>CM068480.1:14660000-19695535 GCA_034769265.1 Remorina albescens
ACATGTTGTTAAAATCACTGGTGCAAAACTACTCCTGTTAGGACACCAGGGTGGACACCGAGGTCCCCTTACTGTAGGAGCGGATAGGAGCAAATAACACACTGCTTTATAGGTTGCTCCACAATGTACAGGATTTGACCCAGGGCCTTCTAACAGCATTATTTTGAAGGAATCCGACCGGAAGTCGTGGCTTTTATTGTGCCGTACTTGTCGCAGGGAAATCATCACGGTAATTTCAAAAGTGTCATTCAAAGGAGGTGAAACCGAAAGCCGGCAGATTGGCGAGATATTAAGATGTGTGTAAGCTGACAGTGTTTCTCGGTCAGGACCGTAAACGGCCGTTAGTCCACCGGGCAGAATGGACGGCTGCAGTCAGCCCGGGCCGCTGTTCAGCTTCGGAGTGATAGCTGACATCCAGTACGCTGACATCGACGACGGCTCCAACTACTGCCAGACCAGGAGGCGCTACTACCGGAGCAGCCTCCAGCTGCTCACAAATGCCCGGGAAAGCTGGTCAGAGTTGGCTGTCAGGCCGGCCTTCGTCCTCCAGCTCGGAGACATCATCGACGGCTTCAACAAGAGCTGCGCCGCCTCGGACCGAGCGTTGGACACCGTGCTGAGGCATTTCGGTTCCAGCCCGCTGGAGGTCCACCATGTGTGGGGAAACCACGAGCTGTACAACTTCAGCAGGAGCTCTCTGTTCGGATCCAGGCTTGACAGTTCACCCCGCAGCGACAGGAGCCCGAGGGGGCTCCGGGCTGGACCCGACATCTACGCCTACCAATTCAGCCCGGCGCCCGGATTCCTGTTCGTGGTGCTGGACGGCTACGATGTGGGCCTGCTGGGCAGACCGGAGTCCAGCGACCAGTACCAGAGCGCCCTGAGTCAGATCAGACAGCACAACAACAACCAGGACCTCAACTGCCCCCCAAGTAGGCTGGCCTCATCTTTCCTCCCAGTTTTCTCTGTTAAAGAGTGATCAAAAAATGACTGCTAATCAGTCTGTTAGCTGTTTATTTTAGATTCTCTTTATTAGTCCAGCAGTGGTGATAATAGTAATCCAGGTGTTATTATGATTCAGGAAAATGAAGCCAGACTATATGTAACACTTACACATAAAGTTCCTCCATATTTACAAAAACAGACGCTTTATTTCAAATATATATTGATTAAAAATAATATTTTAATTTGTTTTTATAGATTACTCGAGAGTGCAATTGCCGTACACAAACTATTTCACAGGAAAAGGAAATGTGTATCAAAACCCATGCAGATATTGTACAAAAAAACCAAAACAACGTGTGTGTGTGTGTGTGTGTGTGTGTAAAAATGATAGATATAAATCTAATCGGAACTTAATTCTAAATCGTTTTAATATATTCACATATATGTGTAGTTTATACAATTATGTAAGTTTATATATGTACACTTATACTGATAAATTTATAATAAATACAGTAGGGTACAAAAAGCATGAGACCACTTTCCCAGAAACAGTTAAGGAAGTTCTAAACTGAATGAAGTATTAGAAAAAAAATATATTGTTATGTTAAATGACACAAAAACTTAGACTTAATATAGATTTTTTTAAATACAGGTACACATATACACTTTACTGTAGGTATTTCAAATAAATACTAAATGTATATCTTCGTATATCCGGATGCTGTGTTGAATATATCCCTCTATAGGTGACACATATTCCTCTCCAATGTTGATGTAGGGAAATTGGTCATGTAAGATAAGATAAAACTTTAGCGTCTGTTTACAAAGAAACCTTTGTTGCATCACAAGCTCCACAATCACCACAAAATACAATTAAAAGTAAATAAAAGCAATAACCAACACCTATACAACAGATACAATTGAAAGGTACAGTTTCTGAGCTGAAAGGATCTTGTGGCGTGAGTTTGTGTGTGGTAGCTGATGTTAAAGAATGAGGAATAAAGGACTGTTTGTTCTGTCATGTATGTCAACAGAAATGGGAAATAATGGGTAAAGTACTGTGTATGAACCCATGAATGCACCAAGCTGGGGCTGGAATTAAACAGTGTCTGGATCTTTGTTCTAGTCAAAGACACTAGTTTTTGCTTAGAGTCTCTACATGTTATTCTGAATTTGATCACTGTCAGAAATTTTGTGTCCAGTTTACAAGATGCTATATTGATATTTTGTTTGTATTAAGGAAAGTGGTTAGCGCTGTGGCCTCATAACAAGAAGTTCATGGGTTTGATTCCCAGGGCTGGAGCCTTCCTGTGAGGAGTTTGCATGTTCTCTCTGTGCTTGCGTGGTTTTCCTCCCACCGTTCACAGACATCATGTTTAGGTTAAGTGGTAACTCTAATTTGTCCATAGGTCTGAGTGCGAGTGTGAGTGAGTGTCTCTGTATATTGGCCCTGTGATGGACTGGGGACCTGTCCAAGGTGTACCCCGCCCTCACCCAGTGTGAGCCGGGATTGGTTCCAGGACCCCCGGTGACCTGGAAACAGATAAGCAGTAGAAGATGAATGAATGAATGGAAGAAAGTCTATGTATTTATGAATGTTATTTGGCCATTTCGTAGACACTACAGACTGACAGAGAATAAGTAGATTCCCTTCTGTGTGATTTTGTTTCAGCGCTCGAGGATCTACGTCAGAGGTTTACGATGTTCAACGGTGGGTTCAGTAAGGACCAGCTGGACTGGCTGGATTCTGTGCTGTCTGATGCTGATGAGAAGCAGCTAAAAGTCACTATTGCCAGTAAGTGAAAACCTGTCACTGGCCTAAGTGTGAATTATTCATTTGTTTTTCATGGCATCGCTGAAGTCGTGTCAGTAAACTATAAGGTGGTGTTTTGGTGGAAAGCAGGTGATATATGTAGCCTGTCGTACTCGTGGTACAATTCAATACATGGTGATTTATGTATGGCATAGTGTGTGAGTTTAACAGAAAACTTGTGGCTCAAAGAGAGATCTGAAAAAGCTGGGACTCACCACCAAATAAATATTTCTGAACGAAAATGAACAGAGGTAGTGTGGTCTAAAATCAGTCAAATTGTCAGTGATAATCCGATCCTCTCCCTCAGGTCACCTCCCTGTCCACCCTGACTCCACCTGCCCCATTTGCCTCGCCTGGAACTATGACGAGCTCCTGGCCATCATCAGTGCTCACAGCAGCGTGGTGTGTGTCATGGCTGGACACGACCATGATGGAGGATACTACCAGGACGAAGAAACAGGGGTGCACCACCTGACGTTAGAGGGAGTGATTGAAACTCCACCTGACAGCGATGCCTTCGGCACAGTGTTCGTGTACGAGGACAGGATGGTGCTGAAAGGGAGCGGCAGGATCTCAGATCGAGAACTTCTCTTCAGTGACACAAATAAACATCTATCCTTCAAAGCACAGCACAGGCTTTGAATCAGCTGAGTGAATGTATTTAAGTTATAGTGATGAAATCATTTCACTATTGGATGTTCAATAACTTATTTTTGATTGATATTTTTTTAAAGCAAATAACATGAAACGTATGTGATACACTGGAAGCTTTATCTAGGTGTTAAGTGACAGGTTATTTTTTTTAAGTGGAATTAAACGAATTGCTGCTTTTTGCTTTTCTGTGGTTTACTGGATATATTTGACTTGTGTGTAGTTTTTTGAGAATTGTAATTTATTCATCACCTATTTCTGAGGTGATAATATCAATGAATATGTATCACCTACATGAAAAATCATACTATAAATAAATAAAAATTACCAGCAGTTACGCCTCGCTGTCCTCTGACATCACGTGCTGCATTTGTGAAAGTGGTATATTCAAACTTTACAACTGAAATAAACCAAAGAAAACGAACTTGCGTTTTAAAAAGATAAATATCACGTGAGATTTAATGAACAACATGACTCTGTAAACTACTTGTTTATATCCCAAAAAACAACAAATAATCATATCCTTCATCCTTATCTTCATCGGTGGGTGGAGCTACCATCAAATAGGGTTAACTAAACAATTTATGTAAGCCAATGCAATGACATCGAAGGCTCTGAAAAACAAATAATTGGATCTTGAAAAATTATTTTAATAAGTGGTGAATTTTACAGTCTGATCCCTGACATAACGGAGTCACTGGAACGTGACAAGTTTTTCTACAATTGTATATAAAAAACAAAAAAAAACTACTAATGTAGATATCTTAGTAGTTACATATTATTATATCCATTTTGTCTTATCACACCAGTTTGAGGAAGAAAAGGTTGATACGGCACAAGGAGGGATGAGATGAAGAAGTCGATGACGAAGACAGACAGGTTGTATTTCCGACGAATCCTGAAGGCAGCGCCGGCACAGACGTGGCCGTGGTGCAGCTGGTGCGTTCAAGTGGCGCAGTGCCCCGTCCGGAGGCAGGGAGGGCGAAGTTTCACTCTGCATTGCAGCCTGGGCGCTGCTGCCGGAATCCAACACAACAATGGCGACTCCCAGTCCTGACAGCAGCTCCAGCAGCTCCAGCAGCAGTATCGTAGGATCCACGTCGCACCAGCTTCACCAGCAGACACAGAGCAGCAGCATGCAAGGTTGGCGCCGACGGCCTCGTAGTCCGTCTTTTTTCTCCTTAAGCGGAGACACAGTTAGAAGGTGTAGCCTGTAGCTTTCTGAGAGCAGCACCACCGTCAGCTTCCAAACGTTACATCGAACCCTCCGCTTAGAATTTTCAAAATAAATCCGGATTGTAGTCCATGAATCTGTTCTGTTTTGTTTATAATTAGAAAACGTGGATGCACTCTTGAAATGTTCACTTCATGTAAATGCAAAAACTTCGAAGTGCTGTTGTTTTAGTGTTTTATTGGTAATATAAACATGCTGGTAAACTAGATAAGACGGTGATTGTAGACAAGACAGGTTGTATAGGTAAAGTGATTCACAATGTTCTCCTCTGTTAATCTGTTTTGTCGTCGATAATACAGTACAGTCAAGGCGCTGGTACCATAGGTTTCTGACGTGATACACACAGTATATCTGACAAATCTCACTATTGACAAACTTTTTTTATTATGTATCGTTAATATGACTTCAAGCAGTTAGCTGCATGCCAAAGTGCTTTTATTGTGGCAGTCGCCCAGCGGAGGTTCCGCTAGCTGTCTCAGTATCTTTGGTTAGCTTCATGTAGCTACAGGCTGTGAGACCAGGCTAGCAGTGATGCTGTGGCCCCTGATAAGCTACTGAGTCCACGGGCCTGGAGCTGAGGACTTCTCACGATGTGACTCCGCTAAGATCCAGAACCGACACAGAACCTGGACCACTCCGGTCCGGGTCTGTATGGAGTGGATCAATGAGAGTCTGCTGAGCTCCGATGTTATCACACCAGGCTGCTACCAATCTGAGCAAGGCCTACTGGAGGTCTGTGTGCTCATCCAGGCCACTGTTTACATTCACACATAACACATACATAACACAAACACCAGAGTCCGTGTTACACACAGCCAACATTAGTGTGTCCGTGCTATTGTATTGGTGTAGCCGCCTGACAACATAACGGAGGAGCTAACGGCGTCCCGTGCAGCTAACGACATCCCATAATGTGATGATCAGTCAGTCCCCAGACTTTAACACCCCTGTCCTGGACTCCAACATGTCTGTCGCTGCCAACCTGATTCCTGTCTGTCAAAGTGCAACTAAGCTAGCTAGCCAGCAGCCGAGCGTCCGCCTGGATCCATTATCGGACGAATAGCCAAGCCTGCTCTGGATTTCTGTGATCACAGTCAACTAGTAGCACAAACGTTTGTGTTGAGCCACACGGTGTTGTGCACCGGCTCGCACAGGGCGGGTTGTGTTTGTGCGATCTCTTGTCCAAACTTTACTGAACACATTTAATGAGAGGCAGGGTCTTGTCCGATAATGGATGTGTTGGTGGCTGATGGATAGGTGAGGGCATTTCCATTAATGAATTGATTGACCGACTGATAGCCTCAGTAACTTAATTAGAAGCAGCCCAGTTGTGTATCCAGTGGTCCTCAGCTGTTGTTTTTTGCCCTGTGGCAGATTTCTAGTATCAAATGTTTTATCTAAACCTTACAGAGACCAACACCTGCTGGAGATGTCAGAGTGAAACAGGTACTCACACTTACTTTACTAGGTTCAATCTGCTGTTGGAGGGCATCTGTTTCCATTGTGTTTGTTTAGATCAAAGGCATTCTTTCCTTCAAATGCTCTTATCCACCATCTTTTTTCATTTGTTTCTCTGTTTCTTTTAAACAAGTTTGCTTTTGTTTCTTCCTTGTAAAAACCTGCATTTTCACCCACTTCTCTGCACGTTTTTATTCATGTCTCCATATTGTATAAAGACCTGATGTAGCCACAGTAGACAGACCCCATTTGATGAGACACTGCACTGAGCAACTCCCACCTGGGAGTGTTTTCCTCAGCAGCACAGATAGTCAAGTGGCTTGCCACTTTTGAGCTATTGATAGGAACCTTGGAATGGTGTGCTACTCTAGTTTTACTGTCATTTGTGTGCGGTTGGTGGTCTCTCATGTTCACTGTTGGTGGACCACTGCTATTTGGTTTGTCATATTTAAAAAATGAGATTGTACTCTGGGACCAGTCCACACTGGCATGTGACTATTCTTCTTACTGGCATCTCTACATTTTCAGAAGCCAGTGAATGACATCATGGAGGCAACATCCATTTTATTTGGAGTCTATGGTCTGATCTGCTGCAGAGTCCGACCCTCACCTCACTGCTTTACTTGCATTATATTGTATCTTGTACCTTTGTGCATGGTAGAACTTATATTGCTTCTACCTAACAGATAAAATACAACAATATGTAATAATATTGTGATCATTTTGGCAGGACCGTGTGGTTCTGGAAATCCCTCTTGGCTTAATACAATACTCTTACTAAGAGTCCAATGGCAGTGGAACAGCAGCATCATACCAACAGTGACAAACCACTCACATATAGCAATAAAACAGAAACAGCCACTTCTTGATCTGAGCATCACCTGGTTATGTCATTATATGTGGGATAACAGTGAAGTGGTACACTGCGGGGTGGGGGGGGCTCCTTCTTCTGATGGGAATACAAAGGAATCACATCCCTCCACACACAGCTGCATGGCAGTGCACTGAGCCAGACCCACCAAAGTAACTGTACTTCCTTGACCAGCTGTAACCCGCCCTGTGCTCCACCTGCAGCACTGACTCTAAATGAGGTGGCATCTTCTAATCATGGCCCAATGTCACATAAGCAAGCCTGAACGAGCTTTAGTAAAATGTGTTTTCTTTACTTCAGGGTTTCAGATAAGCCTGTCTGGAGTTTCTCAAAGTAAGCAATTGACCTCTACTATGTGTGGGTACATCTCAGTAGTCTATAGTGGTTTCTTCCCTGGCTGCTGAATAGCTGGGGGTGGCAGAGCTGAATACCAGCTTCGCACTCGCACTTAACTGGATGAGGCAGGTGAAGTGAAACCACTGTATACCACTGAAACAGCCTGTGTGGTGCTCTGGTAGTTGGGGAGTCTGTCCACTGTTCACTGCTCTGACTTGTCACAAATTCAGTTACGGCCAAGGAAGATTTTTTTTTTTTTTTGCACTGGGGCTTAAAGGTTGAGGTGTCCATTTGCACTCAGAAGCTGGTTTAAGATGGCATGGCAAAGAGAACTCAACACTTAAACACAGTGCTTTGCACTGAAACCAAAACCTAAGAACCATTTTCAGGACATACAGTAATGGATAATTAATACGTACTTGGCTGTGTTTGATTAGACTTGAATCAGCCTTAAATCCGAGTAATTTGCTGTCTAAGTGTTGGGTCACCTTGATATCGGAAGGGAACTGTTCAGGTTTGAATGGCACTTTTTTAAAAAAGTTCTCAATAGAAATGTTTTGAACGGGGATTCCGAATATCAGCATACTGCATGGCTCATCCTGGTTCTGTTATAGCAACAGCAGTGATAATAAATTCATACATATTATTTGGACCAAACAACATGTTTTAAAGCTGAGTGAGCTGGTGCAGTGTCTAAGTATTGGGAACTCCTGTGCACGTGGGCACTTTGCTGGTGTCCAAAATGCATTTTGTGCTTCTACTGATTTTGAAAAGCTTGAGATAAGAATGTTTAAATCCTGGAGACACTACAACAGTTACACAACAGATTTATCTGCGCAAAGTCGTATGACTTGTGGTAAAAACTCCTTTAAAAATGCTTGTTGCACACTAGCAGGGAAGAATTATCTCAAGTCTGTGCATTCATATTTTCTAGAGATAAGACAAGCTTTTTATCACACTGTGTGTGTCCTCTGCTTGCAGCAGCTGAGCCCACAGTGTGGAGTGCATGTTGTGGGGCTCTGGATCTGTTTCTCTGTTCATCCCCTCAGGTAAACGTAAAGCTCTGAAGCTGAATTTTGCCAACCCTCCAGTGAAACCAACCTCCAGGCTCCCACTCCATCCGACGGCTCCCTCTTTCCAAAACCCTCACATGTGAGTAGAGACGTTTGGGACAGGGTCTCATGATGAGAAGTTTCAGGCCTGGGAGTTATAATCTGTAATCTGTAAGTGTCTATAAATAACTAGAATTATGCTGTATATGTTGTTAAATTGTGACCTTTGTTATAACAAAGGTTTCTGTCAAAGCAAGTGTCAACCCATCGTGATGTCGCCTGTTGGTTTATGAACTGCTGTTTTGAAGTTTGTAATTTGTCCATTGGCCATCTTGATTTTTTTTTAAACCAGAAGAAACCATATTTGGAGGAGTTGTATTGAATAAGATTTGAAACTTGGGACTGAGTGAACAGTGAAACAGTGAAAGTTTCAGATTCACTGATTAAATATTTATCACATCCACAATAATCTATAATGTATGCTCCTCTCATGGCTCCACTCTCTTCTCTTCCCCGCCTCCTCATCATCCCCCAGAGAGCGTCTGCGGACGCACAGCATCGAGTCCTCAGGGAAGTTGAAGATCTCCCCAGAGCAGCACTGCGACTTCACAGCAGAGGACCTGAGGGACCTTGGGGAGATCGGGCGCGGAGCCTACGGCTCTGTTAACAAGATGGTCCACAAGCCTACAGGCCAGATCATGGCTGTCAAGGTGACCCTATGATGCTGACAGACACACTCACATAAAGTAACCTCATCCAGAATAATCTGGAGTTTAGAGTTCCACACAGTTGTAGTTTGTTCATTAAAGTGTTTCTGTTCAGCCAGTACATACAACCTAAAGCAAACCAACCCTGGTGAGCTTCATCCAATAGAAGGAAGTGATGTCATCACACATCAAAAAGTATCATTATAAAATGACCTTTGAGATATTCACTGCCATTTTTTCACCGTGCCAGTGACAGCTGTCCTCAGGTTGTGCATCTGTCCATTCTTGTTTACTTTTTATGCCTTTATGTCAGACAGTAAATGACGGAGAAGCTGACAGGAAACAGGGATGGAGAGCAGAATGATCTGCATCATAGGTCCCTTGCCCAGTTTTGAACCCAGGATGCAATGATTACATAGCATGTGCACTAACCACTCAGCCACCTGTGCTCCCACAAAAAAATCGTAGTCCAACTACATTGATGAGGACAAGAGGAAGAGTCTGACTGATAAATGGCTCGATCACATTGTGAAACAGTTAATCAGAGCATCTTATCAGCTGGTCAGAGGAAACAAACAGTCCAGTCTCAGTTGGACTGAGGTGTTGAACTGTTGGTGTGCATCCTCTGGACTGACTCATTGATGACTCAGGAGGGGGGGCTGGCAGGTTCAGCTTATTCAGGCCGATTATTATTCTACAGCTGAAATGAGCAATACATTAGTCAATCAGGAGAAACCTACACATCACAGAAAAATCTGTCTGTTTTTGTAATTTTTCACAAACAATGAATCAGGACTTGATGAACTGACTGTGATTTGAGCTTGGACTATTAGATTTGATAAACACCTGCTCCTCAGCACCAGTAAAATTTAATTCCTCTGTATGTCCAAGGAAACTGTCTGGACCTGTGTGTCAGATCTGTGATGAGGTCTGGACGATGTCAGTGAGGAACTTGAACGTGTCGTTTCTGTGTGTCTCCCTCAGAGGATCCGCTCCACGGTTGACGAGAAAGAGCAGAAGCAGCTGCTGATGGATCTGGACGTGGTGATGAGGAGCAGCGACTGTCCCTACATCGTTCAGTTCTACGGCGCTCTCTTCAGAGAGGTTTGACAGAAGGATGTTTTACATTGGACATGGGCAAATAATCAATGATATGGATAATTGGTTTTGAAAAAAATGTCACCACATTGTTGTCATGATATGTGAAATACTGTCCAAGCCCTGTGTACATAATGCTTGATTACATTAGTGTCAGTAACAGCTGACAGCACATTACTGCAGAAACCTCCTAACTTGTGACTCTTCTTCAGGGCGACTGTTGGATTTGTATGGAACTAATGTCTACCTCATTAGACAAATTCTACAAATATGTATATTGTGCATTAGATGATGTCATTCCAGAGGAAATATTAGGCAAAATAACATTAGCGGTGAGTAGATGCTTCACTGTTTCTTCACCAATTCTGAACCGTGTGATTGGTTAGAAGGTGACCAGAACTGTTTTGTTTTTGTTTTTTTTTCTCTCCAACAGACCGTTAAAGCACTGAACCACTTAAAAGAAAACTTGAAAATAATTCACAGAGGTGAGTTTGTGAATGTGCATCCGTTTTTACACTGATATTGTTCATAGGACGTCCAGAAAAACAACATGTTTTTGGTTCCAGACATCAAACCTTCCAACATTCTCATGGACCGAAAGGGGAACATCAAGCTGTGCGACTTCGGCATTAGTGGTCAGCTGGTGGACTCCATAGCCAAGACCAGAGATGCAGGCTGCAGGCCTTACATGGCGGTGAGTAGTCAGTAGATGGATTTTTAAAAAAAAGAGGGGGGAGGATTTTTTCATCTGGCAGAAAAAAAAATGACACCCCTCCTCCAACCTGCCTCTCAGAGTTATTTTTTTCTTAGTACATAATTTATTTATTCATTTACCTTCAAGTAACCTTTCACACTTCCCACAGCATGTGCAAGATTTTCATTTCTTTCATCTGACAACCACAGATGTTTTTTTTCTGGTTGTTTTGTGTACAGAAGCCCTGAAAAGCAAGTGAGAAATACATTTATTTATTTTTTTTACTGGGATGATTTTTTTAGGATTATTTTAGGGGACAATTATTTTTGCCGTTTCTCTTTTCTTTCACAGAGAAAAAAACTTTCACAGGAGTTTCAGGAGAAAATAGCAAGACTTTAGGTTTTTCACAGAGAAAAAACATGCAGTGTTGCTTGACTGTATCTAAAAGATGCATAAGATAAACGCACAAATAGTTGTCTCCTTGTGACCGGCTTTCATGATGAAAAGAAGGCATTGACAAAAATTAAGAAAATATTACCATGCTGTCCTGAAAACACAGTGGATTCATTTGTTTCATGTCCAGATCCATGTCCTGAATTTATGATTCAAAATCCCCCATACTGTCGGAGCGGCTGCTGTAACTTGGCAACCAATCAGCAGATCCTATGTGACATTGAAAATGCATATAAATGTATTTATATCACAGTTTAGGATTTAATATTTAAAGGAGCAGAAGACTAAAAGCTACACACAAAGAAACTCCCTGAAATGTTTCACATAGGTCAGTTCATTACTGTTACGAAAAGACAATATCAACATATGAATATATATTGGAAAAATAACAGCAACGAGCTGGGTTTGTTCTACCTCTAAGGCGGGGGGCGTCCCGGGGGTCAGTGAAGTATCTGAGAGTGTGAATGTGTGTTTTTGTGTGTGTTCCCAGCCTGAGAGGATAGACCCCAGCGCTTCCAGACAAGGCTATGATGTCCGCTCTGATGTGTGGAGCCTGGGAATCACCCTGGTAACAACAACTGTCTCCTCAGGTTCACCAGAAAGTCAGTCAACCAACTGGAATTAGTCTGTTAAAAGGCTGTTGTCTGTGTGTCTGTCTGTGTGGTGTGTGTGTGTGTGTGTGTTGTTTCAGTATGAGTTAGCCACAGGAAGATTTCCTTACCCCAAGTGGAATAGTGTTTTTGATCAGCTGACCCAGGTGGTGAAAGGAGAACCTCCCCAGCTCAGCAACTCTGAGGAGAGACAGTTCTCCCCCAAGTTCATCAACTTCGTCAACCTCTGGTGAACAAGATCACACACACACACACACACGCGCACACACATCCTTGTGCTCTTATCTGTCACTCACTTTAACAAAATGTCTCTATCAGGAATATAGCATACTTTCATTGATTCTTGCTATCTACAATATACAAATACAGACAGACAAACACAGTCTGATCAGACTGAGATAAACTCAAGATGCTCTCACTGGACATGCTGGACACGTCACAGTCTTCAATAGTGGACTCCGACTCTCCTCAGTTACACGTGTGCGCACACACACGTGCTTGTGTATGTGCATGGTGGTCATGTGTGTCACTGGAAGTGAAACACAAGATGAACTGCATGTAACCTGTCTGTCACCGAGTGTTTGTGCCTCAGCGCTGAGTCCAGATTACAAAAAAAAAAAAAATGGGCTGGATAGAAGTGCAGGGGTGTCACACAGTCATTTGGTGGACTTGCTTCTGTTCACCGCTCTGACACCTGTTTGATGTTTCTTTTTCTCTTTTTCAGCCTTACAAAGGACGAATCAAAAAGGCCAAAGTACAAAGAACTTCTGGTGAGTTGAAGGACTTCTCTACTTTCAACCTGCAGTTTTTAGATCAAAAGCATAAAAGTCCATGGAGTCAGACACATTCAACTATGGTACCAGCTGATTGTATTTTATCACAATGATGAGAGAGCAGGGGCAGAAAAAAATACTACTTTAGTTAGTTCAGTTAATATAGTTTAGTTCAGCTTTAGTTTTTATGTTCTAGCATCACGATAAAATTTAAAAAGTAATTTTTCTTCACCAATCAAACTGGGACATCAGGGAGAAGCGTTCAGGTCAGAGAGGAGACAGGGACTCTGATGGTCCCTCTGTGTCCCAGAGATCCTCCTTGGAGATAGAAAACATTCAGAAGAACAACTATTACCGCAATTCCACTGACCAAGTCGTTACGGCAGAGTCCAGAGGAAGCTGAAGAACTCTGGCCTGGACTCAGCTGTTTGGTTTTAGGTCTGGAAGAAACCACACGTGATGTTTCATTAGATTCTCTTCTAGAAGTTTCCCCATCTCCACGCTGGATGTCTGGAGCTCAGAGAGACCAGCAGGGACCAGCAGGGTCCTCGTTCTGCCACACTGAACTCTTGGGAACCTTTAATGCAGCAGAACACTGAGTAGCTGAATACTTCTGTCAATGTGATGCTTTCACTATGAGGGATAGTTGGTTTGTTCAGATGGATAGTCCATGAGTTGTTTTGACAGAAGGGACAAAATAACACAAACACAAAATTTAAAATCATTTCTTTATTCAGCTGTAAAAATAACCTGAGAGTCAGATTATGTTTTGCCCTCAACTTTGATTTTGTTTTATAGATGATAAAAATCAACAACAACCAATCAAAAACAACCAATGAATATTTTTTCCTGGTTGTTTTTTATTTTCTCAGAAAAAAATTTGCTTTTTTTTTTTTTCTATTTAACATGCAGTCAGCTGCTGACTGTGGAAGCACACGCCAAACTAAAGTTGTGTCTGTCCCTCAGAAACACCCATTTATTCTGATGTATGAGGAGCGCTTTGTGGACGTCGCCAGTTACGTGTGTCGCATCTTGGATCAGATCCCCGCCTCTCCTATCTCTCCTATGTATGTGGACTGACTGAGTTAGGTTGGGGAGGGACGGGGAGGGGTCACCTGACCCACGACACCCAGTGGGTGGGACATCGAGCTTTGTGATGCAATGCTTGACATCTTAGCCCTCAATGTTATGTAGGATCATCCGTTTAGTCCCTTGTTCCGAAAGAACAAAGGAACCAAGTCCAAACTTCCTGGTGCAATAAGATGATTAATGTTAATCCATCTCCATCACCTCATCAATATTATCATCCATCTTCAGACAGAAAAACTTGAAGACAGAACATGTCTTAGTAAAATGCAATGTGAGCAAAAAGGATGAGAATCTTCATTTATGGTTTAAAAATATCGACTTAAACAGAATCTACCAAATAAAATGTTCAAACAGTGACGCTCGTGACTTAGGAACAGAAACAAGCACCTATTGGACTGTATGTACGTATGCGTGTTCACCTATTGATATGTACAGATGTATGCTGACAGAGCTACTGTCAAAACACACATACACACACACACACACACACACACACACACACTCTTTTCACGCAGTGTGTTGTTGGCACCTTCTAAATGACTGAATTTTGCAAGGCGTTTCCCTTTGAGAGCTCATGGATGTGGTAGTGTGGCTTCTTTTCTTTTCTCAATATGCAATCTGTGAGTTTGTCTCCACACAGTGGGACAAAAAACATTTCTGCTGCCACAGTGTGTAACCTCTCATGCTATCATTACATCAGAGTCAAGGTTTTTATGACCTCTGAATCAAAAACCCACAGTCTTTTTATAAGATTTGTCAGTTTTCAAGATGTCCAAGGTCCTTAAAGACTCAGTGGACAATAAGAACTCATTTTAAACTCACTGTTCCAAGTGCCGTCACCTCTTAGAAAGAGGGTTCTCCCTCCCTCGGCCCAAAAACGCACAGCTTGCCGTCTTCCTGTTGGCATGAATGTGTCTGTCTGCGCAGTGATAGGCTCCGCCCTTACCCAGTGTCAGCAGGTATTGGCTTCGCCAACTGTGACCCAAAAAGGATAAATATAATTGATGAAGGATAAATTAAATAAATATACAGTCCCTGCTTTATAAAATCCTCCCATCGAATTTGGATCTATCAAATATGATTGGCTTTAGACTTCATTTGTTTAAATGTTATGAATAATGGCAGTTTGTTGTTTAGCATCTAGAGCCTGAAGAGCGGCTCAGCTCAGATATGATTAAATGTTTCAGTTGGTCATGTGCTGAGACTCAAACACTCAGAGCTCAGGTTTAATATCCGACCTAACACAGTGAAAACTGTGGAGCAAAGAGATTGTTACTGTGGATAACATTTTTATATTTGTGGACAGAATATTTTAAATTCAGATTAAAAAAAATCAGGACAGATCTGGGATAAGTGTTCCTAAATGACACGTCAACCTTTCAGACTGATGTAGTGATAGATGATAGGTTACGCTGCCTGATGTAAAGTAACTTAAGGACATCATGTCCCTCGGTGTAAATGTCTTTGTATATAGTGCATCTGATCTGCTGTTCCCGGCAGGTTGCTCTGGCCATTGAGGCTCATTTCTTAAACGCAGAGATGGTCAGATGTAGCGGTGGCGTGTTTCGTTTTTGAGAAGGAGCTTTAAGGCTGGCTGGCGGCCTGACGTAGCACTGTACAGCTCAGCTGCTCACCCACACAGAGCACAGATCCACCACACTGCCACACAGAGGCTAACAGCAGTAACAATGTCACAGGTCCTCAGAGGGTTCCAGAAAAAATCCAAGACGTAAATGCTGCTTAACAACAAACTGTGCTCCGACCACATGACTGTCAGAGGAGGGAGGTTACTCCCTGGACAGCTACTGCTCTTTGACCCTTAAGGTGACTCAGCATGTTCTTCCACGACTTGGCATGTCTCTCTGGCTTGCACTGAAGACAGAATGCTTTCAAACCAAACCATGTATTATTCTTGGGATGCTCTCCATGGTCTATATACATGTCCCCTCATCTGACCTCCTCCTCCTCCTTTTCCTCCCTTTCCTCCTCCTTCTCTTCCTCCTGTGCTGATAGACTGAAGTTTACTGTTCTGGGCAGGTGAAAAAGACTATCGACTGAGACTGTTGAGCTCCATCCTCCGTTATTCCCTCCAGGAAACACACAAACTGTCCGAATGGCTGGTTATCTTGCAACACTGTCTCTTCCAAGTCTGCAGAGACTTGGAATAAATTCTCTTAAAGGTCTTGACCTTTAGCCTTGCAAATGCTGATAATGTAAAAAAAAAAAAAAAGAAATGTGATATCGCCTGTACAAGAAGCCAAGAATCCGTTGATGATATGAGTCACGTTACTCCTTTATCTTAAAGGTGGAGTAAGTGATTTTAATCCAAATCAATCTTTTAGTAGTCTAGCAAATATAAAGCCAAGTAACACAAAGCTGTTCCAGGCACGAGGCAACAAGGGCTGCTAGTGCTCATAGACGAAGAGATGGAAGATGGGAAATCTGGCACATGCCAGTGGATAACAGTAACTGAAGGATTAATTGTTTGGATAATCCTGAATGCTACATAATGTTACTGCTCTTGTTAACTAAGCACAGTAGGTTTTTCTCCATCTTGGTTCGGATGTTTGTTTGACGTTTATATTATAAGGTTCACTTTGCATCCTACACACTCTGGATTTTACCCTTGTCTTGTTGCCTTGGGGACGGGCGTTGATAAATTTTGGGGGTGGGGCTTTTGAAGGAGCTCTAAGGACTCTTCCTCCAGAATTGCTTACTCTAGAATTGCTTACTCCACCTTTAACTAGACTGTATAGACCATCAGTGGTTAACACTGTAAAAGTTTTGGCGCTTCACTCTACAGGCTTTATTATCTTAAAGGAACGGTCAGCAGTGTTAGTATTATATTTTAATCAAGTTGTGAATCTTGCAAACAAATTAAAAGCAGCGGCTCACACAGCAACTGCTCCAAAACAAAAAGAAATGTTTTACTCTACAGTTGTCGACCTTGTTGGGAAACCGTCACTTTTTGACAGTGAATTTGACTGAATACCAGGGAATTTCTAGTGACGGTGAAACGTTACAATCAAGATGGTGGAGATGCATTTCAGACCAGACAGGATTCTCTTTGTGGGGGAGCTCTGTCGTCTCTGTCCTTTCCCTTTCACTTCTGTAATGAATAAATGGTGCAAACCTCTGAGAAAAACCATCGACACAGCTGACGCCACTGAAGCTGTTTCAGTCTCCAGATCTGTTCCCCTCTTGTGGGATGTGTTTCCAGGAAGCTAACTTAACCTCTGGTGAATATGAATCTCCAGGGTACATGTTGTATAAATTGCAATTTACTAGAATGTTCATATTAGATTATAAGATAATATTAAGGGCAATGAATATTATATTGTATCTTTATCAAGGGTTACAAATAAAGTTCCCATGGAAAAGATGAAAGCTTTTTAATGTGTGCTTCTTGTGAATTGGGCAAAAATAAAAGTTTAACTGCAGATGTTATTTTGCTGTGATAAGTTTATTGCTTTTCTTTCTGTAGTACAGGAATGCAGGCAAATACTGTTTTTACAATAGTAAAGCAAGTCAGTGGCCAAGCAACATGGAAGCTTCTGTCAGATGTTTAAATCTCTTCTTGATCAGGGAAAATTGTTGCAAATTGAACCTAGATAAAATTTAAAAAGAAAGGCTAGTAGATATTCTAAAGAATATTCAAGATGACCACCTACAGCCTACATGTAACCACAAACCCATTTAATAAGTGCAACACTTCATAAGTAAAAGAAACAAAACAATGTTTGGTCAAAAAAAAAAAATGAGAGCCACATTTTCAGAAGTGGAAGATGCACTTAGAGCAATAGTGTGATGTAATAGGAGATAACAGGAGTCTGAGCGCTGCAGGACCAATCCTTACATCTGGACATCACTTAGCATTATATCACTTCCCCCGAAGTCTTCCTGACATTTGATGACTAAAATAAAGTCTCAAGACACAAGCCCAGGCCTTTTTCATGTTTTATTCTGTAACATAAAACCCCTTAGTAAATACTCCAGTCTGAGACTTCTGTTATCGGGGGATGTTAAACGTCTTCATGTTGAACATGAAGCTGATCTACTCTCCAGTCCACCCTGACAGCTTGGGCGTGTTTATACAAACTGTTACTAACTTTGTCAGAGGAAAGAGCTTTGGAGAAGAGATCAGACCTGAATCAACATAAAAGGTGAAGTTTAATGGTGGTTATCTTGGTCTATAGCCTTTATTGGCTTTTTATTTCTGATCATTGTTGAATGTCTCTCACGATTCAAAAGACACCAGCAACATGTAGCTGTAGCTCAGAGAATGGATAAGCTTGGGTGGTAAACACCCACTGTGGCCTTGTGTCCACAACAGCAAGTAAAGAGAAGTCACTCTGCTGGGGCCTGACTGCTCAGCCCGTTAACCAGATGAGTTAAATTTGCTTTAGCCTTACATTTGGCAGACATATAAGCCATATCCATGAGTTCCTCTAACTCTCAAGGAGAAACCTGTGTCAATCCCATAATGTTTAAAGCTCTTCATTCAGAAGGTGAAAAAAGACAATTACTGACCAAAGCTACAGCTTTAACAAAGTGTTTTTAAAAGGTTCACATTAGGATAACTACTGTGTGTCTAGCCTGGCTCTATACGTGCTGCTGTTGTGTTATGTAGTATTCACAGTAAGTCTGAATATATTATTTTTTCCTATTCACAAGTGCTAATAATTGGCATCTCCACTGCACATGACTCTTTAAGTGTTTTCAGAAAGCATGGCTTTTCAAAGTGGTTCCCTAACTCTGTGTCACATTTTTAAGAGATCTGATTTACGGAGAATTTATAAAAAATGGCAGCACTGGAGGTTTTTGGTTAAATCTAAACTAAGAAACAAAACAAAAAATAAAAAACAAAAAAACAGCCCCAATGTGTTAGGGAGGAATGCCAGTATAAATACAGGATAAAGTAAAAAAAAAAAAAAAAAAAGCACAAAATAAATAATTGTGATTGGCCTGAAAATAGTGACGGTGAAACTGATCAAAAATAGAGATGAAATTGCATTTTTCAATAACATTTTTCTGATTTTGCAGTGTAGGAAAAACAAAATGTTGGAGCTCACCATATTAATGTCTCACTGGCTTCAGGGGAGAGTGAATTCATATAAAATTCTATAAGGGAAATAGTATAAACATGGTATAATAAAAATAAGGCACAGTTTGTCTTTCAATTTAAACGATAAGACATTCATTTTCCTCCATAATGTGGATAAAGAGGCCAAAGTGTGAAAAGAAATTTATATAATAAGAAAAAAAAGGACCTTCAGAGGAATGACAACCAGTTGTACACACATATTCTAAGTTTAAGCAAACTGTGACAAATGTGTATTAAGCTAGAGGTGCACAGTGACATTTCTTTTGTCATATTTACATCAAATGAGGAATCGGTTATGTAATACACTTGATCTGTGGTTCATGTCCCTTCCCCACATCACTGACATGCAGACGTCAACTTGTCTCTGTCAGTACACATATTATGATATTTACAAAATGGCCGCTCTGAGCATTTCTATTCACCTTGTAATTCCTTTCTTTCTTTTTTTTTTTCCAGTAAAACAAACACAGACTCAGAAAGTTTACAATGATTGTCAAAGCGTGTCTTCAAGTCTAGGCTGCCTAACACTGATGTTGCATAGGGTGAAGAGCACAGTAACCATATGTCCTTCCATTTTCTAGAAAACCCTTCATGTGTCCACTGTTATATGTACTTGTTTGGCAGTTGTGCGATTGTGTCAGGAAGCACCAGTTCTTTGGATTCTAGGTGTATTGACATAAGAACCTTTTGTCAACATATAATTCAACATCAGACGGAGCTGAACGAAGGCTGATGGTGTTCACAACCTGGATTATAACAATAAATCAGTTCTGACACTTGGACTGAAGCTGTTGAAGAAGAGTACAGTTGTTCTTTGGTTGTGGGCGGAGCTAATGTCAGCAGTCCACGCAGTCGCTTTTAAAGCTGGTGTGTTATGCGTGATGGTTGATGGCACTTGGACGGTGACGCTGTTTCTACCACTGCTCCAGGTGGAGGTCCATAGCAGAGTTCAAGTTAATGTCTGTGATATCCAGGAACTCTGTGTTGAAGATGCTGGGGCCACTGGGCGGGGCCACACTGAAGGTCGTGGTTGAACTGGGCGGCATCAGGTCGAGCCACTCCATCGTTTCCCATGGCGTCTCGCTGAACGCCATGCTGACCATCCCCTGCACCTCGGGGAAGGTGGACGCCTTGGTGCTGACGGGCGACAGGGGAGTGTCCATCTGGTCTCTGCCTGGCAGAAGTTTGTCCTGTGGGGGATGGTGAGGATGGTGGTGGTGGCCCTCTCTATTTCCCTCATCTTCCAAGCCTCCATCCTCGTTGGCCATTTTAAGAACGGCAACTTCCCCTCCCCGGCCAATCGCACTTCCCAGCAGAGTCTCCAGATGGCTCTCAGTGATGTGATTGGCTGAGTGGTCGTAAGGGGGCTGGGTGGGGTACAGCTGTTCATAGTGACGGTGGAACCTCGGGATGAGGAGGCCGGGACACCCTGGGGACACAGTAATGTGAGGTACAACTTTGGTTACAGAGGACCTCTCCCTCTCTTCTCTGGCGTTAGCGGGCATCTCTTGAAGAGGAAGAGGAAGAGGAGAGAGGGTCAGGGCAGATAGTGGGACCTGACTCCAGAGTGTGGGGCGAAATTTGAAGCCAGTGCACCGAGTGATTTACACAGATTTTGACTCGCATGCAGTGCTGAATACAGTTTTTCTTGCTGGTGACGAACATTAGTTATCGAGTTTCAACTTACCTCCACTCTCTATGAGCACATCCAGGAGTTCATCCATCTGTTGGCTTCTGGTCAGTTGCTGTAATGGTAATAAAAGTGATTATTTTCAACTATTACTAATCTAACCCAGTTATATTTAAGGTTTAAATGAAAGATATGCAAGGCAGCATGGCGGCGTAGTGGTTAGCGCTGTTGCCCCACAAGAAGGTCAAGAAGGTCGCGGGTTCAGTTCCCGGGCCTGGGGCCTTTCTCTGAAGAGTTTGCATGTTCTCCCTGTGGGTTTCCTCCGGTTTCCTCCAAAGACATCATGTTTAGGTTAATTGGTGACTCTAAATTGTCCGTAGGTCAGAGTGTGAGTGAGAGTGGTTGTTGGTTTCTATCTGTCTCTGTGTGTTGGCCCTGTGATGGACTGGTGACCTGTCCAGGGTGTACCCCGCCTTCACCCAATGTTAGCTGGGATTGGCTCCAGCACCCCCCGTGACCCAGAAACGGATAAGCAGTGGAAGATGAATGATGAATGAAAGGTATGCAAGAGCTAAAGCTGAAACTTGCAGAACAAAGTTTCTGAAACAAAAACCAGATTATTGGTTGGGACTGATGAGCTGTAACTAGTTAAGACAGTTTGTATGGTATCGTAGGCCTGAAACTGCCAAAATCAAAAGTTAGTAAATGATTCAATGTCATTGAATGTAATATTAAAAACATATGTTAATGAAGTATAAAAAGCCTTGTTTTTTGGTAGATTGAGGTGAGTGCCTCAGTCGTCTGGTTACTGTAACTCCTACAGGTGTGAGTCAACAGGCAAAAACAAGGTATGTATTGTCCTTCTATGGTCACAGATGAACTGGTCAGTGATTAAACAGATTAAAATTCAACCCCATGACACACTGTGAGTGACAGCTCTCTTGTTTGCACCATGAAGCAGAAATGCATAAAGAAATAAATTGATTAACATAATTTGTGGGAAATAAATATTTATAGTTCATTAAACAAAAAGTAAATGTGGCGTGACATTTAAAAGTAAATAAATGGGAGCATTAATTCAAAAGCAAATAAATATAGCAAATGTCACAGAAATATCATTCCATCACACTTCATTACTTAAATATTATTACATTATTTTTGATGGATTGACTGGCAGATTCATTTATTTTGGTTTTAGTTGTTTCAGTCCTCCATACTGCTGTTGCTCTTAGGGTATACCCCCAACCCCCCAGCTTTTAAATGTAGGAGAAGACAAAAGATGTAAAACTCCAGACCGTACAACTGAAACAACCCTAACCCTTGCACAGTCACATTCCACTATAGATATATATTTGGTTTTATTTCTGTAATTTGGGTGTAGTTACCTTTTCAATATGAGCTTTTCCAGGTTAGCTGACAATACTGAAGCCTGGTGATCCCCTAGAAAGAGTAGAGCTAATCTGTCTGGTTCCTAGTGCAACATTTGTTCTGGTCATTTTTGGCCAATCTTTAATGAGATCATATAATCATCATCTTGCTTTTGTTTGATATTTCAGTATTTCTGTCCCACAGGTGATGCTCAGCAAACAGCAAATGTCTGCTGATCAGTGTAATGTTTGTGACTGGAAATGTATTAATTTGCTTCTTCAGCTCCATCTGCCATCAGAAACATTTTCGAACAACATTTTTTACCAGTGTGTGTCAGACTGGATGAAGGGTGAACAGTTAGTGCGGTAAACAAAGCCAATGGATGATTGAAAGAGGTGCAACAGAGGTGAGGACTTCAAGACACAGAAAAAACATGGAGGAAAAGTGGAATCAGAGCAACGCCAATAGATAAAATAAAATCTGTGGCCAGCCATCATCTACTGAACTTTAGCACGGGTTTGAGTTTACCTGCTTCACTGCATCTTCATAGCATGGGGGCTGTCTTAAGTCAGATGCATCTGAATCTGAGCTACTGAAGGCGGGGGGGGACACCTGGCTCTTTAGGCCAACATGCCGAGGAGAGGGCAATACTGAAATCTACATGAGAAATAGGTGAAAAGCGACATTAGCCCACCAATTAGAATAGAGGAGCTTTCCAGATATGAGAGTATAGATTAAAAAATACGATAAATGAATAAGGCCCTCATGTTTGTATAATCACAGTAAATGTGCTGGCGCTGTGTTCTTGTGAAGGAAAAGTCACTGAATAGGAATAGGTCATGAAAATAGATGAACTCTTACAGACAATTACAGAGTCAGACAGATCACAAATGGATGGAAGAGAGAAAAACAGTTACGTGACCATGAGGTGAAACACAACACCAACGTGACAACACGGCAGATAATCTGAACCAAGACGTGCTGTTTACCTTTGGTTGCATGTGTTGGTTCTCTGCTTTGGCTGAGCTGTTGTGGTTCAGGCCACAGTCGGAGGAGCTGGGAAAGATTCCCTGAACGCCTCTTTGGTCAGAAGGATAAGAGCAGTTCACCGGCGGACCTCCATTCTTCTGTTGGAGCTGTGGTTAATTTACAACACAGAGCAAGCACATCAAGGCACAGCTGGACTTAACAGAGGAACACTAACCACTGAGCAAACGTGTCTCATTGTCTGTTCCGGACTGACATACGTCTGTAAATATTGGATCGATTGTCATGTCAGTTGGTAAACACATTCATGTTCATGTTCATTTACTCATACATTCGTGTCAGCCGCCATCAAGTCATTGAATTTGTTCAACACTTTGATTTATTACTAAATGGCTGAGCAACATTTACATCAGTGTTTCCACCTTTATATTATCTTGCAAGAATTATTGTTAATACGCTAACATGCCAAACCAGACTGACTACCACAATCGGTATTATCTCTGTAATCTCTGTGCTTACATTCACGTTGTGGGCTACAGGTTTGAACTTGCTGGCACCTTGTGATTCATGATAAAAGTTGATGAAGACCAGAGTGTGACTGAAGGGCTCAGAGTCATTACAGGTAATAATTAACTAGGTGACACATTGTGTTTTATTACCGTGTTTTTATTTTTTATTTTTTAAGGTTTATTTTAGTGGGCTAGTGGTGTAAGTCATCCTAAGGCGAACATCTCCACAAAGGGTGAGTTGTACCTGCATGTTGCGTCCTCTACTGTTGCCTGGGGGTTGGGGGTGACTGCAACCGTCCCTGCACAGCGGCGGGGACAGCAGGTAGGGGTTATTAGGTGACGAAGGCTGAGGACTACTGGAAGGCTTGCCGCTGGGAGAGTCCTGTGGCGAACACTGTGGACTGAGGAACGTAGACATGGTGGAAGGGCTGCCAGAGGAAGGGGCAGCGTCCACACACTGTGGGCCACCAGGACCCCCCAGGCTGGAGACACTGGTGTTGCAGTGTCCCATGTCCTCCATGCAGCTGCCAACAGGGCTCTTGAGCTGTTTGGGAGAGGACAGGGGACAGCTGGAGGAGAGGGACATGGGCTCTTGCTTGATGGTCACACCAAAGAAGTGCTGGCCCATCATGGCTGGAGTCTGCTGGTGGTGCATGGAGGGGTGTGATGGAGGAGGGATGGCGTCCTGTGTTGCTCCGTAGGAGCGTTTCCTCTTGTGGAGCTGCATTTTCAGCTCTTCAACCTGAAAGCATGGACAAAAAGTCAACATGGTTGCTGTTAGTGAAGCTGACCACATAAAAATACACCAGAGGGACCTTTGCCTTTAGATGTCTCCTATTTATTTAGCAGGAAGGTTGCAGATCGGAATTTAGACAAATTTTATCACATTTTGTCATTCATGGAAATACAGTGTGTCAGTTTCCTATAAAGTAACATTTGTTATAACACAGGTCCAGAGACTGATCTGTTCTTTCTCCTTCAGGTGCCATGATTATTGTGAAGATATGGACTCCTCAAGCTTATCTTCCTATAGACTCTATTTATAGCACCAGCCCTCCGTCATCCGAGCTTTTACTTTTATATCATTGCTGTTATTTTTATTTATTTATTATGGGAGTCATATCAATAGGTTTTCATTATTTATGTTTCCTTTATGCTATTTTTGTACCATTTTGTTTATTCTGATTGTGTCGACCAACACTGTGCTGACCCACCATGTTGTGGAGTCAGTGAAAAACCACCAGTTCCTCTGAACTGACCGCGACGCCTTCACCTCCAGGTGTGGTGTAATGCAGGTCGTGGCTTATGCTAAATAGAACTCAGCCCTTGTTCATATTTTTATTGACACGTGTGCAGCTCGACAAGTCTGCTGTTAAGGAGCAACATGACAGAACTACATCCTGAAGTACAGAGGAACATCAGAGGACGAACAGCTACATGATTATAATCATTATTATAATTATAATTATAATCAAACTGAATTAACTTCATTGATACAATACTCATCATCATGATACCTGAACATACGTACATATACAGAGGCACTACTGTGATGATAGTGATGTCACATTAAAGTAATCGTGCGTTATGGAGCCTTTTTCAGCTTTAGCTGATATTTCATTGTGAGATGATGAGGGATCATTTCAGAGGGTTAGGATTACCAACCTGTCTCTGCTCCTGGTGCAGCTTCCACGTCAGCTCCTCAATCACTTTCTGCTTCTCCACCAGCATTTTATCCTTTTCAGCCTCCAGGCCCTCCATACTTCCGTCCTCTCCAGCCATCTGTCCTCCATTGCCCTGGTTGCCTCCTCCTCCCACAACGCCGTCCTCCATGCTGAGCTGGGCTGGGGATGGCTGCAGGGCAAACTGCGTGGGTGAGGACATGGGCACATCACTGAAACTGTCAGGCAGCGAGCCGCTGAGGGATAGCTCTGAGGAGGCTGGGGAGATGGGAGGGGTGGAGGAGATACTGGGGTAGGGGTAGTACCCTCCTTGTGACAGGGCGCTGGAGGAGGACGGGGACTGGTAAGAGGACAGGGACCCTGTGGGCGTGACAGGGAAGGTCATTGTGGTGATGTCAGAGGAGCCTGAGGGTGAGGAACCAGCGTTGGAGTCTTTAAAGGGCCGAAGTCGCTCAATGAGGGCAGTCTTTGTACCTGAGACAGGCAAGCCACGAATGCGCAGGTGCTGCCTGAGCTCTGATACCTAACAGAGGAAACAGAGATGGGATCAGAGTGACTCCTGAGAGTTAATACTTTTATCTGAATATCATCTCCATGAACACCTACTTTCAGATCATCTAGATTGGCTGGCAGGGGCCCAGGTTTCACTGGTGAGATGTTACTTTGGTTGGGATATGCGCTCTTGACCGGAGAGGCAGAGTTACTGTTGGCTGTGCTGGACGGACCAGAGGAGCCACAGGCTGATATCTGCTCACTGGAGCTTCTACAGTGAAACAGTGCAAGTGGATTTTAGTCACTGACACAACACACAGTTAAAAATACACAAACTCTCTCTAAGGTTTAACACACACACACTTGTAACTTAAACTGTAATAAATCTCTTACCTATACTTAAAAGATTAACCTTTTTAAGTGACAAGATGCAATCAGATACTCAAAAGACATGGAAATCAGCTGAGACACAGTCTAATTTACCAACTCCCTAATTATTATTAATTATTGTATTTATATTGTCAAAGTTTTTCTGTGAAAATATTCTGATGAAGCAACTGTTTCTACAGTTTCTTTCTGCTGCCCCCAAGTGTCCAGTATTAGTGTATTTTTAACATTTTCAGCTGGAGATGTGGCAGATTGTTTCAACTCTTCAATGATAACTTGGTCAAAGTCATTAATGGAAACCTTAGGTTTGATTTAAACTCTTGATATTTATTTGAGCCTTTTGTTGAGTTCCTGTTTTATTTTGTATCAGAATTCCTTGTGTGTCAGCCCAGCTTTACTCCTGTAACATGGTGTTCATCAACATTATAAGTCCATTACTATTGAGCCACTTCTAATGAATACTGTGATATGTTCAAAACCTCCAAAACAATTAGGAAGTGGACCTTGACTTGACATTAATTCTGCCTGTTACTGATTCACATAGAAGCAGTAAATTATTAATTAAAGGAGCTGTATCACAAAATGAAACTTCTGACCTGATGATTTTCTCTATGTTTCCCCACATTTGGTCCAGATGTGGAAGGCCCATTAGACAATCATTCTGTGTATGGGCTGGATTTGTGGATTTGTGGTGTATAGAGAGCCAGCAATATGTCATGTTCAGTTTGATGATGAACTTGTGTCTTTAGAATGGTAAGTGAACACAACTGATAATGCTGGTATTATATATGTAGCAATAGCATTATGTCATTTCATTGGTGATGAAGCCATTAGCTTCAACCTATACATCTTTTGTAGTTGATCCTTTATGAAAAGTGGGTTCATAAACCTGTGCTTAAGGCTTAATTTATTTACCTTGAACATTAAAGCTCATTCCTAACCTCTCAGATTTTGTCTTTATTTCCTTACATGGTCTTCATCAGTAAATTAAGTTATTTTCAATCATCAGTTTGTCATCAATTGATCTAAAGATCAGCCAAGCAAACTCCCTCACTGATGAGGACCATGACAGCATGCAGCCGAAAGCTCTAAGCTCTGTGTTTTCACTATCCTATATCTGTGAATGGGACTCACTTGTGGGTCGGCGGATGAGGATGGTAGCTGAAGGCAGGTTGTCTCTGCTGAGCCTGGGTCTGTGGAGAGTGTGTGTGTTGCTGTGACTGTTGCGTCTGTGCATGTGTGTGAGAGTGTTTCTGCTGGCTGAGGATCTGCAGCTGCAGGAAGAGCTGCTGCTGCTGCAGCAGTCGGGCGTAGGCCGAGTCCATGGGCGGAGGAGACTTCTCTGCCTTCTGGTCTGGAGGAATGTACTGATGGTACTTGAGCTTCTTCACTTTGGGCTTCACATCTTTGGTTTTTTTGTGTCGGTTCTTGTCTGATGTCTTGGACTGTTTGGGACAAAGAGGGTGGGACACAGATGATGGTCTGAACTGGGCATCATTCAAATCTGGTGTCAAGGTTTGCATCTGTTCAGGTGAAATCTGTTCAAGTCTAGGATCAGGATCAGCGTTGTTGAGAGGTTGACTGACCTTGACAATAGCAGGAACGGGAATCGGGGGAGTAGCCTGGCTGTTGTTGGCACCAGACAGCCCTTCATCCTGGCTTTGATCAGGTGGGTCTCTGGGTGCACCCCCCTGTTCACAAAGGAAAACAAAACATATGTTTGTGGAAGTCCTCTCAGTCCAGGGTATTCAGACCTCTTCAATTTATTTTTTATGACTTTAATTTACCATAGACACTCAATAAATAAAATCAGGTTTCAATAGAATTTGATTCCAACCAACTTTTAGTTCAGATTCACTTAATTATAACAAAGTCCAGTGTCTGTTTGATCTGTATGTCAAATCAAATCAAATCAAATCAGATTTATTTGTATAGCGCCAAATCGTAACAAAATTACATCAAGGCACTTTACATATAAAGCAGATCTATACGAAACTCTTTATATAATTATTTAAAAAGACCCAACAGATCCCCCCATGAGCAAGCACTTAGTGACAGTGGTAAGGAAAAACTTCCTTTAAGAGGCAGAAACCTCGGGCAGAACCAGGCTCATAAAAGGTTATAAAATCCCATAGTTACCAACCACTCACACTCAGACCTACGGACAATTTAGAGTCACCAATTAACCCAAACATGATGTCTTTGGACGGTGGGAGGAAACCGGAGCACCTGGAGGAAACCCAGGCAGGCACGGGGAGAACATGCAAACTCTGCACAGAAAACCCACAACCTTCTTATTGTGGGGCAACAGCGCTAACCACTATGCCACTGTGCTGCCCAGGGATAATCTAATAGTTGAATATATCACAGTGAGAGGGCTCAGAATTACACTTTGCTGTTGCCCCTTTTACTTGAATAAAAGAACTTTTCCTTCTGCCTCATTAGAGACACAGCTGAACAACTGTCTCAGATTTCATTTCCCTGTGCTGGCGGATACACCACCTCTGACAACAGTCAATTACCAACACAAACCTTTTCACTCCTCAATGATCCCTCAGAAGAGGAGTTAAACATACAGAGCGGGGGCTCACTGCAGTTAAAGGATGATGGACCCTGATGGAAACTCCCATATTCACTGTCCATTACAGAGTGGCTATCATTGTGCAGAAAGACTGCTGAAGATCTGTCCCAGTCAATGTTAAACCAACACAACCCCAAAATATAACCTGCATGGCAAAGAGAAAATATCTCAACTACATGGTGATTTATTTATCTATTGTGTGTTATATCCATGTGTGTCCTTTAGTATGTGTATACGTGTGAGGACAAAGTGTCTGTCCTTGATATAGTTCAGTGACACATGATAATTTTTTCTCAGTGATTGTGATGACCTCTTTTTGCTGTCTTTTGTGTATTGTTAACAGAATCATTGTGTGTTGATATTCCCTCTGACAAACAGACTGAGAGCTGCGATATGAACAAAACTGACCTGGCACCAGACTCAGTCAAGTGACCGTTGGAATGAGGTCATTGTGAGTGAAAGGTAAGCAGTTGGGAATGAAGGTGGCTGTGCCAGGAATGTGACACCTGCTCAGATCAGCTCAGTCCAACAGTCAGTGGAGGCAAAAGCCTGGTGCAGATGGCTGAGCTGCCACCAGAGGGCAGGACCACCACAGTTGATACAAAGACAGGGACCAGAGCATGTTCCTTTACCTGTCGAGGGCTGGTGAGGGCAGGTGAGGAGGAGGAGGAGGGTGTGCTGCCCACAGCCTCTGATGAAGGGCAGGCCGAGCCCTGCGACTCGTCACTGTGGTGCTGCTCAGGGGACAGACTGTCACTGCTGCTGTCCTCCTCAAACGCATACGAGTCGTCCTGCTTGGGGAACTTTCCGTGGTTTACTGTAAGACAGAGACGAGGGGGTCAGTGAGATGGAATGTTATTTAGTTGGATGACAGGATTATCTTGTGTAGTTTCTAAGTGTTTTATGTTGATTTTTGAAGTCACAGTAAGTACAGACCTTCAAAGATCAGTCTATAAACTGATGGATATTTCAACGGCAGAGCAGGCTTGTTTACAGCCTGTGGATTTGCTCATGTTTCGTCTCTATTTTTTCTTTCCTTCATCTCCTCTTTTATAGAGTCACTAAGCAGAAACATTTTTAATCCATGCCCTTTCATTGACACCTGCAGCTGCCACAGTCACATGACTTTACATTTTCACCCAGGATTCATCTTGTCAGGCAGCATACATGCGGACAGGGAAGAAGATCTGCAGATGCAGTAAAGGACAGATAAACAGTGTATCCGACATGCTGCATGTTTTAAATACACAAACATCAACATCATGGTTCAGAAAGGGGCAGGCATTCGGTATCTGTATGTATCAGGGTGGTGCTGCCTATGGGGTGGCATCCACATTTCAAACTGCTGCATTTTTTATGTGATGTATGTCCCCTGTGATATTCACACACTGGCTGTCTGTGTGTCACTGACACCTTGTAGTTCACTCAGCCTGGAGGTGTTACGCTCTGCGGGTGAGAGACTGACACAGACACTTTACCTCCACCACGCTGCTGAATGGAGCGGCTGATAGCAAACACTGCTCTGATTGGAGGAGCTAAGATCAGCTATCTGACACAGCCGGGTGAGGGAAGTGGCAAAAGTGTGTGTGTGAGTGTGTGCGCGCGTGTGTGTGTGTGTGTGTGTGTGTATGTAGAAGTATAAGATTCTCTTTTTGTATCCAAACATGTGACAGCCTGGAACAGACCCTGGTTTCAATCACAGCAGCAGGCTCTTTCTGTGCAACTCAGTGACCTTGCTACACAAACACACACACACAGAGATTAGTGCAAAGTATTGTCCTAAATGCCACTTCCTCCCACCTGTTGGTGTTCAACTCCTCCCTCCGTGTAGCCTCACTCTGACAGCTCAGTGCAGCACACACTGTTTCCATGAGTCTTTAAGTCAATTCCATGTCATCAGGAGATTGAGATGGCAGAATAACAGGAAATCTGTAAGCCCTATGCACTTCCGTTTTTCAAGTGGCTACATAGGGTCACATAGTTTCCAACACTACCAGACAGAGGTTGAAACGATTGTTGGGAGTGTTGGGGCTGCAGAGCTTTAAGGTGAGGGGTCAACGCTGCCGGCAACGGGAGCACAACAGCCTGGTCCTGTCATCTAACTGTGTAGGTGGCTCAAGGAGCTGTACGCACAAACAGGGGAGGAGGTGGGTACAAACATACACACAGGTACACATACACAAGGACACACTCAAAGCCAAACACACATCTCCACTTCACCAAAAAGGGTGGACCCAAATACAGCTGCTGCTCATCTCAATAAACGGCGCTGGGCCTCCTCCTGCAGAGGTAGTGTAAACCAGTCGGCTGCAGCCCGACGCCTCCTTTACGCAACATGTTTACTGGAGGCTGAAGGGGGCAAACAGAAAACTGCTCAACTCACCAGGCTCACAAAACACTTGTCACACTGCCAAGAACGCTACAGAAATCGAGAGACATGGAGGGACAAACAGAGTGAGGTCAGACTGATGCTTCACACAGCACTAAATCAGAGGGGGGAGGAGCACTAGGCACAGGAGGAGAAAGGAGGAGGAAGAGGAGATGGACGAGGAGGGGCTCTGATTCCTAGATAAGGATTTCTTTTTACTTTTGGAGTTACCAACTGACGGCAAAACATTTTCTGGAATAAGAATGAAAGATGTAAACTATAAAACAGTTTGTTCTTTGTGTATAAAAAACGAATGACGATATGCCTAGACCAATAGAGTGAAGGTGCTGAGGTACACTGTGGGTTAAAAAGCTCTGAATGTTCATTAATGTTAGTAAGCTTTCATCATTGGAGCAGATGATGGATCAGCTAATGTAAATACTTTGTATTGTTATGTCTTCTCATCTTTGAGAATCTTTGCCAACTTTAGTTACATCAGATCATCTTCCATCGCGTTAAATCTGCTCTGTTAACAAGCTGAACATACTGCCGTGCCTGCTGACACAAATCATCGGAGTGAATCATCTGTACCAAAGATTTCACTTTTGGTCTGACAAAATGATGCAGTTGTGTTGAAGTTCAGCAGTGCAGTCATTACAGTACTTTAGTTTACAATCTCCAGCAGAGTCATTTGTACTGAACACACACAGCCAGTCAGGAGTCACTGCACTCTGTTTTAGCTACTGCTGACATTCAAACTAACTAATAACAACAATAATAATAATAATGTAACCATGTTACATAGAGTCATTTTTCTATTTATACACACATTTGGAAAAGATTCAAATTCAAATTACACCACCTGAGTCTGTGAGGCTGTAGCTGCCTGGCCTGGACAAGAACCCCCATCTGCTCAGAACAGGCAACCACTGGGAATTCATTGTGGAGGTGGAGGGTAACTATTTAGAAAAGTGTTATTCCTCTCCAACCATGTGACCTCCTCATCCTAATTACAACCCTGTCCACGTCGTGAACTCAGTAACTGAGTTGTCTGCTGCACCTACACACTGAGAATTAGGCTGATGTGAACCTCCGGGCTCAAAAGTGAAGCCTTAAACCTGTATTCTATCTCATGACCGTCAGGGGCAACTTCACTGGTTGTAAGTCAGATTGCATTGAAGTCTATGTGAAGTAAAACTTGTATTTGCAGTATCTACACTCTACAGTGTATAGACACAGTATAGGATCAATTCACATCAGTTTAACATATAATCTATCTTTTCTTTACAATAAGAAGAAAGACCCTTTTCTTAACGTAATAATACAATTACTATAACACTGTTTGTTTATTTTCTGCAGTATCAAAATAAAATCATACTGTTTATCCAGACTCCCATCTGTTTTGTTTTGGGGTTTTTTTTTCTGTTTGTTTCTTTCTATTTCATGATTTTATCCAGCTGCATCCAGCTGTTGCTTCCTTCAGCCTTGAATAATCAATACTTCTGTGTTGGATCAGTTGTAATATCAGCAGCCCTCAGACACGCTGAGCCTTGGAAAAATAAGCACACTGGCTGTAATTAAATGGTTGCGGCAGGTGAGACTTTCAGCCGTCCACAATCTCCCTACATGAAATCCAGAATAAATAATCAGAGCCAGAGCTGGCCCACAGTTGGTCCACAGTGGACTGCGAGAGGGAAGCATAGAGTCCGTTTGATTACACCAGAGCACCAGCACTTATTTGGTCAAACGTGGTTTCAGAATGAAGTGAATGATACTGAGCTCTGTGCTCTGGACTCAGGTGAAAAATGGCCCAGAAACAAAAGGACTCATAAAAAAACATCAAAATTAGGCAAAGATTAATCTGCAGAATTAAACTCTTTCATCTCAAGATACAGAGAACATTTGGCTTCATGCGTCACCTCACACAGTGAGCTTTTCTCTGTGAAACTGAGAATAAGATAGAAGGGACTGACCCTAAAGAAGGGAAAAAAAGGATGAAGCAAAAATTTACAAAGTAACAAAGTGAGGGGGGAGAAAAGAGGTGAAGGGATGACTGGAACAACTGATGGAGAAATGCAGGGAATGAGAATAAAAAGTAGACAAAAGCAAAGGACACAAAAAGAGACAAGCGTCACAAGGAAATAAAAGTATAATAAAAGGAAGGTTAAAGTTAGAAAAGAAAAAAAGATGATGAGAAACGATGATGATGAGACTGAAACTGAAATAAGAGAATGAATTGATACATGGAAGGAAGAAAAAAAGGAAAGATGGCAAGAGAGGGAGGTACTGAATGACTGATAGGGTCTGTGAGACAGATGGAGGGTAGATCAGCTGATCCAGTATGGATAGAGGTCCTTCCTTAGAGAGGAGGCATGAAGGCGTCAGCTGTCGGCCTGTGTTCACACCACCAGCAGGATGAAATCATCCTCTGTTTATAGCTCGGCCCCGCTGTCTCACTGGCCCCCTCCACTCACCTGTCACTGACCAGCCTGATTTAAGGTCTGATTCACCATCACCGGGACAGGCAGAGCTTTGATTGTGTTTAAACCAAACTGCCTAAAACCCTGCTGGGCGGCGGCGGCACGGACCTGCGGGGACATGCCGTAACATGAGCCGGTGACTGTGAGGCCGGCTTACAGGCTTTTAAACACTCTGCAGCCGTATTAAAACACACACACGCGCTCTTTAAATCTCCCACAGTGCATATACCTGCTGACTGTATCAGTCAGATGTAAACACTGTGCTCAGAGCTGAGACGTATGGTGCATTAGGCAGGAATAATTCCCTTTGTGTTTCCATCCACTGAGGATTAAAGCTCCTGACGTGGACATGGAGATGGAAGCGTGCTCAGTAAACCTGCAGCTACAGTCCTGTTATCTTTATGAGGAAATATTAGATTGTGAGTTTGCGTGTGTGCGTGGAGTCAGACCCGTGGCCAGCAGGCAGACAGTGTGCGCTGTGCAGGCCACACGCCAGTCAGGCCTGAGAGGTTGGGGCGGATTCTTGAACAGCCTAATAAACACCAGATGTTCCCTGGGTAATATACACAGTGAGGCTGTGCCATGTCCCTCTGCAGCCAGGCAGAGCTGTCAGCATCTGAAGGATCACAGCCACAGCAGCAGAGAGGAGGACGCTGTGACACCCCAACATGTCTTATTTTCGGGAGGGGGCACAAAGAGGCAGGAGGTCGGATACTGTTTTGGGTAGTGATAAGACATCGAGTGTGTGTGCGTAAGTGAGTGTGTACTAGCAAACACAAAGTTTCTGCAGCCCTGCTGCATCTGTGCCACCGCCTGCAATCAAGAGATAAACAGCCAATTGAAAGTCCTTTTTTAAAAAAAGCACTGGCCAATTGTGTTTCTCCTTGCTGCCTTATCTGTGACAGACTCCTAGAAACTGATAGGGCCTCGCTGAGCCTCTGGATTCCGTTCCCCCGCACACTTACCAGCAGTTTATCTGGAGGCTGGAGCCTCTGTGAAATGGCAAACGGTGCCAGAGATATCATTCAACAAATCCCTGGCCCAGAGTCCAAGGCCCCGGTCCCTCTTGTTTGTTCTTACAGATGAGCAACAAAAAGAAAAGTGCACACTGGCATCGCTCACTGCTCATGTGGTTGCCAGGACGACACAGCTCTGCTCTGCAGCTTCAGGGTTGGAAACGATCTGTGTTTATGTGTGCGACGTCTCACGCTAAACAAACTCTGCTTCCTTATGTGTGTTACTTGTGTTGGCCGTCAGAAGTGAACATGACCTACAGGACACGGAGCACGGACACGCATTAGCAGTGAGGATTTATGAGAACGCTCCGTGCAGTCAGGTCTACCTGCTCTAAACACTATGTCCTATATGACATTAAAAGCAAAAAGCCTGAGACTGGCTCAGTGTCCTGGTGTTGGGGGCGTGGCCTCTGCTGTAAACAGGTACAGGCCATGTAAATCTGGCGGCTCCTCCTGAGCCCCAGAGGCTCTGTCAGCTGCTCGCTGGCTGCAGCTGCTATCTGCCTGTCTCTTTGCCTGCGGGGCGCAAACATCCACCTGCTTCCTCTGCGTCCACCTTTCTCTCTTTTGCCATTTGTAGATTTATCTGTCTCTGCTTCTCTTTACAGCATCTGGCATCTTGACTTTTCTTTCCCTATCCTTCTTTGCCTGACTTTACCTCAGCTCCCTCACAGTTTGAAATCAGGGGGTGGAGCATCAGCTGCAGAATTCACTGATTGGTTATTCCCCTCTATCGCCATCCTTCTTTCTCTGTCTTCCTTTTTTCAGGAGCTGGCACCAGAATAGAAAACCTCAGGACAGGTTTTTCTCTCTTTGCATGTCATACAGTTTGTCAGACGCTCCAAGAGTTTCAGAGTAGACTAGGTTGAGCCAGGTAGCACTGCAATTACATCTTTAAAGGAGCTGCTCATATTTCACACACTTAAAACTTCTAAATTCATGTCTGTCAGCACAGAATGTCAAACTGCTCACTGAGCTACACCTGGTCTTCATTTATTTGTATCTTTAAATCTGCACTGATTAAAAAAAAAAAGAGAAAAAAGAGAACTATCATCAGTTCTACACAGCATTGCTCAGCTAATTGGTTTCATTTTTCCATCCTGCAACGTCACCAACTTCATCATCATCATCATCATCATCAAAAAGCTCTAATAAACCCACTGACTGCTACTTGCCGAGCACCAAACAGCCAATCTGCTCAAACCAATATGTGACACGGGATAGAAATGGTTAAAAGGCAACATTTTCAGAGTCACATTATAGCTAAGAAACTAAGTCAAATGTATCCTAAGTATCTGTTGTCCAGGCATTCTGGTGATAAATACCTGCGTCCGTCGCCGTCTCAACACAAAGTTGATGTGGTGTTGACTCAGAAGGACAGGTCACTTTTTGTTCATGTGTTTTTTCAGTATTGAACTAATTTCCATTGAGGTTCACTTCTTTATTGTCTCTGTGTGTGTCATGCTAAAGTGTAAAGTGTGTGTGTGTGTGTGTGTGTGCCTGCTCAGTGTTGGAAGGCGTTACTCACGAGGCATGATGCCTTGGTCTGCCAGCTGCTCTCGTGTCCTCCTCTGCTGAAGTCTTAACTGTAGGACTGGGGGTGGAGGGAGGAGGGTGAGGGAGATGGAGGAGAGGAGCAAGAAGAAGGTGAAAGAGGAGAGATGTGGACATACAGGTGAGGGACAGAGAAAAAGCAGGAGGAGAGACTGAGTATCCAACCCATTTAAATGCTCTTTCATTTTTCTGATTGTCCAACTTTTACACATTGACACCTGACAGGAAAACAATGCCCATGCCAGTTTGTGGTGATTCAACAGACACGCACCTTCTGTATGTTCCGCAGGAATTCACACAGACATATGCACACAGACAACAAAGAAAAAAAAAAAAAAAACAACACTGCTTGCTCACAAATATTTCTGTGAGCAGGATGTAGGGAATGATAAACATGGCTCCTGGCTTTTAAACAGATCTGCTCTGCAGTGTGTGGTCTACAGCGAACATGCACGTCTGCGTGTGTGTGTGTGTGTGTGTGTGTAGAAGTGGTCTAGGTGGGAGTGTGGGGCCATAAACACAGAGTCTCCTCCCTGTCTGTGGATCTTGTTCTTTCTTTGTCTGTGTGGTTTCCCTCCTGTTATCTGAAGGTCTTAGTCTGACACACAAGTGGAACATGTTCTTCAAAGCTCCAGTACTCTCAGCTAGACCTCCTGCTTCATAATTGTCTCTCTCAGGTGGTTCATGTTCATGCAGCTGCATCCTAGCATTTTATGAATTTGCTTGTGTGCAGTACTCTCACAGGGGAACACCTCTGTTATGTAACAGCAGCCCCTTCCCTTCATCATGTCATCTGCTTAAGTCTGCAGGGGGGTTCTGACCTGTTGGTTAAAGCTTCATGTATCAGTCACACACTGAATGATGAGCACAACATGAGACGTGTCAGTTGCAAAGGAACAAACACAACCCAGATGACAATGCACTGTAGCTGTTCATGTTGGCTTTTTAATTTGAAGTCAAGCTGCAGCAATTTTGTCTCCAGCAGCAGCTACACAATTGTGATCACTTTTAACTCAAATTTGCAGAACCTGACATGACCCCACACAGCCTCGGACTGAGCTATTTCACCGGTCTGTGATATATCTGCCTTGACATAGTCAGGCAGACGTGAAATTGTAAATCTGGATTTAGTCTCAATGCACAGTAACCCTGCAGCATTTAACTAATGTCTCTTTGCGGCTGTTTCCTGAAATATTAATAGTGCCTTTCTCCTGAGGGGCGTCAGACCTGTTTGTGCTCATCTTATAGGTGCAGGACATGAATCAGGTGTGAACAATTGCAGTCTGCTGACCACACAATACTCTTTTGTGTTGTCTTGGACCTTCTTGACAACAAATGACACACCAACCCAGAGCCATATTTACACATTTTCAGATTTATGGTTTAAATAAATAATCCTGACCTCATGATTACCTGAAACAGGGCAACAATTTTCTGATTTACCCCCTCAAACATTCATAGCCACCAAACCAGACTAACAATAACACTACACCATTACAGTCACACTCCAATGACTTGGTTGCATTTGCTCCATGAATCCTCTCAAACCTTCACCAGCAGGAATGTGTTTGTGACAGATGTATGAGCACCACTGTATAAATTCTCATAAACAGCTATTACTACATGAAATATTGGGTTTATTTTACTCCAATATGTCTGCATGAAGTGAAAATCCACCTTGAAACAGAACTCACAGCTTTTTATTATTCCTGCGCTCTGGGGCGGTCAAAGGCAGATTTATGAATGTTAGACTGAGCCAGTGTGCAGGTGAGCCAACGCTCCGCACAGACACAACTCCTCTGACACTGACTGATGGTGAACGCTCAGATACTGAGGTGAGGCAGATTTGTGCAAAAAACACAGGTTTCATCTGTTGCCAGGGTGAATTCACTGTAACTGGAAGTTACCCAGCTTTTCACTGAGCAGAAACATTCATCTGGTCTCACAAGCTAATTTACTTATAAGACAATTAATAAAGTTTTATTAACAGTATCACAGTACAACATTCGATGAGTGTCCCGCACATCCTGTGTTGAACACACATCCAAAGCCTGATGTTTGATCACTTGCACTGAGCTGCCCAGTGGATGAAATCAACATTTTTGGTGCATGTTCACAGTCTGTATTTTGTAATGAATCACCCAAATCTAATATAGAAAATAAATGAACGCAATAGACCAGATAATATTTCATTGTAATTAGCTCTGACAAAAGACACTGGCCTGTTCTGTAACAAGCTAAAGTTTCAGTCAGGCCGATGCATTTAGATTAGATAAAAGATTTAATGTAATCCCATTACAAACACTTCCTCACATCTTTACTGAGGTGGTTTGCTGTCATGAGTAACTTCCCCCACCACTGTCTGAGCTACCTGTGGTCAGTGGAAGTCAGTCTGAAGACAGGACACGCTGGGCTGGACGGGGTGTGGCAGCTGAAACCAAACAGGTACTGGATGTTCAGTAGTTAGAGTATTCAATTAGGTTTTTATCTCCCTCCTACTGTTATGTAACGGCAGCAAACTTCAGAGCACGGGCCGCAGCCCTTTGAGCTGTTAATCAATTCGGCATGAGAACAAGTCAGTTAACACACACACACACACACATAGGCTAAAAAATACACACTGAAAGACCATTCGGCAGTCCGCAGGGAGCACTTAAGTGAGATCTTTATCTTTCCTTTTAGGTTCACCCATGCAGCTGCAGTTCCCATGGCTTTGATAATGCAAGTCAAGCGTGGTGCAAGAAGGAGCTAGTTTTTCAAAGTACCCTGAATGTAACTCGTAGCTTAGAGAGAACTGTAAGTCCTGAACCCCCTTCACAGGTGACATTTACAGATAGTTTTACTTTACCTACGTGCAATATCTGACTCACGAGCTCATACATTGGCTGAGACCATTGTGTCACTTCTAACTTGTAGATTAATTCCTCCCACTGTAACATCAACAGGCTGAGGACAACATAAACTTTAATGGTGGAAAAGACAAAATATTTTCATCGGTGCCATATTTTCCAGCTAGAGCTCTCCACTTAGAGCTACACAACCTGAATGAAAAAGCTTCCTGGTGATTTTTTTTATTTATTTTTTTATAACACAGCTCTCCTGTGTTCCCCTGGGGGCACCGGCAGTCATTTCCCACCCTGCCAATCTGCTCTAAACAACTCAGAGGAAAAGCATCATTTACCCTGCCATCTCTGGAACGCAATTACTGCAATGCAGTCAAACTGCAAGTCAGAGCTGAACTGAAGCCTTTCAGGCTGCAAATCTGTATGTTTACAGTTGTTTTCAGAGGCGATCAGGTTTTTCAGAGAGGGAGAAAGAGAGGAGGATCCGGGCTCTGCTGCCACCATCAGTTACATTTTCCTCAGGGAGGTGGCAGTGTTGGTCAGACTACACACACATGCTAAACTCGGAGAGTATCTTCACAATATAAGCAGACTGTGTGAGTATGTGAAGGAGGTCCAAGAAGTTTTCTTCTTCAGAGCTGCAGAAATCCCTTGGATTAGAGGTCATCAAATATCTCCAAGGAAGTCCAGTTGCTGTAGATTCAGGTCTTCTTGAAGAACCAAGTCCTTAACGACTGAGCATCTTCCAATTGATGTGAAGGAGATGGATGGATATAAAGTCCCAACAGCTGCTGTGTGTTAACAGGCGTCTAAATCAGTCATGTAGTCTGTACCCTTCCTGCCTTGATATGCCCAGGTACACACACACACAAGCACCATCAGCTTCCACTTCAGCCACATTAAGATAACCTGTGACCCCTCTCCAGTCACTAATCTGCCTTTATCAGTGAGCACAGAGCCACAGGGAGAGGACACCTCGCTTCCCTCCCTCAGCAGCAGCATGCAACAAGTGCGCTAACCTGCCCGAGACATCACCCTCACATAACGTGCTTTTATGAGGAGGCGGATTAACATCAAAGAACACGCCCAGCCATGAATCCATCACACTGTGACAAGATGCATTGTTAGGGCTCAGTACCCGGGAGGATCTTGGAGTTTAGCTGGCCTCCCTTTGACATTCCTTGTGTCGTCACACACCCTCAGTATATTATACACACCTGTCACTTTGCTGGTGTTACTGACGACCACAGCGCTGTTGTCAGCAGAACTCATCCACAAAGACAGATAAATGACATTAAGTATACAGGATGGCCTGTAAATCCCAAGTGTTGGCAGACAAACAGTTTGCACGGCTCTTTGGAATAAATACAGCTGCAGACAGAAGCTGAGAATTCTTACACAGATACACAGACGTAAACAGAAACTACACATCACTCATCCTTTCACTTACCTGATCTAAACTTGCTTCGTATCAGTATGGAGTGCTCAGAGCCCAGAAGAGTCATAATGCTTACAGTACAGTTCCAGTGTTCAAAAGTCGCAAAATAAAGTCACACAAGCAGAAGAAGTGGTGCTCGCTCCAACCCCCCCGGCTGCCTCTGGACCCCAGGCTGAGATGAGATGGAGTGCACCCAGCCTGCCTCATCCACAGCTTGAAAAGAAAACTAGTGTCAGGAAAAAACATAACACACAGACACACACTGACTCTCTCTTAAGTCTCAGCCAGTGTGCACAGCAGCTGCAGCCCTCGGCTCTCTGTGTGCTGCCTCCTCTGCTCTCTCTCCCCTAGGGGGCTGATGTGGGAGTGTATAAGTCTTCAAGGCGGTGAAGCTTTGGTCCCATCTAGCTGAGAGCTCTGAGCAGGGCCAGGGACGGCACAGAGGGATATGCCCTGATCGAGGAGGGGCTAATTGGCCAGGGTTTCCTATAAGCCACGCCTGCCTGAGCCTAGAGGCTGGACGGGGCTCACTTGATGACTTCTTCCTCCTCTGCCACCAGTATAAATATATCTGCCTATCAGCTCTGCTGACTGTCATTAGACAGCAGAGAGGGGGAGTAAGATAGGGGGAGAGAGATCAAGATAGAGACACAGAGACTGATGGAGGAGCAGCAGTGCAGCTAGGAGGGAAATGAAGGGATGGCAACGAGTTTCTCTTCTGGTCATGTGGAGGCAGAAGAAAAATAAGCAGTCCACTCTGATTTGATGGATTTGAACGTGTGTGATGTATAAAATGAGGATAACCTGAGCTTCTGTCAAGACATGATACAAAATAGTTCCTAAAATCAGGAAAACCATACAACATCTAAACAGTTTATATTTGCGGAAAACTCTTTGTTTACAGCTGCACTACAAACCCTGACCCTTCACACTGTAAACAATATATGTGAAAAAAGCTTTATGTCTAAACAGCCATACAATCCAAAGATAGATGTCCAAATGATGTTTGATTATAGGTCCAGGTTCTACATGATTGCTGTGAAAGTCAAAGGTCTGAGTCAACAGAGAAATGATCACAACCTGTATTCAGAAACTGAGTCTTAAAACCAAGCCAAGAGATGCAAAACTACACTGAAAGGTTTTTTGGGTCTTTTTGGGACAGGTCGGTCATCTTAGAATGTCTTTCATCCTTATATAACCAGTTTTAGTTGTAGATTTTGTCTTTGTAACCTCCACTTCCTTCTTTAAATTAAATACAAATTTGAAATGACAAAAAAATCTATTGAAGCCTGTAACAACAGAGGGTGACAGAAATTATGTTTCATTATCAAAGTAAAACTTTGGTAAACTTGGAAAAGAGACTAAACCATTCATCAAACACAACCGGCCTTTCAACAAACCCAAACTTGGACATAAACACTGAGATCCTGTATTTTAAGAAATCTTTTATTTCTGTTTTATGGATAGATATTTGGGCGCATCAGTCTGAGTTAACCTTCGCCAGCGCTTACTGTATGCTCTTCATATACATCCACTCATCAATGTACAGCTTCAGTGCAGTTGAGCCCAGTCAGTAATCCAGCAGCTGAGAAACAGGAGGTTTATCTTGCAGCATGAGAGCAGATTTCTCCAGCCCGGAGAACAAGCCAACAAGACTTCCCTTCCTCCAACTCCCACATACCAGCCTAAACATTTGTCAGAGTTGAACTCAGCTCTGTGCCCACTGTCCGCCGAGGATGTAGTCAGCCAACTGCAGAGTCTCTGATCGTCCGTCAACACAGGACGTCAGCTGGGCACATGAAGGCTTTCTCTGCAGTTGTTTAAACCCAGACTTGATATGAGTGTGACACAGAAAGTGACAGGAAGCGTTAAACTCAAATTAACAAAATCCAACATAGTAGAAACAAGGTAGGAATGTCATGTCTGTATTTTTGCAACACACCAGGTGTCAAAGGGTCAGTGGCTCCTACTGAGAATATGGACAGTGAGACACAGATACGTGTCCCTAGACCATGTCAGGACACCTGGTGGCTCAAGAAAGCCATAATATCTGATCTGAGGAAAATTTATCCAGTTTAACACAATTTTCATGAAATATTTTTCAAGGTAAGTTGCCTGCTTTTTATTTATATTATTTATATATCTTCATTTAGCGCTGCTGCCCCACAATAAGAAGGTCTGGGTCCTTTCTTTGTGGAGTTTGCATGTTCTCCCCGTGTCTGCGTGGGTTTCCTCCGGGTACTCCGGTTTTCCTCCCACCGTCCAAAGACATGCACGTCTAGGTTAACTGGTGACTCTAAATTGTCTGTATGTCTGAATGTGAGTGTGAGTGGTTGTTGTCTTTGTGTGTTGGCCCTGTGATGGACTGGCGACCTGTCCAGGGTGTACCCCGCCGTGAGCTGGGATTGGCTCCAGCATCCACCGCGACCCGGAAACGGAAAAGTAGTGGAAGATGGATGGATGGATGTTAAAAGTGCCACTCGGGGACAAATGCTCCAAAAGACCGCATCCTCTTATAAGGACATTTTGGGTCCTCTGCATTTTTTATTTATTTATTTATTTATTTATTTAGCTTAACTTAGACCTGTAGCCTCATTCATGGACACTTTGTCTGTTATTTTGTGGTTGCAAAAGCACATTTCATTGATCAGTGTACAATCAAGATGGCCCAAAACATGCATACAAAATAAAATATCTCTGGTCTTAGGGGGGTTTTTGGTCCATACCGTTAATTTTTAGGCTCAGTACCAAACTGCAGAGAGGCAAATTTGGTGGAGACCAAAACAATGTGTGAACAGGAAGGTATTTCTCCAACTGAATGTTAATGTTGTTAGGTAAGATATTAGTCGTATTGTTTTTATAATGTAAAGATGTGCTAGTGTTTCGTTTTCAGCTTGTTGCCTGCAGCTGCCAAAAATCACTTAATACAATTTTAAAAACTCAAACCAAGGTACATAAAAACACCATTTAAAATTCATTTCAAAATACTTTTAAAATTTCGTATCAGCTAATATTCAGAGAGTTTGTCAGGATCATTTAGTTGAGTCATTTTTAGAGCTAAAGTGTTCTTCATCATCATCTACCAGACAGATAAATATGTGGAGTTGAGACTATGTAATCTCTTTTTGGGTGCACCTAAAAGGGCAAATGTTTCCATCTAAATGATTTTTGATGACTTCATGTACTATAACACAAGGTACGCCACATATAATACGTGTTAGTGTTTTGTTTTTGCTTTTGAAATGTATTTTACTCTTATTGCAGAAACACAAAAAAAACAAAACACAAATTGTAGCTCCAAAAAAGAAACAACTAAAAAACAAAAACAAACAAACAAAAAGATCTGCAAATTTTTACTCATTAATTCATCTTTATTTTTCTTATTCATAGGAAGTATTTTTTTCTGTCTTTCTGTGATTATTTCCTTCTCTTAATCCCAACACCTCTCCATTGCTTTCCCTTTTTTAACCTTCCTGTACACTCTGTTTATCCCCATGAGCCTGTCTCCGGTTAGACTTTTGTCCCTAAGTTATTATTCCACTTAAAATGTCCTCCAGTTTCCCTGCCCATTTTCAGTTTGCTAAATAAAAAGAATACCAAAGAGAAGTGTATGATTGCTCCAGGCCTTTTCTCCACATTGTGTAAAAACTGCAGCGGCTGAGCGCTAATCAGTCATTGAGAGCTTTGTCAGGCAACAGCTCACTGCTTCTGCCTCACCACCATCCATGTTAATCTCCTCACACCATAAACACTGCTCGACTTTGGTTTCCAGCAACTACACACACGATGGAGATGCACACATCAAAACATGTAATTTTTTAATGTCATAAATGACACGCCCTCATCTGCTCTGTGACGTGTGCTGGATCGTACTCCAAGTCCCTGTTAGATGCTCAAGTCAAATATTTACACAGAAGTTTCTCAGGCTGCAAATCTATCACTAACATTCACTGGTACTTCTGTGTGTGCAGCGAGTGAACACACTCACACAAGCAAATTACATTTGTGCATGGATGTCTTAATTAGAAGGTGAAAGTGCTTAAAGGGAAGGTCTGTCAGAGGGTTTGACAGTGTACACACAGCATCTTGGAGAGATTCCTTAAGAGGTCACCCAGCCCTGGCTTAATCCTCCCCTTTAATTGGGCCCCATGTCAATGGACGTGACAAGTCTCATCTGAACTGTCTGGAGTTGAACATGTGTGTGTGGTTGAGTGCACGTGTGTGTGTGTGTGTGTAAGTGTAATAAAAAGACCAGGACAAAAAGGTCATGTTCATGTTCCAGTGAGACAGATCTGAGTATATTTTGTAAATTATATACAATAAGTGTGCTTGTCACATTTGATGCATATTTCAAAACAATGCTCATATCAACTCAGAGGCTTTTGCAGGGACCATGTTAAAGACACACATCCCATAATGCAACAGAACATGTTTATTGGCCGGCTGCGCAGACATCTAGATCAAGAAATGACTGTTAGTGTTTGGTGTGATTTCTTGTGTTTTAGATAAAACAGATGTGACCAGTTAAAACGTCATGAAAATGATGTCCAGCAAGCCAATTTCAAACAGTTGTTATAGACGACATGTCTGCAGCTTTCTAACAACATGATCGTCACCGTCAACCCCAATAAATGACCAATGGATTGTGAGTCTCCGAGCTGCCGACAGGAGCAGACACATATTCTACGTGCTGCACATATCTCTGCTCATATGCCATTCCTGCAACCCAGCTGTCCCTCAGACATTTGCTCCAGAAAGTGTCACAGGAGGACATGGACTGGAATGTGCTCAGAGCTGTATGAATGGGTCATGTGCTGGACACTGTGGGAGCTGTCCTGTAGGGTAGCCAATATAGTGTGTAGGAAGAGAGGACAACTGTTAATCCTGTCCCCATACCTGTCTTAATTCTGCCTCCATCCTTTCTTCTCTCTCTCGCCATCATTTCTCCATCCTGTGTCAATCCTGTCTATATCCTGTCTGTCTCCTTCCTCTCTTCATCCTGTCCTCATATTACCTATATTCATCCTAAGTCAATCCTCTTTTTAACCTGTCTTCATCCTACCTGTCTTGCCTGTCTTTGTCCTATCGCCGTTCTCTCTTTAACCTGTATTTATCCTACACGAGACATCCTGTCTCTGTCGTCTCTTTAAATCTATCCTCACCCTGCTTTCCTCCCATCTTTATCCAACCTGGACTCACACCGTCTTCCTGTCCCTCCTGTCTGCTTCCTTCCCTGGAGGACAGACGAGTGCCAAAGCCAATTTGTTTTACGACACTGCTTAATCGTGTGGGCCCTATTGTTGGTGCATAAGAGTCTACTGTACACTCAGTGTTCATTATGTGTGATGTTTAATGAGCGTTGAGAAGATATATTCAGGCCTTTCAGAACCAAAAACCATGTCACTGTAGTTTTCAGGGACTGAAGAGGATGTTGGGAGGTGTGTGTGTTGCGGGAAAGCATTGGAGGAGATAAAGGTTTGATAGAGCACAGATGAACAGTTTATCCACAAAAGTTGACGGTGATGGGTCAGTAGTGCACAGGATATGGGTGGGGGTGTAGGGTGTGTGTGTGTGTGTTGGGGAGTAGCCTGCTGGGCGTGTGTGTCTAGTGGATAGCAGCTGTGTCACATCAGTCTGAAAGCCATCATGATGCTCTATGTCATGTAGCAGCTTGACTCTGCTCAGTGTTGCTGTGTTCGGTGTCTCTCAGGTAGATTTAAATAACTAATAGAGATCTTGGAGCATGATGCATCACTGTCCTGTGGCCAAATGAACGGTGTGAGCTCATTAATTACATTAAAACATAGCTTAACGGATTAAGACTGTAAATCACATTTACAGACTATCGGAATTAATTGTTAGCGTCTCTTTCTGTTGATACCCTTTATCATATGGAAAGAAACTACAGCCAACGATAACTTATACTCCCACTCCCAGCTGCCTTTGTTCCATTAACACTGAAAAACAGTGGTTTGTAAAGTAAACAAATCAGTTACCAGACAAAAGTAATTGTGCGATCTTATGATTTTCATGTGAGCTGCCATTTGGCTTTGATGTGTCCTGCAGTCCGCTTCCCTTACATACACTGGATCAGCGATAAAGTCAACTTGAAGCTGTGTTTTTCCAAGCTATCATTTATCATTTAGCTCCACTGTAAAAAAAATGTAGGAAGTCATCTGGGTGATACAAGGTCAGATGATGGACATTGGATTCGTCAACATGGAGAGCCGCGGGTGATTCATTCCTTTATCAGCGCCCAATCAGTCTTATCAGAAAAAATGGGGGTTTCCCACGACACCAGCCGGCTGCATGAAAACAGAAAGGCAGGAGATCGTGGAAAACACAGACAGCTGAATATGAAGAAGAAAAAAGAGGATGGAGAGAAGGAAATGTCAAGAGGGCAAGAAGAAAAGAGCAGAAATACACTGTGAGAGGAGGAGAAGAGGTGAGAGAGGGAAGAGAAGACAGAATGAGACGGACAGAGCCAGACATGGAGTCAGGTTCAGCGTCCCCCCTCTGCCTCTGTGGTTTATAATGAAAAGGTCCAGAGAGTATGAGCCGAATCCAAACCAGAAGTGACAGAAAGATGAGTGTGAGCCAGCAACCTCTCCTACTGTCTCCTCTCACACGCGTCCTTCCTGCCCTCTCTCTGTCTGTAGCTGGTTTAACACTCGGCAGCCGACGCTCTGCTTTCTGCCAGCACTTTTTGAGAGATGACAGCATTACAACCCATCTTAATGGCATCCCAAAGAGTGTGAGGGACATAGTCTGTCTCCACATCATGTGTAAAGCAAAAAACACTGCAGGGAGATCTTTGCTTTGTGTTTTTGTGGTTGTTTAGATTTCCCTTTGCCTCCGCTGCAGTCTGAAGGCGCTGGCGGGTGTCCATGAAAGCGTGGGCAGGGGGGGTGGGGGGCATGTCTGTGAGGCTTCAGCACAGAGACGGGCCTGCATCACCACAGCTTAACTCTAACTCCTGCCTATTACCGAGGGCTATGGACTGGCTTTATGTGGTATTCCCAAAACGTCACTATCAGAAATTTAATAACTCTACGTCGACTTTGTTGTTGTTAATGTGTGTGTCCGTGACTAACAGGCCCAGATGAAAGGAACGTCAAGAGGAACGACCGTCTGTGCCAAGCAAGTGTCTTTCATTTGGCTTGACGGAGTTATAAAGAGAAACCAATTAAGTCAAAATTAGTGAAAGACTGAAATAAATCCAGGACAAACAGTGAGGATAAAAGTGTGGCATGCTACAGGTTGATGCTACAGACAGGAGCACAGCCTCAAAACAGCTCCTTTGCACCTTTTTAAGCCTTTCAACATGAAATAGCAGCTCTCTCTTCTCACAGTCCAACCTCTGTCAGATTATCGCTACACCACCATCCAGTGATCCACAGCCTCCGTTAGTCTGCATAGAAACCACACACATGCTCCTGTAACTGCCAGTCCTGTCTCACGACTTAGATATTTTTGTTTTACAAATAACCCTGATATGTGCTATACATTTACAGACACACATGCAAAGCAGGATTAACCATTAAGTGTAATTGAGCAGTTGCCCAGGGGCCTAAGGCCTCTATAAGGTTCAGGGCAGTGACGACACATGTCACATATCTGGTTCAGATCTCACTCTCTCTTTACATGAACCTGTCCACTAATGTCATCGACATCTTAGATAATGTGAGCTAGTCTGATGTTCAACATAAACATATAAAAGCAGGATTTGGAGACAGGTTCCCTAAACCAAACCAGGATCACATGATGTTGACCGCTGAGCTGAAGTTGTGTTACAGCGAATCTTACAGCATTATCTGTGAAATGCGGTCATAGCCAGTAGGATAGATCAGGGTTGGATTTATAACCTAGACAATGGCCCCTAGACCCAGACCTCCAGGTGCCCAAAAAAGCCCCTGGCACTTAATGTGCTTGCAGGGAGTCCTTCTTATGGTCCTGCTCTAGTAGAGTGACCCCGTGTAAACAAAACTATGTAATAAAGCTGCCATGTGCAGCGAGAAAGGGCTCAAACACTGAATCTGCACTCATTGACACTGTGATCATTTGTCTGCTGGGCAAGCTAGACTGCGTGACACAGTTGAAATCAATTTCCTGGAGTTTTGTTTGTCTCACCCATGAAAATGTTTAGTGCCACTGGCATGTTAATGGTCTCAAAGTGACAGTGCAGTATATAAGCACGAAAAAACATCAAATCAAAGGGTGAAAAAAATATTGCAAAGTAGATCTCCATCTTAGTAACATGACAGCAATAGGCAGTAACAGCGATGCAGAACCACCACCGCCGAAAAAGAAAAGACCCAAATTACAAATATTTAGCTATCTAGAACTCCGAGTCGGTCGAGCACTTCCAAATGGCCTGACTGAAACAGCCTGTCAGCCAGCACATTCTTTCTCTCAATGGGGACCAACCAGAGCCATGTTTTTGTTGGTATGACCCCACCCCAGCATACCCAGCCTGTCCGCTCAGCATCCACATAAACCCTCCCTCCCCCAGTGACGTCTGTCAGAGTAAAACAGAACAAAACATGCAGCTCCAGACGCCGATCCTGGGTCAGATGATGATCCAGCATAAGAAACAGCTTGGTGGAGTTTCTGCTGCTGTGCGATCCGATCCGGGAACAGTGTTTGAGCTGTCTGACAGACAGAGAGCAGGCAGGGGTTGCTCTGGGCCACAGACTAATCCCTTGGTACAGAGCCGGTATCTACTGGCCTGGACTTCACTTGACCATTGAGGACCACAGACTTATTTATAGTCCCAGCGTGCATGTGTGTTTATCTGCCTATGTGTGCACGTGTGTCATATGTTGTTTGCGTGCTCGCCCGGAGGGGAGCACATCTTATCAGCACTGCGGCGCATTCATCAGCAGTGACATTTTTTGCTATTCCGTGTTCAAACCAAACACACGGCCACATGTGCTATCTTCACTCTGCGGGATGTTGAGAGGCCTGACGTATGCGAGCTGTCAGTAAGAAATTACACTATCACCACGCTGACCCATTGATTCGGTACGTTACTCTTTTTATTATTTTTCCTTCAGTAGGTGATTCAGACGAACAGACCTTTTTTTCTTCCTTACCCGATTCTAAAAGCTGAAACAACAAAGGGGCACCAACAGCTACATGGCCCTGCTTGCTTTTAACACCCCAGAGACGCTCGGTGGGTGATGATCAAATGTTGTTCTAAGGTTTCTGAATGAGGTTGTGTGCACTTCTAGCTGTTTTTTGTGTGTCTGAGAGTGTGTGTGTTAACCCCGGCACACCTTTCGAACCTTGGTGGGTTTGGAAACTGTCATGATTGAGAGTAATAGGATAAAGGAAAGTTGATGCTGTTGATTCAGCTAAAAGGATTGTGAACTGTGAATAACTGTTGCCTTTACTTCATTGGTTATGGTAATTGTCTTTGCCCAAGAGGCGGCTTGAGTTTGGAGCGGGTCGACCGTCTGCTCTGAGGGCTTGTGGGTAAATGGAAGAGACAAACCAAACTGAAACAGAACTCACTGATGTTAAGGGATTTTTCTTTCCAAGTCTGTCTTAATAGAAGATGAGCTGTATGAATGTGAGGAGGTAGAATATTTCAGGAGCCCTGGATCCAAGAGTTCAAATCCTATAATTTACTATCGACTCTCAGTCAGTGACTCAATTGGATTGGCAGTTGTAGTCTAAATCTGAAATCCTTGGATTGTTTCCTCATTCACTGCCCCTTGTATATTGACCAATAGGTCAAATCAGTAGTGTAACTTATAGTGACAGATGAATTGACAATTTGAACTTACTATAATCAGTAAACTCCCATTTTCACATTCATAAAATGTAAACATATGTATACATAATTATATTATTGTATTTTACCTTTAGGGTGTTTTTTTAAATATGTGATTATGTTATTGTATTTTATGTTTCAGATGTTTCAGCAATGTTGCAATATAAGTACAATATATGGGAGCAATGAGGATTGGACTGAAAAAAACAATATCATGAAAAATATGATTTATTTATTTATTTTTTGGATCATGAATAGCAGGTGGAACTGTGAGGATGTATGTGACATGATCCTCTTAACCTGCAGCTTAGCAGACTTAACTTTCCGATGCTGACTGGAACATGGATACATTCATTTTTATTCACAGCTACGCGGACCTGCGATCTGAGACTCTGCCTCGCTTCTTCTCCACATCAGTGGTAACGGAAGTTGCTTGAATATCCAATCATTTCTTATGCCACTGATGGATTAGAACGGTTCCATACCATTTAAACAAAAGTGAACTGGTTCAAACTTGTGACTCTATGATGAATGGGTAGCATTGATAAATAGTCCTGGTTGATGTGTTTCTTTAGTGAACAAATGGGCACAGTGGGGATATCACTAAAACATTTCTTTTATATTGGTATAAACCGCATACTTCCAGATTAAGCACATATTAACATCACATGTCAGATGTATGTTCACAGACTATACTTTACTAAATTTAGTGGGTATTTTATGAGCTGGTGTCTGAAATTTCCCTCCTGTTCCCCAGACAATGTTTCAGAGCTTAATCATGGAGGCAGAATATCTCCTGGCACTGAGTGTATGTTTGATGCCAGGAAAAACAAAACATTGGCAACAAGTTCAGCCGAAGCTAATCTGAGGCTGTAGCATTCCAAGTTAGCCAAATTACTTTGATATTTTCCAAAGTTACAGTCTTTTTAGACCAAACTTTTCTCCAGTTTCCCCAGACAGTGTTTCCCTGGATTGAGTCGAATCACAACTGACAAACGTTTCGTGCTTGTTGCCATAGATATATTTTAAAACCTGGTTATGGCGCCAATGATTAGCCTTGCAGCCACATTTTCCAAGTGGCAACTAATGGTATTGTAGCAAAAAATCAAGAATGTTTCATCAGAGGCTGTTGTCAAATCTACAAATTTGTCTCAGTAAGAATAGGTGCAAGGTTAAAGCAAGCATTGTCAAATAAATGACAAAGATCTTTTGATTTTGAGGATGTGTTTTGAATTTTTTGGCTATTTCTTTCTCTGCTATCAGACTTAATTGTTAGTAATGTCTGGATACACTGAGGGCAGTTTCATAACTACCCTCATGAGAGTTTTCTTCAGGGTATTTTAATTTCAAACGACATATTTATGGGAAAATGACTACTTCTCACTGATTTATTACACCAGCAAACATTTTCCTAATGAGTTTGTACTCTCCATCTCTAGTTTCAAGTCTTCTTTAATACAACATGATGTTAATTTTTTAAACGATGGTCACATTTAGAGGAAAATAGACCATAAAGCAGGGGATGGATTAGGGGCTTGGCTACTGTGTGATTGACAGCCTGTACGACCCAATCAGGATGGAGTACAGTACATTGGTCTGCTTTAGCTCAACCTTGTCCTCCAAACATGGTTTCCAAAACGTCTATATCATTGTTTTACTTAATTTCAGACCTAAATCAGTCTCTTAAGTTGTTAACTGTTCACATTATTATCATAGCCAGTTGTAACTCATTTTTCAAGCACTGATAGATTAAATTTACAAATTAAGCAAACAGAGATACCTCTCAAACACCGACTTAAATCTTCACTATGCAGTCGTCAGCATACAAACGTTGAAAAATCTGAAGTTCATCAATTAAACTTTAAAAAGCTTTGCCTGACTTGTCTTGCAGCAGTGCAGTGTCTTTATGAAGCAAATATGGAGAGGACGAATCACAGAACATCTCACATCAATTATTTTCGACACACTTGACCAAAATGTGGTTTTGCAGTTATCACTGTCTTAAGCTCTGACAGCTGACCTGACTTTATGAGATCTAAAGGAAGTTTGTTGAAGTGTTTACACCCAGCTGAGCTTTATTTCCCTGCAGGGCAGACAGCTTTGAAGCACAAAATGCTTCCATACCCCGGAATAATCACCCTGTGTACGGTCACAGTGTTTCTGTTTGCACAGAAACTGTCTATGGATTTATTCTGCTGAAGTGACGGTAATGCTCTTACAAATTACTTTAAATGTCACACAGATTAGAGATGAAAAGGTTGGCTCTGTGGTAAACACAAACTCTGGCATGACAAAAATCACCTTACGAGAATTTTTTTTTTACGAATTTGGTTTTTACAGTATTTTTAGTTCAGTATGAGGTGCAGATTTTTATTCTTTGAGATTATTAAATTAACTGTCATCAAACAGCTTGGATTTCTATACGCTCACATTCATTAAAGTTAGAATTTACTTCGGTAGGATCGTGAAAAAAACATGAATGTCCTGAAGTAAAAGGTTGTAGATTGTTGAGTTACCAGAACAACACACACTCAAAACCTCCATCAGATCTGACTCACAGCATGAACGGAGGGTGAGACAGCTAGTGTGTCACAGTGACCAGGGGTGTCACTTTCCCTCTCCCCCTCAAACACACACATATCCACAGTAAGGCATGATGTCATTGGCTGCCTGTCCGCTTAGTTGTGGAACAGAGCCATGATCACAGGCTGAACGGCTCCATACGAGCCGGGAGGACGAGGGGGAGATGCAGGGGAGAGGAAGGAAGAAAAAAATGGCAAAAATTAATGTTAGAGATACAGAATCAAAGAGTCTGCCAGTGATTTCTGTTCAACTGTATCTAACTGTTATCATTCATCCATCAAATGTGATACCAGAGAGATTTCAGAACCGTCGTGGCAACTTCATATTTACAGCCCATTAACTGTGAACTGAGTGTGTTACACTGCTGTTCAGCATCTTAATCAAGTGTAAAGACAAACAGAAAATACTAATTTTGGAGTTTCTTAATTTAAATATGGAGAGTTTTCAACAGAATAGACATAGAACAGGGATTTGACCTTTGATACTTTTATGTGTGACTGATTAGGTTTGATCCTATCGAGGACTAAATTAGGAGTAATCTCTTCGGCATCCATAAACCAGTCAACATGCACCGTGCTTGGACCAAGATGTAATTATGCTGGTAATTGGCTGTTGACATAAACCCATCTAAGTTAAAAGGACAACACTTTTGTTAGTGTCTCATTGTTTTGCCTCACAGGAAGAAGGTGAGGCCTTTCTGTGTATTTGCTTCTTCCCCCTGTGCCTCTGTGGGTTCCTTCTCAGAGGGACTCCTGTAGGTCTTTTGACTGAGGTAACAGTGTTAACCATTGCCCCACTGTGCTGCCCCTACCCTTACCAATCACCACTGAATAACCAAGTGTGTACTAGCCCCCAGCAGCAGGGCAGGTTTTGTCTACCCCTGGCAGGGGATAATAAAGCATACAAGTTGCTGCTGGGTGCTGAGAATCAACTGCTCTCTTTTTCTGCAGTTTTGTGGTGATTGGCTGACAAGTTTACCACCATCTTCTGTCAAGCTCAGATTCAAGGTCATAGGTCACAGACAGACAAACCTAGTTGCTCATCACCAAGAAAACGAGCAAGTTCACTGGCACAACACAGATGACAGCTGTTTGCAAGCACCTAACTTTGGTAGAAAGTAATTCAGAGATAGATACGCACACACACACACACACTGATCTCTGTCAGCCGGGTTCTGTTTTTGCACCTCAGGGCTGTGTTGACAAAGAAGACTTTCTCTGTCTGCATACTTCACACAGGCCTGCAAACAGTCAGTCCTCTGCCCTCCTCAGCTGCTCATCAGCTTGACTGACAGGTCGGAAATGTTTGGCCTTCTCGACACAACCAAGGGTGCAATTTGTCAGAAGAACAACTCTGAGCAGCAGACAGTGACAAGATTGTCAGACGAGGAGAGAGGAGACAGCAAGCTGGAGGAAGTCAACGCAGCAAACAATCCACGGGTGTTAACTCTGTCAGCATGACCTTTTCATTAATCAGGCTATTGGTGAACAGCTTTCCTCTCTGGATGAGGGTTTTCACCTTTTCAAATCTGTTTTAACAAGGAACGAGATCATTTCTTCTTCTGGAAAATCTTCACATGGACCATTAAATATTCCACTGAGAAAAATGAGCAAACTGAAGTTAGGTCCTTTTTCAAGCCTGACCTTGCGTTGTAGAATTTGGCCGCGTGGTGATTGGGAACGTGCTGCCAGGCGACTCTTATCATTCCTCTCTGTCAGAGTCGGGAACACTCATGGCCTGTGGGGATGGCTGCTTCAAATTCTCTGGAGAGTTCTGCGTTTGGCTCAGAACACCGCAGGTCAGAGGTCACATTGTCCTCTGGCCACATACCAGGAGGACGGGAGACAGGATGGTAAAGGACTAAAAGGACTACCTGATGTAGTCATTCACAGTGGAAACCTGTGATGGGTTTAGTGTGGGAAGAATATCCACTAAAGAATCGCCAAGACCAGTCCAGTCAAGGCAGATGGCTGCCCTCCCTGAGCCCGGTTCTGCCCGAGGTTTCTGCTTTTTAAAGGGTTTTATTTGCCGCTGTCGCCCTGTGATTGCTGATGGAAGGATTTGTTGGGTCTCTTTAATAACTCCATAAAGAGTTTGCTCTTGACCTGCTCTATATATAAAGTGCCTTGATGTAACTTTGTCATGATTTGGCGCTATAGAAATGAAATTGATTTGATTTGAAGACAAATATGGAGGAGCACGGTTTAAGTTGTGTTTTTTGTATGTGTACATGGTTTTACATTGGAAGTGGGCAGGAAATGACCTGCTGCAACGCAGAAGAACTCAATGTGCCAGAGCACGTCCAATGAGAAGAAAGCTGGCTTGTGATGAAAAATGAAGAAAGATCAACTAAGATATTTTGATTATTGAACATGATGCATTACAGCAAATTAACAAAGCAAATCAATAAAGTTGATTTAAAATGTCTCTAAAATATTTGAAGCATAAATTAACCAAAGTTCATAAATTGTTGATAAGGGATGGATGGATGGATGTAGTATAAGATTTTCAGCATGAATTTAAAATGACAGCTGCATAACATGGATCAACCTTTATCCTTTACTGTGAGAATGAAACTCACAAAATGTCTAAAAATCAAACTACCTGTTTTCTTCTTTTGTGCGCTTCCTTTTGTTATTTTTTTCCTCATTAAAACCTGGTAAAGCTATAATTATATAACCACGACAAGAAATGTGATGCTTGTAAGATCATTTAGAGATAATCATATCTGAATGTTGGGTTATAGTTGGGGGGGTTTACCTTGTCTGTATCAGTTTAAAAAGGATGTTAAAATTATGTGGAAATTAATGACAAAGGACAAGCAATAACAATGATGAGAACATTTTCCCAATGATGTGAGTGATGAATGTATATAATCATAAAGCACCTTTTTCAAATAACAAAAAGATCCTTCATGGAAGAGATGCATGCTCAGAAGATTAAGAAGATGGATCTGTCCGTCTACCTGGCTTGTCTCTTTATGGACTCTGTAGAGCTTAATGTTTGAGTTTGATATTAGCATGTATTTATTTTAATGTATTAAGACCAACTATGATATGGATTTATTTCATCCAAGTCTCCCCCTCATATTAAATGCAGGTCTCTTTTAGCCCGGTCTCTCCAGTTCGTCATTTCAGAATAAAGCCAACTAGGACCATGCTCAGTATCATTCGACAGCAGTCCACATCAAACCAAAGCAAACAGTGGATCAAAAGCCAGATACCTGTTCTCGCTCTTCTTCCTTTTAATGAAATTTCCCAGGTGTGCTGAAAATGAAGCAGAATGTAAACAAACAGAGAATGATCAAACTAGATTGTTGCACTGAGCATTAATTGTAGAACATCTCTGATGAACACATACTTGACTGTGATAGGATCTCTCCATGCCACTGGCTTGAGCATGATCTTGTATAAAAGTTGGTATTCTGTTGTTTTTAGTGAAGCTGATTCCCATAGCTTCTGGTATGTCAGCTGAAACCTTTAAAAATATGACGCTCTGTGCCATGTTATACTTGGCGTTTGGGATAGGCAGTGTTTAGGAGACATTTGGAGGCAACAGCTTTAATGAAGAACATATCTATGAGAGGGTTAAGGCCTGATTCAGAGCACCAGATAGTGAGGCTTATTAAACACAACACTCACTTTGCCTGTGTATAAATCGCATTATGACTCAATTATTTTTCTGGTGCTTTGGCCAAATGCATCTCCATTACCTCTTGAAAACAGATACTGGTGGGCAATAGAGCAAATAAGTCTCTGCTCTCAGCTTATTATCAGTTCCACTAAACTACCGTGTGTTTTGTGCGCTATTTAGGATGTTCGTTCTAACATTGTATGGTTGACTCACTGCTCTCAATTTGATTTTGATGAAGCAAACAGGAGTTTTATACTACCAGTCCTGCAACAAACGAAAGAATGACAATGGCACTATTTGGCTGGTGAAGAAAGTCAAGAAAGCCACCATTTGGCTAAAAACAATGGATTGATTAACTTTGAAAGAGCCAACTCGTCAATTTCCGGTTTAGAAAAAGTATCCATCCAAGTACCTAGAATAAGTACTATGCACTATACACAACTGACAGGAATAAATTGTATTATCTCACAGTCCTGAAAACATATTCTCTTAATCAGATCGTCCTATGTGTGGCCTTATCAGAAATTCGATATCCTGAGGAAGAAAATGTAAGAAAGGTTTTGGTGACCTCATGTGAAAGATTGTCAACATTTGTCAAACTTTGATGTTAACTGTGTGTGATAGGTTGTTCAGGCTGTCAGACTACTGCTAACAAGCTGTGATCATTCCACGCCTGCGCAGTCTGGACATGGCAGATGATTACTGAAGGTTAAACTTGGAATAAATAACCAAAGACTGCTTTTCCTGAAACTATAACTATCCATCCATCCATCAGGGAATGGGTCAAAGTGGCGGCAGGCCAAACAAGGTAGACCAGATGTCCCTTTCCCAACTGATGCTTTCCAGCTCTTCTTGGGAAATCGTGAGGCCAGACCAAATGAGTTTTATAGTCTTTACGATGTGTTTTGGGACTGATCCAGAATCTTTAACTTGTTGGACTAGCCCAGAACCTGTACCAGGCCCAGGACTATTCCTCATCAAATCCGTGAACCACCTGAAATGAGTCCTTTTAATGCAAAGGAGCAGCTCCTCACCCAAACACTGAGCCAAGCATATCAGTTAAAGGGCATTAGTCAGTCCAGGTTTCCTCACCTGGACTGGGAAAATGGGGACACTCTCCTGGAGGATGGATCACTAAGCCAGGCACAGCCGAGTAGGGCAGGGTCCCAGGAAAGCAATACATTTTAGTGTAACAAAATACATGAAAACTATATTCAAACTCTTTGTCTACAACAATAACAAATGTGCCTGTGGCAGACCAAACTCCATTGCCTGTTCAAAAAGATTTCATGTTCACTAAAATAATTTCCATAACCTATAGAAAACTAAGATTTGGCACAAGGGACCACAACGAAATCACCAAGACTAGTGGGAAGATACTGAAGTCAATTTCATCTACATTGCCCATAAGATGAACTAATTCTTGAGTGAGGAGATATGAGCACCTAATGTAACTGTACAGACACTATGGGACCGTGTATTAGTAGTTTCTTTGTCATGACTGTTATCCAGCAGTCTGCAGAGCACCCTCACTGGCTTCACCTGCTGTGATGGGACTGATCATGATTCACCGCTGGGCAGGAAACTTAGACTTGAAATGACATGAATGTGACTTCATTTTCTTGTAAGACCAGATCCATTTAGTCTTTTTTTTTTTTCCTGTGGGGATCATGTTGGTTGCTACATCTGTTTCCTCACATTTCTCCTTTTCCCATTACAGTTACGATGACAGGTATAATACGCACTAAAACCTATACTTAGTTTTGGATGCAAATGGAAAGCTATGTTTACTGAACCATCCTCCAAAATGGGACTTACTTCTTAAAACCACATTTTACACTGAGTTCAGTTTGCCTTTTTTTTTCATTTAGCTTTTAGCAGATGAACTTTGTATTTGTGCATGGTCTGGATCCACCAAACAAGAAGTTTAACAAAAAGCGGATGTTTGACAAAACAGTGTTTTCTTCCTCATCTTTTATTTCCCCACACCTGTTAAAGGTTTGGCTTTCACAGAATTCAGAAATTTGAAATGAACATTACCTCGAAAACATTTCGTTGTGATCTGCTTTGAGGCCCCTCACAGAGAAGAAAAGAACTCAAACAAGCCCACATACCGAGAGGGAAGTAGTAAAGTGAATTACATTATAATTTATGGAAAATGTGCTGTTTGTGTGGAGACTCTTTGCTGTCCATCACTGCTCCAATCTGCCCGTTCACACAACATATGTGTCCTCAATATGTCCGTACCTCAGATCTTATAAAAGTTTGTGTTCTGGTTAGAGCCAGAGTTGTCCTGTCCGTTGTGCTCTCCCTGAGTACAGCCCCCTGTGTGTTTGCATCATCTGCAGCATGGGCCTAATCACAACCAGGTGCCTCCCATTCAAATTAACATGTGGTTCTAACTTTCCCCCTATTTTGACAAATGCATACCTGGGTTGCTGACTAGTAAAACCATAAAATGAATTCTTCTTTTTTTTTATTATTCACAACACATGAGGATGGTTGGGAGAGCAAGGTGAAACAGAGCTGAGAATGATTTCACCTTGCATGCAACTCTCGTTAGCTGGTATTGTGTACCTTGATACATGACTGGAATCACAGTTATTAGAAGCAGGACCTATTGTACTTGGCTGAACCATTTTTTTTTTTTTCATTGGTTCATTATTTGAGTTATTGGTTGTGTTTGTAGAACGCAGCAACACATGAGTGCAAAAGTTTTAATGTGATATTTTCATGATCTGTGATTCCAGTTTAACAGATGAGTTCCTGTGTTCAACAAAAACAAACTTGCAGCCTGTGTTTTGCACATCAGCAGCCGTAAATGACACAGAGGGGTGAAAAGTTTGTGTCAGCACAGAGAACTGTAATGTGGTATCACTATACTCTAATTCATGCAAATGTAAATGCAAACTGAAGATGGTGATGATGCTGAACACTGTCAGCATTCTTCAAGTTGGAAGTAAGACTCCAGTTTTGGCTACAGAGTCCTGACTCAAGTCCAAAGTCAGAACAATGCAGGCCGCAGTGAAGTCCCACGTCAGGACAGTTAAGTCTGCAGTCAAGTCCCAGCTCAGGACAAGTAAGTCCAGAGTCAGGTCTAAGGTCAACACGGGTAAGTCCAGAGTCAAGTCCCAGTTCAGGACAGTTCTGTCCAAGTCAAGTCCCATGTCAAGACAAATAAGCCCTCCTGAGTCAAGTCCCTGGTTAAGTTTTGGGTTCTTCTTAAGTCCAGATAGTTAAGTCCCTTATCAATTTCAGCTCAGGCCAGTTTGTCTAGAGATACGACTCACATCAAGATCACATAGGTTAAGCCCTGAGTCAAGTCCCAGAAGTCATTTAAATTTGGAGTTAAGTCCCACTTCAGTCCTAACTTTGTTTTAAATTGTAAACAAGTAATATGGCACCAGTGACTAAGTACACTGCTCTAAGTAAATTTATACACAATAAACGAAGTAACTTTATATTTATTCATGTCAACAAAATTTTAGGTCATGTAAAAATAAAATTATAACATGCACTACAATAATATTATAGTACGCACAGGTATTACACACTACAGGAATGACGGGGGAAGGAAAACCGGATAGTTGAGGGGAAATCATTGAAGGACCAGCACCCATTAATATTATTGTGATTATTATTAGTCCTATGTTTTTATTGTTGCTCTGAACTGTGCCCAGAAAGTTAAAGTCTTAGTGAATCTTAAATCAAAGTCAGGATCAAATCTAAACGACTGAAGTTTACACCTCTGCTTTTCAGTAAAGAAAGATCAGAAAGGGAGGTCCATGTTGAAATCGGATCTATTTAGTACTTTTTTGTACTTCAGTCTTATGATGACTAGTCTCACTGAATTTGTGCCAATATGACAAATAAATTAGTACGACTTAGCCACTTTTCACCGTGTCAGCTCCACTTAGTCTTTATTAGGCTGAAGGTTTTAAAATCAAAAAGGCATGTGGCAGCTTTATACTGTGCCAATGAAAGCACTGGAAATGACAAACAGCCTTAGGAAGTGCTGATGATGACAGACCAATTTGGAGAAAATTACATGATGGACTAAAATGTCTGTTTTATTGATATTTATGTGCATGTGTCAGACAAGTTATTAAGAGGTTTGAAGCAGAAAGGGGCTGCAAGAACCAGTGAAATAGCTCCTGTGGGAATTCATGGTACTAATTGTCCCAAATGTCGGTTCACATAAACAGCATACATGTGATCAATATGTAGGTGTTATCCCAAGCCGTTTTTCCTTGCTTCCTTTCTCCAGGGTCCGGAATGTGCTACCACTCTTGCATCTGAGCCGTGAGCCGGATCAGAGCTGTATATTGTGTTACTGTTTTCATTTCTACTGTGAGGATTTCTGCCCTTGGTAAAAATTCACCACCCAAAGCTCTTGTATCCACAATACAACACCTGGAAAAAGAAACTCTTCATTAATCTCTGCAGCCCTTAAGAATCTGTGGTTTTAAGCACTCCTGTTTCCAAACCACATGTGAGGCGGCACAGCGGCTGCTCGGCAGAGCCTTTGTTTTAGAATAACTCTGGGTTACTTTCAGGTCATTGTGGACGAGTGCTTTCTTAATTGAATTTCTAAGCGTTTTGTTCAGTATGCCACTGTTAACGGGCTCTTAAAATAGCCCAGTGGATGCAATGACCTAATCTTTTCCGGAGTTTCGGAGAGACAGATAATCCAAGACTGTCCTTATCTCTGTGACTAACAGCTGATGAATGAATAATTACAGAAGACCAGAGATTAGATCCTTGTCACTGATTACTGATTCGAAGACAGTGACCATGTGATAAAGTGTATAGACTTTTTTTCCAGATATCCACATTAACTCCAAAGAAGCTTTTAGGGCTGTTATAACAAACACAGTATCTGTTGCGACAGATGATAGAGGGCACTCCTTTAATTGCCTGCCTTTGTGTTGACTCTAACAAATAATGAAAACTCGGAACAGAAGGCTCTGAGGTAAGCCCTTTAACTCCCTCGATATTACATTTGTCCTTGCTCATATCCACAGCATGTACAAGCGACAATCATGGAAAGATTATTAGCTGCCCAGCTGAGTTTTTGTTTCCAGTGGACAGTAGCTTCAAATCTGAAAATCCTTCTCATAATAACAGAATCCACAAAACCATAATAACATCTATTCCCCAACATGTGAGTTGGCTGAAAAGAGTATACACGTAAGTTCTCCGGCTGCCTAAATATAGCTCATCCACTTATTTATTAAATACATTATTAAACCAACTAATTCATTGTTATGAACCCTTCATTTCATGCTAACAGCTCTGTTATTGTTTAATACACTGACTCAACCATGACTTTTCACTTAGTAACAGGGCTACACAAGCCATAGCGGCTGATTGGCTAGGCTGGGATTATTATTAGTTGCTGTACATTCAGATCGAAAGTGCAGAAATATGAAAATCAATCCAGAAGGTTATGTGAGCCAGTGTCCAAGTTGAAATCCAGACAACTTTACGGTAATGAGCTATGGAGCAGTTTGGCAGCAACCAATCAGACTGTAGAAGCGCTCTACTCAAGACAACATAACAGTGTGTTTGTTCCCATAAAACCTTTGTTCAGTGAAGGAGAAGTCAGGTCTCCCCTTTTTCACAACATGCTGCCGTTTACTTGTTGAATTTTAAATAAAAAAATCGTGAATGGTGTCTGACGCTGTGGGTGTTTTGCGAGAGTATGGGAAGTGTAGCCGATAGCACATTTGGTGAAAAGAGGTGGAAACTACATGCTAACTATTGGTTGACTTTTCACTGTCAGTGTTAGTGCGCCAGACTAGGCAAACTAGCTAGCTTCGTTGTTTCTCATTCAAATTCTTTCAGTGCAATTTTCAAACTCCTGCTGGTTGCAGATTTATGTCATCTTTGTGTTCTTCACAGAGTTGTGTGTCTTTCAGAATTATAGCATTGTTGAAGTGAGGGAATTTGAGTGGAGGATGTGAGATCATTTTTACAGTTTCTGATTTCTTCCTTTATTAGAATGATTATTCTTTTGTGATTTGATTCGATTCCATTAAATTTTACAAAGGCAGTGATGATTTTTCTGATTGGCTGACTGCTTTCGGAGAAATCCAATAAAAATATAGCAAAGGTAAACAGGCAGAGGCAGCACGCAGGGTGATTCTGAATTACCCGTCGGCCTGAATGTGAATGCGAATGGTTGCTTGTGTCTGTACATTTCTATATGTCAGCCCTGCGATAAGCTGACAACCTGTGCAGGATGATAATGCCCTCACCCAGACTCGTCAGAACCAGCACCCCCTGACCCTGACCGAAAAGCGGAATAGATAATGGATGGATGAACGCTCCGACATATCCTTTAAGGTTTGATGGTGGGTGCAGATAGGTGGGCCTGAGGACAGTGACTCTATTGTTGTGACATCACAAAGTCCGAGAAGTCCTGATGGCTGGTTCTGGCTCAGTTTCTGAATACAGGTTGTGAGCATTTCTCTATGGACGGAGACCTTTGATACTTTTACAGTATTAATATAGAACTTGGACCTGATCTATAATCAAAGATGACATGGAGGTCCACCTTTACATTATGGGCCTTTAAATATTCAGCACTTTGAAGTTTAAGACCAAACAAGAGAGATGATGTGCAGTGAAATAATCATTGGGAGGTGGTGCAGCTGGTTTGTCATTGCAAATCTCAGTGATGACCTCATCTTCTTAATGACTTGTCAGCGATCAAGAGCAGGAACAAGAACACACACACACTCACTCTGAGATTTATCAACATGACCACCTTTTACTTCGCCGGAGCCCATGACTAAGAGTTGCTTGCACTCCACACAAGGACCTGCCATCTCTGTGCTCTACAACAGCCGTGGCCTGTATTTATATTAGCTGTAGAGCAATTTTAACTGTACATTCCAGATAGGTGAACAAGACTTGGCCCAGGCAGATGAATAGTTCACAGCTTACAAAAAAAAAATAAAAAAAATCGGCGATCAATGACCAGTCTACAGAACACTTGGCATCAGGAGGCACGCAGCATTTTTGCAGCAAGGTAACAAAGACTTATTTATGTGTCTGAGCTCACAGAACCCTAGTATACCTTTCAATAAGTTTTACTGTAGTATAACTAAATATGAAACCAATTACAAACTTGGGCCAGCACTACAAACACAGTCCCTGGGTTTGATTTATTTATTTATTTATTTTTTCTCAACCATCCCCTTTATTCATTTCATGTTCTCCCATTTGGTTTTTCATCACGTCCCACAGGCTGGTTTGATAAATAATAAATCTGTTTACTACCCATGTGGACTGAGGTCATATTTGCCCTCAGAAATGTTCTATCCATCAACTGCTTCTTGTCCTGGGCTCTGTTGCTCTTGGCTTGAATGATGAATGAACATGTGAGTAATTTCATGCATGAATTACGGGCTAAAAACAACAGGAGGAGAAAAAAAAATGCATCGGCACACATTCCACCTGTTCCTCCACAACACAAAAAAAGCATGTTTTTGTTATGGTGTTGAGCTTTAATGCTGATGGTGGTTCAGATAAAACCTCTGGCAGGTCTGCAGAACACTTTTCATAATGAGGATAGCTAAGTGCTATTTACAGAACGGGCAGTTCTTATCACATCCAGAGTAATATCTGTTCATTACATTCATTTCAAATATTTTTTCCACTGAACTAAAAGTTCAAATTTTAATCATAGGCACGGAGTTACAGCTTTTGCACAATGTATGACTGACTATAATCCGAAAGCTAAATTAATTTCCTCTGATGAAAATGAATCAGCCAGTTTAGGGGCACAGCGCTACATAAACAGGCAAGCCGATGTTAAACTGCTTGAAATGATGAAGTTCGGGCTGATCAAGTCTATCAGTATTACTGACTAGTCTGCTCCAGATGAGAGTAATTTCCCCGACTCCAGCCACCATCAAATCAGTGTGGAATCCACCCAGCTTGCAGGCGAAAAGGTGCTGCACGAGAAGCCAGACTGCAGCAGTAAGAGCTGCTTTGAGTACAGGTGTTGGAGGCTCCTGAGCTGCCAAACAACCCCCTTATCCAATCAGACCCCTCCTTCATGCTGCTTAGACTAAACGAGGAGCGTTGCATGGAGTTGTATCATGTACATTTGTGTTTTGCATTAAATCCAGTGGTGTGGGGGTCACCTTCAACTGAGTAAAGCTGAGAGTCAGCTTTCTGACTTGAGGCCAGGGAATCTGATTGTGTGTTTAATGAGCCATGTACAGTATAGAAGACGGTGACAATCACCATCCCGGTGACAAAGTGAGTATTAATTTCACCTCAGTACTTTTGGAATCAAGGATTAAAGGTTAAATATGCATCTGTGTTCTTGTGTATCAATAGAGGAGGCCCATTAAAAATGATTTCCTTCAGTCTCTTAAAGCTGGGTGTGAACATGGAAAATGATTTTGAGGAACATGTTCCCGAGGCAGCAGGCGTTCAGAGTGTAAGTGGGCAGCAGTACACTATTAACACTTCTTCTGGCAAACTTGTGTTAATGATGCCATCATGTGGACTCTTGTAAAGCTTTAGGAGTCTTCAGGACTAGAGGACACGCACTGCCTCTATCACCAGAAACAACAGTCTATTCACAAAACCAGCTTGAGGTCGGTCTATGGTCCTTTGCAAATTTCTCCCAGGAGGAGGTTTAGGTCAGAGTTACAGGCATGAGTGAAACGGGGATCATCCATCTGAAGCAGCATGGAGAGAAAGCATCACTATGATGAGACACCAGCTCTCCACATTTACTCCTGGCAACCAGCCAAACCTGAAAGGCTTCTGCGCTCAATGTGAACTCACCCACTACTTCTGTCCCAAAGTCACACACACACGAACACACTTAACACTAAACCAAAAAAAAGAAAAATAAAAACATAACAATCTTCTTTTTTCCAACTGGAAACACAGCTTCTTTCCACAATTGGACAAACCATCTGTAGTCTGAGTCAGTTATTTACACACACACACACACAGACACTGTGTGGAGTCTGTGCATGTCACGTGTATTACTACTACTGATGACTTGTGGCAGCAGATCAGTTTATATTTTGGCAACAATAAAATACAGAACATGTACATGTAATATTCCATGGACGATCTGTACATCCTGTACATCCTTTACATAATGGCTGTGTATTTGTCCTCGCTGCTGCCGCTGGTGTTTATACAGCATTTCATAAGACTCGGGTCTCCACCTGAGTGTACGTGCTCTTCACCCCCACACAATGACTGGAGCATGGACACCAGATATCAATGCTATACATGCTCAACGTGCACGTCTTTTATTTCACGAGAAATGTGTGGAAAATTTAGAAATGAATTATTAGACTCTTAAGAATATCAGAAAGGTACTAATTCACTCATAGTTGTAATGTAACCTTTCTTCCAGAATCTCATCAGGTTACGCCCTGATCATGCAGGAGTTTATCATTTGTTTAGTTTAATGTAATTTTATTATTTTATGATAAAAACTGAAATATGTATGTTATGTTTTAGACCATTTTTTTCCCCACTTTTACTGGCAAAGGAAGAATTTCTAATGTGGACCTTTAATGTGGATTTTTAATCTCTTGGTTGTAATCTAATTAAACATACTGAGATTTATAAATAAATCTTTATCACTGTTAGAGGCTGTATGGAAATCATAAGGTTCCAATTTTTACTACAATTTGCTGGAAAATAAATGTGGGGGAGAATTATTCTCTGAGTCAAGGGGAACATCTTAGGAGAACACTGAAGCGTTTTCTAAAGGTTTAATAATCCTTATAAACTTCATTTTAATCTTTTATCTGTTAGCTGTTTATGTTAAAACACATTGGACATCATATTCCTGTACATTAAAGAACTGTTTATAACGTATGAGGTGGATGATGTTTCTGCTCTATCTGTAGACGGTAAATGAAAACTTGGCCCCTGTGTCAGTTACAGTCTTATCTTTCATTTGTGTTTGGAGTCTGTCGTCTGGCTTTTGGCAGGAACATGAGTTGTTTTATATCTCTTGTCCCTCCCTCACCTCCTCAGCCTGATCTGAAGAATACATGAATAAAACCAACGGCTGAATTTGAGGAGATTCCAGTTTATGTTCATCTGCCTCTTCAATTACTCTCACTCCTGTGCCTGAACATGACATCATGGAAAACTTGAGGTCTAGGAGTGCTGGGGGGGGAATGCTGCGTTGCTCTCACTATACTGAGAGTCCGGTGGGATACATTTGTCTAAAAATACTGCTTTAAATCACAGGATTCTTCAGATACTTTCACCTTCGGCTCTGTGATGACGGTGGCATTTAAGCCAGGTTGATTTAGGCTGTAAAACTGAAAAGCAAAGATATTTCAACACAGATTAATCATCAGGTGGATTCAATAAAATGTTCAAACAAGCCTGTTTTATCTGGCCCGAGGACGTTACTGGGAAAGACATGTGACTCGCACTGTACCTGTTTACCTGATTTGTGTGTGTTGGCTGAAACAACACACAGGATTTTACCTTAAAGTAAAACTATTTTCTAAAAGTTCTAAAGATAATAAAACCGTAATGTTCATTTAAAGTCGAGATTCGTGTTTTACTCGGTGTTTTTTTAATTGAATTAGACGACTTCATCAATCATCTGTAGGCTGCCATTAGTGCTCCTGAAACTCTGAATGTTTTGTTTTATTGGTCAAAACCTCCAGGTTTGAAAGATAAGAACTTGTTTATATGCTTGGTAATGGAAGTTACTCATATGTTAAGAGTTTGATTTGACCGTTAACAATCAGACAAGTTGGATTTTTAAGTTCCCCAGAACACGTTTTCCTCAGATGGAATGAGCAAACATGACCCAATTTCTCTTTCTTCAGACGTTCAGATAGTAACATGTTTGACAAAGAAAACAAACAGTGACCTTTCACATTTTAGGATTAGTTAAACAAGAACATAAAATATATACATGTACACAATCTTCATTTACTATCTGACTTAGATATATTACAATAAGTTATGTTAACATTACATATAACTGCATGTATATTTTCTTTCTTACATACCTGCCTTTACATCATAGTGAAATATTTCTCTTGTTATTTTAGGTTATTATTATAGTTTGTATAAGTAAATGTAATATTTCCATATGGTCTAGGCCAAATATCCTGATACGTGATATTGCAGTCTAGTTATATTGTTCTATTTTATGTTACACCTTAAAAAAAAAACAAAAAAAAAACCTTCATTAGTTATTATGTTAATATACTTTTTATTTTGGTACATTTTATAAGAATCAAATTGTATTATTGTATAATTATTTCGAAATGAAGTGATGTGAGTTTGTCCTGGTCATTTTGGCCAGACGTAAAGAAACATGATCTTTTGGTACAAACCAAACAAAATTTGCATCAGTGTTTATGTTTTATTTTTTAAAAAGATTTTAAAAAATCTTCCTCTTCTTTTTTTTTTCATACTGTTGAGCCCTTTGTAAAAACAACATGACCATCTTTCCTTTATCATTACCAAATTTCTACTGTCGCCTAAATCTAAGCCACAAACAGGAACCTGAATCTGGATCTCAACCCTGGCTCCTGATTTGATGGTCTGACTTTTTGTTCACCAACCACCTCGTGGTGTCACCGAATTCTTTATCCATTCAGTCATTTATTGAAACACCATATATCATTGTCATTTCTAGAGGACAAGGTTGTGTAAGCCCCGCCCCCAACAAACCAGGAAGAAAATAATCCTCAGGCAAATAAATAAATAAATAAACATGTGCTCTGTCGCCACAGTCGGATGGCAGCTGATTGTCATTTCAGTCATCATACCAACACTAATCACTATTTCGCCAGATGAAGAAATGAAATGTAGTGTTTTTAGATTCAGTTGAGAGAGAATGAGCAGGATCATGTAAACTACTTAATGCCAAGAATGAAATTCCAATGAACGGAAAACAAATATAATCGGAACTTACCATTGTTGCCTGGTAATGAAGGCTGTTTCCTCTGCTCAGTCAGCTGTTCAATGTCTCCATGGCCCTGTGAAGGCCCCTGCAGGCGTCCGGGCTGCTGCCTGTCCTCTGAACTGCTGTTGCTGCGGGTCTTAGAGCATTTTGCTGCATTCATGGCTCAAACGTCACTCCCTGCTGGACAACATGTCCTCTCAGGTCACTGCAACTTCCCTTTGGAAGAGAAGAAGACATTTAAAATAGCGTTCTCTGTGCACATTGCAGCGGGAGCACTTGACTTCGACCACTGCCTCAGTCAGCTGTAACAGTTTGAGAGCCGGAGTTAATTGAGTTTGAAGGAGCATGAAAGACACAGCAAACAGCCATCTGAATGTTTGCATTTGAAAAGTCCTTCGTGGTGCCGGGAGCTGGACTGAGGCCATGTTAGTGTTTGCAGAATACAACACGAGTCCCAGATCTTGTATTGTTTCTTTTCTGAGGTCCATCTCAGCTCAGGCAGACGCCGCAGCACACGTCTGTTTGTTTACAGAGCTTTAAGCCCACTTTCAACTTCATGGATGCGTCCCTCCTTAAGCCGCTGTTATCCTCTACTGCTGCCAATTTATCAATTTACACCATTTACAAAGAACAGGCCTTCCTACCTCCTGAACAAATATTAAACCCATCAGCTCTGTGGATTCAGTAGCTTGGAGAACCCCCACAAGGTGCTGATGTGAAAAATGAGCCTCTTAGTCAGGTCCAGGAGAAGCCAAGTCCTCCCCACAGTCCAGCTATGCTCCATGCACTACATCATCTCCTGAAGCATACACCATAGGGCACCCCAAACATACATTTCTGTTTTCTTTAATAAGCTCTGTTTGGAGAGGCACTTCTAAGCTCACAGGATAATAAAACCCTCATAAATGTATGTTAAGGCCTTATAAAAATAACACATTTTAGAAAGGCCCCTTCAGGAGTTTAGGACACTGTTACTTAAGAATCTTTACTAATAATGAGACCGAAGAGCAAAAATTAACACTGAGCAAAGTCAATGAGAGTATAATCTCAGAGGCTTTCAGTTACATTACACATCTACAAAGCACTGAAGTGTTGAAAACATGCTGCAAGTCTTTCCCATCTTAACTCTTTTATCTTCATGATTTGGAAAAAGGACCCCCTCTGTGATGCTACTGCGGGTCAGAAACTTCACTGACTTGATGCTGGCCCGTCACACACACTGAAAGCTGGTACAAAGCTGATAAACTGTCATTTATCAAAGCAGAAGAGGCATCAAGAAGTCAAGTCAGATCCAGACATATCAGATCAAGTGACAATCATCCATCACCAACTGGCTTGTGAATTATTTTCAAGCCTTCAGTTTGTAATTTGGCCATTGCCAATGTTTTGTTTTTTGAAAGCAGAGGAAACTTAGGTAGCCATCAACCTATATCTGATTGGACTGCTAGAATCAAATTGAAGGATAGACCAGAATCTGCGAAACTGAGCTGATTCCATGGGTCAAAAAGTAGTCAAAGCGTTGCGAACTCAGATCAGTCTCAGAAAAAAATTAAACAATCCGGCAACCAGATGAGGACCTAAGGTGGCCCAGCCTCAGCAGGCTATCTGGGTAATTCTGACTCAATTAACTGTGGAGATGATAGAAAACCCAAAACCCAAATCAAGGATTCAGAACTTACTTTCAAAACTTCTTTGAAAGCGTTTTTAAAAAGCCGGATATGTCCATTAAACTGCAAACAGTTTTCTGTCTGTGTCTTTGACCATCTTAACATGGCTGCTAGAAGACATTAGTTCTATTTATGACTGAATACATGCGTTGCATGATCTGTTGCCCCAGGCTATTATCCGGGATCTGAGTCTCTTCTCTGAGAAACAATACTGGAGATGCTGCGTCCACTCAGACCATATCTTGACACACAGATTACATGTGGTGTGGTTGAGGGAACAGAGAGGGTTTGCATGCTATGCTGCACATAAACACCAGACAGGGCAAACAATAACAAACCCCATCATTTACCTCCGAAACAAGACAACAGTTACAGTAAATCGGGGTCTGTTAAAAGGCTGGCGGAGGCCTGGACTCCTCCATGGAGCATCAGGAGGAATTGCTTTAATGAAGCTTTATCTGATGGGCCTGGCTTTACAGCCCACCCAGAGACAGATAGGACCCACGGGTAATTTATACCACAGTGACAACCCCCACTGGGAGTAGGCAGAGAGAGACAGAGAAAAATACCGTCTTCAGAGGCAAAGAGTGAACATGAATGAAGTTCAGGTTCAACTTGATGTTTCATATTAACTCACACTGACAGAAGTTATCAGTAAATCTGCTTTTTACAACACGAAACTGACTGACGAAAAAGAATTTACTGATGGGCTTGAAGAGAAAACGTGCGGATGACAAAAAAAGGGATGAAAGAAAACAAGGCTGCATTCAAACGAGCCAGGTTATAGTCTGATGCTATCTGAGGAGTGAATGGTGGCCTGCATCTCTGTGTCAACACAATAAGAGCCAAGACACTAGGCACACGGAGCTCCATCGAGATCAGCTGATAGCAGGTCCCACTTAACGGCTGTCCGCTTATCGATTCCCTGAGCCGGGCCAAACGCTTGTTGTACTATCTGCCCTTCTCTCTAATGACTCTTGGATTAAGGAGTAACTGGAAAGGCGGATGGGCACTTGCCTCAGGATGTTTACGACCATCTTCTGCCCCCCACCCCATGTACCTCCTGCATGTTGGGATGTTAATCTTTATTACCTGGCAGTGTTTAAGTGATTGGTCACAGAACTTGCTTGTGTGGTGTCACACTCAAAGGCACCACGTTTATGTTTGAGATTTTGTCAGTGATGTAGTGGCACGAGTTAAGAATGTGTGTGGAGGGACGTAATTTTTCACTTTATACTTACTCTTAAAGACTTTCAGTTCAGTTTTGGAACTTAAACTAAACTTCCCATTCCCTTTCCCTACACACATTGTTAGGTTATTTACAGTGGGAGAACGTCTACAGATGGATTGAGCTGATGAGCTCATAAGAACAAAGGGCATGGACATAAAGCTTTTTGAAGGAAACATCCAATCATATCCTCTGTAATGATGGGAAGATAAAGGCTCCAGTTTCAACAATCTACCGCTTCGATTGATTCACTGTTGAGTTCTGGGCAAATTGTGGATGAATTAACAATCACAGACAAGAGAAATCTGCTGTTTATTAGGGGGCACGTCGGGGGCTAAGCGAGGTGGGAAGGAGCCGCAGGTGAGACTGACACCTACAAATTTAAACAGCATATTTAAATTTTTATCGGAAAGATAAAAACATTCCAACCAAGATTCTATCATTTTTTATTGCTGATCGATTTTAATTTATATGGTAATATATGTTGGCAGGTTTTGGTATGGAAATACTGTACGTATTTAAGATGTGTAAACAACATACATGTTTTATGTATTAGACATATATGAAATAGTTACCTTCTCTAATAAGTTTTATATAGTTATTTATATATATTATATTACATAATTTTAATTTAACTTCAATGATAATATTTCATTCATTTTGGAAATTCAGTCAGTGTTCATTTACTAAATTGGAATATTTTCTTGCCTCCTCTTTCGAAGCCGAACACTAATTTGATAACAGGTCCTGGACCAAATGATATGCTCATGAATCATAAGCAACGCTGTGTTAAGAAAGGGGTAACACCAGTTTGTATGTGAGCTTTTCTGACTCCAGTGTGGAGTCACAGAGCAGCAGGGAAGTTGAGTTGCTGCTTAATTTTAGAATAAAACAGGACAAAAGTCTAACTGGTTGTAAAGTACTGAGGTTATCTCATCTCATTCATTTGACAGTGACAGCTAGGGGAAATATGCAGGACCTGCTTTTAAATTATATGAACACAAAACGTGGGCTGTTGGTAGTAGTCCACTTCCTAATATAGTATACTTGTACACTAACAACGCCATTACACAATTTTGTGGATTCTTGTGGAGTAACTGAGCATTTGTTTTATTTATCTGGACTCAAGTTACAGATTGGAGTGTTTCACGGTGAATTATAATGCACTTTCTATTTCTAGATTTTAGCATTTGGAGCCAGAGATTCACACATTGTGCAGTTGCTGGATCTCTTCATCATCTCTCACTCCTGGATCTTTCATTCGAGTGGTTACATCTGGAATGTTTTCTTCTCTTTTGTCTCTTTCCTGCTTCTCTCACACTCACCAGGGTTTGGGAGCGACCACCAGCCGAGCTGAAGCCAAGCCAAATTTACAGGAGGCTTTCATGGCCTGCAATATTTATGTTGGGGTTAGTCCAGAATTTCCAACTGATGATTGTGAATTTATGCTGCAATCAGTTTGGGGGATCCTCCAGCTGAGCTCATTATAATTCCGCCTTAATAACATTTGCTTTGCACATTTTAATGGGAGCACTGCAGCTAAAGTGCCGTTAGTAGTACAGGTCCTCTTGTTTATGAGTGTACCAAATCAATGCTCTTTACTGGAATGCTTTTCTCTTAAAGGCTTTACTCCAAGACTGCACATATCCTTGCACCATTATCAAGCCAAACGGTAATCTCCAATAATTTCAGCATCCAGCACTGTACAGCGAATCCTCATGCTGCTTTAATTCCAGTGTCATGATAATACTTAGCAGGGTGGAATGTGAGCCGGTATCTGTGATGGGTGACACTCTGTACGTGAGGGAGACGCTGCGGTCAGGCGAGGTATGCTTTTATCCTGCTGTGAACAAAGCCAACGCATCCAATCTCTGCTCCAACCTGAGCCGCTCAAACAGGTGGTGTCTCTGGATTTGTTTGAAAGTAAATAGACAGGAAAAAACTGAAAAGGAATCAGCTCCATGTACAGGGCGCTTCACTTTTGACAAGTTGTTATTAAATTATTTTTTTTAACAGAGGATTTGGCAAGATTTTGATCTTTTGCCATTCTATAATAAATAATGGCATGGCCATAATGAAAATATTTATTTAATACGCCAAAGTGACTTATGGCAACTTTGGCCACTAAACAGAGTGTCATGAGTGTTATGGCGGCAGGTGCCACAGTCTGTATAAATACTGCCTGTACACTTGTTTATAGGAAAACCCCCATCTGGCTTCAGCGAACAGACACACTGGTGACCCCTGGGATTTTTCAAATGGAAAATATAACAGGACTGTTTGCTGAGCGACGGGATAGCTGTGCAGCAGTCAACTGTCAAGTGACAGACAAGACAACGTTGTAAAAGAATGCAGGCTCCAGATCCCTGAGCCCAGCCCTTACTCAACCTGTAAACACAGAGCCCAGCTTTTGAAGAACTATCCAGAAAAGCCCAGTGGCCTTTTTTTTTTTTCATCCACCCCCATTTACAGGATTTATAAATGATGACAGTCTTAAAGCGCCTGTAACCTGCATTTCCAAGCAGGCAACAACTGCAGGAATGAGCAGACATGTGGGCAGGGGAGGAAACTGATGGAAGGTACAAAACAAAAAGCTGCTCTGCTAATCCTCAAGAATGTAAACAAAACAACCTCTCCACCTTCAGTTCTGTCAGGGATTTATCACTGAACATGGGATTATTAAATTTATTCATCTGAAACAGCATTAAACAAGCACAGCATTTTTGTTAATTTTACCTGTTTTATGACCAACGTGGTTTAGTCTGGAAGGCCCCTAAAAGCAGTGGGTGACAGCTGATGCGTACACAGAGCTGCTGTAACTTATGGCAGACAGAGTGCGGAAGAAAGTTGAAAGGTCAAATGTTTCAAATAAACAAGGAAAGGGCTGCAGTTACTGTTTGTAACACACATGGAGAAGGCACAACATGAAAGAATATAAGCAGATGACCGGTTTAGTTTGACACCAGTGAAGCGTCACAACAGTTTCAATCAGTCTGTTGAGGGTTTTCCATACAAAACCAAGACCACCAGGACTGTGCAGCATAACATAACAATATTTCATGACTGAGAACAGGCCTTAAGCCCCGCCCACCACCTGCTTTTTCCAGGTTGACAGGTGAAAGACTAGAGAACATCAAGAGTTAATCAAGTTGGTCAAAGGAGGAAATGCTGAGCTTGATTGAATGATTTTTGTGACTGTGTGGCACGTGTTTCAAATTAACACATCATTTAGACAAGAATGTAAACTGTATCTTTTGAAACAAATTAGAAATTAGAGACAGTAGATTTGACAGATTATTGTAATCCCTTTCACCCAATGAGAAGCCCAGAAGACCTGTGTTGAGAACTATTAATTCAACATTGTTCGGAAAAGCATAGACAGAGGTGCTTCTATTTGTTTACAAGTTTTATGTAAAACGCTAAAAAAGGGGTATTTTGGTAACTTCAGGTCATAAAATGGAGCAATGACAACAGCAGCAACAAAAGTAAAGTGGTCCAAATTTTAAAAATGCGAAAGAATATATGGCGCAGAAATCAAATCGCATGCAAACTGTCAGTTGCATTTATCGTGTCACCTCTTTGTTGTGGGTTGGTCTGAAGAAACATTTGCATATCTGCAGCATCCAAGCCTGGAAATGTACATTTCTGACTTGCAGAGCATCTTTGAAACTCACACGATAATTTGTGTTTATTTTCAGCTAAAATATCTTTGTCAGGCAGCTCCAACATGTCATCCAAACTTCTGTCACATACCTACATTAAGTCTGTGAATTTAGTGATTAGTATGAGAGGGTAAGTGAGGAGCTGCAGTCAGCCCGACATGTTTCTGCTCTTGTCAATACAGCTGGGCTTCTAGTATTCCCCTCCTTCAAACTGTTTAGCTTGACGGCCTTTATATGCATCAATCATGGGAGGAATCGAGCCACGGGTGTCTTCATCTACACTTTTCACAGTGGAAAACTGTGGAAGATGTCCCAGACCCACTTAAGTGCACATTCAACAGAAATTAACTGGAATGGTGTACAGCAGCAGGCGCTTGTGTCATGTCTTGTCTGGTCGCACATGCCAAGAGAGATTAAGATATTCCAGAGAAGAGGATCCATTAATATTTTACAGCTCCCCAGATGTGTCCATGGTGTTATGAAAAACAGGCATTCTACAAATCCATCATCTTCCAATCCTGCCCAGTCCGCAGAACCCATGAAATACATCAAAGGTAGTGGCACATAGAGGACCAGGAACTATTACGGCAACCATTGGTACCAGATTCCTCTCCATGGCCCTGCAACACCGCTGCAGAAAGGTGTCCCAATACCTACGTGAGTCTGGGCCAGTCACTGGTCTTCAGACCAAGTGCATGAAGCCTCATCCTGTGTCATCACATGTTAAGAGACAATGTACAACCAACTATGTGCAAGAGAAAAAAAAATTAAAAGCTATAAGAGAGTAAGAAAGAAGAACTAGATGGAAAAAGAGAGGAAATGGATACAAGGGGGAGGGGCAGTGACCATGACCTCTTCTGAACTAGGCTAATACCGATCCAGCTCACAGGAACGTCGAGGACCAATTTACAAGGAAGGAGTAGGATCATCAATAAAACACAGCAGAGTTCTCATGAAGCAGTTAGCTCTTAGGGATCGAAACTTCACAGTGAATTATTAAATGTGCACGATATAAGATTTTATTAATGTAGCCTGACACAGTAACTGATCATTTACATTTTGATCTGCATCTTCATCAAATACCAAAGATTGTTGAAGTAGTGAAGACTTACAGAGCTGGTTTACTACGAAGGTAACTGTTAGTGCTAATCAGTCACAGTAGCTGCTGTTTTTTCTTCATTGCTCTGTTTACAAGATGTTAGAGACGAGTCCAACAGGACAATAACTGCAGTTTATTCAAGAGATATGTTTGGTGTGACTCATTTCTTTTCTGTGGAGCAGTTTATATTGGCCAAAAGGTTATATGACAATGTATTTCAGAAGAATCACAGTTCACGATCTGCAGCCTGTCTCTGCTGAGTTTTTATCTGAAATATTTGAAAGTCCTGAGCAGAAGTTGTGATTCATTGCTTTGACTCTTGTTACACTTGTAAGTTTTAGGCAGCTGCTGATGGGGATATTTATTAACTGAAAACTCTCCAGTGGGTGCAGATACTCCCTGCTATAGACCCCTGAGAGCCACAGCTTTGATCCAGAGCCCATAGTTTGACTCACTGTCACTGCCAGAGGTCAAGCCTCAAAAATCTGCACCAAAACCTTACAGGTTCCATACACACATACATACACTGTTCCATCAGTGTATGTATGTGTGTGTGCGTGTGCTTATGGGTATACAGTAAAAGCTCTATCTAAATGTGTCGTTCATTAAAAAGCACTTGCGTGGTTGATAAGACAAGAAAAACTCTGTAGAACTATAAGTCCATTAACCAATCGGAAGCGGTTTAATGTGTAAGTTCAGCTTCTTCCTGGTCTCTTCCTGCCTCCTGTGTCCCTGCCAACAGGTCTCTTGTCCCACAGGTAGACTTTATCTGCACTGTCTTGGACTACAGCTGGTGAAACTGGTTCTCATTCTGCTCTAAACTGGTTCATGCATCTACAGCACAGAAGGCCAGCTGTTTGACAAGGCAGCTTTGCAGTGACTGAAGTTTTAAGTATCTAATAACAGAAATGTTTCGGATTAATTGTGGTATCACATGATTAATGGTAGATTCCATGCCAACAAAGACTGTCTAGGACATAAGATCATTAACTTTTCCAACCTGCGTATTCATGCAGGGTCATGGGGGGGATGTAGCATAGCTGACATTGAGTGAGGGCAGGATACACCCTGGACAGGTCACTAGTTTATCACGTGGCCAAACAACTAAAGACGTTCACATTCATACTTACAGGCAATTTAGAGTCACCAATGAACCGAACCTGCATGTCTTTGGACTGTGGGAGGGAGCTGGAGAACCTGAGGTGACCCACACTTTTAGAGGAAGAACATACGACCACTCCAACATTCGAGCAGACTCTTACAAATGATTCTATGAATCAAACGTGGTTGTGTTAAACACATTTTGAAGAGCATTGTGGGACAGAGGCAAAGTGCAAAGAGTGTCTCACTACAGACCAGGTGAAAAAATTGTTGCACCCCTAACATCATGACTTTAGTATTATCCTTTTTTTGTGATATCCTTATTGTGTTGATCTGTTATTATGTGCATGGAGCAGGCAGAGTTGTGGTCCGCCTCAGTCTTCCAGGGATGTTGTTGATACCTGTCCTGCAATAACCTCTGTGACATCACTGCTGCTCGTCCCAGCAGCCCCTGCTCTGCTCAACAGCCTCACTGCTGGCATTTTGAATAATGGCCTGTGTGTTTAACTTGCTCAACACAAAGAAGCCATGTAATCTAAATACATAAGGTAATATAAATATAAAGGAACCGTGTAATCTCACAAACCATAGCTGCTCAGAGTGTGTGTGCGGACTGTGACATTTTGGCTGTGCCTCCCGCTACGTCTCTGGTTGGGTAGGCTGGCACTCTCTGTGTTTAAAAAGCTCCCGGAAAGTTTACAGAGAGTGTACTTCTGCTGGGCTTTGTGTGACAAGCGTTAACGCACCATACCCATCAGCAGCAAAACAGCCACGGACCTCCCTGGAATCCACTCTGCCACTTTTCCATTCATGCATTTCCATGCATTCCCCAGCTTCCTTCAGTGTCCTGTCTCAGAAAACCCGTGTTGACGATTAATACTGGCTTTGTTTGTCAGGCTGCAAGCTCAGAGGCTACTGTGTGCTTACCTTGCTTTTGTCCTGCCATGTGTCACGGGGCAGAATAGGTCCGAATCGGGGCTGTTTTCGAACAGAAACCCTCTGTCCTCACCAGCTTTCATCTCACTCACGTCCCAGTGCAGTGTTCACACAACGGTGCCACAACACTGTGAGTGTGACATTCCTGATGTGAGTCTGTTATGAATAGACTAATGTAAAGAAATGGACCTAAAGAAACGGAACAATGTAAACAGGGCAATGTGAAGGTGTGGAGGACACATTTCTCCAATGTATGTGATAATATGAGCTCCAGTGTTTCCACTGTGATTCAGGAGAAGGACCAGTCAGGTAAATCGGAAAGGTTGTTGAATTTTATATGACAGGTTACTGGACCACTAAAGATAGAATAAATAATCTTACCTACTTTAATATCTATATGTTATAGTTTAAAAGACGACATCTGAAACATGTAGTAAAGTATAAGTAAAACCTCAACACAACAAAAGTCTGTGAGCACTACAGCTGCATTTTTTAGTGATTTAAGGGTTGTAGAGGATGAACAAATTTCAGGTCATCTGACCTGCTCTGTGTAGTTCACAGTAGCCACACCGAATGCATCCCCTACTTTGTGGCCTATTTAAAAAAAAAAAAAAAAAATCAACATCGTGTTGTATTAAAGAAGACTTGAAGTAAATACTAAAACCATAAACTCGTTAGGGACAACATCTACTGAGCTAAAATCAATATAACAATTGTGTAATAAATTAAATGAGAAGTAGGGCCACATTGACCTGAAACACAGCAGTGAAGAAAAGCCACACACACAATCCACCGCTAACAAAATGCTTGCGCAGAAAAATTGATAGTTGAGTGCTTCTGCTTCTGGATTACGTATGTTAGAGTGACACATCAGACGGTGTGAAGGACACTGTAGTCAACAGTGGTGTTTGGAAAAAAAAAAAATGCAAATAGAATAAACTTCGACAAAGAATGAAACTAAGCCTGATGGATGTTGGCTGTGCTTTCTTTGGTCTCCAACCAAAATACTTGTATTTGTTTGGACCAGATGGAGCCCTGCATGTTTGGCGTGGCCCTGACCGGGACCACCGCAGCGACTGCACAGTCCGGACCCTGAGACAAGGAGGGGGGAGTTTGCCGGTAAGGGCTGTATGAGAGCAAAAGTTGAAGGAGAGGTGACATGTCTTGATTGTGAGTTTGTGTCCCCAGATACTAAACGAAAAGAAGCAGCTTGGCAGAAGGGGAAGTTTCCAAAATGACAATGATAGCAAGCACACTGCAAAGTGGAGGCAACGGCAACGAAACTCCTGCAGCAAAGAGTTGCTGACAAGGGTCATCTTTGAGCAACAGCAGCACCTCACTGTAAACACCTTTCTCCTACTCTTTCAATATACAACAGCCTAGCTCTCCTTCGGATGGTGTCAACATACAAGAACAATAATGACATCTATTTTGTAAATTAATTCGTTGAGTACATATCGGCATAAGTGCAAGAAGTGTGAGTCTCCGCTGTGCCATAATCCAGACGAAAACATACATGTGCAGTTCTTTTCTTTTGTATCAGTCTCTTTCAGTTGCTCTGTACACCTGACTTCACTCTGAAGTAAGTGGAATTCCTGTTTTATGTGCGTTCGAAGGGTCGGCGTGCCCTCCATCGCCGCAGCGAAGACACATAGAAGACATCACTTCATTGATCTGTTTTTCTCTGCCACGGCAGATATTGCTAATAATAACAAGTCTCCATGATGTCAGTTCTAGGAAGCCACGTCCCTCAGAAGCAGTATTTACTTTACACAAGGTGCCTCCAAGTCAAAAAGTATTCTGGTTAATGCTCACGGTGGCTGTGACGGTGCAGGGTTAAAGGATATACATGAAAATATGGTTTGGGTTTCCAGTGTAAAACATCAACTTTACATGTGCTCATGAGTAAATTTTTGTTTGCATACTCACTCACAGACTCCTGTTATGTAATCTGCACTTGAAGGACTCACACACACGTAAACACAGACAACGCTACTGATGTTAACAGAAGAGTTTTAACTTTTCAGTCTACTCGCCATAAAAATCAATTTGCTTTTGCAAGGACTTGCTGCGTGTGACGGATAGTGAGGTGAAGTATTAGAAGTGCACCTCATATTCTGCGTCTGAAGATGGGAAAAAAATGGAAAACTTTAAAATCCCAGACAAAATGTAAACATCTGTTTAACTTCAGCTGTAGTCTGTAACATCAGAACCCACCTAGCAGCTGATGTGTTCGCAGAGAAAAAAGGTTTCCCTCTCTTCTTCATGACAATTTTGAAAACTCCAGTCTGTGTGAGATGTCACCCCAACCTGGTGCGTTGCTTCAGTTGCTCCGATAACAAGAAACGCGTGGTGTACAGATTCCTTGAGGCACTGTACGCTGATGTAACAGCGCTCATCTGAAGTGCATTTAGCTGAAAAAACAAAGTGAAATGGTCCAGGAAATGGCAGTGGTGGAGCGACCATAATTATGAGTGGCAGCAAACACATTTGCCGCCTGCTTAGGGCTCCCCAGGTTAAGACCCGGCCTGAATGTGGGCTCCGGAGTGAAATCTGCCAATTCCACCGGAGCTAAGCCGCAATTACCTCACTGCTTTTACATGGCTCTCAGAAGTCCCCTCCAAGACAATCTAATTTTCCCTCAAACGTTCATTGGAAGGTCACTTCACTTTTAAATGATTGGCTGTTGGCTGCCATGCCATGATTGTACGGACCTGTTGACACATTTACGTATTGATGATTAGACCTAAAGCTTGTCTGGGTCTTTTTTTTTACGCTGCATCCCGAGACACGATTGGCTTTGAGACCAGGCTATTGTTCTTGTCTACGTACAGAATAAGATACAGATGTGTTTTATGTAAAAACTGAACAACAGGAGCTTAAGAGACTTTCACTGTCCTCCGTATCCTCAGCCACACACTGCCTGAAGTGGACACTTGTTGGATATTGATGCTGGTTTCGATTAGTTACCAAAATGACCTCATAAAGCCCTCAGTTCTGACATCAGGAAGATGTTCAGGTGATGTTAGACAAGCAGAGGAGTCTCACACTGCGAATGTCTGACAAGTGACCAAATGTCACTGTGATCCCATTTGTATGCATCAATTTTATAATACTTCCCAATTCATTGGCCAGGGTGACAAAGGTTTATCAAGAATTCATATATAAGCATCTTTGTCCCAGCAGTAGTTCTGTGCTGCGACATTTCATTTCAAGACAAGGTGTCTTATTCCGCTGTGTCTTTTCATCATCCCTGGGCAGCTGACATGCAGAGCAGCAGAGGTACATACAAGCACATTCCTCCACCAAAACATTGGAACATGACACGCTGCAGAAAGCGCCTCGCCCCAGTGCAACTTCACGTAGCTGTTTGACAAGGGCCATGTGCAGATTTTTTCTCTCCCAAATGTCCTCTTTTTCCAGGAGGTTATGAATAGATGTATATCTGCAAATCGTAAAAAAAAAAAAAAAAAAAAAACAGAATTGATGGGTCTGGCGGGTCCCTGAGCAGCAGCGAGTCTCTGAGATGTGAACCTGTGTCGGCCTCATCAGAAACAGAAAGCCGAGAGGAGATTTGCAAGATGCTGTTCTGTTTAATAGGTGTCACATCAGCTTCAGAACACTAGAAACACGCAGCCAAAGCAAGTTTTTTCCACTGCTGAGTCTCCATATCAATGTAGCCTGTGTACTTTCACTGCTTTATAAAAGCACAGAACATGTAGACAATGTCTTTTGTCAAAGAGGTGGTGTTTGAGTTTGTGTGTGAGTGGCTGGCCATTAAGTATTCAGCGCATGCCTTCAAAAGTCCAAATACTCCTCAATACTAAGCACACAACATCACTTTGTTATATTTACTCAAGAGGAAATAATTCTGCATCCATGAGTGTTTAGAGAGATCTAATGCAGATAAGTGCAGCGGGATGATGTCATCTAAGTTAAAGTCTGCTGTTTCACTTGTATGTTGCTATGATTACATTTCTGGACACAGAGCTTGAAAAATATCTATTTGTGACGGGTGCAGATATGTGAGGACTAATATGGTGATTGTGTTTTGTCTAATTGGCAAGGCTCAATGCTTCGCAAACTGTAAAATATGTGCTTCTTTCGCTCTGTTTTTTTTACACCCTGTGCTTTAAAAATCTCGCCAAGAGACTGTGGAGAGCCGCGGAGCGGCGATTCTTTTCTGCATTAGGACGGACGTCCCACAGGCTGAGAGAGGATACCGGGTGTTGGGTGCAAAGAAAGACCTGATCTAATGTTAGAGAGTCATAAAAAATGAAGGAGGGCCCAATGTGCTGTCACACGTTTATGAGCTCTCACTTGTTGGAGAATAAAAGACAGGGTCTGACGCGTGTAACATCTTATCTCCTTTGCTCTTTTCCTTTGTTATTTGTGTTGTGTTTCCAAGACAAGCAGAGCCAGCGCCAGTGGAATCTGACGAAGCCCTGGACGGACCCTCTCGGGAGGCAGCACCCAAATAAGCTCTCTGGGCTCGGGAGGTGGCAGGAGTTTGGCTCGGGATGGAAGGGGAGGGAGATGTGGGAGAGGATGAGGGGAGAGAAGAAGAAAGGGAGGGAAAAGAAGATGAAACTGGAGTGATCAGATGAAGTGATGAAATGAAAGTAGAGCTTGCTGAGCTGTGATGAAATGTGGTGATGAGATTTAGGATGTGAGGAAGAAGCCATGCTCTGATGAGCACACAGCTTTCCCATTGAGATGGCATCATGGCTTGGTTTATTACAATTACTAACAAAAAATAAGACATACTGTAAGGGTCGATTTTTGGAGCACGATTTGCAAATGATCTGAGAACAATCACATGTCAAAAAACCATTTTCTCTTCATAAAAACAGACATAAAAACTCCTGAGAAGCAGAGGACAACACACTGGTGCGTCCTTTGTCGAACAGTGTAACTTTCTTTTCAGGTTATTAAAAGGAGGCGATTGTGGATTTAAGGAGGCAGCAGTGGAGATGTCCCCAGAATTTATCTGGGGACAAACAATATCCAATGACCTCTCTCACCCAGCAAATGGACTGTTAACCCCCCTTCCCCTCAGGCAGAAGGATTTGGAGTATTCCAGCCAGGATATCGCGGCCGAACACAGTTTCTTCCCAGATGCTGTAAGACTGGGTAACTCCCAGGCTCACTGAACTTTTTCTATTTAGTCATTTTATTCCATTTTTATTTTTATATTGTTAAGTTATTCTTCCTTCAGACAGTCACTTTGCTGTTACGCTTATCTGAGTAGGCAGATAAGCGCAGAAATCCGAAGGCATGGAATGACGATAGATCTTGAATCCTGACATCCCAACATTCTCTCAAATTTAGCAAAGATAAACTGAATTCATTTCTTCTGGCCTTTTGTTTGCTGCAGATCTTAACGACTTCTCTGATTATATTAATGTGGCTGCTCATAATCTGGAGAGTTTGGGGTGGAGTTTTTTCACAGTCTGACTTTTTTGATTTATGTTGTTACTTTTTTCAGTTTATCTTATTTATTTAAATTTATTCTTATTTATTGTCATTACTTCTGCTAAGCTCATGCTATTTGGCCCCTTTTGCTCAGTTCTTTCTCTATAAAATAATGATCATAAAAAAATATCATTATTATTATTATTATTACCTATAATGCCAACATATTGTGTCTATTATGGGTACAATGTGTTTGTTTACTGTCTAAATATTTCTAATATATATATCTTATTTACAGCTTGTTATGTCTCATTAGTCCTTTGTAAAATAAAGTGTGACCAAGCCACGTTACCACCAGCTTTGCATGGACTGCTGTACTAGTGAAGCTTAAGGCTAATGAGCTACATTAGGTTTGGTTTATTTAGCAGAGCAGTGTTTATTCTCTGCAGGTGCTCATTAATTTGTACTCAAACAAAAACAGTTGCTGCACAGGAAGGTCAGTCATGATTTTCATTATGTGGCCAGATTTTTTTCACTGGTATAAAGTACACCCTCAGTTGGGGCTCAGAAGTTTAAAAACTGAAGGTCATCATTTCAGTGATTACACTATAATCTGATTATGCTAGAATCAGTTACTTACAGATAGGACACGAAAAAATAGACAAATTAATATTTCTTGGAGAAATCACATAAGACCAGTCTTAGAGGAATAAGTTAAATCTAAACTTTCCTGGTGGATTTATCCTATTTAAAGCCACTGGACATATTAAGCCTGTCTGTGTGTGTGTGTGCGTGTGTGTGTCATGTGAAGGTCCCTCTGTGTTTACAGGGCCAGTGAGCAGCGATCCACAGCATAACCATGGATACTGGCGCAGGGTCATATCGGTGCTGCACACTCCCCAGCAGGAAACAAACACCAGGGTGTCACGTTGAACCCTCAGCTTTTTAATTGGCTGCTAATTAGCAAACGATCTGAGCTGAAGGTTCTCAGCCTTCTGTCAAAGGCTGACCTTTACACGTCCACACCACTTGAGACTGTCCTTAGATCTAGTATTTGATCATCTTAATATTCTCTAAACTCCAAAGTACAGAAGCATATCGGTCAATGTAGTATACTGTGGTGAAATATTGTACAGAAATACGACAAATAGATCTACTGAGACATAAACAGCCAAAAATTTGTTTGGATTTCTGAGTTTTGTATTTAATACTGTGAAAATGTGTTAAAATAAAAAATTAAAAGTCCCCTTTTGGGACCGAGCTTTTCAACAACTACGTTAGTTTAACTAATGCGCTCGTATCTGGCTCTGCTCCCCGAGTCTGCAGCCAAAATTATAAAGAGCAACGTGCACATAGTTTCATGTGAAAAAATGTTGTGTATAACAGTCTAGTGTTGAGACTCCTCCAGCATTGAGTCAAGAAGAGAGACAAAAAACATTATTGGTCTTGATGTGAAATCAGAAATTTAAACAGAGAGACATCAAAATCAGTCTATAACACATTCCAAACACACAGGCAGCATTTGAAGGTGCACCTATTAATCTTTGTCGTCCTCTATATAAGCAGACAAAACACCTTTTGTCACCTTATATTTCAGTAGAAAGCTCGTTTCTCCATGAATGTCTGGATGTGTGTTGTGCTGATCCGTGTGTGTCACACAGCTTTCAGCCTCCTTTGAAACGCGTTCCAACCCCTCGTCCAGTTGCTGACAAACCGTTTGTTGACTTTAGTGTAAACCAGTTTCATTCCTACATTTTTGAAAAGGTCAGTTTCTAAATAGATTCAGCTTGAATCAAACAGTTTCTGAGCTACGGTCAGACATGTTCATACTAATATCACAGCGTCACGGCCGGGACCACAGAACAGATAAGGAAATGCACCATAAAACTGTCTTATTATATTCTGGACCAAAGGTTTAGATTAGATGTAAAGAAGATATGGACGTATGGCTTTTTGGCTCAGCCTGGGATAAAATTCCATTCATAAAGTACAGTAAAATTTTTGTATTACAAAACACAATAACTAAGTTATTTCATCAATCAAATTATAATAGATTTTTATGATAAATGTGATGTTATTACTTAAAAATACATCATATAAAATCGTAATATAGGGTCTGGATTTTATGAAGATAAAAATTTTGATCGTGTAACCTTGTACAAGTTAACAGTTCACTCTACTGTACACTGACTCCTTTACATTGTAAAGCAAATGTAACATCAACTCCAATTGTTTTATCATTAAAAACTTACTAAACTCCACATTATAAAGATAACACTTTATTTAAATTCTATCGCATTCAAACTAATTGCCATTTCAAGTGAAGTAGAGAAGTAGTGAACAGAGATTGAATTTCAAATCAAATCAAATCAAATCTGATTTATTTGTATAGCGCCAAATCATAACAAAGTTACATCAAGGCACTTTACATATAGAGCAGGTCTAGACCAAACTCTTTATAAAATTATTTAAAGAGACCCAACAGATCCCCCGATGAGCAAGCACTTGGCAATAGTGGCAAGGAAAAACTTCCTTTAAGAGGCAGAAACCTCGGGCAGAACCAGGCTAAGGGGGGGCGGTCATCTGCCTCGACCGGTTGAGTTTACTAATGTTCTAATTTTTATGTTTCTTATCTTTACGAACAGATGAGGCTGGCTGTGGTCTATAGTGATTTCAATATTAATGTTCAGTATCTTCATTTACTCTGAAGAGCAATGCATTCTGAGAAGTTTGTTAATATGCTTACTTAGTTTCTTTAAAACTTTATTTAATTAGTCTTAATCTATCCAACTCATCATTTCAAATAAAACAGATTTAATGTTAGAACAACTTGTGCTTCCAAACTCTAAAGTCTGATAATGAAAAGAAAGAGGGGGGGTATTGTTTCCATTAAAATCTTGTGGGGCTTTTTTTCATTGCCACTGTCACAAAGTGCTTGCTAATGGAGGACTTTGTTGGATCTTTTTATATAATGCTATAAAAAGTTTGGGCTAGACGTGCTTTATGTAAAGTGCCTTGATGTAACTCCAATATGATTTGAAACTTTATAGATAAATTTGATTAGATTTCTTTACAGAACAGGCTCTAACCAATCAAGCAGACAACAAGCAGATAATGTACAATTTGTGTTGATAATAATTCTAATTATATAAGTCTGTATGTGGAGATGGGGCAAATACATTATTCCGAAAAAAAAAAAAAATTGTTCTTAAAATAGTGATTAATGTGAAGCATGTAAAACAGTTAAAGGAAAAGGAAAATGAAAGTCCATGAGATTTGAATGCATTAAATTATTTTATGGTTTCCCTGCTACACTGCAGCTGGACAGCCGATGAAACTGCCTATTATATTAACACATTAGTGAATCTGAAGCTGCCATTGAACAATGTAATCTGTTGTGCGGCAGGTTCTGGGACAATGGAAGTAAAAAGCAACAGTTCAGTATTTGATTAATGCACTCTTACCATGTTTATTTTCTCTGATTCGGCACGACCAAACAAATAGCATTGCTCTGCTTCATGAGAGTACATGTTGGGTTTTTTTTCTTACCTAAAAATAAATGTGTAGCCATAACAGCAAAGCTGGATTCAGTGCACATGCCAGTCAGTATTTAAATAAAGCATACTGAAGCTCTCTCTCACTTCACAGATCGGGAGAAAGAAAATCAAACATGTCGCCTGATAACAGAATCTCAACATGTATAAACAGCTGAATAATTGCTCCATCCTGGTCTCTGTTCCCATAACTGTCATTCAAAATTTCTCTGGGTTTTCTAAAACAATAAAAATATTGTTTTAGTAAAGAATGACAAAAACAAATCCAGATAAACAAAATGATCACGTTTATACAAAACATATTTGACTGGAAATGGATTAATTTTTTGGTTATTGAGCTTCAGGACCAATCACGAGTTCCTTGAAATGGAAAAATTTTAAAAGAATTCAGTCCATCAGCTGAAAGTTTTCTCGCCTGTACCTGGAGGATGTAGTCATTGTCTTTGATTGTGTTTCTATGCTGCAGTTGGCAGTAACTATACTATTAAATATGGTAACAGATTCCGTATGTTCACCAATCTGCTACAACATTAGAGATCCTATATTTGAACTCTCCTCTCTCTGGGTCTTCAGCAACAACACAACATTTTTCGTTGGTTTCTGATCCAATGGACTGACACTACAGGTACCAGACTGAGGCCTATTACTTTATGTCCTAATGGTAAATGGTCAGTCAGCTATGAAATGATGCAGACAGACTTCAAATTTAGACTAACACACTGCTGTAATTCAGAAAAGTAAACTTTAGCCACTCTTCAAATATTAGTCACTTTGAGAAAGCTGTGATGTGATGTATTGGCTTCCTGACAGTTGAGATGTTAATATAGCTAAAACTAAAGAAAAAAAGTTCATCCACAGGTCCTGGTTGGTCAAGTGGTGATTGTTTTGTTGTGACATCACAAAGTCCCAGAAGTCCTGAGGGCTGGTTTTAAGGCTCAGTTTCTGAATACAGGTTTTGAACATTTTTCTATGCACTGAAACCTTCGATACTTTCACTGCATTAATATAGAACCTAGACCTGATTTGTAACCAAAGACCTCTTGGAGGCTGAACTTTGCACTGCATGGACATTTAAAACAGGTTATTAATTTAATGTTGTAGGTGATTGGTATATATCCACTTGAGTGAGTTTTGTTACTCACTAGCACGAAAAGGAAATTACAACCAAAGCTTATTTTTTGAAGCACGCTCATAAAATACTAATTAGGTGAGCCACTTTGAAAATAAAGACAAAAGATGGGCACTGGTGCAAAAAAGATCAAGCACGGGAGACTTGATTTGAAATTTGACACTGAAAGTCCACAAACAAAAAGTCTAATAACTCCCAGTCCTATAATAATCCCATAATAAGTTAAGTTACCAGCTGTCTGAGCCCAAATGAAAATATTTTAATATTTAGTAAATTGAATTTAAGGTATTTTTACACTTCTACTTAGCACTTAAAGACCTGCAGAGCAAGCAAAGCCGTGTTCATTTATATATTTGAAAGGAACTCCTTAAATGTAAAACTGCATACTGGCTTTCTGTCTGCACAGCAGTCAAAGCAAAAAGCTTTAAAATGTCTGAACTCTGACCAGAGCAAGAGGAGGGACAGACGATGAAAAAAAAAAAAAAAAAGAGCTCAGATATACACAGGCTAAGTGATGTGTTTATCACCAGCCCATAATGCATTGCTGCTGTCCCTCTAATTCTGTGGCTTGTCGTGACACTTGCGTTTTGACGGAGCACACCGGAGCCTGCTGCCTGGGTAATCCCAGATTTCCTATGGCACAGCTCTCATCTTAGCAGAGGGCTTGACTAATAGCTTTCTTTTCAAATGATCGCTTTGCTACACGACTTCAGAAGAGGGCAGCAAGCGTGAAATTCAATTACAGCGCACACGCTCCGCAGCCCCATCCAGAGCTGTCCAATTTAATCCCTCCTCTGCCCTCGAGGATTCTCAGCCTCTTTCAGCCAGACCTCTCCTCCATGTTCTCCCCCTTCATTCCTGGGCCTGTGTCGCCCCAACACAATTATCGTCATTGTTTTGGCCTCAAACTCTACAAGATCCAACCAACAGTCAAATATCCTCACCATTGTTAACCAAACTAAACATGAAACCATCGAGAGGTGCAGGGATGACGTATTTTAATGGACCAACCCTGAAGTCATCATCTCCCCAGCTCCCTCCTAAAAACACCCAACAGGATTTCTCCATTGTCTTTTGTTTTATTCCAGGACATACACATTATCCTGATTATTATTTTTATTATTATTCTGTTGCTGACAGGTTTTGTTCAGCAAGATCTTCACTAATAAATTTACCCGGCAAATTAGTATGTTTGAAGCCCAAATATAATCAGCAGACACCATGGTGCCATGAGTTCAGCATCACCAGCACTGAACTTCCAACTTGTGTTTTAGTGTACGAACACTATGTCACAGCACTGACATGTTCAGTTAGCACATCCATGATGCCTGTATCTCTTTTTCTTTCTCTTCTCCTCCCAACCTAATCACCATTTCATTTCTAGAATAAAACCTTCCAAGGTTAACACACACACACACACTCATGATAGACTAGGCATGGTCTGGTCTCTAGGTTTGGGGTTTGGAGAGGTAGGAATGGTACTGTACAACCCATTCCGGATGAAGTGAGCAGCCAGGACCTCCAAGAAATGCAGGGGAGGTTTCCTGCCTGGATCCTGGGCTGGGAACACAGTATCCCACATCCCTCTCCCATCCCCAGACCCCCAAGAGGGTGTGGGACAGAATCACGGCATGTTCCTCCGCTCAAAATACCTTCACTCGGCTCTGTTGGCTGCTTTCCCAACCTTTCTGCTGCTGCATTTTCATCCTCTGTCTCCATATAAACTTCTGTTTCTCTTCTTCTGTCTCTTGGTCACTGCCTTGGCCTTCGGTCTCCCTTCACTTCTCATTTCTCCTTCTTTTGCTCTCACTTCCCTTGCTGTGACTCCACTGCTTATCCTGTCTTCTCTGTGTGGGGGAGTGTATATGTGGGTCCCACAGGGGTCAGCTGGAAGCAGCAGTTGTGGTCTGGCTTGTGGTCAGGCGCCGATTCAGTGATTTGCATAGCATATTGACATAATACTATGATTTGTGCTACAAATTGTTGAATGGCAATAACTCTCCCCGGAGTGATTTTTATTTTGATATATGTCATAATCTGATGTCCTGGGGCCTTTGACAGCCACATTCATCTGAAGCCAAGGGAATGATACTTCTGACACCCCGCTCAAGAGTTTGTTCTACTATTCCTCGAATATAATTACAACAGAGACTCCATATATCATAGATTACTGAGCCAGTTCACATAGATCTGAAAAGAGGGAAAAAGTATTGAGACACTTTACGGTTGATAAGGGACATAACTATTCCCTTATCAGATCTGCTGCTGACAGTCAGATGAATGTATGGGAAATCACAAGCTCTCTAACTCATCAGACAGCAATCATGTCACAAGAGCTGTGAGGCTCGTGACCCACCAATCACTTCCGTGACCATCGTCCCTCTAAACCCACTAAGGTGTCCGGCAGCTCCATGTGAACTTTCACACTGTCTGTTTACTTGGCTCTGGAGATCTCGGGCTCATCCAAATGATCTTATGTGACAGACAGTAATGAATTAAAATAGAAGAGCTGCACAACATTCTTTTGAGTTGATGCCAAAATGAGGGGTTCCCAGGGGCTGTTGGGGGAGTGTGGGGTGGGGGGGTGTGGGGGGGTGAAGACAGTGGCTGGAAAGAGCTTGTGCAGACCACAGGGAAAGCCCCTATAAATTTTGGGACAGTGACTCCAGTCCGGGCCTGATTGACGCCCAGCTGTAGTAGCAGCGGTTGTTGTAGGAATGATGCTCAGTGATGGGCCCTTTGGCAGCACTGCATAGCATTTTTTTTTTTTTTATTCTGTTTGTAGCACAGAAGATGGGAAACAAGCTGGGTCCATGTTCTCGGGAGGTCCTTGGGGAGTGGAGGACCAGAGGGAGGAGATGCTGCCAAAGTGCCATGTCTGCTTGGCATGACCAGCACGATGACATGCACCCCACGCAATAATGCTGATGCTCAGGGAGATCGGCTGTGTCTCAAACAGAAGTCAACGACAGGCAAAACTTTAACATCAGGGCAAAGGCTCACATAGTTATGAGTTACTGGGCAACAGTGCAAATAAATAACAGAGGACACAATGTGACTCGGTGTCGTGAATTTTTTTTTTTTTTTAATTCACACAAATGTCCATCAGCTGCATTAAAAGATGCTTTAGGTATTTAGTACAGCAGTCCAGATGGTAGAGGAGATATATAAGACAGGTCTATACTGAAGCAGCACATACCCAGCCCACCCCAAACCCTGGTACTGGTCAAGCTTCAAAGCAGCATATCATCATTAGACCTCAACAGGCCTCTGCTTACTTAGCAGGTATTTTAGCATTAGTGTAACCATCACAAAAAAAATTAAAATAAGGGGAATACAAAAATTCTGCATAAGAACTTAGGGACAGCAGAGCAGTGACCCCTCACTGGTTAACATGCACACTGAACTGTAGCTTTATCTGATTATAAAAAATGAACAGGCTTGATTTAATGCATAATTGCATCCCCTATTTTTGTGTAGAAAGGGCTGCACTGTATAAAGATAGAGCATGCACGCGAAGTGCACCTGTTGCTATGGAAACAGCATCCAGATTAGGTAATTTTTCATAATATGAGACCACGTTATCTGATAATTCCCACAGTCCCTCGCTTCAGGGGCACAGGCTGCGGACAACATATATAGAACTTAAACACAAGTGTGGTAAACATTATATTGAGCAATGTGAGTGGTAAAGAGCCAAAAATGTGCAGGGTAGTATGAAAAATGAAATGTCTCCATTATCTTGAGAAAATTCAAACAAAAGTAAAAGGAGGGACAGACTGGTGGATTTTCAGAAGCTTAGTATCAATTGGAAAAAGAAAAAAAGAAAAAACTCCACTTGGTGCTGCCATGTGCAGCTGGCAGTACCATAAGCAAACATGATGCCCTTTACTAGGCTATGAATCATAAGTAGGGGGAAGTTTGCAGACAGAGGCCCTTGTGAATGTGATGGTGTGGATATAGCTCCACTCATGTTAGACTGTGTGGGAAACACAAAGAGGGGCAGGCCGAGTCACATGGGTCGTCCTGCTCCCAAAGATATGACATTCAATCTCTCACTCATTCCAACTCTCAGTGGCATGCCCAACCTCTCACACACACACATCCACCCACCAACATACTGCTACACTGAACTGTATGTGGCTGCAAATTGTGTGCTTACAGAACAACGACATTGCATGCGTGTGCAGCAATGGAAATTCGTGGAGGTGATGTTTGTATCAGTATAAACACATTTGTCCAGCTATTGTAAATGTGTGCTGTTAAACGGGACAGTGCTATATCAAAGAATAAGAAAATAAATGTGGAAGTATAAATAGAAATGAAAACCACAAACTAATTAGTACATTAAAAGTGCATAAATGTAAGGAAAATTAAAAATGTATTTTTTCTTTTGTGTTTCCTCAAAGGGGGCAGAACACCAGCATAGTGGTTAGTGTTGTTGCCCCACAACAAGAAGGCTGTGGGTTTGGTTTCCGGGTAAGTCTTAGTGTGAGTGTGAGTGTGTGAGTGGTTGTCTTTCTCTGTATGTTGGCCCTGTGATGGACTGGTGACCTGTCCAGGATTTAACCCACCCTCACGCAGTGTGAGCTGGGATTGGCTCCAGCAACCTGCAAATTGATAAGGGGTGGAAGATCAGTGAATTAATGAATGAATGTTTCTTTAAAGGGCCAAGATGTCAATAATTTGGCAGAGGGTGGGCCTTCCTGCTCAGGCTGATTAGTTGATTGCAAAACATGAATCCAGCTTCGGTACAAGCTTTTTGATGATTTCATCTTTCACTTGTTTCATTTCACTTTCTATTTGCATTCATTTCCATTTTTTCTTTTGTGGCTCCATAGGTTACAGAATAAAAAAAAACTGTTGAGAGGAATATGGTAGTTAAAGTTATGCATGTAGTCTTAGCTTTTCTCAAATATATACAGTAAAGAAATAAAGTGAATAGTGATCTACGTGTACATGCCACTTGTTTATGGTGCTTTTAGATCAGTGTGGGGCAAGTGTGGTGGATGACAAACGCTTGGTCACGGAAAACAAATGAGGTTTTGTGTTTTTGTGCAGCTTAAAAGCTAACCCAGTCTACATTGTTAAAAAATGGTTCATAGATATATGGCATTATTAAACAACTGGGTTGCCACTCTGTGCATGCAAAAGTTTATAAATGTTGTTCGTTAAAAATTATTTCCCCTCTTCAGTTATATTAATGCCTAAATAAATTTACTATCCCCATCGGGGATAATATAGGGTCACCTTGACCTTGAGTTATAACTGAGAGGTCATTGATAAAGAGGTTTTGATATAATCCATCCAGTCCACAGCTGGAGATGTTAAATGGTCTAAATGGTCAGACCTATTGGTGAATGAATGAGCATTGAAATGATGCAGTGAAGGAATGCAACATCAATGGCTTATTACTCTCTATAAAGTTTTATTCAATTACAGTTACATATGTTTAATTATATCTAAGTGACAAATCACACACAAGATCACCGTAATGGTGTTATATTAACTGCTGCAAAGAGCTTGACATAAATGAAGAAACAGGAAGAAAAGAAGTGAAATGACAAAGTCCCCCAAAATACAGGAGGAGGTCCCCATCCTGGAAAAAGTGGTCCCAGACCATCTTTCTACAATACATGTGATTAATGCATGCATAGAGAAAAATATGTGACCCCTGATCTCACGTCTATACGCACAAATGAAAAACAACCAAACAAAAGCGTATAATAAGCTGTTAAATGAAAACAAAGCTATTTTCAAAACCTTCTGGTCTCGTTGCACCTGTTAACAAACCGCTGGTAATGTTTTCTGAGGCCAACAGGAAAAGATCTTGAAATAGCTTTCCCATGAGTCTCTGGTCTAAAATAAAATAAAAGGGGCTGGCAGACACCGCCCACCACACTGGTGTGACCCTGTCATGGGAACCACGCTGAACTGTCTGTGGAGATTTGAGCAGAATAAATGCAACAGCACATCCCTCAGTTTTTCTATTCACATTGCTTATGCTAATGTTCATTTATCATAAGTGAACAATACACACAGGGGTTATGGACGGATTTGTGTGCGTGAGTGCACGCAGGTTCACCACGTGCTCGTGCTTTTAGGAGATGTCTTGTTGATTTGTCTTAGACGTTCTGAGTGAGACGATAAAAGCCAATAAGACCCCGTAAACAAAAAAGGATATGCTGGCCATATTGCCAGAGTAAACACACATACACGCAGCATGCCTCAACAAAAACATTTACATTAAACACCACGCAAAAGACCATTTATTAAAAGAAAACAATAATGCTTCAAGACTTATAAAGCTGAAGCATCTCAGGCTACATCCAAAGAAAAGTGAGGCTCCTACTGATATGAATGTGGTGTTTTGAGGCTGCTGAAGCAGAATCATTTGAGCTCAGCTACCACCTCTGTTCACCTTTGTCTGTTTCATTCTCAGACTGCACTCTATTTTAGGGACCTCTGACGACTCCGTCTTGGCCACATCTCCCTTTTTCCACTGCAGAAAAAAAAACCAAAACGTTATTCATAATCCTCCCAATAACTCAACACTGTTTGTCCAGTGTGATAAAGCAAAGGGAGCGCTCACAATCTAAATTTGCATTCTTCAGAAGTGAATGGTTTTATCAAATGGAGTAATACGGTTTGCTGCGTCTGCCTCCTCCCACTGCAGGGAGGCTGTTTACATGGGGGACAGCTCAGATATCCAGAGGAGACAACATTGCTGGCTTCTTCCCGCAAGAAGGGCCTCACTGGGTGGGCAGTGTTTCGTCCACCAATGCTTCCCTGGACATGCAATGAGAATAAAACTCTTGGAGGAATTGACAGACTTGGTGCCAAACAGTCCATTTTATGACACCGTCTGTCGCAGCGGCATTATCTGGACTTTAGAGGCCATCACTGGAAAGGGAGATGGTGAAATATGAACGGAGATTATCCTCAGAATAGCAACAAAACAGAAACAGAAGGTCATCGGTGGACAGAATCCCCTCTAATCTCATCTGCGCATTTTCAGGGAACTTCAGTGTGCAGTTCAAGACCAAGAGGTCAGGGGTCAGAGGTGGGGCATTAAAGTGATTTGAGAGGTCAGTTGATGGGGCCTCAGATCCTGTACTGCTCACAGCTATCTTGGCTTAAAATAATCAAACACACAAGCTGGAGTGATTCCCGGAGTGTATTCCTAGATAAAACAAGTGAGAAAGCTTTGGCAGGCAGATAACACGGAGAGACCTATGCTGGTGTCACGATGGTTTACACCAGCCAAGTGAGAGCGATTTTCACTAATACATGGGTGGCTGTGAATCACTGCACCTAAGGCCTTCACATGCAGCTCTGACTCATCTTTAAAGAAGACGATGGAGCAGCCTGCCCAGTAACCCAATAGGTGGTTGTTGATAGTTAGCCATTAACACACAGATAACACCCATATTCATATATTTACACCCATAGCTTTTGTGCCAAGAGACTATCACACACAGTTAGTTAAAGAATCAATGATGAAAATGGAAGGTAACCTGACTCAGAGGACAGTGGTTGACTGGCTTACCAGCCCACAGGTCACCTGCCCGCCGTTTTTAATCAGCTTTTGTTTCTGGGTGATATCTGCTGGTGGATGGGCAACGAAAACACAGGAATATGACACAGAGCTGTGTTTGATTCCCATGCGAAAGTAGCAAGAAATGGTATTTGTATTATCCAGGACTATTCAACAAAGTTAACCACATTGTTATTACAGTAACTGTGACCACATGGCTAATCTAATGATGAGGAAGGGCTAATTTTAACTCAAATCAACATCTTTTCCTGAACCTCACCGAGGTGTGATTGTTATTATGGTAACCATGGTAAAAATGGTGCTCCCTGCTATTTCAGGAGACTGTGTGGGTCATTAACCGCAGTGAGAAGCAGCTTCCTGGCTGCAGCCAATGTTTGTCAGAGAGCTACACTAGTAATCCAAACCAGTGATCATTTAATCTCCTGTTGCTGTAACATGTCATGCAAAATAGTTAAATCTCTTGACCAGAGCTGGTGAAGAAATTAAGCGAGTTCCAAATACAAAACAGGAAAGCTCAAGACTTAGCATCCGTGTTGCTAACTGATTTTAATGGGCGGTATCATGAAGCTGGTAAAAAAGTAGCCGGGTTACCTCATGCATTAATTAAGAATTATTATAGAACTTAACCTGCAATACAAGTGTAGAAGATAGGAAAAGGTGATAAATTTAAGATGATCTAACCAGAAAAATGAAAATATCATCTTACAGTCATTGGTTGTTGTCACATTGTATGTGCTTGTTGTGTCACCACTCCATATAAATGGCTTGATGGCCTTTGGTCACTGTGAATATTTAATGTTGTCGGCAGGTCATCAAAAAAAAATAAAAAAAATAGACAGTTTTTACAAAAATAGTAAAAAAGAGAAAAATTTCACAACACAAACAGACATACTAAAGGCCTACAGGAAGCTGCCACCTATTCTCATCCCTGTGACCACACCTCCTCACCTAACTACAACATACCTCCCGCACACAAACCGAATAATAGTGTTGCAACATTTGCAACATTCAACCAACCATCATATCCTTCAGAGCAGTTTTTCCTGACTAAGGCGAGTCCCTGACACTTGACAAGACCTGATGAGGCCCTGATTGAACTCACAGCGTCCACATAGAGCAGGCTGACCTGTCCAACAGACACCAAACCTGTAAACACACACAGACCACATCTTACAACAAGAATCCGAGCTCAAGTTCCGCATACACAGTGATAACGAGGGGGGTCATTAGGTCATTGGGGTGTTCCAGCTGTTCACTCATTGCTAGTTTGCTGAAATTTTTTAGGTTAAACAGAAATGAAAGTGATTTTCCCTGAATGAAAGTAGAAGGAAAAGTTTGAACGCTAACATTGGCACATTAATTATGTAATTGTATTGTAATACCTTTGTTTTATCAACTTTTCTTGTTTCTGGCCCTTCATGCCTATGAACACTACACAGACAGTGCATTACGGTGGCATAGACTCTTCTTCATCTCAGGTTACTTTGCCTGGAGTCAGACTTTTTTTTCCGCCTCTGACTCACTCTGCCACTAATATCCAGGATTAAAAAAAAACATTAACACTTTGATTGCATGCTAAGTGGAATCCAGAGGATCACCTGCCAGTACGGTGTCTTATATCTCTTCTCACAGCTTTGCTCTGACTAAGCTGACCTTTTCTGTGACTTTTTCCTGCAGTCAGGGGAATTTATGGGCATCAAACCGAAACACTTTGTTGTACACTCAGCCTCCCATCTCTGCTTTCTCCCACAGCCTGGAGGCAGTACGAGGAACCAGGCTTTATCCCACCACCTGAACTTCATTAGGCAGCTCCCTCATGACTAGGTACGCCTTGTATCTTGTCTTTTTGTTTTTGCATAATTCATGGGTCACAAAGTCAGGCTGCAGAAGCTGGGATTCACCTGGGAGTTTGACTGGCACTTCTTCTTTTTTTTTCTTTCTTTCTTTTTTTTTTTTTTTTACTTTTTCTCATGCAAACTAAAAACATGCTTCCACCTGATCATTTCTCTGACCTATCATATCCACATTCCCCCCTGAACCCCAATCTGCCAGAGCTTTATTTTAGAGCAGGTTTTCCATAAACCACAGCTGTTTTATCCTCCTGTTTATATGCCGGTGTATTATGCTCCTCCAGTCTAGTATCAAACACAAGAAATAGTTTTATCCTGAACCATGAAGGCTTACACAAAAGTAAAAGCTGTGCACACTTTGCTGAAAATAAGGCTAGCTTCTCTTGAGTGTTATTGACAAGGACATCGAAAGAATGCTCCTAATGTATAGATATAATTACAGTCGATGTGTAAGTCAAAGAGGCAGTTGAAGCTTTCATTTGCTATATAGGAAAATTTTAACCAGAAAAGAAATTGGTCAAGTCTCCTAAGTGCCCTAAAATCCACTAGCTACCTCTCACTCATTTGTCTGATCCCTGCAAATCCAACGCTGTGCACACAGGCATCACTGACAGCAAGTCCTCCCTTCCATCATGAGTCAAGCAATTCATGCCAAGCAGAGGAATTAAAGAACACAGAGGTATCTTCAGATGTTAATCCCTTTTGAGATTCAGAAATGCTGTGATCCTATGATGGTTCTTTTTTTTCCTTTTTGTCTTTTTTCTTTTTTTTTTTTGAGAATTTGTTATTAAAAAGAATTCCATCTCCATGTAGCTGAACAGTTTATTATACTGCTCTGGGAACAGCATCCTGACCTTTGTTTGACCTCTGTCCTCACTTTTGACCCTGAGGAAATGTAAATGGAGTCATTTGTCAGTAAAAGGTATGAAGTGCTCTGAGGTCAGAGCCTCTAAAGGCAGGATGAGGTGAGATGGATTGGTCGTATGTGTGTGTCTCATACTACTGCTTATCTGTAAGGCGTCTTTCCTGGAAAGTGGGGGGAAAAAAAAAAATCATAAAATCCATGAACAGAAACCAGAGGGATGTTTGAGTGACACTAGTTTGATGTTGCAGGTCTCCTGACACACAAGACCATTTGGAAATAAGGCCCATGACAGTAAAAAGGCCCCAAGAGCCTCTCTGTGTGACAGGCCGCAGTAAATGTCACAACCATGAACTCTGTCTCATACTGACACAAGGCACACCATGGAGCAGGTAACACACACAGTAGGCCTGTGGAGCTGCTACTGGGAGTCAGACTGCACACAGCAGATTGATATGTTGCATGGTATTTTGAGAGAGAACTTTTATGGGCTGGAAAAATGTACATAGTCACTTTTCATGAAGGCTTGTAACTTTTAAATCCCCACAGAACTATAAAATCGTCATTGTATGAATGTCATAGCTGTTTTTTTTTATTCTACATGAATGTTGTTGGATTTCACATGAGACCAAATGTACAAACCAACTGCTCTGGTGCCTACATGGGTGATGATTAGAAAACAGATCATCTTTGGGTTGTAAAGTTATTTCTGTTGAGTTATGGCTCCAGTGGAAGGTTTATATGAGCATTATAAAAAAATTAGTATTTAAGACTTCACACTGAAAGCGGACAAGTAGTTTTATCTGTAACAATGGGGCTAAACTGTGTGTGATGAGCTTCATTTACTGTGACATTTGAACTGATCCAGTCCCATGTGTTTCCTCGAGCACTGACCATCCTCTAAACGTCTCCAAACTACTGCAGGTGTTGAGCATTCCTTCACCTCATGGTGTCCGTCTCTGCCCCAATGGCAGGTAACTTCACATCTCAGGAGCAGGGTTAATTGCAGGATTAGAAACTGATCCAGCATTACGTTTGTCTGATTTGTAAAAAATCAAAGAAGGTTTATCTTGTTACACCAGATTAACTTCCTTTTGTGGCCCTCCTTGTCCTCTGTCTTAGTGACACAAACTCCCTTCCTGACACTCAGTCCACTTACAGACATGTCAGTCATTGCATTGATGACTGTACGTTTTTTTTTTTTAATTGTTTGTTCGTTTGTTTTGTTTTTTGTGTTTTATTGTCTCAGTTAACCTATTTCTTGCTCCATGTAGTTTAAAAGCAAACTTCACAAAAAAACGTATTTAAAAATTAAAAGGAAAGCTCATCTTCACCCAGCCCTCGGCACTGTCCTGTTGACACTGAAAAAGCAACACAAAGTTTGCTGAGATCGGCTTCTACCTGTCCAGTTATTGTTGTAATTTAAGAATGAGCTGATGTTTGGACACCACTTAGCACTGTAAACAAGGGCTGCTTTGCTTCTAAAGGTTCATGTATTCATTTTAAGATATGTAGGATACGAAACGCTTACAGTATTAGACCGCATTTAAAGCTATTCTTGTGAGAATCCTCTAATCCTACATATCCTCTGATCCCAGTGTTATGCAGGTGCAGGAATTACCTGTATCACACGGGGTAAAACCAAACAGAAAGTGCTGTTTCATTAAAATGAATGAGGAGGCTCTACCTTTGATGCAGCATCAGCATCAGTCTGAATGCTGCCTCACAAGTGTTGATTTACATTTGAAGTAAATCCGCTGTGATCACATTAAATCTGCTGTTTAATCCATTCTTACACAGATGGACTAAAAATGGCTTGTATGTGCTTTCACCTTTTCAGAGACAGCTGTTGTGAGTCATATGAGAGAATCTTACTTGCTCTTCACTAACGTCACTGAATTCCTGTTTGAAGCTGCAGCCCTGTGTCCTCCACCTGTTGGAAGACACACACAGTAATGATAATAAACAACAACAACATGACAACCATACACTCAGTTATTGTTAGTTACACTGGTAACCTAATCCAATCCAACAAAACCATCATAGAGTCTGCTTTCGTGATGGCTATTATTTTTAGCACTGTGGTGGAGGTGTTATTTTGATCTACATGTTTAGAGTGGGGCGGGGTTAGCAGTATTGCCCAATGGCATCTCATGGTTCTAGTTCGAACCATGGCCGAGGGATTTCCTGTGTGGAGTGCATGTTCTTCTAGTACCTGCCTGAGTTCCCTCATGGTTCCCTAGTTTCCTCTCAAAGCGTGAGACAGGTTATGTCAAAAGGTGACTCTGTGGCTGGACAGATGGATATTTTAGCCCAGGGTTGCCACGTTGGACTTGGAGGCTTAAGTCGTCATTGGCAAGCCTTGACACTTGGTGTTGATCTTAGGCGGGATGATCAGGGAGAGAGAGCGACAGAAAGAAAGTCTCTGTCTGAAATAAATGCCCATCACTGTGGCTAGGGATGGGAATCGAAAACCGGTTCTTGTTGAGAATCGGTTCCCGGTGTTTCAATTCCTTGGAATCGTTTTCCAATTTTGCAAACGACTCCCTTATCGATTCCAGTGGGCGTGAATGACGTCACCAGTGCAGCCATCAGGAAACATGGCGCCCAAGCGGCAGAAACACTTGAAAGTTTGGTTACATTTCAGGAGAAAGGATGACAACAGGGCAACTTGCAATACTTGCAAAGTGGATATTTCATCAAAGGAAGGAAATACTGTGGAATAAATGGGCCTCTTAAAACCTGTTGGGTTTGTAGGGTCATGTTACTTCTAAACGAAACAAAGCTGATGCTAATCGACCTGTTTGTTCTCCTTTTTTCCAAATGAGAATCGATAAAGAACCGAATCGTTAAGCAGAATCGAAAATGTAATCAGAATCGTAAATATCTTATCAATTCCCATCCCTAACTGTGGCTATAATATGATTGGCTTGATAACAGCTGTTATAAGACAGAAGACTGGCTGTTTTCTGTGACACATGTGTCAAGAGCTCTTCCTTCATTAGAACATTTCTTATAATACTGAGGTCTTTTCTACAATCTGTCCGTCTAATGTAAGTAAACACAGAGGACTGCAAGAGGCACCTCCCAGTAACATTCAGTAGGGTGGGGCTTGAAAAGAACGTCAATTTGTGTAGTTTCTCTCTTTGACAGAGCGTCCAGGCGATAAAGCACAACCCCTGAAAGCACCAAAGGTCCCTGTGAACCATGGTGCTTAGACACCATTTCCTTTTTTTCCCCCCGCTCCTATCTGGCAGGGTAACAAACTGCCAAGACGCATGTAATCAAGCCGCCAATAAATACACAAGAATAGCACGACAAGAATGTTCACACAGTTAATGTGGATCCCAAAGAGTGCCAACAGCTCTGTCAATCCCGATGGGATCTGGGAGAGGGTACAACGGGGAAATGGGCCCATTCCAGTTCACTGGAGAAGACTTCTGCACCTCAGAGCTGAACCATGTGGATCTGAGATTTGAAGCTGGTTGAGTGATATCAGACATTTAAAGAGATGAAACAGAGGAGGGTGCTGCAAGCTGCACTCCTGCTTGTTTGCATAGGTGTGAACTTAAATTGTTTGAGGGCTTTGCAAGCCATCTGATTTTGCTATCTTGCACAAGCAAACACAAAAACACACAAAGACTGAAGACACACACACACACACACACACACGCTTGCAGCAAGCATTTTCTTTTATGTTCTTTGGAAGAAGAACTAGAGGGTCAGAAGATATAAATCTTCCAATAAGCCAAGGAACTGAGATGAATTAAGACGTATTGTTTTTCATCAAGGGGATTCTGGTTTCATATCAAATCACCTCACTTAATGGCACAACAACAACCTATATTTCATGATGCATAGGGCGTCATTAGTTTGCTGAATCACTGAGGCAACAACTTAAGTCTGCACAGTTTAATAAACATAATTCTTTCCCATGTGATAAGAGTACTACAAAACCTTTCCAAGGAAATGACGCTGTTATGAAGTCATGCTGTTTCTCTCAACTATTCTAAGGACAGCATCAATTGTTTTGTCAGAAAGAGCCAACAACAACAGCAAAACCCTCTAATTTCCATTATCTATTAGGAATTATGAGCACTGAGACCGTCTTCTCTGACCTTCAGGATGAGGAGGAAACGGCTCCTCCCCGGGATGAGCAGGACAGATTTCTGTCTTTACACATCTTTTTTCACCCAAAGTGATGGATTTTGGGTACAATCTGTTCCAGAACACAAACAACCAGGCCCTTACCCAGTGGAAGAATTTACAGCCTCATCCATGTCCATTCATCCAGACCAGTGCCCATTCTTGACAGTTTTACTTTGGTCTTTTTCAGCCTTGTTATTTTGATCTATGTATGCATGCTGCTTAGGGCAGAGTTGAACTGAGGGGATACAGATCAGGAGAACCCAGGACCTGTTCTCCTGAGAGTATTACAGGCACCTCAAATAGGAAAACATCACACATCTCTCACTTTCATGGTCCAGTCTTATTCTGGGGGCTTCCTAGCAGGGAACTGTGACGTCAATGTGTCGTGATGCTCATGTGTTTCATGAGTGCAGTAACTTAAATACTGAGTGTGTGTCAGTGTGTGCACTGGTCTTCTGTTGAGATATACTGACATTTTAATGAGGGTCAGAGATCAGTAACCAAAACCAGGGGTTAGCAATTAGGTTCAACCAAAGACCAAGGTCTTCAACACTTTGTTTATTGTTCTTGTTTTATACAGAGAATTGATTTAAGGTGGTATCTAGAGGCATGTGTCATGTTTCCCCTCAGTGAGGACTAAAGGCCTGCACACAGCAAAAATTAAACCTGCGAGATTACTTCACTCCAATGGAGCTCAAGGAGGCGAAATAAATGGGTGGAGATTATCCATGCACAGTTCAACCTCAACGCTGGCACGTGGATGGAAGACCAGCCAATAGCAAGCTATATTAGGAGAGTTACACAAATGTATGTTACACTAAACAACACATAACGCTAAAGTTTTACCCCTTCACACAATTAACATAGAAAAGGTGTTGCTCCAAAGCCTAAAAAACTGTCCTCAACTTTGGAACAGCCAAATTGCCCTGAATTCATTTCCCAACCATGGCAAAATATCTCTTTTTTTTAACCGTTTTGAGCTTTCCTCAACGTTATCTAAAGGTAGATGCCCATTTCGAGGTTCTGTAATGATAATGTGAAAGTATCCAAGTTCTGTAGCTGGCTCAGAATCTCTCTTCAGATTGGCTAACTAACCGGCTGTTATTGGAGCTCCAGAGAGGAGCCTGAAAGAGGAAGTGGTTTTAACTACACTGAGATGGATTTTAGTTCTTTGAGCCACAAGTCTAAAATGTTCTTATGGCTATCAACACTTAGATAAACCAAATGAAAGAGTAGTTAGGCAGCGAAGGACAGGTGAGTAGGAAGCAGCAGGTTCAGGCTGAGGTCAGAAACCTCTGAGGGCACCTAGTGGACAGGTATGATAATGATAAGGGAATGACAAGGTCAGGAAGTTTTTATATACAGTAAATGTTGGATAGAGAGGGACACAATGTGCCACCACAACATGGATGAATTATAATGAGGTTATCTGCTTTTCTTACTCCACTCTAACACTATAAATTAAATGTAAAGTAATTATATTACAGCTATTTGAACTTAAGACACATTATTTTCTCAGTTTCTCAGTATTTTCTCAACATGGCCTCTGTGCAAATACACCTGTCACTCTCCAATGTCATTTTGAGGAAAACTATAATTTCCTCTTCATGGGTCACAGCCAGTGTCACAAAAGTGCTACTCAATTACCAGTCTTAGTGGCCGGGGGAGCGACCAACTGTAAAGGCGACCACAAAAGAACCAGATAGCATTCAGCAGGAAACATCACCTCAGCCAATTACCCATGAGCTCATATGTTGCCAAAACAGCCATTAATCCGAGCAGTGAGCACACGGAGGGTTAGTGCAGCTTCCAAGCCCCCTGCCAAGGGTCAGAGGACTCCCAGGGTCAAAGACAAAGGAGGACGTGTGTGATACAGCCAACAGAAGAATCGATCGTTCATCAGGGGACTCTAGTTCAGACTTTTTACCCCATGTACCGAAACTACAGAAAGGTATTCAACCTTTTCTAGACTTGCACTTTATATACTTTAAACACTTTCCAGAGCACTCCACTACTCTGCGTCCCTAAGCTGTTGTCATGTCAGGACCCCAATAATACAAACCAGTTGCAAAAGGAGAGAGTTACGTGCTGCAAACTCTCTAAAGGTATGTGTGAAGTGATGAAGGACGGAGGCTCATGCATATAAAAATGAGCACAAGTGAAACCAGACTTCAATGCGTACAGGACTGGAATCCACTGGGAGCCACGTGTCCCATCACCACAGAGCTCAGTCGGAAAACTGACTGAGCACAAACAGTGTTGAAATATATGTATCAACCAGACAACTAAGCACACTGTGTTTGTGTGACAGGAGGCCAGAGTGATGTACATGTCCTTACATCTGAATATCATTCTGATTGACAGAAAACTAATCACATTTTCATCAGATTATTCAAATCAACGGCCTTATTAAATATTATCCTCATATGTGCCAATAATGTAGTATTGTTTGATGTCTCATTTTCAAATTTCAATGGGAGTAATCCATTGATTACTCTCACCTGTTGGTCTACACAGACCAAAATATCTCCATATGGAACCAGATAGAACTGCAACCAATCAGAATGTTGACTGGGCTTGTTGGTACATAAAATTTTTACTAAACCTCAATAGCACGGTTTTACAGCAGACATGTTTTATCTAAAAAAAAAAACCGTGTATAGTTCTTTTTTCTTTCAGGGAAAACAGAACTCTCCAGCTCAGAGAGAGCCAGCTTCCTTCAGCGATCGGTCCTCATGTCAAACCTGACCCATTTTGGATAATGGGCTCTGATTGGCCTTACAATCCACCACATAGATGGAAATCTGCCTGTTTGTGATGGAATCTCAGAGAATATACAGTAAATGTGCCAACTAGTATTATTACTGTTAACTACAACTAAGAAAGTGGTGAAAGCTGTAAAGAAGTTTGTTCACCTAAATAATCTGAAAACAAAGCTTTATAAAAAATTCTGAATGTGTATGTTTACAAAATGAACTAAAATAAACCAAAAATTATAGAGACGTTTTCTTTGTTAACAGATTTCATACATGCTGACTAACATTTCTCTTATAGTTGTCTTTTGTATATAGTTTTGCTTATTTGTCCTTTTTTAAATTCTTTCCTTGGAAGTTTTTGAACCTCGTCCCAGACAAATTGTTACAGAAACCTAAAACTTACACTGAAATGAATAAAAGCTGAACTAACCAAACAAAACTGATGTAAAAACTAAACCTGAACTGAGACGTAGAACACAAAATAAAAACAAAAACGAATGAAATGGTTTAACTAATAACTGGAAGAAAAAAAAACTATCCCATGTGTTTTTAAGCTCCTGTAAAGTGTCCTTGAGTGCTGTGAAAGGCGCTGCCAAATAAAATGTATTATTATTATTACAAACTATTCTTACTTGATAACATAATGTAAAAACATACACATTATATGTCCATGAGAGCATCTTCATGTTTTCATGTGTATACTTTCAGGAAAATAATTATTTTGGCACCCAGAAAACCTAAAAGACACACTTTTCCCACAAACAACATCAACGTTGCTTTGTTGTTGCTGGGTACCTTAAAAACAAGGAAAGCAGCCTCATGGAGCGCTTTAGAGAAGCCAGCCGTTAACAGACGCATGATAACAGATTGTCCCACCAGCATGCGGAGCCTGTGAAGTTTCCTACAGCTCACTGGTTAGAACTAGCCTTCACAATGACACAATTGTGACACCAACCTGTAGAACCAAAAGAAGCTAAAAGGGGCTAAAACCTATATCGAGGGGGAAAAATGCGTTTTGATTTTTCACCGGCCTTTTTGCATTGCAGTTTAAAATGTCACCCAAATCATTTTACTGAACTGAGAGGAGGTCATTTAAAGTGCTTAAATCTAAATGAAATTAAACACTGTCTGGAGCCATACTATGCCTAATGAATATCATAAAATCTGTGAATTAGCCTCTCAGAGAGACTGTGAAATATTCAGCAGGCACTTTGACCTGTCGTAGCAGGAAAATCGCAGGTGTAACTAATAAGACTAAGGATGGCTGTGATCCACTGACTTGTCCCAGGAAGACGTGTCAGTGAAACAGAATGTGGAAAAAAGTGGAATGCAGCATTCATTAATAATTGTTATAAACTGCACCTGGACTTTTCCTGCGAAAGCGCCTTAAAGCTTCGCTGTGTAAAAGAAGATAGTTGAAGGTAGGCTGGCCTGGGCCTCAGAGGGGAGACGCTCTGACCAAAAAGTCAAACTTTATGAGCTAGATAAATAAACCCCCTCAGATTTTTTTTTTAATTTGACAAATTTTTGACCCCACTCAGACTGAAATATCTTTGCAACTATTGTTTGCATTTTATAGACGTTTGTATTTTGATGGTTCCCTGAATTTTCATCGAGAACAATCACCAAATCAATATTTCAATTCGCCTTAGATTTATGACCTAACAGCAAAACTACGTTCTCATTAGGCCCACTGTTTCTTATTGCTAATCTACAAGAGTTAACATTGTAACAGTACAGATTAAGCTGTTCAACATGCTTGTTATTGTGTTAACATTTAAGTTTGAGGTTGTGAACTGCAGATAAACACTGTCACAAGTATGGCTGGGGCATCTTAGGGCCAATCTCATTTCTCATTCTTATCATGCACCTCTTGAAACAAGTGGTGCTGCATATTTATCATCTCCTGCTCTGATCCGCTTTGATGTAAACACAACACCCAGGTGAACACACACATTTTCTCTCAGCTGTCTTTCAGAGAGTACACACACTGTAAACACTTTTCACCTGTCCAGCACAGTGCTGTTACACCAGAAACACTGCAAGCAGCAACACTTGGGGGTGGAAGACTGAGCTGCAGCCCGGAAATATACATTAAAAACACACAAACACTGATCCAAATGTCTCATATAGAATTTTTACACTTTACAAGACTTCCTATGCAACAAAAAAATTGTGAAAGATTTGTTTTCATCTTTGTTCTCATGTCAAAATTGTGTGTCCTCTCGAACAGCCATTTAAAAGGAGTCAATTTGAGCCGGTAACCTCTTGTTCCTAAAAACCAGCGTACAGCAGCTAGTTTAAAATGGCTACTCTGCATACAGTACCAACAGAAGTGAAAGCTGTGTGTAATTAAATAAGTCGTACATACAGAACTGTCCAAATCTTATCTATGGACATGTTGCTATGTGTGTGTAAGCACATACTACAGCAACAAGCATGATAACAAAGATAACATGCTTCCAACTTGCACTGGAGCCTGGTCAAATTGTCTGCAACATCATTCCCAGCTCCAACATCTGACTGAATGAACGCAACAACTAAACTGCCGTTGTTGATGATTAAAACCTTAAACAGCATTAAAACATGACCAGACCCCCAGAGAGAGGCTGGGGTTTAAACCAACCACCTGACTGAAGTGGTCACTGCCCCATGATTCATTTGGTGAAAGAATTTCACTGACGTATCTTCTCTGTTGAGATGAAAGCATACCAGTACACTGAGACTCACAGTCCATTCTGACTCAGAACCTGAAGACCCCCAACATGGCCACCAAAGGTGCATTGGCAGCACAGTCCTCTTCTCCCCCACCAACTCAGCAATTACTTAACTATCTGGAGCTCCAAGTGACGACCAGCCAAACCAGTGAAACTTAGACGCTCTGACCTGCAGCTACGCACAGGCTGCAACATGAAGAATTCAGTTAAAATGTCCAAATCATACCTTTCATTAAACAAAGTTCAATAGCTTGTTTACATGAGGCTGGGGTTTCCACCAAACAAACACCAGCACCGCACTGTTGGTTTGCCAGAGAGGCAGATAAATGTTTGTTTGCTATGAGTCATTGGAGGGGAATGCAGGCTGTTAAGGCAGGGATGCTGCTGATATTCTGTTTGTGTACGTGTGTGAGGCCGTGAATACACACACATGTAGCATGTGATTGGCTGTACATGTATGTGTATATATCGTCACTTATGGCAGTATTTACACCAAACATGTGTAAGCACTTGAAGGCCACTGTGTGCAAACTGTGTGGAAACCAATTAAGTGTAGTAAATATGAAATGGTGAAATGTTTATGCAAATGTGATTAGCAGAGTAATGGGCTTTCACATCAACAAGTATTGATTGAGAACATCTGTTTGATGTGTGAGATCATTACATTCTTCAACAAAGGTTGCATTACAACACCCAACGTCTAATCAGGCACAGTGAGCGACGCCAAGTCAGAAACAAAATAACACAAGTCATTGAAAATAACAAATCTCCTCATAGAAGCTCAGACACTGATGAGCAGATCAGTGTCTGGCTTAACAGCCATTTAAAAGCCATTATATTGCATATGTGAACGTCATAAACGTGCTGCACTGAACCGTGGCCATACAGTCAGGTACATTCCTGTGACACTAAATCTTAAACACTAACAATTATAAGTACAAGTACATTAAAGTGGAGCTAGGTGATCATCCCATTGATGTAGTGTTATGTTCAAAAATAAAAAAAAATGCACCATTGTCATTTAATCTTTATGGCAAATAAGCAGCATCACTGTTAAATATGTCGCTGCTGGTAGAGATGACAGGGGAGAAAAGAAATCAGTTTAAAAGAAAAGTACATCCTCACATATTCATCAAGGTAATGTGTGCTTATCTGCCGTCACTGTTTCTCATCCTGGTTGTATTATCAATAATTTTCTGGTACCAACTTATACCTGCTCCATAGTAGATGGGAATTTCCACCCAGAGGCGGCACACACAGGGCCGACATCTAAATCCTGCACTGCTCATGACATTAAGTTTGTTGAATGTAAAGTTAGAAACAGCATATGCTGAGTCAGTAATCCTGCCGACAGGATAAAAAAGACATTTTACCTACCAACATTTTAAATACTTTGCTAAAGCTCAGAATTCTTGCTTGACACTTTTTTTTTTTTTTTTTTTTTTTGCTCCACTGTCAACCATGAGTGAGTTTAATTTGTAGAACTCTGCGGGTGAATAAGAGAATAAGACACAAGTCAGTCCTGGAGTCAGAAATAAACTGTTGGTGTCCAACCTGTTTGCAAATAGAGCAGTTCATTTGATTACGGGGTAATGTTAAAGGAAGAAAATGACTTTATCCTAGTTTTATTTTGTAATTGCATCATTTAAATATTCCAAATAGAGCAATTCAGCCACAAGATCAAGTGCTGACTGATCCATCATCAGGTCCAGGTCATCCAGCTGCTCGGGCTCATTTGAGAGTCTTAGCATTATACTTTATGGCCTGTTATGATCAGTAGCTGGAGCCTGATAACAACAACACAGAGAGATTTATTCACAAACTCATGAGGTTTTTAGACAAAGAGTGTCTGTTTCTTGTTAACCTGACTGATTAGACAGTAAATGGAGCTGACTGTATTGATCCTCTCTGCAGGATCGCACAATCCCTTTCCTACACAAACCAGGATCCTGTCATCTACTACACACATATAAAGCAGAATCATTCCACTTCTGAGCCTTTGAAGTCGAAGTAAACGAGGGAGTGAGCGAACACTCTGCCCAGGTATGAATGTGGAGGTCAGGAAATGCAGAGAACTCAGCGAAAGGTTAAAAGACTAGAAGGCATCTCAGCAGATTATGTCTCATGAACTCAATCCCTTTAAGCCGTGTCACAAACCCACCAAAGTATTAAACAGATTCCACCGCAAGAATTCATGATGACATCTTAAAACCATTTTGTGCATAGCAGCAGAATAAACGCATTAAAGTTTGCAAAGGTGTTACTTAACCTGCCAGATCTGTCCATAACGTTATCTCTGGGGCATTTTCATACTTTGCTCTTAAGTTTGTTTGTTTTTTTGTTGTTTTTTGGCGCATCATCTTCCATGGAAGGTCAGTGATCATATCACTCTTCCTCACAATCATTTGGATAGAAAATGGATTAAATGCATGCTTTCACATAGCAGTGATTAGAACAGAAACAGAAACAGGCAAAACTGTTCAAAGAAATAAACTTTCGACATCAGTTCAGACATACCTGTATGGTCTCAGAAGCTGAGCTCAGGTCAGTGCTGCTTTGTGCAGATCATCTCTAATTTGATGTCATTACTCTCCCTCTCTGTGCTGCTGCTGCTGAATCCAAAAACCTTGTTCTCGACTGCATTCTTTGTATTTTCCTGCTGTTGATCATGGGAGTCATTCTTTTCCCTCTCTGATGTTCTTACTTGACCGGGCAGGTGGCATCCTTTCGTCTATAGGCTCCACGCGCCGACTCATACGTGAGACGTAAAGCGAGAATTCCCTGATAGCGTGCTGACTCAGGAGGAGATCTGAGGCCCTCATCTTGCTTAACAGCGTCAGTACAATCATGCTACTGTGTGCCTCCACCCTGCCAACATGCCTGAAGCACTCCCTGCTTTACATGGGACAATGCAGTTCATTTCACTTTGAATTTACAATATGCATGAGAGCTAGAGGAAAGATGTGGCTATTAGCACATGCATAAGCTCTTACAGCCTGAAATTTACATAAGAGATATGAGCAGAGCTGACAGCAGCTCTCACAATACCATGTAAAGTAACAAAAGCAAAACTGCAGGATCAAAACAGATGTTTTACATCTGGGCTGACTTCTGCATAATCTAAACACATTACTTATTATTGCAATTATTCGTGTCTTACAATGTAATTAGACATCATAGGACACCCATAGGCTGCATTTCAGCAACACAAATTATGGATGTGTGCGCCAATTCAGTTTACTGGAATTCTAATTGGACACATGTGGTAGGATGTGTCCAAGAACTAATTCAAGAGAGGGCCAGGAACGTGGAGCCACTCTGTGTGGCATTCAGCTGCATGGAGCGTCTGGGAGGTGAAGCAGGGGGCGTGAACCTGACAGGAGCCCTGTGTAACACATTTTTGCCAACTACATGTAGATGTAATTCGTCTTCAATGATCAAATCACAATATTGTTGTAGCTCGTCAGGGGCATTTAGCTATGCACATAGTTCTGGTTTAATGGAGCTATTTAAGTTTGGGGCTTAAACAACACGGCTAATGCTAGCATTACAGGCATAGTGAGAGCTTTGGTGACTCATTATTAGAACGCAATTAGAAGAGGCAGAGCTGGTTGGTGTTCTATCTTTAGTAGAAAGAACTGATAAATACAGAAGCGGAGTAAAAGGGTTTATTTCCATCTCTGGAGACAGACAAACTCATTAATCATCTAAAAGACAGAATTTAACTTAAGCACCAAGCCAAATCTATTTCCATTCAGAGGTAAAAGTGATTGTAATGATGTTCATAAAGCTAATAACCATGACACCACACAACCAAAACAATCGATGGCCAAGACTATGAAACCTGCCTTCATGTTCTCCAGTGTTTTCACTGCTAAACCCAGACTCAGCCTCTTGAAGAAGTTGTTCTTATGTGTGCAAATGTGAATCAGGATAGACACTTTGACACTTCGAGGTGCTTGAATATTCGACTGAAAGAAACTACGATACCATATAGGCTGAATTTTGCTGTCCTATTATAATGACTCCCAACAGCAGACTATAAATGAATAAATTCTCTTTTTAAAGGTGCTACATAAAAAAGCTTCAGTAATGACGACGCACATGACGCGTGACCTGGACTCTATTTTCTGCTCTATTGATGCTGACACTACTACAGAAAAACAGGATAAGGACCATCATATTGCAATTATGTTTTGCAGATATAGCACCACAACACTTACAACAGTGGGACACACCAACAACAACAATAACTGATGATGAAAATGAGATTAACGTTCCGGTGACAAAAACCTTTTGTTTAGTGAAATGAGAAAAAAACATTCTAGAGTCTCTACCTCAGTGTTTGCACCATGGATAATGTCTATAAATAGATCACCATGCTGTGTAGTGCTTTATCTATGAAGCAACACACTGCTGTGGACTTAAGTTCCCTTCATGTACAGCACTTCAGTTATCAGTCACACAAACGCTTTTGGTCGGTTTCCTTTTCCTCATTCCTTACTGCCCTGACCCGAAAGAGCAAGTGAGAATTCTTTTATTTTGGAAAAATCACACGGGTTCTGTTTGTTTTTTAGCTCAGCCACTCCAGGCTGTGAGACTGAGACACTTCCTCACAAAGAGCTTTTAAAACTCCAAAACGTAAACTGTGTCATTACTCTAAATTGCGTTTTGTCCCATACCCATAATAGTAAGTAAACAAGTTCCAAATCCACCAAAATATATGAAAACGCTGCAGCCTGAGCTCGCACTGCCATCCAGCAATCATATTATTAATGGAAGAAACCAGATTGTTTGGATATCATATCCCCATGATAATTAAATCCAAATGTTTTGAAACTAAAGCTTATCCACTACATGACTGTTGGCTCTATCACAGATAAATTGATTCAGTGTACGTAAATAAACACACGGATAAGAGGTTTTGTACATGACTGAAAACAAACACCAACTATGTTTTTCTGTAAATCCATAGAGGCGAGTTATCATATTGTTATGACATCAGAATATTCACGTGAAGGGTGACTTAACCAGGACAGAAAAAGGCAGACGCACCACATTTCAGCTCCACCTATAACATCGGTTTTGTACACAACACAACAAACAGCGTGAGCTCTCTCAAACATCTCGCAGCTTGTCAGTCCATATTCCTTTATGCTCCACAGACACGTAAAGCCTTAAACCTCAACATTAGTCTCATAGTTTCACTCACCAACATGTGCTGCTTGGGCAGCTGCTTTCCATAAACTGGTAATTGGATTCACTTGTTTTAATTTACTTCACTACTGTAGGCTCCATCCATAACTCACTACAGATACATGAGGAACTTTTCACATCCAATTTCCTGCACAGTAATTACCCCAGAGCAGAGAAGTGAGTGTCCTCACACCCGCTGCCACCTGCTCCAACATCCAGCAACTGTAAAGCATACAAAGAACACAGCCTGCCACCACACCACTTTGCATGATGCAGATCTGACAGCTACTTCCTTCCTGCTGCTGCCGCCGGCACTATCAATGGAAATAGCTGCTTGTTTCGTGGAATAGTGATAATAAAACACAAGAAGAAAGTGAAGGCACCATCATGTGGTACGTTTGTGGCCTTTTTTCTCAGTCAGTTGGTTAGTAAAATCATAATATTCATTCATTTGTTCATTCATCTTCAACCGCTTATCCGTTTCCGGGTCGGGGGGGTTTTCTCAGACCCATTGGTCTTTCATTCACATTTTTCAAGTTTTAGTTTTGGGTGTTTTTATTCCTTTACTGGACAGGACTGGCATTCATATCCATGTGGTCTAGAACCTGTCCACTCAGTTTACACTGTGAGTTAACTGGAGTCTAATTCCACAACTTAGTCTTCGAAAGACTTTAAGTCTCTATCCTCTGGGTCATTCTAAGGAAATCCAACATTTCCCATAACTCTGCACTCCCTGTCTGGTAAATCCTTCACACATTATACCTCCTGACTGTATTCCTCCCTTCTTGTTCAAACTGAGAAAATGACCTTGTTGACATCATCAGGGTTATTTTGTGAAACAAAGCTCATGCAGAGCGACAGGTGACATTATCTGATGTCCACTTATTACATGAGCAAGACACAGATCACTACTGTGCAGGTTTGTCTGAACAATCAGACTTTGAATGGTGTGTGATGCTTCCTGGTGATGCTTTGTCTTTTTTTTTTCATGTGTGCTTCCACACAGCTGGTGGCTCCAGGCAGTGTCCACACTCCATTTTCTAACAATCTCCATCAAGACAAGTGCCATAGCACAGAGATAATCTAAATTCAAATGTCCATTACACATGACCATTCATGTCAGTATTGGCGGTCCTTTAGAAGCCTCAGATAAAGGGAGCGTAGGTGTTCACTTGGTGAAGAGGCAACTACAACTACCTGTGGTTAGTGGACTACATTTAAACAGCATTATGTCTAAATCTACCAAATGTTAATGAAAATATAACCGAAGAACTGAAATGTGGTGCTGGAGTGAAGACTGAGGCTCCACTGTTATGGAGAAGGAAGAGGAGGAAATGACACTCCATGATACAAGATAGAGGGAAAACATTTCAGTATTTAGGGGATAGTGGGGAGTCCCCTGGCTTCAATCATACAGTATTAATGTTTAACAAAAACTGTTACAAAGTGATCACCCTGAAACTATTTCAACTGATGCGAGAGGCTCATCTCATGAGCAAGTTTACTATAAATAGTCATCTCTGTTGCCTTTGTTGACCTAAATGACCAGTGGTTTCCTTGGAAAACACATAACGCCACCGGAATGGGAGGCCAAAGATGTTGCCTTCAAGTGTTGTCAGCAACAGTGTGATTACTCTAGGCTGGATTCATGTTTTAAGTGTTGTATGACAATCTAGACCAACAAATACAAATTGATGGTGGAGATGAGACAGGGACAGAGCTACTAAGGCTCAAAGGGATGCATTTCATACTGATTACTTCAGTACTTGCTTCTGAAACACAGTGAACCAGTTAGTACAGATACCTTATCGCTTAGGCAAAGAGTCGATGTAAATGTGCCTTGTTTCATTATACTCACAACATTTTCATCCTATTCCACTGATGTTGTTTGTTGCATATTTCTAACAAAGTAAAGTAAAACTCAATATAGACGATTTTATGTCATCTCCTTTTTGAATTAGGACTTGAAAGCAGCACTATGCTTAATGTAATTGTTGGACATTGGATATCCATCTCCCCGGATCTTCCATTCGTCAGCTGCCCACCAGAGGTCCTCTGGCTTTTTCCCCATCCCACCCATCTCAGACACCTAATCCCATTTCCCTCATCATCCAATCCATGTTAAACTGTTCAACCTCCATGCTGGTTTTTTACGTTGCAGCAGCAAGTTCACCACATGGAGCACATGGACTGAATGTAAACCGACAAATACTTTAAGTTTGTTGTGCAGCCAATGTACCGATACTTCTAATCAGATTATACACATTTTATTAAAAAAAATCCTATTATGAAATGTTATCATTTTGCAGCAGGAGGGAGATTCTGAGGAGATAACAATGACAAAAATACAAGTCAACTAACCACTGAGCCACTGCACCATGCTGTCTACTGTTCAGCCTGACAGTGCTCTCACTTTAATGCCAACACTTCCACCACCTTTCTTCTCATGTTCCCACTCTAAACATGGCCCATAACCGCTATGAGGATACAGTGTGCTTTGTGTGAAGGAGCGCAGGAGAGCAACTGAAACATACATTATACTGCTATCTCATATAAACAACTATTTTTGCAGCTCACTCACTCACGTACAAGACTGTTAGTCAAATGTTGAGGACAACTCGAAACATTGGCCTTTACCTCATGGATAACATTACTGTAAAAAATAAAATTAGTGGGTTGTTATGTTGTGAACTCATGTAACAAATGTGACCCCCCACCCCCATCGTCATCATCATCCCCCCTTCCAACTGTTTTTTTAAAAGTCTTATCTTGCAAGTGGACCTCATTTAAATTGTCATTTCTACTTATAATTATGTGATCAGTGGTTTCACTGGAAAGATAATTATACTTTACATCAATTACACACATTGACGACACTGGACAAGCAAAGTTATTGGTTCATTTTGGCGGAGCTTCCCATGCCAACATAACAACGATTAGGATATTTTATCCCTCAACATATATTCTGAAGACTTTTTTTTTTTTTTTTACCAAATTTTAAACCAGTCTGGTGGCATAACATTACTTTTCCTTGAGTCTAATTGCTTTTAAGTAGTGAAGGTCTTTTGTTGATTAAGTAGTAAGATTCTTATATGAGGGTCAGAACCAGCCCTGATTCTGCCTAGAACATAGGCAGGGTTTCTGCGAGTACATTTAGCCATGCACTGATGTGTTACCATGGACTTTGTAATTGCTGACTTTGTACCACCTAACACCGTAACCTCAACAGCAACTGGTGTTTTACAGCAGCGAAGAAGAATTGATTTCCAGTAAATAGCTGGCAAAACACTTTTCTGTGGAAAGCCCCACTTGCAAAAACATGTACCATATGCAAGGCTGTAATTTGAGGTACGGTGTTGGAGTTTCTCCACCATCAATCTTATAATTCATCTGGGGGTACGTCACACAGAAGAACATGACAAGTTCGCCACAGGAGGAAGAAGTGCAACGAGTAGGAAAGGGCATAAACTCCACAGAGAGACAACCCAGACAGGGTTGTTATACTTTGATATAGACTTACTTTGTTTTTACTTACTTTAAATTACTCAAATATTTATTTGTTTCAATATCTATAAAATTATGAAGATGCTAAATATATTTTTTTTAAAAATACAATGTCACACAGTAAAAAGTAATTCTCAAAATGAACGCACCAATATACCGTCCAAACTATATTATATGTAGTACAAAAAGCCAGCTGTTCTGTAAACTGAGGTGAAGGGAACATTATGAGGCAAATGAGAAATGTTTCTTTTTTTTTTTTTTTTTACATATTTAAGGGTTCCTTTCCATAAAATACCAACAGCATAGGATACTGTGCCCATGTTCCAGGGTCTGACCGCAGCTACTTTTTCTCACGCCAAATCTGAAACCAAATTTAAAATATAAAATAAAATTAGAAGAAGAAATCGAAAAACAATGTCTTGCAAAAGGAGCTCTTTCAGTCTGCTCTTGTGAAGCTGTTCTGTAACTGTCTGTTCGGTCATACTTGGCTCTACTTTTATTGTGTTCTGCTTATGTGACTCTGTGTTTAAAATTTACTGTACCCGACTTGTCTTGCATTGTTTTAAACGTGTTTCTTGATTGCTGGTTGCTTACTTACACCTGGGCAGGGACTACAGGAGAAAACTGACCTTTGGGCCAACTTACTATAATGTTTATTAATGTATTGTCCCTGACACATAAAATAAATCTTGTGGGAGGCCAAAAGGGCAGCTGAGGTCTCTCCTTGCTAATGGCTGCTGAACAATGACAACCACGTCTGTCTGTATGTCTCAAACAGGAATAAAAGGCCTGCAGACCCCAGAGGTTTCTGCCAGAGGAACTTCGGGGGGGTTTTCATGATCATCTTTTATAATCACTGGTTCCAACATGTTTTACAGTTTTACTTTTATTTTAATGTCTTTTACCTCATTTTATGTTTTATATATAGTTCAAAACTTTGATGTCTTTTATTCGTACGGTTTTATGATTTCCTCTGAAAACATTTAGTAAACTCAGATTTTAGAAATGTGCAGTATAAATAATATTCCCTATTAAACGAGTGCAGTGATGATTCTGTGGTCTTCCTGTTGTTTATTAGCCACTCTTTGCCTCGTGGTGATCACCAACCAAGTTTGGGAGATTACCCACCTTTTCATGTCCAACTACATCACTGGTTGGATGAAACACCGGAGTGAGTAAGAAATTGGAAGCATGTGTTTTTTTTTTTTTTGCATGTTTCATTATGTCTGAGCCTGGCACAGCAACAGCCACATTATCCTGTTACATGTTTGCATTACATTTCATTCACATGCTGCAAACAAATGTTATGATGTGCTGTCAGAGGCGGGGAAGAATGTCATGGAGCTGCTCCATGATGGGAAAGCATCAAACAAACCAACGTTAACACAATAAAAATCCTGATCAGACTTTCACCTGCAGGATGGCGAAATCAAGCCATCTGTTTAAACTAGAAGCAGATTTCAGTGGATAGGAAGAAGTTCTCCCCTTTGATTGAATCAGGTCAATGAGCTGAATATCAAGTTTTTGATCAGAACATTTGGGCGGATGGTTTGCAGTAACGTCACCACATACTTTTTGGTGACTCACAGGCTGGAGGTTCGAGGGTTGAAAAAAAGGGGTATGGAATGACCTTATGATGTTGTAATTCAACATAGAACATGTCACTTTTTCTAAAAATAACAGCAAGTTCAGACTGAAATAGCAGCTCTATTTCTGTTTGCTGTTTCTGTTGGACGCCTCTGGTGCACTCTCTACAGGGGTGTGCATGCTAGCAGTGGAGAGTGAGAGGAAGGGAGGGAATGTGTTGTTTTGTTTTTCATTCTTTCCCCCTTGAAATAGGAGGGGGAAATCTGGAGGGGGAAAAAAAAAAAAGCAGGGAGCAGCCGGAACTTTTTCAATCATCCCTGTAAACTACCCACAGTTGTCTAAACCATTAAACTCTCAGGTTGAAATGAGTCTCCTGGTCCAGCGGCAAAGACAGAGCACATTCTTCTGCTGGAAGGCTGGTCATTTGATTTAGGGTCAGGGTCCTAGCTCACTGGGCTCTACAGTATGTCATCCCAGTCAACAATGTGCTCTAATGACTGGGAGTAAATTGATACCATTTGTCTCAGAAATCTCCCCTCGGCCTGGAACACAGGGTTTAAGCTTACAGCTAAGCCCCCGATTTGTTACATGATTGCGATGAAGGGTCAAGAATTATATCATTTTTCTTCCGCTCCATCCATTTGGAGACAGAGAGGTATGAATCATTGCAGTGTGAATATATTACTCGTTCTCCTTAAACTGACAAAGTGTAGCCTCTTCAGCGTGTTAACCCCCCCCCCCCCCCCCCAACACTCTCTCTGGTTTGCTCTGTCTAGTGAAACCCCTCTTTAGGCTGACTTACCTTTAAAAGCCTCCCAGCTATAACAACTTCCTACAGCCTTTTTCTGTCCCAAACACAGACGGAGGAATGTGTGTTTTATAAAAACAGACTAAATCTACCACGCAGGATATTAGCACACAAAATAGGCGGACTGTTGCAGCGAGTACAACAACAGAACCACATGCTCTGTAGTGACAGAGCTGCTGAATTTAACACAGGCACGATTAGCTCAAAGCTAATTTACGACAAAATCATGGGAAAGTAAACATAATACAAACACACAACACTGGTTTCTAAAAACTATCTTCAAATGGAAAAGCCAGCTCAAATTGTTCATACTGAAAATCTTCACTGTTAGTATATTTTATCTTGCCCTGCTCAAGTTAATTAAAGCACAATCGAGCACAAATGCAGTGTAGTTTCTAGAGGTTAGGAAAAAATCCTTGTCTTGCTTTTTGCTCTCTGTGGGGGTTCTAGGTGAGTGTTTCTGTGTGTGTGTGTGTTTGTGTCAGTTGAATACCTGGGGACATGTTTGCGGTTGTGTTTCCACCCATGTATGTTTATTTGTCATCAAGATTACAGAGAAAGGTTTGGAGGTTTGTTCGCTCCGGTTTGACTTTGTTTGTTGGTTTACTTGTCAGCAGGATTACATAAGAAATATTGAGCTAAATTCAACAGTTAAAGCAGCGGATCCAGGAATTTTTATCAGTTGCCATGACTTTGAGAGAATGTTTGTATGTCTCTAAGGGAAACAATGTTTGGACATATTTAGGGTGTTGAGATCAATGAGTCTGTACAGCTTGGTGTGATTATTTGGTTTCAGTGGTGGCAATCCAGTTTATTTCCGACTTCAACATCAAGCACACGGAGAGACTTTGGCACTCAGAAACCATGTTTCTCTTATAAATAGTCCAATACTGTTCACCACCTAAACCTAAAGAGTTACAAAGCTAGAGGTGCACTGCAACAACACTGATCCACATTTGAACCGACTAGAATATGGGTTTTCCTGTCTTCATTATACCCTCATCATTTTCAGCTGCTGTGTGGCCCCACTGGCGAAGCTCACCTGGTCACACCAGACAAACTATGAAAGATTATGAGAGATTTTCTTCAGCCCTGATCACAGCGATCAAATGATCTGTGACTCAGTGATTACATACATCCGGTATGTGAAACAGAAAGGAAGTGAACTAAGAGCTTGATCCATTTTGTTTGCCACTTGCTCTCTCTGGTGATTTGTCTTTCTTCCTCCCTGACTATCCTAAAGTTATATTCACATCCACAAAAAGCAACAGCTATGTGACGTTGACGTACGTTAATCTCTGCTCTGTCTAATGACACTAAGCAGCTCTTCAGTGACAGTCAGCTGATTAGAGTGTGAGTGGCTGCATGTCTCTGTTGACGGCATCAGTTTAATGTTCTTAGATGTGCAAGGTTGCACAGAGTCAAGTTATAAGTCAAATGAGCTTAATACTACAAATAATGATGATAATACTAAAATTGTCATGGTGACATCAGCCCAACCCTTATATGACATTAACTCGACTTTCTCTTCCAACATATAACCTTTACAGCTTTCTTGGAAATTTGACCTAAATTATTGACAAGTGCAATTTCAGCCAAGTATTTCAGTGGCATAAATGCCTGTAGATGTAGCTCAGTGGTAGAGCGCATGCTTTGCATGCAGAGGCCTCGGATTCAAACCCCAGCCACAAGCACTACTTGTGTCAGTCCCAAGCTTGGATAAAGGAGGGTTGCGACAGGAAAGGCATCCAGCATAAAAACTGTAGCCAAATCAGCCGAAAGAGGACAAAAAATAAGTAAATTTAAAATATTTCAGCGGCATAAATGCCAGAAGTTCCCCTGGGGGCCTCACAATGCTGCCAAAAACAGATGCCACACTTCTTGGATTGGACAAACCATTTCTTAGGTAATCCAGGCAGCATGTACACATTTCCTCCTCCAAGGGAAACAACTTATGTGTAGCTGCATTCTGTCACCGATTGAGCTGGAGTATGGAGTAAATTCCAGGGACTCTGGTTATGTCAATATCTAACCACTTCAGTAGTCGATAGTGAAGAGTTTATTTTCAGCTGAGGCTTCATTTGTTTTCTTTCACGAGTCAAATAACAAGAGGCTCAGCACAGTCCTGCACTGCTATCCAATGTATATGTATCTTCTGAAATCTCATTCTTCACACTCCTAATACATTTCCACATCAGTTCCACAACAGCCCTTTCTCAAATTCTTTCCCTCTCTATCTGAATGTGTTTCTGCAGACATCTTCTCATTAACAAAGCGGCCAGTTGAGAAAATAAAGCTTATTTTTTAGCAGTAACATCATCCTTAGTGTCAAATTCATGCAGCAAAAGCAGCGCCTTCTGTGATTATTTAGTCTATATTATGAGAAATATTGACGTAAAAACGCCATCACCTGGTTCAAATATGAGCTCCTGCCTCTGCCAGTGCTCCACTGAAAGAGCATTCAGATGCCAGTTGAATGACGAACTCCCCATCGAGATGGTCCAATGACAGGGTTAGATTGATTTGAAGGCCTGGGGGGGTTCATGTCTGGTCCTGTCTGTGCCAAGAACTAGGTAATGCCAGAGGTGGATGGATGTTGCATTGTGGCAGAATTGATGTTGTGCACTGGGTCAACACTGCAGTGTTGGATCGAGCAGCTCGGCATTGGGACTTTCTCCTAAAAGCGTGATCCCTGAGTGATCTCATCGCTAATGATAACTGACTCAACTCCAAACATGAGCAGGGTGAGAGATTAAAATGCTACAAGGCACCTACAGTGCAGCTACAGTAAACCAGGTCCATGATGTAATGTTTCTCAAAGGCAACAGGGCGAGGTCTAAACACATGAAAGTCCAGGGCCAATTGGAAACAGATTTGACCTGACAAGTGTGATTGTAGCCTGTTGTTTCAAGACAAGACCTGTGTGAGTGTGTGAGACGGAAAGCGAGAGAGAGATGCTGCTTGGGAGTTAGGTGGCGGGCCTCAAATTTCCTTTTACCATCCATGAAATCCACAAACACCACAGAGCCAGGGGAGTCTTAAGAGATGGAGATGAGCCTCAAGGTGCAGCTGATGAACGCGCAGGACCAGCCAAGCAACATAAAAAGAGAGATCCACGCGCCATTGAAGTGAATTTAGAGCAGTTGTTTCTAATTAGGTCCGGCTCCTGGGATCAGCCCAGAAGAGACGTTCCTCCTGAACGTCTCTGCTTTTATAAACAACCCTCCTCTGGAGCTTGAGCTGACTGGGGCCTCAGACCTCGCTCTCCATGCTTGAGTATGCCAAGAAGTCTACTAGGCCTCAATGCCTGATGTACTTTTAACTAATAATAATCATATCTGGAACATCTGTGGATAGCTTTCAGAAAATATCCTCACAGTTAAGTCACCTTGATCTAGCCTCAGTTTTGGTCATCTACCAAAGTTCTATTGATTTTCATTCATTCATGAGAGTAACATTCATTATCATTACAACTATTATTACTCTCCTTTTACAGCTGAAATTCCCTTCAGCTGGAATGAGGTAGAAACTTAAAACAACAAATGATACGCATGTGCTTCCCTAGAAGCACAAACCTGATCGGTCAGATGATGGTGCCATAATTAAGGCTCAAAAACACAACTTTGGAGAGGCCATGCTCTCACAAGTCCAACTCAATGTGCTCTACAAGACTTTTTCCTGGCCCATGAAAGTCCGCTGTGATAGATCTTCCACCATTTCAAATTTTTGCTGTTAGCCGTTGAATTGAGTGCTACCAAAGTTTTTGCAGTTCATTTCTGGACCAAGTTATTAAAATCTCCATAAAGCTTGTTGAAGTCTACTTTGGGTTTCAAGATACACACCAATAATTTTTGCTAGAGGTGGACCTTAAGAGGAAAATGGCCACAAATCATCAAACGGCTTGTCCAATCACCATAAATATGGGCATACAAGTGAATCCACTGGATGCCTTTATACCCAAACCAGAAGGGCTGCTACAACTACCAAAAGAAGTCTACCTCAAATATCACAAATTTAACTGTGCAAACCAGATTTACTGCTGTTGTATATGACTTGATTGAGAAATTATTAATCAGTTCAACCCACAACTCTAATATTTACTTTTGTTTTTGTGGTGAAAAAGGTTCATAATATTATTCTTTGGAGTTTTTGTTGAACATTGGATTAGAGGTAAGTAGCTCTAGTGAGTCTTACTATTATATTTAGATATTCATCTTTTTTTAAAGTTCGAGCTATCTTAGCTGTTAAAAAGCTAGCCCACTCACTGCAGCAGGGCACAGCCACCCAGGTTCCCTTCTGCAAACACAGAGAGCTTGTGTGAAAACAGTAACCAGTCCTGAGCAGAACACAACCATTATCACCAGGGGCAGTCCAAGGACATGGAGTTCCAGTCTACCTGCAGCACCAGAGAGCTCCAGCAGGCTGTGAAACATCACCTGGGGCTAGCTGGTCAGCAATGACTGAACTTTAAAATCCAAACACTTCCATATAACACCTCATAAAGATATACAAGCAAACCTAACAAATGTTGCACTAAACAAAGTAGTAATAAGGCGAGTGGGAGCACATCCAAAAGAAGCTTCAAAGTGGCGGTAAGATCCAAACCCATCCATCCAGTCAGGACTTTCACAATAACATCAGAGCAGAAACAGATTGTGGACTGCAGCTGTACTCAAAAAGATTAAAGTCATGATTTTTTTGGCCAGATCACTCAAACCTGGAGAGGACAGAAGATATTGAAGCTGGAAACCAGAAATGCTGAATAATAATTTGGTAGTTGTGCAGGTAATTCGTTTTCCCACCTCTTGTCCCTCTTCCTCGCATCTCACTCATTCATCCCAGCTCTTTCAAATCCACCTCAATCCTCTTCCCCCCCTACATCAGGGCTAATCAGCACATCTCCCTTTGACAGGTTCACCCTTGCATTATCACCCCAAACGTCTGCTCAGCTATTATCATCTTCTTGAGTAACCCAACCAAAGCCTGCAGTTATGAATCTTAATACACCGTGTCTTTGAAGCCAGTGTCACAATGCATAGTTAAGTGAAACATCTTCATCCTTTTCCACCACACTTTGATCACCGAGTAGGAGTGAACTACAGAAACTGTTACAAGAACTCAAAAATTGGAAAAGTCAAGAAGAGGACAGGCGAGCTTTGCAACCCTTTATGAATGACACAGCGCAACATTTTTTCTCTGCAATTTATGTGTTAGCTGTATTAATCCAGATTACTTTGCTTTATAAAACTAAAGTTCTGAAGAGAAGAAGCCAAACGCAAAGTGTATCCTACTTCAGTTATAAATTAGCTTCAGTCTGCTTCTAAACGGGAAGATGAGAGAAGATATAGTGTATAACTCACGCTGACTGATCGGTGGAGGCTCGATGCAGCAGCGGGGTAATCCTGATCCAAGGGGGTGTCCTCACCCGGCCCTACTGCTGCTCCACATGCGCAGTCTGTCTGTGTGTGTGTGTGTGTGTGTGTATGTGTTTGTGTAGCAACTTGTTCTCTCCTCCCAGCAGTCTGAAGCACTCTTACAGGCTATTTATAATCTGGGTTTTTGTTTGCAGACTGGGTTGTTACCTCCAATCTCTTATCTTGAAGTTGTCTGATAGTAGTGAGGTCACCGGATAAGCGTGATTTCCACCAAATGAGCATGCGGCAACTAGAATTGATGAGTTCCAATGGTTCATTGGCTTGGTAATCTTTCAGACAGGTTTAACCAATCCTTCATTATATCTGCCTGGATCTCTGACCTTTTTCTTTTTCTTTTTTTTTTTTAACCTATTCATGATATTTCAGGTTTCAATGTCAAGAAGGAGAGGGACTTTCCAGTCATACATGTTTAGCCTCTGTTGCATTTTTGGTGGACTTGTGAAACACTTTAAGACCAGATACTATGTAGACATTCAAAGACTCAATTGTGTAGGTTAATGCTGACATTTTGAACCTTACTATGTATCACAGAAATACATACTGTAGTGTTTGTAGATGCAGCTACTGTTTGACATTGACAGACAGGGGTATAAATCTGAATAAAGCTGTGATAATTCTTCAGCCACTTGACAGTAAAATTCACCAACTGCTTCTGAATTTCACATCCTATTATAGTTGATTGGGCTAATCTGTTTGCAAACTACTCTTTGTTTACCCACACAACACTTGACTTAGGTACCAAGAACCAGTTCCAGCTAAGATCCAGTACTAAAGTTCTGAGATTTGTGGAAAAAAAAGCTATTTCTGGTTGATATTTTAGCATTTAAATTTGATCATATTTTTTACATTTTCATTTAATCAAGTTGATTAGCTCTCTAAAATACCCAGAGTTACAAAGATCAGCAAAAGGTCAATGTGATATTTCAGTTTTTCATTTGCACTAAATAGTTTCAAATTCTAATATCAATTTGTTGCAATCGGGAGTTGAATGTGGAAAAAAAAAGGATTTTAAATGATTTTAATTTAAAATGGAACATAATACAATGCAATAAACTTGAATGGGTCTGAATACAGAATGAAAGTGGATTAAAAGTTTTATTTAAGTTTTTATACATAGTTTCAATTGAGCAATATTTGCTGTTTTGCAGAGATTTCTAATTGTTATGATATCAGAGAGCTTTTGTTTGTATGATTATTGTTTTCAGTTTAAACTTTTTATTTCTGTTCCTTTTATTGCTCAGAATGAATGCAGCAGTATATTATGTCCATACCAGAAGTTGTACTTCTTGATGTTAAAATCTAAAGAAAAACACCGTGGGGAAAGAAAAAAGTGTTATTGAATTCACGCATCTGAAAATCAACAGTTACTAATAAAAAACAAAACAACTGACTGCACACTAACTATATCTTGCCTCAATTTTTTCTCCAATTACCTCTAAATTTCATGGCTTTATCTGGGAAACTATTAGGAATGATTAGAACTGTTTCATGAAAGTCTGAATGCCCCGTCCACTCTGCCAGAAGCAGAGCTCTGGTGCAGGGCTATTGAGTCCTGATGGAAAAATACCGAGTCTATAATGACCAGGCTCAGCCTATAAAATATGTGTACGTTTTTAACTGTGCCAAGGTTGATAAAACGGCGCAAATTATTATTGAGGACATGACCTCAGTATCCTCAGTGCTAAACTACCACTTTCTTTACTATCCTCAGCTAATTTCGTCATTTATGAGACTTGACTGCTTTGATATCAAAATTTCCCTTTGGGATCAAAAGTGTCAATTACATATTCCTCAATTTGTCTGTGCATATTCAATTGCTGTAAATAAAGATATCATTACCATCTTCTTTCCATGTCAAAACTTTCTCTCGAATAATATGACTCCGTAGTTTGACAGACAGAGTAGTTCATGGGAAAAGGGGCATTGCAGTGGGTTGGAAAGCATTAAGAGCTTAGAGCAATGCCCCAGGGCAGGCTCATGTGATGCCTATTTTACAGTGAGCTCTGTATTTACCAGAAGCTTCTATCATTCACCTCAGATCAAGACAAAAAGTATCAAAACATTGGGAGGATGAGTGATGAACCTGCTTCTCAGCTTTGCTCTGAGGCTGCGTCTGTCAGTTGCAGCCGTGTGGAGCACAAAGAGAAACACGCAAATGTCAAAGTCTGAGGGGTGGGGGTGGGGGGTTGTGAAAGGTTGATTACATTACATTGACGTGAGGCATCTATAATGTGACACCAAAGAACCATTTGCCTATGAGCCACAGCCGTGACGTAATTCTATGATTGATAGCAATAAAATGTAAAAAATCCTCTTTTGCAAAACATGAGAAGGCGAAGTCAGCCTGCTTGATTGATGGAATTGTTACAGAGTCTACTTAACAATCCTCTAAATTTAGATCTGATTTTGTATCCCTGTTCTGAGCCTGGAGTTCTGGCCTGCGACCCAGGCATTACCTCAGCCCACGGAGCTTTGAGTGAGTGCGGTGTGCTTGAAGACTGGGCAGAGAGAGGCTGCTGTCATCCAGTTGTAATAGCAACTAATGGTATGTTGAACCGAGCCCAGCATGGAGTGTAATGGCAAAAACTAGCACAACTGTTAACATCCAGATAATATACTATTTCTGCTATTCTATTCTGCAGCCTAAAAACATGCTCATGTTTGTACCAGCCTTGTTCACATACTGTAGGAAGGTGAGGATAAGCCAGAGGAGCCAAGTGGTCTGGGTTTCCTCAAAGCCTCTCTTTTACCCACATGTCTTTATTTTGTTAATTATTGTTCCTGGTGATGTGAGTAAAGTACAGTGCATCAGGTCTGTACTGGAAAGCTACGAGGGAGAGAGGAGAAAGAAAGGTTGGACTGTTGGATTGTTGGATCTGGACCAGCACATCCCTTTGTCCAACAAGGGTTGTAGTTAAAGTGCCATGAGCTCAGAGCCTGCAGGCCAAAACTGTTACACATCTTTCGTCATCTAATTCTCACATTCAATGTTTTAATTCAATAGTTATAGTTGCAAAGTATTTTATAACACATGTAAATTTGAAATCTACAATAACATTCATTAATTTAGTCATCTTTTACCGCTTATCCATTTCCGGGTCACGGGCGGTGCTGGAGCCAATCCCAGCTCACATTGGGTGAGGGCGGGGTCACCCTGGACAGGTCACCAGTCCATCACAGGGCCAACACACAGAGACAGACAGAGAAAAACAACCACTCACACTCAGACAATTTAGAGTCACCAATTAACCCAAACATGATGTCTTTGGATGGTGGGAGGAAACCCACACAGACACTGGGAGAACATGCAAACTCTGTACAGAAAGGCCCCAGGCCTGGGAACCGAACCTGCGACTTCCTTGTTGTGGGGCAACAGCTTTAACCACTGTGCCGCCATGTTGCCCCTGGTTTAGATAATCTAGCTAAACTGTTAACTCATTTACACCTTGTTTGCATTCCTACATCTCAGCAGCTCTTTATGTTGCAGCTTTATCCCAGCCGGTCGAAATGATGGCCAGAACTATTTCAATGAGTTGTAATAAATCTGAATATTTCTTAAAGTCTCTGGCTTTGGACCCCTGATGTTCCTCCTTACATCCACTGAGCCACACTGCCTCCCACAAACTCGACCCAAACCCACTAACTAAACCCAGATGCCAGAGACTTTGGGGTGTATATTAATACTTTTAGCAGGGACTGAAACCGACGCTCCAGCGGCAGGCAGAGAAAGGGGGGGCATTCCTGAAAAATCCACACTCATCCACTATCAAAAAATATAGACACATCAAAGACTCATAGGGAAAAAAATGATCTGTTGTTTTATGCTCTTCTGTTTGAGCCCAACTAAATCCAAAGGCTACACTGACTGTTGAGTTTCTCTTTCAGGACCCACCTGTCTTCCACTGCATAGCAAGTAGCCCAACACATGTTAATGCATGATATGTTCTCACAGCTCAATACAAAAATGCCTTTCATCCTCACTAGACTTTCACTGTATGCACAGGAGGATTATCCAATAACATGCACATGTTTCCAGGTTATAGACGGTGTCATACACCAGGGCATGAAATCAGATTTATGAGTGTGTAATCAGAGCATTGTCAACATCCATGATATTCAATACACAAGGTCTTGTTCTGCAAAGCAAATGAGTGTTGTTGTTTTTCACAGATCATCTCCATCATGTTTATGACATTTCACTCTTTAAATAGCATGAAAGAATTCACAGTTAACATGTACAGTGAACATGTGTTTATGTTAAGACTATTTCTGCCTGCAGTCTGTTTGATTTTGAGCATTTTGAGCTCCTTCATTTAAGAATCTTGTGTTTCTGTGTGTGCGTTTTTTGGGGGGGGGGGGTCAGGAAAGCAAGAACAAAATCTTTTATCTTTTGAACAATTGCAAACCATTTGTTCATTCATTCATTCATCTTCTACCGCTTATCTGTTTCTGGGTCGTTGGGTGTGCTGGAGCCAATCCCAGCTCACACTGGGTGAGGGCGGAGTCACCCTGGACAGGTCGCCAGTCCATCACAGGGCCAACATATAGAGAAAGACAGAGACCAACAACCACTCACACTCAGACCTACGGACACTTTAGAGTCACCAGTTAACCCAAAAATGATGTCTTTGGACGGTGGGAGGAAACTGGAGTACCTGGAGGAAACCCACGCAGACACGGGGAGAACATGCAAACTCCACACAGGCCGGGAACCAAACCCATTACCTTCTTATTGTGGGGAAACAGAGCTAACTACTACGTCGCCATGCTGCCCACCATTTGTTCATATGTTCCAAAAAGGACATGAATATTTTATGGCATAGCTTGTATAATGAGCATTCAAAATAGATTTCATCACGTGTATTGTTTGGAGTCACAGCGGGCTCCTTCACATCAGGCATGGCTTTCAAAATAAGCACACTCTCATTTCCCATGAAATGGGGTATTTGCTGTGATAGAGTGCAGTGAGAGGATTTTTACTTGGTTATCTATCAACAACACAGGCAGTATTACTCACTTGAATGTCCCTGATAATGTGACACGGTCTTAGAAAATGATCAAATTACCAGTAAATGCAATTTGTTTTCGATGAGGACTCAAGAGAAACAGTAAGTTTTTCTGTTTTCTAACATTCACTTGACCTTATGAAGGTAGTCTAGATACAACGCTCCATGGGAAATTGAAGGAGAAAGTGCCATGAACTCATTAACACACTATCGGACTTTTCGAGCCCATTTCCCACTGAAATATCTAAAATACGTAAAAGCACACAATTGATATTCACCAATTCCATAAATCCCAGACCCCGAAAAAAAACTCTTATCTTGATTTAAGATTGATTCTTGCCTTCAAAGCGTTGACATCAAACAGGGAGAATACAGGAATTCATCCACTGAGCTTTCACCTGCATGTGTAAACAACATCCAGCAGGGTCTTTAATACATCAAATTTAGTTTGATACATACTCTTTTTCCGCCAACATAAACACTACACTGTTTCTTTTAAATCTAGAAGGACATCTTGGGACATCCAGCCAGGGTGTAGAGATTACAGAGAAAACTAATTTATGATTCCCATTTTGGTCTGACTTTAGTTTTCAGGGTTGAGGAGAAACACTGCAAAGCCTCTGGTGTCGGGACCTTCAGGTGCTCGCAGTCACTGCTTTTTTTCCCCGAACTGTCTTCAAACTCCTGAACAACAACCCCATACAATGACATATTTTCAAACCTCTGTCAATATAATTCATTATTAAGATGCATAAATGTATTACACTGTTACATACAGGTTTAATTAAATGCAAATGCGATAAATGTAAGCAGATTGACATTGATTTGCTGTGATGCCTTTGAGAGCACAAACACAGGAGGAGGACAGTCTGGACAGTCCCTGGAGGTGTTTCATGGCTACTGCCTGTTCAGTCCATGACGGTCCACAGAGCAGAAGGGTCGTAAGGCTTTTCAGTCAAATATTCCAGGTGGTCAAAACTATCTGTTACAGACTGTTTCTGACTGACTGACTGACCGAATCTTCTTATTCGTTGTCTTTAAGGCGGCAGACACCCACAGCAGAAATTGGTCCTGCTAGCCTTAACACCTGCAGAGGTACAGGTGAGCTCTCGGACCAATGAGAAAAATAGGACTGCTTTTTTTCTTTTTTTTGGGGGGGGGGGGGGTCCCACCCACAATAAATCAAAATTTGATTGGTGACTGTAACTTACCTGCCACTTCCTGAAAAACAACAGTGGAAATTACGTCAGAGCCAATCAACGCCGCTGACGTCCTTTCGTGTGGCTGCTAATCTTGTGATTTAATCTCATGATCGTAAATTTACATTTCAAAACCCAAACCATGTTTTAAAATACTATTACTTAACCCGATGCCTGCGATCAAACTACTGGATGTTCAGAGATAAGTTTTTGTTTTGATGATTAAGGTCTGTTTTTATTTGTATATGTTTGTATTTGTTTGTCACACTTATGTTCAGTACAGTTTTGGGGGGAAATACAACTTTGTAGTAGCTGGAAAGACACTTTGAGTCCCTTAAATATGTCACAAATAAGGAAGTATTTCATATATACTGTACTATGTTGAATCTTCCAAGAATGATTATGTACTTTGTTGCTCTTTTTATCATTATTATTATTATTATTATTATTTCTACCTCTTTTTAGTATGGAACTGGTATTTCAGAATGTTGTAATACCGCTAAAAGAAATATTTCTTTTACATTGTATGATTTTAGCTCAGTGGTTTGGTGGTCAGAAAATTAGAAAGAAATTAAAATGATCAACTAAAACAGTTAAATAACATAGAACAAAAGACAAAGGTTCCAGGTCCAAGCACCTTTCTGTGTGGAGTTTGCATGTTGTACCTGTACCTGTACTCCCAGTACTACGGCTTCCTCCCGCAGTCCATACACCAACACCTTTAGGTTAACCAGTGACCTGTCCAGGATGAACCCCACCCTTCCCCACTGTCAGACGGGATTATATCCAGCACCCCTTACAGGTAAGTGGTGAAGATAATGGTTGATGAATGATTTTGACCAAATAAAGATAAGACAAAATAAGAAGTTTTACTCCAATACATCATGGTTTTTATTCAGCTCATGCCTCTCTGACAAGTCCACACTCATTTGAAGACTTTTTAATGACAGTGTCCGTCTTAGCACTTTTGTATTGGACTGCATCACTTGTCCTGTGCAGGTGTTCACCTTCAGGAGAAATATGTTGGAAAAAGGAACTTAAACATTACCTACTGTTTGTTTCACAGCCAGACTGATTGTACTGATTGTATAGATGTTGTCTGCAGTGTAATGAAATAAGACATCTGTCATCCACTGTCGGTGCTATTATCTCCTCCCGTGAATACACACGCGCATTCTGCATTTAGGACAAGCACGCGCCATCCAGTAGGTTTTCAGTAAGTGGAGAAGGGTGAAGGAAATGATTCATCACTCAGAGTAAACTCTAAACAGCCTAATGACACGTGGCAATATAAAATGGAAAATTCAAATAAACACCAGTGGGCCTGTTTGGAGGCACTCCTGGTACAATAGCCCAAACATTGGGCATTTGAGTAATCATTACTAGTCATAACTCAGCACACTGGAGATGTTAAATAAACAGTATACTTCTGTAAGGCATATACAACAAGGCCCAAATTTACTTTAGCCGTATCACAGGAATCTGAGAGCTAAAGGACACTCACCAGCCGTGCCAGAGACAGTATCTTTTAATGCCATGTCACATCTTTTCATCAACAACGCAGCCTCTCTGTTCACCTGTTGGAGCAACTCTGTAGTCCTCAAAATCTCATCGGCCTCTGGGCTGATTTGTGGCTGTTGCATGACATAACAAAAACCCAGACTGTTTCAGCATTCAGTCTTTACATACCCAGTCAGATTTATAACATGCGTGTGCTCCAGAACATATTGTTTGACCATTTACCAGCACACTTGTTTTGCCAATTATACCTGCAGAAAAAAAGAGAGAAAATCATTTTCATTGCTACTCAACCGTATGCTTGTTATAAAGCCAGGCATAATTTTTAAAACCACAAGCTGGGGAGCATCCTGGAACAATGTGGTTGTTGACTTCATAGGTGAAACCCTCGCTCTAATTGGCTTGTAATTTGGCTTGATGACATGGTTATTAGGAGGAGTTCTCTGAACCTGGCTAGGCCAACAGTCATGCAGCCCAGGTAAGGTGTCACCGCAGGGCTAAAACCCAGCGGGCCCTCAGTTAGGGCTGAAATTGAGGTTATTAAATTTCTGGTATTCCCGAGTACAATTTAATGCAATTTAAAAGCGGAAGAAAAGGAATAATCACTTAATAAATAATGTTCTTAAAGCATTACAGAGCAGTTATACTTCGTGCTGTTGAACAGTAGTTTGCAACTAAAAAGGCCATAGCTTTTTGTTTTATTATGAAACAAAACAAATGTCAGATAATCCCCCACAAACATCAGCTCATCACCAGTACTGATCACTTAATCAAAGCTTCAATTGGAACAAAAAAGAAAAATTTGGCTTCCCCTCCAGTCTCGGTCTCAGAGCTGAACATTTTCCAAATATGTCCAAAAAAAGCTTTTTGCCTGGCTCATCTCTCTAATGGTAAAAATTTAGATAATTGTTCAAGGATCAACTTTTTCTTCCAACATAATGAAATAAATGTCTTTATTTTGTAATTTATTGCAATTTGCATCTCATATTTTCTGTTATCTGAAGAAAGATCGGGCTCCACATTCACATCATCAAATGCAGACTGATGTGAGCCTCATTGTCTAACGGTTATCCTCAGGTTGTAACCAGAGGCAAACTCAAGGACCCAAAAGCAGAAGACGGACTCAAGATATAGAAGTTGAAAAAAGGGATGTCTTTATTGCAAAAAATTTGAAATGTACCAGAAAGGTGAGAGGCAGGGTTCCACAGACAGGGACAGAGGTCTGGAGCAGAGTCTGATGCAGTGGCTGGGGTAGGCAGAAGCAAAAAGGAGGTTTAGTCAAAAACAATCTGAATAAGAGGAATCAAAGTAAAACCATGACAAAACAGTAGGAGGCAGGAACGTCACTCACCAATTGGTAGTCAGAACAATGAGTTGACAAGTGGAGCAGTGGACCATATAATGTAGAGCCGATGAGGTGATGTCAAATAGGCATGAAGCTGAATTCCTCCGGCAGTACAGATTGAAAGAGAGACAGACAGACACACGTGAAACACAACAGAGGGGGATAGAGAGGGGAGACACACCAAAGTATGGGGCTGTGGCCGATGCCTTGACATTTTATTATGAATAAACTTTTGCAGCTTGGAAAGTTTTGAGGAGCTGGAGAAACATCTCTGAAGAGGTTGAATCTTCTTTAATTTTGTTGGCAAATTACATGACCACAACCAGAAAGCTGCACCAGTGTTCATCTCAAATTTTTAGCAAAGAAGCAACAAACTGAGATAATCATAAAATCTTCTTTATCTGTTAACTCCAACACATGACTTGTAAAGTCTTGTTTCTGGTCACCTGATAAAGGCAAGTCAGACATTCTCTTTGGTTTAGCTCCGGTTTTACCAACTTCAAAGTCCACATCTGGAGATTTACATGTTAAATGATCTGCTGTGTACACACACTGTTTTTAGAATTTTGGGGTTTCTTCTCTTGTTAATATATATCTTTAAATATGAGGGAAAATATGAGAATAAAACCAGACAGAAAAATTGAGTGAAAGACATAAACAATGAGAATTGTTGCTAGAAACCTCTGTAACCCAAGGAGAGGTTGTTTGGGGGTTGTTTGTTGGATCAAACAACCCACTTCACATAATTATCTAAAATTTTTATGTACATTTTTAAATTTGTGTATAAAAAACTTAAATCAAAAGGGTTAGAATTTAAATACGCAAAGGTTTTTTACATTACAATGAAGCAGAAGCTTATTCTCTGTCATGTACATTAATCGAGTCACTTTAATGTCAGTTTACAAGAGGAATAATCCAATGTCACATTTTCCTTCATGCTTCCATGGCTTTCTACCACAGTGAAGCTCAACTGGCCCCTATGTTGGTGACATCATCTTGAACGGTTTATCTCAATGTGTCCAGCTCCATCACCGGTCTGTGGAAATGGTACAGTACCCGTATGTGTGAATGCATGTTAGGGGGTTGCCTTTATTACGACGTCAGTAAGTGGCAGAGAAGACCCGAGAAAGTAGGGAGAGAAAAGGGAATGAGCTCGGTGCACAAATGTCAGAAAGCGGTTTTGCTGTTGGGTGAAACCTAAAAAGACCTAAAAGCTAAGGTCTAGAATTATAAAAAAAAATAAAATAATTTAAAAAAAAGCACTGGAAGACCTACTTCTTGTTCACAGTGGAAATAACTTTACCGGGTCCCAATGAATGCAATCTGCTTTACGGCAGCCGAGCAACTAATGAATGACAGGCCGCATCAGAGTCGATCCCAGGTAGCTGTGGTAACATGGTAATGGATCTTTTGTTTTAATGGGTGAAGCCGAAATGTTAAGCTAACACGTGTCTTTGTGTTTGCGGTCCAAGGTGATTCCTGCTGTGTTATCATGGGGACATGCTACATGTGACTGGCTTCAATCTGCTCCAAGTTAACAGCTGACATGAGATTTTGGCATGAGGAATTGTTCACAAAACAGTGCTGGATGGAAATGCACTTCACTTTAAATTTTCTGTCATAATTTTTGGGAAGTTTGTGGAAAATTTCTCTGCTGGAGGTGTTATGTCCTCATCGCCATATTTCAGGAACGCCTTTCTTCAAATTTTGCACAAGTCTTCAGCTGTACTAAAGGACGATTGTCCTTAGCACAGATATTCACACATTAATTCTGGCACAAATATCTAATAAGATGAACAATGAACTGATCAAGATTTCATATTCAAAAGGTCAAAGGTCAAATTTATTGTACCATCATGCTCTGACCATTATTCAAGGTTGGAACTGAATGTGAGTATATTTCCCAAAACTTGGTGGATGCAATTGGTGGATGAAAGTATAATGAGGTGGTGATTCTGGTTATTAAAAAATCACAAATTAAAGCTGCTATAGTGCTTCAATTGTAAATATGTATTAAATATATGCTCGTAGTTTCTATCATTTTCCCTAATTTGTTATAACTAGTTGTGGGAGGTCAACTTAAAAGTTTGAAGCTGTTCACAGCATCAGTCCAACATGTGGCCAAGAATCCTTTTGAAAACAAGTTTCATACATACTAAAGCTTCTATTAGTCCTTTATAATATGTGTGCAAAACCCTTACATTTATGTCATTCTGCTGGTCCCCTGACAGCCATTACTAACCCAATATCCTGTTTCAGAGTGAGCAAGCCTCCAGCGTGTTGCTTTTGGCCCCTCACCAAATCACAAAAGTATGAAAATTACCCATCCACTCATGGCCGGCAGCTCTTTAAAAGCCATCAGTGTTCTTTCTGACAAATCTCCACACGGCTCCGAGGCCAGACCTGAATGGCAGACTTCAGCGCTGCCCAACGCCACCACCGACCACAGAGCCTCTCACCTCCTCCCCCTCCCTGTCCCCTCTCACTCTCCCTCCCTGGAAGACTAAATTAACCAGGGTTGTTTTGAGTTATTTGTAAGGCCGCACAATTCAACGACCGCGAGGAGGCCTGGCGATTATAGCTGTGCAGAAAGCCCAGATAAACAGCATCAGCTTCCTCTCGCCTTGTTATCAGTTTTCTCATACACTCACTGGCCTGCGCTTTACCCCAATGTGTCAGATCCCTCTGGAGTGTTGGGCTCAGAAATAGCTCGACATGTTGTCTCTGAGTGTTGCTGTCCTTCAGAGGTTAGTAGTATGTATTTCTTTCATTCTAGCAGCCTCCAAACGTGTAAAGTCAGACAGTCCTGAACTACATAATTATATGTTGTCACTGGAGTTCAATCAGGCTTTCAGACAGGCAGCATTGCCTCACATTTGACAAAGACAAGAAAACATAGCAAGAGGTCAAGTGAAGCAGCCAAAGATATGAATAATTCTCAGTCTTATTTTACACCCTCACTCAGGCTGAGTCAAGTATGATTAATGCTGCTGCTCCTGATGCGAAGTGAACAAATGAATCAAGCTCCATCCACAGTGAGAAGGAAAGGCATCATTCAGAAGCGCTCAGGATTACTGGCATTCCCCAGAGGCTGAGGTATTCATCAGATTCCTCAAACACATTCATGCATAACCAGCGTCAGGTGTCAGGTGCTGCCTTCATTCCTGCCAGCACCAGGTTAGGGTGGTTCAGGCTTTCAGGCTGGGCAGTGTCAACGGTTTGAGCAGCAACTGGCATCGCACCAGGACCCAGGCTTTCTCTGAAACAGATGCTTGCTTTTATGAATTGTGGCATATCCTCGACTCTAGACTTTGCGTCACATTGCTTGGTTAGCCAGCTTTGCCAGGAATGACTTGGAACCAATGTATAAGAGCTATCCAGCTACACTGCTCATGCAATTTGAAATGTATGTGTGTATGCGTCTACGCTGCACATTGACTCTGCTGAGGGCAACCGGATGCAAAATGAATCACATTTTCTACCTCCACTTGTGGTCTCCATGTGGTTTACAGTGTGTTCCAGGTCTCGACTGCTGGTCAGTGAAATGACTTCCTTTGAAATCAAATAGGCCCAGTTTGCGCCATGAGTTTAACTCTCATCACTGCTGGTTTTACTTGGCATTTCATCGTCACATGCATGAGGTCATTGTCAGGCACACAGGCATGAAACTTCTGTTTATTGTGTGTGTGTGTGTTTGAGGTTTTGCAAGGGCATGTATGTGTCAAACGGACCTGTCAGTGTGTTATACTGCAGCCCCCTCCTGTGGTAATACTAAGTGCCTCAAAGTGTGCCTCACACACATAATGCGAGTGTGTTAATATTTTTCCACCCCAAAGAGACATTGTGCTTTTGGTCCGTAAATAGAATGTCTGTGTGCATGGATGAGATTGGAGGAGTGAGAGGGATTCAGACACATTGAAGTCAATGTTTTAGATAATATTAGATCTTGTATTTGTGGCTCTGATCTTTTTGAATGAATGCAACTAAAATTTTAAACTAACACATGACTTTGTGTTGCTGGGCGACACAGTGACTGCTGTTTTAGCATGTTAAACAACACAAATCCAAAATGCTTCCCTGCATTAATCATACAGTTTGGTGTAATCATCACAGAGGTTAGTCTGATCACTACCCTGGAGCAAACGCAAATGGTCCAGATGGACCAATCGACTGGTGACACAGAGACAGACCCCAAACCCTGCGAAGATGCCAAGGGGCCATCACAAATGAACGTTTAAAGACGCTCGAAAAGTGGTATAACAGCAACCTCTTACAGTGATAAACTGGTACTTTTGCATTCACTCAGTTAAGGATTGAACTTTTGTTTGTTTAAATGTGAGAGTCCTCCCAACAGTCACAAATCTGAATGATGTCTGAATGGATGTGGGTTCGGTCTCCTGTGATCCAAAACATGTCAGGACAACATCAGTTTGGCTGACCAGAGTTGATGCAGTAAGAATCCAGGGTTTTCGAAACACCACATACCATCCTGGCATCTTAAATGTCACAATGCCAGTTCGTCAATGCTGGGTTTCATAGATTTGATTTTCATTTCCAACCAAAATGTAACAACTTTTAATTCTGTGGGAATGCAACAAAATGGTCATTTAACTAAAGCTCTCAATTAAGTTCTTATTGTTAATGTCACATTTACACCGGAACTTTTTGTAATAAGGCCCAGGTGGTGTGAAAACCTCACTGTTGTTAGGGGGATCTTAACTTCAAACCAGACATCCCTGGCATTGACCAGGAACAAGACATTTACAATTCAATCTGGAAAGATTATTTACTCCGAGTCCTGCATTCAAAATTTCACTTAAATAAAAGTATTAAGTAAGTATTATCAACAAAATGTTCTTTAAATATAAAAAGCTGTTACCTTTCCAATCCGGTCTATGTGTTTATCTCTCATCACTGCTGGTTTTACTTGGCATTTTGAGGTCATTGTCTGGCTGTGCAGTAAAATGGTCCCTGTCACTTTTGCATGCGGTGGTTTGGGCTTAATATCACTGCTGCATGAATGCGTATGCTGCATTTCACTGCTGTAGATGTTTAATATTGAGCTAAATTAAACTACTTTATATGATGCCTGTGAAGTTCAGTGAGGCAAAATATTAAGTAGACACATGCTCTTTACAGCTCTTTCTTGTTCAATCACAACCTGACACAGCCAATCACATGTAGGCATCTCTCTCTCGATATGGCAGCCCACCTCCACTTGGACCGCTCCCCATGCTGATGGACTTTGTGCTGCCAAACAGTTTACAACTGATCCAAGAGGTTTCTTCAATTGTTTATTTTATGTTAGGAATTTTCTCAACCTACAGGAACAATGGTTCCTTCAGTTTATCACAAACATGCAAATGTAAATGTAATTCCACCACAGATGAGTAAATGAACACGTAATACATAACTGACTCACCTTTTTGTTGATACTTGGCCATGTTCTGGTCTGTGAACATGGTTCAGCTTCAATTTAGAGAAACAAGGATGTGTGGACAGATCGTTTCTGACAAGTACCAACTGAATTTAATCCAGCTCTGCTCTCTCACTCTGGTGCTGTTACACATCTGAAAGCAATAAAACAGGGAGAAGAGAGGGACTGGTGCATTCTAGATGGTGAAAGAAGAATTTTAACAAGTTAATAAATACCTTTTTATACTGTACCTGTTTACAAGGTTTTATGTGAAGCTGAAACTGGGTAAATCTACAGCGTTTGATGGCAAAAGTGAACTGATGCACCAGAGGAGAGGGGGGAGTGTCATTACCATAAAGTTAAAATACCTCCAGGGACATTTATTCAGTCTACACTGATTATTCTGATATTATAATCCATATTCATGCCTTGACTTTGAACTAACATGGACACAGATGTTAGGAAGGTATGCTACATGACCACAGGACAGCTGTGTTATTGATAATTGTGGTCTGATGTCTCCAAGGAACCATCTGTCCTTGGTAAAGAACACAGCATTCCTACCCTAAATATGGACCACCTCTTTTCTTACCCAAAAACAATATATTAATGAGAGTTTAATAACTACAAGTCTTCTTTGTTATAAAGTTTGACCAAATGCAAGTCTCAAAGGAGCATGACCTTATCCAAGATCTTTACTGACCCTCGTTGGTGACAGGAATACACTATAAAACTCTCATCTCAGGAAATTGTTCTCATACAGGTCAAAACCAAATGTCGGAGAATAATCATCTAGAGGGGTAAAAGAATTATAGTACACTTAATTCTCCTGCATTCATTCTTCAGTAATTCTTCCTAAAGATTTTAAATGAACTTGTTTTTGTTATACAGAGAGGGCTCTGGGTTCATTTCAATACTGTAAAGAACGACAAGCACCTGTACCATCCTAACCTAAGAAATAGTTTGGTCTCTGTCCTGTTATAGGTATCAGTTCAGAAAAGAACAGCCACTGCCTAGATGTTGGAAACCTTTATAGCGTGACTCGCACATGTTCTGAAGATCAAAGATCAAATCATCACAAAGACGCTGAAGCCTCTGTGTAAATAGTCCCTGTCACTGTGTACTCTTTTATTGTAGGAAATGAAAATAGAAACAGCTATTCGCTAAACATATTCAGACAGTAGTGAGCTAAATTAGTTTTCAGACATTTCAGTTGTTGCATGAGGACAAATCTGCAGCTAAAGCCGTGTTTATCTAATATCAAAGACCTGTTGTGTCCACTGACAATATGCAGGTAAATTACTTCTTCCCTGAAGAATTATAATAAAACTGAATGAGTCCAAAGGAGAGGGTGGGCTGTATAGACTCAGCCCAAGGCTAAGAAAAAGTGTTGGAGACCAGTCGCTTACTAAAGAATGTATCCACTTAAGATGGTGGTGCTACACTTATTACCACTTGTGAGGATATCTTTCTGCACTGGAACACTGATGGCCTACATCTTTGTGACATCTCTGACATGAAAGAAGAACTATAATATGAATAACAAAAGGACTTGTTGTCCTTAATAGTAAGCCTTTACTATTAACCATGAGCATCATGTTCACACATGATGAGTATTGAGCCACAACTTTGTAAGTCCCTGTAGCCATGTTGTGCTCTAACAGTCTCATTTTCTTTTTCCTAACTGATCTAAAGATTGTGACATTCCTGGTTAATGTATCCAGCATTCAGCCACCCAGCTCGCTGCAGCAGCAGCTCCGCTTTGATCGTGAGAAGGAGAGCCCGCCTGATGGTCCTCTGAGTTCTGTCATCTTAATCTTCAAAGTCAGTCAGAGGAACCTCCTCAATTGCTGCTGCTGGACAATCTGAGTGACTCACACCTTCTGCTCTGCACAAACATGCACATTCATTCACACACCTCTTTGGAGATCTGTTACCACCTCCATGGGACAGAGGATCACAAAGAAACTTTTGATGTCATGTGTCTGATAATCCTGTTTTTCACACACACACACTTTGTTTCTGCTGTAGCAAAATTGTGTATGTGGAGGTAAACATGTGGTATGATAAGTTTTCACAAGGAAAAAGCATCACAGACCACTGCTTTCAAGGTACATTAGGTTTTCTGGGAAGCTTATTTTTCCCAGTGTGATGATGGCTTAGAACCACCACTGTAACAGAGGCCTCTGAAGCCTCCGATCTGGCCGAAACCTTCTCCAGTGAACAGGATCACTGAGATAACTAAAACTGGGAACTCCTCAAACCTGGAGTATGACATTGAAAGACTTTGTTCTTCAAGGTGATCAAGATAACCAGTTCTTGCAGATTTCTGACGTGTCTGAAGGACAGTGGGGACACCTTGTGGTCACCTCTGGAAATCACATATTTACACCAGCTCCTCCTGGATCATCCTCATACTGCAAACCCACCAGGATACATCACAGCTAAACACCAAAATATCTTGTCTAATCATATCCACTGAACCCATGATGAAGATAATGATGATGTTTTTTGGGAGGAAAACCTCCTGTTACCACAGCATGTCACAAATTAATACAAATATTAGCCAGGATAATGATGATGCTTATCATAATTTAACCCGGCAGGGGGCAGCTGTAGCAGCCCCCCAGAAATATTCAAACACATTTAAAATCATCCGCTTTAATCATAATTTGTTTCTGAAATGTTTTTTTTTAATACATGCACACCACAGATGAAAACATAAATCTTCATTAAATCAATTAATATGAGAATATTTTCTTAAGTTTTGAGTCTCTCTCCAGTTAAAATATGTTTTGTTTTGTTTTTTTTTACATCAGTTTTACATTAAAGCACCACTGTGCACAATAATATGTTTCCCTGTGCTCACCTTAAATCTCAGTTGAACAGATGCTTTTTAGCACCCAAGAACACCACAGCATCACTGTGGGGACTGCTCTGTGTTTTTACCAGATCTGCACTGCACTAATCTTCTGTTGCTTCAAAAATTGAAACTCTCTCCTCTTTGTCCTAGTTAAAGAAGAAAAAAAAACAAACAAACCACAGAACAGGAAATGGAGTGGAAATGGGGGGATGGGCAAGACGGTTCCCTTGTTCCTGTTGTCATCTGATCATCAAACATCTGATGCCCACTTATTAATGTGCAATCACAGAAGGCACAGCTGATCCCGAACATGGCTGTGATCCCAAGTTTCTCTTTAAAACTCTACACTCTTGGTCCACTGCCTCCCAACCAGCTGAGTCCTCCGCATGAAGATGAAGATGGCTGTCTTCATTATATTCTGTAACAAAGACAGTGGAGACGTGGCAGCACATTAACATAGAATTCAGAGTTTGATGTTGACTCCTGCCCACAAGTCTCTCTGATGTCCCTGGAACTGACTTTCCCTCTTTAATTCACCCCCTGTCCCTCAGACTCCTTTCCCACAGTTCACCTGCTCTTGTTTTTTCTGAAGACACCTTCCCTACACCACTCTGAATTGATGTTAGTGGCCATTTTGATAAATGCTTTAAAAACAAAACAAAACAAACAAACAAAAAAAAAAACCAACTAAAATCTTTCAAATGTTGAGTGTTTTTTGCCCTCGGCATGATATCAGAGTCTGCTGTGGTCTAACTTTTCCCCCTGTGTTCCTCTTTATCAGAGTCCTTCAAGGGTCCATTCTCAGTCTTCTTTAAATTTTCCATGAACATTCGACAGCTGTGGCAAACCCTGCGTTGACGTTATACTGATTTACATGGCTATACGCTAACAATATGAAGCTGTATATTAACTATTCATTAATTATAACCTTCCTTCATGAAATGAAGAACTGGAGGTGCATTAACTTCCTGCAATTGAATGACTCCTAATCCAAAACTATTCTGATTTGTGTTGCACTACTACTTTCTCTAGTTGACATTATGTAAGTAATATCAGGTTGTTCTGTTCATCAGCAGCTCTGTAAAGGTTGCTCATGTTTTTGTCTCCTTCAAACTGGACTACTGCAGCCTCTTTTATTCTGGTTTCAGCAGGCGAATCATCCAAAGGCCACAGCTGACATAGTTGCTGCGCTCTTAACCATCCAAATAATTGACCACATCACCTCGATCATGACTGGCCTTCACCATCTGAGTCTTAAAACTTTATTGTTGTTGTTTTTTTTATAACCTTATAACTGACTTGCTATGAATCTGTTCGCTGCCTGAGATGCAGTGTTTCCAAAGGTGAGGTGTTTACTGCCCGGGCTCCCAGCTGACACTAACTCAGTGTCCTTTGTGTCTGTTGAAAACTCACCTTTATCTCAAGGCTTTTTTTTTCTAAATCAATGCTTTTAATTGTTTGAATTGTGTTATTGTAGATTCCTGTTTCAAATGTTTTACATGCGTTATAAAATACTTTGTAACTATAACTATTTAATTAAATGTAAGAATTAGACGTGTGATGATGAAAGTTGTGTAACAGTTTTGGCCTGCAGGCTCAGAGCTCAGGACGGCACTTTAACTACAACCCTCGTCGGACAAAAGGATGGTTCAGATCCAGGTCCTGGTCCTGGTCCTGGTCCTGGGTCAGCTCAAGGTCACTGGTGTCCCCTTAACAACGGCCTGATTAATGCAAACACTGCGTTGCTATGGAAGCCAAGACACAATCAGCTCCCTGCATTGTCCGGGACTGAGCGGGGACAGCAGAGCGCCCTGCGGACATGGAGGACTCACCTGCCGAGGACAGAAGGCTGGACTTCATCGGGGACTGCGTGCTGAGGACTCTGAAGCTCAAACAGGACAAATGGCAGAAGTGCGTGTCCAGCGAGGAGAACCGGCAGGTGCTGCAGGACTTCCTGGACGGAGCCAAGGCCGGGATTCTGTTGGTGTCAGTGACCGCGGCCGGACTGCTGCAGGCCGGGCTGCTGCAGACCGCCTCCGCCGCCTCCACCTCCGCGAACAAGGCGGTCTACTTTATGAAGCGGAGCAGGACAGCGCTCAGTCCCGAGGCGATGAGAGACCAGCTGGTGGTCGGGGATTTGTCCTGGGCTCCGCTGGACCAGGTCTCTGCTCTGGTTGAGGAGGTGAGAGTTCTGATTCATCTAGATCTGCAGAGCTCAGTGTCAGCTGATAAAGTCCCATCAATGACTGGCAGCTCGTTATAGTGACAGTGGTGGACAGGGTCTGTCTCATGCTCCTGTCCTTTTAGGCCTGGACACATGTCCACTGAACCTTTTTTGGACCAATGCTGAACTCTGTGTTGATGTTTGTGTTGATTTTCACCTGACTGCAGCCGTTGTGGAGGATGGTAGAGTGGGGGGAGGCTCTCAGTACACAAGAGTCAACGTCCTACCACACACACACACACACACACACACACTGTTCTCACTATTAGCCTATAGTTTGCAGCAGGGACTGTGGTGATTGTATACTGGGGGAGGGACAGAAACTCCCAGGCAGACTTTTAACACCTCCCATTTATAACACATGATCAGGGTGATAGTCATACACCATAGATACATAATTTACTGTACTGTGGGTAATAAATGGGACACAGCTTTAAATCTGAATCAGAATAAGCTTTAGTGGCAAAGGATTCGTGTGCAAACAAGGAATTTGACTCAGTTTGAGCTTTGCCTTCAATATACAGGAATAAACACAGAAGTATAAAATTAAACTTAACTTAAAATAAAATGATCAAACTTTTGAAAACGAAAACATTTACAAATATGTATAAGTTGCTGAACTTGATGTTTCATTTAACACATGAAAAGCTCATTCCAAAGCAAACATTGGTCTATACTGAAAAACTCTTATTGCTTTAAATTTTCCCAGGTTGTGGCCCCTCTCCTCTCTAACAACAGGAACCACACTGAATGGCCCAATGTGCTGTCTCAAGACATCAGGCACCATGTCCACTCCCTCAAGACCAATGTGTTTGTGGTCTCGGGCCAAGTCCAAGGCAAGACTCTGCTGCCACTCCCAGCAGGCTCTGAGAGAGTGGAAGAGGTCACCCCAAAGGCAGACAAAAGGTAAACAAGCACAAGGTTCATTTGTACATTTGTAAATTTTAAAACATATTACTTATGAAACATCACAGGGGGGAAATGGTGGACAAAAGCATCGTCCACTCCTTGGAGACAGCAGTGATTGAGTGGAGCCATCAGATCCGTGGCGTCTTGAAGAAAGACTCCTCCGAGGCCCTGCTGGAGGGAAAGAGTCCCACACCTCACACAGAGCTGCTCTTCTGGAAGAACAGGTCAGCAGCTCTGCTATTACAGACGCTAAGTGTCCACAGGCAACTCCTGAGAAACACTTGTTCCATTGTTGAGATTGTGTGGAAATAACACATGTCCCTGCAGGACCTCAAAGTTGAATTGTTTTGTGCATTTGATGCCTGTGCTACTAATTATTGGATTTTCAGGACACCTGTGCTTTCAAGGGAAAAAAAGTCATTTAAAGCTGAGTACTCTCTCCTTTAAAAACTAAAAGGAGCAGAATCATTTCTTATGCAGCTAATATCCTCTGCTATGTGTTTCTCCTTTGCATAAATGTTTCAAAAGCTTGTTTGTTTGCTATCTGTTTTCTGTTCACATAGCTGTACAGATGGGGGTGGAGAGGCTCTTGACAGTTCCATCTTAACCTGGCTGGACTAGAGTTTCAGTTCAGTTTCACTTTATTGTCACATCCAAATACACACTTTAGCAGAGATGGAAGTGAAATACTGTGGCACACAAATCAGTCATATAATAAGATAAAAACTGTTCTAAAATAAAATAAAAACCATATAAAATAAAGATATTCATAAATAAAATTACAAGTATAACAAAGTATGGTGCAGAGACAGAGAACACATTTTAGCGGCAGCTCATATAAAATCAGATTAGTTTTAGATAATAGCTGATAATCACTCTGTGCAAAAAAAGCAGGAGGAACTGTTATGTAGCCAACTGAATGTGGAAGTGGTCACTGATGGTGAATATGGTCAACAAAACTTACCTAAAATGATTGATAAGGATGAAAACTGGAAAGATTTTACATCACAAAATTACAGATTCACAATAGCTACACAATAAACCTCAAATTACAAAACAAAAAGTGCTTGTTCAAAATGTACAATACCTACTTTTTCTCACATTGAGGATTAAATAGTGTTAATACGGATAGCCCCTTCATGTAACTTACATGAAAATCATTCATTCCCACTGCCATCGGACTTTATAACTCCTAACTCCTAACTATTAGAATACAAGCTTCCAAACAGCAGAATTTTTCTCTGGGGGCTAATAAAGAATTTTTAATGCCAATGTGTCAGTCATCTTTTTGTCCTCTATCTTTGTTTCTACTTAAAGATATGCAGATTTGGAATGTATCCAGTCCCAGTTAAAATCCTCTAAGGTGAATAAGATGGCGATGCTGTTGGATGCCGTGGAGAGCAGTTACTTCCCTGCTTTCATGAACATACAACAGGAAGTTCTGGCAGGTAATTAACTAAACCTCTTATGTGACAAAATAGAGAATAACTATGCTGTCTGTAGCTGTGGCAAGCATCTGGTTGTTGATTATAGTATCTTCAAGATGGTTTATCATCATCTACCTTTTGAAACATGGCATTTCTTCTTTGATCAGCTTTGGAGGAGGCAAGGGACAACTACATCCATCTGCAGCCCCTGCAGCGCCTGTTTGAGGACATGGAGAGCGTGGACTTTCCTGATGTCAGGGCTCAAATCATCCCTTTGATGCACACAGTGTGTCTGGTGTGGGCAAATGCCAGATACTACAACACCCCAGCACGCCTCATTGTTCTCTTGCAGGAGACCTGCAACCTCCTCATACAGCAGGTGAGCAGCATCAGTTTCTCTTCTCAGTGCTCAATCCCATGAGTTTGTTTTATTTAGGTCTCTGCTGCTAAGTAGTTATTACTGTGCTGTTTCTTCATAACTCATGTCAAAGGTTACCTGTCATTGTGAAGCTGGTGAGCCTTACTGTGTTTTTGTTTTCTTGCAGTTCCTCTCAGTGAAGTTTTAGTATCTGTGAATGGATCACTTTAAGGTTTTATTTTTCATTTGAGTAAAATCTTTCTGTTCAGTCACTCTGTGATCAGTTTATTGAAACATAGTGTAAAAACACAAATGAACCAGCAGTGCTAGATTAACCCCCCAGAGGCACCTGGCACAAAACTGAGCTGTGGGCCCCTTGATCTCTTTGGAGTGTCTGTGTATCCTGTGGCGTACTCATCAGGTACTCAGCAGCCAAGAGAGGGTAGCTCCAATTTACTTTTCCCAATGCCCCATGGAGAAACTGAGGTTCCTTGCTGAAAGTAATGTAATCATATCCAATTATCTTCAAAAACCTGGACTTTTTTGTAGTTACTTTAGATATATCACCTCTGAGGTAAGTTACTTTGATAACATTGATAGAACCTAACACCTTCCCATTCTGCAATAAGTGGCAGATCATTTATGCTATGATAGGTTGTTGATTTCATCATATCACTCCATCATATTGAGAAAAATCACAGTACTGAGCTGACTTGTTTCGAAATGTTTTGACAGTCAGTAGGTTCAATAATAATATTCTCTGAAGAAACACATAGAAGAACATTAAAAAATCATCAGACTGTGAGGAGCATATGGGAAAGGTAACACAAACGAAAAACGCTGGACTACTGATATAAAGTGAACAAGACTAGATACTGTGGGACAGGGAAGACAGTTCAACACAGGCGTAACACATCAGGGTGGAGTCATTTAACCACACAGGAGAGAAAGATGTGCAGCGACCTGGAATAAGAAAAGAAGCGAGTTTCAAAATAAAGCAGGAAAAACATCTACCAGAAACATGGAACAGGGAAGAGGACAAAAGGAAGAAAGAAGGATGTATTAAACCCCGTAAAAGGACACAGGGTACCCAAATAACACAGGATGCTGTGAAAGGGTTGTAAAAATGAACTTGAAAATTGAATGGAAGTTACAACCATAGCATAGATGTAGTTAACTGCTGTCTACACAGTTAGTTGGGTGGTTAGCAAAGCATTTAGCTGACTATAACACTTATATACTATAAATCCAACTAATCCCAACTACCTTTTGCTTGACACACCAGGCCCAGTTGTATCTAGTTCCAGAGGAGGTTCTGAGGGGAGAGGTTCCTGAGAGTCTCCTGAAAGTACGGACGAGTATTGAGATACTGCAGCTCTTCAGGAACACTTATGAGGACCGCAGGGTGAATCTGAACCAGTACCAGAGGAATGGGAGCCTGGTTAGGCCTTGGGACTTTTCTCCGCTTTTGGTTTTCTCTGGACTTGATCGCTTTATCAACAGAATCAAGGCCATTAAGGTGAGTACTAACCTTACTAACTAACTTACCATTAAATCAAAATTTTCATTATAGTGATACAGAGGCTGAGCTTGATGTCCTCTCTGTCTCCCTGTAGGGTATACTGCTAACAGCCATGGATTTATTGAAGCTTGAGAAATTAGAGATTGGAGGTGTCAGAGGCCGAGCCCTCAGCCAGCAGGTCCAGCTGCTCCATCTAGAGTTTGTGGACACTTACAAAGTCCTCACAGAGAAACCCTACAACTGCTTGGACCTCAACAACAGGGTATGGAGTTGTAGGCTCCCAGAATGCACCAAGCTTTAAGTCACTGGCTTGCTGGGGAAAGAGATGGTCATTTAGTAGAGCAACTTTTAAGATCAGTTTACAAGGGTTTAATGAATTACTACAGGTGATGCACTTTGTGTAATTTTTAACCCTGAATACTTTGATACAAGCTCATTTTTTTTCTCTGGCTGGCAAAACAGCTTGGTCAGTGGAGAGTTGGTGGAGAAAATTGGGTCTTTGCCAAAATAGTCTTTTTTCAGTGCTGCTTAGATGCCTAACCGAGATGATTTCCAACTATAGCAAGATAAGCAATTTATTTTGCTTGTAAGACCCAGACAGTGTTCCCCACTGAACGGCTTTGAGTCAGTGAGATGTGAAAGGGAATATTCTTTAGCTTGTGCGGCTGTGTGGTGTTATGGCTGTTGATGAGCTGAGCTTTCTGCACTGTAGGAGTTTGATGAGGATGTGAGGGAGTTCAGACTGAGGGTGGATGACACAGAGCAACGACTCGGAGCCATCTTCTGTCAGGCCTTTGACGATGCTTCTGAACTGGACCACGCCTTCAAGGTCCAGGGGATTTCATCTCTCTCTTTTTCTCACAAATACACCAACAAAATCACAAGCAAATATTAGAGTAATCTCACTTATCTGATGCCTGCAGGTTCTGGATATGTTCGGCAACTTGCTGGAGCGCCCCCTAGTGGCTTCTGTTGCTCTGGTGAAGTACCCTGTCCTGGTCTCTCTGTTTGATGGGGAACTGGACTCCTGCAAACTTCTGTACAACAAACACATCCTAACAGCAGAGGAGTTGGGTGAGATTTAGAAGAGATCCTGTATTTAGACAACTCACAATTAATTAATGAAGATACGATTGGGTAAAACTTCTGTAGAATTATGATGTTTTGGTTAAATCTGGAGATGACTGGGTGACTTTAATCTTAAAGTTGTAAAGGATTTGTCTCAATTCATATCTAACAACGCAAACTTTGGTTTTGTTGGTGCAGGTTTTGAGATATCCCAAAGGTGGTGGCTCTTAACACTGACGGCTACTTTGAAAACAAACATTACACAACAACAGTGTCCCCATTACTCTGAATAATGTCCAAAAACACAATCACACAACAGACACTCTTTGCACCATGTTCTGGATTTTTGATTACATTCTTGTATCTGTCCATAGTTGTCAGTGACAGTCATTAAGTGCAGAAAAATCTCAGATACATTCAGTGTTTCTCAAGAGAAATGCCCATCTCTCCCCATGGCCGTTTGAAAATGACTCACTGGTTGTTGTAGGGATTCAATTTAAGATAGTCCTGATTACAGAAACATCTTGATTAAAACCAGAATCTGATTGATTGAACATTGTGCCATGTCTGTATAGTTATTAATATTCTCCATCACTAACATTATGTATTCTTAGCTCAGCCTTCACTTGACTGTTTGATAAATATCTGTATACAAAGCAGTAATGGTACCTTACTGAACCCCCTCAGGTTCAATTCCAGTGAATAAGAATATGCCATCAGTTGCTGGGGGGCTGAGATGGGCCCAGGAGCTACAGCAGCGCATCCAGACCCCATTTTCTAAATTCAGACACCTCTCCTCTCTGTGAGTCTGCTCCCCACTGACACAGCATATTCAGAAGTGAAAGTTGATGTGCTTGTACATTTTACCATTCACTTTTTTCTAACTGATTTTGTGAACTGTTTTAAAAGTCTCATAAAACTCCCAGTCTGGAATATCGGCCACTGGATATGGACTTTGCAGGGATTCTCAAGTAATCTTTTCTGTAGGTGTCTGGAGTCTGCAGAAGGAGTCAGGGTCATCCAGAAGTATGAGGAGATGATGCAACTGTTGGACAGGTGTGTGTGGGTCTTATCTTCCTGTATTTCTCTACATGTCATCAGGCTTAGATCAGTGTGTTACTGAATAAAAGAACAGAGAGGAGGATAAAACAGAATAAACAAATTGGACTGTAAAGACAGAGAGAATTAACCAAAGGAATGAGACCTTAGCTCTGTATTTTCTTGTCATTTTACACCAACGCAGTTTTTATACACAACGCAGATTGTATTTGTTGAGTGTGTAACATTTATGAAGCAGCATGTAGACATGCAGCTCTGAGCATGATTTATGTTCTCATTATTACAGCACTGCTCTGCAGATTATTTCACAAGACTCTTATAATCCCATATGCTCTGTCACCGCTCACTATTGCCAAGTGAGAAATGGCCTTTTAGACCACATCCAACATTAGAGGCTGAGAGATAAAGCATTCCACTGGGTAGGAAATGCGGTTCGGATGGAGTTGAACTAAATTGTGTAAGAGCCAAAGAGAGAAAGATGGCGCTCCTGACAACTGTTACACATAATGAATAAGATGAAAAAGAATTGGGAACATATATTACATTGAACATCAGAGTCAAAGCTTAGTTTAGAAACCCATTAAATATCTGCTGGAATTTTCCCATGGATCCACAAATGATCTCATGACAACACCAACATAAAATAATGGAACGATACTTATCATTTTAAATATACACAAAATCAAGTATTACGATTTGGCCCAATGCTGGCTGAACGCCAATGAAAATTTTGAAACAAAACACACAGCTTGAGTTGAGAGACAGGTCTTTGGTAATAAATACTAGTGAGGGGTGAAGGATCCCGGCGGTGGCTGAAGGAGTGATGAGCTATGTTGGAGCAGATGAAGGGTTTAGTGAGTTGCAACAGGTGAGTGACGTGGTTGTTAATGGCAGCTCGGCAGGTGGTTTCAGCAAGAACCAGTAACCATGCTGGTGCTTGTGGTAGGAAACAAATAAGTATTTAGCACTAGTGTTTCTTATATTGCTTGAGTGCTTCCCAATAGTAAGTATAGCAATCTGGCAATGAGTTAATGGACAACTTGTGTTCTTATACTGGGTTGATTGCAAGGTGGAAATCAGCTGATTCAGGTAATCAGTGCTGTGCTACGCTCCTTGCTGAGAAGCACACCCTCACACACACGGACAGAATATAGAAAAACAGACACTGGAAACACTGGAAAATCATGGCATCAAATCAAGTTTTTAAAAAGAGAAAACTTTTTTGAGAGGTGTTGGAGAAAAGAAATTATAATTTGCCTCAGGGTTGTAATCCTTCACCACTTGGTCTAGTTTTAGATGGCATAATCTCTTTTTAAAACAGAATAATTTTAGATATTACCCATTTGTGGGAAATGTTCTAATAATGGTGTGATGTATAATGGCTAAAAAGAGTTTTGATGTGAAACCACTGAGGAATAAAAGTGATAAAGATTGAAATTAAAAAAAAAAAAAACCCTGAGTGTTTTAAGATGAGGCCATGACTGCAGATGCTCTGTCCCCTTTAACCCCCAACAGAACTGTTGAATTGTATGTGGTGGATGAGAAATCAGCAGCATAACCCTGATAGAAAAATGTGACCATAAACCCCAGTGTAAAGTAGCTAAGGCAGCCCTGGATGTTATCCCCCAGGGTTGGTTGACAGCCAGTGAGATTACATGACTTGGATTAAGGAACCAGGCCTGTACTGACTCAGAAAAAAGACATATGTATAAAATGTATAATCAGACCAAAAATATGTGTTCTGATCAAATTCAACTTTTAGATAAAGCTTCTAGAAAAACATGAGTTTGTGTGGGGGCCTTGAAGTATTTATTTTTATTATTATCATTATTCAATATAAACAAAAACAATTCACTGATTCCCTCCCTCAAACACAAGATTTCCTCTTTTTATTTACATCATAAAGTTCATATCTTTTGTTTTGGACATAATCATTTGGATTGTAGTCTACATGAATAATGTGCTAATTAAAAAAATAATGAACAATTAATTTATAGTAATTGTTATTTGCAGCCCTAATATTTTTAAAAAAACAAGATTAGGAAAAACTACAGTGCTCTTTGCAGCGCAGAGAAACCAAGGTTACTGGATGAATTAGTCTAAGTCCTTAAAAGTATGGTAATGTAAAAGTGTGTGTGTGTGTGTGTGTGTGCACATGTTTATGTATGTCTTTTGTGAATACACAAATTCTTTATGCTTCACTCACTTAATATCACTTCTTCCCTTTATGTCTCTGTCACACCCCCATCCCTACCTACCCCCCTCCCACCCATAGTAATAGAATGATGAACAACACTAGTTCTTTGCCCTCAATTTACTCCAATCAGAAATTAGATCCCTTGTTATGCTGTAATAATCATCGCCGCTGCATGAGAATGAATGTCACCATTATCATACATATTCTACTCAGGGACAGGGTGGGCTTTCTCACTCATTACCCCCACAGACAAAATGCAGTGTGATTTATGGCCATGACCGAGGCGTTTGATTGCCTCTGCGTCTGCGGAGCCACTATCAGGAAATGAAGCTCACAGCAGAAATCCAATAAGGAGCACACAGTGCGGACTGAAGTTCTCATCATAATCTTGGCTATTTACAGTTTGATATAGCTGTACGGAGCCCTGACATATTGTCTGTTCCCAGTCTCCTGGAGATGAATCAGCGCTTATTCTCATATTACCCCCCCCCCCACAGACACGCACACACAAGCACAAATGCATCTAACCCTCATGCGCTGCTATTGCTGCCTCTGCCCTTATTATCTGCTTGATGTGGACAAGCGAATCACACCTTTTATTCTGTTTACAGCCTCAGAGGGTTGTAAGAATGGCTCAATCATATGCATTTTATCTTCTTGTTTGGTTACCGGTGTTAATTTTCATTCCATATGCTGTTGTCATGCCTGTGTCTCTATGTAATAGAAAACCCAGGCATTTTAGTGGGAATATGAAACAATTGTTTTTCTCTGATAATAACTTCAGTTTGATGATTACTGCAGATTGTTGTTTGTGTTGGTGGTTCCAGATACTCCACTGGCCTGTATGAGACGTGGACAGAGACTGTGGGCGAGAGCGCTCAGTTCAACCTCAGCCTGCCATTAATAAGGAGAGACCAGAACACTCTGTTGATCTCAGTCAACTTTAACCCACAGGTTTTTACATTAGAAAACATACCTGAGACCAGCTTCTCCATGTGTCTTTGCTTATAAAGCTTTGGACAGCTCCTGAGTGATACATTACTTTGGTTTTAGTGTCCAGGTGCTGCATAGTACTAATTTGAAATGTGATTATGGATACCAGTTTGAATAAGTGCCTGGTCTTAGCTCTATGTTGAAGAGGTTTACATCAGTTTAGGGACACCTGTGTGGGAGGTGCAACCATTATAATTCTGTTTCCAGAGTTCAGTGGTTGAAATGTAATTGATAAATGAGTACTCACAAAATGAAGGTTCATCATATTGAATATTGACAATTTAGAGTCACCAGTTAACCCAAAAATGCATGTCTTTGGACGGTGGGAGGAAACCCAAGCAGGCATGGGTAGAACATGCAAACACAAAGGCCCAAGGCCCAGGAACTGAACCTGCGACCTTCTTATTGTGGAGCAACTGCGCTAACCACCACCATGCTGCCCATTATATATTATATATAAATTGTCAAATTATTTTTGAACCTTCTATAACAAGTGCTATATCTAAGGGAAGCCTCTTTCTATATGAATCTAGACCCAATCAAATTATAGCTGAGACCTGGCACTTGAAGTATTATCCAGTATTTTATGTCACATAATGAAGCTCAGAGCCTGAGGAACTAAAGATGTGTCCAAACACTTAGTGTCTGGATTTTATATCAAGCTGATCTCTTTCATTAAATACCCTGCAGTCAGTGTCACGCCCAGACACAGCTGCATAAATCTTTAAATAAAGTTGTGTATTTTGTGGACATTCATCTTTTTAATTAGATGGCTTAATGTTTCAGTTTGTTTTTTAAAGGCAATAATGTTGGTTCTCGCTGCCCTAAAGAGCTACTAACCAATCTCATTTATCTGAAGATTTTCTACCACCAACACCTCAAGTACTGACTGTTCATTATGCTAATATCTTTGATCTACTATGAAATTGGACTTAAAAGTAAAGATATTCAATACTGGCAGACAATGTTGGTTACATATATTAATGGAATTTCCTCTTCCTCAGCTGGCTTCTCTTCTAAGGGAGGTGAGGTACCTGAAAGCCAGACAGATCGAGGCCATCCCAGAAGCTGCAATGCAGATCTACACCAGTAGGGAGCAGCTGTGGCAGTATTTGGCCAGCCTGGAGCTCATCATGGACCGATACAACAAGGTTTGTGTAGACTGGGTTGTAAACAGTCAAGCCATTAAGCCTTAGGTTAATGGTAACGTCAAAGAATGGGGTTCATTCACCATTGTAGCAGAAGAAAAAATATGAAACTCTGCATGTCTTTGAGTGTGAGCTTTTTGATTCAAGTTAGCATCAGTGTTATACAGTGGAGATGGCAAAACCTAATCAGCTCAACTAAATGTGTATTTCAGGGGCAAATGTTGTGAAGAAAATGTTTTTGGTTTTGGTTGCTTAGCAATACGTAAAATTTTTGTCCAATCAGATTTCAGACTCTATATGTTGCCATGTCAATCTAACCTGCCCATGGCCTTCAGAATCAGTAGTAGTGGCCGATGTAACTTAAACTGTATTAGTAATGGGACTGTTGCTTTAGCCAATCAGATTTCAAATACGCTTCATAATAACGTCAGCCTTTTCCCATCCTCTAATTGGTTGATCAGTGCAAAGGTGTTACAGCCAAGCTCGATTAGCCAAACACGTCTGCAGCGATCTGCACACATTAATACATTTCAGTTAGATTTTTTATGCCCACATTGGCTGACGGAAGAGGAGAAATTGACTTGGTCTCGGCCATATTTAAAAATCAATTTTCAAGGCGGACATTTCCAGAAAAGCTAGACATTGTGAGGAGAGGTCGGCCAACCCCGAAGCTAGCTAGCTTGTCTCAGCCCGGGAAAGGGTTTGTTTGCCACTTCCAGAGCAGTGCCTTGGAGCGGTACCACCGGCTTCCAGCCTCTGAGGAGCACTGCAAATGATATTGCTGGGTAAACCCCCACTGTGGGACCAGGTGTCGATTGCAGTCAGTAAATAAAAATCAGATTTCCAAGAAAGACATTGCCTGGCACAGAAACTGATTTGTCTATCTGGCTCATTTATCCCTTCATGGCAATAGCACAGCGTGCCCATTTTCATTCAACTCACCTGTTTCGATTTTTTTTTAAAGATTGAAATCGCTTCACGTTAGGGGCGTGGCCTCTGTGAACGACAGGTTGTGTCTGCAGCTGCAGCGTCGCGTCAGTTTTGTCAAACTGTGCGTCACACCTGCGTCTGCGGCGTTTGAGTCTTTTGTCGGGTGTTCAAACTGAATTTTGGACAGGTGATTTGTTTTGTTGTTGGTTATTCGAAGAGTGGAACATGTGGAAGTGTGTTTTACTTTTACTCAAAGGTGAGAAAAAATTCTGGTGTCATTTATATCTTAGTCCTTAGAGACAATTAGTTCCTGCTCCTGGACCAATTGTCTCTTGTTGCTATGCTTTGTTACATATTTGTGTTTTTTTGCTCACACTTTCTTAAATGTCAAAATGATGGCTTGGATCAGTTCCGGTTTACCAGAATGAACTATGGAGTCAGAACAGTCTCATAATTAATGAACTCTCGCGGGGCTTTTCACGAATGCACATGCTTTGTTTCGTAGTTGTATTTTGGACTTCACAGATGTAATTTTGAGGCACACTTGAACACACCTGATTGGCTGATTAATCTGTCAATCAGAAACATACATTTGATTGACAGCTTTATCAGCCAATGGTGACGTTGGTTGACCTGCGACGTCAGGTCAGTCTCAAAATTCAACGTACAGATTTCGTAAATGCTCATTCAGCAATTCGTATGCTCCGTGAATTTATATTACAAGTGTGCCTCAAAATTACATTTGTGAAGCCCGAAATACAACTACGAAACAAAGCATGTGCATTCGTGAAAAGCCCCGCGAGAGTTCATTCATTATGAGACTGCTCTGACTCCATGATGAACTGCTCTTCAACTGCACTCTTGTATGCAGGGCAAAAAACAAAGAAAGAAAGAAAGAAAGAAAGAAAGAAAGAAAAAAACCCCAACAAAACAAACAAACAAAACATAGCGTAGGCCTGTGTAAATGCATGTGTGTGTTGTGTCACTCATTGAGTTAAGTGAACGAATTTGCACATAAAATATACTGCTACATAATTCTGTTTTGGGTTACAATGGGAGCTAGGTATAGGGGAAAAATGAAAATTTCAATAATGGTAGTTTAAAACAATACAACAGCAATCAGTGATGTAATTAATTCACACAAAGGACAAATCATCCATATGTAACACAGCTGGCTCACTCAGATGATTACATTGAAAAAATACAGCTTTTCATTGCTGTAGTTAAGAGCTCAAGTACAATTCTGTCATCGCAACATGGACGCCTATAATGAGGACAGCACCCTGACCCAGCACCCAGACTTGATGTTCTGGGCTTTGGTGTGGCCTTTCATTGTCAATTATATTAAAACCATATTTTTGTACACACTTAATGGGGGAAAGAAATCACATCACATTTCTCTGTTTTCTTTTTTTTTATGTCTCCTATTGCCTGGATTAAGGTGATCAACTCAGTGCTCGACGTGGAGCATCCTCTGATTCAGGGCCAGCTCAGGAACATCGATGCGCAGCTCCAAAAAGCACAGAGGAGTCTGAACTGGAACAGCCAAGGTCTTGAATCTCACTGATAATCATGGATGCATTTCTGGAGATATTATGCATATAAATGTTTTTATTTTTCCAACTGTTTAAGTATCTATTCAGCTACATTACAGAGAATATTTTTTCGCACTTACCCATAGTTGTGTAGTCAGTGAGATAGAGTCTTATCTGCCCAAGTATCGAAATATAATTCTGTGAAGTTTCTATATAGGCCACAGTTCGACAGAGCTTTGTGAATTTCACATGTGGTGCTCAAACCTTTTGAAAGATGAAATTTAAACAACTTGAAAGCAATGTCATTTTTCAGAAACAATTCACAGGCTGATTACTGCCATTGTTTTCGACAGAGAGAATTACTGGATACATCGGCCAGGTTTTAACTTTTAGTTCAGTGTTAGATCTCAGTTGCTCCTCTGCAACACTAGATGGGTGTTGTCTTTTTTGTGATCAGCCTGTGTTTGCTATCTTTTACTCTCAATACAATGAACTGCAGTAATGGTAACATTTATCCTGTCTCTTTACTGATCAAGAGACTGCTGCTGTGACAAAGACCAACAACATGCAAAAAGGTCTGTAGTAGTAAAACTGTCTTTCTCCAAAGTCCAACATGTACCAGTTTCAGGAACGTTTAGAGAAACATAAGGAGCCAAAACATATAAGTCACTGGTCATGTGCTATCTTTTCAGCCACTGTAGACTTCATGTGCTGCCCACTCTACTCACGACGTTGCCTTTGCAGTCTGATTTTGATTATTAACCCAGAAAACAGATATTAAAAAATAAATAAATAAATAAAGCACCAATTAGACTGTGAACAACATTGTTTGTATTTACAAATAGAGCTGTGAATTTTTTTTTTTTTTTTTGTTCACCTCTTAAATGCTAAGCTGACTGGCTCCAAGTCTGTCACTTGTATGGCTGCTCATACCATCATCATCATATCTGCTTTATGCAGTGCAGTCTCATTCTATTCTCTCTTTTTTTTTTTTTTTTTTTTTTTAGAAAGAGCACCAAATGTTTGTTTAAAACAGCAAATGTCAAATATACTAGCTCTGTATTGTTACTATAGGCTGGCATATATTAATTTCTATGTAATACATTTGTAATTATTATAGAAAAATTCCTTCATTCTCACTCCCTGAACTTTGCCTCCATCATCATGTCAATTCTGGAGCAGAGCTGACTGCTGAGAGATGTAACCTCAACATATAACTTCTCCATAAAAGTAAATATGAACGAGGTAGGGAGAAGTAATCAATCATTGATAAGCTTTGACTGACATAGTGCTGGCAGGTGTGCTGTTAGTTCTTCTAACCTCAGGAGTCTCAGAGGAGTGGAGCAGAAATGAGATTAATGTTTACTGTAAAAGCTGATGCTGGTGTCTGTACGTGGGCTGCACACTCCCATCTACTGTTGGCTATGTGTGTGTTTTGGATACTTATGGACAGCTTATGGGGAATTTTGTTTGCTTCAGGCTTATTTGATGGAAATGTCAGGGTTACCATATCCTTGAAACCATGCAACTGTAAGAATCCAGCACCGAATGTTTTTGAAATAGTAATAAGCAGGTATGGGTCATTGAAAGGGCTTGAATATTATTTTGTGCAGTCATAAAATTTAAAATTTTAAATATATTTTGAAGTTATTTTTTTAGGCATGTGGCCTTTTTACACAGACTGTGAGAGAAAGAAGAGAAGGTTAGGGTTGGGCTTGAATTTGGCCACCGTGGTTCGGGCTGAGCCTCTAGATAACGTAATTTACCCTTTTAACTCAATATTAGTAATTAAGTAATGTGCTGGTGTGTGTATGTGTCTTATAGACTACAATCTACCATCACTGTTGAGACCATGTTTAGAGGTGTTAAGAAGGTACAGAAACCCTACACTATTTTCCTTGTACTGGTTTTTGTCCAGCCCCAAAAAGCAAAACAATAATCCCTCATTTGGATTTAACAAAACATCATGTATATTATTGTTGCATCCATGTGCTCACTGTAGTGGTACATTACTTGTTCCTGTTTGTCATCATTTCTGATGCCTAGTCAGTTCAAGAGATATGGATTGATGTGTGTCATTGTTAGATGCACCTATTGCTTATACCCTGATGCTTAGATGAGTGTGTGGGCAGACTTCATTGGCAGCCTATTCTGCTCTTTATCGTCATTAAGTAAAACAGCTGGCTGACCCAGGTGCCTCACATTCTGAAACTGAAGACGCTAAAGATTTTCGAAACCTTTAAACTTAGGTTTGGTATGTCCGGGTTAAGTAGCCATGGGGATGTGGTATAAATAGTTTGACTGCCATCACCACAGCAGTCACCGCATCTGGTCGAACTACATAACTAAGCCTAAAATGGTGCATATTAACTCCCGTTAACAGCAAAAAGAAGAAGTAATGAAAAATTAAATCAACAAAGGCTTGTTTACTCCATGGAATTTAAACAAATAATCAGTCTTAATAAGATCACCTTGTTAAATGGTTAAAAGTGGTGGTTTTCATAAACCAGATAATGTACAGTAACACACAATTACAGAGGTTTGGTAAAATTAATTACAAACTGTTGCACTCACAACAGGAAATAATCATTATGCTGGCAGTCTCTGAACGTACACTGCCTAGAAAAGGACTGATAGTTGGGGCCAGAGAAACATGAGTATTTTACTACAAGCGATATCTTTTAAATATAGCACTATATTTACTCTTTGGAAGAAATTGCACAGGCCACTGCAGTTTTTCCTTCTCCGACCTGATTGGCTGAGAGCAGCAGACATGTTATGGCATCCAAAATTCTTGTTTCCTTCAAATAGCAACTCTACTGGAAAAAATTTTCACTAGAATAATACATTTCAGGATGTTTGTGACATTTGGACGGAACTGAGGTGAAAATTGTAGGTGCATAATGATAGTTTCTGGGACAGTGTGGCTATGATGCTGAAATTGCCTTACAGCCCAGAGCTGTTTCTGTAGGACTGGTGCAGATGTGTCCAAAGCAGAGGTACACTTTATTTGTTTTTGCTTCTTCTTTTTGTGACATTTTGCTTCTGAACCACAGTTTTATGTGTTGAAATCTTCAGTTTTCAGGCACTTAAGCTGAAGCTTTTTCAGAGTTGGAAACTGAAAGCGGTGAAGAAGGCTTGGTTTACTTAACCTCCTTTGTCAAACAGATTTCAATTTCTTTGCTAACTGTAATATTGACTAATTGGTCACTGGAGGTGGTTTAATGTGGAAAAATATGAAACATATGAAATATTTCCTGGGGGATTCCAGTATTTCAGTCACTCACTTTCATTCCAGATGGATTTATTTATTTATTTAAATTTTACACTGACCACACTTCTTCATTACCCCTCCTGCTCCTCCAGGTATTTGGCCGTATATCCAGGAGCTGCGAGACTCCGTCTGTGACCTTGAGAGCCGACTCCAGAGAACAAAAGACAATGTGGAGGAGATCCAGAGCAGTATGAGATCCTGGGCCAGACCTCTGTTTGACAGGAAAGAGGGCAAAAAAGATGCACTGCTCAGTTTGGAGGACAGAGCCGACAGGCTGGATAGATTTTATAGTCTGTTCCAGTCCTCTGGAGAAAAGATCCACTTCCTACTGAAGGTTGTTAAAAAGATGTGTCCTTGTGTCAAATATGCCTTATGTTTCCCTTTAATTTTATCCCTCTATGGGTCTATCATGAAGTTGGTGATTGCTTTTTTTTTTTAACATGGTAATCCAGTACTAGTGTCACTTTTTCTCATGCCTCAGAACAACCTGGAGCTGTTTAGAGCCGAGCCGACCTCTGAAGAGTGGAAGGCATATGTGGAATACATTGATGACATGATTGTAGATGGACTCTTCAACAGCATTGAGTGTTCCCTCAAGTTCTTCGTGGACAACACAGGTAGCACATCCATGAGCTAACTGTAGTTGTGTGGTGATGCTGGTAGCATTACTCTTGTTGTCACACTTCCATAATGTTCCCTCTAACTATAAATATCAAACGCTCACTATTATTACCCCACTGTAAACTAAAAACATAATGTCAACCATCGCACCTACTTTTGACCAAACAGCCAGGCAAAGTTAGTATTTAACAAATTTAGTTATCAAAGATATTTTTAATAATTTAAATAATCTTTCATACATAAATATAACTTTAAATGAATAAATGTTGATCTCTGCCTACAGGACATGCTGACATATTAACTATAATAACCTAATTTGGGGATAAGCAGAAGCAGAATGGGTTAGAATTAGTTTTCCTAATGTTGATCTTGATTATTCTTGGGAATCAACTTTACTAAAGCTATAACACGCTGAAAAGGGTAGACAAGGGAGAGAGAGAGAGATGGTAAATGGCGGAAAGGTCACACACACACACACACAGTTTAATGACAATAGAAGTTTCAGTGGTTCAACAGTTTCCATGTTCTTTCCATTAGACCAGATAGCTGTTGTGGCCCCTCTGTTTGAGGCTCAGCTGGACCTGAAGGTTCCTGACATGGTGTTCACTCCCTCCCAGGAGTTTGGTGCTGGAGACAGCTTCTTTGAGCTGGTGGAAAGCCTTATTAATGATGTGTTCAGAATTTCGTCACTGGTGCCACGCCTTGCCCAGCACAGTCCCTTCCCCGACTACCAGGTAATGATGTCCTTATGTGGCATCAACAATATATGGTATTGTTTACTTTGAGTTGTGATCGATACTATGCATGTCACATGTTGGTTACCTTTCCCCTCAGGCTGACATGGAGGAAATGGCTGACCTGGCTGACATGCGTCATCTCCTAATGGAACGTGTACAAGCTGTTACGTCAACGTGTTGCGAATTTCGCAACTCCCTGGAATGCTACAGCTACCTTTACATGGACAATCAGAAGGATTGCATGCGTCAGTTTCTTCTGTACAGCCACTTTCTCAGCAGTCAAGAGATGGAGGACTGTGCAGATGATGGAGTCCCAGAAAGTCCACCAACTTTGGAAAACTTTAGAGACCAGGTCGATAGGTGGGTGTCAATGAGGCAGATGGTGAGCATATGTTTGAGCATGGTTTCAAATCTGCCCATATTGACCTGTATTAAATCTTATTTCTCATTTACTGCAGGTATGAGAAGCTCTATGAAGAGGTGCAGGGTCTTGAGCCGGTGCATGTGTTCCATGGTTGGATGAGGGTAGATGGTCGTAGCATGAAGAGTGCCTTACTCAACATCATCAAAAAATGGAGTTTCATGTTCAAACAGCATCTAATGGACCATGTGACCAACAGGTGGGACAAAATTAAAATGCATTGTTTAAACCCATAAAGCTTCTGGTGGCCAATGTGACTTTTATTGTCCTGTGGTCACTTTGTCATCAAACATACATAAGTAGCTACTTTACTAGGTTGTGCGGACAAACTGTGCACTCTGTCACTTGTCACTTTCAGGATAATACATCACACATAAACATTGGTGTGGATGGATGGTCAGCTCAGTGGTGCTGTCAGCTGCTTTTGGTTTTAAGTATTGGTTTAAATTTCTCAGTGAGTAATTTGTGTAGGTAACAGGCTTTTAACTCAACAAGATGCTGCAAAGCTCATTCAAACTTTGGACTCAAGCAGATTGGACTTCAGTCTTCAGCTTTTTACTTCAGCTATTTCAGAATTCTCCTGTCAGACTTCTAACAATGAGAAAGCAAATTACTCCTGTATAGTCTACGGCACACTGTTGATGGTTTTGAGCCTCATTGGAGTGCCATCACTGGCACTCTTTATGCCCCCTCATGAGCCCTGACGTCTTCAACAGCAGGGCTTTTAACTGTACCAGCGCTGTTGCCTCACAAAGGGGGTTTGTGGTTTTGATTCCTGGGATTTTTCTGAGTGGCATTTGCATCTTCTCCCTGTGCCTGCGTGGGTTTCCTCCCACAGTTCGATAAATGCACATTTAGGTTAATTGTTGACTCCAAAATGCTCGTAGGTTTGAATGTGAATGTGAATGGATGTTTGTCTCTATGTCCTTTATATGTCAGTCTTGCAATAGACTGGTGACTGAGTAACCCTGCCCTTGCCCAGAATGTTAGTTGGGATTGGCTCGAGCACCCTCCATGACCCTGATAAGCAGTTGAAAATGAAATGAAAATGAAAATGCCCCAGAATAAGACAGAGGAAGCAGCTTTTACCCCCCATGTGCACCTAAACATCTTACCAAGAAGAACAGAGGGATGGGCTCAATGAATATATTTAAACCAGAGCTGAAACCACATCTGTTCCATTGAACTATAAAATTAAATTAATATGTTCCATTAACTCAATCTTTACTTTTGTGTTTAGCTCTTTGAGCCAAATATACATCCTATGTTATACAAATTAATATAATTAATAATTATCATTATTGTTTGTAGTATTGAAATACTTTCAATGTTGTATTTACATGTTTGATTTGATTTGAATTGTGTAGTCTCACCCTGATGACATTTTGTAGGGTGACTGCTAGTTTGACAAGAAACTAAAACTGATAAAAGCCCCCTTGACCATAACCCTAATGATCATGTTTGTCAATCATCAGTCTGTCAGATCTGGAGAACTTTGTCAGTACAGCTGAGGCCGGCTTGGGCCACAGGGTGCAGGAGGGTGACTACAGTGGCCTGGTGAGTGTCATGGGCCACTTGCTGGCTGTGAAGGAAAGACAAAATAGCACAGATGCAATGTTTGAGCCCCTGAAACAAACCATCGCTCTGCTGAAGGTATATGAGCAGGAGCTGCCTGACGTGGTCTACAGGCAGTTAGAGGTGAGGACTGATGCTCAGTTGTTTTAGATTAACTTTACCAGCATGTGTACCTTCTTGTGTTTGTTCCAGCTGAGACATAGCCATTTCTCTTCCTTTTTTGTCTCCTTCTCCCTGTTCCTGTTTTGCACTTTTCCTCCTGGCCATTCATCATCTGTCACCCCTGCCCGCCTTGTTTTTCTCTCCTCCTTCTCTTTTTTAACTCCCTCTCTCTGCATCATTCTGTTGGTCCATTGATCTGTCTGTCTGTAGGAGTTACCAGAAAAGTGGAACAATGTGAAAAAGCAGGTGGTGTTGGTCAAACAACAGGTGGCACCGCTGCAAAGCATTGAGGTGTCTGCCCTACGTCGTAAATGTGCATCATTTGATGTGGAGCAACACGCCTTCAGGGAGCTCTTCCACAACAATGGACCCTTCAGGTAAAAAATATATTGTTTACTCCCCTAATAATCATAATTTTTGTACACTGTATTAAAAACGTAATAAATGTAGCATAATCTTTATTGTGTGTGTGTGTGTGTGTGTGTGTGTGTGTGTATTGTATATTGTTATTTGATTTCCTGAAGTTTAAATACAATTCAGTGGAAAAACGTTTTTAATTTTAGCAAATGTATTTTAAAGGTATATAATATCCATATAAATACAATTATAATATAAAAATAAAAAGCTCACCAATGTTCAGACAGTGAGCTGTCATAGTGTTTCTACATTTACAAGACACATTGTGCACCTATAAAACACATATACCTGCACTGCACTGCACTGCAGCGTGCTGATAGTAAAACTCAACATCTAGTGTGACCCCATCCCCCCAAACAAAAGAGCATAAGAAATCAAGCTTTCAGAACAAAAAGCATGTCTGTGTAGCTTTTCTAGTCACACAATATCAACATCAGTGTTTAATTCAGAGTTGCAAAATTGTCTTTTCCAAATTTTCCTCGGCAGTTTCACAACTTCTACTTAATCTACGATAGAATCTCATTGGATGTCTGTCAGGGAGGTAAAAATATTTGGGGTGAAATTTCAGTTTGGTTGAACCTGAGGTAAAATCTGTACTGAAACCTTAAAAAGTTTGATATGGCAGGAAAACTAATGAAATTTTGTAGAAATGTTCATTAAAAATATTTCATCATCAAGCTGCAAAAAATCAAGCATTCAAGAATAAATCTGTCATTTATAATTATGCTCATACCAAATGTATTTGTATTTTAACAAGGAAATTATGAATTGTTAAAAATCTTGTGCACATAATATCAATGCTCAGTAGATGATAAAATGTAAAATGTTAGTCAGTGAAGGCAGCACAATGTAAGTTCAGTTTTTGCCTTTGAAGCAATAACTTTCCCTTCTCTAACCTTCTCACTCAATAATAGAGAAAGGCTATCTTGAAGCTCTCACATCCGACAAGGCTAATTGAATCTTAACATAATGATAATTAATTCATAGGTAGAGATGCTTCGTCATGATGTCTAATTGTCAGATTAGTTATGTGTGTAATTGGTCTCTTAATAACCTGCTGATTATTTTCCCATTAATGTCATGGAAGTCATTGTTAATTGTCACAGTTAGGTCTGGTGTCACTGCAAATCAGGCTTGGCAAAACTGCAGCCTTTCAATGCCTAAACACAGCCTGGATTATACTTGGCTTGTGTACCCATGTGTTTTTGTGTGTATTCTGATTGGTGCATGTGTGCACTCATGCATTTGTCCAGGTTTGACAGCAAGAACCCCTACCAGATGTTGGACATGTTCCACTGGCAGATTCAGGAGAGGGAGGCGGTGATGGGCTCGCTTGTGGAGTCTGCAAGCCTATTTGAGGTCACAATCTATGAGTACAAACAGCTCAGACAATGCAGGTAAATCCCAAAACTGGAAGGAGAAAGCACCACAGGCCTATGCCAAGTTTGAAACTAATGAGCTGCTGGAGCAAAGATGCTGTTTTACATTCCTACTGTAATCAGTTTTCAAGTTCTGCCATCTTCACACTAGTTTTATTCACTTTATATGCTCTCCTTCATCCCCAAGGCGTGAGGTAGGCCTGCTGAAGGAGCTATGGGACATGGTAACCATGGTGGAATCTAGCATGGCTGCCTGGAAGAAGACTCCCTGGAGGGAGATCCATGTAGAAGACATGGAGCTTGAGTGCAAACGCTTCTCTAAAGACATACGTGGCCTGGATAAAGAGGTGAGGGGGATGGATGTATATTTAAAGTAGCTTAGAGAAAAAAAGAAAGTGTGTGAGGCTGAAAAAGGTTCGCAGGAAAAATTTTCTTGAAGCACTGACATTAATAAGTAACTTCCAACTGCAATTGACCATTCACTGAACTGTCATTTTCCACCCAAAGCCTTGGCAAATGTAACTAGGAGTGGCAAGTCTGCCATGCTTTGGATTCCTCCACATGTTGAACCAGTGTTCAGTGGACTATTAGATGGTGAGATAAAAGGTTCTGCACTTACTCAGTACATTTACAGTAGCAGCTCTGGCCAGCTCTTTATTTTATTTTGAGAAGTTAAAATTGAGCCAATATCACTACAATTACAAACGTTTGTAAGATAATTATTTACATATGGTTCTGTTATCATACTTATAACCCAAAGATTAACCTGCTCTGCACTTTACAATGTCATCTACTCAGATAATCAATTTGAGTTGATGCCTCTGCCTCTGTTAGCATGGTGTGATGTAGTTAGCCAGCAGCTTCTAACCAAAAAATGGAAACATCAAATATTCAGATTATACCTGCAAAAAACTTTGTGAGGTCATGACAGATTCTCTACATTTGTCTAAAATCAGGGACACACTTTATTTGAAAAAACTTGATACTGTCCCTCAACCTTCCTCTCCCTTTGCTGTACTAAAAATATAGCTTGTCAGGTGTTGCCACAGCAAACAAGGGGTCAAAGCAGCACGTTTGCCTTTACTTTCAGTTGCAGCTGGGAGTGTGCACCCATGAGCAATACAGGTAGAAATCACTGAGTGTGTGTGAAAGTCAATAGTCAATTGTAGGAGAATAAATCAAAATTCAAGCAAAAGCCCAGTATTTTAATCCTGGCCTTTGTCTCCTGTAGGTTAGAGCATGGGATGCCTACACAGGTTTGGACAGCCAAGTCAAGAACCTTCTCACCTCCCTGCGGGCTGTAGCTGAGCTCCAAAACCCAGCCATACGAGCCCGTCACTGGCACCAACTCATGGCTGCTACTGGAGTCCCCTTCACCATGGATCAGGTTTTCTAGTTTATTCTTAAAGATGAACAATGAGATTATTCTGGGGTTATACTTCTGTTTGTCATTGGTTGGATGCCTTCATATTGTTTTATTTATTTTAATATTTTAAATAAGCAGTCAACGACTTTTTATTGTTAGTCACCTGCAATGAATATTCATCTATGGTTACAAGGATTTACAACAACAAGCTGGATTTGCTCTGATGCTATATTTTTATTGTTTACAGATTTTTAAGGAGCATTGACTTAGCTGAATAATTAATCATTTTAATTACAGAAGAGGTGATTTATTTTTGCATAATTTTAGATGGAGGATTCAAGGCTGTGAACAGCTCTTTTCATAAGTCTCTTAGGCTAACTTTAGTTCTAGGCAGCTTCCCTCCAGAGCTTTGCATCAGCCTTACTACTAGCAGCCTGTGAAGAATTTACATAGTGCTAAAGCCCTGATGTTGGTGGTAAAACTATAGCCAACTGCAGTGTTATTGCTGAGATTAGTGTTATGTCCTGTTTGTGATACAAATGTCCAAAGATGCAAACGCACAGAATTTTTCCTGCCTCTAGGTGAAGAAGGTTAGATCTGACCTTTAGTTTCACTATATGCCAGTTAAACTGAAACCAGTAATCACAGTCAGTGCTCACCTGTACTTTTACTAATATTATCATCTTATATAATGTGTGGGTAAAGCACTGATGGGGCTTTCTGTGTTCAGGAGACCACTTTGGCCAATCTGCTACAGCTCAACCTACACTGCTTTGAAGAGGAGGTCAGAGGGATCGTGGACAAGGCAGTTAAAGAGATAGGGATGGAAAAAGTCCTCTCTGAGATCAACTCCACTTGGACTGGTACAGGAAGGGGGTTTTTCCAGAATGAGAGCTTTTCATTTTGCCATCCAGCATGTTGACCGGTTCTGGTGAATTGACTTAACTGATCCCCTTCCAGGTATGCAGTTCCAGTACGAGCCCCACCACTGCACACAGGTGCTGCTGCTTCGCACAAATGAGGAGCTGATCGAGACGCTGGAAGACAACCAGGTCCAGTTGCAGAACCTCTTGTCATCCAAGTACATTGCACACTTCCTGGATGACGTGTCATTGTGGCAGAGCAAGCTGTCTGTAGCTGACTCGGTCATCTCAGCCTGGTTCGAGGTGCAGCGCACGTGGACCCACCTGGAGAGCATCTTCATAGGCTCTGAGGACATCCGCTCACAGCTGCCTGAGGTTACAGAAAAACTCCTGCACACTCTGCAGGATATACACACATATCCACAAACGCTTAATTACAGCTCTGAATTAAAGGTGGCAGGCTCATATGCATGTAGACCATAACCCACCATATGAACACCACCTGTGTTCATATTCACATTACTGTTATTGGCTCTTAATTAAGAATACATTAATTTGCCCATACTCCCAGTTTAGGAACTGAGATTACACAACTTTTTAATTACTCCCATGATGTTAAGGCAGCTCTTTAAATTGGATCTTTGCTCTTAAACCTGTCATTATGCCCCTTTTCCTTTGGGAACCTAAATCTGTGGCTGGGCTCCACCCCGAAATCCTCTGCAGGACACCAGGCGCTTCGAAGGGATTGATGCTGATTTCAAACAGTTGGCAGACGGCATGCATGAAACACCCAATGTAGTAGAGGCAACGAATAAGCCAGGGCTGTTTGTTAAACTGGAGGACATCCAGAACAGGTATGAGGCCTCTCCAGTCATACTCCTTATATTTGTTCTCAAACACTGACTCTGTGGTTATCTCTGCAGGCTGTCTCTCTGTGAAAAAGCTCTGGCAGAATACCTCGACACCAAGCGTCTGGCTTTCCCCAGATTTTACTTCATCTCTTCAGCTGATCTTCTGGACATCCTGTCGAATGGGACCAACCCACATCAGGTAGCGATGCTCATTTTTTGCCCCAGGGATAGTGATGAATGTTATGCTTCAGTCTGTTCACAGTGTCTTCATGCAACACTTTCTTTTAGTTGCAATAATGAGCTCCTCTGCTGTTGTACTTCCCTCAGTGTCCACACAGAGGCAATGTCGCTCATAGTTTGGCATCCTGTTTCAACATCCATTATCAGGAGTTTGTTTTATGCATTTCTAGCTCCAAGAAATAAATCACTGTTAAACACAGCTTGCCAGTACATATCTGTAAGAAGTAGTTAGCTGGCACACTGGCAACTCAGATCTTATATTTCTTAACCCCAGTGAAAAAATTGTATTTATTTGTGCAAAGATGAAGAACCAGTTAGACTATGAGCTGTGTGTAAACTGAGACTGACCTTAGCATGTGTGTGTTGCCCAGGTCCAGAAGCATCTGTCTAAGCTGTTTGACAACATGGCAAAGATGCGATTTGAAGCAGCTGGAGAGGGGAATCCTTCCAAGACCGGGCTCGGCATGTACAGCAAAGAGGAGGAATATGTCCCCTTCAATCAGCCCTGTGACTGCACAGGGCAGGTAAAATTGAACCGTAATCATTTTTTTGTCTTTGAAATGGTGGGGCCATAACATCTTCATACATTTATAATCTCCATCTTCATTAGACTGTGACAGTGGCTCTATGGATGTCCACAGGTGGATGTAATAGTTGAGAAAATTCACTTTTCCCATTCATCTGTTTTCTGTAATGGAAAGACACTGAGGAAAAATATATAATAAATACAAATATCACAACACACAATAAAGGTTACAAATGAAATTGAGTCTGTCGTTGCCCTTGGGGTTTTGCATATCAAAGCCCATAAATCAATTAATTTTCCATTACATCCCATAGTATTTGCCTGACTCCACATCAACTCTAATGCTTATTAATGACCTCATTAGGGTCCATTGATAAGAGAGCCCATTGGTTCTCACTTGATAGACAGAGCAATATTTTGCTTCATTTGTATTCATGGACCAATTTTTTGGTTCTTGTTTTTGTCTATCTGTGTGTGTCTGTGTGCGCGCACATAAGGTGGAGGTGTGGTTAAACCGGGTGCTGGACACCATGCGCTCCACAGTTCGCCATGAGATGACTGAGGCGGTTTCGGCTTACGAGGATAAAGTCAGAGAACAGTGGCTGTTTGAATATCCTGCTCAGGTAAACAGGCTCAGTGGGATGTCGGTAGAAATTTTGCAAAAATCATGATAATTTCCCTGAGATACTTCAGTCCAGTGCACACACTCACTAATGCTTCACACACAGCTGATTTCAGTTAATACAGGTATATATATATTTATGATAATGTAAACTTTTTTTCTACCAGGAAATCCTTGTAATTCAGAAAAGTAGTTTGTCTGAAAGATAACATCTGTGTGTGACATCAATGATTAATATGTAGCTACAAGTAGAAAATAAGGTTTTGTTTTTCCTCAAGAAATCTTCTCCCTCACTTCATCTATGACCTTATGTTGCCCCAAAAACTGTGACATTTTACTTTTGTTCCACACCTGCCTCAGGTGATGTCCAGTAAAGTAGTAATCTATACACTACTTGGGAAAAGTTTCTGCAACTATAGTAGTCAACATGTGGGCTTTGTCACCATTTTTAACAAACAGCTACTAAAATCCAGGATATGAAAACAGCTGAAGCAGCAGCAACGAAGCTGATGCTGTGTAACCAGGTCACAGAAAATCACAGTGATGCTGAGTTTAATGCTACCATCTTTCCAGTTGTTGGGAATTGTATGGGAAAACATTGTGATGACTCACAATTTTAGTTGAAATTATGTTTTTGTTTTTTTTTTTTTTTACATTTCGTTCTAAAAAAAGGATGATTATGTGATTTTCTTGCAAAATACAATATAAACAAACACAGTTGACATTTTTATCAACGAGTAGAGAGTTATCTCCATTTTAACTGAAGTTATGCCCCCTATAAATTAGTAGACAAGTCAGCTCCTTCAGTGTTCAGCTGATCTTTCACACTGATCAGCAAATTCAGCTTCAGAAATCATCTATGCCTCTCATCCAGATTTTCCCACTTTCAGAAATAAAGAAGCCAAAGTAAAGCCAAATTCCTGTATGGAGACATACACTCATAAATGAAGTATACATACTTAATTTGTGTCTGTTGGCTCAGTCCCAACATTTGGTTCACATTAAGTGCGTTATCCTTTCATTGTTTGGGTTCAGGTGGCATTGACCTGCACACAGATCTGGTGGACGTCTGATGTTAGCATGGCATTTGCCCGTCTGGAGGAGGGCTACGACAACGCCATGAAGGAGTACTACAGAAAACAGGTGTCCCAGCTGAACACCCTCATCTCCTTGTTGATTGGCAAACTTACACCTGGCGATCGGCAGAAGATCATGACCATCTGTACTATTGACGTTCATGCCAGAGATGTGGTGGCTAAAATGATTGCTCAGAAGGTGAGGACGGAGGCATCTATAAATTGTCATGCTGGCATGGGGACCTTTACTAATTCTTTTGAGGCTATTCCAACTCTATCTATCTATCATATTTCCATAATTAGAGAGTGAAGAAGCATAGATTATTCTGGGCTTTATATTAACCTTTGGCACTTTCTGTTCAACTCTTTTCTTGTTTTTCTTTTAAGGTGGAGAATTCTCAGGCATTTGTGTGGCTCTCCCAGCTCAGACATCGTTGGGGGGAAAAGGAAAAGCATTGTTTTGCCAACATCTGTGACGCTGAGTTTGTCTACTCCTATGAATACCTGGGGAACACACCACGGCTGGTCATCACTCCTTTGACTGACAGGTATAGAGGTGTTTTTTTCTTCATGCCTCTGTGTGGACAGAAGCAACAAAATAACAAGATTACTCCTCAACTGAAATTTGAATTAAGTTATCATTAGCGCCATAGGTTTCATAGGTTTTTAAGAATTAAAAAAAATTTAAGTTCTCCAGATGACTTGTTTTAAAGTAAGAACCCTATAACTGTATAACTGAGGTTTTATATGTGCTTTTTGTGACTATACCTAATAGCTGGTAAATATAGCAATGATTGATATAATTATTGTTTAAAATGGAGTTAGGAATATTGGGCCAAGCCTCATGGATTTGTCCAGGAATCTAATCTTAGAGTCAGTACAATAACACTGATAAAATCTCTTCTATTGGTGACCAGTGTGATTATGGTGAGACAAAGTACCTGAATTTAGTTACAAACAAAGTGTTTGAACAATACTTATTGCTAAATATTAAGAAATGAAAAGCTATAACTATATGAAATTCATTTATAATACATGAGCTCACACATAACACCACAACAATAACAAACAGCTAATTAAACATACACCATCAGTATATTTGGAATGCAGATTCAAATGAGACACCAGAAAGATGAAGGCATGTATGTCGACACATCATGGTAGAACTGTTCTGTACTTGAAGGATACAGTACTTCACTCCACTGTGTACATTTCCATGTTGGGTGAAGAAATAGTTGTACAGATTAAACACCAGTAGTAGCAAGACAGCAGTTCTCCGCTGCTATGTATTATCAAACATAGACATTAGCAGTCACTGGTTAAACTAGTCCTTGAGGCTTCTGCTATGTAAAATTTGCCAGATTAAAAAAGAAGGAGGAGTGATCTGCTAATGTTAATTTGCAAATTTTGAAAGCAACTTTCACAATGTTTGGTGAGTGTATATAATGCTGGGTCAACTTACTCAGTCAACATGCAAATGTTTGGTTTCATTAGAGCAGATAAATACTGGCTAATCCATTGTAAGTGCTTTTGTGTGTTTGGTTTTACAGTACCAAACACAGTAGCTGACTGGGAAAACTGCCGCTCCCAGAAGGGGCAAGAGGCATCCCATTCACTTGGGACAGGTTAAATGATAACAAAAATAAATTAATATCTGTCCGTTAATCATTTAAGAATTCCGCTGATTTTTATGAAGTTCATTTAAAATCCATTATAAAAATATTTTCAGAAGTCCGTTTGTGGTGATGATTTTTTTTTTCCCCTTAAAAACCGAGGAGAAGATGCAAACATGTCATCTGATAATAACCATCTTACTCACTTTGGGAATCTGGATTTGAATCATTATGCACACCCACCACAAGTAGAACCTTTCAGAGCAGCTCAGCCTGGGCACTTTGCCAACAGCTTCTTCATTCACATGTACATGTTTCTGCAGCGTTTCTGATAAAGTTTCAACTACACGGAGATGAATACCTGCCTCCCTGAGCCCTTTGGCAAACTACAGCATTTGAATGTGCTGTTTCCCAGACTGACCAGTATTCCCTTTGAAGCCTGAACAAAGCAGAAACAATGGGCTTTGATGGCTGGATCAGCAGCCGTATAGCAAGACTTCACCATATGGTGCATGGCCTCTCTCCGACTCACACAGTCCTCCAATGGCTCCGTTTCAACAACGGACCAAGGGGCTGGTTGTCAAATCCTTTAATCCACAACATGAGAAAGAAGATAAAAGCTTGTTTGCTCCATGATATTGTTACACTACTTTTGTTGGCAGGAAAAGAATCTAAGTCGTGGCTGTCAAGTGAAAACCTGACATCCCCAAACATCACTGAAAATGAAAAGCCGACAATAACAATGTTCAGTTGTTTCTCAAGGCATTAGCAACAGTCAGTTCATGCACGGTATAAAAACATTTTCTCATTAGGATTCAAGATTTAAGAATCAAGATTCATGACAACTAGGCAAGACAAGTTCATTTTAATAGCTCTTTTCAACAGTATATAAACTTAAAACAAATATCGAATTGAAAGGCACTCAGTTGCAAAGAAATGCAAAGAAATAAAAACAAGTAGAAAAACAGACATTTAAATTTGATTTTAGCAAAGTTAATTGCCTGATGGCTTGATTTAAATAAACTGAGAGCTGGAGTAGACTTTCTTGGAGTTTCTTCAAACTGGCTGTTTTTTCTGCATGGTTAGTTTGATGATCTAGTGTTGTCTAGCTCTTTAGTTGTCTATAACAGGTCTGTTCCTTTCTCAAAGTGTAGTAATAGTTTAAAATCAATAGTTTGACACACACAGAGATCTGAGAGCCGCACTAATATGTCAGTGCAGACTCTGAATTAACTGAGGCTGTCTGATTGACCTTTGGTTGAGATGTGAGACACAGCCTAGTCAAGTTCATTTACCTCTTGGTACAGTTTGAAGTTGTGCAGATGGAAATGAAGTCAAAATCAATCATTAAACCAAGAAATCTGGCTTGATTTAGTGTGAATAGCATAATATTCAAGGTCATGGTTAGAGTTTTTTATTTTAGTGCCAGGTAGACATCAATGAGTATCCTGATTATGTGCTTGGTTTTAAAGTTTTGGTGCACAAACTTTACATTTTCACAATCATCTTCAACATCTGGACCAGAGTTAAAATAATTAGCATTTTTATTTCACTACTACAAAAAGGTCCAGTTTCTCAAAAACCTATTTTGGGCATCTTAAAATGTTTTTGTCAAAAAATGGGTGAACCTTGGTGAGGATCCTCTTCAAGCTAAACTGAGCTCCCACTTTTCTCACTGGTATTTATACTTACTTTACTTCCATTAAAAGGGTCTACAGCAGGACCTTGGAACTAAAGGAGCTCAATGGAATTCATCTCTCATTAGTGTTATGTCACACCTGTGATGTGTGAAAAAATTAAAAGGCTCAGAGTGGGAATTTTCCAAATTATTAACATAAATTTAAGTAAAAAGGTAATGTAAAGGCAGAAGTGATAAAGTAAATGTCTAGGTACTTTGAAAGGGCCAATATGTGCTTATTTACTACAGGTCGGTGTATTTAGTGAGTTCATCCTCTACAGCAGCATAATTTAGCCAAAGGAATCACTTGACCTAATCGGTAACAGCAGGAATGTTATCGGCGCCGTATTAGCATTCACTCAATTGTTACTGCAGGATCTCCAAAGCTGTGCCATTAAGCAAAATGTCAGGAATATTTTACCTAACTAACACACACACACAGAAGAATGAGAGGAGAACAATGCAGACCAACAAACTGATGTATGGCCCTTTCTTTAAAAAAAACACTGTGATAAAATAAGTCACCTTGTTGCAGCCGCCCAATTCAGTTTCACTCTTGTCTGGCTTCAGTCATTGCGTGCAGGACGTCCTCATCCAGCCTACTCAACCACTGAGATTTTTGGCTATAATTCAAGTCATAAAGTCTGTTGGCACTGGTTTCCGGATGATACACCGGATACAGATGGGATAATTTGTCTTCTCTGAGCTTCTGTTTCTTGTTATGCTTTCCAATCTTCCCCCATCCATATATCATCTAATAACCAGCAGCTCATTAAAATCATTCCTGTATTGATATTCAAGGAAAGCACAAGCGTTTACTTCCCTGATCAATAAAGTTTGGATCGTCTCAATCTTTTCACATCTATGATGCCCCTGTTCTTTATGACACTAGATGGGCAGGCTGTTTGCTAATTCTGACAGCTTATGTGGGAGAAGCAATGACTGGCCTCACAAATCAGACAGAATGATAATCAAAGCAAAGGAACAGATTAAATTGTCATATATTGAGGTGATGTATGATGTCAGCTGAGAAGCTGTCAGTGCTGGTTAAGGAAGGTGTAAACTAAAGGTTTGTCATTTGTAATGTGTGCAGTCTTTGTAATACTGCTGTTCAAAGTAAAGCTTTTTCTACTTTGCATTTATTAAATGTCAGTTATGGTAAATTTAAAGGCGTAGTTGGATGGAGGGTCAAGTATAGAGCCTTAAGTATCCCATGTTCATTGTTCTCATTGATGCCAGGAATGTATTGGGTAGAGCAATAGCTAATTACATCTTTTTAAGTGGGGAAAGAGCATGGCAACCAAACAAGAGGCAATCATTGCCTGATCCCTTGTTTTTCAGCATTTACCATAATACAGCTGACAGTTTTAAAGATCTGACCTGAGCCTATTCTTGCTGCAGAGTAAGGTTTCAGTGATTTGCTGGAAAATAGTTATCTGTGCTACAAAGGTCATGTTGAGCACTTGATGGTGCAGCAGTTGAAAGTAACTCTGCCCTGATCTGGTGTTGAAATCTTGAATGTGGTTGAATCGATGGAGTCACTCATTGAAACTTTTACAATCCATTCATACCTATTCTAAAAATTCATTTTGCTTCCCAGCTCGACCTGTATGTTCTCACTACTGTATTACTCTAGTTCAGTGTATAGGCAAGGCACAAGAGTTTAGAGCTAACCAAGACTAGCATAATGGAAAAACAAAACAAAACAGTAATCTGACGATTACGGAGCAGTTGATAGGATTACTGTTGAAATTTGTGTAATTCAATGTGAACAGACACAGAAAAGCAAAAAATACAAATCGTAGTTGTGCTAAGTTACAACTTAAGTTATTTTGGACGATAACAGTTGAGAGTCCCAACATCTTAAAGTCTTGTTGCCATGGCAACGCATAGAGCTGCTGCTGTTATATTACTTCCAGAGTGATGGAGAGTGAGTGATTAATACAGTTGTCCGTAGGTGTATTTTTGAACTTTATACAGAGCCACGCTTGCTCTCTCCTGCTACTTCCAATCTTTATGATAAACTAAGCTAACTAAGCCAATCTTTTCTGAGCTCCAGTGTAAATGAGATATGAGAGCAGAATCCCATTTTTCATCTAGCTTGCTGGCTGAAAGACAACAAATATGCTTATCACTGAAAGTGTTGATTTGTTACTTTGGATATTGAATTTAATTGTAAAAAAACGATTACATCAAGTTAAAGCTTTTTTATCATTCCAGATTACATTTCATGTCCCAATTTTCACTGTGACTTAATCAAATGAAGTAAACTTGTCTTGATATTTATAAATGGAAGAACAGTCAGATCTATCAGTCATGAACAAACTAGCTTTTTGCTAGCTGTCATGCTGCGCCGTCAGCCCTGATGTATGTGTATTTGTCAACCTTAGATGCTACATCACCCTGACCCAGTCCCTACACCTGACCATGAGTGGAGCTCCGGCAGGTCCTGCAGGAACAGGAAAGACTGAGACCACAAAAGACTTGGGCAGAGCCCTTGGCATTATGGTCTATGTATTCAACTGCTCTGAGCAAATGGACTACAAGGTAAGCTGGCATGCATGCGCACATGTATCTGCATTTGTACGTTCACAGCAGCCCATATTATGCATGTTTCTTTTCATCTTTGTCCGTGTCAGCGATATAGTATGCATTTACCATTAAAGTCGTCAACCCACCTTTACACCCTTCTCTTTTCATCTCTTTCCTTTTCATCCTGCCTTTTCCTTGTAAGGAAAGCTGATTAGTTAAACTCTGATTCTTATTTCTCTACTAAACCCTGTCAAAACGTCCTCTCTGTACCTTGGCTCCACCTTGCTTCATTATGCACTGTTGTATACTTGCGCACACACACTTTCTGCATATAGAGTGGTTGAGGGAGACATGAACATAATGTTGTGATGTGGTTTGCCTCTGCTTCCCCTGGACAGGGCCATCATTACAGTGCAGAGGCATACAGCACCTCCGGCTATACACACACCACAGCAAGGTGTCAGAGAGAAGTGTTAATATACTCCAGGAGGAACACAGGCAGTACAATCTGTCTTCAGAGCCTCTCTCTGTTACTCATATTCAGTTATACACTCATATGCGCACATGAGTTGGATCAATCTCCCAGTCAGCTCTCGTTTGCATCAGAGTAGGTTTCTGTGGTCCTGTAATTGGAGAGAAAAGTCAGCTGCCTGCTTGATCTTGGTCTAGCTTCTCTCCAGAGGGTTGTTTTCATGCTCTCAAGTTGATCCTAGGAAAGCTCAAATGTGGGCGGTAGATATTTTGCCATGAGTGCCTTATTTTATTGTTGTTGTTTATGTATCATCCTGTTATTATTCGCCTACTCTCAGCCTGCTGTGGTACTGCAGTGAACACTTCTCCATTTATCTCCAGGCTAATTGGTGATGTCTCTGTCTGCCTCACCACACACCTTTCCTGTCTGTCGGGCTAGGTCTCAATATGTGTCCCACACTGAATATCAGAATATCTTTCTCCCTGTCTGCCAGTCTTGCGGGAACATCTACAAGGGCCTGGCTCAGACGGGGGCATGGGGCTGCTTTGATGAGTTTAACAGGATCTCCGTGGAGGTGCTGTCTGTGGTGGCTGTGCAGGTAAGAACATGTCCAGCTCCTTTCCCTCAGGTGCTCCCCAAAGCCCATTCCAGTCCAGATTTTATTGTGAGGCCAGTGTGCATCTGCGCCCTTGGCAGCTGGAGCTAAAATGTGAAAGTTCTCATCTCATTTACTAGATGGTCCTTCTGGATCAAGTTGTGGTGAAAAAAAGCTTTGAAAACACCAGTGCACAAGTAAATAGCCTCTTCATCACAGAATGAAAGTGTAAATTGCTGTGGTTATCAGCTTAACTCACCAAGGCTGCCACCTTTTGCACCCTGGAGCTTCCTCATAATTGAGGCCTGCTCTGATCTGTTTAAGAGTCGATGATGTAGAAGTGCCTCCTTTGCTTGTCTTTGCTTTTGGTCACAATTCTCACATAGTTCAGTACTTTTAAGTTCAGTCTCTAATTGGACAAACCTTGAGCTGTCACTGGACCTGCTACAATTATTTGGGAGAATTAGTGTTGTGAGAACACTTTTGATTTGCAAATGATTTCTTCTTGTAATTTAAAACCATTTCTGTTCAAATAAATCATGTAATTGAGATTCTCTTTCAATTGACTTCAATTGAGTAGAGCAGTACAATCAGAGCCTTGAATCACAGCCCTGTGTCAGTCTCAGTATGTAATGTAGCCCAACTCTCCCACTCAAATGTTAGAAAACACAATGATCGCAAGCTGCCAAAATTGATTTTCATCAGCACAATTTAAAAAAAAAAAAAAAAAAAAAAAGAAGCCTTTGAATAAGAGTTTCACTCCATCTGGAGTGAAAGAGTTGAACTGACTACTAATGTGAATTATGCAATCTAATACAGACTATTTCACTGGCTTTCTGTTGATTTTCTTTATTAATTTTTTTTATATCACAGACAAAACTCCTCACCGCCTTTTGTAGAAATGTCAGAAACAGATAAGAAACTAAAAACAAATCAGCCTGCTTACCTCCATGCAACTATAGCCGAATAAAGTCTTTTTCTAAAATTTACAACAATAATATTTAATTTGTTTTGTACTTTTCTTTGCTAGAGGGATATAACTTAACACATATAAAAAATTGCAAACACACGACAATGAAAAGTAAATGAAGTTAAAAAGCCAATTTGTGCTGACGAAGCCCTTAACCTGCACAAGTTAAAATGTCTCATCTCTGAATTAAAACTGATCATATTTTAATCAAAGGTGTTGCTTTCAGACAATTATTTCCCAGTTCTACAGTTTCCTTCAATGCCTGTAAGTATACAATAAACCAATGAGAGAGGAATCTCCTATTCCTTTTAAAAGCCAGGTGAGTCTGTACATTGATGCATTATTATAATTGCGGAGATGTGTTTCAGACACAAGTAGATTTTGTTTGTGGTGAGTTGATTATTTTGTGGATGAGCAGCAAGTCTAGTCCTGGTCAGTAATTGGACTCCTGACCAGCGAGTCCAGTACTGAGAGGTTTTTGTTGCTCAGTCACGTTCCACTGTCTGAAGCTAGCAATGCATCAACCTGATATAACTCCTTTACAAATTTTCAAAGCTCCTAGCTGCTCTTAACTTTCAAAATATTGTTTTATGGGTTTTGGTGTTGTTTTATTAGACTTATCTGGTTAAATAAAGGAAAATAAATAACAAAGTGAAATAGTTGTGATAAACCCAATGTAGGTTTTGTTCTCAACTCCAGACAATATGCAGATAATGCTGGTGAACATGATGAAGGACTTAAAAGCTAGATATTTTTCTCAGGAGTGGGTGGAGAGGACACCTTAGTTGGGGGGAGAGTGAATGGGAATTTGCTGCTTCCACGTAGCCAAAAAAATCTAATGATGTAAAGCATTTGCTTATATCTTCACGTTCCTGCTCCTGCTCTGTCTCCATGTCCTGCAGGCGACAGATAAAGTTAATAAAAATCCATCTTCCAGACACGGGATGGTGCACACTCTGGCCGACCCACAGGAGCAGGCCCTTTTGATTATGGGCCTCTGTTAAGAAATCAGCCTTATTTTGCATTTCAGCTGATGCTTGCTTTTCTGCTATCTTGCATTCAGCGATTCTGGATCAAACGGATCCTGTCTCCCTCTGGTATATTCAAATCCTGCACGCTGTTACCCCAGACACCATCATCATGCATGTGCAACGCTGTCATAGCAAAATGCGTACAGCTAAAAAGAGCGCTGATGATGATGGTGAGGATAATGGAGATAAAATTCCTCAGAGGTTAGCTGCCAGACTTGCCTCCTTTTCTCTTTAGCAGCAGTAAAAGTCAAGCAGTAGTTCTCTGTAAGCTGTGGAGATCTACAGTACTTAAAGAATTTTTAAGTGCCAGAAGAATGAATAGGTATTTCTTGGCATAATGAATAATAAATCACGGTGGTTTATACATGGAGAAGTAGAACTGCAGAACAGAAGAGCATCAACCTCCCACTGTGACAGGTGGCAGCCCTCTCGAGTCTGCTTTAGTGGATCCAACGCCAAGCCATCCCTCACCACAGCACACACACCTAATCCATCCTATTAAAGTGGAAGCAGCTAGCATCATGTGGCGACAAGCTCGGCTGCCAGGCAGGTCTACTAACACAGGTGGCAGGAGTGTTTCTACGTTAAGTAAAGCAGAAGCAATAGAAGGCTACCAGATGCAACAACATGGAGATAAATTGGTTTAGCTCTGCCTCAGTTAGAATATCTGCAGTCCAGATCTGTGTTGACTGTGATACCGCCAGGGCTGAACATCATTTTCTGTTCTTCAACTTCTGTGAAATGTTTCAACGGTTTTTAACTTTATGAAACGTCCTTGTAGGAAAGCAGTGGTGGGCTGTTTTTATTCTGTTTTGTTTTTTTTTTTTTTTTGTGCTGCAGCTGCGCTGATTGTTTTGCATTTACCCTCCTCTCTCGCTCTGTTGTGGTAGCATGACTGAGTGATCTGTACTTGGGTACTCATCCATGAGGAGATGTCCTTCCTCTTTCCAGCTGTTGACTTTCTGTGCTGTTTTGCCACACGCATGTTAAATTCATAAAGCTTCTTACAGACTGGGAGTCAAAGTTACAAGCCAACACTCACAAACATGCACACATAGTTAATATCTGATATCTCATTCAATCATAATGTAGACAAGCAGAGCGTTGGCAGTTCATCCATTCAGCAAACCCCAGCTGATAGTGTACTCGTATTAATGAAATTGTGTCCCTGGAGAAAAAAAAAAAAAAAAAAGGCACAGTTCAACAGGCTGTTACAAATTGATGTTAATCATATGCTAATGAGTGATAGCAAACTTTCTCAGGCTCCGACCTGCATGATGATTTCTGTCAGTGGGACAGACAGTGCTGGGTAGTATGAATCCTTGGATTTTATAGCCCAGTTGTTGCTAACATGGGCAGCACAGCGGCGTAATGGTTAGCGCTGACGCCCCACAATAAGAAGGTCGCAAGTTTGGTCCCCGGCCTGGGGCCTTTCTGTGCGGAGTTTGCAAGTTCTCCCCGAGTCTGAGTGGGTTTCCTCCAGGTTTCCTGGTTTCCTCCCACCGTCCAAAGACATGCATGTCAAGGTTAACTAGGGACTCTAAATTGTCCGTAGGTCTGAGTGTGAGTGTGGATAGTTGTTGGTCTCTGTCTGTCTCTGTGTGTTGGCCCTGTGATGGACTGGCGACCTGTCCAGGGTCTACCCCACCCTCGCCCGGAACATTGCCTGGGATTGGCTCCAGCATCCCCCGCGACCCGGAAACGGAAAAGCGGTAGAAGATGGATGGATGGATGGATGGTTCCTAAAATTTCCAACTTGTAGCCAACCTCAAAATATTCAACCCTGAAACAACCTGGAAGCCAAAATTGCCTTCAGACAGGATAAATTATCATGATTGTTGGAAACTGGACTAAAAGTAAATTGAGCTCAGTTTGTGTTAGTCACAGACTGGCTGTCTGTCTCTTGATTCCCACTAAGATGGGAAACATGCTACCTGCTTAGCACCAGCATGTTAGAGTTGTCATTTAGCTTGAAGCAAGGTTGTGTGAAATGAAAGCACAGAAAGTCTATCTAAAAAAAACAAAAACAAACAAACCACCAAACCATTTCACAAACTTGAAAAGACTCGGTCTTTTATAGTTGATTCTACAGACTCATGTTGTTTTGGTACTAAACAATGATAAAGTCCATCAACACCCACTGGTGACTGTTCTGTTATGTGCTGCAGGTCAAAAGTATCCAGGATGCCATTCGAGATAAGAAGCAGAGGTTTAACTTCATGGGAGAAGAGGTGAATCTTTACCCAACTGTCGGCATCTTCATCACCATGAATCCTGGATACGCTGGCAGGACTGAGCTCCCTGAGAACCTCAAGGCTCTGTTCAGGTGAGTAAAGCTACCATGTTCATGTCTAAACATGCTGCACAGCTCAGATCGTGCATTCTACTGCTGTCTTTAACTCTGACTTTTCAGGTAAATACACTGCTCAAAAAAATAAAGGGAACACTTAAACAACACAATGTAACTCCAAGTCAGTCACACTTCTGTGAAATCAAACTGTCCACTTAGGAAGCAACACTGATTGACAATCAATTTCTCATGCTGTTGTGCAAATGGAATAGACAACAGGTGGAAATTATAGGCAATTAGCAAGACACCCCCAATAAAGGAGTGGTTCTGCAGGTGGTTCTCAGTTCCTATGCTTTCTGGCTGATGTTTTGGTCACTTTTGAATGCTGGCGGTGCTTTCACTCTAGTGGTAGCATGAGACGGAGTCTACAACCCACACAAGTGGCTCAGGTAGTGCAGCTCATCCAGGATGGCACATCAATGCGAGCTGTGGCAAGAAGGTTTGCTGTGTCTGTCAGCGTAGTGTCCAGAGCATGGAGGCGCTACCAGGAGACAGGCCAGTACATCAGGAGACGTGGAGGAGGCCGTAGGAGGGCAACAACCCAGCAGCAGGACCGCTACCTCCGCCTTTGTGCAAGGAGGAACAGGAGGAGCACTGCCAAAGCCCTGCAAAATGACCTCCAGCAGGCCACAAATGTGCATGTGTCTGCTCAAACGGTCAGAAACAGACTCCATGAGGGTGGTATGAGGGCCCGATGTCCACAGGTGGGGTTTGTGCTTACAGCCCAACAAGATTGGCAAATTCGCCACTGGCGCCCTGTGCTTTTCACAGATGAAAGAAGGTTCACACTGAGCACATGTGACAGACATGACAGAGTCTGGAGATGCCGTGGAGAACGTTCTGCTGCCTGCAACATCCTCCAGCATGACCGGTTTGGCAGTGGGTCAGTAATGGTGTGGCGTGGCATTTCTTTGGGGGGCCGCACAGCCCTCCATGTGCTCGCCAGAGGTAGCCTGACTGCCATTAGGTACCGAGATGAGATCCTCAGACCCAGTGTGAGACCATATGCTGGTGCGGTTGGCCCTGGGTTCCTCCTAATGCAAGACAATGCTACACCTCATGTGGCTGGAGTGTGTCAGCAGTTCCTGCAAGACGAAGGCATTGATGCTATGGACTGGCCCGCCCGTTCCCCAGACCTGAATCCAATTGAGCACATCTGGGACATCATGTCTCGCTCCATCCACCAACGCCACGCTGCACCACAGACTGTCCAGGAGTTGGCGGTTGCTTTAGTCCAGGTCTGGGAGGAGATCCCTCAGGAGACCATCCGCCACCTCATCAGGAGCATGCCCAGGCGTTGTAGGGAGGTCATACGGGCACGTGGAGGCCACACACACTACTGAGCCTCATTTTGACTTGTTTTAAGGACATTACATCAAAGTTGGATCAGCCTGTAGTGTGTTTTTCCACTTTAATTTTGAGTGTGACTCCAAATCTAGACCTCCATGGGTTAATACATTTGATTTCCATTGATAATTTTTGTGTGATTTTGTTGTCAGCACATTCAACTATGTAAAGAACAAAGTATTTAATAAGAAAATTTCATTCATTCAGATCTAGGATGTTATTTTAGTGTTTCCTTTATTTTTTTGAGCAGTGTATATGCCTAACATTAGAGGAAATATTGTAATTTCCCCTTATATATACCTAATATAACTTTACAGTTGATAAATTTCTTCTGTGATAGACTGCAGAACTGTCTCTGAATCTCTCCTCTTGCCAATTACGAGCCAGTGCAGGCCCTAGTCTTGCAACACTGGGCAGGACCTGCCTCAGGATAGGTCCGGATGGGTGGGTTGATATTTAAAGTTATACTGTAGTTGGGCAATACAGTTGAATCTCCATTATTTTCAGTATGAAATATAGCAAAAATGCTTGATTTCATTAATTCATTTAACGCTTCACACAACACAGTGTTAGTCACACCAGCAGGTCAGGTAGACGCCTGCAAGATAAAGTTTTGAATTCTTTGTGATACAATCACCACAAGGATGCAGGTGTATAAAAAGTGGCGAGCATGTTGGGTGAGAAAACCAGATAGATGACAACATTTGGGGATCAAAGCATTCTGAAGGAGCTGTGTGTGGCTTGTTTAACATGTTATTGATATTTACCTGATCTAACTTGTAACTTGGGCAGCAGGGCGGCATAGTGGTTAGCGCTGTTGCCCCACAATAAGAAGGTTGTGGGTTTGGTTCCCGGGCCTGGGACCTGTCCATGGTGTGCCCCGCCATCACCCAGAGTGAGCTGGGATTGGCTCCAGCAACCTGCGACCCACTCACCTAAGGACACTTTAGAAGTGGCTGAGTTGTGTTTTTCCACTCAAATTTTCCCATCAGTTCTGAAAGCAGTCATGTCATATTCTCTCTGCTCCCATGATCCTGTGCTGTTTCATGATGTCACCCAAAGATGTCTTTTGTTGTTCTCTTGAATGACACCCCTTGAGGCAGAAGTTACTCTGTAACTTCAGTTAGTTTGTGTGCTTAATGTGCATACTAGTTTAGTGTTGTTCTATAGACAAGACAACATTTATTTTATCAAGGGTGATGGTGGTGGTGATGATGATGATGATGATGAAATACTCAAGTGGAGCTTATTTGAATGCAATCTCTCTGGTTCTTCGCAGACCCTGTGCCATGGTGGTGCCAGACTTCGAGTTAATCTGTGAAATCATGCTGGTGGCTGAGGGTTTCATTAACGCCCGAGTCCTTGCCAGAAAGTTTATCACGCTCTACACACTATGTAAGGAGCTGCTGTCCAAACAGGTACTGTCTACAACATTTCCTCATCTGATACGATTACAAAAGAGCCAGATCCGTTTCCACTTCAAAGTACAGCAAATGATACAATGCAGTTGTTATATTTGAAACTTTTTATAAGGGAGTGACTCAGGAGCTGACTTTCTTCCTGCACTTGCATATGAATACTAAGCTGCAGGACGTTATTCCATCTAAACTTGTCTTGATTCCTCTTTCAGTCCTGCGCCGTACATGTCATGCCATTATTTTAATTATTTAAAGAAGCAATGAAATAATTCACAGTGATGGCTTATAGTAACAGTGGAGCTTAGTTTTATGAGCCCTCAGCTCCAGATGATTTTCCATGACCCCAGGTCCATTTCAGTGTTGTAGCTGTGGTTCCCTTTTATGGCTGTTTTATGAAGCTCCAGTTTTTCAGACATTTTTAAATATCACTTTTACGGCACTTTTTAAGCTGTTTCCTAGAGCTCATTACACAGCATTAGCATCTTGGTAACAATGAAATCAACTAATAATGAAAAGACTGCTTTTCTCAGCTGTATATACAAGCTGAAGCTGCACATCAATGGAATGTGCAGATTTCAGATTTTACTTTTCTTAAGATACAACAACTGGTTCATAATTGTGGATTTACAGTAATGTTACATAAATTCTGCTCCATGTGTACATGCAGAGTGACTGTGCTGTTTTCAGGCACTGGTGCTGGCTCACTGTAGGGAGCTGAAATAAGGCTTTAGATACTTTGGAACCTCTACTTCTGTGGCAGTAAAACTGTGGTTTGGTAAAATATCCATACCCCTTGGCAGGTGAGAATTTTCTGAAGTAGGTGATCGTGATATTCATGGACAGGATTTCTGAGCGTGAATGGTTGTTTGTGTCTATATGTCTCTATAGGCTGGTGACCTGTCCAGGGTGGGTTAGGGCTCCAGCCCCCCTACTTTTCTTTACTTATACAGTGGAATACAAACAGGAGGATGGGGTGGTTTTGTTACTGCCTGTCACCAGGTTCACCCTCCTGTACCTTACATGGCAGCTTCATATTTCTCCAGAAGAACCAGAACTATCAAGCTAATCTCCTCTTTTTGTTGAAACTGGGTTTAAAACAAAAGGGCCCCTAAGGGCCATAGGGGACCAGATCAATGAAGGGTGAGTTTCAATTGATACATGACTTCAGCGATGCAGATTCCTGAACAAATCCACACTTAATTAAATTCGCCTCATTTCCTGCTTTAGTTAAGAAAAATGATATGTTACTCCAGGAATATTAAAGCAGCTGATGTTATAAGTTCAATAAAAGAACACGATAAGTTCTATTCAGACTCTCATAATGAATACTGCACATGCTGTGAAATGATAAGTGAACAAGTTTTCCTAATTATTTGACAGTGGATGTATTTTGTTCTTCTCTCTAGTTGGACTGTCACTGTAATATGATAGGTCTTCAGTGCAATGTTGGTGCGATTAATGGAAAATTAACACAATCTCTGACCTTTTCAAATAGTAAATATTAACATTGCTCTGTAATTTAAAAACTCATTGATGGGCTTCAATTGACTGTTCAGGACTGTCAAAGTGACTTGTGGATTTTTCTTAAAAATGTCCAGAGCTGATAAAGTCTCTGACTCAACAACCATGAGCTCTGTGAGTTGAGCTGGGATCTGGAAATGAAGCTAAGTGATGCCTACAACACAGGAAGACATAAAAAGATATTAAAGTGCTTCCAGCCTGAAATTTCCACAACCTAAATGTCAAAATGAAATGGCAGTTAAAGGGGGATTATGAAAGTCAAGACCAGCTCTGGGAGACCAAGAGAAGCTCAGATAAAACTGCGGGTCCGTTGGGCAGAAAGGGAAAGCAAGGTTTTTCTACAGAATGTAGAAAGATCCAAAGCAAATTCTACTATGAACCACTTTAAGAAACTCAAGCTGAGGGTTTTGAAACAACCCACACAGCCCCACGAACTGAACAACGCTAAAATCTGTGAAAAAATCTTAAATATTTAAGAATTGAAGTGATCTGTAGGAAGAGAGGCGTAATGGAACATTTATAAATGAAGAGTAGAATGACTCTACAGAATCTTTTAGTGGGAGAATAAAAACTCTGACTGCAAAGACTGGGGATCTTCCAGGGATGAGATTCCTTTGAGATTATTTCCCATCATGCTCCTGGTGGAAATTTACAGAAAGAAAAACGGTTAACTTCCAGATTCCAGATTTCCAAACTTTTTTCTTTTTTTTTTTTTGAAATTCTACAATCTTCTCCTTTGTCTTTTTACTACTACTATTATTATTATTATTATTATTATTATTACTCCTACTCCTCCCCAGAGTCTTGCCTGTGTGCTCCCTGTCAACAGTGTTTGCTGCTTCCTTTCAAAAAAGTGAAGGAGCGTGAAGAAGCCTATCTATTCTTTGCTGATTTAATTCTCTTTGGCCTTAATGAAGGACCACTATGACTGGGGGCTCCGAGCCATCAAGTCAGTGCTGGTGGTTGCCGGCTCCCTGAAGAGAGGGGACCCCAGCCGAGCAGAGGACCAGGTGCTGATGCGGGCACTGAGGGACTTCAACATTCCCAAGGTTGTGAGTGACGACATGCAGGTGTTCATGGGACTGATCGGAGATCTGTTCCCTGTGCTGGATGTCCCCAGGAAGAGAGACTTGGACTTTGAGAAGCACGTAAAGGAGTCAATCCTGGGCTTGAAGCTACAGGCTGAGGAAAATTTTGTACTCAAGGTAAAGTAAAGACGATTCCTTGAGCCTGCCAACAATATTCATGCTTGTCTACTGCAGTTTCTCAATTTCTACCTTTATTATGACTCAAAAGAGTTGCAAATGTTGTAAACGAGTCAGAGATGAAGGCGTAGGGGGTATGGGGATTTATCCTTAACAAGTTTGACAGATTTTACAATAAAGGCACTCATTTAGATTTTTCTAAATTCTTAATTATTCCCCAAAGCTATTTACACCACATCATAATGTTCCACTAGGAAATGCACATTAGTGTCAAAGTCTATAGCAACTGGATGATTTGGACTTTGGGCAAATGTATTACATCCAGATAAACACACACACAAACACACATACGCACACACACATACACACAAATAAAAGGAATTATATGTCAGAGACACATGAACATAGGACCAGGGGAAATAAGTGCAATCTGCCTCAGGTCAAATAGACACAGCAACCACATAAAACCCCATCAGTGGAGGCTAGCGTTGCACCACGCCACTTAACCCTGACATTGTGAGAGACAGCCATGGAAATAAACAAAGAGGAGGAGGAACAGAGCAAGGGAGGGAGAGAGAATGGTGGAGCTGTCAATAATAACCATCCACCCCCAGAGCCTGAACTTTTACTGTCTTTGTTTGTGTGGCCAACCTTTTGATTTCAGACTGGTGGGGGTGGCAAGGTGAAAGAGACTGCATACCTTTAGGCATTAGCCTGTGCTAGTATTAGCCCTCCCTACATCAAAGCAGTAATAAACCTGGGCCTTTGAGAGTGCGAAGCTCCCTGCATTCCGGCTGAATGGATAGGGAACAGGAGCTGCGAGGAGCCGGTCAATGGCATTGATTTAGCTCCACCAGCTGTATGTTTCAGTACAAGTGGGGAGGAAATCTCTCTTTCTCTCTCTTTGTCTCTGTCACTCTTTGTAACTCACTATGTGGTGATACCTCAGACTTGTATCAAATGAAGATACACTGGGGAATTCAAAGGAATTTTGTTGTTTAAGAAACCGTAGGGAAAGCAAAGCAAAACAATTTAAATACAATTTGAATATTCTGAAAACTGAGGAAATCTTTAAATAAAATAACTCAAGATGAGAGAAAAGGTTTTGAATTTTTATGTGAAATATTTGTTTTCTTAGCCTTAGTTTTAAATAGTTGTTTGACTTGAATAATTCTATAAATTATTTTCCTCTGTTGGATGATGTCTTTTTCAAAGTTTATGATGAGATATTTGTGTGTTTGTGCGTATTAATGAGTCAGAGGGCAGCTGCCTAAAAGATGCATTTTACACAAAAAGAACAATCCATCCATACTTGAGATACTTGAACTTGCTGATCCTCATCCCTATCGCTTCACACTCTGTGAACTGATCCAGTGAGCACAGTAGATCTAACGCCAATTGTGCCAAAAGAAACACATCATCCGCAAAAAACAATGATGCGATCATCTAGCTATTGACCTGCAACCCCTCCTCACCCGGCTGCACCTCAAAATCCTGTCCATGAATATCACGAACAGAATTGGATAAAGCAGAGTCCTGGCGGAGGCCAACACCCACCGGAAACGACTTACTGCCAAGTATCCACACACAGCTCTCAATTTGGGCATATAGGGATTGGATGGCCCTCAAAAGTGACCCCCTCACCCAATTCTCCCACAGCCCCTCCCACAGAACATTCCTCGGAACCCAGTCATACGCCTTCTCCAGATTCACAAAGCACAGTGGACTAGAAGATCATATTCCCAGGCCCCCTCAAGTATCCCTGTGTGAGTAAAGAGCTGGTCAGTTGTTCACGACCAGGAAAGAATCTGCACTGTTCCTCTTCAATCTGGAGTTCGACAATTGGACGGACCCTCATTTCCAGTACCTTGGAGTAGACTTTTTGGGGGTGGCTGAATAGTGTGATGCCCCTGTAATTGGCACACACCCTCTGGCTCGTGGTTGGGAACACAGGTACCGGAAAGAGTCAGGTGATGAGGTTGCTGCAAAGGACCTATCAGAACATATCAGGGTTCAGAGTAGGGAGGCCTCTACTCTCAATCACGCCCCTCCAGGTATCTCCATCATTGCTGACGTGCGGGTTGAATTCTCTCAGCAGTACCAGTAGTAGAAAAAGAACATTTTCTGATTTTACATCAACTGCTGATGATCTGTGCTGCCTCCTGAGCCTTCAACAAAACAGTTCATGGAAAAAAAATGACTCCATGGATTTAATTCTACATGCGTTGACATTTAAAGCAGTGTTGGTCAAATCTGCATATAAAGAGTGATATTGGCAGATGGTCCCTTTTTTTTTTAATTGACAAAACGCAAATAAATGAACACTTATGTGTACCTCCAGGAGACCCAATTGTTAGTTATTGTAGACTGTGAACAGTGCACTAAGATATCTTTCTGCAACTCATTATATTCACTATAAACCAGACAATTAAGAATGACACATAGGACTGAGCATTACAGCGGAGTAGCTACATGATGAGTATCTCATTACCATCAGTTCTCTGTGATTAATTGAAGTATTTCCCTCTTTTTGTGAGTCAGGTGGTGCAACTGGAGGAGCTGCTGGCTGTGCGTCACTCCGTGTTCGTGGTTGGGAACACAGGCACCGGAAAGAGTCAGGTGATGAGGTCACTGCAAAGGACCTATCAGAACATGAAGCGCCGACCTGTGTGGGCAGACTTAAACCCAAAGGCTGTCACTAACAACGAACTCTTTGGAATCATCAACCCAGCGACAAGAGATTGGAAAGATGGTGAAGTCCTGCAAAGACCGTCTATACCTGTACACCACCTGATCTGACTAACCAACACAATTCTTCTTTTCCCACAGGCCTTTTCTCCAGTATAATGCGTGAGCTGACCAACATCAATCACAGTGGGCCCAAGTGGATTATTCTGGATGGAGATATTGATCCAATGTGGATTGAGTCCCTCAACACAGTCATGGATGACAACAAGGTGTGAGCAAACTGTGTTGTTTTTTTTTTTTTATGTGTTGAATCTTATGTTGTCTATTGTCTGTGTTGTCTACATTCTTATTCCGTATCAGAATGAAATTTACACTGTTGGCCGTTGACTAAATCAGTAGTCAGATATGAATGAAAAATAATGTTGTTGGCTGATGTGAACAAGTAATAAACTTTGTCCTCTTAGGATGTGAAAATAAATCACATTATGCTAATGACAGTGAAAAGAGCTGAAGATGGCAAATGAAAGAATCCAAGCTTTGACTGTGTAAATCATACAAAGAGAACTGTGTGTAAATATGCTCATATTCTGTCAGGTGCTCACTCTGGCAAGTAATGAAAGGATCCCTATGAATGCCACCATGAGGCTGGTGTTTGAGGTCAGCCACCTCCGTACAGCTACCCCCGCAACTGTATCCAGAGCAGGTAGCATCTTCTCTCCTCTCAAGTTATGTCAAAGGTGTTAGTAGTTTAAATTTTCATATTGTTCCCCTGAACAGATGATAGCAGCAACACATTAAAATCACCTTTCAGCATTAGTTGCTCAGCAGAAAATTAATTGAAAACAAATGAAAAAATAGCCACAATCTAAATATTGGACTGTTGATCTCCAAAATAGGAAAACTATTTTCTGACATTTAATCACAATGCAATTCATGAATTAGTTAAAATTCTGTGTTATATGATATTTTATGTGTAGTGGTTAGCGCTGTCGTCCCACAATAAGAAAGTCGCGGGTTCGGTTCCCGGCCTGGGACCTTTCTGTGCTTTGTCACGTGTGTTCTTTCCTCCAGGCATCCTTTACATAAATCCAGCAGACCTCGGCTGGAACCCACCAGTATCCAGCTGGATTGACAGGAGGGATGTCCAATCAGAGAGGGCCAACTTGACCATACTGTTTGAGAAGTACCTCCCCTCTTGTCTGGACGCTGTCAGATCCAGGTGAAGCAGCTCCTCTGCAGCTGTGTCACAATGAGATGATGCAGAATGTTGAGATGTGACATAAGGTGGGGTGGGACTGTTCAAAAAGTGGGTGGGTTGGACCGCAGTAAACAGGGGCTGACTCAGAGGAATTGGATGCTGTACTGTTGTACAGGACCACTCGCCTCCTCCAACACCTCCATCAGCACTGCTATTGGAACAGATAGCATAAACAGTAAGCAGAGGAAGGAGACAGAGGAGGAATATTTTGTCCTCAGTATGAAGCTGTGCTTATAATAGTTTGTCAGCTGGCATCCTGGAAATAAACACAGTTGCTGTAAAAAAATGTTCCTGTTAAATCCGTTAAAACAAAAACAAAGAAAACAAATTAACAATTTAATTGTGTGTTTTAAAAATTTTAACTTTCCACTTTTTCTTTCACTGATGAATTAATCTAGTAAAGCAATGTGTCTGCCTCTTCTCAGGTTTAAGAAAATTATCCCCATCCCTGAGCAGAGTATGGTTCAGATGCTCTGCTACTTACTGGAGTGCCTCTTGACTCCAGAAAACACTCCGCCAGATAGTGCCAAAGAACTCTATGAGCTCTATTTTGTCTTTGCTGCCATCTGGGCCTTTGGGGGAGCCATGTTCCAAGACCAGGTACTCTGTAGTCCTTTAGCCATGTGAAGCACTTAGTAAGTGGTTGCATAAAGAGAGAAAAGAATTTGACAAAACTGAAAAAAGCTGAATGATTTTTTTTTTTTTTTTTTTTTTTTTTTGCCCTCTTTGTAACACCTTTATGAACTAATGTGTTGCATTCCTTGGCTTTGTTTAAGCTTCAGTGGCTCTTATGCAACTCACCAGTGTGTCTGTTAAGAAAGGTCATTTGATAGTTATCCCCAGTTGAGGAAAGACAGGTTTTTGAAAAGGCAGAGATCTCCATCTGAAAATGAAGTGGACTCCATTCCCGCTCACACAGACTGAGCGAACTTAAATGAGAAGCAAAGCCTCGGGAAACAGTTGCTAAGACATCCAGTTAGTTGCATACAGTAAGCGGGTCCATCTAAGCTAAAGGATAAAACTGCTCTCTCTTCAGTACAAATGTACTCCACTTTATTTTGCCATCACAAATGCATTTAAATACCAAGTGGTTTTATTGACTGGAGATTTGGTAGTGAATAGCAGAGACAGGTACCAAGGGGTGGAGATGCAGGCATGAAGGCGAGAAGCTGCCAGCCAGCAGGTGATGAGGCTACTTCACTCTGTGAATCAGACAGATGGATAGATAGGCCTGCCACCTCTCATTTTCTACCCTTCAGCTGCTGTGGCTGCGTCTCTATGCCACTGCAATTTATTTTTCCTCTGTATTCTCAACAGTGTCAAACGCGCAAATCCATAGTTATTTTATGGAGGAGAAGAAGCATTGGGGAAAGTCATTGTAGAGTATTGACCCTCTGTGTCTTTGTGTGTGTGCTATGTGAGTAGGTGGTAGACTACAGAGTGGAGTTCAGCAAGTGGTGGGTGGCTCAGTTCAAAACCATCAAGTTCCCATCCCAGGGCACTGTGTTTGATTACTACATCGACCCTGAGAGCAAGAAATTTGAACCCTGGTCGAAAATGGTGCCCATGTTTGAGATGGATGCACATATACCACTGCAGGTATGACATCTTTCCTTAGACAAGGTTTTATTCTCCAGACTGACTCTCACGGTAACGTAAATCATCAATCAACGATGATTAACAGTTCAAGCTTCACAGGTTAGTATTTCAGTAAAGACAACTTGCTTCTGTGTCATGGTGAAGCTGTGTTAAATTTACTGTTTGGTATTTGCCCAGTCCACACACAACACACAAGACCACAACGAGCTGGAGCTCACAGCTCAGTTAAGACAGGCAACTGATTTTAGGGATGACATTGACTCCCATTGCTGATGCTAAGAAGAAAAAAACTTTTATGTCCATAATAAGTCAAATGTGATGTTTATCTTGTGGGGTCAAAAAAAGAAAAAATTGAAGTCTTTATATAGCCTGACAGGCTGATTTAGCATATGCCATAGCATATGTTGGCAATGTTAATATTATCGACTGTTTTTATCTTATCACTGATACTGTCATGTCTCTTTGGGAATAATAATGGACTTGAGTAGATAAATGCCAAATCTTAAAAATATAAACTAAGTAGCATATTCTGCCAGATAGTGTTATATTTTTTTTACAATCAACTAACACACATCCATATTTGATTTTAAACAATGTATAATTATTTAATAATTAAATATGCAAAATGGTTCATAGTTCCATTTTCCCAATCTGATGATTTGCTGCTTTTTACATGTAACGGTAAAATGAATGTGCTTTTACACATCATCATCAAACAGTTGACAAAACATTTTGAACAGAAATAATTGACTATTATTAATCATTATTTGTTGTATGTTTCTTTATTAATTGGGGCCAAGCAAATATGGTTTTCTGTGTGTGCAGGCATGTCTGGTCCACACGACGGAAACCATTCGGGTTCGTTACTTCATGGACCGCCTCCTGGAGAATCGTCGGCCTGTCATGTTGGTTGGCAATGCTGGGACTGGAAAGTCTGTGCTTGTTGGGGACAAACTGGGATCATTGGATACAGAGAAATACATGATTAAAAATGTCCCCTTGAACTATTATACCACATCTGCTATGCTCCAAGGTAGAAACCATGCAGCTGCAGTGGAAAAGATATTATCTTCTAGTTGGTTGACCATCTCTGTCCCTGCCTTTTGCCCTTTTCCTTACCTGTCACCCAAATGTCCTCATACTCCTTCCCAATTCCTAATCATTACACCATTCCTACCAAGGCTACTTTGGCTGACTACTGTCCCTAAGTCCTTCCGCAACAGCTTCTGTTTCTCTTAGCTGGCCTGGTTCATGCCCGATCCTGTTGTCCCTAATGTTCTCCAGCTAGATGTTGTTTTGCCTGATCATCTTTTTGCTTTCATTAAATCTCCACCCTTCATCTGCCTGCCCTTGTCCTGCTCCGTGTGTCACACATTCATCATTTTCATTTCTCAAAGGAGCTTTTTTGCTCAATGTCAGTCACAAAAATATGGCATTTAAATGTTATGTCTCTCAATGGAGTGTACTATAGTTATCTAGCAACATGTCTCTGTTGGTAGTTACTTAAAAATCATCTAATTTGGTTACTGTCTAACAGAATTTTAATGTAGAGGACAGGGGTGAATTTTTTTGGTGTAGTTTTCTTGGCTGTAGTGAAGTCGTTCTCATACTCTATAGGAGATAAGTGGTACAGCAGGTTTGTCCCTGGGATCCCCAGGTTGTGTCAGGAAGGGTGTTGATGCCAAATCAAATATACAAATAGTGGTCTACTGAAAGCCAACAACAATAACTTGATAATGAACTTACTTGGCAGAGTCTCATGCCTCAGGCTGCATTACTACTTGTGTCAGTGCTTTCATAGCCTTTTTTTTTTTTTTTTTTTCTTCCCCCAGTGAACCCCTTCACATATGGTGCACGTCTGTGAATTGCTCACTGTTCAAATGAAATATTTCCAAAATACAAACATAAAAACCAAAGAAAAGTTAAAGGTTAAACCAAATCTGTGAAAATCTTTTCTCTTGCTCCCTCAAACATCATATATCTCATGACTCTTTTGTGACTCTTTTTCTGGTCCTGAGCCCGAATTAGGAACCAATGCCCTGTATAGCATGGCATAGCATAGCCAGTTAAGACAGAGACTAAACTGCTTCTAATTCTGTGTATGGATATACTTTCTTTCCTTAATCTCTGCTTTTTTCACTCATCTTCTATGAAGCGGTGCTGGAAAAACCCCTAGAGAAGAAAGCAGGGCGTAACTACGGACCCCCTGGCAGCAGAAGACTAATCTACTTCATAGATGACATGAATATGCCTGAGGTGGATGCATATGGTACAGTGCAGCCTCACACACTAATACGACAGCACATGGACTACAACCACTGGTACGTTTCTCATACTAGCAAGCCGCTATGCAATATAAACTGTATATATGATCAAACATTTGCTATTTGAAGAAGAACAGTATGTCCTCAATGTAATTGCTTGAATGATGAACTTCTGCCTGTATTAACTTCAAAGAAGATCATTCTGATAGTTAGGTGAGATACCCTTCTAATTCATAAGAACAGCCTTTTTCCTGAAAGCACCCTGCGTTTATATCCAGGCAGATCCCTACTCAGTGTCAAAATGCTCCAACTTTTCTCAGAGTGAAAAGTCAAATGTGAGAGCAGGGCGGTGTGATTCTCCTTAAAGGATTTTGTTGCTTGTCTTTCTGACACACTGAGGCCATTCTGAACATGGTTCCACTGCGTTAGACACAGACTGACTGGCTTCAACATGGTCAGCCCATTTAAGATATGTTGGGAGGATTTCAGGTATGAAATTGAGAGGGAGGAGGATGCTTCTGAGCCACGCCAGCTTAGGTAGGAGCTGAGGTATTCATATCAGCAGAGGGGGGTTTGTGTGTGTGTGTGTGTGTGTGTGTGTGTCTGTCTCTGTCTGTTGTCTGCCTGTGTGTTAGTGCATGCGCATGCAAGGCTGTTAGATAATGATTTTTTTTTTTCATGTGTCTATTTACTTTCAGGTATGACCGTAATAAACTGGTCTTGAAGGAAATACACAACATTCAATATGTGTCCTGCATGAACCCCACAGCTGGCAGCTTCACCATCAATCCACGACTGCAGGTACACAAATGCGCGCACACATGCCTTCACAGCCTATCATATTCCATTGGTAATTCAACATACTGTGGAGGCTATATGTGCAAAATCACCTCTAACACATGTTACTAGAAGAAGTCTTTATATTTGCCTCCTGTTAATAAATCTGAGGTCTTAATATGCTTTTATGTTCACATTTGTTTATTCATTTGTAATTTTTCTCATCAAAATTTCCATTCACCACATAATTTCTTTTGTTCAGTTAATTCATTTCTCGGGGCATTCAAGTAGAGATTAGGTGATTAGATTTTGACTAAACTTTAAGGAAAAGTGAATTTCAGCATGCTTCATCACAATTTACCATTTAGGAAATTACAGTGGATTTCCTGAAGGTGGTTATTTGCTTATTCATTTGCTTGTTTGTGCAATATCTCAGACTGAAGCTGGTCTTGGTCTGATGAATAAAAAGTTTGGAGGACAAAGAAATCAGCCCTCTCCTAGACTCCAGTGCAGGTCATGAGAGACCCGGGTGTCATGTTTGATGACCATTTCTCCTTCTCTAATCATGTTGCATGAGTCTCCCTGTTATGACTCTTTACAACATCAGGCGAATCTGAGTGCTCTACCTAGCTCTTAGTCCAGGCCATGGCTATCTCTAGCCTCAACTTCTGCCAGGACTCCCTTCATACAAAGTCTAGATCCTACTGGTCTTTGATTAGCTAAAAATGACACGTCACTTTTCTCCTCATTAACCTACACAGGTTTTTGAGACAAATTCAGGTCTTCCAAACTTAGCTATAGTGACTATAGTCCTTGTCAGCTTCTGTGTTCCTCCTATGATTGTGGTCTGTCATCACAACACCTGAGTTTGCAATGTTCTTGTCTGTGTTCTGGTCTAATGGTGGAACAAGCTCCTTCCCATGTCTTATCAGCTCTGACTGTAACTTTAAGTTCACTTGTTTACCTGATTATATTCTCTTTTGAAACACTTAGTCCTGATTCCAAGGTCTACTACATATCTGCATCTTTATTGATGCCCCTCACTGTGATTCTCTAACACATGAGTCGATATACATATATAGTGCGTTATAGTTATATTGCATCCTGGTCATTTAAACATTATCCCAGTTATATAAACATGAGCAAACCCTTACAAACCCGAAAAAATAAAAAAGAATCAGGGCCACTATGCAGAGTCTGGATCCATTGATCACTACAGCTTATGCTGCTCAACTCCTTCTCATATCTTAAGGACACCATGTGCTTATTGTCAGAGCCTCCCATGTGAGTGCTGCTCCAAAAACCTGTTTTCTTTCTGATAAAAGTCTGGTCACGGAATTTAATAGTTTTGAAGGGCAAGAATAGAATTAATTTATATTTATCTTATTAAAAAAAAAGCTACTTAACTTAAAAGGTTTAACTTAAATTATTTAAAGAGCCAAAATGTTCCCTGTTTGACACCTTGAAGAAGTGAAAATAAGGGACCATTCAGCCACTGAAAATGGTCTCAAACAGTATGGTCAAGTTGGATAATTGTCACACAGATCATTGACATGCTTTTATAGAAAAACAAAGACCGTACTTGTTAACAAGTTAGATTCCACTTATGCTACAGAGAAACAGTGAGTGTTGGGAGGACAAACTCTGGTGTCCAGTTTTAAGGTCACACTGTTTGCATGTACAACCTTACTGCTGGCTTAGCTGCTGGGAGAGGGTGGTCATTGTTAGCTTGACCATAAGAGGTCACACAGATCACAAGTCAGAGCTATTTGTACAAACAAGCACTGCTGTTGTTTATGTGTCTCTCTGACTGACATCAAAGTGAAATGTCACATGTTGGATCTTCATTTACTGTTCATGTGGTAAGTCATTGTGGATGATATTATCGGCTGGCATCAACATAGTGGTGTGTATGTAAAATGAAAAACATTCACGCTATTCTCTGCCAGAGACCACTAACCGCATGTGCTGTCTGTTAAGTCAAACTTTCAATCTTCATGTGTGAGAAGATGTTATAAGCCTCAGAGTGGCCTGAATAAACATATTGAAATTTCTTTTGATTAAATATGGACAGGGCCCAGACGTCTGTTCCTGTCCCAACTTGTTGAAAATGTCCACATAGTTAGAAATTACATAGCCTATGTCCACACTAATTCTGCTATTAAAACAGAAATTATCTCCGTCCAGATTACCATTTTAGCACTGTTTCAGAAATAGTGTCCATCCACACTATCATCTGAAAACACATTTCACATTACCTCTCACGTACAGTGTGTACTGGTGAAAACAGGAAGTATATTGTCTCCTCGTTAGTTAATTAGTTACTGCAACATTAATGACAGTTCTAGCATTAAAATACAAAATTTAACTGAATGATAGCTGCTTTAAAGAAAAACACAGTAATAAGTAGTACTGCTGATTAGACAAAATCAGGATCTTTGTTTCAAAAGGGGTCAGCTGGTCTCCTAAAATCCCATTTGACTTTGAAAATTATTTTAACATTTTATTGGAAGAAAAAAGATAAACTATATAAAAACAATCATTTTTGTCTTAAATTAATTTAACAAATTTAAAGAATCTTTGTCAAATGTGTTTATCTTACAAAAAATACCATCTGATGTAACATTGAGAATAGACTTTGAATTGGATACTGTTTAAGAAAACTTTGAGAACCACTTTTCAAAGGACAGATGTAATTATTGGTGAAACTTAAATGCCCTTGTTATATTTGAGTAAGACAGATTTGACTGAGTTACAGTCTCGTTCCACTCACTGCTGTAAACAGGGTGACCTTTGCTTTTTGTCTAAAAGATAACCAACTGCAACTTGAGTGAGGAATGGCACATTTACCGTCATTTTGTTCACCCACAGCGGCACTTCTCTGTTTTTGCCATGTCATTCCCTGGACCTGAGGCCCTGAGCTCCATCTACACCTCTATCCTGTCTCAGCACTTGAGAGGCGAGGGCTTTGCCGTGGCCCTGCAGAAGAGCTGCCCCACCCTAGTTCAGTTGGCTCTGGCCCTGCACCAGCGCATATCCTCCACCTTCCTCCCCAATGCAGTCAAGTTCCACTACATTTTCAACCTGAGAGACCTATCCAACATCTTCCAGGTGACACACAGAGAGCAAATATACTTGTACATATGTTTAAAGTTAGGACTTCCACAATGTAATGGAAGAAGTCATGTGGGGGGTTTGTGCTTCTTCACATCTCTCCCTTTTTACTTTAAACAGGGGTATTTTTTTCTCTGTTTCTGCAGCTCTGCTTCCCATGTGGAAAGAGCTGGGCTTCTGTCACTAATTTCTCATCTAAATGATTATTGATTAAAGAGCGGGGTCTGAAAGCTCGAAATAAGTCTAAAATAAGTGTAACAGAAAATAGAATGGATTTGCACTTCCATGGGTGTTACTGATGATTTAATGTATTTAAATGAATATAATATCAGAGCAAGAGGGCTGTCAAGGGAGAAGCTTTTGGGGCAATATTTCTGTCAGAATCCTCCACGGTTTCATGGAGGGCAGGCTCTCTCATTTAACACTCTGTATAATTAATGCTTTAAGCCATTCAGCTATAGGAACTTCATTATTCATCGTTCTACTCAGGAGTGAAGTCTGGCTTCTTAGTATACTGTTACTATACTGTAGGGGATGCTAACAAAAGGTGTGATAAAGCTCTTTTATAGACTTTGTCAATATTGTGTATATAGTAAAAATGGATAATATGACAAGAGTATGTCCATTAACTGTAACTGTCAAACCTTTGGCAGTGCCTGACTCTAGTGCTGCATAATTAATCCAAATATAACTGAAATGTCTGCCAACGTCCGAATTGCAGGCACTGCAATTACTGAAAAAGATAAAATGTGTCACAACATTATTGGGCATCATTAGCAACACAAGTGTTTTTGTGCCCTGGAGACCCCACAAACTGCAAATCATGTTTCCCAGATCTAAAGGAACACGTTCCTTAAGAAGCAGACGCAACAAAAACCATAGCCTCGTCATAATTTTAAAAAATCTCTTAATTGAAAGTAAATACAAAAACCATCATTCTGTTCATTCATTCATCCATACCGTTTCCGGGTCGTGGGGGTTGCTGGAGCCAATCCTAGCTCACATTGGGCGAGGGCGAGATACAACCTGGATAGGTTGCACATAGAGACAGGCAAAGACTAACACCCATAAGTACAAGCATTTACCAATTAACCCAAACATGATGTCTTTGGATGGTGGGAGGAAACCGGAGTACGCGGAGGAAACCCACGCAGGCACGGGGAGAACATGCAAACTTCACACAGAACAGCCCCAGGCCCGGGAATCAAACCCACAACCTTCTTGCTGTGAGGCAACAGCACTCACCACTATGCTGCTGTGCTGCCCCATCATTCCATATCTAAATATAATATAAGATAATGGTAATATGATTTTTTTTCTGACTCCAAGCATAACTTTAAGTTAATCCAAAAATTTACAAAGAGGTGGATGAGATTGCAGTGCATTCCAGTCTGAGGCAAGCAATTTTTCTCTCACCTGTCACTAAGAGAGGCCTTTAATGACACAAAACTTTATGCCTTAGACAAGTCTTATGTTTTAAACATTCCATAAAGATAAAGAGTAACATTTTTAAAGACTGAGGGTTTTAAAAAGGCAAGCAGTGTGCGGCAGCTTTTTGAGGCTGCGCTAAGTCACAGCTGAATTTTAGACTAAATGCTAACATTAGCATGCAAACAGTCTCATAATGCAGGAGCTCCGGCTGATATATGATTATCAACCATATGGACAAAAGTAAAAACGATAATGATGCTAAACATAAAGGAAACACATTCCACACTCATTCTTCTTCCATGTCATAAAACAGTGTCTGTATTACAAACACAGCAGCTCAATTTTGGTCTGATTTTTAGGAGCTCCTAATGGCACTTACATCATAGACGAGAAGCAGGAAATGGGGTGTGGTCATTTAACTCCTGTAGATGTAGTTGTACTCTCCTCCAACCAGAAATAGAGTTTGATTTGGGTTCCTTTCGAAGTGATTCCCCAAGGGGTGCATGAACCAGATTTCATGGAGATTCACCCAGTAGTTGAGAAAGAAGACCATCTAACAAATACTGTTTTATGTTTTAAACATGCTGAGGCATTCCTGTATGACTCCTGGATTTCAGCCATTATAATGAGCTGTTTTGTTCCAAGTTTAAGCCTTCTGCACTGAGCTTAAGCATAATTACTATCCCTGAACACAGCCCTGATGATCCCAAGACTTTTAGAGCATTGATCACACATAACATGCCTTCAAGTAACAGGGAGTTTAGCCTCATCAAAACACTTTGATGCTAGCATTCGAGTGGGCCATCCTGCACAGTGTGACTGAATATCCAATAACCGCAGAGAGGAAACGATGTCAAAGCTTTCTCACCACTCCTCTCTCTACTCAGGGAGAAATTGTAGAAAAGCCAAGAATGGACTCCTGGAACTTCTTTGAAGTTTCTCTGCTTAACTTCTTCAGCTTCTGGCTCTAACCCTAGGCAGTAGAAAGTGAGCAGCCTTACTGCTCTCATTTCTGCCTCAGCTGTAATTCCCCCACCATACATCTGTGCTTTTAGACCTCCAGAAGTGGGAACGTTTTCGCGTGACAGTACAAACACTTCCTATTATAATAAGTACGAGGCCTAAACAGTTGTCATTCTGTGTTTTACCGGCTTGACATCTTAGATGTTTACCTCAACTGAAATAATTAGTGAACTTTTTGATTCATTTTGCTTTTTAAAACTTTAGATTTTGGAGATGCAGTCAAAGGTAACTGTTTCATCATGATCAAGTCTAAAGATGCTGAGAGATGAGCAAAGAGAGACTGTGGGTTGTGTTTTTAAATGTGACCAAAGAAGAAGGTCCAGACAAAGCTCCAGGTTGCATCTTATCTGAGTATCTTTAATTTTAATTGTTGACAAAAGTCTCAGGTTAGGGTTGTTTTGTTCAGTAGAAAGTGGGAGCTTTTTTCTTCTTAGTTTTCCATTTTGTTCCTGATCACTCACTGACTTTCTTACTGTCTCTGCTTTCTCCGAGTGTCAGGGCAATTATTATGCCCTGTAGATGTTGAATCAGATATACCATAAATAAAGTACAGTAGCCAAATCACGCTAAAAGGGCTAGACACATATTTTGGCATCAGACCGAGAGCATTGTCAAAGATCTCTGTTTTCCAGCGTTCGTTCTCTGCCATGTCCAGCAGGCATATCTGTAGGCTTGTCTTCCCCGCGTCAACTTAAATGAGCTCCTCAAAGCCTAGGAGGAGGGTGAGGAGATGAGAGTGAGACAGAGTGAAAGGAGGACAGAGAGGAGAGAAAGAGAGTACATAAGAGACTTTGAGACCAAACAGCACTGACTGTACAATATGTCTGTATGATGTTCCACAGTTAGTCAGCTGGGTGCATTTTTTGGAAGAGGGGCATCATTGTTTGGGTCTCAGAGCAGCTGTCTGGCTATGAGGAAAGTGTGCCTGCAGCAGGCTGTCTGACAGACAGACAGATACATGCCGACACCCAGAATTCTCTAATCCCTCTCCTCTGAGTTGAACAAAGCCTTGAAAGATCTCGGACAGAGTGTTGCAGATAGGCTGCCAAAGTCAGCTGGAACGAGGGAAAGCAAAGTTCTCCCCGTTCAGTTTGTTAGTGCTTTGCTGTTTGTTCGATTGTTACAATGAACAACAAGCTGCGAGTATGACTGTTACATAGTGCTGCAATAGTTTTTTTTTTTTTGTTTGTCTCAGGCACACTTTGACTCAAAAAATGCAGTGTTATGATTGACACCATTAAGCAATGCAATTGTGCTCAATAAGATGGACTATTAAGAGTCAAAGCATTAGATCATACAAACTTGGGGGAACAGCTTGATATCGCATAGATCTAGAGAAACAGCAATAAGTTTGAAATTTCAGTTCACCAAGCAACACAAATAACCATACACCCAGAGCACACCTCCCATCTGCACTATTACACAGTGGATTTAACAGCCAATTGTCACATTCACGGGGCTCAGATATGATTGCAGATCAGATTCAGCTGGCTTTACCCCCAGAGATGTTTCTGTTGATTAGAATGAGTTCTGGGGCTGGGAACACACAGCATCTGCTTGCCTAAACCTCCTGGGTGACAGTGCACGGAGGGGGGGCAAACAGTGCCTCTTTCCCAATTCATCCCTTTCCTCATCCTTTACGGCACCTGTACTGCGAGGCACCCAGATTTGGTCCCCTGTTCTGCTTGGCTGTGGCCCTCTGAGAAAACCAACACATCACACAATCCTCATCCAGAAAACCATTAATCATCAGTCATCCATAATTTGCTCATTGTCATAATTTTTGTTTTTTAATGGAGGATGATGAAGAATATGAATTTAAAAACTAGAAAACACAAATTATTTTTCAGCCATGCGTCTATGGATGGCAGTGGACAGTCTGTTGGTCAACTGTTAAATGTTCTTCATGTACAGACATTCTTAGACCCCAGGATCCACTGATGTTTCCTTTGACACCGACACAAGGTCGACAGTTTTGTTTCTGATTAAAGAACTTGAATTATGATGAATTAGCTTTTTCTTGATGTGACATTTGCAGCAGAGTACCATTTTCACTTAATCTGCTCAATGAATATGGTAGATGTGAATATTGTAGGAATTTGTTGTCCTCATGGAAATAAAGTTGAAATTAAATAAAATAGAGCCACCAACAAATTTAGAATATTTTGCTAATTTTGACTTGCCCAAAGGATGAACCTTGTTGACTTAATCTTCCAACTGGATGAATGTGTTGCTGACACTCAGATTAAAATAGAGTGACTTGTAATAATTTTGCATGTAATGAAGACCTATTAATCATTGCTTCACATGATCATTAATAGCTGTTTCAGAACTGAATCTTTAAAATGCAATGCATTATTGCATTATTGCATTATGCATTATCGTTGGAACAAGATTTTTTCATGTTTCCTGATTTTTAGGACACTTCCTGGACAGTGCAAATAACATAGACAGGAAGTGACTTTAGACATGATTGTACTGTTTGAAAATGGAGATGAACAGGAACATGGAGACACATCCCTCATCTTCATAAGTCATTTCTTACATCCAGCGCCTGCCCACGGGACTTATCACCACATGCAGACATACTTAGGTGACTTAGGTCCCTAACAGACCTAGTAACAGCGTGTCCACTCATACCCATTGATCAACCCACAGTGACTTCTGTTTATTTTCTTTCTTGTTGTAGTTTCATTGTGCCAAATTGGCCTATGGAAACCCAACTCTTTTCTCTCCTCTGTTCTGCCTAGGGCATTCTCTTCTGTACCAGTGAGTGCCTAAAAGTCCCTGCAGACCTGCTAAAAATCTACCTGCACGAGTGCAATCGGGTCTACAGAGACAAGCTGGTGGAGGGGCAGGACTTCCAGGCCTTTGATAAGTTGCAGGCGGACACAGTGAGAAAGTTCTATGAGGTGAGAGTTTCTACAAAGTTCAGCAGAGGAATACAAGAGCGCGAGGATGGGTGGGGAAATCATTAGGCCGCCTGCTCTGTATCCGTATCTGGACAGGAGAAGGAATGAAAAGGGAATGTTTTGGACTTGGGGTGGGGGGTTGTAAAGAATATTCATCAGTGTGATGTGGAGGTCTGACTGTCAGGATGAACCCAGCAAATGGGAAAACACTGTTCCTCTCACTGCCCTCTCTGACTCTACTGCATGCACACTAGTCATGCCACAATGAAGGACCTGACAAGTGCATGTGTACACACACCCAAGGAACAAAGTGGGGAAGGAGGGAAAATAATCTAACCCACTCAACAATATGTTATTCACAGCTAGTATCTTCTGTAAACTTGTGACAATTTTCCCCCGTGCCACTAAGCAATATTTTCCTGCTATTTTTACATGCAAACAAGAATGTCTTTGGAGGCTGTTGCTCTGTAAGGTAGTGGTTACAAGTGATACTATGAAAAATGAAGACTTGCACCAGCACATAATATTTATGTGACTTTGGACAAAAACTCATTCATCACACCTACTTCAGATTTACACCAGCAGAGGTTTACAGAGGAAAGAGACATCCCAAAGAGACACACAAAATCTCTCCAGTGGAATATTTGTGAGCCCAATAGTTGCCAGGGTGAAAATGAACTAGGTCACCCTCTGCGCAGCTGTGATATTCAGCTGTGTCCCTGTCCAGAATGTTTAAGCTTAACATTAATGTTTTGCTGACAGGGGTAGTGTGTGGGTCTGTATGTTTACCACTGCAGTGTTCGTGTGTGTGTGTTTGTGTGTATCTATGCGCGTGTGTGTGTGTGTGCGTGCGTACGCATGCGTCTCTCCCTGAGGACATGGAGGAGACTCTGGAGAAGACTAAGGAGATGAATCTATATTGCCACTTTGCCCGTGGGCTGGGGGAGCCCAGGTACATGGCTGCGGAGTCCTGGAGCAGCCTCAACAAAATCCTGCTGGAAGTGCTGGACAGCTACAATGAGGTCAATGCCACCCTAAACCTGGTGCTGTTTGAGGATGCCATGGCTCACATGTGAGTGGAAGTTTTGGTACCCAGGGAACTGTGTGGAGAGAGTACGGCATTTTTGTCAAGGAACTCACCAGGTTTTACAGGTATTTTAGGATCAGAGGTTCAGTTTTAAAGACACAGAAGACAGGAAATTCTGTTAGACAGCACAACACCGAAACAAAGGTGCACAGGAGGCTCCGTCTGAAAATGTGTTCATGCTCTTCTGGTTGTTGGAGGTTAGACAGACCAATATCCTAAAAATGTAGAATCCTGTCAGATTCTACATTTTCTTTAAGCTATCAACAGAGAATGGTGTAAATTAAAAAGGAAGTGGCGTCTGTAACGTCACCCACAGGTTTTGCTATCTTTGCGGTTCCTGACTCCGTCCAGCTCCCAGCACATCAAAAAATGAGGTGTGTGAATGAATGAATGAATTACCAGCTAATTTATTTGCTGCTTAATTAGTCAGTTAACAGGCTATGCTAACAAGGCAGGTATAGTGAGTACCATTATAAATAACATAACACAATCACCCCTATTAAAACCAGCATGGACTTCATCACATTCTGTTTGTCAGACCAACAAATGATGTCTATTTAGATTAAATATCCTCCAAAAGACTCCAACACCACAAAAATAGATGTTAGGTCCACTGACTGAAATGGCTGAGGAGATTGCTTAATTAGCCAAACCCAAATCAACAATGAATTTATCCTAATAACTGTGTATCTGTATAGCAAACCTGATATAGGATTAGGGGTTATTTTTCTGAGCCATGGAATGCCCCTGTTTTCAGAAACTGTTGAAAAACCAGTAAGCCTCACTGTTGCATCATGTGTTCTTCTGTCACTATGAATATACACAGTGTTGTTCGTTTTGATTCACACACCCTCCTCTGACGTCCTCCAACTGTACTTAAAATCACTGACTTCTGCCTGTTAGAGTAAGGTTGGATCAGCAGGAACTGATGGCCTGATAGTAGTTTGGTAAGACATATTAACAGAACACATTGTCAGCTTTTGTCTTTTCATTGGGTTTGATAACAACCCCAGCCTCATTCCTCAAGTGGTGTGAACTAAGCTTTAATAAGATCAAAGATAACTTGCAGAGGTGAACTAGAAGCTTCTTTAGTAAAGGAAGGCAATGAGTGTTCAGGTAAAATCCCTGAATCCATGCTTGATTTTCTGAAGATAAAGTTCAATACAGCAGATAATGTCTTATTGTATTATGATCCAACTTCTTTTTGAGAAAGTCAGTCCTTTTATCTGTTTTGTAAAGTGTAATCATGGACACCAGTCAAACAGCAGCATGTAGATTGTCATCACTTTCTGGTTAAGACATCTAAATTAATGCCATTGTTTATTCCTTTTAGCCGCAGCATCAAATAAAGCAACAAAATAGCTAAAACATGTTTATCTGCTTAAAGTGAAAAGACGAGGAAGATTCATCTGGTTTTAAGGAAGGTATAAAGATTCTCCTGAGCACAGTACGACTGAGTCTAATGTTTAATCCATTTCATTGTAGTGCATCTTAATGAAGCACAGTGATGAGGCTGGTGGTGTTGAGCTGTGTGAAAGCAGAGACACAGAAACTACCCATGTTTGTTTGTTTTATGACTCAGATTGTCTTCATCCATCTAACCTCCCTTTGTCTTTTTAACTTTTATCTCACCCTTTCCACTCATTCCTCCCGCACATTTCTCCCCCCTCCCTGGCTCTCTGCACCCCCACATGTAGCTGCCGCGTAAACCGAATCCTTGAGTCTCCACGGGGTAATGCACTTCTGGTCGGAGTGGGCGGCAGCGGCAAGCAGAGTCTGACTCGACTGGCTGCCTTCATCTCCAACCTGGAGGTTTTCCAGATTACCTTGAGAAAAGGCTACAGCATCGCGGACCTCAAGGTTTCACAGCAAAAACTTCAACCTGAATGAGTCATTTAGTCTCTTTTAAAAGTTCATTACACGCAACCAGGTGACATCTGAATTTAAACCCAATTCTACAGTCGGTTCACAGTCATTCAGGACTCAGGCATGTATCAATGCAAAATAAATAAGGCCTCTCGAAGCCAAATTTCACATGTCACTGTCCAACTTCATGTCTCCCTCTGTCACTCAGAGTGACCTGGCCTCCCTCCTCATCAAAGCTGGCGTGAAGAATGTTGGCACTGTGTTCCTAATGACTGATGCCCAAGTGGCAGATGAGAAGTTCCTCGTTCTGGTCAATGATCTGTTGGCGACAGGTAACAGCAGGTTCTGCCAATTACAGCCTGCCATGTTCTGTGAAAGAGAAATGCTTTTGCTTCACTTCATCCAAAAAAAAAAGAAATCACTGTGCAGCCATTTCTGGAGCAACAGTCAACTGTCTGAACAGACTGAGATTCAAATGCCCATTTAGAGTTCAATACGTAACATAGCTCTGTCTATACTCTATCAGCAGTGCAGGTATTAGGAAGTTTGCAAAACTGAACTGTAGCATAAGGAAAGTTGGTAAATGTCAGCGGATGCTCATGCTCAGTTTATTCAAATGTTTTGCTGCTTATCTGATTCACTTCATTCAGTAATTTAGTTAAGCTAGAGATGGGTATTCGTGACATGACTTCTTTTTACTTATTATTGTACCACAGGTTGCCATGTTAAGCCATGATGTGCTGACACAGTAACAGCAATGTTTTTCATGAGAGAAACTCAAAGAAAAGACTTTTCTTCTACATGTAGTTTATCTCTTGGGGGACACCTGACAGTGACCCATCAAAACAGCCTTTGTGGTTTTTCTACTTCTACTATAGACACATCTATACTGCAGAAAAAGTACATAACACAGCTTGAAAAAAGCATAGATAATAACAATATGTAAACAGTACTTTTCCAAAGAAAGTGACAGAGGGCTTTCAAAGGGACCACAAACATTACAACCTTGATGTTTGAAGATGTGAACATTAAAAGATGTGACCAACTGCAAATCTTCAATCTTCAGGTAGGGATATCCATGGCAGATGAACCTTGGCAGCAAAACCTCTGCCTTTTTTAGGCACCAGGTTCATTGACTTTTATTTTATCTGTCCACCTCAGTTAGGTTTTAATAAAGCAGCACCTAATCCGGTGTTGCATTTGTAATCAAATGGAAAAATGATGAGTGGTTCTCACTCAGCTGCAGCCAGAGGTCATTTTGAACGCAGTGCTTCAGGTTGCATCCTCCCTTTTATTTTATCGCAGCAGGTCCCCTTATGATGGCGGCATTTATCAAATGCTTTTCAAACCTACAAGGTCATTCGTGAACATTACTACATTTTGAGATTTATTAGTGTAAAGTACGAGGTTTAGCTCAAATTGTGCTGTATGGTGGGAATTGTATTCAGATACAAGAAAAAATCCATCAAATTTAGATTTTCTGATAAATATTCAGTGTCAATATAAAAAATAACTGTGGAGGAAACCGAAAGGACCACAAATTACCAGAACAGCTGCCCCTTGCCATGGTGAAGAGAGACTGAATGAATGGAAGTGAACGCTATAAATAACAACCCTGTCGTGACCAGGTGAACTCAATCAGGCAATGGGAAGTGCTAATGGTGAAAACAAGAGCCAATCAGTGCTGAGAATAGGAAAAAACAACATACAACATACATCAACATATTTGCCAGGCTGGACCCAGAAAATGTAAAAGGACGCTTCATGTCACTATCAGCCTGGTTCCTCATCTGTGGATTACTACCCAGGCTTCCAGATGTTGTACTCATTAGATGATAATGACCACATTAAAATTATTAAGCTTGTTGTTGTAATTTATTTGAGGGATTTATCATCACTTAGATCATTGTATCTCTTAAATTGCCATGATAATCATTAACTCTTCTGAGCAACTGCAAAGTAACAGGCAAGGGACTTCCCAGGCAGCTTTGTTCATTTCAGTGGTTAATCCAATTCATTTTAATCTCTCTAGGAGAGATTCCTGACCTATTCGCAGACGATGAGGTGGAGAACATCATTGGGAGCTTGAGGCTTGAGGTCCGCAGCTCAGGATTGCTGGATACAAGGGAAAACTGCTGGAAGTTTTTTATTGACCGTGGCCGCAGACAGCTCAAGGTGAACCAGTCTGAGAAGTACCGGATACAGAGTAGAGTGGTTGTTGTTTCTGTGCGTTTCCCCACTGATCGTGCAGAAAAGTTTTTCTGAGGGGCTCTCCTCAGGGAAGGGATTTGTCATTAATCTCATAAAACTGTGCCTGAATTGGATCCCATCTTCTCTTAATACATCAGGAGCGTGCTGCTTCACACACTTATTTAGCATTCCAAGATAAAACAACCCTCAGACTTGGATATCCATCTAGCTCTCTGATGAATCCTCTCCCCTGACAATTTGCTGTCCTAACATTTCTAGACGAACTTGAGCGCGTTGGGAAGCGTCAGGCATCATTATAAATCACCAGCAGGAGCTGTCGTTAACCTGCAGATAATTTCACCAATGCGTTGTCGCTTTGTTCCCCCTGGGGAGAGCAGGAGATCCAGGGGGTTGTGTTTCCTGTCATTACAGTGTACATCTAAACCAACCGTTACCACCCACATCCTCCAACACTCCCTGTCTCGCTGGGCTGGAGTATGAATTAATGGGGAGGCAGTTCCATAGGCACGGGCTGGTAAAGAGAAAGTTTTTTCCTGTTTAGTTCTGTCCAGACGGAGAGGAATGCAGTTGACTCGGCATCAGTTTGAAAAACAATGTCAAAAATGAATAACATTATTATCTTAATCACCATCACAGAATAATTATGTTCATTCAGGGGTTCTAAAATGTGGGGATCAGGACCCCAAGTTGGAGACAAAATTGTATAGCATAATTACATTTAATTTTTAGCTTTTCTGTCTTTCTTACCGACAAATCTGTTCTCATTTACAAGACATTTCAATAATGCCTTGAGAAAATATCTTAACATTTAGTGCAAATGTTCATATGGACTCAGGTGCAAACTGATTAGATTTTGGCCACTGATCTCGCAATTTTTTTAGAAGAATCTCATTGACATGATTTTGTATTAACAAGCTTAAAGGAAGGAAGGAAGGAACACCTGATAAGTTCTGTGAAGTATGCACATGGAGAACCTTATGGTATCTTTAAACAAGTGTTCCTCTGGATGAAAGCAGGCGTGTCAGTATGTTTAAAAAAAAAAAAAAAAAAAAAAAAATGGAAGAGGAAAATATAAGATCAGTCAGCAGCTCTTTCGTCCTCCTCAGTTGATCATAATCAGTGGTGTCTTTAGCTGTGCCCTCTGCATGTTTGTTTCCTCAGTCTAATGGTGCTGAGCATCTGGCTGAGCCTCACAACAAGCCAGCTGTTAGTCTCCAGCAGCGAGAATGAGTCTGATGTAGCTCAGAGCTCAACACACTCTTCAATCACATGTTTACCACAGACTTGATTTGCCTAATGGTGTAGTAGCTAAGAATTAATTCACAGTTTTCCACTCTCCCTCTTGACCATGAAGAAGTACTAATCAAAGCAGGAATCCCCCCCACTGTAATTAGAATGTGACTCACAGGGGAAAAAATGGCTGATCAGACTCAACACTTTGCTCTGTTTGACCTTGGTGTGTGTGTTACAGGTGGTACTGTGTTTCTCTCCAGTGGGCAGTAAGCTGAGGGTACGTAGCAGGAAGTTCCCTGCTGTGGTGAATTGTACAGCAATCGACTGGTTCCATGAGTGGCCGCAGGAGGCATTGGAGTCAGTCAGCTACAGGTTTCTACAGGAGGTGGATAATATTGAAGTGAGAGCAACTCATACTTTATTTTATACACAAGGATGAAGCACTTACAATGATAATTTTCACACTCTGAAAATGCAATTCAAATGTCAGGAAATATAATGCAGGGAATATGATATTAAATTTAAGAGGAAGACCGAAAGTCCCCAAAATTGAATACACAGTGGAGCCCCAAGAAATATTGCTTCCCAGCTAAATCTGCACAGTCATCTGTTTTTAATGCAAAGTAACCAGTTCCGTGACTTTCTCACAGCCTAAAGTGAAGGAGTCTGTGAGTAAATTCATGGCCTATGTGCACATGAGCGTCAATCAGATGTCCAGGGAGTACCTGGCCAATGAGCGGCGCTACAACTACACCACACCCAAGTCCTTCCTGGAGCAAATCAAGCTGTACCGCAGTCTCCTGGGCCAGAAGAGCAAAGACCTCACCACCAAGATGGAGCGGCTAGAGAACGGACTGCAGAAGCTCAACAGTACCTCAGCTCAGGTATGTTTCTTTGGCAGATGTCACAACTCCACAAGATGTTTATATTTATATCCAAAAATCTTCTAAAAGATGCATTTAGTAGCTTTTCTGGAACTTTGTGTCATATCTTGTTATCTTCATCAGCTGATGGAAAGTTGAACTTCTGCAGTTTCATGACAAACAATCTACAGATCATGTGACATAATCAAAAGCTCAGATATCAATATCAGAAATAAACACCAGTATATTCTGCTTCAATAAGTCAGGGGACAATTGTGGTGTAATGACGTCAAGGGAAAGAACTGCTGATTAAGATTATGAGAAACCTGAAAACAACCATTCATTGATCCAAAACAATCAATTCAAGGTCGAAGGTCAACCCATCGCGACAGGACTTTTCGGCTTGTGAACTGCTGTTTCAAAGCTTCAAGTTTGTAATCTTGCTACTGCTGCTATCTTGGTTTTTTGAAACCATATTTAAAGGAAAAGGGGGAGCTGAGGAGGAGTTAGAGGTGGCCTGCTGTCTACTCAGGTTGTGTTGCGTGGTACAACAGTCACTTACATGGTAGCGATACCCTAATGCTTACATGGTCTATTTTCCCCTTAGTGGGATCTTCATTTAAAATATGAACATTATGTCTTGGGCAAGACTTGAAACTAGAGCATGACACCATGAACTTATTAGGAAAATCTTTACTGCTCTAATAAATCAGTTGAAAAGAAGGGCTGTTTTCACATAGACATAAATACAATCTGACTTATGTGTACAACCTGTGGAGTTGCCCCCTGATAGTCATTGAATGGAATATATTTGAATGTTATTCAGCATTGATTTTAGTTTACATAATCCATGAAATATTTTATTTATTATTTATGAATTTCTTGGAATTCTGCATTGATACAAAAAGCTCAAGAAGAATCAGTGAAGGAGAATATTTTCAGTCTGACGTTCTGATATTTTTGTCTCTCTGCTTCCACCCAAACAGGCTGCTTATTAATGTATTGATTTAGCATTCAAACCTTCAGATATCTACAACACAAGTGTGGACTGTGACTGATGGGTCTGTTGACTGCCTGTTAAAACTTAAGTCATGAGTGCTGTTCACCTGTCCAGGTGCAAACTCTTTAAATCATAAAGCACATGAGGAATTTCTAAATCTGTTGAAGCATTATGGCCTTTTCGCAATACAAATTATCCATGCTGTAGCAAGCTGCAGCTCAGCTTCAGGAGAACAAATACTTGTCCTATCAGACTGATCTCAACGTCTTTATGCTAGTTGTCTTTCTGGGACAAGTTATTTAAAAAAATCATCTAATATACAACAATTTCAAGCCTGGCAACCCCTCCTGTTAAAATAATGACATTTTGAGAGGGTGAAATAGATTTGTGTGGATCTTGTAGTTTAACTGCAATTAGCACTGAGATGGGAATTTGCACTGTTGACCAGCAGTGGGCTGTTCTGACAATGCTTTAAGGGAATAGAGAGCAAATATTGGAGGAAGATGCCATAGTTTATTAACTGCATTGTGTCTTTTACTTCTGTTAAAGTTTCTCTGTCAGGAAAAATCTGTTCAACAACAGGTCATTTGATTTGCAGACAAATATACATCCTTTGAATAAACTGACATTGAAAAGCTTGTTTGCTCAAAGAGCTTGTTTTACTCTCTCCGATAACTTTTAATTGGAAATGTGGACAAAATGGAGGAGGGAGTTGATCTGACAGACTACTGTTAGCTTGGTTAGTGGTTAGTCTGCCAGCATCTACTCTGCAAGTACTTGCTTAGAGTGCCACCTACTACTACTACTGGTACTACTGATAGTTTTTGTAGTAGTAGTAAAAGGAGAAGTTGCTGTAGTGCTTGGCTCTTACATTTGCTTGCATGACCTAGTGCTAAGTTGCACATCAAGAAAAAAACTAAGCAATAAAAGACAAACACCTATTTCCCTTTTGTCTTTTTTTTTTTTTTTTTTTTTGTGTGTGAGATGTTTATTTGCAACATTTCATGTTTAATGTCTATACCTGGATCCATTTGCTCATATGTTTACTGTCTCCCCACCATTGCAAAAGAGAGCACTATGAATAATGCAACACAGGGTCTGTATGTGAAGCAACCCTAATTATAAATGGTCTCCAACACCATGACAGTGAATGTACTCACTCTCACATACCCAGCACATCCACTGAACATCTACCACTTTGCATAAACATGCCCACGCACAGCCACCCGCACAGAAGTGCACATGCATAAAAAGACCCTACACAGGTGACGTCAGCGACCTCGAAAGCTACAGTCCTGTGCATATGTTTCTTTTCCTTTCCTTTCTTGTAAACACACATATAGGAGCTGTATGGTAATTGAGAAGCCCTCTAATTAGAGAGCATACATTTTACAACAACAGCAAGCCACCATTAATGCACCCCATTATTTTCAGTGCAGCCACACTGACGGTGACAATGTTATAAGTACTGTTATTTAGCACTCTGTGTAAGAGGGTCTGTGGCTCACCAGGGGCTGCTGTGGTCATAATAAACAAGGACTAGAGGGGTTAAAGCAAAGGATCTCCGTATCTTTGTTTGTGTGTCTCTGTGGGAGATGCTGCATCAGTGAATGAGTCATCTGCTCCCCGCAGGACACATTAGCGATTTTTCCTCTTCACTGTTGTGAAGGTTATGTTCTACCTCTGGTTGCTATAGTCTTGAGTAGTGATGTGTTTGTGAGGATATATACTTGTCTTTGTATTGTTATGAGTACACACTTGGCTTTGAAACCATCGTTATGATGACATTTTGGTTGGCCCTCACAAATTCATAAGTCTTTTTCATGGATAAGACTTGAACTTGGACCAACAAACCTCTTATCGACACTAATTGAGGTAGACACACACAAATTTGAACAATTCACTGGTATTATCCCTCCTAGCAAGTATATTAATTAGTACAACTATTAATACTAATAGAATTTCAAATCTTGGTAGTAGTGGGAGGATTACCTAAAATAAGAGTTTTAACAAAAGTAGTAGCAATTGTTGTGGTAGTAGTGGTATAAATGGTTAATGGTACTCATACCTAAAGCATCTACACAAGTAATAAAAATAGTAGAAATAATGGTGTGCATATTTGTTGTTTTACCATAAGCAGTGAGTCTTTACAGCCACAGAACAGTCAAACACTCAACTTAAGCACTAGGAAAAAAAAAAACTGAGGTTTTGCCTTAAAAGCATAGTCACAAAAACATGAGCCTCCACCTTCACCAATGCACACAGACAGATGTCTATTTGTTACATGAATAAAGCTATACTTAGTCCCTGCAGCATAGAGAGCCAAAGGCTGAATCCCAAACTTTGCTGAATTGAGCCATGTTCCAAGCGCCTCTCTCTCACACTTAGATAAATGTTCATTTCTGCTTTAGTATCAGATATCATGGTGCCTTAAGAAACAGTTGCTCTCATTTACATTGACAGCAGCAGAGAGAGTGAGTGGGCTCTTTCACAAAGACCGGCAGGAGCTCCGTTTTCCATCTGCATCAGGTAAACACAGAAGCTGCCCAGATGTATTGAACATCACTCGTGACTCCCACCAATTAGTTTGCCACCACCCCCACCCCTCCACCCTTCCTGTCGTTCCCACTGTCTATTCATCTTCTTGATGGCTCACTTGGTGCTCGTCTAATGTTCGACCGCATCCTTTGTGTGGAACCGTCACCACTGGAAGGACTGTCTTCCCCCCGGCCTGATTTCTTGTTTGTTAATTAGCCCAAAGACAAGCATGAAAAACAGTCTGCTTTTATTTCCCCAGTGCAACATTTTGATGGAGTCTGACGGTAACGCAGAGCCCTATTTGTCTTGGAGTTATGAGGAGTTTGTGACAGCTTTAATTTGTCTTTATGACTGTCCTTGGTCTGTGGATTTGTGTGTGTTTATGTGCTGATAGCAGCTCTTGAACTTAAAGTTTTGGGTTTTTTTTCCCCAGAGATATATATTATTCTTTTTTTTGTACTTTAATGTCCTTGAATGGAAAATAGTTTTTTGTTTTCTTGTTTGTTTTTCTAATAATGGATGAAAGGTCACAAGCGTTCTTCATGACAATCTTGCAGAGCACAATTTCAACCCTATGTTAAACTTATTGGTTTGACTCTCCTGGACCACAGATACCTCTTTACTGATCTTTAGATTTGAGGAGATGTTTTGATTTGAATTAAACAGCCATCAAACTCGATCAGAGATTTGTATTACCAATAAGATACGACAAAAATGCACACAACATAAACAAATGATCAGGCCTTCAAGACCGCCCAAGAGATCCAATTAGATGATAGCAATAGATTCATTAGTGCCCATGGTTTACACATTGATTGCTATTCACATTGTTTAATGACAGAAAAATTGTCAGCCATCCATTCCTGTGCCCCATTTACTACTCTCTCATTCAAATGCATGTGTTCTTTTTCTGAGAACTAGAGAAGCTTTGATTTGTGTGTAAATTTGACATTCATAACAAAATCGTGTTTATGCCTGTGCCTGAAAGCGGTTAGCCTAGGTCTGCATTAAATGTAAGAGGCAAACAGCTATGTTTGCTATATCAGAGGTTCAAAAATACAGATACAAATACCAAAGATGATTAATACATTACATTTGGTTAATCTGTCCACAAACATCAAATTCAGTAATAAATAAATAAATGGAAACCAAAGTTTAACATTTAAAAATCATTATGTATTTCCCAGAGCAGTTCTGACGCTGATATTTTTCTAATGTGAAAACCCTTTTTGGTATTCATGTATGCATTTTGCAGAGCAAGGCTAATTCCACACTGCTCAAAACACACACTTGAGAATGGTGTCAATCTCAAGGCAAAAAAGCAGCTAAGTGTATCTGAATTGCTAAGTGTATCGCACAATTCCTTTTTAAAGGAAACCTGTGGGATTTTTTGACCTGTTCTCACACTGAAGGAAGGGAGCTGTATGACATCATCTGTTTGACATTATTCCATTAAATGACAGTCCATAGTGATCATGTTATTGCTAAGGGTAAACGTTTAAGTAGCAGAAAATTTGTAACAATAATATACTTGAAAAGTGTGGTACATGACTTGACTCGCCATGAATTTGGGGTACATTTTTAACAATGTAAAATCATTGCACACGTCAGGGCATCATGAAATCTGAAGACCATCAAAAAATTTTGGGGTGCTATGTAGGACCCTGTGTCAGAAAGCTGGGGTCTCTATCAGAGGTTAGGGTTTTCCAGAAGGACAATTACCCAGAACATATTTCAAAAAGCCCTGAGAAAAGGTTAAAGACAAAGTGCTGGAGAATCATCAAATGGCCAACAATGAGTCCTTACCTGAATCCCATACAACACCTTTGTGGAGCTTTCAAAACAGCAAAGAAAGTGCCATTCAAATCTGAAAGACCTTGAACAGTTTGAAAAGAGAAGGTGTCCAAAATCCCCGCTGATAGATGTGAGAAATTAATTCATGGTTACAGGAGATGATGTATTTCGATTATCCACTCTAAAGGATATTCTACTAAATATTGAGCAGGGGGTGCCAGTAATTATGTCCAGTCCATTTTTGGCCTTTTGAGTTAAGTTTTGTGTGGAATAGGATCAAATTTTTCTTTTTTTTCTCTGCTTTTTTTGTGCAACTTCAATGAAACTAAAGAAATAAACACATGAATATCAAAGCCCTAGTAACTGCAAAGCTTTTCTGGGAGAAGAGGTACATTATCTGGGTAATATGCATCTCTTTTGGGCAAGATGCCAATATTTTTGGATGTGAGTATATGTGGATGGGTTCCATCAGCCTGCTTTGAACTGAAAAATCCTCGCTCTGGTCTTGTGAATATGATTCAGTATCAGTTGCTCACATCTGGGCTCCATGTCTTATTCTCTCAGGTGGATGACCTCAAGGCTAAGCTGGCTGCTCAGGAAGTTGAGCTGAAACAGAAAAATGAAGATGCCGACAAGCTAATTCAGGCAAGAACGCACTCCTTAAGGCTGCTCAAAATATCATTATTGAAGTGTTGGTGTTTTCTCACTTAAAGTTCCTTTCAGTCTGTTTCCTTATATCAGATTTTTCTACGTTTGCCTCTGAGATTTCTGCTGTGACCCCAATATCAATGGAGGTGAAGGGAACTTGTGTGGCTCAAAGAAATGAAATATGACTTTAAAAAAGAAATTATCTTGAGCCTGTCCTTCCACATCATTCTGGATTAACCCATTGACACGGTCCTGGTGTTGGGAGTAGAAACTGCTCAGTGCAGAGTTCGTATAATGTTGAGATTAAGCCTCTGGTCTGTTTAACTCCTCTTATCTTATGTTGCACATATCTCATAGGCTGCAGGGGGAAAACAAGATGATCAGTCGTCCACACATAATATTTTGGTTCTTGTCAAAGTCTCTCACATCCTCACAGTTGAACATTTTCCCTTTTTCAATGCATCAACTTCAGGACAAAAAGTTTTCCTGCTGTCTAATATATCCCCTCCACTAACAGATGCCCCAGTTACCAGATGGCATTATTGACTTCACCCATCACTGGTCATAATGCTATGGCTGATAAGTGTAGTTAGACAAGTCACTTTGTCTCTGAACTTTGGAAACCTTGCTTTTTAAAATAATTTTTTCAGTGCATTTCCATGTTGTGAAAGCTAAGCAACTGTCTCAACTTCCCCCATTAACCCAGCAATAAATCATGTGGCTGTCTGCAGGTTGTTGGGGTAGAAACTGACAAGGTGTCCAAGGAGAAAGTGGTGGCTGATGAGGAGGAGCAAAAGGTTGCGGCCATCGCTGCAATGGTCAGCGGCAAGCAGAGAGACTGCGAGGAGGACTTGGCCAAGGCTGAACCTGCACTCCTAGCTGCTCAGGATGCCCTTAACACTCTTAATAAGGTCACTTGCTCTCTTATTCCAGTCTGTCTTATTGATTTTCTCAATTATACTTTTCCCCCTTAGTTTTCTTATTTTTTTTAAAGAGCCAGTTTTTTTTCTTTTTTCTTTATCTGATTTCATTTTCCCAACTTCAGTGCAATACATTCTGTCCACCTAGACCTTGAACTTTATAAGAGAATACTGAATCACAGGATTTAGCCCTGTCTTTGCAGAAATAATGTCTTCTATGTTCTGCAGGCATTTTACTGCATCTTTACATCCCGCGTAGGTTTATGAGTAGCCATGGGGATTTTCAAAAACACCCTCTGTTTAAAAGGTGCTCTCTACTCAAACAAGCAGAACTGACAGTTCAATCACTGCTTTGAGCTCTCTTAAGATGCCCTAATTAGTATTCTCTGTTGTCTTCTCAAAGTCAGCAAAGGTTCTTCTTCCTTTATTCTAATCCTTCACTTTCTCTCTTTTTCTCCCAGCAGGCCACAGGGTTGTGCAGTTGTTCAAACTCAATTAAATCAAAGCTCTTTCATTTTTCTCCTACCGCTCCCTCTATCTTTTCTACATCAGAACAACTTGACGGAGTTAAAGTCGTTCGGCTCGCCGGTGGCGGCAGTGACCAACGTCACAGCAGCGGTCATGGTCTTAATGGCGCCTGGTGGGAAAGTCCCAAAAGACCGGAGCTGGAAAGCTGCAAAGGTGATGATGGCCAAAGTGGATGCATTCCTGGACTCTCTAATACACTTCAACAAGGAGAACATCCCAGAGGCTTGTCTGAAAGCCATTCAGCCTTACCTGCAGGTAAGTTGGCCCTTACTCACCACAAGTCAGCGCTGAATGCGTGCAGCATTTGACACTAAAGTTCAGTGAATGAGTCCTGAAGTCAGGAAGGGGTGGGATTACATTGACAGTGCCACATTGTGGCTGCCAAGTGTCCAAATACCAGCCAGAGCAAATCTACCAATTAATTAAACTTCACAGATTTAACAGTCACCCTGATTATCAAGTAGACTGGAGCAGATAAATTCACCATGGTGCTTCACCCCTCAGTCTCCACTTCCAGACAGTGTTCATGTTACTTGAATCAACTGAAAAAAACACAAAATTTTAGCTCTTCATGTCTCAGTCATTTTCATCAGTTTAAGTTAAAATTGTAAGGTGGGTTAACCAAGTTGTGTTAGATACAACTGAAGGACTTACTTTTTTCCACTGCTGCCCAATAAATAAATAAATATATATATATAGATCACTATAACTTACTGTACTTTATCTGGCGAAAAATGCAGATTTTTAATTTCAGTGTTAAATTGTGATGTGTGTGTTTGTTTGCCTAACTGTACCTCGCAAGTGTATATTCTTGGGAATTAAAATAGCCACTACCATGTTGATCTTTGTTTCTGTATTTACAGCCCAATATTAGGCAATGAACGAAAAATTATTTCTAATTACTTGAACTTTTTAAAACTCCCTGTTGAGAGGAGGGAATCAGTTTAGGAAGTTCATTGACTAACCTTTTATACATAGACTGAATTTAGCCAACTATTTCTACCTCATTTATTTATTGCAATAGACCATACAACTAAAACTGATGTTTGACAGAAAAAGGAAACTGTAGATGCATAAACCAATCCCTTTCACCAGCTTTAGCTTTTTGTAGCTCTTTCTGGCTGTCTTTGAGTCTGTGGCAGAGAGCAGGTTGTAGAAACGAAAGAAATACAGATTCTGTTTTCAAATAAAATTTGTTGTGAAAGTATGTAGTTTACAGGAGTGCATAGAAACATTTTCAGTCTCCAATCTGACTAACTGTAAATCATTCCTATCACATCAAAACTGGACTGACTCTCTCTTCTGATATCAACCACAAGTTACTGTCCTGCCTCAAAGTATTTCAAAGCACAACAGCTTGGCTTCTTACTGGTTTTGCCACATGACATCACATCAATCAGAACCCCACTTTCCCTCACGGCCTCCCTATCTATTTTACAAATGATTAGAAGAGTTTGCGGATCACTGCGGAAGCATGCTGGGGCCAGGCACTGATTCACTAAACAGAATAAATTACCCCCCATTTTAGCTAGTGCGTAGCTTCAGATTCTCAGATGGGATTATTCTGGGATTTCCAGGGTTAAAACATGCCATAAAACTAGAGGTTGACCACATGTCTGCCATCTTCTTTTAAATCATTGCCTACTAAACTAAATAGAGACTTACTAAACCTATATTTGATTTTATGTGATTGTGTTTTTATTTTTTAATCTTCTCTGTATCAAACTTTTATTGCTTTTACTGTGTGTGTGTTTTATACATCTACACTCTCTAGTTATCTTTAATTATATTGAAATATATATCTTACCTCCATAACTTAATTTTTTTCCTATGGTTGCTTGGCCTTAATATCTATCTTTCAGTTTTTATGTTGCCTTTTAAGTTTCTTATCTGTTGTTGTTATAGAATTGGAATTAGATTTACAATTAGAATAAAACTTTATTGTCCACCATGCTGGAAAATTGTCTTTGGTCCACCAACACATAGGATGCACAGTTTACAAAGATAGGACTGAGATATATATGGAAGTAAATAAAATCCCGCAAATATTTAAAATGTTAAGGACTAAGAACTAGAATTCCATACAATGAATGTAGTACAGCAGTAGCACTTGGAAATGCTTCTTTTAAAGGTGCCCTATCAATAAATTTATTATTATTATTGTTATAATGGATAAGAAAATAAATAAATAAATTGTGAGATGTTCATGTTTTTCTTGTGCTTGTTTGGGTTTGTCTCTTTCTTCCGTCTCCAGGATCAAGAGTTTCTCCCCGATCTGGTGGCATCCAAGTCTTATGCTGCGGCCGGTCTGTGCTCCTGGGTTTTGAACATTGTCAAATTTTATGAGGTTTACTGTGAGGTGGAGCCCAAGCGTCAGGCTCTGAGCAAGGCTAATGCGGAGCTGGCGGCAGCACAGGAAAAGCTCGCTGTCATCAAGAGCAAGATCAGTGTAAGCCACTGCCGTGTTAGACTGAAGATGCAGAAATGAAAAGTTTATTTGCCAAGTATCTATTTTCAAAGGAATATCATTTCAATATCTAAAATCAGAAAACATGAAATTATTACATTTTATTTAAGTTGAGACTTCTTGTTTTTGCTTCAGAGTCCACAGTAAAATACACTGAAGATTTTCTTGGCACTTTATTTGGTGTGATGAGTTTTTTACAAAACAATGTGGGCTGAAAAATGACTTGTGAAAGCCAGTTATTTCAGTAGATTCAGTATGAATCAACAATTTTATCAAACTTTGAAGATATGCAGCACAGAAAGAAGAAAAACATTAAATAAAAACAGCATCCCAAGGCTATAAAATGAAGCCAAAATTCAGGATATGAATTATTTTATCGAGACTTGAGTGACAGTTGACACATGAGCTCTGCCAGTGGTGATATACCACCAGCCTTTCATCAATACAAAGCTGGTGTAAATGCTATTAAAGGCTTTTACTGTTCATTAATCTAAAACCAAATCCATCAACCTAAAAACCGTATTGACAAAAGCAGCTGTAAATAATTGTTTCTCAGTGGCATTTGACATTCAGCACATCAGAGCAGGAGAGAGCCCCAGCAGAGCACAGTGCGCGGGACTCCACTGCAGCGTCTGCGACTTACATCAAACCCTGCAGAGGGAAGACTGATGACTGCTAATAAGATCCAGCATGACTTCTCATTGTCATTTTTTAGCCTTCAGTCTGATCAGTTGAGTGGAGATAGGGTTCAGAGCCAAAGGGGGATTAGCAATCCTCAAACTAATCTACTGAACCTCTGCACCTCTCCACCGATTAATCCTGTTTGTCCTTGTGCTAATTGCTTCTATATGCCAAATAAATCCATAACAGAGGGATTTTTCCCAACATTTCACACACTCTCTAGTTTGTTTTATAGACTCAAGTAATCTTTGGTTTTTTTGGGGGTTTTTTTTTTTTTTTTTTGGTTCTTTGATTTTTCAACACTGTTTTATATTCTCATGAGTGACACTTTTTTTTGTTTTGTTTTTTTCCTTTTTCTATATCTGTGTGTCCAATCAGCACCTTAATGAGAACCTCGCCAAGCTGACAGCGAAGTTTGAGAAAGCCATTGCGGACAAGCTCAAGTGCCAACAGGAAGCAGAATCAACTGCCCACACCATTTCCCTGGCCAACCGAATGGTAAGGTCCCAACAACAACAGTAACAGTAGGGTCATACAGGACAGCAGTCATAATAACACCCAAACACACTTTAATTTCCCATCTGTTCCCACCCTTGTCAGCTTTTTTTTTCTCACTAAGATACAGACTGATAAACACATAGACCCATAAACATTTTTTATCTATCAGGAACTTAAACAAACTTGGACACATTATTTGAGTGTGAGCAGACTTAACATATATGATCAGCAGCTGAACAGAAGTAGTTGAAGTATTCATTGCTAGCACACAGGAAATCTGGGCTGGTAACTGGGAGTCAGGGATCTGAAAAAGGGGTGGGCAGTCCAGGGCAGAGGGAGCTGATCCACAGGGACGTCCTGGAAAATGTGTAGTGTAGAGGAAGCAGTCAAGAGGAGGCAGAGCAGCAAGCTTAATTAGGTGAACATGACTGAGGATAGAACATAACAGTAACAAGAAGCAGCAGAGAGGGGCTGGAACCTAACTTCACTGACTGTAGTAGAGATTACAACCTGGAGGTTTGGAATCTGCAGAGCTGAATATTATGGAGATGATTGGTTATAGAGATTCAACTGGTGGCACTCTGCTCTTATCTGATATGAACAGGCACACAAACAAACACAGGAAGATGGAGAGGGCAGACATCCTCTCAGGTACTGTCGGGGTCAAGGATGAGAATGTGGCAGAATTGAAGGCATGTCATAGGAGAGACTGAAGATAAAACTCAATTCAATAAAACTATAGCAGACTCCAGATTTGGATAGCTTTATTTATCCTAAGAAAGTAATTCTGTTTTACAGTCTACCTAGTGCACTTTTCAAGTAGACACTGTCAGAAAACAAATCCTGTAAATAGATATAGGTCAGGCTGAAGGCTTAGTTGAGTTGTATAGTTCAACTAAGTTATGGTATAGTGTGATCTAGCATATTTCTACAATATGAAACCCTGAATGCAAATAAAGCCAGCAAAGGGCTCCGCCTGACAATAATACAGCAGGATCCATATTTAAAAAGAGGAAAGCTCAGCACCCTGAGACAACATAGCAAGTTCTATGAAACATTGTCAAATCAGGCTTGGATAACCTAGTTCCATGCCAAATCAAGGGCATGTAGTCATTAAAGTCCCCCCTTATCAGCCTTGTGAGCCCTAATAATGCTTTTATTATTAATCAAAATATTAAATTACAATGTGAATAAGGTTTCATATATTTTTATGAATACACCATTACTTTGGAAATGTTACTTTCTTTGGAGGTTGAGTAAAAGATAAAGCACTCAAAAGAGCTCAAGCAAGGTAAAGGATTTTTACAGAAAAAGAGGTCATGATTCTGACGAGGCACTTCCAGTGGTGGAAGGAAACACCACCTGGTCAAAGGAGTTGATATAAACAGTCAGAGACTGACATGACCAGTAAAACCTTTCTGGACTGATGCAGTGGGCCCACAAAGCATTTAAAGCCATTTAACTCTTTGGTGAACTTTCCAATCACGATATGTATGTTTATAATCAAGTTGCCCCAAATTCCCTGATGCTTAGGTCCAGTGGGGGTCAACTTAAACCTTGTTTGAAAAACAGTTTTAGACCCTCCTCAACACAAGTTCGCAGAAATAAACTCACACATCTACGTAAAACTCAGCATACTCTGCCAGACTGTAAGTCTCCTGCTGACAGCAGCAAAACAAACGTGTGTGTTGACACTGTTTGTCTAAATTATTCAAAGGAAGCTTCTGACCAGTGCAGCAGAAGAATGAGAATTTGAACTCATCTGCAAGTCAATCACAAACATCTGTGCCAATGCCGCATTTCCACAATCTCTTCTGAAAAGTCACAGTGGGTATTCAAGTGTAGGGCTTTTCAAATTTAGGAGAGATAAGATATTAATGTGAAATTCATTGACCCCTTAAGTGAAATTGGATCATTGCCGCAGTGAAGAGTAACGGCAATAGCACACAAGCATGGAGGTAATAAAGTATAAGAAAACCTATTAAAAAAGGACTTGAAGGTAGTAAAGCATTGTTGTTCTCCAGATTTCCTGATGTGCAACATGATCATGGATGACAGCGACGTGAAGTAATTCAGATTTGATTTTACAGGATGCCCAGTGGGAGGAGGTGGATAATAGTTTGGCAATGTGTTTCAGGTGGGAGGTCTGGCATCGGAAAAGGTTCGCTGGGCAGAGGCTGTAGAAAACTACAGGAAGCAGGGGACAACTCTGTGCGGCGACGTCCTCCTCATCACAGCTTTTATCACCTACTTAGGGTATTTTACCAAACACTACAGGACCCAGCTCATGGACAACACCTGGAGGCCTTATCTTTGTCAGCTGAAGGTGGGTGGCATTGCCTGAGTCGAAAATTAAATACAGCACACATTTGCCACCATGTTTTTTCAGCCTGATCAACAACCAGCACAGTTTACATAGGGATGTTTCATAAGAACAGGATACTGGTCTCCAAAATTAAACTCTCACTGGGCAAACAAGCCAGTACAGCTTTCTGGTTTTCTGCTTCTCATATGCTCTGAGCAGACGACTTTGGCCTGAATGCTGGCTTGTGCCACTCCTTCCTGAATGTTACTACCTCTCTCTCTGACTCTCTATTTCTTGTCTCTTTAAACTGCATCGAAGAATAAAAAAAAAAAAAATCCCCCTTAAAAAGGTCAGTGAAAATTATGGCCCCAGGAACCACATTCAGCTCTGAAGCGAATTTGGTATAGTGGCCGAATCATGAGTCAATATCAGCGTTGATCATGTGACTCATACATATCCAAGAGCCTGCTCAGTTGTGCCATTGATGGTTGAAATCACACACTGAACTTTAACATGATTAACTACTATAGCAGTAGTAACTGCTTGCTATTTTTTCACTTTTAAGAATCAAACATTGCTACACACCATTTCAAACTTTACTATTATCCCCTGTAAGGTTCCCATTCCGGTGACTCCTGACCTTGACCCTTTGACCATGCTGATGGATGATGCTGACATTGCAGCGTGGCAAAACGAGGGACTCCCTGCCGACAGGATGTCAACAGAAAATGCAACCATTATCACTTCCTGTCAACGCTGGCCCCTCATGGTGGATCCCCAGCTGCAGGGCATCAAGTGGATCAAAAATAAATATGGCGGGGACCTGCGAATCATCCGCCTTAGACAGAGAGGGTAAGAAGCTTCACTATTAAATGTGCATGTGGTCACGTTTTTGACAAAACTCTGGATTGAAGCATTCCTGCTATTCTGCCTCAAAGGTACTTGGATGCCATAGAAAGGGCACTGGGAGTAGGTGATGTGGTTCTGATAGAAAACTTGGAGGAAACAGTGGATCCTGTTCTTGGGCCTCTGCTAGGCCGAGAGACCATTAAGAAGGGCAGGTAAGAGATTTTTTTAAGTTAAGAAAGTTTAAGAAAAATATTTGGACCATTTGCTCTCATTCAGAATCTGTTTGATCTGTTGTTTGCCTATAGTAATGTACATATTTAATCATTAATCCACTGCTAGTTTTTTTTTTTTATTTAACAGTAATAGTCAAAGTCAGAAGTATGAGCTTCATTAACTTGTTGAGCTGTCATTTGTTCAGCACTTATAAGACAGGTCGGAAGTGTCAGCGTTCCCAGCTGATGACATTTCCAGAGTTGATAAATTCTGACTCTTGTCTCAACAACCATGAGCTCCTGTTAAGTTGAGCTGGGATCTGAAAAAAAGCTAAGTGATGCCTACGTAGCAGAAGAGGCTATAAAAAGTGTCAAAGTGCTTCTGGCTTGAACTCTCCACTGCCTGAAATTTCAAAAAGACATGGCAGTTGTGCAAGTCAAGACAAAAAGTGTAAGATGTAAAGAACTTTCAGGTAAAGGTGCAGCTCTGCTCTGCTGGGCAGAGAGGTAAATCAAAGCCCCCAAGAGACTACAAAGCAGTTTCATGAAGGTTTAACTGACACAGGAGTGGTGCAGTGTACAGAGTAGCTTCCACAACAGGGTCATCACAAGGAAACGTCACCTTGGACCTCATCACAGATGTCACAAAAGTTTCTTCAGGAGGGGTACCTAAGAACCTTAGGATTGGGGTTGCTTGGGTACGTTAGGTGGGAGGTACACTATGATTACATTTTGTCTTTGTTCCTGATTGATAGGTTACTCATCAGTAAGGTCAGGTTGACTTTAGTTATATGAACACATGTGACCTACATCTTAAGTGAGATGAGCAGCTGGGTGTTTATAGGGGCCACAACAGTGTGAGTACAATGAGAGCAAAGGTTTTCCCACAGAATGGTTCAACCTATAGCAAAGTCCATTAGAATGCTACGTACAAACTCATATAACTGGAGTTTAGTGTTGGGCTCTTCATTGATGCTTTTTAAAACAGCTGTAAATCTGTGAGCAGCTTTCAAAGACTTGTGTTTTAAAGTGGAAACAATGGGTCTTAGCCTGAGAGCCGGAGACAGTTGTAGTCCTGTCAAACAGTGTTTCAGTGTAACCCTGGTCCAACACTCAAAATAGTGATAGTGACACGACACAACCTGCTATTTCTACATCTACAGCAAACCTACTATTAACAATAAGTGGTTATTGTTAATAGTAGGTTTGCTGTAGATGTCAAATCCCCTAAACTGATATCAGTTTAGCATCAGAATTTTTTTCTTCCAGTTAGTAATTCTCTAATCAAAAACTCTGTGTTCCTAACTTTCCACACAGGTACATAAAGATTGGCGATAAGGAGTGTGAGTACAACCCCAGCTTCCGCCTCATCCTGCACACTAAGCTTGCCAGCCCTCATTACCAGCCTGAACTTCAGGCCCAGTGCACCCTGATAAATTTCACTGTGACCAGAGACGGTCTGGAAGACCAGCTGCTTGCTGCTGTAGTCAGCATGGAGAGACCTGACCTTGAACAACTGAAGGTGAGAAAGTGAGAATAATAGTGGAGACAAAAAACACTGATAGAGCCTTTCACTACAGAGAGGAACCCCTGACAGAACTGTTCATCGTATATCACAGGAATGTAAAAGTGAACCTGAGCATCGATGAAAGCAGAGTCCATCTGACTCTTCAGGTGCTACCAGAGAACAAACAAGCGCTTCATGCCAGTTATCCATCTTTAATGCCGCGTGTCAGCAGGGAAACACTGTCTCTCTTCAAACATCACAAGAGGCTGTAGGTCCAGGCGCTGTGTTTCCAAAACAATTAGTTTGGGCTTGTTATTAACAGCAAACTAAATAAATGCCTAATAATTATGGAGCTTTGGGTACCTCACTTAGGGAGACTGGGACCCCGGATGTGTGTCTGTGTGTGCGTGTGTGTCACTGTCTACGAGCAGCACTGAGTAATCAGACACAGGATTTCCAAATGTATCCTGAATGCTATTGTTAGATTAAATATGAACATTTATTCCAGTCAACCTTTAGTCAGTGGGAATAGCTCTTCTCAGCTTCACTTCACTCTTTCTTTACGTTTTTGCAGATTCCAACTCCTTGATCTTGTGGGAGCTGCTTGAATTGACTTGGTTCTATAGATAGCGACACACAAACATTTGCCCGCAGCTAATTTCAAAATACAAAGATATCTGCATGTTGCCCCAAGAGAAATAACAATATTGAAACATTCTATTGTAAAGGCAGAAGTCAATCTTACTTCAGTAGCATGAGTGTGTCTGCTCTGTGGAAAAGTTTATAAACCAAAATGTGCAAAATTTCAGCCCACTGATTTAGAGAGATGCTGCCTCTCTAAGCAACTCAAAATAAAGCCTACAATTTTTTTTTTTTTTTTTGGCTCATACAGCATCTCATCTCAAATGTTCAAGTTTTGTTGGATGCTGGTAGACAGGTGAACACAATTGTTCCAAGTGATATTTCTTGATATCAAACATTTTGCTACAAGGATGTGTAAGCCATAGGTGTTCAACTAGGTTGAGTTGTGTCGACAGTTGCAGGTATGACAGCTGTCATGTGTTTTTACAGGTTCTTTCTGTGGCAAACAGGAGTCCAGTTCCAAATGAAGTCATATCACTTAAAATTTGTCATTAAAGTTAATATTTAATATTGACATGTTATCACTTTATGAAGATAGTGTGGCTAACATATTTGCCAGTTCACATATTCAGCAGCCATGAAGTGGTATGACTCACTGGATGTAGGCTCTAGTTCTAATCTGCCGTTTGGCACCTGTTTAAGGCACCATTGTCCTCCCTGACCCCCTTCCCTGCTGACATCCAGGCTACAGCCTACACGCTGAAAATGACAATTGCTGATGAAGATCTGGTGCTTTTTGGGGGGGAAAAAAAACATTTTAATGACTGCCATCACCTTCACACATAAAATTTTTACGCCCGCACAACTGTAAGACTTGACATGAGGTAACATCAGCTGCATCTCAACCACCTGAGAGATGCAGATCAAATTTTCCCTCTCATTTAGCTCTGTGCTTGGGCCTCCACCAAACTGCAAATGCTCCACTATGCCCATCAGCAGCATCCAGTGGGTTTATCAAAGATTGATTGAAAACAGCTCATAAACGCTATAAAAGTGCATTTGTTTGATTGTCATTCAATTTCACGTCATTAGATGGATTTGGAATATTTTAATAATTAGTCTATTTAATTAATGCTCATTTGCTTAATGCAGGAGGCTTCAACTTTAGCTTTATTTTGTTATTGGCAATTAGAGCACTAAAATGGTTAAAACATTTATATCTTTCATGTTTTTGTCATACTTAGCTTCAGCCTAAACAGAGAGGCTTGCTTTAAGTTTCGTGTAATGTTGCTGGAATGATGTCAAAATGATCAACTGGTCTTTTTTTGTTGTGAGATGGGCTTCACACATGTGTGAAGTAAAGTCAGACACCAAACCACTTGAACTCACAGTTGTCAGGCCTCAGACATGCGTCTCATGCCGACAGTGTTCTTGCTCTTAACTGCTTGCTGCCAAAATGAAAACAAGACTTCATACACTGGGTGGGCTCTTGGCCATACAGTTTTCACAGACCATGGATGAATATCTAATATTTGTTTGTGGTTATTATGAGAAACGCTACTTAACAATAATGTTGCTGAAGGCTGTTGCTTTCAACATGAAAACATTTGGCAATTGTGAAAAAGCATTGATGTTAATAGGTGGGAATTTAATTTAATTTATTTTACTTCCTTCCTCTTCAGCAAGGCCTTTTTTCGTTTTTCTTCATAGACAATATGACAGTCCAAACATTTGGACTTCACACACTGGTGAAGTCTTCATTTAATAATAGGATCAAAAGCAAAGTAATTTATAGTTGAATGTGACAGCTTGTAGCATCCACGAAGAATCATCCATACAGGCAATAAACCGTTAATCCTTAATCAAAAATAGTCTAATTAACTTTGATGTACTAAGAATTTCCACTGTGTCACAGTCACCCTCGGTACTGCTCCTGCAACTCTCTTTCATTTATCATCCACTTCCAGGAACTGTGTAATTGTGTCTTGATACCATCCTCGAGGGAGTTTGAGCTGTTTTTTTATCACTTTGTCAGACTCGCTTATGCAGCCACCTCTCCACAATCAAAGGAGAACCTGACATGAGACACTTCAGGATGGAGTTTCCTTCTTTTATTTAAATTGTTGTCATTGTTGTGTCGACCTTCGACTCCTGACTGTAAGGAAGCTGCTGGTCCTCTCTGCTGATCAGCCTCGCTTTCACTTGCTGCAGCCTCAAGCTGTCACCGCTGGATGGAACTAATGGCTGGTTCGGTACACTGTGTACAGTACAACAAGTTCTTGGCAGGAGCTCGGCCAACTTTTAGAGGCATAATGAGCAGCAGATACGTTCCGGGAAGTAGAGTATGGTCTGCACACGGTGTGAATGTAAATGTTTGCAATTAAGCTAAAACTTCACCTGATTAAAGCTCTGCCGCGTAATGATTCCTCTCACTCATCTCATCGACAATCTGCTCTTTTCATGTCAGCTGTTTGAAATGGATGGGCTAGTGGCGCTACTGTACCATGGCAATTAGACAACACATTGGCACACTTCCACTGTTCCTTAAATGCGTCTCTTATTAGTCAAAAGGGCATGGAAAATTCAAAATCAATCCCAGTCGAGAGCATGTATGGCTAACGACGGTGTCTCTGAGATCAGAATGGAAGATAATGTGGGAACTGTGTTCAGAGTCAGGAAGATTTACTCCAACGCTACACTATTTGCATTTTTGTTTACTGGAGGCGTCCTAGTTTTGGTTGGCCCTCTGCAGGCACCGTTTTATGCAGACCTGAAGGCTTTCATCCATGGACAAATCAGCATTTTTAATAAATGTAGAGAGGGCAGGAGGGAAAAAAACACCAAAATGTCTGAGTTATTTTAAGCCTAATGTCCCCTCAGCAAAATCCAAAAGAGGAGAAGTGAAATGTGATTTAATGAAGGTTGTTTAATTAGCATTTCACTGAGATCGGAGGGTGAAGAAAAAACAAGATCTTGAACTCACTTATCATTTTAATTAACACTGAAAGTTGAGGGTGTGTGGGTGGGGTGGGGACACCTTCCTATCAAAACACAGCCCATTGAATGCAGAGCTGAATGGCTTTTTGTTGTCAGTAAACAACCTGGGATGATAACAATCATCCAGCTGATAGCGGAGCGAACACGGACTGCACCTGCTTATATTCTCTGAGTGACTTTGTGCCATTACTCTTTTAATGAGGTGAGCGTTGCCACTGAGCCATGAGACGATGACCATGTGGAGCAGCTCTCATTTAAGTGAGCAGAAGATGTGCTAAAGAGCTTTAAATGGCAAGTTGCCTTTTTGGAGAGTGCACAAGGGGGATCAGGCTTCACCTTTTACCAAAATAACTACCTCATCCCCTCCTCCCTCTGCTTGTGTGTGTGTTTGCATGATCACACCTAACCCTTAGGCTTTAATGAGAGCTAAAATGCTCCACTTCCCAAAGTACCTTAACAGGGTTGCTCCATGGCACACAGTAATCATTTGCCGGAAAAAAAAAAAGATTTAATATCTTATTTTAATTCCAATTAGGGAATTCTGCTGACTGGTTAATTATTAGTTGGTGTTTTTTGTTTTTTTGTTTTTTTGTTTTTTTTCCAAGCAAGGGTAATTACAAGTACAATGTGCCAGAGGAAAGCTAATCGCTAAAAACTGACTCATTACTGGATCCAGTTGGGAATGTTTTAGTGTGGTTAGCTTTTTCCCTCCAGAGTACTGAGTCCTTGCAAATAGAAGGTCAGAGTTGAGTCATGTAGGCAGAGCTTGGCAGTTAAATGTCCAAAGCAGTCATATATGTTTTCTCTGAGCTTGAGGGGCCCACACATTACCTCTTCCATAAATCACATCGGGGTTGTTGTTTTTTTTTGTGTGTGTGTGTGTGATCGAAGAGAGCTTATAAAGTACGGAGAGGGTAATAACGTCAAATTCAGAGCATGTATGATTTAGCAAGGCAGAGGCTCAATTAGTTTTAACAATGGTGTAAAATACCTCTCATCACTGCGATAGGAAATACTGTCATAAAGTGAGCAATTAAGCAGTATCATCTCTTAAACTATCTACTCCCCCAGTGTGATCTGAGTATATCTTTTATCATCTGAACATTATGCCACAGGGGAGGGGGAACAGCTCAAGCCCCTCAGCAACCTGCCCCCAACTTCCCAGCTCCCCTGGTGATTACAGTGGTGCAGAAACAGCACTAACAGAAACTTATTAGCGCCGTCTGTCAAGGATCAAACCACTCAAAAACCTTTGGCTATTATCAGTGAGCAACAACATTAGAGTAGGCAAATCTTGCCACAGCCCACCCTTCCCTAATTACAACAATTCAAAAGGTCGCAAAGGCTTCTATTAAGGGAAAGCTCAATAAAGGAAAGTCATTATTGAGGAGAAACAAGGAGCTGTAATGAAGGACAAAGGAGGATGAAGCAATAAAGAGAAGCGGCCCTGCCTCGTTGACTTTGTTCTCCCCACGCCTCTCACACAGCAGCTTTGAAAAAGTGAGTTAATCTGACGCTTCTGTTATTCAGGGGTTTTTTGTTTTGTTTTGCTTTTTCTCTGTAAGAACAAAGATGGAAAGAAACAGTTTGAGTTTAAGCTTTATTAGACAATGAGGTGCAATAATCCATATGGTGAAGTGTTAGGAAACCCCTAAAACTTAGTCTGATGTCTCTGTAGGTTCATCATGAAATCCATAGTGTCTTCAGTTAGTGATTCCCAATGTGTGAGAGTGCGTTGGTGTCTGTGTGTTCATCACACTGAGGCCGAGGTCGCTCAGCGGAGGTTTGATGTTGGCAACCAGACAGCAGCTGGCAAATCCAGCCCAGAGCACCGCCTTTACGGCTCTGGATAACCGATGCAGAGCATATTGATTAGTTCTGCCTTTTAGGCGCCCTTGAGTATTCATGTCCTCATATTGACCCACACCTTGAACATTTCCCACCGCTTCAGACTGTGATGAAAAGACCAGATTAACCAAAAAAGTCAAGTGAATCAGACATTTGTGTGTTTCTGTGTTTCTCAGTTGAACCTGACAAAGGAGCAGAATGGCTTCAAAATCACCCTGAAGACGCTGGAGGACAACCTGCTTTCCCGTCTGTCCTCAGCTTCAGGAAACTTCCTTGGTGACACAGAACTGGTGGAAAACCTGGAGACCACCAAATGCACTGCTGCCGAAATTGAACAGAAGGTTTTGTTTCATGATCACTTCTCTGCTCCAGACAGTGTTTGAGATTCATGTCATTGCATCTTCATCATATAAAGGGGCTTGGTGCATTAATTATACTGAGTAGAGGGAAATTTAACACTGAGAGGGGAACAACTTTGTGTTTAAGAGACTAAAAGGAAATTATGCTGTTAATATTGTACAGTTTTATAGCTTGTACATCAAAATTCTGTTTTTGAATACAAATTTGTTCTCTTATTTACCCCTTTTCACTGTAATTGCAACATAAATATGGAGTATGCAGGCTTGTTAAAGAGCACTGCAGCACTGAGTCTTCTACCCAGAAATCAGTTGCATTTTAGGTGTGTTAACATGAGCTCAGGGCACCTTCATGTTTTATTCTCCAACATAAATACCAGTAGTATTTGGAGTAGGGGTATTTACTATTAGTAGATACTCCAGACCTTATTTTTGAAGCTTCTGTCTGAGACTTCATGTTGAACATGAAGCTGATCTACTCTCCAGTCCACCTTGACAGCTTCGGTGTGTTTATACAAACAGTTTGTAACTTTGTCAGAGGAAAGAGTTTTGGACAAGAGATCAGACCTGAATCAAAACACAAGGTGAAGTTTAATGGTGCCGCTAAAGTCATGTGACTGTCGTGTAGCTGGTTTATAGCAGACAGTAGCTTTTTATTTCAGCTGGTTGTATTTAGGTTTCAAACCTAACGTACGTTTTGAAAATATTGATACGCAATTTGGCATAAACTATAGCGTTCCAAAACATTTAATACTCAATGTATATAATAGGATGCTAAAGAGGATTTAATCATGTAAACTATCATCTTTTTCTGCCATAGTTTAGGCGTTATTCACAGATTCCAGGCCAACCATTTATAATCTGAAGCTATAACATCTTTCCTCCTCTGATCCTTAGTTCCACCGGCTCGCATCGTGTCATCTGAGCGTTTTCTCTATCAGAAGAGAATCACTAATGTTTCTTTATTCTCCGCAGCTCCTCTGAGAAACTTCTGTTTTATGATGATGATGATGATAATGTGAGCCTTCTATCGGAGAGAAGATGAGCTCTGCCTTTGCAGATGTTCTTTCTTAAGCATAATTGCACAGGCACTTGCTGGTAAAAACAAAAGAGCCTGATAATTGTTGTGTTCCACGCAGTGTGAGAACATTTTGGCTGGACCCATGAAATTGGAAACGCTAGCCCTTTACTGGAAGCTGTTTTATTGGATGCTACATACTTTCATCATTAGCTGACTGACAAGCACTGAGTATTGTTCATATCTGTGCGTGCTGCACCTGTGTCTGTGTGATTTCCTTTGTGTTTCAACCATATTTACTGTAGGTGAAAGAAGCCAAGGTGACAGAGGCCAAAATCAATGAGGCTCGGGAGCACTACCGACCGGCAGCAGCACGGGCTTCCTTATTGTACTTCATAATGAACGACCTCAATAAAATCCACCCCATGTACCAGTTCTCTCTCAAGGTAGTCTGTCTATTTGACCCACCATGTTTCCTCTCTGCCTGTCAGGCCTCCAGTGAGACCCCTCTTTACACTCGCTTCGTTGTTCCTCCCCTCCTTCTTCCATTTACCCACCGTGTTTTATGCTCTTTGCCCTGTTTTTATTGTGTTTGTGGCTCCCTAATGTGGTTATGTAGAGCGTAATGTCTTTCATATTGTCAGCCAGCGAGCACTGAAAGGAGGCAGCCTGAGATATGGTTTGCAATCACTCCCCGACTCTGTGGGTAGCTGCCCTGGCCCAAGTTGTTTCCCAGCATAATCAAATGAAAACACATTCACAGTTTATATACCCTTGGCCTTGTGAATGAAATAAGATGCATGTGTTCTTCACACCAAGTAAGGTGAGAGTGTGACCAAGAAAATGACAAAGACGGCATAATGACAAATATTCTCTTTCCTTTGAGACGTTTCAATTTACACACTAGGATTACAGTCAGACTGGTGCTCACACATCTGATGAGTCTAGTGATTGGTTATCATTTCTGGGAGAAAGTGATTTGTAATCACAAGTTGAGCATGGTCATAAGTTGAATCTTATTAAATAAATTTCAAGGGTGATCGAGCTAAACCTTCTCTGTTTAATAGCCTGTTTAAAGAAGACACTTTAACTGCAGGAGCTCACACTACACATCAGCAAACAGTCAAGGTTTCAAGGAAAGACTCAAAACAGATTCCTAAAAAAAGCAGAACCAACATTTTGTTAAACTCTGACTTTCGCTCACTGTCCACTGATTCCTCCTCTGTACAAATTAAACTGCACTAATGACTTTTTTATATTGATAATTACTGCATTGTAATGTCAGAGACTCGGATCACAGACACAAATAGTTTGAACCTGAAGCAGCTTATTAGTATCTTTCAGCTTATTTTAATGTTTGGGTTGAATCTCACTGTTGTTGTCCACCTGATAAACTCAAAGGTTACCAAAACGGCAAAGTTAGACAAATTCAGTCTTGGCCATCTCAGCTTAGAGCAACTCTGGCTTCATGTTTACAAACATGTCTGCAACGTAAAAACTGTATGCCACAGCTAGTGCAAATACCAGAGCACAGGGGAGAAGAAACAGATGCTGAGGCAGAACTGACGCAACTTATTGATTCATTACAAAAATTAACAGAGGCTTTTGGAGTAATGAAGCAGGCGATGGTCAAAAGTCGGTGGAGATAAAATGTATAGGTAGGAATGTAAAGTGCATGACATAAAACAATGATCTGGGGTGAGACATGCTTCGCAATACACTGAGGACTATTGAGAAGGAAAGAAAAACATGGTGGAAGCTATGGAAAGTGTAGACAGGGAAGTAAAATAATGTTTACTTAGTAATTACAAAGTCCAGTGTGTGATATTTAAGTCTGTAACCAAATAACGTGTCAGTACATCATACTAATCATGTCTCAGGTAAATGAAACTGACTAAATGATAATCAACTGAAGGTCAATAAAAGCACACACAGTCAGTGATTAATATTGTTGAGATGAATGTGACCTTATGTTGAACAGTCTGCAGACTTCTGTACCTGCTCCTATGTGTCCCCAGGCATTCAGTGTGGTCTTCCAGAAAGCAGTTATGAGGGCCAATCCAGATGAGGTTCTGAAGCAGCGGTTATCCAACCTAATTGACAGCATCACTTCCTCCGTCTTCCAGTACACCACCAGAGGCCTGTTTGAATGTGACAAGCTCACATACATTGCTCAGCTCACGTTCCAGGTAGGGGGGTGGGGGTTCATTTCATCTTCTGCATGGTTTGTTTTGAGAACAAGCTCACCATTGAATCAGCTGCTCCTGAGACTAGCAACCCTGTCTGGGTCTAATCAGGTGGAAAGAAAGTGTGGTGTGTGCTCAAAATAAAACATTTCAAAGTCCTTCCTGTTTGTTGGGTCCCCAGATCCTACTCATGAATAAAGAGATAAACCCTGCAGAGCTGGACTTCCTTCTGAGATACCCCGTCCAACCAGGTGTAACATCACCAGTGGATTTCCTATCCAACCACTCCTGGGGAGGGATCAAGGTACAGACAGAGTCAAAAACTGTCATGTTCTTGCTGCTGCTGAAATGTAATAACAATCAAGGGAGGCCTGACATCTTACTGTGACATGTGAACAGGTAGAGACTGTGTTGTAGTGAAACATGGTGGTGTATTAACTACAGCTGCAATGGAACTACAGTGTCGAATCTAGTTTTGATAAATGATGAATTGTCTTTCACTGTCAGAGGTCACTATTCAAAAAATAGTCAACAGAATTTGATGGTAGACATAATCAGTAGTTCCAGTCCCTGTTGACAGTATGTTAGTTTGTTTAGAGCATGCTGGCCACACTAGCACATCCACAAATATGTTTTGATCCCATCAGCTATAAAAATAGGTCGGGTCAAAATAGAAAAAGATGGAGACTGTCAATCAAAATGGAATAATTTTCAATATGTCCAGGTCAGGTGAACTTAGCGTTTGGGTGTGTCTGTCTGCTACTGTTTTAGAGCAGCAAAGAATAATGTATATCTTTGCAAAGTGAAACTATATAATTTACTGGCAATTCTTGATAAACTCTTTTAGGTATTTCTGACCGTATTAGTATCAACATCAGAATGTTATATCCAGACTGGATATGAAAATGGACATGGACACTTCGGCTGAAAAGTGAACCCAAAGCTTAAGAGCTTTTAACATGAATTCTATCTAATGACCATCAGGGGGTTGGAAAAAGAAGTCTATGTGAAAATGGCTCTATTTCTTACTTGATTTATTAGTTCAGTGATTGTTTTCCTAATTAGTTTATGATCTCAGTCTCAAGTGTCAAACCTAGGAGGGATGACCTAACTGGATGCTTCATAATCACAATTCACATACTAATGGGTGACATCACGGGGTTGCCAGTCTATTAGAGCTGATGTGATTGCTCTCTTCAATCTTAACTCTGTGAGTCTACATGTCAGGTAGACTCACAGAGTTAAGATTGAAGGTCAGCAATGTAAAGCTGTTTTGAAATGAGTTTAATTGAAGAGCTTGTGTGACTATAAATGCAAAGTAACCAGTGCAAGACTTCTGTCGAAAATCCTACATCCCAATCTCAATTCCTGAGAATGAAGACATGTTAAAAGAATGCATGAAGAGTGTTAAATTGTGGATAAGCTCCATTTTTAGAATCTCACCCTAATGCTTAAATGTCAAAAAAAAAAAAGTCTCTGGTAAAAAATTTAATTTACTTCTATGCCTCTCGTCCACTCTGTAATGTGAGAGAGGCCAGACTGAAATCCACTGTTTCCCTCCAGTTATTTCAGCACTTAGCTGCACTGTACAGCATGTGAAGTTTCTTCTCATGATGCAATCTGTGCTGCTGACTCTCCCAGCATCTACTTTGCATCAAACTGAGCACACCCTAAAGGCATAGGCAGGATAATTGAAGTCTATTTTCTTTGTTTCACCCAAACCTCCAGTCTGACAGAATGTGGTTCTCTGGGGGCCCTGGCTCTGCTTTGTGATCCCGGTTCATTCAACAGCAGCAGAATGAACTCTGCGTACCCAAGGTCCCTCTTAAAGGACCTCTGGGGTGCAGCCCCGTGGACATCAAGCAGCAGACGTTCCCTCGCTTGTCAGATCAGTTTAGCAGCAAACTAAGCCCTGGCGGCAGTATGTTTTTTTAGCCTCTCGTGCTCATGAATTTTTCAGTCTGTACTGCCTAGAATATTAGCTTAACCTAAACTCCTGTGAGGGTTCGTCCTTTCTCCAGCTGCACTCAACCTACTGTGAATGTTCAAGGCGGTGCTAATCAAATCCTGTCACTCGATTTTCTTATTGCAGTTAGAAACATAATCAGTTGGAAAGCTTTAAAGGCGGATAAAATCTTCTTATTGCTTGGCCTTCTTGATGATATTAGTAGAGCAAGAATCCCATGGGACCTTGAATTTTCTCCCCTCACTGGGCTGAGAGGTTTCCAACTGCCTATGGTAATTAAACAGAATTGAAGAAAGACACTGTGCAGCTTCACATCACCTTGTGCTAACTGGTGAGCACCTGTTAAAGAGCAGTACTCCATGTGTTGCCATGGTTTATACAGTAATTCAACAGGCTTACACTCTGTATGTGTGTGTATGCACTTCTCAGGGGCTGTACCTGCTTGATGCTGTACTGTGTAACACTGCTGTATTCTGCAGATGAGATAAGGCATCTGTCAGCAGGGGCATCACAATAAAACCCCCACTGGTTCAGCAGCATATTCAGTCCTCCACGCCCCTGCCCTGCTATGAAAGGGATCATATTTACTCAGCATTTCTGTTTGAATAAATAAGATTTATATAAGCATCAGAAGAGATTAGCAGTCCTGTGTGTTTTTTTGTTGGTTTTTTTTTGTTGTTGTTGTTTTCCCATCCAACTTTTGCAAACAAAGTTGTTTTTTTTTGCTGCATATTGTGAAATATTTCTGAGCAACACTGATCACACGGTTGTGTTTTCTGCATTAATCACTTTCCCTTCCTCCACCACTAGTCACTCTGCTCTATGGAAGAGTTCAGAAACCTGGACCGAGACATTGAGGGTTCAGCTAAACGCTGGAAGAAATTTGTGGAGTCAGAGAGTCCAGAAAAGGAAAAATTCCCCCAGGAGTGGAAGAGCAAAAGCTCACTTCAGAGGCTGTGCATGATGAGGGCACTGAGGCCCGATCGAATGACGTATGCTGTCAGGTGAGAGATGGAATCACAGCCTGACCTTTGCTCTGTGATCTGTGAAGGATCTAAGGTTAAGGGCGATAGCGTAACCTTTGGCTTATACAACGAGTTGACAGGTCACCTGTGCTCGCAGCTGAAAAAGCTGCCATTACACAGCTGTGTAGGTACAAGTGGCTCAATACATCTGAGAAAGAGTGAAGACAAGTCAGGTTAAGGTGCCAATTGAAGGTTTTATTGTAAAAAAAACAATCAAACTATTCACAAAAGGCCTGCGGTGTGAAAACTATCAACATCAGTGGCATTAGCAGTGAATAGAATCTATGGACAACTTAGACAGAGAAAACTGGGACAAACCACACCAAATTACCTTCATTCTTGCAGGATGTGGACAAGTGAACCACTGCTGTCAGAAAGAGAGGGGTTGAAATAAACACACCCGCCCATCAATTTTCATTTGGTATTTGCATGAACTCTTCACTTCATAGGGTGAAATTACAGCATACCAGTATTAAGTGAGTATTAGACAATGCAAAATGTTCACAGCCCACCTGGGGGCCACATATTGGGAACCAAAGACAGTCCAAAAAAGTATAGCCAATGCTGAAAAGCCTCAAACCTTCATTCTATCTCATGATCATCAGGGGGCAACGCCATGGGTTATAAAAGCAGTCAGATTGTATTGACGTCTATTTGAAAATGCCTTATCTCTCCCTTGATTTATTAGCTCGGTAATCAATACAACATGATGTTAATTTTTTTAAATTAATTTGAGGGAAATAGACCATAAAGCAGGGTATGCTTTGTGGCCTTTAGGGTGTGACTGCTGTCTGATTGACACACTGTACCAAACCAACTTGTCCTTCTCCTTCAAACATGGTTTCTTCTGGTTTCAAAAAACCAAACTATGGAAGACCAAATTACAAACTTGAGCCTTCAAAGCAGCAACTCACAAACCAATAGATGACATTGTGTCGGGTTGACACCTGGTTGGAAGAAGTGTGTAAAAGCCAACGAAAAGCTTGGTCTTTATGTTATTCATTAGAATAAGTCATAGATAGTCAAGCCTTTTTATTGATAGAGTATTGGTGTGAGACTGATAATTCGTGCTGTCAAAATCACCAAAGCTTTTGAAATTATCTATTGTAACAGTGTAATCTGAAAATCAATTATGTGATTGTTATATTTTTTTATACAAACCCAGATTTTCAAAAGATGTAGAGGTGAAGGAGATTTCTGTAGGCAGCTGTCCATCCACTGAGTTATTGATCCTGTCGGTCAAAAATGATAAAAAGGGAAACTGAGTTACATATTCTCCTCCCACAGGGACTTTGTAGAGGAGAAACTGGGAAGCAAGTATGTGATTGGCAGATCACTTGACTTCTCTGTCTCCTTTGAAGAATGTAGTCCAGCTACACCCATGTTCTTCATCCTCTCTCCTGGAGTTGACCCTTTGAAGGATGTGGAGAAACATGGTAATGATCTCACTTGTTTTTTATCTCTAATAAGCTGTAAAATTCACCCCAAGAGTGTGTTCTGGACTTTAATCGGACTGCAAATATTGCAAATTTATCTGACACCATGGAGACATGAAGGGTTTTCATTGAAATCCCCAGTTAGGGCTGTGGGGGAGGAGTGTGTATCTTTGTGAACAACAAATGGTGCACAGTGGTGTACATTGTGCAGAGACGTTGCTGCCCTGATCTGGAACTCCTGGTGGTAAAGTGCAAAGCTTTCTTCTTGCCAAGTGAATTCTCTACCATAATAATCTCGGCAGTTTACATCCCCCTACAAGCTAAGGCTAAGCTAGCTAAGCTTTGGAGATGCTACAGGACAGTGGTAGTAAACAGCTCACGGCACACCCGGGCAGTGTAGCCATTGCATCTGGGGACTTAGGTCATGTAGACTTCAAACTGGTTATGCCAAAACGCTACAAGAATGCAACATTTGCCACTCGGGAGGACATGAACTTGAACAAGTTTACACCCGTATCCCAGGAGCTTACAATGCAACCATGTCTACACACATAGGTCAGTCAGATCACATTTCTCTCATCCTGACCCCAGAGTAAAGACTGCGCATCTGGAGAGCGAAACCCACCATCACAACAGTGCAGGTATGGATTGAGGAGACCATTGCCACGCTGCAGGACTGTTTTGAAAACACAAATTGGGGTGTGTTTGCAGAGAGCGCAGACCTGGAGTAATATGCTGCCCCTGTCGTGGGATATATTAATTTCTGCACAGAAAATGCCACAACATAAAAGACAATAAAAGTAATTCCCAACCAGCAATCATGGTTCAATGCAAATGTGAGAGCCCTACTGTGGGAGAGGGATGCAGCCTTCAGGTCAGGGGATAAGCAGGCTTACACCTAAGCACAGGGCAGTCTTTGCAGAGGCAATAGGAACACGAAGTGGGAATACAAAGAGCGCATTCAAGAACATTTCAATACTAACAACTCCTGAAGCATGTGGAATGGTATCAAGGCACTGATGGATTACAAACCCACCAACTTGCTGCCTGATGATGACGCCACACTGCCCAATGCCCTAAACCAGTTTTTTTGCTCATGTTGACACCCTGAGGGAGGAGGTGGTTCCATTCCTCTCCCCAGCTGACAACAAGCCAGTGACGGTCCTCAAGCAACATCAGATGAGAACTGTCTTGATGGGAGTTAGTATGAATAAGGTTGCTGGCCCAGATGGAGTGCCCGGGCTGATTCTGAAGGTATGTGCTGACCAGCTAACAGGACTGTTTACCAACTTATTCAACCTGTCATTCCAACAAGTCGTTGTCCCAACATGTCTCAAAATCGCCACGATCATCCCTGAGCCCAAAAAATCCCCTGTGAAGTGCCTAAATGACTACCGTCCTTCCACTGATTATCATGAAGTGCTTTAAGAGGCTGGTGCTCTCTCACCTGAAGTCTCCACCTGACCTGGACAAGCACCGATTTGCATACAGGACTAATCGCTCCAAATAGGATGCCATCACAACTGCCCTCCGTCTTGCCCTGACACACCTGGAGTCACCAGACACCTATGCGAGGATATCATTTGTAGAATTTAGCTCTGCATTTAACACGGTCATCCCCCACAAGCTGGTTTCTAAACTGCACAACCTGAGCCTCAGTTCCTCCCTGTGTGCATGGGTCGTGGACTTCCTCACATTCCAGGTCGTGTGGTGAAACCGGTTCAGGGCATTGTTAGGTTGGAGCTCCCTGGACTTGACAATATTTACACAAATTCTAAAAGAAAGCCCACAGTATCCTCAAAGACATCACATACCCCGACCACTCTCTGTTTGAATTGTTACTGTCTGGCAGAAGGTTGAAGACATTCAAAACCAAAACCAGCAGACTGAGAAACAGCTTCTACCCCAGAGCTGTAGCCTCCCTCGCTCCACTTCAATCATAATAGACAGTTATAAAGGCACTTGCGGCTGCTATTATTTACCATTTATTTACTATCGAGACTGCACAGTCACTTTATTCAGAAGGAATTCAGAAAGAAGAAAGAATCTGTAAGGACAGCGTTTTACAGGGACCCGTTCAAGTTTGTCAAAGGGTTGTTTAACCATGAAAAGGGAGCGCAGCTTAAAGCAACAAAGTTAGAAGTAGGAAAGTATCTAAGAAATACATATTCAGAATTTGAGCAGAATAGAGTAGTAGGCCTTCCACCTGACATGCCACCATTAGGGGACATAGATCATGAGATGGATGTTAGACCACCTAGGTGGAAGGAGGTTGAGGAGGTAGTCATGCGGCTTCTTCGGCCCCAGGGCCAAATGGAGTCCCCTACCGGGTTTATAAAAGCGCACCTGATATCCTAAAGTTTTTGTGGAGGCAATTAAGAATAGTTTGGGAGAAACAGTTTATTCTCAGAGCATGGCATAGGGCAGGAGGCGTTTTTATTCAAAGGAGGAGTCCTCAGACCTGAGTCAGTTCCGGATGATCTCTCTCCTAAATCTAGAGGGGAAGATTTTCTTTAGTGTAGTCGCACGGAGATTAGCTAGTTATTTAGAAAGGAATAGCTTAATAGACACTGCAGTACAGAAGGCAGGAATACCAGGTTTCGTAGGGTGTTTAGAGCACACTAGCATGATTTGGCATCAGATTCAGGCAGCCAACATTGAGAAAAGAGACTTGCATGTAATATTTTTGGATTTAGCAAATGCGTTTGGTTCAGTGCCACATAGCCTTATTTGTGAGGTGTTTGATTATTTTAGAGTGCCTGGAGTAGTTGTTAATTTAGTAAGAGCATATTTCCAGGATATTAGACTATGCTTAAGTACAGCAGGCTTTACAACAGGTTGGCAGAGGCTAGAAATAAGCATTATGGCAGGGTGTACAATTTCTCCATTAGCATTCACAATGGCGATGGAGGTAATTATTAGGCTTCTAAGTGGGTTGTAGGTGGAGAGAGGCGGCAGGATGGGATGCGCCTTACATCAATTAGGGCATACATGGATGATATGACGTTGGTGACTACAACGGTGCCATGTATGAAAAGAGTACTTGAGAGTCTTAATAAAAACTTAAAGTGGGCTAGTATGAAAATCAAGCCTAGTAAGTCTAGAAGTATCTCAATAAGTAAAGGCAGATTAAGTGATCGAAAGTTTGTAATAGATGAAGAGGAAATTCCAATAATTAGGGAAAAATCAGTAAAGAGTTTAGGTAGGTGGTACAAGGCAGACTTGCATGATGGGGAACAAGTAGTGCAGTTTCGGAAGGATGTTGCTGAGGGACTGGATAGAATAGATAAATCGGGGCTTCCAGGAAAGTTGAAGCTGTGGTGTTTGCAGTTTGGATTATTTCCCAGGTTGATGTGGCCACTGTCTGTATATGAGATTCCGTTATCTGCTGCAGAGAAAATGGAAAGATTAGTTAGCTTTTACATTAGGAAGTGGCTAGGCGTTCCTAGATGTTTAAGTCCTGTGGCACTGTATGGGAAAGGCATACTTCAGCTCCCAGTATCTAGTCTAGTGGAGGAGTTTAAATGTACTAAGGTTAGGACAGAGCTCCTGTTATCTGGGAGTAAATATGTGGTAGTTAGTAAGGTGGTTCCAAACCCAACCAACGGGAGAAAATGGAATCCTAGAATGGCAGTGCAGGAAGCGAAAGCAACCCTTAGGCATACAGAGATTGTGGGTAATGTGCAAATAGGCCGGGGAGGCTTGGGGCTTGGCCCAGGCAAACCGGTGTGGAGTAGAGCAGGTCCCAAAGAGAAGAGGAAGCGAGTTGTGTAGCAGGTTCATAGACAGGAGGAAATATTAAGGGCTGCAAAGGCAGTGTCTCAGGCTAAGCAGGGACAGTGGTTGAACTGGGAAGGTGTAGAGAAGAAAAAGCTTAGTTGAACAGAGCTGTGAAGTATGGATGAAAGTAGTATTAGATTTTTGATAGGGACAACATATGATGTATTGCCAGCTCCCCAGAACCTAAAATTCTGGGTAAATGGAGACCCACTATGTTTGCTGTGTTCAAGTACTGCAACTCTAAAGCACATTTTGTCAGATTGTAAGGTTAGTCTGTCACAAGGACGGTATACATGGCGACATAACCAAGTTTTAAAAAGCTTAGCTGCAGGCATTGAAGATATACAGAGGCAGGCAAATTTAGGAGGGGCTAAGACAAAGAGAGTTGCAATTCAGTTTGTTCAGGAGGGAGAGAAAGTTAATAAGACAACAAGGAGGCAAGGCAGCTTAGAGGATGCCAGTGACTGGGAGATGTAGGTGGATTTAGGAGGAAAGCTTGTTGTTCCCCAGGAAATAGCCTCTACAAAACAGAGGCCTGATATAATTTTGTGGTCTAGGAGTAGAATGAGAGTATATTTCATAGAGCTGACTGTGCCGTGGGAGGATTCAGTTGTAGAAGCGTATGACAGAAAAAAGCTTAGGTATGCAGACTTACGGGCGGAAGCGGAGCAGCGAGGATGGAAAGTTAGGATTTGTCCAGTGGAAGTAGGATGTAAAAGATTTGTACCAAGGTCTGCTGTCTCTTTGTTGAGGGAGTTAGGAGGAAGGGGAAAGAGTGTGAGGAAAATAGTGAAGGAAATGTCGGATGAGGCAGTAAGATCCAGTCGGTGGATTTGGATTAGAAGAAGTAATAGTAGCTGGGGGCCCAGCAGGGGGAGCACTTAGGATAGACAGACCATGGGGAGAAGCAGAGGAAGAAATGCAGGAAGAGGAAGTGTATTTAAGTGGAGGGTGTGGCCTGTGTGGGCCTCTTTGAGACCATGTGGTTAGTCCAGGTGAGTTGGCCTGTATTGGCTTGACTTGGCTTGTATTATGTCTTTGTCTCTGATTATAGGACTGTTTAGGTGAGTTTATGTGCTGAATCTGCTAGTGTATCTCGTCCTCCACCTCCTGCATCCTCTATACTTTCATTACCCCCTACCTGAACCAGGGTCTGTATCCCATCCCTACTTTTATCACAGTCTAGCCTCCTGGAGGTGTCGTGGGACCAACTAGACGAAACACCGGTGAAAGGAGGTTCCCACCTGATGACCCCAAAGACATGTTAGTTATCACTGCTCACTGGGCTAGCTAGATATAGTTATCTTTAGGGCATGTAGGGCAGGTCGCAAGGTTGTTAGGTTTAGGGAATTACTCACTGAGTCTGGTCCAGTTATTTCTTTTTTTTTTTTTTTCTTTTCTTAGCACAAGTTTCTTGTGTTTATTTCGAATTCAGCACTGGCATTTCTACAGTTTTGACACTTTTGCAACTTTCAAAGCTGTCTTGTTTATTGTTTACTGTTTACTGATAAAATGATTTTAGATGTTAAATGTTTTTAGTGGCCTTAGCTTTTATATCGAGAGAAGCCAACGGAGTTTAATTGTACATTTTTGTATAATGACAATAAAGATTCATTCATTCGTTCATTCGAAAGGAGGTGCAGGTTTACCTACATCCAGGATTCCCACTTTGATTCTTACTGTATAGGAAAATCAGTCAGAACCAAAACATTTGCTGTTTGCCTTTGCTGTGATATCAGCTATCCCTGCCAATGCACAACACGCTCGGGCTAGACGGAAGGAAGATTACACTAAAGGTCACAAATATATGAGATGGCACCACTGCTGTATCAGGGGCAGTGGAAGGTAAATGTCATTGGTGTGAGAATTATTTTACATTCCTTTATGAATAATGTTGACAGCAGCAGGATGTGCTGTTGAGTTTTGACCAAACATATGCCAACACCCTGCCCTGGAACAGGGCACAGTAACAGCTCGACACTTTTGAATCTGCTGCCAAATGATTTAGTTTGCGTGTATTTGAAGTCAGTTGGATGAAATATTCACAATGCAAGGATTAATCAATTTGCAGGAACTGCACTGTTTCTGCAGCTACTTCATTTTGTATAGACTTTATTCATCATCATAATTATAGACGTCATATTCTTATCCATGTGTCTGTTGGTTTGTTAGAAGGATTACGATGTGATGATGATGATGATGATCAGTTCATCAGCACTTGCGAACAAGTACTGTAACTACTTCAGTACCTATTTAATAACATTCCTAAGTACTGACCTGATTTGAACCAAACATGGGTGTGGATAGTGTTCTGCGACATGGACCAGGGTTGAACCCACCGAATTTTCGAGTAAATCTATTTAAAGGGACAGTAAAAGGATGTATTTAAAATCAACTTCCTAAACTTTTGTCAGGTAACATATTTTTTTTTTAAGCTTGAAAGTTCATCTTGAACAAATTGATCTACACTATGTGTTTCTTTCAATAGGATATTCACATGCAACTGTTGATAAGGTGAAAACACAGGTCTCTTATATACCCTTACATTTTACGAAGACTTGGGAAGCAGGCAGCAGCAGCAGGTAGCTAAATTAGCTGCAGCTCTGTGCTAGAGCAACCTTTGACCTTGTACACCTAATTTGCTGAGAGGGAGCATTTCTACTGGAACTGGCTGTTAGGGGTGTGATTATTGATTATCAACACCCTCACTCTGAACGTAGTTGGTCACATCAAAGCTGCAGGGAGAGAGTGTCGACGATGAGGAACAGCAGCCTGAACCAGAGTGGTGCCTCTCTATTAAAGCTGTGATTATTGGCTTTCTCATTGGTATTGCACTCCAGTTAGATTCTCATTAGATGGACGATGTGGTTTTCTATGCTCTGCATGGGACTAATGTCCCCGAGACAGACCCTTGCTCTGCCTATTCTCAGGTTGGACTGTTAATGAAATAAACAAGTAATTGTGCTGTTTGAATAAATTCTCAGTGGTAGGACTTAAGGAAGGCACTCTTTGTCAGAATTAAATTAAAAGAGCATTATGACTTATCACAATACATCAATTTTTTAACATTCACTTTTTGACAGAATGACATAAATGTTAGTTTGTTTTACTCAGTATGATTCTGATTCAGGTCCAAATTCAGCCTGTAAAGCTCTTGTTAATTTGGTCAGTCACCTGCCTTCAATAAATGACCTCAAAATGATTTCACAAATGAATGGTTTTAATGATCTTTCGCTGAAGATCTAAACAGAAAATGTTGTATACAGTATAATGTCACACTAGTACCACTATCTTCAACCAGAGACATAGATGATTGAGTACATTTAGGGACTTGGATTATGGATATTGTGACAACTTTTAGCTGTCAAATTTTTAGTCCAACATAGGACAGACTTCTTTTAGCAGACACACATTTAGTTAATCTTACTACAGGCCACTTTTAGATGTCAAATTTTTGGCCTAAATAGGTGAATAAGTGTAGCTCCATAGAATGTGTCAAACAACTTTGCATGTTTCATGAAGAAATATGCAAGCTATGCCCTGAAGCTGTGTAACGTTGCTTTCGGAACCAAAGGGACTTGGTTGTATTGATTGTTGTATTAAAAAAGTATTGTTTATTTAATGTTGGCATTAATTGCTTTTTACTTATAACAAATATCATTCCTTTATTCACCAAGAATCTGTGAAGTTAGAATGCTACCCATGTTTTATAAAGACTTCCAAATAGCCCTTTTCATCCCAGTTAGCTTTTTAGTATTGCTTATAATTGTTGTACGAAGCCATGCTAAACATGCCTCAAACATGTTGTAAACACAATTTTTTGTGGCACCATAGCTTGAAGCCTATGAGTCAGTTTGAAATGATACTCATCTGTTCTCTTCCAGGGAAGAAAGTGGGATACACATTTGACAACAAGAATTTCCATAACATTTCTCTGGGTCAAGGTCAGGAGATTATAGCTGAACAAGCCCTCGATTTGGCAGCAAAGAACGGTCACTGGGTCATATTACAGGTATGGTACACCCAAACACACTGTACACGCTGTTCAGAAAAACAAAAATATCTCCCTTTAGTGTCAGATATAATGCACTAGTAATATCACGGTTTCACTATTTACACAGAACCCATTCAATACCTTGTTTCTTTTCATAGAAAGCTCCAAGTGGATCCTATTATGGTTCAATTCTAGTTTATTATATTGAACCAAATACAAAATGTATAAATAGACACTGGGTCTGACTAGAATGTCCATGTGCGAAATTCTAAAAAGATATTTAAAAAAAACACTCTAATCTATACGGGTTTGTAAAATGAATACCGGGCTTATTTATGTCATGGCTTTTCTATTCAGGAGTTTCAGGTGGACTCTCCTTTATCTGTGTGTTTTGGGAATGAGTTGAATTGTATTATCACATTGTTCTTCATTGCACACTCAGTGGGATGTTTGCTTTCCTCCCAGGTTCATCTGCATTGAAAAGTGATTTAAATTTTTTGCAGAAATTTCCTAAGTGAAAGGACGGTGGCATTATACAGTACAATATCTACAACTGTGGTGTCTGTTCTCTTCTTATCTGGAAGGCAAAGATGGTGTTTGCATTTTAAGTGGAAACCCTGGTGGAATTTTAATGGGGAGTATCGACAGATATGAACGCAGACCAGCCACTGCAGGACACCCATTTCTTTTAATTCACACAGCTGGGAGAAATTCCCCAAAAAAAGAAAAGAAAAAAGGAAAAGACTTGGATACCATCACACTAGCACAGACAAGCAGTTCTTTAATTACCTTTGCATAAGTATCCTGATCGATAGGTTTAAAGGATCTTGTCCCCCTGGCAACAAACCTCCCACTTGCTTTATCATTGGCTGTCCGTTCGCCTGCCCGCTGTGGGGGAGGGGGGGTTAGTATCATATTCTCATCCTTCTCCTGTTCTTACCTACAGTATCTTCTCTTGATACAACACTTCATCTTCTCTCGTATATACCTCTTCCCACCTTCTCATTCTGCAGCATAGTTTTCTTATCATTTTCTGCACTGCATCTACCCTCTTATCAATCCTCATGTTCTTCCACCTTTCCCCCAAACCCGCTATCTCTCCCCGCTCCTCCTCACCTTATCTCGGGCAGCCTCCTACCCCCTCCCTTCTCTCATCAAACAGCCCCATCTTAACTTCTCCCACAGCTAGATTGCCACCATTTGTGAGGGGCTAGACCAATGGTCCTTTTGGCTAATGGGTAATTATACAACAGAACAGCAGCTCCTCCTCAGATGGACCTGAGAGATAGACAGAGATGCAGAAACTTTGAAAACGGCCAACTGCGATGGAAGGTGGGATTGCAGAGGCAATCAGTCGAACAGATGGGAGCTGAATATCCCACCTCAGCTGGGCAGTGGGAATCAAGTGGCCTAAACTTACCAGATACTTTGCATATTTACTGCTGAAGACACCCCATATATAGGCAGTGGCAGAAAGGGTACAGAAAGCAGTAGAGACAGTTTGATGAAAATACTCTGGCTCTTCCTTACACAGTAAAGTTTAGAGAGGACAGCTTTGCTAGTCTTTTGAAGATTAAATAATTTATGTGCTCCTCCTTTTTGAAATCTTACCCAGAGAGTTGGACAAGATTCATTTTATCTATTGATGAAGAGATTTTAACCTACAAGAACGTCAAGGAATAAACTGAGTAGCAGCTACATGGAGAATATCAATACTGTTATTTTTATTTTATTATAATTTTTTTTCCTCTTTCGGATTTTCCTTATTTGGGGTCGCCACAGAAAGTCAGCTCTGTGGCTTGCATGATTGATATGGCTACAGTTCTTACAGCAGATGCCCTTCCTGTCCCAACCCTTCCCATTTATCTGGGCTTGGGATTGGCACAAGCCTACCACTGGTTTGTCTTGTGGCTGTGATTTGAACCTGGGGTCTTCTGCATGCAAAGCATGTGCTCTACCACTGAGCCATGTCCTCAGGCTCTAATATCAATACTGTTATTAAATTGTTAAATGAATGAAAAGGGTAGTATCACACACATGTTTCCCTTTCAAACAACTGTGGATAATGTAATGAAGAGTTCCATTAAGGAATCATCTATTAATATCAAATGTTATGGTCAGACAGATTGTTTTGTTAGAGGGAGTCATCAAAGAATGAATGCAACAATGGAGGCACGTCTGTGAAAAAAACATACCTCTGCGATTCGAACAAGAGCGTGCTACTCTGGACAACTGCATGAATTTGACTAATTGTGATTGGTCAGCTACAGTTGCTTCTCCTTTGTACTGACAGTTCAACCTCATGATTTTTATCAGGATATGGTCTTTCTATCAGAAACAGGAGCACCAACTGCATCCTACATATTTATCCTGAGAATTTTTACATTTACATTACATTTAGCATGTGATGTCAGTCAGCTCCTCAGTCCTGTTGTCTGTGTTCCTGCATCAGTCTGCAGTCTGGAGTTTGACTGCTTATCTACTGCAGGGCCACCTCCTTGGAGCCGGAGCCCAGCTGTGCAGCTGTCCTCAGCCCGCTCCTTGATGAATGTGCTTTTGTGTGTGTTAAAGTGAACTACTTTGTGTGTGTGCACCTGTATGTGTTCATGTTTGCCGTTGTGTGTGATAGGCATTGTGTGTTGCCATTGTGCTCTCCCTCAGGATGTGTTTGATAGCCATACGTCAAAGACCTTGTCAGTGGTGTCTTCTAATGGGTTTTAGACTCAACTTTTATATTATGTAAATAGGTGACTCTTTGACGCAGTATCAACACTGTCATCACAGGGACTGGAAGGCCATTATCGAGGACACATTGACAAAACAAAAAATGTTGCATCTGAAAGTTAATTAAAAAGCCATAAAATAGTGGCTGCTGGTCTGTCTCTCTCCCTCCTTCCTCTCCTCCTGCAGCCAGAGGATGAATGGTTTCATTACAGTGACAAGTTCTAAGGCAGTCTCTCACTTCTGTTGGCTCCCTTTATTGCCTAAGTATTCACATGCCAAGAGGAAAGGTTGTACTGCGGCTTGATGAAAAACCACTCGAATTCAGACTTTTAATTTGTAAACAATTCATTACTCTCTAAGGCATCAAGAAAAAAACTAACTTATCCCATATGCAGCTTCCAGGTCTTCCCAGTCTCTTCCCACATTACGTAAAACTTTTCTTCCCCCTTCTTCCCTCCCAAAAATTGACAGCCCTCCTCATGCTGTGTCCCGTCGTACCAAAAGAATGCTAACTTCAGCCACCATAACAAAGATTAAATACAGAGAGCACAGGGAAATGAGAAAGTAAAGAGGCTTATGAATTAATGACTGGAGTTATTAGTGCTGTAATTAGATTTAGGGAATGGGCAGTGCTGCATGGTGAGATGTGGGTTGGGGGTTGGCTGACTCTTATCATTCACAGGATATCCTGTAAGTGTCAGGACAGTTGAGATGGAAAATTGAGCTCATCCATGCTTGTGTGATAGTACAAGTCCGCTCTGCAGTTTGCGCAGCACTGAAAGATGAATGTGCAGAAAAGTCAGGCTGAAGTTTTGCCAGAAAATGGTTGCTTAACGTCAGCAACCTGAAAATGGGTTTCAAGTGATGTGTACCATTTAATTTGGTGCCACATCAAAGTCAAAGTGAAGAGAGGAGAATGTGCAACATTTTAATTGCTCCTTTTTGCTCGTTGTCATTACAAAAATAAATTATACTGTCAATTCTAGTATCATGCACTTCATTAAGCTATTATGTGTTATCCATTAAAGCCTAGACTTTCACAGATATCCAAAAGAAAACATTATCTGGGTGTACATTAGCTTCTCCTCCCTCACAGAGGGAAATTAGTTTTGCCTAATAACTAGTCTTTTCCCAACCAGTAAGATGGAGCTCTTTAAATTGTTTGTCGGTAACATTTCTTTGCAGAACATTCACCTGGTGGCTCGCTGGCTGGGCACTTTAGAGAAACTACTTGAGCAACATGCATATGGAAGCCATGAGAATTTCAGAGTGTTTGTCAGCGCAGAGCCCTCATCCTCTCCAGAGGGCCACATCATTCCACAGGGCATCCTGGAGAGTTCTATCAAGATCACCAATGAACCACCCACTGGGATGCATGCCAACCTGCACAAGGCGCTTGACAACTTCACTCAGGTAAGACTCTGAGGTCTGAGTTGCAGCTACTGGCAGCTGTGGAGTGGTTTTCTAAGAAGTTTTGTCAAATATTGTTAATTGACAAACCACCTTGAAGGAACCAGTTCCAAGGTTCAAATCTGAGAACCTTGGAGCTGTGGCAAGTTTTTCCTTGCCATTGTTGTGCTTGCTCATGAAGGGATCTGTTGGGTCTCTTTAAATAATTTTATAAAGACTTTGGTCTAGACCTGCTCTATAAGTAAAGTGCCTTGATGTAACTTTGTTATGATTTGGTGCTATATAAATAAATTTGATTTGATTTTTGATTTGAGATCCCTGCTCTTTGGCATAAACTCCACCTCCTTGGGTCCAAGTATCCACTTGCATGGCTTCTTTTATCAATGCTAAACTGATGATACTCTTTGTGTCATCAGCCCTTTTCTGTGAACTGTTCAAATAGATGAAGAAGCATCACCTTCAACAAACTTCTATGAGATTGAACTTCAAGTCATTCTAGCCAATCATTCAGCCATGTTCAACAACTAATTATCCTTCCTGACAATATTGCATCTGTCTTGGTCATGTTGCAGACAAATTTGATTTTACCTGACTCAGTACACCCCCCAGCTCTACATCCAAGTCTTTATCCCTCACACCGTTAACTTTTGTAATTCTCATTTAGCAGGCCTTTCTTTGTACACACTGAAATCTTTATAGATGTTCCAGAGTGCTGTGCCTTCCGGTCTTCCTCCACAAAAAATCAGCTCAAAAAGGAACATGTCATTCTGCTACTCATTGACCCCCACACTGGCTATACGTGGTCACCTGAATTAAGTTCAAGTCACTAATGATGCCTTCAGAGTGACTTGGGATCAGGAACCATGGATGGGAACAACCATGAGTTGTTCCCAAGTTGAGTTGATGTTAAACTCCTGAACTGTTTCAGTGCAGGAAACATTTCTCTCTGTCTTCATGATGCTCTCTAAATCTCATCTTTTTCCAAAGCACCTCCTGTCCGTAAATCAAAAACATGCCTTACTGGCAGTTTAGTTGCACTTTCTCATTGTTTGTTGTTATTAATGTTTATTATATTATAATATTAGTTATTTAATAGATGAAGAACCTAATACTTCAACAAGGCAAGTTTATACAGCACATTTCGTACACAAAGGCAATTAAATCTGTTTACATACATAGAGAACATACAGAGAAAAATAAGAATAGTGACATGGATAAAATCATAAAATAATTCAATTGAAATTATTAAAAGAATATACAGCTGTTTGGATGATTTAATAAAAGGACAGTGCAGATTTCCTGCATAAGCACATGAGAAAAGAAATGTTTTTAACCTGAATTTAAGAGTGTATCAACATTTGGTGCTGATTTAACCTCCACAGGCAGTTTTGGGGAGTCCAGTCAGAAGACCATTACAGTAACTGAGTCTACTGGAGATGAACGCATGGGATGATGTTTTTGAGTTGGTAAAAAGCTGTTTTGATGACAGCTTTGATGTGTCTGTTGAAAATTAGATCCAAGTCAATTAACACACCAAAGTTACGAACTTGGTCTATAGTTTTTACAGATCGAGACTTGAGATATTTACTAATGCTGACCCCCTTCTATTTGTTGCCAAATAGAATAATCTCAGTTTTATCCTTATTTAATTGAAGCTAATTGTGGCTCATTCTGTAGTTTATTAGCTCCAGACAGTGATGCGGTGAGTCTAATGGGCTGCATTCATCTGGTGACAGATAAAGTTGTGAGTCATCTGCATAACTGTGTAATTGATATCAAAGTTCTGTAACATTTGACCTAGCTGGAGCATATACAGATTGAACAGAAGGAGTCCAAGAACTGACCCCTGGGGGGTCATAACCACTCATTCAGACCTGAATCAGTATTCAGCCTTGGATCATTTAACACTTTGACCAGTGCTGTTTCAGTGCTGTGATGAGATGAGAAGCCTGATTGAAATTTATCAAGATTACTGCTTTTGTTCAGAAAGTTGTTGAGCTGATTAAATACAACTTTGTCAATAAACTCAGATATAAAAGAGAGGATTGAGACAGGTCTATAGTTTTTCATTATAAAGGCATCTAGAGTCCTCCTTTTTAAGAGTGACTTAATGGCAGCCGTCTTTAGTGACTTAGAAAAAATGTCTGATACCAATGAGCTGTTTACTATTTGTAAGAGATCAATTTCTACTGAGCTGGAAATAGTTTTTAAAAAGTGAGATGAAATTACGTCCAGAGTGCATGTTGTTGATTTCAAATGTTGAACTTAAATCAATCAGATTAAATTGTGATCACAGATCACAGTTGAGTTATTACCAGGTTTTAGACACCAATTAGTTTCAGTACATAGGCACTGTACTGCATTGAGGCTTTACTCATGTCCCTCATTGTAAGTTGCTATGGATAAAAGCCAAATGAGTAAATTTTAATTGATTACCAATACCATGTCTCTTGAAGGTTTAGGCCATAAACCATGGCCATTGAATTTTGTGAGAATGTTTTTAAAAATTGATCATTTTATTAGTTGAACTTAACTATTACACCCACTCATGGAGGGTGATATCACCTCTTAAGATTTTCCTGTAGTAAGTTCTTGTTCTATTGGGATGATTATGAGCCCATCTAATATTTTCCTTTGACACTACTCCTCTGCTAAGAGCTCATTGTCTACTTTGAGTGACAGTTGAAAGCAACACAAGACAATTTTTACTCCAGATTACACATCATGGTGCCACAAAATGCAACAGCAAGCAGATGGCTGCAGGAACTTTTCGCTCATTTAGGAATGATCTGTGGCCTGAGGAAAGACAGATGTCAAAGCAACATGTGATATGGCTAAAAGTTTGTGTGGCCATATTCTGCAAGGAGATGGAAGTGTTGCGTGTGGATGGAACTCATAGCAAAATCAATTCAAATTCTTTTCTGTATCAACAAGTGACCAGACAATATCGTGCTGCTAGACTGCTCCAGGGTCTCCATAATAAGAATGGATCAGTGTTCTGCAGTGGCTTTTACCTTATCAGGTCCTCATATCTATCTAGGCTTCACCCTTACCCCAGTGCTTCACTTCCACTGCATCTTCCTGTGCACCATTACCTGAGTGCTTGGCTTTCTCCCCATCCATTTCTATGATCCTTAGTTTGCCAATGCCAGATAAGTGCTATGTGCCTGTGAGCCTTGCATTATACAAAGCCGTGGGGAGGTCTACTGAAGCAAGAATGGAGGGAATATTCCAGTCATGTGTGCTTAGTGAGAGCTAATCAATGTAAGGCTAACTCTCTCTAATAGCCCATCCATATGGCTAAAGCCAACGTTAAGAGAAAGAAATGACAGTTTCTTCCCTCTTGACCTTTTCACCGGTAATGTTTACAGCTCCACTACCCATTTCAATGCACAGAAACCTGTACGATGGAGCTTGGACTGATATTAATGTTTGCCACGAGGCTTTACGTTTTTACAGAGTGAATACGTATATAATTCTGTCGTGAAATAAACTGCTATGGACATCCAATGTTTGTCAAATGCTCATGTTATTCAGACTCTAGTCTCAAACCTCTCTCCATTCATAGATATTTCTCAGTGTATGTGCATGTATGTGTTTTTCTGTCTGCATGTCGTTCCTTTCCAGCCCACATATCGCGAATAGAGAGACTATGCATCTCTTTCAGCTGTTTTGGGCAGAGGAGTATCATGCAGAATATTAGCTAAACCTCCAAAAGTGTGTGTGTGTGAGTGAGAGAGAGAGTGTGTGAGATTGAGGTGCGGGTTGGGGTTATTTGTATGTGTGTGCATTGTAAGAGTCAGCTCCCATGGGTACTGCAGCCAGGAGAATGGAAGGCCTTCACCGTTGGTCTCACAATAAAACATCCTGGAACAAAGACAATTTAGCCTTCCTACTTTCATATGGGTTATTTAACTGCCCTTCCTCCAGAGATCACAATGCCATTTATATCTGGTTTCTTACTTTCCTGTCGGGAATACTGAATCCCGGAGATGGCTGGAAGCTGAAAGAGCCTGACAAGTTGTGACAATTAAAAGGGAATCTCACTTTTGGGTTTAATGCCATCTAGTCATCTCATTGTCTGTATGTTAGTTTGCCACATTGCTGAGGACCTAACAAAATAAAATAGATCACAGGACCAATGGCAACAACTTTTTAACCTGTAACGCATTTTACAAACTAATAGTGTTTCATGTGAAGTGTTTATGTCCATATGAAGAACCAAAAACCCTCTCCTCTCTCAGGCTTTTGCCTGGAGTTGAAGGGGAAGGTGATCAAACAAAAATCTAGTAGAGTAATGAAACCCATGTCAGGTTGGAAGTTTGGTCCTGGTGTTGGAGCCTGGCTCGGAGCAATGACCGTTGTGACATCTGACCTGACGCTTGGTTTTAAAGCCCAGTACAGGCTGTGAGCATTTCTCTGTTAACTGAGCATTTTGATACTTTCACGGTATGAATATAAAACGTAGACCTGATTTATAATCAAAGAAAACATAGACATATACCTTTCGACAATATGGACCTTCTGATTATATCTGTTTGTGTGTTTTTGTTTTCAGGACACGGTGGAAATGTGTGCTCGGGAGAATGAGTTTAAGAGCATTTTGTTTGCTCTGTGCTACTTCCATGCTGTAGTAGCAGAGAGGAGGAAGTTTGGTCCTCAAGGTTGGAACAGATCATACCCCTTTAACACTGGCGACCTCACCATTTCCATCAACGTCCTCTACAACTATCTGGAGGCCAATCCTAAGGTATAAATGCCCCTTTTTTTTCTTTCATTCCATTGCAAAGCATTGCAGAGTCTAATATAATTGCAAATTTTAACATATGACTTTAGCCAATTACCATAGACCAATGTGCAGCACAAGAAAGATCCCTATTTTCTCAAAACCCCAGGTGCCATATGATGACCTGCGCTACCTGTTTGGTGAGATCATGTATGGGGGTCACATCACAGACGACTGGGACCGCCGCCTTTGTCGGACATACCTGGAGGAGTACATCAAGCCAGAGATGATGGAGGGAGAGATGTACCTGGCACCTGGCTTCCCTTTGCCTGGAAACATGGACTATAACAGCTACCATGAGGTGAGGTGGACCCCCCTGATGTTAGACTGTAAAACATTAAATAAATTAATTTCAAATTTTGATTGATTTCAGGAGATACATACAATGTCTACTGACCACCAGGGGTCCCCAAGGAGCTCCTATGTGGCCTCCAGCAAATTAATAGTGCTTTAATATTCTTTTAGTTGAATTCCCATAATTAAAAGGTTGTTCTTTCACCAGGGTCCAGTGTAGAGCTCTACAATTGAGAGCTAAATCAATAGCTATGAAACTCCTTCCATATGGTTGTATGAATAGTTCTCAAAGGTGGACCTGCTCTATGAGTGGAAAGAGTTTGTCAGTGAGTCTTACTTACTGCTAAACTTGACTGTTAGACATTAGAGACAATGAAGTAGTCCAACAGTGAAAGTTGAGAAGCATAGAAGTCAAACTTGGCAGAATAGGATGAGTCATGGAGCCGCAAAATATATGTGTGCTCAATAAAATGATGCAAGACCAGATGCTGTGATAGTCACCATTTACTTCTATTCTTAGACTTGCTTCAATATTCCTATTTAAAGCAGAAGAGACGAAACGACATGTAAAGGTTTCCAGCATGCCTCAGGATACACAACAAACCTCCGACTGGCATGTTCAGTGAATTACCACTTTACCATATTTACACTTATCCTTAGTCAACAGTTTCAGATAAGAATCGATATGGCCCACTCTGGCCCCAAGGATGGACTTAACTATGGCGGCTGGTGTCGCTAACTTCACGTTCGTCAGAATAGAAAATCCAATAACCAGAGTCTGTTTCTCAGCGCATGTGTCGCCTAGTGGGGAGAACCTGTTGGAAACAGGAACTGGTTGGTGGTGAACCGGGCTGCTGCCTACGACTATACCTCTTGTCTCAGCCACCCTGACTAGATCCTGCCTGCTCAGGAGCTGCTGGAGGGGGAGTAACTCTCTGAGCTGCTCTAAGAGCTGCTCCAGGTCGTCTCACACCGACCACAGGGGACCAGCTACCTACTCTAGCATAAGTTGGACTAGCTACAGTGCGGAGCTGATTTGGTTGATTTAAACCACAGAAACTCACAGAGATAGTCGACACAAAGTCAAACAGCACCATCAGTGATCGGAAATTATGTAACACGCTTACTGTTTTGTGTGCACTGTGACCTCAATGCCATCATACACTGTCAAACTGCCCAGAGGCCCCATTTATAAACGTGGCGTACATCACTTTCCACGCAAAGGTTGTGATCTATAAAAAACAAACTTGATGGGAGAATGTGCGCACCCCTAAGCAACCTGATAAGCACAATGATCCTAAATATAAATCCGAAGCAACCAAAGAAGCTTCACAGGTAGAAAAGTCGGAATGACTACATAAGTTCATCATGACTCTGACCCATGGCTTTTGGCTGTGCGTACACTTTTAGTAACTATCCTACGCACAGATTTATAAATGAGGCCCCAGATCTCTCACAAACTATTCAGAATTACTACCAGGAGCTGTCACAATGTGTGACAGCTCCTGGCATTATCGGGTTGCTGCTTCACCTCAACCTGGCTCACCTTGCTTGTTGTATATTGTCATTTATCATTTAACACAGCTGTTGATTGACAGGGTGAAATAAGAAATGAGGCAGCTTCATGTGTAAAGGCTTGCACTTTTGTTGTTCTAATAAATAATAATAAAATTAGCAAGGCCAAGCTTATATTGGCTGCTTTTTCCTACCAGTGTTCCTTCAGAAACTGCTGACATTTATATGAATAGAAGTATTTCAGTCAAGATTCCTCCCCATGAGACCCTTCTGGGGTCAATATTAGACTTGTATTTACATTTTCCCAAAGTCTTGTGTCCACTCCTGCTCAACTGGGCCCAACCTGACTGACAGTGTCTTCAGTGGGAAGAGTTGCAGCAATTTTACATTTGGCTGTGGCCATACAACTATACTGGGAGTTGAGTGGTAAAGAATTGGCTGGAGCACAGGGGTTGGAAATGCTGGTGGGTCCCCAGAGGTTTTTTAGGCCTTCCCCTCGCTCACAACCATTTGGAGCAAACTCAGCATATTTCTGAGAAGGGTTGGGTGGATGGGAGGAAGAGCCCGGTGAATCAGCAGATTTACTCCTCTTTCAACAATATACAGGTGGATGCAATTAGCAGAAGTTTGCCATCAGATGCAGAGAAGATCAAACAAGCTGACTACAAAGCGTTCTTGTATTAAAGGGAAACATATTTTCCATCAAAACTTTCATCACAACATTATGATTAGAAGAGCTCTTTTATTTAGTTTAAGGGCCTCACAAAAAGCAGTCTGTCTGAATTGACTTTCCACTTTCATGTGCACTAACTTAAAAGCATTGATATTCATTATGGAACAGCAGATAGAAAATGCCACATTTTCTTCCCCTTGTTAGGGTTATTAGTAGTGTGTCAATTGATCCTGAGTGTTTGAATCTCACCCAGAAATATCTTGTCATTAATATGGTTCCATACTTGTCCTTTGTTAGCAGTACTTCACAAGAAAAAAAAAAAAGGCTTTGGTGCTTTTGAGTCAGGAAGTAATCAGAGCTGCCACTCTTCATACTGTTCATTTAACTTAATCCGGATGAGAATTGGGGTGAGTGAAAATATTCTTAATTTCAGGTAAAAAAGGTTTTACTCAAAAGAGAAAAAGAAAGAAGACAGCCACGTGCCCTTAATTACAACTTTGTGAAGTTCCAAAAAGAAATCGTGATTTTTAGGTTAATACTCAATCAATGGTTTCTCCATGCTCCAGTACATTGACAACACCCTACCTGCTGAGTCACCCTACCTGTACGGCCTTCATCCCAATGCTGAGATCGGCTTCCTCACGCAGACATCTGAGAAGCTTTTCCGGACAGTGCTGGAGATGAAGCCCAGGGATGGAGGGACCTGTGAGGGAAGTGGGACAACACGGGAGGACAAGGTAAATATGTTGTTACATCTTTAAGATCACTTAATAAATCTATTCATGTCCAATTGTAAAATTCAGGCCAAGAGAAATATGGACATCAGATATGGGCATAAACCTACATGTACTGCCACATTAGCTTCCTCTCTTCTGGGAAGTTGTTCGTCCAGACTCTGGAACTTTGCTGGAAGGATTTGATTGCTGATGTTCGGGGATAATATGGGGCTCATAGACTGTGTTCCATTTTGTCACGATGGTGGCTCTGGCTAAGGTCCCAAACAGAGAAACCGATTTCTTTCCGGATCCATTTTAAAGTCAAATTTTGAAATGGGAAAGATTTTAAAATTTTATTAATTCATCTTCAACTGCTTTTCTGTTTCCGGGTCATGGGGGTTGATGGAGACAGGTCACCAGTCCATCACAGGGCCAACACACAGAGACAGACAGAGACAAACAGCCACTCACACTCACACTTAGACCTACGGACAACTAGAATCACCAGTTAGCCCAAACATGATGTCTTTGGACGGTGGGAGGAAACAGGAGTACCCGGTGGAAACCCACACAGGCACGGGGAGAACATGCAAACTCCACATAGAAAAGCCCAAGGCTCAGGATTCAAACCCACGACTTTCTTGCTGTGAAGCAACAGTGCTGACCAATATGCCGCAGTGCTGCCCTTAAAATTTTCCTTGATTCAGATAAAATAAGATAAAAAAAAAAACAAAAACAAACACACAAATGTATGGGGACAATGACAAAGGCTGTTACAAAGCTAACCATAGTTGTGCTTTAATCTGGACTCCATATATAACTTATTCAAAACCTCACAGGAAATCTTGACTACATATTTTATGGTCTGGTGGTGCTCCATCACTGTTCATTGTATTCATTTGATTTGCTTAACCCTGATTTCCATCATGACTTAAGTGCTCACTTTCTCATGCAATTGTGTTGTGAGGCAGGCGGTATGGCAGCTGAACAGACTTTAACCATTCATAATTTTAAGTTAAGCTTCAAATGTGTGATAGACACATTTAGATTCTATGTGATATTAACACAGTTTAATATTCAAGCCATGTTTTTTCCATCAGTATTGTTTCATCAAAAGGAATTATCTTCTGTATTTTATGCCTCATTCAATCAGTGGTAGAAAGAAGCATATTATATTCACTTAAATGCTACTGTGCAATTTATGTTGTGATTTTATAATACAAACATGTCGTGGAATAGAATGCATTGTTAAATGCTGATCTGTAAATGATCATCACTAGGACTAGATTTCTCAATCGACCTTTAGCTTCTCAGACCAAAATAAATGCCACAAATGAATCAGCCACAACCTTTGACCTCTTAACGTGGTGTTATGAAGCCAAGACATGAACCAACAAGAAACACAAGTGAATAGTTATCCTGTGAACACACGAGGCAACGAAAACACTCCAACCACAACCATTAGCCTTGCTCACATTGCTGTGATGGGTTGAGCAGCTGTGCAGACACTTACCTGGCTAGCCATAGCAACATTTGCCAGACAAATTGATAACATGGGTTGTGTAGCTGCGCCTAATGACACCAGACATGTTCTGTCAGCTTCTTTGTCAAGCTGGAGCCTGGTAGAGTTCTCCATCTCTGTAAAGACAATCCAATATTGGCTTCACGGTTGGACTGTGAAAGAATTTCAACCTCGGGCTGAACCACTGGGACCAGACATAGAACTTACCCAGAAAGATCTGGTAAAAACTTTCTCGACGCTTAGATGGTCCAACTGCCATACAGAATTTAAGTAGGTTTAAGTCTTGTTTCTTTTTCAGAGACTTTTTTGGTCGAAAACTTGGTTCATGGTTCAGTGAAAGAAATTCGGAAGGTCACTTTCATCTAAATACTATTGGCTGCACTGTTAGATCTTACCTTTGCACAAAACCTGTGTTACTTAACATAGAAAGTAATTTGTAGTTTTATTAAAGAGATGCTTCCTTTGTTACCATCTTTTATTTCTTCAAGGCCTAGATAGGGAAAACTTTACAATTCTGATCATCTCAAAATGAACCCTCGGGAGGAGCCTTCGATTGGGAACTAATGGGCTAAACTAGTTTTCTGTATATAAAGTGGTCAAATCTAATGCCAAGTGGACCAACAAGTAAAATTAACACTTTGATTATGTATCAGTCAGTGGGGAATATTTTTACATCTGTGAAATAAATGTTAGGAATTACATACAAATAGAAATGATAGAAAAAAAGGACTTCACCTTGTAATGGGGTATATTTCTAGTTTCTAGTATTGCTGCTTAAGTAAATATAATGATTCTGATGTGATGTCCCTTGAAGAATAAGTCAAGCATGTAGACGAAACACACAGCTGAAATATAAAACAAACCTTCCACAAAGACAGCTGTCTCACTAAACTCTGGGAACCAGCATTAAATTTTAAATGCAAGATGACAACAGGTGACATTTTGTATAGTCGCTGCACTCATTTGAAAATAAATTGCAGACCAACTGTTTGGGACCGCTGACAGCACCGAGGGTGTTTTTTTCCAGAAATGGCATTTTCTGGTGCCTTTTCTGGTTCAGTACTGTTCTGATATAAAGCTTATTTGAATGTAAAAGCTCAAACAAATATTCTGTCAACGAGAGTGCAACCTTGCGCACTCCCTCCACAGACCAAGTGCCACTTCTTTAATATCATGAATGAGGATCCTGGTTATCTGGGTGTTAGCTTTGTTAAGAATCATTTATGCTTGGCGTAGCTTGAAACCAGCAGCAAATAGTGAGTCATGTTACATAGGTTTTATCTTTTTATGTGTCTCTAAAATCTGTTTCCGGTCCAGGAGTCCACTGGCAAAAGTTTCTTTGGATTAAGACGTCAGTGTGCAGTCAGCATGCTTTAATATATTCATCATCAAATCTCACCAGTATTTATAAAAACAGAATCACAACAAACTTGCCTGTCCTTTCATTATCTCAACAAACCCTGCTCAGGTGATGGTGGCCTTATGAGTCTCTTTAGAAACCATCAACGAATGAATTTTCCTTCTCCAGTGTCATGTCTGAAGTGTTGCTATCTATGGCATATTTGTAGTTTTAACAACCAAAAACTATCTCAGTGTAATTTTACATCTCATATTTCTCTCCTGGGCTCTAGAAACAACAAGTCAGTGACCCAATCAAAAGGGAGGATTAGATATTCTCTAATCCACCAACAAAGTTTCTTCTCAGTTTTGCTTATTACTCTATACAAATCTTTTAGTAATGTGGTTTTATAACATTCTTCTACAAAGATTATGATTATTAGCATTAGTTTTAGTCTCTAAATGAAGTCCAATGTGTCATGTTCTATAAATTTTAATTGTCATGGGAGTAGATGACACTGAGCCTGAAAGCTAATCTCACCAGACAAACCAGATTAAAGTTATTTGGAGGATATAAAGGTTTCATAAAGGAGGTGTAGGTAAATTTGGGAACGTGTTCCTCTTGGTCAAGCTTGTCTGTAGGCTCAGGCTTAATCATTGGTTAATCTCAGTCTACCAGACTGAAACGACAGTTCCTCTACACTCCCGCAGCCTGAATATCGGTCAATTTGCTGAAATACATTTCAAGAAACAAACACTCAGAAACCTGCATTGCAGTAAAGACCAAGTAAGCAGACAGTGAGAATGCAACTTAAAGACAGCTGTAGTTTATAGAAACTGTTACTCTCCTGTCTCTTCATTTTGAACACTAATGGTACAAGAAAGTCTGGTATTATTTATGCAGGACTTGAGCAGTTGATAATTACGACCTAATTTTATGTAGTGAAACCTGGCTTTGGCTTTAATTTCAGCGGTGTGGTTCATTTGTCCTATATCACAAGTTCAGTATGTAGCTGTTAACAGTGCAATTTTTTCATGAATGATCACGTTGTAAACCAAAAAACCTCTTGATGCTTCTATTTCAGGTAAATTAAATTAGTAAATTAGGCCAGTAAATTGGGATCTTTTTTCTGCTCTTCCAAAGTCAAGTTCAATACTTTATTCAGAACTGAGCTGCTGGGCTTCTAACTAATACAAGGAAAAGAAAGTACATGTCTTAGAATTTAGTTCCACTCCTCTCCCTCCCAGTATCTTTAAAATAGATTTGACATCCTGTTACTTGCTCTAACATCTTCCATTGGAGGCATTTAAGTACTATTTCACACGCAAGAAAAGAGGCAGTGCAAGTTTTTTTAAAACTATGCTTCAGAACAATGAAACACCCTGCTCAGAGCTACAAGAGACAGAGGCCCTGTGAACATTTAAATGTATTACAACTCTGGTTTCTGTGATTGTTTGGTTTTTTTGTTTGTTTGTTTTTTTCATTTAAATATTCTACCTATTGTCTTTCTATTGTCGAATTTCCTTCTGTTCACTCTTATTTTACTATAAAAATGTTTTACTGTGCAGCACTTGTAGCTGCATCTCCTATAGTCCTTGATTAACAAGGTTTGTTAATCAAGATTTGTTATCATCATGATGATTAAACCAGATTTGAAGTAATTTTATTTGCTTAGTATGACGCTGGTCATGTAGAAGATATTAGTGTGGTAACTGATCTTATTCGACCTAATTTGAGCTCATTTAAACCTTAATCCACTGAAGTGAGCTTTGTTTACCCAACTAGAATCAAACATCATATCGTGTGTTTGTGTCCCTGTTCCATGATGTATTATGATGTGTGACCTTTCTGTGTCAGAAGCTCAAATACTCCTGTCCTAACAGATGACAAACATACTGGGTGTACCAATGGAGCCCACTTTGTATTCAGCACCCTCAGCAGCTGCCAAAGCCAGATCAGATATTCGAACTGAAAAATCCATAGATATGATGACCTCATATCCTTTGTTCGGCATCTAATCCACTGATTGATCACTAATGCCGGCTGTCTTGGGAAAATGTTAACACAGACATTAGCTTTCATCACTTCACCACAAAAATATGATGTGAGCATTGATTTTCTGGTGGGATTAGACTGTTATTGAAAACAAAGAGCTGCCGTTGCAGAATATATCTTAATGAATATTCATGGACAGACAGTTTCAAACTGTAACGGTTTTCTCAGGCTGTCAGCGTCAGAGCACTGCATTTATCTGACACAGATAACCTTGATGTTTCGTCAGTCTTGCTGTTTTCAGTTTTTTTTTTTTTTTGTTTTATTGTAACAGGAAGAAGGGTCAAAAGTGTTTCTGATGTCATTCTTCACTCCTCCCTGTATCATCAGGTGCGTTCCTTGGTGGAGGACATCCTGGAGAAGCTGCCAGAGGAGTTCAACATGATGGAGCTGCTTGCGAGAGCAGAGGAGAAGACTCCCTATCAGGTGGTGCTGCTGCAGGAATGTGAGCGCATGAACTTCCTAACACAGGAGATCAGGCACTCACTCTATGAGCTCAACCTGGGACTGAAGGTGAGGAGTGGGGTGGAAATGAGTCATTTCTCTGAGTAAACATATTGAAAGCTAAATTTATATTATTATTGTTGTCGGTCTTGTTATAATAACGTGTGAAGCACTTCTCATATATTAAGTGTCGCTGTTTGTTGCAGTGTTCTCCAACAAAGTTACATGAGCCCAGTGTTTCACGTGAATAAATCATAATATAGGCAAGGCAAGTTTATTTATAGAGCACAATTCGTACACAGGGTAATTCAAAGTGCTTTACGGATACAAAAAATTACAAGGCAGATAAAATCATTACATATAACATAAAATAATCATTGAATAAATTAAAAGCAAAAAAAGTGCAGATAAAATACTTTCAGTTGTCATATACACACCTAAATAGAACTGTTTTCAGCCTGGATTTAAACATTTTCAGAGCTGAGGCCTGTCTCACATCTTCTGAAAGACTGTTCCAGACCCTAGCAGCATAAAACTGGAACGCATCCTCACCATGTTTGGTCCTGACTCTGGGTACCACCAGGAGACCACCCCCTGAAGTTCTCAGAGCCTGAGATGGTTCATATGGCTCTAACATGTCAGAGATGTACGTTGGTGCTAGACCATGAAAAGACTTGTTCACAAGCAGAGCTGCCTTAAACTCTAATCTCTGAGCAACAGGAAGCCAGTGCAGAGACCTGAGCACTGGTATAATATGGTCGTATTTCCTGGTTCTAGTCAGGACTGGAGCAGCAGCATTCTGGATGTACTGCAGCTGTCTTAAAGCTCGTTTAGAGAGTCCAGGGAGGAGGCCGTTAAAGTAGTCTAACCTGCTGGAGACAAACGAATGGATTAGTCTCTCCAAGTCTGGTTTAGACACTATTCCTTTGATTCTGGCAATGCTTTTGAATCGTTTGGGAGAGGTCCACTAATGAACGTGGGTATTGCCACTTTATCAAGACTGTCAAACATTTTATCAAAGGTTTTTTTTTTTGTTTTGTTTTTTTCAAGATTTCAGGCTGGTTCTTTCTGATGTCCACTGCACCCACGTGGATAATCAACTGTTTCACTCCTTGGTGTTTTGCCAGTTCCTCAGGCAGTCGTTCTATGATATCAGAGACATTTGAACTGGGATAGCTTCAAGTAATCATTCTGTTCATGTTTATGTTAGATATGGCTCCGTCTCCAAGCACAAGATTATCTTTAACATTGATTCTTGGCACAGTTTTTCTGTTCATCTGCTGCTCTGTGCTGCCTTCATGGTTCCCAGTGATTTTTTTTTTTTATTTTTATTTTCCGTTTGTTATTTTCATTCACATTTGCCTCGGACAGTGGTAAAAATCTGTTTGTTAACTTTATTCCGGGTGATGTTACAAATCCTCCATTGGTCCCAGCATTTTTCCGTCGCTTCGGCTTAGCACCAAGTCCATTATAAGTGTCTTTACAGAGTCGTGGAAAAGACACAGTATCATTTAGATTTAAGTTTTTCACCTTTATTCTTTGAAAGTAAATGTTGATTTCTTACCACTGGATTCCACTGGAAGTGTTTCATGAAGTCCTTTTTCAGTTTCTAAGGCAAAAATTCTTCCTTGTAGGGCAAGAATTTCTTGTTGATATATCCGACAGTTTTCGCAAGGAGATTTTGTTTTGATTACTGCTTCGGGCATCTTGAGAAGATTGCGGTCGCTGTTTCCTCAGATCAGTTGTAAAAAGCAGAAAAATGATTCAGAAAGTCTTGGTTTACTTAAAAGAAAAAGAATAAAATCATATCCAAGACAGTAGAAGTACAAGTAGAAAAAAGTAGATTAATGTAAAAGTGAATAAAGCAGCAAGCAGCAGGAGCAGGCAGAGACACATCAGCACTGTGTCAGAAGCAGAAGCAGACAACATACAAACGTGTTAAAGACAGAGATATTAAATGGAAAATGAGACACACTGTATCCATCCATCCATCTTCGTCCGCTTATCTGAGGGCCGGTCGCGGGGGTACCAACTTCAGCAGGGAGCCCCAGACTTTCCTTTCCCCGGCCACATCGAACAGCTCTGACTGGGGGATCCTGAGGCGTTCCCAGGCCAGAGTGGAGATATAATCTCTCCACCTGCTCCTCGGTCTGCCCCGGGGCCTCCTTCCAGCTGGACGTTCTTTCGGTCATGATCCAGTTCTCATGACCATAGGTGAGGGTAGGAACGAAGATTGACCTGAAGATCGAGAGCTTCGCTTTCCGGCTCAGCTCTCTTTCTTACAGCGGTGCGATACAGCGACTGCAGTACCACTCCCGCTGCTCAGATTCTCCGGCCAATCTCATGCTCCAAGGTCCCCCCACTCGTGAACAAGACCCAGAGGTACTTGAACTCCTTCACTTGGGGAAAAGAATCATTCCCAACCCAGACTAGACAGTCCATCAGTTTTCTGCTGAGAACCATGGCCTCTGATTTGGAGGTGCTGATCCTCATCCCAGCTGCTTCACACTCAGCTGTGAACCTGTCCAGTGAGAGCTGAAGGTCACACACCGGTGATGCCAACAGCACCACATCGTCCACAAAAAGCAGCGATGCGATCCCGAGACCCCCAACCTGCAACACCTCTCCTCCTCGACTGCACCTAGAAATCCTGTCCATGAAAATCAAGAACAGGATAGGTGACGTGGCGCAGCCCTGGCAGAGGCCAACTCTCACTTGGAACAACTCCGTCTTACTGCCGAATACCCGCACACAGCTCTCGCTTTGGGCGTACAGAGATTGGATGGCCCTTAAAAGTGACCCCACCCCACCCTCACCCCATACTCCCGCAGCACCCCCCACAAAAACTCCCGGGGGACCCCGTCGTATGCCTTCTTCGGGTCCACAAAGCACATGTAGGCCGGCTGGGCATACTCCCAGGCTCCCTCCAGGATCCTCGCAAGAGTGAAGAGCTGGTCTGTTGTTCCACGACCAGGACAGAACCCGCATTGTTCCTCTTCAATCAGAGGTTTGACAATCGGCCTGACCCTCCTTTCCAGCACCTTGGAGTAAACTTTCCCAGGGAGGCTGAGTAGTGTGATGCCTCTATAGTTGGCACACACCCTCTGGTCCCTTTTTTTTTTTTTTTTTTTTTTTTTTTTTTAAAGTGGGACCACCACCCCGTTCTGCCATTCCTTCGCCACTGCCCCCGACCCCCACGCAATGTTGAAGAGGCGTGTCATCCATGACAGCCCCTCAACACCTAGAGCCTTCAACTTTTCAGCCACAGGTCTCCACTGCAGCTTTGGCAATGGATAATTTGAACATCGACCACTCAAGCTCGATGCCCCCAGCCTCCACAGGGATGTCGGAAAAGCTCTACCAGAGGTGGGACAGGACAGGGGGCTCCTCCAAACGTTTCCAGTTCACCCACACCACACATTTGGGCTTACCAGGTCTGTCCACTTGACCCATCTCACCACCAGATGGTGATCAGTTGGCAGTTCAGCTCTGGTAGCAGGTACACTTATGAGCCTCCTTCTGCTCGAACATGGTATTTGTTATGGCCAGTCCATAACTAGCACAGAAGTCCAACAACAAAACACCACTCGGGTTCAGATCGGGCCTGTCATTCCTGCCAATCACGCCTCTCCAAGTTACTCCATCATTGCCCACGTGTGCATTGAGGTCTCCCAGTAGGACTATGCAGGACCCCGTTCAGGTTCTCCAAGAAGGCCAAATACTCCGAGCTGCTATTCAGTGCATAAGCACAGACAACAGTCAAGAGTTTTCCCCCCTGCCACCCTAAGGTGCAGGGAGGCGACCCTCTCGTCCACTGGGGTAAACTCCAACACAGCGGAACTCAGCCGGGGACTTGTGAGTATCCCCACTACCACCTGGCGCCTCACGTCTTGGGCAACTCCGGAGAAGAAAAGAGTCCAACCTCTATCAAGGAGCACGGTTCCAGATCCTCGGCTGTGCGTGGAGGCAAGCCCCACCAGATCCAACCGGTTGCGCTCCACCTCCCGCACCAGCTCCGGCTCCTTCCCCCACAGTGAGGTGATGTTCCACATCCTCAGGGCCAGTCCATGCCACCCGGGTCTAGTCCGTCGGGACCCCCCGCTTCCACCGCCACCCATTTGGCAGCGCACCCGACCCCATCGGTCTTCCCTGCAGATGGTGGGTCCACGGGGGGGACACGCTGTATTAAAACTGAATTAATTGGTGCACCTTTTTGGTGAGTGATTGTTACCACACCGTTGTCACCTTACTGCACAAACACAAAGTGCTCCAAAACAAGACCTCAGTTTGGTTCCTGAAGTTCAGACAGATATCAGACTCTTGCTGACTCAGTTTGATGTCTTGCAGTGTCCTGGCCTTACGTTTCCCTCTTTGCCTCCTTTTCAACTTTTGTGTCTTTGGCTTTCTTCTCTGGCTTCATCCAGTGGACTTGTGTGTTATATCCAAGCCACATCTTGCAACTTCATGGTTGATAAAATGCTGTCCAGATTAGTTAGATCCCAAAGGAGTTCAGTGAATATTTCATCCCAGGCCCCCCTGTGATGCCAGTCCTTTCTTAATGGGACTTCATTTATTTGAGGATTTCCAGGAACTAAATCATCTCATTGAGAAGCCCCAGCCACAGGGATGGTTCTCAGCTGAATACCTTATATGTAAACCATACACATTTCAGGTGAACTGTCTGTTTAAAACCCTCAGTACGCTCATACCTGTGATATACTCCCCATTGGTTTGGTTGCTGCACTAGTATTCCTGCATACATACAGTAACAGAACCCCTTTTCTTTGATGTTCATCAGAAGCCCAGTCCCAAGAGTGAATCAGAGAGAGGCAGAAAGGAGTGAGACATCTACGCTCTGTGTCAGGCCTGACTGAGTCATGTCAAGGAGAGGAAAAAAAATGAGAGAAAGCTTTTGTCAGGGGTTATTAAGATCCGATTTCCCAACACTATAAACTTCAATAAATCAGTCTAATGATTTAAAAGTCATGTAGACAATTGTAGCAGCAAATGGAATCATATTTTGTCTTTGTAGTGGAATAAATAAGAGCCACCCAGATGTTAGCCTTGGTGTGATGGTGTAGCCTTACTGTGCCACATTGTGTAGCTGAAGTGAAAGGGAAATGTTCACGGTAAAAGCACACTTGCAGATAAATCTTGACTAAACCGAGACAGACCCACATCAACCTAATAAAGAATTTTTGTGACTGCTACATATGGGTATCTAAACATCAGCAATACATCAGCTCCTGTATCGGTGGGTGAAGGACGCCACTGTTTTCACTCTGTCTCATTACTCCCTAGAGCCATTGTCTCACTTTTATCTTCCTTTTTTTTTTTTCACTTTTATCTTCCAACATGTTTCCTTATCTGGCATGGGCTGCCTGCCTGCCGTCATGTTTATGTACATATCAGCAGTCCGTGGTGGTTTAGCACTCAACACCTGATGTGGATAGAAGGAGTCACCTCCAGTATTTAACTGCGGATACTAACAGGAAGTGACATGTTAAACTCCATTTTCTTTACTGAAATAAAAAAAATTCTGCAAACACTAGGGAATTGTAATTACAACAGGATGAAGTTTACTTCCATTGTAATAAAAATTAACTAAAAACATCTCTCTCCTATCTATTTGATGTTTTTTTGTTGTCCATCCATCCAGAACATGACATATCTGAATTTAACCTTGGCCAAAAAATAATAGTAACTATGACAGTCCTTGACTCTGGAGGCCTCAGGGTAATAACACTATCAAAGCCCCACCCACCCTGGTATGCAGGCAATAGGGAAATACAAGCTTAAGCACACATCATTGGGGTCTACTTGTGGAGTTCTTCCTACAAGACTGTGAAGTGTCTTTATCCAACACTGAGGGTGTTCTGAAGAATTTCAATTTCAATTCCAACGTGTGTGTCAACGTCACAGTGGTTGCTGGAGCCTATCCCAGCCGGTCACCAGTCCATCACAGGGCCTCTGAACAAGAAGAAGAAGGAAAAAAAACAAGAACTAAATAGAATCAAAGCCATCTGAAATCATTTTCTTTACCCTTAAAACTGGGTTTGGCTTTAAAAAAAAAACAAAAAAAAATTTCTGCATTCTCAGTTCAACTCAATAACATTCAAACCAACTGATTTAGAGTAAAAGCCGAAGACATCAAATTGTTTTCATTCTTTTGTTCTATCTGCTTTAACAGGCAAGAAATAAAGTTTTTGGTGATCATGTTCTAACAGGTAAACCTTTATCTCTAACTGGCTGCCCTCCTCCTCTCACCCTGAGCCTGGGCTAGCTGCAGATAGAAGCCAGGGCCTGAATTTGTTGTCATTGTTTTTGTTGTTTTCATCCAGTTAACTTCTTCTGCGCCAGAACCCCTCCCCTCACTCTGGTCGTGAATCTGAACCAGGACCTTAAAAACTTTTTGCAGCCAAAAACCAGAGAAAGAATCAATATGATACATTTTCTCTAACAGGCTTCCTAATGTAAACTACAAAGCATTCCATCAGTAGCATGTCTTAAAAAGGTTACGGTTTCCATCTGGTTTTAATAAGTTAAGAGGATTTAAAGTTGTAATGCCATTAATGTAGTTGTAATGGCCATTAAGAGGAGCCTCTGGGGGCCACGTTTTCCTTTTTCTCCTGGCAGTGCACTCCAAATATTAGATTATTTTTCATAAAAAGAGAATCATGTCATGTTGGTGGCAGTTTTGGCTGCCGAGAGAAGAGAGGGAAGTTGCACATTAACCACAGGAGCCAGCGTCTATAAGTCCAAGCCTCCACACTGATGTTTCTCCTGGTGGCTGGCCAGCTGCCATACAGGGTGCTGGCCTGCAGGAGCAGAAAGACAGACAGAAACCAAAGCAGCTCTTGTAGTTAATTAGGTTTGGTGTATCACATCTATTTAAACGCCTCTGTCAGGGTTTGCTCACAGTTATGGCACGAGTCAGGGGCAGCGTGTCTCCAAAATGAATGTTAAACTTGTGATTTGTCCACTGCACTAGTCGGTGCCTGGCCTTAAAGGAGCAACACTGATCTCCAGAGATCTCTTTATTTCCATTGCCAGCAAAAAATGTTGAGAAATGTCAAGAAATTGTTTTAACTCTGATGTTTTAAATTCATGGTGATGGTTTAAAAACCTCTCTTGTCTGGGACCCGACCACCAATGCAGGGAGAGTTAACTGTGACCACAGACATGGAGAACCTTCAGAATGCTATTTTTCTGGACATGGTGCCAGAGAACTGGACCAAGCGGGCATATCCATCCATGTCAGGCCTGGCCCTGTGGTTCACTGACCTTCTGGCTCGGATCAAGGAGCTTGAGACCTGGTCAGCTGACTTCATCTTACCCTCTGCGGTGTGGCTGGCTGGCTTCTTCAACCCCCAATCCTTCCTCACAGCAATCATGCAGGCGATGGCTCGAAGGTAGGCTCTTTTTTCACGAGGCCATCGCACAATATAGGTAAGGATTGAACCCACATTATGTCATACGACATATCTGTGTGTGTTTGTGTATGACAGGAACGAGTGGCCTCTGGACAGCATGGGTCTACAGTGTGATGTCACCAAGAAGAATCGTGAGGACTTCAGCTCACCACCACGTGAAGGAGCGTATGTGCATGGGCTGTACATGGAGGGAGCGCGCTGGGACACTCAGGTACAAAAGTTGTTCACTGATTTCTTTGTTCAGCTGATTGTGACAGAAAATATTGTTAAGAACCTCATCCAGAAATCACCTTTAACACACCACTTCTGGATGTGGATGAACTTACATTTAAACTAAATCAAGTAAAGTAACTTCCATAGTTCTGCCCCAAAAGACGTCATTCTCCCTTTGTGATTTAATTTTCTCCTTTGCACCCTGCCTGTGTTCAACTTTCAGAGCATGGCGCATTACTCAGCTTCCCAGGACTCTATCTACATGCATACAGCTACTGTATATTCACCCAGCTTTGAAGGAACATCCCAGTAGACTTCTTAATTAGAGAATATGCACACTTTGCACTTGAACACTTAGTACACTCTTTAGAGGAGTGCTGCCTTTTTCATTAAAGTTAGAGATGTAGGCAAATAAACGGGCCTGGTGGCTTCTCCTTGCAACCCCCCCTACTTGTTTCCTCTCCTGACCCTCCCCTTCCTTTACTTCTACCCTGCACCTTTCTCCTAGCCCAAAGGCCAGCTCTGTGCTACTGGCTGGAAGAAGTTGTGTATGTGAAGAAGAGTAAGCAGCTGGAGGCAGAAACAAAAGTCAAAGAGTTGTATTAAACTGCTCATTTATATTAACGAGCGATACAATACACGATAAACGCTGTGTGTGCTGCTGAATGGGCATGATGGAAATACACAGGGGAAGGTGGTATGTTTGTGTTGGACACCACTTATTGGTAATGAATACTACAGCCTGCTGATACATTTTTATTTTCTCAATACTCAGTGAGATAAAACAATAAAATTAGATGGCTAATTCAGTAGTGACAGAGTCTCATTAAACTAATTTGGAATGAATCTGCCTGAGCCCCCATGCTGTCCTTTTAAGAGACACTTCATTTGTATTTGCTAGCATTTAGCAGTTATTGGTATTAAACACGTCTTTAAAGTTTTATTGCAGATGCAATTAGTGCTTTGTCCTCTGAGCTTTTCCAAAGTCGTGAGGATTTACATTCATTCCTGAAAGTCACTGTGCATGCATGGAGAAACCTCTGTTTGTCAGGCGCTAAGTGTAGGAGGATTAATTAATGAGACAGACCGCTCTGTTTCAGTGTGTTTAGAGAGTGTGTATTCTGAGGCAGGGCAGCTTGACTTCGCCTCAAACTCTGCCGACTTTCACCACTTTTGAAGGGCACCACAGTCCTGTGCGTCATTACTGCCAAACGTAAATGTTTTTTTTCCCCAACAAAAGATCATTATTCCATGGAGCTTCAATGGCAAATACGGCATCTGGAGGAAGTTTTCATTGGGCTTCTGTAGTTGACTTACTCACCCCCCTACATGCTCTCTCCCTCCTGCACCGTCTTCCTCTTTCAGACTGGCATGATTGTAGATTCCCGGCTGAAAGAACTCACTCCACCCATGCCGGTCATCTTCATCAGGGCCATCCCAGTGGACAAACAGGAGTGTAAAAACATTTATCAGTGTCCTGTCTACAAGACCCGTCAAAGAGGGCAGACTTACGTGTGGACCTTCAACCTGAAGACCAAGGAGAATTCCTCTAAGTGGACTTTAGCTGGAGTAGCCTTGCTGCTGCAGATCTAGTTATTATTATGGATATGGTGACGGTGCCAACAGGGTCAAGTGTTTGAATCCCATTATGACCAATTAACTGATGTGACAGTGACAGTCTTCCTCATGTAATTGAAAACTTAATCAAATGATTAAAAAAAGCCTTGTGACCCATAAATTTCGTTGTTAGTTTATGTTAAAATAAAGCTAGTAAAGTGACTTGTAACTTACATTTGTCAGTGTTTAGTGACAAGTGAATTCATCAGAGAAGTAAAAAAAAATGTGTTAACATGTATAAGCCATTTCTTGTGCACAGCTTTAGGTACTTTGGAGACTTTTCAAGGCAAAACGCAGGTCACATAGTAAACAGACATATCAGGAGGCCTCTTCTGATAGCCTGGCCTTTCTAGCTGCCTTATCATGTACCACATTCATTAGTTTTTTCTACTTTGCTTCAAATCAATTCAAACCATTTTTAAATGAAGTTTACCGTGTGCCATTATTCTGTTATTGTGAGGGCTCATTTTAAAGTCACACCAGGTGACGTCCTGGCAAAGTTACTTGCATAATATTGTATCGCAATACACTGTGTCTGATCTCCATAAATAGACATCTGATGAACGCTGCCTGTTTCTGGTGTCATGTCCAGTGGCAGGAAACCTCTATCCACCCACAGAGAGTGACACATCACATCTCCACCGGAACAGACTGGGTATAACTCACTTTCAGCCTCCAACACTGTCTAGTTGTTCTCTCAGGATTTCATAATGTAAAATGATCTCGTTTGCAGGTTTCTCAGTAGATGTAAATAGAATCATCCATGGCTGCTCTCTAGATAGTTAGAACTGCTGTTACAAAGTCTTTAAATTTGAATTATCTGTATGCATTTGTAGAAAAATTCATGTAATATCATGTATCTGAGTCACTTTATGAGGAGGTGTTATAAATCTGTAGCCCTTTGGGGAATATCATAGAATAAATTTAACTATCGGATGATTTCACACTTTTTAGCTGACTCCAAATCTGTAAAACTACCTACACCATGTTCACATTTTCCAATATCAACTATCGATCATATGCAGTATATATTTTTATACATGTGGATAATTATCACATTCTTCCAAAAATCTTCCAGAATAAAGAAGTTTTATCTTGTCATTCCAGACTGTGGATGTGGTTTATTTTTTACCTACTCCACTGTATATCCCATTTTAGTGTCACTCTGCAGTCACTCCCCTATCTCCTATTTCCAGTCTCCCAGTCCTACTTCCTCTTTCCCAAGTTTTACACCAGCTCTGTCCCCTTTCTCTCTCTTCCTCCTCCTCCTGGTTCCATTTGACTTCTTTCTTCTTCCTTCCTCCCCATTTGAGATTAAATAAACTCTCCAAAGCAGAATGTGCAAAGTGTGAGTCTCACACATCTTTAACAACATGTACAGTAACAGTAGACACACCTACACAAATACACACACACATTACAGTATAACCCAGCTCTAAAAAAATTCTCCCTCTTCTTGTTCTCTTGCCGTCTCAGCCCAGGGTCCCTGGCGTCTCCTTTTTTCTGGTTATTGGTGAGCTTTAACAATGCGCTCAGAGAGAGAGGCATGAGGAGGAGGAGGAGGAGCAGCACAGTGATGGGGAGCAAGCCAATTTATATAGAACTGCCAAATTACACCTTCAGGTGGCATTACGAAAACACTTTGTGTGGCCATGCAACTATAGCATGGCTCTGCACAAGAAAATATTACAGCCATTAGTGCAGCAGTGGTGCTACGGCAATATGGGTGATGTAATACTAACATCACTGACTCTTAGCTAAGCTTCAGCGCCATTAATTCATAAACAATGCGTCAGCCTGGAATTGAGGCTTCTTCGGTCTACCTGCATCAGGCATCTAGGACCGTCAATTGTTTTGGCCATAATGAGACAGATCACCAGATGGAGCCAGTTAGTGCTAACTTCCACATTAAAATGAGAGCATTGTAAAGGGCCTTTTTACAATTGCATACATTTTATTACAATGTTATAAATTCTGTCCTAGGTCTGTTGCAATATTTACTTCCTTAATTGTTTTGATTCCTTTTCCTGTGAAGTCTGCTTCATGTATGAAAGGGTTACAGCTCAGATATTGGTTAGCAGAAATCATTCATTCATTCACCTTCTACCGCTTATCTGTTTCCGGGATACACCCTGGACAGGTCGCCAGTCCATCACAGGGCCAACACACAGAGACAGACAGAGAAAAACAACCACTCACACTCAGACATACAGACAATTTAGAGTCACCAATTAACCTTAACATGATGTCTTTGGACAGTCGGAGGAAACCGGAGTACTCAGAGGAAACCCTCTGAAACGCAGGCACAGGGAGAACATGCAAACCCAGGCCCTTTTTGCTCTTCTTTCTCCACCGAACAATTCAATATAAAAACACTCTAGAGGATGCGTGGATCTCACCAACAGCCTTCATGGCTGCAGAGAAAACTCTTGAAAAAGCTCTGTTTTCCACTGTCTTATGTTTCTTTTGGGGTGACCACATGCTGAAAGTATTTTTATTTTTTTTTTAAGTATATTAGTAATTCATCCTGTACCACTTATCCGTTTCCAGGTCGTGGGGGATGCTGGAGCCAATTCCAGCTCACACTGGACAAGGGCTCCAGTATATTAGATCATTTTTATTTTTGCCATAATGAAAATAATGATTGTTCTTGTTTTCTTTGTTGCATAAAACCACTAGAGACACTCAGGTCTACAGCTGGTTCAACCTGGAGACAGCAAATTTGGTGTCTTAAGCCCCGACCTCCGGAGCTCCAACTCCCCTTACTGAGCATTTTGACTAAGTCATAACAGACAAAGACAACTTCCTGAAGGTTCAAACTGTAAGCTGGTGAGTAAGCCATGCTAACACTGACAACAGACTAACACTGAACAATTAGTATCATGTTCTTGTATTGTGGTTTTCCAAATGCTAAAAAATGGACACACCTCAGACTCTGAAGCATTGGCAGGTTTGTCTTTTGTCATGCTCATGGATTGATGCAGACTCAGAATATAAGCTTCACTTTGGACCGAGCAGTCCTCCAACTGCCCCCTGGAGATAAACCGCTGTTCTGCTGCAACATGACCTGCCAGATGCTCAATAGCCCGCCAGAGAAAGTAATGATGCGGCTCTACAGACCCCTGGTCTCAAAGGGCTAAAAACAGCATTGGAGATTCAGATTTCATATTTGAATGTAATATGAGTGTTCTTGGCATACTACTGAGGGGAAGATGCCGGAGTTGGGTGGGGGTTGGAGTGAAAGTGGGTTCATGCTTGAAATGGAAAAGAAGAACCTTTAATCATCTACTTGTTTGGTACGTCGGGCGGTTGCTAGGTTACAGGTCAGTCCAGTGAAGCTCTGAATGTGAATGCTATGGAGATGCCATGGTGTGTACAGCATGTTAGCGTGGTCTAGTTTCAGTTAGATGTCACAATGTGATTGCCGGGCTCAAATATACTAATAACTGCTGACATGACTTCCCACCTTTGTTTTCTGACTCCAGGCACTGTTCTTCACATGTTTAAATAATCAGCTGACAGGAAGAAGGGCTAATTATCAGGTGACAGTTGTATCTTCTCCTCAGTTGACACTTTGAGTGCTAAGCAGTCACTCCTGTAGCACATTTCCAAGAAACCCACTCGTCAGCCAAACATTGCATCTTGCATCCTAAAATTCACATTGCACCCCTCCAGTGAGAAATGTACTGCAGTAACAAGCGAAAGCACCGCCACTACACCTCACTCGCGGTCGTTTCCACAGCAGGCGTGTAACGTGCTGATAAATCACACAATGTTGTGTCAGCCTGTAATTCCATCTAACCCATTCTGCTCACTGCTTTGACCCATAAGGCTCTGCTGCAGCAGAATAGCTGGATTAAGCCGCTCACAGTCCTGGTACAACACCAGGGCCTCGGCAGGGTGCAGCATCTGGCTCTCTGCTTCCCGCTACAGCCAGCTCACTCAGCTGCTGTTCAGACCAACTGCAAGAGGAGCAGTTTTTTGGCGAGGGCTGGAGACTGGGGTAATTAGCTTTGACAGAGCTGATGAGTTGCTAATTAAATGTTTATCTGAATTTGGCATCTGTCGTAAAACAAATGTCTGTTAGCTGCCTACAATCTGTGGATTATCACGAATAACTGGGATTGGGTCCTGCATGCGGGGAGATAAGCTGGGGAAGGACGTCAGTCTGGGGCACACTGCAGAGGAGTCTAGTCCCATCAACAGCACCTACTGAGAGTGTGTCGGGAGCTCACTGTGACTGATAATGGCAACGATTATCTTCACATCCAAGCCAGCACCTGTGTAATAACACACCCAAGTTTTTGGCACAAGCTTAGCAGCACTAATCATTTTGTCTGATTTAGACTTTTTAAAAATGTAATAATGTTCTATGAAATTGAAATAGATTTCACATTTCTGAAAGATTGGCTCACCGTTTCATTCATTCATCTTCTACCGCTTATCCGTTTCCGGGTCGCGGGTGGTGCTGGAGCCAATCCCAGCTCACATTGGGTGAGGACGGGGTACACCCTGGAGATATGTACCGTGGTCCATCAAAGGGCCAATAAACAGAGACAGACAGAGACAAAAAACCACTCACACTCAGACCTATGGACAATTTAGAGTCACCAATGAACACGAACGTGATGTCTTTGGGAGGAAACTCATGGAGGCACAGGGACAACATGCAAACTCCGAACAGAAAGAGCCCAGGCCGGGAACCAAACCTGCAACCTTTTTGTTGTGGGGCAACATGCTGCCTGGCTCACCAATTATTTTCCATTTTCAGCATTTATACTGATATTTCCGTTGAAAGAGAAACAGGGAAGTCTTTGAGAGAATGAGGGATGAGATGCAGCAAAAGGCTGAACTAGAACTCAGGTTACTGTGGTCCGTTTATCAAATGCGTGGTAACCTGTACTAGTAGTCACTGGGATGCTGCCTATGTGCCCTTTTTGCTCTTCTTTCTCCACTGAACAATTCAATATAAAAACACTCTGGAGGATCTGTGGATCTCACCAGCAGCCTTCATGGCTCCAGAGAAAACTCATGAAAAAGCTCTGTTTTCCACTGTCTTATGTTTCTTTTGGGCTGACCACATGCTGAAAGTAATTTTTTTTTTATTTCTCCTTGTCTATATGACCTTCACCCTCTGGCGTCTATGGCACAGTGGTAAACTGCAGTTTTTAGGTGAAATAAATGATCCTGGACAGACAGTAGTCTGCCACTGCTTTGTCCAAACCAGCCTGGCCTCTGGCTGTTTGGACGTTGAGACCCTGAACTGAAAAAAGATCTTATCAATATAAAAAAAAAAACCCCATGAGATTTGGACATTTGCTTACATGAGCAATATTTTCAATTATTACAGAAATGACCTTTACTCATAATTTGTTATTTAGTGGATAAATGAATGGATTATTAATGTGTCTGTTGTGGCTTTACTCCTGAAACTACAGCAGTTTTCTCAGGATGGGCCCCAGCATTCAATTCTTCTTTGCAGTCCAGTAAAGGAGCTGGTGGATGATAATGTCTTTCCTGCAACTCTGGATTTCCACAGTGAGGTCAGACACAATGCCCTTAAAGTCACTGACTGACTGTTGTATGAGTGACGGGCACCTGACTGTCTAACTGACCAAGTTGTATTTCCTGATACAAACAGGATCAGATAGCCAGGTGCTGCTAACTTATTATATTCTGTCTTGATTTACAAACCTTTCCAGTCCAACTTGCGGTGCTCTCTTACGTGTGATCTTCTCTCTTTTTCTATGCATGACTGCAATGAAGACAGAGGACTGAAAAAATACCTGAAAGAAGGTGAGTTTGTGTCTTCTATCTCAGCATGATGATTTTCTGAGTATAACAGACCAAGCTAAAATCCCAGACCAGTCTCTGTGTTTAATTCATGTTTTTGGAGAATCTCAGACAACGTCTGGGTTCTAAAATCAGAATCTGATCATAAGTGATCCAGACATCTACGAGGTTTTGAGCTGGTTTTGTTATTCAGTTGTTATGAGAGCAACACACTGAGCACTTGCTGATATGTGATCTGTGTGTTGAAGTGTAAAGATGGAGCTTTCTGGGGTGTAGCAGGTAGAAGTAATTGAAGAAGAGAAAGATGAAGTTTTTGAAATTGGAGTTTAAGAGACATAAGAAATGATGCACTCCAGCAAAACCTAACAGTCAACTGTGTCGTGTCTGTGTAACACGGATAATTTGCTGGCAAAAGTCAGGCTGCCGTCATCTTCTTCTGACCTTTTGCAAGATATAAAAATGAATGGCACAAATCTTTTCCCTTTAGTGCAACAAAACTCCTCTCATTTGAAAAGATCTTATGGATATACCCTGGTGCGGAACGAGCTGCATCTTTTCTTTAAATGTCACTGGGAAATTATCTCTTTGTGTTTCAAGTCTAGAACAAAAACAAGCGACAAATGGAGAAGTACACAGAGTGCAAGGTGAATTTTTAACCAGCTCTTTGCACCCTCTGCCCTGCACCGTGGTTGTATTAAAGGTGGAGGAGACGGTAAGGAAACACACTTCTGTCTTATGAGATGTGGAAAGCTGCTGATTATTTAATGGAAAGCTTTGTTCTCAGTCAGCTTCCTTCAGCTGCCATTTTGCCTCTTGTGCTCCAGCTGCTCTCCCATACGTCGATTCTTTTTGATTGCAGCATCATATTTTCATTCAAATAGTGATGGGTTAGAGGATCAGGGCAAATTGGAAACCCAAACTTATTTCCCCTCATCCTTTCTTATTCTTTTTTTTTTTTTTTTCTGTTCATGTTTGTGGGAGAAATGCATTCGCGGGGTCTGTTGTTTGCTGTTAGAATTGTCGCTCATACCCCATGGACTTCCATGAATTTAAAGCAGCTCTGAAATTGCACTGACCAGTATTAGAAACAACCATATTAATTCACATGTCAAACTGAAGCACAGCCCAGCTAATGGCGGCGCCAAACATGGTGGATAAGCTGTCAAGTTAAAGACGTGGGTCTGATTGGGACACGCTGTCAGATAAAGTGTGGAAGCTGCAGAGCTCAGCATATCCTTTCAGTCCCTATGGCTCACACCTTAAACATACCCATACAATTCCCATAATGCAGCCCATAAATTTGCCTGTCCCCTTTGTTTTGAATCTCCATGGCGTGTTTTTTTTATTTGACCCGTAGGTTTTAAATCTGTCAAAACCTATAGCTGTGGTGTGTGAATGTGTGTGTGTGTGTGTGTGTGTGTGTGTATGTGTATAATGTATGTGTATATCATTGCTGGCTGATGAAAACCATGTATTTATATTTGTGATGTTTTACAATTTCTATGATGGCTAGAAAATCCTAATTCCCCTCTGCATACTGTCACCTTTAGGTATCTAAATGACCAATGAAAAGATGTCTAATCACGCCATCTAATTTACAGGTATCACCATTTGATGTCAGAGCTGTCAATCAAACGATGCATTTCCGTTTTCGTAAGTGTCTCATCTCATGGAGACTCATTCAAAGTGTCTCTGGAAGTGATATCATCAGATAATTGTACCACTGTGGAGGGCAAGTATCCCCAGAGGTTATAGTTTTTTTGTCAACTGTTTTCAAGTTTATTTCAGAAGACATTTATTCACGGTTATGATTTCTATGGATCAGATGCGGTCACATCACTCAGTGTCTGTTCTGATAGTCCAGCTCTCCACAGCTTACTTGCTAGCAGGCAAATTCATTAGTTATATACATTGGTATTCCCTCAACAATGTATTTTCACCATCAAGCTCCACTAATGTCAGACTAACTATAATGTTTCCATCATGAACATGTGTGGAATATCTCTTAGCGTACAGTGACAAACCTGCTTGGCAGAGGATTTTTTTTTTGTTTAGTTTTGGGTTTTATTTTTTTCATCATAACTTGCTACAGTGTCATTATATTATCCTGTGTTTTTATATTAATTATTAAATGATTACTATTATTTATGAACACATTTGCAGTTGACATGATATTATTTAGTGTATGTCTTGCCTGATCCGTGTCAGCTAGCAAACAACTTGAATTTCTGTGAACATTGTGGCCAAAAAAAGATTTGATTAAGTTTTTGCATTCAGTTTAAATCCTCCAGTTGCAACAATATTGATGTCCAATTATTACTTTCCTTTACTCAACGTACAATAACTTTATGAAAGGTGATATTTTTTTCCCCCCTGTGGCCTGAGATGTGGGAGTGGAGAAGACTGCAGGCAACAAAAGCCACAGTGGGAAGTGCAGTGTAGCAACGTCAGATTTATATGGAAGTTCAGGAAAAATATATGAATATATAGCTGCTAAAATGTAATGCTATGTGGCCATTGGATGGACAAAACACACATTTCCACCATCACAGTGAAAAAACTCCTGAAGTCCATTTGAACTTGTTTTGGTGAAGTGAGGATTCTATAATGACACAAGTAAATGATTGTATGTAAAGATACCATCACTCTGATGACGTGGTGTTCACTTATTTTCACCCCACCCACCCACCCACCCCAAATTCCTAAAAAGTAACTGTTTCAGACATATGCGATTTCCAACAGACTGAATGATAACTATAAGATATGTGTGTGAGTAATCTTTTTTTAGTTTCCTCTCGTACCGACACTTCTTCATTCTTATAATCACCATATTGCCTCAGTCAAGCTGTTTTTTGTGTAATGCTGTTGATGGGTATTTCTAACTGTGTATCAGTTTGTTTGTTTTTTTTTTATAAATAGGCCATAAGAAACACACGAGACAACACATCCCAAGCAACGGCGCCAACTATTTAGAAAAATATGGATGGTTTATTTGACCCTACTTTGACAAGAATTATAATCCATTTCCACTATGTTCAACTCCTCTCATGTCAATGGAACACAGTCTACATCCAAATATGAACAGTGATATATCTGTTATCAACAACACACTCGTTCAGTTTTTCGTTCATACAAACAGTTGCAAAGACACACACAGTATAATATTTATCCTGTCAAATACTTGGTTAAGTGGGTTTCTATTCTGAACTCACGAAACAGTGGTGATTTATAGTTTTGTTTTTTTTCCTTTTTTAGTGTTTTTCTTTTAAGAATCCATTGAAAACAGACAGTCTAATACAAAGTCCATCCAGTACAGACTTGTCCATGATACTGCTTCTAAAATAGCTTATTTACAATCGTCTACTGGAAGCAAAAAAAAACAACCCATCATTGCTTTAAGAAAAAAAAAAAAAAAAAAAAAAAAAAACAAGCTAGCCTTCACTATTCAAAGTCAGAAACAAAGTCAAAAACAGAACAGAATATTTTTCATTGATTGTGCTTTGTAACCCACAAAACCACTTCATTTTTAGAAATGGAACATCCATCAGAGGCACCAAATAGTGCTGATAACATCCATTTCAGTTTCTCTCATTGAGATTGGAGATATGAGTAGGACGGGGTATACAAATGGTTGGCGTTTATTCATTTATTTATATATTTATAAGTTATTACAGGCTCATTCTATTTCATCACTTGTGGTGGCGTTGTGTTGCACAACAGTAGTCACGGAGGAATCGGTCTTTGTGTTTAACCATGCAAAGCCCTTTAAGATTTGCCAGAAAAGGTCACAGAATAGATTTGTTGGGCAAAGGGGCTGATAGAGGCTTCAACAGACACAACTGGTGTTTTCTCACTGAAACATACAGAATGTTGCCGAAGGCGGTGGATGAACTGGGTTATCAAGACAGTGGAATTATTCATAGGCAAGTTAGCTGGATAATACCTCCCATCCCTTTTAACAGCCCCCCCCTCTGGCTTCAGGTGTCGCTGGGTGTGTGTATGCAGTGTACAGTGTGGATTGTTTTCCCGGTCTCTCTCAGTAAGCTAAGTGGATGTTCTTGGTCCTAGAATCTCTAACTTTGCAGGAACTTCTGTCAAAGAAAGTGAAATCAACACCACCCTACTCTAAAAGAATGCCAGCATACCCATAAACCCCCCTCCCTGTCCCTGGGACACTACACAGCTCCTTCTCTTGCACTTCAGCCGCTGTTACACCGTCACCTCAGTCTTGCTGCCTGTGCGGTAGTGCTGAGGCTGCTGTTGCTGCTGGTGGTGCTGTGGGATATAGTGGAGCTGTTCTACAGTGTGGGTCCGTCTGGAGGCAAACGCCTGCCTCTTAGATGTTGTCTGGTTCATGGCTAAAGTGTTGGAGTGCCCGCTGCCCCCTGCTACCTGTCCCCCGCCACCACCACTGCTGCCGCTGCCGCCACCGCCGCCGCCCCCACCACCACCGCCGCCGCCCCCACCACCACCGCCGCCACCATTGTTAGAGGCACTGGGATGGGAGTGCATTTTGGTCATCTTGTAACGATCCATTAAAGGCGTGGTTGGTATGAACACATCTGTGTGAGAAATGGCGCGCGACATGGATTTGTCGCTGCCATAAAACCCACCAGAGATGCTGCTGACCATCCCACGCTTCAAAGACATCATCAGCTTGTCTGGTGAGAGCAGAGGATCCTGGGAGAGGAGGCGATCTTGGGAGTACAAGCGCTCTTGTGAATAGAGGCGGTCTTGAGAGTAGTGGCGGTCTTTTGAGTAGAGGTGATCCTGTGACAGGAGGCGGTCCTTAGAGTACAGGCGGTCCTTGGAGTACAAGCGATCTTGGGAGGTGTGGCGGTCCTGTGGAAGAAGGCGCTCCTGGGATCGAAGTCTCTCGGCGGACAGTAACTGTTCATCAGAGAGGATCCTGCCTCCGTACGGGGACATACCGTTAGAGGACATGCTGTAATCCTGCTGTGGTGCTTTCTGGGGAGACAGGACTCGGTCCTGGGACATGGCCCTTTGGACGCGACGTGGCCTCTGTCTTTGCTGAGACTGCTGCTGTGAAGACTGCGACTGGGGTGGGGCTTGGGACTGCAGGGGCTGCTGCTGCTGCTCTCGGTGCTGTGGAGAAAAAGACCAATCAGGTGAATTTATCCAGAGGCTTAGGTGAACGCTCTACCGCCCACCACCACCAGTTACAGCTCTCACCAGTTAAAATGTGGTAAATCGCACACTGCTCTCCTCATTTTTCTAGGAGGAGCAGAAAAAGCAAACACACCACCTTGTTGAGAAGCCTGAATGATAAAATTCAAGTACCCACCTGGTCTTGACTCATTTTCAGAACGTGTAAGGGAAGAGTGCCTCTTGCTGCAAGGTCGGGCAGGTGGCGCTTCCGAGTGTAGTAGTCTTCCACGTCCTTATCTGCTGCAGAGGAGACGAAAATACGAAAAAAAGAACCCCCCAAATAAACAAAACAAAACAAAAAAAAAAGAAAGAGGTGAAGAGGAGATTCAAAAGCGGAGGAGAAGAGTCAGATAACGACGGATTGCACAATGCAGAGAGTGGTCCAAGTGGACCCATCTGTGTTTCACCTTTCCAAGCTCATGGAGGGCAATATATAATAGAAAGAAGCAGAGGATCACAGTCAGACTATATTACATGCTAGGCACACAGCATCCACACATCCAGGCTCCATCTGGGATTCTACAGGCGGCGTCGGCTGTGGGGGGGCAAACTTTTTCAAAGGTCATGTGAAAGTCTACAAAACAAACCTGGTCATATCGTAGAGATACAGAGGAAAATGCGCAGGCACCCCACACTGCACAGACATGCTGGAAAGCTAAATGTGGTTATTGCACATCACATCACATTGTGTTACCGTCCTGGAGTGGATGTTTTACCCTTATTTATGTGTACAAACAAAGAAAACATGCATTAGGACACAAGAAAACATTTCCAAAGACAGAGGAGTGTAGGAGTGAATGAGTTTCATGCCACACAACACAAACCCATGCATAAGGACCTGTCCACACACACACTCACGCACACAGTGACGCACATTTACAAAACCCCTCTCAGACTTCCTGTCAAAAAGACGAAATGCAGCCGAAAACATAAAAAAATGGAGAAATTCAATTACAAGTCCATTGTTAACAGGAAGGTAATTCTTTATTGGTGGATTTAAATGATGGAGAGCAGACCTCTCCACCTTATTAAGAACTGGGAGATGACTTTGAGCCTGAGCCCATCTTTTTCAATAATGGCTACAGCAGTGTTCACACCACCTGTCAAGATTACGCTCAGCCAAAATCCCCTTCAGCAGTGAGCCACGGGTGCTCGCCGCAAATCGATTCATTATGAGAGATAATAAAAACAAGATGTTCCTTTCTCAAGTGTAATAGTCTTCTTGATCTGGGCAGGGCCACTGCAAACTCATCAACCATATAACAGGGAGTGAATGAATAACTCATGATGTATACTGTCCTGCACCGCAACGAGCTGAACGCTTTTCTTCGGTTTGATACCAATTTGCATTAATAAGCGGCAGCATTCTTCTCTTTTATTGTCCCCACAAAGAGAACGCTGCTCTATCTTCCTCCCAGCACAATCCAACATGATCTATCAGTGTGCAGACACTAGTTGAGCAACAAAAAGAAACTGCAGAGCCTGGTGGCAATTTGCCGCAACAAACAATTTGCTTTGGAAGCAGAAAGAAAGTTGGGAAGACTGTAGGACAGTGCCTGAGGATAGTTTTTTCATCTAAACACAGAGTCTCTTCTGTGGCTACTATGTTGACAATAGAATCCATTTTGCTTTTGTCTTACCCGCTATCAACGTTTATTATGTTCATTTTCATATGCATGCATCAATCAAAAGGATGATGGGGGAGTTGCATGTGAGGACCATTAGATAGCACTGCAAGCTGAAAACCTGTTTTGCCATTTATTTGGAAACGGTGCCTGGCAGCTCCAAGAGGCAGCCGGTGCGGAGCGAACCCTGACGGGATGAGTGGTAGATCGTCATCCTTCATTTTGACTGCAAGCCAGCAGTGAAGTGGGGCAGTCATGATGAAATTACACAAGCCTTAAGGAATATTTGCGTTCCACTTAGAGAATATCACGAGATGAGACCTCATTACGCAGCAGAAATCCAGCGTAGCACCACTAAAATCAATACCCAGCCGGGCCAGTCACAAGAAGCCACTTAATGTACTTATACGCTCCGAGAGAAATAGTGGCTACAGCCTTTAACTGGAGACAAGGGAAGCGTGGAATATCAATGACTCATAGTTTGTTGTGATGACTAGGCTGACTTCATGAAGGATCAGAGCTTGGGATGGCTGCTTTCACATTCCGATTCCAGGTCTCTCTCCTTCCAGTGAAATGTTTACTCATTCGGGAGCTGCAAAAATCTCCAAAAAAATGCATGCTCATACTTTTTTCTCTGTTTGATGTCCTCAGTGCAGCAGGCAAATCAAATTCACAGCTGATACACTTGGGTGCCGCTCAGTGCGTCGCAGTCAGGAGTCGGGAAAGCACACTTAATGCAGTGTTTTGATCATGCAGGGCGTCAGGATGGGGGCCTACTATTGCATTAGTGCAGTGAGCTTGGACCTACTGAGTTTCTTCAGAGACGAGAAGTGGCTGAGGTCGGCCTTGACAGCCGCCTCGTAGGAGGGTGGCAGGTGTGACAGGCTCTGGAAGGAGCGTGAGAAAGACAGGTCGTAGGGCTCCGTCTGCGACGTCAGGATGCCGCTTATCCGATTGTTTTCTGGAGACACATACATACATATACACACACAGAAGAGGGAAGAGGAAAACAAATGGGCAGGCTGGCTAAGCCCCAACCCCCAACCCAAACCCACCAACAACACACAAAAAAAAAAGAAAGAAAAAAGAAAATTCTAAGACGAGACCCAAGGCATTATGGAAAACCACCTGCTGAGGTAGAAAAGGGAAGACTGAGCTGGAATTTTAGCTGTACAAATATTTCCTGGAGGCAGAGGTGCGCTGAACCAGTCAGTGGAACATTTCTTGGTGCAGAGGAAGACAATGGGGATGCATTCATGAGACAGTGTTTATTATGCAACTTACTCCAGCTGAAGTGTTAATCATTTATTCTTGATGGCAGCGCTGGAGCCACTGAGGACACAAAAGATGTGCCCTCTGTAGTGTCTGGGAAATCTGGGAATTTGGGGGTTGGAATGACCTGAGTGGAAGTGTACTTCTCTAGAAATGCACATAAAAATGAGATTTAATAGCTGGTCTTGATGTTCTTTTAATGGTTCAGTAGCATTGTATCATACTATCCTCAATAACCCTTGGGTTATTTTTCAGCAGTGTCTTGAATTTGATCATTACTGATCATTTCTAATTCAGAAGAAATAAAAATACATATTTAATTCTGTTCAGTCTCAGAATCCACGCTGTGTGAGGCCACAGCCTGCCCTGCAGTGGGAGGCATCCTGAAAACAGACAAAAGTGTTGTTTTTGTTGTGTTTTCTCAGGCTGGCTTGCTGATTGAATGATGACAGAAAACCAGGCAGGGACAGGTGCAGTGTTACTGTACACCCACCTCTTCTCTCATACTTCACATAATTATTTTTAAGCTTGTAGATCCAATCATCAGTAAATTGTGTGTCTAGCGGAATCAAATTAAAACAAAATGATTCATCAAATTTGACGTATTGACACTTAAGGCATTGATTGGTTTACATCGACAACTCCCGCATCAAGGCAGAAAACATTCCACCTTAACAGTTGCCAGTAGCTGCTAATAATGTCTGATCAGCACAGTGAATGGGGTAATGCTTTTCCACCTTGTTTTTTGTAGTTAAAGATGAAAAAGGCAGAAAACATCCCATCGTCCCGGCTCTGACACAGAAACAGCTTGGAATGTTACATAGAATTAGCTTAGCCATTTTTTTTGTAGGCTAGCCTTTTATCTTAGCTAGTTGATGTTTCCAGAGTGGCTTAATTTATTCACAGCGCAAAATACTTATGTTTAAGGATGACCCAGATTGTGATTGTAATATGAGTGATGATCATAGTGGGACTGTTAATAGGCCTGGCCATCTTTGTGGTACTACAACACATTTTACTTCTATCAAGGATCACAGCTCCTGCAGTCTGGATATTTCGTTTGGCCATATTGTAATTTTTTTTATAGTTGTGTTAATTCACCTATTTTGACTGATGCTGCTCTTACAGCCCACTAAATCCATACAGGTAATATTATTGAGCTGGACGTTCTGTCTCATGCTGTCAAATTCTCAATGTTGAGTCAGTCACTATTTATCATGTGATCATTTACAATTGACTTTTGTTAGTTACCTTGGCATGTGCCACAATTTGCGTTCTCTTGTAAACAAGCAGAACTACATCTTTGGAGGAAGGATCTATCTGGGAACACATCTCAGGAGGGTGATGACAGAGACGTCCCACACTGTCCAAGGCACCGTAACATGAGCGAGACAACAAGAATTGGTACCACTTCACAATAAGACTACCAACTAACAAGCCTGCATCAGTTTATGAAAATATGTTCATTATTAAGTAGTGATTTACAACAAACAAATTAGTAACTATAAAGTATTTACAAATAGTTTTTATAAAGAGAGTGTATAAAACCATAACCATAGATTCAACAGTGTAGTTTAAGGGGGCTAGTCAGATTTAGATTCCCTTGAATGAATTAGCCTGAAGGCTTTTTTTTTTTTTTTTTTAAATGCAAAGACCTGACAGGAGATTTGTTTTTTCTGGAACTGCATCCAGAATATAAGTCCTTATCACGATCGAACGCCTGAGTCAAGTGATTTAATTTTTAGTGTTTTACACTAGAAACTAAATTAAAATGGGCCTCAGTACACCCCCACCAGAGTCATATCCCAGGAACAGCATCATGTAGGGAGGGAAAAATATACTGGAAATATAAGTGAACAGTTGAGTAATAAAGGAATAAAGCAAATTAAATAGTGGTTAATGTTTGGGTGTTCAGAAATGTATTTTGAGAGGTGCTTACGGAGTCTGGGCTGGCTATGACTTTAAACAGTATCACAGTAATTTGTTTGCACACCACAGTCATCTGCCTTTAGGAAAGAGTTGCATATCTAAAAGTCCAACTTGCTGGTGGCAGTGATGGTGGGGGACAGAGTTGACAGGTAACGGGTAACGTGGCGGTTTGACGAGGTGAAACAGCGGTCCACAGAAAGGAAAGAACAACAAAAAAAAAAAAAATAGAGACAACACACCAAACAACAGATGTGTGTGGAGAGTGACCCCATTCATGACAGCGCTGTGATGTGATTGGGGACGTTGGGTCCCTCAGTACCAAGCAAATCTGGACTGGCTGTCGTTGATGCAGTGTGATATGATGCCAAGAGAACACACGGGGCAGTGACTGGACCAAAGCCCTCTTTTATTCTCACTTTAGTCTTCGTCTTTATATCTCTCTCTCTCTCTCTCTCTGATGCTTACACGTACACAAACAGCCGCAGGCAGTCCCATTCACCGCCGTCTTCCTCGCTCTGTCAATCTTATCTGTCCAACCATGCTGCCACCCACTTTCCCTCGCTTCTTAATTCTTTCTTCTCTGCTCAGTATTCCCCTTTCTCTCATTTTATTTCTTGCTCCTGCTCTGCCTCACTTTCCCCTGTGAGTCGTGAGTCTGTCACGCAGTGCAGAGCAGCAGGCATGGGTGCGGCTTCAGACCACTCTCCAATTGACAGTTAAAAATAGGGCTTTAGGAACTGCTGCAGGATGGGGAGAAGAAAGGGAAAGAGGGGAGATGGAGATAAGAGAGTCCAAGAAAAAGGTGGTGGGGGGCAGAAGAGTGACAAGAGAAAAGCTGGAGAGAGCAGGTCGGAGGGGTTATGGCAGGGCATGGGGCAGGAGGCCCTGTGCGCTGCAGGGAGGGCGTTCACAGGAAGCGAATGATGTGTGAGTGGACTGTCTGCCACAGTGCATCAGTAAGGGGAGAATCGACTCGGACTGTGGCATGCTGTTAGCCACCTCAATGGCAAACACATTTTATTGCTTCATCACAACGGACAGTACAACCACACAGACCTGGCTCAAATAGTCTTTGCAAGTCGCAGAGTGAGTTTTTAAAGGTTAAAGATGGTGGTAATCTATATTTTCTTACTGTTACCAAATCCCACTGAAAGACCAAAACCAACACGTATTGCTGCTGAAACTGAAACCTAATACTGACCAGATAAAACCTCCAACAGTCATCAGCCATCGTGGATTCCCATGATAATATGCCAATTGCAGATTTACAGCAGACTTTTATTTGTGTACAGAAAAATGTACCGTAGTCTCTGTTCCAATCCCAATCCAAACCCACCTCTTTGCTCACTTTTAGATTAGCTGGGCGTTAAATGGAGCTAATGGTGGAGCAACTCACTCCCACTCACTCAGTTTCAGAATCCTCAGGGTGACATCACAGTTGGTCTTTTTTTACAGTCTTTGCTGATGTGACTCAAAATGTGGCCAGCTGCAGAGACTTACACCTGAAGAATTATAGTCTCTTTCTGTAAGTTGAGCTTGTTTTTTGTCTTGATTTTTCTTGAATGTAGCGAGCAAGGGATGGAGCAAGGTGACATCTCCACTGGTTTGATTGGTTGACTGTTTTTCCAGCTAATGAAACCATTTTCAAACTTGTTTACTTTCGGTTCAATTAACACTTGCTAAAACTGGACTACTCAACTGTTCCTTTCTGTCTTAAGTTTTCTCTGCTGCTGCTGGTTCCTGTCAGCAGCAGGTGGTGGTGTCTGCCACCTGGGCCATCCTTGGAGTCACAAAACAAGAGGTTGTAACACATCCTCAGCAGCTTCGTCCTCAGGACAGACTGAAGGCTACAGTGAGCTGCTATCAGAAAATGAACACATGGGCCATGGCTTGCATAAGACAAGCTCTTATAGTTGATGTTGGTATTTTTTCCCCCCACCTCTGATGACAGATGTTGGAGAGTTAATATTGAGGTATCTTCAGACAGACAGCAACTAGCTCTTCTGAAAGAGTTGTTCACGTGCCATCATATGCTTCAGGTTGTTCTAAGGAGGTGAGCTGTCAGTTTGAATCCTTGGAAGGCCCTCTCCCCTTCTTTCTTCCCAATTTCCTGTCTTGCTCTATTATCTTATTAGAAAATTAAAGCTGAGAATGGGTAATGATAATCACAAAAAACTGAACTACGCTTGTAAATTTTCAACCTGTTAAGATTTATGTCACAGGATTTACATGAATGTTGGTTTTGGTCTTTTTGTAGGATTTTTATTTATTTATTTATTTTCCATAAGAAAAAAATCAGCTTGTGTTCTGTAGTTAACATATGAAAGGATTTTCTAGGACTATCATCTCACACTAAAAAACACATATTGTATTGTTGTTAAAACAGTTTTAAACATAGAGCAAATGCTACTTAAAGCCGGCCTGAAAACAGGTGGAGGAAAGGAAGACATGGATGTGGGGGTTAGTGTGTGGTGCATGTGTACACAGATGTGTGCCAATGAATGAGCTATTTACACTAAAGTAAATGAATGTATGTTATGTATGACTTACCACGCCTCAATGATCGGTGAGCTACCAAACCCAAGTGAGAAACACATGTTCAGTTGATGGTGAAACAGAAACAACCTACACAGACCTGTAGCATCATTGGCATAACCCCCGCCCTCCCCTCCAAAAATATTTCAAATCAAATCATCTTCTCCTTCCACAGGTCAGAGCAGTGGGTTTTACCTACAAAAAACAACAAGTGCTGAAATGTGAAGCCTTGCAGGGGGAGGAGGGCTGTGATCAAAGTCTCTGTTAGATGTATTGTATAAATGGATTTTTCATGTTTTCAAAAGATCTCCAAGGCATTTCTCCACTGTTCCCACTCTCTCTCCAATTGTGGTGTGACTGTGTATGAGTGTGTGTTTGTATGTGTGTAGAGGAGGGTGTGTGTGTGTGTGTGAGAGAGAGAGAGAGAGAAATGGACCACACGGTCAGCTCTGTCATTTATAACTAGTCATTTTTTATGTTTGTGATTCAAAGAAACAGAATATGGATCAAATGTTAGGATCACAGTGATTTAACAAGATCAGGAGTCACTGACTATTTGGCTTATGGCCTTTCTTTCCTTTCATCTGCATCTCTCTAGCCTCCACTTTGCAGCCTTACATAACCGTTCCCCTTCATATCTGTTGGCTTGCAAGCCCGGATCAGCCTCTGCTCCCTCTTTACAACAATTTCAACAAATAGCCCAATGACATCAGTAATAAAAAGCATTTCACGTGCCGGGAGTCTGAGGTGAGGTGATAGTAATAACCTCAGCTCTGAGGATAACTGAAGGGAACAATGCAGTTTTCACACACACGGCCGAACTGCATTCCTTTTAAAAAGCTGAAGGACGGTGGCTCTGTCCTGATACCACTCACAAAAAATGTTCATGATTATAGGAGGTGACACTTATAAAATCCAATCTTTAACCAAAAAAGCCTCATTTTCTGGCATGGAATGGATTTGTGGCGGGGCGAATTGAATAGGGGACCATGTCAAAAAGTTTTTAGCAAATCCATGTCAAGCACTGTATGTAAATTACTATCTGGGTCCAGACTCCATCTCAAACACTGACCTGAGCCTCACATACACCCCTCTCCCACTGCATTGTCTTACCATTCTTAGGTGTGCATGTGGGGCTACCTAGAGCCACATGGTTATAGTTGTGCTGATGGGTACCTGTAATGACAAAAGCAATGAAACATCTGTTCAGTGTCCATGAGGAATTCTCTATATCAGCTCAAATACAGACTGTTAGTAAAGTGAGGATGATAGTTAAAGAGATAATTCACTGAAATGTTGTTAAAACTTTCTTTCGGTGGTGTTTTGAGATATATTTATAAAATTAACAGTTATACAAAGAAATCTGGACTTTTCAAATTGACTTTTACCGTGAAAACAAGTTGGAATGCCTTGCCACCATTTTTATGTTGCTGGTAATCTCATTTGGTTCGTGAAATATCCCTTTAATTTCTTCAAATTAAGGGAAATGGACATAAAAAGAGATGAGAGAAGTGGTGGGGTGAGTGAGCAGAGTCCCCTGTATCCTCCAAAAGCATCAGGCACAATAGAGGAAGTACAGTCAAAAGATTACACTTAAAAACCAAATAAGCATAAAACATACAGTATTTATCACATGAATCTTTGCATTCGCCATTTAAATAGATGTCATATCACAGAAATATAATACAAATACATACAAACAAGTATGTGCAACTGAAGTTTACTGGACGTACCAATTAGAGGATTCATCCAAGTCTGAGACTAGCCAGTTAGCAACTACCTGATGAAGGCTGTTAAACCAAGGATAAAGCTAGTTCAATAAGGTCTTCATGTATTCAGAGTTTGCTCAGTGGTTGAGGAGTTGGTTGTTAGTTTCATGACAACTGAGCATGCTCCACCAGCTGATGAGGACTACGACATGCTCTTCAAAGATATGGATAAAGCAAATTAATTCAACTCATGAAGTTAAAGTGTTTTCTCCGTGTTGTTGTGTTCAGTCTGTTCACATGTGTACACTTCTAACCTTCACAGACACTGGTCATGGGGTTGGTCAACAACAGTTGTCCATGTTGTTATGTGGGAAAGCTGACCAGTTTCACCCAATCATCTCCCTGTCCCGCTGTGCAGGAGTGTGTGAGAATGACAAGAGTGTGATGCAGTGTTACAGTGCTTGACTGGGTGCCACCCCATGGAGGTGCTTTAGTTGAAAGATGGGACCATTACTGGGCCATTGTACGGAGAAACTAGATGAATGACAGCTATTGTCAGAAGTGTGTGGGAATGTGTGTGTGTGTGTGTGTGTGTGCGTGTGCGTGTGCGTGTGCGTGTGCACGCGCGTGCAAACATGATGTTTGTATACAAGCGGGTAGGCTGCAATAGATGGAGACCCCATTGTAGAGTGTTTCCGTTGCGACACTTGCATTTGCTGTCTGCTGCTGTGCCTCTTTAAAAAATGCATTAGAGCCAACTGCTGAAACATCCATTTACATCTGTCACAGTCGTAGAGGGGGAAAGGGAGGCCCGACATGCTCACATCACAGGTTTCAATATTTGCTTGAGCTATGGAGATAGATGGGATGTGTTCAGTGTGTTTCTTCGCCAACTTTCTCTTTTTTCATATTATTGCTTCACAGCGAATCTCACAGAGGAGATGATTCGAAAGGGAAATTCACCTCCACATCTAAGACTGTGTCTCCTGAATATATTAAACCAATAGCTTTGTAATATAAATTTGTGTGTGTTTAGTTAGTGTCTGTGGTGTAACAGGAGTAATTGAACCTACTGTCAGGATGTAAAAGCATTTACATGCTGTTCTTATACTCTTAACCTTCCCTATTTAATCTAATTTGACACATTTGCATATTAAAATGAAAATTTTCATTGCAGGAGAACCGAAAGACCAGGATTCATTGGAGACATGATTTGATTGCTAACAACCTGCTTGTTTACCATGGGACTAACACATAATATTGACTATAATAATTCATCTTAATTTATATAGCACTTTATAAAGTCTGGGTTAAAGTGCTTAACAAAGAGAAACGTTTGATAGGTAGGGCTGCACAATTAATCGAATTTTAATCACGATCACGATTTTGGCTTCCCACGATCAAATTCGCGTGATCGAGCGATATTTAAAATGTGTCATTCTGTTCATAGAACGCTCCATATCATAAGTCTTTTTCCAAAGCCAATCTAGCCCTCCTCAGAGTGACAGAGAAAACGCTCTCTCTTTCAGCCTCTGGCGCTCCGTAAAACACTGTCTGATCACGTGCCTCCTTGAGCCAATCAGAGTTGTTCCCTAGATGTATTACTAGTCGACAGTCACTGACAGAGTAGCAGCGAACGTGGGGAAAGTTCCACAGTAGATAGCAGCCGCCGGTCAGAAGGCGATAAACTATCTTAACAAAGAAAACAAAAAATGTCTAACATAGCAGAGGGCGAGGCCGAGGGGCTTGTCCCGAGAATCTGATCGTCATCCATTGTGTGGAAGCATTTTGGGTTCAAAGCAAGTGACACAAAACAAGAACAGGTCATATGCAGTTTTCTTTGCTTTATTTATTTTTATTTATTCTCTAAGGAGAAGCACTGAATTTTGGTGACCAAGAAGACCTATTTTATTTTGATGCACATATTGGTACATTAGCAGGAATGTAGCACCATATGGATGTGAAAGCAGTTATAACGTGCCTACTGTATGTGACAATAAAATTTGTTTTGGTTAAAATTTAACAAATAATCGTAATATTTAATCGTGATCTCAATATTGATGAAAATAATCGTGATTATCATTTTGGCCATAATCGTGCAGCCCTATTGATAGGTAGATCAATAGCTGAAGGTATGTATTACAGGTTACAATGAGCATCCACAATAATAAGATCATTTTCTTTTAACATGCATGTGATTAATTCAAATCCAGAGAATGAAAAACAAGGTGTTTAAAGTTTCAGAAATATGTCGGTATAAATGCTGATGATTTTTACTCCGGCAGGTTCTAATTCCTACAGCACAGAGAAGTTCCCACTAAATCCTGTGTCCTCCATGGTGTTTACTGCAGGTTTCAGCTAATAAAACACAGTTAATCTCAACTGAGTTGAGAGCTCCGAGTTGTCTAAACATAGACTACAACAATCCAGTGGGTACCGCTGCAAATGAAAAAGAAAGCCACTATGCTGATCACAACACCTCCAAAACATATTTGCTGATGCACATTAGTTCCATGTAAATGCAGCTTTTTGGAGACAGAACTGTTGTTTTCAGGGTCAAAGTAACACTGCTGTATGCTAAATGTGAATATGGTCTAATCGGATGTGATTCATTGCAACCATCCACTGTACCCTGAGAAGTATGAACTGTGGACTCACGGTCATCCATCTCTCCACAGTCACGACGACTATATGTGATCATCATCAGCCCACCACTCTGATATTTGACAGCAACTGAATCAACACAGTTTGATTTTCCATGTCATGTTGCAAGAAAACAAATGGGAAAGTAATTGTGAAATCAGCAGCTCATCTGCAGCTACAGAGAGAAAAGCTTCACAGAAACTGTAATTAGAGAAGTAGCCACAGTGAGGAGTGAACAGATTTAATCACTGATATCAAACTCTGGAAAATTTCCCAACATGGATGTCCACTATGCAACATTGGTCATTTCTGACAATCTTTGGTCTCAATCAGATGATTTCTATGCAAAATCCTGGTGTGTAGTTCCAGGGAGGAGGGCCGAGTCAACATCCCACTGAGAAGGAGCAGAAGACTTTAGCTAATTAAGAGCCTGTACAGCCATGTTTAGTGATCCCTTCATAAGCTGGGGACCAATTAACCATATTCCTGGAAAAGTCCCACCAAAACCCAGCACCTCGTGGAGCAGTGAGCCTGCTTATCAGCTCAGAACACCCCAATGTTCCATCACCCTCCTTGCCCCTTTTTGCTAACATCACCAAACCTCCACACACTATGTTTCCATGGAGCAGCCTGAGAAAACTGCTTGGCAGTGATGAAGGGAGCTTAGAGTGGAGAACGAGGCTCCCATGGATCCACTGCTGTCCATTAGTCATCACCTTCATCTCCATAAACTGGCACATTAAAGTAGATGCAAAGCCAGCGGTGCTGTCTAATCATATAGCGAGTTGATTATTTGTGATTGACATGCTCTCCAGATTATTGGGTTAAACAGGGTCCCTATCTAAATTGCTAAATGGATGTTTTTCTGTAAGTGTGTTGATGATGCAGCTGTGGGTTTGTCAGATGGTGCCAGTCAAATTTAGTGGCTGAATCAACCACACATCTATGATCAGTGGGCTGCAGAGGCCAGCGTTAGACACTTTCTTCTGGCACCCTCACCTCCGCAGGAAGATTACTCATGTTAAGTTCCCCTGATCAGAGGAGAATACCTCCTTGCCGAGTTTGCATAATAGCCTCCAGATGGCACACAAATGAGTCAGTAATCTGACATTTGGTGTGGCATTTTGTTTCACTTCATAGAACCAAACATCACATCTACATATAGCACAGGGGGGCTGAGAGGATTCACACTGAGCCCACCACAAAACACCTTGACCGCTGCATGAAGGTTAAATAAGCCTTTGCAGGATTGATTGTGGTGGTCATGTGCTCGGCAGTATCATTGAAAACCATCAGAGCACTGATTTGAGAATTTGCATTCTCTCCAACAACTGAACAGCCATGTCATAATATCCAGCCAGTTTTACCTCAGAAGGGTCTGCGGTGCGCATGCAAATGTGTGTGTTGGGCCCCAATCTCTTGTACAGCCATGCATCTATGAATAGATAATTTATGCTCAGGGAAGAGATGAGTTGAATTGAGCACCGCCAACAACCATCTGTGAGAGAGAATGAAATGGCAGGAAAATAGCTTCCAAACAAATAAGGTCGTCAGATTGTTTGCCTGAGCAACTGCACACCCTTGAGAGGTGAGCAATCCTAATATCAGACTCAGTCATCACATCAAAGGCAGCACTTTGGGCCACACACATGCAGCATGTACAGACAGTTGACAGTAGCACACAATATGAGGATTGCAGATCTCAAAAAATCCTGAATCAGCATGTGGGTTATTTTGTCCCTACCTTTAAATAACAGCTATAGGAGCGTCTCCTGGTTTGAAATGGATTAGGGTGAGAGGTAGCGTAAGGGTTAATGCTTCCTTAAATTTAGAAGTTCTCTGTTGTCATGGTTGCAATAATAAGCATACAGCCAAGATTTTGGATTGATTAAAGAGTCAACAATAGATACTGTTGGCTTCAAACTTGGAACCAACAGTGGCCTTAGTTGTCAAAGTCCAGTCTTTTTCCTCACCCTTCCTTCTTTCTGATGTGGATTTAGTTCGACCTCCTAATGTGTTTTGTTTCTCCCTTCATGGACTTTTCATTCATCACTCTTCACATTATGTCACCTAAACTGTCTCTGCTCCCACCGTAATTACTGAAGCTGCTTAATTCCTAAATATGGGATGTAGCAAGCTGCTTGGATGAACGACCTATCGGATTGTTCTTTAAAGGACTCTCAGATTCTTCCACAGCAGCTCAGTATCTTTAGGACCCAGTAATTTGTGTTTATGTGCCAAGTAGAGTGCCCTTTCTTTGCAAAGTATTGGTTGGGGTGGTGGATCACTGTGAGGAGAAGGTGAGAATCAAACTGTTATGCAGGAAAGTTCATTAAAGCTTCCTGAACCTAAACCAACATTGCAAAGAGAGAATTCCTCAAACAATATGGATGTAACAGGATTTTGCAGAATTGTCTAATGTAACTGCATATTAGGGACATTACAGTAATGGTGATTGAGTGTTACATATCGGATAGAACTCCCCAACACCATCATCAAAAGACTACAGGAGGGAATCTCTTCAGGAGGAGCCTGTCTCTCCCTCCAGAGACTTGAGTACTCTATGCCAAGTAGCACAGAAACTGTTTTGGATGCTTGCGATGGCCCAGTGCCCTACTACAGTCCAAAGAATGCTTGACACGAGACGAATAAAAATTTGACACAATCTTAAAGCCAGATTATGTCTAGCTGTTCCAAAGTGCCACATAAGTGGGCCAAAATGTTTGGTGTCATGGAGAGCGTATTTTTTGGTGTTGGTTTTATTTGTCAGGAAGTCTGACATAGTTTGAACCCAGCCTTCTTTTATATCATCACATCCCCAATCAACTCTTGCATGAAACTAGATTGTCAGTTATAAAACTATTTTTAACCCCTATTCTCAACCTCAGACTCCTAAAGACACTTTTTCATTCCCTCAGTTCTTAGGCATGATGCATAATGTGAGCTTCATAATCAGAGTTTGATTTAAAAAATGAAACCCTGCAGCAGAATGTGTTTCATGCACCAGATGAAAATAAGAATCTAAAGCAAGGAAATCCATCCACTGTTCTTGAAAATGTGAAGATGTGTTAGAAAAAGATGGAGTCCCCACAGAAAGACTACAAAACACTAACAGTAAAGACAGACAGGCATTACTGAATGGAAGCCTCAATGGCTTGGTGTCTCCGAACAACAGGGAATAGTAGGGGGCTAGAAATACAGGAAATACACAATAAACTGAGTCAAAGAGCAGATAAGAGTAGGAAAAGTATGAGGGTGGGGGGCAACTTGGCCTAATGAGCACAAGACACCCCTCGTCCCCAGCAGCTCACCTCACCCTCCCCAGATCTATCAGAGAGGCATCCTTAGCCCTCTGCTCCAATCTCTTCACAACATCCCCCTTGAAAACTAACAGCCCTGCCATCCCATTAGCCCTGCCAAGTGGAACTACTGAAGTTATGAAAGGCCAAGAGGTGGAGGCAGCAGCGGTGGTGAAGGGTATACAGAATGCAGTGTGTGTGTGTGCGTGCGAGCGCACAAGTTTGTGCCAATGTGTGCAAATTGTGTGTGACAGGTATGAATGTGGATGTCTCTGTCCCACTGGCTCTGTTGACAGCCCAGTGCCACCAACACATCCGTACCTTCCTTGTACAGCAAAAGGAAGCACAGGGAAGGGAAGCCACCGCGGGCTTGACATTTAACAACTGACAAAGAATGTTCACATTTAATCGCTAAATGTTAACTCCCATAATAGCCCCACTTCACTCAGTTAGTGGGGTACAAAGCTTCAGGCCCCTGGGTGGGGGCTGACGTTATGTCCTCATTGATTTAACTCGTACACCACAAGGCTTAACTCTGACCCAATTGCAGCAAATGTGATAATGCTTATAAGTTATATTTATAGCACTTCTTGCTCTGCTAATTTTAGCTCCGACTGCTTGTTCGTAACTGAGTAGCTGCTGTGAGACAGAGTTTGGACTTGGGCTCAAAACATGGATTAACCCCAACGGAAGACTTAACCCACATCTTGAAGTGAAAGTCTCATTTGAATAATAAACATCTGTATCTGTTGCTGTCATCATTTGATATGATTCAACCTATACTCCAAAAAGCTTAGTGTAACTGCAAGAGAAGAACTGAGCGGTTAGAATTATCAGCAGTAGCCACCATGACCGCCATCTACAGATACCACAGCACTTCACAGCACACTGTCCAACCAGCTGAGGTAATACAGTGTTTAATCGCAGTCATGACACTAACACAGCATATCTGAGAACCATTTGCCTCAACAATCACCCATGGCTAAAGTACCAGAGGTCAGTACCAAAGATGTTAACCATATACGATGAAATAATAAAAAGTATACACTAACAAACAGACATCATGTTTTAAATATGCAGCAGCTTCAACAACAGACAAAGTGCAACTGAAATAACTCAAAGGGATTTTTGTATGTTTATAAACTCAACATATTCAATCATTCATTCATCTTCTACCACATGGGGGACAGCCTGAGCCAATCCCAGCTCACATTGGGGGAGGTCGCCAGTCCATCGCAGGGCTGACATACAGAGTCACACACAGACGAACAACCACTCACACTCACATTCAGACTAAACCCTTTTCACATGTCAGACAACTTCCATTTTGGAGCGAAGCAGGGTATCGCCACATCCGGTTTGAGCCTTTTAAACTGAAGATGCGGGAACATAAGACAGCACTCAACGAAACTCAGTGTATTTTCTAAAGGTAAGATCGAGACTATAATATTTCTTTTGTAGCGTTTATCATCTTCATTTCCCTTGGTATCGTTAGTGATCGTTGCCGTTACGTAGCTGCCCTAACCGGCAGGCTAACAAGCAGCAATTTCAGCTATAGACTTAATATGATAATGTGCTGCAGCCAGGCAGTATCGTATGCACAGGTGGGGATTACACCCCCCAATATTCTGTCAATTTACTGTACAGGACGTCCACCTGCAGTCTGACGTCGATGTAATTAATCTTTTTTCTCTCCCTGTTCTCCTTGTGTCCATCTCTCAACAGCATACTATCCATCATGGCACACTCAATGAGACCCTGCTACTGCAGAAGCCCAGGCTGTTCAAACAATAAGAAAAACTTCCCATGTCTTAGTTTTCACGACTTCCCAGCTGATGTTGAGCTTCGTGCCTGTTGGGTGAGGGCAATTAGAAGAGATGATGGGCCCAATTTTAAAATCCTTCGTGGCAGCACTTGCGTCTCAGCATCAACTTGGAAGTCGTGAAAACTAAGATATGGGAAGTTTTTCTTATTGTTTGAACAGCCTGAGACACTGCAGTATATTTTTTTTAAATAAATGCTTTATTTAGGCAAGATAGGCATAACAGCATCATCAAAACACTTAAGGAAACCGTATATACATCAGTTAACATACATACCACAAAAAAACCAGGGAAACAAATGATTAAGACATAATAAAATAATGGGGAAAAAAGGAAAAACAAAGGAAAAAAATAAAAACAGAAACAAAAAGGAAACATTGCCAGAAATTTACATAAATGATATCCATGATTGTTCTTAAAGTGGGGCTATATTGAGCCTCTCAAAAATACTGTTTGTTTTCATGGCTTTTTTTATTTTTAATGTCTTTTATTGTCATTGCATATTGGTGGATTTCTTTGCTAAATTGTTCCTGACTGTGTTTAGATTCTGCAGTAACAGGGTCTCATTGAGTGTGCCATGATGGATAGTATGCTGTTGAGAGATGGACACAAGGAGAACAGGGAGAGAAAAAAGATTCATTACATCGACATCAGACTTCTGACAGGTGGACATCCTGTACAGTAAATTGACAGAATATTAGGTGGTGTAATCCCCGCCCATGCAAATGATACTGGCTGGCTGCAGCATGTTATCATATTAAGTCTATAGCTGAAATTGCTGCTTGTTAGCCTGCCGGTTAGCATGCATATCTTTACGTTACTTTCCCACGTCAAGGCAGCTACGTGACGGCAACAATCGCTAATGATACCAAGTGAAATGAAGATGATAAACACTACAAAAGAAATATTATAGTCTCGATCTTACCTTTAGAAAATACGTTGAGTTTCATTGAGTGCTGTCTTGCGTTCCCGGATCTTCAGTTTAAAAGGCTCAAAACGGATGTAGCAATACCCTCCTTCACTCCAAAACGGAAGTTGTCTGACGTCACTGTGAAAAGGGTCTCTTATGGACAATTTAGAGTCAACAATTAACCCAAACATACAAGTCTTTGGACGGTGGGAGGAAAAACACGCAGACACAGGGAGAACATGCAAATCCATACAGAAAGGCCCCAGGCCGGGAACCAAACCCACGACCTTTGTATTGGGGGGGCAACAGCGCTAACCATTATGCCACCACGCTGCCCAACTCAACATATTCTCTCCAAAAATCACACTTTGTAACAATTGTTATCAAAATTCCAATGGCATCTGCTTTTTTGGAAAATGCAGTTTCTGTCTGGGTCCTGTGGTCAGATCTGTGACTAGCTGATGAATGGAGTAGTGTCTCCGTTCACACCAAAAATGTTCAAACTGTGAGCACAGTTGCTTGTTGTGCGGCATAATGTGTTTGTGTAATGTGTGGTTTTGTCAAAGGTATTCACAAACAGCCTCCTGTTTATTCATACAACACTTGAGTCAACCTTCCCTCCAAAGGAGATTAAAAGGAGATTCTTCACAGAATTTCCTCCAAAAAATCTTCAAAAGAACATGTGAATTCATGTGATATTCCCTCCCATTAAGTACTGTATTGTGAACATGAGGAGTTGAGGTAATGTCATGATGAGCAGCTGTTGCACTCATACAGGTCACACAATTCATGATTTATTTGCCAAGCCTGATTACACTGGTTTATTGACACATCAGTGTTTCCACCTACATCAAGGGTACAAACTCAAATTTCCTGTGTTTCTAGCCAGAAAATGCCCATAATAACCATTAAAATGGAGTTGTGTTTCTTATGGCCTGATGATATAAATCCAGTCTTCATTATCTTAATTTTTATTAGCCCTGATATTGCACCAATCCACTATGTTCACCAGCTGGCAGCTTAGACTTTATGTTTGCCTTAAGTTGCGGAGCTGCTGCAAAATCTCTGGAGGTTTAGGGAAAAGTAGCACCAGTAGTTAGTAACATTCTGCAATGTAGTTTGACTATTAAAAACACGCCTATACATCTGTTAAAACATCTGCAACTGCCTGTCAGTTAACCTACATTTTATGTCTGCTGATAAGTGAAAACTAATTAACAAAGTTTTGAATCGGCTGATATTAATAGCTGCACTAATGGCATTATATATTCATTGATTATTACTCCGTTAATGAGACTCAGTAAAGCTGCAGAATGTGAAGTTCCTGTGTTCTTCCAAGAGCACTAAAAATCCTTGTTCAGACTCTTTCTGTCCATGTTACTAGTGAGAGTAGCTCTTTATCTCATAACTCACAATAACCCCCCTGACATCACAGGCCAAGCAGTCACTTGACATGTCGCTGCCTCTCCAGCTTCACAAAATGTACCATCATTGTCTCAGCAGGGACAGGGGAAGGGCACAAAGTCGAGATGGACTTCATAACCAGTTCATTTTGAAATGTGATAGACAGTGAACCCACCATGGATTGCTGTGACCCCACGTGTTAAAAGGTAATAAGAGATCAATTTTATCGAAGTAGTTGCTCATGATGTTCCTGCAAAGCGTGTCTGACTTCACTGTTCCCTTCCTACACAGCTGAGGTGACTCACAGGGTTTAAAGGCAATAATCTTCCCTGAAAATCAAACAATGTCACAGTTTGGCATTTTTATCCAGTGTCACATTGCAGGAATAATACCCTGAACAAAAAGCCATTTCTCTCAACGGCTGATTGACATACCAACCGGCTCCATTTTCAGGCTGGTGAAAAGCAGGCTTCCTTTTGAGAGGAGGTGGAGAGCGAGGAAGAGGAAGAGGAGGAAGAGGAGGGTCCGTATATCGTAAGCAAGGATAAGCACAGATTTATCTGATGTCTTCTTAAAATAAAAGAAGTAACATCATCAAAACTGCCTTTATCCGTGCCTTTATAGACCAGCCCTCCTCTCCATTGAGACGGACAGAGTCGAAGACCACACACACCAGAGAAGTTAGGACATTCATCTCAGTAGAGTGGACAACACAGAGCAGAAGCTTTAGTGAAACAGTTGAAAACATACATTTCAAAGGTGAGGGAGGAAAACACAAGAGAGAAATGGGATCATTTGACGTTTTTAAGGCACAACACAATGAAAGAGAACATAATGTGGGCCAGCCGCAACAAACATCAAGAGGTACAGAACATTCTTGTTCACAGGCACTATGCCCTAGTTTGGTTTGTTGTTTGTTTGCTTTTTTTTTTTTTTTTTTTTTTTTCCAATTAGGCCCAAAATCCACTCATAGGATTGTTGTTCTTATCTGGAAGCAACTGTGCAACAGAAATCTGCCCTTTACAATGTTTCCTTGTAGGCAAGCCCACATCAACACACCATCAGTCTAAACAGAACCAGGGGTGTAACGGTACCTGCACCCGCCTGTTCACTCACTTTACTCTAGAGTCATTTACAACCTAAGTGCTGACCTGTTCATCAGACTGAAGGACGACGGTTCTCTGGAGAAATTATTTTGTATTGATTTTTTGCAGAGCCTGTTATATCCGTCATAGTAGTCATTAATTTGCATTTAAGATACAAAGATCTACAAGTTACAGTTAGCAGTGGTTGAAATCCAGGACTACAAGGAGGTGCTTAACTAGGGTTGAGAGTTGTTCTAATGATATTTAGTTTCACATCGTTGTTTTACTTTAGTGCTGCAGGTAAGGATGGGCGATCAAGTTTGATGGTCATATGACATATCTATTTGAATAAAACTACAGTCCACAATCCACATCAAATCTCCCTACTCTACCCAACTTTGCCCCCCCCCCCCGTGCCTCTTTCTCTCTCTCTCCCTCTCTCAACCCAACCAGTCGAGGCAGATGGCCGCCCCCCCTGAGCCTGGTTCTGTCCGAGGTTTCTGCCTCTTAAAGGAAGTTTTTCCTTGCCACTGTCGCCGAGTGCTTGCTCATCGGGGGATCTGTTGGGTCTTTTTAAATAATTTTATAAAGAGTTTGGTCTAGACCTGCTCTATATGTAAAGCGCCTTGATGTAACTTTGTTATGATTTGGCGCTATACAAATGAATCTGATTTGATTTGATTTGATTTGATTTGATCCTGTTCCCATTCTGATTTTATTCAGAAAGTCATGACTAGAAATTGTGATTCTCATCTTTCTGTTGCTTTGGCATTCTTTCAGATTTTTTTTTCTTCATCACTGCTACACAATACTGTCAATATAACAACCATTATAAAAACAATTCAACAAGCAATCACATGCTCTTAGTTCATGTGGAGCATTTGGTTGGACAGCACTGGTATTTATGACGCTATGGTCATGTTTTCGGTTGACCATCAGTCCACCATCTTGGAATGACTGGACCAACTGACACTGATTAGATTTACTCCTTATACTCCTTAGACACTTGATGTCAAGGCAGTATCTAATAAGAAAAAAAATATACCCAGTCCTGAGCTTAACTCTGAAAACTGGCACATTAACATTATTTTAACATTTCTTTTCATGTGCAGATAAAACATGCTAACTAGTCAGTTTGTTTATCAGCCAGGCTAGCTGTTTCGTCATGCTTCTAGTGTTTAAACATGCAGATGTGACACCAGGGTATATATGTTTTCATCCAAGTCTCACAAGGCAACACTATTAACACTTCTCTTTAAATTAAAAAGTGAATTTTTGTACCGTTACGCCCCTAAAACTAGACCACAACAAACAGACTGCATACATGTACTCATAACACAGACAGGAAGGCTAAATGCCAGGAGGAATATGCATAGGTTAGATATATAGATAGATCAAAACAAAAGGCACTGCACTACACTTAACACTCCAGGTATAAGCTGCCTCCAAACACTGACTCTTATTTCGGATCAGGACTGCTAGCCTGTGTCTGGTTAGAGACAAATCCAGAAATAAAGAAGTGGTTTGAGGCAGCTTTGACCCTTGAACAAAGAAGAGCCATCCCTACCATGGTGACTCTGGGAGCGGACCGGCCAATGTTTTTCTCCTAGAAAACAGAACCAGGTGTTTATTTATTAAACTGTGCTCCTTGCATTGTAATAGAAAAATAAATACAATCACACTGAATAAACAGCAGTTACCTTTTTTTGTTGGAAAGCAACAAAACTGTTAAATTGAGAACGCCACTCTTGGTTATTAAAAAATAACTGTAAATTTTTGTGACAATGGACATTTGTTTCACACCAACATTAGAAAGTAAATCAGAAAAATGGCATTGTTTAAGGAATAACATCTCATAAGTCAAATGCTCCCACATGTTACAGAAACAAGGACACACATGGTGCAGCAGGCTGCTGGAAATGAGAATCATTTTAGTTCTAGGATATTGATTGTGTTGCATTTTATCTTCCCATCAACTACTGGCTGATCCTGCCACCTGACGCCATGATGCACAGCATTAAGTAACCACTCTCTAGTCCCCCACATACACACACACACACACACACATATATATACATATATATATATATATATATAAAATGCCACCAAGTGTGGGTGAAGACATGAGCAGGGAATTTCAAGATGAAGACAGAGAATTGGGTATAGCTGCAGTGGGGAAGAGGATAATGACAAGGAGGGAGGAGGTGTATGAAGTCACTGTTGTTCCCCTCACCCCAACACCATGGGACTTCGGCCATGCGGTACTTTGATCCATCACTATCGATTTACCATCTGCCTCTCACTGCTGCTGCCTCCCACACAGCAACACAGCTACAGGGATGCATTCCCAGGTTCTGGGTCTGAATGATCCGGTTTTGACCTTAAACGCACTGACCGAATTAACCTTCATAGTTTGGAGAACATTAATGATAAAAATGTGGGAGTGATATTGCTCTCCCACCTTGTATAGATACACTGACGAGTGTTGATGTTTTCACATAGGAGATTTCCATGAAATCCCCTGTGAGAGAAATACAAAGGCAGCACATCTGAGTACAGATAACTTCAGTACCAATAGAGAGTGAACACATTATCCTTTCTATTCTCTTCAGGAAACCTGTTCATCAGTAACACTGAACCAACCTGCGATAGTGACTCATTGTACCTTAAAGTACATAAAAATCTACAATGTTTGAAAAACCGCATTCATTCATGAATTACAGCCTTACCTGGACTACTAGGACTAACAGTCTGCTGTGGCTAATGCTTGCTAAAGTTAGCAAACTTCAGATAGATGGTTGATGTGTAAATAGTCACTCAGTTTGCTGCCTCGTCTCTGTCTGCTACTGGTATATAAGCATTTACTATTTATTGTCCATCCAGGACCAGCTGTTTAGCTGAATTTACATAGGCATACTATAAAGTCATCACGGTAATTACCATTACAGTAATTAAACAATTACAACGTACACATAAGCTCCTTCTTACTAAGATTACATCGCTTCCTCCCAAAGATTTTTTAAAAGTTATTAAATTTTTTAAATTAATAATATGAGAGTCATCCAAATATCATCCAAATTTTGTACTAGTACAACCGACCTGGGAATGCAAATGTTGTTGCGCATATCACGTTGTGTATTTGTAAGTATTGTCTTGCAATTATATATCTGAAGTGCTTTTTGGGGCGGGGGGGTTGGGAAAGTGCTGTATAAATAGATTGCCTAAGAGTGAAGCAGTTAAATATAAATAATGAGGTTGCATCTTAACTAATCATATTACTTTGGTGTGTAATTTAGGTCATTAGAGCAAACCTCCACCTAAAATATTTTCTCCACGCACTGAGTTGAGTTCACAGATCTTAATTGAAATTTCAACAAAATCACTGAATGATTTTTCATACTAGCAGCCACCTCTTTCCATTCACTGGTACTGATCATATTCCCTTTAGATTTGTTGTGGTGGTTATGACTTGGCGAGGCCTTTGAAGAGCAGAAGAGACAACTAACATCAACCCCTCACTTTGCTTATTAATCTGGATTTTCCTGCTCAATGACCTTGAGTGTTTTTCTCATCGATAACCAATCAATGGCTTGATAAATCTATTAAACATGTAACACAAAGCTACCGTATTGATGGCCATGGAGAGCTTTCTTCGGTGGACAAATTCTGTTATCTCCTGCATCCTGTGTTTGGTCTGTATCCGATGCCAGGTGAGGGGGTTATAATGAGGAGGTAGTGTGGGACGTAATGTACCTGCTGAGCCCAAGCATGCGGCTCAGGAAAACACAGCTGCTATAAGCCTCCTGTGTTTCATTTGGTTTGGTTGAGTTAATGCAGGTAATTCATCCGATATGCCCCTGCTGCAAAAAACCAAACTGATCCACCTGAGTTCATTTACACATCCCTTTACCAAGTGTTCCTTTGCACATTATTCAGAAGCAGAATGTGACAAGGAACCTTGATCCCCTGCATTAGTTACAGTTCTCCTGACTCAACATTTTGCGGTGTATTTATGATGCATGCAGTGTTTTAGTCAACAAAAACCTGTACGGTGGGAGAATGCTACAGGAAGAGTCAGCCCTTCGCCTCAGTAGTGCACAGGCAAACAATTGTTTCATGTCACAGCACTGCTTTGTAAAGCCCTCGCTTATTTTGACACACACTTTTTGTGCAATGCACAGAAGAGATAAATCAAAATGTCTGAAGATGACTGTCAGTGAAGTGATGGCATCTGAAAAAGAAAAAAAAAAGAAAGAAAAAGAAACATTGAAGCAGAGCTACACATGACATAAGTGTGTTTGACACCTTGGCAGTAAATGGCATTGGTTATGCTCTTTAATTGGAATAGGGCTGTGTTTTTACACTCAACTACTACACCTACATGTAGTCAGCAGGAGAGATGTCAGCTTTCTGGTGCAGCACCACTAAAGAGAAAGACAACTGTGAGAGAAAAGCTGCAGAGGACTCAGGGTTCTGAGGAGACCTCCCTCCCAGGGCAAATCTACTTGCAAGCATGCCCACCATTAGCACTATTATAGAAATATTTGTTCAGATATTCAGCCCAAAAGCTAACTCATTTTACTAAAGGCTCCGATGCAGCCTCAGCCAGCTAACTCCAGCCGCGGATATTAGCAGGGCTGCCTCCTGAAATAAGTGATGTGGAGCCAGATATCAGCTGTAAACGTGTCATGTATTCACAATTAACACAGCTAAAAGAACTTTTTTAATGAGTCAAGAGTCACATTCAGACAGAAGTTGCTCCTTGCCCCTTTGGAGGAATGGTTTGAGGTCAGACTGATCCTTATTGGGCAGAATATATTTGACTAAACCCTACATGAAGGTTTTCTAAAACCTCATCTAAATATCAAATGTGAGTTTCATAGCTAGTAAAGGGCATCTCACTGATGTTGAGGTTCCATAATGAGAATAATGACCCCAGAGGCCATACTGTGATGAATGTTGCAATAAAGCTAGATGTTTTTTTCTGTTTTGTTTTCTTTTTTCTAATGGCTATGAGACTTAATATACTCTAGTGTTTCATATTAACACACAATATAACCGATATAATATCTCATAAAGGACCTTTACTAATGGTGCCAATGTGTTCATTTTATGAGTCTGGGATCTGACACTGCGTTCAGAGCAGAACTAGGTGAAAACCAAGTACAAAGCTACATGGTGCATTGGGGATGTAGTTGAAAACTGTTGTGTAGCTGGTGTTAACATCTGTTTTTGATTGAAGGAGGTGAAAAAGATGCAAGATGACACAATCTAGCTAATGGCATATTTCTGATATCATTTCTTCATATTATCACCCAACCTTAGATCAGCTGGTTCCTTTGCCACCAGTTTACCACCTTAACATTTTACCTCGATGTTTGTGGACTGTGAGAGGAAGCTGAAGTTTTCACAGGCACACGGAGAACCTGTAAACTCCACACAGAAAGGCCCCAGGCCCTCAACCCTCTTGCTGTGAGGTGACAGTGTTCATACATGTCATTTCACAATTTCAGGCAATTTGAAAAAGTGCTATTAGCCAGTCACATGTAAATGTATTGGCACCACTCTGGAGGAGTGAGGTAACACACATACTGTAAAAGACTGACTCAGGCTGCTAAAACCGCATCCTCTGCTCAACTGTATTAAAGAGACCATTTCTCTCATTGTAGTCACGATTACCACAGCATGTACACAAGAGTGCTGAAACATGAAAGCATGCAAACCTGTCCTTTAAATATTGACTCGGGTTTGTGTTTATAATATAGTAGCGTTTAAAGTCTTGATTTCCAAAATGAACATTTCTTTTTCATCCGCCATCATGGTTGTTGATTTCTTTCAATCAACACCTCACTGAGCGAAAGACGCACTCAGTTTCGTGCTTCACTAATCACGGTGCATTAGCATATTAAAAAAAATCAATTGGCACGAAGGAGTGAATCTCTCTGTACCTGTGGCAAAACACTGGGTGCAATATTATGTCGCATACTGAATGTGTGATTTGTTTCACACCCCCCCGCCCCTCACCCAATGTACAATCACGCACGCACACCACTGCTCCCCTGCTGGGTGTGTTGGATTGCTATCAGTCCCTGAGAAAGCTGCTTACATAACCACGCTGCCAGTACCAGCCCACGTCAGCCTCCATATTAGATGATAGCATCGTAAATGGCTTTTTGAGAATGTTGCATCTCACTTTAAGTTTGTAAAGGCAAGGCTGATTGTGTTTGTGTGTGTGTGTGTGTGTGTGAGGGGGTTGACTTCTGTTTTTGTTGTAAGTGATGTAAAATAGACTGTGCATAACGTAAATGAATAAGAAGGGTTGATGTTGCTGGGATTGTTTAAGAGCAGGAGATAGTCCTGCTTCATTTGTTTAGCAGCTCGTGCAGTTGTTTAAAAGATATTCTCACAGGGCTTGTGAATAATGATGTTAAATATTTATGCTTAACTGGTTCAGGGGTTGAGGTTGTTAAGCATGAAAGCCTATTGTGACGTGATTAATAAAAGCAGAGTATGAAGTTGCAAGAGTTTACTGGGCCTCCTCTTGCAGGGGAGAGGGGAAAAAAAAGCTTTCTTCATTAACTCTCCATCTCATACAGCAATCCCCCAAGCTCAGATAGAGCAGGGCGAGTGAGGGAAAGATTAAGGAGAGGGAGAGTGAGAGCAAAGATTCGATAAAGAAGGGGAGAGTCTTATTTCAGCACTTCACACACTGCTGGATGATCAAAGTAGAAAATGCTGTTTTAATTCCAAGAATCATATCTCATCTCCTGTCCACAAGCTCATTATAGAGAATTATGCTGCAGGACAGAGTGGAAGAGAAAAAGAGGAGAAGGAAGCAGAAAAGGCTCCAAAAATCCAGCTAGTCTGCTGCACTCGACTCAGCGCCCTTTATTTCTTTTTGCAAAGTACTGATCTACAGCTAACCTTTCTTGACCCGTTATGGATGTTGTAAATGGGCAATAGCGACCTTTGCCTCAGCCCTGAGGTACTGGCTGTGTTTCAGTCTCAGCAGGGGGCCAACCTTGAAGAAAATATCATTTGACATGGACATTGTTTGCCGATTAGTTACGGCAGAGACAACCTGTATTAGTCATTACTTCACTTTCCATGGAAGCCCAGGTCCCAACCTTCAGCCCACATCCTCTGTGTTCAACACACGTTGCAACAGACAACAGGACCCTGTTGGCTTTGGAAGTATATCAACAGAAAGCATTAGCTCAGCTGCTGTGGCTGCATAGACAGGCTTCACATGCCCTCCAAAAAAACCCCAGATTATTCCCAAATGTAGGTTTAACCATGGCTATTTAGCCAGCTAACCAGGCACATGTACATAAATCAACTTGAGTCTTATAGAAAGGGCTAGTTACATCCTTGACCACCTCCAACCTTATAGGCATATTTACAAGTACAGGTCTGTCTGGACTCAACATCACAAACCTTCAAAGTGCAAAAATTAAGACAAAGTTAATGGATTAACTAAACATTACTTTTAGTAAATAAACATCTTTTGTCAATTTCCTTGAAAACTCTGTTTAAAAATGCTGTTTAACACCAAATGTAAGTAACAATAGTAATAATTAACCTTGATTTATTATCAGTACCTTCTGACAATCACAACATATATGGCCCCGACATGCAGAACTGAACATGCTGGGAAAAAGAAAACAATCATCGGGTCTTGGCTAGATTTATTTTGCTGAGTGACGACACTGAATCTGTTCAAACCAAAAATTGGCTGCTTTATATAGTTAAGGGATTTGAATATGAGCAAACCTGAAAAACCTGCTGTGAATGCACATGTGAACATGAGTTTTCAGCAGCTATCTTGTGGATGGTGACTGTATATTTATCCATAATACATTACACCAGCTGTTACTGGAAGGCTGATGTCAATGTCTCCAGATGAACCAATAGCAGTGAATCAGAATATAGTGGATTAGATTCAGCTGAGTCCAACACCTCCGGTTGACTGAGGCCACAGCTTCAGCCTCGGATGTTGGCTGGACATCAAAAAAAAAAAAAAAAAAAATCTAAATGAAACTAACCCCCAAAATTAGATAAATGGCCAGAGGATGACACCTGATGTCAGGCTGCACAGCAACAATGAGCACCGAGTTGCGACTGTCCTGAAAACGACCCTCCCCGCTCTGTCAGCGCTGGTAATTCTCCCAGCACAGGCACCTGCACACAGTGCATATCAACTATACATTACTCCTCCAGCTTTTCATTCAACGGCACAATCAGCCTCAGCAGGGGCTCTAGTCTCCAGTCATTACAGCCAGTTAATTCTAAACTCATTAACAATGGAGCCATAACAATAGTGTGCACAGAGGCAGAAGGTGTGGGTGGACTGTCTTCATGCAGGAGGGGGAAAAAAAGAAATGCAGGGTTTTTCATAATCAACTGTCACTCATTTGCAAAGATAAAGGCTTCTTTAAGTCAGCACAGGGGACAGAAGCCCACATGTGCAGTTTAATTACCATTTTGCTTAAGTTTTACAAAAGCAACATAAGTACGCAGTGTCATGACTATGGAGGATTGGCTTCATGAATATGTTTAAATTGAATGAATGTGTTTCTTCAAAAGAACGGAAGAGAGCGAGAGCAAAATGAAAGCTCTGACATATTCATTGAAAGTTAAGGGGGGGGGGGGTTTGTCTCCCTGGCCCCCTGGTTCAGCAAAGAATAAAAAATTTGGATGAATATTAACCAGGTTTCACCTGCCAGGAGAAAATCCTAGTGACTTTTTCCCCACCAATTCACACTTTGTTTAGCATTTGGTAATTTTTCAATTACCATAAGTTAAAAAGACTTTTTTTTATTTCTCTTTAACCATAAAAAAATTCACACAATCTTCAGAGCACATCATCTCCCTGGATATCCTGCTCAGCAGAAGAGCAGCCACACAGCCTGAAGCAGAGAATCCGACAAAACTTGACAAGGTGTGCACAGTTTGCTTCAGGCATGAGGTGTGAGTGAGACAAATCTGAACATTGATTGAGGCCATTTAATCCACCTCGGCGCCTATTGATATGTCAATCATCCTGCTACATCTAGTAAAGCGTATCAGTCCTGTGAGCAGAACAGCAGCCCAAGGACACATCTCTTTTCTGTCGTGTTTTAATTGCTGTTGGCACCACACGCCGTGACTCATGGTAATGAGTTAATGAAGTCATTGAGATTTAGTGAGCAGCCACAGGCTACAAACTCCCTGCTGAGGATAGTGTACCATTGAATATAGCTTTATTAACATTTCAGAAAAGTGCCACCAGTCATGTCGGCTGCACTGATCACAGCAATTGTGATGAATTTTGTAGCCTGCCAGATCAGACTGGAGGGAACCAGGTGGGGAAGAGGTTTATGGTGCCATATGTAGGCTTTTTCATATTTCATCATGATTGGATCTCACAGGGAAGTAAATCCTTCTTTCATTTTCCCTTCGCACACAGCACACTATAGCCATAAAAAAACTCCTTTCTCCCCTCACAAGCCTTCCATGCCTTTTTTGTTTTGCAGTACTGAATCAAAGTAAATTCATTGTTTTGTCTTTTTAGCTGTGCCAGCAGCGAGTCTTTACAACTGCTGATTTTCTCTCCAGCATAGTCTAAAGGTGGACATTTGAGGTTTTGAGTGAAATCAACCTCTGTGTTTCCCCTCAGGATAAACTGTGGAACCTCTCACTTTTCCTCTATCTTAATCAACAATATTTTAATTTACTGCAAAGCTAATGATTTACCAATCAACTTGTTGATTGTTGAAGGTTACTTTGTGTTTAATGCTAATTATGTGATGTTAAGGCACTAAACCAAGATGGTGACCATGATAACTGATTGGAATTTATCATTAGGAGTGGGTCTGCATGCTGATATTAGCACGTTGATTTAAGCACCTTCATGTTGGCAGTGCTGACAAACTATTAATTGATGTTACATCACCTGTGTGTAATCAACAGACTAGACTCAAGTATGAATATACCTCTGTGCAGAAGGTCCAACTTTCACAGAGTCATGATTGCAGCCCAGTTAAATAAATCAATAAAAAGAGTCTGAAAGTGGATTTTATTTATTTAAATTTTTTTTTTTAGGGGGGTGGTTAAACCTAATCCTAATTTTACAGACAAAAAAAACTTGACATGCTGCCAGAAAACAGAGGAAGAGCAATGGTTTTTATTGTAGTTTGGGCTGAAACCTGGAATTGACTATTTTAGGCTATGAAATTCATTCATCGCCTCAAACCGATGGTTTTCTAAGGTTGTTGGATGTTGGATGTTCTGATAGAGCATATCATATCACATCTTTACTATCTAGTCCCAGTTGTTGTTGCACTGCTCAGGAGTTAACTTCCCTGGTATCTGATACATAAATAAATTGGGTAAGCTGACAAAAGTAGTGGACATGTGGTTTGTGCGGGCCGAGCGTCCCTGGATGGAATCAAATTACCAACCTGAATAATTGTCTCTGTCCACCCCCGGCTTCCTTTGAATAACACATTGTTTTAATCATGCATTTCACATTCAAGTAAAGCTTGCTATAGTTTCTCAGGAGCAGGAAAACTTAGTTGAAAAACTGACTCATTCCAAAACAACAAGTGAAGTAGAAACGCTTTGTGAAAATGTATTCATACTTTAACCAATTACCTAACATCAAATGTGAAGTACAGTGCCTGTTGAGCTACGTGACAGACTGAGAGAGGGCCAGTCTCAGTCAGAGGCAGAGGAGGTATCTGACAGAAGCTTCCTCCCATCTAATTAAACAGTAACCCTCACTGAGGAAGAAGCACAACAAGCCAAGAGGAAAATCTATAGAATTCATTTGCAGAGATACGGCAGCAATTTATTCCAAAGTAAGAAATATTGTATTCGTTAGATGTAGAGAAACATAAATCATCTTGTAAATTTGTTCTGGGAGTGAAAGACTCTTTTTGACATTGTTGGTTATTCTCCTTTGCTACCCCGGCACATTAGCGCTTGCTGGAAGAAAGTCTGTCCGTCCTTGTTTTCCTCTTTAAGCTTTGATTTACTCCTGAACTTGCAAATCCAGATCTGCTTGTGCAAATATTTTGTAAACCTGTTGAGGCTGCATGATGGAGAGGAGGGCAGGAAGAGGCGAGTCTGCAGATTGCAGGACAACAGGACCCAGGACTCCTGTGGTTTGAGAGGGAAATGGGAAATATCTCCAGCACAAACCATTTCAAATATTACAGATTTATAAAGAGGAAGGTCTCCTGCTCCTCTTTGTCACACAGACTGTCAGGGGGATGGTTTTAGGGAGAATGCTTGTGTGGCTTTTGTTTGGGCCAAACTTATCAAACTCCCTAACAAACAGTTAACGTGCGGTGTGCAAGCAAGCCTCCACCATTACTCTGTTGATATCATGTGGGGAAACAAATTGAAAGATGCCTGAAGTGGAAAATGACTATGAGTGTATTGTAACTCTGTGTAAACCAGTGAAGTATTGTAATTATGCACCAGAGCAAAGCATGAAATGTTTACCCGGGGAAACAGTCTCAGAAACACACAACACGAACATGTCAATAGATGAAATACAATGGGTGTGTGTTTAATTATCACATTCTGCAGCTCCAAAGCCAACATGCTCCCTCTGCCTTTGACAAAGCATTATATTTCATGTTGGCATGCATTTCAGTCAAATGAGAGTGAGTCAGGTTGATAGATCGAGGGTCTGTGGAGATGATGCATTTCCCCTGTGATTGCTTTCATAGCCATTACTCACAGCATTGGGTGATTAGTCGGCAGGCAGCTGACACCTCTGCCTGCGTCTGTGTGACGCAACCGTCTCAAAGCAGGGTCCGGTAACCTCTGCCACAATGCTGATCTTTGATTGCCGGGCTCAATCAATGGGACAAATTAATGGATTATGTGCGTCCCTATCAATCAGCTTGCCAGGAGGAGCAAGTCATGACAGTCGGCAGCCATGCTATTTATGAAAGAAGCTGTATGACTATTAGAAATGTCACTCAGATTATGTCTCCTGGAAGTCACTGTATTACCTGTCAGAGGTATTCTTGGAAGATGTCTGCGCTGTCCTTGAACAATTTCTGGTATAAAGGCAATATATATGATTGACATAATTATTCAGACACTTCAAATTAACCTTTAGTTGCTCCATTTTCGTGAGAAGATTCTACACACTGAATGGACTGCACCTGTGCTATAATGAGCCCAGAGGACATGGTCTAAGTAAAGTCTCACAGCAGACACAATGTTCATGAGAGCAACAAACTAATCCATACAAATGACGGAAAGAAATTTATTATATTCATAAAATTAGGTGAATATACTGTATTAATAAATAGTTAAATACATTTGTAGAGAGAATTAAAATTTTTGAAAATTATGTCTCAAAATTTTTTGATCTGTTGTTTTAGAATTCCTCTTTTAATGTCCACATTTATTTTCTTATCATCTTCCAGCTTTATTAATGGCAGTACAATGGCTCAGCCACAATATAGTGAAAGCAGTTGACTCATTAACAAATGGTACCAAGACTAATTTAATATAAAATGCCTAGTGAACAGCAGAAAGCAAAATCAAATATAATAATAATTTTAAAAAAGGAACAACTTTATTTCAATGATTAATTATAGTAACCTACTCTGCAGCTTTAATGTCCATATATAAGGACAAATGCATCTGCTTAGATTAAACTGCCTTGTCAAATTCAGAACTAATTGGAGGACATTAGTGAAGCTCTGTTAAATTATTAGGAAGGACTTACTAAAAAGAACCCAGGCATAAACCCAGTTTAAAAAAAAAAAAATAAATATCCTTTACATCGACAACCATTCGTGTGTGGCCAGTCAAACTGAAAACATTCATGGATGGAAAATGACAATTCCCCAATTACTGTTCTAAAAATAGACCCCAAAATGGCCGCCGGGGGTAAATGCGTTGGACAAGATTGTTTGCCAGCTCATACAGAGTGCCCTCAGAAACACGCTGTGCCCTTGGCTGCTCCAGTGGTTCCAGCAAAATAAGCAATTTAGACATTAAGTCTTTCACATTACCCTAATTGTGCATTAATTATTATCAAACTTTGTTCTGTGTCATAACAATACACACTTTGTATTCGTAGATCATCTTTTCAGGCCTTTAATTAAAAGCGAACATCGGAACCTCATAACAACCGTGGCACCACCAGACTCTGCAGAATCCATTGCAACTAAAAGGCTAATGAGCTAGCTAAAAGGCTTGAAGTCAATGAGCTGCCAGCACTGGAGATATCATCCTCTGGAAACACTTTTTTTACTATATTTCCCAGGGGGCTTTGTGGCAGCTGTGTGGCTGATCCCTCCTGGTTTAATTTAATATCTTCCTGCTTCTCCAGATTGCTGTATCTGCCAGATAAACCACTGTGGTCCAGAGAGAGAGATGTATGGAGGAAAGAATGAAAAGCCAGACGGAGTTTGGGCCAAAATCTGGCCCAACTATGCCAGACAAACTGCATGTTCTCAAATCCCAGCGCTGCTCAGATGGGTTTGAGTGTTCAAAAGTAATTCTTGAGATAATTCAATTTAACAAGCAGTCAGCAAATATTAACACACTATTATAAACATTTAGTCCTCTCAGAACAGCTGATTCCTACAAATGAAAAGACCAAATACTAATTACTGGAAATTACTAATGAATATTAGAGGTGATTTATAATGTAAGTCACTTTTTGCCTGTATCATTTCATAACCTTACCTCCTGGCACAAAGGGAAAGAATCTTCATCTTGCAATGTGGTTGGGACCAGCTACCATGTGACCGTCCTCACCCAGGGAATGAAGACAGGCATGAATTTTATTACCTCTCCCCCAGATGGACTGACAAAGAGTTCTAGGCTGTTTAGACTGAACCTGATGCAGTATTGATGGCGCTGGTCTTCTGGCACAGCCAGTGCTGTGAGTAGACGGATCAATGCCACATCAAGGGAATAGAGGCAGTTTAGTGAAGGGTGCACAAATGAAGCCCATTCACTTTGTGTGCTTTACAAAAGGACAGAAACTGTACCGGGCAGGTTACAACATAGAGCCTCAGTGGACTGTGTGTTGTCAGCAGAACAAAGACAGCCTCCACGACCATGATTGAGAACGCCTCTTTACATCCAAAACAAGTCACAACATCTCACATCAGCGTCATATTGCTGTCTTCATGCACGGCTTTCCTAAAATTGACTGACTATTATAATTAAAAGATTTAGCAAGCAAACAGGCACTCAGGCATCAGAGTATTGTAGCAGGATGCAGGAACAGTTTTTACACTAACACCTTGAGTTCTTTGCTGTCAGCTTTTGCGCTTCAATGCCCACAGCTGCAGGAGTCAACTCTCTCTGCAGGACTGTTTTTTGCTTTTCCACCATCAACCACCTCACAGGGAACAGTGCCTAGGTCTAAGGTGTGCTCACTTATTTTTACCTAAATGGAGTTTAAAATGCAATTTTAAACACACATTCAGACTCCAGAATAAGACTGAAGTGTCCTTAAGTGATTGGAGCCCTCTGGTGTGTCTACACACACTAACAGGATTTCGTTTTATTCTGGAATTTGATTGGTTTAGTGCTGCCAATGGATGAAACTGAAGCCTATTTTCAGCAAAACATATTTTTAAAGTGGAGAAAGAAAATGTGATGCAAAAAAATAAAGTGGCTTAACAGATATTGCTGCATAGTACATCTATCCATCATTATATTTACAGCTTATCCTCATACCAATTTAGGGGATGAGACCAAGCCCAGCTGACATTGGGTGGGGGAAGTGTACACCCAGGACAGGCATGCCACATGACTGAGATGAGTGTCCTCAATAGCCATTATGTTTTGGCTCAAACAGTTAAAACCTCTTTAACCACCCGCGTAAATCTATTCTTTCTTTTTGGGCATCATAACTGTCCATTGGAGAATTGACAACCTGGAAGCCAAGTAAACTCTTTGATTGTATACAGTGTGTTCAAATTATACACTGTATGCAAGGTCACCATGTTGTTAACAAGTCAACAAGCCAAGAAAACAAGTAAAATACTGTTTGTTTTTAGAAAAGTGGCCTTCCATTTCTGAGCAACTTTAATATAAAAATGTGTAGAGTGCAGTTGTGTAGTAGTAGACCATGACATTGTATTCCCAGTCTGAAGCTTCTGAAACATCCTTGACTTGCCTTTACAACTGTGCAGTGTTCTTGGGGGACTTGCAGTTGTATGCAAAATAAAAGACCAGCCACTACACAATATCTCAAAAGGAACGGAGAGCAAGGGACTGAATATCTTGTTCATCATATGTTTTGTGTCGGCATATGGATGTTTCAATTCTGCCATATGTGCCGGAGGGGAACTCTCCCTTGAGCTAAGTCTTCCTCTTTCTTGTGCCCCTCCTCAGGGATCTCCGTCCCCTTCCACTACTGGGGCTGTCAACCCAGGCATGCTAGCTGGGAGCCTTCTCTCTGCTGCATCCTCCCCTGGCTTCTGTCACCAACCACTGTCTGAGTGTCTCAGCTGAGTCCCTGTCTTCCTATAGCTCCTGCTAGCTCCGCAGCTCGCTGTGCCAAATGTGAGGTAATTAAGACAGAGAAAACTCCTTCACTCAGTTGAGAAGAGGACTGAAAAGCTCATATCTGTCAGTAGTGGCAGCATGCCGCTAATGTTGCCTGATTTGAAAGCGCTTCAGGATGTGTCAATTATTATGTGCATTTACAATAGGCAGCAGCATGTGAATGTTTAGGAAACTGAAAAATTTTTCATCTCGATGGTTTTATACCAGTGGCATTAGATACATAGCTTTTGTTAAACACCAGGAAGAAGATGGTCATGATATTTTAACCTCTAATAACATTCAAGATTCCTCTCTAACAACAGATAAATTAAGAACGTCTGAAAAACTTTCAATGAAACTGAAAAAAAAATGGCATTTCCATTCAAGTCTCTAACATATCATTAAACAGATGTGGTGGGTCACTCAAGGCTTTGTATAAGTGGATTTAGTTTTGCATGAACTAGCTAAATGTATTTTATTTTAGAGAATATAAAAGATAATCAAAAAATGAAACATGTCCTCTAATATTAGTCTATGTCTTTATGTTTATGTATTTGTCTTTTTAATTTGTAATCCATCTGTCTGCAAGAACTGAAAGCCAGTGGTTACCTGGGACACCTGCCAATGAATTCCATGCATTTTTACCATTATGGATGGAAGTGGTTTGTAAGATATGTTAAAATTTTCCAAAATACAACAACAAACTACAACATGCTAATCTCTCTATCAGCATTGGCTCAGTCAATGCCATCTCACACTGTGTTCAACACAGGCATCAGGCTTGATGCATAAACCACCAATTAAATTGATGGAGTTGTGCAGGCATAAAAAATAGGTCTTAAATTTGAACATTATATACTGTAAAGCTACAGTGAAGTGATGGCAACAGCTGATTGACAATGTTTATGACACCGTATAAGAGATTTTAAACAACTGTAAATCTACTTCAAGTGGGTTTATTAAAATGGATTTTAATTGGTTAAGTCAGTCATAGTACATGGCCTATAACATTAAAAGTTGCTGGTAGGGCCCTTTGATGTAATCTCATCTTTCATATTGTAATGTCACTATACAGTCACACAACCTCTTGGTTACCTCACCTGTTCTGGTTGATTCATAATGAAGTGGAGTGAGTGAATCCCCCTCCTGTGTGTTCACACTTGTATCATATTCCCTCCAAGCTTCACATGGTGGGGGGAGAACAGGCTGGCTCAATATATGTGAAATCACCTCCTTCCATCTGACACACTTCCTTCCCGACTCCCTAATGGCCCCAGGGGGAACTTCATTATTTATCGCTATTGAAGAGGCCTTTCAATTATAATACCTGAAGACCCCCCGCTCCTCGAACTTCCCCTTGTCTATTACCCCCAGTCTTAGCTTGTAGAATGAATATCTGTACCCTCTATCTGCGACAATTCCACTATGTGAAAAGTTCACATAACCTGGACCAGAAACAATGTGAAGGCAATTTGCCAACCTAAGGAACGTTCTGCGATTGCGGCAGGGAAATGGAGATGCTGAGGGGAGCCATCACAGCTCCTCTCAGCGTGACCAGTCTTTCACATGTAATGCATTTCTTTTAAATTGCAGTCTAATGCCAAACTTGACAAGGTGTTGATCCTTCGTCTCTCCAGTTGGGAAACAGCATCTGCTTTATGGAACGTCAGAGATTCAGAGAGATTCAGCTTGTTGTTAAATATACTGGAGAGGACGATAAAGATGGTTGGTCGATTCAGTTCAGCGAACTGCATCATCGCTCCACTAATTCACTATTTCATGACGGTTTGTCACCTGTGACTATGAGAATAGTCTAGCTGCTCTGTAAACAATTGTCCAATGTAAACTGATTATCACAACAGTAGGAGTCATTTATCAACCCAGAACAGGACTGCTTGGGGGGGGGTTCTGGACTTTTGTACATTTAAATACATGCATGGGTATTTCTCTTGCTCAGGCTTCATCCAAACTGCTACATTTTAGTTTCTTAATGTGTCCACTTGATTTGCGGAAACACTGCTGGACCCATTTCATATTGAAACATTTGGATAGACAGAAACTTGGACCTGTAGAAACAATGACTCAGACCTCCACAGTTGCCCCTGGGTCTTATCAGCATCCACTACCAGTGGTGAAGTTTTTTCTGTCCTCGTTGCTGTGTCTTGGGCAGTCAAATTCTGGTTTCACCCAACAATTATATCCACTGTTCATCTTTAGTAGTATTTTGCCATTTATCAACTGTAGAGTACGAAATCTATCCACTGGTTACCCCCCATGTGAATGTACATGGTCTTATGTGTGTGTGTTCTAGGGCTGGGAACTAAAACCTTCCTCTGAAAATGTGGACACACAAATTTGTGCGAGAACAGTTAAGGATATGGTAGTGCCAAATGAAACATTTAGAATGTGAATGTATTCAGTGAAGAAGATATTAAATTAAAAACATAATCTCTGCCCAGCAGACTTACTTACTCTTAACATTAGGCCAGAATTGATGAGAAAAACATAAAGAAACGACAAAGCAAATTAACACCAAACTAGAAACATTCGTTCTCCTTTGCCTTTTCAATTTTTCATACGCTGGAAAAAGATTTGGAGATGATCCCAACCCAGAGCTGATAAATTTTAATTTGATCCCTCCCATGCATCAGTATTTGCACAATGCAACTGGCAGTCGCAGCTCATGTGCACAGAATGGCATGTCTGCATTCAAATCTTGCACTAAATACCCCCATTTCGTCATACGTGACAAAAGGCAATTATTCCATTTGTTTTCCCACATAATGGCCTCTGGATAATGGTAATGTGGGGTGGGGGGGGAGCAACCAAGTTATCTTCTTCTCCCAGTCTCTGTCTCTTCATTATGAATAATAAATTACAGATGAGAGCAGGAGTTTGCCTTGCAGGGAGGTGGATGTAAAGCTGCTTGAGGTCAACACAACAGAGCCTCAATCAGTCTTCACCAGGGCCTTTCTGAGACTCACCGCAAATTATCCACAAACACCCTCAGCACGACTATACTACGACAGCTGTTTTATCACTCAAACTGACATGTGAAGGACGCCCCAGTCAATACAAAATGTCAGGCTTCTCAATTTGATAAACAGCTTGGGCCGGTTGTTTCTGCCTCCCTTGCTAAATATTTGGTAACCCCCACTTGTGCATGTCTCTGCTGCTGTGCACTTAACACATTTCATTCCTCCTGTTCCAGGCTCCGCTGCTTTAATGCTCGCCATGCTGAAATCCCAGTTGGTGGGGAGAGACAATGGCTGATTACCAGGTTAGAGGCATTCAGAGGAAACAAAATACCAAACAAAGTGCCACTGTGTCATTTAATAAATGTAATCAGATCTGAGAGGCATTTTAACCAGGGAGGCTTGAAAGAAAAATGCTGTTTGTTTCATGGGCTCAACAATGTCCTTTTCACAGTGAATTAACAGCTCTCAATTCTGCGCCTGTGTCTTTAACAAGGGAGGATGTTCACTGCTCACGTTTGGTCATAAAAAAAAAAAAATAATAATAATAATCTATTAAAACTAAACATTGGATTCAATTCCCATTGTACATGCTGTGAAGCAGAAGAGGATGGGAGGAGGAGGGGAAGAAAAACAAGCAGGGGAATTTTTAATTTCAAGAACCAAAACACAATTCAACTCCTTGTGCCAACCTCTTTTTTCACTTGATGACAGGTTCGTGAAGGAAGCGAGGCAGTCTACAGGGAGGGATATTAGGGGCAAAGGTCATGAGTTCATTTATTTCAGAGGAGGCCATGGCATTTTAAGTCTTATCTTGGATGGACTTGCAGAAGTAGAGGAAGACACGATGGGGATTTAAAGCTGTTAATGTAAAGAAAGAGCTGAAGGAGAAAAGCACTTGATTTCCAGACTACATTTCAGAGGACAATAAATGCACCCTTGTTAAACTTATTTACTTTGACTGTAAAGAAAAGTCTGATTAAACAACTGGAGGAGGGTTTAATGTATTATACTTTCATTAAACATATAGAAAACTCCAGAGCTTGCTAAATAAACTTGAGCTATAGAAGCAGCCTACAGATGTGATGCTTCAGCACAGGGTGGATTCCAGATTCATCAGCTGCGGTGGCCCCACTTCACTTTATTTGTGTGCAGGACCCCGTTGATCAAAGATAATGAATAATGACTCTAAAGGAGAAAAATTAGCATGAAAAAGTCCTCACATTCCAACTGATGCATAAAATATCTGCACTTACTTTAATGAGCAGCGACAAATGTTGCCATGCCACGTGGTGGGCAGCATGTTGATTGATGCCGCACATTAAGAGTTCCCTACCGGGACCAAGCAAACATCACAGTAGCCTTGTCTGCCCGTTGTCCCCGACTACCTGCCAAACTTTGGCTCTCAGAATCTCTTTTCTTTTTTAAGCTCACTCTTTTTTCCACTACTCAGATATTCCGTCTGCTCTACATTTATTGCATATTTCTTTCTCCTGTTCCTATCCGAGATAAAAGCCTTCTTTCTCTTCCCTGCAGCATACCTCACTGCCAGACAAATAGCTCCACTTGTTTCAAAGTGGCCACAACAGAAGGACAATGATAAAAGAGCTGTCTTCCAACTGTCATTTCCTCTGTCTGCCCCCACATCTCACATCGCTGTAATTGACTGCAGTGTATGTGGAAGTGCTAACGCTCCTTAGAATACCCGAGAGTCTTGTCAGGAATTGTATGGTGGCTTGTCATTCACTGACCTCGACATATTTGCACTCTGGTGGTATTTTGGAAAATGCTACAAGGTGTTTGTCACATGTGTTAATTTCTCAATAACAAGAGGCAGTCATTAATTCAGTCCTTGGCTAAAGGACACTAAGGATCGCTCTGAGAGTTGTGTAAATGAGGGAGAAGAAAACTGCAGCTAAGTCTGTTACTGTGGCTGAAAGGCTCAGCCTTTCACCCTTTACCACCCAATTTCTTTTCTTGCTCCACTCTAGAGCCGGCACAGCACAAAGTGAATGATAAAATAGTCGCACTATGTTACTTCACTGACTAACATCCAGTTAACCCATCACTGAGCAGCCATCCTCCTGCATATTCAGCAGAAGACGCTCCAGAGACCAGGTCTGGACAGAAATGTCAGATCCCCATTCTGTCTTGTCGGTAACAGGACTCATTCTTGATCTCATTCTCTCTCTGCTAATGAGTGCCACCACCCAAGCCCTGCTCTCCCCAGGACCTTATTAACACTTTTTAAATGGCTATTCTGCATAGTGCTTAGCCAGCAGGTCAGCCATGCCACCTCCCCTGAACCTGAACATCTGTCTGTATGAGTAGGTATGCTGTGTCCGATAGCAGAATGCTGTCAATCAAATGGAGCCGCTGAGCTGCTTTCGCTCAACCTGGCTGAATTCTTAGCTCCTAAAACTGATTTGGGGCCTCACATTGGTCCTTGAAGTGGAACCAGCTTTCAGAGGTTTTTTTAAAACAGTAAGCTCTGTCAGTGGTAAAAAAAAATATATATATATATATATTTAGTAGGAAAGCATGCAATGATGTAGAGACCATTTTCTTCTAGCAGACTTTTGAAAGACTGTTTTTGTGTAAACATCTGTTTTACATCTGTTCTTCTTCCGTTATCCATTTAATTCTAAATATCCTTAGATTTAACTGGAAAATGTCACATCTAAAGATGCCTTGATACTTGGATGCTTATCATTTCTATAAACTACTTCAGGTTGTGTATGAATTCATAGGTGTACCATTTAAACAAAGGGGGGAGAAACAACAACAACCTTGCAGTGTTGCCATCCTTGCGCTTTTTTTTTTTTTTCCCCCCTTTTTCAAGAAGCATCTGACTTTTCTGGCCCCTATTCATCCATGCTCAAGCATAAGCAGTGAGGCATTGTGTGCTTTGTGCAACAACCTCAAGTGTGTGATATGTGATTTCTCTGCTCACTATTTTAGTTTTTGTAAATTAGTGTGAGACATTGGAGCGAGCTGAGGGCGAGATACGGCAGCAGAAGCATGAAATAGAGAAATATTTATTTGTTTTTATGTTTATTGTTCGTAATGCATTCTGAAATTTTTAATCTATATCAATTTGATATACTGACCTTAAGTATGCAGTGGCTAAATTTAAGGTTAAGAGCAAGCAGCAAGCAGAATGTAGCTGTAGTTTAAAATTGCCAGTACAAGTTTAGCACCATCCCATCAGTCATTCAAGCCTGGGTGCCGTCGTCCAGCATAAAGAGGAAGTCTCAGCAATGTCACCTTTTCGAGCTACATTGCTAGGTCACATTGTCTCACATACACAACCTGACAAATTTTCTGCAGGTTGGAGTGAGTGACGATTCCATATGAGTTTTGCATCAGAGATTGCCGTCTCTGTCTGCATGATGATGATGATGATGATGATGATGATGATGTGTCACAGCCTTGACAGAGCCTCTGTAGGAATCAGTTCCTGTCTGGGTTTGTTTTTCTTTGTGTACCTTAAACCACACCAAAGGTTTTCCACAGGCGGATGTTTTCACCTTCTACCTCATCATCCTAGAGTGTTGATTGCATTGGCTGGAAATGATGATACTGCTTGTGGGCTTGTTGTTCCATGGTATCTGATTCATTGGGAGGAACAGGAGATGACTGTTTCACAATCAGAGGGAAGAAGCAAAATGGAGAAAGGATTTTTTTGTACCCTGTCATCTCGCTCTTCATAAAAAGGTAAACAGAGAGGTCAAATTAGTGGCAACAGCTGTTAATGCGTAGCAGAAAATGATTGGTGTACACTTTGTTAGATGCATTTTCCTTTATTTTGATAGCCCCAACCATCTCTTTGTCCTGCTCTGTCATACACTACAACTTGCTATATAAGGAGCTCGCCAAATAGTGGCTCTTGCATTCGTTAACGTGCTGAAACTGCACTGTAAAAACTTCTGCGATAGCGCCCACCACCCTCCCTTGCTTCCCCCATTAATTCTGCCGCAGCATCTCCATATCCACCATTCAAGACAAATCATGTTCATAAAAACAATAATTGTCCCCCATGAATACCAATTTGACTTCCTGCACAGGACAGAATTAAAAGTTGGAGCTTAGAAAGGTAATGAAGTATGGCACACGCTAAGTCAAGGATGGAGGCTTTGTCTGAAATAATCACTTCTCCGGATGCTGTGGCTTGGCTTCGTTTCATATCAACAAGACCGACATATGGAAAAATAATTAAAATGGATGCATTCAACCAATAACAACTGGCTTGTTGCATTTTTAATACGCTATCAACTTTGCATGCTGGCTGTCAATCCACTCTCCTGTCTGAAGCAGCAAAGTCCAATCAATCAAGGTGCAGGAGTTGTAATGCAGCCACATCAGTGGATTCATCCTCATTCCCTCAACCAGCACTCCCCTTCTCAACACAGAGAAATATGTGTAGCAACTTGACAGTGATTTACAGTGCAGAGTTTTACTCTGTCAGTGAGTGAATGGGAAAGTTTCTCTTTGACAAGAGCAATTAATATAAAGCTACGATTGGGGCCTCAGTCAGTGCGGGCTACAGGATGATGTGGTGTAGTGTTGCATCATCACCACCACCAGAAAACATGGCAAAGCCAAGTTGCTGCAGCTCCCTCTTATCCATCTTCTGAGATTATGTTTCAAGTGAACTTTTATACAATTACTGGCCACTCTGAAGCTTCAAACTGAGTTCTGCAATTTTTACACCCAAGGCGGTGTAACAGTGCAGTCCCATCTGACAGCAGCACATACACAAACACAACAGATCAGTGAGCATCCTCATTAGTTTGGCTCAGTTTGACAGAAGCCTCAACCTCGCCACCTCCTAATTTCGGACAAGAGGACAATTGAACACACAGGAGTGAAGAGGTGTGTGAGGCGGAGCATTGGTCTGGACAGATGGCTGGGGGGACAGGAGCAAGGTAAGCAGCTGTGCATGCTAAATAAAGTTTAGCATTACTAAAAGATTGTCACTCAGGGAAAACAGGAGGCGGCAGTTTAAAATATGTTGGAGGAATTCTGATAAACAAAAAGGAACTAGTTAATTAACCACGCTGAGGAAAATTAAGCATTCACCACCAAAATCCCAAAACAAAACCATCTCTAAAGCTGCGCTTCACCACCGTTGAGAAAAACTTGAGACTTTGAGCAAAGGGAACTCATGCAGGGAACAGATGGCCACCCACCCTCACACTACACCTGACTCCATGCAGGAGCAGAAGGAGTCAGAGGGAGTCATGAAATGGTGAAAAAAATGAAAAGTTCCACCACAGAAAAGCTAATCTATGCTGTTGGTTCAACTGTCGGCCCAAAAAATGTCACACAGCTCTTCTCCGTTTGAGGAGGCACGATTGGTCAGTAAGCTGGTGTGAAGTCAACACCATGACGTATGTGAATTGAGAGGATGTCTCTTAGTTCATTCACTATTCAAATGTAAAATTAGTCAACTTGAAAAACCTGTAGTCGGATATTGTCACACTGCCTTACTATATACTTATAATATACAGCATGTACTATGTAATGTAATGTAAACATGCCAGGGGGTTTAACTGCCGAACATCAATATCTATTAAATTTCCAAAAAGGAAGCAAATGATTTTGGTTTGTCAGTTTGTTTTCCAGTAAACTCCTCATCACCACTGTCCTCAAAGTGTCATAGACTGAAATCCATTACAACATTATAACACTCTGTAATGTAGTGTGCATTATGAGGAGGAAACACAGAAGATTGATAGTGGCAAAATGTAGTTCCAGAGGGCTGAAGGATAGGAAGATCCATTCTTCTATTTTCTATACGGGTGTTGGGGGCAATTCAAAGTTCAATTTAAACAGTCAACCTAATATGGACATTTGTGCATTGTGAGAGGAAGCCAGAGTACATCAAGGGAACCCAAGCAAACATAAGTAGAACAAGCGACCTTGAGGTGCAAGCTCAGAAACATCTTGCCCCTGATGGCAAAATGAAGCAGTGAAACTATTTAAAATACGCCACAACCTAAAAAGACTAAAGATAATTTAGGGACTATGACCGAGAACCTCACACAACCCTACATCAAATACTCCCCTGTAAGACACATTACAAATCTAACTCAGGAAAAAAAACAAAAACAAACAAACAACAACACAGTTTTCAAAAGGTGGAGGACACCTGAACCATGTGGGCACAAATGGTCCTGCATGGGGCATCATGGCATAAAAAGTGTCCACATGCTGTTGGTGACACACTATTTCCTGCAGCTGCTTCACAATAAAAGATGAGTTTTGTCCCTAGTGTCCCTGTTTAGTTTTTTGTGTGACCACACAACATAGTCACAGCTTTGTCATGTTGTATGACCTTGGGACACAGCTCAGAGTTCCCTATAAGAAGTCAACCATGAGTTCATGGGCGGAAAACACAGTTCAGGGAATGTGAGGCAACCAGAGTTTGGATTTTCAGCTTCCATTCCCAATGCTTGTGGCTGATCTTGTCTGGAGTTTAAACAGGGTTGTTTTGTACTCACACAGATGTGAGGCACCCAGGCGCTGTAACGCTCAGCAACAGCCAATGACCTCACCTGTCCTCCCCAAGGGCTGCACCACAACACACACACACAAACAGCTTGGCACATAATTAACAACCAAACACACTTTCTCTCTGTATAATTAAGCCCAGTAACAGGCGCCATGTTTGTCTAAGGCAGAGGACTAAATCAGGAACTAAACTTCGTTCTGTCAGTGCGGCAAATTAAAAAACAAACCATAAAATAAAAAAGAACTCAGAGGCAGCGAAGAAGACATCTGTTTTTGGATTCATGTGGAAACTGAATTTTCCCCACTGACTGACCAGTAAATATTTGCAGGGTTTTTTGTAACATTGTTACTCTAAGCCAGAACAAACTAAGCTGTGCAAACCTCTTCAAAAAAATAAAAAATAAATAAAAATAACTACGCTCACCCTGATTTAAATCCAACATGACTGTTTACTTGCTCTTAACCTTAATGTACCTCCATCTCATTAGCGCGAGGCATCTGCCTACAGGCTCACCGCTCCAGTTACTGAAATCAATGTTGTGGATTTTTGGATATATTTAAGAGATGGATCAACATGATTAATAGACAATTTGTGAATCATTACACTAGGAAGATAAATGAAACACTCATTTTACTGTGGACAGGAGTGATTTATAGCCTTAAATCAGTCAAGCAGAGAAGTAACAATATGAAGCTGAAACTATTCTGGTTGTGGATATGAAGAGTGCTTGTGAGTGACTGAGAGAGTGGGAAAGTAATTGTTCTCTAGTGCAATGCTAAAGATAAAACCAAGCAGCAACAATATCCAAACCAAAACTTTACAGCAGTAATTCATTGATTTTAGGATTCATACCACAGTAACACCTGCCTGGGGGCACAAGGCGGCTGAATAGAGACATTGGAAAAGGAAAAGAGTAATGTTAAACAACTAAACCTCTTGCACATTTCTTTTTCTTTTTGCAAGAAATATTTGCATCAGCAGACCTTCCCAATCTGTCATATTTCATTTGAATCAAAGGCTGCAAGAAAACACAGATTTGACTGCACAGATGTCGAACTCCAAAACATACCCCATGCCGCTGTTGTGACAAACTTATAGCTGTAGATGCCACTGTGATATTTGCCAGTGAAAAAAATTTATTGAAAAGAATCAAGATTCATAAAAACCTAATAATTTTTTTCCGCATTCCTCATCTCTGGATCTCCGGTACAGAACATCAGCAGTGTTTTTTTATTTTTGGTTGTTTTTTTTTGGGGGGGGGGGGGGTTGGTTTTTTTAACCATTGTGAAGTAAGACCTCCTCTAGGGATGAAAACAGGCAAAGGAAAGAGCGAAGAGAAAAACAGCTAATTTCTTGTAAACAAATATAGTAGTTCCTCATTAGAAATAGGAATGAAAAGAAGCTTCCAGGCTCCTGCAGGTTCCCACACTTGGAAACAAAGCCGCAGTGCTGTCTTCAAACTGAAGCTAAGCATCACGTAAATCTGAACAGTATTTATTAAAGCAAGGACAGGTCAGCTGCTGCAACTGGGATAATGAACAGGAAATCAGCAGCTTTTCATAGCAAAGAGGCACAATGTAAACACATATAGACACAGCAGTGGAACCAAAGTACATTTTTATTTCTAAGTGTCAACCAGCAAGAAACATTACAGGCACAAACAACATGTTCACTTAAAAATTGGAAAGCAGGAACAGGTGAAGGATGCAACCTCCACAAGGTAACACATACACACATACACACCGGGTCTGATTTGTAGAGCCAAAATAGATGGGAATAAATCACGAGAGCCCAGGCAACATGGCTGCATACTAATCAGCGTATTACCCAGGGGAAAACTCTGGCCTCCGACTAATGGCTGTGTTTGTGCGTTTATGTGTGCGCGCTGAAGATATGTTCAGAGTCACCCACCAGCAGGGTTTGGTTTGAATTGTATGGAAGGAAATTGAATCTGTAAAGTTTTCACCTCTGCCTGTGTCTCCTTGATCAGGTGAAATGTGACATGAGCCTGTTTTGAATTCAGCAGATAAACAGCTCAGTGTTGTTTGAGAACAAGAATTCATTCAATCTACTGTGTGACAAAGGAGGAGAAGAAAGAGGAAATAAAGGAACTTTACCTTTCTGATGGCCTCGGCCCAAAGTCACGAAGCCAGAGGAGATGAAGTTGTGAAGGTCAGCGCCTCCACTGTTCCGCACACTCTCCTTCCCATAGTGGAGACCTGGTCACACACACACACAAATAAAAACATACACACAATCAGTCACATGACTGTTGTTTATTACCTTACGATTAGCCTTGTTAGCAACACAGCTACAACAGGAAGATGGACTCGAACAGGGAAGCAGTTCCTGTTCCCAAGTGTTTCTCAAACAAACTGCGACTTTGACATTAAAGAAAAACTCGGACCGCCTAACCCACAGATACCCCAAAAACTTACAGGGTTGTCAACTTTAACACTTTCAGTTTCCATCTCCTGCTTTCACGCTGCCCACGCAGCTCTGACGCCAAAACTATGCCGTTATATTTGTGCCGGCAGAGCCAGCCGGCCGCGTCTCACTGGGCGCCGGCTGCCTCTCTCTGCAGTTCCTCTAGACTCCGTCTGTCACAACGCCAGCCAATCACAGACTGGGGGGAGGAAGCAGCATGATTGGCTGTTTCGCATCCAATAGTGGTAGTCAGGCCATTAAATATTTCCATGTCTTAGCAGCTGCGTCTTTTTTTAAACCATTATGGGTAATTGAGTCCAAATATACGGCAGTGCGACGGTATAATGGTTAGCGCTGTTGCGCTTAATTTTAGGTTAATTGGTGACTCTAAATTGTCCGTAAGTGTGGGTGTGAGTGCTTGTTCGTCTCTGTGTGTGTTAGCTCTGTGATGGACCAGCGACCTGTCCAGGGTGTACCCCACCCTCGCCCAGTATGAGCTGGGATTGGCTCCAGCAACCCGGAAATGGATAAGCGGTGGAAGATGAATGAGTGAGTCCAAATTTGTGCCGGTGATTTAGTTCATGGCATCAAAATTTCACTCCAGCCGGCTACCCAAAAGTTGTCAAGGCTGTCTAAATCAACAGAGCTACAGCTTCAGTAGTCTTGTGGTGAGTTTGTATGGAATGTTCTTTGCATACCATGTCTGTATTGTTGGATTAGTTGATAAGAAAACAGGAAGCACAAGACTAGAAAAGCACATGGAATCGAACCAGATCTATCCATCGCTATGAAATATGTAGATCGTGAACAGACTGCTGTTGATGATAACTGATGATAGTTAGCTCGATCCCAGCGCAGGCTAGCTTTTAGCTAACTGTGAGCCAGCTGTTAGCTTCATCCATGTTTCTTCATCACACTCCTCTTTAACACATTTACTTGCAGGCCACTGGTGGACTCCACTTAGAGACGGTGTCCCTATTTATGTCGTAGTGATGTAATCTCATATGGAAACGTGGGGGGTTTTGTTTGTCTTGTTTTTTTTTTCGTTTGTTTGTTTGTTTGTTTTTCTCTCTTTTTTTAATCTATCCAAATTTAAGTTTAATTGAGATGAAAATCTTCAGGGGTGTGCTGGTTGAGATATGTTTTTTATTATGATTAATGTGGTTGAAACAAAATCTTCTAAAACAACTTTTCTTCTTATATTATTATTATATTTGGATCACATGCAGACAAAAAAACTGGAAACATGGAAGGATGCACCCACCATGTGTGTTAATGTTGGGGCAAAAAACCAGTTCAGCCCACTGAGGCAAACATTGGGCTTGACCAACATTCATTTGCTAGAAGTCAGGAGACAGTTAACAGATACTGCTCTGGCAATGAAGCATTTCCACTAATGGTGACTAACAACGGTTCAACAGTGCTGCGACACATACACCTCGCATGAGATCTGTCTGTACAGTTCAGGGCAGTGTCCTGAAACCTGCCCCTGCTCTCAGTGGCGGGTTTCAGCACCTCATCTCATCCCCCTTTACACACACTGTTGGTGTGTTTAGGTTGTTGAACATTTTGTGGTGTGCTTGTCTGTAGTGTCATATTTAAATACAGCAGTATGTGTGACAATCCTGTCAGGAGATATCAAAAGTGACACAATTATGAAAATCTCTTTTTTGCCCAACAACTGTTTAAATAACGCGTTGCATTGTTTCATATTATATCGTCATTATTTTTTGTGAGAATTCTGTAAACTATTATTATATTATGTTATTAATCTTTACTGATCATTGTCAGAGCCTAAGCAGCCTGATGAAGACAATTTACCAACGATCGGTGAGGTTGTTTCTTTTCTTTTTCTTTTTCTTTTTTTTTTTTTTGTGATATTGTTTGCAACTGATGGATTATGAAAGTGTCTTCATCCATTTATGGCTAATTATTGGCATGGAAATGAGACTTGTCTACGTGTTCCCAATTTCTCAATAAGTGAAATTCATAATACCAAATCAAGTAAATGCAGCCTTTATAACTTTGAGCAAAATAATAACTGCATATTTATGGTTTTGTGCCATCACACCATGAATGAATCATGAATCTAATGTTTAATTCAACCTAGCCCTGGAAGATCTTCAGTTAAACCATTGATACACGATCATAACCTGTTCATCAGTAAACTTGTCTTCACCTTTTGGGTTCACGAGCCAAGTTTATCTGGATGCCTGTTAAAGATTAGAAAAGAGTATTTGGGCTTTTCCATCACACGTGTCAAACTGGCATCTTCCATGTGGTGTCACTTTCCTTACAGACAGACAGAAAATAGTGGAAAAGGTTTAAAAGGTGTGATGTGGTGTGATTGTTTCCAAACAAAAAAGAAAACGTAATATGTTTTCCACACCAACAACAACAATGCACTTTGAACTCAATTACACCTCTCCCTTCGCTGCTCTCATGGCTGCACACAAAGAATCTTCTGGGTTATTTCACATCCCATCATACCAACAACCCTGGGAGTGACACACACGCAAGCTGTTGTTGTCGTCCTTTGTCACCTTTGTCATTGGTAGGCCCCTCCACGACCCACTGCGACAACCCTTGAATCTGAAAGACCCTGCAAAAGCACCCCCCGCCCTCCCCATCTCTTTCCTCCCACTCACATTCCCAGCTCATTAAGGTGAGGTGGTGTGAAGAGTCTGCAGGGAGAAGGCTACACATTATAAATTTATCGTCCTTGATATAAATTTGTGACTTTCACCTCAACAATGTACGGCAGAAAATGAACATTTGCTGGCCCTTGCTGTGTGCTGAAAATTCATAAGGTAGTATTTTTTTTAATCAGGCTTCATCATTGGACACCTACACCTTCGAATTAGCTGTGAGAGTGGAAAATGTGAATAATAAGATAATTATATCTTGAACCCAACTGGATGTGCTGCTGTGTGGCTGGCATTGAGGAGGTTATCTGACACCAAGGTCTATTAAGCTTTAACACAGCCAGGCTAAGGTAATTTACATGGTCTACTGATTTTATAGCGTTATCAGATGCAGATCTGCTGAAGTCGACATGGAGCTGTGTACATCACCATGATAAAGTCATTCTGCTGAAGTTTGGCTTCACATATCTTCTTATCTTCTTCTTCCTCATATGCTGTCTAAGTCGTAGAAGAAAAAAGCGTAAATACCCGTCCTCTTTCTTTTAACCCTGGCCGCTCATTAAACTGATGGTACACCAACATAATCCACACTGGTCCACAATGAACTAGTCGTACGACAGGAACGATACCCTACCTCCACACTTGACACCTCCTCACACACCAAATCCATGTACACTCAGGGGAGGGCCAAAGGTCCGGCTGCATAATAAGGGGCAATAATGAGATCTAGGGCAGGAGACAATTAGCCGGGGTCTCTCAGATGCTGAGCTTTAACACAGGTGCACTCAGGAGGAAGCCTCTATTAAACATGTTGATGCAGTCAGCATAGGAATGTTGTTTTTAACATGTGGGGGGATGATTATCTGGCCAATGGGTAGCCAGGGAGGTCACTGTGGAGATGTTCTCGCTGCACTTGTTAAGGATTAATTGGAGGGGCAGAAGCAGGGAGGAAGGTGGAGGGATGTTTTATGAAGTCACAGGAGGGCTCTGTGAATATTTGGTGAATAATTAGAATAATTAAATCATTGTTTTGTTACTGAGGCCTGACCTGTTGTTTCAGTAACTCTCAGTGAGAGTATGCTACACACGTTTAAAAATATCCGAAGGTCGTGTCAGAGCTGCTAAATACCTGGAAATGTTATTCTATCATCACAACCTCTAATTGTCCACAGCAGCTGACCTTTAAGCTCGGGAGGCTGCTTATCTGTGACTGACTCACAGCCCACTGCTGGAAATCCCTCGAGAGCTGTGTTGGATCTCAAACAGTCACTATATAGATACTGGCCGAAGGGCTTGCAGCTTCCACATGAGCGCTGCATGGCGCCATCGTTCTTACTCTGATTCTTCTGCTGCAGTAAACGCAGCCTCCATAATTCATCATCCAATTTGCCTCTTGTTTTGTGGGAGTAATTGTTTTTCCTTTGGTTTCTGTTGAATAAACTGAGGCGGAGGAAACACAGCTGCCCTCTGCACCATTTGAAAACTATATTTCACCATTCCGTGCATTACGGAAATGTCAGAGAGGAAATCAAGCGACACTTTAAAAAAAAAACTAATGAAGGAAAAGGGGCAAATCTCTGCAGTAAATAAATCATCCTCATCTGACGACAGCTGAGGGCTAAACTGCTTCACTTGGAGAAGGAGTTATTGGTTACTGTAACCAAGAGCAAACTCCTGTTTAGGTGCCCACCTCTCCCTCTCATGGTCTGCTCCATGATGTGGTTGTGGGGTCCTCTGTGTTCACATCCTAACCCAACCTAAAAGAGGATCTGAGCCCAACAACAATGCAGAGTGGATGTGAATGGAAATAGCTCTGTGGTTGTGCTGGTATCATATTTGCTTGTCTGTACTGTTTCTGCTTTAGGCCCCGCTTATATATATGTGTGTGTGTGTGTGTGTGTGTGTGTGTGTGTGTGTGTATTGCGGAAAATGCAGGGCACTGAGGGTATCGTGACCGCACACAGCCTGTTACGTGTGAAAAAAGAAAAAAGAAATCAGCCTGTTTTATAAGAATTTAACCTAAACAAAGCTGCGAACAGAAGGAGAAGGTCAGGGAGGATGTGATAACTGCCGAAAGCAACAGAGTAAAGGATCAAAGGAGAAATGGATGTCATTCCCATTCTTGACATGAGTTGATAGTGTCCTTTAGCCACTTGCTTTATGAGGTCTCTCCTGATTTTAAAGTGTGTCAGAAAAACCTCTGGTAGTCAAGAGCCCACATCAGCAGCAAGCAGCCTCTCCATAAGAGCCCTGCCTCCCAGCTCTGTGCCAAATGCCCATTTAGGCGCACATGAATATGCATCTTCTGTGAGAGCGAGTGTGGCTCCCTCTCTCCAGCATCACAGAGCTCCCAATTTATATGGACACATCAACCACGCTTTCACCCAGGCTGTCACTGCCTTTCATGTCCAACCCCATCAGGACTGCCGTGGTGTCTTGATAGAGGGAGCGGGCTAGACTGAGCTGAGCAGGCACAAGTTGTGTTCACCCCTCTTGCAGTGTTTGTGTGCAAACAGGCAAAATAGTCGCGGTCAAGCAGAGTGACAGAAAGACAGGTAAAGTGATGTCTGACCTTTACTGAGTATAAATGCATGCAAGGTCAAACTGAAGGCAGCATGCTTGTGCAATGGCCTGAGAGTGACTGTTAGAGATGGGCTGATGCAGTGAATGCTACATACCAGCATTTGATAGACGTATAAATACAAATAAATCAAAATGTAATCTCTTTTTATCAGTTCGAGATAGCAGTGCTGTGTTTTGCACCGCCGTCTCTCAGCCAGAAGCTTCTCGAACCTCTGGCCTGTTGCCAAGTTTGCATGTTTTTCCTGTGCCTTCTGTTCACAAATTAGGTTAACCTGACCTATCCAGGGTGTACTACACCCTCACAGCCAGTAAAAGTCAGCCTTTGAGGGCTGGGGAGGAATAAGTGGAATAGATGATTGATGGATAGAGACGAGGATGCAAGTCTCAAATCATCTGTATGATGTGATCAGGTGCTGAGATGTCTGGACGCCACAGTTTGTTACGGCAGATCTGTCATAACCACTGTGATTTTTAGAGCTCTTGTTTACATCCTTCATGGCCCAACAATATTTACTCATCCAGGTACTGGTGGACCCAGTCATAACCATTTATCGATAATGTGGTGGGTTTGCTATAATGATTGACGCTACAGCAGTTTCTTTAATAACCAAGATGGCCATCACTGATGTGAACAGGTATATTGAATTGCCATAATATTAAATGAACTGGACGTGATATTTTCTCTAAAGGTACCTTTGCCTGTTCATGGTTTCAGTGTTGCATGCTCTCTTCATTCTTTGGTAAGCAGATGTGGGTAGAAAGTGAAAATGATCTGAGAGGTTAGACTCAGTGCCTGGCTGGTTAATGTTGCACGGAAATCAGATTTTTTTAGTACCTATGTGGCAAAATTATGCCCTTCTGGCAGCTAAAACATCAGGGTAGGGGTTGGCTTTTTTTATAAGTCTACAGGATGAACAACTTCAGTTTTCCATACTAATAAACTTCCTTGTCTTAATATCCTGCTCACAAGTCTATCATTTTTTCTTTCCATCTCAGCGACTACTTTGTTTTTAATATCTCATTATTTTCCATCTGTGTTCCTCTCCCCCAAGTAACTTTGCATTCCTCAATCTGATAACACCTGCTTCCCCTGAGAACCCGCTGGTGCTGACTGACGTCCTCCAGACTCCTCATTGTTCCTGTGCAGGTTTTTTCCAAATTCACCCTCCCTGTCTGTCCTCTGATTTGCGGGGTTAAATCGCACTGTGTGTGCTGCATCTGATTCGTCGGCTGACTGACTGAGAGGTCATCATTTCCAGCCTGTCAGAGGCTGCAGGGCTGTGCTACCTTGCCAGCCTGTAATTATCTCCACTAGTAGGCCCCTCTTTTTCTCTGCGGCTCTCCTCCGCCATGCTCTCTCGCTCAAATCGGATGATTACTGGATGTTAACATCAGAGATTACGCCGCTGAAAGAGTGAGCACAGTGGGGGTTCTTTGGAGGGGATGCAGAACTTTACAAAGAAATAATGAAAGAATGTCACAGACAGACACACTACAGTGAGTTCAGACTAACAGTTAAACTGCTGAAACCAGCCTCTGAGCTACATTCGACCCATGGTCTTGGCACAAGCTAGATGCTTTGGAGTGTGAATGCTCGGAGGAGTTAGAAGAGCTCTTACCGTGGTTGGATTTGGAGGTGTGAACAGGGGTGTAGTGGTTCTTGGATGAAGTTCTGACTGGTGTGTTGTCTTTGGGTGATCCGTTCATCGCCGCAAAATTCTCACAGTCATATTGTGATATAGGGATGGGCCCCTGCTGCCTCAGGATGTCTGCAAGGGCCCTGGAAACACAAAAGAGGAACAACGGTTAATACAGGACCAGAGAGCTGCTTTTTCTCTCTGAACAGCTGAACTGGAAGAAAAACAAAGAGATGGTGCGTCTGTCTCCTGCACGCCAAGTGGCTGCTAATTGTTTAGACAGTGTTGTGCTATTATGGGTAATTCAGGACTGCTCTGTTTCTTCCTCTTCTCTTACGGATGGGAACATAACGAATGTTGTGTGAGCCTCTCACCTAATTGGGTTGAATTTGAATGTTTTTCAGGCCGCACCAGGTGCATGTGGAGGGATGGAGCCCTCAAGGGGGGAGAGCGGAGGAGAGGGAGAAGCAATCATGATGAAAGAAAGTTCAAAAAGTGTTTGTTTGTTTTTCTGTTGCAGAGCATTAAAAAATAGAAATCAAATTACTTCTGCATAGTAGCAGCAGCTCAAAGCTTTTGTATGACAAATGTATAACTGGCATAACCTTTGCTTTTAAATTAATATTTTAGCCTCACCCCTCCTCTTTCTGTTGCTTATCGAATGTGCAGCCATGCGTGCCTGTCACATGACCTTGATACGGTCGCAACTTTAACAGTATCCATTATTCACAGTCTTAAGATTACTCAAGTGTTGAATAATGCATCCAATAAAAAAATCTATCCAATGTTAAGGAAATAACGTGTGTCAGCGTTTGTGAAGTGGGAGCAGCTTGCGACATGTGGTCCGCTCATGTATGGCCATGTTTCACACTGTGGCCCCAGGAGGACATAGGAGCCAGCTGAGGAAGTGAGATGGTACTCCATCTCCTGTCAAAGCCCCACCTGAACACACCAGACAGCCATGGGGGCAGGTGGAGTGGCAATGGGGATAGTGATAGTGATGATGGTGATGAACCATAATGTTTGACAGCCTTTCTGTCTGAAATTGGTTCCATCATGTCAAATGGAGGAAAAAACAATAGATTTTTATTTTTTATTTTTAATATGAACAACACGCATCCAGTATAAAGACCGGGCACAAGTCCCACTCACTCCCACACACAACAGATGTACACACACTGGCTCCACAAACACCAGCCTGCCACAGTCACTGTAATACTGCTCACTTTTAAGTCTGCCATCATTATTTAATTCTTTGGTGTTAGATATCTACAAAAAAATATAATGGTATCTGACCTGAGCTTCTTTTACATCATGATCTATTCATTAAATCATAGACAGTCAGCTTCATTTCCACTTCAGTCGCTTAGATACAGAGAGAAAAAAACACTATGACCCCAACTGCAGACAGAATTATGAAGCTGTGTGGTGGAGTGGACTGTCGGCCTCTTAAGACCTGACCTTTGACCTTATAGTCCTATACATTAGATGGTGCGATTATAAGAACTAAAAATAAAACCTTCTTTATTCACTCACCTGTGTATGTTCATCTCTTGTGGCGGCTCAGTGGCTTTGTCATAGGCGACTTTGACGGAGACCCCCAGCACAATGATGAAGGCTATGATCCCACAGGTGATATAGACCGCCGTGTTGGTCTGATCCATGCTCAGGTCGTACGTTTCCCCGGTCGGGGTGGGGGACGGGGCGGCCGTCTGCACCCAATTCGGCGTGTGGTAATTCTTGCAGGCTTTCTGATCGAGCCGGTCTTTCTTGTACTCGCAGCAGAAGCGCAGGTAGCACGTCCCGCAGCAGTAACGGTGGTCCGTGTTGTTGCACTCGAACAGCTTGTCGTACTGCCCGCTCACGTCGTAGTAGCCCAGGCAGGTGTCGTGCGTGCTGGCGGGCGCCGGCTTCGGGGTCTTAGGCGGCGGGACGGCCGTGGGGACCGCCGTGGCTTTGGGAGGCTTCCTGGCCGCCTGCTTGGGTTTCTTGGCGCCGGCCGAGGCGCTCAGCACGCTCAACGGGTCCAGGTACATGAGCAGCAACAGAAGGTGCCTTATCCCCATGGTCGCTTGGAGAACTCTACGAGCTTATGTTCGGGCAAAGACGCTTCAACTCTGGCTTCGCGCTCAGTCGGGTGTAAGTTTCGCCATGGAGTCTTCCGCTGCTCGCTCTGTCTCCGGGGCGGCCGTCATGCTGAATCCAGCTCTGTGCAGACTGCTGTCAAGGGCATCTCTCTGCTCTTATTACACAACACACCAGCTAAAGTCCATGGCGACCCGGCGGGCAGCGGCGGCCGGAGAGCAGCATGTCCCGCTGCGGCGGTGCTGTCCGCGGTGCTGAATCCCCGAGCCGCCGGTCAGCGCTGTGCTAATCAAAGTTCAGCTGCAGAAACAAATTAGGCATTACCCTCACGTCACTGGCGGTACTGATGATCACGCGTCTGCACGTCCAAATAACATGACACGTTTTACTGATCAACACTAAGTCGCTGTTGCAGTTTGCACAAGATATTTAACTTGGCAACACAAACACACACACACACACACACACACACATCACAATATCGTCTGGATGAACATGCTCTCCTCGTGTTAAGTATTACACCCTCCGACCGCTGCACTTTGCTGATTGAAGAGACACGACTGCTTCCGTCAGTGTCTTCAGATACAATTGAAGTCGAGTTTTACGCGTTTGAATTTTTATTTTCTCGAGATCTATTGAAAGAGTGGGAGTGTGAGAGCCGCCTACCTGTGTCAGGATACCCACTGGGTAGTTGCTCTGTCTGGGTCTCCGAAAGTGAGCAGAATATCAGAGCTCTGAGCCTTTCTCCTTCTCCCTCCCTCTCTCTTTCTTTCTCTTTCACTCTCTGCCTCTCTCTTGCCTCTCCGTACTTCTTCTCTCCTCCTTCTCTGCTCTCTCCCTCCCTCTGTCCCTTACATCACTTCAGTGCTGGCGTCAGAACTCAGCCAAGTATCGGTAAATCCCCCCTCCCTCCTTTGCCTTCCTGCTCCTCCAAGAAAGCAAGCCTGGTTATTGGCATTAACACTCTTAAATGGCTGGACAAACCTGCCTGTTTATTTGTATTCACAATTCTTCGGCCTTTTGTGCAGCTGGCTGTTATCATTTTGCAGCTACATGCCTGTAAACAAGCATAATTTTCAGGATGAAACAGTAATTGGCTGTGCTCTCACAGTTAACACGCTCATTATTTTAGATAAAGTCATTCATTTTGGTCTGAAGCCAAGCCATGGCACCTGGGGGATTGTAGAGAACAGATAGGGCTAAATTACCAGTGAAGTGCATTTCAATGCTGCTGCACTGAAATGAACTAAAGCGGCAGAGCATGCTCTCAAAGACAGCTCTGTTCTTCTTCTCTTTTCATCTGTACCAATGGTCACCAGTGAAAGCTATATATATGTAAGTAGACGTTTCCAAATAAAGACCTTCACTAATTAACGCACCTTAAACGAGTCCAATGCGCAGCAGGCAGAGAGCAGGGTTATAACGAAATCCTGCATTCTTCACTCTCAGTGGCACTTGGCTGGAGTGCTGAGCTGTATTGCACACCTTATTTGCACTTATCAGAAACTACCAAAGGTGTCTTGACATCAGCAGATACAGAGAGGTGTGGAAGCTGCAGGAGGAGAGCAGGGTTTTAAATAACAGTTAACCGCCTCGGTTGGGAACACGCGCAACGTGATGTGAATACAGCACTTTGTTTCTGGGGAGGGTTTTTGGCAAGAGGCAGGAGACAGGAGGCTGAATGATGTGGGCAAAAGGAGCACCAATAAAGACCAGAGGAGAGAGATGGTGTAAAAGTGCAAAATGCTGAAGAACTGACCAAAATTTACAGCCCTGACAAAGAATCAACAGATAAAGAACAAAAGTCAGAAGCAGCTTTTTGCTCATGATTTACTATATTTTGGACAGTAAAGAAATTCTTGTTTCATATAGTGTCAGGGTGATTTGTGTCTTAAGAGTGAAGTAAAAGCAGAAAATCTCATGTCTGCACCTTATATGATATTTTCAGATGATCTCCCCCAGAGGTGATGCAAAGTTGAGTTTTATTTCCAACATGAATGAAAACTGTTTTACCTGCCTGCACCTTAGAAAATCAAACTGATATTTGACATCAAGCCTGATGGTTATAGTGGAGACCAAAACAAAGATAAAAGGAATGAACATTGGACTATATATCTGTCTTTTGGCCAGAAACACAATTTGCATCGATGTGTAAATACATCACCATAACTACTTAATAATAATATGTTTTGTTGCCCTTAAATTCTTCAAGAAACCCAACTAATCCATCTTTAAGTTGTCACCTCTTTATTGAGTACTCAGTTAAAGCTGATGAAAGGTTTTGAGTTCATGATTACAGAGAACAAATGTGTTTTATGACTCCTATGAAAGATTGCAGTTGCTCACTTCCAACATTTACATACTGCAGCCACTCTTTATGACTCAATCAGCCCAGACTTTCAAATTATTGGGTATCGTCTGTGTGTGAGGTCACACTAAATATCCTTGCATTGAAGCTCCTATGCAGTGTTAGAAGTGGATCGGCTGCCTTCAGTAGGTCAGGAGGTGAAAACACACTAATTACAGCTGCTCTTTTCACCTCTCCATAATGACCTGCACTGTCATTTTGCAAATACCAGCAGATTCAACTACAGTATTGAAAATCAGCTGATTTACAATTGAAACCAAGCTCTAAACCAGAAAGTGCACTATGAAACCTCTGCTTTTTACTGATCACAATGGACCATTGTGGTACAGCCTTGGCTGTCATGCTCGTATACAGGAGGAGCCTGGTAATTTTCTATTTTTGTAACAGTCAAGAAATCTAATCAGAAACCCACACAAATCAGCAGTAGCAAATAAAAAGTTCAGTAAATACTTCATTTCCTTGTGTTGAGATGAGTTAAAAACTAGTGGCCACGTTTTTTAGGAAATGATTGCTGTTTTGAGACATGGGTGTTAATAATTGTGATTCACTTGAAAATTACAATAATTAGTCAAGTGAAGTCAGAATAATAGTTTTCTCTTCATTGGATTTAATATTGAAAAGGATCTTTGCCTTATCCTTTCTAAGCTGTAGGTGAAAACAAAAGCAAGTGATTATTACAGGACCTTCAAAGTTCCCTGAATCTACCTCACTATCAACACCAGCTGTCAAACTGTTGAAGGAACAGCCAATGGTGCCATATAAGATAATGCTGCCAAGGATGGAGATCACACAGCTGACCACCGCCATGCAACCGTATGACATTGTTTGTACAACAGACCAATCATCACCAGCCAGAAGTGGCTCCTCCAGAAGCTAAAAGGCAGAAGACTTTTCCTGACTGTAGCATTTTCACTGCTGTCATCTTCCCGTCGCTAACGCTCCTTTGCTTCCCCTCCGGAGGAAATACTGAAGGCAGGTGGAATGCCAGCTCTCATTAGAAAAAGGATTTCAAAAGCTCCCTGACAGGAACACTAGGGGGGGAATGCTTTGCATAAGCATCTTTTTTCACTATCACCAGTGGCGTGACTGGCAGCAGGTTAGGGGACCAAAAGATCCTAATTTAAAGTCTAAGCCTCTCCTATAAACTTCCAATCTCATATCCTGAATAGCTTATACACCTTTAGAACATCAGCGTGACAGACTGACTCAGGAGACAGATTTTGTCCTTCAACAAGCTCAACTGAAAGACTTTTAGGTCAAAAGCAGTTTGTTTTTTCATTTACTACACACCAAATGAATCCATTCAGTATAGGTTTTGCACAATGAGTGACACGCAGAGGAGGAAAAGAGAGTGTGATGATATTTGTATCTGAATCTCAAGCCGACAGCGCATCTGATTGGAAGGTTGAAAAGCAGTTGCTTAGTAACCACGTTTTACAATGCCATCCATACTTGTTGTGATGAAAAATTTAAACTCTTCAATACTGAACTATTCTCTGGAACTTCAGCATGAGATATAGATGTGCTCTGAGACATATGGATCAGGACAGGAAGCTGAGCAACAAATTAAAGCACATACACTGGAGCAAAAACATACAAACACCTCGTAGGAATATAAACCTTACGCCTTCCCCACAATACATGATACATGCTACTGTATTTTCAAATACAGGATGTGCCTACAGCAGGCCTATAGGCAGCCTAAATGCAGAAAGAAGGTGATGTTTCAGCCTGACTCATCTACATCTGTGTGCTGCAGTTTGAGACCAACTGGGATGATGTTCCATTAATGTTTCACATCCATTTCTGTTCCTGCAGTAAACATGATTGAGGATGCATCCTGCATGCGGCTGCACTCAGTGTCATTACATCACTGCTTTTTTATCTTCAGGGTGTATCATTACTGGTGGTGTTATTCTATGATTCAGTATGGTATTTGGTTGTATAATTTTCAGCACTGTGTATTATGTTCCATTATTTTCTAGGCAACACTTTATTTTCTTCCCCTTCCTAATTTATCATTTATGAGAATGACTTTAAATGGTTTATGAGAAAGCAGTGACATTGTAGTGTAGCTGTAAAAAAATAAAAGTGCATTTTTAGGAAAGCAGTTCAGCCTTTGAAAGGAAAAGTCATACATATACAGTAATCCCTCGCTATATCGCGCTTCACCTTTCCCGGTCTCAGTGCATCGCAGACTTTTAAAAATATTCTGTGTAAATTAATATTGCGGTTCCCTTAGTACACGGCGGGTTTCTGCAGCCAATTGAAATTTGGCTTAGTCTTCCCAGATGATTTCATACATGCCACACTATTGGCTGATAGAAGAGACACGACCTCCTGCTTGATCTCCCACCTTTTAGAGATCCCACCTTTGGCGTCAGCCTCCAGCCTAACTTCTGGTGAGACCCAGTCTTTGGTACAGACATCTGGAGAAGTCCTGGCTTTGTTCCTGCCTTATACAATGCCCATAGAACGTTTCCACCACTTGGTCTTTGGGATGTCCTCCTTGGCAGTCGCACCAGGAAACCAACTGCCATTGCTGCTGATGCAGCTGATCATTAGTGTGGCCCCCGCTGGCTGCTGATGGAGGACTGAAAGCTTTCATATTTGTTGAGTCCATTACTCTGTGGGATATGAGCTTCTGAGTCCATAGTGACCAGTTTAAACTGTAACAGCTGGTGAACCAAAAAGAAGAGGACTCAAAAGCTTGACTCAGAACTTGAGGTTCCATCAGTCAGTTCGAGCATTTACTGGGAATAAGGCAACATGTAAAAAGATGAGTAAAGGAGTAATTAAACCAGGAGGACTTAACACACTATCAACTTGTAACCTCATCACAGTGGAACAAAGACAAACTGACACAAAAAAGAGGGGGAGCACAGAGTGAATACAGAAGGAGAAGAGAGACAGTAAGACTCAAGAGCAGCGCAGTAGGACAGGCAGATAGTCACAGCAGAGGGAAACACACATGGGCAGGAAGCAAGATCTGAAACAAGAGTCAGTGTTGGTCACACCAAAATAAACAAGCAAGTACTGAAAACAATTAAAATCAATTCATTAAAAATGTATAAATAAAAAAATAAATCTGGAAGTCAAAAGTGGCTTAAAGGACAGAAATATACACTATATTGATGAAAGTATTCGCTGACCTGCCTTTACTCGCATATGAATTTAAGTGACATCCCATTCTTAATCCAGAGGGTTTAATATGATCTTGGTCCACCCTTTGCAGCTATAACAGCTTCAACTTTCCACGAGGTTTAGGAGTTTGTTTATGGGAATTTTTGACCATTCTTCCAGAAGCGCATTTGTGAGGTCACACACTGATGTTGGACGAGAAGGCCATGTCACGATGTCACTTAAGATCATATGCGAGTCAAGGCAGGTGAGCTTTTGGTACTTTTGGCAATATAGTGCATGTCTGCCTAGCTGAAAATCCGATCCTGAAACCATCACTCTGTGCTGTGTCTGTCAACAATCTACACAGGCTGTCTCCAATTAAAACCTGCTGCAAAACCTTTCATTCATTCACATAAACATAAACATTGTAGTCTGTTCTAAAATCATAATGGGTGCTTATATACTCTGTATGAACCCAATCCAGCCTTCAATTATTGCCCCATTCAATTCTATTCTGTTCATTTTATTCCATCTTTCAGCCACTTCAGGCATATTCATTTATCATTGAGGAGGAAAGTAAGAAATAAGTCATAGCAAAATCTGTTGAGAAGCCAGTGTCCATTTTTGTGCAGTCATAACAGTGAGTTAAGAACTTCACGGTGACCAGCTGAGCAGAATAAAGGCTTTTTAACTGATTTTTCTGCATGCCTTGGATCGCTCCCTTTTTCTTTTCTGTAATTTCAGGCTTCCAATTATGACTAGCCATGCAGAATAAAGAGCTTCAGACACATATTCAGAATGCCTTGGAGTTCTCTTTTTTCCACATTACCACCAAAAGAACTTTATTCACCCAGAAAAAACTCTGAACTCAACCATCGTTATAGGCTGAGAAACAACTTAAGCTTCTTATTTGTTCATGAGTTGACCCAGCATCATTGGTGTGCCCGGCTCTCTGCCCAAGAATGATGCACATTACCTGCCAGTGGGAGAAACAGAAGGGAAGACAGGAGGATTTCAGGATTTTGCTGTTACAGGACTGACAATGCAGTGCAGCATATCCTTGCATGAATGGACCACCATTGTTCTCGTGTCCTCTTGGTTTCTCTCCAGGGGCCAATCCTTTATACATGCCATGTTCTTCTGCCATTACCATGACCCAATTTCTTTTGAAGCCTGGGTTTCCCAAATTGAAGAAAGGGCCAGGATGGTATAAGAGCTTTTAAGAGAAACTGTCCCCTAGAGTTTAAATTTGCGTAATGCTGAGTCCTGCTGCTGAAAGTGCTTTGTCAAGAATTTCTGAGAATGCTCCATTTTTTGCCCACAGGGCTACAAGTACAATGTCGGGCCAGGCAGAGAATTAAAACCCAGACGGCTTCTCGAATATGGAGAAACAGAGCACCTCCTTAAAAAAAACAAGATGAAGACGTGTCATGCTTTGTTTCTTTAGCTGCGTAAACTACCAATAAAAGGAAATACACATTTTCTCTCCTGGACGGTGTGCTAATATCAAACGAAACCAGTTTCAGTTTCAGTTTTTGAGTGCTAAAACATTTTAACGCTATCCTGTATTTCTTTGAGCTTTTAGCCGTTTACTGGCTGCCTCCTCTGGACAAATGGAGTCGAGTGTGGAGTAATGGCATTTCCTAGCACGATGTCATCACTCCCCTGTCTTGTTAATCTAAAATCCTGTCCCTGGCACCAGCTCTGGCATGCTATAATGTCTTGCTAATTTACAGCTAGACTTAAGACTGAATGAGCCTGTTTGATGTTCAGTGTTGGCTTTTGATCAGGGCCATATATCCTCGGAGCTCAGAGGCTGAGGTTATAAATGATTATTAGTGTAGTGCTGCTTTATAGAATATAACGAATGGTGGCTGATGGTATAAGATGTGTGCATGCAACGTGATGTCATCATATAGTAACGGTCATCACTTACTTATTATAATAATCTGCTGGAATTCCCATAAGGGAATGTAGAGGTGTTTCACATTGACGGTGTAAAGAATATGAACATAGTCCTTTATGTTGTGATGGGACATTTTTAGCTTTGTGATTGGCTGTGGGAAAATGTTAAGCATGTAAACATACCTCAAAACAAGCTAATTTAAAGCTGAAATAATTTTTCGATGAACTCACCACAGAGGCTTTCAGTATCTACCAGCTCATTATTTTATTTTTACAGCCTTTGATTTTCATCAGGGAGCCGGTTTTAGCTTTAAGTTAGCCACTAGTTGTTGAATGGAATGTGACACTTTTTATTATTTCTATTTTATTTTTCACAATGGAAATGAAACACTGAAAATGTTGCCCCCATCCTGTTGTAAAAGCTCCTAATAAGGGGGGTCATGGTGATTTGCTTTCACCTGTTCAGTTCATCCTGAACCAGGTCTGAAAGTGCTCTTCATCAAGTGATTGTTCCATCTGGTTCTGTTCTTCTGGTGTTGTGCCGCATTACATTGCTGTTGGAATATGGTTTGACTAATTTCCTGTTCTCTAATTCAGAAGGTGGTGACAGTGTGTGCAAACAAAGATTTCTTCAGTCATCAAGCTGGAGGAAGTTTGCTAACTTTAAAGACTTCATTTGCTTCTATTGCTGCAGGAAAGATTGATGAAGAGTTTTTTACTATTTACTACAGTTTAATTCCTACTTTTGTGCCATTTCAGCTTATTCACTAACCATGAGCTGTTAAAATTCAATTAAATTAGTGTAAAGTCCTGATGATCCCTGAGTTTTCAGCGATGGTTTCTTCTGAGACAGGTGATGGTGATAACTGAAAGTGCGCTTAAACTACACAGGTCATAACCTTCAGTAAATATAAAATAATAAATATAAAAATGATGGTTGGTAGAATTAAAATGTGACCGAAGTAGTAGTGTCGATAAAATCCTTTTTTGTTTTATCTAATTTCAATAAAATTTGAGATTCCTTGGAAACAGGAACATTTTGGTTTGTTCCTAAAGCAATGCAACAATATTAAAGGTTCTGTAGACAAGATTTGAAACAATAATGTAGCTGTGAACAGTGTAAAGTCAAGGCGTCCTGAACAGAGAATGAAGCCACACGTCCTGAAACGCTTATGCTTTGGGATTTTTTTATAATTCTTTATTTTTTTTTCATGTCCATAGGAAACTTATTTCAGTTGAAATTCTTTTCGGTTGCTCTGACAGCCGCACCGGGCTTCCCAGCACCTTGGTGGAAACACAACGGGAGACCTCAGGTGTTGCAGACCAAGCATTTTTCGGTATGAAATGCTGATGGTCATGGGCGACATCTCGTGGCATTCAGAATTGATAAAGAACCTTTAAGCAGAAAAATGATTTTTATCGTAAAATTTCATCAATTGTGATGACAAAGCTGGATTGAATATACAGTCTTTTTCAAAGAACTGTTGGGCACTGGGGTCACGGATTCAAGATAAGTTTGTACATTCAAATGTTCTATCTCTCTTCCTCAGCTCTCTAAATGGCAATGACCTTAGCTTGCAGGTTATGTAAGGCAATTCAAAACCCATCTAAAACCACAAACAAGGTCATCACATCAGAGATGACATCTATTGATTCAGCTCCCGCTGAGCTGCGGGGAAACGTAAATGTTCCTTTGCACTGCTGAGGCGACACTTAAACTGAGGTTAAACATCAATGTGCAATTATTTCGACATTGTGTGGTCTCCCATGCCTCTTTATAGTCAGGCAAAGTACAGTCCTCAGCTCCTTTCACTGGTCAGCTCATGTGTTAGTTAGTTGCATAGCCACAGTGAACATGGTGGGAAGTCACCTGGCAGAACACTACTCTACCCAAAAATGTAAAGAGCCCCCGCAAATCATCTCGATTCCCCCCAGAGGATAACTTCTCCAGATGCCTCTGTTTTCCTCTTCACTGATGCGTTGCGGTATGTGTAGGTGTTTGTGTGTGAGTGAGTGTGCAAATCCAGGCTCAAGTAAGAATGTGCAAAAGTGGGTCACAGCTGCAAATATAGGACCATTTTCTCAAAGCCGGGGTTTTCCTTGAGCAAAGAGAAGAAATCAGACGGGTGCATCAGGATTGTCATTCTCTGGGCCTCATTCAGTCACATTTTTAACCACATGTTCTCTTCCATGGAAGACCGAGGCAATACCAGAGCATACATTTTCCAAATAGGCTGTCATACTGATGTGCATCCTTCCCACTATTTTTCTCAAGCCTCTCAACCATCCCTCCATTTCTCTTTGATATCTGCTCTGTCTCTCGAACCTGTTTCCCAGTTTGGCCTTATCTTTGTTTCTGAATAAAATCCATATTAGACTCTTGCATTTTCAATTTCTGCACAGATTGTGGGGCTGTGAAGGTTTTCTGAATATTTTGGCTCTGTGTTTTTCTTCAAAGACACTTCTGCTAATAAAAACTGCAAGGTTTATTTGTGAAACCAGCATCATCTGTCTACGCTTGAAGATTGCACGGGATACCAGATGCAGCTAGCAAGCCCCTCTGATAGCACTTCTACCTCAATTTTTCTTGTTTGATTTATTTCTTACTTTATGAAACAACCTTCATCTCTGTTAACATCTCCTCCTCCCCGACTATAGGTTTACATAATTAAACAGCCTCAGTGAGATGTATACTCTGAGGGTCAGTGAGAGAAGCATCTACAAAATTGAGACAGTGCTTCACACATTATTTATCCAGCCTGACACACTCACATGAGTGACAGTCAACATTATCAATGCAGTTTTCCAGCTCATTACCCAGAGTTCCACCCAACCCGTGTCCCTCCAGAGACATGTTTTCATGTGCTTAGTGTGTCACGCCAGCTGCTGAAACACCCAGCACACAAATGTAGTATCAGTGTGGACATTGATAATTGAACAAAAAGAAAACAAACAGCATCTGATGCTGAAAGCAAAAAGCCTTTATGTGTTATGGTTTGTAGGAAACTAATTAACGCTCCAGGCTCAAGATTTCTGCAGCATCCATATGTTCAGATCTGTAGTCACATGATGTCTAACGCCTCACCTACTGTATTCTCCAACAACTGTTTCTGTCTCACTGGTGAGGGGGATGAAAGCTGCCTGAGGGCTGCCAGGTAAACAAAGATATTCCCTCTCTCACTTAATCTGTGCATGATGCAAACTCGGTTTTCAGCTTGTGGTGGAGAACCTCGCTACAGATTTTATGATCAAAGATGTTTAAATGCAATTCATTTATGTGAACTTCTGACTGCTTTCTGGTCACAATCGGAGGATACATTGTGTGGCATTTTGCAGGTGCATAAATTACAACCACGCAGCACTAGACCTGTTAGATGATGCAAAATGAGTCATGAATTAGTGAGGGACTAATCCAATCATGTCATTATAATCTATTTGTATAATGCAGTAAAACCAGTTAATCTTTTATATTTATGTCAATTTTTAATTAATAGTTGTGTGTGAATTAGCTTTAGCTCCTCTTTGCTGAAAGTAGTTGGCAGCATTGCGCGTGGCTTTTCTCATGTGTCAGATGGTTTTTCACGGAGAACCCTCTGGAAGGCTTCATTGAAAACTGCTCAGAAAAGAGCAGATTCTTTAAAACTAAACCATGCATCTGATTGGATGAACCTTCCATCGATCACCTATCACATTAACTGCCTCTAACATAGCTATCAAACATCCACAGGGGGGAAACTACAATGCCAAATTCAGTCAATGCTGTAGCACTTTGAACTTAGCTGCAGATGTCAACATTGGTCAGTTTACCTGTAAATTCCTTTTTTCCAGCAACACTGCTAACTAAATGTTATCTGGCCTTTGTAAGAAGAATTCAGCTCATATTGTTTTGATTGTGATAATGACTAAGTGATGGTATTGTTGTAAAGGATGTTGTTGGTCCCTGTCGTAAATAACTGTCAGGAACGATGGTGAGTCATTATGCTGAGGTTAGCTGAAGAGACAGCTCTAGGTGGAGACTGATCATTTCTGCCAACCAACATGCTGCATTCAATGTGTCCATGATGTTGGAATTGAAATTGTCTCCCATCCTTGTGAAAACACCCATGGGGTGTGGAATTAACCATTAAATTTGTGCATTGTGTAATATTAGAATATTCATTCATTCATCTTCTACTTATCCATTTCCATCTCGCAGGAGTGCTGGAGCCAATCCCAGCTCACTCTGGGTGAGGGCAGGGTACAACCTGGACAGGTCACCAGTCCATCACAGGGCCAACACACAGAGACAGACAGAGACCAACAACCACTCACACTCACACTCACACTCAATCTAAAGTCACCAATCAACCTAGACAGAGTAACCAGAGGATACCCACGCAGGCAGGGGGAGAACATGCAAACTCCACACAGTAAGGCCTGGGAATTGTGTTGTGAGGCAACAGCGCAAACCAATATGCCGCCGTGCTACCTAACTTCGAATAGTAAATCCAAAAGTTCTGATTGACAAACATTTGTCAAAATAACCACACATGCCACCATTGAAAGTTCCACCTAAACAAAATCTAATCTTAACACATACACAGAAGTTGCTGTTTTATTTTCACAGCTCATTTTTAATGAGCTGTGAAAATAAAACAGCATACAGCATCAAAGCCTGTCACATAATCAGCCACTGTTGCTCTCCATATAAGTGTGTTAACTGATAGAGGCTGTGCAGACAGTGTCAGGTCACTCCTAACAGGACTCCTGTCCCATTGAGCTGCTGCTTGTTGTATGTTCATCTTTCCAGGTCCAGCCCAGTTGTGGGCATGTTTACTGTCTGCTGAAACATCTTAATGTCAGAAATAAGCAGTTACAATGAGGTCTTGTGGGAACACTGGCTGTCAATCAAACATGTAAGCACATATTCAGACATTTCCATGGACATTTTTTTTTTTTTTCATTAAAAAGAAATCTACATAATCTGATTCTGTAAATCAATATTCATTTATTCATTCATTCATTCATCTTTTACCGCTTATCCGTTTCCGGGTCACTGGGGAGTGTTGGAGCCAATCCCAGTTCACAGTGGGCGTGGGCAGGGTACACCCTGGACAGGTCTAAATCAATATATTTATGTCTGTTTTAGATTTACAGTATCATGAGCTCCATTCAGCCTTCAGGGATCTTGATGAAGACAGTAATAGAGCCTTCAGAGAAAATCAGACAGGAAAACAGGGGCAGACAGAAACAGAGAGATCAAAAGGTTGTACCCATGAGTGATGTTGGGAAATGACCCCTTCTGCCTGAATGGCCATGCTCACATCAGACCAAGCCACAGCTGTGCTTAGCTAGCTTTGTGTCGTTGGGAGTGTGTGTGTGTTTGCATGCATGCATAACTGCTCATACATGTTTTGTGTGTGTTTGTGTGTATGGGTAATGCATAAAAGTTGTCTGTTTGGGTCTCTTTCTTTAGTGGGCATATGTGATTGTGTAGAGAAGTGTCAGGAACAAACAGTAGTTTCCCTGCTGAGGCGTGAGAGAATGAAAACCTCAGTCTGACCTTCCAAATGAATGCACATTAAGTTGAGTCTGCTTGCTGATCCCACTTCTGACGGGGGAAAAAATGGAACAACGATATCAGGATGCACAGTAACAGTCTTCATTTATGTTGAAAGTAAAATTCCACTTTTCATGATCTCTGTCTTTACCTGACGTAGCTCTGGAAACCTTTCTGCAACTTTAACTGACGCTGCAATAAAGAATTGACAACTTAAAGATGCACCAGTTGGATTTCTTGAAGACCTTGAGGGCAGCAAAACATTAACTAGTTATGGTGATGCATTTACACATCAATGCGAGTTGTGTTTCTGGCTAAAAGACAGAGGTTTAAACCAACACTTTGTTTACACCTCCACTATAGCCATCACGCTGTTGCAACCATGGTATCATTTGATACAGCAGAAGTGAGTGATTTTAGAGTATAGAGATAATAATAATTTGAATGGCGCTTAGTGACAGCTCATATTTCCACCACAACCTATAAATAGTAATAATGATAACAACAACAACAGCATTATTGTTATTATTATTATTATTATTATGTTGTTGTTATTATTATTGTTTTGGCAGTGGGTAGCTGCAGTCAGATTCAGACTACACTGACACAAAAAGTTCGATTTATAAGGTGTAGGCAGGTAAAACAGTTTTCATTCATGATGAAAGTAAAGCCCAGCTTTTCATGAGCCCTGTGTTTACCTGATGTAACTTGAGGGGATCATCAGAAATTGAAGTTTACTTGTGGCTTGCTTGAGTCCCGCCACAGTAACCTAAGACTTGAGACTTGCACACGAGGATGAATGTTTGCTACAGCGAATGAAGCCAAACATTTGATTTGACGAGTGAACTTACTGTCAGCTGGGCCTGTTTCACAACAGACATGTTGAGCGGTCACCGTAGTAACAGTTCAGATGTCACTCAAGATGTCAACTATAATATTGCAGATCATCTCTCAGTGACGCTGCAGGAACAAGAACAGGAGCCTGAAACCAGTTCAGCTGCTTTTCTCAATGTCATCAGATGCATATACATGTTATTAATATGTTTAATTTCAGTGGAAGTGAATGATGATGTGAGTAAAATATTTGTATCAAAGTAGCTGAACAGCAGCTTTGTAAAAAAAAAAAAAAAAAAAAAATCATAATAATGTAGTGTGACTGTATCCATGTATTAATCATTGCATCAGGTGGAGGGTGTGGATAATACTAAGTGATGAAATATTAACAGATGCTCATACACATGTAAGGATGAACATGAAAGTGTTATCAGACATTAGAATAAAGCTCAGAGTGTTTGGAGCCTGGCAGGTCCCTGGAGCCCGAGCGACGGCGCTTTGTGATTCAAAGCTTGGAACGTTGCACCTCGGGGTCCTTGCGGGTGTTTGACAGGAAAGCTCTAACAATGGGTCCGTTTTTTGGATCACTGCTACTTAACACAAGAAAGGTCTTTTTCTCTTTAAAACTGAAGGACACAGACGTGACACATTCATCCCAAATATAGCTCAGCTCATCAAAACAGGCCTGAGTTGACCCAGTGGTGGGATGGAGCTTTTTTTCTCACCACAATAAAAAATGTGCATATGGCCGTCTCAGCGTTCTTCCAGGACTTGCTCAGGGATAAATGTCATTGGTATGTATGGGCTGCCCTGACACCCCCCCGCCCCACACACACACACACACACTCCGTAAGCCTCCAGGCATCATCTTCAGCACTTTCCAATATTGGATCAGCAGAAAGAAAAGAACATCTCTGTGTGTTTTTTTTTTTTTTTTTTTAATCATTGTATTTCTGCATGAGAGATGAAGATAATGATAAAGACATATTCCATTCTCAGTCCATCAGCGGTTTTATCGCACCTCATCATTATTTCATTCAGCGTTGGTTCAGATTAATGCTGTTTGTCAAGATAATCAGACGGTTTGGTTGGGATGTATTCATGTGATGGATAAGGCTGTTAGCATTTACAGAGCCGAGGACACCTCCAGCAAAGTTTTTGCCCTCAGATAAACTGTATCTTCCTTCCAAAATTATCCTGCTAAAAGCTCTGACGCGGGTCTTGAAGAAGGATGTTTTTTGGGGGGGTTTTTTTTGTGCAATTGCCTCAGTGCAACATGGAAAATTGCCCTGGGTCTCATGGCTACACATATATGCAGGATGAATAAAGTAAAGTGGAACACAAATTCTTTGCAGACAGGGACGTGTTTCGCTCTCTCTGAGTTTCTTCCTCATTTTTACAGGGTGAAAGATCTGAAGAGGTTGATGTCATTAAATCTAAGTGTAAAGCCGGAGGGTTTGTGTTCAGAAGAGCAGCAATAGTCCTCGAAACATAAAGATGTGTGTGAGATTTGATGCTCTCATATATACATTACTCTCATATGTTAAACACATTTACTTGCATTGAACTGATAATGAAATTAACTTTAAAATGAGCGCGGCTCTTGTTTAGAATTGTGGAAATAACGTCTTATAATAATATAATACATAACACCAGACTGTATATCTGCATGCATTAATGTATGTTTTTATATTTAGAATATAGAAAGCACAATTAATGGAGGCAAAGAAAAGCTGAATTGAACGGAGTAGCTGAGCTTTGTGTTCAACAAAGGGCGGAAACTCACAGTCTTTCAGCTCCACAGTCTGCTGCCTCACACATTTGGTCAAATTTGACACACAGCAAAGGAGACTCTGTACTTTGACCTTTTATTTTCTACATTACACTCTGTGGTACTTTACTGTGGTTTGTATCACACACTGTTGTGATGTTAGCTTTGTAGCTTGTTTTGTTGTGAGGCTTTTAATTTTTTTTTTTTTATATTGAACAAATTATACAGACAGGATATGGAGGTCAGCTATATGTACATGTATACAACACACACACACACACACACATAGATAACATATGCAGATGAATAGATGTTTGGCTGTTTTTATTTCCAATCCACCCTCGTCCTGTTGCTGGTGTTGTCAGTAAGTCTGCAGACGTTTTGCCCTTATTGTGGGAGGAGACATTTATACAGGAGATTTGCTGTACATGTTTAAGATACAATAAGATAATATAGCCTTTATTGTCACTATACAGCGTCTGTACAATGAAATTTTGTGGAAATGTTGTGCACGCTGTGTGCATTGTGTGCATTGTGTTCCCGGCTTCACCTCATATGCTGGTGCATTACACTGCGTTTGCTCAGAGGGCCACTCCAACATGAGTGATCTCGCACTCGAGATGGGATGCAATCTGTCTTCTCCCAGGGCTCTTTGTCTAATACTGCTAATTAGAGGAAGAGAGAAAAGGGTCAATCCTCTGTGTTCTCTGTACACTCACTTTCCCTCTCAATCTCCCTCTCTCCCCCCTTCTCACACTCTTAGTCTCATTCTCTCTACCAATTACTGGATTAGAAGGGACATTACCAGGAGTCGCTTGGAAACCTAGGTGTACATGCGCTGTCACTACCAATATAAGACTAATGGAGACTGTAACAAAGCCCTGAAGAGTCCTGTAGTTTGTGACCAAAGTTTCCCATTAGCTGATTACTGCAGTTAATGTAGAACAGCAGACAAATTAAGGCATTTATTCTTTATTTAGATTTACTCTTACAACCAAGGTGCCCTCACAATAGACACAGGAGAGAACCCATTGTCTTAACTGGTCTGTTTGGTCATTCATTCATTCATCTTCAACCGCGTATCCGTTTCCAGGTTGCGGGGGGTGCTGGAGTCAATCCCAGCTCACACTGGGTGAGGGCGGGGTACACCCTGGAGAGGTCGCCAATCCAGCACAGGACCAACACACAGAGACGAACAAGCACTCACACCTACAGACAATTTAGAGCCACCAATTAACCTGAACATGAGGTCTTTGGACAGTGGGAGGAAACCGGAGTACCCGGAGGAAACCTGCGCAGGCACAGGGAGAACATGCACAGAAAGGCCCCGGGCCAGGAACTGAACCTGTGACCTTCTTATTGTGGGGCGACAGGGCTAATCACTATGCCGCTGTGCTGCACTGGTCTGTTTGTCTGTGAACCTGTCTGTTCTCACTGACTCTGACTTTTACAGTGAATTCTTGGACGTGCAATGAAAACTGAAAGGCCAAATAAACTATCCAGATGGTCTATAAGACATTGCGTATATAGCAAGATTAAATCTGGCTCTGCTTCCACGATGGGGGTTTTTTTTGTTGTTGTTTTTTGTTTGGTTTTTTTCTCTCTACACTTATTTTTTCAGACATGTAAAAGAATGGGCATCTCAATCGAAAGGGTGTTTTCCAGCCAACAAAACGCTGCCAAAGCTTACCATCTGTTCCTACTTTGGGGGTGGAGGTAGTAAAGGAGTGCATTAAATCAGTTCCAGCAACCGGGTGATGTCAGGAGAAGCTGCTCCTGCGCAATTGATCAGTCACATGGCCTTGAAACCTCAACATGGACCTTGCCCAGCAGAAAACTGTGGAGGCTTGATTTGCTTAAGATTAGTATCCCCTCCGCAGGGACGCAGCACACCGTTGTGTATGAAACAGCGAGGTAACACCCCGCTAACAGATGGTTGGAAAGAAGTCAGTGAATATATGAGGTATGATAGATGCAGAGGTGTGAAACTTCTTCAGCATCACCCCTCCTGTGTGATCACTCAGGAAGCGAGAGGGAGATTCGGCTCAACTAATTACGTAGGCATCTGGTGTTTCGATAAAAGATTTAATCCTGAACCTTGTACAGTAACAGGTGCCAAAATGACAGCGGCGTTTCCCTCAGCGAAGATTTGAACTGCTGAGAAACAAGATTGGACAGAACTTAGCTCAGAGAAGTTGACTCTCCCTGGTGGTTGCAACTGTAGTTATGCAAATTGGACACTCATGGGTAAAGGCATGATGACTCACACATGAGACGATTTTCACAAAGATGGCTCTCCGCTCGGCACTTCAGTAGAGAGATGTGTTGATTTTCTGGCTCGGGGCTTTTTTATGTTGTTTTCCTTCTGATTTTACAACACAACAAACCTTAGAATTTCCCACAGATCTTAGAAAATGCTCCCTAACTTTTGACTGAATAAGTTTTGAGATTAAATCACAGCAAATCAAGCCTCTTTTGAAGAGGAAAGGCCCACCCTCCCCATCCATCCTCTCCTGCTTGTTAGCCAGCCAGCGACTTGACAGTGTTTAATTGATTAAACTTTGAATGCCTTCGAAGGCTTAGCTCCACCAATAGATGCAGTGCACACACACCGTACGGATGGCAGGCAACAGCAGAGAGCCCAAAATCTCTAAAATGACTCACAAGTGCAAGAGAATATGTGGTTGATTATATAATTGTGTGCATGCCTCCTCCAGTAAGTCTCATTGACTCTAGCTTTCACAGGGCACTCCTATCGTCAAAAGCACATTTACATTCCCACAATGTGTGTGTATGATTTGTGTGCTTCACTAACAGCCTCCTTTTCATGAAACTTTTCTGTTTGTCTGCTTTAATTTGACCTGCCAACACTGTTGTGTTTATTTGTGCCAGCAGAGGCTTGGGAGTTGGGGTAGTTTATTGCCCTTAGAGGCCCAGTTTTGCTCTCGTCCTTCTCGACAGCTCATCAGCCGCCAAGCGCCTTCACCATAAATTGACTTAAATTATGCATGGCTTTCTTAAACCAGTGCAAAGGGTCCCCACCATCACGGAGTCCCTCCTCACAACATCAGCTTTCAATACAGTGCCTTTGAAAATATTAATTCCCAATGGAAGGTTTTACGCTGTTTTATTTTACAGTATTAAATATACTTTGATGTGGCAGGAATGGAAATACAAATCCTCTCTCCAACCAGGACATTTCTTTCAGACAGCATCAGGTTTTTCTTCCAGGATTGCTTCACATGAGGTTCTGTTTATCACTAATACCTCAATACAACAAACTGAAACGTGCCATCAGTAGCTGAACAGAGGCCACGTTGTCCACGCTGGGCAGTCTTAGTGTTCAATACATGCGTACATGCACATTAGCTGCTTCCAGCATGATGCACGAAAATGATTTCAAGGCTTATGACACCAGACACAGCTTTCAATACTAAGTATGCAGTGGATTCACCATTTATGGAGCCATGTAGCTTATGAAGGAGAGAGTCAGCCACCTGCAGTCCTTCAAAAAGGACACTTCACATGAATGAGCACGCAGGTTTTGTTCAAAAAAGCCACCTGCATCATAGCAACAGCCTTGACAGCACGTATGGACCAATCAGTGTTGAAATCAGATGAATGGTCCTACATTACATAGCCTTTTTATCCAATTATGGTGTAAAGCAGAGCAGCATATTGCATGCTGCTGAAAGCTATTTTATGTTTTTCAGATTACTGTTGGGATTTGACGACAACGAAAACGTCTGACAAACTGGGACATCTTACACTGCGTGTTAGTGCCATGTCTCGATCAGGAGATGGGCTGGACCCATGTTGCTACTTTAATGTATTTACTTATGACCCAGTACCTGAAAAGCCATGTGGTTCAAACTAGCTTCAGCTCTACTTTGTGTTCTACGCTAATAAGCAAGTGCTAGCATGTTAATATTCTAAAGCAAAGAAAACGCTGCACCTGATAAACGTGTGCATGTTGGCACTGTCGACATAAGTCGTAGCGTGTTTTCCAAAGAACTACTGTCTGCACTGACCCCACAAAGAAGCCTGCACGTCTAAAGACTACAGGCTCTCTGCATGTCCTCATTGGTGTTTTCATTTATTCTTAATAATTATACTCCTGCTCATGGTGAAATCGGATTAACGTGAGGTCACCAAGCTTCATTAACCAATAAGCTCATCCAGAATATAAAACCTCTTCCACTCTAATGGGTGCAAAATAGCTAAAGTACCTCTCGGGTCTGAATCTGGAAGGACAGGAACTGGCTTCTTGGTCCCCCTCCTCATTTTTCAGTGGCTGGTTTACTTTTACTCAGGAATCTGTCTCCACTGACTTGGAAATGTTTTTGCACCCATCTCCTGACTTCTGCTCATCAATCATGTTTTCAGGGAGTTGCTCGGAGAGTTTCTTTGTTTTACATTGCAGAAGTTTCACCCACAATACACATTCATCAGAACACAGACCTTTTGTATACAGATGCATTTATAATGCGATCTGTTGAAACCCCATGGCTGAATTTCATTTAAACAATTATGTCTCCCAGCAAATAGGACATGAATATATCCAAGAGGAGTTGGGTAATGTATCAGATGTGTGTCAGTGCCACAAATCTCTCCAAGGCCCCATCTTGGAGCAAAACTTCACACACATACAGTAGGTGGCCAAGCCAACTGGAACGATCAGGATTTGATGTATACAAAACAAAACAAATACTTCTCTCTCATGACTGGCTGACTGCAGGGGTGAGCGCTGGAAAGATGCCACTGAAGAGAATCTTCAGAGGGATTACCAAACACCGCTTAATAAAGAATGTGGATAATTAGTTTCATCCACAGCAATCGCCAATTGTTATTTATATAATTTCCAAAAGCTTGATTAACAGATGCAAATGCTCTGTAATCCATATGTATGCCTGCCAGCCGGTTTGTGAGCTCCTGCTGCCAGTTTGACTTGCTTGGTTTATGATTCCCATCAGAACAGTGGAACTAATTTGTCAGAAGAAATCGCGGAGGAGCCGACCTTCTGTCAAAGCCTTCGTATGATTTTTCATACCAACCAGGTTGCTGGCATATATTCTGCCACCAATTAAACTGCCCATTCGATAATGAATTACCAGTGTTTATGCTGATTCGACAGCACACATTCATCCAGTGTGTGTTTACACCTCATTTGTTTTCATTCTTCCCTCTTTCTCCTCAGTTTCAGCATTCAAAGTTTATGATGCATGGCTGAGAGATTTTCTATTAGTCCATTTGCTTGTAGATTTATCCAGCTCAGTTTGGAGTGGAGGCAGTTTGGGAGAGCGTTTGTTGAGAGAAGCTTTTCCTTGTTATTACAAGGTGCAAGGAGAGTGGATTTAGTGCAGGTCACAGTGAGAAAAATTCATGGAGTGCATTCACAACTGCAATTTGTTCTTGCTGCACTGAACCAGAGCAGAAAAGGAAGACTTTGGCGCAGTTTTGTTGCTTTAGGTTTACTCTACCCAATATAAACCAGCCAGCCCTGTGAAACACAATCTGTTAGCTGTTTTCAGTAAAAGTGGGTTTATTATCACAACAGATACTCGGCAAATGTGAACTGATACATCTCTTCTTAACATGTCCGTGTATTTTGAAGAGATTTGTTTTTCTGTTTACAAGCGTACGTAGACCTTTGAACCCAATACAAGGTTTTTCAGGTTTCGTTGGTTTGGTCAGTCAACACTTAATCAGGAACACATGTTCTTTCATGCCACTACTTAATCATCCTGCAGATCCAGGTCAGGAGCTTCAGTTCATGTTCAAAAGAGGAATAATGTGATTCTGTGATTTTAACTGATTGTTGCTGCTTTGAGGTTCACATTTTCTGAACCTGCCCCACTAATCAGTACCTTATTTGTTGCTAAAACAAATCACATGAAACCTTATTAATATAACTTTCTTTTGCACCTTCTACAGCTACTGTCCTCTTGTTGGGGGAAAGCCTGAAGCTGTACTGTAGCTGCATGAGGATGAAGGAGCTGTAGCGCTGCAGTTTGTCTTGAGCTGATTTTTTAATGTTGGATATATTCAGTAAGTCTTCCCTTATGTTTTTAGTGAGGCACCTGGAGACCAAACAAATCAAGTAAAGAAATCAAAATTGCTCACAAAGGCTCACTTATGTGTGAGCATTAAACTATTTGTCTTAATGAAGGTCGACCAGACCAATTGTGGTAAAGATTCATGAGCTCACAATAAATAGGCCAAAGTTACTGAAGGTTTACCAAGCGTGAAGATGTGGAGTGTTCGTGAACATGTTGTATGAGCCCTGCTTACTGAACAGGAAGGCGGTGAACTGAGCATGAACATAAGTGTAGTTCGCTCTGACAAGGGATAAAGACACCCACACACCAGAATGTGGCAAATACAACAAAGAGCTGTTTGCCACAAAAAACATCAAGAGCAGAAGAGCTGGATTTTAAGGTGGCACAAAGGATTTTTGGTGTCTGACATGTGTATAATGTCCAGTACATAGACTCTATATAGTGGGTGTGCACCGTGCAAAGTGAAATCAGTGCTCAGAGTCTTAAACACTCTCTCTAATGACCATCCGGGGGTGAGTCCATTGGTTGTATAATGAAGTCTGATTGTATTGAAGTCAATGGGGAATGTTTTTATGAGTTTATGTTCTCAGTTTCTAGTTTCCTCAATACAACATGATGTTCATTTTTTATATGATGGCCCCATTTATGGGAAAATGGACCATAAAGCAGGGTTTATATTAGCTACTGTGATGGACTGTTTGGACTGATTGTACTTGTCTGACAATCGGGATAGAATACAGATCAGGTCAGATCCAGCCCTCACTCCTCCTCAGCTCCACCTTCTCCTCCAAAAATTGTTCACAAAAACAAGATGGCTGACAGCCAAAGTACATGCTTGAGGCTTTAAAACAGCAATTTTGCAAACCAATGGGTGATGTAACAGTGAGTTGACAAGCAAAAGCTTCCTGTGCTGATGGACAGTTTGGTGACTTGACTGAAAGGAAAATTTGAACTGCATTAAGTTTCACAGATTTTTTTTTTCTCTGTCATCATGAGAGTTTTAAAGAGGATTAAATCTGCACAAACTCCAGTTTCCCCCCACCGTCAACAGACATGCATGTTTAGGTTGGTGGCTCTAAATTGTCCGTAGGTCTTAGTGTAAGTGTGAGTGGTTGTTGGTCTCTGTCTGTCTCTGTGTGTTGGCCCTGTGATGGACTGGTGACCTGTCCAGGGTGACCCCGCCCTCACCCAATGTGAACTGGGATTGGCTCCAGCAACCCCCCCCCCGTGACCCGGAAATGGATAAGCAGTAGAAGAAGAATGAAAATCTGCACAAATTCTTTTTAATGTCTTCATTGGTTTCTTTTGTTGCTCTTTGAAACCTTGTAGACAACTGAACTGACATTATTTCCAATTAGCTCATGTAACGTCCTTCAGGGGCACTTTGGCTCAGTTAAATGGTGGTCACAATCTTCCTTCATTTTTTTCCAACACCTTAGTATAAGTGTCCGGTGGCGTACTTAAAATGCCATGCTCTCAACAAGCCCAGCAAGCTGAAGCAAAAGGATGTTAACACTCCAGGTCTGAAGAAACATTGCTGTAAATGCCATAAATTTCAAAGTGATGAAATGCACAAGTAACTGCTCTCCTGCACAGATAAATACAGTTTCAATTCAATGATACATTGAAGACAGAGAGAGCAGGTCTGATTCAGAGCAGCGGAGCAGATTAGAGTTGAGCTGGTAGAAAGTGGAGTTACATTCCACTCAGAGGAAGGTAGCCCTGGAGATTTTAGGGGCGAGAATTTGCTCCATGCATCGTTTGCTTCTTTAATTTAAGGATCCTAACAGGAGGAGCGGTGCTGTATGGCTGAGCAGTTCCATCCCTCATTATAAAATGGCTGCTTGTTTCAGTCCATAGGCTCGGCCCTATTACTTCCCCTGTTGCAGACACAGGTTATTATAAAGCTCTGCAGCTCATTCACAACAGGGGTGTTGTTCTGGAGTGGCTTCTAGTTTCAGGATGTGAAAAGTTCCACAGAGTTTGACATAGGTTCTTTGTGTGTTGATTGTGTGTTGCAGATGTGGGCTGCCTGACGGTGGTGAGGGGGGTGTATATGGCTTGAGTGAGGTACCACTCTGCCACATAAACTGTCGTCCTACAAATAGCTCATTTCATCATCCTAAGTCATTTCATGCTCTCAGTCCTTCCACTTCTGCTCATCATTTATAAAGAATATCCTTCCTGTTCCCGCCTCCTGACTTCCAAATGTAGTGAAACTGCTATTTTTTATCGTATATCGCCCCCTCCCACATGCTTGATTGCCCTTGATTCTCAATCACTTTACTCTGGGATGCTATCCAAAGCTTGGCTGCAGCCAAAGGGAGATAATGTAACCAGATAATGTATCCAGACGGTCTATTACGCCGATGGCCAGGCTAATGGTGGCTGCGAGATTTTCTGAGCAATTCTAGACTCTCCATTTGTACCATTGGCTCACGACAAATACAACAAACGGTGTGCAAGTGTCCAAACACAAGGGGACGACCTGTGTCTCTTTCATCAGCTTCAGAATGCAGTAATGAAACTATTAACCCTACGGCCCTGCTTCTGTTAAGTATCAGCATCACTTCTTGCACGTCCACCCTGTTCCGACCTCTCTGTTAGGATTTCTTAATTTTTGTTACCTCCCTTCCCTCTTCTTGCTGTCACTCTTGCTCTTCATCATCTCTCTGCATTCCCCCTCCATTCATCCAGTCAATGTCAGACTCGGGTCACCTGTTGGTTGTTCCCAAATATATTATCATAGCTGCAGTGTTTCAGAAGACCATCAGAGGGTTTTTGGTTGGTCAGGTTCTGGGGACTGGTTGTCTGATCTGATTAAAGGCAGAAGTCCTGGATTGAAATGAAACATATTTTTGGTGCTGACATGTAGGAGCTTTTGCACATCCAACGGAAGGAAGTTTATGTCAATCAATAAATAAATAAATGCTCTATTTAAGTTGTAACCTGTTTCCATCTTGCATGTATTACTTTATCATTTTATACCAGCCACTTGAGTCATCTCAGTCTCAAAAGAGACTTTTCACTCTCATTTCCTCTAATAGGTGGAGACTAGAGTGAGGCTGGTCTCTTTAAAATCTGGTTTCTGTTCTCAGGTCAGAGCAGATTCTTGTCACTTGTCTTCAGTCTGCTGCTTTTAACCTTCCTGTTCTTGTCATTAGGAATTAAGGGCAGGGCAACATATGGTGGCTGGTGTGAGGAGGGAATAGGAGAATGTATGAACAAGTGCAGTGGACTTGTAGGAAAGTATCTGCCCTGACTATAGTGATGCATACAGATGGATACATGGCACACCAGCTTATGGATGAGACTGTAGAAGTGGCTTCCACTGTTAGTTTCAATGCCCTGACAACAATTATTTAGAGCTGCGAAGAGCACATTTGCTTTGCTTTTCCATAACCAGATAGATAGATAGATACAAAAATGTAACCATATGTGTATACGTCTTTACATATATATCTATATATCGATCTATATATTTGTTGTTTGCCTTAGCCATTAAATGTAGCAATGAATCAATCACAACAAATGTTAGTAAGTTAAGGTTCGGTAACAGCTGCAAGTCTGGAGGCCTGTGGACTGACAGTTCATCACATAACAGAATCCTTGCTCATAAAACAGCTGTTTGTTTACTGCCATGACCAGACTGAAAGGAGAAGTATGAAAAGCAGAAATGAAAACAAAAAGACCTTCTTTGTCTTTGTCTTTCCTTTTAAGGGTTTGTTGGATGATTTGTGATTCCTTGCATTTTTTATGAACAGGTGCGCTTGCTTTTATTTACTCCTTCCAATCTTACTTTGTGATTCACATCATTCTTCCCTCTTTGTGTTGCTCCTCCACACTGTACACTCAGAGGCGGGGGGGTTTACGGGACTACTCATCAAATCTTCAAATGATTGTGCAAGCACTAACTTTTTCTGAGGGAAACACTTATTTGAATTTGGTGGAGAAAGGTCAACATCACAAACCAAACAAAACAAGTTTTTATCTGTACCTCAAACATTGTGTAACACTGACTCAGAAGAGAGAGACAGGGAAGGTGTATCCTCTAACTTTGCTGGTTGGCAGAGGGGTATAAACTCAAGGCTGTACTTCTAGCTCTCTTTAACTTTTCTTTGATGTCTGCCTTTGTCTGCCTTTGCTTCCTGTTGTTATTAACTTTGTGTGACTTAACTTTCCTCTGACACTTCGTCATTAGTCCTTCTGCTACACATGACCGTCCCAGTGTACAGCTGGTAATTATTTTTGACTAAGAGCTTGTGAACTGAACTCCTTATGGTTCTAAATTGGGACCTTTTGACATCATGGAAACAGAAGTTATCGCCACTTCTTAAGAGTCAAACAAAGATGACTTGGTCACATTGCTGGTGTCAGCACTCTGCTCACATGAGTGTTTCAAGTGTTCACAGAGTCCCAACTAATTGATATGTGTTGGACAGAGGGATATGCTGATGTGCCAAAGTCATTAGCTGAAATGTAAGGAATAATCATTTTGCTTCAGGGCCATAGGCCAAAGCGGGAGAGAGGGGGAGAGGCCTTGTTCTAATTCTCCAGCCAAGTGAGCCACGAAGTGAAGTAAAGCTCACCTGGACCAGATCCAGGAGCTGCTCTTGCAAGTCAAGCTACCCTTAGTTTATCAGACAGGCATCAATATCCACCAGGCTGATTTCAATAGGTACACAGATCATTAAGCGAGGTCTCAGGAGCGAGTTCAAATAAATCTACACTCAGTCTGATAAAGGCTTGAAAAACACACTGCTCTCTGCCCATCTGTTAAGGAGAGTTTTCCCTAAATTACATTTGGATCAGTATGAAAATACATTATGTTCTCATCATATGTTTATCATTTCATGTCGGTCTGCGAATGCACAGATGTAAATCTGTATTTCTCTTTTTCATATGGAAACATTTTTTCAACTTTGTAAACTTTATTCTCTGCACAGTTTGCTGGTATTTACAGAGGGGTTCGTTTTCGAAAGTGAATGGAAAAGTGTGTACAGTAAGGTTACTCTGGATTAATATAATCAGCTCTTACAGTAGATGTCTGTGTGATTCAACAGGGCTTAATTCACATGGCGTTATTACATTACAGTAATTTTATGACCTTTTTCCATTTGCACAATTTGTCTCATATGGAAACGACTTTAAGCCCTGTGAAAAATTGCCTTTATGCCTCATCTTTTTATGCTGCCTAAGCCAGAGAAAACTGGGTCACAGGAAAAATATGAATGAAACACAGAGCGAGAGATGACTTTGTTGCCAAGGAGTCCCAGTGACGCGTCTGCGCTGAGAGAAAAGCCAGCGAGCAGAAGGGAAAAGAGGTTTTACATGGAGGTAAGGGAGCATTCAAAAGTGTGATCCAAGCCTCATAAGTGTAGACCGTGAGGGGCCAAGGCCTCGTGTAGATGGCAGAATGACACTTCGGGCTCTGATGTCTCCTGTCTGTGTGAAGGGCTGGGATGAAAGCTGCAGTGTAGGAAGCACTCCAGGCTGTTTACTCTGCCTGAGCCCCACTCTGACCCACTCTGCCAAATCATTTACTGTTTAGCTTCTGTGACATATTTTCAAAAAATAATTTTTGGCCTCAATTATGGCTGAATTAACCAACCAGGGAGGCAGGAGGCAAAATGAGCTCCGGGTACTTACTGACCCATCCTTATTCCACTTTCAGTGCATTGTGTAGGCATCAAACCCTCTTCAGTGCCCTCATACACAGAGCCCAGAGCACTCCATACATGGCAGCTTCATTACCTTTTAGCTGGATGCTCATATAACTACCAGCAATCCTGTTTGACTCTGGGTTCGTTGTGTGGTTACATGTTGTGTTTATCATATAGACTGTATGATATGAAGTTAGATTAATGAAGCTCCTCATAAAGGAGAGGCTGGGATTAGTTGTAACGTCTCTCTCTCAGGCCATGTGTCTTCTCCTGTTAAATGTCCAGATTTGTTCTGCACAAAGAAAAGTAAAACAAAGAGTGAAATATTTTCATCCACCATAAAGTTGCAACATCATGAAATTGAACGATTAATATTAATGAGGCATTTTATAGCTTATATAAATTGCAAAAACATTTACATATAATTGGCACTTATCATTTCAGTTTATCTCCACATGGCATGTTTAGGGTCGTGTTGTAGTCTGAATAGACAGAAACTGAGACCGGTTAAATCTTGTTGACTCTAAATTGCCTGTAAGTGTGAGTGTGAGTGGTTGTTTGTCTCTGTCTGTCTCTGTGTGTCGGCGCTGTGATGGACTGCTGACCTGTCCAGGGTGACCCCGCCCTCGCCCAGTGTGAGCTGGGATTGGCTCCAGCACCCCCTGTGACCTGGAAACGGATAAGCGTTAGAAGATGAGTGAATGAATGAACTGTCCTTACTTTATGTCCAGGTGAATTGGTACCTCTAAATTGGCTGTAGGCGTGAGTGTGAATGGTTGTTCATCTCTGTATGTCTCTAAATGTTGGATCTGCACCAGCCAGGCAATCTGTACCCGCCCTCAAGGCACCAGCTGGGATTGGCTCTAGCAACCCCAGGCAACAGTCCTTATTGTTCCTTATTTGAATTATTTTCCGCAACCAGCCAACTGCAGAGCAGGCAATCTGCTTCCTGTTTACACCAGCATAAACATATCACCACAACCACATCAATAGTCATGGTAATATGGTGATATGTGCCCAGAGCACCTTCACAAGAGGAAAACTGGGTAAGGGGCCCCTGATAGCCCCTCATATTGACACATCTTCCAATTTTGCAATGATGTCTGTAAAGCGTTTGAACCTCTGCTGTAGCTGTTTCTGTTTTTCTTCGTGCATCAAACTAGTGTAGATCTCACCAGGAGTTGATCCAGTTGTTAAAATTATCACTTTTCAGTTTTTATTAACACAAAACATTACCATAATAATAAAAACTGAAGGTCAAGTGTCACATGTCAGTTCGGGGCCACAGTTACTCACAACAACAATCACATTCTCACGCTTCGTTTGAGTAGAGGGAGCAGAGGATCACAGTAACCAGTGTGTGTCCACTGCTCAACTGCAGCATTTCACCACTAATCCTCTTCCTACTTTAATTAAATATATAGTTACGGTTGTAAAGTCCAAATACAGCTCTCACACACACATGGAGGCAGTACAGCAGATATGGGCTGAGGGGGCGGGGCAGTGGCCGCTGTAGTCCTCTTTGAGTGGCCTTGCTATCACTTAGCAGAGATTGTCTGCAGTGGCTTGATAACTGGATGAATCCCTTTAATCTATTTTCATGTACCCCTGATCCTCTCGCTGGTGTTTCCAGTTTGCTGCCAAGCACACACACACACACACGTCCTGTTTCATTCACCGGTAAGTGACACGGCCGGGTGTAATTCTAGCTGGAGCCGTGAAAGTGCAGTGATAAATTCTCTTTACAACACATTGTCCTTGATCCGGTATTTTAAGGACTGGAGCGTCACTTTAATTTGAATGCAGTGTTTGTAGCTGCGGCTTTGTCCCAACACGTCTGATCTGTTTTGCCCAAAGTGATATGTGAAAATATTTTATGGTTACATAAGAAAAATGACATTCTTCACCTATTCGTTGGTTAACAAATGTATGTAAGGATTTACATTTTGGAGAGAGAGCCAGTCTGTATGCTAACATAGGCTAACACCTAGCTTTCTAACTAGTCTGATCCCATTGCATCAGGAAATACACTTAGCCTGCAAAAGGATGTGACTGTGTAATGCGTGAGGGTGGCCAGGAATCAGTTTCAGTCTAGTCCTGACATAGTTCATCTTTTGTACTGGTGATTCAAGCATTTCATGTTCATCCAAGCCACGACAGTGTTCCGACTGTAACTGTCTCTGGGTTCTTATAGAAATATTACTTTTAATTTAATTAATATATTTTTTTTATTATCAAATTAAATACAAATATATTAAGCACTGGTGCCCCACAATAAGAAGGTCGTGGGTTCGGTTCCTGGCCTGGGGCCTTTCTGTGTGGAGTTTGCATGTTCTCCCCATGCCTGCGTGGGTTTCCTCTGGGTACTCCGGTTTCCTCCCGCCGTCCAAAGACATCATGTTTGGTTTAATTGTTGACTCTAAATTGTCCGTAGGTCTGAGTGTGAGTGTGAGTGGTTGTTCGTCTCTGTCTGTCTCTGTGTGTTGGCCCTGTGATGGAAGGTGTACCCCGCCCTCACCCAATTTGAGCTGGGATTGGCTCAAGCACCCCCCGCGACCCTGAAACGGATAAGCGGTAGAAGATGGATGGATGGACAACTATATTATGGTGATCCTCTTCTCGCTTGTTAGATTTACTCCTATTTGTTTACTTTATCACATTCCATCCTCAATATATTTAAACAAAATTTCAGGGAAATGGATCAGGGAGTAACTGAGATACTTAAAGCGGCTGATGCCTCCAGTTCACATCGCGTGAAGATGAGTGGCATGTTGGAACTGTTGTGAAACACACAGCTCAAGCTGCTTACTGTGGCTCCATTCTGATGCAACATATGGACAACGCGAGATTAGACCTGGTGCTTTCCCAAGTCTTAAAAAACATTTCCCACACATCCTCCTGTCCCAGCTGAGGAATGACTTTGCTGCAACCGTGAGACAGTGATAAATAGAAGTGTTCAGGTGACTCATAGGGAAGCCTCTAACAGCTTAGAGCAGGGTGGAAGTGCAGCGCAGCCACTTTGAAGGGCCTTTTTTGTTGAGTTTGTAATGTGTCTCAAGGACTTTTGTGGTCATTTCTGACTCATTCGAACCCGGAGCAAAGCTTACAGATAAGTGCCTCAGTTAAAGTACTGGTCTCCGAAAAATACACCTTTGTTCTTAGACAGTGGCGAATAGTTCAATGAAGAGGACAGGTGAAAGCTTGGCCTGTGTTGGCACTTCCTGTGTGAATGAGTGGAAAACAGTGACCTTTGTGAGCACTTTCAGGCCACATTGAAGCTGATTAAGTCGGTCTTCTTTGGTTTTAACCACAGGAGAAACTTGATTGGTTTTCTGAATTTGGTCTGTGCAGGTCACTGCATGTTCCAAAAGAAGCAGAGCCTGACAATATGAACTCAGAAGGAGGTGTTAGCTCATTGGAAAGAGTTCTGTTAACCTGTGATCATGCATGGGTTGAAATTTTGTGATAGAGAAGACAAAACAACTCTAATTCCAACCCTTGGTATTTTACCAGACCATGATGGACTCCTCTGGGCTCTTTGCCCAGAAAACACTCAGCCTGGTTCAAACTGTTCTCACTCAGCTGAAGTGGAACCAAACTGCGAAAGATGAGCAAAATGCTCCAAATATGTTTGGAGTTAACTCACATCTGACCATTTAAGTAAGGCAAGGTAAAATATATTGAGTCATTACATCACAATTTACATGCACCTATGTACATAAATAATAATAATAACCTATAAAACACAAGCCCACGGTCACATGCATGAGATAGTGATGAATAAATTCAATTATTAGTGATTAAGGACAATAGCTCTTCTAAGAAAATCAGACAGATACATGAACAAATTTAAACCATGGGGGTTTCATAATAACCCAAATGTAGCTGTACTTATTATTGTATGTATAAGATGAAATGAGTGAATTCTGGTACCCCTTAAATCTGCCATTTAACATCCTTCTTATTTTGGTTGTACTATACAACATATTTTTTTCTACAGTAACTGCCAGCCATGAAAAATTCAGCTGTAAATGAGTCATAAAATATTACACAGGTCTTTTAGTGGGTGATGGTGCCGACTGTGGTTATTACAGTGTATAATGATCACATGAATTTGTTTCATGGAGATCTATGTGATAGTCGTTGAAGCATTTCACTCAATCAGCACTGCCATCCATTTGCTTGAAACCGATGGAGCAGGAAAATAAAACCTGGATTCTTTCCGCTGGTTATGGTTCCGCTTTCATAAATCAACCTGCCTGGTAAATACACACATCTTCAAACCACAAATCACTTTTTGTTGTAAATCTGAAGTCTTGAGCTCCAGAGCTGCCAAAGGACAATCCAAGGATTTAGCTGGCAATTAGCCACAGCCAAAATGTACACTAATTGACTCAACTTGTACTGCTCTGCGATCAGTTATGAATTTGCTGAAATGCTTAGGGGAAACTAAACAGTCCAAGTACGACTGTGAGGATCAAATGTAGCAAGTAAAAGAGCAAATTACACCAGTTTATAATATCTGTGCAGGAACAGCAAGGGTTTTACAATGTTTGAGACAGAACCGTAAAACAACTCCTTTGATGGATAGATGAGTATGGTGGTAGTGCACATTGAGATAGTTGGTTAGTTAGCAGTTAGCAGGGTAGCTGTGAATTTACAGTGCATTTTATGTTGACTTAAAGCTGTTTGTCAGTCAATAACAGCCACAAATCCTCAAGCATGACGTTCCCCCGTCTCTCCTGAGGTTCACCGACAGTCCGAACCATGAGTCAGACAAGGTTCACTTCAGTAATGCTGGAAGATACAGGATTCTACATTGTTTCTGTCACTGTCATTGCAGGTGAGCTGGCTGCTGGGCTCTGATTGTTTTTCTTGAGAATTCACCGCACAACACTGCTTTGTGGTCTGAAGGCCAATGGCCCAACACGTATTTAAAAAATGCAGATGGGCGCTTTCAGTAAAAAATTCAAAGGTGAGGTTGTAACTATGCAAGCGACATATATATTAATCTAAATCACAAGGTAACCATAGCACCATGTAAACATGCATGTGAGGAAAATTTTACCCTGGTCAGTCAGAGTTAGAATCAGTATCACTTGCATCCTCTGCTTCTTTAAAAAGACAGTGATCTCATCTGTTTTTCATCCTGCAGGTCTTATCTACCTTTATTCATTTTCATTCATAACATCAATAATGATTTTCAGTCATATTACATATACGGGCTAATAATAATAATTAGTTTGTTAGGTCTTTGGGTCATTATGACTATATATGTTAGAAGCATGAGAGTACGGACTGACCAGAAAAAACGTCTCATTCATCAGCAATCTGTTTTTGCAGAAATTGTCTCTATAACTCTGGATATTGCAGTTTGATTACCTTTTGATCAAAGACCTAGTTTCTATTTCAAAAGCTGGAAAAATAATACAGAAATTCTCTGCACGGAGAAAAGTAAGCACGTGTTTTTGGATAATCTGACTGTTTCAAGCCTTTTACGTAAAGGAAGCTGGTAGATGAAATAGCTGTGACAAAGAAGCTCAGTGAAGTGATCAGACAAGCAGGCAGATTGTCAGTTTGGATAAAGTCATGAAGTGTGTATGGTGCATTACTTACAGCCCCCCCCAGGCAAGTACTGGCTCACTGAATGACCTGTCCCATATTTCACCACTTACCAGGTAGCCTCACCAAGATAGGAAAAGAGCCCTGCACAGTGCTGACACTGTGTAGGCTGTAAACCATTTGATTTTTGTGCAACGCATTTGATCATTCAGTGTTGGTTTGTGTGGATCTGATAAGCCGCCAACACACTCTGGTGAAGTGGTGTTCCAATATCTATTTACTGACAGTGCAGCCACCCTCTATGCCGCACTGTCAGGGAAGCAGGGTCTGACCGGCTACCATAGTAACTAACACCGACTCGCATCCTTTTCAAGCCTGACCTCCCACCTATTTCCCCCCCACTGTGTGTGTCCGTGTGCCATGGGGGATGGGGCTGGCTGTGAGGGGAGGGTATGTCTGCATACTTTTTATGCATGCATTTGGATTATGTGCACCACAGCGGGGGGGTACTGAGGGGTTTTCATAGTACAAAACACGCTAATGGATCCCAACAAAACCCCCTTCCAGAGCAGACCGTCTAACAATAAAGTCTGAGGATGGAAAAGCACTTGGTGGCCTTTTTGCAGCACAAAAATGGGCTGCAAACTTTAGATTCTCAAACGTCACGCTGACACATACACAGTATAAATATATAAAGGGCACTCAAAATGCAGAAAACTGATGAATTATTAATCTAACCTACAGTGAACAGGAGGAAGATAGCTCAGAGAACCAAGGTAATAAACAAAATGTTTGGAACAGTTGTGTCTAGTTTGCAGATGTGCTCCTGAGCATATGGGTTGACGTGCAGTGTATGTCCCACAGCATTGTGTGCGTACTCCTCATGGCAAACTGTTGCTACCTGTGACTGTAACTTATGCAAGAATGTGAGGAACACCTACACGTTCTGGCTCAGATATAATTTCTCATTGCAGAGAGGTTGTCTCTTGCAGCTCTTGTACGTTATGCGGGCTAACATATGGTGAAATGGAGCAATGAAAGAACCAAAATGACAGATTTTCTGCTTTGATTTCTGTTTAAAGAAGCTCCCAAGGTGGTGGGCATGTGTGCTTTCTTTGATTCGGTCATGCATTTCACTCTCGTTCCGTTGCACAGGCTGGGGCCTTGGTGAGGAAAAAAGCGCTCATCTTCATTTGCATGGGATTCATCACATATTTATTTATTTTTATATTGGGATCAGTGACGGCTGTTGAATAATTTAGTCAGCTTTTCTACCTCGCCTCCAGGGTCACACTGAAGGTCGACTTCCCTAAAAATTCCCCATTATCTCCAGCTGACTGCATTAGCGCTGGCACACTGAGCTCCACACTAAGAGCCTCCTGACCTTGCTGATGAAGGAGTTCTGGGGAGGAGGAGGTGGCATCATCAGATGAAGACAGACTCCAGGCTTTTTTTCAGAGCCGCACTATGTGGTGAGGCTTTTTTTTTTTGTCTGATCCTGGTTCTTGGAGTTAATGTTTATGAGAAGGGCAGAGCCTTAGCCAACTGTCTCTCTTTGATGGAGAAAGTTTATTGCTTCCAGCTATGAAATCACACTAACTGGTGTTGTCATTTTTGGATTAAGGTTGTCATTACTAAAAAGAAGAAATTAAAATATAAAATATAATTTGGTTTCCACTGACCAAAGGTTGGTCCTGTTAGGGTTAAAGTGAAAGGACACGGTTTGGTCTTCTGAGTATTTCCTGTTTGTCCTCAACTTTTGCTTTTATTGAGTCCTCCATTTCCACCTGGCTTCATTCGCCCACAATGAATCTTGGGATAGGTTGGCCTGCAGATGAGATGCAGTTCCACGTTTTGGCTTCTTCATTGCTTGGGAAATGAATGAAGCAACCACATTTGAAAGGTGTGACCCAGGCGAAGGTCAATAAGCTCAACAAAACAAACAAAACAATGGAATTGTACAGAATTGCCATAAGCACACAGTTTTTTTCAGGGCATTGCATATGTTTAAAGGTCAGACAGATAATATGGTTTATATTTCTGCTCCCTTTAACCTGATCCACACAGGTCCCTCCGTGGCCTCACCAAGTCTGCTTTAGATGGATTCATTACACTTACTGTGTAGTCCTGATGAGAATGACTGACCAACTGTGTATAGAGTACTACTGTGCCTTTGTGGTCCTGAGGTCTCACTGGGAGGTAGGAAAAGGGACATGTGTCCTAAATACTAAAATCCTATTTTAGTAGGAAACACACCAGATAAAAACACCTATGTGTTATACAACCAATAAAACCTGCAAATACAACAAAGACCAGTCCTGAACAAGGGATTTCAGCGTGATAACGTCCTTAGCATTTTCTGCCTGCACCCAGTCCTTCATATAACACAGCACAAATAATGAAAAATACCATTAAGAGCTCATAACATTAAGAGCAGTAGATGCAGCACTGCCTTTCACTTTCACTCACTTTCTACAGCGGCAGCAGTTAGTTATTACTTTGTGCATTGTAAAATATTAGGTTCCCAAAACAAGATATTTTCATGTGTGACATCATCCAAATAAAAAAGTGTGAAGCCAAAGTCTGATCGTCTGGTTGGGGCCAGGGAGAAAATCCTGAAAGCACAAAGCAAACATAACTTGTGAGGCTTCAGCTCTGGGCCATTTTCATCAAAAAGACTGTGAGTTAACTTGGCCTCTGACATTTCAGCACATCTGTGACTTCATAATATCCTGGAATTCAAACCAAAAAGTGTCATGTCCTGGAGGGACAGACAGTTATGTGGCCCATGCAGTACTGCGCTGAACTTGACAGAGCATTTCCAGCTCTCAGCTGACAATGTCATGGGAGACACCCACACAGACACTTGACACTCAGACACAGTTTTCTCAAATGCATCCAAAAATGATTTTGTCCTCTGTAGAAAAAGGGACCCTCTGACACTGACAGTACCTACCGCATCATTATTGTTTATTGCTACTCACAAAAGGGAGAACTAAAAGTTTTTCCCCTGAAAAATCCTTGAAGCTGTTTTTCCCCATGACACATGGGAACAAAGAATCAACTTTCAATGCTGAACACAAAATCAACAGCTGTGTCTCAGATACACTCTCCAAAGAGAATGAAGGAGCCCTGCAGCAGGTAGTCCTTAAAGTGAAAACCAAACACAAATCCATCGGTACAATTTCATCAATCTCATGCCTACAGTCACTCACAGAGGTGGGGCATGTCTGCATGTCTGGAAACTAGTTGGTTTTGTGCATCCAGCTTGAAATTCCTTTTCTACATTAATCGAAAGGAATAATGCAGTCCAATCATTTCACTGTGAATAAAAGATTGTGAATAAGCAAATTGGTTTGAAGTGCTCTGAAGCTCAGTGGCAGTTTTCCATGTCATGGATTTTTTCATAAAAGCAGTTGTATTTAATCATAGTGATGCACCGTGACTAAGAATCAAACTGTCTGTGAGTCTTTATTCTGAGGCAGAAACCCAAAATGAGCAATCAGGGCAGTGACCAATACACAGAAACACATTACTGCTGGTAAACTGACCTGAAGTCGAGGTTCATCAGCTCATCAATATGCTGGGGAGAAGTCACGTCCAACAAGATAATAAACAGCGTCAGCCCTGCTGGTTCACCTGTACAAACACGTGCTTGGCCAATATCCATTCTTCAAATCCAACAGGACTTTACCATTACAATGATTTTCTTATTCATCAGATCTATTTTAGAAACAACATCTGACACAAACACAATAAAGTTCCAGTTGGAAAACTCACATTCTCAAGAGCTGAAAGGACTTGGTAAGTACTGTAAGTATATAATAGTATAAATAAGATATGGGGAGATTGCAATAGTGTTTAATAGTTGAAGAGGAGAGGGGCATAGGGATGAGGGGGATCCAAAGTTTAAAATTTAAATAGGAGGGAAACTGTCCACATTGGTGAAAGAGTCAGATGGAGCAATTAAAGCTCTGAATGTGAAGAGCTGGACTCTTGAAACAGTGATTAATTGTTTCAAAAATAACTCTTTGAGAATTTCCCAGTTTGGGATCAATAAAGTACATCTATCTATCTTGGGTTACTTTCATTCACTGTAATGAGGTCATTAAAGTGGGTGTTTGGTGGCTCTTTAATCTTTAAATTTGTTATATTGGACCTGAAGCTTAATGTTTTCCACATTTGTTGCCTATATTTGCTTTTATGTACCGTGGGCATCACCTTTCAGGGAAAGAGCTGCATAAAAAAGGTCACATTTTCAAAAGTTGACTGCAGTCCCTCATCCAGGCTTCTGTCTAATTAGTTAGGGAGAATGAAATCATTAAAAAGAGTTACTGGACAAGGTTCACACATTAATCAGCCTTGACACATGCTCCTTAGGAAATGAGGTGAGGCGTGGGAAAGCCAAGTACCGCTACAGACCACTAGAGTCTGGCCCCAAAAGTGAGCCAATCCCCGTGGGCTCCCATCTTTGGTTTTTACTGCCAATTTCCTCCCCGGACAACTGTACGGGGGTGAATTTTTATGTACCTGACCAGTTAACATTTTATTGAAGATTAAAGTTAAGTAAAATTTAGGGCTGCTTTGAGCTGGTAAGTCTCCCGCAGTCCTCTTGCTGTCTGCTTGGCATCACCTCAACTACTTCAGCTCATGTTTGTGGTTTTGGAGTTTTTGGCGGGATTTTTCAGTTTACCTTGCTGGTTAAATGAATAACAGAAAAATAATCCTCAGTTGCTGTGTATATATATATCTTAGTGAAATGTTCTTTTTTGTTGGCTTGCGTAAGCAGGCATCTGCTGTCTGGGCTCACTTGGGGGTCATTCTGGGTCTGGGGACACCCAGCAGTGTTAATGATGCTCATGGGTGTGTAGGCTTGCCACAGTTTGAAAGCAGATGGGAGTTAAGCAGAGTCAGTAAACGCCAATATGACAACAGGGAAGCAACTCACATACAGCTCATCAGAGGCTATGTCCATCTTTAAATACAGTTTATAGGTTTGGCAGTCCGGGTATTCTAATATTTGCTATGATGGAGTGAAAATTTGTAGTAAATTGGAAAATACATTGTGGTGTCAATGCAAAAAAAAAAAAAAAAAAAAAATACAGAAAGCACTGAGTGAAAACTAAATTGAAATCCTACATAGTAGGCTTTGTCAACTATGTCATTTCCATTAACATAATTTATATAAAGTTTTGATTAGGGCAGCTTTACAGAAGGGACATTTAATGTGAAATGAGAGTTTAAGATTAGACGTTATGATCAGAGCAAACAGGGCCAGTAAAGTCTGAATCCAATTGCATCAGTAACATCAGTATGTTGCTGCTACTGAACAGTATTTTCTACATAAACAGAGACTGATGTGACTCACTCTTTGTTTGTACACGATGTTGACACCTGACACTCGACTCCTCGTCTCAGCGACAGCAGCTTCCTTGTGGTGGAGGTAAACGGCCCACTGCTGTGTGTCACCCTGCTGCTGAAACAAGCCCTCTCTGGTCTCTGATGACTGTGTGAAGCTCTTCTCCACCCCTATTCCAACCCCCCATCCAGTCCCCATCTCCCCCCTACAGACCACAACAACTTTGATTTCTGTGGGAGTGGGGATGGTGGGGGAGTGAGGCTGAGCATGGAGGCAATGCATCAAAACGCCTTTGCAGTGCTGCTGATAACACTGCGGTGCCTCAGGAATAATAGACTTGATTGAATTAGCCATCCATTTTTCTCCACGCTCATTCATCTCGCAGTGGCTTGATCCCACTGGCAGCCAAACGCTTGTGATTGAAGAGTCAGGGGAGAGGGGTGGCAGACAGAAAAAGAGGAGAAAGGCAAGAGGTGAGAGGACGAGTTTGAAGGATGAAGGCGACGTGAAAAAGTGGATGGTGGATGGTGGAATACGAAGATGGGGGCATTTGGTTTGACTGTGTTTTGATCTGAACTGGAGGAGAGACTTGGACATCGTAATGGACGTCCAAGTCTCTCTTTTGTCTCTTGTCCTTCACGTCATGTCTTTGAGCCATAAAGCAGTGAGAGAAATGAGGTCTTTTGAGCTCTCGACAATTAGGGAGATTCAACAAGAAAAAGCCCTTCAAATGGTTGATTAGAGGCGTAACACATTCATTTAATTAATATTGAGAAGAAAAGCATCGTGACACATCTTTCATCCACACCCATCTGCAACCTGGCACACAAAAGAAACATGCTACAAGGCATCTCTGCATTCAGCTCGCCTCGCACTCTAGGAGAATATGAGATGGTGGCCCCCTCAGAGAGGAGACGGGGGAGAGATGTCACTGTGGATCATGCAATATCTTACTGGCCCAGACTTTGAACACCACGGCAGCTTATTAATATTCCTGTCTCACCACGTGCTTTCATGGGGGCTGAGATGGGATTGCAGCGATAACTGGAGTACATGGCGATGGATGCAATCCCCTGAATTACCTGGAACCTGACCAGCAAGCTAAGCCGCCCATAAGGCAGCCTGGAAGTGAATCAATGTCTGTAATTGGTTTGTGTCCCCCTCCTCTCCCGGCTGTTCTCGCTCTCCCCCGCTAACTTCTCATGAACATAGTTGACACAGTACCAATTTGTTTCCTTTATTGCTGCTTATGAAAGGATAGAAAATAATAATAAGTGTGTTCTGAGAAGAGGCAAGAAAAAATGATTTAAGAACCTTGAGAGTTAACAACTCATATTCTTACTCTCTAGCCATAACATCTGAAAATTATGGATGTGTCAATTTACTCATGCAGCTTTTCTTTACTATCCAAAGATGCAATCAGGGAAAGTTATGCCTCTCCTCATTGTTTAACTCGCATGCATAAAATCAGACAAATAACGTTTTGAATAACTTGTATCAAAAGCTCTTTTCAGGTCCTTTCAGGGCTGCATGGTCCCATAATGTGAATGTTCTCATGCACTCAAAACAGAAGTGTGCATATGGCAGTAGCTGTATTTAGATATGGCAAAGGTTATTCTAACAAACAGGTAACCACGTTTGTCTGAACCAGGTACTGCCTGGCCCTGACATCAAACCAATATCATATTATTCAGCAACAAAAGCAAAACATTTGAAAATTCAGCACCGCCTCTTCCTCTTGATGCACTGCAGCATTATTGTGAATAAATTTGTCATCGCCATACAAGCGTTTTACCACTGTGCTCTAACAAGTAGTGTTCATATTGGATGCTTCTGCAGCACAAGTGCCATTGTTGTGGAGTGTTGCGTAGGAAAGCAGAGAGTGATGCTGTGAAAGTTGGGAAGGTGCGTGAGATCATGGACAGACTAAACCAGAGTTCAGGATGGGAGTCTAATCTAAAACCAATCTGTAATCTGACCCTGTATACTGGCTAATCTTGTTTATTTATATAGCCAGAACCAGACTGGTTCCAAAATCAGCCACTATGTTCATCTGGGTGAAAACATTATTATAATTATAATTATTATTTCTCCCTCTCTCCCTCTCACTCTGAATGCAGGTAAACAAAAATAATGGAATCACTTTCTGAACAGAAATGTAATTATTTATTGTAGTTATTGTCCTTGATCACTATTATCAATAAGAAATCTGGAAAGACAGGGTTGTCCCAAGAACTTACTATGTAATTAAACAATTCAATTATTTTTTCTGATTGCATTGTCAACAATGGTAAGTATATTCTGCCAGTTTGTGGTGTAATGTGGAATGTGTGAATAACTTGAAGTTAAATGGATTGAAATTGTAAGGTTTACTCATGAAAACAACAACTTTTGTCTCTTGCTTTTTTTTTTGTTTACTTCATTCATACGTTCCTGTTTTTAAAAATAGAAAGAGGTAGAGTAATTATGCAAAACCTTTGATATTACAAATGACTTCAAGTTCAATGAAATTTGTACTTTAGCGTATTGAACCTCAAAACAGGCCCTGCGATAGACTGGCGACCTGTCCAGGGTGTACGCCGCCCTCACCCAATGTGAGCACTCCTCATGGTGCTGGCCAAAATGAGCCTAAGGCCATCAGGACATGTCCATCTTTTCTGATGGGCTGTAGACCTTCCTTAAACAATCCAACAGTTTATGATTGATCTTTTTAACCTGTGACCAGCAGCTAAACTCAGCTTCTGCCTCACCTAAATTTATTTCCCACAGTCACAATCTTTCCATGAGCTCAACATTACTACAAAGAGCAGATCATGTAGAAAGAAATCATTATATTAACACTGACCCACAGAATAGGCTTGGATCAAATCCTCATATCTAAATCATATAAGCTAGGTTGGTGGGTGTATATCTGCAAGCCATGCGACTCATGATAAGCGTTTTTCTGCCATTTTTGTATGTAAGGTTTGGTTGACTTTAGGAGTTGTGGTCAAGTTTGACGACAGTTGAGACTTTTTTACACATAATATAATCATGAAAAGTAGCATTTATTTCATGTATGATGAATACAGTGGGAGAATCACAAATCAAAATTACTTGCATTTGAGTTTTGCTTTTTTTTATTCTATTTTCCAGCTATTCTTACCATTGTACTTTATCTCATTGTTTTTGTCCCCAAAGCCCAAAGACCCATAATATGATTGATAATCACTAATACAAACAAAAGGCCAGCTGTAAATTTCACCTACATATCATACTAGTTGTTGCTGCTGTAACAAATTATGTAATTGCAGAGCTGGTCACGTGAGGAATTGAGAAATGCGCGGAGAATATACGAAATTAACATTTGATTAACCGAGCGACCATTAACATTGACAGACATGAAACCTCTTTCTTGTTAGCATTTCTTCAATACTTCAGGGTAAGTTAGATAGAAACCTAGTTATAATTATTATTGGGATGATAAATCCCATCTGACTTGAATGTGAGTAATCATTAGTAGCTTCACTCAGCACAATAATAATCATCATCATCATTATACATAACTTTAGGTATATAGCACAATTCACGCACAAAAAAAGTCCCTAAAATAAAAAGCAAATAATCTTAGCATTTATGATGAAGCAATAAGAAAAAACATTGTAAAATTTAAATTCAATTATTTCAGAAATAAAACAGCTGGATGAGGCAAAAATAAAAACAGCCATAAGTTGAAAGATCCTGAGGAGAGAACAGTGTAAAGTAAAATAAAATCAAAACAGCAGGACAAGACACAAAAATCAGGTGAAAGAAAAGACACATCAGGAAAAAGAGATGATGTGTCTTGAGATTTTGTTTGATGCGTCAACAGATTTAGAGCCTCGAAGACCTTCAGGGTATAAATAAAAAAGTTGCTTCTCCCAGCAAAAGGATTGAGCCTTATGATCAACAGGACCTGGCAGCTACATACGTCTGAACCATTTCAGACCGATGTGGGTCCTTTTTGTCTGGCTGTCATCAGACAGTGATGCTCCATTGTTTTGTTTTGGGTTTTTTTTGTATGATGTAAATGACCAATAGCCATCTACACACAAGAGCATGACAGTAGTCCATCTCGCAGGAAATCAAAGTATGTGCTAACTGCGCTGTTGTCTGCCCTTGGTTTTGTCTTGACTTAACTGCTTTTAGACAAAGACAATGACTACAGCAGTCACCTTGGAGATGTACACACTAGTATTGTCGGTATAATTACATAAATTGATGTTGCAATCTGTAATAATATTACAAAGTTGTAAGAAAATGCCTTGAAAAAATGATGGAGCAACATGTTTGGTCTTTCATGTTGGGGGGGTGCTCGTCTCTGGCTCATAGAATTGTCCAGCTGAACATTCGAACTGTTTCATAACTGTGCCAGAGACACTGATCCAGAGTTCAGCCTGTAAAGCAGAATACTGTGATCTACAGCACTGAGATCTAATAGGACTTATTAGTGCTCATGAGGTCATTCAAAACCTTGATTACAGCTGTTTTTGTGCTGTATTGGGCCCTGAGACCAGAGTAGATTGGTCTGTAGTCAGAAATGACAGAACAATCTAAATAATCTTTATAAGCTGGGGTTTAATTAAAGCGATTTGAAGAGCTTCAGGGAAGGTGCCTGTGAACAGTGAGTGATTAATTATTGCTAAAATTTCCTCTGCAAAACAGTTAAAAACCCATTTTTGAGGGGTTGTGGGAACAGGATCAAAAGCCTTGGTGAAGGATTTTAACTCAACAAGTCGACTGATGTAAAGAAGTGCATGATGTATTTGAATTTTGTACCTTTGTTGTACATTGTCCACCCTTTCCTGAATATTTGTACTGATGGCTGCAGGCTTATCTCTAAACAGGCAGAAACTTAATGACATTTAGTGGCATGCAGGTGATCTGCGTTGGTCGATATTCTGTACTCTTCATGGGGGATTTTGATTTTGAGGCATTGAATGGAGATGAAGGGGGAGTTGGCAAAGCCATAGGCCCATTGTTCATATCCAGTAGAGCTCTTTTTTACCATTTCAAAAATAAAATCCTTTACAGGATGAAGAATTTACAGGATAAAACTTCAAAAGCAAAGCAAGCTAAAACAGGGTCTGAGTCTGGGCTTCATCAGAGGGATGAAATATCTTTCACCTTCAAATATTATTAATTGCTATGTCTGGATATGTTTGATGATCCATTACTGGCATTATAGGAACTATTATATTAAAGGTCAACATTGCATAAAGTTAGACTTTCATGTAGTTTTTGATTATCAATCAGGCTCAGGTTATATATCAATCGTGTTAATAATTAAAGTGCTCAGAGCCTTCGTTCAGAAACTGAAAACCAACCATCCAGACTTTGTGATCTCAGAATAAAACAGTCACCACATTCAGCCACACCCCAATCCTGTCCACGTGAATCCACTATCCAACTTTGCACTATTTGGTTTCCATAAATGTTTTACTAAAATCTACCGTTTTTAGTGCCTCACTGAGAGAAGAACCAGACAGTTGGACTCACTGGAGCTCCAGAGAGAAGCCTAAGAGGAGATGGCTTAAAAGCAAATAAAATAATGGATTTAAACACTATATATATTCTGGTCTGAGAGGACAACCAGAGCCATTACAGATTATCTTTATGAACAGGGACTGGAGGTGATAAACAACAGCTTTTCATTAATACTTACAAAACAGTACTTATTTTACATAGATTAACTAAAATGGAAGCAACATTGAATACATCTAAATGTTGCATATGAACAAAAAAATCAACATTAATAAATCATTTAGTGATAAGGAGATTTAGGAGGAGAGGAGAGGAGATTGCTCTTTCTTGGAATAACATTTTGTATGGACAACTCTTCTATGACACTGTTGATTTATTGTTATTTTGCTTATAATGCAAACATAGTATTCAAGCTGCATATAAAAGTCTCTGTGACTCATTTCTGGTTTTAATTTATATTCAATAACGTTCAGATTTTTTTTGTACAATATTGCTTATTTTGTGGTTTAGCTGCAAGCTGCCATCAGCCCCGGGTCGATAAAGTATTTGCAAGGTTGGCAACGCAGTAAGAGATGTTTGATAGCGACAGTTTTGCCTCCAGCCAGTGAGAATGTGCAGAGACATTAGTCTGCTGAGATGCTGCAGCACCAGGAAGTAGCCAATTAGCAAATATTGTGACAGATGATATGAAAGATACGTGAAAAAAAAAAAAATGCAGATTCTCTCATGAGACATCAACACAAATGTAAGGAACACACCTTATATACCTTGTATGCTCATGAAATATTCATCAGTTTGTCACTACTCATGTCCTGAGACTAACAGTCACCAGGTAAAGATGGATGCTGATGTTTATCCACAGATGCTGAAGAAAATTCAGCCGTAAAAGGAAGTGGAAGCACCATCACGAGTGTGTGAAACAGCTCTGCAGCCTGAACTGTACCAGGAGGAGGTCAGGATTTGGAAACGTCAGTGAGTCAATGACTTGTCCTAATTGTTGGTTGCCTCCTTGACAGACTGAGGACAGGTTTTTCCAATCTGCCACCCCTGAACTCAGCTGTTCAGAGAAAGAAACTGACCTTGGATCAGTTGTACAGGTTTGCTCCTCTGGCCTTGACAGTTCCGTTTGCAGATGAACAGCCTGGTTTATTTTCCGCTGTCTGAGCTCATAGTCGTGCTGAGATGAAACAAAGGGCATTGATGTGCTCATTCACATCTACACCTTTAATTCTTCTGCATCAGATCTACCCATTCTTCCCACACTACCTGCAGTCTCCCCTCTCCCTCCCTTTCTTCCTTACACCATCCCTCTGTTTTCCCACCCTCTCTTCACACCTCCTGCACCTCCTCTGGAGATTTATCACTCACACACCTTTTTGCCTGCGGTAAACTCCCGGGGCCCTGTCACCAAGCAGAGTACGAGGGGGTTTGGAGGGTGGGTGGTGTCAATGATCCTCTGGAGAGAGCAACGGCTCGTTTCTGAATGAGGTGACACCCACCTTGGTGCAGATGACGTGAGGTCAGACACAGCAGAATGAGTTGCTGCACCCATATTGGTCTGCCTATAACGCAAGGCAGGGGTGAAATGTGGGGTCAAATCACTGTCTTCATAATAACCCACCTCACTGTGGGCGTGTGTGTGTGTGTGTATGTGTGTGTGTGTGTGTGTAAAAGCTGAATTTAAAATAAATTTAAATGTAAAAACCTAAATATAGGGAAAAAAAAGTGTCGACATAAAAAAGTACGTTCTTCAGTTCTTTAAAATTGACTGAACAACTTGTGCTGTTATCATATCTGACTGAGGAGATGAACAAGGTGACGCAGGGGAGTATGATAATGTACTGACCATGTTAGTGGCTGAGGTGCGATCCACAATAAGAAACGCGATCAGGGGTTTTAAAAAGACCTCTGTGTTAGAAAAGAAAGTTTACGGTAAAAATATTACTCCAGCTATGTTCCATTTTCTGGTTCATCATCATTACTGTCCAAATAACAACCTGGATAAATTGAATGCTGCACTGTAACACTGCTTCTGTGTTCCCTCCGGTGTGTGCAGTATTATTATGTGATCACAATAAGACTAGCGTTTTGATAAGCCAGAATTGTCCTTCAGGTAAAGACAGGACAGAGACAAATCTACCTTTTTGTCACAAGCTGCTCGGTGCCAATTTCCAAGCCCAGGACAACACTCAGAAGTGGACAGGATGACAGATAACGGAGGTTCTATATCGACGGGTTTATTCTCCAATCTCGTAAATGTGAACAGCCTAACTTTGTGTGTGTCTGTGTGTGTGTGTGTGTGTGTGTCTGTGTCTGTGTGTGCGGATGTGACAGCAGTGTCAAGGACACTAAGGCTATGAGACGAGGCCCCTGTCTCACATGGGACATAGGTCTGGTGTAATCAGGTCTCCCCAGGCTCCACGTCAACCTGCCTGTCATACACACACAAACACACACATCAGAAGCGCATTAAATCTGGCCACTCAAAGTCTTTTCATTTGCATTTATCAATACATGAAGAGCAACCAGAGTTAATCAAAGACACAATATTTTCTTCTTTTAATGGTGCTCATCTGATAAATAATTAAACTCACCCGTGCTTCCTTGACAGGAAAATAGACACATGCGTGTGTATTTTTCAAACGACCATGTTGCTGCTGAGAGGACAAACACAGTAACACGTCAGTGATTGCAGGGACAGAGTCCTGCAATCCAGTTTTCACATTACGGTGGGAAAATCATTGTTGCCAGACAATGGCACATCGAAGGTTCGCTCAAAGTTGACAGGACGAGCTCTGCCTGCATTCCTCCATTGCACCCTCTGTGCCGTCCAGTGCGTCTCCGTGAGTCAAACCTTCAGGAGGCAGATGAAAAAAATGGAGGAATTGTGCAACCTCATCCCAATACACTAAAATTAAAAAATCAATACATGAAAAAACGGTGCTGTTTAAACACCGGATGTAACCAGCATTTCAAATAAGAGCATTTATCAGGTAATGGGCTGTGAGTGCCACAGGCCTGCTATTGCATAGGAGAAACTTTTTTTCCTATTAGTATTAATGCGCATGCCAGTATAAGCTTTCTACTAGAAATAGACAGCGCCATCTAGTGCTGTTTGTGACTGCTGACTGCAGACCGGTGAGCAAAGAGGGAGCTGGGAACGCCTTCAGATTTCTCAATCCATGCTGCACAGTCATCTGCAGCACCTTGTCTTGACAGAAACCGAACAGGCACATTGATAGCACACAATATGTGGGATCAATAGCTCTCTGGGACCGTAGCCAGAGAATGCGTCACACAGACTACAGACTACATGTGTCACATTCCTCGTTTTAACTGAGGAGCTCTGCAGGATCTTTCACATTGCAGCCAACCAACCGGCTCCTCCTATGTTCCCATCCTCTCCTTTTCCTCACAGGGAACACATAAACATGTTTATGATTTTTCTCTTTTTGTCATTTTGTGCATTCAGTGTAAGTCACAAGAGCCCAACCAAAGGCAACTGAGAGGAGGCAGGAGAAATTCTTCCAACGTAGAGATTGCGGCAGCATTTTTTGTTGCTTGTGAGGATAACGATATGGTCTGTGTCGCATAGAGGGGGCACCGAAGGTGGAGTTAAAGCTGGAGAAACATGTCTGTAGTTTATTACTGCCTTTGGGCACAGCAGAATCTGAGGGACCCAAGACAGATCTCCTCATTCTGGACAAAAAAAGAGGGGACAACAGCACAAATAGCCCACCTGATATGAGAAGGGAAGATAACATCTATCCAGTCCCCTAACACACAAGCCACCATCTAATATAGCTGTTGTTGTGCTATACAGAACCAGGAGCTGCAGAAAAGAGTAAACATGGGCAGGAGGTGGTGGTTATATATCACACTTTTGAATCCAAGAGGGTATCTTATATTTTGATACTCTGAAAAGTTATTTTTAAAGACACCACCAATGAAAATCAAACATTTAGAATAGCCTAATTCAGACATATGAAATAATCAGTCAAAACATGTTTTCACCTTGAGCTGAGCCAATGAAAATCTGGGATTCATTTAGTCACAAACCTGACGAACCAATCCTCGGGGGCGGGGCTAATTAAACCTAAAACCTCAGTCAGTATAGACATCAAGAGTTAGCATTAGCACAACCACAAACACGTTGTCGGCCACTTCCAGTTACAAGTTAACAGCTTCTGATACATCTCTTATTCTGGTTTCAACAGGCTCCTCCTTTCTGCCCTTTGACCTATAAACCTGTTCAAGTAGGTGGGGGTCCAGGGCTCCAGGTTTCTTAATCAGGAAGTCAGAGTAGTTTAGCACCAGACCCTGACACTGGGGAATGATCTTTTTGATTGATTCTGATTCTTGATTCTGATTCTCTGATTCTTTTTTTAATATTTGAAAACATTTTATGTATCAGACAGGAAGGCCATAACCAAGTTGCTTGCATATTGTACAGAAACATCTGTGCTTAAATATGGGCTGGAAGTCCCAAGGTCAGAATGAGACACACCTCCAAAGGTGATTGAGAATGACCAAGCTACTGAAACACAATTAAAATTGTGGGTCTTCCTTATACAGACTGACAAACTGGAGAGGGAGTGATAGATGTAACAATCCCAAGCAATGCCAACATCAGGGAGAAGGAACTCAAGAAGCTTTAGATATGCCAAGGGCTGAAAAACAGCTAGAAAATATGTGGGAAATGATGGCAACAGCGGTAACAGGAAGAATCGGGGGCTGCAACCCCCACACTCTGAGAGAAGACTGCAGTCCTACCGCTAAGATACTGTGCAGAACCTTAAAGCATTCTCCCATCCTCTGTTGGAGGACTGGAGCTTCCAGGAGGGAAAAACACAGAAGGCTGGGAGCGTCTCTAAGGATTATAAGGTCCATTTAGTTTTTCTGAGCTTTGATCCAACTCTGATGGTTTTCCTTCAGAGGGTACCATCAATTGCCATCCTTGAATGTATGTGATAATAGAACCGGAAGGAGGGTGTCCAAGTTGAAAGATGGTCTTCAGTGTGTGACATTCACTTGATTTTGAGTCCATTATATATATATAAGTCATCAGCTTACTCATGTTAAGTAGATTATTAGTTGAATGAATGTGTACCATTGATGCTTATTATTTTGCCGCCAGACTAAGTGAAGATCAGCACAGATGGGACACATGAGCGTGTGATAAAAATGTTGTCCCTTGGGAAACTTTGAGTTGGTGCCGACAGGTGGATGCTGGGAATTTTGCCATTTGAAGACCAGCACAATTAGTTCCCAGGCGGGGGAGTGGTAAGCAAGGTGCACACACAAACAGATTGAGCAAAGCATTGATGGCTTAAGAGACAGTGCTATTTCAAGGCATCGCCCGCCTGAGTTTGAGTGCCTGAGCCAGCTTTCAGGATTTTCCTCTTTTACTGAGAATCAGATAAAGGTTGTTTTTTGGGTTGTTTTTTTTTTTTTTGTAAATGACCTGTGGAAAAAAAGTGCAGCTGTGTAGGGCATGATGATAATCCTTCTACAAATGCTCAGAGCCTGACTGATTATTAGTTCACATCAATTAAATTTTCATTAATGAATGAGTACCATCAAATAAATTACTCCTATGGGCAGTTTGTGCATTTGGATTTAGCTTGTTTGTATCCCTTTAATGTCCTGCTCAACCGTTTGGTAGAGCACATTTTGGTATTTGTATGTATTTTAATACATTTACCATGAAGTATCATCTCAACTGTTTGGTAGAGGCCTATATTTTTGTTGTTATTATTGCCCCAAGGAAATAAAAAATGCAAAGAAATAATTTTTCCATTGCTTTTTTCTTCATGAGGACATTAAAGGGGTATGCAAGCTGCTTTCTCAAGGTTCAGCAACCTTTTAGATTTAAACTCAAGCAGTGATCCTTTGTAAGTGAGACTCCACTCTGTGTTGTAGTGGAGAGTGGAATGACAGAGAACAATTCCTAAAAGGTAAGGACAATTTATTTATATAACACTTTTCACGGACATGAATCACACAGTTCTCAACAGAGCTGAAAAACTCTCTGAAAGCAAAATCTTAGAAAACACACAGCATAGTAGAGTATCCAGTAAGATACACAGCCAAAGTCTTTAACTGCTTCTTAAATGATTTCCTAAAGCGCTGGGAGAGCTTGACACAACATGGGTGTTGTGGCCTCAAAAGCTCAATCAACACAAGCCTTTAAATAGACATGTGGCATAAATAGGCAATTTATGGCTACCTGGGGACCCAACAGGATGCCCCCACATTTAAAAGCCATTGGTCTCAGTTTGCTGATGTTGTGTAAAAAACATGGTTAGCTGGAGATGGAGGCTGGGGGAAGAAACCCTAGACTTTGCTTGATGAGTAGGTAGGAGAAAAAACAAAGAGAGAAAAAAAAACCCCCACCTTATTTTAATTTAGTGTGAACTGACTCTTTAACTTTCTCACAATGGTAACAGAAGTGGTAAGTCTGCACTGAAGAATGATTAATTTCATCAAATTAATGAGACATGGCCTTATTGTCCTGGAATTTATCTCCAGAGGGAGACATACTGAGGTTATCTCCAATTCACTCATTTGAAAAATGAAATGACTCCTTACATCTGGGACGGTGACATGATTTATAGTGCTTATCCCCCCTCAACAGTATGCTGCTGGCATCAGAATAGAAATCACACTTGATCCAGGTCTGTCCTGAGCTCTCTCTTTTCCCAACCACTTTTCATCCTTGTTCCCCCTATTAGTAATCCAATTACGCACACTGGCTGCTGCCGCCGACATAGCTGATCATGTTTTAATCATATTAGGCCTTTCAGATCGTTCAATTGTTTGTTTCAAATTGCTCCAGAATCACAAGGAGGGAGGAATGACACCCTGGCTAATACGCAATGAATAGAAAATCAACAGGGAGCTTCCAACAGCCTCCTCCAGCCAACTGCTGCCTGTATTCCTACTCAACCACAGACTGTTTCCCTGCACGTTATGCATGAGCTGTCCAGTAATTGACACACTATTATTGATGCTAGGCTCAATCTTTAAACACTCAGATTTAAAGCCCTGGTGTACACTTCGTGGTGCAGAAGGGGGGCTGGCAGGGGAAGAAGAAGAAGCATTTGCAATCTGGAGTTCAGCTGTAGATTTGGTCGGAGTGAAGTCAGTATTTTCAGATCTCCCCAGGGCTTTGAGAAGAAGAAATGGTGAGAAATGTTGACAAATAGATAATCAGTTATAAACTAGATGAAGCAATCCTCACGTGCCTCCCTTCCAGATGAGATAAAAATTTGCAAAGTGTAACTGCTGTGAAAGATAAGTAGGGAAATCTTTCCTCCTCCCTATCCTCTTTCTCACATGAACTGGCCAGCGGCATCCATTTATTTCTTCCTTCCTCTCTCTGCCTCCATCTGTCTCTTCTTCTTTCACACTGCAAAGTATCAGAATTCCAGGATTATGTCAAACAAAGCAAAATGTTAAAGGTAAAACTGCATTTTAAAATTAATGAGTGCTGGTTGGACGAATTAGCATCCTCAATTAATAATTGAAGAGTGTCCTTTGCCCCACCAAGTGATACCTGAGAAAGAAGGTGGACCTTTGTTGCAACAGAGACTGAAATTGGGATTTTTTGTTATCCAATAAGATTAAAGAAACATAACGGCAGGTTTGAAGGCCCAGTCGCACCAGCTTTTAAAACAATGACACTTTCAATCATTTGAGCTGGGATATGGGTTAAAATAAAAGTACTTCAACATTAGACAATCCCTGTTGTCATGGTTACGCCAATGACCTATTCCTGAATAAACTGCTACTTCCACATGGGAATTGAACATGTCTCGCCTTTGTCGTATCTCATCTAAAAACAAATGTAAAGCAAAACCGAAATGAACATAAACTGATATTTCTTTCAATTCCTTTATTTATTTGTTTTCCATTTAAATGTCTTTTTTATTGGTTTACCAACTGATTCTCAATTTCCCTACCTTCATTTGTATTTCCGGGCCTAAAAATACTGTCAGGATCATTAACTCGTCCTTTCCGTCCAAATCTGTCTAGACTGTGCCAACTAGATGTCTGAGTAAAGATGGTGAGCACAGGCTTAGCACAGGCAGATGACCTTTGCTTTGCTGCTACCTGTTTTGATCAGGCTCTATGCAGTGATGGGGATTCACTTGGACACCTGACTTTGTGTTAAGACACTTGTCTCTTAGATTTTTGCCTGAAACCCATAACAGTGGATTACACCCACATACTACAGCCTGGACTTTGTGCTTTCTCATTTCCCGAGTCCCATCCTCCTCACACCAACCAGATCACTGTGACGACCTTGAAGAGGACAGTTTGGCCATAAGACCCGTTTCTTTTTTTTCTCCTCCACTCCATCTTCTTCTGTCCCTCCCTCCCTCTTCCTCTTTTAATCCTCCTCCGCTCTCGCACTGTCTGATTTATATTACCGGGGTGAAGACAATGACCACTCAGAGTGGAGGTTGAGAGTTGAGGGGGAGAGATTTCATTGGCGTCACCACTTTCCCCGTTGGTTTCCTTGGCTATGTTAAAGCAGAGGATACAACAGACGCCAAGGGTGGTGACGATGAAGAGCAAGGACTGTCCTTGGACGGCAGGCTTCCCAAACAACAGCTGATGGGAGATGATCTTTGACCTTGAAGAGGCACTCTGGTTGAATGGTGTGTGTGTAGGTGTGTGTATGTGCAGAAGCCAACAGACAGGAAGAGAAAATAGGTTTAGATTAAAAAAAAATAAAAAAACTGAGAATACAATATTTACTCATTCTAAGGGCTGAACTACTTAAGATTAGGTTTGTTATCCACCCCGACACCCAGGACTCCTGATCCCCTGAGGTCCCATAGTCACTATCACAGTGTTGCTTCCACATGCTGTTTATTCGTCCTAAATCTTTTGTTGGCAATAGGCAGTGCAAAAAGCCAACTATGCAGTTTCCCTCAGCTCTGTGAAGCATATTAGCATCTTTTTGGGCAGCAAAACAGCCCAACATGAGCCAGGGTGTTCGGCTCAAGTCTGGCCTGTGTACCTCCACATCTGGGCAGATCCTTGCTGTTATCCAACAGTATTGTCTGACAGACACAGAAAGGCTAGAGGAGAACAATGTAGCAGGTGGCCCAAGAATGAGCTGGATTTATCTGGCTATCTGTGTTTCAGCTCATTGTTTTTGGTTTACAGCAACAGCAGGTTTGACATCACTACCCTCACTAACCGCACTGTTCACAGCCTGCCCTTCACACAGCACACAACTAAGCAACTAGCTATTAAACGTATTGCGTGGGAATGGAGAGCAAAACCGTGGAAAGCAGAGATATGAGAGAAGATTGAATTTTTGTTTTTGTGGATTTATGTGTGTTGATCCCTCGTGGACACAAGAGGGATCAGCTGACAAGAGCTATTTAAGTTGTTGTTCGTCATACAGGATGCTGTCTGTTTGTTCCCAGCATAACTGTGGCAGGTAACATATGTCGTTTAGCGGTTCCCGGAGTGAACCTCCCATGAATGAAATGGCAGTATGGTGGGGTAAACACATAGAGATGGGAAGAAGTGGGATCAATATAGACTTATTGCATCTGGGGCCAATAGCAGGTTAATCCTACCATGTTTTCTTTTTCTTTTTTCATTTGGAACCAATTTGTGTTAAGCTTCAAAGTGAAAATGATTTGGCCAAAGTTCACTTCAATAAGAGTCCAGGATCTGGGTTTAGAATTGGACTACATCTAGGCAAGGTCCAGCTTGGCTAAAGTTAGGGCATGGGTTAGAGTTAAAGTAGAAGTCAGGCTTTAGTGAATGAAAGTGTTTACACATGTATGTGTGGGTGTGAGTGTGGGTGCGTATGTGTCTGTGTGTCCATACTTAGCCCCTTGGGATAACCGGCAGAAAAGTAACTGATCCCTTGAAACACACTCTATCAGTTTAAATGTGGTTCTCCAATTCCAGCCCTGGATGGGGAAAAGATACCATCTCTGATTTGAATCTCCAGCTTCATCGACTCCACATCGCTCACTTTGGCTAAGGCAGTGTAAACATTTAATGAAATGACTCTGTTTAATCCCACAATTTCCTTAAAAGTTTAGTGCGTCCTGTTTTACAGGTGATGGAAGCAGAAGCAAAGTGTGCTTGATGGTGGAGGAGAAGCAGGGAGGAGATAGGGGATGAGAGGAAGAAGAGGCTGTAATAGGAAGCCTGGTGCCGTTTGGGAGGCTGGATGGGTGGTGGTGGTGGTGGGGGGGGGTAGACTGTTTAAATGCTCACAGACGCCCAGGCGTGTCGAGACTGCCAATCCTCAGGGAAATCAGGGCCCAGGAAGCCGTCAGACTCCCTGGAAAGATCCCCATTTCTAAGCACAGAGATCTGACATTTGGAAATGTGAAGCAGCTAAACCACCTGCCACATCCAAAGGTTTGATATGAGGCCCTGATGAGACAGACAGAGAGGGGAAATGGGTCTCATTTGTTAAATTTTTAGATTCCATTGCTCCCCTTCTCCTCCTTCTACTCTCTTTCTTACTGTCTTTCTCTCCAGATTCATCATCATTGTGCCATAACTTTTGGAAGTGTCTGGGTATCGCTGTAATGAGAACAACCCCCTAGATATTATTGATCTATGTCCTCAATTACCTTCCAACTCTCAATTATTTAATACAGTTCCAGCTCCTTCACATCCAGAAGTTGTTCAAAGGGAAGAGATGAAGGTTTAACTCTCCAGCTGTGCCTCTTCCTGGCACAGATAAAGTGTTTCTGTGCTGCATGTCTTCTCTGATTGATTCTACACTATAATGCAATCTCCAGGGTCTTGGTTTGTAAAGCAAGCATTTCCTAAGTTATCCAACACTGCCAAGGTGACCGGATCGCTGCGCTCCATAATGTTTCTGCAGCTTCACTGCAGCATCTTGAGGGAAAACACTATACATCCAATTAGTTTGTAAACATGAATTTAGTCATTTTGTCTGTCTGTCTGTCTTTCTGTCTTTCTCATACAATCAGCCCATATTCACTGGCACTGCTGCAAATAGATGGTATACAACTTTATGGATGCTACTTGATGGGAAGCTGCTCAGATCCCAATGTTCAGTTTCATTAACAAGGAAACATGCAGAGTGGTGTGATTTCAGTTCTCGCCAAAGTCGTAAAGCAGAACCAGGGCTTATAGGCACATTTCACTTTACTGAGATCCGTTGCAAGCTGAAGACAAGCGAACTGAACCGTGTGTGCTCAGGAACGACCCTGCAGCACCAGCATCTCTTCTTCAGAAAAAAAATAAATAAAAAAATAAGGAGGGAGAGTGAACTCCTCTTCTCCAAGCTTTTAGAGGGAGTGTGGAGGAAAAACAAGTTCAGGCTGTTTTAGAGTGCAAATGCCTCTCAGGCATTTTTTTGTTTTTGTTTTTTTTAAGATTTTTATTAGGCTTGTTTTCACCTCTTCCAGCCATCCCAGGGTTTAGAAAACCGTATATAACAACTCTTCTGATGTAGTAAGGAGCCCTTTTGCAGATCCTTCATCCTGACAGCAGTTAGACTGTACAATAACATGTGTCTGTCCCTTCAAATCATTCTTTTTCACCACTGATGCACTTTATATATATATATATATATACTTCTTTAACCAGATCATGCACATTTCTCCACTGTACAGTCATCCATAATACATACTGCATATTTTTATGTATATAGTATCTTTGTTCTTTCTGTTTTCTCTGTTGTATGTAGTTTTCTTTCTCTGATTTGTAATTATATTTTATTTAATTTCTGTTTCTTTTCTGTCTGTACAGAGCTGTGGTAACGAACCAATTTCCCCAAGTGGGATCAATATAGTCTCATCTTATCTTATGACAAAGTAGGTTTTCGGTGTTTGCCCTTTGACATCAGACTGTTTCAAATCAAATCAAATCAAATCAGATTTATTTGTATAGCACCAAATCATGACAAAGTTACATCAAGGCACTTTACATATACAGCAGGTCTAGACCAAACTCTTTATAAAATTATTTAAAGAGACCCAACAGATCCCCCGATGAGCAAGCACTTGGTAACAGTGGCAAGGAAAAACTTCCTTTAAGAGGCAGAAACCTTGGGCAGAACCAGGCTCAGGGGGGCAGCCATTTGCCTTGACCGGTAGGGCTGAGAGAGGGAGAAAGAGAGGATGAGAGAGAGAGAGAGAGAGACACACACACACGGGGGGCAAAGTTGGGTAGAGTAGGGAGAGATGAGAGCAGGAGGTGGGGACACCCAACACAGGTGCAGGCAGGAACATACAACGCTGCATGAAGTTCACAGAAATGAAAGATGCTGGATGGAGTTATGTGCATTCATCTGACTCACATCCACAGCTGTGTCCCGCTGCTTCATTCACATCTTCAAATAAACTGTACATGTAAGAGAACAGCTGACTGATATCAAATATCTTCAAAAGTTAGAGTGAGTGAGCAATCTTAAAAAAGTGAGTTTTGAGTTTGGACTTGAAGATGGAGATGGAGTCAGAGTTGCAGATGTGAGGAGGCAGAGAGTTCCATAGGTGAGGAGCAGAGTGGCTAAAAGCTTTGCTCTCATGGTGCTGAGGTGGGCAGAGGGGAGAGTGAAGTGGATGGAGGAGGTACATCGAAGGGAATGGGCTGGAGTAGCGATATGAAGAAGGTTGGACAAATATGGAGGGGAGAGGTTGTAAATGCCTTTGAAGGTGTACCAGACGAATTTGAATTCCATATTTTGCTTGACCGGGAGCCAGTGCAATGGCCGGATGATGGGGACAATGCGGTGGTATGAGAGGGTTTTGGTGATGATACGGGCAGCAGAGTTCTGAACCAGTTGGAGTTTAAGTAGGGACTTCTGAGGGAGGCTGAAGAGAAAAGACTTGAAGTAGTCCATCACAAGGAGGTCACAAAGCTGTGCACAAGGATGGAGGCAGTATGGGTGGTGAGAGAGGGGCGGATGGAAGTATGCAGACCGGGTAATGTTACTGATGTGGGAATGGAAAGATAGTGTGCTTGTCGAGGATGACACCAGGCTCTTAAGCCTAGGAGAGGGGGAAACTAAGACGCTGTCCAAGGTGAGGGACATGGTGTCAACTTTGGACAGTGTGGATTTAGTGCCGATGAAGAGGAATTCAGTTTTGTCACTGTTTAATTTTAGGAAGCTTGAGGTGAGTTAGTCTCTCATCAACCTTGTCGGCACCTGTTTAAACCTGTGGTGCTGTAGCCCACACCACTTGCCCAGAAACAAACTGGAAGTTAAGATCAAGTAATGACATTGAAAGTTGTCAAAAAGAGTTGTGTAAATTTGAAAAGTTCATTGGTTTAAGAGTGGCGTTCAAACTCTCTGTTTGCACCTGAACCCTCACAGGTTTATGTGCCCTTTTGTTTACTTACTTACTATTTTGGCACAGTATCAAGCTTACTAGATTCAGACATGGTTGTGATGTGTGGACCCATCAGTTTAGAACAGTTTCCCGCTGCAAATGTGGTGCATAGCAGTTAATGAACAAAGAGAGTCTGAATATAAATATCTGTACCTTTGTCACTTTAAACAATTAAGTTCACATTGCAGTCATTTGAGATTTTGTTATGAAGCTTATATTTATAAGTGCAGATTTTAGTTAACACACAGCTATCGAGTTGATCTCTTCTTAGCCCCTCATTTAGTGACAGTCATTCAAGGTAGATAAACAAGTAACATTTATCACCATGAAGAATGCATATCAGTATAGAGCCAATTTGTTTCATCACATTGAAGCTGACCAGAAAATAACTTCTATCAATCAAACCAGAGGCAGCAGCTTCACTGTGTTGCAGGGTGAGAATGCAGACTGAGAATTGACATCTCAGGGAAGCCCGTCATTTAAGTATAAGGCTGCAATTCAGGTTTAATCAACTATTGTTGGCACACAGACTTTGATAAGTACATCTGTGAAGTAGTGGGGACAGTTGCAAAAAATCATAACTCTCCCATCAGAAACATGCTAGAATGATGACTCATACTGGACATGCTCAGTGAGCCCCTCCAACCAACAGGACGCAGTCAGCATTTGCTGCTGCAGTCACTGAAAAAAACACAACTTGTTTTGGAGGAGAGAATTTTTCTGATGACAAACTGTCCTAAACTTTTGTGTGAATTAATCAAAACTTAATTTGAATCACAGTTTAGTCAACTTGACAGACCACAGAAAAGCAATTTTTGAAATTCTTTGCTAAAATAGGCAAAAATATGCAGCTCATTTTGTTCCATACCTATCTATTAAAAATTTTGGGGGGATTTATTTTGTTTACTTTTCATGGTCTTAATTGCTTGTTCTGTTGATGATAATCAATAACAGATAAATTGTGCCTATGTTGCCGCCAGGTAAGTCTTTGTTCTATGCAAAAGAAAACTTTATAATTTCAATAGATATTATCAAAAAATCTCAAAAATACATAATAATGGCGTAAAGTTTTTCATATTGTTGGAATATTGAGTTTACTGAGGGGGAGAAAGATAAAGAGTCAGTGAAATATAGTACATTTTCAATATATTGCAACTCTTTCTTATAAGTGTTTCAGTTGGGTTGAGGTCAGTCGTAAATTCATTTATCAAAAAAGGCAATATAAATTATGTATGAAATATAAACATATTTCAATTGTATGTATAATTAGAACGTAGATGTAAGTTGAATATAATGTACATAAAATTGAGAGAGTAATTGAGAGAAATGCAGAAAATATTCCAACCATCCACAGCCTCCCCTGTTTCCCTGGTGTAGCCTACATGTATGTGCCGGGGGGTTTAAACGGTTTGTATGCGTGAAGAATCTCTAGTGGATTATTCTTTTGGGTCTGGTGTGCATGTCAATACATTGATGCGTTTGCATATACATACATGTCTTATTCATGGCAAGATAATATATGGTGAATTAAATTAATCAGACATTTCTGACAAACCTTTTTTTCCTTCATTGCTGCTGGCTGAGTGGTGCAGTGTGTTTCCAGCAGGTTCAGCTGCTTTCTAAAGATGACTAGCGCCCTCTAGCAGCCACATTAATGTGAACAGATACTGTGCCTGCTGCTAGATGCAGCCTGCATATATTGTGTGTTATTCTCTGTCATTGTACTCAGCTGAAGGTACAGACGAGCTTTTTGGTTTGTTTCAGATTTGGACTGTTGCTGTAGTTTTAATCCGCCCTCTCTATGCTGGCTGTGAGGAAGACTTCGTCATCATTTCCCCATTTCTTCCCTTTTTTTCTTGTCGTTTTCTGCAGCAGATGCTTTACATATGGCAGAGAAATCACTCTGAGCCATGAAGGACTTCACTGAAGGAAATCCATGTAATCTGTCACGTCTTCCAGTTAATCATAGAGCTTAATAAGTCATGAAATCATTCACACTCTGACTAGGTTTCATTTTCAGTGCACCCACGTGAATCCTGGAAGTGTTGTGGGTCACTTAACTGGGCCGCAGGATGCTGTTGGGAACACTGTGTGTGCCATTCAGACATCTGAAGGGGCTGAACACTCCTGCCTTTAAGTACTGTTACAAAAGGCTGAATCACAACAAACCACATATGAAATAGAAAACAAGTAAAACACAACTGAAGAAGGCAGGAAATGTCTTTTTTTTTTTTTTTTTTCAATTTCTAGCCTTAATACATTTGCAAACATGATGTGATAAGTCTGTAAAGGTATGAATTTAGATGTATTAACAGAAAAAGATTTAAATCAGAATTACATGGCGCTCCCCTGTGTGTGACTTAGCATAGCTCTTACCAATTATTTTTATCCATCACCTTTTCTTTACAAAGCCAATTCACAAGAATTCCTATTTACATGTACTGTAATTCACCCATGCAAAAGGCAATAAAAAAATCTAATCAAAATGTGTCATTGGTGCATGGCTCTGACATCACAAAGTTACTTGAATCCTGCTGGCTGTCAGGCAGAATACAGGCTGTGAGAATTTTTCTGATACTGATACTTTCACAGCATTAATGTAGAACCTAGACCTGATGGATCCTCAAAGAGAACTAAAACTTCAGACAGTGTGGACCTTTAATATATATTGATGGTCAGACATTTGAAATCATCTTTAAAATATCACAAAATGTGAACTTGGGATCTAAACTGTTTTTACATATTGATGCCAGAGATTCCTTGATACAAAACCTTCCACTAGCATGTCACACCATAATCTCCAATAGGTCTTACAGTTGCATTGTGGCTAATTTGGGGACCGAGGATTTGACGAGGAAGATGAATAAAGAAAAAGAAATATATCTGGTTCTGCTGCATTAATTTTAATCCTTCAACTGTCCAACAATGGCATGACACTGTTTGCTCATTCCTCCTTTAATCCCAGCTGCTCCATTGGAGCTGCTCAGTGACCCATCAATCTGTGGTTACAGTGAGCAGCTTTCTGGAACAAATGTGGGTGACTGTGAGTTTGAGTATTGCATCCAGTGAAATTTGCCCAAAGGCTGTGCATGGCTTCTTCCTTTCCTGATCAGAACTGGCCCTAACCTCCCTTCTACTTTGCTAACTGCATGTACCATGCAAACCATCTTCAAATATGCAGTACGTTGTATACTGTGGCTTGAATAAATACTAATTGTGGAATTCAAATTCAATTTAAATTCCTTTATTTGTCCCACAGCGGGGAAAGTGCAAATCTAAGACTCTGGTTTTGCTGAAACAGTTGAACGTTCTGATGAGAAACCAGGGAGAGCTCAGAAAGAACTGACTATTCCCAGGTTATAATTAAAACCTGGTTTGGACTGCTGCTAAAATATAATTATCATGTCTGCAGCTCAGCCAGTCAGCTGATGAGGTCTCGTTGCCATTTGGTCCAATAAGAGACTAGGAAAGGTTGAAAAGTGAAATTTATGCTGGGCATTTGAAGGCAACACGTTGATCTGAGGCCCCTTGGAGCCCACCAGATACGGTGACGCGATCGGGGGCGGGGTCTGTTCACAGGTGAGATCCACACAGGTGTAAACTAGGAGAGTGCGCGTCCCGAAAGGGCAGTGAGTCCGCTCGGTGCCTGTCGTTGGCTCCGGTCTGTTCTCCGGTCGGCCATGGCCCACAGCTGCGTGGGCAAATGCGCGTCGTTATTCTTCCTCGCTGTTGTTTTTGATGTTGTTGGTCTGGTTGTGCTCCTGGTCGGGATTTTCGGCAACCTGCACCTGAACGGTCGCTTCTATGGGGATTTCCTCATATACACGGGCTCGCTCATCATCTTCCTCAGCCTGGTGTGGTGGATCCTGTGGTACACCGGGAACGTGCAGCTGTACGGGGAGGATCGGACCGGCTCCCTGGAAATCAACTTTACGCACTGGGCCAGGAAGCTGTCCGAGAGCCTCTCCAGAAGCGGCGTGAAGCATCTGGAAGCAAGGACGGGGAAGAAGGAGAGGAAGAAGAAGGAGATGGGCATGGTGAAGGAGAAGGAGTGGAACGGGAGCGCTCGTCCCGCTGCGCCTTGTCGGGTCACCTGGGAAGACTGCAGCAGCGGAGCCGCGTCGGGTCACGACAACAGAGGCTTCGACGGAGGGACGGAGTGCACACATCCAGCTGAGAAGACCGTGGAGCTGGGAGTGCTGAGGAGCTCGGACGTGGCTCTGCAGGCAGCAGAGGACAAAGTAGAGAGGCTCCTCTGACAGGAGATGGTGCGTATTCTACACCTTCCTCCCTCTCCTCTTATTACTAGAACTTGTTCTTTTTCTGCTATAGAGATATTTGGAATGCCATATTTCCAAAGGGAACAGGTCTGACACTATGACCTGTTGCATCTTAGGATCCTGGTCTGGGCCTGTGGATCCAACAAATGCTTAGAATGGATGCAGCCCGTTGCTCTGTGTGTCAGTATGATGTTGTTTTGCATCTCATTGTCTGTTCATTTCCACAGCTGTAATTGTCTCATCATTAGGCCGACTGTTGGCATTCTTATTGTGTTGCATGTTGGCAAGGCAGCCCTCCCCCACCTCCCTCAGGCTCTCACCCCAACCATAATTATGAAATTTCTCACATTATTGTCAGAGATCTTATGACACCAACAGTGAAGCCAGTCTTGAAGAATGGGTGCCCTCACACAAATGCTGCCAGATCCCCCCCAGGAGCCTGCCTGTTCCCTCTGCTCATGAATATCTGTAAAAATAATTCATTTTTTTCTTTTCCTGGCTGCTGTGAAAAGATCTTCTGTGGCCCGTGGCAGCTGTTAATTAACGAGCCTGACCGTTTCAGTTCACCTTCACAGTACTACATTATTTTAGCCGTCAGTTTGCCCGTAACCGGGTGGCAAGCCAGACAGCCTTTGGGCCAAAAGGCACAATTGCATTTTAATGGAACTCAGCAATGCGTATTGATCCGGTGGAATGAAGTGGGGTGGGTATAGGTGTAGGTCCGGCTGAGCCCATCACTCTGCCATCAAACACAGGGATCATAAAGTCTGCTCCGTGCACATTCCTTCCATCCACTAGTTCCACATAGTTAACTTTAATGGTCCCCAGCCTGATTCCCATATTATCCAACCTGGCTAATGATCTTGAGATATGGAATTGTGTCAAATGGTGTGGCCACAAGAGCAAACACAGTACTGAACAATGAGGCCACTCCTTTACTGTAACCTCACTGAGACAAAGAGGCACTGAGTACAGGCTAGGAGCCACCACTGACCCTTCACTCTTTCTGAGTAACACTTGACATAGCGTTCCCGAGCTGAGCACAGCAAAGACCTTTTTTAGATTAAACATCTTAAAATTGAATTAACTCAGAAATACACAATATGCATTTAATATAGATTTATTTAGTGTCTACTCAGGATTTAATCAAAATAACATCCAGATGGAAAAGGAGAAAAACAACTGTTGTGTAAATTAGAGATGCAGCAGCCAAATATTATATTGTATTTTTGCTGCCCTTTTATCTCCTGACAGTTTATTAATCAGTTGAAAAGTTGGTCTATAAACTGAAAGCCAAAGATGAGGAATGAGATGTCACAATTAGAATGTCAGGATGTTTTGGGATTTTGTATGACAAACTTCTAAAAAGATAAACAAAAAAGTTCCCTTTTTTTTTCAATAGTAATTTATAAAATCAAATTTTAAAAAAATTAATCATGTAAAATGCTACTATATTTTAGATAAACAGCATCACTTACTGAAATAGTATTGTCTATCATGATATATGTGCTCAATTTCATGAAGATATTGGGTAAGTCTTTTTGTGAGCTAATCAGTTGTGCTTTAGTACTAATTCTCTTCACACTAATTGTACAATAGGTTTTATAGACAACTGTTTTGCACAATTGAAACACTGACTGTAGTTATTCAGATGACAGATGTAGTATCTTTCAGGGAAAAACATAAAAATTTGGATTTTTTATTTTTTCAGTGGCACGTCAGCTCACAGTACATAATCAAGTGTATTTTTGTAGGCATGTACATTTTTGGCATTCATTATTCAGTGTGACCATGGCCTGCTTAAGAGTGACTTTAGAGAGTACAGTTGGGATACTAATGTCTCACAGGCTGGTTTCAGTTGGCTTGTTGAAACGGTGTCAGGAGGGTGGAGTCTCTCAGAAGAAATCAGCCTTCAGTGTTTATAAAATTGTGGCCACAGCCAAGACTAAGAGTAGGTTTATGGGCTTTTATTACTGGACGTTACTTTAATAAACACAGCCCTCCACTTAAAGACAGCAGTTCTTTGTAGCAGCCACCTGCATCTCTTTATTGTGAGTCATAAATGTTTATCAGATTTAACAGTGGCTGAGTGTTGGAGCAGGAAAATGCTCATATAGAAAACAAAAATTTCCCAACATGCACCATTTTGTGACACCATTACCAGTTAGTGAATAGGAGATAACAGTAGATAAGCACCAGGTTTAAGTTGTGTTTTTAACCCTAACCTCATCTGCGTGTTTTCATGTTGTGCAGTGACAAGTTTAAACCATGAGCTGGTGATAATCAATTAGTTCAGTTCGGTTGAATTTTAATTTTCTTTCCCTCCATCGCTGATTCTGTTAACCAAATATACTGCACAGCCATGATGAGTAAATGAAAAGAATAATAATAATTGAGCAAGACACAGTGTGCTTATTATTGATGGATATACATCTATTTTGATCTTTAATAGAGCTGGGCACGCTCTTTCACTCCTGCTTTCAGGCTAATTTATTCTAAGATAGGCCAACAGTGTCCTAATTGCAGCGCTGAATCCATCACACAGATTTCTCATCAGTTGAGAAATAAGTAACTTAAATAATAATTAAAAAATAACATTGTCTTTGAATGCAGTCCCCTCATATAATTCATATATTTGTAAATCTATACAGGATGTGTAAACATATTCTTTCCAAGGCAATTAATTGCTAAAGGCTAAATACATTTTTTGTAATGAATAAATAAATACAGAATGGGGGGAGGAAAAAAAAAACGCAGACAGTAATGTCTCTGGTTGCAGACTTGTGGTGCTGTGTGTTCACGTTTGTTGTACTCCATCTGTACAGCAATATGATCTTTTGGCAATATCTACAATTTCATACTCCGACACAGTCCAAGCCAGATAACGTGATATATGACACTGTCAGGGATGGAGGTCTTTCTTGCACAATTTGTTAGGTAACCAGCGATTCAGTGCTTTATCCGCCATTCAGTGTCCAAAGCAGTGAGGTTAAAATCAGACTCAGCAGCAGGACACGCTGCAAAAGTAAAAGTATATGATGAAAATATATTATTTTGTTGGGAAATATTATGATGTTTGGTTAATGATCAAATATTAAAGCTCTTGTGGAGAAGAGACCAGCGATGCGACTGCCCGAGTGTGTATTTACTATTCTCCACACTCTCCGGTCTAGATTGCCCATCACCCAGCCTCTCTGCACTTCACACTGCTGCATCTTCATAAAACAAGAAAGCAGGTGCGGCTAGAGACATTGTCCCCGTCTTGCAACTTTACACGTCTTTGTTTTTCTTTTAGCTCATTCAACAGCTTTAATACAGCGCTTTTCATGACATTATCCTTTTTAATACAGGTGTTACACCACTTCATAAGATGTGTTTTTCTCAAATGTTTTCAGATGACTGAAATGGCCAATTAGTTTATTACTCGGTCAAAGGAAATTAGTGAACCCTCATGACCCCTTGGTCATATTTGTCTTTTCAGGCATTTCACACGTCCTTGTTTGAGCTTCAAAATTCTGCTTATAGTAGACGCAAGAAATATTTAATAAATATTTTTATAGGCACAAAAACAAGCGTGTGTGTGTGTATGATTTTTGAGATAATCACTTGTGTTTTTCTTACACATTTGTCTTTAGTGAAGCAACATTAAATGGTCAGATGCACAGAGATAGCATGATGATTTAATATAAACATAATTGTTCTGGAGAATATAAGCAAAAAATTCTAAAGCAAGCATATAGATATAAATATATGAATAGATACACACATATGTGCTCTCTAATAATAATAATTTTTATAAAATATTAAATAAAAAATATAATAATAATAAAAATGACAACAGATAAGGGTGTTGAGGTCAGATGGAGGCGTGAGGTGGAATATTTTTGTCAGTTTCAGACAAAACAACACATTTTGAAGATGTTACTTTGGAATAAATGGCTATTTTCTTCATGTATTTTTGGATCCCAAAGGTGAATAATAAAGGAGAGTTTAGTCTGTTCAATGAAAAAATAAGCATGAGTTGCAGCTGCACAGATGAACAGCACTGTTCTTGTTAGGTTTTTTTTTCCTTCTTTTCTTTCTTTCTTTTTTGTTCTTATTTTATTTTTTATTTTTTATTTGTCCTTTTGGCATATTGGTTGATAAGAGCTGGACTTGTGAAAAATATAGATGATAAAGTGACCTCTCATCCTACAGAACAGTGGGCGAGCACATTCTCACCTGCTCAGAAATGTCCTCTTCCTGCTAATTTTGTAACTGCTTCAAATTCCTGCACCCCACCAGCCCCATTATCTCAGGAAAGGCAAGTTCTTAAATGTATGTTATTAATTTTATTGAAAACTCAAAGGGGGTAAATCTTCTGAATCATTTCATGTCTTATTGTCTTATTTATCTAAGTCTATGTCCTGTCACAGTCACTCTACCAGACGGTAACTTATTCCTGTCCTCCCAGCCATCGCTGAAGCAGAAGTCAGTTTTTAAATTAGATACAGGGAGCCTAAATGCAATAAGATCTCCACTGCGGTCTCAGGGAGCACTGAGTGTTTCCCCTAACTTCACATTCATTCACTTCCTTACTTTGATGTCATTTATTTGATTTCAGCATTCTGTCTCTTCCTTATAGGTCTCATCTGGGCGAAGGATAGACTCCCTCCACATGCTGCTTCCAAAAACTGACTGAAAATCTTGAGTTTATAAACTGAAGTCACTTTTTTTAAAAGAAAAAAAGAAATGTTTTTAGACAGCTTCTTAATCAGGGAAAAGCCCTGCACCCACAGGACACGGGAACTGTCTTTAACTTGTACATAGCAAATTTCTATTTTTATGAGCTGGTTTTTTTTTTTTGTGACAGATGTAAATTATTTTTTTTTCTCGGGGAATAAAGCTTACATGTGACAAGATGCCATCATCATTAGAGTGTGTGTCTACATCCAGGCGACTGACACTGTTTGGTGCCAGATGACACAGTACACCCAGGCTGTGAGTTGAGCAATGAACAGGGATTTTTCTTCTCTTCCTTGTCTGCCTTCCACCTTCGTTTGTTTAATACATTTCATAACCGCAGGTGGAGGTTTCCCTCGTCACCACTTTTTAATGTCAGTTCCTGAAGGCTATAAACAACAGCTCTGGTGTTTCCAGGGTGCTATTTAATTCTTTCTAATGAAAATAAAAACGTTTAGGATCCAAATCCACATGTGGGGCCCAGACAACGCCTGACCTGTGGCTGTCACGTGTTTAAGAGATGAAGCCACATCCAGCGACAGACCTGCACAATCTCTTGTCATCATTAAAGCATATTTCTCTTCCGTCAGTGTGTGTCAGGAATGTGACCTGCATATTTAAAGTCTTCATCCGAATCAGCGACTCAGACTTGCAGGCAGCTCTGATGAGGGAGGATCTGTTTCTCCTCAATTTATTTCCCGTCCCACAGATAAAGTGGTAAAGCTGTGAAGAGTTGCTCCTGTCATGGATTACACTACCTTTGTTGGTCGATGCCTGCTGTTTTTCTTCATCGCCATTCTCTTGGATGTAACAGGCCTCATCCTCTTCTTCATCGGTGTCTTTGCGCCCTTCAGCTTCTGGGATTTCCTTGTCTTCTCTGGGTCCCTTATCATATTTTTCAGCCTGGTCTTCTGGATCTTGTGGTACCTGGGAAACCTGGAGGTGCCAATGGAGGAGCTACCCTTCATATGAAACCTGCAGTTTGTCTGTTTTGTTGCACTACAAGCCATGGAGTGGAAGATCTGTTCTTTCTTTCTGGGAAAATCCACAACTTCTTCAGGATCTCACAGATGGCAAAAAATATGCAACTTTACATGAAAGCTCAAAGATGGAACTTTTTATGAATAATATGAAACAACATGCCAGTGGATACAAAGATTTAAAGGGACTTCAAAAAAAGAGTTTCACATCCACACAGAAGACTATGCTTCAATTTTTTTACCTCAGTTTGCATCTCATCCTATTTGTTAAATAGCTAGTTGTCTTTTTTTATGTCTGTAGTTGTTTTTCATCTGTACTCATGTTGTCTGTTTGTTGTCTTCTGAATTCTTTTATTTGAGTTTTGTGTCTCGTTTTTTTTTTTTTTTTTAGATGATTTGTATCCATTTTGCATGAGTTGTTTTCCTTGTTGCATATTTTCCTTAGTCTGTGTCTCCTTTTAAGCCATTTCATTGACTTTCCAACAAGTAATGGGGGACCAATTAGAGCAAGGGGCCTGTGCTGCTCTCACCCCCACTCCGGTCCTTCGCCTTCTCATGGTCATTCTGCAAAAAAGAATCTTTTTTTTTATTTTGTCAAATCATTTGAAATTTGGCTGTTTTATGATGTCTCACTCTGATCTTGAAATCAAGAATCAAAATCTCCCATTTTTATATATTTTTACTCCGCCATCTCATTGACGCTGCTCATCCTGCCTTCTCTCCCTTTCTTTTATTGATTTCCTCTTGGGGCTGTTGCTCCTGATTGGTTGCCGTGGTGTTTTTGCTGTTGTGAAATCTGAGTGTTGGTTGGCCAAAACTCATTCAACAGAAACCAGTCAAACTGGGTTTCTTGGCCACTGGAGCAGGACAGTCCTCTCATTTTACAAGAATGTATAATTATGAAGAGAAAAGGAGGAAAATCTTCCTGTGAAACAACAAACAAGTTGAAATCAAACATGTTAAAATCAAAGCTGTGGATGTTTGTTGGTGCAGATTTTAGTTATAATGTTTGCTCTTGTATAATCTTTAGGTCAGGTATGTGGCACAGCTTGTTTTTCTGTTACAGAAGTTGATACACCCTGTTTACTGTTTGACTGATATTTAATCGCAAAATCAGGATAATCCTTGGGTGTAAAATTGCTAGCCACAAAAACAGAGCTCTAGCAATTGCATAACCCCATAAGTTAATTGTAATAAATTTATGACAATACACAATTTTAATTTTATGATTATTGATATCAGGCTATACCAGATTTCAAAATGTCAGTTGCCCCATAAATATCTTCTCACCATTCATATTTACTCTGCACTTCAGTTTCTATGTTTTTACGGCGAGGACCTGCACAGGATTTGTGTAAGGAGAGCATTTGGAAATGTTACAGCTGTGCATTACTAATTCATAACAAACATCTCCAGGAGAATTACCAGGACATGTGACTCTCAGGTGCCACGATCCCTCTCACTGCGTGTGTGTCCATCTGTCACTGAGGTTTCAGTTTCTGCCTCACACCTTATGTGTCTTTCCATTACCTGCAAGCCAGCCAGTACAGTTCATACCCAGGACACACACCCATGCCTGCCCTGGGTCAACTGAACATGACACTTTTTGAGTGAGCACAGCAGTGACAAAGGGGGACAGGGATTAGGTTCTGCGAGAGCTGTCGTTGTGGCGTTTGCTTGTTGTCAGTCCTGCCAGCACTTCACACTGCAGCAGCAGCTGTACAATTAATTTGATGGTTTCAGTACAGAAGTCACTGCAGGAAAGGTTTTATTTCTACTTCTACTACATCCCGCAAGTAAACTTTATCAAAAGTGGAAATATCTGGGAAAGTTCTCATTGCTCCTGTCACAGCTATAAATCTGCACTAATTTAATAACTTGCAATATAAAGTACTTACTGGAGTCTTAATACTTGCTTCATAATATTGTATAAAGCATTGTATTTCATTTAATTTGAATAAAACTTTTAATTTGAAGCATAATCAGCAGCTGTCAGTGGAAAAAGTACAATATTTCCCCCTCAAAGTGGTACATTGGCTCCAGTTCAATATTGAAAGAGTTTTCCATTTTCTGCTGATTTACAATTTACCTTTTAGAAGGAAATACTTTTTAGGCTGCTTCAGTACATTTACTTCAACCAGAGACAGATAAGAGTAATGAAACTATTTTATGTATTTCATTGGCAAAATGGAGACAGTTAAACACATGGAGGGACCTAAGGGATATTTTCAAGAACGCAAAAATGCTCATATCTCATATTCACTAGGAAAAGCCACTGATAAGAACTTTTATGTTGTTGCTACAGGACAAGATCATATACTTGTTTTCCATTTCACTTTGACTCAGTTATAAATACATGAAATACATCCATGGAAAAAAGTGGAAGATTAAAATGTAAAGTCGCTGGAGTCAAGAGACAGATGGTGAATCTGTGTACCTTCTTTGTCAAACAAAAACGAAAAATTGAGCTGAATATTCTGAATATTCACATCATTAATATATAAAGTACTTTGAAAAGAATCATTTGACTTGCATATTGTTATGGAATCATAACAATGGATGTGGACGGTCAACATCCATCCATCAGTCCATCTTCTACCACTTTCCCATTTCCGGGTCGCGGGGGATGCTGGAGCGAATTCCAGCCAACGTTCTGGGTGAAGGGTGGGGTACACCCTGGACAGGTTGCCAGTCCATCACAGGGCCAACACACAGAGACAGGCAGAGATGAACAACCACTCACACTCACATTCAGACCTACGGACAATTTAGAGTCACCAATTAACCTAGACATGCATGTCTTTGAATGGTGGGAGGAAACCGGGGACTCGGGTACTCCGGTTTCACCGGTGAAACCGGAGTACCCGAAGGAGCCAGTGGCCCCGATATTGGCAGAGGTGAAGGAGTGAAGATCAGGATGGACATAATATACAGCGGAACTGTTGATGAGGTCAGTGAAAAGTCCCATGAATAGAGTACAAGTATTAAGAATCAAAAAGGAAACAATAAAGGTGAAGTACATGTGTCTGAAAAGTGATATAAAGTATGGAACTTTGTACTCTGTTACAGCTATTTACTATAAATTTGATGTGGGAATGAGTGTTCATCTTACAGAATACAGAAGCCATTGTTCAATTGCACTTCCTGTAACTGAAGTCCATGCTTAAGGATGTGATTTGTCTTATTTCCCTTCCACTGAGCTGGTGATAAGTTCCCAGTGAGTTAACAAGCCTTTCAGTGATGACACTTCTCTTTGAGATATGAAAAACTGAAATCAATTTTAAAAAACCAAACCTAAACTAAATATTAAAGATTAAAGTAAAGACATGTTTAATTAGAAATGTGTTAAGTTTAAAATGAAGCATAGAATATTACTTAGTGATATTTTTGTACTTTTGTATTTTCCTTTACTTCTACTTTTTTTTTAAATTAGAATAAAAACTATTATTTACTATTTTCTAATAAGTCACTCTTTACATTATACTCTCAGTGAGTTACTGTAACAATATACCACTGAAGGCCACACTGTGTGGGTCAACACTTTGACAGCTAATTGGTTTACTCTGATTTACTTCTGTTTCCATTTCTAAGGAAACATTGTAGCAAACCAACATCTAAATATTCATATATGGACAAGAGTCCATATGATGTGTAATTTTTAAATAAGGGGCACCTGCTGTGTTTCAGTTACAGGAGATCATTTAAATGCTGTATGAAGTTCACGGTTTGGTGATCACAGGAAGATCAAGGCCTGCAACACAATAAACAACCACCAGGTGGCATGCATATATATATATATATATATATATTTATTTATTTTTTTAACTTTGTACAGACACATCGACAAATGCGCAGACACACACATAATGATATTGAAATGATTTAAAAATTCATGAAAACATCACTCTTAAAACGGATATTTACATAATTTGTTTATTGTTTAAAGCATTCATGTATTTGATAACAAATATTATACCAGCATCTGTTGACAGGCTTTAGGGTGAATATGTTTGCATAAAAAGTGTCTTAATTATAAGCACGCGTTAATAAACATACATATTTGTATTTGCTAGAAATGTGGGGATATGAAATGATTCAGGGTTTACACCATTTATAGAACATGCTGTGTTATACTTAATACTGATCATATTTATACATAAACTTTGAAGTCGCGTCTGCTTGAAGATTATTTTTGAACTCTCAGTCGCTCACTAACAGAAATCAACAAGAACAAGACTAAGAAAATTTCGCAACCTTCCGGCACACATTGTTACTCCTGAATGTAGCTCAGTCGGACATAATTACGTCATGGTCGGAGAGCACGTGCGCCATGGCGCATGTTTTGTGTGAGTGCAGCATGTTCTCCTCTCAGCTCATTCAAGGATGGCTGTACAAACAAAAACGCTCTTTGGGGATGTAAATCTTTTTAACTTTACAAGATTTTTATTTAAAGATTTATTTTCGCTCTGCCCCCCCCCCCCGGCAGGTTTCATATCTTATATTTTATACATGTCGTAATGTGTACCTCGAACAGCTCGACACTGTGATAGCCAGAGTCCAACAATGTCCACACAATCTAAACTGGTTCAACTCCAGTATTTAACACAACACACACACACACTGCGCTCACAGCGTGGTGGCTGCTGTACAATAGTTAGTAAACTAAAGGATGATCGGAAACTCTGGATTCATGGATCCCCTCAGGGAACCGGCTCCATACAGGCCTAAACATTATAACTATATGACTGACTAATTTAAAGCTCCTGTCTGTAAAACAAATGCCACTGAGAGTTGGGATTCTTATCGTGAATGTTTTTCTATTCAAGTTAAATGTATTACACTTTTCTGAAACTGATTAGAACATACTTTGACCAGTATTAATTCAGCGCTCACCAGCTTTTTTCAACTTCATGTCATGGTGCTGATGAGCTACATGGAGTCTGTAGTCATCTGTGCCACTTCTTTATAAGATAATTGATAAGAATCTGGAAGCACTACAGAAATCTTGTGCAGTTTTTCTACTGATGTGAAGGTCCAGAATGAACTTTGATACCAATAGTAAGGGTTCAGCTGTGATTTCATCTTGTGTTTGTGTAGTTGTTGTATTTGGGCATCAAGGGTCATGTCAGGTTTACTTCTTAGCAGCCCCCTAGTGAAAGACTTTACAGAGGTCTGCAGAGCGTAAAGTGTCAATATTTACTTCTTCTTAAAAAGAAAAAGAAGATGAAAAAAATAAATAAATTCCAAACTTAAAAAAAATTACAGTAAGAAACTGCCTAGTTATGTAGTTATTTAATGATTTAATGACAAACAAATTAGAATATTGATTAGAAATACTACATAAAACAAAAAAATTTAAATATATCAATTAAATTATTATATTAATTGCCACAAATAAAACACATATAAAATGTCAATGTTTGTTTCCAGTGTACCAAAATACTCAAAAATCTGTTCACACGTGTTTGAGGGTTTTTTTTAAAGCCACAGCCTTTCAATTGGGATTGGAATGAGTTAGTGTTTGTATTCATTTATTAATGAAGACACGGGAGTTTGGAGCAGAAAAGAGGACAGCAGCTGTAACCGTGTTACACAGGGACGATGAGATGTTTAGAGCACACCCGGAGCACATGGTCCACCTCTGCTCTCTCATCCGATCCCCCTCCTGCAAATCACAGCGCCGCTTTTTCCCTCCCTCCATCCATCTGCGTGTCAGCCCGCGGTGCAACCGAACTCCACTTTCTACGGCTATTTTTATTATTGTTGTCATTGGTAAACAGCACACATCTGCGTACCCAATCCGGCTTTCCATTGGTCGAAGGCGTTGTCTGTCGCAGTACTTCCGCCCGTTTGGCCGCATCTGATTGGTCAACTCTCCTCTTTTTTTTGCTCTGCTTCACGGCGGTGGGTCGGAGCCGCTGTGTCCCCGGTCTGGCACGTTCCTAGCCAAATTCTCCACGGTGTAAAATTGGATACCCCTTTTTTCCCCCCCCACAAAACCAAAATATCCCCTTCTTCAGTTTCCCCTCAACAGCGTCCACGTTTCCACTTAGCACACACGTCCAACTCTCCAGCAGATACCTCAGAAGATGGCGGTGGTAAGCGGGATGTCGGGGTCGGCGGTAGCCCGGCTAGAGGGCCGAGAATTCGAGTATCTGATGAAGAAAAGGTCGGTGACCATCGGTCGGAACTCCTCGCAGGGCTCGGTGGACGTCAGCATGGGACACTCGAGCTTCATCTCTCGGCGGCACCTCGAAATATTCACCGCCGGAGAGGACGGCACGGGCACGGGGGAATTCTACCTCCGCTGCCTGGGAAAAAACGGGGTGTTTGTTGATGGGGTGTTCCAGAGAAGAGGGGCTCCACCTCTACAGCTCCCACGAATGTAAGACTCAGGTTAACCCGCTCGCTTCAACTTGAGAGGAAAAAACAAAACAAAAAAGGCGTATTTGCTCGTTAACGCGTTGTTATTGTTTTGTTATCCCGCAGCGGTTGTTGCACGTGTTGTGTCAGGCCGTTTGTGTGTCGATAACGTCACACCGAACCTCCGTGCCAGACACGCTAATGTCACCATGTTTGCCGGACTCGCATGTCTTCACTCAGACTTGGTGTTTTCGTTATTTTTGGTTTCATGCTCGTACATCAGCCGTCATTGACGACACACATCCAAGATCCAACTCCACACTTACTTCACCGCTGCCTTCCTGGATGGAAGCTGGTTTCTTTGATTCAAAGCAGAAAGCATTTATCGTCGTTGCTGTGTGTATGATATTATACCGAGTGACCGAGTCATTCAAAAATACAGTCCATGTTTACGTTACTATGCCAAGAAGTCAAGAAGGAAATGTCTTTTTTTTTTTCTTTTATAAATCCAATTTGGTTAAAGATGTTCTGAGAGCAGGAGAACTTCTTGTCTTTGTGCTTACACGTCCGCATTAAGGGCTTAAAGCTAAATGTGTGTTTAAAGGAAGTGTCTAACTTTATTTCACTTAAAAATTGGTGATGGCACAATAACGTTTCTCATTATGAGGACAGCTATGCAGGCAAGGATTGCATGAGAAGGTTGTCAATTTGGCTCTGGCTCAATGTCAACTTTGCCTCATGTTGCAGGTTTTTGTTTACATTGTTCAACCTGTTTGTCCCCAAACTCTCACTGTTTTTGTAGTAAATCCCACTTTACCTTGAGAGATGTTTTGGTGGGATAAGTCAATGCTGTAAACAGTCCATAGTAGCCAATCATTTAGAGGTTTCAGCAGCTGCTCCAAGTATACCCTGTTAATAATAAATGAGACATGTCAGACATGATCTGTTATATAATAGTCATGGTGGACGTCCATATTTAAACTGCGAGGTTGAATCTCAGTGCTCCTCTCTGGGCTTCACTTAGATCTCAGCCCACTAGTTGCCAGGCAGGAGGTTTGTGTGTACAATAACAACGTAATAATCATCCCTCTTATTTTACATTATTCAAATGTAGACAAACACTGAACAATTTAACTGTTTTGGCTTTGACTCAATTGTCTGTGCTTGTGTTTGATTCTCAGGTGTTGTTTCCGGTTCCCTAGCACTAGTATAAAGATCACGTTCACAGCCCTGTCCAGTGATAAGAAGGAGCCAAGGAACGTGCCGGAATCACCGGTCAAGCCCGTCCAACCTCAAATTTCCCCACTGACCATAAACATTCCTGATAACATTGCCCACCTCATGAGCCCACTGCCCTCTCCCACTGGCACCATCAGGTGAGAGCAGGTTCAGTCAGTTAAAGTGTAACACCCAAAACCAGTAGTGGAGATATTCTTTAGATTTTTTTGATTTCACAATGTGGCCTTATTGCAAATTTCTTATTTCACTTTTACAGTGCAGCAAACTCCTGTCCATCAAGTCCACGTGGGGCAGGCCTCTCTAGCTACAGGACAGGCCGCGTTCTGGCCTCTGACCTAATAGGCGACAACTCCCAATCAGAAAATGACAAGGAGGCCTCAGGTGAAGACAGCCCAAAGGTGAGAGGGAGAAGAGAAAGATTCAAGCACTGTGAATATACTTGGTTACCCATAGAAGTCTAAAAATTGTTTAACACACATGACAGCATAGACGTTGGAGTACAGATCCCAGCTTTACTGAACTAGAGACTAAATCAGTGTGTGTTTCTGTGTGTGAATGTTACTTTGAACATATTCTCTGCCAACCAAACATGAATTAACTTACTTCGATCTTCCACAGGACGACTCCAAACCTCCATATTCATATGCGCAACTAATAGTCCAAGCCATCACCATGGCACCAGATAAACAGCTAACACTCAATGGAATATACACCCACATAACCAAGAACTATCCCTACTACAGAACAGCTGATAAAGGCTGGCAGGTCAGTGTCCTCTCTGTCCTCTTTTGACTTTATCTGTTCATGTCTCAGGCTACATGGTGGCACACTCACCTTCACCTACCTTCTCAACTATGACAGTGGGATGTTTTGTTGTATACAAACTGTTGAGGTGCATAGACCTGCAACAATGAATTGCTTATTTGACGGACGTAAATTATTTGTTCAAGCAGAAAATGCTAAACATTTGCAGCTCAAGTCTTGGAATTATCTGTATTTCTGTTTTTGAAAAGTTCTCAAGTTTGGGGTGAATTGGGAGAAGCCAGTGACTCAGTTAGTTGACCTGCATCATGAAACATTGATCAGAAGATCAGCAGCCTGGGTGTCCCATCATAAATCCTCATCCTGAGCTAAGGCTGGGGCTTAAAACTTCATGATTAGTCATTATTATTTAGTGTAAAAGGTAAACTCAAATCTGTCAAGTGTCCTCTATCGCACAATATATTGCACCCTTGGATACAGTTCAGCCAAAATATTGTGATATATAATGTTATAGTGGCTGGTGGGGGTGGGCCTGAGTCTGGAGCAATATGTACTGATTTTATCATTCATGGGTCCAGGTTTGATATACACAACATGTTGTCTATGCTTTAGAATTTGATGTTGAATAGGAACAAACAAGCCAGCGGTTCTCATACAGGTCTCTGTGACGGGGTTTGGGGGAATCATACATTTTCATGTTAATTCCATCCATCAGTGCCACAGTGGCAGACTGTAGGAGTGTTTTGGTCGCTGGTTTCAAACACTTTCTGTTATGAAACGTGGGTCTGTCACCTCATTGGTTTCAGTTTTTAATGGACCTTGATTTCTCAATACCTTTGAATTTGTATTAACAGTTAGCTGACATTCGCTTGTGTCTAACAACTATACCTGAAGAAGACTGCACAGCAACACAGGAATGGTTTATCACTTTAAAACACAAGAAGTGTGAAACCTAGTTTCTGTGATCTGTGTAGATCTGTACAGCTTATATTTGTCTGGTGTTTATTGCTATTTCAGAACTCAATCCGCCACAACCTTTCACTGAACCGGTACTTTATCAAAGTAGCCCGCTCTCAAGAGGAGCCTGGCAAAGGCTCTTTCTGGAGGATTGACCCCGCCTCTGAGGGCAAGCTGATAGAGCAGGCATTCAGGAAGCGCAGACCCAGGGGAGTGCCTTGCTTCAGGACTCCTGTGGGACCTCTGTCCTCCAGGTGAAGACTTGAAATTACTTTGACTCTTACTTTAAGGACATACGTGTGTTCATGTGGCAGTATTCTAATCAGATACCTGTGTTACTCCTCCTCCTCCAGGAGTGCTCCAGCGTCTCCCAACCACACAGGAGCTCTGTCTGCCCACTCCAGTGGGGTCCAGACCCCTGACAGCCTCTCCAGAGAAGGATCCCCTGTCCCCATGGAACCAGAGCCAACCCCTCCTCCAGCCCCCACCCAAACAGCTGCAGTCCAGCCTAAACTCGCCGTCATCCAAGAGGCCCGCTTTGCACAGAACTCCCCTGGTAAAAACATCAGGCTTCAAGGTTTTGTCTTCTTCACTGAAGCATTTGACAGATTATTAGCAATGTCTGTAGTGACTGAAAGTGGCCTTTAACCCTGTCCTCTGATAGGCTCACCACTCAACAACCAGCCAGTATTGATTGCCGTGCAGCGCCAGATGCCTCAAACGACCATGAAGCCTGTGACTTACACCATGGCCACACCCGCCATCGTAACGACGTCAGTTAGCTCTGCCCCTGTTATGCAGACGGTGCACGTTGTCCACCAGATTCCTGCAGTCACCATGGCAACTGTTGGCGGACAGTCTGCTGCTACAGTCAGCCCTGAACCTCAGGAGAACGGAGGGGGGGACCACCAAGAGATCAAAGGTAAGACCAGCTTTATGCCTAGTTGTCATTTTCGTTCTTTTGAGTTTGTGTGTTGAGTTTGATGTGAGTTTTTATCCCTCTGCAGTGAAAGTGGAACCAGTGCCGTCCATCACAGCCTCATCTATAGGGGGAGTCAGTCGCATCATCCAGAGTTCTCAGGCTGCTCCCCTGACAACGGTTACCATCGTGCAGCAAGCCCCGCTCGGTCAGCACCAGCTCCCTATAAAGGCCATCACACATAATGGGACTCATTTGGTCCCCATCAGTACTGCTGCTAGCACAGGTAACACACTCTCACAAACACACACCAGAACACATTTGTGACTTCAGGTCCAATCAAAGTGTTGAATGTCCATCAGTTCATCACGCTGTCTTCATATAGATAGATACTTTATTAATCCCCAAAGGGAAATTCAAATTGTCCATAGCTCATCCAAGATGCAAGTGCATTCTTTTTTGTCCATAGCTCATCCAATTATAACAAAACAAAACAAAAAACAGAAACAAAAACTTTCTAGTCAATTCAAGGAGTTGAAGAGTCTAATTGCTGTGGGGACGAAGGACCTCCCGAATCTCTCTGTTCTGCAGCACAAAGAGAGGAGCCAACTGCTGCAACTACTCCTCTGTTGTTCCAGGAGGCTGTGGAGAGGGTGTCTGCTATTATTCATTATAGCATTCAATTTGTTCAGTGTGCCTCTCTCCACCACCGATCTTAGAGGGTGGTCATATGGTCATATGGTCATTGATCTGTCATGTGATCGGTGCTATAATGCCAAAGATTTTAAAGCATAGTGTAATCAAAAGTTGGAGCTCACACTGGTGTGCACCTGCTTCATGTTTTCTTGGATGGCAGGGCCGTGCTGGGTGGGGCTGGGTGGGCCTTTCCGAGGTTGTAAAGTGTACTTGCAGAAGCACGTCTCACATGGAGGTTTCCTCCTTATACTTAGGTAGTGATGATTTTGAGATGTAATCGTAGAGGTTTACACCAACATCATAAGAGCATAATCTGAACATGGATCTGATCTGGACATGTGTCCACAGCTGTTAACTGTCAGAGATTTTAAAGTTATAGAGCTGAAATTGTCATGTTGAAGCTTAAATGATATAGATGTGCTGCCCACATTAAGCTGATTTCTATTTCATAACAGTTGGCCAATAAAAAAATGACTTATTTAGTTTATTGAATTAGTATGTAAATGGATAATTAATAATAAAAAAAATTAAATTAATTACACATGAGCTTTTTCAGGGCTGTAATTATTTTTTCATTAAAAGTAAATTTGCCAATCATCCGCTTTACAATGCTGAACAGAATATTGAGTTGTGTCATTTATAAAACGATGACCAAAATGAGAATCTGCAGTCAAATTAAATTATCACAGTTGTTGCTGATTGATCTTATGACTGACTAATCACTTGTCCAACTGAGCCATTGATGTAGGTCGCCCAAAACCTTTAAGTCAAACCCACAACAACAGAAGCTGTTGGTGTTGAGCAGCTTGTGTTTTGGGCGTAGACCAATCAGAGCTCTATAAATCTACCACAAGTAGGAAAATATATGCTAAATGAAACTGATTTTAATCTTTGTCTTTACCTGATGTTTCACTGTTCCAACATTATTACAACTGTGGCAGCAATGACTGTTTCAGGGGCTTTTGATTTGAAGTTGGATAGAAACCAACTTTTCTCATATTTTTTAAAAAGAATGAGCAAGTTTGAAATATGTATATATTTTAACAGCCTGAAAGTCTGATCATCACTACAATGTATGTTATTTAAGGGCCAGTAAAAGCAATTGAAATTGTTAAACTAGCAAGTGCAAGAAAATATTTCAGCTTAAAAGCAGTTGGCAGCTGCAGACACAGTGAGTCATGTGGTAAAACAACAGAAAACATCTCATTCATCTAAGACTTTTTCTGTAGTTGGGATGCAAACGTATTCAACATTAATTCAACCCAACATGGTGATGTGATCAGTCAGAGTTGACTCATGTGTAAACTTATTATACAGACTAACCCCGGAGGAAACAGCCATGACTGAGAGTTGAGTTATTGTCCCTTTGACAGACAGTTGTAGAACATCTTGTCATGTACAGCTTAATTAAAACAGTAAGCTGTCATCGGCACGAAACCTGAACGCACTACAGGTTTAGAGAAGAGTAAAATGTACCGAGTGTGATGTTTAATCGGAGAGAGACATAGCAGTAATACACAACACAACATAATTGATAATGTAAAGATACAAATTCCAGCAAATTGGTGCAGCTCTGGATTTTTTTAGCAGCACTTCACCTTTGTTTTTATTGGTTTATAAAATAGACCTAATGCGTCATTTTGTTCTTCAGCGGTTGCAAATCCTCTCCACCTCTTGGCGACCCATGCCTCGGCCTCGGCCTCCCTCCCCACCAAGAGGCAGAACGGAGAGCTGCCAGATCAGCCTGAATCAAAGAGAGTGAAAATGGGTGGGGAAGAGGACCGTGAGGCAGCAGCCGCCGGCAACAACAACGGTACCACGGACAGAGCAGGAGAAGGCGGGGTCAGTGAACAGGTCGGCGACAAGTAGCCTCCCCCTGATCTGCATCCTGACCTCTCGCTCTCCTGTAAGCATTGAGCCTCACACCTTCCATAACCCCCCCCCCTCGAATCCCCCATCCCCCATCCATCATACATCATCCAATCTGCTCATCATCAACTACAAGGTGCCAAAAAGAGAAGAGACATGGAAACACAAACAGGACTAGAGAATGTGCAAAACCTCCTCAACCCCCCTCCTCTCCTCTCCACTCTCCCCCCTTTCATATATTTAAGACCATGAAATATGATGCAAAAACAAGAGACCAAATTGAAGCGGAAGTAAAGAAGAGGCACTGACGACTGTGAAACCCTGACGTTTGAGACCCAGATGGCGAGAAGATTCCCAAGAAGATTAGAAAGTCCAGGTGAAAATTTAAAAGCGAAAAAAGGAAAGAAAAAAACATGTCTGATCCTCCCCAAAGAAGGAAAAGGAGCCCGATCCTGGTAGCATTACAGACAAGCGCTTAACTGTTGGACAGAAGAAGCAACCCAAGTGAAACAGCAGTAAAGTATTCAGCAAAGGGAAGTGTGTGTACGTGGGTGTGGACATTCCCAACATCGGCAGCTAGCCTCCATGTCAACCTACCTAACCCCGTTGTGAGTAGATATGCAGTATTCCGTTGTACAAGTGTATCTGTGGATCTTTTTTTGAGTGTTTCTCCATTTCCCAAGGCACAGATACTATCTAGTAATAATTAAGATAATAAAAGCTATAAGTGGGGTCTTTAAGAACAATTAAACAACACGATATTTTGGGAATCCTTTCTGTTTTTGTATGTGGACTCTTTGTTCAGTGAAATGAATGTAGTCTCTTTTTTTTTTTTTTTGTTCCTTTTAAAGAAAACACTATCTATGGAGTGGATGTTCTTTTTTCTGCTCATTCATGCAAATGAAATTTCTTTATCACTGTACATCTACAGATTTTTTCATATTTTACAAATATCCTATGAGATAAAAAGTATATTCCCATGCGTATTTGACCATATGCTTCATCAAGCTTGCATGTTACGGATCTAGAGACAATGTACTTGAGCAGATTTAACTGAATATGGAACTGAAGAAAATTTAGACTGAATCTATGCTTTATGATTCTGACCAGTGCTGCACTTAACCCTCTTAGATTTATTTTTATTTTTTATTTTTATTTTTTTTGTATTTTTGTTGGCTCTCTGTCCCCCCCCCGTCATCATTGGCTGTTTGTGTTACCTTTGTGTTGAAATTGGCCGTCTCTTTGCTTGATTATTTTCTTCTGTTCAGGCTACTGAAAAGTCTATTCAGATTGTATTCTATGTTACATGAGGAAAAACAAGTGATAGGTGTTTGTTCTTGCTTCAGTGGGTAAATGCCTTTTTTTTTTTTTCCCCCTTTTTTATAAATTTATTTAAAACATAACCTCTTAGTTTGTATTTCTTTAAGTAAAAGCCTGCTGGGCAAACGCAAACTGGAAAGCTGTTTGTGTGTGAAGAATCCTTTCTTTTTCACAGAGACACTAATCATGAAGTCATCCAGCTGACTAAGAGTTAACATCTGGAGCGGGGGAAATGTGCTGTAAAGGGTTGAGCAGCGACATTCCACATGGTGTGGTCAGGCTGATCCAGGAAGTGCCAGTACCACAGGGGTGGAACCATCGGCTGGGTTTAATGCGGAGGTGACCAGTGGACTCTTCAACCGAAGCTGATCTGAGATCACTGTCGGCTGTTTGGTTAGGACAGCAGACATCACTTACTGTCTCACATAGTAATTCATCTCACTGATCATACAAATTTAAGCAACAGAGATTGAAGTTATCAAGGTTGATGGTTCAATTCTTGGCTCTTCCAGGCCACACTTCACTGGCCTGGTGCTCAAATATCTTAGAACAAGATGTAGACTCTTAAATTTGGTGTGTGAAAATGCTAAATGGTAGAAAACCACAAGATAATTGTGTGTGAGTGTGGAGATCCGTCGGTTTCTCATCACACACTCAGTCTACAAATGCACAGCAACCCCGTGTTAACTGCCACCAAACAAAAGCAAATCATAGTCCACACCATCTAAAGACACTTTACAGGGTTGGGTCTGCACACATTATTATTGGGATAAACCAGCAGATCCACTAAGACCAGAACCTGTTAGTGGGTGGAAAGAAACTCTTTAACAAGAAGAACCTCCAACAGAACTGGACATGGGGTTTACTCGGCACTGCAGCCCAACGGGAGCCACAGTTTTCTAAGTTTTTAATACGTAAAACAAATATTGAGTAAACCGAAATTTTGACCTGATGATGGCGCTAAATAAAAAGTGAAGATGTTCCAAGAAATATTCCTGAAGAAAACATCAGTGACTGAAAGGACCACAGCACAAGAGGAAAAGACAGCTGAAGCAAGAGTGTGGGTTGATATGTTTTCTATGTTCTGAAATGTCAGGAGCTCAGTGAATCAGTAGAGGCCTGTGATGTTGTTTGACCCGTCAACAAACACTGCCCTGAATCCAGATTCTAGCTCCATTCAGTCTGCGGCGTTGTCACACCTGAGACAAAGAAAAATCCATATATGCTCAAACTCATTTCTGAGCGTGTTCATTATTGATGCACATTTTTTACCCACAATGCCACAAATGGGTGAGCTGGAAAACACAAAAGTGAATTAAAAATGGAGATCAGAACAAAGTTTGCTAGCTGTGGTTTTCTAGCCAGTGTGGTTGCATTTGCATACACATACATCCTGTTACATACAATGTGTTTTAATCTGGTGTGTACTGTGAACAATATGTACTTGTTAAGTTACCCTCAAAACACTCTAAGAAATGTGGAGCAGTGGGTGTAAACACCCTGAACTCTGAACATGAGGTTCCTTTTGGGAGAGAATCAAACAGAATCAGGGAAAAGTGTTGAGCAGAGCAGGAGCCACATGCAGATAACTTCAGCATCCTCACAGGAAACATTTTTGGCTGTAATTCACCCTAATTTAGAGTTTATGATTCACTCTAAGGGTCCCTGAGATGGTTTTTGGGGCCCTTCGTGATCAACACAACAGTCCTGTTAAAGAGGGTCAGTGCAGTGTGGGGGTGGCTGCACTCAGTGCAAAGGAGCCCACAGTCTAACTGTAAAAGCAGAATTTTATTCACAAATTTTCAATGTAGGTTTTACAATCGCTCTGAGTGTGTTGGCTTTTCAGTTTGTGCAGCGGCCCAACTGTTGTCAGTGTGCGTGTGTCAGTTTCACACCTGCAGATGTAACAATTCCATTTAGAAAGAAAATAGAAGGAAATGTTGGAGGGGGGTTGCAGCGTCATAAAGACAAAAAAACAATTCTAGATGAACTATTTTGTGTCGTCGTGGATCCACACTAAACTGAACTGCTGTTGAACAAAGCACTTCAGATTCCCTGATTTACATTGGCTGAGTGGGAAGGGGGAGTTGGGGGGGGGGGTGATTATTAATCATCTTGGGCTATTAATATTGAACATCAAACAGGAAGTGCTGTTTGATTCAAGGCTAGAATTTTCTGTACAACTGATCTGAGCTGCTGAGTAGAAAAAGAAAGACAATCTCATCAACTGTGTGTGTTTGGTTATTCAGCCTTTGCAGTTCAGGCGGAAACAAAAACTCACCCCTCACAAAGAAACAGTTCAATGCTCAGAGAAAACTGCTCTGTTGGATAGAAGCTCATGTCTGCAGGGAAAAGTGAAGCTAAAGCTAAAGCCAGCAGTAAGCAGCAGTAGGCTTAGCTCTGGTGCATCTCACTGCTCAACATTTGCAAATCGACAAAACCCAAACATTCACCAAATGTCTTCACACATTAGCTGCAAAAACAACACAACACCGACCAGTGTTTCCTGGTGACACAATAAAGTGGAGAACTTGCTGCGACTCAATAGCTGTTCAAGGCTTTGTGACTTTAAAACATTCAACACGTGAACACGGATATTAGAATTTATCCATGCAAGTGTTTCTTGGGAGGTTCTTCCTTTTGTGTCACCTGGAAATGCTTCTGTTGTATGGCATTTGCAGCACATGAAGATGATGTCAGTTTGTGTATGTTTTGTCCGTTTCCTTTAGCTGCAGTGTATTGATCCTCAGGGCCACCTTTTGGTTGTTTAAACTGTCAAAAATCCATGACCTGCCACGTCTCCCAATAACAGTTTCTCTAAACTTTCATCTGTCACTAGAGAGAAACTGTAACTTTACACAAGCTTTTGACAGAAACATTCAGGGGAAAACATATATTGCACTATGTGCGAAAGAAAAAGGAAGACAAACAAAAATATATGTTGAGATTTTTCTTTTTGCCGCTATTCTGTACAGTTCTACGCAGTTAGAAGTTCAGTCTGGCGCTTTGTGTTTATACAGTGAATATAAGAAAATCTAATAACACTAGGTGATGTGTCACGAAGCGGGATCAGAGTCTGTTCTGATGTCACTGAGTGCATTAAGAAAAAACAAACTGTCTCCTTGTCCTGATCCTGCTTTGTCACGTGGTACATTGGTATATACACAAACACACATATGTATATATGACAACAGTAATATGTTCACACATACAGATTCGCTCCAGTCTCAGAGGCACACCCTACAGGTAGGTTAGGTGGTGTTAGTTGACAAAAAGCTCAATATTTTCAACCCGTCTAACTATCAGAATCATCCATGTGATTAAAAATATCCATCTTCTGTTAAATTCCTTGGAAGACATCTTAAAAAGCAGCAAGTTGTCCTTTCAGAAAAATAACATTTCCTCTTTTCACTGGTGCTTTATTTGGGAGTAAAGTCAGTGAAGGGTGTGTCTTTCTGTGCAGAGACAAACCTCAGAAGTCAGAGACTAAAGTCTGCCTCTGTCCAGGTAACCCAAGTCTTTGCTCCTCTTCCACCATCCTCCCTTCATTTGATGCTCATTTAGAGAGTCTGTCAGGATAGGAAGAAGTGCACCATGGGACCTCCTCCTCATGCCTCCGCCAAAATAAAAAAGGAAATGGGGGGGGGGGAAAAGGCTGTGTAAGTCTGCAGATGGATCAAAGGTCATATTTTCTCATCAGTCATCTCCAGGAACTGGGCGTAGACGTCTCTGGAACACTCCCCTTTCTGGTTGAACAGGAACTTGTAGTAGCTGCCGTCAGCACAAATCGCTGCATGAGGGAGACAGAAAGGGCAGGAAGTCACACTCAGACAGGGCTCTATTTTCTCTAATTGTGTAACAGTCAAGTTTAATATCAAGCTCAACATCAAGCTCAGACAATTTTTGTGAGCTGTCACTGTAACTTTAATAGCACCCACATCACATCTCTGCTCTGTGTCTACAGCCAGCTCTTCAATCTATTGTAGTTTTAACTGGAGATTGATGAAATCACCATGTACCAGAATTTCTGGGTAAAGACTTACACAGATTCTTCAATGTTGTTTGCATTGTTGGCTTCATGTCACTGTTGTGTACATAGGCAGCCCATCACCCCACATCTGCAATGGCTGCATTTACCTGACCAGTCTGTTTGTCCTGCTCTGTGTCTCAACAAGACTGAACTGGTTTATTAGACTGGATTTGTTTTAGTCAAAGTCAAAATCAACTTTATTGTCAATTCTGCCAGACATGTAGCACATACAGAGGATTGAAATACTGCAACAACGGTGCAACATGTTTTAAATAGTTGGACCAAATAAACTGACTTATCAGTCTGTGGTTCATGCTTGAGAACAGCTTAGGTACCATTACATTTCACCTGGAAACCACTGAACCAAACACAGTAGGAAACAATATTTTGGACACTGATATTGGGCCAGATTCAGACTGCAATCGCACTGCAAGCATTAGTGCTCATTTCAGATTTCTTTCTAGAGCAGATTTTTCTTTTTACACAGCTGTTCACATTATCATTTAAAACTTGGACTCTTATGTGAACAGGTCCTGGCCCTGAAATGACATGCATGTGCAGAAGAACAACACGACGTGTACTGAAGTAAAAAAGAAGAGGTCAAGAGTAACAGACATGGAGGCAACAGATGTAAGTTTTTAAGGTTTAATTTTATGTAATTCAATGTCAATGCTGCTGTCTGCCATATTTGTTTTTGTTTTGTGACTCCCACCTACGCACAGGTGTGCAGGTTGTGACTGTTGATCTAGAGTCACACTGAATTCCAATACGGGTCACATGGCTTTTTCAGAATGAGACTGATTTCAAGAAATCAGATCTGTATCTGATTTAGAACCACCCAAGTCCGATTTGAAAAGATTAGATTCCATGTGACTAATACTCTCGTTAATACTCTCATTAAACAACCAGAGTATGTACATCAGATCTGACTCACATGGGGGGAAAGACGTAGGAACATTCATCAAGTCATGAAGTACTGACATCAGTTAACTTTTGTGGTGGGGCAGTTGAACCCATAAAGCAGTTAAGATGGGACTCACCGATGACGGCATTGGGCTCAGTTCCAAAGGCACACACACAGGGGGAGCCTGAGGGGACCTGGAACTTGGAGAAGCTCCACTTAGAGCTGAAATATTTGGGAAGGAAGCTAGCGGATGCCAGGCTTCAGGGAGAGAGGGACATGGGGTGAGAACAGGAAGTGAAATCACATATCAACTTCAACAAGTAATAGTTCATTATAGGTAATATTATTGACCATTCAACAGGAAGTGCAGGCACCGACCTCGATTGTTTGTTCCTTTTGGGATCTTCTGCAGCGAAGATGTGCACTGTGCCATGGTCACTGGAGACGCAGATAAGCGACGCATCCTGGTTGAAATTAATGCTGCATAGCAGAGAGCAGATGGATGTGAGGAGGAGAAAATAACAACCAGTCATATGGCAAAAACACAGAAAATAATTGAAAAACATTCAATGTTGTGTTAAATCTTAATGCGCTTCATTATTAAAGCCTGAATACACATTTCTTGAGGGATTACTACTACTAGGCGAGTGTCGAATTATTATAGACCTTCATGAATATACTCTGCAGGCAAAACTAATAGACCACTGATCTGTTCCCATCAGGTTGATGTGGTGAAAGAAAAACAAACTTGACTTTGACTTTGAGATAATACAACTTCTGACAAGTAAATAAAATTTGGATGAAACACTATTGACTGTGTTGTTTAGCTCAGGGAATGCAGTGGTCTAAATTTGGTTTTACTGGATTTAATGTGATGAGTAACACCACTGAGTCATTTCACTGATTATGACTTTTCCCCATGAGAAACTGGAACATAGCTTAGCCCATAGCTAAATGTTAGAAAGGAGTTTGGCTTCAGTGTAATGTAACAGTATATGATATATATAAGATTTTTGGTTTAGATTAGACTACGATTGTGAGTTATAGAACCCAGAACCATCTCAATTTAGTTTTCATCTCCTCTCTCAGGCTTCTCTCTGAAGCTCTAGTGACAACAGGTCAGTTAATCAATCAGGAGAAGTTCTCTTCTGATTGTCTGACTCGTTTTGATCTGGTAAAAATAAAACAAATTTCAAAAATTCCAAATCCTGTAAGGTTGGATGGTGAGTCTTGGTGAGAGGAACTGAGGGTAGTGATTGCTATGTTGTGACACCACAGAAAAAAGAAGTCCTGACGAGTGGTTTTCAGTTTCTGAATACAGGCCGTCAGCATTTCTCTGTGGACTGAGACCTTTGATACTTTCACAGTATAAATATAGAACCTAGACCTGGGTTATGACGAAAAAAAGACATGGAGGTCTAACTATAGACTGTATGGGACCTTTGTGAATTCAGGGAACCCTGCTTTTATTTTGAAATACTGCTTCACAGTTACATCATGCACATTTATAGAGCAAGTCACACAGGAACATTTATACCAGCTCACTAGCTTTACATCATGTTGCACATAAATATGCCACCAAAGGTGTTGCTTTCTGGTCCTGACCTGGAACCTTCTATTTCATCGATCATTTCCAGAGAAGCTGTTGAGTGTTTTAAACTTTGCCCACCTACATGATACTCTGTGGAACCGTTTGTACATTGTAATTGTCATTACTGTGGTTTTAATGTATTTTTAATAGTTTTTTTCTACTTATCAAGCTGGTCTCCGATTTTAGTTGAACTGACAGGTAGAGTCTAATGAAAAACATGAAGCCAGCACCATGGAGCCAGACTAGTTGGGATATATGCTCTTTCCTGCCATCAAGTTCATATCCATCATCCACAAATCCTGTTTTTTCCATCTTAGAGCAACTTGAAAATCAGTACAGTGTTTCATGAGGTCACCATGCAGAGGATTCCTGCGGTTCAGATACTTCCTGAGTGGAGCACTCAGTGGTCAGACAGTAACTCACGTTAGCACTGCAGCTACAACCTGTCAATATACTCAATGTATATGTGAGGAGGGAAAAGACTGGCCCTGTGACCAGTGTAAATGAGACAATAGCTGTCTGGAACAGTCTGCTTTTTGTTGTCTGGCAGAGGAAGCCTCCTCTTTGATGACTCTGCAGATGTTTTCTATGGCCGCCACCTTCAACCCCATTTATACCTTCAGTTTGCTATGGTTGCAAATAGAAAAACTGTTGCTCTGCTGTTACAGGTGCGTCTCTGCTCAGAACTCACCAGTAAATGTTGGCTGTCTGAGAGCCCCGCCTCAGCTCCTGTATGAGCTGCCCTGCAGACGTGTCAAAGATTCTTATAAGAGTCCCCTGAGGAAACACAAATACATGGATTAGTCACAAGTGTCCGATAATGGAGCATTATATGTAAGCAGCAGTACACACTTTCTCTGATGCGGTAGCTATCCTTGTGCCCTGCAGGTTAAGAGCGATGCAGCACAGCGCCCCCTCATGGGCAGGAATGTCAACCGGGGGCTTCTCTGTGTTAGCCAGGTCCACGATCTGGACATGACCTGAATGAGTCCCAGGAAACGCCAACAGAGAGTTGTTACTGTTGGGACACAGCACACACAGACCTGAGGAGGAAGAGGAGGAGGAGAAGGAGGAAAGGTATTATACTCTATGACAGCAGTTTTTATCTTATTGCCCCAGTGCCTTACTAAAGACTCAATGAGTCCGTGTAAATGAAGGTCGGGGTTTTAACAGGGTGCACTGACCTTTGGGGTTGTAGCACGTCTCAAACACATGCAGCTGATGGGGGTTGTGGGTAAAGGTGAACACTTTGATCATTGAGTCCAGGACCACCACAATCCTGAGAACAAAGTGAACCAGTATTGACAGGATGGTAATGTTAATCCGACAGCTGCAGTGATGAAGACAAATCTGGTGTCTCTTAGACTACGTTCACACTGCAAGCCTTAGTGCTCCGTTCGGATTTCTTGTTAGATCAGATTTTTTACGCGGCTGTTTATCTTTTAAAACTTGGACTTCGATGTGAACTGTAACCCCCCTGGTATAGAACAAGACTTCACATGCAGCATTCTGTATGGAAGTAAACAAGAAGAGGTGGGGAATAGCAGACATGGAAGGTTAAAGTTAGCCTTTTCCGTTTAATAAAGTCTAATATTTAATTGTCTGCCTCTGTCGCCACTGTCCGCCATGTTTGTTTTTGTTTTGTTACTCCCGCCTGCACACAATTATGATGACTGTCAATCTATAGTGGCGTAAAAGTCACTCTGAATTCTGGTTGCATGGCCCTTCAGACTGAGGTCGCATTTTAGAAAATCTGATTTGTGTCCGATTTAGAAGCAAATATGAAAGTGGCCTGAATCCAATTTGAAAAGATCTGATTCCTTGTGCTTTGTGCTGTTCAGATCTGGGTCACACTGAAGCTGTCATTCCAGAATTTTTACACAGATTCAAGGGAAAGTACAGGTGCAGCCGCACTGCCACATCACTGTAACAAAAGTGTTGTGTGACTAGGCTGAGAAGCATCTCTAACACACATGTCAACACTATAATTGTCCCTGAATAGGAACCTCCCATCTTCTCACCCATGGTTTAGACAACACTTGGTCTGCAATTGTCTTGACTTGATGGACTGATGATGCAGCTGAACAATGATGGGATCTTTTACACTACCTATCACGTCGAAGCTTCACTGCTTTCACTTCTGTTGAGAACTCGATCTCAATGACTGTCTTCTTCTTCAGGTCATCCCAGATCATCACTGAAACACCAAGAAAAAAGATATATATATATATATATATAGATAGATAAAGATAACATTTTAAATACATTTCTGAAGTGTTTTCCCTGTAATTAAATTAACTAAAAAGCATGTCTGACATTTTCATTAACAGCAGATATTGTGCTGCAAGCAGCATATACCAATAACTTCTAAGGAAATGATTCAATCAGTGTGACCTGGACTTATTCATTTAAAGTCTGGCTAGAATGAACAAGTTAATTCTGAATGGGGGTATTGAAAGTGTTTGCCGCAGATAAGTATTAAATTGAAGACTTATAATACCTTCCAATACTGACAATATTTCTGATTCGCATGAATGATACTGATGATTTCAGTTTAAAAAAAACTTACCTTTGTTAGTTGGATATTTGGGTTTCTTCCCTCCTCCCACCAACGCCAGATAATTGCACCTAAAGAGCATCTCCACGTGGCCAACCCCGCCCTCCAGGAACTCTGGAAGGTAAAATCACAAGCTGGTATCATCAATATTAACAGGTACAACTCTTATTATCACAGCTGACTGCTTGCGATGACAACAGACCACAAAGACAAGAAATCACATATATCCCACACAGTAAGAGAGGGCTCTTCGCCATCTATACTTCTGGCCTACATCAGTTGAATCCAATAAAACGGAGAAGTAACTCTGCTGCAAGTCATGTGCTTAGTCATATTTATAGCTTCCTTCTCATTACCGTCCACATTTCCACAATGGAACACAGTAATTTGATAGAAATGCCAAGTTTGAATATATTTATATACTTTTTTCTTTTTGTTTGCTTGTTTGTTTGTTTTGTTTTGCACATATCAGCCAAAAAGCTCTGAACAAGGGATTCAAATTAGTGTGTTGCTCTATTATCACAAAGTATGGAGGCTAAATTTTCCTTATTATTATTATTATTTCCTAAATTTCCTCATTATATGTTAGGACTTTGCATGTTAATAATTTGAGATAACTTCTTAGACAAGTCTCTCCAACAATAAGATGGACCATTTTTACTACCACAGGTCAGTTTCAATCACTCATAAGCACAACTGTGTGAATCATAATTTACGCCAACAAAGCACTATTACGCAAAATTTCAGTTCCCATCCTCCTGCTTTTATGAAGTAAGCGAATGACCAGACTCAACACTGTCCTAGTGAGTCTGGACGGATGGATGTGGCTTCACACACAGTCCATCTAAACACAGACTTAAAATCAACAGAAAGAAATTTCACCCAAATTGTGCTGCAACTTCACTGACTGTTATTAGTGACTTAACAGCACAAATATTTTGTTGTGCACTTTACATTTGCATGTGACAAATAAAGCTTAGAGGTTTGCATCACTTGCACCCTTAACATTACATACAGTAATATAACTATCATAAAAAAGTCTGCCATGTAATATCATGACCATGGCAAGACTAACCAAAACGTCCAATATCCTTCACACCAATTATACATGTCAATACCTGCAGAGCTCTTTACCTTGTTTCTCCTTCTCTTTGAGAGGATCTGTGTTGTACACACGAAATCCATTTTCCATTCCACAGGCAAAACATCCTACAGAGACAGAGACAGAACAGCAGCCAGTGATCAATCAACAGCTACAGATAACATTAATCAAGAGCTGCTGGAGTCCTTTCAGGGCTGTTGCTCAAGTATCATTCAAACACCTCAGTCTTTGTGCTGATGACAACATGAGGACATAGGCAGGGTCATTTTAGCTGAAGTGACATGATAAAAGAGCCTTGAACGGTGACAGGGCTGACTGGGATTAATGATCAACCTCCTCTGGAGTTTATGTGAAAGTGGGACAGAGCTGTTGACCGACTCTGTAGTGGGTCGTGCGAGGTCTTTGGACCCTAAACGGTTATAGCATCACACCGGTGTCCCTTCAGCCGTGGCGCTTTGATTCAATCACCGTTAGGTCCGACCATCGGTCAACACAATCCTTCAACTGTCCGGCCTGTGGGAACCGGAGGGTTGGGGAGCATCTAAACACAACGTAACGTAACGTTACGGACCCACAAATACGATCTGATTAGCAGAAGTCTGTCAGTATAAACACAAGACTGTGTTTTCACGTGGAAACACACTACACAAAAAAAGCACAAACTAACAGTAAGACTGTCACATTGAGAGACGATGGTCTCCAGACTGAGCCGTTATGGTAACTAAGGCACGGCTGGTTTGAAACCCAGCCAACATTAGCTCTAAAGCTAAGTTCGTCAATATCACTACGTACCTATATGTGGTTTACATAAAAGTGCTGAATTTTTAACCACACGTTGACGTCTAACTTTACACTTTTGTTATTTTGACCTAACGTTAGGCCGTTATCTGACTTATGTGTTGTTTCAAGATGAAAAGGGCTACATTAGCTGGCTAGCTGAGATCCAATGGGCTAGCTGTAGCTAACTTTAACTTATTCACTTCTTGACATAGTAACAACTGCTCGGTAATATTGACATTAGATGATTCCAAGTGTTGAAAATGAAAAGCTGTTGTTATTGGGTGATGTGGTAAATTTGCTGACTAGAAAGACATCGGATTAGCAACATTAGCTTAGCACCAACGGCGCTGTTAAGATTCCATCTGGGAGAAGGAAAAACACGACAGCGCTGCTCCCTACCGTGGTCCTGGTTAAATCCGGCATAAAGGAGCCCGTTCCCGTGAGGATTGGACGGTAGTAAATTCATTATTTTGTTAACAAAACTACCGAATGCCAAATAACGCCAAAAAGGTAATCCAACAGCTGCTCCCCGGTCAGCTAACTGGCCACCATCCCTTCAGAGTCTGCGGAGCAGTGAGAAGGAAAACAACTGAGGCTGGTTCCTGCTTGGAGAGAGATGTCACCAACCGGGATCTAAGAGTTTTTACTGGGCTTGGACACACATTTACTGGTGAAATAACCTAATTTCATTGATTTAATTAATTTATTCAATAACAAGAAGAAAAGATCAAAAGCGCACGAGCCAAGTCTTGATCATGTAAGAGTTTTAATCGACGATCGGTGATAAATTACACTTTTTCCTCATGCTTATTAAATCTCGTTGGTAAATGTAGTTTAAGTGTTACTTGTCACTGAGTTAACGGAGAAGTTCGACTGGCCACAGATTAATTTGGTCACCATGTCCTTTTAGATTTCATATATATAATGTTAAAATGTAACTAGTTAAGGCAATGAAGAGAAACACTAATACGTGTCTGCGTGAAAGGTATACAGTACTTATTGAGCTCACATGACAAAAACGTCGGTATAGCCCCAGTGGCCTAATGGATAAGGCACTGGCCTCCTAAGCCAGGGATTGTGGGTTCGAGTCCCATCTGGGGTGAACGGTTTTTTTGTTTTTGTTTTTTTTTTGTTTTTGTTTTGTTGTGGTAGTAAATACAAATCTTCAAATGGAAAGATATACACTAATACTAACTACCATTATTAATTTATGTTGATTTAACCCTCCCATTATTGTCAAATAAAACAGACATTTGATTCTTGGGGTCAATCTGACCCCAGGGATATCTACCTGATGATGAATTATTTAAATTGTTGACCAAGTTTAGGTGGCATCAGGCACTTTGTTTATTCATTGAATACATAAATAATCCCTTGATAATAAAACTTATAAATACATTTCCTATAGCGCCACCATCAAGCCAAACCTTCAAAGTATAAAGAAAGTATCTTTACAGGTTTTAATCCCAATCTTTTCAAACCTACTGACCACGTTAAAGATCACAAAACGAACCCTATTGGTTTTGGTGACCCCACGGCCTTTCATTTACTTATTTCTATTGTTTTTATTTGCTTTATTAGTAACCACCATAAAGTCTCGCTCACCCCTCCTCTTTTCTTATCTGGGTTTGGGACTGACAGTTGCACAGTTAGAGTTTTATTTATTTATTTGATTTTATTTTTCTTTTTAGTTTTTTTTTTTTGGGAGGCGGGGGGGGGGCAAAACATGTTTGGAGTCAAGTTTGCCCAAGTAAAACAAACACAATTTCAAACTTTTAGCATGATTTTGTGAAATTAGAACATGAGAACATTGCTCAGAGTATGAAATTGTTTTTTTTTTTTATAATGCATGTACATGTGTGTGAGAAAAATCAATGTGAACATCATATTTTTCTCTTTGGGCACAGTCACAGTCAAGCTCTTATTCTGCACTTTACACAGGATGTGCATATGTATGATCCTTGAAGACACTCTCACTCACTCATTTTCTACCTCTGATCCGAAAGGGTTGTGGGGGTGCTGGAGCCACTCCCAGCCAACGTTCTGGGTGAGGGCGGGTACACCCTGGTCAGGTTGCCAGTCTATCACAGGGCAAACACAGAGATATACAGAGAGGACTCACAATCACACCTACGGACAATTTGGAGTCACCAATCAACCTAATTTTGCATGTCTTTGGACTGTGTACTGGAGCACCTGGAGTAAACCCATGCAGGCACGGGGAGAACATGCAAACTTCACACAGAAAGACCCCAGGCCCGGGAATCAAACCCACAACAGTGAGGCAACAGTCTAACTGTTTACCGCCACGCTTCCTTGCAGACATATTTTGTGCGTTGAGCACAGGTCATACTCATATTTGAATCATTTTGGGTGGGACAAACCTGGCACCTGCCACATTATTGCCTGTGGTTTGTACCATTCGAGATGTTGGGGTTCCTCACCCAGGGTGCAAGATGTGAAAAAGTGATCACATGGTAATGTTATAACCATCCAGTCCCTCTGCCATGTCAAGCACAACCCTCCTGCCCTGATTTTTTCAGGTGCTTTCTCAGGGGATTTGCCTGTGTAAACCTGCATATTGCAGACATAGCGGGATTGTGCATTACGTGCTGCCAAAATTTTGATGCTGTATTTGGCAGGTTTGCTCAGCATATATTGTCAGAATGGACACACCCCACAAAACACAACCAAACCTTCATCAAAAATCACCATGAGAAGTACCAAATTTCTCTTGTGAATTACGCTTTCCCTTACACCGCTTAAACAGTTTGGGGCCAAATTGACGCCAGATGACCACTGATATGTGCAAAATGTGTGCAGCAAATTCAAAAAGTATCATGATAATTTTATGCTAATTCAGTTGTCCTCCTCAAATTGGGAAAAGCCATGAAATACGAAGGCAAAAAACTAAAATCAATTACAATTTTTTGACGGTAAACATTGAAAGGGGTCAAATTGACCCCAAGGTCAATAGGAAGGTTAATGAAGCAGCCCTGCCCTGCCTTTTCCTGACAAATGATTTAATAATCCAGCTATGCAATCATTGAGGTTTCAGTGTTACACAATTCGGTTGAAATGTTCACATTTGTTAACCAGACTGTGCTTTGTTGGAAAAAGCTATTTGACTAACATGTTATACCTCTTACAATTATGTGATGTTTTTATTTTTGTATTTTTATCTGGAAAGATTTGAATTCTCTCAGCAGGAAAATAATATGGTCATTCAAAAGCTTTCTCCCAGCTTTCTCCCAGTGACATAAAGTGTACATTTTGCTGCAGAAGGAAAAGCATGTATTAGGAATAATGGTATTAGTGACTGTCTTTGTCAAGTGTTTTAGTTAGGCCATCACAGTGTCACAAATCAGCATCCATAATATCAGAATCCCAAGAAGCCTCCACACATATTCACACCCGTGCTTTTCCTGCATTCATGATCAAAATGTCTTGAGCCGTAAAGCTGTGGAGACCAATCTGACATCAGGAAGCAGCCAGTCTTCGACTTAGGTTCACTGAGTTGAAGGCTACTGCTTTGGACCAAACTCCCGTATTTACAGAAGTAAATATGGGGCTTCGGTAACCGAGTGAATCAAATGACACTTGTCATCAAATGTTCCATTTATTAAAGAAGAAAAACCATTCCCAAAGGAATTAAGGCTCATATCATTTATACATACAAATCTTATGTAGAGCTACAGCAAATATTTCTGTAAAAAATACAAAGTTACATTTATATAATGCACTATACAGTTACACAGCTCCTAACAAAACTGTACGTGGTAGCCATTGGAGATAGCAATGTAGCTGACGGGTTAGCGAAACTGTCTCAACTGGAAAACCTGGTTTTATTGTCCCAGCTCAGTTAGTGCCAACACAACCAAGCTGTCCTTGAATCAAATGGTCAAACATTGATTGACCATTTGATTCTGACATCCTTCAATTAGGGAACATTAGACAAAACATCCATGTGGGACTTGGTATCTTTAACATAATCTATGCATGGACAAGCCTCCTGTGTCTTTTTAGACCGTGCAGGCTTGAAAAGCCTTTGCTACACACTGTACAAACATACGGTCTCTCCCCTGTATGGGTACGCATGTGTAAGGTCAGAAAGCAAGACTGGACAAAACCTTTTTCACACACGTTGCACTTAAATGGTCTTTCCCCAGTGTGGTATCTCCGGTGTATCTTTAACTCCGCAGCCGATCTGAAGGACTTGTCACAGTCATCGCACTTAAAAGGCCGCTCACCGGTGTGGATCAACGTGTGCCTCACCAATGCGTCCTTGCCAAAGAAGCCCTTCCCACAGTGCTCGCAGGGGAAACGCAGCCCTTTGTGATGGAAGTTGTCGTGTTTCAGAAGGCATCTTCTAGATGTGAAGGTCTTGCCGCACTGGGCGCAGGTGAAAGTCGGCATGGGTTTCTCTGCAATCGGTTCGCCAGAGTGATGAACGCGCTCAACGTGCCTGGTCAGCGTCACACCGTGCCTGAACTTCTTGCCACACTCCCAACAGAGGTATGGATACGCCTTTGTGTGTTTTTTCTGGTGCTCCACAAGGTCAGAGTAAGATCTGAATCTTTTACTGCAGTGAGGACATTGAAATGGTTGGTAACCAGTGTGTTTCCATTCGTGTCTGATGAAACGCTTCAAACTTGCAAACGTTGTCTGACAGTGGGTGCAGGTGAAAGGCTCGGCGGGATTGTGGACGTCGATGTAGTGCTTGTGCAGGGCCTTGAACACAGGGAAGTTCTCCTCACACTGGTTGCACTGAAAAGGCGTGTGGGATTCTTTGTGCATCGCCAGCGCCTCCGGGTCTCGTACCAGTTTCATACACACCTCACAGTAGAGTGGGTTGTGAGTCTGTTTGTGGGAATCCAGCGTTGATTTGTATTTGAATGCTTTGTCACATTCATCACACCTGAAACAATGTTTGACGTCCTCTGGCTTCTCAGGATCCACCTGCTGCTCGTTGTAGCAGATGTTTCTTAAATGGAACCGAAATGTTTGTTTGCATTTGAACTCTACGCTGCAATGAGGACAGTAGAACGGACCTTCAATCACAGATTTGTTTCCTTCTGGGCTTTTCTGTCCAGAGTCTTTGGAAGACTTCATATCTGCTAAAGGAGAGTAGTCGGGGTCCTGATCGGTGTTGTCTGTTGGCTGCTCTTCGTTGGTTGCCTCACCGGGAATCCCACTGGATGATTGTTCACCCTCGTCTGTTGCAGTTTCTTGATCCTTTGTTTTGTCTCCAGCCTTTGGACACCTGTGTTGCTGCAAGTAACGCAAGCTCTTATAAAACCTTTTACATGTGGGACAGGAAAAAGGGAGCTCTTCTGAGTGTCGATTCATGTGTCTTTCTAAGAATTTGGCTCGAGTCACCACCTTGCCACACACTTTGCATGTTCTCTCGTCCAAGTCGTTGCTTTTGGTTGAACCCTGGGATTTACCTTTAGCTACTCTTCCACCCTGTGCCTTTCCTGATTTTCGCCACTGCGACAGGTACCGATTCATCTTAAGTCCACGGTTCTTTCGTACAGGTCTTTCCCACAAAACATCAAACTCTGGGTCTTCCTTCCTGCCCCTTCTGCTCGGCACTTCAAAGTCTTCATCTGCAGGACGTTTCTTCTTCCTCCCACGTCTGTTCGGTTTTTTTTCCACACCATCCAGCACAGTTACCTGGCCGTCAACCCCAATGATCAACGTCCCAGACGGGTTGCCGTGGTGCTCATTTGCCATATCAGTCTCACTGGCCTCAGTGCCCTCAACGGGATCAGTAACCACGCCGTCCATCTCTGGTTTCACTTCACCACTGAGACCAAACCACTGGCTTTGCACGCACTCATCTGAGGTCCCAGTTCCCTCCACAAACACCTCCTTGCTCACAGACTCCACCTCCATCTCTGTGCAGACAGTATAGATGAGTCCACTATCTGCATCTGTTCCTGTCTGTTCATTGACAATCACAACCCTTTCCACAGGAGGAAGACACAGAGCCGACAAGATGCCACTGTCAACAACGTATGATTCTGAAAGGAGAATGAAAGGAGAACAAAGGAAATATGAATCAGAAGGATGACCAATTCACACAATAAAAAACTGGAGTGCATTTAAATATATTTTAAAGGGATGTCCACACCAAAGAGACACCATGGCAATAACTGTGACGATAACAAACAGAGAGCCCAAAGTGAGACACCAAATACTCTGAAAATGCTCCTAACATCATTTGCCACTGTGCTTGTTATAGTTGTGGTGCGGACTCTACCATCCACGTCAGTAAAATCATCCATTTGCATTTGCCTTAACAGTTATGGTTATTGGTGTGGACAGCACTTTACTGATAATCTTATCAATCATTGCCAGTGAACAGCAAATGAGCCTGGGCCTTTCACATTATTATATTGTGTGAAAAGGTTGTTGCAATACGAACCAATGTCCTCCAACTGACTTAGGTCTTTCTGAGTATCCAGCAAAGTTTTGAGTTCCTGTGGTTGAGCAAAGGATCCCATGCATTCATTCAAGACAGATGAGGCATTGTTAAGCAAAGACGCAATCTAATAAAGACAAAAGTGAAATTAGTGTGAGGCATCAGCACAGAACTTTCCCAACGTTGGGTGAAATTCATTTCATCTTTTAGATAGAAAAACCATACATAAAAATAATTTTAATGTATTCAAATATTATAATGAATGGCTGTGTTAAAACCTATGATATCAGACATGGATTGTTAAAATGAAAATTAAGAACTAAAGCACTTGGCACTAAAAGTCTGGTTAAGAAGCTGCTCTTCCGTCAAATTAAATGGCAGTCTTTGGTGCAGTACAATTAACCATAGTGAAAACAATATATTTAATATACCTGTTGGAGAGTTTGGGAGGGAAGAAGCTTTTCAAGTCTGGACAGAAACAGCCACATTAATGTCTGAATTGCTTTGTCGTATGTGGGGCCAAAGTCTTCTGGGAAAACATCCTGGAGCACAGAGAATTCAGTAAATTTCAAATACTGAGATGGACAACAAACCACACAAGATTAAACAACAGCGGATCTTAAAACAATGTATTAATAGTAAAACAGACTTTGACAAACAGCTTTGACACATCAAAGAAAAAATATGAACAAATATGAGGAAAATACCTGGAAAAAGTTTTTTCTCTCTTCAGGATCTTGCAGCAGATTTTTGACAAGGCGCATGAAATGTGTGTCAGATACTTCTTGTTCTGCATTATCAGCCTTCAATAGAAGAGGGTGTAGAACAGCAGATGAGAATGCTGCGTGATTTTGAATGAGTTTATAACACAGTGACTGAAATAAGAAAAAATAACTAAAAGCAGTTATTTGGATTTGTAAAGGTTAAACAGTGGTAACAAATGTAAAAACCAAACTATCGACTATTTCATTTGGTCAAGCACAGGTCCTGACCCACCTCCACATTCCAAAGAGATCTAAGGTTCTGCATTCGGTCAAGATGCGGCTGAATGACGTTGAGGTCAGCAGTCTCCTCAGTGCGGCACAGCTCCAGGATCAGCTACAATCAGGAGGAAGAAATAATGAACCGGCTATTCAGAGGAAAAATATCATCAATCTGCTTTTTGTCCACACGTGTCCAAGGTAAAGTCATCTGCTTTGCACCAACAGTCCAACAGTGATCGAATCTGCCTTCCTGCAGGGACTAATTAATGCCTGACATTTTAATATTTCAACATAGGTTTGAAGTTCTGGAACATCCTCCCTGTGGACATAAAACTATCTGACTCTATTCAGGTGCTCAAAGCCAAACTTAAAAGACAGTTTATTACTTAACGTTCACTTAGCTTCACCCTGTTTGTACTGGGTAACACCATACCACTGACGAGTGAGTCTCGGTTTCAATAAATCTGTTGAACCCACTTCATTCAGTAAAATCAATGTTGTCCTGATGAGATCACTGTGAAACTCCTGAAGTCATTATATCTTACTGTTAGTAATTGTGTACACTCTGGTAATATTAAAGTAATATTACAAAGACAAGGTCGAGACCCGTTCTACTTGGAAAGCAACTTGAGATGACTTATGAACCAGTTCCTAATAAATAAAAAGGGACTTGACACCCTCTTTTAACTTCAAGGCCACAGGCCTTTCCCACAGCTGCAATGTGTTTGCTTTCAAACACAATGACCTTTAAGGAGGAAGAAGAGAAAGACTCGATTGACAGGAATCACAGCCCGTTCTTACCCGTGCTCGTAGTCCCAAAATGAGCTCAGCCCGCTGCCTTGTGGACAGAAGTTGAGGAACAATGTCTGTGACCATGAACACAAACTCTTCAAGCAGCCCATAATCTGACACAATCTTCTTCTCCACCGTCTGCCAAATTGCTGCAGAAACCAGCCGAATGGGTGGCACCAGGAGACGCAGAGTAGAGAGGGGAAGAGAGGGACCTGTAAACCAAGGACTATATCTTTAAAATGTGTGACATACTTAGAGAAAATGCTGTGCACATCAGGAACAGAAATGAAATAGCATGGATCCTCCACACCACTCAGGGAAGAAATTTTACCCTTTTTATTTCCAAAATAAAATTTCATTGCTGTGAGAATGACACACAATATGCTCTTCATTCTGAAACAGATGTCAGAAGGGATATTTTACAGACCATACACCCAAACAGCTACGTGGTAATTGGAAATCACATGTTAGTTCAGTATTTGTGCATGGAAGATCTGATCCTTCAAAAGTCCTTAAGTGGTTTTCAAGAATTGTCTGGTAGTTACTGTTAGCTCAGTGACTCAGATGAATAAACACCAGAGGCACAAATAAGGGAGATACTAAACTTTGCACAAGCTGCACCTTAACTACATATGCAATGTGGCTATTTATTTTAAGAATCAATTCACAGATGACCGAAAAACTAGATTTATAAAAAGTTAATTCAGTGTCATTAACATTAGCATCTTGGTTGATTGAGCAAGTTTAACACACGCCCTTTATTCTTAAGTCTTCTTTTGTGTCCCAGCAGCTACACTATGAACTTGGAAGACACATATAGACTGAGACTAAGACCATTTATCTTCGATAACTGCCGTTTATCTTGGATAACTCTGCATGAGTACAGGTTGAGACGGATGTGACTGCTCTCGTTTCCGTTGACGGAACAACCACTGATGGACCGACCGTTATATGTCAACCTGTGAATGTGTTAGAATAAGAGACACGACATGCATGTCATTAACTTTACAAAAACCCACCGTTGAGTGAAGCTCGCAGCTCTTCCGACATCACCCCAACTGCTGGCCTGCACTGAGCTTCCTCAAGCTAATGTTAGCCAAGATGGCTGAACCGATACTTAGCATTAGCACAAATCTCCAAACTAAGTGAATAAAACTATAAAACTTGGCCGCCGTTTTGTTCATACGGTGGACTGACGGGAGTCTATAGCAGCCAATATTTAATATGAATACAAGTTGTGGTAAATTAAATATTAATTGTTGTTTACGGTCGGTTAGCAATGCTATTCCCGCGCGCGGGCTGTATTGCGGCCTACCCAAACAAATGTGCTTGTGTTTGTTTCTTCTCACCTGCTAATTGAGAAATACCTTCTTCCATCATGAGTGTTGGCGCAGTCACATCACACTCAGGAGAAATACTGACCGCTATTCGACCGAGGTCCACACACCCAAAATGTTTTAGCGCTAGATGAGTCAACAGACCGAAGGTACACAGCCGATCTTTGTGCGTCAAGGATGCTCCGCGGTCCGTCCGGAATAACAATCCGACACCAGGCTGCGAGGTTTCATTCGTTCCGCATCTTCGTTTTTGGTTACCCAGTTTTCTCTGCACCTCTCTCAATTAATATAGATCTTACATGTTAAAATAAAAGAGCATTTTTAACTATACGTATTGCAGATTAGACTTTATTCTCTTTCACACAGTTAAAGTATAACCTGGTGTATTTGTTCGTATTTATTTAATTGTTCCGAATGGCTTCAGTCTGGTGGCAATAGCTCCTCCTTTCCAGTCCTCCCTCCATTCCTGATTAACTTCAGCTCTGTTCTACTGAATGAAAAGCCACCACTTCATAACAATATGCAAATACAACAAAATATCACAGTTGCGTGTTGTGACAGACTCAGTTACACTGTTAAAATGTATTTTAACCATTCATCTCATTAGGAAATATTCACTCCAATACAATTCACTTTTATGCCTCAAATAACAAAACAACAATAATAATAATAATAATAAAAGCATGATTTCCTGAGAAACAGGCAAATAAGTGAAACAGAGTTTGGCTCCTTAACTGGATCGCCATAATGAATTCATAGCAAAAGAGTTGAGGCAATTATTACATACAGTGAATTCAAATACTTTAGATCCCTTCACCTTTTCCACATTCATTTATGATGCACATTAGGTTGTTTTCTGCTTAATTGTTTACATATTTTCTCAATTTATCCTCAAAACCTTATAATGCCAGAGTGAAAACAGAAAACTATAAAGTTTTGGAAATTTAGGTTCCTCCTTTTCTCTTGATCATCTTTGAGATGTCTCTCCACTTTGAATAATGCTGACATGGACATTTGGAAAAGTAAATCCCACTCAGATCATCCCAGATCAACATGATCTGTGGTCCTTTTCTGAGTCCTCATGTCTCCTTCACGTCTCCTTAACCCCAGGGGCATTTTCCATTAGGGTTGAGGAGAAGTGCTTACAAGTTTTCCACCCCAAAAACACTAGGTTAAAATAACACAAGCTCTGTTGTAAGAAACTACTGAAAATGCTAATATGACAAAGGTCTGCAATAACACAAACATCTCGAGATCTGCTGCAAAACTGTGTGTCAATGTCATAGGGGTGCAAAGTTATCTTTTAATTCAGTTTTATGCAAAGCATTTGAAGGCAGTCACTTACCCAGCAAGGTTAAGACCACCATGATCTGTCTCAAAACTTTTATATGTTAAAAAGTCATTAATGTGTAACAAAACTATGTACAAGATTTTTGTGTCTCCGCATGCTATAGAGCTTGAGGAAAGCCTTTCCACAGATATGGCAAACAAATGGCTTTTCTCCTGAGTGTATTTTTGCATGCGACTTGAGAAGAAACATTCTTATGAAGCCCTTTCCACAGACATCACATTTATAAGGTCTCTCTGTAGTGTGTTGTATGAGGACATGCTTCTTCACTTCAGAAGTTGACCTGAAGTATTTCTCACATTCAGGCACGGTGCATTTGAAAGGCTTCTCTCCCGTATGGATTAATTTATGTCTGGCAAGCGTTGATGCGGAGACCATCTTCCCGCAGAAGGGACAAGGATGACGAAAGACTTCATTCAAGTGTTTGACCCTCTGGTGCTTTTTCAAGGCTCCTTTCTCTTTGAAGGATTTGTCACATTGAGAGCAAGAATGCTTCTTCTCATTTCGCAACTCACTGTGGACGAGGTTTAGGTGCCGCAACAGGTTGGAATTATGGGAGAAGGTCTTGCCGCACTTGGAACACAGGTAGGGTTTCTCCTTAGTGTGGACTCTCTCGTGGCAAATGAGATCTGCGTCATATTTGAATCTGCAGCTGCACAGAGCACACTGGAACGGAAGGTGACCTGTGTGCGTCCATTCATGTAGGATGAGGAACCGGAGCCTGGGGAAAGTTTTTGGACAGTGGCTGCATTTAAATGGTCTGCTGATTTTGTGGATGTTTTCAAAGTGCCTGAGTAAGGGCAAAAAGAGAGTGAAGGTCTCCTCACACCGGGTACAGTGAAACAGGGTATGTGAAGCCTTGTGTCGTGCCAACGCCACCGTGTCCTTTAACACCTTCCTGCACACGCTGCAGTACAGGTCACTGTGGGTCAGTTTGTGCCTGTCCAGTGAGACTTTGTACCTGAACGTTTCTTGGCATTTGTCACATTTATAAAGATTCTTGGCGTCATCTGGTTTCTCTGGGTTGACCTCCTGTTTACTGTACTCAAAGCATGTTCTGCGTAAGTGTGTCTTAAAGGATGTGAAGACTTTAAATCTGCTGTCGCATCGAGGGCAGGCGTAGTCACCGGTGGGAAAGTGAGTTTTCATGTGAGATTTCAGACCTGTCCTCGCATTAATATGTTCCTTGCAAATGAAGCAGTAACTATTACAGTTTTTTCTAGTAGTGCTTGCTCTGATGTTAGAGATGCTCAGGTTTCCACTAGTAGCTGATAAAGTGTTAGGACCAGTGAGAAGAGACTCCTCATTTGAGGAGTTAGATAATGAATCACAGTCAGATGAACTGCTGATAGGAGTCAAAGAAGAAGAATCACTTGAATAGTTGGACCATGAATCTGTCATACTGAGACTACTGCTAGGAGACCTCTGGCAAGCGTCTTCATCTGAGTAGTAAGACCACGAGCCGTCGTCACTCCAGTTGCTAGTAGGAGCCATGTCGGAGGGCTCTTTGTTGAAGTTGCTTGAATCCTCATTGTCAGAGATCTCTGTGGGAGCCTGGCTCATTGGTTTTTTTTTCCTAGAAGCAGCGTGAGCCCCGTCATAAACGCCTCTCTTCTCTTTCAGTTTCATCTTCAGGCCTCTGTTTTGTCTCACAGGTCGGGAATGTAAATACAGCGGCATGTCGAGTCTTTCAAGCCGAACACAGCACTGCTTCAGAAGGCCAGAAACATCTTGTGCAGGGCTTTGTGAAGGATCCAAACTTTCCTCCTGTCTTGTGATATCTCTGAAAACCACTGCTGCTTCACTTTCCCTAGGAATCAAATTAGTGTTTTCAGTCTTGATGTCACATGCCTGGTGCTCTGTGAATGTGTCATGGTTTGGCTGTTTTGTATGAGTCAGTGATGAAGGATCCCTCTCCAGCTCTGAGGTACATAAAAGCTCCTGATCCGTTACTTTCTTGGGTACTTGTGCTTTATGGGCTGCCATTGTTTTCACAGAGTGAAGTCTGAGAGCTGAAATGATGCAGGTGCCATCTAAAGAAACATCTGAAACAGGAAAAACATGTAATGAAAGAGTGTGTACCATCAAACAATGACTCATTAGTGAAATACCCTGAAGTTAAGAGTGTGAAACAAGAACTGCTTTACTTCCAACAGCTATTTTCCTCCTTCATTCAGGAAATTCATCTTTGAGGAATAAACAATGAAAAAATCATGATTAACTGAATCAACTTGAGTTTGAAGGTATAAAAATTCACCATTGCGATCTTGCTGGCTGCAAATTTTATGACTCTGCAGCGTTGTTCTGAGCTCCTCACACTGAGTCACAGTCTCCATACCGTCCTCTAGAACAGAGGAAACATTGCCCAACATTGAGGCAACCTGGGGAAAGTGAAAAAGAACTGGACACTTCAATGGAACAGTAACATTCAGGCATTAAAGTGTTATTAAAGTGATCTATGTGATACCAACCTGCTGGAACGTTTGAAGAGGAAGAAATGTTTCCAGTCTGGACAGAAGCAGCCACATCAAGGAGCAAAGTGCTTTGTCAAAGTTGGGACCAAAGTCTTCAGGGAAAACTTTCTGAAAGAGACATGTACATCATGTTTAGTTAAGAAACACTGGACTTAGAAGTTAAGACAAAGGGTGAATACCAGTGCACACAAAATAACAGTAGCACTAATTATGCCCATCTCACCTGCACAGAAACTTGTTGAAACAAACAAAAGTTTCCACAGGGAAACCTACGAGCAAAGAGATGTTTGATCTTTGTTACAACATTGACACTGACCTGAAAGAAGTTTTCCCTCTCGTCAGGATTTGTCAACATGTCTGTAACACGTTCCACAAAGTCTGAGTTTGAGGCCTCCATGTCAGTAACACCAGCCTGCAAGACATGACACAACGTCAGAGCTTCACAGCAAATTATAGCAATCTTTTAATCCAATTTCCAGTAAAGTGACTTTAGATTTTTTATTTAAACTTACCTCCACCATCCACCCCTTGATGAGGGTCTGCATCCTGTCCAGGTGTGGCTGAACAATCTGAGAGTCAGCAGACGTTTCACACTGACATAAACCCAGGATTAGCTAAAGCCAGAAACAAAATTATTCACCTATTGACACCATTGATTGGTTTTTAATACATTTTTACTCAGCACACAACCTCACAGTTGTAATTATTAGTTGTTGATAATTGACTACTTCCTTCTCACCCTTGCTCTGAGGCCCAGGATCAGTTGAGCCCTCTGGCAAGTAGTGAGCAGCTCTGGGATAATGTCCGTAACCAGGGAAACAAACTCCTCAAGCATCCCATAATCAGACACAACTTTCTCCTGCATAGTCTGCCAGACCGCTGCCGCAACCAACTGCATCGGAGAGACCAGAAGGCGCAAAGCGGGAAGAGGGAAGATGGTACCTGGAAGCAAACACACACACCTGATCATAATGCTGAGGATTATATTGATCTCATCACTGAGGAATATATTCATTTTACGTTACACTACCAGTCACTTGCTTTAGAACACAGTTTGTACTGAAATGTAGGAACCTAAAGCCCACTGGAGAACCTTGACTGCTTTCAAAGGTCTGCAGTAAAATGACCAAGCAATAAAATAAAAGTTTAGGCCACCAAAAACAGGATAATTTGGTACATTTAGAAAACAAGTCTCTGCAGCGTTAACAAACACCAACCTGCCCCCAGAACATCAGAGGTGAAACACTTTTACACAACTAATTATTTCACAGCCTTTATTTCATCTTCAGTCCGTGTTTCCATCTCAGGTCCCCCAACCGGGATGTTTTTAACCTGAGGTGTCACAGCCAGGACGAAACACTCAACATGTCAGGAAACCGTTTTAATGTTAAGGGATAGTATAATTTCTGGACGATGTCTGGTTATGTTTTACAGAATATTACCTATTAATTATCCATCTAAAGTTAAGACAACACTACCCTACGATGTATGGGAGTTAGTTAATCAGTGTTTCTCTCCGCATTTACACTGATGGTAGCTAACAGAAGAGTGTTTTAGCTTCAGCTAACAGATTAGCTTCTGTGTTTCGGCAGCAGAACTTGACTCACGGTTTCTTTCAGAAATATCCTCCATATTTTCTCCTGCTCTCCGGTTAGTGGAAGAAAAGCTGCTCCTCTCTCTTTAAAACAAATTATCAAAGCCTCTGCTCTGTTAAAATGAAGCTAACTACCCGCCAAGCATGTGTGGACTGGCACTAATGACTTGTCCGGTGGTATTTTTGTTCCGGGTTGTTAGTCCTGGTTGTGCTCGATGGTTCCCACCCAGGTGTCTAATCACGATGTGTGTTACTGTCACTGTTAAACACTTTAGGATGTTTTAACAAAAAAGTGTGATTCAAGCCCTTCGGCTCCTCTGCTTTCTGTGAATCCCACTACAGCTGATTTTTATAATGAGATCATTCCTTTAGAACAGAGCTATTTAAAGTGACACTGACCCTTTAATACCTGATATAAATGTCACACAGGCCCACAGATCCTGTAACAGTAAATGATGGACAGCTTTATTTACTGATGAAGTAAAATTAAATAACTAAACAAAATTATCTAAATAAGATAAATCGTTAGGTCTTCTCGGATTTTATATAATTTACAGTGAAGAAGGAAAGCAGTGTAGAGGGATGGAGGTGTGTAGCAGCAAACAGTGGGGACATAAAGGGTTCAATGGGGAGCACTGAAAACACACACACACTCACACACAGACACAAGCCATAAAAAAAAACAAAAAGGAAATACTACTCACTAAGAGTTGTGATAAGGGCAGCAGAAGTCTCTTCGCCTCCAAAAATGAGCCACCCAGTGGCACCTCCTCTCTGCAGGGCTCAGATGAGCAGGGGCTGGTGCCAAAACACTGATCACTACTATCCTCAGAGACAAAAGGTGGAACCAGAGGAAGAGGTTGGAGCCGTTATACGTGCTGCTGGCCAACCCCTCGGCTCTGAAGGTCACTGAAAGAGCCCCCTGGATTCATGCCAGTCACTTTAGGTCTGAACCTTTTGGTGACTTCTAACGTGCCGTGCGTGCACACAGTGGGCAGCGTTAACCAACACAGCTGATAAGTTTGAGCCCAGCGCTGTTAATAACTCCTCCGGTCAGCCACTCTCATACATATACACATTCCAGAGACCTGCACATCCAAGGAGCACCTCGGAGTGCCTCCGTGGGAACAATGATAGAACGAAGATTGCAACGTGAAGATCTGCTTCCAGGTCTTGATGATCCATTTATATGATACAGGTATTGAAATGTGTCTACAGGTATAAAGGGATTATAGAGTCACTACAGGAACCGTTACTCTAATTATGGTAGCTGGGTTGTTTAGTTACCTGTTACTATCATCTTCAGGACAAACTCACTTATGTAAATAAAGAAGCTTTTAAATTACTTTGTTTTATTCTGGTAATATGTGTAACTGCGTTGAATTGGTTAGAGTGACAAACTCAATCGGCAGAGAGAATAATATGAAAATGTGAAAAATAGAAGTGTACATCGCTTTGGTCTACCCATGAAGGCCTAAAACTCCACAATGATTACATTTCCAGTGAGTCATGTGACTCAGTTGTCTTCTTCTTCTTCTTCTATGGTAAAAATGTTTCAGTAACAGGGCTGCATGTACATTGTGGGACAGACATTCATTACAAATTTTTACTCTTTCAATTTTGCTGATGATTTAAAAGATGTTGCAACAATTACAAAAGACATATCAACAAAATCATACAAAAAAGGATATTTAAAATGTATTTTAAGTGTTATATTTGACATTCAATTTGGTCAAAAAGAAGATGGGACAAGAGAAAATTGACAATTTAATGGGTGTTCAACAGTTATTTGGTGTTTTGAATAGAAATTTACACAATTTTTTCTCTTAGAATATTTAAATTTTTTCCCACAGAAGTATGATCTTAAACATCAGATGTATTTTTTAGTATATTGTGCATGATTTATCTGGTATTTCATGGGTGAGATAGAAAATGGCCTCCACTTCTGGAATGACCCCTCCATGGGAACAATGATAGAACGCAGACATCTTTTCCAACACACACTCCAAGTGTGTGTTGGAAAAGATGTATCTGTGGAGCTTTTATGATCAGTCTTCCGGTCACCTGTACTTTGGAGGTCAGTGTCACACACATGAATGAAATTGAGTCACACACTCTAGATCTCTTCCTGAGGCCTGATTGGTTTCCTAATTCTCTGATACCTCAGACTCCTCCGGTGATGATTAAATCCAGTGTAGATGTGTTTGTGTGTGTTGCGATCCTCCCTGCTTGCTATGTATTTAAGAATTTGCAAAAACAGCGAGAGTATTTCTCAAATTTACAGTGTGAGGACTTGGATTGAATCCCTGTGAATTTCTAAATGTGGTATGCTGTAAACTTGATATATATACTTGTGTGATCAAAGAATGATCAAATTGTGGAAGTGAGATGGGAAAATTTTATTCATGCAACTATAATCAGTGGGAAAACTTCCATATGCATCTACTTCAATGACAATGGATGCCACCTTTTCATCTTGTTTTGAAGAACAGAATATGCTCTGCTACTCCTCTCCCTTAATATATGTACCTTATGAGCACAGGCACAAGTACGTACTCCCTCATCTGAACTCACGTGAAACTCTACTCCGAAGGACACTCCTGCAACAAACTCTCACACTTTGTAGTGAGACTGCCTCATTCTTGCAAGAATAAAAAAGGCAAAGTTCAAATGATCTGGATTTCCTGAAAATATTTTTGTTGCATTAATTAATGCTAATTAAAAAGGACTGTCATGTGGAGGGAGCCTGCAATAGCGCTCTTGTCCATCAACGTTTTTAGCATCTTTCAGTTCAAAGTTGTTTTTTTTGTTTTTTTACACCTTCAATTGAATTTGTACTTCCTGCCCCAAAGACGAAAAGGATTAAATTAGCAATTGGCTGCTAAAAATAGTGAAGCAGCTGAAGAGCATGATAGAATTATCATTTAGTGTTTGCCCAAATGAAGGTTAATGTGTTGGAGGAAAAATCAAGTCCAGGGCCAATTGTGCCCGTGACCCTTATTCTAACATTCGGTATTATAAACTTACAGCCATAATGCTTAAAAGAATCAGTCATATCGAGGTATTAAGTACACCTCAGGTATCATGGAGTAATAGTTTTCACTCATATTACAGTTAACCATTGTATCAAGGTATTAAAAACATCATAATGTGTTCAACAATGATTTTTAGTTGCATAATCACAAGGCAGAAGTAAAAAGTTAAAAACTTTTGATGGAAAGGTAAATATCAGCCTACGTACATAAACTATGGCTGTCAGCAAAGCACCTATATATTTAGGTAATCAGTCGGTTATTGCAGTCAGCAGATTGCATTATGCAGTTAACCTGAATGTTATTATTGTTAAATCATTAATGTTAGTATTATATCATGAATATGTGTGATTCCCACGAGTGATAGAGGTTATAAGTCACCTAACAGGAAATCAAGGCCGTGAAGGGCATCACGCATGATCAGCATTGGAGCTAATCCTTTGGTGTTTGCGATCCATGGCTTTGACCAGCCAGCAGGTGGTGGTGGTCAGCCCTCTCTAAGGGAACATGCCACCCGCTGCAACCTACGACACTGGCGGGTCAATCTTATCTCCTGCTTCCTCATTGATTGCAGCTCCTTCAAGGTCTCAACTCTGTCTTTCAGCAGATGTTTCTTCCTGGCTTTCATTTTCTTGTTGCTTTGGTGCACAACCCCTATGACAATCTTTTTTTGTGTAAGTTGCTCCACTTTCTCCTCTTCCTTCCTGTGTCAGGGTCTTTCTTTATCTCTCTCATGATGTACTGTGTCTGAATCTCTACATGGACCATACTCTCCTGAGTTGAGTTAGTCTTTTCTCTTGATCATCTTTGAGATGTCTCTCTACCTTTAATTCTGCTGACGGGACATGCTCTTGAAAAGCACATCCCGGTCAGCGCTGTGGTCCTTTTCTGAGTCCTCATGTCTCCTTCACATCTCTCCTTAACCCCGGGGCATTTTCCATTAGGGTTTAGAAGTTCTGAGAGCTTTTCCGGCCGGAAACACTAAGTCAAAATAACACAAGCTCTGTTGTAAGAAACTACTGAAAATGCTCAGTAAAATGTCTGCAATAAAACAAACATCTCGAGATCTGCTGCAAAACTGTGTGTCAATGTCATAGGGGTGCAAAGTTATCTTTTAATTCAGTTTTATGCAAAGCATTTGAAGGCAGTCACCTGCCCAGCAAGGTTAAGACCACCATAAAACTTCCGTATGTTAAAGGGAGATTAATGTGTAACAAAACTATGTACAAGATTTTTGTGCCTCTGCATGCTATAGAGCTTGGGGAAAGCCTTTCCACAGATATGGCAAACAAATGGCTTTTTTCCTGAGTGTATTTTAGCATGTGACTTGAGAAGAAACATTCTTATGAAGCCCTTTCCACAGACATCACATTTATAAGGTCTCTCTGTAGTGTGTTGTATGAGGACATGCTTCTTCACTTCAGAAGTTGACCTGAAGTATTTCTCACATTCAGGCACAGTGCATTTGAAAGGCTTCACTCCCATATGGATTAATTTATGTCTGGCAAGCGTTGATGCAGAGACCATCTTCCCGCAGAAGGGACAAGGATGACGAAAGACTTCGTTCAAGTGTTTGACCCTCTGGTGCCTTTTCAGGGCTCCTTTCTCTTTGAAGGATTTGTCACATTGAGAGCAAGAATGCTTCTTCTCATTTCGCAACTCACTGTGGACGAGGTTTAGGTGGCGCAGCAGGTTGGAATTATGGGAGAAGGTCTTGCCGCACTTGGAACACAGGTAGGGTTTCTCCTTAGTGTGGACTCTCTCGTGGCAAATGAGATCTGCATCATATTTGAATCTGCAGCTGCACAGAGCACACTGGAACGGAAGGTGACCTGTGTGCGTCCATTCATGTAGGATGAGGAACCGGAGCCTGGGGAAAGTTTTCGGACAGCGGCCACATTTAAATGGTCTGCTGATTTTGTGGATGTTTTCAAAGTGCCTGAATAAGGGCAAAAAGAGAGTGAAGGTCTCCTCACACCGGGTACAGTGAAACAGGGTATGTGAAGCCTTGTGTCGTGCCAACGCCACCGTGTCCTTTAGCACCTTCCTGCACACGCTGCAGTACAGCTCACTGTGGGTCAGTTTGTGCCTGTCCAGTGAAACTTTGTATCTGAATGCTTCTTGGCATTTGTCACATTTATAAAGATTCTTGGCGTCATCTGGTTTCTCTGGGTTCACCTCCTGTTTACTGTACTCAAAGCATGTTCTGCGTAAGTGCTTCTTAAAGGATGTGAAGACTTTAAATCTGCTGTCGCATCGAGGGCAGGCGTAGTCACCGGTGGGAAAGTGAGTTTTCATGTGAGATTTTAGACCTGTCCTCGCATTAATATGTTCCTTGCAAATGAAGCAGTAACTATTACAGTTTTTTCTAGTAGTGCTGGCTCTGATGTTAGAGATACTCAGGTTTCCACTAGTAGCTGATAAAGTGTTAGGACCAGTGAGAAGAGACTCCTCATTTGAGGAGTTAGATAATGAATCACAGTCAGATGAACTGCTGATAGGAGTCAAAGAAGAGGAATCACCTGAGTAGTTGGACCATGAATCTGTCATACTGAGACTACTGCTAGGAGACCTCTGGCAAGCGTCTTCATCTGAGTAGTAAGACCACGAGCCGTCGTCACTCCAGTTGCTAGTAGGAGCCATGTCGGAGGGCTCTTTGTTGAAGTTGCTTGAATCCTCATTGTCAGAGATCTCTGTGGGATCCTGGCTCATTGGTTTTCTTTTCCTAGAAGTAGTGTGAACCCCACCATAAACTCCTCTCTTCTCTTTCAGTTTCATCTTCAGGCCTCTGTTTTGTCTCACAGGTCGGGAATGTAAATACAGCGGCACATCAAATCTTTCTAGCCGAACACAGCACTGCTTCAGAAGGCCAGAAGCATCTTGTGCAGGGCTTTGTGAAGGACCCACACTTTCCTCATGTCTTGTGATATCTCTGAAAACCACTGCTGCTTCACTTTCCCTAGGAATCCAATTAGTGTTTTCAGTCTTGATGTCACATGCCTGGTGCTCTGTGAATGTGTCATGGTTTGGCTGTTTTGTATGAGTCAGTGATGAAGGATCCCTCTCCAGCTCTGAGGTACATAAAAGCTCCTGATCCATTACTTTGTTTTGTACTTGTGCTTTATGGGCCGCCATTGTTTTCACAGAGTGAAGTCTGAGAGCTGAAATGATGCAGGTGCCATCTAAAGAAACATCTGAAACAGGAACAACATGTTGTCGTAAAAGAGTGAAAACCATCAAACACTGACTCATTAGTGAAATACTTGTTCTACATGATTCATACTGCACATCTATCGAGGCATCTGTGTCACCAGCCAAATTATCATGAGCATTAACCTTTGGGGATGAACAATCAAAGAAAACCCTGAAGTTAACAGTGTGAAACAAGAACTGCTTTAATTCCAACAGCTATTTTCCTCCTTCATTCAGGAAATTCATCTTTGAGGAATAAACAATGAAAAAAATCATGATTAACTGAATCAACTCGAGTTTGAAGGTATAAAAATTCACCATTGTGATCTTGCTGGCTGCAATTTTTAGGACTCTGCAGCGTTGTTCTGAGCTCCTCACACTGAGTCACAGTCTCAATACCGTCCTCTAGAACTGAGGAAACATCGCCCAACATTGAGGCAACCTGGGGAAAGTGAAAAAGAACTGAACACCTCAATGGAACAGTGATATTGAGGGACTAAAGTGTTATTAAAGTGATCTATGTGATACCAACCTGCTGAAACGTTTGAAGAGGAAGAAATGTTTCCAGTCTGTACAGAAGCAGCCACATCAAGGAGCAAAGTGCTTCGTCAAAGTTGGGACCAAAGTCTTCAGGGAAAACTTTCTGAAAGACACATGTACATCATGTCAAGTTTAGAAACACTGGACTTAGAAGTTAAGACAAAGGGGGAATAGCAGTTCACACAATAACATCTCACCTGCACAGAAACTTGCTGAAACAAAAGTTTCCACAGGGAAACCTACCAGCAAATAGATCTTTGATCTTTGGTACAACATTGACACTGACCTGAAAGAAGTTTTCCCTCTCGTCAGGATTTGTCAACATGTCTTTAACAAGATGCACAAAATCTGAGTTTGAGGCCTCCATGTCAGTAACACCAGCCTGCAAGACATGACACAACGTCACAGAGCTTCAAAGCAAATTATAGCAATTTTTAAATCCAATTTCTAATAAAGTGATTTTAGTTTTTATTTAAACTTACCTCCACCACCCACCCCTTGATGAGGGTCTGCATCCTGTCCAGGTGTGGCTGAACAATCTGAGAGTCAGCAGACGTTTCACACTGACATAAACCCAGGATTAGCTAAAGCCAGAAACAAAATTATTCACCTATTGACATCATTCATTGGTTTTTAATACATTTTTACACAGCACATAACCTCACAGTTGTAATTATTAGTGGTTGATAATTGACTACTTCCTTCTCACCCTTGCTCTGAGGCCCAGGATCAGTTGAGCCCTCTGGCAAGTAGTGAGCAGCTCTGGGATAATGTCCGTAACCAGGGAAACAAACTCCTCAAGCATCCCATAATCAGACACAACTTTCTCCTGCATAGTCTGCCAGACTGCTGCTGCAACCAACTGCATCGGAGAGACCAGAAGGCGCAAAGCGGGAAGAGGGAAGATGGTAACTGGAAGCAAACACACACACCTGATCATAATGCTGAGAATTATATTGATCTCATCACTGAGGAATATATTCATTTTACGTTACACTACCAGTCACTTGCTTTAGAACACAGTTTGTACTGAAATGTAGGAACCTAAAGCCCACTGGAGAACCTTGACTGCTTTCAAAGGTCTGCAGTAAAATGACCAAGGAATAAAATAAAAGTTTAGGCCACCAAAAACAGGATAATTTGGTACATTTAGAAAACAAGTCTCTGCAGTTCAGCTGCAGCGTTAACAAACACCAACCTGCCCCCAGAACATCAGAGGTGAAACACTTTTACACAACTAATTATTTCACAGCCTTTATTTCATCTTCAGTCCGTGTTTCCATCTCAGGTCTCCCCACCGGGATGTTTTTAACCTGAGGTGTCACAGCCAGGACGAAACACTCAACATGCCAGGAAACCGTTTTAATGTTAAAGGATAGTATAATTTCTGGACGATATCTGGTTATGTTTTACAGAATATTAGCTATTAATTATCCATCTAAAGTAAAGATAACACTACCCTACGATGTATGGGAGTTAGTTAATCAGTGTTTCTCTCCGCATTTACACTGATGGAAGGTAACAGAAGAATGTTTTAGCTTCAGCTAACAGATTAGCTTCTGTGTTTCGGCAGCAGAACTTGACTCACGGTTTCTTTCAGAAATATCCTCCATATTTTCTCCTGCTCTCCGGTTAGTGGAAGAAAAGCTGCTCCTCTCTCTTTAAAACAAATTATCAAAGCCTCTGCTCTGTAAAAATGAAGCTAACTCCCCGCCAAGCATGTGTGGACTGGCACTAATGACTTGTCCGGTGGTATTTTTGTTCCGGGTTGTCAGTCCTGGTTGTGCTCGATGGTTCCCACCCAGGTGTCTAATCACGATGTGTGTTACTGTCACTGTTAAACACTTTAGGATGTTTTAACAAAAAGGTGTGATTCAAGCCCTTCGGCTCCTCTGCTTTCTGTGAATCCCACTACAGCTGATTTTTATAATGAGATCATTCCTTTAGAACAGAGCTGTTTAAAGTCACACTGACCCTTTAATACCTGATATAAATGTCACACAGGCCCACAGATCCTGTAACAGTAAATGATGGACAGCTTTATTTACTGATGAAGTAAAATTAAATAACTAAACAAAATTATCTAAATAAGAGAAATCATTAGGTCTTCTCGGATTTTATATGATTTACACAGTGAAGAAGGAAAGCAGTGCTGAGGGATGGAGGTGTGTAGCAGCAAACAGTGGGGACATAAAGGGTTTAATGGGGAGCACTGAACACACACACAGGCACACACGCACAAGCCATAAGAAAAACAAAAAGGAAATACCACTCACTAAGAGTTGTGATAAGGGCAGCAGAAGTCTCTTTGCTTCCAAAATGAGCCACCCAGTGGCACCTCCTCTCTGCAGGGCTCAGATGAGCAGGGGCTGGTGCCAAAACACTGATCACTACTATCCTCAGAGACAAAAGGTGGAACCAGAGGAAGAGGTTGGAGCCGTTATACGTGCTGCTGGCCAACCCCTCGGCTCTGAAGGTCACTGAAAGAGCCCCCTGGATTCATGCCAGTCACTTTAGGTCTGAACCTTTTGGTGACTTCTAACGTGCCGTGCGTGCACACAGTGGGCAGCGTTAACCAACACAGCTGATAAGTTTGAGCCCAGCGCTGTTAATAACTCCTCCGGTCAGCCACTCTCATACATATACACATTCCAGAGACCTGCACATCCAAGGAGCACCTCGGAGTGCCTCCGTGGGAACAATGATAGAACGAAGATTGCAACGTGAAGATCTGCTTCCAGGTTTTGATGATCCTTTTATATGATACAGGTACCAAAATGTGCCAACAGGTATAAAGGGATTATAGAGTCACTACAGGCACCGTTACTCTAATTATGGTAGCTGGGTTGTTTAGTTACCTGTTACTATCATCCAGGGACAAAATTTTGATTTCAGTGGTGGGTGGGGGGGTATAAGTAGCTTGAGTACCGGGGGGGTTTGAACTGCCTGAACAGTGCCCTGATATCTACCCTATACCTCAAAGCAATATAGGGTTCAAAATACGAACGCCCAAATGTTAACAACTTACAGTGGCAGATATACACGGACTGCCGGCCATCTAGCCAAACACTGGTCTGCAAGTCCAGGCGCTGTTTACAACCAGATGGAGTGACAGCGGGGACGGCCAATCACACGTTAGCAAGAAACGGCAGAGCCAATCAATGAGCTTGTGGGCGGTCTAAAGGGAAACAGGCATCAGCTTGAGCGACCGTTTTCCGCTTGGTCCTAGTACTTGACCCGTCACCATTTAATATAGTGTAACATTGTTTTTGGACGGTAAAAACTGCTGGGGACCAAAATTGCCTTTTGAAAAAGTGCAGGGGACATGTCCTCCCTGCCCCCCCCCCCCCCCCCCCCCCCCCAAATTACATCCCTGCTGACACCAATTTTTTTAAGTCATTAATTCAAGGGTTCACATACAAGCACTATGAGGATTTTTTGGTTATTCTCAATAAACACATGAAAGATCCTTTTTTTTTTGTGGTATCATTTAAGACACATTATATTTGTCAATACCCTTGACTTGGACGAATATCAGATCACATTTTATTACAAATTTACTCAGAGAACTATGAAATTCCAGAAGGTTCACATACTTTTTCTTGCCACTGTATGTACCTTATGAGCACAGGCACAAGTACGTACTCCCTCATCTGAACTCACCTGAAACTCTACTCCGAGAGACACTCCTGCAACAAACTCTCACACTTTGTAGTGAGACTGCCTCATTCTTGCAAGAATAAAAAAGGCAAAGTTCAAAGGATCTGGATTTCCTGAAAATATTTTTGTTGCATTAATTAATGCTAATTGATAAAGGACTGTCATGTGCAGGGAGCCTGCAATAGCGCTCTTGTCCATCAACTGTTTTAGCATCTTTCAGTTCAAAGTTGTTTTTTTTGTTTTTTTACACCTTCAATTGAATTTGTACTTCCTGCCCCAAAGACGAGAAGGATTAAATTAGCAATTGGCTGCTAAAAATAGTGAAGCAGCTGAAGAGCATGATAGAATTATCATTTAGTGTTTGCCCAAATGAAGGTTAATGTGTTGGAGGAAAAATCAAGTCCAGGGCCAATTCTGCCCGCAACCCTTATTCTAACATTCGGTATTATAAACTTACAGCCATAATGCTTAAAAGAATCAGTCATATCGAGGTATTAAGTACATTTAGCTGAGCCAATATGTTGTTCATTTTGTTTTTGTTTTTATTTATTTTTTTATGAACATTCTCAAAACCTGTGTGTGATATTTGTAGTGTGTATAGGTTATATCGTTGAATATCTGTATGGTTCCGTTTCACCTGTAGCATGGGGGGGCTTAATTAACGGGGCACAAAAATATTCACAAGTGACGTAGCCGCAGACACCCGGCAAAACTTGAGAAGCTGTTGTAATGGTTAAACGTGTGTTCTGCTGCTCTTCGTCTTGTATAAAAATGATTGGTCTTGGTTTAAACTGTGAAAATGCAACTGTTAACATGTCCCTGAGTTTTGCTGTTGTTTTTTTCCATTATTACGTCCATTATTTGTGTTAAATATGCTGAAGATTTTGCCTCATTTGCATATTCTCTGACCCGCGTCAGGAGACAGAGACTCTGCTGGCCTGTGCTACTGTTTCACAGGTGCGTGATGGTTTAGTTCTTTATTGAATATTTATTTTAGTTTTTCTACTGAAGAAATACTTGTACTAAACTAGATGAGACATTTAGTATAAAAAAAAAAGAACGATTTGTTGCACTGTATTTCAGTTTTATCCACTGATTATTTTTGTTTTGATTTTATTGTAACTGCTGTTTTCTTACAATTACTGTAAAAAGCATATATTTTTGCTATGCACACATTTTGTTTATGGCAGTAAATTTGTTTTAAGTTTCTTTGAACAAGAAAAAAAAAACTTGGGAAGCTGTTGTAATGGAGACAGAGAGAGACTCTGCTGCTCTGTGCTACTGTTTCGTAGAATAAATGTGCAGATCCTGATCTACTGGTGACTGTGTCCTTCATCTTGTGGGCGCTGATCTTAAATCCACTACATACACCTCAGGTATCATGGAGTAATAGTTTTCACTCATATTACACTAATCATTGTATCAAGGTATTAAAAACATCATAATGTGTTCAACAATGATTTTTAGTTGCATAATCACAAGGCAGAAGTAAAAAGTTAAAAACTTTTGATGGAAAGGTAAATATCAGCCTACGTACATAAACTATGGCTGTCAGCAAAGCACCTATATATTTAGGTAATCAGTCAGTTATTGCAGTCAGCAGATTGCATTATGCAGTTGACCTGAATGTTATTATTGTTAAATAATTAATTTTAGTATTATATCATGAATATGTGCGATTCCCACGAGTGATAGAGGTTATAAGTCACCTAACAGGAAATCAAGGCCGTGAAGGGCATCACGCATGATCAGCGTTGGAGCTAATCCTTTGGTGTTTGCGATCGATGGCTTTGACCAGCCAGCAGGTGGTGGTGGTCAGCCCTCTCTAAGGGAACATGCCACCCGCTGCAACCTACGACACTGGCGGGTCAATCTTATCTCCTGCTTCCTCATTGATTGCAGCTCCTTCAAGGTCTCAACTCTGTCTTTCAGCAGATGTTTCTTCCTGGCTTTCATTTTCTTGTTGCTTTGGTGCACAACCCCTATGACAATCTTTTTTTGTGTAAGTTGCTCCACTTTCTCCTCTTCCTTCCTGTGTCAGGGTCTTTCTTTATCTCTCTCATGATGTACTGTGTCTGAATCTCTACATGGACCATGCTCTCCTGAGTTGGTGTTTTCTCTTGATCATCTTTGAGATGTCTCTCTACCTTTAATTCTGCTGACGGGACATGCTCTTGAAAAGCACATCCCGGTCAGCGCTGTGGTCTTTTTCTGAGTCCTCATGTCTCCTTCTCTCCTTAACCCCGGGGCATTTTCCATTAGGGTTTAGAAGTTCTGAGAGCTTTTCCGGCCAGAAACACTAAGTAAAAATAACACAAGCTCTGTTGTAAGAAACTACTGAAAATGATAATAAGACAAAGGTCCGCAATAAAACAAACATCTCGAGATCTACTGCAAAACTGTGTGTCAATGTCATAGGGGTGCAAAGTTATCTTTTAATTCAGTTTTATGCAAAGCATTTGAAGGCAGTCACTTGCCCGGCAAGGTTAAGACCACCATGATCTGTCTCAAAACTTTTATATGTTAAAGGGTCATTAATGTGTAACAAATCTATGTACAAGATTTTTGTGTCTCCGCATGCTATAGAGCTTGAGGAAAGCCTTTCCACAGATATGGCAAACAAATGGCTTTTCTCCTGAGTGTATTTTTGCATGCGACTTGAGAAGAAACATTCTTATGAAGCCCTTTCCACAGACATCACATTTATAAGGTCTCTCTGTAGTGTGTTGTATGAGGACATGCTTCTTCACTTCAGAAGTTGACCTGAAGTATTTCTCACATTCAGGCACAGTGCATTTGAAAGGCTTCTCTCCCGTATGGATTAATTTATGTCTGGCAAGCGTTGATGCAGAGACCATCTTCCCGCAGAAGGGACAAGGATGACGAAAGACTTCATTCAAGTGTTTGACCCTCTGGTGCTTTTTCAGGGCTCCTTTCTCTTTGAAGGATTTGTCACATTGAGAGCAAGAATGCTTCTTCTCATTTCGCAACTCACTGTGGACGAGGTTTAGGTGCCGCAACAGGTTGGAATTATGGGAGAAGGTCTTGCCGCACTTGGAACACAGGTAGGGTTTCTCCTTAGTGTGGACTCTCTCATGGTGGATGAGATCTGCGTCGGATTTGAATCTGCAGCTGCACAGAGCACACTGGAACGGAAGGTGACCTGTGTGCGTCCATTCATGTAGGATGAGGAACCGGAGCCTGGGGAAAGTTTTTGGACAGTGGCTGCATTTAAACGGTCTGCTGATTTTGTGGATGTTTTCAAAGTGCCTGAGTAAGGGCAAAAAGAGAGTGAAGGTCTCCTCACACCGGGTACAGTGAAACAGGGTATGTGAAGCCTTGTGTCGTGCCAACGCCACCGTGTCCTTTAGCACCTTCCTGCACACGCTGCAGTACAGGTCACTGTGGGTCAGTTTGTGCCTGTCCAGTGAAACTTTGTACCTGAATGCTTCTTGGCATTTGTCACATTTATAAAGATTCTTGGCGTCATCTGGTTTCTCTGGGTTCACCTCCTGTTTACTGTACTCAAAGCATGTTCTGCGTAAGTGTGTCTTAAAAGATGTGAAGACTTTAAATCTGCTGTCGCATCGAGGGCAGGCATAGTCACCGGTGGGAAAGTGAGTTTTCATGTGAGATTTCAGACCTGTCCTCGCATTAATATGTTCCTTGCAAATGAAGCAGTAACTATTACTGTTTTTTCTAGTAGTGCTGGCTCTGATGTTAGAGATACTCAGGTTTCCACTAGTAACAGATAAAGTGTTAGGACCAGTGAGAAGAGACTCCTCATTTGAGGAGTTAGATAATGAATCACAGTCAGATGAACTGCTGATAGGAGTCAAAGAAGAGGAATCACCTGAGTAGTTGGACCATGAATCTGTCATACTGAGACTACTGCTAGGAGACCTCTGGCAAGCGTCTTCATCTGAGTAGTAAGACCACGAGCCGTCGTCACTCCAGTTGCTAGTAGGAGCCATGTCGGAGGGCTCTTTGTTGAAGTTGCTTGAATCCTCATTGTCAGAGATCTCTGAGGGAGCCTGGCTCATTGGATTTGTTTTCCTAGACGCAGCATGAGCCCCGTCATAAACACCTCTCTTCTCTTTCAGTTTCATCTTTAGGCCTCTGTTTTGTCTCACAGGTCGGGAATGTAAATACAGCGGCACGTCGAGTCTTTCAAGCCGAACACAGCACTGCTTCAGAAGGCCAGAAGCATCTTGTGCAGGGCTTTGTGAAGGACCCACACTTTCCTCATGTCTTGTGATATCTCTGAAAACCACTGCTGCTTCACTTTCCCTAGGAATCCAATTAGTGTTTTCAGTCTTGATGTCACATGCCTGGTGCTCTGTGAATGTGTCATGGTTTGGCTGTTTTGTATGAGTCAGTGATGAAGGATCCCTCTCCAGCTCTGAGGTACATAAAAGCTCCTGATCCATTACTTTGTTGTGCACTTGTGCTTTATGGGCCACCATTGTTTTCACAGAGTGACGTCTGAGAGCTGAAATGATGCAGGTGCCATCTAAAGAAACATCTGAAACAGGAAAAACATGTAATGAAAGAGTGTGTACCATCAAACAATGACTCATTAGTGAAATACTTCCTTCTACATGATTCATACTGCACATCTATCGAGGCATCTGTGTCACCAGCCAAATTATCATGAGCATTAACCTTTGGGGATGAACAATCAAAGAAAACCCTGAAGTTAACAGTGTGAAACAAGAACTGCTTTACTTCCAACAGCTATTTTCCTCCTTCATTCAGGAAATTCATCTTTGAGGAAAAAACAATGAAAAAAATCATGATTTAACTGAATCAACTCAAGTTTGAAGGTATAAAAATTCACCATTGTGATCTTGCTGGCTGCAATTTTTAGGACTCTGCAGCGTTGTTCTGAGCTCCTCACACTGAGTCACAGTCTCAATACCATCCTCTAGAACTGAGGAAACATCGCCCAACATTGAGGCAACCTGGGGAAAGTGAAAAAGAACTGAACACCTCAATGGAACAGTGATATTGAGGGACTAAAGTGTTATTAAAGTGATCTATGTGATACCAACCTGCTGAAACGTTTGAAGTGGAAGAAATGTTTCCAGTCTGGACAGAAGCAGCCACATCAAGGAGCAAAGTGCTTCGTCAAAGTTGGGACCAAAGTCTTCAGGGAAAACTTTCTGAAAGACACATGTACATCATGTTAAGTTTAGAAACACTGGACTTAGAAGTTAAGACAAAGGGGGAATAGCAGTTCACACAATAACATCTCACCTGCACAGAAACTTGCTGAAACAAAAGTTTCCACAGGGAAACCTACTAGCAAAGAGATGTTTGATCTTTGTTACAACACTGACACTGACCTGAAAGAAGTTTTCCCTCTCGTCAGGATTTCTCAAAATGTCTGTAATAAGTTCCACAAAGTCTGAGTTTGAGGCCTCCATGTCAGTAACACCAGCCTGCAAGACATGACACAACGTCACAGAGCTTCACAGCAAATTATAGCAATTTTTAAATCCAATTTCTAATAAAGTGATTTTAGTTTTTATTTAAACTTACCTCCACCACCCACCCCTTGATGAGGGTCTGCATCCTGTCCAGGTGTGGCTGAACAATCTGAGAGTCAGCAGACGTTTCACACTGACATAAACCCAGGATTAGCTAAAGCCAGAAACAAAATTATTCACCTATTGACACCATTGATTGGTTTTCAATACATTTTTACACAGCACATAACCTCACAGTTGTAATTATTAGTGGTTGATAATTGACTACTTCCTTCTCACCCTTGCTCTGAGGCCCAGGATCAGTTGAGCCCTCTGGCAAGTAGTGAGCAGCTCTGGGATAATGTCCGTAACCAGGGAAACAAACTCCTCAAGCATCCCATAATCAGACACAACTTTCTGCTGCATAGTCTGCCAGACTGCTGCTGCAACCAACTGCATCGGAGAGACCAGAAGGCGCAAAGCGGGAAGAGGGAAGATGGTAACTGGAAGCAAACACACACACCTGATCATAATGCTGAGGATTATATTGATCTCATCACTGAGGAATATATTCATTTTACGTTACACTACCAGTCACTTGCTTTAGAACACAGTTTGTACTGAAATGTAGGAACCTAAAGCCCACTGGAGAACCTTGACTGCTTTCAAAGGTCTGCAGTAAAATGACCAAGCAATAAAATAAAAGTTTATGCCACCAAAAACAGGATAATTTGGTACATTTAGAAAACAAGTCTCTGCAGTTCAGCTGCAGCGTTAACAAACACCAACCTGCCCCCAGAACATCAGAGGTGAAACACTTCTACACAACTAATTATTTCACAGCCTTTATTTCATCTTCAGTCCGTGTTTCCATCTCAGGTCCCGCAACCGGGATGTTTTTAACCTGAGGTGTCACAGCCAGGACGAAACACTCAACATGTCAGGAAACCGTTTTAATGTTAAAGGATAGTATAATTTCTGGACGATGTCTGGTTATGTTGTACAGAATATTAGCTATTAATTATCCATCTAAAGTAAAGATAACACTACCCTACGATGTATGGGAGTTAGTTAATCAGTGTTTCTCTCCGCATTTACACTGATGGTAGCTAACAGAAGAGTGTTTTAGCTTCAGTGTTTCAACAGCAGAACTTGACTCACAGTTTCTTTCAGAGATATCCTCCATGTTTTCTCCTGCTCTCCGGTTAGTGGAAGAAAAGCTGCTCCTCTCTCTTTAAAACAAATTATCAAAGCCTCTGCTCTGTAAAAATGAAGCTAACTACCCGCCAAGCATGTGTGGACTGGCACTAATGACTTGTCCTGTGGTGTTTTTGTTCCGGGTTGTCAGTCCTGGTTGTGCTCGATGGTTCCCACGCAAGTATGTATCGTCTCTATCTTTGCTGAAGTTTTCATGCTCCTGGTTCAGCCGAGGTCAATATAACAGCACTTAAGGCAAACAACCATAAAATCAATGCTGAATCAAGTGTTGACAGGACTGAGTTGAGGGGGAGTGGGGCATGTTGACTTCCACCACAGCCCTCAAGTGGATTCCCAAGTGTGACACATGCCTGACTCTGTGGACTCCCACTAAAGTGGCTCCAGGTAAACTTTATCAACTCACAATGCCCCGACTTCCCATCCCATCGACCCAGGCCATTGATCCAGTCACAAACTAAACTCTGTTTTTCAGAATTTCAAAAAATGGACAGGTACCACAATCTTTTTATTCATGTAACTGTTAATTTATAGTTTCTGTTGATTCTTTATTGTATTTCTCAAAGTATATGTGGATTTAATTTATTTAGTTATGTTTTTTGCTTAAAAATTTGAAAATGATCTGACCCCTCTGTAATCTATCCGGATTGGATAGTACAATCTGTCAATCACACAGTAACCACGCACCAATGGATCCCCTTGTTAGTGGTCTATTTTCCTCTAAATGGGACCATCATTTAAGAAATCAATGTCACGTTATATTGAAAAAGACTTTAAACTAGAGACTGAGACCATAAACTCATCAAGAGAATGTTTACCAAAATATCCATGTAAATTTACCAAGGTAAAAATAAAAAGTGAGGGGTAGAGCCCTTTTCCAGTGGGTTTCAAAACAATCTGACTTCTTTTTACAACCAGTGGAGTCGCTCCCTGATGGTCATTAGAGAGAATTCGGGTGTGAGGAACATCCATGTTGGCTTCATTTTTCAGCCACAGAGTCCATGTTCACTTTTAAATTTTAACCGCTGAGTATTAAGTGTAATGATAGCATCATACAAAAGCCCCATTGAAATATAAATAAGGGAACTTGAGTGGTATTCCTGAAAACAAAACCGGTCGCAACTATAGAAGTTTTGCAGGTTTAATAGATTGGATATTGTATCTGGGTGGGGTTTGTGCTTCTCATCTCCAAGCCCGACTCATTCCTACGGTTAAAATTATGCACAACAGATGGAGGACGCTTCAATGGACTCCGTTTATTGAAAACCAGGAAGATAAAAAATAAATACATCTGCACCTATAAGAAGAAAAAAAAAGAACCCAATCCAGTTCTATAAAGAAACTTCATGTACATCACTTTACCAGGGAATTTACTCATCTTAAATATTTAAATGTTTTTAAAGATGACAACTTGTCTTTACTGGGCAATAAATGGAAGTATACAAATGAGAGTATTCATTTACAGTAATGAGTCAACCCTTTGATGTTTTTCTCTATGAAGGATTTTGCTCCAAATACCACGGAAGCAGTGCATTCGGGGAAACTCTGAAGGCGTCTTAACAAAAATATAACTCAGGGGTTACAATATGTGAAAAAAATACTTAAAACAGAATGTTAAATTATGGCGTCCATCTTAGATTTATCTTCTACTAGGCATTGGAAACTGAGAGAGCCTTTATACATGGGAAACTGGTCAGAGAGAGATGCGCAAAAACCAGAGTGACTAGTCCAGGCTTCAACAAATCCCACCCTAAATAATTCAGGAAAAACAATGCACATTTATTTCATTGCAAATACAATTACAAATGCTGGAGTCAATAATATCCCACCACAATAAGTCCGCTTCAGTATGGTACAGTGCCAAATCACAGGCAATTTTCTATCTTCAGGTCTTATTCAGCAATGTGTCGAATCTTCGGAGTACACCTTTTATGTAGAAAACTTTTCTCGCTTTTTTCTTCTTTATACAGAGTAATAAAAAACAGTTAAGGCAAGATGCATCAAACAGAAATCCGAAGGCCTTGGATCAGCCTCTGCAGGTTCTGATTCCACTGGTTCAGGATCAGAAGAAGGTGCAGTCAGCAGCTCCTGCTCGCTCTCTGTCTCAGGCATCTTACACTGGCGGGAGGGGAAGAGGAGGAAATGGTGGTGGGAGAGTGGGGCAGAGGTGTCAGAGGTGTCCACCAACCTCCCCTCCCCCTCGATCCTCCACTCGGCGTCTGCACAGATTCTCCTCTTTGGCACTTAAGCTGGCAGACTCAGCTTTTTTCCTTTCAGCACTGGAATGAGACATCACAGGTTTGTTTAAAGCAGCAGATCGCACGATGGATCACATGACAGATCAACATCATTTGTGTCAGCCTGTCACAATATCAACATCATTTTGAAAATCTATTTCTGTCGGTTAACCCACTGATTCACCCAGGGGATCCATTACATTGGTTGGCCATCGCAACTTTACAATTAGGTCCTTTATCAGCCCACCTGCCAGCCACTTGCCGCCCATTTGTCTGCCCTTTACCGGCCCACCCGCTGGCCCTCTGTCAGCCCTCTCTGTGTGAGCCTGTCAGTCAAAGTTTTGGTTTTTAAAAACACATTTTGTGTTGTAGAGATGCTTCTTTCCTGTTCATCTAATGACACATCTCATGATGCCTTGGATGTAACAGGAAGCTGCTGTTTGGGACCAACATGCTGGGATATTGAATTCCTCAGGACAGTGGGTTGTGTCTGTCCAAAATGTAAGGATTATTTCTCTACCCAAAAAAAAATATAATAATAAAAAAAATGCTCAGTGACATCTGTAATTAGCTGTTCTTTAACTTCTTTCTCCCATTTGCTTTTGGTCTTGGTGTATTTATATGCCCCATTTTTTTGTGTACGTTTAATTTGTTCTCCTTCCTATAACTCACTGCTGCCCACCTAACTGCCCAACTGGGAAAGAGTCAGATTCCTTTCAGAGTGAGTAGAAAATTTGTTTCCATGATTTGGGTAAACTGACTCTTTATCCTGTGATACCTTTTTAGGCATGTTTTAACTTCATACACCTTTCAACATGTCTTTAACATGACAGGAATTCTAAATAAAGGTTAGATTTTCTGTAAAGCTAAGCCAAACAAATACAGGAGCACAGGGCATCTCAAACCACAACTGTGGAATTAATTGTTAATGCTATACCAGCAATTTTATAAAGAAGTGATACTTCCCATTACAGTCACTGTGTCCACACTGTATGTGATTTATGTGAGACAAAAAATATAAATATATAAATGTAAATATTTTCAACCATTTTAACATCTGCATATTTTCAATGAGAAATACATGTGAAAAGAAGAAAATTGAACATTTAACTATTCTACATACTAAGTAGATGGACAAAGCTGCAGCAGGAGCCAGTGCAAACATCTGTCCAAATTTGATAAAATGTTTCCATAGTTGGCAGAACCAGTGGTTTGATACAAACATGGTGTGAGGAGTGTAATAGGATAGAAAACCACAGCAGCTCTCACCTTTTGTTACATACAAATAGAAGAAGTCGCAGTACAGGATGGTCTGCACAACACCAGCAACAATGGCTATCATGTCGAAGAATCCCTCAAAGTAGAACCTCCATATCCAGTTGATGAGGTAGAGGGCTCTGTAGAGTCCCAGGAAGAAAAGGTAATGGGTGGTGATGGTCTCCGCCTCACCCGTCTTGCTGATCATAAAGAGCTGGGGCAGAATGGCCACAGACTCTAGGTAGATGGAGAATGTCCACAGGATCTGGGACGGAGAGAAGGGAGGATGGAGGGTTTGACACACATTAGAGCACAGACGTGTTTCCAATGAAACAGAAAACACTCACACATTTACACAGCTGCCCTGGAGACAAAGGGAACATCTTCAACTGAGAGATACAGATGTAACCCCTTTAACTACTTAAAACTGTATTGAAAACAGACTCAATAATGATAGAGGAATTGTCAGTCATGAGACTTTGTTGTTTGAAGTGAAAACAAAACTGACAGTGGTCACATTCAGAGACAACATGCCTGCCTGCTGTCTGAAAGCCAGAACAGAAGTGATTATGTTGAATTTCTAACCTCCAGAGGAGAGAAGTCATGGTTCACCAAGAAAGCCAGGCCACCAACAGGGACAACCAGGAATTCCACTCTGAATGTGTCATGGTTCCCATCATAAGTTGCCTTAAACTTAACGTAGATCAGGTACACGGTGGCATATGCACATCCAATGTAGATGATCTGAAAGAGAAGACAAACACCAAAAACATGAACTCAACATTCACAGATCTCAGCTTCTAATGGTCTGACCTGAATACATTAAAGAAGCAGCGACAACACACACAAATCTCTTGAGTACTTGAGTACATACTTGACAACTTTGTCCTTCAGCAAACATGGGTGTGTTGATTTAATGCTCTGTTTAGACCTATACACTATGTGTTTAGTGCTTGGGAAAACAAAAACTCACAGGGTATGAAAATGAGCAACCTGTGCCACTCACCTTCATGGTGGTGTTATAGAGAGAGATGAAGGAGGTGAGCAGATCCAGATAACGGGTGGTGAACACCAAGGCAAACAGGAGCTGACTCTTTCCAGAGATACCTGAGAAGAGACAGCAGTCAAACATTTCATATCCCAGTAATGAGGTTGTATCTGGTTTGTTGATGCTGCTGTGACCCGCCCTCCTCCTCCAGTTGTAAACACATTACGTCTGTTACATGCTCAACTCCACTGTAAAAGCAAATAGCGGCATCGTCATACAAATGCATTACCTCACAAGTTACTCACAGTAAGCCACAGACCTCACTTACAGGGCCTTTCTTTTTTTTTTTTTTTTAAAACCAACACACACCTGCTCAACTTTATCTCCACGCAAGAGGAACAAAACCTATCATTTAATCATTCACCGGTGTTCACTGTCTGCTGTCTGCGCATGACAATGCACATGCAACATCAGACTGCAACAGCGTGGGAAAATTAAAATTGCGGGCAAAACTCTTTGCTGGAACACGTAATGTGACACAGTTACACTAATACGCAGTTGACGGTGTGTGTTTGAAAATGTCTGCTCAGGGTAGAAGTAATCCACATCGCCAGCTACTCTGTTTATCTGGTGCGTTGGCAGGTTTTCCCATAGACACACCCACCAAGACTCATACAGGGCTTTGATCACTGATAGCTGACTTCTCTGTAGTCACAGATGCTCCAATGCTGAGGTACTCTCACACTGAACCCCCCCCCAATCGAACATGCAACAGTTTAAAACACTGCAGCTCGATGTGATATGACAGCACACGGGTTTAATCTCAAACAAACAGTACTGATGACAGAGGTCAGGCCGGTTGTCCTGCAGAGATACAGCCCTGACCTTTGACCGGTGAAAGAGCAGGAAGGTGCAGCAGGGCTCACCATCAAGACAGGAGAGTTTCATGGAGCTAATGAAGCCGGCAGCTGGGGAAATGTCAAATCACCAACGCGTTCACCGTTGGTGATTTGACATTTCCCGTGATTTGACATTTCCAGGAGTCCCGTGTTGCCACGTCAGACAGATCATTACAGGATAACGTAACGGAAGCACAGAAGGGCCGACGGGAAACTCATTCAGCTCCCACACAACAGCTGAAAATGACCCAGCCCGTTAAAGTGAGTCCACCGACGGGTTGGCCCTCTGGTCCCGGCATCCCTGCCTGCCGGTGATGTGGGGCCCTCTGAGCTCACATGGCTAACGAGTGAGACAGCTGCTGTATCAACACTTCACAGATGCTCCCCCAACGACAGCGTTTATCAAGCAGCACCTTAATAATGACATTAACAGCAAAAGTGTCATCGTTGGGAAAGACTTTCTCCCCCGGGAACGGGACAGACCGGGGCTGCTAGCTCGGTAGCTAACGTTAGCCGAGACTTGGCTAACGAGCTCAAACTGGAGAAGCTCCACATATCTGTCCAGTGCCGTCCAGCTAACCTTTGCATGGATATGACAGGGCACTGTGTGTTCAACCCAGAGCTCGTACACACTGTAGGTAGAGATATGTGACCACTCACCGGCACAAGACCTGGTTTTCCATATTTTTAGCAGCAGGATGATGATGGCTGCTAGGTGAGAGAGATCGCCGGTTAGCCTGAAGATGTTCATGTTCTTTGGAGCTCCAGCAGAAGCAAACCGATGTTTAGGACTCTATGGATGCTCGCTTCGTGTCCGGTGGCAGTGAATTAAAAACCTGACAGTGCCTAGTGACACCGTGGAGCTGGAACAGACAGAGGCTGGCCTCACCAGATGGGAAAATGGCGAGGAGAGCGCGACGTGGCTCGGGGACGTGGCCAAGACAGCGGCATCCAATGAAAGACGGGAAGCGCTGGAGCGCTCAGCCAATCAGATGAGGAAAATGGTTAATTTGCATAAATTATACTATGCGACGCTACTTCAGACACAGTGGAAAATATACGAAATCTGAGTGTCGGTGTTTTCTTTTTTGTTTATTTGTTTTTTCCGCTGATGGGATGTCAGTTACAGGACAATGAAATGAAAATGAACGCCAGCTAAGAAAATAAAAATAAATCTCACCCTCACTTGGGCAGTGTGTTTGCTTTTCTTCTGATCTAGTAAAGGCCCAATGTGCGCCCAGTTCCAGGTCAGATCTGGCCCACATGCAGAATGATTTCATGATGCTGCTTCCAAACCTGGACCGATGCTGGCACGTAGGAAAGCTGGCAGGTGACAGACACTACAAGAGTATGACAGCCACAATCTGTCCAGATGTGGATGTACATGGGCCACACTTGGGCCAAGGTCTCAGGCATGTAGTGTGCTGTGTGCCAGCCATTTATTTTACTGACATAACTTTTATCACAGAGGTGTAGAAATGCCATTCCAGTAGTCATCTTACAACAATTTTGTGTTCCGTGTACAATAAAATGTAAAACAGACATTGTGTGACCGGACACAACACACAACTCTTGAGTTTTGACAGTGCCAGTCACTGGTTGACTTCGAACAGTATGAACAAATAAGCTGAGAAATGCAGCCAACAACATGCCATTTTTATTCTTCAGCTCATATCACACTTTTTCAGTACAAATATTGCATTATTTGTGGCACCTCCTGAATAATCCACTGTGCAGAAACTTTCTAACTGCACAACACTTATTTAAAGCAAGGCCGTGTCATTTTTCAGAGAAGATATTGCACAATATTCTTAGTCATTATAAATTGTAAAAAACACCATTGCTTAAATCAAAACACTCAAGGGATGTGGTGTAACAGCCTCACTTGGCCTGGTTAGCAAACCTAATTAGATATTTCTGGGTGACTAGCATCACTGTGTCTTAATGGCCTTTTCCTAATAGTGCTACAATTGTACTTAAAAAAAAAAAACTGCACTAATCGCAATCTTTCAAATTGGCAGTGGGTCAAATGATTTATCTTGACAAACCACAGCTCTATGGAGCTTTTCTTTGTGGGGGCCAAGTGGGCAGAATCACAACTTCAAATAAATGCTAATGGGTAATGCATTGACTGCTATATGTTTAAATATACAATTGCTTTTCTAAAAAAAAACAAAAACAAAAACAAAAAACCCCAAAACAAACACACACACACACACACACACACAACAAAAACACTTGTGCTGCCCCCCCCAGTGGCTAAAATCAATATCAGTGTTAAACATTTCATATCATTTTCAACTGCATCAGCAGAAACAACTGTTTAACTTACATTACCCAGGCTTGTTTTAAAAAAAGGCCTTGTATTATTTTTGTTATCACTAATATCAAGTATAAAAATCAACCATTTAAACATGAGGAATCCAGTTTCAGTTGGATAAATGAAGTGTGTGTTTTTGCATTAGAGAAAAAGTATTTCAAATACAAATTCAACAAAGAGCTAGCAACGATTCGTCCTGACATTATTACAGAATAATGAAACACTGCACAAATAACGAATTTCATAGCAAACATCTACAACATTGCTGATATGTCAAAGAAGATTTGCTCTTCAGTGGCATTTATATCAAAGTGCCATTCATTTCTTTTTTGCTTAAAAGATAGAGGTATCACCGTCACACAAGAAGGCTGGTATATGTAGGAACTACAGTACCTGAGCTTCATGCCTGACTCAACATTTATAAAACAAGTCAGAAATACTTTGTTTTATGAATGAAGTGTATGAAAATCGTAGTAAAATGAATCCGGGAGAAACTTACCAGGGTAAATTTAAGGGTTGGACTCCAGGACTGTTTGATATTCACTGAGCAGACTCCTCACTATTATTTGAAGCTTTAAGAACAAAAACTGCATCATCAAGAACGTAATAGTCATTATACATGTCCCCCTCACAGAGGTATGGCAACCGGGTCACAGCCTCCACCTCAAAGCCCACCCTTTGAAAAACCTCATTGGACAGGTTGGTTACTTGTTCCTCCCATGTCTTTCCTTTAACCTTTAGATGTTCTTTGGGACGCTGCCATTGCCCACCTGTGTAAAGAAAAAAAAAAAAAAGCATATAAGTGGTTTAATCCTGTTCGCACACCAACTAAATTGAACTCCATCAATATTCCTCCTCTGAATCCTAACTGACCGACTTCCACATATGGCTGGAAGGGAAGCACAGCTGCCAGGATGAGTCTCCCGGTGCCAGGAACCAGCGATTGCTTGATGTCCCGCAGGAGATGTAGAGGATCATCACACCGATCCAACAGGTTCAGACAGCTGATCACATCATACTGGAAGACAGTCTGCTGCCATTCGTCTATACCCAGAACTCTGAGTAAAGGCATGAGAGTGACAGAGGGAGAGAGAGAGAGAAAAACATGTGGTCAGAGATGCCCAGTAAAACTCCCAGTAAAATAAAGCTTTTTGGATGGTGATAAGTTTGATAAACACCTTTAAAAGAGATAATATGTTAGAGTCCCCTCTGCTGCTACGAATTCCTTTCTCTCTTTTATTTAAACAAAAGTTTTCACTATGCAGATTTTATTTTATCCCTGTTAATTTACTTTCAAATTAAAGATGCAGAAAATCATCTTTAGGTTGAAATATCTGCAGCAAAGTCACTTATGGAAAGTGAAATCAATTAGTGAATGAAACGGTGTGCAGAGTGTGAAGTATAACATGACAGTTAAATAGTGAAAATGTGTATTAACTAACTGTGTGGTTATTTGAATGTGATCAAGATGCTTCTAGTAACACTCAGCACTGCCTGCAGATATATTTCAGATTAAATGCATATAAAAACAAGGAAGGTATTTAGCTCGTGAACTGCTAGAAGGCTGTAAGTTTTAAAAATCAGCAAAGAGTCAGAGCACCAAAAAGAGGAGCTTGTTGTAACCCTTCTGAGTTTTCATGTTGCCTTCACTTTTGTATCTTCTAGAGAATCTGAGAATAAAACCTATTTTCATGCATTCACAAGTTAAATTTCTGTCATTTTATTGCCAAGACCTAGAGATTTATTAATGACTTAGAAGAAATAATAACCTATAGACCTTTCTCAGCAAAAGAACTTGTTCTCTCAAGAATTGAGTAGTGAGTTAACCAACTTGAAATGGCATAACAATTGATGGAAAGTTAAGTGGCAGAAAAGCCGACTCACTTGTAATTCCTCCTCTGAAGATGCCATTTCATGGGTAATGACACCTCAGTTGCATAGACTTCTCTGAAATGGGTTCCCATCATCTCTGTGACGCCTCCATCCCCGGCTCCAAGGTCCAGGAGTCTCTCGGCCCGCCACTCTGGGCCAATCTTGAGCAGTCGCTGGAACTGCTCCGTGGAAAACACAAACATGGACCCACGTCCCAGAAACCTGTGACAGAAAAATATACCATATGACAATACACTACTGATGTGCAGAGGGCAGAGATCAATCTGTACTACTGACCCATTGATGGAGGTGCGTGAGACCATAGGGCTGAGGACGGTTGATACAAAGGAATGGTAAAGCTGGGTGAACAGCCAGCCAGACTTCTCCACACTCCTTTTAAGGAAAGCCTTGGTTTCAGAGTCCAAGTGGCTCTGCATAAACAGGGGTCGCACTGACTCTCCAAGCAGATCAGGACAGCACCGGTACCACTAATGAGAGAAACAAAAAACAAAAAACAAAAACAACCCCAACTCAACTCACCAGGTTTCTCTAATGGCTTGAATGAATATATAAGTTTGAATATAAAAGTGTTGGTCAATACATCCATGCCACTATTTAAAAAAAGTAAAAAATCGAGTATAAATAAAATCAAATTGAGAGAGGAAGTATGATCCCAAATGCATATTTAGACAAATAAGAAATATTTTCATAGACCTCATTCAGACATTTAATTAAATAACCATTATCCCTGATTTTTCACAACATTAAAGCTGCTATACAACATCCTGTATTAGCTAATTACAGACAGAATTGTATCAGTTGAGTAAAAAGAAGCTGCTGCACAGGAACGCCACATCAACCCTCACTATCTCCATTCTCATCTGACTCTATTGAAATGTACACCAATCTAACCAGCACAGCTTGTTTTTGGGCAGACAGACGCACATCTTTTTCTCGTCTCGCCTGGATGCTGCCGGTGAATATTTCTCACCTCTTGGGTCTCCGTCGCGGTCACCTCGCTCTCGCTCACCATGTTGACAAACAGAGAGCGGACCAGCGGACTGCGGACGTACTTCCCCGTCCACATCCTCCTGATGGACAGCAGGAAGGCGACGTAGCCCACCAGCCAGGCTACAAAAACCACTGTCCTCAGCTGTAGGTGACACATAATGGACAAGTCTGAGCAGAACGGCTGGCAGACAGCAGCCGCTCTCTGGAGACAGCGAACGCACTGACCACAGAGACGTGGTTAATGTTAGCTGATAAAGAAGGCAATGGCAGCCAATTGTGGAGCGACACGCCGGGACGCGTCCCCAGTCCCCGAGACAACAAACAAACAAACCTGTAGGTGCGGTGGATTTAAGAAAAGCAGCTGCTATTTACTCGCCATCTTAGTCCCTTGGGTCCATTGTCTGGTAGTTTGTCACAAGGATCTCGGTAGTGTCCTACCGGTGCGGTACCTGCCCATTATGACAACAAATACTCACTTCCGCATATTCCGCATTTCCGGAGTTACCGCCAAACGTGTCCGCGGGCACTTTAATTTAGCCAAAATTTGCTTCATAGCAGTTTTAAAAAAAATATCATTAACCTTTACTGACCTTTACTGACATGAACAGAAAGGAGTACAAACTACAAACGGAGAGTCTAAAATAATGAAAATACTAGAATATATAAAGAGGGCGAATATAACAGAATAATATAAAGTCCGAATTTTAATAATTTTCATATATGTGTGTGTGTGCATACATGATATATATGATTATATAATAATTATCTAAATTATATATATGTATATGTAAGTATGACTGTATTCACACACACACATACTCATAACAGTGTTGAGTAGCTACATAGATCTTGTTATGTGAGAAGCAGACACAAAAGCTCTGTTTATGTGGTCATAGAAGAATGGCTCATTCTGTCAGGTAAGAAATGGAGAATAGAGTACTGTGGCTACACATGTGGTTAGGAGACAGTTGTCTTTAATTATCAGGACATGGTTTACCTCATGAAAACACTGACACCCTGAAGTCTGCTTATATATGAATCTCTGAGTTTTTCTTTTTCAGTATGAAAAGAACAGTTATCGAGTGGGACTCTTCCCTTGGGAAACTACATGGGGGCTGATATGAGACCAGATCTGTCCAGAGCATCTTACAGTGAAGTGAAGTGAAGTGTTTTTTGGGGTTTCATATCCTCTTCAGTTTCATTGCTCTAGTGACACCAAGAAAGTCCAAAAAGTCTTTGTCTGGCTCTGGGCTTGTCTCCTGGATGCCTTCGATCAGGTGCTGCAGCAGTTTCTGTCTCTCTTTGTAGTCACTGGTTTGGTTTTTGGGATGTTTTTTGAAGGCTGAGGAGGGCAAGAAGCCAGGCACGTGCACACATAGACATGAAAGGGGGCTTGAGCACCTGCCCCTTTTCTTCCTGAAGAAAAAGTGCCCTTTTTTCTGGGGCGTTTTTTTTTTTTTTTTTTAAATAAATGATTTTCTCTCTCTCTTATATAAATATACATTCCTGTTTTGGCATAGCTTCCCTGTCAAATAAATATAAATTAAAAAAAGAACTCCAAATCGCAGGTCGGGAGATAACTCTCAATGCGCTCTGTTAGACGTTCCCCCGCCCCTCTCCCTTCTCCCTTATGCGGCTGCGAACAACACAGAGGCAGAGACAGGCAGCAGCAGACCCCAGCCCTCAGCACAGTTTGGCTTTTGTTTCTAGTTTTTTTTTTACTCTTGGAGGTGAGTGGTGATGAAGGAAGTTCTCCAGCTCACAAATGACAAGGCCAAACATAGTTAACGTGTGTCTTGCTAACGTGCACATATGAGCTACTAGCTGATGTGTTTGGTTTAGCTAAGGCTCTTCATCATGGGCATACAGGCTTATGTACTGGGACACTACAGGTGAATACAGTTAGGTTTATCTCATTATGTCATGACTAAAACACCGCATTGATATGTAAATTGTGCACTAATTAATCAGTGAGCTAATTTGCATATATTTGCCATTGCCAAGGCATTGTAGGGATAAAGAATGAAGGAAAACAAATCACTACAGATTTTCAGTTATCAGAGAGAATATCTTCCCCCTGACATGTTTAAATATGTAGAGGACAAGGAGTTTGTTTAGTGAATTTAGGAGAAATCTACAGATACAAACAGAGGGCAGTTAAACAAATGCCATCTAAATATGTATTTTTTGGAAGTTTTCTTCTATTCAACAATTATGTAAGTGTAAGAGTACTGAAATAAATAGGTAAGTCAGAGATGTCCTATTATTTATTTATGAATAAATTAAGCAATTTCCCCTAGGGATTAATAAAGTAGTTCTGACTCTGATTCTGAAATTACAAGAAGTGCCCTTTTTCTCACTTGAGCCCCTGCCCCCCCAAAATGTCTGTGCACATCCCTACATGCAGCTATATGGATTTTTTTTAACTGTAGACACCAACACACAACACACATCGTTTCCAGTTGAAGTGCTTGTGAGGAATTTGCAGGATGTCAGGATCTTCATCTGCCCCACTGTCATGGGTTTTTTTTCCACCAATGGACCTGTGGTTTCACCTGTCTGGCGTAATAGAATCATCATCAGTGTATACTCCAGCAACCAGCCAAGTTACAGGACATATGGTTGCAACCCTGTACTTCCTGAAGCCAAAAACAAAATAGTAACACATGTTTTGGATAAAAAAATTCTTTGCTCATATTGTCTGGTGCAGGTTTTCAGGAAACACAGCGAGTGACAAAATATGACAGAGTTTACAAAAGAAAAGTATGCATAATAGAACATATGCTGTCTGAATTTCCTCTAAGAAACCTAATTGTAACTTCCTAGAGGAATCTCTCCAGGAATCTATTCTAGGCTGAGTAGTGCAATATCAATAAAAAACTACTGAGCTTCTGTCTCCCCATCACAGCCAAAACTTTACATCACCCTCAAAAGCTCATTTTTTTCAAGTTGGAAAAAACATTATCAGTATTGTCAAATACATTTGACTATAAAATTCATATTGTCTACTACTATGGTGTGTATTATTGTGGGTTTATAAATATTAGGACATTTGTCATTGTGCATCACAATAAGCCCAGTAAGACAAAAAAAAATCCAAAGGAAAATAAAACAAATACTGCAGCTCAGGTAGTTTAAGGGAAAATGGAAAATGTTTTTCTTTCAGCTTTTTCCCTATTTGGGGTCACCACAGCAAGTAAACTCTGTGACTTGCATAGTTGATTTGGCCACAGTTTTTATGTCGGATGCCCTTCTTACCTCAGCCCTCCTCATTTCACCAGGCTTGGGGCTGGCACAGGCCTTCCACTGGTTTGCGTTGTGGCTGGAGTTTGAACCCAGGGCCTCTGCATGCAAAGCATGCACTCTACTGCTGAACTATGTCCCTGGGCACAAATATAATGTATACAATAAAAATGTGTTAAAAGATTAATATGTAATACAATGCAAATATGTATAAGGTCTAATATGAATGGGAAAAATGTGAGAAACTGAAAAACTGGGTGGGTGGGGGGCATAAGACCTCACAGAAACCACAAATGGGAGGTCAGAACAATTGTGCCATTCGATTAGAATTACATAGAAGTAGATAATACTTTATTGATCCCAATTGGGGAAATTTGAATGTCACAGCAGCACAAGGCAAGAGAACAGGTGACAAATAAAGAAATTAAATAGGACACAGAGGACAGGCGACAAAAAACATTAAACAGACAACAATAAGATAAAAAACTGCTACAGAACAAAGTGACAAAGTTGCAGATAATGCCACTCATGAAGGTCATACAGGTAGAGATGGAGAAGAAAATAAACTCAAACTTAATTTTCATGAACATCTTGACAACACGTAACGATAGAAGCCTATTTATAGACTGTTAGTGTTCATGTTGGGGTAGAAATGAAAGTTTAAAAAAAGCTGCAGAATTAATGAAGTCCCTCTGAGCCTGGATTATAAAAAAAAAAAGGGTTAGAAAGTCTATACAGTTCTGGTGTGTTTGAAATGTTGGGCTGTTGGGTTGTTTCTCAACTCGTTTTATATTTGCTGTTTTATAAAGAGCAAAACCAAGATGTATGTTGATAACATGTGCCAATGCCAGTTTATAACCGGTAGATGTCACCACAAGTCAACCAGTCTGTCTCCTTCACTGTTTCCGAGGGGGTGGGTGGGTGGAGGGGCTTGATGGGGCTGCAGGGGGTCCGATGCAGGGAGACAAGGCACAGTTTAATTTCCCCTAATGTTGGCAGGAAGTTTTAGAAATAATGCATAAGGGTATCAAAGGTCATCACGCAGGCAAGTGACTTTAACTGTAGATCAAACACCACTCCCTGAGTGGTAGATGTGCAACAGACAATGTTCCATTAAAAGACAGTCTGTGCTGAAAACCGCCGATATATTAACCAAACTAAACGAAGCAGCATCCTCACATTTGCAGGATTTGTTAAATTTAAAAAAAATCTCTATTCCTATAACTTCAGTCTTTTTTCTGAGATCCAAGAATGAGCAGCCGAGACTCTGTAAAGTTAGTCGCATTTAAGAAGGATCGCAGCGTCTCGATTAACAGAAGTTATGTAATTTTGTCTTCAAAATAAAACTACGAATAAGTGGCGGGCAAAACTTCTAAATGGTAAATTTTCATTTGCTTTAAAAGTGACGGCAAAAAATCTATTCGTATAAGTAATTCACTAACACTCTGTGGCGAGTGATAAAGCAAACGTGTAAAAAGCAGGAAAATTTGAGAGCCAAAGTTTCTAAAATCGCGAGGAGCGTGAATGCAAAACGTTTAATTTTGAAAGCTAGTACCGGAAGTTTGATGTAATTCTGCTGCTGTCTTGACGCCGGCTCCACGGTCTCGCGCTGCCCGGCGCCTTTGCCTCAGTGAGTCTCGGTGAGTCTGCCTGACACCGTCTGCCCGGTACCGGCCACCACAGGTGAGCGCCTCCGCCTCCCCATGAACTCAGTTATTCAGGAAAAAAAAACAACCAAATGACTGAAAAGACCCGAGTTAGACAGATGTGATCACGGTAGGGACAGAATGACTGTTTTTTTTTTTCGACCGGGTGTCACACCTTTGACAGTCGAGACTTGTCAAGTTGGCTAACAGCCGAAGATCCACGTACAGACGAATTACGGGGTGAAAATGGCGACGGAGCAAATTTAACAAATGTGTCCTGAAAAGTCCGAGTTTAAAAAACGCTCCTTCCTCAGACACCGTTGGGCACCGGCTCAGTTTGTCCGGCAAGTTGTCTCCGGTCGTTCAGGGGAAACTCGAAGCGCTGTCAAATATCTGACATTTCTCTTATTTCGTTTACAGATTAACAGTAAAACCTGTATCACAACTTTAAATGAGCCGTTTTCTGATTCATGTGCCTGCGCTCGAATGAAATCAAAACTGAAATCTGAGCAGTTGTTTCATACCACTCAGTTTGTATTGGTGGGAAAAGGGCATTCAACCCGATAGAAAACGTGAGAAGTAGGATTTTTTTTTCTTTGTTCGTTTATTTATTTATTTTGGGGCGGATTTGTCTTGCCAAATTTACCAGCATTACAACAGGAATGATTTCCCAAAGGTCTTTTTAATATTGGATTTGTTGTGAAGCAACATGAGATTAAATTACAAGAGTCGAGAAATGGGTTTGTTCTTCATGTCATTGAATGAGATACAATTGAGGCTTTTCAACCCATTTTAAATCATTCAAAACAATGGCAGTAAACTGAGCTTTTTTCCTGATATTAGTAAATATTTTAAGTCAGCACTTGAGGCTGAATGATTTCTAATCATTGTTTCTTTTATTGTCTGGTCTTGACTGAAGTATTCATTGTTGTTATTTTAATAAGGTTTGTGTCTCCCGTTGCTCAGGATTCCATAGGAACCCTATTCAACTTCTGCTCCGTCCACTGACATTTAGGCTAACAAGCCTGCTTTAGACCCCTTGTTTACATTCAGGCTCATACCATTGAAGGGCTATGCAGTTGTTTACTGCCTGGCAAGGTTCCTGGCTAGTTTTAGATCATGTGTCAGTGCAGAGACATGCATTGGCAAATGCTCCTGGGCTACACTCCTGCATGATACCTCAGTAGTTGGGACAAATAACTGAACCATGTGCCCAAGAAGAGGTTGGTAGACAATATGGCCTGCTCACGTTTTTGACTTGCAAAGTAAACCCCAGGAACATGTAGACTCTAATCTCAAACACAGCCAAAGATGAGAAGAATATGAGAAGAATATTTATTTCAGTGGGGTTGTCTTGACAAAGGGAACAATAACACCTTTAGGAAATTGCAAAACAAATTCAATTTTTGAACTCTGAGGACTTATTCATTGCTTCTATACATACATAGAAAAAAGATAGACAGTGCTCTGCACACAGAGGGTGCAAACAGAGTTAAGCTTCAGTGGGACCACTTGCAATGTTTTGCACTTGGCCTTTGCTCTAATTGGAGGCTGTGTCTAATATAAACCCAGGGGATTGTTTTGGTGTTTTGGTGAACATTTCTCCTGGTTATGTTGTTTAATTTTAAGTGCTGTCTTCCCTTGTTGTCCCACACATTTAGGATTTCAGTGAAACTGCTTCTGATGCTTCTCTGCCTCACTTTTTATCTCAGCTAGAAAAATAGTGAAGTTTTTTCAAAATACATAGTCAGGCAGAATGCCACAACACAACGTCACTCAATAGATGCTTCCTCAAATTTCAGGGAATGTTATCAGTGGATGGAGACCTTATTCCTGCACGGGAAGACCAGCAGAATAGCTGCGCACTCCTAAGGGACTGGGCTTCCTGGGTCAGAGAAAGCAAACAAAAAGTTGGGTCAATTTAAAATCACGTACCTGTTCCTGACAGCATTCAGCCATTGAACAGTGTTGTTTATTGACATTGCAGAATATCACTTAATGTTGCAGTGAACACAGGCTGTGCTGTAGAATTGGTATGAAAATAGTTTCAAGTAAAAAAAGGTTTCAGATATTGTGAGATGTGAGAAGCTGTTGCTTTTGATTATTTTTGTGTGATTATAACTTGAATATTTTGATTATTAATCAGTGAGATTTATTCAGACAGCAAAAGAAGATGTTAACTGTAACAATGACAGAAGAGAGTAAATGCACATAGGAAAAACTGCAGTTACTTCAATAGGGCTATGTTTTTTTCAGCGTCTACTGGACTAACTGATTCAATAATACATCGGACAAAATCAACTGATTTATCAGTAACATTGTTCAACTGATATTGTTGTGAGGTTGACACCGATATGGATGCTTTGGAAGTTTAATAGCATGTGATAAAGCACCATTAGCTGACATTTATTTCAATAAATAAACATTTTAGTTAAGAAAAGTTGTTACATTGTTCCTTTACTGTCAGTCAGTGTTCTTACTAAACTCATGCACTTTCTGTACTAAGAAGCAGGGATGATGTATTTTTGTTGGCCACTGGGATTTTCACATTGTCTTTTGGATTACCGCAGAAAATAAGATCCATAATCTTTATATTTATCTAATAATCTTTAATCTAACCACCACTAAACTTCACCCTGTATTATTTTCAGCTCTTCACCAAAAGTCTTCACTTGGACAAAGTTAGTATAAACACACACTATCTAGGAGAATTGGAAAGTAGATCAGCTTTCATGTTCAATCTCCACCAAAACCTCTGCAGTCTCATTTAGTCACATTTACACAGCAATGAGCCTTTAGACTGGGGAATTAACGGAGAGGTCTCATGTTGGACTCTAAATTGTCCGCAGGTCTGAGTGTGCGTGTGAGTAGTTGCTGGTCTCTGTCTGTCTCTGTATGTTGCCCCTGCGATGGACTGGCAACCAAACCTTTACCCCACCTGATGTGAGCTGGGATTGGCTCCAGCACCCCCTGTAACCTGGAAACGGATGATACACACACACAGTCTGTCTCTCTGTGTGTGTGTGTGTGTGTGTGTGTGTGTGTGTTGAAAATTTGTCAAACAACTTCTTGTTACCTACATATGTTGACCCTGAAACATCTTGAGGAAGTTAATGCTGGTCAATGTTACAGAAAGGTTGATTTACTGCTCAGGCTCTGTGAGCCTTTGTCACAAAAAAGCACATGTACAAGTAATTGAATGAATAATGTCTCAATTCCATTTAAAATGCTCCAGTTTCATGGCTTTGCTGTTGTGCTTCCTGCTTGCTGCCACAGTGGCAAAATATCAGTAGTGAATCTCTGTTTTACTGTTAAGACAATTTCAGTTGGCTGCTTTGAAAAAGACCTTAATTAGGCCAGTCAAATATATTACTGGACAGCAAGTAAAATATGGATGATTCCTATAGTGAAAAAGTTGCTGTTTTTATTTAAGTTCCTTTATATTTACAGAAGGGCCATATAATTTATGACCTTATTTAAGATTGATTGTTTTTAACAGAAACAGTTGTGTCCTCTGTGATACAATAGAGATATTTGTTTCATACCAAAATGTAAAGTGATTCACTTTGTCTTAGAGCCATTTTAAGAATTGAAAGTACATTCTCATTATTATTCCAATAATACTGTGAATTGCCATCATTTTGTTGCCTGACATGAAATGTTCATATTGTCCGAAACCTACTGCAGAAATGTTTTGGTCAGGGATAAACAAGCATTGAGGTTTGTTACCCAGCCCTGCAGAGTCATATGGAGATGTATTGATTTGTATTTTTTTGGTGATGTGGACTAACTGTTTTTCATCTGCTTCTTTTTTTCTAGTGTTCTCTTCTGGGTGTAATGGCAGGTTGGGCCGCTGCCACATGCAGGTTTACAGAGGCAAACTATGAACACATGCTCAGCGCTACAGGCAAGTAAGCCTCCACTAGTTCTTGTTCCACTAGTTCTCCAAACCTGAGATCACTGTCATCAGAGAGAATGGATCCGACCTCTAACAACATGAGGAAGAAGACTTCCTGGACCAGTTCACCTGTCTTTTCCTCTCTGTAGCCCTTTACTCACATTTTCACCTTATGGCTGGGATTCAGCAGCTACCTGAACTGTCTGCTTGAAGGAGCTTGTAAAAGACCAAAAAAAGAGACTTCGACTGTTGACTACGAATAGTTTGTGTGTCTGTGGTGAGGTTCTCAATCATGGGGAAAGAGCAAGATCTGTTGGTGGCAGTGAAGAATGGGGACCTGCTGCTGGCTCACAAGCTTCTCTCCAAAGTCAAGTGCAACAAAACCAGTAAGTGTGGAGCCAACAGAGGCAGAGGAGAATCAGTTTTTTATTCTGTGTACTGGGCTGGGAGTGTGATTGTTTCTACTGTGAAGCAGAACTTAGATAGCAGAGCCAGAGCTATTTCCAGCAACGATGTTGTTGTAACTTTTAACCAAGTACAGTCTCTTTGAGATAACCAGAGGATTGGGTGCAGCTGTCGACCACAAAATACAGCCCCTTCCAGCAGTTGGGGTCAGGGACAATTTGAAACTAAGTGGATTCAAACTGCACTACAACATAGGCTAATCTCTTGAATGTAGACCCCTGCAGCTCACGCATCTTGCTGTGTGGGTTTTAGGGGGCTTTCTTCGTCTTTCTGAGTTTCTTATCTGCGTAGATTCCAAGTCAGGCAACAAGCGAGCTCTCTTTACAGTAGCATTGTTGCAAAAGACAGGATACTCCCTTATCCAAGCTGGGGGAAAATTAAGGCCAGGCAGGCTGTGAAGTTGAAGCCTTTCTTTGTGGCGTTATCTGTTCTGGGCTTTCATCAGTATGGCTGGCTGCTCAATGACAAGCGCTGAGAACAAAGCTGTGGCTGTCAGGAAAAAAGCCTGTTACACACAACACGCTGCACACAGCAAGCGCCACTTGGCAGAAAATATAAAAAATGATATTGTATACTTTTGCATTGCTGTCTTTTTGTGCTTTGGTATGAATGACTGCCGCACTGACTGAATAAAGTGAATGAGTAATGTACTTGGCTGTTTTATGAACTAGCATCAAGGTACAATTTGGCAAGGCACTGCAACTATTTCGGAAAAGCAGAACAGTAACCACATTCAGCCTTGTAGTTCCACTTGGGGGTTTGCAAGGGAGAATTATGGAGGATGAAGAGTGACTTCATTAAAGATATACATGTAACAATATAATGAATTCTTAGCTAGTTAAATAAAAAAGAGAGTTGTGGATTCAATTCAACTTCAAGGACCTAGTACTAGAAAAGCGAAAGCAAAACCAGTCCAGCTAACTGGGAATCAAAAATGGGTCTCAATATAATGAGGTTTATAAATCATCCTCAGTTATCTATTCAATTCTATGACATGCACGGCTTGTGCTTTACCAAATGCAAGACAAGGAGTGCTTTTTATGAGATGTGATTGTCTCCAAACACAGTCCTGATTCTACTGAATGCACCACAGGCTTCAGTGATGGTGATGACATGATAGTAAAACTTTACACTTCCTGTTGTCTTGTTTGTGTCATAGGTTTCAGTTGATTCTCTTTTATTGACCTGGTACTTGAAGTTTGGGTAATGGCTTTGTCCATCATTGGTGTCCTCCCTATCTCTTCTCAAATGTCGGCTGATCATTTTAGATGTATACTGTTGTCTGCTGAAGTGATAATGTTATGTGAATCAACAGTCTTGCAAAACAGTTGGTTACAAAGAGTCTAACAACACAATAAAACTCACAACTCCATTATAGTGTTCGAATGTAGGGCAGTACAGTGGCATAGTGCTTAGCACTGTTGGCTCACAGCAAGAATGTCATGGATTTGATTCCCAGGCAGGGAGTTTTTTGCGTGGAGTTTACAGTTTTTCTCCCCACGTCTGTGGGGGTTCCTCCCGGTACTCCAGGTTCCCCTCACAGTCCAAAGACATGTCATGGTTAAGTGGTGACTCTAATTTGACCGTAGGTATGAGTGTGAGTGTGAATGGTTGTTTGTCTCTGTCTGTCATACTCAGCAGCTTCCTGAAACTCCAGCCTGACAAAATAGAATTAACTCTCCTAGGCTCCAATCCCAGGTCAAACTTAGTCCACACCTCGACTAATCATTGGCAATGGCACAGTCATCTTTACAAGTCAAGAACCTAGAGTAGTACTGGACACAAAATTCTCATTTGAACCCCAAATCAACAAAACCCAACAACTTACTTTTTTTCATCTGTGAAACATAGCCTAGATCTGCCCTTATCTGTCACTTCCTAATGCTGAGCGTGTGATACACACTTTCATTACCTCTCATCTCGATTATTGCAATGCCCTTTTCCACTGGACTCCCCTTCCGTCTTCTAAATAAACTGCAATATGTGGAAAACTCAGCTGCCTTGCTACTGACACATACTTCCTCCCACCACTTCCATACTCAAAGACCTCCACTGACTACAAGTCCATCCTCACCTATAAAATATTACTCATTACTTACAAGGCACTTCATGACCCTGCTCCAGACTACATTTTCTAACACCTCACCCCCTGTCCATCTTGGTCTCTCTGCTCATCAAACCAAAAACTACTAATAGTCCCAAAGATCGACTCCACTTCAAGGGAGAGGGACCCTTCTCTCCACTTTTCCACACTTCTGGAACCAGCATCTTCCTAGCATTAGGGCTGCAGACAATCTGGACTCTTTTAAATCCCTCCTCAAAACCCAATAATGTAGGCGGGTATATAAACTTTAATCCTAAATCCTGTTTGTTGCTGTGTATATACTGTGTTTCTTGGCATGCTTTATTTAACTTATTGTAATTCTTAATTCTTATGGTGAAGTGCTTTGAGGATGCAAGAAACACCTTTACATATAATATGTGTTATTATTATTATTCAATTGACTTTGATTGTAATGAGGTTTCATTGCAATACCATGTTAATTTGTTACACAAATGCACAAACAATCCACAAATGGACAGAAACATATAATATTATCATATATTGTTATTCATTGTCTTTGTTTCTTTCACTTGTGAAAAATATTGCATAAGGCAGGAAACATTGTTCAATGGCCCAAGTCTGCTAGTATCCCTTCGTCAGTTGTGTGCACACAGTGCTCTCAGCTACACTGATCCTCAGGGACCTTCGCATAGCATTTCTATAGACCATTCATTTGTCTCTTCAGTCAGAGCCACTAGTGTCTGACAGAAGCACAACAGATGACCTCCACTGTTTTGTCAATAAGAGCCAATTGATTGGTTAGTACTGACCTGCTTTGAAACCAGCTGCCCTACATGATGTTACTGATAGATTAGTGGCCAATATTGGGCAACGCACAGATTTTGATTATGCTTGCCTTTTGTGACCTCTTAGTGAGTTTAAGTGACTTTCTTCTAACAAACAAAACTTATCCTTAAGTGCAAATCCCCTGGAGGGGTCAGGTGCTTTTATAAGCTGATATGGTGGTGTCAGTCTGACATGCTGGACATTCCCAAGGCCCCAGCCTAAGCCTTGGGCTGGAGCTGGGGGCAAATGGAGGAGGAAGGCACCTTTGCATGGGCTGTATTATGTAGTTTGAGGGAGTGGCATGGTGTGGGGTGGGGGGCTGAGGGTCAGGGAGTTGCTGAGCATGCGTCTGCACTCATATTGTTGGTTGTCTGGGAGTGTGAGAATTACATGATATTAGTTGCTATGATATAGTCTTTATTCAAAGTTTCTTCTCCTGCTGAACACCAGCACCCCAAAAATATATATGTGTTTCTGTGTTTTCACTCCTTTTAGAAATCCAAGTGACATGCAATGGTATATAGTTCCAGCCTCTATGAGTTAATGAGCTATAGAAAATGTCAGCTGTGGCCCTACGAAAGTGGTCCAGAGTGGAAGATCTGAGGATAGTTATTTGCATTAAATATTGTACAGCAGTGGATCCTAACCTGTTGGCTGATGTCTATTGATGGCTCATGAATTATGAACAGTGAGCTGACAAATCATCTCTGAAATAATGCATTTCTCTTCAGGATACAATTAGAAACAAAATAAAAATGGACAAAAAACGTTGCCATCAGTATCCATAAGGATCTAGTTTTTAACATTCTCCTAATTGATTGGCACCATGTCTTTGTGATGATATTCATTGTTTCCTGACAAACTTTAGTAATTAACTTTGTGTTTAGTGCTACTTAGCAAATGTTAGCATATTAACAAACTGAAGTAGGGGGCTAAAGATTATACCTGCTGACGTTAGCATTCAGCTCAAAGCACTGGTGTGCTTAAGGACAACCTTACCATGCTGCTAACATGTTTGTAGACCCTTGGCTAATTGTCAATCAATTATCTGTTACTGTTGGAATGGAAAAGCAAACTGTTCAATTCCTAAATTTCCTAATTTCATGACATAGACTGCTCAAATGTGACTTGAATTTTTACATTACCTTTTACAAAGAAAATCATACTAAAACCAGCACAAACTGTTGAATCCCAGTATTTGTATTATCATAACAATGTCTAGGTGCAGACACTTGATGATAAAGCTGACTCGGAGGTGACAGAGGAAACTTGCTGTGTCCCAAAGGGATTAGCAGAGGTACCAAGGCTGGCTGATGGACAGGGAGCTGAGATGGGAGGTTTCCTCTCTGATCAGCCATCTGCTGACATCAGGCATCAGGCTGGGTGTTCAGTCAGTTTAGTTCAGACTCCCTCTTTTTGCTTGTATGAAGTAAGCTGACAAGTCAGGTGGGCATATATACACACACACACACACACACACACACACACACACACACACACACATATATATATATATATATATATATATATATATATATATATATATATATATATATAGATATAGATATAGATATAGATATAGATGCAGGGCTTTGGTTCAACAGAAGACTGCAGCCTTTGTCCATTTTGTTGTATTTTGAGTGATAGCATGACTTGTGAAGACAGTCCTAAGAGACCCCCTCTCACATACGTATGGCTGGGAGTTGACTGGAGTGGGTGTTACTTGCCCCTCCTGGAATAAGGTCCATTATAGACTAGAGGTTCTTCAAAGGCCTTCATGATTACAATGTCTTTTGTTGCAACACATGCTTCCTTTCATCTTGACCCTCACCCAACCCTCTCCTGTCACAGTAAACTGAAGGCCTTTGGGTAATTCTCAACTGACAGATGGACAAACAGGCACACAACGCAGAGACACAAGATTACATTTGAACATCTGTTGTGTGAGACATTTGATCCCCATATAATTTATTAATGACTCAGAAATCTTTAGCAAACATGCAGGTTAGGAAGTTAGAAAGTAGTTAAAGCCAATTCATAACCACTTCTGATTAGCTTATCATGACCACCCAATTGCTTTGTTCTTACCAGCAGAATCCCAGGTGAATACTTGTATTGAGCACCCTCTCTGATCACCGGGATTTCCAACTCAAATTTGTGAGGCACACAAGTATCATATTCATAATTTCCTTTTTTTTAAAAATATTTTTTAAACATAATTTTCCTGTCAAGCTGCACCATTAATCAAAATATAATTGAAATTGCATTGAGGCCAAGTGCAATATCCAAGTCACTGAAGCTACAATTTATTTTGATAAAGGTAAAATATGCCACCACATTGTTGTGCATTGTTAGCACTGGCAGTGTTGTGTTGTGGTGCTATAGATTTCCCTACCAATCATATCTTTAAAGACCTAAGGGAACATGTTGTCTTGGTACAACACCAACATAAATCTTGTCATCAGCTAGATTTTTATTTATTAATTTTTTCCCAGTGAAGTGTGAAAACGATCACTCACTCTCACTTGGATGACTGACGTCGCAATGTCAAACAAAATAATTGCAATTAGAATTTTTATGATCTAATTTATCCATATTATGTTTTTAAAAATGAATATATTATTTATTAACAATGAACCATTGAGCTTGAACCACCTGCAGCAGGTAGGTAGTTTACCTGAAGGTAAACTAGATATATTGCCTTGAGTGTCTGGACACCATTTTTATGAGCGTCTTATGAACACCACCCCTGCCCCCATCGTTTATCTGGGATTCCTCATGCTGTCATTCCTGCACCTTCAATTAGGGGTAACCCATCTGTCTTAGTGTCAGATTAGAAGTCTGTTAGTTTTAAGAGTACCTAAGAAGAGCTGTACTCATCCCTGTGGGTACGTGTGTGTGTGTGTGTGTGTGTGTGTGTGTGTGTGTGTGTGTGTGTGTGTGCGTGCGTGCGTGCATGTGTGCATGTGTGTGCGCGTGCGTCTGTCTCAGGGTATGTATACAGCACGTGCCCAAAACACACCCATAGTTGATTCTCCGTTAACTCGGCAACTGCTGCCTCATGTGGGGTTTTTAGCATGTCCACTGGGATGTTATAGTTATAGTCCCAAAACTAACAACCTAACTTGACTAATCAGTCTTGTGCTTTATTAGCCAGACTGTTGGGTAGCAGCCAAGTAGTGTGTGAACTGCTTTTGAGTTCATGTGCTCTTGCACTGTATCACACGCACACATGTAGAGGCACACACAGAGTCACACGCACATTAATCCCGTCCCCTCTCCTCCTCTGACAGATGGGGTAGCCTGTCTAGGATTGCTGAGGAAGTTACCAAAGGAATTAAGCTGTGTGTATGTGTGTGGGCGGGGATGTCTCAAGAGCTTTTTAGCCTTTTATTTCTTGCTACAAGCTGCACATAGTTGGGTTTGCTCCATTCTCTCATCTGTCTCTAAAAAACAAACCATCAGTCAGGCAGATGCATGAATGCAGCATTCAGAGTGTGAGGCCCGGTGTCGCTGGGTTGTGCTCTGTCTCTACATGCCCTGCCACTGTATTCATGTGTTTGGATTTGGCTCCTCGATAAAACAACAACAAAGAACTGAATCTGGAGGCAGGGTCTTCTGAATTAGTGGGGGATTGTTTTTTTTGCTTGCACTGACAAGAATAATGTGACTGTGTGACAAGGAGGTTTCAGGTTTACCTGAATTTTTATATATGTGTATGTATGAGAAATGTGTCTCCCAATTTGGATTTGGGCTGTGTCAGCATCCCTTAGCAGTAATGAGAAAAAGCAGGAGAGGTTGCTGTTGCAGCTTTGATCTTCCACGCTATCTCATTCTTTTTTTTTTCTACCTTTGTTTCATTCATCTATTGTGCATATGAAATAGAAATCACCGTCTGCTGTGGCTGCTCATATCGTCTAGCTTTGTAGTTGTTTGAGAAGCTGCTGCATGTTTGAATAGGCACTGCATTGCAATGGGAATGAATGTTGGCTGACGGATCAGCGTTAGTCAGACAAGCCTACATTATAACACAAAATGAGAGGAATCAGATTGTTTGAGTCATGTTTTCAGATTTTTGCTGTTTACTTTCCTTCGTCTAGTTTCCCCACAGACCACAGCAGGGCACAGGCAGGTTTTTAAGATTTAATGTATTGCAATCATTTGCAGAAATATTAAATTATTAAATCATAATGTAGTAGTTGAATGTTGATATTAGTTGCTATCCACAATTATTTTTCTTTGTGTACACAGTGGTGCAATGGTTAGCACTGTCATCACACAGCAAGAAGGTTCAGGGTTTGAACCCCAGGCCTGGGCACATCCTGTGTGGAGGTTGAACATTCTCCCTGTTCCTTCAGGTAGTCCAATGTCCTCCCAGAGTAGAGGACCTGTAGGTGAAGTTTACTGGTGACTCTAAATGTCCCTTAGGTATGAATGGTTGTTTGTCTGTTCTGCAGTGGACTGGCAAACTGTCCAGTCTATACCAGCCCCTGCACAGATAAGCAGCATATATATTGGTTAGATTTTATGGAACTTTTATGGATGTCAATCAGAAGTTAATGTGGAGACTGATGAAGAATGGTTTGCATTTTTGGCCAGAGTTGAGTGATTTATATTGACAATTGATGTCATATTTAAAGTGATGTTGCTTGTTGGTGCTACATCTCTTGGGGTGTGGGTGTCAGGAAAAGATTAGTTCCAGCAACTTTATGGCAAGTCTCTAATGGTGTTGTGTGGCAGAGTGAAGAAGTGTTTGTTCTAGAGAACACAACTGTATCACCTTGGTGCCCATGAAACATTTGTTTCCAAGCCCATGGGTGGAAAAACTAATAAATGCAGAGGTGAGTTTCATGGTCCTTAAATAGATAGTGGTTAACGAACTTGCTAGATGGCTGTTTCATCTGCATCATCTTTGTCAGTGTTCCCTCAAACTTCAACAGCATCCATGTCAGGGCAGCCAGGGCTAACTTTTTTAGTCTCGCTGCTTTTGGTTGCACAGTAACAAGTAAGAAAACTGTCATCAGGGCAATCTCAGATTGAATTTAAGGACTTCAGATGTATACTAGAAAAGTGGTATTACAAACTACTAGTGAAGGGTTTGGGAATTTAGAAGTTGGATGTGATGTAAAAAAAAAAAGAAAAAAAGAAAAATAAAGAATGCTGCTCTGCTTTCGTTGTCTGATAGGGCAGTGTAGAGAGACATGGAATGATCTGCAAGAAATCCATCCCGGACAGAGCATCTGTTATAACATGTTATCTGCCATGATAACTATTGATTTAGATCAGGATCTGCAACTTTATATTGGCAATGATAACGCCGGTACTAAACATTAAGTAACATCACAGTATATAGATACAAGGCACGTTGATCCAGGCCTCATAAGATATATGAAAAATTGAATGACTTTTCCATCCATGACCCTAATCTAATGTGTAAGTCCAATAATCACATGATTGCCAACAAACTAGCTAGAGGGGGTCACTGAAAAAGTAGCCTATGTGAAATCGATTTATTAGAACTGTGTTGGATGTGACTTCATTTTCAGGAAACTGCTACGAGTAATTAGTTCTAGCTTTGTTTGAGAAATTGTATAAAAAGACGGTACTGTAGGAGACGCTGCACAGTGGACAATCCGGGAGCATCAGTGGTGATCTGTACAACAAATACAGAAATGGTTTCCTGGCAGATTAATTCCTCATGAATCTGTTTCATATTTACAGTATATCATATTACACCCCAGTCCTTTTCAGAATAGACAGGAACATCTCATATAATTGCAGATAATTAAGCAACAACAATTTTATAAACTGATCAATCATTGAAATATTTAATTAAAATGCTAAATATTCTGTAAATATGCTGTTTTGGAGCATTTGTCAAATATATCATGAAGCTGGATATTTCACAGATGAAACAGGTAACTGAAATATAAGATTAAGAAAATGATCATGAGTAGAAGTCCAGGCTACAATGAATTCCATGTAAGCCTCCCAGGAGCCTGTTGTGGATGATGAGTGGTGAAGTTTCAGCTCAGAGACATACTAAGTTTTTAAAGTGATATTTAGTGATCTAGCTGTCAAGGTAATTTGCAGGAAAGTTTGCATAGCTGCTTATTAGAGTACATTTTTTTTTGTTTGTTTGTTTTTCAGAATAGGACTCCATGTTTCCTGCTGCTATCATAATTGACCATGTATGTTGTGAAGTGAAAAAAATAATAAGTGATACATTTTAACCCTTTATCATAATCAGAAATAGTTTTATTGCCAGGTATGTGTAAACATACTAGGAATTTGACTCTGGTGTTTCAAACTTGGACAAGGGAATATATATAAATATATATATACATATATACATTGAAATTAGAAGTATTTGCAGTGGAATATTGTACAATAATGCAATAGTGCAGTAATGTGCATTGGGCAGTTGACTGATATGGTACCATCCCTGGAAGTTACCATAGATAGTCACTTGCCTGATAGAGAGTTAAGATCAATTGTGATTGAAATCCAATACTCAACCATTACAATGCTATCAAGGAAAGGAAGGAAACTGGTCGGTTCAGTTACAGTTACACATCTGTTCGGATTAAAAAATATTAACAAATCACCTTCCACAGACTGTGGAAGTATATTTTTTAGTAAATTCATTCTATGTAATTCCAATGTTGTCTCAAAATGATGTCTTTCAGTATAGTATATACCATCAGATTTACGAACCATAGGTATTAAATAAAACCAGCAGAGCGTCTTACATCTGAGGTCAGTATTTTGAGGTAGTAAACTTATCCAACCCAGAGCCTCATGTCTGATAAAGAGTGCATGGAAATGCAGGAGGGGCTCCGCAGAGAGTTGGAGTGGGTAAGTCAAGTAAACAGATTATTTGAATGGTATGTAAAGTGTTTTGTCCCTGAGGCGCAGGGCTGAGACATATTATGCAACATGGAACCTGCAGGTGTGTTTACACTTGTTTTCATCTTCTGTCGTTTAATAGGAAGTGCACCGGCTCACGAGCATGCAATAATACATATAATGCAATCCATCATCACAGATCATCTGTTTCATTTCCACACTGGCTCATTGTCAGCGAATATTGAATGCCTTTGACCTAGTTGCCGTTGGCACCACGGGAGATTATTCACTACATTTTTAACAATAGAGTTAATTTATTGGATGATGCGTCCCAGAGCTGTTTTGATGTTAAGTGGTTTTTTCAAGGCCTAGTTCCAGAGTTTATTCTAATAACAAATGCAGCAGTAAAGCAATTGATGAAGAATTGATGAGGCTAAAGTGTGTCACTTTGCAAATTTGGTCTAAGTGTGCACCCTGGGGTGTGTGATGCGCTCTGCTGATATGTCCCTCTTTCCAGGAAACTGCTGTTGTTTCTACAGTACATGTGCATAGCCCGCACTGAATTTTTATGATTTAGATTCACTGAAGACATTGTCATAAACACACAAGTGCATACATGCAGCAAACCCATTGTTAACATTTGCAGTCTGCAGTATGAACATAATATACTCATAGTGTCCTGGTGCAACCAGAAGTAAAACAGAAGGTGTTCTGACTTCTGCTCAATCTGTTATTTAAAGACCCACGCTGAATCTGCTTCAGGGCTTGTTTGTTTCTGCAGGGAGTTTTACCTCTGCTCACACTGCTGCATAGACATGCATTACAAATCAGGCTCTGGGGCTCTGACCTAGCAGGATTACAGCTGATTACACTTGACAGTGAGATACCGATTGTCAGCATCTCTGACATTGTATAAACTCAGCCTAATTCGGGACATCAGTCTTAGTATTTAATGGCAAACACTTGCTGTAAAAACGTTTGGGTTAGGGTTAGTTCTGTGATAGTATAGTGTTTAATTTGTCAGATTGTTGCAGGTAGCAGTCATAGACAGCTATGTGTATGATATGTTCTGTCATATTAACACCCTTTAGATATCAGAATAGTTGTAGGGTTCAGGTAGAAATGCAGTTTTTTCTCTGAACTCACACAGGACCATATTTTTTCCATCCGTCCATCCATCCATCTGTACTGCACCACATATCCCTGCAGGGTTGTGGGGGGACTGGAGCCAATCAGAGCTGACATTGGGCAAGGATGTCTCTGAATGGGTGGAACCATTCACACGCATATCTTAGAATAAACACTAAGCTCCACTTTTTTCCTAGAAGAGTTTGTAAAGACATCTATTAAACTAGTGACTCCAGGCAGTTAGTCTGATCTTTATAGATGTTTAAAAGTATTAGTGTGTACACACACACTTGCTGTAGCCACATTGTAATGTTTAGATTTAAATGCGGAAAAAAAAAAGGTATCCTCACCGCATACAGTTACAGACACACACAGACAGTGGAGAGACAGAGAGCCTCTAGCCACTGTGCAAACCTATGAGACTGATCTCTCATGTCTCAACCTTAGGTTGTTGTCATTTTAAAAGATGCCTCCATGTGGGACATGCCAAGTGATTGTGTGTTTTTAAAACTTTAAGACAGCTCACTTTGTTGTCCCAGAGTACAGTGCAATTTCTGGTGGAATAGCATCATGCTGGACAGGTGGCAGGTGGATCTGTAATTAGACACAGACACACCTTAGTTACAGCACAAGAAGCAGTAAACATTATAGTTTTGTGTTTATATCAATGCAGATGGGAGCAGGAAATGATAAATATCAGAATCAACTGCAAAATCATTTGACCCAGGTCTGAATGCTAATTGTAGCCTAGTGCAAAAGCAATAATTATTGTCAAGGTCTTGGCAGGCTTTTTTGAACAGTGGAAAACAGGCTTTAGCAGCACGTTTTTAAAGCTTGATGAATGACTCCATTCATATTTGAAGGCTTTAAACTGATGAATTTGTCATGCAGACATGACAGATCAATTGAATCTAAGGAGAAAAAAAAGCTCTGATTCACTCAGCTTAAAGAAAAAGCTAAAACCCTTCGATCTACTCACCATCTTCAACGGGAACCACTGTCTGTAACCTGCAGACATCTCAATGTGATTCTCTCAGCTAAAAGTCTCACCAACTAAGTGGTTCATTTTTCAGGCTGGATAGACTCTTATTGTCATTATTATTATTTTTTATTGTATAATTATTCTTCCATTGGGCCTTGGCAGCAGCAGTTAAAGCAGCATCTGTTCTCATTACACAAAGGATGATGATGACTCCATTTGGTGAGATTCACCTCCAACTCAACAACTGCAATGCTGAAGCTGGAGATACATCATCTGAGCAGACACCCTTCTGGGCTATTAAATCTTACATTTTAGTTAGAGTTAAACATTAGTCATCCTGGTTGTGATCAACATGTGTGTTCATGATCACCTCTTTAGGGTTTTATTAGCTGGTCTGAAGTGGAGTCCCTGCTCTGCCTTGGTGGTTTGGTTTCAGGGGCTGTGTTTACCCTCTCAGTAATCAGTGCAGTTAGATTGATGTGTTCCTCAGACAAGCATTTCCCTTGATGAGGTCCTTAACCTGACCACAAGCCACCCGACAGAGACAGATTATGACCTTAAATTACCCCTATTCCCCCTCCCCTGTATTTTTGTCTAGCTCTGGGGCCACTGTGGCTTTGCTGTTTGTTTGCTGGATACCCTCTGCTCTTTGTGGTTCAGCTCCAACCCACAGCTCCTGAATCAAGTGTCCCCTGCTTTTGTTGATGAGAGCCTGTTGTGGGTTCGAATTCACTTTGGTACAACGGCAGGGATTATTTTTCACATATAGACTAAAAACCTAGTAAGTAACCTCTATAACTCTTCTTTCTGAAAAATATTTTATTTCTTTAGAAGTCAATCTTGACACATGGTCTTATCCTCAGCGACATGTGGCAGCAGAGTTAGGCTGGAAGATAAACCATCCAAGATCTGCTCAGATAGTAAAAGTAAAACGCAAATGTCCAAAAACTGCACTCAGCAAAAGAAAAAAACGAGAGGAACAGACCAGACTTGAATTATAAATCCACTCATGTTATCACCCTGAGTGACCAAGTGCTGCTTTTGGAGCGAGAAGCTCCAAATCACGTTAACTGAGACACCAATATTACATCTGAAAAGTAGCACTAAATATGTTTTATATAACAATGAATGAAATCACTGATGTGTTGCCTGTAGTAACAAAAAACACATAGAATAACAGATTATCATATGGCTTCTTCTTTATCATTTACAAGTTTTAAAATATCTGTGTATTATTGTATTATTGAACTTGTGTGGATGAGGATCAAAGGCTCTTTAAAATGACTTTTGCAGACGTGCAAACCAAAGCAACAGACATTTCTACCAGCTGCAGCCTGGCTGGAAACAAACACAAGCAAGTCATCTTTTTGTTGTTGTTGTTATCTTATATTTTTATATTTACATTTTCCAGCTCTTGCTTGTCCCCTCCCCTCTTTTCCTCTGAAGAGGTTCGGAGCTGACATGTTTCAGAAAGCCCTTTGCATGTTGTCCTGCTTGTGCACCTGACATACACAGTGAAAAACATTCCCCTTCATCTCACCTGAAAGGAGGAATAGACCCTAAGTTCTCCTCCTTCTCCCTTTATTTCCCTTCTCTTTTGAGCTCTCCTCTGTGAACTGTTCTCTCCACATCAAAGCGGAAAAATGTTTTTCTTCCATCCAGATACTACAGGTCTTAATAGAAATGATCAGAGGGAGCATCACAACAGCAGTCCAGAGCAATGCTTATTTATCTGATGAAACTATCAAAACACAGCATCACGTGGTCTTTGCTTTGTTTTGTAACTATAGAAGACAATGGAGGGCTTCCTCAGTGACAACTCTACAACTTGTAGCGTTTGCTAATTTTTGTTTTGGATGACATAGTTTTACTGCAGGAAAGCGCAAACCCTCTAATTTTCCCATCTCTGCAAGAAAACATAATGCTATAAATCTTTTACACATCTGTTTGCACCAACTTGTAGGAGTGAGGGGTGGGCGCACACATGCCAAAAACACACACGCACACATTAGGACACACATACACACACAGACACAGTAGAGTCAGCTTGCTGGTAATTTAATTGATTGTGATGTCAGAATCTGAGCCCCCTTCTAGTTTAGTACAAAGGAGGGAGGGGACAGGGAGAAAAGGTACTTGACAGTCCTGCAGACACACAGAGGGACTGCCAGTGAGTAGGATAGCATGGTGGGTGTGCTATGTTAGGAATGTTGGCTCATGTTATAACTAGAACTCCTGAAAGGCCCTGTTCTTTCCATACCATTGGGACCGTTTAGACCGCGTCCTGGCAGGCAGCCCAACCCTTCTATCTGTCTCATTATCAATGTGCTTTACTGTTTCCTCAGGCTTCTGTTTTTCTCTATCTGAGTTCTCAGCAGCAGCAGCTCTACCACAGCTATGCTGGTAAACTTCACTATCTCCTCTAAAATGATTACATCTAATGTAAAACATGACTGCTAGGATATGCATATCCTCCAAACAACCCTCCCACCAGGGTGTAAATTTCTGCATTGCTGACATGGGAGGCTCCAATGGGAACTGAAATCCAGATCATGGAAGAAAGATTACATTCTTTATCCACAAAGCTCCAGGAGAAATATTTGAAATATTTATAAAATCAGAAATCAGAATATTTTTCCGCTTTATGACCTTTTTGAGATGAAAAATAACATGAGTAAACTGCAAAGACGACTCAAGTGAATATTAAATCCAGGCTCCAGTTGGGACCAAATTATATGCTATGAATTCACAAATTGCTTTATATTCTTTAATTTTCCTCGTTCTATTGCTCTTTTGCTGCAGCTGTTGCTGTTAAGAATTTACTTCTGATAATATAATCCATGTTTCTGTCACATTAGATTTATTCATGGCATTCATTCATTCAGGTTTACTTAGAGAATGGTCCATTTTATTTGATTATATGTCTTGATCTCATAGTTTTATCCATGATTAGCTAATTGATTAGTAAATGGTACTACATGTTTCTAATTTTTTACAATTTAGTCTTTTTAAGGAATGTTAAGACGACTATGCTGGGTGGTGGGTTTCAACAGATGAGAGTTCACCCAGTAGACAAAGAGCTGGGGAGACTGGAGTGCTACAGCCTATGGAGGGGAACATATTACCTGTGTGTGCTTGTGTGAGCCAAAGTTCTTATACTGGTGCATTTAATACAATTATATTCAATAAAAACCTATTGAAAAGGTAAAGTTAAACTCTAAGGCTAAGGAGCTATCCTTCACTTATCAAGTTTGCTAGCCTGGTCACTAATGGAACAATAAGTTTGTTCAACTCTTCACAGCAACACAGACACACACACACACTTCTGTGATTTTCCACATCTATGTGGGAGAAAACACTGAGGGAGATTGACTCAAATAAATGGCTCTATATTTCCAGGCCTTGGCACTTGGGTTCCTGTGTGGGTTTCAGTGGACTGTGAGGCCTTTACAGTAGGTCTCCGCTGTAGGACGTCGAAGGATATTTAGCTGTATGAGGAGGGTTTCCAGTTTCCCTCAGGGGCTGGAGATGAATGTGTGAAACGGAGGTAGATGCATCACATTTGATGTCTGGAAGTCTGGTTTGAAATGGGGATTTTAACGTTGATTGAGTTGGATACTAAGAGAAAAGAGGATAATGCATGTTGAAAAGGCAGTCAGCGATGTGACAATAAAAGTTTTGAACTTGAGACTTTTGACAAACAAAACCTTGGACTACTTTACAGTTCTGTTTAATATGGTTCTCAAGGAAAATATTATGTAACAACTGGGACCAGTTTGACCACTTCAGGTGACTGGTATCCAAAGGGGATTGTTGTCATCAGTCAGAAATCATTTCTAAAATAAACTGGATTGAATTTATTTTGCATCACATTGTAAAAGATTGTAATGTGGAAGAAGAAGCTGGAGTGGTGAAAGAATAGATGAGTAAGTTCCCTTTGGAGCACAGAATGAAAGAGTAAAACATGGGACAGGCATCGGTCTGTCTCTTCCAAGGTGAGTGAAAACAACTTGTTCAGTCTTGCTAACAGACTCATGCTATTTTTTCAGTCAGCGCTCCTTTAAAAAAAAAACAACACATATGTATGGTTTGTCTTGACACGCTTGTGCTTTAAAGTTGTCACTCTCAATTCCAAAGAACCATAGCAAGATATCAGTGTAAATTAGGTAGAATGGTACATATCTGCAAGGCAGGATCATTTGTTTATGAATCATTTGTCTGCTATGAGGGTGACAGATGCACCAAGAGGAGGGGGGATGAGGGAAGCTCTATCCTGTCGAGGCTGTTAGGTTGTTTGAATGGAGTGATGACGAAGAGAAGTGTAGAGGAAAAACACTGAAAACACACACAGGGTCCTGTGGGGGTGGAGGGATTTTTGGAGCACTCTGATGAAAAGACAAATATGTCAGCATATACTAATCATTGTCTTCTACTCCTCTTTCCTTTCTCCATCTCTGTCTTTTTCCAGAGTTGCTGGGCTCCACCAAGAGGCTCAACATCAACTACCAGGACTCAGAGGGGTAAGAGGAGTGAATGTTTGGACATACCTGTGTGTCTCAGTCTCTAAGAAAAGTCTGAAGGTGAATGCAATGGCAGAGTCACTCTCTTAAACACCTTATCTGTGGCTGCTAGTCTCCTGTTTGCCTTCAGTCTCCACACATTGTGACTCATAAACAAGTTATACACATGCACTAACATGAAGTGCTACACTTAATATTAAATGTAAAAGGTAATTGAATTTATTTAGTTGTAAACAACAAAATATGTTAAACATAACAATAAAATTGAAATAACTTTAAATAACTTATTTGAGTAGATTTTTCCTGTAAATTGTAGTCATTGGTATAGTTCTACATCTCTTCTTAAACTTCTCTCTGGAGTTCAAGTAACAACAGGTCAGTGAGAACTGTCAGATCTGTCAGATCTTTTGTGATTGGCTGACAGATGTGATAAATGTATATTAGTTTTCAGGTTAACACTCACAGACAACATATCCTGGAAGGTCTGATGGGGGATTTGGGCAGGCTGGGCTTGGGGCTTGGCTGAGGGTGATGATTGATTTGTCCTGACATCACAAAATTACAGAAGTGTTTACGGCTAGTTTTAAGGCTTAGTTTTGAGGCTCAGACCTTCAAAAAACTGAAACAAATATGTGATAGTTGGAATTAGGTTGGATGTTAAATTCCACCCAAGCCTTCTGTCAAGTTTTCCTTTTTTGAAGTACAGATTACACTGCACTGATAATCATGAAAGATCACACCAGTTTCTGTCCAGTGACTTTGAGATGATGGTCTTTGATATTAGACAATTGACTTTTTTCAGTTAAAAATGTGCCCTTTTTTATCAGTTATCTAGTAAAGCTCACTTTGGCTTTTAGTTGAAAACTGTCCTAAAGTAAAGGGTTTTTTTGAATGAGGGTTAGCACACTAACCACTGTGTTTGGTGGATGTAATTCTATGTCATATGATATGTCCTGTGTTCTTGGTTTTGGGCCAAAAAATAACATTAGTCTTAAGATCATGAGCCCAAAACTAGCGCCTCCTGCACATTACTGCAGTTTGTGGAGAAATCTGAATATGTTAAATGAATTTGTGCGAACAACAGTTTTAATGACTATTTTTACTTCTATTTGAATTGTTATCCCAACTGAGCCTCGTCTACACTGACAGATGTTCTTTCATGTTTCAAAGACTGACACTTTATTCAAGGTGTTTAGTCTCTGTAGTCTCTGTTCATATCCATCAGATGTGTCATTTATATCAAAGTAAACCATCAGTCATGCAAAGAACCCACCCATGCCGGCCGCTGTGTGTGTTTTTATGTGTTCCTATATAGACAATGTGTGTATGTGTTGACTGAGGCCATATGCGTATCTACATGCAGAGTCAGTGATGTGTGTGTGGGAGGCAATACACAATGGGGGTGTTGAAATGATGTTCCCTGTGATATGTGAGCTCACATCAGAGTTGGGTGAGGGAAAACAAAGGGGAAGCTGGGCAAATAGTTGCTGAGTTAACAAGGGACTCGAGATGGGAACAAGGTTTGTTCCGATAAATGAGTGAAGGTGTCTGTGTCTGTGCATTGAGCTCTAAATGATATGATGGATGACATGAGCTACTCCACTGTCTGGAGTTTTTTTTTTTTCTAGATTTTTTTTTTTTCCAAGCAATCACGTCATTTAAATAACATACACTTTCAGCCACCTGAGCTGTTACTGTAAAGACAAAAAAACTTCTCACCAAAGGGCTTTGTGGTCACTTTCAGACAGTTACAGTGACACTAACTTTAAAACATGATATCTTAACAAGTTTGCTAACAGACTAGAGTTTGCTTTGGGACCATTGGTGGTCCACAGACCACACCATGAAATTTGGTTTGGAGGTACTGGTAGGGTCCATTTTAAACATATGACATAGTGGGGCTAACTGTCTCCAGTCTAGAGGTAGAACTAGGCTAATCCTGTTCCAGCTCTAGCTCTAAGTGTTATCAGTTTTCAAAACCAAATATACATATTTTCCAAAATGCTTGAAATACAACCGGGTAAAGGTTTAGTTTTTCCTTGTGAAGGAAATCCATCATGACTATGAAAGGAGTATTTTATTGTCAGTGTTGTTTACAACATGAGCTACAACTCATTCACATTTCACTTCAACATATATGATGAAAGGTACTTGTTTAGTCAAAGCTTGATATTTTTATTTCTATTGACATGCACTTATACAGCTACAGTCAGATCTCTATCCAAATATAGCTGAGCTCTTTATTACCACTGGTGCCCAAAAGCTCAAGGCCCCTGCTGTGCATGCCTCAGGATGTGTGAAATCACCTGAAAGCCCTCAATACTGTAGTTGCTAGAGGGAAGTGAGTTCCAGCTTCAGCTCTTGCTCATGTTGCCTGAGGGGGCTTACCTCCTCAGGAACACTCATAATGTCTTTGTTGCCCCCAAGCAAAACAAGAACTCACTCCCAAGAATTCATGCCTTTAATTTATGTCTCTCTGTGGAATATAATGTTACCTGATAGATCCCTGGACAGAAACACACATATTTCATTTCTGAGGTTTTGATTATCTCCAGTGACTGTAAATAAAGATGGATAGCAAGTCTCCTGTTTGCCCCCATGGCACTAAAGTTAAGCCAAAACTTCCCAGACACAGGTATTTGGTGCTGATGGGGGGTTGAGGGGGCAGCACAGTGGCGTAGTGGTTAGCGCTGTCGTCCCGCAATAAGAAGGTTGCGGGTTCGGTTTCCCGGCCTGGGTCCTTTCTGTGCGAAGTTTGCATGTTCTCCCCATGTCTGCAAGGGTTTCCTCCGGGTACTGCCACTGTCCAAAGACATGCATGTCTAGGTTAACTGGTGACTCTAAATTGTCTGTAGGTCTGAATGCAAGTGTGAGTGGTTGTTCGTCTCTGTTTGTCTTTATGTGTTGGCCCTGTGATGGACTGGCGACCTGTCCAGGGTGTACCCTGCCCTCGCCTGGAACATTGGCTGGGATTGGCTCCAGCATCCCCGCAACCTGGAGACGGAAAAGCAGTAGAAGATGGATGGATGGATGGGGGGTTGAGGGTGGAGCCATGCTACTAAAGTATATAGTCATGTTCAAAACTGTCAATCATAATGCCACATTTCCTTGATGGACAATAATGAAAAAACTTATTTGAAAAAATGCCTGATGGAACCTGACAGAATAACGGAATTAATTTTTAGAAAAATACATTTAACAGCTTACGTTAAGTCCCAGCTACTAACATGAAGGAGGCCGAGTTTATGGCCTGCACTGCTACCAGTCAGCCTGTGATATTGTCCACCATCTATATGCAGTCTTTGGATGAAAACAATTTTATAATGGACTGAGAAATCAACCACATGTGGATTTTGGGCAAATGGGTAGGTGGGTAACTGAATCACTGTTGGAGCCAGACTTTAGTGGTCTTTTGAGGAACTGCAGGTATTTCAGGTTCTGAGGCTTCTGCTTGACACACACACACACACACACACACACACACACACACACACACACACATCTCAGTGCAGCTTTGTAAAGAACTCACCTGCTGTAAATTAATGAGTTTGATTTATGACCCCAATCATTTTGCCTCTCCCCCTTCTTGCACTCCCTTGACTCTCATTTTTCTTTCCTCTCTCATCCTCTGTCTCACCCACAGCTTCTCTGCACTGCACCATGCTGCTCTGACAGGCACCACAGAGCTGCTGTCCCTTTTGCTGGAGGCCCAGGCCACAGTGGACATCAAGGACATCAATGGTATCAACATCTCTACCAGCTGAACCAGCGTCATCACACAAAGCCATAGCTTATAGAAAATGAGTCCATTGCTGGAAAGTCAGTTGGGTTTAAAATTGATGCTAATGCTTTCTGACACTCTCAGCTGAAAATAAGTTTGACCCATATGAATAAATATTATTCACTTTGAAGTTTGACTGCGGTGCTTCGAAGGCAGTGCGGTGACAAATACTTTCAGACCTCCAGTGGAAAAGATTTTGTACAATTTGTGCAGGAGTGGCATCTCGACCATTCAAACCAGAGGCATGTAGTGCTCATAGGTGTGTGTGTGTGTGTCTCAACTTTCAAATCCCGAAGTTACATTTTACGGGTCGAAATTAAATTTTACTGCAAACTGACAACTTTTTGAGACTCTAAAAGTTTCCTGCTGGCAAGTTTCAGCAATGGCATGCCGCCTCATTGTTGGAATGGAAATAGTTTAACTAATGTCAGAAGGTATTTTAACACTGCATTAAACTTTTGTGAAATGTAACATTAGCCCTCAGGGAAAGAGCTGAGATACTATGAGTGAGGCAGCCATAACTTTATCAACTACTTGATCGCAGGATAAGATGTGTCAACATTTATTAGCCTCAGGTCAGCAAATGACAGAACAGTGAACCATGCTAACCCTGACCTTCAGAGATTCTGTAAGCTTTGGAAAAACCAAGGTGAACAGTTAATCTTCCTCATACACCAATATCCCATGAGAATCCATAAGATCTGAATTTCAAAATCTGATTTGATCTGTTTCTCATTGTCAACATGAAAGCACAAAAGGTTGGTGCTTATTGCTGAACCACATGGTTTGGACCATTTCAAAACTGCTAATGGTAGTGAGTCTTAGATGTAATGACGGTGAGTCAGTTAAATTAGTGTAGCTGTAGAATTAGTTATATTGGAAAAGGAGAGTGTTTCTTCACTGAGAGGTTTCTGCTGTTCTCCGTGTATGTGTATATATATATATATATATATATATATATATATATATTTACTTTTTTTCAAGCTGCATTATTCAGCACTTTCTTTCAGACTCACAACTATCTTTTTTGGCATTAATATAGGGAACATGCTTTATTTAAAGTTTGAAACAAAAAGGGTCAAAATTCAAGCAGTGGTGGTACTGGAAATTTAAATCCCTGTTATATATCAAATAACAGGATCATGCGTTTCCCGTAATCCAAATTTAGTTACTTATTTACTGAATATTTACTACTGGCACCCTTCAAAATAGTTCCACTTTATGATACCAGCTTTTTGTAAATTTCAAACCTGAGGTGAGATAAGCTGATAATCTGAACAACATCACTGATTGCATCATCAGGGTTATTTTAACGCACAGCCAGAACATTACATCTTTCCTCTCTGGTTCCCTGTAGTAATTTGATAAAATAAACTTTGCAATCAGTAGTGACTCCTAAATCTAATTGTCATTCTGAAAACAGGACCAATCAGTGAGTTTAAGCTTTGTCTTCGTCCTGATTCATTGACTCTGCCCCACCCTGTGGTTCGTGTCTTCAGGCATGCGTCCTCTCCACTACGCAGCATGGCAAGGTAAAGCGGATTCTGTCTTATTGTTGCTGAGAGCTGGTGCTTCAGTCAACTCTCCTTCCCATGATGGACAGATACCATTACATCTCTCTGCTCAGTATGGACATTATGAGGTGGTGAGTACATACATACACACACATGCATGGCCGCCAAAGGGAAAGTTTGGAGGCAATACCTGTCCTCGCATTTCACTGAAATCAACCCCCTTTGTGTCTCAGCCAGTATTGTCTAACAACAATACCAGTAATACCATTAATGCCATGACACTGGTTTTTCAATAGGATCTACGGGCATTGAACACAGATATTCTTTTCCCCCAGCCCCATCTGTAGTCTCCTGGAATGTCTTAGTGGATAGATACACACATCATGGACACATACCTGAATCTGTCATATAAGCCACACTGAGCCCTGACCTCCTTAGCAGGCCAAAAGACACAATACTAAACACAGGCTGGACCAGAGCTATCATATGTTCCTGTCCTTCTCTTTAAAGTCGAAAAAATCCACACACAGGATGTGAAGAGGGGCATGTGAGTGTTGGTGATATCACTTGCTTTCCTCTGTTCACTCTCAGTCTGAGATGCTGCTGCAGCACCAGTCAAATCCCTGCCTGGTGAACAAGGCAAGGAAGACACCTCTAGATCTGGCCTGTGAGTTTGGGAGACTGAAGGTAAGAGAACATTTGTATGATTTATATTTTGTATTTTTTTGCCACCTTGAGCAGGATGTTTTTGACAGAATATGCTGACTCCAAAACTATGCATATTCTGTTTCCCACACCTAAAGTTTTATTCATAAAAGAAGGTGATACAAAAAGTAATAAAAAAAAAATCTGATCTGTTTTTAGTCTTTACCGTTGTTTTCATATTGATACATGAGTAAATCTTAACCGATTACATTTCTGATATCTGATGATAGTAATTGAGATAAAATGTGATGCCTGGTACAATGGCCCTGAAGGTTCAACACACTGCAGCTTAAAAAAAACACATGCAAGTAGATTAAAGGGAAACGAGTTCAGAAAACATTTTTTATCAACAACTACATCAAATGGATAACAGTTTTTCCACTGCAGAGCTGTGAGCAGATCATGAACAGCTCACAGCCCTCCCTCAGCTCATCCTCTACTGCTTTTTCCCACTCACATAGACACAAGCACAATATTGCTAATGGACATGTCTGTGTGATGCCCCCCCCCCAAAAAAAACAAACAAACATAAAAATATACCTGTTAACTTGTGTATAAAGCGGGGAAGTGAGATCCCATCCCTGGAGACACATGTTGTGACATTTAAAAGTAGGTGTGAACAGACGTACTGAGGGTCGACCTTGTGATTTGATCACTAAAGACACAGGTTAACACAGGTGTGAACAGAGCCAAAGAGACTAATAGTATTATATAAGAGTTAAATGGTAGTAGGGCTGCTCTTAGGAACAACAGTCATTTTGGCTAAATGCAGGCAATAGGATGCTAACATACATTTTAATGAACATGTTCACTATCTTAGTAACATTTTCATTTATTAGCCATAAATACAAAGCAAAGCTGAGGTTGATGTGAATGTCATTAGTTTTGCAGCTGTTTGACCACAAGCCAAGCTATTGAATAGATTCAACTCAAAATTATAACAGTGGGTTAAAATGTTGGTGACTGGTGAATTGGTTAGAAAATTACAGTGACCCGAAGTTTGTACTTAGAACATGTCATGGCTGAAAAGTAAACTTGTCTGTTATCGACCCACCTGGCCATCACGTGACCTGGTCATTTCACCTAGGTCATGGTGTGGATGGGTGTTAGGGAAAGACTATGAAGATGGATGTGGTCTCTGTGATGTCACCCGCAGGTTTCGAAGAGCAGTTTTGCCTGACTCCACAGATTCCGGACTGCTGTTTTTGACAGTTTGTGGTTGGATACGCTGACTCATATCAAAGTGGCATGCCTTCCATTATACAGAATTTTAAGCCTTTATGAAATTCAAATGGATGAATTAAATGAAAATTCATCCCTGTGAAGCTGTCATGCAGGAGGAAATTAGGAATAGGGACCAAAACTGTTTATGCATGACTATAACTGGAGTGGTTTGCTTCATTCATGTATTTTTTCTTTTTTCTTTTTTTTTTTTTTTTGTTTGTGTGTGCATTTATCCTCATAGTTTAACGCCACAAGGTGTCTCAACTTTTTATGAGTTTTTATGAGATTGATGCACTTTTAGTCTTGCAGCTAAATATTTTATTATTTTGGTGCGTGTATGTGACCATCACCAGTTCTCCCTGGAAGCTAGCTTGTGGATCTTCATTCATCTTCAACCGCTTACCCGTTTCTGGGTTGCGGGGGTGCTGGAGCCAATCTCAGCTCACGTTGGGCGAGGGCGGGGTACACCCTGGACAGGTTGCCAGTCCATCACAGGGTCAACACACAGACACAGAGAGAGACCAACAACCACTCACACTCACACTCAGACCTACGGACAATTTACAGTCACCAATTAACCCAAACATGCATGTCTTTGGATTGTGGGAGGCAGTACATGCAAACTCCACACAGAAAAGCCACAGGCCCGGGAACTGAACCCGCAACCTTCTAATTGTGGGGCAACAGCGCTAACCACTATGCTGCCGTGCTGCCCTAGTTTGTGGATCTTTATTGAGTGAAATTACCTTGTGGGGCAGGGAGGGCAGTGCTACACCTCAGTGAATATAGGTGGGGAACAAAGGACAGACAAGATGCAGAAGGATGGACAGGGGAAGGGAAGCTGTTGGTGCTGGTAGGAACTAGTGGAGTGAAGGATGCTTTGCTTTTCCTGCCACCTCATTTAGGATTATGAGATTCCAGAGGATTTCTGAATAGATCTTTGGAGAAATGGGAATTGAAATAGGTGAAGGTGTCCCAACAGAGGAGCGGAGTCAAAGATAGGGTAGTGATAGATTGAAAGAACAGCTCAGCCCATTTTTGGCAGGATTTGTCAATTTTTCATGATGTGATCAAGCACGAACTGGCAAGTGTAACAACACATGCATGTTGGCATTCCCTAATTATGAGTGAGACCATTACCAGGGCCCAGAGTTGGGTCAGGGGCCCAGGCTCCCCGGGCCCACCACCCTGCATGCAGGAGCACAAGAGGCACCAAACAAGAGAGCCACCACAGCCACATGGCACGCTGCAGCCCCCAGAGATGCATGGGGTCAACCACAAGCACCACTGAACTGCTCAAGCCAGCACACACAGCAGCGGGACAGGAGGGGCCCCCGCCGTCCAGTGCCCCCCCATCCACCACACACCCCAAACCCCAAACCCCACCCCCCACCCACCAGAGGAGCCGGAGGCACCCCAACGGCCAAAGAGACCCACCTGGGGGCCTAAGCAGGTACCAGCCCCACGCCCAAAAATCGATGCACAAAGACCAAGGAGCCTGCGGGAGAGGAAGATCTTCCATGCCCTCCGAGAAAGGAGAGAAGAAGCAGCAAGCCATTGCACACTAGCCAGTAGCAGACCCACAGTGACCACAGGGAACAGAGCTGCAATGGGCCCAGACATGGGGCCCCAGAGGATCCTGGGCTCCCAACTGGATCGTCTGCCGTAGGGTCCCCAGGCCACCAGCCCTACTGAGGAGGAGGATGACCCCCCACTTGCCACTCAACTGTGGAGGACTGAGCTCCCTGAGTCATGCCATGACTAACAGCAAGTGAGAGGTCCCCTTTCCTGTACTTCCTCAATCCTTGTCAAGGAAGCATAACCCTCCACCATCAATAAGTGACTCTGGAACCCTGGATATCGTGTGGTGCATTAAGTTTGGGGGAAAGGAGAGGAGGGTGCGGGCAAGTCAGAGGGCTACAGCACACTGCTGTCCTGCAGCCTGCCCCAACATAGTCCCCCCTGAACCTGACTCGGTCCGTCCACAAGGTGTGGTGCATTAAAATCTTATGTTTGATGAATTTTGTTTGCCTAAATGTGCTTGGGAGGAATAATATAGAGTGTGTGATGAATGATATTGGTGCAATTTAAGAGGCCAGTCGAGTGAGGGCGCGGTCCCCAGCCAGAAGGCCGCTGGTGCAGCGGTCCAGGGGCCTGCGGGCGAGGCGGGGATCCCAGGGAATCCAGCAGGCCCCCCACCAGGACTCCACCCCCCCAGTGCAATGCAGTGACAGGGGCACGCCAGCTGCCCCAGCAGCCACTGCAATTCAGAACACAGGCAATATGTCGAAGGACACCGCAATGTAGTTTTTCTAAACCAATTATTTGCATGTGAAAGTTCCCTACTTTTTGTTTTTGCTGAACAAGAACTACATCTAAAAAGATGATGAAGTGACCCCGATAGGTTAGGTTAAGTTTTTTAACTGTGTGGGACATAGCCCTCAGTGGCTCATTTTGGACACACACATTGAAGAGATTGCACATTGCAGTGTGTTTCAGTGTTTGTCTGTCATACCAGCGCATAAGCCGGGTTCTGAGATGTATAGATCACCCTGTAATTCTGAATTAGATACACATACACTTCCCATGCCTATTAAAATATTCTGGTCTGGTCTGAAAAGCTTTTGGCTTTTTTTTGTGACACACAGACCTTGTGTGAGTGCGTGCATTTGCATGGATGTGCGTGTGTGTGTGTGTGTGTGTGTGTGTGTGTGTGTGTGTGTGTGTGTCTGTTATTTGAGGCTAATAGTATCTTTAGACAGCTGCGGAGTGGTGGATAAGCTTCTCTGGGCTATCTTTACCCTATGAAACCATACACAGTATTTTACTTTAATTCATATATTTCTACCATGCAGCCTCAGATAGCCTGGCTTTGCATATACATATTCATGTGTTGCTAATGCTGTAATTCTTGCCCTAAATCTGCCATTCTTCTGTTCACCCAGCTACCACATCTTAATTTTTTTGTGCTTGGTTTCTCTTAGGTGGCTCAGTTGCTGCTGAGCAGTAACATGGTAGCAGCGCTGTTGGAAGGGGAGGGAGGGCACAACAATATGGACTCTCCATCAACCACCCCGCTCCATCTGGCAGCCAGAAATGGACACAAAGACATCATCATGTAAGAATTGCAGTGATGAGCAGTGTTGAAAGGCAGTATAGCAAAAGAGTCTTACACATCACTGCACTTTGATCTTTTTGACAATGTGTCTCCTCCAACCACAGCTGTTACAGCTGTCAACTCTGTTGGTGCTACTACAGCCACAATAAATTATTGGCACTACTGCAGCTTCTATTACTATCACTACTTCCACTGCTACCACAACAATTACCAATACCACTACTGTTAAGGTTTCTATGACCGCTTCTATGTCCTCTACTGATAACGCCACTATCAATCCCAATACTTTTACTTGTGATAATAATGCTGTTTCTGCCACAATTTGTACTTCCATTTTTACTACCACTACTTAACCCTTTTATTATTATAGCTACTACAACCTCTGCTGCAGCTATTGCCACTACCTCCATGACATTTGGTTCAACCACAACTAAAGCTGCCAGTGTTACTTCTATTGCCACCACTGCTGCTGCAACTGTTACTCCAGCAACTATTGGGCAATGCTTTTAATGCTACTGCTACCACACTACTGTGACTTTCACTAATACTTCTTCAATCACCTTTATTTAAGACCATTTTTTACTACTACTACCATACAGGAAACACTGAGTAGCAGTGTTTTCTCTGGACCCTAAAGTTGTTACTGTTTAGCAATTTCTGATAAATGAGAATATAAAACTGTAGAGCCCATTAATGCAGTTTACCAACAGAATTTCGTAACGTGCATTTGGGGAGTGGAGTTAAGAATCAGTCTTTCCAGTGAGTCAGCAAGGTGTTGATTTAGATTTTTTTAAATTTTTTTACTGTGGCAGTGCAACTTTGAGAAATTATTACTACTTTACTACTACTGTTGCCAGTTGATGCAGTACTACTACTGGGCAGTTACAGCAGTTACAACCTATGCTACTGTGCATGTGAAGACTTCAACAATTACTTTTGGCACCTCTATATTTAAAAGTACTGCTGTTACTACAGTTATGAAAATTACTACTATTACTTAACTACAAGTCTGTAGTTGCTATTATACAGGAACTACTGCTACAACTACTACATCTGCAGCTCTTCCAATCTTCCAATCACTACTACACTGTTACCAAGGCCACTTTAACCATTTCTATTTATATTACTGTAAAAACTGTTTTATTGATACTGCTGTTGTCGCTACTAGGGTGTCAGGACTATTACCAGAACTGTTGTTAATCCTTTACTACTACTGTAAAATTATATATAACAATTACTATTACTTACTTCCTAATAGTACTGCCAACATTACTGATACTTCACAGAATGCCATTTGTGCCAATCTGTAAAATACAGCTTCAGGTGCCAAATGTTTCCCCTCAGGTGGCAGCTGAAAGCAAACTGAGTAAAATTTCCACCCTAAATGAGCAGTTGCTCCACTGCAGTAATATTCCATCCTACTGACTTAACACTTTTCAGACACTCGAGAGCGACTCAGTGTGTTTGTGTCTTTTTTTATACTAGCTCATCTGTGTAAGTATGTATGTACGTAGCCAAGTAACTCCACCCTAGCTCTCAGACATGCTGGTAACGATTCCCATCCGCTGACTTATCAAATCTCATTTGCAATACCCACTGAATCCTCCACTCTGCCTCTCCTGAACTGGATTTTTTAACTGTAGACATGCAGGAGAGAAGTTGAGGCTCTAATACAAAAAGTAATAAAAAAGATCACTGCATCAACATTTTTTTTTCTCCAGAATTTGCTCAGGGGAGTTACCTGTTGATCTGCCACTAAGGGATTTATGTGTCTTCAAAGACTGCCATATTTATGCAGCTGATGTCTTATAGTACTTACTTTTTGTATAGCAGGAGAGGCTTTCTAGGTCTTTTTGTGACTGGAGCTGCAAATATGTGATACAGTAGATGTTGTCTTTGTCATTTATTTAGTATTTTTTAATTCATAGCATATTCTATACCTGATATATTCATGCATTGCAGCTTCTGTAGGTTATACAGTATGTAATAACCAGCTGCTTATCTGCAGGACAGTGAAGAAAAAGTGTAAGCTTCTTGACAGTGTTCAGACATTCAGCCTTCTCAAGGTTTAATTTGAACCAGATTAAAACTTTTTTTCTGCTGAGTAAAGGAAGAAAGTGCAGGTTACAATAGGTTCACTTCAGGCTCCCTTTTTTCCTACATACTGCATCAAGGCTTAATTTTTCTCCTGTGATTTCTAAATATGTGTGATTTTGTTAATATTGTTGTTTTTATATTTTGAGTTTTTGCTATCTTGTTTTGTTACTTTTTTCACAAAAGGTTTGAACTGTATTTTGTAATTATGGCTTATGAATACAACAACAAAAGTTGTTCTCATGAAAGTCGATTTTATTTTATTTGCACAGCTTTTATATTTTAGCATAAAACAAAATGTAATTTTACCAAAAAAGAAAATCATGATATTGGAATTGAGTTGCTCTATAAATTTATATTTATTTTAACAGTGGTGTAGTAAAGAAGTGATTTTTTTTTACAAGAGTTTTATTATAATCATGACTTTTTTCTTTAAATTAATATAATTCTAAAAGAAAGTTACATTTTTAGAGTGAAGTTGCACTATCACATTATATTTACTTTAATACCCTGTTTTTGTGTTAATTGATGGATGAAATTTGTTTATCTTGGAATTTTCTTTGCCTTAAAATTTTAATTCACTTTATTTGAATATTAATTTTTATGAAAAAACTAAATGATTCATGAAATTCTGATTACAAGTTGTACTTTTATTGTAAATATAATGACAATTCAAAGCTAAAGTAAGTAGATGCAGGTGTGAATTGTCCATTCAATGTGGATGCAGACAGCATTCAGAAAGCACCATGCACATTCAGCTGGATTTTATTAAAAACAATGCTTCAGTGTTGTTTACATCTCTTAAATCAGATGCAACCAGCTCAGGACCAGCTTCTCCTCCTGCTTTTCGTCATCCTTCTCTAGATCCTCCACTCTTTGAATACAACCATCAATTGTTGTTTGAAAACAACAATCAGCTTTCCTACATCTGAGCCTCTGACAGGACTATAGAGATCTGTGTGTGTGGGGGGGGGGTATTGCAAATTTCTGTAACAGTTGAATGGAGATATGTGTCTCTGATTGTCGCTTGTGGCCTTAGATGCACCATCTGATTTGAATTCCTAGGTTGCTGCTCAAAGCCGGTATTGACATCAACAGAACCACCAAAGCAGGAACTTCTCTGCATGAAGCTTCCCTGTATGGCAAAACTGAAGTTGTACGGCTGCTGCTTGATGTAAGCAAAGATGCCGCAGACAAACTCTTACATCAACTGATTTGTCATTTTGAACATCACTCTACAGCTCCACTGCTATTTTTTGATAAAGGACGGATGCATTTGCCGGAGGGTTTGTTTCCACAGTAATCCAAAGTGTGTGTGTGTGTGTGTGTGTGTGTGTGCGTTATTGTTTAGGCGGGCATCAACGTGAACATGCGCAACACCTACAACCAGACAGCTCTGGACATTGTAAACCAGTTCACCACTTCCACAGCCAGTAGGGAAATCAAACAGCTGCTCAGAGGTTAGTAGCTCTTTAGTTCATCATTACTTTATGAAACCTGGCTTTTTGGCAGAATAAAGGAGAAGAAGTTCATGAATTACAAACAGGTGTCAAAATAAAAAATCAGTGGAGTCAAAGCAGTCGTCATATCTTTTGATGGGAGCTCTATTTTTCTGTCTCTTTGCAGAAGCATCAAGTTCTCTCCAGGTCAGAGCAGTGAAGGATTACTGGAATCTCCATGACCCCACTGCGCTCAACCTCCGGGCTGGAGACCTCATTATGGTACTGGTGTTTGTCTGCGTATGTTTGCTAAAAGAAGCAGGTCTCTGTTGTAATGTGTGATGAGTTCAGAGTTGCACTACATTATAGCCAGGTCAGGAATTTTGACATTTGCGATGTTACTTGTTTTAATTTGGGTCACATATGTAGAGAATGAATAGGACATAAATCACCATTACTAATCTTGAAGCCAATTTTTTTTCCTTATTTTACACCTAGGTGGAGTTCTCAGAATTATTTTGTAGCAGCAATTTTTCAGTTAAATCCAGGATATAATAACACTGGCTACTCTAATTGGGCAGTAATGGTTCCTCATCATGGCCAAGTAAATTTCTTGACTGAATATCTGAATATCAGGTCAAAAGAACATAATGACAACAAATAAAATGGATATAAGTATTTTATTAGCATAAATGAATATAAAGCATGCATTCAAGCATCAACATACAAAACCAATCCAAGCAGGGATGCCTTTGAAGGTAGAGCAGAGGAAAGAGCTAAGATGCTTGTGGCTGCTGCTCCCCCTTCCCGATTATTACATTATTTTTTGTCTTACTTAATTTCATAGTTTTTTTTTTTGGTTTGTTTTTATACAGTCCCAATTCACAACATATTTCAGAAATAGAGCAGATCTAAGCCTGTTCTTTATACTATTATTTACATGGACCCAACAATTCAGTGAAAAATTTGAAGTTCCTTAAGATTCATGAAACAAAGTTCAAATACATCATACTGATGGGGAGGTTGCTGTGATTTTCTTCCAACTGGGATGCTTCTCTTACTCCAGTATCAGGTGACACAGTATGAGTCTGATATTACCCCAAGCCAACAGATGTGAGCGTCAGGAACAAAACTAAGAGTGTGCAGACTATGTGTGGACTGTGTGGTGTGATGGGTGGCCATCTCTTACTGTGTTAGCTGTTGCAAGATCTTCTGACAAGCTCCAGCTCCTCTGACTGTTTTTTTTTTTTTTTTTACCTTACCTCTTCTAGTTTCTTAATTTTTACCATGTTACATGACATTGACCTGTATTGACACAATATAGCTCTCATGAACTCAGCTGTGATGTTGTTGGTGTTCTGGAAGTTTGTTCCTGCCATCATATCCTAGTCACCTCTGTCTGTCACGCAAGTCGTGAATGACGGCATAATGTTTTTCATCAAGTGATCTGTCATATCTCTGTGCTGACTCTTTGATCTTGATCTCCAACGCATACATGAATGCAGTATTGTCTAATCTTGGCATTTTGACAAAAGAAGCGTAGTCTCAGAGAGAAAAAAATTACCAGTTGGTCACTCCTCAACCTACTTAGAGTGTTTGTTTTACATGGACAGAAACAGATGGCGATATAAAACTGTTTGAATACAGTTATGAATGGATTGTTCCTCCTTGATGGATGTTGTGAGCTTTTGGTGGAAAAGCAGAGGTTAGTTATGATCAATGTCTAGGTTTTTCAAATTAGGGATTCTTTTTGGTGCTTCATTTAATTTAATTTATTGTGATATGTGAATGTGACTGTGGCCCCTGGACTTGCACTCATCAAATTTGTGAGCGATGTTGCAGGGTCTGGTCTTATTTTGCAAGGTTGGCATCATCAGACTGTGTTCTTTGTTTATTGTGGATTTTGTTGTGTCTTCTTTTTTTTTTTTTGATTCATTAGCAAAAAAGAGGAAATCAATTTGACCTGTGCATCTAACAAATTTGTATTTGTTAGATGCACAGGTCTGTCAAAATTATCAATAAAGAAAAACATACCCCTGGCATGACATAGGAAAGACATAAATCTTTCAGAGACTCTGCTGGTTGATATAACGTACATCCAGCTGGCTGATCCTTTCCCACTAAAAGAGTTGTTGTATCAAACAGGTTTTACTGTGACAATGGACATAAACTGACCAGTCATAACACTATGGCCACTGATGCTGACAATCTGGTTCCCATGGCAGCTGTCAATGGGTGGGAAATTTTAGACAGCACGTGAACTTATAGTCCTGAAGTTGATGTGTTGAAACAGGAAAAATTGTCAAGTATGGGAATGTGAGAGACTTTGACAAGAACCAAAGTGTGATGTGTGTGGGATGTTCCTTGTCTGTGGGGACCAGGACCTACCAGAAGTGGCCCAAGGAAGGAAAGCTCATTTATGGTTGTGGGGAGTGAAGGTTGGACCATGTGGTCTGATCCAACAGAAGAGCTACTGTAGCTGACATTGCTGACAAAGTTCATGCTGGTTCTGATAGAAAGCAGCTCAAAGATGCATCAGAAAACACAGAGCATCACAGTTTGTTCTGTATGGGGCTGTGTAGCTGCAACACTTTGGTAGGCTTAGATATAGGCCTCTTTTAGCAGGGTGCTGTTTCCTTCCACACTGTAACAATGGTTTAGGAATTGTTTGAGAATTTTCTAACGTTTTGAGACATAGAGTTCTAGTAGTGCTCATAATGCAATGGCTAATTGGTGGAGACATTTATTGTGTTTCCTGTTTTATTGCAGCCACTGTAAATCAGTTCAGCTGAACTCCATCTAGTTTTAGCTGCTTTACTTAGTGGCAGAGGAATCACAGGATTATATGAAGGTGGCTTTGTGAGTGAAGTCTTGTTGTTGGGATTTGTGTGGGATGTTGCTGGGTAATTTTGTGTACCCTGAGCTGGAGCAGAGAAACAGGCACTGACTTGTTGTTATCACTCTCTCATTACCAGCTTGTTTGCTGCTTTCTCCCTGCACGCCATTTTATTTGCACTAATTCATATGTGTGTGTGTTTGTGCATGTTTATCTGCTTACTAGGTGTAAAAGCATGCCTGGAGGAGTCGTACACAGCACACTTAAGAGTTGATGCGCAGTTGACAAGGGAGCATGTCTGGAACACATTTTTCTTTCCTGTGAAAGGAAATCAAATGACCTGTTTCATTTAAAGAGGCACCAAAGTTGTCACAGAATGATCTGATTGACTGGATGTGATTTTTTTCGGCATCAGGTCCTGGAGCAGCACTCGGATGGCCGTTGGAAAGGTCACATCCATGACAAGCAGCGGGGCACAGACCGGGTGGGCTTCTTCCCCCCTTCAGTGGTGGAGGTCCTCAGCAGACGGGCAGGTAGATGAGCACATCAGTTTCACCACACATCAGATGTATTGAAGTGGGATCCTGCCACACGAAAAAGGGATCAGAACAGAAAATAACATGAATGGTTTACTGTTACAACTAAAAACCTAAAACTTTTTCAAAGGTAGTGTTATAGTGTATCTACAGGCAGTCAGCTGGGAATCACTGACCACTGACTGTCTACAAAGTCCGATGCTGATAAAAGATTCTGGAAATATATTCAACATCTTTAATCTCATACATTGTACTGTCACCAAAATCAGTTCACGCATCAACACATGTCTCCTGTCTGAGACCAGTGTTATTTCTGCAGCTTTGAGGCCCCTGTTCACCAGACTCTGAAGCTTAGCGAGGGGCCCCATTTTTACCCATTGCTACCATGATGTCTGGATACCATATTGAAACTTGAACGAAATTTAAAGGTTGTGGCTCATCATCCACCTCACTGCATGTTTTAGGTGTCTTAACAACAGAATCTCTCCAAATCTCCACCTGGGTGCCACTTAAATAGTATATTATTATAACTAGAAAGGTTTCTCATCCCATTATAACTCATTAACGAATGTATGCGTTACAGGAAGGATGTGTTATATTGTGACACTCATGCCTCTTTTTTTGTGGCTTGGCATAAATACCCCTCTGTACAATGGTGCTGAGCCCCTCTATGTTCCCCTTGTCTCAGGGGTAAGTCTGGTCTGTAGCCTTGTGTGACCCCAAAGTCACACTAAGTCCAACCTGAATTACCAACCAGGCAGAGCAGGCAGCCACATCACTGAACTGTACTGTAGGGCACAAATAAATGTAAACATTTGGATAGAGGCAGATGGGGTCATGGTGGCAAGTCTTTTCCTTGGATCAGGTTTTTATGGCTATGCGTAGTGGGTACAGCGCACGCCCCGAAGTGGGAGACTACGAGACTGTTGGTGGCGCTGGTTCGGTTTCAATCGGTGTCATTTGACACGTCTTTCTGCACTCTCTCTCTCTGTCAGTCTTCAAGCTGTCCCATGGAATAAAGCCAGAAAGGGCCAGAAAAGAAAATCTAGCAAAGAACCTGAAAAAAAAAAAAACACTCACTGTGATATCATCCTCTGATTGTAATAACTCAGGGTCACATGGCTGTATTAGACTCGCTACACTGGGGGGGGTTGAGCTGACAGCGTGTTGTTAAAAAGGCAAACTTGACCCAGGGCAATGGTTATATCTGGGCTAAGAATATATCTTGCCACTTGTACTCAAGAAGGATCTGTCATGTTGGCATGCATGGTCACTGGGGGGGTCGGCAAGCTAGTAAATCATCTGATTTAATCCCTGTGAATAAAAGGAATATGAGCCCCATGTTTGTTTTGCAGCTGTAAAGCCACTGACATTCAAGCAGCGGGGCAAGCACAGAGAGGGGCCCAGCAGCAGAGATGTGGGCATACACAAGATTAAACACTTCAGTTCTAGGCCCTCAACAAGCCAGGCTACACACACACATACAGACACACATTAATAGGATTACTATGGCCAGATTGCCGAGTGTCAGCTCAGTGCTAAAGCGCTCACAGTCTACGATGGGATATTATGTTCACTCAGTGTCTGTGCGTGTGTGTCTGTGTGTGTGTGTTAGTGTTAGTGTTAGTGTTACTCTGCCTGTATGTGTCTGCTCATACTTGAGGGAAAAGAGACAAGAGAAAGAGAGTTTGACTTAAAGTCGATGACAGGCTCTTTGCTTATGTTGCAAACTCAGCTGTGTGTGTGTGCGCGCGCGTGCGTGTGCGCGCGCATGCCATAGTCTGTGATAATGTCAATGGTTTCAGAGACCCCGGACCAACAGCAGACAAATGTGAAGTAAGCCCAGTGTGCGACGCAGGTTATCTCACACCTCTTTGAGCAGCTTCTTATGTAACACCAGAGGAGATTTACAGTGAACCTGCTCGTTTTTAGCTGTTGTTCCATGGACTCAATGAAATCAAGGCCAAACTCATGATGTCGTCTGAAATGGTTTCATACCTGTGCCTGCAGTTAAAACTGACATTCATGCACCTACAGGATCTACTTTCCCTCACTCATGCATGTCTGTCTCAACCCAAACCTGTCTCCCTGACCCCAGGGGGTACTCTCTCCCGCCAAGCTTCAATGCCCTGCCAACGACAACACTTTGCCTCCAGAGCTCCTCCCCCAAGCCTTGGTGCCACCATTCAGACTGACGACTCATACACCCATGGTTATGATCCCTCAGGTACACACACAAAAACGCACACACGCACACACACACACACACACACACACACACACTTCTAATCATGCCTTTTGTTTCTTTTTACCACCTGTGGCACATTCAAACCCCCTTTAGGTTTCCCAGTCCCCTCCCAAACACCACCCTGGTCCCCAATCAGTCTTGTGGCGAGTTTGGTAGATCCGCTCCCAGCGATGCAGTGTAACAGCAAGTGTGGGTCTAAAGTGTGTGCGTGTGTTTGTTAGGTGCACCACCTGGCAGTCAGCTCTCAGCCCCAGCTAGTCCTGCTAGCCCTACACAGGACATTTGGGTCCTCAGGAGCTCTCCCACTGGTAAGAGTGTGTGGCCCCAAACGCCTGTTCCCTCTCCCGTCCCCAAATACAGACCCTCTGTGAGCCTGTAGAGCAGTTCCAGCCTTTCTGACAAACAGGGCCTCACTGAGGAAGCTTATTTCAATCTTTATCCTTTCATATCCCAAAGTCTTCACCTTGTGATGCCACCTTGCAAATCTCTCTAACCTCCTCCACCATCCCACACACGCACTTCTCACACCCCCGGTGCTCCGGTGACCGTAACAACAGTTGTTTTCTTGCAGCAGGACGTAACAGTAAGTAAATCTGTCCTTGACTCCTGTGTGACCTGCTCCCTGCTCCTGCTACTGACCCAAAGTCTGTGCAACAACAATGACAACAACAAAAAAACTGTTGAAACAAGTCATTTCCTGTGTTGCATTTTCAAATTTGTATTTTCTTTCCTTCTATAAGTGAGGAGATAATATAATCTCTGGTTCTAGATCTTTCCTGATGTAAGAAAGAAAGAATATTATTTCTTTATTCCCAACGTGGTGTGTTTTTTAGTTAATTTGACACAAGCACACTGTGAAAGCGACAATTAGTAGCTTTAGGGTTAAGTGAGCAACACGAATGTAGCTCTTTCAAGTCATACCAACTATGCAAAGTGCTTTTGGATGGAGACCACCTTCACCCTTACACATGCATTCATGCACCGATGATGCATATGACGGGATTATGAGGTGCACTATCTTGCCTGAGGACACTTTGAAAAGTCTACTCGAGGAACCCAGGAATTGAGCCATGAACCCTCATTAGAGAATGACCTTGAACCCCACTTTGCGTGCAGTCCTTCTTTTTAGCTTGAACAGTTAAACTGTTGTGTATCATGAAGACGTTACAGTATGTAACTCAAATTGTTATGCTCACATTTTCATTGAGGTACCATGTTTGGGTTTACAGTTGATTTATCAAAGTAACAAAAATTATAATATTGTCTGTATTTATTTGGGCTGGATACCGAAATGTGCTGTACTGGTTAAACAAACATGATATACACTGAGTTCTTGAGCTAGCAGATGGCCACTGCCTACCAGTCATTATGCTAAGCTAAGATACTTCCCTACAAGCCCTGGCTCCATAGCTGCATGCATATGTGATGGGAATAGAGGCCATAAAAAAAGTGTTAGTCCTAAAATGTCAAACTAATCCTTCAAGGCTGAATAGGACTGAATAAAGACATGACTTGTTGAAGTAGTTTTTTGTATTTTTACAATGCAGTTTGATGTGACTTTATTAGTATGCCCTCCTGCTTCTTTCCCAGTTTCTCGGCTCTGAAGGTCTCACTGTACCTGGTGATGTCTCTCTCTCTCTCTCAGGTGATAGAAACAGCATTGGTAGTGCTGGCAGTGTGGGGAGCAGTCGCAGTGCCGGCAGTGGCCAGAGCTCTGAAAGTAGCCACAAACAGAATGGGACTCAAAACCGCTGCAATGCTGACATTGGCAAGGTCAGACCTGTTCAGAGAGATGCTTATTAAAATATGATCTAGCCAAACATTTTTGAACTGTGATACTGAAAAACAAATGTTATGTAGGATAGTTTTCCTTAGAATATTTTCATCACTGAAGCTTGTAGCTTGATGTTCTTCTTGATGTGTGCAGATGGCTCCCTCTGCTGGTGAATCAGGAGACCATCTCCAACCAGGGACTGATCACAGCAAACAGGTTGATGGATCCACAGGTCAGTGAAGGGGTCAATGAAACATCAGCCATCTGTGTAAAAAACAAACAAACAAAATATTTTTTTTTGGAGCTAAGTATGTTGTGTACAGAGTGTAATTCAGAATTGGATCGGATGGGTGAAATTATTTACAGTTTGTACTGTAAGTCAGGACTGCAGTGTCCTGTATTCAGCTCTGTCATCCAGATAGTCCTGATGAGGGTCAGGCCTAAACCTTAAACTGGATTCCTTGTCTGCTTTGACCGGCTGTCTCGTCTCTGCTCTCTTTGATCCTGCTGTGCTTCACAAAAACAGGTTTAAAGCTTTTCAGCTTCAGGGTCAAATAAGTCCTGTATTATACATCCACTTTTAGAAACAGTCCAGGGCATAAACACTCATCTCATTTTCTACCGCTTATCCGTTTCCGGGTTGCGGGGGTGCTGGAGCCAGCCCCAGCTCACACTGAGCGAGGGCGGGGTACACCCTGGACAGGTCGCCAGTCCGTCACAGAGCCAACACACAGAGACAGACAGAGACCAACAACAACTGACACTCACACTCAGACCTACAGACAATTTAGAGTCACCAGTTAACCCAAAAATTATGTCTTTGGACAGTGGGAGGAAACCGGAGTACCCAGAGGAAACCCACGCAGGCACAGAAAATATGGCATGAACACATGCAGTTTTTTATAACTTTATATTTTCTTTTGGAAATATTTAAATTTTTTGTAATGTATAGGATATGTTTTTCTTTTGCTTCCATTTTTTAATATGACTCAACTCACTTAATGACATATGTTTGAGATGTGGAAATCTCAGATTTTTCCATTTTAATAATCCATCCTGCCTTTCACTTTTATTTTGAAGATCTGAAATATTGAGTTTTGTCTTGAAGGAAAACATGTTCAAGGAAAAACTTAATTCAAAGCACTTTGGTAAACAGCATCACAAAGCACTTTTTGTATCATCTCCTACTTGAGGAATGTGGCTGTGGTGCTGTTTGAGCTTTTACTGGCATCACTCTGAGAGGAAATGAGATTGAGCAAGAATGGACCTACCTTACCACTGAAAACAATAAAACCAGCAATTTCTGTGTCATACAACGCAGAGAATCACTTGATCACTTTTCAAAAGAAACAATATCAAATCAAATCAAATCAGATTTATTTATATAGCACCAAATCATAACAAAGTTACATTAAGGCACTATAAATATAAAGCAGGTCTAGACCAAACTCTTTATAAAATGATTTAAAGAGACCCAACAGATCCCACCATGAGCAAGCACTTGGCACAGTGACAAGGAAAAACGTCCTTAATAATCCAATAAACACAGAGACAATGTGTCAGATCTGAGTGGCAGGTGCAGACTTCATATGCAGCAGGTAAATGACGTCTCCTGTGCTGAGAAGGGGCTTTGCAGGTTATAAAAAAAGACAGGCCAGATGGAGCCGAGGGTCGCTGCTTACCTGAGGGTAAATGGGAGGGAGGTGAACATTGAGGGAGAAGGGAAAGGGAGGGGTCAGACGGAGGATACAGGATGGAGCAAAACATCAGTTAAATGAAGAAGAAACCAAGAAAAACAGGAAGTTGAAGAAATGTCTTCAGTATAATGCAGGACAGGCAGAGAGAAGGATGAAGGGCCAACCATCAGGAGCTCTGCCGCTCCTCCTTTTCCTGAGGGTAAGAACTCTGATGTTTTTGGAAGATTTATTCAGATTTAACATAAAGAAAGGTGAAAGCCAGTGATGGACTGAACCTGTTTCTAGTTTTAGAGTAGAATTAATAAAGACTGATAGAGCTGCACAATTAATGGAATTGTAATCAAATCTCCATATGGCAAAGTACAATATCAAAATCACAGCTGGCGCATTGTTAAAATGTGTTGTAACAATGATGAGCATTGTTAGTGCCTTAAATGTTGTGATGATATGCTCCAGCCTACACACCATATTATCCAGATAAGGGAGCATGTTTGTTTGGTACAATCATATCATCATGTTTTTTTTTTTTTCTCAGGAAAAATAAATTGATCATTGCAACTAAAAGCGCATATCACAATATCTGCTGCCACGAGCATAACAACATTTTTTTTCTTTTTTGTTCATTCCATGCATTTTTTCAAAATGGGAAAGTTATTGGGTGGAATTTATTCCAGGATTGTGCTATTCTATTACTGTCACAAGTAAAGTTATAGTTTTGCAATTGTGCAAATGTTAACTAGTGAACTGGTAAATGTATATATATGTATATGTTACTGTAGTCAGATCTGTACTGGTTGCCCCTCTGCCTTCTCTGTGTTCAGAGGTGGGTTATTGATGAAGCTTATTTTAACGGCGTTAATTAAAAGGTAGATGGAACCTGTCAGACAGTGTAATCAAAAAGTTTGCCTCGAGCTAAAGACAGGAAAAGATGGAGAGGGGAGGAAGAGAGGATTCCTCAGATCTGTCAGGCCTGACAGAGAGATGAGTCATGGCTCAGTGGGTTTTCAGAGCAGGTAGATGACACAACTTCACTCACCTGGAGAGACACAAAAACACACCCATTTATCCACCCACACACAGACACACAAAACACACACAAATACACTCAGATGGCTGTATTGAGAAAACCTGATATTACTTCAAAACTAAGGTCAGAACACCAGAAGGTGCTCCTGGTTACGTATTTGTCCCATCTTCACCTGGCTGTGTCTTGACTGTGTGTGTACACTCTAGGCAGTTCCCGTCGGCAGGTGAATGGCACTCCCCAGAAAGGCTTAGTTAGACCAGAGCAACTCCTGGAGGGCAAGGTGGGTTTACTAATCTGGGTGTGTGTGTGTGTGTTTTGGAAAGAAGTCTCATGCACCTCCCTCCTCTTTGTTGTCAGGACTCTGAGGCCATCTACCAGTGGCTGTGTGAATTCCAATTGGAGCAGTACACATCCAACTTCATCAGTGCAGGATATGATGTGCCCACTATCAGCAGGATGACCCCTGAGGTGTGTGAACAAAAACATAAACAAAATAAAAGTGAGGGATGACAGGACAGAAAGGAAGATACAGGATATGGGATGTGTACCACATGGATGCAAATGCTCTAAGAAGGCATGTCCCTGATCATTCCATATTTCAGTTTTATCAAATAATAGAGAAATAGAATCGATAAAAGAAGAAAGACCAGCTGTGCACATGAAGAAATGATAGCTTAAATTCTAGATAACAAGTCATCTGTAAAAAAAAAACATGAGTAAAGAAACAGACAGACACATTCACTCCTTTGACATCACAGGCAGCAAATACGCAAATGTCGTGTATTTGAGTTATACACAAAACAATAGAAATTACTAGGGCACCAGAGGTTTTTAGTAGGTTTAGATTGAATAACTAATTTTAGATCTGTTGTTTTGGTTCTGTTTTTGTGTTTTATCTAGTTTGCAACATGTTTGGCGTCCTTTTGTTTCTTCTCTGTTTACTGGAGCTATATGCTGTCACAGTATTAAATCTGTAAATCATTTTTTATTAATCTTTCTACCACGTGAACCTGATTTGCTCATGTATAGAAGCTTTACCATTGAATCAAAGACATTATCTCTTTGGTCCCTTGTATTGATTTTTTTGTTGTACATGTGTTGTTTTCTTCAGGACCTGACAGCCATCGGAGTGACCAAACCAGGCCACAGGAAGAAGATCTCCATTGAAATCAGCAAACTGAGTATCCCGGAATGGCTGCCTGATTACATCCCTGTAAGGAGCACCTCTGTCATCCCACATAACATTCATAAAATCTTTATCTTTTTCTCTTATAACAACACTTGTGTGTAACAAATTGCTGTCAGAAAGAGAAGTATTGTGACTTAAAATGATTAAAGCGCAGCACACCGGAGGATCATATATGTCTGTGTTTGTTGCTGCAGTTGGACCTGGGGGAGTGGCTCAGTGTGATTGGACTTCCTCAGTACCAGAAGAGATTGTGTGACAATGGCTACGATTCCATCACAATAGTCAAAGATATCACCTGGGAGGACCTGCAGGAGATTGGCATCACCAAACTAGGTGAGAGATGAGACCAGATCCACTGTCACATCAGCTGATTTAAATGATCTGACTGTGAAGTGTCTCTGTTTTAGGACATCAGAAGAAGCTGATGTTAGCAGTGAAGAGGCTTTGTGATCTTCAACGCTCTAACCATGCTGACAGAACTGGAGGTGGGACTCTCAGGCGGAAGCCGCCCGCTGCTCTGGAGCTGGTGGCCATTGAGCACACACCAACACACAACGTGCATGCTCATGCGCACTCTGGTGGTCCAACTGACAACTGCTGCCCCTCCCCTCGCACCCCCAGGGCGCTGCTCTCCTTCCAGGACAGCGAGCTGAGCTCTGAGCTGCAGAGCGCCATGATGGGAAGGGCGGGAGGCGGAGCTGCAGAGGCATTTGGAATCAGGGGCATAACCTCTGCAGCGGCTATATCTGCCATGTCAGTCAGTCAGGAAAGCATCAGTACAAGATCACGTGGCTCTGGGAATTCTGGGAATTCAGGACATTCTAATTCAGGATATTCTCAGGAGCAACAGGCTTCAGCCAGAACTTCCAGCCGGTCTGAACAGAGTGTGGGGGGTGGAGGAGGAGAGGAGGCCAAGCATGGAGGGGGTAGTCCTGGAGGCAGAGGTAGACAGAGACCCACAGATATGTGGGAGCACCAGAGTCGATCTGCAACCCCAAACAAACTCCCCTTCTCCCCCCTCACTCCACCGCTAACGCCAAGCAAAATGCCTCGCTTTGCCTACCCAGCAGTCCCCCCCAAGGCCAAACACTTCCAGTCTCCTACCCGGCTCCTACAGCCTCAGCACCACACACCCTGCTCCCCTTCCTCTCCATCCCCCCTACCTTCCCCCACTCAGAAGGCCTATTGTTACATTCAGGCACAGACTGGAGGCGTTAATGGCGCTCAGCGGGCGCTGTCCAAACCTTTGCCTGGAGCTGTGCCTCTAATGGGACACTGGTTTGGACAGACTACTGCTGAGGACACCCAGAAGGGCCCACACAAGAAGCGTGCTCAAAGCCTGACTCGCTATGCCCTGTCCGATGGCGAGCCAGATGAAGATGATGACCTGACTTCTGCCTGCAACTCTGCTTCGTCTGCAGCCATGCCCTCCTACGCCACTTTATCTCGCAGACCAGGACGGGGGCACACCAGCGCCACAGGAGCCCAGCGGCACATCAACCGCAGCCACTCCTTTGCTGTGCGCTCCCGGCGCAAAGGTCCACCTCCACCACCACCCAAGAGGATGAGCTCAGTGAGCGGTAGCCCAGCACGCCAACCAGGAAATGGGAAGGTAGTGGAGTCAGATGCGATGGGAGGGGTGGAGATGGATAGTGTAGGCAGCGTGAAGAGCATAGCAGCCAGACTTGAAGGAAGCAGCAGCAGCAGCCCATCCCGGAGGATCGATATTCCTCCACCAACCTATATCCCCACTTCACCTGTTTTCAGTCCCATTTCCTCCCCGACACCACATGGGATGCCTCCTCACATCATCTTGCAGCACTCCAAACCTGTGCCTGCCCTGGGCCTTGGTGGCCTAAGAAGGTCTGAAATTGAAAGGACAGAGGGAGACACAGACAGACAAAGAGGGGAAAGCTCTGAAGGATCATCTGCTGAAAAAGAGAAAACAAGAAAAAATGAAAAAATATCAAAGATGGTGTCTTCCAAGCAGAGCTCTTGTGACCACCTGCCCTTCGCCAAGGAGGGTAACCTCACCATCAAACAGAGACCCAGGATCGCTGTTGTCATCCGGGGAGACCCTGATGTGAAGATTCCTCCAGAGGACCAAGTTCAGACCCCAAATAGCCTGGATCTCCCAGAGTTCAATCTGAAAGAATCTGACACTGTGAAAAGACGACACAAACCCAAAGACAAGGATGCTTCCACACCTGAGGAGGCTTCTCCACCGCCCAACAACCACCTGCTAACCACAAACCTGAGTGCAAACGCACACAGTGATGTCAGGACACAGAGCAACGGAGAACCTCAGAGAAATATTTTCCAGAGAGTCGGCTCCATGGGAAAAGGCCCCAAGCCCCCAGTGTCCTCAAAACCTGCCAGTCCTATTAAACAGCCATCTAGTGACAAACCTAAGGCTCCCGAGAAAACAGTTTCTCCGGTCCCAGCTGCTGCACAAACAGCCATTCCTAAACTAACCAGTGTACAGATTCACACAGTGTCCCCGAAGTTGGGTGGCAGCATCCGCACACACACTGTGAAAGATGGAAAAACCCCACACACACTGACGTCCAGGCAGGAGAGTCCACAGAGAGCTGCTGCTGTATCGGCATCAAGACTCCCTCAGCTCAGCCCAGCTGCAGTTTCAGCACCAGGTAACACTCACCAAAAGCACTATTTAAACCTCACAATTATGTGACCTCACATCTAAACCACAACTCCATGTCCTGCAGGAACAAACCTCCATATGGTCCATAGCGCCCCGTCAGCTGCTCCCCCCTCTCCAATGCAAGCCCCTTTGTACTCCACCTCACCTCCAGGGGGCCACGCTGGGAGAGCAGGGACACCCCAAGCCAGTGTGGCCGGTCTTGAGGTGCTGGCCCACAAGAGGCTGGAGCAAACCAGCACGTCACTGGAGGCTGCTCTCAAAGTGGTGGAGAACAAACTTGCACACGGGAGCAGCATGGCCGGGTAAATACTTCACTCACATACAAACCACTTACAGTAGTGACGTGGTGGGTTCCAGGTCACCTGGGATGATAGAACTGCAATGTACTGTATATAATTTTGACATTTGTTGTATTTGCATTCCAGTTGGATTCTTTAAAGTATGTGGTAGTTGTGCAATTGCTGTAATCCAACAATAATCTCAGATTTTGAAACTGTAAACAGCTGAACAGGAAAATGTTGTGTAAATAACGCAGGCTGTTAAAATGAGTCCCCTAAACATTCAGCAGCTACACAAAGGAATTCTAAGTAATAACAAGTATTCATCCTGGAAATACAGAAGAACAGCACGTTTCCTTTGTACTACGGTGATAATGTATGTTTATATAAAACAGAATCAAATAATAATATTTAATGGTACATGTAAAGACTGGTACTGTAATTCCAGCAAGAACCAGCCTCAGCAGCAAAGATCACTGATACTTACCTGCAGATAGCAGATGTATCAAGTTAGCAACACGGGAAGCAACTTAAATTGTTCTGATTCATATTAAGATTATTATTATTTATTTATTTGTTTATTTTTTAATTTAGGAACAGACAGGGCATTACCATAGGTTTTCCTGGTTAGTTTTAGTTTGAACTCTAGCTAATCTGGTTTGGAAAATCTCAGCAGTATCAGTTATATCATAGCTGAAAGAGATAATACACACAACTGTGGAAAAATTTGATTTTCTGACTGATTGTACTCACGTCCATCTGTCCTGTCTCCTCCTCAGCGGCAGCAGCTCGGTGAAGGCTGCAGGAAATATTCTGGATGACATCAGCAACATGTTCGATGACCTTGCTGACCAGTTGGACGCCATGTTGGAGTGACATCTCCGCCCTACAGACTCCAGCCAGCAGGAGTCCACCTTGTTGTGCTGGTAAGACCAGAGACTATGGAGCCCAGACCCTGTACTGGATCCCTTGGACGAATCACCTTTGAGGATTTCCTGCAGGACCTTTCCTCAGTATTATCTGTTTTTTTCAACGCAAACACTTCGCCTTAGGACGCACAGACAAAGAGCAGCTGCCCAGTGACTGTGTATGTCCAAAACATTATCATCAAAAGGAATTAGGGTCCATTTAAGTCACATTACCTGTTAATGTATAGATAAGTCTATGGGGGCACTGTGTATGAGTATATTTATACTTCTCTATGATTGTTTTTTTAACTAATGGAGTTGACGGATCCACTGTTTAAAAGATTCTGCTGTATATTTGCATCACTGTTTTTATATATATGTTCACTGCTGCTTACTGTCTATAATATGGGGGAATATAGTTTATTGTACTAAAAGCAGCATATTCCATATATATGTAGCTTTGCTTTGACATGTTTTTACCAAAGTCTTTGATCCTCCTCAGCAGGTTTCTGTCAGGAAATGTCCAAGCAAGTTTATCAGTTCTGACTGTTGTGGACGGAGACAGTCATTCAGAGTCTGTGGAGCTCAGCCCGTCTTTGGTTCACAGTGTGGACGGTCTCACAGTTGCCTCAGGGTACTATGAGGTGAATTTACTGTAGCTCTGCTTATTTCCAAAGACGGCAAGATGTTTTTGAACATTTCAGCAGGGGGACCTGTCAAAGCACGTGGAGGTTAAGTTAATCTGTAAGTGAGTGTGTGTCTGTAGGAGCTTCATCAGTGTGGAGACTGTAGAAATTTCACCAGAATAATTAAAGTCAGTTTATATGTTGATATATTTATATAAAAAAAAATGAATTCAAATGCAATAAAACTATGCATTATAAAACTAAAAAGTAAAGATTTAAAAATATTTCCAACATTTTATATTTTTTCCTTATTTCATCTTCACGTCAATAATTAAGTTTGAAAACCGAATTACAAAATGAATTTTTAAATGTTTTTGTTGAAATGTTTCATGTCTTCCTTCATATTTTAATTTCATGACCCAGAAGTTTCCAGCTTTAACATTTACCTTCTATTTTGAGAGCACTTTAAAGCAACAGTGAGCAAATTTTTTTGATTGATTGATCACATGATCCTAATGTGTTGAGACTCTTAATGTGGAGATATTTTCTCCTTTAGGGTTCAAGGGACATTTTGCTGTTCTTCAAACATCACACGAGTTTGACCTCCACAAGTCTTGTAAGGAAAGGCTGGTCTTTAAATGAATGTGACGATGTAATGTTAGAGCAGGAAACTAAAAAGTCTTAAGTAGGAACTTAAGTATAAAAACATTCTCTACAGAGTTATCCATTGGAATATATAAGAATCTTTTTAGTATTTGCTTACTTTGAATTGTGAAATGTTTGGTTTAATCATTTTGTCCCAGACTTGATGCAGGACAGGCAGTCAGTTTAGGTAGCGCTGTCGAAGTCCAACAATGAGCTCCATTAACAGAAGCAGTTGTTCAGGAGTTTGCTTTAGTTCAGCCTGAGATCTCAGAGTCAGTCTCTTCCCAGCAGACTCTGTGAGCTGTTCTGATGTGACCCTCCTTCCTTCATGCACCTTAGTGAGTATTCACATCACACAACGGTGAGAAGATGCTCTTACTGTTCTAACTCCACTGTCATTTACGTCAGAGAGGCTTGTTTGTGAGTTTGTTTGTGAGCCATCCACTTCCAGTGAGGCCAGTAGAGAAGAGCCATTTCCTGAAGCCATCTTTGATCCTTTCTTCCTCTGCACTCCTTTTTTATGTACTGTAACTAAACATGGGAGTCGGCATGTTTTTTAAGATATTCAGGCATTTGTTCAGCACTGTTTGATCCTCTGTTAAGTTATAATGGTTGTCTGTGGCTTTTATTATATTTCCAATAAATTCTATGTCACCCTGGAAATCATTAAAAGGAGAATGTTCTGGGGAAGTTTTGTATTAGATCCCATGTAAAAGGCTTGCTACCATTTCTCTCTTTTTTTTTTTTCTTTTTTTTTTTTTTTAAATCTGTCCATGTCACTTTAAAATGTGAATGAAAAATGTGTTGTGTTATATTTGACAGTGCAGGAGCAGCATGTGGTCAAAGAATCAATGAGACTCACAGGAGTTTCTGTCTGTATCCAATCCAGATTTTATTTTTACTCTAAACGATGCCATCTGTTCACACCCGAGAAATCTGGTCAGCCTACGTGTCATTGGTTGCTATTGATGATGTCATATCTTCTCTGTTCAGTGATGTGTGTGTCTGACAGAAGCTCAGTATTGTTTTTGCAGCGTCGATCCTATGAGACGTTGCCCATCAGTTTTTGTTTCCGGTCGGTCATTTGACCAAAACCATCTTGTCTCCTTTTTAAACCAGAAGGAACTATATGTGGAGAACATGTATTTAAGTTTATGTGAAAATAACCCTACTTCTTACGTGAGTTTATGTTCTCAGTTTTGGGTTTCCAGTCTTCTTATATACAACATGATGTTCAGTTTGAGGAAAGCAGACCATAAAGCAGGGGATGGATGGCTACAGCGTAATTGACAGACTGTATCACACAATCCGGATGGAGTACAGAGCAGGTCAGATCCAGCCCCTCAGCTCAGGAAACAGGGTGACATCATAGATGGTTGACATTGGTTTTAATCAGCTAGTCTGTTTGTGAACTCCCATGAGCCAACACTGCTTCAGCAAACACATCTTTTATTGCTTGAGACCCCAGAACCCCCCCAGACTTCATATTCAGCATATCATTCAAAATAAAATTTCTTCTTCAATTATTTATTCATGTATGTACAAATCAAACAAGAGCAACATGAAATTTTTTTTTTTTTTTTTTTAATCATGACAAGGTCAAAAACCCTGGCAGTCGTTTGGACAGTTTCATGTTTCTAACCCTAAACAGTGGCCTCAGCTGTTCTACGGCTTAAGCACACTGGCATTTTTGAGGGGAAACAGACTGTTGTGGTTATTTTGGCAGTGAAGCCTCAACAGAGACGCTCAGCTGGTAGCGGTAAAGGAAGAATATACTCTTTCATTCTAGTTACTGATTACAGATGTCAACGTCTGACCTTCATTTAAACTAGATTTTAACTACTTGACTCAAAAATCTGAAAATAATTTATTTTCTCTACGGTTATTGCTCACATGGTCCTTCTCTCTCTCAAACATTCTTCCTCATATATTAACATTCATTCATTCCTGTGTGGCATTAAAAAGTGGTCGAGCCCTAAATTAAAACAACAAAATCATCCAATAATACTGTTTAACACAGGATTTTAAATGTTCTGAGTGTCTTTGTGGGTAAAAACCGGGGATTGATTAACTCGCTGGGTTCTCCAGCGAAGGCCTGGATGATGAAGGCGATGATGACAGTGGCGGTATTTACAAGTTGCTGAACAGTTCGTTCCTCTTGCTCCAGTCCATGGGTGGGGCTTTCTTGGCAGCTCGTTTCTGATGGGCTCTTTCTCTGGCCTGGGCCAGTGACATACCCAGACCGATGCCTTCGGGCTTCTCAGCCTGCAACACAGAAGGGCCACTGTGAGTGACCTGACACAGGACCAGTGGAACATTTCAACAACATGATTCTCAACTTGTTTGCAACCAAAATGTCGGATTCATAAAGAGTATTTTACTATTTTTATGAGAATGGAATAAACTCAACATGACTCAGTGAGCGCTGTTACCCTACAACAAGAAGGTCGCGGGCTCGGTTCCCGGCCTGCGGCCTTTCTGTGTGGAGTTTGCGTGTTCTCCCCGTGCCTGTGTGGGTTTCCTCCCACCGTCCAAAGACATCCATCCATCCATCTTCTACCACTTTTCCGTTTCCAGGTCACGGGAGTTGCTGGAGCCAATCCCAGCCAAGGGCGGGGTACACCCTGGACAGGTCGCCTGTCCATCACAGGGCCAACACATAAAGACAAACAACCACTCACACTCAGACCTACAGACAATTTAGAGCCACCAGTTAACCCAAACATGATGTCTTTGGACAGGAAACCCATGCAGACACGCGGAGACACGGGGAGAACATGCAAACTCCGCATAGAAAGGCCCCAGGCTGGGGCCTTTCGTGCTGCCCAAGACATGCATGTTTTGGTTAACTTGTGACTCTAAACTGACCATAGGTCTCAATGTGAGTGGTTGTTCGTCTCTGTGTGTCTTTGTGTGTTGGCCCTGTGATGGACTGGCAACCTGTCCAGGGTGTACCCCGCCCTCACCCAGAACGTTGGCTGGGATTGTCTCCAGCACCCCCAGTGACCTATGGGGTAGAAGTGGTAGAAGATGAATGAGTGAATGAATGACTCAATGATGTATGTGAATCGCCTTCATTTTTAAGGCTCTTCCAGTATTTCCATCATACTTTTGTTGGCTGTCACTCAAGTAAATTGATTAACTGACATATTTCATAACTTCCTTTTAAAAACCTGCGTTACTTCTCAAATTGTGATATTAATTGAGACTATTTGCTTCAAATAGCACAACTCCTCTTCTTTTAATCTCTGCTGTTCTTAATACTGGAACTTGTGTTCCACAAACCAGAGGAGTTTGTCTCAGCCTCTGTCTGTGACGCGAGGATGCAGACGAACCTCTGCGGGGGGGTTTCCTAATGCTGCAGGCAAGGAGGTGTTGGAGGAGGTGCTGGATGCCGATGAACTCACAGATCCTTTGGGCTTCATGGCTACTGGTGCCTGTGGAAACACACACACGTGCCCTTGTTACCCTTCTCAATGAAAGACAAAACCGTTTACATTCAGGAAACTCACTAAATGATATGGCCTTTTTGTGTGTGTGTGGGGGGGAGTGCTATTATATCGTATAAACAAAACACATAACTGCGGTCAAGAGGAATGACACAAATTTGATGTTTCTCTGCACAACAACAATAAAAAAAAAAAAACCTCAAACAGCATTTACACAGTGACAGGGAAGAGAGTTAAGCGCCCAGCTGTGATGGCCAAAGCCTCTGGACCCTGGAGGTCAAAGGTCAGGAGGGAGAGTGAGAGTAAGAGCAGGAGGTCAGGGAGACAGATTTGGAGAGGCAGAATAGTTCAAATTTGAAATTCAGGATGACAAAGACAGTGACTGATGATCAATTCCTGTCAGGCCATTTTCCTTATATTTGTGATTGTTATCATGCTGATGATTATTCTTACTGTTGTTATTACGCAGGCTTCACTGATCAACAGTGACGGTGTGACAGTACCACAGTGGGGGGAGACCAGCAGGGGGCAGCAGACCTTTATCTCCAGTCCTTTCTGTTCTCCCCCACACACTGACTGCCTCCACTGGCTGAGGAGCTTTGATTTCAGAGCCGGAAGCGCAAAAACGATTTGTTGATCTTCAATATTTTTAACCTTCTGGTGACACTATGGCCAAAAACAGCTGTTTGACACCAAACAAACAGCAGCATGAAGTTTAAAACCAAGTTTAAGATCACTTTTTTCCCCCCACTCAGCTGTAACTGCGTGTGTCTCTCTCTCTGACCAGAGGGATCGGCCCCTCTGGTGACATTGTGGCTGACCCTTCACCATGGCAACAAAGGCTCAATACTGTGTGTTTTTTTTTTCTCTCTCTCTCTCTCTCTCTGTCTCACTGTCTGTGTCCTGGAGGATCATGGGATTTAAGTGGCTTTAACTCTCAAGGCAAGTTGGGGATTATGCAAATGAGAAAATTAACGAGGTTCACACACTCACTCAGATTCTGCTCTGCCGCAGCCCGAACAATCACTCATTCAGCAGCTATTACATAAGACAGTGCTTGAAATAAACACTCGTGACGACCTCTGACCTTCAGTCTGTGTGTATGTGATGGTGGGGTGGGTGGGGGTTACCACTGCTCCTTGTTTACTTTTGATAAACTGTTCTGGAATGTCACTCACCCTCTTCATTAAAAGGCCACTCCACTTATTTTTAGATTGTGATGCAGGTACACCCTGATGATGTCACTGAGATGTCATCAGGCTATGTTCAGGGTTTGCAGACTACAGAGTGTGTGTGTTACAGGCTGAGGTATGTGCGCTCAAATTTATGAAACTTTATGAAACTAAGAACACTTAAGAAATTGAGTGTTTCAAGTGTGTTTCTGAAGTGGGAAGTCGAGCTTTCCCAGTCAGAGTTAAACTAAAGCGACTGCTACTACAGTGATTGCATGTTCAAAAAGCAAACAACAACAACAGCTTTCCCCTCGGCTCAAACATCTGAAGTAATCTGTGGAGGTTTAAAACACAGCTGGACTCTGGCTGGTCGATAATCACTATCATCATATGTCAGGTCAGATTTCAGTTCACTCTTACTGCACATTCAACGTTTGTCACATGACAAATAAAACTTTGAGCTGCTGCGTTAGTCTGTACTCAAACATCAGATTCCCTTATATCATTATAAAAATCTAAAAATATGGCAGATTTTTATTATATCGTCATCTGTCTGAATTTGATTTGAAATCTTTCCATGTTTCCACTTGAATCTCTGTTTCATGTGGTTCCATTTTTATTCTTTTTAAAGCATCAGGTCTGATAAAAAAAGCTCAGATAAAAGTTTTAGTATGATCACATAAAGCTTTGGAGTGTTGTGACAGCGATATAAAACGTTTCATCCAGTGATCACCTGTGAGCTGCACACACATAGTCCAACAGTGTCCACAATCCTAATCCACTACCAGGAAAGTCCAGAGAGGATCAGCAGGGCTTTTCCATTGCGTATGTGCGTGTGCGTGTGCGTTTGTGCGTGTGTGTGCATGTGTTCCTCACCTCCTCCTCCACCGATGCTCTGTGTGATGGTGGCTCAGGAAGAGGTCCTACAGTGGAGGACAGAGGCCTCATCAGTTCAACATCAGATTATAATTATGATTCTTACACATTCAGGGCATTGAAGCAGCAGAACGTAGACAAGTGTGTGTGTCTGTGTGTGTGTATATACCAGTGAGATGCTCCTCAGTGGGCAGGACGTTGCACCTCTGGAAGAACTCATCAGTCTCAGCATCGACCACCAGGAGTTTGGTCTCGTCTCCTCCCGCCTTGATCTTAGCAACCACCTCTGAGTGCTGCATCCCAAAGACGGCCACACCATTAACCTGGGGGAGTGGGGATGAGAGGAGGAGAGGAGAAAGGAACATGTCTTTTAGCTCATACTTTTTTTGAACAGTGACTGACTTTCACACATTCAATCAATAATAAGAATAATTTTATTCTTACAGATAAAAAAATAAAATTAAATAAAAAAATCAGACATTTGGCCAGTGTTAAAATACTTTTAAATCTGAATGATCTATCTAAGCATGGCATCATAGTGGTTAGCGCTGTTGCCCCACAACAAGAAGGTTGTGGGTTTGGTCCCCGGCCTGGGGCCTTCCTGTGCGGAGTTGGCATGTTCTCCCCGTGCCTGTGTTGGTTTCCTCCCGCCGTCCAAAGACATCATGTTTGGGTTAACTGGTGACTTTAAACTGTCCGTAGGTCTGAGTGTGAGTGTGAGTGGTTGTTTGTCTCTGTCTGTCTCTGTGTGTTGCCCTTGGCTCCAGAACCCCACCATGACCCAGAAATGGATAGTAGATGATTGAATTAATGAATAATCTATCTAATGATTTTTAATGTTGATGATTATGATAATGACGATGATGGATAAAACAGATGCAGTCTTTCCAGCCAGAATAGTGGCAGGTTCATTATAACCAGGGACTATCAGCCGTTGCTCCAAACAATCAATCTTAAATAAGATCATTATAAATCATGAGGTCCTATTGCAGTAATAAACAGAAATAAACAAACGTGGTAAAGAGTCAAACTAAACTACAGAGAGTGAGGTGTGCCAACCTCCTGCTTACTGAAATAGACCTCACTCACATTAAGATATCTACGATTAAACTGATGACGGCAATCCAACACAATCAACTTATTGTGAATGTGTTTTTATGAAGAAATGTGATGAAATCATGTGTCTTCTCATCTCTGATTTCCTTACTGCAACAGTTAGTTTATTAGACGGAATATATCTAATAACGCTCTATGCCTTCTGCTCACTCTCATCATGACATGACCCAGTCAGCTGACCTGTGACTTGTTCACGCAGACAACAGCGGTGTTATCATGGCTGTTTAGGAGATTAAGTTGGCAGACGGAGGGACAGCAGGGAAGAGTGATGGTCTCTGTGATGGAGGGGGATTGGTACGTGATTACAGGGTAGGGCGCACACAGACACACTCCCAGAGCGGGAACTAATCAAGCCTCTGGGATAAGAGATAAGTAACTGAGGAATTCCTGTGGGAGGAATAGCGGAGGTTGGAATCTGCCTCACCAGCTCCCACAGCAGTCGGGAATGTCAACAGGTGGTACAGAGCATGGCGCCGTGCCCCTCCCTCTGTGACCCCTGACCTCTGGACAGGATTCATCACATTCTCTGCATTCTGATCCTACAGTGTCTCAGTGTGAGTACTGTATGGTGTTACCTCATTCATTTACACCCCCCCACCTCCGAAAAGAAAATAAAGAGGCCTGCAGACTTTAATTCAGACCACAGACACACTAACTGGATTAACTCTTACTTACGCACCCCTGTGCACACATGTGAAAACACACACATTACAGTTACATACACTCTCCATCTCTAACATGATTTCACCTCTCTGTTTTCCCACTTGTGTAATAGGATTAAAGCTGATACACAAACAAACTGAATAAAAAAAAAACACACACACACAAACAGCATCAAGCAAAAGTGTGTTTTAGTGGAGGGGAGTGTGTGTACCTCGATGATCTTGTCCCGTGGTCTGAGACCAGCTCTCTGGGCTGGAGAGTCGTCATCTACGGCTCTGATGAACTGGCCTGGTTTAGACTTGTCACTGTGCAGGTTGAAGCCGTAACCATTTGCTCCCTTCTTCAGGTGGTAGAAACGCGGCCTCAGCCCACTGCTGTCATCCTGCATGCGCGCACACACACAAACACACAGATTAAAAAAAAAAAAAAAAATCAGCATGACAGTTTAATTAAAGTTGCAAACAGTCATAATCCAGTTCATCCAGTTCATCTGAGGATTTTCTGGGTTGTATTTCGACCCGGAAATTCTAGGTAGGAAATATGTCTTCAGCATAACTCATAACTTTTCCTGAAAGTCAACTTTTCAACTGAAGTCATTTTTTATTTTTTTTCTTATCATGAAGGTTTCTTCCATATCCTTCGTCCCCCTCTGATGCGACATTGCATTGCAGTTTCTCCAACATTTAGCTTCAAGGTCACAGTATTTGCTACAAGCTGATGATTTTGTAACAGGAAATATTCAGTGTGATGATCTGTCTGGGTAAAATATTGAATGCCTGAGAAAATAAAACACAGATTTAGAAGAAGTGGAACAACAGGCCACCTTATTCACAGCTTAATCACAGTTAATGGGTTTTACGGTTTCCACGTGACCTGATATTTTAGATTAAAGGGACGTGATGTGTCTCTCAACCGTGGTTATTCATTTACAAAGTGGAGCAGTTAATCTTAACCTTCTTCACTGCAGGCTGCTCACGTCATCATTACAATCATTACACGGTACATACGTCATGTAACTTCCCTATTTATGTACATGAAGCTCATTTGGAAAATGACATGAAATTGACTCCAAAGCATGCAATCACTTGTACATGCAGAGAACGGCTACACTGACGTCAGAGGCTACAGCTTCATTATAGGACCTCTAGAAATGATTGCTGATTGTTCCTATGGGCATAAACGTGTTGACATTTTCCGGGACCTCAACTGCAAAAATGTTCCAGGTGACTAAGCCAACTGTACAACATTAACAACTTTAAACAGCGCAGTGAAGATAATTAGTCTGTTTCACAATTATTTAATAAATGGTCCAGTCTGAAGACTTGTTGCAGCCATATATGGAGAATCCTCACATCAACATATAAAAAGTTCATTCATTCATTCATCTTCTACCGCTTATCCATTTCTGGGTCATGGGAGATGCTGGAGCCAAGACTGGGCAAGGGCGAGGTACACCCTGGACAGGTCTCCAGTCCATCACAGTGCCAACACACAGAGACAGACAGAGACCACTCACACTCACACTCAGACCTACGGACAATTTAGAGTCACCAATTAACCCAAACATGATGTCTTTGGACGTACAGAAAGGCTCCAGGCCGGGAACAAAACCCGTGACCTTCTTATTGTGGGGCAACAGCACTAACCACTATGCCACTATTCATGTTAAGTCAAAATTGTCAACACCTACAAGTAAAATATCAGATGAGAGGAACTGATTACATTAAATTTGATTTATTTTAGACCAAATTATCAGAGAGAAAGTTCCATTTTAGATTTACTGAGTCATAAATAAGAACTAGTTCAGAATTAACTGAAGCACTTAAAACTTTAATAGCATGTGACTTAAAATCTCATGATTTCGCCAAAACCTCAAAAGCTTGACTTAAGTGCTGTATTTTGTTGGATACTTTCAGTAACAATACTCCAAAGTACAATTGTCCCTTAAATGCAGACTAAAGACACTAACTGGCCCCCACTCAGTCATAAAAGGGGTTTGGACAAAATTAGTTGGTTTGGAAACAGTGAAAAAAGATGATGTAATAAAGGATTGCTACCTAAGTTGAGACGGAGTGCTGTTATCTACCCAGACAGGCCTTTATTTACCTGGGCTGTCTGTCCAAATCTAGCCTATATATGATGAGGATGCTGTCTTTAATTAATGAAAGCACCGACTGAGTTACTTTGGTTACATGAGTTGAGGATGGTAATTTCAGTGTGGGGACCTGATTAGATGAGGTATCTTTTGTTTTCACACTTGTACATCAGCTGGTGTGTTGTTGTTTGCTGTCATTGTGCTTCCTGATCATTTTATTTTGCCACTTAGCAAACAGCACGGCCCTGTTATTCTATCCCATGACCATCAGAAGAAGACACTGGTTATTAAGGAGAAATCAATTTTCTTCAATACAACATGATCTTAATTTTTTTAAGTGATGGTCTCATGTAGACGAAAATAAAGCAGGTGGTGCATTAGATTGTGGCTACTGACTGTGTGACTGAGAGTGTGGCAACCAATCAGGACAGAGTACAGAGCAGGTCAGATCCAGCTTTCACACCCCCTCCCATCCACCTTCTCCTCCAAATATGATTTCTTCTGGCTTCAAAAGTCCCAAGATAGTGACAGCCCAATTATAAACTGGAGGCTTCAAAATAGCAACTCACAAACCAGTGAGTGATGACACAGTGGTTTACACACTAGAGATGCTAGGTTTGTGATTGCTAACATTGACAGCTTCCCCCTATACCTGAGTCAAATAACTGATAGACAGATAACAAAAATCTGAGTAAATCCAAAACAAAATAAAACATCAGTCTGCCTTTAATCTTTGCTATGAAACTATTTAATAAAAGTTGTAGAGAATCAACATAATATCAAAAAAATCTAAAAAAAAAAACCAAACCAAAAACCATAATATTGCATCGGACAATCTGTTATATTTTTTGTGCTTTATTATTAGTAATTCACTTAGTGTTTCTTTGTTTGTTGGTGTTAATGTTTTCTGTTTTTTTGCTGAACTTTCACGTCTATAAGTCAACTGCACACATGCAGGAAGCAGTAACATTTGAAGCCCTGATAAAATATGTCCTCCACCCAGCTGTTGCACCGCAATGACCAGATAAAATATTCTCCACTATCAGGGGTTATCTGTCAATGATTTTCTGTCGAGTGACATTTAAGATCAACGACAGCATCCTTGGACATTGATGAGGAGGTTAATATGGAATCAGGGTGGTTGATGATTGTTGAAACATCCTGAGTGAGCAAGTCGGATCATGGGAGGGCTTGAGATGAGATGATTGTCAGGTTGAACCTTTGGATGGAATCACACATTTATGACAAAACTCACATGTTGATGCAGACAATAAAGATGATCTTTGATATGATATATGATAACAGGTTAGGTTCAAAGTAGGAAAGCTCTGCAACAATATAATCTCATCTCACAGGCAGAGGTGTGTACTGGCTTCTTGATAAGGGGATTTAACAGTCCATCCACTTACTCGTGTGATGAACCCATTACCTGACTCTGCAGTTTACCTGAGCCCATAGAGGGTTGTTAGAGTCTTTCGTGTCCATTTTTTTCAGTTTTTATTAATATTATCATTATTATTCTTATTTTCATGTATTTTAATTATCAAGTGGCGGAGAGGTGGATTCCAAAACAAAGCCATACCTGATGAAACTGTAACTGACAGCAGATTATCAAACTCTCCTCCACTAATCTCAAATCCAGTCTCCAGACCAGCAGGATTTTACCTCTTTTTGAAGGTTCTGTCCACACACAAATAAATATATATAAACAAATATAACATATATGGATCTGTAGCTTCACTTCACAAAAAAACAACAACAACAACAACAATAAAAAACAACTAAGGTTGCGTGAATCAGCAGTCATCTATCAGCAACTAAAAAAAGGAAAGAAAGCAACATATTGTTCTTTTTTGTATTATAAGCTTCAACAAAAAGACAGTGAGTTGTGCTATTGCTGATGAAAAGCATCTGATCAGGGCTGGATCCAGCTTTTTCTATGAATCAGTGTACACCATACAACAGCAGCCTCATGGGTTCACAACCTTTTGTCAACAAGGATGAGACATTTCGAGATGAACAAAGAGTCACTTCCTCAATTGAAACAGGTGAGTGAGCAACTCTTGGCCACTGAAGAGTATTAAAAGCCGTCATGTGAAGTGAACAAACACCAAATAATCCATTTAGTGCAGCACATCGGAGCAGAGAATCAGCCTGTGTCCACAGAAGTGACCACAGATTAACTACCACCTCTGTCCTTAGCATTGTCAATATCAGCGAAGCCACAAATGATCTAAATGAGACCCTGGGAACAGGCTGAACCACAAGCCTTACCTTACTTAGCCGGATATACTCAGAGTGTGTCTCAGTGTGTGTCTCTGCTAACATGAGCTGTTGGTCAGATCTCCCTCTTTGTCGCAGGAGTAGGTCTGTTGTAGTCATCAACTGGGCCTAAGAGAGGCCCAAAGGGCCAAGGCCTAGGCGTGGTGACAGCAACCAGCAGGGTGGCGGGGGAGGAATAATGGAGGTAGTGAGAGTAGCTCAGGAAGGATGCCAGGCTGATTTTCCCTTTGATCAGATTCAAAACTGTTACGAGTTTCTGCCTTAACATTGGACAAACAGCAAAGAGTTGATTGATGATCATGCTGTTCACTGACAGACCTGAAGTTACGTCCTCCACCACAGACTCCTGTGTTCTGTCCTTAGCATTTGGCCTCAGTATGAAGAGACCGGAGCTTGTCACTGAAGCCCAGACCTGAGTAAACGCTGACGCTTTTGTACATTAACGAGAAAAGTATAGATATATTAACAATAACAACATGTAACAGTTTCTGTCTTGGCTTAAAAAGCTTTTAGATCAGCCACCTCACTACAAATGACACATGAGCACTTTTTGATTTTCAGTACACCGAGGAAAACCACGGTATGAGCACAGGCACACATGCAACATTGCATTGACAGCAAAGCACTGCATGATAATTATACCACTGGGTAAAGTCCAACAGAGAATCTCTATGACATGCCTGCACTGATATAATTTCCACTGTTCGTTGCTGAAGCAGCCTTGTCCTGGCAATAAACATCAGAGACGAGTTTCCTAAACGAGTTCAACAATAATGATCCCTGGCGATATGACTTCTGATGTAACTCTGGTGACTCACTGGGTATGCACAGTTTTGTTACCTGTGTTCAAAGGCCATTGGTTGCTAAGGGTCAGGTCACTGGCATATTGTATAAATTAATTACCACTGCTTACAGCACATGCTCTTGGTGGCTAATGGCACAGTGTAAGGCAAAAGAAAATAATACATGTTGGGATTTTTTGACGGATATTTTGATGTAAGTCTCAAAAAGGCAAGTTTCCTTTACATCTGTATACTTGTAGCACCAAGAAAACTTAAAAATCATGAGGAGCATCTTTTATCTGATTTCTACATCGTCAAAAAAAAAAAAAAAAGAAAGAAAAATAATGTGTGCGTCTGTGTTCAGAGTTATAATCGGAGAATAATCGGACACAAACTGTCCTGTTTTAAATGGCCCTGATTGCCTCTGTGAGATGTGCATGACATCCGTTACTGCTGCAGCTGCTGTTTGAGCTGATAAAACAACAGGTTTTACAACACCAGCATACACCTGCCCCTTTCACCAGCATCCCTCTGTGCCTCCCCCTGTGCCTCCCCCAGCTGAGTAGAAATGCTTTGTTTATGTCTAAAATGTAGAGTATACTACTGACCAACTCTTACAAGTTTAGATACAAAGGCAAGGAAAAGGAACTCCCCCCCCTGCAGCTACTGACAGGAAGTACTGTGTTAGAGTTGCTACATGTCGGATCTGATGACAGAGCTGAAGTCTATCAGTTCATCAGAAGCGTTTGTCTGAATCTGAGGCAGATCATAGTGACGCCGTCTCCATGGCTGCATGTTTCACTGTGAACATCGCTGTGCAGAGATGCAGTGGTTCCTCATTTTGAAAGTATTACTGACATATGAAGTAACTGTTCTGCAATTTTCAGGGTTAATGATTTTACAGCTTGTTTTAGTTAAACATAGAATCCTGGTACAACAAAAGCTGAGACATACGGGGGGACCTTGAACTGTGACTGAAGCGCTCAACATTTGTGTGATGTGAAAACTTTATGACTGCCTCTGGGCACAGAGGGAGTAAACACTGTACCCCAAACATCCTGTAAAAACCCACGGTGACTATGAACTGAATACTTTGCGTAGAACCGGCCTGTCTAAGTTCTGTGTATGCCGTGACACGATGTATTTCAGTGTGTGATATCCTCTCCGTCCAACCTGAGTTTCTCTGATTAACATGACGATTGTATCAGCTTTGTGTTTATAGCCAGCTATGTGTTTAGTAGCTTTACATAATCAAACACCAACCACACAGAACTGCAACTTCATGGTTATCATTAACTGGCTGAGACAAAAACAAACAGTTCAGTGTCAGTACTATAGCAACTTGCTTCAAGGCCAGGAAGTGGTTTCTTCATAGGTTCCACCTAACAGCAAACTGCTAACAGAGAGACCTGCTCTGTATGAAACCTTGTTTGCATTTCTATGTGTGTGTGTTTATGTGCGTGTGTGTGATTGTAGACATGGCCTCTGTCCACATTTGTATGATACCTTAAATGTTATGCTTCAGCTACTGAGCTGAGCGTCTTCTTATGGAGTACTTTGACCAGAAAACTCTATTCTGCTGTAGAATCAACAAGAGAAAAAGGGCTGCTTGGTAGCAAAACTCACATCTGCTATTGTTAGCTTGCCATTAGCAGGTTAGCAAACACAGAGATTCAGAGGGAATTAAATACAACATGGTTAGTGCAGAAAGAAGTCTTTTATTAACTAATACCAGTGAGCTTTAGCAAATGATAAACTTTCTGCTGACTTTGCTTGACTTTGGCAAGTAGCCTAAGCTTCCTTCTTGAGAAAGACCTCAGAGGTTTGAAGATTGCAGAATACGGAACCATGTGTCTTCACATTAAAAGAAGTCAGATGACTTGGTTCTGTGAGCTCATCATGATGCATCCTGAATGTTAATAGAGGTTTTCTAGCCATGTCCTGGAGTAGACTAAGAGGAAGGCCAAAAGATTCTGAAAGAATTTACTGGGCTGAATAAGTCGAATAAGTAGCTGTATTGATGGTTTACTCAGTATTTTTTAATCACTAAAACCATCCCCAATGTTCCTATTTCACTTTAATGCATCTTTATATTGCCACCCACTGTCCTCCGGGTCTCTAAATGTCAGTCTGTTTGGTCACGCTGCAATCTGACTGAGTAAAAAGAGTAAAAAGTTCATGGCAGAGCTTGAGGACATCACACCATATATAATATAGTATTCAGCTCATTCAGTGTGAAAGGGAAGAAGCTTCAAAGACACCAAGCTCGCAAATTTCATCAAATGTAATTAAACTCTTTGTTGTGGCAAAGACCCTGATAAAATCTTGGCAGATCTGCAGACTTTGAATAGACATCATAACTTCATGGTCAGAAGTCAGAACAGAATGAAATGATCGCAGGACCAACAGCTCAAACTCTCCTTGTTAGGAACATGTCTTTAATTCATTTGAAACGGAAAAGTTGAAAAATCAATGGATGTCTCCACATTCTTTAATGCTGAGACGAAAGGACTTTGAGGAAAGTTGGATGACCGACAGCCTGTCTTGTATCTGGGTGTGTGTTTATTTAGACTATGTCACTAAGAAAACAGTGAGGCCATAAGGATTGTAGTCACATGATGCCAGCAGCCCTTTCATGAAGTTTATTTTGGATATCAGCCTGCATAAAGAACCATCTGATGAAAAGTTGCTGCTCCAAGCAATGTCATGAATATTGCATCTAAGTAACAAAACCTGGATGATGCACATCATGCGAGTGTCCAGTCAAGTAAAGTCAAGTTGTGTTTGTTAGAATAACATCAAATCTCAACAAAAGTTATCTCAAGGCCCTTTTCAAATAGAGCGGGTCAGGGCTGTTTCTGTAAAGACCCCAGCACCAGCTGCCACTAAGAGCAAACACCTGCTGACAGCGGCAAAGGAAATCTCCTTTTTAGAGGCAGAATCCACAAGCAGAATTGGGCATCCACTATTCTAATTATCAACATACTGTTTTGTAAAGAAATTTCTGTGTAACTAAAAAAAACAACAACACTGAAATTCACTTTTGAGTAAAAGCAATCCCAGTGTGAAAATGAGAAATTTCGGCCTGTCATTTGATTTTTATCATTCAAGTTTGTCTATTAAAAGAGATTAAATGAGTCTACGCTCACATGCTAGTTTATTAGGTGCACTTAGACATGATTAATGAAGTGCAATACAACAGGCCTCTAATAGCCCTCCTTATATTATTTCAATGGCGGTGTTGGAGGCTGTAATTTCTACTGCTGTTGAAATATATTGTTTTACACTGTTCCTAATATGTTTTCAAGTGTTGGAATAAACAGGATGGACAAAATATTTGTGTCATGGTCTTACAGTGGTTAGCACTCTCACCCCACATCTTATCCACAGAGTATAGATAATAGATAATGGATAAGTAAAGTTTGGTACAGAACATTCCACACTGAGATCATATGCTGATTAATAAAAAAATAAAAAATCTATTTTTAGCAAAATTGAACTTCAATTCAGAATTGGTCTATTTCACAGATATATTAAGAAATGTTCAATAACCCAGGAGACTAAATATTAAGCTCACTGGGTGTAACTTCTGTACACAGCTGGATAAGAACGTCAGTCTGTTGATGTTGCACCTCAGCTGGAAACATTCCTTTTGTGGAATAAATTTAAGCAACTGCAAACATGTTGAGTAACAGTAATCTTGATTTACAGCACATTCACTACTCCTCCACCGATAAAGTGATGGATTAATTGTTCTTTCCGAGGCTTATATGAGCAAAGTGATAAGAGATATTATGAAACATGAAAGAAGAAACAATCCTCCGTTAAGATGAGAGCTGCCTCTAGGTCTCCAAATGCAAGGGTCAAAGTCTTATGTTCTTCAGCGAAGCAGCACATACAGTTGAGTTAAGTGTTGTTATGCGCCAATAGGGGGAAAAGAAATAAGTCAATATGTTCTTCAAATGAGTAACCAATGGGCTGACCATTAATCTCTGACCAGAAAAAACTTTCTCTGAAAAACTGGCCAGGTCACCCCAGTGTCATTAGGTATTTGCATTCTGCAAGGTGTCAGCTTTTCAGATATACACATCTGAAAACAGCTCAGTTCACAAAACACAGTTGTTCTCATTAACATGCTTTCTGTTTCGGTTATCAAACAACAGACCAAGTTTGAAACTGTGACTGAAACTTGATCCATTAAGACGGGATGTTAACCAGCACCAGTTACTTCAAGCTCATGCCAAAGTCCTCATTTTATAACAACAAGGTGGCCAGACAATATCACCAGACACCTCAGTTTAAGACAAACACTGTGATTTGTTTTTACCATGAAACCATTCCCCCTCAGCTTGTGTGGCTGTGGGGGGAAACCCCAACCTGCCACTCGCTGGGAAATATTGGTGCCTCTTCACTGAAAGTAGATAAGGCTTTGGCAGAGGATTGTTAGATTTGTCACTAGGTGCTTCCTGAAGGCGCCAAATTGGTAGCACTGCGTATTTGGAAATGCTGCTTTTAAAATATTTTGACAACACTGCTGGCCGACTGATGGTATGACTTGATCAGTCAGTCAGCGACATTTGCTTTTAAATGTGGTGCGTATCCAGACTAATCAGTAGCAGCGCAATTATTTTAGGGGAATTGCCCCCTGCAAACTTATTTGGTTGGGATCCTCTTATTTCATCATTTGTTTGACATTTTCACATTTCAAACCACAGTACAAATAGCTGTTTAATACTGTGGCTAGAACCTTTAGCCCACAGACATACACACACAGTCTCACTTCACTTCACCCTATTGACTGTGTGTGTTAAGTGAGGGTGTCGGTATTCAGGGTCAGTGTGGCTTCCTTCTCAAGGCGTGAGAGTCCTCTCTCCTTTCCTCCCTGGCCCAGAAGTCTTTCTCCTCATGCAAACACTGTGGACAAAGCCTCCTCTCTTTCTGCTCTTAAGAGTCTCTATGGCGACCAGCAGACAGTTCTCAGTGCGGTGGAAGACCGGGTCGCTGGAGGCCAGGATGTTACCATAATACGATGACATGCTCATGCTTTCGTCCTCCCTAAAAAAGTGACCCATGAGGAAAGCAATCTCCAGCTCCCTGCTTAGGATATCGCCATAAAGGTTTTGGTAGATCCACTGTGAAAAAAAATCAACTGAGCCCTGAAATGCACCACTAAGTCTCTCCACAGGCAGATAAATGAAAGAAACAATTGTGTGAGCATGTTTATGCTCCACAGGCTAGTTTCATGTCATCATTAGCCAACCCATTCAAGTGTATCCTACTGAGAGCTGGTATCAGAGGCCAGTATCAGACCATTAGCCAGGCTCTGGCATGCCTCCCAATGAGGAGGAAAGTAGCAAGAGGTTAGCAGCATCCCAGGCAGCCAGCCTGGGCTTTTCACTGCACAGCAGAGTAGTGTGGTTGGGGCATGAACCACTTATTTGGAAAGGGCCCCAGAAATCCCATTTATAACAGAAAAAAACGGAGCTAGCAGTGCCCACCACACACCAGCTGTAAATGTAGACGTAAACTCCACAGACGTAAAGTGAACCTGCATCCTATCAAATGACCATCGAGATTAACTTCACAGGTTGTAAAAAGAAATCACATTGTATTGAAGTCTATGAGAAAATTGGCATCATCTCTCACCATTAGAGGATGGCCCTGTTTCCTCAGTAAACACTTTCTTAATGAGCTTGTGGTCACAGGTTCTAGTTTCAAGCATTTTTCAATACAATGTCATGTGTTTTTGTTATGATGGTCCTATTTAAGGGAAAAATGACCATAAAGCAGGTAATACCTTCTGGTGAGACTACCATGTGACAGTCTGTACCACAGACTCAGGAGTGAGTACAGAACAGGTTAGATCGAGACCTCACTCTTCCCCAGCTCCACGCTCTCCACCAAATATTACTTCTTATTTCAAATCAAGCTGGCTGAAAGCCAAATTCCAAAGTGAAGCCTTCAAAACAGCAGGGGTTAGTGGGTTACCACTTGGCGCCAACATGTAGAAAGGTACAGGCACAACTTCAAAATAAATCTTTTACTTTCAAGGACTTTCAATGACTTAAACTAAGACAAAATTACAAATACCATTAACACCATGTTTCAGTCATATTTTCCAAATTCTTGTTGTCATGTCAAATTGGGCAATTAGCCTAGATGCATGCTGGTACTTGTCCCAGTGTGGCTGCTAGTGAGTCCAGTATGCTTCTGGCACGAGTGAATACCATAAAGCAATACATCGATCTACTTATCAATCTTTTTCTCCACTTTCTCTGATCTTTTTTTCTCCTCTTTTCACTCTCACTCATCTAGGCAAGGTATTGCCACGTGAATTTACTTTCTGACTACATTGTTTCAAATTAAGAACCCTCTGGAAGGTTGCGTAATTGCGCTTTCATGACATTGCAGCAATGGTAGTGGAATATCGGAAACACTGGAGTTCAACGCATTTATCTTAATGCGTCCAACTCGACATTTAATATGAAATGAATGTAAATCTGAAATCAAACTTAGTTGTTTCCTTTGTTCCTTAATTAATTTCAATGACTGGCAAAGTTTAGGCCTTAGTCATGACCTGACTTGTGTAAGAAATGCTGAAAATGCTTATAACATAAATGAAAAAAATTAATCTGTTCATGTAACTTTTAAATCATTCTGGTTGTAATATTGATTTTAGGATTTTACTGTGTAAACAACCTTCATGGTGTTTTGTAGCTGATTCTTGTCTCCTGCATATTGAAGCAGCCATATATAAATAACCAAGTATACAATTGCTTTTATATTAAGTCCTCGATATAAAAAATCTCTTCCAGTTCAACATAACTAAACACCTCCTCAGTGAGGCTACGTTGCAACATTGTTTCACAACATTTAAATCAGGGCCCAGACTTTGCTCCAGCTCAACCAGTTACATAGCATGAGTAATCTGCTATTTTTACAACCAAACAATAAAGTTAGAAAATTGTTTCATAACCACCAACAAAAGTAGGATTACAGTCAACCAAAGAAAAACATGTATGTCACAGTATTTGAGTTTCTAATATGGACCATCAGGCAGACAGGGAGTCAGACCATTAGTATTGTTACCCATCAAGCTCCTTTTGTAACAAAACCTCATCAGAAATGTAAAAAATGTTGACACACCTTCATCCAACAAAAAGTCTAGACACTGAACATATGTAAAGTAGTTTTGTACCGCTAAACAAACCTATTAAATAATATAAAAAAAGTCCTACTGAATGCAGATCTGACAAAGCATCTGATCCAACAAGCCAAACTTGACTGGGAATTCATTACGCACAGTGACAAGCAGAGACTGAGACATTAAAATGATAAAGGTCAGTGACATTTCACTTTGCTGTGGCACCTCACTGTCTTAGCTTTTAGCTTTTCAGTGGTAAGTGGAAGAGTCTGCTTAGCAGGGGATGTATTCCAGTGTAACCTTTGAAGCTCACAGGCAGCACCAGCCTCAGATCAGATAAGAAGGTATGGCCTACGGCCACTGGTGGTTTAGACTAATCTAGTCTGATTCCTACATAGGAGCAATGTAGAATCAACTGTGCTTCGAATTATTAAATATATTTAGACGTGGAGTTGGGCAAAAAAAATAAAAATAAATTGTCAACTGTCAGAGATTTTGCTTTTCTGTTACCAATATAGTAGCTTTGACAGTATTTTTTTTTCCCAATGATTTTTGTGTTGATGTCAAAAATTACCAGAAACCTAACGCACAAAATTTGCAATGACAATAGATTTCCATCTGAATATTTTGTCAACAAACTAGTTGTTAGTTGAGAAACTTGTTCTGGATATTTGGGCATAGAATACATGTGAGTGATATAAAAGAAGAATAAGCAAATCTTTTTTAATATTGAAAAAAAAAAAAAAAAAAAAAAAGTAATATATATTTTACCTTTTTTGTGTAGCTGACTTTTACCCTACCATACATTAGGGTCATACATTACCATACATTCTACATCGGCCTGGGACAAATGAAACTTTGAATATTAGATAATCATATAAAAATAGGGGACATAAAATGGGCTACAATAATATTATATTGTTTTGGTATAGTATTTTTAAAAAGAAACACAAATACAATGATTATACCGAAAAACATCATTCAAAGAAAATCCCAATGATATAGCTCATAATTAGGCCCTAATGATATTACATAGTGATTTTATATTTTTATTCTTTTGATTGAATGATTGATTGATAGACTGACTGACTGATTGATTAGATCGATTTCCGGTCATCAGCCACCACTTAAAGTTGAGTTGAATGTTTTGGGGCAGGTGTTTTCTTGGAGCCAGAAAAATAAAATTTCACTGACTTTCGAGAAATGTTAAAACAGTGACAGTATAGATGTTGATGTGATAGATAAGGCTGTTCAAAGGGGCAAGAGGTGAACGACTGACCTTTTGACCTCACACTCTAAGTATTATAACACAACACAATTACAAAATGATATATAATAACAACATAATACAATATAATGTAATATAAGACAATATAAGAGTGTAGTGCGGTGTAGTGACAGAGGCAGTGTACCTTGGTGCTGGAGGTCACACTCAGCCTCCCCGAAGTCTCCGACGAGGTGTCCCCGTTCTCGCGGGGGACCGGGGTGGACTCCCTCGGCGTGCCGTTGCTGTGTGTGTCTCCTCGGTCCGAGTCACTTTCGCCGCCGCCGCCGCCGCCGGGCCGGGGAATCCCCTCCGTGACGAACTCTTTCTGGCACTCCAGGCTGAGCTCCTGGAGCAGCTCGGCCGTGTCGCCGTCCACCACGATGAGCTCCAGCGGCCCGGCGGTGGCCCGTATCCTGGAGACTACCTGCTGGTGGCTCTCGCCCTCCACGCGCTCCCCGTTCACGAACACCAGCCGGTCCCCCGCGAGGAGCCCAGCCGTGGCGGCGGGCGTGTCGGGCTCCACGAGCCTGATGAACTGGCCGCTTTTGCCCCTCTCTCCGTGCAGGTGGAAGCCGTATCCGCCGGGTCCCTTCTCCAGCACACACAGTCGGGGTCGGAGGGTTGACATGTTGGTTACTCCGAAAACTTCTTCTCCGCAACTCTTCAGAGCCTTAAAGCAGGGAATCACAGAAGAACCATAGAAGAAGAGACACCTGTTCACTCTACTGGCACTCACTTCCGCTCCCCAGACTCACTGTCAACTTTCCGTACTTTGTGATGAGTTTTCACGCCTACCGGCCGCTCACGGGTCCTTCTCCTGCCCCTTCTGTGTCCCGGGTCCTCCTCCTGCCCTTAATCCTGCCCCTTCAGTGTCTCAGTCTGCTCCTCCTCCTCGGGTCCGCCACCGTCCGGCTCTCAGAGGTACCACTGTCATCCCCACACGCTAACAGTGACAGGCCCCGGCTCATTTTCAGAATAAAAGCTCATGCAGGCTGTAGAAAAACCTTGTGGTCAGGCCTGTTGAAAACAGCGAGGAGAGGAAACAATACTCAGGGACTCTTTTATTTCATAAAAATGTTTAGTTGTGTTAGCTTTTATCATATAAACGTACATTGTTTTGAAAGTTACGGAGTGAATTAAATTATGTTTTTTTCTTCTTGCTCAGTATATTCCAGGTCCACGTCTAAATCAGACACTGCTTCCACATCTGGACCAAGTCTGGCACACACGTGGAGAGACAACATCAGAGGACAGCAGCCACAATTTGCCTGGATGTGCTAACAATCTATTTAGATTTGATAAGTCAGAAATGAACAGAAATACATATTCTACATTTCAAATTTTTCCTGCTATAGCCTACTATATACCACAGAGCACTCTTGAGACACCAAATCACCAAAATCACCTAATGATCTTACTTCACTAACAGATCTAAATGTAGGTGTTTATCAAACCTTCTTCCATGATCACACGGCAGAACTTAAAGAGACCAATGGAACACACTTTTAACACAGACTTTGATTCGCACAATCTACAAATATGTTTTTAAGTGTTTTTTATTTTATTTAATTTTCTTACTGTCTATAAATGTAATTGTTTTCATTAGGATTAGATTGTATTTCTGCAGTTTGGTTTGTTTTTTCTTACTGCTTTCGTAATCTCTGTATAACTGCAAGTCCTGAATGTTTCCACAAAATAAATCAAAATTGGTGACTAAGTCTGTATCTTTTATCTTGAAGGCTGGACGTGCAGACGGGAAAACGTTCCTGTTTATTTCTACAGATTTTACAGAACTTTCTAAGCATAGTAATTGAAAATGTTTCATGATTGTTTGGTGCGTGAAATACAAAATTTGTATTTTGTATTGTAAATCATTTGATTTCATACAAGTTATATTTTTCTATCACCATCAAGCAAAAAACAGCAGATTATACGGAAGGGAATGGTTATTTATGGATGAGTTTGACATGCACACACACAGAAGTTAATCCTGTCACAGTGTTGATGACAAATTCATTAACTCCACCTTTTGGAGCTCCTATTATAGATATTTCACACACGAACACACACACACACACACACTTATAGACACACACATTGTTGCTACAACCATATGCTGTAGAGGAGACCATTCTTGATATAAAGTGTTCAGTTAAAAATATTTTTTATTTTTTGTGCAGCATACAACCCATCAAAGACGACTTTTATCAGCATATCTGAACACAAACAGCTGTTCAGTGTGTACAAACTCTAGTGGCCACATCTGAATTATTTCAGATTATAACTTTGTTAGACCTGAGCTGACTTGGAGCAACAATAACCAATCAAGATTAAGTATTTGCATCGCATACTGTTGTCAAACAAAGGTTCATAAACCTGTGTGACAGTATAACCTGAAAACGATGCCATGTTGTGACATCATTCATGCTTTAAAGCTGCATTAACCAATACTTTTTATAACATCAATGGATCACATGAATATGTTGAAGTATTTGTAATTGTATTGGGTGTCTGGTTTGCAACTGTGAGTTTTTTGTTGTTTTTGTTGTTGTTTTTGTCAAAGCTGTATGGTTTCTGCCCAACAACAATGGCAAAGTCAGTGACTACCTACTGAATCCTGGCATACGGCAGTTAAAGAACCACATCTCAGGAGTTAGTGGACACCCAAATATAGAGAACATTTAACTTTTGTTACTTTATTTGGTACCTCAAAAATGGACTTTAAATACCAGTGTGTTTGTCGGTCAACTGGATGTTTAAGTGCATACAATATATTCACGCTCTGGCAATGCCAATCAATGAATGCAGCTTCAATAGGTCTATTTGTCAGAACAAAATTTAACCCTGAGAATTCCATTCAAATTTGATTTGCTAATTAGTACACTGTTCATCTGGATGCAAATATAAAAAACGTTTTATATGTTCTGGGGGAACTGCACACAGATTTGGTACATGCAATCCAGCAAACATGCAACAGAGCTTTAAACTGTTCATAATTAGGCCGTTAAAGCAAAATATACATTTCAAGGATGATAAAACAGCCAACATGTCAAAAAAAAAACAAAAAAAAAAAACTAGTATCACTCACTAACAATTACATAGGTGTTTCTCAAATAAAGGACAAGATTGGCACTCCAAACACAGATAATTGTCAAGTATTGTGTTTTCTTATGCAGCAGTCCCTATCGAAAGACACATTTAATGCAAACATTTTAACTTTTTTTTTTTTTTTCCATCACTGATATTGATACGTTTTTCTGCATGTTCACCAATAGAGTGGACTTTCTCAGACCATCTCAGAGCACATCAGGTCCAGAAAGAACCAGTCTAACTCTGTCACAGACGAGGGCTTTGTGAATGTACTTGGCTTTGAATTGCATCCATGATACAGTGTGTGGCCTTTGTCTGGATGTTTTGGTAGATTGCATGTTACACAAGGTTTCAGTAACGTTGTTGTTTTGATGTTTTTCATTTTGTTTTGTTTTTCAAAGGGGCAACTAGGATATAACCAAACAAATGTTGTGTCAAGAACCAAAAATATGAAAACAAATATATAAATAAATAAAGCTTGGATGAAAGTTTGACATTTTGGGTTTTGCTACTTGTTGACAGTAAGATGAGAAGATAAATCGAGAATATCTTTAATAATGTAAAGCAATACAGGCAGTAGGAACTGTCAAACAACACTTCCAAAGGTAATTAATCACCAAGTGGCTAATAAAAGACTTGGCCTTAATACCTCAGCCCAGCCATCTGTAGATTCGCGGTCATCAGATTTGACGATGATTCCCTAGTTGCTCTAGTGCTATCATGAAGTGAACATTTCCTATTTCTGGTGAAATGTGGATACCCCTGGGATTCATATTCCCCCTTAGTGAATGGGAATAACTGGTGATTCAAAGGTTACAAGGGCATACAATTTCTTGGGGATCTATCTATTTGCTTGTTGTACCTCAGTGATTCAGACCGGCCATCGTCCTGTGAGGGAGGAGCTAACGGCCGCAACAGATAGCTGGAAGCTACAAACCACATTGTGAAAATGGGGTTTGCATGCTAAGCTAGTCCCATTTCCCAGTTCTCATCTTACTCTCATTAAGAAAGCAAGTAACATACTTTATTATCATATGGCTTCAATATAATAGGAGTTGGGGATCCTGCTGTCAGATCTAAACTCTAAAGTCTAAAGACTAAAGTCCAACAGTTTGCAGCTTGGTTTTCTTCCTCTGACTCTTCTTATTTATGTTTGCCGTTGAGTCTGCATCATATTTTGGGAGCAGCGGTGAGTTAAGGGGATGTCCTCCAACTCTCGGTGTGTCTTTGACAGTCTGTTCGCCCTGGACGGAGTAGGAGGACTCTGAAGAGGAGATTTAGAAGTAGCTGCAGCAGCCTGATTTCTCCTTCCGTGCTTCAATGTATTCATGGATCTGGAACTTGGGTTGACTTGGGTGCTGAATGACTCGGTGCTTCAGCTCCCTGAGGAAAAGATCCAGACACTTTAGAAAACATCATAGAGGTCAGCTTGTGTCACTGCAAGGAAAATGAGAGCTCACTGATTCTTGATGTAAGAAAATTTTGGCAATTTTGCTCAACCATCTGTAAAGTGAGCTGTTTTTCCATGCTATACTGAACTGCTGACCCTAAACATATGAGAATTCATTAGGTTAATAATAATTAGCTGTTGCTTTGATACAGGCTACATCCACATTAATGTTTCTGTTTGGATAATGAGCTCTGTCCAGATGACATATTAGCACCATATCAGAAACAATCTGCATTCACTCATACTATTTATTCTTTCATTCATTTTCTACATCATCTATCTGTTTCCGGGTCGCAGGCGCTGCTGGAGCCAATCCCAGCTCACACTGGGTGAGGGCTGGGTACACCCTGGACAGGTCACCAGTCCATCACAGGGCCAACACACAGAGACAGACAGAGACCAACGATCACTCACACTCAGACCTACGGACAATTTAGCTAAACTAAACATGATGTCTTTAAACGGTGAGAGGAAACCCACACAGGCACGGGGAGAACATGCAAACTCTGCAACAGAAAGGTCCCAGGCTGGGAACCGAACCCATGAGCTTCTTATTGTGGGACAACAGCACTAACCACTATGTCACCGTGCTGCCCACATCCATACTAACAGACTTGAAAACCGTTAATACATGAGCAATCACACAACAATGAGCATGTGCAAACCAGCGTAAACAGGAAGCAGATGGTCCGACAACAAGGCCAACACTTCGGCACTATTAGCTGAGGCCGAAAAGACCCAACAGAGAGTGATTGTGGATAGAAATATATGAAGGTGGATGAAAATTCTGGGGCTGTAAAGTGAAGACGATGCTGAAGAGCATTAAACCTACATTCAATCTGATGACTGTCAGTGGGTGACTCCACTAGTTATGAGAAGAAGTCAGATTGTATTGAAGTCTACAGGAAAATGGTCCTAACTCACAGTTATTATCTCAGTAAATGTTTTCCAAATAAGTTTATGCTCCCAGTTTCCAGTGTCAAGTTTTTAATACAGCATGATTATTTTTAAATGACAGTCCCATTTGCTACAGAGCGATGTGGAGGGTAACTGAAAAAGTAGCAACAAAAAAAAAGAAAAAAAGAAAAAATGCATTTCAAAATGAGAACATGAGAGTGTGGATGTAGCCACAGATACAGAAGTTGTTGTGTGCACAGTGTTAATGTTAAAACATGGTTTCATACTTGGCCACTGCAGTGAAGGCCAGCTCTACATTGACTCCAGTCTTGGCACTGGTCTCCATGAAGGGGACTGAATATTCCTGAGAACAGAACAAGTAGCGAACAATATTGGACCCGCCCTCATTAGACATAAAAACACTTTATGTTTAGGTGCTTTGTGGGTTTGTTGTATAAGATAATTTATTATCAGGTACCATCAGTACTTTAGACATTTTGCATTTAGATTAAAACCCACTGAAGACTAACAATCAAGCTGTGTTGTATTTAGGATCATTCAAATGAACTGGTGGCCAGATGCAAATATTACATAATGTCGAGCTGCAATAAACGTGTTGCGCGTTGTGCCTGTTGCATGAGAAATAAAAACCACATAAGCTGTGGTTTTCAGGTAGTGAACCAAAGACTCACCCTGGCCAGCCTCTCTCCTTCATCTCTCCTGATTGCTCTTTCACTGCTCATGTCAGCCTGACAGAGAGAAGCACAGCAATAAGACAACGCTGGAAATTACAACATCTAACAATGGTTCTTAATTTAAGGGAAGTGTAAGGTAAGTGTTTAATTCACCAAACCAATTTTGCTGCTGTACAAAACAAAATCTGAACTGCAGAATGAGGACTGATCTTGCAGAATCAGGTAAAAATAATCACTCCTTCAAAATAAAAGTAAAGTAATTCTTGAAGCTGGATTTCTGACCATGACCTTTTCATTAAACCATTTGACCTGCTGAGTGGTGATGGATGCTTTCCTGTACATTATCTGAAGCTAATTCACAGGCATGTATCATTTCCAAAGTCCTGCGTTCAGGTTCCAGCAAAGATCACTTCCTCCTCTGTCTTCCCAGCAGCTTCCCTTCACTTGTTGAGCTTCTACAGCTTTTCCCTCTCACCTTGTTGCCCAGCAACATGATGACTATATCGCTCTGTGCATACTCATGGATCTCTGTTAACCAGGCCTAGAACAAAAAGGACACACAGTCAAAGAAAACAGAGAGGAAGCCAGATGGGAAATTAATAGATGATTTATTGTTCAATTCCCTGTAACATTATTACTCTCTGTCAAGGGCCGGTAGATGTATCCCAGACTCACCCTTATGTTGTCAAAGGATGACTTGCTGGTGATGTCATACAGGAGCAGCAAAGCTTTGGAAACACAGCAACAACGATGATGAATCAACCAGCTTGTCAAACCTCAAAGCAACCTGTCATTTTCACATACAAAAGTGACATCTATGACACTTTGGTGGAGATGTTTGCTCACCATGTGCGTCTCTGTAATATGCATGCGTCACACTTCTGAACCTCTCCTGTCCTGCTGTATCCCAAATCTGAAGCAGAAACAGGGAAAAGGGCTATACTTGGTGCTCTGGCCTGGTTTCACATGACTAACTATAATTTTCAGTTACAACACTGGTGCATGAAATGAAACCAGCTTGCGCTCTAAAAATAGGCCATCACACTGAAAGCGTGCCATTTTTTTCTCCACTGAAAATATTTTTTTTTACTGACCTGTAGTTTGACCTTTGTGTTGTCAACAGTCACCACTTTATTCTAAGAGAAGGAGAAAAATATTTTAAATGATGTTGGAATGACCTGATAGATTCATAACTGAGGATATGTTCATCCAAAAAGAAAGAAAGAAATAATCTCCTCCGCATCTTGTTTATTGGCACAGGTTTAGATATTTATGCCTCCAGTGCAATACACTGAAAAAATTAACAGCTGCAGCACCTCTTCGAAGAATTAGTGTTCCTTTGCGCAATCCAGATCTCACTTTAAACTGTTTTCTTTGCAACTACTGTTACGATGAGTTTTTTTTTTTTTTTTTAAATCTGGGGGATAATCAGAAGCAATTATTTACTGACTGAGTGTCCTTCAGTCAGTAAACAGTAAATAAATACATCTGACTGTTATGTTTGGAGTTCAATTTCAAATTAGTAGTTTTCCTAAGGAGCACACAATGCTTGGAACCAAAGGACAGTGAATTAAAAATGGAGACAGCTAATGTATTTTATTGGCTCCATTTGACGCCACCTTAGTTCATCAACAGCTGTACCATAGAGGCTTGGCTTTTAAATGAGTTTATCAACACAGACTTGTAGGATCTCTCTGCCCTCATGAATTACTGTGTTGGTGGTACAAGCAGTTCATTAAATTTATATTGTAATTAGCTGACAAAGTGACATCTTTACATGTAAACAAATCTCTGCAGTCTATTTACATTCATCGTATAATTTACTGCCCTCCTGTGGCCACAGCAGGCTGTTGTCTCTGTAGGCAATGCTCAATGCCGGCTATTGTACCAAAAGTTTTGGTCATTTTTGTTTGTGCCCATGACTTATCAACAAGGCCGGAGCTTGTTGGGTATAAGAGGGAGCAGGGTTTCTTTGAAGCTTGAGCCTTAGGTTTTTGTTTTTTTTTTTAAATCTGCATTTGTCCTCATAGTTTAACACCACAGGGTGCGCCAACTTTTTATGAGATTGATGCACTTTTAGTCTTGTAGCTAAATATTGTATTATTTCAGCCCTCCCTGAAAGCTAGTTTGTGGATCTTTATGAGTGAAATTATATTTGTGCTACACCTCAGTGAAAATAAGGGGGGAATAAAGGACAGAGAAGGTGCAGAAGGATGGACAGGGGAAGGGGAGCAAGTGGTGCTGGTAGGAACTAGTGGAGTGAAGGATCCTGTGCTTTTCCTGTCACCTCACTCATGATTATTAGTTAAGAGGGTTTCTGTGTAGATCCCTGGAGAGATGGGAGTCCAGATAGGTGAAGGTGTTCCAATAGAGTAGCCGAGTCAAAGATGGGGTGCAGAGTGATAGATTGAAAGAACAGCTCAGCCCATTTGTGGCAGGATTCTAACGCTTGTGCCTTAGGTTAATGCTGGGGACCATTGAAGGATGACCAGGGCTGTGCAGGGACATTATTAGGGACAGATGCTCAAGAAAAAATTAGAAGGCACCCTGGTTTTAATTATTTACAAGTTACATGGAAATATAAATAAAATTGTTCACCTCATTAGTCATTGCACTCATCAAAAATGCATTCAGACACTTTGGTAAGACAAATCCAGTTTGGACTGTATTAAGGCTTTATTACCCAAAAATTGTTGTTTTTATATCATAATTTCAAGGGTCTAAAACTCTTTAAACATAAAAATTGTGACATAATTAGAAAAATAAATTCTCCAATAAAAGGGGCTTTTCTTTCATCCAAGTCCTAATGGGCAGCTGTTTGGGGGCAACTGTTTGGGGATCACCTGAGAGCTATCTGTGCACATAGCTGATGCACACCAACAAACTGCCCTTAACTCTGCTTCTGTTGTTCTTAAATCAGACTCCTCAACTGCTTCCGAAAAATGCGATCACTTCATCTGTTTCAGCGTCTCCACACTGTCTTTGCACATTGTCTTAGAGAATGGATTTAAAAAAAAACTTTTTGTCACTCAGTCAGGCTCCGTCTGATTTGGCACACTCTCATATTTCATAACAGCTTGGCTGTTATAGCTAAACGTGTTGCCTGAGTCTCGGTTAAACACAAGTGATTTGCTATTAGAGCTCTAAGACTTTGGGTTGGCCTGCTTCAGGAGATCAGGCAAAACAGGTTGAGTCACTGCCCCAGTTTAAGACACAGTTCCAAATGAACTTCTATAAAACAGCTTTTAATTCTTCATTGAAATGTTTGTAGTCTCTTGCAATCCCTATTATACTTGCCTTACTCATTGACTTTGGCTTTGTCTCTTTTAAAGGGAAAGCCCTTGTCAGGCACTGTCCTGTTTAAAAATGTAATTATTATTACCATTATTAAGGTACACATTATAAAGATTTTGGTCTAGATCTACTCTATATGTAAAGTCCCTTGAAGTAACTCTGTTGTTATTTGCCGCTGTATAAATGAATTTCATTTGATTTGAATATTCAAATGTGAAGATGCTTGTCAAACCTGTAATGCGCATTAGAAAGTGACTTCAATGACACCATTATTTACAAAGTCAGAGGGGGTAAATTCTTGTGTGAGTGTTGTGGAGCAGCTCTTTTTTTTTTTTTTTTAAATTCTGCTCTTCTCCACTGCGGTAGAGGCAGAAATATCACACAGTTATTTTAAAAACTGCGCCAGTGAATCCAAAACTAACAGCATGTTCAAATACTCCAAGAGATAAATGGGGAAATCTTAGTTTCCAACTGACACTTGAATATATGATATGTCCTTCTTAACTGTAACTGGAGAATATAGTGTGCACACATAAAACAAAGAGACACACACACACACACACCGTGAATCCAATGCCAACTGTGGCAGAGAAGGAGCCAGGGATGAACTTTCCCTGATCAAACTGCACCAACAAAGACGTTTTTCCCACGCCGCTGTCCCCGACCAGGATCGTCTGCAGCAGAACACACACATCAATTAATGTTGAACACCCAGAACGGCGAAAAAACGTTACTCAGTGACTTCATTGTTGCTGTTTTGAAGTTTTCTGAAACTGTTGATCTTCTGGACAATGTTCTTTCACAGCTGGAAGGTTTTCAGATTTGGGGCCTTTCTGTGTGGAGGCTTTTTCCTAAGACATGCATGTGAGGTTAATTAGTGACTCTAAATTTCCTGCAGGCGTTTATGGTACTTTGTCTCTGTATGTTGGCCCTGCAATAGACTGACCTGACCTGTCCAGACTGAACCCCGCCCCCACCCAGTATCAGCTGTGATTGGCACCCCATGACCTTGCTCAGTTGAGTGGAATAGATAATGGATGGATGTTGAGCTCAGTCTCGAAGGTTCAGGATTTAACTTTGATTGGAGCAAAAACACAAAACCTCCAGCACCCTATCGATGAGAGTGGTCAAAGCTCAGAGGAGAATGGACACTGGACAGGTCACTTTTTAACACCTGTGGTGAAAAGAGAAGCTTCAGAGTGAACAACACGTTCATCCACAAGGTGGATGAGCTACAAGAGGCCATGTCAGGTTCCCCTTCCTGTCACTGAGATATGAGACCTGAGGCTGCAGTGGACAGAGGTTTACCAACACTGGAAGACGGGCTGAGGATTACTGCTGAGATGGCAGAGAGTAGGGTCAGAGTCTGAATCTGTGGACCCTAACTGTCTTGTGCTATATGACATAATGAAATGAGTTGGAGTTCAGTTGCCTCCTGAGTTTTTCAGATCTGAACCAGGAAGATCGAATGCACTTTTATTGGACTTTTCCAGTCTGCTCAAACTGCTTTACAATGGAAGGATTTCCCTGCTCATGTAATGCTTTACTACCAAACACACACACTGATAATACATGAAGGACTACTTTTGGTTCAGTATTTACTGTAGCGTATGGGGGACTGGAGGATCTGGGGATTGAACCCTTATTAACGAACAACTACAACTACCTCCTGATCCACTGCAGAAGAGGAGATCAGCTGCATGAACTTGAAAGGAGTCAAAAGAAGGTTCCCAACATCTTATAGAGTCCACGTTCTGGGAGCAAAGGTGGGCCCTAACCTGGTATTAGAAACTCTTCCTGTTGCTTGGTGAGCATGAACATAGAAACTACAAGTAGAATGACTTCAAGGCAAGTTCAAAGAATCAGAACGGCCCTTTAAAAGCCCTCTCCAGCTGAACTCTTACAATCATTTCATAACGTTCACAATGTTGAGTCAGCATTTTTCTCATGGTGAACATGGTGAACAACACAAATAATAATATGGCAGGGTACCATTATTACAATGTGACTCACAGTTGATGGTGCCGTCCTTGCTGACGGACCTAGCTGGATGTTGAGGTATTGCAAGACTCTGCCCACATGTTTTTTTTTGTTTGTTTTTTAAAAAAATATCTTTAGTTTTCTACTGTTTTCTGCGTTAGGACAAACATTTCTATCTAGCGCTTCAGGCAGAATGTAAGTATAACTGATGTCCCGTGTTGAGACTATCCGCAGGTAAATAGTGTCTATCAAAAGTCTGCTTGTGAAGTGTTTACCAACATCTGTCCATGTGTTTGTGTGTGTGTGCATGTCCGTGTGTGTGGTTGGATTTTTTGTTTTGAAGGGATTCTTTACCCCGAGTCTAACTCTAAGATCACCACTGACAGGACACTACTGTTACCTTCTCTGTTACTGTCTATATTTACTGTGTATTGGTGGTTTGCTAATTGTGGCACTGACATTGATTTGTACCTGAAATCAATGAAACAATGCTATCAACATGTGAATTTATTTAACATACAGCCTGGAGAAGTACACTAACACAGCATGAGTAAAAGGGAAATAAAACACCTGGTTGAGTGCTCTCTACCTTCCTTTTCTGTCATCTCTGTAGTATCAGCTTTTTAATAAAGATGGACCTAAAGATGGTTCTGAACATGAGACATCACTTCTGAGCGAGACGACCACAACTGGCCCTGATTCTGGCGTCACCGATCTGAAATAGTACACAAGTGAAGGCAAACATCAGCTAAACCAGGCAGTGGTTTAACTGCACAACAGTTTTATCTTAATGCTTTATGGATGAGACAGGCTGGAAGAGGTTGGAGGGCGAAGGAGGAAAAAGGATTTGAGTTGAGGAATCAGAGCTGCTTTTCTCTACAGTTTCACTTTGATCTCAGGGATTTCACAGACTCTCAGAGGAGTCACATCTCAGCAGTGGAGGAAATAAACTGAGGCTACTGCGTGAGCAACCCTCCTCCTTTCATATCAGCTCCACTCAGGTGCAACTTCAATTACAAAGTCTGCCTTTGAAATACACAGTTGAGAGAGATGTCAGGAGAGGCAATAAAAAATGAAAAGAATAATATTTGTTTGGTGATGAAAAGGTAAAGCAATAGAATGTTCTCTGCTTATGCAGATTGGCTGGAGGGTGAGGGAGGTTCGGTTCTCGTGATTGCCAGCAAATGACAGTGAGAGATTTTATCAATGAAACAGCTTTAAATCTGCACTCTGTGTGTGTGTGTGGGGGGGGGGGCAACCCTACTGGCTGTAAAAAAAAAAAAAAAAAGTCAGATTGTGTTGAATTCTATGGGAAAAGGACCCTACTTCTGACTTGATTTATTAGCCCAGTAAACATTTGAGACATGCTAAGATATAATGAGTATATGGTCTCTAGTTTAATGTTTTCAGTAGAACAAAAGAATTTTTTAAATGATGGTCCCATTTAGAAGAAAGCAGGACATGCATTAGGGTGTGGATACATAAAGGGTGTGACTGACAGACTTTACCACTCAATTTTTGAGTGGTACAGTCTGTCAAAAATTGTTATCTTATAAATGTACTTAAACATTTTAAATCTAACCCAGTTTGACTGCTTTGTGTTTGTATGTTTATGTTTTAAACTTTTTTTTTAGTTGTGTAATGTCGGGGTCACTAGTGTTATAATCAAATTTATAACTTCCACACTGTGAGACAATTTATGAAGGTAAATAATTGCCTTGGTATCATCTTTTGCATTCTGCACATCCGCTAAGGAAAGTTGTGCAGCCATGTTTTTTTTATCATTTGAGAAATATAGCAGGGATTGAGTCTATTTCGGCACAGATTTCTTCCCACTTTCACATTTGTAACTCTCTAGACACCCTTCTCAGTCAGAAATCAATCTACCACCTACAGTTATTTCAAAATGCTGCAGATCTCCTTCTAACTCAGTCCAAAGTCCAACTCAGCCCTCAGTTAAAAAAATGCCCTGTACATCAGCCCGGTCTTTACATCTTTACAACCATTGCCTGTTTATTTTAGTTTTAATTTCAAAAGTTCTTTACAATATTAAAAAAAAAAAAAAACAGACCTGGAACAGTTGGTGCAATTTGAAAACCAAGGCTAATGGACTGCACTTCACATATACACACCATATAATGTATGGACACACTTATAAACTCATCGATTAGTGTTTAGAGGTAAACTGGTGCTCAGTATCTCGCCTACATAGACCTCAACACATGGTGCTGAACCACTGACCCATAGATTAGTGGATGAACTGGTCAACTTACTGAGCCACAGCCACTCCAACCACCTTTACTGTCAAACACCAAAACTATAGAAAAAGCTGTCAGAGGAGATGAGACTCACAGAAGCTGGTTTCCGTTGATATTCAGCCCAGAATAGGAGCTTTTATTTAGTACACATGACAACTAGCACTTCCTAATGATGTTGGCATTTCTGTATCCATCATTAATTGAAGTCTGGTCCTGACTTCCCACCCTCCTGTGTTTCCCGCCTCCCCTAATGTGTCTCACCTGTGTCCAATCTTCTTTGTCCCTAATGTGAACTGTTCCAGCATTTCTCTTGAGATACTTCTCTCTTTATTGGACAAGTTTTTGTGTTTTTTTGACCTGGCCATTTGCCCACTGTCTCTGTACCCCTGCCTGCTCTGTTTGATTTCTTATGTGCTGATCTTTTGCTGCCAGTAAGGACCTTTTTTAATCTATCACCTGTCTCCACAAGTACATTTGAGCCTATTGTTTGTGCCTGCCAGGATAGATGTTGGATTGCTCATGTGGTGACTGAAGTCACGTCAGATGACTATGAAGGGGAAAAAGTGTTCTCATTTTACTTTTGCAACACATTGCTTTGTAAAGTTTGAGACTTTAACAAACAAATCTACTTTAAAAAGCAAGACTAATTTTAGATTGTACACATCTCACTTCTTAGACAGGCTTTTTGAATAAAGGATCTTATTGTGTGACGTCTATTTTCATTTTACTCTCCTTTTACTAGTGAAACAATAAAGTCTTCTTGTCATATTTATAATGCAGTTGGTTCAGGATGATCATGAAAATGCCAACTTTTGCAGATCAACCCATTTTTATTCATTGCTAACACTTGTGTGCCAGTAACAGAATCAAAAAGATTTAGGTGCACATTACAAACCAGCAGTAATTGTATTATTTCATGTGATCCCTCTGTAACATGATGGAATCTGTTTCCTGTTTACTGAGAGCGTGTAACATGATGGAATCTGTTTCCTGTTTACTGAGAGTATGTAACATAATGCCTGCATGTGCGTGTGTGTGTGTGTGTGTGTGTGTGTGAAGACAGGAGCAGTGAGGTGAAACAACTGTGCCTGTAAAATTTCATATACACATGCACATGTAACAATGAGCCGAACGTATTATTGGCATAATAGGGCAGCTATGATGCTGTTTCCATGGTAACAGAGGTCATGTGGGAAGAGAGCCTGTCTAGTAAAACCCCCACAGGACACTGGAGGCAATTAAATGCTGCAGATGTTTTGAAATTGTACACGGATCATGTGGAGGGTTTATATGGTTTATGTTGTCCATACGGTTTATGTCATCCACCTCCTGTCCTCATAGCCAGTTCAGGCTGAGCTCATCACCATCGTCTCACATCACATCCTGATGTCCCACCTGCAGGACCACCACCACCTCCAGTCCCTGCACGCTGTTCTGGGTTTTATCACCAAAGACTCACACCTGTCACTTAACCCAGCTACAAATATTATTAATATTTATTTGTTAACATGACGGAAGTCCCTGATTCATGTTATTTTATATTTTTATTTACATTCACGTCAAAACAACTCTGCCTTCAGGGTGGTAGGTAGGTAGGCACAGACTGAACATGAGACTGAATGACTGTAGTGGCTAAAAAAACAGAATGAATGAGGTCAGACCAATCAGTTATTTGTAACACAATGTCATGCATTTCTGCAGTGATAGTGTGTTTTTTGTAGCCAAAAAACTACCACTGGTTTTTGTAGTGTGACAGAAATAAACAAAAGATTCTGACCCTGACAGGTTCAGTTCAACAGGATCACCTGCACTGCTCTATGATGTTCTACACCTCAATGCAATAAACAGCACCATCACTAAACTTCACTCTGAGATGTTTTACAGTTGGTATAAACCCACTGAGACTGTAAAGATGGGTTGGAACAGAACGTCCATGACAACCTCCACACATTGTCACTTCCTCACATGCGTCTGTGCATATGTGTGTTAATGGATGTCCAACCAATGGTTTAACATTCATTCTCACAGTGTGCCAGCTCTTTCGACAGAGGTGTCAGACGGATGACAGAAAGACTTAAAGGTAGTGAACCCAGATCAAAACCACAGCTGACATGGAGGTGATAAGATGACAATACTGAAGAGTACACCTTTAAATATCTTTAAAACAAACTGATCTCAAACAGGGGAGTGCATTTCAAAGGTAGTGAATGCTTAGTTTAGTCTTTTATTCATTTTTTTGAAGAAACATTTTAAAATTAAACATTTAAAAATATTTTTATGATAAAACAACCAAAATAAACAAATATATCAAAAAATATGACAAGATAAACAATTTATTGACTTCAATGGATTTGTTGACTGGAGCTTAATGAGCTTCAGGTCTTTCAGGTTCATGTTCAACCACCAGAATAATTAGAGAGCACTTAGAGCAAGAGCTAAAAAAAAAAACCTGACCCCCTCGCCCCGGGTAAGAGAGAGACAATTGGAAAGAGAGTACCTAAAAAATAGACAACTGCACTTCACCTGAAAAGAACGGCAAAGCAGCTTGCCTTGTTATAATTTGCCCCTTTGCAAAGCACCTGCTCCCTTCACAACAGATGCACTGACACACACAAAGACACACAAAGCATTTGAGGCTGTTAGAGGAAGTCAGTGAGTCAAGGGGTTGCATTAAGTTCATGTCTCATCAGACCAAGTATGCTTGGGGAAAACTGAGTTCTCAGCAAACTCAGACTAATGACATAAGGTCTCTCAGCAGCATTAGCAATATCAGCCTGAGGAACTGAATCATCTCTTTAAACACATTATAGTGTGTTTTTCTATATTTCAGGACAATCATCAGTATTTTCTGGTAAAATCATCAGGAAATAGCAATGTCAAATCTTACATCAGTTTTGGAAATGACATTGAATTAAAAAGGCATCCGTGTGCATTGATTACCTTCGGTGACTTATGAGAATTGAAATGTAGCAACATCTGTAAATTCTTTTTAACAATGACAAATTGCATTTTCCATCTTAAATATACAAAAAATTTAATTAAATTCGAAATTCAGCACGGACACACTAAATACCAGATACCAAAAAAAAAAAAAAAAGACAAGTCTGACTGAGCTCCATCATTCTGAACAGTACAATATAATGTGACATTTCCCTGAAACCAAAAGGGAATGAATCTATTCCGTCTCTTCCTACTGTAGACAGGTCAAAGGTCAGCACTGGAGGGAAGAGAATGGATCACTAAACTCAGAATACGTATGAATTATAAATGCCACTTTAACTCCCTGTGACTAAAATCAGAGCCATTAGCACATGTTAGCCAATCTTTGTTTGACAGAGGGATTATTAAAATTCGCTAATGTGCTGGCTAACAGCAGCCTTTAAGTACCCATGACATACATGATGTTTTTTAGATACCTGAGACATGTGAGCATCATTTAAGAAATGAACATTATGTTATATTGAAGAAGACTTGAAGCTAGAGCCCATGAGACCATAAACTTATAATGAAAATGTTCACTGAGCTTGTAAGTCAGTGAAAAATACAGACATTTTCCCATAGATTTCAACACTATCTGACTTTGCACCCCGATGGCCATTAGCTAGAAGGCATGTTAAGCCTCTTCAGCATTGGCTTCACTTTTCAAACCCAGAGCTGATGTTCACTCAGTGAATTTCCTCCCTATACAAGAACGTGTCAGACTATTGGACCTAAAGTGTCACATGGGAAAATTCTGGGATATTTCACTCCGGCATACTGGATCAAGAAGAACTGACAGGTGACATGCCTTGATGTCATGTATCAGATTTTTCCCATCTACAGCTGTGCTCCCCTGCAGCCGGAGCTACAATTGATCTTGCCTGAAGGATCAGCCCGTCCTCCTTCTCACTGGTCACATGTTGGTCCTCACCTCTGAGCGTCTTTTGTTGTCAGTGGTGGTTATTTGTTGTTGTTTTTCTTTTTATTGTATTATTATGTTAATTACTAGGAAGGGGGGAATCACAGGAGAAAGACTAGATGTTACTGCAGATTTAAAATGAAATATTTGCCAGTTCAGCTCCACACATCTCTCTGATGCAGACTCTTCTTCATACAGGCTCATGGTTCATTCAGAAGTGGATTTCTGTTTACAAATGAATGAACACAACACTGACACATGTCGAGTGTTGTGTTCATTCATTCATGTTGAGGACTTCAGTGTTTTGCCTACAGCCTCATTCCCCAGCAAGACACGGGAAGCTCCGCTCTGAGGGAAAACATATGTTGTAGCCAAATCTGACAACAACAAGGCTGAAAACTGAGCAAGCAAAACCGCGTCCAAGTGAGGATCAGCACCATGGAGAGCGCAGCGTCGGTCCGGCACGGAGGTAGATCCGGACTGGACCAAGATACGAGTCAAAGCGGATCAGAGATCAGTTTTGTAAAGTTAAAAATGTATTTCGTACCTTGTGCATTAATTCCTCGTCATATGTCGGAGCTGGCGGAGTCTTTGCCTGGCTGTCGCTGGTCTCTCTGGAACCGAAGCCGCTGTCGGGCTGGATCTCCGGGTAAGCCGTGGTGTAGTACGTCGAGATCGGCTCCATAGACTCCATCCGCTCCATGCTGTCCTTGTCTCACTGCGCTTTCAAAACTGAGCATCCTAGTGAGGACAATGAAGAGCACCCCCCCCCCTTTCTCTCTCCTCTTCCCCTCTGTCTCCCTTCTCTCTCTCTCTCTCTCTCTCTAGGCTCCTCCTTGGGACTGAATCACTGTGTTCTGCCTACGCCACTTAACATTTAAAAAACAAGTCGTGATCGTTCAACCACATCACATCACGCACACGGCTAAGGAAGTGGGGGAGGTGAGGAAGATGATGACGTGCGGTATCATTCATAATGTTTATTGAAATGAATGAATTGAAATGTTGGAACCAAGTCCACTTGCAGCAATACCTCACCCTGCACAAGTGAGCTTTTTATTTTTGGCTCAGTAAGCAAAGTAATTATTATTATAGTATTATGCATTCACTCAGAAGGCCTAATATTCACCAGTTTGAGTTATTCTGCTAACCAGAACATACACAGATAGATCATTACAATAATACAGACCAATATTGAGTAGGTCACATTTCTGCTGTCAAATTAATCCGGATTCTGTGGGGCTGGACTCCTCTAGACCTCTGAGGCTGAGCTGGGGTATCTGGATCAAGACATTTGTTAATTCCTGGAAGTTGTGAGGTGGAGCCTCCATGGATCTGGACTGGTTTGTCCAGCTCATCCCACAGATGCTGGACTGGATTGTGATCTGGGCAATATGGAGCCAATTCAACACCTTCAACTGGCTTTTGTTCCTCAATCAACCAGGTTTAGGTCGGTGCTATGAGTCAGAGTAACATCCACCTGAATGAAGGACTCAAAGTCTCCCAGCAGAGGCTTCCAGGTCCACCCTTCAATCCCTGACCCTGTGTGTGGTTCAGTGGTTTGTTTGTTTTCCTAGAAACAACTGCAGCAGCTGATTTTAAATATGTTTTCTATCTTCTGGGGAATCCAACTGAGCAGGTGCAGTATCAGTGAGTGTCATCACTGTTTAAGGACTAAGATTTCTGGCAACATTTGCTTATGACTGTATTCAAGAAAAAGTTCCATACTGGACTGACATGAATATCAAAATGTTGTTAACACATCTATTAACAACAACCACAACAACAACAACAAAAAATATATATATAATCATCATCCTCATAATCATAATCACAATGATAATAATAATGAAATATGACTGTGATTTTGATTATGATTATGAGGATGATGATTATATATATATGGGGCCCATTCATCTGCAGTAAGTACATTTTTGGGCCATTTAAACAGATACAAATGATCATGGTTACTTATCAATTTTAGGGTTTTTAGAACAGCTTGGGGCCAATTTCAGTAACTTCCACTAGAGACTGCCCAAGACTCAGGTGTGCAGAAACCAGGCGCAGATTTTTTTTTTTTTCTCCTTAAGGGAATTCAAGGAGAGTTATTTCCACCACCATTCTGCCATGTGTGTTAATATTTACTGCTGAACGATCATGGAGGTTCAAGGGATCTGTGTTGTGGTTCTCAGGCTCTGAGATGTATGTGAGCTTTGGACACTGACTGAGGAAAGAAGAGTGACGTCTTGTTTCACATCAAGATTCCTGCGATGGTGCCAGAGTTACTGACTGTGATTGTGGCTACAGGTATGTTCCTCCTTATGTATATGTTATAATAAACTGGTATGAAGTGGGAAAGATATATTACTTAATGACTAGTGAGACTTTTGCGAATAATAACAGAAATAATAACAGTAATAATATATGGAAGATGTGGGGAAATGTCTGGTGAAGAACTGTGTGTTTCCTGTATGTCCAGTATGATACTTGACAGGCAAGTTTAGTTGTTGATGGGTTTTAATGTGTTTCATAGTTGTTACATATACTTATAGATGTCATTGTAAATATCAGTTTGTTCATTTAATCATACCATCATGAAAACATTTATTGTAAATGAAACACACATATTAACATGAAACATCTTGTTATAATAACGTGATTATGCTTGAATGCAAAATAAATGTCAGTTTAACAGGTCTGGGCTCATAAAAAATTTTAATTATTAAATTAAATAAAATGATTTTGTTTCATATATGCTACATATGTTAACATTTAGAACATGAGTAGTCACAGATGTAATAAAATTTCATTTGATTTTATCTAATAAAACCACATACATAGTGGAGATTTTATTTCCATTAAGCATTTAAACAACTTTATAGTAAAGGCTTAAGTCCCATTAGATGATTTCATCTCTCGCCATTTCAATAATTTGTTTGTAGATACAGAAGTTAATGGTAGTCTAATAGTCTAACATCTAGCGTGTCGTCTTTATGTTTAGGACATGCTGCATTTTTTTGTCAGCGGCAGTGAACATGTGCTGTTTCTCCTTTCCCTTCAGTGTCCTGTGTGGCGTTTTTTTTGGTGATTCTCATGCTGGTGTTGGTCCTGTACAGGCAAAACCCTCTGTGCTGCAGAGACAGACCCTACGCAGTAAGAGCAGCTCAGGATAATCTTGTCTTTAGCTCTGTTTGTACATAAACCTACTTCATCATGCCCTCTCAGACTGATACTCTTACATAAAACTACTGTTTTTAACTTACTGTTATATTTAACACAGCAGATTTTTCTGATTAGCGAATTTGAAAGAAATGTTGGAACTCATTAACAATTAACAACAAAAAAAGGGGGGTACAGACCTGGAACTGCGTCTGGAGTAGCCTGTAAATGAGCATAGGGGAAAAAATTGCTCCTGGCTTCTTTTGCCCTCCTCTCTCAACAATGTTGGTGGTTCAAATTCCTATCACTAAGCACTGAAGTGTTTGCTACCAACAAAAAGAAGCATAACTGAACAAAAAACAAAGAAAAAAACAATCAATCCACAACCATTGACTAAGGCTGACATTGGTCGATATGCTCCACAGCAATGCCAACAGTCACTGCGCATGCAATAACAACAAAACAAATTCATAATAAGGTTAACAACAATTTAGCTAACATTTCCATGCCATTGGCTGTCGATAATGAAAACATTATGTATTGTGAAATTACTGGCAACTGGAGGAGGAGAATAAAACTAGTTCTGAGCTCAGCCAGGCCCTTTAGCATCTTGAAGGGGTCTCATCTTGATAAGGACAGACCACTACTGGCTCCTGGCCAGACTGCCAAAGAAATATGCTGTGGACTTTTCTGCTGGCACTCGCTGGATGTCCCATGATGTCCCAACCTGATGGTTTATATATCATCTCATGATGTTAGCTGAGGAAGCTTCTTCCACTATTACAGTTAGTATGAACAAAACCTCAAACTAGTATTACTCTATTTCCTCCTATTGTAAAATTTGGAACAAACCATTAACATTTTTGGGCCAAATATCAAATTTATTAGAGGCTTTGATTATAAAGATATGGACCAAACTTATATAGACTAAACGAGAATGTAATGTGTAACCCCGACAAAAACCCAAATGCAGGCACTTGGAGGCAGGTGTATGAGGTGTACTACAAACTTTACTTTAAAGCAGATTTTAAGTAAGTCCAGCAACACAATCTGAGAAAACTTAAGCAAACAATCCAATATTCTGAAAAGACAATCCAACAAAGAACAGATCTAACAGCCAGGTATTTATACACTGAGCACAAATGACTGATCACAATCAGGTTGGCCACTGTGAACGGTAGCTTCTTGCTAGGTGGGTGGAGCTGACCTACATTCACACCAGCACACACAGATCAATTAGAGATTGAATAAGGAGTCAAATCCCATGAAAGGGAAACTTGTAACTTTGTAAACTGATAACTGATAACAAAATATCAAAAATCTTAACTGTGATCTCATTCAGGAGGATGACCCCCAACAATACCACAGCAGACAAACTCTGATGGGCATTGATGAGCACAGGGGTGCCATGAACCAGGGGGTTAGTGGGCAGCAGGTAAGAAGAATCCTAATGAAAGCTATTGTGAATATTTGACATGCGTCTTGTGTAGCTGTTATACATTTCTTCTTATTATTATTAATTACATATGTTATTATTTCTTATCAGGTTATTTCTTTATGTGTGTGTGCTATCTAGCTTCCTGGAAGAATGTTCATCGTGGGAAAACCAAATGACTACCACATGGAAGGGCCCCTGCCGAGGCTTCCAACCTACGAGAGTGTTCGTAAGACGGACAGGCAGAGACAGATCCACTTGATGATCGCACAGCGCTTTGGCCTCAGCAGCTGCTCTGATGAGGTCTGCTTTTTTATACTTGTGAAAAAAGTAATGCAATTTTGATAAACTTAAATTTTTTGGGTGTTTGACACTGGACCTTAACTGTTTTCAGCCTTTTGGCTCTCATTGATCTATTAGTTCTCCAAAAGAAGCTGCAAATACAGGCTTCATACAGGACCTGTCTGAATTGTTAGGCATATCAGAAATATTGCCTTTATTCAGGTGAAATAGGCCAGCATTTCTGATTACACCATGGATCAGATCTTTTTGTTAGATCCTCCTTCATCCCAGCCTTAATGGCTAAATCTTTCAAATTTCAATCAGTCTTTAAGCCTAACCTGACAGCGTCTTCGTCATGTTTTCTTACTTCCAGCCCCACGACCACTAAACTCTTCTTTAGGTCTAAATTTGCAGGGGGCTCCGCTTTAAAGTTGTTTTGTGTAACATCATAATGATCCCTTTCCTTTGTCACGTCCTATTTTAGCCTCCACCAACATACGAAGAAACCCTTCGCCAGTCTGTTAACGTTTCATCACTAAGTCTTTGCTCTCTGGATGCTCAACTGTTGACCCACCCCCACGATGACTCCTCAAACCTCGGATCCTCCCACTGCCCAGCAGAAAGATCCAGGTTTCTGTCTATCTAATGGGCCCAGAACTCTTTGCCAAGCCACGGCATACGGAAGAGCCAAGAGAGTAATGCCAGCAGGGCCAAGAAAATTGTTTCAGGAAGAAGATGCTTGTTTTTTTTTTTTTTTTGAGTCAGAGCTGTTTTAAGGTCTTGTGACTATTTTTAGAAGTATTTTCATGAAATTGTCTGAGCTGTACACTCCCTGAGGAAATGAATAACATATCTCTGGATTGTCAATGCAGTTTCTTAGCCTTCTAAGGCTGGTTCAATGGAAAGATGTTTTTAATGGTTTGATAAATAACTGTGTGGGATATTTTTGAACTTGTCTTTTATTAAAAGTCTGCATTTGATCTGACCACTGATACAACATTTAGACCTTCACTGGATGTTATAGTTCTCCAATGACACCAGGAACAATCGAATGCTTTTAGGTGTAACATGATAAAATCGTAAAAATCCACAAAACCACAAGGTTGCTGTTTCAGAAACAATCTATTTTTGTTGCTCATTCGATATTTCTGCTGTACACATTTTCAAAAAATAGAAAAAGAAAAATCTTAACACAAACTGTCATTGATGAAGATTTAATGTTATAAATGCAGATTTCTTTGACCACAGGAACATACTTTACTCTTTAATGAAAGAAAATGTCAAAACAGTATGGAGTCATGACACCATGGCCTGCCAACTGACACCTGATATTAGAAGATCATGTAAAGTTTACTGTCCTTATTTAGCATGTTTGCATGCTAAATACACCCAATAGTACAGCTGAGGGTGATGAGAATTTTTGTTTCTAGGCCTGGCCCTTTGTGCATAATAGTATTGGAGAATTGAGTGTTTGAGTGATGGAGGTGTTGGATGACAAGTTAGTGATCAAAGTTAAGACAGGACATTGATTGATGGGTGTCAAGATACATCACGATGAAAGCATGAGTTTCTGTACAGGATTTTGTGCCAGTGTGTGAAATAGATGCTAAGTAACAATTCAGTGTCATCCATGAATGTCAGCACCAAATGTTAATCCTTCCAAAGTGGTTGGAATTTTAAATTGATATATATTTAGAGATGAAGAGATTACTAGAGCGAGTTGGATTCATAATCTAGGAACTATTAATATGTTTAAAAATTATTATTTTTTTCTTTAGCGCAAAGACAGTGATGAACATAAACTGACCACAAGGGGGGCAAAGAAAAGCCCGATAGTGTTTTGAACATTGCATAAACATATATAAAGGAGAGAGCGGAAAGAGGAGAAAAATTGGAATTGAGGAGACGACAGAAGAATAGAAGGGAACGAAAGGGAGAAACAGTGCAGTGGTGTTGTCTGGTCTCTGGTCACATCACAGGGATGAAGGACCAAATACTTTACGTGCTTAAGTTTCTATATCATTTCAAGCTCAGGAAAACATTTTCAATGAGAATAATTGCACAGCCAAATGTATTAAACAGAGTAACCTGCACACTGAGCATCACACGCTTCGTCAATCATTGAAAAACACTCCTATTAGAGAACAACAGTCGCACACCTGAGCACACAACAAGGGTGGAGCATTATGTATTTAAGAGCATTACAAGAACTGCTCCAAACACTTATGTCAGGTCTAGAGAGACTGAAACGCTGCCTTCTATGGCTGAGGTCAGTTTTGCTTAAACAGTAACCACTCAGCACAAACACTCCACCAATGATTGTTATTTTGAGTTTGAGAGGAAAAAGTTCAACAGGCCAGGATTACTGTTTAACCCATATCAAACACACAATACAAAGTACAAGAACCGTGAACTGTGAAAATTGTACTTTGATATTTGTGCATCCATCAGGCATGATGTGCTGATACTACCCTGGCCTGGCCCTTTTACATACAAATCCCTGGTATTCAATTAGTAAAATGCACACTGACCCACGAACAGCAGTTATTATCCACCTATGAATTACAATGTCGAGTCTGCAAACTCCTCACACCCATCGTCTGTTCTACTTCACAACAGTTCCATCAGTGTACCAGGCATTACCCACACTCCGTCTGCATACCAGCACTCTCTGAAATAAATCTTTCCCCATTTATCTCTCTATTTTTAAGTCAAAGACTCACCCCCGCTGATAAGGTTGTACCAGTCACAACTGATTTTAAACCACAAACACTGAAGATTTACTTTCACTGATCATAAACGTTAGGAAATATTTCTCTAATGGATTTTTTTTTTTTTAGCTGTAAAAGAAATGATTGAGGAAATAAACATGTAATTTCAACAAAACGTTTGGACCATTCTCAAGCTGAGAAACACTGTGATTGTGAGAAATCCTGTTGTGTGTCTATGCTAGTGCACTTTTTTTCGCCCCCATAAAGCATCTGATAATACACACTTCTCCTCGACATTAAATACTTGTGGGAAAAAAATGCGGTTCAAGTTAAATTTATGGATATTATCACCATGATTATCAAAAATTTGCATTAACAGGACTGTGTGGATGTGCTTTGGTCATATTTGATTGACAGTGTCAGTATAAATAAGAGAATGTGAAATGCTTATATGAATGAAAATCCTGACTATGGTAATATTTAATCAAACATTATCTTAGTGAAAAGTCCCCACATCAAAAAAAAAAAAAAATCCCCTGTAAATCTAATCTATGAAGAACTGGGTCATCTTTTGGACCCAATATCAGGACAATCTTATAATGAGTCAAGCTAAAGGAAGAACTGGGATGGCATCTTGTGGTCAGTTTGTGGGACTGCACTTTTATAACAACTTTTTTGTAAAACACCTAGTTTCCCTTTTTTATATCAAATACTTGTGCCAAAATAATTAACAAAGATCAATGCTTTTATTTGGTGTTAAAATGCCGACCATGAAACTTGTAAGTCCTATTTGTGTCCCCTTTTGTAATAATAATAATGACAGTAATAATAAAATGAATGCCACCTGAGTGTGCAAAAAGCTTTTTTTCTGTAATTCTATGACAGGTAGTATGTTGAGAGTCAGTGTTCCTTTATGTTTGGGAAAATTATGAAAGTATTTAAAACGATGAACTATTATGTGAGCAGGTTTATCATGAAAATTTAATTTGGAGAGGCCATCGTGTAAAGTAATCTGGTGACATTGTGCTCAGTTTTTTTGTTTTAAGTTTCAAGCATAAAACAGTTATCGGCTTAATTCACTCTCTGATTCTTTGTAATATCAAATTTATGAAACTAAGAGGAAACAATAACTACCATTCATTTGAAACTGATTGGAAACCAGTTTTAACATGACCACATGGATGCAACTAGTTACTTTCAATCACAATTTATTATTAAGTTTCTAAGAGTGCAGTACTCTGACTTTTTTCTTTACTCTTTACATTTCTTTTTACTTTTTCAGTTTTATATATAAATTCTTGACTTAAAAAAACAAAACAAAAACAAGGATTTTTAGACTACCGGACTAGCAGTCTGTTTTCATTATTGCAGTTCAGTATGCAAAAAAAGCTTCACTAAGCTAAACTTGAACACATTATTCACATAGAAGCTTCCTTGATAATAATCTCTAAAAATATGTCACCATTTAAAACAAGATGCATTATTTTTTTATTTTATATGCACTTTGCTGATAATCTGAAACTGTATATTTTTTCTCTTAACTAAATTGGTGTATTTCTATTTTTTAGGTAAAAGATCTGATAACTTCTTCAATCACGACCATATAAGACAGTACCCTTCATGGTTAGTAAGTATAAACTTTTATTATTTAGTTACTGACTGTGATAAATACAGAAATGATTCTGTAGTTGGACAAAGACAGTCAAGGTCTTTAAGATGAAATGTCCTGGATGTAGTACAGTGAAAGCATGAAACACCCCAGTGATGAATGGTTTTAAGAAGGATTTCTCCAATATTGTGCATCTCGTAGGCAGTCAAGGCATGAATCTGCAGTTCTCATTCTGAATTACAGCTGCTGTAGCTTCACAGTCTGTCTGTCTTCAGGTAAAAACACCTCAGTCTGAGACAGAAGCCCAAGCTGCTGAAATCCTCCACGGTCTTTGATCCTGACCAGCACAGCGATAAAAAACAAAACAAAAAACAACACCAAAAAAAATGTCACTTAGTTTTAAACCATGTCCACCAGTTTAAACTTTCCCTCCTGTTTGAGCGGCAGAACATTGATGAAGGTCTTGTAGAGTACAGCTCCTCGTGGCAGTTTGGTGATGATCCGTGTGGTGTTCCGGCTGCGGGGTTCTGGGATGTAGACCTCTTTGGTGAACCTGACGTAACCATCCTCCAGAGCAAAGAGAGTCTTGTTGGTTCCTATCCCCACCTAAAGGACAAGAGACACCATGTAAAAGTGTACACGACACCAGAGTTTACACTGTTGATAAAGGATGCGTCTACTTACATGAGCTCCAGGGTGATACCTCATCATCCTCTGTGTTGCAAGGATGTTACCAGCATGGACAAAGTTACCTGGAAAGGAAGGGATAGTACTGTTTATTAAGTGGGGCTGCTGCACTGTCACCAAGTAAGTACAGTTGTGATGGAGAAGGAAAGGTCCATTTTACAATCCATTGATGATAAATGATGGGACTGCTACCATGTTTTTCTACTTAAGTTTGTGTGTGTGTGTCAGTATGAGTGTGAAGTGTGTCCATCTTTCCTGGAGCTTTTCTCACAAAGTCCTATCCATGCACAACCTGAACTCAAACTTTGTTTTTAGGCCCACTCCAGTGAGGGCGTGCGTGTTTGTGTATTAATTAAACATTTATTGTGCCCCTACATTAGCTATAGAGACCGAATCGGAAGAGAGCGTGCTGCCTCTGAGCTGCTCTGACTTTTGTAATACTGACTGAAAGGCAGGTCATGGTGTATAGTATAGTCTGTCAATCACATGGTAGCCACGCCCTTATAAACCCCCTGGTTTATGGCCTATTTTGCTCTGGGAACATCATCTAAAAAATATAAAAAACAGGTTGTATTGAAGACTTGAAACTAGAGACTGAGACCATAAACTTATTAGATAAACAATTGCTGAGTTAATAAATTAGGTAATTAAGTGTATTTCAAGCGTAAATTGCTCATCATCCAATTAATAATAATGTTGCTACAAGTCTAGTTGACATTACACAGAGTGCCAACTGGAAGCATAATAAGCAACATGTATGAATTCAGTCAAATCATTCAGCTTCTACAGCTCCAATTTGCATCAGATGGAATCTGTACATTTGGACTATTTTTAATAACAGAGCCGAAAAGAAAATAAACTTTGACAAAGTTTAAATAATATGATGAACTTCTCTGGTTAGGGATAAAAAGGCTTTACTGTTCCAAAACATGAATTTCTCATTACAGAGATGTGTCTACTGTGTCCCTCATATGCATATAAATTAGCTATTCTAATAATATTGTGACATTATCCATAACCAAAGTTAAGAGGTGTAGACACTATGAATGCACCAACGCCACAGAGAGCAGTTCACTAGAGAATACAAATGACTGAGCTCCCAGATTCCGTCACTTTGAAGGAAAGACAAATTACCATCCTGCTTCTTGAAGCCGTATCTCCGACCAGGGCTCTTTCCTCCGGTGTTCTTGCAGCTACCACCGGCCTTCTTTGAGGCAAACCTCACAGGCTCCAGTAGAAAGGACTGCCCCGGCACCAACAGACCTGAAACCAGTTCATGTGGGCTCACAGAAACATCCAATTTTAATCCTAACCTAATCAAATCAATCCTATGAACTCACACCAAATTGCATTCAAAATCTGACTTATGTGAGCTAAATTCTTCCTCAAACACACTACTATATCTGTAGCAAACCCAGTGATCATGGAATTAAAATCCAGAAATGTTCTTATAAGTAACATTAACCCTACATGTAGTTGGAGCTGCAGTGTGTGTCAGATGCTCTTTGTTCAAATAATTCCAGAGACGTTTCCGTGTAAATGGGAGACTTTTTAAGGCACATGACAGCACTTTCCTGTTAAGTTTGTGTTTATTGTTTAAAGTTGTGCAACCTCTCACATGAATACATAGGAGGACCTTGATTCAATGCCACTCATTTACTAAAGACAGAAAAGGCACACAACCACAGCACGTCTCCATTGTTTTGTTTACAGAGTTCACAGTATTTCACAAGAATCCTTCCCGAGACATTGTTGACACGTCATAATTGACTTTGTCTGTGAGATCTCTATTATCCCCATAATAAACGGGATGTAAGGAACCATATAAAGATTCTCACTCTTTTTTCTGTCTTTACCAAAATAGTACCCTTATCACTAATAAAGTGGAGCTCCAAGGTAAATCAGAGACATGGCTGCTCTTTCGGCTGGTGAGTGTCATGGACATATGAAGGTGACATCTGGTGGTTTATAGCTAATACTATAGGCAGACGGATGTAGAGATGACTGGTATCGATATAGAAATTTTGTTAGGTTAACTGTAGCTTTTAAGGTGACGCCATGGCTGAACCTTTGTACTTTTGGTTGTGAGCTCCACAAGCTGTTCTCCAGAATATGGCGTCTCAAAGAAGAACAACTCCCTGTTAACAGGCAACTCTTCAGGGACGTTATTTGCGCAAAAGTCTTAAATCTGCTGAGAATAAATTCAAACGGATCCTCTCGCTATAGTGAACATTTTTTTTTTCCTGAGCAGATAAAACAAAAATAAGAACAATTCAAACCTGCTCGAGGTTTCAGCATCAAGGACAGCAGCGTCGCCATCTTGAACGACAGTACTTGCGTCACATCCGGATAACTTCGCTGCGTTCACAGTCCCCATGAATGATCGAAATTGCACCAACACACTGAACATGCGGTTCTTCACAAGCCTTAATTTATTTGATAAACGACATCAGAAGTAACACCCAGTACAGCTTAATAAAAACGTTTGAAAAAATATCTAGAACCAAACACATCGCATTTTGTCAAATGGGTTAGCTCTAAGCGAACCCTGATATTTTGAATCGCCGGCGTACGATTACATTGAACGCAACATAGTTTTGCAGCCCGGGGAAATCAAATGTTCCTTCGTGTTACACAATAACAAAACGGCAAAAAGTCTCTGCTGCTAATACAAGCAATTAATATTTACTTTACTTTGCTTCAATATTTTCAAGTAAGTGCGTGAAGTCATCTTATCTAACTTCTGATCTATATACATGAATGTAACGCTTCCTGGTCACTGTTAGTTAATGGTTTAGTTTTCCGTTGGCAGCTAGAACTGTGTCAGACTTCAGTCATTGTACAAAACGTATTTTCACGGAATAATCCTCATGTTGATGAGTTATCTACATGCCGAATTTACCATAACCTTTGTATCTGGACATTGTTTGAGGTTATTGTTTGCTAGGTAGTAAGTCTACTGTCTAACACACAAAGGAACCTTAAATTGGCAGATATTTGGCCGAAGTCTGGTGTCGTTTTTGGCCCCAAGAGGCAATGCAGTTTAGTGACTTATTAGCTGGTGATTGTTGGTTATAGATTCTATCATATGTCATATACAGGAACTTCAACTTCGACATGGGCAGCTATGGTGACTCCAGCAGCGACCCTGATGAGGAGCTGCCTGTGTTTGACTTCCTGAGCCAAGCCTCAAACAGCCGCAAAGACGACTTGGATGCAGAGGATGTAGTCGTCTCCTCCTCAGTGAAGGGTAATGCAGGCACGTACACAGGAAGGGCTGACGTAATGATGATCAGCAGCGATTCTGATGAAGATGTGCCATATGTCCCTCTGGCACAGAGGCTCAAACAGAGAAAGGACAATGTGATTAGTGCCTCCTCCGCTGTCACTAATGGGGAAGATGCTGAGCAGCATTTGCCTTCCAATCTGGCCTGTTCGCAGCTCTCCTGCCAGAATGGATTTTCAGAATCAGAGACCCCTCCCAGTTGGGCCTCAGATGGCCCAGAGGAGGCAATGGCTCTCCCTCAGCGATTGCTTCCTCCAGATCCTTTCGCCAGCATAGAGAGCATTGACATGTTTCCCACAAAGAGGAATCCTGCCAAGCGGACGGTGGAAGAGATCCAGGCCTCCAGGGACAGGGACAGGCAGCAGAGGGAGAAAGAGGTGCTCAGACAGGACAAAGAGAAACAGAAAGCAGAGAGGAAAGCTCTGGCAGAAGCTGCCAAGGCCCTGAGGCCGGAGGAGTGTATCAAGCACATGGTAGTGGCTGTGGACCCAGGTAAAGAGAAAACATTTAGTAATACTTGGCACTGTGCACAGTTGGAAAGCAATATATCAGTCTGTAGATTTGTCTGAGGTAATTTTAATTTTAAATAAAGCCAACATGCATATTTGCTTAATACTTTGAAAGCATTATTTAAGATGGCGTTTATGGGTTTATTGTGGACTTGTATTTAGGTGACTGTGTTTGTATTTGCAGCTCTCTTACAACTGGAAGGAGGCGTGACTCTACTGGCATCAGTGCAAGCCCTGGGCTGCAGTTGTGCCATAGAGAAACAACCACTTCCACGCAGCGTCAGCTGGATGAGGCGGGTTCCCTGTGCACAGGTGATAAAACACACACACACACACACACACTGTAGCTGGAGTAACAGTGTTGTTTGCACACGTCCTTCAGTGTAGACCCACATTCACACACATCAATAGAACAGCAGCTGAAAACAACTGTAGACTTATTCTAATTATGGTAATTATGGTTACTCCTGTTGAGTGTGTTAATTTACTGAGTGTTTGTAACACTTGAAGGGTTTGGTGGTCCAGATAGCTGAAGCAATGAATCCTGAAGAATGAAATTCCTCAACACATACACAAAAATCATTTTCACAGTTTTTATTGAACATGAATAGAAATGAAAGGACATTATACTAAAATCATCCCCCACAGAAGTGTTGATGCTGGTGGTGGTGGTGGGGGGGGGGCTCTCTCTCTCTCACACAGCGACACCCTGCTCTTAGCCATAATGATACAGGGAAATAAATGTTTGAAGTCAGTCACACAGCAGAAATGTAAAGTTTTTGACTGAGAGAGTGAAAAATTGGTTCAAGTCACTCAGAGCAGAGGGAGGTTAGTGATGTGGGGGCTCTTGGTGAAATACTCCACAGTAAAAACACTGTACTGGGAATAACATGTACTTAGCATCTCCCTTATGACAACACCAGTCAGTATATAGTCTATATGTATGATTCATTCAAGACAAACAGTAGAAGTTTGCTACTTAAGAATATGAATTAAATGCACTTGATGAACAGAGTGCATTGATAAGCATTGATACAAGTATTGTTCCTGTTTAAAAGCCATGAGAAATACAGAACAATTACATACATGCTGCAAATGGAAAAATGTGCTGCAGGAAGCGAAATACACAGAGTGAATAACCATTAAGTATGTGTCTTTATCAGGGAGGTGATGGACCGTGTGTACCAGAACCCCAGGTTGTGATGCAGATGACAGTTGATGACTTCATCACTTTGATCCACAGCTACGTTCAGGTCGGTGAAGTGGCTGCTGCAGCTCTTCCTCTTTGAAACAGTCTTGGTACAACATCAACAGAATGACTGACCCTGCTGCTTTAAAGGCAAAGAGGGGAAATGTGTTCATTGTCATAACACTAAAGTGAAGGGGAAAACAGAGCAGATGTTAAATGTAACATTAGTGGTGCTTGTCAGTCACTTCCAAATCATTCTCTAATTATCTCCAAGTAATTTTCAAGTGTTCAGTTGAAACATGCTAGGAAGTGGTAATTACAGTGGGAGTGGAGTGTTCAAGAGAACCAAATTAACTGGAGTGTTTCTATACAAACAATTTTCTAGGGAATTTATTTCAAAATTATGTCTTCATCAAATCAAGCCAGGATCGTTCAGAATTACAGTCACTGTCCCTCAGCCACAGCTCAGCTGGAAAGAGAAATACATTTGTATTAAAAAGACTCTTAGTTTAGCAAAGTATTTTGATAAAGACCAAAAAAGCCAAATACCAATCTTCTATATACATCTGCTGACAGAACCCTGTGAGTTTTATCTGCCATCACTTTCCCTGAAATTGTGTTAGATATAAAGATTTAAAATTCCCACACTTTTCCTGGGTTTAATTTCAAGTGTGGATATAAACACTCAGGAACCAGATCTTCCCAGGGTGGATGGTGGGTCCAGCTGAGTTGGGCTTGGTGTACAGGCTAAGGCCAGTGACTTCTTTGTTGTGGCATCACAAAGTCCAATAGGTGGTTGTAAGATTCGGTTTCTGAAAACAGGCTGTGAGCAGTTCTCTGTGGACTGAGACCTTTCATACTTTCATAAACCCACACAAGCCCGTGACTGTTTTTGACAATTTCCCATCTTGGGATCAATAAAGTAAATCTCTCTCTCTCTGGGTGCAGGAAGAGAGACATGGCTGTTCAGACTCTGGTCCCACCCTGACATCGTGGGTGCAACAGCAGCAGAGGAATAACCCTGGGAAGACCCTCAGCCTAGTGGTCATCGATATGGAGAAATACTTCAGGTGGGGAGGGACAGCTTCTGATAGGATCTGAAATTAGAGCTGTCTGACCCTGGAGGTGGTGATAACCCACAGCGAGCTGGTGTGAAGAATGGGAAATGCTACACTGCAGGTAGACTGATTGATAGAGTGGAGAAGTGGCTCACAGTATGACTAAGTACAAGGTACTTACAAAGTACAAACAGTTCAAGGTACAGAACTCAATGAAATGTTCAAAAAGAACACAACATGGCACTAAACTGAGCTTAACACACTGCGTGTCTCTGTTGGCAGAGTCTGTCATAAGTCAGCAGGAGAATACGTGTGAAGAGAAGTAAAGAAGTAAAGAACTGCTGTCTAAGACTGGAGGACGACCTGAGTGCTAATTACAGTTTGATAATCAAATTTTGTCCTCAGATCACAGAAGTCACAGAACCAGAAGAGGCTTCGAGAGGCTGATGCAAAAGAGCAACAGGGAAGAGGAAGAGCGAGGAAGAGGAGGAAGAATGGTGACGCTGAGGTGTGGCCTGAGGTCTCAAGAGTTGAAGTAGAGGAGGTGGGTTGGTTGGTAGAGGAAGGATTTAAGTGTTTTTCATAATTTACAGGAAAAATAAAATAAAATGTAAGTAATTTATGTGCAACTAACATTGTAATTAGTGGAATTTTAATTGGGTTTAAATTATAATCAATGGGAAATGATTGGCTGATAACATATTACAATTTCAATATTTTAATTTTGTAATAATATAATCATATGATTTTTAAGGGGCAATAACCTGGCAATTTTATCAAATCATGTTAATGTATAAAATTAATGTATAGGGTGTTTTTTTAAGGTGAAAATATAGGCAGTTCTGATCATCCAAGAATCCCTAAATCCTAAAATAACATACCAATGTAATTGTAATACATTAATTTATACACTGATTTAACACAAAATTGAGACAAACCCCAAACTTACACTTCACACATATCCACCTGACTGATTGCTGTCTGAGGTATGAAAATAAGTATAATATAACAATAATATAATTTTTCATTCTAACTTTATGTTTTTAAGGGTGAGAAAATTAATAAAATTAAGTGAATATTAAGTGAATTTGGACCTTTTTGAAAAGGGCCAAAGTTTTTCACTGGATAGCTGTGAACCCTTAAATGTGTAGATTGTAGAAAGAGGAACCTGAAAGTTTATTTGTCAGAGGAATAAAAAGGAACACTGCGCATATATTTGGTTGGAAATGAAATATTCCAAATGATTGAGCAAATAAGTTAATTAATAGTTTGTTTTATTTTCATCTCTGGCATGTTGAGAATTCATTCAGGATGTTTCACTGATTCACAGTGAGTCACATCTGTCCTTTGTTCAATATCCCATCAGGCAGTGGTGCATCTCCAGCTACACACTGGGGTCTCTGTCCGCTTCTTGTCATTGTGGAAGGACTTTGCAGATCACATCACCATGACAACCAAAGCTGTTGCAGAGGCGCCGTTCAAGTAAGTGAGCTCAGGTCTTTAGAAAAATACACTCTCCCAAATCAAATAACAATGTGTGCGTTTGTCCATGTGTGTAGGCAGGACAGGGAGAAGACAAGCTTCTCCTTCTACTTGGAGAGTGAATGGGCAGGGGGCCAGCGGGTGGATAAAGCTGGTAAGGGACTGCTGCAGGTGTGGAAGAGACAGATCCAGCAGTTCAACAGAGTCAGTCCAGACATGGCGTCGGCCATCCTGGCAGCCTACCCCTCCCCCCAGCTGCTGCAGAAGGTACCACTCCATTCACGCAAACTTCTTGTCTGCCTTGCCATCAGTACAAAACAAATACTTCATGTTTTAGGAGGGAATAAGTAACCTGTCCCAGGTTACATGGGACGTAAGGAGGTCAAGCCAAATGAAAAACAACACACAGATCTCAGTTGCATTCAGTCTGACTTTTCTTAAGACTAAATGTCTCCCTGTCTGAATGCAGGCGTACCGTCTGTGCAGGACTGAGCGTGAGAAGACCTCGCTGCTGTCTGACCTCCTCATCCGCAGGGGAGAGGGCGTGACCTCCACCACTCGGCGGGTTGGTCCGGAGCTTTCCAAACGCTTCTTCCTCCTGATGAACACCACCGACCCTGAGCAGACACTTGATTCCAATGCTTGACCTGTCAAACTCTGGCAGGTAATGATTGTTTCCAGGTTTGTAATGTGACAGTTTGTGGTCACAACAGTTTTTAATGTTATGTTTGTATTAAAGTTTTTATGAAACATCAGTGTTGAAGGCTGTCATAGGTAATAACAAAGAAGAATAACGAAGAAGAAATGCACACCATGTGGGCACTCTCTCTGTCTCTCTCTCACTCTCATTTTCTACCGTTTATCTGTAAAGTTCACTGGGGGTTGCTGGTATATATATGCTACGTTCTTGGTAAGGGCTGGGTACACCCTGGACAGGTTGCCAGTCTATCGCAGGGCATGAGCCCCTTGTTTGACTCTCAAATGTTATTCGTAAACTTCTGTCCCATTTCCTTCCCAATGGAGGCACAAAATGAGTATCAAAAAGCACAAAAAGTATCATTCGGATGGTGGAGCCAATTCAGGCTGACATTTGGGGGGGTTGTTTCCTGAACAGGTCTCCAGTCCATCACAGTCTCATATTTGACTGTTCTCCAGCGGTAAAAAATATTTGTGGTTTTAATAACCAAAAACCATCTCAGTGTAGTTTTATCTCTTTTCTGTGGCTTCTCTCTGGAGCTCTAGTAGCAACAGATTAGTCAGCCAATCAGAAGAGAGGATCTGATCTTCTCTTCTAATTGGCTGCCTGTTTTCTGAGTGATCAACTGAAAATGTTAAAGTTTTCAAGTGAACCCATAAAAAAATCGGAACCCTCCCAGGTTAGATGGTGCGTCCAGGTGGGCTGGACTTGGGGGCGTGGCTAAAGGTGATGACTGCTTTGTTAACGCATCACAAAGTTCCGGAGGTCCTGACAGCTAGTTTTAAGGCTCAGTTTCTGAATGCAGGCTGTTAGCATTTCTCTGTCGATACTTGATACTTTCACTGTATTGAAATACAGCCTACACCTGATTTATAACAAAAAAGGCATGGAGGTCTGCTTTTAAAAAGCCCTCATGGGATAATGTCAGCCCAGCATCTGATTATCTCAATTGGAATACAATTATCACGGGACCCATATTTTATAAAGAAGGTTTGATGTTAGGTCTTAAAGTGACATTTTTCTCTTTGAGCTCTTTTCAGGGTCTTTCACACCAGTTTGATCTGCAGCTCACCTGTAGGTGGGTAATTAAACCACCTATCTGGTTTAATTAATCATTATATGTTCGTCGCAGCACCTCAGCCCTCATGTTTTGACTTCTGTCCAATTGAATTACATGAGCTTGCTGTGTCACTGGGTGCTATGGTGTCTTCATTGCCACTGTGCGTGTTGAGCCTTGTTGCACTCGGCCTCTGTTTGTGTTTTTATGGTGTGTAGTGGTAAAAGCGCCGCCATGAATCTGCTCCACTACACTTTGCATTGCCCACGGCTCATTTGCACTGCATTAGCAAAAATGGAACCTGACCAAGAAGTGAAGACTGTCTGGAACAGAGCAAGAGAAGGGGGGGTAACGAGCTGTAAAATGGGCTTAAGGGATGAGCAACATGCCTCAGTCCAGGTCCTGCATGCAGAGATGCTGAGGTTCAACAGTCCATGGTGACAGAGGAGCTTCACTAACAGTAAGGGCTGTAACAATTACAAAGAGTTTTTGAGCTAAGAAAATATAGCGGAGAGTGAACAGTGGAATTTTTTTCACATCACAGCTCCCCAGTTTTGTTGCAATCATGAATTGGGCTTAACATTTTCTGCAGGCTCTGTATATACGGTGTAGTAAACCTGTGTAAAATTTCACTATTACTTTATCATTTACAAGAACTGTCTCATTCAGTTAGTTTGAGTTTTTGATGTTATGTTTGATTACAAACACACAGTTGAGATAGACCTCACGTATATGGGTACAAGCAGAAACATTCATTCATTCATCTTCTACTGCTTATCCATTTCTGGGTCGCGGGGGATGCTGGAGCCAATCCCAGTCCACACTGGGCGAGGACGGGGTACACCCTGGACAGGTCACCAGTCCATCAGAGGGCCAACACACAGAGAAACACAGAGACAAACAGCCACTCACACTCCGACCTACGGGCAACAGTGCTAACCACTATGCCTCCGTGCTGCCCACGAGCAACAATATATCCTATGAAAATCAAAGCAAAAAAGTTTTGGCCCAGCTTTTGTCCGATGCAACATGGCTCCATGTGGTGAGGAACTGCTCCAACAACTCAGTTCAGGCAATCAGATTCTGATTGTGTGTGTACAGAAGCATCAATGTGATGGGAACACACTACACTGATATCTACATTTTTAAGGCCTTAATAAAAAAAAGGTTGGGGTGCCTGTGGCATAGTAGTCAGAACCACATAATCAGGAAGCTGCGATGTCTTTGGCAGCATTGGTTCGGTTCTAGCCGGTGTCTACTGCTGCATGTCTTTCCCCACTTTCTCCCTCTCTCCCCCGTTTCCTGCCCACTCTTCTAGCTGTCCTATTGAATAAAGCTAGAAAAGGCCAGAAAAAAGGATCAGTGGCCATGGTTATAGATGCTTCTGACTTGACACAAGGATTATTTGTAGAAGGTGTTGTTTCAGCCACTGATGAGACAGTGTGAAGGACACGGCAGGAAGTCAACGATGGTGGCCAAGAAGAGAAGTGTTACTCACAAAACTGCGGGAACAAACATGAAAACAAGCCTGGAGAACATTGGCAGCACAATGTTTGGTCATATGCAACTGAAAGAAATCTATCTGGATCGAATCTGTCTCAGTGTGTTCTATCCGGGACCAGCCAGCACCACCACAGTGACAGCACAGTGCTGGAAGGGGGTTGCTGATAAACACTATCAGTGCTTGTTTGTACATTCAAACACCGAATAAAAAGATGACTCCCAGTCTCACAAAACTTGGCAGAGAAGGAAGTTTCAAACATGACGATGACTCCAAACACACTGCAAAATTCAGTGAAAAGTAAATCTAATCAAAGAAAAGAGAAGCTAATCAAAACACTGTACTCACTCTTGTTTTTCCGTTTCATCATAGTTTATCAAACTGTTCTTGGCTCCATTCTTCTTGGGCTGTAGTTATAAATGCTTTAGATTCATTGATCAGGTTCTTTAAAGGCAGACTAAGTGATACTAATCTACACTGCTCAAAAAAATAAAGGGAACACTTAAACAAAACAATGTAACTCCAAGTCAGTCACACTGAAATCAAACTGTCCACTTAGGAAGCAACACTGATTGACAATCAATTTCTCATGCTGTTGTGCAAATGGAATAGACAACAGGTGGAAATTATAGGCAATTAGCAAGACCCCCCCAATAAAGGAGTGGTTCTGCAGGTGGTGACCACAGACCACTTCTCAGTTCCTATGCTTTCTGGCTGATCTTTTGGTCACTTTTGAATGCTGGTGGTGCTTTCACTCTAGTGGTAGCATGAGACGGAGTCTACAACCCACACAAGTGGCTCAGGTAGTGCAGCTCATCCAGGATGGCACATCAATGCGAGCTGTGGCAAGAAGGTTTGCTGTGTCTGTTAGCGTAGTGTCCAAAGCATGGAGGCGCTACCAGAAGACAGGCCAGTACATCAGGAGACGTGGAAGAGGCAAGAGGAGGGCAGCAACCCAGCAGCAGGACCGCTACCTCCGCCTTTGAGCAAGGAGGAACAGGAGGAGCACTGCCAAAGCCCTGCAAAATTACCTCCAGCAGGCACAAATGTGCATGTGTCTGCTCAAACGGTCAGAAACAGACTCCATGAGGGTGGTATGAGGGCCCGACGTCCACAGGTGGGGGTTGTGCTTACAGCCCAACACCGTGCAGGATGTTTGGCATTTGCCAGAGAACACCAAGATTGGCAAATTTGCCACTGGCGCCCTGTGCTCTTCACAGATATAGGCAGGTTCACACTGAGCACATGTGACAGACATGACAGAGTCTGGAGACGCCGTGGAGAACGTTCTGCTGCCTGCAACATCCTCCAGCATGACCGGTTTGGCAGTGGGTCAGTAATGGTGTGGGGTGGCATTTCTTTGGGGGGGCCGCACAGCCCTCCATGTGCTCGCCAGAGGTAGCCTGACTGCCATTAGGTACCGAGATGAGATCCTCAGACCCAGTGTGAGACCATACGCTGGTGCGGTTGGCCCTGGGTTCCTCCTAATGCAAGACAATGCTAGACCTCATGTGGCTGGAGTTTGTCAGCAGTTCCTGCAAGACGAAGGCATTGATGCTATGGACTGGCCCGCCCGTTCCCCAGACCTGAATCCAATTGAGCACATCTGGGACATCATGTCTCGCTCCATCCACCAATGCCACGCTGCACCACAGACTGTCCAGGAGTTGGTGGATGCTTTAGTCCAGCTCTGGAAGGAGATCCCTCAGGAGACCATCCGCCACCTCATCAGGAGCATGTCCAGGCGTTGTAGGGAGGTCATACGGGCACGTGGAGGCCACACACACTACTGAGCCTCATTTTGACTTGTTTTAAGGACATTACATCAAAGTTGGATCAGCCTGTAGTGTGTTTTTCCACTTTAATTTTGAGTGTGACTACAAATCCAGACCTGCATGGGTTAATAAATTTGATTTCCATTGATAATTTTTGTGTGATTTTGTTGTCAGCACATTCAACTATGTAAAGAACAAAGTATTTAATAAGAATATTTCATTCATTCAGACCTAGAATGTGTTATTTTAGTGTTCCCTTTATTTTTTTGAGCAGTGTATTATGCTTCCACTTCAGTGATTATTTCCTCATGGTCTTTGTGGTGTTGGTGTTTGAATAAGAAAAGAGGACATGCGCAAAAAGCCATAGTAACAGAAGAGATGGTCAACAAGGAAGGACAAGGTGAAGTGGGAAGAGACCATTGACAGTGTTAACATGAATGCATAGAAGGAATATTTTGCACTGGTGGGGTTATACTGAACCAGAGAAGAGAAAAGGACAGGGGCTATGATCTGGGAAGAGCCAAGGTAACATTGTTGAAGATTTCCAACTGTGGAGACCGCAGATCGGACTGGACTTATGGACTGGGACTGGCCCATAATCCAACTGACAGAGGCAGAGACAAGGCCAGGAGGAACTGATGGGAATGGTAGATATGATGTTAGGGAGAGAGTTATTAGTATCGCTGTCTGCAGCTGGTGGGCTGGTTAGGGGAAACCAACTTATCTTTTCTGAATGTTAGCAACTGTAACCATAGTTTGCTGTCCTTTTTGTGATATATCATAGTATTTATCTGCACAGATTCTTTTTGTTGCATGTTATTCTAGGTAATGCAACCCTCCTTGTAGCCATGAAACTGTAGCCCTTTGTTCTGCCAACTCAAAAAACTAATTGCTTGTGTGCGTGTCCTTCAATTGCTGCCTTATGGTGCTGGTGGTTGATTGTATTAGTGGGAAGGAGGCACCACAAAGAATTCCACTCAAAAAAAAATGCCACAGAACTTCTAATAGAGCTCTTTTGTGTGGAAATAAGACAAAAGCCATGGATGATCCTTGTCCATTAGCTGTGATGTGAAAAATAGACCAACCCGGTTGCTGCTTCCGCACACACCTTATCATTTACATCTAGTGTCTGTGGCCAATCAGGAACGGCCCTGGCAATGGTGGCCACCTTCACATGGGTGGCAACAATCAGTTAGTTGGTGCTCCTGACTGAGGTAGAATTAATAACATAAGGAGCCAACCAATTCCTAAAACCAGTCCACTTCCTGTTTCCTACATCAGGTCACATGACAGTATCATTTTGTATTGTGTCGTTTGGTTTAGTTGTCCACGTTGCTTTCGAGTTCAGCTTTTCTTTTCCCGAGAATTACTTGCTGTCCCTCACACTCCATTACAGGGCGTTGTACTTTGGATGGCTGTTGGCCCTAACTTCTTGTTACTTTACATGATTCACTAGCTTTTGTAGTGCTGCACAAGGAGCAGTGCTCTTTCTTCAGATATCCCGAGTTCACGTCATGAAGCTTGGCAATTACAGAGAAAGATACACGGCATGGCTCTACCTCGGGACAGGCCTCTCCTTCCCTTCAGTTTATGTTTGCTTTGAGGTGGGGGCAGACTTCAAGGATGCCAGTGGAACGTAGCAAAGAAGAATGAGAGATGTGTGTAAACATCTCATCCATGGCAAAGTTATTTCCCTCCGGCCCCTCCTCCTGTTTGACCTCAACTCAAAGGAAAGAGGGTTTCATCTTTGGAGTGGAGAAATAAGATGAATATGCTTCTGAGCATCTCATCACTCGTTTTTTTTTTTTTTCTTTTTCTCTTTTTCTTCATATCCACTTGAAGATTCCTTTTGATGCATACGAGAAAGTGTAAATGTGGCATTTATTTATGGCAATCCTGCACTTAGTGAGAACTGCACTGAGAGAGAATTTTAAAAGGCGCTATTTGAACATTAACAGGGTAAAAGCACTGCCCTGTCATATGCTATGATACCTTTTCAATTCACTAAAAAACAAGGCTTTGTCGTAGATATTTTAATTAAATTTAATATAGAATTTACAAACTATTAGCCTGTTTGCGCTTACCTGAGGCTGATAGATGTGGGTAAAGGGTCAAAAATAACCTAGTCAGTTCCATGGACACTACTGAATGTTCTTATGTCAATAAATAAATAAATAAATCAAAATTCGGTTCATTAAACCACAAAATAATAAAAATTCAATGCCTTTGTATGACTGGAAATATTTTTCTCATGTACAATCAGAATATAAACATAATCATGTTTATATTCCCCCCTTGCAGTGATTAAAAGCTACTATAATAATCAGCCCAATCTTCCAGAACATATTTTTAAATTTCACTCTTTCTGTCTGCATCGACTCACTTTTGAATATTCAGCAAAACTGCTTTACATAGAGCTTGAGGGGAGATAGGAATGAAATGAGTGTCCCAACTTAATGTCTTGTCATTGTGTGCATGTGCATGTTATAAATTCACTCTCTAATAACATGAAATGATGGAATTTATTTGATAGGGAAGATTTATGAGGGGCTTCACAGGGAGAAGCAGTGGCGAGTGACCCATGTGCTAATTAATTAAAGCATAAACAGGAAATCACTAATGCAGCCGACTGACAGACACTCTGTGAACTGGCATGAGTTTACATAAAATACATCTGTGTCTGGGATGGTTGTGCCTCCTGGTTTTGGGGACCTGCCCAGGGGACCAGGCTGAATCCAGCTCTGGTCTGACACAATATTTTAAAAAGCTGGAGAAAGCTAGTAATGGGATGTAGTTGATGTCTTGAAAGGGCTTTAGTTAATTAGTATGTAGTTGTTCTTTTTTTTTTTTCTACATTGAGACGGAAGAGGAAAGCTGGGGGGAGATTCAGCAGGACTCAGAGTGCTGTCTTTGTGCTCCAACAGCTGAACCAATCTATCACCCTGTAAATCTGTTGCTATAACATAACTACTTTTTGTTTAGTAGGGAAGGTGCATTTCAGAGTTTACATAAGTCTTACAACTAGATTTGAAGAAATAATATCTTACCAATAGTCTCCTATGACATTTTATAGTGCGCTTTATGGGATGGCTGTGACTCAGGGGGCAAAGTGGCTCGTCCGTTAATCAGATGGTCATTACTTCGAAGCACACTTACTGTGTGAAAGTGTCTTTGGGCTGGATAATGATCCCAAATTGCCTCTGATGGCTGTTATATCAGTGTATGAAGGGGTTAATGTGGCTTGTATTATAAAGCGCTTTGAGTGGTCAGCAAAACTAGAAGCACCATGTGTATTTTATTTCATCAAAATACTTTTTCAATGTATTCCATTCCCATGAAGTGATTGATTTTGATTATCCTCAGGCACTCTGATTGTTAATCCAGCTTTGGATAAATACCTAAATAAATTTGATTAATAGAGGGTGTAGCGTCCAAAACATTTGTGGTCTCGACATACCCAATAATTAGACAAATGACCTGTAAATTAATCTTCAGATAATCATATCCAAATTGGAAACTGTCCTGTTAGTGCTGGTATATAGTCACTAGGGTGCAGACTTGTGCCATATACAAAACCCTTTGGTTTGCTACTGAGTCAGATGGGAGAGATAGAAAAACATCAGCATCTGTCGAGATTTTGGAGGTTGGATAAATTATCATGCTGGCACAAAATGTATCCTGTAAACTAAAGGACGGGCAAATATAAATATGTGCAGAGATAACCGCAGCGGATTCTGATAAATTGGAGAGATGACTTTGGGAGGATTTCCTTCATAAGGTGTGTCAGTGTTTTATTTCTCCATGGGATGTCAAACATTTTCGAGGCCTCAGTCTGAGCTGTGGACACTCCTACAAGAAGCTCATCCATGTTCAGAGGCTGCAGTGTGGAGTGAGGAGGATGTAACAGCATGGATTAAGTGAACGGGTTCTTTGCCCTGTTAAAAATGTATGGTCACGAAACGTGATATACTGTCAAACTGTCAAGGGGATTGGACTGTCTCATTGTTCACACATGCACACCAAATCATTGTGTTTGTGCGGCTGCTTTGTAAATATGTAAACGTGCTAGAGATAAACCTTAATACTCAACAGTGATACGCTACACAACTATTTCACAGTAGCAATTTTGCTGTTAGGCCAGATGTATAATATACTCCATAATTTCTGAGTGGATTCACCCTGAAAGAATATTCCATTTTCTTTCAGCTTGCCTTGTTAGAATTTGAGATTTGTAGAGGTGAAAAATAACATATTCAGACAAAAAACCAAAAAACAGAAAACACCCCCCCCTGTAATCATGGCCTTTACGCAGGGTTACAGATAGGGTTTGGCTTCTGGGAGCTAGTTGTTTTATCAGTTTCATAGCCAACCTTAGCCATGGCACATTGACAACAGCGTGAGTTCAGTTTCAAACTACATTCCTTAACTTTCCAAGAGCTGACTGGAGAGCTGTAGGACCCCTTTTCTTTAACTTTTCTTGTCCCGAAGTTAGCATGCTAACCAGCTAGTCCCACGCTGGTCGGCGCAATGCATCCCTCTTTCTGATACTGATTTACTGTTTGCCGCTACCAATCTGAGCTTCAGACGAATCAGATAAGATGCTCTAAAGTTTAAGTTTTGCTACAATGCTTACATTCAGTATTACTTTTATTTATTAAATCTAACTTTAATTTAAGGCAAATGCGACATATGTAAATATATAAAATTTTCCACGACATATTAATACCTATAAAACATGAAAACTCATGAAATTAAACAATTTTATACACTTACACATATGCTTAGTCTATACAAATATGCATTTACATATGTTACCACAATGTATTATACCATATAAAAAAATAATCAGATATGCTTTTAATATATGTACAGATTTTATACGTGTAACTTATATATTATAAACTATTGGTCAGATGTTCATATATGATAATAATATAAGAGACATCTATGACAAGGTCACTCTCAACATAGGGACATATGTTGTATATGACAGTTCCATGTGGGTCATAGATTGTTAACTTTTTTATCCCAGTGGTGTTGGATAGGATCAAGGTCAATATTCATTTTTATATACTAAGTGCGAATGGTAAAGTTGTTTTTTTATACTTGACAAGCATCATTAGGAGCTGAAATTTTTTTCCAACCGAACTAAATAAAATAAGAAAAAATTCAGTTTTTATGTTGACACAATAAAATTTTTGTCAAAAAAATAAAATTGTGTCTTAACGCAGCTTGGGCAGCTGCAGCACACTAGTAAAAACAGTATGCTAGTATGCTAACAGTAACTGAAATTAAGCAGTCCAGACCGCCACACCATCAGCTTGAAAGACAATAACACCAGGACTACAGGAAAGTCAGATGGAAGTTGCCCTTAGGCACTTATCAGAGATCAACTCCTTAAATCATAGTCTTAACAGCACGCTGCAGGGAAATCTTGAATCTGCCCTTGGAACCGCACGTCTGTTTGCAACCGTGCGTTTTTGCCCCGGAGACTGGGAATACAACACACCCATCAAATTTTCACTGATCTCCCATCTCACAAATTAGAGTGGTCGTCTTCTCAGCGTCCTCATCAACATGCTGCCAGGTGCTCGCGTGCCTGTTTACGCAGCTCCACAAACCACAAAGTGATGGAGAGCAGAGCTTTTGAGCTCATCATAAATACACAAACAGAGCAGCTCTGAAGTGTTTCGGACACATCCCAGAAGATGCACGTGGAATCAAACCAGACGCCCACTCCACCCTAACCCTTCCATTTTCTGCAGCTTCAGAACTAATGCTAGGTATTTACTCCACACTGGTAATGACAATGGCGGGGGCGCTCCCACAGGGTTGCTCCTTTTTTTTCCCCAGTTGCTTGATCTGCACAAACAAATTGGGAAAACCCTTTGATACAGGGGTTGAAAACACTCCCACGGAGTTCGCAGAGACACAAGAAGTGCAGTTTCCTAATCGCACCCAAGCATCCAGATAAATGGAAAAAAAACAAAACAAAACACAGAGATGCATGCATTTTACATGCGCACCAGTGGCTGAGGAGGGATCCCAGCACCTGTCAATTTACAGCTGTCACACTGGTTGTTATATATCAACCCCTAGTCAAATCAGTCACTGCAACTTCTTGGACATGAAGTGGCCCAGTCCCTGCAGTCCTTGAGATGCATGGCAGAGAGTGACAGGCCCTTGAAGTAATGTTTAAGGTCTTTTTTCTATCCAGCTGCCAGCAGCACCATGTCTGGCTGTTTAGCCGCCGGACGCTGTCTTTATTGAGCTACACAGCCACATCCACGGCAGACAAGAAGAAGACAGACTACCTCTTCCTTATGGGGAGATAAGGAGACAGGAAAAAACTAAGAAAAGCAGACAGAGAGAGAGATGGGGGGGGGGGGGGGGGGTAAGATGGGCAGTTGGCGAAGGAGGGAGGGAGAGCCATTCATCAATGCCTCTTTCCTGCTGGTATGCCCCCTTCCCCAGTGAGCCTATGTAAACGTAGCCACAGAAAGATAAAGCATAAGTAAAAAAAATATCACACACTGACATATATACCTATGGGGGTTAGAGGAGCACACAGGTCAAATGCAGGATGACACAAACCCATGGTGGTGTGATGACCTGTGCTAGATGAGGATGTGCAGTTTGAAAGACCTGTTAGAAAATATGAAAAATTTGCTTCTTGTGACTTCTATGGCTGAAGTTACTAACTTTTTTTTTGGCTCACTGAAGATAAAACACGATCTCAGAGGAAATCTAAAGCTGTGGTAAGCTGAAATTGGTGGATAATTTGGCTACATTAGGCAATAATGTTATTGACAAATAAGCTTTTTGGTCTGGTTTTGGTCTCCAACATCTCCAGAGGGACACATTTCTGCTATAAATGTAAGTTACTGAATTACTTTTTAAATTTTTTTTTATTGAATCACTCCATTAAAGGTTCTGTAAGTGATTGTCACTGACACTAGATGTCACACTGGACACACCACCAGTGCGTGTGTGTGTGTGTGTGTATATATATACATAATGCTTAATCTCTCATGTTTATATGTTTAAAGCTAAATTCAAATCAAATCAAATCAAATCAGATTTATTTGTATAGCGCCAAATCATAACAAAGTTACATCAAGGCACTTTACATATAGAGCAGGTCTAGACCAAACTTTTTATAAAATTATTTAAAGAGACCCAACAGATCCCCCGATGAGCATGAGGGGATATTCAAACAGGTGTAGGCAGGAACCTGATGCTGCATGAAGTTCGTAGAAATGATGCTGTGTGGAATTCATGAAGATGTGGGAGCAGCAGGTGTTGCAGGAACATGGGACGGTGATGATTCATCACCTGCAGGATGAGGACAAGGAGAGAGAGGAGAGGCACTGGGAGAGAGAGAGGAGAGGAGCTGGGAGAGACGGAAACTTCGGGAAAACATGGTTAGTAAATGCAGTGCACATGTTTGGAACTGAGAGAAACTGGGATTTCGGAGAAGCATGGTTGATGGTATGTCAGCGCATGCAAGGGGGAGAGAGAGAGCGAGAGAGAGGGAGAGGGATAGAGAGAAAGAGAGGGGAGAGAGAGAGAGAGAGAGGTGCTCAGCGATCCCCCAGTAGTGTAGGCCTATAGCAGCATAGCTAAAGAGTAAATGAACTTTAACTTTTTAACTATAAGCTCTGTCAAACAGAAAAGTTTTAAGCCTGGTCTTGAAAATTGCTAAAGAGTCTGCCCCCCGGACTGATACTGCAAGTTGGTTCCATAGAAGAGGAGCCTGATAACTGAAAGATCTGCCTCCTGATTTACTCTTGGAGACTCTAGGAACCACAAGTAAACCTCCATCTAGAGAGCGGAGTGGCCTACTAGGACAGTAAGGAACTATGAGCTCTCTGAGATAAGATGGAGCTTGGCCAGTAAGAGCTTTATATGTTAGGAGAAGGATTTTAAATTCTATTCTGAATTTTACCAGCAGCCAATGAAGAGCAGCTAACACAGGAGAGATGTGATCCCTTTTTCTAGTTCCTGTTAATATTCGTGCAGCAGCATTCTGAATCAACTGAAGGCCTTTCAGAGATTTGTTTGGACATCCAGATAATAATGAGTTACAGTAGTCCAGCCTAGAAGTTACGAATGCGTGGACTAGTTTTTCTGCATCCTCTTGAGAGAGGATGTTTCTGACTTTCCTAATGTTTCTCAGGTGGAAGAAAGCTGCCCTACTGACTTGTTTTATGTGAGGGACAAAGGACATGTCCTGGTCAAAAGTTACTCCAAGGTTTCTTACAGTGGAGCTGGAAGCCAAAGTAATGCCATCCAGACTGATTAAATGATTAGATAGGGTTTCAAATTCAGTTTGATTATCAAACAATATATAGTTGATCTTGTACAGTCCTGATCAAAATCTTAAGACCAGTTAAAAAATTGCAAGAATTTACATTTTGCACTGTTGGATCTTAAGAAGGTTCGAAATAGAGCTTCAAAATGCAAAAAGAAGAAATGGGAACAAAAGACCAAAAGTTTTGAGCAGGCAATTTATTGAAAACAACAATTTAACTGAAATAGGCTGTTCATCAGCTGATCAAAAGTTTAAGACCATAGCTAAAAGAAAAACCAAAAACCCCCTAAAACAGAAATTAAAGTGTTAAAAACAGACTCAGTAATGAGTAGCTCCACCATTATTGTTGATCACTTCAAAAATTCGTTTTGGCATGCTTGATGCAAGTGTTTCCAAAAGGCTAGTGGGAATGTTGCTCCAAGTGGTGAATGTGGCTTGACGAAGGGCATCCACTGTCTGGAACTGATGTCCATTTTTGTAAACTTTCCCTTGCCATCCATCCCCAAATATTCTCAATTGGATTTAGATCAAGGGAACATGCAAGATGGTCCAAAAGAGTGATGTTATTCTCCTGGAAAAAATTCTTGGTCAGACGGGCATTGTGAATTGTAGCGTTGTCCTGCAGAAAAACCCAGTCATGACCACACAGACGAGGGCCCTCAGTCATGAGGGATGACCGCTGTAACATCTCCACATAGCCAGCTGCTGTTTGACGCCCCTGCACAACCTGGAGCTCCATTGTCCCACTGAGGGAAAAAACACCCCAGATCATGATGGAGCCCCCTCCACTGTGCCGTGTAGAAAACACCTCGGGTGGCATCTCCTTGTCATTCCAGTAACGTTGGAAGCCATCAGGGCCATCAAGGTTAAATTTTTTCTCATCAGAGAATAAAACTTTCTTCCACCTTTAAATGTCCCACATTTGGTGCTCCCTTGCAAAGTCCAAACGGGCAATTTTGTGGCGTTGAAGGAGACGTGGCCTTTGAAGACGTTTTTTGTTTTTGAAGCCCTTCCTTCGCAGATGCCGTCTGATGGTTATTGGGCTGCAGTCAGCACCAGTAATGGCCTTAATTTGGGACGAAGATCGTCCCGTGTCTTGACGGACAGCCATTTGGATCCTCCGGCTCAGTGCCGGTGAGATTTTTTTGGGTCTACCACTTGATTTTTTTGTTCCATAACCTTCAGGATCTTTTAAGAAAATGACAAAATGACTGTCTTACTGCGTCCAACCTCAGCAGCAATGGCACGTTGTGAGAGGCCTTGTTTATGCAGCTCAACAATCCTACCACGTTCAAAGACAGTGAGCTTTTTTGCCTTTGCCATCAAGAGATCTTGACAGTGTGATTACTTGACAGAAAATGACATGGAATCCAGACTTTTGCACAGATTTTGGCTTTTAAAGGCTGTGGTCTTAAACTTTTGATCAGCTGTTGAACAGCTTATTTCAGTTAAATTGTTGTTTTCAATAAATTGCAAGCTCAATTTTTTTTTTCTCTTGTTCCCATTTCTTCTTTTTGCATTTTGAAGCACTACTTAGAACCTTCTGAAGATCCAACAATGCAAAATGTAAATTCTTGCATTTTTTTAACTGGTCTTAAGATTTTGATCAGGAGTGTATTAATGTCCACATCACTGTCAATATAGTTGATCCAGAGACACATGGTGTTCCAACCAACAAGGTGTCCACATTGAGGTGTCACCACGCAACAAGCTAAAAGATGTCCTCTATGTCACAATCACCATTTCCTGCTGTATCTCATCTTGTTCTCATCCATTCCCAACCCGACAGGCTGGCCTTTAGCCAATCACTCGTAAGCTGCCAAACTTCAAAAACGCTCACTCTGCTTTTATTTAGCATTTCATGACCCAGCTCCACCTCAGTATTAGACGCCAGACTATCTCTAATCAAACCCTCCGGTAAGAAAGCTTTCTCTTCTGCCTTATTCCTCTCCACCACCAGTGTCTAGGCTCCGTGGGAAGTTTCCTTGTAATTGGGAGAATATTAAATCTATAGATCGCTTTCCAGGGTGATCTACTTCCTGCTGGGCTTTAAGCACCAAAGTCTAGTCCTCCTGTTCACACTAAACTCCATTACACTTCAAGTTTCTCTCACTATTTTGTTCCTGTTGTAAGTCTCTCCTGATATAAGTAATGGGGCCTGAATGAAAATCATTATTCAATTCATTACTATGAGCAGCAGCACAGACAATGCACAGCCATTTGATGTATTAAAATAAACATATTGATTAAGGAGCTTTAAGGATCATCACTTGCACGTCATGTCTACAGTATACAGCACTCATACGCATACAGTCACACCTCTCTCTCTGTTTCCTGTCTCTGTTTCACTTTTGTGATTGAGAACCAGGAGCCAAGCAGTCAATGATTCCTGTCCAGCACTTTCGCACAAGATTTCCGCTTCATATAAACTTGAATAAATGGTATTGAATGCAACCTTGGCCCCTGGTGTTGTTCTCTATCAGCACTACCTCAGCTGCTATTTACTCCCTCCTGTCTACCCCATTACCCATGATGGAGTGAAAGATCTATCACTTCAGCTTCTTATGTTGACTGATTGCTGGATAATGAGGTGATTATCAGATACAGACTTCGAGGCAGCTCCCATTAAGTTGGATAATGTTGCTGTTGTCCCCGTGGATTCTATTTGCTAATTTTTGGGACGAAACATGTAAACCATCCAAATAAGGAAAATAATTATTTTGCTTGCAAAAAATGTCTTGCGCCCCAGAGTTTCATGAGTGAAAAAACCAAAAAATTAAATAAAAAATAAAAACGCTAAGTCATTTTCCTTTGCTAGGATTGGCTGAGTGCTGTCTGTAACAACAGAGACTGATGTGAGCAGTCAAATAAATTCAAGCTTCAGTGCCACTTCGGATATTACCCCGATAGAAAAGAAATGGTGGTCTGGCGTTGAGAGGTGATCTCTCTTCAGGTGTGACTGAAGTGAGTCTTTTACTCCACAGATCCCTGGTGTGACTCCTCAGGTTCCTCATGGTCAGAGCAGCCAGAGGAGCTGATTTTATTGTGAAACTGATGTTAAAATCCATTGTAGGTATGAATCAGAGGCTACATAATTTTTGTTCTTTTTGACTTCCATAAAAAAACTGTAATAACCTTGAAGGTGTGCAAGGTCAGTATGAATTGTTGGAATTTTAATGTTATTAATGTTATTCTCTGTGGTCGGACTCCAAAAGCTCAACTTGCCACATAGACAAGTTTGGACATTTTTTGTTTTTTATACGTCCAGTTTGTGATTAAAAGTGGCTATTAACAATTTTTTGAATCGCAATCTAAACACAATTTAACTGAGAGCAATCATTCTGTTTGAACCAATGAACCACATATGCCCCACCAGGGGATGTAGACAACTAATGCTAACTGGGATGCTAACCAGACCCACTTCTCTGTATAATGCAGGATGATCACATCACTGACATGAATGAAAAGTAAGGGTTAGGGTTAGGGCCCACTGGGAATCAGCACTTAAGGTAGCAAGAACAGCAAAAAAGGCCATCACCATATGCAAGCAAACAAGTTTACCGCCCGGTTAAACCTCATCGGACCTCTTACTTTACAAATCAAGCACTGCCTACTGGTGATGTCACTGATGCTAAAACATCCTTATTTAAAATCTATAAAGGAAGAGATTCTGGAAAAAGGGTTAAAACACCTTTTATCATGATCATTTACCTTAAGAATACTCCTTCAGCTGGCGACGTCTCCAAAAATATGTCCAAAATGTTCGGAAAATGGAATGTTTTACAGTTTACATTTTTTTTTACAATCCAAGTGAATTCAAGTTTCTGTTTGTTTTTAAACAATTGCTGCACTTGTATTAAATGAGCTGCTGTCGAACTCTGAGATTGAAATTAACAAACTGAATTATCAAGTTTACGAGAGTTACTGACTTGCTTACAATCTAATTTGTTTTTGAAGCAATGTAAATGAGCCCATCCATCAGCAAAATGCAAAAAGCTGAGACTATCTACGGTGAGGAGTGGCATAACAATGTTTAATATTCCAGTCCTCTTCTCTTTCAGCAAAAACGACCGTATGTGGCTTTTTTTGCCAGTTCAAAACACTGAATTTAGATTGGAACTGAAATGTGTATCAGTTCATTTTGCGTGGACATGTCATGCTTTTGTGTCACAGATATCCTGTTGCCATGACTACCTCCTCAACATCCCTATCCTGCTATCCTGTGAGAGCGGAGCTGATGCCGATGCGTGCCGATCGGTGTTTTGGTGATCTGTGCCCCTTTGCTCTATTATTTTTGTAAAGGATTCAAGCTCAATATTAGGATCCTGATTTGTTTGGCATCTGCCCTTGAAATTTATGTGAATTTGCTGTGATATCCCCAACAAATAAGCCCCATTATATTCAATAATATCTCTATAACATCCCTACAAGTTGGATTTAATGTGTCCCTGTGGTACAGTTGGCTCCTTATTGAGCTGGCTTTATCATTCCTTATAGCATCCCCATGATATCCTTTTAACACTCCTTAAGGACATGCAATGCAGCTGATAATTTTGCTGTGATAAGTGCATGATATCATTCCATCAGTTAATACCAGACACTGTAGTTATTGTATATCATGAGGGCCCTCAGACAAAAAGGTAAATCAAGTGAACAGAGGTGGAATAGTTTGCTATGAGATGCACTGGTGCAGATAAGGAATCGCTGAAGGCCTAAATCTCTATTAACTGCAAGCTTCTGCAGTGCCAGAACAGAATATAAATGGTGATGAAGTTTACACACCTGACAAGTGATGACAAGGTTATCATGACTTGGGCCAACGGACGTGCTGGGTGTGTTAATCTTGTAGGCATTGTGATCCAATCGTGTGTCTTAGACATGGATAGTTTATGATATGGAGCTTGACTGTATATAACAGCATGTACAGAGAGCTTATCTGAATGCCACAGCTTCAGCCGCTTATCTGGGAAACCTCAGCTCCCACTTTATGTCTTTTGTAATGTTACCACTACAGCTATTCTGTGGGATTTACTGTAAGTGCCTGAAGTGGATCCCATCATGAAAGCCACACAGCACAATGGGAGGGTCGATCTCAGAAAGTAGCAGACATTTTTGTTATTGTCTTCCAAAACAACCCGTGTCTTTGGATCTTGTGCGTCTGTCAGGTGGATGACATGATACTATCAGTTCCAAAAACCTAATTATGTGGCCGATGATCTCCTGTGCATACTAACGTTGTTTTAGAAATGTACGCTTGAGCTGAAACCCAAATGCACACCTCCCACTGTGACATTGGTCTCTAACCTACAAGACAACAATTGATTTTATATGATGGATGGAGGCATGCTACTCACCCTTCATACTGGTCCGCACACATCCTGGTAATAAATCCAGGACCTCAAATAGTGAGTCTACTCAGATAGGATGGGGTTTTGAAGTGCTGCATGTTTTGGGACTTTGTGTGATGATTCCCATTCCTCTGAATGGAAATCCTATTTGATCATGTGCTTCGTCATCATCATCATCATCATCATCACCATCGTCATCTTCATCATCTTTAGGGGAAAGAAACGTTGCTTCCTGTGAAATAATAATAATGTGTGAACAGCGAAGTGCAGGAACAAGTGACATGCATTATTTATTTCACGTGCGACTGCTCGTTAATCGGTGCTGCATCACAGTGCTGCCAGACTTTATTACCTTTTTCATTTACATTTACAAATTTGACACAGCAGAGATGAAGAAAATATCAGATCAATGTTAAAATTAATGTTGGTGTGCAGGTACATGAAGCTGTTATCTGTGGTAAAAGAATTAAATGAATAATTCATGGATATCTTTATTGAATTGATGGGCTCAAAGGTTTTGCAGATGATCACTGGACACTGCCACATGTCCTTCTTATCCACCAGCAGCTTGGACCAAAATAAAACCCGGAGGCCTGATGTTGGTGAAGCAAGACCAGTATTGGCTCCAGGGTTGGATTAAGAAAGAAGTTCAGCCTTGGACTTATTAAACTATTTGGCACACGAATGACAAGGATGGAGCAAGTACAACATTTTTTGACATTTTGACCAACTGGGATTTGAGCTGGTCCCCGTGTCCGATCCACCACACTTAGGCCACTTGTGTAGCAGACTGTATCCTTGTGTTGATCACCCCTGTCCACTCTAAGATATCAGGTAAAATTGGAGACCATTCACAATGAGATCACGCCAGATATTCTTGCCCATAAGTGGACCCAGTACTTCTTATTATATGATTACCACATGTAGATGTCCACTGTGGTGGAAAACAACTGCAGTGGTGACTTTAAATATTTAACTAGTTTTTGTTCCTGAAATAGTGTTCCAACCTGCAAGATATAGAAATGAGGGCATGTAATTCAGATTAATGTGTGGTCCAACTCATAAGTGGTGACTATTCTTGTAATAATCTTGTCTTATACTCACAGGTCAGCACATCAACATGATGAGAGGCATCGTGTGATGGTGTGTAGTTTAGTTCAGCTGCTGTTCCTGTGTGACCTTTCAACAGTCCTACACATGAGGTGAATGATATGAATGATCAGGAATCTTTAACATCTTTAACCTTTAACATCTCATTATCTAAACAAACAGCTTGGTGTAAAGAAAAAAACATTCATTCGTTCGTCTTCTACCACTTTTCCGTTTATGGGTTGTGGGGATGCTGGAGCCAATCCCAGCTCACATTGGGCGAGGGCGGAGTACACCCTGGACAGGTTGCCAGTCGATCGCAGGGCCAACATACAGAGACAGAAAGGGGCAAACAACCACTCACACTCACACTAAGACCTATAGACAATTTAGAGTCACCAATTAACCCAAACATGATGTCTTTGGACGGTGGGAGGAAACGGGAGTACCCAGAGGAAACCCACACAGGCACGGGGAGAACATGCAAACTCCACACAGAAAGGCCCCAGGGCTTGGGAAACGAACCTCCGACCTTCTTATTGTGGGGCAACAGCGCTAACCACTATGCCGCTGCACTGCCAAGGACAAAACATGCCCAGCAAAATTGTTAACATTGCAAGAAAAAGTGATTGGAAAGTCACAAAAACAACTTTAAAATAAAACATCCCTTAAACCAACAACCCTTTAAACTGCTTATGTCCTACAGTCACCTCAGGGCCGCATGGGGCCAACTTTTATTCCCTGCATTGAACACAGAATGACTGCATCAGGAACACCTTTTAGTTGTCTTGTTACAAGATGTGCTCTCTGTAATCTATAACCTGTCTGCTGCTACTTGCTGATCTTCATTGTACGTGGTGTTATATGGGTAGGATGTATTTTGGGAGAACACAAAAGGCTCATTTCCACTGAAGTGAACTTTATTGTCACACAATATTAACATCAGATGTAACTGATCTTAACAGAACATCAGGACAATGAAGCTTGTTAATTTGCAAATGAATTAGCCGTTGCGTAACACGCTTAGTCGTGCTAACAGAAGTGCAGACTTGCCACTGAAGTCTCGGTGCACACCATTTATCTAGTTTCAGCGTAGATGATGAAATGCTCTCAGCTGGGCTCCTGTGTGTGATGGCTAAAGCCAAAGGTTCCTGATAAGCTCATTGAGCTCATGCGTAGGATTGATCCATTCTTTGCAGAAATGTCACACAGGAACAGCAGCAGAACTGGATCATACGGAGCTTCACAAGCCATGACGCCTGTACACTTGTTGATTTTCTGACCTGAGTGGTCTAATTATTCATTTGTTACTGTGACTGTAGGAAATAATATAAGGTTTGTCTACAGGGAGACAATCAGGTCATTAATAAACTTTGACTTAGGGAACCTGCTCTCAGCCCCTTTTATCCACAATATGACCACAGTCTCAGCAGGCTGTATCAGGCAGACCATTTATGTAGCTAATTGTTCTCATTCCCCCTGTGCACAGAAAAAAAAAGGTTATGAAGCTCAAGCATCTAGTCCAATTACTGCTGAGCTGTCTTAAATTCCTCCGCTTCATGCCGTGTTCAAATTTCACCCTTCAATTGCCTTAATACCCGTGACTCAATACCCTTACTTTAATTTAATACTAAAAAGAGCTTTTGACCTACGTACTCATGGCTCTCATTATACTGACTGGCTCAATTTATCTTGTCATTGGGGCTGTTAACTCCAGGAGGATGACAAAATGGCATCAGCAAAATGCTACTAAGCATTTCGAAACTAGATTTGCATTGGTTAGTTTTGTAATTAGCTCCCAGTGATTTAACGCTGCTCAACTGGAGAAAAATTTTTGTCGATTTTGTGTAAACCATATATGAGCATTACAGGTTAAGTCATTTCTGATTGGGATCATCATTAATGACCTGATCTCTGGCTTGTCTTTTAAATTCATCTACCTATTTTTTGGGGTTGTTAGTTTAATCATTTTCTTCACATTGTGTGTGATTAGGTAAGATAACTTCAGATGTCACCTCCTAACATGCCAAGTCCCGCAGTGAGGACTCATTCCAGCAGGAAACATTAGCCTGTACATTATAGGGAAGTAACAACGGGGAGGCAGCTTTGCACAAATTAACTTGATACATGATGAAAAGTAAAATGAACATTTTTACCACGACCATCTGGAAGTACATTTACATACACAGCTAGAAAAGACAAAAAATCTTTAAAAATTATACTGTAAAAGTGAGACGAGATTAGGCCTGGGTGTCTTGGAGTTCATGTGTTAAAGTTTCATTTTGTGTTAAAGCACACTTTTTGCTCTATAACAACATTGTGACTTTGTCCTTTACTCCACTGAAATTCCCACAGCTTCTATTTTCTGTGATATGATGAAATATGTAATTCTGGAGTGATAGAGACACTGACAGGTATCCATTGTAACAAAACAGTTGACGCTATTCAGTTCATCTGTCAGGAGTTATAATGTGGTCCGTCCAATAGAAAAACAAAATTAGACTTGATCAAAAGGAATTGATCATATAACATTATGACCCCTCAGGAATTAGGAATTAAAACCTTGGACTGCTGTAAATGAAGAGGTTGACTCAGGAACTTTGGGGGACTATTATTTCCTCTGTAGCATGTCTTTACCCTTCCAGTTTCAGTCAAGTGTGGACTGCATTAGTGTTAGTGAAAGCTCATTCAAAGAGAATTAAACTAAGTGCAGTGAGACATCATATTACTGTGAAAACATGTTATTACATCTTAAGACTGGCAGCTTAGGGCCAGTTGTTTCTAAAATCGACCCTTGATAGAAACTAACCCCCTACGGCCCAAATGTTCTTTGTATGTTTTGTTGACACAGGCCAAATTCAATTTAATAAAAACAGATGCTAACTGTGGAAAACACAAATCTGATGTGGATGATGATATTAAGTACAGGAAAACACAAGTTTGATCAGCTCTGTGTTTGTATAGACTGAATGTTACACTGTCTCCAAACAAACCTGGCAACCCTGCCTTGTGAGTGTTGGCCTTTGGCGGGATCAATTTCCCAGATGATTGGTGCTGGGATGTGCAGCTGTTTGTGGATCAAGTCGCTGAGACGATGGCATTGATGACTTATTTCAAGGTCTGCTGGAGAGATTGTGGTGACAAGTGTTGATGGGACACGAGGAGGTGTGTGTTTCTGTGTTGGAGAATGTGTCATTGCACATCCTCCATAGACAAAAACACATCTACAGAGACGCACACAAATCTTTTCACTGTTGCAAACATGATGCTTTTAAAACTTCATAAATGTCTATTCTGCATTTTAGTGAATTGTTGTAAGGTGGATTTGAATATCTCTCTCTCATCCTTGGTGGGCTGAGATATGAAACTTGCCAGTTTGCTGTCATAAATTACAGATCCTTAAATTACCCATATGCTATGTTGGTTGAATATGTCTTAATGAGCATGTCATCGCAATCAAGCGATTCATTAAACCAGTTAATATTATGCAACAAACGCTGGTATGAACATCGGTCGTGTTAGTGTAACAGAGTTAAAAATGCGTCTTTATTATTTATCATATTTATGTTGTATTTGGTTTGTGAATTTTAGCTCAGTGAAATAGTTTTATTTTCCTTTTACCTGTGAGAGGGCATTTTGCTGCGCTTTGCTTTCTTTTTGCTCCTCCTGAGGCCCCATAGTCCTCCAGACTTCTGTAGCCCCTCTCTTCTTCCCCTCACACTGATGTTCACAATGGCTGAGGGTTGTGATGTGTGTGACTGTGAACTGTCGCCCGCAGGTCTATTCGAGCCAGAATAAATGCACGTGAGAACATCACCAGTTTCTCCTCCGTTCTTCAACTGCCAACCCACATGGGTTACATTAGTCCAGACCACTCCATTCCAGTCCTTCAACCTGGACCTTTCAACTGCAAAAGTCATTTTTGTCCCCTGAAATAGCGCTCCTACAGCGGCAAGCACGATAATAAACATGCAGACTATATCGAGTGTTTCCGGTCACAGTGGTTAGCACTGTCAACTCACAGCAAGACGGTTCAAGTTTCCATGTTTTTCCTGCTGTGTGGGTTCCCTTTTGGTTCTCCAGCTTCCTACCAGAGTCCACAGACTTTAAGGTTTGGTTAATTGGTGACTCTGAATTACCTGTAAGTGTGACTGTGAATAGTTTGTCTCTATATATCAGCCTGTGACTGGCTACCTATCCAGGCTGAATCCAGTTTTTGTCCACTGCCGGCTGGGAATGGATCCATCCTCCATTTTGAACTCTACAGCTTGTAATTGCACAAAATTTTGTTTTTTTTTTTAAACATGAAAAGAGGAGGGCAGCACAGTGGCGTAGTGGTTAGCGCTGTCGCCCCCACAATAAGAAGGTCGCGGGTTTGGGTCCCGGCCTGGGTCCTTTCTGTGCGGAGTTTGCATGTTCTCCCCATGTCTGCGTGGTTTTCCTCCGGGTACTCTGGTTTCCCCGGAACGTTGGCTGGGATTGGCTCCAGCACCCCCCACAACCTGGAAACGGAAAAGCAGTAGAAGATGGATGGATGGATAAAAAGAGGAGTGAAGGCTGGATCAGACCTCCTCTGTACATTATCCTGATTATGTATTACAGTTAATCACACATTAGCTACAACCCAAAACATACTCTGCTTTATCACCTATTTTCCTTTCAATGGGACCATGATTTCAAAAATCAACTGAGTATTGCATTTTCCCATAGACTTCAGTACAATCTGGCTTCCTTTTACATGTGCAGACACCTGGTAAAGCTCATAGCCCACCCCTACAGTTATATACAGTCTTTGGTTTCATAGTGTTTTTTGTCCAATTCCTCCACCCCGACCTCCTCACGACGTTTTTGCTTGATGAACTGCTTAACATCACTTTTTCCTCTGTTCATAGTAATAATTAGTATGACCACCAGTTGTCAAGCAGCAAAACCTATCGACAGTCTCTAACAATCCTGAGTGTATACTGTAGTTAGGTCTATTACGTGTAAAAGATTGTAATATATTGGTTTATCAAATTACTCATTGTGTAAGAGTCATCTATTAGCTGTATTGGAAATTATTATGGCACTTCATCAGCTCCGCACATCAATCTGCATAACTCGTTCATGTTCCACACTATGATTATTGCACAAACCCCCCCCCCCCAATCAGAGTAAGTATGTAATTAATCTTCTTCAAGCACAGAAAGTTTCCAGATTAATTCTCATTCCTTGAAACAAAGGAATTAATATTCATAAGAGAAATTACACCTCAGGCATGAAAGGTCGATTAACACATCTAGAGTAGCTGGTTGATAAAAAACCCCTGATTGTTAAGAACTCTAAAGGCTTAAACAATCAGAGTTTATTGTAATGTGGTTAACCAGTTCAATCTTTTGTGGGTTGGGTCAGGTGGGAAGTGGAGGACCTCTGACCTCTGAAGAAGAGGTAGTGGGCAAGAAGATGGAGCGGGCAGACGTAGCTCAGGAGTTCCCAGGAAGACTAAACGTGGAGGGAAGAAGCAGGTAAGTCATACAGTAGAACCACAAGGGTCACAAGTAGCAAATCGGCCTGATAGATACCACAGGAGGGTAACGGACGAGTGGAGGAATGAACCCGTCTTTGATCCCGTAGCACTGTAGGTGGCTTGTTTGGGAGATCAGGAGCACGTGTGCAGATGATCAGAGTGGCTCTCTGAGACTCCGCCCCCAGCTCCAGACAGACATGGACACAGACAGGGGAGAACAGATGCACCGACATAAGGGAAAGGAACAAGTGGAAACAAAGGGAGGAAAAACACTGGGGCTGTGTCCGAAACCACCCCCTCACTCCCTACTCCCTGTATAGGGAGATGAATGTAGTGGACTATATAGTGAACGCTTTCACAAAATGAACAATCGCTTTCGGACACTACTTTTGGCGCCATTAATTGCGTCATCGCTGTCGTGCAATTAAAACATACCCAACTCACGGCTAAAGACAGAAAAAAAACCTTTTCCTTTTATCACTGCATTTTGTTAAAGGCTTTTGATAATCTTGCACTGCATTGTAATTTTAGTTCTCGTATTTGGTCTTCTTTTTGTATTTTCATTTTCTATTCTCTTGGCTCTTAGGTAACAGTTTTTAATTGTAATCTAACGTTACTTGAATGTCTGATTATACTGTGTTTTGCACGATGTTAATGCTCTTTATATTCATGTAAACAGTACGTTTAATTGCCTTGTTTTTGAAATGTGCTATAAAATAAACTATTCTGTTCTGCAGGAATCGCCATTTTTGCCACGAGCGCAATGCATCATGGGATATCTTGCTTGGGTTAGTGACCATCGGCTATTCACTACTTTTCACAATGCATTGTGGGATACTTTGAGTGCAATACATTTTGTCGCAAAACATTCGTACACCACTACAAAACGATGAGCTCACTATATAGTGCACTATATAGTGATTAGGGGGTGGTTTCGGACACAGCCTATATATTGACACTGACCGCACTTAGCATGGGGGATATAAAATGTCATTCCAGATCACAGTGATGGAACCAGGTCAATAGATTTCTATAGAATTCTGATCTCACATCTTGTGGCCTGGTATGGGCTGGGGGCTACACACCCACTGCCCAAACGTAGTACAGAACCTTTCAAACACGGCAAAACAATAATTGCTGTAAATCTATAAATGATGATTGATGGATTACATTTGGATTATACAATAAATAAAAATTTTGCATTGTGAGCTTATAGTGCTTGGGGTACTATTTACTACCTGAGTCAGGTAGCTGATGGTTTTAATAACATTTTTTAGCTGTGCTTATCCCTGGCATTTTCCATCAAAGATTCTGACAAGGTCCCATGTAGTCTTAATTAAACTTAATAAAATAATTAAACTTTTTCCTCACTCTGCAGTTCTGACTCACACATTGCTAAAGGTATAATTGTAAAATAAAAAAAAAAAATAGAACCAAAGGACATGATGGAACTGGAAGAAAACTTATGAAAGAAAATATTAATTGTTGACCCACCAACTCATATTTTTGAGTTTTTGATTGGTTTTATCCTATGTAAGGTATATACACCCTAAGCCCTAAGCTTAACCCTTACATTTTATCATCAGAAAATCATGTTCAACAAAGTGAAAACATGAATTGTCCAAACGGTCCTCCTGTGATAACCAGCTAGTTTTAACCCAAACCCTCAGTTAGAAGTGCAGGAATGCTATTTAAGTAAACCCTTATGGTGTCCTTATATGCACTGTAGTTACTTGTCTTATTACGCAGCTAAACTTAAAATAAACAATGAGCCACTACTGAGAGGCACATTTTGAATCGGAACTGCATTCACATTCATCCCCGTTGCCGGCATGTTCTCAGATGTGGACTCATTTGACCTTATTTTATTACACAGTTAAAGTTTGCAAACCGAGTTGAGATGTCTGCCTCACAAGAATGTGTTCCTTAATTACTCATTTGATGCTGGTGTCACTGAGCCCACTGGGCATGCTTTATCTTTGACAGAGAAGGTGTGTGAAGGATGGTCCTGCTGCAACGGCAGTATCAAAGCAAACTGTCTTCTGCGAGATAGTACTGAGCCAAGACCCTTAAATTATTCAAAAATAGCAGGAGAGGGGGAAGTCGAAAGTCTCCTGCTGTGCAAGTGCTGTAAAATCACTTAAAATGGAAGAACACAATGGGAGCCTACCAAAAGAAAAGGATAAAAAAAAAAAAAGAATAGTATAGCCCTGGATTCAGTGATTTGGACTGCAGACCCGGCCAAGGTAACTATGATAATCTCGTTAATGTATTTTTCTTGAGGCAAACCCTGACTGAATGAGAAAAATACAGCTCTGACAAACAATAAATTCATCGTTCTCAACTACAAAACACCTAATACTGCAGTCCTTCACTGTCTCAGATTCTGAAGCCCTCTGGGTCTTTGTGCTCACAACATTTCTGGACTGTGTATACTTTTCAGAACTGCAACACAAATTGAGTTCCCTCTTCAAAAACCTAAAAATTTGAAATGAACTAGTTTGCATAATGTGTTATTCGACCATGTCTGAAGTGAAAGGTGTTTAAAGCTTTTCCAAATTGCATCACTCAAAGGCAGGAGAAAAGCCTGACATCACAGCCGGGTCCATTACTTCAAATGGGGATTATTATGGACACATTTTTGGACAGTCTGCCCTAAAAGACATTCACGGTGCCGCACTCATATGTAAACATTAAAGGTGACAGAGACAATTCTGTGACGAATTCAAAGCAGAACATGAGAGAGACCTTAAAAACAGCCATCACAGTAGTGCGGACAAGTGATTAGCGCACATGCCATACAGCATCTTTGGTTTGAATCCAACAGAAGGACCTATGCTGAAGTTTACTCCCCTCTCCCTCCCTTTTTCCTGTTGGCCTTCTTGCCATGTCTGAAATAAACAAGCATTACAATACTACAATGCTGATGATGTGCAGGTACAATGCTTACCCTTGATTTAGCATTTGCTAAGTACCGCTGCTGTCATTAGTGTCACACATATTTAGTCATGAATGAAAGAATGAGACAAATGGAAACTTTGGCCTGATGACGTCCGGGGATCACGGAGGTTTGCTGAGGACCAAGATCTTTTCCCAACTTCAAGGAAATCAAATTCAACAATATTCAAGTCATTTCACACAATCAAAACATGTCAATAGAGGAAACAAAGGTCAACAAAATCATCAAACAAAAAGTCGGTGTCTGGTTGATCCATCGTTTGCCTCATGCGGTAAAACAAGGAGCACTCACCTCACCACCTCTTTAATCACAGCGGGCCTTCACTGGCCTGGTGAAAATTTAGAGACACCAATACACCTGACCTGTATGTGTGTGGGCTGTGGGAGAAAGCTGGAGTGCTCACACAAAGGGAGGGTGTAAAAGGAAGAACCTGTAAACTCCACACAGAAAGTCCCCAAATCCAGAACTTTCTAGCTGTGAAGTGACAGTGCTGACCACTGCACCAGTTTTCCAGCTTTAAGTGGAGCAGAACTTTTAAGTTCAATGCAATTTGGCTTGTAACCTTCATCATGAAGCATATAAAGTGACTTGTGTAAAATGTCATTTGTTTTGTTCCCACAGTTGCTGGAAGCCTAACCTTTTTTAATCTTTTCTCTATCTACGTGGACCTTGAAAGTGGGTGGAGTTGTGCCAGAAACCTCATTTTGTTTCCAAGCTGCTGGATATCGGCAGGAAGTGGAACCCTCAGCTCGATGATGCGGGCTGTGCAGGAACTGGGATGTTTTAAGCATCCAGGAATTGTGTACGTCACTGTATCTCGTTCCTCCACACATCCACAACCTTGGAGTAATTTTCTTCCACTTTTTAAAAACATAATGTCTCTCTCTGTCTGTTACTCCATGTCAAATCGCGGATCCGCACCTTCATCACACCCAGAATCGACAACTGCAACCGCGGTGTCTGTCGTACATTAGCACAATTGTCCACCGCTTTATCAGACTTGATTTGCAGGAATTATGTCCATGATATTGCAGCATGACTGTCAAGACAAGGGCTTCGGGAGCTCATCCCAAAACTGTCGCTTTTCAAGAGACAGTCTTAATATTTCCAGAACCACACTGCAAAACGTAACAAACAACTGAATTATTTAATAACTAATGAACTTACTTTTTTTTGGATGTTTGACCTGTTTGAACTTATTTAACTGTTAATCGTAACCGTGTTTCACAACAGCAGCAAAGGGTTAAAGTGGTATCCTGCTCTTAACATCTCAATCCCATTCTTCCAAGGTAAGGCAAGTGAGAGACAAATTGTCACAGCTCTCACCACGCTGAAGCTTTGGATCGAACCTGTGAACGTTTTACAGATAAATGAGAATGTCAGAAATCCCCTAATGTAATTTCCGACCATATCTCCTTTCCTATTCAGAGGACAGGACTTTTTACTGTCACCAAGATTTCAGCTGCACTTTGTGATGGCTCAGACTGTGTGAATCCACGGTCACATCATCATACTATAAAAAAAGTTTCCCTCTTTTAATCCTGCATTTTTGTTAAAGTATGACGCAGACCCATCTGCCCCCTAACACACCAATAAACATTCAGGTGCTTTTGCAAAACTCTCTTAAAAATTGTGGACATTATGGGCTATATTTCTCTTTGTTTTGCTGACCCAATGCTCCAATTACTGCTTACTGTTTGTGCCTCCAGGTCTCTTACCCAACACATCTGCAACCATGGAATTTTTTTGACATCAAACTCATCAGACTTTTCCCCCTTAAAAACAAAACATTGATCTCCGTCCATCACTATTTATCAAAATCCCGACCCATACTGTACCTTCATCAGACCCACAATCCACTACGATGACAGCAATCTTTATGGCTCACCATCCAAAGTCCTAAATAAAGTCCAGCAGATCCCCATCACTCTGCTCCAGATGCTTCACTCAAGATCAAGGACCAAGGATCAAACATCTCTGTCCCCGAACACATCAGAGCCTCAGTCCTTTTCAGTAGAACTTTCACTGTGTCATCAATGCCAGGTGTCACAGTCTAACTTTATTTTATTATTTTTCATTTCATTTGAGAATTCATGTAGAACGTCTTTGAGGATCCTGAATATTTATGAAATCTAATATATATTTCTCTTTTTTTAGTTTGGTGGTCGGAACCTGGCAGCCCAATAACTGGCTAAAAAATTAATAATTACAATATCGGACTAAAAGGCCAACATTTAGTAATAATGTCAATCAGACGAGTATATAAATAATGTTCAAAACTGGTTAGTGGTGGTGCCTCACAACAAGAAGGTTGCATGTACGGTTTCCAGGCCTGGGGCCTTTCTGTGTGGAGTTTGGATGTTCTCCCCGTGCCTCTGTGGGTTTCCTCCGGGTACTCCGGTTTCCTCCCAAAGACATCGTGTTTGGGTTAATTGGTGACTCTAAAATTGTCCGTAGGTCTGAGTGTGAGTGTGAGTGGTTGTTGGTCTCTGTTTGTCTCTGTGTGTTGGCCCTGTGATGAACTGGTGACCTGTCCAGGGTGTACCACGCCCTTGCCCAGAGTGAGCTGGGATTGGCTCCAGCACCCCCCACGACCTGGAAATGGAAAAGCGATAGAAGATGAATGAAATTGATGAATATTTGTTAAAGGCATTTTTCATTTACAAATGACACATTTACAAACCCATTGTGTATTTATGAAGACAAATCTCATCAATGTTTAATTGTGATTACTGCTCTGTGAATGGATGACTAAAAGTGTTCCTCATTTGGTCCTACTTAACGTTTGAGCCAAATTTCAGGAGGCTTTGTGATAGGACGACTGAGATAACATGTCCATAAGGATGTGACAGAGGGACAGAGGATATGGCTCCTCCTTAAAGGAAACAAATGCTTTGCTGTCTTCTCTTAATTATGTTTACGTTACAAGTATGTTAAAGTTAAAGAACATGAGCTACCATAGATGGGGTGCAGAAGTTTTTAAGAAATAAATTGTACTTAAGCTTTTCATTTGTTAACAGAAAAAAAAAAAGAGTAATTATTTCTCGGCGTCAGCATTTAAAATGGAACGAACTAAACAAAGGAAGTCACAATGTCATTGATTCACAAACCTTTAGAGGGAGACCTTGCCGTGGAAGCTTTTTGCCAGATATCCATGACGATGTAATTGTTTTAAGACGGTATTATATATATATATATATATATATATATAAGGCCTGAACTGTGGACTGTGCCTTTGCCCTTGCAACCTGCTAGTGTTGAAATATAGGGAGGAATCAAATAGAATACCCCAGGGGATAGTATGTCTTGGGAAAAGGATATGAATGAAGGAATGCCTGCTGGGGCTGGATATTTAAATAAAGCAAGCTGTGTCCATTTTCAGGCAAATCTGGCCTCAGTGTTCAGCTCATTGGAAGTGGTCTGGACGAGAAGAGGATGAAGTTGTCCAAGTGCACTCCAGGATATGCTTTAGTCACATCTCCGTGACCTTGGGACTCATAGATCCATTAAAAATGTGATTAGTTTTGATGCCATTCTGCTGACTCAACTCGATGTGCATGCTGGTATCCCTCTCAGAGGGGAAGCCTCATGAACTCAATTCAGCTTATCACCGTGTCAATATAACCAGAATTATGAATACTAATAAAAAAAAATAGCCCAATGTAAGGGAGGAGATGATAACATACAGTATTTATGGACTCATAGACTCATTGCTCCTGCACGCACACATCTAAACGTATGCTCTGTTTCCCACACATCAGTCACTTCAGGTTATGAGAGACACATTTTGTGTCTCCAGTCTGGAGCGATGATTGGAGTGGGGGTTGAAGAGGACGCTATAATCAGGAGTGAACATGAGCGAGCCTCCAACCTGACCGCCACACAGCCAAGATGACGGGGTCTTTTGCAGCACTTTCTGGACATGACTAGACCTACTGCAGTGCCGTGGTTGGCCCAGCTGGATCCTCGTCTAATGCATTAAAGACCAGCGATTCATGAGAGCTGTGGCTTTTCTGACAGTTAGACACTTTTGGAGGCAGTGCATATTTCAATGTTCTCTCTTTTGTCGCTTCATTCAAGGGCACTTTAAGCTAAAATATGTAACTCTGGGAGAGAAAATAAACTTAGAGAAAACTGTCTTTCTTTTGCAAATGAAAAAATAAACTCATAAGCCTGATATTGCTGCACTGACATCATCTTATTTATGTTTTAATTACAACACATACACACATACACAGCTAAAGTTTGTGATTCCCACTTGGACAAAATGGAGCTTTTTCCATGCTGGTGCCTTTTTCTTTTATTAACAGTGAATTGCAACCAAGCAGACTATTAATGGGTTCTCATATCTTTGTCACCTTGTTGCCCAGCCAAAAAAAGTTTTTATTGCTTCAGTGTTCAGTGTGTAAACTTTCCAGTCCACTGTCATGCAAAAAAAAAACCAAAAAAACAAACAAACAACAACAACAAAAAAAAACACCCCAAACTACAAAACAGCAACTTTCTGGTCTCTGGTAAGTTTCCCCCCCATAAAAAATTCATAGTAAAAAGTTGAATCTAGTGCAACTGGACTTGGCTGTAGATTGTGGAAGACATTTCAGTCCTCTGCGAGAGAGAAAGCTGCGAGAACTTCAGACTTCTCATGGTACAAAGAGTAAGCCTTAGCCTTGTTTGCAGCTTGCGGCATCCTGTCCAAAGTTTTAAGGACACATCTTTTAAGATCGTAGTGAGGTTATAAACGTCGTGAAAAGTAGGACTGATTTTCCATTGATTTCAAAACAAAGGGATGTACTTCTCATTGTCATTAGATAGGTTTGATGAACTTCCACATGGGTTGCAGAACCCACAACCCCCTTAAAAACAATCTGTGGAATAGGTCTGAATCCAATGTAGGCGATAGTACCTCACCCAACCGTTTCAAATTACCTGAACTGTCACTAAACAGAAAAACTTACTCTATGATACATCACATATGTTTACCAAGGTGGTTAACAGCTAAAATTTAAGTGATTAATAATTCAGCTTCCTATTAACACTGAGGATAGAAAGACAGCTGAAGTTTTTTTCTTTCGAGCAAGTACAGTTTCTTCTGCTTCTGCGTAATAATGCTGCCATACTGTAACTGATCTCAGCACAGTGGAAGACTGAGTCGAGAGCAGCTTGACAAGCACACATCACTGCAGCTAGTTAACGGTACTCAATGATCAAAGATCCCAGGATTACCCACAATGCTCAAATGGTCACTAAATACTCCTTTTCCACTCACTTGACCAACCCCATTAAGTCACATGAAACATGAAGTCATGCTTCCAGGGACTGTTGCCTCCTGGATGACAAGAGGCCTAAAATTACGAATCAGAACAGCCTTTGGATCCTCAGCGGGCTGTTGTGAGATATGAGAAGAGATATCACTTCCACAGTAATTGAAGTCTGCTTTTAGCTTCAACTTGTCAAGCACGGCTTACCTTGCTTGTCGTGGAGCCAGGCCAATAGATTACTCTGGAGCCCAGATAGTAAGGATGCTACTGAAATGGTATCTTACTGTGACGACCCCTCCCATTCTCTTTGTGTGGATTCTTGCTCAGGTGTTTTATTTTCTGGCCGCTGCTGATGAGAGGGGTGGAGTTGCTGAGACTGTTGGCAAGCACCTGGGGAGGCTGGGCCCAGGTTATATATATGGCTCCGGTTTCTTATTTATCTCTCTCTCACCATGGATTACCTGTTTTGGGTTTGTTTGGTTATTTTTGGTTGTTCTCTCTCTCTCTCTCTCTCTCTCTCTCTCTCTCACACACACACACACATACACTCTACACAAAACACTGAATTCATCACTGACCTAACATATTACATATTCTTTTACTAGGTTGAGTTATTCCTATTTTAAAAATAAAATTGAGTTTAACGTATTTTAAAACCTTGTTTGGTCTCCCTCTTTGTCTTGCCATCTGAGCCTGGAATATGACATTTTACCCATGTAGGTAGTGCAGATCCCTGGAAATGGCCATATCAATGAGCTCAGCACTACAGCTATTTGAACAACTGAACAAAACAGAGATGTGAATGGTGATTCATGTCTGAACCAAGGCCACACTTAGAGCCACAGTGAGGTTTTATGGAAAGAAAAAGATAACTTTAAGAAAAAAAGGCAGTAAATGTTGAAAAGTTAGAATAATACATGACACTCTCTCTTGCATAATGTTGACCTTCACCTTTTTGCAAAAGTAATACCTCCTATAGTTTCTCTGAAGTGCAGTGAGAGAAACTTCAAGTGCTAAGGAGCCACTGAGGAGTGGTGAGAAGAACGAAAAAGGGGGAGGGAGAAAGAGAGAGAACTGCAGAAGTCGAGGACTTGAAGACGTTTTGTATTTGTACATCTGAGTCCTGGATGGATACTGTGTGTTCTCCGTTTCATAAAAGAGTTTGCTGACAAAGAGGGAAATGTGTGGAAAGTGTCTGCTTCCTCAGGTAAAAATATACAGTATATCGTTGCTCCAGATATTGATACCACCTGTCTAGTGCTGTAGGTGAAGTTGTAGCATTCAAAGTGAGAAATATTCAAAGCTGTATTATTTTGACACATGACCGTTGGAAAACGAACGTCTCACTCGCCTCCAGTCTGAGGAGAACGTTACCACAAGGCGAACTGCTAGTGCCTGGCAAAAATATGCGTGTGATTTTCCCTCCAAACAAATTATTTCCTCACACTGTAAAAAGCTTTACTATTTTTGTCCAAAGGTAGCGGATTGAAAGTAGGACATCAATATCCTTCTAAATGCCCATATGTCAGATATTCCGTCGCACACCTACACCCATGAAATCAATTACCAAAGCTGGGAGGAGATCACATTCAAAGGATGCTGCATACAGTATACTTGGTATCAGGCGGCTGCAGTAAAATCCTATCCAAGTGCTTAAGTGTGCTAGCCATCCCAAATTGAGCATTATTTATCCTGGCATTACACAATGGCCTCATCTCTTAGCGGGGGAGGGGAGAGAGAGGGGGGAGATCCTGTTCAGGTGGCATATTGATTTACTTCAGTGTGCCTGTTTAGGCCACACCACAATGGAACAGGCTCCAGTGGCCATGTGTCTCTCCTTTCACTTTTTCACAATTGTTTGGAAGGGGGTAAAAAGAAAAAACCAGGCCTACAGCTATGGATTTTCTCAACTATGATAGGATCAATAGGAGTGTTTCCTGAAACAGTACTTTGGGTCCCGTTGATATAATAATAAATGTGCAAACTGTATCAACAGCAAAGTCCTGCATGGGTCAGATTTTTGACAATTCTGTTGTCATGATTTTAACTGAAGGGTTAAATTTGTGGAGCAGTCGCAGAAAATAGAAAAAACAATAAATGCTAATTTTTACATGACAATCAAACTTACTGTCATGCTCCTGTGTTTTCCATCCAAACCCACCACCCTGACATGGACTCTGTCGTTCGTTATAAACCAGGTCGCTCAAATGAAACGATCTGATTGGTTTATAGGTGTTGTATAGTGAGTACCATCTAGAGATATGGTGTCAAATTACTTTTCACAGACCCGTATCACTCCGTGATTGATGAAAGGGAAAAAAACCAAAGTGATGAAATGTAGCCTGTTTGTCTGTTCCTTAGCAACCTTCAGGCATCCAGGTGCAGGCATCCAGGAGAGAATGCTTTTTTTATTATTAAAAAACATATATGGATGAAAAAAAAGCACACTATTACCTTAACTTTTTTTTTGCCATAATCTGTAACCGTTTTATAAAAGCAATAACTCACTTCAGTCTGTGAAACTGACTTCTTATATCACATAAGGGGGTCATCAGCGTCCCTTATCTGTGATATAATAAGCCATTCTGCAGCCTGTCAGGAGCTATTGCTAAAATAAACTATACCACCGCTACTGTAACAGTTCCTACAACCACTAGATGTCGCCTAGAAACACACCCTGAGGTCATGAGAATCTGCTGACAGACTACCTTTGGCCTCATGCTCTAGAAAGACAAGGGGACGGTACAAAGGACTAGCGATAATGACTCACTGACACATATTAAACCCCGATGACACTTTTCTGGTGGTTGTCAGCTCAGCTGGCTCCATCTTTTCTGCTTCAGAAAAGTCACGCACAAACAATACCCAGAACCAAAGCAAACCATCACCTCAGTCCCTGGTGAGACAAGGAAACAAACAAACAAACAAACAAAAAAAGGTGTGAACTTTTAATGTGCCATACAGTTTTCCGGTCCTGGGCGATATGTGCCTGTCTCATGGCTGTACCACATTCAGCTCTTGCGTGATGATGTTTTCACTGAGTTTTCACTGAACTCACATGACTTAGAGAGGGAGAGGGGGGCTAATGCATTCCTGCAACACAACCCAAAATCCAAGGCAGTCTCAATCCAATTCAGTTCAAAAAAACCTTATTTTCTTTTTTCTGTCTGAACCATCATGCACTGCAGATAAGTCGAAGCACTGCAGACAGTACATATAGAGAGGATAAGAAAAGGGCAACAAAGGACCAGACAGCTCTATGAATATAGGAGCGGGCTGAAAGGCCTCAAAAGAGAAGAAAACAAACTCAGAAATACTTGACAGGAGGGCTGAAATTCACAGTATCAGCATACCCCTCTTGAATTAGTTCTGAGACGACAAATCCAATATAACACTGCTGAGGCAGACTGGATATCAGGGGATACGCTACGCTGATCATCTCCCAATCTCGCTATTTGGAAATTAATTTTGTGTCTTAAGTGCAGTGTTGTGTGTCGGAACAGCAGAGCGCCTTACAACACGATGTGGCAGCACAGGCGGCGTTCAGCTGCTGGTTTGATAAAGAGCGTAAGGAGTTGCAGCTCAGTGACTCTGACTAGCTGGTTTTCATTGTAATAATGTTTTTCCTCCTAAAAAAAAGTACATCATCACCATCACCTACTTTGTGGCAGCCACTGTTACTATTATGGTTTCCTTGAAAGATCATTGCAGGTTATCCGAGCCTTTTAAAAAGCTTTTAACACAGATTCTTTTTTTTCTTTTTTTTTAAAGTGATAATCATCAGGATTAACATTCCCTGACAACAGGATACATTTGAGATGATTTGTCACTCAGGTGTAAAAACTGAGGTGATATTTGCATTCCCACAGAGGCTTCATTTAGAAGTAATCAAAGGTTTCGCTGAAGAGAGACTGTGAAAGTGTCCCCTGGCAATGAGACCATGTTGTGATGTCATCATGTTGGAGAGGAGAATTGATACTTGGCCTGGCGTAGAAAATCCCCCTAGGATCAGACACCGGCGGTGGTTGGGAGAAAGAGGAATGGGCCTGCACAACTGGACACAAAGCTTTGAGAGTGAGAGGAAGAGAAGGGCAAAGAAGGTTGCCGCACGGCCTCCATAGAAAGAAGACAGATCCAAAGTTTGATTGAGTTTGACTGGGATCATGGATGAGCGATTGTGGCCACTGTCAGCTGGTTATGAGGAATGGAACGGTAATGTAACCGAGATAAGAGGCTACAACATATGTCTATATTTTATATATATATATAAATATATAAACCTACCATACTTGCAAAGACAATGAAAAGGTACAACTCAGTACATATTCTTTGATCTTCTTGAATGAAGTGAATTAAAAACAACACCCATAACTTGCATTAATGTTGCCCTTACATATATTGGTATATTTGCATGAACTAATAACTGATGAAATGTTATCCAAATCTGACCAGTTAAAGCTAAAAGTAGATTAGTCAGTGAGAAAGTTAATAATGTGGAGGCAATATATTTTCTAATATCTCAGAACAGCCGTCTGAGGATCCCAAGGCTCTTATGATTCATCGTCTAATCTTAGCCCTCTTGTGGCCACAGGAGGCTACTGTCTCTGGAAGCATCTCAGCATTCAGATGCTGAAGTAGCTATTTGTTGGTCAAGTGCCTGGATCATTTTCCTTCTAGTTGAACTTCGTAGCTTAACGTATAACTCGTGTGAAATACATCACATCAATGGTTTGGCCTACAAAATGATCTGATCTGATGGTATTGTGAACATTAAGCCCGAGAAGGGGTTCAATTCCCAGTCAGTCCTCCTCTCAGCTTATTACTTCTCAAATATTACTGCTGATGCATGCAATGAAAATCTTCCAACCAAAGATGTTAATAAAAGATGTGAAGGAGTACTGTTGAATTAGTTCTTGTTTGGTAGTATTATTATTAAAAATGCGCTGAGCTGACCGCCAGAGATTCTTAGGGGTAACCTGTGCTGCATCCGAGACCGCGGCTGGCCCCCAGGCAGCCCCAGTCCTCTCTTGTCTATTCACAGCCATTCCTTCCTCCATCCATCCAGGGACCCAACTCCATAGCCTCTTCCTTTTCTCATCCCTTCTATTTCCTGTGTTCATCTCAGCCTCTGCTCCCCACAGACTGGAGGAAGTAAATGAAAGTAGTTTAAGGGCCTCTCCGCCTCTCACTCTCCCTGCCTGCATATTTCATTGGATTTATTCTAGTTGTCTGGCCTTCTCTGTCCCCATCCTACTGCTTCTGCCATTACCTAAGGGACACACGTAGCCTGCATGCCCGCATTTGCAATTATTGTGCCCACGTTCGCACTCTGACACATTTGCATGTCATGCCCATATGCATTGTCTGATGCATACACACTTTCCCCACACACATTTTCAGTCTCCTTCACTCCTTTACTCTCTTTTGGGAAAATACCTTCAGAGTATCTTGAATAATTCTCTTTGTGCAGCACAAGGCTCTTCACTCACAGAAAGGTTAAAGAAACTTCGCTCCCAAATCTATTCCTTGGAGCCTTTAGACACTCAATGAAAGAATTTACATCGCATCACTGCACCTCATAAGAGAACAGTATGTATGATAGGTATAGGTATGATAGGTTGTATGAAATTTATCAAAAAATATCGAACAGATGTAAGGTGGAAAGCTGCTCTAGTTATTGTTTCTAATTGTAATGTGACTGAGGTCACTCAAAATGGCATGAATGGCATGAATGCTATGAATCCTCTCCAGCTGTGCTCACCCTTTTATCTTCCCCAGGGTCATTGGAGTTTTGGTTGCACAGCCTGTACCCTCACTCTTCCTTTGGGCCAGTCTCTGTGTTTTCCTGTTGCATCAGTTGGCCCTGATAAATCCCCCGTCCACTGCCTGCCAAAAATCCAGCAGCAATTACGCAATAATACATACATACAAAACACATTTACGGACATTTACATTTACCATTATATCTTGTCAGATTGTTTGCATACACCAAAGCAGGCTCATTAATCAAAGGGCTAGCTATATACCCAATTCATCTCACATATATATATATATATCATATATATGCTGGCACAAAAGTACCGCTGGTGAGCGCCTTGTGGCCGGGGTATCGAACCTGGTCACCCGAATGCCAAGTGGGTATACTCACCACTGCACTAACGAGGCATGAATTACAATATAAATATGGGATAAAAAAAACATCCATGGTTCTCAATACTTAAAGGTCACATATACCCCAGTATAAATGCAAGTGTCTGAGACGGTTCTTTTTATAAAAGACACAGAGGGCAAAGTGATAACTTGAGTGATTCTGCATTGTGAGCTCTAAGCAGGAACTCCAGTTCTGTCCAGTTTCCAAAATCAAGGCTGTCACTCTCCCCCTCTCTGATTACACAGCTCTCTCCTCCATGCTGTCAAATAAAGGTATACAAAGGAATCAAATACTGGTCTTTTAAAATATTCACACACTTCAACTTTTTTCGCGGAAAAGTTCTCCCATCAGTGAATGTTGTAAAGCCCTCATATAATTGTACTCTTTAGCAGCTTGAGCAAAGTAGGATATACCTCTAAAATGTGCAATTATGCTTAATGGTACTGAACATTTGTATTCTACTTGGTAAGGTTGTTCATTCTAGTTTCACTCAGTAAGTGTTGTAGGGAGGCGACAACGTTTTAATGATGAAAATAGGAAGAATCAGCAATACTAGAGACTAAATTAATCTCCGTCAAGCACTATTCACTACTCACATTTTCTAATTTGCTATTCATTCAATTAGTTTGAATAAAATAATGTTTTTTTCCCCAAAGCACCCCAACTGCTTCTACTGGTGGTTTGGTGTAATCAGTCTCAGCTAATGGATGCTCACACATTAAAAATAAAATTGATACATGTTGTTTGGATGTCCACACTGCATAAAATGTAAATTATAAGCGTGCATATTTCTGTCTCCTCACCTTGCGAGAAAAAGTTTCACGCCTGATTTAGTTGCCGATTTACAGCCGGCTCTTTTAGCTGAGATTCAAATTACTTCACAGCGCAGATGAAACTCCCCCCACCACACACACACACACACACACACACACACAAAAATCATCACCAATGGAGTCAGTGGCATAGACAGCGAAAATTGTCCCCGTGCAAAAGAGGGAGGAAAGCATGAATAAAAGATGGCTGAGCCCAGCCATGAGCTCTCCATTATTAAAGTAAGTTTCTACATCAAGGAACATGGAGGATTAAAGTATTTGATGTTTACACACATGTAACCCTAGTGTGTTCAATATTATGTATTTAAAAATAAAAATACATAATTCAGTAAATAATCATATGAACGATTTCACATTTGTGTGAAGTAAACATGTGGAGCAGCAATTGAAGTAAAATCATTGTTTGAAACAATATTTCATGAAATAGTAAATTAGTTTAAATTCTGTTCTTTTTATTTCAGTCTGCCTTTTTTTTTTTTTTTGACATTATGAAATTTCCCCCAGTGACATTTTTTTTTTTTTTTTCAGGAAATGATTGTTTCCAATCCCTTAAACTGGCAACATCAACAGTTGCAACCAAAATTATTCATTATGATGAAAATGTGCGTTGTCGCCAATGACCAATAATGTCACAGGCAATGGGATGCATGAGAAAATATGAATACATAACAATTTCAGTTGAGTGTCAAAATCTCACTTCACAGGGTGCTAGCATATTGGTTGTTGATTATTTGTGCGTTGGCTCACAGCCCACATTTTATTAGATTATACATGGTATTATATATCAGAAAATTAGAATATACAGTGCATTATATATTAAGGTATTAGGATATACATTGTATTGTCTATTGTAGATACAGCATCATCTAAAACAAATAAAATTTAACCCAAAATAAGAAGACAAACCATATTGAAACAGGTGAAATGAAGTTTGGGAATGAATATTTGAAGATTCCAGTCCGAACATAAATGGCCTTGAACATATATGCGCTTCTTCCAACTCTTTTTCTGACTGCAGGAATGGAGAAGTATTGTGTTGAATGCTTTAACTGATTCATTGAGGGGCAAGGAATCAAAGACTGTTGAAGATACCAAGGATTGAAATGTACGCATTTAAAAGTCAGCTGTAACCAATCAATGAGTGTGGACCATTTCAAAGAGTTATACATAATACAGTGATAAGTATTAAATGAACAACTAGCAAATGTAAACCAAAAAAACAACCCAAAACAAAAACATATAAACATCTGATCTGCGGTCTGGACTGATTCTGCATTTCAACAATTTGTGCACCAGCATGGTTCAGATGTAGAATACATTATCCAACTTTGGAAATTTGTTTCAAGAGATGTGAGATCGCAAGCTAGCAGAAGTTTACCAGTGCCTCTGATGTCTCCCCAGCACTTGATATAGGATTTATAGCCAATAAAAACAAGATAAATATTCATGTTTTCATTGGACGGTGCAGTGCAGCCTGATGGTCAGTCCTCATATACTTATATATTTGGACTCCGATTTATCAACTTTCCAAGTGTGCGAACCCCCTAGGAAGCAAAAATCTTTCTGTTTCTGTGTTTATTGGTGCCTCGTGCTACAGGAACGAGTTAGTGTCAGTTACTGCTCTTATTCACCATGGTTGTCTTCACCTGCAGGCACGTTTCCTTTGTGACTTTTGTGTTAATGCTTTTTCACATGTTGCCTCCCTGCGAGGGATTTTTCCCTGGTTATCTAGTTTTGGAGCTCTGCCTGCTCTGGGCCAACATAGGTAGATTGCCTATCTCGGGCTGATATACTCTGCAAATTCACAAACTCAAACACAAGTCTAAATGAGGTACAAAAAGAGGTGGTGCAAATGAAAAAATGAGCGGAAAAAAACAAAGACAAATGCATCATCATCAAATGCGCTGCAAATAGAGAAACGATGCAAACCAAGAAACCATCTGCGAAAAACGCTGCATAACCGGTCACTACAAACGGAAGTGCTCCAAACCTGCAAAGGGGCGCGCTCCGCGTAAAATACAATAAAATAAACGTCACATAATGCGCAGCGTTGTACAGTGATATAAGCATAATATATAAATATAATCAAATAAAAGTCACATTACTGTTCCCGCTGTACGTTCAAACACCGTGGTTCAGTCAGCTGTTCTGTCTCTCTCTCCATCCCGTGTGTCTCTCCATTGAGCTGTTACGCTGAGAGCGGTTTGGAGCACTTCCGTTTGTAGTGACCGGTTATGCAGCGTTTTTCGTTTGCAGGTGGTTTCTTGATCTGCATCGTTTTGTGCTTTGCATCGTTTCTCTATTTGCAGCATGTTTGATGATGATGCATTTGTCTTTGTTTTTTGCCACACGTTTTTTCATTTGCACAAAGCTCCTCTTTTTGTACCTTGTTTAGACTAGAGTTTGGAAATTTGCATCGTTTCCGTACTTGACGCATTCGGCCGTTGCAGTGTGTTTGGCCCTTGTCGGCCACCGTAAAGACCAGATTCCAAAAAACCGTAACTTTATTCCCAGCTTTGCTGGAAAACAACAATGACACTAATGAATCTATAAATTGATGTAGTGGTAGGCCATCAACAAACATGTTCTTGAAATGAAATTATTGTTACTATTAATGGAGTCTGGTCCAATTAAAAAACACAAAAAAACCCCCATCTGGTTTCCAGAGGTTTTTGTATGCTAATAAAAAAGCAGAGTATCGACTTATATAATCTCTGGTGTTTGTGTCATTCAACAGCAGCCTGATGTCATTCTCAGGCGATTTAATGAGAGCACATACATGAGTTAGTTCAGATGCTGCGGGATTGAAAGGTAAGATGAGTAAGATCACGCTATTTGCGCCATAGCTGCAGGTCTTCGCCGCCTGTGCTGCCTTGCTCAATCCTGCCTAATCTCAAAACAGCTTTGTAAAGTGGTGTCAGTAGGGTGACGTGTATTAACTTGGTCTACTGGATCCATACAATCTCATTGTACATCAGTGTCCTCAGGAATAAAATAAAATACCGAGACAACAGCCGGGTAGGAGCAGAGAAAATTATTCTCCGTCTCCAAACAGCATTGATGTAAAAACACCAGTCAGGTGAAGCCGCTAATGTTCAGCCCTTCTCCAGCTGTGATGTCTCTCAGAGCACAGACACACCTGTTCCCTGTCTGTCCCATCGCTTTTAAACCAGGCAGATCTCGGCTTTTCTGCACTCTGGGATGACATGGTGAGTTGGAGCCTCCATATAACATTAACATTTACATTTACTCATCTGCCTTGTGGTTTTTACCTAAAGAAACTTACAATAAGGGACATAAAGCTTCAGTGCAGGAAAAGGCATTGATGTAAATATAAAGCACTACATATATTACATACAAGTAAGTGCAGGTGATCATACGAGAAAGTGCGGCAAATGATTAGAATGTTCAACAAAAAGACAAATTTTATAAGAGGCACTTTTGGGAGAAGATGCCCTTTCAAGACATTCTTGAAGACAGAGATGGACATCACTGGCAGGATTCAGGAGCTTGTTTCACCATCAGAGAGCCCCAGACCAGAGTAGTCTGGATTGAGATGGTCTGGATGACTTAGTTCAGGTGGAGGGTTAGAAGTCACTTTGAAGGTAAACATGGATGGTCAGTGTAGCAGAGTGACATATTTGCTTTTGGGCTGAGAGCAGATGAGCTTCTGAATCCCTGACCCTCTGCGAGGGTTTCACTGAGACCTGAGGAAGACCTGCAATGTGTGTACACATATCTGCGGTCATACACACATATGAGGCTTTGTAAATGATCACAGTGGTAGTATACTGTGTGTCTCTGTGTTCCTTTTCAACCACAATAATAAGTGTGTGTGTGCCTGCAGTCATGAATGTGTTTGTACATAGCTCTCTGCAACAGGGAATGGCTTGCCTTTTGTTTTTGAGCTTTATTGATATGACCAAACTGACACGTAAGCCTGTGCAAGACCCGACAACGTTTATTCGGGATGTCGTGATTTCCACAGGTGAATTATGAGATGCGCGTAGATGAACATATTCAGGATGTGTCACGTTATGCACTTTTATCACTGCAGCCTCGCCACGGGCTAGCTTTTAATTGGTTTCTCAGAGACATGTAAACATCATTTCACATGTACAGCAAACATCAGAGAGGAGGGGAGGCTGATGAAGGGTAGTAGGCCCTCTACAGCACAACATTAGTATTTTGGACTCCCTGTCTTTATGCAGTGTTTCCCGCTGAGGACATTATTGTAATGATGCTGAGAAAAGACATCGTGCCACTGCCTGTCAAACAAGGTGTGACGACGACTCTGTGACAATTCTTCTTGCCACATGTAATCAAAGTCAGGCAGATGTCCACCAAGTAGGTAAAAAGTCCATTTCTGAAGAGTGAAATATAAACGGTTAGTGTAAAAGATACGGTCTGAATGAACGTAGGCAGAGAGTGTGTGGAGTCTGATGGACCCCTGATAGATTCCTTTGGACAAACTTGTCTTTGCTTTTTCTAGGTGTTTGTGGATAACCTTCAACCCCCTTTCATTCTCACGCTGTCTGCCGTCCTCATGTTCCGCTCTATGTCCTTGTCTCATTTTTAATATTTCACAACACATTTTAAACTTCTGCTCACTCATCTGCTGCGTGGGTACAGAGAAACATCGGTTTGCTTTTAACAAATCAGGCCTGAAATGGGGAAGTAAAGGGCTGGATGATCGCGAACACAAAGAAAAAAGGAAGGAAAAAAAAGTATTTTTTTCCTAAATGTTGATTTGAGAAAAATCTTTTTTGTTGCGCAAAAAAACGTTTTTATTTGCTTTTTAAAATGCAAACCTCCCAATTACAAAAACCCCCCAAAAAACTGCATTATTTGTGGTGAGGAAGTCACAGGTATAAAGAGATGGTTTTTGTTGCGAGGTGGGTCATTCATACCTGAGTCTACTGGAGACAGAGAAGTCATAAAAATTGCATGTGAACAGATTCTAAAAATATACATAAATACTTACCAAAGAAAAAGCACCAAAATGACAATGATATGATGCACCATCACCAGAAAATACTTAAGGGAGTAAAATCACATCAGCAAATGCACTTAAGTGCCAGATGTTAGACTATTTTAAAGGTCCAATATAGTCTAAAAGTAGAAGCCCATGTGGACCATAGGTCAGGTTCGAAGTCAATATTGATGTGCTCAGTCCACACAGAATTGCTCACAGTCTGTATTCAGAAACTGAAAACCAGCCCTCAGGACTTCTGGAACTTTGTGATGCCACAACCTAGGCACACATTTTGAATCAATTACCCATCTTGGTTTAAAAAAGGATGCGGCTGCTAACAGATATGGCCTGACTACTATGATTGGATGCTAAACAGAAAATCAGGTCACTCCCTCCCAGTCTGTGATTGGCTGGCGTTGTGGTGTATTTTCATACACCAGGCTGACAAGAGTTGAGCAGACAGAAAGTACTGAGCGAACAGAGACACTGTGAGCAAGTGAGCCGGCTGCCGGCCGCTGCACAGTATGTCGTGCTACATTCAGAGCAAGTCTAATGAAGGCACGAATATAAAACCATAGTTTTGGTGTGAGAGTTGTTTTGTCAACGTGACAACAGGAGATGGAGAGTGAAAGTGTATGTTACATGCCAACCGTGATATACAGTCTATGAAGGGATCAAAAGTCAAAAAAGTTGGGAAAAACCAATTAAACATTTTATGGGCTAGACTTTTTTTTTTTTGTGCGTGTACAAAGTATGATTTTTTTCTAAACGAATGAAAAGTAACATTACAGGTTTAACTTTTGGCCCAACATCCTTGGCCCAAGTCGGGGTGTAGTATTGACTGACAACCTAATGTGTGAGCCAGAATTGATCCAAATGTGGAAACAGCATCTGACAATCATGCTGCAGGCTATATAGGTCAGAGGAAAACAATCAAGTGGCCCTTGTTGGATAAACTGACCCTTATCTCTTAAAAGGGTACAGATTAAAAAGTTAAAAGAGGGAACTCTGTCAGTAGCATCTGAATGACAGGTTTAACCACCCTCCCTTACTGAGACACTCTCTGCATTTCCCTTTTCTGTTAGAGTTGCCTCGTCTGTCCTGATTAAGTCTCGCTCCTCAGTGAATCCAAATCTATCTGTCTCATCAGTCGACTACCTTTCTACCTTGCTTGATGCAATATCCTAATGGACTTCACCTCTTTATGCATGTGTCTACAGTTTGAAAGTTAGGCAACTTACTGTATTAACCTAATGGACTTGCCACAGGATTAAGGTTGGATAACTACATTATTTAGGGACAATCAGTAGATTACAACAATTAATAGATTGGAAGTGAAAGGGGAGAGAGAGCAAGGTCGGATAGTCTGAGGACACAAAGAGGTTACATTTTAAAGCGATGAAACAAAAATGGTAAAGGTTTATACCAAAATAACAAACGTGGCCATCGTTTAATCAGAGCAGGAGCGGTAGCGTTTGTATGAAAAGCTTTCCACCATCAAATATAGATGATGGATGCTTAAAAACAAGGGCATTAAAGAGTCGCAATATATTGTAAAGGTTTTTCATAAAGTTTAAAATACATGAATTCAATATTGCCTTACAAAAGAAGGATAATGGGTGTTTTGGCTTATTGTCATTGCTCAGTGGAGGTAGAGTCCATGGGGCACAAAGAAGTTTTCTAGCTCAAGCTAAGAGACAGCCAGTAGTTTCCCTGGTGCATGTCTCCCTCCTGGGAAGACCTGTGGGACCATAGCTTTTCCAGGGCAGCTTTATGAAAATCCTCACTGCCATGACAAGGTATGAAATTGAAGTACCCCCGGGGGGAGTGGGTGGGTGGGTGAGTGTAGTTTGGTGGTGGATGGAACAAACAGTTTGTCATATGTGTTTGCTCCTCACTCACAGTGGGACAGTTTTCCTGGCACATGTTCAGGGTCATTGCATTACATATATGATTGATTACCTTTTGAGAAAGAAGGAAAACCCAAGTAAAAATGTAGCAAAGAGTAAATATTAAGAACGCAATATGTAACATGACTGCTGGGGTATGGAGAAGGAAGATATAAGGATGGCACCTGAAGTGGTTCAGGTTTTACAGACGAACACAATTTGTGTTGGCATAGTGGTTAGCGCTGTTGCCTCACAGCAAGAAGGTTGTGGTTTCGATTCCTGGCCCTGGGGCCTTTCTGTGTGGAGTTTCCATGTTCTCCCCGTGCCTGCGTTGGTTTCCTCCAGTTTCCTCCCACAGTCCAAAGATATGCATGTTTAGGTTAAATGGTGACTCTAAATTGTCCGTAGGTCTGAGTGTGAGTGTGAGTGGTTGTTAGTCTTTGTCTGACCCATAACCCAGAAATGGATAAGAGGTGAGTGAGTTGTAATGTTGATAATAAAATTGACAATACTACTATCACTGCTGTTTTTCTACTCCAAAAACTTCTACAAGTAAGGGAAATATGAGGAAAAGAGTGAGCTATTTTAAAGGTGTGGTAACTGCCCCAAACTTATGAAGTAAAGCAAGCTGGCCCTGATAATTTCATTAGCACAATAGCCTTCTTTTGTTTATGGACTTTGGACAGGATAAACACACACAAATCTGAGAGCAGACAGTTGACAAGTCCACAGAAGCAACTTGCATTGAAACAGTAGGGCTTAAGCCAGTGGTCTGTGGTGACTTTTAGAGAGGCAAGCAGAGCTGAGCTCCCCCTGGATGAAGAGCTTTTAGAATTATTCTTCTGAACTGACAAGAAACTTACCAAATGTGCACAATAGAGGGAAAAAAAATCCTGTATTTCATTTCTGTTATTCTTTCCTGGCCTGTCGGTGAAGCACAGGGGAGAGGAGGGAACTTCAGTCATCGTACAAGCCACAAGCCTAAAGTGCACATGCAATGTCCTGCTACATTCAGAGCTAAGTGCTCTCAGAATGAACGAACTAGTTTACTCTCTGCATCACAGCTCTCTCTTTCACAGCAGGTCTTGCACAAACTTAATGAATCAGCGCAATTTGTTCGCTAAATGGTTTTTCCTGCTTTTTGATGCTTAATGTGCAGGTTTTCTTACCACGCAGGTCTTGATACATGACATGTCATAATGAATCAAAGAACAGTAATAGGTGAGTCAAGGGGCAGGTTGACAGGCAAATATTGGCTATCGCTCATCAAACTTCTGAATTCCTTTCCTCTTGAGAAGCCCAAGTCTTTGTCGATGGACAGGATCCAACCATGAAACGACAGAGTGACTGGAAACTTTTAGAGTTTATACCCTGCTGCCACCACAAGCGGGCACATATTGTCTTACAAATGCAGAAGTATCAGGTCAGATATTAAGGGAGATACTCAGTTTCACGTGTAATTTATAGGGATGAGCGAGTACACCACTATCTGTATCTGCTCAACCATCTACATTATCTGTATCCGTATTCGTGCTCAAAAGGGGCAGGGCTGAAACCAGGAGTGGGTGTGGCTCATATGAAAGTTGTATTTTCAAGCCTGAAATTGATATGGGTTGATCAGAAGTTGCTATATTTATTGTAAGACTCAATATATTTTTATTTACAGCTTAATTTTTATTACACCAAGGTAAGAAAAGCTTCATCTGTGAGGCTTACGGACATCGGTTTGACTGTCTTAAAACAAAATGAGCCAAGGCAAACAAATGAGCTGAAGATAGCCACTTACAGCCTGTCACACATCAGTCAGAGCTGTCGATCATCTCGGTGAACTAACTGGATCTACCTCGACTGATAAAGAAGTCAAAATGCTAAAACCAGTAACCAGAGTAATGGTGCAACGGACCCATGCATGTTCAAAGGCCTGATGAGTTATTGTGGAGGTGCCCAGTATTCCCTTGTAATAGATGAAAGATATTTACTGTTTTCTAGCAAACAATATATATATACTGTTATCAAATTGCCTCTCTCTTACACAATGTCGTAGGTTTAGGTCGCTGGTTAGGCTTTTTTTTTGAGTCGCGTTTTTTGGGCTTGTTTCATTAGAGCTGGTTGCTTGTTTCTCTCGCAAGATCTGGCAACACTGGTCTCTATCACAGGACGCCCTGAGGAGGTTTTTCCTTCAGCCCGAGCACGGATATTGACTTGTATTACTCGTATGGACTCGTACCTGTTAAAATTGCTATATCCGTACCAAATACTCGTTTCAGCCGAGTATCCAGCTCAACCCTAGCAATTTATGTCATTTATTTTTTAGTTTATAGCGAACTGATGATACGCAGCTGGTGTAAGCAGCGTGTGCAGCCTTTAGAGAAAATATCTCCATGTGACCAGAGGCTATTTGGGTGAGAGGGAGGACTTTTTAGGCAAGAGGAAGAAGCCACTGACATGCCAAGTGCTGCAGGTCTTTGAAAACTGCAGGAGTCTGGCTCCAAAAGTCAGTCAATCCCCAACTGACTCCCATGTTAAAATGTCCAACTCTACAGTAGAAATAAACATGTTTACAGCCTGGAACAGTTTTGGTCTCTACAGCTAATGTCCTCCCTGATGACAACTGGACCAACTGTGGAGGGTGTGACTGTTTTGAGTGACAGGTGGGTGGACACATGTTTGCAAGCCAAGCATGAATTGAAGTCTCAGCTTCAAGTCATCACAGATAAGGGGATCGTCTGCCCTCCGCTTCTTGTCGCCCCCTATCTATGATATAGCAATCGCATTTCACACACTGAAGTGAGCTAATGATTTTACAAAATGGCTACCAATTATGGCAAAAAGAGTTAAAGTGATAGACACTCAACTTCAAGTTTTTTATTTTATTAAATTTTTTTTATATTTCTTCACACATCCAAACGTTTGAGTGGTACTGCATATATTTTTAATAAGCACAAAAAAGTAGATCCTCGTGGATGCCTGCACATACTGCTATGCAAAAGACAAATATGCTACCAAGCATTTTCAATTCATCAGTTTGTACTAACTCTTTCATTATCTCTGCCTGTCTTTTTTTTCTGCTTAACTTTCTAATGTTGCAGCTAACCAGCTTGTTTTTCTTTTTCTTTCCATTTCACTGTGTTGCTTGTCAGTCAAGGAGTGATATGGGTGCATGAACAGTAATTCAATGCCATAGCTGTTGTGTACGCTCATTATGCAACACCAACAAACCACTCAGATGGTGCGATTTTACCCTCCCATTTCTTAATTAGATTCAACCCATTGAAGGAGAAGTTGAAGTTTACCCGTTGTATTACTATATATGAGTACATGGTGCTTGAGACTTTGGGATGTGAGTAATGACAGGGCAGGTTGTCCGTTGGTAAAGTCAAGCTGCTGAGCTAACTGCTACAGCTTTCTGGCCAACCAGCACTACTTATGGATGGTGCAACTCAGTCAATAAGTTTCGATGGCTTTTTCTTTTGCAAACTGTCCGCCATGTGTTCTCAAAGGTCAATGCAAACTGCATGGACTTTTGCACCTCATTTTTCATCATCATCTCTGGGTAATGAAGGACCCACTGGACTCTCCCTCCATGCTGAATAATTCTACTAGTCTGCTGTATGCCTCCTGTCCTTTAGAGGACATCTTTAAAGACTTGTGAATGAAGTACATTCTTGAGCAAAATATTATTGCTATGCAGAGCATTCATGCCACACGAAATATTTTATAGGCACAGCATTTAGAATATGTTTGATGTGGCTTGCTTTAATTTCTACTCCAATTTATAAAAAACGCACACACACACAAACACACAGGCTCGGGGGTGAAAAGGGACATGGAGAATGAAACATGCAAATGCACACTTATGTGATTATTTACTAAAAATCCCAAATGCGTATATATGTGTGGTGGTTTGAGATTAATACATCTCATTTGTGCAGATGTGTCTCCTCATGCTTAATTTCCATACTGTAGCTTTATTCTCTCTTCATGACACAAAATATGTCCCCAAGTGTTCAGTGCAAAGAAAAGCATTCACTTAGATGGATAGAAATGGATAGAAATGTTAATACCTCTTCCACTTTAATTTATCTTAAATTTGTCACCACCTTAACCAGATTAGCAAGATGATATTTCACAAATTCACTGAATGAAACTAAATGAACTAGTGTCTTTCGACAGTGTGGGAATCAGTGTAGTCAAACAGCGGAACTGGATGGAATAAAATACTAGGTTATTTGTTTTTATGTAAACCTCCTCCAGCACACATGTGCAATTTTCATGAGAATAAATGAAATTTGGTTCACGTTGGAGCAAGTGTAACACAGGTGTGTGTTCCTGTGACTGACGTTTCACTGATAAATGACTTATCAAAGTTCGCCCACTAAAGTGCTTGGTTTTGACACTGACCTGCTGAGCTGGTGTCTGGAAGTGTGTGAGCCGGTTCCTACATTTTTATTAAAGAGTAACTACAAAAAGTATTCAAACAAATGTATTGATTGATTGATTTATTTTTAACATAGCAAAAAAAAAGCTTAATGGCCAAAGGTACCAGACTCAATTGCAAAGCAAACCTTGTGTAACATGAACTATGTGGCCACATACAGGTTGAGATACATTAGAATTTATGTGAAACTAGCAATTTAACAAAATCCCAGTTACAGGAGCTTGGATACTGCTGGTGGCCAGGCAGCAAAAAAAAAAACAAAACAAGAACAGTCTGATTGGATAACTCGAGGTTTCATGGTTGATTTGAACCCTTTGTAAGACTTAAAGTAAAATTGCTGAATAATATTAAAGAGTCGGAATATAACATTTAAATGCTGATACATTTGTGCTTGTGTGAAGGCCTAGAAGGCCCCAAGGGTCGTACACATTAAAACTAAGAGATACAACTGATGAAATAAATAAAATAACAACTCATACCACACTCAGGCAAATCGATAAATATAAACAGCTGGTTTTTGTGGTGGAGAAGTTTAGATGAAGCCAATCACACATATTGAGTCGTACTAATCACACGGACACACAGACAAACACACACACACCCTAGCTGCTCTGATGTTGACACAATTCCCTTCTCTCCAACAACATGCACTTAAGGCTCTAATCTCTCTTTTTCTTGTGTCCTCATGTAATATCTATGTCGTTTGGCACAGCAGATAAGAGATCGGCTAGATCCATGTTTCCCTGATCAATAGACACACTCCCTTACTGTACACACACACACACTCCCACATTGAAAGGAATCACCAACCTTATTACATTGCCCTGTCTGAATATATTATCTCTGACTTCTCCGCCTGCCTCAGTGTGACAGGGACAGATTTAGCTGGCCTCTGATAGCTGCAATAGTTAGTGTTATGGGAAATGGAGCTGCACAGTTACATTTACTCATTCTATTACTTTGATTGATCTTCTGGGCTACCAGGGAGCTTTTTTATGGGTAGGCTGTGATGTGTCTTTCTGAGTAATGCAGAAAAGAGATTGAGGGCAGGTATTAAAAATGCTTAAAAAGTGCAAAAGATGGATATCAAACACTTCAAACTTTGCAGCTAGCGTTGAGGTATTAGCACGCCTGGTCTTATAGATTCATAAAGGCTGTATTGATGCTGTTCAGTCAGCTGCAAAAAGCTGAACAAAGGGAACAGTCAAACCTAAAGAAACATGGATTTCAATGGTGTTTGGTGGATGTTGGCAGGAATACAAGGTACACTTTCACACTTCCTGCTAAATGTGAAATACATACTGCAGTAAGAGAAGGTAGAACGGTGTTTCTCAAACTTTTCAGACCAAGAAAAATCAAGTCCCACATGTCCCCCAAACCAACATGGCTGCTACTTCATCTGTGTTGTATTAATTGGCATGGAAAACTATGGTGATTTCTTTTAAATGTATTCTTGATCTGATTATTTGAAAGATAAGTGTGCAGGATAAGAAAAAGAAAAGATAAGCAGCAAAGAGTTCAACAAAAGTCAGACTAAACGTTAGAGTAGCGCTGCATTAGCTGAGACAGCTTTTCTGATGATGGTAAACAGATGTCATCACCAATTATTGTGGCACAAAAATTCGCATAGAACTTGATTAATCTGAACCAGATATGTTGCTTTTACCCTCACTGCCCAGGGACCCAAGACACAAAAACCCTCTTGGGTCCCCCTGCCCAATTACCCTAACGTTTAACCTGGCCTTGTTAGAACTGAAAGGTTAAGACTCACTAACTGATTTGTGGATGTAACTCAGACCTAATTAAACATTGCAGGTGATGGGAAATTTATTGCAACATGTTGAAGTTTATCTGAGCAACTCACATTTTATTTTACTGTCTATCCCAAAGACCTTTGTTGAATACTTCATCTACCAATCCTTCCTGCTCATTTTTTTGTGGTTTGTGATTGTAAAATTGCTAACAATTTACACATTGACGCACTATTTGAGTTTTACCATTTGCTGAATGTGAGGAGCTCACATTCAGCAAAAAAATATTGACCTCTGGTTTTGAGTTTTCTCAGGCAGATTTCACCTTCAAAAAAAAAAAAAAAAAACACTATAAAAGCTGCTGCTATGGATAAGATGTTGCAAGCAGAGGAAATCAAAGACAAAGTAGAAACTGCCAAAGCCTTGGAGCGTCTCTTCATCTTTAAAGTGAGAGATCCACTCAAAGCAACTTAAATTCCATCCCAGACGTGTTCTCCTATTGTATAATACATTTCTAGTTACCTAGTAACTGAAGCTAAAGGTGCAACAAATGAATAATGATGAGAGAGGGGTACTGTTGCCAAGGTAGCAGCTGTACAAACACAACAGCTCATAAATGCTTAGTGGGCATCAAAAAAAAAAAACACCTTTTATGTTCATTCACCACATAAACTTTCTAGTCTCCTTTCTAATACAGTTCCTCATTTTGGTATTAATCAAAACTGTATTTATTTTAATGAGGGATGAGGGACTTAGATGAAGGCTCCAGGTGAACTGTGAGTCATGTTTATTCAATGACAGCTGAATTCAGCTTAGATAAACTTCACTGATATGGGACCAGGCTTCAGCTGAGATCACTCAGCGTCAGTAGGTGACTAACACTGTGTTTTAATGAAAAAATAACCCCTCTCATCAATAATACCTGACACTACTGGTGTCGCCTGTCTGTAAATAAAAAGGGTTTTTGGTTAAAGGTTGGCCCCAGTTGTGTAAATGTTTCATAATGTCTTTATTAAAACATAACACAGTCGCTTTGTGCTTTGGACCATTGACAATCTATAAAAATGGATGTGAACTCTGCTGAGCCTTAAAACTGCATTCTAGCTAATGACCATCATTTTGTAAAATGCAGTCCAATTGTATTGTGGTATATGTGAAAATGTCTTCTCACTTGATTTACAGTCTCAAGTTTCAAGTTTTCAATACAACCTGTTTGTTTTTTAAATGATCTTCCCATTTAGAGGAAAGTAGACCACAAAGCAGGGGACGCATTGGGTCATGGCTACCAAACCAAACCAGCCAAATTACAAAGAGGGGCTTCAAAATGCAAGCTCTCAAACCAATGATGCACGACAACAGTCTGATCTACACAGACAATATAGTAAAATATACGCTTTATAAGCAATGTATAATGTATAACGTCAAATGAATGCTAAACAAAATGCACCGTCTGTTTGCTATTAAACAGTCCTGGTAATCATGTTTTAGTAGCTTCATCATAGCAGCAGCATAGAGGCAGAATTTTTATCTTCTAGAGGACATCTTCCAACCGTGACAAGTGGAAAGTGGAATAACGGAAAAGAATTGATTGTGGGTCAAAAGTCAAGGTTTCAATTATCTCACAACACAGTTCTGGCCTTGTGGAAAATGGTATGTCAATAACACCACAAGGTATTTTCCACAAATTTGGCACAAATGTCAACTTAGAGTCAAACATGAACTGATTATATTGTGGTAGTTAAAGGTCAAAAACCATTGGCCTCACGAAACACTTTTTGCCCCTGACTCAAGATGTAGCAATCAAAATCCCCATGAATGTTTAGTAACCGTCGTTTAAAGAGGAACGTTTCCTCAGAAAGAACCCGATACATAACTCCCTTGTACAGCCTGATTTTAGGTTTTCGCATATGTTGGTTTCTGTGGTGCTTACAGGTTCACTTTTACACTGTAAAGTGTTCCTTTAAAGTAATTTAGGAAAATATTTAAGGAAACAACATTAAAAGATTAAAATACTTGCATATTTGGTGACTAGATCAACAAAATATTCGCACTACTTTAATACCTTAACTTGTAGCCTAACCTTCAGCAGCTTCGTGCTTCCTAATTAATTAATTTTTTTTTTTTCTGAATGGTTAATTTTACCCAGAAAAACTCCAAAACACTCTTGCTTCTTTCTCAGCATGGCAAAATCTTTCCTTTTCTTTCCAAGAAGTTTTCAATTATACCAAAAGTAATGGCACTATGGCGTATTTTTTCTATTTTATGCACTTTATAACGTTAATGTGGAGTTAATGTGGAGCTATGTGAAATACACATTAATAGAATTTTAAAGATGTTAAAAAATTTGACTATTCACAATTAACTATTGAAATTTTGCAATTAATCATTGCAAGGTTTCCTGATTCATTAACGTGATTCTTTTTTCTTTGTGCATAAACTTAATAACTAAATAACCAATAATTACAGCACTCTTCAGAAGGTGAACCAATTCCTCTTCCTCCATGTATGACCTTGTACTACTGTTGACAGCAGTCAATGCCCAAACATCTTACCAACTGTATTTTTTTTTTTTTAATATAGTTTATAAGTGCCAGAGCATCGGGCCTGAACACCTCTTTACAACTGCTTTGTGGTACGAGAACATAACACTTAAAATAAAAATAAGTGTATTCCATGCAACCATTACATTTTCTCTGGAATCCAGTGCGCTAAAGAGAAACATTATAAAAGCATCAATTTAAAGTAATGGCTGAACTGAAATTCAGCTGCAGACAGGCAGTATATTCATCATAGGAGGTCTGTGTCCCTACAAATCGGTATTTTTTATCTCGCCAGTGACCATATGACACTGTCATGCATCACCGTGAACTTAACTGTATTGTATGAAGTACAACGGAACACAATAGGGATCAAGACTGAACAACAGTTGAACTAGTGAGTTAGGAATTGGAAGAAAATGCATCTATATTTTCCTGCTGTTTAGATTTTAAAACCATGATGCAGAGTTGATGCTTGAAAAGCTGCTTTGACTAATCGATATTCAAGGTTTTACTGGCGTCTGTTGGTGCAGTATGCTGTGCAGAATTAAAAGCAACCAAGCAAATGATCTCTTTCATCTCTAATTACTTTACGATTACGTATCTCCATCAAGGATGGCCCTGCTGGGTCAAGCACATGTGCTAGTCTGTCCTCTCCTGTCCTGTTTGTCACTGAATGATGGACGTAATGACTGCACTGTTTGAATGGGGAAAAAAAAGAGGTGAATTATTCTGATGTGAAACCCACTGCGATTCCAGCTGGGTAGCAGATGTGCACCAAAAATCTGCTTGTGTCCTGTATGCTCGGAGCAGTCGCTGTGACTGTACTTAATGCTCTGCAACAGTGACTCATGGATATAGAACCATAAATAGGAAGTGGGTCATGATGTGTAACTACATTAAAGATTTTTAAAGAGGTTTAATCAGAAAAATGTCAGTTTTAGGTAGCTGCGGTGTTTCCTCACCCACTTTTGATTTGCTATCTCATACCTAGAAATGTGTACAAAATAATATTAATTACTGGAAAGACAAAGATTTACTTTCTTATTTTATGAGTGTGTTGGAACAATAAACGGAAACTGAAATTATAGTCTTTTTTCTTTTTTTTAGATTTTTAAAAAAATGTAGATTGCTGTAAAGTTGCTCTAAAATAGCTTTCTAAAGTGAAAAATGACAGAGATTAATTGAATAACGGTTGGAATAGGAACATGATGTATCTACATTATATGTAAGGCGAAAAAAGCAAAATGATCATAGGGACATCTGGTTGTGACAAATTCACTCACACCTAACACACCTGACTCCGAAATCCCAGTTTCTCTCAGTTCCAAGCATGTGCACTGCATTTACTAACCATGTTTCCCCGAAGTATCTGTCTCTCCCAGCTCCTCTCCTCTCTCTCCCCCTCTCTCTCTCTCCCAGCTCCTCTCCTCTCTCTCCCTGTCCTCATCCTGCAGGTGATGAATCATCACCATCATCATCATGTTCCTGCAATGCCTGCTGCTCCCACATCTTCAAGAATTCCATACAGCATCATTCCTACGAACTTCATGCAGCATCATGTTCCTCCCTACACCTGTTTGAATATCCCCTCCTCCTGCTCTCTTTCTCTCCCTACTCTACCCAACTTTGCCCCCCGTGCCTCTCTCTCTCGCTCTCCCTCTCTCAACCCAACCAGTTGAGGCAGATGGCCGCCCCCCCTGAGCCTGGTTCTGTCCGAGGTTTCTGCCTCTTAAAGGAAGTTTTTCCTTGCCACTGTTGCCGAGTGCTTGCTCAACGGGGGATCTGTTGGGTCTCTTTAAATAATTTTATAAAGAGTTTGGTCTAGACCTGCTCTATATGTAAAGTGCCTTGATGTAACTTTGTTATGATTTGGCGCTATACAAGTAAATCTGATTTGATTTGATACATTGTTATTTTGAACAATGGTAAACATCTGCAGGATATGTTTGGCTTATGGAAACTTAACATCACTGAGTGTGAGTGTGAGTGGTTGTTTGTCTCTGTCTGTCTCTGTGTGTTGGCCCTGTGATGGACTGGCAACCTGTGCATGGTGTACCCTGCCCTCCCTCAGTGCGAGCTGGGATTGGCTACAGCACCCCCTGCGACCCGGAAACGGATAAGCGGTAGAAGATGAATGAAACTTTGCGTCACTCAAAAAAAAAAATAAATAAATAAATAAATAAATAAATAAAAAATTTATTGTTAGTTATGTGTTAGTTCTTGTGCAAAAAACAGAAGCTGGCAGCGGCAGTGTTGTGACATGACTTGTTGTACTTAATAAATTCAGAATAACAAACATTTCCATTTCAGCTTCCATGCTAATTGGCTTACCAACAAAGTCCAGCTTTCATTTATTTTTGAATTCTGTTGAATTAGCTCAAAATTTCCTGCAAATATTTCAAATTCCAGATGTGTCACATGAGAGATAGCATTCATTATAATGAAACCTTTTGTGGAGGAAATGTTGACTTTTTCTCCCAGTCACAAAGTAGGAGTTGATCACCTTCGGATCCAGTTACAGAGTTTAAAACTGAGACAATAAGCAACAAAGGATCTCCAAAAAAAACTTGATTAAGCTAAATTAAACCGATAATGACGATGTAAACCAGATGACCTGTTTGGGTTGGGAACCTTCAATAACCTCATTCACACACATACGAACTTACTACTCCTGACAAGCACTCAGCTACATAATTAACCGACTTAGCTGGAGATGGCTGGTCAGTCTACAAGCAGGCACATGAAGCAGACATGGGTCATGCCATGATGTACCAGATGCACAAGTCATGTACCGCTCTGCACTGTCACATTAAATATAAACTAGTGGCACAACATGTCCATTTGGGATTCACTGCAGATCAACCCACTGTGAAAGCGCACAGCGGCCTGCAAGCCAGTTGACAGTGACTCTGACTTTAATGTAGAAACTGAATTTGTAAAACAGCTCTACAAGAACCTAGAGAACAATTAAACTCCTGAATGGTTTTTTTTTTTTAATCTGTGAATAACATAAATAACAATGAGCATTCATCTTAATTCATTCATTTTAATATCCAAATGCCTCTCAGCCTTTTCTAGTTTATAGCTGGAGATCCATGTGAACTGTCTGAGTTTACAGCTGCCTGGCAGAGGTGGTGAATGAAAGCGAGGGGGATGAGGGTGGGAGGAGGCACCAGTTGAAATCCCAGAGAGGTCTGTCAGATGAGAGCGATGTAACACATCTGGCCTTTTGGCTGCACCCAGGTCTTTAATATTCACAGGAGCTCCCAGGAATCCAATGTAAAAAACCCACAATGAATAATAGATGTGGTGCAGTTCCACAGAGCTCCTTCCTTCTGTTAATTGGAGTTGAAGCAAAAAAAAAAAAGAGCAGAGAAACAGGTAATAAAATAAACTAGAATTACCGCCTCATGGCTGCATGCTTCCACCAGCCAGTCGTTTTGCAGATTATGCCAATGTCCGTCTAGACTCATATAAATCGGGACGACATTGAAAGAAATCAGGAAAAGGTAATACATGTACTTGTGTCACTATTAAATTGAACTTTGACCTTTGATATAACATGACATCATTTTATCCTTTAAAACAATTCTGTTAATAAACAATACGTTTATGACTTCTTGTTTTGTGTTCATCCATGTGAAATTTCAGCAAAGTGTTCCTGACATATTCCTGCCATAGAAGGAACAAAATGTCCACACGGATAAAAACAAAAAGGGATTATCATTAGGTTGCATGTAACATTGTGGCCAGTATGAGTTTACTCAAATTAACGGTTGGATTAATTGAAGATTTAATATCCAGAAGGAGACATGTTTGTGTTTTTAAGAACCAAAATCCATCTCAGTGCAGATTTCCTGCTCCACTGTCAGGCTTCTCTCTGGAGCTTGTGTGTCAACAGGTCAGTGGGCCAATCAGAAAAGACAATCTGAGCTTGGCTGACTGTTTTCTCTGCATTGGTGGCACCAAGGAGGGGCTTGCTGATGCTTTAGCTTCCCCTAGTGGTAGCATTGCACCCCACCCCAATAGCACCCCCATGAAATCAAATAAAAATGTACTTAAACAATTTTATTTGCATAGCACTGCATTTATTTCATTTTATATCTTATCTTTATCCGAAAATGTTCGCACTTTAATTAATTACATTACTTATTTATGATAACATGACGTCTGACCTCACGTGTCAATTTGAAAGCGCTGCATCAACAGTTAAGTTTACGCTCATGTTCAACTGGTGCTGGTCAATTAGCTACTGCTGGTTGTTTTGGCATCGTCGGTAAAACGGACCGTTTTCTGATCCCCAAAAAATGTGCTCGTAGTTTCGGTGGAACCAGTACCAGTTAGCAGTGTGGAGGATACCGAAATCCTAGTTCTGAATATGGAGGATATGGCATCAGACAGCCTTTTTCTGTAGGTCTGTGTATGGAACGCTTTGGCTTTTATATTGGTTGAGTGTCAGCCGGTGTCATTATAGCAATTATAATTATGTGACACTCGCATTCTCATATTAAACTCATTTGGCCACACCTGTTTTTTGTTTAGCATCCTATCGCAGAGCTCTCCCAGTTGATGATCAAGCACTCCCACAGCACCAGCAATCAACATTCTCTGGTTTCACCACTGTTTCTAAAAGCAGCAGATTTCAAATAAAAAACCAAAAGAAACCAAACCCTGCAAGGCTGGATGGTGGGTCCAGGTAGGATGGACTTGTGGGTATGGCTGCTGTGATCTTTAAATCCAGCCATCATAACTTTGTGATGTCACAACAGTTTTGGATTTCACTGTGGAATGAGAACTTTTATCCTTTTCACTGTATTAATATAGAAACTTTACTAGATGTATAATCACAGAACAAATGGAGGTTTAACTTAAGACTGAACGGTACCTTTAAAGATTTGTCCGCTTGCTGACCTTTTAAGAATTTGAATTCACTTTAAATCTTCAGCTCACTTTAAAAAATGATCTTGGTCCAGTTGTTGCGTCCACCTCCACCTGCTTTGCTCAAATTACAATTTGGTAAAGGAACAAGAACCCAGAATGAAGTACAGATTTTTAGTTTTGGCCTACAGCGTACAGCATTATTCAATAATAAAAACTAACCACTTTTGGTCTGGGTAAAATGCAGAATGTGTAGAAATTGCAGCTTATACGCTGCAGTAGAGGTTCCCCCACCGGTGGGGTTGAAACAGGATAATTTATATAAAATAAATTGAAACGTTTTAAAATGTAGACATCATGATTAAATTTTGCATACCTGAAAAGGGTAAGATCCGTGTTAAATAGTGGAAAATTAAAACAGAAAATTGAACTTGAAACCATATGTTTTATTGTTCTAATTTTTCAAAAAGTGCTCAGACACAGCATTATAACTTCTGGTTTTATATGAGGTCGGATGTGTGCCATCAGATTTCTGAGTTGATCATCAGTAAAATTCCATAATTGCTGCCTATGTTTATCAGTTACCTAATGAGTGCGTGAGACATGGTTAGCCCTACCTCCAAATGTTGATCCAAAGAAAAGCACACAACAAGATGAAAACAGAAAAATAGCACACAGATATCCCCGCATAAAAGAACAAAAACCAAATAAAAAAAATTTTTTACACATTTTATAACACACTCTGTTGAAAATCCTTTGCTAAAATTGGGAAATAAATTGATGTCTGCCTGTGTTTTTATTTTTTACTGCTAAGAGCTAACTGAGCACTGAGCTGGCTGGCGAAATGCCATTTGTAAGCCGTCTAAACCTTTCACCTCCACACATGGTGTTATTACACGTTAGGAAAACACACTGATCGTCCTCCTCTCTCTGTTCAATCTTACAGGCATCTTCTCTAACACCTGAACAGCGAGGTTATTTCAGAGAAGCCCAGTTTCCGAGAAGCCAGCACACCTTCAGGTATGCAACCACGGTCGATGAACCCGTTCACTTTCAGAAAAAGGTTTTAAAACCAAACAACACACTGGAGATGTGCATTTTCTGTGTAGCTGTGGGCTACAGTCATTTAAACAGCAACGAGAGGGCAGCCCATCTGTTGGCTAATAAAAGCAAGTTAAAGCAAGCAGGAAAGGGAGAGTGAGAGAGAGAGGGAAAGGTCATATAGGCAGCAGTCCTTCATGTTTCACTGCCCCACTGCAGCCTTCCTACCTTTGGTTACTCATAGGCCAACAACACTCGCTGAGCTTTTATACCAGCCAAACACATCGGAGGAAATTTATGGAATGCAGCATTGGAATAGGCTTGTTCCATAGAGCTGAAGAGCTGCTGTCTGTGTGTGTGCATGTGTGCGAGAAAAGAAGCCCATTGCGTGTGTTTCACATGCAATTTTTAAGGACGAAGCACATATGTGTTTGCGGTTTTGGGGTGTGTTTTCTCCACACGCCCAGTGACATAGCCCAGCATTTTCACTGTGGGCTTATATGGTGTCAGCGTGCACGTCACAAATCTGACAGCGAAAGTATCCAGCCCCTGCAGAGACAGAGGGAAAGAAAAATCGGGACCTGATATGCTCATTAACTCTTTTCCTGAAGCCCATACCGATGCCCAAATGATGCAATAGAACACATACATAATGTGTTATGTTATTATGAGAGCTGCTGTAAGCCCAGTGCTGTAATAAAATACACATAAGATGTTATATGTGCTTAATAAGGTCACACATCCCATTGGATTTTAATGACTTTTCGACCCATTTGCATCAAAGTTTGAGAGTGCGGTTACTGCAGCTGTGTGAGGGCTCTTTATGGGTTATGGTGCTATTATATATAACATGTTTACTATGACATCATCATTTTAAAGCTGCACTAACAAATACTTCTGGTCATATTATTTCTAATGCAGAAAAAGAACCTGTGTTTACCGGCTGATTATTTTCCTGAGGAGATGTCTGAGTCCCAAACTGAGCTAAAATTAGGGTACATGTTGGACTTTAATTTTCGACTCCATATGCATGTGGACCTTCTGTGTTTGCTGGATGTGTAAATGAATGATGTGATTTTCATATCAAGGTCTTCATTCAGGTCACTATAGGATCATGTATATTATTTCTGCTCCCCTCAAAGAGGCCAAGAAGTAATTTAAAAGATTCAAAAATCGAATTCCATCTTAATACATTTATCTCACACATACACCTTATATACATATTTAAAGTAGCAAAAACACAAAAGTGATAATTCAACATTAATTACAAATATTTGGAAATAAGCTTCATCTTAACCAGTTTTGAAAGAGATACCATCAATAGCCCTGTCATAATTCTGTGAAGTGCATAGTGTAAAAACCTGAAATTAAGCATCGAAAAATAATTGCCAGTACATATTTACATATTTACATATGGTTAAAAAACTGTTTTGGTCTCCGTAGCTCCTTTTTTCCTTCACTGCAACTATACTACATTTAAATGACTCACCTGTAGTTACAGTTACAGCATGCAACTCCACAAAGACCTCCTTACTTAACACAAAACTGCAGAGTGATATTGATTCACTAATTTCACAGACTTGAGTCCTTTTTTTCCCTGTTTCCCACCAATTTTAATATCTGCGTCTCTCTTTTAATGTGGCCCCCTTTCACTACATTACCTCTCTGCTTTGCATGAAGCCCTCATTAATTTATAACAGAAGACAGAACCCGAGAGATTCCAGGATGTCTTTTGTTTCTGTGGTTTAATTAATGATCACAGTTTTTTTATTTTTTTATTGTGAAAACATAATAAGAAAACACTGATAAACTGTACAAATAGGCTTTGTGTGAATGCTGTCATCCTGAAATTCACAACTTAAATTGTTCATTTTCAGGACTGCTTCATCCTGCAAATGGACTCTCCCGTGAAGCACTAATAATGTCATTAACTACTTTAAAATAAAAGTCTTTATCACCCATCTTAATGTCAGCCATAGAAAGAAGGTCTGGGTGTTAACATTTTGAAAGAGTGGACAGATTTATCTGCTTCCTAATTTGTTTCTTTTTTTTTTTTTCAGTATTTATCCAACTTTAATTAATACATCACCAGATGCTATAAGGACATGAAGAGGTTTTACTGTCTGGCAGCCAAACAGCCATGATATTTTTGTGCCTGCGATGCACAAATTAAAAGCACAATGTGAGTATTAATGTTGTCCCGGAGGCCTGAACAGGATCCAGCTCAAAAAAGGGAGTTAGAATAAAGGGAACATAGAAATTAATTGATGTCCCCTGAGAGAGAATTTTAATCCAGGGTGAGTTATGCTGTGTGGCTATCAGAGGTATAGATGCCTCAGAAGAAGATGGCGGAGTGGAATAATTAAATAAAGCAAGAACTCTTCGTTCATCATCATCACAATCTGAATTTAAATATAACACTCTTCTTACCAGTTTGTGTTTCAACATGCCTGATACAGAATTATCACTGCATAAAAAAAGGCCGGTGTCCAACCATTACTACAGGTGGCAACAATATCAACAAATACAATATCAGTCAACAGCTCACCGGTACGTTCAACAAAAATGTCCGATAAAAATATATTAATTTGATGTTAGCAGAAATTGTTACTATCATTGTTACAGTCATTTCAAATCCATCAGGGGGGCAGTGGCACTGGTAAAAAGTAGTGAGATTGTATTGAAATCTATAGGGAAATGGTCCACCTACACTTGATTTATTATGTACCCACCTGCTCTGCTGTTTTACAAAACCTAATGTACAGTTGTATGTGTAGGTTACATGACTCTGAAAATAGCATTGTTGGCCTATCCAACCCTGCACTGAGTATGATCAGATACACATCCAGACTATGGAACCACTGGCGTGTCATCTTATATATGTTTAATGATTGATTGATTAATTAATTGATTGTTTGATTAATGTATCTATGTAGACATGTCTGTTCTGTTTTTTTTCTCTCTTTTTTTAAATTTTAATGTATTTCTATTTTATATGGACATCCGAGCTGTCTTTAATAAAGTATTACTACTACTACTACTACTACTACCAAACTGAACACAGATGAGCTTTGTTGCAGTTGAATAAATAAAAATAATTTCTGGTTTAGAGGGAAGCTCCCAGTTGTAATCAGGAGTGTGAAGACAGAAAAAGAATCAATGCTTTGTCGATCTTCCCAGATAATTGCGAACTAAGACCAAATAACTTGCTGTATGTGATATAAAACAGCTTTGTTTCTGGGGGCAATGACTCTGCTGCTGCCCTCATTGAATCAGAGTGCAGTTTGACTCAGCTGCAGAAAGGCTGATCTGATTGAAAGCCCCACTGCTGCACACATCTGGACAGGTGTGTCTCAACAGTCAACACACACATATGGAGATTTGCACATTTTCGATTTGCTTCGGCAGCTGCTCCGCTCCACCTCAGCTCCCTGCATGCCATCGCCTTATTATGCTCTTATTAATGTAATATCATTAAATGTCCCCCCGAACATCTGAGTGCAGCAATTTATACACACCTCATAACATTCATTCCTTTTGGCAGGGCCAGGTAGTGGTCGAGTCCAGTGAGATCTACGGCGCAGTCACAAGTGTAGAACTGATTATTCGTTGGGATGTGGTGGAGTGGGGGTGGGCTGGGGATGGTGGCTGGGAGAGTTGGGGCATTGAATCATTTGGTGTATTTATTATCCGTCCTCCAGCTTAGGCTCAATCCTACGTCTCCTACATCAGGTAGAATAATGGCCTCTATAACCTTGGGCACTACTGGCCTCTGATAACGCTCTCTATAGCCCCCCCTCCCCCCATGCTATCTTTTCATTATAGATCTTTAAAAAAAAAAAAAAGAAAGGAAAAAAAGAAGGGCATGGATCAGATTGCAAACAGAAGATGCACATGTGAATGTACACTCCCACATGCTCTTGGCAGTATTTCTCTCCACATCAGGGCTACAAGAAAAAAGTGTCTTGAATTGATTGGGAAATAATGAAGGAGGGCTGAGAGAGAGGGATCAATGCAGCGGGACCCTGTCGGCCGAAACAGACAGCTAAGGACTGGATGCTTTGCCTGACATAATGTCGTTCTGGATTCAAAGGCCATCACGGCCTGGTCAAAGTTCTGTGTTCCTGCGTTGGGGTCTGCTAAAATTTGACAGATTGAAAGCAAAAAAGAACTTACTGGGCCCCGACTGCACGCTACAGAAATAAAGACATAAAGTCTCAAAGTGTAAAAATTCACTTGCCAAGGCTCCCATGTTGCAGCTTTAAACTTTTACAGCTTGTGTTAGGTTTTCTGATGGATGGCTGAGCCTTGTCATGATCACTGCAATGGTGAAGAGAGGGGATATTCATACCTGTATACAACTGTGCACATGGATGTCAGTGGTGTACGGACCTCAAACATCATATAACACCCAGATGTAATGCCTGAATTTCTCAATTTTCTTGCAGGGATTTGCTGCAATTCAGTCACATGAACATTAGTGAGGCGGGCATCAGTATCTCTGAATTGCTGTTCCTCAAGCCGACTTTCTTTCTAAAGAGGCCTTTCAGATGACAGATGAAATGTCTTCCGGGACCTAAAAGAAATACAGCTGCTTCTGACCGAAGCACTGAAGGCTACAATGACTTGGATATCTGGGAAGCTACACAGATGACATGGGAGTGTATACCGTACTTATACATGATGAATAAATTAGCTGCAGAAGACAGTTGAACTGCACTACTTCTTATATTCAGCTCTTTCTGGCTCCCTTCCTGCCGGAACATGGAGATTCAACAGCCGTGTCCAATTCTTTCTTTAAGTTCCTGCTTCCATCACTTTTCATGGGCACAATCAAGAACACCACTATTAATCAAAGCTACTCTCCTCATTTGTAGGCCTGTCCCCTAAAGTCCATCAGTCAATACAACAGTCGAGATGATTTACTAACAATTTGTAACAGTTCTGGGTCTAAACTGATATGATTGAGGGGGCATTAAGGGACACTGAATGGTCACTAACTGCCAGACTTCAGGACTTGTTTCTGGTACGGTAGAATGGTTTGTTCAAACTGTAAGATAGAACAGGCTGTGTTATGTTGTATAAAGTCATAGATTATAAGAAATACATAAACCCCTAATGTACCTCAATTTAAATCCACCTCCACCCTCATAGGAGAACAAATTCATTTATATTTAATGCTTTACATTTAATTATGTAGTACAGTTTATAAATTATTCAATAAATACCTTAACCTTCACTGCAAAATCTAAGTGAATGCTGGGAATATTAACATAATCATTTTTCTGATAATTGCCTTATGTTGGTTATCGTATAATATAGGCTACAATAGATTGTAATAAAGGCTACAGTTGGCAATGTAATATATATAATAATGAACGAAATGATATAGTATAGTGACAATTTGTTCTCGCAGGAAGTCTGGGGTGTTTAACACTAAACATGTTCCATGGGGGAATGAAACAGGTTTATATTTCGCCAGGGACACAGTCATGTCACTAATAGTCCCATTCCGCTTAGTAGGCATGGCCTACAGCCTCTTATTCTGACAACCACAGTGAGAGAGAAAGAGGGTAACATGTAACAAAAGGCAGCTTGTAGGTCTCAAAAGGGAGGAACTCTAGACTTAATGGCGTGGCTGTTCTCAGGTCAGTCTTCATGATACACATGGACTGTCCCGTGTTGATGTCCGTTCTCGTAGCCAGAACCAGGCCCACTGTGAAAATGACATTCCATTTTTAAAGTTTATAAACCCAACATTTATTTTCCCAACTGTGTGGAGGGAGAAAGAAAGAATAAAAGAAGGAAAGCAAACCAATGAACCACAACTATCAAATAAGACACACAGTTGAAACACACAGCTTCCTGTTGAGCGCGGTTTGATCCAGGACTGGATTTTCTCTAATAAGCATCATTGTAAATGTTGATGTGATTTTAAATGAGGCTTCCAATACAGAAGCTGGAGGCTCATGTTTCACTTCAGCTCATTATTGTGTTGTGGTCTCTTGTACTGGATCATGTAAATGTCATTTCCTACAAAATCTATTGTTTTATTTAATTTAAGCAAGGCGTGTCCCACCTCAGACAACTGGTAAGTAAACCTGTGAGAGGGTCCCGATGACGTTTTCTTCCGCTCCCTGTGGAAAGAACAACATTATGAAGCGTGCAGCGGTGGACTGATCCCATGTTTTGGGCATGTACTGTACCCGCCCATGAGATCAGAAGCTTTCCATGCTCTTCGTCCCACGGTGGTTGCCAATGTGATTTGAAAGAGTATGACAAGTCACGGTAACCCTGGCCGAGCGTCCTCTGTGTTTGACTGATAAGCCCCTGCCACATCACGGATCATTTGCAAATGAAGCCGAAAGGAAAGCGTGAGGGATGAGAAAAAAAATAAAAATATTATGAATATAAATAGATAAATAAATGCTGAAATAAATCATTACATAAATAAATGCTAAATAAAAACATTTTGGGAATGAAAATGTTCTGTATTTTTATATATATATATATTTATTTATGTATTTCCACATTTCTTTCTTTCTTTAATTCCACATTTATTTCTTTATAGAGCAGTATTTATTTCTTCATTTCTACAATAATTTTTTTCTTTTTTCGTTTCTGTGTCTGTATGTTCAATTAGTGGGTGGTCTGATGCCACAGTCTAAAGCTGGATTGGTTATAACTTTGGTGGGGTTGGCATCACAGATGCACCGAATTTCCACTGAAGCTGGCCACCAACTCCAGTCCAAAGAAGATGCGCCATGGGAAATAGTTCAAGTTTGTCCCAAAGCGCACTGTATTTGTTGCTTAATGAGAGAAACCGTCATTACAGAGTTTGAAAAGTGGTTAAATCCAGTGTCAAAGTGCCTTCGCTGGCGTGAGTGAAAAGGCAGAGCAATTCAGGCCGTAGGACGATCCACCCAATCACAATAACAATTCCAGGTGTGAACATACAGATGCATGAATAGAAAAATAAATAACTGTGAAAATGTAGGCCTAAATAAATGTAGTAATACATAAATAAATGTAAAAATAAAGAAAAAGCATTTTAGTCTAAATGTATTTATTTCTGCATTAATTTACACTTATCTCTCTCTTTTTTTTTGTGTGTGTGTCCCTTATAGAAAATGCAATCACAAGTGCGCCTGGTCTGCGTCGCCGCTGTTATTGAGCATGCCTCTGAGGGCATGGGGGTAATATTGACATGTCAACACTTTAATATTGTAACGGTACAAAACAGGAACAGGTACAATAAGTCAGATCCTGCTACAGTGAAGCATTTTCCAAAGTGAACTTTCCAGACACATTTATTGGGCTGATAACATTACTCAAACACAGTGTATGACCATTGTAAACAATAAAACAGAAAAAAGGCATCAGTTCCAACTGAGAACTGCTCCAGAATTCAAAGTGCGCCAAGCTTTTTAAAATTCTCAACTTCTTTTCTTTTTTAAAATCCTCTTGATATATCTTTTGACTGTTAATTCATTACTTTTCTTAACATATTAATTTTTCTGCAGTATTGATAATTATAATATGTACAATCGAGGCCAAGACACTGGTTGCTCTGAGGCCGTAGGAAAGCCTGTGGATCTCTGTCCGTCTCCCGTGACATGACTCTGGTTTGGGGAAATGACAAGGTAAGGCTGTTTTCCCCCCTCTGTTGGTTTTTGCTGATTACATGCCTTATTGGTGACTGTAATGAAAGGCCGTGTGAGACTTGCTGACCACTTCTTCTTGACCGGCAGGGCGGGGGCAGTGAGTTAGTCCTTGGATTTTCCCACTGATCACCACATCTTTATATACAAAGGCTTTTAAGTCCCAACGTTGTCGTATTGGTTTGGAAGCCCAAATAAATGCTTCCACATAGTTGTTTTTTTTTTTTTTCATTTGTTTCCTTGTGTCTTTTTTCTTTTGTTATCTCCCAAAAAAAGTATTGGTATCAAAATGTTGGGATAGGTATACTTGTGCAGTGGGGGAAAGGACTCATGTTAGATGTTTTAGATCAGGGGTTCAAACTGTTCAGTATGTATGAAAAGAAGAGTCTCTTTGCTCGCAGTGTCCAGTTCCTTCAATTTGGATAATGTCTGATGTTGTTTGTCTTTATACAATGCCATGGAATAATCTTAGATGAGATGCAGCCTCAAGCCCAAGTTCAAGATCCTTTCCCTCCCCCAGTCCTCCCTTCCTCCTACCCCTCGCACTCCATCTCTGACACTTGTCTCCATGCTCATCCAAGGGAGGCTACTTTAGCAACCACTCGTTCACTGGAAGAGAAGAGATGGACAGAAGTGAGAATACTGATTTATATATGCAGCGCTTGCCACAGTCCAACTACTCCGCGGCATACCCCCCCACCCCAAAGGCTTCCCGCCCTCCACACTCCCCCACCCACCCATCATATTTCATCTTACACCGCTAACATACAATTTCAGATGAATGGCACTGGAATGAATGGAATGAATGAGCATGGGAATGTGATGGCAGGTGATTGGGGGATGGGAGAGAATGGATTCTTTTTTTATATATATACTTTAAAGAGGAGTGGGGACATTTTGTGCCTTTGAGTTTTGAGTGGCAGCCTTAACAGAAAATTACAACACAAACTGAAGAAGCAGGAGTAAACAGTAATTTGGTGAAAAGATGAAAAGAAGTAATTTATTTGCAATTATTTGTAAACAACATTTGTCTCAACGGGTGAAAGAACACAACTACGCCACGCACGTCCAGCGTTAGCAGATACCATGTTTGCCCTGATTCCACATCCAGTTGCCCCAGTGATCACCTCCCCAGGGGCCTCTATAAGGGTTGACCTTCCACAAATCACCAAAGATGCATATTTCCTCCTTTAATGAGAACCCCCCACCTGCATCCTTACTTCATCTTGAAGGCCTTTAAATCTCTAAACAATTAAATTGACAGTTCTTCTTTTTCTTGCTGTCTGAGTCCCTGGAGTGTTTGTTTGGTGAACGGTGGGGGGGGGGGCTGACAATGACATGGGGGAGGGAGTTCAGATCGTCCTACAACTGGTGTACAGAATAAGAATTTTTGTTGCGTAGAGCAGAGAAGAGTAAGAACGAGAGAGATGGAGACAGAAAAAATGATCATGATGTGTGTCGGACACAGTGCAGTAGATCCTGAGCAAAACATGACAAAAATAACAGGATGAATAGCGGCGGTGGCTTGTGCTGCCTCGCGCCTCCCAAAGTATTTACACTTGAGGGGTGAAATTCAACCTTCTGTGCAGCAGATATATTGGCTGAAACAGAGTGGAGAAGATGACAAACAGACGACAGCAACACGTCCCAGGTTGCACTGAGCTGTGACAAGCCAGTTTTCAGCCAGTTCACTCTGTCAGAGCCAAACAGGTGTTCTGACTGTCCTTTCTGCTGCCTCCTTCTCAGTGATGCATCAATCTTTTTTTTCTTTCTTTTTTTTTTTTAATCAACCGTCAGCTGAGTCCCAGGTCACCAGTGGAAAGTGAAATTTAGTTTATTTATTATAATGGTGAGTTAAGATCAGGTAACAACCCCCTGGAATTTATGATCTCGAAAACAAATTAAAATCAGGGGCGTTCAAGAGCAATATTCCCCCTAAAGATGGCAGACAGGGATGAAAACTGGCCAAAAAGTTTCTACTGTCATTTGCTGGTGACAGGTTCAAATCACCACAGGAGTTGCCAAATTTCTCTGTTTAATTAATTAACTGCCTCTTCGGCCACTGCCTTCTGTTAGCTGTTTGTTTGTCTTTTAGTGTCGGTCAGTTTTAGCTATGTCTCTCAGTGTCTAACAGAGAATAGAGCTGCCCCCCCCCTTTTTTTTCCTACAGTGGCTCTGAAGGCTCAACACATTGCTGCCTAAGAAAGCACATGGAAGCAGATAATTAACAGACTTTAACAGACTTTGGCATACCCTTCTGTGATGTGTATTTGCTGCACAAGCATTTATTTTGTTGTGTTCTGTTTATTTGGTGCGTGTGCAACTGTGTATTTTGTTGTCTTGTTAGTATCTGAAGCTGTTGTGTATTCAGTTCGTCATTAGTATTTGGAGCATTTCCTGTACTTAGATTTGTTGTGAATATTTTAAACAGGTTTGCGTACTTTGACTGTGTTGTGAGTAATTGCAGCTTGATTGTTTATAGTTGTGTTGTTAGTATTTAAAGCTTGTTTGTGCGTTTTTTGTTGCTGTTAGCATATGCAGCTCCTTGATATATTTCATTGTCATATGGGTATTTGCAGCTTGTATTTGTGTTGTCAATATTTGAGGAACTTTGGTTTGGTGTTTGGTTGTGTTGCGAGTATTTTTTAGCTTGTGTGTGTGTATTTAGTTGTGTTCTGAACATTTGCAGACATTTTCTGTCTCGTTTGTGTGGCCAGTGTTTGAATAAATTTGGATTTAGTTGTGTTAGGAATATTTGAAGCAAGCTTGTGTACTTGGTTATGTTGTCAGTAATTACTGTGCAATTGGGTATTTAGTTGTGCTGTGAGTGTCATGAGTTTGTTTGTAGTAGCTTGTTTGTGCTGTCAGTGTTTGAAACATTGTGTATTTGGTTGTGTTGTTACTATATGGAGAACTTTTTGTGTTTGGTTGTGTTGTCAGTGTTTGAAGCAATTTTTGTATTTGGTTGTGGGGTCAGTTTGTATTATGAGCGATCAGAGCCACTGTAGTTTAATCCGTGTAACTAACTACAATTCATTGATGTAATTCAATCATTTTGAAATCTGTGTTGGTTGTATAGAACTCAGTGAGTGAATACAGTCCACAGTGTTTCCTTTCGTGGTTGTGCAGCGATGTTGCACCGCTCTGCTGCGGTTGTGGTGTGTCTGAGGTGAAGAGATGGAGACAGTGAGGTGACGTGGCGGTGACTGTTTCTACCTCGGTACTGCAGCTTCTGAGCCCTGTTGTTGGGGCAGTCTTTTCCCTGCATGCTGAAGTTGATGTTGGTGCGGATGCAGCGGTTGTTGAGTGGCTGGACCGGGCGAATATTGTCGCTCATGCTGAGGAAGATCTGAGACGGTTGATTCTGGCTCAGCAGGCGCAGGGAGTGCATCTTAGATGAAGACAGACACATGGAGGGAAGGAAGAAGGCACAGAATATATAAAAAAAAGTTGGCAGTTGGCCTCATGGAAACGTGAGCCAGGCATTTTGATCCACTGTATTATTTTCCAGGCAGACGGTATGGAGGATTTAGAGGGGGAGCTGGGAATGTTTCAGCGCTGGGCCGATAGGTTTCACAGGAATAACAATGAGAAAATCCTCAGTGGCCTCAGGCAATCCAAAAGTGGACTTTTGTGGTCCAGCTCTAGGTTGGCGGCGGAGACTTACCTGCATACGTGTGAGGTACACGGGCTTGTTCATTAGGATCCACGTGGCCGTCTCAAAGCACGGAGGGATGGTCATGGAACCATCGTAGGTGATGAAACTGTTTGTCTCCGGGTAGATCTCCTCTATGTTCAGGCCGGTCAGGAGATAGGCGTCGTCTGCAGGGGAAATAGCAGTGAGAGGACATAAACTAATAGGAGCGTTAAAGTGGCACATGCACATTCAAGTTCTACCAAAGTTATTAGCAGCAAGAAAAACAAACCCCCCCCCCAAAAAAGACGGTGGATTTATCATCAGCTTACTAAAAAAATTATCATCCAGCACTGGGGTTTTTCCTCAGTGATCTATACAGATCTGAAGACGTCAATTTTTTATCAAACATAAGTTGTTGTTTTTTTTTTCTTTCTCTCAATTGTAATATAACAGAGGCAGCATGGCAGCATAGTGGTTCTCACTGTTGCCTCACAGCAGGAACTCCGTGAGTTCGATTTCTGGGCCTGCACATTCACCAAGTCAACCTTACAAGGTGCTAAGAAGGCCAGTGTTGCACAATCACAGCTGGAGCCAAGATGCGGAGTGACTTGGTGGTTCGATTCCTGGCTCCTCCAGTTGGACAAAATAATGAACCTTACATTAACCTTGGTAAACAGACTCCAGGATGATGTGTCAGAGAAGTGTTGCAAACAAGAGCTGTATTGCTGCTGCCAAATATTGGCATTGGAAATTGAATTGGAAGCGCAGGTGCTGTCCAGGCCCGCTCGCCATCATGGACTGCAGCTGGTGATGGTGGTTCATGTTCTTCTCAGGTGGAGAAGTGGGATATGTGCCAGAATCACCAAGGCTGAACAGCAGAACATGGACCGCTCTCTCCAGCTGCTGCTGAAGTGGTAACTGATTACCAGCTAACAATGTGCTGCTGGGCATTGACCAGAAGTTAAAAATTTTACATCTGCATAGAGGAACTCTTAACCCTCTTAAGCCCAAAGATGTTTCCAAATATCACCTTGGATTTCATTGCCTTGTTATTCTGATGGTTTGAGCTAAAGAATCAAATCTTTCTAGTCTATTGTGCATTGACGCTTACTTGATAAAGCCTTTAAAATGATGCGATCTGTCCACTTCACATGAAAAGCAGATCATAGTAGACTAAAGTAGGATGATCACTGATAAAAACCCACCAGTTCTCCCAGCTCTGTGGTGGGCACATCACACACAGGCCACCAGTTAATCACAAGGCCGACACATTGGCACAAACACTGTATTTATAGAAATCTACGTAGAGAATACTTTATATTTGACAAAATGTGTCTGCTGTGATGTCATGAAAACACACTTATAGGCTGTCTGGGTGTCGTAACTAAACACTAGGTATGTTCTTCTATTAGTGCGCTTGTTGTAAACTCACCCCACACTACTCATCTCGCACCAAGCTCGTCTTACATAGCAAGTTTTTCTAACTAGTTGTTTCACATATCATTAAGTGTTGTGTAAATGACAGGCTGTTGGTGATGCAGCACAAAATCTCTTTTATCCGAACCGTCTCCACTGTCAGGACACTAATTAGACAGACTTTAACTCTCTCTCTTCCTCGTCACACTCCGGCAGCACGCTCTCATTAACTTGTCATCTGTCAGGCCTCCACTGACAAATGGACTGTGTGTTGTGATGAGTCACTGTGGTGGACCGTTGGAGCTTTAATGCTAATGTAGCTGTGTTCTGCAGCGCTATCACAAGCTGCACTTTGTAAACAGTATTCCTGCAAGGAATATTAATTGATTCCAAAATAAGCATGACCATTTTAATTGGAGAAAATCCCCATAAAAAGCTTCTCTGATCCTGCATATACATTATTTTCACTCCACTTACAAAACACAAATGATCATTTAGATAGTGTGTGTGTGTGTGTGTGTGTGTGTGTCTTTGTGTTGTATGGCAGCGTCCCTGGCTGCAAATGGGGATGTGCTGAACGAATTTGTGAGCATGTGTGGGCAGCGTGTGACTGCGTGTCGGTGTGTATGAGATGATGAGATTATTTATCTGCGGCAGTTTTGACAGGTGTCAGAATCCATACCAGTGCAGCTCCTCCAGCTGGACCTTGGCGAACCTTCCTACCCCCCACACCCCTATTCTCCTCCTCACCTGCCCCTGGCCTGCAGCTGCTTGCTCTGCCCGGCACAGCTGAGACTCCTCCCATTCACAGGGGGTCAGTGTGATTACCCAGCCACTTATTACTTCCCCCATTAATCCAATTATTAATGTCTTTTTTCAAAAGCTAGCCCCAGGCGATCTTTGTTCTGACGCTGCCTCTCCGATAAGGCAGGCTGGAAGAGGGAAACCTCTGGAGAGCAGCCGTCGACATTACCGTGCTTCCTCACCAACAGCATCCTCCTACTATCAAGAGTTCTCATGAAAGCCTCTTCATCATCCTGATCCTGCATCCCCATCCTTCAGCCCTTCAGTTACAATTTTAAAAAGATATAATAATAATACACCTATCCATTATCTATTGTTCTTATCCGTCAGGGGAGTGGGGGGGCTGCAATGTCAGCTAACACCGGGTGCTAGTCTAAAGCAGGACCAACATATAGAGACAGACTCACATTCAGGCCTAAAAGCAGTTCAGAATCACCCTGAATGCGCATGTCTTTGGACTGTGGGAGGAAGCTGGAGCACCATGAGGGAACCCACACAGAAAAGCCTCAGGCCTTGGAATCAAGCCCAGACCCTCCTTGCTGTGAGGCAATGGTGCCTATCCACCGCACCACTGTGCTGCTCATGATAATACCTTTATATATATATACATTTGAATAATTTCACTGGTGGCCATCACAGCGGAATAGTGGTTAGCGATGTTGCCCCTCTGCATATGGCTACCATGTTTATATATGTTTTTGGATGTAATACAGTCCATTCAGACTTGTAAGCGGCACGTGATTTTGACTGCTCTGTTCGCAGTAAAGCACAGAAACGTGGAGTTTGCGTGTTCTCCTTATGCCTACATGGCTATCCTCCCACAGTCTAAAGACACAGACGTTTGGGCTGTAGGTGTGAGGACAAACCTGACGGTCGGAAATGAAATGAAAATGAAATAATGTAACTGTTAAACAACTGACAGGTTGACAAAGCCCTCCCTTTAACAACGCAATCATAGCTTAACAATCATGACTCGGCATAGCTGCCCTGTCTATTTGGATTTCTTTAAATGGTGACATCTGCTCAGGGCTGTTGTTAGACAGATGTAGTATAAGTTAATATATGTCTGCAGATCACAGACATTTTTTTTTTAACTTCTCTCTGAAAAAACAAAAAAAACCCCAAAACTTTAATTGTGTGTTTTTCTGCTCTCATAAGCTTTAGTAAACCAGCTAGATGCTAATTACTGACAGTAGTGAGATTTAGTGGTGAGTAGTCAGCTTTCTTCCACCTGAGAAACATTAGGAAAATCAGAAACATCCTCTCTCAAGAGGATGCAGAAAAACTAGTCCACGCATTCGTAACTTCTAGGCTGAACTACTGTAACTCATTATTATCTGGATGTCCAAACAAATCTCTGAAAGGCCTTCAGTTGAATCAGAATGCTGCTGCACGAATATTAACAGGAACTAGAAAAAGGGATCACATCTCTCCTGTGTTAGCTGCTCTTCATTGGCTGCTGGTAAAATTCAGAATAGAATTTAAAATCCTTTTCCTAACATATAAAGCTCTTTCTGGCCAAGCTCCATCTTATCTCAGAGAGCTCATAGTTCTTTACTGTCCTAGTAGGCTACACCGCTCTCTAGATGGAGGTTTACTTGTGGTTCCTAGAGTCTCCAAGAGTAAATTGGGAGGCAGATCTTTCAGTTATCAGGCGCCTCTTCTATGGAACCAACTTCCAGTATCGGTCCGGGGGGTGGACTCTTTAGCAATTTTCAAGACCAGGCTTAAAACTTTTCTGTTTGACAGAGCTTATAGTTAAAAAGTTAAAGTTCATTTACTCTTTAGCTATGCTGCTATAGGCCTACACTACTGGGGGATGGACTGAGCACCTCTCTCTCTCTCTCTCTCTCTCTCTCTCTCTCCCCCCTCGCATGCGCTGACATACCAACAACCATGCTTCTCTGAAATTCCAGTTTCTCTCAGTTGCCAACATGTGCACTGCATTTACTATCCATGTTTCCCCGAAGTCTCTGTCTCTCCCAGTTCCTCTCCTCTCTCTCCCTGTCCTCATCCTGCAAGTGATGAATCATCACCATCCCATGTTCCTGCAACGCCTGCTGCTCCCACATCTTCAGGAATTCTATACAGCATCATTTCTATGAACTTCATGCAGCATCATGTTCCTCCCTACACCTGTTTGAATATCCCCTCCTCCTGCTTTCATTCTCTCCCTACTCTACCTAACTTTGCCCCCCCGTCTCTCTCTCTCTCTCTCTCTCTCTCTCTCTCTCACTCTTTCTCTCTCCCTCTCTCAACCTAACCAGTTGAGGCAGATGACCGCCCCCCCTGAGTCTGGTTCTGCCTGAGGTTTCTGCCTCTTAAAGGAAGTTTTCCCTTGCCACTGTTGCCAAGTGCTTGCTCATGGGGGGATCTGTTGGGTCTCTTTAAATAATTTCATAAAGAGTTTGGTCTAGACCTGCTCTATATACAAAGTGCCTTGATGTAACCTTGTTATGATTTGGCGCTATACAAATAAATCTGATTTGATTTGATTTGATTTGATACACACTGGTTCCAAGGCCAGTTGTTTTATTTGTAGATTTAAAGGTTAAAGACTAAGGAAGGCTGTAAGCGTCACAGAATTTTGCCACAACTTAGCTATTAATGATTTTTTTTCTTTTACAAATCAATGTATTTATCTAAAATAAGTATATTGGATAATAACAGAACGTCCTCATTGAATATTTAAGGGGCTTAATGAATTGAATGAAAATTGAGCCATCAACAAACGTTTCAAATTTAAGAGGTTTACAAGAATTATGTAAAAAAACATTTTCAAATCCGTGAATATATGAATCGATAATGGAATCAATTTAAAATTGCAGTTTAAAGGAGAAATAAATAATTCATAATTCATAAATTGAAATAAGAATACAGATTTTAATCAGGCATTTAAAAGGATAATTTCCTTTCCCATTTGCATTTCCATTTCCCTGTTGCGTTTCCTTTTCCTATTAGTGATTTTATTTGCCTAGTCATTTAGCTTCTCCTTTTAGGGTTTCCATGACTCTTAGGGCCTTGCAATGGTAAAACAAAGTAAAACAATGCAAATCAATTTCAAATCTGTGTTTTTAATTACATTCCAGAATCCAGTGACTTATTCTCCTTTTGAATCTACTGTTACAGGCTCAGCCTGATGTGTTTTACGTGTGTGTAGGTGAAGCTGTGTGTATGTGTGTGTGTGTGTGTGTGTACCTGTGATGTAGGAGGTATGTGCAGTGTGTATGTGTGCGGCAGTGATTACAGCAGTAAGCTATACGGTGAGCTACAGGAAAGGTGTGCACTCAATTTATGAAGAGTTTTCAGCAGCAGCCACAGTGAGGAAAAGTTTGGTGCTGTATCGTGTGATGACTGTGACTCTGCAGAGCTGGGAATAAATACAGTTCTCCTGTTCAGACGAAAAAGGCTCGGTTTTTGTTTTGTGTTTTTCACATTAGACCAGAGACCCTCTACTACGGTTCGGGGTCTGCAGGCTGGTTAGTTAAAATTACATTCTTTTAAATCCCACTGTTTATTCATCAAGTCATAAGTATGTTTCAAAATCAGGCATTATGTGTTTTTTGTATACCCTCCTCCTAATTTGAAATCTTTCTTGATGGATAAATATTTCATTTATTAATTCTTTCTTTTTTACATTCCTCTATTTTATATCCATTGAAATATCATAATATGTACTCATAGATTAATATGAATATGTACTGTAATGCTCATGAAAACCTATGGGGCCCTGTGATGGACTGGTGACCTATCCAGCGTGTACCCCGCTCTTGCTCAGTGTGAGCTGGGATTGGCTCCAGCACCCCCCGCGACCCAGAAACGGATTAGCGGTAGAAGACGAATGAACGGATGAATGAATTAGTTAAATGCTTGACTTCTATTTTTATGCCACTTGTGGTGCTCCAAAAAAAAGTTTAGTTTACCAAGCAAAAATCTTGCATACCTTCTGTTTTGCTTGTTCAGGTGTCACAGCTAAGCAGTAATTTTCCTTAATTATAATACTGGTACCAGTTAATCAGCTCTATGCTGTACACACAGCAACCCTGCTTCTTTATTTCCATGTCTCCTTTAAAGATGTCGACAAGTGAAGTTATTCACTATTTACCCAAGCAACATTAGCCTCGTGCTATTATGGAATCATGTATTGACAAGTGCATATTAAAGACTTCCACAGAGCTTTGATTCTGATAATGTGTCAGTCAGCGTTTTGTAATTAAGTCTGAGCTTAATCAACGAGCTATTCAAGGTCCAGCATCAGGAGCTAAAGGGGTCAAACATTAGGGTGAATGACATTTCCTTGTGCTCTAAGCAGCAGAACATACATTTATTCACTTACTTTTATACGTTATTCTTGTGATGGTGTCTCTGTTCAGCATTCGGTTCAGGAATGAGTTTGATGTCTCAGCAATCTGGATTGAAAGAAAGAGAAAAAAAAAGGGAGAGAAAAGGGAGAAAGGTTGAGAGTACGTTTGACCAAGAAAAAAAAAAAAAAGAGATTGTCCATGCAATGTACTGACAGCCCATTCAAAATTAAACTATGCTTAATCTACTCACGCTTGAAAGATGATGCCAGTGTTTTGTTTTTTTTTTCATCTATTTCATTTAATGTCCATGAAACATCTAAACCCACTGATGTATTTTGCACAGTCAGAAGCTCCTACACTCTACTGCTGCTGCTTTGCCTTCTGGAAAACAAAGACTCCCACTGTTTTCAAAAAACCATTAAAAACAGCTCACGGGCACACACTGCTGCCATGATAAAACATAATCCATCTTTAAAAAAAATTATAAATAAAAAATTCTTTGAAAATAACTTCATAGTCGTTCATTATAGACAAAAGGAACAGGATTGTTGCCAGTGACCCTAATGAACTGCCTCTGTCCTGCCACCAGGACAATGTAACACGACAAAGTAATTTAATAGTGACAAATGTTTATCTATATTTCAGAGCCTTAGATAAGAAGCTGGTACACCACTTGAATCTTTGTGCTTTAAATATTTAGTTATTGACAGGACATGCTTAGCCTAGCCAAAGCATTTAACTCTTCCTAAGGCCACAAGAAGTTTTAAATGTATTAATCTTTTTAACATTGATCTTTTAAATCAAGCTACATATCAATATGTGATATTAGTTTTATCATTAATCCTAAATCAATGATAAAACTTTATTATCATAAATAAAGCTAGCAATGTCCTAGATTTATTTATGATAAACTATTTGCCTCAATTAGATTAAACAATTGTACCGTTGGCAGCAGGTTTAGATAAGAATGGTATATTGAAACTTCTACATTAACCAAGTGTATGAGTTATGAGTCTATAGCGCACAGCTCATAGAAACTCCCATTCACACTGATTGTTGTATAACTGTATTAATTTAGTGGTGGGGGGCAGCACAGTGGCATAGTGGTTAGCGCTGTTGCCCCACAACAAGAAGGTTGCGGGTTTGATTCCAGACCTAGGGCCTCTCTGTGCAGAGTTTGCATGTTCTCCCCATGCCTGCGTGGGTTTCCTCCAGGTACTCTGGTTTCCTCTCACCGTCCAAAGACATCATGTTTGAGTTAATTGGTGATTCTAAATTGTTTGTAGGTCTGAGTGTGAGTGTGAGTGGTTATTGGTCTCAGTCTGTCTCTGTGTGTTGGCCCTGTGATGGACTGGTGACCTGTCCAGGGTGTACCCCGCCCGAGCCCAGTGTGAGCTGGGATTGGCTCCAGCACCCCCTGCCACCCGGAAACAGATAAGCAGTAGAAGATGAATGAATGAATTTAGTGGCCATATACTATATATGAAAACATATTGTGGCTACACAGTGTTAACAAGTGAGCAATGATTTTTGGCAAAAACATGTCTCTCTTAAATATGACTCAAGTTGAGGAGAGACTCAAGTTTAGCCCCAAGAGGAAGAGGTTGCATTTCCCTCCACAGGCAATGTCTGAGCACTGAATTACAAAATAAGATGGTAAATAAAGATAACACTTGGATTAATATGTTATTGAAAAACTGACAGGGGACTAAAAATACAAATAGAGCGATCCGAAAACCTTCAGTGATGTACTTACGTTAAATGATTTATTCCAAAGAGATCTGATCAAAATCGATGTCAAGAAAATTCATAAATTATTAATTTGTCCACATGGGGGAAGTCTGGAGTTTGGAATCGTTACAGAAAAACACACTGTAGAACAAAATGATTTCTATAAATACCTTCAAGTTCAGCATTATTTCAACCGAAATCTGAGAGTAACTTTTGAAACAAGAAAATATTCTTTCACTGTCTAAATTCACAACATGGGATAAAAGTATGTCCTGAATGTATAATGGAATTCTCCAGTCCCAGTCTGAGAATACACTGCATATAACAGTGAGGTGGGGAAGGAGGGAAATTTCAGTACATCTTAGATCGGCTGGACAAGAATATGTCAAATGCAACCCATTGAAATAAATGGTTCTAGGCAGATGCTAGAGTCTGTGCAGTAGAAATCACGCCAATCATCTCCGCATTTTCTGGAATAACCAGGTTATTGTGCCTTTTGGCAGGAAATTTATGAGCGTATCAATAAGTTATGAATCAAAGCTTATTTGCATGTCAAAGGTCAAATTTTAACATCTCACTATAATGATCTTGTGCCTAAATACGTCTGCGATCTACTTCTACTTGTTTAGAAGTCTTCTGGGGCTGGTTCACTCATCATCTCCATTAACACAAACATGTAAAGTGAAAGTGAATTAGCTCGTCGTCACTACTAGAGCAAACTTCTGGGGATCTGCCGACACTGTCAGCTCATTTCAACCAGGGTATAAAACATTGCTTTTGGCTGCAGCTCACCAATAAATCACATTCGTGACACTGTTTTGATCGTTTATATTTACTTGATGTTATTTTCTTTTTATCACTGCAGCACCTCCTACATTTTATGTAACCATAATATTATTTATTTGAATGTCTTTACTTTTCATCTTAATTACATTTTATTACTTTTCAATTCCTCTGTGAGGCATTTTGTATTGCTTTGTGTCTGAATAGTGCTATATAAATAAATTTGTCTCCGCAATTGGGAAAAAAATAATAAAAGAATAATAATGAAAGGAAGCTGGTAGAAAAACTTGTGGGAGCAAATATAAAGGCTGTCACGAGGCTCCAACATTGATTAATAGATAAAGAGTGTCAACTTCCCTCAAGGCCTGATTCTTGTGAGAAAATCTACTGAAACTTGCCCAGTAATTGCACCACAGCACCCACTGACCCCAAAATCAGGCGAGCCACATTCCATTCTTCACTCAACTCTGCTTGACTAACTCCATTGTGCAGTGACGTGCAAAGAGCATGGAGTGTATTGCAACTCCGAGACGTGCTTGTTAATAGTTGAAGGAGTGGTTTCACATTTTGATTTCACCTCTTGCGCCCTTCTTTGACTCATTTCTGCTTCCCCTCACTCATGCTCGGTGGACTTCACCACTCTTAACTGTTGCGATGTCTTCAGGCAAAGTGATTAAAAAGAGATGTGCCCCACCACTCCCTCAGCCCTTTCACTGCAATTGAAATGTCTCTGCTGCTTTCTAGTTTTTCTACTTTACATCTCCCCCATTTTCATAATTTTTTCCCCAAAGAGCACCTGGGGGAATTAATCCTGTCTCTTCTACCCCAGGAATGTCCTCACATTAGCTAGGAGAGAGGTACAGACTTAGCACCATATGGCTGAATGTCCATCAGACGCACAATAACCATGAGAAACATCTTGAAACTCCACGTGTCTTCCTGTTACATCAATCAATAATTAGTGCAACACATAGTGCATTAATGAGAGTAATGTTTTTACAGAGATCCCCAAATATCTGCAATCACCCACTGGCTGTCCTCTACGTTGCTTCCTGACTTGTGGAGGCCTGTCCTGGCTTTCTGAGTCAGAGCAGCGAGATCAGAAACTTCTGGGAAGCGTGAGTCATGAAAGCTGAGAAAAACAAACTTCTGCTTTGAGAACGATGTGGCTAATTACCACCTGTCTGCTCCGTGATACTACTGAAGAGGCTGACCTGGTGAAATGCTCTCAAGACGGTAGGAGACATTAGCAAAGAAGAAGAGAAAACAGTTGAAGTACAGTTGGGTGGGTGTGAGAGTAGGTGGCAGTTGAACAGACACCAAAGATATTTTCTTATGGCTCCTCTCTTTGAATATTACTGAATCTATTTTTTCTTACATGTAGGCATCAACAAAATCATCCTCCTTGGACTTTTAGCAAAAGTCGTGCCACAGTTCTCATCTACAGCTTAACAAAAGTAGAACAACGCTGGGCTGTAAAATGTTCTGACCTTTTTGGATGAATTCTTTTAGAACAATTTAATCCTAAAACCATCCTAGACAGCTTTACAGGTTTGTGTCCGGAAACACTAATTCTAATCACAAACTTCAAAATCTCAGGTAAAAGACAAAGGGGCTGTCAGCTGAATAAGGACAGACCAACATGGGAAACTTGTTTAGTCATAAGTATAATTGGGATCAGCTTCTGTTGCAGCCCTGATGTCTGATTGGGACTATTTTAGAAGCACCTGTAACAAAACTCTAAAGGGAGTTCTGTATTCATAAATTAACAGACACTGACCAACACCAGTCACCTTAGCCTCTGATAATAAAACTCTCCTGTATTACTTGCACAGACTATGTCAGGTGTCTCACAGTTAAAGCTTGAATGCACCTGAAATTCAATTATCAGCACATAAAATGATTGTTTCTTTGATACAAAGTCAAAGACACAAGCCTGTCTAATAAAGAAAAGAGGGATGACTCCCATGATGCCTCTTGGTAAGATCTGCCAAAAAGCGAATGCCGAGGAGAAAAAAACTTTTGGCTTGTGTTGAATGAATTTTGTTAATTACGCTGTGATTGATTGCTTAAGCCCCTGACTGGCAGCAGAGACTCATGGGTAGCAGAGTAGTGAGCGTTAAAAAGAGAGAAAACTATTTGCTAGAACATTAAACTCCTTTAGGCGGGCAGCACGGCGGCATAGTGGTTAGTGCTGTCGCCCCACAATAAGAAGGTTGCGGTCGTTTGCATCTCCCCGTCCCTGTGTGGGTTTCCTCCGGGTACTCCGGTTTCTCCCACCGTCCAAAGACATCATGTTTGGGTGAATGGGTGACTCTAAATTTTCTGTAGTTCTGAGTGGTTGTTTGTCTCTGTATGTTGGCCCTGTGATGGACTGGCAACCTGTCCAGGTTGTGTTAAGGAACACAATGTTTCTTCGGTGCTTGTCTTATATGAAAAATACATTACAATAAAGGTTCATGATAAAGGTCAATGACTGGAAGATTAAAATACGATGGCATCCTTGAAACTGCTACAGCTGGTTAAACACATTTCCAAACTTTGATACGGTATTGCCTTTCTAAAGATGTACAGCAGCTCCAAGGTGGAATGAATAGATTTGAGAATTGCAACACAGCATCATCATGTCATACATTTAGCCTTGGTCGGTCCAGAGCAGCAGACAGCTGTTTCAGGGCCATTTCCTCAGGCCATCATATACTTACATTTCCAAAGCCCAGCTCCTCTCACACGTCTCCTCCCACACACTCTCCTGCTGGCAGGATGGGAGGGGGAGAAAGGAAGGTTGACCTAGGTCAGCGTCTCCTCTGTCTCTTCAAGACTAAATGATGGTCCCATTGACATTGGGGAGCTAATTAGCAGTTAGCAGCTGAACTTTTCAGCCATAGTGCACAGCGGAGCTGAGGATGTCGGCTGCCACTCTGATCTCCAAGCCTCCCGTTCAAGATGGAAACCTCTACTACACAACAAAGAGACGAGGGAGTTCTGCCACCAAACCTCACACTGCTGCTCAGCTCTGACACAAAGCCGAGGAGCACATTGTCTTGGCTCTGCAGGATAATTACATTGCTAATTGTTTGCGAGTCGTGAGTTCTTGAGTTTAACATTTAAAAGATTTTAGAAAAGGACAATGAAGGAGTAGGAGAGTGGACGGAGAACAATGCTGAGGGAACTCTCAACTTCTGACAGATTCTTTTAAGCCAGTGTGTGGCGATAACCAACCCCATTTCTGCCTTAAAGGATGAATCAACAGCAACACAATGAGGAAAACTCCAGCCCATTCTCCCTTTTTCTCTCTCTCTTCATTTAAAGGCATATAGCACTGAGGTGACAGTCTTGGATCAGCCATATATAAGTGAGGCCAAATCATTTATATATGTGAATGGTACCACAAAAGTTCAGGAACACTTTCTGCTTTCTGCTTATAACCTGCATTTGGCTATTGATCTGTTCTCGAGTTGAGATCCCTTGTGTTAAAATGATTTGGTTGACTCCTTGCATCGTTATCTTATTTGTTCATATTGGTGGAAATATATACATTTTTTTATGTAATGGCAACTCAGTCTATTGAGTTATTTATGATTTATTTCTATTGCTTTCAGATGTGCCTGTTTGTGTGATTAATAAGACTGATATTTTATTTTCAGAGGTTCATTCATGCGAACAGAAAGTGTAATCAGTCCCAGATTCATTAGGCACCGTTACAGAATCCTACATCAACTGGTCTGGCTAAAGGGCCTGACCTCAGCTTTAGTGAGTCAGTCTGGGATCATAGGGGGAGATGATGGTTCTCTGTTGAGAACAACGTAACTGCCAAATACCTGAAAAACTGAACATAGATGTACTGAGAACTGGTGCTCCTTTAACCCCTTTAACATTTAGGATTTTTTCAAGGCAGCATCTTTCCAACAGTTACGAACATTTACATCAACAGAGGCAGGAAGAAGGCAGCCAGCATCATGAAGGACTCCTCCCACCCATCTCATGGACTGTTCCCTCCTCCCCTCAGGAAAAGGCTGCGCAGTGTCAGGGCCACAACAATAAGGCTGATAAACAGCTTCTTCTTAGAAACTGTAAAATACTCAATTCAGCAACACAGTAGAAACTGTTGTTCGTGCAAAATCTACTCTTAATGTCCAATAACATCCCTTAACAACAAATAACAACCCACATCCCTTTTCTTTTTTTTAATTGGGCGGCACAACGGCATAGTGGTTCCTGGGCCTGGGGCCTTTCTGTGGGGAGTGTATGTTCTCCCCGGGCTTGCGTGGGTTTCCTCCCACGGTCCAAAGACATCATGTTTAGGTTAATTGGTGATTTTAAATTTTCCATAGATCTGAGTGTGAGTGTGAGTGGTTGTTTGTCTCTGACTGTCTCTGTGTGTTGGCCCTGTGATGGACTGGCGACCAGTCCAGGGTGTACCCTGCCCTCACCCAGAGAGAGCTGGGATTGGCTCCAGCTTTTATTTAAATTGGTTTATTTGATGTATGTGTGTTCCTCCCATGTGCCCACTGTTCTGGAATGACAATAGACCTCTTGAATTTTTTAATGTTTGAGTGTTTTTTCTTATAAAAAAAAAAAAATCTCCACAGACATTCTGATTGGCATTGACATCACCCTCTGGAACCAATAGGAGTGTTTGATGTAGCGACTTTAGAGGTCTCTATCGAAGATGGAGAATGCGAGTTGATGGAAAAACACTAGAAAACTAACTTTGTTATTGAATGTAAAGACTGAAGTAAGCAGATTGCGCTCACAAAGCAGCTTGTTAGAAAGGAAAGGTTCTCTTGTTTAAGGAGAAAAAAAACAATAAGTCTCCAGGCAAAACCATCACAGAGCAATAAGACGATGTGATTTCTGGAAGTGTCTACGCTTTATTGAGCTTCATTGGGAAGTTACATGATAAATAAAAATTATTAATGGATGGGACGGTGTTTAATGTTAAATGTTACTCATGGACAATGGACTGTTATGCAGGCATTTTAACAGATCATAGCAGAAAACACAGCTGTAAATGATAAACTGGATGATGTCTGAGTTAAACCTAGCTGCCTCAGCAAACCTTTCTATTGTTAGCTTTATTGCTAACACCTTTGTCTTTCCCGATATGGTTTGTCAAAATGTCTTCTGTCAAAAAGACCCATTGTCTTTTTTTTCCTTTGCTTTCTTCCCCTTCAGAATGATTATGATTTTGCTGTTTTGTCAGCAGACTTTCCATCATATCCTTGACCACCCAAACCTGTCAACCTGCCATGGAGTCAGCCACATAGCTGGGTACACCTGCCAACAACAATCATTTAGATTTCCACACTGAAGCAAATTTAATCGCTGTGAGGTGGTATCTGTATTTTTCTTTCTTAATTTTTTAATATGTGTCTTCATTTGAATCCAGCAAGGTGCGTCATGTTTGGCTGAATTATGGTAACATCTAAGAAGCAGGTTACGAGCTCAAATTAAAAATGCACCAACAGGGATATAAGAGTTGATAATTTGAAGCTAAACACTGCTTCAGAGGTTGTTTACAGGTTGGGAGGGAATTAAGAGGGAAAACACTGTGTTTCTCCACATGAATGAACGCATGGTTCACCTGTAATTGAGTCTTGTCTGCACTGAACATGATGTTAAGCCCCGTTTCATTTTTTCCTACATGTTCCATCCGTGTTGTTCAAAAAAACTGCCTGACAACTGATAATGTGTAAACTGTGATTAAATTGAAAAGGACTAGAGAAAAATCCTATCCAATTAATATTCTGTTGGCTTTCTAGAATATAAGCCAGTATAAAATATATCTCCAGTCACTGCTGGGTCATGTCATGATGAAATTTAACTCTGCACGCTGGCACACACAATGTTATTAAATATATGTATGTGTGTATGAGACTCACCTTCATGAATATGGACACTATGACCAGTCCGTTGGGGCTTTTGGCAGCTTCTGTGTAGTTTGTGTACAGCTCATGATTGTAGTGGATCAGCTGAACCTGGAACGCAGAAAGGACATGTAGCGATTTAGGGAAACCACACTCGCACTCATACACTGTGAGAGTGAGACACAAGGCTGATCTCCGCAGTGAGTAAAAATTAGAAATACTGGAGTTGAACAGCCTTCTAGAAAATCTATTTCTTGGATCTTTTGGTTGCCTTGTATCAAGAATCATCCATTCTGCAAAATCCTTCCCTGTCTGCTACACGTCAAACGATTTAAAAGGGAAAATCCGTATGGGATCAAATCTCTCCCATGGATTCTCGGAGAGCCAGTTTAATGGAAAGAGTTAGCATTGGGAACATTTTGTACTCATCGTAGATGTGGATAGGAAGTACTGTAATAAGGGGGATAGGCAGGGATGCTGTCATCATTTGATCCAGGGCCAGTCAGCTCTCGGGGGCTGAGGTGAGAGAAGACAAACCACCTCCCAGTCTGAGGGTAATGTTTCACTGACACAGATGCTTCATCCACTCCAGCTGTTCCATATTCCTTTTTTAATGATGTCTGGACGTGGGCAGTAGGTGCTGCTCAACATCCAACCGGTAAAAGCAGTTTTAAAACCTGTTCTGATAAACATCACATAGAAAGGAGGGAGTTCAGAAGCCACAGAGGTGGATCTAACAGGAATATGGACATTCATGGGATGGTTCTGTGGACTTCCTGTGCCTTTATTAGTAAGCTGCCAGTGGAGGTGACAGCAAATGAAAGGGCATATAGATTACCTGAGAACCTTGTGTATTTGGACAGTTTCAACTTTTCCCTTTGGCTCTGAGCTTTAATATGTTGAAAAAAAAAAAAGATACTACAATAAAGTTCCAAGTCTTTGCCTTTGCAGTCAATGGTGACCCATTGACATCATCCAGCACTTTGCATCTTCCCTGAAAGCTTTTTGGTCACCTTCTCTGTGTGTAGAGAAATGTTTTCATGATGAAATTGGTGTCCAGTCATTCAAAGTTATGATGCACTGAGGCTTTTAAAGTGAATGGAATGAGGTGGTGGCTTTGGATCAGGGTTAGGAGATCATTGTTGACTGGTCGTGCAGACAGAAAGATGTTGAAGAAAGATGTTTTTCTTCAGCATGCAAATGATTTTCCTTTGGCTTACCAAGTCATTTGACATTTCCTGGTTTTCCTGTGCACACATATAAAATACCCAGCTGTTGAAATTGACAAATTGACAATTTTTTGCCCTTTATTGAATGTTATCATTCACTTGTCACAATGGTGTCAAGTGTCAACCTCCACAGCTTGAAAACGAAGTCAACACTGTAGTGCCAAAAACTGCAGTTCAGCTACAAAAAAACAGAGTGCGGCTTCAGCAGTGAGTCAGTGCCCATAGACTCTTATGTTAAAATATTTAACTTTACTGCAGAAATAATTTCAGCCCTTAAAGCTTATTTCTTACTTCATGTCTGTGGGGTTGTGTATTTTTATGTACATTTTATTGATACTTAAAGTCATGAAAAGAAGAGACCTGGGTGCTTTAAAGGACAGCTTGCCGCAACCTGCGCTAAAACGTACATTTTCGCCTGAGATTAGCCAGATTTTGACAGCGCAACCCACATCAGGCTTGAAAAACTTCATTTCAGGAAGCTGTGAGTGACGTCACAGACGCTTCACCTACTGTAAGTTTCAACTCTCAGTCTACTCTCACATTGTGTTAGCTGTGTTGTGGATGATTTGAAATTGAAGAAGATGTAGCTGCCAAACAAATATTTAGCAGCTAAGAGTCTGGCTTCATTTCACAAAGTTCTTACTATGTTCATGTTAACCTACTCAAATTAAAGCTGATATTTGCCACTTTCTTTTTTTTTTTTTTTTTTTAATAGATTTAATGTGCTAATGTACAAAACATTTTTTTGTATAGTATCAAGTCAATCAATCATCAATCATTACACTTCCAAATGGCCACATTCAGTCAAAGGGCAGCAATTTTTTTCTGCCACAGTGAAAAGGGAATAAAACCATTCAAAAAGGAATAACATTGTTTTAATCAGACATAAAATTATGGTGGTTACGTGCCAAAGAGATTGAACACAGTGCAACCTTTGCAAAGAGGCTGAAGATATCATCCCATGATGCATTGCACGACCCAATCTAACAAATGTGAGCCAACATTTCTGGTAGACATTTTTTTAAAGTGAATGTTGTCACAGGAAAATGGGCTTTAAATGCTGCCATCTCACATTATAAACCTCAGCACATTGATTTGGCATCAGATGAGCTCCAGGTTAAAGAATCCATTACTGCAGCCTGATTTTCAGGATTGTTTTGTGTCCTCTCCCCTCTAATGTAGCTGCTAGGATCATTCTTTATTGCAAGGCCTTTCTCACTATAAACACCCATTTATAATGCAGATCAAGTAGTAGTAGTAGTACAAGACAGTAATTTAGTTAGTAAGATGAACATAACATAGTGGCTACTGCCTCTGGTAACCGTTTCATCAAGAATGACAAAAGTGGTGGGAAGGAAAGATTTCCCTGCCAATACTGTTGGTTCAGTCCATATTTTCAAAGTAGTTGTTATAGATTTTATCATAGTCTTGTAACCTAAAGCTTTTAATTGATTGCTTTTATGTTATAGCACCTCTACTTTTAAAAGTCCCAAGTGTTGATATTCATAAGAAGATAGATTTAGGGTTTGAGAAAAAAATTTAAAAATTTAGATCTTTTAGATCTTCTCTCTCAGACTTCTCTTCTAAGCTCTGGTAAAACGAGCCAATCGGTTAAGGAGCTCTGGTTCTTTCTTCTGTTTGGCTGAGTGAATGATCGAATAAAATTCCAGTCTTGTTGTGACATCACAAAGTTACAGAAGTCCAGATGGCTGGTTTTAGGATTCTGTTTCTGAAAACAGGCAAAGTGTATGTTGATACTTTCACTTTGATACTCTCCCTGAATTAATATGAAACATAGACCTGATTTATCTTGAAAAAATACACCAACATCTTACATCTTGCAACATATAATAGTCCTTTAAATGGAAATACACACAACAATCTGCTATCAAAACAAAGGCCTGGTAATAATTTTGAGATGCTTCCCAAAGGCTCCCTGTCTTTTACTCCCCACCTCCATAAACTTTCATCCTCACTCACTGGCAGAAAAGCTTGGCACCAACTGTACTGGAGAATATAAATAAACAAATGTAAGAGGAGAGCAATTATGAAATGCTCAACTGGGGGAGTACAGAGCGATAGAACGTCTATAAATGCAATCAGGGAGGGAGAGGAAGTGATTAGGGCCCTACACTGATCTGATTAGATTTTTAGGTGAGAGCAGCAGACGCAGCCAAAAGAACTCATCCACACATCCGTCAATGACAAATTGCACAAAGTTTGCGGCTGGTGGGCGATGAGAGGCCAGCGTGGGCCATAATAAAGTGAGAGTGACTGCCAAATGTGGAAGAAGGGGATGCAAAGCGAAAGATTGGAGGAATGGAGGTAGTAATTAGACACAGTTCCCACTGTTCAACAGACTCACACTAGCTGCTGAATGCAATGACAGCTGTACATGTCTAACAGGTACTCTATTAAGATTCAACCATCCAGATTCACACCTTTTCTGATGCGACTGGAAACACATAATATTGTGTGATAGAGATTGCTACGCTAGAGGAAATTAGGATCACAGTTCAATGGCCCTTTATCAAATAGAAGGCTGGTACCTTGTTTATCAAATGTTTATCAAATCCCCCATCAGATCTGTGTAGGCTCAAGATTTTTATTCACCTCTCTCTTTGGTAAGAAATTTGACTTGGGTTAGCGAGGGAAAATGGAACCCCCTTTTATTTACTGATATATTGTCCCTTCATGCTCTTTTTCTGGCCATGTACTGACTCCCGGATTGTCAGTCAAACACTTTGACTTCTCTCCATTGGATGCTGCGACTGGTTTTGGTCTCTGAACACTAATGAACCACTAATATCACATGAAGCTCCACGCCTTAGCCACATGATTATGTCTAAGTTACTTCCATTAGCTGATGACTCAGAGACATGGATTGAAAGTTCTGGGAAGGCTGGGATCCTACGGTGTTGTGCAGGTTAGTCATGGCACCAGCACGGTTCAAACTGAGGCAGATCCATTTTTGTATGTAAGTATATGTCGGTAGGTGGTACGTGTCAAAGTAACATCTAGAGACATTCCAGGACTAACACAGTGGCTCAGGAGAGCTGAGGTCTCTGGCGGTGGGTCATAGAGTTGGCCATACACTAATTGGAGGGTCAGTGGTCTGTCTTTTAAAGTCTGCATATCAAGTATCCTTGAGCAAGATACTGAACTCCAGTTGCAGTAGCTGTGATGTACCATTGCCATGTGAATGCATGTTTTAGAAAAAAAAGTGTTATGTGTCAGTTACTATATAGTTTCCTAAAGTTCCTAAAGTTCATTCTGGTGTTTAGTCTTCACCTGGTTAACCATGCACATGCATCCAGAGCGATGTAAGAGAAAAGGTGATTGATTAGATCAGGGCTTCAATTAGGGTTTCTCACCAATTCATTTTACAGTCGGTCTTCATTAGGAGTGAACCACAAGGGGCAGCCTTCGCTTCGCATGTTCATTGACCACATGCATTTGATGGTGAATCTTTCAACAGTTCGTTGGTTTTACTTCCAGTTTTGGCAGAAAGCTAGTAAATGCTGCATACAAGGAACATCCCAAAAAGTGTCCATCCATGTAAATTTGGCCACAGTCAGAGAGGCTCGGATCCGTAAACTGCATTCATGACCACCTCTTGTCATGGGATGGGATCCATATCTCACTGAATACCCCCAATCATTATTGGGGGTTATTTCTTTTTTAATTTTTTTTTTTTTTTTTAAATATATTTTTCTTTATTAAACACAAAACAACGACAAAAAAATACACACACAGGCATATCTAAAGATATACAACACATAGCACACAGTTTAAAAAACCAAAACATTAAAACAGCAAAATATCGTCAAAGGAAACAGATACCACCATCAATAGGACAAAGCCGCCTAAAAATTTAACCATTAAAGAGAGAACAGAGTTAAATTGGCTTCCTGTTGTAGATTTTAAGGAGATTAGCTTTCAAGGAAAAAAAAATAATAATAATGTAAGAGAAACAGATAAAGGTAAGCAAAGGCCTTCCGTCACCACAGCTTCTATTAAAACCAGCCTTCACCCTGACTCAAAGTTTCCCACCCACGTTCAAAATTTATACACTGTTCTTTGTTTCTATTAACGTGTTTTTCAATAGTCCACTGAAATTTCAAAAACATTTTGAAACGCTCAATATTTAACTGTTGTTTTTTTGTGGTGTTAAACATAAAGGCTTTCCCCATCATAGTGATGATATTTTTCAAGTCTTTTCCTTCTATTTCATCCCTTAAATCACCAAACATAATAGCTAAAGGGCAGCTATAAAAGCTGGGGCTATAAACAGAAATCCATTGACCTACTCTAATCCAAAAAAGAGCAATTTCTTCCTTTTAACTGTATAATTCTAATAGAAAACATCAAAAGTGGTTGTATAAATGCTTGTAAAAACTTTTTTCCAAGGAATACATAAATCAAAGAAATCCTCCCATTTTGAACATACAGCAACCGGTGCCACTGCAAATTTTTCTTTTGTACATACAAAAATAATATACTTTTTTATTTATCTTCCTCTTATTTACCCATGTTCTATTCTTGATAGCGGGGCAACATACAAGTTGTTTTGAACTTAATAATAGTTTCCTCTTCCAAGTCTGTGGAATAGCTGCCCAAAGTTGGTTATATGTCAAGAAGTCACAAACATTTCCGTATATACCTGTCAATTCATTGTAAAACATAATTTCACCTTTACTATTTGATTCTAAAGTAAATATTCTCAAACCTTCAATTTTACTATTTGTTCTCACTTTTTGTGCTACAAATTCTATAGCTAGAATAAATAAGTACACTGAAATCAGGCAACCCTGTTTCAGTCCTCTGTGTAACTTGATTTTTTCTGAAAAAAATCCATTATTTAGAACTTTACAATTTGGATTAGTATAAATTACTTTAATCCAATTAATCAAAGAGGGTCAAAAATTTAAATATTCGAAACATTTAAAAATGAAATCCAAACGTACTTTATCGAAAGCTTTTGCAAAATCGACAGAAAAAAACAAGGCAGGAATATTTTTCTCATCATGATATTCAAATACTTCAATTACTCGCCTGATATTATCGGTAATAGATCTACCCTGCAAGAATCCACATTGATCTGGATGTATAATATTTGGTAACACTTTTTTTAGTCTATTTGCAAGGCATTTGGCCAATATCTTTGCACCATTACATTGCAAAGTAATTGGCCTCCAATTCGGCAATATAGTTTGATCCTTGTACTGTCCTTTTGAGTTATGTTTTAACAGCAAGGAAATTAACCCTTGCTGTTGAATTTCCGACAGCTTTTCTGTGCTGTATGACCAGTTGAAAGTATTAAGCAGAGGTGTTTTAATGGATTCATAAAAAGTTTGATAAAACTCTACAGGGATGCCATCAGCTCCTGGACTTTTGCCCTTTTCAAAAGAGCATATGGCTTCCTGTAACTCTTGTTGCGTAATGAGACCCTCACAAGATTCCTTGTCCTCTAAAGTTAACTTGGCATTATTTTCAGTAGGACCGATATGCTGAAGTATTACCTCCCTTGGGGGGCTTTGGAATTAATAAAGTTTAGAGAAGTATTTATATTGTTCCATCAAAATTTCTTTTGGTTGCTCAATTATTTTATTTCCTATTATGAGCTTCATTACATTCTTCTTGACGTGTTCTTATGCTACATATTTAAAAAGTACTTTGTTGATCTCTCTCCTTTTTCAACCCATTCTATTCTATTGCCCAGGTAAGTTATATTAGCTTTCTGTGCACATAGTCGTTCTAGCTCCTTTTCCTTGTGCTGCAAATTGACTTTTAGTAGGCCTACTTCTAACTCATTTATATTACTATCAATTTGTTCTGTTAACACTTCTATTTCAGCTATCAATGTTTTTTCCTTCTCCAATTTAGTTTTGGCTTTTCTAGAACTGAACTGTATACAGTGACCCCCTTAACGTGCAACCACCCATCATTGTTTGACAGGGGGCAGCCAGTGAGATATGGACCTCTGACAGATGCCAATGTGATGAGTTTGATATATTATTCACCTCACCTGAAAGTAGTCTAAAGGTTTGTGCTGATTGGTTGATATATCTCTGTGTTCTCCATTGGAAGCTATTACAGCGTAGTGCTTGTCTTGTTGGAAAAGCACTGGAGCAACATTAACACGCTAATGGCTCTTGAGTGCGTCAGTATCTTCTTGGTCACTGTGACATGCTATCGACCCCGAGTTGAATAGACCTGCATGAGACAGCTACATTGAGTGGACGAAGTTTGAAACAACATTGAAGTGGGTGTGAAGGGTCACTCCTGCCTGGGCGATGCTTTCAGGAGTGTGTATATGCACAGAGGTGTATGCGTTTGTGTGTTGGTAGTGGGGGTGGGGTGGGGGAAGGGGGCTCCTGACAGCCTCTTTATGGCATAATGGCTGGCCTGGCCCGTGGGGCATGGAAATATGAAGACAGCAAGTCGATAGTGGAAGAGAGGTGTTTGCCGTTAACGGTGAGATGGGGTTTAAAAGCGCTGGGCTGGAAATGACACTCTCAATCTCAACCTCAGGCCATCTGTCCTTCCTCCTTCAGATTAACTGGAGTGGAGATCCATAAAACTAGCGAACAGACAAGGCCTGCTGTGCGGCCATCACGCTATGATTATGCGCATGCAATGACCAACCTACCTGGTTTTTATTTAGGAGATTTACTGGCATGATGGGCCCATGCCAAGTCACAGGAAATCCTCACCTTTGTATCCAACTTCTGTACTAACTATTGAACTCCCCAATTTATTGAGCTTTCTCATTTATTGATAAATGAATGTTTTTTTTTTCTTTTGTTAGTTTTTTGTTTTTTCAGACTAATGCATATAGAAATCTTCTGATGTGACTTAAATTAAAGAATCACCACTGGGACACGATGGCGCAGGTGTGTACGAATTGTTGCATTTAAAAGTGATTAATAAAAATAAGGGGAAGAGAAAATAAAACAGATGAAACTCTACCTCATCTAAAGCTCTGTGACCAAAAATCTGCTGTAGTGACAGTACTTCAAAGTGATTCTCCACTAGGTGATTGTATTTGTAAAACAACATATGAGATGTGTGTCTGTGATTGATGGGGGTTTCATATATTTGGAACAACTTCATATGGCGAATCCTTCTTAAACACGTAACAAGATCTGGATTAAATCTAGCTGAATCCTCTCTTTAGCACTTTACTCTCACAGATATTATTTGAACACACCACGTTGAGTTTTATATTTTTTTCATCACATGATGTAAATAGATGATGTAAAATTCTCCCCGTGCTTGCGTGGGTTTCCTCTGGGTACTCTGGTTTCCTCCCACCATCCAAAGACATCATGTTTAGGTTAATTGGTAACTCTAAGTTGTCCGTAGGTCTGAGTGTGAGTGTGAGTGTGTGTCTATCTCTGTATATTGGCCCTGTGATGGACTTGTGACCTGTCCAGGGTGTACCCCGCCCTCACCCACTGTGAGCTGGGATTGGCTCCAACACCCCCCACCACCCGGAAACAGATAAGCGGTAGAAAATCGTGAAAAGGTCATGAAAAGTAATTGCAGAGTCTGATTGAATGTTAGTGGAAAGTGAGAGTAAAATCTCAGAATATGGTATGTTGGTATTATAACAGGTTACAGGAAAGAGTTTTTTTTCTCACTTGGTCAAACGCTCACAGCTCCTTAAAAGACAACTGTTCTCTCATGTTGAATAGGTGAACCTTTACAGCAAAAGTTAGAGAATTACAGCAAAAGGGAAGTAAAGTCTTTTTCATAAAGTAGGTGTTTTTCTTGAAAGTCTTTTTGTCACCTGTAATAGAAATAGCTCGGACATAGTCTTCCACTTGCATGCACTGTTTAAAAGTGTCTTTGTATGGGGTTGAATGGTTATGTATTTTTTAAAATCCAGTCCAATTCAGTGTTACTTAAATATGCTGCTTTTAACAACAGGCTATGGACATAAAAAGACCAGACTGCATCATTGTCAAGCCTTTCCCAGATAAGAGATAGATGGGCTTTTTATCCATCCTAACACTGCCATTCGTAAAATCAAATTTTGGTGGTTCCCTGTATTCATCAAGTAGCACAGGCAGGCCAAAGTGTCTTGTTAAGTGTCTCCTTCACAAAGCTGCTGGCAGAGGCCATAGGCTCCTCTTTGACTGTATCCTTCCCTCCAGACAACCACTTCAGACAAAGTTAATAGAGACATTGCAGTTGAGAACAGGAGCCATATTTAAATTTTTGTCGACGCATAATGTCTGACAGGCTTTTTATGCTGACGAAAGATAAACAAGGTACCTGCATACATGATGTCCGGTAAATGTCAAAGAAGCTATTTGCAAACTTCGCTACTCCTGCGTAGCAAAAAAAAACAACAACAACAAAAAAAAAAAAAACCTGGGTACTTTCCTCTCTTGGCAAGAACTTGAGCAATTGTTGCATGTAAAAGAACAGAGTTAGAATGCGGCCAATGAGCATCTGATTCTTCCAGCCACAAAGGAAGCTAGAGTCACTCAGCACCGGAGCTTGACAAGATAGTCTGACTGTAGGCATGATATGATTGTGAATAAAACCTATGATAAGCTATATAATACTGTAAGAAAATCATTATTCAAGGGGGAAGAATGGCAGCGTGGTGGTTAGCACTGTCTCCCCACAATAAGAAGGTTGCAGGTTTGGTTCCCGGCCTGGGTCCTTTCTGTGTGGAGTTTGCATGTTCTCCCTGTGTCTGAGTGGGTTTCCTTCAGGTACTCTGGCCATGTCTAGGTTAACTGGTGACTTTAAATTGTCCGTAGGTCTGAGTGCTAGCGTGAGTGGTTGTTCGTCTCTGTTTGTCTTTGTGTGTTGGCCCTGTGATGGACTGGCGACCTGTCCAGGGTGTACCCCGCCCCTCGCCTGGAACGTTGGCTGGGATTGGCTCCAGCACCCCCGCGACCCGGAAATGGAAAAGCGGTAGAAGATGGATGGATGGTTGTTAAATTGTAGTTAATGTGTGAGAACAAGTTTCACTAAATGTGAAACGCCCTTGACTATACCAACAGCTTGTGTTTTCATTATATTCACTGTATGGCCTTACTTCAACATAACTTTGACAGAAGATCATAAAAAAGATGAATTCTTCCCTGTGATGAATCACTAAGGTTTTCTTTGTGAACAGCAACATTGAGCTGAAATAAACACAAAGCAGTTGCTGCCTGAAAGGAATGAAATCGATCTAAACACTTGTGGTTTACTTTACTATACTGCCAACTGTTCTCCAACTGCTAAATCATTCGGCACAGCAGTCGTTTCATGTGGGCGTCTTCTATTGCCATGTCTGGATTTCCCATGATGCACTGCATGTTTTCATTGTTTTTATGTGGTAGATTTGAAAGAATGTTATATTGGCATAAACATATTGGTGTCAAAATTTTCAAAACCCAACTTCAAGTACAGCATAAATAACAATAACTTATAAAAGGCAGTTTTAACACTTGGCCTGACTTCTTTTATCAGATGATAATCAGAATGTTCGAGTGTTTAACACTTGTGCCAAGCTGGTGGAGGAATAATATTTGGAATATTTTAGCACTTATTAAGTCACCAAGGTGTTTCATTTTCAGATTAGACTGTGAAGCAGCACCAGGGAAGCTGAACTGCACACACACACCCACTTACATGTTTTGTATGGCAGCAGAAAAGCACAGAGGTATAACATCACTTTCCCTCTTTCATGCACATACATACATTCAGTCAAGCACTGTCCAACCAAACTTTCATGATGAATGCTTTGTAAGCATGCAGATGATTTGGTTTGTTTTAGAGAGGTGTTTGAACTAGTAAGTAAGTAAATTGTATTTATATAGCGCCTTTCACAGGTAGAAACCACAAGTTGCTTTAGAAAAACTTAAAACATAACACCGAGAACAAAACACAAAAGACACACATAAATACAAAGATGCATAGAATTAGACAGACATAAACTATATTGTTTAATAACGACTGGTGGTTCCATTATTTTGTCTTTAAATAACTAAGAGCAATGTTTGATCAAGCTACATTAATTTTAACTAGGTGGACCTAATAAATTGGCAACTGAGTAAAAATGCACAAGTTAAGGCAGCCTGAAGACAGTTGCAACCACTTGGAATAAAACAATCAAACATAAATATATTGACCTTATCTGTCTGTGAATTTTCAGCGCTGTTTAAAGGGTGATCAAAGATGGAATATCATTCACGGTATTTATTTGAGTTGGAACTGACATCAGTTGATGGGTAAGTTGCTAGATCTGAGTGTTCAGTAGCAACACAGATCAGACATGGTTACAACATATTAAAATTGTCTCAATGAGCATAACATTCTGAAAATATGATTATGTGATACAATTTTTTATGGAAATAAATCCCAAATAACTTGTTTGTTTTCTCGCTCATCAAACTGAGCAAATCAGTCTGTTGTATGGTCTGTTTTTGACAGAGATTAGCTTTTGGGACAGTTGCAATAACTGTTGCAACCTCTTGACCCTCCATATTCTTATTCTTATTGGTAGAAGATGTTTACATTGAACTGGTTTTTGATGCGATGGAAAAGACTTCCATCCCAAGTGAACTTCACACAGAGCAACTTCCTGGTTCATCTTTGACACAATTACGGATTATTCCGTATTATTTTAGTTGCAGCAAGTGGTTTAGATGAGCACATTAAAACTGGGATTCTTGTCAGCTACAGTCTTATTCTTTCCAGCAATTACTTTAGTGAGAGCAATGTTTCCACAAGTGATAATAATAATAAAAATAAAGATGCAAATTCTAATGATAATAGACAGCACATCAGCATGAGGATGGTATTGTGCAAGCTGGGATTTCATATAGGCTTGTACACATCAGCATAAAGTCAAGTAGTGATAACAAATCCTATGAATAGAAATGTCTGTTTTAATAAGGCTCTCCATACACATCATTAATGAACTGAAGTCCATCTTACATGAATATATTATCCATGCCCATAATTCCTTTTTCTTTTTATCCGAGGTTTATTCTCTGTAGTTGTGTTTGTGTGTGTCTGCATATGTTTGCACATTACGCTTTGTCTGTTTTTAATGTTTATGTAATGGTCAAATTTTGATCATCCATAGGCCACGCTGTCCACTGAATGAACACACGTACACACACACACAAATTTCCAGGCGAATTAGAAGGCATGGAAAAAGGCATGATGAATTAGGTTACATAGCAAGTGGCAATGATTTTAAGATAAAAGCTTTGGAGTGTTAATGCACTCCCCCACACACACACGCAGCACACATACGCTGCCATTTCAGAGGGATGCTTTGTTTTAAAAAGTTTTTTCATTTCTCTCTTTGTTCACGTTTCAAGGACACGGACGAGCCACCACACATCTACAGATGGGGGCGAGAGGGAGTCAAAGAGACTATGAGAGAGGAGAGAATGGGAATTTTCTGCATTTTTGATTAGGAAACATCGTGCGTGACCTTTAATTCACACCTCTGTCTGAGGGAATGTTTGCGCTGGGCTAATGGGATAGGTGGTGAAGGATGCTCCTCTAGTTGCCATTTTACTCAGACTGGTTGTATGAGTGAAAGGAACATGGCAAAAGGGAAAGGGATGTTAAAAAAAAAAACAAAAACAAAAACAAACATCTGTTAGCAGTCTTCTTCCTTGGCCTTGTTCCCCCAAGCGGTTTGGCAGCTACATCTTTCTCTCTATTTTAACAGAGCTGCCAGTTACTCTGCCAGGGCCAAAACACTCAGGATCCTTAAATAGTGACTGTGATTGGAAACAGTTTGGACCACATGTTGTGTGGTTGAAGAAGTTCTCATCGACTTCTGAGAGTAAAGCTGCACGTTCCTGTGCTGTGTGGAAATTACTGCACCATGTGATCACGGAGCACCATCCATGTGACTGCAGTGCTTATGTGTCACAGCGCATTATGTGTTAAAGCACAAAATCTGTAGGAGGTGCTCAGTTTACACAACTCACGACACACTATGGCGCTGTGGCTAATGGGCCATCACATTTGAGCTGAACTTAGGATGTGAACACATCAAGTGAAGTGAAGCAGTGGAAAAACCCCTAAGATCATCGTGATGCATAACACATATCTATAAAACATATACACCATTAAACCAAAACTTTAAGACCATCTGGAGGTCTGGACTCCTTTAGACCTCTGAAGGTGAGCTGTGGTATCTTGACCAAGAAGTTAGCAGCAGATCCTTTAGGTCTTAAAAGGTTGTGAGGTGGAGCATCCATGTATCTGGAATTGTTGGTCCAGCTCATCTCACAGATGCTGGACTGGATTCTGATCTGGGAAATTTAGAGTCAAGTCAACACCTTGAACTGATTGTTGTTCCTCAGATCATTCCTGAACATTCTTGCGGTATAACAGGGAGAGTCTCCGATATTAGAGAATACTGTTTCCATGAAGGTCTGAACCAGGTTTAGGTCACTGCCAAAGTAACATCCACGTGAATGAAGGAGCCAAGGTTTCCTGGCTGAACATTGTCCAAAGCATCACACCCTCCCCATAATACATCCTGGAGTCTGTTCTTCCCCAGATAAGGGACACACAGACATCCAACAATCCGCATGATGTAAAAAAAAACAAAACAAACCAACAAAACCTGATCCTGAACTGTCAATGAGCTTTGACCCATGACCCTGCCTGTGGTTTAGTGGTTCTCCTTCCTCAGAACACTACAAGGCTGCAGTGTTGGAGATGCTCTTTCTGAAAAAAGAAAGGTTCTAGTTTCTGGATGTTGGGATGTGAAGACACAAGACCAAACGTGCTGTTATTTGAACATTTACGTAGTCTGTCAGTGATCGGAGTAAGTGACAAAAGATATGGCAAAGCTGTTTCATGTTTCAAGTGGTCACATGATGTTGTAAAATGTGAGCAGTGTTTGCAGCTTGATGCATTTTCCAAATTAAAATATGTGAATTTCACGATGATTTTAAATGAACCCTGGTAAATAAATGTTTTAACTACATTAAACATGAAGCTTGACACTTAATTAAATCAGAAGTGTTTTAAGAAATGATAGAAATTTTTACCACTAGTCCATTGGTAATCATGACATGTCACTATGAGATTTGTATCCCCAGTTCTGCTCTTTTTTTTTACATTAAAACCTCACAGTGGAGAGCTGAAATGAAATACTAATCCATGGAATGACTCCAAAGCTGCTCTTCCCAAAAATTTCCAATGACAGCTCCATTTTCTAAATCTCTGTTCTCTCCTTGTGGTCAACTACACTGTCAGAGGAACTGACGACGCAGCTTCTATCATTTCCATGTTGTTCCATCTCTATCGTCAGATATGAGGGCAAATTGGAAAAAAGATTTCATCGGTTGTTCAGCAGCAATTCTAAATCTTGTGACATCTAGAGTTGTAGGTTCTTCAATGACTGAGACGTCTTCGGACAGAGTTTAGGACTGCTGCTGTTTGATAGGTCAGACAGACTTAACTTTAGCGCACTAGCACAGTCTGATTGGACTCCTTGTATGATGTGAAATACAGTAACACAATTCACAAGCTGCACTGTCTGCTCCCTCAGAGAGGTGATGACGGAGCCACTTTGTGACGCCTGGTGGCAGAAGGAAGAACAACATGGTAGATTTTCTGTCTGGTGCAGCTCCCAGTAACTGGCTCTAACAGTAACTGAGGTGGAAAAGTGTGAAAACTGTTGTCTGAGATAAGCAACAAAATAAATTAGAAAATAAAATCACTTCATCACTTATCCTTGTAAGAGCAAATAATAAAATCAAGTAAATGAATCAAACTGACAAAATGTAATTTGTATTTATGTATCCAATTAAAAATAAAATTTTCTATTTAATTTTTGAATTTGAAATGTATATTTGTTAAATGAGAAAAACAACAAAAAGTAAATGAACCGATAAATTGATGACAAATAATTTTCCCAGCACAATTGGCTCATCTTATCACATAACAGTAGTGGAATAATTGTGAGACTTACAATGTGCAACCTAAACTTTAAAACCAAACAGCTGATCCGATTTATTTTGTTTGAATTTGAATCATTGTTTAACTCGCCTTACGAAGGGTTTCATGATATATTTCATGAAATATGAAATTAAATATATTAAACATGGAAAGATCATTGTTTGGTGAATTCTAAATATTCAAATTGAAATTTACAAAATAAAAAGGAATCGTGTAAGGAATTTAATACGAAAAACATTTACAAATACAGAAAAAGGGGAAAGCACAGATTCCCAGAAAGCACCTAAGGTACCATGTGTATATGTATTTTTTATTTTTATCAGTTATCTTATACCTGTCTGCTAATCCCTTTTCCACAGACTGCTTTATTATCAAACATGCAGTGTATTTAGTGGATGTCTGGGTGTGTGTCCGTGCTTTCCTTCCTGAGTTAATGCCTGCTGTGGTTTCTGCCAAGCTGTGTCCACCAATTAGACCGACAGGAAAGCCTGTACGCAGACAAAACTCAGGGCAAAATAACTTCTGTCAAGTGCTTCCTGTTGCTCAGAAGGGCATAGATGCCACTGAGGAGAATAGTAACACCTGAGGGAGCCGCATTCCACGATTAAAAACACACACACGGTTACTATTTTGATGGCATGTCCACCCTCAACCCCCCAAAGGAAATTACTTGCTGCCAGCACAGCCTATCCCCCTCAGCTGCACGTCTGAGGGAAGCAGAGAGCAATGTTGCAACAGTGTGACATCACATTTCAAACATCAGTGGCAAATCTCCACAGAGTTTCTCTGCTGGGCTCCAAACACCAAACTTCTCCAACACGTTGATAATCCACAAACGCCAAATGATGAAAAGCAGAGGTGTAATACAACATGACTCTCTAGAGAAAACCCTATATAGACATATACACATATAAAAAAAAAAAAAAAATAAAAAAAAAAAAAATATATATATATATATATATATATATGTAGAGAGAGCGAGCGAGAGAGAGATAACTATTACATTACACACACACACACACACACACTATATATGTATTTGTGTGCTTGTGTGTGTCCTGTGGGGCTTGGGTTACAGCTCTCTCCACCCTGAAATATGCAGTAATCACTTGTTATGTTATGATTTGAATATCAACCCTCAGACTGTGAGGATAAATGATCATCATTAATTATAATAAATTTGCCTGTCAAGATTGCAATTATTTTGTTGCCACAAAAATTGGTTATTCATGTAATGGCAGCCGTGGCGTGGATGACTTGAGATTTTGTTGAACAATCAAGGCTGCAGAAGCTAATTGTTCCACTCATCACAATTTTAAAAATGGCTCCGTGAGACTGTATGTGTGTGTATGTAAGGGCAAAGTGTACATGTGTGTGTGTGTGAATGTGTGTGTTAGAGAGTTAAACCCTTAACTATCATCTGCCAGACAAGTTTATTCCAGCTGGAAGCACAAAGCCATTTCACTCTGCTTTGTACTTTCTACTCCACTACATTCATCTGACAGCTTTTGTTACTAGTTACTCTAAAGATGAAAATTTCACACATGGATAGATAATACAGTAAGATAAAAAAAAAAAAAAAAAAAAAAACAAAAACAGCCTTTTTCCAACCCTTTCCGCTTCTTACAAAAAGCACTGCGTTGTCGGCGTCACGTTTCAGATGTTTGGGAGGTAGCAGAAAGTTTTCCTTTGAAATGTCTCACATCGTTTCATTTCAATTAATGTTCAGATGATCCAATATCTCTTCAAAAACAAAACATTTGTGCGTCAGAGCTTCTCTTCTTTCCTCGCTCATTAATCACCTGACTACCCTTCAGATTTGTCTGGTTAAATTTAGAAAGACAGATTTTGTTTCTTTGACATCACCATCATCCGTTTAAGTTCGTCCAAATCTCAAAGTCATGAATGATTGAGGATGTGGCCTTTTTTGGTGGCAAAGGCTGTTTTGGAGCTCAGGCTGAGCTGCTCCAATGTTGCCATCTTGCAGTACCTGACTACGCCCCTACCTCCAAGTTCACCTAAAAATGGCAAAGGACAAATTACCATTTTGTTGCAGGTATATGCTCAGGCACATGTAACTTAAGCAGAGATGGGAATTCGAGTTTGCGACTCGGACTCAAGTTGCACACATCAGGGACTTCAGACTTGACTCGGACTCGTGAACAATCATTTTGTTTTCTTTTTGTGGCGTATTAACATTGAGGAAACTTTGAAACGCCTGACGAGCTTAATGTCACCACCTCCTTTTTGTCATGGTAATAACCATTTTAGGCATCGGGTGCGCGTCTCACGCACTCGTACCTCAGATGATGGTAACTATGGTGACCGGCACCACCTGCAGCTGCTTCTGTAACGTTACCCTTTGTAATAACGTTTAGTTATAAAAAACTTCAAAAAAGATGGCATCAGCAAAAGAAGCGCAGACTGAAAAGTCTGTGGTACCAAAATTAAGGAGGCTGGATCAACTACTTCAAATTTTATCGGGCACCTGAAAACTCACCCGGATCGGTAACTGACGTTAAGTCACATTAGCGCATATGGACGGTTAGCAAACATGTTTAGCTTAGCATCAGCTATGTAACGTTAACTTAGTTTGCTACTAGCTTTGTAACTGAATATTTGAAAAGATGAGTGAGTCTTAGTTTGCTTGTCACACTTGTTGAGTGGCGTTGATATGACGTAAAAAAAATGGATGGGCAATGTTACATTCTGCTTCCACCATCTACTGGGTAACGTTAAACAGAGAAAAATACATAGTTATACTGTCAGCTTATAGGCAGGTTACAGGTTTATTGTTGACCATGTAACGTTAATATTACAGGTTTATCAGGTTACCATTACATTGGATGATAGATGATAGAACGGTCATTACAACCAGAAGACACATGAGACTTTTATTTTTTAGAGACTTGAGACTTGACTTGGACTCGTGACCAAAGACTTGAGACTTAAGTTGGACTTTCAAAAAAAGACTTGTGAACATCTCTGAACTTAAGTAGGCCAGACCTACTTAGGTTATTCATAACTTTAAGGATGAGCTCAAGAAATGCTTACTTTTGTAAAGAACATTAGTTGCAGAGAGTCAAAGGGGACTGTTTCACTTATGGAAGCAAACTAGTGGTCATTACTTCTTTTTAATGCAGGACTATTACTTTGTGGTATTGGTACTTTCACTTAACTCAAGAATCGGAATATATGTAAATTATATCCATATAGTTGCTGAATGAGCTTAAGTCGCTAAGGCAGGATCAGGTCACTTAGTCAGATCTAAACAGGGTGAAATGTCTTTCAGCTACTGAAGTGTTCACTGCTGGAATCAGCTCGCATCAGATCAAATCTGCCAAAACTGTAACTGACTTTACGTTGAAGCTAATAACGTCCCTGCTTTCCCCTCTTTATTTCATCTTTCAACCCAGCTCTTTTATGATATATAATCTGTTTTATAAAATTTTAATGGGATAACCTGCTATGCAAATACACCTACCTTGGCACTAAGTAGTTTTTTTTTTTTTTTTTTCAAGTTTGGAGTTAATACTAACGCCTCTGTGATTATGTGACTATAGTTCCGTAACCCCTCAGAGGGCAATTATCAAACGCAGCTCCATATTCACCTTGACACTGAATCACTGACTCACTCTGGGATGACTCTGTTCAGCATGTCATACCTGTGAACTCAGGCCATTGCTGAATCTATGGGTAATACAGTGATTTGGCCAGTTGTATTATGATTGCAGTCAAGCACGCACGTGCACGCACACACACACACACACTCACGGCCTCACCTCTCCAGAGAAGGCCTGTCCGTTCAGTAGGTGTTCAGAGCCCTGGCCGTCCTCGCTGCCAAAGTGTAGCCGGATTTCCTCCAGGCGATGGCTGTATGTCATTGGCCCGCCAGAGATGTTAACCAGATGCTCCTTGTCCAATCGTAGAGAGACATGACGGCCAGTGTTGTACATTGTCCCTCCCACCTGAGACAGAACATAACAAAAAGACTTAACACATAATCAAATCGTTTTATACTGTCATATAAAGTGGCGCTACAGTTAAAAAGCTGTAATGTAGTAGCTTCGATAAGCTACACCAGACCAAGTGACACTGTGGCGTAAAAAGCCCTGAGTCCAAATGGGTGCTTTTAAGGCTTATTTTCTGAATACAGGCTTTGAGCATTCCTCTGTGGACAAAGACCTTTGATCGTTTCTCCATTTAACGCAAAACCTAGACCTGATTTACAATAATAAAAGAAAACACAACAAAAAAAAAATTGACGTCTACCACTATACAATATTGGAGCTTTAATAAAAAAATCAAAGCTGGATGTCAATTTCACACAATCACACAAATGCAGCGCAACAATTATAACCCCCCCCCCAAAAAAAACACCAAAACAAATTTCCATTGCAGAGCTTTCAGCTGTGGATCACAGGTGGATGAGATCCAACGTCGTCTCCAGAAATTCCACTTAATAGTTTTTTTTGTCACAGACACATTGGATGGCACAGCCTTCATGGATTATATTCTGCAAAAACACTAATTGAATCACATGATGTGTTCAAATTCCACGAGGGAAGTTGTTGAAATGTGTTTGAACATAACCATAAAATGTTTATTTCTAAAAAAATTAAAACATGAGTGAAACTTTGGTCATATTTTCAGTTTGACTGATGATTTGTAATTTTTAGGTTCCTTTATTCAGGTGGCATTAGCACCCTTTAAAAAGGATATCAAAACATCATCTTCTGGAGACATATTCATAGTAAATAATAATGTTCTTAGATTTATTTTTGTACAAGAATGACAAGAAAATTATACAAGAAAGCAAAATATCTTTGCGGGGAAATCTTTTTTTTTGTCTGCCATTGTGGAAACATAAAGACTGAAGGTTGTCCTCAGTCTGAGTCTTCTGGCTGACTTGACAAAGCAGTGAATCATTTGTTTAGCAAGAGCTTTAAAAAAACGAGTGAGGAAAATTGTGAATCCTTCTCAGCTATGCGAGCTTTGGTTTCACTAATAAGGAGGTGCTGTCGTCTTGCATTTTTTGATGGCTTAGGAATTCAAGTTTTTCAGTGTCAGTATCATCAGTAGCAGAGCTTACGCAGGAACATTCCTGAGGGCTTTATTTAATTAGGCGGCAATTTGAGCAAGAAAGAGGGGCGATGTAAGCTGTAACAACACTTCAGCAGACAATGGAGCACGATGAGCCTTAAAAAAGGGGAAAAAACTTTGCATTCAGTGGTTAAAAACACCAGAAAACACCCTCAATCGATACATTGTGAAGTTTTAGGGGAAACATGGTATTAAAGAGTCTTGAATAACGATCTCTATTTTCACAGTGTTTAGTTACTTAAATCAAGAGTGTTTCAAAGTGAGGCATTGATATTCACGCCACGGCTTTAGCTGGACTTCAGTTGTTCTTATCTACCTCCCTCACTCTATCTCTTATTTCCATTGCCCTCTCTACTCTCCCTTGCTTCACTTCTTTTTACCATTCGCTTTCAAAATGATCACACCCCCTCGTTTAAATTCCCTGAGAAAGAAGAAGTCTGCCCACACATTGTAAATATTTTATAGAAGCTCTGCAAAAAATCAATGGTTTGAAAGGAGAGGAAGAGGGAGCGATGCAAAGAGGAGATATAAGAACGGGGAGCTGGAGAGACAGGTGAGTTGGCTTTAGTAGATGGAAAATGACGAAGAGAGGTGATTGAAGTATTTAAGGTTTCCCAGAGAGGTGACGGGGGTGAGGAGAGATGCCTGAATAGGCCAGAAAAATCTCATCTCCCTCAGGACCCCCCTTGGCTGTTATTCAGGAGATACTGAAGCTGTGAGTCTGTGGATGAACATCCATCAGTCTGGTGATGACGGACAGTGAGTAGATGGGTTAAAAATATGCATTATGCAAAGACCACACAAATGATTAATATACTGGACTGCAACAAGACATGTTTGATATTAGATTCGTTTGAAGATGGGGGAAGTTTATGTTCCCCCCGTTGCAAAGGTTTCCTGCCATCGTCCAAAGACATCATGTTTGGGTTAATTGGTGATTTTAAATTGTCCGTAGGTCTGAGTGTGAGTGTGAGTGGTTGTTGGTCTCTGTCTGTCTCTGTGGGTTGGCCCTGTGATGGACTGGCAACCTGTCCAGGGTGTACCCCGCCCTCACCCATTGTGAACTGGGATTGGCTCCAGCACCACCCGCGAACTGAATTGGACAGGTGGTAGAAGATGAATAAATGAAGGCAACCATCCCTGATCTGTGTTGCAACAACTGGAATCATAATATTTTATGAGATGCTAATACAAATCTAAACCAGTTTTACAAAAGTGATTTACAATCACTTCTGACATACAGCGCTGTAAATCTTAAGGAAAAGAATTGCAGAACCTTTCAGTAACCTACAACAAATCAAGCTGAGGTATAGTACTTTTAGACAGGAAATCAATCAATCATTCAATCAAACTTTATTTTTATTGCACTTTTCATACATAAAATGTAACAGAAAGTGTTTTTCAGTAAAAAAACAAACAACCCCCACCCCCCCATCCCCGCCACACACACATACTGCTTCAAGCACATGCACACAGAGCAGCTCAAACACAACATTCCAGAGTCTGCAACCACTGGGGATGCCACCACAGAGGCCACCCCCACCAGGACAGATGAAGGAGCCCACACATCAGTGCTGAAGCAATGGCGCAGAAACCCCCCCAACCATCGCGGGCAGAATGACCCCCAGGGATGACACCTCTGAAGGTAGACCAGACTCAACTCTCGGCACGGAGGGCGCCCCGCCCCTTCAGGATAATAATAACAATAATAATAATGGAATGACGCCTCATCATGGGCTTTCATTCTAACACTTGGAATAATTAAAAGGCCAGTGCCTGAGGATCTCAGGGTCCACGGAGGTTCATAAGGTAAAAGAAGTTCAGCTATATGAGAAGGCCTAAGATTGTAAAGACACTTAAAAACTAAGAAAAGAGCCTTAAAATCAATCCTGAGGGAAACTGATTGAGAGACATGTGTAGAGCTCTGTATCATCAGCATAGCTGTGAAAACTGATGCCGTGCCTTCTGATAACGTCCCCAAGCAGTAGCATGTATACATTAAAAAGAACTGAACCTAAAATTGAGCCTTGGGGGACCCCACACTTAATTTCATTGGTTGCTGAGGAGCAAGTGTCCATACTTACCAAAAATTTGCCATCTTTGAGGTAGGAGCTGAACCAGTTTAAAACAGTACCAGAGAGGCCCACTAGGTTTCTGAGTCTGCTTAACAAAATGTGGTGATCTACTGTATGAAAGGCAGCGCTTAATTTACGATATTTAAAAACTGATCCTCAAAGAATCCATAAAATGATTTTAAAAGTGGTGTGGGAATTTGATATAAAAGGCAGGCTGTTGGGTTTACTTGGGAGAAAACTCGACCAAGCATATTCGCATCGACCAGGACAAAACTCTCCAGTGTTTCCTCAGGTAAAAACAGTGGATCAGATGTGCTACTTGCTATGTTTCGTTGTTTTGCTTCTGCAGTGGTCTGCAAAGTCCTCACAGACGGAAACAGTTGGCACTCTGGAGGACTTCAGGGTCAATTAAAAGGACTTTAGAGTAATTCCATCTTTGTTCTCAACACACAAAAGTCCTAGTGGTCCCTACAGGTAAACGTCATCTCAGCTATGTCAGCGCCCACTCCTCTGGGAAGAACAGGCCTAAGACAGTTTGTTCATTTGAACGAGACCGGAGGAAGTGTCATATATTAAACATCTCTCTGCTAATCATCCAAACGATGTAAAGACGATTCTGTAAGACAATCATTCACTACATTAATTTAAACATCGATCAAAACTGGGTACATCTGCTTTGAACTAAAACTGTTGGAAAAAAATACCTCAGTGTTCTGATTTATCATATGCATAACTTGGGGACAGTTACAAAAACGTATTACAACTAGCTTCAGCTGCAACCTCCCCTAGTTTCCTATGTGTGAGGTGAATCGAACCTGCGACATTCTTGCCGTGAGGCAACAGCGCTAACCACTATGCTGTGGAGCTTCCCTTTACATAAAACTGAACCACGAAAAACATCCTGAGACCAAAATTACAAAAAAAAAATAAAATAATAATATAAAAAAAAGTCTGGACATAATGAGACTCAAGATATCAGTGTTCTCTCTTGTTAATTGATCATAATGAAGACCTCACACTACTGTTTCATGTGGCACTGCATATAACAATCAGTGTTCACTCTGTGCACGGGATGACAGTTTTTTTTTCCCCGGCCAATATCTGTTGTTCAGGCTGATTGCTCATGTCAGGGTAAATGGCTAGAGCCTGGCTGGGAGGCGCGGGTAGTGAAGTGTGGTTGGAATGACAGAGCCAAGGAGTGTAATCGTGTTTGTCTTATAGTGAAACCGAGACAGGGCAGGGCCGCGAGGAGAGCATGTACAGTAAAAGGAGGAAGCTCCCTCCTCTAATTGGTAATTCTTTCACCTTGTGGGATCAATAATCCCCGGCTAGTGAAATGAAGTGCTCTCAACAGCCACAACAGGCTGAACATAATGGTGGACTGCTGCTGCAGCTGCTGAAGGAAGGGGGGGGGGGGGGGGGGGGTCTAAAAGGCCTCTGCAGATCAGCAATCTCAGATCTGCACCATGATCGACTTGAAAAGATGTGATTTTGGAAAGAAAAATAAAAAACTCACCTGGAGCACGAGTGAATGAAAAACATCAGAATCATCTAAGAAGGGGCTGAAAAGATCACATTTGGCTCCATTTAGCCGGCTGCCGCTTTTGAATAAAACGTGCTTACTTCATTTGTCATGTGTCTGCTGCGACAATTTCCAGACAAAGTCAATGCACTGGAAAGGTTGCAAACAAAGCAAAGGCACTATATTCCAATCTGCTTCCCCATTATTCCTCGGAGTCCTGACACTTCACAATGGTGTAGTAATTATTACAGGCAGGTTGCAGAGTTCATATTTCCCATTTTCGATGTCGAATATGTTTCAGAAAAAAAAAGAGCCCCACTTGCTTTTGTGTTCTATTCATAAAAGTAAATCCCTGTCAGACAAGCAAAAGCCTGCGTGCTGTCGCTTGTAGGACAATCAACAAAAAAACACTTTCAGCTGTTCAACTCATCTCATGTCCCAACGTTACACTGTTACATTGATTATACTGTCTCAGCTTTTATAACAAATGGCCCCCAAATTACATCAGGAGACGCTTTGCTGCACTTCAATCTTTTGTTGACGGTGTTGCCATTGACAGAAAACAAAATCAGCGGCTCAGCTCATAATGTAGTGCTTTGCATTAATATTTATGCAGCCTGAGACTGTGGCTTTCCGGTCTTTCGAGCAGTGCCATGGAGCTCCGCTTTTGTCCAAAAACTATTAAAAATGCATTAGTGAGCCACACTGTTGCACAGGATGACACGCTCCTTCATAACCACCAACACACACGCTGCAGATTTATTTTGACTAAATCCAACACACACCATCCTGCTGCCATAAATAGGCACTACAGCGGCAAGTGGATTCATCTGCAGTGTGTAGGTATATTAGGAAATAGCAGAGCAATTTGTGAGAATTTAAATGTATATTTGCACCTGATTTTAAAGGACAGGTGAGAAAGCATTGTGTCATAAGTAATCACTTTAAAGCCCTGCATCCATTTATAATCCTTGCAGTCTCATTTGTTTGGCAGCCACCTACCAACAGAGTCACCCCATTGGTGTAGCCAGCCAGGTGCTTCCATTTAGCTTCCACCTCTACCATTAGTCCTCTATCAATGCAGGTAAAGAAGCGATATCAGCTTCAGTAACTTTAATGATGTTTCTGCTCTATTTAAGAAAGCCATGACTGACCTGTGCTGGACAATTACATAACACTGAAACTGAGGCAAAGTAATTGGATTGAGATATCATCTATGCTCGGGTGTTACCCTGCTCAGGAAGGGAAAGAGAGTTGTTAGACAAATGTGCCATGTGACAAATCAACTCTCCAAAAGCAAGACAAAGTCACTGATTGGATCACTGACTGTAAAGGTGCTTAGTCCACAGAGAGATACTCATCTTATATTCAGAAACTGAGCCTTAAAAACCCGCCTTCAGGACTTCTGCAACTTTGCGATGTCACTATAAAGCAGTCACTGCCCTCAGCCATGGCCCACTCACAGCTCACTGTCCACTAACCTTTCAGGATTTGTTTACCTGAAATCTCAGGTAATTTTATTTAAGCCCTCAGGAAACTCTCATCAAACTTTTTGTTACAAGAGCTCTAGAGAGAATTTCAGAGAACATTTTCAGATTCAATGCCTCGGAGGTGGACTCCCCCCATTTGCATTTGATTGTACGTCATCTAAGGAAGTTTTACTTTAGAAAAACCCACCAAAAAAGGAATAATAAACCAGGTATAATGCAGAAGGTGAAGACCGACAAAGAAAAGCCCTCCATTTTTGGAGTGACACTGGTGTAACTGGCAGCTACTTCAACAGATTACATTCATTCATTCATCTTCTACTACTTATCCTTTTCCGGGTCACGAGGGGTACTGGAGCCAATCCCAGCTCACTCTGGGTGAGGGCGGGGTACACCCTGGACAGGTCACCAGTCCATCACAGGGCCAACACACAGAGACAGACGGAGACCAACAACCACTCACACTCACACTAAGACCTACAGACAATTTAAAGTCACCAGTTAACCCAAACATGATGTCTTTGGACAGTGAGAGGAAACCAGAGTACCTGGAGGAAACCCACGCAGGCACGGGGAGAACATGCAAACTCTGCACAAAAGGCCTCAGGCCCTAACCAGCGGACACATTTCTCACACTCACACGTTGTTACCACACAGCTCTAATAAATAGATGCACAGTGCTGAGAGGAGATCATGGCTATCAGATATAGGAGCTCTATGCTGAGCTGCACATGCATGTCTACAAAATAGATTCGAAATAGAGGCTTTCTATATTCATTAGCATACACGACCCCCCGACCACCCCAACTCTCATGTTGTATGTCACTGCTGTGTGTCCCCCATGACCCCTCTAATTCACTTCATTTAGTGCAAGCAGCCTAGCCGTGCTTTTAATTTGCTCCGAGAAGCTTCCAGGAGTGATGAGGCTGAACATGGCAATTGTCCTGCGAGCTCGTCGTCCCCTAAACAGATAGAGGCGATATTGTTGTGCTGCCGCATTAGAGATAATAGCTTGACCAGCGTAAACAAGTCATAAAGGAGATCGTTGCCAGGCTTCGGTTGGGGTGGCGGTGGGCAGGTGCGGTAATAGGAAGCATTAGTAACATACTTGTAATGAGAAAACACAGGGAACATCATCAGTATCGCACACAGATCGATAGAGTCATTTAGCCCTTGTTACAGGAAGAGGTTCTCACTAACTACTGTGTACGTTCAGCTATTAGACTGCAGTGTCACTATATTTGAATAGGACATTCGAGATATAAACACAAACATTAGCTCAAGAAAAAAGCCTGAAGGAAAATCACCTTAACAGCCTAAGCACCAAAAAAAGAAATCTTTTTAATACTTGGAGTGACTGTAGGTGTGACCACGGGATGAAATTCTTAAGTGGTGGAAGTGATGATAAGGTACATGAATACGTTAGACTGTAACTCTGAACAGCACGTGTGCTTTAGCAACCATCAGATAGCACTGAATCATGGCATAAGTGTAATGTATTTAATTAAAACACAAGCTGACAGGTGCTCTTTCATTAAGGTGTGTAGATACGGAGACTAAATAGAATAGATGGAGATATAAATTATGTAGCTTACATGGGAAAGAAAGTCAGACAGAGAAAGAGGTGCCAAAAAAAAAAAAAAAGGAGTAGTTATGATGAATTGAATACAAGCGAGGCTGTGTGGGTCGCAGCTATGGCCACACATAATCATTACAGCAACACCAGTAAAGCTACGGGATGAGAGAGATGCAACAAAGATTTAACACACTGTGAAAGCAGATTTTCAAACACTTTCTTGTCCTTTTCCAGATTTAAAATCTTTTTTATTTTTAAATCTTTCATCCGACAAAAACTATTCTGTGATTCTGCAAAACCCCTAGATTGTGTTGATTGACAGCAATATCCATACATTGAAAATATTGTCCGCTGAATGCCAGAAGATGCTTAAGTCAAACTACTTCATAGATGTTTGGCAAAGGTACTTCCTGCTTTGCTGAAGGGAGTTTTGAAAGTGAGGTATGAAAAAAAAACAAAAAACCTGATTACACAAATCCCTCAAATCGGGAAACCAGTTTGGACATTCTTCCCTCTAAGGCATCCACGAAAAGTGACAGATGTATAATGTAAGTGTGTGCATGAAACGTGCACACTTGCTAGATTGCCAGTTTAAAAAAATAGATCACATTTTGACCCGTCTAAGCAGGAAAAGGACAGGTGAACCAAATTTCATTGAGGACGGCTCAGTAACATCATACATTCTGGTAAAACGTTAACAGCAAAGTGACCCTGAAACCAGTTCATTTCAATGGCGCGTAGCCATTTTTCACAATAAGGGGCAATGTTCACTGTTGGAGAGACGGTTTCCTTTATAGAAGAGCACTAGTTCAGATGTTCCTGGTGTCACATGAGTTTGGAGCTGTAGTACATTTACAAATAATGTAAGCTAACGTAGATTTCAGCCCACATTGTGTTCGATTCCCATGTGAAAGCAGCAGATGATGTTTCTATAAGCCATGATTGTTCAACAAAGTTACCCATGGTGCCTTTGTACAATAATGACAGGAAGTCTAATGTAGCGGGAGTACTTTTATCCAAAATCACCATTGTTTCCTAAACCTAACCAAGTTACAATAATTTTACAGTAACTATGGTGACCAAGGTAGATATGCTGCTCTAGATACGGTCCATATGGTTATTACTGAAATTTTGTTAACCAGTGCCTGGGTAGGAAACTGTGTTTCAGGAGACATTCCTGTAGGTCATATCAGAGGGTTGAATGGCCTGTGTGGTTCAGGTCGTTTGGGATTTCAGAAAAATTGGCCTCATTTTCATCCCCAATACCTGTGAAATCTTGTGTTTTGCATCTTATGGATCACTCAAAGAATTTCACAGTGGAAGCTACTTTTACCTCTACTATGCAGCACTTTTCTCCAACACTTCTGGATTCAGTATTTTGCCCAAAGACACTTAAAATGTGGAGTGTTGGAAAAAGACCGCTGTATTTTTATTTTATCTACTATTACCATGTGCAACAGTTAGTTTTTTTTTTTTACTTTGAATTTACATTGAATTTTTTGGGGCTACTTTCCATCTTTATGCCATGATATGTAGTGGAGAGATATGAAATAGAGAGTCAGAGGAGGACGACGTGAGCTTATGCGCCCACTAATTCAATCATGTAGTCTCCATATCTCTTGTTATGTTTTAATTGACTATGATGTCTATTTTATTTGCGTGTGTGTAAATTGATACATTTTTTTAATATGACTGCTGGTGAGATTTTCATTCTTCTTCTATTGTCTGAGTGACAATAAAAGGTGGCCGTCATCAAAAATCAATCAAGCCACCAACTTTCTGATTGTTCCCTAACCCTAACCCGACTCCCTAGACCACAGACACAAATAATAAAATAAATCCTTGAAATTAAAACCATTTACATTACAATTCTGTTTCCCGCTTTCAAGTCCGTGCGGTTGATGCTGTGGTAGTTTTTAGTTTATTGACAGCGCTGGAAAATACTCGCCATGTCTGAGCATAAACCAGACTAGACGTTCATGTAAAGACCTCTTTCCTCATCCGAATCTCTCTCAATAGATGAAATAGGTTGCTAAACTCTGTGGGTGGAGTGAGAGGCAATTAATTAGACCCCTGTAAAACATTAGGAATCCAATCAGGCTCCAGTACCTCGGGGGCTTCATTTATGGAAATGTACTTGGATTTCATTTTTAACTTGATGGACCGAATGTACACTCATGCGCATCATGTACAAAAGCAGCTGTGCTTTCTCTCTGTCTGCTGTACATTCACTCATTATTAAGACAACACACTCCTGTCATGGCCAGGGATTATGGAATATCAGCAACCCTACTGCAGGAAAGAGCACCAGGCTGGGTGGAAGAGCTGAGTTTGATTTTCCCCGACAGCCCTTCCGTATTATTCACATTGGTACAGTATAATCACATTTGATTTGTATAATGGGACAAAACTGAACCCACAAAGACTTTGGATGATATTGCGGCAAAAGCACAGAATGCACAAAATCCAGATGATGCATTTCTCTTTTCAGTAATTCTCTAAATTGTTGGCTGTTGAGGAAAGAAGGATTGTGAATACTTGCTGCTGAGGCTGTGGGCTCCTTTAATGTGACAGCCTAACAGCCTCCTTGAAAACAGGGGACTATCCTTCCCTCTTTAATCACATTAGTAGAAAGTGGCCAGGGGAACATGTGTGGTTTTAGAGAGCGATTATGATACATTTTTAATTCCGAACACCTCTTTGCGCCTTAAAACCAGCAGCAGATTCTTCTTACTCTCAGCCTGGAAGCATTTGTTTGTCTTTGTGTCCAATACTCCCTAGTGACAGTGTGCGACGACAGTGATTTTTAAATAGAGCCGGTGGAGTGTCTCCTCGTTCTGGCCATCAAGATGATGCCGTTTTAAGATAACGTCTCATGTCACTGAAACAAGTGAAATGAAATGTACTGGGACTGTAGTTAAAGGAGGCTCGGCTGAAACACTGTGTTTTAACTGCGGGCATAAGGGGATCATCAGTTAAAGCCTATTCCGAAAGCCTGAAAATCAGTTTGGGCAGAAATGGCATCTTTTTTTTTTTAAATTCCTCCAGCTCTTCTTTTCTTGCTCCCTTTTAGTTGGTCCAAGCGAGTTTCGACTTTTCCTCAACCTTTCTCCTAAGTGTTTTTCTGGGCAGTTATTTTGAACCCTGAAGCAGTTTCTCCCTTTGTTGGGTTTGTTTGGACTTGTGAGAACACAGCAATCACAGTCGGGTGCAGATCAAATTAATTGGATCGAGCTCTTGTTGACAAGGAGGTTTCTTGGTTCATTTCAAAACCAAGTCGGGAGCTTCATCTGAAATGGTGACATGATTGGAATTGCAATACCGCAACATGGTCTCGAACAAGTTGGCGTGATTAGCTTTTTGTGGGAAATGTGCAGAACCCTTATGCTCATGAAGGCGACACAACTAAAATCTGGCAGTTGGCCTGAAGCTGTGAAGATCAGGGCCTGGATGAGATTCCACATTCATTTTCAAATCTGGCACCTCAACTTCAATTCCCTGCTGACACCAGAAAGATTTCTTGGTCCGGGGGGCTGACTCTTTAGCAATTTTCAAGACCAGGCTTAAAACTTTTCTGTATGACAGAGCTTATAGTTAAAAAGTTAAAGTTCATTTACTCTTTAGCTATGCTGCTACAGGCCTAGACTGCTGGGGGAAGGACTGAGCACCTCTCTCTCTCTCTCTCCCTCTCCCTTTCCCCTCTCTCTCTCTCTCTCTCTCTCTCTCTCTCTCCCCCTCTCCCTCTTCCCTCTCCCTCTCTCTCTCTCCCCCTCTTCCCTCTCCCTCTCTCTCTCCCCCCCTCGCATGCGCCGTCATACCAACAACCTGCTTCTCCGAAATCCCAGTTTCTCTCAGTTCCAAGCATGTGCATTGCATTTACTAACCATGTTTTCCCGAAGTCTCCGTCTCCCCCAGCTCCTCTCCTCTCTCTCTCCCAGCTCCTCTCCTCTCTCTCCCTGTCCTCATCCTGCAGGTGATGAATCATCACCATCCCATGTTCCTGCAATGCCTGCTGCTCCCACATCTTCAAGAATTCCATACAGCATCATTCCTACGAACCTCATGCAGCATCATGTTCCTGCCTACACCTGTTTGAATATCCCCTCCTCCTGCTCTCTTTCTCTCCCTACTCTACCCAACTTTGCCCCCCCCCCGTGCCTCTCTCTCTCTCTCTCTCTCCCTCTCTCAACCCAACCGGTCGAGGCAGATGGCCGCCCCCCCTGAGTCTGGTTCTGCCCGAGGTTTCTGCCTCTTAAAGGAAGTTTTTCCTTGCCACTGTCGCCAAGTGCTTGCTCATCGGGGGATCTGTTGGGTCTCTTTAAATAATTTTATAAAGAGTTTGGTCTAGACCTGCTCTATATGTAAAGTGCCTTGATGTAACTTTGTTATGATTTGGCGCTATACAAATAAATCTGATTTGATTTGATTTGTTCTGTGCACTTCTGTTTACACTTTTTTTTTTCTCTCTAACGGTGTCTAGTATTTGGCATCCATACAGTATTTCTCAGACAGAAAAAGGTCAACAATAATCTTGAAGGAATAGTACAACATTTTGTATGCAAATATCGGGATTGTGCTGAAACAGAAAATCTGTTTCTGTTCAAAGTCAATAAAAAAACAAAGAAAACCCAAACACACAACCTTATCTAAAGCTCACTAATGAACAACTGGAGGTCTCAGTTAAAGAAATAGCCCCCACACGAATAAAGAACAGCACCACATGTGAATTAGAAGTAATGGGAACAGTGTTTCTTGATGGGAAAGTGACCACTGATTTTCAATGCAGTGTAAGAAGCACCAAGCTAACCCACCCTACAGTACACTCAGTGTGATGGAGGCACAAAACAAATTTACCAGTGTGGCCAATAGATTGACAATGTCAACAACTTTTTTTCAGACTGATAGTAGAAATATAATAAGCTCCATAGACAGTATGTCATGTAAAGTGTCTCACATGGAGGTTCCAACCTGGGTTGAGAGTTCAGCTCAATTTTTATAAATAAAAATTGTTTTATTTATTATTTTATTCGAATGTGTCACATTTTCGCATAGATTTCAGTACAAAGTGATTGCTTCTTACAACCTGTCCATTTGCTTCCTCATGGTCATTAGATAGATGCAGATTTAAGGGTCTCCTGCTTTGGCTTCATTTTACAGCCTTAGAGTCTATTCAACATCTGTATCCACTCTTTGCCCCCCATAATATTTCCCTTATCTTATCTGTAAAGTTTATAAGCCTGTGTGGAGCATAATCACCTCACATCCATTGCTTTGACCCAAAAAAAGCATACTTTTTATGTTCAGTATTCATTTCCCAGCAGGTCAGCTTCCTGACCTTCCTGACTCATCCCAGTTACAGCTCAGCACCGCCCCCTCCTGGAACCCCCATCCCCCTAATTACTTAATGATGAGTGGCCACCGAATTGGACCCTCTGTCCCCACAAGCCCTCTGCTGGGTCCAGCTCTCCTCCTGAGCTTATCACTCTCTTAGTCATTCCTGCCACGGCTCGAGCTGGTTGTCCAGATTAGCTATCTGTAAGCACCTCTGGAAATCAAATAACAGCAGATAAGGTAGAAAAAGAAGGGGGGGGGGGTTATAGCTTTCTCTGTCTGAGTAGATGATTGCAATCAAAATACTGGACAAGAGCTCTGTTTTGGAATTCAATAAGGACACAGGAGAGAGGAGAGCTTGTTCCCAAATTTAGAAGTTCTTCTCTGCCGAGGCAAGGTCATATATACATATAAAGTGTACAAATATCGAGTGGGTGAACAAAAATAATAGAGTTTTTTCCACACCCCCCACTTTCCTGACATTGTAGTATTTACCTGAGGGCAAAGACAGGCAAAGGCAGTCAATAGCTTTGATGGAAGACAGGTACAGCGATAAATATTTGATGTTATTGACGGGTTGCTGTGCTCAGAATGAGACTTAGTACATCCCAACATAAGAAAGCAGACTGATTCTGCATCTGTGTGCACGGAAATCAATGGAAAAGGCGATATCAGCTCTTAAAAGCTGATATTGATTCAACACTTTGATCTATAAATATTTTTGAAAACCTGCTGAGTCGGCTAATTGAAGGAACCTTTTATACGCGATTATCTGATATCCGCTTGAGCAGATGCTCTGTGTGATTCGTATGCTGAGCTGTGTATTTTAACATAAAATACCTGACTTGCCTTTAAATTGTATGGTTTCAGAACAAAGTTGAGTTTAATTATGGTTGTTTAACCTACAAATATTGAAACAAAATATGAAAAATAAACCCTAATCCAGACAGTTCTGGAACCATCTGGTCGTAATTTTTCTGTTCTGAATGTCTTCTTGCAGACTGCGAGGCAAGGTAAGAGGAAATACAAAAGGGAAATAGTGAAGTAGAAGCTTTTCTGGCTTAGAGGTAGTGGACAGGTGTGAGGAGGCGTCCGTTGAGGTACCTGATTATGACCATGTTATTGGCAGCAGAGGCTGGACAGGATAGTTCTGATTGGAGCTGAGACGGACGTGAGACATGTTGGGATGAGTCGGGATGGATGGACAGGTCACCTCCCTGCTGTTGGGGTGAGAGGCTTTTTTCTTGTGAATTTCATTTTCATTCTTTCCTTTGGGTTAGTCAAACCAAGCTTGTAGTTTGTTTGTTTGCTATTTTGTCAGCGTCTTTGCTACCACACTTGCAAAATACAACTGTATTGTACCGCCAATTCTGATCAGGACTGGACACTATTGAGAGGGGAAAAGATAAGAACCCTTTTACATTACCTCCTGCCTTTCTCAACCACTTTTTTATTTCCTTTTTAAATTTCATATTTTGCTTTTTAAATTTGGGCCATGGCATCACTTCACACCCCAATAGTTAGATTCTATTTCCTTGTTCTTTTCCCCGAGGCTGCAGCGAAGGGCCTCGTTTTCATTGTTGCTGCTTGTTCTTGTGAATAAATGTAGAAGTGGCGAATGGCCATTGTCCTCTTTAAATTGATCATTTGTGAAAATATCTGATCTGTATTAAACATCTACAAGTGCAATCTTATTTTTTCTTCTTTTTTTTCCCCTGTGTATGAGCACCTTAGCCTCCCCTCCATTATTTGTGTACAGTCTTGGAAACGTTTCCAATTCAAGCTGATAGTTGACTTGTGTATTTTTTAAACCATGATATTCCTACATTCTTGGTTCTGCCCGAGGTTTGTGTCTCATAAAAGGCAGCTATTCCTGCCACTATTGCCGAGTGCTTGCTCTTTGTGGGAAGTCCTTGGTTAGGTATAGGGTTAAACCCTAACCCAGCAAGGTCTAGACCTACTTTGTATGGAAAGTGCCATGAGGTAACTTTTGCTGTGAATTGGAGTTTTATTAATAAGAATTGTCTTGACACAATCACAACTCTACCTTTTTTGTAACCAAGTTGTATTTGTTTATAGACCTCAAGTGTTTGATGATCACAGGTTTTGAAAATAATAGCTTCAGTATGTCATTAAGATTGTCGTGCCAGTGGGACCAATCACAGCACAATTCACCACTTATTGTGATCTCATGAGGAAACAGATGGAGCCAACACGGCGAGTGAGGCACTGAAACAACAGCAACGTGCTTTAATGTCAGTAAAATATGTCTGGACGAGCCTGGATTGAGCTTAAACCTACCACGATGATATTCATTGGTTTGTGGGCTGCTGCATTTTGAAACCAAGGAGATTTAAAGGAGAGGGCACACTAAATCCAGTCTTAGGTCTGGATGAGAAAATGACAGACACAAGTTATTCACCAAGAACTGGAGGTGGAATTTCAATTGTCAGTTTAATTACCTGTTAACAGTAATATTTTAACTAATGTTAGCAAGAGTTGGAGCGTTAAACTTTACTTGGCAACTATATCAGCTACATTGGTACTCCTCTGTAATGTTAACGGTTAGCAGGCTAATTCAGGTATAAAGTGTTGGTGTAATTTAAATAGCCACTGGTGATATTGTGAAAGTGCTGATGTGATCATTACTTTAACCATCCAAATTTTCAAAAATGTTTCGTATAGATATTTTGGATGACTTTCGACACAAACTCAGCAAATTCTTTCCCCATGTGGAGGCAAACATAACAATTAGGAGAAGCTTTGGGAGCTCTCAGTTAAAACTGCTGACTTGTCCATTATTGCATGTGTCTGTTTCAGTGATAGCTATGTGAACAAAGAGAGCAGGCCATGGCAGATGATCTGTATGAACCCGTGTGACGTCCACATGGGGGCCTTTTAACACACCCCAGTGCTTGCCGGCTGGAGGACGGGGGAAAGGAGGTCAGTATTAAATTAAATTAGCGTCAGAAGAGCAGTCGGTTTGCAGCTCCCTGCTGGAACTGAGGAGGCTGCTCTGATTGTGGCGGCATTCTCATTCACATTCAGACGGGGTGCGCGACTGCAAAGCTGCTGTCACCCTCTTATTATTGCGGGCCGGTTAAAAAGCAGAGCCATATGTGTGCGTCAGCCTGCATGAAGTAGTGTATCTTATCTGATTGTGAAGATCTGGATTTGTACCACAGCTCCAGCTGCTCCAACACCAGACCTCTGTGGGAAATTGCAGAGGCCATTTTTCAGTGCAGGAAGCACTATGTTTGTGTTTGGCTTGGCTCTGGTCCGTGTCTCCGGCATACTGAGTGCTTTGGAAAAGACTTGAGGAGAATTAAGCCCGAGAGTAACTATTGCAATGATTGAACTTGAGAGGCTTTAATTTGAAAATTATTTTAGAAACTTAACAAAGATATTAGAAGATGGCAGCAGTCAAATCCCCCCCCAAACAGACTACGGCACTGACACGCTGTACTGTCGAGCTGTTTGGGATTTAACTTGTAGAGCACCTTGGCAGAGGAGATTCATGAGGAATCACAAGTGGCATCAAATGAAGAAATACCGTTATTGGTTTTGCTGTGGTGCAGTTCAGTGAGAAGACAGAGAAGTGGAATGGAAAAGGAGGGATGAGTTTGGTGGAAAAGAGCGAGGTTGGGGATGGAAAGTGAATCAAAGGGATGGGGGGAAAGAAAACTTGTCCTAATAATGTGTCTTAAAATAGGAGAGGTCGCCCACGCAGACACTTTGCTCCTGGGTACTTGGCTCTGATTTATTTATTTTGTTTGTGGTAAGGAGTGATCCACTGAGGATTGTATAAAGGGAAAGCCCTATACCTGGGCCTCAGGCTGTCTTTATACAACTAAGGCAGCAATAACTCTAAATTTAAACCCCTGATATTTCACATCAGTATTGCTCTGCCTCTTTTCTGGGAGTGTGTACTGAAAGCGACTACAGGGCTGGTTTCCTAGTGGCTGGAGTGAGTTTCAAAACCCACAATCCCAGAGAAACCTTGTGATCTGACTTGTGTACGTAAAGCCTCTGGACAGTAGAGGCCTGTGAGACTTTAGTTGCGATAGAGCAAAGACCGTGGATGGAGAGCTACAGCATGATTCCTATCAGATTCACGGCTAGTGTTCACATCTCTGGGCTACAACGGGAAAAAAAAGAAAAGAAGAAAAGCGGGCTGGTAAGGTTTGGACTATTGACAAGAAGAAACAAGAAAAAGTAGTGAAACAGCCTCTGAAATGAGTGTGTGCTACAAGGGGGAGAGATGAAAGACAATGTTCAGGGATGCGCTGGACACACAGCTCAAAACACAGTGGAATCAAAGACTCGGGGAAAAAAAATTGAGGAAAACAGAGACGTTCTCTTTCTGTTTCTGTGGTTCATTTCAGACCATTTTAGGCTTTTTCACTCCATCTGATGTCAGTCTGTGGACTGAAGTTGAAGGGCTTTTTCCAATCCTTGACTCTTTAACACCAGGAACAAATTAACAGCAGCTAAGCGCCCAGCAGTTTGTTTTTCAGCCTTGAAGGTTTCTTTAGTACATGCTCTTCTGGTCTACTCTCATGTTTGACTACTGATGTAGAGAGTAAATATTTTATAAGGACTAGACAACAGACGTGAGGGTTTAGATCAGATTATGATGATGGTGCTTCAGGTATTCTGTGTTTTGGCTATAAAATCCTAAATCAAGTCTTAAAATTTCAGACTTTGGATATGATCTGGACCTGGGGCTGCTTGGTGTTGACTTGGCTTGTTTTTCAACTAATAAACTTGCTACCTAAGATGGGCTTTCTTTGCCCAAACACACTGTTCTTAGCATTTGAACTTTGTTGCGAGTAAAAACAGATACTGATTGGTATTAAAGTAAAGATCAAGTCGATTCTGTTGAGGCTCAAGTTTGAAGATTTGTCACCAGAGACCACATCCTCTGTCTAACCAGAAAGGACATAGCTTTTATATCCCGTTGTCTCTCGATGTTAATATCTCTTTTAAAAGCCATGACTTCATGTTTTCACTCATTATCTAAAAAGTATAGATGCCATTTCACAATTTTTTTTTTAAAGTGGTCCCTGATTAGTCTTATCAGTCTTTCCAACCCACCCCTCCCACCTCCAAAACCTACTTTGTGATACTGAAGCCATATTGTGTGTTTAAAGTATTTATACAATGAATCGCTGCCTGTCTAAACTTTGGAAGATGGTAGTGTACTAGTTGTGTACAACAACCTAAAGTAACACAATCCAATATTCACATATTTATAATGATGCGGACTCGGTTTTCCAAACTTTCCATACTGTGTTTGTATCCTTCAGGTTTTTATCATCTATTGCTTTCACATGCAATAGGAGCTTTATTACCAGTGAAAGTGCTCAGAAGAATCGTGCTGTGATTTGTTGATGAAAAGCAGGATGACGTAAACTGTTTTATTCTAGCACAACCTCAGTCCATCTCTTTGCCAGTCCCTGATTAGTGATTCCTTTTCAGCACAGTCTCTTGTGGACTGGCATCCCCCAGCTACCTTGGATTTTGTTCTGAAGCCAAGATCAATGTGAGTAATACAGCGCCAAAATTTGGGCTGCACAAAAAAAAAAAAAAAGAACAGAAGAAAGAAATAATCACCCAAATCAATTCCTGAATTTCTATATCCACAACAGCAGGCGTGTTTTTCTAGATATCATATGATCATCCTTCTCTACAGTAGTACCCAGATATAATAACAACCTGGATTTACAGAGATGTGGAGGTTTTCTTTAAAAAAAAAAAAAATAAAAAAATCTAACCAGGCTGCTGGTGCAATAAACTGGCGTATGCATGCAGCCCTGTTTCAAACAGCTTATAGGATTGTAACTGCAGCATTAATATCAAAACCTGCACATGCAGAAACAGAAATCGGTCGTAAAAACCAAAGAGTCATGTTGAAAGAAGCGGCTCTACAATAAAACGTAATAAAAGATCAGAGACATGCTACTGTCAGAAATCATGTTCGCTCTCTCGCACTTGAGCTAGGCTGTTATCCCATCGAAGGAAATTCATCATACGCGGACTAAAAAGAGATGAGGTAGCTCACTTTCAGACGCACAAGTCAGCTCTGCTTCACATCACACACACACTTCTCGCTCAGTCGCACACACCCTGCCAACTCAAGGGCTTATATCGTGAAATAAAACACTCTAACACAACAAAAGATTTGAAAAAGATAAACAAATCAGCGTCAGTGATTATCAGCAGTCCAGAAACCCAAAACCCGTTTTAGCCTCTTGTTACGCTATTATGGCATAATCACACTTCCTGTTAGCAACTAGTTAGTAAGCAGAACATTCAGAAGCTGATAAGAAAGAGAATTGGTGGAGACCAAAACAGAACTAAAAGGATAGAGAATACTGGAAATAAAGTGGCTCCAAATGTGCAGGTAGATGCTTACACTTAAGCTATAGCGACCTTTATAAGTTGTCTCTGTTATTACGGCCTATTGTGGCACAGTTCTTGGACAATTTTCGAAAGGTCCAATATTTTAAACCTTTCCATGATTTTTATATCAAGTGACTCTGAAGATCAAGTCCTGTAAGGTTGAATGGTAGCTCCAGGTGGGCTGAGAGCAGTGACTTAAAGTTACAGAAGTTACACTTCCTGGTTTTAAGGTTGCTTCTTTGATACTTTCATATTGATACAAAACCTAGAATTGATTTAGAATCCAAAAGTTGACATTTCACGTTAGACGAATGTGACATAAAAATAATTTTGCATGAAAAAAAGAGGGAATTAGTTTGCGATTTAAAAGCTTTTCAAGTGTCACCAACCATTTTCTGTTGCAAGATCACCTAGCATTTTTACCCTCCAAATTGTAGGAAAGAATGTTAACAAGATGAAATGTGTTTTTGTGAAATTTTAACTCAACTAATTTTCAGTTCATGCAGTTGAATGTTGCATCTGCAGCACTGCAATGACGGCAGACCAGAACATAGAAAAATATTTTTTTTCTGATCCTTAGTGTCAGTATCCAACAACATCTGGATAGGATGACCTTTTTATCTGGATTTGAACCTTGTTCCAGTTAAATCGTTGCTTGTGTTGTAAGGTGATCATTTTTTTTTTGTTCTGATATCATGCATACTAACAAAGGAATCAATGAATGCTACTTTAAATAATCATTATTAACTTAAAATAAATATTTATTAAATATACCCTGTGTGTGTGCATGCTTTATTTCCAGTATTCTCTATCCTTTGTATTTGTCTGTCTGTTTGTGTATGCCACTCAATGTGTGTGTGTGTGTGTGTGTGTGTGTGTATGTGTGTGTCCATGTCAGTTGATAAACTACTCTCATATCAGAGGAGTCTGTGGCTGCAGCACACACACACACACACCTGCAACTGTCACCTGTACCTCCAGGGTTGCTGGGACAAAACCCAAAACGAGCTGATTTTTGGCTCAGTGAAGTCCTCAAACTAGGGCAATTTACGAGGACAAAAGGGTAACTCCTATCAGAGAACTGAGCAGACGGTGATTGCTACAAGTTCCTGAAGCAGTTTGTGGGTTTTGGTTTTTCTAGAGCCTAAAATGTGGACTGACAACGATGTAAAAAGCTAAGACAGTTCTGCTGTTGTCCTATGAAACTGTATTGGAGGGAATTGGAGAAATAGATGGTGGACATGTCCTTCAGAGGCTCACAGAACAAGTTCTGTTAGACTCATTGCTGAAGTATACACACTGAAACAAGACAACAATCTCTGCTGCTTTGGAAAAAATGTTGTGTTCAGCTCAAACTCTGTGCCCATGAGGACGATTTATGAATATTTTTTCAGGCTATTTTCACCTCAGCTCTCCATTCTGGCGAAACTACACACCACTTCCAACTCTGAACATTGCGTGCAATACACACCCATTAGAAACTGAAAATTTGTCAAAATTGAGCACGATACTTGTATATTTGCTGCCCAAAAAGTAGCTAAAGGTTTGAAAAAGGCTGACAATTTGAGAGTCGAACCACACACAATTACACAAACATACACCCATTCTGTTTTATTTTTGCTGCAAAAAATGCGTATACCTTCGAGAAAATACATAGCACACTGATCGAGACCAAGCCGTACATTTTGATATATAATTAGTTAGGGTCAATATCTCTCAACGGTTGTCCTGACGCCGGATCGATAGCCAGCGGCTTCCCTAACTTCCCCACAAATCCATGAATCGACCGCTGCTACCGGGCCGAGTTGACTATAGCAGCACTCATGTCAGTCAATGGGAGCAGCTGAGCTGTATGAAGGTAATCATGTGCAGATGTCTTTCATGTAGAAATGATGGCCGCCATTTGATGTGTCCGGTCAGAGGCTGATAGATGTTGCTAGTATCTGCCGCCATTGACGAGCATCTGTGACTCAGCGCGGACCCGCCCCCTACTGAGAGCGAAAGAGCGGGATGCCCAAACATATCCGATAATGCGGATGCGTCTGACAGCACATTTTTCATCCTGCTGCATTCGCTGCTACGTGAGACTAAGTTATTTGATTGTGACATTATTATGCAGAGTGTCGCTAGAGACTGAAGATGTGATTTGCTTCAAATTCATGTTTCAATATTCATTCTAAGCAGAGAGAAGTGTGCTTTAGATAGTATTGAGCTCTATCGCCCTCTTTCCTCTCAGATCCATTAAGGTAAAAACTCCCTACACTGTATTGGCATTCTGATGGGTAGCATCCTACTTAGAACACCCCAAGCTCTTTATTTATTTATTTTTTTGCCTTTTATTCCTAGACAATGCACTGCGAAGGAAAACATCAATGCCTTGTCTTTGGGGAGAGAAGCAGAGTGGGCTTTGACCATTTAAAACCTTCCTGTGAATAACACTGTGATCAATCCCAAACCAAAAAAAAAAAAAAAAAAAAAAAAAAAACGAAAGAAAAAGAAAAAAAAAGAAAGAAAAACAGCAACCACACTAAGACACACACACACACACACACACACACACTCGCTTTTGCTCAGGAAGCCATGTGCGCAGGCTAATGCACACACACCATCATACCCTTGGGATCCTGCTGCTTACCAGGATGCTAAACTGGCTGAGAGAAGCTCACCACAGTGGGATAATGCTAAATCATTACCACACAATCAGCCTGAATGCACGCACCAAAGTGAGCGTCATCCATTTTGTGTGGGCATTTTTAATCCTGAGAAGATAAGAACAGAATGTTTTTTTTTTGTTGTTCTTGTTGACACAGTGTCAGTGGTTGTGCTAATGCCAACTCCTGCTCTCTGACCTGTCTTAAGGGACATTAGTAGAGCATTTTGATTTGTATGAATCAGTTTGTTTGTTTGTTTTTTTTACTCACTGCAGTTATTGTATCTGTACTCTATAAAACATGATGTGATGTGCCAAGACTACTGATTTTATCATGAGTACATAAAAACAAGACTCTGTTTAACTTTTTACATCATGGATACAATTGTTTGAATGACAATCCAGATAACCTTGAACCTTGAGTGTTAACGATACTTTAAATAATAGTTTTACAATTTCTGTCCTTCAGCTGCTCTGTTTTTAGACTTAAAGTATGAAAGAAAAGAAAAGAGAGAGACACTGGAGTCCCTCACACTGAGGCCTGAGGGGAAATAAGATTCTGGTCCTGCAGATATTGATTATTACCCCTTTTTTCCTCTCTTGTCAATAAACACATAGAAATACACAAACGCCTCCCACTCAAAAGCTCACTTTAAAGTACGTTCACATGCACTAGTGGGAGCAAGGGAGTTCAAAAGTACGACTCATAATCACACATACATTCCCACGTGACCAACCACACATTACACCATACACACATCCACCTCTCCCATGGTGCTGTACCAATAGCTGCAGAGCCTTTTGCCACCTCTCTCACTGACACCGCCATTAAAGCTCAGAGTGCGTCCATGTCTTACCTCTCTCAGGAACGAGGGCACGTTCCAACGCAGCAGGTCAATTTGATTTTAACGTCTGTTGAAAATAAATGTGTTTTCCTTCTTTCTTTGCGGCATGTTTACACTCGTGTGAGCCCCAGATTCTAAATAGAGCATGTAAATGTGCACATATTTCACCTTTCCTACCCACATTACCACCCCTGTCTCTGTGGCTTCATCGTGCTGCAGAGCAGCTTGCATTATAGAAGATCTATTTTCTGTGTGAATGTGTGTGCGAGAATGTTTATTACTGAGACACTTATCCCCGCATCAGTTGGCCTCTGTCCCAACTACCAGCCAGCTGTCACTGTCAGCCCCAAACACACATACACACACAGTAGAAACATATGTTGACCCTCTCACTCACGAGATGTGCTGTACTACTCCCCAGGGCAGCGAGCATTATTATCTGTATCGATTGAGCTGAGGTACTCTGGGACGACAAATCCAATGCGGTTAAAGGACCAAGTTCTGCTTTTGATTAAACAGAGGCAGAGTGAGGTCCTTGTCTGTCCTGGTGTCAGGGTTCAGGCACTGGAGGGATTGACAGGATCTGATAGTGGGTCTGTTTGTGGGTTTGCAGGCAGTACAAATGCAGACAATGTTACATGACCACCGGGGCTGGATGAACCTTCTAGGGGACCTGCATTGCAAAATGATGTATGGGCCCCCACTGATTCCCCGTTCCTCCTCTTCTCCGCCTTGTGTGTGTGTGTGTACATTATTACTACCTGGAGCTGTGAGATGTGACAAAAGTCAAGGCAGTTTTATTCCTAAAGAGCCAACTCACAACAGGGCATTTCTCTTATTGAGCAGGTCTAGACCAAACTCTTAATAAGATTTACAGGTTCAGCCCCCCATGAACAACCACCCAGCTACAAAAAAAACCCCAAAACAAAAACAATAACAAAAAAAAAAATTACTTGCCTTCAGAGGAACCTGGAGAAAGACCAGTTCAAATGTTGATGTATAGTAATAGTATATAAGAGATAGAGTAAGCCATGTTGTAACAAGTATTAATAAAAAATTAATGTGTACAGATGGAGAGAACAAGAGAGGAGTGTTGTGCATCCTGGGAAGTCCCCTGGCATCTTGGTCCTTAAGTTGAAGGAAAGTCTGAGCCAGTCAAACCATGAGATTCATCAAAATGACTGCTTGTAATGCCATAACAGTCCATCTACTGGACCAAAATAGGGTCCATAAGACAGGATTCTGACAGATGAAGGCTCTCTAGCAACCAGCGGCTGGAAAACACCCAACCAATGCACTTGCTGCTACCAAGCTACCGAAACCGAAACCAGAACAACGGGTATTGTTAAGTTCTCAGGCAGAGCAGGCGAAATCCTGTACAGCTGACTGAGCGATTAAGACAGCTGTTCTAAAAGCGTGGGCCAAAAAGAGTCGCTGGTTCAAATATTATATGTAAAGTGAAATGTTTGTCAAACTAAGCAACTACAGAGTCCATCCATCCATCCCCCATACTTTATAAATGGGCTGGAGTCAGCCCCAGCTGGCATTGGGTGAGGGCGGGGTGCACCCTGGACAGGCAAGTGGTCTATCCGACAACAGACAGAGACAGACAACCAATCATGTTCACACTCACATACTTTCAGACAATTTAGAGTCACCAAGGTGGAGGATCTGCAGGAAACCCACATAGGGAGAACATATGAATCCGCACGAAGGCCCCAGGCCCAGACAACCTTTACGGTGAGATGACAGTGCAAACCACTGTACCATTGTGAACTGCTGTATGTTTTGTTTTCAATATTAGTTCAACTAAAAACCTCAGCTAATTTGAATTCAAGCATAAGGATTTGAATTAGTTGGACCATAAACACTCTGACTGGAGGTTTAAAGGCGACTTAACAGAAAACTCTCACACAGTTGACGCATCAAGTGTTAAGTTTTACTCTATTGTCGTCACTATGGCTGGGACTTGTGTTGTATATAAAGACGTCTCGGCATTATGTAGTACTATGTCACACGAAGAGCACCCCTTGTAGTCTTGCTGTTTATGAAGTACGAGTCTTGTGTCTCCCAGTCCGGTCTCTTTGCTGAAATAAAAATTTCCATATATATTATTTTTTCCATGCAAGCTCACCACAACACTACTGGTGTAGTATCCCTGTTGGGTTTCGGGGGATGTTTGGGAGGTAGGTGGTCCGTGAGTTTTACTTTAGTCCCTGGACTGAAAAAGTTTGGGGAAAACTGCTGTAGAACAAAATGTAATGTCCGCAGCAGCTGACATTTACACTGGGTACTTTTCCTCTGCATGCATCTCCTCCACATGTCTGTTCCACTCTCTGTAGCTATTACATCAATAAGCCAATTGAATAATGAGACAGACAGTGAGAACAATGCATTCAGAATTGATCTCAAGAAAAGATTTTTCTCAGAAGAAAGAAAAGAGAGAGAGAGAGAGAGACAAAAATGCTGGATCAATTCTGGATCAGTGCAGTTTCTTATTACTGACTGAGATCATGTTGATGATTTCATCACTGCAGCAGTTCAGTTTTTGGTAATGTTTGATGTGTAAAAGAGGTGCTTTTATAAAAATAGATGATCTATTATGTGAACTTCCACCAACATCCTTTTCTTTGAATGGTTGTTTGTGCTGAGGAGATTTCCACTGTGGACAAGAGGAGTGATTTAATTTAGTTTAAATAGCTTCCATTAATGTAAATAACTAATTGGTCCATTGTTTCCCTGACTGTTCCGTTTTATAAACTAACTTGAATCTATTCTTGAAAACCCAAGAGCAAAAGCTTACTTCTCTCTGTGGATTTATCCCACCCTCTGACCTCCCTCGTCATAGCTGCGGGAATAAACCTGAACCACATCCTGGGAGGTTCACAGTGTCATACTGCAGGAGTAGCTTCTGAAGTTGAAACGAGTACCGGTTTAAGTGCTGCTCAATTTAGTGATGCTCTCGCAGGCTCTTATCATCCAATCACACAGCAATGACAAGCATGAGAGCGTCTCTTGTGTTTATGTGCTCATTTTACTAAATAGGTCTGCGGATAATGATTGTCATTCATATAGCGCTCTGACTGGACTAGATGGAAGAGCATGTTCTACTCTTTACATTTGTGACACCTCTTATAATAAAGAAACAAATACATGAACAGTTTCAATACCAGATATTTCCCCCCCAACTGAAAAAAGTAAACAAATACAGACAAAGCTGGTCTGAAGAAGATGTTTTTGGAGGAGTTATGCTTAATTTTCTTTCCATGAGTGTGAGTGAGGAGATTAGAATAGAATAGAATCTTACTTTCATGTCTGATTGGTCTAATGTAGCATAAAGAGGGGGAGCAAGTGGGAAACAAGCCTGTTCAAATTTAAGAAAAAAAAAAAAGCCCATTAAAATGCCCAGGCTTACTATTTTAATAGATTATGTTTTGTTTGGGTAATCAGCACAAAAACACTGTTGTGAAAGTAAAACAAATGTGAAGCCATTTGTTTTGGTGGTGAGATTTACAACAAACAACAAACAACAGTGAAACTATGAGATTCACAGTGATTGGACACCAGAGCACATCTTTGTATATATATATTGTACTATATAAAATATAGTACATTTTCCTAAAGTATATCTTAATATATTCAGAGGATATATAAAATTATCATGACATATCACACCTTTCACATGTTGATAAAATTCTGGATTTGAGGACATTCATTCATTCATCTTCTATCGCTTATCCGGGTCGTGGGAGTGCTGGAGCTAATCCCAGCATTGGGTGAGGGCGGGGTAGACCCTGGACAGGTCCATCATAGGGCCAACACACAGTGACAAACAACCACTCACACTCACACTCAGACCTACGGACAACTTAGAGTTACCAATTAACCCAAACATGATGTCTTTGGACGGTGGAACGAAACCAGAGTACCTGCAGGAGAAAATGCAAACACAGAAATTATCCGAACCCATGACTTTCTTGTTGTGGGGCAACACTGCTAACCACTATGCTGCCATGCTGCCTAAGGACATACAGTATATAAGATTTTAATGGGTCTCTATAAAGAAAAAACAGCACATCTCAGCATTGCAGAGCTTGCTGAACTTCAATCTCTTTGTTTATTTGGCCATTATTTTTATTCACTTTGTAATTTGATTTCTCAACAAATTAACTTAACACAAAGTTTGGCCAACAATACAAAATTAGCGACTCGACATTAATCAAGCTGTGTTTTTACAGTGTAATGGAGGAACAAATTATTCCGAAAATACATGTTCAATCAATCCAAAAAACTTATAATTAGTCCCACAGTTAATCAAGTTTAGCTGAGGTACCGCCAGAGAAAAGAAGAAGTGAAGCTTTGCCTGCTCATTTTCTTCACATGGTTTCAAAGCTGCGCATCGGTGCAGAACAATAAAAAAACACTTTGACAAGGGTGTGCATCATTTATTTGCCCCTGATTTACAGTCACTGAGCCGGTGGCAGTCAACAATACAAACGAGCCCAAGCAGTCGTTGATGTATACATCCCGTCTCACATTCTCTTCTGCTCGTTCTCCCTTTCTCATCATTTGCCCCCCCCAAAGGCAGAATATTGGAGGAGTCTTTAATCATCTTTACTGCCCACTCTATAATCCCTGCTAAGAGACTAATCCATGAGCTGCCACTACAGAGACCAACCCCACTGAGTCAAGGGAAAAGAAAAGCAAAACAACAGAAAGGCTCAGTGCACAAAAAAAAATCCCTGGTGATAATAACATTTATGGTTTTGAATTCTGTTGTGGGATGAGATTTGTATTATTCTGTTGAAGAAGAAAGAAACATGTTGTAATGATTTGACTGGCATGACTGAGGATTTGCAGGATTTTCTGTCCTGTGACACCAAAAAACGACTTTTACTGCTCAATGTTTTATAAATTATAGTGAATGGCTTGGCAGAGCACTATGTCAGCAAAATCTCTCATCTTCTGTTGAAGTTGTTTGAAGATAACCAACAGAGTTCATAAAATGAATACTACAATTCTGGAAAGAGGGAGAAGAATGAAAATGCACTTATTTCTTTCCAAGAGAGAGAAGCTCGATATCGACAATCAACGATTTCGCTTAATTTGGAGCTGGAAGGTGACTAAACAGCTAAATGACTTCAGCTGGCGACACACTGGATGTGTCACACGTGTGGATTTTGAGATTTGGTATTGCGCTGAAAACAGACATCTTGATGTCATTTTGCCAATTTATTATTACCACTTCAGTAGCTATATGTGGAGACAGTGAAGTTTTTGAAAATAAGGCAGACTGTATTGACGTCTATTTGAAAATGGCTCACTTGATATATTTGCTCAGAAAACATTTTCCTGGCGAGTTTATGGCCTGAGCCTCTGGTTAAAATTTTTTGTCAATACAAAACAATGTTCAGTTTTTAAATAATTGTGACACAGAGAGGAAAATCGACCATAAAGAAGGGGACGAATTTGGGTGTGGCCTCCACGTGCTCGATGGATTGGACCACCCAATCTGCACAGAGCACAGAGCGGGTCAGATCAACCTCTTAGTTCTCCGCACTTCCCCCCATCAAATACGGTTCCATCTGGTTTCCAAAAATCAAGATGAAGACAACACAAACACAAACCACAAGGAGCTGTTTATGAAGTCACCCATTGGCTTTTATACAACTTGGAGTCGGATGATACTTGGTGAGCACACAAACTGACATACACACATTTTTCTGGTCAGCCCAGTGTCTCCGGTGTCGACATTAATTACTTATTATTCCAGAACTTTTCATTGTGTCACTTGGCTTTCATCATTACACGCTGGTCAGTCGTGGCTTTCAAATCAGAAACTGCTTTGAATCTTGTAGCTGGTTTAGTCACTGTCAGTCAGATCTCTGTGGCAATATTGATGTTCTACTGTGAATCTGACAACATCTGCTGATTAAGGGTGCAATAAGTGGATGAAAACCCCAGAAAAAGCAAGTAAGTAAAACTTAAGGTGGGTTTTTGGCCACATGATGAACTGTATTATCTTTAGTATCACTCCACTTTTTCCTCAACTATTTGACTCAGCGCCTATTTTACAAGGAAGATAATCCCACCACCTTCATCAAGCATTATCCTCATCATCAACAAGTCAAATTTCAGTTTGCTATGTAAACAAATTTGTGCCAAACTGCTCATTTTCCCATCAGCCTCAAGCTGTAGTTTATGTTTACTGCTAATTAGCAAATACTAGAATGCTATCACACTAAATTCTACAATTCAGAGTGGCATGAAAATGAACAATTTTTATTTTGATGTGCATGTACATAAAAAAATTTAAACCGGCCTGAGTAAGAGTGTGGGCTCAGCGTGCACGGCTGCCAAACAAACCATAAAAATTGCTCTTTGTGAGATAGTCAGGGCAACACAAGTAAACACAATCTGTTGACAACATGGAGACTGCTGTTCCCTCTAAAATCTGCATGCATCATCGTATTGTTTTCCCTTCATCTCTTGCTCACTCCGTACCCAGCATTCCCCTGCACTGCCTCTGCCGTTCTGGCTCCATTGTGTATGTTTCTGTGCACTTCTCAGGTTGGCAGCACCATCAAGAAAATGCCATGAATCGTGGGAAATTCAACTTGACTTGTATTGTGTTATCGCTCCCCACTGGCATCTCAGTGGTTTTTGACAAATTTAAAAAACATGGTCTCAGGTTCTTGCTGGTGAATTAAATGACAAGTTCGTGGGATTTGTTTTCTGTATGGGATGGGGTCATTTCAGGACAGTGCGAACAGTGAATGTACAGTAGCGCTACAACTGGTTTTGCAGGCGGAATGCTAAACAGGGTAAAAAGGTTTATTTTGAGCCTGGCGGGAAGAAAAAAATATATATCACACTGTCTGTGTCTGTTATAATGCAACTTTATTGTGCTACACAACCATTGTGTGGTTGAAGACATTTACAGCTGAAAAGAAGCGTAAACAAATGGATAAAAGAAATCTGCAGTTGTGAATGAGTGCATGCTTAATCCACTTTAGACTAGTTATTCAGTGTCTGCCGTGGGTTGTGAGCATGAGCAGCACTTCCAGTGACAGCTATTGGAATTCACACGGTGGGATGCCTTCGGCCACAGGAGGATACAGCTAGCCTTCCGTGAAATGGTAATGCATATTGTGACTAACAAGGCGGTTGCGTATGCAACCTTTGTTGAGATAGTGCAAATGTTCAACCTGCAAAACACATGATGATCATCAGGAGGTTTTTTTTTTTTGTTGTTGTTTTTTTTTGGTACAGCTGGTAGTGATAAATACTTTTTTTTTTTTTCCTTCTTCAGGGTGAATAAATCACAATCTAGAAGAAGCATGGGACTACAATGTCCAATGAAGGGATGAAAATCGATAGCAGACCAAAAAAAAAAAAAACCCAACAAACAAACAAACACGAAACAGCCGCTCCTTTAAATTGCACTATTTCATCTGGAAGGAGAGTCACCAGGTGATTATCTTGACCAATGTGGAGAGATTCTGTACAGTACTGTAGCCCACATTTAGATGCATGGCATGATTTCAAAAGTTTCTATAAATAAGATATTAATTTCAGTTTTGGCAAACACAAGGCAGAGAAAGCAGCAAATACAGGATACATGTGAGCGAAGCTTCATTAGTATGCTGCACTCACAGCCCTGTACTAGATTGATTTTAGCACGGAGAGATATGGCCTCTTGCTCCCTTTTTCTGTGTCTCGCGTTGTCTGTCTCATGCTGAATGGTAATAATCGCAGTGATATTTTCTTCCACACGTGACGCTCGGCCGTTCTCAGCCTGTCAGATGTGCGAACCACTGAAATATGATCACATCCAATTCATGAGAAAAAGAGATAAGATCTTGGAGATAAAAAAAAGTGACCCATAAATAAATAAATGATCAGAATAACTCACATTGGCATATCAGTGTGTGAATCCCCTCCCGAATCTGCTAGTAGGCTGTGTGTGTGTGAGGGACAAGGTTTTTTTTCCCTCAATTGCTTTTCTCCTCTGAGCTCGAAGAAGAAAATTGCCTACTTAGATCAACAACTTGCCAGCTGCTTTGTCGAGAATGCCTTTAATTTGAATGGGCCATTAAAAAACTGACTAACAGCTGAGCCACCACCTTCTCTCTGACTGATGTGAGTCTGCTGGTCACCGCGAGGCCGACGCCTTCTCCAAACTCGACCCGTATGTTTTACTCCAGCACATGAAGGGAAAATATAACCTCTGATGGAGGTTTGCGTTATTACCTTGTTTAGCTGTTAGTGACGTGTTTGGTCACAGTCACACAACTATCTAATTTGGTGTGAGTGAAATATAGCCTGAGTTCTGACTGTTAAGATGTTATATGACTTGGAATTGGCCTGTCGCCATCTTGCTCTATGCTAATATTTATGTCATGTTGAGCAATGACAGTTGCCATATTAATTGCTCCATTACTGGAAATTGTCAGAGAACAGACAAAGGTAAGAAACTACAGTATTAGCATGCACTGAATAGCATGTGGAGGATTCAGCAGCTGAAGCTGATGACAAGAGGAAACCAAATTTATCACAACACTACTGTTGATCCAACAGGTAAGTCGCCTAGCCACATGAGCATAAGTTAATAACTCCGTGTTTGTTGTTTGTTTATTTTTTGTTACATTGCTGCCGAAAGAATTGAAGATTTTTATGGTTAAACTTCTTTCCATTCACATTTGGTGAGGATTTTAATAAAATAGATCGATTCTCTTTGTAATCTCATCCTTGTGCATGATGTGACAATCAGGGAAATAAATGATTTCCTGTATTCCTACTTCCTGTAGTTCCCTTTGATCAGTCTCCCATCAAGTATGCAACAGTGCAATCTGAAAGTATTTTCTATATGACTCAGCTAGCTACATTATTGAAAAGATGTTTGTATGTTTGGTTTTGTCGATGCCTATTCTTTTTCTTGTTTAATTGTAAAAGTATCAAATTTACCTGTCATGCTAGAGCAAAATTTTTGCACTTACTGAAAATCAAAAACTCAAATCTCAAACGAATCACACTATTCTGACTCTGGGGCCTGGGGTCTTCCTGTATGGGGTTTGTATGTTCTCCAGGTACCAGCTGACATCCTCCAACAGTCCAAACACTGTAGTTTAGATTAATAGTTAACTTTGATTTGCCCATAGGTTCGAGTGAGAGCATGTTTGTCACTGTATATCTCTATATGTTGGCCTTGCGATAGGCTGGCGGCCTGACAGGGTGAACCGATGATCAGCTGTGACTGGCTCCAGCCCCCCTGCAACCCTGCACAGATTGGGTATAGAAAATGGATGGATGGATTATGGGTTAGTGAGCCTGATAGACAGTTAAATCTCTGTCAGCTGCTGTGGTATCAACAGAGTCCAAAAACTCATCTGAAAGTCACTTTAGCTTCATGGGTATTTAATGAGGATTTAGTTTTTTAAGCTATAAAAGTTTCATTGTATCATGTACAAGTGTTTCTGCTTTGTTCTCTCCTGTACATTGAAATTATAATAGAAAATCACATGCTTTACATTAAACTGCTAATATTCAGTGGTGCTGCATGATTTTGATAAGAAATACTTCATGTCATAATCCACTGCGTCAGCTAAATTGGGATAATTAGGGGGTTGTATGCGGGGCTGGCTAATTGGTCTTGGCAAAAGGTTTAAACTTGGATTTACATCCACTGGCTCCAAGTTCACAGTGACAGTGTGTTATCCCACTGGCAACGTGGCGCACACAGTCTTGTGTTGTTTTATCGTCCTGTGATCACAGGCTTTGCCCCAGTTTCAAGGTCAGTCTCTCTTTGATGGATGCTTAAACGACTAAAGGGTGCTTATGTAGGGGCGTGTGCATGTTTTGAATGTGTGTGTGTGTTTCTAAAGCTGCAGAGATAAAACTATTCGCCAATATCTGTCCACCAGTTCCAAATTAGCTCGCTTAGCTTTTTGTGACCTTGGGAAGTAAATTCAGTTGTTTTGAATTTGCAAAATGTTCTTATATTAAATTTCAGATGATGCACTGTGACCAATATGAACACATGAATGCCGGTTGCTAAGGAGGCAACTATTGTAGAAACACTGATGCGTTCACGCACTTTACGATGCAGGCCACATTCATACACACAGGGATGGGGTTCAGTGTCTTTCAGGGATGACCTGGTCTACCTACTGACGTACGGCCTCCCACAATGACTGAAAATGATATTTATTATTCCAATGACTTTTAACTGCAAAGAGAGACATTATTTCAATAAGAAAATACTTTGAAGCCGTATCATCAAAGACCAGGTTTGTTCAATAGATGAAAACACAATCTTTATTCATCTACAAAAAAAGAAAAAAGATGTTGAAATAAAAAGTCTGATGCTGCTAATCTTTCATCAGTTTTTACTGCAAAGGCAGAAAATAAGAGCTTGTTGTCAAGATGCTGAGATCTGGAATCTGTTGGGACTGGAACAGCTGTTGGACTCCTTGCTTGTGTTTTTGAGGATCGTTTTTTATTACTCTTTCTTTGCTATTTTACATGTGTTGTTTTGCTGTTTTCTTTCCTTGTTTGACTCATGGTTGGTTTAGGTCCAATTTCCCTCCATTGTGATCGTCTACCCTGCCCTCATGTGTTACCCCAGTGTCTTGTTACTTGCTTCCCTTGTGTGCATTAAGTCGCTGTGCTCCCTGTTGCCATTGTCACTTGGACTGTTTGTGCTCCTGTTATGTTTCCCTAGTGTCTCCTCAAGCTTCTGTCTTTAGTTCTGGATAGTTCTGCTCCACATGTTATGTAAGATTTTTTCTGTCAGAATTTAGGTCCAGTTATGTTGAACCCATGGCACTAAGCTCCTTAAACACCTACAAATCTAGCTTGTTAATAAAAACTGGATACTACACATAAAGTTTTAGGTCCATCCCACAGAGCTTCAGTGTCGGAGGTGCTGTGACTCAGTCATTCATACATTGCACTTTGCTCGTCAAAATCTTTGATATCCTCACTCTTAAACATTTTTCCTGTTTCAACTCACCAACTTCAGGACTAAAACTTCACCTGCTGTCTAATATAACCCACCCACTGACAGCTGCCATGTTAACCAGACAATCTGTTATTCATTTTGACTGTCATGTTATGGCTGATTGGTGTATAAACTCTATCTATATCAGTATTAATAAGTGCATCCTCCCTGTGATAACACTGTTGTGACAGTTCCCACTTCTCTACAAAACAACCGCTTCCTTTTGGGCACTGCTGAAACTCGTCACCAAACAAGTAGAAGGACATGAACGAAAAGCATATGGGTGTCATGATGATGCGGTGAGACACAAGTTGTGACACTTGCATCCTTCAGACTGACACCTCATTAAGTGTATTTTCTCACACATAGGAAGAGATGATCCAGGCCACCGAAGGAGAGCTGAGGAAAACTGCATGTACATGACGGCAAGGGGGGAAAAAAATGTTTCTAATCAGCCCAGAGAATATAAAGCTCATGAATGATTTATAATGTGAAAATATCAAAATAAAATGTGAGGTATTATTAGATGAGGCATTAGAGTTGACTCTCAGAGGCTAAGAGTGTTTGCACAACCGTGTTTGCAAGTAATAACATTAAATATAAATGTAAATGCATTAGCTGTTCAACAGTACAGTCTATTCAGTCTGTTTTATGATACAATGCTTGAGGTGCTTTTGTAAAGAATTAAACATACCACCAGAGAGAGAAATTAGGATAATTTTTGTGAAATAAGTTTTTCATATGGTTTTTCTTTCACTGAATTACAATCTAAAAGAAAATATTTCAAGTCTTCAACACCCAAAAAAAAAACTAAACTAAACTAAACTTTTGTTTAGTTCATCCCACACAAAAAGGATTTTGCTGCCATATTTGGTTTAAGTATAACCCTGCAGACTTTAAAGAGACATTAATGCAATACTGACATTTTTTCAAAACTTCTGACTCTTGAAGTAGTCCAACAAATGTAACATTTCTCTTTTAATTGTTCCTCATAGCTACAATATCTGGTGTTCAACAAAGTTCACACAGCCTAGTTTTTGGATCCACTTTTCCAATTTTGTCTTGCCTTTGTGTTTTTCCTGATAAAAGCAATTTTTAGAAATCTCACCAAGAATCCACACAACCTCAGCTAATTAAATGTGCTGCTCAATAAATACGTCTGTTCACTCCAATCAGGATAATAGCTCAAAAGAAAGAAACTAAACAGACACTAAGCAGTAATAATGAAAGCATCAATCATGGCAGTATTTTTTTCCTTCTCCCTGAAAGGTTAGCTTCAAAGTCTCTAAAGGTCTAAATGTCTTATTGTGCATGTATCTCTGTCTTTGTCACTATGGCATACTCAGACCAAATTCTCTTCTCTCTGAGGTCAGAAAAACACATGATTGATCACAAAAAATGTGGATGTATAAGCAGCTGAAAGCCGCTGCCTCTGAATCAGACACGGTGATCGGCTGTGGCCTCACTGTAGAGATGTGGCTCTATAGATGTCACGGTCAAAGATGGAAGGAAGGAAAGAACTGATGGATAAACATGCAGACGTGAAGCAGCAAAGCTCCAGTCAAAGAGTCAGAGTGATCCGAATCTGAATTGACTCCATTCATCAGTGTTTCACACCCTAATAAATCAGGAAGGAGCCAACGAAAACAGCTCAAACCATTGTGGAGCAATAACGCTCAAAAGTTGGTGAGACAAATCTATCGAACTTCAACTGAAGTCACACACTGATAAAATGGTTTGTTAGAAAGAGCTGATTCTCTAGTTCAGGAGAAAAAACATCGTGTCTCCAGCTCAAAGCATCACAGAGCAATAATGCTCTAAAGACGCTTTGAGTTTCATTCACACAACTAAAATAAAGAAGAGGAAATGTCTGAATTGATAAACTGTTCAACTGTAATTGTTTGCTGTGTCAATAACAACAAGCATCTCCGCATCACCAAGGCAGATGCCGACGGTGTTGTGAATATAGGCTAAATCGCATCTGGTGTGGTTATTTCAGGCGGTGAATGACAGACTCACACAGGAGGTCTGGAGCTAAACAACAGGAAGTGGAGTTGTGAACGAGTTTGTCTGAGCTGAAACACGCATAGCTGGTAGCTGTTGTCAGAGCTGATCGGCTGGAGAACTTGTCTGGTGAAAAGAAATGTGAAAAGCTTTAAGCCTCCTGTACTGTTTACATTTTCTTCCCGTAGAATGCTAGAAACGAGCATTTGTCAGGTTTTTTTTTTTTTTTACAGCATGACAACTATGACAACACTGTACTTTGCGTGTGACTGCAAAAATTCATAAAATTGGTATCTGAAACTACAAACTTTTACATTTTTTTTTAACTTGTATTTGCAGTTTCACCCATAAGACTGTTTTAAAAAGTGGATGTGGACTCTGTTTCTGTAAAGTAAAACTAATTTTGAAGTGTCTTAAACCTTCATTCTTTCTAATGACCATTAGGGGGAATATGATTGGTTGTAAAAGAGTAATATTGAAGCGTATGGGAAAAGGATCACTTGATTTATTAGCTGAATAATGTTTTACTAAAGAGTTTATGGTCTCGGTCTCTTATTTCAAATCTTCAATAGCACACAGTGTTCATTTTTTAAATGATGGTCTCATTAAGGGGAAAAAAGACATCAGTTTGATTAGGCCGTGGCCTTTGGGTGGAGGCTTTATGGAAGGTTGCTGCCTGGTTACACCAAACTTCAATGATATTGCAATTTTTCTTGCATGTATTGTAGAATGTAACTTGGAATAATAATAATACATTGAGCACCGCAACCTGACCCGGGATAAGCGGATGAAGATGGATGGATACATTGAGCATGTATAGCACTTTTCAAGACACTCACTGATGCTTTACAGAGTAACAAAAGTTAAGAAAAAAAAAGAAGTCTGTCTATCTGAGTATTTCTTTCATGCATGATTGCGAGCTACTCAAACGCAAGCTGCTCTTTTCTAGTGTTAATTAGAAAGACAAATATAAAAACAAAATGTATCTGACGTTTAATAGCTTGTGCTTTGTCCCTGCCATCACAGATACCCTTTAAAGCACGACCACTATAACTTCTAAGCTTGGCTTTTTTCCCATTTCACAGCTTTCTTATGAGTTGTACCTTTGAATAAGACAAATTGTATTAAATATACCAAGATTTCCCACCGTACATGATATTTTTCATTATATTGATTTTTTTTGACTTTTTGACTTTTTGACTTTTCCAATAAAAAAAATACACACCTGAAGCTTTAAACACACACACACACACAAAAACTAAAGTATAATTATATCATCACTTTCATAAAATCGGGCCTGGACCATAATGACATAATCAATTTTTGATTTCACCCACTACTGCGTTGGTATTGCCGATTGAAACAACAAAAGTAGTCGTCTAACACGTCAACCGGCCGCTGTGTGTGCACACTACAGATCACAAACGAAATGTGCAGACTCTCGTGGTGTGTAAATAAACAAGCTGGCTGTGTCTGACACCCCGCTATGTCTTTAATCCACCCGGGATGCTCGGATGCCCTGCCCAGGGCCACAGATTGTTTTGTGCCAAAAGACAACATGTTCGTATATTGGTGTGTGCTTTCCAGAGACTCACATTGAAGCCTCACACACGCCATTACACTCTGTATTGTCCTCTGTGTCCCTGGCTCATTACTCCTCATCTATTTTTAAAAGGGAATATGCCTTATTACAATTAGTCTGTTTAGAGGCCAATCTGTCACGCTCATTACAGTGAACTGCCTCTCCCTGAGTATTTTCCTTTTCTCTCCCTCCCTTTTATCTCCTCATTCGTCTGTGTCTCTCTCTGTGGTGTTTATTACGACTAATCTGGCACATGAAGATATGGAAGGTGGAGGACAGCGGGGTACATTTTGCATATATATTTGGAATATGTGACAGAGGAAACAGCAGGCAGAGATACCAAAAGACATTTAGAGGGTGCTGGACTCAGAAATGAGGCAGGGAAGGCGACAAGGTGGAGGGGGGGGGGGCAGACAGAAAGGTAGAAGAACCTAATTTGTTCTCTTTTTATGGTTTTAACAATTAAGCAGGCATTTGGGCCAATCTACGCTGCTGCCATGAGGGACAACGCTCGCTCTCAGCTGTGGACGACAGAATTAAACTCCATCTGAGATGGCTCTGTAGAGGACTTCTGTTTACCAAGTCAGCCCTTTCTCTGTAATTGTCCATGATCTGGCTTCAACTTGAAAAGCATTACAGTCTGCATCCTCCATTTACCACTTCCTCCATCCTCTCCTTATACTCCACTTATTCTAGCTCACTGTTGACAAGGGGATAATTCCAGTGGCAACCTTCACACATTATATTTTAAGGCATTGAAAAGGCACTGTCGGGAACTTTTGAGACACTTTTAATCTGCCTGGTGAACTCCACAGCCCTTTCCCACATTAACCCAGCTGGAGGTGCACATGTAGGAGGAGAGCGTGCGGAGGCGAGGGGGTGGTATCTCCTTGGGAGAAATGCATACACAGCCACACTCTTAGAATGTACAGTGCATCCAGGAAAGACCCAAATGAACCACACTTTCACTGCATTATGCTCCTGTGTTGCTTTGTGCCGAATGATCTTTCTCCCTCTCAGTGAATGCTCCTAATTGATCATAAAATCTTAATTAGCAGGATGTCCCTCTGTCCGTCCAGGCCTGGAAGAGTTTTTCTCTATCACGTATTTATTACGTTCTTAATTGCAATTTCACAGTGAGTGCTCATGACATTTAGAGACCTTGCAGCAGCGGACTGAGCTGATTGAAGAAGAGGAGCCGCTAAGATTCCACTGCGGTAATGACCCCACGTGTGCACACACACACACACACACACACTTGCACACATTAACACGGTCATGTCTCTATGACTTCAAAGGACATCACACTTAACATGTCATTACTTTAACCTTAACCATTACGACTACTTACCTAACCTTAGTGTGATTCTTGACCTTAGTCTAACCTTTCCCTTACATTTAAACATGCCTTAACCTTAAACTTTATTGATTGACATTATGGGGACAATATTTCATGTACAAATACTATGACATGAAAGGTATTATCTTATGTTACTTGCCCTTTGTCTTCATTTGGAAGACCTGTCACCAAAAAGTTTTAGGTCCCCACAAATTAAGCAAATCCTGAACTAGATTATTTTTTCACGTCAGTAAGAGTGAGGGGCTGTTATGTTGATTGTAGAGGAACACAAAATTGAAAACTGAAAATTTCCCAACTCATGGCCATGAGAATAATGACTGCCGTTTCTGAAATACAATGGTGAGATGCATCTTAAAGAGACCATTACAGTTTACATCCTGCCTCCTACTCCGCATAAGAATTTCTTTAAAGGTACTAATGTCAGTATGTGACATGCAAACACATTTAGTATAAACATTTTGAACTGGGCAATTAGCACTTTGGAGATACAAGGACTTCAAGTTCTGTAGTCTAAACACCTTTCATGTAAGAACACTTCCTCATCTGGTAAGTCTTCTGCAAGGACCCTTACTTCGACCCCTGTTTGTCAGAGCTGTTCCAATTTGTGTGATCGTTTTCCTCAAATGCCACAGTCATGATTAGGGTCAAGGTTTACACGCTCACTTTTTTTCTGAGTTTTTATCTTCATCGTGTTATCCTCCGTATACACAAGAAGTGCTGACACCCGGTTTAAAGTTTGGTAATTAATCTCTGGTGTGATACAATAACTTGAGCTGTGCCTTCGCAATATGTATATAACATCTTTGAATGACTTTTAGTGTGCTTGTGCATAATTAAATGAAAATTGAAGTTCAACTCAACATAAGAATGTTTGCTCAGTTGTGCTTTAAACTCTGAATATTTAAGCCCCATGAGTTTCAACAATACTCCCACCCAGTTGACTTAATTTGCCAATAAAGATCCATGGGATACAGTTAAACACTCCAGAACAAGCAAAGACCACTGGACACTGAGGTAAGAATTAGTGATGTGATTAATTCTGTAGTATCAATATATTGATACTCATTTGAGTATCGATTACTCTCATAAAGTATTGATACTAACTGATATGAAATAAAAGCGCATTTGTCACTTACAAATCTTTTATGCAAACTTGCTCCAGGGTTTTGTGCCAAAACACCCCCGGCAGCATAAACTTGAACAAATTCACGCATGTCAAGTGACCAGAAGAGAACTGCAACTCCAGTTGGCTGTTACAGTTTGTAGCCTGCTAGCAACAACTTGGCATGTTATCTTAATAAAGAATCTTCATTCGTCTTGTACTGCTTATCTGTTTCCAGGTTGCGTGGGATGGCAGAACCAAAGACAACTTACACTGGGCGAGGGGTACACCCTGGACAGGTCGCCAGTCCATCACAGGGCCAACACATAGAGATAGACAGAGATGAACAACCAATCACACTCATACTCAGAGCTACTGACAATTTAGAGTCACCAATTAACTCAAACATGATGTCTTTGGATGGTGGGAGGAAACTAGAGTACCTGGAGGAAACCCACACAGGCACAGGGAGAACATGCAAACTCCACACAGAAAGACCCCAGGCCAGGAACCAAACCCATGACCTTCTTATTGTGGGGCAACAACGCTAACCACTATGCCGCCGTGCTGCCTTAATAGTGAATATGAATGGAGAAAGTGGAGCTATGGTTGAGAGAAAAAGGAGTATGGTATGGACGTACTTTTCACCTGTGACATAAAAAGAACAATTGCAAGGTGTAGTTTGTGTGATAGGAATTATCATGTGACTTGTCTTGTTTTATTTTGATTGAGAAAAAAAAAAGTCACAGAAAGTATGGGTATTGATTAAATATGTCAAAAACGTAATCGGCATAGTATCAAATCATAAAAGTGTGGTATCGCCCATCACTAGTGAGAACATTTTGTCAACTGATGTTTCCAAGGTCAAGAAGGCACAGTCAAAGCTCAATCTTTAGGCAAAACTTTTCCTACACTTATAATTTAGTAAAATGCTTCTGTTAATGATGATCACACGATTCTATCATTTAACACTTTGGAGTTTGGAGAATTTTCTGTGCCAGGCCTTTTACTCCAGCCTCCACCATGTGGAGTCTTCACAGTGAAAGAAAGTTAAATGTTACTAGTATATACAAGCAAGGTAGGAATTTAATTAAAAAAATCATTAGACTTTGAATGAGATAAAGTTGCATCTAACAAAGTACATATATTTCTGTGGCAATAATGCAAGCATGACGGCATAAAAAGGCCCCATGTTGGCCTGATTTGTGCTGCCACACAAACAATGTAACATTCACCAACAAATTCAACCACTCTCACAAAGGCAGAGGTTCAAAACCATTCAGTGGTGGAACACGGCTTTTTGTGAGCCTGAATGAATAAGTCCACGAAACCAGAGGAAGTCTACAGAGGTGCTATGTTCAACAAGAGAGTGGGAAACTGTTTGCAAAATGCCTGTAAAGCAACAATTTGTAATATTTTGTGGGTCTGGATATGGTTAGCCCGTTGTCTCCGTATCTGATACATAATTACAGCTAAAGAATGAGCCGGCAGGGGATTATGGGAGGATTTGGATGGTGATCTCTCATCCTCTTCTCTCTTCCCTGCTTTGGCTCCAAAAACTTTCAGCTTCTTATCTTATCCCTCAAGGAGACAGATGCAGGAAGACGCACAGGCTGATTTGGTGGAGGGTGAGCGATGTAGACCATGAATTTATGTACATGTGGAAGTGTACACAAACCCAGCCGCATCCAATTACACAAACACACAGAAACACAAGCCATTGCTCACTGCCATTCTCCTAATCTCGCTTTCTCAGTCCATTTCTTTGCTGTGCTCATGCCCCTTACGAAATATCTTTATTGTGGCTGCATGTTAACACCAAGCAAGACTGATAGATTGGTACCAACGGGTCAGTGTGTGGTCAGCAGTAATGGAAACACACAACACACTTCCGAGGGCACGTTGTTTGAAAATCTATCAATTCAGATTGTGGCTGTAGGAAAAGTCATTGAACTTTGAACTGTTTGGAGTTGACGTTTCCCCAAAGATCTGTGAAATATTTTTAGTTATCTGTACTTGACATGGCAGCACGGTGGCATAGTGGTTAGTGCTTCTGTCCCACCAAAAGAAGTTCACGGGTTTGAGTTTGAATGTTCGCTTGTATGTTGGCCCTGTGATGGACTGGCGACCTGTCCAGGGTGTACCCCGCCCTCACCTAGTGTGAGCTGGGATTGGTGCCACCACCCCCCACAACCTGGAAACAGATAAGTGGTAGAAGATGAAGGAAGGAAGGAATGTATTTGACTTTCCTTAATGTTTGATCAACCCCAGCTCTTCCAGTCTAGAGCTCGTATAGACATAAATGCGAGGTTGGGGTGACCCAGCGGCGGAGAGTAAATTTCATATGATATCTCTGTGATATCTCTGTTTTCGCTGACAGTTTGGGTTATATGTTATATGTGAATGTTTTGAAGTTTCTGTCTCCACAAACTCAAAATGCAGTGGAGGAGGAAGGAAATTTTTATTTATGTTGCTCACAGACTTGAAAATGACATCAACCAATGGCATACTTTCTGAATAATATCTCATTTAGGTTGAGTGAAGCTAATAAATGAGCCAATAGTAATACTTTTATTTTTGCATAGGTGACCTCTAGAGATCACAGTAATCGTGATAGGCAGAAAAGAGGTCAAGTGATACTGCGCAGAGAGGGTTGAGTGGACGAGTCAACTAAATACATAACTTTAAAACAAAAAGCAAAAAGCTGTTTCATTTTACATCTATAGTTGATTTAAAACTATTCCTCACACTTAACTGTACATTTATCCTTGTGACCGTTACAAAACAGGTCCTCAAACTTTATGAAGCACTTCTAAAGGAACTAAAGGGAAACCTCTTTTTCTAGAACCTTTTCTTTTGTGCCTAAAATTACACCAACCATCCATCTACCAAGATCAATTACACTCCAAAAAATTAGTATCAGAGAGTGGAAACACACGGCCTGTGGATGTGCAATTTGGAGGACTTTTTAGTTAGATTTAACATCATTCAAAGTATTGACCATTCAAAACTAAATTGTTGACCTTGAGAAGAAATGAATGGAACTGAAACTTTTCAACAAAATGTTATTGATTTATGTAAACTGTAATTATCTGGACTTGATTAGTTGCTGTGGAACAATCAATCTCAGAGTTTTGGAGCTTGGTTCATAGGAAGGCAGCCTTTCTCAAAGTGCGGTCAGCAAATCACCTCAGGTGTTCTGTGAGGAAATTTGTTCAATGATCACGTTCAATGAAGTGTTTCTCAAACTCTCTGAGAGACCACAGAGCCCACAAGTGAGTAATGTGTGGTTCCGTGTTCTTTTAATTTCCATGTGAGCTGAATGAATATTACAAACATGATTTGTATTGTTGGTTGCACAGTGTTCTTGGACTTAAGTGTGACTGTCTAAAGTTATCAGCAGCCTGTTCACTACCAAACACTGACGATGGACAAAATCATTCAGAGGAGTCCAAATACCAGGTAAATTCAAGAGAGAAAAAAGTTTGATTTTGACATTGCCACCATCACTTAGTTTTATCCCATCCGGCCAGATGTGTTAGTGTGAAGTACAATACTGCACGAAACGCTCCACTTCTTACCGTGCGCTTTGTGAGGCACAAGCTCTGCAAGTTATTTTGTTGTTCTGTGTACCCACCTTGATTCCCTGCCTGGACTCTCCATTGTTTTGCTTTTCTCTATTTCAGATATTTTTTCGATGGACCAATCAAAAAAAAAAAACAAGACAAACCCCCCCCCCTAAAAAAACTATACTTCAAAACAAGCTCACCTCGACACCAGTGAAGCAGTATCCATGTTGGCTTTGGGGATTTTGGGGAGTTTTATTTTAGTGGCCAAGCCTGAAAAAAGTTTGAGAAACACTATATGACAGAATAAAGACCAAGAAATTTCCATGCTGCTTCAACTTTTACTCGCCACTTTCACTAACGATGTAGAATATTATTAATATTCTACTTATTAATTAATATAATATTACATTATGAATACAAATAATGTCAACAGAAAATGACACATTTGTCAGACCTCATCAATCTGTTCTATAATCAGCTCCCTTTATTACTACATCAGGAAAACCTAAAAAAAAAAAAAAAAAAGGTTCTTTCAGCATGCCTGACAGGTCTTAAAAGAACACGACAGCAGGAAATCCACACTCTTCTAACTATTTATTGAGTTACAGAATATGTGTAGTCTTTGCTGACACATGGGGGCAATAAAAATGGTCTCCCAGATTTGAGGCATATGGCAGCATGTGTAGTTGAATCCAAAGGTGGAAGTGAATGTGAAGTGAAAATGACATGGATTTAGCTTTCATTTGTTCCAGTTTTTTGTTTTTTTTTATGTCACGTATCATCACTTTTTTTTTTCTTTGGGGGGGGAGGCTGCCCCAGGCAACAATGTTAATCTGATCTGTTCAAGGGCGTTATATGATCCCAAACATCTCCGTACCAGAGCACTGGCACTGTAGCTGCTCCCTGTTGCTCTATTAGAGAAAGTTCCACCTCTGCCAGAAGGGTTGACACAGCGTGAGGCACACAGGGAGAGAGAGAGTGAAGGCGACGGAGGTGGAAACTTCATGTGATGACACATGACAGCCATATATGGTTTAGGACATTGAGGTTGATTTGGTCGTCCGCACCGCTCTTTGTCTCACATAACGCACGAGTAACCTGCCTGAACCACTGATGGACAGGGACATTACTGAAAAACCTCCACCCGTGTCTGTACATTAACCTGACAGCCTTACCTGAGGGAAAGTCAACAATGTAGACACATTTCCCTCATTTTCTGTTCCCAGAAAAAAGCCCTGCTGTCGGATGACGTGTTCCATAATATGATTTTGACCTCAAACTAAAAAACTCTGTTGGGCTAATACCAAGGATATTGGTTTTCATAGTCAAAGTTTGATCATGTCAAGATAGCTTGTCTTGTTTCACTCCATCTGCCGTCTCTGATGGCTGTGAACTTCTCAAGATGACTTTTGTAATAAAGCCGAGTAACGGTGCAGGATATGGACAGTAAAGGACAGATAGTGGTAAGAGGTCCGCACACAGGAAATGGTACATACAGAAGATGATATGATATGTAAGAAAGCGTCCTTCCTGGAATTGACCCAGCAATGGTCAATTCCAAGTTTGGCTTTTCCACATAAATGGTTTGCTCACTCAGCTCCAACACTGCACCTCTGTCAATGGAAGTCAACACTTCCTGCAGCTGTTTCACATTAAAAGCCTGAGTAGGGTCTAGTCAAATAAACAGTGGAACTAACTACTCTGGGCCAACAGAGAGCCTGAAAATCAAAGTGTCTGCTTCCACAACTTTAAAATGTGAATAATCAGGGCTAATAATAACTTATTGATGTAAGCTAAATAAAAGCAATAATAGAAATTAATGCATCATTCCCCCCCATCTGAAATCTGCCAGGGCAATATTGATGTAAATTGCTCTAGTATCTATACATAGACTAAGCTTTAAACGCAGCAGAAACAGCCAATTACCTTCCATCCATAACCACTGCAGAGGCATTTGATTCACTTTATTGTACACATGTGAGAATGAATGTGAGAAGACCTGGATGTTTGACCGACAGCCCCCCCTGTCAGGACAGGGGGAGGGTTATTACCTTTGTGCTGCTGGAAGGCAAAGTGGAAGTGAAAGTAATTCGTGAACACGAGCAGTGTTTGGGAATGCAAGTGAAGCTATAAGCAACGCACGTTCTGCGTAGTGTTGCCGTAGCTTAACACCAGCCAGGCCCCAGGACACGGCGATCCGCCAAGGGCCCCCTCCCAACCAAAAGGATATGATGTTGCCTTCTTCATAGACAAGCTATTTAACCCCTTAACCACAGAAGGTGACACAGCATTAATGTGATGATATAATCACATTACCTGCAGCAGGAGAAAGAAAAACTTCAGCTCTACATTAATGCAGCAAGAGCGGGTTATGCACGAAGAGCTCAGCTTGACTTCATTAATTATTTAAATCACCCGACACTCCGACAGGATCGATGAGGATTTTATGAGAGGAAATGTTTTGTGTTCCCCTAAGTGCCCAAATGATCACACAAATCTGAACTTGTTTGTGTGTCCAAGAGATCTTTCCTCTTGCGAAACATAGGTGCTCATTCAGAGCAGAGCATTTTTTTTCCAGGGGAAAAAAAAAATCTGAAGTCAGAGAATTTCATTTGTTTTCTCTGGAGCATTTTTCCCCCCATCAAGTATAACTGAAGTATTTAGTAGTGTTGCTTTGATGTGCCATGATTCTGACATTAGCATTACTGCAATGTGCACTTGTAAACATTTTGGAAACAATCGAAAGCAGCCTCTCAAATCATTAAAACTGAGTGTGCACATGATGTGAACCTGCCTACGTTGGCTCATCTTATGATTTAATAAGGCAGTTTTTAAAAAGCAGAATAAAACACTGTAGCGGGACTGTAGAGCAGCTTTTTGTTGCTCTATAGATCCTGTCTGACAACACTTCATTAGAAGATTTATAGACCCATTTGCACACAGTGGGAACTAAAACCAGCTCCCAACCAGCCGACCAGCTCTCCAGTTCGGCGAGCATCCCATGGAACAGATCGGCTGCCACTCTCTTTGTCCGTTTGTTTGCTCCAGACAGTCCAAGATGGGGTGGAGCGACAGACTTGCACTCTTTCTGACCTTTTCGTCGTCTTTTGGAGGAAATAAAAACCTCACTTCTCAGCTGAAAAACATCCGTGTCTCCTCGAAATTCATATATTTATACAATCCAATCATCATTATCTTATCATTATCTTCATGGGTGACATCTCTTTTCACTCAGCGATGTGCTACATTTCTGTGTTGCATTGGCGTTCAAGAGGAGTCAAAGGTCCAGGTACTGACTCTGTACTTTGGCTTATGTTATGGTTTATCTCAGTTTGGGTTAAAGGCTCACTTGTGTTTTGAGTTTTAACTCAGTCATTTTTCTGAATCAAATCAGTCCATGATCTTTGTGTTTCAAATACCTAAACACAACTATAACACTTTTCCAGAACTCTTCATTAGAACCTGATATTGTCTTGCAACATTTATTTTCAATCAACCAACCTTCAACCAACCTTCCCCCCATCATCTGATTCACTGTCTCCTAAATAGTCCCATTGACGGCAGAGGTATTGGACCTTGGTTGGCATCACTACAATAACACACAAAGCAGTGTATCTACCTCTGTTGCCATGGTTACAATAATTAAAGTCCTGACTTGGTAAGGCTTAGTTGGTCATTTGGGTTAAAATAAGTGCATCCTCTGGGCACTCTGGTGGCTGAGTACTTAGAACACGTACCATATGTGCACGCTGCGCCCCGTGACTCCCAACCAGATGGGCCATTTACTGCACGTCAATCCCCCACTTTCTCCCCATATCCTGTCTCTTTTAACTGGCCCCATCAAATGAACTCACAAAGCAGCCCAAAAAGTGCATTAACAAAATCCAACAATCTTTTTAATCCGTTACAAAAATGTTGTCAGTCAAGGATAATTGAAACAACACGAGTTCCTAGTTTCAGATGGGAATCAAACAACTGCTCTTCTCCGTGATTTTTCTGTGTTTTGGTGACCCATCCGTCCAGCACAACTTCCTTCTGAAGTGAACTTTGTATCGCTATAAAAAAACCACATTTCACTTTTCCCTTAGCGCCTGTCGTTACTACGACCAGCAGATGTTGCTTAGCAACAAAACCTTGCTTACTTTTTATGGGACACAGCTAATAATATTGATAGTAAATGTTTCCTTTCAGATGTATTTTCTGTTCTGGATTATATTATATACAAAAGTCAAATTTGCCGGTGACAGGGCTGTGGGCAGTGCATTTTTTTGGCATTGCTCCTCTGGGTTAAAAAAAAAAAAAGAGGGGGAGGGGACAGAAGGGATACGGATGGGGGGCAGGTATTGTATATGAAGATGAAACATGCACGATATGGGAGGTGACAGAGCAAAGATGATGTGATGGTAGACAAGACAACTGTGGGAGATAAAAGACAGAAAGAGAGAAGAAAGACAGACAAAGAAGTAGAGGAGCCGACAGGATGCTGGTCTTGTCTGTCAGAGATGAACAAACAGCAGACTTAGACTCGACAACAGGACTGAGAGTGGATGGATAAAATCTGAGACACAACCTGAGCTCTGGGGACGACTTTTAAGCCTGAAATCCTTTTTCTTGTGGTTTTTTTGAGATTGAGATTGACAAAGAGAAGATTGACCGGTGACACACTGCTCAAAGCTTTTGCATCCCATGTAGTATGTGCACTTGGCAATCAGGTCATCCAGAAAATAGGAATTCAGTACGATGTATGACCACAAAATGTTGGAAATCCTGGATATCGATAAGAATTACTTAAAGGTCAATAAAAGTAGACCTCCACTTGGTCTTTGATGAGAAATCAAGTCTAGGTTCTGAGCCACGGAAAGCCCTAAAAATAGATACCCCTAGGAGATCCCGAGGGGGGGGGAGTGTCTCCAGTTGGATGGCTCTAAGGTTAACGACCCATGGAGAGAGACTGACGATGAAAACATCTATTTGCAGCAAACTGTGCCAGAACCAACGTGCCCTAAGAATCCATCAAGCCAGAATGAATTGTCTGCAGCAGGGAAGTAAGATACAACACGCAGGTCTTGTACCTCATGAGAGACAGGAGGAGCCCGGCCAGGAGGCAACCCACAGCGCCTAGTCGATCCATGTACCTGTGGCTAGAGTTTGACCAGAATGTGTCCAACATCATTGATGAAACAGCCAAGCGAGAGATCGACAGTCGACTCAGAACACTAACCACCATCCTCAGACAGATTTGGCCAGATTGAGAAGGGAAAGACCAAGACCACCTCATACACCATGCAGGATCACCAAAATACATCAGGAGCATCGTACCTAAGAGAAACGGAACAAGAAGTCTACTGAGGAGGAGAAGCAGTCATTGGCAGAGCTTCAAAACATCCTGCAGAAGAGGGTGATGGTCCTTTGCAGAGCAGAGTGACACAGGAGGTGGAAGAGAGAGAGCCAAGAAACAAGCGGCCTTCATTTCCTTCTCCTTTGGCTTTACAAAACGACTGCTTGGGGACAGGCGCAGTGGTCATTTCCAGAGGTCAACAGAGGAAGTGAATCGCTTCCTCCAAGACACCTTGAGTGATCCAATGAGGGAACAAGACCTAGGCGCCAATACAGCCCTCATCGACCCCATCCCCCCGACAACAGAGCTGCATCAGAAGGAACCAATTCTGAAGGAGGTTGAAGAATGCAGGCAAACTTTCAGATTTGGGGAAAGAGCAGGACGCTCCTCTGTCCACTTTTCTCTGGAAGAGGCTCAGAACATCTCCTCAGCAGCTGCCCAACGGCTCTGGCAGATGGCTGCTATTGCTGGCGACATGGTTAAGGCAGTTGCTGAGAGTTTGTCAGCCATTAACACCGGCAAACACCACCACGCACCAAAGAAAGCAGGCACCTTCATCAAAACTGGAGAAAAACCCTGGACTCAGGTAAAAGTAACAACAGGCCTCCTCCACTCAGCCTCTGATTGGCAGTTGCAGGCTGATCTGGGAGAGCAGCTGACATTCCCACATTACACTGCAACAACTTCACTCCGTCCAGACATGATCATCACCTCAGAGGCTTCAAAAAACCTCATGTTCATGATCATGCTGGAACCGACAGGGGCAGAGGCTGGGAAACATTCTACAAGCCCATAGAAGTTGGCTGGAGATGATTTGCAGGACGTTCTCTCTGCAAGGTCCTCACTCGGGTGGGCGTAACAGGAGCAGCCAAAAAAGGCCATTCAATCTGCCAGTAATGCTGCAGAAAAAGCCACTACGTAGCTTTGGTTGAAGGTGGTTTATCCATGGGTAGCTGCTGGAACTCAAGTTGGTGCCTGATCAACCCTGGCTGCAGCGAGTGCATGTTGGGACACGCAAACTTAGTCACAACATTCCTCATGTTAACACTGGAGTACTAATATGTACCGGCTAGAACTAAATACATAGCTTCTTTGTATGTACAGATGTATAATTTACTCACATTTATTCCAGATCTGAATCCAGTAAAAAAAAAACCTTTGAGATGTGGTAGGAACAGAATTCTCACCAAAAAGAACTAGGGTTGATTAATATGTCATAATAAACTGACGACCGACACAGTGAGATTCTATGATGTCAGTTCTATTATCTCACTTTTGTTGCATAGTGACCTTTGATAAAGCTCGAGTGCTTCATTCTAATCTCTCTTGTGTTCAACCCTTAGAGGACATGTGGAGGGCGCACACCAGGCGCAGTCGGCTCGCCTTAATATCTGATAACAGCTGACCTGCGACTCTGTTCATCCTAACACACAGGATTATCCATTTTAAAGGCCTCGTGGATTCGTTTACAGTTTACAGTTATGGCAGAGCTCTGGAACCAAAAGGTCACTGGTAAGATAGCTTACGCACAATTCATCATTTCCAAAGCAGCGCAAGAGCAAAACGCAAAATGTAAAGCTCTGCCTCCGATAAGTAAATGTTGACGGCAGCATTTTTAGTGTGTCCCTCTGCTTTTTGATCGATGAAAGACAGGCAGGTTTGAGGACAGTCACGATCAGGGACAAATAGCTAATTAAAAACCCAATCAGTGAGCACAGGCTGTGAATGTGGAGCTAGAGGGGGAGTGCCCACGTCTCACTCCACTTCCCTCCAGCTCACTCCAGTTTACTGCAGGGTTCATTAGAAGGGTTCCGGGTTCACGGTGCTGCTCGAACATGGTGGAGGGAAGAGATGAGGCTTCACAGTATGTGAATAAAGGGAGGAGGGCAGCTCGGTGTCACCACCACAGCATGCAGACTTTATGAATCCATGTCGTGTACTAGTAAAACTGTAGAATCCGTTTTTCTCATCAGCATTTATGGCATTTCATAAGCCACAGGACCACATCGGCGTAATCATTAATCTCTCCTTTAATTACCAGAAGCACACAACTGAGGCTTTCCTGATTCATCTGTAAAGACTTTCACTTGTAACACTGCAGTTCTCCTTCATGTTCGCCCTAGTTCTCCCTCTCTTTCTGTCTCTCTCTCTTTACTCATTGGGAGCGACAGGGCAGTGGTTTCTATTTGTACCGCTCAACTGGAAGACAGAAGCCATTTTTTCCAGCAGAGCGGATCCCAGGGCGTAATTAAGCCGGGTGACTGGTGAATTAGAGGAGTGAAGGTGCATGCTCTATGGGAGGTGTTTGGATCTCGAACTGCAGAAAAATGAACTACAACAATTACAGCCAAAAACCCACACAGTTACGATGAATACTGCAATAGTTCCACCATATGCACTATTTTTGGCCTCAATGGCTCATCAGTTAAACCTCCACCATCTCTCTCACCATCTATCTCTTTCCTGTCGCTCTCACTGAATATATAATAAAAATAGCAAAGAAAAAACTTGAAAGAATCATTCCTGAAAAAAAAAACAAAAAAACATTCTCACAAGTTATATACGTTTATATTATAAATTCGAGTGATTATACTGAATACAGCACAATTTCCTGTTGTGTTTCATCGTATATCAAAATATTTTACTACGTAACATGAACTTAATAACTTAAAGTGCTAAAGAACCATCGTATAGTACCAGAAACAAGTCCGGAAGTTCGACAGTTAGGGATGATGTGTCTCTTAATGCCCCCCAGTCCAAACACACTTGGGCAACTTCAGAGTAGTTCTATATGGATAGAAGTAAAGACGGTAACATTGCTGCTTCAGTACATCTCAAACCAATTAGTCCATTTACCTCAGAAATGTATCATACAAATAGAAATCAAGAAACTGCGCTGAATAGAGGCCATGGAGTGGAAGAATCCCACGGCAGAGCTCACAGGAGCGCATTATGAAGCGCTAATCTGCAGAAAAAGTTAAAAGCAATGCCTTAACTGAATAAGCACTTATTTCTGGGTTTCTAACTCGCTGAAAAAACAATCTTTTTTATCTGCAACAAACACTATGCTATGAGATTGAAGAAAAGAGTTTTATCATTATAACTGAGAGCAAAGATGGAAAAAAAAAAAAGCTATTTGGAAGCTAAATGTTTACTCCAAAGAGACATCGGGATGGTCCACCCTCTTAGATTGGTGATGTTTACTCCACTGATTTATTATGTTGAACAAGGAACAGTTTGTAGATAGGTTTTCTGAATTGAAGTTTTTGGTGGCAAAAGTCATTATTTGTAATTTCACTTTGTTGTCTCTTTTTTTGCCCAACTTCTGGATGATGGGTACCCCGCCTCTCTCTCTCATTGACATGCTCAACCAGCCACAAAACCAACAGCTTGTTCCTGCTCCCTGCAGTAGACCATTGTTAATGGGGAAAGCTTCAAGCGTTGCTAAGTATCTACATGCAGAGCAGCCCAGCTCTGCTAGAACAAGGGAGGGAGGTGGGCATGGGGATGGTGATGGCATGTAGCACAAGAAGGACATGAAGAAGAGACAGGTTTTAGGGGGTGAGGCGTGTGTGTTTCAGTTTAGTGGTGGTGGGGGGGTGGTCAAGGGGGGATTTTCTGCTTTTCAAGCTCCCTTCGTCTCTCTGAGAAGCAAGAAGGAAAGCAGTGCAGCTGTCACTACTCTATCCACCTGGGAACTTCAAAAAGACACCCAGATGTTCAAAACCGCGGCTGCACACAAATCACACCTCCAGCCATCTTAGTGCCAATACACTAACATATACACCCACACACACACATGTACATACACACAAATGGCTGTTGAGAACATTACCCACTTGACTTAAAACTCCCATTGCACTTGACACGTGCCGCCCGTTCTTGGCTGCTCCCATATTAAACTGGCAGACACAGCTGTTGTGAGATCAGACATAATTAGTTCCTTTCCTCCCTGTTGTTGTGACAAAAACATCGTTCATTCCTGAGCAACCTTTGCGATAATCCATTTTTTGTAAATCCCGGGTTTCAAGCAGCAAAGCAGTGGCAATGTTAGCACATTATTCTTTTGGTGGCCATAATTCGGCGTTGAAAGGAGCATCCAGATGGTTCAGTTGATTGGCCTATAATGGTGGTATCATGACAATGCTGGTGTCATTAGCCCTTTGCTTTGGAGAATCTGCATGCGTAATAAAACACAGCAATGCATTGTGTTTTATCCACTGTTTTAAAATTGCACAGGGATTTGATTGGTTCACATCCGCTGTTACATCACCCATTGGTTTGTAAACCGCTATAAACTCCCTCAATTTAAAATTTGTCCATCGCAAACTTGTTTTCAACTTTTTAAACCAGAAGAAACCGTACTTCAGAGATGGTGGGAGTAGTGAAGGCTGCATCTGATCTGTATTTTAGAACTAAAAAATCAAATTAGAAGTAGGACTGTTTCCCATAGATTTCAATACAATCCGAGGGAATGCATGTATGAAAAAATTGTGTTGTTCAGTGCATTAATGACCCAATTGAATGACCTTTGCAACTGTGATTGAAAAGGGATTCCTGGGGTATTTTGTTGCAAATTTAATTAGGGGAAAATTACACATAATGAATACAAACAACTTGAAATGAATTGTGGAAATCAACTCCATCTAAATGCGTAAGTGATAGTTCCGAAGACGTGTCGCCAGTATTTGATTAAAAAAGTGGTTCACAATTTTTTTAAGCCTTTTAACAGTGAAGATTTCAACTTCGCCCCTTGATGAATAAAATGAATATTTTTAAGTGTGTTAAATGTAAAACACACACACACACACACACACACAAAAAAAAAAAAACAAACAACCAAAAACCCCAATATTATTCCTAGGGGAATAAATACTCCAGCAACCTTGACCCACAAGCAAGGCAGCTGTTGTGAAGCACTTGTTCCGTGACTATAGATTTAATGTTAACCCCAATCTATGAAAAGAGGGTTGGCAGTAAGTCATACACTGTATGTATACTAACTTACTGTTTACACACTGAATCCCAATCTCGTCTAAAACCATCCAGAATATAGTGGGCTTTTGAAAAAGGCCTGATAAAACAGTACAGGGAAATAAAACAGCTGCTGCGGTGAAAAGAGGAAAAAACTTATTTTCATTTGGTTTCAAGCCAAGACACTAAGCTGTGAGGGGCCATCAGGGACATTATCTACAATCTCCCTGTATATACATTTATGAAACCAACCCACTCATGGATGCTGAAAAATCTCACACACACAAGCTTTTAAATACCGTATACCACTTAAATACTGTGTAAGTACAACATGTTTTAGTTTGGTTTCATGGATGTATATGTAGATAACATCCCCTGATGGCCCCCCAGTGTAAATAACCCCCTATTGTGTGTTGTTTTGTATTTTGTATGACTTCTCCAACCAAAACACATAGCTTTTTACAGCCTGTGGCATGTGTGGGTGGGGGGGGGGGGGTGCATTCCCAATTTTACATTGTGTCTAATCCTGTTTACTTACGTATTTATGGTTTATTTAGAACTTTCTCAAAGAAGAGTTCAGCTATTAATCAATTTATAAACTGCCTTTTCTCATAATTTTTAAATTATAGTACTCATTCTTGAATTAATAGATTAATTTCATTTAATTACCTTGTTATGGTTTTTGTTAAACCATTTTAAACGTTGAATATTTATTGATGGTTTAATCATATTAACCTATGTATTATTTTTACGATTCCTCTTTTGCTAATTTAATTAATTCCATCAATAAAATAAGAATTGAAATACGAATTGTGTGAAATTAAGGGGACTCTTTTTTACTTTCCTGTTATTGCCCTTGTCTTTTTCACTGCACCATTATCAACAGCAAAAAGGACATTATTTTGAAGGAGATTCTTGCACATCTGAATGACATGACTGAAGCCTTTCTGACACTTGTTGCTCTAAATGCACGAGTTTTGCCCTTTCAGTCCCCACCAGCAGGGGGAGTGTTGAGACTGAAAAGTCACACTCAAAGCAGGTATGGAGGCACACACACGTACACAGAGTGCAGAGTCCTACATTCCTGTTGGCAGTGAGCACTGAGACTGATGGAAAGGTGAACAATGCATTAGAAGCCTGTTTTTTTTTTTGTTTTTTTTTCAGCTGAGCCAGGTTCAATTTCAATGCTTTGATCTGTGAAATAACGGCAGCAGACTGCAACATTGTCTTTTCCTGCAGGATCAAGTGAAGGAATTGAGAGAGACGCACTAATTCTGCCACGCTGAAAGCAAACAGGTAGACGCAAGGCTGAGAAAGGCTGTGTGGCGAGGAGGAAGAGGAAATATGGAGGGAGTGCAGACTGAGCTGCAAGGAAGGAGAAGGGGGAAGACGGAAAAAATTGAGGTGACAGAAAGAATGGTGAAAAGGGGGTGAAAAGGAACCAGGTAGAGAGGGAGATGTTGGGGAGACTGCCAATAGACAGCGGGATACAAATGCAGGGGAGATGACAGAGTAAAGGAGGAAAGGAAGAGGAAAGGGGGCAGGGTGGGCTGATAGAGAGAGCCTGAAGGAGAATGTGGAAGAGGAGGAGGAGGAGGAGATGGCAGGTAGTAAAGTGGTTATGGCACTGGTCTTTTCATTGGCAGTCACCAGGTGAGATGAGGGCAGACACCTCTATTCCAGCATGGGGCAGATCAGTGGCACCCAGGGGCTCGAGGGCCCGCTGAATATTACATGAGCCTGTCCATCTAAACACACACACACACATGCACACTCCACATATGAGTCTATGAATACATAGAGAGAGAGTCTGGATCAGACTGAGGGAGGTGGTAATCAGATTAGATCTTTGATGGATCAATGCACTTTCCTCCATGCTTACTCAGCGGAATATTCATTCATAATACATCTACTCTTGTGACCGATGTGGCTGACACTCTGCTGGTTGACACAGGAAATGTAGTACCTCTTTGTGATCTACAGTTTCATGCGTTTGTTAAAATGTTTCAGCTTCAAGTCATCTTAGAGGGCCCGGTCTGAATAAATCAAGCAGAACATATGATCCTGTTCTGATTCAGTAACTTTGCTGATTTTGGTTCTTAAGGTATTGAGATATCTGGCTTTGAGATTTCTTCTTTGGTCTGACATTTGATCATATTGAATCACAGTAATTGCTTACATAAGCAAATGTTTCTCATAATTTTACTGCAGTCTGCCCTGCTGTGATGTCTGACCCTCATTCAACTGCTTTTCTTACTCAATATTAAACCTTGGCAACATTGAACTGCAGGCAAATGATAGGTGTATCTCAGAGAGTGTTTAATTTTTTTCCTAAATTAATTAAAATACATGACAAATGGAGCGGAATATTTCAGGTCTCTTTTTGTGTTTAGATTTACAACTGTTAAATCCTTATGATAGTATGAATTGTCATCTATTAAACTCAGAATTAAATATTGTAGTATTTTGAGATACAGGAACTTCACTAGATTTTATCAAGTTAAATGCCATAATTATAAATCACAGAAATGTTGTAATGAAATGAGTAATGGATGCAGACCATATGACCCTTTAAACCATTCTTCCATGATATTCAAGTTTTTAGAGATGCACCTGAATACAAACCCCCCTGATAGTGTTGTTTAACGTGATACACATTATATAGATTATACATATTTGATGTCGTGGAGCCTCAGTAGCTTTGTGAGCCACAGACTTCACTCATGTACAGTTAACAAAGGTGTCAGTGTCCAGGAACTCTGAAGTGACACACATTCTGACCCCATCTGATAAGACTTATTTGCTTTTCTATTTTAATCACAAACAAATATTTGTATACTCTGTCACTGTTTCACTCTAATAAATGATTTCACTTTCTGTGGGGACCACTGTTGTAAAATGAACATATTTGACAAAACATTTACCTCACTTTTTGGCAGCATCTAGTTAAAGTGTGGTTGCTCCATCCACCTCAATGTGAAAAGTTTGCATTTCTGTGCTACAAAGCAGCTCCAAGTGAAAACTGAGTTGGGCTGTTATTAATCATTTTCAAAGACGAGCGCTGAAATGAAACCCAATTTACTGACTATAGGGAAGTTAGATCCAGTTGATTCATATTCAGTTGAATGAACTGCTCCATTTAAACCCAACTTCATCTCCATTCATTATTCATTTACTATTGGAAACTCTACTCTTCATCAATGTTGAATTGTACGCTGGTGTGTAGACATTCATCTGATCTCAATAACTCTTTTGGCTATGTTATTGGAACACACTGCCAATGAAACCTATAATTAAGACCTGGAAATTATTACTCAGTAGTTTAAACAGAGAATGGCTTTTAATCTGTAAGTTTTAAAAAGTGTTTTATCTCTGCTTTCACACACAGGGAATTAGTTGCTTAAAATTGCTGAAGTGTCTTAAACCGTTCCATCTAATGACCATCAACTCCACTGGTTGTAGAAAGAAATCAGATTATATTGAAGTCTATAGGAAAACTCTCCCTTGATTTATTAGCTCGATAAACATTTTCCAAATTAATTAATGGCCTCAGGTTTCAAATCTTCTTCAATACAGCATCACAACATCATTTTCAAAATGATGTCCCATTTAGTGGTAAATAGACCACAGTAGATACTTGCTGATTGACACAATACACCCAAAAACAGTATCATCCACCCCCTTCTCTAGATTGGATTTCTTTTGGTTTCAAAAATACAACATGGTAAACAGCTGAATCAAAACTGGAGGCTTACTTAAGGCGGCTCAAAAACACAAGACAGGTGACATCAAGTTGGGCTTGTCACTAAATTGCTATCGTAGAGTTTTAATTAAAACAAGTCTTTTTTTTAGTCTTTAGTGTCAAAATGTTAATTTTTTTTTGCATTAAAATTACACAGAAATAATTATCAGCAATTCCTGTTTGCAATCTCTCCTTGACCGTATTGCTGACTACCACTGCAGTCCTTTCACAGTGTATAAAAATAAAAAATGTAGTTCTGTGGCGCTGCTTTCATGTGATTTCCAAGTGGACTCATGGGTGTTTATTTGCAGTGGACTTTGAAGATAAAGATTTTCTCAGAAACTTTATGATATTTGCTGCAACTTCTGGCAATAGGCCGTTAAGACATTAAGGTAATCGTCTCCCTCAGCTCGCTGTCCCACAATAAATTCATTTCAAAGTACCGTTCTTTGCTCCATAACCCATCCCTTCACCCTCATTGAGAAATGAAGACTTTAAGAGTTTGTTTCATATAGAAGAGTGCCTGATTTGCAACTTTCACCAAAGAGCATGCTGTCAACAGATTTCTGACTATTTATTAAACTCTGTAGGTTTGGAGGCAGAGACAGATCTCAAAACCTGGACCAAACAAAGAAAAACTATATTGTAGTGTTAACTCTTATTTTAATCTACTTGCTCTAAAGGTTTGTCTTTGACTTCACTGCTGGCCAATCAAACATTGTGGCCGAAGCTCTCAATCAAGTAAGATCGCTGCTCATTCTATTGATGCCATTAAATGATCACCAGATGAAGATCAAAAGTGACTTGAGACCTCTCCTTTTCACACGCAGACTGATGCTTGTCCAATTCCATGGTGCTGCTTTCGAACTGAACAGTGATAGGCCTCAAAGCTCAGATAAAGATAAGAGAGGAGACTCCCACCTCTCCTTTTGTTCAGGGGGAGACACCAGCTTTATAGATTAAAACCTGTCAAGAGGAACGGGATGTTAGTTCATGGACAGCTTTGATGGTGTCTCCCTTTTTGCTATTGATTTCCTCCCTGCTGGTAATCACTCAGTCTGGTTATAGAGGGTTTTGTAACTCTTTGTGAGCTCGCCCATTCTTTGTTGATCACTGGATATTCAGAGAGCACTTGTGTGTGTATAGTGTTACAGAGGATGTTAGTGCTACCTGTTTGTTTGTTTTGCAAGGGTGTGTGTGTGTGCGGTAACTGTCAGGAATCTGTGAATAGTTCTGTGACAGATAGGAGTAAAAATAAATTGTTGCAAAATGGGTCCAAGCTCGGTAGAGGTATACACTTTCAGAAACCTGGTAGTTTTTTGATGTTAGATAAAACTACAGACACTTCTCTCAGACTTGACAAAACTTCCACACAAAGCACTGAAGACTTAATACAGCTGAGTATTCCATTCATTAAGAGTTAACTGACCCACATGGAAAACTATGGATGGTCATAAAGGTAAAGCCAAGCTTTTGTCTAACCTTAATCAGAAACCCAGAAAATGTCTGTCCACATGACAAAGAAAAGCAGCACTTTTTTACACATACTACTTAACAGAAATATAAATGCAACTCTTTTGTGGAAACAAATGATTTAAATCTATTGACAGACACTGAGTATTGACATCCCATAAACTTAGGAAGGACATGTCCTTTGCTAAAAAAAAAATCCATCCATCCATCCAGGTGAGGGATATCAAGTTACTGATGAATCAACATGACAGCAGTTTCCTTTTGAACTAAGATTACCACCTCATTGTTCTTGTTTCACAAAAATGGGACATCTGCATGTCTCCGTAAAACTCAAAAATATAATGAAGCTGTTAGAGGCAGAAAAAAAGGCGCTTTAATAGGCGCTGAAATATGATTGTAAAGAGGCTGAGGTGGCACAGTAGTGCAGTGGTGAGTGCTGACACCCAAGGGCTTATCTGGAAGTTACTGGGGAAATGGCCAATGCCGAAGACCCCTTGTGTTTGGGTTGGTACTGGCCCATTTTTGGTTTTTTAAATGCATACAAGTACCACATAAATTTCTTTATTGCATCAAGGCTTTTCGACTTTATCAGGAACTTCCACTTAAACAAAATACTACAAAAAAATAATAATAATTTTCACTAAATTTTGAAATGCTCTGGTGAAAATTACGACTTTTGTGTTGTTTGGGTCAAAACCCAGTTATAATATAAGATTATAAATAATGATTGCAAAAACCAGCAAGGCGGCATAGTGGTAAGCGCTGTTGCCCCACAATAAAAAGGTTGCAGGTTTGGTTCCTGGCCTGGGGCCTTTCTGTGCAGAGTTTGCATGTTCTCCCCGTGCCTGCGTGGGTTTCCTCCGGTTACTCTGTTTTCCTCCCACCATCCAAAGACATCATGTTTGGGTTAACTGGTGACTCTAAATTGTCAGTAGCTCTGAGTGTGAGTGTGAGTGGTTGTTTGTCACTGTCTGTCTCTGTGTGTAGGGTGTACCCCATCCTCACCCAATGTGAGCTGGGATTGGCTCCAGCACCCCCCGCGACCTGGAAACGGATAAGCGGTAGAAGATGACTGAATGAATGAATGAATGAATTGCCAAAACTGAAATCCTAAACACATTATCAACCAACAGCCCGCTGACAGCCAGCTCTTCTCCCAACCAGTTTAGCTTTTGTTAGGGGCTTCTCTCTTTGCCTGTTTGCCTCTTACTTGAGCAAACAAAACAAACAAACAAAGACGGACATGTTCAAACATGCAAGGCCAATTTTATTTAGAGTTGGCGACTTGCAGATTATACATCTCCAGTTTGCAGCAAGCAAAAATGAAAAGGAGAATGACAATAAGCCAAGCTCTGCATCATATCTTTGTGAAACTGAGGCAGAGGACACAGAGGAGCACAGCAGCATAGCAGAGCAGGGATGAGCAGGTTTCTGAGGAGGAAGATGTACAGTATCAACCAGAAGACACAGACAAATCTGATGAGTCTGATGAGGAGGTCACCGGTGCTGAACCTGCTCCCGCTCCTGCAGAAACATTCAAATCCAAAAGTGGTTGGAGCTCAGTACCTCCTGACTTACAGGGCAGCTGCTGCAAATATATTCAAAATGACCCCTGGGATCACAAGGTTTGCTGAGACGAGAGTAAGTGACAAAAAGACACGTTTTGATGTATTTATGCCATTGTTATCATTGCTATGACAAACCTTAAAGGTTGAGTCATCAGGAAGTGCCAAAAAGCCCATGATTATCTTGGACTATAATGAAAACATAGGAGGAGTGGACAACCTGGGCACCTATACTTGCCAGCGAATGACCAGGAGATGGCCAATGTTTATGTTTTATAACATCCCAGATGTGTTTGCATACAATGCCTTTGTGTTCCACCTAGGGTGGAATTCAACCAACAAAAAACCAGCGGATAATGTTTCTTGAAGAGCTAAGAAATTCCCTTGTCAAGGTGCACATTGAGTGAAGGGAACGGGCACCGCAGGCTGCTGCAGCCTTGGTCAGACAGCTGCAGAGCTCACCTAGCACTCCATCCACGCTGTCAGCCACACAAAGAGCATCAGTGCCAGCATCTTTCTCAGCAAGCCCTGCCTCGACATCAACAACAGCCACTGCCACAACCCCACTAAGGCAACCCGATTCAAAAAGAAATTAGTGTCAGCTCTGCCCGAGCAATAGAGATAGAAAGACAAACACGCTGTGCTTCTACTGCAAAAAATATCTCTTTTTGCCACACATGCATCCAAACCCACACACATACACAAACATGTTCTTGCACACATGGACTTTATTTGGAACTAGTATTTGGTCACTATTGGTTTGATTTGCTTCATTGGTTGTTGTGTGTGTTGTGTTGATATTATACTAAAGATGTTACTATAGTTAATATGTGATTATGTATAGTCTATATGTATTCTAATATCCCTAAGTAATAGTCAGGTGCCATAACAACCTTATTTAATTATATTATTCTCTTGAGGTTCATTTTACCATTTCTTTTTTTAATTGAAAATGAGGGGTATGCTTTCAAAAGAAAGGCCCAGGGGCCCACCACAAAAATATTAAAACCTATCTTTTCATTTATAAGAAAGCCTAACGAGGTAACAAACAAATTGGATGATAAATAATTGTTCTGAATGTATTATATGGCTGATTTAAGTTACAATGACACTAGGCACTTATTGTTTTTCTAGGGTTAGGGTTCAGATTTGAGGTGGCCCCTGTGGCTTCACAGCAAGAAGGTTGTAAGTTCAAATCCAGGGCCAATCTGTGTGGCATTCACATGTTCTCCCTGTTCCTGTGTGTGTTCCCTCCTGGTTCTCCAACTAATGTGCCAAATGACCAAATAGTCTCAGTCCGAGTCCGAGACCATGAGCATTATTGAGTTTAAAGGGGCTTGCTTCTATTTTTTCTGGATTTTTGAATGAATCCAATTCTTACCATTCATGGATATGAGTAGCAGTGAGACACATACTGTTGTATGCCAGACAATCCAAACCTCTGGCTCCCCTGACAGTGTGGTGGGAAGAGTGACAGATTCCGATTTGGATAATGATAATTTCCTCATCACATATTAATCAAATCATTTTGGCTCCCCTTGAATTTCATTCACATCCCTCAAGAAGCTGGAATGTAATTTTCTCATAATAGAGAATCATTTGCAGGCTAACAAAATAAGATAGCAGCGCACTTCCTGGATGAGTCTGAAAATAACTTCACCGGCTGGAAGTTCACTAAATGTGCCATTGTGACAGAGAATGAGATTACCAGCTCTTGAGGCTTCATGATGAAGTGTATTTATATATCAGATGCTGCTTAATACCTTTGGAGAGGAGCAAAATAACTGTAATAGCTGACATGTTTACTCTTGGGGCTTTCCGTGGTTGTATGCGCTTGCTGTCCACGAAGTTTAGGCCTTATGTTTGAGCCTTCACCACTTTGCTTCCACATTCAATCAAACTGACGGACTCAACCTGTCTGCTTGTTAGCTTTTTCATGTGAGACAGACCATAGCTACAAGTGTAATGATTATTATTTTTCATGTCGAACTGATTTCTGAGATGCATTTACGTTATTGTTGATCTTTTACTTTTTCTGACCACCTCATGTTACTCTTTGCTATGTTAATATTTAATCATGTGTTATGAGTTTTATTACTGTTGTTCTGATTATTAAATGAATCCTCCCAGAGTTCCCCTTCCTCTGTTTGTGTGCCTGCATACCTACTTCCTATTAGTTTAGTTAGCTCGGCTCAGTTGGACTTCATCGCTCAGAAAAGGACAACAACAGTCGTTGAAACCAACAAAGTTTGATTGCCTCAGTCATGGAACTCACTTAACCTTACTTCAAAAAGAGGAAGTTCTCATTTTGCACCAGTAAAGGACAATTACTGTAACATAATGACTTGTTAAGCAAATCACTTCCCAGGCTAATGAAATTAGATTTTGTATTTAAATGACTGAATGATGAGCCCGGCTTGAGCAGACAAATATGTGCACGTGGTCTAGGACTTTAAGTGTCTAGTGTATGAGCTGGATGCATGCAGGTGTTGGGGTGATATGGAAAACACAAGGGAGTGGGAAATGGCCTGAGGGAGGTTCAAGGAAGGCATAGGCCACACAATTCACACATAATGCCATTATGAGGAAACACAACTTTTAATGGCTTTTGCACACCACGAAAGGGGATGGAGAGGCTTCTGGAGCTTTAAAGTGACTGTTCTGGGGGATTAACGCTATCAGGACTCAAAAAAAGAGCAATTTTGTTTAAAAAAAAATTTCTTTTCCAGGAAGGTGAAAACACATGCATTGAAAAGAGGCCTTCTCTACATCGTGTGATAAATGACCTCATTATCAGATGTCAGCTAGGTGGAAAGGCTATGTGGGATTAAATTCAGAGTGTGAAAATCAAAAAGAGAGAAAGATAAAGGAAGCGAGACAGTGAAGGAATGGATGAGACAGAGCAAGAGTGGCTTGTAAGCCTGGACAGCACAGGAACAGCACAATTAGCTGGTGAGCTTAGTCTGCGGAGTCTGAGAGACATGTTGATTGAAAGGAGGAGGAAAAAGTGAAAGATTAGCCTGCTCTCACAAGTCAAAAACAAATCTGTCTGTACATCCATGCATCAGTCCCTCCATCCATCAGTCCAGTACGACAAACTTCACACACACACACACACACAGACTGATGTGCTCTCACATCTGACTCTTCTCTTTGGCACTCAGCATTATTGTAAAGCGACACCAGCAGCCGGCCGCCGTCTTCCGTCTCGCACAAGATGGAATTTGAGATGTATGAGAAGCGTTCACCATCAATCAGCAGTGAGAGGTCCCAGTGGCACGCAATAACACCCGTGCCAGCACTCAGCATGTCAGGCGATATACAGTATGAGGGATATGTAGTGAGCTTTGCTGATGTGTAGGGAGTGGCACTGGAAAAATGAGGAAAACACAGCTGATCCCTCAACTAAAACTTCACCAATAACAGTTTTCCGTCTCCCTCTGGTTTTTCAAACCAAGTTCATCTGTTTAGGTTTTGAAAGTTCTGCACCACCCCTCTGCTGCTGGACCAGAGTGGAGGAGTAAGGGAAATAATAATCTGATAAAAACTATTTGACAAAAGTGTGTGAAACTCCTGGCGGGAGCATTATTTTTAAAACAAATAAGTTATTTTAAATAGCAACATTTTGTAAAGGCTGAGCAAATGGGGGCAGCATGGCGGCGTAGTGGTTAGCGCTGTCACCCCACAATAAGAAGGTTGCACGTTCGGTTCCCGGCCTGGGTCCTTTCTGTGCGGAGTTTGCATGTTCTCCCCGTGTCTGCGTGGGTTTCCTCCGGGTACTCCGGTTTCCTACCACCGTCCAAAGTCATACATGTCTTGGTTAACTGGTGACTCTAAATTGTGCATATAGGTCTGAATGTGAGTGGCTGTTTGTCTCTGTGTGTCTTTGTGTGTTGGCCATGTGATGGACTGGCGACCTGTCCAGGGTGTACCCTGCCCCTCGCCCGGAACATTGGCTAGGATTGGCTCCAGCAACCCCACAACCCGGAAACGGAAAAGCGGTAGAAGATGGATGGATGTCGTTTAGGTTGAAAGGTGCATTCAAATTAATATGAACAACTTACATGATCACTGAAAAAGTGAAATCAGAAGCTCAACTCAAACTCAAGCTCTAAATAAAGCAGATATCAGCTGTTACAAGCTGTAGCATATTTCTTAACTTTAAAGGTCCCATATAGTCTGAAGGTATGTGGCGTTGTCATCTTTGATTATAAATCTGGAACTTGATGATGTCACAACAAAGCAATCCTCACCTTCTGCCCACCTGGACCAACCAACCAATCTTCCAGGATTTGGGTTTCTATTAATGTTTATCTGAAATCTGCTATATTTTTATATTAGCACTTACCCAATCAGAGGAGAGCTTCATAGTGTCTTTTTTGATTGGCTCACCAATCTTAGTTTTCAAACCGCTAACACATATTATTGTAGATATGAACACTTCAGAATTGGCCCCAACCTACGTGGTAAATCTTAGTCCATTTAGCTCCTATTGTTTTCACAGAGTTGCTGATTGAATAAATATAGCTTAGTTAGATGGTCACCAAAAGAAAAAGTAGCCGGAGAATTTTTTGAACATTTCCAGCTGGAGTGAAACTATCTGAGTGGATGATTGCACTACCATCCATTAATTTGCAGTGCTGACTAATTGGGGAGAAATACATACAAACATTTTTCTTCACTGTTAAAACTGAAGAAGAGCTCCACAGGGAACCTTGAATTTACCCAGCATGCAGAGCAAATTAAAGCTTAACTGGAAAAAGGCTTGGGGTTCAAAGGGTAATGAAAAAAAAAAAACCTTCCGGTCAGAACTATTTGCCAGCGCTTCTTGACCCTGCTGTTTGCACTGTAACCCTTTGCCTTGCTGGTGCAGGCTGTAGTGTTGCATCATGCTGCAGTGTGCTTCGTCAGGAATGCGCGAAGAGCTGGGAGAGGTGGACGCCTGCTTCGTTGGAGCGCACATGTGGATGTGTTGAAACGCTAATCAGTAGATTTTCTCTTTTTTTGTGATTTTGTGCTTGCTGGCAATTAAGTGGATTCTCCAAAGAAGTGGATTCATTAGAACACGCAGGAGGAAAAAATTGATGCTCAACATCATTTTTTATTTTTTTTTTTATTTTTTTTTTTTAGCGTTTGTGGTTTATTGCTTGTTCAATAGTTGGCGAGCTGAGAGGCAGATGTCTTTCAGAGCAAAGATGCTGGCAGAGCCCCACCGACACAAACAGTTCTGATAGTACGTGTGCATTTGTTTGCCTGTAAGGTTTCTCCGACTGTCAGTCAGGCTCTCCTGTTGTGGGTGGCCTTGTACAATAAGTTCACACAAACATACTCACATGTGCGTACACCCGTGTGGGTGCTCAGGCAGTATAACAAAGACCTCGTCCTCCTCTTGGAGGTCCAAGTGCATATGCACTGCTAATTAGTTTCCCATTTATACCCAATGCCACGAGGCTCCTTTCAGAGCTGTAGAATAACAGTCGCGCTAAGTGCACATCCAGTGAACACACGTCCTCTCACTTCCTCTGTAGCAAATCATTTCAGCATTGATGTGAGCCTTGAGTCCTCTGTGTGTTTGTACCCGTGGAGCTTTTTCTTTAAATGGTTCTTTTTGCAGGGCTGGGATGAATATGTATTAATTCCGAAAAATGTCAGCTCTTGTTGGGACTGCACAACCTTCTGCATTTTCATGACGAAGACGATGAAATGCATGCAAAAAACGTATATGCTGAGTTACAGTAATCACGGATGTTCTGAATTCAAAGGAAGAGAAACTGAAATTCAGCCATTAAACACCTACAAAGACTGGAGAGAAGGTTCATCTCAGTGCAAAATCTTAGTCATCATGGATGAATATAATAATTAAACTATATGGAAATTAAAAGCTATTAGTAAGTTTTATCCCTTCCTCTGTCCATACCAGAAAAGCTTCCCCTGAAGCTCTGATGCTCTCCTCTTGGCTCACTGTTTTCTGAGTGATCCAAAGACAGATTTCACTCACTGAAAAAAACAAGCAAAAAAACAAAAACATGGAAAGCTGGATGGTGGATACAGGTCATTTTATCTAACGACCATCAAGGGGTAACTCCACTGGTGTAAAAAAAAAGTCAGATTGTATAGAAGTATATGGGAAAATGGCTCCAATGACTGCTGGTTTCTAGGGTTCAGTTTTTAAATGTGTGCTTTGAGCATTTCTCTATGGGCTGCATTTTCACAATATTAATATTGAACCTAGACTAATTTTATAATCAAATACTACATGGACATCTATATTTCACGCTATATGGACCTGAAAATATTTTTGGGCAAAATAATTTCAAGCATCAGTTGCTGTTTTCTGTTTGGTATTTTTACCTGATCGCAGTCTGCTGCAGAGAAATGTACCCATTAAGATTTGGGTATAAACTGGTCTATGAATATCACCGTAAAAAGAAAGAGAGAGGGGAATGCAGGCATTAATACCAGGCAGAATGTGACAAAAGTACCCGGAATGCATAATGGAAGCTTTAATTTGAAGGCCAGTTGGGAGAATGGATGATAAACATGTTCGACTTTAATGAGGTCTGTGATGAAAAGCCACATGTGCATTGAAAGAGAATAGGACATCCAAACAGGGAAACAGGGAATGGCACGATTCAATGATTTACATATTTTATATGCGTGTTGGAAAAGTAAAAAGTCTCTGAAGTCAATCCAAGGATCTGTCGGCCCAGGTGCTGCCGATCCTCATCGTCATTGAGAATAAATTGAAATTATTAACGGCATCCACCACTGCGCTCCCCCCAATGTGACTGTACATACATTCCCCTGGTGTGGACGTGGCACAATAAAGCCCATCCTTGAAATAAAGCAAGGCATCGTTCCTCAACACCTGCTAGTCAATAAAAGTTTTATTCTTCAATGTAAGTGCTTTTATAGCTCTGTGTAAACACGTCTCGCCTCTTGTAGACGGTTTTGTTTTTTCTCCGGGTGTGTGTTGGTGTGTGCGTGTGCACGTGTGCGTGTGCGGAGGGTGGGTAGACAGGGAATGGCTGGAGTTTGCATATATACTTGCATATATAACACACCCTTCTTTTCTTTGCACGATGTGACGTTCTGCAGGAGACAGACAATTTAGTGTAGGATGAAAAAAGACATTTTCATGTAGCTGTTGCTCCACTGGATCATGTATGATAATTAGGGAACGTGTGAATCTCTTCAGGGCATAAGAGGAAGTTTCAGTTACATAAATGAATAACTGTGTTGGTGAATATTTTGAGAGCTTTTCAGGTCTATAATTTAATTTTTTTGGTTTTCATCTTCATCATGAGTTTGGAGTAAAATTTAGGTGTGGGAGACATCTAGTTAAAAAAATGCTTTAATGTTGTAAAAAAAAAAAAGATATATACAAGGAATATATGACCTAAGTGTCCAAGATGCTGTGGAACAAAGCTCACAGACTGATTAAAAAAAAATTCAATTTATACCCGTCAGCCATAACTATCACCACCTGCTATGGTATCTGGAGCTTTGGCAGCAGATGCTTTAATTCCTGGAAGTTGTGAGGTGGAGCCTTCATGGATCTGGAATTGTTTGGAATTGTTTCCAGCTCTTCCCACAGATGCTGGACTGGATTGAGATCTGGGGAATTTGGAGCCAAGTCTTGAACTGGTTATCGTTCCTCAGATCATTCCTGAACATTGTTAAAGTGAGGCAGGGAGCATTCTCCTGCTGAAAGAGGCCACTGACATTAGAGAATACTGTTTCCATGAAGGACTGGACTTGATCTGAACCAGGTTTGGGGTAGTGCTACGAGTCAAAGTAACATCCACATGAATGAAAGACCCAAATTTTCCCAGCAGGAGATTGAAGCATCGTACTGTCTCAGCTGGTCCTCCTCCCATAATGCATTTGGCATCATGTCTTGCCCAGATAAGAGACGCACACACATTCGACCATCTCCATCATGTAAAAGAAAACCTGATCCATCAGACCAGACCACCTTCTCCTATTGCTCCATGGTCAAATTCTGATGCTCATGTGTCCTTTGTAGAACACACCGTGACTGGCTGCAGCTACACAGTCCCATACACAACACACTGTGTTCTGACGACTTTCTATTAGAACCAGTATGGACTTCTTCAGCACTTTGAGCTACAGTAGCAATTCTGTTGGATCAAACCACACATTCACTCCCCAAAATCATCAGTGAGCTTTGACCCCTGACCCTGTCTGTGGTTTAGTTGCTTTTCTTTTCTTTGACCACTTCTGGTAGGTCCTGGTCCCTGCAGACCAGGATTACCCCACAGAGCTGCAGTCTCGGAGTTGCTCACAGGATTTATTTTAGATTTTTGGCAGGAAATAATGTTTTGGACCTTTTTGTAAAATAAGATCCCTATTTGGTTAAAAGATAAAGTTTCACATTGACAAAAGCACTCGAGAATCTAAATCTGAATTATCCCGCAACTAACAATAGTCCCCAACGAAAGCATGGTTTTCTTCCTGTTTAAGCAATGTCCACTACACAACAGCTGAAATTGCACAATGTGGCCGACTTTTTTTTTGCCATTTTTCTACGACACCTTGTATGGATATATTACTCTCAAGATAAGAACCATAATATCGTAATACAACTCAGGGGACATAGTGACAATAGATTTATAAATAATAATGAAATTAATTTGCATGAAAAACAGCAAAACAAACAAATAAAGGTCATACATCTGCCCTCTAGATGAAAGGCTATGAATGAAGAAAAGTGTTATTTTCTACTGTTAGCTTTCATATAAAAACAGAAAGTGTCGGGTTGCTGTTGAAAGGAGCCGGTCTGGTATACCTTTCGGTCTGCCTTGAAAAACACGGGCGTAATGATTTGTATGCTGTTCACTAAGGTCACCTAACAAATTCCATCTAGCAGTTTTCAGCATGTTTTGACTGACATTCTGTTGCTTTCTGGATTTCATATCCAAGCGTGATTCTTTTTCGCAGCCTCTCCATTAGCATTTCACCAGACACAGGCCAATTTATGGGCAATGAAGGGAAGGAAACAAAGTGAAGGAGAGTCAATGAAAGTCATCAAATCCAAATTATCCTTTAGTCTTGGCTGGTGTTGAATTTGCCGCTCAGGGACCACCACTAGTACCTTGCTAAAATTGTTTATTCATGCCTTGTTTGTTTATGAACTTGGCTTTTATTTTAAAGTAAAGTAGGTGCTCTTACAGTACACTCGAAAGCTATATGTCAAGGTGAATATATATCTTGTTTTCAAAGCCATGTGTCAATGCTGATTAAGTTGAGTGACGTGTCTTCGGTGGCTGATTTCAGTGCTGTTTGACCCCTTGACTGCAGTCTATCGTATTACATAGATTTGTGTGGCGGAGAGTTGCAATTCCCTGGGAGGCTGTGGCGGGATTGTGGGTTCAGGAGGTTAGGCAGGTGGTAAGGCAGCAAGGATAAAAAAGCCTAGACATGCTCACTGGCTGGATCTCCTCTCAATCAGAACCAAGATTGGTCATGGGTGCCTGCAGCACTGTAGGTCACCCAGACACACACACCGTCTCTCTCTCTCTCTCTCTCTGTGTGTTACGTAGGTGAACGGGGTTGAGATGTGTGTGTGTGTGTGTGTATGTGCATGTGTGGGTCTGCATGACACAGCAAGCCCTACTCCATCTTTGTCACATTCCCTGTGGGACCGCAGCCTATCCAACTGTCAGCTGACCTGCCAGGCAATCAGAGCTCAAAATGTCATCCATAGCTTGAGCCCTTCCTGGTCAGGCCCATTGCCAGAGAGACTATTCATTTATCCGTCTGACCCCCGCCCTCTTCTCTCTCTCTCTCTCTGTCAAAGAGACAGTATTTCCAAATGGTAAAACTCCGTATTCAAATTAAACCATCTTGATAAGGAAACTTCAATTTGACTGAACTTGATTTGGAGGTATCATTTGAAAATGTTCCTCAGAGGTACATAAATTTATTAGCTCGGTAAGGAATCGACCTGGTTTCAGTTATCCTTCTGGTGCAAAACATGTTTCATGGTCCACTTTCTTACTGAGCCTGCACTCATACCATATCACAGATAAAAGCTTTAAAAAGGTGCACAAAGGAGGCATACACCAGCTTGTGTTACTACAATCTATCATTCCTTTCTGGTTGTGCGCTGCATGAGAGAGCTGCCCAACTTGTGTTACCACCACTTTAGAGGGAACGATAAACAGCAAACACAATAGATGCACAAAGAGAGAGCGGCGCTGAGGACCAGCAGTAGAGTCGCTCTCAGATTTCAAAGGCTTGTTTGAGTCTGGGAGGAGAAGTAGATCATAGAAGGTCCATAAAATATCTGTTACGTTCGATCTGTTATTCATATTAGGGCGGTGGCAGGCGGTGTCTCATGTTGTGTGATTTGATGCATTGTGGAAAGCAGGAACGTTGCATTCTTGTCTCGTGTCTGTTACCGTAGCAAGGTCATAGAAATGGCTTATGTGGAAAAAGCACATGTTGCCCTTGGTCCTGTGTGATAAGGAGCTTCCTCACCTGCAGCCTCACGCAAACAAAATGAACAAATAAAAAGTTCCCACTCAAAGACGGAAATGTACAGCGAGGACAATGGAGAATCATTTTCCATTTCTCTTTTACTCAGAGATTATGGAGTACCCATTTTATTCTATATTTTATTCTGTTTCAGTGTCATAATGCATCTGTTTGTATTTTTTCACCTTGTACACACATATTTATTTCAATTATTTGTAGCTTAAAATTTAGTTATTTACTGTTACTGTAATTTGGAGCGGCCTGGCACGAAAATTCCCTCAGGACTAATAAAGTCGTATATAAACTTATGCAATATTAAATGCGTAAATTTGCACATAGTAAATAATAAATAAATACAGCTGCGAAATAACTCCTGAAATAAATACATTTGGTAGTGAATGTAAATATAGATAAATACAAACATGTCCATATGACTATATAAGTGAGTGAATAAATGAATGACTTTTCTTTTAAAAATAAGATTTTATTCAAGACTAATAGGATTTTAAGATCTGCATAGCTCTCTGCAGCCATTAACCACACCCCTTCATTTGAATATAACAGATGGAAATTAATGTGTTATCAGGAAAACTAGTCTAAAACACCTCCTTTTTTTTGAAAGATGACTTATTAATTGACTGTTACATATTCAGATTTTTTAAAATTTCTTTATACATTTCTCCATTCATTACCTAATTTATTAATTTTTTTATTTCATTTAATCATCTGTCTGTTTGATATTGATATATGTGCTATTTTAAACAATATTTTGTGAGCTAGATCACTTTTCTACTGCTTAACCATTTCCGGGTCATGAGGGATGCTGGGGCCAATCCCAGCCCCCGCTCCAGGTAAGGGCGGGGTGCACCCTGGACAGGTCGCCAGTCTATCGTATGGCAACACACACAAACAACCACGAAGACTCATGCATACCGGCAATTTAGAGTCACCAATCAACCTGTGGGAAGAAACTGGATCACCAAAGGAAACCCACGCAGGCATGGGGAGAAGATGCAAACTCAGAAAGGCCCCAAGAGGACCAACCTACTTTAATACATCAAACTGGCATGCCTTATATCTGCTGATCACCTACAGCATTTAAAGATGACGAAATGTCACATCACATCATTCCAAACTGACCATGCGCTAGGTGGTCAAGCTGGTACATTTATGATTGGAGGGATATGACTATTTGCAACAGAATTTTTTTGTTTTATAACCACAGACTGTTTATAAAAGCCTCCACCAAACAGCTAGACTTTGATGGACAATAAGTGTTCAGGGCCTGTTTATGAGGCTTGTTTCATTCCATCATCACAAGCAATTTAGAATCTTGCTCTGCCTTCGACCAATTAATGCAACGGCACATGACTCATTCTCAATTTGCTTTCCTCCTCTAAACATTATGAAAACACAGAAGTTCTTCTTTTATGCAGTCTGGTGGTTCCAAAATCTTGAAGTTTGAAAAGCAGGAAACAAATTTCACTAGTATGTGTCTGTCTCAAGGGGACAGCAAAGTGCTATGTGATATTATTGAAACAAGCAGACAGTGTCTCTCTCTCATATACACAGATTAGGTCTCTCCCTGTCACAAAGACCGAGACATGCTGCTCGCACGCTTTCGCTTCTATCTGTGTCCTCTCATCTCATTATTTCCTGCATCTGTCCTTTTCCTCTGCAGCTGCTGTGCCGCGGCCTCTCACTTCAGTGCAGCTAATGCTATCAACCATCGATTCATTTGGACTTCTGGACTGATGAATTGCAGCATTTGCCCCGTCCTCCCTGAGAAGCTATTTACCTTTTACGTCCAGTTGTTCTCGGTGGTTACACAAATAACCGAGCTGTTTAACTGAAGCTCAGCTGCTGCTGTCTTTCTGTACAGCTTCAAAACATCTTTATCATACATTTCGACTTAAACTGTCCACTGACTAAAATGTAATCCCTATCAGCCCATCAGAATCCAGTATCAGACAGCACCATTACACCTTACATTGCACAAATGGACTTTGTGTTACCAAGAATAAAATTATTTGTAATACATTACTTACACAAATGGTGTTCTGCAATTCATATAGAGTACAGTAGGTTGTCTAAGATTAATGCTATGGTACAATGATTGTTTCATTACAGCTATTCCCTGGCGTCTGATACACAAACATAATAAACCCATTAAGAAAGCAGAAGTAAGAGTTGTGTGTCTGCAACCACAGTGTGCTGAATAACAAGCAGGATGCTGTTTCATACAAGAGTGTTACTTCAGGCCAGTCCCACCTCTACGCAATGCCGCTGCTGGAGTGGGGTCGACATACACCACATACTGCGCACCGCACACCACACACTGTCATCACCCATACATTAGTAAAGAACGCCAGACCATTCACACCAAACACATTCAATCGGCGAGGTAGGGAAAGAGAGCGGTGCTGGTGTTCGACAGTCCCAAGACGACAATAAAAATAATAGTGACCTCTTGAGAAGAAGTTTGCCCCTATCCTTCACAGACAGACACACATGATCCAGTTTATTCTGCAGCAGCATCTTTTTACAAATGTGTGTAACACTTTGGGCAGCGGTCTGCTCACATGAAAGAGAAGATATTTGGAAAACAGAAAAAGAAAAAACCAACATATTTTCACCGAACATCATTATCACTGGCACTGAGCAGCGAGGTTGAAGAGAGAGGGAGGATCAAAGGCGAGCGAAGGGATGGCCTCTGGATGTTGAGCCTCACCCTGCTGTAGAGGTGAAGGACAAAGTCTCTCAGCACACCCTCCTCCTCCTCCACCTCCACTTTCTCCCTTCTCCTATCAACCCAACATGGGCTTTGTTCACCTTGTGCTTTGATGCAGACTGCTAACTTCATGTCCTAATTTCACTTGTCACAGTTGCTTACGCTTACTTTAACCAGAGCTGTGTTTTCCATTCACGTCTGCCTGTCCTTTCCGTTTGCTGCTGCCCGCCACTGCAGCTTAGAGCAGAAAAGTTAGGTCATATGCTAATCTATGATGTCACTTCAAGCAGCATATACGTATCAGTGAATTCGAAACAGTCACTGATGTGGCAATAAAAGCGGTTAAAGAATTCTGGTGAATACTTCTTCTCTGGGTTAAGGCGGCGTTCCTTGGCCCATGTCCGGCCTGCACACGGCACAACTGTCAGATGCTATTACCAAACCTGGACAGAGAAAATCTCTTGTCAAAAAACGCTGGTGGATAATAGCCACAGTCAACACACATGTTAAAGCAAATATATGGCCAAGCTCAAGCTTTTGCTCAAAGGATTTAAACTTTGAAGCCAAACAGCAAGTTGAATGGGAAAGAATTAATTTTTGTTTGTCATGTCAGAAAAACGCAAACTAGCAGCTATGCACATTGTGTTATAATGATGTGTTTCAACCAGACTAATGCTGAACTTTATTATGCTTTATTTATTATAACTTTACTATTTCCTCACAATAACTAATTTACTTTCAGCTTATCTTTCGAGTTTTGGTCCTCAATAACTGAAAGTAATCAGATCTTCAGCTGCTAAAGGGTTTCACTTAAACCAATCTTTTCAAACTTGCATACTTGAGGCTTATTTGAGTGTCTTTTTTTTTTTTTTGACTGTTGGGGGTTAAGACTGAGACTGAACGCAAACAGTGAAGTCACAGGTCTTAAAACAAATGAGCCCGAACCCGAACTGTAGTCGGGTTGTAATCAACAACTAGTTTCTTTCTTAACATTCAATACTCTTTTTGCACTTTTTTTTTCAGCTTTAAGTTATTTAAATTGAGTTTCTTACCCCTGTAAGCACATGTGCTGCGGATTCATGTGCTCTCTGAGCGTGCCTTTTCTTCTTTTAGCTGCTTGTTAATTTTGTTCACAGTGGAACTAAACAAAATGAAGAGATAACTGAGGGCAACTGTGCATTCGTTTCAAGAATATTTGAGAGATTTATGTTAGAAAAGACATGTAAATATGTCAAATGTGTAAAACGAATCGCTTCCAAGGCATCGCTTCCATATCCTCCGTTGTTTGTGTATGTGTGTTCCCAAATTTCCAGAACCACAGTGCAGCAACTGTATTTCCCTAATTGGAGACAAGTAAGATGAGAGTTTCATTTTCTTGAGTGCAACTTGTAAATAAAAATACTTGAACCTCAATAATGGTTGCATTAATTATTATTATTACAGCTCCTCTGTGGTCATGGACTCCCTTCAGAATGAAAGAGAAGCCAATTGTCTCAGTTAATTAGTGTCTTCATGTCCACACCTTGGTTACTGTGACACAGGGGGAAGACATAAAATTTGAAAAAAGACCGGAACCAGATGTAGCAAACTGAAATTTAATAAAAGGATGTTCAGACAGAGTTCACATAGCCTTGTGCCGTGAGAAGGAAATGGAGAGAGCTTTGGACGCAACAACAATTGGAGAGACATGATTCAGACTGTCTACTCTGTGATAGAGAATGGAACAAATCCTTGTAGCATTATGCCTTCCTCATGCCAAGCTCCACACAATTAACCAGACTCAGTTGCATAAGTGAGAGGAATATGTAAGAACAAGACAGAATGCCAGATAGAACACAATCTCTTTTTTTTTTTTTGCATCTGTGGATTTCTGTATGCTGCCGTGGTTAACCTTCCTGTGGAGAGGGGAAGCATCATCCCCGCTTCCTTTCATGAGCTCCTTTTCATTCGAAATCACCTCACTTCGCTCACTGTATTCCTATACTTCTGATTCCTCTCTGTTGGTTGAAGGAATTCAGCTCGAATCACATCAGTCCACTGACAATTTGAAATTAATTCACGATCACGTTGGAAAGAGCAGACCTCTTCAATCAGAAAAAAAAACAGAAAGACCTATTCATAAAAAGTCCTATAATGTGTGACTTGAACGCATTTGTAGGCGAAGTGTTGATGGATGTTTCAAAAGGCCACATTCAAAAACAGTAATAGTAAAACTGGGGTTAATGGTGCACATTACAGAGAAAGAACATGTCAGGTTAGTAGACAGTCCCTGAAGCAAGAAGCTCTCCAACTTTAACAACCAACACAGGTAATTTGTTCCAAACCTCTGAGATGACCCAATGGTTGGTCTGCTGAAATAGCATTCCTTTGGCAGCAGGTGTATTAATCAACACATACAGTGAGGACAGCTGAGGACAGTTGTAAACCATCTCGGCTTGGTCAAACACGGAAAACTATGTGGTCAGGTTTGTTCATAAGTACTGTGTTTTGTTGTCATGGTTACAGCCATACAAATGCGATCAAAGTTGTTAAAAGCCTGTGGATAAATGGAACGGTATATGTTGTTTGCTTCATAACGGAATTGAATATCCTCTTGTTGTGTTGTGGTGTTTTTTATACAAATTTTTTATATTTATACCACTAATGTCAGCTAACAAGAAAACATAACAGTTGGTCATGACAGCACTCTGCACACAACCAATCACTGTGTCCAGGGGGACAGTCTACTTAGAGGTAAAAGTTGTTTCATCATTAAAGATGGATTAGAGGCTGTTGGAAAATCCAACAATCTTTTTTTTTTTTTAAACACGCTGAGCTGTAAGCCACATGACCACCAAATCAACAAGAATCCCTCAAGGACTTGAGTTGTGTTACGTTTACTTGTGGTTTAATGGAACCAAAGAAAGGCAGTGCAGCAGGATTGCCTGCAAGAAGGTCGTGGTTCGATTCCCAGGCCTGGGGCCTCCTGTGCGAAATATGAATGTTGTCCCCTTGCAATGTGTGGGTTTACTCCCACAGTCCAAAGACATGCATGTTTACATTGATTGGTGACTCTAAATTGTCTGTAGGTGTGAGTGTGTGGTTGTTTGTCGCTGTCTGTCTCTGTGTGTTGGCCTTGCAATGGGCTGGCGAGCTTTCCAGGGTGTACCCCGCCCTCGCCTGAAACGTTGACTGGGATTGGCTCCAGCACCCCCATGACCCTGACGGATGAGCAGTAGAAAATGAAAGAGAGAGAGAGAACCAAGGACCAACCAAGCCTCTTTCTGGCTCTTTGTTTATGTCGAAAACACCAAGATTCCACTTATTAAGTTTGTTGTGGAAAAAATGCTGTCGGACAGGGTGAGAAGGACCAAGCCCAGGCTGATCAAACCTTTTTAAAAGCCAAGACAGAAAATGGTAAACTTACCACCCAGTATACAGACCAACATTAAACTGCCGTACCTATAGTGTTCACTGTATTTGTGTGCAGAATTGTCCTGGTCAACACATTATCAGGCTGACTGTTGACAAAATGTTTGTGTTTTTTGCCACAGGACCTTGAAACCAGGTTTGCTGTTTTCTCATTGTTTTATTTACAGAAGTAATACAAAAGACTTCTAAAGCAAAATATGAATCCTTATTCACCATTTTTCTTGCTAAAACCCGTGTCTCATGAATACAGTATATACAAAGTGGTTGTAGACCCTGGGTCAGTAAAGTACAGCCGATGCTGAAGGGCTTGCATTCTATCAAGTACCCATCACGGTCACCAACCACTGGTTTTAAAACCAAGTCAAATTTTATTGAAGTCTATGTGAAAATGGCCCCACGTCTCAGTTGCTTTACAAGCTCAGTAAATGTTTTCCTAATGTGTTTATGGTCTCAGTGTTTACTTTCAAGTGTTGTTCAATAAAATGTGAGCTTACTTTTTTAAATGACAGTCCAATTTAGTGGAAAATTGACTATAGACCAGGTAATACATTAGGGGGTGTGGCTACTGTGTGATGACAGACTGCACCACACAGTCAGGTTAGAGTACACAGCAGGTTCAATCCAGCCGTAACACCTCCTTAGCGCCACCTTCTTCCTCAAATACCATTTCAATTGGTTGTGACAAACAAATTCTAAACTCATTTTTTCAAAATGGCACCTCAGAAACCAATAGGTGACGTGATGGTGGATTCACACTTGGGTTTACTTTGTCAGCTAGAGTCCTTTTAGACCTTGGACTGCCACAGTTTATTAAGACACACTGCAGCCCCTCCAGTGTGACGAAATAGGTAACACTGTCAATACCAGCATGTTTGATTCTTTTGAATTTATGCTTTTTTTCTTTTTTTCCCCCAGCAGCCCCAAAATGAAACGATGCCTTTTTTAAATTCCAGAGGGAGTGTGAGTGCACCCCTCTGAGCGCAAGGCAATATTGAGAGAGGTTTGCTGTGAAATCCGTTAACATGTGCCTCCGTGGCAGGCCCTAACACTTGATTGATGAGAAAATGGCAGAGGATGTAATGCCTCCTCTACAGCACACTAACGTCAAAACTACCCTACAGGTCACCCCCCTCCACAGAAAAATACTGTATGACCACGTATGTGTGTACACACACACATACACACAGACACAAACACACACTATATATATATATATTTATTTATTTAACTATATATATGGCGACATTGAACTTTCCCCAAATTCATTTTAAGGGGAAATACAATTTTCAGGATGCTTGCACTGCAGAAAAAAATTGGTCTTGTACAGGGACAAGAAATGAAAATGAATGGAACGATCTGGAGTTAGGAGGTTTGTGTGTGGAACTGATTTCACAGCTTCTGGCCCCACCAGTGCACTGTGATGTGGCTGACACCTCTACAGACGAGTTTATTTAGCTCAGCAGTCTGAATTAAAACTCAGTTGGGCCTTTCCGTGGTTTACCTATTCAGAAGCTGCCATTCTTAACATGGGCCGTGCAATATACAGATGAAGAAAGAAAGATGCAGGGGGATGGGAGACTGAGGCATTCTTTGTGAGGTGTTTTCCACCACTCATGACTAAGGGAGCTGACACTGATGCGTGTGCTCAAATCCTCAATGATTCCAGATCATAAAAAAAGACATTCCCACTTTATCTGGCACCTGCTAGACCTGCTGAGGATGACCATGCCTGCATCTGGGTGGGGGGGGGCAAATAAATTTGGAGAGAGAATGACAAGGAGGATCGCATTGGAGGATTGCAAACATGGACATATGAAGCAGAGGAATGAGAAAGACACACAGAGAGGAGGAGGAAAGGATGGGATAAGGCAGCTAGGCAAGCGGCAGATAGCTGATGGGTAAACAGGCCTAGCACAGGCTGGAATGAAGAGGTGCCCTCCGGAGGGTGGGACTTTGGAGAGAATAAATGCCCAGACCAGTATTAATCTCCCTGATAGCCTCTATGCCCGTTGTGCATTAGAGGAAATAGCGTACTAAAGCAACAGACCCATTCAATCTTCCTTCCGTGCGTTCCCCGAGCTCTGCCTGCAAAACAGCCCTGGCCCGGCACAATAAGGAATGATGGAGGAGCCGAGCACACGAGCGGCCCCATCCATTGCGGCGTTTTACATTTTAATCACATCACACAATAAGACAGGTGGAAATCAAGCACGGTGCAGGTGGAGGGGAAGCAATTAACAGTGACAGAAGAGAGAGAAGGAAAGGAGTGATGGAGGAAGGGGGGGTGAAAAGTTAGAGAGAGTTCTTGGTCATTTTGGTTTTCATCAATCTGAGAGGAAAAAAAGCCTTTAGATTACATTTTTTTTTATTTTTAATTCTCTCTGAATTGATTTAAGGTCAGATTCACACAGAGTATTTGATAGTATTGAAATTATGTAAAGTGTTCAAAGCCACAGGGAAGAGGATTAGTGTGCTATTTTGTCCTGTTAGGGGAAAGTGACCTTGTTTACTAACACCCTCAAAGAGCCACAATGGTCTGATGGAAGGCTTACCAACCGAAACACAGCCTCTGGTCAGCAGTTGGGGGGGACAAATGAAGATTTGAGTCTAAATTCCAAATTAATTGCTCACTAGATTATTCTCCAGACCTCGGGAGGGCTTTACTACACTGTAAAAAAACGGTAAAAGCACTGGCAGCAAAGTTTCCAAACGAATACCATAAAATTACAGTAAATAACTGTATCACAGAACTACATTCATTTAGCAGCAACAACATGTACACAGCAAACAGACCCAGAGATTAACACTCAAACATTTAAACACAAACGAACAAACATCTCCACACTTGTGGCTACAGACAGAAATAAACTCTCCTGGTGGAAAAAAGGAGCAGACTAGCGAGGGAAGACGGCAGTGAGCAGGTTAACTTAGCATGCTAATGCTACGACGAAACTAATTTAAAAAACCATCAGTCACTTAGTCTCAAAACCATAAAAAACGATAGCTATCTGCTAACAATAGCTTATGTGAGGGTAGCAATTTATCAGAGGGATGCTAACGTTAGCTTCAAGGCTGTCCACTGGAGGTATGAAAATGAATTAATATCGTTCACATGCGTTATCTGGGACACTCACCTCAAACAGTGTTTGGTTGACATGTCCGTTGTAACTGTCTCAGACATCCTCCTTGAAGATTCAGAGAGTCCATGAGGACACGTCTTTCCCCTGCATGACTGATTGGACGGACACCAGAGATAATCCAACTAACTGTCATTCTTCAGACTCAGCTGGTTGGTCGTTATGGGCGGGGCCAAACAAACTGAAAATAGGCGCCAACTTTGAAATTTGAATCTTAATTACCCAAAATTTTAATGAAAACTATTTGAATGACTGTTTTTCTGTAATTTTGTATGTCTTTGTTATCATGGAGAGCAATCTCTAAATTAATGCCTCACATTTAATGTAAAATTGCATTTGAATATGAAAAAATATATGTTAAATTACCTTTAAAAACGAATGATAATCTAATATTATATAATGGCTAATCACTTGTAATTCTAAAGGTAAATCTGTACATTACTGCTAGTATCTGTTAATTTACAGTTATTACATTGTCTTGTGGAAAATGGTAATAAACCTGTAAAAAAATACAGAAACTTGTATGTAAAATTACAGTTAAAGATGTACAAATACAATAAATTGTCATTAAAAAACCTAATTTTAATGTAATCTTAAATTATGGTTAATTAACTGTAATTTTAAAAATAAAACCTAAAATTACTGAAAATATCTGTAAATCTACTGACATTTCATTGTTTTATTGGAAAACAGGGAAAATCTGTAAAAAATTACAACATTTCCTGTAATTTTACTTTTTTTTTTTTTTTTTTTTTTACAGTGTACCACACGGACAGTGCTGGAGCTTCAGCCCTTGTATCTTTTGGCACAGAAGCAACCAAAGGTGTTCAAAGGTGTAATTGTCCAGGCTCAGTGCCAAAGTCAAAGTCTTACAGAGTTAAATGGAAATCTTACATTTTGCACATTTTCTCTCAGCTCCAGTCATCAATCTTTTAATCTTTGGTGAAGTGCGTATCAGAGCAGTTGCCGCTGCACTCGTCAACTGGCCCATTCTCTCAAGGTTTTACTCTTAAGTGTGACAAATGACGAGCAGGACAGGGTTGCATGAGCCACCTCGCAAACTGGCAGCATGTACAGGCACTCATGATCAAGTAGGTACAAATGCACAAATGGTCACATAGAAAGGTCAAATGTTTAAAATGTATCACTGGGAAAACCCTGCTGTAAGACAATGAATTAAAGTTCCTTGAATTTACACTTTGTTTTACCTTAAGTGTTGATATCCACTAAAAAGATTCATCTATGGCTTGACAAACTAAACATCTCTGTCAGGTTTCTCTCAACGGGTGACAACAGGTCACTATGCCAGTCAGAAGGGCTGCTCTGAGATGGTAGAGACTGTATCACTTCAACCAAAGAACTGCCTGGTCTGGGCCAGTTTTTCTACCACCCTGAGGAAAAAGTGCCCCCCACACCCTGTGATTGTTATTGCATAACTCAAACTCAAGTTTACAGATTACAAGTATATTTTCTTTGAAGTGGAGGAAACGCAGAATCAACCATCATCTGATCTTCTACTTTTCATCATGTAGGTGGGAGTGTGTGCTCATCATTATAGTGATGTAACATGAGGTTTCTACCACATGTTCAAGGAGACATACTGTTCTAGTGGCTCGAACCACGGGGGTTTTTATGGATATTTGGGCAACTTCCTATCTCCTTTTTAGTCTAAGGAATCATTTAAATTAATGGCTACTGACAAAATTATTCCTCACATTAACAGCTTTTATTTGACCTGAATGACCTTAAAACCCTCTTAAATTCCTGTTAAAACTTGAATTAGCACACAATGGAGGGTTGTTTTTATCCATCAATGGCATCACTGATCTCTTTTCACTTGAGCTCATGATTTATGTAACTTTGTGATGTCACTACAAAGCAGTCTGCTCTGAGCCATGCCCCAAGCCCCACCTGCCTGGACCCTCCAATATTGCGAGATTTGGTTTGTTTGAGAATTAAGCTGAAATCTGCCATATTTATATTGGATCACTCAGAAAACATTCAGCCAATCACAAGAGAGACTCAGAAGAGACTCGCTCCGATTGGCTGGTTTGTTGCTGTTAAAGCTCCACAGAGAGAACTGGAATAAAACTGTTTTCCGAAACCGTGTTCTTTTTAGTTGCCATCTGAACAACCCCAATCATCGAAATATCAACACTGTGTTTTTCTGCAGGATTTGGATTTTCACTCTCACTAATGCGTCCTGGTCAAATCAGCTTCCTCCATGAATTATCAAGCTTTTGAGTAAAAATTTAAATCTGCCCTGTCCAAGTGTTCATCCTTGACTTAGAAAATAGATAAATCATTCCAGTATGGTGTGTGTTTATTCCATAGTTCCGGGGTGGAGGGTTGATTTGTGAAATCTACACCAAAAACCTGTCTCTGCCCACCTAAAGCAGATCCTCAGCCAATAAAAACATTCAGAATTCAGAGCAGTGCTTTAGTGATGGATAGCCTAAGTGAATCCTAAGAAGGTTTCCCTCCCTGACAGGAATTAAGATCTGAGAGAAACATAGAATTTCATAGATCCAGAAATTATTTGGCATGAAAAGAGTCTGTGGAATCTTAATTCTTTTTTTTTCTTCACGAAAAAAATATTAAGATTTCAACCTTGTCAAAATGTACTTGACAGTGCGGGGCTCTGTTGCCCAGCGCAGTTGAAGTAATTAGAAAGCCAAGTGCAGGTGGTTGGGTTGGTCTGGTCTTTGGCCGTTGCTTCATCTTTCCCTTCTGCTAATAGGCACGCGTCAGGGCTGTCATTACTGGCAGTGAGTGAGCTTGTTAGTACCGGGGTCACCAGCTAAGGTTTACCAGTAGAATAAAGGGTGGCAGCTGCTGAGAGGTGGAAGGGGGGGAGGCTGAGGTCAAAGTCCGGAAGCCAAGAGGTAATGGGATACTCAGTTTGGGCTGCAGCACAATCAGATGTGCTGGCTTTTTGTGCATTTTCTTCAACTTTCACTCACCCACTGGCATTAAAGCTAAGCCTCTTTCTTTCTTCCCGGTTGGTAATACTCACTAAATGCACCGTGTTATGTAATGCCGCCGGCTGTGGAGGTGTCAGTGACCTTTTGTGCACCATTTCCTGGCACCTCAGCCCACCCACATCTTTTACCCCGTAACCTGAAGAGCCCAACCCATCCCCCCAACCCTAACTCAACCACACACACACCTCCCCTCCCCAGAGCGCAGTTTGCAAGAGAAGGTTACAGACATGCGGCCCGCAGAGATGGATGGAAGTAAAAACATGAGGAGTGAGCAGGATAGTGAGAGGGTGGGATGCTGCTAAAGGTCACATTTGCCTGCTTCCCTGCTGCGTCTTCACCCCCCTCCCGTTTCTCTCATTAGCAGCTTGCAGAGCAGTGTAGAGCAGAGGGAAGAAAGGTAAGCAACTTGCCTTATAGAATACACTGAGCCTCTAACCAAACAAGCTGACAGAGGCTCTTTAAGCCTCGCCTCAGCCTGACAGAGCAGCATATGTTGTGTGCATGCTACATTAGCAAAATCTTTCAAATTTTACAGATGGAAACAGTCTACTACGCCAATACTGAAGGAAATGTGCAGCTGCAGCACGCACGACAACTGGCTGTGGCAGGAGCTGAAGGGAGACTGATGCATCAGTTTTTTTGAAAATGTGTTGTCAGTCAGATTTTTCTGAACTTCGAAAGTTGTTTCAGTGGGCATCTAAAGTTTTCTACCACATTTAGAATCATTCACCCTTGTCAACCAAGGCAATTCAATATCAGACTTTTATAAAGTGGGAATATTTCCGAGAGAGACTCGACATGTCCCATAGCGTAAAGTGTTAGCCTTTTACCGGCATCAACCAAACCTGACATCATCGACTTGTTTTTGAGCCTCCGTTTAAAGCCTCAAGTTTGTCATTTGGTTGTCAGCCATGTTGGGATTTATTTCAAACCAGAAGAAACCATATTTGGAGGACAAGGTGGAGCTGAGATTGCGTAAGGGCTGGATCTGACCTGCTCTGTACTCCATCCTGACTTTGTGCTACAGTCTGTCCCATTGTAGCCACGCCCCCCCAAATGCATCACCTGCTTTATGGTCTGTTTTCATCTAAATGGGAACATCAGGAAAAAAATGAACATCATGTTCATACAGTTTATGGTTAAGGGCAAAACCTACTAAAAACTACTCTTTCCAAATAAACATTTATTTTTTCTTTACTACACTGAGACTGACAATTAATACCATACGAGAACCAAAATTAAATAAGAGAAGAAATATTTGTGGCAAACATACCAAATTATTGATATTTAAATTTAAATTATGATTGTATAGACAATGATGATTAGTGTTTATTTAAATAAGCAGTTAACTACATAACCAGGAAGACATTAAGATGATAAATTACAGTCATTTGTTTATTCTGTGTTTGTACTTAAAACAGCAAATAAAGAAAAGTTAGAAGAGAAATTACATCAAACCCCAAGTCAGGTACGATACTAGGAAGTTTTTCTTTTCTTTTAATTGGCTTATTGGTATCAGCGTGCTTAGCTCCAGACCGCTGTGTAAATTATTCCAGACAAATGGGATGTGACATCCGCAGCCTGTCCTACAAAGATTGGTATTTATTGCAGGAACATTTGGAATCTGCCAGTCCTGAAAATGTGCATTAAACAGGAGTGACAATTAATTAGGACGTAGTATTTGTAATAGTAATTTGTAAAGTATCATCTCACATAATGGTAACAGAGAGACAGCCAACCTTTTTGTCTGAGACATTGATGGTTGCCACATCTCAGTTCAATTTAGTCAGACACTTCTGTCATTTGTTGCAAATAGTTTTACGGTTGGGTCTGACTATGATTGGGTGCTAATAGATAATTTGTGACCATCAGTCATGAGTGGAAGGAGCCCAGTTTCAGTGCAGTTGTGGAGTTATGGTGCAACATGACTGGCCAATTAGGAAGACTCCAGCAGGTGGATCCTTTGTGGCCAAACGTATCCCAATACAGCAAATGGGGCAGCTGTTAAAACCAAAGGCCTTAAGAGCTCAAGCTTATATAAAAACTTGAGCTTTTAAGGTGTTGAACCAACAATGCTCCACTGGAACCACCAAACCAACTCAAATACACTACAGTCAAAAGTTTGGACACACTTTCCAATTCATTTGAATGAGAAAGTGTGTCCAAACTTTTGACTGGTAGTATAAATAAACAAACATATAAGGTTCCCTTTGAGATATCACTTCCACAAGACCATTATTAGTGAGCCTGAAGTTTGAAGTTTGCTGAGATGAATGTTTCTGCCGCATTTGAGGGATGAGGTTTTGTTCTGTTGTCGGGGTGAGAGATATTGGTACTGCAAATTCAATCCTCTGACAGAAAGTTTATGAAAGTTAATGAAAATTTCTAAATACCCCTTTAACACAATTTTCTCCGTATGCTACAATGTGCATTACATTAGTGTAATATGTACGCTGTCAGATTTAACTTCCATGGCTCAGGGTTGTTCTTATTGAACTAATATTTTGCTCCATTTTATATCTGAGCACATATTGATCCAACATTATCTCAAACTGGATTCCAGCTTTATAGCCCCTTTGTCCATTTTTGGGTTAGGGGTTAGGGTTAGTGATTATATTGTATATGCAGTGCACATAGGAGAGCCATTGGGTTGGCCATGACAGGAGTTAATGTTCACATTTTAAACAGTTCCTTTAACCTGTCAGTCAATGAAATATGTCCATAGCCATTAATGTTGAAGTAAACCGAGCAAAGTACTGACAGAATTGGGATGAAAAGCCTCATCTTGTTAGCAACTGTAGTCTCTAAATCAAAGAAGATTAAAAAAAAAAAAAAAAGAGCATGTGCCATTTTTATAATGACTCCAAATTTGGCTCGAAGTGCGACGTGCGTGAGTATTTGGCTCCTGAACGTCGGGTCGCAGGCCAGGAAAAACACAGAACCACCAGAGAGCGGGACCAGCCAAGTGGGGTTATGAACTGCTAATGAGCTCCCCTCATCTTGTGTACTTTCCTCTACGCATCATTTCCACACAGAGCGCGCTCATCCACGAAGGCGCCGGTCTCTGCGTGAAGACATCTGCGGCACTGGTGTCATGCAGCTGGCTGACTAACGCCGCGAAGGCTGGTGGCTGACTGAGAAAGAGACAAGAGTGGCAGCTGAAGGTAGAAAGGATAAAAGAAAGATGGCACCTGCACAACAGCACATCCTGAGTTGCCCCAGGTGTCGGGCATGGCATTGCTACAGAGACGTACTCATCTGGAAGTTGGAAACCTTTGTACGTGCTCTCTCTCGCTCTCTCATACACACTTCATGCTTTCAGTTTGATCTAATTAGGGATGGGGCAGAATGCTTCACAGCTGACACTGGCTTCAATATAAGCCACGGGGCTCTACAGTATGGACAGATACCATTTATCATCAACCTGCCTCACTGCTGATAATCTGGCTAAAGGGCTAAGTGTGATGGCAGCATGCGCATCATGCTACTATGCCGCCTTTTTTTCTGTATGCATAGCATCAGATTCACACTGGGAGTGGTGTTGAGTGAGTGCGGCGGTCAGATCGTCCTAGTGGACAGTCTGGAAGATGAATTATGTGATGATAAGTTCGGGGCCCAACAAACCTCAGATCTCACTCTCATTCTTCAGACATCAAATTTCATTCCAGTCCACAGCAACTGTCAACATACAGAGCCAATGCAGGTAGTCATGCTGACCATTAGAACTTCTTCTTTATTGCTAATTGAGCCTTACTTTTCTAATTTTGGTTCTGATGATATTAGCGTTAGGTTACATATGTGGCAGTACAAAGGCAGCAGGACAGGCTGTGTTTCCTCGTTTTTAAAGACCTTCTCTAGTGTAAAATTTTGTTTCTGTCCATAATAGTATATTTGTATATTTTTGAAGTAATCACTCAGTGAGAAGCCTCACAAAATCATATTCAGACAGCCAGGGATTCATTTGCCACAGACCAATTGAACCAATCATGTTGACTTGTGGTGGAAGTGGGTGGGGCTAAATAAACAAAAAAACAAAAAGAACACAAGAAGTTAGCATCAGCACAACTGCCGACACTATAGCTCAAGAAGACTTTCCCATGTCAAAGGTTCCTTCATAAGCACCTCTCAAATGCATCCTCCAATTCCTGGGAAATTAAGACTCCAAAAGGTAGATTCTTCATGACCCAACCTATCCTAAGATTCATTACATGTAAACGTTAAAACCAAGGACCTTAAAACCTCAGGTTAGCCGTTGTCACGGTAGAGAACAGTTGGTCACACAAAGTAAAAGTCCTCCGTAGACCACGTGGTCTCATTTCATTTTTATCTATGACAAATACAAAGGACCACATTTTTAAAAGACGCACCCACCGAATTGTCACACATCTTGTGTCATCCAATGCCAATTAATAGCAACGAAAAAACCCAAAAAATAAAATGCCAATTGCAATTGCGTTATATGTCTGCTAGCCATTGATTCTGGTCTTAACAGAATCCTCATCCAGGCCTGAGTCTCTTGGCTCTTAGGGGCTTATGACTTTAAGTTGCATTAGGAATACTAGAGCGATCCAACCCTGTGACAGCCACATTTGGGGCCTCAACCAAACAGAGCTATGGAGGTCCATTTTTGTCCCTGTTGAGTTTTTACAGTGTTTAACTGCGCTGGCCATGCCCAGACCAGCGAGGGCTGTGAAAAGACGTTTGAGCTCACAGCAATGTAATTGAATGTGACACCCACCAAAGCTGTTGCGCTGCTCTCCTCACACAGTGTGTCCACACAAACTAAGTGGCTTTTGCGATGTATGACACAGATAAGAAAAAAAAAAAGAGAGCGATGTTTGTGTATGTTAATGAGAATAAATCCTCCACAAACCACGACGTGTGGAGTCCGGGTGGGCATCGCAGCTGAGAGGATCACTGCTGACAAACACAGACCTTTTCCAAGCTGCCTCTCAGTTTCCAGCTTTTACTGAGCATTTGATTTAAAAATAAATTTATGGTTCCTGCTCTCCCTTTATATAACAGCCAATATTCTACTAATGTTTGTTCAATCCACCTCATTTGCAATCACAAAAATACAGTACAGTCAACAGCTGTAACTCCAGACTTTGGCACACATCAACAGTAATTAAAGCGTTACACATCCCATCCAGATCCATGCTGAGAAACACAAACAACTGGGATGGTCTAATCCAATCCAATATTGTGATACTGTAGATATGGATCCTGCTTCAATCTGTTTTTATTTCCTTTTGATGACATCACACATACAGGTGTGACATGAATGGTATATAAAACATAATTGAAACACATGACAGCGTCAAGAAAGACATGAACAATTACATGTAAAACAGACTGACAGATTGATGAATCTGTTTTAAATGTTGAGGAGAAAGTGGGTCTGACTTGCTGTGTTCTTTTCCTGATGGTGTGGTACAGTCTGTCAATCACACAACAGCCATGCCCTAATGCATAAGCTGCTTTATGGTCTAGTTTCCTGTGAAAGTTTTTTTTAATGCACTGTAAAGGAGTTGGGCTGCAACTCAGTAAACATACAGTATAACCCGTATTTGTTTAGGTTTTCCTTTATCCTCACAAACACCCATCTGTCATAATAAATTGTGGCACTCTCACACTAATCTGACTCACAAGGTATACCCTGCCGTTGGGCACATATTCCCAGCAGTGTTCATTTCCCCTTTTCCTTCTCCCTGGCCGCTGTTTTCACAACACCATTCATTTTATATTTGTAGGGAATAAGCTGTTTTAATGGCAAAAAAGAGAAGAAGCTCACAGAGAAGCTTGGGTCGTTTTAGCAGGTTAGCTTTCTGGCTAAAGTAGCTGAGCAACTTGCCTGTGAGCTGTAACCACCTCACCATGGTGTTCCTCTCTCTGCTGAGACTACACAGCTACACAGTTTGAATGTGGTGTAAAGAAACTAAAATGAACATTAACACAATGAAAGACTACGATCACCTTGCGGTTGTTTTCTCGGGTAACCAGTCCGATTATCATGAATATGGTCTCAAACTCTCCTTCCTGTGTGGCAGTGTTGAAGAATGGAATTAATGATGTCACAGTGAAGTTGAGCTTTGACCTTTACAATATTAAACGTTATGACATTTGTGTTAAATTGTGTCATCACTGTGACATCACCCATTGGTTGAAGAACCACTTTTTTGTCACCGTTCTGAAACAAGCATCATGCTGTATCGAAGACCTGAAACGAGAGACTGAAACCATAAACCCACGAGGAAAACATTTACTGAGCTAATAAACCGAGGTAGAAGTAGGGGCATTCTTACATAGAATTCAATAAAATCTTTGTTCTTTTTCCAACCATTAGATAGAATGCTGTTAAAGACTCTTCGGAGTTGGTTAATATATATTTTATGTATTTGTTTGAGTTTGTATGAGTCTGTGATATTTGTGGGTACTATAATAATAAGAAGAAGAAATATGTGGCTGCTGATGTAATAGTGATAAAGATAACTAAATATGATACAAAAACTGTGTGAAATCCTGTTGTGTAGTGGTATGACAGTATAATATGTTTGCAAATCCCTTCATTGTACAATCTTTACTGATAGATCAATACCTTAACTCCAGCACACTGTTTATTCTGAAACTTTGGAACTAATGAAGTGGAAAATCAGAACGTGCCACAATTATACACACCTACACACACAGACAGTATCATTGCATGTATGTGTGTGCGTAGGATTAGATGCGTAAATGAATGAGCATTAAATGGGTCATTGCTGAACAACAAAAATATTCACAACTCTTTTAATGCAACAATCCTTCATCACTATTGGTTTCCTGTATGGAAACATGATACTTTATCACGTTGTAGTTGCCGTGACTATTCTCTGCTGTCATCTGTTCAAGTTCTAGCGTTCAAAGCGGCGACACAGACGGACTAATGCAGTTTTCTACATGTGCGTCTCTCCCCTTAATGGCAGAGGGGCCAGGTACATTAGACAATGTGTGTTAGCCATAATCCCTCAATGTGTTCCTGGAGGACTCTCTGCCTGCTAAGTGAATGATCATCACAGATGAATGAATGTATCTGCAGGTAACAGAGGGAACAGGCTGCTGCCTCTGCCCTCCTCTATCCCCTCTCCTAGCTGCGGCTCCATCACATTTGTTGCTCTCAACTTCCTGGTAAATGCGTCGCAGGAGCACACATGGATATTTAGTGCGCCACGGCTAAACATAGTTCAAAGAATGTGGGTTGATGTGCTGCTTAGAAATAGCACACATGCGTAGACTGCAAACACCATGTGCTGTGTGCTGCAGAACACAGCAGAGAACACTGGCTCAGATCTCAGTAGCATTAGTCAAACTTGATCATATGACTTACACCATTAAGAAACAAAACCATATTAATTATCTGTTAATAAACAAAGTGAACAGAGTAAGAAAGTCATCCTCTTCATGTAATTTAAGATTAGTTACAGCCAGCGAGGGCCTATAACTTTTGTTCAAACATCAAAAGCTGTGTGATAGGAGAGAACTGCAACTTAGCCACAGTCGTATTTCAGAGCTAAATATCCTCAACTACTGAACGGGGATAGGATTGCGGTAAACCATGCGAGGCAGAGCCGACTTTATTACCGAGGAAAAATAGGGGAAAAAAAGGCATAACTAAGCAAACATCAAGGAGCAGCGCACAGCCCTGTGATCTTCAAGCCTTCCTTTATAAAGGCAGACTGTATGTTCTGCAAACTGCTGACACGTCACATGCACTGTGCGCTGCACTGAGAGAGGCTTCCTGCCCACGGAGCACAGCACCAATAACAAAGTAGAGGGAGATAGAGCTGGGTGCAGGCCCCCAATTCGGCTCATGTCGACACTTTGCCCATGATAGCTTTTCTTTTAGCCACATGTGAAGTGAATTCCTATCACAGAGAATATAATGAGGTGCTTGATGTAGCCGTTTATCCCTTAGAGAACTAGCTATCTACTTGTTTTCTGCTCTAAAAATACACAAGACAAGATGGAAGTGGGGATGAATCTGACAGACACACAAGGAAAGTAGAAGGAAAAGTAACCTCTGTTTTGTTCCAAGGTATGGTGGAGGAGGAGTGAACATCTTCCTGCCCCTAATTTGTCATTAGTGGCACACATCTTTAAGGCAGCATTTGCTAGTGTCTGTGCGCGAAGAACTGACAGCGCAACAATCCCAGGTTGTCTCTGATCTCAGCAGGGAATTAAAATATACAACCCCCCCCCCCCCCCCCCCCCCAAAAAAAAACAAAAACAAAAAACTAAACAAACAAACAAAAAACAAAGCAGCAACACTCAGACTCAACGTGATGCCACACAATGCTTCACCTTTTATTTGAACATGCTGGCTGACTGAACGTGTCGTTTTTCCAAGCAGATCTAGCACCATCACTTGTTTGTGTGCTTCTGTGCTTGTGAAGCAGCAAAGACTGAACCACAGGCTCATCGTAGACTCTGGGGCTATAAAGCGAAGCCAGTAAAATGTCTCAACCTGCGTTCCGTCTAATGACCATCAGGGGATGACTCTACTAGTTGTAAAAAGAAGTCAGGGTATCGAAGTCAGTAGGAAAATGGACCTAACAGCCTGAGCCCCCTGAAAAGTTACCGGTCTTACCTGTCTTCTGGAGCTTTCAGTCCTATCATTAGACCTTCAGCAGATGACTGGTGGTTTAATTTTTTTTTCTTAGGGACTTTGTTAATCCTGTTGGTTTAAAGCAACAACCCACTGAATAACTGGCAGTCAATACTCCATATAGATTGGGGTCATTTAAAATACTGTGTTGACATTACATACTGTGAATAATACAGCTTCACTCTCAAGGGGTCAAGCTCCATAAAGATTTGAGCCTACACTTCCTATGATGCACTCAAATGAAGCATTTCTGGAGGAGAAGCCTTAAAGAAGATGAAGCTTTACTAAATTTAACAGATATAGCTGTATAGGTGGATATTTGATTTTTCTTTACGTTTCTGTTATGACATGCCACATATTATATTTGTAACCAGATAAAAGACAGCACCTTCACCTGTTATGACCTCCAGCCATGTACCCAAGCAACATTGGTCCCACTGCTGCATTTTGCACTAATTGCAGCTTAAGTAACACTATTTTTCAACACAAATTTCTTACGATTAATCAGCATGAGACAATAAAATGGCTAAAATTTTGTTGATGTCACAATAATAGAAGAAATGAAGTCAAAGATTCATTATATTTGTGCCAGACAGACCAAAGGAAGTTGGCCAGGTGTAGAAAAAGGCAAAACAGAGACAACAATCAGCACATAGAGATGGAGGGTGTCATTATGTCAGGAAAATGGAGTTGTGGAATTTTGAGGTGTAAACTAACCAAGGACAGGAGCCAGAGCAGGACAGGGCTATAGATTTCAGAGCGATGTGAGGCTACCAGACGGTCATTAGCAGCGGGATCACGTCCACCTCAACGCCCTTCGCTCTTTGCCCGACCCTGTCCTTCACCTTCCCGGCCTGGAGATGGAGAGCTGGCGAGCTACATTAAGACACACATGGTTGTGCAGGTTTTCACACACAAGCACACACACATACAGACACATGCACATACATACACGAAGGGCTGAGTATTAAATTCAGCTCTGAAGGACTTGGATGACGGGAGGGAGAACAGGCCTCGTAGACAAACAAGATCCTTGGCTATTGATTCTCAGTCTACTCGAACCTCAGCTTCAAGTTTGAAATCCATTAAAAACAAAATACCACATCTCTAACACCGACTTACTCCTTCTGCTTGATTTCATATCATGTTGAGATAATGCTTTACATTTCAGTAAACTGCCTGAACTTCACAGAAACTCTTGAACTTAACCCTCGTGAATATTCTGTGTGCTTCCAGTGCAAGAATTTTGAAAAAAAAAAATAAAAAAAACAACAACAAAAACAAAAAACAAAAACCTTTTCATTTTTTAAGCTGTGCTTTGGTGTTAACTTTTTTCATCAGTGACAATGGATGTTATTGCCACAGTTACGTCGTCATTGTGTCAAAGAACATATTTTGTAAACACAAAGTTTCTTGTAAAGTTTGGGTTATTGTTTTGAATTTCACACCCTATGTTACCCTGTTTATCTGTGCCGATGAACCTGCTTTATGCTCCAACATTCCAGCAACGGGCAGACAGTAAGGATGAGTTGGGGAGTCTTATTAAGCCTTTAGGAACGACGAAGTTGGGCATTGGACATGAGGAGTTGGTAGAGACCCAAACAGAGTGAAGATCAAAGCTATACTTTTTAAGAGGTTTTAATGGAAATCTTCATCTTACATCTTCATAAAGCCACCATTTATTCTGTGTTTTCTGTGCAAATCTGCCACCAAATGGTCAAAATGTTTAAAGAAGTGATAAAAGCAACTTTATATGAATACCCAAAAGGAGCCATTGCTACATTGACAATGTTAACTTTGTCACCAGTTTACCTGTGGCATAGAATTTTGTTTCTTACCAAAAAGCCGTCCTCGCGGTGAAGGTAAACTCCTTTTGCTTCTACATCAGTCAGCTAGGATGCGAACCAGCTAGCCCTGGCCCAGTCGGCTGGTCTCACTACTGTAGCATCCAGTTTTTGTTTTTGGCTTAGTTTTTATAACCTTCTGTCTCGTAAGATCAACAATGGCCAAAGATTTCAACAAGACGGGTAAGTAAACAGTTGTTGATGTTAATGTTAGCAATGCATCAATAGTACAAGTTACAAATAGGTTGGTTTATTTTGCTTTTTTCTGTATTGCTTTAGTAATGGAATAGGCAATACAATGTAACAATAAGAATTGCCATCTTGTTTGTTGCATCCTCTTGTCCATTGATTAAAACATGTATGATTCAAAAACAGGAAACAGTTTAAACCTCAGTTGTTCTGTTTTTCAACTCGAAATTGTCCGTAGGTCTGAAGCGAGTGTGAGTGGTTGTTTGTCTCTGTTTGTCTTTGTGTGTTGGCCCTGTGATGGACTGGCGACCTGTCCAGGGTGTACCCCGCCCTGACCCGGAACGTTGGCTGGGATTGGCACCAGCAACCCCTAGGACCCGGAAAAGGAAAAGCGGTAGAAGATGGATGGATGGATAGATAGATGTTCTGTTTTTCATACCACACAAGCAAAGGTGAATGACTGCAAAACATATAAATTCATTTAAAGTGATGGATTATTGACATCTAGAAAGAAAGGGAGGATGGGACAATTTTCTTTGTTGACACAAAGTTGGCGTTTTTTCCTGACACAGTGACATAAATATCACGTACAACACAGCTCTAATCTGTGCTATATCGGGCTTCATCTTCCACTGGGCTTCAAATACTGTACATGCATACCAATATTAAAATTCCCCAATATTCAGAATTCCCATGATGTTGTATGAGATTCGGCAACATTCCCCATAAAACATTCCTTAATGTTCCTCAATATTCCACAACTGGTGAGAACCCACAAGCGTCGGGGCACTGACGAGGGGGAGGACGATGCGAGAGGTGATGGAGGCAGAGCGCTTACCGTTAGATGACAGAAACAGAATGATAATAGAGCACACGGTGAGCCCAAGAGATGATTAATACCATTCTCCTCTTCCATTTGCTGTTCATTAACTCACTGACTGCAGTAATGGCCTGAGCTCAAATGAAAGAGGAGGGAAGAGGAGAAGTTCAGGTTGGGCATCATTAGATTGAATGAAGATGGAGCAAGAGAGAGAGGACAGAGAGAGAGAGAGCCAGATAAAGGGAGGACGGGAAAGAGTGCTGATTAGTGCAATGGTTATCTACATCTTAATCAAGCTGAGTATTGCTCTCTTGCCCTGAAAAGGCCATACAATGACAAAACACAGCACCATTTAGCATAACAATCCATCCACCAGGAAAGTCTATTGAAGCTGCCGAGTCTATTGTCCATAACCCCGTTGAATGCATGGGGAAGTAATTCTGATAACAAAAAAAAGAGCTTGTTAGAGTGGAGCAGTAAAAGCAGCCCCTTCAAATTTTAAATATTTTGTTCCTCACTTAACTTGAGAGTACCCCAAGGGACCAGGCGTAGTCAGGTGGACTGGATAAAGAGAAAGGGCAGGTAGATAACACACGAATATGGACACATTTACAGAGGCATGACACATAGCATTTAAGTTAGGATAAAAATAAATAAATAAATAAATAAATAAAAAAGAAGAACTCAGGCAGAGATAAAAGCATCAGGCATTATGAATCCCTTTCTGCTTGTGCATATGGGTTAAAAAAGATGGACACACACAATTGGATCTGGAGAGCGGCTGCAATGTATTTCAATCTACGTCAGTGCTAACCCTATAAAATTGGGAGCTATTGGACTGATAGAGAGGATGGGAAAAGGAACACACACACACCAAGATGGCATGGGAGGCATGACTGATAGACAAACACAGGAAGCCTGTCGAAATTTAGTAATTATTCTGAAAAATGGAAAATAAAGAGTGACAAAGAGGAGTAGAGAGCGGGGAAGAGTAGAGGGGAGGTGTTGGGGTGGTTCTGAGTGAATCATACTGACAAAGGCAAACAGCTGAGGCTACATATTTTTTATTTATTTTTCTACTTATCATTCATACACATTAAGTGTCTCCTGGAGAACCTTTATGAACAAAATATCTAATTGAATATTCCTTCAAAGGTCCCATATTTAACATTTACTCTTGATCTGTGTTTTTAGGAATGAAAAATCATGTTAATGTAGTTTTAAATCTCATTTCTTATGTGTTTCTCTGGAGCTCTGCTAACAACAGATTGGCCAATCAGAGAAGATCTCAGCCTCACTGCTGTTTGGATCTAAAAACTGCAATATGTTTCCACTCACTCAGGAAGCAGACTGTCAAACACCTAGAGAAACCACATCGTTTAAAGCGGTGGATGTTGGGTTCAGCCTGTGATGGACTGGCGGCCTATCCAGGGTGTTCCCCCGTCTTTGCCCAATGTTAGCTGGGATTGGCTCCAGCACCCCCGTGACCCGGAGACAGATAAGAGGTAGAAGGTGAATGAATGAATGAATGATTGGTGGATAAGGGTGGGCTGAGCTTGGAGGCGTGGCTGAGGGTGGTGACTGCTTTGCGGTGACCTCACAAAGTTCCAGAAGTCCTGATGGCCAATTTTGCGGCTCAGTTGCTGAATACAGACTGTGAGCGTTTCTCTGTGGAATGAGTACTTGAATGATGATTCCACAGTATTTGTACTGAACCTAGACCTGTTTTCTAATAAAAAAGACATGAACATCTTTATGGGACTCTCCATTAACTTGGACACAACAATTACAGCATGTACAGTGCTGGTCATGCCTGTAAGCTATGTTATATTGTAAATGGGAATGTCTGTTATTTTTAGCGTATTTTTAGCTATACAGCACCGTTCATATTTAATACCCTTCCAGCACTGCCTCAGTCCCTTAAGTGCATCCCTACAGCTCCGATAGTGTTGCCAGATGCATCATTATGTCATCAGTATCGCTGGATGTAACTCTGTAGAACAGGATGGGTTTGTAAGGATTCTGGGCAGGAAGAGCACAAACTTATTGGAGGTCATTTAACACTGTTCAGAAATGTTTGTTCGTCTCAGTTCAACTGTGCTTCTTCATGTGGGCATTTTAGTTTTGTTCAGTAAAACATACAAACATTCACAGGGAGCATCCAATAAAGAAGAGGGCAGAGAAGGTCAGGCAACACATCCTATCCTCGCGTAGTCTAGTCGGTCCTCCTAACAGAGATCTGAATCAGCCAAGATGTGATAGGATTTCTATTATTAAATGTTTTTGTGAATCCTTTGGCCAGCCGAGGAATTAGAATTCAGAAATTCACTATGGTATTGACACAGTGGTATACTGCAGGCCATTGTAAAGGAGTTCGAACACCAGAAAGGTGAAGTCGAAAAATCATGACTACAGTAAACTTAGGACCTGCATTTGTTTAGGTTTCCTTTTATTTTTGCAAACACACATCCATCATATTAAGTCATGGCACTCTGACAGTAATCGGAATCACAAGGTATAAACCTACATATGGGTCACAATCTCACCTTCCTGTGCAGCAGTGTTGAAGAATGGAATGAATGTTGTCACAGTGAAACTGACTTACGGCTTTTTGACTATAAAATGTCATCATGTTATTATTTTATGTTAGACATTTGTGTTACATTGTGTCACAAATGAGTGTATTAATTCATGAGTTATGGCCAATTGGTCTGTGACATCACCCACTGATTTAAAAACTGCAGTTTGAAGTGTTTTCCTCTAGTGTAAAGAATTATCTTGTTGTATTGACAACAAGACTTGTAAGACTGGAAACTAAAGACTGAAACCGGGACAATAAATTAAGTGAGAAATGGGGTCATTTTCAAATAGACTTCAATACAATCTCATCCCTTTAGCTTTACATAGAGTCTATGGTTATGGCCAAAAAATATCTTTAGTGAGGCTAATCAACCTTGACCTTTGACCTTTGGCTTCATTCATCGGTTCATTTTCAAATTAAAATCTGAGTTTTTAGATCTCGCACTGCTCAGATTGCCATTTTGTAATTTTGTCTGAATGAATAGAAGAAATTCTATTATATTGCATCCTACAATGCAACGTTAAAACTGACAAAGCAAGATATATCACCATGTTTTGCACTTGTGCTAAAAGAGAAATGGCCTCAGTTAGAGTCAGAAAATGTTGTTTTGTTGTATTGTTCCTTGCGAGTCAACCAAAGGGGACATTTGTTTTCAAAATCCCTCAAGGCATCAATGAGTTATCACGTGAAGGAGAGAGGGATGTGGGAGTCTGAAACACATGAAACATGCCTGCAGGCTTTCCATTTGGAAAAGAAAATCCTGTTTGACTACTTCCTTTTAATGGTTTCTTGTATTTAGTACACATTTGTAATGTTTCAGTTCTGAGACAGGGAGGTTTGGATTATTTAACCTGTTCATTTGTTTGGACATGTGTGCTGCACTGCTGCTCACAACATTGTGTTTTGGGAAGGTTCCAGTATATTTTTGGCACAACAGATCAGGAAAAGATGAGGTCTTATTTACCTGATCAATTTAAAAATTGGCCCTGATGCTGAAGCTACAGTTTGGTTCAAAGCACCACTGTCTCATATTTATTTTAAGAAAGCCTGACAGCAGCAGCTTCTGAAACATTTTTGAGATGATTTTTTTTTTTTTTTCTGGAAATGAAAAAGCTTCTTAGGTGAGATCCAAATCGAGGAGTCAAACAGAAACAGGAGCCATTGGTGAAAATGACCATCATTAGTCCACCATGAGCGTCTGAGAAGCTACAAATAATGATGAGGCGTAGATGGGATTATGGGAGAAGAAAAAAAGAGGGGATCATGTGATGATGAGGGAGGAGTGATGGATCAGGTGGACTCCTGTCCCCTCCTGTCCCCTGCTGATGGATGTTTGAGGATGGGGGGCGGGGGGGCTTGGCCAGGCTGTCAGATGCTGTGATGGATGAGAAGTAAGTAGTGAAGAACACGCAGATCTAGATGACAGTCCCTCCAGCTGCACGCAAAGGTTTCACAAAAGCCAGCGAAAAGATTCTGATTCATTTAGGTCACATCCAGTAACGGCAGCTACATAAGCACCAGATTCAAAATTTCCCTGTAATGCAATCAATAGCTTTTATTTCCTTTTTCTTTTCTTTTTAGCCATGTCTCATTTTGTCTTGACACACATCAGCGTATGTCTCCAGGAGTATGACGATGTGTTAGCTCTTGACCTGCCTCACTCCGATTTAGTACTGCATGAGTGAAACTGAACTGAATTGAATGTGTAATGAAGTTCTGTGAACCCTGTTGTGAATCTGTGGGGAGCTGTGGGAATCTAATGAACTGAATTTAATAAATTAAATTGAGCGGCTTCACTGGAGTCAGTGGTGGTTGGATAGATAGTAAAGTGGAAATGAGTTGGATTTGGGCCCAGCAGGCCTCTGCAACTGCATCTCCTTGCGGCCTCCTTCTCTTTATCTAAAGAATCAGCTCTTTGAAACAAGCCTTGTTGTGTGTGTGACGTTTAACTTCCACCTATACATTTGTGCATGAAGTTAGTTCAGATCTGGTTCTGGTCTGACTTTTTGCCCGGAGCTTTGCTGCTTTATTTTCTGTGCGCTTATCCTTCAATTCTCATCCTCCAGCTTCAATTTTGACCTCAGGAGTCACGTCTCTTCATCAGACACTCCTATTGGGTCCAGTGGGCGATGTCACAGCCAATCAGAGTGTCTCATTCAGAGGCCTAGCAGTCAGCTGCTTGTACATCCAAAGTCTCTGGGATCAATCCTGTATTTTTCAGAGAAGTCTGTCTGAATTTATTGTTGTTGTTGACATGAACAATGTGATATTTAGAGCATTAGAGGCTTTGGAGCTGATTTTTTTGGAGTAACTTTCGGTGTTGCAGGTTCCTTTTTTAATTATTGTTTACAGTGATTCTATCTATAAAATAATGAAAAATTTGTCTGTTTTTTTTTTTTTTTTTTCTTGATTTATGAGCTACTATACCCCAATACAGTGTCACGGGGTCTTTTATTGCTTTATTTATATAATAGCTGAGTTGGTCAAATAAGGTTTGAAGAAAACAGAAAAAGCTTTAATGTGAATTTAAAAGTTAACCAACCTACCAACTGAGAGCTGAATTGGTTGATTGTCCCGTCAAAATTTGGACTGGTAATACTAATAATAGTAATAATAATAATAGTAGTAGTAATGAACTTAATGATAATACATGACTTCATGAATACACTTAGATCAGTAAGTAATTCATAAAAAAATAAAAATAAATAACAGCATGGATAATCCAAAGTGCACTAAGCAGAGCATTTTACCGCAAAAAGTGTGCACTGGCAGATATGTTCCAGAAATACATCAGTGCCTGACCTGTCAGGTCACATCATAACAAACACATGTCACTGGTCTGCAGTTTGCACTTTGAAAAATTTGCTTGTGCGTCATGTCCGGCTGCTGTGTGGCCTACTTTCTTTATTCTGCCTCACTGTTCTGTATTAAAAGGTACAAACACAAAGCAGAGATGGAGAGTTGAGTCGGGGCTGAGAGGTGGGGATTTGAGTTGTTTGTGAAAAAGTGAGGGCAGCATCTGCGTAATGAAGACCAGCATGCTATCCAAAAATCAGTTTGGTTCAATGAGTCATACAGGGCACCACCACCAGCTGCCCTCACCAAAAATTACTCCCTGAAATATCTTCATAGCTTTTGGACTGTGGGTTTGTTGGTTTAAATCCCAGCCAGACTATTCCCTGCATGTCACTTCCCTCTCTGACTCCTAATTTCCTGTCTCTCAGTACTACAGACAATTGGATAAAGACGGAAAATGCCCCAAAAAAATTCCTTTAAAAAAATACTCACAAAAATTCATGCTCCAAATTTTTTATTTCAAACTTCAGGATCTCTGATAGCTCTGACTAATGACCCCAGCAGATGTATGTACTTAATGTAAAGTGTTAACTGGTAATCATCATGTGTGTGAGCTCATTAACATGTTGTTTATGTGTCATTTCCAGCAGTGACTCTAATTTCTTTTCTAATCGTCTATAATTTTACTGAAAATTTGCTTGCTGTTGTTCTCTCCAGGAGCATCAGTCCTGTTTTTCGACCCGGGCAGGTGGACTCATATCCATGCATCATAAATGTTTCTTTCATCCCCCCCCTCTAGGCAAACCAGGTCCGATGTGACAGCCCTGCGAGTAACTACACTCTAATTACTGACTTGCATGTTTAAGTTCCAGGAAGTCTCGTAACCTTGTTAGGTTAAATAATTCGTCTTCATCAGCAACAAAGACTCCCAGCGTCCCAATGGACGTTGGCTTGACTTCATCAATTATAGCAGCCCGATTCGCTCGGATTAGACCCATATATCTCACAGAGGTGGGAACAATTCTGGAGCCACTGACCCATTTAAAATGGTGGGAGGGAGTCCTCTTTAATTTCCATTACTTATACAAAGAGTTCTATTCTATTACAGTCAGAGCTGTAAAATGATGAAAATCTACTGGCTGCCATGGATGGGAATTCATGCAATCTGAACCGTATTATATACAAGACACGGAGCATTTGTAATCATTTACTGAGTGGTGTGACATAATTATTAAATGAGTATAATGTTTTCATGCTGTTAGAGTAAGTGGAACAACATTGGCGTCTCTGAGAGAGATCATATCTAACATAAACTGTAAAAATCATTCTTGCCTCCGTGACATCATGCTCAGGTTTCTGATGCTGTTCCACGTGCCATCTCTGCAGTGCCCAACTCCGCCTCAAATATCCCAATCAATCAAAGAAGTGGGCAAAGAGGGTAGGTGAAGCAGAGACTTCATTGCAGGCAGGTTTGTACAAACCTAGGCTCACCCACCAGCATTTACACATCACACTGACACAGAGCCACACAGGCCATTCATTTCAAGTTGTGTTCCAACTACATCAGGATTTCTGCTATTCACTCTCTTTTGTGTTCAGTTTTTGGTCTCCACATTCCGCCAACATCTCTCTCATTAACTGCTAAATTGAGAGCCATGAAGTTGGATCATAAAAGCAGCGCACTGAGTTGAGGGAAATTGAACCTGAGCAATAATTATCCCTGTGTTTGTCATTTTTTCATACCATATGCGAGCATTAAATCCAGTGTTAATAAAAATATTACATCATCCAGCTTCAAGAAACTCTCATGTAATGATATTACCTACACAAATTACCATTAAATTTAAAGGACCGTGAAGCCATTCATTTATTCCATTTATTTCACTATATTGTGTGAACCGTTCAATAAAACTTAAAATTCCATTATGCACACCAGAGCAGGCAGAAAAGAGCAAGGGGAACAAGTGGAGCATGTTGATAAAATTGTGAAATCTGCATCCACATTTCCGCTGAGCCCTATACACCGCAAGACACAAGACTACAGAGCTACCTCCCTCGGGACGTCATTAACAGTTCTGTGAGCGGGGATCCATCAATGGGAGGAAAAGAAGTTTTCAAACAAGTTGGAGGTGCTGCACACAGATTCACTCAGGACAGAATCCGACAAAGATCACATGAGACTTCCTGACTTGTTTAGATTTTTCTCTGCTGGAAAAAAAAAAAAAACTGATTCATTTCCATTTGATGCGGTTTAATAAAGTTGGAATATTTTCCCCCTTAGCACTGAGAAGAAGTATTTGTGTTAGCCTCTTTTTTTTTTTTTTTTTTTTTTTTTTTTTTACTTTCAGCAGAGGCATGAGAGTAATTTATAAAGCAAAGATGGTGGCAATCCTGCGCATCATGCTGTGCGTTGTTGGAGTCCTCCCTCTGGTTGTGAGTCTTTGCTGTGACTGCAGCAGTAACCCAGCTCTCTCTGACCCACTTCCCTCTGAATCATCCCACCATATGCTGCCGTGCACAACAAATGCACGCGCAGATCATCTAGCACCCTCCAAAAAAAAAAACAACAAAAACACAAAATCCAGGAGCGCACACATCTCTAATCTCTTACTTCAAACACAAGGCAAAACAACAACCTGAGAGGAAATGTATACCACACTCTGAGCAGGAAAATGCATCTGACTGAAGTCTGTCTGGGAAGAAACACAAAACATAGATGTAAGAAACACACAACCAAAAGTTTTGTTCTGTTGTTTTAATGAACTATGAAGTCAGGTTCAAGTTCAGTGCTCTCCCTGAGATGCCATGCTGTTTCAAATGATAGTTTTACCCACAACAGCAGCAGTAGAAGACAGGACGGTGAGGCTACGTAATGACACTTTGCTTTCAGCAATGCAATTGAGTCAACAACACTGCTCTCATTTTAGAGCATTAATCAACCAGCTCTTTTCTGTAGTTGTGCATGAACACAACAGCAACTACTCAAGTATCAGTGGTCTGATGTTAGTCTTCTGCAAAAACAGGAAGTGAGGGTAACTCCTTTTTACACATCACTGAGGCTTATGGGGTTTTCTTTTTTAAGGCTTTTGTTTTTTTTCTTGATAAAGTTATTTTTAAAGCTGTCACCATTATGATTCAGAATCAGCACTCCACTCCATAAAGACTCACAGCGGCTGATAAAAGATTAAACTGAGTGACACAGAATTTTTTGTATTTCATAGATAAAAATACTGTACACCTTATTAACCACAGACAACACAAAAAACAGGTTGAATATGGATGAGTAACAAACTTGAGGAGAGAACGGTGCATGGGTAAGGGCAGTGGCTGCTTTGTTGTGACATCAGAAAATGACATTAAAAATTCAGATGTTTTAAAGGCTTAGTGATCGAGACCTTTGTTACTTTGACAGTATTAACACAGTCCCTCAACCTAATTCATATTGAAAGACACCGGAGTCTCACTTCATACTATACAGTCAATAAACTGATATTGACTTCACATTGTGTTGTAGAAAGTGATTGAATAATATCAAAAGCTGGTGGATTGGAATTAAAGTCCAGATACAGTTCCCCTCTCTGAGTTGGAGACTTCTCAATATTCTGATGTACGTAAAGCCGCCTTTTAGAGTGTGAATCTGAGTAATGGTTCGCTCTATGCTCCATGAAAAACACCCATCTGTCTCCATCCAGCTGCTGGATGTTGCGTTGGATGTGGTCAACCTCTCCCTCACATTTTGCAGTGGGAATCGTCTTCTCTTTCTTCTGGGCCTTTGTTGAGTGGTTTGTAATTGGGATTCAGGCCCACAGATGGATATGCCATGGATGCTGGCTCTGACATCGCTGTTACACGTCCAGCTATCTGCCGAGCCGGGAACATAAGAAGAATCCCTCATCCTCCAGGCCCCCGCATTGCTGAGGCAATTAGAGAAGTCTCCCACCTTGAGTGAGAAGGGGGTGTCTGTCAGATGATGGTAATTGCAGTTTTCATTTAAATGGCCCCACTTTCTTTTGTAAAGCTGCGCTGGTTCAGCCAACCCAAACTTGTGTCTAATTAATTTGAATCGACTATTTGCATAATTGAATATTTATGTTAGCGTAATTCATTCTCCGTCTTTTGCCACCGACATCAACCCATATTTGCAAACTCATAGTTGTCTTGCTTTTGATGCTTATGTACACAGCAGCGAACATTTGTGCATGGCAGGAATTTGAATGTGACCCTGTCACACTCACAAAACCAAAAGCGCTTTAGAGCCGAGACTCGGGAACAAATCCACTCAAGGGTCGAGGGTCAGAGGGCGCAAAGATTAATTGGCATCTGTCTGAGATTTTGTTATGCAATAAAATTAAGGATGGTATCATTATGGCAGGACTTCTGCAAAGGCTAAGCTGTATCTGCTATAGCTGGTATATCTATGGAGGTTTCTCTCCAATAAAATGTCGTAGAGGACGTCAGCAGAGGACGAGGTGATGGGATTACTCGAGATGAATTTTACATGTGTCTTTGAAAATACCTACAAATACTTCAAAACATATCCATTTAGTCTTCCCTTTCCTGTTTTTTCCTGTTTTGTGTTGTAGTCATTTTAGTAATTTGATGAAAATGATGAAGCAGGATCAAAATGCCTGCAGTGTGGTTTATGATTTAATTTGATTGAGGTTTGGTTTATATGTACATTCAAAAAATGTATATCATTTGTATTTGAAATGATGTAATTTGAAGTTTGGGATTTGATTCATTCAGTGTTAGTTTGTTTTTGGTTGTGTTTAGAAAAGAGGGCTTATCTATCAGTGGACAGAATGGCATCCAAGACCTGACTTGACACAATGTACTCAGTTTGACGACAAAGGTCGGCTCAGGTTTATATCTCACTGCAAGAATAAACTCTAGTACTGTGAAGAACAGTGTTAGTTCAGGTCCGTCAATGAGCCTCTCACCCACAAAAATCTTTAACCTTCATGTTATAGAATTATTAGTTTCTTTATGCTAATGCTAATGTTCTTAACGTGTGTGTTGCTACTTGCAAGCTATAGCAAGTTTCGTTGGAAAACACTTTGGAAAAAAACATTGAATTTATGGTCCCTTGTTTCCCCCCACATTTTCAAGAACGAGCGAGGTGAGTAAACACTGAGATACTTTACTTTGAATTTGATTACAGTTGTTGCTAAGCAACTGCAGAAATCCTGCAACAGCCCAAACTGTTGTGGGTTCCTGCACCACAACAGAAATGTTTGCCTCACAAATCTACAGCTCAATCCATACGGAGAGGAGAAGAATGGGGAGACACAGCGATCCGAGCGAGACAAGCGAGGGTGAGGAGACAAGAGGCTGAACTCTGGAGGTGACTCATCAGGGAGGCAGGAGGTCTGGTGGCTCTACACTAAAACCGGTTAAAGTAGTTCCAGGAGCACATGTAGGGACCCCTCAGGTCAGGAATCATCTGTTACATCCTGCAGCAGCAGCAGCAGAGCCACATTCCCACACATACTGCTGAGGTTAAACAGCGGCTGGTTCAGTGTAGCTGATTTGTGGGACAAGAAGGACAAGACGGAGAGCAGTGTCTGATCATGGAGCCAAAACCGAAAAGACTCAAACCTGCATTTTATCTAAAGGCTGTCAGAGGGCGACACCACTAGTTGTAAAAGGTCAGAGTGTAATGTAGTCTATATGAAAATGACCTGAATTTTCCAAATAATTTTATGTTCTCAGTCTCTAGTTTCAATTCTACTTCAAAACAACATGATGTTCAGTTCTTATATAATATTCCTGTTTAGAGGAAAATAGACCATGTGTTCGTTACGCTGTGGCTACTGTGTGATTGACAGACTACAAAAAGGACTGGTTGGTCAGCTGGGCAGACTGAAGAAAGTGCACCCTCCTCCCCCTCATGCCCCTGCAACTCTGTGCCATTCATTTTGAACTAATCTTTTGTATGACTCGGTAGCAAGTCATCTCAGTGGGTGATTTGTTCTTTTTTCCCCCGGTCCGCGCATGCGCGCCACAGGCTCACATTTTTTCACGAACGGGTCTTTCTGCCGCATATTCTCAGTGTAGGAATGGCTGATTTGTTCACGACTCATAAAATAGGGTCTTTGGGTCTGAGTCTCTCGTTCACATGTCACAGGGCCGCTGCGCATTGTCAGTGTAGGCATGACTGATTTGTTCGTGACTAATAACTATAGGTCTTCGGGTCTTTCGTTCATTATTCACGTGGTTACAGCAGTAACATGACCAATGCTGTTATTACTGGTGAGGAGAGCTATCTGACATTAGCACGAAAGTTAATGTTAGCTATGTAGCTATGGGATGGATGTTTAATTTGCCTTTCCATTGGAATGAATTCATACACTACAGGTCTTCAGTGACCAGGTAGGCTAAAGTGAATAGCCATCATAGAATGAGAATTTTTTAATGATAGGCGGAGCGCTCTCCTACCGGCAAATTAAGTAATCAGTCATTTCAACTTCAGTAGGCTATGGCCCAAAAGGGTGCTCAATAGTTTAACAAAAACAGACTTGTGTATTATATGCTAAGTGAAGCAAACCATGTTGCTTTTCAGTGTTTGAAAGCCGTGATTTTTCAGTCATTACTCAAATGACAGCTACAGCGCCACACTGTTTCCAATGAATGAAATGAACGAATGACTTTAAAAAATATTAGTTCATTTTACTGAACGAGATTCAAAGACAGTCAGTAAAAAGATCCGAACTTCCCATCACTATTCAAGACCTGCTGCTTGTTGTTTTACCTGACACTTCGTGTAATTAGTCAGATTCAGGCCTGCCAAGAGCGCACGCACATACATCTGCACGTGTGCGCACACACAGACACACAGCGGGCTTTCCAGATTTCTTCATCTGCTTCATCAGTAACAGCGGAAGATGTTTCTTCGCTAGGAAAAGAAGGAACAACGCAAGAGCCCATGTTGGGACACAGATTGTCACAACAGCACGGGAGCTTGTTTTGCAGCAGAACTGTGATTAAAAGCTTCAAAGCTGAAGAGACGTCTCCGGTAAATGTCCCTTTTTTTAATGGAACCCACCACCTGCCACAGACATTCACGGCGCTCTGCTGCACGTATACTTCAGAGCGTGAGAGCAAAAAATCAGGTGAGCCCCTCATCCCCACATGTGAGGAGATCCACTGATTTCACAGTACTAATAGATTCCCAGTGCATTTTGTAAAAAAGAAAATAATAAAGCAAGAGAAAAAAAAGAAGACAAAGGATATCTAATCTTGTTCCACAAATGTGCAGGAAACCTTTAACGGCGAGAGAGCGAGGACTTTTTTTTTTTCTCCACCTCTCCAGCTCCAAAGTGATTAAATTCATTAAAATCTCCTCAAGTAATTGCAGCTTATCTATGGCAGGGTAAATATTCAATTTATACAGCCTTTTTAATAACTGTGATTCCTTTCATCCATCGTGCATAGCCTTGCACGTTTCCCTGTCATTAATTTAAATTTCTCTTTGGAGGTCAATTAAATTTCCTTTAACTATTCATTAGTCTGAAAACAGTGCAGTACTGAAATCTATTAAAGGGAGGAGGTCATCTTCACAATGCAGTGTTTTTTTTTATTTTTTTTTTATTAATGCATGTGTATTGTACAAAGAGCCGGGGGAGGGGTTAATCTTTTTTTTTGCTTTCCTCCTGGGGGCAGAAATAGCACTTAAGCTCTTTCCATGTCAAAGTGGCAAGCTGAGCTGCAGCGAGTCGAGGCGGAAGCTCTTTACCGATCTCTGTAGCGTGTTTGGCCAAGGCTGACTGGCTGCCAAACAGCCAGAGACGGAGCGGGGATGAATCAGCACTGACAAGGTGAAGCCAGCTTCGTTTTCACCAGCTGACAGCTCAGGTGCTCAGAGAGATGGAGACACAACAGATTACATTTAGGCCACTGCAGAGCGAGTGAGAGCAAGAGAGAGAGGGGGGATAAAGGAAGAGAAAGAAAGAGCCCAAAATGTTTTTTGGAGCCTGGAAACCTTCACAGAACAAATGAGAAAGTTGGATGTAGTGTGTGTGGGTGTTAATGTGAGCTGTCACTCTGTCCTCAGGCCTAAGAACAACGTGATGCCAAAGATAATTTTTTAAAACTATCTGTTCCTTTGTTACCTGTAACATATGCAACAACAATCCTATCAAGCAAATTTTCACATTTTCAAATGCACTGGTTAGCACCTTAATTAGCTGTCAGAGTCATTCCACAGTAGGTAAAACAATCTTGGGTGACTGAAAGCTCATTTTCACTGACTCATCTACCATACACGTTGAGACTGTCCTCCAAAGAATATATATATATAACTTTAGAATGCATAAAAATTCAGTCAAGTGAAAAAATATTCATGCATGCCAAAATGAGATCACATATTTGCCACACCAATCTCCAAAACTTTCTTTTAGTAGGTAAATGAACTTCTGGAAGACCAACAGAGGAGTGTCCCTCCTCAGTTAAGGAAAGATACATAATATTTACCCTCCGACTCTTTAACGTGCCAAGGTGCCTATGAACAAAAAAAAAAAAAAGAAAAAAGAAAACAAGACTAAAAAGAAAAGAAAAGAAAAGAAAACAAACAAAAAAAAAAAACATTAAGTGGTCATTCCTCGACGAATGAACACCCTAGAATGGTCTGGGACCGGTATAACCCACTGCCGTGCCTTCCCAGGTCTGGGTGTGGCTCAAAGCATGCAATCTATAATCAAGTGTTGTGCAGGTGATGCTGTTGAGTGAGGGTCATATTTTTTTTTCAGGAGGATAGTATTCAAACAAAACCATATCTTATACATATTTTTCTTCTCAGAATTTATTGGTGTGTTTTTAGTAGTTTGACGGATATATAATGTGGGGAAAAAAAGGAAACGAGGGTTTCCGCCACATTCAAAGCAGGGACATTGTTGTTCCATGATGATAAAACTTTATGTCACCTTGATGCTGAGTGGCTAAAATATGACTCATATTTTTAGATGTGTCACTCCTTTCTGTTGTCAACCCGCACAGCTCTCTGTTTACTGGGTTAGCCTAATTTGTTTAGTGCCCGCTCTCCTACAGCTGTGTCACATTGGCTTCTGCAAACCAAACCAGGAACAGGCCTCTAGTGTGATACAATAAAAAGCAGGAAATGCAATGTATTTGTCGGTCAAATTACCATAGCTGACGCATTAAATGTATATATTTGACTTAACAGGTCAGTGGATCAGCTTTATGTAGGATGTAATGATTTGAAAAAACACAAAGAGGACGTTTACAAGGTTCAACCTTTAGGCATTATTCACGACAGTTTCTGGGTAGGGTACCTCTTCCCATCTGAGTCTTTGTCTGTCTTTCTGCATCTGTATTTTCATTGTGATTCATCTTCACAGCAATAAAGCTGTGTCTTTGAGAGTGATGGCTTTACTGCAGAAACATTGCAGGGAAGCTGCTCTCAACGTGGAGCGGGAGCATCAAGGGGGTTCTTACAAATTAAAAAAATAAATAAATAAATATATATATATATATATATATACATATATATACACACATATATATATATATATATATATATATATATATATATTTCAAGTTGAAATTATAGCAGGGAGGAAATGTAACCCACTATTCAAATAACAGGTTTCTGTTACAGTCTCAAAATATAGGGATGTTTACAAATCACTCTAAATGCTTAGAGTCAACCATTAATGGATCCAAGTGTGATACAACCGGCATCCAAGGAAGTGCAATGTTAAAATAGCACAACCATTTGTGATCCTCTGCTATGCATCCTTATATTGCCCACAGCTAACCCTGTACTCACTGCTGGCATGTAAGCATAAACTAATCATAACATTAATCTCACTATGCAACCGTGCACTTTTGAAAGCAGTCCATCTGTGAGGGCTTCCCAATTAGCTTCTGTCATATGGCATAGAGCAGAGTCCTGATACACACTGTCCTTGGTGCACCACTGTACAGGAGAAGATGATGAACAATATGCTCGACTAATCCGCTGCAAGGCCACTGGATTTCACCTGTAAAGCCCTTAAGATAAAGTTATGGGGTTAGTGTGTGTTTACCTTGCGTCCGCCTGTGTTCAGCTTTATGGGTGTGAGGAAGGGGTCAAAGATCATGTGGCTGGTCTCAATGTTGACTGGTGACTGCCGCTTCCCCACCGAGCACAGGTTCCAGGCCGAGTTTACCAGCCCCCAGAACGACGGCACTGCAACACAAAACAGACAGAGGCGGGCGTTCAAAAGGATGAAAGCCTGTGCCAAAGAGATAGGAAGGCATTCCACTGAGAGGTTGCACACTTTGTGTCTCTGCGTTTCTTGATTGAATTCCCAGCCACTGCAACGAACGGTGGCGAAATGTTATTAACATGCTTCAACTGATGTGGGCTTTTGATGCCCTGAGCATTATTTTAGGACTGAACTTTTAATGTTTGATGTCGTTTTTACTCCACAAAATACGAAGACTAACGAACACACAGTGTATCTTATTGTCTATCTTCATTAACAACTGGAATGTCAAATGAAATGGAACCAGACAGGCAGAACAGACCTACTTATTGTGTATGCAGTGACAATCCTAGAGTGGGGCTCTTTGCCTGCCTTCCCAGCCAGTGCCCATAAAGACCTTTGGCTCCAACTTAAAGACGTTCCCTAAACACCTCCATCCCAGGTCACTGGTAGATGTTAGCTACAGTCCACATCATCAGGGGCATGACTTGGGGGGTTGTGGGCAAGACAGATGGCTGTGTACCTTCCTTATGTGGGGGTTTAACAGGGTTTATAGTCCTCTCAAAATGTATCAGTACCAGAAACCAGTATGTAAATATACTAACATATGCAGATATACATAATATATGAAGATACAAATGATTTAGACGCTACAAATAATTGGTGGTGGAAATGCAGAAATTGAAAATAAAAGTCCTTTAAATATATAGATTCATTCAATCAAGATTCATTATTGCACCTTCTAAAACTGCCTGCCACTTTTTTTCTATAGCCGTCATGTGTCATAGAGGCAGAAGCACAAAAAAAACATTTAAGATCAACATTCTCAACTAAAGAAAGAGTTTGAGTTTGTGATTACATAGGGAGGAAGTACAGTTATAGTATAAATCCATACCCTAAGTCACAGAATACAGCCACAGTATTTATAGATTGTATTTTAACCCTAAAGAACCTGAAAATTAGAAGTGGAGAAAAATGTGTTGAGATCCAAATGTATCTGATGCTGAATCATTTTAACATAAACTCAACAAAAACTTTTACTTGATATATTGAAAATGGAACTACTCATCATGGATGGTGGAATTTACTTTTCAGAGCGTCATTTTTGGATTATTATGACTGATAATACAAGAGCAATAAAAGAAGTAAGTGGTAGTGGTAGTGTGGGGGGGTTGCAGTGATTTGGTTTGACACTAAAGTTAAAGCAGTATAGGAGGGTAGTGAAAGTAAAAGTAAAACTGCTGAAGAGCAGTAGAAATTCTACACAACTGTACTTAGGCAAAAATTGTAATTATTTATTAAATTCATTATTAAATGCAGTTTGGCTGTAAACACTTGATTCAAGGGACAGCGATGATGAAAGCATTCATTCTTTCATTCATCTTCTACCACTTATCCATTTCTGGGTCGCAGGGGTGCTGGAGCCAATCCCAGCTCACACTGGGTGAGGGCAGGGTACACCCTGGACAGGTCACCAGTCCATCACAGGGCCAACACACAGAGACAGACAGAGACCAACAACCACTCACACTCACACTCACACTCAATTAACCCAAACATGTCGTCTTTGGACGGTGGGAGGAAACCGGAGCACCCGGAGGAAACCCACGTAGGGACAGGGAGAACATACAAACTCCACACAGAAAGGCCCCAGGCCCGCGAACCAAACCCTTGACCTTCTTGTTGTGGGGCAATAGCACTAACTACTATGCCGCCGTACTGCCCCTCTTGACTTTTAATAGGCCAAAAAATTTGTGACATGCTAAAACCAAAACAAACATTAGCAGCATTTCGCTGAATCCCATCAAACTTCACAAGTGGAAAATGATTCAGTATTGAATGCACTGAAACTCTTTATCAATCCTGTGGAAGATGTCAGTCACCCTGTTAGTATTTCCTTCCTAGCCTATATCTGGAGTCTGCCTCAAACTGTATGGCATGTAATAGTTGAACATTTTATGCCCCCGTGCTCTGTTATCATCCATCTTGAAGATGCATTAACGTGGATTGCCTGTCTCATACTGCAGCAGGCGGCGCCAAGATGAGAATCGAGAAAGTTAGTGGGCGAAACTAATCTGCACTGACTTTTAGCAATTTGGTCAAAACCTCGCTCTGAATGGATGAGGTATCACAAAGCTGAGAGAAGTGAAATCAACTTGTAATCAGCTAACACATGTACTACAAGACTGAGAGGACAGAATGACACTGTAAGAGAATGTCAGCACTGTGGGAGTGATAGGCATCTCAGCCAGTCATTTTCTTATGTAAGACTTGGCCACCGGGACCAATGATTCAATTCTTTCTCAGGATAGGAAGCAAAGGCTTATCACTGTTGACTACAGCAACAGGCAGATTTTTTTTTTTTTTTTGCACAATATCTGCTGGAGCCTAAAGCAGCATTTCCCATTTAGGAGCTTAGTATTACGCAGAGATGACTCAGTGGAATTGTGCTACGCAAATTCCACTGAGATTTCCAACAAAAGCAGAGATAATTTGAAAATATGCTAATTCTTTAGGAGTCAGAGGGAAGCAGACATGACACAGCGTGAATTCAAAGCTAAAGTCCTACGTGACTCGAAGCGGCAGAGATTGTTTGCAGTGCTCGTAGATGTTCGACAAAGAAAGCGTTGCATCCCTGTGCAGATAAAAGCACGGAGTCAATGGAATAGGTGGCACTGCATTCATCCTCCTTTCTACCAGGAACACTGTGTCAGCTATGGTTATGTGAAGGTTTTACAGCAAAGGATGGATTTAAGCAGACGTGTTAAAAAGGCAATCAACAAACAACTGACTGAACTGAGCAGTGTCAAACTAACAGAAAATTTGACGACAGTTTTCTTGGCATTCACAGCCTTTTTCAGCTCATACTTTCCTTCTATGACTTATTTGTTTAACTTAGTGGAGCATTTAGCAGCTGTAAGGAAATGGTGGAGACCAAAAACATAACTTAGAAAAATAGTAGGGATGTCCGATATTAACTTTTTGCCGATATCCGATATGCCGATATTGTCCAAACACTTAATTTCCGATTTCCGATATTGACCGATAGCGATATATGCAGCCATTTTTCCCCAAAACTATTTTTAGGTCATATCACACATCTCCTGTCGTGGAATTAACACATTACCTACTTTTATTGTGATGCCCCACTAGAGACATTCCACAAATTAACATAGTCTGTACAAAATAAGAACACTACTTCAGCTTAAGTTATGGAAAAGTGCCATATTTATTTTTAACATTTTGTCTCAAACAACAGCTCTTCCTGAGATCATCCTGACAATGCCCATTACAACTAGGACAAATCTGACTTCTTCAAAAATTGTAAACAACATTGTACCTGTCCTGTACAACTTTGTGCAGCATTTAAAGTAAACAAAAATAACATGTAGTGTAGGACAGCCTAATATATTGAAAACTGCTCATTTCTATCAGGTGCAAACAACACTTTAGGAATGAGGTAATGTGCAAACAAAGAAAACAAAAGTGCACAGATATAGACAGACTCAGTCCTGATACAGTCACTGAAAATATAAACTGGGCTCAATCAGCCCTGCTAATGCTCCGTGTACCTTGGGATCGTTCTTCCTGATGTGAGCGATTAAATTTGAAGTGTTGAAGGACGAAGTCTTGTCTCCCCCTCGCTTGACAAGCGCCTTGCATTCATTGCAAATTGCATTTTTTTATCCGCAGGTGAAACTTTTAAAAAAAATTCCAGACCACGGGCATTTTGTGTGGCAACAAGTGAGCAAGCTTGTTAGCCACGACTAGCCACACAGCGTTGTGGTTATTTTGCCTCCAGGTGCGGTTTGATGAGGTCATCAATCGCGCGCCGGTAAACGTATCGGGACCCCACAAACGATTCCAGCGTATTTGGCGAAACCCAGGCATTGCGTAATCGGGTTTTCATTATCAGAGGAAAAACCGATAAAGATTCTCACAGATATTACATAATTATGCTAATATCGGGCCAGTAATATCGGTCTGCCGATATTATCGGACATCCCTAAAATATAACTAACTTTAATGCCCACCAGCAGGGGCTCTGCCAGGAATTTTGGACCCCATCACCACAGGTCATGCTAATCTTGGACAGCTGTTGTCACCCCATCTCTGTGACATAGCTGACAGATTAAAAACGTGCTACTTTCCTGTTTCTTGTACTTCAATGCTAACAGTAGTACAATAATTCCTGCCTGTGAGCTTTACATGCAACATTCTGCATGCAGCAGAATTCACAGTTTGCAGCAAGATTAATAGCTGTTATAAGGAAAGTATAAAGGAACTGTTATTGTATTATGTCTAAATGGAAAAATTCTCTAAATATTGATGAATGACATAGGAAATAAAGTAAGATCATCGTCTCAAAATAATGAAAACAGCAGATTTTTTTTAACTTTAGATACGTATGTATCAACAAGAAAATGAAGAGCTGCAAGTGGAAATGATGCTATATGATGCAATAAAGCTAACTGCACCTCCCACTTAAAAAATAAATAAATAAAAAATACACAACTCCTGTCCATAAGCATCCCCAGGTATTCCAACAGTAAATTTATTAAAAACTCCTGTTTGATGTGCTGTTCTTCGAGCTGTCTCAGAGACCCTAGCTGTCTATACTCTATTCACTTACTCAGTTCAACCCTGCATTTTTTTCCCTCACTGATCTATTAAGTCAAGTGGTGTTAAAGAAAATGAAGTAGCATGACTTTTGGTTTTTGGTATACTTGGATGGTCCATAAGCTTTATTTTACTGGTAAATGGGACAATGATTTAAAAAATGACCATCATGTTGTATTGAAGACTTCAAATTAGCCACTGAGCCCATAAACGTATTAGGAAAAGTACTACTGAGGTAAAAAATTAATTGAAAAGTAGGCCCATTTTCCCATAGTCTTCAATACAATTCAAGTTTGTTTCAGTTTGAGTTCAGTAGAGTACCCCCCTAATGGTCATTTCATATGATGGTAAATAGGTTTAAGGTGTTTCAGAATTGGCTTCAAGTACATGTCCACTTTTATATACAGTCTCTGAAAAAAAATTATTCATTTTACCTATTATTACCAATGGGAAAGAAGAACCAAACACCTAAAATTGTAATACAGTAAGCCACAGAGATCCAAAGAGAATACAGAGTAAGATTCTAAAATATAGATTTAATATGTTTTGGCACTTTTTTAATACAACATTGACATTTTAGATTTTTTTATTTAATCTTGATGTTTAATCTGCTTGAAGTCTGTAAAGTCATGTGCTATGCATGTAACAAGGTCATCAAAAAGCAGCAGCAAAGGCTGAGGACTGTCATTAGCCAGAGCTTCTGGTAAAATAATGTATTATTTTTATAAAATCAAATTAAGCAGAAATCCAGTCAGTGCAACCACAGTGATGTTTAGGTTCGATTGTTAGTGACCTCCAGTCTTAATCTTTCACTAATGAAAAGAAAAATGAAACCTATCTGCGCCTATGTGTGAGGCACGGAGACTGTGCCTCTCACACGTAGGGGAAGACCTCAGTCACAGCACTGAGCGGTAATCCTGCCACAGGTGAAAGTTCACTATGAGCTGTCAATACTAAAAAACTATGTTGACCTGCACTACAGCAGAGTAAAATGGCAAATTCTAAAGCTTTATGAAATGTGCCCCTAAATTTGCCCTTGTGTGCAATGTTGAACATTATGCTCGCTTTCACAGAGCCCTCACTCAACAGGGGGTAGCAAGTCACCGTCTTTATTTGTGTCAGCGGAGCGTGATGGCAGCAGCCGGAGTAGCATCATGGGGACTGGATGTGTAGTCTATGGCTACTTCAACAAGCTTTCCTCCATTTCAGTGATTTCTACGAAAGCTTGATAAAAAAAAAAAAAGGGCAGATTGCAGCTCTGATGCTGGTGGAGCCCTGCATGTCCAGTGAAGTGCGATGATTGACCAAGATGCAGAAGGAGTCCGTGGTGATTCCAACGGGGTCGGTATCACCTATCAGTGGCAAGTGCAGCAGAAGCTGCTTCATGGTGTGTGCAGGCTCTGGTGGGAGTTTATGGGTTTTTTGTAGCGAGAGGAAAGTGGCACCAGTCACCAGGGCAGGGAAACACCATATAGGAAAATATTGTTCATCTCTCCAGGTACAATTTTCTTCCCATTTAATTAATTTAATATCAGCTTTTTAATATCTTCCCTCTAATTTAAATCTTATTGTGCATGTATTTGTATTATTCAAATAAATTGAGATCTTTTGTAGTGTTGTGCTTTTCTTTGGGGTTCAATCAAAAATTTTTGTATTAACAGTTTACATCTTATTAAAATGAACAAGCCATATAAGTTAGTGGCAGACCCGATGACCATTAGCCTCCAATGAGCTTCTGTGGTATCATTGCTTTCCAGATCAAGAATTCTTGCTGCCATAAGCATCTGTCCATAGGGGGGAAAAAATTCAAGAACAAAATAAAATGTATATCATGAAAAATAAATGCAGTTGCCAGTTGTTAAAGAGAGTGTTGAATTAGAAAGTAGCATGTTTCTTCAGGGAGAAAGTTCAAGGGAGAGAGGGAGGCTGGAAAAGAGAGTGCCAGCGAGAGCCAGAGAGAGAGAGAGAGAGCAAGAGACCTCCTGTGATCCAAAATCCTTCATGAATATGACAAGAAATCCATGTGCAAAATGGGAATTGGAGGGTGATTGAATTGATCCATTAAAGCCAAGTCCCTTGTCATAAATGTACACACATAATTATTAGCTGCTGATAGATTGAATACAACTCTCAACTGTCATGGGACATCACTCAGCGCTGACAGAGGCACAAGCGGCTCCATCGATACTCCACACTGGCCCTCCTATAGCAATGATGCTCTGACATTTCACTTGATTCCGCGTGCAAGTGTTTGACCCACATTCGTTTCTTATTGGCAAGCTGGAAGGATGGGCAGCGATAAATGTTGTGGCCTTCTGCAGACGTATCACAGTAAAATGTGATTTTAAAAGGACATGGCACCTGTGGGCATACCACTATTGTTCCATATCGGGTCCACATCTTTCTTTTTTTTTTGTAGGTGATATGGATGAGACAAATTTTATCCGATTTTTTTTTAAAAAAGGGATTGGCTACCAATTTGTAATTTTTCCAACCATATGAGAAGTTTTTCACAGTATTGAAAAGTCCTGGGTTTGTTTATTGTAGGCTGCACCTTGGTATGTCACAAAAAAGGCTTTGAACAACTGCTTAGTCAGAGCATTACAAATAGCTGAAACTTCCAGCATCCCCAACGGAGACAGTAACCCCGCCCCCTTGGGCTCTTTTGAAGGGATAAGTACCATGAAAATATCAACTTGGTTTAAAAAAGTTTAATATATACCAACCAACATAAAGGAAAAAAATATCTCACAAAATGTTAATATATGGATATGTCACCTCTCCTATCCATTCACTCTTCCTGACAGTCTCCCCCTGCATTTCTTTCTCCCTCTCCTCCACACTCTCTTTCACTCATCCCCCCCCACCCTTCCACATATTCCCAATACACTGTTTTTTTCATTGTGGTGCCCATGTCAATAACTTTGCTCAACTTTTATGACTTATCCTGTGACTTTGCTGTACACACCTCCTTCAAATATTTACACTCACTTGCAGAGTCAACTCAAATCACCGATTGTAACCCGCTACATACTAATAGCAGTAGAAGGTTACATAGAGACACGTGCAGACCATTTTCCATATTCATACACAGAAATATTGAATGCTCTCTCTTTGTCCATGTCTTACTTAACTTTAGTATCCTGGAATGTGCATGGCATTTGCCAAAAAAAAAAAAATTATGGACTATTTAACAAATTTTCCTCATTCAAGAAACCTACTTACTCAATTCAGACCTCAGACTTGAGGTTGCAGCAGGAAGCGATTAAAATGTAGGCACAGCTTTAACGTCTGCCTTCACATGCTCTGTCACCCCTAATGCTTCAGATATAGTTTTAATTTAGCAGTTTTATGAAGCCAAATGTCTGGATTTGTCATGAGTGTCTCCACTTTACTGCTGAACTGCTTTTAGGGAAATGGTTATAATCTCCATCCAGGAATGCAACAATGTTTTCCATCACAACTGCAGCTCAGTGTTAAGTCTAACCAATGGGTGCTCACTACGTGTAATAAACCGGGTCCCGCTGGGTGTGCAAAGCCATGTTTGTGCGTTAATTATATGGCGGCCTTTTCTGTCTGTGAGTTGCATGCTGGTTTGTCTCTGTGGGCTTATTAGAGTGCAGGGTTGAGGTGGATGTGGGATCTGAGGTCTGAGGAGACACTCACCTGGCAATTACACCTCACATTAATTACTTCCATGGCGCAGTATTTCGTAAATGGCAGAGTAGTCATAAACACAAAGCCTGCAGAGTCATAGTTACTCATCATAGAGAATGGTAGCACCATAGTGCACATATGCAAGGGTTAATGCTAGACCTAAGCCGGGAAAAAGACATATGTATTTTTAAAAAATGAAAGACAATCTCCTCCTATTTTTTAATGATACAAAAATGTGATGCATGCACACAGACACACACAAAGACCAGCATTACAGGCTATAGAGGTATTCCTTTCTTTAAACATGCCTAGGCAGAGATAGCCTTAATTAAACGTCTTAATTTTGTCAACTGGATACGGATGAAAAGGTATCATAATAATCTTTGGTAAACAGGAGGGAATTGTAGAAATGTGAGAAAGCGCACTCACATCTCATAACATGCCTAAAACACACAAAAAGTGCTCACTCTCTCCTTTCCCTTCTCACTCAGAAGCATCCTGTACATCAATTTCTTGGACGAGCATCAAGAGAAGTATCATAAAGTGCCTTCCCTTTGTAACTGCTGATGCAAAGCTGGGTTGCAAAATCGTCCGCAATGGGGGAGAGAGGGAGGGAGAGAGAGGGAGTGCTGAAGGAGACCTAACAGCTTGGGGATAAATGCTTACTTAAGCAGGTATAGAAACCAACATCTTAATGATAATGAATGTCTAAGAGCAGCATCAGAGGAGCTGTCATATTCTGCAAGTTCTCAATTTAAAACACAGCTCTGGCACTGCAGGTTCCATCTTGTCTACTCACTGGGGGTGCAGTTTAACAGACATTTTGGTGTGACTGTGAACAGAAGGAGATATGCTTTATATAAAAGCCCTGGACAGAGACCAGGTGCAGGACATTTATATATAAAAAAAAAAAGGCTGTCAGTGTTTTTTTGCAGCAGAGGCAAGGAGGACGCTGTAAATAAAAATAAAGAGCAAGAGTGGGCTGGTGTCTCACACGCATCTTTACATTGTTACATTTATAATCCTTACATGCAGCATTTGGCATCTATGGAAGTTGTTAAATATAACAGACATACATAACGCGGGCTGAGCTGAGACGTACCCAGGGGCCAATGCAGAGGTGTTAATGGCACACGAACACAACTCAAACACTAGAGATCTCACCATTTAACGCAGAACTATCACACTTTCAAAAATAACAAACTTGCAGGGAGGAATACAGAAATGCCAATGTAAATACAATCCAAGAAAAGCTGAATCGAGGGAGAGCGGACTTGAAGCTCCTCTTACTTAAATGAAAAGCAAAAACGTCTCATCTGCAAACATACCTATAACCAAGTCAGTTCAGCTTTCTGTAGCTTAGCCTGGAGACTGGAAACAGCGGTGTCACATTTCATTCCCCCATAGAGAGGAGTGCAGACAGATCAGGACCTTGGACAGCTCCAGGTTGTAGCATGGCGCACAGACACCTCAACAGTGTTTGTAACGGAAATCAGTATTATATTACTATATTAAATAAGAGTGGACGTAGACTCCAGGTCTGAAAAGTGAAGAAAATGCCTGCATTGTATCTATAATGACCATCAGTGGCAGGGCAACTGTAAAAAGAAGCCAGATTGCAGTGAAGTCTATTGGAAAACGCTTCTCACTTGGAGTATTACCTCAGTAAACAAATAGACTAAATATGGTTTCAAAAAAACCATAATGGCTGGCAACCTAATTACAAACTGAAGGCTTCAAATGGCAGATCACAAACCAGTTGGGGGGAACACCAAGATGGGTTGATGCTTGTTGAAAAAAGTGACAACCCCTAGCCCTGACGCTATTTCCATTCCATTCAATTGCAAGTTAGAGTTGGGAGTGTACATTGAGCAAAATATTTCATCTTTTGAACTGAAATTATACACGTTTTTGAAAGTTGCAAATGATTATAAGATTGACACAAAACTAGCTTTGGTTTTGGAGAATTTGTAATGTAATTTTTAAAAGGGACAGCGAGGGGGTGGAAGAACCTTTACAGTTTTGGACCGATTTCCATCAGTTGATCTGTTCTGGCTGAGCACTTTATTAAAAAGAATTGATGTCTCTTTCTTTGAAAAAAAAAATGATGGCAAGGATTATATCACAGCATTACCACAAAGCATAACAAATGATCAGTGCTTGCTGCAGGTGATGGACTGTCGTGTTGTCATGAAACTTTTATCACATGGCCCCCAGTAGTCCAATCACTCCAGTTCATCAACTTTCTCCTTTTTTTATCAGCTGTAGCTTTGCGCTAATAGGGCTAATACATGTTGTGCGCGATTTGCAGAATAAATCATGCATTTTCTGGCAGCTGTTATGGACAGGAGGAACCCAGGTCTGGCTTTCAAGATGCACACGTTAAGCAATGGTGACTGCACAAGACTATGTGTGAATGATTAATTGAGGACTATGCAGCTCTGTGTCTCCACTGTGGTGCTGCCTTCAAGTCAGAGCGTGGTGGATTGGGAGAAAATTAGACAGACTTGAAAAAAGTAAAGGCTGCTGTGTTGTGCTTATATTTTGCTCCAGCTCATTTGTGAACACAGAAATAACAACTTGAAACAATTATTCAGTGAGCACACAAACACATGGCCCCAGCCATGGAGTCAGTCACCACTGAAGGAACTCCGCCCGCTAATGATAGCTGCTGATGTTCTGAGCTCATGGCCCTTATAAGCTAGTCAGCCAGTCAGATGGAGTGTTGCCTTGTTAAGCTAAACCTTTTCTCATTGTGTGCTATTAATGACTGCAAAAGGTCAAACACAGTCACAATAAGTTTGACACATTTAACATCCTTTCTTACAAGCGCTAGCAGCTTGAAGCCTCTGGACATAAATGGACTAGTTGTAAATTATTTATTACTTATTACTTGCATATTGTGAAGTCATAATCCAAGTGCTGTATTTGCGAATATCAAAAGGTAAGTAATATATAATATCATTTCAAACTATGTTGGCTGAATAGACTTTCACAAAATGTACATTTTTGATTAAATATTTGTTTTAAATTTTAAAGTAATTTTTTTTCCACCGAAAAATAATGAAGTCAGTTACAACTCTTGTACTCCAAAGGAAAAGTTATCGCTTAACAGCATGTTAATGTGATAATTCTTTTACAGTAACTTTTTTTTGTATTCATGAGTGTTAAATATCGCTGTACGGCTTAGTTTAATAATACACGATTGCATCAGTCTGAATAAAGTATCAGGGAACCAATAAACCTAAAAATCCCAAGTGTAAAATTTCACCACACCGCTGTTGTTTCAAACACAAATACTTCAGGCAACAGGATAAATCACATATGTATGAAAACAAGGTAGTAAATAAAGTGGACCGTGGAAGAGAACAAGAAATCAGATGGCTCATTAAGTGATCAAAAAACCGTTACATGTATCAGTGTTGGTTTAAATGGTCACCTAATCAAAGTAGTTGGGCTGTGTGATCTGGATTTACTGCATAGCTTGAAAGCCAGTAACAGAGCAGAGACATACACTTGATATCAAAGATTGCTTTAATGATTAAGACATTTCCAAGTTCCAGTGATAATTCTGTGATATGTGAAATGAAACATTTGTGTAATATTGAAATTTAGAGTTCTCTATCTAATCTATCATTAGACTTTGAACACCTGTTGTATGTCACCATTGCAAATATGACATATAATAGCATAACTGTGACATGAACAATAATATCATGTAACCACATGATATTGGGTTGGACTGTATTAACATATGAGATTTTTTAAAAATGCTATCATGATGTGATATAAACATATAAAATAAAATAAAATAAAATAAAATATATATAAAATACTAAATATTAAAATATAATTACATTAAATTTTGGATATCACCGAAGCCCAGTACCAATTCAACCAAACTCCATCAGTCTTTTCATTTTGGTGTTATAGATCAGCCTTGCTACATAAATGGATACAATGAAGTGCAGGTGAGGGGCAATAGCTGACACAACCGCACATGTTGTTGCCTCTCAGTTCGCTGACATCTGCAAAAGATCATGGCCACAGTGTAATTCCATTCTGTCTCTGGAACAGGAAAAGGTATTGACGGAGCCAAACGGTCCTCAACAGCTTCAAGCTGCTGGAGGCTGTTCGCCAAGTGCCACACATTTTTCTTTTTTAATCGATCAAATCAAATTTGATCAAAGCCTCTTAGAATTGTATCTGACTCACAATTCCCTTTTCAAATTAGAGTGTAATATAATAAATTCACTATTTCCTCACCTCCCTCAGAAACATTGAAGACTCTAAACATATTTGAAATGCCATGATTCAAAATTCAGCATTTACTTTGACTTTAGTGTATTTTCCTTCTCATAGTTGACCTCGGGAAGGGCAGCCATTACCTTTCCAGTATTGCTGTGTGTGCCTGCCTTTCAAAGTGCATAAATTATTAAAACATCAATTATATGCATAAATAATGTTAATTTTCTCATCTTAAACTTCTAGCTACAGGGCAAAGCAGCACTGCCTGATTTAAAAGCCACTAAAAACTTATTTTGTCCCACTTTATATTTGTTACACCTAAACTCAAGATCTTATTGTGAGTGCAAAACAAGGCCAGAGTTTGTGTTCATGTGCGTAGCACCTGCGCTGTGTGTTGTGTCTTTGTTTGGCTGCTCTCAGGTAAATAGTCAGTGACAGCGGGTCTTGTTTGCACTTGTCCTGTGATGCCGGGGTAATCCTGCTGGCCCAGCACAGCACGAATGCCTCATTAGCACGGCCCAGTCAACAGAACAATAAACATGCCAGTCAAGCTAAGTCCTCCTGTCATTTTGTTAATGGTCTGGGATATACAAGCTGGCGGCCAGCACAGCCCTTCGCTCTGAGGGGCGGAATAACAAACACAATGTCCTTCCAGGCAGGGCAGATTGCAGAAGACAACGTCGAGCACTACCTCGGTGCGAGGAGAAGACGGGGGGATTATTCCTTTGACTCAGATGTTTACTAAGTGGAGACATCATGGAGTCTGGGGAATAGATGAGAATGTTGTCTGGGAGCTCATAAGAGGGGAGATAAACACCTTAGAGGGTCTCAGTGCATTTCCTGGTTTGAGGCAGTGTTGCCTCCAAAGATGAACAAAAGCCATTGAACTATCCAAAAGGTTAGAAGAAGGTCCTGGGTGTTGAAACTGACCTTTCTTATAATTTCCGTGGGCGGTTTTGGGTGATCTAATTCAAATTCACGATACAGTCCAGCTTAAATACGGCAATATATAGTAATAATGCAGTTTCGATATTCAGCACTCTCAAATATCAGTGCAAGCCTGGTTTCCTCCTGGTTTTAAAACATGAATGTTAGATTTTTAAAAAAAAAAAGAGGAACTTGTCTGTAGATGTGATGAGTTTTTCTGTACTCAAGGTTCATCCTAGACCGATGCATCTCTCCACAAAGGGGGTAACAGCACACCCTCTAAGCCGGTCTCTACTCTTAACCATTCATCATGTTGCACTGAACCATCCACACAGAAATGACAGGAGTAGCTGTGTGAAAAAAAAAAAAAAAAGAGCTCCAGACCTTGCTCGGCCTGATCACTATCACACTTCCCCACTCCAAACCAGTCGCTGAATAAAGCGTCGGTGGTTTGACAAAGTCACAATAAATGGCAAGATAGCAAAGTCCAGCATGTGAATACTTAATGACAGCTTCATTCTTGCTTCTGACAACGACTGTTGTGTTGACACATTAGACAACCCAGTGTTTTGCTTGCTTGAGCTCAAATTAGAAAAAAAAAACAAACAAACCAAAACTCACAGTCTGATTTGTTACCAGTGCAAAAGCCTTATTTTACCCATTACAGCAACAGGCTGTTTATAGAAGGGAAGTGAATCCAACACTGAAGAGCCTTAAACCTGCAGTTTATCTAAATGACATCAGGGGGCAACGCCACCGGTTGAAGTCAGACTTTTTATAAGTTTATGTGAAAATGCCCCGATGTCTCTTTTCATTTATTTGCTCAATAAAGGTTTTGCTAGTGAGTTTATGTTCAAAGTCTCTACTTTCAAGTTGCCTTCACTGAATATGATATTTTTTTTAAACTATGGTCCATGGCGTATGCATTACAGGGGTGTGGCTATTGTATTAAAAAAAAACAAAAAACAGGATGGCCACAGACAAATAAAAAGTTCAAGGCTTCAAACTACAGTTCACAAACCAATGGGTGACATCACAGTGCTTAGTAGTTTGTTTTTTCTCTATTGCACATGACTGTTCCACAAAAATCAAGCAGGTTGTTGTTTGTTATTATCATTACAAACAAACATATTGGCTAATGTTCAGGAAGTCCTTGCTTCATCACAAGCCAGTAACTTCCCTCAACCTCGCTAAATCATGACTGTTGGTGCTGTAACCATGACCATGGTACATTCTAAATCTAAACAATTTTGGACCTAAAATCAAATCACAATCCAGCCATCACTCCTCCTCAGCTCCACCTTCTCCTTCAAATATGGTGTTCTCTGCTATTGAGAAAACAAAATGGTGATTATCAAATGAAAACCTCGATGCTTCAAAACAAAAACAGCAGCTAACAGACCAATGGGTGATGTCACGGTGAATTTACACCTAATTACAGCTAATCCGTTGACACAAACTGATAAATATCATACATGTTGTGGTTGTGAATGCCGCTGTGACAGACTCGTAGTTTCCTGGATCGCATTTTATCCTCCCACCTGCAGCAATGTACTTACCCCAAGCCACTTTCATCCCTCTGTGAGTGAGTCAAAGGCTTCCATTGTTTTACCATGTGAGACTGTCACCTGTCTGGATGGCGCACCCCGACTCCTGCACAGTGCATGCTGGAAAGACTTCGCCTCCCACCGACCAGGAAAGCGGTTTTCCACACCTAAAGCTAAAATAAATGGCATGACTGGCAGGAAACTGCCCAAAGTGAAACCCAGATTCACAGAAATATAATAGAAACCACCTGTTACATAACATCTATGTAAAACATATTGCTATTTCAAACTTTCCTACAAACACATACAGCATTCTCATGGAAAAACAACTAATCACATCTTCAGTGAAACAAACTGACAGCAGTGACAAAATAACAATGCAGTAAACTGCAGTAGTTGAGCTTCTCACACTGCATTAGGAAATTGTCTTCATCTGAAACAGCTTAACAGTCGCATCCCTTGCACAGACAGGGAGCCACAGAGACACTGTCAGTCATTTGGTGTGTTAATTACCTGCAGATCTTTGAGGGCAGACTCCACACTCTATTTGTAATCCCCCTTCCCCACTCTCCACCACCCCGCCCACCTTTTGAGAGACACCTTGCAGCTCACGGCAAATGTATTTTTATCATCGGGAATTTTTTGTCACTAATGCAGCCCTCGGGGGACTGAAGACTGAAAGCAGAAAAGCAATTGCAACAACAATTATCTAAAGGTGAAAAATTCATTGTTCTGCCAATCTGTCCTGATGATAATCTGCTTTTTGCAAATAACTATGATTTGAAGATATCTGTATCAAAAACGAGCAGATGTCTTCTGGGGAAAAGCAAGCATAATGAAATAATTCTCAAATTGTTCTTTTTTGTATAAAAAGGAAGAAAAAGTAGTAGTTTATGATATTGGCTTAATGCCCCACAAGGGTGGTGGTTTACCTAGCAGAAAGGGATAAAACAACCCAGCTACACGCGAAAAAGAACCGGCGCCCCAGCTTTTCTTGCAATTTCCCACAGCTTTGTGTCTCAGTTTCAATCGCAGCAGGGTGTGCCTCCTCGACAGTCCATGTCATTACATTTCCTTGTGGCCTGCAAGACTACGTGGCAAGCATGTCCAAGCACGTATTTAGGCTTATATGTAGCTTCACATCTCTGGGAGGATGTACAGGGGAGGGGGCTGGGAGTCCAGCTGCCTCTGTCTATAAGGACAAGGGGAGGAACATGATTAAAACAAGCTGTGGCAATGACTCTGGCCCTCAGGGGTCAAGATGGAACATCTCTTGAAGAAAGTCATTGAGGAAATCTGGGAATAGAAGCTGGATTTATAATTAGTAGTCAGCAGCTCTAAGTTAGTGACTCCATGCTCACTCCATATTTTCACCTCATGCTTCACTGTTCACGGGCGGAACAACATCATCGCCAGAGTGGGTGATCTGGAAGTCCAGGACATCGAGACACTAATCCATACTACCCTGTATTTTAATGAGCAGGGGAAACACAACTGATTGTAACTGTATTGAAGTGAAAATGGCCCTACTTCGTCACTTGATTTATTAGTTCAGTGAATGTTTTCCTAAAGATTTTATAGTTTCTACTTTCAAATCTTGTTCAATACATTATGTTCATTTTCAAATGATAGTTCTTTTTAGAGGAAAAAAGGGAATTTTTTGGTGGACCAAAAGACCCACCCCTTACTCTTTCTTCTACAAAAACTTGGTGAACTCACAGTGGGTGGACCTTTTGGGTAGGGGGAAGTATGAGTCAGCAGTTCACAGCTCAGTGACTCAATATGCTTCTCTGTTCACAGGCTGAATGACGTTATGGTCAGAAGCCGTGTGTTTGGTGAAAATCACCATTTCTGATAAGTCGTGAATGGAACTGCAAATTTCACATAAAGAGAACACACCCTCAATGATTTTGAAAGCTCCATCCAGTCTAAAGGTGATAAGAAATCAGGTCTAGGTTCTACATTAATGCAGTGCATGTATCAAATGTCTCAGTCCACACAAAAATTCTCACAGCCTGTATTCAGAAACTGAGCCTTAAACTGGCTGTCAGGAATCCTGGAACTTTGTGCGGTCGCAACAAAGAAGTCACCATCTTCTGTCACGCCCACCTGCACCCACTGTTCAACCTCCAAGTGTTTACCTGAAGTCTGTCATATTTTTCAAGCCAACCATTCCCAAGTCAAAATAGAAAAAAGCCAGAGAGTGAACTTTAAACTACATTTAGATGGTTTTTGGTAGTTTAAACCACAAATATATCTTTTATGGACATGAACACTTCACATAAAACACAGGAGAAGTGAAGAATCTGAAAACCTTCAAAATGTGCCTATTGACTGAAGGACCCTTTTTAAGCTAATGAATCCATTTTCTATTTTCCCTCCCTCTCACTCATAAGCTCTGAATTTCAAAAAGGACCTTTATACGAAAAAAAGAGAGAGTGAGAGAGAGAGAGAGACAATTACCACCACTAATCTCTTGGCAAAATGCCTGATAAGGTCCGGTAATAGAAATCATTGTGTCCGCTTTCATGTACCCAAAAAAGGGGACTTCAATGGCAGCAGACAATGACGAGCCATATGCTCCTTCTTCTTCGGCTCATTTCAGAGGGCAGGTATTAATAATGGCTCTTCTTTGACTCTGCTCTGTGTGCCACTGTGTGGGTTGTTTTAAGTATAATGGCAGCCGAATGACGGCATCAACGCTGCGCTTCCCTTGCTGTCTTTCCCACACCCACACTGTCCCTGCTAATCGAGTGATGTGGAGTATTAGAGCTGAAAGCCTGGGTTGCCCACTGTTGTCGCTGATATTAAAAAACCCTTTCCTCTCCCACTGGTGACATGAAAGTCTCACACGCTCACTTACAGGATTGCGGATAAAACCGACCTCCAGTTAATAATAATGTCATTTGCTCTGGATCCTTGCAAGGTTTTTTTCTCCAAAAGAGGCCAGAGGCCAGAAGAAGCATCAGAGCATCAGCCTCGGAACAGAAGGACTCAGAGTCTGGCTAAAGGACACAATGGCATCATGTGTTTGTGGTTTGGAGGCTTTTCTATGGAGCCTAAAGTGTGGAAATCCCCACACCACCTTAGAATGAGTCTGGGCTATTTCTAGTACTAAAGCACATGTATGTTTCCTTATTATGAGTCTTCATTCATTGGAAATAACGTGGAAGGACTGTACAGATAGAGTAACTCCGTCAGCAGCAGCAGACTTTTCACTCCTAATTAATCATTTATCATCATGTAAGATCAACATGATATATTGGGAGATATCATTTTATGCATGATATGCAGTGGAGAACTAGGATCTAACACAAAGTTCACAAATATCAGTGTTTCAAACGTGAATAATCATGAAAGTTGTTTGTACCAGTTCTCAGATATGAAAGGAGTGTCTCCTGAAATAGTTACCTTAATAAAAAGTCATGGCTTGGTAAGGGTTTTGAGACAGATACTGCTTAGGTATCGTGCATTTGGTTGGGCTCAAATATGTACTTATATGTGATCTTCGTTGAGGAGTGTTTTTTACAACTTTGTAAAAGTCATCAGCAATAGTAACAACATAAACCGCTGCTATCACATGGGAGCCGAACACGGCTCTCCTCTGCCATATACCTGTAATTTATGACCAACACATCATCCCCAACCTCATTCTGAAATGGCCTTTGCTCTGTAAACTACGTCAACACACTGCTATCATCATTATGACATCACTAGGTGTTGCATAGCAACAAAATCTAACTATGACATCAAAACAACCTGCAGGCAGATGGAATACAGGATCAAGATGCTGCCTCCCACTGTTTTTGGCTTCCAAACTGTTACAATACCTGAAAACTGGTCCCTTCCTGTTTATACGTATTAGCTAATTAATTTTTTCTCAACATTTTTTTCCTGATAGATCTACCCTGTTTCATCTCTGGACCACTGGTCTTTCGTCCTGCTGTATGTGAAGTTTTATTAACTGGCTTTTACTTAAGCTTTTTCATGTCTGTGTATAATAGCTTTTTTCATTCAATGTCCTTACCAAGGCCATGTCATCATATGTGGACAGAAATTTTAATTTGACTTTGGAAGATTACTAAAGAAGGTGATTTGAATTGACCTTGACACCCAGAGATTTAACAGGATAAAACTCAAAAAACAAAAATGAGGACAAAAATTTCTTACAAATCAGGTTTAATTTCCGTTGAACTTCACACAGCAGAGCGGCTGTTCCTGCTCGGCTAAAGGCTAACCCAACCAGCACTTTCACCTCCCCTGGTTTACGTGAGATCAGCAGACAATGTCGCACAATAGGACTGAGATTAAATGCAAAAAAAGGAGATGAGGAAGTGGTTTTCGCTGCAACGTCGCTCAGCATCCCTGACTCTGACTCTGTGTTTCAGTGCGACAAACTTTTTTTTTTTTTTCAATCTGCAAAAACAAGCTCATGATTATGGAATTCCCGGCCACTCTACCAGCTGAAGGAGCTCAGAACAGTCACCATAATTGTGGATTACCCCCCGCCCCCTCAAACACCAAAACTAGGGCAGCTTCATCTACTCTCATCATTAGCACTTTTGAAAACAAATAGCTGGACAGTCTCATCATAACGATGGAGACTTTAATCACGTTAAGCTTCAGGACATTTAGTTCAAGCACTGGGTAAATGTTACCATGGTTACCGGAGTCATAAAGTGACGTAAACACCCCCGTATAAAGAGAGTCACCGAATGATTTAACTATTAATAACTAAGAAAAATGCTAATAAATTATTTTTAAATCTATTTCTGTACATCTGTGTTTCTGTGTTAATTAGATGGGCGGTGTTAAAGTCTCAGTCTAAAGCCAGATTGGTTATGAAGATGGGGCGGACCCTCTGATGACCTGAACTGCTCTGCCTTTCCAGTGACGCACACTAAATCACTTTGATGCTGGATTTAGCCTGTTTTCTTTCCTAAAGCACTTGAAAATAACAAGAAGTGAATAAAAGTGGAAATGGAGGAATGAGTAAATACATTACTACATGCAATAATGCTGAACTAGCATTTGTTCACTTCACAAATGTTTTAGAATTTGCATTTCTTTAATTATAAAATAGTGAGATGTAGCTGTAAGCCCAGTGGTGGTGGAAAAAAAAAGCCTTAAGATCACAGTAAACTAGAGATACAAAAAAAAAAAAAAGAAGATGAATCATGATTTTGATTTATCTAAAAGGGGGCAGCTATTGTAACCTTTTTGAACTTGTTGTGGCCATAAACAGTCATGATGATTCAGAGCATACCTTCTTAGATTACTCCTCCACCACCAGCTACAGTAGATTTACAACTAATCAATGCCTCATATTTTGCACTGATGGCACATGCTTGTGCAGGCCTCACCACGCATTTGTGTTTTATCTCCGGATGAAACATTTTGTTGGTAATGTCTCTCGACAGGCTCTCAGAGCCCTGAGTACACTGATGTACATTCCCATTATTCAAAGGCACCTCAGCTAAGAGATATGAATTGAGGTGGGAGAGTGTGTTATATCATATCACATCATCTGCAACGTGTCAGGAGCCTCTTCTCAAGACTGCGTGGGAATGGGAGTGGGTGGGAACAGAGACTTGGCTGCTCATTAATGTGGTCACCATGATCAACTGGCGGCGTGGAAACGAGTGCCAGACTCTTGCATTACATCCGGGATTGTGGTCTTTGTGGTTTAAATGCTAAAAGTTATGCAGATTGAGAGCCCCCACGAAGCTGACATTTACAGGGCCAACCGGCAGCTGTACCCTCAGTCTCTCTGTCTCCCCCTCTGCATTACTCGCATTTCAACCGAATCAGTCTGCGACATTCAATAAGTGCTTATGTTAGCTGTCTCCTACATGGCATCACATAGAGCAGCCCGTCCACTGAGCCTGTTTTACATTATCATACAAATAGCTGCTTCTATGTACGCTTGTGAATGGCGTCCAGATAGCAGCCAGGCAGAGATAAACTGACAATGAATCAAATGCCTCCATAGAACCTCTTTAATAGTTGTTTCTCCCCGGTTCTGCAGTGTAAAGGTCATCACAGAAACAGGGTCACATGATCTGCGATGAGTATGAAAGGGATGTGGGAATATGCATGAGGGCACAGGCCCTCTTTTTCCCTGACACTACCAGCTCAGTGTCCAGATTAGACATGGAGTAAAGCAGGGGAAGCATGGTAAAGAGCTAATAGCTGAAGACACACGCTCACTTCAGGCAGAGGGAAGCAATTAATGTATAGTGAATCTACTTATATAGATGGAAAGAGAGAAAGAAAGTGTAATCTGCTCTAAAGAGAAGAGTCAATCCTGGGCTGGAGTCGAAGAGAGAAGAGACGACAGCAGATGTGCAGATTTGACTTTTGAGAGCAATCCTGAGTGACTTTAATACCGAGCTGCCTGACTGACACCAGGCTGAGGGCGCACTCCGGATGTCTGCACAGTCTGTGGCTGTATATTTAAAATGTTTAGTTCCAGGCTTAAAACCTGGGAACAGAGTGCCTAAAATCCCTTTGCCAGGATTTTATTTATTTTTATTTACGGCTTAAATGTGATTCCTGTTGTTTATGGGAGAAATAGCAAGATGTAATGAATCAATCAAACTTTCTCTGAACGTCACTAGTGTGAGATCATAGCAATATACATTTGGCTGCCAAATGCCTGAAGTCAGCTGATTTCAAGGGAGCAAGGTGAGAGAGGGCAGAATTGAGATCATCATGACTAGAAAGATTAATAAAGCGTTGGAATTGTCCCTCAACTCTATGAAGCAAACAGAAGTGTAGACACTTCCAAAAATCACATTGTCTTTAGAGCTGTTTTGCTCTGTGATGGCTTGATGGGTTGTTTTCTTTTTTTAATCTAGACAATCAGCCCTTTCTAACAAACCCTCATTTGTTGTGTGTGACACCCACCTCCATATATAAACTCATGATCAAAGTTGGTTCAGATTTAGTTCATTCCGACTCTTTAACTGGAGCTTTTCTGCTTTCCTTCTGTGTGTTTTTTTGCATCGGTTCTTATCTTCCACCTTTGATAGTGATGTCTAGAGTCACATCTCATCAGAGACTCCGATTGGTTCCAGTATGTGATGTCACAGTCACATCAGAGTGTCTATACAAGCAGCTGACAGGCCTAGCTGTCATCTGCTTGTATATTTAAAGTCCCTGTAATCATTCCTGCATTTGTGTGATCTCAGAGTGAGGAGAAGTTGCTCTGAGTTTATTTTATAGACAGAATAAAGATAGAGAGACATGGACTATAAGATATTTAGGGTGCTAAAGTCTTAAGAGCAGATTTTTCATCATTACTGCTCAAAAAATGAGCAGAAGTCCTGATCAGAAAAAGACAGAAACGTCAAATCAATTCCTTGGTTTAGATAGATAAACAGATACATAGATAGTTACTTTATTGAACCCAGAGGGAAATTCAAATTCCAGTAGCAGCACATTTTACACAAGGTAACATGCAACATGTAAAGCAAATGTGCTGATGATAAAGTGAACAGAATAAACCAGTGCAAATGGAGCAGCAGTGCAGATGGAGGCAGTAGTGAAAATGTTGACAGCAGTGCAGGTACAGCCATGGTAGATGCTTTACTAGCAAATACATGGTAGTTACAGGACAACAGAAGCACAGTTCAGTCCAGGTTCCTCACTGGGAGCAGTTGAAGAGTCAAATGGCCCGAGGGACAAACAACTTCTTGAGTCTGGTGACCACAGTCTCCAATGTGCAGCCCCCCAGCTGGACAAACTGGGGTCTGCCTTTCAGGTAGTCCATAATCCACGACACAAGGTGTAGATCCACTCCCATCTCAGTTAGTTTGTCTCCTCAGGAGCAGGGGTTGGATGGTGTTGAAGGTGAGAAGTTGAAGAACATCATCCTCACTGTGCTGCTGCCCCCATCCAGGTGGGAGAGAGACCGGTGGAGAATGTAGAGAAAGGTGCCGTCCACCCCAACCTTTTGCTGGTATGCGAACTGTAGAGGGTCCATTGCGGGGCAGATCTGTGGCCTCAGGTGAGGTAACAGGAGCCACTCCATCGTTTTCATCATATGCGATGTCAGGGCAACTGGCCTGAAGTCGTTCAGCTCCCTTGGGTGTCTTGGGGGGAGGGCCAAAGCAGGATGTCTTCCAACACCGAGGAACCCTTCGCGGTCGCATACTCTGGTTGTAGATGTGTTGTGCTTTGCTGGGGTGAAGCCTCCTCCACTCACCTGGGCTGCTGTGATGTTGGGTGGGCGAGGGAGGATGTTGTAACGCTCTTCTGTTGAGGAGAGGCAGGAGTCCGTCATAGAAGAAGGAGGAGGTGAGAGGAGAGGTGTGGGCACAGCAGCATTAATGTCCACAGATGTGGCTGCAGGGCTGGGGGGAGGGCAGTGAAACCTGTTGAAGACGCTCTTGAGTAGGTTTGCTCTCTGTGTGCCCACTTCCACTACTGCAACCGTCTTGGGACTGCAGCCAGTGATGGCCTTCATCCCATCCCACTCTTCCCTCTGGCTGTTTTGCAGCAGCTTCTGCTCTATCTTCCCTCTGTATTTGTCCCTAGCCTCATTTAGTTGGCTCTTCAGTTAAGGACACACACACAAATAGAAAAGCCTTAATGTAAGTCTAAAAAGCATTAAACCCTAAAACCCATACAAACCGGAGACCATTCACCTTTTCAGATCACTGTACTTGGTGTTGTTTTACTGAGTAACAGCTTAAAGGCAGCCATCTAGGCTGTAATTTATGACTAGAGGAAAGTTGTAAGCTCTGTGTAATGATACAAGGAGAACAACAACAACAACAAAAAAAAAAAATAACCTTCGTTTGAAAAAAAAAAACTAAACAAAAAGGGAGCATCAGAGAGGATTACAATTCTTTCTTCTCCCACAGCTCATGTACAACAGCTACATTTTGCTTTATGTACGAGCAGTGTGCGTTAGTCATAATCAAAATAAAGAACAAGTCCGTTACCACTGACTCGGCTTCGGATGCGGCGTAAAGCTCCTTATGCCTCTGATGCACGCTGTGTAATTGTTGGCCTTGGCCTGGATTGTGTGTGCGCGCTCCGTGTTGGCGCATGTTGACGTTGGATGCTTAAAGGAAATGAAGGCTAGGGGCTGATGTGTGTCTGAATATTTTTTAATTATTGTGAGCTATTTGAGCAGATTATCCACAGCATCATGTGTTCCCAGGGCTGCAAACAGACAGACACGTCAGTGAAACCTCTAATCTGATTTTCCTCTACCCAGAAAGCATTTGCATCATAAGGCTTTGCTCCTTCCCTTTTATTCTCAGACTTAACATGCACCACCACTGATGAAGCTGAAGAGTACTTAAAGAAATTAGTATACATGAGACCGCAACATGACTGGTGTGTAATATTATGAGGTAAACTGAGAGCCGCAGCTCGAGGTTAGATGGGATCAGGGACAGCCTGGGTATTTTTTCCCTCCTCTTTCCATGTCCAGGGCAGCACTTTAACCGACAGCATTGTGTCGCGTGTCTGATGCTGGGGGCGAGCCTTAAGGCCGGTTTTGGCAGCGAGATGATGGGGGGAATACTGAGCAGCCCCGAACACAGGAGAAACTCCTACCGCGCTTTCTCTGCAAGTGTTACACATCTAAAGATGAAGCAACGCACTTGCCTCAGACACAGCTGAAGTCGCACGTCACTTCTCTTCCTTCACCTTTGGTCTCTGAGAAAAAGGTCAAGCGAGGTTATATTTTCTTTGGGAATATGTCCTTACTGACAACAAACAAAGTCTGTCACTATGAAAATTTACTACAAATAACTGGTATTTACCTTTACCTTTTCTTGCTGTATCATTTTTCAATGCATTCCCATTGAGACAAATGCTAGTAGACTCAAAATATAATTAGACTTTGAGGGCTGCTTCTGGATTTTTTTTTTTTTTTTTCAAATTACAGTAGGTGTATCCACATATCATAAAAACCAACATTCACATATTTGCTAAATCTCATGTAAAAATGCAAAATCAACAATGAACGTATCTAAGTGTGACTCTCCCATTGAATGCTCCATGCATACACGCACACTGTCATTCATTTTCACACCAACAAACGTCATCCTCCACAAGCACTCACTGCAGCACCAAATGTGGGTAAATCCAGCACTGAAAACAGTCCCCACCAAATGCACTATTGCTGACCCTTTAAAAACAATGACTGTTAATGTATCAAGAGTTATTTACACCCTCAGTGGGAAAACAGCAGAGAGGAGTAATGAATCATCGTCCTCGTCATAATTACACTATTGCAATTACCACCCTACACACTATTGCTTTCCTATTAATTCTCCTGCTTAGTCTCTTTCATCACATATTGTAGGTGTGGACCTGTCTAAGAGCTGAAATTCGTCTTTAAGGGCCTAAAAATTTTAATATTCATTATTGGCAATAGGACTTGTTTGGTCCATCGCCACCTGAGCTGTGGTTCAATCAGCCACAGTGTTGGACTGTAGATGTCTCTGCTCTGGGGAAGTCAGCTGCAGAAAGTCTGGTAGCTTGTTTTCAAACTTGCTTGAAAAGGAAGGAAGACTAAAAGAAATTCACACAGTATGAAGAGTGTTTAGAAAGAGAGCAACGCAACTAGAGAGGGTGACAAAGGCAGACTGTGGAGAGGTGGTTCACCCGCTGAACATGAATTGTTCTCTAAAGAGGAAACGCAGCAGTTTAAGCTGCCTGGAGATCAGATAGAACTTTAGCAGCGACACTGATGCAAATACCTGAACAACAACACAGGCTGATCGTTTCAACCCTGAAACAACCAGACTGGACAGGACTTTGGTTGTCATGGTTACAATAACACAGTGCCATAGTTTGGTTAGATTTTGGCACAAACATTGCTTGGTTAGTTTCGGGAGTTAAAATAGGGACTTCATTTCGTTGTCATAGTTACAATAACACTTTAGGCGTAAAACTGCTTCAGCAAAGACCATGATTTGGGTTCAAAGCTGTACTTGGATGAAACTTGTCATCATGGTTACAGTAACCACAGACATTGCTTGGTTGCTTTTAGGTGATTTGGGTTTAAGCAAGTATTTCCTCGAGATAAGACCTAAAGTTTTGAGGTCATGGATAACAGGAACAATTAACAATAGGAATCACGTTTTTACAACTAATCCAACTCTGATAAGATTGAAATATACTCATTCACAGTTTCAATTGCCACGGTGTCTGGATCTTTTAAGGGCACTGTTGGGGGGGGGAACGAAATTAGAATTTTTTTTAATGCCTGTGAACAACATGGATGGATGACATTTCATTCAGCCCAATGTGCTGTGGAGTCACACATGAGGGCAAATCAAACCAAAGTTATTCAGATGGAAGTTCGAAAAATCTTTTTTTTTTTTTTTTTTTTTCTACAGCTTGGGGAAAACAAAGCCTTAATACTGGAAAAATGCTTGGCTGCTGCTGCAGAACTGTATCCATCTACTTTCGCCTCCATCACAGATCAGTAAGCATAAGATGATTTATTTATAGATCTTGCTTTTGTTTGTTATTTATTTTCCTCTCAAGCACGTATGACGCTGCAAATACGCACAGAACAGCATTTCGAATTTTGAACCGCTTCGATCGGATGTTGGATCTTCTGCTGGCAGTGCAGCTCAGCTCAGAGAAGCTGGGAAAAAAAAGAGAATATTCTTAAAATACCACAATGTGCTGCAACCACACACAACCACATTAACGTCCTTGCCATATCGCTTTATTTAAATAGAGGCCTGGTTGATGCGTGTTGGCAGTGTGAGGTGGAGAGGCGTTAGCTTGATTTTTGTCATTTTTGTGCCTCCGTGTGAACTTGTTGTGTTCAGCTTTTTGTGGCAAACGAGGGAACAATGTTGGAGAGCTGAGCACAGCTTTAATCCAAACTAATCCCTCCTACTGTACACCACTCTCACACATCCCCCACTCCAGATCCCTCTCTAATTACATGCATCCCTTATCTTTCCAGCATCATTTTTTTTTTTTTCTGTTTCTGTTCACACGAAATCCAGAATGGGCTATTTGTTTTTTATCCTGTGCGTGCATCCCTATTAAAAAGGGGTCTTTTTTAATTCACTCATAAGTATGTTCGTACAGTTTGGGTTGGTCAAGACCAAGTGTAAAGTCAGAAAGCACCTGAAGCTCTTAACCTTTGATACTTTCTGGAAATAATATATGTGGACTTGTATCACAACAGCAACTTTGACTGTGAATGATCATCATGGCAGAATATTAGCAAATGGTATAAATCAAGGGAATGAAGGGGGGAGGTGAGGAAAGAAAGTGAAATGAAATGAAAAGTAAATGGAATATGGATAAGATCATGGAGCTGCATCATTTGGTGTATACTTATGACAATCTCTGCAGATGCAAGACTCAAGGTTTTCTGTTTTAAATGTTGGACATTGTGTAATCCTAATAAAGACTTACATTGCTATTCTACAGGCCAAATATCCCAATAAAGCATGTGATGATATCACATGGGCAGGTGATCATGACCTCTGGGACTGACAGCTCATCTGGAACTCAGTCCTAACTGTTGTGATCAACCTGGGTTTGAGGCTGACCTGTGGCCCTTTGTTACATGTAGTCTCTCTCTCTCAGCCTATAATAAAGGCAAAAATGTCATAAATAACATCTTGTCTGAGCAAAGAAACTTCTGTTTCTGGTTGAAAGCTAAATTCCTTTTCTGGATGAAGGCCATTCTTTAATTTCTTATATGTATCATACATAGTCTATTTCTATCTAGTGTCTATTCTTACATATATGGTTGATCTTTTGCACTAGTTTTTAATTCAGTGTTCACTTTCACGTTGTTTAATATGCAAGTACTTGAGATCAAAGTTTATTTATTTGCTCAGTGAAGGCTTTCCTAATGAGTTTATGGTCTCAGTTTCTAGTTTCAAGTCTTGAATATGACATGATTGTAATTTTTTTTAAATGACGGTCCCATTTAGAGGAAAATAGACCATAAAGCAGGGGATGTAACAGATTCAAACCAGGACCACAAAAAGTCACCGCCTTGCATTGCTGCAACTCCAACTTCAGCACAACATCCGCGGGAATAGACGGAAACTCTCCAATGAGATCTTTCTGACATCAACCAATATTGCCCAAACTGCGTTTTGTGTTTTAGACAATTCACAGTGAGCTTGTGTCCAGTTCCAAGCGCGTGATTTCCCATGGTGCCCCAGTTAATGGAGCACATCTCATGGAGCGCAGTAACTCTCTGAGGGGACCCCCACCCCCGAAACATCCAATGGTCTTTTATCAGCCTGTGGGCTTCTCTGTTACTGCCTGAAAAATAATTACTGAAGAGCTGAAACACCGAGCAATATTTCTCCTGTCTCTGCTCCCCTCCTCTCCTGTGCCCACCCCCCCAAAGCCCCTTGAGGCCTGATTGCCAAATCATTTGAAGTACGATATGAATGAGGCAAGAGGAGCTGGAACTTATGCATGAATAACAAATAAGGAGTGTAAGTTTCATGCTTGTTCTTTTTTTCTCCTCTCGTCACAATCTCCTTAAAACTTGAAGATAAAGATTTGATCAAACATGTTGGAATTTGTATTTGTCAAATATATATCAGAGGAAACTGAAAGCCAACACTGATGCACATTAAATCCTGACTCTGTTGATCTGTGTACATAAGTTGATAGTTTGAGGACCTTTAATCAGCCTGTGTTGTGACAGCCAGATCTCTCACCCCTTTTTTCTCTGATTTGATGCATCACTCTCCACTTCCCTTCCCTCTCTCCGAAACCAGACTAGCCTCCTGCCTTTTTCCATCCCTCCCAGCGTGGGATCGCTCTCTCTTTTCATCATCCCCTCCGTCCCTTCCTTCACCACTTCCTCTGCAGCGCTGCCAGTAGAACTGCCACTAACACAAACTCCAGCAGCACTTACAAAATGGAGGCCCTGCTGAGAGCAGCCACCACTCCTGGCATGAGTGGGAGATGAGAGGAGTTGTGGGAGAGACAGAGAGTTAGAGGGAAAGAGAAAGGAAATGACAGAAAAAAAATAGAGGCCCAGAAATGGGGCCCTAAATCATTGCCAGTTACAAGCTACGAATGTTGAGCAAGAGCTTAGCTGTTTAGTTTTATTTGGCATGAAAGAAGAATAACGCTCAAGTTTCCAGGGGATCCACTGCTACAGTGACTAAGGAGGCTGTCAGCAGAAAAACGATAGCATTAGTCATTTGTTCAAACACTTTAAACAGCCTATGTTCACATTTTCTTGACATGGATTTCTTCTGGCTCAGTGAGGAATGACTACTAACTGTGAGAAACAAAGGAGGAAGCAACGTGATGTTGCCAACGCTACCACTACCTGCACACACCCCCAGAACCCTCCACTCCGTTTGCACATTCCTGTGGAGGCTGCACAACATTAAGTGTTGTTCCAGACCTTCCAAGGCGGCTAATAATGTGCTGTACCAGAGAAGAGGCATCATTAGTCACAGTTAATTTAACAGTTTTGGTGCAAATGTGGGAAAATTGGAGTTTATGTCATAATTAGAAATCTTTGTCGCTTATGACTTGATGCCTGTGTTGCTTCACTTCAGTGCATTATGCTATGAATGCCACATCACTGCCCAAATGCCCGTGTCTTTGTCAGAGCTGTGTAGCAGAGTATCTGTTAGACAAATACTATATGTGCTTGGTATCATATTTTCGGACTAACAACAAAATTCCTGCCTCCATCAGAGAAAGGCGCAGACACTTCTGGGGATTTTTAGCCCCCCTTCATGAAGAGACCTTGTGGAAGGGTATAAGAACCAGATTGGAACTGAGTCCTCTTTAGGGGAGACGCAAGGGTCAAACTTACCAACGCTGGTTTCTGGATAATACGTATTCACAAGAGCAAAACCTTTGACCCCTACAACTCGATCACCCCAAACGACAAACTTTGGACAAAGTTTGATCAAGGCATTACGGAGATAATGCATTCTAAATAATTGGATGGACAATATGAAAACATAACCAGTCTGGCTCCGACTGACGTTGACGCAGAGGCATTGAAAAAAGCTCATGAACATTTAGAAAGCAAATGCTAAAACGTTTATGGGTATTTAGCTAAAGCTGAAAATCCATTAACACCAGTGATCACTGTTTAAAGAGAAAAGGTGTTGAAAGCTACCAAACATAACAAGATAATGAAAATTAGCTTGACTCCACCGTCTGCAGTTGTTTGAGTTTTTACTTCATTAGCCAATCCTGTGGTGAAATACGCCCACTATTCACCAAAAACAGAGCCACATTAAGTTGCTTAGCTCAGAGGTTGCGCCTTCATGAGTGTGTGGAGAGTGTTTACCGATTATTACAACGGGAGTGCAAAACCACCAACACACCTGGCACTAATGGCCTGAAGGAGCACACTTGGCTGTATTACTTGATGTGGGGCTATAGGTCTACAATTGCTTTTGTAATCCCCTGGGCCCCTGTGACCTGGAAAGGTATGAGTACAAAGGGCCTGGGCTATACTTAGCCCCACGTTTTCTCCCATCAGTCACAATGTATTTACCTTATTGCTGTGGAAGTTCTGCCTCGAGTCTAAGACTGAGGCTGTTAGGGCTTGTCTGTTTCCATTGTTTTACTCTTTCTTCGCCCCTTCCTCTCTTGTGTTTGTGCCCCCCCCCCGCGTCTGTTTCTTTCATGTTTGTTTGTCTGGAGCTGGGGTGGAGCTGGGGATCCTCTTGTTTCAGCTGTGTCACCTGCTGCTCATCACATACCTGCATCTAATCCAGCCATCAAGTCATCCTCCTTCCCTGCTCTATATAAACCGGCTCAGTCTTCCACTCATCGCCAGATTGTGTGTCTGCCACTCGTGGTATTCTGCGTGGCCTCTCAGTATATTACTCCTGTTTGAATGCTGTTGCACTTACCTGCTGGTTTCTGTGTTCAATTTGCCAGACTCAACTGCTTCATCCTGCCTAGCCTGCCTCTGCTCCAGCTTCCCTCAGTCTGTGACCACTGTTCCTCTGCTGTCTCCAGCCAGCTCTCTTACCTCTGCCTTGTCCCTTCCTGACCCACTGCATCCTGTTTTTTCAGCACACCAGAATCAAACCCACTGCACTGGAAAAATCTCAATAAATACCTTTGTGTTTTGCCCAAAGCTCCAGCCTGCTCAGTGTTACTGGTGTCTGCATTTGGGATTTAGCCTGTGATTGATTACAACAGAGGGGGGGGGGGTGAGGATTGGGAGGGGGCTAGTTGGAGGAAGATGCCCAGTAATCCTCTGCTTGATGCAGATTTTATCCATTCCCAGACTTTTTTCTAAAAATACTTCATTTTCCATCAGTCTTGTATTGTTAACGAGCTTTGGTTTCATTGTCTGCACTTTAATAGATGTAAAATCGATGTAATGTACTCAATAGAGGTGACACAATGTAGCCATCAGTGGTGTAGTCTACGTCAGCGGTCCTCAACCTTTTCTGCTTCACGGACTGGTTTAATGTCAGACAATATTTCCACGGACCGGCCTTCAAGGTGTGGCGGATAAATACAACAAAATAAAATGATACAATCGGCATAAAAACTGTGCTATTTTCAAAATATAATAATAAACGTGAATCCACTGTGTACTGTATGCAACTTTATTAACAGCGTCCTCGTAACATCCTCTCTGCCCGCTAAGGCCAAACCTAAATGCAGCTTTCTTTTTCTTGGAAGCCTCCAGCTCTTCTTCTGTCTCCTCATCGGGCTTTCCCCTTCGTAAAGAAACTTTCCAAAGAAGTTTGTTTTTTACTCATTTTGCTAGCTTGTGGGTTTAATTTTAGCGGTAACGTATCACGTGACCGAGACAAGTGTCTTGACATGCGTCAAGAGCGAGTCATCCACGGAAGTAACGGAGAGAATCCGGTCATTTTTCAAAATAAAACGTCGTTCATACTCCGATAATAAATAAAACGGAAATAATAGAAGTTATTTATTCTTTCTGTGCGGCCCAGTACAAATGACCCGCAGACCGGTACCCGGGGTCGGGGACTGCTGGTCTACGTGATACGCTGGTATACGCCGTATTCCCACTAGATGAGGTCAGTGATTTCCGTATAACTTCTTAAAAATGCTTGATAATACGCAACAAAATCATTTTGTGACTGCACTTCCACTCTTCCGCCCTTTCTGTGTTACTCACTTTTGGATATCTGGGGCATCCGTCGCCTGTGGCCTGTTGCTAAGCAACAGGAACAGACTTGTTCGGCTCTGACAAACCCCGCGAAATTAGAATTTGATCAGTCTACCGTTCAAGTTAGAGAGCGTTAAACACGAAGGAGACATGAAACGAAAACAGACGACAACATATCAGTGTTTTTGGACGTTTTCCCTCCGACGACAGAAGAAGAGCCAGGTGAGGCGGCTGTCCTAAATAAGGTGACAGAGATCGAGCCCGGCGCTACCACGAAGTTAGCCGGTAAGTGAAGTTAGCATGGTTAGCTGTAGCAGGGGGATAGTTGGTTAGAACCAGCTAACCTGACCAACGTTAGTGTGGTGATCAATGGAAGAGAAGGGGAGCGAGATACTGTGTGTGTGTGTGTGTGTGTGACATGCAGTACCAGTTCACCCAATACGCACAATACCCACGTTGTGTAGGGCCCCGCAAACTAATAGAGGCCCCGTGAAAAAAAACAAACAAAAAAACGTGACGACGTGACGTTGCACATATGTCTACTGCATCAGCGTTTAGCCGCGATGAAGCGAAGTTATCCCTCGGGGAATGAAAAAAGGAGGAAGAAACAACTCGATAATGAACTGCGGGAACAGCAGTCAGGTAACTCTCCTCTGCGGGTGGGAGAGTGGGGGGGACTAGTCTGTGTTTGACCTACATAAACAGGGCGGTGAACCCCGGTCTCCGTTTATCTGCATCTTGCTTGCTTCTATAATTTTAGTTGTAGTGTAGTTACAACTGTGCTTATACAAAATGGAAAGTAATGGATAAATATTGACTAAGATTGAATTTTGTTTGCTTGGATAGCCCACAGGCAAATTTAGATGCAGATATCTTAGTGAATAAATAAAACTCATGAAATATTATAACAATGGTGCTAAATAAATAACAATTATATAATAAATAATAATATAAATAATGACCTACATTTGAAATATATGAAAGTAAAACAAGTGCAGCCAATTTGATTGAGCTGAATTAATAGTAGCCTACTATTATCTATATTTTACAGGTGCTATGCTTAAGTTTCTCACTGCCACAAGCACAGACAGATTGCAATGGTGCAATATGTTTAAAGGGGGGATGAGTGGAAGCACTGGGGTGTCAGGTGCGACTGTTGAAAATTTTTGGAGTTCAGTTAGGAGGGCCCCTTAGCAGAATTTTGCCTAGGGCCCCATGGAGGTCTGAACCGGCTCTGGTGACATGTTGATAACGCATAACCAGTCTCAAGATGCATACTGCATATGCATTAGTGAGTGTGATGGTATTCACAATGGCGGCGCTGTAGCTCCCCCTATAATAGCTATAGCACCCACCTAGCAACCCCCAAGAAATGTCTGTATACAGGGGCGTAGCCATCATTTTAGAAGTGAAGGGGACAAATTGTTCAGAGGTCTATTGAGTGATTTATCATCCTCTTGCATTCAATTGCACCTATCCTTAGCAGCTAAAGAACCACATAACCACAAACAGCATAACACCCACCTCTACTCGGAAAAACGCGATTCCACATGTTAAAAATGAATTAAGTGGTTGTAATGGTTGTAAAAAGTGCGAGGGACAGAGGGCACAGATACGGGAAGTGCGGGGGACATGTCCCCCGCGTACCCCGCGTCCGTTACGTTTATGTCTGTATATATATATATATATATATATGTACATATATATGCTTATAGTTGTATAATTAAATGCCCAAAAATTCAAAGCACCTTCTCTTGAGTGTTGAGCATCCCCATAGCACCTGCGACAGAAAATCTCTGGAGCTGCCACTGGGTGTTCATGAGGTGTTGCTTCGAGACAGGTGTCACTCGCTCTAAGATGGATGAGTACAAGTCTAACAGTATACACCACTGGTACCCATATTTACAATAGAATCTAAAAAGTGAAGTATTGTTGTGTTAGTAACACCCATGTGATAATATGTTTAGGCCTTGTTGATCTTTTGTTAATCAACTCATCTTGATGCCTTTTAACTGTCCATTAAGTGGCACCGTTCTTTTTTTGTAACATCACAGTCACTGATTCTCTCTTGTTTTTACTGAGTAAATTTGACAAAGAAGTGAGAAGTGAGGCTCTGGGTGCGCTTGTTTTTGTGAACTTGCTGCCTACAGAATATAATTGTCCTTGCAACGTTCTCTGAGTTCCCACCCTGGGAGCGACGCTTGAAGAGAGCGAGTGCACTGAAACAAAAAATTGATGGGCCTAAAATCTTCAGGAAGGGCTGGGAGCGGGGGGTAATATGATTTATAGCACCTATTATAAATCAAATCATGATTGGTTAAATCACCTGCCATTTACTCAACAAATAAATTCAGCTCTGGGGGTTTCAGGTTTAGTACTGTGACAAGTGATCTGTAAACAGACATGTCAAAATCTAATCGGATGACAGACTGCAAGCGGGCCCTGAATTGGGGCTACAGAATGGAAATGAAGATGGGCTTAAATTCTGTGACATCACTTATAAATTTCTAAGGACGCTCACAGTGGGCTGCTCCACCGCTGCCACGCTGGCAGTGCATGACGATACCTAAGTCATTGCAAAACGGTCTGTCACTTGAAAGGTGCCCCACCTTTGACTAAACCTTAATAACATTTAAAGTAACAAAAATTTTGTTTTTATACAAGGCTGTAAACATGTTTTTTTTTTTTGTTGGTTTTTTTTTGCTGAAAAGATTTAGCATGGGACTCGATGGAGACTGACTGGTGGTGATTAGAGGAACTGCAGTGTGTTCCACTTAAGTTTCTCTGCTTCATTTAGACAGAACTTATACACTAAAGGTTATTGTAAGATGAGACAAAATCTGAAGGATTCCTTTAAGCCGTAAGAATGGTTCAGGAGACTTCACCTGAAAAAGTACCCTTGACTAAAGCCCTGTTTCACTAAATGACAAACCACCGCGACTTCAATCAAAGAAAAACATTCTGTCAAACAGCAACCTATGGAAACCAACCAGAAATCCTTCCTCCTTTCATCCCCTGCATGTTATTCAGTGTGTTGGAGGTGTTTGAGAGAAAACAGGAGTGAATCAGGCTGCTGGAGACTGAGTCGTGCCTTTTAGCCGAGCTTCACAATCACAGAAGCAAGGCTGAGCCCAGTGTGAGCTCAGAGCAAATGAAAAGCCAGAAAGACTTGAAAGACGATTGTGAAAGTAGCTAGAAATAAGAGGAGAGTGTGGAATGAGGGAGGCAGAAAAGGCAGCAGACCAGTTCTCAGTGTGTAGCAAATATTTAATACAGAAGAAATATTATTATATGATAGTATTTTAGCTATGGTAGGTGCAAAATAAGAAGAATTTAAAGACTCTGATATGTATTTTTAGAATTTTCCTATTTTAATTATGAAATGTTGTTAATGGTTTTCCTACGTATAGACTTAAGGACACATAAAAGAACAACATTAGTGATGATTTAACTGAAGTACCACATTGAATCATCCTGCACAACACCAGGACCTTAGAACATGTAAATTTAAATGGCATGCAGCCATCGGGGTTTAATCAAGCTTGTGCTTTCCTTGCCATGACTCAAAAATCTCCGCTGTTTTTCCCATTTTGATGACTTAGGATAAAATGACAGAAAGCTTGGCTTTATTGTAAATATCCTCTTTATTTCTTTGCATATTTTTAAATGTGTTTGTGTGTATATTTAACGCTTGTTGCCTGTCAACCAGATAAATTATTTTAATTGTGCAGAATCAGTAATTCCATGTAATGTTGGTAATATGTTGCACATATTGTCATTGTCAAATGTCCTCTCATAGCCTGAACAGGCTGCCATCTTGTTTCAACTTTACTATTCAGTCTGAGTGGTTGTTATCTCGCTCAAACCAGCTGCAACATTAGTCTTGTCACTTGAAAGGACAACACACAAGCAGCAGTGCCGAGATGCCTGCAACGATGACTGCCGTGAGGCCTGCTATGATACCCATGCATATGTTACACACTGATGCATGTCATGGTGGGTTTATGTATCTCGTTAAATGTGCACAACCGGCAATCTTTTCTTTTTATTAACTTTGCTTGCTTTTTGACCTATGGCTTCTTCAAGACATTTAAATTGTACAGCTAATGTTAACATTTGAAACATAGACGTGAGAAAACTAAAACTAAACAAACATTTAATGCTGACAATTAAATATCAATTAAATATCACATAGTATATTGTACATATGTGAATGTTGATTATCTCCTTTTGAATACATTTGCAAAAAAAGAAATGTTTTCATTTTGTCAGTATGGGGTATTGTTTTAGACTGGTGAATGAAATGAAAGAAAATACAAACGTCTTTTTTCATATCGTTTAAAGGTACATGTCTACGCCTTCTTTGATTATAAAGCAGGTTTTAGCGCTATTTTAATATTGTGAAGGTGTTAAATCGTTTAGTCTACAGAGAAATACACTCAGACCTTGAGCCTTAAAATGAGTTATCAGCACTTCTGTCACTTCAGTTGTGACATTGTGATGTCACAACAAAGCAATCACTCTCCTAAGGCATGCCCAAGCCCCACCTACATGGACCCAACATATAGCCATGCAGGATTTGGTTACTCAGAGCCTTTCCCTAAAGTTTTCAAATTTCAGTATCACTCACAAGAACAATCAGCCAATCACAACAGAGGCTTAGTCTCTCAAATTCAGACCTGTAAAGATGACAAATAAGTAATAAAAACAAAATAATAATAATAATCAATAGTAGGATGAGATCTATTGTTACTCTAGTCGTTTTAGTCAGTGCTGTTGTCGCTGAGAGACCGAATGTCCTGAGCTGTCTTATTTGTAATGGGATCATTTCAAAGCCTAAACCCGCCTGTGAATTCAATGTTTTCCCTCTTCTAATCCAGTCTAGTGCTGTTTACTTCAACGTACTGTAGCGCTGTAATTAAAAAGCTGATGCAACACCCCGGCACCATCTTAACGTTCCATCAAGGCTGTGATGCTTTTGCTCAGCGAGAGCTCATTTGTTACTTCCTCCGAGTGCTCCTTTTTATTCTTGTTTCTGGCTGTTTTCAAAAATCCTCTTTCAAGTCTAAATTCATTTTGTTGCTTCAAAAGATCTGAGTAACCAAAAAGGATTGTGATTTACCAGAGGAGCTGGTCTCTCAATTTCATAGCAGTGGGGTATACAAAGTGGGGATAATTTTAGTTCTCCCAGCTGCTCATTGGTAGTTTTATTTCTCTTGTAATTAACTGGAATTAAGGCAATTTGCCAATAGTGTTTACTTTTTAATAAAATCTGAATAATTGATTGCAAGTCAGCAAATCATGCAGGAATAGGAATGTAGGAATTTTACTCTTCAGCTTAGCTTGACTTTTCATTCATCATCTTGAAGGAATGGAGAGCAGGTTTTGTTGTAGCTAGAAGCAGGAACTTGAAGGTGCAATCAGCTATTAAGTGCATCACTAGTGCATTTGAAAAGTGAAGTTCAATACCCAGAAGTGCCAGATATTTTCCATTTGCTCTTCTATGCTCCCACTGTACATTCTTTTCCTTGAATTAAAAAAACTGAGAAACTTTTCTCTTTGTTGTTTTTGCAGCTGCAGAAGTCTGTTTGAACGGAATTCGAGAATGAGCTTTTGAGCGGCGGAAGCAACTTTAACTACCCAGAGAAGACGAATTCCAAAGAAAAACAATCAGATTGATCAATCAGACAAAGGCGAGCAGCTTAAAGGAAGACACTACATTGAACCGAGATGGGGGGGGGGGGCAACAGGAAGCACACACTCAATTAGCTGGCTAACGATGCTAACACCCATTGGGAACAAATTTGTTTGCAGTATTAATCAGTTCATCGTAATTGTCAAGCTGCTGTGACATTGGGCTGTGTTTCCAAAAAGGGAGTCTTTTTGTGGGGGAGTGTTTGAGAGGTTTATTAATTATATTTGAAGACAGGAAAAAGTAGATATCTGCTACAGAAAGGTTCACAGCTTTCCTTAACATGGCTAATATTATGCCAACGTAGCACTCATGTCATTGTGATGTCACATCTTGATTTCTTCAGTATCTCAGATAATGACCAACATGTTATGAGCAAAGTATTTATTACCCAGCTGTGGTGATTATGATGGATAATGCCATATTTGTACTGTTTCATTGTTAACAAAACAAACAAACAAACAAACCAAAAAAACCCCAAACATTTTTTGTTGTACATACAGAGAGGAAGATTAACAATCATTTTGATTTCTATGTTTTTATTCAGTCTTTTCATCTCCAATAAAGCTAGTTGCTAGCTGGTTGCTAATAAGTCAGACCAGTCTTCATTTCTGTTTGGCTGTGAGCAGAGTGTGTGAAGGCAACAATAACAGCTTTTAAATCTTTAACCTGAACAACCAGGCGGGTGGATTATTCCAACGAGACAATGGTTAGCCACATACCAGACCTGCACCGCCAAGGTTGCAATAATAAATGGTCATGACATGCAGGCTTAGGAAAAGGTGCTGGTTTGGCTTAAAGTGAATGCTTCTTCAACATTAGACCATGTGTGTTGTCGTGGACACAATAAGAACTTGGTTTACTTTGTTGAACTGTCATGGATGTGAATGAATGTACCACAACCAACTGTAGCCTAGCAACAAAACCTAACTATGGACCATAATAACCCGCTATGCAGATGATCTGTGGGCTCATGGGGTCTGCAAGAGGGAAACCCAAACCAATGAACTACGATGGCTGAGACAGTTTGTGAAGCAGGGCTGGGAGATCGTGCTCTCTGGGTTCCACTGTCCACAGTTATTTAATCCATTGTTGATGTAAAAATGACTAGATTACAGCAGCTTCAAGCAGATACTTAAGGTTTGTGTAATCATATACTGTAGATAAAAACCATCTGTGTGGAGCTGGATCTCATAAGCTCCAGTTTAATGTGTCATTGTTATTTCTAGCTGTTTCAGCAGTCTGACCAGAGCCGCGCATGCTGGCTCGTTTGGGAGGTGTGGGAGTTGCTGTCATGCCAGAGATGCAGAGGCACAGGCCACGCTGCTACAATGTGATTTTGGGGAAGTGCAGCTCAGCTGAAAGGCAGACAACAACACTATGTGACTTGCTGTTAAGCGGAATAAACAGTCAAATCAAATTTATCTCTATAGCACCAAATCATAACACAGTTACATCAGGGCACTTTACACATAGAACGGGTCTAGACCAAACAATTTATGGTGATGGTTATAGCAGGAGGTTTCAAAAATATTTGGGTCTCTATGCTCTTTGATTTTGGCTTGAAGTCAACCACTTTATAAAACAAAATTTTATTCAGACAATTCTCTTGTTGAAATTCTTGTCGAGATTTTAACAATCTAAATGCTTTGCTTTCCTTGTCCTTCCTAACCAATTACTGCGTGATGAGGCTGAGGTATTGCCATCTGGCACCACAGAGGCTCGACAAAAAAATGTTTCTGGCTCATGTGTCTGAGCTACAAGAATATCCTCCACTGCTATTCAAATTGACACGGAAAATATATCTGCCGCAAGATTAGCTTCAATAACAACAGGCAAACTTGTGTGGTCCTTGTGTGTGTTGTTGAGATGCTGCCGACCAGGAAATGGATAATCAGTAGACTATGGGCTGGGAGGGACTTCTCCCGGCAGCTAGTTTAAGGTTCAAATTCTGAATACAGGCTGTGAGCATTCCTTTGTGGACTGCTGCTTTGATATTTTCACAGTATAAATGTGAAACCAAGACCTGCTTTATAATCATGAAGCCATGGACCTCTAATTTCACACAATATGGGACCTTTAGCCCTAAACCATTGTTGTCGCTAAAGTAAATCACATTGAATAGTGTAGCACCGGTAAACAGAGCTTATTATGTTGTAGTACAGCATTGTATAGTGTAGATAAACACATGGTTCAATGCTCAAGGTCTTCCTATTCAATGTATACATGTCTTCTTGATGTGTATTGTAACGGCCCCCCTCAGCCTGCTGACTTGTGTGGTAATTGCACTGTGCGACACATCTACCATAAAGTGGTTATTCATTAAAGCTTCATTAACGGCGGCTTCACACGGTGCTAAAAACACATTCAACACTTATACACAGATGGAAAAAAAAAACTAAAACTTTTTTTTTTTTTTTTTAAACAAACTCACCTGGACGTTACGTTCATTTTTCAAGATAATTTCAGAAAATTTTATACTGTCAACATGATTTTAATGTGTGCAACTTAAAGACAATCCACTGCTGAGTAGAACAGCTGTGCTACCTGCCATATACATTTTATGAGAGAACAGTGGGCACCATTTCTATTCTCAGTTGATTTGACTGTTAGAGAAAAATTGTCAATGTCTTCCTAATCACAAAGCTTTTTGTGGGCTGTGACATGCATCCTGTAACCTAAGGTAATTGTCTCAGCTGTCTTAAATCAGTATTATTTTATTTTCATCTTGACATCTCGATAAAATCAAAAATGTTTATTGTCTTAAGAGAGGGTCAGGACAGGAGCACTGTTGACCTTTCCTGCAAGAAACAGGAAGCAGCTAATTAAATTTAGTGTGGACAGAATGTATATTTCTTGAGGTTTGTAATTTGTAAGGAAGGTAAGGGTAGCTTAGGAAATTATTTAAAAATAAAACAGGAAGTCATAGATACAAAGTACAAAGAGTATTTTTTTAAGAAACCTATTCTCATAAATAAAAGACTTCAGTCTTGACAAAATATTATAGTGTCAGACACATGGAGGAGTTACTGACATACACGAAGGGATAGAGAAAATGAGCCAGCTGATAGCTGATAAATGTCTTCAAGTGACGTCAAAAATGCTAGCAGCTACTAGCACAACACAAATATAACAAGAACCCAACCCAAACAGCACAAAATGATGGAAGAAGGAGGAGTTTCAACAAAATAATAACTTATAGGACATTGGTGACAAAGTGAAGCACAGGCAGGGACAGAAAGCGCAGGAAAAATCTTAAAACCAGCTGGTCTAGATGAAAAACGCAGGGAGAATTACATTGACTCAGTGAAATGGAGGCTGAGGCCACTAAGCACAGGTAAAATACACCAGACTGGGGCAAACAGGAGGCAAATCTGGACAAACATTGAAAGAACACGCATGGTGATAAGTTCAAAATAAAAAAGGAAATAAATTGTCCTCACAAAGGCAAACAGTGACAAATTCCACTCTTCTACTCATTCTCCTCGTTCTGCTCATAACATATATTCAATTAATATTGAAAGGGATCATTCTGTATAATATGGACTTCATTTTATGTATTTGTCATACTACAACAGCGATGGCGTAATTTTCTTTCATGTCATTCTATGAGAAGGACCTAATAAAATTTGGGTATCAATCCGTGTCATGTACACACACATATATGTATAAAAACTGAACAGTAAATTATATATATACATATATTACATTTGCACACATTTTCAATCTATATATTCCTATATTCTGTATATTATACACATAGTCATGATCCAGTTACAGCATCATTGTAGTGTAGTGCTCATGGTTATTAATCGTATTGACTCCTGAACTGCAAGTAATTATAATGATCAAATGAATTGATCAAGACACAGGAAAAGTATAGAAAGTAACCCATATTTCCTTTTTGTTGGAGAAGGTCCTCCCCGATAAAGACCAGACGCCATTAGTCGACATGATTCCTCTCACCGAGTCTCACAAAGTTGATGGAGAAGTCAAGAGCCTCTCACTACATCACTGATTAAAAATTGCCTCTTGAAGAAGTGAAAGGGCAAAGTCTTGACAAACACGCACAGACGCACACACTCATATAGACTGCAAATGCTCTCCTGTGGTTTTGGCATTCGTCCTGTGTTTCTTATTTTCGGTCTGTGACAAGTCGTCTCAGGAGAAAGACACTGCACCCTGGCAGCCTCTGTGGCTTCATGGGCCGACTTATTAAAGCACTGGAACACAGTGAAGATCTGTTACACACACACACACACACACACACACACTCCAACAGCAGATTTTGTGGTTTTACTCCACAGGTGCTGCCTATATAGGGGCTGAGGTGATTAATCAGTTCCCAGAGCTACAGAAAACTATCTGCATACACTGACACAAAACATGCATTAATATGCACTTTCAGATAGGTCTGTTTACACGGACACAAGCCTAAAAAAAACACACTAGCAATGCACACTGCAAATGGACACACACCACAGTCGTTTTATCAAGGCTTTTTCCCTTATGGAACACCTGCTTCTCCTTCCCCTTTTTTCGCTGTCGTTCTGATTTAAATTGCTAGCAGTTTATCTGTTTGACTGGGTGGAATTGAACAAATGGAGTTGACTAAAAGCCTCTGAGCTGCGCCGATGCAGCACTGGGGCTGGAGAGGACCGGTGAGAGGCTCAGCACCATTTGTTGGCTGTAAAATGAAACATCACAATACACAATGAATCTCATCTGGGTGCCTCAGTAGACTGATTTGAATACAAATCAACAGCAATCACAACAGCGACGGCGGTGGGACATCTATCAGTGTGTTGCTGTGCTGAGGCTGGAGATCAGCACATTTAGATTGGGCTGGCAGAGAGAAAAACACCAGAGCAAGAGGTCCATGTTCACCTCAGATTTCTGGATGGCTTGCTGGTTAATGGGCTTATTTATTATAATTTTTGGTGTTTTGCCAGTGGCAGGAACAGGGGATCAATATTTTGGGGCACCACTTCAAGGGAAGATCACAGTGGCTGAGGAGGGTGGGGAGCCTCAACTCTGTCTGATTATTCCCCCTCTCTCTTCCTGCTGTGTCCCTCTGTCTCTCTCTCCCTGACATGCCACTGGCCTGGATTGAATTGATTAGATAAGACTCCTCTGATTTTCAGCATGGCCCAGACATGATCACTCTGGAATGCCAATAGGACCGCTTTGTCTGGGTCATTTTGTTGACCCGTAGTGAAGATCCACTGCCCAGATAGCTGGGGCTACATAGATTTACCAGACCTATAGGGCCAGTGGAATTTTATTAAAAGCAGCACGCTGGTCAGTCAGCTATATGCCTGTTTGACGCTGTGGATGTGAGCCAGTTAGTTTTTGTCCATACTTATGGTGTCTATTTTCAATTATAGGAAATCTTTAACCTGTGGATTTCCATCTGTTTTCAACTAAGAGAGAATCCAACACTGATGTCTCATGTTGGATGTCAACGGCGAAGATGTTGCGCATTGTTTCAAATCCTCCATACATCCAACCATCCATTTATCCATGGTGCCCAAGACGAGCGTTCTATTTGGATTATTCCCCAATTAATATAAAATAAAGCACAAGTTATTTTATTCATTCATTCATGCATATCTGCTTCCAATCAGCTGCCAATCCCAGCTCCCATTGGGCATTGGTGGTGTACACCCTTGTAAGGTTGCCAGTCCTTACAAGGGTGACAGAGAGGAGCAACCACTCATACTCACACTCAGACCTACGGACAATTTAGAGTCATCAATTAACCCAAACATGATGTCTTTGGACGGTGGGAGGAAACCCATGCAGACACGGGGAGAAAAAGTAAACTCCGCACAGAAAGGCCTCAGGCCCAGGAACCGAACCTGCGACCTTCTTATTGTGAGGCAACAGTGCTAACCACTATGTCGCCATGCTGCCCCAGCACAAGCAGTGCAGCCAAATTTAATACAGTTTTATCCATAGGTTGTTAAACGGAGTTGAAACAGAAACAGTCAATAATTACCTCATTGCTGTGATACTGGCCTTACTGCTTCCTGCTGGGAGATCATGAGGAATTTGCAGACCAGATGGGATATATAATCCCCTCAGTATGTTCTGAGTCTGCCCTGGGGTCTAACCTCAGTTGGACGTGCCTGGAATGCGACCTTGGCGATGCTTCCTAATCAGATATCTGAGCCACCTTAAGAGCAGCAGTTCCGCTTCAAGACCCCCTGGATGTCAGAGCTCCTCGCCTTTACCCTGAAATATAACTCTCCATCCCTGCTAATGAACAAGACCCAGGCACAGTTCGAATTGACGTGAGCAGTCCACCACTTTCACCACGTTACTTTTGTCAATGTAAACCAGCAAAGATTCTATGTGGTGACAAGCTTTTCTGTGACACAATGGGGTTTTATTTTATTTTATGATGCTGTAGAAAATATTGGTAAACATTTAAGACACTGTCCTTGTTTGCAAACCCCACAAGGGTTGTGGATAGGGTTGCCAACTGTCTTTTGAAAATCTTCCTGTATTTAGGAACAAAAATACGCATCCCGCATTGAGCTTAAAAGGGACGCACTTTGTGCCGTATTTCTGTGAGGACCAAAAACTTCACCCCTCCCATGCTGGGAGGGATGTCATTGCCCAATCAAATTTAGGTATTCAAACACAGCGTAAGACAATTGAGCACTTAATTTGTGTGTGACCGGGTGGTACATTTATTTGATATGAAATGTTCCCCTGATGTTGTGTATAGCTCCCATAGTTGTTTAGGTGTTATTGTATGTGTTTTTGATGTTTCTTTTTTGAATGTAACATGTATTTCAATCAAAAAATAGCGTGAATTAGATAGTAAGTGGGACACCACAGTCTCACGCACTGTTGCAGACTTTGGTCACAAGGTGGCAGTATGGAGGAAGACTATTGTTACGCTGCCTGATGCATGACGGTCATTTTGTCTGTTTACGTGCGAACAACCTGGAGAGTTGCAGAGTGGATGGTGCGTTTTCTCCGTCGTGTGAAGTAGTAGGTAAATATACAGATATCTTGTAAAATAATCCATGTAAAATAGTACTTAAAAGTCGCTGCCTGTTGATATTTTAATAAGATAGTCTGATTTAGGAACTACTGGAGTTCACGTTGTGGAGTTTCTGGTGCCCGTCGTCGAGCTACGGTGTTCTCTATTGTCTGGTAATGTTAGCATGCACAACGCCACACTGTGCTATTGTACTTCATAAATAAAGAAACTCTGTATGTTCTACATTGATTTTTACTTTTATTTGATGGTAAATGACAGTGTGTCGAGTTGTGCAATCTCTGGGGAGTTCCATGTGTAATTGGTGAAACCTGTGAATTGTAAGTGTCTTGTAATAAGTGCACGTGTATTATCTCCATGTCATTTTTGTGGGTTTGTGATTGTTAAAAATGTATTTAACAGGGTATTTTTTGTGTTTCTGTCTATAGCCTAAGCCCACTGCCGTATTTTGTTGTCATTGTTTTTTATTTTTATTTTGTTTGAGGTAGAACCTGCCACAAGCTGTGAAAAGTAGTGGAACTTGTTCTTTCAAGACTTCATACATTCGGTTGAAGTGAGCAGTTAAAACTGTGGTTCACAATAAATTTAAGGCTACAAAGAACCCTGAAACAATTGTGTCCTGTGTGGCATCTAATTCCACGGGCTACATGTGCTTTCTCTTCATTCAGATTTTCACAAAACACACTTCTTTTACATTGTAAATTTGCCAGCACACCATTGATCACAGATCTTATTCACACTTAGTAATACAAATATTTTCTACACATATAAGACTTGGGGAAGATGGGGAAGACTCCATGCCATGTCTGGGTACCCTAGATGGGACTGATGATGCAGAAATGCAGCCATACCTGTTACATAAAGATAATATATCGATATTGGGGCTGTCAAAATTAACACGTTAACCCAGATTAATTCATTTGCATGATTAATTTGATTAAAATGTTTACCGCAATTAACGCATCTCAAAATCCAGAAAAAAAAAACAAACGTCTCTAGCGATGCTGTTGGGCAGTGTGCTAATGAAGTTTGTCCAAGTGGAGTTGCCTTAAATCGCTGTCCAAAATGGCGGCTGGGAATTACAGAGCAAAGTCAAGCATTAGTATGCAGGACTGTCCTTTGGAGAGGGCACAAAACCCTGGAGTAACTAACAATGAAAGATTTGGAAGTGACACATGTGCTTTTATTTCGCATTTATTAATTAGTATTAGCGTAATCGATACGCTAATGAGTTGCGTGTGCGTATCGATATATCAATACCACGGAATCGATACCTTCATCACTAGTGGTCAGCTCATTCAGGAGCCCATGAAAAGCTGACACTGCTGGCTCGCATATATCTAGCCACTCCAGGTATCATTGTACATAAGAAGCGGTCAGCTCTCCTCTCCGATAAACAAGTAAACAAGTGAGTCTGTCTCAGCAGCTGGCTAAAAGATGAATAAGAGGGCCACATTAATGTGGATATTTGTTTGTTTACAAAAAAACCAAACACAAAGAATGAAAGAAAAAGGGTAGTAAAAGATAAAAATATTTTAACTTTTTTTTATTTATATATTGCAATCTGGACACCACATCTGTTGTACACACACACACACTCACACACATATTTATATATACATATATATATATTTTGTTTTGCTTTGTCTATCTCCAATTGTTTATTGCTGTGCTCTGTTTACTGCTGCTCCACATTGTTGTTGCTTGACTGAGCTGCTTGGCTTTTGACTAAAGCAAATGAAAACAGAGGACATGACCCCAGTTTTTGCTCTCAGTGTCTTTTGCAATAGATTTTTAAGGCCTTTTTACTTGTTTATAAAACTCTTAATGGCGTAGGACCAGAATAAATTGCAAGATCTCTGTAATTTTGGAACCCTTCACAAGCCCTTAGTTCCTCCACTGCCAGGCTTTTTCAATACACACAATGTTACAGGCAGCATAGTCTTTTCAACTTTGATCCAAGCCTATAGGAAACCCAGCCATATATAACTATATAAAGGCTCTGTTAACATATTTGAATAACAGCTGAAAACCTATTAACTTTATTTGGCTTTTAATTTAGTTTTTTGTTTGATTTATGTACTTTATCATCTGCCCTTCTATTGACCCTTATTTTATTGCGGTATTTCATTTTTTATTAAATGTTCTACAAATAAAATTTATCATGATCATTTTAATTTTATTATTATTACATGCAGAATTATTTTCAACCTTAATTTTATCTTGAACCACATTGTGTCCTAACAGAGTGCATTTCTTTTATTAACTTCACCACAGACAGAATGTGAACAATGACCTAAGGTTTCAAATTGTATTAAAGTCTATGGGGAAATGGCTGCACTTCTATCTTGATTCAATAGCTCAGTAAATCTTTCTAAAGTGTTTATAGTTTTCGAAAAAGGTGATGAAAAGGCAAACTTCTGTCAAAATTTGTGAAGATTGTTTCCCAAAACAATGATTGATTTAATAAATGTTTTCAGGCGACTGAGCTTTTAGTTTGGAGGACTGAATTTAGAGTATATAAGTGATTCAGAAAACTGCAAACTTGGAGATACAGGCCCAGAGAAAGTCTTTTCAACTTGAAAAGAAAAAAAAGCCCATTGACATATTTGGGACCCAGTGAGTGATTTGCAGTTGTGTGCTGGTTGTAGCTATTAAAAGACAGGAGAAAGCAGAAGAAGGACAAAGTGAAGGCCTGAAGAAAGTCAAGCAAGAAGGAAACTTGTTGGAACTACATCCACCACAATAGCTGAGAAGGTCCACAATTGGAATTAAATGTACGGTGGCCAAGAGGTGCAAACCAACATTACAAAATCTGAAACACTTTTACAAAGCTTGAGACAAATTTATATTTTGGAAAACAAATTAACAAAACGCAAAACACTTTTACGAACGCCGATACAAATTTACAAGTCCCGAAACAAACTGGAAAGGGAATGTTCCAACTTCTTCTTCTTCTTCGAGGTTTTAAGGCAGCTGGCATCCTGTTAGTTGCATTACTGCCACCTACTGGAAGTAATTATATCTATTACTTAAATTCTCCCTAACAATCCTGTTCTTAAGAGAAATTCAAATAAATATCTCCGGCCTTGCCCTCTCTCACAACACTCAAGAATACTTTTAAGATGTATCTATATCAGTCCAACTTTTACCATCCCTGTCATCATGTTCCGTCTTTCCTGGACATATCTCCTACAATTAATAATAGCATGCTCTATTGTTTCAGCTTGTTGACAGGTATCACACACACCAGTTGGATGTTTTCCAATGATATAACGTGTCCCGTTTAAATTACTTTATACCATGGTCAGTGTGAATACTCTTTTCTGATTGGTCGGTTGGTGTGCTTTAAAACCGTTTAATGCACACGTAGTTCGGCTAAAGTTTGTAGGCTAACTGCTCTAAATTCATCCACACCTCTAACCATAGCAACATACTGAGCCCAGCTTTATTTTTATTTTATATATATCATTTTATAAACAATAACCACACTGTGGAATAATTTTGACCTAAATCAAGCTAAATTTTAACTTTTAATAGCCTACCTTTGGCTTTGTTAAAGTGATTGAGCCACAGTGCTCATCCCGTCCTACTGTGACTACTGTAACTGGCGTGGTTGTAAAAGGGACTAGTTTATTCCTTGTCATGACAATGGTAAGCTCTTGCTTCAAAAACTTTCGATTTTGAGTGCAAAACTTTCACCAAAAGTTGGCGAATCCTTTTATTCCTATATTCTAGGAAAATGACCATGGTATAAGCAGGTTAATCCACAAGTAGGTGTGCTTCAAACGGTTTTAATGCACAACGTAGAGGTGAAGAACTATCCGATGCGCAGCAGAGGGTAGTTTGCCTCCGCGAAGTTAATTAACCCTTACTTATACAACAGTTAGTTCCGACCATGTAATTTGATTGGACAAGAGACATTCCATGAGTGCGGATATAGAGTACAACAGCACTGGGACTTTTTACAGACATTATCACTCCGCTGTACAGGCATTCTAATAACCATGGGCAGAGGTGAGATGCTTTATATAAAGAGACACAAATGTTGATTCATAGATAATGTGTCGCAGAACTTTAAATACATATCTAAACAAAACCTCGTTTCACAGGTCTGAAAGCTCGCTAAAAAGTTACTAGCCGGAAACGATGGAGCAATGTGCTGTCTGATCGAGCTGTTAACTCATCAGAAACACACATCATGCCATACAAAGTAGCGGTAATATGCAGACACAGAGTAAGCAAGCTTGTGTGTAGGAAATGTTTATGTGTTGCCTGGCAACAACCGTGTCTCCCTTCCAGTTGCGGAACTATTTGTGTCGGCGGAGCCAAATAAGTGATTAAATAAACAAACGAATCATAATCTCTTGTCGCTTATTGCTGTTAACTAATAAAATAAGCTTGTAGAACTTTGCATAAAAGCAATATCACACTCGACGTCGTGCTGCTGTGATTATCTGCGGCCTCGTGCCATGACCGAATCACACCAGTGCCGATATTCAGCACAACAGCAGTCCCTATCATGGGATATTGCTTAAGCGTCTTATTCTAATTTTACTCATTGTTACCACTAGTCTTCTGTTTTCTCTACTGTATCTCTCAATATCCACTCTATTTTGTATTGTAAAAAGTGCACGTACCAACTTAAATGTAAATAAAGTTTGAAAAAAACGTTTGATTAAGTGCATGGATAACAATGGATAGCGATCGAGTGATGTTTTGCCCATTTTGTGGCAAACACATGAGCCACTTAACGCGGTTTTGTTTTTCGTGTGGTCGGTCTTTAAAGCTTTTAAATGGCGCAGACCAGACGGAATGTGTTTGCCACAAAATGGGCAAAACATCACTCGTTCGCTATCCATGAAATACATCGAACTCCAACTGGCCGTGTCCTTCCCGTTATCATGGCTGTCCCAACTCTGGCTCCGGCTCAACCCCAGAGTTGGGACATTCCCTTTCTGGTTTGTTTTGGGACTTGTAAACTTGTCTCGGCATTTGTAAAAGGGTTTTGCATTTTGTTAATTTGTTTTCCAAAATGTACATTTGTCTCAAGCTTTGTAAAAGTGTTTCAGATTTTGTAATGTTGGCCACTGTATAAAGGCGGACAAGAATAAAATGACTCTGTCCAAGCAAAGCATTGTGGGAAGAAGCAGTGGAGGAGCTGATATTAGGGAGTCAGAGAGTCCGAAGGGCCAGCTGGGCACAACTGGATGAATCTCCATGGGCCATGCCCTGCTTTATGGTTTATTTTACTTTAAATGGGACCATCATTTTAAATAAAGAACATTGTGTTTTACTGAAGAAGACTTGAAACAAGAGGTTGAAACCATAAACCCATTTGAAAAAAAATTTCCTGTACTAATTAACATATAAAGTGAGAGGTAGCGCCATTTTTTTCCATTGAATTCAATACAAATTCTACAAATTAATTATCTTTACACTCCGAAACCATCAGCTAGAAAGTTGAAGGCTCTTCAGCTTTGGTTTCACCTTTCAGCCCTCGATTCTATGTCCACTTTTATATATAGTCAAGCTGTAAAAGATGTGAAGAAGGGAGGGAGGGTGGTCACTCCCACAGTATCCTATAGAATGACTTAATGTTCACCCTCCTTCTTGTGCCGTATGTTTTCATTAGAAACGCACCAAAGACGTGAAATTGTGCCGGCACACATGAGAGGCTGATGAATTCCTCTGGCGTGCATCCACTCTTTGGAAATACTCCTGTGAAGTATATAAATGGACATATTGTGTGTTTCTCATCCTCGGAGAGATGCGAACGCAGATCAGTGAGATGTCAGACATCTGCCAACAGTGACTTGCTTTCAGCGCATCAAGGCCCCGATTGATGGAGGTGACTCATCAGCCAACAGATGTTAGTAAATAGTCGCACTAAAGGAGATTATGGGACTCATATGCATTAATGATAGGATAAGATGAACGACACTTACTTGTGTTTAATATACTACACACTTAATCTGTACAAACAGAAAAGAGACTCTGCTTTTCTTTGTTATTTTTCTGCTCTTGCTCCTGAACGAACTGTGACTAAACATGCTTTAAAGCAGCTGTGGTTCGGTGGATCTTGTGAAAGGGAAGTTGTTTCAGTGTTGCAGTTCGTGGCACAACAATGAAGAATAAGGAGTCGTTGCTTTAGCAAGCAGAATTAAATTATGATTGTGAAAACAGAAGCTCTTTTGTGCTGCACTTAGATGATAAATTTCCAAACTTTCACAGTAGCAGTGTCAAAAACTATCTAATCTAATGAGATCTACTGAAAAAATAAAAATGCTAAATAGTTTTTTTTTTTTTTGTGTGTTTCGTCTGCCAAGTGTTTCATTCCTTTCTCATTCAGAGCTTCATGATTCTTTAAGGCCCACTTGCACCATTTCCCAACAGAGATTAGCATCACAATGAAGCTTTGAAAAGCAGGTTTAAGATACTGAACCAATGATGACTCTGGGAAATGAAAAAATGGTCAGCTGGAGCGAACACTGAAACGTTAAAAAATAGACAATAAAAGTGGACAGGAAAGTGTCTGATGACCATCTAGGGGCAACTCTGCTGGTTGTAAGATTGTACTGAAGGCTAAGTGAAAATGGCCCTATGTATCACTTGAATTTTTAGCTCAGTAAATATTTTCCCAATGACCTTCTGGCTTCAGTCTCTAGTTTCAGTTCTCCATCTTTTTTTTTTTTTTTTTTAATCGTGTTCCCATTTAGAGGAAAATAGATCCAAATCCAATTCCACCCCTCACTCTCCCTCAGCTTGGTGTTTTCTTCTCGTAAAGGAAAAAACAAAAAACAAAAACAAAAACAACCCCCCCCAAGATAAATCTATATCCATTTTTGTATATGAATCTGTATGTGTGTATATAAATTACACAAATTTAATTTACATATATGTGTATGTAGGTATATGTATATATAAAATACTTCTGGCTTTATCGTTCTCAATACCAGTTGTACAACTTACTTTTTTGATATTTGGTTAATCTCTGACACTAATAGATCTTCTGTTTGGGTCTTTTAAATGACAGGTTTCTTTTTCGAATTCATAAAGACACTTTGTGACAAAGGTAGTGGATAAGTTCACAAGTAGTAAATGAAAGCTAGTTCTGTAGAACAAAGGTTACAAGAAGAAATATTACTCTCTAACACCGATGCTGCCAGGAGCAATTCCCCTTCTTATCTAAATTTTCAAAGCAAAATCAAGTGGCAATCCTTGTTGACATCCATGTGGAATTTTTTTTAAATTAATTAATTTATTTTTAAATAAGATATACAAGTGAACTAATAATTCAAGACCCTGACTATGAACTGTCACATTGTGCTGCAGTGATGCGATGTGCATTTCTTTGTGGACTGAGCTCTTTCATACTTGTGCTGTATTAATATAGAGCCAAACCTGATTCATGATCTTCAATTAGTTCGTGTGGAATCTTTGAGTGCAATTTTTCTTTTGTACAGTCATGGTCACTGACTCTCCTGCCATACACTTTTGTTTGAATTCAGTTAATTTGCCAAAAAAAAAAAAAAAAAAAGGGTCACAACACACAATAAACAAAGCTAATTGTCAATTTGACAGTGTCATCATTATTATCACATTTACTATAAATACCACAATAATATTGTTAGTCTGATATAATGGTGTAGAAAACTGACTGTGACAGGCCCATAAATGCATCACTATTCACCGCTGTTCATTCTTTTCGTCATTTCATTTTACACTGGTACAGACTTATTGATCCAAGGATGATTGATGGACCTCTGAGTAGTTATTCAGAAAACATTTGGTCCACACTGGTTTTGGTCCGAGGGGCAGGAGGGCAGAGAGAAAGTGTGCGAGCTCCTCTCCTCTCAATCTGCTTTAGCTCTAATGAATGACATATTCATCAATCTTCCTACACTGCCGGTACACACACACTCAGACATACACATACAAATCACACCGGGCCCTACCTGACTGTGATATGTTTGCAGATGCTGTGCAGCTATATCCATTTGTCTGCCTCCCCTCCCTCCTTTCCCCCCTCCCAGCAGCAGGACAGCTCAGTGTGCTTCTGCATAGTTTATAAAAATGCCAGCTTAATTTACATCAGGCTGACCGGGGCGTAAATTCCTCCCCAGGTCTGTTGACATGACAGGTCAACAGGCAACCCCTTACCACTCGGAGGGGGGGGCTGATGAAGTCAAATGAAGCGAGGGTGGTAATGGGAGCGATATCATCCCGTTTAACCTTTAACTGAATAGCAGCACCCTGCACTCTCATCTAGGACATGTGAAACGGTTTAAAGCTCTGAGAAGTCATCTGTCTGCAAACCCGGGGCTCTGGGTGGTCTCTGGGCACAGGATGAAGTAAAGCGAAGTCTAATTCTGTTACATCTGCCCCCATGCCTTCTGCTTCTTCCTAATGTCCCTGTGATTGTCTGACTAGAGACTGGTGTGTGAGGACCAGTCTGACTAGACACTCCAGCTGGAACTGTTCAGCAGTCATCCTCTTTATAAGCTCTGCTCTGCTGTTCATTCTTTGTCAGATCCTTGTAGTAACTTGTGCGCTCTGCTGCAGTTCAGCTTGTCTGGGATCTTGCCTTGCCTCGCCTTGCTTGCTCAGCCAGCTTAAAATGTGGCCTCAAGTTTTGGCCTGTTCCTATATTTGAACTTTGCAATTTTGCAATTTTTGTTAGCCTGTTTGACTGAGAATAAATCTCTAGTTTTTTGGATTTATCCTGCCTCTCTGTGTTGAGTCTGCACTTGGATTCAAATTTACTGTTCAGCGTAACAGTTACAAATATCTACCCTGCAGGAATCTATTTAAAGTGGCACATTTTAAAAAAAAATACTGTCAAATTCACAATAAAAAAAAAAACCCTAAACAAAAAAACAAAAACAAACATTCCTGCATCACATGTCACTTTAAATGAAATCTAAAGCAGGTAATTAGATTTTTCTAAAAACCAAATAAGCCTGATTATTCTTTTATTTATGTGATTGTCACCTCCTGAAAGAATGAAATACAACTGAACAGTGAAAACAACAGGACATGGATCGTTAGAAGAATTTTTTGGGTTTGTTTGGAGCTAAAATTAGTTTAAAGAACCCAGTGACAGTCGGTGTAATGAATGAAAAACAGTTAGACAAATACAGTGCACTGCTGTCTGGGATTTAGTCATGAAGGCAAATCAGTTTTAGTTTTAATTATACACGTTTTGAGTCATCGCTCAGTACTCCTCAGTACTTTGGAAGTTTTGTTTGTGGCACTGACAGTGGTGAAGAATCACATTTGAGGTTTACAGATTAGACAATTGAAGAGCAACAAATCTTCTCCAGGAGCAATATCCCCGCTACCTTTTGGCAATCCACTCACTGTGACCACTTCTCACTTTTCAAAGGGGCTATCTGCCTGGTCTGCTTGGTGCTACAGGTATAAACACACGACAATTGCTTACGAGTGTAAGACACTACATCACAGGGCTGACACGTAGAGACAAACAACTTATCACTGGGAGGCAGCTGCAGCACACTCACACACGATGTGGGATTGAAATCCAGAACCATCGAATAACTGCACTACTGTGCCACAATGAACATGTCAGTCAAAATATTCACGTTTGTTTTCCTCCTAAATATTCAGCCCTGATGTGCATTTCCTACTTGTTAGTCACAGCTCCTGGTTCAGGTTCAAGAAAGAACCTGTGGTCTGGTTTTATCCAGAGAAAGATGTTCAACCAATGCCACCATGTTTGCATGTAGTTACACAGCAAAGCAGTTTCTCTGAGACAGGCTTGCCCCTTTAGTAACTCAAGATAACACTTCCTTAATAAACACAAACTGAGAGTTCAGTTCATAGTCTTCAGTCTGTCCTTCCCAGTCATGACCGTTACATTGGCTGAGAGAGTCAGAGCAGCAGCTATTTTTTCTTTTTTTAAACTATTTGACATTCTGAGTTCATTTCAAAGAGGACAAAATCTTGTGTCCCCAGATTCACTGAGACATGACTGTGCTGTAGAAAGTAGGGACATTTAGTGTGGGCACAAATGCCAAATTCAAGCAGTGTGGCAGGTTCTTTTTTCTTTTCTGTGGCTGAACTGTATTTTAATGTTGCATTGCTTGAAATCCAGTGTTACATCATAATGATTTCATGTTTGAATTGTATCCTCTGCACTTCAGTGAGCTGTTGTAGGTGTGATCCTCCAGCCCTGGGCCTTTCTCAGTGGAGTTTGCATGTACTCCACAAGCCTGCCTGCTTTCCTTCCGACTTACTCCCTCAGTCCATGGACATACATTGATGACTCTAAACTGCCAGGAGGTGTAAAAGGTTGCTTGTCTCTTTACAGCCCCCTGCGGTCCTGTACGGAAAAGGTGTACAGATAATGGATGGATTATATTTTCCAAACGACCCTTTAGGACATAACTATACCTACTTAAAATGACAACACAGCTTGGGTCCTCAGTAGGAGTCTGTCCCATATACTAGAACACCTTCTGACTGTTATCTTTATATTTGGTATAGAGGGGAATACAGCTACTGTCAGCAATGCTGCATCTGGCCATAGCTTGGGCCATAGAACCAGGTTGACACTGGGCTAGAAAAAAAAATTACAGGCCAAGTGTATTTTCACTCTTTTGGAAAGCCTTTGAGGTTGGAAGGGCCTGAGCTGCAAGATATTGATTTCACCCTGGACAGTTTGCCTGTCAGTCACAAGGCTGGCAACTGCAGGCACAAGGGAAAAACATGGGAATTCAGCCTTGACTTGGAATTTCTCTCCAGATAACGCTATCTCATTATTCCTTACTTCTAATGGGTGAAAATCAGAGCTACACCCTACATTACAAGCGCTTATAATTCAGGACAACAATCACAGCTCTGAAATAGCAACTGGTTTTTCTGACAGGCTCGGAAATTGAGTCATTTCCTTCGGACGCCGCTCTGTGATTGACTGATTTAGACTGGCACAATTGCTCACTTATATATAATGTCATAATCTCAGCTGCTTCACTTTGCCATTGATTCACATGCTCATTACTATGCAGGCAGCTTACTGGGTTTTAGAAGTTTATAGTGAGGAAAAGTGTATGAAAGATGGTGTGAAAACTTTGCATTGAAGGCTGCAGCGGTGCTCAAAGGAGTAATCTGTCTTGCCATGCATGAACAACGCCATTAATTCAGCCCAAGCCAACATCCTATAAATGAGTTACTTCACACAACCGGTGAGTCAAAGTTTAGGTGGGAAATCAAAGTAGTTGAGCCCCCCCCGATCTTGGAGAGAAAACAGTTGCATAAACATAATGAAATATTCATTAGTAGGGAGCTATTTGGTGGATTAAAGACTGTGGATGAGTCCCTGTAAGTGTATCTAAATTGAAAATGATTGCCTTGGTTGATTTGATTTTTGTGTGGAGTGCTTCATGGCATTGATGTAACCGCAATCAGCCAAGAGTGGGGAAGAGGTTACCCAAAAGAGCAGATTGAGTAAAAGGCTGCCACACTGAATCGGAAGTGTACACACCTCATCCTTCCTTGCCCATGCTAACACACACTTTAAACCTCTCTTTCATCACCATTTTAATGCTATCCCCAGGAGACTGAACACAATATAATTTCACATATGGTAAAACTACAAAAAAAAAAAAGAGACTTCTGGGCACAGGTGATGAAAGGAAAGGCAAAGATGAGGGCAAATGAATAGTTATGTCATTATCTGCCTATTTAACTCAGTCCCTGCTGTGAATTCCACATCGCTAATTCATCTGTGTGTCCTTGCTCAGATCAGATTTGGTTATCAGCAGGGGTCAGCCAACTTGGAGGCAGTCCTTCCTCATTAAAGTCAGGGCCACTGAGGAATCCTATTGGCACTGGGTTTGAATTGAAGCGGCGTCCCGCTGAGGAGCTTTGTTTAAACAGCGTTGCGCTGTATTACCCAACTTAATGGAGACTCCATTCCAAGCCCATAGCCTTGGCAGCGCATGTATTTACAATGGGCTAGTTCCCCCCTCAATGTCAGGCATGAAACAACACACAAAGAAAATGTGGAGAACTTAAGACCCAAAAGTGAGAAAACTGTACAAATGAATGTGGGCGAAGAGAAATCCCTTTTGTGTATTAGTGCAGCTAAGTGACATAAGGGTGAAGGTTTTCAAAAGGTGATCTGTGAAAGGAAATCCACCAAGAGTTAATCACATGCAGATGTTCAAAGGTCCCATACAGTTTTTCGATGTCCCATCCTTTTTTCAATGTAAATCAGGTCCACGCTCTATATTATTACTATAACATGCAAAGTACGTATAATACAAAGTGCTCATCCAACAGAGAAATGGGTAAAACCAGCGATCAGGACATCTTTATCATGTCACAGAAAACGTTCAGCCGATCGGATGAGCCTGAATGAAGAGTTTGGAGACTACATTGGGATATTTCTTTGATTCTTGTCCTTTGATTTTCAACTTAAGGGATACCAACACTTCAACGCTTCAAATGTTAAACAGGAGAAGCGTGAAATATGGAATGCTCAGAATCTCAAAAATATTTTTGCTTCCCTTAGTACGCTTATTTGTGTATTTTACAATCCTTCTTTTCAGGGCAGTTATGGTGGAAAAGCACTGGATTGAAGGAGCAGAAAGGCTCTTTATGTTTCAGTGTGTGGGACCAAACATATGACTGCACCAGTTACTGGACATTACCCATTACCCATTATTCTTTTTCTCCTCTTGTTACAGAGAATAAAGGTGTCTCCCATCTGGGAACCATCAGTAATGACATAACCAAACAGTTTCCCCTTTTTGCATTTTACACATTTCGGTGACCACTTTCCCTGCCAGGTTTCAAATTGCAAACTTCCAAGTACCAGGAAATGAGAAATGAATCAGATGTGATGCATGCAGTTCAATACCTTGTTTGGCCACAATGTAAACAAATACAATGGTGGGCTTGTTTTCAGGTTTGCTTCCCCTGGCTGTCAGTTAGTTACACATGAGTCTTTGAATGGAATTCCTGGACTAGTTTTAATGATTAAAACTATGTGAACGCACAAGACCAGAAACATCCATACCCTTTTTTGATGATTACGTTGATAAATTGGGCGCATGTGGACAAGTTTCATTACTGTTCCCTTTTAGGCATAAATGGATCCATTAGTTATGAAGAATGACAAAAACAACTTTGCCATTTGCTGGTTGGATTAAAAACTGAGCCCATCAGTAAACCTTCCTCCAATAACTCTGACTGAAAAGTCTCGTTTTACTACTGAACTTGATTTGTTGGAATAGAAACATCTTCATTAGGCCACCAACAAGAGCAGAAACATTAAAATAGTATTGAAATGATGTGCAAAATGTGTCACATTAACTAATGATGATTATAATATTGAACGATGCTAGGCACGCGATAACAATTATTTCTGTTCACGAAAGTCAAATAATATTCCCTGTGTAAAACAACACAGTTCATAATGATGGTGATGAATTCAGCTGTGTGACACTAGATTGTGTTATGTTAAATTGTCAAAAAAAAAAAAAAAAAAACTATGTGTACTTATGGTTTAAGAAATGTGTGAGGTGATGACAGTCTCACACATTTTATGTGCTCCTTAATACACATTTGTTGATTGATGTGCAGGAAGTGGCTTATGCCTGGTTTATGGTCCTGCGTTAAGTGAACGCCGTACCTATGCCATTGTCGTGATGACGTTGTGAACTCCTCAAACTTCTCCATCACTCCATTTCGTTGCGGTGCAATTCACCCCCACAGCGGTAGGAGGCTGCGCTCCTTTCCTGAATGGTTATCGTCGTCTCTAGTTGATTCTTTGTTTAGCTTCCGGCTTGAGGAATTGTAAAGGTGCTCATACTTTCTGACTTCCTCAATGAGTCGCTCCTCGACTTGAGCCATGCTCCATCTGTGTACAACAATAAAATCTTTAAAATGTGGCAATCTGGAAATACGGAACCGGAAATGTGTTGCTACCAAGCAAACCAATCACAGCCCTCTTGGTCTGCACTGGGTCTGCGTCGCCTCGACTTGTAGTTAAATTTTTTGGGAGGTGCACGTCAGGCTACACCGGGGGCTACGGCGAGCCTCCCTACCCTACGACGTAGGTATGGCATTGATTTAACACAGGACCATAAACCAGGCTTTAAGCACGTTGTCTGTGTGCAGGGGAGGGATCAGGGAGCAAAATCCCACCCAACCAACCACCCACCATGACTGTGGTTGAATCGGGAGGGGTTGCCATCTCACTTGTTCTTCACGTCTCTGAACAAATACTCACATTGCGTCTTGATGAAAAAGCTGATTTTCATTCACCGCGAATGAAGACTGAAATGAATTTGAAAGCCCCAGGAAAAAAAAAAAAGAAGCAAAATGCTAAGTGGCCTCTGGGTTAAAAAAAAAAAAGTGCTGGGTTTGGTCTCACAGTGAATTCAGCCTGCTGTTCATAAACAACCTCCTCACTGAGACAGTATGAGTTTGTTTGTGTGTTTCACCACCATTGATTTGTCTGCATTTGGAGCTCTCCATGTCTGCCAGTGCACTCTGCTTAATGTCTTCAGACACCCCTCTCCTCGCTCCTTCTGCCAGCCACCTCTCACTTACCATGCAAGCTGCTATTCTGCCTCCATAAGCAAAATAGGAGAGCGCGGAGAGCCCGAGGATGCATCTTAATCTTTACATCTCTCCAAGCTCAGCAGGCACCACAACACAAACCTTTGATATAATACCAGGAGTTTGCATTTTGCTGACATCCCTCTGCAGATCCTCGAAGAAAAAGAAGAAGTTTTATCAACAACAAAGTCACTCTACAGCCATTGTTTCATTCGCCCACCTCTGGCTGCCGGTTTGGTTATTGCTGAAAAAAAAGAAAAACGTTCAATGCAAAGCTTTGAAAGCAAAATCAATCCAAAGACGTGACGCCTTTACTTACACTACACATTAAGAAAACAGCTTATTTACGAGGGAGCAAAGATAAATCATAAAAGCCACTCGTGGCATCTGTAAGCAATCTGCCCCCAGCATTGTGTGCCATTTGTTTCCCTCTGGGGCCGCATGCAAGGAATCTAACACAACACGATTAACCAATGCAATGTAAGTAAAAGCAAAGACTGGAGTACAAGCATCAGCAATTTACTGTACTGTAGGTACACAGCTGCTCCGCGCTCATGCTGTATGCTAATTCTCCTAAATGCCACTCTGAGAAGCTAAACACACAAGCGCAGTGGCTGACAGAGAAGCACATAACCTAAAACAAACAGGACGGGCAGACGAGGGGAAGCAGATGTAATCGTGTGTTTTCCCCTTTAATCGTCTTTGTCCCGCAGCAGACTCAGACAGCCACAGATTATTTGATTTATATCACAATTTGTAATCCCCTCAGTGCACAAAGTCAGAATCAGTGACAGGAAATGCTTTTGGCAGCGATAACCCTAGTGAGATAGAGAGCAGTCCGTCTTCAGGAGAGGAAACTCGGCTGCCCGCACCCTCACAGTCAGCCCGCCAAATGCACACACTTTATGATGTTTCCGATTAATAACAAGCAGTGGCTGCACGTATTCTTCAGTGCTGGAGCCACATATGTATATTTGAACATGATCTTTCACAAACCTTAACCCAGAGAATCAATTTGCATAAGCAGAACCAAAAAAAAACCTTAATCTCACAGCAGTTTAGGATACTGTCAAAAGACATCGAATGTGCAGACAGTGGCTGACGGGGCACCAGCAGGACGTGATGGAACACTGCTGCACAAACTTATCACAAACTTATCACAGTCAACAAATGGGAAATGTGACAATTTTATCAATGAACTGATTAATTCTTTCAACTAAATGAAATAAGTCCAATTGTTTTACACTGAATGTGGCACAAGACACCTCCAGATACCCGGCGTTGCGAATTGGTTGATTTTGGTGCTTTTTGTTGAAATGATTGTGGCAGAAAGATGCAAACCAGGAGTTTGGATTCATATATTCACGATGGAGCTTCTTTTTTTTTTTTTTTCTTTAAGGACGGCCTTCATTACTCCTGCACCCACAAACTAAAACTAGAAAGTAAGCAATTTACTTCACAATAATAAAGTGTACACTGTAGTGTTTACTATTTTTCTTCTAAATATTTGCTGCCTTTTTGGAGGCTTTAATATGTCAGAGAAATTATAATATTTTATCCGTCTCTTTTTCCACAGGAAGGGAATATAATACTGTTATACTTTGTCCAATCATCCCCAAAGTTTGTGAGAAGAAGCTTAATTGGCGGCACAGGTAATTTTGATATTTTGCCATGAAGTGGCTCAAATACACCTTGTTCAATCTGCCCCATTTTTCATTTGTTTGATGTCAGTCTCTGGTCTACTTGTTTCATCTTTGGCTCCACACAATGGACACACTTAAAATGGGATATAAAATTGGGCTTGATCCCATCTGCTGCAAGTGCAAGGGCCGCTTCAATTTGTGTCAATTTGCAGTTTATAGCAAGAACATTTGCTTGTCGATCTTCTGGGGAGACAGAGAGCTGGTATTTCAGAGTCAGACCAACAGTGGTGGGGCTGAGAGAGATTAAATAATGATGGAGTAGAAGGTAGAGAGTTACCCAAACAGACAGTTTTGACTGGGCCTATCACCAGTGATGAGCGCCAATCGAAAGAGAGAAAGGGCCTTGAAAGTTGGTGTAAAACAGAGGCCAGCGGCGCTCGCGGTGACTTGGTATAATCACCAAGTCACAGCCAGCCACAAATTCACGCTGACCTGTGGTAGCTGAAAGTTTTGAAAGAGGTGCGGAATGTGTCTTCATCCATCATCACGGGGGTCAATGTCGACTATGACGAATGCTTTTTTTCTTTCAGTTTGCAACTGTCTTTCTTTGTGTGGCCCTTTAGGAAAATCCGCCGCCCTGACGACCAGCCTTCAACTCTATTTATTATGCCACTCTCTTTCTATTAACCTCCACTCAGCTGCCTGTGCTTTCATCTCCTCACATGGACTTGACTTCTCTCCTCACCCCTCCACCCCCCACCCCCAACCCCCACCCTGTCCATCTCCTATCTCTCCCGTTCTCTCATCTCCTTTCTTTCATCTTCCCTCTCCTCCTCCCCTCTTCTCTCTTCCAACTCTACAGTCATTTCATCTCTCTCAGTCTGACTATGCCTCCCACTGACACGTCTCCCTCATGTCCTTTATACCGCTTCTCCACTTAGATTTCCTTTATAATGTTCTTCTTCACTCATCTTTTCATTTTATCTTTCTTCATGTTTTCCTTTCCTTTGCTTTTCCTTCTCCCGTTTTCCTCCCTTAGCCTTACTTCAATATTTTTGCGTTCATTTCGTGTCCTCTTTCCATGTTTCCTTTCCTCTACTCCTCCTTCAACACATCACATCTTCCCTTTCCATCTTTCAGTTTCCTGTCCATGTTTCCTTTCCTATTTCCATCAGTTTCTTTCCCTCCATTCTTTAGGTATTCCATTTTCATTAACCCTTTCCTTCATCTCCTTCCGCTCTTATTCTCTTATCCTATTTTAGCCTGTTTAATTTCTGCCCCTCTCCCCCCTTCACCTGTTTCCTCTCTTCTCCTCTTTCCATATTTCCTTTCCTCTGCTCCTCTATCAACCTGTTACCTTTCCTCCCCTATATCTCCCTCCTCTCTTTTCCTGTTTTCCTTCCTGAAAAAGTTTCCTTAACTCCTACATCCTTCTGTCACCTATTTCCACTCCTTTTTCCTCTTTTCCATCTGCTTCCTTTCCTCCTCTCCTGTCTCCTCTCGTCTGTCAGTCAGCGGAGGGTAAATAAAGGGGAGGTTATGAGGGCCATCCTGTCTGAACCCCATCCATCACACCGCCACTTAATACCCATAGCTGTCACTGTGTGTACGCAAGTGTGCTTCTGTGCTGTGTGTGACTGTACATGTGTGTTGATTGCATTCTGAAAGACTGTGTGTGTGTGTGTGTGTGTGTGAGAATAGGATTTTCCAAATATCACAGTAGTAATTGAGAGAAGGTTACCTAAAATGTAAATACTGCCCTAACAGCAGTCCAACTTGTTTTCCCCCTCTCTGCTGAAATTGGTGGCGATATTTTCCACTGTGTGTGTCTGTGCAGGCCTGCTGAGCAGCTCATCCATTCTTCCACTCCTCTCTGACAGTGAGCCGTGCCACCACACAGGGTTTTATTCTTTCTTTTATTATGAACAGGCTGAGTCTGAATTCCATCACACAAATACACACACACACACACACGCATACACTTATTTGCAGAGACAGAAAGCAGCAAGACAAGGAGACACCAAGACATGAGCTGAGGTGGAGAAGGTTTTTGTTTGACTACAAATATCAATCAGGCACTTGAGCACTGGAGGGGCAGTAACATGCAGGAGGCAGACAGTGTAATATCATTGTAGAATCAATACATATAATCATCACATCATCAGATATCAGATTTTGGAGGTGAAAACAAACACAACTTCCCTTTTCTTTTCTTTTCTTTCCCCATCTCCCTTTCTCCTCTCCTACAGGTGTAGCACACCTGAAGCCATAAACTGAAATGGCCAAATTCAACAGTAGACTAGAACACTTCGGAGTTGATAATACAGACACATGCACACACACACACACACACACACATGGTCAGCTCCGGATTTATCAGGAGCAACAACAGTCCAGTACTAAATACTTCATTTAAGGAGGCGTTAATGTTTTGTTTTTGATGGAGCTTTTTCAGTGAAGTTGAAGATATTAGTTTGCACAATCCATATAACTCAACGAAAACAGGTTAAAGTCCACAAACTTTTTATTGTATATTACAGAGAGCTCAGCACTGTGGACTATTTTCAGTCAGTCCATCTGACTGACACGCAGGCCATCTCTTTCAACTCACTAACTCAGTTATATGGAATTTACTCTAAAGCTCCCATGTTATGTTAAGGCGATCCATACTGTAGATCAGGTCTTGGTTCTGAGAATTTAAATGCTCAGGCCGCAGAGAACAAGAATGGAAGAGTATTGAAATCAGCTGACCGAACCAAAGCAAAATTATCTAATCTTTTAGATATCAATGCTGAAAATGTGGGACCTTTGAATAAGCACAGTGGCTGCAAACCCTTTAAGGAAGTAGACTTTTTAAAGGGTCACTTCACCAAAGAAACACGTGTTTCATCTACATTTCATATTATAAAAAAATTACCCATGACAACAAAGACAAAAAAAAAATCTACACTGTGCATCTTATATTCGTTTAGCAGATGAAGGGGAAACATTGCAACAGTGATGGTACAAGGTCCAAAACAATTAGGAAATATAATTCAAATATAATATAAAAACTGCCCATGCTGTTATATTAAAGCCACAGGAACCGGTTGGTATGATGATGGTAAATTTTGTGTTTGAATTGAAGTCCACTTGAAGTAGAAAATCAATTCTACAAAACATCTGGCTCTATACAACTTCCATTTTTGGAATTTTGGAATTTTTCAGTGTTTAATTCAAATCCATGCTAGGATTCTGTTTGTTAGTTGACTTAATTTTTTCATATTATTCTGTCTAGTTTTCCAATTATTTGTCGTGAAAAATTACCATCAATAACTGCTTTGTTAGTTACATCATAAATTGTAAGTAAATGATTAATCTTGTTTCCCCTAACTTTCTTTGAACTTCATGATTTGGTCTTTGACAGTTATCAGATTGAAAATTTTCAAAAACCCTGAAATAAAAAAGTAATCAATATTTAATTAAAATAAAAAAAACTTTATTGTTTGGGCAGCACGGCGGCATAGTGGTTAGTGCTGTTGCCCCACAATAAGAAGGTTGTGGGTTCAGTTACCCAGCCTGGGGCCTTTCTGTGCGGAGTTTGCATGTCCTCCCCATGCCTGCGTGGGTTTCCTCCGGGTACTCCGGTTTCCCCTAATCATCCAAAGACATCATGTTTAGGTTAACTGGTCACTCTAAATTATCCATAGATCTGAGTGTGAGTGGTTGTTTGTCTCTGTCTGTCTGTGTATGTTGGACCTGTGATGGAATGATGACCTGTCCAGTTTGTGCCCCGCCCTCACCTAATGTGAGCTGGGATTGGCTCCAGCACCCCCCGTGACCCAGAAACGGATAAGGGGTTGAAGATGAATGAATGAATTAACTTTATTGTTGCTGATTGTTGATCCTCAAGCGAGTGCACAACTGTACAGATATGTAAGATGGCAGAAAGGTAAATTGAAAGTGTCAGTGCAGTGGATCCACACAAACAGAGAGAAAGCCAGACGTAGCCGCAATAACCTGTAAGATTCTGTTCTTTTTCTCATATTTATTAAAACAGATAAAGGTGAACAAATCCATGGCGTTTCCTGTTTCATTTGTTGACACTTCAACACAACATTAGACAGAGGAAAACGATGGTGGGAAGGGGTTGGGTGGGATGGCACCACTGTGTGTGCCCAAGTGGAAAAATAGTGCAGCAGCACTGTAGTAATAGTGCAGACATTAATATTTCATCATGAAAGGTAAAAGAATTTTACCCTGCAACTGTTGTCTCCGCTGAGGCCAAATCTGTTTCTTTACATACTGGAGACCCATCAAACAGCCTCTGGTGTGCAGCGTTGGCTGTCAGAAGGCATCTCCTGCACTGTGAGTGCACTGATCCCACCACTGAGAGGCTTCTCCTCATCAAACCCTGCCCCCACTCTGCAGAAACTTCTACAAATCTCAGATGTTTATTTCCACCTGCGCCACAGGGGTGGGTTTGGGTACACTCGACAAGGACTGTCACCGCATTGTTATACATCAATTTTCCACCCATAAACCCAACGACGTGCATGCCACCCCTGCCCCCCGGCTCTGTCTGTGCTGGTTTAATTGGTTTACGATCAGTAATTGTCACTGGAAGCAGAGCTTGGTACCTAGCAGACATATACAAAATACCTGCCAATTAGTCTCCTCTGCTGACACAGAGAGGCTTAGCTGGATCAGTGAAAAAAAGAAAAGAATAAAAAGAATACATTTAAAGGGATTTTTCACAATGCCGCTTTTTGGACTTTACACGTAGTAGCTAAAATTCTATAATTGCTCGGTTCTTGTTTCAGTGGGATGTGGGGAGAAAAAAAAAAAAGTTAATCAGTTCACAAGCCTGCTGGAAAACTGCAGCAGCTTGTTTGAATGCTGGGAACAAAAGTGGCTATCAAGAAAGCGAGTAAGGAGGGATAAACACAAGATTAAATAACATTTTTGTGATGAGAAGCTGTGACAAAACGCTCTGACGGCGGTTGAGGGGCCTTGGAAAACTACATATCAGATGTGGAGATGTGTGATAAGGTCTGATGGCGAGATAGGATGCTCACACTTTTCAGATCAAGAGCTGTCCTCCATGCTTTGTTAACAGCATTATCAAAAACACACACACACAAAAAAATCCTCCAAACTAGTGCCTTACTAATGCATTACTGAACACTCACGCCAACAGATTTTAAATAAGCAGTGTGGCTCCAAATTTTTTCACTTTTTAAACTGATGCTATATATGTCGTTCTTTGCTGATTTGCTACATTTCATTCATAAAAATATTCACACTGTGCGGCTTTAAAGATCCTGTATATTATAAAGGTTGACGTCCATGTCTTCTTTTATTGCAAATCAGGTCTAGGTTCTATATTAATACTGTGAAAACGTCACAGTGGTCAGAAAAATGCATGCAGCCTTTAGTCAGAAGCCGAGTCCTAAAATCAGGAACACAGGGTAAAGTGTAGATCGGCAGACTGGCTTCAAACCTTTCAGGAAACACACTTTATAAAGGTTCACTCCACCCACCATTACTCAGTGTTTTGATCCATTTTATTCATAATATTACCCATAAATGCAAAGTCCACCAGCATGAAGACGGGGAATTTTTTTTAACAGTGTCAGAGAAACAGTGACCCAAAAAATTAGGAAATATAAACAAAGCTGTCATATGAAAGTCACGGGAATAAAGGAGGGAGAGGTCGATACGGTGTTAAATGACTAAAAACCCTCATTGAATAAAAGTAGTGCACTCAACCTGCAGCAGCTGTTGGAGAATTTTCCCATAATAATGTAACCTAACTGTATTATAGTGGAGGCAGAAGTTTCTTATTTGATTATATTGTTCTGTATATATACAGCCAGGTCCAAGAGTCTGAGACGAGTTCCCTGTTTGAGATCTTACTCTCTATATAAATATATATGTATTGTGCATTTGTTCCTTTGCGTTGCCATAATCCTGCTGTAGGTTTCCCAGTTGAAGTGATGTAATGGAGCATCAGTGCAGAGTCTGGAGCTGTCTGGCTTTTCCCCTGTTAGCTGGAGACAGCATTACGGAGAACGATGAGGGGAGGACGGAGAAAGGAAGGAACTGGGATCCATTAATAAAGCCGAAGGCGTGACAGCACAATCACACCGGATCATCTGAATACACAATATAAAGACTGCGTGCTGGTCATCGTGGCAGTGGCAGGATTTGAAGAGGAGGTTACGTCTCTCTGAGCCACACATAATATTGTGTTACTGACATTTCAACAGCACTCTGTCTTTTTTCAGAAGGTCTTTCTCAAGGCAACCTTAATGGTGATTGGTGATAAAATCATTAAATGGAATGTCACACGACAAAGGGCAGCAGTTTGGGATTGCAGTGGGCTTGCAAAACGTTGGATCAATTGTCAGGACTGATACCGATCCGTTTAAGTAACACATGGATCAGATTAAATCCTGATCAATTAAATTTAAGAACTGACAAGCATAAAATGAACTTTGTGGGCTTTTCAGCTGAGCAGTTTCAGCATAATCAATGACTTCACTTGTTTGGTTTTTTTAATAGATTTGATAAATGGGCAGTTTGCATCACATGATTTATTTCTTTAAGTCAAGCCAAATGAAGAAAAAGGAAGTATTTTCCTTATGTTTCACACAAATAATGCACTCCCAAATAATAATGATCTTCAGCATTGTGTATTGATATATGACTGTGGAGCTTTACAGTGGCCGCCCATTAGCCGGCTGGAACCCTGCCCTCACTTTCATATACATTTTTTATGTCACTTCTTTGTACCTTTGTGTATTTGCTTTCCTGTGTTAATTAAAGGTCAGCAGAATTGAGCATTCCCACACCACACACAAAGCCAGGAGTGTATATATTTACTAAACAACATATACTGTATGCTGGCATTGATTACACTAAAACTTGCAAACTAATATACCAGCGCTGGAATAAATACTTGTGGCACATTAAAGGTGCTATGTCACTTTTCCCTGCCACATAATGCGGTTCTTTCAGGTTTACATACTTCTTCGCAATCTCAGAGACTTGGGGAAGTAATGTTACAAGACGGGACATGCTACAGCAAACCGGTTAGCATGCTAACTTCTACAGAAGATTGGCTTGCTTTACCTTTAATTTTAAGAATTTTTATATGCTTACTGTCCTTGAACCATGCATTTCTTTAAGCTACAGTGTAATTACATAATGCTGAATGCGTCCAAAGACATGCATGTTTGGGTTAACTGGCGACTCTAAATTGTCCATAGGTCTGAGTGTGAGTGGTTGTTTGTCTCTGTCTGTCTCGGTTTGGTGGCCCTGTGATGGACAGGCGGTGGAAGATGAGTGAATGATGATGCAGCAAGTCATAAAATGTTAAGAACTGATAACAAGGAATAAAACACAAGTACAGTAGAGCGATTCATGTCATTGTGAAACGAATTAAAGAGGCAAATGGCATTTGGGCTAAAAGACTTTAAAGACCCCCTTGGCCAAAGGAACTGTATAGTGCTTCCCAAATTTCAGAAGCTCAAAAAGGCTAGAGAGATGCAAGCTGCCTGTTAGGATTTCCTTAGCTTTCCTTCTCTTCCTCTCAGTGTAGGTGTCAGTCAAGAGGCTTTTGTGGTCTTTCCCACTTTTTTGCTTCCCATTGACACAATCTTGTTTAGTTTGCTGTTGCATTTCCATTGTCAGTGACCAAACCATGCAGGAAGATGAAAAGGAAGGACACTTTCAACATGAGTAGCATACACTAACAAAGATCTGCTGACTGACCCCAAGGCTTTCTTAATCTCCTAAGAAGGTTGAGTCTCCGTGAGCAGTTTTTCAGGACTGCTACATACTCTGTGTTTTCAGAAGAAATTCATCTGGCACTGCTCCAAGATATTTACAGGTTTCAACTGCTTGGCCATCAAGTACCATTTTGTTTAAATCAAGTGGCTCTGTACAGAGCTCTTGATTTAAACAGAGGGTTTAAGGCTGTTGAGCATTGCCTTCACTTTTCATCCCCAGACTATACTTTCGTATAGTCTACAGCAAAGATCTGTCAATGCCAAAATAGGCTAGGTAGGGAAAGCAATAGTAACCACAGCATCTCTGAGACAGACCAAAGCTAATTTAGAGTGCTCAGAAAGAGCTCAGACACAAATGTGATTACCTGCCCTGGATTGCAAATGGCCTAGGATGTTGTACAGTGGTGTTTGATGTTTTAAAGAAACTGGTCTCGAAACTGATTGGAGACGTAAAGTGATCAGTCATTTCCATTTGAATTTCTACAATACTACTTTGGCAACACATCAAACATACCTGCCTTGAGTTTGGACATGAACCCATATAGCTGTCGATGGTATGATATTCACAGACAAGTACATTTGTTTCATAGAAAAGCACAGCGAAAATGATCAAAGGTTCGAGAAGTGCTACTTTGAAACTGAAGACACGTAGTACTTTTTTCTGTCTCTGTGTGCTCAGTGTCCAAGCAGACCAAGTGCATTAATAGAATATGTCTTTTCAGTCTTATTACTCATTCCCAATCCTTCCTTTCTTCGTCATGTCCCTGCTATGAAATCCTGCTGGCTACAGAACCAGGTGACTAGGTTGGGAATTCTTCACCCGGCCACTGGAGGATCATGAATAGTGTTAAACTGCTCCAGCTGTTGTATGGTGGTTAGTAAAAGCAAGTGTGCCGTGAAGAACGGCTAGAAGAGATAACTCGAATATAAACGGAGCAGCAAACCGCTGAGTGGTTGATGCCAGGGGGAAGGACAAACAGGCTCTTATTTATGTATGCCCGGACATGCTGGGGAGGCCGGTGTGTTTGCTTTGGGAGACAGATGCTTTTACGTAGTGTGTACAAACCACAGCACCACGCTCCCCCACTGTGTTACATCACTTTTATTTTACTGAAGCCCTATCCTGAACCGCAGCCTTCAGCATAAACTACCAACTTTAATCCAACAACAAAGTTAGAAGATTAACTTCAAAATGTTTCTGTTAAAAAAATATTTCACCACCACTGGTATGCACAGTTAACCCAGCAGACATTACAGAGCTGATACGGAATATAAAACTCATGTTGATTAAAAAACAACAAAAACAAACAAAAAAAAACCACCTTTTGACTGGCTGGTTCTTCAAAGCCTGGAATAATTGTATTGAAGCTAATTGTGTTTCCAAAATTGTGTTCTCCTACTGTGTGTCTTGATGGGGATTATGAAAATGATGATCATTTTAACAGGTTTTAAGGCTTAAAAAGGTTGTTTTGTGTTTCAATTGAAGGGTCTCAGGGTTAATGCTCTTATGGCTCCATCCCTGTGGTCATTTCTTTGGAATTGGAGAAAATTCGCTTAATTTAATTTAGTAATTTAAAAAGAAAACAGCATCCAGTTAAAGTGACTGCAAAGAAGCAGATTTGCCTTGTTCCCTTCAAGTTTAGGAGCAAAAACCCAATGGCTTCTGACAACAGGCATCTCTTAAAGACTCAACTGTCTCTTTGAACCCTGTCAATGAATGAGAGAATCTGTGAAAGAGCAGACGGGTACGCTTGAGGTACGGGTACACCAGAAAGGCAACCGGTAAAGCAAACACTTCCACCAAACCTGAACAGTCCTCCCATAAGTCTCAACACATACACATAAATATGTCTGATTTTTCAGGATCAGACAACTGTTTCCTGAGAAATTGATGAAAAGATGATGAAAATCTGGGGTCCCTTGATTCCTCCATCCAAAAGTGATCCAAGTGGGTTTACTCAAACTCGTGGAGGAGTAACTATTATTATCAAAATGTCTGCATGGTATGCAATAACAAGTTATTATTTGGATCATACCTCTCATTTGTTCGGACTTCTCTCACAATCACTTGATACTTCTACCATGTCAAATCTTCTCACCTTCAGAGTTAAACTTAATGTTACAGCATTACAGGTTCATGTTCACCTTGATGTTTTCAGGAGTGGTTGCACACAAAATGTCCTCCATTGTGAATTTTCTTCTCAGTTCACTCAGACACATTTTCCCTCATACCAACACTACATGACGCACACATGGACACATAGCCAACTGCAGGCATGATCAAAAGCACCTCAGCTCAGCAGAAAAACACAATTTTAGGAAAATTATTAGCCTGAAATGCAGATACACACTATGATGGAGAAGGTGGAGGGAACATTGAGTTGGCATCAGTCAAGTCCATGGGAAAAGTGTTGGCTGCCCAGGTAATAAAGGGGTCCAGTCTGAATATGAAAATAAAGCTATGGCAAGGTGGCCCCATATTATCTTAAATAAGAAATAGTCTACTGTCTTCAGGATAGCGCTCACAGTGTATTTAAAGTGTTTGCAAGACAATGAGTCTTCCGTGGGAAACTTCCACGCATCAAAGTGTCTCGAGGCATACCTGGAACGAAGCTCCCCTGCACCACCTCCTTGTACGCCCACCATCCTTCATGAATTTTCGGCGGATTTGGCTGCGCTGTGAGGCGAAGGAAAAGAAACACAGAAAAACACAAGCATTTTTAGAGGCACTTCATCTCAAAGACAACATTTTTCCTGTTTTTTTTTTTTTTTTTTCTTCTTCTTCTTTCTCCCCTCACCCCCCACATCCCCAGCATTTCAAGGCGACCTTCTCAACCTTCTCAGCAACAGGACTCAGCGCATAATGTCTTTGGAAATGGCCTCGGAGCAAATATGCCTCTGATTAGAATTCAACCTCTCATTTCTGTCCAACTGAGCACACACACACACACACACACACACACACACATTGATACTTTCTTGTGTGTGAGGACTCTCTAAGCATTAATATGGAAATGCATTCTGTTATGTAGCATGGGCAGAAAGTGCCAGATTAGGGCAAGGAGGTACAATATAATTGAGGTGACCACGTAAAGGTCTCAAAGAGGGAGTTGTGATAGATAAATACCCATTGAGCCTTGGGGATATTACTTTTTACAGCACAACATTTTTTTCTGTTCATTCATCAAATCCGTAAATCTATGCCTATCCCTGCTTGTCTTTAAAGGTCCCATATTGCATAAAAGTAGATGTCCATGTTGTCTTTCATTATAAAGCAGGTCAGGGTTCTATATCAATACTGTGAAAGTATCAGCATCCAGCACACAGAAGAAATACACATTGCCTGTATTCAGAAAGGGAGCCTTGAACCAGCTGTCAGGACTAATCAGTCTGTGCCCTCAGCCATGCCCCCAAGCCAGACCCAACTGGAGCTTCCACTCCACCTTGCAGGTTTTTGTTTCTCTGAAATCTGATCTATTTTTATATGCCATCACTCAGGAAAGAGCCAATCAAAAGAGAGGTTCAAAGTCTCTCCTCTGACTGGCTCACCAATCTGGTGTCGCTTTAGCTCCGGAGAGAAACCTCAGATAGGAGATGTAAAACTACTTTGTGGTGGTTTTTAACACTTACTGCATAGCAACACTTCAAGTAAAACAATGGAGTGGTGTAAAATATGTGAACAACAGCCCCTGCTGTAATAAAACAGGAGAGCAGGTTCAATTTCGGACGGGTGTTTCTGCTGGACACAAGCCAGAGGAGGCTTTACACTTTGAAGGCAAAATCTTTTCCCGGCTCAAGCTGAAAAACAGTTGGCCTCCTTTGAAAAAAAATTATCCCATTTGTCGATATTGTTCTCAAAGTGATAAATAGTTTCTCTCTTCTTGGAGGCAAATTAACTTGAAGTAAACACCGACTCTGATTCTAGTGGACCTAAATCAATGTATTGGCCAACTGAACATCAGCAACTTGGACTTGCCAACCAATTCATTGGTGGTTGGCCCCTTGCCCAGCACTGGGCAAATCTTAAACTAATACCCTGACACCATTTCATTTATAATGTTGTTTTTATTTGGCTTTATATATATAAAACTGAAAAGCAAAACTAAATCATAATCAATGTGTGCCACCACAAGTCCCTCTCTAGTACAATTTTAATTATTTTGGATGAAAGAACAGAAAATAATTATATGTTAAAATTGCAATGTTTACCACTTCAGACACCAGAGCACTGTAAAATTCATTACAACACTTTGCTGTAGTTATTATCATTAAAGGAGACTTTGGCTGAGATGAGAGGGGCCTCCAGGGCTGGATTAATATGATCGGGACACCAAGAGGCATAATTATCTTCACACTAAAGAGCATTATTATTATTATTATTTTATTTTTTTTTTTTTTTGCTAGAAGTAAGGCCAGAACACAGAGGCAAAATGGTATTATAGAGCGTCCTTCAGTGTCACCTACATGTATAAGATCTGGTAAGTACCATGCCTAGACTTAAAAAAGAAATGTCATGTTTATTTATACTCCACCAATCTCATTTAAAGCCCTTTGTGCTGCCTAAAGGCCACGATGAGGCTGTGACCAGGAGGTGCGGCCCCGGCACGGCCTTTTGTACACCATGAAGGTCTGCGGAAAATGACACTGTATGGTCTACAAAGGATTTTCTCTTGGAGTCATCAGATGTTCCTACCCTTAATAATGCAATACGGAAACCTTGACAAGCTTTGGCTTGGTTTTAGCAGTTGAATTGTTAGCTGAAATCCTATACATATATTCAAAATTGTAGTTTTCAGGCCTTCTGTTTGTACTATTTTGCTGCCATATTATCCTCATTGCTGGTGAGGAATACATTTTTGGGTAGGCTGGGCTGTAAAGAACGACCTGCTGGATCCTTCGTTTCCTAGAAAAAGGAAGACACATTTGTCAGCTACATATGTAGGAGCGTTCGACATGGGATGTTCATCGCGACTACTGTGACACATTCAGTCTTCAGAAGCAGCCTCTGAAGGATGCAGGCCCTAAATTCAGGCATATTCACAGCATCCGTGACTGGAAACAAGAAATTACAATCCATGAGTTGATGTGTGAACCAGATCCATCTTATCATTGGTTGTATGGAAAAAGAATCACCAGGCAGTCATAATTCCATCTGGTGTCTACAGGAAACCGAAGCCAGCCTTATGTGACACACTGTTGGCTTCTCATCATTTCACTCTGTGGTCCTAACTCCTTCACATTAAAAAAAAAAACATCTACAGGAGGCAACTTTCACGTGGTCCACACAAGGGATCTTTCACTGAAAACACCATTGTCTGCTCCTTCATGCTGTATACAAGTCTTCAAGGTTCTAAAGAATCTTGTTCTTTAATGGTGCTTAAAGCTTTAAACTTTATAGTTTACTTCCTGAAAATCAAAAGTCTTTTCTGTCTGTGAAAACCCAATGTTTCATTTTTACGGTATATCTCGACTAAGAGAGGAATTTCTCCGTCTGGTTCTAGTGAAATTTCTCTTTTCCATGTAAAGCTCTACAGTCGAATTTGAAAGAATTAAAGTTCAGTCGCCTTGATATTTATACCACTTTTAGATCCAGCAGCAAATGGCTTTGGACCAATGACTGAATCTTTGTAACCAGGGTACTCATCTAGTTGTGGAGGCTAAAAAGATTCTTAAATCTACAATTTGACTTGAATGAGCTCTGACTGGTGAATTTGCGCTTTTGGCCAAAAGTGAAATGTTTTTCCAACAGCTGTACAACTTCCTGACACTAAATGATTGTTTCGATGTCTCCCAGTCAGGTTTATGGCCACACCAGAGCACTGAGACAGCTTTAGTGAAGGTCCTTAATGGCATCCGCTCCAATACAGACAGTGGCAAAATTTCAGTCTTGGTCTTACTAGATCTCAGTGCTGCATTCGATACATTCGATCATCTTGCTAGATCGGTTGAAAACATCTTGCTAGACCAGTCGAAAACCTGTGTTGGACTTTCTGGCACAGCACTTAACTGGTTTGAGTCTTATCCGACAGACTATTTTGTGTTTCTAGTTAACTATAAATCTTAGCGAACAAAAATAACTTGCGGAGTTCCATTTGTGGGCCTTTGTTGTTTAACAGCTATACGTTCCCACTGGCTCAAATTATGAAAAACAACACAATTTGTTACCATAATTATGTAAATGATACTCAAACCTGACCTGTCCAGGGTGTACCCCGCCTCTCGCCCGGAACGTTGGCTGGGATTGGCTCCAGCACCCCCGTGACCCGGAAACGGAAAAGCAGTAGAAGATGAATGGATACTCAAACCTAGATAACCACTATACTCCAATCCACACACTGATAAAAATTAAAGAGTGGATGTGCCAGAATTTTCTTCAGGGAAATGAAGACAAAACTGAAGTAAAAGTATTTGGAGCCAAAGAAGAAAGATTAAAAGTCAACATCCAGCTTCAAGTAATGATGCTAAAGAGCAACAGCCAAGCCTGGGTGTGGTGCTGGCCCTCAGACCTGAATTTCAACAGCCACATTAAGACATTAGTGAAGTCAGCCTATTATAACCTAAAGAACATATTGATGATTGAAGGACAGATGTCTCAGCAGGACTCAGAAAAACCTGTCCATGCTTTCATCTTTGCTGTCCTTACGGGTCTCCCTAAAAAGTCCATCAAACAGCTGCAGTTAGTTCAGACTGATGGAGCCCGAATCCTCACTAAGACCAAGACAGGGGACCATATCACTCCTGTTCTTAGACCTTTACACTGGTTTCCTGTCTGCCACAGAATAGATTTTTAAATTCTTTTGTTGGTTTGGTTGGTTTGTCTGATCTCCTGGTCCATTATGAACTAACTAGAACCCTCAGGTCATCAGGGTCAGGACTACTTTCTGTGCCCAGAGTCAGAAGCAGACCTGGCGAGGCAGCCTTCAGCTTTGATGCTCTTCACCTGTGGAATGAACTCCCAGAATGCATCAACGCTGCAAAAACTCTGAATTGCTTCAAAGCAAGATTAAAAACATTTTTATTTGCTGCTGCATTTCAGTAATCTCCCACAAAACACTGGATTTTTTTTTTTAATCTTAACTTGTTTCTGTCTCTCTTTAATTTATTTTTCTTTTTAAACGCTTTCACTTTTTAATGTTTTTTACACATTTTACATGAAATGTGCTATACAAATAAACTTGCCTTGCCTTGCCCTGCTGTGCTGTGTAGTGTCAGATGTGTTCTTTAAAATGTAAGTGGTACTCATCACCCATTATTAATTTAAAAAGTAATTACATTAGCACTCTAACATCTCCACCTGTATTGACCACATGTAAGAAGGAAATCGATGTGCTTTAATGAGCAGCCAGTCTATGCTTTGGAGGTAATTACTAAACATCAAAAACTCACTTTGTATCATTGATGAAAGATAGCACTCCTGAAGTCCTCAAAGATGCTCCAGGGTTTGTTTAAACCAATGATCATTGCAGGTTGGAGATCTCTTTCTAGCTTGGGAGAGAAATAGTGCAAAAAACTGCAGTGCCTCAAATGGCCACTTGGGGGGGGGGCTCCAAATGTTTGCGACCCCCACCCTTTTGTAAAAAAAAATGTCAAGCTTTAAAGCAGTGTTTAGGGTTGGGGGGTAATTCAGTGCCCTCATGACAACTGGAGGGTTTTCATTTACCTGTTTATGGGTATGCCTTTTTATTCAAATATCCATGTTAACACTAATTTGCAGCTGTAAGTGTCTTTGCTCACTGTACCCACTTAGCTATTAGCTGTATATTAATTACCCCTGGGTTATTCTTCAAGCAAGACATCCAGCAAGACATCCCAACTAACGGGAGCACATGCTCGACCCCAGTTATTGAAACGGCGCGCCGAAAGTCTCGGCTCTTTGCCCATTTTTGGATTTGACCACATTCACATGCAACAGCGGAGCAGCCCACGCAGAACTTTGAACCTGCTCTTCTTCTATGTTTGTTATTGATGTCAAATTCTTTCTTGCAACTGGACATGTAACAGCAAACTGCTGCCTACAGTCCCATCGGACTTAAACAAGGCAAGCTAGCATTAACCGCTGTGTGACCCAGAACATGTCTCGTTATTAATAAGCCAAATAAATGCAGCTTTTCCAACCCCTTCCCTGTTGTGTCTTTACTTTTTGAGCTGGTTGTCTCTACCATTTGCTTTCGTTTTATGGTGCTTTAATGAACTCTGTAGCAGCTAACTGAATACACTGTAATAATAGAGAGATATATTGCCGTGCTGCACGGTTACATTTACATTTATCTAGCCATACTTAATAGTCAACAAGGGAGTTCGGTTCACCTCTTCATTTTCATTGTGTTTTACTAGTTAGAAACATAAAAGTAAGAACACATGATAAGTAGTCAGAGAAAACAATGGCCGACAGTGTTACTTGTATGTGTGTATGTGTTAACAAGGGTGGTTTGTGTGAAAGTGACAGCTCTTGGAATTCCAGCTCCTGTAAGTAATAATATAAAGGAGATTTGGAGGCCTGTGGACATGATCCTCTTACAAGCCACTGACAACAATACAGATAGAGTTCTCTTTCCCTCTTACTCGCACTGCACATGTGCACTGTAACATGGCCTATAACAACACAGCTGCTGAGCATGACTAAAATAGAGTGAAGCCACAGCCCCACCCCCACCCATGCACGTTACTTCAGTCTAATGAGAGTGAAATGTGGTAACAGTTTTGTTACCTTATTTGAGATGCTACAGTGATACATTCTGAGGTAAACGGAACCTTTGGGGAGTCTTTACAGAAAACAGAGCTGTTGCGACATCACTAATTACAACAACTCTTCGCTGTGAGGAACATGAAATGACAAAAATAAAAAATAATAAAATAAAATAACTAAATCCAGAAAGTACATCAATTAATCATTAAAGATGTAGCAAATAAGAAATTCAGTCTGACCTGACCTATAGAAAAACACTCACATGGGCTGAAATTGGTATAATTCTTTTCAGTGTTTTGTCATTGAATGACTGCAATTAATTATTAAGATGATATATTTTACTAACTGTGAATTCGCTAATTACATTTGCATTTAAACTGTGCAAATGGGAATATCAAAAAGAAATTGTCATCTTAATTAATTCATAGCATGTCAATAATTTTTATTCTGTTTTAATTTCCATCATTTATGAATATTACAAGTACATTTATTTTGAGCATCACATTTCCATTTCTTTCCCATTTATATATGTATATACATATATAATTTTAATTTGAATCTATAGGAAATTGCTCTTTCTTCCGCTCTCTCTGTCTTTACATATATCTATAATTTGTATTCTGGCCCCCTTTTTTAAACCACTTGTAAAAAACCTTGGGGTAACATTCGACAACGGGCTTAAATTTGATAAAGAGATTAGTTCTGTTGTTAGAACAAGCTTTTGACAGCTCCGTCTCCTGGCCAAAGTGAAGCCGTTTCTCAGTCGGCAGGATCTCGAGAAGGCAATCCATGCTTTCATTAGTTCAAGACTGGACTACTGTAATGCCCTTTACGTTGGCCTCAGCTAGTCTCCAATTTTGCATCTCCAACTTGTACAAAACGCTCCTGCCTGATTTTTAACAAGCACGTCCAGACGTGAACGCATTACCCCTGTGTTGTCGTCACTCCACTGACGTCCAGTTCATTCTAGAATTGATTTTAAACTTCTCTTGTTTGTTTTTAATGCCATCAGCCTGGCTCCCTCCTGCTTGTCTGAGATTTTAACTATCCGTGATCATGGCAGGGCCCTGCTTTCTTCGGGTCAGCTTCTGTTAGAAGTCCCAAGGTCGAGATACAAACAGTGGGGTGATCGTTTTTTTGCTGTCGATGCTCCCAGACTGTGGAACAAACTGCCCCCCGACATTCACACCACTACTGATCTCGGCCTTTTTAAACCAAAGCTGAAGACCCACTTTTTTAGATCGGCGTTTGATTCTGACTAGGGCAGTCTTGTTTTTCTAGGTGCACTTATTTTGTCTGTTCTATTTTATGTACTTCTGGAAAGCTTTTAATAACCTGCAGCACTGTGGCACCTTCCAGTCAAAAACCTGTGTTTTATGTATTGTTTTTCTGTACTGTTTTATAGCTTTGTTGTAAAGCACTTTGGGTAACTTTTGGTTATTGTAAAGGGCTATAAAAACAAAATTTGATTAATTAATTGATTGATTGATTGATTTATGTATATTCTAAGCAGCTGTACAACTATTGTACAGATGATATATACATGTATGTATACAGTCACACACACTAAGTTAAATGACTAACAATATCGAACACCATCCAAGTGTGATCTTTTGTGTGCAGCTGATTGAAGAAATGATTATCTTAATGTCCAGAGGCAGCTACAGGGTCAGTCAGGTTCTAACAGTCAATAATCTTCTGTTCTGTTCTGCTGAACATAGGGACTGGAAAACTTTCACTCACAGATTCAGTGCCACATTAACACATTCCCGTGCCCTTGTGCACCAGCATTCAATATGCCATAATGCCCAGTAATTTCCATAGAGCCACCACAGGACATCCAAGTAAAAAATATTTTTCTCCTCAACAATGAGAGACCTAATTTTCCTCATTTTTATATGTTAAAAATTAGGAATGAAAGAGCAGCATTGAGGGCATTCAGAGACATAAATGCTTTGATAATCTGACAACATTACCTGACATCTTGCAGCGCGGAGTTCATGAAGGAAAGTCACACGGGACATCAGATTCGCTCCAAGTTAGCTGACATAAGCTTTTACAATGACCATCAGCGCCATTGGAAAGCTTCATGTGACCTCGGAATGAGATCTTGTTGAGACATGTTGCCTGTGCCCTTGGCCCTCTGGATATTTTGGTTAACAGCCCTGATGGTTAATCCAGCCTTTCACCAATTTAGCAGGGAGTTTCCTGCACTTGCATTTGTGTTTATTTGCAGTTTACTAACACCACAAATCATCCATAGTATGAGTTTGCACACAGACAAAACAAGTTAGTGACATGCTTGGGTTCATTTAACAAACCTGTACCTGGTCCAGAGGAGGGAACTCAACATGAACATATACTTCTCTGCTCCCTGAAATTATCTCCAAATCAGTGCCAGAGCCTGCTGACACATTAATATGGGACCTGAACTGATCCGTAATTAAAACCAGGCCTAAAGCTGCAGCTGCAAAACCTCAGGGGACCAGGAAACTACCAAGGTGGCACACACATGTTCTCTATTTCCTAGTAATCATTCAGCCTCTCCTTCATGTTACACATAGCTGAACCTTGTTTCTCCAGTTTTTTTTTCCCTCTCTCCATTTGGAATCGCCACAGCAAGTCAGCTCTGTGAGTGATTGATTTGGCCAGTTTTCACACCAGATGCCCTTCCTGCTACAACCCTCCCCATGGTTTGAACCCAGGGGTCTCTACATGCAAAGCATTGGCTCTACCACTGAGCACATTGCGCCTGTTTTAAATGATGATTGAAATTACAACAGAGCTGAATTTCATGCTCTTATCTGGTTCTTTTGGACACTTTACATCAGAACCCTGAGCTGGTTACCAATCAGTCCAACCGCATACAGTAGCAGAAGCTGATTGTCTCGCCTGTTAGTAGGAGTCATGCATCATTTTTAATGCGTAATTTAAATGCAAATTTAATTTGATAACTACATTTAATCAATTATGTTTTTTTAATTAATCAATGTATTAATCGGTTGATTTATTAATCCAACAAAGCGGCGCCTCCATGCAGGCTCCTGTCACGGCTGAAGGCAGAAGTGGCAATAACCGTTCGCCACCAGATGAGACGTAAACTGCTTTCTGTGACTCATCAGAAGAGAAGTGCAAAAGCAGCGTAACAAGCACCATCCCATTTCTCACAATGTCTGATCCTGGTCCCAAAATGCCCTTCCTTACATCAGCAAAAAGGATATGCCTCTGATCTATAAAGGGAAACGCAGACAAGATCCTGCAGGAGGTGGGACAGAGAAGGAAGGGGTTGGGGGCTGGGGGGCAGAATGTTGATGGATCACCACTTTTCTTTTTATAGCAGACCATGGCAGATATATCATATTGGCACGGTACAGTGAAGGTATGATATTTAAACTATCAATTAATCAGTGGGCGAGGTAATTGTGGACTGAACTTTTTTTGGTCCCCCATTTCTTTTTAGTTTTAACTACCAAAAAGGATCTGACTCTAGTTTCACATTTCCTCTTCAGAAACTGAGCAACACCTGGACGTCAGTCAGCTGTTCACAGCCGACAGCTTGTTCACAATATTTATACAGCACAGAAAACTGAATATGAAAATCTATATCTGAATATGAAAATCTTTCTTTATATAATATATATAATATGTGCGATGTCAAACAAACCTCTATAGCCCACTTTGAATTATATGAGAGAGGCAGGCCAGGAATTCAGGCTTGTTTAATAACATCTGATGGCACATTAAACTCCTGTAAACCAGAAAGGAATCAGGTGAGTGTGTCCTGGTGTGGGGAAGAATTTGAACTAAACTGTGTGTTTGTAGCTCTATACAGTTCCTGATGGTTCACAATTGATCTTTACAAGCTGTCATCCGCTAGATCTAAAGCTTCAGTCTTTCTCAATCCTCAGTGCCCAGTATATCCAATTTCTGAAATTCCTTTAAAGTCATTCATTTTGTGCCAGGGTCTTTGAAGACCAATTGCTCTGGAACAAGAATATGAAGAGCCAAATGAAACAGGCACCTGAAGTAATTTATCCCACCATCGGATGGGTTTTTAAACACTTCATTGTCCTGGTTGTTGGCCCATAGTTAACTCAACTGAATGTATGTCAATTTTATGACTTTATAAATGATATGTATTGCTAATGTCAATACTGATGCAAACTTCATTGGCCCTTAGGGACAATGAAGATTTTCTGATCTCATGACACATATCAGTGAGGATACTGGCGGCGATTATGTTAACAACCACATTATATTCAGGTTCATCAATGAAAGAATATTTGCCTTTAAAAAGATTCTTGTGTTTAAATCACAACCTGCATTTTTGGATCACAGACTGTGGAAGGCCTCAAAAGGAGGAATCATTTCAGAAGCAAAAGATAGAGGGCAACAACGGGGCAGCAAGGCAGCATAGTGGTTAGCGCTGTTGCCCCACAACAAGAAGGTTGTGGGTTTTGTTCCCGGCCTAGGACCTTTCTGTGCGGAGTTTGCATGTTCTCCCTGTGCATGCGTGGGTTTCCTCCGGGTACTCGGGTTTCCTCCCACCATCCAAAGACATCATGTTTGGGTTAACTAGTGACTAAATTGTCCGTAGGTCTGAGTGTGAGTGTGAGTGGTTGTTTGTCTCTGTGATGGACTGGTGACCTGTCCAGGGTGTATCCCACCCTCGCCCAGTGTGAGCTGGGATAGGCTCCAGCACCCCCCGCGACCTGGATAAGTGCTAGAAGATGAATGAACTTTAAATTAATCAACTTGGAGTTGGAAACATACACCCAGAAAACTAATCATGTCGTAGTATATTTATTTAACACTTGTTGAGATTGGTTGGTATTTGTGTTTGGGCAGGAAAATGCAATTGTAAACGCCATGAATTGTACTGTGACTAATTTCTCTTCCTGCATTTATGTTCAGCGGGTCAGGACGCTGAGCCAGAATTGTCTACTTTGCAGCTGCAGATTTCTAGAAGCTACATGTGTTTATTTTAGTGTCAGTTTGTCTTTCAGCGACCAGGAGAGGCTATGACTGTTTTGCAAGAGTGCTGTGGGTAATGGTCGTAAATGGTACTGGGCCACCGGCTGATCATTTGCACAAACTACGTTGGTTTAATGCGCCGAGACATCTGTGTGAGTGTGTCCACACAGATGCAGAGTGTATACTGATCTAATCAACTGTTTTAATCTGAAGCCACTGAATTACCCACAAGACAATGGCCAATTAACAATTGCGGGATCAATGAGGGAAAATCTATTATCTTCAACATTAGTGGTGTGTAGCTTTGTTGCAGGTTCTCATTGGCCTCTTTCAACTCAACTCTGGAGTTTCTGTACTTCAACACATATGCTGCAGAGACAAGCCGGGGCTGTCAATCTGCTCCAGCTTCACATTTCAACACTGTGTCTGGAGTCAGTGTGTACTTTGTGTTACTGTCAACCTGTCACCTCGTCAGACTTCACATCCACTTACACGCCTGTTTCCTGTTTGTACTACTGCCGCATTGTGGGCGGTGCTAAAACGGTGCCTGAAAGTGACAGTTAGCACCATCGGGTGTCAGATTAGAACCCTGGAATATGGATCATCCAGACACCTTCTCCATTGATTGAAATGAATATGTTAGGTAAGTGAATGGGCGTACTCAGGTTTTTTTAAATAAAGGTAAAATCCCTAGACAAGCCGATTGACCCCTTTTTCCCTGGCAGTGAAGAGGAGGGAGAATTAGCTGATAGCCAGTTTGTAAACCTATATAAACAGATCTGTTATGTCTCATCTCGGGGTCGGTGCTCCTGAGAATCAGTTGGAGCGTCTGTGAGATGCTTTGATTATGTTTTTAAAAGCAACTTTGAAGCTACAGCTCATTCTCAGAGGAAGGTGTGTTTCTGGTTTGATAGCACCTGAGAAAGGCGCAGGTCCACTCTGGTGTTTTGTTTCCAAAAAAAAAAAAAAAAAAAGAGTCAGAGCCAAAAAATACCTACTGCTGCAGTCATTCGACTGGATCTCCTGATTGAAGCCTTTTCCACTGCAGACAAGTGTAAATTTTATAGATACATTTCTTGATACTCTACCACTGCCAAGTGAAGCAAATGTTGGAGAGCCTTAGACCTGCATTTTATCTCATTACCATCTGGTGGACACTGTGGTGGTTGTAAAGGAATCTCAGTTGTATTGAAGTCATGTGAAAATGGCTACACAGTAATCCCTCGACTATCGCGGGTGTTACGTTCCAGAACCCCCCACGATAGGTGAAAATCCACGAAGTAGAAACAGAATTTGCTAAAGTGATTCATCAGGGTATTGTAATGTATATTTTTTTTATATTTTTATATGTTAAAGCTTTTATAAAGCCTACACACACTCTTAGAAGCCTTTTCTACACTCTTAAACACAAATAAAGATGCTGAGCGATGTAGCGGACATGTGCGTAGGAAGCAAACTGAGCAGCGTGGGATGATGAAAGCTAGGATGCTGGGAACTGAGGCTGCAGTCACTAAGCCAATCAGTGCCCAGGATACTGAACAGCATGCTCTCATTGGTCGTGTCTCCTCTATCGGCCAATAGTGTGGCTCCAAATATGTCTTCTTCAGGCTTCAAAAAAACCAACACGGTCGACAGCCAAATTGCAAAGTTTTTATTTCAAAATGGCAGCTTATAAAATAGGTAGCTAAAATCAAGGGATCTGATTGGTTCATAAGTGTTATATAATGAGCATAACTGACAGCTATGACATAGAATTACTTTTCAAGAGCCCGTATTCTTTCTATGTTGCTGCGTTTCTTGTCAGTTGCAAACTGGTTAGATAGCAGTTATTGACCAACATCATAAACCTACACTTTAAAAAGACACTGAGCTGAAGAACGAGCAAGTAGATGAACTCATGAAGCTTGTTTGTCTGTTGCATAACAACACCCATGCAGTATGTGCAGGCAGCCAGGAAGACTTACTTTTTTGTATACTTTTGTCTACTTTGCAGCTGCAGATTTCTAGAAGCTACATGTGTTTATTTCATTGTCAGTTTGTCTTTCAGCGACCAAGAGAGGCTATGACTGTTTTGCAAGAGTGTTGTGGGTAATGGTAGCAAATGGTACTGGGCCACCAACTGATCGAGCTATGTTGATTTAATGCGCCGAGACATCTATGTGAGTGCGTCCACACAGATGCGGAGCGTATACTGATCTAGCCAGCTGCTTTAATCTGAAGCCACTGAATTACCCACAAGACAATGGCCAATTAACAATCGCGGGATCAATGAGGAAAAATCAATTAGACCTAGTTTTTGCATTTAATAAAAAATGCAATACAAATTTTTGTTTTAATTACATTTTATTACAAGTATTTAATAAAAAACGTTTACTGACAAAAAAACTAATCATTATGTCATCAGGGGCGCTGTTCAGACCCTGATCTGTGCCAATAAACTCGTTTCACAGACTGAAGTGAGCTACTGCATAAACCAGTGTGTGATGTCACAATGGGTTGACATGCGGTTTGGACAGCATGCTCGCTGTTAAGACATTCAATGCACTGAGAGGAATGCAGTGAGAATAAAGATGCCACTTTGGTTATATGCATTAATAATAAGTGACTTAGAGCTGCAGACATCATTGGGACACACCATTCTCGCTGGTATAGAAAATTCACACCCTTCCTTATGGTGATTGAGTGTAATGCCAGCCTAATCTCAGCTGTTTACATACCACAGCATGCTAATGCTAAAATAGCCTTGGAGGAATACCAGAGCTCCATAAATAACCAGCTGAATGCACATCCAGAGGGAGACTTTAATCACACACAGCTAAAGAGGAGACTCCACAGAAACGTTCATTTCCCACCCAGAGACAAAGATATATTCTGCAGTACAGCATCAGGTCTTTCCATTGTTAAATCGGTGTTAAGCTGACTCTGAGGTTATATCACCGGACGATTCGTTAAGTTGCTTCTGAATGATAACGCTGCTTAACTGTATGTTTCCCTACCAACACCGAAATTCGGAGAAATCCAGAACGCGAGATCTCCCACGGTCCCTGAATGCCTTCCACCAGGTGAAGGGAGCTCAACAGAATCTGTCAGAGCTAAGTTTATCAAGAGCAGGAGTATGGAGTCAGAACAGTCTCACAATGAATGAGCTCTCGCGGGGCTTTTCACGAATGCACATGCTTTGTTTCGCAGATGTGTTTTGGACTTCACAGATGTAATTTTGAGGCACACTTGTAATATAAATTCACGGAGCATACGAATTGCTGAATGTGCAATTACGAAATCTGTACATTGAATTTTGAAACTGCCCTGACGTCGCAGGTCAATCAACTTTGCCATTGGCTGATAAAGCTGTCAATCAAATGTATGTTTCTGATTGGCAGGTTCATCAGCCAATCAGGTGTGTTTGCTTTCAGCCAATCATATGGCTCCTTACATTTCTCCACACACACTCAGCACAGCACTGGCCTGCTTCATCCTCATACTTGAGAATCTTGCAGCATTCAGCCAGCACCCCTCCGCACCTCCACCCCAACCGCTAAACCTCCCATAAAGCCAAAAGCCAAAGAGAGACTCTGTAAATAAACAGTTCATTTTCATATGATATCCAAACTCTTCCATTAATATTCATCGAAGGCCACAAGCAATCCTGAAGCCCAACCATGCAGAAAGACCCAGGGAGCGAAGGATGGAGGGGACTGACGAGGTCCGGACAGGTACAGGACAGCCACAGAGAGAGAGAGAAAGAGAGAGAGAGAGAGAAGGGAAACAGATTACGAAGAAGGAGAAAGGCAGATTGGAAAAGACACAGAGACAAAAGTGTGAGTGGTGATGTGCGTTCATAAATGAAACTTGACCTTGCCAACAGCTGTGCTTACTGACTTATGAGACAATTATCTCTCACCAAGCTCCTATTGGTGCCTCTTTTTAATAGCCCAGCTGTGTGTGTGTGTTTGTGTGTGTAGGTGTGTCTGTGGAGGTACTTCAGTGTCACAGAGTAAAAGATCTGGGCCCTGAAGATTGCATTAAACCAGACCAACTGCTTTCCTATGGAAAATGCAGCAGGTTATCTGTAGTCTGATGAGTCTTCATGCTCAAGAGGCCCAAATGTTTCAATCCTAAAAACCACCTGGCACACTCAGCCCACACTCTCTCTCACCTCCTGCCTCACCGCCTCATCAGACACAATCTCCTGCACCTGGTCTCACCAGCTAAAGCTCCTCTCCGCTCATCAGCCAGACAGTATTTTAACAGCTCAGATCCTCACAGACACTGCCAGATTGTTGTTGCATCATACACTACTCTCCAGCACTCTTTTCCAGACTGATCTCCTGGTATCCACTCTGCCTGTCTCTGACCACGTCTTCTCGTCTCTGCCCTGGAAATCTGACCTGCCTTCTGCCCCTGACTGTGAGTTTTGCCTTTGTGTTTCCTGGGTCTGGAAGAATTGCCTGCTATCTCTTTAGAGCAGAGGTCTCCATCTCCGGTCCTGGAGAGCTACTGTCCTGCATGTTTTAGATGTTTCCTGCTCCAACACACCCCCTGTCCACCCAGGAAAGGAAGGCCATGGAGACTTACATCAGTGACTCCCTGGCAACAGGTATTATCTGTTCCTCTTCGTCACCTGCTGGAGCGTGTCTTTTTTGTTGAGAAGAAAGATAAGACTAACACCTTGCATCAGCTACAGTAGCCTGAACGACATCACAGTAAAGAACCAGTATCCCTTGCCTCTCATATCTACTGCCTTGTAACTGCTCCAGGGGCTACCCTAACCCCGGCTCCTTGAATGCCCTGTGTGTTAAGGCAGAGAAGTGCAACTTCCATGTCCCGTCTGTGTCGTTTCTGGGGTACATCGTGCCAAGGGCAGCCTCCAGATGGTCCCATCCAAGGTCTCAACAGTTCCTAAGTCCCGTAAACAGCTGCAGTCTTTCCAAGGATTTGCCAACTTCTACCGCAGATTCAACTACCGATCTGAAGCTGCTCCTCTCACCGCTCTCACCAGCCCCAAGGTGCCGTTCCACCTGCTGCCGACAACGCCTGCAAGAACCTGAAGTCCCGGTTCACCTCTGCACCCATCCTCCAAGTGCTTAATCCCAACAGTGAGTGTGCAGTCGAGGTCGACGCCTCAGATGTGGGGGTTGGAGTTCTCTTGTCCCAAAGGTCTGCTGCAGGAAAATCTCCCTCAGGGCAGACTGAAGGCAAAAACCAGGAGATGGAGATGACCCTGCGCTGCCTGGCATCCCAGAATCCATCCTCTTGGCACCAGCAGCTTCTGTGGGTGGAATACACTCCCAACTGCCTCTCCAGTTCTGCCACAGGCCTCTTTCTATTCCAGTTTGCCTATTGTTACCAGCCTCCACTTTCCCAGACCCAAGAGAGGTGGCCTGCCTGACTGCCCAAGCCTTAGTCCGTCGGTGTTGTCGAACCTGTGACCAAGCTTGATCCACTCCCCAACGATCTGTGGGGCGCTAAACCACCTCAGCCAACCAGCGACCTGAATACCAGGTTGGCCAAAGGCTGTGGCTCTCTGCCGGGACCTGCCTCTTCAGATAGTCTAAGAAGCTGGCACCCAGATTCATCAGCCCACTTCTCATCCAGCGCACCATCAGCACGAAAGCAGTGAGACCCCGCCCTCACTCAATATGAGCTGGGATTGGCTCCAGCAACCCCCGTGACCTGAAAACTGATGAACGGTAGAAGCTAGATGAATGAATGCTAAAACAGTTAAAGCAATGATACACAATCCTGGAGTCATTTCTGACAGTTGAAATGATCAAACTTTTAGTGAAGAGCTGGAATGTTTCTGGCAATTTCAAGATGCAGGTGTGTTTCTGTTTTGTCAACTGGATAAAACTATTTATTTATTTTTATTTTTTTTTTTTATTTTTTAAAGGACATCACACATCAGGTGGTATTAAAACCAATTTAAAATTCAGCTTCATGCTTGTTGCCACTTGTGATACTCACGCATGCACGCGCTTGCTCTCTTCTCTCCATAATTAGCTCCTGTTCAGTAAATGAGACACAGGCTCAGTTACGGATCATGACCACAGCATGCACTGTACGAGCGTAAACAGCTATTTCGGGGCTGCTTTGATGGCTGTAAAGTTTCTTACATGTAGTTGCACGAGGTTATAATGAAATCAACCAGGCTTGTAAATAAAAAGACACAATGTGACAAGAGACCATAAAGGCTTGAGTGATATTTCCTGCCAGGTGGGAGATTTTTCTTCATCTTCTGTGCAGTCTGTACTGATGCTGAGTGCCACCTTCATTTCACTTTATTTCCTTTGAATTGAACATCAACAGAAGGACCCCCTTGAAAATGAGATGGACCATCTCAAAGGGCTATCCTTGTAAATAAAGAACATGCTCTTGGTGACTATGGGGGACGTGTCCAGGGTAAATCCCATCCATTGGCAGCTGCAATTGGCTCCTTCACAGATTAGCCCAGTTGATGGATGTATGATAAATATAATGATATTTGCTCAGAACTGTATCACAATACTGCGTGGGTTTTACTCCGGGTACTCCGGTTTCCTCCCACCGTCCAAAGACATGTATGTTTAGGTTAACTGGTGATTCTACATTGTCTGTAGGTCTGAATTGCGAGCCTGAGTGGTTGTGTATCTTTGTGTGTTGGCCCTGTGTTGGACTGACGACCTGTCCAGGGTGTACCCCACCCCTGGCCCAGAACGTTGGCTGGGATTGGCTCCAGAACCCCCTGCAACCTGGAAACGGAAAAGCAGTAGAAGAGGGATGGATGGCTGGATGTATCACAATATTAAAGTGGGGTAACACTCCAGCCAACGAGAGAGTGACCTTTAAATAAAGTCATAACTGATATATCAGAAAATATGACTAAAATCTCTAATTGGGAGCAGCTTTCAAAGATTTAAACAGTGCAACTCAATTGTGAATTTGCTTTCAACCAATGTTTGTTCACATGTCCTATGTTCCATGCAAATGTCAACTATGACTATTGGTATGCAAACTGTCATTTTAAGCCTCCAGTTTGAATACAGTTTGTCATTAGATACCATCTGAGGTAACGAATCAGGTTAGAATTAGTGTAATTTTCCAATAGACTTCAACACAAAGGGAGTTTTTTTCACCTTCTCATGGTCAGTAGATAGAATGCTGGTTTAATGCTCTTTAGCATTTACATTACACTTTTGTCCAGTTTTATAGACAGTCTGGTTTTAATTCTAAACAACAACAACAACAAAAACTGAACGCCGAGAAATGTCTGATGAATAAAGAAAGAAGAAAAGAAGTGAAGACTTCCTTTTGACTGCTGGCCACGCCCACACTGCATATGAAATCATCCCAACTGACAACCATCACTCTGCTTTAAGATCTAATGCCCCTTGGGAGATTAAAAACCAGAAGCAACGGAGGAGAAAAAAATCTCCACTTAAATTGAAAAATACATCTATAACCTTCTTTTTTCCAGTTGAAGTTGAGTTTGAGCTGCTAATTTCACTTGGTCTTAGGTGCCTTTTTTTTTGGCAGCTCTGAAATTTATTTTGAAGATAAGGAGACTTAAAGAGTGGTGGATTTACTTTGACTGACAGCTCTCTTAGACTTCAAACCTCAGAGAGAGTCCCCCTCTCTCTTTGCCTAAGGTTTTCTGGCTCCAAAACAAACACTGACGAGATGGCAGCAGGCGGCAAAAACCTAAATCCACATATCATTTTAGAAACCTGCAAGTTATGTTCCAGACACTATGTCCTTATTTTTTACTACACACCTCCTAAACTCACTGGAACTAAATTTCGGAGGCAAACAGGAACTCAGAGTGATCATCTTTATTTAAAGGTACTGCAGCTTAAATCAGAATGATTTAGTTGCTTTGGCCCAAGGACCAGAACAAATCAGACATCAGATTGATTCGCCAATAATGGGGAAAGTTGAGTAAGAAGCTGTGTTCTGTAATGCATCTTGGTGTCAGAGGTGGACTGAGGAGACGTGGCCGGGTGTTTTGGAATCACCGATCACACCCAATCTGTCTCAGACACTGACAAGAACAACCCCCTCCCTGTCTGTTTGCCGACTTCCTCCTCTCCATCCCACTTCTTATCTCTAAAAGTTTGTCATTACCTTTCTTACGCTGATTGCCAAATCCATTATTTGCTTGTGCTCAAAGAGCTAGAGACAGGAGAGGTGGAGCAGAGGAACAGTAGCATCCATCAATAATTGAGAGGGTTTAAAGAAGTTGAATACCTTTGTCCTCTATGGCCTCTGATCTCATTCAGCTGAAAGCTATAAAACCCTGCGTATGTGTGCCAGTGACTAGACATTGTACTTACCACAGTGTGTAACTGCTCCACTGCAGTCAGTTCGTCTCAGGACACACAAATGCACACACACACATAGTCCAAGATTAGTTGCTGTGAAGAGTCTACTGCAGTGCACTCCCAGTTAACCATACTCAGCCATTCAACCATCATTCATCACAGGGACATAGCATGGTGCAACTTAAAAACACCTCAGCTCTCTCTTCTTTTTTTGTTTTTAAAGTTTTCCCAGCTCTAAATCCAGGCATGAAAGCTAATAAAAGATGTTCAGATACAATTGAGATGAAAAGAAGCACAGTGTCGAAAAAAAGTGAAACAAACAGACTACAGTAACAACAACAACAACAACAACAACAAAAAACAACCAGTCCCTTCTTCGACAGTGAAGTAAAGTTTTATGGAAGATCATTTGCTGAAATACTCAGCAGATAAACATCACTGCACAAGAAATATTTGAAAGATGGTGTTCGGCATAAAAGCAAAGAAGACTCAAAGCAGATCCATCTTTGCATGCACTGCTATGTAACAGCATTAAGTACCAAACACATTTTTTGCATCTTGCTCTTAGGAACTGCTGTGCAACTGATGCTGCTTCTGCTGGTGGTGGTTAAAGGCCCTTTAATCCTCTGTACCCCACGCTGATAACTGCTTAGCCCTCATCCATTTTATTCAGTAAATTAGGATGTCAAGAATGCCATTGTCTGGCATGTATAATAAGAAAAACATAAGTATACTTACATATATAAATCCCATTTGACACCTTTCACTGTTTTGTGTTAAATGTTAATATCCATAAGAAGATTTGGTTGATTGTAAGGGCAAAAATAACACCTGAGTGTAGCTTTAGATCCCCTCTCAGGCTTCTCCCAAGAGTTGTAGTAACAGATCAGTGAACCAATCAGAGGGGAGGATCTGAACCTCTCGCATGATTGGCTGACTGTTTTCTGAGTGATCTAATATAAACGTAGCAGATTTCAGGTTAAGTCTTGGAGAAACTAAATCTTCCAAAGCTGGATGGCAGGTACATCCAACATAGATGGGCTTGGGGCATGGCAGAAGTTGGTGACTGTTTTGTTGTGATGTCACAAAGATACAGAAGTCCTGACGGCAGTTTTTTTTTTTTTTTGCGCGTGTGTGTGTTTTGAGCACTTTGATACTTCGTTTGAAACTTTCACAGAATTAATAGAAAAGCTAGACTAGACTAGTGTGACATGAACATCAACCTAGTTAATATATTGAACTTTTAAAACTTCATGTTCCTTATTAAAGTCAGATAAATGTGTAATTTCATCCTTTTGTTCATCCCAAAATGAGCCAAAATATGAGCAACACATTTCCTACATGTGGGCTCAGGAGTTAGGAGAAATCTAACAATGGACATTTTGAGTATGGGCCATGCTAAATTTCCACTGACTGCTGCAAAAAAACACAAAGTCAACCAGGGGAAGCCTCCTAAAGAACTCACAAACAAGTTATAGCCTTAGATAAATCAGCCTGTGTTCTTGGAGTCCAATAAAAAGTTACCAACTATTGCTAACTGCATAAGAAGTACTTTCCAGCTAACCATGTTAGCTGGCTATAAATCCGCAGCATAAAAGTTGAAGATTTAGACTATTCATGAGGCTCAAATAGATTAAAATGGGGTAACTGCGTTGGAATAATACATGAATGCTCCCGTCACAAATCCGCAACATTAGCAAGTTGTTCTTCTGGTTTTGCCGACACTGTGAATACAGCAGGCCCATTTTTCTCTTTTCCTTCCTCTTCTAATGTTGTTTAAATTCAACCTGCATTAGTTCTGCTGAGAGTGTGACCACGGATGAACACACAGAATCATCTGGATAAATTAATTAATTAGACAATATTTTTATATATATTTTCCATGAACAATGATCCCTAACGGAAGTCTGACATGAAGGCATTGATCCCATTTTGAATCTGACTATGAACAATCAGTTTGATATGGGCCCATAGTAACAATGTGATAGTGTCAGCTGATTTGATCAAATACAGTATCTCCACGCTCAGATCTTGGCAGACTGTGTTAAAGCTGGCTGCAGATTATTCCAGTGACAAGGCAAAAGCAGTGGCTATCAGAAAACAAGGGGAGAAAGTGAAGCCTGGATAAACACCAGATCTGTGTGTATGTCTCTGTTTCACCCATCCACTTACTGTAGAACACACACTCACTTAGTCTCCACGCACATACACACTCTATTCCCATTCCTGTAGCAGGACACACATCTGCACAGGATTATCAGATTAGCAGCTGGAGATTTGGCTTCCCTGACAGGGTCTGTGTGTGCTGGGAAGTGAAGTGGGGCGCTTTGCTAGTGCTGATGTATACAGCAGGCAGAGCTGCTTTCTGATTGGTTCTTACAAAAAATAACTGTCCACCAGGAGCACGATGCCGACATATCACCAGACACCGCATCCCACTGCTTCCTTCCTTGCTTCCTTCCTGGCATGGAGGTCATCTCACTCCAGCTGGCTGATAGACTTCACATTCCTGGGCAACAGATGTGATGAGCTATGGCTGCCTGGCGACCAGCAAGATGGTCACTCTCTTTCTCTCTCTCTCACTCACGCACACACATGTATTTGTTTGTATATACTTTTGAAGACATATGGACTCGTGAAGACCTGTATAATTAAAAGGACTTATCTATATAATTAATTGATAAAGCAATCAATGTGTTTTCATCTCATACAAACAATGTAACTGCTTTAAACAATGAAACCCACTCATAATGACAATATTATACATGAACGACTTGATTTAAAACTGTTTGATAAATCTAAAAAAATTTGCAATGAGAAACCACCAGAAGCAGGAAAAAATAATAATACAATAATATGACAGTAGAATGTCAGGGGAAAACCGAATAAAAAAGGGAGAGAGATATGTTTAAGTGAGTAAAACCAGAAGTCAAGAGTGGGGTATTAACTGGAGAAAAAAAAGCTGAATAAAAATAGAATTTGCCAAGTAGTAAAAGGAAACAAATAAGAAAAGAATGAATAACTAAAAACAGAAAAAAAAGAAGAAGAGAAAAACAGACTAAAAAGGTAGGTGTTGAGTTTGCTGCTGCCCTGAGATCTTCAGAATGTAATTTGTCTTCATGTTTTTGGGCCAACTGACAATTTTAAGGCCAATATTCACTTTCGCTCTTCGTCTGTTTTGATCAGCAGAATCTCCTGAAAGGAAATCTCTATCTCTTTAGCTTCTAATTGTCTTTAATATGTCCACTAGCTAGTTGCTTACTTTACAATAGCTAATTGATTTTTTCGCAGCTTTGTTGCTGGTGGTTGATAAGGATGGTTCTACAACAGAGAAATGTGGTGGGTTGGAAAACCGAAATATCAAACACAAAAATCTCTCATGGAGCTACAGATTTGGGGGGGTTATTTTGTGTGGGTTTATCACTCCAAGAAATTATTATTATTCACATAAACTCCTAACCTAGTAGGTTCAACTTCAGAAATGCTACACACTTCAAAGAGGGGCAGTCATTGTAAGCATAGAGGTGAGACAGTAAATTTGGGCATCTGAGCCACTAACCAACGCTGTAATTCTTGTGGTGGGGAGCCATAACTGCTGGGGATGAAGAGAAGCTTGTGTACAGAGATATTTACTGTGCACACAGACTAAATGTCAAGCAGTCTTTCATTTGCTGGAACAAAAAAAAAAAAAAGAATGTTCAGACCTTATAAGCAGCAGCTACCTGCAATTATTTAAGAGGAAAGTTCAGGTGAAACAATAGCTCAATAGTTAATCTGTGTATGCATGGTTGGTTATGTTCAGTGTAACTTATCAACTAATAATCTCTGAAAAAAAGTGTTGACGTAGAATCTGACGCTCAAAACCAAAGCCAGTGCCCAAATCCTTTAAAGCTGTGTTATATCTAATGACCATCAGGCTGTAGAATGAACTCAATTTATATTGAAGTCTATGGGGAAATGATCCTACATCTCACTTGATTTATTACCTCAGCAAATGTTCCCAGAACAATTTTATGGTCTCAGTCTGGACTTTCAAATCTTTTTTTCAATACAACATGAAATCCAACCCATTTGGATTTGGGTTCATCATTATCCAATTCCAGACTGGACTCAGATGCCCTATTGAACCACAACCAGCTCGTTCTCATGTCCTGAACTCGCCTGCTGGAAAAGAATGACCCAAGAAAAACGACACCAAAAAGAGCAACTCTAAGACAGTAAAAGAGACAGTCGGTGGTGGGTAGAGATTTGAATAGAAGCACATTTTAGGCACCATGTGCGACTTGGTGATGCAAGCATCCCTGGCCAGCATAGATCTTTGCTCGGTGGCATATGGCTGGCTGGGAGAGACACGTGTTATTGTCATAAATACACCAAAGGCCCTACCATGTGATTTCATCATCTCATTTAAATTTCTGCACTTCCCTGAGGCCGCGTTTGTCTCTGAAGGTAATGTGTGATTATCTACGGCGGTCGCAGTTACTCACATCATGACACTGAGCAGAGGAAGCCGAGCCTCTAATGGGGCCTCTGTCCCTGCCAGCAATCGAAGCCAACACTCGACTTGCACAGCTTGCTTTAAAAATCTCAACTGATGAGTGAGGTGGGGACTTCATTACTGTCTTTGCAATTTCATTGCTACTTCTGCACCAAGAATGCAGTATTGAGTTTTATAAACTTTTCAAAATATCCATCAAACATGTTCGGCAAGCAGAAATTCCATTTTAGCACGGGCACCAGAGGACACAAAGAAATGCACTGATTGGTTAAAAGGGGATAGGAGAAGGAGTTTAACAACTGAAAACACTGTCTGTTTGAATCCTAGCTTTTTACCAGGCTGTCAGACGGACACCAAGCTGACATGAAAACAGCTGCACTGAAGCACCAAAGCTGGCAGCATAGAAGTCTGGTTTTTCATGACAGGGTGAGATCTTAACTTACACGAACAAAGGAAAGATTGCTGTTAATACTCAGCAAACAAACGAGAAAATGATCAAAATGGTATACAGAGAAAACTCTGTTGTGTTTTAGAGCTGCAGGATTAATTAGCATTTTTTGCATAGTCATTATTTAAGTGGTACACAAAAAGCTTTCCTCAAGGGACCATAGTGAAAATTAAGTCATTTTTTTACAGCTTGCACAACTTTTTAATATCTGCTATCCTTAAAGAATAAAAACTTTATTAGATGAGTGTCAAAGGTTACTTTGAACTCTCTTAATGGCCTGTGCTGGGATATAGCTCAAGTCTCTGAATTTTTTCAGATGCAGTAGGCATGTAATCATTTTCTTTTCAAAGGCATCTTAATAGATTTGATAGACCCAGTGCTCTCAAAGCATTTATTTGATGACAGTCAGCACTCGAGATGCAAGGCTGGGTGATGTCTGACTTCTGCTTTATTATATATATATATATATATATTTTTTTTTTTTCATGTGAGCTGGTTATAAACCAAAGATTAGTTTGGATGTTTTGAGTGAAATGGTCACTGTGGATCTATTGCTGGTAAGACAACTGTGAAAGAAAGACCACTTTGGTCTGAAGACTTATCATGAGCAAAATAAAGAGTCAACACCATTCCACCATGAACAGCAGTGAACCAATGGCAGTCTTAAAAAAAAAAACAGATTTTCACAGTAAAGGAATTAGACATCACAACCCCAAGGAACCAATTCCATGAACTTTTGGGGACAACGAGGAGGGGCAAAATGTAGGAATTCTGTCGGCAATGGGGCAGAGACAAAGAATTAAATAAAACTGCTTGGAGAAAAGTAAAACACGGGCCCTTCTTGGGACTTATATCTTACACAATTTACACTCATTGTGGTTTACCAAAGATCATGTCAGCATAGTTTCAGATCTCCTTTCCGACTTTGGTCTTGTTATCTCCCGAGAACATATTGTTCAGCCAATCAGAAAAGAGACTTAGCGACTGAATCAGATTTCATATAAAGACTTGGAGAAACTATTAAACTTTGGATTTTTGGTAGGTGGCTCTGATCTAACTTTGCTGGGTGCAAAGCTTAGGGTAGCGACTGTTTCATTGTGATATCACAAAGTTCCAGAAATCCTGACAGCTCATTTGAAGTAATCTTCTTAATGTGAGCATTTCCCCAGATTGAGCATTTTCAATGGGCATAATGCACTTATACCTGCTTGATAATAAAAAAACTACAAAACTACATCTTACTTTGAACAAACTGCGACCTTTAGATTATAAAAAAAAAAAAGACAAAAACAAGACAATTGGTATTCTACCAATTGTACCAATTTGTCACAGCGTGGGTGAACAAATTATGTGGTGAAAATTTTAAGTCAAAGCTGGGGAGTGAAAAAGTGTCTGAACAGAAGGAGTACAGACAAAACCTTTTACCTGGCACACAGTGTCAAATCATGCTTGGAAATGTCTTTTTGAGTACTTATGGGCATAGAAAGCAAACAGGAAAGATACTCTAATAGATGACGGGTGGAATTTGCTCCTATGAATGTCTGCTACAACATACAACATTGCAACAGTGTTTTATTGCTCTAGCCTTTTGCCATAAACGAAATCAACAGTGGAAGAGAACACACAACAAGTTTTTATAGATCTTGCCATGACTGGAGTCAACCAAAAATCAATACTCTTTCTCTTTTCCTTTGGAATATCTGAGACAGCGAGACTCTTCTGTGTATCTGTTTTTCTCAGAATTTCTGATCTTTGATTTGGTCATTAGAGCAAAAATTCAGCCTCAAGGCAGCACAATTACTTTTGTAATGGTTGACAGTTTAGTCAATACTTGTGGCTACTAAATGTCTCTCCCCACACTATAATCAGAAATGAGGCTCCGATCATCAAGATCCTTAAACCAGGATTAAATAACCGCCAGTAAATTCTGATGATTATTATGCTGAAAATTGAAAAGCATCATTCCATGTGGTTTGAAGGGGTCCAACTTTAAATCAAGCAGAAAAATGCCCCAAGAGTCTCACACAACTCAGGGCTACTCCATGTTAGATTCATTTCACTTTTGTATTCCAGATTTCCAACATTAAATCACGGACATAACTTGGCTGTCAAAGTGGATACATGCTGAAGAGCCTCAACCTGCATTCTATCTAATGTCCAATAGGGGGTGACTTCACAACTCTTAAAAAAAAAATCTGCTTATACTGAAGTGTATGGAGAAATTATCCTACTTCTTGCTTGATTATTACCTCAGTAAATGTTTTCTGAATGAGATCGTGGTCTCAGTCTGTAGTCTTCTTCAATACAACATGATGTGTATTTTTTAAACGATGGTCCCATTTATAGGAAAATAGACGATTAAGCAGGGGATCTCTCAGCTCTGCTCCATCCGTGCATCCAAATATAGTTTCTGCTGGTTTAAAAAAAAACAAAAAAAAAAACATTCCCAAAAGACAAACTACAAACTGGAGGGTTCAAAATGGTAGCCCCCAAACATATGGGTAATCAAGAATACCTAAGATGCTGAGGCATTAAAGATCAAGTCCACCTCTGATTCAGAAAAAGTCCTGTCAGGACCTCATGTGTGACAACACGGGTGGTAAAAGAACATCAGGATGGAGTACCACCTATTGTCAGAATGATGTAGTGGAGTGATGTGCTGGCAACCAGCCATAAACAGCCACTGATGGCCTCTCATATCATGATTGGTGGGACAAGTCACTTTCACTTTTGCCACTTTAAGCCTACAAGACAGTATTAAGCTACCTGTGTTGTAGCTAAGCTTGCATCTCTTCTATCAGAGATTTGTATCAGAAATGACTTCACGTAATCATAACAACGCTCTTTAGAGTGGTTAAGTGGTTTGTCAGCCATAAATATCTGGAGACACTAGCGAGATATTGGACTATGTGTAGTTTAGGACCTGAGGTCCCTAGAGCTGCGGTTCTGGGTAGGTAAGACAACAATGAAAAAAAAAGATGAGAAATGGATAATAAAGATTATAAATTACAGATCAGTTATCCTCCCCACTGGCTATGCATTCACAAATATCCTGTGGCTGTGTCCCAAACCACTGTTGCAAAACGCTGAAAGTCTGTCCTGAAACAAGAAGGTCTGGCTTGGATTAGATTTTCACTTTTCATCACTGACTGTGCCTGCCCTTATTGGTTGTGTTGCAAAACCAACCCCTAATCTCCCCAAGCTATAGATTTATTATTATTTTTTTTTCTGTTACTCTTCAGGGGTACATTCAACTTTTGGCCCGAGTGACTATTATTATGACTTGTACTTGGTAAATGGATACACAATGGATGAAGCTCATCCAGTGTAAGGGCTTGTCTTTTTAGTTTTTGAGATCCTCATGGTTTTAGTCGAGTGCATATTCAGCAATCAGGCTGCACAGTGAAGCACTACTCGCCTCACAGAAGATCTGGGGCAGGTAGTACTGTTTATTTATTTATTCATTTATTCGACTAGTCTGGATAAAAAAAAATATGATTCCTTATTTTTTGTTAAGTTGTGCTGTTTGCATTTTTTAATTGATGCTGTTAATACCGATAAAATGCTGCCTGTAAACGGGGCCCATCAATTTATTACGCCCCTGGGCAACATAGTGGGTTAATCTGGCCCTGCTTTCCAGGCATTGCACTACTGTATATTTACCGTCTATACACATACTGCCTTTGAGGAACACCATGTAGGCAAATATACGAAAACTCACTACAGGCATGAGATTCCTTCCATCATTGCCACTGTCAGATAGTTTCTCAGGAGTATCTGAGAGAATACACAAGTTAAACCCATTGTCCCTTGACTCACGTTCACTTTTCCTCAGTAAAATAAATCACACATCTCACTCTGATGAACAAGCAAACATGATGACAGGCGTTATGGATTAATACAGTGGCTGAGGGGAAGTTTAACTTCAAACGTGCCAAATGTAGCTTGTGTAACATCAAAGCACTATTGTCAAATAACCATGAAACCATGGATTATAATTAGAAGTTCATAATGAAATGACACCATAGTTGATATAATTAGTCATCTTTCCTGTTCTTTAACAAGAACTTGGTCAAAAAAAGATCAGTAGAATGTTTTATAAACCCCAGTGCTTCCTGGGACCTAAAGAAGCCAACACTGACTCACATTAATTATGAAGAACTACACGGAAGCAGCGTTGCAGCTACAGTTCCTGCCAAATTAATATCTGGCTAAAAAGGAGAGAGGAAGTTAAGTCTCCAGATGAAATTCATCCTAACATTGTTCTGCTGGAGTTACCCAGCCTAATACATTTTAGGTGAGTTTTGTTTATGGTTCTGCAAGCATAAAAAGAAAAAGCTAAAGTCAAGAGGTTCAGCAGCAGCATTTCTGCCCAGGAGTAATATCCCTTGTTTTTTATGGATAACCCACAAACCTCTCCCAGAAAGTTTTCCACTGGAATCACCTTATTTCAGAGAGAATAATTCCGACTCAATATTTAGAGTCTGTTCATTTTGAAGACAATATTGCACAAAAAAATTTTAAAAGTATGTTGTAGGCTGATAGCTACAAGATGGGATTATTTTTTTTATATTTGATGTTTAGGAACTAATCTTAAAGTTCTATACAGTCTAAAAGTAAATGGCCATGGATTTTTCACATTATCAGTCAAGTCTTGGTTCTACATTAATTAATTACTACTGAGAAAGACTCAAAATGGTTAGTCCAGAGAGAAATGTTTGTGACCTATATTTACAAACTGAGTCTTGAAACCAGCTGCTGGGGTTTCTCTAACTTTGTGATGTCACAACAAAGCAGTAACTGGTATCAGCCAACCTTATAGGATTTGGTTTCTCTGAGTGTTTACCTGATATCAGCTATATTTTTAATTTAATCACTCAAAAAAGAGACTCTTTTTATTATTATTAGAGCTTCAGAGAGAAGCCTCCAGAGAGAGATGGAAACTATATTGACAGGGTTTTTCTTAGGATACATACAACTATAAATGTGTTCCCGTGGATATCAACATTTTAATAAAAGATGGGAAAGTCTAAAGTGAGGGACTTTTAAGGAAATATGATCACCCATACAGCTTTGCTAGCTAGCTAAGACAGCAGCAGACAAGCTAAACCAACATTAATTGTCCAAAGGCCTTTGAAAGAGCATGTGATTTGTTGACAGAATGTGACCATTGAATTAGCATTTTTCTGCATGATATTTTATTTTCTATTGTTCCTAGTGCCTTAGTTTGCATAATTTTGGACATTCCCACCACTAACCGGTGCAGATAAGGCACAAACTTGTGAATAAAAATTGACCAAAATGCTGGAAGTAAAATCTAAATTTCCTGCAAGAGGACAATGGACACCAACAAAACATGGTGTCCAGGACCATTTTTTGTTCAGGTGATACACACGGACATGGAGGGTGAGAACATTCACCAGCCACACACTGACGTGGATGGTAAAAAAAAAAAAAAAAAAAAGGAAAGGAAGGTAAGAACTCTGCTCTCTAATGAACCTGAAGCTTTGGAGGATGTAATTTACATACCCAACACTAACTTGTTCTTTTTTTCCCCCCCTCTGGATGCCACAATACAGGAGCACTACAAAGTCGTTTCATTACGAGGCAATGAAAGTCCTGGTCGCTCTTTAAAACAGCACACTAAAAATGTACTTATACATTGATTAACAAAAGACTGAATATTTTATATGGATGAGAATGGTGCTGTTGTAATTTATAGGGATTCATTACCCAACTCTTAGGACGTGGGATGGTTGATGAGCTGGATGTGAAAGAAAAGACATGGAGCACTGATCAAGAAGTAGGAAGGGCAGGTGCATACAGGTATTGGAAAAGCAACAGGAAGTTTGTTATTGTAATTAATTATTGTAGATTTGGCCACTGATCTACACAGTGCCAGATGTAGCAAGTGCCAAGAACCATAAATCTGCATTATCTTTACTGACTATCAGAGGGCCACTCTCCTGATTGTAAATAGAAGTCAGATTGTATTGAAGCCTATGGGAAAATGTCTCTACTTCTAACTTGATTTATTACCTCAGTTAACATTTTCCTATTTAGTTGGTCTCAGTCTACAGTTTAAAGTCTTAAAAAAAACCCCCACAAGGGTCATCTTTGTGAATGAGGAAAATCGACTCTGAATCAGGGTATTTAATTATATGTGTTAGGGGGTGTGGCTACCGTATGACTGGCAGCACACACTCAGTACAGAGCAGGTCAGATCCAGCCTTTATCCTTATCAGCTCCACCTTCAACAGTTCACAAATCAATAGGTGATAGTTGTGTGGGTTGGCTCTGGGAACCAACACTGGCTGTGACACATATCTCAAGCAGCCAGTTGAATTACTTCCAACTTTTATCTTAGAAAGAGTCATTGGTCTCCTTTTGAGAGTCATAACTTTACATCATGGCTAACTATGCCTGACAAACATTAAGTGTGATATACTCTCTTCAATGATATTGTAATCTAAGATGTCCATCGTGACAAATGCTTGTAATTCTCCTTAGGAATCATGGAGAAAAACCCTTTTTATGACCTCAGAGTTTATCTAAGAATTATCAACTGCTGAACAATCAACTCAATCCATCTGGAAAAAAAAAAAAAAAGGAAAATGATGATTGCAAAGAAAGAATAACTCCCTTAATGGTGATGTCGGTGCCCACAGCAGACAGTCACTATCTGTTTCACTGTCACTGGAGCTACGACAAGCTTTGCTTCCTGATTACATCACAGATTAAAGGTCTTGGCTCTGAGAAGACTTCCATATGCACAATCCAGACTCAGCTTTACAAGATCATAGTCCTGCTCTGAAGTCTGGTTGGATCAAGTTAGACTTGATGAATGTGTTTAGTTTAACCTGACATCATCACATGGAAACAATTGACTGACCATCCGTCCAACTTTAACAATCTAAACATAATGTATACTGTCAAATGTGACTGAGGAGCCTGTGGATCATTGCAACACCTAATTCTCTCAATTACTCAGCGACTATTTGAATCAGTCCAACCAAAGATTTATATGTTAACTATCAACACCAATATGTCAATCACTCATACCAGTTTAAAATGATTACATGTCACTTTTCATTCCCAAGAACTATTTTAATGAGAAAATTAAGATGGGGCAACCTGATAAACACACCTGCAACACAAATCAAATGTGACATATGGAAAGTACATTTGATTTCATAAGTCGACTTTTTTCTTTTTGTCCTAAATATAGTTGATATAACACAAGAAACTATAAAAGATCATGAAAAGCTCCCAAAATAATTCCCAAAATAACCTGTTTTGTGTTTTCTTGTGATTCTTACTGTTGCATTTGCTGTGTAACAGTGCACAATTAGCACAATACTTTGGATATTTCGAATAAAAATGTTGAAAAATACTGTTGTGTGGCCTGTTTACATTTCATTGTGTAGTTGTCTCCACCCTGGCAGCCAAACTCACAAACTTGAACATGTGCTAATCCTGTCGCTTAGACGGCAACAAAACAATTACTTCCTTCAACAAACGCAGCAGCTGATATTGACTGTGTCGTTTATATTACTGGTACAGAGAGCCTGTAACTGAGCATGTGCAGTATGAATGTGGTGGGTGCAGTAATAAGACTTTTTTAATAAGGAATTTTTTTTCCTGTTGTAGCCGCCCACTAGTTTAGGGATGGTTAGTCAGTTGGTTGGGGGGGGGGCATTAGGGCAGCTAACCCTGGAGAGGTTGCCTTCCTCACAGAACTGAGGCTTAGACACAAACAACCAATTACATTCAGGATCTAGTCTCTCTAGTCGACCTGAACTGCATCTTGTTGGACTGTGGGAGGAAACTGGAGCATCTGCCTGGAACCCACGCACGCACGCAGAGGGAGAATGTGCAACACTCCCAGAAACTCCCTGACCCCCCTGCAGGTTGGAAACCTATACCAGAGTGATAACCACTGCACCACCACGCCATGCCTCAATCTGTCTCTCCTCAGATCAGCTTCAGTATTTAAAATAGTGTTATTCAATGCAATACAACCACTTCATGACCATTATGGTGAAAGCAGATAATGAGGTGAAGCACAAGGGGGGACTTTCTGTGGATAAGGGGTGCTCGTTAGGCTGTGTTAGGTGCTGCCTCGATTGGATTCAATTAAAAAGGACATAGGGTGTAGCTCTGAGGTTTGCTCATGAGGATAACCTGAGGGCCAAATTACACAGAAAGAAAAGAGGGAGGGGGGCTGGTTTAATGGAAACATAGCGGTTTACGCAGCAGTTAAGAAGAACAGGAGTGGATCACTTGCTGGAGACTCATTCACTCTAAACTCAGTGTTTTCATTTTATTCTTACACACCGAATCCGCCGACTGATGTGAATGAAACACACTCAAACGTGTAAATCATCTGGACAGACGTTTGTGATTTTACTGTGAAATGTACCATCTCCAGTAAACAGGTAGTTTAAACACCCCAGTCAAAGTGGGGGTTGAGGACGCAGTGGCTGGGGAGCGTGAGGTCATGTGTCCAAAGAGACAAGACGGAGCGGGCAGTCAATTCGCTCCACCGGTCAGGCTGACCCACACCGCCGCATCCTCAGCGCCCTGTGCGCTCACCGGGCGCGCACAAGCCCAGAGCCCGGAGACTTTATAACGACAGAGGGGGACAGAGAGGAGGGAAGGGATGGGAGGAAGGGGAGGGGGGGGCTAGCAGCGGATACGTGATATATTAATAACGCCCCCCCCCCCCCAAAAAAAAGCTAAACTACAATTGTCTTTGAGGTTTGTATTAAAACGAGCCCACCCATGTCATCCGTGCGTCAGAAGCCTGCGCATCCAGTTCTGGAGACTACACTGTGCTCATCCTGAATCACACACACACTCTGTCTCGCACGCACACACACACGCTGAAAGACCCATGAGGTAACTACACATAAAACAACAACGGGGACGTATCAAGGCGGAAACACAGCGAGGAAAACATTTAGCCATTTTTCTCTCCACCTGCCGGAGCGCGTCATAATGAAGGAGCACTCCGTGCGGATTAAAAGCTTTGTTTTTATACTACTGCCCAAAATCCAAAGCCCAATGTGAGCCTGCGGGGCTTTTATGAACGTTTTTAACTCAAAAGATCATTCATTTGATGTACCTGCCCGACAAACGACGCCCATAACTCACCTGATATGCAGACAATAAAATTGGCTTGAAGAATGATAAGTATTTCCCAAAATATATCCATCCTCTCATTCCAGACACATTACGCGCAGGTTGGAAAGAAAAAAAATCAAGATTGAAATCAAGAAGAAATGGCGCTTTAGCAGTTGCAGATGTCCTGTCCTCCCAGACCGGATCCCGCTGTACACCTTCCACCAGGTATTTTCCACACCAGACACATAGCAGGTGCTCAAAGCCTCGGGATTAAATGTTTCACGTTCCCACCAATAATAGTAACCATTCCAGAGATGGTAAAAAAAAAGAATGACTACAAAGGATGAACTCCAGACAAAAATAAATATAAATACATAAATTGATCCTCTTCTTCAGTTCACTGTGTTATTCCGGTGCGTCCTAGAATGAATGGACATCATCCATCCATCCGTCCACCCGTCGCTGTTTCACAGAGCAGGCATCCCGCTCTCACCACGGAAAGTCAAACATGACAGTTTCGGTAAGCGAGGAAAAGAAAAAAAGAGAAAAGGGAAAAAAGAATCTCAGTGTGGGAAGAGAAAGAGGGGGAAAGCCGGATTACTGATGGTGGGACCGCGGCGGGACCGGACTAACACCTGGAAACGACTCACAACTCCGAGAAAACTCGCATCGCCAGGTGGCGAGCCTCCGATCTAGACTTGTTCCCCCCTCCGTCACTGCAGGGGACCAGCGTCAAGCTCCCCGCAGCACAGCCCACTCTCCCGGTGCCGGCTGTCAAAGTAAAAGCACTGATGGATTTGCCCTTAATGGAGACGTTGAACAAATCAGTGTGGCAATGCTGTAGGTTAAGCATTTTAGGGGATTTCTGTTTCTTTTATGTTTCTGACGACATTTGCAAATAAGGAAAGAGAGCAAAGGTTGCAAACAAACCATAAAACAGGATGTTTACAGTTTAAGCTGCAGTTTATTGGGTTTCCTGTTAAATCCAACAGTAGGCCAAAGTAATGACGGTGGAGCCAACTGATAATATATTTCTAAACGAATCATCCATTAATTGTGTGTTCTCAAAGTGCATCGGTGTAATCTCTGTAAACTTCATTAACCCTGGGCATAATTCATTTTTAGATTTTTTTTCTTAATGGCCTTTTATTTTGGGAATTTCCGGTCATCTTCTGTTGAAATGTGACACATTTACGACACGGCTCTCTCTCTCTCTCTCTCTCTCTCTCTCTCCATCCCACACACACCCTGGGCGCAACTACAACACTGCTCCCTAAACACGTCAGGTGTCCCGTGCACATATGAGAGAGGGAGCGGGGAGGGATGTGTGAGTTATGGGAGGGGAGGCAACTTCCAGTATCCTCTGAAAAAAAAAAACACTGCTTGGAAAAGTCCCAACCGCGAAGCTTTAACGCACCAGAAGATGGGATGCGCCCTCAGAGGCAGAGGAAAAAAAACAATTAGAAGATGATGTTTACCTTTAATATCATTCATAATAATAATAATAATAATAATAAAACCGTGTTGGTTTGCATCCCCTGAAAGTCGTGGTGGACTACCAGCTCCGTGGTACCCACACCGAGCCACCCAGCTTCTGCGGCTTTTCCACACCGTCAGGATTCACTGGGAGCGATGCGTGCGGGTCACAGTCAGAAAGGCGAGCATGGAAAAAGCCGCGCGCAGCCGAAATGATAATAAATAATAATAATAATAATAATAATATTGTGAAAAACAAGAGGAAGAAAAAAAACCAGTTTGCGTTGAAGAGAGGGTGAAGAGTGATTCAGCTTTAGGCTCAGAGGAAGGAAGGAGATACAGTGAGGGTCTGACTGTGGGAAGAATTGTGAACAGTTGGAATCACATTCATGCCAGAGGATTTGTGTGTGAGAAGACACACACACACACACACACACACACACACACACATCTACAGTGAGAGAGCACACACAAACAAGATCATTACCAGAAAGACTGGCAGCCTCTTTACCAATCTGCTCCTCTCAAATGAGAAGATAGTGTGTGTGTGTGTGTGTGTGTGTGTGTGTTGGCCTTCACACATTTGCTCTGCATATTTTATGACTGGCTGATGAAATATAATTGTTACATCATCAACAAATATTTCCATTTTCTAAAGATCAGCGTATAAAAATTGTCACAGTGTCCGTGTGTTGTTGTGTTGGTTCACAATGAGTCAGAACCAAAGTCCTCAGATATTACACATACTGAGTTTACAATTCTAACAATGCACCAGAGAATTATTATCCATATTATTATCATAATTTTTCCTGAAAGGAAGAAAACTAAGTAATTTTCCTTTTGCTAGATATTTTATATTTATTAATTATGAAATTATATGTAAGTCAGTCAGATATATCACCGCCAGCCACTTTATTAGGAACACCTGCTCAACAACAACTGCAAATATCTAACCAGACAATCAAATGACAGCAACTTGATGCATTTAGGAACTTTGACATCGTCGAGATGATCTGCTGAAGTTCAGCCTGTATGTCAGAGAGGGGAAGAAAGTTGATATAAGTGACTTCAAAATTGACATGGTTGGTGATAGCAGTCTGTGTATTTCAGAAACTGACGATCTACTGGGATTATTCACACACAACCATCTGTACAGAGTCCGAAAAAGAGAAAATATCCAAAGAGTGGGAGTTTTCTGGGTGAAAATGCCTTATTGATGTCGCAGGTCAGATGAGAACAGCCAGACTGGTTCAAGCTGATAGAAAAGCCACCGTTAACTCAACTAACCACTTGTTACAACTGAGGGGTGCAGAAGAGCATCTCTGAAGGGAGACCATGTTGAACACCTTGAAACAGATGAAAGTGAGACTACAATTCACACAGACGCAACAAAAATGGACAGTAGAAGAAGAAAAATGCATCGTGGTCTGATGAGTCTCAATTGCTGTTGCGACATTTGATTGGTAGGGTCAGAATTGGTAACATCATGAAAGCATGGATTTGGTTTTGATGGATGGGTTTGTAAAGTGAAGGCGATGCTGGAGAGCTTTAAGCCTAAATTATTTCTAATGACCATCAAGGGGCAACTCTGCTGGTTGTAAAAGAAAAAAAAGTCCAATGGTATTGAATCTATGTGAAAATGGCCCTACTTTTCTTTTGATTTATTAACTCAGTAAACATTTTCCTCATGAGTTTAAGGTTTGAGTCCCTAGTTTCAAGTCTTCCTCAATACAAAAGAATGTGAATTAGGGGGCATGGCTGCCATCTGATTAACAATATTTACCAGTGATGACCTGCTTGACAGTCAGGATAGAGCACAGGGCAGGTCAGATCCAACCCTCAGACTGGTTAAAAAAATATCACGGCTACGTTTAAATTAGAAACTGGAAGCTGCAAAAGGGCATCTCACAAACCAATGGGTTACACCATGTTTCCACTTCACTGAGTGCTAGCCATGTTGATGTGCACCCAGAGGCTAATATTAGCTTGATTAGCAGTTATTCAAGAGGAGGCAGCAGAGGAATGAATTTGTACTTACCACCAGGTCTAATGGATGACCGTCAAATGGGTGATTCCAGGTTTGTTTTTTTACACAGTTGGATCATGCATTTACATCTACACACCAATCTGTAACTTATTATATGATATAAAAATTTGCATCTACTGTGATGTATTGACAATGAATGATAAGGTCTATAGATCTCAACGTGTGATCAGATGCCATCATCCATTCATTCGTACTTTGTGGACCTGCAAAGAGCCGTTCTGTTTCTCTTGATTGCTGTGTGTTTTCCACTTTGTAAGCTAACTTTGTGTCAGTTGGTTGGCACTGGCTGAAAAAATGCCATTTTGCATGTTTGTTAGTTGCAGCGGCAGTTTGAGTCCAGGACAAGCTATCAGAGTGGAGTTGCCCCAAGAAAAATCTTTTCCTTGGGGCAAATCACAGTCGTGTTATGTCGCACTCCGGGTCAGATGGCACAGATATTTTCCAGACTTTTGCTATTTTACTTTCTGAGAAGAACATACAACTCAGTATTGGCTCATCCCCACTGATAATAAAGTTTAAGTGTAGGAGCTTCTTTTTCGTGTAAAAGCAAACTGCTACTGTGAGTCCACATGCAGCTCAGTGTAACAGCTTTAGTCCACAAGCTTCCCAGGTAATAAAATACCATGCCGATTAGTCCACCTGTTCGTTCTTCTGGGGTGGGCTTCTGAAAACCCTGAGTTTTGTGAGAAGGTGTTGCGGTGTTTGAAGTGCGAATGACTTAATGTGATTTTCCTCCATTTATCCCTTCCCATTTGTGGCCCCTGTGATGTTCCGAGAGGCCGGGCAGGAGGTACAGAATGACAGACAATCAATACCATACACAGATTGTTTTTTCAAGTGCCACTTTCCCACATCAAAGAGGTACATTCTTGGAGACTCGCTGTCCCTTTGGACCCAAATGCATTTACCCGTCAAATCTCTTTTGGTGCCTTATCCCCGCCATGTGGGCATGCGGGACGTAAAGCAGCTTCTTTTAGAGAGAGCCTTTTCTAAGGTTACTTTCTGCTGGAAGTGCACAATAGTGAATTCAGTTTCAACTCCGGCTTGTTATTCAGCCAACAATGGCCTCTGTGTTGCTGCTGTGAGGAAGGAAATTACTGCTCCCACAACTCAGCTCACTTATCAAATCTGATTCCTCCATCGACTCACTCTCTGATTCACTCTGTCTTTAATGCTTTGATGGTGTGTTTTCAAATATAGTCCAATCCCTGGGATTGCTATAATGTTTTCATGAGGCTCCGGAAAAAAAGTTAAAGGAGAATTTAGTGATTGAATGGCAGCATGGCTGATTAGGTTCTTGTTATTCAAATGCAGTTGGTAAGCTTGGCTTGGAGGGAGAAGTCAGTTCAATTATGTGTTAACGTCAAACTTTAAATTCGTTTCTCGGAATGATCTGGTAAACTAGGTGCACCCTCAGTGTTTTACTGTGTTGGACAGAAAACAGCCCAATGTGTAACATCAACACTTTCCACTTACAAATGAAAGCTCCATTTGCCTCAAAAACCAAGGATGTGACCAACTGATGAGGAAGCTTATGTTTTCTGCTTGCTTCTCTATAAGAAAATCACTTAAATTTTATCAAGAGTTTGGTCTAGACCTGCTCTATATGTAAAGTGCCTTAATGTAACTTTGTTATGATTTGGCGCAATATAAATTAATCAGATTTGATTTGATTTGATTTAAACTAGAATCGCTGCTTCGTAGTTTTATCCATCCACCACTTAGACTAGTTTCAGGTCATGTCCCTGTGCTTCCCAAAATCATGACCACAAACAATCTTTGACCGCCAAAAATTAAATCAGCTCATTCTTGAGTCAAATAATTGTTTGTTCCAAATTTTAAGAACTTTCAATAAGATTTGACTCAGATAGCGCTTTCAGAAGAATTGGACAGACGACCTGAAAACACAATGCCTCTTGTCTTGGCTGTCACTAAGACCAGAAAAAAGTCTAGTATGACGATAGGCAGACCACAGTCCACATCCTAACAAGACCCAAACCTATAACATTGAAATTACTACATTACAGCTTGATGAATAGGTGTGGGCAGCACAATGGAATAGTGGTTAGTACTGTTGCCTTACAGCAAGAAGGTTCTGGATATTTGAGTAGTCTGGCCTCCTACCACCATCCAAAAACATGCAGGTTTAGGTTAAATGATGATTCTAGATTGCCTATAGGCCTGAATGTGAATGGTTGTTTGTCTATATGTCGGCCCTGCTATAGACTGGTGCCCTGTCCAGGGTGTACCTCACCCCCGCCCTGGCAGTATTTATGTGCTATGGCGCCAATGATGTCAACACTACATCCAGGTGAACATGCTAGTTTTCCCGTCTTTTCCAGCTGTAACATCTCTCAGAGCACAGACAAACACCAGGACGTTGATGTTAAAACAGAAGCACACCAGCGCCACAAAACAACTTGTGAAATCTTACAACCACCAATGGACAAATCTATTACTTTCACATGGTCAGCAACCCAGATGCAAAAGAAACCTGGGATATTTTGGTGGAAGAGGGGGATGAAGGAAATAGGCTCACAGGACAGTCAGGCTGTGTATCAGAAATACATGGATATGGATGTCTATCCACACTAAAACACACACATACCTGTCTAGTCATGGACAACCCTGTGAAAAGTTAAGTTCAGTTAAGATGAATACATGGAAACAATTAAAAAGAAAAGTGTCAAACTACCTGGGATCGATTGGCGACCTGTCCAGGGTGTACAGTGAGAGAGAGGGAGAGAGAGGTCAGACTTCTCTTTTTATTTTATTTTTGTAAAAAAAAAAAAACACTTCATTTTGAAATGCACATTCTTCAAAATTCATCTGTTCTTTATTACAGACTCTATTTTCCTTGAAATGAGAAGAGTTATTAGAAATGATGCTAATATTCATGAGCCCTCAGGCTAACCCCACCTCCAGACCAACGTTCTGGACCATTGCTTCAGGAAATTTTGTCCAACTCCAACCTCTTTGAATCTTAATTGTGGATCCCCCTCCCCTTGCATGATATATTCTACACATGGCTGACTGCCCAATGGGTGATGGCTCAATTCATCAGTTGAGAAGCTGCACAGTCAAATCACCACTCTCCCTTTTAGCTGTACCACTGCACCAGTGTGACAAGCTGCAAACTTTTACAAACCAAGCTAACTGTGCTGAAAACAGAAATAATAGAGGCAGAGGGAGAACAGCATGGCTCGTCTCTGTTGGCTGCTCGGAGGTTCTCAGCTGCAGCACTGGATGTTAGTGAGAGGATGTGTGTGTGTGTGTGGGCGGTTTCTCTGCAGGTGAGCTGAACTGTACTGTAAGTGTTTGCTTGTTTACAACCTGGCTGCTCATCATGGCTGCGAATTCCTGTCGCCATGTTCCTCAATTCAGGTGGGTTTAAAAAGAAAACATAGAAATGACGGTCAAAATTATGTCATAAGTGGATGAAACATGTACACAGCAGGGAAGGAACTGTCTGATGTGATTTCTGCATGTGATGTGAGAAAGAGAAATTTGTTTGGCTAAAAATCGACAATTCTCCGACATAACGAGTTCTGGTTATCAGCTTAGGCAAACAGTTACTTTGTTCAGTAACTCTACTATGTGCAGTAACTTCAAATGTCCCATACAGTATACCAAGTATTCTATGGTATATTAGAATACTTAATAGTTTATAGTTAGAAGTCTGTGTGTTCTTTGGTTATAAATCAGGTCTATGTTCTATACGATTACTGGGAAAATATGAATTAAAGCTGAGCTTTAATTCATATTTAATTTAATTAATTAATCCGAAATCCCAGTTTCTCTCAGTTCCAAGCATGTCCATTGCATTTACTAACCATGTTTTCCCGAAGTCTCTGTCTCCCCCAGCTCCTCTCCTCTCTCTCTCCCAGCTCCTCTCCTCCCTCTCCCTGTCCTCATCCTGCAGGTGATGAATCATCACCATCCCATGTTCCTGCAATGCCTGCTGCTCCCACATCTTCAAGAATTCCATACAGCATCATTCCTACGAACCTCATGCAGCATCATGTTCCTGCCTACACCTGTTTGAATATCCCCTCCTCCTGCTCTCTTTCTCTCCCTACTCCACCCAACTTTGCCCTCCCCTCCCCCCGTGCCTCTCTCTCTCTCTCTCTCCCTCTCTCAACCCAACCGGTCGAGGCAGATGGCCGCCCCCCCTGAGCCTGGTTCTGCCCGAGGTTTCTGCCTCTTAAAGGAAGTTTTTCCTTGCCACTGTCGCCAAGTGCTTGCTCATCGGGGGATCTGTTGGGTCTCTTTAAATATTTTTATAAAGAGTTTGGTCTAGACCTGCTCTATATGTAAAGTGCCTTGATGTAACTTTGTTATGATTTGGCGCTATACAAATAAATCTGATTTGATTTGATTTGATTTGATTTAAATGCTCACAGCCTGTTGTCAGAAACTGGGCCTTAAAACCAGCCATCAGAACTTCTGTAGCTTTGCGATGTCACGACAACCCAGTCACCACCAGTCAGTTAAGCCAAATCCACCTGGACCCCCACCCAACCTCCCTTCATGTGTTCAGTGTGTTCATCGGAAATCTGCTATATTTGAAATAAATTATTCAGAAATCAGCCAGCCAATCAGAGGAGAAGCTCAGAATCCTCTCTTCTGATTGGCTCAATAACCTGTTGTGAGAGAAGCCTGAGATGATTTTTTAGTACTTAAAACCACAATATCAACATAAAGAAAAAGATGTGTAGGCTACATAACATTATCCTAAGGTTTAGGGAATCCACAAGTGTGACATTGAGTATTACATTTGTTGGCATACACTCACTGCACTTTCTGCTACTAGCAATTAAAAGTTTGAGAAGTTCCTTAATTCCTTTTGTAGACTTCATTCCAGATGCTAGAGGGCAGACAGATGTTAGGATCAACTCCAACATGATCAAAAGTGTATCCTCTCTCTAAATGAAGCAATTAATATTATGATCTCTTTAAACTCTTGGAAACATGTAGCTGTGCCTTCCAGGCAGTGCAGTTAAACAGTCTAACAGGAAAATGCTGCAGCAGCGGAGGGGAGTTAGTGGGATGGAGACCAACTCCGTCAGAGAGTTAGGACATTACATTCATTCATTTTGGGGATTATTGCCCCTAACATCCACCGAAAGCATTTTCAGAAGCAAAGTGTCTGTTCCTGAATAGAGATTTCTTGTCTTCAGTATATATTCTATACAAAATCTATACAATCTTTTTAATAACCATATCAAACGTGGTTACAGCTCATTCATGATTAATATGGTAGTAAATGCTTTGTGGGTGGACATAAATTACTTTACTTAGTTGGTAAAGTATGTTGCAGATGGGCCTCTGGGGTAAAGTGATGAAAATGAGGGAGGAAAAACTAGTAAAAAAAAAAAAAAAGTCACCAGGAAAAAGAGATGCCTCAGTCAGGTGGCCAAAGGTCACTGACATAATGAATAAAATAGCAGCACATCTATGGACACTGGCTTATCCAAAAATACTCCTTTGTAGCACTTTTACTTCAATTCAGTTTAATTCCTCTCAGTGCTGACACTTCAACTGACTCATCAGTTCAGTTCAGATATTCCAGCACAACTATACTCCACGGAGCTGCTGGTCACATGATCAAGCAGCATCTCAAACACAGATGGACTCAGGTGCCACAGTAAACTCACAAACTACCTCATTTCCTGTTGCTGCCCTTTCTGTCATGGACGTGTGTGGACTTGGCAAAGCCCCAGCAGAACTGAGATCAGGTCACACGTGTACTGTAGAGGAAGGCACACAGTTCGACCTGTCCCTGGTCCAAGAATTCCGCTGTTCACATCTGCTGGTTTCTTCAGCTTAGCAGTTGCTCTCCTGCTCTCATAGCTCAATGCATTTTATGTTTAATTACTTCTCAGCCTCCTGCCACCATCACAGTTACATGTTATAAACGTAGTTTACTTGCTCTAATGAACTGGAAGCGTGTCAAAGCAACTCCTGGCTCTAAGCCCACAGATTCCAGATATGATTGGCGCTATGTAAATAAATCTGATTTCATTTGATTCCACTCATGTTTTCCTACATACAATTCATGCTACAAGTTATAGGGCCACCTCTCTGAAAAGGGTTACAAAGGCAGAACCAACAGAGGATTTTCTATTCATCCTTCGCTTCTGTTTTTCAACTCTTTCTGAGAAGTCAATCATCACTCGTTTGCGCTGGAGCTTGGGATAGGTTAGTCCACATAGGATCCACCTATTGGAGCCTTTAATTACCAGAAAATAATGGATGGTTTTTTTTTTTTTTTGCCACATTTGCTATGTTTTAAATCCATCTTATGGGCTTCGCTCAGACATACTTTAGACATTTCAAAGATACTAACTGTGAACAGTAAACCTGTGAATTGTACAATAAAACTGCAGATAGAGGCTGTGTTGGTAGGAGTTATTCCACCATCCTTTTCCTTACATCTAAAAATTGTGTTTTGTGTATGTGAGTGGAGATCTTTTTTTTTTTTTTTTGGCGATACCAATTATCCCATGCTGGCTAATGTCGGAGCATGAATACTGGTGAAGGGTGATGAATGCTGACTTTTGTACTAATCGCGGCGCTGCTGCATCTCAGTTCTAAATGCGTCGTGTGTAACAAAGACTGAATGGGGAATAACACACAAGAGTCAACGCTGCAGCTGGAGTTTCCACTGTTTACCTGTTTGTGATGAGCCAAAAAGAGAAACATCCCTGTTTCACGGCAACCAGGATGCCACCACACACTTCATCCTCGACGGGTGCGGATCATGCTCACACGCCTGATCGATATTCTCCTGGTTTAGAAGCCAAATTTATGCAGATGAAAGACACTAATTACGCTTACGCCTGTGTGAGGAAGAATGACTGGGTTGCTAATGGGAAAATCAAAATGCATTAAGGACAGCTAAATGATTTTATTTTTCTTCAGTGACTTTGCCATTTCAGATTCAGCTGGACAATGGAGAAGGGAGAGAGAACGAGAGCGAGATTATATGCATTAAAATATTCTATTTGGGCTAATTAGGATTAATTCAGAATATATCTGTTCAAAAGTGGCCAGTTCTCATTATTATTCAGCCAGGGTTTTGTTTTCCTTTTGTAGTGACAGTCATGTTGCAGCTGTAAACAGACAGGGTCTCACCGGCCTCAGAGTGGGCTTATAGTGTCCATCAAAGAGAGAATTAAAAGGCCCTGTTGGTGTTTGTGTGTGTGGGAGAGATCGAAGGGAAGACAGAAACGAAATCAACTCACATTTAACTCATCTTGATGTCTGACTTACTCAGTCTGTCATGTCACAAAGATAATGTCAAACGCTGTGTATTTACCAATGAATATTCACATTTGATAATTATGGGGTCTTTAAGTGCTTACATACAATATGACATGGGTTTTCAAACATGACACTGACTGATCAAACTGCATAGCTACAGTTCCCATAGTGCTTTAGGGGATATAAAAAAACGTATAATGTCACCATAATTCTTTGACTTACTGTGTTTGTCACATTAGCCACATGTCTTTACATTTGTTAAAATTCATGGTAAACCGTTTATATGTTTGCTGACTTATCAGCAATTCTGTTTGGACCCAAACAGAATCCCCACCCACAACCTGTTGTTGATAGATAAATGGCATAAATCCATCTAATGTAACTTCTGCTGACATCTTCTATTGCCTCAGGTTGCAAATTACAAAATAAAAGGGGTGAATTTCTCAGATATGCTCTGCAGCAATACTGTTTTTATTCCAAGACAGTTCTTGTGCTACTGGCAATTAGATGCATTGAAAGTCATTTCAAAAACTGTATGATCCAAAAGGGAGTCACCTGTCGTCACACTGAAAAAAGTCACCCAGCGACTTTAAGGTAAAAAAAGATTATAGCCACAACTATTAGCCCATGCTAGCATTGCTGTGATATAATCTATAATGATGCTGATAGCTTGTGAACTAGATAAAGCAACATTTGATAGCACTTTCAGCTCACTGTTTTGATAAGGAGACAAAGAAGAACTCGATTGACAAATACAATACGGCATCCCTGATCCTACAGATGACAACAGTCAATGATGATCGTGAGGACCTCTGCTTCCTAGATGATAGAGCCAGACAAAGTGTGTGTCTTATTATTACAGTGCTTTTCACTGACTCTTGTGGCCAAATAGATATAAATATATGAATACCTGAACTTACCTGCTGGGATCAGTTGCATTAAAGACACCAATTGAGCAAAATCTTCTAGACCAGGCCAGCTGTGCTCTGGTCTCATGTTTTTTCTTTGTTGGAGCTAAGCTGAGATAAAAAAAAAGGGTGGTTTCTTCAGGGAAATAGAGTCTGGAAGGTTGCTTTCACCTGAAGGCATACTGCACCATGTCAGTTCACGTGGGGACAGTGCCTGTATGCTTATATATGTGGGGAGATTCAATAGGAGGAACTCAACCACATAAGCATGCACATTTACATGCACTTAGTAGCACATAGTTCCCAGACTGACTCCTACAACATGAAACAGAGAAAGTCCTTCACACACTACATGACTACTCCACTATATCTTTACAAGGAAAATACTTGTTTTGGTATATTGGTGTTGAAAATCTACTTACAGAACCTCTAAGAAAATTATTGATGTTTTTGTGTGTAGTTGTTGGACTTTTGAAAGAAAACGACTCACTCTCACATATAACTTTGCGCAGTTATAGTCGTACAGTAGGTCCTTTGGCCTGAACAATACGTGCCTGAGCACTAGCTACTGTTAGCTAATGCTAATTGTCACTAGTGCTAACATTAGTTTGTAGGATCCTTGTAGTATCAGACTTTTAAGGCTGCATTGCTTAAAATTCGAGTTTAAATTGAATATCTATTAATAGATTTTCTTATTTATTTGGGTTTTGCATTTGGCAAGTTCCATATAAAAAAAAGTACAATAAAAACTGAAACTGAAAGGAACTGTTTTTTTTTTTTAACCTAAATAGAAAAGAAAGACTAATTGGAATAACCCAGTGCAAAATGTTGTGTGTGTATGTTGCACATACATGTGTGGTCAATGATTTGATTTGGCCACAGTTTTATGCCGAATGCCTGACGCAACCCTCCTTTTTATGTGGGCTTGGGACCGGCACAGGAATACCAATGGTTTGTGGCTGGATTTTGATCCCAGGGGCTCCTACATGCAAAGTATGCACTCTACCACTGAGCTACATCCCCAGGCCATGCGTAATCATTTCATTGTGAACTCTAAACCAACTAAAATGACTGAAAACCTACTGACTATTGACAAAGAGCTTCCTATCCTTAATGTCAGGAGGGAGACCTGGGTGCCCCCCAATTTAAAAAGAAAAAGAACCTAAAACATACAAAATTATCAAAGCCGTAAACCCCAAAATGTCACAGTGTGGTGGTCACGAGGTTGTATAAGACAAAATGACTTAACCACTTCAGAGGATGAATGTGAATGGCAAATCTCAATTGAATTTAACTAGATATTCAAATTAAGACCTCAGGCAGTGCCAAGGGGAAAAAAGGTGCCAACAAAATCATTGCGGGTCAGTCTTAAATATTGAACCATAAGAACTTCACTGTGAACCAAAGGAACACAAACATCTACATCCATTAATGTCATCATTTGCCATTCACTCTCCAGGAGAATATGCATTGCCTCCTTCTCTTATGTGACCGGAATGATCAGGCTCAGCAGAAATCTGCATTAGAGAAAGAGCCTGATTTCACAACGAGATCTCCATTTAATCAGAAAACTATTCCCATAATGTGACAGACAGAACGGAATTAAACAAATGGTGCTGTCTGAAGGTTGGACGGTCGCTACAGTTATCAGCAGAGAAAGTGAGAGCACTTCACAAACAGATTCCTCTCTGACTAATGGAATGCAAAATCAACACTGAACTTTGTAAAAGTTTACATTTCTAACTAACTGCTCAGTTAACTTATCAGAAATAATCAGAAGACAAGATTCAGCGGATTAAAAAGTCTTATGTAGTAACCAGGTTGTACACAAATGACTTGCAGGAGGTAAGATGAAGGATTTATCAACACACCGCGTCATAGTTCCACATCCAAACTGCCACGTCAAAGCATCCAGATCTTTGGCAATGACTGCTTACCATTAATTGATTAAAACTGAGCCATTTAATTAAACACTTCTTGATAGTTACCATGCTGAAAATTTTGTCTTGTACATCTGTTGTGTCTGCCAGAAAGAGATTACGTGATACTGCACAACCTCACCAACCCATCAGCAAATGAGTGTGGCGTTTAAAAATATCCACTTTACCGGCAACACTTATCAGCTTAGCGCCTCTGATGGGAATTGTTTCATCTGCACACAAACGGCTCCATCATTCTGATGTGAATATTTTATCACTTGTCACCAATTAAAAAAATGATGTTTATTTCTATTATTGTAATTTCTTATCTCTAGTGAATGGGATGTGTGTGTGTGTGTGTGTGTGTGTTTAAGGCACTTCAAAGTAACTTCAACATGAAAGGTTTGTCTTTTGATTACAGTTGAAGACACCCAGGGAATGAAATGGTCATGGTTTGGATAAATGATCACACTTCACTGTGCTCCTTTTCTCAACAGCATTGAATGACCATGGCCAAAACATCTATTGACTGTGACTGTGTCAGTCACATGCTTGAGTGCAATAAAGTTCTGGAGAACCGTGTTTGCTTCATGATAGTGCTTGGCCGTGGCCTATTCCATGTTTCTTTGTGTGAAGGACAGCTTCATGCTATGTGATTTTTTTTTTTTTTTTAATGTGCCCTTTTTGTTTATGCAGCATATGCTTGTTTACAGGGGCATGTCAGCAAGTAGCTGTAGAGAAAATGTAAGCACAAAAAAAATTAAAAATAGGGCTTAAGTTGTTGCCCACAATGTCACTCAGTGGCTTTATGGTGACTTCATATTGCAAACAATCATTTCACAAATGCGATAATCATTATTTAGGCTTGTGTTGGTGATGCCACACTGAGCAGGAGCACAAAGAGAAAGGCCTGATGTCAACTAGAGACGGTCCCAACATACGGAGTGTTTACTTAAACATGAATAGCTTATATGGTCTCTACAACATTCTTTATTAGTTTGCAGTAATCAGAGACAGGAGAGATGAACAAGGCAAATATTTTGGGCCTTCTTGGGGAAAAAAGGCTGGAAAAATGAAGCCAATGCCCCAAAACCTGCAGTTCCCTTGATGACAGTCAGTCCCGACTCCACACCCCGAATGTCAGGTGCCAAGATGGCAACAGCACAACAGCTCTCTCTGAGCTTCAAAAGCCACTGCCTGTATGTGGGGCGTTTAGAATACAACTGTAAAATTCTGCATTAGTAGGGAGAGGCTGGGTGGTCTCTGGAAGGCCATCACTTATGGTCTGCTAAGAGGATTTTGGGGTGTTTTTTTCTATGATGTTGCTTCCATTTAATTCCTCAAACCTCTTGTTTACTCCGACCACTGGATTATGCCTCATTTCTCGCGATGCTTTGACAAAATTCTGGAAATGGAAATAAGCAATAAACAAACCATTTGGTTGATTAGCCATTTCTCTGAGGTCGTCGTGGAGGCTATATAATTAACTGCATGTTCCACAAGCTGGTGACAGTTCATCCCTTCTCATTCTCAAGTGTTTTCATACAATGAGTTTTCTGTGTTTACTCAGGGCTTCGTCAGCCACCTCTAAAGTTCTTAATATTCTGTGTGTCTCTGGAAGAGCAGCAGGTTAAAGGGGTTGTAGTTCTCATTGCTAATTGGTCCCAAGTAAATTAAATTCCAAAATAGACTTTCGCTTCCTCCGCAGTACGGACCGTGAATGCTGAAGCAGATTTGCTCTGCGGTGCCACCCAATGGCACGGGCTCACATATGTGTGCGCAAAATTGGAGAAATTTAGTGAGCATGTTTTGCAGAGCTGAGCATGCTGGTTGCGCTGGAAAACGGGACTGGATAAGAGTGTGCATCAGTGGTTGAAGAAAGAGCTGGAAACAATCGCGTCCAAACACATCAGCTCCTCTCATTCCCTGTTTAGTTTAGTTTATTTATTTATAGTTTCGTGGACAATCCCCATTAATTGACTGTAGCAAAAAAAAAAAAAACACAACAAAAAACTGTAAATAGGGCAGCTTTAGCCAAGGTGGCTAATTTCCAGCTGTAGTCCCCGGCCAGATGATAACAGGCAACCTAAAATACAAATACAATACAGTTATAACATCAGTACTAAAATACAATACAGAAGCAGTGCAGAACATGCAGGGCTAAAAAAGCAGCATCAATGCACTCACTAAAACACAACACACCGAAGGTACATAAAATCACATGTACATATGCAGGCAGCATGCCCAACCATACATGTCCCAGAGCATTCCCAGCAACATCAACAGCACATACAGTCACATGCAGCACATCGCGAAGTTCACAGCTCAGAAGCAGCACATATAATCATATGCAACACATCACGATGTTCACAACACGGAAGCAGCACATATAATCACATGCAACACATCACGATGTTCACAACACTGAAGCAGCACATATAAACACATGCAGCATATCACGATGTTCACAACATGGAAGCAGCACATATGATCCCATGCAGCACATCACAATGATCACTTCACAGAAGCAGCACATAAATCACAAAAACAGACGGGCAACATTTATCACTATGATCATGTCACATGCAACACGTGTCATATACAATCCAGTCTAGTGTGTGCAAGTGTAGTTGTCAGCGAAACAGGTTTTTAAGTGTGCAGTGAAGGTGGAGTATGTATGTATGTCTTTGATTTGGGTGGGTAGAGAGTTCCAATCCTGAGTGGCTCTAACTGAGAAGGATAGCTGACCAAATGTACTTTTCCTGAAAGGGACTAACAGGTCGCCACGTGTAATGCTTCTGGTAGTTTGACGTAGTTACTGTTACGTTGAGTTATGAGTGCGTTAAGAGGGGGAGGCGCTGTATTGTGCAGAATGTTGTGGACAAGGCAGTTGTTCCTGTACTTAATTACATCTTCCCAGCTTGGAGGTTTATGTTTTTTCAGAATCGGACAATGATGGGAGCTGTTCGGTCTCTTATCCAGTACTTTAACAGTTTGCTTATAGAGAGTGGCCAGTGGTTTCAGTGTTGAACTGTTTGTTTGTCCCCAGCTTGTGAGACAATATGTTAAGTGTGGCATGATCATATCGTTCACATATAACATGTCAGCATGTAAAGTCATTGTGTTCCGTATGTATCTGAAATTAGCTGAGCTAAACTTCTGTCACTACTGTAAACACTGTGTTCCCAGAGCACAGTCACATTTATACTGCGGAGAGATGAGAGTCAAAAGTGGCTCAGTTTCTCAACAGGAGGAGCAGACTGAGGCAATAAGGATTTGAATTTTTTAACACTGGCAGGACTCATAACCAATCATCCGTGGTTGTTGTCAGTGGACCGTTTAACTGATCAATAACCGCCTTCTGGAACCATCTACCAATAAATGTGGTGTTGAATGTACCGTAGTGATTTTTCATAAACCCAGGGACAACTTTCTATTAAGGAAAAGAAAAAAGAAAAAAAAAAAAAGATTGAAGAGGAACCATTTACAATCCAAGTTAAAAAGTTGTATTTATTTGTGCGTTTAAATGGATTGTCACTATTTTAAAAGCTGTGGTTGTCAAATTCGATCAGCTGGAAATGGTTCTTCCAGGAATACATGGACATGGACTGTGTAAAAATGTGTGTGTGTTATATGAATCTAGTCTTATTCAGTGACTGCCGTCTTGTGATAATGTTGCTCTGGGTGAATGTCTGCACCATGTGTCAACCCACCATGACGTCACCGATTAATTTGTGAGCTGCCATTTTAAAGTTTCTAGTTTTAAATTTTTCTCTCAGCCACCCAGGTTTTTTTGTTTGTTTGTTTATTTTTTTAAACCAGAAGAAACCATGTTTAATAGTGAAGGTGGAGCTGAGTGTGTGAGTGCTGGAGCCGACCTGCTCTGCACTCTAGTGATAGTCAGGCAGGTTGCTGTGTGTGGTACAGTATACGCTCTGCTTTCTGTTTATTTCCTTCTAAATGGGATCAACATTTAAAAATATTAACATCAATATTAACATGTTAAATTGATGATTTGAAACTCGACACTAAGAACATTAAATTATTAGAAAAATGTTCACTGAGTTCATAAATCAAAGGAAAGGGAAGGACATTTTCCTATAGACAACACCAGTCTGATACCTTTATCAGAACCACTGGAGTCGCCCCTGACGGTTTTTAAATAGAACGATGCTAGAATAGATAGAATGATGCTGTTTGGTATTGGCTTCACTTTGCAGACGCAGAGTTTCTTATTGGTTGTTACGTGTTCACATATTAAAGGTACAATATAGAGCATGGTAAAACAGTCAAACAAGCAAACAAGATATTCTGAAACGGATTGTAAACGAATACCCCAAAATCTATTATTCATCGCATTGCATTATTCAAAATATCACCGTCTCTTACCAGAGGATGATTTGGCACACACACCTCCCGAGCCTCATGGCTCGGGCTTACAGTGTATGTGTGTTCTACAAATAAGTTTTCCTTACACGCAGCTCTGCGTGAGAGGTAGGCTACTGTGAACAAATATTTGAAAACTCTTCCCACCTGCCCACTCACCATTTGTTGATGCGTAGAACACGTTCAGTGGCTTAAAATGATCATTCAGAGGTTTATTTTAAAAAAGGCTTTGGCTGCTACGAAACAATTACAAGGTGTGGGATGCCAAATGTAGGCAAAAATGTGTCACTGATATCAAACATTTTGTGCTTTCGGATGACCTTGTTCTGTATGCCACTGTCAGTGCTCCCCTTTTTATAGTGGTGTGACAAAGCAGACAAAGAGCTTTCACTTCGACTCTGCAACACAAGGTGACACCACATTTCATCTGGTTAAAGAGTGCACGCAGATTATTTGTTCATAACCTGACAAGACTAAAGGTCTAATCTGGGATAAAAGTGCATTGGACAATTGTCACAAGCTGCTGCTGCGGGTCGCCCTGGGCCACAGGAGTTAATATCTGAGCCTGACAGGAGCAGCTCTCAGTGGACATATACTGTCACGCACTGTCCTTTGGTGTTTTCTTTTCATTTAATATGCAGGTGAATCAGACAGAGGATAAAGATGTCTGACAGTTGACTGGCGGCATTTCACTCACTTCTGGGGTCCTTTAGAGAACCACGCCGTTGGTTTTACACAATCAGCTAAGCAAATCTGACGCGCTTCCAACTTAACTCACAATTATTTCCCAATTTATACAAGAGCTGCTGTAACTTTTCACACTTTTTAGGCTTTTTATGTTTTTGTTTTTGTTTTGTTTTTTTCCTTTTAGGATGCATTCAAAACTCAAGACCAAATAGCAACCCATTATGATACGAATCACAAACTGGGATGGGACAAGGCAGTCTGATTGGCTGTTTAGCATCCAATCCCAGTAGTCAGGCCATTAAATACTTACTCGTGTTAGCAGCTGCATCCTTTTTTAAACCATGATGGGTAACTGAGCCCAAATATGTGCCCGTGATTTAGTTCATGGCATCTAAATCTCACTCAAAGCCAGCAACCCTGCGCTACGTGGAGATGGTTAACACAGCTACCAGTCTTTGAAATGCAGTAACATAGCAATGATAGCATTGCGATACTTAATGCAGAGCAACACTTAGTCGTCCTGCAGCAGTGTTGAAACATCAGTATTTAATCACATGCGATCATTACTTCAATCATTAGAGCACCTTCACTGGATTTAAGCTTCATAAGGACCATTCACTCTTTAGAATTTTCATTCCACTTGAGTGCATAAGTTGCACTCATCGTCTGGCAAAGCAAACTATATCTGTAGGAGTGAAAATGATTCTGTATGTTCAGGTCAGGGGGAAAACAAGCCGACCTCATATCGATCTCACACACATAACACGACATGAATCAATGTGTTTATCCCTCTTAACCCGGGATCAGTAAAAACCTATGCAATGGCAGGAGCCAGCTCTCTTTTGATGGCGAAGTTCAGTGTGTCAAGCAGATCAGGAATGCTTAATGCACCCAAGGGCTGGGTGAAAAGAATACACACACAGTCACGTACTAAACCTTCGTCCATCTCCAAATCTCCATTGACATGCTCCTTACTCACGGACAACACTGCAACCACACGAGCGCGCATGCACACACTCATCCCTCAGCATGGGGTGGTTTCTGCAGTGCAGTCCACATATTGAGTGTTTTGTGGTCCTGCTGTGCAGTGGATGGGGAGTGGAGTGCAATGTGCGTCTGGACACTTAACCTCCGCTAACACAGACAAAATATACAGACAATGAAATGTTTAACACTTCCCACAGATGTGGAATAGACTGCAGTAGGAGTCTGCTGGGTTGCAAAGATCTCTGGGAACCCGACAGTGGTTTCACTGTTTAACTGTGAGTGTTGGACTTGAAATGACAAGAGATTTGAAAACATAATATTTATCGCCACAATGCAAGAAAAAAAGATGGTGTGGCGTGGACAAAAGCAGTGCTGTATTTTAAATAATTTAATTTATAATAATAATTTATATTACTGGAATTAGGGCAACACAGCGGCATAGTGGTTAGCGCTGTTGTCCCACAATAAGAAAGTTGTGGGTTCAGTTCCCAGTGACTCTAAATTGTCTGAGTGTGAGTGGTTGTTTGTCTCTGTCTGTCTCTGTATGCTGGCCCTGCAGTGGACTGGTGACCTGTCCAGGGTGTACCCCACCCTTACGCAGTGTGAGCTGGGATTGGCTCCAGCACCCACCATGACCCGGAAATGGATAAAACGGTTGAAGATGAATGAATGAATTACTGGAATCATTGCACTCCAGTCACTTGAAAATTATTTGATAACTAGCAAAGGCATATATAGCCTCACTGGAGAATTTTGGTTAAATTTCTTTCACATTAAGTTTTAGCTAGCACAATCCATACAATAATGAAATGTGATGGCATTTTAGTTAATAATAGAATAATTCAGGAAAAAAAATAAATAAAAATATATATTATATATGTTTATATTTGGCCACAGGGGTAAAACACAACAGGTTTTGAAAAAATAACCAAGATAACATTTTAAAGTCAATTAAGGCGCATTCATTCACAAGCAGTTGCACGCATATATATTTTAAGCCTCTCAAAAACAACTTCATCATTTTTCTGACCCAAGCTTCTCCCAATATTCTAAAACATCTGAAAGTTTTTCCACAAAGCCACATCGAGTTTTGTATTTAATATTTGTTTATTTTGAGGCAAAAGCACATGGAATTTATATTTCCAATGTGCAGCCACTTTTTCTATGGGAACAGACTGGAATAGAATGAATGAATTCAGATTTTTTGTTTACATCGTATGAATATGAGAGATAAGAAAGTGAGAATATTTTGCAAAGGCAGTGCGGCTCCATGTAAGATTTCAAAAACTTTCCAGATTTCCAAAACTCTAATAAATCTTGAATCTTTGACGAAAATCATCTTGATTTTGTTCACTTCAAGTGCAATTTCAAAGCATGATGGTGTCTTCCTCTTTTTCTTTTCCTCAGGTCTTACCCCAATTAAAGAAACCTTAGGAGTAATTTACCTCATTATTCAGCCATTAACAAATCACTGTTAAAAACTTATTCTTCATCCTATGAGGGGCAAACTTTATTCTTGGCGGTGCCACTGTCGAAGATTTGCAAATCCTCCTCTCAGACTTACCAAGATGCATGGGCAAAAAGTTCAACGTCTTTTAATACAGTCCACGGGTTCAGTCCACAGGTGGATATAGCACTGGTGTCAGAATCTGGGCTAAACTCTCTGGTCTGTTTTACAGTTACACTGTTATCAGAATAACTGGGCTACATGCATAGGCCAAATAATGGTCAAATTCAGAGACATGAGAGACATCCACGAAGACAAAGGCTGGACTGCTTGCACTCACGTAAAGACGGTGTGGACCAGAAGGGAAGGAAAACACACCTCATTCACAAGAAGGAGGGAAGGCGGTGTGACACTTCGGGGCAGGTACAGCCATCAGACAGGTGGGAAGCTTTACAGGACGTGGTGAATGACACCAGCCAAGACAGAGACTTTCAAAATAAAACAGGAAATTACACAAAGACTTCTAATCATCCATTACTGATACCACTTATCCATCCATTTTGATTAATCAATTAATGCAAACGAACAAGTCTTGGATGGGGGAGAACCTGGAGGAAACCCAGGAAGGCAAAGGAAGAGCATGCCAACTCCAGACAGAAAGATCCCAGAGCCGAGAGTCGAACCCAGGACTTTCCTGCTGTGAGGCGACTGTGCTAAACACTGCAACACAACAATTTAAACTGACCAAAATAGGCTAACCTGAGGGATCCGGACAGAAAATCAAGACATCTTTTGACAATTTCAAAAAATAATCAAATCTTTCCAGATGAAAATGACGTGTCAGACAGCCGGTGATATGACTAATACACAGTGTCCAGGTTGACCGATTAGGTACTGTTTTCCAAATCAGTGCAGTTGCTGTGAGGGAGAGGTTAAGAGTGGGATATTTGAGTGATCACAAAGGAAAATTCTGAGGTCCCCCACCCCCGAATTAAACAACCTATTGTTTCTTTTTTCTTTCTTCTTTGTAATCCACTGTGATAAACTAGTGTACAGGACCACATGGGTTAAGGGTTGGAAAAACCTTTAGCCGAGACTCTCACTTGTCACATTTAAATGTTCTCCTGGGTTTCATTTGTTAGTGTCACTGTCGAACCCTTACTTCGCCTACACAGCAGGTCATTAATATGCATTAGGGCGTGGCCACATTGTGACTGGCAGACTGCACCACGCACTGTGACCTACATTACAATCAGGATAGAGTACGGAACAGGTCAGCTCCAGTCCTCAGTCCTCCGCAGCTACAAATATGCTCTGAACCCCAATACAATCTGCTCATATGTCAACAATTTCACAAAATTATTGGTTACAATACTGGAAAACATCCAATTAAATCTCACTATTTAAATTTGCATGATTTGGTTTCATTTTGAAAACAGCACATAGTCCTGCACTCCTCGGTAGCTCTGTGCTCCCACCACTTGAAAAACATCACATTAAACATGATGTAAAGTGAATATTGGTTTGTGCGGAACTTACACTATGCAGAATAAGTGTCTTTTGTTGGTATTTACAATAATTATTACATATGCATTTGAATGCTGATCACATGGAAGTGGTGTAAATGATTACATAACAGCAACCATTATATCAAATGCTGGCTTATGGTCATCATTAATACTGTGATGATCTTTTTTTCTGAGGTTGCTGCATCTGAGGAGAAAGAAAACAAACTGTGAACATGTGAATAAAGTCTGACTGAATCATAAAAGTGCAGCAAGTCCAAAGCCCGAATGCCACTTTTCCAAAGAGAAATTGAGTTGTTCACCGATTGTCGATAACGCGTCTTCTCAGTCCTCCAATTTTTTCCTGCACCTCTGCAGCCACCTTATTTTTCTCTCTGTTGTCACAACTGAAAACGCCATCTGTTCCCAAGGCTCTCCAGTAACATGTTCTGCCTTTTAGCCCCAACACACACACTGCTGAAAGCAACACTTTCTCCTTTTCTAGCTCTCTCTCATACAAACAACCAGTCATCTGTATGCACCTGGACTCCTACTTCAGCCGACTCGGCCAAGTGCCGGTCTTCACAGATCTTTGAGGTGGAACTGTCTCCCTTCCCACGAGAGTTCACCGTGTAACACACACTCGCGTGTGATGGGCGCGAGTGGGTGTTGTATTTTCATGATTTCCTCCCAACCCCAGACCCTTCAATGATACTGCCGTACTTTGCAGTGAAATTTCATCCATGGGAGTTCAGGAAGGGCATTATCCAGCCTGTTACTTTGTGGATTTGTGGCATGAATGAATTCCAGAGGACTCTACTGAGCGAGGTGGTAAAAACAATTCTCATCATTTTGTCATCATTATCGTTTCATTCAGGTGAATGTATTTTCACACGTACTCCCATATAATACAGCAAAAATTTCACCCATTCAAGTACATCAAGCAGATGATTCGTGAATGCATTTAAATACGTCAAACATTTAATCTACGGCAGTTTATCCTGCTACAACAGCCATTTAAAGGACCATTCTGCCGATTTCAAAACATTTTACATCTGCTCATTACTCCTCAGAGGATAAAAACGATTATAATGGCCTCTGTAAGTCCGACTGCTACACAGACTGTTGAGACAATAAACCAGACGTTTTTCTATAACATCTGGGCATGACAATTGTGCATTTGTTGAGGTAAGGAAAAAAACTGTGGTTATGATTTAAAGGTGTTCGGATAGTGATGTGACTTGAGTCTCCTGACTTAACTAATGTGGGAACATCGCTGTTTCTATATTGCTATTTACTTTTTAAGTTCTCAAACCATATGGAAATACAACCCATTAATAACTAGAACATGTTTTCATATTAGCACAATAAATCAATATGCTGGATATACACAGTGTAAGTGATATTTGCCCTATGAGGTCCATAAGCTGCATAAATAGCAATAAATAACAGCTGGGCCAGTGTGAAAGTCACTGTATGAGTGTGGCATAAGATCAAACCTTTTTCATTTACCTTCAGTTTGCAGATAATCATGACAAACAAATAGAATAATATTAATCCAAAAGCCCATTCACACCTTATTGTAGCAGCTGCTTTATTATCCACCTGAGGCTAACGTTGTATAATGGCTGTGTTATTGTGTTTCTATATTCAGACTTATAACAACATACATTTACAAACACACTCATTTGTCAATTAAGAAACTGGAGTCTGAGTCACTCAATCTTACATTTCCTCTGTGTCTGGAGCTCAGAGCCGAGGAGAGCCCCTCTTCCTCCTCCTACTCCTCCCTCCTCCTCTCAAAGCTCTGACTGTGTCTCACAGTGACTCACAGTGATGGTGGAAATTGAAGGCATAAACTGAAACTTTGTGGAGAAAATGTGAGCTGAAAAAAGACACGACAAAGGGTGACATCAATATCCTACTCTCTTCGCTGTCACCAAGCGGCTCAGGGACAGTCTGGCACGTTAACCCCCAAAGCTGAGCCTGAAGAAAATTTTATGATACAGTCACAGGTACCGACCTTTATAAACATTTGAGTTGAGTGTGATGGATCATCAAAACTGAGTGGTGTTGTTTTTTTTTTTTTTGTTTTTTTTTAAAGCTGTCAAGAGTCTTTTTACCTTCTAAGAAAGATTTTTGTGTCTTTTAGCTCACGTACCTGCACATTACCAATGTTACATTAACAAGCTGCCATGGCTTTTTTAGGTTTAGGCAAAAAAACAAGCCATCTTAGGTTAAAGAGAAGGCAGAAAAGAGGGAGAAAGGGGATTTGTGTGATTTGGGATTTGGGATAAATTCATTGCTCACTTATGATTAGATACATTTTGTTGTCATGGTGATAATAATACTAATGTGGGTAAGTCAGTGAATGATAAATGGAATCTCATCAGATGGTTGTCGATGGTCTAATTTGTAAATTCAGGGAGGATGGTTAAAGATTTGAGAGCCCCTGGCAATTAAGGATATTTGTCACATACAGGTGGCCAATTAAACAGACCATTACAGTGATGAAAATTAGATTTTTCTGGTTTGAAAACTATTGGAAACATTTGAGATCATGAACCAAGTGTCAAGCCACAAGACATCTCCCATTGGGTTGGGAACTGGGAAGCAAAAAGTTTGTAATTAGGCTGCATTAAACCAGTCTTTAAATCAAGCGATAGCCACATCCTAAGATTTACTCTGCTTTATGATCTAGTTTCCGCTAGATGAATCAAAAAAGGACCACTGTCATCAGTGTCACCTCTGAAAGACTTTTCAAGGAAACCTCAGTCTCATCGTTCTTACCTGATCCAGATTGACGGTATGCAATTTCTTTTTCATTCATTCATCTTCTACCACTTTTCAACAAACAACCACTCGCATTCACACTCACACTCAGACCTACAGGCAATTTAGAGTCACCAATTAACCTAAACATGATGTCTTTGGATGGTGGGAGGAAACCCATGCAGGCACGGGGAGAAAGTGAACAGAAAGGCCCCAGGCCAGGAACTGAAACCGCAACCTTCTTATTGTGGGGTGACAACGCTAACCACTATGGTGCTGTTCATTCATTCATTCATTCATCTTCTACCGCTTATCAGTTTTCAGCTGCTGGAGCCAATCCCAGCTCACATTAGGCGAGGTCAGGGTGAACCTGCGACCTTCTTGTTGTGGGACAACAGAGCTAAACACTACGCCACCATGCTGCCTCAATTTCTGTAAATAAGCTTTAAATATAATGTACTGAACTTTTGAAAGCCTAATATGAAGAAACAATTTCCTTTGGATATTGAGATGTTTGTTCCAAGTAAAAAAGTGATGCTGTCACAGTCAATATCTTACTGAACACACTTCAAGGTGCAATGCAGAAAGAAAACAGCCCCTTCTATCTCAACTGCAGCTTATTAATATGTGCTAAAGGCCAAATCTGTGAGCCATCCATTTACCCACGAGGCATCTGTTCCGCCCCATTAAAGGTGACTTCACCGAAGGCCGAGGCATCTTGTTAAAGTCCCTGTCTAATTGTTCATTAGTACTGATACTCCAAAGTGAGCACCTGTCTCCCTGTGACAGCTTCATTTAGCGGACACCTCACCATAGATCATACGTACTTCCCTCTATTCGCATCGGCACAATTACACAGTTTGAAAACTGCCACTTTAACTATTTTAATGGCCAGAATATACCTGCAGGTTATTTTTGTAAATTGCCCATAACCCAGGAATGTTGTACATGCTTATTATTCTGGTTTAATCATTTCTGCTGTTTTGAAATGGACGGTCTCATTCGGCCTCTCGTGATCCAGACCAAAGATGGAAACTAGAAAGCAGCTTTTATTTATGAAATGCTGATCCTGTCCCCTGGAAATGCAGTTCCCATAGTACGAGTAACAAACACAGTCTATTCTGTAGGAGATCTAATGCTGCCTTGTTGAGGAGTCTGTCAATATAACTAATATTTCTGCGAACTGTTACCTTGAAAATTGTATTTTTATTTTCACATATTTTGCTCTAATTAATGTTGGCACGGTTTTAGTTTTTAGTCATTTTTAAAAATTTAAAAAAAAAAAAATCAGGCATTTGTTCACCACAGCCAATGGCCGAGAAATTCTATTTTCAACTTTTTTTGTCCTACACAGCTGCCAGCGATAACGTTATGACTGCTGACAGTTAAAGCGGATAATAGATTATCTGGTTACCATGGCAGCTGTCAGCAGGTGGATATGTTAGAGAGCAGGTGAACTTTTAGTCCCAAAGTTGATCTTGAAGCAGGAAAACTGGTCAAATGTGAAGATGTGAGTGATTGACAAGAACACAACTGTGACGAGTAGATGACTGAGTCAGAGCACATTGCACACTGAAGCTCTGTGGGATGATCCTGGTCTGCAGGGATCAGGACCTATCAGCAATGGTCCAAGGAAGGAAAACCACTGAACCACAGACAGGGCTAACGGTCAAAGCTCATTGATGGTTGTGGGGGTAGAAGTTTGGACCATGTGGTCTGTGGTTATATACGAAAGAAGAGCTACTGTAGCTGAACGTGCTGAAAGGAGTACATGCTGGTTCTCATAGAAAAGTGTAGAACACATACAGATCACAGTTTGTTGTGTAGCTGCAGACCGCTTACGGTGTCCATGCTGACCCCATATATCCATCCATCCATCCATTCATCTTCTACCGCTTTTCTGTTTCTGTGTCGCGGGGGTGCTGGAGCCAATCCCGGCCAACTATCCGGGTGAGGGGCGGGGTACACCCTGAACAGGTCACCAGTCCATCACACAAAGACAAACAGAGACCAGATTGACAGTATGCAATTTCTTTTTCATTCATTCATCCATCCATCTTCTACCACTTTTCGACAAACAACCACTCACGCTCGCATTCAGACCTACGGATAATTTCGAATCACCAGTTAATCTACACATGCATGACTTTGGACGGTGGGAGGAAACAAGAGTACCTGGAGGAAACCCACGCAGACACGGGGAGAACATGCAAAACCCGCACAGAAAGGACCCAAGCCGGGAACCGAACCCACGACCTTCTTATTGTGGGGCAGCAGCGCTAACCACTATGCCGCCGTGCTGCCCACCCCATATATCATTATTTTAAATTATTTTACTATTCGCTCATTAACATTGTCATATTCTCTTACAGTATATTTATAATTATGACTATAATCTCTTGTGTGTTATTTTCAGACCACATGCAAGGCTTCCTAAAAATAATGAATTCATTAATTCGTTCATCTTCTACCTATTTTCCATTTCCAGGTCGCGGTGGGTGCCGAAGCCAATCCCAGCTCACATTGGGCGAGGGCTGAAAATAATAACCTTTATCATCATGGGGACTTTATGGTCTGTTGACCCTGATCCTTTTCTGGGCTGAGCTCCTCCCATTAATTAACTGAAATTGCTTATCAACCAGGGACACCCATGTTTCAACAGAATCAAAGGAAGAATTTGCCAATACAAACAAGGGAAAAAAAAAAAAACAAAAACAAACAGAAATTCATCTATTAAGGGCTGTTATATTGTTTTGCAGTGGACGTGACTAATAACGGGTGTGGCGACCACTGGCTCTGGATCCTTTTCCTCATCTGTCTCTTTGGCTGCAGCTAATTTGGTACATCTGGAACACCTGTGGCTTGCCTTCAAGGGTTGATAAGTCCTCTCTGCTCTTCTCTACAGACTCACGGTCTGGTTAAATTGTTTTAGTCTGATCCTGTTTAGTTGTGCACGATGCAACACCTGTGGCCAATTGAGCAAATGATGCGGACACACAGGGACCATGTGTTTGTCACTTCCCGTACATGAATCTGTACTTATGAACACAGAATATGCACAGAGATAGATCACCTCCAATTGTTTTGATCGTAATCATCAAATATTCCATCCATTCACTTAGATTTGGCACTGAAGGTATTTATTGTATAATTTGTAATGGTATTGTTGGCCCACACTATTAATATGACAATTTTATCATGCACAGTTAGATTCTCAGTAACATCATAACATCCCATTTAAAGAGAAAACATCAATAGACAAGAAAAATCTACTGGATCCATGTAGATAGATTATTTCTAATCCACCAAGAATATATCATTAAATATAAATGAGGTTTTTCTCCTATGAGAGTGAAGGTGGATTTAAGATGAGGCAAATTATGGGTTTATGTATTATTGGTTTCTGTGAGAGTGTGTAAGAAAACAAGGCAGTGTGTGTTATAGTTCATGGTCTGCTTGCACTATTGGAGAGTCCCCTTGGACCAAGTCCTGAAGTCGGTCAGTAATCTTTTAGGTTCTCCATAAACTCAGTATCAGTGTTGCCTGGAACCAGGTTTGATCCTCGACACGCACACACTCATCGAGACCCCCCAAATCCACCCCTTCACATATGCAGTAATCTGCAGTTTTCTATGCTTCTTTAAATATATAACCAAACTTTAAACACAGCCACGATGTATTCACAGAGAGCCTGACAGGAAGGAAGGAGAGAGAGGGGAATGACATGCAGCCTGGGTCTCTGGCCCAGAAATGAACCCCAGAAGCAGTGATAATGTGGCATGTGCATCTTCACTGTCATTTTTTACTGTACATATGTATATTCATTTTTCTTTTATATATATTTCAATCTGGGCAGCACGGCAGCATAGTGGTTAGCACTGTGTATGTTAGTCACCCCACAGCAAGAAGGTCGCGGGTTTGGTTCCCAGCCTGTGGCCTTCCTGTGTGGAGTTTGCATGTTCTCCCCGTGCCTGTGTGGGTTTCCTCCGGGTACTCCGGTTTCCTCCCACCGTCCAAAGACATCATGTTTGGGTTAATTGGTGACTCTAAATTGTCTGTATGAGTGTGAGTGGTTGTTTGTCTCTGTCTGTCTCTGTGTGTTGGCCATGTGATGGACTGGTGACCTGTCCAGGGTGTACCCCGCCCTCACCCAGTGTGAGCTGGAATTGGCCCCAGCACCCCACGTGACCCGGAAACGGATAAAGCGGTTGGAGATGAATGAATGGAAAATTAATATATTTTAATCCTTATATTTTATGCTTATAAGCTGCTAAAGGGACTGCTGCTAAACAAAAGTTTGCTGTGTCTTTTGTGTAATGAAAATAAAGCATCCATCCACAGAATCAAGCCTATTCACATTTTCATAGTTGAGATCACATGAATGTGAATGCATGACTCAGAGTTTGTGCATTAACATCATTTTAGCAATGAAGCTGCACACTTTTGTGCATCTGACCCCTGCTGTCTGACATGATGGACTTCCACACTTCACACACTGACTATTTCAAGTGCTTTAATAAAAGTATCCAGATTGAATTCCGCCATGCTGCTCCTCCATTTTGTTGTGCGCACTCAAGCCAGGGTCATTACGCTGTCAGCACAATGTTATGACCCCCTAATTAAACCCATTAACAAGAAATGGAATGAATCACATGACTGAAATCTGATTTACTTCCAGTTCAGGTGATGGTGATGGTGCCACTGGTAGCTGAGAAACAACCTTGGGTTAATATCATTCTGTCAACAACATGGAAAGTATCTTAATCATAATTGGGCTTTTAACGACACAAAAGAATATGAGGGCACACTCCAACCCTCCACCACTTCCCATACAGAACCAACGTAAACACTTCTTCATGCTCGGAAAGTGAAAAGTAATGAAGTAGCCTTAAGGCAAACACATCAGACACACAGCACCCATGGGACGGCTCCAATTTCACTTTGGTGTCCATGTAGGAGTCACTGGAATGACACGCGAGAAACCCATGGTACACAGACATGAATTACAATTTCTCAGGATCAATTTTTTTTCCCCCAACATTCCTTGGGCAGTGTAATACAGGAAATAAAGGGCACATGGCTGCACAAGTAGATGTGCTTTCACGGAAGGGTGGGGGGCTAAATGTATGAATAATTGATTGCGAGGGCATTTTTGTTCCTAGTTTGAAAAGAAAAATCAAGTAAACACTTGTGGTTTTTGATTTTTTTTTTTTTTGGGCCACAGAGGCCTGGACCATGGACATTTAAATCAAATGCAAATAACAGTGGGAACAACAAAGGCTTTATGTCGTAGTTCTCCGCGGTAATACAAGCTGGAACAGAGCAAAGGTACATCTCACAGCCGCGGATTGTTTGTTTGAGGTGAGACAGGTGTATTACACAGCAGCTTCACCAAGTTCAACTGAATAAAAAAGTTTGTTTCCGCTGAACTCTTGAGGTTCAGGTATCAGTACCAGAGGACATGACCAGACTTTGTATCACATCCACTAAATCACTTTAATAATGTAACGAACAACAAAACAAGTTTTGCATTTCTTACTTGTGGCAGACAGACAAAGTAATTAATTCCTTTTGCTATGATGATCAAAATCCTTTTTTTTCTCACTAATATAACTACAAGTAAAAAAAAAAAAAGGATTTTCTATTCTGTTTTATGTGTCACTTAAGTCCCAAATAGAAGCATCCTTGAAGCAGATAAAACGTCGCCATTGATGGTTTAATTTCTCCAATCAGAAACATGCTTGTGTAATTTTTTCTTGATGGAGGATATATTTGTCAAATTGTTCTTACATATACTTTGAATTAGTCAAAATACACTTCGCTTGACTCAATGTTTTGTGGACTTCTTGGAGACACGATTGGCATGTGTCCAGGTTTCCATGTGGAAATGGTTCCGAGAACTTGTTGCAACTTTCCCAAAGCAAATTGATACATTTACGTCAAAGAACTAAAGAAAAAGAATGTAAACGTGAGGAAAGCAAAAAAAGGTTAGTCTGGCAATTATATTATGAGCCTCCCAAAATTATATTCTAATAGTAGCAGCCGTACATGGGGTTTGAGCTCTAGTCCTGTGAGTACTATGGGAGTTACGTAATGCAGAGGATTGATCAGCGTAATACAATGAATCAGAGATGCTTCAAAATCCTCAGATCATAGGGGCACAGGTATTGACTGGAGAAACACACGTTTTGAGTGTTCAAAGACAACTCTGTCCATTTTAGATTGTGGAATTTCAATTTGGAGAAGACGAACATAAGCAATAAAATAGGTAAATTACACTGAAAGCTTGTACAGTAAAACTTAGTAACTGTTCTTTGATAATCACTAATAAATAAATCCAACTATAATCATGTTGGATAAATAAATACTACAATAAAGTGAAATTCAATACATTGGTAATTGAATTATTTGTTATATTTAAGATACATTCATTTATTCATTCATCTTCAACTACTTATCTCCGGGTCGCGGGGGGTGCTGGAGCCAATCCCAGCTCACACTGGGCGAGGGCGGGGTACTGTACATGCTGGAGAGGTCTCCAGTCCATCACAGGGCCAACACACAGAGACAGAGACGAACAACCACTCACACTCACACTCAGACCTACGGATAATTTAGAGTCACCAGTTAAACCAAACATGATGTCTTTGGACGGCGGGAGGAGACCAGAGTAACCGGAGGAAACCCACGCAGGTGAACATGCAAACTCCTCACAGAAAGGCCCCACCCGCAACCTTCTTATTGTGGGGCAACAGTGCTAACCACTATGCCACTGTTCATTCATTCATTCATTCATCTTCTACTTCTTATCAGTTTCCGGTTGCTGGAGCCAATCCCAGCTCACATTGGGTGAGGTCAGGGTACACCCTAGACAGGTCAAAGTGAAGCTGCAACCTTGTTATTGTGGGGCAACAGCGTTAAACACCATGCCACCATTTTGCCCCATTTTTTTAATACATTTTTTTATTGCGGAAAAGAAGCTTTAAATATAATGTACTGCACTTTTGAAAGCCTAATATGAAGAGACAATTTCCTTTGGATATAGAGATGTTTGTATTTAAGATACATAGAATATCAATTTTTTTTATCTCATAAAGAACCATAATCTATAAATATGCCCATTTTTTTTATTTCACAACCATATTAATTTTATGCTAATTATCAAAGTACATTTAGAGATCGCAAATCTAAATGCTCCCACTCAAATAAATACTGTGAAGAATCTTATAATGTAATGAGCAATTAGCGTACATTTTAACTGATAAAAGTTTGGTTGGTCGGGTCTCATAGCACCAGTCGCCAGTCTCATCCCTGAAATATTCATGCTTAAGCTTATATGAATTTGCGGATTGGCTTGTACTTCAGCAGTGTGAACAAGCCCAGTAATGATAAAACAAATTAAAAGTTTTCCTCGACCGAAACCAAACCAGCATGGATACTAATTAACTTAATCCACAGACATCATCGTACATCCTGCTGCTTTACTATTAGGATCCTAAATTTAATACAGCCTGAAATAACCGCCTTAAATTGGAATGGAGACACTTTCATCGTTAAACATTACCTCAAGGAACAAGGTGAATTTCAAGACAGTCTGCATGTATTTGCAAACAAACAAATGCAAAAGGAGGCAGTAAGGCAGTGCTTCTGTTTTTAGCATCCCTCATTAGGTGAGTTGTCTTCATGATTCCAACTCTGGTTTTTACTCATTCCATCCTTTTTTCATCTAAACACTAATGATCTTTCTGTACATTGCAAATGACTGAGGAGGTAGCCCTTAAATTAAATTCAAACCACAACACCCTTGTGCAGTGTCCTTGAAAGGGCCCGTTTTCACTCAGGCTGTGAGAGGATTTTTGCTGGAGTCAAAGTATAGGATGATCTGAAGAGCTGTGTGACAGGGAACACTGAGAAACAGGAAAGCTGAGCGAAAAAAATGCTAATTTGAAAAGAGAATATGGTTATGTAACACGCTGTTGAAGTGTGAACTTTTCACTTCTGTTCCAGGTCTTAATGAATTTTTAGAATGCTTTTTTAATCTATCGTTTGAACGATGCGTAAAGGCCCCTGAGTTCGTGCTATAGACTGCTTGACTGTCAGATTCTAGTGAGAGTATTGAGAGAATTAGCTCGAGTATAACTGTGAGAACTGATATAAAACGTTTCCTGCAGGAAGTGTAATTTCGTATATACTGCAGTGCAACACGTCCCCGTCTACAAGGTTTCTCAGAGGTGAGACGATGCCTTTGTTTCACAAATTTTCAGCAAGTCTCCAATTTTGAATATGAGATCCTAAGTCAAGATCAATAAGTCGCGGGGGATCAATAAGTGTTATTCCTTGTACTGGGGTTTATGTTCGATATTGTTTGAAATCTTGCTTGAAAATAGAAGAGTTGCTGTGGCTTTTCATGCTGGAGGGTCTGTTGCAGAAAGAGTGAGCTGAACAACTTAAAATACTGCTGTAATTTAATGGAAGTTTGACAGGGAGATAAATGACAAGAGATGAACCATTTCTTTGGCCTCGAACAACAAAAGCGCATTTGATGGAGTAAGACTATGACTTACTGAATGACCCGGCAGGATCATTCTGAATCTATGGAAGAATGCTTGGAAAGGGTGTATTCTCTGTACATCTGAAGCTCTATGAAAACAAACCTGACAGGATGTACATGCCCATGAAGGTTTTGCAGTCAGGAAATAGGGGATGCAGTTAGGCGGTAAATAATATAAGCTGGACAGTAGATATTAAAAGTGACAAATGATGGCTGAATAGGCTGCCAATAGGCTGCCTCTCACATCACTGAGGACCTCAACCTGACACTGTACACTACACAGTTGGTTAAGAAGGCCCAACAGTGGCTGTATTTCCCGAGGAGGTTGAGGAAGTTTGGCATGTCGCCTAAGCTCCTCAGCAACTTCTACAGCTGCATTGTTGAGAGCACATCGACCGGCTGCATCAGTGTGTGGTACAGCAGCACTACTGCCATGGATGCCTGCTGAAAGGACCACCAGGACTCCACTGCCTTCTCTACAGAGCATCTACCACCGCAGAGTCCACAGGAGAGCCGCCTCCATCCTCAAGGACCCCACCCATCCCCAGCACAGACTGTTCACACTTCTGCCCTCAGGCCGGAGGTAGAGAAGTGTGAAATGTAGGACTAGCAGACTAAAGAACTCTTTCTTTCCCAATGCCATCAGACTCATAAGCAAAAGTCAATAATTGCATCAAGTACCTCATGTAACAGTCAGGCAACTGTTACACTACATTTCGCACACTTCATTTGCACATGCCATAATCTTGGATGTTCCATTTTGCACACCGACTGCTTCGTTTTGCACACTGACTGTGACTGTCCTGTTTTTATTCTATTTTTTAAAATCTTTTTACATTTTTATTTTAGTTATCTATTTCTATATATGTGCGCATTCATTGGGGACAGCAAAAAAGAATTTCATTTTACATGGAAACGCTTTTCTTGACTGTACATATGACAATAAACACTTTGAATCTTGAATCTATTTATTTTATTGTCATGTGAGATATGATTGTTTAACTTCTGTTGCAAACCAAATTGCCCTTCAGGGACATTAAAGATTTCAAATCAAAATCAATGACTGTTGCCATCAATTTGGCTACAGTAATAGATATTTCCATAAATATGTCTTTCCGTGGACCACCAGTTCCCTGCAAGCGAACCCATATGTTGTCTGTGAGTAAGTTAGTTAAAAATATCAGGTCTAATGGTTGTCATGGGTAACGCTGGGGTGAGGATCTAAATGCAGGAGCCGGAGGCAGCAGGGTGAAGGTGGAGATTAATATTTTAACGGAAACCAAAGACTCAGAACTGATACAAACAGTGACATGCAAAAACTCTACACAGGACTGACTGAACTAGACCAAACACAACAGAGGATCCAACAAGGAGTGAGCAGAAAACCAAGACTTAAATACAAACTGAACTAACGACACAGGTGAAACACATTAGGGCAGTGAAGGCAATCACACAGGTGGGAAACTTGACAGGACGACAGGAATAAGACAAGGACTTCAAAATAAAACAGGAAGTGGCAAAAAAAATAAACTGACCCTAACACAAAGACACAAGGACTGACTGACTGACTGACTGACCCTGACAAGGTTCTCAAACTGTGCGTACAGTGTACAGCTACAAGGTGTTTTACATTTTTATTTTTATTTTGCATTATGGTTGAATTGACTGACCATTTTGCAATTCTGTCTCCTGACATAGTCCCAGTCTACAGTTGGAAATAAATGACAGATCGGTTAGGGAGAATCAACTGAAACCTCTGACACAACAGCCGGGGTTGCACAGGCTAGTCGCCTTTGCTGCTCCACAATGATGTTTTAAGCTTCACATGGACTGATTGCTGATCACGTGGCTTTGAGACTACAAACATGGATGCCTCAGAGAATTTAGAAGGTGAGGAGGTCGGCGGGTCAGTGCAACAGACTATGCCGCAGAAATATCTCACTAAAGATGAGACCTGTTGCGCTGCAGCTCGCAATGTGAGTCTGTCCTCAAATACAGCAAAAGTACAAGCACTTTGCATGGTAATCTGAAAAAGCACCCGGTAAAGCCAGCTGAAGTGCAGCCTTAATCCTTACGGCAAGAGTCACTTTGCGACTTCCCCAAATGCTGTTCTGTAACAGATAAAAAGACTCTGCAGCTTGGTTATGTACTTGCTGTTCTGTGTACATTATGTGTATAGGCTGTGTGTTGTCAGTGAGTACAAATTGTTGAAAAGCATCCTCCTGTGACTGTCAGTGTGTCAGTGACCTCATCAGGCACTAGTCACTTTAGTGTCAACTATACAAAACTCTGAAGTCATGCAACACCTACACAACAGGAAGTTTCCAATAGTTTATTCACCACCAATGAGATTTATGGTGCATTCACTGGCAATGTGAGTGATAAGTACAATGAAGAGCACCACAATAGCAGATGGATAAGTAGATAGCCAAGGGAATAACGCAGATGACTCATTCTTTTGAGATCCGTGTTTGATTCCCGGTTGGCTAGACTCTCTATTGCATTGCTTTTCTAATGTTGTGCTTCGTATTTCGTCAATGTCCAATTCAATAAATATATCAGAATGCAAAATAGCCGCAATAGATTTCCAGTTTTCCATATCAGCTCAGTACAACACCAGTGAAGTAGGTCCCTTGTTGGTTTTGGGGATATTGGAGGGTTGAGTGGTAGTAAAGTTTTACTCTTTGATGTCCAAGTAGTTCATGGTTTAAAAAGTTGAGAAACATTGCATTAATGTGACAGTGACTCTGGATGGTATTATGGGACAATGTCAGTGGCAGAATTAAGATACCAGGGAGACTTCGTGGGCCACAATCAGCCCCTGGCTAATGAAGCTGGAGATTTACTCCACCTATGTGCTCAAGTAGGTCCACCATGAGACTCACCTGACAAAAACACCCCACTTCAGGATAATTACAACTAGCCATCAGCTTTGTGTCTGATGTGATTAACTCCATATAATATTTACCTGTCTGCCTGAAGTCCCTTGTGCGAATAAAATTCTATCCTATGTCTGTAAAATCGAAGCCACCCTCAGAGTTCAATAACCCCTGCCATTTTGAATGGGATTATTTAAATGAGAAGTTCATAGATCAAGTTTTCTTGCACTGTGTGAGAACAGGGAAATATCTAAAGGCAATTTGCAGCTATGTCTGGTTTCCCAAATGAAATCGGGGCAATTGGCAGAACTCATACGCTATAAGGAGCCAGTCTGAAAACAAATTTGTTTATGTAAATTGAAAGTACGTGCAGTCAATAAATGCCCAATTCCTCCAGCGTGTGTCTCTAACTTGCTCCTGATAAATGTGGAGGTGGGACGCCCTCACTCCACACACAACTCTTTTATCCTGACACAAAGCAGTGCAGGGAAAAGCTCCTTGGAAACTTAATGAAACAACTGCATGTAGAAAGCTCTCTTTTATAACCTGCAGGTGACAGCTGCCACCCCCGTTTCCAATCTAGCAGAGCGAAGACGAAGTGCACCAGAACTCAGCACTGAAACATGCCATTGACCTCGTCGAGTGAGTTAAGCTGCATCAGGGGGCAAAAAAAAAGAGTCAGATATTATCAGGGAGTGTGCTGCTCTGCACAATATGGTCGAGGCGATTTCTCCCAGAGCCCCCTCCTTGATGTAAAAGGCTTTGGACTGGGAACTGGTATTCATGAACTCTGCATAAGTACTGAAAAAAAGAAGAAGGAGAATTCTTATATGGCTTATCTGTGCAGGGTCACAGGGGGCTGGAGTCAATCCCAGCTGACTGTGGCCATGTCAGGGTTTACTCTGGAGAGGTTGCTCATCTATCACAGGGCCAACATATAGAAGAAAACAACCATTTGTGCAAAATTTGAGTCACCACTGAACTTCACCTGTATGTCTGTGCTGTGGGAGGAGGCCACAGTACCTGAGAGGACCCATGCAGGGAGAACTTGCAACCTCAACATGAGTTTGAACCAAAAATTTTTTTGGCTGTGAAGCAAAAAAAAAAAAAAGTCCAGTCTCAAGTGAAATGGCCCATTGTGTCAGAGATGCAGTCCTAGTGGAGGCTGATATACCAGTGCTGCAGTCACAGGCTGGAACAGACCTCCTCTATCGGTTGTGGAGTGAAGGCTTGAGTGTGTGGTCAAATCCAATATTAGAGCTACTGTAGCTCACACTGCTGAAGGAGTTCATGCTGGTTCTGACAGAAAGGTGTTAGAACACACAGAGATCACAGTTTGTTGTGTAGCTCCAGACCACTCAGGGTGTCCTTTCCGTCACCCGACCAACACCAAAACCTTCTACAATGGACAAAGGAGCATCAGAACTGGACTACGGAGCAATGGAAGAAGGTGGTCTGGTGCAATGCATTACTTCCCAACCTAAACCAGGTCCAGACCAGGAACAGCCCTTCATGGAAACAGTATTCTCTAATGTCAGTGGCCTCTTTCAGCAGGATAATGCTCCCTGACTCACTGCAACAATGTTCAGGAATGATTGAAGAACAATAACCAGTTCAAGGTCTTGACTTGGCTCCAAATTCCCCAGATCTCAATCCAGTCCAGCATCTCTGGGAAGAGCTGGACAAACAATTCCAGATCCATGGAGGCTCCACCTTACAACTTCCAAGTCTTAAAGGATCTGCTGCCAAAGTTTTGGTCTAGAGACCACAGCTCACCTTCAAAGGTCTAGAAGAGTCCAGATCTCCAGGGTCAAGATTGATTTGATCTCAGTATTAGGCAGATGTTCATAATGTTAGGGCTGAGTGATGTATTTACATTCAAAGTGTATTGTACTGATGAAAAGTTGTAAAAACTTGCATGGCTTCCAGTTAATAAATTAGTCAGAGAAATAAAACTATGACCTGTCAAGGGTGTACCCCGCCCTCACCCATTGTGAGCTGTGAGATTTTCTCCAGCAACCCCGTGAAATGGATAAGATGAATGAAATAAAACTATGTAAGCTGTGACATTAGAGTGAGGGAAGTGTCAATCAAATCACAGTTTGGATACACCGACACCTTTCTGAGAAAAAAGACTTACCTAGGAAAATAATTGAGGTTGCCTTTGTGGGTAGACTGTTGGTGGGCATTTAAACTAAATCAATGTTTAAATCACACCATTTTACTAGTTAAAAAAAAATGCAGAAACTGAACATAATGAAAGATGACTCATCTGTATATTACTAGACATGCACATGACATGTAGCAGTAGTGTTATTGCTTATATTGAAGAAAGCGTTATTAAATCTATTTGTTTTCTCTGATGGAAGTGATAACATTTCCCAGAAGGAAGCAGGAGCAGCAGCATGTGAGGGGTCAGAGCTGTTGCCACTGGCCTTAGCTCTGCTGTTTGGAGTCGGAAACCGTCGGCAACAGAACACAGCCTGTCATTTTCTGGAAGCAATGATGACAATTAGCTGGCGATTCCTTGGAACCAAAGTTGCCTTGAGACTGAACAACAACAGTCATATTAGTTCTGAATGACACGCTGCGAAGGCTCGGTTCAGTAGAGTCTGAGCTGTAGCGTGTGTCAGACTGCACAAACATGATGATGAATCTGTGGTGAATATAATGTATGATGGGTATACAAAAAAAAATGCCTATGACATCCTCCGTTAGTGTCACTCTTGTTTGAAAAACTCAGCAAAACGAGATCTTCCTGTATTGTTTGTCCTTTTTTTTTTTTTTTTTTTTTTTATTATTATGTTATGTTATTCACCTGGATGAGTTTCAGGAGTTAAGACTGTCTGAGTGGGGGCCTGCAGCGATGCAAACCTACTGCTTTGTCTCTAGATTTATACACAAGATCGACTATAAAGGTGGTGCATGACTACAACATGTAAGGTCTGCTGGTCCAATGGTCTCACAGCTGCTCAGGAGCTTCAGGGAAGCAGGACAGCACTTCCACTACGGTGCACCATGCCTGTATTGTGATAAATAAATTACTTTCATGAAGTGTAGAGCTGAGGCCTATAAATGATTCTATTTATTATGTCTTTCATCTTTATCTTAGAGAGAGCCACGCCGAATTTCATTGTATTGCATACAGTGACAATAAAGATAATTCATAAAGGAATAACTAAACATTAGACATACTGAGAGGGGAGGGAGTGAGTAAAGTCATCTGCAGCTCTGAAATAAGCTAGCAGAACATCAACCCCAGCAACATGAAACAAGCCTATAAACTTCCTGCAGTGCAGCAGTAATCCCAGCAATAAGAAATTAGCCTAAACACTTGAGGGCTTTAAATTCGAAACAGTTACAGGAAGTGCTGAGATTGTTTCAACACCGTGGACTATTAATAAAAGAGGACTTTATTAACTCAGTAAACATTTTCCTAGTAAGTTTACGGTGTCAGTCTCCGGTTTCAAGTCCTCTTCAATACAGCAGGCTGTTAATTTTTTTAAATATGGTTCCATTTAGGGCAGCATGGCGGCACAGGGGTTAGTGCTGTTCTCTCACAAGGGTGAGAGAACACAAGAACACTGTTCTCTCACAAGAAGATTGCGGGTCCGGTTCCCGGCCTGGGGCATTTCTGTGCGGAGTTTGCATGTTCTCACTGTGCTGTCATGGGTTTCCTCCCACCATCCAAAGACATGCATGTTTAGGTTAATTGGTGACTCTAAATTGTCTGTAGGTCTTAGTGTGAGTGTGAGTGGTTGTTGGTCTCTGTCTGTCTCTGTGTGTTGGCCCTGTGATGGACTGGTGACCTGTCCAGGGTGTACCCTGCCCTCGTCCAATGTGAGCTGGGATTGACTCCAGCAGCATTCGTGCCCTGGAAACGGATTAGTGGTAGAAGATGAATGAATGAATGGTTTCATTTAGAGGAAAATAGACCATAAAGTAGTGGATGCATTGGGGTGTGGCTACTGTGTGATTGACAGACACTACTACCCAATTAGTAAAGAGGACAGAGCAGGTCAGATCCAGCCCTCACTCTTCTCCAGCTTCACTTTCTCCTCCATATATGGTTTATTCTGTTTTCAAAAAAACAAAATGGCTGGCAGAAAAGTACAAACTGGGGGCCTCAAATTGGCAGCTTACACACCAATGGACATCACGTGACTTCACAGTGGATTGATAAAGCACATTCACATCCAGTAACTTTAACGAAAGCAACAAAAATCAAGGCTTTGTACTAAAATACAGTTGTGGCCAAATCTACACATCGAACAGAGGGAGTTACATCAGACTGATCTGTCTAAGAGAGAACATATGGTAGATATTTTGTCTGTTTTAACTTCCTCTGTGAGGGATCATTCTACAATAAATACAGATAAAATCACAGCTCAGTCTGTCTTCAACTTACGTGTTTGAAGATTTTGTCAGAAGGCAATGTGATTCTGAAATCAGTATGTGATCACTGGTGGTTCAAGAATGATTTTCTTAAGAGGCCACAGGCCAAATGTATATACGATGCAGACATGAGTTGATCACCTCACACATTCTAATGACCACGTATACATCATTTGATTTGGATTCAATGAAGTTAAAATGCAAAATAAAAAACTGAATTTAACTATCCATCCATCCATCCATCTTCTACTAAGGATCCACCGATCCACATTTTTTCACTTCTGATCCGATCCCAATACCTGACTTTGGATATCTACCGATACCAATACTTTGCCGATACCAGAGCTCTGTTTGCTTTAATAGTATTATTATTATTACTGTTGATTTTATATGAGGCTGTAATAAATTCCTCTCTACAGGCAAGCATGATATGTACGTATGTATCCATGTATGTCCCAAAAGGCAACTTGAGGTAAGGATGAGGTCAGAAAAGCAGGAAATATTTATTAAATTCCAGGGTTACAGTGTAAAACCACTAGTGCAATATACACTATCAAAAAACAAAAAGTAGTTTACATAAAGTGTAAACCCTTCTCCAATAAAACACAAACATTGCATGTTGCTGTTTTTCTTTGCAGCGTTTCAAGAGTAAAATATCTCCAAACAGTGGACTGGTGTGTGGAAAAGTTTGCTAGCCACAGTGCCACTAAAATGCTAGTCTGCTAGCTGGGTGCAAACTGTGGAATGGATTTCCTGAACGGAGGCGTGTCTCATAACTCTGTCTCATTGGGACGCACCTCCGTGCTAGCAGGAATCACTTGTGGAGTCATTCCAGCAGGCAATGTGAAAGCACCAAGCACAGACACAGACACAGCTCGTGGATCGGAAAAATTCGGGAGGTGGGTAGGAAATTTCCGATCCCTGAATTAGGTCGGTATCAGAACCTGATACTGGGTGAGGGCAGGTTACACCCTGGACAGGTCACCAGTCCATCACAGGGCCAACACACAGAGACAGACAGAGACAAACAACCACTCACACTCAGACCTACGGACAATTGAGAGTCACAAGTTAACCCAAACATGATGTCTTTGGACGGTGGGAGGAAACCGGAGTACCTGGAGGAAACCCACACAGGCACAGGGAGCACATGCAAAGAAAGGCCCCATATATATATATATATATATATATATATATATATATTGTGGCACAGACAGTGTTTTGTTTGCACAATCGCTGGATTAAGAAAACTTCTTAATCTATTTATTGCTAATTATTGGAGTAGAAATGAGGCTCATTCATGTGCATCCAATTTCTCAATAAAAAAGATTCATAAAAGGGAATCGTGCAAACGGTACTTTGTATATCTGATGCGTGTGCGTATTCCTACACAAATGTTTTATCATGAATCTACAGTTTTTGCATCTGGCCAGGATGGTTATAGAGAAGATTTTGTGTTGATCTGTGAGCAAAATCTAACTTGACAGAGAAATCGACTAAGAATTGAATTGGATGCATTCAGTCCTCGTATAAATCCTTAATAATACGACTTCCTTTGCCAGAGTAAGACAACGCACGTGTGCCTGTGTGTATGTATGCAAGTACTAGTCTGTTTGCAAAGAACAATAGCTTGAGGAGAATACATCCACGCTTCTTTGTGCAGCGCTGCGTTTCAGTGCTGGCCTCGCTCAGCCGCTCTGCCCGTCACCCATCTCCGTCTGATCAGGGGGAAGCTCACAGGAGAACACTGTCGAGGCAGCATTAGGAGATGGTGAGGATCTGACTATCTCACCCGCCCCCTCCCGCACTCCTCCACTCACTCATTCATTTTCTGACGCATGAAGACCTCCCACGTCATCCGACTCAAAGCAACCCCCCCACCCTCTCTCAACACTGCCTATTATAACCTCCATGGAGGAGCTCTCAGCAGGCCTGCTTCAAGTGATAATGTGTGCAGGGGAGATGGTGACACTGACTGGAAGAATCAGAGGGAAAGAGATGTCGATATGAGTCTCTAGTCTAGTCTAGTCTAGTTTAAATAGCAATTTTAATTTTCCACATGCGTTCAGTTAATCAAACTTCAACCATATTTTTGCACGTATGGAAAAATAATTGCCGAAGTCATCATGACGACGAGTTCACTGCCGTGTAATCATTTTGATATGAGCACAAGAAAAAAAAAAAAAAAAAAAAAGGAAAATCCAGTCAGTGATGCAAAATATGGTTGGTAATTTATCTAATGCGGCACCCATTCATAAAATTATTTTTAACGGCAGTCTTTTTCCTCAGACTTTTATTAGATTGTTAATAGTCTGTAACATTAACATGGCATTTATAGTGAACCATTTGCAGATCCATGACAAGCTTCAGGCCATTTAACACATTTAATAGCTGGGAGCTGGTTGTGCTGCCGACAGACAAGAAAAGAAAGAGAAAAAGAAAACCTGAAAAACTCATAAACGAGACTCTTCCAACAGACGGAACAGCTACAGTCAGAGGACATGGATTTTAAAAATGGGAACCTGCTGAAATTAATAGTTCAATCAGCTAAATTCAAACGTACTGCAGATTGGATACAAACATGGTTATTACTTCCTCTTTGGTAATATTCTATATTGATGTTTAGCCCTAACTGCCCTAATGGTTATTGGTGGCACGTGGTGTTTTGTTTTTGTTTTTTTTTTAAAACCAGCTGCCAGCGACATGGAGCATTGTTGTAGCAGCAGTACACTTTCACACAATTACCAGGTTTCAAATTGAATACATCTATCAGTGCACTCACGTAGTTAGACATGAAACGGTGTGGGAATTTAATGTCACAATTATTAACTAAACTATCAGTTACCAGTATTGTCGTTAACATGGGCTGAAAATGTTCAAGGCGAAATAAAACACAACCTGAGAGCATTTCAAACATTTCAATAATAGCACATCAGTATCACAGTTGTGGGCGCAGGGCCAGTAGCAGTACTGGTTTTGTAATCAAAGGAATAGAGAATGTATTAGCTCCTTTTTTTTCTGTATTTTAAAAGACACTGTAAACACACTCATCATCACGCATACAGTTTAGTGGTGGTAAACCGACACCCAGCTCGCTCTCACTCTTAGGCATCCGTATCAGTTACTGGGTTTCATCCTTCAGAGGCTGCACTCGAGGACCAATTGGTTCACATGTGGTGCAATGAGACAATCCCATTTCAAAGGTCTTGTCATAAACCAAGGCTGCAGCGCCTCGAATATTCCACAGATTCAACACAAGATTTTTTTTGCCCATCAGAAATAAGTTTAAAAATAATACGGCAACAAGTTTGTGAAAACAAGGCAACTGGCTAGGAAACAGCTCTATGACCCAACAGTAAGGACAAAATCCCCCATAGACCAGACTGTCTAATTTCGCTGCTGTAAAGGATGTAGTCCTTGAATTTGGACACAGCGTGTGTGTGCAACATCGTTCAGAAAAAGAAAGTAAAAGTCAACCAATAAACTTAGAGGGAAAGTAGAAGCTGCAACCAAGGAGAGGAAAAAGAGATGGGTAGAGAGAGAAAGGAATGATGGCAGTGCTAAGAGCTGCAGGTTAGATTACCAACCCAGGCAGATGTGGTTAAAGCTGAATGGTATGCTGAGGTGCCCCTGAATCAGCTTTTTCAGTTGTTTTACTCATATTTAAAAACCTCCATTTACCTGATAACTTTGGTGTGAAAGGATTTTAGGGGTTATATTATTTACGAGACATTTCCATTGGTGCTGTAGCTTAGGTGAGTCAAATCAACCACAGTAATCAGCCATGGCTTTAGTGGTAATTAAATTTTAAACAGTAACACTAATCATGGGGGATTTCTTCAGTGATGTTGGAGCAGCAGTTTCATCTCTACCTGTAGAACCCTTTTTATACTCAGAGCATGAAGTTCAACACCGCGCTGCTGTTCCAAATCAAATGTTGTGCATTTACTGGAAAAAACGATCAAAACTTGTGACCACCATTATGGCCCATTTACCAGCAACTTGACTGGAGAATTAATGTCTTGCGAGCCCACTGCCAACCTAAGTTTGTCTAAAAGTTTAAAAATAAATCGGTTGTCCTTGCTGTGATATAACTTAGGTGGTGACCGCTGAGGGTGAGAAGTGTCGGTCATTTAACAGTCAACATTTGGACTATTTGGACTCGACTGTTCAGGTCATTGTTCCGCACTGGATGTTGCTCTGAAAGTCACTGTTAATGCCCTTATGCCATGAAGCAGAAAGAGTACGGGCGTATCTGAATCGGGACAGAGGAAAAAAAAAAAAGTTTGTTTACTATAAAATTCCATATGCTAAGGCTACTAGCTCAAATGGAGCATTGAGATGGACACGGAAAATGAAACCATAAGCTGCATCATTTCATAAGACAGGACTCCAACCTCTGGGCTGGACAGTGGTGTGAATGAGAGCTGCTTATTTTACCAACCAAAAAGCTTAGTGAGGAGGGGATGGTGCTGTGCAGCTGGACGTTTGTAACATTTAATTTTATGTCAAGTTAGGCACAAAATAACATTAATCATCTGCCGCTGCTGGAATTTACTGCTGGAAATGTCACTGCTGGTAAAGAATGACGTCCCCAAGTGTTTGCCCTGAAGAAAAAAGATTCTGTTAGAAAATTTATTAGCCTTGAAGCTTAACAAATCCACAAATTAAGCTAAATGGGAGGAGGCGGTGCTGTTATTGCTGACGAACTTTCAAATCGTTGACAACAGAGCTTTAATTATGGTGATCAAGGTCTAGTAAACCCACCTAAACTGAGTCATCATTTCTTCATAGATGAACATCATGATGCACTGGTGGACAAAGACTTGTGTAAACAATGGCTTTCTGTCACAGAAGACAAAGAGACAGCTGTCTAATTAAAAATCAATCAAAGTCCACATAAGTTAAGACATTAAGATGAAGTTTTTAGGGATAACGCCATAATTCGGAGGATAATTTGGAAAATCTATTCCAGTACAGGTCTAAGATGACATGTACTAACTGGAATTTCAAGCAGCTTCCAATGGATCACTCAGTTTGAGTAAATTTGTTTTTGTTTTGCCATAATAGTTTCACTAAATACATGTTGTTCACACACTCCCCCCCACACACACACCTTTTCCATTCACAGCGCCTTTTATGTGTAAATGTTTATTGTTAGTTTGTAACATCCAGTGGCTGACACAATGTTAGCCTGAGAGTTGTGCTAACAACATCTGTTTTTGACTGTCATTTGTTCTCTGTATTTCGAGGTGACAATAATCATCATTACACTTTGGAAGGGGTCTGGAGCAAGGCGATCCCTTAAAACAATTGTGATCGAGCATGTAACTGTATCCGAACACAGTTTCCATGGTGCCGAGGAAGAAAACTGCTTAGTGAGCGAGAGATAACAAAGAAGAACTCTGAATCACGATGATTTTTTTTTTTTTTTTATAAATTTATATCTGACAGCTTTTTCTATGTCACTTGATTTTCTTAAGGGTGGAAGAGGGGACTGTGGTTGCAAGGAGCTACCGGTTGTAAAGGAGCAGGCGACAGATAATTGGAATTACAACAGATTTTCGCATAATTTACAGAGAAAGAATGGACCGATTAAATGTTCCGATCCACAAGGCTGAACGTTTCAATCGCAGTTATCTGTGCGGCGCTGCTCTGTTTTTAGGTTGTTTTGATCCAGCCCTAGCCAAGCGTCCAAAATTAGCTGCCAGGGCACGTTGTAATCAGATGGGACCACCTTGCAGCTCTCTGAGGAGCGCTGCTGTAACAGTAATATTAACCTGCACTTCTCTCTGATTAAGATGGTTAATCTGAGGGGAAAAACAGAAAGTTCCTCTGTTAATTAGTGCCTGGCAGACCTCAAGAACCAGACAGGGATTCTCCTGGTTGCCCAGGAGGGATGGACTGTGCAGCATCAGGCAGTGGTTACAGCAGTAGCCCACTGCGCACTGCGATCATGTCAACATGCATACTAATGTATTTGAGAATTTGCTTGTGGTTATAGACTTAAAAGATCTGCAAGGTAGAATTAAAGCTGCTTAACTGTGAAGGAATTTAAAAAGCTGTTGTCGACTGCATGAAATTCAGCCTCCCTATCCTGACTTCTGCTGTGGAAGGGGGCCCCTTTGTAAATGCCAAATGGACTGCTCTTAGATAGCACTTTTCTAGTCTTACTGACAGCTCAAAGTGCTTTAAAGTGGAAGCAGTATTCCCCATTTACACATCATTATAGAGCATTCATAGATTCAGATTTCACCATTCAGCGTTCATACTAACTGATGGAGCAGCAATATTAAAATTATTAATGATTATTATAATTGATGGTAATAACGTTAAAGGTCAAATGACCCTGCTGTAGACCTCCAGTAAGAATTCATGGCCTTTGATCAGCAGAGATGTAAACATGACAATCAAGGACTGTAAAGCCAAAGCTGAAGAGCCTTAAACCTTCTATTTAATGACCATCAGTGACTCCACTGGTCAGAGAAGTCAGATTTTATTGAAGTCTATGTGAAAATGGCATTTCTTGTCACTTGACTTACTAGCTCAGTAAATGTTTTCTCAGTAAAAGTTGTCCTTATCACAAACCTCAAGCATTAAAATGAAAACACCAGTTCATACATAAATGAGTGACATCAAGGTGGGCTGACACTTGATTGAGACTCATTGTGGAGTTGACCAACACCTGTAAATGTTTATACAGTCTGATTTGAATGTTCTTCTGAGGGAGGTCATATTGGGGGGCGAGTGAGGGGTTGGATAACATGTAAGGTGTCCCTGTTATGTTGTTCATCATTACTTTGTATGATTCACCACTGTTTTACTTTAGTATACATAAATGTGCTACTCAGCAACAGTTTGTCTTGTCAAGATGTCAGTTCAGTTGTGTGAACCTGAATCTGATCTAAATCATCTTCTGTGCTTTTTTTTTTTTTTTTTTTTTTTTTAAGTGTGATGTTACAGTGAATCAGGTGAACAGTGGTATGATCAGCGTCAGAGAGAAAGCTGTTTCTTCTACCAATCAATAAGTCCAGCACACTACACTCCAATATACTGTATGTGCATGAAAGGTGTGGGGGAGGGGAATATACCTGCTCCCTACAGACGAGCCTGTCAGTAAGAGTTTCCCCAGAGTACCAGCACATGAAAAACCAACCTCGGAGTAACTGTGATACAGCCTCAAACAACCTCAGCATAGTTGAGGACTCTCAGTGTTGCTGAGGTATGCCAGGGATTGAGTTGGCTTTCATGGACACAGCTGATTGAACCAGAGCAGCAAAAGTAATAGATACATAAGCGAGGGCAGAAAAAAACAGTTTCAAAATTACCAGACAGTCTATCAACACCTGTTCAGAACACCTTCAACACAAACTGAACATTATATCAGACAACAAAAAAAATCCGCCCCATAGGCGACATTATGGTAGGCCAAACAAGCCTGAGTCAACCCACTTCTACAACCTATTACTGAAATTACCATTTCAATACACAGTCAAGACTTGAAAAACAAATCAATCTCTTCAAAAGAAAGTAAAAAAAGTGAAAGAAAACAACATTCCAACTGCTCAGATATTGCCAGGTGTTTTGTGCCTTTGTCAGTTCAGATTTGGAGATATTGTGTGTCTATGAGAGGAAATTGGGTTGCCATGCCCTTTTTACTCAGTCTTTTGCTTTGCTTGTCAAGATGTTGATTCTACATCTGGACCAATTCTGGCAAGCACACAGGAAACCTGAGGCCGAAGGCACATGTTGAGCTGAAATGATCTTTATGTGGTGTAAACACTGCTAAGTGTACCTAATGGCACACTGGTACAGACCACAAACCAAACGAGATGAAAATGGCAACCCTTTAGCTCCAATGCTAATGTTTGATAGCAGTAGATTGTTATATTTTTGAATCTGATTTAAACTGTTCAATTATTATTATTATTTTTTTTTGTTTTGTTTTGTTTTGTTTTCCAACGAAACAAAGTGAACACGAGGTAAAGTAAATTCAGGCATTTCCCCCCAAAATTTGAGTCTTTTGGCAAAATTTTGTATGTTGGTCATTGTTACAGGCCTCAGCGTGAGTCACCTGTAGGCAGAAGATATGTCCTGTGTTGTACAGGAAAAGTACGGACAAGAGCCGTCAGTTGTGTTCATTCGGCAGGCTGTCCTCTGTCTTTAATAACAGGCTTTTATATTTCTTTTCACAATATTAAAGATCATATCCACCCATACACAACATCACAAATTAAAAGACACAATACTGTTACCATAAAATGGATCTGGTACTTCTACATCTTTGTCATTACTAGTAAAGACTAAACTACGAATTACTGCAGACAATCAATGTCAACTCAAACACACATTTTCACCATACTGCATAAACCAGCCTTGAGATATATCCCACCAATGATACAACACTGTTTTTACAGCTTGCTTGACACAGCTTTTCTATCCTGCTATGTCTAAACACTTTTATTCAATTTTTTAAACAATAATGCAGACTTTACAGTAACAAATTTCAGTCTTTTGACCATTCAAAAATATAATACTTAACAATTTTACCTTATAAACACAGTACAATGCGTTAACTGTTTTAATCAAAATCAAATTAATGACATGAAATAGAAATGCCCAGGAGCTCTATACAACCAAATGAAAGCATTGACAATACAGCAGCCATTTTGTTTCACTGTTCTCCATGGTAAGGAAAACTCTACTGCCGCGTCCCTTAAAGTACCCAACACCCCATTTTTATTTTATTTTTTTTTTTATCTCAAGCTTTACTCAAACAACACCAAAAAGGCTCCAATAAGTCCTTCCGGATACATTGTGAAAAATTAGTACACATTACTAACCTGTGTTGCAGAGCTGCCAACTTCTCAAAAAACCTTGGAGTGAGATTTTGTCAAAATCGTGTGTCACACGGCGAAAGCGTGAGAGTTGGCAGCTCTGTGAGTTTACATTCACCAGACTAAATCAAGTTCACATGCACAAACACAAACGAATCATTTCTTTCAAGAATTAAAGTTTAAGAAAGCGAGTACTTAATTGAACGACGTGTCATTCATTGTAACATACCCAGTCTCTGCTCAGAGTGAAGATGAAGATTTTCTTCAGCGATACTCTTCTCGAGTTTCTCCCGCAGGTTGTCTTTGTATTTCTTCTTCTGTCGCTGTCGATGGTAAAGAGGATGTATATGCAGCAGTGGTGCTCCTCAGCGCCATCTACCGCCGGGGAGTTTGAAAAAAGGAACTAAAGCGTCTCAGCCCAAGATCAGATTTTTTTCTTGCGTGAGAAATTGGATGTGTGGCGTGAGTGCGTGTGAAAACAGTCAAAATCGCGTGTCACACGGCGAAAGCGTGAGAATTGGCAGCTCTGGTGTTGCACAGGAAAAGTACAGACAAGAGCTGTCAGTTGTGTTCATTCGGGAGGCTGTCCTCTGTCTGAGGGACGCAAGCCGAGCGCAGTTTACCACAACAGGCGCTCCTTTTGAGTTGTGGAAACGCACCTCGCTAAAATCCGTACAGAAAACACATTCAAATCTGGCCTTCACTACCGGAAAATACAATTCGACAGTAAAACAATTCAAACAACTCAACAATTGTGACCATACAGTTGTAGGCGTCGCATCATCACCGCTGACAGATATTCATTGCATCTGCCTCAATATGGCATTTTGTCAAATCCTATATTACAAATCTGCTCATTATTTATTCATAAAGTTGGAATTAAATAGCCTTTGACCCATGTATAAAAATATGCTGAGGGTGTCTTTTTCACTGATTGTGCCGACCATGCCACAAAGTTGATTTAAGATTAAATTAACCTGGAAAACAGCCAAATTTAAAAAAAAGAAATAAAAAAACAACCTCAGACATGTCTTGAAAAACTGTTAAATGCATCAGAATGAAGAGAGATATGTTGTGACTTTTTTTTTTTTTTTTTAACGTGCAGATGTCTGAGATAAAAGCAGCCATGCAAAAATTCTACCTTGGAAGAGTTTGCATGTATGAGTAATAACAGGGGGACAAAAAGAAAATACATTGATATGTATCATGAGAATTTACAGTCAAAGAAATTTATTTCACATTTGAATTGGGGAAACTAATGGGATTTTCAGCATCAATAGCAGTTGATGAATTAATAGTAGGGGGCATCTTTGTATGTTATGCACAAAAAGATGCCAGTCCCAGGCAAAATGATCAGAATAGTGGTGGTGTGCAGAAAATAAATTCAAAGAAGAATAAGAGAAAAACTGAAAGTCTGTAAAACACTTTGGAAACCAACCTGTTCCTAACAATCATATCTGCATGTGCATTGTGATCCGCTTTACTCATTATTTATTTATTCTTTCACTTTTATTGACATTTGATTGGCAAAGGGGGAACTGCACAGTGGTATATACAGAAAACTGAAACTCTCTACTGTACTGTCGGCACCACATTCATGTGCACACACAGTGACCTCTTGCAGACCTGTGAAAAACACCCTGGCAGAGGGAGACTTGATTACCAGTCCAATTCCTTCTTATGAGCTGTGCAGTGTAGTGTACTGTATAACGCACTTAGCAGGTCTTGATGCTGAGGATAAGGTCATTACACCTCTGTGGAGGAGCAAGCTAACAGTGTGACTTAAAAAATAAACAAATTTATAAAATAAAAAAATATAGCTAGACCTGGGCTTTGTTCTGGGAGTTAGGTTATGAGAGAAGGAAAGAGATGGGAAAGTCAGGAAGAGAGAGAGAGAGAGATGACTTAAACACCAACGGGCTGCCAGTCAGACTTAAATTCTGCCATTAGGACTAAGTTGTTGGTACACGTTCTACCAAGTAACACACCAGGGCAAGTACCCTATAATTGGGTTCATTTGGACTACCCAGCATTAAATGAAGCTTTGTTTGATTAGATTCTGAGACGGTTGGGCTAACACAGCAGGCAGTCATGAATTTGAACACCAGCTAAAGCCAAACACCTCTGCAGGTCCACAGTTTCCTCTTTGGTAGGCAACATTCAGCCCCGATCGACAGCTTGGCCTCCAGCTCCACCAAACTGACTGCTGCCCCAGGGCTGAATGCTACTCAGACCACTGAGCTACAACTGCACTGTATTTTTGAACTCACCTGCTTCATTACATTATACTGATGAGACAACAGGGGTGGGCCTCACCGGAAAAAGTAATGAAAGAGCTGGAGTATTGCGCAAGACCAGCCGCCTTCCCCCTGAGCATCAGCTTTGTCACATTAAAACACATGCTTCAGAGGCTGCATTAGAAGATTGAGTGCATGGCAGCTGCATGTCTAGGTTGTTTCATTTTGAAGGCTCCTGAAAAAAAAAAAAACTCTTTAGTGGATAGTCTTTGGTTGTTTACAGCACAACCAGGGAGCTAGAAAACTCAGGTTTTCACACAAAATAAATAGATAAATAAATAAATATTATTATTGGGAGCATCTCCACAATGTTTCAACTGAAAGTAACCCCCCTCCCCACAGATACTGCTTACATCCTGACCACACGCTGTGGTCTCTGATGGGGATGCCTTACAGCAAACAGGAAGGCAAGCAAAGCAGTGCAACCCCCTCTCATCTCCAACAAATCTGTGCAGCATGGTGCAAAAATGCCCTCAGCATTGTTAACGTCCCAACAGACCTTTGAATATAGACACACTATATTGCTAAAGTATGTGGAGTTCAGCAGTAAATGCGTGATGACACTTGTGTGAGAAAGACAAACCAGAAGCTAGTTATTTCACTTTGGCCTTTTCACCAGCACAGGAGTACTCTACCTGTACCCAACTGCCACCTTTGGCTTCAAAAACCCGCCTCATTCTCTGAGTCAAATCTCGGTCTGATGTACTTCTCTAACAGCCTCCACTTCTCTGATTTCCAACAGATGTTGCAGCCTGGCTGCACTAATCTAAATGAGGTTCAGCACTGATGTTTGGTGATAAGGTCCGATCAACAGTCGGCGTTCATCTTGGAGGTTTTGGACGCAGATCAGGCCAGTAAATATCCTCCACAGCCAAACCCAAACACAAACACCAGCCTACCTTAACCACACAGCTAATCACTTCTACATGCCAAACAGCATGGCCAACTGTGATGAACATGGTACATTATATGCACACCTTTTCACTCCTCTCACCGCTCATGCTGTCAAAGTCCAGATGAGAGAGGAGGAGGTGATTGACTTGAATAACAAACCTTCAATTATTACAGCCATAAGTTTAATGAGCATGGAGAGTCATGGGAAATTTCTTTACCATGGAGTCTCACCTCTCAGGATATAAAAGGTACTGATTGACTGATCATCCACACCTCCTTCACAGTGGCTTTAAATACCATCCTCATGCGTGGGTACAATCTGCTGGCATGATTGACGGATAACCATTTGTGCTGTCAAGACCTTTATCCCGAAAAACATCTGATTAGGAAATAATGATGGTGAAAAACTGCGAATGTCGAAGATGTTTCCCTCTGCAATTTATTCCCTGAAAGACTACAAAATGCAAAATGCAAGTTTCTGGCTAACACTTTGGTCCATGCAGCCAGAAGGTTTGTGTGTGTGTGTGTGTGTGTGTGTGTTTTCTGTAGCTTCAGTGTCTAATACTTAAAATAGAGGCTGAGCTCATGTTTTTTTGGGCTTTTTTCAAGAGTCCACTGCACGTTTACCTGATCTGCAGCAACACCTGAGCTTATTTGACACTGTGTATAAACGACACTGTAGAGGAATCCACTCACTATCATTCTCACACTACGTAACATTACTTAGATAAATAAAATAACAATGGTGACTCTCCGGGACAGATGAACCCATTCATAATTTTCAGTTTTAAGCAGAGGATCATCTGACACAGGATCTGGACACAGATGCAGAAATAAGACTGAGGTGATTCTTAAGTTAGTCAAACAAGGAAAGGAAGTGTTACTTTGAAGGTGAAACATAAGCCAAGGATAAAGGAGGAGCTTGAGGAATATCAAAGAGGATTACAGGGGTAACTGAGCACAGATGAAGTTCATCAGGGTGGGGCAGGAGATCACAAAGGGAGGGAGAACTTGTAAAAGAAGGGAAGTGAAACATCCAACACATGCACACATGTAAAGATGATTATTTCAAAATGAATTAAGAAGTAATTTATGGATAATTTGTATTCATTACACACCTCTATAAAAATGTGACACATTCAAAGTAATGGATACAAAGTCTGAACTAAGAGTGCAATCAAGGTCAGGTCATGACATTATTTTCAGATCTTGAGCCTCATTTTTGCAGTAGTTAACAACTGTAAATGAAGTAAAACAGTAAAATGGGGTTTTGTAAACTTCCGTTACAGTTGAGGGACTGATAGGTTTTATTTTGACCTGCCTTGGCTGCTGCCGTTAAACGCAGCAAAGGATTGTTACAGCATTTCAGGAGCTCTCGCTTTCATTTTTACTTTCAATTAAAATGTTGAAATAACCTGGCTCAATCTGTGGAGTTTGAACCTGATGCTGCTTTGGTACAGTACCTCTAACTGAACCAAACTTAATTAAATTTTCACACTGTTTAGCCTACAAAAACAGCAGTTGTTAAAAATTAATACTGAGTGCAAGTCGAACAATTTGTGCCCCATTATCGTTCCAAATTTTTGTTCATTCAGTTCATTCTAAGTCTGTTTATTTTTTAAAGTGAGGGCAGAATAGACACAGGTTGACGTTCAGCATTTGGGCTCTTACCTCATGGCTTCCCTGAAGGAAAATTTGAGCTCAGCACAGCAGGGAGTGTTGAGTCAGGTTTCCTTGCATGTGAAACACAAATTATAAGCAACTTAGCAAGCTTTTAAATTGTGAATTAATTCAGCATTTCCATCTGCCACTGTCTTGTGAATATTGAGAGTTGGATCATTGAGATATGCATCTTGCGTTGCCAATTCTCCAGTCGGGCGCCATTAAACAATTTCAGTGGAAGAAGATGAACTAAAAGAGGAGTCAGACAAACTTTAAATGATGGAATCGATGTTTAAAACATGATGCAAATATGGCATTTGTGTTTGTTTCACAGCTTAAATTGGTTTATAAAAATCGCTTTCTTGTCTACCACCATTCATCACCTGTTAGTGAAGGTGTAGCACATTCAGCAATGTAAAGGTAAACATTTCTAGGATGAAATGTGAGTTAGGATAGTTTGCTAATGTTTTTTCTTTCTTTCTTTCTTTTTTTAAATTCAGGGTAAAGTGCTATTCATTATTGCTAGGCTGTGCCACTATGTAATGTTTATTTTATTATTCATCTATTTATTTAATATTTTTTAAACTTTTATCCAATATTTTATAAACTTTATACGTACCCTGCCTCTAATATGTGTTTTGTGAAAACTGCTCCATGTGACTTAAATTGCCCCTTGGGAATAGATAAAGTTATGTGAGTTGAATTGAATTAAATGAGCAGTGTCAGAGTAATGTCAGTGTTGCCATGTGAGAAAACACAGTTCCGTGACAATATGGCATCATTTATGTGAGTTGGAGAGGTTTCCAAGGATATGGCTGTGTTTGCTCTATACTTCTGTTCCATTGCACTTAGACCTGGAAGCATTTTAGTGCGTGAATCAGCTGTCAAAATATAGCAGCTTTAGCAACTAATGTGATGTTTATGTCTGTCGTCATGGCGGTCAGCGTTGGGGTTGAGCCGGATACTTGGCTGAAACCATTATCCGGTACGGATATTCTTCATTTGCGCGGTGACATCACATCCCCCCTGGCGGTTTTTTTTTAAAGTTACAGTGGACGGCAAAAGAACAGTGGAACCAGTGGATTTACAGGCACGTTAGCTACGGTTCAGGACATAGCATTACATTTCGTAGTTGTAGTAAGTTTATATTTTGTAAGATTGTGATTTGCACACGATTGCACACAACAGTTCCATCCTTCTTCAGAGACACCCATGGTTTCAGCTGGGTTGCAGACAGAGACTGGCTATGATGGACCTGAAATTACAGAGAGAGCAAGCACTGTTTTTGTCTATAACACATTAGCACCACCAAATGCTAACTAGATGGCAAGACTGTAAACTACTATGAAAAGGCTAAGGAACTATGTCACTATGTTACAGAGGCTGTCAAAAGTAGCCTAGAATATTAGCTAGCTATGTTGTTGATGTAATGCCTGCCTTTCCAATGCTTTGTGCCAAATGTCATAGTGGTCGAACTTGTCATGTAGAGATAGTAGAAAGGCAGCCACTACAAAAAAAATTTTGTAGGGTACTTATGACAGCCACTAACATTATAACACAGTGTGAGGTAATTAGAGCTGCTTTTGATTGAATTTTGATGGCATGCTGGGGGAGTTCAATGTATGGGAAACAGGTAAAAACAGACAGCTAGCTAATGTTAGCTAGCTAACTTATGTCTACCCTTCCGTGGTCTTACCTTTGCCATTAAGAGATACATTCCCCTGCCGTGATTGTAGCATCGCAACTCAGTAACCCAACCTGAGATGAAGTACTGGTAAGCATTCCAGACTTTTGTATGCTTTTAGATCAGCACCTGTGTATGGGGACACTCCATTTACAACCTAGTGATACAGGTCGTGTGGAGTAAACTCCGGCAGACTGGAAGATTTAGTTAGATCCATGAACACATCCTTGGGAAGAAGGTAAGGGTCGGTAGCTAGCCCTGCTAATGCTAGCTTCTGTAAATAGCATTCGTGGTGGTGTCCTACTAGGTGAGACACCTCTAAAGCATTCATTTCCCTACTGGTAGCCATCGCATTCATCCATCACTCTTTCTTTTGTTTATTTTGTAATTCCTGGGTCTCTTTCACTTCCTACCGTCCAGCGCTCTGTACTGCCGTCCATCATGGCGCTGCGTCCCTAGTCACGTGATTGGTGAGAAAGGCCAATAGCAATTTTGACGAGTGCAAGTACCATAGGAGTAATACGAGTCAATATCCGTGCTCGGGCTGAAGGAAAATCCACCTCAGGGCGTCCTGTGATAGAGACGGAGCGCAACGCGTCATACTCCGAAAGCCACGCCCATCCGAGGGGAAAACTACCAGCGGCACAATTTAAAAAACACTGTCCAGTAGTTCGCTTAAAACATTATTTCAACATGTCAAATGATAATTTTAACACGCCAGCTGTACTGGAAAAAACGGTACAATGAAAAAATTCACATATGTGGGTTATGGGGTAAAAACTTGATTCGTAACAGAGCGGTGCTGCATGCAGCCTGCATCGCGTTTCTCATTCTCGCTGTTTCTTCAACGGGTCAGGTTTTTTTCCAGTCGGCTCGCTCTTCTTACCTTGGTGTAATACAAATTAAGCTGTAAATAAAAATATATTGAGGCTTACAGTAAATATAGAAACTTCTGATCAACCCATGTCAATTTCAGGCTTAAAAATACAACTTTCGTATAAACCACGCCCACTTCTGGTTTAAGTCCTGCCCCCTCCGAGTACGAATAAGGATACAGATAATGTAGATGGTTGAACAGATACGGATAGTGGTGTACTCACTCATCCCCAGGCAGCATGTGGGGCATAGCACTCACGGGCGAGGAAGCCCCATCTCTCATATTAGCAGCAATGACAACAAATGCAGTCATAATAGATGAGACATATTTATCCCTCAAGAGTTTGAGCACTTAGTATTTTGTAATTGAGAGAAAGTCAGCCAGTGAGATTCTCAGTCCAAGATGGAAGCAGATAAAGCTGTGAACCAGATATTGCTGCATTACGTAAAAATGTGTATAGTACCAGATTGAGTTTAAAGATTTATTTTGGGCTTTTTAAAACTTTATTTTGAGTCGCTAACTGGCAGGAAGGCAGACAGGAAACAGGGAGAGAGCGGGTAATGACCTGCAACTTGGGTCCCTGGACGGATTTGAATCGGAGACACTGATATTACATGGCATGTGCCCTCAACCACTTGACCACCAGCCTTTGATGTTTGATCCCAACTGATTCACTTTCCTGTTGAACTCAGTATATAATCTGATTTTGGATTTTAAAGAAATGATACACAGCACACCATCAAAGGCATATAACATGTACAACATACCACAGGGCAAGGTTCTCTGTCGGTTTGTGTTAATTAGAGGGAATAAAACACCTCTTGTATATGTTCCGGCTGGGCCTTGGGACCCCAAATCAATTGCGAGACAGAAGCAGTTCAGCCTCTGAGGCTATTTGGGTTTGAGGTATCTGCAAGTTGTTTTCATGACCTCCCTGTAATTTTAACAATTTTGCAGGGCATGTTTTTGTTCTTTACACTCGATCTGTGGACCCAAGCTGTTCTTTTAAATGATAACCTGCTTTCAACCGGGCTCCATCAGCGCCATCAGTTCAATCCTGTCATTGTGGATAAGTCCAAGGCTGAATTGGAGGTAGCCAACACATACTTATACCATTTTTTATTTTACCTTGAAATACAGTGATTGAACAGCTACAAGTGATGTTTGGACCGTTTTAGTCACTTTGGTCAGTGGGGAAATTTCTGGGATGTCACTTAAACATGAATGTGACATACTGTAGTACACTGTGGCATCTCACCCATGCTGGTATAAAGGTTTAATAAATAATATTCGCATACAGAGAAGCTCAGACTACAACAAACACAGAGCTGGTGTCAGGACGCCAACACTCCGTGTCCTTACATAAACAATAGTTGTTTGTTGGTTTAGGATTGCTTCTTATTGACTCTGTGCTAGTGCTGTTGTTCACTGTTTTGAATTTTTTCTTAGCTTTTTTTTTTTTTGCTTCCAAGGCCACATTTACACAACAGGCAAATGTAGCACTCCTCACCAACATCGTGTAAAGCAAGCCAGTTTATCACTAAGCTCTTATAGCAGCACCAAGCAGACACACATCTATTGAATTAAATGTGCCGGTACAAACTGTTTGATAGTTTTTGCCATGTCTGTACTTGGATTTCAATTTATTTCCTTTGGATATTATTTTAGTGACGTTGAAATGTTCTAATAGCCCTTGTTAAGTGAAAAGTCACTGTAAGTGACAGGAACATCGAGTACACTGGGATTAACATTAATATATTAGCTTCTCTCAACATTTAGGCTCCAAAGAAAGCTACAGAGGATGTTCCGCAGCACCTGCCTTTGTTTTACAGGTTCATTATTTTGATGAGAACATAAAGTTCAACACGATTTGTATTGGAGGTAGTTTGTGATTTTGAACTGGATGCAGTGACCCCTCCCCACTCCTCCTCCCACCCGTCCCACCCCCCACTTCATACTGATGAAAATAGATTGCCTGGTCCCTGCCACTCCGAGCACAGACACTTAGCGTATAAGATCTGGCACATATTTGCAATGCAAAACCACAATTTCACAGAATGCAGAGTGCTGCTGTAATCATTCCACATCACATGCAGAGTGAAAAGCATAGGGTGATATTGGAACCTTGAGAGCTGCTGGTGTGTGTGTGTCTGTGTGTAGTGTAGATGTACTCCAGGGCAAATCCATCTGAATTATTGAGACCAAAACAGCAAGCTGTGTCTGTCAGTCCAGCTGCCTGGCAGGCTCTGCTGCATAAATGGTGACCTCTCGATCAGAGACTGACAGAGCGTGTCCTTGTTACCTGGAGACCTGCAGGGCCAAATCAGCGACCATGATGATGAAAGAATAGTGCCAAGGTCTTCTGGCTGCCAGACAGATGAAAACTTTCTTTATTTTTGGCTTTTTAACTCTGTGAGCAGTTCTTCCTCATTAAGAATTCAAAATTAGTTTAGCTCCTGTCCAAGTTGGCAGGAAAAAGTGCTGAACAGATGATGTAAGATCATTACTGAATGAGGGCGAGACACTAATGCTGCAACTGTCAAGTTTACTCCAAAACAATATGGTCTCACCGCCCTTTGCTTCCTGTCAACATAATATATCAATTTGAACCTGAAGGGGTAAGGTCACAACATATCACAGCCACTCGCGGCGCTGGCAGTTGAGCAGTAAGCACGCATGCCTTGTTGCAGTGTCCCAGGTTTGGTTCCAGCACAAGACCCATACTGCAGGTCTTTCCCCTCCCTGTTTCAAGTTGGCCACGCTGCCGCTTACCATCGAAATAAAAGTATAAAAAAACATTTCACAACAGCCGCAAATCTGATTTTGTTGAACGATGAGCCCGTAGCAGCTAATTTCAGTGTTTTATTACTCCAGAGCTGGACTGAAATACAAAATAGGCGGATAAACGCTGTAACTAGGTCACTGTGTTAAGGGAATCGAACATAGATCACCAATGAAATGGGACAGTTGTCAGGGATTTTCCTTGTGACAGCTTGTTTTGTAGAAATCTGGATAAGCACCATGAAGTGGAGGAATAGTTAAAGGGCGTGTGCTATTGTACTGAAGCCAAAAATCTACTGTCCACACAGTCACTTAGTAAGATGATATCAACATGCTTCAGATGAATGAGATTTCACATTATGCTGCTGTTATAGCCCAAAAATTCAACCTCCTGTAATAAAAAGTTGGTTATATTTATTACAGATCTACATTACAGATTAAATCACTTTAATGATGTCAACCAGGACAAGGAGACTATTATAACGCGATTGTAGGAGATTTATGCTTCAACTTCTATATGTTATATATCCATATGACTCAATTATCAAAATTTAGATGGGATGTAGTTTTCATGTACAACAGCCATCATATTTGTCATAGTGTATAAATCTGCTCTCTAAATTGTGCTGGGCCTATCAATATAAAAAAAAAAAAATCAATACTCACAAGACAGAGACGGAAAAGAAATACAAGACAATCACTTTCATAATTGATTATGTGTCAGATCTGTGCACGCTATTGATGTTAATACTTCTTCGACTGACAGGAGTCAACATTTACCTCACAGCAATTTGATATGGCGTCATGTTGTTGGTCAAGCTTCCTTAACCAATCAGATGAGATCCAGAAGCTTCCCATCATGCTTTGAGGTTTTCAAGTCAGAGGTGAACGGCTGTGGTATCAGGCTCCAAAACCTGCACTGGCCTTAATTTCATGGGTTTATCAGCGTTTTCTTTTCTTTTTGTCTATTATGTGATGTTGGAGGGAGTCAGGATCGAGTCAAACTGCACAGGCCCGGTTCATTAAAATTCATTTAATGCATTTGTATGTCTGCCTCCATCCCTGAAGACAAGTCTTGAACTCTGTTTGAACTCATGAACATACACAAGAGGAAAAACTAAAGCCATCTATTTTAATCAGTAGCCAGTTGTAATTGAAAATCCATTTGCACTCTGATCTGTGTTTTCCACCAGTGTCGTCTGCAGAGGGAGGGGAGGCAACCAGGCAGACATTTGGGGACCTCAAGGAGAAAAGTTGGTCCCTGATCACTACTATCACCTCCCTTAAACCTCCTTTAGAGACACCATACAGGGTATTGCTGCTGCAGCAGAGACCCCCTAAATGGGGCCTCTGAGCTTTAGTTAGCATCTACTGTTTACTTCCATCAAACTTTTATCGACCCCTTATCCTTATTGGATTTCTGGAGCGAGTCTCAACTGACAATGGGTGAGGACGGGATGAACAGTGGACAGTTAGAAACAAACAACCATTCAACACCTACAGGCCATATAGGGTCACCAAGTGACCCAAAGCAGTTATTTTGACTGTGGGAGGAAGCCAGAGAACCCAGAGGGAACACACACACAACTTCCACACAACAGTCTTCATTTCTGTAATGTGTATACTACTGTTGGTGTTCGACCAGACCTGAAAGGGATCGAACAGTCAGTCAGATGAACAGAGGTGCAGTGAAGACACTTCCTGATGCTGGAGGATTGACCGTATTTGTTTTCTTGTGCTTCTCACATTGTTGTAACAAGGTAAGAGGTTAGTCATCACATCCAAGCTTCACTAAAGCAAGGGCTGGACAGGTCTGCACATATGGGACAATTCTCATTACAACAAAGAAGAGGACAAGAGGACAGTATAATGTTCACATGTTCAAAATTAGCACAACTTCAGCTACTTATATATGTCACTCAATAAAGACTCAGTTTCATAAAGGGATAGTAGCTCATTAAAACCTAATTATTTTACTGAGAAATTAATAAATATACATATATAAATAAACATAATAGTAAAAGAAATCAAAGTTGTTAGATGTGGCCAAAGTTTTGGAGTTGATTTGAATTCTGTCTTTGTCTGATAAAATCTTGAAAAATCTGCTACAAAGCCTCTTATGCTCTAAATATCTAGTTCATGTCTCACTGTCTGTCACTGCAATAAACTCTGGTGATCTTCTCCTCACTCTGAGATCAGAAAAATATACGACAGTTAGGCCTCTGAATGAGACACTCTGATTGGCTGTGACATAACCCACTGGAGCCAATAGGAGTGTCTGTGTGGAAACTCGATCCTAGATGTCACAATAAAAGAGAAGAGAAGTTGAGAATCAACCAAAAATGTATAGAAGTAAAGCAGCAAAGCTCCAATCAAAGGGTCAGACTGAACCAAAAATCTAACTCTGTACATGAGTTCATCGACCATATATGGAAACACGGTGCTTGTTAGAATGAGCTGATGTCCTAATTTAAGGAGAAAGAAACAACAGGTCTCTAGTGCAAACAATCAAGAAGTAAAAATGGACTAAAACTATGGGATATGTGGAAATCTAAAAGTTCTGACATCTATTGTTTTTGGAGATTAGACGGGCCAACATGGTTTCCACACGTCTGTGTTTCATATACTCAGAGACAAACAGATGCATTTTATAAACAAAATGTAGCTGTGTAGTTATCTGAATTGAGGGCCTGTACAAATGGAAGGTTTCACATGATGCTATCAATTTGTGACATTAGAATAAATAAGTCTGATTGGACTTCACTGAACGTTGGCGAGCTGCCAGGTGAAGCAAATTATACTGACAGTTCATTCTCTTCATATCCCACAGCTGTAGGGGGTAATGAATGTGTCTTTTAAAATGCTAGTACAGCCTCACAATTAGTCAGATACAGGTTAACATTAGAGTGACACAAGCTTGGAGAGCATCTTTATTAGGGATGAATCAGAGTGAGGTACTTCCAGAGCAACACTGCTCTTTTTTTTTTTTTTTTTCTCCAAGCGATGAAATAAAATATCTACAGTTTACTTTAGAAAGTACTTCAAAACATATTTTTTAGCACTTCATATTGGTATCTTTGTTCAGCGGTATATCATGCAATAGGAACAAATGTGAGGAAATTTGGTGTATTGATCAACTTACAAATGTCACTCATGCTTTAGTAAAGATAAGAAGGAAAGCATCCTTTCATTCATTATTCAGCCTTCTGACAGTTTATTTGTGATGCCTTTACACAGAAACATGACAAAGTCAGGGTGTTACTCCTGGACAGCTGGTGCCGCTTCCACAGAGCTCCTGAAGATGTAGGCTAGTTTAGCTATGTTTTCATAGCCTAACCCAGGGGTCAGCAACCTGCCACTCTTTTATCCCTCTGCCGTGGCTCCCTGTGGTTTTGAGAAAATAATGTGAATAAATAATGGCTATTAAATTGAAATACATTTTATTCTGTTGAGTTAATTTTTTTCCGTGTAATAGTTATTATTTTGGAGACTTAGGTGATTTTGTAACACTGAAATAAAACGTGCTTTGACATTCATCGATCGAAATATGTATCGCACCTTCTATGCGTCACCTGTTGCCGACAGGCTGGTGACTTATTTTGAGCTCTCGACCTCCAGTAAGATGACCAACGATGCATCCAAAAAAAGAAAAGTTTTCAAGGGAAGTAGAACGTAGTTATTTCATTTCGGAAATGCAACAAGCTACAGTTCTTATATAGATACTGTAGCATAAATGTAACGAAACTATATGTGTGGTTTCCCCACCGCCCCAGATTATAGCAGTCAAAAAGGTTTTGCGACTCCAGGTGGGCTTTATTTGGTGGGAGTCGGGCTCATGTGGCTTAAGGTTGGCCTAACCTGTTAGCTTTGCTATAATTCATAGCTTATCCTGTTACTTTGCATAACTTTTCATAACACAGCTTGCTCTCTTAGCTATTCTTTCACAGCCTAGCACTTTAGCCTACCTTGACCTTTGCACTACACACAAATGGATCCTTCTGACATGGCTTGATTTGCTCGACACAATTAAATGAATGACATAATAGAGCACACAAACTACCTGTGCTCATTCGCCAGCTCTTTCACACTCATTCCAGCCTGCCACATCATGATGTCATCTGATATTACCGAGCTGGATGTTTGTCTGATGTGTGTCGTGTTTGCAACGTTATGACACTTTTCGTGAAGTCAATCTAACATGTCATCATATGACAGACTTGACTGATGTATCCAAACAGGCGGTTATACAACCTTCCTGATGAGCCACAACCTTGTGGGTCGCGGGTGCACGCTGGTTCTCGGATAGCACGACACCCCTGGTTTTATCACACCTTCAGCCTCAGACTTCAGAGGTGTCTGATAGCAACAAGGTTAAAAAATAATCAAAGAGTTTAAGGTCAGTTTATTGGGATGCTTTTTGGAAGTGGCTGAGTCAGCACTTCACCACACAGATTTGTACCAATCAACTTTACTGATGGCTGCTTTTCAAACAGTCCTTCAAAAAAAGTCAGGCGAAGAAGAGTCACAGTCCAAAAGTGAGAAATAAACACAACATTATTTATGTGTTTTTACATCAGGGACAGAAGATCAACAAGTTAGACCTGCTGGTTAATCAAAACAGTATCACCGTGCATCATTGTGTTAATGTTTTGATGTCACTTTGATAGAGTGAACTTCCTTTATTCAAATCATACACCATCAAAATAAACCAGTCATTGTTCTATTAATTACGTAAACGGGTCGTAAATCTTGAAATCTTGATTACATATTTGACCTTTAAGCCTCTTCGTCAAACCAAGACCTCAAAAACTGACAACGTTGACAAATGGTTTGACAATGAGAGGAAAAAAAAAAAACAGAAAATAATTTTAAAAAGATATGAAACCTGAAGTACAAGAAAAGATTAGATTTATGTTGAACTTTTCTCAGATAATTAACAAAAAACAGCCTGACACCAAAGACCAGAAACACACATTCCCTCCACATCAGCCGACATCATCGAAACAATAATCAGAAGTAACAAAATCCTTTAAGTTCAGCACCACTGAACGGAAAATTATTTATGCATTATGACTTGTGTGCGTATTTAGAAAAATAGTCATAAAAAAAATGACTAATTAGTCAGAAAAATAGCTGCACCAATTTCAGCTGAAACATCAGCCCTGCAGGTAAGAGGGGGCTGTGAATGACTTGAGACAAGGCCAGAACTTTTCATGCCAGTAAATCGGGTTTTTACTGAAGCTCATCATAGAACCTATTTCCTCTTTTTGGTTTCTACACTCACCAACGAAGACTTCAAAGGGACAATATCCAAACAGAGACTGAGAGTCTTTTGAATTCTTCAAATCCCTTCTCCTTAAAGAAAGTGACCCAGATACGTTCCATAACCCACAGAGAGATGCTCGCCCAAGTGGTTCTAGGACTCACAAAGAAGAGCAGAGCCCCCAAACTGAAACCCCATCGGACTAAATTAAACCAGAGAACTGTTTGGCCTGTGTTAGTGTTGGAGGATTCTCAGTGGCATACTGAGCACTGTGACCGATCCAAAACTAAAAGAAATCCTTGACCACGTACAGGCTCAGTGAGCATGGCCTCGCTGCAGCGAGGGGCCGCCTCGCTGCAGAGAGGGGGCCGCCTCACGGCAGACCTGGCTCAGGCAGAGGAACAACGTCTGTGCACTGCTGAGGTGGAAACTGAGCTGCCCCTTCTCTCCACCTGCCATCTGCACTGAGACGTCAGGGACAAACACTGCTCACAGATTACAACCGCCGAAGAAGAAAACTCTTGTGCAGCATAGAGAGCTCTGTCAGGAAAACTGAATCCAACCACTATGAGGACCCCCAAATCCAACCCACCTGTATATTCCTGCACTGTGCTCATCTCTGTAAAAAGACAACTAATACCATTAATACAACAGCAGATCTGAATTTTTACTGTGCGACAGTGTCTCCAATGCCAATATGAATCCTTTAAATTTAAATGAAAATAGTAAAAACTAGTGAGGGAGTTAGACTGAATAACACCCCGCTCCCCAATGTCAGATGCATGGATGGGAGGTATTTTGGTTCGCTGCAGTGTGAATATGAGAGACGGCTGCTGTTTTGTGAGCTTTTCTGGGCTTGTGACTGTATTAGTCTGGTTGTTATGATAATGGCTTTGACATTTAAGTTTTTATTGGCTTTAAACCTGACAACATGTGTGTGCAGTGGATTAACATGGCTGTAGGGAAGCACTTCCTAACAAAGCTGCCATATCTGCATTAACAGCAGGGTTGGTGACTTTTTCTTAATGTTGATTGCTCATGTGCAGTAATAGACAGCTTTACGTTATACAGTACCGTAAATGTACCTTACGTACAAATACGCTACAGAAGAAGTGTCTTATCTGAAATTGTTGCCCAAGCTTTTCCTGTGGATCAGGAAAACGCAAAATGTAATTAAAAGACAAGCCAAGTAAGCCTTTTAGAAGCTATGCAAAGTATGATTAAGAATTTGAATGATTGAGCCTAAAGCTGTAAAACTGAACTCCAGGATTTAATCTAAATAGAACAAAGCTGCAAAAAGTCAGCAAACCCCTCAGATTCAAGGTCCCACATTTGATGCTCTGTTTTATTTGGAGTTTTGATATCCATAAAAAAATATATTTGTGCTTTTTAGTATGAAAACCATCTTGATATTTGTTCACATTCCCTCACTCAATTTTCTCTTTGCTGACAACAGAGGCTCTCTTCTGATTGGCTGGCTGTTTTATTTGAGCGATCAAATGAACGTAGCAGCTTTCAGCTTAACGCTCAGAAAAACCTAATCCTGCAGGCCTAGATGGTGGGTCCAGGTGGGATGGACTTGGGAGTGTCGCTGAGGGCGATGACTGCTTTGTTGTGACATCACAAAGTTCCACAGTTCCAGACAGCTGGGTTTAAGGTCCAATTTCTGAATACAGGCTGTGAGCATTTCTCTGTTGACAAAGCACTTTGACACTTTCACAGTATTTTAGAACTTGGACCTGCTTTGTAATCGAACTATGAAAATCTCCCTTTTTACAATATGGGACCTTCAAGGCCAGAAATTCATACAGAGGCTGTAATTAGCCAAATCTTTGGGGACTGTATGTGAGCTTTTTACTTCAATAAAGAAAAAACTCAAGGTCATCCACTTGGTAAGATCATCTGACTAACTTGCGCATAACCCCCCCTCAACCATACTCTTCATCTGATGTAAAAAAACAACATATATATATATGCACAGTCTCAGGACCGGATGGAAATCATCATCTTCCTTTTGTGTTATTTATTACCTGCAACTTTTAGTGGAGCCAGGATTCATGTTAAATTTGTTTTGGATTTAACCCCCAGAACTGTTACTACTACCTAGTCATCTTCTTTAGTACAACTCAAACTCCAATTTCTCGGATAGAAAAGCAGACCTCAAGTTTGAGCCAAAAACACAAGAGAAGGGAAAACACTCACACACACACACACACACACACACAACTAGTGACAAATTCAAGACCTTGGAGAGTAGAACAGATATGATTTGAAATGAATGTACTTACCTCAGTCCTGTTTGGAACTGTCTCATCCACTGCCCGGGACACAGTCCCAGTTGGTTCCAATGGAAAAGCTTATACTATCAGCAGTACAATGCTCTTTATTTAACTGGGAAAGTTCTTATGGAAAATCCGCCAAACATCCTCATCTTTAATAATCCTTCATTGCCGAAACCCTTGACAGAAGTGGGAGACATCATCTGTAGTTGACGCTTGAATCACTGTCATTGCATGTGCATTGTTACTAACTTGAGTCTTGATTTTGATTTGGCCTTGCCCTCCAAAGACCATAGATTTGACTCGGTCTTTGTGTGACAACGGGTGGCTAGCGGACCAAAGAGGCAGATGCTGAGTGCTTGATCAAATGGTAGGCTACTCGGGCGAGTAACCTACCATCCAATGCTCTAACCATGATGGGTGTGTCCAAGGGTTCGGTGGAGAAACCCGCTTGCCATGCCATCACTTCGTCAATTAGGTTATCCTCAGCTCCAGAGTCCACCAAGGCAGAAAGCTGAAGGGGGCCCTTGGAGGTGCTCAAGGATGCCTGCACAGAAAAGAGCTTAGCACTGGGTGGGGAGGAGTGAATGAGGCTCACCTGCCGCTCCTCAACCGCAGGCAAGCCTAAGCATTTGGGTGCTGTTCAGTTAACCCCCTGATGAACACACCCCGTAGTGCTGAATCGTTCCTAGAATACAGAACTCGATTGAATAATCAGCCATGCTACGTGAACCCTGCTTAAGGGACAGAAGCTGACCGGAAGCCTCCCGTGACTGTACAGAATGGTTGAACACTTTCTTAAATTTGCCTTCAAAGAGAGCGTAAGATGTGAAATAGACTGGGCCACCCTCCCATAAGGCTGTAGCCCACTCTAAGGCCCTCCCCCGAAGTAACCCCACTAGGTAGTGTACTTTAGATTCTTCCGAAGAATAAGTAAAGGGTCTCTGCCCTAACACTAGTGATCACTGAGGGAGGAAGGGTTTACATTTAAGTGGATACCCCGCGTAGGGATCGGGGTCCACCAGGTGGGGTTCCCTGATGGGAGCGGGGCTATGGGACTCTGCCAAGGAAGAAACAGGGACAGGGGGTGGTTGCGTAGGCTGGGAAAAGGTGATCTGGGAGAGTTGATCGGAAATGGCTGAGAGCTGGGCAGCGATGTCGTTGACTTGCCCTGTGAGAGTGGCTGAGTTGTCCATGAGGCTGCCCAGTAGTTGATCGTGTCTCCGTATAAAGGAATCTTGATTGGAGATGGTGCGCCGGAGATCACCAACATCTGCTCGGTCCGTGGTGGCCAGATCTTTCTGTGACATTGGGTGGCTAGCGGACCAAAGAGGCAGACGCTGAGTGCTCGATCAAACCGAGTTTGTTGTAGTAGCTGGGGGAAAGGATTGGGCTGGGGAGCCGGAGAGAGGGAGAGGGTCCAGGGGACGGCCCAGACAATGATGAGGGGGCGAGGAGGAGGAGAGGGTCCAGGACAGGAGCGGGTCAATAGAGGCAGCGTGCTGAACAGGGAATGGGGACCTAAGGAACAGGTAGACAGGGTCAGACGATGAGGCAGGAAGCGCAGGGGATCAAAAAACACGAGGAGTCCCTGGAAGATCAAAAGACACGAAAGGTTTCACTTAGGAAAAAGAGCCTGACTAGTTACCGAGTGGTGAACTGTAAAGATCTGGTGATGAGTGAGTGGAGAGCCGGTGTATTTGAGCAGAGGCGTGATGAATTGATGAGTAACAGATGTGTGCCCTGCAGCAGCTGCCTGCGTCTGGGACCGCCCCTAGGGAGGAGGGAGAAACACACAGGGAGGGGAGGAGAGCAGCCACAGCGACATAGTCGTGGATGTAACACTTTGAGATTTGAGTCAGACTCGGTACAAAGAGTTTTAGTTCATAGACTAAAATAACTGTGGCACAGCATCATTAGCACAGATGGACATCTTGCTGGAAGGCTAACCCAAAGCCAACCCATTTTCTGACTAATGAACTAAGCTAATAAGCCAGGTACCAAAAAATTGTACTAATGTATAAGTAATACAATAATTTATTCATCTCAAAAAGTGACTTTCTCACTCTGTTAGCAATTCATAGTATTTGTCTGATCTTAAGATGAAAAATCCCCTACCATAAAAATGGCCACCAAGTCACACTGAGTTACTCCACCAAGTGGATAATGATGACATCCACCTATCATTTAAAGTGGCCATGCCCTTAATTAAACATAATTAAAATAACTCTTAACAAAAAGCAAACTGATGAATTCTATAAAAACTCAATGACCAGAGGAAGTACTAAAAAACATGGCTGCGAGTGTTGTCATCACTTTATCACAGGCGTGTGTGATGTAACGGAACAAAAACACATAAAGTAATATCACTATTTACTTTTGTGATCGAATTACAATGAAACTAATCATATTTCTTTTTATGAGTAACAAACCTATACCTGCCTTTGAAAGCAGCTTTATGTGGCCATTTGAGGAAGTGCAGTTTTTAGTGCCTCTCTTCTGGCTTCATTCTTCAGCCCAGATGTTGCCAGTTGCTTGAGACTTGACTCGGACCTGCTCTCAGAGTTACGTCTTCTGCCTTTGCTTTTGGCAAAAAAATCTGTTTATGTTGAGAGGAATCAAACGATATGAGTATCCAAATGGCTAACCTTTAATTTGATTAATTTCAAAGCAACAAAATATATTTTCTTTTTGGCTTAAAGTGCATGCATCATTCATAGTGTGGGTTAATGTTAGATAAAGCCCTTTTTGTAGACACACTTAGTCTGCGTCAAGAGCCACTTAAAGCTAAATTAGGTTTTGTTATTCAGTTCGAGCCACGGGCCACCAATGCCTTGCCCGAAGGACGGAGCCCTTCAGGCAGCACCACCCACATGACTTTATTTAAGTCTGGAGTTAGTCACCCACAACAAACACCGATCTATTAGACAGATGACTGTGCAACATCTTTGATCTTCCCACCTTCTGTGCTTGCTGTTCAAGCTGTTTGTCATGTCACACAAAGCCATGTAAGATCTCCAGCCAGTGGCATTGCAGAGGCTCCTTAGAGGTATGCTACAATGCTCTGTGATGAATGCAAGTTCAGTGGATAAACATACTGTAAGTAATTCTCCATGGCATCTTATGAGAGCCCATTAAGGTGGTGGGGGGATTTTAGTTAAATCATGCAATGGACTGGTATCACACTGTCAATTGGGGGGTGCCACCCAGCAGCAGAAGGAAACCCCAAGCAGTTTAAAAGGTGATTAAACCATTTTAATCTCATTAAATAGTAAAGAAATAGCTCTGTTTCCGGGTTGTGGGGGTGCTGGAGCCTATCCCAGCTCAGACTGGATGAGGGCGAGGTACACCCTGGACAGGTCGCCAGTTCATCACAGGGCCAACACACAGAGACAAACAGAGACCAACAACCACTCACACTCACACTCAGACCTACAGACAATTTAGAGTCGCCAATTAACCCAAACATCATGTCTTTGGACGGCGGGAGGAAACCCACGCAGGCACGAGGAGAACATGCAAACTCCACACAGAAAGGCTCCAGGCCGGGAACCAAACCCGCAACCTTCTTATTGTGGGGCGACAGCGCTAACCACTATGCCGTCCTAGCTAAATGAGATCACTGCTGTTAATTCATGGAAACTCCTATATTATCCATACCAGCTCCTCATGTCCTGTCAGTGTAGGAAACACTTTGCGAAGTTGCCTCACTACAACAACAGGGAAATTTCAAATCAGCATGGCTCCAAATGGTAGTCAGAGGAGAAAATCTGATGTCTTATTTAAGGAGTTTGGTCTTTAATGCTTCATCCCTGGGGAAAAGAAGCAAAAGACAAAATGCTGTTGAGTTCCACTGCCAAAAGGTCCCAAATCATCAAGGTTCAGGTTACTAAATGGGTTTGTGGGTAATGAGAGTTACTGTGTATTTGTTTGGGGATATGCACGTCTCAAGCACAATATAAGGGCAGAGCCTGCATTTTGACCTAATTGTGAGCTACAGCAATTTAAAGGACCCCTGTGTGAAAATTAAACTTCAAGCTGCAGAGTCTAAACATTTATCCTCAGGTCTTGGTTAAACACCTTTAAGGTTGGACCGTACATTTCCCATGATACAACTCAATGCAGACATTTTGTTAATCAGCGTTTCATTTGACAAATGTCCAGGTCGCCAAACCCCAGACAAAATAACCTTGATAAGTTTGCTTTGTTTTTCCCTTGTAACGTTTTGTTGGTCGAGGTGTGTAGGCAAAGTTGTTTTTCCATCAGATACCAAACAAGCACAAGGAATTAAGTTTTTTCGCCTTTTATCTTCAAGCACAACATTATCTTTCAATCATCTAAAGAATAATTAAGCTATCAAATAAATAAACGTGTGCAGGGACTTCAACTAAAGAGTGATCAAGCAAACTGCATGTCATTAACAACTAAATTAAAACACGTGAAGAGTCGAATGTTACATTCATATGCAATTAGAGATTTTCTCTCCAGTCACAAGAGTATTGGTCAAATCCAACACTGAAGTTTCATTGCCTTCCAGTTTGACCTGACACTGTTGGATGGGGTCAGTGCCAGCTAGTTCCAGTTCTCTGAAACTGATCTGGGGGAATATTTCAATCAGACATTATTTCCAGATAATAACATCAGTAATGCCTCAAACTTAACGGGAGACAGTCCTGGAGAGAAGCGGACTGTGGTGAACAGGAGGGAAGTTGAAGCAGAAGTACATTCATATATTCATATGTACTGGTCATGCTCAAGCCTTAAAAAATATTGGAGGGAAGTCTTTTTTACTCTCTCGGGTCTTAAATATCAGACCAGAAACAAATCCCTTGATCCTTTGTTTGGGGTTATGGAAGGGGAGGAGGTGTTAACATCAGAAAAGAGATGCACCTTATCCTTTGCCTTCCTTTTAGCCTGACGAGCAGTCTTGCTCAGGTGGAGGGATGCTACTCCACCCACCCATGCACAATGGCTAGAAGACATTATGTCCTGCTTAAAATTGGAGAAAATTAGATACTCACTTCAGCAATCAGCAGGAAATTTCAGAAGATGTGGGGTCCTTTTCTAAATGCATTCCAGACCCTGTAAATCTTTCACCCATTCCAAGCGGAGGCCCTTAGTGTAGCAATTAGCTTTTATTTTGTTTAACACACTGAAAGTGACAGGGAGGGATTATTTTAGATACTGTGGTGTTTTTTTTTTTTTTTTTTGTGTGTCCTGTACTTTTTTTTATTTCTGTATTTTTGTTTCATACCTTTACAACCAATTATACAACTACATTGGTGGTAGTTGCTGTTGGTGTGTATTTATGTTCATTTTATATCTATAATGACTATTCAGCACTGCACTTATGTCTTTTTTGAAAATTTCAATAAAAAAAGAAGTACATTCACCAAACCAAACACTTGCCTTTTTTTTTTCATGAACCAGAGAAATGCATGAAATAACACATCCATCCATCCATCTTCTACCGTTTTATCGTTTCCAGGTCGTCTGGGGTGCTGGAGCCAATCCCAGCCAACGTTCCAGGTGAGGGGCAGGTTACACCATGTACAGGTCGCCAGTCCATCACAGGGCCAACAAAAAAGACACACAGAGACAAACAACCACTCACACTCACATTCAGACTGATGGACAATTTAGAGTCACAAGTTAACCTAGACATGCATGTCTTTGGATGGTGGGAGGAAACCCACACAGGCATGGGAAGAACATGCAAACTCTGCACAGAAAGGACCCAGGTTAGGAACCGAACCCGCAACCTTCTTATTGTGAAGCGACAGTGCTAACCACTACTCCGCCATAACACGTATCACAGAAAAATATAAATTAACCTTAGTGAGTTTCTTGTGGTGCACCAAACCATAGTCTTTGACTACTTGCCTCATTTGGCTGCACAACTTGAATTACCCGCTAATACTTAATATTTGAGGGTGAAAGCCCCAGTTTTAGCGGGTGTTTTTCTCCATGTGACCAAAAGGAGCAGCAATGAGCCCACAACTGATGCATAAGGTAATATTTATATTTAATAATTAGTTGGTTTTTCAAAAAGTAGCGATCTTCCCTGAGATTTTCTATGGTACTATGATATTTCAGATGCCCATGTGCTGAAAAAGGACAGTTCTGAAGTGGACTAATGGAAACTACAGTATGACTAAGGTTAAGAAACATTTATTTGGAGCACTGGACTGACATGGACTTGGCTAAATATTTTCTAAAACAGTGCTATTCCCCAAAGTAGAGGACAGTGGGCGTCCAACATGGAACGTACAACTACATATGGCACAAACACACATACTGTGTGTGGACTGCTGTGTCTGCATTGTTAGTTTCTTTATGATTCTCTGCCCCCTGTGTATGGTTCCACAGGGATAGACCAATAAAACAGATTCAATACATAGGGCCTTAGCTTTATATAGATTTCTTCAGCAGGGTCAATGCCGGCGACCCCAGCTCATGGCAAACAAGGTTAGCACAGGAGTCAAAGTTGCCACATTGATACTCAGGTTAATTCCCTCATCTCCATAATCATTCATGACAGGAAAATGTCAAAGGACAGACAAAATGATTCCAGTTTAGGCTTAATATATAGAAATCAATCAATCCTAACATCAATCAAAAAAATTTCATTCAGGATCATGCGACAGGTGACTTCAACTCCTCTTTTATTTTGGATGGAATGATTTAAGGACAAGAGATGTTGCAGGCTGTCAGAGGAGGACAGTTCAGAGATCGGGGAGGGAGACTTGGGAGTAATGGCACAAGAATTTTTTCTCATAATCCTACAGGATAGAGCTGCATAGGGGCTGCACCAGATTAACACAAGAAGTCCTCTTTAGCTCATAATGTGTGTTGGAAAATCTTATCTGAAGAAGACAAATTGACATTCTAACCAGCTACAGTCCACTGCAGCAGCCGTTTGATTTCCCCTCTTTTACTTTCATATCCATGTTGAATTTCTTTTTTCTTGGGTCTCAAGGACAAGTTAAATGTTTTAACGCTTTAATGGCTCAAAGCACAATCGAACAAATGCGGTGACACATATTTTCTTTTCAAATTAAGAAGAATTTATAGCAGTGGTTTGACCCCATTAACAGCAATAAGGGAGAATATTATCTGCTTAAAGGGTGAATTGTCAGCTCAGACTAATGAATGAAGATGGTACATGGAGAATTCAGAATTTTTAGCTGTTGTGGAAATAAAGCGTAGTCATGTCACTGGGTCTGTAAGGTCGTACTTAGAATTAACTGATATGGTCATGCCAGAGTGCTAAATGGGGCTGGGCAATTAACTGATACATAATTGAAACTCTCAAAATGAATCTTTCTCATGCTGGTTAATTGAGTTAATATATTTATGAAGACATGACCTGCCCCCTTAAGAATACTACTTCGTTCAGTCACATTACTCTTGACCCATTAATACTGCATTCTATGGAATACGCCACATGCTGTTAAAAGAAGGCAGATTGCATTAAAGTCTGTGTTAAAATGTTTCTACTTTTCACCTAAATAATTATTCAGCAAACAGTTTCCTGGTGAGTTCATGGTCTCAGTCTTTACTTTCAAGTCATCTTCAATACAACGTGATGTTAATCTTTTGAATGATGGTCCCATTGTGAGTAAAATAGACCATTAAGCAGACTGTACCACACAATCTGGATATGACCAGAACAGAGGCCTCTATTACGAAGCTGGATTTCAGTTTAGCGAGGTCATTTCTGGTTTAAGCCTGGGTTTTCAGTCTCACGAAAGTGGTTTACTTTCTATCGGGGTAAATGCTGCAATAACTTGCACGGAATGCCTAACCTACATGTTAGACTGCCTACTGACCATTGATGTCGGCTCTAGAATCGTGAGAGTAGCTCTGAAGAGAGAAAGAAAACTTTGTGACCTACTTAACCGGTTTGATTTTCCGGCTGAGGTAAGTGGACTTGCTCCCAAGTCCGCTATGCTCCACTTGGGTTGTAACTGAAATGAGGATAATGAGGATAAAATTGTCAAACAAGCCATAAAAAAACAAAAACAAACATAAATTTATGCGACACACACACATTAAATCTCGCCGATGTGGTGGACATTTAATATTATAATCCTGATAATTTATGCATTTACAGAGAATTTTTTTCCCAGCATTCTTTGCAGCGTCTGGCAGCTGCAGCTGTGTTACTTTTTGCTTGAATAAGTGATTCATAGTATTCATGTTTTGTTTATATTATAGCTTGTAGTTTATAGCCATTGTGAAATATGCAGCTCTTTGTATCCAGATTGCTCTGACTGGTCGTACGCAGCAAACCCCAGCCATTTTTGTGTGAGCATGCACTGATCAGGATGGAAAACCCTGGTTTCAGTTAGCTGGTTGATGACCGGCTCTGTGAGACCGCTTTTCAGGATAATGGGTAAGCGAAGTTGGATAACGTAGAAAGATCTCGGGCAAGTTATTCCAGCTTCGTGATACATGCCCCTGGTCAGTTCCAACCCTTAGTCTTCTTTTAGCACCACTTTCTTCTCAAAATATGGTTTCTTCTAGTGTAAAAAGAAACAAACAAACAAACAAAAAAAACAAGTTGGTGACAGCCAAACTGGATGCTTCATAACAGCAGAACGCAAATCAGTGGATGATGTCATGGTTTGGTCTGGTTTATTCCAGATGTCCACACAGTTCCAGAGGATTTGAGCATCTAAAAATTAGCACTTTTATAATAGTTTCAGTTTGAAAACTCCAAGGTTGTGTTGTAGTTTGGGTAGGCAGAAACAATGACATCCACCTCACCTCAGGACCTATACAAGTGAATCATAATGACATTGCTGAATGTGAAAAGGCAGAGGCTAAAAATGAGAAGGAGACAGATAAGAATTGATCCCTTTTTAATTGTAGTTTAGGTTAACATTTGAAGTTCTCATTATATTTTCATTATATTATTTAGCAGGTATAATGTTTATCATGTTTATATGAACACATTGTCATGGTACATAATCAAGGGGTAGCATGTTATCCAATTTTGTTGTACTTGTGCAATGACGATAAAGACATTGTAATTCTAATTCTAAAGCATGCTAACATGATATGTTACCACAAAACTCAAAGGCTGAAGCTGCAGCTGATAGGACTGTCATCGGTTTTGGATACCTTTGGTCAGAAAACAAAAGTTAACCTGTGATGTCACTACAAGAAATGTTGAAGAATTAGCCAAATTGATGAATGTTGACCAAATTCCCATCCTTATAATGGTGCTTCCAGGTCAGGGGATCACTGTACGACACGCTATTGTCTGGGAACTATGAATGTACAAAAAGTAAATATCTGTTCACAAAAATAAAGAAATAATAAAACTGACCTTTAAGTGTCAAATGGAGGAAAAATCAGGGGATTTTTACCCGTCACCATCCTCTGAGGATACCGAATGTGAATACATTGTTCAATCTGTTAGCGTCTGAAATAATTCACTCTGCACCAAGCTGGTAAATTGTTTTCATACTGCTAAAAACTCCCCTTTCCTAAACAAAGATCCAATAAGGCATTAAATGCTAGATTTTCATTTCGGTGGTTGGATTTAAAGGTTTAAGTGTCTGTTGACTATTTGATGTGGAAGAGGTCCTCTGCCTGGTGATGTTATCAGGGCATAGCAATTCAGCACACACAGACACACACACACACCAGTGAGGCTATAACAACGTGTGCTCCTTAACTGTTGAAACTGTTTTGTTGCCGAATTAAGCTGCTGCTTTGAGCAACTAATTGGCCTTTAAAAGAGCACAAAGTAGTTTTGACCTGAAGATCAGTTTAGAAATTCTTCCAATTACCTGACAGCTGAGCGCTGGTTGGACCACTTAGTGCTAATGCTGAGCAGGTTGGATGTGAGTAAAGGTCATCTTCTGTGGAGCAGAGTCAATGGTGTTTGTTTTGTTTTTCCTTTTTCTGTCAGACAAGACCATGCTGGGGAAATGTCTTCAATGGGCACCAGCAGAAATGAAGTCAACTTCAAGCACGACACTTTCTGATTTGAACACACCATTAATAAACATGAGTGGCAGCTGCAATGTCACACTACGCCGAAGAAGAGCTACAGCAAGACCTTGCATTGCATTACTTTCACACCGCAAGATGATTTGGCAAGTATGCTCACAAACATAAATCACATCCAATCAAAAAGTCCCTCTCTGCACTTCATTTGAGTGTCTGCGAAGCCCATTAAGATAAAGCAACTCTCATTATGCAAACCTTGCCCTGAAAGGTGTCCAGAATTTTCCTTGGTGCTCTGCCATGATTAATGGAAAAGGCTGTGCACATTTCTCCGCAGGTACATCTAAATCCCAACGGGAGAGAATAGAAAAAAACTCAACAGCAAGGCTTAAAGTACAGTAACTGTGTCAAATCAGCAACTTAACTGTTCGGCAATGTGGATTGTGCTTAAGTGCAATAAGAGCCATTCAAAAATTATTGAGGTGGCGCACAGTGTGGCCCAATCTGCTTGTGCTGTACCAACACACAGGCTAGAGGACACGGACTCTGTCCACACTGCACCATTAACCTGATCCAAGCACAATAGTTGGATGATGTCATACAGACATTTGCACCAAGATATCGGTGTTGCCTAAATGGCAACAGAACTTTTCTCTGCTCAGCCTCTCCCTAGCACCAACCCTTCATGGTGTCAGCCTAAATGGGACCACCATTTCAAAACTCAACGAAATGTTGAAATAATACTAGAGATTGAGATTATATATTCATGAGAAAGATGTTTTGTTTAGTTTTTTTTTTCTGAGAGAATAAATCCAATGAAAAGTAAAACAATTTTCACATAGAGGTCAATACAATCTGACTTCCTTTTACGGGAGTCGCCCTATCAGTCATGGCAGAAAGTCAACAAAGCAATAAGTTGAAAGTTGTTGTTGGGATGGATTCAACTGTATTTGTAAAACGGGTAGCTCAAGTCGAGTGATCTGGTTGGTTGCTAGGTGTTACATAAGGAGTACAATTTATTGTTATGACGTCAAAATTACTTCTCACAGACCTGACCTGTGTCACTCTACTACTGACAAGTTAAATAGGAAGAAAAACAAACGGGCTGGGTAGCAACTATTTAACAATATTATAAACCTAAGCCAAAAAAACCATGCAAAGCTGACAAAAGAACAGAAGAACGAAAAAAAAAACAAAAACAAAGTGATGAAATGAAGCTTGTTTGTCTGTTCCTTAGCAACTGCTGCGCAGTTTGTGCAGGCAGCCAGGAGGAGCTACTTTTTTCCAATATTAAAAAATGTATATTGATGAAAAAAAAATTATTTTTGCATCTCTTAATGTGACTTTTTCTCCATATTACGTAACCGTTTTATAAAAACAATACATCACTTCAGTCTGTGAAGTTGACTTCTTATATCACATAAAGGGGTCATCAACATCCCTTTTCTGTGATATAATAATTTCGTTCCACAACCTGTCATGAGCTTTTGCTTAAATAGTGTTGGGTGTAGGACAACTGTCCCTTGTTGCAACCAATCCCAGTCTACAGCAGTCTAGTTGCCATGGACAGCACTGAGTCTCCTTAAGAACCAGGGACTCTTAGATGATACCGCCGCAATCAAGTTCGGGAACTGGACATAAAATTTTGTTTTATCACAAACACCACCTTGCCAACCACAACACTAATTTCATCAATTTCCTTACCCATGACCCTCTTCCACTTTTCAAACACAAACATTTAACCCAGGGATGGACTGTCGGCCCACATATCAGTGTAATTGGTGCGTGTTAATCCGCTTTTCCCCACCCACCCCTGCCCCTGTGGCCTGTGATTACACTTTGATCATCATTCATTAGCACCACTGAAGATAGATGATGATTGTGTTTTGGAAATTACAGAGACAGCGAGGTTGAAAGCGAAAGTGGAACAAACCTTAACATTCAGAGCCTGGGCTGAGGGGAGGAAATGGTCCCAAATTGCTGCTGGAGGATTAGTGTGAGAAAAGCAATGCATTTGGTGTTAACCAACATGGAGAATGATGTAAATTCAGTTTTTTTTTCCGAATGTTTTTTTTTTTTTCTCCTCTCAGTCTTTTTCATTTGAAACTACTCTCATTTGTTTGATATCAGGAAACTGAATAAAGCAATTTCCCACAGCAACCCTCCTCCCTCTCCAGCCGCATTCGATGATGTCTGTTTGCGCTGCTCTCCCAAAAGCATTGAGGTGATTGCCAGCCTCTCTTTGTGGTTTTCCTAATAGTCATGATAGCATAACTTAGTGAAGGAAAAATTGCTGCATTCTAACACTCCAGCTAGAGGAACCCAGATTTAAAAAAGAAGTGCTAAATTTGCTGTCTGAATACCTGACCTGTCATGTTGCATCAGGATCACAATTATGTAGCCTGTTGCACAGAGAACGCCTTGTTAAGTAGTATTTGCTGTCTTTACAAGGAGTGGAGCTAAGGAGACGCTCCTGTTTCATGCGTCATCAAAAATTTTTTGGACGCTAAACACAGAATCCTTATTTCCTGAGGCTTTTCAGAGTACGCGACCTGTGTGCTGTTTGGACTGCAGTTCCTGCTGTTTCTGTGTCTATCAGGACTATTATAAACAGGATGTGGTTTTACAGCAGGGTTGGGCAATCATCCGTCTTTTCTCTTCAAAGCTGTACAAGTGTTTGCCGATCAGTCATCTGATCACCTCCATGTGCAGGGGGAGGTAACGTTCTCTCTTATCACTCATTTGAAGTACTATATCACTAAAGGTGATCTCAAAGCAAAGCTGATGTCATTAAAGGTCACCTTTTTTACATGTCTGTTTTATTTAAAGTGTTGTATTTGTAAGAATTTCCCGGTTTGGGGTCAATAAAGTCTCTCTCTCTCTCTATCTATCTATCTATCTATCTATCTATCTATCTATCTATGTATTTAAGAAGATATATTTGTGGTTTTAAGTACCAACAACCAGTTTTACATCACCATTGTCATGACGAGAGGCCAAGTCTCTCTTCTGGTTGGCTGACAATAAAATTATACCAGATGTCAAGTTAACTGAAATCATAAGCTGCAGGGTTGGAATTTGGGTACAATTGGGCTTTTGGGGATTTGCCGTGTGGCTTAAGGCAGTGACTGCTCTGGTTTGACATCACATTGTTACAGAAGTCCTGACAGCTGAGTTTAAAGCTTAGGTTTTAAATGCAGAAAACTTTTCTATGTACTGAGCACTATAAAGTATGTCTAGGTTAGACATTAATACTATAATGGTATCGAAAATTTGCTTAGTAAAATATGACACCTTTAATGAACAGATTTCTCCCTCCCTCCTTATCTTGTGTGTAAATGCATATAGAAAAACGTGTCCTGTGTGGGGGAAACTAAACCTGTGACAAATGATCAAATGCATTCTCAACAAACACATCAAGTTCAGCCTGCCAATACAGATGTCAGATAGAAATTAAGAGCCATGGTCACGTGTGTCTCATGGAGCTGGTGGTCAAACACACACAGGTGCACACACTGTTGAATGGAGATACAGGGTTTTGTAAGATTACACATTTGTCAGGATAGACAGATGGAAAAAGGAAAAGAAATGATTTTCTTTTAAACCAAGGAGCAGGGTCACTTGTTCTAATTAACAGTGAACGCACACAGTCACACATTCCTGCATGTCTGAAGCAAATGTCATCGTAAGGATCAAAACCACATATTTCAACCTCATGCTGGGGACGTCAGTAAAATACAAACGCCAAAGTCATTGGGCTTTTTAATCTTGGAGACTTTTAAAGACTCTGCAGACCCACAGTACACCCACACATCAGACTCTCATGACTTTGAAGCTGTGACTCGCTACTAAGTTCTGCTGCATCTTTCAGAGCAGATTATTTATCTTAACACTCTTATTAGTTCATGCAGTTCACTGACCATAAAAATCCAATCATGGCCACTAAACTCCAAATGGACCAGAAGACACCTTTGGGTGCCTGTATATGTTTGTGTGTGTGTGTGGTACAGGTTTAACCTGTGCTGTGTGGACCTGTTCACAGGGGGCACATTACATGTACTTGTTTTCCTGATTGGTACTGTAAATGATGTCAGAAGGCATATTTTAAGGTTAGCTTTAGGTGATGGTGAGGGATAGCCAAGTTGTGGCTGCTGTGGTTACAGTTAGAGCAAGTAAATAAGTCCTCATGAGTCACAGAGGCTGTGAGGCAACTTACACAGAGACTCTGTGTGCGTGTGTTCAACCTTTAATATCTTTATCAATCTTTTTTTTTTTTTTTTCCTGTGGACCAACTGACCGTCCACCTGACACTCCCATCCTTTAACCAAGGGTCAAATCAGTCTAATGGCTAAAGGCATTCACTGCTGTGAACATACAACTATTGGGATGACAGTAATGACCTCAACATGCAAGACCATAAGGACCCTAAACAGGCTTTTAGGTCTACCCAAGGCAACAGCTTTAGGGATTTTGAAATCTGGAATGAAGGTAAAACCCTGCAGAGCAGATATTAAAGACTTCACACTGTCACAGGTGTTCTCATCCATTCTAATCAATTACATATCCCTGTAAGTTAAAACAGGCTGAGACTGCTGTGCTGGGAGTCAGTGAGAGTTTGTGTACCATATTTTTTTACGAAAATGATGGGGGTGGGGGCAGCAGAGCAAACGTGTGCCTAAAGTATGAAGCATTTATATCAAAGAGTGCCATTGGGCCACTTTGACCTCTACAGATCTTAAGTGATTCAAGGATTATAATTGAAGTATGAGTCAACCTAACAACACAGGCTTTCATGAGGGACATTGTATGGAGCTGCACAGCCATCAGAAAATGTTGTACCAACCAGCCTAAATAATTAAACTCACCCGTGGGGAAGTACCAAGGACATGTGGGCCTCAGACAGGCTTTAATGGCCTATACACAATTAGTTGAGATGCAAAAGTAGGACAGAAGAGAAGAATGTTGGCAAACGCAGTTTCTACAGCAGTGAATTCTAAACAAATGTTTGAGCGCCCTGTTCATTTGGTTGCTGTCATGACCCACACCAGAAGACAAAGGGAGGGGGGACAGTGCAGACAGTCTCTTTCTTCAGCCGGTGACTACCCTGCATCTCCTTCTTTTCAACGTCTCATCAACACATACAGTAACCAATGCATCCTTGCACTTATGCCTGGGTTTGTTACTGACCTCTAAATCTCCTAGTCATCTTAACTATGAACTCTCTTAACTTCTTTATTCAGTCCATTACCAAACTGTCAATGTCTCATGGAGGGGAGTGATTGATTGACTGTTACATTCACCTAAAACCTCATCCTATTTGCAAAACTTACAAACTTTTGTCCAGAGAACAGTTAGATATTCCTTTGTCTCAGACAGTTGTCCATGAATGTTTTGTGTGAATATGTGCAAATTACAAAACTGATCTAATTACATCACATTTTTCAACATAATGTGCAAAAAATTTGTTGCAAAGTGTGTGAGATTCTCCACCTCCCATCATCCATTCAGACCTGTTCACACCTGCAAATTCCTTTTGGATGTGATGCTCCAACCGTTAGCATGCAATGATAACTCAGTGTTATGGAGCTTGATTGGACAGTCAGTTGTGTTTGACCTCGCTGTCCATCATTTGTGGCTTTTCTGGCATACTTTAGCCAAGCCAGCCCTGCCAGTGGTGGCTGCATGCAGCTCTGGGTCGACTTCCACGCCACTTGTATTTACGTGTGTCAAACATCTAGTCTTCTGTTCTTTTAACTAAATTTAAAACAAGACAAAACTCATCAGCAACTCCCTCCAGTCCCACCCAACGCCCCCTCTTCCATCTCTACAAGTTTGAACTATAGACCATGAATAAAAATGAATGTCGTCTTCCTATTCCTACATAAGTTCCTATAGAGTGCCTTTGAAGTTCAAGGTGATCTGCCCTCATCTTGTCATCTTAGCTATGTCTGACTCCTTAACTCCCAGCTTAATCTAAAATGGAAAGAGGCGGGCCATGTATAGAGAAAGGATTTTATTCCATACTAGTTTGTGGCAAGCATCAATTGATCATCCACGGAGGATTGTGGGGGTTCTGTCGACCCCAGCTGCAGCTGACAGTGAGCAGAGGTGTTGTCCACACTGAACAGATGGCTAGTCTATCACAGGGCATATAGAGGCAGACAGAGACAAACCATTTACACAGAGCCAGAGTAAGGGGAGCAAATTAAAGGGTTAGGTTATTGGTGGGAGGAAGCCAGAGTACCTGAAAAGAATCCAAGGAGAGAATAGGCAAACTCCACAGTGAAAGGCCTGAGGCCTACCTTCTTGTTGTGATGTGATAACCACATACTCATACATACCTCACTTTTAACCCCTTAATAAAATTTAAAAGGGTGAGTTACACAAAAGATCACCCTCCCAAGTGGTTGTTAAAATTAGAGTGCAAAAACTGTTTTTTTTAAGACTGTAATCATGTTTATATCTGTTGTTTTATATCTGCTGAAGTTTTTGTGACTTCAGTGTCGGCGTCATCTCTCAGCCCTGTAAGTTGCTTCTCGGTTCGGTACATCAGTTCACTCCAGTGACCAATATTTTTGGTCTCACCTTTTTATATTTCAAGTAAGAAATTTCACTCTGTGCCACCTTCTGTTCAACCAGACCTCGATGCAAGTCTTTCTCTTGTTTGGAGAGATGACCCATCTTATGTTGCTTTTCTCTTTGAATCATCACCCTGGACTCCCTCTCTCTGGCTGCACTTTATCCAACACCAGAAATATCCGGTTTTTTGAAAATACATGGTGCACATTTTCAAATGTAAAAATCTGTGAAGTAAAAAGCTTTTAAACATTTCCTGCTGCAGTCTTCAGGCTCCTGACTCATCAGAAAAGACAGAGCAATCATGTGCTTCAGTCCTAGTTTCTTGTGCGTGTGCCATCCCAACATCTTTTATAAAGGGAAATATTCTCTTTGCCTCCAAACGAGTCCTCGTTCACTCTGCCACGTTGCTGCTTTTGTCTTCATATCCATGCAGATGATGCTGAAATGTTATAATTAACATGGACAAGATAACCAAGAATGTGATTTGGCCTCCTCTCATTCATGTCTCCTTGTCATGACTTTGTACAGACATAAAACTAAACTGCCCACTCCTTTCCAAAACAGAGTGGAATCAAAGGAAAAACAGGATTATGTTTTCATGCTATGCCACAATAAGCCCCATTTATCCTCCAGACTGAAGGACCACAGCTTGAAAGATTCCAGATACCTTTTTTCTTTTCTTTGGAGAGTGCCTGAAAAGATGCTGAAATCCTTTGGCAGTGTTTTGGCCTCACTTAAAGGATGCAAGCTTCTCTCCCTCTCTCTCTCTTTCTCTCTCTCTCTGGCCCTCCATGCCGTGGTCTCATTTGACAGTCGTGCAGTTCAGAAAAAAGCAAAACGACGTGGGGAAGACAAGCTTTGATATGATAATGAATTCACATGGCTCATGCCCAGCGTTTAACTAGCACTGCCAAGGGGTTCTCACCTGCACTTGTTTGTCTGTTTTTTTAATCTGTCAACTGGGTTACACTGAAGTACTAAATCTATTTACAGAAAACTTAGAGTCGGGGGGGGGCACCACAGCATTTTGGGGCTGATTCATATCATATCTTTTTCCTGAGGAGCACCAGAAAACAGATAATAATAACGGGAACAAATTAAAAGATTGTTGAGGCATGGTCTGCTCCAGATCTACAATTAATGGAGTGAGCATGTCATCCTTTAAAAAGAGTTTTCTTTTACTTACAAACGCGCATTAGACAGAGTTGAGCTGCTGTCTCAGAACAAAACACCAGCTTTGTGTAGCTTATAGAGTTCTTAGAAACCACACACACACAGTATTGTTGCTTTCGTAATTTTTCAATAGCAACTCCCACACTTTGTACACTCTACCGTACTCGATGGCTTGTGGATCCTTATCACCGTATCGATCACTTATATTGAATCCTCATTAGCAGCCAGGTACAGCACAGTGTGATTCCCGCTGCTGGGGAATGAGTGTAAGCCAAGAACATTTACTGTTGTACTCTTCGGATCACTGTGGTTAATTCGCTCAGGGATACATCAGGCAGAAACAAAACGAGAGGTCAGGTAGGGGTGTGAATGAATTTTAAAAAATACAGCCGTAAAAATGGGTTGAAGTGATTTATTTTAATTTCGAGCCAATTTGTTGAAATTTGATGATGTGGCGGAAACAGAGCCACGATTCATATTCCCTGATTTACATTCATCATGTATCATCTCGGGAAAATGGCCCCAGCGGTGCAATTAACAACAACTATTTGAAAAAACAAAAGAAAAAATGAATGCGATGAAAATGGTTGTAGATTAATAACTAGTCATCATTTTAAGTTGCTACACATGGATGAAACCAACATTGTTAAATGCAGCACTGCATTAAGAAAATTGTTCGATCTGAACAAGTATTTGTCAGTTCAGTGCTTTTCATGCTTTAACACTAAAACCATTGGATGCAATGTACCCACAGTTGTTTTTGATTGTGGGCAATGTTACTTTAATAACCTGTGCAAATCCCCAGCTCTTTGATTTTTTTTCCTGTGAGTGTGTATATATCCATATATCATTATCTATTGTTACAAATTGTCAAGACAAAACCAAACTGAAGAAATGGCCATACGCACTAGTAAACCCCAGCAGGTAAAATGTTCCTCCATATAAAACCCAGTAATTTTTAACTCAATATGTATAATCAGGGTGTACTATGCATGATAAACACTGGATGTTAAACATATGAGCTCAACGTATCAATGCATTCATGATTACATTTGGATTTGGAAGATTATAGAATTATGAAGTTTATTGTAACAGGAATCAGGAAGAAATAAAGTTTTTGGGGGGTTTTTTTGTGCTTTTGTGATGATGATGGGAACTAAAATTGATTAAAAAAAACTTTGGTAGAAATTTCCAGACACTGTTAGAAACCTGCTCAAAATATTAAGACTCAGCCCTCATGCCAGAATTCTGGAAAGTATCAGGTGACCTAAGGTACTTTTTTAAAATAGGTAAAGTCCACTTAAGAGGGTAGGACTATATAACTGACTATACAAGACGGTCCACAGGCACAGTGTATTCATTTGGGTTCCTCAAGCAGCTTATTTGTCCATTGTGAAATAATAAAGTCTATTGCATTGAACTGCCTCTTGAAGACTGTACAACTGTCAGGCTTAGAAACTGGCTCTAAGCTGAACCTCGGCAGCTTTGGAGTTGTCTTGATTTCCATCTGTGATCTTTACTCACACAATGTACAAATAACTTCAACATCAGATGTCACTATTTCTGGTAATATCCCACCAAACAAATACAAAAGAAATGTAGGAAATACTTTGAAAAAAAAAAAAATTAATTAGATTGAATTAAAATGGTGGATAAGGATGAAGTAGCAGTAAGACCAAAAAAAAAAAAGAAAAGAAGGAAAATCGATTGCATTTGTGAAGTTGGAATTGGCCTAAGAATTAACAAGGGATGCAATAAACACCACACTCGCTCTACACTCACTCCACTGTCTCACTCTGAAATAAGATGATAAAGTCCCAACAGTGAACACTGCTATGTATGTTTTCTGTTTGTAATCAGGAAATAGTCAGGACACAGCAGTCGTCTCTAAGGCCTAATTACATGTTCGAGCAAGACATACAGAATAATGTATTCTCATTTTAGATGGTAGAAAGCAAAGTCATTAAAGCTACATGTCTATACAAGTTAATTATACCAAAGAATATTGTTAGAAAATGTCCAAAACAACATTTAATCTTCTTTGCGGTCTGGGCTCTGTTTTCTCGTCAGATCTCCATACCATGCATGGCAGCAACTATGAAAAATTCATGACTTTCTCAATCTGGTTGATTCACAATGACGACTGCTGGGCTTCTCCTTCCAACACGTGTCCCGATAATAGCTGAATAAAACCAAAACTACATCATGAATATCTGAAATTGCATTGTTTAAAAAAGTGATTAATTCTTTTTATGATAAGAAATATTGAAAGTGACATGGTAGTTGCTGAATATATCATATATCATATCACCTTGTGATATGATATGTGTAAAACAGCTTTTAAAGTATTACATGAAGGCGTCTTGTGGGAAGCTGTGGATATTTTAGCACTGAGTGATAAGGAACAAAGACCTAATATGAGATGACGCATAGCGCTCAAGTTCCCCTTTTAAGGTCCACGGATGACGTCTGCATGGACAAATTCTTTTTATTCAGTCTGGCTCTTTATCAAATAACTGGTCAATGGCTTATGGGATTCAAGAGGCATGATTTAACGTAACAGTAACGCAGTGAAGGATTTTCAATGCCAAATGGTATGTGCAAAAAGCTGTATTTATTTGGGTTTCTGTTGTTATAATAGTACCTTGTAATTCACTTTGATTGTCACCTTAACAGCTAGAGTCGATTCTTTTCTTTATTTATCCCACAGTAGGAAAATCGGAGTGATGGCGCAGCACAAAGTAAAAAAAGAAAAGTAAAAAATATATTAAATGGGATAAAAATAAATTGCACATAACTCCAAAAGATACATCTACCTTCAAAACTAGGTCCCCTTCCCAAAGCTGTAAATAGGCTGAGGCAATTTACTGCTTTGAGTGGATCTAAAACATCATCTGGTGTTTTGCATTTAAAGACCATCACAGATCTTTTTGGAATAAGCAAACAATATGACAGGAGTGCTGTACAACCTTGAATCATTGTTGGGCCTTTCTTTACCTGAACTGCAAACCTGAAAAGCAAACCATCAACAGCAGAGTAGCTCAAAACAGCTTCTCAGAGCCTGTATCCATCTTTACCTAAATGCAATGGGGGAACAGATTGAAGCAAAGACTACTACACCAGGAGAACAGGGCCACATAACACAGGTAAAACACTTTAGGCTGGGCAGGGCAAGGTGATCACAAAGGGAAAGACAATACAAAGACAGGAATTAGATTACAGCGGACAAACAAAGTGTACCATTTAAAAACAAAAACAAGAAATACTCCAACAGTCCAAAGAGTGGCATTGCAGGGCAGACACATGGCTGGAATGCAAAGCAGAAACCAACCTGGCGACCTGTCCAGGGTGTACCCCGCCTCACCTGATGTGAGCTGGGATTGGCTTCAGCACCCCCTATGACCTGACAGAAGTTGGAATGTACGAATGAAAACTCTTTCACTGCTACATCATTGTCTCATCCTTGATTAGTAGTGTGTGGTAATAAATGTTTCAAGTGTTTCATTTAAACCAGCTGCTGTTGCTGGATGAGCTTGATGGGAAACACAACAGTGAGCCAGAACAAGGACGTTTGTGGGCTATAAAACCGTAACAATGATTTGAAAGGCACTAAAAACCTCTGGCTGAGGGCGACTGCGGAGCACAGCTTCTTTTTCATGGGACGTTTGATCAGTTGTTGATGCTCAAGTATTCAAGTCCAATATCATTTCTGGTAACTCTCGTGTTTGTGCGGAATCACGACACCAGACAGACTGTAAATACACTGAATAATAGACTATAAATTGAACTGAAAAACATTTAAAAATCAGGTTTAGTCTGATGAAAATATCAGGATTAAATTATCATAATGAAGCAGAGCGTGTTTTGTGTGTTATTATAAATTCAATTGTAACTCTGCGTTGTAATTTACCACGTGTAACCAGTTGACAGCATATTGCATGTGATTAATCATCTAGATGTGTTCCACTTCCTGATGCAAACTGAATGTGCCGTGCTGCCACTAATAATATCAGGCCTATGGTCCAAATGTCATTGTAGATACTTTTTCTTTCGTATACAATCTAATGAACTCATTTTACTTATTTTGATAAATTGATAAAATTGATGGAACAAATTTGAACAAAATTATCAATTTACAGAGATATTTTGCTATCATGCCAAAATGAAGAGTCTATCCCAACCGCTTATTATACTTTTATCGGTGTTGAGCATAAGTAACAGAGACAACAGACATGAGCAGTTTTAATGACTTTGCCCACGAAATAAAAGCATGGGCAGGTTTTGTTTGTGTTTTGTGATGTTGCTATATTTCCAGCTAAATTTAGCTGTAAAAGGTTTTGTTGCTTGATTGGCAGATTTCTGTTATTTTTATTTCACATCAGCGATATCAAAAGTACATGGGACGTATGAATTTTGACTAATTCCAGCCATTTTTTTTTTATTAGTCTTGATTATGTTCTAGCCATCTAAAGGATAAGGAGAACTTTTCCGAACTTACATGTCACCCCTGAAGTAGACTATAAACCTATAATGCATATGTTTTAATGCTTCAGTGACCTGATAAAGGGGCCTGGGGGGTCTCTCCACAGAGTTTTTTCATTTTCACTGGCAAACATCTTGCTTTTGGTTAAGCTTGATGGAGGGCTGCTGTCTGAGTCAGTCTGGCTGTGATACGATGTCTTAATAGTAGTCTGATTTTTCAGCAGCAATGAAAACCATCATTATCTTGTTGACACCAATGAAGGTCGGTGGGAAGTGGATGCTGCTCCACAGGACTCTGAGTTTGGCTGGCCGACCTGTGTTGGCTGTAATGAGGAGAGTTAAAGGAGGGGGAGGGGCACTTCACTCTGGCTCCAAACATGGTTAGAGGGAAGCAACCCGTCAGTCCGCAATCCTGTTTTATGGATTCTGGGGTTTCTGTTTAATTTCTAACCTGACACGCGCTTACACACTAAAAGGGTTTGAACTACTTCCTATGCAAATATGCGCCATATATAGTTTCACTCTAGACACTGAGACTATTCTGAAAGTTGTCAGGTTTAGGTAAATTAGCTCCATGTTTGAAAAATAGGTTAGTGTGGAAATCTACGTTTCGTATGATGAAGCCGTGTGGCACAAAATGTGCACACTCTAACCTGTTGACGTGGCATCCAGTGTGTTCCCTGGAACTGGCGTCACCCATTGGTCTGGGGGCTACCATTTTGAAGGAGTCTGCTTTGTAATTTGGATCATCTTGGTTTTTTGAAACCCATATAAACCATATTGGAAGGTGAAGGTGGATCTGAGAAGGAGCGAATCTGGTGTGCTCTAATTCGTACCAAACGGGACCATCAAAACAAGTGAACATCATGTTGTATTGAAGAAGATTTCAACTCAGTCTGTCTGAATCAGTGGGGATGCGTTGTGACTGTTTTATCTACAGTCAGTAGTTTCTGGTCTTAGAATTTTAATACAATTGTTGACCATTGTAACACACTTTTACTGTTGCCATCTCAATGTTCTAGGACCCAAAAGCAAATTCGTGACAGCAGATCAAATTTACTGCAAAGAAGCTGTAGTTAGGTTTGGGACTGGGAGAAGGCTGCGGGGGCGGCAGGGGGGAGGAAGGTGGAGCAGAGGTGGCCCAGCAGGATCAGCTGAAGAAAGACAGGACGGAAGCAGGACTGGAGCTGCTAGACAAGAGCCGAGGAGTCATGAGTCACAGAGAGAGTGAGGTTAGTCTGGAGGTCTGAATCAGTACCAAGGAAGCAAATAAAGGATAAGGGATATTGGGTGTGCTGGCTGCTGTCATGCATGGAAAGAAGGGAGGCGATGCAGGTAATACCATGTCCCAAGACACAAATACAGATAGAGAGAGAGCAAGACAGACGACGCAAGAAACTAGGAAACCTGAAAAAAAGTGCAGATAAAAGAAGCAAGGGAGACAACCCTGGGACCAAGACCAAGACTGTGACATTTAGTTGAGAATTGAAGCCATGAGCCAAATTTAAAGATTAAAAAAAACAAAAAAAAACCACCGTATACTAGTCAGAGGGCAAAAGGGCCTGATTTAAGCTGCTCCTCACAACAAGGATTTCCTGTTAATGTGTCATTCACATAGAGGTTGAAATAAAGCAGAAATAAAAAATACATAACCCTACCCTTTTCTCTCTCTTTTGTCCTGATCCTTTTTGCTATATTTCCTAATGTCCTGTTGTACTTAAATGTCCGATCATGTAGCTTCGCCACATATATAAAATAAGCACCAAATGTACAATTTCTGAAAACATTTAATCCTCATTGCTGTTAGGATTCTATCACCAATGATGGTATGTGACTTGTGATAGCATTAATTAGGATATATGACAACCGTGTTAGGGAGCAGTTTTCGATGACATCCTTCCCAGAGCAGCTCTCCTACAGTACACAGTCAATGATGAGCTTTGATGTGCAATCACATCGAAATAAGTCTCATCAGTGTCCTGCTCAGTTTCCCCTGCTGCCATGACTCCTCTCCATTAGTCTGAGCTAATGGAGCCTCGCTGAGGCTGGCATGTGTCTGCATTCCTTTCCTCCACTCAGATCGATATGGCTATAATATGAGCTCCCCTGATTGCGGACGGTCAAATTAGTGCATGCCTGGCAGACGCGGCAGTTGCATTTGTCAGCTCTCTCAGATTGCGCGAAAGCACCGGGGCTGTTTAACAATTCATGGCCCTGATCACAACATTAAACTCTTCACCGCTCCAAACTTTGCCTGCTGGTGTTAACTGGCTGAAACCGGAGCCCCAGTCTGCTGCCTCGCCACCTCGCCTGCCAGCAGCACTGGGGGACATATATAGTAGCATAATTACGTGAGGTCACATTTTTTTCCCTTTCTACACTGCATCATCTGCCCACAGACGTTCCGTGTGCAGATGAATACTTTACAAGTCGGTAACTGGCAGGGCAGAAATGTGTTAGGCATTCATGAGGCAATGTGATGCACATTGAGGACTGGCTTGAGTTACGGATGTGGGGGGCTGGGGGGGTCGGAGGCGGAAAGTGGTGTATCACTCAGTGAGAGCGTTGAAGCTGCAATATGGGGCAAAGCACTTCGCACGGCTGTTTCAGCATGTGCTTCTGTCAACGCCAGCCTGAGACTGTTTTATGTGACATTATTCACACTGATGATAAATACTCTTCACTTTGATGGTCAGACAACAACAAACTGGGAAGCAGGAGCCAGTTTCAGCTGACACTGGACGAGGGTGGGACCCCAGTCTTTGTCTTTTGGTGTCGGCACTGTGATAAAGGCAATTTTTAGTCATCCATTAAGCTAAAGTGCATGTATTCTAAATTTGGGAGACACCCATGCATGACATGCTAACATATTGCTATTTGTATTTAGCTTCCTGCTAGAAAACCGATGCAAACGTGATGTTCTAAAACAATGTTATTCGACTTTGTGGGTTGGAACTTTTCAAATATATGAGGTTGTATTTGCATCAATAGACTGCTGACCTGTCTAGCATGGACACCACCACCATACAATGTCTGCTGGGATTGGCTACAGCCACCTTGACAGAAAAGTGGTGCAAATAATAAATAGAGATGTGTTAGCATCTTTGTTTGAAAGACTGGACCATGTGGTCTGATCCCACAGAAGAGCTGCTGCAGCTCAAAGTGCTGAAGCAGTTCAGAACACACAGAGAACATAGTTTTTTGTGTATGGGGTTGTCTAGCTGCGTCCACCACCGAAACCTCCTACAATGGACACATGAGCGTTGGAATTTGACAAGGTGGCAATGGAAGAAGGTGGTCTATTCTGATGGATCAGGTTTTCTTCAATATCATATGGATGTCAGGTATGGGGAAGACATTGTAATTGAGAAGAACACCAGCTGGTGGATACAGTGTAATGCTTTGGACAATGTCCTGATGGGAAACTTTGGTCTGAACCAGGTTCAGGTCAAAGTAACATCCTAATGTATGAAGGAATCAATTCCAGCCCTTCGTGGAAACAGTAATCCCTGATGGCAGTGGTCTCTCTCAGTGGGTTAATGTTATGGCTTATTAGTGCATATAGCTTGAGGAAGCTATATGCCCCCTCCATCATCACATTAACGGCATCTACATCATTCTGTTCAGTCAGCTTCTCCATCAAGCTTAGACCCTATTCTGCCTACATTTTAAAGCGGGACCAAAGAGATTAGAGAGGTTTTCTGTGGCACTTCCTGTCTGGAAATAAACCATCTGCAGACTTCAGACACCTAAACATTTGAATGCAGCAGCGGAGGCTGAAGTATGAACAGCACATTTAAAAAAAAAAAAGCTGCTTATGATGTAGTCCCTCCAAACGGCTGAGGAAACCTCTGGAAAATGACGTTAATCACTGCAGTAACATTCAACGGAATTCCTGTCTTTGCATTTGAATTAACTTTGATTAGGATCAAAATACACAAATACTAACAGGCTACTGAAAAGGACATGGTGCTTTCGTATGGATGAAGCTTTCAAGGCTTGTATAACCACTTCTTTCACGCATTTATCAGTTGCGCCAGCTTGAAGATTCAAGCAGAAAAGATTTTGTCACGTCGGCTCCCATGTTCCGCAAAACCTGCAAAAAAAAAAAAAAGCCCATCACATTTAAAGTCATCCAGACGACAAAACCCAGTTAGTCTCTTTTACTTGCCATCTCCTGGAGAGAGTTTTAACTGAGGTAGATGTTGGACTTTCTGCCCCACCACCTGCCACATTTACCCTTTAGCAACCTATCTGTTGTAATTGCTTTTTTTTTTTTTTTTTTTTTGCAGTTGCCTATTTGCCTTGTCAAAACAATTTCTCACCCATTTCCCCTTGCGAGGAATTAACATGTCAACAACTCATTGAAAACCATAAGCAACAATTATTTTCTGGGAGCAGTTTTAAGAACTGAACATAGCACCACTGTTATTTTCTTGCTGCGTCCTGCAATTGGCATTGCCACCATGATGTCTGATTTCCTTATGGGGAATGTTATATTTGTCTGACTTGTCTCAGTATGAAAACAGTCCTTTACAGATCTTTTGCAGCATCACACAGAAAGCTGCATTTACACACAGCAAAATCACTGGAGTTAAAATCCTAGTGTTAGGCCATTTTAGATTGAAGTGTTGAGGTTGTGGTGTTGAATCTGATACAATAAACTGCTAGTGAGAAAACATATCCATGTGGACGTAACTTTACATAGTTAATGGTATCCAACACCTGCGGGTGTTGTTTTCACATCCAGGCACTTGGTGAGGCACACTGCCGTTAGAATTCTGAACGACAGCCATTTTCTTTTCCCCGCAACAAGAAGATATGCAAGTGACGGATGAGTATCACGTCAATATAGCTCACTGTTTGATTGATATTTTGCACAAAATGTGTTTGTGTTGGCTTGAGCTTTCAAATACAGGAAAATGGCGATATTATTGTTGTCTTACTAACGAATTACCGCCGCTGTACATGCAGGCTAAGCAGACGTGCACCTGTCACTTATGTTTCATGCTAACGTTAGCACGGTAAATAAGCATAAATAGTATAACTCTGAAGCAGTTTGAGTCGAGATAAAATGGTTTCCACCATTAAAAGAACAACGTGGGCGTCGGGAGTCATTAGCAAACAGCGGCAGCACAAAGACCGGCCGGGCTGTAGGTTAGCCAGTAGGTTAAACAAAAAAAAACAAAAAGTTTTGATTCAAATTTCTACAATTTCTATGATTATTTATGCCTTTTAATTCAAATCTTAAGATAACACTGACGCACGTTACTATTTTGCTTATGAAATTAACGTTTTTTGATTTGTAGCACTATCAATCAACACGACCATAAGAGCCCCAACGAATGTTCTCAGCCTTCAGGTAAGGGAAGCTGGAGTTAAAATTTAAGGTTAAAAGTTCCTACAATGTTCATGTAATAGCATAAGTTCATTAATATCCCTCAAGATCAGACAGAGGTGGGTTTAGTAGCCAAAGGTTATACTCAAGTAAGAGTATGATGTAATTCTCCATAGTTTTGACATGAAAGATAATATACTATACACAAGTTATTTTTCTTTCTACAGACTGGGACAGTAACATGGCATTTCTTGTTACTCCTGCATATCCTGCCACTTCAGCCCTCTACAAACAGAAGACAAAAGATCAGTGCAGCTCAGGCCATCAGTAATTTTCCTTGTTAATGGAAAATAAATATTTTTGATAATCATTTTTGTGATTATTTCATGTACATTTTAACTGTTAATACCAGATGTCCATATATGCTGTATCAGCAGCACAGTAAATATTAGTTAAGTATACATTTTACATCAGTGTTACTGGTCATAACATCATAGTGTTGATTTAAAATAAACTGGTGTTAATATTTTACACTTGGTCTGTGAAGTAACACTGCTGCAGTGCCAACTAATCAAAGGGTATCTACATTTGTGTCACAATTTGACACTATTAGAGTTTAAAGTAACACTATTGTAGTGTTAATAAATCTAAAATTATCCATATTGGTGTCAGTATTTTACACTATTAGAGTGTTTGAAGTAACACTGTTGTTGTACTAATTAATTTAAATGTATCCATTTGGGTGTTAATATTTTACACCATCAGAGTTTGTTAAGTAACACTGTGAAAGTGTTGATAATCTCAACACTACTGAAAGTGTTCATTTAACTCTGAACCAGTGGTTTCCATACAAACACCGGGTCAGTGTTAAATTTAACTCTGAAAGAGTTAAATTAGTGATTTCAAATTTGCAGTGCAATCGGTTATGTGCAACCTCAAACCATGCGTGGCAGTAAACTGACATTTCTAAAATCAAGGCTTGTGCAGTATGATGTGAGATTTTTAAGCAAAGACTAGTGTAAATGACAAAATGGTAAATGTAGCATCGTTGAACCAGTTCTCCAAATATATGTATCATTCTAAGACATTATTAGATCTGTATGTATGTATGTTGGTGTGTTTTTGCCACAGTGAGTAATCAGATGGATTCTGTGATAGAGCTGCAGCAATCGCCCCGGGGAGTTGCAGACTGAGGCAAATTAAAATAACTCTTTTAAGATGGTGCAAGAAATAATTTTTTTTCCCACTTCTTTGCATTTACATTGTGAAACAATGAATGAAGTTGCTGCAGCAGCAAAGCCTCATATCAGTGCAATGCTGAAAGTAGGAGTTCACCAATAAAAACATTCTTAGTTTACAGCTGTATAATGAGAAGGGTCTCTCTGCAGACTGGAATGCACTGGCTGTGGCTGTGGCAGCAGAAATGTACGGCTTGTCATTTTGATTCTGAATCTGAATATTACATACACATTAAAAAAAGTTGACTTTATCTGGCATTTTTGAGGCTGCGCTTATGTTACACACAATGTGCTGCTACACAGAGACTGAATGACACGTTGGTCTGAAAACAAAAAGCCAACTACTTGAAACAAACACTTTTGTGATGTCACCATCAGTTTCCTGAAAAGCTGACTTGACGTGGTTTGTTGCAATTATATGCTGATCCAATTGTCGTTCAAAGTGGCTACGCCCTCAATTATTAAGACTTTGGCTCTGATCAAATGGGAACAGGCAGGTTCTCGAAAGATTTACCCTAGCAGCGCTGTAACAAAGGACACATCCCTGGGACGGATCTTTGGGAATTTCTGAAACATGAGAGCTGTGAAAAAGGCACAGTTAATCCTGTGTGACTGTAGTCCCTCTCTGTTCAGTGAAGTGGACACAGATGCACACTCAGTTATTCCTGCTACTTTTGGCTTTTTGAACAGTTAAATGTAACAATCTCTTGTTTTCTGTTGATTGTTATATTTCATGTGCTTACCTATTGCTGGTTGCTCAAGAAAGTGCCAATTGGGAATTAAAGACATGCCCTTGAACCTACGTGGGGCATGGCACAAAAAATACCTCCATCCATCCATTTCTTTCGTCTCATCCAGCGTCAAGTCACAGTGATGTTAGACTCAGAGAATTCCAGATATCCTCCTCCTGCTCCAAGGGCAGATGGGACGTGTTATCCCTCCAGCGAGTTCTGGGTCCCCCAGAGAAGGCACCCAGGAGGCATCTTTATTGGATGCCTGAACTTCAACCGCTCCTTTCAACATGAAGGAGTAACATCTGTACTGCAAGCTCCTCACATTATCTTAAGAAGGAAGATTTAGGGAAATGAGGGAAGGGAGGTATACTGGGATTTGCAGCCTATTTTTTTTCCAGTCTCTACCCAAAAGTTCATAAAGGAGAGTTGGAATAAAGATGGACTGGTAAATCACAATCAAAGCAACCTAGTCTGCTGCAAGGACTGCATTTCAGCTGACACTGCAATGGTCAGTCTGTCAATCTCCTGCTCTCTGTTTTTTATATATACACATCAGATTTGGAGTTGCTGAATCATGCATACCTGAGGCTCCCAAAGGAGACACGCTCCTGAGCTCCGCTCCACCCTTCGAGCCCACAAGTTGAGAAAATGAATCAATTTCCCTTCAAATTTATTCCTGTTTGACAGATTTTCTTCTGGCTTTGCCACTCCAATGTGTGTCCCACATTGAGCCCTCACTGGGATTACTCCTGCCCTCATAAAATTATTTTCCAGGCTTGGCCATGGTTTTACAATGATAAAACCTTCATGGTTTCAGAGTCCTCACAGCAACAAGTACTGACTTGTTCAGAGAGGGAAGGTTTGTTGTGAACTGGTTTATAGGCAGCTCTTTTATAATAGAGGTCACAAAACATTATAAGTCTAGTTTAGATGAGAAAAAGATTTATGGGTGAGCTTGTGATAAAGTTCGACATAGACATTTAACTGTTCTTACAGCTACAAAGAGCAAACAGCCATTACTGGCAGAGTCAGTAATAAATGTAAGAGGATTAAAATTTGCTGGGACGAGCTCCTGATGTTTAAATGTCGATCATCTCTCTGGCTCTTTCATTGTTCAACGTCCAAACTGCACTCTCATCATCTCCATTACATATAAAATGAAAGTTGAGGCGAGCCATTACCAACATCATATGAAGTTCTGTTTTTGGAAGCTATCAGCTCGATTCCATTTGTACCTTCTCGACACAGTTGTAAATTAAAAAGCCTAATGTGGATGTGAATGGTAGCAACAGGCCGTCAGCATAAAACTGAGAGCATCATCAGCTGACAAGTGGAGCCACATGAACATCAACCAGAGCAAGAAGACAACATACTATTTGAAAGCTTTTATTGGGAAGTAAAACGTCCTATGCTGAAGATGTTTGTGTGTGTATGCGTGTGCGTTTTCCAGTTGTGACTGTCTGTGAGGGTGGATGATGTCTGATGATTGAAGTGGAGCTTTTCAAAGACCAAAAATAAAAAGCAGCAGCTGCGGCAGAAAAAAATTAATTCACATCCACATCCTGAAAACAGTAACAATGAGCAGAGTTGTGTGGGGTCAGGAAATGGACAGACTCTGGAGGTGCTAAGCAGTCAAAATACACTGACACAGAGGTTTCTGAAGTCCCACAAACGCAAGGCTTGCAGGTCTCCAGACTTTTACAGCCTCATACCTATTTGTATAACTTTTGTGATGGCCTAATATGGATGGTACATTTACTGTGATTGAAACTACAGGTTTTGTTGAGCTACATCCTCAGATCTCCTCTGTGAAGACGGGACCAGATAAAAACAGTCGCGTGGCTCAATTGTGTGCCGGATGTGTGGGCAGTATCACAGTAAAGCAGATGTTTAGCAGGCAAGTTTATGATGTTCATCTTAACTTAGCATGTGAGCATGGGGAGATTTGCAAATTAAAAGAGACACTAACCGCTGCTGAGACCGATGGCAGTGTCATTAGGAATTTGGATTTAAATTAAGAATTAAGACAAATACAAGCCTCCTCTGTTAGTGGATCACCAACCGAGATGACAGAACCAAGACCCATGCTTTTTCCTCATCATCTTTCCTTGTGTCTGGCAATATATGGTACAATAAGATCCTATAGTACCACAAAGTAGAAATATGGAAAAAAGATACCAAACACTGACTTGGTAATATATAGCAAAAGAAAAAGCAAAATCAGATGTATTCAAAAACAAAAACAAGAGCTGAATACTGAAACTTTTTTCCCTTCTTCTTCTCTTTTGCAGCTCTGCAGCCAGAAGTATCAGAGTTAATCATTTGGTTGGAAGCTAGATTTAAATGTACCAGTGCAAGTAAGACAGCGTAAAACCTTATTTTGGCATTTGATTCAATAAAAAAAGTGAAAAAAAAAAAAAATAAATAGTGTTTCTAAGCCCACGTTTGTTCTTCTGGTTCTCTCTTCCATTCTACTCATTAAATGCCTGGTGTCATTCTCTCACACACAGCAGCATGATTAATGCTCATGCCATGGGTTTACGCAGCCCACCCTGACATCAGAATCAAGCCAACCCTCCTGGGCTTCAGTCTCTGATGAGCGCTCTTAGACATGTATGTTTATTGCAAATATCTAATTACGTTTTTGAGAGGGTGCAATGAGAGATAGTGAGAGAGAGACGCACAAAAATCGATATTCAATTATAAGTTAACAGTGAATTTGTGGATTCCACAGAGGAGGCAGAGGTGTTGCAACAGAAAGTGGTTATTATCAGATTACCATTGGCTGAACATTGAAATGGACTCCCGGGCAGGAAGAAAAACACCATATTGTGAGACTTTACCTTATTAACAAATCAATTCTGGGTCACTTCAGCATTGCAATTTGGTGTCATGTTACATGATCACCTTAGCGCTCATTAATTATAAATGAGGAGGTATAGTACCTGGGTTAAAATTCTAGCACTCTATTGTGACATTTTCATCCCTTCATTTGCTCGCCTCAAGTGATCATTAGCAACAGACAGCTCTTAATGGTTTATTAAGGATCCCTAATTGAAATTAGCCCGCTAATTGTCTTATCATTACTGCTGCTTTTTAATGGCAGGTACAAAACGAGATTACCCTTGAGTGCAAAACCAGAGTGAAAAATAGTTTTTATCCAGTAGATGCCAACAGTAATTTCAAAGCCAGAAGCCGGTGGCGGCCCAGAAAATTGAATCAGCCCGGCCCCTGTGCGCTGATCTCTTGCCCTTACCTAGTGTGTGAAGATCAGTGCCAAAAGGCAGAGACTTCATGTGTGTCCAAAGCACCGAAGTCCAAAGAACATCATCTGAATTCACATGATGTATATTATAAACGTGGAGAACTCGAGACAGTAGAAGCTGCAGAGTTGGTCTGTGCGCTGAGATTAGAATATGAATCTATGCGGGACGTGCAGTCAGGGGAGATCATGAAAAGCGAATGGCATATAATAATAAAATATTTAAAAAAAGATGAATATTTGTCCACTGATCATCTGCAATATAAATGTAATTTCTTTATGATTTCATTCATTTCAATGCTCTTCAATTTGAGCATTTGTGAGGTTGTCCCTCACAAATGCCTTTTGCTTTCTCATTGTATGTCACAATGTCATGTTTGGAGACTCTTTTTTTCAGGGGGGGGTGTCCTCAATTTCCATAGAATAGATAATGTATTTCACTTGTCTGGTCATATTCACTCCTGATGCTGTGAGTCTCCTACCGCACCACCACTTTCCATGAATATGCTTAAATACAGCATTCTGCCAACTGCCAGACCTTTTAGCCGTGACCTTTCATGACTTACAACAGCCATGTTTTACCCATGACTGTGGTTGCATGTACTGAATTGGACTTAAAGATATTTATATTCTAGGAAAGGTCAGTATTTTGAAATACTGGATTTATGATTTCAATGAGCATCCAACTAAAAGGCCTTGAAGGCCTTGAAATATTTCAAATGAATATAGAGTAGGAAAGTTTCACTTTTTTAAAAAGAATTCAACGTTAACAATATTCTTAAATTATCCAAATGTTTCTATCCATTCTCAAACCAGAGAAGTCTTTGGTTTTAATCATGGAAACAGTTTCATTCAGTTGCCCGCCTGTGATGCCACATCCTCTGGCAGCACCATAAACATCTGGTGAGATAAACTGACCTTCCTCACCTGCATGACGTTTGAATCAGATGAAGGGTTTTAGTCCCCAGATGTTATCAGAGAAGCAGGCAGAGTAAATGTTAGACGGCTCGGCTCGTGTTCACTGAAGAGGGTCAGCAAATCATAGATTTTTGCAGTGAAACTGTTTTATTCAGTATTTTTCTGGTTATAATCAGTTTGTTGTGGAGATGCTGGGGGGACCTCGGTGGAAGTGCAGCTTCTTACCTGTACCAGCTGTGTGTGACACACCAGCTAACAGGGCCACCGGTACAGTAAGTTATGGTCTGTATTACAGAAAGCAGGGTGGGCAGGTTAGTAAAAAAGAGTTAAGAATGAGTTTATGGCTGTGGATTTTCAGATTTATAAGACAGACCTGGAGGCTCCGGCCGAGCAATGAAGCCACAGAAACCAGAAGCAGGCAGACGGGGGACTGAGGCAGATCTCATAGTTTGGGACAAACAGGGTCAGCAGCAAGGAGACATCAGAAAGGGTGGATGGAGAGGCTGTGTGTCATCAAGAGCAGCTGTGTGAGCAGGTGAATGGCGTTGGCTGGATGAGGTGGGAGGAGCTGACGCAGGAAGGAGAGGGAAAACAGGGCAAATGGGAAATTTTCTGAATGGGAGCTGGATGACAGGGAATGCAGAAGTGAGGCAGATGACCAGGAATGCAGAACTGTGACACAACTTTGAAAACCTTACAGCAATACAGGTGAAGACAACAACTCCCACGATTCCAAGCTATTTCAAAATGTCGTCTATGCTTGTTGCTTTGATTGAAGCATCCCAAGTGGCAGAAGTTCTTTGACTGTGTGTTTAACTAAATCATTTGTATTGTTTTTTATTATTAGTGATATTCTTTTTTTCTCTTTACTCTTCACAGAAATGTACTAAGAATACTATCATAATGTGTGTATATGTGTCATGTCCATCCCATGTGTGTACGTGTGTTTCTTTTGAGGTTCCCCATATCAGTTAAATTTTATATTTAATCATCAATGTTAAGACAGAAACATATAATAACAACATAAACACACACACACAGTGTTATATTCTCTACATCTATATGTCTCTATGAGTGTTTTTGTTGTTAGTCTGATTTCTGTCACATATGTGCACTTATTTTGGTCTTGTCACCGAATAAAAGTGACACCCAAAGCCAGCCTGAGCTCAGATCTGACTGCAAACAGAAGAAATGAGTCATCCGGTGCTGCACAGGGGAGACGCGGATGTCCTTCATTCAGAAAGAAGACAGATTCCTGCACACATTTTCATGTCCTGTTCCACACTGCTGTTTCATGTGTGAAAGATCTCCTGGAAAGTTGGCCCCACAACCAGAAGGTGCTGTCAGGTTGAGAAATTCTCACCAGCTCTGAAGGATGTCATCAACGCAATCATCAGCACATTCGTCACACTCACACATTGAGGCGTGATCCCCCCTGGCTGCTAAAATTTTCTAATGTGGGAGATGCTCATTTTAGCGTGGCAACCTATGATCGGCGGGAACGGCGGCAATGAATCTCATCCAGCCCGGCACGTGTACACACAAACATACACTTCATTGCATGCATAAACAACACACAGAGCTTTGCCGCAGTCTGTCAGCACCTATAACACAACAACTTCTTTCAGCTGATGGAGGAGATGTACTCTGACAAGATAAAACTCTGCTGCGGTGAAGACACACCCCAGGGAGTGCATCCAGGAAATGAAGACTGTAATGTGTGCGTGCGTGTGTGTGTGTGTGTCTTTGCTTGTGCCTTTGTGTGTTCCCCTGCGTGATCATGTGTCAAACAACATCTGCATCATTCAGAGCGCTCCTCAGCAGCCTGGCTTTTACACATTTGGCCTTTACATTTGAAATCCACCTGTCTATATAATTCTTCCACTCAGTTTTTCATCAGACACCAAAAGGTGAGAGATGAAGATTTGGGGACAGAGCACCATACCTGCTTTTCGGCTTATCAAGACACAACAGTTTGTGATTCAGTGAGAGGGTTTAAATGTCCTGTTAAAAAAATTTGAAACAATAACACAGCCATGAATAACTGCTTCCTACTGAAAGATCTAGAGAAGCGATGGCGAGCTGAGCGGAGTACAACCCCACGCCTCCTTCATTTGTGATGTCATCTGATTTTTTCTGTCCAGTGTTTTGGTCGCTGGTCTGGGAGTATTTGAGTTTTAGTGCTTCCTGTTGAATTGTTGGTCTTGCCCATAGACTGTTTAAAAAAATGGATGACAACTATATGGGCCAAAGCCACTGGTTGGGAAAAGAGCACAGACTGCATTGAAATCTATGTTGAAAATTTACATTTTAGCTATAGACTGATAATATCAATATAATTATGGTATAGTGCTAGTTATAGTTATAACGATAGCTATAGTTTACTACTCGTGGTTTATATTTGAAAGTTTTGACTGTTATGCTAGTTATGTGTATAAAATGACTAAAGCTTAATAAATCTGTTCAAATATGAACAACATGTAGTATTAAATAAAACTAATAAATGTCCAATAGGACTGTCCCCAAGTAAAATCATAATATGCAAATTAGGTGACAAAATTTTCTCCCCTCATGAACTTTGGGTCAGACTCAACATTTTCTTTAATTACAATCAGCCTTTACCTCAAAACATTTTCAACACAAAGCCTTGTGAAATATTGATGTAAAAACCCAGTATTTATGAAAAAAAAAGGCATTTAAAGGGTTAAGATTGACTTGTTACACATGAATCTGAAAGCTTAACAAGTCAAGTCAAAGTATGTAGAATATTTTGGGCAGAATTCTTTATAAGTAAAGTTAAAGTACAGAACAAGAAGTTTTGATGTCTAAAAAATAAACTGGACTCAAGCAATTAAGATATCACTGATTATGAAAACTGGGGGATTCCATTGTCTTGGAACAGCAGCATAAAAAGGCTCCAGCATCTGTGTAATTTGAAACATGAAAAGGTGAAGAGTAATCAAATCAAATCAAATCAAATCAAATCAGATTTATTTATATTGCGCCAAATTATAACAAAATTACATCAAGGCACTTTACATATAGAGCAGGTCTAGACCAAACTCTTTATAAAATTACTTAAAGAGACCCAACAGATCCCCCCATGAGCAAGCACTTGGTGACAGTGGCAAGGAAAAACTTCCTTTAAGAGGCAGAAACCCCCGGGCAGAACCAGGTTCAGGGGGGGTGGCCATCTGCCTCGACTGGTTGGGTTGAGAGAGGGAGAGAGAGAGAGAGAGGCACGAGGGGGAGCAAAGTTGGGTAGAGTAGGGAAACATGAGAGCAGGAGGAGGGGATATTCAAACAGGTGCAGGCAATAACGTGATGCTGTATGAAGTTCATAGAAATGATGCTGGATGGAGTTCATGAAGATGTGGGAGCAGCAGGTGTTGCAGGAACATGGGATGATGCTGATTCATCACCTGCAGGATGAGGACAGGGAGAGAGAGGAGAGGAACTGGGAGAGACAGAGACTTTGGGAAAACATGGTTAGTAAATGCAGTACACATGCTTAGAAGTGGGAGAGACAGGGATTTCAGATAATTGATCAAAGTATCTGAAGGAGTCCAGACTCAGGAGATGTCAGGTGGAAGCGGATGCCAGTCAATGGAATGCTTTAAAGTCAGATAATGGTCTTAAAACATAGACTGTAAGAGTCAGAAAATCAATTCTACATTTCACTTTTATCCCATCTTGAGGAGGAGGTGCGGCTCAGTAGAGGCAGACTTCCAAATATATCCGTGCTATTTGACATTTTCAGTTTGAAAGCAACAAAACGTTCAAACACAGACATGAAATGAACTGTTGGAACCATGAAATCGACTTCTACATTTGGGTTTTTCAGCAGTTCCCACAAGAGAGAGCTAACGTGCATCAAATGGAGGGTGTACGATTCAAAGTCAAATTGATAGTTAAGAGTATACAGATATATTCAGCAGAATATGCCTAGTACCTAATTACATTAGATTACTGCTTGAAAGAATGAGCAGAACTCATGATCAGATAAAGACAGAAACCTCAAATCAACCCCCGGAACAAAAACACGGGTATGTTTCTGCATTTTATAATTTTTTATTATAATGTTAATGTATGTTAATAAGTTAATATGATTTACAGCGTCTTCATTTAGAAAACTAAATGTCATTTTTTATGGTTTTTCTTTATTTTATTTGTTTTTTATCAATCTTTATTGATTGTGCTGTTTGTGAATAAGTGGAGCACTTGGGTTTAAAACTTGTTGCAGGAAAGAATGGGGAAAAAAAAACTGAAACGCTTCACTGGGGATGAATGAACACAGATTCCTACCACCATGTTACAGCAGGGCTGGTATTGTTTTCACTTCCTGTTTGTGCACGCACGTGTGACATCGTTACAGCAGTTAAATTAGTTTAAAAGATGTGTGCGGTCTGACTCATGAGGAATCATACAATAATGTAAAATTAGCTCCATGAGGAGTCCTGGTTCGACTGAATGGACAGAATGCTAACGTGCTGACGGGCAGAAGCTAATGGTGACCCCATCACATCTATATCAGGTGTGCAGAGAAGTTGGCGGGAAAGTGCACACTCAGACGATGCTCACTGGTAGCAAACTGTTTCTTTCTGTCAATGTCTAAATATGTCAAAAATCATCATAATACATAAGTAAATATATGATTTTTTTTATTATCCATGCATCAGTCATTTTCCCCATGAGTGGTCACAGCCTCCCACCCCCATCCTCACTCTGACCGCTTGAAAGCTCCATTAGCAGTCTTACTCCAGTGGGCGAGACGTGATGAAGTTAGGTGGGAATCATAAATGCTATCATGTCAGTTTCATTCCAGTGTGATGGTGACGGGCCCCACATTCACAAACACAACACTCAGATGCAGGACAATGCAGGGATAGATGGTAAAATATGGCAAACAGGACATGAAAAAGGACTTTAAATTGGATAAATATCACATACAATGGTGTCATATCGGGGAATCATGTGAATGGTTATTATTAGCAAAGAGTATTATTGAATTTAATGTTCTAACAATAATGACTGGTATAATGTGAGCTTTTATATAAACATGAGGCAGTTAAAAGCGGACAAAAGCCTTATCTGTACATATACACATCTATCGGCCATAACATTATGACCACTGACTGTTGAAGTGAATAATATTGACCATCTGGTTACCATAGCAACTGTCGGTGGGTGGGATATATCAAATCAAATCGGATCGAATCAAAAAATTTTTATATAGCACCACATCATAACAGAGTTACATCAAGGCACTTTACACAGAGCAGGTCCAGACCAAACTCTTTATGGAGGGATAGAATTGCACTTCCATCAGCGGAGTTAAGACCCAACATATCCCTCCATGAGCAAACACTCTGTGACAGTGGCACAAAAAAATTCCTTTAAGAGGCCGAAACCTCGTGCAGAACCGGGCTCAGGGAGGGCAGCCATCTGCCTCAACTGGTTGGTTTGAAAAAGAGAGGGACGGAGAAAGAAGGGAGAGGCAGAAGATGCAAAAAAAAAAAAAGAACAAAGAAAACATACGGCAGTAAATAGGGATAAAAACCTGGTACCACTAAATGTGCACTAATAAATATCAACAGTTGGTGAAAATGGGGTTTTTAACAATGGGAATTGGTTAGTTGGGTGAAATGATAACTGATGGTAACTATTGCAGCACCAGGCATTGAGCAGGAACATGTAGCAGTGATGTTTCAGCACCTGTAGGACGGGGACAGGAAGAGACAAAACATATACTATGGGAACAAAAAGGTTAGAAATATGTAATGATGTAATGTATACGCATAGGGCGAGAGAGAGCGGGAGTGAGAGAGGGACAGAGAGAGAGAGAGAGATGCATTTTGGGGTCCAATATTCAACTTGTTATGACATGCATAATGCATCCCCCAGCAGTCTAGGCTTATAACAGCATAACTAAAGAAACAGCAATTCAAATGTAACTTTTTAACTATTGGTTAAGTCACAAAGGAAGGTTTTAAGCCTTGAAAACTGCAACAGATTCCATAGAAAAATTGGCTGATAGCTGAAAGATCTGCTTTACTCTTGCAGACTCTAGGAACCACAAGTAGACCTACATCCAGAGAGCGAAGTGACCTAATGGGACAATAAGGAACTTCTCCGAGATATGATGGAGTTTGGTCATTAAGAGCTTTCTATGTTAGGAGAAGGATTTTAAATTCTATTCTGAATTTTACTGGGAGCCAGTGGAGGGAAGACGTGATCTCTTTTTCTAGTTCATTATATTATTTGTGCAGCAGCATTTTGAGTCTACTGAAGGCTCCGGAGAAGTGTTAGGACATCCTGATAGTAGTGAATTACAGTAGTCCAGTCTAAAGGTAACTACTGCATGGACTCGTTTTTTTTTGCATCCGCTTGAGAAAGGAGGTTTCTGATATTTGCAATATTGAACAGGTGAAAGAAGTGTGTTTATGTGAGGGACAAAGGACATGTCCTGCTAGACAGTAGGTGGACAGTCAGTCCTGAAGTTGACGAGTTGAAGTGGGAAAAGTGGTCAAGTGTGAAGCTGTGAACTGTGAATCTCATCCTGGTTCTGATGGAAAGATGTCAGAACACACAAAGCATCACAGTTTGTTATGTACGGGGCTGTGTAGCTGCAGACCAATCAGGATGTCCATTCAGACATCCAGCTTGTGAAGAATGAAGTTGATTTTAGAAAAAATCAGGCGGACGGTGATGGTTGGATTAATTTGATGAAATGTCATGGTTACGAGGAGGAGACGGAGTCAGACGCACGTGGGGGACAGGCTCAGATCTGCTGAGACAGATGGCTCACAGGCTGGAGAGTGGAAGGACTGCCTTGTTAGCTGAGACTGCGTGGGCCGAGGAGGTGACTGGACTGAAATACGAACACTGGGGATCTGAGGCGCATGAGAAAACTGATAATATCACCAGAAAAAAAAAAAAAGTCCTGTTTTCACAAAACTGACACAAGACATGTGGAGCCAGGTGAGAGGAGGCCACGCCCACGGCACAAAGATTGAAAAAAAAAAAAAAGTATGCATTTAACCTTTTTTAAACCTGGCATTCCCCTTTTTTTCATAGCTTTCTGTTGTTTCCTCTAAAATTGCATTAAGTTTTTTATATTTTCACCAAGTCTCAATATATTTAGATGCCTGTTCACTGTAATAAAAAAATAGCAGCTCCCAAAACAAGAAAAAAAAAAAAGAAAAGAAAAATTCAATCCAGAAACTTTGACATGTGCGTTTGGGTTGTTCAAGAGCTGATTTTAAATTTCTATCTTTTTGTTAACATTAGTTAATTTAATTGTTTTGAACAGTAATGATGATAAGTCAGCTCCATGACCTGGACTCGAGGACTACACACACACATGCAATTGTTGATAAAGCCTCGTTGTTGGTCTTTACATGGTAAAGTAAATTAACTATACAAGACACAATTTTGAGATGCCCCCTCTCAACCAAGGAAAGTGGTCTGGCAGGATTATCACTGCAAAAAAAGTGGTCTCAGTCCAGCCTCTTCTGGTCTATGGTTCCCTGATGGCGGAACCAGCGGCGGAATCCTCTCACAGCAGGAACATCTCTCCTGGGTCCACCTACTACTCTGAAGCTGTGCTGAGGTCCAGGCGGTGGGCTTTGTGGAAGACACTGTTGCTCTACAGGTATTCCAGATGTAGGTGGTGCAGCTGACATTTACTGATCTAGAAATGACTACCTCAGCACTCGCTGACCTTTTTTTGCCAGAAAAAAGAAATAATATGACAAACAAAATCACATGTCTGGATTTCTTTTACTGTACAGGCACAGAGTTGTTTAAAAAGTAAAATAACCCAACGCAAATTTCTGTTTCAAGCCAACGCACAGGTTGAAAATTATTGTTTTGATCTTGCTTGTCTGGCTGCGGTGACAGATTCTGTGAAATAGCTGTTTATGTGACTTTGAAAGATATGGCCAGATACGGCTTGTCTAGATGATGCTGAGAGGGTTACTGTGGTAACAGGGAAAGAACAGTCTGCCTGCATGTTGAAGTCGAGCACAAAAAGCACATGGCACTAGATGTGGGTGTGGGGGAAGCTGTATACTTTTCACTGAAGGGCTGGCAGCAGAACAGAACTGAAAAGGTAAGTCATGATTACGCGCAGGAAGCATGGGTGGGTCGTCTTTTTTTTTTTTCTTTTTTGAAAGAAACATAAAGTTTACTGAACTCTAAAGATAATTTTAAAAAATGTTGATTAAAAGAACGATGTAGTATACAGTGGGGCATTCATGTTTTCTTTGATCATATTACAGGTTTGGCTCTCTTTCAATACAGTGAAAGCATCAAAAAGTCTCACTGCACAGAGAAATGCCCACAGCCTGCATTCAAATACTGAGCCTTAAAACCAGCTATCCTCACTTCTGTAACTTTGTGATGTCACTGCCCTCAAGGACTGCAGTGTTCACCTAAAATCTGGTATATAATTGTTGTACCACCGATGAAACGGTCAGAATAATATAAAATGAAATAGATGAAACAGGCACACTTTATGCACATGGGTGAGCCAGCCCTTATGTAATAAGTGAATGCATTAACGATGTGCATTACACAGCAGCACCAGGAGCTCTCCTATAGTCTAGTCACTACGCTCTAGTGCACCGGCATATCTCTGAATCAGGCCACTCAGATCAGTTGACAAGTTACTGTGCACTGCTGCACATATATGACACCACTGTAGTTGGCTTTTAACCCCCTCTTCATTGGAAGAAATACCCCAGTAATGTACCATTGGGGTGCCTCTTTTTTTTTTTTTTTTTTTTTGGTTTTTCTTTGTGGAGAAAAAGAAGGACGTTTTTGACTCTTTCAAAATTGATTTTCACCTTTGTAGTATTATTTATTAGATATCTCTTTTGTATCTGAATCAAAGAAAGAGGCACTGATACGTTCTCCACTGACTCTCTCTTCCTAAAACTGTGGAAAAAAATTACAAGCTCGAAGATCTAGTTTCTAACGCATTCAGTGACTCGCCATAAGTGAAAGAAAGTGAAACTATGTGTTCTGTCACCCATGCGTCGAAGACAAACAGCCGCGCACCCACATAAAAACAAAAAAAACAAAAAAAAAAAGTCATATTGAGGTAGTTTGTTTTAAGGAAGCTATTTGAATCAGTGTGAAACAAAACTTAAGTACTACTTCACAGAAACTGATCTAGACATGTCCACACATGCTTTATGTGAGCGGATTAACAGCAGCATGGTAACATGGCACCTAGTTAGAAGGCACAATGTTTAAAATTAAGGTCATGGTTTCATTCCCTGGAGCCTTTCACTGCGGGGTGTATATGTTCTCCCTGTACCTGCGTGGGTTCCCCTTGCATACTCTAGCTTCATCTCACCATCCAGAGTCAGGCATGGTTGTTGATGTCAACCTGTGATAGATTGGCCCAGGTGTACTCAAGGGGCAACCCACCATGAAGTCACACATTTCGAATTTCAAGCCTTCAATTTATAATTTTGCTGTCTTGGGTTTTTGAAACCAGTAGAAATCACATTCAGAGCAGGCAAAGCTCAAGAGCAGTGAGTGCTGGATCTGATCTGTTTTATACTTGATCCTGATTGTGTTGCACAGACTGTCAATAACACGGTAGCCACAGCCCCTAATAGAACCTCTGATCTGTACTCTATTGAATGGGACCACTATATAAAACATTTGTCATGTTGTATTGAAGAAGACTTGAAACTAGAGACTGAGACCTTAAACTCATTCGGAAAATAATTACTGAGCTAATAAATCAAGCGAGAAGTAGGGACATTTTTCCAAAGTCCTCAATATAATATAAGTCACCCCAAGGTGGCCAAGGTAGGTTTAAGGGACTTTGGTACTGGTTTCACCTTTCACCTCTCATGTCTGCATTTTCACATAAAGTCTGATTTCAAGATCCCTTTATATATGCTATAAATGAGGCCCCGTTCAACTCTGAGGCCGTTTGTCTTGAAACAGACAGTCTGGACCCAAGAGCGGACACAGGAGGCCCAGGAAATGGTTAAGCAAAACTTTTTCACAAAGTGTTAACCAAATGAGGAGACAAACAATAACAAACAAAGTAACAAACAAACCAGAGGGCTGGATGGGGCGGTGGCTGAGCCTTTGGGAAAATAAAAAGGAGAAACAAAAGGCGCTGGAAACTCCAGGGGCAAAATACTACAAGAAAGTTTCAACAGAAAATCACTAGCAACGCTAGGAGAACAAGACGTTCTGGCAACTAGGAGAGTGGAGACTGGGGCTTAAATACTGGAGTAATTAGGCTCAGAGCACTTGCACCGCATCCAGCCCTGAAACAGAAACAGAACAGGGGCTGGTGGTAACTGGCTTCAGGAGTGAGATGTGGAAGGTAGGGTGAACCTGAAGGGAGGCTGGGAGCTTTAACCAGACCGCCGTGGGATTGATTACCTTTTCAATGGGGAATGGTCCGATGAATCTGGGAGCCAATTTGCGGGCATCCAGTGGCAGTGGTAAGACTTGGCGATACTCTGGAGCAGGAACCTGTTGTTTGTCCGCCAACAGCTGATTCCATTGAGTGGTGCGGGACAGAGCGGCCCTGGCGTGCCTCCACACAGCATGGCAGCGCCGTGGATGGGCTCAGACCGAGGGGACCGCCACCTCCCACTCCTGGGAAGGAAAAAGAGGGGGCTGGAACCCATAGGCGACCATGAAAGGAGACATGCCAGTGGCTAAGGAGGTGAGGGAGTTGTGGGCATATCCAACCGACGGGAGATGCAGGCTCCAGGAAGCAGGGTGACGTGCAGACACACCGCAGTGCTGACTCAAGGTCCTGGTTAGCCCTCTCAGACTAACCGTTGGTTTGGGGATGATGACCCGATGAGAGGCTAGAGGAAGCTCCGATGGCCTTGCAGAAGGCTTGCCACACTCGGGATGTGAACTGGGGCCCACGGTCCGACACTATGTCCACCGGGAGGCCGTGGAGCCAGAAAACATGGGACACCGGGAGGTCAGCTGTCTCGGGCTGAGGGGAGTTTGGAGAGAGGGATGAAGTGGACCATTTTAGAAAAGCGGTCCACTACAGTCAGGATGACAGTGATGCCATTACAAAGGTAGTCCAGTGATGAAGTCGGTAGCCAGGTATGACCAGGGGCGATGGGGAACAGGTAGGGGTTGTAGTAGTCCGGAGGGAGGTCTGTGGGAAGATTTTCCTCTGGAGCAGACATGGGGGAGGACATGCAGGACATGCAGCAATGAATTCCTTCACCTCTCTTGCCATTCCTGGCCACCAGAAGCGTTGCTGCAGGAAGTTGAGATGATGATGAGTTGCCCCACTGTAGCACCTCCGTCTTGGCAGAATCGGGGAGGAAGAGTCGATCTTTGGGGCCCGATCCAGGGTCTGGATGCTGCTGCTGGGCCTGTAGGCCCACTCGCGCGATATCCCACTCGTCCGAGCAGACAAAACAGGAAGCAGGTAGGATGGTCCCAGGGTCCTAGCCCTTCAGAGGAGGGTCATATTGCTGATAGAGGGCGTCGGGCTTGGTATATTTAGTCCCTGGGTGGAAGGAAAGGGTGAAGTGGAAGTGTCCCAGGAATAGTGCCCAGTGAGCTTGGCGGGCGTTGAGTTTCTTGGCTAACTGTGGATAAAGGCGGTTCTTATGATCCGTGAGAACCAGGAACGGCACCTCCGACCCCTCCAGCCAATGTCTCCACTCCTGGAGTGCTGCCACCACTGCCAGTAGCTCACGATTGCCCACGTCATAATTTCTCTCAGCTGGGGAGAGCTTTCTGGAGAAAAAGGCACAAGGGTGAACTTTTTGGTCCTGGGGGCTTCTCTGAGAGAGGATGCCCTCGACACCATTGTTTGAGGCGTCCACCTCAACAATGAACTGGAGCTTAGCATCTGGGTGGACTAGCACAGGAGCAGAAGAGAACAAGTCCTTAAGCCGCCTGAAGGCGTCTTCAGCCTCAGGGGTCCAAGTGAAGGGGCTGGTAGTGGAGGTGAGGCGAGTCAATGGGGAGGCCACCTTGCTATAGTCCCAGATGAATCTTCTATAGAAGTTTGTGAAGCCTAGGAACTGCTGTAGCTGCTTCCAGGTGGATGGTCTTTGCCAGCCTACCACTGCCTCAATCTTAGCTAGGTCAGGCCTAACCTCTCCCTGGGCTAGGATGTAACCTAGGAAACTGACAGAGGAGACACTGAACTCGCATTTTTCAGCCTTCACAAAAAGTCTGTTCTACAGCAGCCGCTGTAGAACCTGCCTTACATGAAGCCTGTGCTCTTCTACCGTCCTAGAGAAGATTAGAATGTCATCAAGGTAAACATAAACGAACTGGTTCAGCATGTCTCTTAGGAAATCATTAATCAGGGACTGGAAGACTGCAGGAGCGTTAGTGAGGCCAGAAGGCATGACAAGGTATTCGAAATGGCCGAGATGTGTCTTAAATGCGGTCTTCCATTCATCCCCCTTTCTAATACGCACTAAATGATAGGGGTTGCACAGGTGTAACTTAGTAAAGATGGTGGCCTTATTAAGGGGCTCAAAAGAGGGGTCTATAAGTGGCATTTCTTCACCGTGATGTCGTTAAGCCCCCTAAAACCTATGCATGGCCAAAGGGTCCTGTCTTTTTTAGACACAAAGAAAAAACCTGCTCCGAGAGGGGAGGAGGATGGTCTAATAAGTCCGGCCGCCAGGGAATCACTGATATAGAGCTCCATGGCCTCCCTCTTGGGACGGGAGAGATTGTATAGCCTGCTAGAAGGCAGGGGAGCACCAGGTATGAGGTCGATAGCGCAGTCATACAGCCGTAGAGGGGGAAGTGACAGAGCCTTATCTTTACTAAACACCTCACCCAGGTCGTGATTCTCTTTGGGGACTGTGGAAAGATCAGGGGGCGTGACCGAAGCTGGCAAATGGTGAGAAACCGAGGAAGCTGAACGAAGGCAGTGAGAGTGGCAGAATGTGCTCCAACTGGCAATGGAAGGTGACACCCAGTCAATGTGGGGACTGTGAAGTTTTAACCAAGGTGACCCGAGAACCATAGGGGACGAGGGGGAAGGAATAACTAAAAACCTAATGTGCTCATGGTGATTACCGGAAATGGTGAGTGAGAGGGTCTCAGTCTGATACAGAATGGTCTCCAAGGTGCTTCTGTCCAGGGCACTAACAGATCTAGGAGAGTCTAACTTAAACTCTATAAATAGAAAATCACTAGAAATACTAGGACATGCAAGAACAAAGTAACAACGAAAAATCACTAGTTCAAAACTCGGAGCTCGAATGGCTACAGAAACTCTGGAGGTCATACGATACAATCCAAGGAGCTGACAACAAGAAGCAGGGCTTGGAACAAGACGTTCTGACAACGAAGAGAGTGGAGACTGGGGCTTAAATAATGGCGTAATGGGGCTCAGCACACCTGCACTGCATCCAGCCCTGAAACAGAAACAAAAAGATGAAACTACAACACAGGAAACAGAATACATGTTGAATACAATGGTTTTGCTTTTTTCCATAGAGCACTATCCTGCTACAAGTAGCTATTAGAAGACAGTAAACTATTGAATAATGGGATGCTCAGCAATGATTTTCAGATTGTGGCAATCAAACTGTGATTGATTGGTATTAAGGTATTGGTATTTATTGGTCAAAATGCAAAACAAACAAACAAAAAATAAATAAAATTAAGCATCAAAACCACCAGCCTGGGCTGGAGTCACAGGGCACAGGATGCTGGTTTCGGTTTAGCTAGTGCAACTCATAACAGCAGCCCTGAGATTCATGTCACCCACGTGGAGCACATAATGCTCAGCTGCCCGAGCATGTTTGGGGGGAAATATGTAGATTCAACACTGTTGTAATTTTCTAGGTCATAGTTTACATTGCTGTTATTTTGCAGTGAATCATGTTGTAAGATTATTCATTATTTTGTACCCACAGACACAAAATAACATGAATATCTTTTAGTACCTCCCAACTTAATAGAATCCTGTAGCCAGGCACAGTATTGTCCAACGCCCAGGCCTGTGTTGCAAAGAATCTGAATCCATCAGCCCAGCACAGATTGGTACTTTGAGCATTCTGGGAGCTGAGCCACATCATCTAACTATACCAGCTACTGGAGTAGTAAATTCTTTTTAAAGACAAGAGCACACTTGCCGAGAGTGGTTCATGTTGGCTGCTCACACACATTAACCTCACGCATGTTGTTACAAAACACTTGTTGGGTAGTGATAAAAGCAAACGTCACCATTATATGGTTCAGATGAATCTCAGGCAGCAGGAAACAGCAGCTGCAGCTGCAAGTGAAACATCCAAGGGCTTTAGACCTTGGATGAGACTGGCAAGTCTCAAGTGTCTGGAGGAGCCTGAAGCTCAGACATGAAAGGAGGTCCAGGGTCATGATCAATTTTGATAATACATTTTTTGTTGGAAATAAATTTAAACAAGATTGTGACTGGTGGTTAGAGCTGATTATAATTAGCTGACATTTAATGTTCACTCAGCTCAGATTTAACTGCTCTCATCATAATTACTGCACCTCCAGAAGACTTTGTGACTCCAATGTAAACATGTTTTTGGGGTATGAAGCTGTGGAAGGAAAGTCTCGACGTCAGGTGTTTTATTTATTTTTCTAAATATGTGGAATGGGTCCATTAAATATATCACCAGTCTGATAATTACTTTTTAACTCTGTGAACTTATTTGAGGTTTATGATTATCATTATTGAATTATAAGTGAATTATTATCATTATTTCTTGCTGAGTGTTCTCGGTACATTTGATCTGGATATTATTATTAGTACTCATGCACAAAAATAGCCTGCAATGTTTGATGATTTGATATACTTTTCAATATGCACACATCTTTGAACGGCACTAAGTAATGTGTAGTGTCTTTTAAGTCATTAATTTAATCAATATATGCTTTTTCCCTGTAAGATAATGAAGTGGAACCACACGAACCAACCTGCCCTTTAAATGATTGTGTGAATATATTGTATACCCTAATTTAGTATGTTCTTAAGTTGCAACTTAGTCATAGTAGTTTTAACTTGGCTTGCACTCATTCTTTTTTAATGACTGTTGTACTTGCTGATGTTGTATTTAAAATTTTCTGGATCCTGAGAAACGTAATGTCACTCCTCTTTCTCTCTCTCTCTCTCTCTCTCTCTCTCTCTCTCTCTATATATATATATATATATATATATATATATGTTTGGCTTCACATTGACATCAAAATAAGTTTACACCATTTACTACATTTTTGTTTTTCATTTTTAAAACTGTTTCATCATCTCTGCTCCTCTCGCTTATGGAAATGGTGCTTTCAGACACCCAAGATACTTAGGGCGACTTTTTGTTGACATCCTGGCTTTTGAAGGTCCCAATATGATGCTTGTAGATGTGCCGAAAGGAAGAACAATAAACCATTGTCACCCCTCTCTCCCTGTATTTCCTGTCATTCTTTCCACTTAAAAAAAAATGAACAAAATCATCTGTTAAAAAAAACAATAAGGATAGCTGTCACATAACACAATCAGCCACCTCCACTCACAGCCATCTTCTTCCTTTCTTCCTGAAAGTGGTGGCAGCGAAGATAAAGCAATTTCAAATCTGAGCAGTCCTGCTGCTCACAGGCTACAACTCCATCGGGAGATGCATAGTTATGTCTTGGATGTTGCATTTAAAGATGCATTTATTCATGACAGCCTCCTTTGCATGGCTATTGATTGCTCTCTCTGAGGTGCAACATTTTTGAGATGCATTAAAATGTATTTGAAAAGACTGCACTAGACTCTTTGTGCTTCTCTGCCCAGAGTCAGTGCCTGCAATAGTCAACCTGTATGAAAGTGTAATATATGAAATATTTGTCCTTACTTCAAGAGCATTGTTGCAATATATGACATATTAGTATCATAGCCTACTTCTAAATTCCAATTTTTATATAAAGCGGTTTCTGCTCAAATTTTATCATGTGTCCAAAATAACATCTTACAGCAGTTTCAAAGCATCAAATGCCCCCTTTTTAGTGGCAGAGAGATTGCAATACGACTATCTAATTCTTTTAAACCTATGCACAGCCTTTGACATTAAGCATGCCATCTTAATTGATTGGGTTGGAATCTTTTAGATCGAACCTACTTCGTTACCATAGGTAATCACACTTCTTCTGCAACCTAGCACCTGTGATGTACCGCAAGGCTCTAGTTTATGTCTGAGTGTAGCCTTCCAATGCCGGCATATGACTCACAGATGTACCTTCCACTAAGATCTAATGACCCACAAGGCATAGCTGCTGTTTTAAGCTACCTGCAAGCCAGAAACTGTTGGATGGCACAAAACCTCTTTCAACTCAAAGGCTGAGATAATTAATTCACCTAACCCAAACAGTTCTGAACGATCTCTTTCCCTGGTCTGAAACTAATGCCCAAGTTAGTTCACTTGAAGACTTTCTTTAAGTGTCCGGTTGTCATCTCTGAGAATATTTATGTTTCTCTATATTTTTCCCACATTAAACTGCTTATTTGCACTGGTTCGAACCCTCATCTGCTCCGCAGTCACCTCCATAGACTATGAAATAAGGTCAGTATCATTTCTGGCACTGTCAAGCCAAACGAAAGCTGAAAGGCCTTAAACCTGAATTCTAGTTAAGAAACATTAGAGGGCAACTCCACTAGTTACAGTCAGGCACAAAAGTATTTGGACATTGACATCATTTTGGCCAAAATTGTGTCACATGTGTTGTAATTCCTACATCTTTCATTTGGTGTAACTATGCTCAAATTATAGCCGGAAGTTTGCATTTAATGCACATCTTGATGGATCAGTTCAAATCCATTGTGGTGGCACACAAAGCTGAAATGCATAAAACTGTGTCAACGTCCAAATATTCACTAAGTCAAATGACAGCCTCCTTTTCGTGCCTCCTTTGCAATATTCAAGTCAAACTGTATTGGAGTCAGATTGCATTGAAGTCTATGGGAAAACAGTCCGACTTCTTGCATGATTTATTAGCCAGTTGAACGTTTTTGCCATGAATTTATAGTCTCAGTCTGCAGTTGATGTTAAGGGCAGTCTTGCAGTAGTACCCCAAGACGCAGAGACAGGGGCTACACAGTTTCGAAGGGATTAATCTACAGCTTCCAAGTGTTGGTGAAGAAAGATGAACAGCAAGTTGTGGTGGCAGCTGGCTGACGTTGGCGTGTTAGGTGGAGGAGGTGAGCTGTGGAGGAGGGGGAAGAGGCTGGTGAGCCCACAAGAACAAGATGGCTTAAGCAAGAAAATGTTCTTCAGGAGAATATTGGACACAATGAAAAACCGGGGAAGGAGCCACAGTAGTACCAACAGCAACTGGGTAAACTGATATTACAGTGCTGGCTGGATCAGATTTAAATGACAGAGTGGGATTACTGATGAGAACCAGGTGAAACCAGGTGAGGAGCCCCAGCTCAGCCAGCCACACCCCCAGACAAACACACTGTCAGTTTAAAAAAAAAACAAGATTGGGACAGACGAATTATAAATAAATATTCATTTTGATGAAAATAACTGATTTAGTCATGGTGGGTGTCCAAGGCTGCTTAAGGACAATGCTTCCCAACTATGTGAGCCTCTCGAGATGATCTTCAACATGAATCTCCAGTTTTGGGTTGGTCCCAGCTCCGTGGAAAAACATCTTGTATTGTACCAGTACCAAAGATAAAATGCCTGGCTGAACTAGACGACTACAGACCGGAGGTCCTCACTTCACATATCATGAAAAGGAGGCTGCTCCTAGGCCTACTGAGATTTGAGGTCAAAGACACACTTGACCCCCTGCAGTTTTCATACAAAGAACACATTGCAGAGGATGATGCTGTCCTCTACATGCTCCACCATGACCTCTCTCACCAGGAAGAACCTGTGACTTTTATGATGATTAATTTCAAGTGCATTCAACACCATCTGACTAATCGTTCTCAGAGACAAGCTCAAAGGGATGGGAGTTGACCCCTTACTTGTTTCCTGGATCAGAGATTACCTGACAGAAAGGCCACAGTTTGTGAGGTTGGGAAACAGTGTCTTTGGTTCAGTAATAAGCAGCATGGGGCCTCCACAAGGGACTCTTCTGGCTCCATTCCTGTTCCCATTGTATACAATAGACCTCAGTTCCAATTCTGAGTCTTGCCACATTCAGAAATACTCAAATCATACTGCTATTGTGTATCAGGGATGGACAGGAATCTGAATCCAGGGATCTGATAAAAGCCTTCAGTGACTGGAGTCAAAAAAACTGCCTGAACACCTCAAAGACCAAGTTTCCTTGGTCTTTGAGGTGTTCAGGCAGTTTTTTTGATTTTGATTGTGGATTATCAAAAGTCAAGGCTAGCTTTTCAGCCAATGAAAATGAGTTGACATCGAGGTGGTGCAAAACTAAAAATATCTGACTTACAAATTCAGAACTTTTAGAAGATAAGATACCAAACAGCAGAATTTCCCTCCAGGGATTAATAAAGTCTTTCTGGTTTTGATTCAAAATTGCTAACTGCTAAGCTTCATAACTGATATATATTTATATAACATCCTATTTATATAAAAGTTAAATACAAATGAATATCATTAGTATGGGAAAGGTGTACATGTCATTTAACTTTGTCATAGATGTCATACATATTTTATTTTTTTTTACACACAGGCTTTAATTTGTTTTTGTGATATATGGAAATTAAATACAAGAAGACATTACATATGCATAAGATAAATAAATACTGAGAGTGTCTGTGGTTGTGTGAATGAGCTCTAATAACTCAAAAGTAACATGGCGAGGGAGAACCAGAAGGAAGGCGATTGGTTTTGTTAATGGCTGCCCATTAAGCTAAATGAAAGCTGATGTGAAATTGATGAGTTTGTTCTGTGGCGGGTTTGCATATGGAAAGCAAATTTATGAGAATCAGGATTCTCACTGCATCCTGTGATGCTCTTAATCACAGGAAAGGAAACCTTTCAGCCCAAATCTATTCATGTCACTTTCTATCATGCGAGTTGAGAGCTGATTTGCCTCACACAAGGCAGCCAGACACCAATCGCTGTTTATTGAACAGCAAATAAATGGAAGAAGACAGAGCCGTGTGCATTACGTAGCACCATATTCTGAGGCTTTTTTCGTGGAACTAATGCCTCTCAGTGGCAGATTATATTAGTTCTGATGCTATCACAGCACTCATGACATGGGAAGAATTCATATGGACAGTGCATTGTTTTGCATACTGTAGGGGAAAGACAGGGTCCAGAGGCCTTGTCCCTGTTCATGCGTCAATATGAGAGTCAGGTCATCAGGACCTGCACTGGCGCCAAACAAGTCAAAACAATAAGTAAAAGACATCTTTTGTGTCAGGAAAGAGAACTACACTACACACACACACATAGTGTTGCATAATCACCTTGGTCAGAGGTTCAAGATAAGGGTGAAGGCTATACACACAATACACACACATAGCCTGTCTTAGATATAAGAAGGCATGTCACATATTGTATGTTGGGATTTGTCTCTGACTACGTCGTTAGTAGGGCCAATTAGTAGGATCTCTTTTCACCACAACAATACAGCTATGAAACCTCAGGGAGTCAGTGGAGATGATTAGCTCAGTGACACCGTACCAGGTTTGTTACCAGAGCTTGTGAATTAGCTAACTAGCCAACAAGTTAATTAGCTCATCTTCATCAAGAGCTTAAAGTGTGTTGTCTTGGCAGTGTTTCACTCCTGCTAACTTCAAAAATGTGTAGAGGTAGATTTAGCAAGAAAGTCGCGGGTTTGATTTCCCAGCCTGGAACCTTTCTGGGAGGAGTTTGCATGTTCTCCCCGTGCCTGCATGGGTTTCCTCTGGGTATTTTAATGTCTTCCCACAGTCCAAAGACAATGCCATGCACATCTAGTTTGATTGGTGATTCTAAATTGCCAACAGGTCAGAATGTGAGTGTGTGTGGTTGTTCGTCTCTGTCTCTGTATATTGGCCCAATGATGGACTGGTGATATGTCTGGGGTGTACCCCGCCCTCTTCCAGAATGTTGGCTCCTGCTTGCCTCAGGACACTGGCGTGTAAGCGGTCAAAAATGAGAAAGAGAGAGCAAGGGGTAATCTATGATAAATTCATTTTCTGGGTAATGAGTGCATTTTACAAGCTAAGCTCACAAACAAGGAATCGTGAGCACTTAAAATGATACACAGTAATTAATAATAATAAAAATCTACAAGATAATTTACTTGTATATCTACAAGAGCAGACCCGAACCTGATGAAAATAATTAACTTACACATGGACTGCTGGTCAGATATGTTGAAAGATCACGTTTAACCACCTCCATGGGACTGCATAGACCCTTGGACCTCTCAGGAAGTTTGTTTTAAATTCAGTGTTTCTCAAATTGTGAGAGAGAGACCACAGGCACTACTACTAAGTAGTATTGTGAAGATGTGGAAGAGGCCAACAGTTAGCCTGCTCTGGAATTGTGCCAAGCTTAATCTGATTTACAGTCACTGCAGATCTGTGACAACAAATGTGGACAGGGATGGAACGATCACGAATATTTTACTCAAGAAAAGGAAAAAAAAAAGTGGTTTGCTCAACGTACGAATTGGCTTGGTAGGTTTTATTAATTATCAGCCAATTATCTGCATACACAGTCTTTCTGTCCGTTATTCCTGTCGGTCGCAGCTGCGATGTGTATCTCCAGTCACAAACTACACAAAGACCTCTCACTCCTCCCTGAATTTAGTAGTTCATAATGAACAGTGAGTGCTGGAGGGTCCACTGCAAGCATGTTAGCTGGACCTTAAATGCATATTAACATTTTGGGTGTGCTTGCTTTAAGCCAAGTAGTATGATTGCAGGAAAGCACATTCAAGTCTGGTGGAATTCATTTTTAATGCATAAAGAAGTGTCAGAGTTTTTGATCCTATTCTTGATGCAGAATATATATGTGTTTGTGTGTGTGTAAGAAACCCATTAAGACATAATCCTTAATTTCATTACAATTTTGCATTTTTCACAAAAAGCCCTGACACTTGACCAGTGAACATTTTTCTTTTCCAGCTGAATGCAGATTGTCCTCTCTGGAAATGAAACTCTGCTTATTAAACACGTTCACATTGTGCCACTCTAAAGATTTGCTTTTGTAATTTATGACTGTGAAGCTGATGCGTCTTGAATTGAAGTTCAGTACTTGAGAAAAAAATTCATTGAAGTTGAAGTAAGGTGTTGGATTTCTACAAAGAAAAGAAAAAGTACACACACACACACACACACAAAAAGACCTTGTTACAGTTTTGAAATGAGGGAAAAGTATAATTAATTACCTTCTGAGGGTTTAATGTCTTTTTATCAGCAATATCTTTTATGTGATAAAAGGCTTTGGTTTTACTCAGGTACCTTCACTTACCAAAATCTAATTTAACACAGAAGAATGGCTAGAAGTGCTTTTCCCAGTCACCAGGCAGCACTTACCTTTAGAACTAAAAGTTAGTTAACCAAAAGTGCATGATTTGTTTTGATTCTGATAGAGTCTCAACCAACATGATGTCACCCACCAATTTGTGAACTGCTGTAATGAGAGCTCCAATTACTTGTTTGGCCATCGCAGTTTTGGTTTTTAAACACAGGAGAAAAAATATTTAGGGGAGAAGGTGGATCTGACCTGCTCTGCACCCCCAATTGTGCAGTACAAAAGTGTATTGCTATTTTTTACAAACGTCAGTCAGAGTTGTGATTTGACTTTTGCAGAATACTCCACATGGTTTGTTAAAGTGAATTTATGAGAGCTTGTAGTCCTAATCAGAGGTTGAAATGATAATCTTCTGAGGACCACTGAAGCTCATAACAAACTTAAGGTAACAGGGGATTGACACCACAATTTTAGCAAATCTTCTCTGTGTGATCTTTTGGGTTTGGCGAGTTAGTTATGTTGCTACAAAGTGCAGCTATGTAATGTAACTATAGAGTATTCCATTCATGGGCTCTAACGGTGCTATGCTGTTGAGATGGGTTGTGGTGGAAACATTACATTGTCCATCTCCACCACGCACCCCCACTTTGTTTAAAGTGCAGTAGCCAAACAGCTTTGGTATTAATCGTCGTAATGGTGGTGTTCACTCGGCTCTGAAGAGACCACTGGAGGATACACGTGAGAGAAAACTCGTCACGACGGAAGGGGCTGCTGGAGAGTCTCATAATAGAAGCAGAGAGAAAGCCCAGGAACATTTACAAATAAATCAAACCATGAAAACATCGTCTGAGGTGTGGCATTTGATTGCCTGATTAAAATCTATTAATCACTGCAACACTTGACAATTATTATCATCAGCGCTGTGCATAATGGGACTTTGCTTTTTTTTTGCTGAACAACGTGAGGCCAGTCATCACAGTGCAGTCATATGAAACGATACAATACGTTTTGTTTTGTTTTGGTTTTTTTTGTAAATCAAGACCGCTGTCTGCACTTCATTGCTTAATGTGAAAAGCACTTTTCTGAATCACTTCCTAATATTGTATTATCACTAATCAGACAAATGACTGATTGTGGAATAAATCATTGTCTGTGAATCATGTGTTTGTCCTCAATATCCAGAAAAGGTTTGGCACCATACGATTAGTATTCCAGCTTTATTTCCCTCTTCATTGCCAGTGCACGTTTAAAGACATGTAAGATTCATTATCTGTTAGCACTGGAGGGTCCATCAAATGGCTTCACAGAAAAAGGGGCCCGGATGTCATTCACGAGCACTTGACTACGCACAGATGTGTGAAGTCTTTGGGCAAGCGAGTGAGCGAGTAAAGGCCATCGAAGTCGTGAGCATTGGTTTTAAACATTACTGTAATTACATTTAAGGTCAGTGAAATTCAAAGAAATTTCACAGCCCAGTGAGGGTGTCAAACTGAAGGGTTTGGTTTCAAGGCTTTGGTACGACTGAACCTTCCTTGGCTTTCAGACATTATTCAAAATGACCAGGAGGGCCTCGTTCTCCAACTCTTCCCCAAAGAGATCACCCTTGCTTCAGGTCATAACTCCCCAGGCTGGCGTTGTGGGACGTGTCACAAGGTGAGAGCGCAGGCAGGGGTTTTGAACTTCTCTGCTCCAGCTCTAAAACTTTTCTTGTGAGCAACCAAGTGTACCATAAAATACCTTTGGGGAGACACTATCTGAATGTATTCCCCACTTGTAAGATTTATGGCTCAGAGTTTACACTGGAACACACACACACACACACACACACGAAAGCAGTGAATTCTTGGAGCAATAAAGGAAAGCACTGAGAGTGTACCTGGCATTAGAGCATTGTCAGTCAGAACAGGCTTTTTTCTGGTCCTACCCACCTGCTGCTCTTTGACTCCCTATTTTGATTAATGTAGCTTTTCTGTGGATCTAATATAACATTTTATAAAATCAGAAAACCTTTGCAGAGACATGTGACATCCCTTCAACTGGATCCTATCTTCAGTGACCCCCCCCCCCCGCACCATGCCAGTATTTTGCACTTCGGCAGTTCCTGTTAATATTCGCGCAGCAATATTATGGCAATATATGGCTCTATCAGAATCAAAACAAATATATGGCAATTTCCTGTCGACCTGCTGACATCAGACAGGTAAGACATGCTTTTGATGGTCTAAGCTGCTTCTTCTGTTGTCTCGTCATTGAAAAGCCTACATTTGTTGCTTTTGTCCTGTTACATTTTTGAATTTTTATCAAAACTAACAACTGGCTTTTTTGGACACTTGAGTCAAAGACAACACCAACATCACTTGAACAAAACAGTCAAACAGGAACAACACAATCCTTCATTTTTCTCTACTGATGAAGGTCATTCCAATCCTTAGTTTCGTAGCTGTTCTGTTTTTGGTCTCCAACCCTTGAGAAAAATAAAAACATTCTTTGTCTGCTGAAGGCTCCAAGTTTATGTCACATGGAGATGATAGGCAACCTTGGCTGTAACTCAGCAGGAGAAATATTGAGATGTTATTTTGCTTTTCAGCTGCCAGCAACTGATGTTTTCTGCAGCTTTGTGTTATTTTTGTTTATCTCAAAAGCTCAAGTGAGCATATTTGTGTGTATGTGCACTTTTCACAGTATACTGTAAGCAGCCATTAGCTGCTAGCTCTCCCATAGTTGTCCTGTGTGTGCCTCCTATTTCCTAGCAACCTTGATAACACAGGGCCCTTTGTTGTCTGTTTTTTTGTTTTTTAACTTTATTTATTTATTTATTTTTGCATCATTCGCTGTAAAACTGACCTGAAACTCAATAACTGAATTTAAAGGTGTAATCATTGGGCTCTGTCTGTGCAGAACAACAAAGAGAGGGGGGAAAAAAATACCAGTTTTTGAAGGAACTGCTTTTGAAATGAGACCACACAGAAAACAGCAGTGGAATGTTCAGTCTTCAAATGCAGCGTTTGACGGATGCTGTCCATGAAGTGATACAAATGAGATTTAATTACAGGTGACTGTATTTGAACTTTCATTAACTTGCATATATCTGTAAATTAAATATTCTACCTTGACCACATCAGACAATCACAAATACCTAAGTAGCTCAAGTGAGTGTTATTTCAATATTGTTGGTTGTATTTAGGTCGCTAAAAAGAAATGAAGGCAAACTCTGAATCTGCTGCTTTGGCTACAGAGAACGCATGTGGCCCTCATAGATTTCTGGGAAAGGAAAACAGAGTAGTGGTCAAAAAGGCATAGTGCTTAATTTCCGTCCACCACCTCCATGCGCAGGGGAAAAAAAATCTCCTTTCTTCTCTTTTTGTCCTCAATTACATTGATTTCCTTTATTGGGTTGGTTTTCTATCTATGTTGTCTGGGAACCCCATGACCTGCAAAACGAGGACCCACAATCAGATGTGTGTTACCTCTGACAGGAGGTTAATTGCAGGGAAGTCCTCAGCCTGAGTCCTCCATTTCCAGGAGGTCCCTAAACCCTGACAGTCTGATCCTGCAGCAGCATGACATCACCATGATCGATGAACTGTCTTAGTTCAGATATATAATGATTTTAACACATTAAAGAAAGGTTTTTTTCTACATGTTAATAGAAACATTTGATCGAAATTTAGTGTTGAGCCATCATGATTTTACATTTGTCATTTTAGAAATAGTGGTGTATCTTTTAATGGGACTGCTGAAGGCGCCTGAGATTTCTACACATTGTGTTAAACAAGGCAGGAGGCTGTTGATGTTGTTTTGCTCTCTAAAGTTGTACTGGTGAGAACTTGACACCTTGCAGTACTGTCTTTGCATTAATTCGTGAAAGTTTTTACGGCAGCAATTTTATTTTTCATTATGATTCTGACATAAACAACAGAGACCCAGCATTATCATTACAAAGACCTCTGCCAGAAATGGGAGTTGGAATGTATTTGTTTGGCCAACACAGCAGTTTGATGTTGTGGTGTTGCAGTAGCTCAGTGCCAGACTACCACTCAGGCTTTATTGCTGATTTGTTGCAATAGCCACTGCATTGTTTTCACAAAAAAACAAGCACTCTCTCTATACACCTCCATAAAGTGGAAAAAAAAAAAAACCAAACAAACAGTAAAACACTGTAAGAGTCAAGAGTGGACCTCCAAATGCAAATAGGGTCTAAAGACCCTCTTATTAAAATCAAGTGTCTGACTTTGTTATCTCCTTATTCATTTTTTATAATGTTCGTATATGAAAGACATATAAGTGAAATAATCAAGGAACAATATGGTTATTCTTAATGAGTTCATTGTCTCAGTCTTTAGTTTCAAGTCTACAATACAACATGATGTTCATTTTTTAAATATTGCTCGCATTAGAGGAAATTAGACAATAAAGCAGGGGATTGGTTAGTGGGCGTGGCTACAGTGTGATTGACAGACTGTATAATCAAAATGGAGTACAGAGCAGGTCAGATCCAGCCCTTACTCCTCCTCAGCTAAACCTTCTCCTGTAAATATAGTTTCTGCTGCAAACAAGCTGGCCGACGTACAAATTACAAACTGGAAGCGTCAAGATGGAAGCTCGCAAACCAATGGGTAACACCGCTGTGGGTTGACACATCTCTGAAATAAACATCAAAATAGTACAGGAAACACAAATAGACATGAGCGGACGGAGCTATGAGTCAAAACATTTTGCATTATATTTGGTCATTTGAGATGTTCATCAATAATCAGTGGGGGAAAAAAAAAAAAAGAAATGATAGATAGTAAACCCATAATTCCTTGTAAAATCAGTGACCGTTGCCCTGGCAAAACTTTTTTTAAATTCAGTTTTAATTATGCTGTTTGAACTTTCAGGTACATTATCCGTGCTTTGAAACCCTAACCCACATACACAGCAGGTACTGGCCGTGGGCCGTGAAACTTTTAAACAAATCTGATAAAACACATCATGTATTATAAATGCTGTAAACCTCCAAAAAGGCCCCTGTTTAGAAACCAAATCATCACATAGAGGGTTTTTTTTTTTTTTGCATACAAATCAGTATCAGTTCTAGTGCTCATGATAAGAGAAAAGTGAAACATGATTTAAAAAAAAAAAAAAAAAAACTTGATATACTGTAGAAGCCAGCAGTTACCCTAGTGGAGCAGCCTGTCCTGCCAGACTCCAGCAGCCTTCAGTCACAATGAACTCCTCATTTATTCCCCAGGGGACACACATTAACCAATGATGACAGAACTATGACAAACGTAAATTGATCACATAATACATCTTAATTTATGAATTGATGGGTCCTGATTAAAAAAACAGAACACCCAGGGGTATTCTTGACATATCAATTGACACTACAACATACGGGAAAGAAGAAGGAGTCCATTAGACAGCAAGTTGGACTGTGTTCCTTGAGGACTTGAATTTAGATGGTCTGATTTTTTTATTTTAATTTTTTATTTTTTGGTGATGAGAAAACTCTTCCCTGCACTGATGACAAAAATATTTTAATCATTGGGATTCAATATGAATCAGACAAAAAAAAAAAAAACAGCTGAAGTTCCTGTTTGTCCATGTGTTATTGTTAAATTTTACTTCAGTGATTCACAATGATCGAAGTCATCAAATAGAGTCAACAAAGACATTTTCTCCCTTGGGAATAGATGGAGAGGGAGCCAATGGGAAATGGATATCAATAAATTGAATTTCTGGAGGCCCTGAAATGTATAGTAAGTGAATTTAGTTTAGTTTAGCCAGGATGTGTTTTGTTTTTTCTTTTTCAAAATTTGCTTTTTCATCTGTGAAAATGGGTGAAGAAGTTCCTGAGGTATCCTTTACATGTTAAGAACCCTAAAGGCTGGACCAAAGGATGCAGACACATAACAGGCAGCTTTAGGGAGATATCAATTAGTGTTTATTGTAAAGCAGTTAACCATTTCATTCTTTTGGGGGTTGGGTCAGGTGGGCAGTGGAGGGCCAGCGGGGAGCCGGGGAGCCAGAGAGCTGACAGTTCTCCAGAAGAACGGCGGTAGTGGGCAGGAAGATGGAGTGGGCAGACGTAGCTCAAGAGTTCCCAGGAAGACTAAACGTGGAGGGAAGAAGCAGGTAAGTCATACAATAGAACCATAAGGGTCACAAGTAGCAAATCGGCCTGATAGATACCACAGGAGGGTAACGGACGAGTGGAGGAATGAACCCGTATTTGATCCCGTAGCACTGTAGGTGGCTTGTTTGGGAGATCAGGAGCACGTGTGCAGATGATCAGAGTGGCTCTCTGAGACTCCGCCCCCAGCTCCAGACAGACATGGACACAGACAGGGGAGAACAGATGCACCGACATAAGGGAAAGGAACAAGTGGAAATAAAGGGAGGAAAAACACTGGATTATAGTAAAAATACATAAATTAGTAATAACCGAACCAATAAACTAAACAGGTTCCGCATATTGTTCCCTATTTGTGATTCTTCCATTCCTCTTCAGTTTGATCGTCTTTCACCTGACTTTTGGGGTGTTTCTTGCAGGAGAAACTGCCATGAAAAATTTAAATACATTTTTTTTATTGGAAGAAGGACTTCACTGAAGAAATTTTTTAAATCTACGTTTTTAGTAATATTTAGCCAGGAGTGATATGCACTTAAGCATTTTGTGACCAGAATGATTTTTACAAAAATGACAAAAATGTTTCACAGATGGAAAACAAAAATGACTTCACATAAAGATAGATAGATAGATAGAATGCATATTCATCTGATCTGTGTATGATTCATGACATGACAACATTTAGATAAAACAATGAAAACAGATTTTGTTAGAAATCAGACTTGGTCAGTCCCTGCATGTAATAATAATAAATAATAATGAATTTTACTTAGGGATTAGTAGTTAACGCTGTTGCCCCACAATTGGGAGTTTGCATGTTCTACCCGTGCCTGCGTGGGTTTCCTCCAGGATTCCTCCCACCATCCAAAGACATCATGTTTGGGTTAATTGGTGACTCTAAATTGTCCGTAGGTCTCAGTGTGAGTGTGAGTGGTTGTCTGTCTCTGTCTGTCTCTGTGTGTTGGCCCTGTGATGGACTGCTGACCTGTCCAGGGTGTACCCCGCCTTTGCCAAGCGTGAGCTGGGATTGGCTCCCGCACCCCACACAACCTGGTAACAGATAAGCAGTAGAAGACGGATGAATGATTGAATGAATGAATACATTTTATTTATAAAGCGCTTTTAACAATACTCAAAGAAGTCCTTAGAGAGTCAAAGACAGTTATAAACAAATGTTTTGACATCTGATTATTTCATGTTCCTCTCACTGTGTAACAAACTCAGTCAACATGTCAACTCACTGTTGCCAACCATACCAGGTGCTGTCAACACGACATCACAAAAACATCAAATTCACTGAGAAATAGTTCCCCCGAAAAACCTAGATATACTGTTACTGCTGCAGTGTAGGAGATGCTCTGATTCAGTTGTCTTCACATCACACTTGTCAAAGTCTCTCACATCCTCACACTTGACCATTTCTCCTTTTTTGAGACATCAGCTTCAGTACTAAATGTCCACCTTCTGTATAATATATCTAACTGACTGACAGATGCCATGGTAACCAGATAATCAATGTTATTCACTTCACTGCCAGTGGTCACAATGTTAAGGCAGATCGGTGTGTCACGCACCTGAAAACCTCAAGGATTTTGTTATAATACAAAAAAAGAAAAGAAAAGAAAAAAGAAACATCGTGAGGCTTTAAATTTACAGAGGCTGCAGCTTGTTCAGTTAGTGAGGGCGGTTTGAACCAAAATCAAGCCACTTACAGAAATCAAAACAAAATGTCTTAAGAGGATTTATGATATAGAGATGAACCTTGCAAGGTGAGTGTGAGTTAAGTGGTCCAGCTGTAGAATAAACACAAAGGGCTGGTGTCAGAGCTCTGGAAAGTTACTAGAATTTCCCCGAGGTGTTGTGACATCTAATCTTTGATTCAAGCCCCGGCAGCTAAAAGATAAGAGTGGCTGTCCATGGGCCGATGGACACTCCCAGAAACTACACTCTCAGGATCAGCCACCCTACTATGGGGCACACAGCACCTTGTAAGTTGTTATTGATTTTGACCCTCAGTGCTTATGCTCATTGAGTCGGGGGCAACGAATTCACTGCTGTACAGTGTAGGAAAGATTGCGTTTTAGATAAACACTGTCAGGGAATGTATGGTGAGGTCCTGTGCAGGTAAAAAAGAAGGGTGCAAGTGAAGCTCCCGGAAACACTGCCGAGTACTATCTTCAATGTGAATTACAGTGGAAACCATTTTTAAGGCTGAAAATTGCCCACCCTTATACGCATCTACCCCCCCACTCTTCTAACCTGTGGGTTACATTCAAAGATATTTTAGGGACACACTCATATTTCTTTATGTCAAAATGCCCTAAATGGGTTCAGATTGGAGACATTAAAGATCACTGTGAGCTGCTGCGCTATTGCCATCATGGAAACATCCGATTCCACCACGAGGCTGATGTGGATGGAGCTCAAGTGACATCACCCATTCGTTTGTGAGCTGTCATTAGGAAGCCTCTAGTTTTCAGTTTATCCATCAAGAAACCATATTTGGATGTTGACTGTTCTGAATCCCCTGGTTAATGGTCTCAATGGAACCATAATCAAAGAATATGAATATCATGCTGTATTGAGGACATGCTGTAACTGGAGACGGAGACCATAAAGTCATTAGGAAAGCATTTACTGAGATAATATATGAAGTGAGAAGTGGAGACATTTGCCGATAGACTTCAGTACAATCTCACTTCTTTTTACAACCTGGAAAAAGGGTCACGATTGAAAATTATGCTCACCCACCCACTATCCCGTTAGTTAAAGCAGTCACACCCTTTCACCCCTTGTACTGTTGTCATGAAGGATGAAATTAGCTGTAGAGACCAAAACAGTTTTTCTGCATCGCAGTGAACATGTTTATTTATAACATTTTATCATAGGAGGCTGCACGCCCACATAGTGGTTAGCGCTGTTGCAGAGTTTGAATGTTCTTCCCGTACCACCACCATCCAAAGACTGAGTGTGAGTGGTTGTTGGACTCTGTGTGTTGGCCCTGTGATGGATTGGTGACCTGTCCAGGGTGACCCCGCCCTCACCCAGAGCGAGCTGGGATTGGCTCCAGCATCCCCCCCAACCCTGAAACAGATAAGCGGTAGAAGATGAATGAATTTTATCAGAGGAGTCTATGGGGACTGACTCATCAGTGTAGCCAGAATATAGTGGTCTGTAGGAGAACTGCAGTTTTTGTCACTTATTATAATAATAATAATAATAATAATAATAATAACTTTATTTATATAGCTTCTTTAAAAACACCAGTTTACAAAGTGCTTCACAAAACAACATAAAAGACCAGTCACAATGGTATAAACCATAAGAGATGGACTGCCCAAGCAATACAATGGCGGCTTCATTTTTAAACCCCATAGAATGATGCCTAATGCTTCTCTTATTGGCCAAAAGTGCATTTACAGTATGAGGAAGGCCTCGGGGACAGTGGGTGAGTTAGGTGCTGAGACGTAAGTGCTAATACATGTGTTAGTTTATACTTTCAGTTCCACTTTCATGCCTGCAATTCAGCAAAAATAGATTCAAAGCATGAAAAGATAACCTTTAATGCTCGGCTGAGGTGGAAAATTGAAAAGGGAAGCAAACCTTTATTTAAGGCCGACATCGTGGTTAAATCATGAACATGGACGAGGATAAAAACATCTACTTGCAGCACAGACTGATTCTCTTCAAATTAATCCATGAGACACCCAGAGAAACCGTCTTTCCATAATGTTTTCTCCATGTTTGGTGGCTTTGTCTTCAATCTGTTTTCACTCCACACCTGTCCCTTACCTTCTGTTTCTCCCCTCTTCCCTTTTCCCAATGAAACTGGGAGAAGCTGAGCCTCCGTCTGCCAAAACTGATTAAAGTCAGTTTTGAGACGGAGCTTTCACTGGAGAAGAGAGTCGCTTCAGATTCCAAGTGCACGATAAAGGCTCAGTATCAGATGAGATTTCTTCAAACATAGTTTAAATCCTACTGAGTGACCAAGAGGTAGAGCGATTGGTCGCACTGGTGATTTACAAATACCAATTTGGGGCTAAAACTCATTAAAGCTGCCTTTATCATTGTCATTTTTTGGCATTTAATCAAGTAAGAAAGTTACATCCCACAGAGAATGAGCAGTTCTACTGTGACTTTTAGGCTCCTGCAGCCAAAATACTGCAGGTTTTATTACATTTTGCCCCTAACTTTTGAACTTGGTGCTGTAATTATTGTGTTTTTATATTTGTATGTGTGAGAAGTGCATATATATATATACACCACTGGGACCATGAAATAGTTGCTCACACTGAACCTTTTTGGAGACTGGACCACATTTTCTCACATGCCAGATTCATAACTAATTAGTTACTTAATTATAAACACATCTTCCTAAAAGACTGCCTCATTCCTTTCTCTTATAGAGCATTAAAGAAACTTATGACCTACATTTTTCTCTCCAACCATGAACCAACGCACTATCAGTCCCACACACTATCCTGCTCTCTGAAATACACTGATGAGCCTTTTCATTATGACCACAGACAGGTGAAGTGACTAGATGTCAGAGTTTGGTCAGATTAGACGATAGAGGATGCAGGTCCATATCTAAGATGTCTCAGTTTAACTGCCTTTCATCATCATGCCATCATCCGAGGCCTCATTTTCCTTTTACCCATTGCATCTATAGTGATATCTCACTCTTATCATGATCGCGGTCATCAAGGTAATTCACACAACGATCACGTTATCAAAATGGTCCAGTATATTACCCCATATTCATGCAGAATAGAAAAGTAATTAATTAATATGCAAAATACAATAATAAAAATCTTAAAGCACATTCAAAATTATAAGCTGGATAATTTCCCAGGGCAAACAGCTGCAGGTGTCCACTGCTACCCCCTGACAACAATTAATTCTGCATAAACGCAACACCATAATCATCATGAACAAACTGTTCTTAGTCATAATGATAATAATAATTAAACCTAAAAAAAAAAAAAAAATGTGGCTGCTTTTTTTTCCCTTTCAAATAGCAATCATTGATGAGAAATGGTGGAGAGTCCTCGCTAAGTCATCAACATCAAAAACCGGGTAGTGTGGTAGTCCACAAGAGAGTAGTGAGAGCGAAAAAGGGCAATTAATCATTTAGAAAGAAATGATCGTTTCAACTCCTCAACCTGCATTTTCCTCATCATTCCGCTCAAATCTCTCTTCTCTATTTGGCTATCATGCCTGAGGCTCTGGGGCAGGGGTCGGCAACCTTCAGCATTGAAAGAGTCATTTGGGTGTGATTCCCACCAAGTAAAACCCACCTGGAGCTGCAAAACCTGTTTCACAGCTATAATGAGGGTAACACCGCATATATAGTTTCATTACACTTCTACTATGTATACAGGAACTGTAGTTTGTTGCATTTATGAAATAAAAGAATACTACGTTTTATTTTCCTCCGAAACTTCACTTTTTTTGGATGTATCCATGGTTAGCTTACTGGGGGTCGAGAGCTCAAAATAAGTCACCAGCCTCTCTGCAACAGGTGACGCAAACAAGGTGGGACACATATTCTGATCAAGCAAATATTAAAACATGTTTTTATTCAATGTTACATGATCACCTAAATCTCCAGAATCATAAGTATTACATTAAAAAAAAAACTAAATAGAATAAAATGTATTTAAATTAAACATCCATTATTTATTCACATTATTTTCTCAAAGCCGTAGGAAGCCACAGCAGAGGGATGAAAGCGCCGCATACGGCGGGTTGCCGAACCCTGGTCAGGGGTGTCTGGGTGTTGGATGGTCATGTAGCATTTCCAACTTTTGTGCCAGAGACTGCTGGTTTGTTGCCGTCACAGTCCAAACATTTCCTATTTCTTAGCCCAATGGTTTGGATGTCAAAACCCAGACATACATCAGCCGTTGCTTTCCTGCATTTGAAAGATGAAAGATTTTTTTTTTCTCCCATGGCCATAAACTTTAAGTAAAGATGGACGTAGTCTCAACGACCCACAACAGTTTTGAAGGTTAGAGTGGTCAGCATCTTGGAAAATTGGGCAAAATATGACAAGTATACAGTTAGCATTATTAGCACAGCTGGGCAACCAGCTCTAAGGCTAACTCAAAGCTAATTTATCTTTTGGCCTAATGAGCTAAGCAGACAAACTAAGTTGCTACAGTTTATTCATTTGCTTTTGTGTCTTATCTGATGTTTTTAACTTGTTCTTATTGTCTTGTTATGTTATTCTTATTACAGGGGCTGCTGGGCCCTCCAATTTCTTCTGGGATTGATAAAGTTGATCAAATCTAATCTTATCTAACAGACACCAATACTTGCAAATTAATGTAAACATAAATGTATAATAATTAAAACAGTACAGTTTCATGAACCTAAAAAAAATATTCTGATAGTCAGTTAACCAGCATGCCTTATAGCATCCTCCAAAAGGTATCAACAACCTAAACTGGGCTGAGAGGTCATGTTTGTTGACTCCAAGTAACTAAGGTGATGTGATCAGTCTCTAGATTTGAATATAGAGACTGAGACGATCAACACATTAAAAAAGCATTTACTGAGCTTGTAAATCAAGTAAGAAGTAGGACCATTTTCACATAAACTTCAATACAATGTGGCTTCTTTTTCCAAGCAGTGGAGTTGACCACTGGTGGTCACTGGAATCAAGAATGCAGTTTTAAAATGCTACAGCATGCCATGTGGTAGAAATGAGTCATAATTTGTTTTGTTAGTAATAATGTAAATGGCTTTACTTAATAGGCTCAGAACCAATGTCCACTTTTAAAAACAGTCCATGGTCTGGTGTCAGTCCTGGTCCAAGATGACTCAAGTAACTGGAAGAAATCCATCCTACGCACCTGTACAGATGTTTGTAAAAGCCATTTCCACTTGAGTTTGTGTTGGTTTTTAATTTTCCCAGTCCTCCGGATTGATTTCTACTCTTCATGTGCTCATATTGCTGCTCTCTTTTACTCAGCCCTATTTCATTTGGTGTTGCTGAAGCCTCATTAAACACTGAGAACAACAAAGTTTTGTTTTGTCTTCTTAACTGCCAATTACTGCAATAACAGCATTGGAGCATAAAAAGCTTGTGTATGGAAGGCATTGTGCATTTTATGACTTAAGCATGAAACTTATTCCAGGTTTTCTACGAACGATGAAGTTTATTTTGGGACGTTATGGCATTTAAAATTTGACTACAAGGATTAGACAGAGTGTGACCAAATTTCAAGCTGTCAAATCCCTATTTTTTCCATGAAAGCTGTACTTGTCAATAAAGTTTTATGCGTTTACACTTTGCAGCAGCTTTGTGCAATTTCTTTTAATGAGGTAAAAACACAAGCAGCAGCTGTGAATCTTCTGGAAGGGCGGACTGCAATGGCTGCCATCCTGTTGATTCTTCCCCTATCATTGTCTCTTGGCAGCTCAGGCTGGTCGTGGTCCAGAGCAATGCTAAGTTTTTGCAGACAAACAAGCACACTAGCTTCTGATTTTCAATATCTGGAAATGTGATCATGCTACGGATCCTGTCTTTAAGTGTCATACCGCTCGTAGGGTCATTTACATCCTTGCAACTAACATTAGCTAACAATATTGACTTAAGATAAAATCTTACCTGAAGAGTAGACGATGTACATTGTCTCAGTAAGCTTCCTCCGTTTATTTATCAAACTGAAAAATTTTTGGAATATCAGATATTAATATTATCGCACCGCAGCCTCCATTTTCTTTACATGTACATCCCCCCATGAGATCACATGAAGTGAGATGGTGTAGCATGTGTCATGATTTGGTCCCCTAGCACCACCATCTTATCACACCCTAAAAGGTATGATGTGTAAACCGTTGTTAGAATCGCCATATTACAACTCCTGCAGACTGTGCCCTCCAGTCTCGCTCATGTAAAGGTCATGTAAAAGGTCCATGGCAGACAAAAAAAATAGACATTTCAGACAAAAACAGAAAAAACACAGAAAGATTAGATTACAGCGGAGAATAACTTCCATAAAATCCTCAGTTTGTTTCTTTCACCATCAGGGTCGATATTCCTATTCACTAAATTGTTAAGACCCGCTTGACCATGTTTCACTATTTATTATCACCAAGTGGACAAGGAACAAGGGCAACACACCCCAAAAATAAACACACAGGAGGTGAAAATTAAGAGGGTTTTTATATATATTTAGGATAGGGCAGCTCGGCAGCATGGTGGTTAGTACCGTTGCCCCACTGTAAGAAGGTCGCGGGTTTGGTTCCCAGGCCAATTATGAATACACTTGTTGGTCCAGCTCATCCCACAGATGCTGGACTGGATTGAGATCTGGAAAATTTTTGAGCCAAGTCAACACCTTGAACTGGTTTTTGTTCCTCAGATCATTCCTGAACATTGTTGCAGTGAAACAGGGAGAGTTATCCTGCTGAAAGAGGACACACATTAGAAAATACTGGATAGGGGTTCAGGATAGTTAAGATTTGGTTTTGGTCATAGAGCCTCTTGTCGGATCGTGCTGTTTTAATGGTGCTCAGTGTTTTCATTTGTGGAGCATTAAAATACCTTCACTGCAGTTTCTTCAGCACATCGATAGGTTTTTCAAAACCTTTTCGGGCAGAGACAAGGATGGATGAAGGAAGAATCCAAAAGTAAAACATTTTTTGTGAGTTTTTAGCTTTTTTTTTTTTTTTTTTTGGTTCTACACAATGATCAATACAGTAATACTCTAAGACACATGTATAAACAACATTTTATTTTTTCATGACTCAGTTTTCCGCCATTTATCCTAGTGCAGTTGCTGAGGCATCAGTCCAACCCAGTTAAACCAGAACACTCATCAGCCAAGTCCTGCAGCTTGGATCCCCTGTTCAGGGTGTGGGTCTGCCGTTTATTTCCATCAGATGCACAAGCTACTTGGAATGATTGAAATCATCATAAACGTGCGGCGGCTTTACACCAAGCGTGTTTATTGACCTTCAGGCTTTTTCAGTCGATCATCTAAGTTGAAGGTAATTTTTGGCCATAAGACGAATTTCCCTCCCTGGCTGCTGTAAAGCTCTCTTTTTCCCTATGGCATCAAAACACGACACATGCTATGAGAAACTCCTCTAACAGGAGATGAACCAGCTAGATCGGTTCAAAGAGGTTGTACACCCATCTTTTGCTCAGGTGGACGCCAATGTATTTAAATGATGTAAGTCCTGGATGAAACAACAGATATGCAACCACCCAGACAAGCATTACGTGGTAATTATAAGATTGCCAAAGTGAAATGCAAATTTTTGTACAGTCCAAGATTTAAAAGTTGTCTTCAAAGTCTTGGATGAATACAGAGATACATCAGGGTTTCAGGAAGACTAAGGAGTGGCCCAAGATTATTCTTGACCTAAAGCAACAACCACACATCATCATGCATCATCATATATATATATGTTGTGCATTGATTTTTGAGTTTTAATGCTACAACTGCTTCCATGCTGGTTTTCTTAATTACAGAGAATACCACAAATGACAAATCTCAGAATATACTTCCTGTTTGGAGCTGCATGCACATTACTAGTGTTCTAAGCATGTGTACTGTATTTACTAACCATGTTTCCCGAAGTCTCTGTCTCTCCCAGCTCCTCTCCTCTCTCTCTCCCAGCTCCTCTCCTCTCTCCCTGTCCTCATCCTGCAGGTGATGAATCATCACCATCCCATGTTACTGCAATGCCTGCTGCTCCCACATCTTCAAGAATTCCATATAGCATAATTTCTGTGAACTTCATGCAGCATCATGTTCCTGCCTACACCTGTTTGAATATCCCCTCCTCCTGCTCTCATTCTCTCCCTACTCTACCCAACTTTGCCGCCCCCCCGCCTCTCTCTCTCTCTCTCTCTCTTTCTCTCTCTCTCTCCCTCTCTCTCCCTCTTACCCTCTCTCAACCCAACCAGTCGAGGCAGATGGCCGCCCCCCCTGAGCCTGGTTCTGCTCAAGGTTTCTGCCTCTTAAAGGAAGTTTTTCCTTACCTCTGTCACCAAGTGCTTGCTCATTGGGGGATCCGTTGGGTCTCTTTAAATCATTTTATAAAGAGTTTGGTCTACACCTGCTCTATATGTAAAGTGCCTTGATGTAACTTTGTTATGATTCGGCGCTATATAAATAAATCTGATTTGATTTAATTTGATTTGATTTTTTCACATGATTTGCATGTTTTTATTGTGGTCACAATGGCATATTATTTCTAAAACTGAGCTATCTTGATGGATAAAAAGTTTACATCTTAAAATACCTTTTTAAAATGAAAACCTTTGTGAGGATGTGTCTAAGTAAGCAGATATGTGCGCAATTGAGGGCCATTTGTCCCGTTTAAGTGGGCAAAAGCAGACACGTGTGGAGATAACCGCCAACTCATCCATTAGTGGATGATTCATAGACTCAGACGGGATATGAATCTATGCATCAGCAGCCTCTACTAAATCAAGATAGCCTTGGAGTTTTATCTTACTGCCAACATACACTGCTGATAGCCTCTTGGGACCAGTGGAGTATGTTGTGGTGGAGGGGTCATCCTATTTTTATGAGAACAACAAAATCATAACCTTTGTATCAGTTACACAAGTTGTCAGTTATAAAAGGTAACTTTACTATCTCACAAAATATGAGACAACAAAGTCTCATATTTTGCATTTTCAGCTGCAGTTTATAGCTATCTTAACACTGTACTGGACACAAATCAAAACAACTAAAAATGAATCTGATTTGGCACCACAAATGAAGTCAGATGGGCTGAAAACAAGCTTGCAGTTGTTCTTTAAGGATGCACCAGTCAGTGCAAAAGTCAGATTGGCTCATTGCTCACATCTATATTTTTTGCATACTCTGTGATCAACCAGGTTTTTTACATTTTTTGTTGTGTTTTTTTACAGTGAAAAACCTAAGTCCACATTAGATTACACACAAACTAAGTTACAAATTAGCTGTTTTATGGAGCTCGATATTCTGTCACAAGTTGTTGAAGACCATAACAGAGGTAGCACAAGAGCACAGCAATTGCCAGCATAGTCAGCAGTTAAAAAGAAACACCACAATACATGAGCAATAATGTATTTAATGGATGTGTGTTGGACCAAAAAATCTAAAAGTCTAAGCGGAGGAAACATTGTGGGACCAATGTGGAGTGACAATTTCAGGACCTAAATGCACCTAAACCCGGAGTTAAGGTGATGCAGGTATTGAAGAGACTTTACTGAAACCCAATTTTCTGTTAAATTGGTTGAAAAGAGGAAAAAGCATGAACAAACAATACAAGGAAAATGAGGGATGATGCACAGGAACAAAAGCAGATACACTGGGGAGACACTCCAGGCACTAACTGAAGAAAATTAAACAAAAATAAGCATGAGATAATATTAGTGAACACAGACATAGCCTGTAAATGTTTGCATATCTGAATCAACTCTTGTTGGCAGCTTTTAAATCAGCTTGGGCAGTTGGGAATGCTGCAAAAACACCAGACTCAAATAGGATTCAGCCTCTGGGAGCCAAGACAAAGAAACTTAATCACAGTTTTCCCTGGAACCACGCAGCTAGTTTGTTTTTTAAAATGTGGTTGGAGTAGACCTGTAAAGTAGAATAGAAAAAAACTTTCAAACCAGGACCAAGCTTACAGTAGCACAGAGCTGGATAAAGCAGAAATCCTAACTGTCTAGGTTTCCATTGGAGGGTGGAGCTGTGGGTGGGTCTGCACAATGTGGACGGCAGACGGGTCGATTGACACATCTCTAATTATCCATCACTCTTTTCTGTCTCTTAGGCCGCATGAAACATTAAGAAGCCCTGTGGGGTTAGGCTAAGAGCTGCCCATCAGTCAGCAGCGACATCTGAGACATCCATCCCACCTGACTGCTGGCAGGGAGGGGCGCTCTGTAGAGACACACTGTCAGTCCAAGGCCATGATAGCATAGACAAACACTTTTGAAGCTGGTAACATGTCAGTTCAGTACTAACATGGTAGTAAAGCCAAGTTTATTGTGTTAAACACTGTAATACTAAAGTCCTCTGTGATCCAGTTTAGTGGGTTAACAAATTCTCCCTCTGGTTTTCAATTAACTGGATTTTCTCCCTGGTAGTAAGGCGAAGCAGAGTTAGTACGAATAGTGAAGGCAGATGAGAACAAGCCTGAGGGAGAGAGTTCTCTTGAGGCAGTATAATAAACAGCAAATTGAAGCGGACTTCCAGCTGTGAGTATGAAAATCACCACTGAAGCTTTATCATCCCTGTACCATGAGCAGGGTGTGTTTTCTATTGAGGTTTTCGAATAATTATCCCTCAGTGGAACGCCCCTATTCTCAACTGTACTAGCACGCTCAGCCATAATGACAAATTCTGAGTGAAAATTTAACAAGCTCCCTCTTTGCGGCACAAAACAGACATGTAGGACTCCAGTTATTTTTCTTGCTCTCCCAGCTAAGATAGCATTCAGATTGCACAATCCTCTATTGACAAATAAAGAAATAGAAATTCACAAAATGCCAAAGCTGACACTTATTCCCGTGATTTGATGGACTTATATTGCATCTTAAAATATTTGTTTTTGCTCAAGCACACATTTGACAGTAGAGAAAACCATGAAAACAACATCACCACTGTTTTATCATGCTAGCTGTCGTGCTCAGTGCATCTTGGATTGCTCAGAAGGGAGATAACAGTTTTTTAGTTTTTTTAATTCTGCACCCTCTGTTCTTTTAATCCGACTACCAAATGTCAGATTCTTTTCTTTATTAAATAGTGTCAAATGTCTAATCCTGAACAGTATCAAAGACTGTCTTTTAGATGATGTATCAATGGTGAGTTGAATCCAACCATGATGGCTTTTGAACTCTTATTTTTAAGCTTCCAGTTTTTGATTTGGCAGTTGCCATATTGTGTTTTTAAAACCATAAGTAATCATATTTTGATGAGAAGGTGGAGCTGAGGTGGAGTGAGGGGAGGATCTGAGCTGTTGTATTCTCTATCCTTATTGTGTGGTACAGTCTGTCGATCACACAGTAGCCACACCCCCTAATACATACCTTGCTTTATGGTGTAGAGACTGAAAACATAAAATAATTCTGAAAACGTTTACTGAGCTGATAAATTAAGTGAAGTAAATCAAGCTGCATAAGGGGAAAGCATGGTTGAGTGAAGGTACAATACCACTGCTCGTGCTGGCAGGTCAGAGTGAGTGTTTTTAGAACAAACCTATGTTTGAACATTCATTCATTCATCTTCAACCGCTTATCCATTTCCGGGTCACGGGGGGTGCTGGAGCCAATCCCAGCTCACACTGGGCGAGGGCAGGGTCACCCTGGACAGTTCCCCAGTCCATCAAAGGGCCAACACACAGACACAGACAGAGACAGACAACCACTCACACTCACACTCAGACCTACTGACAATTTAGAATCACCAACTAACTTAAACATGATGTCTTTGGACGGTGAGAGAAAACCGGAGTACCCGGAGGAAACCCACGCAGGCACGGGGAGAATATGCAAACTTCGCACAGAAAGTCCCCAGGCTGGGAACCGAACCCGCAACCTTCTTATTGTGGGGCAACAGCACTAACCACTATGCATGAATGAAAATGAATGGACATATGAAAAGAGCTGATAACTGAGAGCAATTATGAATACACTGTGTCCATCGATCAGACTTATTGGTCCAGCTCATCCCAAAGATGCTGGACTGGATTGAGATCTGGGTAATTTTTAAGCCAAGTCAACACCTTGAACTGGTTGTTGTTCTTCAATCATTCCTGAACATTGTTATAGTGAGGCAGAGAATATTATCCTGCTGAAAAAGGACACTCACATTAGAAAATAGCATTTCCATGAAGGACTAGACTTGGTCTGAACCAGGTTAAGGTCAGTGCTACATGTCAACGTAGTATCTACATTAATGAAAGACCCAAGCTCCCCCAGCAGAACATTTAACAAAGCATCCCGCTGTCTCCAGTTAAGAGACACGCACATTATCCATGTGATTTAAAAGAAAACCCTACAAACACCACTAGGATGGACAGTTTGTGGGGGATGACTGTGTTGAAAGCAGAGCTTAAGTCAATAAAAAGTATCCTGATGTAGGAATCTTTATTTTCCTGGTGGGAGAGGGAGTAGTGCAGGGCAGCAGCGATTGGAGTGAGAGCCACTGGCCTGTAGCCATTCAGGCAGGTGGGGATGATGCTCTGGTTGAGGGAAAGGTTGAGGATGGAGCTGGGAACATCAGCCAGATCGTTGGCACATGCTCTGAGGACCCGCCCAGGAATGTTGTCCAGTCCTACTGCCTTGTGGGGGTTGATCCTCCTCAGGGCTTTGATGAGATGGCTGGTAGAGGGGATGCCAAATTACACATTGTGTGAATTTTATCCTTGATGTAAAACCTGAGTTTGATTTAACAGAGTGATGTCTGAGAGCTCAGTTTCTACCACTGTTATGAAGTACAAAATGCCAAATCCTTGAAATTACTCTTTAAACAATAAGTAGAAGAAAATAATTATGTTTCTGGAGAAACAGCAGAAAGGGTATTTGCTGCTTGAGGTATGCTGCTTCATGTATTTTAATTGTACCTTCTATCACAGGATTACTAGTTAAAATAGAATAATCATATGTCATAATATCATATCTTTATCATACCTATCGTACCCTTTTATTATGACTTTGATCTGAAGTTTTGACTCATATTCTGAGAGAAAAGCTAAATCCCTGTTACCATTTTAAAAGTAATTTATGGCTTGAGACAGTTTGCATCTGAATACTTTCTAGAATTACAAAAGGAAAGGCAGCCAGCAAATGGATTTACTGTACAAAGGGTGGCACAAATGAAGACAATAAATCATTCAGTTACACATATTTTAAACACTTATCTTGTTTTGATTTGCAGAATAAATGAAGTAGTTTAAGTGCACTCAACCAGTCTAATTGGAATCTTGAGCGATAATGAGTTCATTATGTTGCTTAAATATTGATTATCATTTCTGTAAAAGTGATGTGAATTTATTCATTAGACTTTGATGGTCATTCTTCTGCAGGCCAGAGGATGAGTGCAAATTCTAAGGTTGTGCAAAAAGGATTTGAAAAAAATAATTGAGCAGCTGTCAATTCTAAGACAGTGGAGTAATGGGATAACTATTACACAATAGCATTAGCTCTTGGCAGGCTGTGGAATGCGCTTATCATATCAGAGATAGGGGGCGCTGTTCAGCCTGATGCAGAGCGGAGGGCCAGCGACCCTCTAACGTGTAATACGTGTAAGTAATAGACACACAATTACGATTGTTTTCATCAATCTTTATAATTTTTTAATAAATACAAAAAAGTAGCGCCTCCTGGCTGCCTGCAAATGCTGCACAGCAGTCGCTAACAAGCTACATTTCATCATTTTCTTTTTTGTTTTTCTGTTCATCCACCTGCTCTTTTGTCAGCTCTGCAAGTCTTATCCACCGTCTTTTTATTTTAGCTTTGTAAGGCTGTGCAATAACTGCTAGTGATCCCGTTTATTTCCATCTATGATACGGTGCCGCTTGTCATTCGCAGAGCAATACGGTCTGTGAAAAGTGATTCAAAAGAATTATGAATTCAATTCATACATAGCTGTTGTATGCAATCATTATACAACTCTAGTGAACCAATCAGACGATTTGATTTGAGTTTCCAGTTTTCTAAGAAACTAGCGTAGGTGAACAGCTCATCAGGTGCTAACAGGATCAGTCAACTTGTGAGCATACTGTATCGTGTCAATGCTAGCATGGGCTAATGGTTGTGGGTGACTTTTTTTTTTTTGTGGCTCTCGGAGACAAGCTCATTGGGTTTCCCTTGTTGATTGAGAACAACAACAACAACCAAAAAAAAAGACCCAAGGTGTAACTGACAAAGCGTTGGTTTTAGACTGATATATTGGTGCTTTGTGCGACATTTGACAAACCTTTACGCAACGTTGTAAAGAATAAGACCGAAGTACAAAGTTGGAGACACGATGTGGTCATTTACAAAAGCAAAGTTAAAATAAATTAAAAACTTTGAATATCACTAATCAAAAGTAGCAACTTCATTAATAATGGTGGTTTTAAGAGAATTTCAGCTGGGGGAGTCTGTTTTTTTTCCAAAAACACAGTGAGGCTGCTTCTAAAATTGTAATCATTATTTGCTGTGAAATCCCTTTGCACCGGCTCTCATCGGCACACTAGCCCAAAGATTTCCAAGCTATTTGTCAGGTTGTTCCCAGCCTCTTGGCACATTACCTCTATTAGTTTAGGCTGTCGCAACAGCTTCTGGCTCTTTCGATGTAATCCTCATTCAGTGATATCGAGATCAGTGTTGTGAAGGGTCCAGGCCATCTGGCCCGCTTTGAGCTCCGATCTCAACATTGAAGATTGAAGTTCATTATTTTACTCTAATTGTATGTCTTGGGTTGTTGTCTTGCTCACATAGCTGTATGGCCCTTTCAGGGGTTAGTGTGTGACAGAAAGTAAACTCCCCCACTACCTCCTACCTTTGGTGATCCTTGACTCTGTGGACCCAGGGAAAGAATCCAATTGAAGAACCTACCCACAAGTGGCCTCTTAGCAAATGTTTCAATTTCGAGATGTCCACTAAAGGTCTGTCATGTAAGTTATCAGTAGATGCTACATTATAAAGAGTGAATGCTGGAGATGAAAGCTACAGCTTACAATCATCAAGTGCCCTGCTTAAGCGGTGTTTGGGGCATCAGCCATGCACTCCATAATGTCTTTATGGGAGGTTTAAGGGGCCTTTCATTCATCCACATCTAGCATTTTTTTGAACGATTTGAGATGCTCTACACTCAAATTTTTTATGAGTCTGATCTCTGCTGTAAAACACTCACCAAAGAGATGAGCGGTACAATCTATGTGACTCTCAATTGAAGCAGTTTGGCGATGATCACCAGGATTAGTTTTTAATCTTTTACTTCTCACAATCTCTCTAGACAGTCTAGCAGTTAGCAGCACACATCTGGTCTAAACTTGGGCCATATACAGGCGTTTCTGCTGACCCAGTATATTCTGTGTCCCCACCGCCCAAGTCTGGCCCATATACAGCCTGATGGTCAGATGTTATCTCCGTGGCTGGCTGTCAACACCAACGATAAAACCAGAGGATGCCAGTTGGAACAAAAATTTTATTTCGCTCTCTGGGTACTTAAACAACTGCACACGCTAAATCATGACCAAGATTCTGGTTAATTATTTATAACGTTGAAATGTACTCAAATTGCTGGATGTTGAATTGAACCATTTTGAATTATCTGTGATACAACAAGTTTTTACCTTACCTTATTTTATATAGAGTAAAGAGGAACAGGGATTTAACTGGATATTGATTGATATTATGCCTGTGTTGACTGTTCTTGGATATACATCAGCACTGAAATTTAATAGAATCTTCCCTGGACCCATTCCATCTTCTAGATAGATAGATAGATAGATAGATAACTTTATTGTCTGTTCCAAGTAAAAAACAAAAATTCCTCTATCTAATTGATACTTCCAGCAGGAAATGCTCTATGTCACATTGTATTGAAAGAAGCAGTGAAAGATAACGGGGGAGGGAGGGAAGGCAGGTGTAACAACTCTTAAAAAGAAGCTATTCATGCTGCAGAGAGCAGAAAGCCAAAGACAGAGACAGACAGAGAAGGCAACAGGCCACGTGACCAGCTCCAGAACTACACCAAAAAAAGTCAACAATAGGCCGAAGGAGCTCTGTCTGAATTAAGAAAGTTGGGAAAGATCTGGCTCCGTCTCAAATGGTCTATAAGAACCACCCGAGGGTACTCCAGAGCCTTTGGAGGACTTTGAAAGAAACTTTAAAGACTTGGAGGATCACTCAAATATTGAGATCCAATGAAGTGTCGCATGATGAGAGAAGAGAGATCAGAGAAATCAACCACTGTCAACATGCTCAGCAGAAACATATGTTCCCTCTCTAATAGCAGTGAGTCCCAAGTCAAAACAGATAATGACTAAATCATGTCCCAAATCAACACCAACTCCAGAAATTGGAATGTATTAGTTTCCCCTCTTTACTTTGTGTAGTGTGATTGGCTGATCACTGTTTCTTATATTGGTTCTTTTGTCTGGCAACGGAAACAGAAAAACATGTCAGTGAGATCTTTAATGGTATGAGCACAGAGAAAGGCAAACAGATAAAAGCCAGAAAACAACTAGCATGAGGCAGAATACTATGATGTCAATTGTTCACAGCAGTTGCACAACAGTTTTCAGCCACGAGCTGCAGCTATAAATTAGGTTGTGACCTCATTTGGTTTATCTCGTAGACAATTCAAAGAAGAACATTTACAGAAATAATCTGTGTTTCTCCAAAATTATTTTCCAATAAAGCGGCCCAGTCAGATTGTAATTAAAATTCCTGCCTGTACAAAAGATTTAGGTTTTAGAAGATGAAAGCGAGATTAAATTTTAAATTTTTCATGCACCTAAACCAAGGCGCAATGTGATTTGGGTAAGGTCTGCAGCAAAAGTGCCGTATCTTAAGGAACATGGAGGTAGTTGTAATAGATCGCAAAAAAAAAATAAAATAAAAATTGTGGGGATATGATGTACTAAAAAAGTTATCCAGAGGGAGAGAGAAACAAAGGTGAGGGGGGCCAAGAGTACAGTAACCAAGTAAAACCCTGCTGAGATGCGCTCACATGCTCTGCAGTGGATAGCAAGTAGCCTTACGGTTCCTGTGCAGGAAAAGTTACACCTATTGATTGTGAGGGAAGATCAGAAGGAAAAGATCCAGGATAGAGAAATCGGTAGCAGATTGCAGTGGAAGGAATGATCACACACTCATTTATGGCATGACTTGGGTGTCAAGGGAACAAACTGTCTTCCAGGTTTAGACCAGCAACGATTCTGCAAAACACATGAAGATAAACTGAAGCCGGCTACACTCTCCTGCCACAGGGAATGTGCAAACATTTTAAGTGGGATAGAAGTGTCGTAAAAATAGACAGAAAGGTATATTTTTTGTCTGTTTTGTCTTTTTTTTTTTCAGCAGGAAGAGTGTCCGTAAAGATGAATTTGGCAATCAATCAGTGTTCATGATGATGATTTCATCTGTTGTTACCTGACCTAAGTTTGGGAATTCACGGCCACAGATTGTTGAAGCAGTCCAGAGACATGCAGTAAAGGTCTGACTCTACATTCCCCATAGGTATGTTGTTGCTAGTGTGTTTCTGTTGTCTCCAGTAAATGTCCCTGTAGACACCCTGTCCAGACTGTACCTATCCCCATCCACGTCCAATGCTCTCCCGGCCCCATGTGAACGTTCACATATACATCTATTCTTCTTTGATTATAAAGCCGGGTTAGCTGGAAAATACTGTGAAAGTAACAAATGCTCAGTCTGCAGAGAAGTCCTCATGGTGTATATTCAGAAACTGAGCTTTAAAACCAGCCTTTAGGACTGCTGGGAGTTTGTGTTATCACAACAAATCCGTCACTGCCCTCAGCTATGCAGCAAGTCTAACCGATCTGGACCTATTACCCAACTGTGCAGATTGGCTTCTCTGTTTTCCTCTACTCTGTATCTCTGTATTTATCAAAAAAACTGCTGTATTTTTATTCCATCATCCAGAGACCATCAGCCTATCAGAACCCTGATTCTAATTGGCTGTTAAAACCACAAACATATATTCTTACTGCTAGGAAAACACTTGAAAGATGCAAAGATGAAAAGGATCTTTGAAACGCAGCAGCTTGGCATAAACCTATGGATTTGTTAAACTATTAATAGAAACGTGACAGGAAATATATATTTTTTTAATGCACGCTTTGTGATAAGGTGGCATTTATACCAATTGAACACTTTAATTTCACAGACAACATCAATACCTGTTTCCCTGAAGTAAAACATGAAGATGAATCCTAATAAATTTCACACAGTGCCTAACCACAGTCTGGGAGCAGCTCTGTCAGTTCGCTGAAAATTACGTAGTTTGGATGATGAATATAGATGTGCTCCTCTACCGGAACCATCGTTTCACTGCGAATGAGGATGGGGTGATGTGTGTTAGAACAACCGCCCCCCGCTACCCTACCACTTCCCACCCCCAGACCAGTTGCAATTCCCCGGTATTTTAGGTGGAAACTGCAGGGAGCTCTGCAGAGACAGGTGTGGAATCTTAATGAAGTCACAACCACAGAAATGAATTTACAGGCTTTTCACAAAAGGGGAATGTTTAAAATGGTATTTATGGAAATAGGTAGATGGGGTAAGGTATTCAAAATTCATTCAGTCATTGACCACATAACAAGACTGCTGCCAAGTTATTAAATAACAAGTTATCTGAAGGAAGGGAACATAGCAAATACATATCCCTTTCATATCCGGAAGGCAATAAAGCAGAGCTTGTTGTTGCTATTGCCAAATAATCTCACTGACACTGTATGAACAATATGATCCCCCAGCTCGTTCAAGACTTTGGCATCAAAGAATGGAATTATTCACAGTTAATAACTTCATCAAATGCAGAATTCATGTATTTATTATTGGAGTTTGATGCTCTACCCCTGCATAACGTGCTGCCAGTCAGTTCTATCAAAACCATTGTTTGAAATTTTGATGAAGATGATTCATCCAGCCAGGCGCGTGTGGCTTTGTCTTCAACGTGTCTTCTAGCTGTGTAAGACACATTAGCCAGCTACCGAGGAACCCGCTTTGTCTTGTCAACATCGACTGGCTGCCACACTTTTGCAGCTTGTCAGTTGAGGAGCATTATTTAGGAGTTTGTCACAAACACAGTTGAGCGGGTGGAAAAAATAGCAGTCCAATGCGAAGCTGACATATTTCATCGTGTATCATATTCTGTTTATTTTAGAATCTAAAAAAAGGCTGCAGCCCATGTAGAACCACAAAAAAAAAAAAAAAAAAAATTCAATTCTGTCCTTTTGCAGCATTTAGTGTAAAATCTCCACTCAGTGCAGCCGACTGTATTGTCTATATATGACAATATGTTTAAACAGAATAATTATGTTCCATTCCCCTGCTATTTACCCTTAGGGGGTAAATGTAACCAATGAAGCAGCAATACACAGCAGCTCTCCCAGCTTGTTTGCAGCACTAAGCGGTGTTGAGAAGGACTAATGGTACGACTCTGTTATGTTCACATATTTATTCTGCACAGTTAGCCCTTATCTGTTTTATAATAGGGATTTTCCAGCTAAGCATAGTGCTGAGAAGCAGCTGAAATTTTGATAGTATTAAAAAAAAAAAAAAAAAAAAAGGCATTGCACTGGGTATATGTGTGTGTTGGGTCATTCTGACTTTAAAAACACCTCGCACCCTGCTGAAAGGAGTGAATCTCCTTTCAAAAATAACAGGAAAATGAGTTTGTACTATATTTCTTTAATCTTACCTTTAAAATGAAGAACTTCTACAGCTGTAAAATCTTTTTTTGTCCCAACTTTTTCCCTGAACTAAGTAAATCTTTTAGTTATTTCTTTCCTTCAGCTAAGGACAAATAAACCTTAAGAGTCATAACTAAACAGGAAACTTAATATCTGCTCATAAATCTAAAACTGCATGTCTTTGGACTGCACAACAACATTTGTGTTTTACAAGTTGTTTTTTACATTGTTATTATTATTATTATTATCATTTTTGCCTGGAAAGGAAACTGCTGAGAAATGCTTCATCCTTCAACAGACAATCTTACATCTGTTTCTATCGTGTTTCGCTCTTGTCCGTCCACAAACATGAACACCTGCTGCTTTTCTCTCCAGTTTAGTTACATGGCCATAATTACATTTTTCTAACCTCTGACATCCCATTGACTTCATTCTAACAAGTCGAAAATGTTTGAGGCATAAACAGTGTACTGGAAGGTTCCACTTCATCGGAGAGAGCCAGATAAAGCAGCCATCATCGGTACTTGAGCAAAAAATAAATAAAAATTCAATGTCAGCTGCAGTGATCGGCATTGGTGATTCTTGAAGCTTAAAACAGAATGTCAGAAATCAATAAGGCTGCAATTGGAAAATTGACTGTATGGAAAAGTAGACATCAGTTCTGAGGCTGTAAAGTGAAACTAATGCTGAAGAGCCTTATACATGCTTTATACCTATTGACCTAGGGAACAACAGTTCTTTGCCATTTGCGTTAAGGTGTATGGGAAAATGGTCGCACTTCTCACTTCATTTACTAGCTCAGTGAATGCTTTCCAAATGAGTTTATGGACTCAATCTCTAAGGATTTTTTTTTTTTTTTTAATTGAATGGAAAGTAGACCATAAAGCAGGGGATGAATTGGGGTGTGTCTACAACTTGAATGACAGACTGAACGAAAAAACACCAACCTGCCGGAGAACCCACAGAAAAAGTCAGATCCACCCTCTCGTTCCACCTCAGCTCCACCTGCTTGTACAAAATATTTTTTGTGGTTTCAAAAGCCCTTGATAGCAGCATCCAAATTACAAACTGGAGGCTCCAAAACCAGAGGGTGCCATTACGGTGGGCTGGCACGCTGATGGACAGTTGACATCTTCAGTTTGGATTTGGTGTTTTCATTGGCATTTGGTTATGAAAATGAAAGAATGAAACACACTGAAATTGTGATGCAACGAGGTTGATAAAAAAGTCAGGTGGGCCTATTTTTTTTTTTTTTTTTTAAATTTTGCACTCTTTTAGCTATTCATCTAATAAATTTGACTAAAAACCACAACGTGAGTCAAGAAATTATGTTGTGAGTAGTTTTTGTAGTTTTTGTCTTGTGTCTATGTCGTCCTGTGGCTTCCTGTTTTATTTTGAAATCTAACTCTCCTTTCATTTCAGGTAACTTGCCCCACCCTGCTTGTTCCACCTGTTTCACATTACCTTGTGTGTGTATGCTAGGGATGCAACAATATTCTATATTTTAGTGAACCGTTCAATACGTCCTGTTCGGTTCAATACACAAATGCAAACAACGGTATTTCAGTACGTTTTGGCCCGCCACAAAATTTGGTACAGCACATGCTGTGCAATTACATACACTGGGAGCAGCCACAGTAGAGAGAGCAGCGCTGCTCTGTTCATGCTGCCTTCAGAGCCAATCGGAAGTCCCTGAATTTCCCAGGAGCCAATCAGCGCTCAGCATGCAAATGCAGGAAAAGAGAGTGGAGAGTAAACCTTGAGCAAACATGGCGAGTGAACGAGACTCAGAAAAAAGAACATCTGAAGAGGCACCGTCCTCTTACAAGTCCACAGTGTGGGATCATTTTGGATTTAGCGTTGACTACGATAACAACGGAAAAATTACCGTCAACAAACAAAGCACGGTGTGCAAGCATTGCTTTGCGGTTGTTTAACTATTTTGAATTGATGCTGCACTTAATGTCATGTTCACACATGTTGATTGTAGCAGTTAAGTAGTTTCTATGAGTGGGTTCAAATTTTGTTTATTTTTATTAGATACTACACTTTCTATTTGATATTGCCTATTTTTGATAAAGAGCAAGTAAGATAATTGTCCCATTTTATGATACATTTTTTGGTTTGACTACATCTGTGCTATTCTCTGATGTTCTGTTTCTATCAGTTAAGTAGTTTCTAATTATGGTGGCTACAATGTTTGCTGTTTATTTTTATTGGATACTGCTCTGTCTTTTATGGAAGGGTGTTCCATTTTTATAATAAAGTGGTCTGACTATATCTGTGCTTGCTTTTAATTATTTTTACATGCAATATATTGCATTTTGTATTGAGTAGTTTTATATTAAGATATTGAAACCATACCGTTAAAGTGGCCCAAAAACCGGGATGCATACCGAACCGTGGGAAAACTGTACCTTTGCATCCCTACTGTATATATAGTCCGTGTTTCCCTCTCTCCTGTGCCAGTTTGCCTTATCAATTCAAGTCAGAGAACATACGCCAATTCCATGCTACGTTTCATGTCCAGTCAGGTTGTGTATTCTTTTGATACTTTGTCTTGCTTGTTTTTTCCATAGTAGTAGAAGTTTTTCCTCAAAAGAATGGTTTTTGTTTTAGTGGTTCCTCCCAGTGAGTGATTTTTTGTTATTATTGGAGTTAGATATTTTCCTCTGTATGAGTGATTTTTCTTTGGTACTTTCTCATTAAAGGATTGTTTATTTTGAACTTTGCCCCCTGAGTCGTGCATTTGGGTTCAGTCCTAGTTCGCTTGTGACACCATGTCACTAGAACAACTGTTAGGGGATCACCAAAGTCAGCAGGCTGTATCCTTTGGGGACCATGAATATATACATTTCTATGTATATGAAATTTATGGTTGGCACTTATCTTCCCCTCTCCAACCTTTTCCAGCTTAGACATTTTGTAAAGGTTACAAGATGTCTTAGCACAACCTTCATGAGCGCTAACACTGATCTACCATTTTGTTCCTATTTTTAGTTTGGTCATCCTTATGCAAAATACTGAATGTAATTTTTATTGGCTTTGAAATGGAACTCAGGACATTTTCAGCGATTGAATGCAGCAGTAACATAACATCCTGTCATCCCCAGAGCTTAACCTTGACACTTCACTGGTTGGAAACTCCTGCTGTGAATTCAGAGGGTGCACCTCATCACAGTGAGACACTTGACACTTGACTCTTGAAATGACATGTCACATCTCCATCATCCACCGCTTCCCACATCTCCACTTTTCTTTCTAATTTTACTTTTCTCTTTTTCCTCCTCCTCTTACATTTCTGCAACACTATTGTTGTGTGATGCCTATTGGGAACATTCATTCATGCATTCATTCATCTTCTATCACTTATCTGTTTCCGGGTCACAGGGGGTGCTGGAGCCAATCCCAGCTCACACTGGGTGAGGGCGGGGTCACCCTGGACAGGTCACCAGTCCATCACAGGGCCAACACACAGAGACAAACAGAGACGAACGACCACTCACATTCAGACCTACGGACAATTTAGAGTCACCAATTAACCTAAACATGCATGTCTTTGGACAGTGGGAGAAAATAATTTGGATAAATAATGGCTATTTCATTTAAATAAATTTTATTCTATTTAGGTATTTTTTTCAATGTAATGGTTATGATTCTTGAGATTCAGGTGATCTTGTAACACTGAAATAAAACGTGTGGGTTTTTTTTTTATATATATATTCTCGATCAAAATATGCCTCACACTTTGTTTGCCTCACCTGTTGCCGACATGCTGGTTATTTTGAGCTCCTGACCCCCCGGTAAGCTAACCATGCATACATCCAAAAGAAGAATTGTTTCTTAGGAAATAAAACGTAGTTCTTTTATTTCATAAATGCACCAAACTACAGTTCCTATATACATAGTGTAATCAAACTATCTTCTTTGTAGCGGTCAAATAGGATTTGCAGCTCCAGGTGGGTTTTATTGGGTGGGAATTGTGTCCAAATGGCTCTTTCAATGCTGAAGGTTTCCGACCCCTGACCTACATATTTTACTATTCCCTCTTTAATTTTGGAAATTGGCGCAGGGTGTCTAATATACAGAGTTGGACGCTTTTTTCTCCGTTTTGCGTTGTTTTGTGGAAATTGATGTGGCAGGTGTGGTTGTTCGCCACAGTGTGACTGTACTAATGGCCCATTACTGATAATAATCAAGGGGAATTGGTTTTAAAGTTTTAGTGTGAACATAATTTAAGGAGAGCAACCTTTCTGTTACGAATCAAGTTTTTACCCCATAACCCCATAAAGTGGGACAGATTTGAAATGTTTGGGTTATAAAAAGCAATTTTAAAATGACGATGCAGTGTGGATGTATCCTAACTTTTTATCGCTGATCTTACCGGGGGGACACGATCAGGTAGTCATAAATATCGATGTATGTCACCTCCGGCCATTCAGTGGGATCATTTCTCCATGAAAATGAAGGCAAGCAGAAGGGACAATGACAAAGACCCGCATATGTGATTTTATTCATCATACCGTTTTTTCTCCAGTACAGCTAGCGTGTTAAATTAACATGTTGAAATAATGTTTTAAGCTAAGTACTGGACAGTGTTTTTTAAATTGTTCCGCCGATTGTTTTCCCCTCCGGTGGACGTAGCTTTCGGAGTATGACGCGTTGTGCTCTTTCTCTATCACAGGACGCCCTGAGGAGGATTTTCCTTCAGCCCAAACACGGATATTGACTTGTATTACTCGTATGGTACTCGTACTTGTCAAAATTGCTATATCTGTACCAGATACTCGTTTCAGCCGAGTATCAAGCTCAACCCTAATAGGATCACTCTTATCAACATTAGTCATTGCTAGCTGGTTAATACTTCTTCTAACTACCCTACCAGTCAAAAGTTTGGACACACTTTTCTATTAATTTGAATGAGAAAGTGTATCCAAACTTTTGACTGGTAGTGTATGTTTATGTATTCTCTGGTCATTCAGAAGTTTTAAGAAAATGCACATGAATGGTTGTCTGACTCTATATGAATCCTGCCCAAACATCCCTAAACCTCAAGCATTTTTTATTGATCATCACTAAGGCTGTGCGCTGTAAAGGACAGTCGATTCAGTACATACGAAGACTTAACCACCCCACCATCTTTTCATCATATGTACATTTCACATGCCTGATCTCTTCCTGCTTCTTCAATCCCTTCAACTGACTGTTAACAGAAAGTCGGTCAAACGGGCATGAGTCCCTCACATAATGGCACAAGATGCCAATTCCAGCGGAGGACAGGATTTGGCAGACATGACGCCCTCTGGAAAATGTCAAACAGCTAAGCTTCTGATGGTGGAAGCAACCCATCAGATACTCTGACAACACATGGCTTCTATGCAAATGCTGCAAAGAGGTGGAGCTGATTCTGATCTGTCAATGCCGTGCTATTTTGTCAAAACGGTATAACTCCTGAACCGGCGCCAAAGTGTATGATAACCTGACATGTAGCAGGTTTATCATGAATAGAATTTTGGAAAAATTTAGCCCTTGTCACCAATAAAGTTTTATCTCTGTTAGCTATATTCTCACTCCTGCATTAGTGCCTTTTTTTTGCCTTTGGGCAGATGACTAAAAACCAAAAATGACAACTTTGACATTGGCGTGCGGATCTTTATCCAAAAGCAGATGCTAAGAGTCACTTCATACAGAGTTCCTGATCCAGGAGCTCCTGGTTCTGTACCTGGCGGGGTCCAGTTGGGCCTATGCCCTCTACAGGTTATTGCATATTCCACATTACTGTTTTCATGCATGTCTCAGACTTTTAACTCAGCTTTTGAACAGAGACATTTGAAAGCTATTTGTTTCTCCTAAATAACTGAACACATCCTTCACAAGCTCATCAATACATGTTGGTATGTCTTCATGTATATCAACAGATGTCACTAAGTCAATGGGGTGAGGGAAAAATCTTTATTGGCTAAGGAAAGAACCATATTAACCGTTAACAGCAGCCTTTTACATCTAATAAAAACAAGCAAGATGTGAGTGAATTTCAATTTTTATATTCTTTTTCTTCTTCCATGCGCTTGAATGAATTTCCTATCTTATATTCATTTCTGCAGCCACGCTCTAGGCCATATCAGTTTACCTCATTTAAACACTTTCATTTTCAAAGTGAGCCATCCAGTATCTGCACACACACACGCACACACACACGCATGTCATACACAAAGTGCAGCCTCTCTCTGGACTACACTGAATAGAAATAGCCTTTAGCGCCTTAATGTATGTTACTCTCACATTTAGAATTTCACAGCTTACATCTTCCCAACAGCAAACTGCCAGGCTTGTCTTTTAACAAAACCAGGCTTTCTAAGGAACACGTTTGCTACTCAGTGGCTACAGCCCAGTTTAAAAATACATGGATCCTTACTAAAGTGCGTGCTGTCTCCTGCTGCATGAGGTCCAACAAAGCCAAATGTGAAACCAGTCAGAATGGCACTGGTGACTTCAAAGAAATGAAAAATGTACACAGATTTCTAACACATTTCTAAAAATAAATTAATAAATAAAATTATTTGCATAACATATAGTTACTTAGCAAGACACTCCAAGTCAAGGAGCTTCAGGTTGATTTATGCCACTATGCAATCGGCCAATCGTGTAGCAGCAGGTCAGGAGCTTCGGTTAATGTTAACTCGTTTGATGTTCATCAAACATCAGAAGGAAGAAGAAATGTCAGCTTAGTGAGTGTTACGTGGAGAGCTGGTTGTTATTTTTATATTCTGCTGCTGTGAGGGGTCCTGTGTTACCAATAGGGCATATATTTTCACATGTATACAGATTTACAATACATGAGGAAGAATATATCAATGGCAGAAAAGTAAAACCTCCTACAGTATCTGCAGAATTTTATGATGGGTGGATTTCACTATGGATAATATACAACACAGAAGGATGCTCTAATTCTGTATATCTGCCTATAAGAAGCGCATTTTTCAGATAGAAGGTTTTCTGCTTCAGCCGTCAATATGCAAATCTTTTCAACCGTTTGGGGATTTTTGTGTTCTATAATTTCTCCACATACTGAGAAAAAGCAATAGTTCAAGTATTTGTATATGTCAGTCAAAGACTGGACACTATAATAGGGGATAACAGCACATAAAAAAAAAACAAAAAAAACTGGACATTGATTAAATTAAATTAAATCAAATTTATTTATGTAGCACCAAATCATAACAAAGTTACATCAAGGTACCTTACGCAGAGAGCAGGTCGAGATCAAACTCTTTATAAAATTATTTAGAGACTCAACATACAATATCCCTCCAAGGGCAAGCACTTGGTAACAGTGGCATGGAAAAACTTCCTTTAAGAGGCAGAAAACTCAGGCAGAACCAGGCTCAGGGGGGGCCGCCATCTGCCGCAACTGGTTGGGTTGAGACAGGGAGAGAAGGGGGGGCAAAGAAATAAGCAGAGGCAGTGAAAGAGAGACACAGTGAGAGTGAGAATGAAGGAGAGGAGGGGGGGACTCCGAGAGTGATGGAGAGAGAACAAGAACAGGAGAAGAGAAGATGCCATCGAAATACAAACAAAACATACAGTGATTGAAACCTGGTGGTTCTAAATGTGCTCTAGTAAATATTAGCAGTAGGGGAGAAGAAGAAGTTACAATGGGAAGTGATTTGTAGTGTGTAATGATAACTAACGGTAACTCTTGCAGCAGCAGATACTGAGCAGGAACATGGAGCAGAGATGATTCAGCACCTGTAAGACGGGGACAGGAAGAGAGAGGACAGGAGGGACAAAACACATACTACAGGAAGAAACAAAGTTACAGACATGTAATGGGGGAGAGAGAGCCACAAAGAGACAGAGAGAGGGAGAGGGAAAGGGAGAGAGGGAGACACGGAGAGAGAGAGGTTGCCCAGTGCAACCCCCAGCAGTCTAGGCCTGGAGCAGCATAACTAAAATAAAAAGAGAAATTAAACCTTACATTTTTAACTGTAGATTTTGTCATAGAGGAAGGTTTTAAGCCTAATCTTGAAAGCTGACAGAGTCCGCCCCCTCGGACCGATACTAGGAGTTGGTTCCATAGAAGAGGAACCTGACAGCTGAAAGATCTGCCTTGGAGACATTAAGAACCAGAAGTAAACCTACATCCAGAGAGCAAAGTGACCTCCTACGACAATAAGGATCTAGGAGCTCTCTGAGATTTGATGGAGCATGGTCATTAAGAGCTTTGTACTGTATGTTAGGAGAAGGATTTTAAATTCTCTTCTGACTTTTACTGGGAGCCAATGAAGTGAAGCTAGCACAGGAGGTGAACGGTGAAGGTGTGAAATCCGAGCTCTGACTCTCTCAATCAGCCACCTATCACAATAAAGTATGCACAATAATGACAAGAACACTTCTCTTTAAAGCTACAAATAGTATTTATTAACTCCCACAATAATTAACAAAGCAACGATTGTTTCAATCAATAAATACTACACTACCAACTAATGCTAAGCAAAACACATAAAGACAGCAGTGGTGTAAAGACAAAACAGGTAAACTACAGCGTGTGTGTGTGTGTGTGTGTGTGTGCGCGCGTGCGTGCGTGTGTCAAGATGGCGCGGCTCGTGGGGAGCAATATTACGAATCCTACTATGGCCACTGTCAAGGCGACAATAGAAAGAACTGTTAAACTCCCCACAATACCCCAATCTGGAACAATCGGTACATCCTGATAAAAAAGAAGTCTTTTTATTTTAAAGAATGGATGGAGAAAGGGATATGGTCTGTCCAACATCTCATGGATAGGAGAGGTAACGTATTAGACTTTGAAGATTTTAGTTCTAAATATAATATTGAATGCTCCAGAAATGACTACTGGGCTGTGATTAAAACGATTCCACAGGCCTTCATTTGTATGACAAAGGGAAATCTAATGCACACGCTGATAACACCTAAATTACTTAACCTGTCTATAGATGACCATTCTTTTTTAGAGAAAAAATGTAACAATAAATTTTTAAGCTCTACTCTCACCAAAGAATGCTTTCCCTTGCTTCTCAAAAGTATATTATAAAAGAATACTCCACCTTGGTAGCCAAGAGAATTAGATGTAGATTCTTGAGCTTTCCTATCTCTCCTAAAGCCATAGAGGTACATTTTAATACAATAAATAACATTTATCCCTGCGGTGAATTTTTAAGACTTAAATTTAACTTGGACAGTAAGGAATGTGCATTTTGTAAAACAGAAGTAGAAACACTCGAACACCTAATGATTTCTTGTAATGTATCTGATGTGTTTTGGAATGATTTCAAATATTGGGTATGCTATAATAATATGGATATGCCACCCCTGACCTACAATAGTGTTAGATTTGGTTTCATCATGGAGGATAGAAAACTAGAATATAATATAAATAACTTAGTTATACTTGCCAAATATTTTCTGAATAAATGTGAATTTTCAAAAACCACCCCGCATTTCACCATCTCTTTGGAAGAGCTGCAACTTTATTTTGATTCATTAAAATTTATGAAAACGAAGAAAGCCCTGTTGCTTTATGAATGTTTATCAGCTTTTACTTTTGATTGATCCCCTGAAAGAAGGCTGTTTTTTTTTTTTGTTTGTTTTTTTCCAGTTTTTTCATTTTATTTTACTCTTCTGTTGTGGTTCTGTTCTTCATCTTATACATGGAACATTTTACTCAGTTCTGAAATAAATGATGTTTATAATTGTAATTGAATATGCTTTTTGTATTTGTATTTTGCATTTTGCAATTAAAAAAAAAAAAGAACTGTCAAACTTTATGTGCGAAGAGGCCAATCAGAGGGAGAGTAGGACGCGTCGTGATAAGCCATCAGAGGCAGAATAAGGCGGGTAAGGCGGGTCTTGGCGTGGCCTTAGTAGGATTCATAGGCTGTGTCCGAAACCACTCCCTAATCCCTAATTTGTGCACTACAGGGGGAGCTCGTCATTTTCTTGTGGTGTCCGAAATCTTTTGCGACAAAATGTAGTGCACTGAAAGTATCCCACAATGCATTGTGAAAAGTAGTGAATAGCCGATGGTCACTAACCCAAGTAAGATATCCAATGACGCATTGCGCTCGCGGCAAAAATGGCGATTGCAGCAGAACAGAATAGTTTATTTTATAGCACATTTCAAAAACAAGATAATTAAACGCACTATTTACATGAATGTAAAGAGCATTAGCATCGTGCAAAACACAGTATAATCAGACATCAGATTATCAAAAGCCTCTAACAAAATGCTAAACAGAATTTTTTTTTCTGTCTCTAGCCGTTTGTGGGGTATGTTTTAATTGCGCGACAGCGATGACGCAATTAAGGGCGCCAAAAGTAGTGTCCGAAAGTGATTGTTCATTTTGTGAATGAGTTCACTATATAGTCCACTACATTCATCTCCCTATACAGGGAGTAGGGAGTAGGGAGTGAGGGGGTGGTTTCGGACACAGCCGTAATCTCGCTCCCGGGGAAAGCTACGTCACACGTAAACAACCGGCGGAGCTGCCGCCAGGTTCCGGTTAACAATGGCAGACAGCGCCAACCGGTGGTCGGAGGCTTTTCTGCACACGCAGAAATCTGATGGTGGATAATGAACAGATAAGGCAGCGCTATACCCACGTTATCTGACGATCGGATGTGCGGAGCGAGCCGTGCGCAATTGAATGGATGCGTAGGTGTGCGTGTGCGTGTGTAGTGTGTGTTAGTAAAAGAGGGAGGAAAGCGAGAAGAAGGAACCCCGACTCTCGGTCCCGCGGCCGTGAGAGGAGACCAGCGGTTGCCTTGTCTACACAGAGCGAGCGTACGAATGTTAGTCTGTAGCCCGCTGTCTGGTTGTGGACTGACAGAGCAACTTACTTTTCGCTCACGGTGGCGCAAACACAAAAGTAATAATAATCGCGAATGGGATTACACAAACAGTTTAGCGTGGTGAACACAAACTAAACAGGCAGCAACTTAAAATTACTTCTCAGAGTACAGCAGAGAGCGGACTCGGCAGTCCATTAAAGCATACAACAATAAGGAGAACTAAGCTCGTAAAACACACAAATCTAACGTCTCTGCCCAGACAACCTAATGCTTGTGTCGCTCTCCTGAGCAAATCTGTGTGTGTGTATAAATCCGTCAGTTTGACCCAGCAGTGGGTCCTCCAGTGCGTGGTACTGGCTGCACCGTCCTTGTTCCTCGAAACTGACGGCCCTGGTTTCTCGGTGGGGCAGCAATGAAACACTGGGTGGTTGACTCAATTGGTAGACAACGGGGTGTAGAAGTTATCCGCGTCTCTGTGAAGAAACTCTTTCTTCCTTCTGCAGGTAATAGCTGAGAGGTCAGTGGGTTGCAAACAGCTGACTCTCACGGATCCGGAAAAAGTGTTCAGGCAAACACAGGTCGGGTCTCGTCCAGGGTGAAACGCCAAAGAAGGGGGAATAAGCACACGTGTACAGATCACTTTCGTCTGTGATCTAGATGATCGAAAAGGCAAACCTTCTCATGAGCAAGAATACCAGAAAGAGAACGTGATAAGTTCCCAGTCCGTATTTAAAGGGGGAGTGATGTCACGGCCCCGTTATCTCGGCTCCCTGTGTTGTAGATACATCTCTGCCAATCAGAGACGAGAGCCTGCCACCTCCTGGTGAGTTCGCACTCGTGCGAACTGCAAGGGATGAGTCTGGGGATGGATTTCCTTTGTTTCCAGGGAACAAAGGAACAGAGGTGACCTTGTGGTCAGGCCTCAGGGTTTGCATGTAGGCCTTTCTTTGTCTGACCTCGTGGTGGATGGCCAACATTCCTTATCAGACCTTAGCAGAGCTGGATGACGAGCTGATCATTTGGACCAGGTGTGTTGGAGCAGGAAAAATCTAAAACATGCAGGGCAGTAGCTCTCCAGGACCAGCGTTGGAGACCTCTACTCTAAGGTGCTTAGGGCCAAGTACAATGATTTCAGTCCTGTCTGAATTCAGAAGTAAAATGTTTCAGGTCATCCAGGTCTTTATGTCTTTAACACATGCCTGAAGTCTGATTAGCTGATTAGTTTCATTTGCCTTTATTGAAAAGTATAACTGAGTATCATCTGCATAACAGGGAAAATTGATTCTGTGCTTCCGGATAATATTTCCTAAGGGAAGTATATATCGTGTGAAAAGGACTGGTCCAAGGAAAGAACCCTGTGGAACTCCATGATTAACTAAAGTGCCTGAGGAAGAGTCATTGTTAACATGAACAAAGTGATATCTCTTAGATAACAATGATTTAAACCAGCTTAGTACGGCTCCTTTGATCCCAATCTCATGTTTCAGCCTTTGTAATAGAATATTATGGTCAATGGTGTCAAAAGCAGCACTAAGATCTAACAAGACAAGTATGGAGGCCAATCCGTTGTCTGAAGCCGTTAGAATGTTGTTGGTAACTTTTAGCAGTGCTGTTTCTGTGCTATGATATACTCTAAAGCCTGACTGAACCTCTTCTAACGAACCGTTCCTATGCAGATGTTCACATAATTGGCTTGCAATTGCTTTTTCACCATAGTAATGATGAAAAATCTGCTCAATATCCTCTAATGCTTTCAATATCTTATTGCCTATATCTCCCGGTCTGTCATGGACACATCTAGGTTTGTGTGAAAGAGCTGATTCTCTAGTTTAAGGAGAAAGAAAACAACACATCTAGACGTAAATTCTGTCTTAAATCGTCATTTCTTCTGTGGGCTAAATTTAGTTACAAAAACATACATAAAAACATTTTATGTGATTATATATGTTTGGTCTCTGACTTTTTTAGTTAGTTAGTTACATAGAATGATTTTGTTATATGCAGAAACTAGTACATTTTCAAATAGGTTTAATCTATAGTTTATGCATTTTAATATTTTATTTTATGTGTACATATATTTTATATAAAGGAATTCAATATATGCACATATATGACATATATATATATATTTTTTTTTTTCAGATTTGAAAATTCTGACCCATTCATAATTTTTAATTAAGGAAGTCATAGCAACATACCTGTTGCTCAGTTTGTCCATCTGCACCCAAAACAAAAAAGACACTCCATGATTGTTTGATCCCCTCCAGTTGCTGCAGTACTAATCTCCCAGACACCGTCATTACATGGCCTTACACATAATATTTGAGTCCTGCTGACATGTATTTAATTCTTCCCCATCACTTTCTTATCCTTTTGATGATGTCTTCAAATAAGTGTCTCCCCACATATGGATCCCAGGCTCCAAATGAAGGGGTGGTGTGTGCTGGTAAAGGGAAACGGCACTTTCTTTATCCACGTGAGTACTGAGCTGGATAGGGTGGAGTTTTGAGCCCGGACCTTTTGACTGAGAGGCAGCTGAAATCAAACGTTTAAGTTTTAAGTTGCCACTTGTGCCAGGGAAACAGCTTTATCTCCAGATTCCTGAGGTTGTATGTAATTATCCTAACATCTATGTGACCTGGCGACCGGAAAGCTGTGTCAAATCAACCCCTTTAAGATTATTAGCTAAGGGCTTTCGGTAGGTGCGATAGCAGGAGCATCTTTGTTGGGAACTGCAGAGTTGGCCGGGGATCGCACCATCGCACCATCTAATTAGCTGGATACACCAGTGAAATGCCACTTTTTCGAGTCGAGCTTTGAATTTTTTGTTTGAGGTGAAAAAAATTCCAGCACGTTGATAAAAATTAGCATCTATTTCAGTCTGTGCTCACCATACTGGGATTTTTAGACTTTGTTGTTCGCTCAGTAGCAAATTAATTAGCTTCGGATTAGTTTTCAAGCAAAGCATCCAGATGCACAGCTGTGCTAATGATGCCAATGCGTTTGTGTACTTTTAACACCTGATTAAGCAGCTCCACACAGGCCCCACCCCTTTGGAGGTTCTTCACCATCAAGATGGCAACAGTGGAACAGCAAACCCTGACCTTAAAGACTGCTACTCAGAAACCTCTGCGTGGCATCACAAATGCTTCATCGTCATATGAAACCTCTGATTCAGACTTTTCATACACAGACTTTGGTAAGAAGATTACCAATTCCCCCGTCGCAATAAGCGAGCTAAGCTAAAAGTAAATGTTAATATAATGTTGCGGTGTTATGTCAAATATCTGCTGTAAAAACAAAATGGTATATTAATCTAATTCAGTTTGGGGGGGTGAAAAAACACCGTAATTTTAAGGATACCACGTTGAAGTAAGCAAGATACTTGTTTTTAAAGTCTTGAAATGAACAGACTCTTCAGTATCGCAGGAGTTCTAGGAGGATAAAAATGGAGGAACTGATGGAAAAAGCATTTAATGCAGTACAGTGTGTCCATTCCATCCATTTTATTATATTCCTTTTTGCTTTTGCTGTAACACAAAATTTCATCCCTGTACTCACAGAGAGCCTCCAGAGCCACAACCTGTCTTGATACTTTCCATTCACGACTCTCCAATCTATCCTGTCAAGCGCTCCATGCTGTGAGGTAGCCCTGCTTAGAAGACCCATTTTATCCTGTAAAGGCAACAATGGAAAGCCCCTTTAATTATGAGGAGTGTATGAATAAATAACAACTCATATATCATGCATAATTATGTGCGTGTGTCTTATTTTAATATTCTCTGTAACTGGTGCCAAAACAATTAATAAATGATTGACAGTGTCATCTAAATGCGGTTTATAACTCGGCACCTTGATTGCCTAATTATATTGTCTTCACTGCATGATAACTGAGCAGACTGATGAAGTCCATGAAGTGTAGCTCAAAGCTCTGGTTAGACCTGAATCCTGTAAGCTAGTTCGACACAACTTGAGATAACGGCCACACTTCTACTCCAATGCACCTTTTTAAAAACATTATAGGTGAGGCAGTTTGTGTACGGCCCACTTGTAATAAATTTCATCAACATCGCTAAAGTTGTTGAGACATCCCTCTGAGTGACAGGCAAACAGACACAAGCAGAGCCGAGGAGTGTTCACCTGCCCGGCTGTGAGTTGCGAGAGAGTATTGAAGATGGAAACTTGACAACTGCTTGGCTCTGACGGCAAACAGTCTGATCCGTGAGTAAACGAGGAAACTGTCTCCGACAGCTTGCCTGCAGTGGCTTCAGCAACAACAACACTGCCTCGATCGCAAACATCCGAACATCTACATGTAACATCCTCAGAACAAATAGTCTAAACAAGTGCTTCTGGAGCTGAGGAGACTGCTGACGACACTTCAAGTCTTTTAGCTGAAGGCATTTACAGTTAAGTGCACCCAATCTGATAAGTGCCATGAGCTGACAGCCTGCAGCATGTCTGTATGTGTCTGAAGGAAATACTTGTTGTGCCATGGAGCAGTTCCTATATCAGAGTGATGAGGACTGCGTGCGTGTACACTCTCAGACTCATGGTGAGTGCCAAGCTGCTGCTCACACTGTTTCTCAGTTGCTGTTTTCACTCACCACCACTGTCACTCCTCTTCCTTTTTTTTGTTGCTGTGTTGTTTTTGTTCTTTGTCTTCCCTCTTCCATCCTCACTTTTCCTCCCCCTCGGTACCCCCCCCCTCCTTGCATTTCATTGCTCTTCCTTGCTGGCTGTATCTCATGTGTTTTCCGTCAGAGTGATACAGGCACTCGGAGCTTCGGCCCCACTCATCACTCTGACAGCCCCAGCTGCCTAACAAGAAAAAACTAATTCCACAGCAGGGGCTGGATATTAATGTGCTGAGCTGCTTCTTATTGTTGGCAAAACTTTTCTTATTTCCCTTTTTTTAATTAAAAATCACAAATGAAGTGGTTCTGACACTTGACAGTTAAAATCTAGGCCTAATAACTGAAGGTTATTATTAGGCCCAGACTTAACAGTCAAATTAAACGCATTTTAGGCTGCAAGCTGGGTGGGTGACAGGTGGCTCCTTATCCACAGGTCAAAAAATACATGAAGACCCATAAACATCTGGCTTTGCAAACATCTGGCATTCTGAATGCTGAAAATCAGCATTCAAAACAGGGTCAAAAATTACTCTGCCGCAGAACCAGGTATTTATGGGCTCTGACTTTCATTTGCATTGATATAAAACACAACACTCAGGCAAAAGCCTTACTATTTTACTAACAAATTTAGTTTTACTCACTCATACTGGCCAGCATTTAATACACATGTTGAATTCATTTCCATCAAATCCTCTGAAGTCTGTCAAACGCCCTACATCAGATGTGTAACATTAGTCCTTTATCATTTGAGCCAGATACATGTTGTTTTTCATCTCTTAGACTTGACAATCAGCACTTGACAGACAGCTGCTATTTGTCTGTGTATGTTACTTCTTTCACATGCACAATTTCATTATTTTCGATGGAAAGCGCTCAAAACTGAAAGTGACGCCTTAGTGGTGCAAATCTGTCAGGACATGCAGGGCACCAAGGTGGAAAAATCTCACCTTCTTCCAATGCAGTAATTGCCACAGGACTTTCTTGCTGGTCTGATGTCTGATATTTTTTTCCAAACCTGAAAGAAGAAATACACCTTAGAGTGCTGGAAATCCATTTGTCCTTCATTTTAACAATGTTTTAGATAACAGTGAGGTAACAGTGGAGTTGCCATGAATGTCAGACGCAACTAAACATAAATGAAACAATATGAATACTGAGCAGAGCAAGGTGGTTGGTAACTTCTCTTATTGCCACCATGAGAGCATTGGTCAGGACGCTGCCAGCTACATGTGTTTGGGCACTTGTACCAGCGGTTCTAAACGGTTCCTTACAGTCTTCCAGTGACTTCTGTCAACTAATAAGTTGAAGTTGTTGCTGATTTTGGAATGCACAGTCTATTGTAAGAAATAAAAGACAGAGATCTGATTGTGTGCTTCTATTCTATTAGTCTGACTGGCCACCAGGAGACCCCTCATCTGATGGAGAGCAGAGGTACAATGTCCTCCATTTAAGCACTCAGTCAGTGGTTGAGTGTTGTGGGGCAGCTGAAGACTTGGCAGCAATACACTTTTGTTAAAAAGTTTCCCAGTCCTGCTCAGTGTTGCAGTCAGACATGGCGTACCCCTACGAGGGGTGCCCAACCTCCCAGAGGAACCAGATCCCGGACTCAATCGTGTTCTGGTAAATGGAGTTGCCATGGATGTCAGACCCAGCTAAACATAAATGAAACAATATGAATACTAAGCAGAGGAAGGTGGTTGGTGACTTCTCTTACTGCTGCCATGACTCTCAGAGAGCATTGGTCAGGACGCTTCCAGCTGTTTGGGCGCTGGAACACAAGAGATTCTCAAGCTACTGCACTGTCTGATGAAACCAAACAAATCACACCTACACAAAATCACACAGGTATTGCAGCCACTTGATTATTTTTATATATAAAATATTCTCTGCTATGTTATGGGAAGGATTTTCCACAAAGCAACTTTTCTAGTCTCATCGACCGCTCAGTGCTACAGTTATGCTCTTATTGGTCATCTACTGCCACCACACATAATTGCACTCATGCTCTGATGAAGCAGCTGTCAGAGGCCGTTTTATGGTTTAGTGCCTTGCCCAAAAACACTTCATTATGCTTTCTGAGCGACCTGGGGATTGAACCACCGACCTTTGGATAAGTGAACGGCCGCTCTGCCTCTACATCTGAGCCACAGCCACTTAATGCCCCACCAATATCCCAATCCCCCACAATGATGACTAAAATCCTCCATGGAACTGACACGTGTGCATGGGGCAATGGGGCTCCACGTGGAATCTGGGGGATCTGGAGGGGGATCTGGAGGGGGCTCCGGGGGGTCCCCTGCAAAGAGTCATTTGATTTCACAATAATTTCATCTATAAATTACACAATAACAGACAACATGACTACTCTCCGTCATTGGTTTCAAATTAATGACTGATGAAAACATTTGGGATAAAGTTGGAACACAACAACACAACAATATAATTTACAGTCCCCTTGGGGAAATTTGAATCCATGACAAACTTCCCCAAGGGGACAAAATGAGCAATAAAAAGCTCCGGCGTGAGGACACTGCCTTGACTACAGACCAGTGTCCTGAGGTTGATGTGCTGAACACTCATGAAATAATCCCAGTTCAAGGTCCAGTGACTCCGCTCCTGCAGGGCATTCAACCATAGCACCTGATCTTCATCAGCAGACACCAGATCAGCAACTTCAGAGCTCGGCACATCCTGTTCGAGTTGAGCATCGGACTTCATCCTCTCCGCTTAAAAGAAAGAATCCAGTCGACCTTGAATCAAGATTATTTGATCAGGGCTTTCTTTACAACATCAAGAGGGACCCTGTATTGTTAAGGCCTGTGAGCTTAAAGTGCTGAGTTTTGCCGTTATACGAGGCCGTTTACATCCACATATGAGGTGAGGTGCACCGAAGGTCACATGGTTTGTTAGAGGAAAACACATTTGGGGAAGGAAAAAAAATATAAAACTTTTTCTTTTCTAGTAAGAGTTTGACATATATTTTCTATTCTCCTAAAAGAACAACCTGTCAGTCAGTAAAGCACAGTATAATAAACAGGCAAATACAATATGACCTTTTCCCAGCTCAGCTCAGCTCTTCGGGACAAGACTCATCAGTTTACCGAAAGGTGATGGGAGATAAGTACCTTCCTCAGTCTGACACAACGGCCTCCTTTACCTTTTTTCAAAGTGGACACACCTCCCCTACAGACAGGAAAACTTTTAACCACATAACATTTAGCTTTAAAACACCTACTGTGCAACGCTACTGTGTTCCACAGTCACGTCCCTTTTTCAAGAGATTAGATGTTTATTTTTTTTGTATTATGGGTTCAACTAGCAACAGAGAAAAGCTCTGCTGACACCACACAAACACTTTCCACTACAGTTTCTGTACCCAAGCTGAATCTGATACATGAGACTGACATGAAAAAAAAAAAAAAAAAGCATGTTTTTTAGCTGTTTCAGCAGGGACACATGTCCCTGCTGCATCTCAAAAATAAATCCAAAACGTATTTAAAATTAAACATACAGAGACACAGAGAAACTAAACCTTCAAAACGTCCAAAAACTACAGCTTGCTACTACTGGCAACAAGGGTAGCCCCGATGAACACCCCACGCCTCTGGCAAAAAGCAGGAAGGCAAGAGATCTGTGTAAATATTGCTGAATCAGTTTTAGTTTGAAGACTCCAGGGGCCTCATTTATAAAGCTTGCGTACCCACAAAACCGTACCTAAAACTTGCGTACCCACAAAACCGTACCTAAAACTTGCGTACGTCATTTCTACGCAAAGGTTGTGCTCTATAAAAAACAGACTTGACGTAAAATATGTGCAACTCTGACCCATGCGTACGCACATTTTGGAAGAAAAGGGGAATTGGCGACACAGACGGTGCGGTGGTGAACTGAAGTCAGATTGAAGAAATGAAGAGTGGGAAGAACGATTAAGTGTTTATGATTGCCCTTCACACATTTAATTTCAACCCGTATCATGTGTTAGAGCCATGTCATCAGAATGATTTAATTCAACTGTGTTATTTGGCATTGGACTGAGTAATTGTTTCGGAAACATCTCCTTAGAATCTAACTGAAAAAACTAAATCAAGATCCCTTCTCTATATATTAATCCCCACCGTTTCTCCGTCATTTTGTCCACTCCCGGAGTGCAGGAGGAGGAGAGGACGGCGCATAAAGCATCTGCCTAACATCTGTAAATAACAGAATATTTTCCTGTGATACTGTGAACACATAATCAAATGCCAATGAAATCCTAAGTGTGGAAAACAAAGCCATTAACAATCATTATACTTTATACTTTCCTGTTCTCAGTTCGTCAGCTCTACTTGATGCTTTTCATAACAAACCAGGCATAAAGAAAAGGGTAATGTTCACACACATCAGTCTAAAGAATATTTTTCGTGGTGGGGGTTAACACGAACTGATTATCAGTCTGATTATTGTAAACCTATAAATACAGCGGTGAGCCCTGTGCGTAATGCTGCACCATGGCACTGCTGGCACTGCTGGAGGACTATGCCAATGGCAGAATTAGGAGGGAGAAGGTCTTCAAGGACTATAACGACTTATTGGCCCATGATGATGACTGTCTTATGAGCCGTTTTAGATTCCCTAGAGCTGCTCTTGGATTTATGTGCTGAACTGGGTCCAGCATTAGAGAAGATACAACACGCCGGAGCCACGCCATCCCGGTGCAGACGCAGGTCCTCACCCCGTTTTTAAATGCGCAAAGCGCAGAGGAAACCATCTTCAGTGAGGTCCATGCCCGTGCGCAGTCAGCGGTGATGCATGCCACCGGCCTCCTGAAGTTTGGAATGTTGTCCCTCATTATGACCCGGAGGCAGAGCCCCTTTCAAAACAAGCGGGATATGAACAGGGTGCAAGATTCCGTCAGGATGTCATGCGGCGTTTATAAAGACAACTAAAGGTTCTTTTTGGGCATTGCCTTTTAATATTTCTGCTATTTCAACCATTACATTTCTCATTTGTCTCAACTCCTCCGTCAGGTTGTTGATTGCTTGTATTGTCTCCCTTTGTAGCTGCAGGACTGTATCGGTGAGCACCCGACCGCTCCCAGGCATAACAGAATAACGCCAGTTATGGACGCGATTTTTGTGTAGATCGGCATCAGGTCAGGTCAGGAGCACTGCCCCCCCCTCAGTTGCAGTCGTCAGGAGTACTGCACTGCTTTGCTTCCTTTGGATTTTGATTCCTTTGCTGTGACCTCCAAACAGGATGGTTTTTCGGGCCTCCACCTCACCGACAAGCGTCTCCACTTCCGCCTCAGAAACATTTCTTTTTTTTATCTTTTCTTCCTGTATGCGTCATAGTTCCAACGAGACATAACACTTGTATCTGAGTCTTATTTTATATTCATGAGATGACTATGAATATATCTTAATTTGGAAATGAACACTTGCAAAAAAGGACCTTTAATAAAAGCCAAACATTTTCAGGTTTCACAGGAATTTACAAAGCATAAAAAGACAGTTAGTAGATTATTACATTTGATCTGCTTAGCTCACCTGTCTCTACATCTGAATTGAATTCACCCACCTATGCACTCCTTTGTGGACCTGCATGGAGGGGCGGTTCATTAGTATGTGAGTGTTTGAGACAAATGCAAAAATATAATGCACATTTACATTTCCTCCATGTCAAACCAGTCACTTGTTTTTTACAGAACCGTCTGACATGAAACAAATTAGATTTCTGGTTTTTGTATGTTGCACTGATCCTGAAAATGAAAACCACACTTCTGATTCACACCAACCTACTGAGAGTGAAACAGAGTGGAAAAAAAAAGACTTCTTGGATAATTATGACTGTCTGACAAATGACAACACTAATCTTTGCTCAGAAAAACAATCCACATTTACATTTTCCTGAAAAGCAATCACTCAAGGCTGTGCAGTGGTTGAATATTAACTGTCACTTCCTAAAATAAATTACATTACTCAAACAGCTTGAAATTATCTGTTTATGTCAAGAAGCATTGGCATTCTATGAGCATTCTGATATACTGTGGAATCGGTGCACACCTGCGACTTCTGGGACAATTTTTATTAAAGTTCAGTGACTGTTAAGTTGCAGTGTATGTGGCAAAGACTGAAATAGGGTTTGGTGATATGACGATATTAGATTGTGAAGAATTAGAATGTGTTGCCGATTGGCCAAAGCAGAGATTATTGTCGATAGGGCACAATCTATTCACTGCAGTTCTGTGCCCCTTTCTTTCACACTGTTTGCTAGTCCGCTTAATGTGACGCTTGTGTTGCAGCGTACTGGCTAAGACTCAAACTTCATTGAAGTCTTGAGTGAACATATGTCATGAAAATTTAAGCCAAAATAAAGGAAAAGAAAAATATAGATTTTCCTGAAAAACGTGGAAATGCCTGAACGACTGAACATCGAACACAATCAAGATCCATAAGAAAACTCAAAAAATTAAGTTGTTCATCTTTTCAATGAAAGGGAACTGTAAACCTCTTCATGTTCCAATTGCCCCTTGAAGTTCTTTTTTTTTTCAGTAAAATGTCCCCAGAATGAGGATTGACCCACTGGCCTTCCTCAGTGTCCTGCAGGGATCTGATTCTTCCTCTGTTCACTGGACTCTCTGCTTGACTCATGCTTACCATGATTGTGCGTGTGTAGTTATCTGTCTTCTGCTCTATTTAGACACTTGGATGTACTCATTAATAAATGGTGTCTGGACCCTATTGGCTAATATTGGCCATGAAAAGTTGGAATTAAGGTTTGTCCAAAAAGGCTCTTGACTTGCTAAATTGTTGCTTATAAAAAAATGGTCTAAATCTGGACAAATCCAGACTAAAGAGGCACCACTACAGGTTGTAGACATGATGGATAAAGTTTTATGCTAATTTGAACTCTAAATGGCCAATGTCACATAACCTTTAGCAAACTAATGGTGTAATTAGTTCATTCAGAACATTCACACATTTGTTTAGTTGTTTCTGCTGTTCTAGTTCAGTTGTTGAATTGTGTTCTTGGATTATCTCAGATGTTTGTATCAATTCTCAACAGTGATTTTGAATCATGGTAACGGTCTGTTTCATTGGCTGCCTGTCAATGTTTGAAAATGTGACCAAAATAGTGATATTATCAGCCATCCATCCATCCATCTTCTTCCGCTTATCCGAGGTCGGGTCGTGGGGGTAGCAACTTCAGCAGGGAGCCCCAGACTTTCCTTTCCCCGGCCACATCGACCAACTCTGACTGGGGGATCCCAAGGTGTTCCCAGGCCAGAGTGGAGATATAATCTCTCCACCTGGTCCTCGGTCTGCCTAAGGGCCTCCTCCCAGCTGGACGTGCCTGGAACACCTCCCAAGGGAGGCGCCCAGGAGACATCCTAACCAGATGCCCGGACTACCTCAACTGGTTCATCTCAATGCAAAGGAGCAGCAGTTCTACTCTGAGCTCCTCTCGGATGACCGAGCTCCTCACCCTATCTCTAAGGGAGAAGCCAGCTACCCTTCTGAGGAAGCTCATTTCGGTCACTTGTACCCGTGATCTTGTTCTTTCAGTCATGATCCAGTTCTCATGACCATAGGTGAGGGTAGGAACGAAGATTGACCTCAGTGACTTCTCTCAGGGAAATTGCCGATGACCCCCCTTCATCCTCCAGCTCTGTCTCTGCTTCAGAGGGTGGGTATGTAGGGTTTAGGAGTTCCTCAAAGTGTTCCTTCCACTGCCTGACTATCTCCTCATTTGAGGTCAGTCACGTCCCACCCTTGCTGTATATGGCACAGATGGTTCCCTGCTTTCCCCATCTGAGGTGCCGGACAGTCTTCCAGAACAGCTTTGGTGCCGACCGAAAGTCCTTCTCCATGTCCTCTCCGAGCCTCACTCACTCCCTCAGCGACTGCCGAGGCCGCAGCCCTTCGGGCCCGCCGGTACCCTGCAACTGCCTCCGGAGTCCCCCAAGACAACATACCCCGGAAGGCCTACTTCTTCAGTTATCTTCAGTGTCCACCGGGTTGCCGCCCCTTGAGGCACCCAGGACCTTGAGGCCAAAGCTCTCTGCTGCAGCTTTGGCAATGGAGGATTTGAGGATCGACCGCTCGTACTCAATGCCCCCAACCTCCACAGGGATGTCGGAAAAGCTCTGCCAAAGGTGGGAGTTGAAGGCCTCCCGGACAGGGGGCTCCTCGAAACGTTCCCAGTTCACCCGCACTACACGTTTGGGTTTACCAAGTCTGTCTGGAGGCTTCCCCCGCCACTTGACCCAACTCACCACCAGATAGTGATCGGTTGACAGCTCAGCCCTTCTCTTCACCTGAGTGTCCAAAACATGCGGCCTAAGATCCAATGATACGATAATAAAATCCATCATTGACCTTCGGCCTAGGGTGCTCAGATACCAAGTACACTAATGAGCCTCCTTATGCCCGAACATGGTGTTTGTTATGGCCAGTCCATGACTAGCACAGAAGTCCAACAACAAGGCACCACTCGGGTTCCTCCCAATCAAACCACTCCAGGTTTCTCCATTATTGCCCACATGTGCATTGAAGTCTCCCAGTAGGACTATGAAGTCCCCTACCGGGGCCCCATGCAGGAACCTGTTCAGGTTCTCAAAGAAAGCCGAATACTCCCAGCTGCTGTTCGGTGCATATGCACAAACAGTCAGAGTTTTCCCCCCTGCCACCCTAAGGCAAAGGGAGGCGACCCTCTCGTCCACCAGGGTAAACTCCAACACAGCGGCACTCAGCTGGGGACTTGTGAGTATCCCCACACCCGCCTGGTGCCTCACGTCTTGGGCAACTCCGGAGAAGAAAAGAGTCCAACCCCTATCAAGGAGCACGGCTCCAGACGGGGGCCCCGGGCTTCCTCCAGGCAGGGTCCTCTTTTTCCCTCTTTTTTTCTTCATGGGGTTTTTGTGGATCTTTGTCTGGCCCCTCGCCTGAGACCAATTTGCCATGGGAGACCCTACCAGGAACACGAAGCTCCAGGCAACATAGCTCCCAGGTTCATAGGGATAAGGTAATGGTCCCCGGAGAGGACCATCACCACAATATACACCACATTTGCATGCATATTGTCAGCCATTGTGAGATTTTTTGTGAGGTTCCAGCGGCCCGAATCAATTTTTTTCCACCCTTTTTGACCCAGATCTGATTGGCCGAAATCACATGTGATCTGATCTTTTCTGATCTGAGTTGGACCACATTCATATGTGCTTCTAAATCGGACACAGATGAGATTCTTTGAAATGCAACCTCAGTCTGAACAGCCATGCGACCCGTATTGGGATTCAACTGGATCGTTTTGTCGCTTTAAATTGACAATCGTCATAATTGTGCACAGGCAGGAGTCACAAAACAAAAACAAACATAGCAGACAGCTGCGATGGAGGTAGTCAGCGGAGGGACATTGAAATATTAGACCTCATCAGTATTTGGGGTGACACATCTGCCTGCTTCCACTGCACATTGACATAAAAATGAAACTGTAAATGTTAATATCTGTGGCCTCCATGTCTGTTATTCCCGACTGCTTCCTGTGTACTTCTGTACACAGAGTAACATTTTGTTGTTCTTCCTCTGGTCGCATCGGGGCCAGGACCAGTTCATATGGGAGTCTAAGTTTCAAAAGACAATGTGATCAGCTGAATAAAAAAATTCGGATCTAGAAAGAAATCCACATTAAGCACTAAGATTTACAGTGTGAATGTAATATTTTAATGAAATTTAAGGGAAAGTAATTATTGGTCCTTTGGGTGTATCTGCAATTAATTTTGAGAACAACTGCTCTTTGCCTGTGTGTCATTGTGGTTGTTGACAGGAGAACAGGGTAGCACAGCAGCAGTAGGAGGTAACGGAATGGTTTAACAGTAAATAGAAGAAAAGGCCAGAGATTTGTAGCTGGTGGATAAGCTGGTGTTGAAAGTTTGAGCAGCAGCAGACCAGCCAAGGACAAGAGAACAAACAACAAAGCACAAGAGAAAAATACACTCTGCAGAAGATGAAATACGCACAACTGTCTGGCAACAAGTGGTTGAAAACCAAGCTTCATACACTTCATGTCATGAAGATGATAAAAGACAGATGTGTCTGAACCGGAAGCTCTGCTGTTCACCTGATCCCTGCTTGTGACACACACACATACACACACACACACACGCACTAACGGGAGGAGACACTTGTGAGACAGACAGGGACACACACACAGGAAACATCAGGAAGCTCAATAGTTCTCAGCTCTATAGCTGAACCAGATGGAAAATGTCTAGATAAATCAAAACAAATCGGGAATACCACAGGTAGTGACAATCCCTAATAGAAACTGTTTTTGGTTGTACATTTCGAACAAGCAGTGGCCAATGTCACGTAATCCGGCAATGGTGTAACACAGTCGTTCAGGACATGCAAACATTTCTAAGGCTGTCCCAGCTTCTTCAGTCCAACCAGAAGGAGAGAATTGTAAATATTACCGTGTCAGTTATCCTGGTTTATCCTGAAATCACCCGTCCTCAGTTATTTCTACAGACTAAACACAGCTGAATAAGGTTGATGATTTTATTTGAAGCAATTTCATTTTTTAAGGCAGTTTCTATCAAGCTTAGATTAATATAAAAGTCACAGGCCAACAAACTCCCAAACATCCCCAGAGTTTTATGTCTTTATTTGATTGCTCTGAGACAAAACAGGAAATTAGAGATTTAAAAAAGAAAAGCGAAGATGTATGATGATATATGAATACATATATTTGAAAGCAAGCCTGATATACCATGCTATTGTAAAAACACTCTGTGTCATTCACTCATTTTCATCCGCTTATCTGTTTCTGGTTCACAGGGGGAGCTGGAGCCAATCCCAGTGAACGTTCCAGGCGAGGGCGGGGTACACCCTGGACAGGTCGCCAGTCCATCGCAGGGCCAACATACAGAGACAGACAGAGACCAACAACCACTCACACTCACACTCAGACCTACGGACAATTCAGAGTCACAATTAACCCAAACATGATGTCTTTGGATGGTGGGAGGAAACCCACGCATGCATTGGGGGCATTTTTTTGCATTTTTTTTTTTTTCTCTTAATTTTAAAAGAGTTTTTCTGGCTTTACTTGATAGTTACGGAGCCCCTAAAATCCCAAAAGGTGGTATTTTTTTATCTTGTGCGCACAAGTTAATATTTTGTTCCCTCAAGATAATTATCTTGTAGGCACAAGATAATAACTTGTGCGCACGAGTAAAAAAAAAAAAAATACTTCTGGGACTTTAGGGGCTCCGTAATCTTCAACCATCTCACCCACCAAAAAAACTGACAATTCAAATAAAGCAATGAACGCCGCCATGTTTCAAACATACCCGAGAAATAAACAAACTATTAAAAACTATAAACGTGATTTACCCCCGTGGTCTTCAAAGCATAGGCCTATCACGCTTTTAGCCTACTGTTAACCTGTTCCCACAAGATAAATAACTTGTTCGCACAAGTTAATTATTTTGCTCTCATAAGATAATAAGTTGTTCCCACAAAATATTAACTTGTGCGCACAAGATAAAAAAAATACCACCTTTTGGGACTTCAGGGGCTCCGTAGATAGTACAGCTTGAAGAGTGACAAGAATGGGGAGACAATGGGGAATGACATGTGGCAAATGATACTGGCTAGAGTCAGCCACCTGTTTATGGGGCACATGCTCTACCCGCTACACCACCGGCACCCCTGTTTGGGTAGTTTTAACAGTAGTGGGGAGTTTTAAGAACAGAGAAACTGGTCCTGGGAAGTTGTGATTCAGTTTTTTTAACAAAATGAATCAATGACCTGAAACAGACTGGCCAATTTTTAGCTGACTCCCTGTTTCTCTCTCTCATATGCACCCTCATACAATCTAGTTGATTGTTGAATAATGCAGAATTTTGACAGCCAGGTGCAGAGGATCTAAGAGAGGAAGAGAAGGTGAAGCAGTAACCACAGCCTCACCTCACTGCTCACAGTGATTCTGGAAGTTTGGAGCCAGATTTCTGCCTTGTCACTTTTTGACCTGAGGCAGGCCAAGCCATACCCATACCCCCCATTAAAATCCATCATCGTCCAGGTAATTTTACTTGTGTCCTGTTTTTTTTTTTAAAGCAAAATTGGATTGAACACCCCGAGCTAGATACAAACTTTTCAAGTTTGCAAAATCTGATATATAGGTGCTTTAAATGGGGTTTCATGTCACAATAAAGACTGTTTATGTAAAAAAAAAAATAGAATAATTATGATTAAAAAAATAATAATATAAACATCTAAATTTAAAAGATGGTTGAATAGCTAGAATAATATTGCGGTTCCCTTGGTACATCGCAGGTTTCTGCGGCCGATCGAAATTTGGCTTAGTCTTCCCAGACGATTTCGTACATGCCACACTATTGGCCGATAGAGGAGACACGACCAATGATAGCATGCTGTTCAGTATCCTGGGTGCTGATTGGCTTAGTGACCACAGCCTCAATTCCCAGCATCCTAGCTTTCATCATCCCACGCTGCTCAGTTTGCTTCCTACGAACACGTCCTCTACATCGCTCAGCATCTTTATTTGTGTTTAAGAGTGTAGAAAAGGCTTATAAGAGTATGTGGAAGCTTTATAAAAGCTTTAACATATAAAGATGTAAAAAAATATATACATTACAATACCCTGATGAGTCACTTTAGCCAACCTGTTTCTACTTCGCAGATTTTCTCCTCTCGCGGGGGGTTCTGGAACGTAACACCCGCGATAGTCGAAGGATTACTGTATCTGAAACAGTCAGACCTTATCTGACCCAACAACAAATAAAAATAGACCTTATCCAAATACATTTTTGATATTTGGTCTCCAATGCTCATTTTAAATGTCCAGTAACTGAATCACTTTGAGTCAGTTTCTACTTTACCAATCTCCATTTTACATTTAATTTTCCAATACATTCTGTTGTTGGATCCATCCTGAATCCTTGACATATTTTTTGGATGAAAGTTATCCTAATCTAATGAAAACGCAAACTGAAGGTTTGATCTAACTTGCAGCTGAGACCAGATGATGTGATCTCATACAAATTTAGCCGTGAACAAGATTTGATCCAATCAATTATCCTAAATCCAATTAGATTAAGCCTGAACAACTGGGCCCTGAAGCCTGAGACTGTCCATTTGGAAAATCTTCAGTTTTGAATGAGCCCATTTGCAGCAATGACAGTTGTTTAATAGCTCTCTCTCTCTCTCTCTCTCCATAAAGCAGCAAAAACAAAACAAACAAACAAATAGATATAATAGATCTAATTTTATGTATGAGTCTGTGGCACTGAGGTGTGATGATTTAAAAATTCATTTGCATGTGCTTGAAGCGAGGAGCCATTCCCTCATGGGGATATACACAAGAACTGAACGTCTTCATCTGCGACTTGTAGCTGCAACATTCTCCACGTCTTCTTACTATTAATCTTTGACTGTCTGTCTGGATGAGGAGCAAAAGTTAGATCGCTGGTCAGGCCATGCTATAAGAATTCCCAAACTACTTTGTTTAAGCTTTTCAATTCTAGCAACAGAATCGCTAATGTACATGAATGAATCATTTGTTAGTTGTTTCTGCAAAAAGACAAAAAAAGATATGAGGCTTTGAATGCACAAAAACCGACACACGTGTGCAGGACTAACCCTCTGCAGTGCTTTCAGATTTTCTGCATGCATGCACAAAACTGCTGATACCACCTTTTTCATTCAGTCACACCAGCAAAATCACAGTTTTACAATGTCAAGGAGCTTTTACACAACTCAGACATGGAACATTTTTAACGCCCCCCCGCCCCACGTTAACAAGCCGAATAGTGGTGTCATTTGTGCTCCGTATAATTACCTCCCTGTTAAACACCCTGCTCCTTCCTTCACATTTCTATTTTATTACTATGTTGTGTTTTCCATCTATACCTCTCGTGCGAGCCCACTGCGCCCCCTATGAAAGATTAGGGCCAAATTGATTCCCCGGTTGACTGACTTTGCAAATTGCTCATGTCACTGAGCGCTTCAGGTGGAGTCAGCAGGAGGCTGTGTGGCAAAAGGCGCCGCGGAATAACCTGTGTAACCTGGGTCTCCAATAATGAATCAGGGTGAGACCTCTGGTAATCCTGGAAGCACACAAACAGCCTCAGAAGTTTGCAATTACACGTGCTAGATATCGGCTCAGTTCACTACACCTTTTAGCAGATTACCCGGGAGGATGGCAGCTGTTGAAAGGAACACTCTTGTTCCCTGTCAAAGCTAGCGATGTGTCGTTTGTGAACGATTCGTTCATTTTGAACTAATCTTCTGTATGACTCAGGAGTAACAAGTCATCTCAATGGGTGATTTGTTCTTTCTTCCCTGGTCCGCGTATACGCACCACCGGCTCACATTTGTCACAAATGGGTCTTTCTGCCGCATATTCTCAGTGTAGGAATGACAGATTTGTTCACGACACACAAATGAGTCTCTCATTCAATTGTCCCATGGCTGCTGCGCAGTGTTACCGGCCTGAGCATTCCCCTTTAAGGAGGTGATCTTGTGGGTAGTGTGTGAGGTAGTCAGCATGTAGCCGTGTTTTTCTGTGTGCGCCTGCAGAGAAGCGTGTGTGTCCTTATCACTGGTGAATTGCGTGAGTAGTAACGCCAGCTGTAGCCACTGTAAGCTTGATAGTCAATGTGATGAAAGTCAATTCTGCAGCCATAAAAGTCCTGTGTTGTAATGTTGGAAGGAAGAAAAGAGCTGAATAAAGCCCCGCTCCATGTGTTCAACTACTCCGCCTCTCCTCTTCTGTGTGTGCGAAATTAGCCCGGATTGCTAGTTACAAGTGTCAACAAGCCACCGTGGTGTGTGGCCAAGGTGAAACAAGACTTAGCTTTCTAACCAGCTGTTCCATACTACGGGTAGGAACTACAAAGCTGTGGAGGTAACCGCAGACTCAGTGTAGAAATGAGTGATTTGTTGACGCCTCATAACTCCGGGTCTTCGGGTCTTTCGTTCATTATTCACATGGTTACAGCAGTAACATGACCAATGCTGTTATTACTGGTGAGGAGAGCTATCGGACATTAGCACAAAAGTTAACGTTAGCTATGTAGCTATGGGATGGATGTTTAATTTGCCTTTCCATTGGAACGAATTCATACACTACGGGTCTTCAGTGACCAGGTAGGCTACAGAGAATAAGAATTTTTTAATGATAGGCGGAGCGCTCTCCTACCGGATAATGAAGTAATCAGTCATTTCAACTTCAGTAGGCTATGGCCCAAAAGGGTGTTCAATAGTTTAACAACAGCAAACTTGTGTATTTTATGCCAAGTGAAGCAAACCATGTTGCTCTTCAGTGTTTTTTCAGTCATTACTCAAATGACAGCTACAGCGCCACACTGTTTCCAATGAACAAAATGAAGGAATAACTTGAAAAAAGATTAGCTCATTTTACTGAACAAGATTCAAAGACCTGAGTCAGTAAAAAAATCCGAACTTCCCATCACTAGTCAAAACTTCGATTTCAATATAGTTTTATTGCATTTAACGTAACTTTTTCATGTGTGTTCTATATGTTGAGTTGTTTTTGTCCATTTCAACCAATGATATCGATATCAGTGGACGCTGAGTCCAGGCCCGAAGCTGATACAGATTCTATCTAATGACCATCAGAGGGTGACTCCATTGGTTTCAAAAAGAAGTTAGATTATATTGAAATCTATTTATTACCATATTAAATAACCGTGGTTTCATTTTCAAAACAAGGTGATGTTTTTTTGATGACATTTTTTACATGATGGTCACACTTAGAGGAAAATGGACCGTAAAGCAGCGGATGCATTTGGGTGTGGCCCCAGTGTGACTGACAGATGCAGGAAAATTATAAACTACAAGCTCAAAAGCAGCAGCTCACAAACCAGTGGGTGACATCACCGTGGGCTGACCTTTGAGACTGCTCTCTGTCACTGTGTTATGTATTTGTATTTGCATTGTGTGAATGACCAAGCTCCTGCATATCTCAGACACCTCACAGTTCCTTACTGTCCCAGTAGGTCACTTTGCTCTCTGGATGTAGGTTTACTTGTGGCTCTTGGAGTCCCTTAGAGTAAATCGGGAGGCAGATCTTTCAGCTATCAGGCTCCTCTTCTATGAAACCAACTCCTAGTATCGGTCCGGGAGGCAGACTCTGTCGCAGCTTATGACAAAGCCTACAGTTTCTTTCATTAAGCTGCTATAGGCCTAGCGTGCTGGGGAATGCACTTCTCTCTCACCACGCATGTATATCACAACATTTAATTTTTTCTTTCCTCTTTCAGTATTTGAGGTCAATCGTGCAAGTCAGCACTGTGACCTGCATGATTGATATGGCAATATATTTACACCGGATGCCCTTCCTGCCGTACCCCTCACCATTTATCCAGACTTCGGACCGACAAAATAAGATGCTGCATAAATTATTATTATTACTTCAAAGCACGCTACTGATATTGCTGTCTCTCTTTTGTCACCATCACTCCCACAACTTTCCTTTCTGCCTCAGCAACCAAGTGCTGCGTGTTGCCATATAATTTTTTGATTGGTTGATCTGGCACGTGTTTCCACCAGTAGGAACAGGGGTGTCATGTTTTTTTTTCTGCTTGTGAGCACTTTCCTTAGAATAGTCTGATTTTACCGTTTCCTGCTGCACCAAGTGTGCACCAAACATGACGACAAAACATGGCGGAAATAATTTATCTTAAGTCTGGTTTTAATTGACCTGTCAGCATAATTTAAAAACTGGCATATAGTTTGAAGTCCACATGTCTGACACAAATCAAAACGGAGACTCAGCGTAGCTGTGTCTTGCTGCTCCATCATCTTAAATCGGTCTTGTGATATGGACGTTTCGTCATGTCTGTTATCTCCAAAGGGTTAAGTCACATTTTACCATTTCTGACTCAACTCTATGCTTGAACCAGGTGAAGGATTTTAGTCATTAGCATAAATGTTCAGCTCTCAGTCACTCAGAGACATCCTGTGACCACAGGATACCTCATGATTTTTAATGTCAAACGTCTTTATTTAATGTTTTCACTTGATTTAATCCCCTGTTCAGTTGGTTGCAGGGAGGAGGACACTACTGTGGACAAATCCCCTCAAGGTAAAAACCTTGTGATCCATGAGTGAAGGAATCAAACCAGGAGGAGCTAAGGACTATGACCTCACTTCCCATGATCCAGTATCATCATTGTTTTGATTGAAAGTGTTTCAGTGGCAGAATTTGATTGGATGCAGCATCTCTGCTTGTGCTTCAAAATTTATTTAACATTCTTTTCTGTTGGGAAAAAAAACAGCACTTGAATCAAATAGTCTACAAAGCTGTGCTGCATAGATTGGGCCAGTTCAGGTTTATACACTCTCTCCCTGTGCTGGTTGCCATGTGAGAAAACACAGACTACACAAATACAGCAATGATCACAGAGACACTGCACGCTTACATTCTGTGAGGCAGCACACATAGTTCATGATCCGCAAGCAAACATTTTCCATGTTGAATCCACTGTCTCTTGAGTCCACAGTCATCGGCGGCTGCCGCTTGCATCATTTCAAAGAAATCTAACCAAAACATCTTTTCTTATATCAGTACCAAACAACTTCCAAAACTGTCTGCCGCCAACTCTTTTGACAATTTCGTGCTCCTTTGGATTGGCACCCTGAGTCACAGTCTATCAAATATTTCCTGGGCTGCTGTGTAGTGTATCTGCCCTGATTACTGCAGGGGATTTGAAAACATCGACACAAAATTACAAACAAAGTTTAATGGATTTCCAGTGGTTTGGAAAATAATGTATTTGCTATATTTCCACTCTTTTTACTCTACAGTGTGTTTGCAAAGTTTTCAGATCCCTTCACTCTTTTTCACTTCTTGCAGTGGTTTTACTCTGGTATTTTTTACGGTCCCCCATTTGACACTTCTCTTTATTCTATCTTAAGTGCTGAAATCCATTAGAAGATGGATATCAGAGGATCCGTGGGTTTGAGAACCAAAAACGATCTCAGTGTAGTTTTCCGTCTCCTCTATCAGGTTTTTCTCTTGAGATATGGTAACATGTCAGTGAGCCAATTAGAAGAGAGACTCAGACATGCGTCTAGTAATGGGCCGACTGCTTTTTGAGGGAGCCAAGAAAAATATATAAATCAGGTAAATATGCAGAGAAACTATATCCTGCAAGTTGTGATGGTGGGTCCAAGCCAACCCACTGCATCAGCACCCGTTGGTTTATGAGCTACTGTTTTGAAGGCTCAAGTTTGTTAATTCGGTTCATAAAGTTGTTGGAATAAAAGCATAAAAGGCCAAAATATTGAAACTCAAAAGAAAATAAATAGAACAATTTCCCCCTGGAATTCAATATAATACGACAAATTGGAGTCACTCCCTGATGGTCATTAGATGAACTGCAGGTTTAAGGCTCTGGCATTTGTCTCAAAGACATTGGCATCAAATGGGAGCTTTACATTTTTTTCGTCAGAATAGATTCCATGCTGAATTTAAAAATTTTATGAAAAGGATCATTGATAATCGAAGAGATAATTAATAGAATCAATAAGCCCACCCCCTGTTTGTCCTAATCATTTCTCATTTCTTCTTGCTCCTTTTCTCTTGTCTTTTTCCCAGCTGTTTGATTTTTTGTTCTTTTTAAAGTTTGGCTGGTATCTAATTTAAGTTGGAGTCAAAGTAAACCATAAACAGGATAAAAGAAAAGGACCATCTGTCGTTTAGTCACATCAGTAAACAGTAAATGCCAGCTGTACTGTGTTTTGGATGAGTCTCTGTATGTGCTGGAAAAATGCATTGAAATGTGTTGAAATCAGGCTGTAGTCTACTTCTGATTCCCAACAACTGCTTTCAGGGTTGTTATTTTTTTATTTATTTTTTTATTTTTTTGCAAGGTCACTGTGGTAAATAGAAAATTGGCTTTTAATTAGGAGGGTTGGTGAATGGCATGCACCAACATCTTTCCTTCCTTTAGATCTTTCCTTCGGTAGCCCGGAGGGTCTTCCTCTCCACAGATTGGCGTAAACAGCTCTGAACTGTAACAAAGCCTCTTATGCATTCCACAATCTTGCGTTGATGTTAGTCCATGCTTCTACCACACTCCAATGACTGCTAAATTGGACCATGAACTGAAAAATAGCTTTGGGCACAGAGAAGTATGCAAGAAAAAGGACAGAGGGAGGGATAGGTGAGGCGGGGGGGGGGGGGTGGCTGTATACTTTTTGTGTGGTCCAATATTTTATTCAAGCAGGAGTCAAATTGCTGGGCAGATATGACAGCTCGTGTTGTTCACAAACCTTTGTCAATTTATCAAGCTTGGGAAAGAGCATGTCAGGTTGGTTTCTTCTCCAGAAACTGACAATGTGAATATTTTGGAGAGCGAAATCAGTTCCCAGCAGTGTTGAAGCAGCCTGCACCATAATCCAAGTACAGACAGCCACCTTTAAATGAGCTTATAGGACGCAGCTGAACGTTAAATCCTGACCAGCACTGAGGCTCAGTTCCTGGGACGATTATTGTACATTTTCAATAAGATGACAAGAGACTTTCCTTCCTAGGGAGCTGTTTGAGTTTTTTTTAGTCATATTCTTCTGACTAAAATGTCACTTAGCTTTAAGTGTAATTTAGTCATCAGTGTTGTTTTAGTTTTAGTCTAGTTTTATAAAATATTGTAAAACCAGTCCACTAAATCTACAGTGATTTAGTGTAAAAGGTAATGAATTTCCTAAAGTCATTATTTTTAGCACAGCGGCATAGTGGTTAGTGCTGTTGCCCCACAATAAGAAGGTCGTGGGTTCGGTTCTGGCCCTGTGGCCTTTCTGTGCGGAGTTTGCTTGTTCTCCCCGTGCCTGCGTGGGTTTCCTCCAGGTACTCTGGTTTCCTCCCACCGTCCAAAGACATCATGTTTGGGTTAATTGGTGACTCTAAATTGTCCGTGGGTTAGTGTGAGTGGCTGTTGGTCTCTGTCTGTCTCTGTGTGTTGGCCCTGTGATGGACTGGCGACCAGTCAAGTGTGTACCCCGCCCTCGCCCAGTGTGAGCTAGGATTGGCACCCCCCATGACCCAGAAACGGAAATGCAGTATAAGGTGAATGAATGTCTGGAAGAAGACGTGAAACTAGAAACAATAAACTTATGAAGAAAATGTTTACTGAGCTAATAAATCAAGTGTATTGGGACAATATTCTAATGCAGGTTTAAGGCTCTTCAGCTTTGGCTTAACTTTGCAGCCTAGTACCTGTTCACTTTTACATGCAGTCATGGTGACTACCAACTGAGGGAGAGAGCAGGGAGAGAGCAGGAAGAGTTAACAGCTTCCATTAAGTTAGTTATTTTTATTACCTTTTGATATTCCCTGGCACTGTTGGGGAATTCGCTCTCCCTCCCAGGTACAACAAAGTCCTTCAGCGTTGATACTGGCCTGCAAAATAAATCCCAGTGGAGTAATGAAGTTGTTTTCAATGTGAACAAAGGTAAATTGTCACTATGATGGCCATAAAAATAGTGGTATTATAAAAGTTCTCAGAAATGCAGTGCGCTTCTTATGTAATAATATACCCAGCAAAGGTCCTCAAAGGGCAATCACCACGATGTATGGACTGTCTACATAGCCCAATTCCTCCTGCTGAGGTAGCAGTCCCATAAATTCTGACTCATCTTGTCATAAATGAGACTTTCATCACCCATTTCTGTTCATACATTTTTCTCTGCCACATTGTCAAAGAACATACATACATACACACTTAAAGCAAACAGAGGCACGTTCTAAGGTTATATATGCTTCCCTTGGCTCTAAATCTAGTCATTGGGGGCTTCCTTTCTTGTATATTTGAGCAAAAACATAACATTTCCCTCACCAATCCTCTAAATGGTATAAATATGCCACCAGTGCTGTGGTATTTGTCTGGAAGATCCCCAAACAAAGACTACGGCTCTGTCATTTCTTTCCCCATGTACATACAGACATGAAACCATATGCTGTGTGTACTTCACTAGATAAGATAACTGTCCTTCTATCAAGATACCACCTACTTTTATAATTACACTTTGGTATGATCCAGGTCTTGTCTTGAATTGAATTTGGTTCCCGGGGCTGGGTTCTTTCTGCGCAGAGTTTGCATGTTCTCCCTGTGCCTGCTAAGGTTTCCTCCGGGTACTTCAGTTCCTCCCACCATCCAAAGACATGCATGTTTGGGTATATTGGTGACTCTGAATTGCCCGTAGGTCTTAGTGTGAGTGGTGGTTGGCCTGTATCGTGTTGGGCCTGTGATGGACTGGTGATCCAGGGTGTACCACGCCAATCCCAGCTCACATTCCAAGAACCGGAAATGGATAAGCGGTAGAAGATGAATGAATGAATCCCTGTTATGGTATGATTCAACACACAGACACAGATAACGCTGGTTATTTGTAACACAAATTATCTTATATTTTATATAAGATAATTATCATGAAATCTAAAACCTGCTCTCTCCGAATAAGATATGCATCTCTCGGAAATATGTTTCACATTCTTGTCATCAAAATGTAAATGGTCTCATTTCAGAAAAAAAGTTGTTTGACCAAAAACTGAAAATTATTCATCAATTAAAATAGACAATGGAGCTGTGCAGGGATAAATAATAGAGACAGTGAATGGATCAATGGGCGGTATTGTATTTTAAAGGCACTGAGAAGTAATGACTCCCAACTGGTTTGTTAAGTCAGAAAATTATCATTCTTGTGTTATTTTAGAAAATGGAGACAAAGATCCATCTATTTCAGTCTGGTGAACTTGTTGATCCTTTCGATTTACCAGTTGAGAGAACATCAGCATCTGGGGGGGAGCTCGGGGTGAGAGCTGCTCCTCCTTTGACCTGAAAGGAGCCAGATGAAGTGGCTAAGGCATCTGGTTAGGATCCTCATGGGTTCCTTCCACTGGAGGTTTTCCAGGCATACCCAACTGGTAGGAGGCCCAGAGCATGATGGAAGGATTATGTAAATTATCAATGCATTGGGATTCTGCAGGAGGAGCTGAAAACTGTTGCTAGGGGGAGGGCCATCTTTGCAGACAACGCTGGCAGAAGACGATGGATGGATGGATGTGAACCTCGTCTCTTTTTGATGTCAGATTGTCCAAGCCATGTCAGTTTAACGACTAGCATAATTAACCGTGAGCCGGTGAGATGCATTGTGGTCATTGTAGGCACCAGCTGGAAGGATGGAATCAAAAGGATGATGTCTCATGTTCTGCTGCATCAATTTTAGATAGTCCACTGTAAAAAGGACAATGTAGAAAGCCAAGTCAAACAAGCATGGTTTATTTTCTTAACACCACTCAGCTGGATACTTTCCTGGAGCTGCACTGAATGTAGCCAACACAAGTCTAACAGGATTGATTCATTTCTGTCAGAGACTGCCACTACATTATTGTACATTGTGTTTATCGATGTTAAAGTTCAGTGAATGCTGAACCTACAATACAGACACGGGAAGCCAGTTTAAAGTGAAAGCAATAAAGTGAGTCAAGGTAACAGTCGGCAGGTGGAGTTTGTGGTGTGGTTGGTGGAGGGATCTGGGAGAATAGAGTCGGCAGATGCTGTTAGAGGTTTCTGGAACAGAGCTGAGGTCCAGAGGAAAGGAAGGTTTACTGTAGACAGGAAACAAATAACTGAGCCATACATCAAACAAGAAAGAACTGTCCATTTAAAATCACTTTTTCAACTTTTTAACATAATTTGTCATATATGGTATGATCATCATTATTATCATTTCTATCTCTTTCTTATGTCCTGCTCTGATTAAAAGCAGTTTGTAGACTTTGATTTAAAAGGTGCTATATTAATCAAGTTGTTATATTTATTATTATTATTGTTGTTGTTGTTGTTGTTGTTATTGCGACAGGTTGGCTGCTGGTATACTACTGAAGCAATTTAACAAACTGGTACCGACTAAAGAGGAAAACCAAACATTTATGTTGCAGGAGGTGAAAGTAGCAGGATGCAGGTGACACACACAGACAGACTGAGGGGCAACTGAGGATACCAACAACGACAACAACAAAAAAGAAAACACCAGACCATAGCAACTTTTGACCAGACTGTAACTGGTAATCCCTCAAGTAATAAAAATAAATGAGTCCAATCTGGTGATGCAGGCCGATGCAGTGCAAAGCTCACTGTGGCCTGGATTCAAAGATATAAATTTGAACTAGTTATAATTTATTGCTGGAAATGCAGAGAATGCACAAAAAACGTCTTCTTTGTAGAAATGGGACAACGGATGGCGCTTTTGGAAGTCATTACTTATTTACTTATTAATGGAATACGAACTGCGTCTTGTAAAAATAACCCAAAAGTGATAAATGATCATTCAGTCAGCAGGCTGCTCAATAATATTTACAGTGCAGCAGCTGTGGACGAGCTGAGAGTGGCACAAATGTTACAAGTATGACATGTGACTGTCTTCAATGTGAACGTTGAGCATTTATGTGGAAATTGATGAAAACATTAGCAGACAGATGAGATCAGGGGGACGGGAGGGAAGACCGGTGGAGGAGTCTGTTGATGATTTATAATTTATGGGGATGCTTAAAATTTAATGAGAGAGAAAGGCCCTCAAGAAGGTTTCTACTCAGTGATCAATGTTCCCAGGAAGAACTCCGATCTGTGGAGCATTACCAATTCAACAACACTTGAATTATAATAGTTTCATTTGTCCAAGGCAGCTAAAAGCAACTGTTTTGCAGGGGCAAACAGACATTTAGTCATTCAGCTCTGAGGCATTTTTAGTTGTATCTAGGGCTAATATATCTTTGTTATCCACCTTTTACTTCTGCACCACAGGTTTTATGTATTACTCCTCAGTTGTTGTGTCTTATTTTTTTTTTTTTTTGTTGTTTGTTTTAAAACTATAGTTAAATATACTTGTGTTTCAGAGGTTATTAAGCTACATCCTCTGGCTTTAAAATCCCATCCATTATCAACTGCACACACTTTTTTTTTTTTTGCCCTACGACATCAACACTTAAAAAAAAAGAAAATCTAGCCTCTAAAGAAAAAAACTACGACAAACCAGAAAAGACAATAAGTGCAAACAGGGTCTACATCAAAGAAAACATTATGAACATCTGCCAAATGTTTTGTAGATCCCACTTTTTCTACCAAAGCAATCCTGACCCTGGAGACCTCTAAAGGTGAGCTGTGCTATCTGGACCAAGATGTTACCATCAGATCTCCTGAGTCCTGAAGGTTGTGAGGTGGATCTCCCATGGATAAGGCTTGTTTGACCGTGCCAATGCAAAAGAAAATATGATCCATCAGACCAGACCAACTTCTTTCATTGCTCTGCGCTCCAGTTCTGATGCCCAGGTGCCCAATGTAAGTGGTTTTGGTGGTGGACAGGGGGCAGCATGCAGCTACACAGCCCCATACACAACAAACTGTAATGCTCTGTGTGTTCTGACACCTTTCATGTTGTTATGGCTGATCAGCATTGTGGCCAATCACATTCTGCCCAAACCAGAAGCTGAATGTTCGTTCCTTTACTTTTTGAAACAGCTGTGATCATCCCTCAAATCTGGTTTGTTTCAATTTTAGCATGACTCCAAACTGAGACAAGGGCTGTGGACAATTTATGCATGAAGAACAGCAGCTGCAACTTCATCAATGATTTAAAGAACTTCTTTCATTTTCATTACGGTCTTACAGTAGCCTCATTTCCCCAAAGGTGCTAAATTTATATTTTCCTGCTTGGAGCTTGGCATTCTAAACTTTTGATATTAAACCTGTGGTGATATGGGTGATATGTTGCTTTTTGCAAAGTGCAAACCAATTTGTGGTTTTAAGAAACAAAGACCATCTCATTGAAGTTTTTACTTCTATATAAGGCTGCAGGGTCTGATGGTGGGCCCAGGTGGGCAGGGCTTGGTGCATGGCAGAGGGCAGTGACTGAGTCGTTGCAGGTGTGACATTACAAAGTCATGACCACTGGTTTTCAGGCTCTGCTTCCGATTGCAGTCTGTGAGCATTTCTCTGCAGACTGAGCACTTTGATATTTTCACAGCATTAATATAGAACCGAGACCGGATTTACAGTGAAAAGAAAAATAGAAATCTTTCATGCCATCTCATACAATATGGACACATCAGCTTCATGATATCCAACTTATATTGCTCTCAAAAGGTTCACTATCATAATGGCTAAAAATTATTCAATTGGAACATTTTAAATAATAATCATCAACAATTCTGCAAAGTGAAATATCTGACTTCACAAATCAGAATGATCAAATTAACTAGATTAATTAATTAACTAGAGATATGGTGTGTTAGATGAATAACGTTACATTGCTGTCTAGCAGTCTTACATCAACTCAGTCTCGAAAGACCAAAGAGTGATGAGTGATGTCTGCAAACAGGGTAAATGAAAGTCAAACTAGATCTTGAGCCAGACTCTAAATGAAAACCATAAGTGCCATGATATAATAATTAGCATGGGTGCAGCTGTGTGTTGTCCTTTAGATATGACTGATTGCCAAAGTCAAATTAATTTCCCCAACCCTTGAACTGTTTGTCGCCTGCAATCCCGGAGGGAAATGTGAAATTTGAAATTCAGGCTAGCAGGAGAAAAGCAAAGAGTTTCTTACCATCTCTGTTTCCATGGCACCCTACAATTTTGAACATGCCTTCATCAGGGCACATTGATAAAAGTGCTCCAGGCGCTTTCTGGACTTTATTGAATTACAGTCTGCATGAAAGCTTCGTTATGCATGTGCTATGCTTTCCCTTGGCTTAGATGAAAGACACACACCCTCCCGCCCCTCTTCTCACAGCAGGATGTTTGCTGCTCTGACCCTAACGCTAAAACTGCTTCATTATGGACATGAACTTCATACCAGTTACAGCAACAGGAATATGTTTCCACTTCTGAACTCCAGCCATATAATCACACCTAGTAACTGCAGTTATAAAGCCTCCAGTTTGGACATTAGCCATCTTGGATTTCTTTGAAACCAGAAGAAACCATATTTGGAGGGGAAAGTTGAGGTGAAGAAAAGTGAGGGTTGGAGCAGACTTTTTCTCATCACTATCCTAATTATAAGGTAGGTCGCCGTTCAATCGCACTCTAATGCATACCCTGCCTTATTAATGGTTTTCATTTTTATCATTTTTTTGTTGTTGTTGTATTGAAGAAGACTTGAATCTATCAATTGAGACCATAAATTCATTTTGAAAATATTTACTGAGCTATCAAATCCAGTGAGAGATACATCGGGATTTTATTTTGACAACCAGGCAAGTTGCCCCCTAATGGTCATTAGATAAAATGCAGGTTTAAGGCTCTTCAGCACTGGGTTCAATTTGTTTACTCTTTATTTGATTTGTTGCTGAAAACATAAGAATCAAAAGCAAACACAGTTTAAAAATGAAGACTTTAACACAACAACACCTGGAAGCAAAACTAACCTGACAATCAGGTTGGACCATCATTTCCAGAGGTCTCTGTATCTTTTTGTCCAGACAGTTTTTAAACGATATCGGATTCAACAAACCAGTCCCATGTCACTTTTTAAATATTCAACTTCTACTGCTTATCCATTTCCGGGTCGCGGGGGGTGCTGGAGCCAATCCCAGCTCACACTGGGTGAGGGTGGGGTACACCCTGGACAGGTCACCAGTCCATCACAGGGCCAACACACAGAGACAGACAGAGACAAACAACCACTCACACTCAGACCTCAGTCATCGGGATTAAGTTTTAATGTTGTCAAACATATGAAAAATGAACCCTGGGAAATTTACAAGGAAATTCAGTCTCCTTTCTCCAACAGAGACCCAACTTACCTGGACAACTGACAATATGTGGACTGACCCTTCCAACATAACAACCTGCCAACAAAAATCAACCGCATCTCAGAGCCAATTCATTGAATGACTGGAGTAATGGAAAAATGTATGTGAGATACTGATACCAAGATACCAAGGATTCAGACAACACAACTTTAATGTGGGGGATCCAAACTGAGTGAAGAAGAAAAAGTAGCATTTTCACGATATGCAAGCCTATGGAAGCACATAAGCTCATCTTCAGAATGTTATTGCTCTATGATGTTAGAGCAGTGCTGTTACTTTCTACTAAAATGAAACATCCATCATTCTAACAAACCTTTGTTTGTTTGTGACTTTCCAGGCAGTAGTAGAACAAGTCAGTTCGGATTTGGATCAGTCTGACCCTTTTACGTGCAGCATTGCTGCTCTAATTTCTACATTTTTATCCACGTCCGGAGTCACGTCTCTGCATCGAATATTCCCATTGTTTCCAGTGGGTGATGTCACAGCCAATCAGAGTGTCTCATTCAGAGGCCTAGCTATCAGCTGCTTGTGAGTTCATTGTAATGACAGAATAAAGACAGACAGAAATGGACAGTATGGTTATTCTAGTTTATTGAGTGGTGGGTTTATGTATAAAAAAAAAAAGAAAAAAGAATAATTGGCCGTTAGGTTTTTCTTTTACTATTCATTGAGAAACTTAACACAAAACACTTAAAGATTTCTAAGTTGCTTATTTTTGGAAAATGAAAGTGTATCTTGTTCTTACTTACAATCTGTTTTATTGTATTTGTAACTGGTCAAAGTATGTCAGTAAATTTATTGTTGAACAAGGCAAAGCATTGTTGAATTGCTCATGAACACACAGAAATCCCTTTTCTTTGTGGAAAAGGAAGCTCTTTTCAGTGCGTAACAGCCTCACACACACACACACTCACACACACTTACCTGTTACCTTTGTCATCTAGGCTGAATGTGTATTGATTGGAAGCAGGGTGGTTCTGCAGCTCACAAATAGAAAGCAAGGGATTGATTTTGTGCCTCTTGTTTGACGAAGCCACGTACATTAGAGACAGCTGAGATGAGAGGGCGGCGTTCAGAGCACTGGAGGAACTTAATAGGTGGAGTGAGATAGTATCTGGTAAAACATGAAAAAAGACAGACTGTTTCTGTGAAGTTAAGAAGGGAAAGTACAACAGTTTGGTTTACCACCAGCTGGGTGCATGATGATCAGGGCTGGAGCCTCCAGGCTGGAAAACACTGAGGTTGTGAGTTTAACAGACATATTATGCTCTCTCATTAATCTCCAGACCAATTTTTTTTTTACAAATGAGACAAAAGGTCTTAATCAATCGTTTACAGTGAATATCGCCAAAATATGTTTGGGGGGAGCAAAGAATACAAATACAATCCAGGATGTGTTACACTGCAGCCAGGATTTTCACATTAAAACTAAAATGTAGCTCTTTTCTACACCTGATTTGACGATATGACCTATAATTGGATAGGGAAGCAGGAACGTTAAATGCAGATGTAAGGAAACATTGTTGTAGGAATGTGATGGGATTATGAAAACCGTATCTTGGAGATCATCCTGGTGTGAATACAATTGACCTGGATCAGGGGTGTTTCTAGTTTTGTAGGGGCCCTACGCAAGACGCTGGTAGGGGGCCTCTCATTGCAGTTTGGCAAACTACAATGGAGTGATTCCTAATCCCTTAGATGATCCACAGGGAAGCCACGGCTTGTGGTTGTGGTTTATTTTATTCTTGTATTCTTATCTACATTTATTTTTAAACTTAAAAGGGATAAACAAAGTTAATCACACATGAATCAGGTCATGCCAATCAGGTTGAGAGTCAGCCGCACTCACCACTGCACCAAGAGACTACTCCTTTCTTGCTTTGCTTTCAACAGGTAATGATAATTCTTCTTATATGAGCCTAACCATTCATCATAGGGGATCCCCTAAGTGGCTTCAGGGGCCCTATGCATTTGCATAGCCTGCATATAGCAGGAAAAGGCCCTGACCTGGAAGCCAAAACCTCAACCTTTTACTTGTAGTTTAAGCAAATCTGAAAAAATCCTCAGTGTAAAATGTGAAGGAACTGTTTTATTAATACCCAACACTGTTCAATAGCCATAGTTTCCAGGAAACATGTGAAATTCAGGTTGAGTTATAGCTCATTGAACTGGAGGGAATGTTTTTCCAGGCCCTTGCACCACTTAACTCAACCTTACAATGCACATGCACTCAAATCATGCAAAAAAAAAAAAAAAAAACTACCCAGAACATGCCGTGGATGACATAATGAATTAAAAGCTATGTATTCAGTTATACAAAGATATCTTCCAAACCAGAAAACAACGTTTTTTTCAAATGAAATCAGAAACATGATGAAATTCACGGTTGCCCCAGTAAAAATTAAGACATACCTGCTACAATGATGCTGCTTGTATTTTGGATCTTGACCAAAGGTGGAATGAATGAGTCACAATTTGTGCAAGCTGAACTGTCTGTCTGGGAGCAGTTGTTCAAATTCTGGGTTGAGTCTGGCCTGAAAAAAGAACCAAACACTGCAGTTATTTGAATGACCACTTGAGGCCAACTTTACAACCATCAATTGAACAGGAAAGTTGACGTTGATACCATGGCTGAAATGTACTAACCTACTTCTCACTTGATTTTTTAGCTTAGTAAACTGAGTTTATGGTTGCAGCACAGTTTGAAATCTTCTTCAATACAAAATGATATTAATTTTTTAAATTGAAAATCCCACTTAAAGCCGGGGATGTATTAAGACGTGGCTACTGTGTGATTGACAGACTGCAACCCACAATTAGGGATAGAGCACAGAGCAGCTCAGATCCTCCCCTCACTCCTCCTCTGCTCCACTATCTGCCCAAATATATGCCGAATTAGACACTTGTGGCCTGAAAACGGCAATCCAGGGGAAAGTCATGGTGTGTTTCATTTCTTTATAATAGAGGTAAACATGTTTACATTCCTGGCACATAAATCCTCTGGTCTCTGGGGTATATTTCCTATCTACAATGAATTATTATATAACCCAGATGTTTACACTTTACAAGAGGATTGTAAAGGTTACGCTGCTATTTTAGTCACAGGCCACTAGCTGTCTGCTCAGCATCGCCTCAGCTAATGTGGTATTGGTGCTTTATGGAGGATTTTTCATGTAGATATCAAACTGATTTGCCTGGTTGTTAGTTACAGTAAATGTCAGAATTTGGGGAAGCCTGTACTGCCGGGTTTTCGTTTGTTTTTTTTTTTGAGTATTTTCATCTTATGTTGTGACTTACGCCTCCGTCATCTTTGGGTCTCACAAAGTGCATATTCCTCAGATGAGGACTGAAGATAGGGATGTCTTTTTTCCCTTGTGACCTTCATGGCTGCCTGGACAAAACATTTGAGCTTAGACTTTCACAGTGGTGCCAGATATGCCCCCCCCACCCCACCCCACCTGCCACTGAATTACATTCTCTAGGATAAATTTTGATTAAATCTTTAAAAAGTACGTAACTCTGCAGTAGCCTAGGACACAAAGGGCTGTAAATGGACAGAATATTAAATGAGGTATTTCTGTGTGCAGAACAGATTTTTTTGGTACATTATAAATGAGTACTAGGCTGTGATCGCCAAGTGACTTTGGATCAAATATCATCTTATCACTTTTCTTTATTTAAGGACAACCTTGAGTCAACAGCCATGCCAGCACTCTGCATAAGAGTAGTTTGGATTGAAATTTCTAAAGAGGCGAGGACGTGAGTGCCACCCTAATACTAATTTCTCCACACTAGGGCATTTTTTTCTGTAATCTCTTTATTTCTTTAGCCTGCTATGACTCATCTACACCATGTGACTGTCCACAGCCATTTGCTGTTTATTAGTTTCATCATCCCCATCGACTTGTGTGCGGAGTTTGTTTGAATTGTTCAGATATTATTATAAATTGCTCAGTACAATGCGACACATTCAGGTTTTAATGTGGGTTCGGTTTTATAACCTGAGAGTTCTTTCCACTTCCTTCAAATCACAACAAATGACACAACAGCAGTAAGACGTGATGGTCTTCAAAGAGAAAACGATGGCTCTTTTTATTCTGTGTGCTGATATGAAACACAGGGACCTGAGTGGCATTTCAGTATGTATTATTTGAAGATAAGTTCTTTTTAATTAGTTGTTTGATCAGACGCTTGCGGTTTCGCCTTTTTTATTGGTGAGAACATTAATATTGCAGCCATCCTTTGACTGCATAATATGCACTCAGTAATTAAAGAGAGATAAATTTGATTTCAACAGATTCCTTTGAAGACAATACCTGAAGAGAAAGGATCGATTCTCCCCTCAGCCCAAACATAAATCTGTCAGCAGTATTTCTGTCAGGTTTTGTGGTGTAACAGATTACAGCTCTGGCAACCTTGACACCAGCAGATAGAGTTCCTGCCGAGGGGAGGATACATATACAAATGTGTTTGACATTTTGTCAGTTATCGATTGCGGACTGTGAGAGCCGGAGCAGGAAATAGAGTCTTGGTGAGGGGTCTGATGTGAGAGGTGGAGGTGAAGGGTCTGATGTGAGAGGTGGAGGTGAGGGTTTGATGTGAGAAGTGGAGGTGAGGCCTCTTCAGTGTCGGATTGGGTCACATAATGATCAAGGCTCTGTACCTGGACTGAACCTAGAAGGACAGCTGAGGCAGAGAGAGGTGTGCAGAGGATGCATGCAGATGTGGAATTATGATGGATTATTTTGGAATAAAAAAGTACATGCACCAAGTCAAAATCATAGCTGCATTGAGCCCAATGTGCTTTGAAGGTGATCTGAGGGAACACATCTCATCTCTTGGCTGAGCTGCAGTCACTGGTTCTAGAAGCAGGGAAGTTTACAGTGACGAGCTTCCTCATCGACAACATATTTAACTACTCTTTGAAAAGCTAAAGGGTTTTTTTTTTTTTTTTTTTTTTTATTCTACCACAATGAAGCATGATAGCGTGTATGTTCTTGTGCAGACTAATTACTGAGTGAAAATACCACGAGAGAAAGTCCCAGATATTCAAATGTCACAGAAACAGCAACTCTGTCCCAGTTAGCTGATAACAGCAGAGACAGAATGGACACAAATGTGGGCACACAAAGTGGGGCTGCTGCAAGGAAGTCAAATTTGATGAATGGAAACAGGTACACAGGTGGACAAGATGGCAGCACGGCGAAAACAGAAAGCAGGAGACACATGCATGGATGGACATGGGAACACAAAGAGACGTTGCACTGGTTTGTAAACTGTGAGGCTGGCTGTTGAAACAGCTGTGGGGGGGGGACACTCAACGGGACAAGTTGGGAGCAGGTGTGTAGATGGGAGGGGTCACAAGTCACATCTGAAAAACACAACAGATGCTGCCATGATAACCAAAGAATGACTTTACTGATTCATCTCTGGGCTTTTTTAAGATTTTTGGAGGGCAAAGATTGACACTTCAGCATAAATGTTTGAGGAAAATCAAAACTTGTTGAAATACAAACTGCACATAAACACAAGAAATCTGAAAAGAAAAGAAAAGAAAAACAGTTTAAAATGTACTTGAACAGCCCAGAAACATGATGCTAATCAGGTAAATAAAACAACAAAAAAGGCTGAATTATTATATAACATAGCCAAAGTTTCTACAACAAAAGAGATACATTTCAGATTTTTAAAATAGGCAATTTCTATTCTGTAAAATATATATATATATATGTCTTGGCAAACAACACCTCATCTCATATTGCCTTGATTTCCGCCGACAGTTTTGGCCAAAGGCTTTATGATTTAAGTAAGTTTAACAATTTACCATTCTCATGAACCCAACTTACAGCATCACAGTCGAGGTGAAGAGGCTGCCACCTTTCAAAAGATACTTAATTTGTGGCCGAAAATTGCATCCTGGAAATTAATGAACCAATGGGGGTCCCCTCGCAGCCCAACCTATCCCAGGGTTCATTGTATGCTAGGAATTAATATAGTATGACCCCAACAAAGACTAAAAGAGAATTTTTGGATTTCCCTTTTCAGTGTAATTTATTGGTATCAGTAAACGGCACACCTGCTTAAACCAAGGGCAAAGAGAACATGGCTTTGAACTAATGGGAAGGTGGTGGTCAAAGGTCAAGGGACCTCTGAATCTACATCTTACCCATAACTCACAATTTTAGACATTGAATACAGCACATTTCTATTCAAATCAAATCCACATTTTTTATATAATGCCAAATCATAACAAACTACAGCAGGTCTAGAACAAACTCTTTATGGAGTTGTTAAAGAAACCCAAGATATTGTTCATACATATCTCACTGTTGCCAAGAGGAAGCACTTGGCAACAGTGGCAAGGAAAAACTTCCTTTAAGAGGCAGAAACCTTGGGCAGAACCAGGCTTGGGGGGGCGGCAGTCTGCCTCCACTGTTTGGGTTGAGAGAGGGAGAGAAGGAGGGTCAGTGAGAAAAAGAGAGGTGCTCAGTGTAACCCCCAGCAGTCTAGGTCTATAGCAGCCAAACTAAAAGAAAAAGAGAAATTAAGCCTTACATTTTTAACTGTAGACTTTGTCATAAAAGAAGATTTTAAGCCTAATCTTGAAAGTTATGACAGAGTCCACCCCCCCCGACCGATACTGGGAGTTGGTTCCATAGAAGATGAGCCTGACAGCTGAAAGATCTGCCTCCAGATTTACTCTTGGAGACTCTGGATGTAGGTTTACCACAAGTAAACCTACCTCCAGAGAGCCTTTGTGATAGAATATTATGGTCAGTGGTGTCAAAAGCAGCACTAAGATCTAACAGGACAAGTATGGAGACCAATCTGATGCCTGAAGCGGTTACAATGTTGTTGGTAACTTTTAGCAGTGCTGTTTCTGTGCTCTGATGTTCTCTAAAACCTGACTGAACCTCTTCAAACAAGCCATTCCTATGCAGATGTTCACATAATTGGCTCACAACTGCTTTCTCAAGAATTTTGGAAATGAAAGGGAGGTTAGATATGGGTCTATAATTAGCCAAAACATCTGGATCAGGATTAGATCTTTTTAGGAGAGGTTTAATAACAGCAATCTTGAGAGGCTGTGGTTCATAACCAAGATATAAACTCACATTGATCAATATAGCTGTTAATTAGTGGAAAAGCATTTTAATAGCCTGGTATCAGGTCAAGATAAGTTGATGGTTTAGATGATGAGACTGTAGGAACTAGAGCCAGTAGATTAAAGGTGAAAAAGATTCCAAATACGAAGCAGGTGTTACAGTTGATTGAGAAGCTGCTGCATTTGATAGTGGATTACTGCCAATCGTAGGTAAGAGCTGTTGAATTTTGTCTCTGATTGTTATGATTTTATTAGTAAAAAAGCCCATAAAATTATTGCCGCAAAGAGGTAAAGGAATCAATGGTTCCACTATGTCAGCCTGGCTACAGTGCTGATGACAAACAAGGATTGTTCTTGTTTTCTTCTATCAATGCTGAATAGTAAGAGCTTCTGGCAATGTTTTTAAGCTTTCTTTCCAGGTTAAGTAGATTCCATCTGCATTACTGGACGCCACTTCCTTTCCATTTTCATGACATTTGCTTTAAGGCACAAATTGGAGGACTACACCAAGGTGCCAGCCTTCTCTGTTTCATTACTTTCTTTTTCAGAGGAGCCACAGAATCAAGATTTGAATACAGTGAAAGCATAATGCTATTAACAACGTCGTCAATCTGTGTAGGGGAGAAGTCCTCTATTGCCTTTAGACATAACATTGTATTTGGCCACAGCATTTTCAGATAATCATCTGCTATAGCTGAATTTATTCCCAGATGCCTTGCAGCCATTTATTGTAAACTCAAATGTTATTAAGTAGTGGTCGGAGGGAAGAGGGTTGTGGGGAAATATTATTAATTGGTCAATTTTAATACCAAATGTTAACACCAGATCAAGGGTGTGATGGAAACAGTGAGTAGGTTCCTTCACATGTTGTGAAAAGCCAATTGAGTCCAGTAATGACTTAAATGCAGAACTAAGGCTGTCACTGACGACATCTACATGGATATTGAAATCACCCATTATGATTATTTTATCTGTATTAAGTATTCATTCTGATAGGAACTTAGAGAACTCTGATAGAAACTCTGAGTAAGGACCAGGTGGACGATATACTGTAACTAGCAGAACTGGTTTTTCAATTTTCCAGTTTGAATGAGAGACACTGAGGGTAAGGCTTTCAAAAGATCTATAACCAGAGTTTGGTCTAGGATTGATTAATAAGCTAGAACGAAATATTGCAGCTACCCCTTCTCCTCGACCTATGGTCATTGAATATGAAAGTTAACATGAGTCGGAGGAGTAGATTCATTTATACTAACATATTTATTCTGTGAAGCCAGGTTTCAGTTATACACAATAAATTCATAATATGATCAGTGATCAGATCATTAACTAACAGGGATTTGGATGATAGTGATCTAATGTTCAATACTCCACATTTAATGTTTGTAATATTTAGATCCAAATTGGTGGCAGTTTTAATTTCAATTAAGCTCTCATTTCTAACCCTTCTTCTGTTTACTTTTGGTTTAATAGACTTACTAAATTTTAAATTTGGGGGACAGACACAGTTTCTATAGACATTGGTTCTATTCGGTTCCGGGCAGGTAACCGCTCTGACTGAGGTGCATAGAAGAGTGTTAAACTGCAGCTGGATTCGAGAATGTCATGGTTTTAACTTTCTAGTAAATTCTGGCAGATTCCTGACCAAAGACGTAGTGTAGAATAAAATTACAAAAGGGTTCATCTTTGACAAAGGTCAAAGGTCAACTTCAATGTGATGCAGTATTGTTTTACAAAAACATTATTCAACATTGTAACTCAGAAAAGACCGCGAAAATAACTTCCTGCAATTTTGCCGATTGGTGGAGGAAAAAACCTCAGCGCAGGGTTTATAGTTTTCTTTGTCCTCGCTCTTCATCTCTCATCTCCATCATTATCTCTCTCTCTCGTATCTCTTCCCTTCCCTAAGCCGAGCTCTGATTTATGCAGTTTCTTCATTTTCATCTATGTCAGTGGAGAGAGTAAACACAGTCATTTGATATCTGCATGCAAATGTTACCTCCCTGTGCTGACAATGAAAAATAAAAAGATATGATGGGGCCTCATCACATGCATGTCAACACTTTTCACAAACACAAAGAAAATAAGGCCCACTGTCATTTGTCTGACATTGGATGGATGGAATTAATGTCGACTCGTCATTTCTTATTCTATGATGGAAGGCTGTTAATGCAGCATGAATGAAGCTATTGGTCATATGAATCTTTTGGGATTAAGGGCACAGAGCTACCAACAAAATAACACTTGAGACCTGGATCATACCGAAGTGTAATTATAAAAGTAGGTGGTGTTCTTGATAGGACAGTTATCTTATCTAGTGAAGTACACACAGCATATGGTTTCATGTCTGTATGTACATGGGGAGAAAAATGACAGAGCCGTAGTCTTTGTTTGGGGATCTTCCAGACAAATACCACAGCACTGGTTGCATATTTGTACCATTTAGAGGATTGGTGAGGAAAATGTTATGTGTTTGCTCAAATATACAAGAAAGGAAGCCCCCAATGACTAGATTTAGAGCCAAGGGAAGCATGTATAACCTTAGAACGTGCCTCTATTTGCTTTAAGTGCGTATATATGTAATAGTTCTTTGATAATGTGGCAGAGAAAAATGTATAAACAGAAATGGTAAATGAAAGTCTCATTGATGACAAAATGAGTCAGAACACACACATACACACACACACACACACACACACACACATATATATATATAGTTAACAGTCCCCAACCTTTCACAAGTGCATGTCAGCTAAGAGTGACATACATCACACAATGTCATTGTCCGTACAGCCATTAATAGGAGGAGAGGGAAATACTCTCTTCACACACATGGACAAAGCAAGTCTTTTCTTCTTATTTTCAGATTGTGGTCCTGTTTTTATGTTTGTTGTCTGCTACTTTAGTCATTATCTATTTAGGGTTGCTTTAGGTGGGGATGCTTTGAACCACTACGTGCCAGGCACAGACACCCTCCATTCTTTAGCTGTGGCTTTTGTTGTTATGTGCAAATGAAATATTATTTTGTGTAATTGAACCTCAGGTATGGCATCTTCTATTTATGATGCTGGACACAAGGCCAGGGCAAATTTCTTGGTGTGGCTTTGAGGCATACATGGACTCTGACTTTAGTTGGGATTTTATCTCACAAACCTGCAGCCAGTAAACAGATGAGATTTGAAATGAGCAAGCACACAATCCTCAGATTGATGGGGTGACAAATAACTTTGAAGACATAAAGAAAAGAGCAAATCCTGATGCAAAGCAACAGAAACCAAGAGCTGGAGTGCTGGAAGAGTTGAGGGTGTTGGAAACTGCAGGGGCAGCAGGAGGACCATCCGGGGTCACCCTTCAGTTCCTCTCTGTCTGAGTCGACATGAACAAGACATACTGTAGGTTTTTCAGAATGAGGTTCAGGAGGTGACCCTCTCCTGGGGAATGGGGATGACAGCAGGGAGGCATCAGCATGTTAGTGACTGGGGGAGCAATGAAAAGTATGGGAGAGCTAAGCTTCGGTTTACAGAAGCAACACAGGAGACAGCCAAAAAGGAAACTTGGAGGAATCTGTGTTGCTAAGTTTGGTGGATCAAACAGTGATCCTTACCAAAGAGAGCAGGATCAGATGATTTGCAGTCAAACACAGCAAACGACTCCCAGTCAGATGAAGGGATCCACACTTTGGAGACAACACATAGTAAAGAGATGCTTCAGTTTGTTGCTCAACATTTTACTAAAATAAATAACTTTTTTTCTTGAAATTTTTCTAAAAATCTGTAAAAATTCAGGGATTGGGTGGTGGTCAAAATTGACGTGGTAAAACTGAAGTGTTACTATTCTCTGATTTTATAATTTCAGCGATAGTAGACAGTGATAGTGTGTTCACAAGAATACAATGAGAAATGGACTGAATACCCATGCAATTTAGTTTTTCATTTTAAAGTTTGTTTTAACAAGAACAAACTGTTGAACTTGTAAATATCTTTTGGGGGTAGGGGGGTGTGCAATCTGGTTCAGACCCACAAAGATGAGAGGAAGACTGCTAAAAGTAGCTGTTGGCCAATTCTGGACAAATTGACGTTTGTAAAATGGGCTTCCATTGTAGCCACGGATGCTACATCTTAATGTGCTGAAAGATGTTATCACTGAAAAAACTGATAAATCTGCATATGGATGTTCATACCATCTGATCAATATTTCCAGAACTAGTGATTGATACTTCAGAACACGTAAAGACCCAGAAATGTACAACCTGCATCAGATCAGACCAGTCTATTACATGAGAGCCAGGGACCAGGTCCAAATCCAAACTCTGCTGGATTACCCAATTTATTTCATCCATTGTTGTTACTTTGTTATTACTTTCACAATGCCATACTTCCTTAAGATGTGTTCGATTGTCATTCTGCGTTTTTCTCTGTGTATGAGCAGTGGTGGATGCCATTCACACTTCAATTTTAGCTGACCTTCTTTTAGGTGATCTACTTCTCATCATCTGATTTTTTTTTTATTATAACTATTGTTTCCAAATATTGTTCTTGTCAATGTTTCATACCTGTAATGCAGTTTTTATGGTGCATATCTCAGAATCTGAGAACATAGTGTCTTCCTAAGGCAGCTCTTTTTCCTTTTATTTGTTATGAGTATCAGTTGCTAGGCATCTAGTACAATGACTGTGACCTGCCCATCACAGGAGCAGACTTCATGAGAATCTGCAAAATGTTAGTCCTCCATACAAGAATCCAAAGAGTCGCAGGCTGGACCATTTCATTGATTCTATGAGAAACATTTGACTACTTGGACCTCTGGCAGGCACAGTGTCACCACGTAAAACAAGCCAGAGCTTTGGTGAGATGAAATCTTTTCTACAGAACTGGTCCCTAACAGGAATCACCATCTGTTCATGATGAAGGAGTTTCCATCTCTTCATGTTTTCAAAGGTCAAGCTATTTCCATCACGGAAGCAAGACCATTATGTTGTATTGAACAAGACCAAGAGAACCTTCAGACTGTAAAGTGCTGCAAAGGCAAGGGCCAACCCCAGCTGATGGCATGATCCATTTTCAGACATCATCGCCGATTAAATGAGCTTGTCTAATGCTTGTCAATCATGCTCTACTACCAGGTAGCTATATACTCCTCCTAACCCACAAATAAATGCCTGGGGATCTGTGCTGTTTGACAAGGTATCATTTAAGTTTTTCCTTCTAGACTGGATATCTCTGTGAATCTCCTCTCTGATCTCAGTGTCTGTCCTCAAACCCAACATCCAAGAGACACTATGTCACTCTCACGCGGGTATTACAGGGATCGGGTGGATCCATGACATCTTGCCGCTGCTATTATGAAGCAGATTATCCAAAATAGTGTGTCTGAAAACAAGCAGAAATTCTAAATTCAGCAAAACACTTCTGAAATGAACGATATAATAAATTTGAGAGGGGCTGGATTTAAAAAAAAAAAAAAAAAAAGAGAGAGAAGAAAACTTGAGACATAGCAGATAGTCATTTATCAACTCACCGAACAGAGCAACCTTTGCCCCATTTTGCTTTATCTGCATGAACCAGAAAATGTAGACAAGAATCTGCTCGTCTTTGCAAACATGGCCAGCTTCATAATTTCAGGAGTTTTACAGATGAACGAGTCAGGTAGACGGGGGGGACGGGGGGGCTCCTTAAACGATTATTTTCTCCAATAAACTCTCCAGGGAGGAGGGCTCCCTCTAAAGCACTAAGAACCATGGAACATTTACAGCTAAAAAGAATCATAACTGGTCGTTCTCCAAATCACTTTAATTATTAAAACATTATTTCCACCCCAAGAAAGATAATAACAGCCTCTTTAAAACAAGGCTGAAATCGAATTTTCCCTCCGGTCTCCTGAGAGAAAGAGGATAAATGGGAAGATGCAGACTTTGTTATTAAAAGTCGAGCTGGCCTCATTTCTGCTCAGGCTGAACTCTGGGATGGCAGAGATGGGGACTATTATGGCCTTGTTGTCATTGACATGCGAACCGCTCTCTGTGGGAAATTGGGTTGAGAGGACCTCTGCTTTACGGTCAGATCCATCTGCAAAGTTATTGTTGTGGGAGCGGTAGGACTGCATTGTGTTGTTTTTCTGTAAACAAATAATATCAAGTTCATGGTTTCCTCTCATACATCACAGTCCTTTCATAGGTGTCTACCACAAATCACAAATACTGCATATTATTCTTCCAGCAGGTTTATTACTTAAGACACACGTGTACTGTGAAATAGGTATTTATGTATTATTAATTAATATAATGTTTGCTTTATTGTACTGTATCAATAGTATTTTCAATAAGCAACACTGACTAAACCCAAAAGTGTTTATAGTGACAGACAAAGTCATTGATCTGAGTCCAGTGAGTGAGTAATGGAATAAAAATGACAGAGCTGATGGGAACGGGCTAAACACACTTTACTAATCTGTTAGAATTTGAATATATAGTTATGATACAGGGTTTTTTTTTTTTTGGTGAAGCCTTTGACTGCAGCACTGTGCTTTTCTCCTGTTCTAATTTTAGTTCAGGTTTTTGTTTTCTTTTTTTTCTTTCAGGTAGTGTCTTATCCATCCCCACACGTGCCTCAAGGTGAGAATATGGAACATTTGAAAGCAGAAAAAACACATTTCATTTCCTCAGAGAAGAGAAAAAGGCACCCTTGCTCACTTGACTAACTACTGCAGTCTTATTTGGTCTGGTATGTCCAGAACCTTATTGACACTGATGCTGAACTTGGCATGCATCATTTAGTACTTTAATCATTTAAATAAAGCAAAGGGCTGACAGGGCGACACTGGCCAGTGTTAGTCATGTCAGTGTGACAGGCAGATAAGGTAATAGTGTCGTTATGGTAAATTATTTGGAAGACAGAATCATTTTTTTAGGAAGCTGTACTTTTAAAATATATAATGTTTTTAAACAATGTTGTCCATAACTTTGATATGCCAAAGACTGGAGCTTTGATATTAGCAACGGACAACATAGTGCAATTGTATTATATTTCAACCTGATTACACACCAAATTATTATATCTATAGCATTTAAGGTCCCTTTTGTAACTTTTATTAGGTCACAACAATGCAGTCACGGACCTGACCTAACCCCTGCCTATCTTTACATACTTTCCTACCTTGCAGGATTTGGTCTTTACGATGTTTACTTCAAATTTTGTGTTTTTTTTCTTTTCAAACACTTGGAAAACAGCCAGCCAATCAAAAGAGAGGCTCAGATCTTTTCTTCGGATTGGCTGATTGATTTGTTCAGTTACTTGAGCTTCAGTCTCGGAGAAGACTTGTAAAACTACTCTGAGATGGCTTTTGGTTCTTATACCACCAAAAAGTAAAATATGAGGCCTTTAGACATACCTTTTAATCGATGTAAAATAATATCTACAAAATATTATGTAATAATAATGCGTATATTGAATTGCCAGAGGATATAAAATGCCCAGTCTTGCTGAACCATAAAGCCTGCTGAAGCTCAAGAGAAAGCTCTGAGATGTCCCTTCGCAGCTCCCCGGCAGATTATACAGAACAGTACACATTCTGTAAAAATCCTTGGCTGTGATTAATATTTTATCCAGGATATTTTCTTTGATAAAAAACAAAACAAAAAAAACCCCCCAACAATCTAAAAATGGGTCTGATGCAACATCCTTGACATTTACCACGTGCTCGCTCAGACTCTGAGCCTCAGACACTTAGACTGCTCATAGAAATGAACAGGGAATTCATAGTATTGAATTCTATGGGAAAATGACCTTTAATGACCTTAAATTATCATCTCAGTCGATGCTTTCCGAATGAGTTTATGTTGTCAGACGCTAGTTTCAAGTTTTGTTCTACACAACATGATGTTATTTTTTAAATTATGGACCCATTTAGGGGAAAGGGGCCCATAAAGCAGGTTATGCATTAGGGTGTGGCTACCATGTAATTGACAGTCAGGACAGAGCACAGAGCAGATCAGATCTGCAAATCAATATGGTTTCTTCTGGTTTCCTAAAAAAAAACCAAAAAAACAACCCAAGATGAAAAAGTGGAGAATTAAAAACAACAGTTCACAAACCAATAGGTGATATGGTGGGTGGCTTTCTCAGACCCAGACTCTGATTCTGGTCTCTACAGACAACTCATCAGAGTCTAATGGATGTATCACAAAAATTTGTTTTCATCTGCCACTTGTTTATGTCATTTGTTATGTTGTTAAAAAAAAAAAAAAAAAACAGCCCGGCTAGCTGAGTCGGTAGCTCATGAGACTGTAATTTTTCTTAAATTTCCTTTGCGATTAATACAGCATCTATCTATTTATCTGATGATTCTAAGCCTTTCCCAAACTGTACACCACTGATAACAACAATTTGACTCGTGAGTACGTTTAACTGTAAAGGCAATATTCCAATAGTTCTGCTCACTATTTTTCATTTAAACTTTGCGTTTCCACGTGACGAGTGCCAGGTGCCACCTTGACTGACATATTCTCAGCTATCAGTCATTTAAAAACACTTCACCTTTATTGACACACACTGTCACCTAATCTGCAACTGTTTGTTGCATCCCATTAATACACCTCAGTTTTGGAGATCATTATGCAAAAGAGGGTTCTACTTATTTGCGATGGGATATTCATAAATATCCATTCACCTTTTCAGAGGACAAATCCATGGTTACCCTCATGGTTAGGGGTGAGATTGGATTTGTCAATCCTATGTATCAAGGATTTCAATGCGGAATTATGCACAACCAAAAGCAATCTGAAAGTCAATTTGAATAAAGTTAAGAGTTCCACTTAACACAATTACATTTAGAGATAAATGCTGCCTTCCATAGTGTGTAAAAGTTCCACCTGCAGGCAAGGACAGAGTTCTGGTTACATACAGGAGGTCTGTGTTCGTGTTGCCCCTTGTTGCATCACTGTTGCTTCTGAGCTCTCATCAGACACTAATCCATAGATCAATAGGGTGTGATGAGCCTGCTAATTAGACCAATCAAATATTTGAACTGGAGACTAAAAACGATGAGACAACAGTGTGTGCATCAGACATCAGTGATCATTTAGTCTGCACGGCTGCATTGTGTAACTGCTCCCTGTGTGTTTGTTTCTTCTTCACATACATAATCCTGTCCACAATTCATGCAGCAATTTCACGGATCAAGCATCAACGGCATCTCAAAGCAAACACACACACTCGCACACGCATACTCACACGCCCAGTCATAATTTAATAACTACTGTATATGTTAACCTTTAGATTCCTGTAAAGAATGAAAACGAGTATCATGCTCTGTTGCACTGAACAGTGTAACATCACATCCTGAAGACTGTGATATGCAGTGTGGTCTTCACACGACCCCCACAACAAACCCCCTAGGCTGCTGTGCTTTACAAACTTCTTTCTAGCATCTGACTTCATGTCACACTATTATTTACACAGCTCAATGGCTGCTGTATTAGACATTTTGTTTCCTTTAATACCCTTTTCCACTGATTTAAAAATGCTGTTAACATCTGGCGATTGACGGCAAGGACTGATTGGCGTTAGCAATCGGGTGAAATGATTCTGCAGCTGGCCCAGGCATTTTTTCAACTGCAGCTTTGAAAACAAAACACTTGGGTGAATGCGCGCATCTTCACCCCCTTCTTTCAGAGCGCACACCTCCTCAGCATTGTGCTGTGAAACAAGAAGCACCACAGCTACGCTGCATCTGGGGATGCACAATTGAGTTTAGCCTCGACATAAGTTTCAAAAACACACAATCACAAATGGAGGCATTGTCTGACGCTTAGAGGAGTTTGAACCTCTTCCCAGGCTGCACAGCAGTAATTCGCTCTGCAACTGCTCTTTAATGACCCATATTAAAACAATCTGCTTATAGCTTCTAATTTTGGACCCTTATTTCGTGATCTAATAAACAGCAGGACATTAAGCTCTGCAGTTTTTGCAGACACCCTTATAGATCAGTTTTAGGGGTTTTGCTTATGGAAACGATGGACTGTCACAATTACAATAATGTATGAGTTAATAAAAATGTTTGTCCTGTTATGTGATTTTCCCAAATCTGACTTAGGATAAATCCCGGAACAGGATGGGAGTTAAAGCTGAGATGATACAGATCCAAAAACAAGCAGAGGATACAGATAAAAATGTGTTCACGTGGCTTGCACAAAGTGCTGAAAATACAACTCTATGCCAGTTGTTTCTCACATGTGTTACATATGTATGTAAGGTAATGGTGAACTGGAAAGATTTGAAGTGAAGGCTGACAGCACACAACATCAAAACCCCGATAGCAAGGTACACCCCGACTAAAGTTCGGTCTCATGCTTGTTTTTTCTGTGGTCAGGTAGATTTCCCAGTTCCACGGCCCAAGTCTGGCCCACAAACAGCTTGATGGAATTTTCCTGTCTGGATCAGTTCAGGTGAACACATATAAAATCTTCCCACTCTCACTACTGCTTGATGAATACCTGGAATTGACCCAAATGTGGACAAACATGGGGCAGACTTTGGCTGTGATACTAGAGTGTGTACTGGGCCAGAAGTTTGATTTTGCAATCTGGACAAAAAGACGATGTGTCCTCGAAGGCAGTGTCCTGCTCTGGTCAACCTGAAGCGAAGACTCACAACCTGGAGGTATTTATCCAAATATACAATCTCCCTTCCCAAAATCTGGTGATAGAACTGACTCTGGAGATGTCTCAAATAAGGGGATCATATATGAGGACCTGGTCTTTCAAAACCAGGGCCCTTTGAAGACCACAATGGCCAAACGATAATGAAACGCTCTGATCTCAGCATCACCAGTCGTGCCCGACCTAGCAACCTTGATCACATGTAAATCAATCACAGGGTAGTCTAGACCTAATTCATACCCTGGCTAAAAGGGACCATCATTAAAAAATTAAGATCAAGTTCTATTGATGGATTGAAACGAGAGACCTAGACGATAAACTTATTATGTTCTAGCATATCTCAAATGTTTACTGTGCTAATAAATCAACTGAGAGGGACAGCCATTTTCCCATTGACTTCAAAACAGTCCCATTTCTTTTTACAACCGTTGGAGATGCCCCTGATGGTCATTTGATAATTTACAGGTTCTACATCTTTTATTTAAGATATAAAATTTTATTTTTTTTCATTTTCTTTTGGAAATCTTTGACTTTGTGCTCACCCTTTTGGAGATTCTTTTTTCATTTTCTTTTTAATGTTATGACTTTATTTACTTACGATGACTGTTTCTGATGGGGAAATCTCAGATGTTTTATTAAAATGGCATCTTAACAATCTGTCAACACTTTTATTTTCAAGCTAGAAAATATTGATTTCCGCCCTGAAAGAAAACAACAAAAAACCACTTCATTCAAAATACTTTAGGATCCACTTCTTTTTACAGCCAGTGTAGTTGCCGCCTGATGGTCAAAAGATGAAGTGCAGATTCAGTGTTTGCCTCATTTTCCAGCCCTGTGATCAACATCCATTTTTATATCTGCGCTGTGGTTGTGCAACACCTTAGCAGACAGAGATGGAAATGCTTCTCAGTGGCTCCTGAGGATTTTCATATATTTCATCATAGCTCATCTTTCAGCTCATGACTGAGCTGAACTCTGGGAAGGAGCATGTGCTGCTGCAGGCATTGCATCTACAGTTTACCTTTACTGTACCTTTCTTCCACTTTCTGCACAATAAAACATATCCATTGAGCTGGATACATTTGTAAACTAATTATTTTTAGTAGTTTTGCTTAATGACACTTTAAGTGGTGGTAAAAAAAAAAAAAAGTATGCACACATTGGTTTTTCCCACTCTATGGAAGTCGTGTGGCAGTGAGGAAGTTCCATTGAAAGTGAAAAACTGAGCAGCTTGTTTAAAAGAAATCAGTGGAAGAAATTCATGTGAACTCTCTCATCTTGATGTACATGAGCTGAACTTTGAGGCAGCTCTTGTGAAAGGTGAACTTGACCATGATAACCACTGACATGTACAGTACAGGTGCGCTGCAGTGTAGGACGAGCCCATCTTTGTAATGCAGGGCACATTGAAGAGCACTGAACAAAGGCAGGATGACATCCTGCAGCCGCAGCACTGAACAGACCTTTGCTCAGGAACACTGATTGCAGTTCATGTACTTAGCCTTTTTCCTGTTCATCCAGCAGCTTGATTTAGGTTATGCAGGTACCATAATAAAAGTCCTTCCTTCATGTGTTCAGCCACCATGTACACGACTATGTGTCGGCTCCAGCTGATACAGTTGATGAAAATGGAGGCTGGAATTATACAGGATTTTTGTCGAGGATTTTTTTCCCCAGGTGAAACATGAAGGATGTTGTATTTCCCCTGAGTTTTTCCACGTTGTTTTTACAAGTGAAATGACCATTAAATATTTCAGCAACAGGAAACACTCTTAATGATGTGAGATCGTGACACCAAGTGAGATTTTGAATCATTACATGGCAGCATTGCGCTGTTAGATCAGATCAATAACAACAAGTCCTTTTTTAGGATTATATCCTCGGATTACACAGAAGTTGTCACATGGAATTTAAAATTAAAAAATATCACCGGAGTGGAGGACCCCGAAAGCTTCAACACTTGCTATCAGCGGTGCATCGTGGAGCTTCCCCCAGAAAACCCGGCCAAGAGGAAGAGGGCGACTCCTCCACAGACACACAGGATCTCACAACCGCAGAGGTCTCTGTGCCCGAATCTATTAATAAAAACTGGATCTACTCAGTTTAATATATCAGGAGATCAAGGCTCTCGAAGTAAGCCTGGAGGTGTCAGCAGATCAATGACCTGCAAAGAGATAAGCCGCGCTCCTTGCTGACGTCTCCTCCATTAGGGCGGAAGTGGACCAGATCAAAAAAGAAAATAAACTTCTTAAAGAAACTGTCCTAGACATACAGTCCAGGAGCATGCATCCCATATTCTCATATTCAGGAATCCCAGAGAGCTCCCAGACTATCCAGAGGCCCGGTTGTAGAACTTCTCTCAAACTTCCAACAGAGACTGTAAACAACATCACCTCCTACCACGTCCACTGACTCGGAGCCCGAACTGTCCCCGTCCTATCATTGCCAAGTTTGAGCATCACCAAAAGGTGCTCGTTAAGAGCAAACTTAAAGGCACTTCATTTGGGATGAACGATCAATTCCTGAGAGAGATCAACAAAAGGCTCAGAGTGCTGTATGCGATCCTGAAAGAACACCGGCACAAAGGAAAGAGGCCTGCACCAACTGTGGACAAACTGTACATTGACAGTCAGTTGTTCTGGGACAACATCACCGCCTGGCTCTTTTGAAGGGATAATTATACATTTAAAATGAGAAAAGGGCGACTTTGGGTGACCTGAAAGGCCCCATAAAACGAACTAAAATGTATTATAAAAAATTCAAATTTACACCTGATCCATTTCAAAGTACTTAACAGTTCACACACTATTTCCATACTCTCTGGCTCTGTTCACCTGTGCAGTACTTCTGGTTACACGATGACACAGAAACTCTCCTCCAGCTCCTAACGAAGGTTGGGACTCGTTAGGATTTTAACGATTCTGATTCCTTACCGATTCCTACATATATATATATTACTTATCCAAGTACATAATAAATACAAATGCAATCTTACAAATACAAAAATGTTATTGTAACTGTTGCACAGTACAATCACGAGGTAGTAGGCAAGTGAAACATCTCCTAAAACACGACGTTAATCTCAGTGAATGTACCATGTTTGACAGCCTCAAAAAACGTGCACCAGCGTCGCAGTTTCATCATAACGGATGTGCTACCACCAGTGCAAGTGATGACTGAATTGCACTCAGTACACTTTGCCTCATTTTCTTTAAAATTTTTAAAATAGAACCACACTTTAGATGTTTTCGGTCCCAACCTTACTCCTAACCTTTGCCTTATTGGTCATCTGATGACAACAAACTTATCAAATCATCTATTCCAATCTGTTCTCGTAGCTCTCATAGCCATCATCATGAAAACAATCCTGGTTAACTGGAAAAAGAAACAGTCTCTTAACATCTCCCACTGGTTGCCTGCCTTTTGATAGATAGATAGATAGATATATTTTATTGATACCAAACTGGGAAATTCTCATGTCACAGCAGCAAGACATACTGTACATCAGGATAATAATAATAAAACATAACATTTTTTAAAAATGTATACAATATAAACAATATATTAAAAATCATAAACAGACAATAACTATACAAACTACAAACAACGGTGGAGGTGATGACTTCACAGGCCGCCGCGGCATCAGCTGTTGCAGCTGATACAAACAGCAATCACAATGGTGGACGTGAACTCCCGCTGCTCACAGCGTTTCTATCCCCACGAACCATGCTGAAGCCGGGGACCGCCACGTTGTGGTCCGGGATGTGAGAGTGTAGTCGTGTCTCAGTGAAACAATGCCCTAACCGTAGCATCTGTTAGCTATTGTCTCTAGTCCTTAGACCAATGACTGGTAGGTAAACACACAGCACAGGATAAAAATAAAAGAGAAAAATACAAAAAGCTGAAAAACACACGGGAGCTACTGCAACAGGCTGCCACCTAACATGGCGCCATGTAACCCATGGTAACCCACTCCAATTTTGACGACTGGCCTGTGTTGGTTCAGAGTGGCTGCCGGGGTAGCAGGCATGCCCCTCTCGCTGCACTGCACTGGGGTCCTGGTTGGGGGCCTGATGCAGGATGGTGGGTCCAGGGAGCCTGGCCCCTGACCTGACTCTGGGCCCTGGTGACGGTCTCACTCATATTTAGGGAATGTCCACATGCATCTGTGGTTTCACTTGCCAGCTCGGGTTGGGCCAAATCGAGAATTGATGAATCCTGCCAAAAATGGGCTGAGCTTTTATTTCAGTCTATCACTATGTACTCTATCTTTGACCCTGCTCCTCCATTGGGACACCTTCACCTATCTGGACTCTCATCTCTCCAGAGATCTACACAGAGCCCCTCTCTTAATCCTGAGTGAGGAAAAGCGCAGGATCCTTCACTCCACTTACCTACCAGCACCTCCTGCTGCCCTTCCCCTGTCCATCCTTCTGCACCTCCTCTGTCCTTTATTCCCTCCTTATATTCACTGAGGTGTAGCAATGCCCTCCCTGCCACACAAACATCATTTCACTCATAAAGATCCACAAACTAGCTTCCAGGGAGGGCTGGTGATGGTCACACACACACACACACACACACCAAAATAATACAACATTTAGCTGCAACACTAAAAGTGCATCAATCTCATAAAAAGTTGACACAACTTGTGGTGTTAAACTATGATGACAGGTACAGACAAAAAAAAAGAAAAAAAAAAGGAAACACTCTTAATCTTTCTTATTCTCGAGGAACTTGAGAACCTTTGCAGGGTTTTACGTCATAAAACAAGAAAATAGCCAACTCCAGCATAAATCTATGTACCTATTCTGAATATTAAAACTTTTGTAACATTTTAATTCATCATTTCAAACAACTTCGATTTTTTCTTTTACATCTTTTTAAGCCTTTTTTAGTCCCATATATTTTGAGGCCTCCCTGTAATTTTGCCTCTGTGTTATTTGGCTGAATTGAAAGAGAGCAGTGGAAAGAAATAGAAAGGCTGAATGAGTCATTGCGTTGCTCCACAAAGAAGTAACATCACAAATCACAGAGTTAGACATCTTTTATATGATGACACATGCAAATAAATTTTCATTTTATGGTGGATCTCGGGACAAATGTTATTAATGAATGGAAACACTGCAGAGCATCAGGTGTTATGAACATCTCACACAATAGGCAACAACAAGCTGCTTTCTAACTTTCACTTCACCCATCCAAACATCTGAAGTTCATTTTCAGCTTAGTGAAAATGAACCTCATGCATCCTGTATCCTTGATGCTAAAAGGTGGTTGATATGGACATGAACTTTGGAAAGTTATAACGAATATCAGACTCAGTTTTTCGCCCCACCCACTCTCCTTTCTCACCGTTGCAACTAAAGATCAATCTATTTTGCCATTAGCTTACCATTTAGTGAAACAGATGTTTACACCTTTTTTTTTGCACAGCATTCCTCCTGTGAACTTCTCTTGGCTCCCATAGAGGTGGGGCACTGACATCAGGTACGATAAACTCTGTTCAGGTGCGATGATACAAAATCTGAGGAAAATACTCTAGAAAGTAACTGCATCTGTTGTCTATCCAGTAAAACCACCGTCCATCCATTGGTTCTACAATCTTCTGTATCTAAAAAATAACTGCAACGTCAGGCTTTCAGTGGGTGTATTTTGGGGATTTGCCAAGAGGTTTCTGTAAACTGGACACACAATGCACACACAGCATATTTAAACTGTTTATGGCACAATACAAATTAAGATGTTGACAGTGGAAACTGAAGCACTGACTTGAGACAAGGGTTATGATTACTGGTGGAGGTACCAGTAGTACTTATAGAGGGAAGCAGGGAAAAAAATCCAGGTTCCAATCTGGGGTTGGCTTTGGTGGAGGTCATGGGAGAGTGAGTTTAGGGATGAGGATTTTTCCTGGAGCTGAAAGGCACCAGTTTGGAGGTGGATCAGTGACTGGCCGGTGAATAGTGAATGCGGGCAGGCACGGGACCAAGGCATCGGACACTACCAGGCTGGACGTGGCTGAAGAGGAGCAGGTGAGTAATGGCTGATCGCTGTGGCTTCATCGAGAGGATGACTGGACACTGGAGAACGTGGTTAGTTGGCAATCAGAGCAATCGGCAGCATGTCTGAAGGTGGATGCCGTGAAAAAGAAACTAGGGGCAGGAAGACAACAGAGAAAACAAAGGAACAAGTCAAATAATTTCTAAATCCTAACATGGATTTATGAACTGCTTTTAGTCCTTATGCTAAGCTCAGAAAAGCACCTCCTACCAACTGCTCTTTAAACTCTTGACAGTAAGTCTTGAAATTAAACTTCTTATCATCATCTCTACGGAGTCAGAACAGTCTCATAATGAATGAACTCTCGCAGGGCTTTTCACGAATGCACATGCTTTGTAAAACTATGTGACCATATGCCACCTTTGCGAAACATGTTGTTTATTGTTGCCATAATGACGATGGTCGCTAACGGTTTAAGTGTGGAGAAATGTTAGGGGCCATATGATTGGCTGAAAGCAAACACACCTGATTGGCTGATGAATCTGTCAATCAGAAACATATATTTTACTGACAGCTTTATCAGCCAATGGTGATGTTGGTTGACCTGCGATGTTAGATCAGTCTCAAAATTCAACGTACAGATTTCGTAAATACACATTCAGTAATTCTTATGCTCCGTGAATTTATATTACAAGTGTGCCTCAAAATTACATTTGTGAAGTTCGAAATACAACTAAGAAACAAAGCATGTGCATTCGTGAGTCCGAAATACTACTACCCCAGCTGGCATTTTAACGTTGAGTCATTGTTGAATGAACATCAGGTGCCAGCATTGGATAACTGTTGAATTTTTTTTCGATTTTGCAAATCTAATCAACGTTGAAATAGCAGCGTTATTTCTACGTCACGTTTCTCAACATTTGTGAATTTGCCAACATTGAATCAATATTGATTTTACTTTAGATTTTGCAAATCTAATCAACGTAAAAATTGCAACGTCATTTCTATGTCACGTTTATCAACATAGGTGAATTTGCCAACATTGAATCAATATTGATTTTATTTTAGATTTTTCAAATCCAATCAACATTGAAATTTCAACGTCCCTATAAAGTCCTGCTTTTCAACATAGTTTGAAACACTATCTATATTTTTGTTACTGTTTTCACTAAAATATATCTAAAGTAAGTAGCTGCAGCAATACCAAACACCTTCAAATGTATACATTAACACTCTGAGTTTGCAGATCTGTGATTGTCCTGAAACACAGTAGAAAAAACCCTATGTCAAAAATTACCCTAGGTCATTTGTAAAATATTGTATTTGACCCAAGTTTACAGTTTTATCAACTGATGTAAATCTCACCGTTTATAATTGCATGGCTCTCTTATTGGACATAATTCTATCTTTACTAGACAAGTAAGACATGGCAATCATAATAAGAATCTTTTGTGTGATTACTAATCATCTTGAAGAGATCTCATCTACATTACATGGAAAGCACCAAATACACTGTCATTTAAATGTTCACAACACGGACTAGGAAGAAGCCAACTGGTCAAAGCAAGACCAGGGAGAAGATTAATAAAGACATTTCAATGACATAAGAAACGGCATGCTTTATTATCTGATATGGCTGAATGATCAAATGTGCCAACATTTCACACACAAGCAGTCTTTTAAGAACATACATTTTTATATATTAATCTGGAAAAAAACGGGGGGGGGGGGGGGGGAGCAGATCAGTATTAGAAAACACTAACCTCTCAGTAATGACAAAATACTAATGCGCACAAAATGCCTTATGTTATTGCATTATCTATCAAAGCATATTAAAAAAAACAAACAAACAAACTATGTTTAAGCCTAAATGTTTTATAAAAAAAAAAAAACATTCCATTTGCTGTGCTCATCATTTTTTGTATAATATCTTCCACAACAAATTCGTTCCTTTCAAAATAGGGCTGCGCTAACGGACCAACGGCTGATTGGTAAGGGCATGCTAACGAGTGTTAGCACTTGTTAGCACGAGCTCAAAAGCATGCACTGTTCTAGCTAACTTTGGCTAACACTGCTAGTAAGCCCGCTGGCGAATGCTGCTGTTGGCTGTAAAACTAAAACGAACCGTTAACCAAAGCGTACACAACGTCACGTGTTTATCATATGTGGCTTTGCTTACTGTTTTGGAGTTGTGGCTGGTACCGCCAAATCCGAGTTGGAACCACTCAAAACCTGCTTAGCCGATGACGACACAGACCCACTTCGCGCATGCGCAAACGGGTGTTGTCCGATATTTGGCACAGATCTTCTAGGCAACGGCAAACAAACGTTCCGAAACGCCCCATAATTTATTTCAATGATTTTCGTTGTGTTAAATATGACTGTTAGCTGTGTAAATATGTAATGTTATCATAATAAAATATAAATATTTCACTTTCGTCTACCTACAACTTTAATAAATTCACACGTTCATGTTCATGAGAAGCTGTATATAGAGTATCTTCTTTTAGAACGTTTAATTGAATTGAGAGTTGATCTTTCAACGTTGTATCATTATTCATGTAGCAACACTTTTTCAACAGTTAATTGATCAGCATTGTTTGGATGTTGGAACATTATTTTTTAATGGATATATTTCAACATTTTTTAAAAGTCATGTTGTGAAAATAATGTGATTTGACATACAACTCAAAAGTTGTTGATGTTTCAACGCTGAATCTGTAGTGAGTTAACAACACTACTTCAACTATTTGGTGTTCAACGTTGTTTTGATGTTGAATTAATGTTTTTTCATAAACCGACATTATTTCAACACAACTTTACGTTTAATGTCAATCGAATGCCAGCTGTGACGAAACAAAGCATGTGCATTCGTGAAAAGCCCCGCGAGAGTTCATTCATTATGAGACTTCTAACTCCATACATCTTAGGGGGGTAAAATGAGTTCTGGCGGAGTTGTTGGTGTTTTTCTGACTTCAGTTTGGTCAGAAAGTCGCTGTTGCCTTCTCACTATGGGCAAGTTCCTCCATGTGTCGATGCCAGAGGGTAACCCTCTGGGCCTTCAAGGTATTCAGTGAAGGCCTAAGAAAAAATATTGAAAGAATTTTTGTACTACTGTTGGGCCTCCATCACGAGGTCAGATAAGAAAGGCCTACATGCAAACCCTGAGGCCTGACCATCAGGTCACCTCCGTTCCTTTGTTCTCTGGAGACAAAAAGAATCCATCCACAGACTCCATGTCCCTTCATCCCTTGCGGCTCACACTGGGATGTGAACCCATCAGGAGGTAGCAGGCTCTGTCTCTGAGTGGCAGAGATGTATCTACAACACAGGGAGCCGAGATAACGGGGCCGTGACGTCACTCCCCTTTAAATACGGACCGGGAACTTGTCTCACTCTCTTTCTGGTTTTATAGCTCAGGAGAAGGTTTGCCTATTCGACCAGCTAGATCACCGATGAAAGTGACCTATACACGCATGCTTATTCTCAATTTTTGGAGTTTCACCCTTGCTGGACGAGAAGAGACCCGACCCGTGTAAAGGGCCGTCCACACCAAGAACTATAACTATAACGATAAAATGCCAGCATCCACACCAATGAACGATATCGTTGTGTCGCTAGTTTACGCCAAGCACACTGAGAGCTCGGCGCAACGGTCAGCAGTGGAGCAGAGATTTATTCATTCCAAGGGTGCGCCCGATGTCCCTCTTCTTTGTGGCATATTTATACAATCTGTAATTCTTGTCATATAGAGCTGGATTTTTTTGTACCTCGGAGATAAGCCTCTCTCCTACGTCGTCCGCCATGTTGAATGAGTGTGTGAGTGACGTAGTGGTGTGAAAAACGTCTCGACCTGTCATTCTTGATGGATTTTGATTGGCTGTCAGTGTTTTTATCGTTCATCAAATCGCTCTGAAAGTGATCCGAACGATATCGTGCACCACTATCGTTGTCGTTATAGTTGTAGTGTGGACGCTGCCATCCACTTGAGTTAAGAACGATTTTTAGAACTAAATATTTATAGTTATAGTTATAGTTCTTGGTGTGGACGGCCCTTTAGCCTTAACACTTTTCCAGATCTGTGAGAGTCAGCTGTTTGCAACCCACTGACCTCTCAGTTATTACCTGCAGAAGGAAGAAAGAGTTTCTTCGCGGAGACGTGGATAACTTCTACACCCTGTTGTCTACCGATAAAGCCGACCATCCTGTGCTTCATCGCTGCCTCGCCGAGAAACCAGCGCCGTCAGTCTGGAGTAACAAGGACAGCGCCGTCAGCACCACGCACCGGAGGACCCGCTGCTGGATCAAACTGACGGACTTATACACACACACACACCGGTTTGCGCAGGAGAGTGACACAAGTAAGAGGTTGTCTGGGCAGAGACATTAGATTTGTGTGTTTTATGAGCTTAGTGCTCAGTAATTGTTGTGTAATTGTCTGCCGTTGTTAACCAGAACCTTCCGGCAGCTCCGCCGGTTGTTTACATGTGACGTAAGCAACGCCATCAGGGGCCGCGCCATCTTGGCACACACACACACACACACACACACACGCTGTAGTTTACCTGTTTACCTTTACACCGCTGCTGTCTTTATGTGTTTTGCCTAGCGTTAGTTAGTAGTATAGTATTTACTAATCGAAACGATTGTTGGCTTTGTTAATTATTGTGGGAGTTAATAAATACTATTTGTAGCTTTAAAGAGAAGTCTTCTTGTCATTATTGTGCATACTTTATTGTGATAGGTGGCTGATTGAGAGAGTCAGAGCTCGGATTTCACACCTTCACCGTTCACCTAGTGGTGCTGATATTTCAGGTATTGGCTCCTCTAATTGAACAACTGTTTATGAGACAACGTTTACAGTTTGGTTATCGGTCCTGGTTTCTGATTTTATAATTCCTAATTATGTCTGATAATTAGGAATTATAGCTGATAACCAAACGCATCCTTTTCAAACCTAACACTACTAATGATATATATACATATATATATATATAATTTTACTAACCATGTTTTTTCCCGAAGTGTCTGTCTCTCCCAGTTCCTCTCCTCTCTCTCCCTGTCCTCATCCTGCAGGTGATGAATCATCATCATCCCATGTTCCTGCAACGCCTGCTGCTCCCACATCTTCGAGAATTCCATACAGCATCATTCCTATGAACTTCATGCAGCATCGTGTTCCTGCCTGCACCTGTTTGAATATCCCCTCCTCCTGCTCTCTTTCTCTCCCTACTCTACCCAACTTTGCCTCCCCCCATGCCTCTCTCTCTCTCTCTCTCTCTCCCTCTCTCAACCCAACCTGAGTCTGGTTCTGCCTGAGGTTTCTGCCTCTTAAAGGAAGTTTTTCCTTGCCACTGTCACCAAGTGCTTGCTCATGGGGGGATCGTTGGGTCTCTTTAAATAATTTTATAAAGAGTTTGGTCTAGACCTGCTCTATATGTAAAGTGCCTTGAAGTAACTTTGTTATGATTTGGCGCTATACAAATAAATCTGATTTGATTTGATTTGATAATTTTTCAATGATTTTTATTCAGTCAGTACTAGTAATAATTTCTTGATTATTGTTATAATTTTGGACTAATATTTCTCGCGAAACAATGGGTTAATATAACAGAACGAGAAACGGACCAATCACAGTTTTTCTTCCAATGGTATCTGGGTAGGCTATTAAATCAGCAATTCCTCCTGCTGGACCTTCGGTGGCTGTAACGAAGGCCCGTGTAATTCAAGTCAATGTGGGCATGAATTTGAGTTTGACAGGTGTCTTAGCCAATCATATTTCATTGAGTTGTGGGTGGGACCATATAACGACATCTTCCAGGTATTCGCGAATACCTAGGAGAACATATATAAATCAAGCGACCCGCCAAAAGTGAGTGAGTGGAGGGAAGAAAGACAGAAGACGATTTAGAGAGCAGGGAAATGGCGGGAGCTAGTGAAGAAGAAGACTGTGTGGCTTATATTTTGGATACTTCTTTTTCAAGATTGCCTTTTCAGGCAAAACTAGATATTATCCAAAAATGTCGACCATCCCCTGACTTGCCAGGATTGGTGCAAGCTAGCAAGGGCTACCATCAGCATTTTCAAGCTAGCAGCTACAGTCAGAGCCACATCAGCAGCAGCAGCAAAACTGAATTTGTAATAAGTATACAGTAGGCCTAAACCTACAATTTGCAGACAGTTTTATATCCATTACGGCCAGTGAAAAATGGCTGAGCATAAATTACAAAGAGCTTTTTCCTTTCCCATTTCACCTCAGGAGGTGTTTGTGTTATACTTTTGGCAGAAATATTAAATCTACATTGAAATTCAATTGTGTCTAAGCTGGAACAAACACAAAAAACATTAGATCAGCATTGGATCCATCTTTAGTTGTTGAACAGTAGCTAATGATTATTCTAGGCATTTTACTTTCATTCCAGCTAACCAAATATGTGAGATAAGTGAATGTGTGATTTGCTTGTTTCATTTAGTTTTTGTAATTAAATGATGTCATGATAGCCAGCTTTGAATGTTTTTTTTTTTACCTTTGAGTGTTGCGAAGCCAGTTGGGGCAAATAAACCTTTAATATGCTGAACATCCATGTGACAGGGCTCTGGCTATTATTTGTATTGCTATGTTTAATCTGTTATTGATACATGTGGTTCTATTGAAGGCTCAGGGTCTGGGTCCACGGTTCGCCACTGGTCGATGCAGATGTCTCTATCATTTCTGCATCTTCTGCATCAGCCCTGCAGACCCTTTCTTTGAATTAACTGTACCCACAAATGTAAATGATGAGCTATGTGGGCAGAGAGATTAAGTCATAAACACAGCTGCTAGGTGGAGGGCCACTTCACAAGTGTGTGGTCAAACAGAACAGAAACACAACTAAAAAGCGGGAGTGCTCACGTTCAGCAGGCAGCAAGAGCTTATACACAAGACAAATACCAAAGTGAATCCAATTTCTCTGAAGCGATAATAATAACACTGATCAGAGAACACACAGTATAGCACAGATTGTTCAACAATTTTATGAGTCACATATTTAAATGTCAGTTCATCACTGACCGATTGATTGGCATCTCACTAATAATAAGCATGCACGGATTAGACAACGCCCTAATCACACTTTACAGAGTTGTGTCAACTTCTACAGTATACGTGAGCTGTAGCCTCACATGTGGACGGAAGCTGCCTATAAAACATTATTTGCTGTGTATGTTTTTGTTGACCTTATGAATAAGACTTTAATCTAGACTGTATATTTAAGCAAAACCTCACAAAAAGCCACGGAAAGCGTTTATTAATCACAGATAAGGTATGTTGTTCAGTCCAACAGCAGTCCAATTCAGTTCAGTCCAGCAGAGGGCAGATGAAAAACTTCAAATCAACTTGAGAAAAGCACAAACACACGTGGAACTTTCTGAGCAGATTTTTTTCCTTTGGTTATTATTATTTACAGTGCATTCATCTTGAAAATAACTAAAAAATTCAATGTAAATTTTTGTTTCTGAGCTACTATCCCATGCTACAGTGAGTCTTTACTGAGTAACATATATAATTAGCTGATGAAATTTTTATGACTTTAAAAAGGAAGAAAAAAAAAAACAAAAGCCACATTAAACTGCATTACAATGTAGATATGAAAGTTTTGGTTCCACTTGAGACATATGACTGTTGGGAGTTGTCACAAGTCAGGTGAACAGCCACTCATCTCTGACATTGCTGGAAGAGTTCCAGCTTTGAATCACTCACAGCCCTCAGAAACTGGCTGCTTCTTTCCAAGTTATAGTAATCATGTACAAACCGGGTTTATAGCTGTGTCTACAGAGTTTTGGTGTGTGTGTTTGTGTGTGAGGGATTGTATTTTAATGAGGTTATTTCCTTCACTTTCCAGAATGATGTTTTTAAAATTCAAGCAGCGACACAGGACTTAGTGCAGATACTGTAAGCCATAAACTTGAGAAGGCTTAATCCTACCTGCTAGCCTATCTCTGTGAGCTTCTCATTATAAAGACTAGAAGATTAGAAACACGTTACTCCTGCACCACTTGCTGCACCTGTTTCCATCTTCCCTGAATAACACCTATTGCTCCTCTTATTTCTTCCTCCTCAGTGATCTTATTAGCCTGATCCCCGTCTCTCCCTGTCCACCAGCACTTCACCTCCGGCAGGGACCGCTGATGTTTTTGTTGTGCTTCTGTCATTAGAATCAACACGTCTGCTTTCTGAGCTGGTGTTTTCACTGTGGCTCATAACAAAAACTAGTCTCACCCTGTTTGTTCTGCATTACAGAAACAGTGCAAAAATCAAAACTATGTTTCCATTTCAAGATCCTGAATAAAATCCTCATGTGTTTGCCTACTTACTATCCACAAACGAAGGTTGACAGCTTCCTGCATTTGTATTTGTGGTTCCAATTCGACTGAACAGTTTTCCCTTTCCTTAAAACAGGCTGCAAAAATTGTATTTATAGACTAAAAGTTACACAATGTGCCATAACTTTATGATCACCTGCCCTATACTGTGTAGGTCCCGCTTTTGTCACCGAACCAGTCCTGACCCTGGAGGTCTGGTCTGATATCTGGACCAAGACGTTAGCAACAGATCCTTTAAGTCCTGGAGGTTGTGAGGTGGAGCCTCCATGGATCTGGACTTTTTGGTCCAGGTTACACCAAACATGCTCGACTAGACTGAGGTCTGTGGAATTTGGAGCCAGGTCAACACCTTGAGCTGGTTGCTGTTCCTAAGATCATTCCTGAACATTGTTAAAGTGAGGCAGAGAGCATTATCCTGCTGAAAGAGGACACTGACATTAGAGAATACGGTTTCCATGAAGGACTGGACTTGGCCTGAACCAGGTTTGGGTTGGTGCTATGAGTCAAAATAGCATCCACATGAATAAAGGACCCAAGGTTTCCCAGCAGAATAATTAAGTCTCACGTCAGTCTCCACCAGCTGGTCTTCTTCCCACAATGCATCCTGGTGTCATGTCTTTCCCAGGTAAGAGACACACACACGTCCAACCCTCCACATAATGTAGAGGAAAACCTGATCCATCAGACCTTCTTCCATTGCTCTGTGGTCCAGTTCTGATGCGCCTGTGTCCATTGTAGAAGGTTTTGGAGGCGGACAGGAGACAGCATGGACACCCTGAGTGGTCTGCAGCTACACAACAAACTGTGATCTCTGTGTGTTCCGACACCTTTCTCTCAGAACCAGCATGGACTTCTTCAGCACTTTGAGTAACAGTAGCTCTTATGTTGGATCAGACCCCACGGCCCAGCGTTAACTCCCACAACCATCAATAAGCTTTGACCCCTGACCCTGTCTGAGGTTCAGTGGTTCTTCTTCCTTGGACCATTCCTGGTACATCCTGCCCCCTACAGAACCAGGATTATCCTACACATTCTCAAACTTGATTCAACTTCAGACCTAAATGTTAGAGCTGATAAGTGTTTTTACCTTCAATGGACTGTGCAGCAACTTGCAACCAAAGTTTCAAGAGGTGCTTTATGAACAAAGTTCACTTACTGCGTGTTTTCTCTGGCAGCCTGATCCACTGAATGACGTTTGTTTGCCAAATGTAAACACTCACGCAACAGTGTTGCTGCCACAGCTGTAGATGAGATTCAGTCTGAGCAGAAGCGCAGATGTTCACTCCAAGAGCTGGATGCCGTGTCTTTGCACTGTGGCTGGATCCCTGAACAGCTGCACATGTAACAGCATCCACACAGTTGCTGTATCACAACTCCTGCCACCCTTGGACAGGAAAGACTTCCTTTGTGTAAACCAATAAACTTTTATTCCCATGTTCAAAGTTGGGGAAGTGACTTGTTGGTGATTTGACTCTACCTTTTTTTATCAGTGTCACCTCTTGCAACTCATTGGCTGTTATCACATAATAAGAGAGAGGATAGCTGTTGAGCCGCTCCTGGTGTAAATTCTAATGCATCATGACAATGGCGCTGTTGTGGAGTTGAGGGTTTTATTCGTCTTGTTCTCTGCTGTGTGTTTTGGTTGCGGATGCCAGGTGTGGGCTTTGTGTGGTAGAATAGGCCCAGGTTGTGTTTATGTGGATTAGGTGCAGCTGAGCACTTTTGGTGCCTATTTTGGTACAAAATTATGTTTGCATTAAACCTGCTCAGACCACCTTTCATCTTAAACACAGACACAGGGCAATTTTCACAGCTTCACTTAGCAGACGTTCACAGACACACACCCCCCCCCCAAAAAAACAAAAACAAAACAACACAACACAGCTCTCAGTTCTCTTTCATCTACTGTACATTATGAGGTGCATCAAAACCTAACATCATCCACACGTGTACAGAAGCATCGGTGCTGTTCTGTGCAGCTGATCAAACAACATGCAGCAGCTGAACTGACTCCGTCTGCACTTTTCTGTTTAAATCTCACATGTGGGAGACAGACAGGGTCACTCAGGATCTGATAGTAAATAGGGTTCTGTCGTTCTAAATGTCAGCACTGGAAAACTTAAAGGTAAGATTCAGATGGAAAATCATCAGGATTATTTCAGTCTGATTTCTGCTTCACCACATCTACATGTTCCTCATGTGTTTTGTTTTGTGTTTTTTTTTGTGTGTGTGTGTGTCTCTGTAGTAGTTTTGCATCTGTCTGCTGTTGTTCTGTGTATATGTGTTTGAATGGGGTCCATTGGTTTTGATGTGTCTTTGTGGTTATTTTTTCATATACTTTTATCTGCAGATGTTTTGTATCCTTTTTGTGTGTCTTTCTAGGCTATTTTACAAGTCAAGACCAGGTCTGCTCAGGTCTGTAATATTTTACTAATTATACTATTATGACGACTACCAGTAGTAATATTAATAATAATACAAGTGCAACAACGTGAAGAAAAGAATGAATGCACTTTGAACTTCCATTTGTAAGAACACGTTGTTCATGCAGCTTTTGACATTTAATGACTTTTTACGGGTGCTGCGCATTCATTCTCTCCTGAAACAACTTTCTGCCTCTTCCTGTTGCTTGAATGCAGTTTGTCTTTGTTTTTTGTTTTTTTCTTTCAAGAGAGTACGTGGAAGGTCTGGGACATTAGCAACTCTGCCGATACTGGGGGTCCCAGGGAGGACCGAGAGCAGTTCATTTGGTCTTTTGGGAGTTTTCCAAATGTATCACCTTTCCTCTTCTTTTCTTTCTGGATTAAGTCTATTCTTCTCTCAAACAAGTGTGTTAAAGGACCTCAGCAGTGAGCTGTGGCTGAAATTAACATTACTGGCAGATACATATATTTGGTAACACCCTGATTATCCATTTTAGTTGTGGGTCTCATGTAGCGATTTACATTGCCAAATTGCAAAATCCAGCTCTGCCCACAGACAGGTTAGCTTTGATACCGTATAAAAGTCTTAGCTGTTTACATTCTTACTCCTCACAAAAGACGAAGAAGGAGAGATCTGAGCAGTCCCAGACTCATCCTGCATCATGACAATGTCCCCAGACATACAGCTGGAACCGTAAAAAACTATTGTCAGCGACAGGAAAAACAATGAGTCCTGCAACAGATGGTCTGGCCCCAACAGAGCCCTGATCTCAACATCACACAGTCAGTCTGAGATTACAGGAGGGGATACTGACATAGAATAAATCCACACAACAACTGGTTCCACGAGATACAACCTGAAAAACAAACGCAAGAAGGAGAGCTAGTGCCAGGATTTCAAATACATAGTGTCAAATAGCAAGTGTTCAACTTAGATATCCCTTCAAAAGCCACATGAATACTTTTCTGTCTTTTCATACTTTTCTGTTTTTCCTTGTAATATAGTCATTTGTAAAAATGTAACCACATATCCAAATGAGCACAACCTCAGCCTGTTATATGTGTCTTTCAATAAAGTCTGTCAAATGTAATAGGGAATAGTAGCTCATTGAAAAACAAGAAAAAACTAAAGATGGACATTTTTAATGGACAGTAGTGTATGTTCGTGTTTGTTCAGTGGCTTGTCAAGCTTTGTTTTTTGTCACCACAAGGAGGGTGAACAGAAGAGATTGTGGGCATTTCACTGTGGACCTTTAGTTTGAGTGTAGCTCTATCTCACTTTCACACACCTCACAAGGCTTAAGAGAAATCACTTTCTAAGTGTTGATACATGTTTTTGAGCAGCTACACTTGCAGGTCGAGTGAAGAGCTTGGCCTCCTGGCTGAATCCCTCTGCCTCCCTGATATCTGTCCAACAGGACAGGCCTGTCAGTGTCTCTACTTTTTCCCCGTGGATAGCAGTAGCACACAGTCAGACAGCTTCACCTCAAAGGCATTCATGAGCCATGTTCCAATTAGCATACTGCCATCATGAGAATTTGTTCCTTTGAGTGCATTTACATTGGCAAGTGCAGAAACAACAGTGAACAAAAAAGGTAAGTATAAAACAACATAAACAACGTGAAACAAACAACAGGAAATTTGTGAAGGACAGAAAATGTTGACAGCCACAGCAGCCTTGCCTCAAATCGGAGTATACAAAACACTGTAAGCAATTTGCACTTGCCGAAATGACAATAAGGAATTCTTGTTTTGTTCTCGATTGAGAACGATGCTGAAGTGGGGAGGGGAGAGCTCAGACTATATACACTGGGAGTGGAGAGACGATGAGACTTAGATGCAGCACATAAGGGTGAAGCAGATAATCTCAGTGGGAGGAACCACACCAGGGCAGGAAGTGAATCTGAAACAAAAGTAAGATTTCAAATGAAATAAGAAGTGTATCAAAAGACATATTAAAAGTAGAATTACTGCTTCACAGTTCTTTGCCTACACCGCTAAGCCAAGTTTGAAATTATATTTCTGTAAATTTTTAACCATTTCTGTGAAATGTTGCCACAGTTACTATGTAAAGTCTTGGGTGGCTAAAATGTGTCTGGTGAGGTCACACTGACCTTTGAGCAGCATTATAATCTTTGTATGATTTGAATCAAATTTGAACTACTGTAGCTCAAAGTGCTGTAAGAAGTCCATGCTGATTCTGATGGACAACTGTCAGAACACACACAGCAGTTAAATGTTGTGCAGTTTTCTGGTTGCATCAGATTGATAAGTGTCTCAACTCTAAAGTCTCTTGACAGGAGAAAGAGGGAAGGAGGATATCAGCAAACCCACATCCTCTGTGAAGTACACTCCTTGCTCATTAGAATCAAAAACACAGCCTTCATCTTGCCACTCTTTTCATTACAGCACTAAGAGCACAGATGGGGAGCACCATGACGAGCCACTAACAGCCAGCGACATCTCATCACAATGTAGATGGAGAGAGGAAGCATTTATCTTCAGAGAGGTGCTCCACCAAAGGAACCATTAACGCTGCACATTTGATTGTCTCGACACTTCCTCTCCCACCGACTCCTACAGGTTGCCGTCCGCGCTTTGATTTTATCACTGGAGTTCCTGCTAAGTCTGTAGTAGTCTCTCCAATCACAGTGTGATCAGACGGCTTCATACTGACTATTTTTGAGGCAGTTTCAAGTTAAAGGTCCCATATTTTCACTTTTACCTCTCAGGAGAGTGCCTCTACTCTGATTGGATGATACAATAGATGTTGGGTAAAGCCAGATCCAGCTAGGTTGGATGGTGGGTCCAGGTCGGGCTGGGATTGGTGTGCTGCTACCTAGCTAGCAGGTAAATGCTCTCTTTTCCTTGGTTTTATTTGAAGTGGTGACATCCAAAAGAAGATGTAGTTGTACTTTTTATAACCAGAAACCATCGATGTAGTTTTACATTATCAATCAGCCAATCAGAAAGCAGGTTCTGGATCCCTCTTCTTACTGGCTGACTTTTTTTCTGAGTGACTGAAGAAGAATGGAGCGGATCTAAAGGCTTAGGGGCATGGCAGAGGGCGGTGACTGTTTTTAAGGCTTCAGTTTCTCAATATAGGCTTTGAGCATTTCTCAGTGGACTGAGCACTTTGAAACTTACACACTCAATATTTACAACCTAGACCTGATGTATGACCAAAGACATACCTTTATACTATATGGACTACACTTAGATGTACCGCACACGCTTGTGACATTACAAAGTTATCCAAGTCTCAGTTTCTGAACTACTGGATAATATCTCAGCTTGCTTTCTAATCAAACAGGGTAATACGAATAATTAAAGAGTCCCCCGGTTGTTTGATTTTGATAACATCAAAATGAAATTAGTTTAGTTACTATTAGTTACTTAGTTACTCTCAAGTTTAAAGCAATTTTCGCTCACTGATTTTGTTTTCAATCCCTGCTCTGACCTGCCATACTTCTGTAAATTTTCATTGCTATCAACTTCACCTGCTGCATAGCAAACAGTAAAGCACCAAACTCAGCAATTTATTAGCAGTTAAATAATCTAATATTTTTCTCGGGAGTTAGTGGGCAGAGGTAAAACAAAGCTAAAACAACAATGAAACATCACTTACTGATAAGAGGCATTGGCTTCTTTTCACAGAGAGAAGTTTGTAAAATACCAAGATGCCAAAACAACCAAAATCCAAGAACTGGAGCAGACACAGGGAGAACAAAGGTGACCCAAGAATACTTGAGAAATAAAGTAAAACTGAAAGTAATTTTAACACAGCCACAGTGTAAGATGTTAAGTAAGAAAAAATCAATATATGTGCAAACCACTTCTCTCTTCACACTCTTCTCAAAACCCAATCTATCCAACAGCTCTTCACAGAGGAGTAATCTGAAATCGAAGTAGTAATGTTTTTGTTTCACATATTTACTGTCAAGTGTGTTTGAGTTGTATCTGCTGCCAGCAAAGGTTGAAACTGTTGTTTACCTATATTATTTTACAAAAACTCTGATTGATTTATATTTCCTACCCTGGGTCTGTGGCACATAAACACAGCAGGGACTAAAGGTCTGAAGAGTCTGATCAGAGTTCCTGTGCTCCTACTTGCTGCTGCCGGAATCAGTTATAGAACCACAGCTGTTTGCCTGGTTGCATTCGCTCAAGATGCAGTCTTTGTGTGGCCTCTAATGACGGTGGTTGATGTAGCGGGTCTATTTAGGTTTTTCCCTCCCGTGATTTGCTGTCACAGTCATTCGGCCGGGCTTTTTCTGGAAGGAGAGGACAGAGGACGGCTCATCAGGTGGACTGGGTCGAAGCTTGCGGTGGAACATGGAGTGGGCCTACAGCTCCTTGTTTTGGCTATTGCCCTGTTTGCGCTGAGGGCAGGGTGCAAACAGGGGTCCATTGTAGTTCACCACCTGCCACCATAAAGGGGCCTGCTTTTTTTACCAAAGTAATATATTGGGATAATTTAATGTCGGCCACATTGGTTATATTAAATTTCATGAATACAGCATGACATCACATTCATCCCTGCGATTATTGTGGTTGTGGAGCTCCTGGGAGATGCCTTAAATTGGTGTGTGTCATGTCTTATTTTGAAAGTTACTGAACGCTAAGACCCCACTGTCACTGGACAGCTGGCGCTACCAGTTAAGTCAAATGATGGCATGTTAGCAACTATAAGCCAGGCTGAGTTGCTAAGGGAACTGTGTTGTAAAGCAAACAATTGTGTTTATCTCAGAACTTATCATGAGTGATTGTATATCATGTATTCACAGCTTCTTTTATTCCACTGCAAAAGTGAGCAGCAGCCCCACAAAAGGTCTGTACTGCAGCTGACAGCTCACTCTTATACAGTCATTTCACAGTTTCTCTGTGTTCTTTTTTTTTAAACATTAAAAAATGTCCTTTTTGGCCATAGTCGCCTTTGTGAATGTCCTGAAGGATCTTTCCTGGGACTGAGTACAGATCATGCTTGCACACTGTACCACAATAGTTCTGAATTCTCTTACTCTTTTACACATTGTCATGAGGCTTCATGAGGAGACACCTCAGAAAAACCCTATCTAATCATCTAATCGGTCTGGATGGCATTACTTTGGCTTCCAGCTCCACTGTAAGAAACCTTGGAGTAACCTTTGACCAGGACATGTCCTTTGTCCCTCACATAAAACAAGTCAGTAGGGCAGCTTTCTTCCACCTGAGAAACATTAGGAAAATCAGAAACATCCTGTCTCAAGAATATGCAGAAAAACTAGTCCGTGCATTCGTAACTTCTAGGCTGGACTATTGTAACTCATTATTATCTGGATGTCCAAACAAATCTCTGAAAGGCCTTCAGTTGATTCAGAATGCTGCTGCACGAATATTAACAGGAACTAGAAAAAGGGATCACATCTCTCCTGTGATGATGAATCATCACCATCCCATGTTCCTGCAACACCTGCTGCTCGCACATCTTCATGAATTCCATAGAGCAACATTCCTATGAACTTCATACAGCATCACGTTCCTCCCTACACCTGTTTGAATATCCCCTCCTCCTGCTCTCTTTCTCTCCCTACTCTACCCAACTTTGCTCCCCCTCGTGCCTCTCTCTCTCTCTCTCTCCCTCTCTCCCTCTCTCAACCCAACCAGTTGAGGCAGATGGCTGCCCCCCCTGAGCCTGGTTCTGTCCGAGGTTTCTGCCTCTTAAAGGAAGTTTTTCCTTGCCACTGTCGCCAAGTGCTTGCTCATCGGGGGATCTGTTGGGTCTCTTTAAATCATTTTATAAAGAGTTTGGTCTAGACCTGCTCTATATGTAAAGTGCCTTGATGTAACTTTGTTATGATTTGGCACTATACAAATAAATCTGATTTGATATTAGTGAAAACATATTACTGGTTAGGTACAAAAAACAATCTCAGTGTTGCGTTCCAGCCTTCACTTATCTCTTATCTTTCAGTAAACCAATCAAAAGAGAGGATCTGAGTCTGATTGTGACTGGCTTACTGTATCTGATAACAAGGAAACCTGCAAAAAAAGCCAAATCCTGGAAGGTTGAGCTGTGGGTTCAGGTGGGCGGGGCTTAGGGGTGTGGCTGAGATTGGTGACCGCTTCGCTGTGACATCACAAAGCTGCAGAAATCCTGATGGCTGGTTATAAGGCTCGGTGTATGGATACAGACTGTGGATGGTTCTCTGTGGAGGGAGACATTTGATACCTAGAGACCTCGAACTGTTATTTGCTGTTGTAATAGATATCTAATTTGTGTAATATTACAGAACTTTTAACTGGAAAAGCATTGGATTTGTTTGTTTGTTTTTTTCTTGTAGCATACAGGCAATATTTAACTTATTACTGTATTCAAACACAGCACTTCTGACATCAAGTAGCCGTAAAAAGGCAGTGAAACTGAACCAAAAACAGTGAAGAGGTTACTTGTGTTCTATAAAACCAAAACAAAGAAAAAAAAACTGATGCTGAAGATGCATCAGTTTTCTGGTGCAAATTAAGACTTAAATTATTTGCTGTGTCTCCAAATCTTTTATTATCAAAAAAGACATGGACGTGTCATTTTCTATTATATGGGCCAAAAACAAACTTCTCTCCTGGTTCACGAACCTTCCAGTTGTATCCAAGGCTGGGCCTTCAAAAAGAAGAAGGCCAAGCGATAACTTCACTTTCTGAGGATTCTAAAAACGAACAAACTCAACCACAAGTAGCTGGTGTCTTTCTAAGGTTCAGCTGTAAAAAGTCCTCTCACATACTGCATCTCACATACTGCATCACAGCATGACATGCTGGGAGTACAGCAGCACACAGTGGGGCTCAGCAGTGGGCCATCAATACTGCCCAATAGATCACCAGCTACCATCCAGCTCATCAGTTTGGTTCCCGGGTACTCTGACTTCCTCCCACCGTCCAAAGACATGCATGTTTGGGTTAACTGGCGACTCTAAATTGTCCGTAGGTCTGAGTTTGAGTGTGAGTGTGAGTGGTTGTTCGTCTCCGTTTTTCTCTGTGTGTCTCTGTGTGTCGGACCTTTGATAGACTGGCGACCTGTCCAGGGTGTACCCCGCCCTCGCCCAGTGTAAAATGGGATTGGCTCCAACCCCCCCGTGACCCGAGAACAAAAAAGCGGTAGAAGATGGATGGATGCACTGTGTTAACATGATGAAAAAAGATTCTATTGTTATCTTGTTATTATTAATATTGTTGGTACTGGAAATGAGACCAGAGTTTGTAGTAACTTTACCCTAAATGAACTCTAAATGAGTCAGATGAGTGGGGCAGGATGTCTGATGTAAAACATTGATGGGATGTTAATATGCTATGTTGTGTCTATAGAGCATACTAATTTTTGTAATTCCACCAGAAGAATGTCAGAAGCTGGGTTAGGTCCCAGCTGTTTGCCTCAAAGTTTCCTATTCCGCCTCAGCTTTGGAGACTGGCCTAGTTGGCAGCACTTCAGTGTTGGAATCAGGAACTGGGGAACTGACCCAGCATGCCTTATCTCCCCAATTTCACAATCACAAAGTAGTCTTCCAATTTGGAGCTCCAAATTTGATTAAAGATTTAGTTTGAAGGGCCACTATGTGTGGTGGAACCCCGTTCCACATACATAATCTTGTGGAGTGTGCATTTGTTGTGTACATCCTGCTTTCATCACAAGTATACTGAATTACACTGTAGCTGTACTGTTAAATGACTACAACGGTTAAAGGAGCACATTATAATATCAGATGTTGACCTTTAATTAGATGTAAAACGTTATAAGACTTCATTAACACATTTGATTTAAATTGTGTCCTAATTAGTGTATAAATATATGAGTTGGGTAGCTAATCATTTGTATCTTGCTGTAAGTATTCTCGTAGTATCTTGTAACATGGCAGCTCTGATCTGATGCTGTTTCGGATCAAACATGAAATATTAATAAGCATAATGCATTTGTTAGCCCACCCACCCAATACCATCAACCAGCCATCACTGAATATGACCTTAGAGATTATATTTATCTGGTCCAGAGAAACCAAGCCATGATTGGAGCCCCACAAAAACCGCTCAAGCACAACTAAATCTTTCTGTGCGATGGTCTCAACCCTGAAGTTAAACTGGGATTTTGGTTGTCATGTGACAGCGTTTCTGTGTCTTCAGTTTGAAAGAGCTACTTCACAAGTCAATGCATCAATTTTTTAACCTTCCCTCTAAGGCATGCATCAATGACAACATTCACACTCACTGTTAAAAGCAAAAGATTCACATGTTGTGTGAGCATTTAGAGCAGCACAGTGAGAAGCTGCTACACTGCACTGGGAATATTTAACCTTATTTCCTGCACTGTATCTTTGGGTTTTGGGTTGGGTTTTTTTTTTTAAACCAAAAGGACTTTCCTATGTCTTCCCATCGTCGTTCTCTGATATGCACAGTGCTGCACAAGGCTGAACCCCAGACCATGCTCATCTATAATGAAGAGGAAATTGAAAGAAAAACTGCAGCAGCACTTTAAAGAGACAAGGTGATTCAGGGTCACCTACCACCGCATGGAAATGCACATGATGGAGACGTGTTGACCTGCACATAATGAAGTGGGACTTTAGAAATGGGGCTGAAGTTAAAAAGGGAGGCGGACTGAAACTTTACCAGCACGTGTTAAATTATTTATACCCCCTCCCCATTCATGCTTTGAATTTCTTCAATTGAGAAAACTCTCTGGAAAAAAAAAAAAAAAAAAACTGCACTCAAAATCAAATCAATCTTTGATGTAGATCACAACACCGGCCCACGCTTCAACCTTCACATGAATTTGTTTTGATTGAGGATTTGACTTGGTATACTAGTCGTGACAATCTGAAAGATGTAACTCCTGGCCGATTTAGCAAGACCTGCAGTCATTGTTGGTAACAGCAAATACGGTTTAATACCACAACTCACATGGGGAACAAAGCCAACTAATGTTGTTTTAATTAAGGCAGTAAATGGCCTTTTTCTATCATTCAACTGGGATTTGATTTATCACAGCACCGGCAGATAAAGGAACTGCTAATGTGGCTGAGGAGTTGAAGCTGTGCCTGTTGCCTGCAGCTTTTTATCTCACCAAGGCGGCTCCTTCATCTTCCTTTACAACCTGATCCCCAGTCAAAAAATGTCTCTTATCTTGTGAAACAATCAATGAACAGCTTCATAATAAAGGTCAACTTGTGTTGTGCCAGGTAAATGCTTTTATTGTGAAGCAGGAGCAGTAAGAATTGTTCTGTTTACATGGGCAGCAACTGGGGTGCCCCTATAGGTTCGCTTCATTATGTCATGTGATGGATAATCATTTGTTTCATGGAAAAGTCTTTAGACTTTAAATCAAATCAAATCAAAATCACATCAAATTTATTTTTATTTGACCAGTTGGGTTGAGAGGGAGAGAGAGAGAGAGGAGGGGATATTCAAACAGGTGTAAGCAGGAACATGATGCTGCATGAAGTTCATAGAAATTATGCTGGATGGATCTCATGAAGATGTGGGAGCAGCAGGTGTTGCAGGAACATGGGATGGTGATGATTCATCACTGCAGGATGAGGACAGGGAGAGAGAGGAGAAGAACTGGGAGAGACGGAGACTTCGGGAAAACATGGTTAGTGAATGCAGTGTACATGTTTGGAACTGAGAGAAACTGGGATTTCGGAGAAGTTTAGTTGACCTTAGACTAGACAACCAATGTTTAGAAATGTATTTAAATTTAAAGCTATAAGTGCACTGATAAATAAACATTTTTTAGTATTTGCAAATTGGTTTTGAGATTTAAATGTTATAATTTTATCATAATTATGATTATGCTAATGTTTTACTGAGATACTGCTATAGAATACTTAAGGGCATAAAAAGTCAACTCTAGTGACTTAAGGGTTTCAAATTTGTTTACAAGCTTATTTAACTGACTTAATGTTTAATTACAGCTGTGAGAAAAAAGTTTTAAGCATAATCGGTACGGTACAACTTGGTAAGGACTCAAATATATGACTGAACACAACGACTGGAGACAGGGTATTTACCTCAGACAGGTTCGGTATACAAGCAGGCAAACAGACCAGACAAACAAAAGCATCCACACCCTGAGAAGCTGACCCTGGGTTTAAGAAAACACGGCTCAAAACACTCAAGAAAGCAGGGAAGTTTGACTCATCATAAAATGGGAAACAGTAAATAGAGGACAAACTGAAAAAAAAAACTTACACTTCAATCAGCAAACTTCTACATTTACCGCTATTCTTAATAACAATCAAATGTTAAAGCGCAAAACCAAGAGGGAGGGAAGTGAGCAAAAGTAATAGTTCATTTGTGAATATTTTATCACTTAGTTGCATGATGTGAAACTACCACAGTTTTATTACTTGTCTGTGTTTTTTCTTCCAGATTTTAATGTGTAATCTGCGTTTTGGTCGCCTTTGCTGTTTTTTGCCGCATTATGTGCATTTCAGAGATTCTTGTGTCAAGGAAGTAATTTGTGGGAAGTGCTTGTACAATTAGATTTGGTGGAAAGGCTCTGCTGTGAGGGGGCGCTCTCTGTCGTTTAAGTGAATCTCTCACTTAATCCAAACAGCAATGTGGATTCTGCTGAAATCAAAACTTCCATAACTAAATTATTGCTCCCATCCGAACCCCAAAGATCCTCCAAACAGAACCGCTGATAAGCCCCATCCTAGATACATAACAACCATGTTATTCCATTTACATACTACAGTAGTAAGAGCGTTCTCCTGTGAGACACTCCACCTCAGATGACCAAGTAAAAACATATAAAAAATTCAAGGGGATATACCTGAAATACATTTACACGCATGTTGAAACTGCCCTTGAATGCCAGCAAAGCCTTTCTCATGTGAGTACATCTTAGATGAGGTCACCTTGAGGGGAATATACAGAGAGATCCAAAGAGGGGAAATACATAAAAGCAAGTTTAAGAGAACAGATGTGATGGATGAGGGAAAACTTTGCATTTTCATGAGCGAATATATAGCCGGGTTGCGATACTGCTGTAGAGCCTGAATCTAGTCATTACTTTAAGTATTAGCAACAAGATCAAACAAGAAAAAGAAGAAATCTGCTCAGCTGCTACACTGAACTGTGTATTCAGAAAATAACAATGCAAATAAAGACGGAAATATTGTAAATGATTTTACATTTCAAACAGGAGACACTCATAAGAGGAGTAAGAGGGTGAGAAATAAATCAAATTCAATTTATTGTGAGGAGAAGGAATAGACTTTGGCGTAGACCTCAGCAGGAAGTGAATCCCCACTGGGATTATGGTGATGAGCAAGGGAGCTATAAATTGAATTGAATCTTAATCACACCAGCGTTGCTGAATTGGGACAATATCAAAGCAGCTAATTTACTGGAGGTGAATTCCGACCAAAATTACTGTTAGTTCCTGTTAAGCTCCATCTTTTTTCCTTCATTCTCGAAGTCTCAAATGCTTTTTTTTCCCACGAAGTGGCCCTAAAACTCAGTTGTCCAAATGTAGCAGGTGAAAGAAATCTCTGTCTGTAACTGACCATTCAGAAATGTTCAGCGCTGCTGGCTGTGCCACCAAAGTTCCTGGGACATGGAAAGTACTACCACCCAGAAATTTAACTTTGGAACACACAGGGTTCCTCAAAAGGTTCCTGTTTCTTGGGGAAAGTTTCTGTGGTGGAACACAGTTTAGCCTTACCAAGGGAACATAATCCTGTCCTTAGCTGAGATAGGCCATGTCTCTTGCAATAACTAAAAACAAGAAGCAGTTGATGCTTGGCTTGAAATTTGATGACGGAGTGGACACACATCCCACTGCTGTCCAGATAGGAACACATTTTATGTTAATATCATATGATATGTTGACAGAGGAAATATCACAAACAGATCTGGAGATAAGATGAACTTCACATATGATGTTATTCAATGTCATAATCAGAGAGCATCCGATTGGCCTTTCGATTTCATCACCATGTGATACAAATATCCAAAAAGCTTCATCTGCTGGTTCTGGCCTGTTCTTCGCCCCGTTTTATGAATGTGTAGATATTTCCTGTTTTATTCTCTGAGTCCCAAACTGAACATACACTGAAATACACAATAATGGTCTAACAGAGCAGGAGTTGTAAAGTCTGATAGCAATGGGAATGAATGATTTTCTATATCTTTCCGTCCTACATTGTAAATAGATTAACAGTCCACCGCTGTGGTTTCTGGATTCCTCTAGCATGCTTATGAAGTTGATTCACGAGCATCACGATTGGATCCCTGCAGCTAACACCTTCCCCTGTACTGCAGAGAATCTCTTCAAATACTTGTTGACTATGGGCAAAAGAGCCTCGGCTGAGATGAGGGCAGTGTTGTCCATCTGTGATCTGGATTGGTCCATTGTAGATGTGATGCTTCTGTGTGTTTGAAGTTTCCTGTAAATATTGAGCAGAGTTTGAATCCGCACTGTGTTTTTAGATTGTTCTCTTGGGCGTTTCCAGAATCTCACGAAAAGACACAGCAGCGCGCACGCACAAGACCTTCCTGCGCGCATAGTTTATTCCTCATGCATGAACGAACACAGAAATCAGATGGTTTATTTGGAGTTTCTTGATTCCCTTTTGGGACCAATGAGGAGAATGAAAGTGTCGAAGTGAATGAGAATATTCTCTCATGTAATCACTGATGAATGGTGACGAATGAACCCTAACCCCATCAAAGTGTGAATGGAGACGTGATCAGGATGAGACGGGAGCATCCAGCTTCTTTGTCGGAGATCGAGATGACAGAGTTGTGAAGTGCTGTCGCCTCAGTATCTAGAGATCCATTCATTTCTCTCCACTGTGTCTTTTATTGTCGACATCAGAGGACTGGAAGTCGGCTCAGTCCGCCGATCAGCTGTGCGATCGTGACGCTTGTGAATCAACAGGAGACATTTCAAAGCAAGTCAACGTCCTGTTTTCTACTTTTGAACTTAAACGAACAAAATACCAATTTTTGTATTGTGTGGACTGATGTAGACAGAGGGTGGCCAACACAGGAAAAAGTCGGTGTCTGTGCAGTGGGCACCATAAACCCAGGTCAACTGTGACCCGTAATCAAGCCGTCGACTGTGACAAAACTGCATTGGCTTCAGTAAGAAACTGTCAGGATACACAGTTAAGTCTATGTCTATTTGCACAATGACACAAATTTTGTCATTTTAGCTGTTTACCAAAACATATTCAACATAGTTATATAATCAATATGGGCTGAAACTGCAGACTCTCAGCTGTAATGAAGGTTCCCATCCAAATTGGAGGAAGGTTTCAGGAATTACAGCTGGTTAATATACAGCTGCCTCTTTTGCAAAGAAACCAAAAGTAATTGGACAATGGGCTCACAAGCTGCGTGGGCTCGTCCCTCGTTATTCCATCATCACTAGGCCAGTAAAAGGTCTGGAGTTGGTTCCAGGCTAGGTTGTTAGGTTTGCCATTTGCATTTGACAGCTGTTGCTGTGACCCCACAACATGCATTCAAAGGGGCTCTCAATGGAACTGAAACATGCCATCCTTAGTGAGAAAAAAGAAGAAATCCATCAGAGAGATGCATACATCTTCACATACATTCTGAGGAAAAAAAAAGAGCACACTAGTGAGCTGGGGAACTCTAAAATAGGCCTGGACATCCATGGAAGACAACAGTGTTGGACGATCGCAGGATCCTTTCGATGGTGAAGAAAAACCCCTTCACAACATCCACCCAAGTGAAGAACACTATCCAGGAAGTAGGTGTATCAGTATCTAAGTCTACCATAAAATGAATACTTTCTGAGGGCAAATACAGGAAGGTTCATCACAAGGTCAGCCTCAAAAATAAAGGCCCAACTAGACTTTGCCATAAAAAAAAACAACAAACAAAAACGGAACAAGCCAGCGTAGTTGTGGAACAGCATTCTTTGGATGGATGAAACTAAATATGTACCAGAATGATGGGAAGAAGAAAGTATTGGAGAAGTCTTGGAACAGCTCATGATCCAAACAGTATCATCTGTTAAACATGGTGGAAGCATTGTGATGGCATGGGCATGTCACTGACTTCCAATGGCACTGGCTCACTAGTGTTTACTGATGATGTGACAGAAGACAGAAGCAGCCGGATTAATTGTGAAGTGTATCGGGATGTACTTTCTTCTCACATTCAGCCAAATGCAGAAAAGTTGTTTGGATGCTGCATCACAGTACAAATGGAAAATGAATGTTCTGCAGTGGCCGAGTCAATCAGTACATCTCAATGCGATCAAGCATACATTTCAGTCACTAAAAACTAAACTCAAGGCAGAAAGACCCATGAACAAGCAAAAACTGAAGATAGCTGCTGTAAACCCCTGGAAAAGCATCACAAAGCAGGGAACCCGATATTTGGTGAGGTCAATGGGTTCCAGACTGCAGGCAGGCATTTCCTGCAAAGGATTCTCTACAAAGTATTATAAATGAACATTTTATTGATGGTAATGTTAATTTGTCCAATTACTTTTGAGCCCCTAAAATGAAGTGCCGTTGTATAAACATTTTTGCAATTCCTAAATGTTTCATAGGGTATTTTTGGTCAACCCCCTTGAATTAAACCTGAAAGTCTGCACTTAAATTGCATCTCAGTTGTTTCATTTCAGATCCAATGTGGTGGTATGCAGAGTCCAAATCATGAAGATTGTGTGACTGTCCAAATATTTCTGGGCCTAAGTGTAAAAGTACCCCAATATACACCCAAGTGGTTGCTAACTACTGAGAGAATGATCCAATCACTGCAAAAGCATACTTGACAGGCTGTTGCTGCTCATATAAGCTGTGTCTTGTTTTTGGGTGTTTGATTTGCAACTTTGTCAAACTATTCATCTCCGTCAACATAAAGCTGTCGGGTAAATTAATCCTTAACTAAGCTGCTCATTGAAGTTTTCAGGCAGCAAGACGCACAATATTTAAGTTTGTTTAGGAATAAAACAGGAGCTTCCTGCCATCAATCAAAAAGCAGCGAGTCAAGAAGTCCATTAAGCACTGATCCTAGATTTGCTAATTGATGTAGGAACCTTTAACCAATCAATCACCTGTACATGTAATTGGTTTGTCCTGGTCAGGTGACTCACTGTTCAGGAGGCATCTTGTAGACTTTACAAACTTCATTTGGTTTATCAAGTGACTGACACAAAATGGGAGGAGTATTAATTCATCCATCAAACAAGGTTAACACAGACACAGACTTGTTTTTGCTGTTTTAGCCATGAACGATTAGAGGGTTGACCGACAGACCAGAGATTTTTCCCTCACCCTGACTCTGTTTGTATGTGAGATGTATACTCAGTTCAGAGTTGAGGTCAAGATGTGTTGTCAGGCAGCTCGGGAAAATTTTCAGCTGCAGTTAATTTGATCAAACAGACATGTCCACAGTTTGTGTGTGGAGTGAACCTCAAGATTTTCTCTCTCCATGGAACAGAATATTCTCCTAGAAATCAAGGTCAGTATCAAAATAATTGAATGGCTACAGTGTATAGAAAATACTACCATAAAAATATGGAAAGCCAGAAAATCAATACATAACCATTCATCACGTGTTGTACCAAATGGCCTGATAATTGTTAGTGCATTCACAAACAAAGGGGGCTCTTCCTCTTACAGACAGTTATTGTGGATGTGGACATGCTGTGAAAAGTAGATTAAAAACACACATCCATACATTAACGCATCACAACAATACAGAGCATTCTCATTCAGAACAATAACCAAGAAAAAAATACAACAAACCTAATGCATTGGAGGTGGGGGGGCTTAACACACCCCATTAAGGTCCAGTCCTTATGAAAAATTCATCCACCTGAATCAGAAGCATCTTCTACTGCATATGCTGATTAAGGTACACAACGTACCCCACACACTGCTCATGTATTAGTTCCTATTTAAGTAGCTTTGTGTGACCTCTCTCTAATTTCAGCTACAGTAAGCAGTACAGCACCAGGTTTAGATAATTCACAAAAAAACTCAAAGGGAGTTGATATTCGAGGAAGAACATTCACCCTGCAGTCATTATATCTGCTACAAACTCTCAATCAAATTAAATCTACATCTATGCGAAACTCAAATCTCCATCCTTTGTTGTTTTTCACTCCACATTCATAGAAAGTGACTCACTAATCATCACAAAAGTCTGTGAAAAAGAACGTCTTCTCTATCAGAACCTCAGTGTTCTGATATGAACGACGCCTCACAGGGACAAAGCACATACAAGACAGGAAGCATTCATTATGTCATTATGGCTCAGACCGGATGGCTTCTGGTGAAGGATTTAATAGGCCCACAAGAATGAAGGTGTTTCTGGGGCAAAGCAGGAGCCAAAAGCTAGAGGAACCAAACCAGAGGGGTATTCCATGAAGCAGGATTAAGGTTAGCCTCGCTTCGTTAATAGTTAGGGTTAGGGTTGATATAAATTCCTGCTGAGTTACCATGGTGTGGTTGGGGGATCCAGCAGATGAATAGTGTCTCCTCTCACTGACAGATAAAAGCATTCCATTACTGTTAACAACAAACATACTGTAAACTGAAATGGTAAGCGCTGTGTAAAGAACTTGGTGGACAATGTCTTCAGCATACTGTTACCGGGCAGAAAGATTATCACCATCATTTGTGATTATCATTTTTTGTTCTTCATACACCTCCATTAGGAGTATTTGTTCAGCGTTTGAAAAAGCAATATGTAAGCTGGGTCTGAATTAGTCTTGATAAAACAAAGTTGAACAGTGTTAGCGGAATGATTTAAGGCTTAATTCAGAGATGGCGCAAGTTTTAGCCTGGATTTATTAGAGTAGCATGGCTTTATTTAGCAACGCTGATGGAACCAGGGAACTAAAGACATGAGAACCCCATTGAACCCCAAGACAACCGCATTGAAGACTTTTGGGTTCAGCTTGGGCGTGCTGTTTGTGCCAGAGTGACCAACACAACCACGTTGGCTGACTTGCGACAAAGAACCGGGATGCCATCACACATCAATGTGTGACCAGGCTGGTGACCAGCATTAGGAGGAGGTGCCAGGCCGCTGTGGCTGTGTATGGTTCTTCCACACGCTACTGCGGCTCCTGTTTGTTAAAGGAATAAAATGTTAAATTGCCAATATGTCTTGTTTCTTCAAACTTCAATCATCCAATCCAACAAACGCCAAACAAGCTGTTTGCCATTGGCAGAGAAGATTTGGCAATTTTTTTTTCATGGGCGCAACCCACATACTTCACTCTGCTGCTCATCCCACAAATGCATGTTCCTTAGAAATGTGGCACCTTTTAAAAGGGAAATAAACATGCTAACGGTATAAGAATTAGTGGCAAGAAACATTGTTATAAGAAAGAAATACCTTCCAATCACAAATTTCCTTACTTTTTGTGCTAAGTTTAGATAAATGTACACGTGTGTGGATGTGATTATATGGTAAATAAAACTGAGCCATCTGCTGTTTCATTTGTCATTATTGATATTCAGTAATCTAGGAACACAAAGTCTGCTCATGCTGTTGTTAACCTGTACATGTGTACTGTATGTGTCCAGCTTAACCTTTAGGCTTGTTTTCCCTGTTTGCATGCTTCTTTTATTGTTGTGTCCCCAGATTTGGAGAATGTTCCCTTGAATGTTTGTGTTCTCGTTTGTGTACAGTGCAGAAGTATTTGGATAGTTGCACATTAAAGTGATAATTCTCAGCTTTAACAGGAGTAGGCTCACATGAGTACAACTGCGTGGGAAGTAGAGGCCTTTGAAGACGCGGTGCTGGGGTTCAAAAAGTAATCAGACAAAAACATGATGTCAAACAAAATCATCCCATTTAAAATTGTGTGGAAAAAACCTAACTGATGGTGATACATCTTATTACCTCCTTCAGCTCCTGCTCATTATGGGGCCTGTCTCTCTGTCTGCTCAGCAGCAGGTGAACTGCATGACTGATCAGACTGACATCGGGTGAAGTGAGTCTGAGGATTTTCCTCCTATTCATCCTCAAAAGCTCTTTAATATGAGAACATGCAATGTTTAGGAACGCAGTCCTTGTAAGTGATGAGATGTCATTTCTTGGTTTTTGATTTGATAGCTGAATCATTTCGGAGTGATCCTGAGTTTCTGTGCATTCATCCATTCATTGTATCAGCAACCATATCAGTGTCACTTCTTCACCTCTTCGCTCCAAACATTGAAAAAACTCCTCTTCACAACCTAAATGATAACCCTCAAGTCTCCATCACTCTAGGAGGTGTGTGAGCTCTGCTTTCCACAAAAAAAATGACTCGAAACAACGTACAACTCCCCAAGAACCATTTAGGAGTGAAGTGTCCAATTACACTAATCCCTGCCAATATTTCAATAATGAAATGGATTTACTCAAATTAAATCTAAAAAGCTGCACTTTCATGCTGTTTCTATTATTTTTGTCAGTGTGTCGTGCTTTATCTTGAAGCCTTGAGTAAAAAAGAAAAAAAAAGAAAAAGAAAATTGTATAATTGTAAATGTCCAGATATTTACCCTGGGTCTCCATGTGTTTGGTCCTAGGAGTAACCGTAGATAAAGAATCTGAAAGTACAACAAAATAATTTGGATTTAATAAGAAAAAAAAAATGTTTGCATGTGTTTCTTACCTTTGTTTTGATTTTACAGAATACATATATATATATATATATATTTTTTTTTTTTTACTGTTTTAGTTATTGTTTTTTGTAAAGTGCTCAACCCACAGAGAAATAGACAATTTAGAAATGGAGTCTGAAAACAACCCATTAGGATTTCTGGTACCCATGATGTCACAACTAAGCAGTCACCGCTCTCAGCCATGCTCCCAAACCAAGCTGGACCTGAAATCTTCTGCAGTCAGCAAATAAGAAGCAAGGTTGAGGGCTTCTCTTCTGATTGTTAGAGTGACCTGTTGAGATGGTATTTGATTCTTAATCCCAAAAATATATTTTGTTATGGATATAAGAACTTCATTAAAACAGAGATTAAAAATATATTCCTCGTACTAAAGAAATACTGTGCAATACCTTATCACACCATTTTTTCGACAGACAAGTATCTCAATATAATGAGAAAAAGTTTTCCAAATTAAATAAATGTAATTTCTAACTACTCTGTTTGCTCGGTTGAACAGGCTTGTGTATATACTTACATTGCAGGATTTGGTGTCTCTGATGGCAACGCGGTGGAGTAACTTGGGATTCGAACATCAGGTCTGTTTAAATCACAGTCCTGGGGTTCTTCTCTATGAAATTAGTTTGCTCTGCATGAGCATGAGTGGGTTCCCTCCAGGTTCTCAAGCTTCCTTCCACAGCCTAAAGACAAGCAGGTGAGGTTCAGTGATGATGATCCACAGGCGCGAGTGTGTGCCTCAGTGGTTATTAGTCTCTGTTTGTCACCATATCACAGCCCTGCGATAGATTAGGCCTACTGTATGTGGATAAGAAGTACAGATAATGAATGGATAGTATGTCAGATTTCTTTACCTGAAATCTGCAAAGTCTTTATGAGCCAGTCAGTGCAAACCTGTTGTCGATGGAGCTGTTGAAGATGTTACACCGTGCTCAGACTGATATTTTGGTTTTTCCTTCTTAAAACCACAAATAAAACTCTGTTACACATGGGGAATAACATAAGCTAACATAAGCGACACGGGGCATGATGTGACTGTAAAGATTCACAAGCATATGAATAATTCTCTGCAACAGCTTTTATCTGGTATTGTGTCAGAGGTGGATGAAAATAACAGATTCTGTTCAGAGTAATATAACAGATGAAACATTTCAACAGCTTTGCTCAACCAGCAGCCTCAGTACAGACCCTGCTTCATTAAGTACACTTACAGTCTGCGTCAGACGGAGTCACTGTGAGAAGCAGTGGTAACTGATCAATGATTACTGTAGTGCAGAACTCCACGCTTAGCATGTGTGTAATTTAAAAGTGACCAATTATACACGTTCGTATTGACTCCTTTTATTCTGTGGCTCCTGTTGAGCAGCAAACAACTTTATGTATTGTCATATATATTTATATCATAATATATTTATATTGTCACTTCCCTCTCATTTTCTATTCTTATTTAAAGACGAGCTTATGTCCTTTTCATGTGAACGACTTAGTATGATGCATTTTTTGTTGTTGTGAAACACTTTGTGCTTGTATGAAAAATTAAGTGTGACGGCCGTGTGTGTGTGTTATACACATATGTGTCTCTCCCTGCTCTGAGCATGTTGTGTTTACAAGCTGCTTGATTCACTCGACTTTCTGTGGTTCTCCAGGTGTCAGGAGGCCGTCAGAAGGAAAATGGCTGCACTTGAGAGGGGGTGTGGTTACACAGTTAAATGGCCTCTGACATGGAAGTTCTGGCCTCTTTTTGTTCCTGCTGGGCAGCCAGGAGGCATGCCACATGATTTCTGTTATTTTCTTTTGCTTTACACTCAACACTTCATTCATCCATACATACTCTACACTACTGATAAATAACATGCGGATCTTCGACTTGATTTGTAGTCTTTAGTTGAATAAATATTTTTTTAACTTTTAGTAGTGTGTGGACTCCTTTTGTTGCAACCTTTGAGCCAGGGTTGTAACATAAGATTGTAATGTATGAATGATTTTTTTTGAGGGGGGAGTTTTTGGATGGCAGGCTTCAAAAATCGAAAGCACATCTGATGACCGCTGTGATAGCCCAAACATCGGCCCTTTCTCATTGCTACATAGCTGTCCCATGGTGTGAAGAGTGTGTGTGCATGTTAAAGAAGTGTCAGACAGACTTTAAAGTAGTGTGAGCATTTCTAAACCCATTCAACCAACGAGCAGGAGTCAGTTTTAACAAGAGGAACGAGCAAGACTGAGTCATTCTCAAGTCTTAATCCTTAAGTGTAAAGGAAGTTCAGAGTCACTGTGGTGAGATTGAAAGAGGTCAAACTGAGTCCTTGCTCTAAGTCATTGCTCACATCGAGGAAGTCACAAGTCAAGTTATATGAAATTCCAATGATCGGCCCTATTTGAGTCACAGGTCATTTATGTTTCATTTTACTTTTAACACAAATAAAAGCTGTTGCAGCTGCTTTAACTTGAGTCTGGATCTGTATCTGGAACCACCCACTACTAAAGAAAAAGCCCTTGGGGGGCAGTGGTGGAACTATATTTCCATGCATGGGGTCGCCATTGAGTGGACAAAGCTAATTCAGGCAGATCCATAGACCATGGCAGAAAAATGGTGTGCAATCTAACCTGGCAAGGAGGATGAAATGAGAGAGAATCAGGGATTTCTTGGTGTGGCAGATTGAGCGGTCCACTCTAGTTTCACTAAAATTTGCTCAGTGTTAGAGCTGCATGTTTTGCATGTAGAGGCCCCAAGTTCAAACCCCAGCCACAATGCAAACCAGTGGCAGGGTTGTGCTGGTCCCAAGCCCGTATACATGGGGAGGGTTTTACCTAGTAACTAACCAGTCCCTCCAACATTTTGCAGGCCTTTTTTGTGATAAAACCTGAAACGCCTGATTTCTGCCAGCTTTTTCAAAAGGTTTTCAGTCTTATTTTTTCATTACCATTGCATCAGCTTGTGATTTTAAAAAATTGTTATAGTTGTTTTCAGTGTTTTTTGTAACACTTAACCCCAAAAGTGTAGGATTTCAAAATTTCGAACAAAATATACCTAATTTGCATATTAGTGCAATCAAGTGCAGAGAACATTTCTGTTAGGACTCCACCTGTTCTCCCTCCTCCCCTGTTTTTTCCCTGCGTGCATGTTTGAGTGTGTGTGCAGGTATCCATAGCAGCTAACTACAAGAGGTACCATTAAAACGAAGTCATATCTCATTAACTATCTGCTATGGAGCCAAATTGCCCATATGCGTCTACACAGTGACTAAACTTACAAAATTTGTTCAGCAAAGCTAAACCTGATGCTATACCCGATGCTTTACCTATCACTTAAACACGGTGGGTGCTTTCATTGAAGGTCTGCCATGATCACTTGCATGACTCATGAGCGGTTGAAAGTCCTTCTGCATTCATCCTTGTTTTGAAAAATGCGCTGCTGCTTGTGGATATCAGAAAAGCTGTGTTCAACAGCAGGTGTGTCAATCAGCATCAAACTGCAAGTGAAATTTTAGGTTGGCCAATCAGACATCACCCCTCTGCTTCTGGGAGCCCATTACATCTTGGACCCCATGAACTAGTATAAGCATTATTAATATTTAGATATGTACATATGTACAAATAACTATGACTATAACTTTTAATAGGTTATAGATTAATGAGACAATAAGCCAAATATTGTCTATTGTCACTGGCTGAGGTTATAACTATCAACAATATTACTGATCAGTCACTGGGTTTATCATCCACGGGCCTTGTCATCAAACCAAACAAGTCATCAGTAGAAAACAAAACTACAATTACGTCCCAGAAAATGCATATTCAAAAGTGTCCTAATGTCATCATTCCTTTGCCACGCCAGTCATGCGATCAAAAATGAAACCGACTCCCATCCTGCAGTTTCTGATATCAGCACTCATCATCAAATTTCCATGGCCACCCTATTCAAAACCTGAATTCATCAAAATCAGGTGTTCACCTCTAAATGACCCGTGAATGTGCTAGTCTGCTGACGGTTTAATTTATGACTCCTTTTTTACGTCCAGCAGTTTCTGCACCGAAATCAAATCCAGAGTCCAAGAAGAAAGGTCAGATCTGAACTAACATATAGTGATGCTGAGAAAGGTAAGTTTCTTCTGATGTTCCTGCTCAGCTTTAAACACACCGAGATGATAATTACAGCCTCTTGAAGAAATCCCATGAAATGAGACAGAGATTCATCAGCTTCCACTCAAACAGGAAACTGATATTGGCACCGAGCCGCAACTCTGGGGAAAGCAGATGGAGTTTGGTATTTTTAAAGTCTTACTGCTCTGTCTGTTACATCGGCATTCATCCAGCCACAGGCACATACACAGAGAAATCCCTTAGCACTTACCATTGCCTTTCAACTTGGACTCTGCAAATAAAAAAAAAAAAAGAACTGTCCGAGTCGATAGTATTGTTGATCCTCAGCCTGTCAGTCAGCCATCAGATAAAAGCAGCAGACATTTCCTCTCCCTGCTTGGCCTCTCTCTTGACCTTCACCACAGCACAGAGGCCCTCCAGCCAGAGGACGCAATATTCTCTATAGGTGGATATCAACTGCCAAGAACACGTTCAAAGGTTCCTTCTACCCCAAGCCACCTCACCTGCAAACTACAAAGAGCAGACATTTTCAATCATGGCTCTCAGATGCAGTGGCCTTCGTATCCATGGCCCCTGGGTACTGCTGCACATCGCTGACCCTTCAGCTCAGTGATGGGAGCAGTTCAAAGCTGAGCGTGGACACACATTTCTCTTCTGCTAACACTTGCACAGCCAATAATAATAAAAAAAAAACAAAAAAAAAAAAAACAATGGAGTAGCCTAAATTCCAACAGGCAGCTCTGAAGACGTCTGCGTGGAATAATTACCCAAATTATAAATGGTGCTGACAGATTTAGTCAAACTCTTTCTCTTTGTTGATACTCACTAATGATGATTTATGATCATAGGCTGTTAATGCGCATGCAGCGATTCATCACAGCCCTAAAAGCTGTAAGACTAACTCAGATTATTAGATTAATAATTTATAACGGTAATTAGGGCAGCACAGGCTGCTCAGGGAGCAACCACTACAGCTCTGCTCGGAAAAGGCAAATAGAAGTCACTCTTCACAAAAATGGACTTCATGTGGCCGAGGTGTCCCCCTCGGGACAATGAAATCATCAGTCTGCTTTATTAGAAGGTGAGTTTGGCATTCATACTTTGTGTCCATCATTTTTATCACTCACTGAATGATAACATTCTGCGTGGGTTATGCTGAAATCTGCTAACACAGCAATGATGCCAGTACAATGTCTGAACGCTCAGTCGTAATTAAAGCTGGAAGTCTGACTAACTGTGAGCGATGTTCAAAACAGTCTGGGGAATCATTGTACTGTTTCATGTTTAGCAGCCTCTCTGAAACTTCGACCATTTATTTCTATATATAGGTTAAAATATATGTTAAAAAACGCAAAGAAATGTGGAATAGCAATACAGCCATTATAAACTGTAACGCATCCATCCATTTGCTGTGCCATGTATCTATGCAAAGTCGCTGGAGTCGATCCCAGGTGACATAGGGTGAGGGCGGGGATACATCCTGGACTCATTACCAGTTCTATTACACACAGAAACACAACCAACCAATGAACATGCAAATGCCATACAACCCTGGCCCCAGGGTTCAATCCCAGAACCCTCTGGCAACGAAGCACCACTGCCAAACCTCACCACCAAACTGCAACCCAAAATTACCAAAGAAAGAGAAAAAAAAGATAGTTACCATAAAAATGCAAGGTCTATCAGATGTCTAAGACTTTAAATTGTAGCCCTTTTGTCATGGTTTTAAATTATGGTGATAATTTAAATTGACAGAATTTGTGTGAAAGTTTGAAGTTCTTTCATATTTCCTTAATTGACACATTTTAAAAGACAAAGACATGAAACAAAACTTGTGGGAAACTTGCCATGCCCCCATAATCTCACAATAAACCTCACTGACTGTGTAGTGTAGAGGAACCTGAGGGGTAGTCAGAAGGAAAAGCCCTGGATTGACCAGGAGATCATCAGCTATCACCATCACCAGTAGTTGTGATCAAAATAAGATATAGCTTTGAAATGCTGAATTACCTGCAATTTAGCTGCTGTTGCAAAAGAAAAACGTGCATGGCTTTGGACTGTGGTGTGGAAGGAAGCTGGAGTATCTTGAGCCAACCCCTAGGCATGGGTTTAAACCTAGAAAATTCTTGCTGTGGTGCGATGTTTACCACTGGTCCACCCTGCCACCTGAAATCAGTGTCTGCCAGTGTGACAAAACAAAACAAAAAAAAACAGCCTGAGAACACTGAGAAATTATGAAGATGTGAAGACCAAAGTGTTACAAGGAGCTGGCCATTATTCAAGTGGATAAGTCTTTGATTTCCTTGTTTTATAGATAAAATCAGGCCTCACATTTGGTGGTATTCCTCTCTTACCGTGCAACAGAAAAAAAAAACAGGGTGGTAAATAGCTGCAGTAAAATCACTGGCACTCAACAGAAGTGTCTCTAATCTGTACAACAAACAGTTATTATAGAAAGGCAATCAGCGTGACAGCTCCAATCCTTTGCATCCAGATTTTAACATCCTCTTGTCCCATTAGCCAATGCTAACAGATCTTTAAGGTCTTTCATCCCGTCCCCGATTCCACTCTGCTTAACTCCTTGAGCAAAAGTGACTATATGTTGCAGCTTATTTATATTTTAACTCTTATTGCTTTCACTTTGTTGAAAATCTTCAAGGAATGTGACCTCCAGCCTCAATTGAAGTTCTCAGTTACCAAGGAGTAACAAGCCAAGTGAGAGCAGCCACTAAACAAGAAGCTCAAATGAATGATGTGAATTCAGCCTTGGACTCATGGAGTGGAAAAACAGTTTGAATGTTTTGACAGTTTACCTCTGAAAGCTAAAGAGAAAAAGATTTTGCTCAAGAGTGAGTAGAGAACAAAAACGACTGATTTTATTACCATTATATCTTTAAATAGAAAATTTCATGTGTAGGACCTCTAACCTATGTGTCCTAATTCTAAATTTGTATTTGTAAAGTGTCAATTTTGTTTTGTCTTTCGTTTGAATACTGCTCAAATAACTGGCTTTTGGGAACCAACAAAGTCATTCATTGATTGAAGTCCAAAGCTAATGACAATTATCCAAGCTTAGCTTAATGACTATCACAGGCAGTCTGTCCAGACTTCACGGATCAACACATTTTGTCTGGTTAAATCCATATTCAAACAAACGGGAAAACAGTTTGTGGCTTTAGAGGAGACCTGTCCGTGAGTTGGCCTCCATTAAGACTTATTATACAAGCTGCGCACAGCCACTGCATCTGGCAGCTCATCCAGCTGCCACAGACACTGATGGATTCTTGTTTGTCAGGAAATAGGTACAACACAACCTAGATCCATAAGTTGTTGTCTCTGCACTTCTTTTTGAGTAAGCAGGTTTGTCAAAACGTTAAAGCATTACTTGGAAGGAAAACGCTCACCTCAAATTCACCTTTCATTCGTTTTTAGAGGATATGCTAATAGGTATTGCAGTGTGGAAAGGGTGGTTTAAAGTAAATGGAAGTGCTTTAATGCCATGGACACTTGCATCTCGGCAGTTGAAAAAAAAAAATACATTCAGTGCAACAAGCTGTCCCAAAATAGCGTATCACTTATAAGCATTAGCATATTTTAACTGCATAAAAGCAGCTATATATGATTGCCATACTGTGCACACTGACATCTTTTTTTTACTTTAATGGCATCCATTTGCCACAATTATCCCCCATATGCGGCCTTGCAAGGTGCTAAAGCAGGATGAAATGATGATGTTGTTTTCTTTATTCCTTCACTTCCCTGGTATTTACGGCCTAATTGGTTGAGTCCTGAGGGGAAGGGGGAGGCACTCCCTCGCAGGGCCCTGGTTGACTGGTTGATTTATTTTTGATTAAACCGTTTCTTCAAAGCGCATGAAAGAAGGTGGATGGGGGTTGCGAGGAAGCAGCGGTGGTGTGTGTAAAGGTCATTATGAAACACTCCCTGTCTCGAATCCGGGGGCTAGTGCAATACCCAAGGACGAAGGATCAATGGACACAAAGCAAGGGACAGGAAACTGTAACTGTAATTCATTTGAACTGATCTTGTGGAGAGCAAGGAACAGACAGGATCCACAAAACAGAACCTTTTAAAGTTGATAAGACTAACCTGCTAACAAACAACTGCATACTGACACAGACTACAGTGCTTCCTGTCATCTTATGAATTTAAGTCCTTTAAATTATTTTTTTTGGCCCCCATCATCTCCTTGGGTAGTTAAGGTGTAATCACGGCCCCCGAGCACTCAAAAGTGTGACAGCCTGCCGCCTTGAGTATGACTATGTGTCAATACTGAGTCCAACTCTGACTGCCTACTGGACACAGGAAGTAAGCCTCGGGTCACAAAGATGGTCCAATTTACATGGGGGCATTGTCCACATCATACACTACGACATGACTTTTACATGACAGGGTCAAATGCATGTCTATATATCCACAGTTTGCTGTATTTTACATTTATTTATTGTTTGTCAAATTAACTTGTGGCCACTCTGGTTGCTTCTGTTAAAAAAATTGAGTGAGCAATAAATATTTAGGTCAGGGTCAATAGGTCATTGGGATTCATGCATCCTCACACCTTACGAAATTGGACCAATTAATATTTTAGTTATGTTGGTTACAAATTGTCCCACACCTACATTTTTAAAATACATTAGACTGATAATACATCCACAGAACAGTGATCTGAATGTTCATTTCCAAAAACTCCAAATAAATAAATAAAGTATACATTTATTCGTACAGAAGATGTCATACAAAGCCAATATAAAGTGCTTCATGATAAATGAGCATAGTGTTATGTTAAAGTACACATTTCACCGGTTTTTCATTCATCCATCCATCTTCTACCATTTTTCCATTTCTGGGGCACGGGGGGTGCCAGCTCACACTGGGTGAGGGCGGGGTACACCCTGGACAGGTCGCCAGTCCATCACAGGGCCAACACACAGAGACAGACAGAGACAAACAACCACTCACACTCAGACCTACAGACAATTTAGAGTCACCAATTAACCCAAACATGCCCCAGGAAGAATAGCTACTGTGTATTTGCTGAGAACATGCAAACTCCGCACAGAAATGCCCCAGGCCGGGAACCCAACCCGCAACCTTCTTATTGTGGGGCAACAGCACTAACCACTACCACTACCACTATTCATCCAATCTTCAGAAATTTTTATATAGTGCAGAGATGAGGACAAAGCCAGACTATCTCAGCTGGCCTTGAATCAGCTTTGATTAAACAAGGCTGGATTGCATAAGTGGAATGACTCATTTCAGCCTAATTTTGTCAGAGTATTATTTGGCATCATTTGGCGACGCTGATGGAATTCCCCCAAAACTCTGAGAGAGAAAACTGACAGCCTTATATACAGGATTACTGGGAACGACCTCAGCCTGTACCACATTATAGGGAACTCTCACTCATATCCAGACATCTAACCAAATACAAAATTCATTTATACATTCATCTTATACTTCTTACGTATCAGTTTCCTGGTTGCGCAGGTTACTGGAGCCAATCCCAGCTGTGCCCTGGACCCTGGACAGGTCGCCAGTCCATCACAGGGCCAACACACGGAGACAGACAGAGACAAACAACCACTCGCACTCATTCTGACGGGCAATTTAGAGTCAGCAATTAACCTATTAATTAAACATGCATGTCTTTGGACTGTGGGAGGAAACCTGAGTACCTGGAGGAAACCCACACAAACATGGAGGACATGTAAACCTCACACAGAAAGGCCCCAAGCCTGGAAATCGAACATACAATCTTCTTGCTGTGAGGCAGCAGTGCCAACCACTATGCCGCTGTGCTGCCCCAAACAAAACATGATCAGTAAATTCAAATACACATATACCTAAACTAACAATACTCATTATACCTGGTTTAATTTATGGTACAAACTGCAGTTTCCCCAAAAGGCCTAAACAGTAGGTTAAAATTCACTAATACCCCTACAATAATTATCTGACCGGTACATGCCAGAACCTTCAAATAGGTGCTCAGGTGTCTGGGGACTCTTTTAGCCTGAACACCCTGGAGAGAAGACACAACATCTAACCCTGCTCTTACTCCACAATGAGCATGTTTTTGTTTATTTATTTTTAACCACAAGGTAGGAAATTAAGTGCATGATTCTCTTTACTGGGCTGATTCCAATCAATACTCCTCACCCTTTTACTCTTTTATATAGGCAATAATTTCAATAAAATAATTACATTCTTCTGGTTTATGCTTATATAATTCATGTACACTAATCCCATTTTGCTGGACAAAAAACAATGATGAAGATGGTATTTATTCCCCCACAAAAAAATCGCAGTCTGTATGTTCAGACAGAAAGCAGCAGCATAAAATTTTGCTAAGCCTCTTAAAGAAGACATTAATTCTACCCCAAGTCTTAGTTTAGGGCAGATTCTGGTTGATGTTTGGATATTATATCTTATATTTACAGTGGTGATTTCCTTTAGTGCGAACTTTGTAGCTTGTGACTCAGTGGACCTCTTGCATGCACAAGAAGATGTATAACAAAACTCTGAAAAGCGTAAGAGGCCCTCTTTAAGGTCAGTCTATTATTGGATTGTGTATGTGTGTAAGTAAGACACTGTCCTGTGTGTTTGCTCTTAAGAATAAAGGAAAAGTTGAAGGGATAATTGTAAAGACTTCAGCTGAAATTTTATCTTGGCAGAAACTACAGCGGGTCTCACCTGAGTCGTGTAGGAACTGACACAGCGGTAGATATGCAGACCCAGTTCATGTGTCTGAAATTGAAACAGTAAATGTTTAGTTAAGTTTACACTATACTTGCAAATTTGTGTAAATAGTTGATGTCAATAAATATGTAAATTATGTTTGAAATTGTAATTTGGACAATTTTTAATGTTATTCTCATTAACATTGAAATACCGAAACCCAAAGATCCACCTATAACAGGAGGCTGTTATAATGCTATAGGCAGTGTTCAGTGACTAGAGCTCTTATTGATGAGTTTAGAGGACGTGATGCAGGTGCATGTTACTAAGTTACTTGTGAGGGTCCATAGCGGTGGATCTAAACACCGTTCTCCCTCTCAGATTGATGGATGGAGGAATCACAAAACAATTTCAGTGTTGCATTAACTTTGAGATAGTCCCCCCTCTATGTTCAGTGAGAATGGTATTTCTTTTTCCCGTGGGGTTGCCTAGTTTTGGTGCTTGTAAGTCTGACATTATGAATCCAAATGAGATGGATGTGCATTTTTAGGGCTTTTTGGTCAAAGCAGGAAGGAAGATTACAAGTCTGAAATGGTATAAAAAAAAATATAGGAACGTTTTTTTTCTCAATTCAGTTTTTGTTTAATAGATATGACATGACGATAAATGGCATGCCTGATGTGATTATCATGCAACACTAAGGACAGCTTCCGTCTTCTATGGATTCTGTCATTGACAGAGGCTCACAAGTAAGGCTGCTGGAGTTTCTGTTAGGAATCTTGAAAACAACATGAGCGAGAGCAACAGTGTTTTAAGAATGAAATGGGCTTGAAAGGAAGCACGTGCTTGGAAACAATGCGCAGCTATATGTTTGATAGTTTAGTCACACATACAGTGCCTTTAGAAGTATCGGTTAGTTTTTTTTTTATCATGTAAAATTTAGTCAATTTCTGCTTGCGTCAATCTTGTCTCATTACCAGTTTGATTTCAGATGGATTTTTGGCATACAATCCTCTCTGGAACTTCTCTTCCCTGTTTCTGTGAAAATTCAAAAGAGAATACCAATCAACAGGACACTGTAAAATTTCCATCACACGTGGCTGCATCCTGATAGACATCATCAAACTGGCACTGAGCGTAAACCAAGCCAGGCTGCGGGATGCTGGGAATCTTAAAAAAGCCATGATAAATATTTTTCCAGTACATTGGTTTCTGGCTGTTCCCTTGCCCATGAAATCATTTTCAAATTATTTTACAATAAGAATCAAAACACCAATTCTCTTTTTTGGTGTATGTCCACGTTTTAATGTTTTGGGGCTTTTTGTAAAGTTTCAGATTCTTGAAATTGGGTTGAATCCAAGACATTCTCCCTCCTATATATGCAATATTTGTGATTAAACATTTACAAAAGTTACATTGGCTATGTTCACTTACTATTTTCGATTTTGGCAAACATTTTCCATACCAATTTAAAATAGAGCAACAACAAAACAAAGTGCATTACCTATCCTTAAATTTCAAAAGCTAACATCTAATGCTAGCCTTCGAATGCCTTGCACTGTTTTAAATGTAGACTGTTGTAGCTGCTGCTGGCCTTAGTATGTCTAAAGTTTGTGGCACAGCATTACCCAGCTTCATGTGAAGCTCGACACACATCAGTTCAAACGTTTGACACAAGCTTCGGCGCGCCGGTATTATTTGACCATCTCTAATTTTAAGAGACAATTCATGTTGGATGGCCAACTTAGTAATGTAATGTTGGAAATGTTAATTTTTAATAGAGAAGTCATGTTAGTAGTAGCTAGTGTTACAATTTATTTTCTAGATACGTTCATTGTACAGTCACATTCTTTAATTATCTGTATGTTGCAAGGCCAAATTTAGCAGTTAATGGTGGAAAAGGTCTTTTTAATATCGGAAATTTATTTTACATGGGTAAGGCTGGCTAATGTTGGAGATGGTCATTTTAATATAAATTATGTTTAATGGCCAAACTTACCAGCTAATGTTACTTTTAATAGGAAATACTGTACATGTTGCATGGCCAGACTTAGCAGCTGATGTTTATTAGCCCAACATTTTCCCCAATGCATTTATTGTATAATCATATTCTTTCATTTTTAAACAAAGCAAGTTGTCAACTTGTTTAGCAGGCAAAGTAACTGAATTTTTTAACTTTTACTTTTTAGCTTTTTCTACAATTTTACGAGAAATTGTATGTCACAGGCTGTGCAACCTTAGCAGAGAATGTTACAAAGGTTTTTTTCTCAAGTCATTCACTGTACAGTCACGTTTTCTTCATTGTTAAACAAAGGCTTGGCAGCTAATTTTGGAGAAGTTTTTGATAGGAATTCATGTTGCAAGTCCAAATTAGCAGGTATGTTGGAAATCATCATTTTTAATAAGAAAATTATGTTTCCTGGTTTAACCTAGCAGCTAATGTTAATTTTAATGGGAAATACATCCAACATGGCCAAACTTACCAGCTAATGTTCATTATATTAGATAATCCATGTTACATGGCCAAACTTTTTTTTATAATGCATTCATTGTATAATCCCACTCTTTCATTTTTAATCAAAGCGTGTTCCCAAGTTTTTGGCTACAATGCTAGAAGGTAAAATAAAAGTTAAGATTTTCTCATTTTAGTAGAAATTCTATGTTGCGAAGCCAAACGTAGCAGCTAATGTTAGAAAATACTTTTCTTAAATCATTCATTGCTCAATCACACACTTTCATTTTGAAACAAAACATGTTCTCAACTTGTTCAGCCGCAACACTGGAAGGTAGAGCAATTTACAATTACATGTCAATGGATTAATATTGACTAAGTCTGTAAGTGGGCCTCATACTGCAAACATCATCCGATTTGTATCATATGTATGAGGGTGCTCCACATTATACTGCCAGATGACAGCTGGTGGGTGTTGTTTAGTGCTACCTAGTGGACAACGTGGAATGTGATTGTCTCCGGGTGAGACGAGTGAGTTTCACAGGTGCACGAGGGCTCATTCATCGCTGTTTGCAGCTTTTATTTAAATTGAATTTATTTACTTCTGTATATTTATTTATTTATAAGTGTTTTAAAGATACACCCTTTCTTCTATTATCTCTGCTGTGTTTCTTTTACTGCCCTATTTTTATTTCTGGTTATTAATTTTATTTCTACTTTTAGTACAGTTTTCTTTTTCTTTATGAAACTTTTCTTTCCTTCATGCTTCCTAATCGTTTTATTTCTAGTTTTACTCTCCCCAGTATATGTACTTCATTGCTTTCATCACTCTGTCTTTATCTCTGTGTTGTTTCTGCACTGAAAATGCAAACTCATGAGATTCATGATAGCCCAGTTCCTCGTGTTGTCTTAATTTTAATTGTTCATATTATTTAGTGCGTGTGTGCACATGCAAAGCACTTTGTGTCACATTGTTTAAAAAGTCTTATATAAATAAAGTCTGGTTGCTTGGCTACTAAAGTTACAACATGTTTGTAAGAGACAGTGTGTGTGTGTGTGTGTGTGTGTGTCTCTTTTGAAGCAAATTGCAAAGAGCCTTACACCTGCATTCTATTTAATCACCCACAGAGGGTGAATGAACTGTTTGTAAAAGCCAGATTGCATTTAAGTCTATGTGAGAATGGCCCTACCTCTCACTGATTGGCTCAGTAAATGTTTTCCTAATTTAGTTTTTGATCTTAGTCTTTAGATTCAAGCTTTCGCTGATACAGCATTATGTAAAATAAAGCATTAGGGTTTGCTACAATGTGATGCACAACTCAACTATGTTTGAGTTTGTCAAATTCAAATGCCAATTTCTTGTACATATCGGTTGGTTAGATGTTGGTTTTATATATTTACTTATGGGCAGCAAGATGGCATAGTGGTTAGCATTGTTGCCCCACAACAAGAAGGGCCTTTTTCTGCGGAGTGTGCATGTTCTCCCCGTGACTGCATGGGTTTCCGGTTTCCTCCCACCAATGTCCAAAGACATCATGTTTGGGTTAACTGGTGACTCTAAATTGTCCGTAGGTGTGAGTGTGAGTGTGAGTGGTTGTTGGTCTCTGTCTGTCTCTGTGTGTTGGCCCTGTGATGGACTGGTGACCTGTCCAGGGTGACCCCGCCCTAGTCCAGTGTGATCTGGGATCGGCTCCTGTCGGATTGGCCGGCGGTGGCTTTAAGTTTTTAAGAAAGAGGCATGAGATGGCAATTTAAAATGCAAACACCAAGGTGCCATTTATTGTTCACTACATGAGGCACCAACAATCAACAACCATTAAAAATCCCTGGCTGCCTTTTATACCCTTCCTGGCTGCATGAAGTTAGACAGACCAGCCCACTGACTGTAGGTGAGACCACAACCATAGTCCTCCATAAATATTTACATAAAACACCATCGCAATAGCATCCCTTGAATAAATATTTACATAAATACAAACTACTATGCTAACTCAATAATACATTCACATGCCTACTCCTCTACATGAACATTGCACGTGCTTTTACTCCCCCCCCCTTATCTAGGAGTAATGGTTTGCTCCTAGAGCTCATAAGGAGCTTTTTTGGGCTGTTCTCACACTTTTGCCTCCACCACCTGCCGAGGAAACAACCAGGAAGAGGTGAGTACTGACCTTGTTTGCTAAAATTGCAATGCACAAATGAAGCAAACTAATTACACACCAAATACCATCCCTTGCACTGATTACCACTGACTGACAATGGGGTTTTCATTTTACACAGGCAGGATGGCCGGTCTTCCTGTGCTTCCCAGCCTCCCCCCCCTTGGAACTTTCACATGGCACAGCAAATGTTTCAAATGTTTGTAACTTTAATAAACTTTACCACTTACATGTGTGTGCCTATTATTTCAATGTATTGTTTGTATCCACAAATACAACATTCAATCAATCATTTAAGTATTGGAACCCCTGGTCTCCATTACAGCTCCATACATATTCTTTATCAACTTCTTTTTTTTTTCCTCATGTGGTTATTCCTGTGTGCTTCTATTCTCCATCTTATGTGTCCGATGCTGCTGTAATGTGCAAATTTCCCCACTGAGGGGTGAATAAAGGATTATCCAGCAGTCACTCTTTTTCAGCTCCACCTTCTCCTGCAAAATGGTTGGTTGGGCAAACTGTTTGAGGTGGTTCGGGCATCTGGTTAGGATGCCTCCTGGATGCCTCCCTTGGGAGGTGTTTCAGGCACGTCCAGCTGGGAGGAGACCCCGGGGCAGACCGAGGACCAGGTGGAGAGATTATATCTCCACTCTGGCCTGGGAACGCCTTGGGATCCCCCAGTCAGAGCTGGTCGATGTGGCCGGGGAAATGCCAGTTTTTTAGGGTTCATGTAAACAGTAAAGCTCTAATCCGAATTGTAATCAAGCTAGTTGTGGAGCAGGTTTGTTGGCAGGAGGAAATATTAAGGAGTGCAAAGGCAGTGGCTCAGGCTAAGCAGGGACAGTGGTTGAACTGGGAAGGTGTAGAGAAGAAAAAGCTTAGTTGGAAAGAGCTGTGGAATATGGAGGAAAGTAGTATTAGATTTTTGATAGGGGCAACATATGATGTATTGCCAACTCCCCAGAACTTAAAACTCTGGGTAAATGGAGACCCGCTACGTTCATTGTGTTCAGGTACTGCAACTCTAAAGCACATCTTGTCAGGTTGTAAGGTTAGTCTGTCACAAGGACGGTATACGTGGCGACATAACCAAGTTTTAAAAAGCTTCGCTGCAGGCATTGAAGATATACGGACGCAGGCAAATTTAGGAGGGGCTAAGACAAGAGGGTTGCAATTCAGTTTGTTCAAGAGGGAGAAAAAGTTAATAAGACAGCAAGGAGGCAAGGTAGCTTAGAGGGTGCTTGTGATTGGGAGATGCAGGTGGATTTAGGAGGAAAGCTTGTTGTTCCCCAGGAAATAGCCTGTACAAAACAAATAACTGATATAATTTTGTGGTCTAGGAGTAGAATGAGAGTATATTTCATAGAGTTGACTGTGCCGTGGGAGGATTCAGTTGTAGAAGCATATGAAAGGAAAAAACTTAGGTATGCAGACTTAGGGGCTGAAGCTGAGCAGCGAGAATGGAAAGTTAGGATTTGTCCAGTGGAAGTAGGATGTAGAGGGTTTGTAGCAAGGTCTGTTGTCTCTTTGTTGAGGGAGTTAGGAGGAAGGGGACAGAGTGTGAGGAAAATAGTGAAGGAAACGTCGGATGAGGCAGTAAGATCCAGTCAGTGGATTTGGATTAGAAGAAGTAATAGTAGCTGGGGGCCCAGCAGGGGGAGCACTTAGGATAGACAGACTCTTGAGAGAAGCAAGGAAGAAATGCAGGAAGAGGAAGTGTATTTAAGTGGAGGGTGTGGGCTGTGTGAGCCTTTTTGAGACCATGTGGTTAGTCCAGGTGAGTTGGCCTGTGTTGGTTTGACTTGCCTTGTATTATGTCTTTCTTTGATTACAGGACAGTTTAGGTGAGTCTGTTTGCTGAATCTGGTAGTGTATCCTATCTTGTGTATCTTGTCCTGCCTCCACCTCCTGCACCCTCTATACTTTCATTACCCCCTACCTGAACCAGGGTCTGTATCCCCACCCCGCTTTTACTGGTGCAGTTGGTGAGAGGTCGGTGTAGCTGACGGTAGTGCTGTTTCAGATAGCTGTCTTGGTGTGAGGAGCAGTGATAGCTGGTATTAGGGGGGTGACTCTGGGACCCCAGTGATCACTGTCTAGCCTCCTGGAGGTGTCGTGGGACCAACTAGACGAAACACCGGTGAAAGGAAGTTCCCACCTGATGACCCCAAAGACATGTTAGTTATCACTGCTCACTGGGCTAGTTAGATATAGTTATCTTTAGGGTACGTAGGGCAGGTCGCAAGGTTGTTGTTAAGGTTAGGGAGTTAGTCACTGAGTCTGGTCCTTTTTTGTAGCACAAATTTCTTGTTTACTCCGAATTCAGATTGGAGAAATTTTGCGCATGTAAACATAGCTATTGATTACAACAAGGAAGTGGGAAACCTCATTAGATTGAATATCACCAGCCTTTAAAGATGTTTATGAGCATTTGATGTAGGGTTGCAGTAGAATATCACTTTAAGATGAGTAAAATCTTTGATTAAGAAGAATGCAAGAGTGTTGTGGATGCTCTTGTTTGTCTGTATCTGGGGTCGGGGACCCTGGAGGTTGACAGTTGCAGATGAGTCAGCGCTGAGTCAAACCAATTACTGCAGTGGGATCTGGTGAAGAAGCAGCAACAAACAGCCACGATCTACTCCCAGGGCAATTACAGCAAGTTCAAGGTTGGAATTTTCCTCTATTGTAGGGAGTGGTGGCAGCACGGCAGCATAATGGTTAGCGCTGTTGCGCGTGGGGGCGACAGGCGACGTGTCCAGGGTGTCCCCGACCCTCGCCCAATGTGAGCTGGGATTGGCTCCAGCACTGCCCATGACCCAGAAACGGATAAATAATAGAAGAAGAATGAATTAATGAATGATAGTGAGTGGTTATTAAGCACTTATTATACAAACACTGTCATTAGAGATCAGTCATTTCTGTAAATATTAGAGTATTTTCTCTGAATGAAATCATGCTGGTTCAAACTCAGATGTCAGGATACACAGACATCAGTTTGTTAGACCAACTGTCTATAAGAGGCATCCATCCATTATCAGACCGATTCAAATTTGAAGTTTTTTAAGTTTATGAAGCAAAAAAACAACACATCTGAAAAAGTAACAAACAGGTTCGTCCCTTTTGGTTTAAACTGGTTTATACAGCCTTCAAACATTTTCTATTCAAATATGGAATATAGTGGATATTGCAGACAGTTGAGATTTGAGCTACCAATCTTCCAGTTTATCATAGATTTTATTATAAATCTGTTTACTCTGGTGTCTGACCTCAGGTACTGATTCTTTCACTTCATACGGCCATAGATTTAGAGAGTGTGTTAATAATGGATTCTCACAAAGCCATGCACTGCACACTTTTGAAAATGCTGCTTATCCCTGATTAGCAGCGGATCACCAGGCTCCCCATTCATTAAACGTAGCCTGCTCTTGGGGCCTGGAGTGCTGAACTACAGGGACTCTTCAGCAAGCGTGGAAAAATTCTGATAGGATGCCGTGCATAATGAAGCAAACACAAGTTCAAGAAGAAAAAGAAACACATCAACTAATTCACCATGCTTCTCTTTACTCTTTACTACTCTGACTGTTGAATTATTCATTGCACTCCATTCAACTAGTCCTCCCTTGGTAGCCATCATGTCAATCTTTACTCAGGGCCTGCAGGTTATATTGGGTTGCTGGAGCCAAGCGCTTTGGTGATTCTGGACTGTCTCGATGTTTGCACAGTGTCTGTTTACAAGTTTATAGCTGGTAGGTACCAAGACATTCAGGCTTACAGGCTGGAGAGGATCGATGGCTTTCATCACTTCCTGGGAAAGCATTGATTTTTTTTTTTTTTTTTAATCCATGCCAAACTCCAACAGTGAGTCTGAGCAGCCAATTAGGGTTCAAGAGGGAAGAGGTACTGTGAGAACATCAAAGAAGTCACCCTAAGGCCCCACATACCTTCTTACCTCTGCTAATGGACATTGTGCTGCAGAGTATAACAAGAGAAAGCCACTGGGCTGACCATGTGGTCTTTAGTTTATGCATGGGTGGAGTCAAAGTGAAAGCTGTAAATGGTAACTACATCATTCAAACGGGGAGCATGTTATTAACATAAAGAGCTCCATTTAGAAATGCATGAAATATACATGTTTAGAGAGAAATGCCCTTTATATTCCCTCTTGATTCCTCTGATGTCTTAAATGGCCAGCTTTATCTCTATCTCTGGTCTTCAGTATCAGATTGGTCTTTTAAAGATGTTTGACTTATAGGTCCAAAACAGGTCCAGGCTGCACTTCAAGGTCCGTGCTGGTCCTCATGGATAAAGGTTGCTCCAGCAGCACTCAGGCCAGTCTCCTAATGGTAAATCCTCAAGTAATAAAAAGAATTATTCGTAGATGGATCGTGATGAAAATGCTAATTTATACAGTGTAATAGTCATCTACTGTGAAATTGGAACAGCAGGAGGGGAGACAGGAGGCCGAGCTAAGATGGGCAGAGGCTGCACATTCAAGCATCCTCAGTAATGATGTGATGTTATTCCAATTCAACAAAAATCAATGAAGGGGTGAGGAGGGACTGTGGAGCCTGGAGAGTGGTTAAAAGCTGTGACTTGGGGCACCCTGGTGGCTCTGTCCTGACTGGAGTTTCCTAGGTTTGAGTCCGACGACGCCCTCTGTCTTTCACCTGACTTGTATTTCTCCCTGTCACTGCAGCAAAGGTAAACTTTCCTAAAACTTTATTCATTTAATTCAAAAAAATCTGTGAGCCGTGTCTCAATTCAGGGCCAAATCCAATGGAGGCTGCATTTGAAGATCGATTGCATTTGTAGTTTTGCAACTAGGCTGTCCCATTTCAAAAACTTCTTTGCATGTGGCCGATAAATATGTCCTCCTTTTCCTGGGAAGTGAAGGATCCCAAGATTCATTGCACCTGTAATGACAATAGCATGGCGACAAAAGAACAAATCATTATCAGGTGAGCCAGCCCTCTTGCACCCATTAATCAACTTTTTAAAACCACAAATATATCTTCTTATGGATATTGAAACTTCACAAAACACAGAAAGTGTTGGATAATACGGAACCTTTTAATATTTATATCATATTAGACATTTCAGCTTTACAGTGATTTGAGCTAGAGACGCTTTTTAACAAGCACTCATTTTGTCAGTCTTCCTTTAGACTATACAGTCCTGACCGAAGTTACAGACATTTGGATCAGTCTGGCCATTTGATTGGAGCATTACTGCTTTACTAAATAGAATAAAATCTGTTTATCGTCTAGAAAAAATAGAGCATTACAACAAAATTTAAAAGTGCTTCCATTTTGGTTATTATGATTTTTATTGTTTTTATCTTGAGAAAAAGGAAAAGAATTGTCTTTTTTTTTGTTTGTTTGTTTTTTTTTTTTGTCTTATGAGCTCCTATCCCCTATTACAATGAACAGTCTTTATTAAGTGACAGATGTATTTAGGTGAGGTTGGGCTGATGCTGAATATCTGGGAATTTGGCAACATTTTTAAACATTTTATATCTTTATAAGTTAAAAAAAAAAAAACAAGGGTGTGCATTGATTGATGCAATGTGAGCATCAAAGTGGAAATTGCTGTTTCTACTATCCATCTGTAACTACACCTAACAATGATGTAAGGAGTACATTGCAGCAAGCAAGGTCTGAAAGAGAATATCAATAATTGAATGCAGAAATGTGACATGTTCATTTCTAGATTCCAGCACAGCCACGCGGCCCAGACTGTTCCCGCAACCCATAATGACCAATGCTGCCATCTCTTGCTTAGCAGTGCCAAACCCACCCCGTTTTAAGAGAAGTCATCATTTATCCAACTTTTGCTTGTGCTCAACTCTACAAAATAAAAAAAAAAAAAAGACTTAAGGGGAGTTACACATCAAATAATTACAACTTTTAGAGGCAGAGCCAAAGACAAATAATGCATGTCTTTGTTGTTGTTCCACAGAGCTCCGGGTCATCCTTATGATATGTGATCTCAGGGGAGTATGATATATATTTGAGTAAAGATCGGTGAGTGGAAACACATTAAAGGATGTGTTGCATGGACAGTTGGGATGGGGGACAGTGGCTGATGCTGCAGCGGCAGTCTGACTGATGAAACAGGTAAGTCATCAGGACATATTCATATGCTGATAGAGAAAGGGCTCACAGTTCATGGCAAATTGCCTTGAGACCAGACATACTAGGAATCTATGTATCTCACACACTCTTATGGACACAGATATACACGCTAACGGTGTAAAGGAAGGGACCAAAACTTTAAATCGCTTATGTTTTTGATTTCTTGCAGGGTCAGCAAGCTTGTGCCTCCAAACCTTTGATGATAAATGACCAACCACTCACCTAAAATGGGAATCCTCTCAAAGAAATGCAGTAATTGACTCATTTTTCACAAAGCAATTGAACAGAAAGAAGTTTCCTCCTGACAGGACGGCAGATCAAACAGAACCCCCAGCCAAGGACATCTGCAACCGTCGCCATAATTGTCACTGCTGCCTCTGACTTATACACGAAGAAAATGTTGTGTGGGTTGTAGGTCCTTGTTGCAGAGGCGAGATAGAGAGGCAAGACACAGTGCGTTGTCTTGTATTGTTTGAGTCTTTTCCTGCCTACACAGAAAAACCCAATTAGAGAAAACAGCCCATGTTTCTGTTTTTAATATGAATGTACAAGATGCTTCAATGTTTCATTAATATGCCTCAGTTCACACTATTTTGCTTTTGTTGAATGAAGCGCTGCGTGATTGTATATGAAATCATAATCATCTTTGTGTTTTGAACACGCTGGAGCAAGGCCATCTACCCCACGTAGTGTAAATACTTATATGGATAAATTGTGACCTAAAGCTTATATAATGAGTATTTTTTTAGCAACAATGACACCAATAAAGCATTGTCTGCCTGCGACAGTCTGACCATGTTCAATGTCATCAAAATTCTGTCTCCTTATGGCTGTAAAAGTCATCTGTAATTGGTTTCATGAACATAATATGAGTTCAGTGAACTCAGGCTTTACTTGTCACCAGACCAAAATCCAATACCTTTGGGTTTTTAAAGAAACAGTTAACCCACCTTAATGCCCCCATTGGTTTATGACCTGCTGTTTTGAAGCCTTCAGTTTGCAATTTGGGAATTGCCACCTTGATAATTTGAAACAATAGCAGAAAAAGAAAACTTATTTGACGAAGGTGGCCCTGACCTGTTCTTCACTCATTGTGTGGTACAGCCTGTCAATCACACGGTAGCCACACCCTTATGCTAATGTTTATTTCCTCTAACTGGGACCATCATATATAAACAGAGCGTCATGCTGTATTGAACAAGACTTGAAACTAAAATCTCAAATGGGAAACTATACTGAGCTATTACATCAAGTGAGACATAGAGCCATTATCCAATAGATTTCAATACAAACTGACTTCTCGCCCAGTGGGTTTGCCTCCTGATGGTCATTTGATAGAAGACAGGTTTAAGGATTTCAGCATCGACTTCACTTCAACTCTGCGCATATTTAAGAACAGAAGTCTGTGTTCTCTCAAAACAAGAAACATGCAAACACAATCTTTTATTCAGATTTTTAAAACCTGCGTGTGTCTGTTACCGCATGTTTTTCCCTCATACAGCCGAATTTTCCGGAAATTTTGCGCCATCGTATAATTGGGCATGGCCATTACACACAGCTACAGCCTTTATATAATGACATTTTAATGACCTGTTAGTTGATCAAATCTGATGGTGCTTGAGTGTTCACACAGAATCATAATCTTTATTTATAAGGATAATGCATGTATTGGCTGATTTATATAAAGATCATGATCATTATATTTGCATGCGTAATGCACAGCGACAAATATTTACTCAAGACAGAAAGATATTCATTCTCATCAAAAAAGGTTGCTAACAACTCATGCATCACAAGTTTCTTTGCTGAATAAATTACATCCCTACAAATTGTAGTGATAGAAAAAGCTCGAGATAAAATGCCAACCAAATTAACACTTTTATTATCTTTTTATCACCAACTAACGACATCAAACTAATCTTAAACACCATGTGATTAAGATGTGTACCAGTACACGTATTCTCATTGCCCTTGGTTTTTAAAATTCAGAAATCAAACTCAGAAATCTACGTGGATAGTGACGCACATCCAGTTTTTGTGCTTACACATACATTTTACATTTGGCTCTTGATGTCTATGTCGGAAGAACAGGAGATTTTTCAACATTAGTTTCTTGTATAAAAAAAAAAAAAATTGAGGCTGTTTTTAGAGCAAAAGGAGGCCCTGTGCAGTAAAGTAAGGTATTCTTACTGAAGAAAAGAGTGGGTGCAGATTGGACTGGTGTTTCTGCCATGCATTGCAGACTGTCATAGGGAGGCAATGGCAGTGGAGCATGACAAAGATTATCGTGTCAACCCATGCAGCTCCTAGAAGAGAAGCTGCAGGCAGCTATTTCGCATAATTACCCTTTAGCCCTGGGAACGGTAAATGTCCCATGATGAGCTGTGTACTACTGGGACCGACTCTTGAACTACTGGGAATCCTTTGCACAGTGCTTGGAGAAAAGTCCATCATCCAACATATAAGCAGCACTGAGTGTGAAATTTTTTAATTCCCTTGTTTTAATTACCTTTTCATTTTGAGCAGTCATCAACCTGGCGCTGTTTTTTATTTTTTTCATTTTATATGTGACGCTGTAGGAGAGTCCATTCAATCAGAAATGCTGATTTGCATTTCCCGTGGGAGAACTTGTCACATGCCTAACAAAGATGCAGGTTCTAGGGCCCTAACAAAGCTTAAGGTGGCCTCTACGATGGGAAATCAAAAGTCCGATCATTTTTACATTAAATTGATAATAACCAACCTACCTATTGTACCAGAACAGGCTACCAGTCAAGAACAGTTTCAGATCAAAGATATGGGTCAAGCTCTTCTTCACTATATCCCGGCTCCTGCACCTTTATTGGTCTGACTTTAAAATCTCATTAAAAAAACTTTTATTTATTGACAGCTCCCTCCTGGCTGTAAGTTTTTGTAAAATCATTTGTACTGTCATATCCATGAAACCAGGGCAGCCTTACTCTAGGTACAGATGATGAATTCATTAAATGCTTAATGTTTTCTTAACCGCAGTCTTTGAATGCTACCTCTTTGTGAACTGGTGGCTAAAATAAATACATTTTTCATGGTTCATTTTATCATTACCTTTGCTCGAAGCCATTTTTCTTTGGGATGCAGCTGACCAGGGCAGCATGGTGGCATAGTGGTTAGTGCTGTTGCCCCACAATAAGAAGGTCATGGGTTTGGTTCCCAGTCTGGGGCCTTTCTGTACAGAGTTTGCATGTTCTCCCTGTGCCTGTGTGGGTTTCCTCCAGGTACTCTGGTTTCCTCCCACCATCCAAAGACATGCATGTTTGGGTTAATTGGTGACTCTAAATTGTGTGAGTGGTTACTGGTCTCTGTTGGCCCTGTGATGGACAGGCAACCTGTACAGGGTGTACCCCACCCTCACCCAATGTGAGCTGGGATTGGCTCCAGAACCCCCTATGGATAAGTGGTTGAAGATGAATGAATGCAGCTGACTAAGCTCTTGTCCCAAATCACCACAGGAATAGCACTTGCGAGACTCTTGGTCCAGCAATCTACGAAAGAGCCTTTTTGGTGGGCTCAGAAAGAGGGCTACCTGTTTGTGGCACAACTTTGCTGGCTGACCTAGAGCCTCTCTTTGGTCTTTATTATGGCTCCAGGGCTTCTCTTATCTGGTTGTAGCCAAGTTTTGGTCACTCCAATAATTTTTTGTGGTTGGAAAAAGGATGTTGGCCCATTTTGTAAAGTCCAGTCATATAAACATTCAACCATGGTAAATTTAGTCGGGCCACTCTACCTCCTCGTCCATAATGGCCTGTCCTCTAATTCTTGAAATGCTGAATGTGTCTCAGAAAAAAAGGATCTAAGAGACAAACCCACTTTGGCCGCTATTCCTGATCTGCTTTTGCTTCAAATGATAGAAAGTAGAGTTGCACGTTATTGGTCACTTCCACACAAAATCATGTGCCTTTGGCTGCAAGCTTTTAAATTATTGAATCATTTGTTCTTTTTGGTGATTAGTTTGTATTTTCTTTTACAACAATTGTTTTTTTGCCTGCCAGGTCTCCAATTTCATCACCATTTGTTTGTGTCAAGTCTTTAAAAACGTTTTAAAACTTTACAACATCTTCACTGTCATTTATCCACAATTAAAGTGGCTCTATACACCACCTTCTGAACACAATCTATTTTATTTTTCAGTATTAAGTCTAATCAGTTAAGAGGCAACTAAAAGAGTAACAAAGCAGAGAATTTTTCCAAAACGGCACTGTAAAATGTCAGCTTTGGCTTGGTTGTCCCAGTTCACATAATCAATTTTTCAGTACAATCAAAGAATAATTAACCTTTCTCAATGGAGTTATGCTTTGGACACATGTTTTTCATATGATTCAATTATTAAAGTTGCACGCATTGTTTTTCTTTTTTTTATCATTTCAATCAGACCTCTCTTTGTCCAGACTTTGGATATTCCTTTGCTGATGCCAGCTGAGCTATTGGAGACATGTAGGCCAAGTTGTTGATGTTCTTGTTCCTTAGTTGAACAACACTCATGCTAAAATTCGCTTCCTTCCTCTGCAACCTGTGCTTCGTCAACCTGAACCTTTGAGTCGGAAAGGCTTTGTCAGGCCTTCTCTCTATTTTCTAGCCCATCTGAATTTTTTGGCTTATAAATAGGGACCTCAGGGACACAATGAACAAAAAACGGTGAAGGCAGTGAGTTAAGTGGTAAACTGGCCAAGCTCAAATTATGAAGATAAAGTTTAGGTCATAAAATGAACAGAAAACCGATTTAGGTTTTACATCAGGTCTATGTTCTACATTAATGCACTGAAAGTATCAAAGGTCTCAGTCCACAAAGAAATGCTTGCAACAGAAACTGAGCCTTAAAATGAGCAGTTAGGATAGAATATGAGTGTTCATCTGAAATTTTATTCTGTCACTCAGGGAAAAAAAATGGGTTATGAGAAGACATGAATCTCTCTGTTGTCACTAGAACTCCAGAGAGAAAAAAAACTGTAAAACTACACTGAGATGTCGTGTTTTGTAACAAATCTTGATATTTTAGATTAGAAAACGGGACACGTTTAAAACATGGGACCTTCAACTTACAATTTTACTGCTTCAATGGAACTAAACTAAGCACTGAAAAATAATACATTTCCAAAAGCAGCACCAACTTGTTGATGACACTTAAAGACCTTTCACTTTTCATTCACTCATTTCTCCTGCTTAAGCCACACTTCTCCACAGCTCACAGTGATGTGTCACTTATTTCAAATATTCATTGTATGTATCTGTAATATAGCAGTTTCAATGCACCTGACCCCCCCTCTCGCTCCCATAAGCAGTAACCATGGTAACCAAGGCTATAGCAGGGACCCCAGAGATATAAGGGAGAGAATGTCCGGTGTAGGAGGTGTACAGAAAAGATAATTATTCAGTGCTTTAAAGCCTCATGGCCATTTGGTTACACAAGTTAGTTCTTAGCATAAAAATATACAATGGGGACGGGGACGACTTCACATTTAAAGTATATGTAGGTGATGTGATTCACTGCAGCTTATTGCCACGTGAGTGTGCTAGATGATGCCAGGACTTGTATTAGCTATAGTGCATCAATATTCCCCTGCATCTGCTAAAGACATCTGAAGATGGAGTGTGTGTATTATTCCCCAAGTCATCCTGTGTTGGGCCGGGGAACAGCATGGAGGGGCTGAGTGTCATTTTGACCTGGTTGGGTGAATGTTTTGACAAATTCATTACCTGTGGAATAGATTTGGATGTTCCAACATGTTTTCAGAACCTTTTGTTGTTTTCATAAAAAGTATGAGCTGAGAATGGCAGGAAATGTGGAACCAGTTTCCCATGTAGAGAACTCGTCAATCCTAACAAGATCTGTAACCCCGAGATTTCATTGGAGAATTTGATATTTGGCATAAACTACCTACCGTGTATAGTGCTTTGACCCAAACATGCGGACACACACTCTGGTATCATCTGTGTTCTTATACTGTACTGTGTTGATGTGATGAGAATAAAGACCCCACCGTTAAACCACTGTTTAACATACATCACCTGTCTCCCGAGTGGTTATTTCTCCACATCAAAGATTGACTGGAAGCTTCTTCTTGCAACACTTGTTTACTTGTTTATGCAGATAAACATAACAGCAATAAACAAATGCACATTCATGGAACTCCTTCCCTCGTGTTTTCAATAATACAGCATTCTCTCTTATTGGGGCTAAAATGGACATCAAATTAGAATGAGCACATTTAAATAAAGGGCAAAAAGGAATTGAAATTGAAATATAATAACCCTTCTAAGTCGAACTTTGGCATACCATCAAAGATCATCTCCATCATAAAAACATTCTATGAACAGTTTGAGTGTAGTGTCATCATGGGAAATAACCTCTCTGAGTGGTTCCTTGTGCAGTCCGGAGTGAGACAGGGGTGCATCATCTCTCCTATCCTCTTTCTCGCCATCACAAACACCACAGCTGACAGACCCAGAGGTATCCAATGGACTCTATTCTCCCAGCTGGAAGATCTCGATTTCGCTGACGACCTTGCTCTCCTATCAACCAACCATAACAACATGCAGGCAAAAACTGACAGGCTTAACAACTTTGCCAGACAAGTCGGACTCCATATCAACACCTCCAAAACACAAGTGATGTGTGTCAACTCCATCCCCACAGGACCCATTCTTGTTGATGAGGAACCACTTGAGTTTGTGGAAGATTTCACTTATCTGGGCAGCCTTATCAGTAAGGACAGTGGGACATCAAAAAACAAAGGCCAGGCTGGGAAAGGCCCAGGGTGCCTTCTCCCAACTCCGCCCCATCTGGAGATCAAAGCAATACAGCCTTAAAACCAAGATGCTCCTTTACAACAGCAATGTCAAATCTGTTTTACTGTATGGTTCTGAGAGCTGGAGAGTAGTGAAAATGGACACCAGAAAAATGGAAGTGTTCCACAATAGATGCCTCAGGCGAATATGTCAGATCTTTTGGCCAAATACAATTTCAAACAATGAACTGTACAAAAAAACAGGGAGCCGGAGCATCACCAAGGAAATAACACATAGATGCCTGAGATGGCTGGGACATGTACTGAGGATGGAACAGGACCACATCACTAAGGTGGCCTTAAGATGGACCCCACCAGGCAAAAGAAAACCTGGGAGGCCTATAACAACCTGGCGCAGAACTGTGACACAAGAACTGGAACAGATGAACCTGTCATGGGGAGAGGCGCAACATGCTGCTAGGGATCAAATGCAATGGAGTTCGCTCATTGAAGCCTTATGTCCCATAGGGGACGAAGTGGAGTAACGTAACGTAAGTCGAACTTTGAATTTCCGTAAATTCGTGAATTTTTGCTCTACTGGAGAAATTCCAGCAGTTTCTGAAAGCTGAGAAGTTGCGCTTCACAGCCAATACAGGGTAATTACAGTAATTCCGTAACGTTGTTGCTGGAAGTTGTCGAATCCATTCCTTCATTGTTAACCATTAATACATTCTTTCGACATGTGGTAAACTGCTGGATATCGAAGGTTCTAAGTCTTCTGGAAAAATGGGCAAGACAAATTACTGACAGGACACTTTCTGGCCCGGTTATGGTTAAAAAAAGGAAAAAGTCCAGGTGGACAGTAGGAATCTTTGGTGTCAAAGGGTTATATAAGTAACACAAGTAGAAAAAAAAGGAAATCAGGCATACACAAACAAACATCTAAACTCATAGAGACCACTAATTAGGCTAAATGGAAATAAAAAGTCATCTGGAGACAGCATCAGTCCTTATCCAACCCCACGAGTTTGCTCATTCATGTCATGAAATAAAAGGAAGGAGTCAATTTCTTAAAAGCTTCAACTTTCCTTTTTACTGTGTGAGACAGTTGGGGTTTTTTTTGTTTGTTTGTATGTTTGTTTGTTTTTTCAGGCCCAGACTATAAGACATCTCTTTAATCTGTTGTTTAGAATTAGGTCTGAATTTCCGTCCAGCAAAATTACCTGTTTGCTTCTCAACAGGCAGAAAGTAATTAGTTTGCATTTTCTTACATTTGCTGGAAAATCATCAGGGTATATATTCAATAAGAACACTTATTTCTTCAATGGGAACAGCAATTATGGTCAATTTAGAGATGAGCTCATGATCTTAGTTTTTAATTTACCCACATAAAATAAAACAGGGTGTCGATTTCTTCAGTGCGACTGAAACCTTTTTTTCCATTGGGATTACAAGCTGTCTGTTTGTCCAGAGGCAGCAATGGAACAGTCTGTTACTGAACCCCCTTATGCATTTTAAGGATAGTACTGCTCTAAGGGAAGTAACGCTCTATGAGCAAACATGAGGAAAACACTGAAAGGAACTAGTAGAAGTGATAATGAACATTTCCCCAACACGTCTTGTGCATGACACATCTTGTTAGAGCTAAATCAAGACTTTTTTCATGATATAGACTCAAGCTTCTGTCAAATCAGTCATCTGCATTGTTAGTATATTTTTTTAAATAATCAAAGTGTAGAATATTAGAATTTTATATGCTCTAAAATGAAAATGGCCTTTGCAACTATGGTACACTTTTTGCAGCTGTTTAAAGTGTAGTTAGATTGTAGGCTGATACTATAACTTCGGGTGTATCATATATTTTTCTGTACATATGGTGACTGAAATCTGGTCACACACATTCAGTCAGCAGGTGAGATGATTGCACATCTCAACACATCTCTAAACACCATGAAAATCCGGATTAATTTTCATGTCGGTTGATACAACAGTTGTTGAAATGCTTCACTGAAAAACAAATACACTGCTCAAAAAAATAAAGGGAACACTTAAACAACACAATGTAACTCCAAGTCAGTCACACTTCTGTGAAATCAAACTGTCCACTTTGGAAGCAACACTGATTGACAATCAATTTCACATGCTGTTGTGCAAATGGAATAGACAACAGGTGGAAATTATAGGCAATTAGCAAGACACCCCCAATAAAGGAGTGGTTCTGCAGGTGGTGACCACAGACCACTTCTCAGTTCCTATGCTTTCTGGCTGATCTTTTGGTCACTTTTGAATGCTGGTGGTGCTTTCACTCTAGTGGTAGCATGAGACGGAGTCTACAACCCACACAAATGGCTCAGGTAGTGCAGCTTATCCAGGATGGCACATCAGTGCGAGCTGTGGCAAGAAGGTTTGCTGTGTCTGTCAGCGTAGTGTCCAAAGCATGGAGGCGCTACCAGAAGACAGGCCAATACATCAGGAGATGTGGAGGAGGCCGTAGGAGGGCAACAACCCAGCAGCATGACCGCTAGCTCCGCCTTTGTGCAAGGAGGAACAGGAGGAGCACTGCCAGAGCCCTGCAAAATGACCTCCAGCAGGCCACAAATGTGCATGTGTCTGCTCAAACGGTCAGAAACAGACTCCATGAGGGTGGTATGAGGGCCCGACGTCCACAGGTGGGGTTTGTGCTTACAGCCCAACACCGTGCAGGACGTTTGGCATTTGCCAGAGAACACCAAGATTGGCAAATTCGCCACTGGTCTCCTGTGCTCTTCACAGATGAAAGCAGGTTCACACTGAGCACATGTGACAGACGTGACAGAGTCTGGAGACGCCGTGGAGAACGTTCTGCTGCCTGCAACATCCTCCAGCATGACCGGTTTGGCAGCGGGTCAGTAATGGTGTGGGGTGGCATTTCTTTGGGGGGGCCGCACAGCCCTCCATGTGCTCGCCAGAGGTAGCCTGACTGCCATTAGGTACCGAAATGAGATCCTCAGACCCATTGTGAGACCATATGCTGGTGCGGTTGGCCCTGGGTTCCTCCTAATGCAAAACAATGCTAGACCTCATGTGGCTGAAGTGTGTCAGCAGTTCCTGCAAGCCAAAGGCATTGATGCTATGGACTGGCCCGCCCGTTCCCCAGACCTGAATCCAATTGAGCACATCTGGGACATCATGTCTCGCTCCATCCACCAACGCCACGTTGCACCACAGACTGTCCAGGAGTTGGCGGATGCTTTAGTCCAGGTCTGGGAGGAGATCCCTCAGGAGACCATCCGCCACCTCATCAGGAGCATGCCCAGGCGTTGTAGGGAGGTCATACGGGCACGTGGAGGCCACACGCACTACTGAGCCTCATTTTGACTTGTTTTAAGGACATTACATCAAAGTTGGATCAGCCTGTAGTGTGTTTTTCCACTTTAATTTTGAGTATGACTCCAAATCCAGACCTCCATGGGTTAATAAATTTGATTTCCTTTGATAATTTTTGTGTGATTTTTGTTGTAAGCACATTCAACTATGTAAAGAACCGAGTATTTAATAAGAATATTTCATTCATTCAGATCTAGGATGTGTTATTTTAGTGTTCCCTTTATTCTTTTTGAGCAGTGTATATCAACCTCATGGAGTCATTTAGATCTTCAAAATAAATAGCAACTCAACAGTGAAGTGATGAATAAAATATAAGAAATCTGAATAATAAGACTGAACATGTTGAGGTGGGACATGTTATCTGAGTACACAGAACTCAATCCAGGCAACAGCCATTGATCTAGTTCTGTAGGGGGCTGAAATAATGAAGCTGTATTATCAAGGGAGTGCCTGGTTAAGCTTACTGTGCAGCAGCTCTTGCAGTTTTAATTTCTGTTAAGAAAGAGGCAGAAATTCCCTCCCAACAAAGATGGTGCAACACGTAGGAGTCTGATTTAGGACAATGGAGATGTTTAAAGACTGAGTTCTGTGTCACTGTCTCTAAAAGTCAGTTTATATTGTCTTTTAGCCTTTATCTCTCCCTGTTCCTGCTTAGGTTTCCCAGTCAGATCCATATCTGATTGTGAGATTTCCTCTTGGCAGACAGGTTTCAGCTGGGAGTTAACCAGCCCTCGTGTCTGTTGTGGGCAGAGTTTCAGCAGAGAGCACAGAAGGCCTCCCCTGACAGCAAGAACCCAACACACTAACAACGTTGAGTCATGTAAGATACATCACGCACCAGGTAAGTGATCCCGTCACCCATTATGGCGGTGGGAGTGATCTACTCAGCTGGAGGAGCAGCATGAGGCAGTAAGAGCAAATAAAACCCCTCACAGCCCTGCAACAACCAGGAGGAGGACGGTGATGTCAAACACCTGAATGTGTTGTGCTGTGTTGTGAAGTGCTGTAACTAACACCAGCCTACCCCGGATAATATACACATACTTATCAAGGCACATTTAAATCATAGCTGAAGACCTCCCTTTTATAATCCATTTTCAGTGTTTGATTGTTTTGATGTTTTCTTTTCTTTTTCTTCTTTTTTCTGAAATTCTTCTCTGAATGTTTCTATTAATGTTATTTCATTTATTCTGTATGGCTGTATTGTTTTAAATGGACTTGCTTCCTGAAAAAGCGTCTCTGAGCTTTTTTAAAAAGTGCTGTATAAATTAATTATTCTATTAATGCAAAACACACACAAAAAAGTATGTCAAGTAAAGCACAATCGTACTAGGTTTTGGTTGGTTAGAAGGTTGGGATTACATGTAGTAAGTGGACCTTTCACTTCCATATAGCTGTTCTCTTCAGGCTTCTAGGTTGTACAGTATTTGCCACTGCATTGCAGGTGCCATCATTTACATCAATCTATTCTAATTCCTTTTGTGTGTTAAATGTAATTGGTCACATTTTGGTAAGAAGTCTCACTGCTACTACTACAACCTATTTTTTAACCCTATTATAATCATGTGGTCTTCTAATATGAAAATAAAGTGCCCATGTGACCTCCACTTTCTGCTTTAATGACACTTAATTCATATTGAATCTACTGAATCTAATCAGAAGCAGTTGTGAAATCAATAAAGAGCAAATTTCCCTGAATTCAGCGCACTTAGCCTCTCATCTGCACTTCTCACACAATGTGGACCTGAAGAAAGACTGAAAGCCCTTTTAGCCCACTAATATCAACCATTGCTTTACTTTCAAAGTCCGCTTTGTTACATTTTTGATCTTTATCTTATTTTATTGACTTATTCTTATTCTTCGAATTATTTTTCTTCTTCTTCTTCTCATTATTAATAATATTATATTTAAAGTGTTCATATTCAATTATGAGATCATTTTGTACCTAGACCTGATTTATAGTCAAAGAAGACACAGATGTGGGCAAAAAACCTTTCATTTATTTTAACAGAAACATTTATTAAAAATAAAACAATTCACACATGGTCAATTAAAAATGAAGCATGAACCTTTAGAGAAGAAATTGTGAGCTTGTTATGCTAATGCTAAAGTGAATCCGAGCACTGACTGTAGTTTTACTTTGAAAATGTTAGCATGTGTTGTAGTTTGTCAAGTGAAACACTTAAGTCAGTGATTTTTTTTTTCTCAATTATTCAGAAAGTCCTGAGGGTTCAATCTAACTGTTTCCTTATTCGTCAAAGTGTGTAAAAGATGCCCAAGGGCAGAGCAAGCAAATAATCTATGTTAAACTCAGCTTTGAAATAATACATGAGATCAAAAATAACATCAAATGCAGTTTAAAAAATATCATTAGGTGTTGAATCTTCCAATATTTTAAGGCCATTTAATATATGTATGTCAACACTTCCTGTTTAAGATATTAAATATTACATTGCTGTAGAGTAAATCTACTTTCTTTCTTTGTCTTTCGAGTGCTTAATGTACAATTACAGTGCAATTTGTGTGTGTAGTTGCTGTCCCCCAAGCTTGATTGACACGGTGAGATTTCTTCTACTACTTAAGCTAATTTTGTGGTGTCTCCGTGTATTTCAGACAAACCCCTGAGCTTTTCATCCCTGACATCCAGGCATTTGTGAGGGGCCGAGTCCACAGCAAATCAGAACTTTTTTAGTGTGAATCGCCTTTAACCTGTTGTCTTAGTGTATACAGGTCCTTCACACAACAGATGGAGCTCCCAGGGCGTGGGTTCCCTTTTAATTACTCTGCCTCAATAAGCAATTTACATTTGATAAGGTATCATTCTCCCTAATCCTTCTGAATTAATGGGAAGTTGTATTCAGGGCACAGAGGAAACTGATGTATTGTAGCTGCAACACATAATATTTAACCTAGTACTCTGTAGGACGCTACACTCTAACTTTCAGTAGTTCGAGTCTATCAATTGATCTTACACTTGCCCATGAAAAGAACAGGCTGTACAAGGCCCCAACTCACCCCACTTTATCTTTACTGAATGCAAATTTATTCAGGATTCATATGAACTGAAATTGATCTGCTGGCAAATGAGACAGAAGATGACCATATCTTGAAAATTTCAACAATGCCAATATCAAAGTGACACTAAGATCAATGACAAATCATGAGTTATCTTTCATTGTAAAACATCTACAGGAAATTACATCCACTGTACATCATTGATTGTTGAGGGCTTTTGATAAGCAGCATCAGCATGAGAATATGTTTTGTTTGCTGACTAATCAACTACTTTCAGCATCTGACTCAAAATGTGTGTGTGTGTGTGCACAGATTAGACTGTGTTCGTTCAAACACCAACATATCAACAGTGAGTAGTTACATGTCTTGAATTCCAACTGCATTTTATTTCAGTCTGGGATCAGATTTGAATTTTAAAATGTATGTGTTTGTACACAATTGTGTGTTGATGTGCTGAATTTGTGTGTTTCTGAATTACATTTTCAATACTTTGTTTTAAAATTATAATCTAGCTTTAATCTATTCAAAACAAAGAAGCTGAGAATAGAACAAAAATCAAAATAACAATAATTTAATTCAGTACTTATACTTTATATTTTTTGTCCCCTAAATGAACCCCTAAAAACATGAGGTTGATGTTGTTAGCCATTCCAAAGCCACGACAGTAGCGATGAAATAAAAACAAATTTATCAGGAGGAAATGGTAATGTATGGGTAAATTAATATTATCCAGCAGCAGCAAAAATATCCCCAGACTCCTAATTAAGACTTATTCAGAGATAGATACATGAAATCTGAGAGGGTTCGCTTACTTTTTTTTTGTTTACGTATAATGGCGTCCAAAGTGGTATGAGATTGTATACAAAGCAATGTGTTAATAAAAATATATTAATGGGATCTTGTTTTGGGGTTTAAGTTGAAAGTTAAATCTAATCTGGGGGCAGCACAGCAGCATAGTGGTTAGCGCTGTTGCCCCAGAACAAGAAGGTTGCGGGTCTGGGGCCTTTTTCTGCGGAGTTTGCATGTTCTCCCCGTGCCTGCGTGGGTTTCCTCCAGGTACTCCGGTTTCCTCCCACCATCCAAAGACATCATTTTTCGGATTAACTGGTGACTCTAAATTGTCCGTAGGTCTGAGTGTGAGTGTGAGTGGTTGCTGGTCTCTGTCTGTCTCTGTGCGTTGGCCCTGTGATGGACTGGTGACCTGTCCAGGGTGTACCCTGCCCTCACCCAGTGTGAGCTGGGATTGGCTCCAGCACCCTCTGCAACCTGGAAATGGAAAAGCAGTAGAAGATGGATGGATGGATGAATGAATGTCTAATCTGGCCTCCATATGAGCAGTATCTGCTCATTCTGCCTCTCCTGTCCCTAATGCACAGTTATCTGGTTTCACTGCTTAGTCCAGGGGAGGGAGGCGGGTTCAGGAGTATACTTCCTTGCTAATCTTAGGCCTCAGATAAGCAAAGAGGCAATTACGTCTTATCAGAAAGCCCAGGGGTGCGATGAGGAGAACGATAGCATTCACTCTTTTTTACAGAGGTGTTGTGTAGGTGTGTTGACGGGATGTTGATTATTATAGCTTTGCAGTAGTCCAGATTCTCCTTGACCTGATTTGTCTTAATTTTTATTTAACTTAAGGGAAGAAGATGATGTAGCGAAGAGGGGAAGAATTGGTTGCTTTTATACCGAAGGCCAAACAGAGCTACAGAGGCAGACAAATTAGTTTAGTCTATAAAACTACACTTTTTTTTTTTCTATTAGCCTCTTACATAAACTCTGTCACACGCAAACACTAACATATGCCTTCATCCAGCACTTTCATAAAAGGTGTGTGTGTGTTGTGCAATGTGTGTGCTGAAAGTTGTTGCTGAGTGTGCCATTTTTCCTGCTGTGTCACTCTGTCTACTGGCTGAAGAATTTGTTTTCCTTCTTTATCAAGGCTCCCACATTACTCTGACATCAGACACTAGAAGTCTAGACAGCTCCTGTTCGGCTGAACGGAGTTAGATAAATCACTGCTTTTGACATATGACTTCATCTCATAATAGGGCCGTATGTGTCTCTTGTGACACTTTGCTTATTATATGGCTATTTCTAGGGAATAAACAAGCATTAATGGATGGGAAAAGTTCTGCCACATCTTGGGCCCATTTTTTGACACTTATCGGCACCGTTTAAATGGCAGACAAATAAATATCTTAGCATATCTTAGCAAAAAGCTTCATCATTAGAGGTGATATTACATTCTCTGAGCAGCACTGACTCTCTAGTGTACACTGGACACTATTGTGACCCTGTATAGGAAAGTGACAGATGGACCAGGCAGGGGCTAGCTGCTTAGCGTGCTAATTTCAGTGGACGTGCCAGAAACAAGCAAAACAAAAGGGTTGTTTTTAACCTGTGGAAAGCCATTTTGTCAAGTAAAAAAGAAGTTTGATTCTGAATTTGTTGCATTCCTTCAGCGTTTGATGCTAATATTGGCTATTTAGCAATAACAAAACACACACGCAGCTCCTTTAATGATTAGTTGTTCATGTCACGTTTTCCCTGATTGGACCATTTCTGTTGAATATTTGCTTGGACTTAAATTTTTGATTCATTTCCTGTTTTCCTTTGATGTGTTTGGTGTCCCTTTGTTTGGTCTGTTTCCCTCCTTTGTAATTATCAGCCCTGCCTAACATGTTTCCCCATAGACCAATTTATAATAATGAGCAATGGTGCCTTGACTGTAAAGTGAAGCCACTGCTGAACACTGTTAAAACAGCTTTCTAACAAATGACAATCACGCGGCTACATCCACTGAAAAAAACTGAATTAGATTGTTTTGAAATCAATGTGAAAGTGGCCACACTTCTTAATTGATTTGTTGGCTCGATACACTCTGTCCTAATTAATTTATATTTTCAATTGTCAATTTCAAATCTTTTCCAATGAAACGTCCTCCTTATTTTTCTATTTTGAAATTATAGCCATATTTAGAGAAAACAACTACAAACTGCGACCTGCCTGGGGAAGCAGGCAGGTCGCCTCCACACTCCCCCTCAGCTTCTTCAATACAACATAATTTTTCTTATTTATTTTATTATTAACCAGTTTGGAGCAAAATAGACCAGAGTTTATGTGTTGTCCTTCCTGACCCCTGAGCCTTTATGACCATAATGCTGCATGTAGAGTCTTCATTCACTGTGTAAGGGTCCAAATGTGTTATTTGGACCCTGAAAGAAGCTCTCATTCTGTCTGAAAAATTCAGTTTGGCATAATTCCTCATTTTAAGGAAAATATTATATTAAGAAAATTGAATCAGAGACCAAATTACTTGTTAAAGATTGAAGTGTTTGTGAAATATGACATATGCTATTAAAACTGGGACTATTTCTTTGTTATCAGTCGATGGTGGGTTCCCCTGCTGATTTCATTTCTTACTTTTAAATGAGAGAATTTACATTCTATTACAAATGACTTAATGTGCGCAAGCGGCAAACTAGATGGATGAAATTGGAGCGTCTGTTATCAGACAGAGGCAGGCGTCTGCAGTGAGGGAGGAGCTGGTATTAACAGAGCGGTGCTGGAGAGAACCTACATCCATATAGGTGAATCTGTGAACTCTGTTCCTTGTGCTGTGATGTGAACACCTTTCTTGTTATGCCTCAGTATGTCTTTGCTACAATGCTTGATGACAACAGCCTGAAAATGTTTCAGATATGACCTTCTTCTAAAAGCCATCCCTAAAGCTGATGGAATTCCTATTTCCATTAAGCTCATATGACATGACTCAAGTGAAGATATAAAGCTTCACATACGCTTTAGATTAGTCATTGGCAGGCAACTCACACATTTAGAGGATAAATTTAGTTTAATAACTTGTTTTACCTGGTCCCCAAAGCAGGGAAGGGAAAGGGACAAGAAAATCTGAGGCAGGGCTTGTTACCAAGAGGGTTTCTAAGGTTGAGGGCGAGGCGTTGTAGCTCAATGTGGGTGGAGTCCTGGGGCCAATGATGCATGGGTTCACACTGTCACCCAATCAGTGGTTAAAGTGTTAACTAGTGCACCTGGTAAATTGCGCATTGGCATGAATGCAAGCATGGCTGATTATTTGCATGATTGTGCGCGGTTCCTGTGATAGACTGGTGGAGTGTTCATTCTGCACTCTCCCAATGTCAGCTGGGATTGACCCCAGCCCTCCCATGACCCTGAGGGATAAGCGGTATAGATAATGGATGGATGTTGGATGCAGAATGTGTGATGAGACATACTTTTTTTTTTTTTTTAATTAAATGGAGCCAGGTCAAATGCTGACAAGTGAAAGTCCTCAGTAAAAATGGACACCGACTATGAAATAACACAAAATGACTAAATTCAGATCTGCATCCTGGCAGACTGGTACAAAGATAGCACCCAAATGCACAACAGAGATTTAGTAACAATTCCAACAAGTCTATAAGTCTTTGTTTTTACAGGCAGAGGCAATGAGGATCAGGCAGTTCACAAGGTCAAACAGGCAAAGTTCAAAACCAGGGCGAAGGCACAGATGGGGGCGAGGCAACTCAAGGTAAAGCCACAGTCCAAATCCTCTATCAGAATCGACAAATTCACAGGCAGAGGCACCGACAGGGTACAGCCAAACTCCAAGGGATCGAAGAAAACAGGCAGGGTCAAACACAAAGAACACCAGAAAAAGACACACTTGAAACGCTGGCAAGTCCGATGAAGTGGCAACAAAATATTGAAGAGTCAGGACTTACAAGGGCAGGAGGATTTAGGGTGGAGACAGGTGAACAAGCGAACAGGAAAAACAAAACAAAACCAGGAAAAAGGAAGTAAATTGACCAGACATGAAGACAAGAGGAAGATCTACCAAAATAAAACAGGAAGTGACAGGACACACATGAACATAAATTACACTCTAGAGACAAGCGTGACAGATCCATTATCATTTAAGTTGTGAGTTTCCATATTTTCATTCATCTTCTATTGCTTATCCATTTCCGGGTCATGGGGGGTGCTGGAGCCAATCCCACCTCAATGTGGGCGAGGGTGGGGTACACCCTGGACAGGTCACCAGTCCATCACAGGGCCAACACACAGAGACAGACAGAGACCACACTCACACTCAGACTTACGGACAATTTAGAGTCACCAATTAACCCAAACATGCATGTCTTGTGCATGTCAACTGTGGAAGGTGGGTGGAAACCAGAGTACCTGGAGGAAACCCACGCAGGCACGGGGAGAACATGCAAACTCCACACAGAAAGGCCCCAGGCCGGGAACTCAGCCCACGACTTTCTTATTGTGGGGCAACAGTGCTAACCACTATACTGCCGTGCAGCCCAGTTGTGAGTTTTATGAAAATAATTTGGTTGGCTATAATGAAATTGAAATTATGGTCCTGAATCTGTTTTGCACAGTTTTCAATTGTGTAATGTTTGGCATATCAATCGCTGATGAATCATTTCATTTAGTTTTTTTCTTTTATTCACCTCCACACTCCAACAGTCCAGTCCAGTAATTAAATGGCTTGCCTGCTCTTGATAGTATCTAACCTTTTGTTTTTACTGTATATTCCAACCCAAAAGCATTACGATGTCGGGCATGATTGGTTGAGCAGTAGGGATAAGTTGATCCACCGTTCAGCCATCCATCACTTGATTTATTAGCTCAGTCAACATTATCCTAATGAGTTTATGGTCCAAGCCTCTAGTTTCAAGGCTTCAATACAACAAGATAGTCCTTTTTTAAATGATGCTCCGATTTAGAGGAAAATAGACCATAAAGCTGGGGCTGAAGTTGGGTGTGGCAACCGCGTGATTGATGGACTGCACAACATAATCAGGATAAAGTACAGAGCACTGATCCAGCCCTCTGGTTTCAGAACACCAAGATGCAATGGCGCCAAATTACCAACCAAAGGCAGTTCACAATCCATAGCTGATGTCACGGTTGCTCGACATTTGGCTCTGACTGAAGATGTAAATCACATATCATTAACTCATCACTGTTATAAGCAAAAGTTATTCAAACAGGAAAAAAGTGGTGCATTTGTTGGGGGACAACTTCAGCAGCAGTGTGTTCAAAGTAATGAAGGAACCCAGTGTGGTTCACTGAGCTTTATTTAATATTCTTAAACTACAGCAGAGCTCAGAGGAGTAGGATGTGTCAGAGTTTGGATAACCGCAGATCTTGTCAGTAGGATATTTAATATATTAGCAGATGGTTGCTTCAAAATGGTGTAGTGCTGTGTTATAGTAAACTCATTTTGATCTCGCCATAGGTGATCATGCAATGTCAGTATTGTCCAAAACCATTTCTCAGAGGGCACAAACAGGAATACGTTCCCATTCAATATTTATAAATCTGTCGCTTGTCATACTGTGTCACAGATGCTAGGTGCTATTTTTTTCCCATTTGGCCACACACAGTAGCTACTGTATAGTGACAAAGTAACAACATGATTTTCTGGCTGGGTTCCACATGTGGCTAATTGAATTGACTCACACCTGTGTGTCAAAAGTTACACATCGTTTTTTTTACCCACCTTTCTGTTATCACTATTAATATTACACTACCTGCAAAGGGTGCAGTGTCTTTACGATTAGGGCTGTTATTATTATTTATTTATTTATTTTTTTAGGCTCTTCTTCTTCTCTTTCATTATAACATAATAATGTGTATTTATATTTATATTTTTTTACGTTCTTTCTTTACTTTTTCTTACTTTTTCTTACTTTTTAGATCCTTATCTATTATTTATATTACTTCCTGTAACTGCACTGAAAGTCGGCACCTTAATTTCGTTGTGCACTGTCACGGTGACACAATGACAATAAAGTTTTCTGATTCTGATTCTGATTCTGTGATAATGAGCACTAATGGATTGGTCGCTGATGAAAGAGGGGAGGAAGTAAACGACTAATAGATGCATCGAGATCCAACCAGCTGCCCATCATTTGCAGGTGAACATATGAATGCAGATGAGGTATGCTGCACCAAAGTTTAGAACTGGAAACCCAACAGAATCCAACAAGTGGAAAGCATACCATGTGAGCTGAAACTGCTCTGAAACCACTACGGGTGTCAACCTCAGCACGTTACTTTGTACTTATACTGTACCCATAGAACAGACCTGGGCATTGTACGGCCCACAGGCCAAATTCGGCCCGCATGATCATTCCTTTATCCATGATTCCACGATCATCCGCAAGGTCGAGGACAAACTGCACCACTACTAATGAGGCTAAAGTTTTTTTAAATGTTTTAATGTTTGCATGGCACGAGTAAGCTTGATTGAAAAGTATTTGCCCACCCCTGCCATAGACTGTTTATAGAAGCTAAAATAGACTCCAAATCTGTCAAGTGAAGCCAATGCTGAAGATCATTAAACCTGCATTCTATCTAATGACCATCAGGGGGCAGCTCCACCCGTCGTAATGGGGTAAGTTATTTTTCATAAGTCTTTGGGAAAATGGTCCTACATTGTACTTGATTTATTACCTCTGTAAAGGTTTTTCTTATGAAGTTTCAGTTAAAAAAAAAAATCTTAAGTGGAGAGCACAGAAAATAAATCAGAAATTCAAGTCTGTCCACCACCTTCCTTGACCTTCAAGCAAGATTATTCTGCAATTCATGTGCCCTAAATCAAAATTGTTGTTGGTGTTAAACAGGTCAAGTGAGAGCACCAGGGACATGAATATTGTTATACTGTTGGAACTAACGTAGTGTGAAAATGTCGACTGCATTGAATTAAGACATAGAACGGGCGACATGGAGGAAGTGTTTGGGTTTCATAAAGTCTCAAAAAAGACGTCTCCTCTCAGAGTGATGAGTCACTAAAACTGTGAAAAATAAAACTTCAATATTTTATGGCACCATGAGATGGTTCCAAAAAAAGAAAAGAAAAAAAAAAAGCCTCGAACAGAAAAATGGGTTGTAATTTCCTTCCCATTTATGAGTAGAATTTAAGTCAGGCCTTGACAGCTGAGCAAACTCCATCTGCTAATGGAGACTGAGACGTGCTTGGAAGTGGACAATTATGCTGCTTACTGTTCTAACAGTGAACAATAAACTTTCACACCCCAATGCCTGTTTGTCTTTACATCATCTAAAGCGTGTTTTTTGGTGTGCCACCAACATGGCTCTGGGTCATGTGGCAACATCAACAGAGAAATGGTAAAAAGAGTACAGTTCCTTGGATTCTGGTATTAAGATGCCCAACCATAAAACAGAAATAAACAGCCTGGTAAAGAATAAATCTCGCTGTCTCTCCTGTCTGTTCTGCCTAAGTGTTTTTTTTTCACAATGACAATACCAAATTAATCTGAAAAGCAGTTGTGCTCGGAAGTATTTTTGGAAAACAGTGTGGTTTTGCTTTCAGAATAAAGGTTTTTGTGCCAATCCTTTCCGAAGTTGTCAAGTTAAGTTAAGCAATATGGAAAGGGTCCACCCCAGGTTCCCTAAAATAATACCAAATTCTTCCAGTCAGCCCCAATTCATCTCGTCTACTGTAAATGGGACCATCATTTAAAGAATAAAATCATGTTTTATTGAAGAAGGCTTTCACTGAGCAAATAAACCAAGTGACAAGTAAAGGCATTTTCCCATAGACTTCAATGGGATCTAACTTTTTTTTACCTCATATCACTTACATTCCCAGATTCCCAACAAGAGCTGAACAAAGTGCAAGAAAACAACGTATGTCATCAGAAACTAATCAGGGAAAAAAAGTGTTGGTCTCAAACAACCAAGTTGTTCCTACCTAAAATACAAAACAAAACTGAAAGACAAGAAGGGAAAAATAACGGACTCCTCCATATTCCCACCAAATAATCCCTCCATCAGTTTTACAGCCACTTCTCCCAGGTTATTCTCCTCATCTAAATGTTCTCACCATCCCACATACACTGTTTTGCATTAGTCATTAGGCCTGCAGTCACCTCTCCCCACCTCCAGTTCATTCTAAAATCAACCTTGTGCCTTGTAGCCTTGTATAAGAGTTCATATTGCCTGTTTCAGCGCCAATGGTCTTTCTTTGTGTTTCTGTTGTTCATGTGTGTTATAGCTTTTAGCCCGTACTTGCTTGCTTTCCCGCCGGCTATCATCTACTCATCTGTTTACAAGCTCGCTCTCATATTTAAGATGAACTCACCCCATCGGCCTGTGTGTGTTTGCTTTTGGGTCCTCTGTTTTTGCTACTCACAGCTAAAACCGACATTATCAACAAATGGACTTTGCAAAAGTGTGGGGTTAACAAAGTCTGTTAACCCTACAGCTGCTGCTCAAGTGCTAATGCTTGGATTGGTCTTCTTTTCTGCTTCCTTTTTGGAAGACTACTGCCTGATACCCTCTTGTCACTCCAGCTAGCCTCCGGCCTGCTAGCCTCAAGCCCACCTCCCGGTCAACTACCTCCTTGCTTGCAAGCCACCAAGCTGCTCCTGAGCCAAATACTTCCTCTCTAATCCTGTCTCTAAAGACCTTGAGATGTCTCATTTCCCCAAGATTTTGTATTGCTTTCGCTCGGAGACATTAAGGGAATGGACACCCTAAAAGCAACCACAAGTTCTGGAGACTGTCTAGCTCCATACAAATCTGCTGCCCAACAACACAGACAATGAACTGCCACTGACCCCGTCTTCCTTTCCCATGAATACCCAGCTGGACCCTGAACCAGCCCTGTCATTCCCAATAGTGGTGTCCTGTTTCCTAAGTGGGTTCCAATAAAAATCCATTATTTTTCAGTGGAAAGGATTTTGCTTTGGCTTCGTAACACTACAGAGATACTGATTTTGTTTTATTAGTATCCAACATCTTGAAGGCATCTGTGACAAGTTATTTTTTGGAAAGTAAGCTTTTTTACTTTGAATCCACCGGCTGGCTTCCCGTGAACTGCGTGGGCTCAATAATGCTGTTCAATTCCCCAAAGGCAGGGAGGGAGGGGACACTCCAGTCAGAACACAGAACACAGGCTCAATAATGGTGTTCAATTCCCTAAAGGCAGGGAGGAGGGGACACTCCAGTCAGAACACAGAGCTGCAGTGTGGGATAGAAAATGAAGCAGATAAAATATTGTAAGACAAGTTTAACATGGACTCTGGAGCAGAGAGGAACAAGGAAGAACTCACAACTGTTTTTTAAACCTGCATATACAGTAGCACATATGGTTCTCATTGGTTTTATCTTAAAATTGTTGCATGTCTTTGTTCAGTGTCTCTATTCAGCCTCACTGTCAAGACGACATTTGGAAGCACGGCACGGTCTCAGCACTATAACGTCAACAGAGGCACGTACAGGCTGAACTGTGACTCTCCCTGATTGCCTGTTATCAGGCCTCTGTGCTCTTCTGGCCCTCTGATGCTTTTTCTCTACTGCTGCTCTGCTGCATAAGCCTAATCAAGAGGAAATCTGACAATGAGTTGTCCTCTGTTGGGCCTGATGTGATATGTATCAGGTCATGTTACCTCTTTCCTGTTCACGCCCCCACTGGAAAAAAAAAAAAAGGAAGACAACTACTAATTGAAAGCGAGATAGCAGGGGAGGACTAAAGGGCAAGAGGATGGTTGCAGCAAGCACTTCACTTGGAAATAAGGCACATCCTGTCCTGGTGGAATTAGCAGAGCTGAAGCAGCATTTTCTCCCAGCCTCCCTCTCAATATTGAAGGCAACACAAAGAGTTATATTCACTTTCTCATATGGAGCCTCTTCTCTGATGCATTTTGCACCAGCTATAAAATGACTCCTATTTCTTGCAGTGAATATTGCATTCAAAATGCCATATCAGTCAACAAAGGCCTCTGTTTGACTTTCGGCTCAACAGTGTTTTGTTGAACTGACTGTCATGAAAGTGCCAAAGTGAAAGTGTTGGAAGCTTCAGTGTCTGTATAAGTCACTCATTTCGTGTTGCAGCGGTTGTCTAGGAGTCTGGATGAAAATCCAAGTTTTTTGTCTTGGATTTTTCTTGATTATATTTTTAGTTTTATTTGCTTTTAGAATTCTGCCTGTCAGTAGTGGAGTAGTAGTAACAACATAAATGGAGGCACCAACAGGTGCAAACAAACTGACCAGGCAAAGATCTGCACAGTTGGACTATTTTAGCTTCAATGCCTGTGAATTGCATGTCAGTTGAAACCTGTTATGACCGTTTTCAGTATTTATCATTTTATAGCAAAACATTAAATTTAATGTAAAAAAACAAAAAACAAAAAAACAAACAAACCGTAAAAACACAGTAAAAAGTCTGGCAGCGAAAGTTGCCAAACAGTTACTGTTAAATGACAGTAAAAAAAAAAAAGAAAAAACCTTTAGTTATTGTACAGAGAATTGTTTTTTAAATACAGATATTTACTGTAGACATTGTCTGCAGTTTTACAGTTAAAATGTAGAATAAACAAAAACTGTCATTATAAAACATCTCTAGAATTTTAAACAAACTGTATAAACATGCATGAAAAATCTTGCGAAAATACATTAAAATTACCTAATTTAAATAAATGCTTGTTTTTATTCAGTAATATTTTGCAAATTCATAGGCTTATCCATTTATTCTTTAGAGCACCCCATCAAAGTACAGATTTATGGATGTAAAATACAAAAAAAATCATGTAACATTACATTCATACTACTCTCCTTTAACACCAATTAATGTATTTTGAGAGATTTAGGCTTTTATTTTATAGGATTATCCAGTTTATTTACAGTAAATTCCTGGTAAATATAGTTTTTTTTTATACTATACCAAAAAAAAAAGATCATGTGATAATATCTTACAAAAACATATTACCTGATATAAACATTATTTGACAGCAATTACAAGCAGCTATCCAATGCATCTACAGTCTTTTCCCATGAATGTACGAGATTTACTGTAGATGACCTCGACCAATGATATTGTTTAGTTCTGGGGGCGGGGCCGTGACTCATCCAATGACTGCGCAACATTCAGTTGTTTGAATCTACGCGCTCTTTGTGGATCTGTCTGAAGCAGAGAGACTACAGAGCGGCAGTTTCTCTGGATAAAGTAACACAAGTAGTTTTCCAAACCTGTGGAGTTGAGGATGATGATTCACCTTCAGCTTTCACTGAAGGTAAGGTAATAATCTTCTTTTTCTTCACATGACGTTTCGTATAGAGAGAGATATCAACTGAACTTGTCATGAGCTGAGCTAACGTAACACTAAGGGCAGCAGAAAGGGAAAGTAAGATGGTAACAATCAAAACTAACTATAACTTGACATAACTAAAGCGTCGACATTGCATAAGTGTGAGAATTTTAAAATGAATGTCGAATCAGCAGAGCTAACATTAGCAATTGCCTTTTGTATGTGTTAAATAGTCTGTGTGGCGTTTGCTAACCAAATGTTATTCCGATCCAAAGAAGTTATTAAAGAATCTTGCACCAGTCGTGTAGCTCCTATTCCGTCCTGCGTACATAAAAGGCTGTGGCAAGTTGTGACCTGAAAGAGACTGAGTCTTAGCTAGCATGCTAGTGTTAATAAGTTTATCCAGCTAGCATGATAAGTTAATAACCTAATACTATTAATTAAAAAAACATTAGACCGCCCAGCTGCTCCTACTTACTGCTAGAAGTAAATACGTTACCGGTAACCTGCCGCCTACCAACTAAGTTAGTGTTGGTGTCTGTGTTCCTCGACTTTGCTGCAGCGACAACTACCATTAATAACAATAAAATAGCAATATAGCAGCATAGTAATAGCAATATAGCATTTAAAAAAGAAACACATAGTGTGGTAGTGAAATGTATAGTGTAGTGTGTGTGTGGGCTTTGCCGTAATACATGTGCATGTTGATGTTTGCATGTTTATGTGGGCTTAGTTGAGACTGAGTGTGTGTGAGTGTGTGTAATGTACAGGCATTTAGTGTTCATTGTTCATAAGCCTGGTTGTTTGCTGCGGTACCGACGGCAGCAGCTGAAACAATCTGGTTGGGGTTAGGGTTAGAAATAGGGCTGTTGCTATCGAATATTTTAGAAATCAAGTATTCTACTGAAAATTCCATCGATTAATTGAGTAATCGGATAAAACATATTTTTGTTTAGTTAAAGAGCAATTATAAATATACATGAGAAAATAAGACATTTCACTTAATAATGAACAATTGGTTTCCCCTTTGCTGCTGATTTTTAGCAGCAAAGGGGAAGAACTGTCGGATTTGCAGTCCAGGATAGTCCGCATCTTGGAAGTGTTGTGAGGTCCGGAAGGGGGGGGGATTTCAATCTCTCACACCCCTCAAATTTTCAAAGAGACTGTTGCTTTCAACACGGATTTCACAGATCTCTGCTAAGTGCCACCCTGGACTGTTATCTGACTCTGGCATCGAAAGACCCTGCTTTCCCAGATAATAAATTACAATTCACGCCACAAATCAGCAAAACCTGCCAAACCCCCCCAGAGAGGTACCATTTTTTGACAGTTCACCCTGGTTGACCCGGCAACACTATCAGATGGCGGCTGTAAACTGCCGCTCTGGAATGCATCCAGGCCAACAAGGACACAAGGATTGATATAATAAAAAAAATTGGCTATTCCGATCAAATAAGAGACTGCAAACATGCCAAACTGGTTCCCCTGCAAGAACAGGACTTCACAGCTGTTCGAACCAGCTTTCTACAAACTAATTTGGCAGAGTTAGAACTTACACCGGACAATGAACTATTCCAATTATGTAACCACAGCGCCACCCGAATGGAAAACCACCGGAACCAATGGCGCACTGCCTGAGCACCGTAATCTATGTGCTTGGTTTTTGCTTATAAGTGTTCTGTAAAAAGAAAAACCTCATGCACAGTCCGTAGTCATGCAATTCCGATTTTCCACAGCCACCCAAGACGTCCATGAAAATGTTCTTTTCTTGGTTAATTTGTTTGTGTTCTGTGATGTCGTGAGTAACTAATAGCCATTTAATTGTGTTTTTACAGTGAACAAGATAAACCCATGTCCACTGAATTAACCACAACAAGAACAACAACATATCAACCAGAGGTCCGGGGAAGGAGGGTTCCCTTCTAAAACAATAACTACTGTCAAACCACAGAGATTAAATAAGAGACTGACAGTTAGACTGTCCGATCAAAGAAATTAATTAATAGTTTTATTTCTTCTTACAATCTTGATTTTATGTTTTTAACTGAGACATGGCTCGACAAAAAACACAGCTAATGTAGTTTTAATTGAGTCTAGTCCACCTCACTTCAATTTTGTGTCTGAAACACGACAAAACCAGAGGGGTGGAGGTGTTTGTGCCATATTAAGACAACATACTTAGCCACAAATCGTCATTTGGGGTTTTTTCATCATTTGATTATGTGCCATTCAAAATGGAGCTAAAATAATCTTCCATACTTTATATCACCCTCTACAAACCCCCACAGAATTGCTTTATTGACGATTTTAGTGAATTACTTTCAGTTGTGTGCACTGATTTTGACTGTTTGGTCATTACAGGTGACTTGAATGTTCATGTGGATGTAGCCAATGACAGGCACGCTAAAGAACCCACTGCGTTCCTTGAAATGTTTGGTCTAACTCAGCATGTGAGTGAACCCACCCACAGCAGAGGGCACACTCTAGATGTGCTCATTACCAAGAGTGTTATTATGTCAAATGTGAACGTTGTCGATGTTGCTTTATCTGATCATTTTTGTGTTTACTTTGACTTGTCTGTCACACCCAAACAGGTAGCTGGGTCTGCAGTTGTTCAAGGAAGACTTATTAATATACAGCACAGGGACACAGTTTATGGAAATGATTAGGTTTGAAAATACCCCGCGTTCTAATGTTGATGACCTGTTGAACCCTTTTACAGCAAGTGTTTTAAATGCTTTGGATACCATTGCTCCTGTCAAGGTTAGAATGGTTAAAAGTAGGCAAAAGACGCCATGGAGAAATGAAGACTCGGTCAGGGCACAGAGAAAGGAATGCTGGAGAGCCGAACGGAGATGGCGCAAGTCAAAGTTTCAGGTTCATTATGAGATTTATAAAGAAAAGTTATATGTGTTCAACAAGACTTTCTGTAGAATGAGGGAGAGTTATTTTTCAGAAATCATCACAAACTGCAGTAACAACTCTCATGTCCTGTTTGCTACAGTAAACAGATTAACAAACCCTCCAGTTTCACTGCCCTTAGACCTAATATCTACATCTAAGTGTAATGAGTTTGCAATATTCTTTAATGACAAAGTTCAAGGAATTAAAAATGCGATAACCTCCACAACACAAATAACTACTTGCATTTACCTAGAGCTGACACATTTCACACCTGTCACTGACAAAACAGTCCAGGAGATCATCTGCAGTCTGAGTCCATCAACGTGCTGCCTTGATGAGTTACCCACTAGATTTCTAAAGTCTGTGCTGAGCAGTTTGTTACCAGAACTTGCTCAACTAGTCAACATTTCCAAAGGCCTTAAAAACTGCTTTAAGCCTCTTCTAAAGAAGAGCAGTCTTGATGCCACAGTACTGAACTACTATCAGCCCATATCAAACCTACCATTCTTAGGCAAAGTCCTGGAAAAAGCTGTATACCAACAACTTACTGACTTTCTCCTGTCTAATAGTGTTCTTGATACTTTCCAATCAGGCTTTAGGCCCCACCACAGCACTGAGACAGCTCTGATCAAGGTGACTAATGATATCCTCCTGAACACAGACACAGGCAAAGTCTCCGTCTTAGTTCTGCTGGACCTAAGTGCTGCCTTTGACACAGTTGACCATGTGATGTTATTACAGAGGTTAGAAAACTGGGTGGGAATCTCTGGTACTGCTCTAAACTGGTTTAAGTCCTATCTCGAGGACAGGGCGTACTTTGTTGAAATTGGCAACTGTGTCTCAGACCAAATGGCTATGTGGGGTTCCCCAGCGTCAATCCTGGGGCCCCTATTGTTTAATCTGTATATGCTTCCCTTAGGCCAGCTAATACGCAGCTATAATGTGTTTTACCACAACTATGCAGATGACACTCAGGTCTACGTGTCACTGATGGCAGGTGAACATGGGCCTGTAGATACACTCTGTCACTGCATTGAACAGATCAGTGTGTGGATACAAAACATTTTTCTCCAGTTAAACTCAGACAAAACTGAAATCATTGTCTGTGGCCCACAGAAACAAAGAAAAAGAGTTATCATTCACCTTTAGACTCTCTAAAACCTAATAATCAGGTTAGAATTGTAGGGGTAATTTTAGACTCAGACCTGAAATTTAACAGCATCTGCGCTTTTTTTAGGTTTTAATTCATTCAATGATTATTTTATGTTTTATGTAATGATTTTATCTGCCTTCTTGTAATTTTTTGTATCTAAAGCATTTTGAATTACCCTGTGTACGAATTGTGTTCTATAAATAAACTTGCCTTGCCTTGCCTTTAAGACGAGAGAAGTGGATACAGGCAGTAAGAAAAAAGGCGCCGTTGTCGGCTACACATCAGCCTTGAAGACCGGGCAGTCACTCTTCAAGGCTGATGTGTTGCAGACGGCGCCTCTCGTCTTACTACCTGTATCCACTTCTCTGGTCTTAAAGGCTCATTTTTTCTGTTCGGCAGCTTCTAAAAACTTAGATCAGGGTTCTTTACCCTGTTAGTAGTGCACCTTACCACACAGCAGCTTTCGGACATTTGTTTGTGTTTGTGTTTGTGTTTGTGAGACACCTTCACACAACACAAAGTCAATGGCGAGATCTTGATTGTTTTCCCCTTGTTTGGAGTATGACGCGTTGCGCTCTGTCTCTATCTTCCCACTGCAAAAACCAAACACGTCTGCCCCTCCTTTTTCTTCCTTTGCTTGCGTGATGTCAGCGCGTTGTGCTCTGTAAAAATTAAACGATTCCTCGAGGCAGAGGAAATTCATCAATCATTTTTTGTAATCGAGGTACTCGAATTATCCGAGGAATCGTTTCAGCCCTAGTTAGAAATAAAGTGGTAATACACTTGGAATATAATAGAACAGCTCAAAATATGTATGTTTAAATGTATTGTTAGTATATTAATGTGTCAAGTATTTTAATCATGGTACTGATTTGAACTTTGCATCCCCCAGCCTCTTCCTGAGTCATTTTGCATCACTGGCACAGCTTTCACATATGGCCTGCATGGTTATTGGAAGGTTCCCAACCTCAACATCCCCATGGTCATACCCAGCCTCACCACCCTGCAGGAGGGCATTCTCAGCCAGGGGAAAGCCAAATAGAGGTCCAGTAACTGCTAGGTGCTACACTGTACACCCAGGCCTACTATCTGTTTACCAGGTGTGTGCACTGTACAGTAGCCTTGACCACTCTGTTGCAATCTGTTTCACATGGTTCCTACACAAGCATGGAAAGGGTTAGGGAGCTGCTTCATAGTCCAATATAAAAACAAATTTTGTGATTTTTTTCTTTTAATACCCAAATGAGCTTTATTCTGTAGTAGCCTTTAGGGCTGTAGTCTCCTACTCGACTGGTCGATTAGTTGTCCGATATGCTCTCTTTCGACCAAATTCTCATTGGTCAAATAATTCCCATGTTACTTTCATAAAGAGAAAAGTGCTACATCAACAGCCTTCCAGGATTAATCCATTATTTACTGCAGCAGGAGGGACAGACTAAAAAATTACCTGTGAAAATGGGGGTATTCAAAACACCAGTGCAGTTTTCACAACTTTGAACTCGTCAAACCTAATGGAGACTGCTAGGTCTAATTGTACTCCATGTTTACCAAGCGTTTGCTGAATGTTTACCGAATCAGTGTTACTCCTACAGTTATAACAACGACAACCCCTGCCAGGCCAAAAAATATTTTTTTATGCAAAAATAACACCAAATATGCAATGATTCGGAAATTGATAGCATTTGGGAGCCTCTGTGCAGCGCTGTTCTGTTGGTGAGTCAACCTCTGGGTCATTGCCTGGGAAATCCAGGGTCTGTTAAGGAGTCCGTTAGTGATCTGGCAGTAAATTTACAGTACAGACTACAGTGTGTCAGTTAATAAATGCTAAAAAGTCAGCTCCAAAGTTAGCAACAATGGGTTAGCTGCAGAGCTACTGCTCTGCATGTTTTAGATGTTACCCTGCTCCAACACACCTGATTCAAATGATAAGCTAGTCATCAAGCTCTGCTGAGGTCTGATAAAGAGCCACTCATTTGAATCAGGTGTGATGGAGCAGGAAACATCTCATAAATGCAGGGCAGTAGCTCTCCAGGACTGGAGTTGGAAACTCATGGGTTAGCCTAACCTGAAGGCACAAAACAAGGAAATAGAGAACAGAGATATGTGTGGCTGTTGAGTTCACTGCACTGCAATCTGTCCCATTGACCCCCTTCCCCCTCCCGACCGATCGATTATCATAAGATTATGTACGATTTCAGTCGACCAAGATTTTCTTTGGTTGACTACAGCCCCAGTAGCCTTTCATTTCTGAAACAGAAATTAACTCAGAACATCCCCTTGGGTGCTCTCAGTGTCATCTATCACATCTTTCTCAATTCATTGTTTTGGAAAAGCTGCAAACATTATCAGATGACATCAAAAATTTGAATTTTAGAAAAATGATTAATGTATTTGAGAGAGATTTGTTTATGTTCACTAACAATTTGAACCATCTTACATCATTGGAATAACATGTATGAATTAAATTGGCATAAGTTCCCCTTGAATGAGAATGCAACATTCAAGATATTGTACTGATGCAATGTACAAAACTGTTTGTGCTTGTATTTGATATCTGTTGAAGTAATCTGAATGAGAAATAAACAAAGACATTCTAGCAAAGTATTGTTTGAGCTCATATTGGGTTGACCAGCTTCAGACCCACATTATAATTTGATATGCCTTTTTATTGGTTTATAAATTCTGAAACTTTAAAGATAACACTGTACAAATAGTGAATTATGTCATGGTTCCAAAAAACGGGACCCCCACGCAGAGACAGATTAGGTAAAACAGTCTTTTAATAGTCAAAGTAACAACCAAAGTAGTGCAAAACGGTGCAAAAACACAAAATACAACAAAAAGAGGGAACGGAGACTGAGCTCAACGTCCAAGCCAAACGAACAAAGTACAACTGAGAAAAGAGAATAACAAAAAGCGAGGCTGAAGAAACAAGCCTGAAACAAAACCAAACCACACAAGGAACTAAGGGCGAGGCAGAGGCGAGGCTGACGAGGGCACACCGCATAACCTGGGCAAAAAGGAAAAAGGACGATTACAAAACACAAAAAGATGTCACAAGGGAACTGGAGAAATCACTTAGGGTAGACGCAAGAGATCACCAAACAGGCGGAATAGTCTGGCAGTGAAGAACAGTCTGAAGAGGGTATATATGGAGGCTTGATTGCAGGTAGATGTGGAGCAAGTGTGCCTCCTCAGCCAAGGGATGAGGAGTAGAAACGCCCACTTGGACAGAACACAGGGAGGCGGGGCAGGGTAAGCAAAAACACAAACCAGGTTAAAGTTAACAGTTGGTTAACAAATACAAAATTTAAACTCAAATAGTAGACGTGCCTCTTTTTCCTTGCCTACTACTTACACCATAGAATAAAATATGTATAAAAAATTAAAACATACAAAAATGTAAACAAAAAATACTTTCAAATGTTGAAGTGCCTCTTAGCATTGACTACTAGTATACATAAATTGTAGCAGTGATGGAAATAACGACGTTAAAATAAACAGCGTTACTAACCACGTTATTTTTTTCAGTAACAGGTACTCTAATTAATTACTATTTCCATCGTTACAACGCCGTTACCGTTACTGACAATTAAATGTGGTGCATTATGAAGTGTGAAATGAAGCAACTCATTGAAGCTCCCATTCGACTTGGCTCCAGCCACAAGAGCTGCAAAGGTCGAGGGGGGGGAACCGCATAAGTGGTGATGATTGGCTAAGGTAGAGTAAGATTTCATGGTAAGCCAACCAAAGGCGGGTCTTGTTAACACACAAACACACGCGCACAGCAGCCTCACATAAACTATCAGAGATAGCCTGCAGCAATGGCGAGTCTGGAGGCCATATTATGAATCCTACTATGGCCACGCCAAGACCCGCCTTACCCGCCAATCAGAGGCAGAGTAAGGCGGGTCTTGGCGGGCATGTCATTTCCAAGGTAGAAGTTTACCTGCTTCTGTGTGTGTGAGCTGCAATGGCTCCAGCTGCAATAGTGTGATAGGTTAGTCACCCATGATTGGGCGGAGACACAACAGTGATTGGACATTAACAGGCTTTTGCCTGGACAGTCAGGCACACACACGCACAGTAGCCTGTAAAGCAGTAAGGGCTAATGCAACCTGACTTGTACCGAAAAGCTGCGGGACATAAGGGCATACCGAACGGTTCAGTATTTTACAGAATACCGTTGCATCCCTAACTCTGGTTATTATACATCTTGAAACACATCTCAAATGGGGATCTGCATTGAATGGATTGGACAGTACTGTAAACTGTCAGCAGAAACATGTGTAGATTTAATGAATATAAAAGAAGTTGATATAAAGGTACTTTTACATAGACCTTTTGGTTTTTGTACATTCACAAACCCATACATTAATGTGAAATGTCTGTAGATGTAATGGGGAGTTGCTCGCAATTACTGTCAAGTCATGTTTATAGAAAAATTAGTTTAAGTAAACCCCGTACATTAATGGGAAAGGTATTTAGATATATTGGTTAGTCACTTTTAATTACTATCAAATAATGTTTATATGAACTTAGCAAAATACATTAATAAGAGAAGCCTGTTAATATATTAAAGAGTTGCTTGTAATTACATGGTCTTATTTTTTTTGTACAGTAAAAAAACCAACATTTACCAGGTATTTACCGTAAATAGTTTGGATAATCACATAAAATAAAAGCCTAAGGCTCTCAAGATACCATTAATGGGTGTTAAAGTAGGGTCGTTTAAATGTAATTTTACAGAATTTTTCTGTGCTTTGATGAGCAGTTCTTTCGGATGGATTGGATAACCATATGAATTTACCAAAGATTACTGTATGAAAAGAGCAGTATTCATTTAATTTCAATTTATTTCCACAATTTTTTTCATTTTTTTGGGCAGATTTATAAATTTGTTTAACATTCTAGCAATGTTTTAAAATGAGATTGTTTTTTAATTTTACAACAGTTTGACCATAAAAATGCAGACAATGTTCACAGTAAATAACTGTATTTTTAAAAGAAGTCTCTGTGGAATAACAGGTTTTTTACCATCATTTCATGGTAAGTGTTTGGCAAGTTTTGCTGCCATACTTTTTACCGTTTTTTCACGATTTTTTTTTTTTTTTTACAGTGTACATCTTACACTGTACTGTACTTTCCCTTTGTGTGAAATGCTCTATTATTAAAGCTGAAGGCTCCTTGAGCGAGAGTCTAATTCTGAGCAAAAAGACGATCGGCCCGGTCTGTTTCCAGATGGATACTGATGTTCAGGTTGCCAGAAGGGGGGAATGGCAGAAGTGCATAGGAGTGCTGAAATTCAGGTCTCAATATGCAGTCATCACAGTTTGGAGTAGAGTAGACTTTCATGATAAGAATCTTTTTCTCTTTTTCTTTTTTTTCATCCATGCACTGCACACTTCCACACTAAAACGGAGGAGCCAGACAGACAGCTTTAGAGTAGGGTGGTTCTTCACAGTCCTGCCGCCTGACCATGCTTTTTTTCCTCATGGTTACTAAATATGAACTAAGCAGTTAAATTGAGGAGAATTTATCTGTGCTACAGCGGTTTGGTATGTTAATGCTGACCAACGCTTATATCTTTGTAGAGTGTCGCTACACTGCTTCTCAATCGTGAGATGCTTGGGGCAGTGGGCGGAGTCTGGGGACAACGAAGAAGATTTTGCCAGGCAGTTGAGCACAGTCTTTTTTTGGGGGGGGCTTCAAAACTAAATAAAACTTATTTCATTTTAGGTCATGTATTGTGTTTTGTGTGGGGACATGCAGACTTTGCAGGGGCTGCAGTCAGTAGCGCCTATTGATGTCAATAGGAAAAAAGGTCAGGAGGCCTTTGGAATGAACTTTCTAACACACAATAATAAGGGAAAACACAAAAAAGCATAACAAGGCCTAGTACCCATTTTCTCTAAAGAGTTTATGGTCTCAGTCTCTAGTTTCCAGTCTACCACATGATCACATTTTATTGATATTTCAAGGAAAATAGACCATAAATCCCTGCCTTCTTCTTCCAATGTGGTTCTTCTGTTTAAAAAAAAAAAAAAAAAAAAAAAAAGTGACATCCAAATTAACACAAAGCCTCAAAATGGCAGTTCACACACCAATGGGTGATGTCACAGTGGCCATTTGGTTCTTCATCCCAAATGTTTCAATCAGTTCTCAAACCAGAGAAATATGTTTTAATTATGGTAGCGGCCATTTGGCTGACTGTCAATGACATCATATCATCTGTGTAAACATGCCACCGAGTGGTTTTCTGCCAGAAGCTCGAAATGGATTTTATCCCAATTTCAGAGACTTTTTTTTTTTCTAAATATATTTTTTTTCTGCTACATGTTCTGTCCTGATGAAGGACTTCATTCTGCATCTGAAGTTATCGGAGCCAGTGTTAGACAGCTCAGTTCAGACCCCGTGTCCACTGAAGAGTATTGGTGAATCACTGACCAGCTGGTTAACACATTTTCAGAGACTCAATTGGAACAAATGATCCAAATGGGGAGATGGTAACGGCAGTTGTGGTGAAGACAAGAAATCCCATGATGCCACACTATTTCACATCACCCAAGGGCACCTTTTTTTATTGTGTTGACTGAGAGACACCAACACTGTGTGTTTATGTAATGGATTATTTTCTTTTCTGCTAAACATATAGTTATTTTGGGTCCACTATGTTTGTTGGAGAGGATAGCACTGATCAATTGCTCTGTGTTTGGTTGGTTTTGCAGTTCTGAAGGGAACGTGTGCTCTGTTTTCTCCTCATTCCATGTCTATGTTGAAAGGGAAAAAACAGCTTGTGTGATTCTTTTAATCGCTGTGCTCCCTATTTCAGGGGGTGTTACATTTGGAGGCACCGCTGGGATGTGTGCGGTGTAGGTTCACTTCTCCCAGCCACAGAACCCCCCCCTCCCCCCCACCACCACCATCACACAGCCCTTTTAAACATCCCATACAGCGAGCAGTGGTGAACTGGCTACAGTGGCATCCTGACCTTCAGAGAGCACAGTGCTGACAATCTGAGGTGTTCCTGCATACCAGGAGAGCTGCTACTTCTCCGTCAAGGTGAAACGGGTGCCCCTTAACACCGTTACAATCCACGCAAACCAAGATGGAGTTAGAAAAGTCAGTAAACACAAGAAAGCAACACACCAAAATTATTCTGATGAAAGTAATGATGAGGACTCTGGGTACTATTACATGCCCATGGATCAGCATTCACCCGTGATGCAACCCCAGGTGAATACAGACGAGGACAAAACTTACAGGTCTTACAAGTACTGAGTATCAGCAAAAGAACATGCCCCAGCTACAACAGGCTCAAAACACAGGAGATGTGCTGAGGGAAGAAGCCACTGCAGGTCAAGAGGAGATGCTTGCTCAAGAGAAACATGTGAAAGCAAGGAAGCCAGCACTACTGTCACCTGCTCAAAATAACAACAACTGTGAAGCAGCGCAAGAGAGAGACGAGCTCCAAGAGTATTCACATGTGACCAGCTGGGCAATCCTGCCCGCTTGGGAAATAACTGTAAGAGTATGAAAGAACGAGTTGATTTAGTTGTGTTTGAAACCCATGGGTCTAGAGGCAAATGCCATTTTGTGTTGCTCTGTTCAACTCTGCTCCATAGTGTCCATAGCTAGAGTTAAAAACACGGCGTACCTGATTGTAATTCATAATATAAATAAGGTTTCATTTAAAAATATCAATATCTAATGTTAAAAAGTATTAAAAGGATTTCATAGTAAAAGGTTTATTGAAATAATTAGGATAAAAATATATGGGAATATAATATATATTATATAAATATATGGGACTGTATAGCATGTGTACATTATATAATTTCACCACTTTTATTATTATTACAGTGTGGTCTTTGATGGTAATGCACTTGAAAGATATTTTTAAACATGGTTCTATGGATCATAGTGACTAATGCATACTGACATTTCATTGAGTATACATATACATTCCTTTTTCTTGTAAAGTGCTTTTGTGTCGGAGGTTTACAGTTCATACAGATTTAATATTATTTTGAAAGGTCATTGGTTTAAAAGGCTAACAGTGTTATTCTGTTGTTGTTAGTGTACAGTGATACCGCGTATATTGATGCATATATTGTACCAGGTTCAAACTGTCAAACTATTGTAAAATGTTTTTTTGCCTTGGTGAAACTTTATATAAACCCTTCCACGTCTGCGTTGAGAGGGAAACAACAGCTTGTGCGATTCTTTTAATCACTGTTCACCTATTTCAGGGGCGTTACATTTAAGCGTCGAGAGAGGGGATGATCTCACTTTAATGGATAACCCAATTTGCACCCCCCTTGGGTGTTTTTTTTTTTTGTTTCATTTTCATCAGCATATTGAAAATCAATACAAAACTGTGTTCGGATGGATGAACAGCTGCTGGTGGTGTCTACTTTTTAAAAACTCAGAGGATTGTAATTGCTGTAGGGATCATTTACCACAGTGTGAATGTACAATGTGATCAATCAATAGTGGCCTTTTCATCACTTTGTCATGTTTTGCCCTGACGGACATTTTCTGTTTAAACTTTTGGACTTTGTCAACTCCTTGTTTGGACCTTAGTTTTGCTTTGTTTCCCCCCGTTTTATCTTGTTACTGCTTCCCTTGTGTGTTTTGTGGTTATTTTACTTGTCCTTTTCCTCTTCTTTGTGATTCTCCGCCACAACCTGATGTGTTCCACCTTTGGTCTGTTATATTTCCGTCTTCTCCTTTGTCCTTGTCAGTGTGTCTTATACCGTTGTTTAGTTTCTAGTGGTTCCCAAGTGTTTCTCATGGAACCCAGTGTCTTGGATTTTCTGTTTGTTCAATCATTCCCCTGTTGATTTCTGTCATATTTGTGATGTCTCCCTCTGTTTTGGATTGTCTGCTTCTATTACGATTTCTAGAATTCGTTTTTTATACACAGGTTTTTGAACCTGCTTCTGAAGACCGTTTGACTCCTTTTCCCCTTTTTGGACTGATGACACACAACTGCAAGTAGCGACGTCAACACATACAGTCACCAACACAGAGGAGGAAGAGTGAGGTGCTCACCACTGTGCAGACCAATGAAACCAACCCTGGTTTGTTGCTTGTGGAAGAAATTTGCATGTGTTGGGTTTATGAAAAATAACGATTGGAGCAGGAGCCAAAACAACAACAACAACAAAAAAAACAGGTCAAAGTTACATGACTCTGGTCTGAATGCTGACTGTAGCTTTTTCCTTTGCCACCAAAAGCCCAATGTTAGTAGCTTTTTTTGAGCAGAAAAGGGGGCTTAAGTCACTCTTTTGTTATTGAATCCATTTTTCTACCACTCCCCTCTTTGGATTGACTAAATGTGGTTTCAGTTTTACCCCTAAACCTGACATTTCTTTTCCATAGGAAAAGAAATGTCAGGTTTGACCTGTGACTGTATTGCAGTGGAATGCCCTGGCCATGAAATATTTTTTAAGCCCTTTTCATTCCACAGGGAGATGACACCCACTAAAAAACCCACTACTCAAATATAAAATCACAGCAGACTTACTCCACTTTTGAAAGTTTCAAATGAAACATGTTTGGTAATACAGAAACCAAAAAATAAAACTGAGCTTGGAGGCAGAAATAAATTCCATCACTCTATTTTGAATCTTTCTGCAGACTGGTTGTAAAAGAAATTCTAGCACAAAAGAAAATCCCAGAGCCTCTGACATCAATAAAAAAAAAAAAAAAAAAGCTTGGGTAGAAAAATTATGATTGTAAAATAAATAAAGAGGCTCAATCCTACGGGAAGCTAAAGGTGAACCCAAGTCAAAGAAAGAATTTTGATTATTATTCAGTCTATTTAACAAAAAGCCAAATGGTTTGTCAAGCACTGAATAAACTGAAATCATCTCAATTCATGGCTAAAGAGATGTGTAAATATCGGGATATATCTGTCCGACTAAGATGGAAATTTCATTAAGGTGTGACTTTCTCTTGTGGGCATGAGCTAATAAAATCTGTTCATCAAATAAATGAGGGTGAGAGGGTTTTAAAGGTGGTAATTTTACAAACTTCGTGTTAAGGTCAGTTCATGTAAATCGTTTAAAAGCCTGGTTTAAACATTGTGATTATCCAAAAATGAATTCCTATTCCATGCTGACGTGTCTATGTGGTAATGGCTAACAGGAATGTTCATTCTGTAATAAAACCTTTTGCATTAAACACACACAACCGAGTAGTGTTGAATGACATGTGGCTTTCAGTATAAAATCCACCCATGTTAATTTAAAAATAACGATTTCATTATCTGCTCTGCGGTGTTGTTGTAACAGATGTTTTCTGGCACTGTCTCAAGTAGCGTCATCACTCACAGTTAATGTTTTATGATATATGTCAGAAATGATCAGCTGAGAGAAAAAGGTAAACTGTTAGCAGCTCTGAATGACTTCAGTTATCGGCTGCCTGCTGACAGTCAAACACTGATGCTAGACAGAAACATTGACTGCAGGCTGAAGACCAGGTCACTTAAAGAGAATTAACTGAAACCTCCAACAACATGTATGCAACAGGAAGTGTAAAGTTTTACGACAATGACAGAGACTTTTGGGTCGTTCACCGTGTTTGAAAGAGTGACTGTTATATTCGATGTCACAGAACAAGCACCCCTTGATGTGTTGCAGTTTGTACAAGTACAAGCTCTGCATCATTTACAAACTGAAGGGCAAATGTTTCAGTGTTTTTTAGACCAACGTTCGATTCCCTATTTGCTTCAACCATTGCCCTTTCACCTCATCTATCTAGGGAGGAAAAATAGAACAATAGTATTCCATGTAAGCTCACAGCAATAGTACTGAAGTTGTAGCACTGTTGATTTTGTAGATATTTCTGAATGTAGTGGTCTGTGATATAGATTATTGTGACTTAAGTCTTTGGTCCAAAAAAGTTTGCTAAAAATTCCTCCATAATTTTCTCAGTAAATACTGGTCTGAAGAGAGGAGATTTAATTATATTCTCAGTTACCAGAACAAAAACAAAATACTCCTCTCTCCCCACTGTATATTCCAGAAAAAACCTTTAAGGCCCATATTCCTCTAAAGAATTTACGAGTCAGTGATTACACCTAGAGAACGACACATCTGTTTTATAACACAGTAAAATCACAGTCATATAATGTGTTTATGTGTTTTATATATATATAAATGTGTGTGTGTAATAAATTTTATCTAAAGGTTGAAATATCTGAGAATATCAAAATTTCTTAAAAGCTTCTATCTGAAAGACTTAAAATGAATCATATGGTTATTCAATCAGGATTACTGTTAAATTTACTTGTACAATGCAGATAGTTTAGGTTTTTTTTTTTTTAAACTGTGGAATTCTAGTTTTTTTGCCACTGTCAAAGAAAAATGTCACAGCTTGTCACCTATAACTTTGCACATTCAGATTTCGCACACAGACATAAAGATGATAAAACAACAATTTTTTTTGTTTTTTTTTTTTTATCCCTTTTTTCATGAGTTGAACTCAGTCGGCTTCTCTACAGGAAATGTTCTTCCGAGCTGTGTTTGAATCAGACTGTGATCGTTTCTGCTTTGATAAGAACATGGAGCAACTGACAAGTGCGACATCTCACAATGCACAATACACAGCATGATAAAAGGTGCCCTGGGCATGTCACAATAAAAGATCACCTTTAAATATGACCTTTTATTTCTTCCTATAAAAAAACATTTATTTTCCTAAGAGTTTTTCAAAATGTAATAACAATTTCAAGGTCTTGAATTATATGACTTGAGTTTTTGGATTGTGGATTATAAAGGCCAGAATGTTGCAATTTCTTGTCAGTGTGTATTCTGTTGTTGATGGTCACTGACTTCATCTAAAAGTGGATGGAGGCTCTGGGTTTATAAAGTGAAGCCATAGGTGAGAAGTCTTAAACTTACATTTTGTCACCAGAGCGGCAAATGCACTGGTTGTCAAAGAAAGTTATACTGTATTGATGTCTATTGGGAAATGGCCCTACTTCTCCCATGAGTTTTTATCTCAGTAAATGTTTTCCTAATGAGTTTATGGTATTAGTCTCTACTTACAGTTGAAAATAGTCGCCAATTGCTCTGATGTGAATACAAAGCTGACTGGAGGGTCAGGTTATGGTTGATGGAGGGGCTACTGCGCTTACGGTCTAAGGAGGGGGCAGAGTCTGAGCGGGTAGGTGAGCTTTCACCATAGACTTGCTGAAGAGCCTTAAATTTGCATTCTATCTGATGACCATTGTGGGAGCGGACTCCACTGGTTGGAAAAAGAAGTGAGGTTGTATTGAAATCTAATGGATAACGGCCATTTTTATTTATTGCCAGGATTGCAGCTTCCAAATTTCAAACAGAAATTCACAAACCAATTGGTGATAGTTAGATGTGAGAGTGGATGTGAAGATTAGAGGTGAGTGGGGTGGAGATGCGTCACAGCAATAGGCAAAGTTTGATATCGACAGCTTGATTTGCTGCTTGAGACAAATGTGATTGGTTATTTGAAAACACCTGGAGCCAGCTAATAATGTGAGGTGAAGTGAGAAAGAACAATGAATGTCTGATTTATAAAGATCTTCCTGAATCAACTTCCACTCAGGTTCATTATACAGAACATTAAAAATTTTTTGTCAATGTCTGACCATAATTTATTATTTAACACCAACATTTATCTAAATAACTAGCGGCGTGTGTATCCAGAGGATGAAGCTATGCATCAATGAACTGTTGTGACAAGGTCATTGTTCAATCTGTGGCGTTTGACGTCCACGTCCATTACCCCTGCCAGAGATTATGTCCTTGTTAAAGGGCAGGTTCCATTAATGCTGGAAAAAAGTCATCGCTGGCAAAGATTAAAAACCCAAGAACAGGATAAATAAAGCTTTGTTGAATAATGCAGTGAATATATAATTCAACTGTGCGAAAAATGAGGAGGGAAAAGGGGGCTGCATGTGAAAGAAGAGCCCATATAATATGTAAATTATGAATGTTTTTATTTGTCTACTTTCAGTTTCAGCCAGCGGATTCTCTCCGCGTAGCATCCCGCTCAGTGTTTGATATGACGAGCCTTTGCGCTGTTTTTCATTATGTAACACACACACACAGAGGAAAAGCTCTAAATGTGTTTTTGAAGTGAGGCATCTACACAGTGGAAGCAGTTGAGAGGGAGGGACTGCCTAATTAACTAAAGGTTTCAGAGGCAGTGGATTGAGATCACAGAATGAAAGCCCCCCCCCCCCCAGTTTGCACCAGGCAAGCCGTCTGTTTATACCACTTTGAAATCAAACCACTGGTTTGAAAAATATAGCTGTAGTTAAATAGGATGAATGTGAGGTGGATTAAGGACCAATGAGCAACCGGGGCGTCTGCTTTTAACTGTCCTAGGTGACTTTAAAATCCCTTAATTTACTGTGAGGTGTGTGTATGTACAATCAGAAAGTCGCTGAGCTCCTGACACTGGAATACAGGTTACATCCAACACAACTCGATCACAGCAAAAGCCATGCTAATGAGGGAGGCAGTTGCCATGGAAACCACTGTCTCTGTCATGGCCGTATGATTGTAGCCTATTTTATGATGGTTAATGGCAGTCATTAACACTCCTTTGCCTGTGGTTAAATCAAAAAACTAAATTAAGGTTTCAGTGAGATGTTAATTCATTTTTATTAAGACTGACAGATGTCTAGTGAACTGGTTTCAAATCTGTCAAAATTTGCAGGAAAAAGCAAAACACTGCTCAATCATCTGTATTTATTTGTTCTCTCAACAAATTAGGAGCAATGCCGAGTCAAGCATCAGCAGTGTAGCCAGAGGCACATCTGATATTCCACTTTTACTTTCCCCTCCAAATATTATGAGGTGGCATGTGGCTAATGATGCAGATTGGGACATCTACAGGTTCTGGTCCTTTTCAAATCATTTATTTTGACTGGATGGGAGGTTTTAATCATCACACGTCTGGGGCCAGTTGTACTAAAAAGTCGAAACTTAGATATCCTTAAAATAAAAGATCCTTGCTCAAAGGATCCTTTAGGTGTTTTCTTTAAGGTTTCCTTAAGGAAATTAAGGAATCAGTTTCAGTCAGCCATCGCTCAGCTGATTTATGCACATTAACTAACCTACATTGATTAAAAAAAAAATAAATAAATAAATTAAAAAAACCCTTAAAAAATAACACACTGTGTTTTGTAGCCACACTCTCATGCAACCTGCTTAGTGGCGTATTTTAGAAACGAATAAATCAGGTGAGAATGAAGCCCTTTCCACCTTGATTTCAACATAATCAGATTTTTGTATGTTTAAGGCATTTGTCTTCGGTTTCACATTTCAGAATCTACGTCCACTTTTTCTTTAGACAGGCTGAAGCAATCAGGTTTAAAGGACAGTGGATTTATAGTGATATCTGCTTGTATTGGAAAAAAAAAAAAAAACACATAGAGATGTATTATGCGGTGGCTCATGCTCTGTCACTCTCTGAGCAGAATTCAGTTCCACATAAAAATACCAGCCATAACTCTAGAGCCTCGATGCTGCCAACCGCTCTGCTCCCATGTTCATTGCTGACCATGCTTATCACGGGTGGTTCACGCTCTCTGACGCATGAGATTTGCATCATATTTGTATAATTACATGCCTCTTAATATAAAACTATCTCCATTTTAGACCAGAACTAATGACACCATGTCGCTCCACTTCGCACTGAGCTCAGCAGAGCTTTCTTTGGAATTTTTATGCGTCATCCACCTGAATCTACTTCAAAGTACTTTAAAAGTTTGTTCATTCCTTCAATTTAAACTATTAACCGGGCCTATTTGGACCTGTTTAATGGATTTAGCTGTTGCAGTGTTTATTAATTTTGTTGCTGTTTATTCTCATTGATGTTCTACCTTTAATTTGCATTTTGAAAGTGTTGTATGTGCATGATGTCATTGTAAATAAGTGTTTTGAGTTAGTTGTGTCTGGTCATGTGGTCGTTGTATGTCTTCAGCTGGGTATGGCTGACTTTCATCATGGCTGCCGTGGAATTTAGACTGTGTTTCTGGGTCATGCTGTGATTTATTTGTTTATTTATTTTTTGACAGCCTGACTTCCTGGAGGCTGGACTTCCTGGCATCCCTGTGTCTCATCTTCTTCAGCAGCAATATCAAATTAAATCAAATGAAATTTATATCTATAGTGCCAAATTATAACAGTTACTTCAAGGCATGTTACATTTAGAGCAGGTCCACACTAAAATCTTTTAAAATTAAAAAGACCCAACAAATCCCTCACTGAGCAAGTACTTGGAAAGAGTGGAAGGAAAAACTTACTTTTATTCCAGTATTAAGGCACTGGTCTGCTCACAGCTCATCACCAGATTGTTTCCACAGATTACCTGGTGGGCTCTAGTTTGTGATGTGTTTTTTCTAGAGGTGTTGACCTGTGTGTTTTTTCCTGTGTATGACCAGTGTTCTCCTGTCTTTTCCTATCTGCAGTCTTTGACCTCCATCTTTGTGATCCAGCACCACCAGCCACCATGTTGCTACTTGCTCCACATCTCCACAGGCCCGACCCTCACGCCACAACAGCAAAACACCTCACCAGTGTTCTCCAGGGTCGTACTTCTTCCTCTCCAGTGATCAACAGAACTGCAGTACATCACAGCAGCCCTGCGGTTAAAAGCCTGGTCTGTATTCATTCCTTGTTAACCTCCGTGGTAAAGATGATACGGCCAACCTGGGGTGACCTGTTTGCCTTCTTTCTTTGACTTACTTGTTTTTCGCTATGATCCAGACCTGCCAAACCACCCAGCTCCGCATCTGCCTCGTCCAGGCTGCCAACAGGTGATCTTCACATTGAAAGGTTTGAGCCGAAAACCCACCGTTTGTGACAGTGTTAACCACTGCGCCACCATGCCACCCTCTCTTTTTGGGCACATTTTTAATTGCATTGTACAGGATGAGCTCTACCTGCTTTAATAAAAGCATTACCAGGCAGATAGCTTAGCAAAACACGTCAGCTCCCATTCAGTTGCCATAGCTACCAACATAGATCCAGTACAGATCACAGTGATCTTAAATCTGCATTTCTCTACAATGGAGATGAGTAAAATAAAAATCCACGACCTTCAAGACAAAAACACGTGAATAATGCACAGATAGATGAATATTGAATTTGCCTTTCACGAGCTTCAAAGAGCCCAACTACTGTGCTTTAATTGGTAAAGATTCCAATGGAATCTCAGTCTGAATGAAGTTTCAGAAGCTTTGGAAGCAGCTCTGATTAGATGGAGGGATTTATTTCTCCTGTCCAACTGCAAGGCTCAGTCATGAACTGAAAGTTTGGAAGTGAGTCTTTATTATTCATGTTGTACAGTACACGATGTCCACCCGGAGAGACTGTTCTTAGGAGACTTTTATTATCTCGTCTAATAACTTGATGAGAACACTCAGTTACACTGACTGAATGAAATGCATAGCGTGGAGGAGAGAGGCATCTGTCAACCACAAACTAGTGAAAATCGGACAAGACCAAGTGTAGAAACGAGGTAAGATGATATAAGAAATGGGGCACATTGTGTTTACTGTGAGAAGGCTTCAAAATGGTGGATGAAAGGAGTGAGTGAAGAGAGGAAATGAGGCAAAGGTTGTGGAGGAAAGAAATTTAAACATCAATGTCAAGAGAATGAAGTATGTTGTGACAGGTATTCTTTGAGTAATTTTAATTAAAATTCTCATCTCTCAAACCCAGTGTTACTAATCACCTTCTTCTGTACTAACACTTCACAGCATGAGTGGATAAATGCGTTCACGCTGTGAAGTGTGACATACGGTGCGCTACAAGGGCCCAAATGTTGCGTGATGTGGACATTGTTCGAACTTGGATGTCGCCATTTTGACCACATAGCGAAGAGGTGAGAATTCCCCAATCCTACTTTGAAAACATCTGGTGATAGGACAAAATACATTATCAACAAAAATGAACGTTGAACAATGAAAGCCAGCAGCGGGTGGCATAGGCTCAAATGGCTTCAATTGTCATTTCCGGTGACTGCACAACAGCAGTAATCAGCCGCGTGCTGCATAGAGGTGCACTGATGGTAGTAGGCCATTTGGAACAGGGTGGAAGTCTTTCACCTTTTTAAAAGTGGAGTTGTGCAATTCCCTCCTCTTTGGCACACACAAAAGGTAATTGTCCCACCTCTTATTGGTGCAAAATACAGAAGCTTGGCTTCTTCTGATTTTAATGGATGGTTCCTTTTTCATTTTAGAGTTGATCTTGAGATTTTACTTACCAACAGAACTACTTAGCCCATATCAACCAGTACATTCAGGGTTGAGGCTTATATCTAGAGGCAATCACACTTCCGGACCTCTCAACTCTAGAATGACCTCCCCGAGGAGACCCACAGAGCCACAGACTTCCTTTAAATCACTTCTTGAAGCTCATTCTATTCTGTGCAATGTGGTCTTCTTACTCTTCTCTTTTTTCGCTTGGTGTCCTTTTATCATTATTTAATTAATCTAAGTTATTTTCACGGTGTATCTCTGCGTTTATGCATACACGCACATGCAGTGTTTATATATACAGACACTCCTCAACTTACAAACGAGTCAAGTTCCAGACGGCCATTCATATCCTGAATAGTTTGTAAGTTGTTTGATTGTAACTGAGCACATCTTAGCTCTAACGCTCTTAGCTCTGTCTATTCGTATCTCTGAATGGTCGTAAAACAAATTTGTTTGTTAGTAGAGGTGTGACTGTATATGGGTGGGTGACGTGACATGGCAGTTTTGCTGTCTTCAGTGTCAAACATGTACGAATAAAAAATATATTTGCCAAAAGCCCTGTCAGTATTGTGTAGAACATTATGCTTTATGTGAACATACTCAACATTAAAACAGTTCATCGCTCATTTTCTCAGAATTTTCAACCAAACATAACAAAACTCATATGATGTGACTGTCTGACGCTTGTTTCGCAAAGTGAGAACTTGAATAAAACTAAGATAAATAAATGCAAAAATTCTCAAAAAAAATACAGAAAAATAATACAGATGTCTATTTGTGAGCCTACTCTTTTCAAAGTCCAAGCATAATGTTTTGAGTCAGTTCTCATCAAAAATATTTTGTCACACAAAGCAAAATCGTAAGGTGTGACACTAGTTTGGGATATTTCAACAGCCAACTGTTTTGACACCCTTAGGAAAGAGAGGAAGTTCATGAGTTGTAGTTCATGTAGGCAGCACAGCGGTGTAGTGGTTAGCGCTGTTGCCCCACAATAAGGTCACGGGTTCGGTTCCCAGCCTGGGTCCTTTCTGTGCGGAGTCTGCATGTTCTCCCCGTGTCTGAGTGGGATTCCTCCCACCGTCCAAAGACATGTACGTCTAGGTTAACTGGTGACTCTAAATTGTCCGTAGGTCTGAATGTGAGTGTGAGTGGTGGTTTGGCCCTGTGATGGACTGGTGACCTGTCCAGGGTGTACCCCGCTCTCACCCAATGTGAGCTGGGATTGGCTCCAGCACCTCCCGCAATCCGGAAAACAGAAAAGCGGTAGAAGATGGCTGGATGGATAATTACATGTAAGTCTACGTTGCTTTGTTATAGTTAGTATGCTAATATGTAGCTACAAGACTCAAGGTTGTACTAAGTGCAGAAAAACATCATATGGTGTGACATGTCTGGACTTTGTTATTTATTGTCATATCTGCAGGAAAATACAATTCATATAATATGGTGTGACAATCAAATCATATGGCGCGACAGGCAATGAATTTTTTGTCCTTTTAAACATTTAATTGGGCTTTGCTACGGAGGAGCCCAAAGCCCAAAAATGTTTTTTTTATTGTTAAATATAAAAAAAATCTATACATTTTGAATATTACCTTCCAGCATTTAAGAGTGGTTAAATATTTCCTGCCACATGAGTGATCAGTACTCACCAATAAGTAGGATAATGCATGGTTTGCATTGACATTTGGTGACATGATAATATGGTGTGACACTATATTATTTGGGGTGACATTCCAAATTGTGAAAATAACATACCTTTATTAATGATAAAAATTGAAAATGTTCATGGAATACATACAAAATACTATCAGCAAGAGTATAGCAAGGTATGTCACAATAAATAGAAAATATGTTGAAAGACCGACGGCATAGGTCTCACATTGAGCGATGATTTAGAAAATAATACACAAATTTAATGAATTTTCACAAAACTATAATAGATTACAGTTTAGTTATGATAAATGAGGTTCATAAAATGAGTAACTTAAGAAAGGTGTAATCCATTTTCATTTTATTTACAATTATTTTCATGTCACACCCATATGACGATTTTAGCCACTAATACAACAAATTGTCACATAAATTCGGATTCCAATTGAAAATCTAAAAACAACATGTGTTTCTATAGAGATGAGAGTTAGCAGAACAAGAGTCAACCATTTTTATGCCTGTTATTTGAAACTTTTGAAAAAACAGTTTTTTCTGGTATATATATCACTGACCCATATATATATAGCACTTTATACTACTTTTCATATGTTATTATTAGTATTATGGTTAAGTACCTTCTATCTACCTTCACAAGAATATTCACCCTGGTTGACTCCCGGGAAAAAAAAAACATTACATTTCAGCTTTTGTAGATACATTGACATGCAGAATCATGTTCACAATTCTCTCAGGTCCCAGGCTGTGTCAGATTAACAGACACACACACACACACACACACACACACACATCCAGGAGGCTGCAGTGGTCATGTCTTCCTCACAGTTGGTTTCAAAGGCTGAGCCCAAAGTCCCCTGGAAGCACACCTAGGGCTAAAGTGGCTGTAGAAATCTCTCCTCAGCCCAGAAATAAAAACAGAGGATCCATGCCACCCTCAGAAGCTGATGTCGATCAGGTTTTTCAACGGGGCAATTTAGAAGGACAGTGCCCAGAAAAAGTTTGATAAACCTTTGGAATCAACCGCCTTCTGCCTTTCTGTGTTAGATTAAATGTGATGTGCATGAATGTAGCCAGACACAGTCAAACAAACAGTCAGGATCCTGTGTCTTAACCATGTACTGTACAGTGCTGGTGGAAAAAGTTAATGATCCTTGGAATTTGATGAGAGGACCTTCCTCCGGAGGCACCATTCATCTCCTACCAGCTCTTTCAGCTGATGCTAAGACCTGCACAATGTTCATGTCCCTGTTGTTCAGTGTTTGTCCTCAGTCCATCTCCTTTGAATCCCCTTTGGTCATGTCAAGAACGATTCATCATCTTCATACCTATCTGTTGCATATCCACTAATCATGATTTCCTAGTGGTCCACATCAGCCACACTCAACTGCTCCTGTCTTGCCATGTCAAACCTTCACGTCCTCTATCCTGCAGTCTGTTTTCCGACGCTGTGTTGACATTATCAGTGCTAATAATAGCACTGAAAAAAACTCAGTACCTTGATGTGTTTATGTCCAAAAGTGTTTTAATACTACAAATAACGCACACCATACCAAAACAATTCATTATCAGTGAATCCAGTCACAGTGGGACATCAGATACATCTTGGCTGCGTAGGTACAGAGACCTTGCTATTCATGACCATCACACAAGCTCACAAAACATTCTGCTGCACTCCCTTACGAACCCAAAACTTTATTTCATGAAATGCTGAATGGTTCAGAAGGAAGTATGGTCTGAATCTCAAGCTGTCTAGTTTGGACCACAATCAGAATCTAAATCAGAGGGAAATTCTGCAGTTTGTTAGTTTATCTTCTAATAGTTAAGGAGCTGTAAAGTCTGATGGCAGTGGGAAGGAAGGATTTTCTGTAGCTTTCTGTCCTGCATCATAGATGGAGTAAACGTCCACTACTGTTGTTTTTCTAAGCCATCAGGATGTTATGAAGTGGATGGTCCTGGTATTTTAAGGTGGTTTCTGCCTCCCTCTGTTTGCATCGCTCCACCACATCCCCAAGTGAGTCCAATCTGGTTCCAATCACAGAGCTAGCTCCTTCCACCAGTTTGTCCAGCCACCTTGCATCCTTTTGTTTTTGCTGCCTCTCCAACATACTGCAGCATAGAATGGTATACTTGCCACCATGACTACAGTAAAACATCTGCAGCATCTTTCTTCAGATGTTTAAGGATCTGATATTCCAAAGAGGCAGCTCTACCCTTTTCTGTAGAGTGAATCTGTTAGGAGACACGTCCAACTTGTTGTCTGCAGTAGGCGTATTCTGAGATGTGGGTGGGCACCACCTACATGTCCAGTCTACGTATGTTCACTGGCTAAAGAGGGAGCTTGGACTTTTGGAAATCCACTATGACTTCCTTTGTCTTTGGGGTGTTCAGTTGGAGGCAGTTTTTGTGACTCCAGTCACTGAAGGCTTTTATCAGATCACTGTATTCAGATTCCTGTCCATCCCTGATACACAATAGCAGTATCATCTGAGTATTTGTGGATGTTGCAAGCATCACAGTTGTAATTTAAGTCTGCTGTTCACAATATGAACAGGAATGGAGCCAGAACAGTCCCTTGTGGAGTCCCCATGCTGCTCATCACTGTCCCAGAGACATTCCCTGAAGTAGGTAATCTCTGATCCAGGAAACAGGTAAGGGGTCAACTCCCATCCCTTTGAGCTTGTCTCTGAGAACGGTGGGTCAGATGGTGATGAACATATTTCTCATAAAAGTCACAGGTTCTTCCTGGTGAGAGAGGTCATGGTGGAGCATGTAGAGGACAGCATCATCCTCTGCAATGTGTTCTTTGTATGAAAACTGCAGGGGGTCAAGTGTGTCTTTGACCTCAAATCTCAGTAGGCCTAGGAGCAGCCTCCTTTTCATGATATGTGAAGTGAGGACCTCCGGTCTGTAGTCGTCTAGTTCACCCGGACTTTATTTTTGGTATTGGTACAATACAAGATGTTTTTCCACGGAGCTGGGACCAACCCAAACTGTAGACTACCATAATTTTACTCACGGTACATTTAGTGTTACCAGGCATTAATGCCTCTCTACAGTTGTACCTTTTTGCTTGCATTTTTATTGTATTCTCTTTCCTCCTGCTCTCATTCTCTCTCTACCCCACTCCCCTTTTTTCTCTCTGTCTTTCCCATCCTCTCTTCAACCCATCTGGTTGAGGTAGATGTCTTCTGGTTGTGTCTGACGTGGTTCTGTCAGCAGTGGAAGTAGAGAGATGTTTGGTGGTGTGGCTGCAGGGTCAACTCTGGTCGAGTTCGTTGGCTCTGTCCACATCACCCATTCATGGCTGTCTTTTCTTTTTGTTGTAGCCAGTATTGATGTTGATTCCTCTCCACACCTTCAGATGTTGCTGTCAATTCCTCTCTATTTTCTTTCTGTATTTCACCTTTGCCTTTTTTAATCTCCCCTTCAACCCCCAATGCACCTGTTTGAGTTGTTCTTTGTCACCATCTCTAAAAGCCTCCTTTTTCTGGTCGAGGACTGCCTTGATGTCGCTTTTAATCCAGGGTTTATTATTTGAGAAACAGCATAAAGTCTTTGTAGGTATGACTGTCTCTGCAAAAGTTGATGTACTCAAACAATCAACCTGTCTGTCAATGTCCATGCGCTTCCCATCGATTTCCAGCAGCTCAATCAGCAGCAATCTGTGCATTCAAAACACCCCCTTACAGGCCTACTCGCCTCACTCCAAATGGTTATTTTTTCAAAATCGGACCCTGACTTGAAACAGCTGAGATGTGGCAGGATATCTATCAGCCGCATAGTCATATCAGGGGGTAGACAAAAAATTATTTGATCATTTGTAGGACTTTATGATGCATTGAGTGGAGTAGAGCTGTGCTTCTTGTCTGTACTCTCTTTGTGTGCCAAAGAAGGTTTATTATTTTTAACTTTTTTTTTTTTTTTTTTAATAGCAGAGAGAACTGCCGAGGTTGGCATAAAACAACATTAACTCTTCTCTCGGGGAATAGACAGTAGACAACACAAACACAAAGCAGGAAGTCAAGATCAGGAAACTCAACATGCTGCCAAAGGCCAATAAGCACACCAAAACACATCGGAGAATATATACTCTTACTCTCCTAAATTATCGACCATCATTGTAAGAGGAAACTGTTAGTTTTTCTTTTTTCGTCTCAAGGAAATCCATTTAGCTTCAGCATGTAAACTGTTGTGAGACACACCCTTGTTGTTTCGGCCTGAAAAGCAGCTTCTGATCCCATTGCAGCCAAGACCGGTTGTGTTCATGTCTTCCAGTGAATATTAATGCCAGAGACAGTGAGGCACATGAGTGATGATGGCCACGGTGTTGAGTTAGCTCGAACAAATCTAATTAAAAGATTTGGCCACCAAGTTTGGAAGGATCAGCATTTACTGATCATGTGTACACACTGTGCAGGATAAGGTTCAGCCATTTCTTCCAACAGCTGATCCCCAGTAAACAGAACGTTCTTCACTGGGACTCATCTGCGCTCGAGTCGAGCAACAGATTTGTGGTGGTGATGAAGTGAGCCGAACTTGAAGTTTCCCATTATCTTTTCTCCAATGCCACAATCTTGGGTTCCATCCCAAAGTAAATGGAGGTGAATGGTCACACATAATTCATAAATCACAGCAGTATGATTGAAGAGCTACGTGTTTACTGAGCTGTTGTTTGAATCGCTCAAGATATGTGGTCAGATTTTAATAGTCTGTTCATTTTAACTGTCCCTGCAACCTAAAACTTAATAGGGAGCTTCATGGAATAAGCATTTCATAAACAATCACAGGTAAACAGAGCTAAGTTAAAGCCACACACCTGTACAGTTTCAACAGAGAAAATTCTTATAATGTTGTCTACTGTGACTGAATGTGACCTATTATTACTTGAAGTGAAGGTTTATATAGGACTACCTCTAAACTGACAGCACAGGATCTGCCACTGACTCAGAAGGTGCAAGCTGGGATAAGCTACTTTTTGTGTTTTGTTTAGTTTTTTTGGTGGAAAATAAGCTGGTGATGGATGGGATATAATATTCTATTACTTAATAACTTAAATAACCTTTATTTGTTCAGGGAGAGTGAATTTAAGGTCAGCGCGTTGAATGGGATGATATGCTCAGTGAGTCCGAACATTCACCACAGTACTGTTCTCCTTCACACAGAAAAAAAAAGTGCTCCAAACATTTCACCGTGGTAGACAGAGTACTACAGTTTATTCATGCAGTGTGAATACATCGTATCAGGTTACAGCTTTTATACCATTCTCTCAAGAGCTAGATCTGCCCTTTTCTAAAAAAAAAAAAATCTTTGTATTAGAAATACTGATGTCAAGAGATGTTGACAAACCTGTTATTGCTGCTTATTCTATTTATTAAAAGGATACAAAAGCACTCCATTCTTAGAACTTTCTCACACCTTTTCGTCACCAGTATTTTCAGGTGTTTTCTGTAGTTTTTTCTTTCTTTCTTTCTTTTTTTTACTTTATATGACTCAAATGGCAATCTTCAGATTACATAATTTCATCTGCTGTCTCAGTCACAAATGATAGTCCAATGCATTGATTCACTCACTTACTCACTAATTTTCTACCGCTTATCCGTTTCCGGGTCAGGTTGCCTGTCATCACAGGGCCAACACACAGAGACAGACAGAGACCAACAACCACTCACACTCACACTCAGACCTACGGACAACTTTAGAGTCACCAATCAACCCAAACATGATTTCTTTGGACAGTGGGAGGAAACCAGACTATCCGGAGGAAACCCACGCAGGCACGGGGAGACAAACTCTGCACAGAAAGGCCCCAGGCCCAGGAATAGGACCCATGACCTTTTTATTGTGGGGCAACAGCGTTGCCCTTGTGTTAAGTTATATTTGTAATTTTGGTAAATTTGTGGTTCAGTTAATCAGAATATCCAGAGCTAGCTGGTAGCTACTATACATTGCTAGTGATTTAACTTTTACATTTTAATGTGTACTTTCATTATATCCAGTATATATATATATATATATATATATATAATTAAACCTGTGGAAAACGCTTACAACAGACACCGACAGCAGAGTTTTCATATGAGGAAGGTGTTGAATCAGGACAGTTTGTCCCCTTGAGTGGAAAGTTTCAGGTAATTTGGGATAATGTCAGGAGTGCAGTGCAATAACATAGTACTCATGTATCCATATAACCTCATTAAAGGAGGGACCTGATACCCACACAGAACCACAGAGTTTAGCTTATAGCCAACTTTTAAGTTCCTCGAGTTGCACCATATCACAAACACTGTCTGTAAAAATATTAATTACAATAATTATTTTCAATATTCATGAAAACAGCCCACTTTCAATACAGCCACTGGGAAACACTGATTTCGCCTACAGGGGCCTTAGCCTAATTGTTGACACATTAGCTCATTAAGCTCTTATCACATATAATGAGTAAATAAAAATAAATAAAATGGGCAGCATCCCAAATGACCAAAAATGGTCCTGAATATACAATTTGTAAATAAAATGCACAAATTTTACTTCTTCATTTAAAGTAAGTAGGGCTGGAGTTACCTCAAAGCAAGAATGTCGTGAGTTCAAACCCTGAGTCTGGCTTCTTTTAGTGAGAAGTATGTTTTCCCTGCGGCAACATGAGTTCCCTCCAGCGTCCTCCCACAGTCTTGGCTCATGACTGGCCTGTAGGTGTGAGTGTGAATGTGAATTTGTTTTGTCTCTATATGTGATCCTGTGATAGATTAGCGACCTGTCAAGGGTGGACCCCGCCCTCGCCCAATGGTGGCAGATTAGCCCCAGCGACCCTTTAGGGATAAACAGTGTTGATAATGGATAGACTTTGATAAATTCAAAAGACAGCAATTACCAGACAGGATTACACCATTACGGCCGGATTCACCCTGTAGTCATCACAGAGGTGTAGGTGTGTGTTAAATTAAATACCAGAGAAAAAGTTGTTGTACCATATCTACTTAAATAATAACCCAAAAAGCTGCCATGCACCATCACCATTGTTTGAACAGTTTATTAAGTCTGACTCCAGGAACAATGTAAAGCCCATTTATCACAGAGATTGAAATTTAATACAGAGCGGGGCCTGTTGTTGTTTCAGCTCCCTGTGTTCTGAAGCCACAGGAAGCTGCCTGATAGATTCTGTGTACAGTACACAAACATTCAGCTCACAGTGGAAACCATCTGTCCAGTGCCTTCGAGCACTTCCTTTGGCTTCCCACAGCCCATCCAGGAGGCCATTTCCATTTCACTGTGCAGATACTTTGCATGGCAATTACGCCCCCTTTATTGTGACCGGATGATCAAACAGTGATCACACACATAAAGGCAATGCTTCCCTAACTTTTTCAACTCATAGACAACTTGATCATTTAAAAAATGCTGACAGCCAAGATTCAACAGTATATGTAATAACAATATGGAAGCCATATACAGTTTTATTTTAATAGCACAGTCACGATTGTAAAGTGCTGCGGTTGAAATAGTGCATCTATTTTTCCCCTCTTCCTTTGTCTTGTACGTGCTTGTGTGACAGCATGTTGTGACAGACCTAGTTTCCTGCAACCCAGACTCTGCCCCGATAACCTCATTACATGCACCGTCAATCAAACCTCCCTGCATTTACACCAAACTTTACACACCAGGCTTAGTCAGGCCTGTAAAGTGAAGCTACTGCTGGAGAGTTTTAAACCTGCCTTCTGTCTAATGACCATCAAGGGGAGACACCGCTGGTTGTGAAAAGAAGTGAGATTGCATTAAGGCCTATAGGAGAGTGGCGCTTCATCTCACTTGATTAATTATTCATTCATTCATTCATCTTCTACTGCTTTTTCGTTTCTGGGTCACGGGAGGTGCTGGAGCCAATCCCAGCTCATGCTGGGCGAGGGCGGGGTACACCCTGGACAGGTAGCCAGTCCATCACAGGGCCAACACACAGAGACAGAGACAAACAACCACTCACACTCACATTCAGATCTACGGACAATTTAGAATCACCAGTTCCCAGGCCCGGGAACCAAACCCACGACCTTCTTATTGTGGTGCAACAGCACTAACCACTAAGCCACCGTGCCGCCCTTGATTATTTAACTCAGTAGATATTTCCCTGATGAATTTATAGTCTCAGTTTCTAGTTTTAAGCTACAATACAATATGATTTTAATCTTTTAAATGAACATTTAGAGGAAAATAGACCATAAAAAGGAGTATGTGATCGGCACAGTGCGATTGACAGACAATACAATCAAGATACAGTACAGAGTAAGTCAGCCGTTCCCCTCAGGTCCACCTGCTCCTCCAAATGTTTATCTCTGGTTTAAAATAAACACCTAGATGGCGATGGTCAAAACTCAATCTTTGTAGTATGCTGCTCAGTGAACGAACTTGACCTTTTGGTCTTCATTGTGTGACTTCTCTCTACATCTGCGTCAGGTTCAAACCCCTGGCCTTCCTGCTGCCAGTCTGTCCATGTCTGTCCTTTATCTTCCAGCCACCTGCTTTCACTCACCACACATCTATACTCCTTTATCCTCTGCCATGGACACCATCTGGATTCACAGTCAGTTCCTGGGAATCTCTCGACCCTTGTTTTCTTCCCGTTAGCCAGGGTCAGGAACAATAAATACTTCATTAACTTCTTTCTGAAATCCTATGTCTGTTTCTCTATTTGAGTCCACTGAAAATACATTTACCATCTCAAATTGAGAGAATGGAAAGTCCAAATTTCCTCTTTTTTGATGGGATTCAAGCCAACATTCAATTCTCCAGCTGTTGATGTAGCACTCAGAAGATGGCCAGTTGACAGCAAAAACAATTTCTTATTTTACTCTTTAGCATCACAATTTCACATCTTGTGAGAGTTGCGGTGACGTAAGAAAAAGTCACCGTGCCTTTTTCGGCCCTCTCCATATCTAATAGCTTAAGTATGTGCCCTATATTAACTATATTACCCTGAGAGCATAGTATAGCTCACATGTTCATCTCTCGGCAAATCAAGTTAGCAGGCTTGCCACAGCTTTCTCAAAGTGAATTTACCAAACATAATCAATCAACTGAATATCTCGTCACTTGGTAGCTAACCACTCTTTTATTTTCTTTATCATCTCTCTGTCTGTGTCTGTCTGTTATTTCTGTCCAAAGGGAACAAGGCGCCAGTTTGATACTAAGAGACAACAACAGATCTCCACCTGATAGATGTGGAGTAACTCCACTGTAGATCTGAAGCCACATGAACCCAGAGTATGTTGTTTAATATTAATTTCATTTCAAATTGTTCTTTAAGGAAGTAAATACATAATATACAACAGGGGATGATGTTTTTCTTATATCAGCCAATGCATACGTGAGTACTGGCTCTTTTTTCTCCACTTCAAACAATCTTTGAGCACAAAATCAGTGTTAATGCAAAGTAAATACACAATGTGGTCCAGTAATGAACATACCTCAGATCCCTGACTTCTCACAGGCTATTGAGCTTGTTCCATTTCATTTTTAAATATACCAATACAAAGATATAAAGAAACTATTCAAAATTGTATTTGAACTCATTCATTCTTTCATATTCTACCACCTATCTGTTTACAGTGTGCAGGGTGGGGCTGGAGTCAAGGGCGGGGTCACTCTGGACAGGTCGCCAATCCATCACAGTGTATTTGAATTATTTTCACCACAGTTGTATGGAAGTTGCCATACATTGCATTCCATTCATGGGTCCACTCATGGGCCACGCTCCACAGGTTGGGCACCCCTGTATTAAGGTTTGTCTGCTTGGAAATCTATGTACCTTAAAAACCTTCGGTCAACATTAGCATGACGCAAAAAATGTTGACAGATAATTATGAAACATCTCAGCGTATTTGTTCTGCTGATGTCTCAGTAATGACTTGACTCAGAGGTTTCCCTTAAAATGAATATCTTTCATATTCTAGACAGCAGCACCTGTAGGCCTGAGTCCCCAATTACTGCAATTCAATCTGTCTGAATAAAGCAATCACCAATAAGCTCTCCAGCAGCGTTTTGTGTGTATTTGTCCAGTTTAATTTCCTCCGATACAAGATTGCTTTAGTCAATAAAAATGTTCTCTCTTCTCACCAGCTCCCCAGGGCTCCTTTTTATGACAGGATTAAATTGTCCAACCCACAATTAGGAGAAAGTAATTTCCCTGGTGTGCATCTCCTTTTCTTTCTCTTCCCTTTTTATCCCGCAAGTCCACGCAAAGCTAATTCCCTCTCTCCACAGCCCCTTCCCAACCCCCTCCCCACAAAAACTGAGACTAGTGGTAAGAAAATGACTGTCTTTTTCAATTCCAAAGAGATAAATCTCATTTTGTCACGCCAGCTGCAACACCCCATCTACTTTGGCCCCCTCAATGGATAATAGAGTCATTGGGAAGCACAGAGCATTCCCCAGCTCTCTAATGCAGACGAAATGATACAAACATCTCAATTGCATGGTTGTACGTTTCAGTTACCATTTACATTCATTTTGCAGGGTTCAGTTTCGGGTCTCTAGATCCCACTGTTGGTTTGTTGAGGTTTGGCCATGCTTATTTAAACAGTACATGTGACTTTCCTTCACCAAAGACCTATCGATTTAAACCCGGACCTTCGCTGCGCTACAAAAAGTAGATACTGAAAGATTCAGACGGGCAAATGGCAAGAGACAAGTAATGTCAGCATCACCTGGAACTGGCTCAAGCCCTAGGTAAATGTTTTGGTAATTCTGACAGGTAGGTTTATCCAGGTTGGCGGCAAATCTGTCCAGCTCACTGAACTACACTTAGACGGGAATGACTCCCCAAGTCCTGGAGGCGAGACTGAAAGTCTGTGTATTCAGGAATGATGGCACAAGACAAATTCTTACATTTATGTTATGTCATCAGAAGCAAATACTTGATTTCAAGTTAGTTAGGAAATAAAAACAAAAATTACATTCTTCCTTTCTAAAGCAGATATCGATGTCACAAAAGTTTTTAATAGACAAGAGATGAGAGATAGATATGTGATTTTAGACCTGTACTTTTTTGTTCTGTGTATTTGTAAAGCGTGTTGAAGTGAACAGGGAAATGTATAAACCTTTGACTAGTACTATATGTAAAAAATATACCATATAAATACATGTTATCTACCTACTTACTCCTTACTGCCCTTATATTACATGCCAGACTTATTTATATTCATCATTTGGGAGGTCGTATGTGTGTTTCCTCTTTCAAGCTCGGCTTGTCCATCAGAGGAGAGAGTTCGAGGCTTCAGGTCATTATTTCTGCTCTTCCCACAAGGTTACTCTTCTGGACACACCTTTCCATACCAATACCAAATCCAGTGTTGAGTTAGCATGTTAAAATCTGTCGCACGTGACCTTTTTCATGGCCATTGGTCAGTTGGCCTTCATGACTTGACTTGATTGTAGATGTGACGGTATCTTGGCTGGGGTTGCTGTAATGTGCATTTAAAGCTGATGTTCAATTTTGTTAGAAGTTTCCAATAACATAGCTAATAATATGCTGTTAATGAGCTACTTAGCCCAGTGTACTAATGTTTGAAGCTTATGCAAAAGCAGACCACAGGGGTGCTTTTGCATCCATTCCTGACACTTTATATTTAGGGTTTTCAAAAGGCTCACACTATTCATATCCCCTATGTAATTTAATACTGGAGTCTGCTGTGGTTGGCACACTGACTAAACTAGAACTGAACTTATCGAGAGAGGTGTTAGTTACTGCTGGATGGAGAGTATTTTTAGCCTAGCGTTTCCTTATTCAGTCTATTTAAACAGATTTTTTTTTTTTTTTTTTTCAGAATATTTAACAACTTCTGGGATCACCTGTGGGGAATTAGATTACCTCAGGACTTTCCGGAAAGAAAATGTGTGTTGCATTTGTTTGTCTTTGTGCATTTGTTATATTCATTGCATTAGTATTCATCCATTAACTCCAAATTGCCCAAGAAAAATGGGATTTCTAAAATTAAGAGAGATGCTGGAGAGAGTGTTGGACAGGGAGCTGTCTGCTAAAACCCAGCCTGAATATTTCATGCCTTGGAAACTCAGTGACGAAAACAACAGTGGAGTTTCATCCTTTAAATGGCTGTGAATAGTTAATGGAGAGATGAAATTATGGAGAGAGGACAGAGGAACATTAGAGGCCAGGATTACTGAACTGCTGATTGGTCCCTCAGAGACTTCCCAGGGAGATGGAGAGCACAGTGAAACTTTGAGATTTCTCTCCGTAAACTCACTAATAATGTCAAGGAACAAGAGATAGCCCGAGGCCAGAGGTGCAAGAGTGGGGGAGATATAGCAGTGAATCCTATTTGTGATTTGGAAATACAAATATGTACATTTTAATCAATTTTTCATTAGAAGACCATGCTCTATGGACACATTTAATATTTTTTTAATTTTTTGTTTACTTTTATTTATTTATTTATTTTGCTGAGTCATGCGGCCTCTAAAACATATACCACTGAATAAAGTTTCTTTTTAATTTAAGGTGTTTTTTTTTTTCGGAAGGTTTATGCTCAATCAAATTGAAATATTTTGAGACATGGTCACTTTTACACAGACCTTTTTGTTGCATTCCTCCAGGCTATGGACTTAACATGGGAGGACACATGTCCCCCATGGGACGATTCCACTGACCTGAAGCCACATGACCGTGGACTGATATGTATATGCTCACATATAGCTGGCTGCTCTGTCTATCCATTTTAAAAGCTAGCTGTGAATTATTATGTGATGAAGCTGACGAAGGACTCAAGTTCAAGTTCTTTATTTGAAGCGTTGCTGGAGTTTTTTATTTTTTTCTGAAGTTGTTATGGAGCTCTCACCAGGACTGACCTTCAAAGTGATGAAATGTTGCAGCCGAGGAAGATCATTGAAAGCTCAGCATAAAACTTATAGGTTGATAGAGTGGATTTTTTCAAGAATGGCATAGAATGTGTTTTCTGGCTTTAAATTTCCCTTAATTTGGAATATTCAACCTTTTTCGTGGTCTTCATCAGCAGTTGTAGTGTGATCGGTCTTTTTGTGATTATTTACATTTCTAAAATATTTCATTAAAGTTGAGTTTAAACAATAATTATTGCCATTAAAAACACACCAGGTTCCACTTTCTCTGCTATTTGTAGCTTTTGCATGACTCTCAAGGTATTGTTTATCACGATTTGAATGAGTTTTCCCTGGTTTGCTGTCAAAAAGTAGCCAATCCTTTCTAGTCCACTTTCTGTGCATTTTAAACTCTACAATTACAATAATCCTTACCTATCACCGCTACAAAGAAAGAGAAAGGTCTAGTCAGGATTGTGAAGCAGGTCTGAAGAACGCCTCCAAAACTGACCAAGAGTGGAAACGTGAACATCATTTGAATTAACAGAAAAAACGTAATGTTTATTTCCTTATGATCGAAAATTTGAGAAAGCCACAACTGTGAAGGAATTCCTTCTTTAAAGGTGAGACATGGATCACCGCAGTTCAGCTGCTCCATTCCCATCACTTGTAACCATAGTAACCAAGGTTACCAAGCATGGCCCCTTCACTGACAGCAAATGTAATGAGACGTAAACATTCATGGGGTGGATGTGTCGTGTTCTTTTTTAAACAAGGAAGATCCCCATTGTCAGTTCGATAAGATGTGAGCTCATGTTCAGATTAAGGTTTCCAAAAAGAATTTCACACATCTGTCAGACAAAACTAACAGGTGAACTACATGTTTGAACAGATGACGGATGGCTTTACACCTGTGAACATCTGTAATCAAGCTACTATAAAAACGTCCGTCGAAAACTGACGTCTCTACAAAGCTCTTCAGCATTGGCTTCTGCTTTCAACCATGGAGTACACATTTATTTTAAATGCAGACTATGTTTCATTGCCATAAACAAGGTGAACACACAACTACACGCATGAATGAGCTATTGGCTAACACTCGGTACGTCTTAAAGAAGTTTTGAGTCAGTGAGAGCTTCGCGAAGTAATGATCATGCCAGCACTCAGTTATCTGCTGAGGGCTGTCACACCCTTGATGGATGTCTGTTATTTGCATTTGAGTGACAAAGAAAAAACAGAGACAGAGGTTTCTCCCCCTTCAAGTGATTGAGTGCTCTGGCACACGCAACCTCGCTGCTGCCTCTGTTTGGTATTGATGTCTATACTCAGCCAGTTTGATGAATTTGCCAGAGATGTGTAACTCCGGCAGTGAGTGAAATCGTTCATCTGCTGCCATGTAAAATTGCACTGAAATGGGACAAAAACTGAGCAGAGCCCCAGCACAGAGCTTTAATCAAGTTTACTGCTGGGGAAAGGGAACAGGGAGCGAGGCATTTACATATGGATGCTGGGGCATCCCAGCAGGCAGGACTGTGGAGAACGAACCTCATAAACATTTTAATCCACCAAAAGACGTGTTGATATTCCCACTCTTTAGAGATAGTTTTGAGTGATCCTGTCGCTATGAAAATAGCTATTGGCTGGGAAGATAACTTTACCTCATACTGAGTCAAATATAGAGGCTTCATTCTGGATTTTAACATCTCTCAATGTTGCCATGTTAAATGATGCTCAGAGGACTAGCTCAGTGATCTGTTTTGTGTTATACTGTGATATTTTCAATGAAAATGAGACTTCAGTCTGTAATTTGAGAAGAGCCAAATATTTGACTATAACCATGGCTGATGTCTAATCGGGTTTGTGTTAAACACACAGCATATGTATCTTACTGTCACTGAGTGTGCAATTGGACTGAGCTATATGGGGATCAAAGCAAGGCCCCACCAACATAATTTTTTATTATGTGTACTTGTGAGGATCAAAATACATCACATCTCAATATATATATATATATATATACTGAGGTCTGAGTGTGAGTGTGAGTGGTTGTTTGTCTCTGTCTGTCTTTGTGTGTTGGCCCTGTGATGGACTGGCGACCTGTCCAGGGTGTACCAGTGTGAGCTGGGATTGGCTCCAGCACCCCCCATGACCCGGAAAGGGATAAGCGGTTGAAGATGAATGAATGAATATTATACCAACAAAGAACACATTTTCTTTTACAAAATGTGTTCTGTTTTGCTATTTCCCCACCAGAAAGACCTTCACTACCCAGCAGTGGGCTGTACTCAGAGCGGGTTCCGCCTTCATCGGTCTCTGTCTAAAAGCTTCCTGTAAACTAAAATCTCACCTCGTCTTTAACTGCACATCATGCATACAACATTTCACACACATACAGTTCTTACACAGTACTGTAGATGTGTTTTTTCTGTTATTTATGGATTGAAGCAGTCATTTTTATTTTCTGTCTCTCTCCTCAGAGGGCGAGCGTTTGTCATGGGTTCATCTGCTCAAGCACTGTTTTTGTTTTCTCCGACAGTTGATTGCATCTCTAAGGCTGTGTTCACACAGCAGGCCCAAGTGGCCTGAATCTGGGTTTTTATCCTTACGTGGCTCAGATCTGATTGCTTAATGACGGCCTGAAATCACATGGAATCTGATCCTTTCGAACTGCATTTGGGCCACTTTCACATGTGCTTCTAAATCAAATACAGATCAGATTGTTTTGAAATGCGACCTCAGTCTGAACAGCCATGAGCCCTTTATAGGAATTCAGTGTGACTTTCATGTCACTTAAGATTGACAGTCGTCATCAATCAAAACAAATACGGCAGACAGCGGCGATGTGGGTAGTCAGTGAAGGGACAAATATTAGACCTTTTTAAACTGCAAACGCTAAAATTTTTGGCCTCCATTCTGTGATTCCCGACATTTTCTTGTTTACTTCCGTACACAGAGCGACATCTTATTTTCCTTCTTCTGGGCACATCAGGGCCAGAGCCAGTTCACATCTAAGGCAAGTTTTAAAAGGCAAAAATTGGTTCTATAAAGAAATCTGAATTGATCACGGCGGCATTAACATAGTCTCTCTCCTGTCATTGCGCATCCTGCCACCCTCTGCCCTGCATTGGCTCATTCCTATCACCTGAGCCTCCGCACATCTGACCCTCATCATCCTCCTCAGCCTTGTTTTATCTAACGCCCTCTTTCATGTACTCCCCATCAGATGTTCTAGCACAATGCTTTGATCTTGTCCCGCCTGTTTGGTTCAGCCTGAGAAGTCTGTTTTTAGCTAGGTCCCTTTTTAAGGTCCTTATTTCAGTTTAGACAGCCTTTTGTTTTACACCAGTTTCATTGGTATGGGAATGCGCTTTGAATGCCTTTTCATTTGAGCACTTGATTTTTTTTGCATCTGAGTCTGTGGTTTTTGGTGTAACCACCCTTCTGAGCCATCACATCTTTGGCGGAATTCACTTTTGACCTCTCCTAACACCAACAGTAACAGTCGCTTGTGTTGGGATACAATACAAGGGGGAAGAGCAGGGAATATATCAAGGCATTGACGTGATCAGCATCTCTGCAACTGAGCACATTCCGCAACACAACAGGTCCTCTGGAGAAGTGTCCTAAAGGAGCTGAAGTCCAATACTTGGAAAAAGTACAGTTTTTTTTTTTTTCCAGACCATATCATTTACAGTACAGTCATGCATCACAGCAGTTTGTAATGTAAGCTCTATAATGGTCAACATTTTTGGTCTATGGTAATATGTCACCACCAGTAGAGTCTGTAGGGCCCTACCTCCATTTGATCATAAAACATTTTTAGAAGTCACCAACCTGTAGCAGCTACACATCTGCATATATCACCTCTCCCTCCCACACACACACACACACAAGATTGCAATCTCACTTTATATGCAAATACATGTATACACAGTGTTGTCAGCTTTTGTGCACAAGGCTGTTGTTTATTCTGTAGATACAGTTCAACAACTGTAGCAATAACAGTATTCTGAGCCTTTCCTACAGCTCGTGAAATGTATCTCAGGTGCTTCTTATTTCTCCTGATCTTTGAAGAATCTACAGCTTCAGTGAGTGTAAACCTTAAGTCACCATTTTGTCCATTGAATTTGGACTTGGAAAAGGCCCCACAGGTGTCTGTCTGAGGTTTAACAGATGACAACACGGATCAGAGCACAAATCAAGCCATGAGGTCGGAGGAACTCCCTGGGGGAGGCTAAAATTTCTGCTGCACTGAAAGCTCCCAACAGCAGTCATAGTCAATTGACCAATTGGTCATGGTCATTTGGCTGAACTGCAGAAGTTCCTGGGAGAAATGTCCATTAGCGTTATTGTTATTATAATTACAGATCTGATCCAGGAGGCTGTGCTCATTTGAGACTCTTTCACGCAATAACCCAAGATTCATCTTTGAATCTGTGGGTTGATTTGCTGGAAAATCCTGTTCATGTCCACCAGACCGTGGAAACGGTTGCTTTATATATTACAGTTATCAGGGGTGGATAAGGCAAACCATTCTTTTTTTTTCCGCCACACTGCTTTGATAGTCCTAACTCTAAAATGTTGATGCTCTGACCTCACATGCACCAACAGGTTCCTGAGGCAGAATAAAAGTTATTTCTTTATGTAATTATATGATTTATGTCAGTAAATATGAAAATTATGTCTTTTCTACACAGTAAAGTGCACACAGAGGAATTATGTTTTTTGAATGCGTTCTGTCTTGTATTGTGTTCATCGTTTCAGAGGTTGTTCTTGGGGAAAACCATAACCACCATTATTCACTGATGGAAATGTGCTTGATGGCTTTTACGTTGGTGTCTGGAAAGTTTGTTTTAGAAAAAGATTATATGGTTTTAAGTGTAGAGTTTGGTGGTGATATGGATGTTTGAACGTTGTGAGGATGAGCGTGCAGTTCTTTTATTGTGTTTGGAGTTTTGGGAACTAGAGTGTAGTTTCAAGAGATGTGTATTAGCAATGAAATAAATAAATAAATAGAATTTATAATTAACCATGTCATTCTTCAATGATTTTGAACCTTCGTGTAGTGGCCACCAGAGATAAATCCAATCTTCATTTTTAACTAGTTTACCCAAGTCACTTTCTCACTTTCTGAGAACGGATCTCCAGTAGTTGTTTAATGGATTTTAAATCAATTGGTAAATTTAATGCTTTTATCAACATTCCAATTGAGTTCAATGTATAAAATAAAGCTAGCAGTATCACATACAATGCATTCAAAAAGTTTTAGTGAGTTGTAGATGCAACAATTGATGGATTGGTGACCTGTCCAGGGTGTACCCTGCCCTCACCCCGTATGACATGGGATTGGCTCCAGCACCCCCCGCGACCTGGAAACAGATAAGCTGTAGAAGATGAATGGATGACTGCAATTTAAATTAAATAACCCAGAGAGATTATTATTACAAAGTTTTCTCTTATTTTATAGTATTTATTTCTGGGGTCACTGGGAATCAAAATACTTATTGCTTCCTATTTAACTAGGCAGACATGAGGTTTGATGGTTTAATCTCACACCCAGCAACAATGTATTTTCCAAAATGCCAGACGATGCATTTTAGCACTAAAAAGCGCATTGGTTCCTAACTCCTTGTTCAAATGCAATAACTAAAGCAAAAAGCTATTTGCTAGTTTATTTTCAATAAACTGAAAACACCGTCAACAAGAGTCACAATGTAGGCTACCCCCCATCCCAGAATCTCTCAGTCATAATGCTCTGCAGTGATGCCTCTGCATTGTAAGATTTATATTTTTTGTTTGAACCACAGCAGCAGCTTCCACGCTGCAGCTGATCTGATTTTTATCCTATGCTCTCTGACTTCACAGCCAATTGTCCCCTGCTGTGCAGTGAGGAAACCGGTCATAGCCTTGTTAAATTGTATGAAATGAGGTCAGAGGTCAATTTGAAAGTAATGGAGTGCAGGATGAACCAAAAAAAAAAAACCCAAAACAAAACAAAAAAGAGGGTCGGTGATGCTGGTGATTCATATCAATTCAATCTTACCCTCAACGGAAAAAAATGGTGTGAAATATCTGAGCATTTTTATTGACTTCAGCAATAACATTTTACAGCTGACATGTACAATAATGCCAGAAAAATGAAAGAGGATATTAGAGGGCCGATGTGGGATTTCAATGATTTTTAGTGATTTCCAATAGAAGAAAAAAAGCTTATATTTAATTATGTGAAAATTTGTTATTCCCTATTGTCACCAGTTTACTGCCAGAGGAGAGGAGTGTTGGCTTCTAAGGCATGACATAGCTATAAGGATTGGTGGACACCTTCTACAGAAACTAGAAATAAATTAACAAGTATATGATGGGTTGCTATGAAATTTAGTTTAAATGCTAACAGTTATGCAGAAGTTGAACACTAATGACTTTTGCAAATCCCCTGATTTGAACTCTTACGCCCCTGAAACAACAACAGTCAATCAATAATTTACTTTGGGTTTATGACCAGAAACCAAAAGAAAGGTTTCCTGTAAGCTGCAGCTGCCAGCGTATTTAAATAAGGTGGTGAACATTGTGAACATGATTGTTTTAGGCATGATCTGACGCTGGAATGCCAGTGTTAGTATTTAGCTAACAGCTACACCCTCCTTGTGCCAGACTTTGGAAATGTTAGTAGTTTGTCCCCTCAGTTTGTCCATGTGTCTTCTGTGAGTGTCTCCCACAGGGCGGGGTTTGAACCGACTTTCTCCTTCACACGAGTCACCACCACACCTGACATTGAACATCCATGACCTCAACAAGCACCTTCATCTGGAAGAAGATATCAGCCCTCGCGTCCAGTCCAGGCCAGTTTGTTTTTTCCCTTCACAGTGATAACATTGGCCAGCTTTCTCGTTTGACTTTCTTCTGGAACTTGTCCAGTTTGGATTCTGCTTGTTATTCAGATCATCTAGAACTCTGCTTCAGTCATGTCCAGCCTGGAAGTCTGCTTCCTCACCAGTCCTGCTCCAGCTCAACACAGCAGACCTCCCACCTAATGACTCTGCACCTTTTGATAAATCCTCAGTCCTTCACACCATTCCTCTGGAAGCTTGTCTGCACTTGGGTCCACTTTTGATCCCTTTGTCTTGGATTCGTCCTGACATTAACAAGTGGCTGAAAAATATTTTTCAACTTTTATATAGAAATCAAAATAGTTTTAGACCAATAAATGATGAAAATGGTCTTCTCTAATTATTATTGTAATTATCATTGATATTATTATTCTTATTAGTATCGTATTTTATTTCAATAATTGTGCAGGTTTTTTTATATTTGTTTTTTTTTAAATAATAAAACCTTTTGATGAGAACTCTATCAGTAACATTGTCATGGTAATGAATGACGCGTCAGCTGCTATAAAAGCCAACCCCCGAATTTTCGGCTTCATTCAGTGTTGCCAGGTCCGCTTGATATAAGCGACTTTGGGTTTGTTGTTCTGTAAAGTCACCGATCAAATTCCGTGCTTACATGGAACTGAAAACACAGTGGATCAGTATAAATCACATCAGATTGTAAAAGAAAACAAAAAACTAGCAACGTATTGTTGAGTTCAAACTCATCATCTCTACAGAACTTTGCTTTTTATAACATTAAATTCAGTTTCATCAGAATAAGACAGCAGGGTTGTAACTGTAGCTGGGTTAAATTTGATGTGTTTAGAAACAAGTAGACCATACTTTAAGAAAAACTCCAGTGTGAAGTGTAAGGCAACCGTGACTACACAAATTATTATTAACAGCTTGTTTGTGGTGACTGTGAATAGAATAAAGGCAAAATTATTCATCCGTTCCCCTCAGTTCCATCATTATAAATATATCATATACTGTATATAATATAAATTTGTTGCATTAAGGTCGTGTCTTGTCATAACACAAACTGCTTTGTAAATGTTTGGTTATTTGTGTGCTTTTAGATGGTGTGACAAAGAGAATTCACATAAATTAAATAATGCAGGGGTTTAAACATATGAATAGAATAGATTCCTGCTCTCCCTGTGCTTTAAAGTCATATTGTGGCTTGAATTAATCCAGTCACATCATCCTGACTAGTGAGACTAATGTTTTCCTTTTTGTCTTTTTCCATTTAGATACCCTCTCTTACCCAGGACAAATCCTGAATCTGTTGGTAACAAACCTAAGAAACTGTCCTTTGAGCAGCGCCAACATTAGGTCTCTGGGGTACTCCATTCTGAGTCTTTACCGCAACCTCACCACAGGCTCTCAGGACTTCCCTGTTATTCAGTACACAGGAACCTTCTACTGTCATGAAATAGACACACCTTTTAAGCAGAGGAAGAACAGAGGGAGAATGCCAAACCCTCGCCTCTCATGGAAGGACCAGCCGCTATGATGGTTCAGCTTGCTTCAGCTTCAAGCTACGACTTTGTACCAATATTAACTCCAGTTCTTCCTGAGAGGGCAAGTCTGAGAGCACTGAGGGCTGACCGTAGGAACTGTGTCAGGCGTATGGACTTTGATGACACTTCTATTACTAGAGTTATCTCCCCTGTGTATCGCTCAGCAAGCACCCAGCTGATAAACCGGTGGAGGGTGAGCGACTACAGTGCAGGCGGGCACACCCTAATGTCTGTTTTATGTAAATTTTCCCACGGATCAACATTGTGCGGCAAGAGAAAAAATTGTACAGAAACAAGAAGCAGCAGTCTCTCTCCACCTAAGAAACGCATCAGAGTCTGATGGGATGGTCCAATAGATGTCATGAAAAACCTTGGACATCCAGGAGTTCCTGGTGGATTGTTTCCCTGCTTCTGTTTCTGACACGGTGCGGGCGTGTCTCTGCCTGCTCCTGCTGCTTGCTACTTTATTCACTTTTGAATTAATTTACTTTTTCTACAAGTCTTGGATATGATTTTATTCTTTTTCTTTTAAGTAAACCAAGACTTTCTGAATCATTTTTCTACCTTTTATAACTGAGACAGCGACCACAATCTTCTCAAGATGCCCAAAGGAGTATTCTAAACAAAGTCTCCTTGTGAAAACTGTCGGATATATCAACAAGAAATTCTTGCTCTACAAAGAAGGATTTTTGCCTTAGAAACAGAAAAAGGACTTCATGAAACACTTCCAGTGGAATCCAGTGGTAAGAAGTCCACATTTACTTTCAAAGGAAAGGGTGAAAAAACTGCTACTTTCAACTTAAAGCTAAATGACACTGTGTCTTTTCCATGACTCTGTAAAGACACTTATAATGAACTTGGTGCTAAGCCGAAGCGACGGCAAAATGCTGGGAACAATGAGGGATTTGTAACATTGCCCCGAATAAAGTTAACAAACAGATTTTTACCACTGTCTGAGGCAAATGTGACTGAAAATAACAAACAGAGAGAAAACTATAAAATCACTGGGAACTGAAGGCAGCACAGAGCAGCAGATGAACAGAAAAACTGTGCCAAGAATCAAGGTCAAAGATACTCTTGTGCTTGGAGATGGAGCCATATCTAACATAAACATGAACAGAATGATTACTTGCAGCTATCCCAGTGCAAAAGTCTCTGATATCATAGAACGACTGCCCGAGGAACTGGCAGAACACCAAGGAGTGAAACAGCTGATTATCCACGTGTGTGCAGTGGACATCAGAAAGAACCAGCCTGAAATCTTAAAAAAATACTTTTTTTTTTTTTTTTTTTTAAACTGTTTCATAGTCTTGATAAAGTGGCAATACCCACGTTCATTAGTGGACTTCTCCCAAGCGTCGACAGGAGGATCAACAAATTCAGCCGGCTGCTTCAACTGAACGCACGGCTGTCCAAAGTCTGTGAGGCCATCGAGAACATCGAGACGGGTAACCTCTTCCATGCTCTGAGGCATCAGAATAGGCCTGAACCAGATCCTGTGCTGCCACAGAGAGAAGAGAGGAGCGAGAGCAGGGCTCCTGCCTCGCCAACCAAGGACCCAGCGAAGGATTTGGCCACAGCAACTACAGCAGCACCTGCAGCATCCACAACACAGGATTCAGATGCAGCAGCTCCTCCATCACCTGCACCACAGGCCTGGGACCCACCTGCTGCATCTACACCCTCCAGAGAAGCTTCACTATCGTTCTCGTCTCCACCGTCACCCATGAGATTTCCTGATCACCTTGAAAGCTTGGTGAAATCTGGGATCAAAATGGTTCCCCTCACTCCGGACATGGCAAGATCAAGGATTCGATCCCCAAAAAAGAATCGCGCCCCTCTCCCTCCTCAGCTTACTCCACCAGCCAAGGCCCTCCCAGCTTGGCCCGCACCACTGGTGCCCACAGCTGTTATCTCCAACAGCGTCAATGCTGTTGTCTAGGACGCCAAGGGCCTCTGCGTTGCTAAGCCCCATATCAACCAGAGGTCCAGGGAGGGAGGGTTCTCTTCTAAAACAATAACTACTGTCAAACCACAGAGATTAAATAAGAGACGGACAGTTAGACTGTCCGATCAAAGAAATCTAATCCATATCCCCTGCAAGAACGCACCATCCAGTTCGACTCCAGCTAATCTTAAACACGCAATACTCAATGTCAGATATTTAAATAAATCTTCCATAATTAATAGTTTTATTTCTTCTTACAATCTTGATTTTATGTTTTTAACTGAGACATGGCTCGACAAAAAACACAGCTAATGTAGTTTTAATTGAGTCTCGTCCACCTCACTTCAATTTTGTGTCTGAAACACGACAAAACCAGAGGGGTGGAGGTGTTTGTGCCATATTCAGAGACAACATACTTAGCCACAAATTGTCATTTGGGGTTTTTTCATCATTTGATTATGTGCCATTCAAAATGGAGCTAAATTAATCTTCCATACTTTATATCACCCTCTACAAACCCCCACAGAATTGCTTTATTGACGATTTTAGTGAATTACTTTCAGTTGTGTGCACTGAATTTGACTGTTTGGTCATTACAGGTGACTTGAATGTTCATGTGGATGTAGCCAATGACAGGCACGCTAAAGAACTCACTGCGTTCCTTGAAAGGTTTGGTCTAACTCAGCGTGTGAGTGAACCCACTCACAGCAGAGGGCACACTCTGGATGTGCTCATTACCAAGAGTGTTATTATGTCAAATGTGAACGCCGTCAATGTTGCTTTATCTGATCATTTTTGTGTTTTCTTTGACTTGTCTGTTACACCCAAACAGGTAGCTGGGTCTGCAGTTGTTCAAGGAAGACTTATTAATATACAGCACAGGAACACAGTTTATGGAAATGATTAGGTTTGAAAATACCCCGCGTTCTAATGTTGATGACCTGTTGAACTCTTTTACAGCAAGTGTTTTAAATGTTTTGGATACCATTGCTCCTGTCAAGGTTAGAATGGTTAAAAGTGTGTCCTACCACAACTATGCAGATGACACTCAGATCTACGTGTCACTGATGGCAGGTGAACATGGGCCTGTAGATACACTCTGTCACTGCATTGAACAGATCAGTGTGTGGATACAAAAAAATATTCTCCAGTTAAACTCAGACAAAACTGAAATCATTGTCTGTGGCCCACAGAAACAAAGAAAAAGAGTTATCAGTCACCTCGAGACTCTCTCTCTAAAACCTAATAATCAGGTTAGAATTCTAGGGGTAATTTTAGACTCAGACCTGAACTTTAACAGCCACATTAAAGCAATAACATCAGCAGCTTTTTATTATCTAAAAAACATTGCCAGAATCAAAGGAATAGTGTCTAAACCAGACTTGGAGAGACTAGTCCATACATTTGTCTCCAGCAGGTTAAACTACCGAAACGGCCTGCTCACTGGACTCTCTAAACGAGCTGTAAGACAGCTGCAGTACATCCAGAATAATGCTTCTCGAGTCCTGACTAGAACCAGGAAATACGACCATATTATACCAGTGCTCAGGTCTCTGCACTGGCTTCCTGTCGCTCAGAGAATAGACTTTAAAGCAGCTCTGCTTGTTTACAAGTCTCTTCATGGTCTAGCACCAACGTACATCTCTGACATGTTAGAGCCATATGAACCATCTCGGGCTCTGAGAACCTCGGGGAGTGGTCTCCTGGTGGTACCCAGAGTCAGGACTAAACATGGTGAGGCTGCGTTCCAGTTTTATGCTGCTAAAGTCTGTAACAGTCTTTCAGAAGATGTGAGACAGGCCTCAACGCTGACAATGTTTATATCCAGGCTGAAAACAGTTCTATTTAGGTGTGCATATGACAACTGAAAGTATTTTATCTGCGATTTTGATAGCTTTTAATTCATTCAATGATTATTTTATGTTTTATGTAATGATTTTGTCTGCCTTCTTGTAATTTTTTGTATCTGTAAAGCACTTTGCATTACCCTGTGTACGAATTGTGCTCTATAAATAAACTTGCCTTGCCTGGTGGACCTCCAGGTTCTTCAATGCTTGAATAACATTTAAACTACTGCAGGTTTTGATCGGAGCCTTCAGTATGGATATGGCTCAACAATCAACATTTATTACTGAAAATGAGACTGACAACATTGGTGTCCTGTGTCGGGCATGTCAACAGGACTATATGCACTCCTCAGAGCTAGCCTGAGCATCTGGCTGGGCTAATGAGGCCCCAAGTAGCGTCTTGCACCAGGGCTCATGCAGACATTCTGAACCATATCAAGCATATGGTTGGCTGAGGAGTAAATTTGTAAATAGTTTATTCATGATTGTGACACACAGGTCAGTATTATTAGTGCATATTGCACTGGTGTTTTGTGCGCACTTCTTTATTTCTCGAGCTGGCCTGTGTGTCTGAAGTGGAATTCTGCTCCTGGGAACATCTCAGCTTCATGTACAGTGTCAGAGCTACAACACAACTGATCCACCAAAGACTGGCAGGATAAATAGAAGAAGACAGAGTTAATTCCATCTGCACTTCTCTGCCTTCTGCGTTCTAACTGTATCAGCCAGCAGTGGACATAGTGTTAAAGACTGATATGTCTGTGCTGGATGCCTGGGAGCCAATAAGTCTTCTGATGAAAATCAACTTTGAAGAGTGTCCAAGAACAAACACATTGGTAAGTAATATTTTACAAACATCTCAAAGTATTAACTGTCTCCTCTCTTATCAACTGTTTGTCTCAAAAGGGGAAAGGGAATGAGATGGGGAAAGAACAAAATTGTCGGGACAATAAGAAAGGGGGCTGAGAAAGAAAGGGGACAATCACAAAAAAGTACACAGTTATGCAATGTTATTATCACAAATTTTGATCAATAGTCTTTTTTTTTATTCATTTGATATAATATGAAAAATATACGTTTATTCCATCTAATCTGGTTGCTAAAGATGTTTATTAATGGTTTCTTCCTTCCCTCTCTTCTGTTAATTGTCTTTTAGGGAAGAAGAAAAATGTCCAAACCAAGATGATACAGCAAACCTTTCATTTAAAAAGATAAGTACATGGTTATTCTATTGTACTTTAGTACTTGTAATATGTCTTTGGTGCCTGGTAGATTTATTAACTGTTATGGAATCTATTTGTTCCAGAGAGGAGAGGTGATGAGACAACCATCTCATTATCAAAGATGAGTATACACTAAATCTACATTATTATTCAAGTTTTTATTTTTATGAACAAGTTTAATGTTATAATTATTGATAAGATCAGTAACTGTTATTTTCTCTTCCCTGTCAACTGCATTTTAGAAGAAGGAAAGGAAACCACAAGTAATAAACAACCAGATAAGGTGAGTGGAGATGAAAGGAGCTTCATATTGGATGCTCTGATTGAAAACTGCTGAGACTGATATTTCTTTTGTACAATTACTTAAGTTGATAACTGGTTGCCCTCATTTGTTTCAGGAGAGAGGAGAGTAAACAACACAAGAGACAAGAGAAAAAAATGAAACCCAGTGAGCCCTCTTATTTACAAAAATAAGTATCTTCTTGTTTATTATTCGTAATTTTAAGCATATGTAAACATTTATTACCTATTTTTATAAAAAATAATGTACTGTTGAGTTCTGAACATATTCACCAGGTTGTTGAGGCTCTCATTCCCTCTTGTCTGTTTCTATTTCCAGTGAAGACAATCAGCTTCGCACATCTGGCATCGCACAAAGTTCCACATCCAAGTCTTAAAAAGATCGTTATACAGGAGTAAATCACAACCCCTTGGGATAAGTTTTGCTTTCTGTTTAAACCCATTCAACTGAACTGTGTTGGTGTTTCACGTATTGATTATCAAGAAATCCAAAGGAAAGATTCCAATTTATCCTCTAAATATCGTCTGTGTTTTCTGATACATGTAAGATTTGTGTTTGGCTTGATTAAATAAATGTTCACATGGCAAGTTACAGTGTCTATTTTATGGTGTTCAATTAATATCAATTTCCATCAAGATCTGAATGTTGAATTGTATTTAAACAATGACATTTTGTGTGAAGTACATGTATACATGTAGAATAGATGTAAAACTGAGATCTGGTGCTCCATAGAAACTCACTAGCAACAAGTACCCTTTGCACGTGGTTTGATGGCAAAAAATTATTTTACACTTTTAAACCATATTATGTCCTCCCTCAGCTCAACAATTAAATTGTTGAGTACAAGATTTTTTCAGTTTGAAGTAAATGTGACCCATCAAAATGAGAGGAGAAGATTTATGTCATAATGAAAGTATTCAAGGATAAAAATAGATAGATAGCAAAAGACTGTACCTGGTGATGTGCTTGCCTCCTCACACTGCAGCACACCACAGTACTCCCAGTGGATGTTGGGATTTGTGGTGTAATACCAGGGCCTGATTTCTCCTGGGTTCCTACAGTGATTGTCTGAGTTATTTAATTCTGGAATGACATCTACGGACAGGCGGTGCTGATGGGGAACCTAAAGGCAATGACATCACAAAGATCTATAAAGCTGTAAGTATCACCAGGAATGCATAAACGGCATATAATCGACCAAAAAGGGGAAACAGAGGTTGTGTGTTTTTTACAACAGTTGTATTTTGGAAAAGGAAATGTTTGTTTCTATTCTGGAAAATGTTGTTTCTTTGTTCAACCTATCGTGGTAAGGTGCAGACATCTGGGAGCCAGCCTGTGTCCAGAGGTGTTTTTGAGGAAAACATTATCTGCTCTGTTCTGTTGTTGACCCTCTGTTCTGGCAGGAGGTAAAGAGGAAACAGACTTGACTTGAGGGATCAATTAAATCTGATCAATAAATTTCTTGCCCAGGTTTTTTTTTTTTTTTCCCTGCAATGTTCAAGAGGTGTTTCCAGTCAATTTTTATGGACACTCTTTGCTTTTCATGTCAAAATGAAAATAAAAGGGTCTTGAGGCACAAAGCCCCTTTTTGGGTCTGTAGTAAGGTTACAGTTTAGTAACCATAGGTTGTAAAATGGTCCAAAGTCAGGGACATTTGGGGTTACATGGTGGTTTCTGCTGTTGAGAATGCCAACTCAAATACTGAACATCTGGTGTCTCTGTGTGTCACAGGCTCTAGACATCAAAAGCGCAATGATCCAGCCCATCTCGAGACATGTGAATTTATGAGCAGAAAAGGCTGCGTTCAACACATGTGCTGTTGAGCAAACTCTCCTCGGGGTTGATTCCATGAGAAGTCAACTCTCAGGTCTCCAGGAATGCTAAAAACAACAACTCCTCACACTCAGACTACAAATGAGGTAGTATGTCTCTGCCTTCCAAAATAATATATCCACTATTGGCAGGGGATGGAATGAAAGTCTCCATTGCGGGGGTCCGAGACTTTGTTCCCCCAACCATCCATCACAGTCTCCTCCCTGCAGATATTTTGCAGCACTGAATGTCATGTCCATGTACATCTAAAACTGCAAAACTGAGGTCGCCCTACTGGGAAAAAACCAGAGAGACCAAAGAATTTTTTTTTTTTTTTTGCTGAGAGCGAAATCATTAAAAACATTAAATACTTGTACTACTTTTTCATAGGTAAAACCAATTAACAGTGAACAAGTCAGAGTAACAGCGTGTTTAATGCATTAATAATGCATTTAGCTGCTGTTCCTCTCTATGACTCAGCACAAAGTAACACACTACTCACACTGTAACATCCATATATATATATATATATTTATATATGTGTGTGTGTGTGTGTGTGCTGATCATAAATGTGATTTGCCAGTATGGTCTAATAGTGTATGAAACAGCGTTGTGCTCATCTCCTGTATGATTCACATGTATGTACAGAATCTTTTATATTCAACATTAAAGCATCTCCATGATGTACAGACCATACATGTGGACTTTAAACAGAAGCATCCCTGTTAGCGAAACACTGCCTGAGAAAAATATTAAGAACACCGAGAGTATAACTATTTCAACAAAAAGCTTACTGATGGAAAAGGAATTTGAGATTATTATGTAATTTGTATCTATTCATTACCCAGCATCTGAGAAACACAAATGCCCCCAAAAAGAAGAAAGATAATTTTAACAATCTGAGTGTAACTCAACCAATGAAAAACGTAGCCCTTTAGACCTTTTGAGTTCAAATTGGTGCAATCAGCTTTGCATTGCCCTCTGGGAGATGAGTTCCAAAAGACATTATCCCAATCATGCTTATTACTATACTTAGAAGAGGAAATGAAACCTTAGAGCTGGCCAGGAATTTAAGAATCATCATCAAAATAATCCTGCCTTGTTTAAAAGCCAACGTTTTTGTCTTATGTTTGGCAAGCATATCATATCACAAAATTCCTGCCTTTTCTTGGAAGCAACACGTACATTCCAACTTCCTGATGTCACTTCAATCCTGACTGTGATACAGAAAATGCGTTTTCATTATGGAGCTAACCCTAACCCTAACCGCCACTCTTATTGTCACCCTCATTTTATTTCAAAGACATTTTCTAATTTCTGATGTTCTAAGTGGAGTCCTTTCTAAACAAAAATCTTGTTAAGCAGTGATTCTTGAGATAAGGGGCAAACAGGGTTTGATTTTCCTAAAAATGTTTTGGATAATTTGTCAAATATATGAATACATTTTTGTCAAATGATGTTTTGTCTATCCAAACATGCTTTGGTTCAACCTCCCAGTTGTAGATTTTTTATGTAAATTGTATGTTTGCTGGAACACCACTTGATTTTTCAGAAACATAAAAATACTTATTGAAATGATTTGAAATGATCTTGTCTGAAATATTTTCACTCATTAGTTTCCCTGGTTCCCCTAATAATGCGCACAGGTCTTTAAATCAATAAAATAGCATTTGTAAAGCCAAAAAAGTCAACATTTAATGAGTAAAATTTAAATTGTATCAAGAGTTACATTTGTCTTTAAACCTTTAAAGATTTAACAGTGACTTTTTTAAGCATTAAAAATACACGTGCACATTAGAAATGTGTTAGTCTCTGAACAAATATCCTCCAAAGAATAAAACAAATGTCCTTTTCAAGGAAATACTTTAAAAAATATATCTGACAGAGTTGACACATCAAAATTGCAGGAACAGTAAATAGATCACCAACTTGAAAAATCTTATTGAAAAGGTCCTCTGAACTCTCCCCAAACTGTATAGGTAAAGAAAATACTGTAATAGATGAAGAAAACATCTGACATTATATTTTTCCCCTGAAAAACTGAATTTTGTTAACACAGGAGTTCACAAATCTTTAAAATACAAATTTCAATTTATTTTTTGCAAAGAAAGAGTATAATCACAAAACAAACACAATGCCTTAGATATTAGTCGGTTGATAAGTATTACATTTTTGACATAGCATTACAAAGTACTTGACACTACAAGTAATTTTTTTACAGATTTGTCCTGATTTCCAATAAAACAATGAAATGCCAGTAGATTTAACGATATTTTCAGTAATTTTAGGTTTTATGTTTAAAATTACAGTTAGTAAGTTAGTCCGACTTACTGCCGAATACCCGCACACAGCTCTCGCTTTGGGCATAAAGAGATTGGATGGCCCTTAGAAGTGACCCCCTCACCCCATACTCCAGCAACCCCCACAGAAGCTCCTGGGGGACCCGGTCGTATGGCTTCCCCAGGTCCACAAAGCACATGTAGACTGGATGGGCATACTCCCAGGCTCCCTCCAGGATCCTCGCAAGGGTGAAGAGCTGGTCCATTGTTCCACGACCAGGACGGAACCTGCATTGTTCCTCTTCAATCAGAGGTTCGACGATCGGCCTGACCCTCCTTTCCAGCACCTTGGAGTAAACTTTCCCAGGGAGGCTGAGTAGTGTGATGCCTCTATAGTTGGCACACACCCTCTGGTCTCCCTTTTTAAAAAGTGGGACCACCACCCCAATAGCAATTATATATTGGGGTGGTTGCTGTCCCCCAATAACAAAGCCAACCACCACTTGTTCCAAGTGAGGGTTGGCTTCTGCCCGGGCTTGGCCATGTCACCAATCCTGTTCGTGATTTTCATGGACAGGATTTCTAGGCATAATTGAGGGGGAGAGGGGCTGCAGGTCGGGGGGCTCAGGATCGTATCGCTGCTTTTTGCGAATGTGGTGCTGTTGGCACCATCGGTCTGTGACCTTCAGCTCTCACTGGACAGGTTCACAGCTGAGTGTGAAGCGGCTGGAACGAAGATCAGCACCTCCAAATCAGAGGCCATGGTTCTCAGCAGGAAACCGATGGACTGTCTACACCGGGTTGGGAATGAGTCTTTGCTCCAAGTGAAGGAGTTCAAGTACCTCGGGGTCTTGTTCACGAGTGGGGGGACTTTGGAGTGTGAGATTGGCCGGAGAATCTGAGCAGCGGGAGCGGTACTGCAGTCGCTGTATCGCACCGCTGTAACGGTGCAATACCCTCACCTATGGTCATGAGAACTGGATCATGACCAGAAAGAATGAGCAACTGAAATGAGCTTCCTCAGAAGGGTAGCTGGCTTCTCCCTTAGAGATAGGGTGAGGAGCTCAGTCATCCAAGAGGAGCTCAGAGTAGAGCCGCTGCTCCTTTGCATTGAGAGGAGCCAGTTGAGGTGGTTTGGGCATCTGGTTAGGATGCCTCCTGGGCGCCTCCCTTGGGAGGTGTTCCAGGCACGTCCAGCCGGGAGGAGGCCCCGGGGCAGACCAAGGACCAGGTGGAGAGATTATATCTCCACTCTGGCCTGGGACCCGACCTCGGATAAGCGGACAAAGATGGATGGATGGATTACAGTTAATTAACCATAATTTAAGATTACATTAATATTATGTTTTTTAATGACAATTTATTATATTTGTACATCTTTAACTGTAATTTTACATACATGTTTCTGTATTTTTTACAGAAACATGGCTTTATTACCATTTTCCCCAAGACAATGTAATAACTGTAAATTAACAGATACTTGCAGTAATTGAAAGATTTACCTTTAGAATGGGGGTTATGCGTAACCTACTTCCGCATTCTGCTAAACAAGTCTCACAACTTCCGGCTGAAGTCCTCGGTTCAAGAGTGGTTGAATATGGCGCTGTTTAACTCAAGATGCCTGCAGGAGTTACCAAAACTGAGTACAACCAATGTCAATCGTATCTGCAGGACGGCATCTGAAACTCCTACCACCAAAATGGACAAGGGATTTCAGCTATACGTTTTCTCTTACATATGTGACAACGAATGTTTGTATCCGCTGGCTTAGTGATAACTAACGTTAGCATTCCCGAACAGGAATAATGCAGTTGTCACTACTAGCTATGGTAGCTAACAATAACATTAACTAACTAGTCATGCTCTGCACATTTCTGATTTTTATTACTAGCCATAGACCTATATAATCACTTTGTCATTTTATTGTTCACCAGTATCAAACAAAGACAGGCTGACTGGTGCTGTCAGCATCAGGGTAGGCTGTCACAGGTCTATGAGGAAAAACGAGAAGCCACACAGCCTGAGAGTAAAGTTAGGGATGGGTTGGGTGTTCTGTTCGGGTTTTCAATCTGTTCCAGTTCAGGGACAGTATTTATCAAGCCTCTTAGGATAAGAGTAAAAGTTTAAAAGACTAATCGGTGATCATGACCGGGTCCCTTTGAATATCTAATCACCATAGTCAGAATGGCAGGAGCTGTCACAGTCTGAGATGCTTCGTAAACGCATGCACAGTTGTTCCAAGTTCAGTGTTGTTGTTTGTCTACTTGTTAAAAGATGTGCATAGTGAGGTTACTGGGGTATAGATGACTCTGACTGGACATCCTTGATTTTTGACATTTTGACATTAAATATTTCATGCCTTTCAGCTGAATTTGGATGTTGGCTTATTTCACTATTGTATTGTTATATTAACATATTCCCGTTATTTGTGTATATTTTCTTATTTCATGTTTAGTTTGATTTATTCTAAATGCTTCTAAAAGAAGCAATTTGTTCATCAGGAAGTTAAACCATAACTGTTATATAAATATGTGCTTTGTATCTTGCAATAAACACAGATTTTTTTTTTTTCACAAAGATTTATTTACAAAAAATTATTAAATCGTTTGATTTCATACATTTTATTAAATTTACAAGAGATATAGAGGGGGACAATTCACAAACAGTTGGCACTTTGAAAAATGAAACCACTCAAAGTCAACATACAACTTGTAATTATCAAATCAAATCAAATCAGATTTATTTATATAGTGCCAAATCATAACAAAGTTACATCAAGGCAAAGATAATAATTTTATAAAAGAGTTTAGTCTTTATAAAGTTAGAGTTTCCAAGTTGGCGCCTATTTTCAGTTTGTTTGGCCCCGCCCATAACGACCAACCGGCTGAGTCTGAAGAATGACAGTTAGTTGGATTATCTCTGGTGTCCGTCCAATCAGTCATGCAGGGGAAAGACGTGTCCTCATGGACTCTCTGAATCTTCAAGGAGGATGTCTGAGACAGTTACAACGGACATGTCAACCAAACACTGTTTGAGGTGAGTGTCCCAGATAACGCATGTGAACGATATTAATTCATTTTCATACCTCCAGTGGACAGCCTTGAAGCTAACATTAGCATCCCTCTGATAAATTGCTACCCTCGCATAAGCTATTGTTAGCAGATAGCTATCGTTTTTTATGGTTTTGTGACTAAGTGATTGATGGTCACTTTGTTTTATAGATATTCAGTATTCATTGTTAACGAGCGCTTTCGGTCAAAGCCTTTTCCAACATGGCCAGAGGTTAGTCTAATTGTGTTGCTCTCTGCTGATGTATGTTCGTGATTTGAATGCAGTCAAACTGCTGTATGCTGCTCTGTGTAATGTCCCCCTCGTCCTCCGAGAGTCCCGCAGAGACTTGAGATCGTTAATTTAAGTTTTTAAATTAGTTTCGTCCTAGCATTAGCATGCTAAGTTAGCCTGCTCACTGCCCTCTTCCCTCGCTAGTCTGCTCCTTTTTTCCATCAGGAGAGTTTATTTCTGTCTGTAGCCACAAGTGTGGAGATGTTTGTTCATTTGTGTTTAAATGTTTGAGTGTTAATCTCTGGGTCTATTTGCTGTGTACATGCTGTTGCTGCTAATGATACAGATGGCTGCTGAATGTGATATTAGTCCATTTGGATTTAAATGTTAAACTGAGGTAGTGAAATGCGTTTTCTGGTTACCATATTAAGTTTGGTTAGATTGTTTAATCTATAAAAAAAAAAAAAAGAAAAAAAAAAGCAGCATTACTGATCTCATTTATTTTTGGGTTTCCTGTTGAACTTTAAATGCGGAAGCATTGAAAGCAGTGACTAACCTGTTTAAAGGACCAATTTGTGTTATTTTTTTGTAATTTAATTTTACTTTGCAAAATTGATTATGTTATTGTAACATTTCATATGTTAAAAAGCCTTTTCTAACTCACACACAGCTCACAATTTCTGTGTGTTTCTGTCTGTCGCCCCAGTTGCCAAGTAAAGATCCAGAGATCCAGTCCTGACTCCTGCGTCCAACTCGGGACAGAACAGAGACATTAAGTGGAGACAGGTTACATATATTTGATATATGATAGAGGATGACTCCCAGTGAATATTTGTTCAGTTTACTAAAATGATTGTTAAATACCCTAAATTTACAGATAGCATCTTTAAATATACCTATTAATGTATTCTGATGTACAGTGTTTAATTTCCCATTGTCCAATTCTCTAAAATAACCACTGTAATACTGTAGATGTGCAGAAATTCCTATTTGATTAAAGGTACATATTTTGTTTATACATTGTGTCATTTTTTTTTTACTTGGGGAAACCACAATTATGCAGAAAATCAGTGTAGATGGACAAGAAATGACTACTAAATACCCTTAATTAACAGGGATTGTCCTTAAATGTAGCTATTTTTGATGTATTTGTTATGTATTTAGCCTGTTTTTCCACTGTCCAATGGTTGTTTTTTAATAATTCTCTAAAATGACATAAATACTGTACATTTGCAGACATTTATCTTTAATTTTAGGAACCTAGTTTGTTTTTATACGTTATAACGTTGTTATTGTACTTGGGAAAAATTGTATTTTAACATGAAATTACTGTAGAAAGACTTGGCTCTTTCCTAAAATAAATAATGTATACCGTGAAATTACAGAGATTAATCTGAAAGGTATCTGATTTTAATGTTTTTTGACATATGTATGTTATTTTACAGTATTTTGGGAATTTATCAACTATAATATACTGTATTTTAATAGATTTTGACTCTAAAAATCTACTCTGTATTTTTACGGTTATTAAATGTAGTTCTGTGATACAGTTATTTACTGTAATTTTACAGTATCCGTATGGAAACTTTGCTGCCAGTGCTTTTACCGTTTCTTTTTTGTTTAGTTTTTTTTACAGTGTACATTACCATTCTGCAATATGGCCTTTATTATGGATAAGCATGCAACACTTTAATGCATATCAGGCTGAGCGGCAGATTCTTTAACATATTCAAGTACACTACATCACAACTAGTTTTAATTTGACACACGAAACTGCAGTAGCAACGAAAATGCATAGGAAGTGATATTATTGGTATAAACAATATTAAAATGCTTAAAATGGACACTAAAATGGCATATCTTCTTATATCACACTGAATTCTTACAGGAGCCATCTTGTTTATCATCTGTTGGTCATGGTACAGCCAATCTATATAAATAAATGCTAGATTGCAGAAAATTGTACTCAAATGTTGACGTTTAGTCACTTTGGAGTTGATATGCTAAGGTTGTGACATGTGCATATTAGCAAATAGATATGAAATACAAAGTATTTTAAAAAACTTACCAGAGCTAAAATGCTCTCATGTCACCAGGAAGACCTAGGAGGAAGGAAAGGGGTCCTTTGAGTTATACCTTTTCTACATGATTCCAGATTTTTTTCCCAATTTAAAAAAGTCTGATGGTGTTGACGAAAACTTCGGACACATTTTAAATTGACCAGAAAGTGCATTAAAAACATTTCAAAGCACTGGAGTCTGATGGGTTTCTGTAGGCACTGGTCATATATCATTTAGAATAAAAACAAAATGTTAGATCAAAACACACTTTGCAGTGCTATGCTTGTCCTGTTTATGATTTTGCTAGGTTTTTAAAATAAATTATACACATTTTAAGCTAAGAAACTGTGATTTATGTCACGGACATGTTTTGTCCCAGCTCTCAAGAATCACTGAACAAATATTAGAGCTGTAGGTCAGTTTAATTACTTTCCTGCAAACATTGGGATTCGTAATCTTGCCTGGCGCTTGAAAAATTACAACAGGGTGAGTTTAGAGACAGCAGCGTTTTGGCACTTGGAGCATTCTCACACTTCACTAAATGTCACCATGTGCAGTCACTCAGCGCTTGGCAGAGGTGAAGACTGCTGTCAAAATATCTTGTAAAAATACTTTGCTTCTTTACAGCTACATCCTGCGCCTCCCCGCCACCTCTCCATCCACTCTGTCTGACTGTAGTCGCTCTCGGGGTCTAGTCGTCTCCTGAGCTCACCCAGCTGCTTGAAGTGGTGGGTGGAAGTGGCCTCGCTCTGACAACGGCTCTCCCAGCACCAAAGAGTGGGAGGCTCAGGAGATGGAGGTGGTGGGAGTTGTGTTGCCCTGAGACAATGATTTCAGCTTGGTTATATAACAGAACAAATTTCAGAGGCAGGTAATGTGATGATGCAGCCGTGTCTGTGGAAGACCTACGCTCACATGGGACACAGAAAATGCACGCAAGTGCATACAAATGAGTAAGTTGTACAACTGCAGTTGGAATAGTTTCCGAAAAGACAAACTGGCCTTGACATATAATGCAGAAGCAGTTAGCTTTCACCTTCGGCCCTCAAGATACAAGAGAATATGATACCAAAACAGGTCTTTTCAGTGTTTTGTGGATATTTCTCAGGTTTTGTTGAAGTATCTGCCTGGAAGAGCTGACATCCCGTGTGGCTCACATTAGTCAGGGTAAAAGAAATGGAAGAATGGGTATACTTGTTTACACTTTATTTCACTTGTGTACTTGAATTTCAAAATCTTCTTTATTTCAACCTGGTGTATTTCCTGAAAATCCTTCTGGAGAGTGCCTGATTCCACATAAACCCCTGTTTAGATGAACCATTTCAAACAAACCCAAAGTAATTACAAAGTAGCTACGTAAAACTGCACTGGGATGTGACAGACTTTTGTGTTGTATTTTTATTTTTTTTTACCTAGGGATTATCAACCAACATGAGCGCACAGTATTTTTTCCGCAGTTACCATGATGCTACTGGTTCCTTGTGGGTCCAGCTGCCTTGAGTCATTTCCTCAGTAGATTTTTAGGAGGGGGAATGAAAGTCCCCTCATCAAGCAAACAACAACAATAAGTGGTAAAAAAAAAATATTCTTGCACATCAGGCCTATTATTCAAAGTCTGGAATAAACAAGTCCCAGTCTGACTCCACTTTGAGCTCTTATTACTTGTTCAATGTCTTTGTATTGCGTTACTAAGCTGACCAGACCAACTGCCCCACAATAACTTTCACTTTGCTATAGAGTAAAAATGACTTATCTGTATGTAACTTTGACTCTGAAAAGTGAGACAGCCTTAAACTTGCACTTTATCTAAGGGGAAAGCACACTTTCCCCTTCAAGACAGTCAGATTGTCTTGAAAATTATGGGAAAAAGGTCCCACTTCACCAGTGATTTATTAGCTTGGTAAAAATTTTCAAAATGAGTGCTTGGTCTCAGTCTCTAGTTTCAAGTCTTCAATACAATGTTTTCATTCTTTAAATGATGGTCCCATTTAGAGGAGACTAGACCATAATGCAGGGTGTGCATTAGTGCCAGGGTTCTTTGTGACTGACAATCTTTGCCACACAAACAAGATAGAGTACAGAGCAGGTCAGATCCAGACGTCACTCCACCTTCTTCTCCATCTTCTCCTCCAGACATGGTTTGTTCGGGTTTTCAGAAACTGCGACCGTGACAGCCAAATTGCAAAGTGGAGGCTTCAAGACCACAGTGCATAAAACAATTGGTGGTGACTCAATGCCAATAACATTGTGGGTAATTGGATTTTTTGCGGTGCTCACTACAAAAATTAAATTACAGCAACTCGTAATGACTGCAACAGCAGGGGCAGTGAAATATACACATGATGCAAACTGACTGAGTCAGTGATGAAGTTGAATATCTATCGATTGACCCGGTGTTACAATTTCCCAACTGGTTGTCCAATCCAACCAGGACCTTTTAGGGGCGAGTACCTCAACAGGTTGTCTGCCGCAGCGACAAGTCACATCTAAATTTCTTTATTTGTCCCAAAGTAGTGAATGAGCAATTGTTTTAACAGCAAAGAATAAAAAACAAGGCAAAAACATTAAACTGAGACCAAAAAGTGGATGAGTGAAGGTAGAAGGAAGGGAAGTTATGGGGTTATTTGCAGTTACATAGAGACACATTCAAGCCTATGGCAAGTTTAGATGCACCAATTATCTTCAACATGTATTGTCTCCCTATGCCTGCTTGGCATACATACATACAAACTCCATACAGAAGAACCCAGAACATTTTTGCTGTGAGGTGACAATGCTGACCCACTGGTTGTTGATCCAGGCCCGCCGATAGGGGGGGGGGATAAACAGGTCTGTTGTCCCGGGCCCAGGGTAGAGGGGGGCCCAGAACTGGGGCCTCGTTAAATTATGGAATAATTTTTCAAAATTTCGCAAAATAAGCCTATTTGTAGAAAGGATTATGTAATATTTGAGTTACATAAGCTTCTTATTTATTTTCTTCCTAATTACCAAACCCCCCCGCCCAACAAGTGGTTTGGCCATCAATCCTTTCCTAAGCCCCGCCCCCCTTGGTTACTATACCTAGCTGTTTTCTGTTGTCTGAAGTTCGGTAGGAAAATGTCCAGTCAGCAAAACATTCCAACAAACAAATATTTTAAAATAGGTGGTGACGGTGAAGCTGGGACGAGAAATGTAGAGCAAGGTAAGAAACAACGCAGTTAACCTTGTAATGTAAACCAGTTAGGGTACCCTAGAAGAAGAGGAGAGCAGAGGAGAGGAAGAGGAGATGAGAGGAAAGTATGTATGTCTGTATATAAAAGTCTAAATGTTATTGTTATGTATAAAGTTTTGTGAATGGAAAATATTTGAATGTGGCTAATTTACATTCTTCTCTCTACTGTATCTTATCAAACTGTGATTAAATCAGCACAGAGAGATAGGTGGAGGGGGGGGGCCCAGGCAAAACTGTCAGATGGCCTGTGTTGATCTATCAAAGTTTTGGCGCACATAAGAACTGTTGCCTGGTCTTTTGATGCAAGATTCATTCATCTTATTGTTTTGCGACGTAAAAACAGGGCATAATTATGTAAATTTCCATTTCTGTGTGACTGCTTTCAAGCATGGTAAATTACAACTGAGGTCTGACAACACATTGTTGTTTTTGATCCAGCACCTAAAACCAGGACAGCAGATACAAAAGGTTGTTCAATTCATTTTTAACTTGAAAAGCTAATTTCACAATAATATGTATACCTGTTAACTGGTCCGAGCGGCTGAGGCAACCAAAATGAGGAGACCCAGACATAAGCAATTTCTAGCATGGGACACTTTTTTATCATTTTTCAGCACACCCTAGTACCCAGCCTCTGGCTTCCTCCTCCACCAAATGAGACTGGCAGCACCATAACACCTGGCATATACCGTTTCATTGCACACCTGCCTAATAAATATATACATAAATATACACAAACCCCACTACAAATATACATCATATACAATATAAATACAATAAATGTAGACATTTGTAACACACCCAAGTGAATAACCATAAATAATTTACAAATATACACATTTAAAATAAACGATATACTCCCCTCTACCCACTATCCACTTGGTGCTTCCCTCTCTCATAAGCAGAACTAATGGATAGGTAGCCGGACCCCGGGGAAACTCTTTTGTCTGGACACCCTGAGAGGAAGAGAAGCAGCAGAGGTATGTTTTTTTTTATGCTCACATAAGCAATTATCAAGATAATACTTTACCCCACCCCCCCCAATAACCGTACCAGCAACTGGTCACTCACTGTGCATTTCTGTGTTCACACGTGAACTTCAAGCAAAAAGTCAATAATTCAATAAATCAATAAACTATTTAAAATTAGCTGCCTTTGTGTGTGTGTGCGCTTGTTTTCCTTCATATACACATTTATATATTCCTAAATACGTCTACAATTAACAGTCATTCAGTAAATCATATCATTACTTAATTTGATATTCATACTCATATGGATACCACTACCGGGTCATAATGGCGGTCCATCGTTACAGTACCTATACTGTTAACATATAGCTGAAAATCTGCAATATACTGAAAGCCTCGTCTGCAAAGATGAATTCAGTAGTGGTTTAACAAAAAGAAGCTAGGAAACACTATTACAGATTTGGCTACTCAATAAGAGTGGTGGGAAATTCTCTGTAAGCAACACAATGAAACCAATGATCAATTCCACCATAAATACCAAATCCATCAACCAGTATCATAGTGGCAGAGGCAACAGAGAGTGACTGATTTCCATTTTAAAATCCACGTCAAAGGTCAATATCAACTAAGGGACACATCAGTCCAACCTTGACACACACAGCGGACGAAGGTTTTAACTGCGGCCCACTGTCCCACAGGAGCATGTGGTAGGAGATGAAATAGAAGGAGCGCAGTAATATTTTACATCTTAGGGCTGCATACACCACAGCCCAGGCAGGATAATGGATCCAGGTCACTGATACTAAGTGCTGTTATTGACCCAAACAAGAGGGAGCAGACAGAGACAGTAAAGAACAGATATTTATTGTTATCCAACAGGTTTGTTGTTTCAGCCCCCCCGCCACTCGCTGCAAGGAAAGACTTTTCTGTTTGATTTTCTGCTGCTGCAATGTCCCGAGAGTGCAGCAAGAAAGATTTGTTGCTGTTCAGTCATGGCTGACCCTTCACCTACCCGTAACGTTTGAATATCGCACTCGGCTTCAAGCCCGGGTTATCCATTATTTATTTATTTATCTATAATTTTTTGGCTTTCACATAACCACCTCTCTCCCGTCCTCTAATCCTCTCTGTCTCTCTGCTCCATCAGGTCCCATCCTGCGATTGAGATTTCATTCCTCTGTGTTCTGACACGCACCGCAGCCTTGACACTGATTACAGCATCCTGCAGGACCACATTAGCGCTGCATGACCAGACACCCTCACCCTCAAACTATCATACAGTGAGCTTTTTCCAACTAACTGGCAAGGGTGTCCTCCCATTAGTATTGTTAGAACAGCTCGATATGTGAGTATCTTGCTTGAAAGCTAACTAAAGGCAAATTTTCTATTTACAAAGCTTACAAAAGTCAATTATGATGAGCGCAGATACTGATACTTGCTTATTGGGGCTAACATGAAACATTCATTTATCTTCTACTGCTTATCCATTTCTGGGTCACAGTGGGTGCTGGAGCCAATCCCAGCTCACACTGGGTGAGGGCGGTGTACACCCTGGCCAGTCCATCACAGGGCCAACACACAGAGACAGACAGAGACAAACAACCACTCACACTCACACTCAGACCTACGGACAATTTAGAGTCACCAGTTAACCCAAACATGATGTCTTTAGATGGTGGGAGGAAACCCACGCAGACACGGGGAGAACATGCAAACTCTGTACTTAAAATCCCCCCTTGGCCCAAAGCCACAAAGTTTTTTGTTTGTTTGTTTGGTTTTTTTTGTTGTTGTTGTTCCTCTCTGGGTGTCATGTGCAGTGAATTGAATTAACTACGCTGAAGCTAAGCAAATAGCTAGTATACTCAAAACAGCACACAATCAGTTATGTAAAAATTTGAGCCTTAACATAGTAAAAAAAAAAAAAGTTATAAAAATAAAATAAAATAAAAATTCAACCACTGTACAGTTGTCATGAAAGAAAGAATCAACGGTAGAAAACAAAACAGTCTTCTGTAAAGTTGGACATTTTAACATGGGAGTCCATGAAGACTGACTGATGGAATCTAATGTCCACTTCAGGAACTGCAGTAATTTTGACGGCCCAGCTTTCGCTTCATTTAAAGGATGTGTCATTTAAACAAGGTTAATAAAAAATTATTCAAAATAAAAACTTTTGACAGCTTTTCAGAAAAAAAATGTATTACATTTTAAAAAATCACACACACACACACACTCGGAGGCTTTCAAATCAAGTGGTTGGTTTTTTACACCTATAACTTAAGCTTCAGCTGAAGGGAAAATGATTCTCAAAGTTTTTTTTTTATAGAAATCACACAAAAACCATAAAAACCTGGTGTAGCCATTTTAGTGAAACAATAACTTTACGTGTGGGACGCTGCCTGTCACTGCTGTTATTGATACAGTGTTTCAAAGACACTCCAGACAACTGATGATAGCACGAGCACAGTGACAGAGAACTTGGACAAGAAGATTTGGACAGATGATCTGAAGTCAAAGAAAGAGGAAAGACAAGAATGGAAATGTCTCCAAAGTCAATACAGCTCAGAACACTCATGCTGTTCTCGCTCTCCACAGCCAACAGACCAGATGATGCTAGAAATCTAAATATGTGCACAGATGGGAGTGACCCGAACTGTATGTGTGACTGTGTGATTACTGTTCACACTTCATGAGACTTGAGCAAATCCAAGTAAAATTTAATACAAACTGAAATCCAATCTGTTCAGTCTTTGAGAAGGGCTCCAGCCAGATGTTGTCCAGGTGTAACTGCAGCACCTCCGCCCATAGTGTGACAGGGCCAGTTGTTTCCTTTACAGAAATTTCCCTTTAATCTGCACAGCCAAAAACATACAAGCTGCTCACACGGTTCAGTTTGATCAGAAATCCTGATCTAATGTGAATGTGATCATCCAAAAGTTTGTGAATCTTACCCTGAGACTCTTTCGAATGAATGTGGAATTACGTCGTAGAATAAATCGAGCCAGAATCTAAACTTCAATTATTCATCTGGGAGGATTGATTAGGGGGAAAATCTCTACACTCTTCCATAAAAACATATACAGATAAATCAAGAAGTCTGAGAGCACTTCTTCATTGGGAAACACCTAAACAACAGAAAAAGTTTACATATTCTCTTTTTCTCCCGATACATAGCACTTGAATATTCATGGTCTCGCACTCACAGACACAGACAGAGCTGCTGTTTCTTTTCCTCTCTGTTTTCAGTCCTTAGTCGTTTCTGCTTCCCTCAGCATTTCTTATTGGTCTCACAACCCCTGAAGGCCCAGGGAGCTCATTTCTGTAAGGAGTTAACAACTCCCCTGGAGGGTTGTGACAATGCAATCAAGCAAGGCAATATGTCCACGGTGCCAGGAAAAATACCAAAATAAATTAAAGAATGGAGAAAGGCCGGCCTCTGTCTGTCCCCTCTGTCCATCTTACCCTTCTCAATAGTTTATTAAGTTTCAGAGCTCGTCCGTCTCTGACAGAGAAGCAGGCGAACTCCAAAGAGATAAAGAAAAGTTTGGATTTACAGACCACAAGACACAACAAGCAGTTTTGCCAGAGGGTTTATCAAGTAGTAATGGGGTTTGCTGTGCAGCCGAAAGTCTCAATACAATCCTCCCAGTCCAAATACTCCATTTAGTGTTTGTGTTTTCATTTTCCTCACCAGCTCAACTAATTTTCAGTTGATTTATTACACTGAACCATTTCCAAGGTTGTCAAGAGTTCAGTGTTTCATCTTCAAGCAAGTGTTGGAATTTTGTTTTGATAAACCAACGACATTCAAAATCCTATCTGTAAATTTGTAGCTGTAAAACTGACATTGCATTTTCGGGCCATGACTGAAGTCTTGAAGATGTGTAGCAGCCAAACAGGGGAGGGGGGGGGGCATCAAACTCAAGTTTTAATTTAATATAATAATAATCAATTTTATTTTATGCTGCATTTTGAGCTTTTTGAGTATTATTCCTTTTTATCAGCATTAATGAAATCTTATCCAGTCAGTGTTTATTGACTTCTGTAAGGGCTTTAATGCTGCTGGTTCCTTTGTCAATGTTCCAACCTCTACAAATAATAAATAGGCTCACAGGAGACCGAAACATGCGATGACATCACAAGAGGGAAACGTAACAAATTTTCATTTGTAAATACTGTAACTGTTGAGCTAGCCACCTCATTCCCCATAAACTACCTCACAAAACCTTAACCCAAAACCAAAAACCTGAAAACTGGAATACTGGAGCTCTCCAACCATAAAATCTTGTCTGTGCACTTGTCCCCTGTGCCTGCAACAAACAAGTTAAACAACAGCGACCCGATGGCCTGTTTGCTGCTATTATTACAGCTTTTGTGGCTGTTGGTTTATCTGTTTTGCTGTTTGTTCTTGTTCAGTCCTTGTTTCCTTGTGTTCCTGATTTTGAGTTATTCATTCTATGGATCCCGAAAACACTCAAATTGTAACGAGTGAATTTGTGGCTTGTGAAGTTGATACATAATAACACAATGCATCCTAAAACATCTTTTATTTATTCAAATGTGAATAATTTACATAATTCATGTTATTTTTTATTACTTTTTTTGTCTTGTCAGAAATTATGTTTATATGTTTAAAGGAATTAAATCAGTAACTAGGTTTGTGCCTTAAAACTTTTTGTGGCTAAATGGCCCGCTGTGAGGTTTCAGAAATCCTGTATGGCACAAATGTCACTATAGACTTGAACTGTCTCTGTTACCTACTACATTTTTACATGGAAATTATATTCAGTTTGCCGCAACATGTAGTAACCTATTGGAAAAGCACATGTTGGGACTTCCAGTAATAGACCACCTCGACATCTGAGAATTTCACATGCAACAAGGAGAATATCCATTTTCTACACTGTCTCTTACTTCATTACACTCGAAAGGTGTATAAATAGCGTGTGCTGCCAAGACAGAGCATAGTAGCTTCAGTGACAGAGCCAGAAGTCACATGGTATCACGGTGTCAGCAGAAGTGTTAGCATTCCCTCCGGGGACTTCCTGTCTCTCTTAAATGGGCCTTGCTGGAAATCAGCGCCGCATACGAGGCAGGGAAAGTGGGTTTGGTGCCAGCTTTCCTGATAAATATGACCCAAAAACATGTGAAATCAATGCTAATGTGGCCCTATTAGAGAAGAGGGATATATGTAAGTCTGTATACATCCCCCTGTGGCTATCAATGAAACAGCCTTTGTAAGGCAAAGATGCACTGTATCCGCTGTGCAAGTGCATTCACTTAACGGTTACAAAGTGAATAATATAGCCGGATATTGTGCTTTTAGAAAACAAGTCCAACTGGTTTTGGATGTCAGTGGATGTGTGAGCAGAAGAGTTTGACATGCAGCAGTTTTCTTCTATAGGGACAAGCACACTGCGGAATTCAGATGAAAATGAGAAGCACGTTGTTATTTAATGGATGGTGTATGTTCAAACACACCTGTCGCATGGGCAACCGCACAGTATCGGCCTTTTAATGCCAGCTGATACTGAGATGCTTCTTGTGCACTCAACCAACCTTTTCGTCGAAGAATTACACAAAAATAAGATGATGACCACTGAGAGATGAGGTGAATAGGAGATTGTCTGGTTACCATTGCACCTGTCAGTGGGTGGGATATGAGACAGCAGGTGACCTTTCAGTCCTGAAGTTGATGTGTTTAAAGATGAAAAATGGGTAAAGTGTGAGGAAATGAGAGACTTCGGCAAGGTCCAAACCTTGATGATCCTGAACTGATCACAGGATGAAGACTGCCAGTTCAAGTCCATGCTGGTTCTGACAGAAAGGTGTCGGAACACAGAGAGCATCTCAGTTTGTTGTGTAGCTGCAGAGCACTCATGGTGTCCATGCTGTCCCCTGTCCACCAACAAAACCTGCTACAATGGACCCATGAGCATCAGAACTGGACCACGGACAATGGAGAGATGGTGGTCCAGTCTGACATGACACCAGGATGCATTTTGGGAAGGAGACCAGCTTGTTTATTTATTTCTTTATTTATTAGGATTCCCATTAGCCATCACGCCGTTGTGGGAGTAATGGCTATTCTTCCTGGGGTCCTCACACAGGACACAGTTATATACGTAAAAACATACAGAGTAACAATAACAATATAGAATCATATATGGTAGTTACAAGGAAAAATTTACAATATTAAATTCAGTAATTTACCACAATGTGGACTACTAATTACAATTGGAAGAAATTGTTAAAAACTGTTTTTAAAGTTTTGCAAACACACCAAATCAATACCTAGGCTTATGAAACAGAAAAAAACAAAAACTAAAAAACAACAAAACAAAACAAAAGAAAGCAAGAAGTCAGATATTACACACTCACCTTTCCAAAATCATCTTTTTCAGTTTGTTTTTAAAACTACTTCTGCTTTCCAGTGATAAGAGCTCAGGTTGAAACCTGTTCCAATCTGCAACAGCTCAGTACATAACTGTTCTCCTAAGTTCTCCTAAGAGAACCAACACATGTCGTATGATGCTTTGGATCATTGTCTGCTGAGAAACATTGGGTCCTTCATTCATGTGGGAAAATTCATATTCTGCAGTGGCCTTGAAAGCTCAACATTCAAATAAGCACAGCACAAACAAATTTAGGAAACATTTGTCAACACAAACGCGTCACAAAAACACAAATCAACCAGAAAGAGTCGACCTCTGGTGCTGCAAGTGGCTCAACTGATGTCAAATCCTGAACAGAAAAGAAATATGTCTCTGTGAGTAGATGGTGCTGCATCAACAGCAACAATGCTCCAGATTGATGTCAGAGTCCATTTGTCAGGTGTCAGACTTTCTGATGTTCCCCTTTGACTCATGAGTGTGTATGTGAAAGGAGGCTGAGAGAGAGACAGGAGAACTGACAAAGGAAGAGGTAGAGATGGCGCAGCTCAAACTTTCCTATGCGGAAAAAAACCTCAAAGATGACAAAGGGAGAAGACTCAGCCTGTGTGTGCCATTTGTTCATATTCACATGTGAGTTTAAAATTAATAACATGAAATTAGATCGACACCACAGATTTCACCCCAATTTGTGTTCTGTCAACTGCGAAAAGCAATGTTCTGAGGGGTGTACTATGAAGGAAACTCAACAGACTTTCTTTGGGTGAGCTGGCTTGACAAAACCGAAAGCTCCAACCACAAATAACGAGTATCACGACGGTGGTTATCAGCTTGATTTGTCGATCCAGGCTTGCCCCATCAGGCTCTGTGCGCGTTCACATAAAAAAGGCGTTTAGGCGTCGTTTGACGCTATTTCCGCAGAAAAATGGACCGATTACGTGCCGCATATTTCAGCCATAGGAGCAGATTATGATAATGGAGAGCTATGAAGAGTTCAGACCAATAATAACAACTAAAAGCAACACTGTTGCTGCAAACAAGGCAAGAGAGGAAGCCTGGCAAAAAATTGCAGATCGTGTAAATGCGTAAATTAATATAGCCTATATAATATATATATCATTATATCACTTTATGTATTCATCACTCTTTTAGTGTAATGTGGATGATACACTGCGTAATGTATTAAGTGTTAATATTATCTTAAGCAAACAAGGAGGAGAAAGATTTGAGGGGGCCCCGCTCCAGCAGATTACACAGCCTCAGAGGAGCTGGCCCTTGCAAAAGACGAAGGGCGGCTGATCATGGAGGGGATACAAGGGGGTATTCAATCAGACCTGCTGCTGGCAGCTCCCAGCAGCAATTTTTGGTCCAGGGTATGTATAAGTGCTTTGGTCGTAAAATACTAAATGCATATTTATTGTTTCTCAGATGAGAAAAGTTTTAATCTAATTTACAGTTGAAGGAGACACTGTTGTGTTGCTCAAGCCGCCAGCACACACCCTTGCTGACCCCCACACAGAGGTAACTGTCAAAGCAAGTTGTCATGTACTCTTATCTTTGTTTGCTGTGTTGAATTTACTTCATTCATTTCTCTTAAACTATTCCACAGGTGGAGATCAATGATGAGGAGACACTTTCAGTGTATTCAGAGGTACCTTTGGGGGTAGATATCTTAATAATCTAAATACGAATTTAATTTAAAATTTAAATTAATCTTTTTAAATTAGAAATAATTAAGTTTTTTGCTCATTAATGTCACAGGGAGAGGACATATGCTTCAACAAGATTGCATATGTAACATAATCCCTCAGGTGAGACCCGTATCGCTCATAGAGAATATCGTCAGAAAAGGCCAACGGATCACTCCGGTCTGGAAAAACTCTCTCCCTCCGAAGAGCACCTCTAATAATTCGGGTACCTAAATCCACTGGATTTTCCAAAAACGGGGAGGTCATGTTCAAGGAGGATGATCAGTGAAAGGACGGCACTTTTTATAGCCGACTTTAAGCTGAAACTCTGAACAAAAACTGGTCTGGACCAGGTTATGTTCGCAGCATAGGTTACCATGGTGATATGGCCATCTTGAAAGAGAGCCACCTTCGTGACACGGAAAAGTCTGGCTTTATGCTCAACATACCTCGCTAACACACTAATCTCGCTTCGTAGTACACCCCTCTGGTCACAGCAATCTGTGTTTACTGAGTTCACACAAACACACGTGTGCATGTGTTTGGCTGTTAGCAAAAGTAGTGTACACAAACTTTCACCTGAGCCAAATTCTTGTTTTGTACTGAACTGGTGTGTTCTGATGAGGCTAAAAATAAAAGATTGACATTGGACACAATGCCCACACTCACTACAAGAAATGTACAGACAAACACACACACACACACACACACACACACGCACACATACATCCTGGGCAGCTGAACTAAAACAGCTTGCAGCAGTGGAGCTTGGCAGACCTGCAGGTGTGCCCACTCAGGCACATAACAAAATAAAGAGGGAAAAAGTAGAAGCATGATCGGACCCTGTGTGGCCAAACCAAGCCAACCCTGGCTGCTTTCTACACAAGCTGTTTGTCAGAGGCGTATTAACGCACATGCACACACTCCCTTTTGGGTACACAAACATGACAACCAAATAATGAACAGCTATTTCAATCAGAAACCCTGTCAGTTTAATTACCTGTGTTTGTATTGTTGCTTAAGAGGTGCTGAATCTACTGTTGAGACCTATTGTGAGTTGTTGTTTTTTAACATCTGCAACATTTTGGGATGTTTTTTGCAGCATTAGAATGAGCTGTATGAAACTATCATTGCGTGTACTTCATCGACCCTTTGTGTCTGCTCCTGAGTTAAGTTACCTGTTGTTTCATTCACTCATCTTGTCATTTTGCCCCCCCCCCCGTCCTCTGCACACTTGCTCCCTTATTGTTTTCTACCCAGCTGTATCTCATCATCCCTCCTCCCCTCATGTATTTTACCTTGTTTCCTCCCTGTGCCAGTTAGTCGTACCTTTGTTGCCACGTTTGTCTCACAGTTTGCTCTTGTGGTTTTTGGATTTTTGCTTTGCTCCTGATTTTTGCCTTTTGCCTCGGGTTTTTGGATATTCATGGGTACCACTGACGTCACGTCAACGAGACCACCGCCATTTTTGTGTCCAATTTATCAGTGCTCTTCAGTTACGCTATGGCAGTACGCACCTCACATTTGCACGAGACGGAGAGACATATATTGGTTGCGACCCATATTTAGCGCCCTCAACAGTATTTTGTCCGCTAACCTCTGCAAAACGCCTGCCTCAACTCATGTTCCCGGATATTTTTATCTATTTGATTCATAATCCCTCTTCCTACAGCCGAGAAAGCCTGAAAGCTTTTAAGAGCATGGATGCCTGGCAGTCTACATTTGAGCATGCTCCATTGATGCCAGGGCTTTGACTGAATTGGGAATACTTGTGCTCATCCATGGTGGATGCTCAGTGGCATCACTGGTGCTGGAACTGGAAGGGGTGACAGTGTCATGGTCGAAGCTTGTAGGGACCACCGTCTCACTTCTTTTCCGTTTCATCTGAATTGCATTTGAGTCCTTTTCCTGGTTCCAATTCTGACAAATAGCATAATCTATTAGGGAAACCACTCCTTTCTATGGTCACATGATACATTTCCAGCAGGCAGTGAGCAATTTTCCATCCTCATTAGTGCCAATCAAGTGGTAACCTGCTGGGACAACACCCAATGGTATGTCAATCACTGTTTTTGTTGTTGTTGTTGTTGTTGTTGTTGTTTTTAAACAGAGGAAATTATTTTTGGAGGAAAAGGTAGCACTAAGAAGAAAACAGGCGTAGACCGGGGACCTGGTCTGTCCTCTGTCCTAATTGTCAGATGTTTAAACAGGGCTAGCATTTAAAAAATTACTTGAATGACTTGAGACTGAGATCATGAGCTCATTGGGGAAATGGTACCTAAGCTGAAAAATCAAGTGGGAAGTAGAGATATTCTCCCATAGATGTTAGTTGTTTTCAACTTGTTTTTACAACTTGTGGATTCACCCCCTGGTGGTCATGAGATACAATGCAGGTTTTAGACTCCTCAGCATCGGCTTCACTTTTATGTCAAATCACTTCCACTTTTATGTATGGTCTGTTGTGCCATCCATTCATTCCCCCTCCAAATCACGTCTCTGGGAAATTTAGAGCTACCAGTAAATATTAAATCAAATAAACTTAAACCTGCATGAGTTACCCAAACGGATAGAGGGAAAAACATGTAAACTCCACACAGAAAGTCCTCAAGCCTGGGATCAATCCTGGCATTCGTGCTATGAGGCGTCTGTGCTAATCGCTGCACCAGTGCAGGTAACAAAGGCAATTTTTTGTTCAAAATACTTTCAATAGCTAACCTGCAGTAAGCAGCAATGGTGGGTGGGGCTTAAGACCTGATCCAAAAAATCCTCAACGAGGGAGTCAGCAGATATGGCTGCAGCTCCAAACTCCCCAATGTATTTGTTTTTACTTCTCATGTGGGAAAATCATTTTAAACTAAATACATATGATAGCAGAGGATTTTTTTTCCTAAAACGTTTTCTGGAGATGAACTTCACCAAAATCAGTGAACTGCATTCTTCTCACTATAGCATCTGCATTTAGGTCGACCTTTTCCGTCTGACAGGGATTGGTCATGGAGACGTATTACTGTTGAAAACAGTAATATGTAAACACTCATTTTCTCCCACATCTCCTGCGACCCGGAAACGGACAAGCAGTAGAAGATGAATGGATGAATGAATGAATTAATGTTTTAGAGTGTAAATGGACATCTGAGAGATAGAAACCCTTTTCACACATGTACCCCTTAAAATGACCATGATATGACAATTACAGACATTTGATAACATGACTTCTCCAGCAGCGCAAGGCTAAAGATGCACAGAGATGGAGAAATATGCTTCTTGCATCACCTTCTAAAATGACTGTACCCACTTTATTATCTCACAGTGTTTATGTCGTAAGAAAATTAAATCACTTGTGTTGTGTAAGAGATTCCTCCCCTATCAGATCAGTTTGTCTGCTCTGTCAGAGGAGGTGAAATAACCATTCACCGGCAATCTCAATATATTTTCACTGTTCGCTCTCGCCAACTGAATGGAATATAAAAACATGAATAAATGAAAAGGCTTGATATGCAGTATGTGAGCAAACTGAATTTAAACAAGGCAAACTTGCACCATATCTGACACTTGGGTATATGAAAACTGGCAGCAAATTTCAATAGTAAATTACATTCATTGATTAGTTCTATGATTTCACAAATATGTACATATATACATAAATTAATACTGTTGGGGCACAGCCCTTTCAAGAAAGGGACAAGACTAAATCCTTTGTTGTCCAGATAAAGGAGGGTCTTTCGAGCTCATCTCCCCCACAATGCTCATCTTTTCACACAGATGTGAGAAGACAACCACAAACTGTAAGTCCAGCTGCTATTGGTCACTGTGTGACATGTAAGCCAGGTCTAACAAAATTCTATTTGTTCCTCATTTTCTCTCTTCTCCCGAGGCTCTCGCTTCCCTCACGCTCTTTTGGGCCCCTCGCTCTTGGTTCCTGGATCCTCTCTGAGGCCTCCCTTGGATTAGCTTTCTAGACTCTGAGTTTTTGCCCTGACCTCCTTTGCAACTCTTTACTCTTCCCACGTTAGCAAGATTTCTAAGAGTGGACAAGCTGAACGCCAGCAGACTTGATGCAACGTCTCCCTGCTGTTTCTCTGCGAAGCTGATTATAGTCAGAGATCCAAATTAACAGTATTTTATGAGACCGCATTGGTGATTTGGCAATTGTTTCCCATATAGGGTGGTCCCCCGAGGTTAATTTTGATATTAAACAATGTTATAATTTAATATTAATAACATTCACATTAATAATTTCATCAGTTTTTGATAGCCAATCACCAATGAACTACCAGGCCCCAACAAATGGTGCCCAGTGTAAGTTGTACCACAACAATACTATTCCAAAAAAGTGCTTTAGGTTAGGTTTTAGGTCACATGACATGAGCAACTGATGCCATCCATTGGTTTGTGAGGTGCTTTTTCAAAGCCTCCAGTTTGTAAATTGGTTGTAAGCATCTTGGTTTCTGTTTTTGTTTTTGCTTTGTTTTTAATATGGGAAGAAAACAATTTGGATGAGCAGGAGTGAGGATTGGATCTGACCTGTCCTACACTGTATCCTGATATTCGGGTTGGTAACCATGAGTGGCACAGTTTATTATTCATATGTTAGCCACGCCCTATGCATACCTTGCTTCAAGTCCTATTCTCCTCTACAAAGGATCATCATTTTGTATTGAAGAAGGCTTGAAACCAGAAATCAAATGAGAAATAGGAACATTTTCACACACACTTAAATTAGAATCTGACCTCTTCTTTCAACCAGCACAGTCACCGACCTGATCATCATTAGATAGAAGGCAGGTTTAAGGCTCTTCAGCATTGCCTTAACTTTAGAGACCCTGAGTTTACCTTCCACTATGTCAAGTTTAATGACATGAGGAGTCAGAGTGTCCATGCCACACAAAGAGTACAAAGTATCAACAATGTCCTGTTTTATGTAAATGAGGCCAAAGAGGTTACATGTGAAAATGTTTGCAGTCTGAAAACCTAGAGGAGTATTGAGGACTTCTCAGGATTCAGTGATCCTCTTTATAAATGTTTCCCTTCTGTCAGATCTCTTCAGTTTAACCAAAAATCCAAGTTTTTTTACCCCCACAAAACTTCCCACCGCTCTTGCTTAGCAGGTGTACAGCAGGCAATTAATGTGAGAAGCTGAGGCAACCTGACATGGCCATGTGCCACATGTCTTGTGGTTGAACAGGTTTGAGATGTGACCTCTTATTGTCTTGTCTCTGTACCTAATTCATCCTGTCATCCCCGTCATGCTATGCCACCTTCTTCTCCTCTTTCCCTCCTATTTTCAATTCTTTAAATCTCTCCATCCTTTTCTTTTGAGCTTCCTTTTGACCTTTCAACTCCCTCTTCATCTCTATGCATGTCCTCTGATTTGAAACCACTGTCCTCGAGCTCACCGAAAAATTAATACTCCCATGATTATAAAGCAGCTTTAGGTTTTTTGTATTAATACTGTGAGAGTGTAATACAAAGAGAAATGCATATATTCTGTATTAAAAACCAGCTGTCAGGACTTCTGTAACTTTTTGATGTCACAGCAAAGCAGTCAACACTGTCAGCCATGCCCCGAAGCCCAGCCCACCTAGACTGACCACCCAACCATGTAGGACCTGGTTTCTCTGAGTGTTTAAATTAAATCTACATTTTAATTAAAGTGAAGAAAACATCCAGTTCAGCCAATGGGAAAAGAGGCTAAGAGCATCTTCTGATTGCTTCTGATCACAACCTCCACAGCTCCACAGAGAAGCCTAAGAGAGAAGATGTAAAACTAAGGATTGCTTTACAGCAGAATTTTGTTCCTAAAACCAGAGTTCTGCAGAGACTTAAAAAAAAAAAAGAAAATAGGAAAAGTATATAACGTGGGACTTTTAAAAACCCTAGATTTACAAAGGAACACAGTTCTTGTGAGGGAAAATCTGCACGATTCCTACTGAATCCCCACTTCACACTTCAGTAAAAAAAAGTACTCATCACCTGACTTGGATGAATCTTTGTTTCTCACCTCAGCCTCAGAGAGGAGTCAGCAGGAGGACAGCTCAAAAAATGTATAGAAACTAAAAATAAAAAGGCCTGTTAACAAAGTTGTAAATCAAGAAATTAATTTATGAGATGACGCAGCGCTTTACCACATACACAATAATCTAACCTCAGGCGCTGTCGGTGTGTTTCATGAAACCTGTCAACTTGTCTGCAAATTAGAACATCAGCTAATTTGCAACTTCAGAAAGAAGAAGAACAGGCTTTGCATTATGTCGTGATGATAAAATCTTTTGTTTTTAAACATGGTCAGGGATGATTGCTGTACTTTCACATACACATTAAAAAACTATTTTTTTCTTTGTAAAATTATGGTTATTCATGTCTGGCCAATTTCATCCACTTGCAAGGAAGGAAGAGGAGACATGAGCTGCATAGAAATCACTCGTCTGTTCTAATTTAATGGATTGAAATGAGACCAAAAAATCAGTCCTCGTACAAATTAATAGTTAATTTCACAGGCAATAAAACACTCCACTCCGGTAAAGCCAGTAGCTTATGGAGGTTAATGTTAGTATCCTTCATATACATTTTGCTGAATAATGGACATTACTTATTTTCTAACTGCATGCTAAAGTACAGTTACTGATGCTAATGTTAAATTTAACAGTAGTAATAATAATAATAATGCATTTTATTTGGAGGCGCCTTTCAAGTCACCCAAGGTCACCTTACAAGACGTAAAATAATCAAGGAAGCATCAATTAAAACAAAACATCTGCATAAAAACAGGTGAGGTGCACAGTGTCCAGTTATAGAGAATATGCCAGTTTGAACAGGTGAGTTTTGAGGTGGGACTTAAATGAGGTGATGGAGTCTGACTGTCTTATAAGTTGGGGGAGAGAGTTCCAGAGCTGAGCAGAGCAGCTGAAGGCTTGGGCACCCATGGTACTGAGGCGTGACGTGGGAATGGATAAAAGTCCAGTAGAGGATGAGCGGAGGGTGCGGGAGGGAGTGTATTCATTAAGGAGGTTGTGGAAGTAAGTCGGGGCTAGGTTGTGGAGGGCTTTATAGGTGAGGAGGAGGTTTTTGTACTGGATGCGGTATTGTACAGGGAGCCAGTGAAGTTGGATGAGAACAAGGGTGATGTGGTCGGATGATTTGGTACGGGTGATGATCCGGGCGGCCGAGTTCTGAATCATTTGCAGTCTGTTGATGAGTTTGGTGGGGAGTCCGGTGAGGAGGGCGTTGCAGTAGTCAATGCGGGATGTGACAAATGAGAGAACCAGGATTTCGGTGCTGGATTGGGACAGAGATGGGCGGAGTCTGGAGATGTTGCGGAGGTGGAAGAATCCAGTCCGGGTGATGTTTCGAATATGGGGTGCAAATGAGAGGGTGCTGTCCAGAATGACACCGAGGCTCTTGACTTGGGGGGCAAAGGGTACAGGGAATCCATCGACGATGATGGGTGGAGCTGGGGTGTGTTGGGATTTGGTGAGGGTGGATTTGGAGCCGATGAGCAGGGCCTCGGTTTTATTGCCGTTCAGCTTCAGGAAGTTCCTGCTCATCCAGCTCCGGATGTCGTCAATGCAGGTGATGAGGGAGGTGGGGGGATGGCAGTGGTGGGTTTGTAGGAGATGCAGACCTGTGTGTCATCGGCGTAACAGTGAAAATGGATTCCATGGTGACAGAGGAGAGTGCCAAGGGGGAGGAGGCAAATGATGAAAAGAAGTGGGCCCAAGACTGATCCCTGGGGGACACCCTGTGAAACACCTGAACTCCCAGACTTGTGGTTCCTTAGTTGTATAAATTGTTGGCGGTCAGTGAGGTATGATGTGAACCAATGGAAATGTCTGGAGGGATGGTTTTAGGTGGCTGGAGTAAGTGGCTGACTGCTGAGAAGAGGACTCTGTTGCTACCTGTACCAGTGTTGATGAGGTTGGAGTAGTATGAAGATTTGGCAGTGGTGAGGGCATTCTTGTAGTGATGGAGGTGGTCTGAGTACTTTTGGCTGTGTACAGTGAGTCCAGTCTTTTTGTAAAGTCGCTCCAATCGACGGCCAGTCCGATCCAAACAGGTGTGCTTCGTGGGGCACACCAGAGCAGGCTATCCGGCCACGGAGAGGAGCCACAGGAGTCCCGTACAGGTGAGCCTTGTGCCAGCGAAGCTAGCCTGTGGCTGACGGGTGGTGAGGCAGTAGCAGCAGACAGGTGAACACTGTTTAACTGCTGTTTCGGTGTCGCAGAGTGTTAGATCGAGCAGCCGAATCTAACAGATGGGTTTAGAGTCCAGAGTTCATGTAAAACACTCTTGATAGTCGACATGAAGCATCAAAATAGCGAAAAACAGCGTAAAACAGCGAAAACAACGGGGGAGGTGCAGCAGCAGCTTGCCAGCAGTCCCTCGTCGAACAGACCTCTTAGGAGCTGCAATTGTCCTTTAAATGTCACGTGTGCCCGTTCTTCCTATTATCTGAATCTGCAGTTGTGTAACTTTAAACAGCAAACTATTGATGAAGGACACTCCTGTTCAAACCGAATGGCAGGCTACCTGACGAGATGGGCAACCATTAGCAGTCCTGGTATTCCTGGTTTGTCTGAAGGTGTCTTATGTCAGGCAAAGTGACTCTCTGAGTATTAATCTTTTAGTGAATAATAAAAATAAAAATAAAATAATAATAATAATGAAAGCATAATATTAAGCTTTTAATGTCTTCTGGATAACTGGGGCATCACCTGTTCTGGTGCAATGTAGTTAACAAGACCATTGTCTTGTGTGGTCATCTGCAGGAAGTTGGGTCCCCAATAGGGAAAGTGGTTTGTGGGTGGGGAAGTTGGTTTATGATCAGGATATGCCTCCTCAAAATTAATATATGAACATCCAGTTAACATATGTCTATATAATGTCCCCCAAAGGGACCTATGACAACAATTAACCCAACACATCTGTGTGACCTTCTTGTCATTGTGTCACAACGGGTAGCTAGCGGACCAAAGAGGCAGATGCTGAATGACTATCAAAAGGGCTTTATTGTGTTGCCAGGGGAAAATAAGAGGGAAAGGCTGGGCAGGGGAGGTCCAGGAGATGGCTCGGGCGAGGAAGCAAAGAGCAGGAGGCCCGGAAAAGGAGCGGGGTCCAGAGAGGCAGCGAGTGGGACAGGAACCAGGGATCTAGGGCACAGGGGAACAGGTTCAGCGGCGAGAAATCCAAAAAAACACAGGAAGTCTCTGGGAACTCAAGAACACAGGGAGTTTGCGAAGAAAAGGAGCCTGACGCGTTACCGACTGGTGAACTGCAAAGATCTGGCGATGAGTGACTGGAAAGCCGGAGTATTTAAGCTGGGGATTGATGAGTGGATGAGACACAGGTGTGAGTCCTGCCGCCGCTGCCTGCATCTGGGACCCGCCCCTAGGAAGAAACGAGAGACACACAGGGAGGGGAGAGCAACCCGAGCCTCACAGTGGTGGATGTGACACATTGATGGTAAGAGTGTAAGCAATGTGCAAGTTTAGCTAAAGAAATCGAAAATAAATGAATACATAAACCCTGTAACACAAAAAAACTTCTGGAGTATTACTCATACAGGTGCTAATAGTAACCTCTATTGCAGCGAACACTTGGAACAGAGTCCCTTGATAGAGTAATAAAGTGACTGCTGCCTTCATATAATTCAGTAATTTAAAGAGGTGAATTGAGAGTTTATGTTCAGTTTTTGCCTGAAAGCATCAACACAGTATCAATGGCTTTAATAAAAGCTGCTGCTCAGTCGGAGCTGGCACTTGCCCACAGAGGTCGTGACTCAAATCTGTGGTGGTTTCTGAAGCCGCAGCTTGAGTGTTGATGCGTTACAACATACTCTGTGATCCGTTGTGACCCGAAGGCAATTTCACTTACAGTATATCGCCACTGCTTAAGTTTTTTCACGGCCCTGTGCTGTGTTTCAGCTGCTCCTGCTAGAAACGCTTGTGTGAGTTGTGTTAAAGACTGTCTGCAGCACAGGCTGTCGAACCTTACATTTTTTTCTTTCCATCATTAGAAGGTCGTAAAGCATGATGTGGGTTGGAAAAATCTATATTATCACATAAAAGTAATGTGTTATTTCATCTTTATCCCTTTAAATGAAAGGAATGATTTCCATTTGGTGAGTGTGTGAATAAGACAGTATAAGCCTATCTGAATATTAATCCATCAGTTCTTTGTGAGGCTCAGAGAACTGGGCCCACAATTACTGATGAAAACACAGCTTTGGTTTACTGTCGGTAATTACATGGAGCTTTCAGGACACAACACAATAATACACAAGGGGGAGATATGCTTTGTGTTACTTATACATTTTCCAACATTTGAAGTGAATGTACATAATCTGTCAAACATTTTGATAAGGAGGAGTAGGATAGCAGCCAAAATGCTGCAGTGAGGCCCAGCCAGGGCAGTGGCATCAGGTGAGACAGACCACAACGACAGAGCTGGATACATTATTTATTGTCTCTGAGTACTTTGGCCATCATTTAATTTTACCATCAACTGTTATAGCTAAGTGGAAAGTAGGTGCTGGTGCTTGAGGAGGGACCCAAGTTTTTGTCCATTTGTCCATGATTTCTGATGGCTGGCAGGGCAGTTGCTATCAGGATATTTGATGTAAACTATGGAGGTTGTTAATATTATCTGAGCCGTATTTTATGAGCTGGTACTCTGTCTCATGCAAAGCATTTTATAGAACTTATGCTTTGCGTGCAGAGGTCCCCAGGTTCAAACCTCAGCCACAAAGCGAACCAGTGGTAGGCTTGTGCTGGTCCCAAGCCCGGATAAACGGGGAGGGTTACGGCAGGTACGGCTTCCAGTGCAAAAACTGTCCACAGTTTTTGCACTGGAAGCCCTACCTGCCGTGTGAATCAATCATGCAAGTCACAGAGCTGACTTGCTGTGGCGACCCCAAATTGGGAAAAAAGCCGAAAGAAAAAATAAATATATTGATAACACATGCATTCTGACAATAGAAGCTGTGAGCTAGTTGAGTCATCACATCTGGCTGTATAAGGGGAATGAGCAATGTTTGTTCACACACACACACACACAAAAAAAAAAAAAAAAAATTAAACAATGTCTTCTGCTTTCCTGTGACACTGACATATGGAGGTCTGTCAACAGATGTCACTATGGGCAAAGGTGACACCAGCAACACCAGTGTCTCCAACAAGGTGGTGGACACTGACCGATGCGCTTGTTTTAAATGACATTAAATGAGGAATGAACGTTTGAAAAGATCCGAGTTTCTCTGTGAAACATAGACAGTAATGCCAGCTTTTAATATGACATACATATAGAACATCAGTCAAATGTAACTCCATCAAAAATTCTGCAATATAATAGTAAATAAAGATGGACATAGCCTTTCTGACATCACCCACGGGTTTCTGCAAACCACCTTAATCTGGGCTGATCAAAAACTTGTCAAACATATACATAAAGAGTAGACGCCACATTGCCTGCTGGGGCGCAAGAAATGCGGCCGCCATCTTGGACTGGTCATCCTACTAGATGCCTAGCAGCAGAGGAAATGAAAATGCCAGAGCACTGTACAGCATATTCCTGTTCCAATCGGCGGACAAACGAAAACAGGGCTCGGGCGATTACTTTTCACAAGTAAGATTGAACATTACTATTGGTTGTATTTTGTGAATAGAATATTATTGTACTGTATTTATGTCCACCAGCGAAATTGTAGCCAGCTAGCTAGGCTATGTTTAGTGCCGGTGTTCACCAGGCTATGAACTGAAACTTTATAAGTCATATTCCATAACACTGACTTAGATTACAAGGGACACAAGAATGCTATTGTAGAAATAAAAAAAATTTTTCTGGTATAACACTGACCAGCGAATTTAACACAGGTGGCACAGACTGTATTATTCACATGTAATGCACCCTAACAAAAGTAAGCTACCTCTCATGTCTCATACCCACCCCACTTAAAAATACAAACAGAACATCTGACTGTAGAATAGTTTCCAAACAAGCTTATTCACAATTTCAGCAGCTTTGGTTTATTTGACTCAGAGATGGTCTTATTCCATCCATCTTCAACTTCCCAGTTCACCTCCCAAGAGTAGGTGTATCATAATAAGGCTATTAGCATTCATAAATGTTCATAAATGTGAAGTGAAACATCACTCAAACCATGTTCATGCTCTTTCTACTAGGATCATGGCTATGCCTTGACTGCTTATTCTACTGTTCCTACCAGACTCAATGAAGCCTTAGCAAGTTTGGAAAGTCTGGATCTAGAGAAGAAGAATGCCATGGCCAGAGAAAAGAGGGCAAAGTCTTTTGAGTTCAGGGTTAGGCTCAGAGTTTGTTGAACCTCCTCTCTGAAACTGACCCCTGGTATAGAACAGTCCAGGATCAGTCTCCCTCTCTCTCTCTCAGACCTGATATATATATATATATAATGTATTCATATATTGTTTCTTCAACTTATTAAAATAGCTGACTTTACTGTCACTATCTGCTGCTGCTTCTCTATCTATATTAGTGTGTTAATATAGCGTGTGTTTTGCAAAATACCTATCATACATCACACATATCATAGATTAGAATATTCTATTACTGTTAAGCCCACTATGAATATTAAAATATGCCAAACCATGTGTCCTGTATTATAGTTACATGTATGACGTTTGCAGCAAAAAAAAAAAAAAAAAAAAAAAACGCGTGAAAATCAGTTTAGTATTCAGCAAGTTATGATTTATTAAATGCGCTGACAGTTCATTGCGACTGCCAAACAGATTACACTGAGTGGAGCGGGTGACCGGTCCAAGATGGCGGCCCCACGGCTCGTCAGCGCAAATAGGCAGTAGCAGTCGATGCGGCGTCTACTCTTTATATGTCTATGTTGTCAAACAGGTGGGGCGTCTGTGGTGCATGCTAGTTTGTGGCTAGCATATGCAAAGCCAAAGTGACACATCAAAAGCCTTTGTTGTTAGCAAGCTAAACCAACTAGACATAGATTTTAATGCGGCGAAGCTAGTGGAAATCTGAGACCTCCAGTCAGGTCCTCACTTCTTCTTTTGCCAGGTCCCAGTTCCTGCTGTCCTCTCTCACATGAATGATGTTTGCAGCACCGCTTATCCATTTCCGGGTCGTACGGGGGGGTGCTGGAGCTAGGTTTGCCAACCACCCCTTAAAACATGGAATCTTCCCGTATTTGGAAATGCGTTCCTTATTGAACTAATAAGGGATGCACTTTGTTCGGTATTTTTTAAAAATCCACGTTGGCCGATTCTTATTACAATGAAACTTTGCAGCTCTGACTGCTGGTGCTAACTCTCTCCCTCTCTGGAATAAGCTACTTATTGACCAATGAAACAGCGCTGTGTCACTGTAGCTACGAAAATTCTCTTGTTTGTGTAAGGCATTATATTTGTTGTTTATACGGTATGCACAACAAATATGCCTCCACAAAAAAAAAACGACTGTGTGGTCGTGTGGTCCAGCACCAAGTTTGTGGTGCCAGTTTCTGTTAAAGAATTAGTGAAACAGCAAAAAGTGTCCAGTGAGCTCAGTCAGGAAATGAACACACAAAGTCAAGACTCTGAGCACTGATTTGTGTTTTAGACACAGTGGATTAATTGGAATGTGTGAAAGACAGAAGACAGAGTCTTATGCTGTCTTCCTTTCAGTACAGACCCCATCTTTTCCTGACAGCCTTGTCCTTGGATATGTACAGAGATATTCAGAGATGCATGTAGTTTAAAGGCTTCTTCATTAGAAGGTTACACTAGATCTATATTTTTCCATAACACTATATAGACTGAGAATTAACCTTCAGTGATATAAGTCTCCAGTAAGAGAGATAAGGAGGATATATGATTTTGACAACTAAACCAATTCAGTTTTCTAATGGAAAATATTTTTTGTATTCACTTTTCATGACCTGGTTAGGCCCAAGCATCAAGATTTAAATCAGGTGGAAAGAGCTTCGGTGCAGGTTGCCAGATACAATGGGTAAGCACAGGTGTGAGCACAGACACAAGGTCCCTGAGGTCTGGACCTTTGCAACAACTTTCACTGTGTACACTTTTTTTTTTTTTCACCATTCTGAGTCAAGACCCAAGATTTTGTGGATGAAACAGTTAGGACCAAGCATTACTGGTATGAGCTTTACCAAATGAACCTGGTGGGCCGGGGAGGGGACGGAGCCAGCTTCCCCCTGCTTCCTAACTCTATACTGAGCCAGAAAAACCAGGTTCTCTGACAGTCTTTTCATCTCACTTTCACAAAGTGAATCAGAGTAGTTCTTAAAATTATAGTGAATCTACTATATTATGCAGATACATCCATTCAGACATGTAACATAGCACATGACTGCCCCCATATCAAGATTTATATTGTCTGATGCCACCAATTAGGAAATGTACAGTTATATCACATATACACACCATCTAGATATAAGAGAATACTCGTGATATATGTATAAAAATATGTGCATGTCCATGACATACAGTATAAAATAATGATGAAAAAATATGTTGAAGGCAGGGCAGCACGGTAGCGTAGTGGTTAACGCTGTTGCCCCACAATAAGGTCGCGGGTTCGGTTCCCAGCCTGGGGCCTTTCTGTGCAGAGTTTGCATATTCTCCCTGTGCCTGCGTAGGTTTGCTCCAGGTAATCCGGTTTCCTCCCACCGTCCAAAGACATCATGTTTGGGTTAATTGGTGACTCTAAATTGTCCGTACAGTCTGAGTGTGAATGTGAGTGGTTGTTTGTCTCTGTCTGTCTCTGTGTGTTGGCCCTGTGATGGACTGGCGACCTGTCCATGGTGACCCCGCCCTCACCCAGTGTGAGCTGGGATTGGCTCCAGCACCCCCCATGACCTGGAAATGGATAAGCGGTAGAAGATGAATGAATGAATCAACAAAATATGTTGAAAATAAACACTTCATTTACATATACATAGGCGGATTTATCAAAACAACATAAATAAGTCAGATTTTATTGAAGTTTAAGGGAAAATGGCCATATTTCTCACTGGATTCATTAGCCCAGTAAACATTTTGCCAATGAGTTTATGGTCTCAGTCTGTGGTTTCAAGTCTTCTTCAAAGTACCATGGTGTTAATTATATTTAATGATGGTCCCATTTAGAGGAAAATAAACCATAAAGTCAAGTTTGCATTTGGGCGTTGCTATTTCAGCATTGACAGGCTGTACCACATGATCAGGACAGAGTACACAACGGGTCAGATCAACCTTCTCCTCAAAATAATGTTTTCTTTTGGGTTCAAAAAGGTCAAATAGCGCCAGCTGGGTCTTGCTGACCTACATGCGACTCTCCTGTCAATCAACATCACCTGCATTTTCACTGACTGCCACTTCCTCCTGTACCTGATTTATGTCCAGCCTTTCTCTCCAGTAATTACCAGTTCACTTTTGAACCTTCACTGGTGAAAACCTCAACCAACTCAGCATTTGCTTATGTATGCACTTGTCACCTTTCTAGTTGGCACCTTTTGGTTTTTCCCTATTCCTGGTTCAGGCCCTGATTCATTTTGACACAATTTGGCACTGCTCCCAAACACACACTGTCCACAAAAGCCAAATTTAGCCTCCTGTGCCTGTATTGCCTTAACAGCCACACCTGAAACTTAACAATAAGTACACATTCGTAAATATCTATACATGGGCTAGACACATATGTCCGATTTGAAATTTGTCCCAACTTTTAATGGGATTACACATGATTTTAGTTTGTTCATATATGGAAATGAAACATGTGTATATATATTAAATTTGCATATGCGCCTGCATCAGTCAGGCTGTATACAGTTAGCGTCACAGCTCCAGGTTTTCCCCTCAGCCGCCCCTATCTACCTGCCTGCCTACCTCTCTTCATCAAGATCATCAGACTCACCTGTTCCTCTCAGCTGGGTGTAATCATCCAGCCTCCTCTTAACCAGCTCTTCCACACCCACTCTCTTTGCCAGATTGTCTTTTCGCAGCATGAAAAGCTTTCCAGCCGTTTTCCCCAGACTGACCTCCCGCCTTAGACCCCTTCTGTCATGGACCTGCTCTCCTCGGCTCTGCCCCGGTAACCTGACCTGCCTTCTGCCCTTGGACTTTGCATCTGCCCGCTCCCTGTCTCCGTGCTGCCTGCCTGGACCCCCTCTCCGGAAGCCCCGGTCATGTTCAGAACTTGGATTGTGCTCTCCAGTTAGGCATCCTGATTATTGTTTGTCTGTAATCCTGAACATTTTTAGTAATATTCTGAACTGCTCTGGTCTTTACTTGTGCTGTACTTGGGTCTGATCTCACACCCATTATAGCTAGTCTTTTTTGTCTCTTATCCAAAGCTTTTGAATCTATAAAAATCAGATGCCATCAGAGACTGTAGATCGCTTGCCTTTCCTACACAACTTCCAAAGACAGAGAGAGCAACAAAGAACTTCCTGTGAATGTGACTAAAATCAGCACTGGAGCCAGTACCAGAGAGACAAAAGTCTTCCAAACAAGCTGTTAGCTAAGCATCTGTGTTTCAGCTCTACTTGTGTGTTGAGGGATGTTTTCTAAAGTGGGAGGGCGTTTTTGAAAATGAGCTCCTCTGGAGTAGTCTAATCATTTGGCTGTCAGAGAAGTTGACAGGTGCTTCTGCTGTGAGAGCTACAGGACATAGATCTGTTTGTTTGTTTTTGTTTCATGGGAGTGATTCCTCTCCAAACTGTGCAGGAGGATGAAGAAGGTAAATGAAGGAAAATGTTCGTTTCATTTCCGTCATGTCATGTCATTGTGAGTAGGGGGAAAAAAAAAAAAAAAAAAAAAAACAGAAGTCTTTTAAGACCACAGTGTCTATTTTGTCATCTCGAGGGTTAATTCAAGATGAAGAGCCTGCGGGCATTATCAATTTTTATTTTGTGTGTCTGTGAAGGCTACAGGGTTTGCTTTGAAGGTGATCTTTGTCGCTCTTGTCATCAGCATGTCGAGCTGAAGATTTGTATCTTTATTGATCCGAGGCAGTCAAGTTACTTTGGCCTGTCACCCGCTGAGGACTCACAGACACCTCAGATGTAAAATCCTGTCGAGGCAGTTTCTCTCCCACTCTTCCAGGAAGCGCCTGGAGATTTTGCAAACAAAGATAAGGCTTGTGTGTGTCCAGTCTGAGACAGTGTCTGGGATCTTTGGATACTTGTAAACTGTGGGAATACTCAGTGTTGAAATGTATTCATTTATTTATGGGGCACAGAACTTTTGACCCTCCTTTTCTACATCAGCTAATAATTTCCTATATGTTCCCAGGACCACTTTAACAGTTAGAGTAAATGGTCCACTTTCAAGCAAGCAAGCACAGATATTACTCGTCTCCAAGAACTCCTCCAGCTAAAGATATGTGAATTCATGCATGTTTCCATCCACTACGAGGAAGTGGTTGAATGGAGATAGACAGTCGGTGTTTCTAATCCTCCAGCGGGATGCCATTAAACCACCACAAGAGGATATAATCGAAAGAGCTTCAACCAAATCTCAAAAGGAAAAAAATGATGTGTAGAAAAACAATTGAAATGTGGCATTTATGTCTGTTTCATGTTCTAGTTTTAGGAAGGTTAGTCTGCTGATGGCTCCTCACAGATCTGATGCCAGTCATTGCTTAGATGATTTCCTCAGTCAGGGTTTGAGCAACATTTTAACCATGGCTTTGTTTAACGGTTATAAGAAGCATTTCTAACTCTCACTCATTTTCTACCACTTATCCGCTTCCAGGTCATGGGGAGGGGTGGAGCCAATCCTAGCCAACGTTCCCGGCAAGGGTGGGGTACACCCTGGACATGCTGCCAGTCTATCACCAACAACATGCAGAGGCATCCACTCACACTCATTTCTACAGGTCATTTAGAGTCACCAATCAACCTAGACATGCATGTGTTTGGACTGTGGGAGGAAACCGGAGTACCCGGAGGAAATTCGCGCAGGCATTGGGAGAGCATGCAAACTCTACACAGAAAGGCCTGAAACCCAGGAACCCAATCCACAATCTTGTTGCTGTGAGGCAACAGAACTAACCACTGTGTTGCCATGCTACCCAGAAGCAATTCATATAGTAAAAATCAACTTGGCAGGATCTTCCAGGGATGGGTAGAGTGAGTCCGAGCAAACCACTCAGCATGAAATGAAGAACTGCTTTGTATTCATTTACTGCTGGATACAGCCATTGAGTTGGACAGTCTGAATTGCTGCTCAGCTGACAGGGAACACGGTTGAGCGGAACAAACTACATTCTCCAAAAAGGTCTTAAAAATCAATGCCTCTCTGAGACAGTTCAAACAAAAACTGTAATTATAACATTCATAAAGGGGAGATTTATGGCTGGGTTCTTCTAACAGACTGCCAGTTTGATGCCTCACATCAGCCAAATGTTTAATTATACCTGAATTAGAATATACCATATAACAAAAACACAAAGCTTTTAAAAATGATTCTGATAGAAGACTGAGAAGAATTCATGCAGCAATTTGTGCAATCCCTCAAAAAAATAGCAATTAATCAAATGACCAAAACCAAAGTGAATTCAGTGAAATTGGGCTTCTTTTTGGCCACTGGGGGTATAAGGGCACTAGTTATGTGCCAACATTCAGATCATTGTTGGTCATTGTTGGTCATTTTTCTGGTTCACTCTGATGTTGGTCTTTGGCTGTCATGGGCTGACAACATGGAACCGGGCCATCTGGTTATTATCATATCTGTCTTTTTAGAGCACCTGTACACCGACTGGGAATCCACTCTGGTTGTGACTTACCAGGAAACAAAAAAAGGTGTCCATCAAATATTAACTGTATTTGTCTCCAAGACAAAAAAAAGGGGCCTCTATGGCATCATGGGTAGTCAAGCGCATTATCGCACCACCCTGGGTTGGGCTCCAACCCAAGGATTATGCTGCATGTCATTCCCTTCTCTCTCTCTCTCTGCTTCCTGTCAGCTGGCCTGAAGAAAGGCATAAAAAGCCCAATAGATAACACTTTAAAAAAGGCATCTGGAGTTAATAGGCATAAATTTTCTTTAAATGTCAAAATTCAAACTCTCACCTTTAAGCATTTTCTGTCCGTGCAGTTTTCCACTCACCTTCCATTTAAGGCGGTCTATATTAATCCCCCTGTTCTAAGGGGGTAACTGCTGATGCAGGTTTTGGTGTCTGAAGTGATTATTGTGCATATGTATGGAGTGCATTTGGGGATTTTGAGAAATGCGACTTCAGCAAAAACAACAAGCAGCATGACCCTCCTCAGGCCATTCATATAAACTTCAATTTTACACTGACTGTTTATACATAAAACAAACCCTCTAAAAATGTAAGGAGGGGGAGAGAGAGGGGAGAGGAAGGAAGGGGTAAGAAATATCTATCCAACACAGCTATACTTATGTAATAAGCTCTCTTCATCTTTTGTAGGTTGCTTTTCTAAAGTAACTTTTTTATTCATTTAACTCCTTTGGCAATAGCAGAAGCCCAGCACAGGTTGGAAAAGCAGCCTGTATTGGGGATGAGCAAGATAAAACTGAAAAGCAGAAAGAAGAATGGGAAAGCGGGAAAAGATACAGAGACAGCCAATAATGAATAAGCTCCTTGTTACGGCGAGTGAAGTGGACCCAAGCGCAGACACAGACAGACGGAATAGTAATGAAGCAAGTTTTATTGCAGGGAGAGAGTAGGAGGTGATGGTAGGGAAGCAGGCTGAAGCCGGGGTCAGGAGAGCTGGGCTGGATGAGGGAGACAGACCAGGGCAGACAGAAGCAGGCAGATGAAGGTAGAGTGAGGTGTGGACAGGACGGCGGGCAGGCAGGCAGGGAGGGAAGCAGGCGAGTGGTTGTCCGAGGGTTTATGCACACTGGAAGACAAGAACAGTAGTTAGCGTACGCCAACCTGGAGAGAAGTCACAAAATGTTAGAACGGCCTGATGTGGCTTATACCACAGAAGTGGATTCAACGATCTGGCAAGAGCAGATGGAGAGCTGGGGTTGAAATACACTGCAGGATGATGACTTGATGAGAGGCAGGTGAGCAGACTGGGAGAGGTGAGATGATTGCCACCCGGGGAGGTATGTTCAGGCCACGCCCACAAGAAAACAAACAGAGACACAGATAGACAGGCAGACAGACAAGCAGGGGGAGCCGTACAGCCACCGGGGCATGACAGGTGGCATGACACTCCTTCTTGAGGGTCTGGGATCAGTCCAGGTAGGGAGACACAATTTCGTCACATAATGGTCAACCCACAAACTCCAAAGAGTCTGCGGAGTCTGAGTCAGCCCTCTTTAACAACAAACCAAACATATCAATCTATCACTTAGCCAGAACAAAACAAGATATCTCCCAGATAACAAAATCACGTTGAATCAACAGTGATTTATGGTCAGGCAGAAATGTTGAATTTAAAGTGCTCGTTATGATCAATGTTGAATCAACGTCATATTTTCAACCACATCTGACACTGAATCAACACTGATTCAACCATCATAAACAGATATAAATACCGGTATCATTTTAGTTCAAAATTACCGTTGTGTGCTTTAATTGGAACCATGAAATATAAAATTTTAACATTTGATTTACTAAAACAAATAATAGGGCACATTTTTTGATCTTCACATTTATTTTGAAAACTTGAGAAACAACAGTATCAACTGAATTGAATAACAGAACTATTAAAATAATCCATTGTGGGTGGGGGGGCTACCCTAATTTTCCTCCTCAAACCTCCCTCTCGATCAGGAGCATCTAAGCCACTTTTTGACGGTGTTGCTGAACTCTAGGTGGACAGCTTGTGGTCAAACTGTCTGGCTGCAGCTGAAAGATTAAAAAATAATACATACAGTGTGGACAATGTGCTTAAACATTTTTAATGATCATTAAACATGATTGAGTGTGATTTCAGACATTTTATGAATCACAAATTTCTACTCTCAAAGGACACACAGAGTTAAAACGTTAAACTAACTTTGCACCATAGTAAGCTAACTTTGTGTGCTAAGAGCTTAACCTGGGCGGCTAACAATGCTGTAAATATGCCCGTTAATATGAAACATTATCAGAATTTAATGAACTCTATCACCCACAAAACAGACCCAGTTAGGAAAAATATTCTCTTCTTACCTAAGTGCAGCAGGACCGAATGCAAAAATCGAGCAACGGGAAAATCAGAGGCATAGACAGCCCCCCAGTCTCCATCATAAGCGGGTCTAGCCCATTTTTACATTATATTGAGCCCCAGCCCCCCTAAATATGAGTAAAAAAATTAGGAAATACAGGAAACATAAGTAGCTTCAAAAAATGCCAAATGTTCGGCTCTGCATGCAAACATCAGAAATGACCAATCAAAGCCTTTTACAACACATATTCATGATAAATCATGGGAATCATGATAAAAGTACACTAATAAGATGAAACCTGAAAAACATTTCCCCTCGAAGGCAACATGTGAAAGACTTCAAAACATCATTCCTTTCAATGTAAGCTTTTAGTCAGATACGCTCAGCTCTTTCTTACATCTGTTTTACGAGCAAACACCGACATTTCTAGAAGATACAACACTGAAATGTCTTAACTGTGATGTTTCATTTTAATGTGGCAGGATTAGCATGATCGAGACTATGAGCTGCAGGTGGTGACAGAGAGAATGAGATTGCATATGAGTTGTGGTTGTGGGGTCATCCAGTAAGGAGGTCTCCTGGCCCCATTCATTTGAAGGTTTTCTGATCACATCCCTCTCGTGGTTGTCTTGGGCTACATCAAAGATATGGCTAGATTACTAATGTCATCTGGCCTAGGAAACATCAGTGGGGACTGGGTTCCTTTGCTTACAGTAACAAGCTGCCCCAGTGACCCATCCTTCAATGAACAACATGAAGTGAATGGATGATTGCCATGTATTCTTCTGCCTGCTCCCCAAAACAGATGATGTTTGCAGTTTGAAGTTCAACCATTGCAAAAAATATCTTTTTATCATTTTGTAGAATAAGACCATGATGTATCGCATGAACGAGTAACTGTTCGCTCTCACCGATTCTTTCATTTCATTTAATATTTACACTGTAAAAAAAAAAAAAAAAACTAAAAGAAATGGTAAAAGCACTGACAGCAAAGTTTCCAAACGAATACCGTAAAATTACAGTAAATAACTGTATCACAGAACTACATACAATAACCGTAAAAATACAGAGCAGCTTTTTACAGTCAAAATCAATTAAAATAAGGTACATTATAGTTGATAAATTCCCATTATACTGTAAAATAACATACATATGTCAAAAAACATTAAAATCAGATACCTTTCAAATTAAAAATTAACACAAATTGGTCCTTTAAACCGGTTAGTCTGCTTTCATTGCTTCCGCATTTAAAGTTCAACAGGAAACCCAAAAATAAATGAGATCAGTAATTCTGCTTTTTTTTTTCTTTCTTTCTTTTTTATAGATTAAACAATCAAACCAAACTTAATATGGTAACCAGAAAACGCATTTCACTACCTCAGTTTAACATTTAAATCCAAATGGACTAATATCACATTCAGCAGCCATCTGTATCATTAGCAGCAACAACATGTACACAGCAAATAGACCCAGAGATTAACACTCAAACATTTAAACACAAACGAACAAACATCTCCACACTTGTGGCTACAGACACAAATAAACTCTCCTGATGGAAAAAAGGAGCAGACTAGCGAGGGAAGACGGCAGTGAGCAGGCTAACTTAGCATGCTAATGCTAGGACGAAACTAATTTAAAAACTTAAATTAACGATCTCAAGTCTCTGCGGGACTCTCGGAGGACGAGGGGGACATTACACAGAGCAGCATACAGCAGTTTGACTGCATTCAAATCACGAACATACATCAGCAGAGAGCAACACAATTAGACTAACCTCTGGCCATGTTGGAAAAGGCTTTGACCGAAAGCGCTCGTTAACAATGAATACTGAATATTTATAAAACAAAGTGACCATCAGTCACTTAGTCACAAAACCATAAAAAACGATAGCTATCTGCTAACAATAGCTTATGCGAGGGTAGCAATTTATCAGAGGGATGCTAATGTTAGCTTCAAGGCTGTCCACTGGAGGTATGAAAATGAATTAATATCGTTCACATGCGTTATCTGGGACACTCACCTCAAACAGTGTTTGGTTGACATGTCCGTTGTAACTGTCTCAGACATCCTCCTTGAAGATTCAGAGAGTCCATGAGGACACGTCTTTCCCCTGCATGACTGATTGGACGGACACCAGAGATAATCCAACTAACTGTCATTCTTCAGACTCAGCCGGTTGGTCGTTATGGGCGGGGCCAAACAAACTGAAAATAGGCGCCAACTTTGTAATTTGAATCTTAATTACCCGCAATTTTAATGAAAACAATTTGAATGACTGTTTTTCTGTAATTTTGTATGTCTTCGTTATCATGGACAGCAATCTCTAAATTAATAGCTCACATTTAATGTAAAATTGCATTTGAATATGAAAAAATATATGTTAAATTACCTTTAAAAATGAATGATAATGTAATATTATATTATGGCTAATCACTTGTAATTCTAAAGGTAAATCTGTACATTACTGCTAGTATCTGTTAATTTACAGTTATTACATTGTCTTGTGGAAAATGGTAACAAACCTGTAAAAAAAATACAGAAACTTGTATGTAAAATTAGAGTTAAAGATTTACAAATACAATAAATTGACATAAAAAAAACATGATTTTAATGTAATCTTAAATTATGGTTAACTGTAATTAAAAAAAAAACTAAAATTACTGAAAATATATGTAAATCTACTGGCATTTCATTGTGTTATTGGAAAACAGGAAAAATCTGTAAAAAGTTACAGAACATTTCCAGTTTTACTTTTTTTTTTTTTTTTAACAAAGTAGTTTGTCATCAGTCCTGGAACCCGCTTTAGCGTCACTCTATGTTTAGACCCAATGCAACAATCTGCCCGCAACTCATGTCATATTCTATTGTCTTCTTTGTTCTCATTGCATATTTCTTTATGCTGGTACAAACAGTTGTGTTATGAATTACTGACCACCTGATTCCCAAGTTGTGGAGTTTGCATATTGTCCCTGGGTCTGTGCATGTTCCCTCCAGCTTTTTCCTACAGTCCAGAAACATGTATATTAGTTAACCGGTAACTCTAAATTACCCGTAGATGTGACTGTGAGTGTGAATAGTTGTATGGCTCTGTGTCAGCCCTATGATGGACGGGTGATGAGTACAGTATGCTTCCTTCCTTGGCACTACTTGGCGTGCCCTTCCATCATATTTTCACAATGTATTATTGGCAACACTTCACCAACCTACACGAACTCTTCTGTCTCAGACAACTTTTTTTTCCCCCACCATTTTCCCTGTAAGTCCCTTTGGGCAAACAAATGACATGTTGTAAAGAACCAGGACACCTGCCACCTCACTGATCAATTTTGTCCTTTGTCGTGCTTGGGAACAAATTTTTAATGAACGGTTTACAGCATGATCTTCTGTGCCTTTATCTCTGCAAATGTTTGCCAGCAAGAGAGGCTGACTAAAAAAAAGTTGTCTGTTAACTTTGATGCTCTGCTTCAGGTCTGAATATAATAAGGTCACTATCAGCGTCCTTCAGCACTGATTACTCACCATTACAAGTATTGTACACTCCTGATCAAAATCTTAAGACCAGTTAAAAAATTGCAAGAATTTACATTTAGCATTTTTGGATCTTAAGAAGGTTCTAAGTAGAGCTTCAAAATGCAAAAAGAAGAAATGGGAACAAGAGAAAAAAGAAATTGAGCTTGCAATTTATTGAAAACAATTTAACTAAAAATAAGCTGTTCATCAGCTGATCAAAAGTTTAAGACCACAGCCTTTAAAAGCCAAAATCTGTGCAAAAATCTGGATTCCATGTCATTTTCTGTCAAGTAATCACACTGTCAAGATCTCTTGATGGCAAAGGCAAAAAAGCTCACTGTCTTTGAACATGGTAGGATTGTTGAGCTGCATAAACAAGGCCTCTCACAACGTGCCATTGCTGCTGAGGTTGGACGCAGTAAGACAGTCATTTTGTACTTCTTAAAAGATCCTGAGGGTTATGGAACAAAAAAATCAAGTGGTAGACCCAAAAAAATCTCACCGGCACTGAGCCGGAGGATCCGAATGGCTGTCCGTCAAGACACGGGACGATCTTCGTCCCAAATTAAGGCCATTACTGGTGCTGACTGCAGCCCAATAACCATCAGACGGCATCTGCGAAGGAAGGGCTTCAAAAACAAAAAACGTCTTCGAAGGCCACGTCTCCTTCAACGCCACAAAATTGTCTGTTTGGCCTTTGTAAGGGAGCACCAAATGTGGGATATTTAAAGGTGGAAGAAAGTTTTATCCTCTGATGAGAAAAAATTTAACCTTGATGGCCCTGATGGCTTCCAACGTTACTGGAATGACAAGGAGATGCCACCCGAGGTGTTTTCTACACGGCACAGTGGAGGGGGCTCCATCATGATCTGGGGTGTTTTTTCCCTCAGTGGGACAATGGAGCTCCAGGTTGTGCAGGGGCATCAAACAGTAGCTGGCTATGTGGAGATGTTACAGCGGTCATCCCTCATGACTGAGGGCCCTCGTCTGTGTGGTCATGACTGGGTTTTTCAGCAGGACAACGCTACAATTCACAATGCCCGTCTGACCAAGAATTTTTTCCAGGAGAATAACATCACTCTTTTGGACCATCCTGCGTGTTCCCTTGATCTAAATCCAATTGAGAACATTTGGGGATGGATGGCAAGGGAAGTTTACAAAAATGGACATCAGTTCCAGACAGTGGATGCCCTTCGTGAAGCCACATTCACCACTTGGAGCAACATTCCCACTAGCCTTTTGGAAACACTTGCATCAAGCATGTCAAAACGAATTTTTGAAGTGATCAACAATAATGGTGGAGCTACTCATTACTGAGTCAATTTTTGACACTTTAATTTCTGTTTTAGGGGGTTTTCAGGTTTTTTTGAGCTATGGTGTTAAACTTTTGATCAGCTGATGTACAGCCTATTTCAGTTAAATTGTTGTTTCAATAAATTGCCTGCTCAAAACTTTTGGTCTCTTGTTCCCATTTCTTCTTTTTGCATTTTGAAGCTCTATTTCGAACCTTCTTAAGATGACAACAGTGCAAAATGTAAATCCTTGCAATTTTTTAACTGGTTTTAAGATTTTGATCAGGAGTATATTTTTACTTTGGATTACTTACATGTCATTGCAAGTGCATGAATGTGCAGATGTGTAGTGTGGGGATTCATGGAGAGTGGTGGTGGGGGTGACAAATTTCACTGCCCAGAGCATCTGGCAGAGGCTCATTCATTATGGGTGACAAATACTGGAGAGATCCCTCTATCCTCTAGGGTGGGAATTACACCTTAGGGGTATTAACATTAGCATGCTAATCAAAACAGGAGCCTATTTGGTGAGGGAGGGATTAAGAGATGACACCCTGCTCCTGAGAGGATGACACTGAGCAGAAAAATAAAATAAAAAAAAAAGAAATAATAATCTCTGCTCTAAATATTTTGTCAGTTATGTGGTTTTTAAAGTGCAGAAATAAGTGAGTAGTGCGTAAGATATCAAACACTAAGACTGCATTGACTTGCAGTTTTTACTGACCTGACCTCTGACACAATTTATTTTTCAGGTTTAGATGTGCAGTATTAGGTAATGTTTTGTTTAATCCACCCACAGACCAAAAGTATAAAGACACCAGAACATGTCATTCCATAGCCCAGGCACTCATTTCCTGCTACAACAACTGCTCCTGATGTGGCTTTAGAGATTTGTTCACCACAAATATAAAGTTATGTTAAATAAAAGACTATACGGTCCATGTTGAATTAATGCAAATATTCTGGTCCTATATTGTTTTTTACATGTATAAAATATTATGTTTGGAACAACTGCTGTTTTGCAAATATAAATCTTTTGAGATATGTGCAGATGCAAATTTATTGTTATATGTGTGTTCACAGTATTTTTGTGGTGAAAGAAATATACATAACATAAATACAGTATGCATAAAATACAAAGCTGGCAACCAACACCATAGAACTGGCCTCATTTTTTTAATATCATGAACTTAAAGAGGAAAATAGAAAAAAGCTTCAGAGGCTGACTTGCAGATCAATCAGGAGAAACTAATGAGGGGATCAAAAGAGTGCGATAAATTTGAAGTAAAATGGAAGTCGTTGTCAGCACAACTAACAGACTTTTGTGCTTGCACCCCAGCAGGAAGTGGATTGCCATGGGAAGCCATCAATATGTTTAAGGTCTTTCCAATTAGAGGTAACCTCCCCCACAGGCCAGACACTGATAGCGGTGAGGAAGGGAGATCAAGGACGGGGCATGTCCACAAGAGGGTTTGATCGGAGAAATGCTGAGGTGGTGAAGGAGGTGGAGATGGGCTACAAAATGTTTCCTGTGCTGAAATGATAGCAGAGAGAAAACATTAGGTCTGTTAAGGCCCAGGCTGTCAGGATATGGTGACTAGGATGAGCTGCTGGAGCTTGGAAATAGCAGAAAACCATCAGTGGGACTTTGACGAGATCGTCTTCCAAACTGAGCTTGAGCTAAGCTTCATGACATTGACATCCAAAGTTTTCTCCCTCTGTCTCTCGCTGCCTTAGACATCACTCAATCATGGCTCTCACATCTGTTTTTTTAGACGAGCGTGGTAGTTGAGTGACACCAGGAAATCCTGCCATGTTAGCCCTACAGAGCCAATGAAGCTCTGAGGAGTTAGTGGATTGTGGAGTGTTTTATGAATATATGTCTCAAACTTTTGGAAAGGTTGCAATAACAGTAATATATTTTTCAATGAATCTCATCCAACATTTTCGTCATATCTTGTAATTTTGATACACTTGCTTTTTTATTTTGGTGCCTCTAACTCTCCTCTTGTTTCAGATTCACTTCCTGCCGTTGTGCCTTTCCCACCACTTTGACTATCTGCCCCGCCCTTTCCCTGTGTTTCCTCTTCTCAAGATGGCAGTTTGTCAGGCAGGTCGACATGTGTGACATTTGTTACTGTCTGTAAATCACATGGTAGCCCCGCCCTAATTCATACCCTGCCATGATCTATTTTCCTCAAAAAGAAGATTTGAAACAAAAGACTTAAATCATACTCATTACATAATTCATTACAAAAATGTTTACTAAGCTGATAAATGTAGTAAGAAGTAGGGTCATTTTCCCATATACTTGAATACATCTACACCAGTGGTGTTGCCCACTGATGGTCATTAGATAGAAAGTAGGGCTAATCCTCTTCAGCATTGGTTTAATTTTAAATTTTACAGCCCATGAGTCTATTTTATAGACATAAACAGTCCATCATCTTTTTGTGTTTGACTGCACAGTGTCCTTGATGCACCCAGACTCACTCTGTCCCGCTTAATAACACCGAGACTTTTTGGATATGAAGACAACTGTCAGTCTGTCAATCAGAGCAGCTCTACTGAAACATTTATCATACTTAATTGAAAAAACAAAAACAAAAAACTGTGCAACCTTAGAGACATACGATGTAGGCATTTGTATTATTGTTGTTTTAATTATTCAGTGTTTAATTTTCAAATTTGAAGTTAAAATCACACATCTATGGATAAACTTAAATATTACATCAATCAGCTGGAACATTATGATCATTAACAGTTGTGGTGAACAACATATATTATCTGGTTACCATGGCAGCTGTCAGTGGGTGGGATAAATTATACAGCAGGTGAACATTTAGTACTGAGGTTGATGAGTTGAAGCATAAAAAATAGATTTAAGCCATGTTGCCAAGGGCTGGATATTCCCAGACTGCAGAGGTCAGACCAGGATGCAAAGAATGGCCAATTTGGTCTGAGCTCAACATGCTAAAGAGGTTCATGCTGGTTTTAATAGAAACTTCTTCAAACACACAGAGCATCACAGTTTGTTGTGTGTGGGGCTGTGTAGCTGCAGACTGGTCAGCATGTTGGTATTTTCAACGGACTGATGGAAAAAGCCCTCAGATTGAGGGTTCAAAGTTTGCTGTAGTGACGTGAATTTTGATAGCTGCATCCTGTGGGTGAACTGATTACCCCAGCATACCTCTGAGGCAACAGGTGGACCCAGAGTGAAGTGCTGACCATATAATGGTTACCTCAGCGCTGGCAGCTTTCTACAGGTGTTTGCTGGAGAGTACACTCACCTCCTCCATCACCACCTGGTATGGGAACTGCTCTGCAGCTGAAGGTGGTGAAAGTTGCCAGAAGATCACAGCAGCCTTCCCTCCATTGAAGACACCAACCCCAACCCATCAATGGGGACCTGACCACCTGGTCCATGGACTGTCTGACCCCTTCCCCTCAGGCCAGAGGCTGCAGAGTAACAAGACCTGAACAACTAGGCTCAAATACAGCTTCTACCCAAAGGCTGTCAGACCTGTGAACTCCAATTTACACTTAGTATAGGGCAATTCTTATAGATTACTTCATAGCAATGGTCGAGCCAGTGAGGGGGCAGAAGGGGCGGCCGCCCCAGGCCCACGATTGCAAAGGGGACCACCGCCAGACTGATGACCAAAAAAAAAAGAAGTAAATTGAGACTCTGGCTATAAGGATAAATGTGTAAAAGTAAACTAATAGGATATATATAGTTTACTTTTACACATTTATCCTAACAGCCAGAGTTTGCACTTTATATATATTTAAAGTGCAGATCGGACCAAGATTAAAAATCTCTATATGTCTGTGTGTGTTTCTATTTGACATTGATGTGCGCAGCAGGTGCGCGCGCATGTTTGTTTACTTTCAGTGATCTTTAAAGTAAGTGTAAGCTGAAACGACGCCCCTTATATAAGGGCCAACTAGATGTCCCTGCCCCCTCTGTAATGAGTCACTAGCTCCACGCCTGCTTCATAGATTATTTTTTCACTTAAATATATATAGGAGACAGGTGACGGACACAGGACCTGTGGCAGATCAAAAGGCACCAGGATGCATTATGGGAAGACTAGCTGTTGGATGCTTTGGACAATGTCCTGCTGGGAAACCTTGGATCCTTCATTCACGTGGATGTTACTTTGAGACGTAGCACCAACATAAACCTGGTGCGGACCAAGTCCAGTCCTTCTTGGAAACAGTGTGACATTAGACAGTTGAGCATAATGTTACAACTGATCAGTGTATTTAGTTGTATCTTCTGCTGCCACCAGGTTCTAGCCGAAAAGATTTAAGATTTAAAAAAAAACAAAAAAAAAAACACAGGGCTTCATCAGCCATTATGGAAATTCATAGCTGTTCATTAGGACAACAAGTTAAATTTCAAAGCTTTAACTGACTTCTTTACTACTGCTGCTGCTGTGGTTTTTAAAGACAAATGTGTAGCATCACACATTAACATTCCTGGATCAAAATGGAGGTGTAATGGGTGAGAGAGAGAGAACCCAAGAACGGCACAAACGTAGACTGGAACAGTTGAGAACTTTATTGACTACGTGCAATAGTCCAAACAGACGGCAGGCAGATGCAGAGTCCAGAGACAGGCGGCAGGTCAGGGTACCGGGGCAGAGACGAGGTCAGGTGCAGAAGGCAGGTCAGGTACCAGGAGGTCCATCGGGAAAGGAGTGTGGGGAAAGCTGAGCATAATGCAAAGACGATCTGGCAGAGAGTGAGTGTGGACGAACTGGTTATGAAGAGGCTGGGTGATTAGAGGCAGCTGGGAGAAACAGGTGAGTATGATTATCTTGATTAGAAGAGGCAGGCAGTCAGGTAAATGGGGTTGGTATAGGGGAAGACCAGGAGTGGACTAATGACAGGAGGTTAGGCTCTTTATTTATTCAGTAAAGAAATTCAGAGTCAATTTAAAGCAGAAATATCATTCATTCAGAGGTTAGCACTGTCGCCCCACAGTACGAAGGTCATCATGTTTATGTTAATTGGTGACTGAATTGTCCGTAGGTCTTATCCTTTTCCATGACCTGGAAAAGGATACGTGGTAGAAGATGAATTAATGAAATATGTTGAAAATAAACATTTGATATTGATATGCACATTTATTAAAACTACATATATTGAAGTTTATGGGAAAAGTGTCATATTTCTTACTGAATCCATTAGCCCAGTAAAAATCTCCTAATGTGTTTATAATCTCAGTCTCTGGTTTCAAGTCTTCTTTGTCTATGTCAATATCAGTTTATATGAAATTTTATGTATGAACTAATGCCTAACATTTGTTTTTTAAGACTTTAGGTGCATTTAAAAGCACCAAAAATATGTCTTTATTTATTTAGTGTAGATTTTGCCAGTTTAAGTCCTTGTTGATAGAGATTTAATAGTTTTGAAGCACCATCCATCGTCCCCATGACAGAGTCTGGCTTTGTTCTCATCAGCCTGGGAAACCTGCTGCTCCAGAGTGCACTTGACCTTTCAGCACAACCCATAAAACACCAGAGTGGTTTTGGCCAATCCTCTGATAGAGCATCATGGAGAGACCTGAAGACTGCAGTTCACAGATGTGTCACATTCAATCAGATACACCTTCAGGGGATCTGATGGGTACAATCAGATAATCAGCCCAAATCTGGTTGCGCAAAGCTTGCAGACGCTGACTCAAGAGGAATGGAACTTGTAACTGCTGTTGAAGGAGCTGGAGGCTTTGAAGACATTTGTGACAGAAGATTTAGGTTTCCTCAGCATATGAGGTTCAATTATTTATCATCCCTATAATGAAATGCTACTCCTGGCCACTTTTGCTAAAGACAAAGTGAAAATATGACGATAAAAATAATTATAATGGGCTTTATTTGGAAAGATTTTCTTCCCAAGGAAGTCACACTGTGTCTTATATGTATAAAAGATTCTTCACCGTCTTAGTCTTACTACATGTTGCTGAAATCTCGAACCCAGCCGATCCAGAATAAACCAAGTACAAATGGTAGGACCCCAAACCACCTCACCATTACAGCTTCTTCCCTTCTTTTTTTTGAACAATTGTTTATCTTTCTCTTATACATCTTAAATGTTATCCTCTGAAGGATGATGCTACTCTATCAAACAGAGGCGTTGTAACAACAAAATGTTCAAATCCACTTGAAACTATAGTTCTGGCCGCAGTAATTAGATTAGATTGTTAGAGGTATAAGTGGTTTCGTCAAATTGGTTTTATCTTCACAATTTTTGACAATAAAACAATTTTTTAGGGAAAGTCAAAAACTGGAGATGTGTTGACCCTGCACGCCCTGTGTGCCTTTTTACTTCCTATAAGTGGCTGTTCTCTTTGCTGGTTCAGGGTGTTCAGTGTTTGGGCCCTTCAGCAAACATAGGCCCTGTTTGTCAGTGTTCGGTTTGGAGTTGTGTTATTTCTGTTCCTGCACATTTCAGATTAGATCCATCCATTTCTTACTCACACTACTAATTGCACAGACTAACCACGCTGCCGTTAGTATAAGTTCCCCTTCAAGATGTAATTCCTTTTAAATAAAACGTGTGAATCAGCTTGATTGCCCCCCTTTTGTATCGGTGGCAGGGGACTTTTACAGTGTATTTAAACAAAGTTACACACATTCAAAAAAAGGTATAATCGTTGAAGGTATAATGTATTGGTGGCAGCATTTAACTCCCTTGCTCACTCCTGCCTAATCTCTTATGTAAAGTGGTTACAGTATGTTGAATCAATTCACTTATATTCACTTTGTGTACTCGAGTTTTACAGCCATCAGGTGAAAGAATAAGCCTGAAGTTGATGATGTAACCAGCTGGACAGGAAACAGGCTGACAACATCAGCATCATAACGTTATGCCACTTGAAATGTTTAGTCATCAGATTTCAGTTTTCTAAATCATTTTAAGATGAAATTCTGTTCAAATTTTACATAGGGGATCTTAGTATTCCAAATAACCATGAGCCTTGTCCAAATCGATTATCAACGTGTATGGAGTGGGTGTCACTGTTTGAGCATGTGCAGAAGAAAGTGCAAAGGAAAAGTGAGTGTGACAACACTGCATGATGAAAGGTAAGAGCTTGACATGAAGCGACAAATGCAATTTTCAAAGTCCTGAGCCTGGATCTGTAGAACTTCTGTCAGCTTAAAGTACACATTTTCCCACAGCTCAACAATTACCTCCAGTAATCAGGTTACTACAGTCTGTGTGAATGTGTTGTCTCATTTTCTGCGTAACCTGATTTGCATGTAAATGTGCTGTAAGTAGTGTAACAAGAGTAAGAACTGACTCATCACTTCAAATCTTCAAAGGTTCTTTATCTTGTTAATGCAGCCATCTTTATTAAATTATAACAAATGCAGGATTTACAAAACGTTTAACAAGTAAACACGGGGGAATCAACCAGAATACAAAAAAAAAAAAAAAGATATCTCTAAAACTTCTATCATGGAGAGAGGCGCATAAATGGAATGGAGGACAGAGGCTAAAGCAGCGATATGATATTCTGTTTTAACTTTGACAAGAGTGTGATATCTCCATTCAGCAAGCAGACGCCCTCTAACCTTCTCCTCTGAAAAAGTAATAAGACACAGCCAGAGAGTCGATTTAATGCAGAATAATCTGATGCAACAGTGATAAAGACTACAACTTGGAGCGTCTGATCAGTCTGGCTAAGAGGAGACGAGAGGATAACACGACACAGCAGGCAACGCAATACATGTGTGTCTTTGTCTGCAGATCATATACACGTAACTGAAAAGGGCTTTTAAGTGGGCGTAGCTGCAGTGAGCGGTTCAGGTTAGCGCGTGGTGAGATGAATGTGCTGTCACGGCATCTCATGACGGCTGTGGAATAATGAGATGAGGGCTGGAAATAGCAGAGGAATCAAAGAGGATGGAGTATCATCGGGTATGGACAGGGAAACCTGAACCTACGCTGTGGCAGAGGAGATGATGCAGAATGTATAATCAAGGTTACACCAAGGCCTGGATTGAGAAGATGTGGCTGTACGTGACCATTGTGGACCACGTAGACAGGGCCAAAGGTGTAATTGTTGCATTGCGAAGTTCAGCCCACAACAACAAAAGTTTTTGAGTTTGCATGTCAAAGAAATCAAGTCAGTTTTTATTTATACAATATTAAGGTACTATCCAAAGAGAGCAGATTTAGACCTCATCGATATCACATTATAAATCCTTGGATTCAACTGAGCTGAAAACCAACAATGAGAAGTGTAATTCTTCGGGTCACTGTTGTTTTTGTTTGCTTTGATCAATCATGCACCATAAAGGATCCACACATTAGAGCAGTTTGCTGCATTTGAAGGAGCCTTTGATAATCGAGAGCCCAGCCTCACTGCTATGATGCAACCAGACATCAAATGCAACCTTCACAGGGGCACAGCTCCTGAATGGTGGACAGGGTGTTTATTTATTTTCATGTCTGCCTGTTTGGCATGTTAGGGCTGCATTTCACTGCCCCCAACTCAGCTGCTAATAACTGCCTCCCACTCCCGATGCTTTTAAATCATAAAATGCACCAGAGCTCTCATGCACTGGCCCAAGCATACTGTACACACTCCCTCAGCCCCCTCCCTGCAACAGCTCTGCAGCCCAAACTGAGACACCCCACCGGGGTTAATACTGATCTAGACCACGGCATAAAAAAAACACTTTTACCAACATGCATGCTTTTGCCTCCCCTGTCAAAATGCAGCGTCACAAATGATAAAGTTCTGTTTACAAATAGAGGATTTACTAATTAAAAAAGGTCAGGATTCAACCAGTGTTGTTATGACTTGCCCTGTCTTCTGTGTGTGTTTGTGTGCCACTTTCTGTTTTATTTTGATACTCCCATTCTGTCTCGTTTCAGGTCACCTTACTTCCTGGTCCCTCATGTTTCCCGCTCCTGGGATTGCCCTAATGTGCATCATCTGTATCCGTCTAATCGCCTCCCCTTGTCTATATATACCTCACTTCAGCCTTTTGTTCTTTGCCAGATCTTTGTAGCATGTCTCACGTTCCAGCACTCCTTGTCTCCTTTTGTGCGCGTGGATTATTTGGTCTTGTCTTTTGCCTCTTCCGTTTGTGCTTCTGCCATGTGGACTGACTACTTATGTACTGAACCCAGGTTAAATCCTATTGAACCAATCCCTGTGTCTGAGAGCTGTGCTTTTGTGTCCTTTCCACATGCCCGTACATTACAGCACGATCTGGCTAGCATGGATCCAGCCAACTCAGTCTGAGTACGCCAGGCTCTAGGAGCCCAAAGACAGCGCCTCCATCACCAGGAGAAGCTGTTGGCTCAAATGCAGCAAGGGCTCGCCAAGGTTTCCAGCCGCCAGGACCAGCTCATGGCCGACCTGGGAGACCAGCTAGCCAGCATCCTCACCCAGGTAAAGCAACTCCAGTCTGCCTCGACCCCTGTCGCTGGCCCTGCTGCTGTTCCTGCTCCTGCCCCCGTTATTGCAGTTCCACTCCAGCTCTCCCGTCCAGAGCAGTTCTCTGGGGATTCCTAAGCCTGCAGAGCAGTCAGAACCCAGATTAAAGCCTATTGAACTGACCCCTTTCTCTGAGAGTCGTGCTTTCCGGTCCTTTCCCTGTGCCTGTATGTTACAAGTGTGTGCTATTATTGAGATAAAGGTGGTTAGGAAATTTCAACAGAGCCACACAACCTCCTTGACTTTAGCATACGGGCATTAAACTGAGCTGCTATTTGAAGTGAATAAAACATTGACCTATAACACACTAATGAAAAGATGCCGCAGTGCAATCATCAGTATCAGTATCAAACATATTGGTCACACTTTAAACTGCCCACGTCACACTGTTGCTTTCATAGCACTTCAAACCACAGTAGCACAGGTCCAGGCACAGAGCCAGTGGAAACAACATGCTCTGTAATCTAATAGTTAAAGAGTAAAGATAACGTGCTAAATGGACAACACTTCTACAGAACATTACTATTCCCTGGCTTCAACCTATAAACCCCATGCACCACCACATGTATCACTTTATCATTACCACTGCCACTTTATATTTGTTGTACTTCTGTTCCTTGTTCGAGAGAATTTCCCATACATGGGATAAATAAAGTCCTATCTTATCTTATTTACACTTCATTTACACACATTCACACACTTCTCCATGTTGAACTACTGACCTCCACTGGTTGAGCAGCCTGTATGGAAGAGTGTGGCTCAGGCTGTGAGTCAGCGAAGGGTAATTGGTTTAATAGTTTGTGGGCACATTCCTTCAGTTTGTGTGGTTTTTTTAAGTCCTTTTCTCAGCAGGTAGACATGCATCAAACACTAATTTAACTATCCCTCCAGCAGAGCAGCTGAGTGCTAGGTTGTTTGGACGTACGTTTGGTATTGATAAAGCAAATCAAATTTTTGATCTGTGCAGGTTTTCAGAGCTGGTGGAGGATGCCCAGCATGTGGCCTCTTGTTTTCAGTTATTTCAATGATCATCTCTATTTTCCAGTGTATTATTGCATAGTCTGTACAGAGAGAGCAAGTGACTTTATTGTCATTGTACATTGTACAACGAAAGTTATGCACCAAGTTGCTGTGTAATCCCGCGCTGCCATCTTACCCATATTTCATAGTTATTCAGTGATATCCCCTGCTTATGAGTACTTTGGTGTAAAAGTCAATGGATTTATGAATAAGATTTGGCCTTCCAAGCTGTACTGATATAAAATGTCACCAGTCCTTGGGCATTATATTTAACCCTAAAACTGCCCATGTTCAAACAGGATGAAGCGCTGAGACTATGTTACCACATCTGAAACTGAACATCATAGATTTTAGTTTGAATGCAACCTGAGCCCACTGAGTCCAATTGGGTTCAGACCCACTATCCAACTCTTCATATAACACTGCTGTCTCTCATCTACACCAGCAAATGGCACTTCATTGTAGACCTGCAGAGCTTTCATCATGGTGTGCAGTCAATGTGGCAGCAGTCATAGCTCTGTTCGCTCTGTCACTATGGTCCTGCCCTGCTGCTCTACTCCCATCCTGATCATGACGTAATTTATGAGACGGTAGAGGTGCAGTGCCAGACTTGCTCTGGACAAAGTATTATGACTTAACAGATCATGCTGTCCCAATTTAGGCTCCTGTTAAGGTGTCAGGGTGAGGTATAGGCAGCTTAGTGTTCCTGTAGAAGTTATTAAGTGACTCCACAGACACTGCTGGCTCCCCACAGACTGATAGAGACACAAAAGACTGTCTTACACATGCTCTCGTGAAGGCTGTCTCCTCTTTCACTGTGAAATGGGAATATGGCGGCTGGACATTCTCGATAATATTTGAAAGGAGCAGCATTGTCATAGGTGCATACCAATGCATCCAACAGCAGATGTGGCTCTGTAGTCTGCAATCTGGTGATCAATCACTCTACCACTTTGATCAAAAATAAAATAACCCACCGACCCTTTTTACTCATCTACTGCCATGAATTTCCTTATCCCCACAAGGACGAATCAGGATTCTTATATCCTTTAGTACCACAGAGAGGCCCAAGACATCCAGTACATGAGACAGGTTGATTTATTTCAATAGACTTCAATAGACATGACTGTTGGCCGTGTGGACATTAAAACCACTGTGTGTTTGTATCATAGCTAAGGTGGAGTTTTGTACGGTTATTTTGTTCTGCAGGACTTCATGTACTTTTGATGGTGATACAGCCAGTTAAACCCTTCAAGTTGTGCATTCCCTGATTGTAATGAAGGACACTGGGGTTTCACATTGGGTGGTTTGCCTCTGGAATCCATTAGAATCATCAAGCTTGGAGTTATCCCATGTATACAGGAGCCTCTTGCCAATGAAAGGCAACATGGAATCAAACTAAAGATATCAGTTGTTAAATTGCTCACATAGCTAATTTTACTCTTGCTTTTCCATTTTTATATAATAAAATATAAAGTAAACATCTGGCTAAACAGAAAGGAGTTTTATCATCACTTTAAAATGTCTGGTTACTAAATTTTTGACCAATCTGGGTTTAGAATTTTCAGTGGCCACGATATAAAGACTAATAATGGTATAGTAATTAGTACTTTGAAGGTTTCCTCCTGCACTGAAGCTTCAGTGTTGTCTCTTTATTGTAAGTCACTTTGAATAAAAATGTCTGCCAAATGACTAAATGTAAATGTAAATGTGCAAGTGTTCCACAAAAGTGAATCACTGCACAACCCAAGGATGGTATAAATATTCTTCAATAATTCATGGTTATTATATAACTGCTGCATCTGCATTTCACCACAGGCTTCACCAGGTCTGCCGTGACTTTCACTTTCAGTCTACCTTTTTATAAAACTCTAAACTTTGTGGTCTCAGTATATTTTGATTGCCTTTTGGCTCCTGTCTCATCTTCCAGTAACAAACCAGAGAGCCATCACTTTCCACCACCCCCTCTATCCCTGAGGGGGTCACACACAAGTTTGTCTGACTTCCAACGTGACATATCACTGAAGTCACTTTGGTATGTTTCAGCCTGCCAGACCCTCACAAAAGTTTACTTTAGCGCCATAATGACAGGGGCCTTGCCGCTCATTCTCCTCCATCACCTACCGGCAAGCAGTCAGGAGTTGCTCTAAAAGACAGAGGGAGGGAGAGGAGGTGTGACAGAGAAGTGATAATGATGTGAAAAAAAAAGCCCTGTCCTTCTGGTGATTGGGATGATAGTTGCAGGAGTCTTGTCTCCAGGGGCTGGAGCTCGGATAAATCTCACATCACATCTTTACTTAGCAACCATACATTCTGTCAGATGACCAACAGGCCTCGGTGGTCTCTGAAGCTGCCATTGTTTTCCTTACATATGAACTCTGCTGGATATTTTATTACCACAGCAGGGAAATCGTTTTTCTCCACCTCCGTGGCCCCGTTGCTTCTCATCTAGGGTGGACACAGCGTGCTGGGAGGGAGCATATGTTCTGCTCTCTGAAAGATTTTGGACAAGATGAAATGAAAGTTTAACCCAAAATGAGATGATTCTTACAAAGTAGTCAAAGGTTGTTAAAGTCAAGAAGTGGTGGATTGAATACAACTTTAGGTGGTATAGAATATAAGAAGCACAAAAAAACTGTCATGACAAAGATGCATTTATATATGTGGGATCCAAAGTGATTTGGGACATATGAATGGACAGTGGTCACCCCCGCCAAATCACTCTCATGTTATTTTTTGATTGTTCTGGTTAATTCGGTTTATTTGTGTTATTAAGTAATTATACTCACTCATACTGGTTCATATGTAAGAGCAACTATAGTATTTTAGTAGGGTTATTCAGTAACTGGGCAGCTGCAGGGTCCTTTAGGCAGGGCGCGAGAGGGTGTCTCAGGCTGTGTCCGAAACCACCCCCACACTCCCTACTCCCTACTCCCTATATAGGGAGATGAATTTAGTGGACTATATAGTGAACACATTCACAAAATGAAAAATATCTTTTGGACACTACTTTTGGTGCCGTTAATTGCTTCATTGCTGTCGCACAATTAAAAAGTACCCCAATAACAGCTAAAGACAGAAAAAAAAAAATTCTGTTTAGCATTTTGTTAAAGGCTTTTGATAATCTGATGTCCGATTATACTGTTTTGCACGATGTTAATGCTCTTTACATTCATGTAAACAGTACATTTAATTGCCCTGTTTTTGAAATGTGCTATAAAATAAACTATTTTGTTCTGCTGGAATCGCCATTTTCGCCACGAGCGCAATGCATCATGGGATATCTTGCTTGGGTTAGTGACCATCGGCTATTCACGGCTTTTCACAATGCATTGTGGGAAACTTTCAGTGCACTACATTTTGTCGCAAAAGATTTCGGACAGTGAATAGCCGATGGTCACTAACCAAGCAAGATATCCCATGAAGCATTGCACTCGCGGAATGCATCATGGGATATTGTTTGCATTTATAGATTTAACAGATGACAGATGAGAGGCACGAGCCACATTCATGAGTTGTGGCGGCAAAATACAGAAAATAATGGCGAGGCAAGTTTATTCCATAGTTTATTTTATAGCACATTTCAAAAACAAGGCAATTGAACGTATTGTTTAAATGAATGTAAAGATTAGTAACATCATGCAAAACACAGTATAATCAGACATTCAAGTAACATCAGATTACAAATAAAAACTGTTACCAAAGAGCCAAGAGAATATAAAATGAAAATATAATAAAAGAAGACCAAATACGAGAATAAAAATTACAGTGTAGTGCAAGATTATCAAAAGCCTTTAACAAAATGCAGTGATAAAAGGAAAAGGTTTTTTTTTCTGTCTTTAGCCGTGAGTTGGGTACGTTTTAATTGTGCGACAGCGATGAAGCAAAAGTAGTGTCCGAAAGCGATTTTTCATTTTGTGAATGAGTTCACTATATAGTCCACTACATTCATCACGCTATATAGGGAGTAGCGAGTAGAGAGTGAGGGGGTGGTTTCAGACACAGCCTCAGTTAGTAAACAAAGGTAGTCTGCAGCATGTAGCAACGCTGAGCTAATGTGCTTATTTCTCTGTATTTCCAAGTGAGCAAAAGTGGTGAAAACATGTACAAAAGTAGTGATAAAGATGTATAATGTGTATGTGTATGAGTAGCAAACTATCTGTTATGTAAATATGAGTTTTCTAGCAGATGAAAATACAGATGTCCCCTAAATGCCTCACATGCAGGCACTTGATGCCAGCTGCCAAACAAATCATTGGAGGGGGGCTTTGCAGCAGTAGCACTGCTTTTGTTTTTATAGGGGGGTTTAAGGCGGTTTATGGTTGTCATTGGAAAGTGTGCCAATTGGAGAGGGCTTTCCCAGGCACCCCTCATGAGAGTGCATCCCTGGGGAACATTGTGATAGCCGGTGGTAGTAGGACCAAGAATGCAGACGCAGTTGGTTCCAGAAAGGAATAACAATAATTTATTGGGATGATGTTGAGATGGTAGAGAATGGAATCCGTGTGGGGAAGGAATGGGAGACCCAGGGAGCTGGGGGTGCCAGTGGAGGATGGCAAGTGGAAGGAGCTGATGGCGGAGAGGTGAGGGTGCGGGTCCAGGCAGGCAGCGAGCTTGCAGGTCGTCCTGAGGGAAACCACATATAAGAATTACTGGGAAGCAACAGGGGAGACAGCAATAATAATAGCTCGAACGAGACTGATAACAAAGAGGTTCGGCCGGGGCACTAGTTACCGTGGGGTTAACTGTAATGATCTGGCGATGAGTGCGTGAAGAGCCGGGGTATTTAAACAGGAGTGATGACAGATGAGACACAGGTGTGTGATGAGGACCTGCTGCTGCTGCTGCCTGCGCCTTGGACCCGCCCCCTGGGAGGAGAGAGAGATCACACGGGTAAAAACAAAACAAAAACAAAAGCAATGTGCTTGGAATGTGGGTATGACAAACATGAGATCAGCCAGCATCTCCACAAGTGACCCCAGGTGGACCATGAGGTAATAAATTTCCTGTTTAATGAAGCATATGAGTATGACCACAGAGCTTGCGAGTCAACACGTTGATTTCAATATTAATTCAACTCACAGGCAATATAAATTCAAACACTAACGGTTTGATTTTGCTGTTTTACAGTGTTGAATGGAAGTTGAATTGGCAACACTGTAATCTAACTTTCTTGTACTGTGATATTTACATCTATTTGTGTGTCAGTACTCAGCAGAACAAAATATAATTTCTCATGGACCAACACAGAAAAAATAACAGATTGCGAAGAGAAGAGATAGATAGATAGTTACTCTTGTAATGTTGATTACTGACTCCAGAGTCAAAGGACCTATTATTAACCCAATTCTCTGCAAGTCCATAAGTGCAAATTTTACCACTGAGGCTTATACTTAAAATCTGATATTACTGAATCATACATTCTTATGTACCAGTGTGGTCATTTTCCCAGTGCGTTTTGTTGAGATATATCTCCTACTTTATGTTATTTTATGTTTATGTTATGTGTCTGTATTGTTTCATCAGTAATATTCAAGATATTTGATAAACTTATCGGATGTATATAATCTTAACCTTAAAATAAACCAGTGTGATGACTGTATGCTTACGGTCACAGATTCTAACTCCTTAAGCTCGACAGAGGGAAGCAGACTGATTCCTGCTAAAGAAATCTGCTTTTCAAATAACAATAATTATAAACCTGAGAAAGAAAATAAAATTACACAAAAAAATAAATAAATTGAGCAGAGGAAAAATATCTCCTGTGACACCTTCTACAGATGTGTTTTCTCTTTACTCCAGCATTCAAGAAATGGAGTGGTGTGTGTGTGTTTGTGTGTGTTCAGTAATGATGCCTAGAACTTTCCTCAATAGCTCTACATTGAAACAGAAAGAAATCTCAGCCACCTTCCACACAGGTTCCTCCAACCCCCCCCGTTCCTATATCACCCTCTCTTTATAGCAGAGGTAATGAATGGAGAGGATGCAAAGGCCATGGTGGGTTTGAGAGGAGGCTTGGGGTCAGCCCCCAAAGGTCCAGCAGAATCACAGGAGCCATTACCTGCTGTCGGTATTGATCTGCCCACTGCTGCTGTTCCTGCCTCTGCTGCCTCTCTCTTCCTCCATACTACCACATGTATACAGAAGGTAACTCTTTTTCTGTCCTTCACTGTCCAAACACGTGTCTCACAGTGATGGCAGGCACTCTCAATCATACGTGCTGAAATGATCATGTCTGGGAGTGCAATCCAGCCTCCACAAACCACTTCTTATCTACCTAATGCACCAGTGTTTAAACAGCAGCATCACTGTTTTGGTGATGGTCGAATATAATTCTGTTTCCAGAGAGATTACTAATCAATTCGACCACGTAATCTTGTTGATTACTTTGGAACTGTGTAAAATTTATTACAGGGGTAAAGGTGGAGAAAAGGAAAGGTTTATGTCATTTCATTTTTATTTAAGGGCATTTAGTCTGTCTTCTTTGCAGGCAGGTAGACAGGTCTCTAGTTTAATTTGTTTTAGCTCAAATAGCTTTTCTATTTGAGCCTGAGTTTGTGAAACATATAATTACAATAAAATTGTCATACTAAAAAGAAAAAGCTCTCGTGTCAGTCATGATACGGCTCATAAATATGTGATTTGCCACATGCAGAGGATAGCAATCCTGTCCCTATTTCAGGCCTTCATTTTCCCACCATTATAATTATATTGTAGCCAATATATTTCTATTAGAAACACAGAGTACACCATTTTTATATTTATCACAAACTGAATATTGTTGCCTCAAAGACCTCATTATTTTTCATTAGCCACTCGCTGACTTTGTCACAATGACGGCAGAATTAGTAAAAAAACAAATAGCTTTTTATTTATGATGGACAGTCATATAATTTCAAACAAACTAGGCTGCAACATCCTTTAATTCATATTTATTTCCATATATTCACATGTTATTGTACTCAAAGCTCCCAGTCCTTTAGTCCATTTGCAAGTGCAATTAATATGTTAAGTTAATACTGTTTTATAAATGAAAATATTTAGATATATATGGGGACATGAAGTCCTTTAATTTTTAATTGAAGAGGTTCCAAATTCAGGAGGCTTCAGTTTTGTTTTGTTTCTTTTCACCATCAAATCACTTCCATACAATCCCTTATGCGCATATATAATTAATATATTTTCCCATAGACCTTAATGCAAGCCCTCCTTTCCCTTAACAACCAGCAGGGTCGTCCCCCTGATAGTCTTTAGATGGAATGCAGGTTTTAGGCCCCAGAGTCTACATCCATTTAATGTCTTCTGGAGTTCTGACATGGTCTCCAATGTTTCCATTACAAGTAATCATAACGGTTTTCTCATGATAATGCTCCATTTAATTAGTCACCTTTCGATGATGTCGAACTTCCTATGAGTGATAATCACACAAGTTATTACATTATTACCTGCTGTCGGTCTGTCCTTCACAGTCCAAAACATATCTTATCAATATCTTCTCTGTTCATATCTCGGTCATAAGTTTGTCCAACAGAAACTCAAAATTGACTTTCAACCAGTTCTTCAGACACATTTTCAGATTCGCTTTAACACCTTGGTTGTTTCAATCTCTATATTACAACCAGATGAAAGATCTTGGTCCTTGTGTCATGGCTCACCAAAAAACTGGACCCCAATGCAGAAACAGCTTAGGTAAAACTGAGTCTTTATTAACAGTCAAAGTACAACAAAAATAGTTTGTGTAAATAACAGTGGCAATACGCAAAGTACAACAGAAAAAGAAAACAGAGACTGAGCTTGACGTTCTAAAAAGAAGGCAAGGCTGAACAAACAAGCCTGAATCAAAACCACACAAGGAGCCAAGGGCTAACCTGAACAAAAACAAAGAAAAAACACGAAGAAAAACAGTCACAAGGGAACTGGAAACAACAGGAATAAATGCGAGAGATCACCGAACAGGCAGGATACTCTGGCACTGAAGAGAAGTCCGAGGAGGGTATATATAGCAGGTTGATTGCTGGTAATGCAGGGCAAGTGTGCCTCATCAGCCACAGGAGGAGGAGAGCAGAAACCTACAATGGGAGGAGGGGCAGGGGGAGCAGGAGCACAGAGAACAGCAGGACAGGCAAAACAAAACAGCGAGCCAAAATATGAACCATGACAGTACCCCTTCCAGTCCACCAGAAACTGGAACCCTCGGCCTCTACGTCTCTCATCCAGGAGACGTCGGAACATGAAGGCAGGGTAGGCAGGGTAGTCCTCGGGTAGTCCTCGATGATCTGTGGGGAAGGACCTCTCCTTCAGCCCGTGGGTTAAGAGCGCTAGAGGCAACTAGAGGCAACTGGCTTGAGGAGGGAGACATGAAATACTAGGTGGACGTTGAGGGAGGGAGGGAGAGTCTGACAGGACAGGGGTTGATGATATGGTCAATGGTGTAAGGGCCAATTTGCGGGACTCAACCTGGAGGCGGAGGTCTCAGTTGGAGAGCCAGACCTGGGCTGTAGGCCGGGGCAGGGGTCTGGTGGATATCAGCTAGTCTCTGATTGCAGACGGCAGTGCGAAGGAGGGTGGCTCGGGCCTCTCGCCAGACCCGGAGGGTTCACCGGAGGTGGTCTTGGACGGCTGGGACGACAACTTCTGACTCCTGCTCGGGAAACAAGGTGGTTGAAATCCTACTGTATAGATGCCATGAACGGAGACATACCTGTGGCGGCGCGGACCAGGGAGTTGTGGGCATATTCCACGGAAGGTAGGTGGCCCAGGAGATGAGGCGTTGGGCAGCAACACAGCGGAGAATGGATTCCAGGTCTTGATTGACCCGCTCTGTCTGGCCATTGCTGCGGGGATGGTAGCTGGATGAGAGGCTGAGCGAAGCGTCGACGGACTCACAGAAGGCCTTCCATACTTGGGAGGAGAACTGGGGACCTCTGTCAGTGACCATGTCCTTTGGGCTGCCATGGAGACGAAGCACATGTTGGACAAGCAGGGAGGCCGTTTTCATGGCAGAGGGTAGCTTGGGAAGAGGAACAAAGTGGACAGATTTGGAGAACCGATCAACAATGGTGAGAATAACTGTATTACCTTCAGAGGGGGGCAGGCCGGTGATGAAATCCAGGGCGATGTGTGACCATGGGCGCTGTGGGACTTGGAGAGGTGGAAGCAGGCCAGCGGGAGCTTGATGAGAGGATTTTCCACGGGCACAGACAGAGCAGGCTGACACATACTCCTTGATGTCCGCCGCCATGGAGGGCCACCAGAAACGTTGATGCAAGAGTGCCAGCGTCCTGGATAGCAGGCAGTCTTGGAGTCGTGCACCCACTGGAGGACGGCTGGTCTAGCTAAGGGGGGCACGAACCTGCGGCCTTCTGGGCAGTCTGTTGGGGCAGGGTGGTCTCCTGCCACCTCCTGAACCTCCTACCACACAGGATTCCGGTAAGATGGTCTCTGGGGTGGAGTCGTCAGTGGCCGGTGCAAACTGATGGGAGAAGGCATCAGGCTTCACATTACGGGAGCTGGGCCATCTTCCATCTTCTTACTGGTTGCTAAGAGGAGGCAACCAAAAAGTTCATGAAGCTGACACTGAAGGAGTCAAACCATGATGACCTGATAGCTTCGTAACGTCAGGAAACGCTGTCTTCTATTATTGTTTTGATTGAAAGACGCATAACGCAGAAGTTATAAATGATGCCATTCAAGTGGGAAAAAGAGATGTTTTTCTTTTTTTAAGTAGATGCTTTCATTTATCTTGGTGATAATTTCCATTTCTTCCTATCACAAAAAAAAAAATCTTATACTTGAGTCCAATTTCCACCTGTAGGTTATTTCCAAATGGCAAACAGGAGAGGATGTGGAAATTCTTTTTTTTCTTTTATCCAAGAGACAGAGAAGCAGTAGCATGTTCAAAAACAATAGACATTCCAAAGAAAGCAAAAATAAAACAGAGCATCATTGACACTGATTTGTGCTTTTCTTTTTTTGTGCTTCAACTGAGATGAGAGCACAGGACATGTAATTCAAGTAAGAGTGAAAAAAACCCCATGTAATTTAATTTCAGTGTGACTCAAGGCAGCAAACATTGTATTATTAAATGGAACAAGTACTGAGTGATCAGATAAATGAATTGTATCCATCAGATCAGAGTTGGAAAACAACATCTGGTGTGATACGTGCAAGGGAAAAAAAAAAAAAATTGCTCTCACCTTAACTGCATCTCGAGCAGTGAATGGGTTTGGTTGATTGAACACACTGACGTTTTCATGTAGTGGCTGTTGTAACGGCTGATTTCTCTCACTGTTGAATGAGGACATCTACTGGCATTCAATCTGCCGTCAGGATCACTCCCCCTGCACATCTCCTGCCACCTCACCTCAAGTTAAGACTCCCCAGCTACAGTTTCTTGTACAGAAAAGCTTGATGTCGCAGATGACAGCCAGAGCCTCCAGTAGCTGTTTCCACTTTCTCCACCCAAGCCGGTGGCATCCAAGACCTTTTCAAAAACTTTAAGATTTGGGGGGTCATGAAACCGTGCATTTCTTGGCACAAACTTGCTTTCGCTCATCTTTGTATTCAGCTGTGCTTGTTTTGTCGTGTTGTTTGCTGTTATGTTTTTGCAAAATTCAACAATAGCACATTACATATACCTCACCAGTCACTGCCTCATTGAGTCATGTAGCTCCACCTCATATGGTGTGTCTGTAATTAAAGTACACTCTCTACAACAAATGTGAATCTAAAGAATGACACTTTGGGAAACCTGGTATTGTAAATCAATTAGTTATTTATTTTTGCCTTCAGTATATTTAATTTATAATTTTTTCTTCATGATTTGGTACCCTTTATTTTATTCGTAACCTAATAATAATGTCACATGAATGCAGAGTTACTCAGTTTGTGCTTGTGGGTTGCTCGGATTCCCTTTAGGCATTTCATTGCATTGACTGTACACTGTGCTTCTAAATCACATGACAATTAAGTGTCTGTGTGTGTGTATGTGTGTGTCAATTTGGGAATTGGGAGGTTAATGGAATTATTGTGTTTCAGTCAACTGGTTCAATATAATTTAATGGGTTTTTTTTTTTTATATTTAATTAAATGCTCTTCTGTTATGCCTCATCATGCAAGTTATGTCAGTTTCAGGCTGCCTGGACAAACATTTACTGATCCCATTCAGCCCATTAATATGGACATGATATTGTCACACTGCAACTCTGACTTGTGTGTGTGTGTGTGTGTGCGTGTTTGTGTGTGCAGGGGCATGGTGTAGCACTGTTTACCTGGCTCACCTGATTCGCCACACACAGTTGACTCTTCATTCCCAGATTGTTCTGCTTGCCATGGCCACGAAAGAAAACATTAGCTTCATATTCTCTTGGATAAACCCGTTCAAGTTTTCTTTGTGCTTCGCTTTCTGCTCAAGCTGCCTACCGAGCTGGTGTTAACCAATGACGTCTCTCACCTGCCGCTCCGACCCAAAACGTTCCCATCACTGCGCCATCAGCCATTTTGCTCATTGCTCCTCCTGCAACCATGTGGATCATTCATCCCCCATCTCTCCCCTCTGCACTCACTCCATCTCCTGATTTACAGTTTGACTGTGTCTAAATCTGCTCTGGGGCTCAGGCAGTGTTAAACTGAACCGTAACACATCGCAGCTCAAATTTATCACAGCATTCATTTGGACTCGTGGAAGAACTGATGAGATTTTTGTGGTCAAAGGTCAAACGTCACAACACACAGTTTTGACCGGCACAAAAATGTATCTACTTATTATAACACAATATAATTCAAACGTCTGTAACGATAAAATGAGGTGACGTTTTCTATCTAAATGGTAAAAGGTCAACCTCACTGTGACATCACAATTGTTCTGACACGTGTCTTATTTAATGCAGTGACTCAGGAAGAAGAAATTGTGATTTCTTTCAGTTTAGCTGGTGAACAGATGAATCAAACATGAGCCACTAATTGGATTTCATCCACAAATCATTGTAATACATTTTTTAATACATTTTACTTTACAACAAAGCACATTATAAAGCTAAATCACTGTTGGTGTTTGAAACTGAGTACTTGTCCATTTATCACTGATTACAACAATACAGTATTCACATCCATTTTTCATTTAGATCATTTTTTAATACATTTCGCATAAGGCTTGAAGGTATGTTCCTGTATAATTTATAAATGTATCCTGCAAGTGATGTATTGAATGCTGATGTAAATATGTTGATCTTGGGTTAATCCAGTTGGACGAGTTTTTTCCAGTGCAACCATCACAAAAAGCCCGAGATGCGGGTATTGTTCTGTTGTCAAGGTTTCAGTTACTGAACTTATTTTACTGTATGTCAGTGCAGTAAAAAAAATTCTAATTTGATTTGGATTGTTTGGCAGATCTTCAACAATAAAGGACTCAGGACTTAAACTCATCTCTAATTTTACAGCTCGGAGGCTCCATGATTTGTTGGGGTCTTGGGCCTGTGCCTGGAAGTTCCATTCAGTTAACCATCCGTGTCTGCATCTCTATGTGTATGTGTTGGATGTGTGTGTTTGTGTGTGTAGACTAATGAGCCATGGGCTCAGTGTGTGTATTTCTCATCCCTGACAAGGCCCAAAAGCAGGCACTGCGGTGATAGCAGCACGAGTGGCAGCCGTTCATTTGTCAACACTCTGGCCATTCTCTGTTCCAAAACAACCTCCTTCATCACATGGATTATGATTTTCCTTTCACTACAAACTGAAATGACATCTCATTTGTTTTTAAAGCCTGAGCTAACGTCCGGTCCTGTGTGGCGCTCACACCTGACACTTTTCATAATCTTTGAAGTGGAAGTTGAAGCAGTGGTCTCTTCTGAATGTTACTATCACCTTCATTTAAAATTCTGGGTATGCCTCACCAGTGAGCTGTACAGTGTGAACAGCTCATCTCACACAGTGAGCAGAAATCCAACACGGCTAGACCAGATTCAGCCTTCGTTTTTTCTCAATATGTTTTACGTTGAACAAAGTGTAAAGCAATGCTCAATGATGATGACACACAATGCATTATTCGGAAAGGAGATCAACACCTCATTACTTGTCATTATAACAACAAAACTATTGTGTGTCTTGCCGCTTCATTTCGGAGGCAGTTTGACTGGCTCACAAGGTGATCCAGCAACTTCCATAATGGGGCGACTGGAGCTAAAAATGGGATGCGCTCAGGAACCAAGGTGTGACTGCATCCCAGTAAAGGGAGGGGGAAAAAAAAAACCTAAAATCTTCGAAAATTTGCTAGATGGAGGAAAATAGCAACCTTCGTGCTGTGCAGAGGTAATTTTGGACGTCATAACAGGTGCGGTGGATGCAGAAATAATTGCACTCTGGCAGCGTGCACCTGGCATTACTGCGATGTGGACTGATGGAAGACACGGGGAGTTCAGGTTATTTAGATGGTGGTGTTAAACAAATGGCATCAAGGGAGAAGCAACACCCTGTCTGTATAAAGTAATACATATAGAGGCAGTGAGGGGTGCTGTGCTGCACAACTGTATGATGGTTTTGGACAGGATACCAACAAAATGTAGTTTCTTATTATATAATTATATATTATATATATAAAATAATTACATCACTTTTCTAACTGTACAACAGCAGTTATAGCCTAATTAGTTACATCATCAATTACATCATCAAATCAATTTATTTTACACTGTCCAGATATACGTCTTCCAACAACTCCATGGTCTGCACACATAGTTAGCTACACTTAGAGTTGCAGGTAGGAATAGAAAATCCTACAGTAGGTTAACATGTTATACATACACATATAAATACTAACCCTAAAGTCTGCTTTAGCTTTAGTTCAGCCCTACAGTAATAAAAATAGTTCAAACTGAAGTCTGCAAAATGTCCAGGGCTTTTGAAATGACACCAAAATGAAAGAGAGAAAAAAACAACAATTGTTCTATGATCCCATATCTATACTATTTACTAAACTACATGGATTCATTCCCACAAGAAGATATAGTTGCAATTAACTGGAAACTATCTGAATGGAGTTTCTGAATACAGGATCTCTGGACTGAGTGTGTTAATACTTTTATAGTATTAGCATAGAACCGAGACCCGTTTTAAAATTAAAGAACATGAGGAGGTCTACTTTTAAACTGTGTGGACTTTAATAGATTTTTTTTTTTTTTTGAGTAATTTAGATTTACATTTATGACGGCATGAGTTCAAAGCCAATAAAAACACTCCATACACTGTGCAGCTGAATTTAAAAAAAAGAAATAAGTAGAGTTACCTAAAATAAGAACTAACTGGTTATTTTATGTTGCATAACAACGTTTCTTACGGGTGATGTGACACGTGTTAGACAGCTTTTTGTCTGGTACACACTGTAAAAAAAAAAAAAGTAAAATTACAGGAAATGTTCTGTAATTTTTTACAGATTTTTCATGTTTTCCAATAAAACAATGAAATTCCAGTAGATTTACAGATATTTTTAGTAATTTTAGGCTTTATGTTTAAAATTTGTTAATACAATATAAAATGAAAGACATCACCAATAGTCTGTGAACGATGTCTACAGTGCAAAATCACTGAAAATCTTCATCTCTGCTAGCTAGTTACTTAACATTTTCACATTAGACGTGTAATTTAGCAACTGCACAAAAGACCTAGAAGGGGAAACTGAATTTCCAAAATATTACTAAAATAATACCTCACCTTGATGAAATTAAGATTATTATTATTTTTGTTTAAAAACACATCTTCACATTGTTATGGTTGCTAACTCCTGACCTAAACCAGTTTCCTAGGTATTTGATTTAAAGCCAAGCATATGAAGTATAGCACAGAGTATATTATGATTGGTAGCAAAGGCCAAAATTATCCAAGCAATGAATCCTAATTATATTAATTTGTCCTTAAACTTGATGCCCAAACAACCAGCAGTTGGCAGAGATTCGATTTTTGCAGTTCTCTGCTCATCGAAAGAGGCCATACTCCAAAATGGCAACATAGCCACTCCAAATGCCAGAGTGTGGACGAATCTGAGTTAGCAGCTGGGAAACAAGATCTCTGCAAAGGCTCTGTATACCTTTGTCAAAACAAACAGACACAACATCTGAGGGTTATTCCAGGTAGGATGTTCAACGAACTCTGAGTCTATACCTGAACTCTGAGTTGACTTACACTGAGTATCCAGTTCCAGAACAGCTGATTTGAGTTGGTTCAATCAACTCTGAGTATGTTCATCTTGAGTTGCGCGCGTGCACGACCATTATAAAAAGCCATCATCAATGGAGCCCCGATACCACGAGTCACCATGACAACCGAGAAAAAAAGATCCAGTTATTACACCCCAATAAATAAAATCTGATTCTCATTTAGGTGCAATCCATCAGGGGAGAAGCGTACTTGAAAGCAGTTAAAAATTAAATGTAAAAACGTCATTCAAAAAGGTAAGGCATATTTTGCTGGGCTATGATTGTACCTCACTTTGATTTTAATTTTATTTTTTTCAAATTGACTTAAGCTATTAAACAAAGTAAATATTAATTCAGTGGCTACTTCAAGTAGTAATTCAAACCCCTAACAAAATGTTTCAACGTCATCTCATTTAATACCCACTTTTTAACACATCATACCATGTTTACACATTTTTATTCAAGTCATTTAAAAAGTGACGATGTGTACACAAACGAAATAAAATCTACTAATTTTAAAAAAGAGATTAACATTTGAGTTCTGCTTATCCAACAGAAAGAAGGCAGAGGTTTGAAAAACGGGTGGAGGGCCGCCACCAACACCTCTTACAGAGGCTGAGGAGCTGACCCTTAGCCAAAACCGTGAACGACCGGTGGCTGAGGGCATCCCGGGGGGAAGCTCATCTGAGCCTGTCACCCCCCAGGACACAAGTGCCTACATCAGATGTAAGTATACACTTGTGTCTTTTAAAAAATAAAACTTATATATAACACTTCTTATATATAAAACTATATAAAATCTCCAACCCCCCCAACAGTTGTGGATGGTGTCATCTGCCTCATTCAGCCTCCGACTGAAACAATTGAACACCCGGTAGCTGTAAGTATTCCATACTCAGATCTTGCCTCAGATGGCTGTTCAAAGTATTCTGAAACCGTATCTTTTCCTGCATCACAGGAGGAGGATGATGATGGTGATGATGAAGAAGAAACGCTGTCTGCTGCCACAGGGAGAGATCCAGAGAGGCCTACTGAAGTGTGTCTTAATATTATGTATAGCTACTGGCAGTGCTTTACCCATTCACATTCCTTTACATTCTTGAGTGGAACTTGGAGTTTGACATGTACTCTGAAGTGATGATCATAGATCATGGACAAACTACTAGCACATTCTTGTCCTTCAACAGAACATGGCTGGACATCACCAGGAGGGTCCATCAAATTCCACAGCGCAGCTTGACACTGAGGTTTTCAGTCAATACCACGTTAAATCTGTATGTAGAACTGTAGGATTTAAATATCCTCCATATGTTTCCCAGTTACCTATGAAGGAATTGTATAGAGTCCACCTAATGAAGACTATACAGAAAACAGAAAAAGAAATGGTCTATCTGGATTGCCAGATTAGAAAAGGAGACCTCGAAATTCTATTACTGGAACGTCAGTTGAGGTGGGTGCACTTCACAGGTGAAATATGTTAATGGTTGGAACTATATTACAAATCCTAACTGCTGCTTTTGTACTTTTAGGGAATAAAGACAAATTCATGTGATGTTGTAAAGAAAACTACCATTTGCAAAAAAATAAAGCGCTATGCATAAAATTTGCTGTGATGTGAGCGCACGTCCACGGTATGTGAGGTTGGTGACGTATGGCCGGAGAATGTTGTTGAGATAAGTGATACCATTGGATGAAAAGCGGTAGCGTTCAAACAGATACTCCTCTGGAAATGCCAGGACATCTAATCTCGGTCGGAAGATTCTCTCGCCACATAAAGCATTTTGAATTAGCTGGGCTTTGATATCAATCAGATTCGGAATGAATGGGCAATCCATGTCTAACAGCTTTCTTTGTGTGGAAGGGGACCGGTAGAAACTCAGGGTTTCTTAAAGAAAACCTGCCAGTGAGCAGGTTATGTTCACAGAGTCTGTTACCATGGTGATTGACTCAGAGTTTCAGATACCCCTCTTTCTGGAACAGATAACTCAGAGTTTCCCTCATCTCAGGGTTAACATACTCAGAGTTTTCACATAACCCGCTTTCTGGAATACCCCTTTAAACAGCTTTGGGATTCAGTCATCATGAAACTGATCCTGAAAGTAGCGATGACAGGCTCTGAATCAGGTCCCCTTTTCCCTGAACAGTCATTTCAGCTTCAAGTTCCTTTTGATAAATGGAGGGAATTTATTCTAGAAAAGGCTGAATACAAAGCTAAGTATAATCAAACCCAAAAAAGGAAATATACAGTTTTGAAGCCTGGCACCTGGACCCACATCATAAATGAGCAAATCCGGAAAGCAGTTAAAATCCCTTGCACATTTGTTTTTAAAAGATCCAAGGTCTATCCATCAGTCACAAATAATTATATTGAAATCAGAGGATACTGTAAGGAGTGTCATAGCCTTTTTCACATTAATTGTGACAGAGAGCCCAAAATCAACAGCTAAATGGTGCTCAACTGTTATATTAAAAACAGCGATGACTCCCTGCACACTGGCAACTGAAAGTGATTCATGTCTGGACAGTTGCTTGTGCAGACAGCCAAAGAACTCTGTGAGGGCAGGATGGAACCACATGTAGGCGGGCATCACAGGCAGAGAAGCCGATGGACTTTGGAGATCCTGAGCCAAGCCATCTACCAAATTTGGCAACCCTGTGCAAAGCAAAACAAGAGAGAAATGATATGGCATTAGGTGACAAAGATCCCATTTTCTCATTGCAGCTATTGAAGTACAGTGCACCTCACAGTGGTAGCATTAAAGACATTGGACTGGACAAGTTTTTCTGTCACTACTGCAGTCAAACACAAATGCATGTGTACAAGACCCTATCCACGAATTCACCCAACAGTATGTTTTGATGCAACTTGCTCAGTAGTTAAAAAACTGGTGAGACCGAATGGCTCGTCTGGCCTTATCTTCTTATATCAGGGTGTTATGACAGGGCATAACAGCTCTAGTGTCCCAGTGGTGCAAATGCTGTCAGAGATACATGATGTTAGTGCTATCACAGTGGCTGAAAGAAAGGATTCATGCAGGTGCACCTGTTCCAAAAGAAGCTGAAAGTGATTTTTCTCTGGTCAAGGTTTTTACCCCTCATCCTGATCTAAATACCTATATCAATGAATGCTTTAAGGTCTTGCTTGGGAATCAACCTGCAAAACTGCCCCCATGTTTTGTCAGGTTAGATGTTGCACACTGCATCAGGATGATCTGCCAGTCTATTGTGAGGTCAATAGCACAGCTTCATAAGCCTGTACGACCCACTTTTGTAATATTACAACATCACTTTTAACAATTCTAAAAAAAAGGTTTGCAAATGTTTTGTTTTTTTTCTCAAGACCACAATCTGTGGAACATGCAAAACAACTTCTACATGCCATCACTATTGTGGCACAAAGTGAATCAGAGGGTAATGACAGTTCTGGAGCCCCTCTCCCGTCAGAAAGGTGCAAGAAATACCTGAAAGCTCAAATTGCAGAAGAATCTGTCAGCAGTCCGGATGAAGAGGTTGAGGGACAAGAACCAGTGGATGCATATAATCAGCAGATCCAGACTAACGTCAGACAGTGGGTGACAGAAATATGTGAGGAGAGCAGCTCACTTGCCATGGCTGATGGAAATAGAGATAACATCCACTTCCTCCCTGAGATTATTCCCCATATAATAAGACTTGGAAGTTACTTACCACTCTGGACAGGAACTAATGGTTCCTCCCTTCCAAAGCACCAGCATCACTGCAAGTTCTGCTGCTGTTAAAGCAGAGTTCAAAAACATAAAAAATGGGCTTTTCAAGCATGAAAACCTACCCATTCGTGTCAGCCGGTTTCGTTGCTCGTCATCTTGCCTTCATTGAGGGAAACATGCGGATTTGTTCTGCAAAACAAAAAAGTGAAAAGGATGATGAATAGCTGATGCAACGACTGTCATAGGACCTGACCCTGTATCAACTACTCCCCAGAGTGAAAAAAACAACAGAAAAATTGATGCTCACCCTGGTGAGGAGGCTGATGAAGCTCCAGTCCTCCAATGGATGAGAATGCAGTTGAAAACTGGAGAGACTTAGTAGCTCCACCCAAAAAAAGGAATATGAGTTCTTATCTCTCTCCTTGTCCTGAATGGCTGCACGTAGATCCATCTGTGGGCCGGAAAAAAGTCAAGGTGCAATTGTTAAAAAACGGGAACCATCGACAGCCTGTTAAACTTGGCAAATCGAAAGTCTCTGTGCTCAACACTTGTGCGTTTGATGTTGTTTTTCAGAGCTTATGTTGTTCTTTTCGTGACAGCTTTTCTTTGGAAAAGGTTTTTAGCAGCAACGTATGTGAAAGCCAATTCCTCAAGCTGGTGAAAACAATAACTACACAGGGTGTGACCCAACAGGTGTAATCACAGAGGGCAGGACTGCTGAGGGAAAACTTCAAACCTGTCCACCTGACTTCTGGTGCTCTCCAAATTGATGCACAATGCCTCTACTGTGATTGAGAGAGCCATGAGGAATCTTCCAATTGTTTATTTGATAAAACAATGTTCCTCACAGTACTGCAGCCTAAGCAAACAAGTAACAAGGGAAGTTCCACTTGTGTGTACCAAGATTGCTGTTCTGCAGAACTGTGGCATGGCTCATCTTGAGACTGCGGCTAAAGAGGGACTCAGCCTTCCTGACTCTCCCTGCCTCAGACAATCCAAAGTCCATCTCAATGTCCCTCTGCATTCAAAAAGCAGGACAACAGTACAGGAAAGGCTCTGTGTTCAGGGAATGTTAACTACAACTACAATCTGGGAGAGGTTGTGTGGATTGACACTGACCTCAGCAACAGTTGTACAGAAGTTGCCTTGCCTGAATTTCCCTCCAGTCTGGTACTCCAAGAGAAGCCCTTTACTTTGAGGGCAGTCATGGCATTTCAAAGAGGCTTGACCCAGGATGATCTTGGACATTATGTGGCATACTGCAGGAGGGCTGCATGTGTCTGGGAGATGTATGATGACCTGGGAAGTGGAGTGAAAGCAGCATCAGATAACACAAAGATCTGCCCACATGCTGTTTTCTATACAAAGCAGCGATTGCTTAATTGTTGGTACGCATTGATTTCGATGATGTTCCATTTGGCACATAAAGTCATTGTTACAACCTAAGTTTCTTCTTCATGCTGTCAACTCCAAATACATGTATTAATTGAAATAATTACATGGGCTTAATGAATGCTGAGAAAATAAATGAATAAACATGGGAACAACACGTTTAAAGAAATGTTATGCTCATACTAAAGGTCATTCACAACAGTGAAAACGGTAACAAGAAAGTTTTTCTGTAGGCCAGCAAAAAAAAAAAAGCTACAACAGTGTAACATGTTTACCTGACCGCATCCAAAACAAATGAAGAGGGTAACACCAGCACGAGAGCATTTCGGGTGGTGACATCATCACCAGAAATTAAAGTGTGTAATATCTATAAAACCGAAGCAGCATAAACGAAAGTTTTTACAGCACAAATCAGCACAAACGAAGCACAAACGGACGGTACCATTTCAGTACATTTCGGTAGATGGGGGGCTGGGTGAACTCTGGATGACCTAGAAAATAATCTTTAATAACTGAAAAACCGTAGCAGCACAAACAAATTTTTTTACAAACAAACCAGCACAAACAAGGCACAAACGAAACAGACTATTTCCCCAAAATTTTGCGCTGGGTGGGGGGCCAGCTTCATGCAGGTGTTAAAAAGCCTTTTCTAGCTCACACACAGCTCACAATTTCTGTGTGTTTCTGTCTGTCACCACAGTTGCCAAGTAAAGATCCAGAGATCCAGTCCTGACTCCTCCGTCCAACTCGGGACAGAACAGAGACATTAAGTGGAGACAGGTTACATATATTTGATATATGATAGAGGATGACTCCCAGTGAATATTTGTTCAGTTTACTAAAATAATTGTTAAATACCCTAAATTTAAGTGATGCCAATGCCAGTGCCTCCCCTAATAAAGGGCAGAACTACAGTGCAACAATACTTACTCCATTGGCGCTAGATGTTGCAGCTGGACATAAATTAGGAGGTGCAGAATTGTCCTATAGTATAGGTATAAGACATAATTCTTTAGTATACTGAGCTGCACTGAGTGTTAGGCCATAAAACCAAAACAAGGTGCTAAATGAAGCTTAAATGTTTAGTCAACCTGAGAATAACTGCAGAGTTGGGTGATAATTCTCTCTACGCTCACTGCTGCGAGCATTACACAAACCCATTTGATGTACTGTTAATACAAAAATATAAAAACATGAAGGGTTTCCACATGCTCCACAGCTGCTCTCACCCATTGACAATCCAAACATAAAAATCGCGCACACAGAAAGCAGTGATTCAACAGTCAGAAGTACCGAACAGAGCAGCTGGCACAGACATATAAAAGGAGAGAGAGACCTCTAAATGCTTCAAATGGCAGCTCCTTTATGGAAGATAAAAACAGTTAAAGTACACTAAAAACCAAGAGGAGACCATGTCAACAATAACTGCCCGAGGACATCTAGACTTGAGAATTATAAAAAGCAGAGGGAAATTATTGGATAATATCCTGCAGGAGCAAGGAGTTACACTTTAAAGAGCTATTGATTTTCATAGATTTCTAACTGCTTCTTGGCTCTCACGCTATCTCTTTTGCTTTTACTCTCTTGTCACTCATAGAAGCTCTGAATCAGAGCCACTGCTGTCCTGTCTAACCACAGCTGTGACGTCATTCAATATCCAATGTTCAGACGCCATATCGCTACAACATCTTAAGGGGACACACATTCACTTTGGCCTTCTTTTGGTATATACGTCTTCATTTTGGTAGAAATTTGGTTTATTTGTACATCCATGAATCCATGCATTTTTCAAGCTGTCAGTTTAAACAGAAGCAACAATGTTATATTTTAACTAAAATTTCCTGACCAAAAAGAGTACTTCATCATTACAGCAGGTTCAAGACAACAGAGTCGCCAGTAAATGACCAGAGGGCTGCAGAGACAGAAGTTTTCTACCAAAACGGTGGCCATCACTGACTGGTCGGTGACCTCAACAGCTGGCCAGTGAGCTGCTGATATAACTTCATTGTCACCAGGCAAGATGGTCCTCATCTCTTCCAAAATGCAACAAGTGTTATTTGGGTAAACTGCCACTCCTGAAAAAATATCACCCAGTCCGAATGTCTCCCGGGTGAAACAGGCAGATGTGGACTTTCAATTGGACACAGAACAGAGAAGAACGCTTATAGACAAACAGCTTTGGGCTTTGGAGATGCACTGATTAGTTTTGGGGGGGTCAAATGTCATAGGTCAACTTCAATATGACATCATCAGTGTTGGGCATGTTATTTTTTTTTTTAAGTAATTAGTAAGTTAGGAGTTACTGCTCTCAAAAACTTACTGCATTAGTAATTGTGTTTCAGCATTTTAGTTACCTGGGAAAGCAACTATTGCGTTACACTTTTTTTAATGCACCAGCATTTTTTAAAGTTGTTTTTTTTTTCTTTCATAGAAATTTAAATTCAACAGTTTATTCAATTATTTGCAACAATAATAGAATATTATATTTTTTTAAAAGAAATGGAAACGTAATATAATAAACCATTAACAGAAATCATCGTAATGTCCGTACTTCCCATTTGAAAACACTACCTTTGAATTGTTTCAACTCATTGTTGCTGCACATGACCCATGTGGTTCATGCAGTTCCCACCCACCTCTGCCTCTGATTGGACGGAAGCAGTAATTAGTTAGATTACCTGTCACAAAAAAAAAGTAACGCCGTTAGCCGTTAGTTGCCAGATATCTTAACGCTGTTATTCCCATCAACGGACATCCTCATATTCAGCAAAAACATCTCTGTCGATCGTTCAGCGCTGGAACTCTGGAAGGGAAGATATCACCATATTTCCAGCTCTTGCAGGAGGCAAAAACCCTGAGGTGGTGATTCCAGTCTTTTAATGATATCCTGAGTGTTTCCCTGCATAGAAGCACAGCAGTTTCCTGGATACACTTTTACTCCCTCCAGTTTTCTTTCTGAGAAATCATGTTATTGCCAAGAAGGCAGATGGCTCTGAATACAGTGAACATGGGTTATAGCTGCTGAGGAGAAAAGGGACTAAGAGGAAGAACTCAGACTGGGAGTAATTTGTGAGCCATTTGTAGTTGCAATTAAGAAAAAAGCATGAACCTTTATACCTGCAAAAGTCATTTAGAGAGCAATTTAAAGCCTCCGGAGAGGTGACGTTCCACGTCTCCAGAGCCAGCCTCCCTCACCTACTCACTGTCATTCCCACCGATGTGGCAGCATGCCTGACCCCAGCGGTTTCTTGTGCAGATGGTGGGTCCATGAGATGGGTGAGGATGAGGGACCACGTAGCTCTTTCTGGCTGTGCCCAAAAGGGCCCTGTGGCAGACCCGGCCACCAGACATTCGCCGATGGGCCCTCTTTCCAGGCTTGGCTCCAGACGTGGGCGCCAGGGAGGTGCTCCTGGCACGTCCAACCCAGGATGAGGTGGAGAGATTATATCTCCTCACTGGCCTGGGAGTGCCTCGGGATCCCCCAATCAGAGTTAGCCGAGGTTGCCAGGCAAAAGTAAGTCTGGGGCTCCTTGATAAAGCTGCTAGCAACCCGCAACCCGACTTCAGATAAGCAGTTGAAGGTGGATGGATGGGTGGATGGATGGATTAAAGCCTCCAGGAGTTTTCACTTTTCTGCAGTGATATATTAAAGATGCCTGCTTTAATTGTTGGTCATAGGTTCAACAAAGCATACTTCTGACCACGCCAAATAATGGATCAAAGATAGATGGTTGTGTTTTTAGGTAAATTATTTGGTACTATGAGGTACTAGAAGGTGGCTAACTCTGGAGACTGACAGCAACATCTGTCCTGTATTTGGCTTCAAAACATTTTTGCCAGATTCCTGGTGGATCTGCATGGTGTCAGCAGGGATGTGGACCCTGTCTTGGACAGTCATGGTGAATAAGGGGCTGAGCCAGACAGCAAAGCTCTTAATTTACCGGTTGTTCTTTTTTTCAACACTCACCTTTGGTCATTAGAGAGAATAAGATCATGCATGCAAGCAGCCGAAATTGTCTATGAGATAAGGTGAAGATGGGAGCTTGGAGTAAAGTCACTGCTACTTCATGTCAAAAGGAGCTAGTTGAATTGGGTCAGGAATTTCATCAGGATCAATCCTAGGGCCTCTGATTAAAGGCTTTCCAGACATGTCCAATGGGAGGGACTATATATCCCAGCCGTCCTCAGCTTGTTCTGCTTCAACTACAACCTGACCTCAGATAAGCGGAAGAAAATAAATGGATGGATGAATGGATTGAGGGTGGTGGTGCATGTGGATACAAATGGAAGCAGTGGCTGCTGCTGCCATTCAGAATCCAGGTACTATATTAACAGAGTATGGGTGACAGTGGAAAATTCCACCCCATAAGTATAAATATGTCTGAAAAACACTCTGGAACTCAAAGAGATGGATCTGAAAGCAAAACCCTTTTAAATGAAGTTGCTTTGCACACTGTACTTCTTTAAATGTTTCATCCCTGTCACAACCTGGCACCTCAAGCCTCAGGCAGAGATGAGTGGGCTACAGCCCAATAAGCATGTAATACACTTTTTAAAAGTTTTTGAACCATTTCTTCATTTTTGCCAACTCATAAACCTCATAATACTAATTACTTAACCAAACATTATCATTTGTTGGAACATAAACAAAGTATTAGAATACAAAGCTAGCTACCTTTTGTTTTCCACTCAAACAAAGGAGTAGCATTGGAATAAAATAAAATCTAAAGTATAAGCATTGGAAAAACTCCATCTGTGCATCCTTTAATCCACATATTAACAATCATAAGCTAATCCTGAGTATCTGCTAAATTAACAGTTAAAATAAAAGTCCTGCCTTCATATTTTGGTTGTCTAACAGTTTCCCTCTTAATGCTAAGATTCGTTAGCTCCGTTATATTTTTGGAAAATGTAAATCTATTCCTTTCACCGAAACTGTGCCCTGGGAATCATCTTTTAATTAGCTTCAAACACTTGTAGCTGACTTCTAGTCTGTAGCTTTGACTGTTTATCAAAGAGCTAAGATGTTAACACAGTTGCTCATCCTAGCAGTACCAATTCGACGGGGGAGTTTCTTGTCCAGCCAAACCTTGAGAGTCTTCTGAACTTATAGTGCACAGAAAATAAACAGGGCTTTTGGGGGGAAAAAATAACCCGGATATTACAACTTTACAGTGCAAACTGACTTAAAAATCAACTTGACAGCAAATCTGTGAATATACAGGTATGTGGTGTGTGCACACACGTGACACATTCTTGATTTAGCCTCCGCTAACGTGTGATGTACAGTAGCCATTGATGTCCTCTGCTATGTCCCAAAACACTCACCCCCCACAGAGAGGGAAGCGGTCCCGGGGCATCTGTGATATCACAACGTGACGGCTGTGAGGTGCAGCCAGGCAGGGAGACATGTGCCTGCTGTTCTTTTGACAAACCCTCATTTGCATATTGTGATAACGCAGAAAAACAACTGTTAATTCTCAAAAAGAGAGGTCCAGTGAGTGCAAATAAACTCTTAGCTTTTGTTCCTGTAAATACATTCACAACTAGGTAGCGTGAAATACACTAACATAATTACAGAGTAACTTAGAGTAGCTTTTAAAGGTAATTAATTCACTGCGTTTGGTACCTAAAGGTAAGTGACAACAGAGCATGATGACCGTTATATTAACAACCTCAACTTAATACGTAATTGTGTAATTTTTCAAGCTGCCTGTACACTATGTCTTTGACCTGTAAGAAAAAAACAAATGCCTCAATTGTTGTCTTCGCTGGACGTCTCCATGTGTGTTATTTGCATGACTGGTCTCAGGGCATATGTTAAAGCTTCAGTTTGTTTTTCCAGCCCAACTATGGAGCCAGTACTGGTGTTTCTATACTAAGATTGAGAACCCAGATGGACTAAGAACATGTTCTTCTTCTCCACATGTCCTTAATTTGATGCATCCTGATGTTACATGTGACATTAGCATTAATTAATGTGCTATGGCCTAATTTAAATCCATATGACGTGGCAAAAGCTGACAGTTCTTTTGTAATATGTTAAGTTATGTCATATTATCTTGTCTTCGTCGCGCTCTGCCAAATAGAATGCTAATTTGTTAATGTTGCTATTACTAGTTGCCTTCATGCCAGCATATCACAGCTATGCCAATGGGGACTAATGATTGTGGCTAAGTGGTGTTTTGTTGGCTCTTGTGTACGCAGCAAACTTCATTCAGTTGTGCTTATTGTTGTGTGTTTAGAAGCTGCCTTCATTCTGTACCTCGAGGGCAGGGTGGGGGGTTGTTTCTATTCCAGGCTTGTCCTTGGGCAAATCTGAATTTGCCTTAGATGGCTGTTCCATTAGTGTCTGAGCATGTCTATGTGAGGTAGAAGCGCTATATGTAGATGATGACCTATATGAGTAGTTGAAGTGCTGTATGAAAATGTGTGAATGTGGCATCCATTGTGAAGAGCTTTCAGTGGTCGATAAGTCTAGAAAAGAGCTGTGTAAGTGCAGTCCATTTGCCATTCACTCTGTGACACCTTGCTGATTAAGAACATGAATGGAGGCTGGAGATGTGGCCAACAAAAGATTTGATGTTGGTCTGAGATGCTGGTTAATGATAGTGGGGATCGTTTACGAAGCCATTAGCTTGGTGAGTATAGCCTATTGATTACTGATAATGATGATGAGAGCTACGAAAAACAACACCTGGGCTCCAAGAAACTGTGACGTCTCTGAATAGGTTGAATGCATTTTGCAGTGGACTTAGGACAGGCCGGCTGACAGCAACCAATAGCACCTGAATGAAAATCCTGACCCTCTTGCGGCGTGTTTGACTGCGGTGTAATGCATTCATAGATATCACTCTAAAACTGTTTGGGGGGGGTCACTGGGAGTCATGGTATGAGCTTCACAGATTGAGGAGACCAGACTCCAGCAGACTGTGAAATGGAATATGTTGAATGTGAACGTGTGAGTGTGTTTCTGTCAGTCTCTCATCCCTTCGTGTTTGCATAAAGGGGCCGGAGTTTATGGGATTGCACACCAGGCCTGTTAAAATACAGACTGACCACCTGAACCTGTCACTGTGTCCGTCAAACACAGCAGCAGCCACTTTGTGAAAAACTGTATCGGGACTCCTTCTTTTAGCTTTGTCCTGTTCACTTTACCAGGGCTGCAGTGATGAGTTCTTGAAGATGGATATTTATTCTCCTTATGGCATGATAAAGGACTGAAGTGTTTTGAAGATTTCTGTAAGGAAGGGATCTTTTGTTCTTTCGCAGATCTGGTTACTGAATTCAATCTTCCACCCTCTAATCTTTTTAGATATTTCCAGGTGAGGAACTGTGCAAAATCCTTATTTCCCAACTTCCCTCACCTTCCACCTAAACAGCCATGGGGTAAACTCCTACAATTTAATCCTTCACAAAGGTCTTTAATCTCAAAGATTTACAGTTCTATCCAGTCATATGATGATCATTTAACCACCAACACAAAGGAGACTTGGGAGCATGAGCTGGGATTGATTTTTGATGAATACTCGGGGAATCCACACTGAAAGTCATTCACCAAACCTCTATTTGTGCCCGTTTGACCTTCATACAGTTTAAAGTAGTATTTAAATGCCATTATTCAAAAACAAGGTTGGCAAAGATTTTCCCAAATATGGTAGATGTCTGTGACAGATGCGGAGGCTCTCCCTGTAATCTTACGCATATTTTCTTCCCTTGTCCAGCTCTGATGAACTTTCGGCAAATTTACTTCAACACCATGTCTAAGGTACTCTCAAGGACTATTCACACTTCACCACACACTGGCATTTTTGGTCTTCCAGAAGACTATAACCTATATTCTACTAAAGAATTGGAAGTAATACCTTTTACCTCTGTGATTGCTAAACGCCACCTCCTTCTGAATTGGAAATCCACAACGGCTCCTTCCAGCACACAATGGATCAAAGAGACTATGTCATTTTTGAAAGTAGAGAAAATTAGATATTCAAGAAGGGGAAACTTGAGCAAGTTCTACAATAAATGGCAACCGTTTATGGACTTTTTTGCAACAATACACACACTCCCTCCCCCTTTTTTTCCCCCTCACTCTTTTGCTATTATTTATGTATATTATTTATATATATGTGTATCTGTTATGGTTATGCAGACAGTTTAATCATTTTATACAGACTATGTCTAAATACTTTTTTCATTGTATAGTCTATTTGGTTTCATTTTTTGCAACCGTTGTTTGTTCTTAAAAATATGAAAATGTATAAATCTAAATCTAAGGGTGTATACAAACATGTTTAATGACCACATCAATGTATACTGATATATGTAAGTGCCTCTGTTACTCTTGTATACACATCAATAAAAATATTAAACAGAAGATGGATAGTTATTTTGGGACCAAGGGTTGCTTTTTTGCTTTTTTGCTTTGTGTCAGTGTGTCAATCAAATTTTATCCTGTACTGCTTTCAATCGGGGTCTGTTTCTTTTAGGGTTGAAATCTTCCCCTGATCTTAATCAATAATTTTAGTTATATAAATGTTGCTTGCCCATGACTTTAATTTTAACATTTGATGACATTTCTGAATTTCTTGAATTTGATATATAGCCTTGCCCAAACAATATGACTTTCTATATTATTGTAGTGTGGAAATATATCTATAACACCATTCTAATTTTGTGCATTATTTTTTATTTACATTTTTTGGGGTGGTTGTTAAACTATAAAAATGTTTTATCTGGTTAATCACAGGGTAAGCTGTGGATATTCACCATTCCTAAATCTGAAAGAAAAATTTACATTTTGTCTGTATATTGTTGAAACAGAAAGATCAATGAGAGGAAACAGATATATGTTTAACATATTTTTTTATTTCGGAAAAATCCATTGATAGCCATTGCTCTTTTTTCCAGCAGAGGGGTTAATGATCTGGAGGATAGGGAAGGGACCAAGAAATCTGGGGGAGAGCTTTCTGGAATCAGTCTTGAGTGGAATTTTCTTAGAAGAGAGCCAGACAGACTGACCTGGCTTGTGGACAGGAGCTGGGGTGCGGTGTTTGTCAGCCAGCCTCTTATTGCCCTCCGTTGTCCTAAGCAGTGCTGCCCGGGTCTCCTTCCAAGCTTTTACGGCAGCGACGTAGATGATGTTGCACAGAGGGAACCACCAGGGCGGGAGCTGGCTTCACTGGCACACTCGTGGGAACCGGGCTGGAAGGGGATTAACAAAAGGCAACGCACTGAAAACAGGAGAGGAAAAAAAACCTGGGTCAGTCCACAAAAAGACAAAGTAGAACATCCAAGAGATTTGGTTCAGAAAAGAGCCGCAAGTCTAACAACTAAGGTGAAACAACGAACTGGCGATGAGTGGGTGAAGCAGCCGGTCTTTTAAAACACAGGAAGAGGTGGAGTTGATGAGCCCCGATTAATTGCAGGTGTACAGGAGAGCCCAGGGCAGGAAACCCAGCTAGAGAGGAGGAAGGAGGGGAAGGGGAGCATGACACGGCAGAGCCCTGACAGTCTCCACCTGACTTACAGATTCATAATGTGGACTTGTTGCATAGTTCCTGCCTCAACAAAGTGAACACCATTAAAAATAAGAAGCCACATGGTCTGTTCAGCATGGACTGCAGTTGCTGCTTTCCTCGTTTGAAACCAAAAGAACATCCCCTGGAACACAGCAGGAAACAGTCCTCTTCACAAGCACATGTGGAACACAAAATCAAAAACATTACGAACAATCAGTTCATAAAATAAATAAAACTTCCCACAACCTTCAGGTGTAAGCCACATACAGACAAAAATGAAGGGCACCATCAGTGAATCTATTTTTTACATGCTCTCAGCTCCAGTCTGATCTCTAGCTGCATGGCAGGACAAGTGTGTTTCCATATCAGGTGCTCATTACATTACGCTTCTTGTAAATCACCCACAGGAAGCAGAAAATATGTCCACACTTTACCAGATCCATGTCTTCTCATAAACTGTCAGCTGACACAGCGCTTCACAAAGTTCGCTTTCAGACACAGGCATAATCCGTAAGATGTTGACTAGTTGGCCCGCCAGCTAATCAAAGATCAAGCTGAGTCAGCACCAGGGGCGATTCTAGGATCTGACCTTTGGGGGGGCTCAGCCCCCAGGAGGGCAGCTGACATCCACTCTTGACAAGGAATTATGAGGCTACTGAATTTAATCCAGTTTTTACATTTCTTAGAAAAGGCTAAGATTTCTCATAAAAGCATATATAGTGTTTAAGATTGTATCCTACAGTAGATACAAGAAGGAGAAGATGATGAAACTTTTTTTTTAATGAAACTGTTATTAATATCGTTATGTGACTGTACTTTTCAATGTGTTATCTGGTTAGACAATATAGCGTCAGGTTTGATATCTTCATCATCTCTACTCTCCCGTTGCCATGGAGATTGAAATTGAAAACACAGTAGGTAGACAGCCAGCCAGAGTCCGCACAAAACAATAAAATATCCAAAAACATATCATGTGTGCCATTTTTGCACAATCTGTAAATATTATACCTGACATTATAGGCCTAACTACATTGTTATTAAAGTCGCTATGTGACTGTACTTTTCAATCATTAAAAAACATTTCATTGTCTTCTACTTCTTCTTTCACATAAAAAAAACACCTGTGTTTTGGCAGTAACAGTACAGTAACCAGTGTTGCCAGGTCCACTTATTATAAGCGACTTTGGGCTTGTTGTTCTGTCAAGTTGCTAGCAAATATCGTCAGTCACGGGTTGCGGGATTCTTGGGCTTGTTAATTAAAGTGTGGTTGCTTATTTTGGGCTTGCTTTGCTCCGTGTATGAACCCCTCCTGATTCTCTCCCAGCTCTCCACAACTACAATAAAGCTAAAGTTTGTCCTTTTTCCTTAAAGGATCTGTCCACAAACCGTACGCCTGGCACCGAAAAGTGCAAAACAACAACAAAAAACCCAAAACACCAACAACAACAGCAAAAAAAAAAAAAAAAACTCCACAGCTTTTTCATCTGTGAGGCTTACGGACATTGGTTTGACTGTCTTAAAACAAAATGAGCCAAGGCAAACAAATGAACTGAAGATAGCCACTTACAGCCTGTCACACATCAGTCAGAGCTGTCGATCATCTAGGTGAACTAACTGGATCTACCTCGACTGATAAAGAGGTCAAAATGCTAAAACCAGTAACCAGAGTAACGGTGCAACGGACCCATGCATGTTCAAAGGCCTGATGAGTTATTGGGGAGGTGCCCAGTATTCCCTTGTAATAGATGAACGATATTTACTATTTTCTCGCAAACTATATATATACTGTTATCAAATTGCCTTTCTCTTACACAATGTCGTGGGTTTAGGTCACTGGTTGGGCTTTTTTTTTTTTCTTTTTTTTTTTTTTTGAGAAGTTGAGTAACTTTTTTGGGGCTTGTTTCATTAGAGCTGGTTGCTTGTTTTTCTTGCAAGATCTGGCAACACTGACAGTAACCCGGACCACTTCACTTCCGTTAGACTTTCTAACTTGGCATAAGACATAAGACATCTTCACACAGTGACATTTCATATCTGAATATCTTGCCGCTGGGTAACAATTTAACTCTTAGCAATTGAATAGCTAGCACTAGCTCCTAGCGACCTAGTTTATCATGATACGCATCATTACAAGCCATGCAAATTTAAACGTAAGAAGAGGCATTGATAAAATCGTCTTGTGGTCAACTGCCATTTAATAGACTAATCTGACAGATTATGTCAAGGTCCTAAAATGAAAGCTTTACCTGGTCATTAGTGTTCCAACAGATAGCCTGCTGCACCGCAGGCTATCTGCCCTGCCTCTACAGTTTAGTGCTCTCTGGCTGCATGCTTTGTTTTGTAAAACAGGAGGCGCCCACTCACCAGTCAGAGAAAAGAGATACATGCTGGTTGTGCTTGATTTTACTGGCCCATTTCAACCTTTTACCATTTCCCCATCTCCAAAATAAACAGGTTTGCGAAAAAATGATATACGATAGGATGGGCTAAGGCAAGTTTTGGATGGGCTTGAGCCCCCCCGAAAAAAGGGCTAACCTCGCCACTGGTCAGCACACTGAATTGACAGCAGAAGAGCCCGATGAAGGAGTGAGGAGTGAGCCTGAGAAAAGGTATCATTGGGATTAAACATTTCAGCCTTCAAAAACACAATCCTCACGTGCTTAAAAAGAGTGTTTTCCCCCCGAAGCCTCCAGGTCACCTTCAGTGCTTCAAGTCATAGATTGTTCAAAAGTGATCTAGCATCTACCAGAGCTGTTGCACTGGGATGAGATATGGCGAGGATGAGGATCCTAAACATTGTAGAAAGTCTAATGTGTGTGTGTGTGCGTTTGTGTGGATGTTCATCTTGTCACTGCAGCTGGGACTCACTAAATCCTGTCAGCTTTGCAGTATAGTCCTGCTAACCGGACATGGATGTGGGTGGTGTGTGTGTTTGTGTGTGTGTGTGTGGTTGGGTGTCTGGGCGTGGCGACGACATACACAGAAACACATTAGCAGCATACTTCCATACATGAATGAAATTATATTGCTTTGGGCAGAAAATGTGAGTTGAGGTAACACCAGATGGATTACGTTTTGACACATGCATTTTTGATTATATCAGGGAAAATGCTGAATTAACCACTACTGATATCCCCTTCTCTGTATTACACACTTTCACACACAACACACACCACTATTAAATTAACATTCTCTGCTGTGAGAAGAGCCACAGGGCTCGATCTTGGTCTACCCCTGGGTTTCCATGTAATCTCTTTCTTCCAGCCTGCTGGACGGGCTTCCTCACACACATAAAAACACCCATAACTATACACAGGAATCTACACAATTTGTTGAGCATGTGCACACGTACGCCCTCTGGCCCTGCCGTGGCACCAGTCTCTTTGGTTGCCCTCCAGTTCTCAAATGAATAACTTAGTTCCAAATGCATTCTGACACAGTAACACCAAGATAAAATAAGTGAGGGATGGAGTGAGTCTAGGAGGTAGAAATAAAATAAGAAATGAGGGCATATCCCCTTACAAAAGAGATACAGGTGAGTGTGGAGGGAGGTGGAAGCACTGAAAATGGAAAGCTATAGAAAAAAGATGGAAATGGTACAGGGATGCTGACTTTGCTGACAGAATTATAAGGATGAGAGGAAAAGTATAATAAAAAACAAAAATAAATGCAGACTCTCAAACCACTCTACAATATATTTCTTATTTATGGTTTATTCTTATTCGCTGTTCTTTGCATTTCTGAATTTGGTTTTCATGGTGATTAGACAAATGTTGCAGGGGCAAGGATTCAGCATAGTGTGATCTGCCGCTCGAGCCAATCAAATGTATAACGGTGTGTAAAGGTATAACAAAAGTATAATGGTGTTTGTATTGCCACGACGTGTCAAAGTAACATACACAGAAATGAAAGACCCAAGGTTTCCCAGCAGGACATTGTCCAAAGCATCTAATCTCTACCCTCATGTCCTCCTCCCATAATGCATCCTGGTGTCATATCCTTCCCAGGTAAAAGATGTACCCCGATCCACACGATGGTCCATTGTTGGGTCTCTTAGTGGTGTACAGGGGACTGTCTGGACACCCTGACCTGTATTCAGCTACACAAGCCCATACACAACAAACTGTGATGATTCAGAACACATGAATTCTTAAGAACACAACTGTGACTGGAGGTAGTATGACCATGAAAAAAAAAAAAACTACTTAATTTGAAGGAGTTATAATTACAACTAAAGCTGCAAGCAGTGATTAAAGGGCACTTGCACGCCTGCGCAACTTTGAGTGTACCAATTTCCATTCATCTATATTCTTAAGTGAAGGGCTTGAATTGTCAAGGCGGTGCCGTTGAGTCTTGTATTCCTGTGCAGATGAAATATGAAATAGCCTGGGACCCGCAGGATGTGTAGAATATTTGGGGCAGTTTGGACAATTTATGCTGGAGTTATGAGGACTTCCTCCTTTATGGTGACACATCGAAATTGGCACTATGCCACACCTTCCAGGAATTACGTGCAAAAAAGATATTGATAGTTCTTCATCTTCAAGGTCTTGAGATGATACTTAGTGAATGTGAAGTCATTTGGATTAAAATTGTAGGAGGAGTTTGTTCATCTATGAGGCGTGGTCCTTGAGAGTAATTTCCTGTCTTCAGGAGGTGGCGCTCTAACTATGCCATAATGTATAGACATGTTTAGGGTGGGACTCTGATCATGTGTGGTGAATTTAGATCTGATTGGACTATGTATGCTGGAGTTATGAGGACTTCTTTTTTTATGGCGAAACCTGGAGAAGCTTCAAAAATTTGCCGCCACGCCGTGCCATGCCCAGGAGGTACAACTTATCAAAAAGATTTTGATAATTTTACATCTTCGTGGTCTTGAGATGATACTGAGCGAATATGAAGACATTTAGATGAAAACTGTAGGAAGAGTTTATACGATGCGTGGCAATCGGCCAAAAACCTGCCAAAATTCTACAAAGGGCCGACTTCCTGTTGGAGTGAGGTTATGGGTCCTAGAGACTTTCTGTGCTGCCCGTCATGATACACATGTGTACCAATTTGTCAGGATCTGGGTTTTGTTGCTTTTGTTTTGGCTTTTCTTTTCCCTTGTGTTCAGCTTGGGTGCAGGAGGCGTGGCTGACCAACTCTCCACCTTCCCTGGTCTACAGTGGAGGCACACCTGGTTCTCGTTTGTCACTAATCGACCCCTCCATAAAACCCTGGTCATCTCTCCACCACTTTGCCAGATAAGTCCGTTCTGCTCGGTAGTGCCTTATTAGAACCCCAGTGTTTTTGCTCTGAGTCAGTTTTTTTGTTGCGGCCTGCTTCTCGCTAACTCACTTCCTGTCCCTGTCCTGTTCCAGTGTGTTGCCTTGCTGAGTTTTTGTGTTTCCCGTCGCCAGTGCCTGAGCTGCCACTCTTCACCAGCACCCCTGCGTCGACCAGTTCCTGTCTTCCCCACCAAGTTTTTGAAGAGCCGGACCCTTTTTGTTTGCACCTTACCCTGCTATCTACTCAGCTCATTAAAAAAAAATACTGAAATGGTTTGTCTGTGTCAGTCTCCACTACTGTTGGTGCCCCCGCCTACACGTGTCACCAATTTTCGTTCATGTACATCAATCCTGAGCAAGGAGGTCAACAACAGTTAGCGCCATTGACCGAATTTTTGACGTACATTACTGCAACCAATGAAATATTGGAATTTCATGGATTTCATCAGTTTCCAGGCATGTATAAGTCGCCAAAAAGACAGAAAAATAATAGTAACGCCAAGGGATCCAATAGGGCTATCGCACTGTGGAGAACTCTGGCCCTAAACATTACTGGACCCTAACAGTCTTTTTGTTGGGCCCATATCCAGAGAAGCATAATTATAGTAAAAAAAACATCAAGTAGTTGTAGACCAAATTTTTTCTTGCTTGCTTTAAAAAGAGTGGATTGCACAGAAAAACACTGACAGATAAATTACCACTTTAGCAGAGATTGGACAAATGATCAAAACATGGATGATGATGAGGACGGAACAGATATGAGAGAAAGCAAACAACATCTCAGTCTGTAATAAGACAAGAGCATTCTCCCAAATTCAGACTTCTCTCCCATTTACAGATAACAGATTACACATAGACTGGATAACAGGAAATCTGAATTGTGCAAGTGTAATGTTGAAGTGGTGAGATTTTTTGTTTTTATGCTTGATTTTTGATGACAAACCTGAAAAAAAGTCGTGCATGTACATTGTTTGGAATGCTGGACACACAATTTAAAGGTGCACGTTCCCAAACAACTCTTTTCGATCCTCACTTTTTGTGCGAGCAAGAACATATGGCTCAAATGGAGAGACTGTAAACCATCAAATAGAGCTGGATGGCATAAGGTTAATTTCGACATGTTACCCATGGAATCCATAACATTCAGGTCTGGTTGTATAACTGAGATTTTCTGTAGCATTTGGTCCCCATTCCTAACTTATATCGGTACAAGACTAGCAGCCATTGTGCTGAAGGGCCTGGTGGACCACAGATAAGAAAGTACAGTATGAATCAACACATGGGGGTTATGTGGGTTATTCTGCGCTTGATGTTCATGATGCTACTGTGGTAGAATGTAAAACTGGATGCTGTCTCTCATGGGACTCCCCACATCTCTTATTTCTATGTATAGAATGTTTTTCTTTGATTATTTTGTTTTTGTATGATGTGGCCCATCCCCTGTTGTTCTTGGTGCTATGGTTGTTTTTTTCCAAGACTGCATTGTTTGTTTGTTTTTGTGCTTGCCTGTGTTTGAAATAGAAACTATGACCGTTATTAGGTCACTGTGGTATAGATGTAAAACACTCCTCAATCTTTATTACACATGGTAAAATCTTCCATTTATGCTTCTCCAGCCTATTGCTTTATATTTGTTTCAGTGTTTTTATTCATCAAACTGTTTGGAAATCTAAATATTATTGCAACAATTTGGTGTGTCCAATGGGCGTACAAACTTATTTTCGGGTTATCATAATACATAGAAAATTTATTTCCTCAGAGTTTATAGAGCTTTAGCACTTACGTAGCAGAATCCAGAAGCTGATTTGACATCATCAAAGCGATATCTAACGCCCATCTGTCATCTGCTATCATTGCCTCATAAACATAAACTACAGGCCACACTTGGGGAGCAGCACCACTTCCATTGAGTCCATTGATTACCCTGCAATAATGCAGGCCTGTTGTCCCGTAGGCATGTGTAAATCTCTGAAGAGAGGAGTATTCACAGGTGCCTGACTCATAAGTCAATGGGCTGGAGGGGCATAAATGTCCTCATATAAAAACTGACAGTGACCACGGACATAAAAATCATAAAGAATTATGTCAACTCATAAGAGCTTGAACATCATTTCAGTGAGGATACACGAAAATATCTGATTTGTTTAAAACACATCAGCACCATCTTGTCACTCTAACAGTGAAGTTAAATGTAGAGGTGTAATTTGCAGTGGAGTTAGGTGCTGAAGCTCTGAACAGCAACTGGCCAGCATTGGTAAATGCTGACCACTCATCCATAAGGGTCACAGGGGTTGCTAGAGCCAATCCCAGCCAACGCTCCGGGCGAGGGCGGGGTACACCCTGGACAGGTCGCCAACACATAGGGACATACAGAGATGTGTGACAACTCACACTCACACTCATACCTTTGGGCAGTTTAGACATGGATGTCTTTGGACTGTGGGAGGAAACCAGAGTAAGCCCATGAAGACACGGGAAGCACATGCAAACTCAGGCCCGGGAATCAAATCGAACCCACAACCTTCCTGCTGTGAGGCAACAGCAATAACTGCTGTGCTGTCGTGCTACTTGTAAAAATACTTATACAAAAAAAAACCCACCAACCTTTAAAACTTTATTCACCTAAAGATTGAAAAGTGTTATGAATAAAATCAAATGCAAAATAACTCATCGTGAATAAGATTGGTAAAGTTTCTATGATTCTTTATTGTGTGTTTGCATAGAATTAACATTTAAACTAAAAAGTGAATTGCTTTACCTCTGTCAATTCTTCTACCGTGGTCACAATGATAAACCCAACACATTATATTAATGAACGGCAGCACCCTGTGGAAATTGTTGTTTAACACTGCGTCACCTTAATTTTCTCCTTCTCAGTCATCATAATTACTATGGCCACAGAAGGCTGCCTAACAATAACACTATGAGTCAAAATAAGTGGCTTGTGCCATGACCTGAGCTTATTTTTTTTTGAGAGGGTACTCTCAAAAAAAAAAGCAAAGGTGAAAATATTTCCTCATTTTCAAATTATCTTATATAAAACATCATAATTATACTGTAGTGAGTATGTTAATAAATGGGCAGTAGCACATAAGTCTGTTATAATCAGATAGAGACTATTGTTTCACTCTTGTGTACATGCAGAGAGAAAAAAAGGGCATTTCACTTTTAGATGACATGATAAGAATATGTTACATTTCACAGACTTCACACACAGCAGTTTATTAGAAGAGTTCAAGAGTATCAATATGCGGTCAGATCAAGTGTGCTTCAAAAAGCACTAATTACTCCTGAGTGGGTGGGTGTTTCCAAGTGAGTGGCTGTAAAAGCTTCTTGTCATCTGATGAGTGATTTTCCACTCAAGTGCAAGCATCACAATCAGACTCGTTCCCTTCGATTATTCAATTATAAGTCCCGTACTGTGTTTGTTTGATTTTGGCTGCTCCATTGTTTGTTTTGTAGTTAGGAGACTCATTTCTACTTTCTTGAAGCTGGAAAAACGATACAGCAGCCGGATGTATGTCTGCTGTGTGTTGATAATCAGCTGAGTCTGCGGTACAAGGGTGTGTTAGTAAAGACTACAAGCGTGCTTTTCAAGCCTGGTAGATAAGCCAAACTTAAGAAAAGGTCACCAAGCTGTCTATGATTTATGTAGACGCCCAAGCTCCTCTGGCCTGTTTTGTAAATGAATAGATGGCTTTACCAAATGAAATCTGATGCGTGACATCAATGGTTAGCCACAGAATAAAAAATGTATCTTCATAATTGGAGTTCATTTGGGTTTCATTTCCATTAATTAAGTAATTGTGATTATTATATTTGTAACAGCTTTTTTTTTTAAATTTTTTTTTTATATGGAGTACTACATACATTCAGGACGCACTTGCAAGGTGAAGCTTTTGGTTTTGCTTTTAACAACAACTAATGAATGCCAGTGTTGTTTACTCAGCTGGATCAATTCAGCTAATAAAATCAGCGCCCTGAACAGTATTTAAGACGGATATCTTATAGGTGAAATCGGCTGCATGGTAGAAAGGTAGGGATTGCTGGCTTGCATGAGATATCTACGTTTTGCCTACAGACACTTCACATACAGGCAGATAAATTGGTTTTCCCACATGAAAGAAATCAAATAGATCCGTCAGTGCAGTGTGTTGTGTCAATTTGTCCGGAGTCAAGAAACAGATTTGTCCAGAATCAAACACTGCTGTTAGTTATAGTGCACTGCAATGTCAAAATACTCATGCATTAAAAATAGCATGTCGGATTGTGGTTGTATGCAAACTGAGACATACCACAGGCTTAGAAATGGCTATGAATCAATAATTAATCAATAATTGTCAATCAATATGACAACAAGTTGGGATGAGTCATTGCAACCCATTTGCTATATCAGAATGTCAATAATGATTGTTCAATAGCAACGCAGCAACTTTCTTGCTTTCTACAGTGTCCTAACTGGTATATGCAATGGCTGAGACTAGAGAGTTCTCACAGCTGTGCTTTGTTTTCTGTGGTCTTACATAAGGGGAAAAACTGGCAACAGGAATCTTGCAGTGTCCACATGAGAAAATCAAATTCTGCCTACTGACAGCAAGTCCTGCTGCACTAATGCCTCTTCTGTGTATATTTCTGTTCACTGGTGTAAGATAATGAGAACTATAATTATTATAATAAAAAATTGCCTGCATGTAATGAAGAACAACAAATGAGGTATGCTGCTCTGTGGAGTTCTTTTTTATTCATTGTTAGTGTTTTTTGTGGAGTAGTTGTCTCTCCCTGCTGCGCAGGTGGAGGTGCAGGTGTTGGCGGCAGCCGGCAACACAGCTGAATATCATTCTGTATCATCAGGCACACCACTTATACTTGTCAGGTTCCTTCACTGGTTGCAAGACCGTTGTTCTACCTCGCGTGGACTCTGGACTCTGTGTGCGCTTCTGGACTTTGTGTGTGCCTCTGGACTATGCGTGTGCCTCTGGACTCTGTGTGTGCGACTCTGGACTCTGTTTGTGCCCCTCTGGACTCTTTGTGTGACTCTGAACTCTTTGTGTGCCTCTGGAGTCTGTGTGTGCCTCTGGACTGTGTGTGTGTGCCTCTGGACTGTAGGTGTGCGACTCTGGACTCTGTGTGTGACTGGACTGTGCTGCAAGACCTTCTGATCCAGCCCGCCCGCCTCCTTACTTTATTCTTTATTTGAGGGACACTTTTCGTTTATCTTGGACAACTGATTCTGTTTTTTTATTCCTTGTGAGCGACTTAATGTTCTGGTGTGCATGTTTTAAATATATCTATTTTTTATCCTTTACCTGCTCTCCCTGTGTTCGGTCCTGCCCACCTTGGCATAAGAGTCAAAGTATCTGAGGGGGAATCAAACCTCTAATATGCTTAGCGATATGAAAGGCGGATTAGTGATAGATAGATATAAGTTTTTATTGTCAATGTACAAGATATACACTCCTGAGCAGGACAAGCAGAAACAAAAGACAGAAAAAGAACACAAAAGAATATTGCACCTAAAAATTGGGTTGGGACTCAAGGAAGTAACAAATTACAAGTAAAAGTACACAGAAGGATGCAAGTACAACTTTTGCGCATGTCAGAAAAACTTTGCAGAAAACTACAGCAAAGGATCTATCCCCTAAAGAACTGTCTTGTTGGGTGTGACATTAGAAGGCTGTGTGCCAGGTTTCTATAAATCATGTTAAATGTTAAATTTTATTGAATTATGTAAAGAACTACCAAATTCACATGAAAAATCCAAACCTTACGAGGCAGCTGGATTTCTTGGAAGTGACAATCCATCTTGAGTCACAGGGGGTTTGAAATATTGACTAAATATAGACGTCACCATTAGTTTCAAGCTCAGAGTGGGCTGCTCTGTTGTTGACATTTCAACAGCATCTGACTGGTGATCCACCTGTCCCTCAAAGCGGGTATGTCTTCAGTTATAGATAACTTTAATAGTAAAATTTAAACAAGCGAGTTATACAAAGATTTATTCCCCCTACAGCAGTGTTTCTCAAACTGTTTCAAGTCAAGTACCAAGCAACTAAAATAAAAACTGCAGACCACCAAATACCCAAAACATCCCTAAAACCAACACTGCTACTTCAGTAGTATTGGAGTTTTCTTTTCTTTTCTTTTCTTTTCTTTTTTTGCATTTTGATGTATTCCTTGGAAAGATCGGTGGCAAAACAGAGAAAAAAGGAATAAAAAAAAGCAAAGCATCAGAAATTCCAGCACACCAGGAATTAATCCACAGTCTCAAAGTCCACTCCACTATTTAATCACCACAATATGACACACACTGCAAGCTCTTTATTTGACACCACCCCCTCTTATACATTCCAACACTGGCCAGATTTAATCAAACAATGCTCAGTCATGATGACAGCATGATATTAAAACTCGACTGTAGCATCCGTTTTGTCGGAGGTTTAGGTGATTCTCTTGAAGTGACCTGGTCTTCATCCTGTTGTCAGTGTTTGATAGTTCATTTCTGGCATTAATTGAAACATAAACTGGTGATTGATGAAGACAGCCTAAAATGCAATGCTGATGTCTACAGGGACTAAAACCATTTACTTAGATCTTCTTAAAAAGTTATATAGCTGGACAATTTAAGACTGGAGTCTATGACAACTTGACGTTGGCTCCAAAGCGAGTCAATCCTCATTGGAGGAAGTGAAATTTTTCGCGCTTTTGTGTTGAAATCTTTACAACCGCTTACAACGGACAATCCCAAATATCACAAAATACTTTTCTTGATGTTTCTGCTCATCTGGCTTTGGTAAAAGTTTGATTTACCGAGTGGCTGCAGTGGCAATGGGAAAGAAATTAGAAGGATGCAGAAAATGATTGGTTGAAGTCGGCCCTTAATAGATGTTGGCATTCAGATGGTTCATCCAATCACCTGCCAAATAGTTTCTTGCCTTTCACCAAGCAGTTTCCATTGAAGCCTTTACCAGATGGTGATGTGAAACAAACCATCTCGTGTGTCAGGTTGGTGAAACGCTGTCAACGCGTAAAGATCTTCCTGACTTGGAAACAAACTCTCGATATTAAGGTTCACAATTAAAACACAACAAGATACCAACTGAGATAATAATAAGATTTATAGTAATTCATTTCCATGCAATCATAAACAAGACAACAAAAATCTGACAAACATGAATTACCTTGTTTACCATTGCAGGAGCCAGAAAATCTGTTTAATTTGTCTTTTGGGTCCTGACTCCCCTCCTCTGTGAAGCAGCTCATTTTCATGGCTGCTGAAATCATGTGCCTCTCTCTTCCTCTTAATTGTGTATTCTGTTTAATTGTCTCTGTTTATATCCCACAGTGTAATGCCTTTTTCTATTTCGGCCCATAATCTTTTGCAATTCCTGTCAACTTGTTCCATCAAATCATGAAGTATTCCTCCCTCCTCCTCCTCTCACTCTCTCTTTTCTCACACTCTCTGAAAACAAATTGTATTTTATAAATGTTAATTAGTATGCCATGGTCTAAGGAATGAGAGTAATGGTGTACATGGGGCGATACTGGAGTGGAATTCATTATCACCTGAGACACCTGCTAGATTATAAGGAGGCAGCGAAGACTGATAATGCTGCTGTTATTCCCATCTGACCTACGGAAGAGATTACAGGCGGACTTCTGAGGGAGAGGCAAATCGAAACAAATAGAAAAGTTTTTTTTGTGCAGAGTATATAACAATGAGCCATACCATTACGACCACCTGTATGATGTTTTGTAGGTGTCTTTACTACCAAATCAATCTTGACCCTGGAGGTCTGGACTCCTCTATATCTCTGAAAGTCAGCTGTATCCAGACCAAAACTTTAACTTTAAATCATGGAAGTTGTGAGGTGGAACCTCCGTGGATCTGGACTTGTTGGTCCAGCTCATCCCACAGATGCTGGACTGGATTGAGATCAGGGGAATTTGGAGCCAAGTCAATGCCTTGAACTGGTTGTTGTTCTTCAATCATTCCTAAATATTGTTGCAATGGCGCAGGAAGCATTACCTGCTGAAAGAGGCCACTGCCATCAGGGGAATACTGTTTCCATGAAGGCCTGGACTTGGTCTGAACCAGGTTTAGGTTGGTTCTACAAAGCAAAATAACATTGCTATAAATGAAGGACCCAAGGTTTCCCAGCAGGAGATTTACCAAGGCATCACACTGTCTCAGCTGGTCCTCTTCCCATAATGCATTCTAGTGTCATGTCTTCCCCAAGTAAGAGACGCACACACATCTGACCATCCACATGATGTAAACGAAAGCCTGATCCATCAGACCAGACCAACTTCTTCCATTGCTCTGTGGTCCGGTTCTGATGCTCATGTGTCCATTGTAGAAGGTTTTGGTGGTGGACAGGAGACAGCATGGACACCCTGACTGGTCTGCAACTGCACAGCCTCATACACAACAAACTGTAACGTTTTCTGATAGCTTTTTATCAGACCTTCTTCAGCAGTTCGAGCTACAGTTTTTTTTTTCTTGAAGGTACTGACCACCACATACCAAGAACATCCCAATTCAACTTCAGAGAGAGCAAAGAGCTCACTCAACAATCTAGTTGCATGGCATTCGTCACAGTGATAGAAATATGCTCATTCAACTCTGTCACTCACTCATTTTGTCAGTTACAGACATCTTCAATGAAGACCGACTACAGACTGATCCTGATGACGGTTCAGCCAAAAGAGTGACTCGTTTCCATTCCCTAGTCATGCATTGGTCAGTAGATATGCACAACCTTTTAGATTGATGCAATTTTGAACAGTTTGAGCTTGGCAATAACCAATATGGAGCTAAGTAATGATGCAGAGATCTGCTGAAACAATGCACTAAGAGGGAGGATCAGGTGGCAAACTTTCCGTAATGTCATCCCCTGGTATCTGAACTGAAGCCTTCAGTTTGGAATTTGGCCACTGCAGTCTTGGGCTTTTGAAAACTGGTAATATGTGGATCTGAACCGTTTTATATTTTTATATATTTTTATATATATAGGCCACCTCTATAAACTCATTAGGAAAAGAATTATTGAGCTAATAAATTAGGTGAGAAGCATGGCCATTTGCACATAGACTTCAATCTGGCTTATTTTTAAAACCAGAAACCCATCAGATTTGCCCTCTGGCGGTCTAATATTCCCACGATGCTTCAGGATTATTCTTTTTATATTACTGTGTAATGTTCTATAGAATATCAAATTAAATATTTTCACATCTGTTTTTAAGAAATTGCTCTTTCTCTCGTAAACTAGAATAGGTGACCTTTTTCGCATCATTTTGTCACAGTCATTACCACTAATAGGACCTAACTGATCTTCATGTGTGTCACATAAGCAAGTGTCACAGGCTGTTAACGACATTTTTCTAAAGAGCCCCAGGAGATTTTCTCCTTTGTACCACTCAACAAAAATGCTGCATTCATGATGTCCATGGTGTTGAAATGTGTACGCGGTGTCGGCACTTAACCTTTTGAACAATTGACCTCCACCCTAATGAAAATGGCTTTGGTTTTTTCACGTAGTTTAGCTTGACACTTAATTCATGACAAAATAATCTTTAGTTTCATTTCACTAACTGAAGTCTAATTATCAGAAAATTATGCAAATATTAAAAGAATTAGAAAGAAAAAGAAATAGGCAGGGGGTTGTTTTCATCAATGACTGTCAATTACTTTTTTTTTTTTTTGTCTGCATTTGTCCTCATAGTTTAACCCCACAGAGTGTCAACATCATATGAGATTGATGCAGTTATAGTCTTGCAGCTAAATATTTTATTATTTCAGTGCGTGTATGAGATAATGACTGTCAATTACTGACAAAGAACACAGAAACCACAGGTAGCAGAGGACAGGAGGATTTCTTTGACAAAGTGATTGTGCGAGGGCAGGGGACTGGAGAGTGGTGCTGGCAGTGGTACGGGGTAAGAGGCAGGTGAGTGGAGCTGGTCTAGGTTTTGAGAGCAGGCAGAAGGGGCCACAGATTCGGAAATAAGTAGAGCTGAACTCCCAGGTAAGGCAGAGCAGCTGATGATGAGAAGCAAAATACATAATGGCACCTCACCGTAGTCATGGGTTGGTTAAGGTGCAACCTAGATACAACGTTAGATGGGAATTCTAGTTTCATCCACAAGGTCATCCCCACTCCACCACAGACATGAATCACTCACTGAGAGAGCATGGCGCTCCCCAAAATGCTTTTCTGATGTTATAACAAGGAGGAAGGCAACTTTCAGTGTGAGCTACTTAAGCTCCACCTGTGTCAGGAGCTTGAAGGCCGATGTGCAGAGTTCATACAACACTAAATGTCTTGTCTTAAAATATATTGGTGGTTGGTGCCAACCAGGGTGAGAAACACTACAAATGTTTTCCATCCCACCAACCACACCAGGAATGTGTGAATGCATGCTAATATTGACCCAACTCGACACAGCCTATCACAAACTTATGAGGTCTCGTTCATCTGCTATTAGCAGTGCTAGCGTTAGTGTTGCTGTTGTGTTACCAAAACAACAATTAGTTGTGTAATTTTTTGCAGCCATTACCAGACAGCATATTTTCCAGTGGACTGCATGAGCAAAATACTCAGCCAGGAGTTGAAAGATGCGCTCAAATCTTGGGGCCTTAGGGTAGACCAACTGCTACCCACTTCGGCTGGATAGCAGACCCCCACTAAACTGGAGTCACGTGTCCTGAGGACAGCAAATCTGCTGGAGGAACACCACCCAACATTTAGTACACCTTGCAGCCTTCCTTGCTCGGGACATGTAGCTGCAGTTCATGCAGGAAGCTTCAGAGAGGCCAAATTAGCAACCTAAATCAAGCCAACCTAAACCGTCGACAGCAAGATGTATAATGACAATATATAAATAATAGAAAACACAAACAACAGGGTGAACAGTGTGAAGATGTCACACACAGTCCTGCCTGGAAAACACAGTCGTCGCAGTCAAGTAAAATCCGTGACTCTGTCCAAAAGTGGCCATGGGACTACCAGCAACTAGCTTACACAAGGTGGATGCTTGAGTCGAAGTTAAACTGGTGTTAAACTGGAACAAGCAGCGTTAACTACTTCAAGCTGTTGGGCAAGGCAAATGCTAATCTATAGCGACTCTGGAATATATAGACTATTTTAGGTCATCCCAGTAATTTCACCTCTATTAGGGCTATATTTGACACTAAAAATCAGGAGGAATAAAAATTCTAATGTTTATACAATGATTTTTTTATGTATATATAATCGCTATATTGCTAATATTTTCTGATCTTTCTCAGTGCACCCTAGATATTCTTTCCTGCTGCAGCCTCACAGCAAGTCTGCTTTTGCATTAAAATGCTCCTCAGAGCAGCTTTAATCTACATGAGGATCTCCCAGAGCACACCATTAAAGAACTTGCACTCACACTCAGACCTACAGACAATTTAGGTTCACCAGTTAACCCAAACATGCATGTCTTTGGACGGTGGGAGGAAACCAGAGTACCCAGAAACCCACAGAAACCCACGCAGGCACAGGGAGAACATGCAAACTCCGCACAGAGAGGTCCCAGGCCTGGAACCGAACCCATGACCTTGTTGTGGGGCAACAGCGCTAACCACTATTCCACTATGCCCAAATATTAATCCCTCAAATGTTATTCATCGTGTGCCTTGCAGGAAAGACACTTGCCTCCTCCCTCTTCAAAGTAATTACACAAAGCAAAGCAGCTAAAAATTTTGTCAAATTTATGAAAGAAAAAGTCAAATGAGCCTATCATGTGATATATATAAATTCAAATTTATCCTGACATATGAATTGAAGCTCTTCCAACCCTTTGGCTGGGCTACATTATTACATACAGGTCCACACGCAACCGCACCATCTGTGTGAAGATTTTAGGGACCTAGAGAGTAAAGGCGAAGATGAGCAAAAGAGCCAGAGCAGGCATGAGTGAAGGAATAAATGAAAAAAGGGGCCAGGGCCTCTCATTTATATTTTATTTGCACTGAAAACAAAGGGGGTGCACCGGGGCAGCAGGGCACTGGGGGCTCACTTCAGAGACCGAGCAGATTTCAGCAGGAGTATACAGGGTGTCCCTAAAGTCTCTTTACAACTTAAAAAATTCATTACAAAAGCAAATGAACAGACAAATATGTGGAAATTATTACACAATGGGGAGTAGATATTGAAGTTTTTTTGCCTCATTTAATAAATCTCTACATTAGTTGCACGAAGCACATCAAGACGGTACTCGATTTCTTGCCATGTTTGCTGTAGCATCGCCTTATCAATGGTCGCAATGGCATCAGTGGTCTTTTGCTTTAGGTCAGTGATGTCCCATATCTTTGTTCGATACATGATATCATTAACATAACCCCACAGAAAGAAGTCCAGGGGAGTGATATCTGGTGAACGAGGTGGCCAGGGAATCGGGCCATCCCTTCCAAGGGTTAGGGTTAGGGCATTTACCACTACCTATTTCATCAGCAGGGTACCTGAAATACACAAATGCAATGTGATTAAAAACTTTGATAACTACTGAGTACATACAAAAAATCTGATTATCTAATCAATTGTCTTTGAAATATTTTTTTTTAATTATAAAGAGCCTTTATGGACCCCCTGTAGGACTGGGGGTCAAAAGTCAATACAGGCAAGCGGTGGTGAACAGCTCCTCCAGATGACATCCTGTGAGTTGGGTGTCAACACCAGGTAATACAAGATGACTCTGGAGACAACACAACCCACATACAAACTGCACCACTTTCTTTTTCCCCACATCTCCCTGCACCATCATCAGTATTTCTGACAGGTGTTGGGGGCAAAGCATTACACCCCGCACTGGATGGCCAAGGACAAGAGTCCCTCACGTGACAGTAAAGTTTATCCGATCTGATGTGAAATCTAATACATTACAATAATATATTCCCTTTGGGCAATAATGGAGTAAAATAATGCATAATTAGTGAACAATAACTGAGCTACAGATACATGAGCTAAAACATACATAATAAAACACCATCAAAATAGAACAGTAAAAATACAAACAAAAGCTGTTCCACCAAGATAAGAGCCAAAGTTACTGCCTAACTAGTACTGAAAGCCAGTGAGAACTCCACAGAAAGGTGCCTTTTACGTGCTTGAAAGCCAAGGGAAATAGTAATAAATTCGTTTTTGTGCTTTCATTATTTGCCATTGTGCATTTCTATTTTTTTAATGCCTTCTTGTCTGCGTTTGTTTTGGTAAAAATCATGCAAAAGCAGTGTAATCAGTAAGTTATTACTCAACAGAGAGAGAAATATTGTAAAGTGACTTTCAAATGAAAATTATTAGTAATATATATGTGGTAAAATACAGTTTGGAAGTAATTTGCCCAACACTGCTGCTGACTCAAAAAAGAAAATGGCTCAAACAGAGTCACGTTTGATCTCATGTCAGCACCTTGAATAGAGGAAGTGATTCATTCGTCTAAATGCGTGTTAAAATCTATTTCAGTTGGCCATTTAGACACACTACTAACTGCGTTATCAAATGTGTGATGTCTCTAACATTCTTCCTGTCTTTGTGTTGCATTTCCTGCCTTCCACTGACAAGAGAGATTATCATCCTTTAGTCACATTTTACTGATATATATGTTACGGTGGAAGAGTCAACCTGGACCCACCGTGTAGACCAAAAACTGAGAAAAGCTGAAGAAAGTCATTTATTGTAAACACAGAAGGGCAGCGCTGGAGCTGGGTGGGAATTGCAGAGTCTGAGGGGGCCAGAGAAAGTCCAGAAGGATCCAGGTGGGTATGGCCAGGGTCATATGAGACTGGGTCAGGCGGAGTGCAGACAAGTGTGACAAATCAGGGACAATCACGCAGGTACACAGACAATCTGGCAAAGAGATGTGAACTGGATAAGGCTTTTATACGGATTGGAGTGGAGATGGCTTAGTTGCTGATGGCTGGCAGGTGTGGAGGTGAGTGGTGAGTTCAGCTCTGCCCAGCTCCAGACAGACACACAAACAAGACAGGACGACAAGATGACAAAAGGGGAGGTAAAACAATTGAAATGCTTCCTGACCATATAAGCATTGTGGCTTAAAGGTATCTAATTTTAGTCAAAAAATCCCATGAAAAAGACCAAACCAATGATGAATGAATCCCACTGATGAAATAGATGCGTATATTCACAAACTGGTATCTTTTCCCTGGATGTCAGTAAGATGTCAATCCAAGTTTAGTAACTTGTATGTTTATTTACAGATTTCTCCTACATTTTTGTTGCTTCAACTGAGTGTGGCAGGGTAAACTCTGGCAAGATAAGGTCAAACTCTGGTAAGTTTAGCTGAATGAAAATAAGCCAAAGTGGTGTCACTTAGGGTGAAGAATGGTAAAGTAAGGTCAAGTGAGAGCAGGTAAGTGACTTAAAGTATCCTACGAGTGTATCACATTACAATTCACATTGACTGAAGTACATAAATCATGAATACAAAGCTCCAAAAACGTTGACACATGTTGAATGCCTGAATGATAAAAAGTGGAGTTGGACAGTGTTTCTAAGTAAAATGTGTCAACAACTATTGGATTAATTTAGTCCACACATTTCCTTCCCCGCTAATGGTGCTGAATTCTGATCCTCTGAGATCTCATGTAGTGTAACCATTGGGTCAAAATGTAATTTAATTCCTTTTAATTTAAAAAGTACCAACATTAAATACATTATCTCAAGCTACATGACAGAATAAGGTAACCGCTTCACAATTATAGAGAGAAACCCAAGTGACTCCCAGTGGAAGGTATTTTTGGTGCTGGACAGGGAGTCAGGTCTGCTGACTGTGTCTGTAAGCTGGCTGACTCCAAAATAAAGTGCATTACAGATATCCAGCTGAGATGTGATGAAGGTATGGATTACTGTTTCAAGGTGCATTTGTGCTAGGAAAAGCTTCACTTTTGCCAGCTGCCTACTCTGGAAAAAGCTGGACTTCACTACAGCACTAATTTGCCGATCTAATTTAAAATCACTGTCCATCTTAAAACCCAAGTTTGAGACTGTTGGCTTTACATAGTCTGCCAAAGGGCCCAAGTCAACAGGAGGGGGCTCACAAGGGCCACTGAGGCCTTTTTTTCTCATGGAAATTTAAAAACTTCAAGGCCATCCAGGCTTTGATGTCTTCAAGACTTGACAGAAGTGGTGTGAGGGAGAAAGCATTTTTCTTTTTCAGCGGCACATTTATCTGACTATCATCAGCGTAACAATGGAAAGAAATGCCATCCTTTCTCAAACAACAAACATTCCCTTCTTAACATCAGCATGCTAACACAGTTGTGTTTACGTGGTAGTGTTCCTTTTTATTCCTGAACCTTTTCCCTCTCTTTGTCTCCAGCATCTATGATGTACATGTTATTATGTTTAAAAGCCAGGGGTCGTTTTATGCATGTTGAAGAGCAACATTCGCAAACCTGTACACTTCAGGCCTGTAGTGTCTTTTTCCCCCACTCTCTCTCTGTCTCTGGCATGAGTTCATTCTCCACAGAGCTACTTTATGTCCTCAGGCTGTCAGTGGTGTTAAAAGCAAGACTGCTACACACAGACATCCAAGGAGGAGGGCTGGAGCTGCATCCTAAACAGCTTAAATGTCTCTTTACCTGAACACAAAGTCTCATTGTAAACATGGCCCCAGCCTGACACATCCTGTGTGCAGTGCTCGCATCAAGTCAACCATAAATGTTCCACGGACGACTGCCATGCCTCCGCTTTGCTTCGCTATACATGTATGAGGTCATTCCTGCTCTCAGTTACGTCAGCAACAACCTGATGTCAAAGGAGAGAAAATAGAGAAGAAAAAAAAAAACACAAAACACTGTTCTGTGTTTTTTTCAAATTCTCTCGGCACAGTTCTGCAAACACACACAGACACACACACACACCGTGTATCAATATCCACCCGGTGGCTAGACTGTGTTATTTATGTACAAAAGGTAGGATGAGGAGATTTCAACCAATATCTGGCACTGAATTCACTGAGCTGCGATTCCAATAAATCCTTGACTCAAGAAACACCTGAGGCTAGATATCTGAGGCTTGACAAGTAATGACTCACCCAATTTGGCAGTGATATTTCTTTGCATCTAAGTTATTATAATCAGCAGTTTTGGACATGATGGTGGAGAGGAAGATGAATCAAGGACTGATAAAGACAAGTTACACTCTCTTTATCCTCATGTTGACATAACTATCTGCTCACTTGCTGTTTGACACATTATCATCTTGTAAAGCTAGTGTGGGTAATGCCTTGGGCACGAACTGAGGGTGTGGCTCTCTCAAATTTTTTCCTCAAATCTGTATCAAATCAAATCAAATGTCTTGATAAAGTGCCAAATCATGACAGAGTTACTTCAAGGAACTTTACATTTAGAGCAGGTCTACATCAAACTTTTTATAAAATGATTTAAAGAGACCCAACAAATCCGTCCACATGCAACTTTTCAGATGCAAAATTATCCCAAGTCTCGGTTCCACACATACCACTCGTCTTTGTCTATCGCTTGATAAGGCAGGAGTTGGGTGGATTCGGGCAATGCCAAGGTGCTCTCTCAGGAAAGGGGTGGACTTGCTGAGGTGGGGATTTTTTTCCCCTGAACTGTAACCATGTATGACAAAGACAAAGGTCAAGAAAGACCTCATAATCCTCTGGCCCATACATAATTAACGGGGGCTTCATGATAAGTAGACTCCACTTACATTGAACTTTTATGATCTTGACTGCTCAAAGCACTTTACACTACACACCACATGCATTCAGGGCTGTTTCCTGCTATATGCAGGCTATGCATATATATCCTATGCAATGTAGGACCCCTCAAGCCACTATGTGGGCCCACTATGATGAATGGTCAGGCTCATCTAAGGAGAATTATCATTACCTGTTGTAACCGAGCAAGACGGAAGATGTAACTCACTCTCCTTAGAGTCCACTCAGCGCCCCACTGGGAAAGGAGTACTCTCTTGGTGGTGAACGCAGCAGTACATCGCAGGTTTGTGGCCAGCTGTGGGCATGACCTGATTTGCGTGTTTAACTTTGATTCAGGATTAGGTTATGTCCTTTTGCTTGAGTGTCTCTATTCTTTATTTTCTTCTTCAGCTCCCATAGCAATAGTACGGAACTAGGTGTCCATTAGTATCGACGGGTGAATAGCCCATAAAAGATTTGGGGGGCCCCCCAGTCTTCACACAGGGACAAGAAAATTACCAATTACACCCCCCATTATGTTTCCACATATTTCAATGTCATGCGTTCAGCTTGTCTACCCAAATAAATGTACACACTATCATTTTCCTTGCTATCATGTGTAATACCTTATTCTCATGCTTTCAATCATATGTTCATGATATAAGCCATCTCTGTACTTATATTTATCCTCATAAATGTCCAGGTTGCCTGTTTATCTATTAATAGTAATATGTGCTCTTAATGATGGTACTAACACTACAAAATCACCATGAACTGTAATTCTAATTAAATATTAGAGAAAGGCTACAATATCAATTAGTTACTGAACTCACTTATTTAGTGGTCTATGTCTTCTTTTTTTTTTTCCTCTACTCATTTTTATAAAAAGGATACGTGGATGATGATCTGGTAGAGAGGTCGTGGCTGGTAACAGCACAGGTCTTCATCAGGAGGTCAGAAGGTCGGTTGGCCTAGTTAGTCGTATTTGTAGATGCGCCTGGGCTGTTGGGAAAACCAAAACACATGATGAAGTCATCAAAGAGTTTTCTGGCTGCAGACTTCCCAGACATATCTTTTGATGCATGTGCCTGCGCATATTTGGTGAAGTCGTCCACAACTACAAGTATGTATTCTTCACCTCCCTTAGATTTTTCCAGGTGTAGACAGTCAATTGAGATAATCTCAAAAGGTAAGCAGTAATCCAATTAGTTTCTCCCGTTCTTCCTCCCTCAAGAGCTTTTCCGATTGTTTCAAAAACTTCCTCCGTGCATTCCCTTATGATTTCCTCCATAGGCTTTGTTCGCTGGGATAAGAACTCTGCATCTCTGTTTGCTAATCCAGACCTGTATTTGAGTGTGAACCTATAATCTGCCAGTTCAGCCATCAAGTCATGTCCAGTGGCATTTAGTTTAGCTGATTTGCTCACGTATACGACTGTTGTCACTGTATACGGTGAAATGAGGTGCGTGAAACAGGTGGTCGTGAAAGCGTTCTGTACTGGCCCATTTCAGTTCCAGGAATTCCAGTTTACCAGAATGTAATTTATAGTTCTTCTCTGCCGCTGTCAACGTCCTGGACCCATACGCTATAACTCAGAGTAGGGCCTGGGTGCGGTTTTGTACCAGCGACAAGATCAAGCACTCAGAGGCATCCACGTACATGACAAAAGGTTTCTCCAGATCTGGATATGCCATGATAGGTGGATTTGTCAGCTGACTAATTTGTCCAGTATTTCTGAGCAGATTTACATACCGCTCCCTTTTTCATCTGCTTGGTCTTTTGCTCAGATTTTGGCTTTGCCTGCAGCTCATACAGGGGTTTGACTGTCATGGAGTTGAAGTTGGGTACATAGGATCTGTAATAACTGAGGAAACCCAGCAGCTTTCTCACTTCTCTTACTGTTTTTGCTGTCTCATATCTCAGGTTTTGTACTGCTTCCACCTCCTTGGGGTTCATTTTGTACCCTTCTGCAAAGATGATCCTGCCCACATAACAAACCTCATGTTTGAAAAAGTCAAATTTCTTTGGTCTTAATTTAATGCCACACTGTCTTTGTCGCTGCAATACCTGTCTCACGTCTCTGAGGTGTTGTTCGAAACTGTTGCCGAACACCAGCACATCATCCAGATATGTGACACAAATTTCATCCCTGAGGTCCCCCAAGCACCCCTCTGTGTAGCGCTGAAAGGCTGCTGGTGCATTGGTGAGCCCGAAAGGGCTCCTGACCCATTCATAAGGTCCCCATGGTGTTATAAATGCAGTACAGGGTCTGCTTTTCTCGCTCATGAAGCCCTGGTGATAAGCTTTCCCCTGGTCCAACATCGTGAACTAGGAATTTGCCTCCCAGGTTTTCCAGGATTTCTTGTATCCTTGGGATTGAATGACGGTCAGGTGTTTCAAAAGTTTATAATCTATACACAAGCAAAGACTGGCACTTCCTGACACAAACTACAGGTGAGGAGTATGAGGATCAGGACTTATGGATCCAACCTCTGTTTAACAAGTCCTGTATGTGTGTTTTTATTTCCTGGTAGAGGTGTCGATGTGCATTGTAAGTTTTTTGTACAGAGACATTATCTTTTAGTTGTAGGTCCATTTGTAGAGCTTTGATGCACCCTGTGTCCCAGTCATCCTTTGCAAAAATGTGACACTCCTCTCTGAGCATCTGCTGTACCTGCTGCCACTGCCCCTGTGACAGTCCACAGGTGGATCCCAGCGCTCAGCCTGTGGTGCCTGGCTGGGTTGGTTCAATGGAGGACTGACACTGCTGTCTGAAGTTTGAGGTTCCAGACCCTCCATGAGTTTTGTCTCCAGTGGGTAAATTGCATCAACACCATGCAGCCACCCTAGTGTCGTGCAACTGCACAGCATGATATCATGGTCTGTTAAGTTTTCAACAGTCACTGCTATTTTCACATTATTTTCGTGGGATAACTGAATCAGCTTTTCTCGAATGGTGAGCCCTGTGGGCCATGGTGCCTCCTGATTTGGCTACAGCACTACATGTGCCCCACCCAGCACCCTCTTATTGGCCTGGCTACATTTCACCTTCCATAACTTTGTTTTTTGATATGGTAATAGGTCATCTGCCCAGCCTGGCTATGCGAGGGCAGCTTTCAAGCTTTTCTTTTTTTAAAACCAACAGGACAGCTCTTGCAGTTTTGCGTCCCACTTCTAATGCTGAACATAGCCTCTGCACCATGAGACCAGGAATCTTGTATCTTTTGCCATTGCCAGTTCTGCAATCACATTAAATCCAGTGAGGGGGGCATTAAAGATCACTGCTAGCAACCAGAATTGGGACCGGAACTGGTTTTTCGATCATTCCAGACACAGCATTTTTGGACAGATCTCTCAGCAGCTAATGGAACGGATATTCCATATGAGGGGGGAATGGGAGTAGAATTTACTCTAACACCTCATCCTCGAGCAACTCCGCTACTGGTCTCACTTCAACATCTGGCAGATTTTTCACTTTTCCAATTTGCTCCCACTATTTACACCTGTGAAACAGTATCCCACAGTATTGTTGTGTCAACCCCACCAAGAGAGGCTTGGACAAGGCATCTTTTCCCCGCCACCTTCGCCATTTGCTGCTGCTTACCAGTGAGAGGTGCTTTCAGGTTAAACTGATCCCCACTAGTTGCCGTTTCTCCAGGATGTAGTAGGGTCCCAATTTTATTTTTGGTGGCTGCGATATTTCGAGCACAACAACCTGACGCCCAGTGTTCGGTGCTGCCACATTTTTAACAGTGACCACATCTTCCTTCAGGGTTGGAGCCCTGACACTGCTGGGTTGCGGCCGAAATTTCCGATTTTGCTGTTCACTCCCTCTCACTGTTTGTGGTCAAGGAGTCTGATTGAGGCTTGCAGTTTGAGTGGTGAGGTTCTGGATATCTTCGCTAATGGCTTTGTTGCCCTGGTCAACCTTCTCCATCAGTGTATCATGTTTACGTGTTTCACTCTGTTTATTCTTGTCTGGCTTATGTGTGCTGCTTTGCCCTTCTGTTTTTTAATGTTCTCACTCACTGCAGCAATTATTATCATTCTTGCCTTTGATGCAGTTGACAGCTTGTTCTTCCTTGCCATTTCCAGTTTGTATGCAGCTGTAATTTTTTCCAAAAGAACCTCATCCTTTACTTTTGTCTCCTGTAAGTATGGCTTTAAGTCGGCTCGGACAGTGTTGTCATGGAGGCCAGTGTTAACAGTTTGGAGAAACTGATTTTGTATCAGCTCTGAGCTGTACTTTAGTCCAGATTCAGCTCTTTCTGAAGCAAAGAGGATTTGTTGACTCAGATCCATAGCTCGCACTAGAAACTGTACTGGCATCTCCCTTGGCTCCTGAACTCCGCGGGTCAGAGAGTGGTACAGGTCTGTAGAATCTTTCTCAATATAATGTGTCCATAATATCTGTCTGAGAGCTTGTAGTGTCAGATCAACTCTGCTTTCAAAGTAACCCTTCAGCTTTGTTCCTGGAAAAATAGCTTGAATGATAGCCTCCACCACTTCTCCCTCATCATATCCCCTTTTTATAGGCCTTTGAATTTGCCTTTCCAAGCTGACATGTCTTAATTTGTCCTTTTGAACTGGTTCTCCTATTTGTCCCGCTATTTTTAGATCTCTTCTGTAGAGTGGGTGGGCAAATGCAGGGTTTCTAATAGATACTTTGACTGGTTGGGAGAGCTTTGGGGCAGAAATGTGCTGTTTTTTCCCATCTAAGTCATTTGGGGCAGTACCATCTCGCTGCTGCGCTATTTGTTTGTCCAGCGAGCAGTTATGGCCGTCATTTTCCGTTTTTGATTCGTCAATGCGGTCATTGAGCTTCAATAATACATACATCCCCTCGTCCTCTATTGAGGTTACATCTTCACTTTTCACACATTTAGAGATAAGTCTCCTCATTTACAATTTAAGTCTCTGTCACTCACTTTCACGGTTATACTGAATGCTGCGCAGATATCGGCCAGCTCCAAAGCTGATTGCGTCAGTAGCTTTTCTTCTATCTCTGCCAGTGAACTCTTCCAAGTGGGTGACATCGGCTCTGTTTCAGCAGAGCCGATGTCACCATTATAGAAGACTCCCAGCCAGCGGGGGCTGCCTCCTTCACTGCTTCTTTGGTATGCTGCCGTCTGCAGTCGTTAGCATGCTAGGTTAGCTGCTACTCGCCGTTGATAGTCCGTTTGCTCTTTGATGAAAAAAAAAAACTTTTTTCAACCAGGCGGAAACACCAGGTTTATGTTGCACTGTTGCAAAGGACAGGATTCTGTTTCCATTTGGCAACTATAGTCTCTCTTTTTTGAATAATTGTTTTTTTCTGGAAGCAGCCGGACTCTCTTTACACACAACGACACACCTGCTTGTGTTGAAAGAAATATGAGCACATATAATACTATGTTGAACACTGAAGAGCACATATAATAGGTTGCAGTAAGAAAGCCTGAGAGAAGAAAAAAACATACAGTCACAGGGTGTAGGGGTGAAGCAATGGAGCCACACGTGACAAGTATGATGTACGGAGGGAAAGCAGAGCTGTACAGGACATGTGTAATATACAACGGGGAAAGCAGGGGCGCAGATAACATATATGATGTACAGCAGAGAGGTATGAGACAGGGGGCTGAGGGCCAGAATAGACAAGCAGTAAAACTGTTTAAAAAGAAATATATTAGCCGATGAGAATGTTCCAAGAGTAGAAAACAGAGACCAAGACGAGTGAAGGGTAGAGTATAATGGCAGCAGATAAAGAACATGAAGCCAGTGGGTCAAGAAAAGGGGAATTCTAATAGGTGAGGACTCTGCTCAGGACATTGGTCTCTAAAAAGAAAGGGGAAGCCCCAGGCTAAGAAACAAGGCACCAAAGGTGTATAAGGAAGGGACCGGAGAGATATCAATCAGGGGGTCCGTCCCCGTGTCCGAACCACTCAGCTGTTTGTTCAAAATACTTGCTGTACTTTGAATAAAACTACAATCTCAAAAGACTCTGAAGACGCTGAGATCCTGTTTTTCCTGAAACATCGGAAGAACTCAGCAGCTGATTTGGAAGATTGGAAGACCACGTTGGGCACCACTGCCAGACCTCATTTGGCCCAATGCTTGGCAGTTGGGAGCCACAACACTTGCCGTGCATACATACAGATGCAGACTGATGACGTTTGAGACATTATACAGTAACAACCAATTAAATTAATCTGAACAATGAAAATATCTGAATAACAACTGGTTAACTGGAATTACAATTCCAATACAATGGAACACTCCATTTTCAAGTTTAAAACTAATAAAATAATGAAATCTAAGTGTCAAGACATTCCTAGGTCACAACACCAGAGTCACCAGCAGTGGCCCCTGTGTGGCCATTATGTGGTAGATAAGAATTTCCATCCATCTTCTACCGCTTTTCCGTCTCTGGGTAACGGAGGTGTTGGAGCCAATCCCAGCCAAAGTTCCGGGCGAGGGACAGGGTACACCCTGGGCAGGTTGCCAGTCCATCACAGGGCCAACACACAAAGACACACAGAGACGAACAACCACTCACACTCACATTCAGCCCTACGGACAATTTAGAGTCACCAGTTAACGTAGACATGGCTGTCTTTGGACGGTGGGAGGAGGAAACCCACAGAAAAATGGGGAAAGGACCCAGGCCGGGAACCAAACCCGCGACCTTCTTATTGTGGGGCAACACTACTAACCACTACGCCGTCGTGCTGCCCAGATAATTTCAAAACCCTTTCATTTTTCAGAAGACATTATTTCATCCATTTGTATTTCTTGTGTTGTTATTTCTATGTTGCCAAGGTAGGTGTTAAAACTGTGGAGAATATACAGCCAGAGTAAATAATACGAATAGGTAATTTGTGTTTATGTCTAGGTTAATTATGTATCAATTGATTAGTAATGTGTCAGGGCTCAGGTAGCGGAAGGCGACAGCTACGTGTGATTTTTTGTCCCTCTCATCTCATTATTTTCCCCTGTTTAAAGTAATTACTGTACACAAAGCACTATAAACCTAGCGACATATATTCTTTATCATTACCGGCATTATTGTTTAGTGTGATAAAGACGCTATGTAACTTTGTGTAACCTTTATTGTGTTCAACCATTGCAGGTTAGCTCCGTCACCGTGTAAGCTAAGCTAGCTGCTGCCAATGTTTTGCTGTGATGTTCGACTGCAGTTTCGTCATTATTTGTATTTAAGATAAGTTACTGTGACTTTCTGCCAGGTGCTTCAAACCAATATTTCAAGTGTAAGGAGTCGGTTCATGTGTCAGCTAAAATATAAGATATACTAGTTAAAAAAGTAAATGTAACGTATTTCATTGTTACAGTTCAAGTTGAGTACACAGGGTAAAAACATCATTTCCAAATGCAGACATGTGTATAAGAATAACTGGTCCTGAGACTGAGTGTATTCAGGGAGATGTTTGAATTTATTTCTAACTGTATGTGAGCGTGACATATTCAATACAGACGAGTGAATAAGGCAAGAGTTGTGTGTGTTTCTTCGTCCCTCCCATCTCAGTATTTTCCTGTTTAAGGGCAGAAAAAGAAACACGATGGCCCATAAACTGAAAATACAAGAGCCAAGTCTTTGAGATTCACAAATTCAAATATTTTTATGCAATTTAATTATTTAGGGGAACCGTGCACCTGGTGTGAACCGGGGTGCTCGGAAAAAGCCACGCCAACACAGAGACGGTCTACTGGTCACCCTGGCCTGATACTGAGACCATAGTGACCAGCAGTGGCCCCTGTGTGGCCATTATAGCACAACAAGAAACATGATGGCCCATAAACTGGCAATACCACAGCTGTAGAACAAGGGCCAGAGTTTCTGGAACCAACCACGGCTCTTCGTGGTTGGAAAACTAGCACGGTGCTCCCTGATGTTGGCCTGGAGACTTTGAACGATGGTAGCCATAACACTTGGCTGCTCGGAGAGGATGGGTGCCCGCAAGCATGCTGCCGTACTTGGTCTTGAAGTCTTTGATAACAGCCTTGCATACGAGCTTCAGGGTCTGTTTGTCTGGGCAGAAACCCTCCCAAACACCGAGTCCGCGGATAATCTGGTGGACTAGCTGTTGGGTGAAGGAAGCCAGGTCCTCTTTGGTCCAGATTTCAGCAACTCTGCACTTTTGGAAGAGTTGAAGCGACAGAAGGGTGACAAACGGCTGGAGTTGTTGTTTGTCTTCCTCAGCCTGGGCGGACTCTTCAGGGCTGAAGGTGGAAGAATCAGAGGACTCCATCAAGTGTGTGGAGCTCAGCTCGGGTGCACCATTCTCTGGACTTGGGGTGTTTTCCCTCACATGAATCCTCAGGACCCCTTTGTGGGAAAAATGTGATCTGATGGGACTCTCAGTCGCTCTCAGACTTGCTTCTTCAACGCGGAGATAACAGATGCTCTCTGGTTTGTGGTGAAGTTTAATAACTTTCATCGTGAAGAGCCTTTTACTTACTTAATTCAGAGATCCAAAAGTAATACGTCATCTCTGACGACATGCTGCAAATACCGTTCGGTCACGTGCACTCCAGCTTTGCGCTCGTGCATTGCCCATGACAACGGACTGACAGGTGATGCCAATGCGGAAGTGCAAGTTGTAGTGACAGGCGATACCGCACCTTTATTATTCGATGAGATACAGTTATTTTTTAAAACCATTCACCTAAGATTATATATATATTATATGTAAGGTGACCTTCTCTGCCTTTATGGCTTTAATTAAAGCAATTCATTCACAAATCAAAAATATTTTTATGCAATTTTATTATGTAGGGGAACCATGCACCTGGTGTGAACCGGAGTTCTCAGAAAAAGCCACGCCGACACAGAGACAGTCTGCTGGTCACCCTGGCCTGATGAGGGTGAGCAGCAGTGGCCCCTGTGTGGCCATTATGTGGTAGATAAGAATGTAATAATTTCAAAACAATTAAATTTTTCAGAAGACATGATTTCATCCATTTGTATTTCTTGTGGTGTTATTTCTATGTTGCTAAGCCTGATATTAAAACTGTGAAGAATATACAGCCAGAGTAAATAATAGGAATAGGTAATTTGTTCTTATGTCTAGATTGATTGTGTGCAATTAGTAATGCCTCAGGGCTCAGGTAGGGGAAGGCGCGCACTCCTCTTCCTCACATTCAATACAACGACGAGTGAAGGCTCGAGCTGCGTGTATTTCTTCGTCCCTCTCATCTCACTATTTTCTTGTTTATGGGCACAACATTTGGAGGCACCGCTGGAATGTTTGGCTTGAGGACCATCCCTGAGCTGAAAGAGAAATCCTCTCGTCGATCATCCCTCTAAACTACCCAGGCATTGGAGCCTAGCAGAGCAGCGGACGTGGTCGTCAGACAAACACTGGTGTCTTGTATCCTGAGGTGAGCAAAAGTGACCACTAGGGAGCAGCAAAAAACAATTAAGTCCGATAAACCCAAAATTTACTGCTTTTGCTAACTGCCCTAATAATATTGGAGTCGGAATTGGAGAAGCTGCAGCTGGAAATCAAAGGAGCACTGTATAAACTGACTGTAGAGCAACTGATTAAATTTTGTAATGCGCTTCAAGAAACCAAAGTGGACTATTTAGCAGCATTTGTATGGAAAGTGACCCTGTAAAGCTTTTTTAGCCGTATCAGCAGTTCGTAATTGTGTATGTAATCAGTATAAGCAGTTTCCATTGTTTATTTTTGCAGGCTTTTTTCTGGGAAAACACTGGGGTAATTTTCAGTGGTTTGAATCCAGGTCTAAGAGGGCCAGTGCAGATAGAAAGAAATTCTTCAAAACGTTCAGAGCTAATGTCAGTGTCTTTCTAATAAAGCCTTTTCAGTAAAGGATGTCACACTAACGCATTGGTATCATTGTAAGACTTTTCATATATGGTCATATATCAAAAGGGACTTGATATATCTGCAGGGGGTGCTGTTCAAAGAAGGTCTTATAGGCTGCTATATTTGTACTGTGAGCTAAGCTTTCAGTGTGGTGGGGGGAGCAGACTGACTCCGCTGATGTCCAGTGGTGCTCTGTGGGGTGGGGGAGAGGGACGGACAGGGTGAAGAGGTGTCTGCACCCAGAGGAGAGGGAGCCGCCACAGCAATCAGCCATGCAGAACTGAAATCTCGTCCTCCTCACCACTCTGCTGCGTAACCTCCAACGCACCGCGTGCCAGCTCTTTTTCCATCACAACATAAAGCTTAATTGTCCATCAGGCAACATTCATTCATTCATCTTCTACCACTTTTTCCGGGGGTGTAGGGTGGGCGGGGTCACCCTGTCCATCACAGGGCCAACATACAGAGACAGAGACAAACAACCACTCACACTCAGATCTACGGACAATTTAGAGTTACCAATTAATCCAAACATGATGTCTTTGGACAATGGGAGGAAACCCACGCAAGCACAGGGAGAACATGCAAACTCCATACAGACCGAACCGAACCCTTCTTATTGTGGGGCAACAGCGCAAACCACTGTTCCACCCTGCTGCCCAATCTGGCAACACTGGCTTCAAATAGTTACATATTAGCCTGCTATGATCTCCAGGACAACAAAAATTTTGCCCGACACTATTAAGTCACATCTCGCAGCTACATGCTCAGCTAATCTGAGGCCAATTCATTTGCTGGGTGATTAGCTTGTTAACTAACTGAGATAACAAGCCTAATATGGTGAGTACACATTCTGCTAATTAGCCCTAATGTAAACAGTAAAAACTGGAGTAAAATTGGACTCCCCTGAAAAGACAGGGCAGAGACTTACTCATGTTCTGTCACGTCAATGGATAAACAGGTTATTTTTACTATTAGGTGTCTTAATGAAAAATCCTTCTAAAGGCAGCAACACCAAAAATGCAACCAAGATATAGCTGGGGTGACAGACAGCCACTGCATCCACTTTGATGCCACCCACCTGTCACTCAAAGTGGCCACGCCCTTTAGGGGATGATGTTGAATCTCATTAAAATTGTGGACCAACAACGATTCAATATGGTCACCACAATGTATGTACAACTTTAATTTTAATTTCATATTTTTTCATTTTATTTATTCAATTTACACCCAAATATTCAATTATAACTATACAGTGTTATACAAATGGACACATTTCTGTAGCATCTACAGTGTAACATTTCTGCTGACTCACAATTTGTAAACTGACATCTTTTGAGGGTTGGTCCTTTATTATATAGTCTTGTTGTACAACATTATGTTTTTTCTTCTTTTTTAAAAGTCACCTCTCTGAATATAAAATTATGACTGCGAGCTGGGGATGGATGGATAGCAGAATGCAGAAGCAACAGCTTTATTATATCTGCTAAAAAGCTGATGATATATCAGTGTAGTGCTCTCAACTGGCTTATCTTTGTAAAAGTATCTGTGATGCTGTTTTCATTATCTACTTCTTGCCACACTCACATGAAAATGTTTACAATTTAAGCAAATGAATGCACTTTAGTGAAGTGAGAGAATGGTTATTTTGTTTAAAGTACTGAATTAAAGTAGGAAAAACTATCACCTTTCTTCTTCTCAATACCTTCTAAACCACTATCATCACCTCACTTTGATACACGTGATGACTTTTCACACTTTCTGGATTGCATGAAATGTTCTGTCATCATTGTAACTAATCCGATAGAGGTTGTATTCCTGGGGTCCAAATGTCATCATGATTGCAGTGTAGCATGACGCAACATATATGATCCACAGTGCAGAAGGACTCTTTCACTGACATTTGGAAGTATGGATAAAATCAACAAGAAGAGCAGAGAGTCATGTTCTGTACAGTGTTAAATGGGTTTTAATAAATTCATATCTTTCACTGGAACAAGGTGATGAATTAGTCAGAGTGAGAATGTTGGTGTGAAGCTTAGAGCTGCTAAAGTTTGATTTATTGATTTTCATCCTGACACACAATCACATTAACATTTACAAAAGGATAACTTTTTGAGTTGGCGCAGTGCGTTGATCACATCTAAATCCTGCCATGGCAGCTGTGGTTTTACATCAAAACTGAGGAAATATTTGACCGCATGTCCCATTGTCAAAAGCCCGAAGGGAAGGACTGGGTATAGGATACTTAGGAAAATAGGCCAGGCTCTGTGCCTGTCAGGTGTACTCCCTCAGGATGTCATTAAAGTTGTCCCCTGAACACCACAGAGAGGTGTACTGTACTCTGAATGCTAAAATCAATTTGAGCATTACTGGCTATATGAATGTCTTTCTTCTTGAACAAATCACTGACTTCCCTTTAAACTCAACATATAACATTGATCACTTGGTCCTGCGAGAACAAGAAGGAGCCCAATTTGCTTCTCTCATCCTCAACTAACATCAAATTTATACAATTCAAAGTATAACTGAGCCTGTCCCAGGACTTTTCTGCAAAAAAACCTCAGCAGGTTATTATGAACCCACAATGACGTTTTGTTGCTAGGCGACATCTAGTGGTTACAGTGATGATGACAGGACTGAAGGCAAAAGTGCGGTCAAGTCGTTTTTAAATCAACAAAATTCATGTCATCATGATTGCAGTGTGGATGGACACAGGTATACCACACAGAGAGCTGTGTTCCAATCCCATGTGAGTGTGACAGTATGTTGTTTCTAATATCCATGACCGTTCAATAATGCTGTTGTATTATTTGTAAGCGTGATAACACATATTGTCAAATGTTGGAGAAGTACTGATTTTAACTCAAATCATTTCTGATTGTAAAAGTGGAAACTGAATTTATTTTACATCCCAGAGTCCACGTTCACTATTATGTACAGCGCCTGTCCTGCCTGCTGCAGGAGGGGCGCTCGTAAGGGTCAGATCAGTGAACATGTTAACAGTACTTCACAGAGAGAAGGAAAAATATTACACCTGATTAGGGTTAGGTGGCAAAGTGGTGAAAATCTCATTCTACGTATCAAAGTCTCCATCATACAATAAGAAAAATAGTTTTCTTCTATTCAACAGAGTCTCTCTGTTCAAGCTTGCAAAGTGATTTGTGGTTATTGTTGCTGAAAATGGGACAGAAAAAAAACAATACAATTTGCTTAAGACATGATCACAGTGGGTCATTGCCTTGAGGGGCCTTCATTCTAATCAGACTAAATGGACAAACAACAATTATTTCTTAATGACTAACCTCAGCGATTGGCATGTAAAAAGAAACACTATCCTTAGCAATTTCCTGATGGCAATTATTCAATTTGACAGTGAAAATTTTTATTTTTCTCTGAAAAGGAACAAAAGGTAACAACTCATGTAGCTCTCTCAGCCATCAGTTATAATTCTGCACTGGTGCTAATTTACAATCTTTTTAGGAACTTTTTTATCCTCCGTTTTGTGTGCTTCACCCCCACTGAGCAGCATACTGAAAAGTCATGTGTAGGCCAATATGCAGGATCAACAATTATTCAGAAATCAGTGGGAGATTCATAAATGTTTGTTGTTGTTTTTTTAATTTAGAAAACGTTTAAGAAAGAAAAGCAAAATAAATGTGAAGCAGATATTTGTGTTCAATGTGGCAGCACCTTTAATAAATATGAGAGTCAGCCATGCAAACACTTAAAGCTCTAACACATTCATCAAATTGTCCTGCAGAAATTTCTTCCCATGTGAAAGGTGTGTAACCCCATACATGTTGGTGTAATGCAGGGAGGCGCTGTCTCCCTGCAGCCCTGTGAAACACTTACCTGTGGGTGTTTTGTCAAACTTCTTCCACTTCAAAGTCTCTCCACATCCACCAGAGAGGCCACTGGGGCGTTGGCATCAATTTTAGATCATAAAGTGGAGGTGAGAGAATAAAATTTTAACAAAGAAACACCAAGAGTCAACCATGTTTGTATTGCTGATAAGCCCATGGGCTCAAAATGAACTAAGGTTCAATGATTGGATTGGACTGGGCTGAGCTGAACACTTCAAGGTCATTCTGCTCAAATCATCAGCTCTCTAGCCAGTACATCACTGGAATCAAAAGGAAAATGTTTTGCCTCTGTGCTCAAAAGAGAGGAAGACACAATCTTTCAGAAAGTATTCGGGGAATTTCTTTTAAACCATCTGAGAGGCATGGCCCCAAAACACCAGTTAAACACCGATTTTTCACATGAAGCATGTGGGGAGCTGCAGCAACAAGGTTTTTTCTCAGGATCCACTTGCCATTACAGACGGTGATGGTTGGCTGATGTCAGTCAGGCCCAGAGGTTCAATAGTTAAAGATGCTACACACTGAAAATACAGACCTATAAACCCCATTATTAACCCACAATGGGCCCAGGATGTTGCTCCATGACCCACTGCTTCTCCCCTTCCCTTCCATTGCTACTTTTGTTCGAGACCCAGTTCTTGAGGCGTTTATTTCCTATAATGCAACTAATAAAGCAGCATGTTTTCATGACTCATCACTTTGGAGAAACAAATGCAAATAAAACATTATGCATTGTACATTGATCTATCCATCAATCAACATTCCAACCTTCAGATGTGGCCATGAGCTTTTGTGAAATTTCAAGAAAAAGTAGCGGAAAGGAGTTCTGCTCGTAATGGTGGTTGGCTGTCCATTAAACAGAAGATGGTCTGAGGAGCTCAGAGATCCGGAGGGAGCTTAGACAAGAGTCATATGAGGTGGTTCAGGTATCTGATCAGGATGTTTCCATCAATGAATGTTTTATGGGCACCATTTAAGTGTTTTTCCCCAGTCTGTCTCTCCCGTCCATTTGTGCTGTACCCGATTCATTTTACTCTCCTTCCAATCCTTTCCGTCTCCTGGTGATCATCTTCAGTGCTTGCCATCCTCTCATCCACCTGATAGACATCTAATCCATCCAACTCAGCGTGCGTCAGTTCTTGATACCTACAACTCTTGATGGTCCAGCCTTGATTCCATGTCATTCCTGGTTCCTATTCTGCACTGGCCCTGGTCCTGACTTCCTCTGGTACACATCTGGTCCTAGTTCTGGCTCCTTTTCTGGATCTGGATCTCTCACTTCCATTCCCGTTCAAGTAGCTCTGCTCTCACAAGGTGTTTCCTCACAAGCTGCTCAGTTATATTTAGAGACTTCGTTACCAGTCAGCCTGTTACTCCACCATTATTCAAGCCTGTGCAATGAGCTGTCGAATTGTATTACTACCTGCAATGTGTGCATTATGGGTCCAGAGCTGTTTAACGAAAAACTGAACCACTTTGTTTGAGATTCATTTTATTTCCAGCGACTGATTAGAATTGTAAGCATTGATGAAATGATGTGTGGCCTAAAGTTGTGAAACGTCCTTTTTTATTACCTCCACCACTTAAGTTATGTTTTCACAGGTGTCCGTCAGCAGAATCATACATTATACAAGTTCTGAATCAATTTGCAATGAACTTGGTGGGAGAAATGGGATACGGGCCACAGAAGAACCCATTAAATTTTGGGGGCTGATTTTGTATCAATTTGAATCTTTTTCTCTGAAGTGAGGTTTATGCAGTTTTGACCTTGGCCACATCCTGTACACTCGTCTAGTTTTACAGGATTTCTGGGTTGTTTCATTAAATGAGAACATCTCTGCACATTAAATGCTAAGCTACACCTGGAAGGTGTTTATCTTAGCTTCATCTAACACACTAGCAATACATTACCCTGACGTTAAAAGCAAGACCACAATTTTTCCCTCAGAGCTAAGCCAAACTGTTTAATCTTTGAGTGCAGGGAAAACAAATGATAAAAATGTTTCAGTGAACTAAAGCACACTGATGATGAGAAACGGAGTTCAAATAACAGAGCAGTGAAGACAGGAACAAAGAAAGTTGAGTGAAAATTAGAAAAAAAAACAAAGGTTATCTTATTGTTGATTCTGTGCCATGCACAATATGTGACATTAAGAAAATGCCTCACATTGCGTTGGCGATCGATGCAGTTCAGTTGCCAAGATTAGCTGCAAAAGAACTTCCAGGAGTGAACGCACACACAATAGTGAATCTCCCTGAAAACACAAACTTGCCAGGGAAAGGTATGGCTGAACCTGGATGCAATGGAGAGAAAATAATAAAGAAAAACACTCACAGCTGCAGACTTGGCAAGTATGTAAGACGGCAGCATCTTACATACTCGCCACGTGCTGGTGCTGTCCTATCAGTCGTAGCTGCTCTTTATGTTAATCACTATATCTCACCGTATTGACATGACACATATACACAAAGGGGGGAGAATAACCTTTTATATTTACACCCACACTGAAATTTTCCAATATCTCCTCACACTGCTGGCCATATTCATATATTTTTGGCTCCTCTGCTTCACCTGAAGTGCTCAAACAGAAGACAAGTCTATGTTAAATTGACGTTAAGCGTTCGCTCTCTAGCAAAGTCCACACAGACCTTGAGTGTGGAGGGAAATGTGGGATATTTTATAATTGCCATTATAGTTTGTACAGCTACTCATGGTCCCCAGAGGATGACTCTGACTGACAGCGCAGACATAGGGTTGATTTCAGCAACCAGTCAACGGAATGATATCCTATATAATCTGGATCAAACACTCATCACAAAGGCTGCTTCCAGCTCCTCACATTCTTACATTTAGTTGCAAGATACTTGAACGTTGGCTTTTTGTTAATTATAAATTCATTTCTGATTTACTTTTCACAGTGAATGTGTCTTAAATGTCACCAGATGCAGATGCTAAGTCTTTTTTTTTTTTTTCTTCATGTCTGTCACATATCAGATTCAGCCTGAACAAAGAGACCATAGTGAAAGCTTTCTGTGGTATTGTTTCATGATATTACATTTTGCGGATTTTTATTTTAGGAGGAAAACTACAGATGTGTGTGTCACTGTTTGTGATGCACAGTATGCAACCAATGTGTCACCAGGCACGGCTCTCTCTATCTGCCCACCTTATGTCATCAGACTTTCCTTCCTCTTGTCCGAGTCACCTTATTCCTTATGTCCACCCACTCACAGGGGTATTATATGCCAATGCCCCATTCCTGACTCCCACACCTACCTCACCTGTTTCCCATCCCCTGATGAATACACAGTTTAATACACTGCTTTTTTGCCAAATTGTATCATTCATTTTCTGCATATTGTTATTATTATTATTGACATTGTTTTGTTGCCAATTGGCAGAATGTGCGTCTATTTCCTGTTGAGTAGAGCCCTGGAGCTGTGGGCAGCAGCAGCAGCAGCAGTGGAGGGAAAACAAAGTTGATTTACGTAAACCCCTTAAAACAACGTAGTTAGGCTGATATGTGTTTTGAACATGATATGGTGTATGAGAGCAGGTGTGCTGCACTTCTAGTACCTTAACATTCATATTAAATATGTGTGGTATTTTTATGTAATATGAAATGTGCTGTACCCTCGAATATCTTGAATATCTCAAAATTGTCAGCAGCCCTCTGAAGGCGCTGTAACAATACAGAGGCCAAGTGTTGCCTTCGCAGAGTATCTTTTATTTCGACAGTAATGACTGAATATAAAAGACCGAACTGAGAGCAGGGGAAACGAAGACGAACCTCCACAGTTGAGTTGCTCATCACAGTAAGAGACGTCGATTGAAGGGGGGAAAGTACAAAGTTGTTTTTTTTTTGTTTTTTTTTTTGTTTTTTTTTTATATCTTTAAAAGGTTATATAATTTTAGAACCGTTTTTCACAGTAAATATTTGGTTCAAATAGAAACTTGAAATCAGCACTAGAACAACCTTAACATGTGAGTAACTTTCTTTGTTTACAGAGTTTTAAATCTATTAAGTTTGAAAAGACGGATTGTTTTTTGTTTTTTCCTGTCTTATGAGCTGTTATTCCCTATTACAGTCACCAGAGGTCAGAGGGAAAACAGAAAAATTCTAATGTGGGTCCAAGGGTATGATGGATTTGTGTTACAGTGAGTTACATGTCACAAAATTGAGCCGGATCAGCTCACAAGTCCCACAAGAAGAGTGCAGAAGATATGAATGGGATATTTACTTCCACATCACAATGCTATACGTTTGAGTCTTGGCAATTTAATCATGGATTGGAGGCCACCACAGAGCCTTAGCTTAAGGAGCCTTTAAAAACCACTGAAGGACCATGATTAAGATAATATCCCGGTTATACTGAAACAAATACACCTCCAGAGATGGAGGAGCTTTAAACATCAACAGTGAATGTCCAGGAAGCCCATTTGCCACTTAGCTATATGCTCTAATCTAGTAAATGGAGATACAGTGGCAGTTAAGATGTAAAGGTTGCAAATTTAAAACTAGAATAGCACAATTTATAATACAACAAAAAAGGAAAGAGAGAGAATCAGGAAATAAAGGCAGAAAATAAAAGAGAAAAGGGGAAAGTGTGGCAATGGAGTTTATAGTGCCAGAAATTGTACATCAGGAGGAACTTGGGGTGTATAAACAAAACACAATATTATGACCAGAGCAGTGTTTAGTTCCCATGTGAACGCAGCAGTTTATGCTGTTTCTATTATTATCCATAACTGTTCAACCAAAATAACCTCATTGCTTTTATTGTAACCATAACAACAAATATTGTCCAATCTTAAGGGAGTAAATATTTAATTCCAAATAACTATGTTTTCCTAAACCTGAACAATAGCTTTTGCATCTAAACCAAACCAGACTTGACAATAATATTGTCAATATTGGCAACCAGGCTCATGACAACATCCATCATGCCTCTCCAGACATGAGTCCTATAAGTTCTATCAAAAGGTTGGAAAACTGACCTACATGTTTCTTCAGGTTGAACTTTTTAATTCTAGTTGATTTCATTTGTGTTGGTTCTCACAAAGAGACAAAACTACACCTCTTCCAATCAACTCCCTGTGACGTCACGCATTAGTTTGTAAACTGCTATTTTGAATCTTCCAGTTTGTAATTGGACAATTCAGCTAACTTGTTTTGCTTTTTTTTGTTTGTTTGTTGGTTTGTTTGTTTTTTTTCACTCTCAGAAACAATATCTGGTGGAGGAGATGAAGCTAAGATGGAGTGAGGGCTGGATCTGATCTGCTCTGTACCCTAAGCTGACTGTCAGATAGGTCACTGTCTGTGATGGAGTCTGTCAAACACATAGTAGCCATGCCCTAAAGCGTTTCCTGCTTTATGATCTATTTTCCACTAAATTTAAAAAAAATAACATCATGTATTGAAGAAGACTTGAAAATAAACTGAGGCCACAAACTCATTAGGAAACCGTTTACTGGAGCTAATAAATCAAACGAGAAATAGCAACGTTTTCACATAAACACTTTTATAGACAGTTCATAGATATATCATGACCCTGAACCACCATCAATAAACCATTAAATATGATCTTTTTTAAACACCAGTGATGGCAGAATTAATTGGAATTTGTGACTGAATTTCTTTGGTTATTGGAATGGGTAGTAGCTCAACCCAAAATGGCCATTTCATCATCAAGGAAAGGCTTTTGTTGGAAAAAGAATAGACCACTCCATGCAGTTCTTCCATAACACTCCAATAAAAGATAGGATAGGATTCTGACAATAACACAAAAAACAGAACGTGGAGCGTCTGAAAAAATCTGAGCCTGAAAGGTCAGGGGAATTAATGCAAATGAGTCAAACTAAATAGACCTGTCAGTGTGGATAGAACTACGTAGCTGTCCCATCCACATCATGTACAAAAGAGTGATGCTTATTTGCTTAAAAGGTTCAGCTCCACTGCATATGTGCATATGTCAATGAATGCTTGTCATTGTCTGCTGATGGCCATCACTCAAACCGACAGCAGCAATATACGCCAATAACTGGGATCATCGCTCGGCCTTAACCTTGTTGCACTGCTTATTATCATATATCACCATAACAACTGCTGCGCTCACATGAAAACAAACACCACAGCAGGTTATTAGACAGGCTGAGGGTGGAGGGTGAAGAGGGGGCTCTAACTTTTATTTATTCCTTGCTCCTCCCATGACGATGGTGGGGGGGTGAGTTTAATGGTATTGCCTGACAAGGTGTGCACTTAGCACACAATACCAAATAAATGCAGCCTTCAATCTAATTGACTCAAAGCAATTCATTAGATTAATTCATCCCAGGCAACAAATTGTTTAGAGGGTTGTTTAACACCTCAACAATCACCCGTGTTGACTCAGGGAGCACTCAGAACCCATGGAGCGTATCCTGGTTAAACAAAGACTAATATACACAGAGAAACGAAAGAGCATTTTTTTAATAACAAGGGTCAGTGTCATGTAGGCACACTATCTACTTAGCCACATGCTGTCTGATATACAGTGGCATTTAGTTGTTGCAATTTAGAATAGAGTCACAATGTTGCTGAGCTAAATAACTGTTCGGGAAGCTCAAATAACCTCACTGGTAGAAATAAATAATAGACTGTCTGCAAAAGTGGCTGGAGACTCTAGGTCTGTAAAGTGAAGTGAAGCCAGTGCTGATGAACTTTAAACCTGCATTTTATATAATGACCTTCAGCGGGCAACTCCATTGGTTGTAGAAAGAAGTTCAATTGTATTGAAATCTATAGGATAACAAACCTACTTGTCACTGCTCAATAAATGTTTTCCCAATTTATTTATTGAATTTATTGTCTCAGTCTCTAGCTTTAAGTCTCTAATACAGCAGGATGTTCATTTTTTTAAATGATGGTCCTGTTCAGAAGAAATTACACAATAAAGAAGGGGAGGCACTGGGGTGTAATAACCGTGTGATTGAGTACAGAGTTGGTCAGAGCCAGTAAATACTCATTCTCAGCTCAACCTTTCCTGTTTTTCAATTATGGTTTCTTCTCCTTTTAAAAAACCAAGACGGCAATTAAAAAACTTAAGACTTAAAAAACCAATGGGTGATATCACAGTGGGTTGACACTTGACTAAAATTGACTCACACCATGCTGAATATACAAGCAAGGACCCAGGACATTAGGAATTCTCCAAAACCAGGCCCAGTCCACACATTTTCAGCCTTTTAGGTTTGGCCATGTATTTCAATGTAGCTCCGAATCCAGCTGCGAAGTGAGAGGTGTGCAGCAAGTATGGTGTATGACTGTTGGGACACATGTGCTCATGCCGGATGAGCATGCATTGGCACAGAGAGGTGACAAACCAGAAATATTTTCAGTTTTTAGAAAAACTTATTCAAACAACATGTTTCAGCTCATTGCTTCCATCGGGGCCAAAACAGTTGAGTTTTCACTTTGGTTAGGAAGGTTGTCATACTGCACATCTCACTCATCTCTCTTAAGAGCCTTAGCCATCATTGTTTTTATTGTTTTCACAATACAAAAGGCTGCAATCCTCCCTCTAGAGGGCAGATTGGAGGCTACATTGAGGGAAGTCAAATTATCTGTTAAATTAACATAATAAAAGGAAAGAAAAGAGAAAAAAAAGGAAAACAGGCGAGGTAAATTACGTTTCTCTAAATAGCTCTTCAAGTATGTTAATGGTATGTAAACATTTCTTATTATCAATCATTTTTATACATTCAACATAGTTCTTAAATTCAGTTTCAAAGATAGGAAAGAAAAGTCGAGCTTCAGAGAACTTAGCTTTATGGATGTGAAACTTGCAATTAAAATAATTAGATTAGTTAGGTGTTGAATTTTTCGTTATTTTTATAATATAATAATACATCTATAGCTTCCAAATTAATTGGAATGTTGGATTGAAGGTAGATATAGTTTTTGATTTTTTTCCAAAAAATTTGGGAAAATTGACATTCAAAAAAAAGGTGCTTCAGTCTTTCTTCTTCAGCGTTACAAAATACACATTTGAAGCCTAATGAGTCTCTTTTATGTCTTCAATACATAACTTGGTCTTTACACGTTAAGGACTTTTTTAGACAGTCTGTGTGGGTACCATGTATATTTTCTCTGTGAGCTTTATACAAAACCAACAAATCTAATTTCACAAATTTGAGGTCTGTTATCTTGCTTGGGAACCTCACCTGTCATTTATCTGTCAAAATGATGAAACGTCATAAAAGTGACCTACCTCCTGCCACTAGTTTAATCTTTGTTGCTATTTTTTTTTATTTGTTTGCTAGCATCATATTAGCATAAGAAATGGAATGCTGTATGCATATAATTCAGAAAGATGGACTGATCACTCCTTTTACAGACACAGGATGGCAAAAATTTATTAAATCAGTGTTTGAGTGGAAAGATTTAGGCACTGAAGAGAGTCTTATAGCTGAAGAGGCAGTGCGGAGATTTAACTTTCACGGCCAGGAACCTGCTTGAATATGCTATACCAGCTAATGCTCACAGGGACTGCTACATCCATTTTACTGATATAACAAAAATAAACCGAGCCCAGAAAAGATGAGAAAAGGAAGCTTTAATTCAAAACGAAAATGGAGTAGAAGGATGGTGTCAAACACGCAGTGTGAAACTGTAAATGTGGATCTTGAACTTCAAATCTGAATCTTGAACGCTGAACCTGTGAACAAAGAAAAGAAATTAGGAGCTACAATGACATCCTCTCACACGATCAGGTTCTGACAACTCAAGTTTATTGTGTGTAATTCACTGTTCAGACATAAGTTTTGTATTTCACTCTACTCAAATGAGCAAAACCCTAGTCAAAATCTATTTGATAAATCAGATCACTGTATTCTCACCCACTTGATTCCATCAAAGGAGGGAGTCATTTGCCCATCTAGCTGCAGTGAACACTATTGAGATGAAGAAAAGAGTAACTTAAATTAAGCCCCTCACTCATTCACATTACTTCTGAAGTCCAATAAAGTGCTCAGTAACATTCAAAAACTACATAAATTAAAACAGCCAGGGAAAACATGCAGTTGTTATTTCCATTTCATCTCAGATAAGGTGACCAGATTTCTGAAATGAAAAGCAGGGACATTTCAAGTTGAGAGTACAGAAGTCATTAAATATTATCATTATTAAATAAAAAATGGGGGCAATTGCGGTTTCATGTATTTGTGTCAATGCACAATTTGTGATAATGGGCCTTTTGAAGAAGACTAGGCACTTATGGCTTCATCCTTTGAGTAGGCAGTGGTGTGTGTGTGTGTGTGTGTGTGTGTTGACTCCTGCAGGAGGGAAAAAAAATGACGTAGCTTTCCTTATAATGTATATGTTATGTTTTGTTTCTTTGTTACAAAGTCTCTAATGCTGCACATGTGATTTACAATCAGTTCAAGCACTTTTCAAAAACGTTACTTTTTTTCGTGTAGCTGGAGAGACCTAACGTAACCCAATGAGAAATAAGATGCAAGCCACTTCAACTTCACTTTACCCGTAAAGTGCGTGAAGCTGCTAGCGAGCGCTTTTTGCAAAAGCTAACGCTAACGTTACTTTTACACTTGCAAAACGACACCATACGTTTGAACTCAGTACCCTACAAAATACATGTTGGAAGTCATGTGTGTGTGAACTCAATACGCTACAAAACAAACAAGTTATCAAATTTTTTTAATAATATGATAACGTTACTTCCTTGTCTCCACCGTGTCCATCTGCCGATTCCTCCCTTGAACAGCTGTGCTCAGTTTACCTAAATCCGATAGGCTAACGACGGCCCGCCCTCGAAATCTTAGCGTTCTATTGGTCAAACTGTTATAGTAGACTGCGGCGTTTGCCTGCATATTAAACAAACTTTAAATTATAATTGTGGACAAATATGCAAAAATATCGAGTGACAACAACCCAGATCGGATGAAGAATGAAATAATCTTCACAATTTTACAAATCCAGGTTATCCCCGCACGGGGATCATTATTTTGTAAAACTAACGCAGATACGCGGCTTCGGCCCGTCGCCTACTAAGACTGGCATTGCTGGAGCAAGGTGTAATGACTAGGCAGAAGAGTCAGGTGCATAGATGAGGCTGACGACTATGCAGGATTCAAAAATACACACTCTTTAATCCAGGAGACGGGGCAGGGGTCATACACAAAAGGCAGCCAACGAGGCAAATACAGACAGGGTCAAAGCAGAGGCCAAGTTGAAGAAACAGCCCAAGATATAAAAATCACTCACCATAAGGGGAGTCTGAAGAGTTTGCAAATGAAAGGAGAGGTCCAAAACATAGAAAACTGACCACAAGGAGGATACAGCGAGAGGGCACTGTGGCAGAGATACTGTGGCACACTGAATCAAATCAAATCAAATCAAATTTATTTGTATAGCGCCAAATCATGACAAAGTTACATCAACGCACTTTACATATAGAGCATGTCTAGACCAAACTCTTTATAAAATTATTTAAAGAGACCAAACAGATCCCCCGATGAGCAAGCACTCGGCGACAGTGGCAAGGAAAAACTTCCTTTAAGAGGCAGAAACCTCGGACAGAACCAGGCTCAGGGGGGGCGGCCATCTGCCTCAACTGGTTGGGTTGAGAGAGGGAGACAGAGAGAGAGAGAGAGGCACGTGGGGGGGGGCAAAGTTGGGTATAGTAGGGAGAGAAAGAGAGCAGGAGGAGGGGATATTCAAACAGGTGTAGGGAGGAACGTGATGCTGTATGAAGTTCATAGGAATGTTGCTCTATGGAATTCATGAAGATGTGGGAGCAGCAGGCATTGCAGGAACATGGGATGATGATGATTCATCACCTGCAGGATGAGGACAGGGAGATAGAGGAGAGGAACTAGGAGAGACAGAAATTTTGGGAAAACATGGTTAGTAAATGCAGTGCACATGCTTAGAACTGAGAGAAACTGGGATTTCGGAGAACCAGGTTGTTGGTATGTCGGCGCATGCAAGGGGGAAAGAGAGAGAGGGAGAGGGAAGCGGGAGAGAGGGAGAGGGAGAGGGAAAGAGAGGGGAGAGGAAGAGGGAGAAGGATAGAGAGAGAGATGCTCAGTCCTTCCCCCAGCAGTCTAGGCCTATAGCAGCATAGCTAAAGAGTAAATGAACTTTAACGTTTTAACTATAAGCTCTGTCATACAGAAAAGTTTTAAGCCTGGTCTTGAAAATTTCTAAAGAGTCAACCCCCGGACCAATTTACTCTTGGAGACTCTAGGAACCACAAGTAAACCTCCATCTAGAGAGCGGAGTGGCCTACTAGGACAGTAGGGAACTATGAGCTCTCTGAGATATGATGGAGCTTGGCCAGTAAGAGCTTTATATGTTAAGAGAAGGATTTTAAATTCTATTCTGAATTTTACTGGCAGCCAATGAAGAGCAGCTAACACAGGAGAGATGTGATCCCTTTTCCTAGTTCCTGTTAATATTCGTGCAGCAGCATTCTGAATCAACTGAAGGCCTTTCAGAGATTTGTTTGGACATCCAGATATTAATGAGTTACAGTAGTCCAGCCTAGAAGTTACGAATGCATGGACTAGTTTTTCTGCATCCTCTTGAGAGAGGATGTTTCTGACTTTCCTAATGTTACCCAGGTGGAAGAAAACTGCCCTATTGACTTGTTTTATGTGGGGGACAAAGGACATGTCCTGGTCAAAGGTTACTCCAAGGTTTCTTACAGTGGAGCTGGAAGCCAAAGTAATGCCATCCAGACTGATTAAATGATTAGATAGGGTTTCTCTAAGGTGTTTAGGGCCGAGTACAATAACTTCAGTTTTGTCAGAGTTTACAAGTAAAAAATTATGGGTCATCCAGACTTTTATGTCTTCAAGACATGTCTGCAGTCTGACTATCTGACTGTTTTCATTTGGCTTCATTGATAAATACAGCTGAGTGTCATCTGCGTAACAGTGGAAATTGATGTTGCGTTTCCCGATAATGTTGCCTAAAGGAAGCAGATAAAGAGTGAAGAGAATTGGTACCGAACCCTGTGGGACTCCCTAACTGGCTATAGTGCGTGAGGAGGAGCTATTGTTAACATGTACAAACTGATATCTATCTGATAAATAGGATTTGAACCACCTTAGTGCAGTTCCTTTAATGCCAATTTCATGTTCCAGTCTCTGTAATAAAATATTATGATCCATGGTGTCAAATGCAGCACTGAGATCTAAGAGGAGAAGTATGGAGGCTGATCCGTTGTCTGAAGCCATTAGAATATCAATGGAGACTTTAACCAGCGCTGTTTCTGTGCTGTGGTGAGCTCTAAATCCTGACTGAAACTCTTCAAGCAAACCATTCCTATGCAGATGGTGATGTAATTGATTTGCTACTGCTTTCTCAATGATTTTAGAAATGAACAGAAGGTTTGATATGGGTCTGTAATTGGCCAAAACATCTAAATCAAGATTCAGCTTTTTAAGCTGGTACAGTCCCTGACAAAAGTCTTGTCGCTTGGGTACAAATTGACCTTAATTGCCCCTCAAATATATTTGTAATAATTTTTTTTTTACAAGAAATGGCTAATTTCAATCCCAACAGCTTTTGAAATAATGTTTTGGTGGCAAACGAAACTGCTGAAAAGCATCCTAACGTTCACAGCTTGGTAAAGCCCACTGAGTCAGTTTTTGCAAAGACAAAAGTCTTGTCGCCTTGTCATATGATGCACCCAATCCTAGATTACAGCCTCACCTGTGATCAATAATTGATCAATCAATTAGTGGGTGTGTATAAAATGAACCCCAGCACACCAGACCTTCACATCAACTGCAACTTGGCCTCTGACAACATGCCTAAGATTCACCCTGAGACCAAAGTGTTGATTATCAAGAGGCTGAAGACCAGATCCACTGCTGAGGTGGGTGACACCTTCACTGTGTCTCAGCATCAAGTACAAAGAATAAGAAAAAGATTTGAAGAGACTGGAGATGTTTTTGACAAGCCCAGGTCCGCAAGACAACTGCTCAGGAGGACTGTTTGTTGGCTCGAAAATCCAAAGCCAGCCCCTTTTCCACTGCAGCAGAGCTCCACCAGGCCTGGTCATCTCAAGTCCCCGTGTCAACCAGGACAGTTTGTAGAATTCTGTCTCGAAATGGCCTCCATGGTCGAATCAGTGCCCAGAAACCAACACTAAACAAAAGGCAATTAAAAAAACGTGTGGCATTTGCCAAGGCCCACAGCCTGCTAAAAGGATGGACGCTGGAAAAGTGGCAGAAGGTGGATTTTTCAGATGAATCTCCGGTTGAATTACATCACAGCCGCCGCAAATATTGCAGGAGACCTACTGGAGCCCGCATGGATCCGAGATTCACCCAGAAAACAGTTAAGTTTGGTGGCGGAAAAATCATGGTCTGGGGTTACATCCAGTATGGGGGTGTGCGAGAGATTTGCAGGGTGGAAGGCAATATCAATAGCCTAAAATATCAAGAAGTATTAGCTACCTCTTACATTCCCAACCATAAAAGGGGTCAAATTTTGCAGCAAGATGGTGCTCCATCACATACTTCCATCTCTACATCAAAGTTCCTCAAGAAGAAGATCAAGGTGCTCCAGGACTGGCCAGCCCAGTCACCAGACATGAACATCATTGAGCATGTCTGGGGTAGAATGAAAGAGGAAGCATGGAAGACGAAACCAAAGAATCTTGATGAACTCTGGGAGGCATGTAAGACTGCTTTCTTTGCTATTCCTGATGACTTCATCAATAAATTGTATGAATCATTGTCGAACCGCATGGATGCAGTCCTTCAAGGTCATGGAAGTCACACAAGATATTAAATATGGATCTCACAGCACCACTACTTAATTCACTGATGTCATGCAACATATTTTTGTATTTGAAGTAAATTATTTGTTCAATTTTCACATTAGTCTCTGTAGGCGACAAAACTTTTGTCTTGCCAAAATCTGACCTTTCTGTGTTCATTAAATGATCAATCTTTCTTCAGTGAAGCGAATTTATTTTAGTATATTAAACATAATTTGGGAGGGTTTTAGCTTTCATATGAGCCATTTCTAAAACCAATGGATTAATTAAAAGTCAGGTTATAAGCTGTTGTTTCTATAAAATGGATAAGTGACAAGACTTTTGTCAGGGACTGTATTTGATGACTGCAGTCTTAAGAGTCTGAGGTACATAACCCAAATAACGTCAAATTAATGAGATCTAGAATGAAGGGCTCAATTAAGTAGAAAATGTCTTTAAAGAGGCTAGTTGGTACTGGGTCTAATAGACAGGTAGATGGTATAGATGATGAGACTATAGAAGCTAGCTCTGAGAGATTCAGAGATGAGAATGATTCCAGATGTAAAATAGGCATTGCAGTTGATTCAGGAGTTGCTGTATTCTGTATGCTGTAGTAGAAGATTATTGTTTAATGTAGGTAGGAGCTGATGAATTCTTTCTCTGATTGTTATAATTTTATCAGTAAAAAAGCCCATAAAGTCATCACTGCTGAGAGCTAAGGGGATCACTGGTTCAGTTGAACTATGACTCTCTGTCAGCCTGGCTACAGTGCTGAAGAGAAACCTGGGGTTGTTCTTGTTTTTTTCTATTAGTGCTGAGTAATATGATATTCTAGCACTGCGGAGAGCTTTTTTGTACATTTTTAAGCTTTCTTTCCAGGCTCAGTGAAACTCTTCCGAGTTGCTGGAACGCCAATTTCTTTCTAATTTCCGTGACGTCTGCTTTAAGGCACGAATTTGAGAATTATACCACAGAGCCAGCCTCCTCTGTTTTATTACCTTCTTTTTGAGAGGGGCAGCATCATCAAGATTTGAACACAGTGTGGCCATAGTGCTAATCACAAGGTCATCAACGTGTGTATGGGAGAAACCCTCATTTGAATTTAGATATGGCATTGCTACAAATGATGACCGAATGTTCTCTTTAAATTTAGCCACAGCATCTTCAGATAAACATCTTCTATAGCCAAATTTATTCCTCGATGCTGTGCAGTCAGTTAAAGTAAACTCAAACGTAATGAGCTAATGGCCAGTCAGAAGGGAGTTTTGAGGAAGAATCCTTAACTTGTCAATTTCAATGCCATATGTTAGAACAAGATCAAGGATATGATTGAAGCAGTGAGTGGGTTCATTCACATGCTGGGAAAAGCCAATTGAGTCTAGTAAGGAAAGAAACCCAGAACTAAGGCTGTCACTTTCTACATCCACATGAATATTGAAATCTCCCAGTATAATGATTTTATCTGTACTGAGTACTAAGTCTGATATAAACTCAGAAAACTCTGATAGGAATTCTGAGTATGGACCAGGTGGATGGTATACTGTAACTAACAGAACTGGTTTTTCAACTTTCCAGTTTGAGTGGGAAAGACTAAGAGTGAGGCTTTCAAAAGACCTACAGCCAGATTTTGGTCTAGGGTTGATTAATAAGCTTGACTGAAATATCGCAGCCACTCCCCCTCCTCGACCTGTGGTACGAGGGACATGAAAATTAACATGAGTGGGGGGTGTAGCTTCATTAATACTAACATACTAATCCTGCTGCAGCCAGGTTTCAGTGATACAAAATGAATCAATACGATGATCAGATATGAGATCACTGACTAATAGAGATTTTGATGATAGTGATCAAATATTCAACAGTCCACATTTAACTGCAGTATTATTTGAGACCGAATTTGCGGCTGTTTTGATTTCTGTTAAGTTTTTGTTTTTAGCTCCTCTTCTGTTTAATTTAGGTTTAGTAACTTTTCTAAATTTAGGCGGTCAGGGGAGAGATACAGTTTCTATAGACCTAGACATAGACAGAGACTCTATTCTGTTCCCGGCAGGGAACAGCTCTGACTGAGGCGCAGAGGAGCGCGTTAAACTGCGGTTGTCAGGGTTTTAACTTTCTAATAAACTCGGCCATATTCCTAGATATAAGAGTGGCACCACCCACGGTGGGATGGACACCATCTCTCCTAATCAGACCAGGTCTCCCCCAGAAAGTATTTCAGATGTCTATGTAGCCCACATTGTTTTCGGGACACCACCTCGACAGCCTGCGGTTGAATGACGACATGCGGCTATACATGTCATCACTGGTCCGATTGGGGAGGGGGCCAGAGAAAACTACAGTGTCCGACATTGTTTTAGCAAAGGTACACACCGATTCGCCATTAATCTTTGTGACCTCCGACTGGCGAAGTCGGGTGTCGTTACTGCTGATGTGATTAACAATTTTACCATATTTACGCTTATCCTTAGCCAGCAATTTCAGGTAAGATTGGATGTCGCCTGCTCTGGCCCCCAAGATACACTTAACTATGGCCGCCGGTGTCGCTAACTTCACGTTCCTCAGAATAGAATCGCCAGTCACTAGAATTGGCTTTTCAGCGGGTGTGTCGCTGAGTGGGGAGCACCTGTTGGAAACGTGAACCGGGGGCTGCTGCCTACAACTATGCCTCTTGTCTCAGACAGTCACCCAGCCGCCCTGACTAGATCCCGGCTGCTCGGGAGCCACTGGGGGGGAGAAAACTCTCTCGGCTGCTGTAGGTGCAGGTCTAGGTCGGCCTGCACTAGCTACAGGGGGGCGGCTAGCTACACTAGCATAAGTTGGGCTAGCTAAGGTGTGGAGCCGCGACTCTAACTCACTTATTCTCGCCTCCATTTCTACCGTCATCCTGCATCTATGACAAGAAGTGCTACCATAAAAGGAGGCAGAGGAGTAACTAGACATGTAACACACAGGACAGGAGAGGAGAAGAGAGGGAGAAGGTAAAGGAGGAGGAGAGAGTGGAGAGAGAGAGCTAGAGACCAATGCTATTTGTTTAGTTCGATTAGCGGAGCTACAGTATCGTCTATAAGCTAAGGAAAGGGGAAAGAGATTGAGTTCTATGCTAGTATAAGTTTAATAGCAGTTTGCTGTCGATTAATCAGGTGAATAGCAAAGAATAGCAGAGACAGCACACGAGGTAACACACGAGGTAACACAGAGCACAACCACCAGTGACCGGAAATGACGTAACACGCTTACCGCAAGAAGATCGGAAGAATACAGGACAGATCCCCCCACCTAACGGTGTGCATCACTCATACTGCTCGTATGAGTACTGATCGGGGGATAATAGGATCAGTAATAGGGTAGAAGGCATAGTGGTTAGTGCTATTGCCCCACAACAAGAAGGTCATGGGTTCGGTTCCCGGGCCTGGGGCCTTTCTGTTGGAGTTTGCATGTTCTCCCCATGCGTGGTATTCCAGTTTCCTCCCACCGAGACATCATGTTTGGGTTAACTGGTGACTCTAAATTGTCTGTAGGTCTGAGTGTGAGTCATTGTTGGTCTCTGTCTGTCTTTGTGTGTTGGCCCTACAATGGACTGGTGACCTGTCCAGGGTGTACCCCGCCCTCACCCAGTGTGAGCTGGGATTGGCTCCAGCACCCCTGCGACCCGGAAATGGATAAGCGATAGAAGATGAATGAATGCAAGGGCAAAACTAAGGTTAACAATATAAAACAGCACGTGGTGAAACAGTCCAGAAAACATGTCTATAACTGGGTGCGACTATGAAACAAGGTTTACTCTGGTCTGCTAACAGCTGAAAATGCCAACATTGGTTACCCAGCAACAGCACAACCAACAGACATCTTTAATCACTTGCAAATATATACAAATCAGCCCATTCATTAATTGGCTGCCATTTTCATTTTTTTGTTTTTTTTGCCAAATTGTAGTTGAATTCTACAAGAACAAGGTTTTCTTTTCTTGAACTCTCAGTTTAACAAAGAGCTTGGACCTTTTAATATTAGAGATACAGACAGAAAGTAGAAGATCTCTTGGTTCATAATATTATAATAATTACCTAGCAGCTTGAGTCGGGTCGGTAAAACTCATATTATCTCCCTGACACCACTATAAGTAGTTAGCTGGAACAAACAACTTACTTGCATTGCATTTTTGTTGCCCTTTTCAGAGTTTGTTCCTCTCCCTCAGATAAAATTCAAGCCGTCATACAGAAAATTAATATTCACAGTGGGAGTGAGAGAAGCATGTGAAGAGTGTGCATGCAGCGCTCTTGTCACAGGAGAAAGCAGCTGCAGTAATAAGTTTGTGAGCTTATTAAGCTTTGATCGTGCTGCTGGTATTTCTCTACAAACTGTACAGGAAAAGGAAAAAGTCAAATTACATCTACAATCGAAAAATTAATTTATAAATCAGACAGAGTCGTTTAGGTATGTAATCATCTGTGAAAGCAGCAATTCCCTGAAAGTCAACAACATAAAGCTTTAGTTAGAAAATACAATTTATGGACCATCCTCTGCCTCTTTCACTGTTTTCTGCATACACACACATCCAAACACACAAATACCAGCTATCTATTGCAAGAGAGACAATGAGACAAAAGTCTTTGTTTTGATTAAAGGAACACTTCTCTAATTTCCAGGCTTTTTTCCATGTTTTATTCATGAGGATGTTGTGTTCTCTGTATCGCTGCAACCGGCTCCAGCAGATTGCTACACCTCCGCTGTGACACACTCCGACATCTGAGAATGATGGAAAGCCAGAATTGGCCAGAAATCAGCCATCTTAGCTTGGGCAATGTAAAAAAGAGAGCTGCTAGAAGCTGATAGGTGAGGCTGAATGGTTTTATCACCAACTGGTGCCAAACCAGTATAAATTGCTAGTAAAATAAACCATTGCTGAGTTACAACACACTTATCATTTTGCTGATACAAGCTTTTGATAACCGTTGACTTTTAGTTTCTACAGGTGGCACCATGTGACACTTAATGCATAACTGCTGTTGTATACAATAGTAGTACATATTACATTATATGTAACAGTACATATTAGTACTTACTGATATATGCTGGCCTTAAAATATCATGATATAATTGACTCTTGGAATATAAATTAAAGGTATTGAGGACAAGTTTGGGTGGCAAGCAGACACAGTGGAGAATCCTATGTATTTTTTTTTACCATAAAGTCATCCAACCAAAAAACAAGCTGATTTAATCTCTGTCGGTTCATACTTTCATCTCAACGAAACTGGGGGAAAGTAAACTGTACATCAATTACTTACTCTGTCTTTTGCTGGTCAACCATAAAAATAATTGGAGAGGGCATCCAGTTGATCCATACAATAACCCTCACTGAAAATAAATGTTTCACATACGAAGGAAGTGTGTCAGTTGCTAAAAGTGGCCGTTAGAGGAAGGTACACTGTGGTCATAAAGGGATGGACATGGTCAGCAAAAATATTAGGTTTAGCTGTGGAGTTTAAACAATGCTGAATTGGTACTATGGGGCTCAAAGTGTGGCAAGAAAATACCCCCATACCATTATACCACCACCATGGATCCATTTTTTCATGTTCACACAAAAATTCCAATCCTACCATCCAAATATTTCAGAAGAAATCAAAACTCATCAGACCATCTTCTGTTGTCCATGTTTCTAGAGTGCATGTGAATTGTAGTCTCACTGTCATCTGCTTTTCTGCTTGTTCCTCTTTTTGTGCCTCAGTTAGACTTGTGTTTGAGTTTGTGAATTTGCATCGTTTCTGTACTTGAAGCTGTTTTCTCTAACTGAGACGCATACAGCCATTGCAGTGCGTTTGGCCCTTGTCGGCCACCGTAACTATCCTACTATCACTTGGTCACACTAATAAAGTGCCTGGGAGAGTATAATTGCATATAAAATTAAATATAGTATTTCATCAATAAAAAAGTTCACGTTAAACTATTTCAAGATTCATCATATAGCTATTTTTACGATATAAATATATACAACTCTTGAGCTAAATATTTAATAGATCTTACAAACTTATATCATCATATATCCAGCAGATGTATATATTGACATTAATGTTGACATATATGGCGAAATCATTTTTGAAATGGGGCATGTGTGTGAGTTGGTTTACCAACCAATATCTATTCAGTGAGTGAGAGAGCAAAAGAACAGGCAAAAAAGGTTGTCACATTTTTAGCACTAAAGTTATGACAGAAGTCCTCCATAAAGTTCTCATTTACACATGCATTTCCAACACCAAGCCACAGGTGTTTTCGAAACACTGATCTCATCAGTCTGAATCAGCTCAATCCTGAGTCAGGACTCTTGCAAAACAAGGCATGCAGGATTAAGTAGGCTACAGCTGTCCTGTATACATAATTAATGAACGCCATATTTGCTGGTGCTCCCCTCAGTTTCAGGTTGTATAAACAGAAGGTGAAGGCTGTCACTCAGAACTGTAGTGCTTCTGCCTTCTCAAACCAAAAAACTAATGAGGAGCCTAAAAAAACCCTAAAACATTCAAAAATATTTTTATTCTATAATCAGGCTCAGGAAGTGAAGTTTATCAAATGCTATCAAACCTCAATCCCTACTGTGTTTGCATGTGTGTGTGTATGTGTATGTGTGTAATAATATGGCTCTTTCCTAAAAGGTAAAGCAAACTGTGGTGTTGCCCTTATTATGAGAAAAAAGAGAGAATATAAAAGTTAACACTTGTAAATTAATATGCAAATGATATTTTTTCGATCTGACACTGAATGTCCCTGATACCTTCAGAGATATTCCTCAGAAAGGAATAGGGAATCAATTTCTCTTAAGAAAAATAACGTCCCAGACTGTGCGGTGATGGATTATGACCTCAGATTGACAAAAAACGACTGTCACAGGGATATATGATAAAGTTTGATGGAGCTGAACAGGAGTATATGAGCAGCAAAAAGGTACACTGTGAACAACATTCCAGTTATCAAAAATACCTTTCGCAGCAGTCATATTTCAAATTTACATCTCATATCAAAAAGCATTTGAAAATGCTAAATTGTTAAGGAAGTTGTTTTTTTTTTTCGAAAAGTTGAGGTGATGAACGTCTAGGGGTCACCAGCTGAAAGACAGAAAATGGATGTCTCTTATTATGCAGCTGTGCTTTCAAATAAAGAACTTGAGGCTCAAATGCTCAAATGCTGTGAAGAGGCCAGTGTTTTGAGAAGAACCAGTGTACAAGTACCTCAAAGCACTGCTTCAGTAGTCAGTATAGACAAAAGGAGAGTTTACAAGTTCCCAATGACTTTACACTGGAAGAAGAGGAACTACAGCAAAGCTATGCCAGAAATCCGGTTTGTTTCATTTGTTTTGTTTTCCTTTTTTGTTGGGACAAATGAGGGAAAATACTAATGGTAAGTGATAACACTAATAATGTAATGTGTGAATACATAGATTTTAAGTCTTTAGATCTTCAAGACCATAAAGATTTTGAGATAGAATATGACACTGATCCAGAGACCAATTACTACCAGAATATTGATTTGACAGCAAATTCTCCTGTTTGAATTGTTTTTTGGATTTACCTGTTACCACATCAAGCTCGGTCTATTTGGTGTATTCTGGATCTCTAGCTGTGAGTGTATGAACAGTGCAATAAACTTTTAAACAGTCTGTTATTTTTTGAGTATTCCAGGGCATTCCGAGGTCAAATGAGATATAATCTCTCCAGAATGTCCTGGGTCTGGACTTCCAACCCCCTAACCCCTTAGATGTGGCTAGAAGACCCTTGATGGAAAGAGCCCGGAACTTAGCCTATCCAGATGCCTGACCCACATCATCTGGCTCCTTTCATTGTGAAGAACCAGACATCCTTGCTCTATCTCCAAGGCTGAGCCCAACCATCCTGTGGAGGAAATTCATTTTAAGAGACTGGCACCAGAAATCTCAAACTTCGGGTCAGTAGTCAGAGCTCATGAGCAGGTGAGGGTTGGACCAAAGACAGTCAGGTAAGTCATCGGTACAAGGTCTGCTTTAGTGCCCACACTGTACAGATCTGCCGCTACATCCAAACCATGAATTAGACCTGAACGTCCTAGTCATCAGTGCATATAGTGTATAGCTGAGTCACATCGTCTATGAATACCAGAGAGGCAATTCTGAGACTCCAAACAGACTTCTCTCACACAGTGTGCCTGGAAAGTCTACCCATGGAAATCACAAATGTAATGAAAAATGATGAATGAAATAGCCAATATACACGCAATTATAACAAATGCTATGAAAATTTCAAATAATAATAATAACAACAACGATAATAATATATACAATATAAAAAAAATAGAAAACGTGCCAGCAAAAAAACAAAAATGTCCTGCACTCTATCTGAAAGCAATGGAAATGGTCTGTTTGTGTCTGCCTTGGTATGATCATTGTGATACTTCATGGAGGCAAGATTCAGGAGTGTTATCCATGATGATGTTGTTGATGTTTGACTATTAAGAGAGCCCGTCCTTGGCTTTTGCACATGCTCTACGCAAAGGTCAAGCATGTGGTGATGACTGCCTGATGAATGCACTGCCTGAGGCATGGCGGCACAGCGCTGGTGCTGATCACGCAGGGTTCAATTACAGATGAAAAGCAGTGTTGAAAAAAAACAATAAATAAATCATCCCTCCCCCAAAATGGCAAAAAAAAAAAATCGTCATTTCCGAAATAAGTATAAATAGTATACAAAAATTAATGGAGCCTAACAACTAGCAAGTTACTGCAATTGGCATTTTAGCTACAGGTCCAAATACATGAAGTCCACTTTTCCCAGAGACTCTTTAGATAATCCAGTGTGGCTATACTTTCATATATTTTGGCGGCTTTATATATCTGTCTGTTTCACTGTGGATTGATTTTGTCATTGTCTCATTTGGGTTTGATCGGACCCTTCGATACTCAGTACTGCTGGATCGAAACATCAACGTTGTGACGCGGCTGACATGAGCCCATCACATAAAGCTCTTCAGTTCAAATGGGTTAGTTAAAAGTGTAAAGAAATATTCACAATCAGCTATGCATAAATAGCTGTGAATAATTAATATTCATGGGGAAAATGGAGGGTGCTATCAAAAATTGTTTGTGGGCTGATGCCTGTGATTTAATGTTAACAGTGTAAAAAGAATGCATTTCCATCCCAATGCCCGATCTAATGAAGGATTGCTCCGTATTCTAGTGCTGATATATTCTAGATACCTGCACCTCATTAGAATTTTCCATTAGAAAGTGTGATGTCTGACGTTGGAACCGCTGCTGCAGGAATCAGTTCATGAACCAGAAAATCTCACCTGGCTAACAGCCACTGCCATTTCAATAATGCATAAAAGAAAGCCCTGACACTGTAAATTCCTACTGAGGTTTGTTGATTTTTCTTTCTTTGCCTCACCACTTTTATGCATTTCCAAGAAAGTGTCTGCAGCTGCTAGGTCATATTTCTATTGGTAAAACGCTCAATTAGGTTTACATGTCTTGTTTCGGTCTTGACTTAAAGTCTTGACTCTGCGTTTTGCAGAGTGAAAATGATGACAAACTGACAGTCAGCCATCTCATCCCAAGAGCATTTCTTCATCAGAAGTTTTGCTTGACTGCAATATTCAGCAGCAACTCACCTATCAGTAACATTATGTCTCTGCCGATTATGTTCACAAATATTAGAGGTGCTCAGAGAGGAAATCTTACTTCGTTTAGGTAGGACATATGTAGTGAATGATTCACTTTGGTTCAGCAGGTGAGTTAAATTTAAATTAAAAAAAGAAAAAATACTTTCAGAGAAAAATGACAAGAAAAAACAAAAACATATTATACTTTAAAACTTTTTTCTGACAAACATGGTTTCTTACTGGGTTTTATCCAACTGTCACTTTCAGCCATAAGAGAGAGATTAAAATGTGCCCCATGTGCAGATACATGTTCAGGGCTAACTGGAGGCAACAGTATGTATTTGGAAGCGATGAGACTGGCTGGGGATAGTTGGTTAGCATGTGAACTTATAGAAAAGATGACGAGATCAAGACAAAGGTCAGAAAGACCAAAAAAGTGAATAAAGGAATCAGTTTTGATGGTGACCTCACAAAATTTCCAATAGGTGGCTAAGTGAACAGCTAGTGCGAATGATGGCTATATAGAGTTCACCAAACTTGCATAGAAATAGCAAATGAGTAGTCAAACAGAAGGCACTCCTGTCAGAGTCTCCGTTGGATTCCTCTCAGCTGAACTCACTGCCACTCCCACCTCACTGGGACTGTTTCCCTCACCTCCTGCACACAGCTGGTTCTGATCACCTATCAGTCGGTATGTAAGCCTCTCCTGCTCATGCACTCACTCCCTGCCAGATCGTTCTTAGCCCTCATGCCAGACTTTCCAGCACTCTGTACTGATTCTCTGTTGCTGACTGTGCCTGTCTGTGACCCGTCTCTCTCGTCTCTGCCCCCAAAAACTGACCAGCCTTCTGAACCTGACCTCGCCTATTGCCTGCTCACACCACCAGCCAGGCTCCCCTCTCCAAAAGGCCCAGCCCATTCAAAGGCTCAAATCCAGCACTTGCGCCAGGTCAGTGGTGTCCAAACCCAGTGGTTTTGGGTCCAAACACAGACCTCTCACAACTCCATTATTGGTTGGAGAAGGTACACTATACTGGGGGAAAAAAAAAAAACAACTTACCAAATATTATACCTGCCAAACACCAGCATGTAAGCATTGTTCACAGACAACAGCTTGCTAATTGTTCATCCTGACAAAGCCATTACAAAATTACTAAAATTTGCATCCAGTATTATAAACTTTTCTTTAAGCAGATATAATGCTTTTTTTTTTTTTTTTTTTTTTTTAGGTCTGTTGTTGTTGGATACGTAATTTTCTAAGATATACTGTAATGCACAGTCAGTCATAGACTCCTTCCACTGAGATGCACCACTAAGCGCCTCAGGAAAACATTTGTGCCAGTCGCCACTCTATAACTCTGCCCTCTGATCACCAACACTGTGATCGTGAACAAATGAGCAATATTCGGGATCACTGCTGCACAGATCATTTACCTGATAATTATCATGAAAACATTGCACTATTTTTGATTTTTTTTTTTTTTTTTTTTTTTTGTTGTTGTTGTTCCTGCTATAACTTATGTGTTTGCATATTCTTGTAATAGTTCTATTTACATTTCTATCCGTGAAAATCCGTAACAAACAGAATTTGCCCTTTGGGATTAATAAAGCATCTTAGATACAGATTCTGATTCTGGAGGACCATTTTAAATACATTTTTGAACAAACTTACCCTGAAGCATGATGGAAGGACATTAACAACGGTACAGCACACTAATGATTAGCATCCAGTATACACTATCTGTTCACTAAAACTAGATTAAAAGAAATATGTAAACAGACTAGCTGCCAGATGCCAAAACAAACACTGTTCAGTGCTGAGCCTGACGTCCAGGTGGAGACAGGCCTGTTCATGGCAAACCCAGAAAAAAAAGGCCTGTTTAGCCTACAGTCATTTTAATATGTTTGTTGGCACAGCATCAGTAATACTCCCTGATGCGATGCACATATTTACAGATAACTCTAATGGAGCATTTGCAGTGACAAGTAAGTAGTACAATGCATCTGCTTTACATTCATCAAAATCTCTGTGCTGTTTATTTGGATGTTTTCCTGCCTATCTGCTTCTAAAGGAGATTCCTCTTCTCTTTATTAGATCAAGGAAAATGCTCTGTATACTTAAACAGCATACATTACATTTCTATAAGATTTTGATGATTTATTCTACATTTCTGTGCCTGTAAATTACCCACAGATCGATTGCACTCATTTGGAATTATACATAAACAATATCACCATGACCCAGACAAACTGTAGTCTGCCCAACCTCAAATATGGATATAAACCAAATGTGATTACTGTATACACCTTGGTGTATGGCATTTATTATGTATGAGGACGGCAGTGTTGCTGAGAGAGCTCTGTTGCTGCCAGTATTGCAGTGTTCAGGGAGAAAAAATAATCACACATAGATTAAAAAACACACATGCAATGAAAACTGTTACCCCCCCTACAAAAAAATCTGCTTATTATAACACTGGCGTGCAGGCAGGGGGAGTAATAATGGTCACCAAAGCTTGGTGTGTGTCCATTTTGTGACTTCCTGAGATGTAAATCATTACCTGTTCACTGCTGCCCTCTGCATTTGCATCCAGGTGGGTCAGCCTGTCACTCCTCTGTTGACAGGCGCAGAAGGGTGGCTCGATGAATTTTACAGCACCGTGGTATTGTGTGTCTGTATGTGCACCAGTCTGAATGAGGCATATCTCTAAGCTAACACACGGGTGTAATCAGCATTGGCAAAGCCCACAAGGACACAGGCAACCTAAAGCCGTTGTCAGTCTAATAAATGCTGCCGTGCTGCGTTTGAGCTCAGGAGAAATAACCACCTCTCTGCTCAAATGCAACTTTCACGGACTCACATGAAGGAGGACAGAGCCTCATCAAGACAGTGTTTCAAGAGAGAGCCAGAGCCGGAAAACTGTGTGAACTCTTCAATCTGGCCATCAAATAACTGTTGTTGAATGAGTACACTAATAGCTGCTGTTCCTAAAGAGGCATGAGTGACTCCTGGTTGGACTCTTTAGAGGGACACAACTACACAGGAATCATCTAATGACAAAGTTCTTCAAAGGGACTAAATGACAATTACGAAGACTCACAGTGTCATGTTTAATTTCTTTAAAGAGTTTGAGGTGTCAGCTTTCATAGAGAGACTGTGCTAACGTGCTCACAATGACATTAAGCAGGTAACCTGATCATAAAAGTGATTTAAAGAATGCTAAACATCGACATTTCTGACAAATTCACTCTAACTAAACATCACTGTCATTAAACACTCTGGATACAGAGCCACAATTACATATTTTACAGAGAAAATTCTGCTTCACTCATGTTGTTATGATAAACCAAACTTTTTTTTTTTTTTTTTTACCTCTGAGAATTTAACAATAAAATAAAGCTAAAGATTATGTTATGGATTCTAAAATTACAACTGAGACACATTCTCACATCTAAAGTCAATGTCCTTAGTCTTACTTTTTAGTCTGTCACAATTAGATGTTTTAAAGCCTGGGAATCAATATTTGTAAGACTAGATTCCTTTATGATTATTTCCAATTATTACTTTTATTCACTAATACTATTGTTGTTGCTGCTGTTGCTGTGTATAAATGTTAGACTTGTATCTTTACGTTGCATTGATGGTTGCCTGTTTTACTCTGAAATCCTTGGTCTTTGTCCATTTACCATGGTGGTAACATCTTGGTGTAAGGTCAGGATAAAGCTGAAATTATGAAATGCATGTGATTAATATGAAAAATAAAAATCAACATTTCCTCTACATTTTCACTTCCGATTCCTTTGTCACACTGCTCGATGTACTGCCTGAGTCATTCCCTCTCAGGACACAGAGGTGAGCTAACAAAGTCCTGAAGTCAATCCTGTAGAAGGATCTGAGCTCCAGACCAGGAACCATACAGCTTTCTGGAAACATTTCCAGAAAGATATAGATTGGAAGTCGTTTCCTGAACCTGCTGCAAAGGTGTAGGGGCGAACACAGCAGAAAGCTGTCCAGGTTGAGGTGAGAAGCATTTGGAATTGGAAGATACAACCAAGCGTCTGGGCTGAGTGAAGAGGAAGCTAAACATGCAGACTCGACAAGAGCTTGCTGCTCTGTTTGCTGTGACTGACTGTTCATTATCCAGACTCCAAAATGATGTACTTTCACCACAGCCAAGTAATTGAGCTTTAGAACAAACCACTACATCCCTGTACAAACAGTTTAACAATCAACACTTGTCAATGAGGTGTGAAAGGTTAGCTGCATTTGGTTTACAGCCAAATCTGTGCCATTGTAAAAGTAAAATTGGATTCATTTTACTTTTATCATCCAAATACAAAGGTTGGAGCTCTGTTACTTAATATTTAGGCCTGCAATGGGACTGAGCATCTTGCCACAAAGAGATTTAACCCCATTTTATCCTCTTAATTGGTCAAATCTTCAATTCCCTTTCAGCTCTTTACAGCATGAAATCGGATGTATGACAGCACAAAGGCGAAGAGGAAAGGATGGATGGAGGGACAAAAGATGGAGGGAGAGAGGGACAAGGAGAGAGAAGCTGGGAATAAGCTGTAAAGGTCCCATCTTGGTTGAAGATTAGGCATTCTGATAGGCTGCCTAATAAAAGAGACCTAAATGGAGACATACTGAGAAGCTTATAGTGGATAATTGAAAAACAATTACAATCTTCTCTCCGCACCAAACACAGAAGATAATGTAGCGCTTGCTGTCAGTTAATGTCTTCTTCTGCCCTCATCTATGTGCTTCTCTCTTTATTGTCTTGCTCACTTACAGTGTAGTCAGAAAGCACCCAGATTGTTGTGGATTTATTGTAAATTGATTTTTTTTTTTTTTTTTTTTTTTTTTTATCAGACAAATGCTTTTAGAAATTGCTGCAAAGTAATTTAAGCTAAAAATTGAGACTTTTATTCAGCATTCTGGATAAGCTTTTATTCTTCCCTGGATAGCTTTTTCACTCCCCTCTTCAAGCAATTTCTAGACACATCTTAAGAACAGGAGGGGGGTCCCCATCCCCCTAACAGTATGGGGATAGCAGTGCTGGGGCCCTGCGGTGGATGGCTTGGTTGGGTCCCTGGGGTTTCTGGGGCCTCACACCTGGATTTTGTGGCTCTGAGTCTGCTGTAGCGCTATGCTACTGTGTGATGGTTTGGCTTTCCTTTTCTTGCTTCTGGGGGGCGAAAACTGCTCCTGGGGCAAAGAAATTTCTCCTCTGTCACGCCACCACAGTCCCCTGGCCCTGCAGCCCTTCCGTCCAGAGGGCAGCCTTGTGCTCAGCCTGTGCCCACCCACTGGGGCGTCGTTTGGCCCCCTGGGCTGGTCCCTCAGGTGGTGGGGGTGCCTCTGGCTCATCTTTGGGTGGATGGGGGTAAGGGCTTGGCATGTGCGGTGGCGGTGGTAGGTGGCTGGGCAATGGGTGGAGGGGCACTGGGGAGCCTCCTATCCCTCACTTTAAGTGCACTGGCTCTGGAGGTTTCAGAGGCGCTGGCTGCTACCCCTCTGGATCCCTGTGGCTGCAGTAGTTCTCTGCCTTTGGCGTCTATTTTGCTCCTGCACATTGGGTGGTGGGTGGAGAGACTCTGGGCCTCCGACCCAGAGTGATAGCCTCATTCATACAGTATCTAGGCAATGCCCATATGCATGTCTGGCTTCACTTACCGGCTTGCTTCGGGTCACATCACAAAGAATTGATGAATTAGGGCAAAATGGGCCTATCACTATATGCCCTCTCTACACCTTTTTGACTCGGTTCCTCTGTTGGGACACTTTTCCCTATCAGGACCCCCATCTGTACAAGGATCAACACGGATATTCTCTGGACTGTCATTATCCCGAGGGGGGTGGCAGGAAAAACACAGCGACCTTCAATCCACTATATTCTACCAGCACCACCAGTTTCCCTTCCCCAGTTCATCCTACCATGTCTCTCCTGTCCTTTGTTCGATTAGATTCACTGTGGTGTAGCACCACACCCGAAGGTCATTTTATTCACATATATGCACCTGACATAATAAAAAAATTTAGCTGTAAGACTAAAAGGGCATTAATCAAACTCCTTGTGATGTTAAACAATGAGGACAAATGAAGACAGAAAAAAAAAAAGACAGGAGATGTACCTGAACAAAAATAGGTAGGCATAGCAAAGGGTGTGAATATTTTTGTATGAAAAATTAATCCTATGGAAAAGTTTATTGATTTTTAATCAATTTTAATAAAAGTATGTTTTCATTATTGGGTGCAGAGTAAGTTGATTGAGAGAAGAAAGCGAGTGAGTCTGAAAACTTTCTGAAACCACTGTTTCTTCATTCGTTTCTCAACGTTCAGTGCAAGGTGAAATGATGTGGGCTGGAGGCAATTCTCAAGTGGATTCATTTAGTTGTGGGTGTGAGGTAACTTTCATTTTGGCCCTCCATATGGACGTGATGTTCGATGATATGATTTTGGTAAAGGAAAAAGGTTCACACAATCACCTTGTACACCTTGTACTGGCATCCTTTTCCCAATGCAAAAGCAGCTATCATTTTTAAATGCATTTTTCATATCTTCCCATTACAAGTTCTGAGCATTGAATTCACAATGCAGACACAGACTCAAATTAAGTTTATTATCAACAAGCTTAAATGAAAAAAAAAAAAAAACTGAATAAGAGAGATAATTGAACTGGGGCAATTAGTCAGTTGGGATTTGTGCTCAAAGCTGAGTTTCTTATCTGAGAGGTGTTGAGGGGTTGGGCTGGGGTTGGTGTGGCATCCAGAATTCAAAGGTAGGTCAGCCAGAGAAGTAACAGCAGTCGGCTATGGTTTCCCAGAGTTTCAGTGTGGATGGTGGGTGAGCTGGTGTAGGTTGACTGAGTCAGTAAGTAAGAGACAGCGCTTGACGAGTGGAACATAGCAGGTGAGTGCTAGAGGACAGGCAGGGTTAGGCAGAGATCAAACTGAGTGATAAGAACAAGAACTAGAATCTGCCATAGTGAGGCACTGGGGCAACATGGAGGTACTGCCCAAGAGCGGAAAGCAATAGTCAAGAAGTATTTTTTAAGGTGCGTATGAGTTCTCCTTGTGTTTAATTAGCAGAGTGATTATGTGAATCCTCTTTCCACGTGCTGAAGTGAAGATGTGAGGAGCTTCTCCATCTGAACAGGTAACACAAATGACGGCCACACCCACCTTAATCTGCCGAATTATTTTCCACTAAATCATCATGTTGTATCGAAGAAAAGTAGAAACTAGAGACAGAGACCACAAGCTGTTTGGGGAAAACACTTACTGAGCTAATAAATCATGGAAAAGTTCACATAGACTTCAATACAATCTTCATTCTTTTTAATCTTCAACAGCTGGTGGTGTTTCCCCCTGATTGTCATCAGATAGAATGCAGATGGATGATTTATGACTTCTTCAGGACTGCCTTCATATCAATATCTATACTGTTTATCTGTCAGGTTCACGGGGGTACCGGAGCCAATCCTAGCGGACACTGGGTGAGGGCGAGGTACAACCGATATACAGCGACACACAGAGACAAACACACTTTCACACTCACATTCAGGCCAGGGGGCAATTTAGCGTCACCATTTAATCCAGTTATCCATGTATTTGGACTGTGGGAGGAAACCAGAGTACCCAGAGGGAATCCATGTAGGCATGGGGAGAACATGCAAAGTCTACACAGATAGACCCCAGGCCTGGGAATTTAACTGTGAGACAACAGCACTAACCACCATTTAACAAATCTCTTCTATGTTATCAGAACTGGGAAACCTGGATAATAGTTACTGAGCAAAAGTGATACACATAAAATACTCTGCAGAAGAGCTGCACTTTCACATAAAAATGCAATCGTTCAGTGTGTGGATGAGGAGTTCTGGTACTACACTTTCTACCATACTACTTTACCTCACTCTTTTGCCTACTTTAGGGGGGCAGGAGGGCTTAAGCCAATCCTAAATAACATTCTGAGAAGGAAGTGTAAACTCCTTACAGGTCAGCAGTCTACCACAGAGAGTCTCCATGCTGAGAAAACCTTGCCAGCAGGTCTATATCTTTCCTGTTGTGAGGCCACGACCAGACCACAGACGACCTGTTTAATTGATCAGTTATTCATTACAAATATAAATGAGTGCAGCTCCAACGTCCTGCCATGTGGGCTTGGAATATGTGAAAATGTCTGCCACCACATTAAACCAACCCTACAACCCTAAATTGTACAAAATTTCTTGACTTCTCTGGGCCCGAACCTACAGAGATGGTGAGCTATCCTTTATTATTGAGAATAGGTGGCCTGCGATCGCTTAGAAGTCCATTGGCGACGTGTCCAGTCCCCTTCGCCCTGTCTCCAGTACTCTGTAGCATCATTAATTATAACTACAGACATATCCTTCGGCATTCTACACAGCCTGTGATGGTTCAAGCACAGGCCTGCTCACATCAGTTTCACCGCGAAGTTGGTGTCCTAAAGAGTTATCTAAGATCTTCAGTTCACTTTGGGTTATTGTGCCTCTGTTGGCTTTATCTCTGCTGCATTGGCAGTCAGTGCAGCTCACCCTCTCTTGCCACTCTCTTTTTCTCTTCCCTGATAGTACTTTCTCTTTGACCACAGTACTTTTAACTCCCCTTTTTTGTCTCTTTCCTTTCCCTTGCTGCTTTTCATTAACACTGGGCATGATTACTGCTACTTGCCAGTCCTCCTCTGCAGCTCCTCGCCACACTGCAGCTAACACCCGCCCACCCCTATCCTCTTTCCTCTCAACCTATATTTGTGTATCCTTATATTCTCTTCCTGATCTAATTGGTCTTGCTTTCTTTCATAATCGGTCTTTTGTGTGTGAAGTGCTCATCTTGAATGTTTCCTCCTTTTCTCTCAAACTGCATCTGTATGCATCACATCTGAACCACTGCAGTCTGTTGTATATTATGCTTGTATGGACATGGATATTAATGTGTAACACTTCTAAAGCTGTGACAGGGATTAAGCATCACATGAAATTTTAAGCTGCTTTTAAATACTTAAAGTTCAAATTAGATTGCGTAGTATACTCATTATTATTATTATTATTATGTTTCCCAACCCCGAGAATAGCAATATTCCCAATGTAGAGTTTAACAATATAAAGGCAACCTCTTTCTTCTCAATAAAACACAATTGTGAGGTCTGTTCCCATTGAGTGTTGTTATTCAAAGTAACAGCATTCTAATTAAACATAGGTTTCCAGCATCTGCTAGTTGTTGGCACAACTGCATCCACCCCAAAAGCCTTTGTAGTGCATAATCAAAGGTGACAAGGACATTTGGTGCATATTGTGATAGCCGGTGGTAGTAGGACCAAGAATGCAGACGCAGTTGGTTCCAGAAAGGAACAATAATTTATTGGGATGATGTTGAGATGGTGGATAATGGAATCCGTGTGGGGAAGGAATGGGAGACCCGGGAAGCTGGGGGTGCCGATGGAGGATGGCAGGTGGAGGGAGCTGATGGCGGAGAGGCGAGGGTGCGGGTCCAGGGAGGCAGTGAGCTTGCAGGTCGTCCTGAGGGAAACCACATATAAGAATTACTGGGAAGCAACAGGGGAGACAGCAATAATAATAGCTCGAACGAGACTGATAACAAAGAGGTTCGGCCGGGGCACTAGTTACCGTGGGGTTAACTGTAATGATCTGGCGATGAGTGCGTGAAGAGCCGGGGTATTTAAACAGGAGTGATGACAGATGAGACACAGGTGGGTGATGAGGACCTGCTGCTGCTGCCTGCACCTGGGACCCGCCCCCTGGGAGGAGAGAGAGATCACACGGGTAAAAACAAAACAAAAACAAAAGCCATGTGCTTGGAATGTGGGTATGACACATATGATGGAAAAGCAAACCAATATCTGGCCACGTATCAGGGATTTGAGGGAGATATGTTACTCCCTGCCTCTGCCAAGCCCTTTTTAGTTTTGTTTGCATGTCTGAGTGTCCACCTGTGTTCCAGACCTTCTTCTCATCAAGACTATCAGTTTCTGGAAAACTGATACTACCTTTGAATTGTCCTTTGGAACCCCTGACTTGTGTCTCCCACAATACCATCTAAGCTTGTCAACCTAAAGGGCAGATGGCTAAAGCACTTACAACTTCTACCAAACTTTAAAATTGGTTGAGTGAAATGGGAGAATATTACTGCATCTACATCTAATTTATTTTGACAGATTTATGGGGTGGTTAGCACTTTTCCTCACAGCAAGAAGGTTCTGGGTTTCCCAAGGGTATTCCCTCCCCACAGTCCAAAGATATGCACATTGACTGGTTGTTTGCGTTTGCATGTCTCTGCATGTCTGCAGGTCTCAGTCTGTGATAGATGGTGAATTGTCCAGGCAATCAGGCTGGGATTGACTCCAGCCTTTGAGTTTAGTTTAAAGGTCAAACAATTATAGCAGTAGATGGGCGTTTTGAACGGGAATTCCCATCAGTCTCTTCCCAAAATCCCATTGTCCCACCTCACAATCTCACAGACAAGGTTCATGAAAGTGGAGGTCTGACCTGCTGTAAATCCATCAAGAGCAATAGGGTTCTCTCACACTCCCACACTTTCCGCAAGTTGGCATTTCTACAGACTTTGAGAATTACCCAAAGTTAATAATGTTGTTCATCAAATCTTCAATTTGCAGAGGAGGCTAAATCAACAGCCCCGGCCAATACAGCGTGCATTTCTTTATCTGTGAGGAAAAAAAATTTGTTTTTCAGTTCCTGAAAATTGGTTTTAAGACCCAAAACTGACTTGTTTAGTGTTCAAAAAATGCAAAAAACTACCAGTTACAAAGGCTGAACTGATGTCTTCAAACTGCTTATTTTGTGCAACCAGCCACCTAAAACCCAAAGATATTTGAGTTCAACAAAAACCACAACAGAGAGCTGACAATGAATTACAAACAATTCCACATATATGACAAAGGAGATGGCAAATCTTCATGATCAAGAAGCTGGAGCCGTTGTCTGACAATTTTTAGTAATCAAAATATACTAAAATATTATCAAAACGATATTTACTTAATACTTTGACCAAATAACTAATACAATCAAAATTAATTAAGGAATTCATTATATTAGGCATATTTCAAGACATTTAAATTTGTATCATCAGCACAAGCAGGATGAAGATAGCGCAACATGTAAATACTGTGCACTCGAAGCTGAAGAAGAAGTGGAGGAATAAAATAGTTTCAGGAGCAGGGGCGTCACTAGGTTTTAAGGACTGGGGGGGCTTAGCCCCCAAGAGATGCACAGGATATGAGCGAACGTAGCGCACAAGCACAAAATTCCCCTCTCACTCTCTGTGCTCCTCTGCCCTGACTCCTACAGGTTAATAGGGATGGAGGAGTGATTATTATTAGTGTATTATTATTATTTCCACTAATGATAACCATACCTGAATGAGCTCAGCTCGATTTTTCAGAGCTAAAACAAGTGACAGAAATCAACATTATGCTAACAATTTAACTCAGTGTGCTAGCCAGGTTTTTATTTATCAAAATGAGGAGCAGATGGTTCATTAATTACATGGGACTCTGCTGTTAGCTGGAGGCTGGAGCTAACTAATTGTTACTACCAGCAGTGATGAAGACTTACTTTCTTGAAAAACTTGCGTATATCGATGCTTTTAGTTCTCTTAATACTGCTCTCTGTCTGGCTGCGTGCAGCATGTATGCTAGTAGGTATCGCAGGTAGTGATGTGTCGGTCGCGAATGAAATGGCTCTTAGAGCTGGCTCTTTGAAGTGAACGACGGGAGCCGGCTCCTGATTGGGAGCCGCTTTTTTTTTTTCCCTTCCCTTTCTCTCTCTCACTTTTTTTCTATTCAAGCCGCACGTGATTGGTCAATATGTGTGGCGTCGTCTCTGTGTCTGCTCTGAACAGAGGGGGGAGGGGCAGCAGTTACACACACACAGCACACACGAACATGAGAACAAGTCGAATCAAATCAAATCAAATCAGATTTATTTGTATAGCGCCAAATCATAACAAAATTACATCAAGGCACTTTACATATACAGCAGGTCTAGACCAAACTCTAGACCAAAATTATTTAAAGAGACCCAACAGATCCCCCGATGAGCAAGCACTCGGCGACAGTGGCAAGGAAAAACTTCCTTTAAGAGGCAGAAACCTCGGGCAGAACCAGGCTCAGGGGGGGCGGCCATCTGCCTCGACCGGTTGGGTTGAGAGAGGGAGAGAGAGAGAGAGAGGCACAGGGGAGGGGGGGGCAAAGTTGGGTAGAGTAGGGAGAGAAAGAGAGCAAAGGGCCACAAGGAGTGACAGCAGGAAAAGGAGTCAAATCTGGACCCATTTCAATTTCACTGATAATACAAAGGCAGAGTGTAGAGTGTGCAAGAAAAACATTTTTATCGAGCTGGCTCCACAAACAACCTGCACAGGCACTTGAGAACCATCCACCCATCAGTGCAATGGGAAGAAAAAACACAAGCAGGTGAACGTGATATTAATGAAGGTTCCAGTGTGTCTACCGCAGCTGTTGCTGCTGATGCTGCAGTGTCTACAGCATCAAGCAGTACACCACCACAACCACCTAAACCTAAAACCCAGAGCTCTATAAGGCAGTTTTTGCAGAAGTCTGTGACCCCAGCAAGACAGAACACAATTGATGAAGTTATATTTTGTTGTGTTGTGTGTTTTGCAGCGATTCTGTGTTGTTTCACTTTAAACTTCTTCAGCAGAAAAAAGTTAAAAGTTTAAAAAAGTTAAAGGTTCAATTGTAAATAAATTAATACATTAAAAGTTTGTTTTTGTATTTTATAATTTATTTTTTGTAGCGCTAATAAACATATATAAATAAATAAAAACATAACGCATGTTTTTTTTTACATTAGTAATTCATTTGCGCATAATTTTACATTATTGTTGGTAATAAATTAATTTAAGCAACAAAAAACAATCTGACAATAAGAGAGATGATGAACAATCAAATATGGTATGAACTGGTTTTTAAAATTACTTTCACAGTATTTTACAATTTTACTATTTTACTATTTAGTTTGTATTATTTACATACAATTTAATAAACCATTTTAAAAACCTAAATTAGTACTGACAGGTTATACACATAGGAATAGTCAAACGATTGCAAACGATTAAAGGCACCTATGTTAAGAAAAACATGTTAATGGACCTCATTGATTGTTGGCTTCACAAAATCAGTTTGAACCTGGCTACAAGCACAGAAGGCAAACCACAACAAAATGTCCTTTGTGAATGAAGAACATAATCACTGATTTTTCAATCCTGTGATTACAATGTAAGAAAAAAAAATCACAGCTTCTTATTGCACTTTACTTTTTATTTGAATGTAAAGTTGAAAACTTCACATGCAGAACAATTGCATGTTAAATGAGTGCTGACAAAAACCCGAGACAGAGCCTTCTCTCTCAAAATGCCTTTACCTTTTAGTAGAAAATAGTGCAATAAAAGACACAAATTTTGACATGATCATTTTTATCAACTTCTTAAACTAACAATATATTAAAAAAAATATGATACAGTCTTTAGAAAATTAAACCAGGTAACCAGAACAGAACAAACAGTTCACTTGAAGAAACAACATCATGTTAACCAGAGGACTGTTCCACGAAGCAGGATTAGAAAGTTAGCCAGCTACAATGAGTATGAAAATATTACATTATTGTGATAGTGTTTTGGGAATGTAAAGCAACATTTGAACTGGCTATTTGAATATGATTAAATAATGATTCACAATTCAAGTCATGATAAATCAAATTTCAGAATTTATAGCATTTTCAAAGTCATCTGGTAAATATACTAACCTTGATTTGTGGAGTAGGCTACCTACTGTACAGTAACAGATAGTTGAGCTAATCATCGATCAAACATACATACATCATACATCATATATCAAATATAATGTGTGTGTGTGAGAGAGAGAGAGAGAGAGAGAGATAAGCTTCAAAATAACTTATACTGCAACTTCTCACATACGAAATTAACATTTGTGGCCCTCATTCCCTCTTATCATAATGAAAAAATGTCACAAGCCATGAACTTCAGCCAACCATAACATTCCCACCTGAAACATTCAACAGTTTATGTGTAGTTTCAGAAACAGAACACAATAACACAGAGAGAATGACAGAACAAATTCAAGGTGTAAGAAAAAGAGATGCCATGAGTAAAAGAATGACTGAGAGAATAAAAAATATCAGAGAGAGAGAGGAAAAGAGGGATTCAGACTACTGTAAGGGTGAGAGATGAAGGAAGGTGGTAGGTGGCAGGTGATATTTAGAGGGAGAGGTAGAGAGAATTAGAAGATTGAGACAAACTGGTGTTAATATATGTGAGTAATGGGATTGAGTAATCTCACCATCTCAAATGAAGTCCGACACAAAGTCCATTAGTCTCCTTAGCCGAGTGGACACGTTGGTTGACTGTTGTAGTCTTTTTGTTCATGACTTTGCCTGTTTTCTTGGATACGACTTTGCCTCGTCCAGTCTTGGTGCCTCTCTCTGGGTTTATTCCAACAAAGCAGCTGAAAAATTATAGTGTTTCTTCAATGTGTAGAAATCAAGTTGTTGAACTCAATCAGATTAACAACACAATTTAGTAGAAATTAAAATGTGCTCCTTGTGTTGTTTGGTTAATTGGCAATCATCTTTGAAATTTTTGCTAGCTGCTAAATCCTTCTAGTATGGTGTGCGCATGCTGTAATCATCAATGCAAACAAAACAAAACAAAACATCACTTACAATAGCTAAAAACTTTGCACCAATTTATAAATCAAATTGCTACTTACCAAATAAATAGTAAGGTAGGGATGGATGAATGGAAAGGCAAGGATCTAGCTTCACATGTGCAGCTTCCCAGAATGCAAAAAATACCGCATGATACTGTTAGTTAAGATACTTTAACAATAAAGTGCTGTATTTTAGGAATGCATTACAGTTCTGTTAAAAAACAGTCAATGGAGTGCAATTTAACAGATTTTCCTTAGTATTAACATTAAAGCACTGTATTTTCTAAAAACAGGTTAATACTGTTGAAATTCTGCTGTAAATTTACATCAATTTGTTACAGTGTAGCACCTGTGGGATTCAGGGTAAACTGATGACCCCCAGTAAACACCTGCATGTCTGCAGCAGATAAAACCTAAACCACAAGGTAAGCTCTGAGCTTCCCTTTGACATACCAACAGCAATAAGGAAGTAAAATACAAAGACGGGATCAATACTACATTACCTTGTTCTCACAAACTGGTCCCCTATTTCTGCTATGAAGGTCTCTTCCATCACCCCCTCAAAAAATGCTCACCTTCTTTCTCTGAGAATGTCAGAACAGATGTCCAATCTTTGTGAAAGTGAATGTAACACCCTGGGGGAATTTGTTTAGATTTGGCACAACAGGTAACATGACCTCAAGGATGAACTGCTTACATTTAGGTGACCAAAGTTTAGAGGTTACGGTCTCTGTAGCATCAAAAACACTTTTTTTTCTGTAACTCAAAAATGATCCTGAAATCATTACAATAAAATCTCTGTGAAGAATGATTTGTATCACTTCATCATTTTATATAATAGAGAAAGATTGACTTTTTTTGTTATTTTTTTATGTTATGCAGAACACTTCTGGTCATTATTCAATAGAGTGCAGAGCATCTCTTGAGACCTCCCAACGTCTTCCACGTGTGATTTAGAACTAAGTCCCACCTCACAATCTCACAGACTTTGAGGTTCATGACATTGTGATGTTATGCCCAACATGTGTGATTTAGAACTAAGTTTAATAGAGATGTAAATTCAATAGCAGAGTTTCACTAGAAGGGCCATCCCCCTGCTGGCAGCACCAACCTAACCCTCTAGTGTCCTGCGCCCTCCCATCAATGTATTTCTGGTTTTCCTCTTCTTCCCTCTCTCATTGGGGGGTTCACCATTGCTTGGTAAATGCAATAAATCCCTCAAGTTACCCTGTTGAGGAAGCTGAAAGAATGTTGGATATTCGCAGTGAAAAACAACAGTAATTTACCTTCAGGATCAACCCTCAACTTCCATGAAGGCTGAGCTCTGTGAAAAAAGCAATATTTCTAAACTGAGTCAAAACTGATCCTTCAGGATTGCGTGAGGTCAAACGAACTTAAATAGAGGGCCAGGGTTAAGGCTGGCTTGGATGGGGATCAGAACAAGAGAAAGAAAAGGGGATTTGTGGTTCAATCTATGAGTGAATGACCTTTTCTTTGTACTTTATGAATTAGTTTGATGAAACATGGACTCTTTAACAACTGCCTGGGGCAATTTTCTCTTGGACATTTCTCAAACTAAAGCCATTCCATTAAAATACTGCAGTGCTCAGTGTGAATCTATCAGAACCTACACAACAATATCAGAGCTGCAGTGTGCTCAGTATTTTTTGTTTGTGTTGGGGGGGGGAACCTTTTTCTACTGTACCTCCCTCTCCCCTAGCTGTATCACCTTCTCCCTCATTCTGACCCAAAGTGTAGCGTAACAGAGGCAACAGGGGCTTGACCTGATTTTCTTTTATTGCATTGTAATACCTCCAAGTCCCAGGGAGCAGTCTCCTCTATTACCATATCATCACTTATTCATGACTTACTCCAAACACTGTGTCTGGATCCACAGCCTCACTCTCCCCACCACCTGATCCACATCCCAAGATCCACACACCGACACACACACCGACACACACACACACACACAAATAGTGGTTGCGCAGGGCTTCGGGTTTGTGACAGAACCGGAGATTTATGCTTTTTATACAGTAGACAGAGCAAAAGCAGAGAAGGACAAAACACTCTGGGGGTTTGATTCCAAAGTCTTCCTGACTGACATAATATCAGATGAAGATATGATGAAGATGATGATGATGATGATAAAGATGTGATTGAGCCAGTGTGACCGGTTTATGGGGCCAGCCCCTGTGACAATGAACAATGACAAAAACTATGGCAAATGATGAAGGTGAATGATGATGATCGTTGGTGATAAAAGAAAACTAAATTAAGAGAGATGATGATGAAATCAGATGATCTAGGTCATCTAAATGATGAAGGATTAGTTGGTCCCCAAAAAAAGGATGATGATGAAGGTGATGATGACAGTTATGAATGGTAAGGATTATGGTGCTTATGGAGAGGATCAATGGGAATGATGATGATGATGATAATGAGAATGAAAGAGAATGACGATGAACAACGACGACACCAAAGTTTTGATGTCCTCAATGTAGTCTCAGTGTATCACAGATGAATTCAGACAACTTGTAAAAACCTCTTGTGAATGACATTGTAGTAAACAGAGAACAAAACAACCCCAGTCCCCTCTTGTATTCACACTCATAAACTATGCATACGCTCCTTGTTTGGCTATGTTTGCTTCCCCCAGGGAAACTCACTTTAGTCCCACATCTTCTTCTCAGTGATAATACTAATAATAGTTTAACTTCTCCTCCCCCTCCCAAACAATTGACAGTATGACCATTGTGATTATTTCACAACAGCTGCAGCGCTTGAAAGCCATTCGGTAACAGGGATTGTTCTAAAACCTATTTACATAAGTGTCACTGAGCATTATTACTGTAATTTTACAGTTTGAGTGTAAATCAGATGTACAGTTGTGTGGCCTGTTTTGACTTATTTTCTGTGGAAGATTGTGTAAAACGATGACCTGGGTGGAGCCAGAATGCCCACTATCTCTTCAGGGAGACGTGGACTTTAACAATTTGACCTTTATGGTCAGCAGAAAGTAAAAACAGAGAGCTCACAGTCACCATCTTCTATGTTTCCTTTTGTTTTCTGGATTTCAGATGAGTGTGATGGCATCCAGGCAGACTCATTAAAATGACTCCTGTGTTTCATTCATTTCTGAAATCAGAATATGGATGAGAAGAACACCCAAAGAGAGAAGACACTACAGCACCACATTGCATTTTCATCTACTGATGCCATGTATTAACAGGAAAGCTTGGACACAAGTAAGCCTGAGTCCATTGGAATGCACCACAATATTGACTAAAATGAAGAAGTAGACCACTAGAACAAGAGACCAAGAAATAATATTTGAAAGAAGAGTTATATCAACACAGAATCTTCATGCAAGACCTTTCCTCAAAACTAGATTCAGTTTTGGTATCTGGAGATTGACTGCACTTGCAGAGTGTACATTTACATCAGGCCAAGGTGAATGGTCACAGAAGTGGAAGGTATGATTCGGCTTCAAATATGTCAAATCCCCCCAACAATGAAGATTTTATTCAAATGTCCAGTCCAGTTACTGGACTGAGTGGACTGGTCTTCTCTGGCTTCAGCTTTGTATAGCTCATAGCAGCGTGTGTCTGTGTGTGTGTGTGTGTGTGTGTGTGTGTGTGTTTGTGTGTGTTGCTTTCTTACAGTAAATGTGTGTACTTGTGGTCTAGCAGTTGTTTGGGACAGATAAAATGACTAGTGAAACTGTCCATTAGTCAAACCTGCACAATAATGTGACACATTAATTGGCTCCACTGTTCTGTCCACCTTTGCACCGAGCTCCAGATGATTGCTGATGTTGCTCAGTGCCCGCTGCATCTTTGCATAGACAACTGTTAGCTATCATTATAACAATGTTGCAAGGTGAAAATGTATTACTACAGACTATGTAGTAATACATTGCAATAGTTGCAATTGTGTTTCCTGCCTTGTTAAACCTATTTTTCAGAATTTGATACACTTCAAGCGAGTGTCAGCCCACTGTGATGTCATTGGTCTCTGAGCTGCAGCCAGACATTGGCAGCCAGCCATAACAGCTTTTCCATGTACACTATCAGAGACTAATCAATACAAACGATGAGAGAAATGCAGGTTTCATGGCAAAAATTTTACGTCAGGACATTTTTTCTCCATGTATTTGCCTAAAACACTTCATTTATTTACTTGTTATTGTCTATTATGTAACATTAAAAAAACAACCCTTTGTACCAAAGGCTGAATACAGAGCCCCCTTTTCTTTTGTGCTGTTAGACAATACGAGCTCTGGGTATATTTACATTCAGCAGAGTGTTCTGGTTTATTACATCTTTAAGTCGGAGACACAAAAGCCTACGGCAGACTAAGCTATTGATCATACAGAAATGTCACATCAGATCAACTTATCTGTACTTATCACACAGAAGCCTTGGTGTGGAAACAAAAGCTGGACTCCATTTACATGGAGCGAGAGAGAAGCAAAAGTATGTGAATTAGCCGAAAAAAGTGACTTTATTTTTGACCTTTCTACTCCCTGAATCACAATGAATTCTCAAAGCACATCTGATTCAAGGGCAAACAACACAGGTTTAAAAAAAACACACACACACACACACACACACAAACACACACAAAGAAAGAGAAAGCAGCACTCTAAATTTCCTCTGCTGACGTTTCCTTTAAGTCTCATGCTTTGGCAACACATTCCAAACTCCTTTTAAAGACGAAGCAAACAAGAGAAAGTAACCATTGTGCTTTGCTTTGTATTGGTTGCTCTCCCTATGAAGCTCTACCCGATGGATAGCTCACCAACTGTTCTCCAGTCAATAAGGTAAAGGACTAGTAAACAGGATATGTATGGATTGCGTGCATACCCCACCTCTAACTGTACACCAATCCTGATTATTTACTCTCAAAGAAGAGAGGGTTTTTTCAAGTTTTGCCTGCCAACTGGCCACTCAATGCATATGTTTATTTCTAGGGGCGTCTTCTGCCATCATAAATCAGGTATATGCCTTGTGTGCACTGAGGAGCTCCCTCCAAGCCAACACTGCCACCCTTTGTTCAAAATCAGAAGGTTTATACACTCAGGACTGGCAGGCTTTATACTGTAACATCTTAAGATGCAAAGTGTAAAGGATAACTATGTTGCACAATATATATTGACGATCTTATGTAATAAATCTTTTGATTAGCATGTGCATCACGGAGTAATCTTCAACTGGCTGTCACCATGAAAGGCGCAGGCACAGGAAGCCAACAGAATTTCAATGTGCAGCTTGGGCTGCAAGCAGCCACATGGGAGTTTTGGAGGCTGCATGCTGGCAAGTCAACAGGGGGTCAATCCCCTCCGTACGCTCTGCAGCTGCATGCAGACATCACACATTTGGAGTACATGCATGAATAATATCTGATGGGAAGTTAACAAATGACGGAGATTCACTTGGGCTATGCATCACATATTCATCAGACGCAACTTAACACTGATGTCTGATTCTATCACTGACTTTCTACCAGCACCCTTCAGGCTTTAAGTATTTATGTGTGTACTGTATACCCACTACTGTGCACGCCAAAGCCTGTTAAGGTCAACCAAACACCTGCTTGTTGAGGAATATTAGAGTGCAAGAGGCTGAGGAAGTAGAAAACAGTCATAAAAAAATAAATAAAAGCAGGAAGAAGTGGTGAGTGTGTGTGTGTGTGTTAGAGAGAGAGACTGAGCAGCGGAGCCAGTCAAGCTCCCCAGGAATTATTGAGAAGCGTCTGTTGGTTTGTGCCTGCATCCTAAATAATGAATGAGATACTCCAATGAGATAAAACCAAAAATTCCACAACGTTACAAGGACATAGACTGCCATGAATACTAACTACTCCCAGCGCTTTCATTTCGTTTACTGTGTGATCATGCAAGGCCCTCCTCGCCATTCGAGTGCCAGGCACTCACAGTTGTGTGTATCATCACCTGCCTGGTGTGCCTGGATCTCCTGCACTCTAATGAGCTGCCTGGCTGCTGCTGCTCCTACTGTCACATAATAAATGCTTTCATTTTTTATTCTTCTCTATACGCATATGCACCGTAGTGTTTTCATATTCTCTCCTTGATAACCTACCTCCAGTTCACTCATTCAGAAAGTAGAGGGACTATATGAGGAGCTGTCCCATCCGTGTATCCCATCCTGTCAACACTGTGGCCTGCTGGGAACTGCTTCATCAGAGATCACCAATGTTTGTTTGGGTCAAAAAAAAAAAGCTTTCCCTGTAACTTCCCCCTAATTTCAATGGTCATTATCACATCTTCTGTAACAAACACCAAACACATAATCATTTTGATTGAAAACATATCACAAGGGATACATGAAAAAAAAGCAAACAAACAGTACAAATTTCATCAAAGATCTATGGTTGGCATATTTCACGGTCAGATCAGTCTTTTCAAAGCAATAAATTTGTGAGAGGGAGTGGGAGAGCTAGAGGGAGGCTAAAATAAACTATAGCTGCATCTGGCTTAATAATCGCTGCAGAAATAATGAGAGTCAGAGGTGAAATGCATATGCACTCTTGATCACTGCGAATTGTCCTTGGACCGTTCCTCCTGACGCACCCTTCACCCCTAATCACAGAAAAGTCCACACCGCCCTGCATGCCTGTGAAGGTCCCTCCTGTTCTCCACTGTATTTAAATCAGCCCCTTGTTCCCAGCCAGTCACCACATTGTTTGATCATATCTCAGTATGTTTACCTTTGTGCTTGTTTTTGTCAACTTGACTGCCAGCAGTGTTTTGTGAGTTCCTGTCAGTTTCCATGCCTTTCAACCTGATCTTCATCATTTATACTATTAAAGGTCCTGTATATTCTAAAGGTGGACTTCTAGCTGGTCTTTGATAATAAATCTGTCTGGAGTTTATTATTAATGCTGGAAAAGTATCAAATTTCCCACTCCACAGAGAAATGCTCCAAACCTGTATTCAGAAACTGAGCCTAAAAACCAGCTGTCAGGACATTCTCTACATTGTGACGTCACAACAAAGCAGCCACCACCTTCAGACACACCCCCAAGCCCAGCCCACCTGGCCACACCATCCAACCTTGCAGGATTTGGTTTCACTCCGTGTTTACCTAAAATCGGCTGTCTTTTCATTGGACCATTCAGAAAACTGTCAGCCAATCAGCAAATAACACAAAATCTGAATGGGCCGTATTTCAGCCATAACCTAAAACTAAAAACTGTGTTCTCTGAAAACTTAAACAGAAAAACAATGAAATGAGAATGAATTAAAACACTGTACAAGTGAGCACAGAGAGGAAGAGGAGCATGATAAGGTCACAATATGGTAACTAAGGCATGATTTCAAGTTACAGTTTCAGTTACAGGTCATCTAGAGTAGCTGGAAACTCCTATTTCAAATAGAGGTATATCCTTGGAGGTAAAACAACAGATCTCATTATCACAAAAAGAGATGAAATATCCATAAAGTGTGATAAATATATTGATGTATGTTCTTTTAGAATAAATAAACAATGTGTTGGGTTCCTGATAGGGAACACAGCAGGATGGAAGTGTTGCATGTGGGGGTTTTCAGTCAGTTGTCCATCACTCATAGAGAGAGAGAGCTTTGAAAAAAAAAGAAAAAAAAAAACACAAGACAGAGCTTTTCAGCAACACTCCCACCTAGATGAAGCACTGCAGATAAGCAGAGCACAGAGAATGAAGAGAACTAATCGAAGAGATATTTTCTGATCCTTTCTGGAGATCTGTCACTCTTCAAAGCATGGCATAGACACACTAGCCACTAGTCAGTATTCAGACCCAGGTCACATGACTTAATTATTGTCTATGCCATCAATCAGGATTGATGTAAACACCGTACTTATTGTGTCACACAGATTGTCCAGTACGGTGCAAACCCTTAAAGTCACTTTGAAAAACATGCAATAGCTGATCTAAGAGTGTCACATAGAAACATCAACCCAAGGATGAGCGATGTGATGGGTCTGTTTTATCAGACTGCACAGCAGCTAGCAGCTCAGTCTCTCCTCTCTCTCTCTTTCTCTCTCTCTCTGTGTGTGTGTGTGTGTGTGTCTGTAAGTGCATGGGATGATGTCACTCCTCACAAGTGTGTGATTCGATCCTAACAGACAGAAACAGGGGTCATTCAGTGGGTTAACCCATTATTTGAACATTTGGGGACAGCTGTTGACTTTGGTAGAAAAGGAACAATCACAGAGAAAATCTTTTGATTGTGGCTGTTCCCAAAGTCGTGCTGCACCTGATTACATTCACACAGTATGATTTCAGGTTTTTCGTCAATCTGTCCCACTCTTAGGAAAATATCTCACTAACGTCTTGAAGGAAAATCTTGGTGAAAGGTCACATGACCTAACAAATGATATGATAATCAATGCTAAGTTTAACATATGCCTGATTGGTTAAATAGATTAAATGAATGCATTTTATGTCCAAATGCGAAATGGTCATCTTCATTGAGACATCAGAATGTTTTGCAAAACATTTTTGTGCATTATTCAAAGTTGTAACCATGGAGGAAGAGATTATGACTATGTTTCCTCCAACTTCAGCAAGGCAAAAGCCCCCTTGAAGGACAAGACAAAGTGCTTTTTGTAACCCAGATGATGTATTATTAGTGTGCACAGGTGGAACAGTGGATTTGTGTTGTCACCTCAAAGCAAAAAGCTTCCGGGTTTGATCCTGGGCCCTGGGGCCTTTCTGTGCCTGCAAGAGTTCTCCAGCTTCCTCCCACAATCAACTTAGATCTAAATTTCCCATTGGTGTGGTGTTGAGCGCAAATTGTTGTCTGTATATGTCGTTCCTCTGATAAACTGGTGACCTGTCAAGCGTGAACGCCTGGTGAGCTGGGACTGGCTCCAGCCTGCCAACAATCCTGCACACATAAGCACTGTAGATAACTGATGGTTAGAAAAGTTCACACAGCATTTCCCATACTTCTAAAATGATGCAGTCTTATGCTAAAACGATGGATATCAGATATTAACTTGTAAATGTAATTCTGTTCTCACAACTAATTTGGCTGCTTACCAAATGCTATGGATATCAGAGCTGTAAGAAACACTCGATCTGCAACCTCAAAAGTGCACATAACTCACAGTACTATGCAACAATCACTCCTCGGTGATCTAGTGAGAAAGTAAATGTGATCTCGCCTTCATAGTACAGCTTGATACTGCTCAGTATAAGCACACTGGGAGATGGTATTACTATAAACCTTAAAGCATTCATCAGTTCTGCTCACACGGTGATATACAGTGTGGGTTTCTCTGGTTTATCCTCCACTACGTCTCTCTTGACAGCAGTGCGTTGATTGCACTACATCACTCAATCTATCATCACCGTCCACCACCATCACCATTATCACACACACATATCTCCAGTGTTTCAAGGTCATGCAGCTTAATATCTTACATAATATCATTACAGACCTGTGAGAAATCCATCAACATTGTTAAAAAGAACATATGAGATCAGATCACAATTCAGCACAAGTCAGTTCCTGATGGTTTTGAGCCGCTGATCCACGCATTTCTGAAGTGAGGGCAGAAAAGCTGTGACTGTCTGTTGACGAATCGAGGCAGCACGGCTGCAGGTTTCTGATATATTTTGATAGAAACTGAAGCAGCACAGAATCATCAGAGCGTTGTACTGTAGTAATGTTTGATTTTCAGCAGTTTTTCTCTCAGGATCCTTGTTTTACCCAAAGTATTCTGCAGCCATTATCATTAAAAATCATCGAGGTGTAATAAAATTTTTAGAGCGCTTATAAAATATAATAATGTCACAGTAAAATTTCTATTAAGTAATCAATATAATCTCTGGGAAAAGCACATTAATAAAAGTAGTGATCCACACTAAATAGAACAAAATTACACAGCAAAACAAAGACATCAGAGACATAATGATATTTGAAGAAAGACTGGTCAGTGATTTGTCTTGGAGCAGCATGTGGGATAATCATCTCCGTATGTGATTCACAAATTATAGTATTAGCCTATGATATCACAGAAACTTGAATAGGCTTATATCCAGGCTTTCAAGCATTTGGCCTAAAAACCAGCTGTATTGTTTCATGTTAGGACTTCTGTTCGGCAGGGTCATGTACATGTTTTACACAGAACCTGGGAAGCCAAGAATTACATTTCACACATTGTCCATGTGTATCTCACAGAAATTGTGATTTCTGTTTTGTTTTTTTTGTTGTTGTTATTGTTGTTGTTTTTAGATAAGTTGAAGTGTTAATTGTTCTATATAGGATGATGAAATTGGTTTAAATGCTGGAAGAGTGATTTTCGATGCACTTGTCATATTAACATCTTTAGTTTCATCATTCCATACTTGAATAACCTGATAATGTGTAATACTCCAAATACGTAGTGTAACAAGTTTTTCTGTTTGCAATATATTCTGTCTCATTAACATTTAGAGATATGATCAGTATTTTTGTGTTAACAATGGCTCGAACAACTACATGCAAATATTATAGGTGTTGCTTGTAGTTAGAAATTAATTACCCAACTCTGCAATTCCCCTCAACTTTGCACTGGATATTTAGTGTTTAATTACTTATTGTTTTGGTTTTACCAATAAGTTTTCTTTAAGGCTGAGCATGGTTTATTGCTGGGAAGAGATGGTCGTGGTCGACAAGATTTTTTTTTTAACACAAGCAGAAGTAGCGTTGCTATGCAACGAGCAGTGAAATTGTCCAAATGGGACTGTAAATGAATGGTCATATTTGCCAAAAGCAAAACTTACAAATAGCTTCCTTAGCAGCAACATTCCTTTTTAGTTACTTTTTTTTTTAGCCACAACAAAGACCTTAAAATGTTTAAAATGAGTTTGGTGGGGACCAAAATAGATCTAAAAGGATTGAAAAACCTGAACTGGGGTAATTCACCGTAATGAATGAATGGTGATGTAGCTCTGTGTCTACAGAATGAGTAAATGGACATATTTTTCCTGGGATATCAGCTTTATCAACCATATAAAGTCATTACTATGTCATTCTTGAGTTATCAGCTTTTTGCACTGTCCTCTAGTGGCAAAAATGGAAAAAAAAAAGATGTATTAATTATTAGTAATTAATACTTCTTTAAACCCCCATTCTTCATTTTCATGTCTTGACTAGTGTTTGCATTCGCATATCTTATTTGCTGAACAATACAAAAACCGGGATTTTCTGTAGGATTGCAGCATTATGTTACTTAGACTGGTGTATGGCTGGAAAAATGTCAGAAGCCTTAACCATCAAATATATGTTGAAAAAGCCCTGCAAACCCATGTGTTTTTCTACTATTGAAATACTTAGAAGTGAGACCATTATACCAGGAAGACATCAACCAATTGCACAACATCATTCATTATGTGTGTGTGTGTGTGTTATAGGCCTGCTGTTTTATACAAGGAAAACCAGGTTCCAGGGGATGCAGAGCCAAATGGAAGGCTGCTCTGTTCTTCTGGAGACATGTGCGAGTTTGCTCTATCAGTCATTATCTAGTCTACTTCATGTGAACAGCTCGGAGCGTGACAGCACTTACAATCATCTACCTGCCGACGGACATCTCTCTTACTGCACCTATCTCCATCTTCTATCACTTTCTGACAGTCATACCCAATCTCTGACAAGCCAAACACAAAACCCATCTCTCGTGTACACTGATGTTTGTGCACAGCCCGCGTTATCTCAGTCAGACAATTCATTCTGACGGCACAATGTGCGATACATTACATGCAAAAACCACCTGATCATCGCTATTTCTCAAAGAAGAGGATGGGATATGATGGTGTTTTCGACCCATGCTGGAAGTGGAGATGCTCTCAGCCAGGTGGAGGTATAACAAACGAGATAAGGCGAAGGCTTATAGAGGGATAGGGATAGAGAAGAAGAAACACAAGGTCTAACTCTGTCAAGAAGATGAACATGCAGCAAAGTCAAGTGACAGTGCAAGCTGCATGGAACATGCAACCAAATAGCCCAACAGCTCATTGGTCCCATCACAGCTTCTCTGAAACTAGAGCAGAGTCAGAGATGTTTAATTTCTAGTGTGTATTAGCCAGAAATAAACACAACCAGCATCTCACTTGTGCAGATGGCACATTATGTGCAATGATGGTGTAAAATAAACACAGAATTAACAATTTGCCGCACTTTTTTGTCTGAATCAAACTTTATTAGCATTGCAGCTCAATTAAAATAACTCAATATCATTGATCAAGTATAATTAAAGTGGCCAGGTTCTCTTAAATGGTGAGCATGGTTTCTCTCTAGGAGTGGCGGTTACTGCAGTTTGACAAGAACTTCTGCCTTAGCTGCCTTTATAATGCAAGAGGTTATAATGGGCCTCACTGAGCTGTGAGCAGCTAACATGTTACTTTCCACATTGGTGTGACTTCCCACATCTGAGGCAAGTTTCAAGGTGACAGTCGTCTCAAAGCGTCAAGTTGGTAGGCTGTTTATCAGCCATCTTGGTTTTTAAAACCAAAAGAAACCAGAATTGGACTAGTAGGTGGAGCTGAGGAGGAGTTAGTGCTGGATCTGACCTGCCCTGTACTTGTGATTGTGATTGTATGGTACAGTCAGTCAGTCACACAGTAAGGCTGCAAACACATACCATGTTTTATGTTCTATTTTCCTCTAAATGGAAACATTATGTTGGATTGAAAACTTGTTACTAGAGACTGAGACCATAAACCTTTTACTGAGGTAATGAAACAAGTGAGAAGTTGGGACATTCTCCAATAGACAAATTCAAAAACCTGACTTTTTATCCCTGATGGTCATTAGACAGAAGGTCAGTGTAAGCCCCTTCAACATATCTCCAGCTTTCAGACCCAGAGTCTTTGTCTGCTATTAAGTAAATCTAAGCTCTGGAAAGAGCTCCTGGTGAGTAAATGAATAAAACCTGATGCTGAACTTGTAACAGTTCTTCTACAGTGGTATGTAATAAGCTGCTAATGCTAAAAGCAGCACTGTAGCAATAGCTTCAGTCCTCCGGAAGCCTTTCACACTTGGAATGTGTTTTTGCCAAACACATCCAAGCTGTTTTGTGTTATAATTTCCAGAAAATTTGTTTACAGACACAAGATTTCAAAACCATTGGGTTCCCCTCTGAGATTGTCAGGATCGACCAGGTCCATCTTCAGCAGGTATTTTGAAAGCTCTTTCAAATCTAGATAGGACAGCGTTGCTGCCACTTTTCCACTTTTTGCCCTGAAACCTCCTCATATTTATCTGCTGGTTCACACAGTGGAAAAGTTAGGGGGTACAACAAAACGTACAGAAGAACATTTTGAATAACGCAAGGCAGAGATCCAGTACAGAGAAAGCATAGCAAGTCCTTAGTTTTAGAGGCAGGAAGCCCATACCTGTGTTAGACTGCAGCAATTGTGTCCTCTGTGTGTCCTCTGCACGAGAGGACAACAATTTTGACTTTTTAAGTAAAGACTAGCTTTACTGTTAAACTCTGATGAGCCATTTTAAATAGGCCAAACTGTTCAACTCACATTAACCATAGGAGACTGCAGAGTGGCTAAACAGACAGGCTGCACCCACAGAGAGTGCTGCATCAATCAACACCTGAGGCTGAAACCAGAACAGCCACTGACACTGACTGCAAGTTCTGTCCCTCCACCACACACACGCACACAAAACCACTTCAGAGCGGCGTACATGAATAAATGTGAGTTAGTGTGAATAGTCTGGTCAGACAGAGCTACCCTGTTGAACTAATAATGAAAGACCCCAGTGATCGTCATCTGGACGGTTAGATCGTCATCTAAGGGCTTCATGTCAGGTTCATGTCAGGACACGATACACAGCAGCAGAAACTAGACAATAATGAGCGTCGGTAGAAGAGGCCAACAAACAGTAGAGCGTAGAAAATGAAGTGTAAATGGAATGGAATAAAGCAGAATCTTGACGACATTGGTATTGATCAAATGATACTTTGATGCTTTCATAAAGAAGGCCCACTGTTAGTTTTCCCTAGATTAGGTTAACAAATTAACCCTTAATGTCCAAGCTAAATTTGACCAATTTTGACATTAAAAGACACTGAATTACACTCTTTAGGCTGAAAATTTTGTGATTTTTTTTGTTTTGTTTTGGGATTTTGTTTGTTTGTTTGTTCTTTTGTTTATAAATTAGTTTTGTTATGTCTAGTGCAGAGTTAGCTGTATAACGTTGGTTTGCCAGAAAATTTGTCCATATGGTTTGTTGGCAGTGTTGTGCTGTGTTGTGTTCATTTGCATCATTTTCATATCCACAAATATTTTGAAATAATTATGGATATGTGTCATTTTATGTTGTATTCTCTTGTTTGAGATCACACGGGATTTTATATATGATTGGGATTTTCTTTGTGAGAAAATATGAAATATTATTGAAAAATCGCCCATTTCATAATCACTGATACCATTTCAGTGGATACATTTTTTGCACAAATTCCAAAATTTAAAAAACATTTTTTTTGAAAACAAAGAATGTGTCCTCTGAAACTTGCTTTCTATCCACTGTAAGGCAGAGACCCCAAACTCATCTTGCTCAGGGCACCAAGAAATAAAAGGTAAGAAAAAAAAATGTGTTGCTGAATATGATGCCAACCACAATATTCCCCCAGCAGCATCAGTCATTTGGAAAATCACAGACTCTGTGGTCTTCTAAAGGCCTCTGGACACCAGGAACTGTGTCTGTCACCAGGAGAATGAAGCCTCCTGAAGTAGTGTGAATGTGCTGGAGCCTTTTCTACAAACCACTGGTGTGGTGCTTGCTCTGACTCTTCCCTGTGTTTCTTCAACAATCGCAATATTTGGTAAAGTCATAATCGAATAGACTTAGTGGACCAGTTCACCATGTTGTCAAGCTGTGGGTGAATGAAAGAGACAAATGGTTGGGTGCAATAATTTATCACCAATCATGTACAGTATTTATGCTGCCATTAAACACTAAAATGATATTGCATGCTAATAAGTCAACTGTTGGAACTTAACTTTGGAATCTTAAATCATAGCGTTTCTGTGAATTCTTACAATCCATTAAAATGAAATGATCCTGAATCCCAGTGGGTGAATTTTTACAAGCGACTGTTCTCTAATAAAAGAAATTTTCCTTTGAATTTAGTTGTAAGGGTCCTGTGAAATTAGAGAAATGTTCTAATATAGCTGTTATGTAGAACTTTGATGTGATTGCATCGTTAAAGCAGGTGATTAAAAAAAACCCCATTTGATTTAATCCATCTTTAATGCATGCATTATTTAACATCCTGAACCGGAGAAGTTTTTCAAAAAGCCTTTATTAAAAGTACTAGAGAGTCTTTAAGACATGTCTGTGGTTAATTGATTTAGTAAGGTATCAAAATACATTTACATGATCTGTAATATTTTCAGTCGAAGAATCTGAGGCTTTGATAAACACTTAAAAGTCCCATGTAGACTAAAAGTAGACCTTCATGTGTTCTTTGATTTTGAAGCAGGGCCATGTTCTGTATTAATACAGTGCATGCATCAGAGGTATCAGCCCACAGAGAAATACACGCCTGGATTCAGAAACTGAGCCGTAAAACCAGCAATCGGGACTTTCTGTAACTGTGTGATATCACAACATTGTCATAACCCAAACTCCGCCCACCTGGACCCGCCATCCCAACTTGCGGGATTTTTTCTTCTCTAATCATTTACCTGACATTTACTATATTTTTACGGTATCAGTCAGAAAACAGTCAGCCAATAAGAAGAAAATACGTGTGGGCTGAAGTTGGCCCACTGACCTGCCTTCTTGCTACTAGAGCTCCAGAGAAGAAGGTAGAAGCCTTAGAGGGATGTAAAACTAAATTTTTTTTTTTAAATTCTTAAAACCACATCTATATATATATATATATATATATATATATATGTAATCTCGTGGATACCAACATTATCGACCAAAAAAATAAAACAATGTATATATGGGACCTTTAAAACACAAATGACTATAATTTTGTGAAAAAACTCTGCACAGGATACTCTATGGAACAACAGTTCCATAGTGTAGCTGCAGATATGTAAGCTACATAAATGAGTACTATGTAAATCCACCGTGTGTTATGTTGGCATGATTCAAAACCTCTTTCAGTATCTCATTGAAGTTGGTGTCTCACCACGGTGGATGTCACTGGTAGATGATGTGTACTGAGAAGCCGACATGTGGAGACAGTGGATATCCTGTAAGATTTTCATTTCTTTCCTGCTTTTATTTGGTGTCTTTACTACCAATGTTTCTTACATTTTGAACTCCTTCACTGTCTCATTTTGCATTTTGCCTTAAACACTGTAGAAACATCGCAGAAACATTTCTTCTGTATCTTCTTATAGTAGCATTATTTGCCTTAGGAAAATGTCAGGAACAGGTATGGCATACAGTCAAGGTAGAGAAATTCTGCACTCATGAGACTAACTTGAAGAACATCTCTCCAAACACCTGTATAGACTAATGAGACTGCAACAGACTGGGAAATCCCCGCCTCCTCTTGAGACTAAAAAACACTCTGCAGTCTTTCTTTCTGTATCCACAAGCAGTTAGGGACTTGTGTGGTGTCTCATTTCTCACCCTCCAGGAACATCAAGGATATGCATAACCTCCATTTCATTTCTGGTGAACTCGGCACAGTACATGAGTATGGGAACACAGTATCACATGCAGATACACAGAGAAGAATGATGCTGCTCTACTAAAGGGATTAGGAAATCAGAGAAACAGTTGCTTGTGCATATCTCTGACCATGTTTGGTCAGTATAAATACATAACATTAAATTCTGTAGACATGGCTGCTTGGGCAATGCAAAGGAGGGGAGAATAGGCTGGCACTTCAGGGATGTAAACAGGATTAGAACAGCGTATTACTTTAGATTAATTCGGGGGAAGGTGTATGTACAAACCATGAACACAGGCTGCATAGACAACAAGAGCAAATTAACACCAGTGGAATGGAGAGATTGGAGCCTCACAGGAGAATTTAAAACAAGACTTCAGTGTGTTTCTGATGAAGATGGTGAGGTTCCTCTCTAATACTGGGGCAAAGGATGGATGCATTTTCATACCACAGTGCATCAAAATATTTGAAGATGGAGTGCTGTTATTCCCATGAAAAGCCTTCCAGGAGGCCTCCCGTACGCACAGACATTGTCATTTGTGGTACAACTACACACTCTGCTGGCAGCCAGGAGCCATGACCAGGACTCAAGGGGCAACATCCTTACTTATTGATGGAATTTGAAGTTTAAAGGAAGGCAATAATAGTCTTCTATTAATATGCAATAACAACAGTATTAGTGACACACAAGTTATCTGTTGAACATAGAAAATAAACAAGCAGGAGAATTTCCTTTCATAGTACATGTGGAAGGTGACAACAACCTTTGACCTGTTGAATGGGCCATATGACTCCCATGGTCATATGGGAGTTTGAACTATTACATTATTAGACATTAAAATTCAAGTTGTCAGTTTAGCCCAGCGAATTAATAGGTCATGGACCAGTGGTAGACAGTGAGTGAGCCCAGCTCTACTGGAAGAGAAAAGTGAGGTTCTGCTTTCATGGGATCATTTAGGTTTCAGCAGTCCAGAGGATTTGACTGCTTGGTGGAGGAATTTCATCCACTGCGCTTCAGCAGCTCTGCAAGCATTAACCCAGCATCCAAGCATTTCCTCAGTCATTCCTTTTCCCCAAGGCCACAACCCGTGTTCTGGAGAGCCAAAGGATGAAGTTAGTCATTCTGCATAACTAATCCTGCAACCCGGCAAATTGTGTCTCATTGTTGCAAGCTGTTCAAGGATGAAATGATTCCCTACAAGCTGAGTTTGCTGTTGGCCATGAGGTGGAGATGGCCATGACACCTCCAGGTAGTAAGATCGTTAGCGGACGTCCATTATGGCCCTGGGTTGTACAGTCTATCTCGGTGGGAAAACTATCAGGACTATCTCTATCCTCTATCTATGAGAAGTTGGCAGACAGGGTGAACCTTTACACTCACAAAGGCTACTCATAGGAAAAGGACGATACACATTCGTTCACTCCCCTGCAATAATCCAATATCTTCCAGAGCTGGTAATAGTGTACATTAGAGCATGTAAACATTAACCTGAAAATGAGAGTGCTCATGAAGAGCAGGTTGTAAAAGGGCTTCTCCAGTGTTTCTCACATTATGGGTAAAACCACAATAGGTCAATTATGGAAAATGTTTAAATTCATACAAATTCATCACAGTGTCCTTTTTTAACTTTGCTTTAATGTCAGACAGTGTTTCATCTTAGTTTTCTGCTCGTTTTTACTCTAAGTGTAAATCATCAGTGAACCACTGTTTGTTCGTAAAATGAGATTTTGGACAGGACCCACAAATCAAAGTTGTGCTGAACTGTGTTAGCATGAGTATTGACAACACCTTAGTTAATGCTGCACTTTAGATTTGTTTAAATTAGTTATTTTGCATGCTGTGAAGAAGGTCGGTATCATTGGCGTGTGTGCAGCTCTGTCAGTGACTCACAATGAAAATGACTTGCTTCCTGTGGCTTTTGTCCTTGCACGCTGAATACACTGCTGGAAAAAACCTTTCTATACAGAAACTCTCTCCCTCTTCTTTCTTTCTCCCTGACAAGACAGCTACCAAATTGGCCAGCCTCTGTACATTATCGGTGCCAGAGAACATCTTAAGTGGTTACAAGGGGAAAGGGAGCAGCTGACGTGTGGATAGGTACATATAAAAGGCATTTATGAGACAACTTAACAACTTCATCTTACCATCTACTGTACTAAACTCTTGAGCACCATTCTGGCCTCCAGTGCAATCCCAGGGAGCTGCGAAACTGGATTTAGCTGTTTGTGCCCAGCGTAGAGCCCCGTGATGTTCTGGGAGCTGTTAATAGCCCACTTTGAGCATGGTAGGAGCTTGTCAGGGCCACCTAATGAAGACAAAGGCAGAGTTTGTGCAGTAGAGACACATTGGTGAAAACTGCTGTCCTTGACAAATTGTAGGATTATAGCTTGTACTTGCATAGAGCATATGCACAACTGTGGAACAGTATGTAGCATATGTAATTTACATAAAGTCTTCACAGCCATTTAGGGTTTATGATTATAGGTATAAATACAGCACACAGCCCTGCATGAGTTGCTACCAGCGCTGCTTGCACAGAGCTCACTTATTAGAAAAGACATAGATTTTCCCAGAGGCTTTATTATCACAATTGTATTCTTCACTCTACAATCAGATACAAAGCTGATATGGTCCAAGAGGACAATAAAGGTTGACAGCATGCTGGAATGGTCCACTGCTTTCTGGGCAGTCAATCACAGACTGCCAAATAGATTCCTCTGGTTACACACCCACACAAGGGAAAGTTATATCAACGGATATGCAAAATGAAGATCAGAGGCTCTGCCACTCAGACTGTAGTCACATAATAGCCATGTAGCAGCCATAGACTATAATGACTTGTAAATCAAATCAAATCAGATTTATTTGTATAGCGCCAATTCATAACAAAGTTACATCAAGGCACTTTACATATAGAGCAGGTCTAGACCAAACTCTTTCTAAAATTATTTAAAGAGACCCAACAGATCCCCCCATGAGCAAGCACTCGGCGACAGTGGCAAGGAAAAACTTCCTTTAAGAGGCAGAAACCTCAGGCAGAACCAGGCTCAGGGGGGCGGCCATCTGAATCGACCGGTTGGGTTGAGAGAGAGAGGGAGGCACGGGGGGAGAGGCAAAGTTAGGTAGAGTAGGGAGAAAATAAGAGCAGGAGGAGGGGATATTCAAAACAAGTGTAGGCAGGAGGATGATGCTGCATGAAGTTCATAGAAATGATGCTTTATAGAATTCATGAAGATGTGGGAGCATCAGGCATTGCAGGGACATGGGATGATGATGATTCATCACCTGCAGGATGAGGACAGGGAGAGAGAGGAGAGGAACTGGGAGAGACAGAGACTTGGGGAAAACATGGTTAGTAAATACAGTACACATGCTTGGAACTGGGAGAAACAGGGATTTCAGAGAAGCATGATTGTTGGTATGTCGGCGCATGCAAGGGGGAGAGAGAGAGAGAGAGAGAGGGGAGAGGGAGAGAGAGAGAGAGGTGCTCAGTCCTTCCCCCAGCGGTCTAGGCCTATAGCAGCATAGCTAAAGAGTAAATGAACTTTACCTTTTTAACTATAAGCTCTGTCATACAGAAAAGTTTTAAGCCTGGTCTTGAAAATTGCTAGAGTCCGCCCCCCGGACCGATACTGGAAGTTGGTTCCATAGAAGAGGAGCCCGATAACTGAAAGGTCTGCCTCCTGATTTACTCTTGGAGACTCTAGGAACCACAAGTAAACCTCCATCTAGAGAGTGGAGTAGCCTACTAGGACAGTAGGGAACTATGAGCTCTCTGAGATATGATGGAGCTTGGCCAGAAAGAGCTTTATATGTTAGGAAAAGGATTTTAAATTCTATTCTGAATTTTACTGGCAGCCAATGAAGAGCAGCTAACACAGGAGAGATGTGATCCCTTTTCCTAGTTCCTGTTAATATTTGTGCAGCAGCATTCTGAATCAACTGAAGGTCTTTCAGAGATTTGTTTGGACATCCAGATAATAATGAGTTACAGTAGTCCAGCCTAGAAGTTACAAATGCATGGACTAGTTTTTCTGCATCCTCTTTGAAGAGGATCTTTCCTAATGTTTCTCAGGTGGAAGAAAGCTGCCCTACTGACTTGTTTTATGTGAAGGACAAAGGAGATGTCCTGGTCAAAGTTACTCCAAGGTTTTTTACAGTGGAGCTGGAAGCCAAAGTAATGCCATCCAGACCGATTAAATGATTAGATAGGGTTTCTCTAAGGTGCTTAGGGCCGAGTACAATAACTTCAGTTTTGTCAGAATTTAGAGGTAAAAAATTATGGGTCATCCAGACTTTTATGTTTTCAAGACATGTCTGCAGTCTGACTATCTGACCAACTTCATTTGGCTTCATTGATAAATACAGTGTGTCATCTCCATAACAGTGGAAATTGATGCTGTGTTTCCTGATAATGTTGCCTAAAGGAAGCAGATAAAGAGTGAAGAGGACTGGTCCAAGTACCGAACCCTGTGGGACTCCATAACTGGCTATAGTGCATGAGGAGGAGCTATTGTTAACACGAACAAACTGATGTCTATCTGATAAATAGGATTTGAACCACCTTAGAGCAGTTCCTTTAATGCCAATTTCATGTTCCAGTCTCTGTAATAAAATATTATGATCAATGGTGTCGAATGCAGCACTGAGATCTAAAAGGAGAAGTATAAAGGCTGATCCATTGTCTGAAGCCATTAGAATATCATTGGAGACTTTACCAGCGCTGTTTCTGTGCTGTGATGGGCTCTAAATCCTGACTGAAACTCTTCAAGCAAACCATTCCTATGCAGATGGTCGTGTAATGGGTTTGCTACTGCTTTTTCAATGATTTTAGAAATGAACGGAAGGTTCAATATGGGTCTATAATTGGCCAAAACATCTGGATCAAGATTCGGCTTTTTAAGTTGGGGTTTGATGACTGCGGTCTTAAGAGTCTGAGGTACATAACCCAAAGATAACATCAAATTAATCATATGTAAAATGAACGGCTCAATTAAGTAGAATCTCTTGTAATGTCCAACTGCCAGCAAAGTGCTCTTATCTTGAAGCAGAAAAAAAAGCTCCAGGAGATGGAAAGTTAATAAAAAGTTAAGAAAAAAAAACTGTATCTGATGAGAAGAGTCCATATATCCTGCAGGACTGCAGTGGAAAATCAAACCTCAAAGTCAGGGGGGAAAAATGAAGTGCAAGTGGCCGGACCTGCAGTTCCTCTAATGGCCAATTGATGCTGGCTCAAAGAGTGAGTCCAAACCCATAAACAGTGTTAAAATATGTTAAAATATCCACAAATAAATATGTTTCCAGTGTGGTACACAAAGACGCTTTAGCCTCTAAAACTATTTTCATCAATCATGAAAACTGAATGGCTGTCAATTTTTGGATATAATCTACAATTTAAATATAGGCTTAAAGATCTATGAACCACACACTACATAAGATTCACTTCTTAACCGAGTTATCAGTTAACTGAGAGCAGAGTCAGATACTTTACCCTTCAGAAACCTATGCGTAAAATCACAGAGACGGTATCTGTCTTTATTTACACATGATTTTGCTGGTCAAGCAAAGCAGCTTTAAAGACTGAAATTGGTCAAATTTACAAATTTCTACCGTCATTTAGAACAGATGGCCGAAAACGTGTGCTGAGGTCAGAGAGACCTTGACCTTTGACCTTTTCTACATCCAATTCTAATCAGTTTATCCTTATAGGAGTTTACGCCAACTTTGACGAAAATCAACCAGTACATTAGTAAAATATCACATTCAAAAGAACAAATGCTTTGAAGCGTCAAGTTCTTAACTTGGGCATTGGGATGTTGTTGTTTAAAAACAGAAAAAAAAACATGTTTGGTGGAGATGAAGAGGACTGAGAGGTAAACCTGATTGTCAGACAGGTTACAGATGCAGTAGCCATACCCTAATGAATTCTCTGCTTTATGGCCTGTTTTCTTCTGGATGGGACCATCATTTGAAGCATCATGTTGTGTTGAAGAAGATTTGAAACTAGAGACTGAGACCATAACCTTTAAGTGTTGACGTCCATAAGTAGATGTTGTAACAACATTAGGGGGGTAGGGTTAGAATATTAGGAATATGCTCACTGAAGTGTTAACTCAAGCAAGAAACAGGACCATTTTCATATTGACTTCAATACAATATGACTTCTTTTTACAACTGCCTGATTGTCATTAGATGGAATGTAGGCTGAATGCATTAGCCTCACTTTTCAGCCCCAGTTTTGGACAAATATCTGCATGGTCCATGCTTTTAACCGCTAAAGCCTAAAGGAACATTTTTGACAAATTTCATGGAAAATCCCTTCAGATGCTAATGAGCTATCGTGAAAAACACAATTCCTAAAGACGAGAGATAATAAGAAAAAAGGGTGGACAAATTAAAACCAGTAAGCAGACTCTAACTACCTGAATATAGCTCAGCCCCTAAGAAATTACAATAAGTCAATATGTTGGCACAGTTTGAGTGTTTGAGTGTTCAAAGACCAAACTAAGAAGTGGGTATTCTGGATGGGAAGAGGCATTGTTGCTAATGGCATAGCATTGATTTTCGACTGCCATGCCACACATCAATCAGATGGGACAGAAAAATAACTGCACTTAGGCAGACTGACACAAATGGGGCAGAAGAAAATAAACTGCTGCGCCCCCTTTACCCAATCTGGCTCTGTGGCGCAGCGGAGTGATGGAGGGCTGGCTGTAAAAGACTCCACGCCATTAGTTTCATTGATACCTGCGAAAGGGGCAGCAAGGAGGGTGGTGTAGGGTGGTGGAGCGGTGGGTCAGGGGATTGTTGGATGTCTCACAACAATGTTATAAAGATATTGCCAGGAAGTTTGACACCCCAAACTGAGACGCTGGAATCATTCATCCTGAACTCCCTCCACCCAACACCACCAGAGCTAATATCCCCCCACTGTTACTGTAACGGCATCTCAGCTGTAGCCAAGAACCCGACTTGGAACCACCTGAAGCAGTCATTATTAGGTTGATTATGAGGCAATAGGCCCCCTGGGCGCAGCGATGGAAAAGCCCTTCACCCTCCTACAGAGTCCTCCTGCTGAAGGCAAAATTACTCCCTTTGTCATAATTTTTTTTCTGTAGAAATATTGCATATCCCCTTCATCCTTCCATATATCAGTCGTTGTGGATTGTTTTGATGTTGTTTTGCTTCTCTCTGAAGTCATTTTCTTTTTTCTGTGAGGCCATTTTGTGTCTCTTTGTGGTAATTTTTTGGTTCTTTGCAGACATCTTGAATCTCTTTATATTTCTTTTGTGTCTCTCTGGGGTTGTTGTTTGTATTTGGTTTTGGTTTTTTTTGTCTCTTTGTAGTCATTTTATTGCCTTTCTTATCCTTTAGTACCTCTTTACGGCTCTTTTTTGTGCATTTATGGTAATTTTCCATGTTTTTCCTACTGTTTTTAATCGCTTTATAGCTATTTTATTTCTCTTTGTAGTCATTTTTTGGTTTTCTAGCTTTGGACTTTAACATCATTTTGATCAGACAGTCTGTGTCCTGAGGGACGCCTGAATTCTTAGCCCACAGAGCTCTGTCCAGTCCACAATTCAGGAGTCCTCCAACATCTAAAACACATAGATGTGCTCCTACATTGTTGATAATCTTTGCCTGAAAATATTAGTCGAGTCAAGAACAAAATTGCAGCAATGAATACATCTGTGAAGCTAAAACAATGAGGCTGAGCTCTCAATGTGTGCCTATTACAGTAAATCCTCGTGGAGCTCACCTGTCATCTTCTTCTTCCTCCTAACACATGGCTGTGTTTGGTACATCGGTGAAAATTGCCCAGGGTGAGCATGATGTGAATGGGAGGAGGAAAAGGGGCATTTTTTATTCATGCTATCAGGAGCTCTTGCCAGAAATCCACCTGCAACAGCACATCAGAAAGCAGGCAGAGGGAAGCTATCATCCCGGCCCCACAACGCTCGGGCTGCAGCCTCTCTGAATGCCAATTAACTTTCAAAGGAAGTGCGACAAAAAATCATTTCAGGGTGGATCTATCGCTGCAACAATTCATTAGCATAACACAAGCCAGTGAATGTGCTGAAAGATTCTCACTGCTGGGGCTTTTTTCCCTGACAAGGAGGTGAAGGAGTCTGGCTTAGGGGGTGTGTGTTGTACTGCCACACTGCCCCCCTGTGGCGGATTATTTGAAATGAAGCACAGTCTGATTCCTTTGAGTTGATGTACCTCAGTACTGGTCATTGCAGTGTGAAGCACTCACTCACTCATCTTCTACAACTATTATATTGAATACTGAAATCACCCATTATAATGATTTTATCTGTGCTAATACTCGTACTAATACTGATAAAAGCTCAGAGAACTCTGATAGAAACTCTGAGCAAGGACCAGGTGGACGATATACTGTAACTAGCAGAACTGGTTTTTCAATTCTCCAGTTTGAATGAGAGAGACTGAGGGTAAGGCTTTCAAAAGATCTATAACCAGAGTTTGGTCCAGGCCAAAATTGATTAATACACTGGACTGAAATATCACAGCCACCCTTCCTCCTTGACTTATGTATGGTATGATAATTCAGAGAGATCAAGTAACCTATCATTCATGTTTCTGGACTGTGAGAATAACCTGAAATACCAGGAGTGAACCCACACAGACACAGATTTTAACCCAGAAACCTCTCTTGTAATGCCACAGTGCCGGCCCTGCATTATGGACTGTTTCATACTGGGGCAGCCCGGTGGAATAGTGGTTAGTGCTGTTGCCTCACAATAAGAAGATCGTGGGTTCAGTTCCTGGCCTGGGGCCTTTCTGTGCAGAGTTTGCATGTTCTCCCCGTGCCTGTATGGGTTTCTTGTGGGTATCCCAGTTTTCTCCCACCATCCAAAGATATCATGTTTGGGTTAATTGATCACTCTTAATTGTCCGTAGGTCTGAGTGTGAATGGTTGTTGGTCTCTCTGTGATGGATGAATGAATATACACATGAACTCCCCTCATGTATTTTGTCTCTGAAGGGCACCTGAAGTGGCCTTTACTGGAGAAAGTAAGGAGTGGTCAAACTCCTTTTGTTTTTCCAAATTCTAATTTCATCCATCCATCTATCTTCTACCGCTTTTTCCATTTCCGGCTCGCAGGGGTGCTGGAGCTAATCCCAGCCAACATTCCAGGCGAGGGGCAGGGTACACCCTGGACAGGTCGCCAGTCCATCACAGGGCCAACACATAAAGACAAACAGAGACAAACCAGCACTCACACTCACATTCAGACAATTTAGAGTCACCAGTTAACCTAGACATACATGTCTTTGGACGGTGGGAGGAAACCGTGCTGTAAATTCTAATTTAATCAATAAAATGTAATGGCATAGGATAATAATTTATTTCCTCAACCTGTGGAATATAATGAATGTCTTTGTCTATGGTATATGTCTTTGCCTCCATGTAGTTTAATTAAAGACAGATTTCATTGAAAAACATTTTAGCGTGTTAGATTCACAGCAGGCATAACTGAAGGTCATTCCTGCACCCATAACACAATGAGTCAGATTTATTATGGGAAAATTATAAGTAATTCACCACAGTTCTCATGCAAAGATGTTCATTACGGATCAATGAAGCAATGGTTCACAAAGTGGAGCCAGGGACCCACAAAGGTCCTTGAAGATGTTCTTCAAGAGTCCAGACAAAAGAGGGGAATAATTAACTTTCACTTTAATTCTACAATAATCTGGGATCCCGGGATAAAATCTCTCAAACAGGGCTCTGTGTTTAGGCCCTTGATGTGAAAGAGTCTAAGAGTGCCTCATATAACATTAACTAAATGTTTCCTTGAGTGGTACTTAAATGTTGCTGTATGGCAGGTATTGTTTTAAATCACCATAAAATGTCAAATTTGGTCCTGGAGACACGTCACTACTGTAGCAGAAACTAACAAAAACTGGTGTGTTTTGATTGGAGTATATTCAATAACATGTATATTTGAGGTGGTACTTTACCTCTTTACATTGTTTTGGCTCCATGCTGCTGTAACAGAAGAAAATGGAATTTGTCCTGAATGTGATCTGGTAGGCATGGAAAATATCTTTTTTATTTTGTTTGTTTGCTTTGTATGGTCAGTCTTTTGTTAAATGTCAAACTCAAGACTCAAGTAAATGATTCAACATGACTGGAAATGAGAATTTCAAATGGAGAAACCATTTAGTGAAATGAGAAACACAGTTTTGTAAGTTTGTCAGGGGATTTCAGAAGAAATCATCTCATTTACTGTTTTGGTGATTGTGATGGAGGGTGGGTGGGGATATTGCCCTGACTGACAGAACAATCTGCACTTAGATGCTATTATATATGATTAAACTGTATTAAGGTTTGTATACAGCCCCTCCTATTTCACTGACCATCTCCATATGTATGAATCACATCTGCCTGATGCAGTTTGATAGAAAATTTTTTGCAAATACTGACGCATAAATTATATTTTCTTTCCGTCTGGAGTTAATACCAGGATTATGTGAAAATGGCCTCATAATCTTTGAGAAACATCATCCTGATCGTACAGGGAGTCAAAGTGCAGGTGGTGGTTGTGTGTTATCATGGGGTTTATGAGTTATTCATAAATTCACCGACTCCCAATGATAAGGTAACTGCTTCATTATGCAATAATATTGAACAATGGTTTCATTAGAGCAGGGGTCAATTAGTCTTTGATGTCTACAGCCATGTTGAATAGGCTAAATGCAAACATCTGAGGCTGAAGGGAATGTCATCAGTTTAGCAGGTTATTTGGTAAGAAAGGAAAGTATATAAAAAAAAATAATAGTGCCACTAAAGACTTTTCAAGCCGACTTTGTTAATGCCACCAGGGGCAATTAGTTAAGAACAGCTTGCACAGACTATATAAAAACAGTACACAAGCGTACATATACACCATGGAGCCAAAATGGTAATGTTGTATAGGAGGTAGAGAATATGCAAATACACATACACACAATAAGTGAATACATGTTTAAATAAATACGGTTATGCATAGGGGATAAAAGAATTGGAGCCGCCGTTGTTCTAGAAGCAGGTACAACATAATAATGTCCGGATCTGCAACAGAGAGAATTCCCCCAAGAGAACATGTCCGGGTAATACAAAATGCTAAAAAGATGGTGTATTTCACTCTCTAGGGACCATCAGTGCAATTAATTTCATAGTTATTTATCCCTATCTTTGAGTGACCTGGACAGCCTCTTACTGGACATCCAAGGAGCTTTTGTGGATTTGAGGGAAGCAGCAAAACAACTACAAAGGATTCAACATAACACTTGTGCAGAGCATCATGGACTGAAAATCTGACGGTCCACACAAGCTGACATCTGGTGTGAAAAACAAGGTAGCACCTTTCATACACTGTCACACTACTTCTTGTCCTTACATCTTATTGTAGTTGCCATTATTCTGTCCCTTTCGTGGTTAAACCCAAAAGGAACAATAACATATACAATCAATAAGGATGGAAAAAAAGTCGAAAATTGATTTAACTTAAGTGGACTAACAAACAAGCAACGGTTCATGAATTTGGGGATTGTCCCAAATAAATGAAATAAATAAATATATTCTTGGAAATGAGAAAATAAACTAAGGAGTGACTACCTTCTCTAAAAGGAGAGTTTAAGAGCCCAAGCACAAAGGAGGCATCTTACCTACATGGAGGAAAAAAGGAAATGGTACCCCAGCCTAACCTCAGTCTCCAAAACTCCCACTACAGCAGAGGTCTCCAACTCCAGTCCTGGAGAGCTACTACTAAACACATCTGATTAAAATGATCAGCTCATCATCAAGCTCTGCTGAGGGCTGATAAGGAGCCACTTATTTGAATCAGGTGTGTCGGAGCAGGAAACATCAAAAACATGCAGGACAGTAGCTCTCCAGGACCGGAGTTGGAGACCTCTGCACTACAGTGTTTTACAGCAGCCTGCATCCTCAATGTTGCATTACTACCGTGATCTGGAGTTAGTTAACTCCTACATTGTCCATTACATCATATTCCTCTCATAACAATCTAGTATGCTCTTTAATCCTGCCCTTGTTCGTGCTGCTCTTGTTATTCCCCCATGATGCCTTTCTGTTTCCATTATATTTCCTACAGCTATTAATTGGCAGTTGGCCAAAATAAGTGACTGGAAGCCAATTGGACCCCACATGGTGGAACCAAGATTTGGGGGGGGTTGGAGGTTGTATAACACCAGCCAGTTGCAGGTTGTATAACACCAGCCGAAGGCTCATGTCCTGGACAAAAAATTGAATATGCTCATACATGCAAGCAGCAATTTCTCCAGGGGCATGAATAAAGTATTCGTCTATCTATTTATCTTTTTAGTGTGGCTGTAAAGCAAGAGCTACACTGTGCAGTTTTATACGTGCATGATTGCAACTGCTGTGTAGATACTGGACTACTTTAAAATTCAGAGCTTCTCGTTCTGAAAACGCACTCTGAAAATCAGATGTTCTACTCGAGGGCTACATCAAACACACACACACACACACACAGAATCAATTATTTATCTGCTATCTATAGCTTCACATCTCCAGGAGCAGCAGGTTGAAGCTTTGACTCATGAGCACAGGTTTGCGAAAAGTAATACAGTTGTTAAGTGTTCCAATAGCTCAACAGCTTCCTGTTTTTCGCTTAGGAGTTAACCAGGAGCTACATGTTCTTGTTTAGTGAGTGTGTGATGGAGATGAGAAATAGTGTGCAACAAAAACTGTAATGCCTTTTTTTTTTTTTTTTTTCCAGAAAGAATCCACGGAAAGAGGTGGTTCGGCTTTCTTTAAATGACTCATATAATATGATATTATCATTATGATTATATTATTATACATTACATTTATTATTATTATTATTATGTTTATGCTTATGCCTTCTCTGATCATCAATCAGGTCTAGGTTCTATATTAATACAGTGAAAGCATCAAAGTTCTCAGTCCATTGAGAAATACTCACAGTCTGTATTCAGAGACTGGTCCTTTAAACCAGCTATCAGGACTATAACTTTGTGATGTCATAACAAGGCAGTCACCGACTTGATTCACGCCTGAAGCTTTTCCTGTTTGGACCCACCATCCACCCTGACAAGATTTGATTTCTCTAAATTGTTACATGAAATCAGCTATCTTTTTATTCATTCACTCAGAAAACAGACCACTATTCTGAAAAGTTTTTGAGGCTCTCCTCTGATATGCTAATGATATTTTTTTTGCTGGAGAGAGGATAAATAATACCACACTGAGATAGTTTTTGGTTCTTAAAAACCGCAAATGTATCCCCTAATGGATATCAACACTTCAAAAAAGCATAAATTATTGGCCCATTTAATGTGAGAAATCATAAAGCTGTTTTTCATGTGGAGGGAGTCTTGCCCTTTTAAATCATTGACAGATCTGTTCATGTACTAACACAGTCAGAATCAATTGACTGTGGCCACATGGGTTCACTGTAAGTATGAAATAGAGACCCAGTGCTTGTTTTATTGCTGTGATGATTCTCGCCCCCCCCCCCCCTGCAAAAAAAAGAATAGTAATAATAAATAAATTAGTCTGCCGGGCATCATCATGTATGGGCTTTAAATAATAGGGTTTCTCTCCTTTTCCCTCTTTCGTTTTCTATTTTTTGCCCCCGACAGCTTTTTTGCTTTATCCATCTTTTCCCATGGACCTCAACTCACTTCTAGCGCCTGCTCCCTCTTCTACGTCAAAATTCTGTGATGGAATCTTATGAGATAGGGTGCCCTTCTCTAGCATGTTAGTCCTATAAAATGTTATATAACCTTAAGGAAATGCAGAAACTATTTAGAAACGCAGAACAGCAGAAACATAAAAAAAATATGAATTTTATTTTATTACTATTATTATTATTTTTTACCATAGCTTTGGCGCCCCCCCTGATGTGGCGCCCCTATGCATCGCATATAGTGCATACCCACTTTTTGCGCCACTGATGATAAGGATGGCAGGTGTGTGAGAATGTGTGTTTTGATACTGGCAGTTATGTGCACTCATGGATGTGTGCACCCTCATCCATGCACTCATCTTCAGGGAGGAAATTATTTCGAAGAACATTGGCTTTCTGCCACGAAAAAAAATAAACCTTACCATATGAGACATGGAAACTCTCATTTGGCTGCTTGTAGAGGCAATTTGAAGCCTGTGAGAAATTTTTCTGGAGATAAATCTCTACTCTGTGCAATGTGCCTCACCCTATCACAGGCTGGGAGAGCTGCAGCTAAAAGCAAAATAATGACCTTGTATTACAGTCCATTAGAGCGCAAATCACTTTGTGCTCCATATATTCTGTGGACAATCATGTGTCCCACCGTCTGTGCAAAGATCACATTACAAAACATTGACACAATGCCAGTTGTGCGACATTCTTAGTGTGCCATGCTCATTCACCCCAGGGTGCCTACGTAGTAAGACAACAACAACAGTGCAACACTGCTAAAACACGCACATGCACCTGGATAAAGAGCTTGTGGGCTGCTAGAGAAAGTAAATAGTTGCATCCTGCCAAAGAGCACATTTAAAAGAAGGGGGTGAGCGAGAGAGAGAGAGAGAGAGAGATGGTCTAATCCTAGTTTTAAACCCTGGTAAAAATAGGACATGGAGTAGAACACAGGGGATTAGTCCAAAGGGATTAACTCTATTTTTTTCCTGGGAGCAGCCACTGCTGAAGGAGCAGTAAGGAGGAAGTGAATGAGTGGAGATGAGAGGGAACGAGTTGAAACAGGAAGGAAAACAAAGTGGTAGAAGCAAAAGAAGATCGAAAGAAGTTAGGAGAACTGGAGAGGAAAGAGTGGAGAAAAGGGAACAGCTAAGGAGAAGAGGGGAGATAAGGAAAGGACTTGAAAAGAAAGGAAATGGGAACAGCAAAAGGCCAGGAGATGAGAGTGTAAAAGAAAGTAAAGGAAAGGAAACAGGAGAAGAGAGGAGAGGACAAAGTAGAGGATAGTACTAGTCTACTTGCGTATAATACATTTGAGTGGACGTCTTTGTCTGTGTGTGTGTGTGTGTGTGTGTGTGTGTGTGTGTGTGACAGAGACTGTATCTCTTTCCCTTGAAATCCTGAATATGAATGTATTCAGGCATCAGTGAAACATCAATAAACTGCATGTTGCTTTGAGGGAATTTCACCTTTGAGTTTGTGTGTGTGTGTGTGCATGCTTGTGTGTGCATGTTAGAAAGAGAGAGAGCACCTGAAGAAACTGGTCAGCAATTATTGTACAAGTGTGCCAGGATGTATATCTCACTTAAGGCCTATTTATGAACCAAAGTGAGGTCAACTAGAGTCTTTGTGTAGCTGTGCATTTTATTTTCCATCCATCTAATAACCAGAGTTAATCACAGACAGCAGAGCCTCCAATATTCCCAGTGTCGAGGACACACTTTATTTCTGGCTCTCATTCACTGCTGCTGCCTCAGCATTCAGTAAAGCCAGTGGCAGCTAGCCCAGAAACACAGTGTGAAAACTCAATGTTTCAAACTGACTCGCAGTGTTTGGCATAGGGGGACAAATGTAATGTTTTCCTACTGCAAGGAGGTCATAAATGCCATTAATCTACACTGGGTGTAGTGAGTGAGGAGGTGACCCTGCTGCTTTAGATAAGAGATTCTCTTCTCTATGGCTTCAGTATCACAGACTGTATTAGGAGTATTTCCATTAATGTTATGCAGTGCCCAGTGACTTTATCACTAGTATCTACAGTATAGCTCATGCCATAAAAGACATAAGCTGCAGATTTTCAGATGTAATTCCTCTTAAAAGCTTCATCAGTTGCCTGGAGATATGGAATGCTGTAAAATGTTCACGTATGCATGCATTGGTTGATGTAAACCATTCTTCTTTTAGTCTAGCCATGGTTTGAAGCTGAGAAAGCCCCTCTGGGCTTTTTGGATTTCTGGCCCTTTCACTTATTCTGATGCCCTTTCTTTTTCTTTTTTCTTTTTTTTTTTTTTACTACCATGCTGCTTGAGGCAAAGCCTTATTTGTAACAGGTAAATGCAGCCTGCAGGTTAAGTTCCTTGAGGGTGAAAGGATACAATTTATGGAAATCTGAGCTTTTGTACAAGGGAATTGAGTTGGTGAGCCCAGACTTATGTCCCATATGTGCAGTGTAAATGTAGTAATCAAAGTGATACACATCCTGGTAGAATATTAATGTAAGTTAGAATATATATATATGCACAGTGCACAGTGAATTTTAATACATCTCTAAATTACTTATTTCATTACAACAATTCGTTGTACAAAAAAAAAAAGAAAATTGAGTGTCAGCAAAAAGTTGTCGGATTTTAATATAAATGACATAAATCGAGTTTGACTCTATATAATCAGACCCGTTGACTATCAAGAGATTTTTTTTAAAGCACAAATGAAATGAGATAGAAAATAATGATAAAGAAAACGGTGTCATAATAACATGTAAATGCTGGTTTGAGTCTCTCTGTCCGCATCTGAGCATCTGCTGAAGCGATGTCACCTGACTGTCCAAACTGCTCTCCTTTTTGGCCCTGCTGACTCGCCGTCGGCCAGTCCCCGCCCTCACGTATAAAACTCGACTACACAGGCTACGTAGCCCTTCTTCCACGTTAACCGGAGCAACTGCCGTTAGACATCGCGACCGGAGAAAGGTAAAGGAGCCGGACTCTGCTTTAATGGAGCTCGCATTGTCCGCAGACCGTGTACAGACCTTTATCTCCTCCTCTTCTACTGCTGTTTACAGGGAACGGATTTGACTTTAAATCGTCACCGCCGTTTCATTATGTGCGTTATCCGGTTTTGCCACGAGTTTCAAATTGTCTCGGGTGTTAGCGCCGGTATGCTTGAGTTTGTCGGTGTGAATTCCCGCCAGTTTTCGGACCCGGCAGGTGTTTGTTATTCTGGGCGCTGATGTGTATGTAGTTATCCGAGCTGCCACCGCCCCGACGCCTTCTATTGGAAATAGATTTTTTTCCCCTACCTCCGCAGCACCGGGAACAAAAGACCATGTGGCTGTCTGTGAAGGCCCGGGCCTGGCCCGACACTTCCCGGGATGCCCTGGCCTCTCCTGCGCTAAGCCGATGACTTTCTCACTATGAAGCGTTTTCTGTCAATGATGATTGCCAAGTAGACCGAGTGAATCTGTCTGTGTGTGTGTGTGTGTGTGTGTGTGTGTGTGTGTGTGTGCGTGCAACCTGGACTCCGGGCCTTCGGCTGCAGCCGCCCCAAACCCAAACGCCATTACCAGCAGTGAGCTGACAGCACTCGGATCGTCTGGGTTGCCTTTCAGGAGGCTGCTGTTTTCTATGTGCACATTTTATTTTAATTGCAAAGTGCGGTTAAGAGAGACTGAGCAGACTCAGTGAGAGGTAAATGATGGATTACTGCAGGCAGTGGTGCTGTGAGCAGGAACTGATGATCTTGTGGATATTGTTGGTCTTGTTTGAAATGCATTTTATCATGCATGACGTGTCTTTCTTCGGGGCCAGGGGGGCAACTGGACGGCTCAGGGCAATGACACTGTTGGTTTGCAGCAAAAGCCTCCTGCACTTGCTGCCACCTTGCTGCAGTGGCAGAAGGAAGATGGCTAATGGAGTTTTTAATTGGAACTATGAAAGCCACAGCTGTGTAAAACTTAACCCTTCTGTTTGTGGCTTTTCAGTCAGTTTCCCTTACACACAATCTTCAGTTTCAGTGGTGCCTGTCGGCAGGCTTGTTGTCTCAGGATTATGTTCCTGTTAGGTGGTGGTCTTGGGGTTAATTTATTTTTATGTTTGTTTTGTGCCTTTTTATTCCTGTGAAGGAATCGCATGAGAACACAAACTTGTTCAAGTGCCAACTAATGGTCTCCATAGGTGACTAATTGTAGAGTGGCAGACTAATGATCGGTTTTTATTTTAATTAAATAAAACTGAAACAACTAATGTACCAGATCTCAGGTAGATGCAACCTCCTGTTTACTTTGACCTGCAATCCAAAACCCACTGAGGAAAATGTTATATTTGAGTAGCAGATGAATGACTAATGACAAACAGGCAGTTGTTTCAATTCTAGACTTTCTAAGTTATTTATAGACTGGTCAGTTTGGGCTGTCTGCTCACGCTGCACGAATGCTGTGATTGACAGGAAAAGTGAACTAAAATGGTGTCAGCTGAGTGTCAGTGGCATGCTCCATCAAGTCTGTGCTGGGATAAAGTTATTTACTGTGTGGGAGTGGCCAGTCAATTCACCAGCAGTACAGTTCAGGTTGTCACACTCAGAGCTCCACACTAGCCTGGGGCTGTGTTGTCTATGCATTTCTCTGTGCAATGGGGTCGGGGCCCTCGGCAGCCGGCCCCACCGCTGACTATGCCAAATGCCAATCAGTGGTGTGAGTGACTGAAGTTTTATCTTCCAGCAGGTTTCTTTTAGTTTGTTTTTGGCCTTTAAGTAACATGTTTTGTTTTTGTTTTTTTTTGCTTTTTTTAAATTGTTTTTATTTCCAGAGTCATGGCTGAGTTGAAGGAACGCACCTTTATTGCCATCAAGCCCGATGGAGTGCAGAGGGGCATCATCGGAGAGATCATCAAGAGGTTTGAGATGAAAGGCTTCAAGCTCGTCGGCATGAAGATGCTCCATGTAAGTAAACTGATTGTTTTGAAAGGAGGTGCTTTCGTAATGGTCGTTTTTATCTGGTGCAGTTGGTGTGGATCTTGTGAGTGTGCAAAGTGACAGTTAAGACCTCCAGTGAGCTGATTAACCTGCTTTGTCTATTCCTGACTGGACCAATCAGCACAGAGGATCCAGGTCTCTTGATCCGCTAACACCTGATCTTTAACAGTGAGACTCTGCTGAGTGTGGTTCATTTATAAGCCTATATTGTGTAAGAATTTCTGTGCAAATGGCATGTGTAATGTAACCCATTTGAGGTAAAGCTTCACCCTAAAGTGACCGGCTGGTGTCACTGATGTAGCAGGTAGTGTCTGATTCAGCATTAGAGAAAGAGGAAGTGATTTACTGACTGAGTTTAGAGCTATATTTTAACTCTTAGTGGTCTGAGCCTATTTGGCCATTTTTGAATACTTTTGATTCTGCCTTTATATACCACATTAAAATGTTTTGCTTACCCATGTTTGGTGTGCCCCCCCCAGCATCTTCATCTATATGATCTGATAACAATTTTTTCACTTTAACCTACTTTATTAACACATTGGCCCCAAGATGCACAGAAATCATCAAATCTGATTTGAAAAATTGTACTTTAAAAAAAAAAGTATTATCAGCAGATTCGACCACTTTTTTCCGTTTTTTAAAATGACGACTATATAAGGAAAAAATGCCGAACCATCGCATTGCACTGTTGTGCTCAGGTTAATATTTTCGTGCTATGAAATTAAGACGATGTGGCTCCGGTCTTACACGGTCTATCAATGTGATAGATTTTCAAAGCTGCACTTTTGGGTGAAGCTGGCGGCAGTGCTCTAGGGGACCTAGTGTTTTCTTGGCAATGCTTTGAAGACCACATTTGATCTGAGACTCCAGAGGGTTAACTTGATTCTGCTGAAACCTTTAAAAGGTAAACAACAGTTGTGGCTCACAATCAGTTTAGAATGAGTCTCATTTCAGCTTCTGCAGCATCAGACTGGTCTGATGGATGTATTCACTGCACATGCGTCTGCAGATTGGTCAGTATCAGTTTCCATTGTTGAAGCTGCTGAGGATTTCTCTGATTCTGTTTTGGTTCATTGTGAATGTAGTTCATCTGGTTGAAGGCTAAGCTGCGTAATGAGCTCAGTATCTGCTCCAGACACGTGTGATTGGTGCATCATCGGGTAGCAGGTCAGTTTGCTCTTGGTTCACTGAGCCAGAAGACGCCTTGGTGTTTCCCTGAACTAATGCTGGGCGGTATACTGCTTCGTAGCGAAAACCGGTTTTTATATTTGCAGGAAACGAAAAATATGAAAAATTAATATAACAAACGTCATACATGTAGCTAGGAAACTAAAATCGGCACCTTCCACACCATCAGGTAAAACCGACAAAGCTAAAGAACAGACGAACAGACAGCACTTTGTGGGGCCATGCAAACCTGTAGGCTATTGATACTTGTGCACAATGCACAATAGTCATGACCAAGAATACGCTATTCTTAGCCAATATGCAGTAAATCTTCTCTCAATCAGTGGAAAATGTGGTCAACATTGAATCATGCATGGAAAAAAAAAAAAAGTACCATCAAATATCGTGAAACCGGGGTAATTCTGAAAAATACCGTGATATAGTATTTTGGTCACACTGCCCAGCTCTACCCTGAACATACGGGGTTCCATGATGCCTCTGCATGCTCTACAGCTGCAAGGGTTCAAACTGCTTCTCTGTAAACATGTGACCTGTTGGGACTTGATGCTTTTCTTATCAATGAAACATTGAGTAACATTTTGCTGTTGAGAGCTGGCTTTAATTTGATATGTTGTCTCCACACACAGGCCTCTGAGGACCTCCTCAAGCAGCACTACATCGACCTGAAGGACAGGCCGTTCTTTCCTACCCTCATCAACTACATGAGCTCTGGTCCAGTGGTTGCCATGGTAAGAAGAGACATTACATTGTCCAAAATTGAAAAGTGCCTCTTGAGTCACAATCTGGAACGTACTGCTTCCTGTCATACACCCGCAGCTTACAAAGGCTCCTGAGAAAATGTTAGTTTCACCTCTTGGTCATGTCTTGTGTCCAGGTGTGGGAAGGCAAGGGTGTGGTGAAGACAGGAAGGGTGATGCTGGGTGAGACCAACCCTGCTGAGTCTAAGCCTGGAACCATTAGAGGAGACTTCTGCATTGACGTTAGCAAGTGAGTCCTGTAGTTGTTTGAGCCCGTCACTGTCTAGAGACAGCAGTGACTCTGAACTTGTTTGTTCTGACTGGATTTTCTGATATTTGTTTTTTTTTCTCAGGAACATCATCCATGGCAGTGACTCAGTGGAGAGTGCTAACAAGGAGATCTCCCTGTGGTTCAAGCAAGAAGAGCTGGTCAGCTACACTAGCTGTGCCTTCAGCTGGCTCTACTGAGCTGCCCCAGATTCTGCAGCAGTCCTCTCTCACTGGTTGGAGACCACTCAAACATTTGCCTCAGACTTCCTGTCTTCACCTGTAGCCTAGAGGGGAGAAGAACTGACATTGAGTTTTTTTTTTATTCCCCATGGTTGTCACATTCCCTTACCCCCCTTGCCCTCATCCTCATACTGTACTGGGGTCTGGAGCTCTTCAGAGGTCCACATCTAGGCTGTATTCATTCCTGGGCTTTTACCATTAGAAACATTCCCCTTATTCCTTCATGTGCAGTTAATGACTAGAAACTTGTCTTTGACTGTTTTTGTTTAATGGTAATCTGCTTTCCAATAAAATGCACACAATACAACTCGTGATTGAAACCTCACTTCATTTATTAGTAAACAGTTATGTGTTTATTAAATCACATTGAGTCATATCTGAAGCTGCAGGGGCGGGACACTAAACATGAAACCCCACAGATATGTTGTATCTTGAAGCACGCTGACTGCAGGAGAAATGATGATGGTTCCTGTTTGTGACTTTGCGGCGGGAGAAAGAAGACCTCAGGCAGCAACAACCCACTCACAATGCAGAGCAGATCCCAGGAGGACATTAAGGTCCAAGGTCATGACCTGCTTCCTTTTGACTGAGGTATTTAAGCCTCAGTTGGACAAAGCTGTTGATCAGTGCTGCAGCATATGAGCTGTTGACACTACAGCAGTTTGTTCTGTCAGGATGTTCATATATGGGGTGGATGGTGTCCAAATGTCCCGCATCTCAACAGTTAATGTGTCTCAGCCTCTAACAAGCATGTCCCATCTCCTTGTGTTTATGCCTTTAAAGTGTTGCATCATGTCAACATGAATGCTCAGTGACAGTCTGGTTTAGTGCTTCTGTCAGGACTATGCATTAAACTGCAACTTGTTATTCTGCAGATCAGAAATTCATTTACAGATACGATGGAGACATAAAGGACTTGGTTTAGTTTTATGAACCACATTTGGACAAAGGCAGATTCCTCTGGAAGAAAGCCACAGGAAACCATTTTGGACTACGATTAAACAAAAAGTTTTAACACTAAAAGACCTTATCAGTCATAGTCTGCTAGACCCTTAAGCCATCGTGTTACTTTTGTGTGGTTAAATATGGAAGACCATAAATAATAAAGTAAGACAATTGTCTAATACAAAATATGACACCGAGATTCAATCAGCAGTCCCGCGGTGCTCCGACGAATAATCCGCGGAATAGCCCCTTTTCACATGACGTCAGACAACTTCCGTTTTGGAACGAAGCAGGGTATCGCTATATCCGGTTTGTGCCTTTTAAACTGAAGATGCGGGAACGTAAGACAGCACTCAGCGAAACTCAGTGTATTTTCTAAAGGTAAGATTTAGACTAATATTTCTTTTGTAGTTTTTATCATCTTCAGTTCACTTGGTATCGTTAGCGATCGTTGCCGTTACGTAGCTGCCTTGACGTGGGAAAGTAACGTAAAGATATGCATGCTAACCGGCAGGCTAACAAGCAGCAACTTCAGCTATAGACTTAATATGATAACGTACTGCAGCCAGGCAGTATCGTATGCACGGGTGGGGATTACACCACCTAATATTCTGTCAATTTACTGTTCAGGATGTCCACCTGAAGTCTGATGTCGATGTAATTAATCTTTTTTCTCTCCCTGTTCTCCTTGTGTCCATCTCTCAACAGCATATTATCCATCATGGCACACTCAATCCTGTTATGCCAGTGTTTGCTGCTATGGCCAGATGGGGTTCCTGGATTGAAGCCGTCCAGTACCTCCAAGGTTGTTCGGGACCTGAGAGTGCTGCTAGAAGAGAAAGAAAACTACTGGAAAGGCCCATGCGATCTTCATTGTTGAGCACAGCACTGAAATCATGACCACAATAACCAAACTGCAGGAGAATTCCAACCCCTCTGTTGCTACTATCCATGGTCAGCTGGAGAACCTCCTCATGCTGTTTGAATATGGCCGCACTGTAGGGGCTGAGGATTGGCGTCCCGGGACCACAGAACGGCTGCAGGAGCTGGATGAGAATGATCGTGCTGCCTGCACTCAGCTCTTTTAGAAGACCATGACTGACTGCTCTGCAAAGTTGCAGAATGTGATGGAAACATACCCCAGCATGGAACTCTTCAAAGCCCTCCCAGCGTTTGACCCAGCAAAGGTAGCTAGCGAGAAAAAACATCCAGGACTACGTCAAGGTGGCCCCTGCCCTTACCTGTGTGTCAGCTGGTGAATGGCACCGCTACATCGACATGGACAAAAGTGATGCTGAGGAGGTCTGTCCTATTGAGTGGTGGGCAGCCAGAGAGGACAGACTGCCCACTCTTGCCCCACTTGCTGCATTGTACCTGCATTTCCCCACTACATCAGTGGATGTTGAGAGACTTTTCTCCCACTATACAATGCTGCTTACACAGTACAGACGGAGCCTTACGGAAAACAACATTAAAATGATTCTTATTGCGAAATTCAACAGTCAGCAGCAGGACTAAGCATTTGAAAAAAACATGTCCGTGGTTCATTGATTATTGAAAACTATATATGGTTCTCTCAAACAAGAATTTGCACAATATTTATTTATGCAGTTATTCCTGATTAATTTATTTGGACAGATGAATTAATGTATGTTTATATGTTCTCAAATATTGCCTTATATTTTTTCTATAAAACCTTTAAGTAAGCTGTTCTTTTCCAATGTACAGAAAACAAACCTGTGGTTTTTTTGGTTAAATTTAATCATACATTTGTTTAAAACTTTTTGAAATTGTTTTTTTTTTCAGATATCTATTGAATAAGAATTTGCACTATATTTACCTATTTATTTATGTATTTATTACATTACTTATTGAAATATCCTAATTTTTATGTATGCTCATGGTGAACCCATAGTTATTGGCAGGTTATTTTTTTCGTAGATTAATATTTAATCTATCTGTTCCCTGTACATCTCTGTGTTTCAGTGTCAAATGTACTTTTTTACACATTTATGTAATTTCAATATGTTCTATAAAATGGTCTTAAGAGAGTAAATCATTCGCTATTGAATGAATACATCAAAATCAAATTTTTGACTATGTGGAGTCAATATGGTGACTATATTTTCGACTTTGTGGTACTTTCAGGTTTACTAGAGTCTCACATCTTGAGTTCAGGTTGCTATGCTGCCCTCACATCTATGTTGCCCCACCAATCCAACCCATATACCCGTATATAGGCATGGGGGACAGGGGACACATGCACATTTCTTTAGTGACACTTGCCGGGTCTTTCCTATTCTCAGCAGCTTTTCTGCCCCTTAAAGCTTGCGTTTTATCTGCAGGAGTTTTGAGCAGTGATTGAATCTGAGGTCTCTGAGACTGTGGTTACTTGAATATTGTCAGCTAAAATGCTTGTGTCATCCCAGTGAGGTCACAGTGAGTCAGCTATACTATATCCATAATATTTGGAATCCCAAATATGAGTTCCATGATGTCAGCATGGCAGCCCCTTATATGGATTTTATTTAAAGTAGCACTATGTTCACCCCTTTAAGCGCTGGTGCAGGACAAAAAAACTTTTCCAGTGATTAAAAAGTCTGCACAAACAACTTTTATGCTCCACCGATTTATTGTGCAAAAAAGTTAGTTTGAGTCTGATGTCACGATGATGACACGGTTTGTTGGGTTCTGATATCATGCTGACACAGCCATATTTGGGGATAGCTACAGTGGAAACGCTATATGGGTCCGTGGTCTGCCCACCCCCCATATTTGGGAGATTGTCCAGCCTTCCATCGTGCACCCACCTATTAAGCAATTTTAAAATAGCATTTTGCATGTTAAAAGTTGCTACCTTTGCTCCAAACACATGGATTATTGTACAAGATAACCGTTTAACGCCTTAAAAGGAAAAAAAATAAAAAAAAAAAAAACTACTCCGCAGAATATCGCAGATTTTCCTCGTGAATCATCGCAGAAAACCAGAAAAAAGTCCTCAGATTCCATTTGGGTTAGGTGATCAGCTATAACATTACGACCACTGTGATGTGGAGTGAGTAACATTGATTTTCAGTTACACTGCACTTGTCAGTGGGTGGGATATAGAGACAGAGCGCAACGCGTCATACTCCGAAAGCCACGCCCCCATAGCTTTTTATAGCCCAAACGTTTCAAATCTGCCCCAGTTTATGGGGTTAAAACGTAGTTGGGTGGATGTACGTTAGCCTTGGTAGGCTTCAGCTCCTACAGTTAGCCTTGCCAATTCAGCAACCTTAGAGTTAAAAATAATTAGTGTGCGCATTATCTTTTTATTAGCTATATAAAATTTAACATTACACACTATTATTATTATTATTATTACTACATACTAATTATTATTACCCTTATGTTACAAAATATTCTAATAAAAGTTTGGCATGAGAAGAGTATCCAGTGAGGGCTAATTGCTTGTTATTGCAATAAACCTTTTATTTTGGTATAAATTTTATGTAACACTGAGCAGGCAAAAGGCTACTTCCACCACTTTTTATTAACCGGGTCCAGTGTCGGAGACCTGAGAACGAACACATACACGAAAAAAAAAATAGACTTTATTTCATAGAAATAGTTCATAGGTAAATCATTGTTTGTCACCTGTTAGTCTGCCTCAGTCAAATCTGAAAGATAAAAGTAAAAAAAAAAAAAAAAAGAGAGAAAATGTTACGATTTACATTGCTGTAGTTTTAGTAAACTTAACATAGTTCAAATCAATTAACACAAGTATAAACAATATTGCACAGCAAACCATTTATTTCCTATTGTTTTCTATTGCCTGCCAAGCACTTCCTGGAACTTTTGGGGGCTACATAGATCATGTGATCGGCGAGTGTTTTGAATTTCCGTTGGCGCCACTCTGTCTCTAAAGGCACTCTAAAGCAGTCTAACTGTCTTCGTGGCCAGTGGCCCTAAACAGCCACGATCGGCCCCCAACCACACCACTTCCGGTGAATGCAAAATAACCAGGCTTGTCTCGAGCAAATTGCCCCGCTTCCCAGACACACCTGCTGCTCCCCTCGGCTCTGCTTTAAAAAAGGTCACCATCTCAGCAATCTAGTCTCCAGTCTTTGACTGTAACTGAGAAGTTTAAATCATTTCAATATCGCCTTTGGCCATACAGTGAGTTTTCTGTATATGAACCTTTTGCTCTGAAAAACCACAGTTATACAATAGCTTTTTGTTAAATTATCATCTAACTTCATTATATTAATGTAGTGATCATAACATTTGCGGGTGCTATACATTTTATTTAACATAGCAAAATAATATTGGATCTATTACTATTGCCTATCATTCAAATTAGAAGACTACCTCATGTGCTGTGATAAAATTCTTCCATGTTTGGTGTCTAGTCTTCAAGTGGATCATTTTTTTAATTTTTTGTTAAGGTAATCATGTTCATTTGCATATGCTAACACACGGCCACAGTTTATTTCACACACTTATAGCTAAATGTGGCTAGCTGCTCCCCTCGGCTCTGCTTTAAAAAGGTCACCATCTCAGCAATCTAGTCCAGCTGAGTATGTTTAGCTCTAGAGTCTCTCAGGGCAGCAACCGCGCATCTCAGGTGAAGCTCATCAGTCTGTAATGAGCCGCCATGGCAACGGACACACACACCAAACCCCAAGTCCACTACATCCATTATTTATCTTCCTTTTTGTTAGGAATACACACTCACACAACAATGAGTATTTACAGATCTTTGGATGCCCAGAACTTTTTTTTGTAAGTGGATGGGTCCAAGTTGTTTACCACCATAAACTAGCCAACTCTGACTGCCCGGTCTTCAAGGCTGCGTTAGCTTAATTTACAGCAATATAGTTAGCCTAATATATATTTACTCAAGATGTTTGACTTACCGGTGACAAAATGCTTGCTAAACACGTGACGTACGCATATTGTGTGTCAGGATCCCAGAGTTTTCCAGTTCCAGTTTTTCCCGACGACGGCGCGCTCGCTTCTCACCGCCTGTATCCACTTCTGTCGTCCTAAAGGCTTCTTTTTTTCTGTTCGGCAGCTTCTAAAAACTTAGATCAGGGTTATTTACCCTGTTAGCAGTGCACCCTACCACACAGCAGCTTTTGGGCATTTGTTTGTGTTTGCTGGCACACGGAGAATGTCAAGCGACACTTTCTCACTTTGACGCCCTCCGCTGTGGGTGGGGCTTAAATGCGCTCTGTCTCTATATCTGGTTACCATAGACACCTGTCAGTGGGTGGGATCTTTTAGACAGCAGGTGAAATTTTAGTCCTGAAGTTGTTGAAGCAGGAAAAATTGTAGTGTGAGAGAAGAACCAAAGTCAGATCATCTCCACCACTGCAGCTCTGTGGGAGATCAGACCTACCAGAAGTAGTCCAAGGAAGGAAAACCACTGAACCAGCTGCTGCTGATTGCTGTTACTGTAATCTGATTACATTCCCGGTAATGCAGGGATTTAATGCGTTATAATTTCCAAACAGCAATTAAAATAAGGTTAATAATCCATGTAATGACAAAATTTGTTAAAAAGTCAAGAGACACAAGTTCTATTGCTATCTGATGGAATATGTATTTCCCAGTAAAGTGTCTTTAGTAGCTAAACAGGTTTTCCCTTTTTTCAGCAGAAACAAATGTAAGTAAAATGAATTAGTAGAGTTACTAATAATGCAACTAATAATTTTTTAACTCAAGTGATCAGTACAGTAAATTGATTAGTTTTATACAGTGTAATCAGTAATTTGATCACATTTCTAGAGTAAGTTGCACAATAATGCAGAGAATTACAGTTTGTTGTGTATGAGGCTGTGTAGCTGCAGACCAGTCAGGGTGTCCATGCTGTCTCCTGTCCACCACCAACACCTCCAAACATGGACACAGGAGCATCAGAACTGGACTATGGAGCAATTGAAGAAGGTGATCTGGTGCAACGAATTACATCCCAAGCTAAACCAGGTCCAGACCAGGAACAGCCCTTTTTGGAAACAGTATTCTCTAATGTCAGTGGCCTCTTTCAGCAGGATAATGCTCCCTGACTCACTGCAACAATGTTCAGGAATGATTGAAGAACAACAACCAGTTTGAGGTGTTGACTTGGCTTCAAATTCCCCAGATCTCAATCTAGTCCAGCATCTGTGGGAAGAGCTGGACAAACAAGTCCAGATCCATGGAAGCTCCACCTCACAACTTCCAAGATTTAAAGGATCTGCTGCTAATGTCTTATTCCAGAGACCAGAGCTCAGCTTCAGAGGTCTAGAGGAGTCCAGACCTCAAATATCCAGATTAATTTGACAGCTAAAGAGACCTACACGTTAGGCAGGTGGTTATGTTATGACTGGTGTGTGTATAAACATTGATATAAGTCTGTAGCGGGATAAGAAACTCCTCAGATCGATCTAATGCTGTAATCCTAATAATCCTGTATAATTCTACAGTTCTTCAGTCAGAGGGAACAGTTCACTGCAGAAAGAGTCTTTTTACTCCTACCGCTGTCAATTTGCTTTAATGCAGCCTTGTAATACACTGTACATGTCCACACAGGTACATGACTGAATGTTAGGGCATAAAAATCTGATTTAAATTTGGTTGTGAAGACCTGAACAGAGTGGGACAGTTTGATACCAGCAGTGAGAAAATGTCAGACCAGAAAATGGGATGTTTCCATTGTCCAGTCTTGATGAAACAAAGACATGGATGAGAATTTTAATGTCAGTGATGGTAGACGGAATGGATGAGAAAAGCAGATCTTAGTGAGATTTTTAATGTGCCGATGGAACAGGGGTGGAGTCAAATGTGGCGGCAATATTAGTGGCTGTGACACACAGTTACAGTAACATGATCAAACTGGTCTTAAAGTGAGTTGGGCCAATGGACATCAATTCAGAATGCACTGCCATGAACTGATTCACTGAGCTGGTTCTTGCAAGAATCCGGAGCTAAAAGTGACAAAGCAATTCCACGGTGTTTGGAGTCGTAAGCCTTTTTATTCAGTGTAAAAGTCAAATCTTACAAAAATCACCAGATAAACTTTCACAGCCATGCGAAAACAGTTTGCAATGCTTGTAAACAAAGAAGCCATCCATTACAACCAGTATTATGATCCAAACATTTGGCTTTATTTACAAAGTCTATCAAAGCTTGATCACAGCACAAATTTACCATATGAAAGGAAACTAGTATACACTATCAAAAAGATGTACAAACTTTAAACTGCAATCTAATAATGTACCTCAAGGGTCAGTGTTAATATCAATAGATTTATAATTATTAACATAGATTTTTTTTTTTTTCATTTGTATCCAAAATAAATTTTGCACCATAACCCTCTCAATTCACAAGTATTTTCAGACAATAGTAATTCCAATACATTAAGTAATTTTTATCAAATATATATAGCACCACAATATAATGGTTTAATATAATTAGGGGGGGACTATCACATACAAAAGACCCGTGTTAGTATTCAAGGGAAAAAAAATAAAAAATAATAATAATATCTGACTCCAGCCATCACTGCTCACGTCCAGAACCGGATCAGGTTCAGGAAAAACTGTCCGGTATGAAAGCTCATCACCACCAAAAACACACGCACACAATTAGATAAAAGGTAATCCCAGATAAAAATCGAATGACTCCTGAAAAATCTAAATTATGAGATAAGAAAAATTATCAGAAAACAGCAATCATTTGGGATTATTTCAATTATATACATATTACATAAAAGATTAAACAATTTATTTTAATATGGTAACAAAAATATATGCTTAGTCAAATTGATTATATTAAGCTGTGATAGAGTCACATATTAAATGATAGAAATTTTTTATGAACTTTATCTTTGTATCTCATCGTATTATTTAAATGATCATTCATTGTCTTTTATTCTGTTGGTGGAGATGGGCTTCCATTCCTTCCTGTTTACAGTGGAGGAGGAAAAAACACAGACGGACTGAAGACCAACCAATGACATCACAGAGGGGGGGAAAAAATAAAAAAATAAAAATTAGCACAATGTCAGTACAGTGGGTTATGTTGTACATGCATTCAGCTGATCAGTGCACCCAATCCCAACTCAAAAAGATGCAAAAATCACTTCATTCTCCAGCTGCTGACGACCAAACCCTTAAAATACACAGGTAACCATGGAAAGAGGTCAAACGTGTTCCATTTAGAGATTTGGGGCTCAATGTAAAACAAGAAAGTTTTATATCTACAAGGAAAAGTGAGAAACAGAAGATCCAAAACAGTACTGATTGTGCCATTGATTAATTAGGGAGAATCTGGGGAAGGGTAGCAGCAGTTAGTCCTTAGAACAGTCTTTTTTTTTTCTTTTTTGTACTAAGCTATGAATGCAGTTTTGTACTTTTAAGAAGTACATTTTTTTTTATGCTTCATTCTTCCCTCCAACCTCGATGGAAAATAACTCCTATGACAGATCCAAACTTGAAACTTGTCTGCTTCAAATGATTGTGAGACAATGTCTTTTATTGCTCATTTGGTCTTAGGAGCGCAGCTTTTCGGCCAAACTTTGTTTTCCATCTGATCAGGAGACAAATTAAAATGGAAACTGGTAGAGATAAATTTCACATCCCGGAAAGAAATCAAAAAGCTACAAAAAGCAGACTGAACCAAAAAATTCAACAAACATCCAACTGACTTTTGTCGTTACTGAAATGTCAAATTTAACGCGAAGAGTGAACCAAAACATGAGGAAAAGCACAGGAAATAACAATTGAGAATAATTGAGATAAGACCTTGGTTGTTAAATAGTATAGAAGCAAAAGAGTACCATAATAATTACAACTTTATAAACTACAGATTATATTTTTTGTGGTATTAAACCACCCATCTGAACATGTATAATAGAAGCTAAAGGATGAAAAATGTATTCTGACTTAAATACATAAAACAAATATCCCTAATGATCAAATCAGAAATTTTTCTTTTGCATTTTGGTGTCTGAATTTCAACAAGCAAATTTGATAAACCTGAAATACAGATTATATTTTACTGGTTTATAAACATCCCTTTTTCTGGTTTATTAAGATTTTTTTCTGGAGTAAAAGATATTAACTTGTGTGCACAAATAACAAAAATAAAAAAGTGTTATTATAGCACATCTCACTTTTTTTATCTGACTACTAAAATATGTACAATAGAGAAGTGTATTGATTAGGAAATCAATAGAAATAGGACAAATACAACAAATTCAGTGGTTTGCAAAATTCAACTGTAGTTGAATGTCACAAATGAATGTAGATGAGCTCACTTATTAAGGTAAATTTTTGCTTCCATAGCGCACGCATAATGAAAACACTTTTTGAGCTTTTCAAATCCAGCTGATTCAGACCTGTAGTTAAAACCCTTTACAACCAAAAAAGAAAAACAAACTTCCTGAGAATTGAACCATGAACCTTACTGGTAGGAAGAGAAATTATGGATCTTTGACCGTCACTGAGAAGTTTAAATCATTTCAATATCGCCTTTGGCCATACAGTGAGTTTTCTGTATATGAACCCTTTGCTCTGAAAGACCACAGTTACACAATAGCTTTTTGTTAAATTATCATCTAAGTTCATTATATTAATGTAGTGATCATAACATTTGCGGGTGCTATAAATTTTATTTAACATAGCAAAATAATATTGGATCTATTACTATTGCATATCATTCAAATTAGAAGACTACCTCATGTGCTGTGATAAAATTCTTCCATGTTTGGTGTCTAGTCTTCAAGTGGATCATTTTTTTTATTTCTTGTTAAGGTAATCATGTTCATTTGCATATGCTAACACACGGCCACAGTTTATTTCACACACTTATAGCTAAATGTGGCTAGCATCAGGAGGTAGTAGATAAACAGCTGCAAAGATCTAGCTCTTAGAAGAATGAACGAGAAGTCTTGTCATCTCCACGGCTGAGCCTGGACATCCGACTAGTCAGGATTTGTTGCCCCATACCATCATAGTCATGAATATATATTTATATATATATATATATATATATATATATATGTACAGAATCTATGTATTTATGCCACTTTTAGATACTGTCATCTGTGAATGCTGCCCTCAGAGACTATTGGAAAAGCAGTGCATTGTTTATGTTTCATTATTAATGACAAACCTGTTACTCTGTGGCTCAAGTGAATCATACACTAGCTTGCATACATATGGCTCTGATATGAGAACAACCTAAGCAATAACTAAAAAGAAAAAACAAACCAAAAAAAACATGAAGTTTTGCATATTACCCTACTGAAATATTCAACATATTCTTCCTGCACATTTGGATAACAGAAATGTTTTGATGATGCAGAAGCAGATGTTCCAGCTGTTCTCTGAACATGACGCCCATATCCATGGTTCAATTATACAAACTGAGTTTTGATGCTACAAATGCTGAACATATGGAGTCCTGATTGTGCCACATTTTCAGTGTTTTATCACACTTAATCCATTCATATTTTTATGGAATTGTTAAAATGTAAACAAACCAAAAAAAAAAGCCAAAAAACATATAATTTTGATAATGAATAATCTTGTCAGTAATTAAATTGAAGTAACACAAAGGGGTTGCCATTTTTAATATGACTCCCCTATTACATCAATGGGAGTTGGTCCAACAAATATTAATCATTAATGATTTTAACATCCAATTCTTCAGAGTAAGTTCATTTTAATTGGCAAATTTAAATCTTTTTTTTTTTTTTTAATCAAAGTATAAATCATGTAGTTTTTGTAAAATGTATGGCACAACCCAGACTCCATATAAATAAGGAGTTCTAGGTAGAACTCTCTGCAGACCTGGTCTAAAACTGCAGAAGCAGCTAAGTCTGCATTATGAATCACTGCTGTAGTGCAACTTTTGACAAAGCGATGCATCTGCCAGCCCCCCGTCTATATGCTGTACAGTTGGGCAGACACTAAGCCATTGTCAGTCAGTTGTGTTATCCGCTGTATATAAGACTGCCAGCAGCTACATCCAAACTATAAAGGTCAAAGTACATAATGTAGGGTTGGCCAGTGGGAATAACCCCATCATACCAGTAAGGTTTCTCTTATGTTTTATACCCTGCTGCTCACATACAGTGAAACTATAGAAAGTTGTTAGTATTCTTTAAAACCAAGGTGTTTTTCTTTAAGTGGAATGATCTCCACAGCTCCATCATTTTTGTAGAACATCACAGCACAAAGAGCTTAAAATCCAAACTGAAATTTTCTTTGAACTACGGGAGAAAACGGGGCTGCATTTACCAACAGGTATTGGGTGCTTTTGAGGGATTTTTTTTTCTGCTACTGTGACTGGTCCTTAAAACTGTGGTATACTATCAAAGCTGCCCAACGGGAGATTAGCTGGTTTGATTAAGTGTTCACTGCCTTGTGTGGTCTATTGTAACCAACAGAAAAGGTAGCTGGACTAAGGTCACAGTTTTGAGGAGGGTGTTTTTAAGTCATAATAAAAATATATGGTTATAATAAAAACCAGTTTCAACACAACCCCTGCTTCATGTAGCTCAAAGTCTGTAGAGAAGCACTTTTTAATGAAAGCCCAATGGAATGTGAAAGATTTTTTATATATACACAATACCCAACCTCAGAAAATTGTATAAGGACGAGCATGTCTGCAACATCTGTGTAAGATGTTATTCTCAAAAGCTGTACCAACAAAAGAAAAGTAAAAAAATTTTAATTGAAAAAAATCTAGTTATCGTCCTTAATGTTCAAGGTGAATTTTTAAACCTAGATTCAAACAAACAAAAAAAAACTAACGTGATACTTGCAAAACACTAAGAGGGTCACCTTATCTAATATCAAATGTAAGCAGATGGCTGTGCTGATGATTTTGGTCTTGGGCTCTTGGGTATTTTTCATTGTTTTCTTAAGGATTCAAGATCAACAATCAATCACAAATAGCTGTGTCAAGTAATTTTAGTGACTTTGATGGGGTTCAACAATTTTTGACTTGAATTAAATTATGGACCTTGAATTGGACCTTTGTTGTGCAATGTTTGCATGAGAAACGAATGCAGCTGTGGAAACCATATTGCCAATATTGGGAGTAGCACATTATCTGTAATGCTGAGCAGCACAGTACTAGGATCTCTCATCATATCACAATCCTTGATCTATACTCTGTTAATTCTATTTGAATAGGTCTTCACATACTATATAAATATAATCACCTCTGTAAAACAATGCACATTATGTTTCCCACACAGCCACCAAAAATGTAAATGCAAAATAAGCACATAAAGACAAAAAATTAGTCATTATTACCAAAAAAAAAAAAAAAAAAAAAGAAAAAATAAGAGAAAAATCTTCAAGTACTTTCAACAAAGTAAAAGTCCACCTGGCAATATGAAAATAAACAAAATATACAGAACTCTGCTCCTCTTCCTGCCAGCCTTTCTTATCTCCTCAGGCCATTCAGTGGGTGACTCTTGACATTTTAGTGTGAGTGCGTGCGTGAGAATGTGTGTGTGCGTGTGTGTGTGTATGTGTGTGTGTGTGTAAGACCTGGCTCAATAAATGGTTCTCACAGTTTCTACAGGTCTCTGTGCGTGGCCCAGATTGTGGCAAAGGCAGGACAGGTTTATGTTAACCCCCAATTTCTGTGGAAAAAGGTTGTCTTCTCAAATCCATCTAAGTAGATATGGTCCAGCTTGATGCTTCAGACAGAGGAGGGAAAGCCGATGTTGCGTCCCCAAATTGGGTACGATAGAAAATGCCCAAATATTTTTGACCCAGGGGGTTTTCCAGCCTCTCACTCAGTTTGCATGGGTGATAACATGCCCACACAGCTACAATGTTAGAAGACTGTCCAGAGGAATGTTCCTTTCAGGATTTTTAGAAGCAAGAACTCAACCCCTGTTTCCTCTTCAACACCATCTCCTGTGCTGATTCCATCGAAGGCCCGTGGTGTTGGTCTGAGTGTGATTCAAGGCTAGTTTTGACTCTTGATGTTCCTAATCCTTGATGAGGTTTTCCAGAGGTTTGTCCAGTCCCGATTTTGTCCTGCTCTTTCTTCTCGACCCCATGATCTCAGGGCTCCTGTTTGATGTAGTAGCTGCCCGAGCCATTGCTTTCCTGGTCGGAGGTGCCCTGTGAGAAGGTGAACTCATCCACCTCTGCTGTCTCCTCCTTCATTCGCAGGAGAGACTCTACAGATGGGACAGAGACAGATAAGAGAGAGAACAGCAGCACAGATGAGCCACTTGTGTTCATGCACTGAGTGAAATAAAGGACCCTTTGTCTTTGTTCCAGGCATTAATTTCAACTCCACATGCATGACAGGCATCAGGAGAAAAACTTAAAAAAAAAAAAAAAACATGTCAAATGAAACAAACATGCCTTATGATCGTTTCAAGTGGATACTATTAAGTGGAAAAATTTACTCCAGCAAATTAAATGAATAGTATCACTCTAGCCTTTTACTGACAGGAGGAAATATTCATGTGAGAACAATGACAATGGGCATATACAAACAAAAGTCTAACTGACAATAGAACATGCAGCATCAGCAGCATCCAGGTCCACAGCGAAGCTCTTCAGAGAACTGTCTCCTGTCAAAAACACCCCGAGCCTCAGATGGCTCTGTGCTGTGCTGGTTTTGATCTTTAGTGCAACGTTACCTGATTTGTGAATTTGGTGGAGGTGGGTTCGGGGTCGGGGCCGAGCGGGCCCCTGGGCAGGGTAAGGGGGCGGACTCTGCTCTTCGTCCCCAGAGAAGCTGCTCCTCCTCCTGCCTGCCTGACTGAAGGGTCGTCGACCAACCGGAATCTTCCTCTCTAAACACCAAGCCAGACTCAGGTAAGCTACCAGGGGCTTATTAAACACAGGGGTTCAATTCATCTGAAGTGTGGTCTCAATGTTCAAATTGTGTATTAGAAAGGAAAGTAAAAATGGTTAGAGCTTTAGTTAAAATGTTTTAATTTCACCTCAAACTGTAGAAACTTGATATGCCCATCTGAATAAGCCCCTGGTAAGCTGTTCTCAAACTGCTAGACCCAAGTAAGCAGATGCACCATTAGCTACCAAAAGCAGAGTTCCACAACCGGCCTAGTCTATAGGAGACTGGCTGTCAATATTTCAAATAAATCATTTCATAAAAATACATTTTCATCTGAGTAGCATTCATTACAAATTAAGACGCATACAGTTTATGAGGACAGAGATTTTCAAACTCTAGCGCGGCCTCAACTCTTACAAGTAGTAACATTGATATTAGTGTTTGTAACAATGAATTTTCATGTCTATTTGTCATTTAAACTTTTATTTTTTAATATTGAAGTTAATATTTTTTTCATTAAAGGAAAAGAAGGTGCTAAAAAAGCTGGAGGATTAAGGGGGTCATCTGCAATTTCCCTGAGGGAAGTCACTGAAGTAGTCAAACAACTCCACAGTGGCAAAGCCCCAGGGATTGACAAGATCCCTCCTGAAATGTTGAAGGCTCTGGGTGTTGAGCGGCTGTCATGGATGACACGCCTCTTCAACATTGTGTGGGGGTCGGGGGCAGTGCTGAAGGAGTGGAAGACCAGGGTGGTAGTCCCACTTTTTAAAAAGGGGGACCAGAGGGTGTGTGCCAACTATAGAGGCATCACACTACTCAGCCTCCCTGAGAAAGTTTAATCCAAGGTGCTGGAAAGGAGGGTCAGGCCGATCATCGAACCTCTGATTGAAGAGGAACAATGTGGGTTCCGCCCTGGTCGTGGAACAACGGACCAGCTCTTCACCCTTGCGAGGATCCTGGAGGGAGCCTGGGAGTATGCCCATCCAGTCTACATGTGTTTTGTGGACCTGGAGAAGGCGTACGACTGGGTCCCCCGGGAGTTTTTGTGGGGGGTGCTGCGGGAGTATGGGGTGAGGGGGTCACTTTTAAGGGCCATCCAATCTCTGTACAACCACAGTGAGAGCTGTGTGCAGGTATTCAGCAGTAAGTCGGACCTGTTCCAAGTGAGGGTTGGCCTCAGCCAGGGCTGCGCCATGTCACTGATACTGTTCGTGATTTTCATGGACAGGATTTCTAGGCACAGTCGAGGAGGAGAGGGGTTGCAGGTCGGGGGGCTCACGATCGCATCGTCGCTTTTTGCGGACGATGTGGTGCTGTTGGCACCATCGGTCTGATGGGACCATCATGTCTCACTGGACAAGTTCACAGCTGAGTGACGAAAAAACGACAGAGAGAGCTGAGCCGGAAAGCGAAGGTCGATCTTCGTTCCTACCCTCACCTATCGTCATGAGAACTGGATCATGACCGAAAGAATGAGATCACAGGTACAAGTGACCGAAATGAGATTCCTCAGAAGGGTAGCTGGCTTCTCCCTTAGAAATAGGGTGAGGAGCTCAGTCATCTGAGAGGAGCTCAGAGTAGAACTGCTGGTCCTTTGCATTGAGAGGAGCCAGTTGAGGTGGTTTGGGCATCTGGTTAGGATGCCTCCTGGGCCCCTCCCTTGGGAGGTGTTCCAGGCATGTCCAGCTGGGAGGAGGCAGACCGAGGACCAGGTGGAGAGATTATCTCTCCACTCTGGCCTGGGAGCGCCTCGGGATCCCACAGTCAGAGCTGGTTGATGTGGTCAGGGAAAGGAAAGTCTGGCGCTCCCTGCTGAAGTTGCTACCCCCACGACCCGACCTCAGATAAGTGGATGAAGATGGGTGGATGGATGGAAAAGAAGGTGTCAATATGCCTTCATTGCTATTTTCCTTCACTATATAAATATCCCTGTTATTATTATTGTTGTTGTTATAAAGTTGATTATGTAGACTACTGTTGTACTGAAATAAAAAACATAAGTCAATTTTTGTCAATTTTCCCCTCTCTCAACCCAACCAGTCGAGGCAGATGGCCGCCCCCCCGAACCTGGTTCTGCCCGAGGTTTCTGCCTCTAAAAGGAAGTTGTTCCTTGCCACTGTCGCCAAGTGCTTGCTCATGGGGGGATCTGTTGGGTCTCTTTAAATCATTTTATAAATGTTTGGTCTAGACCTGCTGTATTATGTAAAGTGCCTTGATGTAACTTTGTTATGATTTGGCGCTATACAGATAAATCTGATTTGATTCAATAAACGTACAAAACCCAACTTTCTTTTTAAAAGAAATAAAATCTACTTTTTATACTTTGATAAATAATCACAAATGATTGTTTTTAATAATCTTCAGTCATTACTGCTGACAACATTACACTGCCATAATAATAATAATAATTAAAAACAAAAAAGCAAAAAACAATGAATGGACTTTCATTTTCAAACTTTCATTCATTCATTCATCTTCAACCACTTTATCCGTTTCTGGGTCGCGGGGGGTGCTGGAGCCAATCCCAGCTCACACTGGGTGAGGGCGGGGTACACCCTGGACAGGTCACCAGTCCATCACAGGGCCAACACACAAAGACAGACAGAGACAAACAACCACTTACACTCACACTCAGACCTACGGACAATTTAGAGTCACCAATTAACCTAAGCATGCATGTCTTTGGACGGTGGGAGGAAACCCACACTGGCATGGGGAGAAATGGCTGATCAGTGTATATCCTGGATATATTTCATAGCTCTGCTGTGGGCCATCTGTTATCTCCCCAGGCTCGGGAACCAAACTCATGACCTTTTTGCTGTGAGGCGACAGTGCTAACCACTATGCCGCTGTGCTGCCTATTTTCAAACTTGTTAATTTGAACTTATGAAACTCCTGATTAGTCTAGATGGAATAAAGCTGATTTGAATATAGATTTTGTCATACATGATATGAATATATGGAAAATTAATGTGATCTTAATGTGACCTTATCATGGTGGAGAGATTTGCGTGTCCCTGTGAACCTGGGAGCTATGTTGTCTGGAGCTTCGTGCTCCTGGTAGGGTCTCCCATGGCAAATAGGTCTCAGGCGAGGGGCCAGACAAAGAATGGTCCACAAAGACCCCATGAAAAACAGAAAAGGGAACAAGAAATCCTGCCCGAAGGAAGCCTGGGTCCCCCGTCTGGAGCCAGGCCCAGATGGGGAGGCCATACACGAGCGCCCGGTTGTTGGGTCTGCCACGGGGCCCAAAGAAGCCACGTGGATAATGCCCCCCCGTGGACTCACCATCTGCAGGGAAGACTGATGGGGTCGGGTGCACTGCCAAATGGGTGGCGGTGGAAGTGGGGGGTCCCGGCAGACCGGACCCGGGTGGCATAGACTGGCCCTGGGGATGCGGAACGTCACCTCGCTATGGGGAAAGGAGTTGGAGCTGGTGCGGGAGGTGGAGCGCTACCGGTTGGATCTGGTAGGGCTTGTTTCCACGCACAGCCGAGGCTCTGGAACCGTGCTCCTTGACAGGGGTTGGACTCTTTTCTTCTCCGGAGTTGCCCAAGACGTGAGGCGCCAGGCGGGTGTGGGGATACTCACAAGCCCCCGGCTGAGTGTCGCTGTGTTGGAGTTTACCCCGGCGGACGATAGGGTCGCCTCCCTGCGCCTTAGGGTGACAGGGGGGAAAACTCTGACTGTTGTCTGTGCGTATGCACCAAACAGCAGCTCAGAGTATTCGGCCTTCTTGGAGAACCTGAACGGGGTCCTGCATGGGGCCCCGGTAGCGGACTCCTTGGTCCTACTGTGAGACTTCAATGCACACGTGGGCAATGATGGAGTAACTTGGAGAGGCATGATAGGGAGGAACGGCTTCCCTGATCTGAACCCGAGTTGTGTTTTGTTGTTGGACTTCTGTGCTAGTCATGGACTGGCCATAAAAAACACCATGTTCGAGCATAAGGAGGCTCATTAGTGTACTTGGTACCCGAGCACCCAAGGCCGAGTTGGGTCAAGTGGCGGGGGAAGCCTCCAGACAGACCTGGTAAGCCCAAACGTGTGGTGCGGGTGAACTGGGAACGTTTGGAGGAGCCCCCTGTCCGGGAGGCCTTCAACTCCCATCTCCGGCAGAGCTTTTCCAACATCCCTGTGGAGGCTGGGGGCATTGAGCTTGAGTGGTCAATGTTAAAATCCTCCATTGCCGAAGCTGCAGCGGAGAGCTGTGGCCTCAAGGTCCTGGGTGCCTCAAGGGGCGATAACCCTCGGACACCAGGGAGACACCAGTGGTCAGGGAAGCAGTTGCAGGGTACCAGCAGGCCCGAAGGGCTGCGGCCTCGGTGGTAGCGGAGGCAAAGCAGTGGGAGTTTTTGTGGGGTTGCTGCGGGAGTTTGGGGTGAGGGGGTCACTTTTAAGGGCCATCCAATCTCTGTACGCCCAAAGCCCAAAGTGCGGGTATTCGGCAGTAAGTCAGACTTGTTCCAAGTGAGGGTTGGCCTCCGCCAGGGCTGTGCCATGTCACCAATCCTGTTCATGATTTTCATGGACAGGATTTCTAGGCGCAGTCGAGGAGGAGAGGGGTTGCAGGTCGGGGGGCTCAGGATTGCATCGCTGCTTTTTGCGGACGATGTGGTGCTACTGGCACCCTCGGTCTGTGACCTTCAGCTCTCACTGGACAGGTTCGCAGCCGAGTGTGAAGCGGCTGGGATGAGGATCAGCAACTCCAAATCAGAGGCCATGGTGCTCAGTAGGAAACCAATGGACTGTCTACTCCGGGTTGGGAATGAGTCTTTGCCCCAAGTGAAGGATTTCAAGTACCTCGGGGTCTTGTTCACGAGTGGGGGGACTTTGGAGCGTGAGATTGGCCAGAGAATCGAAGCAGTGGGAGCAGTACTGCAGTCGCTGTATCGCACCGCTGTTACAAAAAGAGAGCTGAGCCGGAAAGCGAAGCTCTCGATCTTCAGGTCAATCTTCGTTCCTACCCTCACCTATGATCATGAGAACTGGATCATGACCGAAAGAATGAGATCACAGGTACAAGTGACCGAAATGAGCTTCCTCAGAAGGCTAGCTGGCTTCTCCCTTAGAGATAGGGTGAGGAGCTCAGTCATCCAAGAGGAGCTCAGAGTAGAGCCGCTGCTCCTTTGCATTGAGAGGAGCCAGTTGAGGTGGTTTGGGCATCTGGTTAGGATGCCTCCTGGGCCCCTCCCTTGGGAGGTGTTCCAGGCATGTCCAGCTGGGATGAGGCCCCGGGGCAGACCAAGGACCAGATGGAGAGATTATATCTCCACTCTGGCCTGGGAGCGCCTCAGGATTCCCCAGTCAGAGCTGGTTGATTTGGCCGGGGAAAGGAGAGTCTGGGGCTCCCTGCTGAGGTTGCTACCCCCACGACCCGACCTCGGATAAGTGAATGAAGATGGATGGATGGAAAATTAATGTGACTCTTTTTTTTTTTTTTTTTTTTTTTTAACTTTGGCATCAACAGATTTCCAAATAAAACTGCTTCAAAGGCACTCTGAAAAAAATGATTATAATTTAGCATTAGCATCTTCTTATGATCTTAAACACTGGCCCTAAACAGAAGTCCAACACCAGGCCTTTTGCTCTCAAAAACTTGAAGCATCTGAAACACTAAAACAACTTCCCAAACTCTTAGTCCCAGTGTGTAAATAGCCATGTCCACTGAAAAGTAAGGCGTTGAATTCGTCAACCATCCTGCAACATGGCACAAGAGGTCCAAGGAAAATACTCTTAACCATCAACAGAGCAGCAGAATTACCACAAGTGTACCCAGAGTCAGCAAGAGGAACAGGTGTAGGAGAAGGAAGGAGTGGAGGGAAAGCAACCCACAGAGAAAGAAGGGTTACTCACTTTTCTTTTGGCCTTTGTACTGCTGGGCCTTCTTCTTCTGCTTCGGTAGAGATTGAGGCATATCTCTGTTACCTGAAACAAATAAGTTTAAGATGAGGCACAAACAAGCACAAACAAAATGTCTGCTCTGATACCATCATTAGAAGATTCAACAAATGAACGTTTTGGCAAATGAAATTTAAAAATATGACGATGATGAAATACAGTACCATCCAAGCATTCTTAAATTATGTAAATGGTATTAAATTACAGATACAGTATGTAATACACATCTACTATAAACTACAATCAACTCTATCACGGCAGTGTCGCACACATCCTCACAACACTGGCAGCTGCCATGGTAACCTGATCATCAATTATATTTACTTCAGACAGTGGTCATAATGTTATGGCTGATCAGTGCATATCCTGGATATATTTCATAGCTCCGCTGTGGGCCATCTGTTATCTGCCTACCTAACACAAAAGACAACGATTAAACAGTTAATTAAACCAGGCCCTGATTTAAAACTGGGATATAACTCTTCATAGTGTAGACTGCTGTCTACATCAACAAGGACAAATATCTGATCTCTTTGACTTTAGATGAGACTGATCCATTAAAATATGTCCTGATTGGCCCAAATACAGGCCCTCAGGGTACAGAGGACTAATAAATATCGAAATTTGTTAGCAGCAAATGGATATGGTAGTTTATTGGTTAATTTCATGCTAAAAAACACAAATCTACCATAACATAGTATTGTCCATGGCATCTTAAGTGGCCTCGGTCAGGTTGTTTCACCTGGGATCCATTTAGCGTAACCAAACAGGTTCAGTGTTAAAGCAGCTGTTATTCAACCACAGAGGCTTTGTGTCATTTAGAGGATGAAAGTTCTTGTCTGTAAAGTAGATATTTAACCTTCCTAAATCTGGATCAGACAGCCAAGTGATTGTTGAGTTGAAATGGAGGGTTATCTTACTCTGTGCAGCAGGGGGCTGAAGCTGGTAGCCTGTCAGCTGACACCAGCCCACAGGGTAGAGGTCAGGCGACTCGCAGTCCACCCACTGGTCGTACTCGTCCTCCCAGCCATCAAAGTGGATCCTCAGTAGCCGGTGCACAATCCTAGTCACCGTGGCAACACACACCAGCCGCGGCTCCATCAGGTCAACAGCCTCTAGCTTCATGCCTTGTCGGAAACCATGATTGGGAACCTCCTAAAGATGTGAAGCGGAAAAGACAACAAAAAGCATAAGAAGCACTGAGAAATCCTGCATCCCACTGTACTTACATCACAGATATGTTGGATAAACCATTATAAAACCAACCTTGTTAAATAGCTTGACAGGAGCAGCTATTGATCCCGTTTCTCTGAGGTAGTCAAACCATTTAAATGGTAGTTTTGTGTACCCTGAAGAATAAAGTCATTATTGACACCAGAAAATTAACAGACTATAAAAGATAAATTATTTTTAACCAACAACATGTCCTAAAAATTGTCGTACCCCTAGGGGGCGTGAGTTCAATGTTGTTGATTTCACAGAATCCGACAGGAAAGATGGAGGGGGAGGTGCCGTGGTAGCAGAACCAGTCTGATCCGTCCACTGCCTCTGAACCGTCAATCCCAATCATGAGGTACCCATCTGCCAACACCTGAGCAGCAGGAAACAGCTGGGGTTAGACTGAGCAGCTGAGGAAATGCTTGTTTCAAATTAAAGATTGCAACTAATCCTTTCATTCATCACAAGCAGCCACTGACATTAATGTGAAGACACACACCAACCTTTCTTACAGTGGCTACACATATAGCTGAGAGGTTGAGGGGGTCAATGGCTTCTAACTTCATCCCATCTCTGAACCAGTCCCCACTCTGGTCCACGTCTTTCACCTGACAGACATGTGGAGGCAGAAAACGGAGGCAAAACTGAGGATCTTTTTCTTTTGCAATAAAAGCTCCATCAAGCAAAACCCGAAGGTCCACATCCCAACAATAACATGTGCTTAGAAAACTCTTGTGTATGAGTTCACTGAAAGAAAGACAAAACCAATGTACTTGTATAGCCCATTGTCATTCACACACATCCAACGATGAAACATATAATAAGAAAGCATTTCAAGGTTTGGTGAGTCACAGCTTAACCTGGTATCCAGGCTCATTTTTAAATACCTCAGAGCCTCTGAACAACGAATTTCAGGGCCTTCCTTCTGGATAAAGAATCATGCTCTCAAATTGAAGAAGCAAATGGAATACAGAGATTTTTGTTCCAGTAGCCAACATTGAGATGAACAAGCTGTAGCAACACTACATTGATGCATTCTTAAAATATTTATTTTATGTTATAATTTCTTTGGGTCTGTGCTGTGTATAATGGCTTTGGTTCAAGTGCACCAACTTTCCCTAATTTAAACTAATCAACCTATGTACAGTATAGAAATACAAACTGTACATCATTTGATGAAAGTGCTATAAACCAAAATGGAGACGACATGTGAGCAGGAACTGGGCATGAAACTAACAGGGGAGATGAATCGACTTCGCCCCAACATGGACCAATACAGTGCAAAGTCCTGGTTCTTTTTTCTATGATTCAGGGGTGTGACAGGTGCCATCAAACTCTGTGTGACTAAAGTTTTACTCTTCTTCTGAGTTATAGAATTTTTAGAAGAATTTGCTTAAGACGATGTCCTAAATATTACACAAAATTTAAAAAATACCATTTAACTGCAATATTCTACTACATAAATACCAGATTAAATGAAGGCAATGGATTATAGAGATGTTTGGGGTAAATGTCATATCCAGCATTAAAAGTCATATGGCATAGGTCAAAACCACGCTAAAAACTCATCACATGGAGGCAAATAACAGCAATTAAAATGGCATTCAAACAATACTGAGTACTTACTGTTGACAATGTAATGACTGAATTTAAAGCACCTAATTATTTAATTGTCAAAACAATCAATCAAAATTTTCCTCTCAGGCCTTGATGAAAGCCCCCCCCCCCCCCCCCCTTTTTCTTGGACACAACTTCAGACTATAGCAACAAGTGAGTCATTTTGCAAAAGTCAAACTGTCCTGGATTTGACATTTCCACGCTTCATTATTCACATACTTTTGTGTCTGAATTTATTTTTTATTTTTTCCCCCTAATGGTTTTTTTCCTAGCCGGGGTCACCACAGCAAGTCAGCTTCCTGCAACTTGTGCGATTTGATTTGGCCAAAGTTTTCACTTCCTGATGCAACCCTTCCATTAACTGGGCTTGGGACTGGCACATGAATACCCTTGGTTTGTGCCTGGGGTTCCTCGTTGGGGAATCGAACCCCGGTCTCCTGCATACCAAGTGGGAGTCTGCTTTCATGTCTGAATGTGTTGCTTAAATTATTACCATCAGACTGGACTCCCTCTCTAGAGGACTGCATTTTCACCCTAACACTCTTTGACGTTGTGGCTTAGTTTAACCCAAAAAGCACTAGAGTGAAATCTGATTTAAAAGCACTCAGCCAAAACCAAATGAAATGTTCTCATTATGTTTTCATATGAACTCAAACCAGAGTAAAACATTTTGATTGAGATGAGAAAAAAGAGAAAAAGTTTTAGTTCAATAAACGTTTACTAAAGCTAACAAAAGGATGAATATGACTGAAACTGACATTTGATCACAGGACTGCAAAATTAATTTTACAATAAATTCAGCTGCATTTAAATTTCAATATCAATAATTCAAGTAATGATCAAAATTTTACCCAAATTTTTTTTTTAGATGCTTTTATGATTATATGTCCTTTATTTCCCTTGAAGCCTAACGTGAACCTGAGGATGACAGAACAAGCAGCAGATCTACAATAAATGTAACTGCAAGTAATGTCAAACCACAGCAGTGGGAAATAGAAAAATTATTAAACACAATCATGTATTACCTTCTGGAAGAGCTGAGCAGGAGCATCAACTTGCCCGTCCATTTTCTTTGTTATATCTGAAAAATATATTGACCGATCAAATGACTCGTTTCAGTAATTTACACAGCAAAAGTTTCCAGAGTACATAGAGAAAAAGGTAACATATCCTCACAGAGCATAAAGTCACTTTAATTCATAGATGAAGCAACATCTCATCTTGTCACCACATCAAAAATCTGGATTCCGAACCAGCAACCATTAAGTGACCTGTAGGATTAAGGCAAAACTGTCTCCTCTGTTTAACTGTGAGGGAAGTAATGGCACTGATGAATAATCAGAGCAAACTCTAATCATCAGATGAGCTATTTTAAGAGATGATCTACTCATTTTAAGCACCAACAATTTTGATCATTTTTCAAAAGCAGTATTATAACTTTATGAGGAGATAAAGGTCATAACGCTAATATCTATAGAGGAAATAATCGTTAACTGAATGGTCAAAATGAACAGTTGTGGACTGACAGAACAAAGAAAGAGGGGCAGTTCATTACCCCCCATGAAACACCTCAGCAGTCAAACATAGTAGCGTTTGTGTTATGGCTGCCAGTGGAGCCCGTATTTCACTGCTGATGGAAGCAACAGGATGGATGCAGAGCTCAGTTTCAGGCAAATCCTGATGTCCATTTTGGGTTAACATTTGATCAATGAGCAGGATTTGAACATGTCTCCAGCAGCAGCACAAGCTTAGGAGAGCATCAGAGCATCACCTGGAGGTCATGAACACCCTGGTGATGTCTTTGAGTCCAAGACATGAGACAGTCACTGACTCATAAAAATTTAATCAGAGACATTAAAAATGCTGATTTGGTTTGTATCTGTAGTAGGTGAGTTGCTTGTGGTGAATTTCCATCATTAGGATAACTTTTCAAATACAGTGATGAAGTATTTGTTCTTACCCAGATGTAAGGTAATTTGATTTCAGTATGTTTTAGAGCCATTTTTATGTTTTGGAGTTTAAAGCAGATTCTCGTGATTATCACTGATATCATGAGTTGCAATTATTTTGCCTCAGGATAGTCCAGACATGACATTGTCATACCTTCCAATGTCTATTCTGTACTGTTACTTTTGAAGCCTTAACCTATGATCACTGCATTCATAACAAAATGACTGCACTGAACTTGTGTTGATAAAGATATATTTCTATACAAATGCAAATCTACTTAAATGAAAACAGAGACTTGACATTTTAATGTAGGATCCATTAAATTTCAAAAGAGATGTATTGAAGCTCAGAGCCTGAACCACAGAACATGTATAACTGTCCAAATACACATGCTCTGCACTCGAACATTCAAAACCTCAAATCTTTTTTGTGAGGCACTTACCAGATCGTTTGAAGCGATGTCCGATGCTTCGTGACCAGCCTATATTATGTATGAGGGGGCTGTACATATGGCACCAGAAGTCATCTGACCCATCCTGGCTCTCCTCATAGACCAGCCTGAGGCGCCCCCCAATCACCTGCTCCACCAGCGCCACCCGTGTCCGGCACAGGTAGTTCTTATCCACCACCTCTACCCGCATGAGCTTCTTAAAGGGGAACTGCATGTTCTCATGTACCTACAGTGAAAAATTACACATGGATTATTGCTGTTGCTGTTGAATGGAGATCCGCAAAATAAAGCTATATCTAATCAAGTCAAACTTATCTATATAGCGCCAACTTTAGGCATTGAAGTGCTTCACCTTGGCATTAAAGTCAGGTGGCAGTGTTTTAGCTCCAGTGAGACGTTTTACAAGAAAGGCTTTCCAGTTAGAATATTTATGCTGTATGCCTGTAAGAGAGCAGAAAAAATAAACAACAATTACCATAAAACTATCCACAAAAAAAAGAAAAGAAAAAGAAAAGGAAAGCCAAAGAGTTTGACATGAGGCTCACTTTTTGGTGGTACAAGGGGTTTGCCACTAGAAGCGCACCATCCCACTGGGTGCACCTCAGGGATACAGAGATTACACCAAAAGTCCTTACTGTTGTCGTTGTCAAAACCCTCATACCGCAGGAGAGCCTTGAACCCTGAAGGGACAACATGAGACACAGCTAACTTTCACTTCCTGAAACTGGAAACACTGACCAGTCTTCTCTAGACTTTCACAACACATCAAGTCCTGGAACTGTAAGCGTCATGTGAATGAACCTTTAGGCTGACATGATCATGAAGCTTGCACATCTAGACTTCCTGGCAATAACATGGATGGCTCAGTCCTCCAACAATGAGTCAGTCTTTCTTTGCATTGTTTGATAATGCAAAAATTTTATAGTGCAAAACAAAGTACCACCCCCCCGCCCCACACACACACACCCATACTAATACGCCCTAATTTATACAGAGCACTTAGTCATACAAACAACAAAATAAGAGGAACTGAGAAAACGCCATCATGCATCTCATGAATTTGAATTTGTACTAAGGAAACACAACAAGTTGAAAATCAAAGATAAAGAGTGATAAAGACTTTCTGAGATTCTAATTGGGTATTAAAAAACAAGATATAAATAATAAAATGCAGAAAGAGCAGAGATGTTTAGAAGAGACTAAAACCAGTAATATAAAGTTGGAGTAAATATGAATAATCAGTAATATAATTTATATAGAATAAATAAACAGGTAATTCAATAAAAAGGCAGACCAAAGGTTTTAAAAATGTAATCAATTTCAAATGATCCACCACCTATCACATTTGTAAATAAACTGTACTCATGGACTTTTAGAGTAATTATTAAGAAAACCTTTCACTGTTTTATCTTAAGCAGTGGAAAAAAGGCTGGAGTCCCACCTGCTAGCTTAATGATTTCTGCGATCCAGTACACCTTAGTGGAGAGGTTGGTATCAGAGTTAAGCACTTCAATCCTAACACCTTCTTCTACGTCTCCCCAACATGTCCCCATGGGGGCCTGAAAGCACAGAGCAGACAGTGAAGTTAAAAAAGCAACTACTTATTTATGCAGTTCTGATCTGCTTAAGCTTTTACTTACATGCTTAAAACAGCTGACGGGTGCTCCGACTGTGTTATTGCTACAGATATACCGACCCCAGTCGAAGCTCTCTGCAGGGACCACTGACAGAAACAAGAAGAGTGGAAAGCTAAAGTGTGTATATCCTTGCGGCATTGTTAGCCCATCAACTAGTCTGACTGCTCTTTTATACCATACCAGCTTTCGATTTCGCCTGGTTCTGTTGGCTTGCTTGGTACTGGGCATAAGCTGCCAATTTTGCCATGAGAGGTTGTTTCTGTAAGACTTTAGCCTTTTTCGTTGGGGGCTTGCCCTTTCAAAATTAAAGCACAAATCAACATTTGTGAAATTACATTTTCATTTCAATTATATAATAATAATAATAATAATAATAATACATTTACCTGGAGTCTTGCCAAGATACTCGCTTTTTTGGAATTTGAAGAATAACTCCTGGAGCAGGACACACTGCAGAAGCGCTTGGTTTTGGAGTAAAAAGCATCTCGCACTCCAACCATCCCACACATCTCACAGGTGGCTATGAAGAAGAATCCACAAAGCACACACAAGTTCCATTAAAAACATTGGACTACACCCGTCTGGCAAATTCCTTCACATTTTACATACTATTACATTTATCAGAGCCACATAATCAACAAATTCTAAACACATTTCCATGTACTGACCCATTCCGGCCTTGCCATCTGGGTAGGTGTAGACCTGACCATTGTTCTTGATGATAGGCAGGCTGGCAGGGATGGAGGGCACCACTTCATCCTCACTATCCTCTGAACTGGAGCTGCTGGTGGACTCCTCGCTGCAGCTGTCGTAGCCATCAAACATCCCGAACGAGTCTCGCCGCTTCCTCTCTGAACGTGGGGTGCGTTCAGCCTTCATCGATTACATTTTGTCAAAGGCAAAATAAATTAAATGCTTGTAATGCTGCAAGTAGCTAGTTATCTTCCTTGTCAGCTGTTGTTATTATCGTTTTCTGGTATCTACTGAACAGGAGAAAATAGTGAAAACGCTAGTTTCCTAACATGCAAGAAGACATCTTTAAATGTGGGGGGAAGAAAAAACGTTGGGAGTTGATGTATTTGGTTTTTTGTTTTTTTTTTAATTGATGGGATTATTGTCACCAGTTTTAGCTGCAGATTACCACACTGTACAACACCGTTTTGTTTTATCCAAGTGTACAACTCTATTAGCACTGCACATTCCCTACTACGGGGAATTATATTACTGTCTTTGTATATTGTGATGTGACCTTCTTTAAAATCTGACCTGGACATTTGCTGGTGGAAGCTGAACAAAATCAGAAATACTACAGGAAAGGGATGAGGATTAAAGAAGTGCTAATGATCAGATGGACATCAGCACGAATAGTGCAGCAACACAATGTGTTTTCACAGCCTGTTTACTTCCTCCTTTCAGCATCACTGGTGACATCTTAACTGACTGCGCTAACATTTATTATTTAGCAAGCGCAAATGCTTCAAGAAAAAAAACAACGTAGCAGCCAGCAAAAACAGCCTTAGAGAACTTTTACATCTGCTAAATAGAAAAGCTAACTAATATACAGGCAAAAATACGGGGCGGCCTTATTAGAAATAGCTCCCAATGCTAGTTAGCGTTAGCATAGCTAACTAGCGGAAACCTGTTTTTCCAGTTCGTACTCACAAAAGCGCTCCCCATTTCGCATTTGCATTGCACGCTAATTCGTGGCAACGTGTAGATAAAAATGAGGGTGGAGAATTTTATTTGTAGCGTTTTTTGGAGTAGCTTTCTAGTATTTAACACTAGCTGCAACACTAGTCAGCTACGATAAACTGATAACAACAAAGGAGGAGCGCTAGCCTCAGCAAATCCTCCGGATTCGTGAGGCTCGCGGCCCTAAAACGATCCAAATTCACTCACCAAATCCCTTGTGTCTTCCATCAGCCCTTCATATAGATGAGCGTCTAGTTTACTGTGCTACCAACGCGAATAAAGACCCATACGCTGAGGAAAAATTTAGCTTTCGAAATAGCAACGACTAAATGAATACTACCAAAGCTGGGTATCAACAAATTACTCTGCTGCTTGTGCGCATGTGCGATCGTAACCTACATTCATATGATTGGTCAATCCGGAATGGAGGTCATCCACCGATACAGAAACAAAACAGTGGACTCCGCTGTGGGGATGAATGAATGGCCTCTTGTTTCAAGTGTAAAAGAGAAAATCGTCAAACTTTTTAGATCACTTCCTATGTCAAACTAACACCGAACTTACACGAAGTACAGACGTAGGGAATCTGCATTGTATAAGCGGTTGTTTGACATTAAATAAGCGTGAAATATGTCTTACTAAAATGCATGGATCTAGAGCAATTCAAATTTATGCAAAGGATTAATAATGTGGATTGAGGTGAGTGATTTTCTCAAACACACATATTACCTTATTTTTAGTTTGAAGCATACAGGTTGGGCAAACTAAAGGAAAACCCACAAAAACTGTCTTAATGTTCTGGGTAGAAAACACCAGAGCAGCTTCAATACACCTTGACATTAATGAGCAGTTTCAACCCAAAACCTACTTTATTTGTTCATTTGTGTTGAGATCGAGTGGCTGCAGAGGTCATAGATGTGATTCACATAGATTTTGTCATCTCATCACACCATCAGTGACCCTCTTGCCCCTGTTGTCATCCAGGTTCTCCACTCATTCTTCAGGTTTCTCCATTAATGTATCCCATCTGGACGACAAAGAGGTGTTTTAAAGTAAGACACAGACAATTGTTGTGACTTAAAATAAATCCTTTATCCTTCTGTCTTTACCTTAAAGTACAGTAGATGCCACATTTTTATTTTGAACACAATCTGAGAACCACCATAATAATACTGTACAGTCTCATTTCCAAATATATTAACTCAAACTCTTCTTGGTCATGAAATCTTAATATGCATAAAAGTGCAGAAAAAAAGTTTACAACACTGGCTGCAAATCAGCTACTCTCTGGTTCCACTGACTCATATCACAGTGCTCTCCACTAATAATACTGGCATTCTGTTAGTCCCTCTCTCCTTTACCTGAACACAACATATAGTAATGACACATTCAAAAGCAAAGCTGAATTCAATGCAGAACAGCATAAAGGCAAAACAAGAATTCAATGTTTACTGAAGTAACAATGATAAAGTGAATATGGCTAGAAGAACTGTTGCACAGTTGTCAGGTAGGTAAGGCTTCACAATGAGGAGTTATGTAGCCGAGTTGGGTCAGACAAGGAAACTTCCCCCTCTTCTCATTAGAGCTGATGCTGAGGAATGGATGGTCAGGGCTGGAGAATTAAAAAGAGGTCATAATTTTTACAGACACGCAGGTTCATAAAACCAGAATGTTAAAATGGATTCAATCATGACAATAAGAAACAATACCTTGATATTTATGTACGTCTTTGGTCTTACAGCAGCTCGTCCTCGATTACGTCATCAACGCTTCCTGAGATTGAGGCAACTTCTGAGGGACAAAAATGAAACTGGTTAAATTGCTGTTCTGTCTTTTTTTTTATTAACCATAGTGCAGAATCCTGATGTAATAACATAAAGACCAGTAATATTATCAATAAGAGCCATGAAATGGAACAAAAGTGAAAATTTAAAACCAAACAATAAGCTAACAGATGCTAAGGAGGCCTGGGGCCAGACACAGAAATCTCTGTATAGATTACTGACTAAAACAAAACAAAGAAATATAAAACCTAATAACCCTGAATGTTCTGTCTCACTTGTCTCTTCCAACACAATTTCTCCTGCCTTCCTGCATCGCTCCTCTTTGCTGCTGCGAACACATGTGATGGCAGTGATATGTTACTGATTTCCAGATGATCTTGCAGTGACAGCTTCCTAACTCACCCGACAAGCTGATACAGGAGAGGCTGAGCTCTGACGATGCTCCAATCACATCATCCTGTAAGATGAAAAGAGACAAAGCTTTCCAGATGTTTGCTTCAGCAACTTCTCAACAACTCTTCTTCTCCAATCACTCTTAGCACTGGCTCCCCTCAGGGCTGTGTGCTGAACCCCCTCCTGTTTACCCTGCTGATATATGATTGCTCTGCCCAGAACTCGAGCTGCCACATAGTGAAGTTTGCAGTAGAATGCATCATCAATGATGATGAATCTAAATACAGGGAGGAGTTGAAACATCTGGGGAATTGGTGCAGAGAAAACAACCTCTGCATCAACGTAAAAAAAAACAAAAAAAAAAAAAAAAGGAAATGATCGTGGACTCCAAGAAGGGCAAACTACCCCCTCCTACTGTGCACATCCGAGGGAGCAGCTGTGGAAGTGGTCTCCAGCTTCAGAAGCCTGGGCGTACATCTCAGTAATGACCTCACCTGGAGCAACAACACTTCCTGTTTAGGAAGGCTCATCAGCGCCTCTACTTTCTATGGAGACTGAGGCACGAGAGGCTCAGCAGCTCATTGCTGTCCTCACTCTACAAATGTGTGGAGGAGAGTGTCCTCTGTTTCTACATCACCCCGTGGCGCGGCAGCTTCTCTGTGGCAGAGAGGAAGGCTCTGCACAGAGCAGTGAGGGCTGCGCAGAGGATTTTTGGGTGCAGTCTCCCCTCTATCATAGAAATCTACAACACCAGATGCAGAGATAGGGCCACCTGCATCATGAAAGATGCGCAATAACAACACAAACTGGACTTATGTATCGACTGCACAATCCATAGACCTCTACCTCACTCACGACACCTGAATGGACATTGTACCTGTTAAAGCCATTTTGCACGCTACCATTCTTTGGACATTACCACTTCGCTGCTGTACACTGGACTGGAATGCCAATAAAAACTCCTTGAATTCTTGGAGACTGTGGAGAGCTTGTCAAACTGTTCGGTCAGTTATTGATCTGATGCCTGTGTCCTCTTCCTTCTGATATAATTGATATGATGTTGTCAGCCACATAACTTTTTTCCAGCGCTTTCAATGTCCTCACCAGCAAAAAGAGGTTGCCCATTTGTCGCAAAGATGGCTGATTCATTATCCCATGAACAACTCATGCACTCTGCTGCTTTCTATTTTCCTCTTCATTCTTTTCTTCAAACTAAACATTTAGGAATGGGTATGTGACGTCCCTGTAACTATCCCAAGCACACCTGACACTTTCTTACTGGGGAATGAAGCAGTTGACAAGTTGACTGCCATGACATCTGTGACTCAACGTCTGTTCCCATCTAGAAGAACTCTGCAGAAACTAAATTTACTCCTCTCTTTTTTTTGTAGATGTATCTGTCTCTCTTGGTGATGGATTCCATCCCCAACCCTGGCTAAACCAAAATTGGGCACAAAGGCGGCGCTTGTGTGGAGGTGGGACTGGAATTGTGGTCAGCAATCATCCACCCACCTGTCAATCAAAGTGGACACACCTTAAATTATGTCAAAGCGTAAGCCTTGTGATGGGTTATATAAAAGTTCAACCTTATAGAGTTGACATGGGGAAATTAGCTGTAATTTTTTGGACCAACATGTTTAATTCTGGTGTAAAGTTTGGCATTTTAACAAGAGAAATGGCAGGGTTTGCTCCTTGGCTATGTATTGGAATTTCAGAACTACCCTCCTGGACTGTTCATGCATTTCACTTATTGAGCTTGACTCAAAGACACAAGCATCAAATGTGGCATCTGGTATCTGTGTTGGAACCAAGAGAATTTGATCCACCTTGGACCTGAGCTGCCCCTTTCCTACTCAGAGTGGTGAATTTCATGAAGGATCCATATGTATGAGGTGCCTGTCTTGAATGGAGTTCTCCTGGCGTAAGTGTATTGTTCTGTCAAGTCTGTTCCCATATAACTACGCCACTTGTGTCCAACTTGAAATTGCAACTTGTTGCAGTTGGGGAGAGGGTTATAGTGCAATTCTGATCTATCCAATATAAAACATTTCTCTCTAAATCCATTTCCTTCACTCTGTTATAGCTGCCCAATGTGGCATCTGCCAGACCACCACCAGGTGTACCCATGTTCAAAAAAGCTGTTTACCCCCACTAATGTCGGTGGAAAACAAGTTTAGCTTTGGGTTCTCAATCAATTCAATCTATAATGTTTAATTTTACTCCAGGCATTTAAAATTTTCCCCTTTTCCTTTTATGAATCAAGTCTCTAATTTTACTTTGTGTTGACTAACATTTCTGCAACCTTTGTACTGTTATATATAATAAAATATTGTTACATTATAATATATATATATAAAATAATAAAACACTACCCACACTCGTGTCATTCTACAAAACTCTTCAGTTAACCCTTTCATACACTTGTAAGAGTTGATTGTGTTAGTTGACTCACCAACATCCTCTGCAGACAGCCAAGATTGTCACCCTCCACTTTTCCATTCACCACTTCTTGGAAGCTGATGGCATGGCCCAGACGTATGAGCTCCTCACCAATGTCTACAGTCTGGGATGTGCAATGTTTGTTTTATATTAATGATGCAAAAAAACTTAAGACTGGAGAACAAAGTAATAAAAAGTTATCTGACCTTGCCCTCGTTGTTGACATAGAGCTTCACACTGGGCCAGGATGAAGCCTCAGAGTGGGAATAGCTGCACAGTTTGGCCTGCAGGGGTCTCCAGGAAGCACAGAAAGTCAGCTGCTCGAACTCATCCAGGGCTGCCTCAGTCCATGCCTCCCCTGCAGAACAGGAGCCACAGTGTTCAAAAGACATTGAAAGATTAAAAAAAACAAACAAACAAACAACAAAATAACTAATGTCAATTTAAAATTAGGAATGAACTATATAATTCAACATTTTACTTTGTCAGATGCCTGTGTTATGGAGGCATTTTAAGATGTCTTCTTTACCTTTTGGTCTCACTCCTGCTAAGCTGCATTCAATAGCTTGGAATGGTAAGCTGAGGAAGTCACTCCTGAAATGTCAATGCAGCAAAAGCAAAAGCCATTAATAACTTAGCTCTGTAATATTTCACTGATGCCATTATTGACCATATGCACTCTGCAGTTACACCAGAGCCCTTAATCAAACACACGGACTATAAAAAATTTTAATCTCAGTATAGATGCACTGCTCGCAACACAAAACATTAGTATGTTGTCATGTCATTGCACAAACTATACAACTGGTCCCGGAAGCAATACTCTATTTTACTTGAAAAATCCCAAATTCAGTGAAAAGACATGAAAGTAAATGTAAATGTAATTTTTTACTATGTAAATTTTTTACATTCAGATAGAAGAGAAGCAAAAAAGTGGATTAACTTTTATTCCACAAAACTCAGACACAGTTTCCTAAAATAAAGCTCCAGTCGCATTCATGATATGATCAGTGGCTATGCACCATTTCATGCTTCCTGCTTCATGACAGTGCTCTCACTTGACACTGCTCCTCACTCATCTCCAAAGTGGTCTTGTTTTTGTCAATAAGAAAACTAAATGGTTGACTTTGAGACAGCAAAAAATTACTCAGGAGCATTCTGTCGGAGTAATTCTTGACAGATTTTATCTGGAACATGAAAGCTGTGGCAATAGACTTGCAGTCTAGAAGTACAGTGAGGTGGTTGTAGGAGTTGAGTGTAAACAGAGACTGATCATACAAGGGTGAAAAGAATGCAGCCGTCCAAGTTGCTCAAACTAAGGCAAACATTGAGTTCCATTAAAAAAAGAACATAATTTTGTGTTGTGGGCACAACCACAGACTGTGTGTAAAATAAGACGTAGACTCAGGGTCAAATAAGTGAACCAGTGCTTAAGTTCTTTAAACCTGCATTCTATCTTGTGACCATCAGGGGACAACTGCACTGGTTGCAAAAGGAAGTCACATTTTATTGAAGTCTATGAGGAGTCGTTCCTAGTTTTAATTTGATTGTTTAGATTAATTAACGTTTTCCTTCTGAGTTTATATCTCAGTGTCAGTCCCCTAGCTTCAAGTCTTCAATAGAATATGATTAAATGTTTGTGCCATTTAGGGAAAATAGACCATAAAACAGCTTATGGATTAGTGTTGCTACTGTGTGATTGACTGACTGTGCCACACAATCAGGATAGAGTACTGATCCACCCCTCACTCCTCAGCTCCAACTTCTCCTCCAAATATAGTTTCTTTTGCTTAAAAAAAAAAAACAAGATGGTGACAGCCAAATTACAAAATGGTGGTTTAAAATGAGTTGATATGTGGGCCCAACCAAGGCAAATGGTGAGCTCAGATAGGAAATACTCTCAAAGGAAAAAAATAGAGAACCACATGACTACTTTTAACAGATTACTGATTTATTTATCTAATTCAATTTTTTTGTATTTTGTATCTTCCCACAAAACAAGGATTCTGTCTTTGTCCTCCTTCACTTACATTGTAGTTGTTGTCACTTTATGGTCAGTAACAAGATGAAGAATCATGAAACCATGTAATTTAATGCACTGACTCTATGATGATTTTTTCTCTTACCTCATTCTGCGAAGACTGTCTTTGGACAGTTCCCCATTGTCCCCAAAGTCAACATAATAAAGGTCAACAAGTCCAGAGGCCAGAATTCCCAGCACCCTGGCTCTGTTCCATGTAGGATGGTCTCGGTACGGTGCAGCAACAATGTCCCCCACCACGATGGTCTCTACCCTCTGCTCCTGGAGAACAAAAAACCAGACAGTTTCATTCTGCAGTCCAATTGTTACTTCTTACCACCTCTGGACATAGCAGGACGTGTACTGACTGTGTGATCGCCAATGTTGTAGAAACGGTTCATCTCCTCTGTCAGTTTGTCCAGCTGGAGAGAGCGGACACCCAGGATCTGGATCCAGAAATGGTTTGGGTTCTCTGATGCAGAAACATAGACCTCTAGATGTTCATCAGGCTGGAAACTCAAGTCTGGGCTGGGAACTGGACAACACACAGTTGTGTTCAGGGACAGATCATACTGAGTATTTTCAATTCGATTAAATTCAATATAAGGACTGAACAAACTTTCAAACTTGGAAACTTCAGAGAGTGAGTCTGTGGAGAGACTCTCTTCCTCATCATATTCCTCTTCCTTGCTGTCTGTGTTGCTGACTTTTAGCTTCTCCATCTTGTCAAAAATAAGTTCTGGATCTTTCGTGGTGACAGATGAGAGAAGGAGTTTATTCTTCAGTGTCTGGGTGTGGGGACCATTGTTGTTTAAACCTACTGGTGACTCAGTTGCTCCGCTGTCTGGCCTCTCATTTACAACTGCGTTGCCTCGTTTCTGGCGTAGAGAGGATGACTGCGAGATCTTCATCCTCACCGTTGTGTCCTCTTTGACTTTTTCTAGAATCAGTTCCTGCAAAAAGAGCACAGCTTGTCTATTTACAATCACTCACCACATGGATGCGCATTCCAAATGAGAAGATCCTACTGACCTTGGCCTGTTTCACCTCCTCTCTCGTCCCTGTGATTGTAACATTGCCCTTTGCCCCAGGACCCTGCGCCTTCTCTTTGGAACAAGCCACTTTGGCCCCCGTGGTCCTGGTGATTAGTTTCAAACTCCCTCCACCACGACCTGCAGCACAGGCACACACAATTGAGGTAGGCATAGAGCATGTGAAGCCAAAAACAGACCTGTATGAAAAAAATATGAAGACGAAACAATTTCATTCATTCATCTTCTATCCCTTATGCTTTTCTGGGTCACAGGGGGTGCTGTAGCCAATCCCAGCTCACATTGGGCGAGGGTGGGGTACACCCTGGACAGGTCGCCAGTGGCAGGGACAACATACAGAGATGAACAACCACTCGCACTCAGACCTACAGGCAATTTAGAGTCACCAATTCAACCTAAACATGCATGTCTTTGGACGGTGGGAAGAAATTGGAGTACCCGGAGGAAACCCAAGCAAGCTAGGTGAGAACGTGCAAACTCCGCACAGAAAGGCCTCAGGCCCAAGAACCCACAACCTTCTTGTTACGGAGCAACAGTGCTAACTACTATGTAGCCGTGCTGCCACTATTTCATCTAATAATAGAAAAATCTGTGTTGTTCTGGTCTATACAGAAAACATCGGTGTGGCTGGGACTAAGTCATCAAATAACCAGCACAGTGAATGTTTAGATGATTTGTCCAACACTCCAAAGATTATAACTGTTTGTGTGATATTAGCTTTGGGGTACATTTTTGATTTTGATGAGGAAAAGATCCTATTTTAATAGGGGTTACTACAGAAAACCAGGTCATTCCATCTCAGTACATCTCTGCCATCATTCCAAGCAAATCACACAGTAGAAATAATGAAAATCAGTTGACTTTGCATATTGAAAAAAAACAGTTTCTGATTTTTATATATATATATATATATATATATATATATATATATATAGCAGAGCCATATTTTATTTGAAACTTACTTAGTGTTTGCTGGTTATAGTGTTTTATTGGGCTTCTTTTATTTTATGTGTGTTGATTTATCCTCCAACTCCACACCCAGGATCCAACTTGCATCAAAAAAGTCAACTAAAATGTCCTTACCCTAAATTTTTCTATTTAAACAATGTGAGACTAGCAGGTCTTTGAGATTTGTAGGATCTGGTGAATTAGTTGAATCTAAACAGGGTGAAATGTCTTTCAGCCAGGCACTGGCAGTCAACTGAGCTGTTAACTGCTGGAACCAGCTTCCATTAGATCAAATCTGCCAAAACTGTAAATAATCTTAAGAAAAACTGCCCCATTGCCTGCCCCGCCCTCGACTGCCTTCATTTAATCTTTTAACCTCACACTCTAATTATATAATATCTGCTTTATAATTTATATATACACATTCTAGGTTGGGAACTGGACAACACACAGAGGCATTACATTCCTGCATTACCATGAACACACACACTGTGGTTTACTTTCACTTCCACTTCCACGTATGCATTATCCTATTGCCTGCAGTATTCAATAGAATACCAAATGTGAATTATTCTGCCACTGAAAACAGGCCCTAATGCACTATTTCTGTCTTTAGTCTATACTGTTAACGGGATTTAATATGACAATGAGAGAAATGTGGAATAATCCTGTAGGATTTTTAGGCCAAAGACATCTTAGGTTAATTGCTGAGTCAAAGTTCTTTCAGTGGTTACCTATTATCCTTCCGAAAGCCGTCTGAGGAACATTCAAGGTCGCTGTGACTGGTTCACAGTCTGTGACCAGGTTCTCCAGAAAACAACGGGCCAGCAAGATCTGCTCCATAGAGCCCTGCAGCAGGAAGCACACAGCCTTAGATCCAGGTTCCCCTGAATCTGACAAGACCCGCACATGAGCTCCAGACTTCTGGGTCGCCTGAAACACAGAGACAACTGAGTGAAATAAATTAAAAAATTAATTAATTAATTAAAAATAATAATAAATAAATAAATATATATATAAATAATCCCCTAAAAAATTGTGAATGATGATAAATTAGAAATTCTCTAAAAAGTAAGAACAATTATTTGTGTGCACAGTTCTCAACAATATCAGCTTCATTTGGTAACCTTGGGTGAACTTTGATGAGTAATAAACCAAACTCACTATCTAGCATAGCTGAGCAGCACATTAGGTATAAACCATATTATATTATTATTAACCAAATAAAAGGGTTAGTTTCACTAACTGGTGCCAACTGGCTAATTTGAGGAGCAGTGGCTGATCTTTCCAGCATGTAATGAGCTAAACGTCTAATAAAATGTTCTTCGTGCCAGAAAACGTTTTTGGTTTATTTTTTATTATCTTTATTTATACCTATATGATATTATAATATCATATATTAAATTATAAACACATGGAGCTTCCGTAATTCTTCAGATAAAGTGACGATTAATTCTATAAGGGAGCACTTAAAAACTCACCACATCCAAGAACTTGGCCTGGTATCTGGACATGTTCCTGTAAACCTCGATAGGCAGCATCATCTTTGACACCACAGTGTCAGGCCCCTGACCTGTTAACACATTTGGGAATAAAGTCATCAGAGAATTACCACAAAAGGTGAACTAATTTAATTTAATTCAACAAAATAAGCAGAGTCTTACTGCTGCTGGTGCTGCTAATGTGACGATAGACAATGTAGCCCACTGTGGCCCCAACAGAGAGTCCTGCAGCCAGAGCCACCATTTTACCCGCGCTTAGGGTGCTCTTGTGACTCTCCTTCACCGCATCCATGACACGCTGTGCACCCAGTGGGATGCTCCACCTAAACACAGACATGACATGAGTCTTCTTCCACTGGTGGTATTGGGGCTGTGACTATTCCAAACATGTTCTTTCTGTGTCCAACTGCATTTATTTACTCCTGTCTACAAAGAAGACAGCTATCTGTTATTGTTTTTGAAAAGAAAGGAGCATGACAGCAATCAGAATCGACCTAGTGATGTTTCTTTTGTGTATTTTGTTGGTTTGCTCTGCAGCTGTACAATCATGCAGCTCAGATGACTGAAGCGTGAGCCAGCCTGAATGAAAAACTGTGGATCAGGCGTTCTCATAGAGTTTCATGTTACAGGCCACTCATCAATCAGGTTCCTCTACAGAGCTTTTGTCTCATTGATTTAAAGTAGTATGGAAAAGTTTGGGCACCATTTTTTGAAATGTTGCAATATATTTCTTCAAATGTTAGTACAAAGTTACTAGTAGAAAATAATTAATTCATTGCGCAGTATGCAGGAGTAAAGGCATCTGGCTGAGTCTCCATGAATCCCATCTTCATTCATTTTTTAAGCTAAAATTCAATTTATCCTTGAATTTGAAATTTGCACCCACTCTCAAATGCAGATAACAGGATCTGACATAGTTTGGGACTGCCTTTTTCAACAGGATGTTTCAGGTTTATTCACAGATGTTAAATATTGTTCAGATCAGGGGATGGGGCTGTCAGGAAACCCTCCTCTTGTTTCTTAAAGCAGTTTATGGTGGAGTTTGACATCCACATCAAATCACTGACCTGTTATAGAAGCTTTCGACTTCTTCATAAAGAGCATAACAGCATTTTTTTCTCCACTCACACTTTTGGTTGTGACCCAAAGCTGAATATGAACATAATCTGTCCTGGTTTCCATTATGACTTGACTTTAACATTTGTAGACCCTTTAGACAGTTACACAGGGATGGGCTAGGGTGCTATTCATAAATAGATAGTCAATATTTCCAACCACATCCAATATTTTTCATAATATCAATTATTTTTGTTTTTGCAGTTTTTCAAAAATGTTACTGTTGCAGGGTTTGAGCCTCATGTCACTGGTTTGCTGTGACATGAAAAAAGCAACTATAACATCTGCAACATAAATCAAAATAATATAATTATATAATCTTCAAAACACCTGTGAACAGATGTTCCAAAAGGGAAGTAAAAATTTTTTGAAAGATGTATTTGTAATTCTAATTTTGGCCACAAGAGGGTGAAACACATCACTCCCCCAGATTAAATGTTTCTTTTACATTGTTGTTTTTTTTTTCTCCATGCATTTGAATGGAGTGTGAAATTACTGACAATGTCATATATCTCATATAGTTTCCAGCTGGACTGCATGGTGAGATTAGCCTTTGAGTTGCCTTTCTGCTTTACAGCGTTCCAGGTCTTGTCTTGCCCACAGGAGCCTGTGTCTGGTTAGTGTCACCACAAGATTTCAACATTTCAATTTCCTTCATACAATTTTTACCAGATGCAGCTAGTCAGTTCAATCCCAACAAGTAGTAAGAATTTAGAGCATCCCCCCATTACTGTCTAATTTTCAAAAATATAATCAAGTGAATTAAATGAAAGAAAACATTGCATTAACATAAGAAGTCATTCTTTTAATATATATTTATTTTACATTTTCTGAAGCTGTTGTGTTTACTTCTTTTCATTTGAAAAATCAATAGTTTAATTTCTTCTGAGGAGCCCAAACTTTAGCATGAGCTGCATGGAAAAGTAGATTGTTACTTATTTACTGATATTATGTAACAGCTTAAGGTAAAAAAATAAATAAAAATCACATAAGTGATACATAATTTAATTATTGTTTTTGGTCATTTTGGGGGGGTTGGTTTTTGTTTTGGTTTTTTAGTATTTGACTCAATGGTCCACTTAAGAGCTGTTCAGATGCATTGGACCATTACACTAATAAGCTTTAGAGTAGATACTAAATGGACCTAGTAGCGAGCTCTAAGTGCTCCTCATTCTTATTTGGGACCCATGGAGGTCTGCAGACCCCATACTGAGAACGACCGCGGCGGATTCTTACCATGTAGCTTTTCACCATCTTAGCAGTTGCCAAACTGTTGAGCATGAACTCCAAAAACGTGCAGAAGCAGTCACATACACACAACAGAGCCCCCTAAATGCTTGAACATTTAGTGAATACGGTACATACACACAGCACTGTGCCAAACTGCAGCTGCCTTGACCCTGACAGCAGGACGCAATGCACTGAAAGCAGCTGCTGAACATAATGAATACTATGTACTGTATTTGGGTGACCTCCAGCCATTCGATTGACCACCGAATAGTTGCATCAAATTCTTTCTTGGGCTTTTGACAGCACACTGCTAAAACTGGGACTCACAGAGAACAGAATGAACTGGAGGTAAGCCAACAGCCAAAAGTATTGGGAGCACGCAGCACCGGAGAGCACACAGCACCACCATGCAGATGTGTGTCTCACTGGGAGAAGAGGGCTCTGGGACTGTAGTTCAGAAACACATGGGACTTGGACACTCCAACGTCCATCTTAGAAGAATCGTGACAGTAAGACACAAGTCTTCTCCAATCCTGGCTCTGTTTTTTGTGTACATCCACGTTCAAGACTACTGTCAGACAGGTAGAAGGGGGAGAAAGTTTCAGCAGTTCAAGTCACAACATGACATCAGCTGGTCAGTCAAATCGCACTCTGACGCACATTTCATCAGAAATCATCACAGACTCACTTACAGTTCTTCACTGTGGTCGACAATGAGGGCCTCCCGTTAAAAACAAAAACAAACAAAAAAAAAAACAAACTGTGACAGATCACTTCCTTTGATTCTTCAGAACTGCATCTTCAGCATACTGCATTTTTGGAGGACATAGATTTCTTTTTTATAAAAAAAAACTGGCATCTATTGTAGTTTTTCCCTCTGATAAAAACAAAACATATCTATAAACTTAACGTGAGTTTGCTAAAAGGTAAAGAAAATTTGGGGATTCATTTGATCCGCCAAACTCCACGTTGTTTGCAGAAAATAGTGCAAATGTCATCAGTGGTTTCGTTGTTTGTCATCATCATTCAACACGCTGTATGGCTAACCGGATGGAGTGGGTGATCAGCTTGTGGAGTTTTGAACAAAAGCTGAAATGAATGGCCGAGTTCACCTTCGGATTCAGAAACGGACATACATGTTTTCAGCCACTTTATATATGGCAGCTTTAGTTTAGCAGAAGCAAAGCAGCTTTAAGCGTTAAGATTTTTCCATGAGGTGTGGCGTGACGTCTCCAGACACCAAACAAACATCACCGACGCGATAACCTTGGCTTTTTCTACACTCCGAGGGTCGTTATTGTGAAGCAGTTATTTTGTCAAGACAAATCCGTGAGCCTGTACACGCTCCACCTCAAACCTCCATATTTCTTCTGACGGGCTATCAAGGCGACCGCAAAAACACTTTCTCCTCTAAGCAAGCCAGGCTAACGTTAGCTAGCTGCTAACTGATGCATGCAAGCAAGTCAAAACATTCAGGAAAGGGGACCAAACCGAACTAGTACGGGCTTTTACTCATACGATACACCCGTCGTATGTTTTCACAGTCTACTGTCGTTGAAAACGAACAACAAACACACGTTTTGGTGAATGACACTTACAGACAAATCTTCGCTCCCTTTTCAGTTCGACCCTGTCTGTGAGAGCTGTCACGCTCGCCGGCGGAAACACTCAGTGCACCGGAAACAGTATTTACATGAAACTTATTGACACCGGTGACGATGTGAAACCGCAATGCAGCTACTGCTGCTGGACAGATACAATCTTTAATATCCACATTCTACATTTAAGAAAATGGAACTAAGACTGATAAATGACAATTGTTTTGAAAGGCTACCGGAAGTGGTATTCATAATTGCGCGCCTGTGATTGTCGCAATTATTCTGCTATGGAGGAAATCACTGCTTTGATGGGCTTCCCATTAAATCAAGTAATTTTTTTATGATTATTGTTTTGATTATTTGACTTTAAAATCCTTTAATAATAGACAGTATCGTATTCTTTCTTCATAGTGTTCCTTCCATAAAACTAAATTTGACAAAAAAGCAGTCCACACTAGAGATGGTGTAATGCATGTTTTCCTTCTAGAACCTAGATTAAATATAAAAGTCGAATAAAACATGTTTGTGTACTCATTAGTATCTGAGCCATTTTTCAATTATGTAATTTAAGAACATGCAAGTCAGTTGTTTTACTGGGAATGCATACTTAAATATTGGCCTTAAAACAAATATATTTAATGCATCCATCTTTTTGCTACTGCATTCATTCATTCATTCATCCATCTTCTACCACAATCCCAGCTCACATTGGGTGAGGGTGGGTTATACCCTGGACAGGTCACCAGTCTATCTCAGGGCCAACACAGAGACAGTCAGAGAACAACCACTCACACTCAGACCTACGGGCAATTTAGAGTCAACAGTTAACCTAAACATATATGTCTTTGGACAATGGGAGGAAACTGGAGTACAAGGACGGAGAGAACATGCAAACCACACAGAAAGGCCCTAGGCCCGGTAATCAAACCCATGACCTTCTTGCTGTGAGGCAACAGCGCTAATCACAATGCCATCGTGCCGTCCTGCTATTGAATTACGATGAAAAAAAGATACTTGAACACAGCAATCTTATAAATAAAAGAACATATTCATTAACATGACATAATCAATACATAAACAAATTTGTCAAAAGTCCTGAACATAGACGCTTTAAAAAAAAAATACAAAATATACATTTATGTATCTTGTGACTATGTCATAGTCCATTTACCAATACCCCACCCTACAAAGCATCTGATTGAAGGATCAGCTCCTAGCCTACGCATGGTTATGTTATCAAATGTAAGTAAATTGTACCAGAGGCCGAGTAACATACAATGTGAAGTCCATGCGGTGGTGTCAACAAAACAATAGAACAGATAACATGTACACTGGTTTAGACGGAGCATTCATGAGGATCTTATTCATGCAGCATAGTCCATATGTATGTCATGATATAAACTGATGTACTATAAAAGAGGGAAAATACATAAATCAGAAATGTTGTCTTGCATTGAAATGTCATGCCTTCAAACCATCATCATTGGTTTCACGCCAGATCATGAGTACTTCACTGTTTTAAAACCAGAAAATCAGCTTGTGCTTTTGCATATCTTCACTTGTACCTATTCCAATGCTGCCACACTTTAAAAGGAGCTATGTATAAGTTTTTGCTATTGCTAATGTTGGCATTAACACCTGTCATTGTAGAAGGTATGTGCTATGGTGGAAAGCGAAACCAATGCTAACTCGTGTTTTGCTTTTATTTCTATCACTTCTTTCACTGAAGTAAACATGCTAACTAGCTGGCCTGAGCCCAGCCAGTCACAGCCTTCCCTGAAGAAGTACCTCTGCTCAGAGGACATATTATAACCTCTTGAATTTTACACCAGTTAACAGAAACCAGTTGTTTCAATTTAGTCAGAAAACTTCCACACTAGCAGAAATATAATTCTCCTGGGGATATGTAAAATTTTTTTCAATCTGTTCTTTGCTTGCTTAAAAATATATTATATAGATATTATAACAGGTAGTTTTTAAATTGTGAAGTCATTCAAGTCTTGTTACACCCTTCTGATTTGCAAAAACAATGATAGACGACAGGTGTTTGGTTTTCTCAATGGTAAAAAGATCGCTAATGCTTAACCCCAGTTTCCATGGGTTATGCCATTATGAGATAAAGCTGCACTTGAAGCGGTCAGCAATCCAATCTGCACAGGCCTCAAAATTCAAGGCCCACTAAAGACCCAGGTTCACTGTGTTCATCAGTTAAGTATTGAATTGATTGATTAGAAAAAGAGGTGCAAGATATGGGGAAAATATGCTGCGAATTATTTCTTTTAGGGGAAAATATCTTAAAAACTGAGGTAAACCTGTGACATGTAATATATGTAAATGTCACTTGATTCCAGCATAAGTTGTTTTGTTTTTTTTTCAAGAGAAAATACATAACTTCATACCACTATATTGTTGTTCTATGTCAGCATATAATCAATTTTGTTTGAAATAAATTAAGAAACATTGATAAACTTGATAAGGCTGATTTTTGACCCAAAGTTAATCTGGCATTGAGAAAAATTACTTTCATTGTTTCATGTGTAAAAACAGCTGGTATTTAGCAATGAATTACCAATAAATACCACCACTTGTGTACAGTAGCAATATTAAAATCACGTCCATCTGACATCACAAAATCATCTGAAATCACAACAGCACCACACAGACCAACAGTGATACAGACGTCTGCTTCTGAGAGTTGACTATTCAATCAATGAGTGGGGGAAGAAAACAAGTACGCTGCTTCACGTTAATTGTGAAACTTGAAACGACCATGAAAGATAAATGAATCTCTGGAGTTCCCTGGGTGGAAGATGAAATATTAAATCTGGGGAAACAAATCTGTTGGGGTGAGACAGGTAGACAGGCTGAGAAGGAAGGCAATCAAATAATATGAAGCACCTTTCAGAAATAATCTGGTCAAGACACCAGAATAAACATCGCTAAATACACAGTAAATCCATCACTTGGGAAAGGACTTGCTAAGATCAGTGCACAGCCAGCAGTGTGCCTTCTAAGTAGCATGCTGGCAGAGTTTTCAGTTAGACAGTCTAAAGAAACAGATATGTGTGTGTATAAAACATGACCGATCCAATTCAGTCCATCCTCATTGTATCAAAGCAGGTCTGACATCAGGTTAGCTCACAAACTCAGCAACATCAAAATTTTAAAGGCAATTAAACCTTAAGGAACTTTGTCCTGCATGTAAGCAGAGTGAAGATTAAAATGTGGCTCAAGGGCTGAAATGCAATCCAGAAAATAATAAATCTTCGATATCCAAATTATATCCTCAATTCTTCCTAAAATATACAAAGAAGTAAATAATCACATAAACCAACAGTCGGTGAAATAATTTGACAAATTATTAAAACTCAATTCATTACTATTTTATTTTATTGTTCTTATTGTAATAATCAATTTTATTGGATTAGATTTTTATTTCCTGAAAGGAATGTCTTTTTGTAAAATCTTTTTATTTTATATTGACATTTTTCCTGTGACACCATGATTTCAAATAAAGCTGTTGTTCTGTTTTTGTTTACTGTTTTTTTAAACATTTAGCCAATGGGTGTAATTGTAGTCGAATGAAGCAACCTAGGTAGCTTTCCATAAACACAGACACAGGAACTAAACCTCTAAACACCTTACAAAGTGTCGTCCTACATACTAGTATCCTTTTATTTGAGCTTGGATCATTACGCTGTGTCAAACAATTCTGTCTCTGTTGTAACCAAAAGGAGCCAAGAGTGCTAACAGAATTTCCCATTTTCCCCTAAAAACCAAGCTTACAATCCTTTCTGGCTAGTTAGCCAGCTAGGTGTGTCGTGCATCCACTGTTTATTAATAGCAGCATTTACAAAGTTAGCATCGTCATTCCTCGAGCTAACAGGCTCCATCTGACAGCAGTTGTTGCGTTTGCAGCAACACCAATGTCATGAAATAAATAGCACTGAGGTAAATAACATGAACAAATTAGAAGAAATTTTGGAGATGAAAGTGATGATATAGAACAAAAGCCTGCAATAAAACTATTTATATCTATAATTGTCAGGTCTTTGATGACAATGAGTTTTAATAATTTCTTAAATTGTTGTTTCTTTTTATATAAATTTCACAAATTACTGGTGATAATTTATTTCATAATAATTAAAATAATAAAATTTAAACTCTTTCATTGTGGCCAGCTTTTCTCTTCAACCCAATGTGTTTGACTCTTAAACGAAGACACAAATTTTAAGTTACAGTGAATTAAGACTGGACTAGTCTGATGATATGCCACAATTCAAATTGTATGAGACTAAAATAAACTTCACAATAAAATCGTTTTAAAGTGAATAAGTTTTCAGTGGATTGTTTGGAACCTGGGAACATGAGAGTGAGCATTGACAGCTCTGTCAGTGACAAAAGTGATAGTGAGGATGTAAGAACTTCATCAGAAAACATTCTGCATGCCTTTAAAATTAACTAAAACCAGACAATAAATCTATTTTGAATGCTTTGGAATTTTCTTTTCCCTGCCCTTCAGATAACTGGCAGGAGCTTGAGTTGTGAAGCTCCCACTGTATAATTTGGTTGATATCTACAACTGCAGTGCTGTTGGGCTCAAGTTTTTAAATGGAGGGCACTGCAGTGTTCGCAACCTGCCCATCCTTGGTCTCCAGAACGGACCAGCTGGGTCTCAGTAACGCACACTGAATTCCTCAGAGTGGGGAGGGGGGCATCAGAATGGAGAGTTCATTCCCAGCTTGGTTTCAAACTGCAACTTCTGTCTCTTCTGGTAACGAACTCGCACCCTGGCATGGACAGAGGGGACAAAACACAGCTCAAGATCAAGGACAAAATCTGCTTAATGTTTCCAGCTTCACACAATACTTCCCTGTTCTGAATAAGATCAGGCTGATCCTGCTCACAAGATAATCCGCAATAAACCCACATATCTCTAAAGTTTTCGTGCAATGCTGTGATATGAGCTCTCCTTCTCTCCTCACATCTCATAACAGCTATGTCGCCGTGTGCTATGCTGTTTTTGCCTCAGCTCCTCCTCTGCACTTTGCTTTGTACCTGATTTCATGCAGCTTCAACACTTCGTTGACCACCACCACAAGCAGTGGGGACAGAGAGACAAGCACCCAAGAAAGCAGTGGTATGTTGCTCAGGTTGAAGGTCAGGACGCTGCCCTGGTCGCGCCACAGCTGGTAATCCACCAAGGCCTGGACAATCTGGCTGAACAGACTACGGGAGCGAGGAGAGAGAGAGAGGATTAAAAGTTTGGTGTCTGAATTACACAGATCAGGCTCTACCACAGACAGGAGGTACAGCAGTTGTATTCTTGTAAATTAAAGAGAATAGAAACAATATGATGACTTACACCACAGGTACAGTGAGACACCACCAAGTGTTGCTGAACGGACTCTTTCTCCACAAAGGCTGAGAGCGATGGACGTAGCTGAGGGAGATCACCACTGGGAAAGGGGACAGGCAATAACAGAGAAGGAAAAAAAGATGAGTGGGATTGGCGATAGTTTATGCAGCACACAGTGTGATGCAGAGGCTCCGAACCTGTGTGTAGGACGAGAAACCCGGCCATGACCTTCTGAGTCAGCAACAGTCCATTCGACAGATCAGTGAACCAGTGAGGAGCCTCATCAGAAGAGCTGCAGAAAAACAACTTATTTCATCAAAAAAGTTGACTTTTCACCTGCACTTTTTTCACTTTTCAGCAAACAATTAGGCCATCAGTACACAACAGTAAAATTATCTGAAAATTTCGATGCAATATACTTTCAGCCAGTGAGCTTCCAACAGGTAATGATGATGCTTCGCTTACCTGGCTGTGAGTATGTTAAGGCAGGTGATGCTGGTGTTGTCAGCAAACGTCATGTTGACACTACTCTGGCACACTTCTTGCAAGGTAAAGCCAAAGGCCAACAGATAGGCACACACTGTCAGACCGAACTTCAACAGGAAACAGCCAAGGAAGTAGTTCTGGGTCTGGTCAAAGAGGTTTGTTTTTATTTTGAAACATAATGTAGAAAAGCTTCTCTCAGTAGTGGAGCAACTGGTTGTTTTATAGTGTTGTGGTTAATAGTACATGTATATGCTTATCAGTAATAATTTGGGGTTTTTAGATCCAGCAGATTTGAAAAAAGGTGGGATCAAACCTTTCTAGGGATGGCATCTAGGTTCTTCCCTGTGGCAACTGCCATGACTGAATTTTCTGGAGGCTTCCCCAGCAATGACACACTATTAACACAAAACAAGACAATAGGGTCATTAGAAGACATTCTACAGCTAAATAAGACAGGGTAAATAGTTAATATTGTGTGTGTACCTTAGAAGAGGGCAGCTGAAGCAGGACAGCCAAAGGATATCAGTTGTGTTCATTGGAGGAGGAAGCTGAGCCAGACAAGCTAAGAACTGCAAACATCAAAAGCACCAAATGTATTCATCATTATCTATCAGCTTTTTTCATATATATACATATTAGAGTAGTTTTCGAACCACAAACATTAGTGGCTGACTGATGCAGGAAGTATGTGAGGTCCCTCACCTGGATGATGACCAGACTGAGCTGGCACTGCAGCAGGAACAGGAAGCATTTGCGGATGCCGTGGGTTGTATGACGTGCCTGGAACAAATTCACGCATGAATCCAACATGTTTCTCAGACTTATCTGGTGTGTGAGGGTGTGTGTGTATGGGTCTACTGACCTGCTCTATGAGTTTGACTATGCTGACGCTCTCTCCCTGGTGGAAGGTGACAGAGCAGCCCAGACTGTTGAGCTGTCCAGAGAGCCTCAGAGGAGACAGGCCCTCTGTGCCTCCAGTGAACCCTCCTCCGGTGGCATAGCCAAATGTCTCCCATGAACACTGAGACGGGTATAGAGGGTCCAGAGCAATGCTGTGGACACAGGAGCATGTTAAGTCACAGGATTATAGTGAGAATGTGCAAATTGCATAATTATTGCACAATCAATCAAAATTATGAGTTGTACAACACCTATTAAAGGGCCAAAAAATTCTACATTTAGTTTGAGCTCTTTCATTCCCATGCTAGGAAAATGGAGGTGAATGAAATTTAATTTGTACAGAAAATTCAAAGTTTGAGATGATATGTATGAAATTATATAAATCAGTGCTGGTAATGTAATAGGTGAGATGAATTTGAATAAGACCGGGGAACTGAATGAACTTGTTATTATTCACCTCATAAACAGCTACACCACAACAAATAAGACAATAACTAAATCAGAGGTAGTAGAGAATTCTTCTTAAAATTTGGGTGACTGTAATACAAGCAAGTTAGAATTTTTAATAGCATGAACAGAAATTTAGTGGCTGTTATTTTTTTTTAAATGGCATTAAAAACCAAAATAGATAAATCCCCTCATAATACCACTGATCTTTAAATTTAGAAAACACAAAGGTTGTGCTGTGTTAACAGGTGCATACCTAAGGTTGCTCTGTAGGAACAGGCGGGTGTTGCGAAAATTGGCAGAACTTCCAAGGCAGCATGTGACCTCCCTGTTCTCCTGCATGATCTTCATCATCTCACACATGGCTGTGAAGAAAACTCCACAGTGAAGAGCCATCCACATAGAGAAACACAGGTGTTCTTTTCATATATTTTGTGTGGTGGCTGAGGCCTCCTACTCTGTTCAGGGTTTCTCTACTTTGACATATATGCTTCCTGCACTATGTTAAGCCATTTCTCCTTATCCAAAATGTGGACATCATTGTCCTTAAATGAGTTTCCCTTGTCTTTTAGGTCTTGCAAAACTGCTGAGTGTATTCCTGATGAGTTGGCTCTCCTGTGTTGATCCATGCCTTTGTTTAGTGGCTGTTTGGTTTCAATAATGTAAAGGTAATTAAAGGTGTGAGGAGTGTGGTCTTTGGGGTGTAACATGTTCCCTCTAAGGCTTGATTTACATAACCTAACCCAGACTGTGACACAGATAATTGATTCTTTCACTCATTATTAATAATCCCTTTTCCTCATGAGAGTCTTGATGAAAAAGTTGAGACAAGAAGACAAGTAAAGAACACTCACTGTCAGGGGTGCAGTCAGTGAAGAGTGGCACCAAGAGAGGCACATTATCAATGTTCTTCAGATGAGGACGGACCTGGTGGATACCACGAGGCAGCTTGGCCTGACAAAAAAACAGGAACAGAAAAAAAATTAACATAAAAAATGCTAACTATTAAGTTTGAGCCATGCATGCAATTGATTTAAAGACCAAGTAACTGAGCAACCAGTCAAAAAAAAAAAACTTGAAATGGAAACAGTATCACAGTGCTGTGGAAGCATTATGCAACAAGTAGCTCCACTGGTTTTCATAAAGGTTTAGTTACCCTGTTGCAGTCCTCCAGGAAGCTGGGTACATCACTATCTGTGGGCTGGAAGCTGGCTAAGTCAGAGTGGGCCTCCTCCTCTGGCAGCAATGGACCTTCAGCTTCATCCCGAGAGTCTGTGTGACATACAGTCTACCCAGTTATCATCTTGGATTTCTCTGTGGGCTCTGTTTCCCTTGATTTGATGACCAGTCAAAGGTTTACCAACTATTCAGATTCTTTATCTATGTAAGAGAAGCAAAACTAAAGTGTAAAAATATTTCCAACATGTTTACGTCCTGCCTTGAAAGCCATACAAAGTACTCACTTTTACTATACTATGAATCATTATGATCATATATTATTAACAATATGTATTTGATCAATTAACAATATTAGAACCAATAATTTATCCTGTATGTTTCTATTGTTTTATACTGTCACTTTGAGTCTGTAAAGTCTTTGAGTATTGTAAAAAGCACTCTATAAATAAAATGCATTATTATAATAATTATCAATATTAATATATACAGTTGGGTTTGAGTGACATTTTGTTAAGTCATCACACATTTTTTTATCTAAATTAACCAGTAAAGTAAGTTGTTAAATAAATATACTGGAAGAAAAAAGTAAAAGAATTAAGTAAGTAAAAATACTCAAGTAAAAGTTCCTCAGAGTCTGGCTACACAAAAATATATGTATATTCATGAGATCTGATTCTGAATGTACGAATGGCCATATGAACTGTTCCCTGGGATATGAAAAACAGTTTTTCCAGGTCACTGGTGGGTGGTGGTCTGCCAGCTGGGCAGACCTGACCAGTCTGGCAGGTGTGTAAAATCTTGCAGACATCCAAGCGCATTCTCTCTGCTTGACTTTGCAGGACTTTGCTGGTTGTGCAATGCTTGCGTTAAGTTCTTTGTTATGTTGGTTTCGTTCACTCTTGAGTTGCACTGGTCATGGCTGTTTTTGGTACTTTATGTAATATACATAACAATCGCATCTTTTGCGCCATAAAGGCAGTACATTTAAATACTTATGCCCTGAGGCGTCACTTACTGAGCGTCAAAGCCAACCTTCAGACATTCTGACAGTAAATGTGACAAAGTTAATATAACCCTCAGTTTGTGCAAACACTGTTTGGTACCTTGGTTCAAGTCTTCATGCAGGGAACCGTGACCTGGGCTGGATGGAGCTCCATCGCAGGGACTGTCTCCATTTGGAGTCAGAGATATGTGGCAGTTCCAGCCTGTTTCCAGGCCCATCTTCTCAGCAAACACCTGCACAGACACAAAAGCGATCACAAAAACCCACACTGCCAATTACATTAGATACTTTTCTACTGTGAGCTGCTGTTAATATTATACATTTATATGCATCATAATGCATTTATATTCTCTCTCTCTCTCTCTCTCTCTCTCTCTATATATATATATATATATATATATAAAAAAACCTGTTTTTCAGTAACGGGTAATCTAACCAATTACTATTTGTAAGTCTTTACATATTATGCTTTTATGTTTAATGACCCTGATACACACACCGCTGACCATTAATTTAGTATTGGGTGATTTGGTGATTGGTTTTTATTTTTTTCCTTTGTTTTAACACTGGAATCATTTGTTGTTGTAGAACTGGAGCCTATTATGAGACATCAGTTTTTAGACTACATCTGGGGAGCTGCGTTAGTTTTATCCAAGCAGTGACATATGTCATTGTTTAGGCATGGAAACGTTTTGACTTGAATACATATTTCTTAAGTTATTGTAGGTTTAGTTTTTAAATCGATATGTCCCTGCTGTGTTATCCAAAATTTATCTCAGTTTAGAGGTCTCATCCTTCATTTGAAGACTGACACAGTGGGTGAGACCATGACATCCCAAATTAATGGCTCCTTCATACATGGCCAACAAATGTCTGCCTTACCCTGGATAACAATGCAATGGGTGGATCCTTCGTGGCTTAATCTATCCTACACCTTGATCATTTTAGACTGCCTTAAAATATTTAGGTGTGTGTGTGTGTGTGTGTTTCTTTGTGCATATATTGACCTTGCTGCGGAGCTCATCCTCCATAGAAAAGTAAACAAAGCGGATGCAAGCTGTGACCAAGGCATCAATGAGCCGGACTGTGTCAAGCCTCGCCTGGAACTGAGACGACACCATCCCCATGAAGATCTGCCCGCTCAGGGCCTGAACACAGTCCTCACGCTCCACTCCCTCACCTATCCCCTCTGAAAGACATGATTGGGAAAAAATCAAAATGAAAATGATGAAACATTCACACATTGCCACAACAGTGGCAAGTTTTTCCTTGCCACTGTCGCCAAGTGCTTGCTCATCGGGGGATCTGTTGGGTCTCTTTAAATCATTTTACAATGAGTTTGGTCTAGACCTGCTCTATATGTAAAGTGCCTTGATGTAACTTTGTTATGATTTGGCACTATACAAATAAATTTGATTTGATTTGATTTGATTTGATGAAACAGTACACTAGCATTCATACTAGGGGTGCAACGGTACAGGTAGCCCACGGTACAGTCAGTACCTCGGTTTTTGGGTCTCGGTTTCGGTACGCGTTTTGTTCATAAAGAGATATTTTTTTTCTACCAAAATGATTTATTTATTTTGCTTGTCAGAACAAGTTCCAAACAATTCTGGTACTGAATAACACTTTAAGTTAACAGTTGGTTAACAAATACAACACTGAAACTCAAATAGTAGACGTGCCTCTTTTTCCTTGCCTACTACTTACACTATAGCATAAAATATGTATAAAAAATTAAAACATACAAAAATGTAAACAAAAAACACTTTCAAATGTTGAAGTGCCTCTTAGCATTGACTACTAGTATACATAAATAGTAGCAGTGATGGAAATAACAGAGTTAATATAAATAGCGTTACTAACTGCATAATTTTTTTCAGTAACGGGTAATCTAACTAATTACTATTTCCATCGTTACTGATTCGCTGTGGCGACACCTGAAGGGAAAAGCCGAAAGGAGAAGAAGACTATTTCCATCGTTACAACGCCGTTACCGTTACCGACAATTAAATGTGGTGCGTTATGAAGTGTGAAATTAAGCAACTCATTGAAGCTGCCATCCAACTTGGCTCTCAGACAGCAAGCCACAAGAGCTGCAAAGGTGTCTTTTTTTTTTTTTTTTTTGTGGTTGGGGGGGGGCAACCGCATAAGTGATGATGATTGGCTAAGGTAGAGTAAGATTTCATGGCAAGCCAACCAGAGGCGGGTCTCGTTTACACACAAACACACACACGCACAGCACCCTCACACAAACTATCAGAGATAGCCTGCAGCAATGGCGAGTCCGGAGGCGATATTACGAATCCTTCTATGGCCACGCTAAGACCCGCCTTACCCGCCAATCAGAGGCAGAGTAAGGCGGGTCTTGGTGCGGCCATAGTAGTATTCGTAAAATCGCCGTCCAGAGCATTCAGAGGTAAATTTGTTGTTTCCAAGGTAGAAGTTTTCCTGCTTCTGTGCGTGTGAGCTGCAATGGCTCCAGTTGCAACAGTGTGTTAGGTTAGTCATCGTGAGTGGGCGGAGGTGCAACAGTGATTGGACATTAACTCGCGGGGGAGGGCTTTCGTCTGGACAGTCAGGCACACACACACACACACACACACACAGTAGCCTGTAAAGCAGTAAGCGTTAATGCAACCTGACTTGTACCGAAAACCCGCAGGACATAAGGGCATATTGTTCCGTGCAGGGCGTACCGAACGGTTCGGTATTTTACCTAGTACCGTTGCATCCTTAATTCATACTTGAACCCTCTGTGACTAATTCATACCATCTGAGCTCCAGCTGTTCCTACACGAGTTATATTTGATGGGCGTGGTGGAGGGCAGCTCTACTCCAGAGAAGAGGCAGGGGCCAGGGGCCAGTTCCACACACTTTCCATTCAGTTGGCTTGACAGTGACACCTGCATGGGTTTGTAGGCGAAGGCTGAGCAATAACCTGACAGACAGGCACGCTGGTAGAAGTCCAGAACCTTCTTTCTGTAACACAGGCAGGAAAAGTAAAAATAACTTAAATGGAAAAAAAAAAAAAAAAAAAAATTAAGAAAATTTCAACATAGAGGCTTTCCCTTGTTTTTTGGGTTGTTCTAGAGCTGATTTGAAGTTTCTATCGCTATCTGATCAGGAGATTTGCTCATTATTTTCAGCAGTATTGATAAAAATCTGCTCCAAAGTCTCTACACTTTAAAGACTTATTTTGTCACTACATGAACTTAGATGACCTTCTACTTACTCTGAGATCAAAAAACTATATGATTGTTCCCAGAGACTTTGGCTATACAAGCAGCTGACAGCTGGGCCTCTGACTAAGACACTCTGACTGGCTCTGGCATGACCCATTGGAGCCAACAGGAATGACTGATGTAGAACATCATTAGTAAAGACAACGTATTCTTGATAAATTCAAAGAAGTAAAGCAGCAATGTTCCAGTGAAAAGGTCAGACTGATCCAAATTTGTTCATGAGTTTTCTTGATTGTATAGTTTAAGGAGAAAAAAATAGCACATCTTAAGGTCAAATCATCAGAGCAATAACACTCACGGTCTTTTGAAGTGTATACTGTTCTGTGGATTTAAAGGGATTAAGTCTGACTCAGGATTTACAGCCATAATTGTGTGATGAGCGACACTGCACCTGTCTGAGCCTGACAGCGGGTAAATATCAGTCCCATCCCAAAAGTCAGTGCAGGCCTCCAGGATGAGGTCAGCCGAGCCGTGTGACAGCATCTGGATGTTGTCTAGGTCAGAGGTTATTACAGACAGTGTGAACAATAATTACACAGGAAAATGCACATACTTTATACAGTGGTGGGAACCACTTTCCCATTCAATTAGATACAGTAGAGATACACTGGCGGAATGAGGAGCCTGGACTCACTAGAGGAAGAGTCTCGTACAAACAGCGAGATGAGGTGCGACATGGGAGGCTGGCGTTTGGTGAAGTAATGAAGGTGGTGGGAGGTGAACTCCTTGGTCTTCTCTCCAGATGGCAGCTGGTACAGAGCCAAGTGGTTCTCCTGTTTAAATAGCTCTCTTGCACCAGGAGTGAACCCTAACACACAAACACAGACAGGAGTAGAGGAAAGTAATGTGAAGGCATTATTCAATCTGTTGCTGGAAAATGTCTTACTTTCATACAGACAAGACAATTTCAATTGATGCTGATAATGATTTTAAATGTTTCACACCAACCAGGAGCCTTGTTTGATTTAAGTCCATCAGTTCATTATAAGCTCACCTATGAGTCTAGAGAGCTCACAGAGCCCCCAGGGGACATAGACAGGCAGCACAGTGCCATTGCTCTCCTGCAGGGCCAGGTTGGAGAGGTGGTCAGAGAAGCGGCAGAGCTGCTGGGTGACGCTGGCATTACAGAGGTTCAACATGATGTTGAGGCCCAGCGGCTTGAGGGATGGCAGGTGGCACTGCCAGGAGAGGTCATCAAACTGGATGCTGGCTGGGTTCTGCTGGTCCTGCGACAAGCTTAGCATCTCCAGGTGATAGTCGCACACAAAGTCCTCTGCCTCCGCCTCTGGACAGCCCATTGCAAAGTCCTGTAGACGAAAACAAATGACATCAAAACTAAGACCATCACTTTACAGCTACTCATACAGATTAAGGTTGAGGTTGTTTGTTTTGTTTTTTTTTTACCTGGGCATGGTCTTCCTCTCCTCCCTCTGTGTCATGGCTAAAGCTCACGTTGGATCCCGAGGGATGTTTGGTGCGGCTGTGTGTTGGCTGACAGGGGCGTCGAAGTCCCAGAGTGTCAGACGAACGAACAGTGTCATGTGAGGTTTCACTGAGCTCTGGCCCCTCCACTAGTTCTGTGGAGAACTCTGTTGGTAGACAGAGCAAAGCCTGCCCTTCCTGAGCCTGCACGGCAGTCAAAACCAGTCATGAGTGGATACAACACTGAGCATTATTACTCAGTAAGTTTCATTGTAACGATATAGCAACACTACCTCATCTCTGTCATCATCAGTCTCCATGCGGCAGTATGAGTTGACCGACAAGTCGTCTCTGAGGTCATCTTGGCTGTTGTGAGGTGGTTCAACCCGTCCACTGAAGAAGAGCACAGTCTCTGGACTAGGGTTAGGCCATGACAGGATACCCTGTTTGTCTACACAACACAGCACCTACACATACACAAGAAAGATTTACAACCTAGATACACACTGAACCTTCACTCATGAATACAGTTACAGTATGTGTACAGTACATGAGCAAGGGTTTATTGCCTAGAGCACTCTAAACAGTATCTGGAAACCCATATGACAACAAAAAAAGTCAAAACCATCAAATCATACACACTGGCATGATCCACTTATCTGTATTGTAGAGTTTTGTGTCCAAAACCCAACTCACTAAAGCCCTTTTCAGACCTGGTACTAACATCAGTCTCGGATTTTCAGATCTTAGGTAGACAGCCTCAGGTGTGAACATACATAAGATACATTGATGATGGGTTTTACATCTGACCACCCAGACTCACATTTGGAGGTGGGTTGTACATTTACCACATACTCCCTCAACCTCTCTGTACTGCCTTCTCTCACTTACATACACTTTTATACACAAGCACACAACAACACACCCCTCTGTTAGGTTAAAAACAAGAACACATACCTGTGTGTCTATATACAGACCGGAGAGATGAGATCCAATGACATGTGGTGACTCAGACTCATTTCAAAGTCAGATGTGAACTGTGGTGCTTAAAGCTGACTACTTGGGATCAGATCACTGAACACCCATGTTAAGGTCCAAACGGGCCCTCAGTCATCTCAAACTCCCTGACACCCGCTTAGGGAGGCTTTAGTCTTTATCCTCTGAATAACCTCATCTTTTTCAAAATGTATTTAGTAATTTGGTTAAAATGTCCCAAGTTAAGATGCCAAGGACACAGAAAAGATTCAATTAATCATTGTGATATGTAATATCACAGTGACACTCAAATTGTAATATCAGTCAATAAACTCACTCCACATCATTAAGCTCTATAATACTCACAGTGACGGAGCCCAGATTGTGTAAGAGGCTGGACGTGTAGCTGAGTGTCTGACACTCTCCCTTCAGGACACCAATCAGGTGTCTCCACACACAGCGCAGCATCTCCTATAGAAATAAGCATGCACACACACAAGAACACACATACACACCAATGAATTAAGTTAGAAAACTGCTTTGAACCTGATACTTGAAAGGTCCTTAAAATTATCAATAAAAAAAAATAAACAAAAGAAAAAACGCTTTAATCCAGGAAGATGTGGACTGACTTTACAGCTCAACCTAAAATAAACCACACCAAGTCTTATTTAGCATCATTATTTGGTAAAATTATACAGACAGAAAAAGGACAAACCTAAACTACAGTGGAACAAGGTGAGCAGATTAAGCCTAGAGCAAGCTTCAGCAGTGATCCCAAACACACCCATGCAGATTTTGACTGTGGATTAAAATCAGTGACAACTGTACAGCTGGGATCAAACAACCACAGCCTGCTCAGGGAAAGTTTCCTGAATAAGGTGATCCTTTTTCTTTTTCCAAAATAATGGACCATACTGAATGAACTTCCTGATCAATTGGCTATCAGAGTAAATAGATAAAAGTGCCATTCTGGCATCAGCCAAAACATTAATTCATCAGATTTGCTTTGGTTCCTAAATTACACCAAGTTTAATTGATAGATATGCCCTGAAAAGACTATATACCTTTGTATAAAAGGTGTCATGACTCACACTGGATGTCAGGACACTCTACAATAGCTGCACAGTGCAGCTACTGTAACATTCAAAAGCATGTTAAAGAAGGGGTTGACTATAGTTGAGCTATATATAATGCTCTATAGAAAAATCTAATGTTCATGTTCATAGCCCTATTTTTGTTTCAGTGTGAAATGAAAATATGTTGTGTATCTTTAATTTATTGGTAAAGCTAATGCCCTCTTTTATCTCTGATCTGGGCCATGTACATGAAGTTCATGCAGGACAGTCCTGTGACAGATCTGATTATTAGGGTTGAAAAACTACATAATTAATATCACAAAAGGCCAACAACAATATCCAAATCATAGGAATTGCTTTCTTTCTTTCTTTTTTTTATTTTCAAGACCCAACAAAAATAACATCACACAAGAGAGAAAGAGATAGAAAGGCAGAGCTATAGAGATATAAATATGACATCAGAAACAATGTTTTTAAACCATTAAGACCGTGAAAACCCAAAGCACTCAACACACTCAGTGTATATAAAGAGAGGGACAAAGGGAGAGGAAGCCCTAGAGGATTCCTAGCAAATATCCAGACTTTGGATGATTTCCAGTCATGCAGAGCAGGCAGACAAGCAGAAGTGGAAGGTCAGGGACAGGTTCATGTGGAGATTCCTGTCTTTAATAATGGCTATGTATTCATTTGGAGCAATGCCAAAGCCAGAGATGGTTTCAGATTGGTGGTAATATAGTGATTACTGCAGATTTTATTTAATTTCTTCTAGAACATCAGCTCAGCCACAATGGAGGACAATGACTGGGTTTGGCCAGGAACTGTGAGAGGTGCTTTTGTACCCATGACTCAAGAATATGATCACAAAGAGGCAGTGCTGACTATTGAGGTGAGAAAGAAAGTAAAGTGCTCAAATTAAAGCCAAAAAATAAATAAATAAAGCATGGAGAATCAAAGCACTGAATCAGCACAGGTACTCTTAATCAGCAGATGTCCATGAAGATTTCTATGGTGAAGAAATCAAAGATGTAGGGGGAGATTAAGGGTAAGAGTTCCGCACCGGGTTTCACAGAAGGAGTTGCAAAGGTGGCATAGGCAGTGAGTGCATGAAGACAGGTGGGTTTATGTGAAGGTGGGAGCCAAGCACGTGGAGGAGGGGAGGGAGGGGATGAGATACTGAGAGGTTATACCTGGGAGGAAACCACTTCGGTGTAGCTGCTTAGAGTGTCCTCAGAGAACTTAGCAAGCTGGGGCAAGAGAAGAGTCTAGTTAAAACACAGAGGGAGGCCCATGCTGTGTCTCCTCCGTGTGTCCTTGTGTGTGTGTGTTTGTGTGGACTACACTGATGTGGTTCTGAAGGTACCAGTAGCCAACATGGAAAAACAGGGGTTACATGTTCTCTGAATCTGTGGGTAAAAAGGAATAACACACATGCTGATGCAGTTTGTAAGCATTCAGACAGTGACTTGTATTTTATGACTCAACACATTTGAAAAGGAGGCAGTGCACTATGAAGTAGGACCAGTAGATGGGTCCCACAACCTGTGGCGTTTATGTTTTTGACCCCATGAATACTGACATTTTTTCCTTGTGTTCCCTTTCCTGATTTGTCTCTCAACCTCTAGGCAATGTGGCTAATAAGATAAACACCTCTGTCCTGTTAAGTTCACACAGCACACAATATTTATGAGGAAGTCAAGTGACCTTCTGACTACAGACCCATCACAGATCAGAATATAAAGACCAACGTGAAAGCAAAGTTGTGTTTGTTATTAATTATTAATTCACAGTAGAGCAGCTTAATAGAACATTCCAAATTCTAAATAATTTGCTTTTCAATTTTGATTTGCTTCATCACATATGTATATCGTTTTATATATGCAAGGACCAGTCACAGTCACAGACTGTTGTAATATTGTTACTGTTGTAATGTTATCATCATCCAACACTGAAGCAAAATCCCTTATTTTTTTCAGCAAAGCAGCATATACCTACCTACCTACTACCTACATAACTACTAACAGAGGAAACATATTCCAATTTCTATGTGGACAGGAAGAGAAACGTCAGAGATGATTCAAATAACTACAGTTTTTAAGTTTACTTATGATGAGCACTGGACCATTTGTGCAAATGGTTGTAACCTCTTTATGTGAAATGGATAGGGATCGACCGATTATCGGCGCTGATATTCGGCATTTTGACTCATATCTGCATCTGCCTTTTTTTTTTTAAATCCGACAGCCGATAAGAGATTAATTTAAAACTGGGTTATTTTGGCTCTGATGCAGCCACGCCTCTCTGTCTGCTGTCACTACTCGGCACGGGTGACAGCCAATCAGCAGTGAAAGCTGTGCATGCACAGTGCTCACACACACGGCGGAGAGGAGAAAAAGTTTTGCAGAATGGAGAAGGTCCGGAGAGCAGATATATATTTCGAACATGGCTGTATAAAGAGAACTGGATACAGCATCGGAGGCGTTCATTCCTACAGATGTTTCTCAGTGGCGCATGATGCCAAAAAAGTTCGCTTTCCAGGTGTCATGGCGGAAAATTATTTATATTTTCAGTTAACTTTATAAGAGATGCTGCTGACCCTGGGAACACCTTTTTGTTTGCACTTTTTGTTTTTGTTTGACCTTAAAACAAAGATAAGTGAAAGATTAACATTTCACTTATATTGCAATATTGGAAAACTTTATTTACTGTAGAAAACTTTTGGGAGCTATTTATTTTTTCAATTAACTTTATAAGACATGCTGCTGAGCCTGGGAGCTCCCTGCACTTTCTGATGTCTATTGCCTAAGATTAAAAAAAAAAGAAACTTTAACATGTTGCAAATCTGATAAACTGTTTAATAAAAATATGCTTAAAGGCATTTAAACGAAGTTAAGTGTTGGAGTTTGTATTACTCAAAATTTTGACGTCAATATTTTCTCTTTTACTGCTAATTATTATCGGCTCCAAATATCGGTTATCGACCTCCTTGACTACAAATAATCGGTATCGGAATCGGCCCTGAAAAAACCATATCTGTCTATCACTAGAAATGGATCAAGGTGATTCAGCTTGGGCTTGGCTACAACCTTAAAAACAAACTACTCATCATGAACTGTTGGCAAATGTACAGGCACTAAGTGTCTGCATTATGGGAGCTCAAAGATCCAGTACTTGATTTATAGTAAAGACTAAAAGAAGTCTAAGAATTTGCCACTCTGATTTTGATATTTTATCCTTCCAATTCAGAAATTTCAGGGAAATTGAATAGTTGCTATGAATATGATCTGATCATATCATATCATATCATATCATATCATATCAGGGTCAGTTTGAGCATGCCGATATATATCATATGTGTTCTCATTAATACAACTTGTTTTGTCACTTAAATGGCAGATATCTGTGATCACTTGAATGACATTTATAATGTCTTTTGAAACAGCAACACTGGTGTTGGACTGGACCTCTCAATGTAGTATCAAACCAAAGTATCAGTCAAGCCCAACAGCGTGTGTATTAGCTCAGACACAGAACTCAAACCTCTGCATTGGTAACTGAAGCTCTTCTACCACAGTAGAACCTATTTTACCACAAACTCTGTGACTCTGAGTTATTGTGTTTCATCACTCACCAGACCAGCTGGAGACACCCGACTGAACTCAGCAAGGACCTTGGCCGCTCCAAAGGCATTCACCAGAACCCACATAACGGGGAACAGCAGCGGCAAGATGGGCAAAACACCCATCACCTGTATATATGATGTCACATATTTAACATTTCTGTCTTCTGTTGCAATGTACACCAGGAATAGCAACATTTCTGAATGTTTGTACCTGAAGTTGAAAGAAATTGTAGCAGGGAGGGGTGAGGCTGGGGGCATCACAAAAATAGCGGATTGTGTTCACAAGCAGGAACGCCACCTAGAGGTAAAGACCATAAACACACCACTAAGGAAATGGTGGCAACTATGACATCGGGTGATCCTAAGTACACTGCAAAAAAGTGGTTCACAAACGGTAACTGCTCACCAGCACCACGGGACAGACTAGCTTAGTGATGACTGATTGCACTGTAAACCTCTCATTATCTAGCACTGTGATTGGCCGAGAGAGTGCCATCTCCAAGCTGTTTCTGTTTAAAAGATCAAGACAAAGGAAAAGAAGATTAAAAGATTATAACGGTCTAAGTATTTTTTCTCTTCTACTTAAAGAGCTGATAACATGTATGTGTGTTTTACGTTTTGACAGCACTCTTACAATTGTGCACAATTCTCTGTGTGCAGTTTTTTTATAAATCTCATTTGTTTGGATAACTATACAACACCACACAGGGTTCATAGCTAAAGTCCATGTACATGATATTGTGTTACCTTTATGAACTCTGTTGTACAACAAACTAAAGCTGGTATGAAAAAAAAAAACAGGCTCAATGATTAAAATCATAATTTGACATTGATTAATAAAATTCCAAGACTGGTCTTTTGATGTTTTTCAAGGTTTTCTGTGGATTTGATTGTTAGTCTTGTGTGACGTGCTCAATTAGTGAAATTTTCTCATGTCACATGAGAGACTAAAGCATTGGTTGACATGTCACAGGTCTAAATGCAGACGTGTGGTTGCATCACAAATATGCAAGAGGAAGTGTTGAAACTGTTGGCTATGTTAAAAATGCAAAGTGCATTAACATAACCACTTCTGGGAACACCTTTATTTATTTATTTATTTTCCAAATCAAAATATTTCTACTTTTGATAATTCATCAGGTTAGAGGAATAATTTACAGCATTAGTTCTCTGAGAGTCTTATCTGTGTTGAGTCTGAATTCTGTAAGTATGTAGAAATACCCAGTCCTGCAACTAACATTCAGATGTTTAGCACCTCCACTGCTGAGGGGCAATGTTACCTGACTGTGTCCAGTACTGGAGTCCGGACCACTCTGAAGAGGCGGTGTTGCTGAGGGTTCTGAGGTCCTCTCTTCTCATTGGCCCGTGGGGAAGGAGGAGGGGAGAATGGGGGGAATAAATCTCCAGGCTCCAAAACAATGTGTTCATCATCCTGAGTAGGAAAAAAAACCATTTGAATTTGTCATGCAATTTAGTTTTTCACTTTCTTTCCAAGAATTACATAAGAACAAAATATGTCATCTTAGTAAAAAGTCTGGGGGATGGGTTATCCTGGTTCTGTCTAAAGGTAAAATCAACCAACAAATAGCTCTTAAATTTATTAATTGAAAACACTCCATCTCCTTTGTAAAAAAATATCTCATGCAAAAACCATTAGGGGACTCCAAAAAGTCATTACTTAATAAAATAATACAGTCTTGCACTTACAACAAAAACTAAAAAACACAGAGGTGAAGTTTTAAATCAATTAAATACATGCCCTCAATATTATAAATCAGCCTTCCATGACACCAACTGCTTGTCAACTGAAAACCAGAAGAAAGCCTATTTGGAGGAGAAAGTGGAGTTGAGTGGAAGTAAGGGCTGGATCTCACCTGCTCCGTACTCTAACCTTATTGTCAGGCAAGTCACCGAGTGTGGTATCACAAGATAGCCACACCCAAATGCATAGTCTGCTATATGGTAATCTATCGTGTTGAATTGAAGAAGGAAAGTGTTTACTGCAGTAATAAATCAAGTGAGACACGGGCCTTTTTGACACATTCTTCAATACGATCTGACTTTTTACAGCCAGTGGAGTCTCCCCAAAATGATCGTTATACAGAATACAGCTTTAAGGCTCCTCAGCAGTGGGTTCATCTTTATTTCCAATTTATGTCTTCGCCTCATTGTGTCTGAGGAAAAATTTTATAAAATGTTGCAGTGAATTTCTAATAACAAAACTGAATTAGCCTTTGAACAAATAAATCATAGCATGTTCAACATAACTGGAATTATATTACGTCTTTTAAATTGTACCAGAAGAGGGAGTTGTGACTTTGGAAAACTGATTTACTTTACGTACTTGTACCAGCTGCATCTTTTCATCACAGGTAAATCAAAGAAAAGTGTGCACGGATGCCATGTGCTTTGTTGCTACATGCAGACTCACTTTAATGCCTCTGAGTGACACAAATGCCTCCTGGCCAGGTCTCAGAGCAATGACATCTCCTTCCACCAGCAAACTAACCGGCAGATTAACCAGCTGGGAGTCGCGGTATGTCCAGTGGAGGGACCAGGATGGGGATGAGGGCGTGTACAGGTCAGGGTACAGTGACTGAGACCACCGCACATCATCCACGCACCCTGACAGATAGTCTGGAACACAAGAAGAGAAAGTGAGGATGTAGTTACCATGCATTAATACGCCAAGGCAAACTATGTCACTGTGCATCAAGAGTTACAGCTGGGATCAGATTTGTCTCATTGATACCAGATAATCAAAATGTCTGGATCACACCACTCTTAAACTGACTTTCATCACTTTAGTTAAAGTGAATTTCACAGTTGTCCTTTTCTCCATATAACCCTTTCTGTTAAGCCTGGCTCACACTACAGGATTTTAAAAATCTTATAAGATTCTGAAATCGGGTTGTATCACACACATAAGGAGAATCTTGTAAGATTATCTTCTCTTAAATATTAAACACGCACACACTACAAGATTTGAAAATAATGACCAGCACACACTACAGGATTTCATCAAGATTATCGGACCAGAGAGCGACGCACCACGTGATCCTACGTCATCTCAAAAGGAAGCGAATGTAAACAAAAGCACAAAAAAAATGGAGCCTAGTGCGGTGCTGTTGGCTGTAGTCATTATTTGCAGCGAAAAAAGGAAAAAGGCTAAAAAAATCTGGATGAAGAAGTGGTTGGGGAGACGCAGACAACATGGGTTGTCCATTCTACTTCCAATGATCATTTCCGGTCCGTCGTAGGCAGCTTTCTCTGATTGGCTATTGTCATCGTCAACGAAAATGAGTGTCTTAATCACCCCGATAAAAATCAAACATGTTTGAAAATTATCGGGGCGCCTCCGATTGTCGGGAGGGCCGATCGTGGGGGTTAAGATTGATATGTCACCCACTCACACTAGAAGATAATCTGGCTCGATTGTCAGGAGGGCCGAATCTGGGTAAAATCGGCCCGAGAATCCTGTAGCGTGAGCCAGGCCTTAGTGTAGGGATTCCATCTGAAGCCTAGTCCTGAGTCTTGGTTAAAACCTGTATTTTAATGTTCCTCTGTTATCAGTGAGAAAACCAGAAGGAAGAATGAAGAATGAGCACAGTGGACATGCTATAATGCTGTCATATTTTAGTCAGGTCAGCAACAACGCCTGTTTGACTGTGCAACTAAATTTCCCAGAAATGGAGAGGTTAAAAAGTTTTATACCACTTCAAAAAGAAATTCATTACAGGACAACATCTGCCCCAAGTGAGAACTGGAACAGTTATTCATTAACTGAAGATCTTCTATTCGATGTGGATCTGTAATGCTTAAATTGCAACAACAGACATCAGTCTGTGTTCCCACAACTTTCCATTGCCAAAAATGAGGAATGAACAGCTGAGTAAGGAAATGAAGTATATTTTCTATTACGGGAAGTAAAACAGTCAGCTTGATTCACCACTGAGCTGTGTTATAATGCCTTTCAGGCGCCGGACCATCTCGCTCCTCTTGAGCCTCTCCTGACGTCCGACCAGCAGAAAGTTCAGAAGGAGGAGGAGGAGGAGGGCTGCAGCGTTCACCAACTCAACACCAGAACTGCAGAAGAGAAAAGTAATAACAAATTTACAGGTCCCATATAGTATAAAAATAGATGTTCATGTGTTCTTTGCATATAAGCAGGTTTAGGTTCTATATTAATACTGTGTAAGTATTGAAGTGCTCTGACAAAAGAGAAATGCTTCCAGCCTGTATTTAGAAAATTAATTGCACTGTAACAACTTTTGGAACGTTCTGATATCACTAGGCCTGTAACAAATATTTCATAATTGTCTAACCGCGATCTTTTGACGTAATCGTGGTTTCTTTGTTTAACTGCAATTAAAGCAATTTTTGGGGGGGGGGTTTATTTTCATGAGATAGGTCAAATCATTGTAACACTTTTGTTTGCATCCATCAAACCCATTTGCAATGTCCATGTGCATCCTGCAGCACGACAGAACAGTAACTGTCCCATCGGAGGATGGTACAGTTGGATGGTACCGCCAACTGATTGGACGATCGGTTATTTGGGGAGGGACTAGACTGTCATCCTGCTTTCAGCTATAGCATCATTTTGACACTGAATTTGGAAAACGAGACAGGAGATGGAGATTGTTTCTAAACAAAGTACAACTTCTCCGTTGTGGGATTATTTTGGTTTCAGGGGGAGGGGAGAGCCCGCAAATCTGGAAGAGGCAATTTGCCAGCTATGTAAGAAAACGGTTGCAGTAAAAAATGCTAGCACAACCAATTTGAGACAGCATCTCAAAAATCACCATCCCTCACAGTTTGCACAATTAAACAAATCGATCAGTGGATGGCCCCTCCCGGCAGCTGGACATAGTGGAGTCATTCAGGCGGCAAACGAAATATAAACGTGACAGCGAATGTTCAGTACAACTGGCACCATTGCAAGCCCAGTGAGGTCCAGCCTCAAGCCAGAGAAACTGAACATGCTTGTGTTTCTGGCCTGAAATCTCCCGATAAAAATAACCTTTTACCACCACCCCACGCCCTTTTTTTCAGAGGACTATATATTTGTATTATTATTATTATGATTTAAACTGTTAGTTGTTGGCATTTGTCCATATACACATTCATATCAAGGGAGATACAGTTGGGGAAAAAATGCAAGTCAAGAAGCGGTGATGACTATTTTGACACATCATTTTACAAATAGTGATGACTCTTGGACTTGAATAATGAAAAAAGTATTTTAAAAATTGGACCGAAAGAGACAATTATATTGTTAATCACAATTATTTCCGAGACAATTAATTGTGTAGCAACATTTGGAATTGTTACAGCTCTAGGTATCACACCAACTAAGTCCCTGCCAGTTACGTCCAGAGTCCTGCCCAACTGGACCCATTGTCTCTGAATAAAATCCATTTCATTTCATTAATTACATCCTCTACAGTGTAAGCATATTAGCCCAACCGTCAGTGAATGTTTTAATTAGACAGTCACTAGTGGTCAGAGTTTGTCTTTAACTACGTATGTTAAAGGGAAAGGAGAACAGTTAATACAAGTGTAAAATTGCTTTGGCGAGCAGCAATGACAACTGTTGTTTGTGCAGCTGGTGATTAATTACTATTTCTTATTTCTGCTCATGTTGAACATGTTGATTATTTTACCAGAAAATAATGCAGTTGAGTGGATGAGCAGATGAGAAACACAGACACATGAAAACTTCCTTGTTTTAATTTTAGTTCTTGTGATTTGTGGGAGTTAAAATAATATGAACTGATGATAAAAGAATCTGCGACTTCTTTGTTGATGCGGCACATGTAATACTGTGAACTTTTCTGGACGCGTTGCTTCTGTCAAAATGAGATTACCTACCTGCCTTTTGGCTGGCTGCCATGGCAACATAAGAGTCCCAGTACCACGAGAAGAGTTAGGGCAGCTCCTGGCCAATGGAGGCAGGAGTGACGGTTGCCATGGTAAAGGAAGCTATTCATCCACTGTTCCTACGAGGACATGATTATGAACAACAAGGCAGAAGCAAAATGATATGCAGCATCTCACAAAATACATTTAACAGGACAGTTAGATAAAGTGTGATGTCAGTTAATGGGATTAAGGCCATACAGACAAAATGCTGTAGCTTTGTGTGTGTGTGTTTCTCTCCTTAAGGGACAAATCTCAGAAGACCACCATGACAGTGAAATCTGTTATATTTGCTGTTTGTTATTATTAATAAGTAAGGTACAGAGAAAAATCAGCGCAGGACGCAGTTAAGTGGTAGAGAGCATGCTTTGCATGCAAAGGCCCCAGGTTCAAACCCAAGCCACAATGCAAACCAGGCTTATGTCGGTCCCAAGCCTAGGTAGATGGGGAGGGTTGCGGAAGGAAGAGCATCCAGCCTAAAAACTGTAGCCAACTCAATCACGCAAGTCACAGAGCTGACTTGCCAGAGCTTGACCACAGCAAATCAGCTGTGGCAACCCCAAATAGGAAAAAGCCGAAAGAAGGATGGATAAAAATTAAGGTAGTGAATATTCAAACTGGATGGACATTTATGTAATTATCTGCATGTGAATGTGTGTGTGTGTGTGTGGGTGTGTGTGTGTGTATCTCTACCTGCGCGGAGGTTCGTCTGTGAGTTGCCCTCTGGTGCTGCTCCAGCAGGTCCTGTAGCTGGTCCCGGAGTTTCACCAGGGCCTGGCCAGTTGACAGGCCCAGGGTCATAGCATCCTCCTGAAGCAATACATAGAAGCACATTGTCACGTTTTGGTTGACGCTTAAACAATTCAGGAGGACCTCATCAAATTATTAATTTCATTGATTTTTTTAAGTATTATTATTATATACTGCTGTATCAGCTAGGTCCTGACATAAGCCTTTCTCCTACAACTGTATTTGCATCAAGCTTTTTCATAGCAGATATTTTTGCCTCTCAGAGAAGGAGCAGCATTGGTAGAATGAAAACTTAAAAAATGACAGCATTATATTTAGGTGCCGTGGATCCACATTCCTGATATTGTACATGCTGACTCACTCTCAGGGTTACTGTCTTATTGTCTGTACTAAGTTAAGTATGTTCACTGTGACGGTTTGGGCTCCACCAAGGTCGACTCCTGTCACCAACTCTGTCTGTTCAAGGACACTGATTCAAAGTGCAGCCAACAAGTGTAAAGTCTTTTGCTTTTCTTATGAAACCAAGACCTTTTTAGTCGAAAGCGTAATATCTGTGAGATTCAACCCCCTCCAGAGGTCATGGTGACTAGACGGAGGACTGCTCCCTCTAGCAAGTTGGTGCCCCTTTTGATCATGTAACACAAATTTTAAATGTTAAAGAAGTCCACATGTGATGGATGTCAAACCAATGAAATGAAATCTTGACTAGAAAAATCTGATTTTGATGATTAGTCCCCAAGCTGAAATAATACAGTCAAAATTAGGGTTGCAGTGCGGAAGTTTTGGATGATGCAGTTTTTGATACTGAAAAAAATGTGCTGTTCTCCTCATTGTTCTCATTGTCATCATCATGATTTATAAATATTATTAATAATAATAATAATATATTTTCCTTAACCTATGTGTTAGTTATGTAAATGGTTCACAACAAGAAACTGTAATAAAAACTTAAATGACCCCCCCCCAAAAAAAATAGGACTGCACAATATGCAAAAATAATCAGATTGGAATTTCTGACAAAAGATGTGATGTCAACCGGAATGATCATCAAAAGAAATAATGATGCATTTTTGGGGGTCCTGTACCAAATAAACATGCTCCCATCTGTAGCACCACAACGCTTATAATGCTAGCAATGCACAACAATTATGATGCATTACACCTTTATCAGAAAAATAGCAGCTCCTTTGATTTGACATTGCAATTTCACTATATTTTAATTAATTATGATTCCCTAGTGATGAGATAGGTTTAATTTTTTTAATATGTCCGTTCACTTCCTCTACATTTCCATCCTTCCTTTAGCTACACCCCATTATACTTGAGGGTTTTTGGGGGAATGTTGTCCAACAAATTAATCATATAAATTAAGTTCAAACATAATCCATGCATAAACTGGGTAGCCACGTGAAGAGGAAATGAATCGCTTTATAAAAGAAAGGGAAAGGAGGAAACAGAGCCATATCTCATGTTAATGGGAAAGCAACCTTTTCCCACACTCCCTGTCACTGTGAGGATATGTGCCTGTGCATACACACACTGAAAGGCAGACACAAATATGAAAACACACACACACACACACACAGGATTGTGCTTTCAAAGCTGTACATCCCACACAGCTAAGCTATAAATATCTCCCCATTTCCCCGGAGTAACAATGCCTGAACAAAAATCATCCAGACAGACATAAGCAAGCAGAGACACACGGAGCCACAACGGCCTCAGCAGAGCAGAGTGGGCCCACGACCTGGGGAGGTTTAAGATTAACCCTGGAAGCTTCCCATCAAAGCTCCAACACCACAAAGCCCTTGCATTACCTACAGAATACTTTGCAGTCCTGCTAAATTTGTACAGCCTTATACCACCCTAAAAAGCAAACAAGAGACAACTTACACTGCTCTTCCTCCAGAGGTAGATACCTTCTCTCATCTTCAGCACCATGGCAGCTCTGCTCTGATCCAATTCTCTAAAATCTCTGACACTCCTGCTACAAGGAAAACGTTTAACAGCTGCTGTGCTACATGATGAGAGCCGTAACGTCTCAGAGACAAGTTGCTAAGATGTGAATGAACGAACTGGAGCGGCTGTCTGCACACAGAGGTGGTGATGCTGCAAAACCTCACCCAAATTTCCCTCGTCACTGTAATGCAGACAACAGAGCCCAGCGTCAGTGCACGCTGCCAGCTGGACTTTAATTCAAAAACATAGTGTCTGGGCGTCTCTCTGGCTCACACTGGGTCTCAATCACTTCATTCTTTTTCGGGGTTGAATTGGGGGGGGGGGATAGCAGCTGTTTTGATGTGATGCCAACCAGGCCTGTGTAATCCTGCTGGACAGTTTTAATTCTTGGCAGTTGAGCATATATGTGACAGTGATTTTATGTATGACCTTTTTTTTTTTTTTTCGTGTGTGTGTGTGTGTGTTTGTAAGAGTTTAAAGGTCCCGTACAGTAAAAAAAAAGTTCACTCTGATCAGATTGGCTGACTTATCTGTTGTTAATAAAGCTCCAAAAAGAAGCTCAAGAAAGGAAACGCATATATAAACTAAACTATAAGCTATACTGAGAAGGTTTTCTAGTTCTTAAAACAACAAAATTATCTTTGCGTGGATATCAACAAGAGAGAAGTTAAAATATGGAGCTTTAATACATATCACTGGAGTGCCCTACATATAATCCAAACAGTGTGCTGAAGAAATCAGCACACGGTACCTAAATGTGGTTTATAAATGTGGATTACAATGAAGTGAGAGAGGGAGAAGCCTCAAGCATTTGTGTTGGTTTGGACTGATATTGGTGCTATAATCTGATCAGTTGATATAAGTGTGAGTGAGTAATAAAATTTGTTTGTTATTGGTCATTGCTTCACTTCACTTCCAGCTGTAATGTCAGTGCACTTAAGACACTGATCATACTATGTTGGTGAGTTTGTAACACACTGAATAGTGGTCCTTGTGCCCTGTTCTCCGTTGTGCGCTATATAACTATCATACGATAAAAACAAATATGATGAATTCCTCCTGTACTTACATGAACACTAAATAACTGATACACTGTTGAGTAGTTCAAAGATGTAAACTGTCTCTGGGGCTTCCAAGACATGAATGTCCCCTTGAGAAGGAGGGCAGCTTCATGTTTCCACAGTTGATGATTATATAACACAGTACAGCGTATAGGCGGGAGCGCCAAGATATAAGAAAAGGCACGTTTGAGCCCTTTGAGCAACAGTTCAATGGCAAGTTGGTTGTTAAATACCTCCTTCCCACACCTACCTTTAACTGAGCAGGATTGATCTTTTGACCTTTTAGATGGCTTAACTGAAAAGACCAGAAATTACCATGGACAGAGCAAGTTCATGTATTAAGACAGAATTTACAAAGATGTTGTAATTTAACTTTTCCTTTCCTTACTCGTGTCGTAGATTTTACAGTAGGTTTAATTACAGCATAATTATGGTTTTCACACCTTCCATCTTGCAGCTCTGGCCCGTGCCCTATCAGCTGAGGCATCCCCACTTACTAAAGATGATGAAATAGGTTTTGTAGATGAAGTGAAAGTTCCCAGACTGCACATTATAAGTTATCATAGTGTAATAGTATATTTCAGATGTCAGATCAACTAAAACTCCTTTTCTTAAAGTGGAATCAATGAGTGTCTTTGTGTGTGCACACTTGAGGGCTACACCATAAAAGAAAGTAGGGCTGCACAATTATGGCCAAAATGATAATCATGATTATTTTTATCAATATTGAGATCATGATTATTTGTTAAATTTTAACCAAAACAAATTTTATTGTCAGATACAGTAGGCTCATAAAACTGCTTTCACATCCATATGGTGCTACATTCCTGCTAATGTACCAATATGTGCATCAAAATAAAATAGGTCTTCTTATTCACCAAAATTCAGTGCTTCTCCTTAAAGAATAAATAAAATATATGACCTGTTGTTGTTTTGTGTCACTTGCCTTGAACCCAAAATGCTTCCACACAATGGATGACTATCCGATTCTCGGGACAAGTCCCTCGGTCTTGTCCTCTGCTACGTTAGACTTTTTTTTTTTTTTTGTTAAGATAGTTTATCGCCTTCTGACCAGCGACTGCTATCTACTGTGAAGCTTTCCCCACGTTCGCTGTTACTCTATCCTCAGTGACTGTCGACTAGTAATACATCTAGAAACTGAGCTGCGCGGTGGTACAGGGAACAACTCTGATTGGCTCATGGAGCCACAAGATCAGACGGAGCGCCAGAGGCTTAAAGAGAGAGCGTTTTCTCTATAACTCTGAGGAGCGCTAGATTGGCCTTGAGCGTTCTATGAACAGAATGACGCATTTTAAATATCGCTCGATCACGCGAATTTGATCACGGGAAGCAAAAATCGTGATCGATTCGATTAATTGTGCAGCCCTAAAATAAAGTATTGACTGTTTCCACAGCCTCAATGAACTATCAGTTTTTGGTGTAAACTAGGTGCAAACAATCCAAATATTATTGAAAATCAAATTATGGTCAACTGCAATATCCACACAGGAGCAGGACCAGTATTTTTTTTTTTTTTTTTTTAAATACAAGTAGAAATGCGTCACATCAGACCATAAGTGAAGTGTTGTGGTATTACAGAAACACCCTAGCATTTAAAAAATTTTCTCCAGACATTAGGGAACATGCTTCTTTGGAAAAACCATCAAAGTGACTCATATCTCAATTGCAATATGTGCCAGATTAATCACCACATTTTTTGAAATATTTTTTAGCCCAATCATTGACTTTAAGATAATCTATACCATTTCACACATGTTTAACATGAACGGCTGAGACATGAGGAAACAGGAGGATCAGTCAAATGGAAATATTACAATATGTCATATTATCATTAGGGTTGATATTATATTTATCAATCTTTCCATTATCTTTACCACTTATATGTCAGGGTCACAGGGAGCTGGAGCCAATCCCAGCCGATATTGGGCAAAGGCAGGGCTCAGCTACAAAGGTCATCACTCTGTTGGCTTACCAACATCTAGAAACTCGTGCTCACACTCATACCCAAGAATCACCAATTAACCTAATGCACAGCACATGTCTTTGAACTTCTGGAGGAAGCTGGAGTACACAGAGGTAACTTGGGCTGGTGATATTATAACATTATATTTAGCTTTAACTTTGACCAAAATATAATCGGATCATCTTTGAATCTAAGTGAAAGTTTATGCCATATTAGAGGAAGTTAACTCAAGGCTTTACTGGGAGGGAAAGGCTTTCATTTCCTCAATGCTTTCCTTCATGAGAATGAAAATTCAACAGGGGACAAATTGAAGACACAGCAACTCAAGACACCACAGTAGCACAGCACAGACATCCAAAAACGTACCAAAGCCTTTTTAATCATGTAGAACTTATTATAATAATGTTCTGTAAGATAATGCACTCAACTACAACACCACAACACCACGCCTTTTTGGCACATTCTGACAAAACCGAACATTATTAGCATGAGATTCAGTGCAGACCAATGTTCTATTTGATTGTTAAGGGTTTTTTATTCAAAGTCTACACTGTGGATCATTTTCTACTTTCATCCTAAGATTTTCAGTCTTTGGCTTGACTAAACTCGGTTAAAATGCTCTTAACATTTACAGAACGACTAAAATATTGATGAAAATGATGTTTTCCTTGGCTTAACCTAAAAAACAATGAGATTGATTAAAACTAATGTGGTTTTTTGATCTCAGGACTGACGTTAAATGTAAAAACACTCACTTTGACCATTTAAAGGTTTTCCTTGGCTAAAACTAAAAAAGAATGAGGTTAATTGAAATTAATGTGGATTTTGATCTCAGGACTGAAAGTAAATGTAAACAGCAGATAAAATTAGAGACAGTTTAAATCCCAGGGGGCCTGTGTGTGCAGTAAACAACTCTCCACCTCAGAGACATTTATGTAGCTTAGGCGCATGCTGAACTAAGCAACTTAACTCACCTGCTTCTTATCCTTCGGCTCCATGGCGACCACGACCACTCAACATGCTCTGTTCCTCAACCAGCCAACGCCACCCGGCAGGGCCCTGTCAGATGCCACAAGCTCCTGGCCAGATCCTTCCCGCCACACCACCTATGGAAGCTGCAGCCCAAGTACTTCGGATATGAGCAGAGGAAGATTGAGAACGCAGGTAGGTGCAGCCGTGGTCTCCCACCTGGCAACACCTCCTGCCCCACCTCTTCTGCCAGTGTGACAGGAGGCACAGCCACACCTACAGGGACCAGCAGAGAGAATCAGGGAAGTCGCTCTGATGGAGTCGTTGTTTGAAGGGTTAGTGGCTGCTGATGTAAGGCACGTGGATCCTTTTCACAGCTTTCATGTGGGGGTCTGTTGATAAATTACAAATTAAACAAGTTAACTAATAAGTAAATTGAACTTGACTTACAGCTACACTGACTTAGATTGCAGTGCCTGATTGGCCAGATTTATTTTAAAAACAGGACAGTGAATAAAATCGTGCTGGCAGGTTTTATTTGCACCAAAAGCTGCTTGGTTTGAGTTACTTCTGTCATGTAGAAGCTCAAAAAGCTCAATTGAAAAGCGGAGCCAAGGCTCTGAATCTACTGACATCGGGCCCACTCACTCTGACCACATAAGCAGGTTCCTCTGGCACAACCCCCCCGAACTCCAGAGTCAGCAGTGTCAATTGGCAAGGAGTTGACAAAGCTCAGCCAAACAGAGAAGAAATGAGCCAGACAGGCTGGAGGGTGAGCGGGTGCACTGACTGCAATGTAAACCAAGCCGTGGACGATTACACCCCAAAGACAGTCCGCGGTAATGCAAACAATGTCAAATATGACAGCTATGAATGCCACCCCATGTGGCTACATTCACTGTTTGTTTTAATCATGGAAACTAGTCTTTTTTGACATCCTTTTGATTGAAAGGTAGCACAGATGTTGCCGATAACGAAAACCACAGTTCGTTCACGGTGAGACAGGACGGTGTTACAATGAACCGGCACGAACGACATCGGGATATTGAAACTGGAATAGATAAATGTAATTTTGCCATAATGCATCGTGTCTTCTGCGAAGGGAAGACGGACAATTTCACTGATGTAATAATTGGTGAGCCCTAACTTCGTACAGTGTGGTTGTCACTCACAAATCCCCTGGACTCGAACCTGTCATTACCGGTGTTTATGAGTCAGTCTTAACTACAGCCCGATGGCACCACTAAAGCACGGTTTCAGGGTGGGTTAACGCTAACCCTAACCCTCCCGCTACAACAAGCAGAGTTTCCTCTGTCCTACAGTGGATGGAGTGACAGGCTCCGCGGCTAAACGACCCCTGCCCTTCATGTCAAAGGCAGATGCTAACACAAACACAGGCTGCCGACCTAACAACATTTACGCTGCTTACAATGCTGACTATAAAAAAACGAGCCGTCATTGTGTTAGAATAAGTCGCCGGACTCACCTTGTGATAGCTCCAGGACGCTGCCGATATACTTTGGAAATGTACGATTTTCTTTCGCACACAGACTGTGGGCCTTTACTACTCCGCGGCAGCCATGTTGGGAGCGTTCTGCCTCGAGAAGGTGATAGTGCGTTGCGATTGGCCGGCGGTAGAGGACCCTGGCCTCTGATTGGCCAAGGGGAGAGTGGTCAAAACTGTACTGCAACGCCGTGTGATTGTTTATGGTTCTATTTTGAAATAGGAAACCTCAGTTTCCTGTTTCAAAAGTTTTACTGAGTTACTGATTCACGACGTTCTGGAATATTTAGATTAAACAGCCACTAAGATACTTATCGCACATTATTGCCATGGTAATAATATGAGAGTTAGACCGGGACAATTTATTAGGTAATAAGCTGTCACACGCCGTGAAGTATGGGCTGTTTTATACTTTCCATAGTCTGTCACTCAACATGCTTTTTCCTATGTAATCACAGCAAACTTTTTACAGTATACAGAATTTCGTATTGATAAACAGAAACGATGAATGGTTTGATGTGATTTAATCTAGATTTCACAAATGAATGCTGGTGATTTGTCGTGTAGTTCCGGTTTTACCTGTATGATGTCACAATTGTCCAATTTCACATGAAGGGTACGAAGGGTTCGGAAAAAACGCATATGCATATGAAAGGTCAGTATTCGTTTAAAAAAAAAAGATTAAATATTTAATCTCGACTTTCTCGGCCCAGGGACATAGCTCAGTGGTGGAGCACATGCTTTCCATGCAGAGGCCTTGGGTTCAAACCCCAGCCACAATGCAAACCAGTGCTAGGCATGTGCTGGTCCCAAGGCAGGATATATAGGGAGGGTTGCAGCAGGAAGGGCATCCAGCATAAAAACTGTAGCCAAATCAATTATACAAGTCACAGAGCTGACTTGCAGTGGTGACCCCTAAAGAGAAAAGAAAAATCTCATTGGTACAATTAATTTTTTTATTATTATTCCAAACATGTAACCTTTAAATTAAACTATCATTAATCTAACAAGCCCCCGCGACCAAGAAACGGATAAGTGGTTGAAGATGAATGAGTGAATGAATAATCTAACAAGTTGAACTAACCAACAACTAACTAAAACGTAATTAGATTTTGTGCTAAAGTACCAATTGTATTTTCAATAATAAGTATACTGCATTCATGCAGAGATAAAAAGATCCCGCATCTTCCACCAATGCTTATTTATCATAATACCAAACCTACAGGAAGAACAGCCAGAGACCATGTGTTAATGTGTGCTAGAATATCACAAACCACCACCCAGCTGTAAGAACAGGTTAAAAAGTGTGTGATTAGACTATAACTTTAGTGTGTGTTTGTGTGTGAGAGAGAGAGAGAGCGAGAAAGAGAGGGATGGACAATTTTCTGTGACACAGATATAGAGAGTTTATCCTGTAAAAAGGCAGAAATCCCCTGGAGTAGTCTTTGCTGCTGCTTGAATTCCCCTGAGACTCACATTCAAACTCTTCTATAGTTTGCTTGACATAAACATAAATACTTTAAACTGAGCATTTGTCCCCAAAACATATTCATTTAACATTATGTATTTTGGTGTCTTTGGACGTTTGCTCTGAGTCACTTGGTTAGTACCAGGCTCCTTAATTCCAGTAAGGAAGGGGAAGGTCCTATTTTCATTTGCAGAAATATTTCCTGATTTTGATGCTGAGCAGGAGCTGGGTGTGGCTTTTTCTTTCTTTCAAGATGAGATTCTCCAAACCATCAGATCAGATATCAGAATGTGCAAATATCTGATCTGTTCATATTTGTAACAAAGTATGAGGCTCAGTGACTGTGGACCCAAGGAACTGCTTTCCTCTGCACTTCAGCTTGTGTTCCTGCAGTCAGTCCTGACTCAGTAGACAGGGCTCATGTTTCTTCCACAGTGTAATTTCACAGGGTTTATAAATCAATCCCTGTCCACTCTGACTAGACCTGGTTTACACCTCTCCAGAGATGATGGTTTCTTAAGCAAACATTAATATGAGTCATCAGGTGCCACATCCTTAGTTGTGTGCTGTAACCCAAAGGATGGATTGATCATGACACATATCACTCATTATCCCTTTCATCCACACAAATTACTGCATTTAAAAAAAAATCAAGGACACCTCAGATCAGGTCTAAAAAATATCTACTCCACTTGACTATATGTTGAATTTCTTCTCCAACCAGCAGGGTGCGATTTGTGAAAAAAAACAAAAAAAACCAAAACAAAACAACACAACGGCCGGCGAACAGTAGGCTATATGAAAACAGTTTTTCTCCTAGCCCCGGCCCCATCAGATGCGTTGTCTGCGAGCGCGACGCCTCTGACTCGTCAGATCCATTCAGAGGCTGGATCAAAATCACGCAATCAGAATGCACACGGACTCTTTGTATTTTGGCTGTTAATAATTACGATGTAATGGTGAAAATACTTCGAGTGAGGGGAGATAAATTTTGTCCCCACCGAGGATGAAAATAATTCAGCAGAGGGTAGGACGTGTAAACCAGAGGGGGGGAATCCCCACCATCCCCATCGGCAAATCGCACCCTGCCAACAAGGGACATTTCTTAAATCAAATTACACAATGGGAGCCTAATCATCCATCTATCATCCATACACCTCTTTCTTTTTTACCTTTCCTAGCTAACATTAGGTGAGGGTGGGGTCCACCCTGGACAATCAAGTGGCCATTTCATCACATACTTTGAACGGTGGGAGGAAGCTGGAGTACCTGGAGAGCACAGAGAGAATATGTCTTCAAACTGAAAAGCGTCAGGTTCAAAACGCAGAAGCTTTCTGGCTGTGACAAAACAAAGCAAAAAAACCCAAAACACATTGTTTTTAGAAGTGCTCACCCTGAGGCCTGCATAGAAACTCCATGGATTTTATATCATGTTATAATATTTCTATTTTTTTCTCCAGACCTGAGGGAGCAGTTTGAAGCCTTTATCATTATGTTAAATAATCATTCAAGAGAAGGACCACCTGAAATATAGACGAATTATCATCATTCTGACCCACACATCACTGATTAAGTTTCCAGTAAAAGGCACAAGAAAAAACAAAAAAGTGAGTACACCAGATCTAATTTAAGGAATCAAATGAAAAATATTCATAAAAACACAATAATCGAAAATATTTTCACAGTACCTATGCACCCTCGATTGAATCCAAATCTTATTAAAAATACACACGGTATACAATCTTGCAACCAACAAGTGAGCTGGGATTGGCTGCAGCACCCCCTGTGACCTGGAAACAGATAACTGGTAGAAGATGAATGAATGAATGAAAAAGACACTAATGGCAAATTAAAGTGCCTGTTGACCCCGAAAGACATCTGGTACCGTTTTGTCCTACATTTTGGTGGGATCAGCCCACTACTGAATGGGCTCTACCAAAACACCTCCAAGGTAAGAATTGGGTGCATGTCATTGTTGATGATGGAATTCATTTTTCTCACCATCCCTCAGGCACCTGTTCACCCCAGTCCTGTGTGATAGCAATGACAGTGCTCACTTTTTTAGTCAGCTTACCGAGCCTCTTTCTGCCAGATGTGCAAGCACCCACTCCCAGCACACCATGCCAAAATAGAGAGCAGAGACCACCACAGTCTTCTGAAAGGGAGCTCAGCAGCTGTTTGCAGATATTTGAAGGTCATAGAATTGTAAGAAAATAGAACCTTCATAGTCTTTCTTAAATACTGCTTCCATGTGGTGGGACCAATTCAATAGCTGGTGGGTTGCAGTGTAGCAGAACCGGACAGCTCATGGGCTGTGGCCTGCTGGGAACTGCTCAGAGCATATCAACGCTCTGGAGCTATGGGCTGTATACATGGCCCTGCAGTTTTTTCTTCCCTTCCTGAGAGGGCGGAACCAGGCTGCAGGATTGCTCTCCCGTGGCAAGCCTCCGCCAGGGGAGTGGTGGCTTCTTCCAGAGGTGGTGCTCAATATCTGGGACATCTTCGGCAGAGCAGAGGTAGATCTGTTTGCCACAGAGGAGTCAACCCATTGCCCCCTCTGGTTCTCCCTGACAGGAGAGCAGCCCCTCTGGGCCAGGATGTACTTGCCCAAGATTGGCCAGAGGGTCTCCTCTATGCGTCTCCACCAATCCCTCTAATTTTTTTTCCAACACTACAGAGGGTTCTCCAGCAGGGTCACAGGCTGCTGTTGGTAGCCCCCTTCTGGCCAGGGAGAACATGGTTTCCATTGCTGCGCAGCTCACCATGGCGCGTCCCCAACAGGAAGGATCTCGTGTCTCAGCTACAGGGCCAGATTTGGCATCCCAAACCTCTTTGCCTGCAGTTATGGGTCTGGTTCAGATGCTGTCTGCAATACCATACTAAATGCCAGGGTGCCTTCTACCTGGCAGCAGTATGCAAATAGGTGGCAGCTGTTTATTGCATGGTGTTCAGATAGGGGTGAGGACCCTGTGCACTGTTCAGTTCCAAAGATTCTGGAATTCCTCCAGTCACTCTTGGACAATGGCCAGTCCCCTGCTACTCTGAGGGTATATGCGGCAGCCATTTCCTCTCGACATGCTCGGGTGGATAATGACACAGTGGGGTGCCACAGACTGGTGTCCCTCTTTCTGAAGGGCGCTGTGGCCGCAGGCCACCCAGGTTCTCCCCCAGCAATAATCACACCACCACTAAGGTGTCAGCCAGACCTTTTATTGTGCTATCTTTCTTTTTATACGTCTCTCCTGTACGTCCTCCTAGTCTGAGCTTCGTCTTGTCCTCCCCGGTGAGTGTCCTTTTTCCCTCCTTGTTCTCCTCCTGCAGGTAAAAAGAGCCCCCATTAGTACTCCTCAGTACAGCTGGCCTTAATCACTTACCTGGCGCTGGTCCTGCGGAGCTGGCCCTGCCCTGTCTCCCCCCTCCTACCGTCGGAGCCCAAACCACGCCCACCTCCACAGGCGCATTGCGGTTACGACCCCCACCAGCACAGCGTGTCCCAGCATGGGATCTGCACCTGGTGCTCGCTGCTTTGTGTCTGCCTCCCTTTGAACCCCTGGCTCAGACAGAGCTGAAGTGGGTCTCTGCTAAGACTGCCTTTCTCCTTGCCATCGCTTCAGCGAAGCGTGTCGGGGAGCTACATGCTCTGTCCGTGAGTGACTCATGTCTGCGGTGGAACTCAGATGGCTCGGGGGTTACCCTGTGGCTGAATACAGCTTTTCTCCCGAAGGTTCTGTCACCGTTGAACCTCAACCGTCCTATTCACGTGGCACAATTTATCCCTCCAGAAGGGGGAAAACAGGTTGGGTCTGCTGTGTCCTGTGTGGGCTTTGAGAATCTATGTAGCTGCGACCGCAAGTATAAGAAGGTCGGACCAGCTCTTCCTCTGCTATGGTGGTCCTAGAAAAGGCTGTGCTCTTTCCGAACAGCGGCTGTCTCACTGGATCGTGGATGTCATCACCCACGCTTATAAAAGAGGTGGTCACCCCCTGCCATCCGGGTTGAGGTGCCACTCTGCTAGAGTGGTCTCTACATCATGGGTGGCCCTGCGTGGCGTACCCCTGGAGGATATCTGTGAGGCAGCATCATGGGCCTCACCTAGTACCCTTTTCAGATTCTATCGGGTGAATGTTGCCAGTCCCCATCCATTGGGTGTAGTCCTGTTGCTCGACTCTGCTGTTTCCTCTCAATGAGGTATGTATTGGGATTCCTTGTGACTTTGTTGTTATGGGTCATCCAGTGTTTGAAGCTCCGCCTCTGGCAGTCAGTAAGGATGAAATGGAATGAAAGTTGCGTCTGTAACTATGGTTCTATGAATTCTGGATGACCGCCAGAGCATTTTGTCACTCAGAATCCTTGTGGCTTCGTGAGAAGATTCTGCAGGAACAGATCCTCTGTCACCAGAAGATATAGGCTAACCGGGGTCATCAGGGGTCACAGGTGACTTGTGTTGGTATAAACACTCGACCTGCACATGCAAGAGATGGATACATTCAGTGCTTGAAGCACCGCCTCTGGCGGTCATCCGGGATTCATAGAACCGTAGTTACAGATGTAACTTTCGATTTAGTGTCCCGCCCCCAACTTGCACCTGGGATAGAATATGAGGTAAAATGTGCAAGAATGTGAGAAAAGACAATGTTGCCACCTCATGTGGGAATGGCAGGGGCAGAATGTCAAAACACTGACACACACACACACTCTAACAGCCAGACAGGAGGACAGATTGAAGGTACACAATTTTGTTAATTTTATTAGGACCCGAATAGCATGTATGTAATATAAATGTGTACAGTTTGTGGTCTTTGAAAATGTGTTCTGATATATGTTCATCACAGAAAATGAGCAAAGGCCAATGAGTCTGAGTTTGAAAAAATAATTAATTTTTCTTTTGTGAAAAACTGAAGATGGGTCCTACAGACCCAAACACACTATAACGGTCAAATGCACCGTAGAAGTCAAAAATACATCCTTACAGTTCCATCAGTGAGGTCAGGATGTGCATAAGCAAGGTTTTGGTCTCGTTCTCCATCCAGTAGTGATCTCCCTTCTAATCTAGACAGCAGTTTTTTCTCATTCCAGACCAGAACTGTTTCACTACCTTCTAAACTTCATTTAAACACATAACCTCTTTTTTACATCACTGATGTGTACAATTCACTTTTTTTGCAAGTCAAGCAGCAGAACACAAGCTCCATTCTTTACAGGTTTTTTTTTTTCTTAAAGCTGGAACAGAAAGTTCAGGGATTTGTTGTGCCCTCATTAAAGACGAGTTAAAAAAAAAAAAAGTAAGATGAACTGAATCAGCATCCATCTTTAATAGTTATAAATTACTCTCTTATATCACAACATAGTATTACAATAAGTCCAGTGATGATTAACAAACTTTACAAAGACAGGAATAATTTTAAGGCATTGATATTCATACAGCAGCTGGTGATTCAGCCCAGTCCCTCATGCTGTTATCAGTATTACATAATTTCCTATCAGACAACACCTAGGACAAAAACAGCTTCACGGCTGTGGCCACTGCTCACTTCAGTGATACAGGAGGAGATAAGATTAATGAAGTCTACATATGACTTGACAAAGAGCTACGGGATGGGGGTCTGATCAGCTCTTTGATTATCAGAGCGAGGATGTAGGTCAGCTCTTTCACCTGAAACACAGAACAGATGCAATCTGATTAGCAGGCAGAACCTTCCAGAATTTTCAGATTTCACCTTAAACCCAAACTCATACCATCCTCAAAAACTAATAGTTAGTTTTGTAGTCATTGACTTTATTTTGGGAACCCAAGCTTTCACATATGTTTTATGTGAAAGTGGTGGAAAACATTGGAAGAATATATACAGGAGGAAAGAAGAAGAATCCCAGTTTTTAGAAGTAAAGCTTCAAGAAAATCTAAACATTGAAATTTATTTTTCATTAGCATTACTTCCGTGTGCAAATGATGGATGGGAAGATTAAAGGCATAACACAAAATGAATTATGAGTGTAAATCCTTACCTGGTTGATATAAATTGTGACTTTTGAGTACTGAGCTGAATTGCCATAACTGATCTCGACTGATGGCACCTTGGCAATTTTCTTGGGTCGCATGGTTTGCATGGACTTCACATCTGAGAGAGGAATAAGAAACACTTGCGCCTGTAGGGGGAAGAATAATAATCACATGGTTGATGCTGAATGTTGGGTATTTTTATTTAGTTATCCACCAGATCTTCACCAGTTGCTGTCTGGGTGGAGAAAACTTCAGCCATTTGGTGCTTTAGATTTAGGCTTCGTATTTGTCTGATGTTTCTGATTGATAGATGGCAAAAATAAAATGAGGAAAAAAAAATGTTTAGTAAAACAAATTAGGAGAAAATCAGAGGCAGACAGGCTAATGCTTCGGGCCTCCAAGAGGAATAAGGCCTGCCATGGACCCTCACATTGGCCCATTTGACAATGACACATATTACCCCCTCAAATTTAGCATAAAATACCATACCCCTCACATACTGTACTGCCTGTGATTATATGTGCTGTGGGTACTGTCTACCAACAGTGAGGTATTTTGGGGTCAAATGGAGCTCTATTTCACAGGCCCACCAGAGTCTAGGATAACCACTGAAAAAAACTGAGACTAGACAAACAGTGCAAAATAATCTGGCATTTCATGGAGAAATTAAGACATTGTTGGTATTTTACCCTTTACATTTAGATCATGTAAGTTTTAACAGTTCACCCCAAGCAGATATCGAAAATGAAAATTGAATGTGAAAAGGTTTAACTATTATGAAGAAACATTTTGTAAACATTTGTTAGCACTGAGAAACCAGAGTGTAGCTGTTACCTGTGTTTTAGGGTGTAGAAACAGTATCCCCCCTGGGCCAATGCTGACAACAACAGGTGAAGGAGTGCCACGCAGGCTGATCTTCTTGGCCAGGAAAGTGTTGAAGCCAAATAAAGGCAGCGTGCTCATGTGTTCTGAAAGATTGAGACAAATACAGTCGTTATCTGTTAACCAAAAGATGAAAGGAGATGGATGAAACAGTGAGAGGAGAGGAGACAGGTGAGAAGATGCAAAGTGACAAAGAACTACCAACCAATGAATCGTATTTTGGCGTTCTCGGGGCTGAGGGACTGCATGTTTGATATCTGATGCAGACACAGCGAATAGATTTCCTCTGCCTTGGTGCTGAGCTTGTCCTTGGGTGGCAGATACGTCTTTATCTCTTGCCTGACAGAGAAATATGAATATTAGGTGTTGATGTGCAAAATACAAATATTTACATTATGGTGAGTGATAGGGGGTAAGACGCATGATGGATAATAGCATAAGGAACAGTGGCTTGGAGAAATTGGGAGCCTGGCTCTGCTCTTTTTTTTTTTTTTTTTTTTAAAGACATGGTCGACTCACAAATATTAATTTTACTTCATTAGTTTAATCTGTACACAAAGATAAATGCACACACTTCAGTTTGGGAGGATGGTGAGTGTGGTGGTAAACAGGCAAAGTGACTACAGGCAGCTTCCTGGAGACTGTTCATCACAGTCTCTGGGTCACAGTTTTTGACCCAGAGACGATGCACTTAAGTGCCTGGTGGACAGATACACTGTCAGGAAATAGTACCAGCTTGTAACGTCCCCTCAAACCACCAGTCGTTCTTTGACTTTACACAGAGCCAGGTTTGCTGTTTACTTCTTCTGCCAGACTTTGTGCCAGTGAACAGGTCTCCCAAAATTTGACAACCTTGTAGAACCGTAGTGTAGTAGTAGATTATTAAGTATTAATTTAGGTCAGTGTGTGTGACTCACACTGTGGGGGGGTTCTGTCGTCCATGAGCCAGATGCTGGAGAGCTGAGAGCTCCGCTAAGTGCTGGACTGGTGGTGAACCCCCTGCAACAAGGGGAATCATCAGCCGCCAACTAAGGTAGTCCTCCAAGAGCTACATACACAAAAATAACAGACAACAGTGAGATGGGAAGTGGACCAGTGCTTAGATAAGCTGCTGTGAATTCTTGTTACCTGCTGGTAGTGGAATTCCACATAGAGGTCACTCATGAAGGACAGGGGACTATTCCACATCACCCTCTTCATGGACAAGAGGATGGAGTTGTCATCCAGCAGGAAGTCAAACAGATACTCCTCAGGATGGAGGGGTCGCACTATATTTTCTAAAGGAGGAGGAACAGAGCAGTCAATACACCTATCTATTAATATTTTGGTGTGCAGATGATTTAGTTATGCACCTGAGGTAAACTCAGACTGTTTTAGGATTTGATGCTGCAATATGGAGTCAGAACAGTCTCATAATGAATGAACTCTCGCGGGGCTTTTCACTAATGCACATGCTTTGTTTCGTAGTTGTATTTCGGACTTCACATATGTAATTTTGAGGCACACTTGTAATATAAATTCACGGAGCATACGAATTGCTTAATGTGCATTTACAAAATCTGTACATTGAATTTTGAGACTGACATCGCAGGTCAACCAACGTCACCACTGGATGATAAAGCTGTCAATCAAATGTATGTTTGTTTCTGATTGACAGATTCATCAGCCAATCAGGTGTGTTTGCTTTCTGCCAATCGCATAGAGAGACTTAATCAATCTCAACCTGTCAGTTACATTTACCTGACTATCCCCTAGTGCAGTGTGTGGAGAAATGTAAGGGGCTGTATGTAAGGGGCCAATCAGGTGTGTTTGCTGAAAGCAAACACACCTGATTGGCTGATGAATTTTGTAAATGCACATTCAGCAATTCCAATGATCTCTGAACTTGTATTACAAGTGTGCCTCAAAATTACATTTGTGAAGTCCGAAATACAACTACAAAACAAAGCATGTGCATTCGTGAAAAGCCCCGCGAGAGTTCATTCATTATGAGACTGTTCTGACTCCATACTGCAGAGCCATGGAATACGCTAATGAGCTTTGTAGAAATGGATGGTTTCATTGGTTTATAATAACATTGTAATAAAAAATTAGCTGAAAAAGTCCAAGTCTGATTCCCTTTTCTATGAGTCTAACTCTACTACATCACTTACAAAGTGTGTCAGTCTAATTTACCTTTGAGTTTAATTGCAAAGATGAAGAACTCTTTGATTTCACTGAGATCTGAGATTCCCATGTCTTGACAGAAGTCTTTTACCACATCTCCTACCAGCTAGAGGAAGATAAGAAATAAACCCACGGGTATGTCAATCATAAGTACAAAGACTACTGCTTTGTTCAAAGATCAGCAGGTTTAAGTCAACTTTACACTGAAGCTGCGGATCTTGATAGGGAATTCGACGCCTCCAGGCAACCTGAGCGCTATATGGCGTGAGGTTTTGCCAGACTGCAAAGGAACGAAGACACAGTCATCAACATGTAGATGATGAAATATATCATGAGAGAGAAGCTGTTTTGTGCATTACAGTATATGTGTATTGTAAATTTACCAGAATGGCCTTCATCTCAATGTCCGATGGGAGACTACAGCGTCCACCAGTAATGAGGGTTTGCTTAAGGTTTTCCTGACATACACCTGCCAGCTCTAAGGATAGGTAGAGATTGTCTTTGTAAGCGTGCATGTGTGTATATGTATTTCCAACTAATAGTGTGTAATTGCTGTCTTGTTGGTGTCCTACCTTGGTATGCGTGCTCGTAGTCCTGAGAGATGTTTTGTAGGTGATGTGTGACATAGGGCTGCAGAGTACCGGAGTAGGGAAAGAATCCGGTCATCAGGCTGAGCATCCGCCATCCCAAGGTACAGCTGGATCTTTAGAGACGACACACAATGATCAGAGAATAATCTGTGTGAGAAATCATGAACAAATGTTCCAGGCGGTTGCTGTTACTCTCTTTGGAGTGACTTGAAAAAAATATAGCTTGGATGGTGAGTTTGGGCAGGCCCGGTTTGGAGCTTAGCTTGTTTAAGCCTTAGGCATTGAAATGCAGGCTGTGCATAACCCTGTGAACTGAGCACTTCTACAGTAACATTATGGAAATGTAATTTGTTTATATAATCAAGTAAGTATTAACAAGTTAGAGAATTTGTTGAATTATCTTATTTCCTGTGCTTATGTTGTGGTAACATGCAGTTGGGAATTTTTCACAAGACATAGACTCACTTGCTTGGGTTGTTGGTGGTCTGTCTGATGACCTGGCAGTAGATTTCATCTCTCAACATCTCCTTTTCCTTCCCTAACTGAGAAGAACAAAGAAACTCTTCTTTAAAATCCACAGTCAAGGCCTCAGAGTTCCGTCCATCTTACAGATACACTATGTAAACAAGCACTGACCTGTAAGATGTAACTCAGGCAGTCTGCCTGGGTGTTATTTTTCTTCATCTGTATATCTCCCATGAATTGCATCAGGTCTGGTGGAGCACATAGGTGGGAGAATGACAGAGAATACACAAAATAAAGCAGTGGGCTCAGTGAATATTAGTATGGTGTGGATGAACTCACTCATGAAGCACTGGACTGATAAATCATTCATTTCAGGATCATGGTAGAGAATGAGGGACTCCTGAATGGGGGCCTGGAAAGAAATAAAACCAAGTGTAGTTAAGTTTAATTTATTTAGGCATTCTCGCTGGCAGTAATACAGTTATCTTGGTCCCCTCCTGGATGTCAGTCATCTTTGAACCTTTCTGCATGGATGGATTGGCATCAGGTGTGAGAGCCCACTATCATAGCTGGATATCCATCCACAGTTGAATTCTTATGAAGTTGATATACAAGTAAAGATAATAGTAATGCAAACTTTAAAAAGGTACCTGTGGTACGTGGAGGTTTATATGTGTTGTACAACATCCTTATTTCTTTTACGGCATGCAACAACTAACTGCAACTGTTATCAGTGGATTTATTTCACAGTCACAGTCAGAGGACAGTATATAATGGCTGCAGTAGCAACATCTAAAGTTATGTCAGAGGGACTGTACTTCCTTACCTGTGTGTGTTGAACCAATTCCTCAAAGTTCCTTCCACTGGCCTGCAAACCTATAGCACCCGTTCTGGCAGATGGAGTCAGTTCAGTATTAGTTCAGTGCCACAGAACTAACCATGCTGTGTTATATGAACCTGCACTACCTCAGCAAATCATCAGTACAATCAGCGTTTTTCTATCTTACCTAAAGTACTTCATGGAAAATGTAGCCATGATTGATAGGACATCAGTGACTGAGCCTGAATCTGATCCCTGGGGCAAGGCCTCTCTCCTGGCTTGTGCTGAATCAGCACTGCCAATGCATCTGCTGCTGGGACCTGGAGACAAGTGGCCCTTAGATGAACTAGAACTTGTAGAGCCCCTCATGCTTTTCTTCCTATCATCTCTTCGGTCAAGGTAGTCCGGGGCTGCAGATGGCTGAGTGACTTCCTCTGGAAAAAGACCAGAGCGCCCTCCTGTGGAACCGAAACGCCAGCCTAGTGGGAGACACAAAAAATGTTTTGTGACGTTAATGAACTGTTGATATTTTATATCAGGGATAACTAGAGGCTGACTGCCAAGTTTGAATTAATCCATTTTCCCTCCTTAGCATAATCCAAACCACATGACATATAGTACTGCACTTCCTTAGCACCGGACTGATACACTTTGCAGTGTGTCTGTTTGGTCAGTCTCATTAATGCTGGAGTTGGCTTCTAGTGTTTAAAGTCTCAGGGTGGTTGTCCTTAAAATGCTGTTGCAGTTGAGTCCCACCATCCCATAAATTTTGGAAATTTGGAAAATCGTTTAGGTCCCCATAATTTCACCTTTTACTTCACATCAAGTAACATGAAGAAAGAGCCACTAATCTCAAAAACTTCATAGTAAATACTTCACTCTTTCAGCAATACGTTGTGGAAGTCTGTAGTTGATTGGATGAGCAATTGCAAAGAGAGGTAAGTTAGTGGACCTCACCTGTCTGTAGTTCTTCCATTGGCAGCAGTTTGATAATGTCACCCCTGCTGAAACTTAGCAAACTCTTGTCATCTGTCAGAAAACTTTTCACGGCAATAACATGGCCTGAGTCCTAGATCAGAGAGAAAGACATCCAGGCGGGTTAGACAGCCACTAAATATTAATGCTTGGACACAAGCACCTGGGACACATGGCCAAAACAGCATCAACAGATAAAATGACGATGAAGAAAGAACTACCTTGATGAGCTCCTGAAGGAACAATTGGATCATTGCGGTGATCTGAGGAGCTCTGGTGGACTGCAGCACCAGGTTTTCACTTGTCAATTCCAGCTCTACTCTGTCGGTACCCTGGAGTTTGACTGACAGCAACTCTGCAAAGCTACATTAATGCAAGCTTGAGTTACAATTCACTGACATCAGCTAAAGCAGGTTAAAATGTAGGTGACTATATCTGATAGAGTGTAAATTGTAATGGGCTGAAAAGAGAGAACAAAAGACAATTCCTTTGACATTTTGAATCAAAGCTACACTGATCTACTCTGGGGGGGCGGCACAGTGGCATAGCGGTTAGTGCTGTTGCCTCACAACAAGAAATTTGCAGGTTTTATTTCCCGGGCCAGGGGCCTTTCTACATGGAGTGTGCATGTTCTGCCCTTGCTTGCTTGCTTGCTTGCTTGCTTGCTTGCTTGCTTGATAGATAGATAGATAGATAGATAGATAGATAGATAGATAGATAGATAGATAGATAGATAGATAGATAGATAGATAGATAGATAGATAGATAGATAGATAGATAGATAGATAGATAGATAGACAGATAGACAGATAGACAGATAGAAAGACAGACAGACAGACAGACAGACAGACACATAGACACACAGACAGACAGAAAGACATTTGCATGTTCTCCCTGTGCTTCTGTGGGTTTCCTGCCACACTCCAGAAACATACATATTTAGGTTAACTGCTGACTCTACATTGCCTGTACGTCTGAGTGTGAGTGGTTGTTTGTCTCTGTCTGTCTCTGTGTGTTGGCCCAGCGATGGACTGGGGACCTGTCCAGGGTGTACCCCGCCCTCACCCAATGTGAGTTGGGATTGGCTCCAGCACCCCCCGCGACCCGGAAATGGAAAAGCGGTAGAAGATGGGTGGATGGATGAATGAATGAATGAATGATCCACTCTGAGGACAGCATGGTGATGTATTGGAAGCACCTTCACTTCACAGCAAGCAGGTTTGGGGTTTAAACCTTGGAGTGTTTAAAGTTTTCATGATTCTCTCAGGGTTTATCCAAAACTCTGAAGACTGTTCAGCTTAATAGGCATCAATGATTGTTTGACAAAGTTTTCAATTCTTGGTCCGAGGTCACTTTTCCATCCTCTTAAATGATTTTTGCCATTTCAGATTCACCCCCATTCAGCACATCCACTTCTTCTACTGCTGGTCAAAAAAAGAGTTGACCAGTTTGAAAATGTAGGATCCAAATTCCTAGTTGATTATTGCTCATATGCCATTTTTTACACTGCTCTGGCCTCTGAGAGTAATCTGGGCTACAGTGTCTTTCCCAAAGACAATTTGAAGTGCAGACAGGTGAAGCTGGGGATCAAACTGCCACATCAGATAAGGGCGAAAGCAGATTTCATGCATTGTTTATTTGATGGCATACAACTACATCTAAAAAAAAAATATGTTGTGGTAAAGTGAAACTTTCAAAAATATTCATTCATTTTTGTTGGTTTTAATTTTGATGTTCACCAGATTGATTTCTACATTGTCAAGCAAAACCAATTCAAGAAGTTGGGAGAGCTTCACAAGGACTGGACTGAAGCCAGAGTCAGAGAATCAAGAGTGACTACGACCAGACAGAAATGGACGACAACTGTCACAGTCCTGGTACCAAGGAGTGATGGGGCCATGTCATCAGCAGCTATTGGTCCACTGTGCTGGATCAAGTCCAAAGTCAACAGAATCTCTACCAGGAGGCTCTAGGGCAGTGGTCCCCAACATTTTTTGCACCTCGAATCGGTTTACGTTCAGACGATATTTCCACGGACCAGCCTTTAAGGTGTGGCGGATAAATACATCAAAATAAAATGATATGATCGGCATAAAAACTGTGCTATTCTCTAAATTAAATAATAATCTTGAATCCACTGTGTACTCGTATGCAACTTTATTAGCAGTGTCCTCGTAACATCACGCCAACAACATAACCTCTCTCCCCCCTAACCCCGAACGTAAATGCAGCTTTCTTTTTCTTGGAAGTCATAGGCTCTTCTTCTGTTTTCCTCACTGGGCATTTTCCCCTTCGCAAAGAAACTTTCCAAAGATGTTTGTTTTTTTTACTCATTTTGCTAGCTTGTGGGTTTAATTTTAGCGGTAACGTATCACGTGACCGAGACAAGCGTCTTGACATGCGTCAAGAGTGAGTCATAGACGGATGTAACAGACAGAATCCGGTCATTTTTCAAAATAAAACATCGGTCAGACTCAGATAATGAATAAAACGGAAATAATATAAGTTAGTTATTCTTTCTTTGCGGACCGGTATCAAATGACCCATGGGCCAGTACTGGTCCGCGGCCCGGGTGTTGGGGACCGCTGCTCTAGGGAGTTCATGCTTCTGTCTGTTGACAATCCTTATGAAGATGCCCATTTCCTGTTCCAGCCAGTGTTGCCTAGTTCGCCTATTATAAGCGACTTTGGGCTTGTTGTTCTGTAAAGTCGCTTGCAAATATCATCGGTTGCGGGGTTTTTGGGTTTGTTATTTAAAGTGTGGTTGCTTATTTTGGGCTTGCTTTGCTCCGTGTATGAACCCCTCCTGATTCTCTCCCAGCTCTTCACAACTACAATAAAGCTAAAGTTTGTCCTTTTTCCTTAAAGGATCTGTCCACAAACTGTGCGCCAGGAGCGCGCTGGCACTGAAAAGCGCAAAACAACAACAACAAAAAAAAACCCCAAAACACCAACAACAACAGCAACCAAAAAAAAAAAAAAAAAAAAATCCACAGCTTTTTCATCTGTGAGGCTTATAGACATCAGTTTGAGTGTCTTAAAACAAAATGAGCCAAGAAAAACAAGTGAGCTGAAGATAGCCACTTACAGCCTGTCACACATCAGTCAGAGCTGTCGATCATCTCGGTGAACTAACTGGATCTACCTCGACTGATAAAGAGGTCAAAATGCTAAAACCAGTAACCAGAGTAATGGTGCAACGGACCCATGCATGTTCAAAGGCCTGATGAGTTATTGGGGAGGTGCCCAGTATTCCCTTGTAAGAGATGAAAGATATTTACTGTTTTCTAGCAAACTATATATATACTGTTATCAAATTGCCTTTCTTTTACACAGTGTCGTGGGTTTAGGTCACTCGTTGGGCTTTTTTTTTTCCTCGAGTAACATCGAAAAGTCGAGTAACTTCTTTGGGGCTTGTTTCATTAGAGCTGGTTGCTTGTTTTTCTTGTAAGATCTGGCAAAACTGGTTCCAGCAGGACTTTGAACCTGCTCATACAGAAACTAGCATGAATGGGTGGTTTGCTGACCTGATGTGACCGTGCTTGATTGTCCAGCCAACTGGCCTGACCCCATAGAGAATCTATTGTATCGTCAAAAAGGGAGATGAGAAACAGTTGATCCGACAATAGAGCTGAAGGCCAGTGTGAAAGCCACCTGCGCTTCAATAACACCTCAGCAGAACCACAAGCTGATCTTCCCACCGCACTACCCCAATGTAATCATTCCCGCTACAGTAGCCTCATACGAGTATTGTGTTTATAAATGAACATACTGTGTCACATGTCACATAAATGAGAAGGTGTTCATTTCCTGCCTTAAAGATGAGGGGATTTAGTTTATAGTTTAGTTTATGTCGTGTTTTGGCAGCTGCCTGTTTACCTGTAGTTTATAAGCTGATGAAGGTGTTCAGAGTCAATGCCTGATGCTTTGACGACCTTCAGGAGATGAACACCACGATGAGATACACCTAACACCTGAGCATCCCCACGATCAGACTGTAGAGAAGAAAAACTTTACATTTCCATCCAAGAAACAAAAGAAGTGTGCTCATTACACCTATTGTTAAGCTTTACACTAGCATCCAGTAAGTCATAGGGAGATTTTAAGGTGTTACATATTGATAAATATATTTCTCTGATACTGCTAAAGGTCAGAGATTTTGATAGATTTGTAAAGTTAGCCCAAGTTTTTCGTTTTTATTTTTGCTGAGCCCAGCCACCCTACAAATCGACCAACAAAGTAAAACAGTAAATGTTTTTATATCTGTCTTTCCTTGTACCTTTGATTGACTGGTTTCTCTTCTGCACTTTTATTTCCTTTGTTGCATTTGGGAAGGTTCAAAGTAAATTTACATGAGCATTGTCTTTTACAACAATTATTACATATCACATATTATAAAATACATATTACACCAGTATTTATACTTTGCTTTCTTTTATTTTGAAAATGCAGTGGAACATAAATTGTGTGCATCACAAGAGAAAAACCAATCACAGCCCTCTCCTCTGTCATTTTTAATCCTGTGGTGACTCAGGTGAATCTAGTCTAGGCATCAGTTGTGTTTAGGAGTTATTTTTGGGTTTAAACACCTGAAGGGATCAGAACAGATTTCACTTGTCTTGGAATTGCATTTCAGCAAGAGCATCTGCAATCTCACTTAACGGAGCGTTTGACTTCATCAATAATTGTATTTCATTCATTGTATTCTCTTTTGTTGTTTTTTATCTGGTTTACATTTTTTGCAGTTTTTAAATTACTTTGAATTGTTTCTGTGTTTGAAATGTGCTCTAGCAATAAAACGGTAGTATCATAAGGCTCATGCTCACCTTCACAGGGAACAGTCGACTGAAGTAGTTTTTCCAGTTGTCTCGAGCGGCCATGACAATCCTCTTTTTCATGATGTCATTCTGGATGGTGCTTATCGTTGTTCCCACATTGAAATTTGCTGTGCGGAGGGGTAAACAGTAACAAAGAGTTGATGGAAAGAAAAATATTCAAAACCAAATTCGTGTTTATTAAAAACTTCCAGTCTGATGGCATCTAGCAGAGCCTCACCGAGCAGATCCTTCATCTTCCTCCTCTCCTCTCTGCTGATCCTCACACAGCTGTCAGAGTACGTGTCCCTCATGATCTGGAAAATGTTACACATCAAAGTTTGAATCAGAGTGGAAGGGAAGTGAAGGTTTTAGCATGCATAAAAACATTTTGTTTGCTCAGTACACTATAGTATATCAGACAGCTGTAAGTTGTCTTACCTGTTCACAAAGCAAGTTGAGGATGTAGGGATGGTTGAACATCTCTCTGGGGTAAAACACCTGAAAACAAATCACACGTTTAGATTTGTAGTTAACTTATAGCTCCCTTGTTATCTGCTGCTCCCTTATTTGCTGGTGTAAAAAGCTGCCATTAAACGCTAATTAATTATTTGGGATTTTATGTTTATTATTTCGAGAAAGGGGCTTTCATGTTTGCTGCCCCCTCTCCATGCAACAAATTACAAAAAAATCTGAAATTTTATGAGCTGGTCTCATATGTCACATTTGTCTTTTGTAATGATTTCAATTTTTGTGAAATATTTACTGCTTCTACTTTGTATCCTAATGTATTAATGTACCTAATGTTTGTTTGTATGTATCTAAAGCTTTTCATTGTCTATTGGTAACTTTGCTTGCTGCGCTACTGCCTGACTTGGCAGCATTCCATTTACATGGAGCCACCTCCTTGCAAGCCCCACTCTGGGTTTGGATGCAATGCAGACTGGCCTGGAATGAAGGTGTGGATTGAGGTATGCTGATTCTTTTTAGGCAAAATCCAAATGAACGCAATATGTATTTATATTCACTGATTAAATCCTGTTTTGAATGGATGATAAACTTTTCTGCAAAGACAGGAGTGTTACGAGTAAAATCGGAGGTTGGTTGGAGTCAATGTGTTCACTTCCAAAATCACAATGATAAATTGGAGGGATGTAAGGAGGCATAGTTTGAAAACAGATTAAATTGTACATACAAATATAAATAAAAAAATGCATTCCAACAACTCCTCAGCACAGACATGTCAATCTGAAATTATCAGAAAAATGGCTGACTGACAGTCCAGCTCCCAGCTGCTCAGACATCCTGTATCCACCGAACAGGATCTGTGAATCATTGACTTTTAATGTGAAATGACTTGGTTGTGTGCTTTGCTGTTTCTAATCAGCAGTCAGCTTTTGTGGCCAAATCACTGACCCTGTAAACATCCCTTGTGTATGTTTACGCACTTATTTCTTACTTCTTTTCGCATGAACAGTTTTCCTGGTGGTTTGGTGTGGGAGAAGAAAACACTAGCAGAGAAGCGATGGAGCTTGGACTGAATGCCCTCGTCATCTGGCATCAGAGCCTCAGTTACTAAACAGTAAAAGAAGGGTGCATGAATATGTTTTCTGGTTAGTGGTACTTGTTAACAAAAAATTAACACAACAGGAAAAGGAGACCCACTGAGCGACGGGGGAGCCATGGACGGTGGTTCTGGGATCTCCTGCAGGTTTGGTGGTATCTCTGGAGGAGGAGGTGGGGAATCAGGGGGAGCAGGTGGAGGGTCCTGGCTGCGCTGCGAGCTGAAAATGTCCTGCAGGGAGCGCTGCTTCTGCTTCATGTCGCTGGAAATGACCCGTGGACCCCTGCTGGATGGAGGTGAAGACGAAGGGGTTGTGAGAGGAGATTCACCCCTCTTAGGCGGTGGAGGAGGCACCCACTTCTATGTATAGAGAGGAGGGACAGGAAATTGTGAAAGTGTACGAAACAAGTTATGGAGGCTTCAAAAAGTGTTGATTTTGCTTCACTTTTTCCTCTTTGTTGTGTTTGGATTTAATGAAAAATGGTTAAAGCAGCCAGTTCTTCCTTAAGTTTACACTCTTTACAGATCCATAGTGACAAAAGTCCAATCAAAATCCATCTCCTGGACCAGGCTCTTAACAGAGATTTTTAAGAATGCTGACCTTCTCTTGTGGTGATTTGTCTTTGAGTTTAGCTAGAGCTTCCTCTTTGGGATCGGTCTTCTTTACAAACTGTCTTGCAGGATGTCTGCGAAGTAAACAAAAAACAGTGTTAGACAAACAACACGGAAGACTTTACAAGGTGTCTGTAAGGTGCTAGCATGGCCCCTCGCTCGCATTTTTGCAGGTATTCAAAGTCAAAGCCAGCTACTTCTTCAGAGCCTATTCTGAACCACAACTGAGGAAATACTCCACTGGTTGTAAAAAGGATTTGGATTGTATTTAAGTCTATGGGAAAACAGCTTGATTTATTACCTATAAATGAAGCTATGTTTGTGGTCTAGTCTCTTAATATTATCATTTATCAAGATAATCTTTAATTTTATCATGATAATTTTTATATTTAATTTTTCATTTTTTAAATATAACCCCATTTAGAAGAAAATAAATCATAAGGCAGGTTATGCATAAGGCCGTGGGGGCTTTGTGATTGACTGACTGTACTACAAGCGACATAATAGCATACAGAGAGGCTCAGATCAACCCCTCAACTACGGACTCAAAGACTGAGAACAGCAACAGGTGACATCACATTCTGACAAATTCATCAGGATTTGATTGGTACTCAACTCTGTATAAGGAAAATATACAGGGTTTCTACATGTATTCCCACAACCTATTATTATCATTATTATCGTCATCATTGTTATTATTGTTGCTACTTTTTTATTTATTTATATATTTTTTACTTCAATATTAATTTGCTTTCTATACTTCCCTGAAAGGCAACCTTGAGAGTCTCGAAAAAGAAACCCCATATAAATAAAATGTATTATTATTATGAACATTTCAATCAACTTAACAATTAGCTGTTGTTTAAAATTTTATCGGCCAGGTTCCTGTCAAGAGGGCCTGAAAGCCTGCTACTCATGGATTCAGTCACTATAACGCTGTATTTCTCTGCATTCTATTCTACTGAATTCATTTTGTTTCAGTTGTAGTGTTCCTGCAGCACACTGGGAACTTTGCTCTGCTGTTTTCACACTTTTCTTTGAGGGCTATGTTTGTATTTGATGTCACATCATTTCAGTTGGTTAAAAACGTGTGACTTTATTGACTTTATTGAAATTTTAAGCTTAGAACTATTTCATTTTTCATATTTAACTATGAATATTTACATTTGTGTTTCTGCAGTCGGATGTTGGTGAGTGAGGAAATTAATGCTGTACGTTTCTTCAAGACCATTTCTTAAAGAGCCGTTAATACTAACTCTTACATCATGTCAAACAAAAATGATTAATTAACAGTTACTAACTTTATTATTTTTATTTTTTTTATTATTTTTCAAATCCCCACAATTCATCCCCATGAATTGTGGGGATTTGAAAAATAATAAAATAATGATGATTTCATTGATTACTGTGTGTCAAAAACAAAGCAAGATCAAAAGTGAGAAGAAGTGCAGAGACATTTTGTCCTCCCAGTGACAGCAAAAAGAATTTGATTCCCATTCATAAGGTTTAACTGACCTGACAGGTTCAAAAGGTTTAGCCTCGGGTTGGGGTCGGCTGTTGTACTGTTTGATGATTTCTCGGATGTTGGAGGTGGGTTTGATGCGAGGCTCACTAGGTTCCACTTTCGGAGGATCTTGTTCCCTTGCAGTTTTAGCAGGCTTCTCTGTAGAAGAAGAGAAATAGGAAGTACACTGCTCAAAAAAATAAAGGGAACACTTAAACAACACAATGTAACTCCAAGTCAGTCACACTTCTGTGAAATCAAACTGTCCACTTAGGAAGCAACACTGATTGACAATCAATTTCACATGCTGTTGTGCAAATGGAATAGACAACAGGTGGAAATTATAGGCAATTAGCAAGACACCCCCAATAAAGGAGTGGGAGAACACCAAGATTGGCAAATTCGCCACTGGTTCCCTGTGCTCTTCACAGATGAAAGCAGGTTCACACTGAACACATGTGACAGACGTGACAGAGTCTGGAGATGCCGTGGAGAACGTTCTGCTGCCTGCAACATCCTCCAGCATGACCGGTTTGGCAGTGGGTCAGTAATGGTGTGGGGTGGCATTTCTTTGGGGGGCCGCACAGCCCTCCATGTGCTCGCCAGAGGTAGCCTGACTGCCATTAGGTACCGAAATGAGATCCTCAGACCCATTGTGAGACCATATGCTGGTGTGGTTGGCCCTGGGTTCCTTCTAATGCAAAACAATGCTAGACCTCACGTGGCTGGAGTGTGTCAGGAGTTCCTGCAAGACGAAGGCATTGATGCTATGGACTGGCCCGCCCGTTCCCCAGACCTGAATCCAATTGAGCACATCTGGGACATCATGTCTCGCTCCATCCACCAACATGGCGTTGCACCACAGACTGTCCAGGAGTTGGCGGATGCTTTAGTCCAGGTCTGGGAGGAGATCCCTCAGGAGCCCATCCGCCACCTCATCAGGAGCATGTCCAGGCGTTGTAGGGAGGTCATACGGGCACGTGGAGGCCACACACACTACTGAGCCTCATTTTGACTTGTTTTAAGGACATTACATCAAAGTTGGATCAGCCTGTAGTGTGTTTTTCCACTTCAATTTTGAGTGTGACTCCAAATCCAGACCTCCATGGGTTAATAAATTTGATTTCCATTGATAATTTTTGTGTGATTTTGTTGTCAGCACATTCAACTATGTAAAGAACAAAGTATTTAATAAGAATATTTCATTCATTCAGATATAGGATGTGTTATTTTAGTGTTCCCTTTATTTATTTATTTATTTTTTGAGCAGTGTATATCCAAAATTCTTCCTGCAGTTTATCTGAGGGAGTCTTCCCAAACTCAATAAAAGCAAAATGACTCATCTCTCTTTGAATAGTGATCAAGCTAGTGTTGCCAAAAATACTATTTTGTGCCTTGAATTTATTCTAGTTTCTTACTTTGAGGTTTAGGTGCTGTAGGTGGGGGTGATGGAGAAGCTAATGGCGGAGACTGTTGCTGTTGTCTGGAGGGATCCGGCTGCTGAGCCTTTGGGGTTTTGGATTCAGTGTGGGGGAGTACACCTTAAAGAAAGTAGAGAAGGGAAATGGTGAGGAATGAAAACCAAGATTTAAAATGGAAAATGCCTACAGGTATGATGATTTTAAAGTGTTGTATGTAGCATTTATATGTCAGTCAGCCTAGATTTTATTATTTATAAAAATAATATAACTGGTTGTTGCTTTTTCAGCTCAACCCACCAATCTTTTGGAAGAATTCTCTCTTTTCACAAAAAGAATGCAGGTCTTCTGGATCTGGTAAATCCATCTCTTCCTCTGGCTGTGGAAGAAATTGGCACACACATAAACACAAAAACACACCCAGTGGCATCACTGCCTCATGTTAAGGGAAATAAGGGATATTATTGTCTAATTAATACATCAATATTTTTCTTCAACAATCCCAAGTCCAGGCTGAACCAAGAATGAGTGTACATCTAACATGTATAGTGTGTTCCATACTAATTTAGTCTTCTGTAGGGTCCCATAGGGACCATTGGTCACACTGTACCACATGGTGGTATGCTCTTTCTATTGTTGTGCCAAAATTTTATCATATCAAATAAAATGAATTATTATTATTTATTACACATAATTATTGTGATTTTTCCTGCCATAAATTGAAGATAGACGTTATCACAAGGTAACTAAATCAGAAAGTCTGACTTAGACAAAAACTTTGGTTGTGGTATTTTCATGGATTTTGTTGACAGTGAAAATTAATAAGAAGAATATAGTATATTATTTATGATAATATAATACAGAACATCATCAGCACACAGTTAAATATACAGACTGAACAAAATGTAACAATCTACAAGGGGCAATTGTGTCTTTGCAGCAATAACAGGGTCAACTCTAAAGTTAAGATATCGTCAGTTATGACAGAGAGGAAATTACTCCAAACATAAAGGTAGGGGTTTGGGGAAAAATTGTAAAAAAAAAAAAAACTGCAACAAAGATTACCTTTAATGTGACCTTTAAACTGTGCAACTCAATTGAAAAGCAAACTGAAATCTTTTAAGGGAGAAAATATAAAAATTAAACACTACGATGATGTGGTTGCGAACATATGTACTATTTAACTCATGTTAAATAGTTGTCAGAACATACCTGCCATCTTTTAAAGTGACTCTGATTAATCACAAAGCAGTTTAATTTTCAGCCGTTAAAGTTGGATTTTCCTGACATCTTCTTAGTTGTATCTAAAGCAAAAGCCATGAGGAAAGCTTCCAAAGCATTGAAAGGTGTCAGTCAGGAGATGGGTTCAAAAGAATTTCCAAGGCGTTAGATATACCGTGGAACACAATGAAGACAGTCATCATCAAGTGGAAAAAATTTCCCACAACAGTGACAGTGACAAGAACTGGACGTCCCTTCAAAAAATGGATGAAAAGAACAAACAACTGGCTTCACGAGAGGGAGATTAAAGATTTGGAACTGCCTGGACAGGAATCCAACTGAAAATCTGTGGGATGATCTGTGGGCTGTGCAAAGGAAATGCTTCCACAAAAGTATTAGTTTAACGGTGTCCATCTTTATGCAACCAGATATTTGTTTGCTTTTCCCCTTAAAAGATTTCTGTTGTTTTTCAAAAGTTTTGAAATTGTTTATCTAATTTTTTTCCTTTACAAAAACCTGGAATTTTATCAGGGGTGTGTAGAATTTTCATTCACACTTTTTTTACATGTAAAATATATACCTCTGGCTCAGGCAGCCTGTTGGAGGAGTTGACTTTAGTTACTGGTTTTTTGGGTTTAGCAAGTTGGGGTGAATGAGCTCGAGGGGGTGAGTGAGACCATTCCCTAGTGTGGCGATCAGACTGTCGTCTCCGCTGCCTCCTCTCCTCATCCTGCTGCTTTCTCCCCTGCTCTTTCTTTCTCTGTTCTTCTTTCTTAAGATGTTCCTCCTCTTTCTTCTTCTGCTCCTGAATCTGCTGCTGGGACAAAGTCATAGCCTGCAGCGTCATTTGCTGCGCCTGAGAACAGTAAAGAGGGATGACAAGGAAGGAGTTAGGGCAGGTGGATGAGAGCAGAGACAATATATACTTTGGGCTCATCTACTCACCATGAGTAACGCCTGCTGGTTGATGAGGCTCTGCTGTGTTGCTGATGCCTGCATGGGATCAGAGGCAGAAGGAACACCCACAGGAGCCTGACTCATCATCATGCCTGAGTCGGAACAAAAGTACACAATATACCAGCTGGTATACATATGTGCAAATATTGGAGGCTCAAAAAACAACATGTGTATATTATTTGTGCCCATTTAATTAATTTGCTGGATTAAAAGTTATCATATGCGATTACCTGGCATGGATTGCATGGGTGCCATGGTTGGCATTATGGGAACAGCACCATAGCTGGGCATTGCAGGATTAACTGGGATTCCTAGGAGAAACAACAGAGAGTACAAAAACTGACCAGTCAGCTCTCCTTATTCCCCCTGAAGAGGCATTAGGCTTTGACAAGACATGTTTGATTCTTGATTTTGACATATGAACCTTCTACTCACCCATAGGGTAGCTTGGCATTGTCATTGGCATACCTGAAAAACATTTTCATAGGAAATACATTTCATTTTAAAAACACTTTATGTTAATTTGTGAATCTACTACATTCGGCAAAGAGAAGCTGTGGTGTGTTGGTATTCTGCTACTTGCTATATAATGTCTATGTCATTGGTGTTTTCCTACAGTTACATTAATTTGTAGTTCTTGGTTATGTACTGCTGTCCTGTTTTTGGTTTTGTTTTTTTCAAGCACTTTTCAACTTTTTAACTACCACAAAAAAACTGTTTAGTATAAATTTCATTAAAATACTGGCCTATATATGAAAGTACGACAGAAAACCATGGATAATGTGACTTAGAAAGATCAAGAACGATAGTGGTAAATATATATATATATATAGCACTTATCAAAATCAGAGATAAAAGTGTTTCACAAAGATAAAACAAAAAACAAACAACAAACACACGTTGATACATTACTGATATAAATCACAGTTTTTCAGCAGCTGTATTTTCTAAATATAATCAAAGTGATGTTTTTTTCATGTATAGAAATTTTCAGGTTGAAATCATGGTCTTTAAGAATGTTAACATGACTCTACAGGACACTAAGTGATTACGATACACATATCGTATCGGGTGGAAAGTGTTGTGTATATTAGAAGATCCAGTTTTCCTACCAGCTCCATACATGCCAGGATACATGGGTCCAATCCCTCCTCCTCCTCTCATCCGGTGGACCAGCGTGGCTACTCTTTCCTCGTCCTGCACTCACACAGGCATAAGTACACAAACATCAACGGGTGATTGCATTACATTGTGAGAGTGTGGTTACTGCAAAGACAGCGGGGAAACACAACCCAGTGATGCTACACTCTCAGAAATAAGATACAACTGGAGATACACAATCCAACAGTGACCAAAGCAACACAGTGTCTTCAAGGTCTTTGCAAATAGGGAAACACAACCTTCACACTCATCATAGGTTAAAGTTCACACGATGGAACAAATCGGATGACATCACTGACCGGAGGTCCTTGGTCGAGTACTGGATCGAACAAGTCATCAACATAGGCATCCATCTGTCGACCACGTCCTTCGAACAGATGGAACACAGACGTTAAAGAAATGTGGAATGTGTATTTAATGCACTGACTATTGAGAACTACCTGCTCATGAGCCCCCACCATCATCGCTGCTATGTATGGTGTGTATAAATAAATAAAACAGATGAAAATATAGAATATATGTACAGTAGGACTTCTATTTTATATTCTATCAAAACAAAAATCTTTGTATCAGGCAGCTGTTCAGAAAAGCAGCTGCTTGTATCCCACTCACTGCTACTCAGCATCAAACAAGAGCTGAAGTTAAAAACTAGCTGGCAAACATTTTTTAACAGTCATGACTAAGATCGTTAGACAAAGTCAACTCAGTCTTGGACCACACAGAACCTTATCTCATGCATACCCTGAATGACAGGACAGGTAAAAACTTTATGCCCCAGTAATGCAGCAGCCCACTGGGATTTTACTCAGATGTCCTGATGACCAGCCTGACTCTGTGAACCATACAGTAAGTGACTGTCGTACAAGCTCCTTCACTGCAGGAAGAGGCTTGCTGTAAGTATGAAGTACTGCATGTACTGTACGGAACTAGGAACATTTCACAGTACATACATAAAAAAAACAATTTTCTGGTATGTTTGCAGTGCAGAGTCCATTCACAGGGCTTTCCACTTGCAGATACCATGGACTGGCTGTAAAACCTACCTTCCTGTGGATAATCTGTTCTCCAGGAATGTCCTTCAAAAGGAGGCAACCCAGGAGCTTGGACTGGAGGGGCAGGCGGGATGAAGTCTTCCATATTGCTTGAGGGCATCCTGGATGCAAAGGGACATGGAGATGCTCACTGTGGCCTGTCTGGATCAGTCCCCCCCAAAAATTGAACACTTGTTCGGTGCTCTACCTGTCTTCGTGGCTGCTGAACAGGTAGTCAGAGTTTATTGAAGATGGTGTGCCTGATGGTGGCAACACTTCAGCTTCTGCTCCAGCCAACAAATCCATGACAAAGTCTGAGCCAGCCAGATCAGACCAGCCTTCATCGGTCAGAAGAGAAACAGACCAGCCCTGCACCGTCTCCGGCACACCTCTGTGACACAGCAACAGCAAATGGGCCACAGTTTTTGAAAACTTTAACAAGTACAGCGAGGTACAGGAAATTGTATGAGTGAAACTAGACAAGCACCTGGAATGGAGAAGCCATGAGGCCAGCTGCTCCCCAGTGGTCCATGACTCCACCTCCGTTGTAAGTGTCTCATCTGAGAAAGAAATTCACAGGATGGGTTATGAAACCAGATACTTTGACACTGGATATATTCTTTTTACTTTAGAGCATGTCAGTGTCACCATTGAAGGTGTTTACGTCCAGCACCATGGTACCCTTCCTCTGGCTGGCAGTCCACTCCAACTGAGTTGGTGGGTAGATGCGGGCAGTGGGAGCTGGGAGCTGCAGAGATGTCAGCAATTTGTGTTGGCACAATGAGCGGTACATCCCAGGACCATGGTCAGACACATACCTGGAAGAGAAATGAGTTATGTTGAGACAGATGTGTTAATCACATTGTAGGATTGTGGTAGGACACAGAGTGGTGGCTATGAATGTTTTAATTCCACATTCAGCTATATAATGTCCTCACTTCATCATTTAATTCTATTTGACATTTGTGTTAAATGCTGTCAAATGACTTTGACCTTTTGAGTAGTGAGCTCCGCTAGGAGACAGGAAGATTGATTAGTGCAGCTCTAAAGTGAGTCTTTTTAACCTGTGGCATCAGTGTAGTCCAACTGTAACACAGAGACTCATGCAAACACTAAACTGATGAGCAGCAAAACCCCTGAGAGAGAGAATGAACCTGAACAAGCGCTGGTTCTAAAATCTACTTCATTTCATGTACTTGTCTGGAGTTTGCATAGCACATGTGTAAATGAAGTTTTATTCCTGCAACCAGCAGTGGTAGTGATAAGGTGAGGATAGCACCTACTTGAGTAGCGATTTGTCCAGTGTTGGTGAGGGGGTGAAGGCACTGAGGCAGCAGGCCAGCAGCAGCCAGGCCCTCAGACTGCCCTGCTCCTCCTGCAGACCCCATGTGTGGTAAACAAGCTGGGCCAGGATCTCGTCCCTCAGAGCAGGACGGCTCTGGCCCTTTTCTATAATGTAGTTACCCAACATCTGTTCAGTCCAGCTGCTGAGGTTTAAATCACCTGTAAACCTCATGATCTGAGGAAAAAAAAGAACAGAAAAACCATTGAGCACAGGGTGAGATGCTATTTCAACGTAATACAGGATCTACTCCTTTCCACATACCAATTTATAAATCTCCAGGGCAGTTCTGGCATCTTCAGGATCCAGAGACGTGAGCGGTCTCAGGAGGGGGTATCCCTGAGGCTGGCACCATGTATCCTGTGAAGGACACAACATGGTAAAGACAAGAAATAAAATCAAACTTAAATCCTCTCAAGTGTGTGTCTGTTGGACCTCTTTGTGATGTAAAAGAATAATGCTTCATTTTAAGGTAAGATTCAGTCTGATATTCAAGTGTCAATGACCGAAAAACATGTTGGTACAGGATGACCAGGATCATCTTAACTTAAAACAGACAATAAAGTCATACGTTTTTCTTCTTTGGTCCCTGGTACTGTGTTATTTATTTATTTATTTATTTAGAAATGAATCTCAACGAGTCGCCATTCGAAACTGTTTTGATGTTCAAGACATTTCAAGACATATAACATCACACACTTCCTAGTAGATTGTATGTCATCTTATGCTGTCTTATGCTAATAGTTATTTATAAACCATGAAGCAAACGCACACCTGGTGAGCGCAGCTGGTGAGCACAGTGATTCACTGGATTATTTTTTGCAGGGCTTGGTTAGGACCCGAACAAGGCTAAAGGAGGCTATTAGGTTTCATTAATCAAGTGGACACACAAATGTTTCCCAGAATTCTATATGTCAAAACTATTATCAGCTGGCTAAACTGTTTCATATTTTCCTTTTCCTACTTTCTGTGGACAGTGGATGCTGGCATACCACTAGCCACTGGTGTCTAATAGAATTTGGTGTGTCTGCAACAAGACAACAAATACAATTATAAAGGCAAAGGGATCCTGGCACGTACAGTGTTCACAATACATAGGCTAAGCTCATCACAACAAGGCCTTAAAGCACAACTTAAGAAGTAACCTCTGTGCTCTTACTGCAGTTCTTATCACAGCTAGGGTCTGGCTCCAAAAGGGATTCAGCCTTCATGTTAAAATGTCCAACTTTACATCAGGAACATGTTTGTAGCCTGGTACAATGGAACCATGGTGGGATAATAATAACTAGCCACAAAAGGAAATTCATGCTGCTTTAAAAGTGCCTTCATTATTATTTTATGCAAATTTTGTCACAATTACTCCTCCAACATGTTCTCATTTATGACACACTACTTGGTTTCATAAATGGTATTTACAGATACGTCTGAATGAGATGAGGAGTTACTGATCAAGCATGGAGAACAATGTTTTGTCATCATACAATAAACTGTAGTTTAGCTTATACAACAGGAAGCATGAGACTGGACCAACCCAAAAAACTGCATCTCTGTGGGAAAATGATTCGAATACAACACTGGATTATTTTGTGGGCCGCCATCTACAGCTGAATTTAAAGAGAGGAAACGTAGGACTAGATGATGAACATGTGCATGTGTGCACTCAGCTGTACTCACATGTAATACAGACTTGGCATAGCGAGAGAAGCAGTATCTGTCTATATCCAGAGGCAGTATGAGATTGTGCTCTGCCTTCACCAGTGGAGCAGCTGCCTCTGTGACCTCCGAGGAGTGCCACCCTGGTGAGGAGGGACGGAAACAATGGTGAGGAAGTGTGAAAACATCGTGTGCGAACTACCGTTTTATCAAATCGGTTCCAGCTGTGAATGGAGCGATACCTCCTGCAACGCGGAGTCTTGCTGACAGCTCAGCAGGGATCTCCAACATCCCCACATCCTGACAGGAAAATCATGCCAAGCAAATGTTATAGGTATCACAGAAGAAGCTGAATGAAATGTGGCAGCAGAATCCCTAAGACACGGCATTAGAACAGTGTCTTTTTTGCCTTACCATTCCTGGAGAGACAGACTTCGTCTTTGTCACTGGTTTTAGTTTGATCCTTTCGTGAAATTCCTCAAATTGAAATAGAAAAAAGTCCAGTCAGTCACATTGTTCATCGTGCAGCATTCATCGTAAATTCTTTTTCGTAATCCTGAAGGTGTTGTTAGGACTTGATTTAGCACCTGCAACTCAAGATGGTCACAAGTCCACTCTGCAGGTGAGTTAATGTCCTCCTTATTTAGGTAGAGCCTTCAACACTCCCTCGACCTTCCTTCCCTCAGACCTATTCTTAGATACATGTTCTGTTATATACTCCTTCATTGTTGCCCCACCCCAAATACCAGGCCATGCAGTTCCAAAAGTCCAAAAGAGGGTTTGATTGTTATCAGTAAGTTTACAGCTTGCAGGAGGGAGTCAAGCTAAATAGAGCACAATAATGTCACTTAGATATGATTAAAGTTTCCAACAGACCCATCCCATCTTTCTAGTGTAAATATATCTCTATTCCACACTTGTTTATCCTGCTGGTGTGGCTAAATAAAGACATCAGATAAAATATAATGATTAAATAGGGTGTGTACACATATTCCTGCAGCAAACACTCTTCTTTTGTTGGGGACTTACTTCAAGAATCAAAGTTATTAAATAACTCAGAGAATATATGAGCGGACCAACCCTGCTCCAACTCTTGGAGAGGGTTTAATTTGATGGACTTTTCCAAACATCTATCACAAATCTAAACAGATCAACACACATCCTCTGACTAAGTGGATCATCAATCCCATGTCATTACATCACACTTTACAACCAACATGACTTCATTTCCACTAAATAATTTTACTGAAAGAACTCTGTGATTTGGTATCATAGAGACATTATTCTGAGAGACTCATTCCAAGGATGGAGATATTGGTTAGCGCACCTCAGATTGCAATTTTTATATTTATATTTTATTTATATTGTATGGGCTGCCATTGATTCCTTGACAATATATCCTTGTGACTTTGTATCATACTTTCAATGTTTTCCCCTTCTCCAGAGAAATATCCTCAAATCTATGCTACTGGTTTAGATCATGCCCTGACTGTGGCCACTGTGGATGGCAGGTAGTGTGCCTAGAGGAAAATTACTTAGCCAGAGGGAGAGCATGCAACAAGTCCACAAAGGCCAGATTCAGAATTATCTTTTCTGTGAGGTACTGGCTCTAACCACTGGTACAATGCTACACAGTAGGGAGAGATTGCTATCAATTTTTTTGCATATTCATGCATAGTCCTGGATGGATGAAACCCACTGACTTTTATTATCCCTTTGATCTGATGAAATATTCTAATAAACCACTGCTTTGATCTTTAAAGAGTTGAGGGACTCGAGACAGATTAAATGGTTTCAAAATGCAGGAGATTCCTCAGAAACTCCCAAGCCCCTGGAATGCACGTCCCCAAAAGGCCACTCTATGTTTGTACCGGTCAAGTGAAAGACAACGTCTGTCAAAGCCCATGTGGCAGGTTTGTAATTGCAGGCTCTCTGATAAATAAAAAAAACAAAAAACTAAGAATAAACAACAACAAAGGAAACAAAGCTAAGATTACTTTGGTGACATCACATCCATTCAAACTAAATAAATAAATGCTTATGTGTAACGGCTCTTCATATTTACAATATCTATGAAACACAAAAACAACACAGAAAAACACATACGGCATATCCGCATGTTCAACTGACTTGTATCCTGAATTAGAGAATTCAGTTAATTGGGTTTAATTAACTGGTAAGATTACAAACTTTTCTTTACATAAACCTTTGTATGGGAACCTTTGTAAGATATTAGAGATCCATATGAGTCATTATTAGGACGATAATGTTTTTTTTTTTTAAAGCCTCAAATGCCAGAAGAGTGAAACCAAAACAATGTTTCAGGCACAGATATGTGAGAAGTACTCAGGTGAGTTCCATAAATATACAAATCAGAAGTGATGTTGCTGACTTTCTGTTCTAAACTCTAATATAAAGCTTAGGTGTTAAGTCAACACTCACTACTCTGATGTAAAGCTCTTGTGCTCAGGCTCAAACAGCTGACATAAGCAGCCAGGGAGTGATGGTTGATGGCTCCTCTGTTCAGAGTCCACACCTCATAAAACAATAATACGCCATCGACCGACAATGAGAGAAGCGAAACAAAGGAACTAACAAATAAAAAAGAAAACTGCAAGTTTAGTTCAGTTAAGAAAAGAAAAACAGATGAAAGAGGAGCTGAAAGAAGCATGTCTGGGTTGTTTCCTCTGAATTATATCTGCAGTCAAATCAGCTAAAAAACAGAAGACATTTTTTAGTTTCTGCGTCAGCTTTGAAGCAGAAGGCAAAAGAAAGAGAAGCAGCCTACCTGTTAGAGCTGTGGAGCTGGAAGAATGAGGGACAGGTTACAAGAGAGGAGCTAGAGATGCAGCACTGCTTCAAATTTCACTGAGAGGGGTTGAAGTCCAGGTTGCCTAAGTGGAATCAGGGTGTGTGTGTGTGTGTGTGTGTGTGTGTGTGCCCAGGTGACATAAGATAAGAAGCCCAGTAAAGGAAGCGAATGGTATGAAGTGGTGTAATATTTCAAAAACGTAATGGTAATTTTGTTCAAATTAAAATTATGATGCTTGAAAACATTCTTTTGTTTAGCTCAGATCATCCACTAACGCAGTGCAATAAATAAAACCTGTCATTAATCTGGCTACACAGTGTAATGCACTAATTTAAGGAACTGAAAACATGGACCCAAGAACAAATCTTTCAATCCAACCATGTAGAGTCAGGGTGTCTCCTCCTGTTAATCTGTTGGTATTGTATATGAGACAGATGATGAAAAGATTTACAGCACAATAAAAAATGATGGCGAAATGAAACCCATTCAAAGATTTTGCTGGGATCTTTGTCTCGCTCTACTGGTATCTACCTTCTTCCAGTGGCGCTTCTTGATGGTGTCTCTAGTGACCAGCATCACTGCCCAAAACTGTGTGAAAGACTGCTTCAGACGCTTGTAGTACTTCCTGGAAGAAAGGGGATGGGGGGGGGGGGGGGCAGCACACAGAAAAACAGTGTCCAGTGATAGTAAATCACTCTTATTTCAGGTTTAGGCACTGACTGCTCTGACCACTGATATTTAAATCCAACTCAGATTTAGATTTTCTTGACACAGCTTTCACTGCTGGATCTCCAGAAAAAGCAGTTATTTAGGACTAAGCTCAATCTCATATTTCCATCTATTTTGTCAAGTTTAATTCGGGTTCTACTTCATTTCAGTCTTTTATAAATGAAATTCATCTTTGTATGTTTACTTGTGTACCTTTCTTTTTAAACTCTTCTCAATGTTTACATTGTTATCACAGCATCAGAGGGATATACTACAAAGGAAACACAATAGAGCCGGGCTTTCTTTGGGTGAGCTGGCTCGACAAAACCAAAAGCTCCAACCACAGATAACGAGTATCACGACAGTGGTTATCAGCTTGATTTGTCGATCCAGGCTTGCCTCATCAGGCTCTGTGCGCGTTCACATAAAAAGGGGCGTTTAGGTGTCATTTGACGCTATTTCCGCAGAAAAATGCACCGATTACGTGCCGCATATTTCAGCCATAGGAGCAGATTATGATAATGGAGAGCTATGAAGAGTTCAGACCAATAATAACAACTAAAAGCAACACTGTTGCTGCAAACAAGGCAAGAGAGGAAGCCTGGCAAAAAATTGCAGATCGTGTAAATGCTTAAGTTAATATAGCCTAATATATAATATATATTATATATCATTAAATAACTTTAATTCCCTCCCTGACATTGTCTCACAGTAAAGGATACATGGAAATCACTTGGATTAGGGCCAAATCAAAGTGAAATTAATTTGATTTGTCTTATTTGTGATAAAGTCTAATTTTCTAATTGGTGTGCTATTAGTTGTAGTGCCAGCAGTGCAAAACGGTCTTGGCAGCAAATCCGGACCAAGCACAAAAATATAATCCAAAGTGGTATGTATTCATCACTCTTTTAGTGTAATGTGGATGATACACTGCGTAATGTATTAAGTGTTAATATTATCTTAAGCAAACAAGAAGAAAAATGAGAGGAGAAAGATTTGAGGGGGCCCCGCTCAAGCAGATTATACGGCCTCAGAGGAGCTGGCCCTTGCAAACAATGAAGGGCGGCCGATCATGGAGGGGATACGAGTATTCAATCAGACCTGCTGATGGCAGCTCCCAGCAGCAATTCCTTTTCCAGGGTATGTATAAGTGCTTCGGTGGTAAAATACTAAATGCATATTTATTGTTTCTCAGATGAGAAAAGTTTTAATCTAATTTACAGTTGAAGGAGACACTGTAGTGTTGCTCAAGCCGCCAGCACACACCCTTGCTGACCCCCACACAGAGGTAACTGTCAAAGTTGTCATGTACTCTTATCTTTGTTTTCTGTGTTGAATCCACTTTATTCATTTCTCTTAAACTATTCCACAGGTGGAGATCAATGATGAGGAGACACTTTCAGTGTATTCAGAGGTACCTTTGGGGGTAGATATCTTAATAATCTAAGAATTTAATTTAAAATTTAAGTTCATCTTTTAAATTAGAAATAATGAAGGTTCTTGCTCATTAATGTCACAGGGAGAGGACATTGTGCAACCCTCCCCTCAGCCTGTGGCCTCCACCTCTAGGCCCACAAAAAAAACAAGGGGTAAGGGTTTTATTATTTCTAGCAGTCCTATGTCTACTTTTTTAAAGTAATCCTTACCAAGAACGCATAAGTGAATGATGAACACAGTACACCAACATAACTGAAAAGTCTATCTCACTCATCCCTGTTGCTTGATGAACACATCAATGTCCTATTAATACAGGTTGGAACAGACAATGTGAGGGCCCTTTATAAAAACCATCTAGAGCTGGATAATCAGAAAAGAGAGCTGGAAATCAAGAAACTAAAACTTGAGATCGAGCAACTGGAATATGAGAAAAAGGTACTACAGTAAATGGTACTTTAAAATATTTTGTTTAGCATAATTGACATTGTATACTTAAGACGTTTTCTTTTCCCAGAAAATGAGGAACTTTAATAAATAATAAAACACATCCTGTGATTGGTGTTTAGTTTAGTTTTTTTATTGGGTGAAAAACTGCTGCTGATGGCTGCGTTACTGTGAGTGCATGGCTTCGTTTGGTCGCATTACTTACATATGGCTCCACAAGATTGCATATGTAACGTATTCCCTCAGCTGAGAATCTATATCGCTCATAGAGAATATCGTCAGAAAACGACGGGTCATTCCGGTCTGGAAAAACTCTCTCCCTCCGAAGAGCACCTCTAATAATTCGGGTACCTAAATCCACTGGATTTTCCAGAAACGGGGAGGTCAAGTTCAAGGAGGATGATCAGTGAAAGGACGGCACTTTTTATAGCCGACTTTAAGCTGAAACTCGGAACAAAAACTGGTCTGGACCAGGTTATGTTCGCAGCATAGGTTACCATGGTAATACAGCCAGTTTAAAAGAGAGCCACCTTCGTGACACGGAAAAGTCTGGCTTTATGCTCAACATACCTCGCTAACACACTAATCTCGCTTCGTAGTACACTCCTCAGCTAACACATACTAAAAGAAACAGAAACAGAGGGTAGCAGAATCAGGCTGCACTTTCAGGACTTTGAAGAAGCATTTCTAGAATCCAGCCTGCGATGACACTGCAACTGTGTATATACATAAAAAAACACAACTATTTGCTCTAGTTATGTGCGTCAAACAACGCTATCCCAATTCAGCTCACTAGGTGGCTGTCCTGGTTCATTTCAGTGTTTCATAAAGAATAGGACACACAGTACTGAAATGGTGATGTATTCGTGCTGATAATCTTCTTTACCTTCCTTTTCATTAACCTTTTTTTTTTTAATACTCAGTAATTGATTCAATTAAAAATTGAGATACAGGCCTCTATGATAGCGTTATGTATTATTGACTTATTAGAAGCAACAGTGGAAACTCATTTACCATATTCATTAATCTCCAGTTATTCATTCATCCACATCTGTTTGTTGGACATTGCTCTGCCTTGTTCCATCATGCTGATCTGACATAAAAGATTGTCACTTTAAGATTATTAAGTAGCCAACAATGCTATGTAATTAATAATGAACTAAAAAATCCTGCATAATGTGACTTACTAAGGGCATATTTACAATATGTAGGGGGTTCTTATAGCTGGCACTGTAAACTGTATTATTTCAGCCTTGACCAAACCTGAACTGAGCTCAATCAAGTTTTCTTCCAGAATGTGGATCCACTGGCGTGTCATGGACTATTTTGTCTATTACGGATATATACTGCATCGCATAGCAACATATTTCATATTATAGTTCAATATTAAATATGTATACATATATATATTTATATTTATTCCATAGTCAGCGTGAATACTCTTTTCTGATTGGTCGGCAGGTCTGCGTTAAACACACAGCTACTGCGTGTCAGGTAGTTCTTCGCCTCCACATCGTGCATTAAAACCATTTGAAGCACACCTACTCGTGGATTAACCCTTACATATATGGACTCTACTAAAATAGAACCACCTGCTGGAATAGAACACTCAGGAAGTGATGCAATCTGACATCATAAGAGGTTCTGTATGCACATAGTCTGCAGAACAGTAGAGTTCTACAGTCATTTACACATCAACCTGTGAACAGGAAAGAGCTCCCTGCTGTTTCTCTCCCATTTCTCTTTTTCAAAAGCTGTCATTACATGGAGAAACAAATTTTACTTTTTCCTGTGGTTCTGTTAGGTAAGTTGCTGTTTCATCAATTTTAATCCAATAAGCATTACATTAAATTGTGGATAACTGAAGTTGCTACCCCCGCGACCTGACCTCAGATAAGCGGACGAAGATGGATGGATGGATGGATGGACGGCTAAACTGTGGATAGAAGGAATAGTTGGAAGGGCACGTTTTCTCTTGTACTTTCTCCTACTTTGTCTTGTACAACACAGTTGAAAGTAGTAGAAAGTACTGTACCAGGGAGCCTGAGGAGTAAGATCCCCGTATAGTTGGTCCCCATTCCTATAAAAGGGGAAACCACCATCGCAGTCTGCCACTCTAGAGGCACTACAATCGTTATCTTCGCAATGTTGCTGAAGCATGCCACACAAGGCAGTGAGACATGAAACAAAGGCTGTGAAAGAAAAGTCTTGCCAACAAGATATTGAAATTTTGAGAGAAATTGTATTTGACGGTCCATCATTGAAAAGAGTGTTTCTACTGCAGCAAAAGAATTCCACACCAGCCCTCTTTTGGACGAAGAACATAGCTTCATGAAGATTGTTAGGTCTGTGCAGCATGTGGCAAAACAGGGACTAGTCTCAAGAGGCCTCACTGATGAAAGCAATAATCTGGATCCAGTCTTGAAATTTAAGGCAGAAGAGGACGATCCTATTTTGCTGAAGTGGTTAACAGAGCGGTACACTATGTACACAAGCTCCCAATCGCAGAATTAAATTCTCAACATCATGGCCAACGCACAGCACAGTGGCATAGTGGTTACACGCTGTTGCCCCACAACCAGAAGATTGTGGGTTTGGTTTCCGGGCCTTGGGCCTTTCTGTGTGGAGGATGTTCTCCCTGTGCCTGTGTGGGTTTCCTCCAGGTACTCCGGTTTCCTCCCACCGTCCAAAGACATGCATGTTTATGTTAACTGGTGACTCTAAATTGTCTGTAGGTCTGAGTGTGAGTGTTTGTTTGTCTCAGTATGTTGGCCCTGTGATGGACTGGCGACCTGTCCAGGGTGTATCCCCCCCTCACCCAATGTGAGCTGGGATTGGCTCCAGCAACTCCCCACGACCCGGAAATGGATAAGTGGCAGAAGAAGATTGAATGAATAAATGGCCAGTGCAATAATTGGAAGCAACGCAGCTGAAATCAGGGTTCTAGCCATTATTCACTTCAGTCATTGTTGATGTTTCTGTCCATCTCAGGAGAGTGTCAGTCTGCGCTATGTGGACCATGACCATGGCTATACAGGGTGTCTGAAAAGAACAATGGCATTGCACCATTAGCAGCCTGTAAGAGCCACTCTTGCTCACTCTGGAGCTTTTTTCCCCCTCTTCTCATGTGTTAGTTTTATTCATTCTCTATTTTTTCCTACATGTTTTTGATGCTTTCTGACCACAGCCTAAAGTGCAGGAGGGATTAAGCTATTAAGTATGGAAAAGCAATCAAGGTATCCGCAATAAACCGCCAGTCCACTACAAACAGAAAGCCAAACGACAACATGGAAATGTGGCTAAAAACAGAGAAAAACTAAATGGGGGAAAAAAAAAAAAAAGAGACATGCCACTAATGAGTGAGGAACATTGGTTCACCAATGACGGTTAGGATCCCCCCTGCAGAACATTGGGACGACCTAAGACAGGCATAGCCACAAGAACTTTGCAAGGACTCAGATGTGATATTCACATAAAGAGCAGAGTTGTTGTACTGCGTGCAACCATGTTGAAAATGTCATGCCTGATGTTCTTTTGTCATATGTTCATGGCGGCATTGAGCTTCTCCTGCAGCCATCCTAAACTGCCCTTCCTCCTCTTAGCAGCTTACAAAAAGCTGTTTATAAACCCCTTTGAATTCACCAGCCATCACCCTTGTGCCTCTGCAAACCCATGAACTCAAGCTCTTCTGCAGAATGTACTAATGCTTCATTCTGTCTTAAAATATTAAGTCCATCTGCAACACTGAAATTGATACATTCAGACAAATTCAAGAAAATGGTGAATTAATTATGATTGATGTGGTTTCCAGGCTTTTGAATTACCTTGAATTGAATTATCTATGCAAAAAAAACCCAAAAAACAAAAAGAACAATAACAGCAGATTAATCAAAACCTAATTGATTTGAGTAATACAAAATGGTTTTAAAATCTGGATTGGACCAGAGGCCACTGAGTCTATTCAAGGCTTTGACAGTGGCCATATCAGCCAAAAGCAACTACAGTTCCTCTAATAGCCACTAGAATCCAACTAAAACACTTTGTCATTATCATTGACTCAATTTAAAATAGAAATAAATAAATAAATAAAACTGTTTGCAACCCGGTCCAAAAACAGCTAAAAGCTAAAAGCCTTGGGCCCAACAATACACTAATCTGCAGCCTCCAATACAGCTGAAACATATTATTGTCTCCCAGAGACAGGAGCTGACTAAGCAAAATAAACAGATAGGAGCAGCTACTGTAACGCTTCAGTAACCTTGAACAAGCTTTGCTTTTAATCTACTTTTTAATGGCAATCTTTGTCATAAGTTCTTTTTTTCTTTACTTTTCCATCCTCAGCCTTTATTTACTTTCACTTTGCCTTTGTTTCCCTTTCCTTTATCTTCCTTCTGCATTCATTCCTGTCTGTCTTTTCTTTATCCTCTCTCCCTTTTAATTGGCTTTTTTGTTTGATTCCTTTCACTCTGTCAAACACTCTTTGTTCCCTTTTCAACTAAAATTGAAAGCTTTCATGATTCTTACTCAGAAGAAAAAAAAAAGTTCCGTAAATTCTGATCCTTCCTCGGTGTACCTGGCCTGGTGTCCTCGGATGTGGCTCTGGATGATGATGGCTTTCTGTTTAAAAAACCTGAAATTCCTCCTACACAGGAAGCCCCGGATGTTCCTCTGGATGGTGATGGCGGCCCAAGTCTGCGTGCTGCTCCACTTATCCTCCAGCTGCTGGTACAGAAGCTCCTTGAGGAACACCTAGAACAAAGTACACGTATACACACACACACACACACACACACATACAGAACACACACATCTCACTGTGTTGATATGTGAAGTATAAACTTGCCATCAGTGTGATGAAAGGGTCAGGTGAGGTACCTTGGTGAGGCCCAGCCGGTAGTGACCCTCCTCAGCATCAAGCATGTCCAGCAGAGCTACAGTCTGCTCTCTGTCTGGCATCTCGCTCAGCCTCTGGGTCAGCAGAACCCCATACCTGTGGAGAAGAACACAAGGCCAGCTCCTTAACCCAAAACCAAACTGCGTGACTCATGCAAACGATTTGGTGCTGCATGCATCATGATATGATTCATTCATTTGTTGAGGTGGAAACTCTCCATTAAGGTGGGAGTTATAAAGTTACAGCTCAACTGTGGAACACACAGCGCTGTTTCCTTACAGCTGTTGAATTGAATCATTTTACATGTCCTGATTTGGCAGGAGTTTTAATCCAAAGTGACTCTCAAATGAGGGACATAAAAATTCAATCCTGTGAGAGACCGTGATGTATGGAGTATGTATATAGTGCGAGGAGAAGTAAGGAAGTCTATCATACAAGTGAGGTATGTTAGATTTTTAGAGGTACTGGGACAGGAGCTGCTTTTGGAAGAGACAGTGATACAATTAAAATACAGCAGATTTTGAGGTCAATGCAGTATTATTATAGAAACTAGACTTGCTGTATATCAAAGAAGATTTGGACATTTCCTTTTATAGAATATGGGAACACTTAAGTGCTGGTATGTCGGTACAGACAAATGCTTTACAAATTTGCAACACCTCTCAATGAAGTAGGAGTATTGAATCCGTATGGGAAAACCCTCTTTCCTGATGTGGATGGTCTGCATCGTCCCAGCGTGCCTCAGCTGTGCTGTCACATAGTCCACATCAAATAACCCAGGAAGCTGCCAGAAGACATGAGAGATGCAGTGTGTGGTCCTGGAAATGACAGTGACTTCTGACAAATTTAAGATGGTGTTATAATACTGGATGACACTTAAATGGAAATAACCTTGACATAGTTTGGCTTCAGACAGTGGATAAATGCGGTTTTGCATCTGGAAAAAAAATACAGGGACAAGTGTTACTTATCAGGAAATAGATTCAACTGGCAGCTCGAGAAATGCTGAACCACGTGTGAATTTAACTGAATGATCTGAAGAATCACTGCAAGTTTAAAGTATCAACGAAATGGTTTGCACCTATCCATGAATCCCCCCACGAGCTTCAGTTATACATGATGTGTCTTATCTTGTGAGGGTTCTAAAAGAGTCTGTCTCAGCGCGAACACATCAAATCAAAACATTGTGGAGACACACTGTCATTCTCCTCATATTCTATTTCCATTACATTTACTAAACAAATGATCTTGACAAACCACAGCTGTCTGATTTTAAACACATGCAGTGAAAAAGTATCCCGTCAGATGACAGTCAGTCAGAGCCAAACATCTGTGAATGTTTTTGTTACAGGCAGTCTCGGCACATTGGTACCTCTCCAGGCGGGTGGTGAGTTCGCTCAGAGACTGAAGGAAGTGTGAGGCAGCGGTGGAGGGTTGCTGGCGGAGGCCCTTCCCTCTCCAGCCCAGCTCCCTCTGCTGAATATAACCATCCTGAACCCTCCTGAATAGCTCAGACACCATCTGCTCAATATGGGGGACACATCAATTTGTGTTTGAAAGCCTCCATACGTGTTTTTGGAGACACTGATACATTGTATTTCATGGGCATCTATTCAGTGTTTCTTTCAATATTTTACTCTCATCATTAGACCATTAACAACAGTAAATAATGCTGATTGTATTATTTCTTTTTCTGTTGCTATGAATGGGTACAGTAGTCATGAAAAAAATAATATATATAATAATAATAATATATCTCTTCATGAACAATGAAGTAAAAGTCTGTTTCTCATAAGTGCATGAAATTATTAACTTTCTTTGCCTCATTGTTTTTTAATCGTGTGTTCTTCCACTTTGAGAGTTTTGTAACATTTGAATGGCTGATTCAAAATCTGTGTAGTGCGTTATTGTTTCTTTGTTAGAAATAACTCAGGCAGAGGACAAACAGGCTGTCGTCAGCAGCTTGTTTGTGTTTTCAGTTGTCTCACCTTCAAGCGACTCCTTGCAAAAAGCTCCACCACTTCTGTCCTGAACTGGTCGTGATTCTTATTGAGGAAATTATGGACCTGGGAAAATAAGTTTAGTTTCAAACAGAGCGTCCTAGGTGTGTCATCTGCTGTTTGACAGGGTTTCTGTGATGATACCTGATAGGTAACAGCTCCAGCATAGTGATAAATAGTGAAGACTGGAAGTGGGTTCTTTGGCTTGGCATAGTAGGGGCTGTTCCCATGGTGGTAGTGGCATTTCTGGAGGAAAGTGTGATCGGTGGCCTAAAATTAACAAACAACTACATGAAGGTTCAGCTTGCACCTTTTGTCTTCACTCCAGTGCTGCAGAGCAACGAATGAAGAATCATGACGTGGCCTGACAACCGTGGACAAAATTGTTGGTACACTTCCATTTTTGAAAGAGAAAAACTGCAATGGTCACTGAAATAACTCGAAACCGACAAAAGGAATAAGAAATAAAAATGTATTGAAAATTAACTGATGAAAATCAGACATTGTTTTTGAATTGCAGTTCAACAGAATTATAAAAAAACAAACAAACAAACAAACAAACAAAAAAACTAATGAGACTGGCCTGGACGAAAATGATGTCACCTTTAACTTAAGAGTTTGTTTTGCACAACTTTTTGAGGCAATCCCTGCAATTTCAGTCTCAAGTAGTTTCAGTGACTGTTGTGGGTTTTTCTTTCTTTAACAGAAGGGTACCAACAATTTTGTCCACGTGTGTATATAAGCAAACAGATATTTCCTGTAGTTATCAACATGTTAATATCATCAGTTCAACAATATTATACTGTCTTCTGTGATCATCACACCATTTAAAGTAGCAAGAGTTGTTATGCTGGCAACAAATGATTATATGCTCTTATTTATTTCCAGTCCAAAAATGGTGCCTGAAAACCAGAAATCCACTGTTATTATGGAGTTTTGGAGTTAGGGGGTTACATAGATGGTGTACTGATACGCAAACACATAAAGATGTGTTTGTTCATATGTGTGTGTGTGTGTTCACCTGGGGAAGGCAGGTTTGGTCATCCAGTATGCGGAGGATGCCATGTGGCCTGGAGGAGATCAACTCCAGGCAGGAGTGGAAGTTTTTGAGTGGCATCGAATGCCACTGGATCTGTTCTGCACTGTACTCCTCCTGTAGAACACACACACACACACACACAGACACACACACACACACACACACACACACACACACACAAATAGGGTGTAAGCGCAGACTATAGTTAAAGTGTGAGAGCATCTTCTTCACTTGAAAGAATACTAGGCTGTGGTTTTAAAAGTGATGAGAACACAGATACCAAAACCAATGGCTTCAATATAGCATACATTTTGACTGACATTAACGGCATGACCATGCTGATTGCAATCAGTGTTAAAATTTATGCTGCACTGTGTGTTGTAGGCCAAGGGTTATTGAGCTAGAGGTGGTTTTTAATCAGTCATTATTCAGTTCTGATTATGTTGCTTGACATGTCTTTGAACTTCTTTCACACTGTGATTGTGATGATTTTGTAAGAAATCCTAATTCTCAGTAGTTAAACCATTTCCAATGCTTTCTACATAAAAATCACTTAATATGGACAACTTTGTAGTTAACCAGTTTGAAGAATCATTTTGCTTGTCAAAGTGATCAAAGTCAGCCTTGACATCTGCATGTTGTCATTGTGCTGGACTAAGGACGTGGTCTTTAGGAAGGAAGAATTAATGCTGAGGAGTCTTCCAAAAAAAAAAAACTATTAATGGATTGACTGCTCCGTAGACCATTGGTAAATGACTCTCAACTGTTGACAAATCCATTAATCATGACTTAAGAACGATAGCGTTGACTCATGAGAAAGCAGCACCCAGGCAGTCAGCTGATCATGGATCTCTCCTCCGACCCACTTACCTGCTCCTGAGAGATCACTGCCTTGTTAACAAAGTGCTGCAACTGCTCATTGGCAAAGTTGATACACAGCTGCTCAAAGCTGTTCACTCCCAGGTCCTGTAGAGAAACAGTGGACCTGTGATGTCACGTCAAAACCCAAAACAGTCCACATATTCAGATCTCAGTCCAGGATACCGACCTCAAACCCATAGATGTCCACTATCCCCACTGTGCTGTCCATCTCGGTGGGACTCAGCCAATCGTTGATCTGCTCCAACAACCAGTCAAACAACACTGAGTATAAGGCTTTGGCTATGGCATCTCTACAGCAGAGGGAAAGGAGGACAGGGGGCACATGTACCAGTTAAGTGCATCATGTGTTCTACATTGCACTTGATGTGATGTATTTCACAATATCTACACTCCTCATGCAGCTAAATCAGACCCCCATTTCACTGCTTTGATTACTGTACACTGTATCTTCCTATGTGACAAGTAAAATGCTGAGTTGTTGTTTGGTGGTGGCATGAAACATAAAATACAGCAATGTAATTATATAATAAACCAGTCTTATAAAAAAGAATCAGTTGAGATAGTTCAAGCATCTGAGTGAAGCGCCTCCTTAGCTTTTCCTAATCAAGACACATCCAGTTGGAGGGAAAATAGGAGCAGACCTAGAACACCACTTAGCTTGCCAAAACCGTGGGGTGCGCACAGGTGGAGCTATGGGACACGGTTTGGAGGAAACAAGCTCAGAATAGCCAGCCTGACATTGTGTTACCTGGATTCTATGGCACTTTCCACAGACAGAGGGCAGTAGATCCTGTCATATGTGGTCTCCTGTGAATGAGAGTGCTGGTCAGTTTAGTTATCGCAGAATGAACACTAAGGCATGACTGGTGCACGAGAGGCTACTGACTGTGACTCTGTGAGTGATGACAGTCTGCAGGGCCTCAGAGGAAATCTGCAGCAAGGAGCCAACCCTCCTGGCCTCTGCCTCGCTAAAGATGCGGGACACCTCAAAGGACTCACTCTGAAACAAGACCAGCTGACATTTAATACCAGCTTTTGATTTGACTTACTGTCGTCGTCCCTCTCCTCAACACACACACACACAATCACCTCATAGGAGCTGAAGCAGATGTTGCCAAGCTGCAAAATGGAGGACAGGATGGCCCAGATGGTGGAAACCTGGTCAGCATGGAGGCCGATGGTGTCAAAGCAGTGAAGCAAAAGTTGGAAGTCCTCTTTGTCCTGCTTCCCATTCAGCTCACAGGCACCACCCTGCAGGAGGAGGGAGAAATAAATAAATGTGTTACACGTATGATTAACGAAAGAGAAAAGATGAGAAAAAGTAGAAACGAAAACAGGTCTGTGCTAACTGATGTGATGTACTTGGTTCAGGTAGTAATAGGTCTCAGCTCCCTGCAGGTAGAGCTCCTGTTTGTCCCATTCGTTCATACCTGCCAGCAGCTCATAAAACACATGGTAGTTCCTCTCCTCATTGGCCTACAAGGCAAATGAAAGAGCAGGACAATGGTGCAAAATGAAACAAACGTAACTTGCACTTACGAAGGGAGTGACAACACCAAAGAGGAATTATCTAAACATATAGTCAAAGAAAAAGAAAGGACAGGTGGAGTCTACAGTTCTGTTTGTCTTTAACTGGGGCATAGATAGATAGATAGATAGATGGATATAATTTAGCTGTTATTTAGCAGTAACATTGCCAGTTTTCTTTATCATGTCATGACTTAGCAGATTTTAGCAGGTGGAACACAATGTGCAACTGAGGCCATTGGGAGGCTAATCCCATTTTGTAGGTAATGAATCAAAGTAAGGAGGAAGTTCCGAGTCTGACCTGAAGATCATCATCGAAGTTATCATAACTACTCTGATGAGAAACTTGTTTGTGCCAACTGTCATGACAATCATTTAAATGACTTGTCAGCACCAAGTTAAAAGGGCCCGTGAATGACAATAGCATATTTTGTGCCAGCGTCTGAGGCCTTTGATCCCTTAGCGGTACAAGGCTCATAAAAGTGTTTATTGTCCGGGGAGTTTGAACATTTAATAATAATGCAGCAAACTTGATCACTGAAAACATGCTCACTAAAGCATCACTGTTCCACCACAGGATGATGTGAATGTGTGTTACAATCTTTCAGAGCAATTTATGTAATATTTGCCAAGATATTTCCCAACTTCAAAGCCTCCTTAAAGCAATGCTGGTGGCGTGCTGAGGAAAAACCAATGAATGAAAAGCCATTTGATCAGTTTTATAGATGGTGTCTTTTATCAAGCTGAGAAAGCTGAGCCTTTATTTACCAGGAAGCAAAAGCAATCAACCAAAGAAGGAACTTAAGACATTGTCTTACAAGGCAACTTAAGCCGTCCTGTGTTGTGTTAGATAAAAACTTGATCACACAGCTATCTTAGGCTGATAAATTCCCCAACAGTCCTATTCACAGTGTGGACAACAGCGAAGGACAATGTGATGCTTTTTTCCACACGTTTTTTATAATTATTCTGAATCTGATTTGTGAGGGGGTTTGGAAAATCTGTTTATGTTCTGTTCTGTTTATTAGCAATTTGGTTAGCCTGTATTGGATCATTATTTTTAGATTGTGTAAACTGAAATGCTGCATGTATTTTTAGAGAGGTGATGTAGTGTCTGGGGGGCCCTTCACGGTGTAATGGTAGGATCCAGGTGATAGATATAACATGCAGGTGTGAAGGTGGCAGGGTGGTTGGTGAGGCAAAGGAGTCAGACTGGGAACCTCTGCTGGGATCTGCTGCTACAAGCTCTTGTCCTGCATTCTGCCAACTGTTGGTGAGATGGTGAACCCTTCACATGTTCGTTAAAATAATTAAAGAAGAAAAGAAAAAAGAGCTCTGCAAAAAAAAAAAAAAAGGAAACCTTGCTTATTTCTCCACCACACTCCACCCCTCGATAAATGTGGCTCTCATCCTGTTTGTAGAGGTACACCAAAAATAAAAAAAACCTATATGATGAAATGTGATATCCAGTCAATGTGACATGTGGACTCCTATTTTGAACACACAGCACTCTTTAGTCAGTGTTCTCACCTGAAATACAACCCTGGACTTCTCAAGAAGATATCGAGACAATGAGGTCCCTACCACGACCCCACTGTCAACCAAGATAAGACACAGTCAGCAAATAATAACAGCAACAGTATAGCAACAACTGTGACCAATCTTCTCAGGGGAAGCAACTGGGGAACAGGCCGTGACACAACAAGAGCTATTTACACACTGAGTGGACTCACTGGAGAATGTGGATGTGGAGGTACTTGCCAAAGCGGCTGGAGTTGTTGTTGAGGATCGTCTTGGCATTCCCAAAACTCTCCAAGATGGGAAAGACCTCCATGGGCTGGTCCAGGATAGGAGAGAGAGGTGAAAGGAGCGTACACCTACTAACACCTTGCAGTGTTGTGGTGAGTAAAACTGTAAATGAATAAGGTAATAAGTGAATTACCTGTTGCAGATTATTGTTTCTGCCCTGATATGTGGAGCTGAGGTAATGAATCATTAGCTTGGTAGCTTCAGTCTTTCCTGAACCGCTCTGGCCACTGCACAGGAAATAATAAAATGCCTAATTAAAAAAAGAAAGCCTTTTGGACATTTTATGGTTTCATCATGACGTTCATGACTGAGCAAGAGAGATGATTGGCAACAATCCAGCTCTAGTCCATTTGGCGCCCACAATGGGCTGATCACTGTGGTCACCGTTAACTGGTGTGAGATGCAGGCAATATGTGGCAAGGGTGAAAGCATTTTGCACGGATCCATTGTGGGCTCACAGAACAGCAGTGTGACCACACAGGGCCTAAGGCAGGCCCTCTGTTTTCACTGCTGGCATGCTGCAGGTCAGCAATTAGTGTGGCCAGCCCAATGTGAAGCACATGATTATGGGTCAACGTGGCCAGCGACCCTACTGGTGCAGATGTCTACCTGACAAATAAAATTAGTTTGGTCCTAATTTGAATCGACTGTAAACCACATTACTTGCACAACTAAAGGTGATGTGTCTTTGATGCTTAAATTTATTCACACAAATTAGGGAAAACATGAGAAGCAGATTTTTTTTTTTTTTTTTTAAATTGAGTTTAAAACTGGGTCTTTTGTTTTTTTGTTTTTTGTTTGTTTTTTTTCGCTCCCTGGTCAGCCTCCATCCCGGTCCCTTGTCTTGCTGAAAAGCATTTTAATCAAACATTTTTCTCACTTCGAGTCGAAGCGAGGAAAACAACAACTGAAATGTAAAGCAAAGCAAGGTTAGTCGAATTCAGCGTCAAAACGTGTGTTTCGATGCTTTTAGGGCATTCCCATCTTGGGATAATTCCTGAGCAAACAAGAATCTTTTTAAGTATTTAGAACTAAACCTGAATTTTGACTGGAGAAAGGTGAGATTAGTTTGAGATCCTGGAGGATTATTCCAGCTGCTGTATATTATGCTGAATCATACTGTGTTGGCTTTGGTTCAGCCGATACAACAGTAGAGAGAGACAAATACACAAAGAGATACCAGGATGGTTAGAGATGCACCGATACTGGTATTGGGTATCAGGTCCGATAATGTGTATTCTGTGTATTCCTACATGTAATCATAAAAGTACTTTGACTAAGTGAACCATCTCTGATACCATTTTACAGCAGGAAGACATCAACTGGCATCAACCTCTCAGCAGAATAGCTATGCAGTGAAGGGACGAACAACAGCAGCTGTGTGCAGATTTTTTTTTTTTTTTTTTTTAAGATAAATGACAGTGACAGGTAATTATGCAGTGCCAGAGGTGAAAGACAGCTCTTTACAACACAAGCAACATGATAAAATATCTGAAGAACCAACACTACGCCAAGCTCAGGGAGTTTCCCTCTCTGGCTCAGATGCCACAGAGAAACCTCTCAGTATCCTGCAGCAGCAGCATGGAAAGTCCTCACATCAGAAGTGAAGGAGGACATGTCAAAATTAATATGTAGCTCTGCCACAGTTCTATTTGTGTACTGTCATGTTTTGTGTTACAGATAGCAAATTATTTGAAATGTGTGGCATGGCCATCTTTGTTAAGAAAAACATGCAATAACTCCATGTTAATTCTACTGCACTGCAGTTGAATCTTGTCAGTAATGACAATTTTCTACACAAAAAAGTGTGGTTATATAGTGAACTGTCAGACCTACTTTTTTTGTTACACTTTCAAGTGTAGTTATATTTGCGTTAAGTGAAAGAACAGACATTTTCATACACCCTCATATAACTTGAGAAGAAGTTGAATCATTCTGGAAGCACATTGTCTAAAATCTGTGTCATCAGTGGGTCTCTCAGCTTGCACTAAAATTGATTTGAAACAATTTGAATCAGTTCTTGAAAGATCCTTTAAAGTTATTTGCAATCGTATTGTCAGTGAAGCCACTGTCAACTGTTGGTCATCCATAAAGGGCAAGACAAGAAAAAGGGAAATTGATTAATGGAGTATCTTCAGCTTTTTGTTCACCATGCATGGGTAGCCATGTTTCAGTGTTTAGTGTTTACTCTACCATATCATACATTAAAATTTTTATTTTAACTGATGGTTTGGCAATCAATTTTATATTTATTTTAATTTCTGCTTTGTCCTGAAGAAATCCTTAAAATCCATATATTAAAAAAAATTCTAATTTTGAATTTCTTGGGCAGGGTATCAACATTTAGTGAGCAGTCTATCGTAGCTAGTAGGAGAGTGTGTGTGGGATCACAATAAACATAAGTGTGTGTTCAGGTTGACGATGGAACATGTAACAGTGCAGCTCACAGAAGTGTTTTTAATGCTTACTGGACTTCTACTGGTTTCTAGCTCTTTGGATTAGAGAAAAAAAAGATAAATCTGCATACATTCAAAATCCACACTCATCGGCCAACCTTACTGTGGTGGAGGGGTTTGTGTACAAGAATGACCTTAGGAGCTATATTGTAAGGGGTTTTCCCCTGGTAGGGTGTCCCAAGGCAAACAGGTCCTAGGTGAGGGGTCAGACTAAGAGCGTTTCCAAACCCCCTTTTGAAAACTAAACAATGTAAGACAGCTACATCGCCCGGACTGGCAATACCGGGGCCCTGTCCTGGAGCCAGGAAAGGGGTTGGGGCTAATACGCAAGCGCCTGGTGGCCAGGTCTTTGCCAACGGGACATGGAACATTATCTCACTGGGGGGAGAAGAGCCTGAGCTAGTGCCATTTCACTCCAGTTGCAGGATTTCTTGTCAATAATTAAATCAACATTGCAATTTATTCTTTCAAATAAGCACATGTACATACGATATGAGGTCTTTTGGTTAAAAATCCAAAATCACGCATGACAGATGAAGTAAATGAAAGTATGAGGTCGATAAAGCTGGTGGTCCTGTCAGTACCTTATAATGATGCACTGCTCCTGTGTGGAGGCCTGAGACTGGTTGAAAGCAAGATCAGCTATGGCGTACACATGGCTGAAGCAGAGAGCAACAGGAAGTCAAAGACATTGTGGAACTATATGGGAGACAGACATTTTGAAGGGTCTGAAATATCTGATGAGACACATTGCTGTCAAGAGTGATAGAAATGAAGAGAGGAGTGTATTATGGAGCGCTCTGAGGAGTGTTTGCTCACGGCGTGTTTCTGTGCTGCTCCTTGCCCTGGTATTTCTGCCTTAGCTCCTCGGTATAGATGTTCAGCTGCTTGAATGGGTTAATGGACAGCAGCATGTTTCCAATGTACGTCTAGGAGGGAAGTGACACACACAGTGTCATTTCGGAGAACAAATTTAAACTAAAACAAATCACCAAGACCAAATATCCAACTTGAGTGTCAGCCCTTCAAATCTGTCAGCACTACTTTCCAGCTGGCAACCATTTGGTATTCTTTAATATTTAAGCTCTCTTTGGATTTGGAACCCCCCCCCCAAAAAAAAGAAAAACAACAAAAAAACAAAACAAAAACCCAATTTAGCTACTAACAAAACAAAACATATTTATTTACTTGTAATTCAAAAAGCATGTTTCAGACAATACTTTACAGTCTTCTTATTGGGTCCCATAAAATCACTGTCTTCTGTTGTGTTAGAGTGTTTTGTAAAACCTGATTAAATACAAATTGACACATGAATGAGTACCTCAGATTACTGTATGAGGTTAGTAATGAAACTTACATAAATACAGTCACGGTGGAACCTCTTCTTCAGACTTAGAAGCACAGAGCTCTCGCACACTTCTCTGAGAACATAACAGGCAAACAAGGTCATTATCGTATGTGTGCAGGTCTTTGTGTGTGTGTGTCTGAACTCACTCCAGCTGGGACAGATCTTCCACTTCATCCACCTCCACCGCTCTTTTGCTGCCTGGCATCAACACCTAAAAGATGTCAACCATATGAGAAGATCCTGGGAGACTAGTCCAAATGAGAAGTCCACCAACACCACCTCCCTCAGGATCCAGACCTTCATACTGCCCAGTCCTCTGCAACTCTACAAGGACATTCTCTGTCCACTCTGTCCACAAACTTTCCACAGCAGGTAACTAATCCAATTGCAATGATGCAGCAGTGTGGAAGCCGATATACTGCAATCTCACAGCAGCATGCAGCGGCATGTTGTAGCTTCTATTGTATCTGCACAGACTGGGAGATGAATAAACCAGCAGGAAGTCTTTCATGGCCCATTGTTTTCTGTGCACAGTAGCAGTAGGTGATGTAGCAGAACTGACTCCAGACAACCACAGATCCACAGTTCTGAACCGAGGCTAATCACTACAGCTATTTGGGATTAGGGATTAAGCAAATTGTTTTCAATCACTCAGAGGAAATTCTCTGGAGAACTATTCAGTACATTGTGATTTTATACTAAACTTCGTTTACACTTCTCTCTCCATAATCAGCTGATCATTGGGATTATTTGTAAACTAATCATATTCATCCATTCATGTTTAATGTTAAATTTACCTCTTCTTGTCAAGGTGTCTAAAAGTGATGGGATGTGCAAATACAGCTACAGCTACAATCATATTACCATAGGATCTTTACTAATGGAGATAACTAATACTTAAAAGGATCCAACCTTGTCCTTCCACACAGGCTTTTCCACTTATTTAACCTCATAAACTTTGGAAATCTGTCTGTGCACAAACATTTCCACAATATTTGAGTAGTTTAAACTTTTATTGTTTAGAAATTACGCATATCCAAAATCCAGTGGTATATAAAATATAGAGGAAACAGTGGAAAAGACTCTCCAAAGATGGAGGTGATATAATTCTGTGGATCCTTCAGCACAGCTCAGAGAAACATTTTAAAGGGATTAGGGATGATTAACATCTCTGTCACCATCTATGGTAAAAAAAGAGGACAACAAAACCCCAACAGTCAACTACAGTGAAGGGTGTGTCATGACTTAGGGGATCTGCTGTATCTGGGCCTGTACAGGTCCACTTCATCATGGAGAGGCTGAGTGATATCGTGGGACCATTTCAAAGAAAGGAGGTTGGCTTGTTTAGTATTTCCACCAGCACTGTGAATGCATGATGGCTAGCAAAAACATTATTAGCTTAGGTGTTCACACATCACATTTTAGGACTACTTAATGCACAAAACCAGGTCATGCCAATAGATTATAATTTGGATTTCTAAGAAGTTTGCTTTCATGGTCCCCAAATGTGGACACAAAGATCGATCATTCATTCATTCATTCATTCATCGTGAGGGTTACTGGACCCAATCCCAGCTCACACTGGGCAAGGGCCAGGTACAGCCTGGACAGGTCACCAGTCCATCACAGGGCCAACATACAGAGACAGACAGAGACAAAAAAGCACTCACACTCACACTCAGACCTACGGACAATTTAGAGTCACCAATTAACCCAAACATGATGTCTTTGGACGGTGGGAGGAAACCGGAGTACTTGGAGGAAACCCACGCAGGCACAGGGAGAGCAAAACCCGCACAGATTGAACCGAACCCTTCTTATTGTGAGGCAACAGCGCTAACCACTATGCCTCCATGCTGCCAAGACACAATGATATTCATCCATTATCTTACCGCTCATTCATCAGGGTTGTGGTGGGCTGGACCTAATCCCAGCTGACATTGGGCAAGATGTCTATCACAGGGCCTGTGACATACAGAGACTAACAACCATTCACGCTTACACTCACATGTACCTGGAGCAAACCCACGCAGGGACCAGGACACTGTGTAAACTCTATACAGAAGATCCCAGGTCCTAACCCAGAAACCTGTTGCTGTGAGGTGACAGTGTTTCTTTACACTTTTACAACCCCGTGCCACCAGAGCAGGGTGAAAGGATTAATTGCAGAGGGGCGTTCTTGAAGGGGTGCAACTTCATGCAAACTGGAGTTGATGTGGATATGTGTAAATTTAGTCCAGATGTGTTGTATAAATGTTTCAATTTAAATTATAGATCTGTCAATAATTAAGAGCTTTAAGCCTCTAATTCATGAATGTTGACCAGGGAAAGATGCGAGAGTTAAAAGTAAAAGGACACAGAGGTATTTAAGGTTCCAGAATTCCCAGTCTGCTGCCTCTAGGCCAAGGGAGCTACCAGGACCTTCATGATGCAGTAACAGTACCTGTGTGCTCACCAGTCGACTCTCCAACATCTCCTGGGTGGGGTCCTCTGATTCCCAGGGGCCCCTTCCATTGTTGGTAGAAACACTCTGGACTTGACCCCCATTGTCATACACTGTCCATTTGTTAAGTTTTTCCACCGTCTGGTGGGGCAACAAGTTCTCAGCACGCAGCCAGTTCTAAATCAGACATATCAAGGACAGATGATTGGCCTTAAAATAATGTCACAGCTGGAAACACAAGATGGACTCCCTTACCAGTTCTTCTTCCTCTACCAGTGACAGAATAAGATTTTATACTGTGTTGTAGTATTTTTTAATGAAGTATCAATCAACAGAAAGGTATCACCCACCTGAGGGTCTCCACTCATCCGTTGGTTCCCAGCCCAGTGTACCCCTGGTGGGGTGGTAGTAAATATACCACCCACACCCATCAGCTGGGCTACTTCCCTGTCAGCCTCTTCTTCATACAAGGACCAGACACCTGACATCACTGGATTTGCATCCTCATGTGGAAAGGACTGAGTGGTTGATTCAGGTACCCCGACTGTAGACTCTGTTTCAGGCTCTGGTCCTTTAGCCTGAATCAGTCCATCACCTTTCTTTCCCCCTGACAAAGACATCTTGGTCAACTTGATCTGGGAGGGGTGTAGTTTTCCTCTTGCAGCCTTAAGCACACTGACTCCATTTGGATTCTCAATCTTTCTCCTCTCCCTGTCCTCATGGTTTGATAATCCTTCCGGAGTCCCAGTGGACCCAGGGACCCTCTCTGCTGCATCCCCATCTGATGCTAACCCTCCTGACAAGGGCTTCTTGATGGACTTCAGAAGGCTGAGATCTGGTCTGACAGGAAGTACAAGCCTGGCACCTGGTTTTGGGGGTTTGGGCTCTGAGGGAGTGGGCTCTCTTGGTGGTCCATCAGTGGTACTCAATGGAGTAGAAGGTCTAAGGGCTGCTGGGGATGCTGTGACTGTCTTTACCTTGCCCAATTTGCTCATTCTGGGGAGTACCACGGCATATCTGGCCTCTGCCTCTTTCTCCCGAGGTGGACCAGCATCTTCCACTCCCTCCACTGCCTTTGTCTGCAGGCTACCTTTCTCTGTAGCTGTCGTATCCTCTGGGGGACTTGCTTTTTTCCTACTGGCCAGGCTGGTTTTACTGGCAACTCTCATGGCCATCCTGTGTTTGAGAATATTTCCTTTGGGTTTTCTAGTGCCTTGTTTAGCTTTTATTGCCCTAAGGGAGAGCCAGCGTGAGACTCCAATTGCTTTAGTCCAAGCAGAAAGCGTCCTCTTTAAGTTTAACCCACTTGGTTTTTTCTTCTGTATCCAACCAGACACTCTGTGAAGTGTTCCCATACATTTTCTTTGTGGTCCTTCCTTTGGTTGGCTGGATCCCCCATTAGTGGCCTCACCAGCTGAAGTTTCCTGATCAGGCTTTGCTAACTTTTTATTTGCTTTGTCATGCAGAGATGCCACCTTGACCTTTCCCAAAAGTAAACTTTGCGGCTGCCCTTTCACGATACTTTGAGAATCTTTCTGCTCTTCAGTCTCCATCGTTGCTGCTTTGAGATCTTTATTTTTGGCTTTGATAAGAATTATTCGGCTTTGGCCTCTGGTGGCTTTGGACAACGTTGGTTCAGCCTCCTCCTCTCCCTCATCTGGATCAGTCTCCATAGGAGCATCTTTCTTGAATTTGTTTGCTAACTGGGTTGTGTCTTTTTCTGTGTCAGCCTTGTTAGGAGAAAGATCTTTTGGTGATGGAGTGTCTTCTGTTATACAACCACATTTATTTGTTGTCGTTCTTTCTTTCTTCTGCTTCTTTTTGTTTTTTTTCTCTTCCCTGACCTTTTGTTTGGCTTCTTTTTCTAATCGTTTCTTTTCTGCTCTCTCTCTCTGTTTTTCTGCCTTCTCAGACTGCTTATCTGCCTTTGTTTTTTTAAACATCTTGTATTTTGACCCCTGTGCAGGCTTTGCAGGAGCTGGAGTTAATCTGCGTCTTCTGCGGGCTTTATCAGCTGTTGGCTTTTCAGACGTATCCTCCTTGATTAGCTCATTGTCTTCTCCCACTTCACTGATCGTGGCCTCAGATTCTTCAGCTTCCTCATCACATTCCTCTCCTTCTGCAAAGGATGCGACTAGTCCGACCTCAGAGTCACCTCTGGATTTGGCTTCCTTTGAGGACTCTTTGTCTGATTCCTGAGAGGCTGCCTGTTGTGTATCTCTTTGAATAGCCGATGCCTCAGCTTCCTCCTCACTGCTCTCTGTACTCTCCTGTGTCTCAGCTGTGTCTTCATAACTGCCCCGGTCCACGTCCTTCTCATTGTTACCGCTTTCCTCTTCAGTTGCATCCTCTGAGCCTCCTGCAGAGCTCTCCGATTCCTCCTCCTCCTCCTCCTCACTATCTTCCTCATTTCTCTTTTCAGGCTTGGAGAGAAGCTTGTTGTTGGCTCTCCCTGGATTTATTGGTGGATATTTGAGTTTGGTGGTCTTGTCTAATCCCCCTTTATTATGTGATATACCGCTTGCTTCATTCCTTTTAATGTTCTTCATGTCACGTCTTCCTCTCTGTTTCCCATTGGGCACTTCAGAGGGAGGCTGAGATGCCTTGGAACCAATCCGCCTCACATTTTTCTGCTGACTGCTGTTTTTGACTGCCACTGACTTCGGCCTTGTGGTATTGGTTCTACTTTGGGATTTGACCGGTGACATGACAGTCAGTTCTTCATTAGTTAAATAACCTAAAGAAAAACAAAACTGTATAAATGATTATTTATGTTGTCACTTCAATCACACAAAATGAAAACATGCCATACCGATTTTAAACATCATAACAGAAAATATAAATCGCTCAACAACACAGTTAGCCACCTAGTATAATTAAGGGCTGTAGGTTGGTTGACTGATGTCAAACTCATTGAAACCGGGCCCTTGGACAAATCCATCAGCATTGGACCAGGTTTCACTCCAAATCCCTGATTTCATACCCAGCTGAGACACAAAAGCCCCAATGAATCAACAAATTGAAACAAAGAAATTATCAGGTAGGCATATTGTCAGTCAATCTTTTTCAAAATGATCCTCCTTTTCTTTTTGCAACCATAAACAGCAGCTTTTGCCATCCCCCAGTGAAAGTCTATCTTTAGACCTGCGTAAATGTCGTTATCTAGCCTGTGCGCCCTGGGGGGAAAACAGCGAGAGCTCATTTCAGTGTAATATACCTTACCAGGCCTCTCAGGTGAACTCAGGCATGGCTGGGGGGCTGCAAAGTGCTCCGGCTTGTCCTCGAGAGCTGGTGTCACTGATACAAACACACACACACGCACACAGAACTGAGGGGCAATTACACACCAGCATCCCACCCACTACCTTCATGCAGGAAACCCCAAGTGCCACACACGCCCACAACAAAAGTTTGCGTTTGGTTTATGCGTACACACAATGAACCAATGACAAGGATGAGATGGCCTCTGCCAGCGCACGCACACACACACAAAGCTCAAACAAAAGTGACATGTTAATAATTCAGGCTGAGCTCTGCTGCTGTTCATATGGACAGCTGGTGAACGCCTGGGAGGAAAGGTGACAGGAGCCTGCTGGAGTGAACGACGTTTGGTGCTGATGGAGGAGCGGGAGAGAAAGAGGAGACTCATTCTGTCAGAAGCTGTTGGAATGGTCGTATATTGCCAGTATATTGCCAGTTTCTCAGAACAGGCCATAAGTATGTGGACGGAGACACCTTTGTTCTCCCTCTACTCCACACACACACACACACACACACACACACAATTATGAGTTGGAAGTGGTGTCTTCCAGCTTTACTTATTAACATTTTTCAGATCAACAGTGTAGGATACATATCCCTTTGTAAATGCACCTCTCTGTTCCAGATGACTAAATTTAAACATCTTCAACAACATCCAAGTGTGTAAATGGGCCAAACCATGAGATCCAAAATTGTGATAAGTGTCCATGACATAAATGCTTAGTAAAAGTTACTGTGAGACAGATCAGATAACAGCAGGTGCTCTGTCCATTGATTGGGCAGTTACAGACCCTGAATCTAAATATTTCAACATAGTCAAAAGTACATTCATATAAGAATACAGTAAAATTTAACCTAAATCTTTTATGTCCTTGTTTCCATAACATTTGTTCATGTTTAGTGCATAAACTGCCAATGCAGTCTTGTCTTTAAAGCGGAAAAATCTTAAACTGCAAAATATAAATTTAAAAAATGTGTGAAATAAATATGTAAAAAAAATGACAATATTAAACTATCAATGTAAATATGAAACATACATTAGTACCTTGACTCTATATTGTGGAGAAATGTACTTTACAGCAGCACTATTGCACTGTTTGTGTGAATGCAACATTCATTCAATCATCTTCTACCCCTTATCTGTTTCCAGGTCACAAGGGTGCTGGAGCCAATCCCAGCTCACACGGGGCGAGGGCAGGTTCCACCCTGGACAGGTCACCAGCCCCTCACAGGGGTTAATGCAACAGTCACATTCAAACATAAGTCAACACTTTAACCTCACTCATTAATACTTTCTGCCTGCCCAGTCTCAGTTTATGATCTGCTACCCAGAAGAAGGGCCACTATCAGCTATCAATAGATTATCAATAAACACACAAATTCAGACTGAATGTATCTGGGAACAAATTTCTACCCACATTCACCACAACCTTCTGAACTACAGCTACTGAGCTGTAACCTGAGATAAAAATGATCACCAGAACTCTATAAAAGAACAGAGTACAAGGGTTTCACAGCTCATTGAACATGTTCAGGTTGCAAATGGCGATGACTCATTTTGCATGGTCATTCTCAGAGAGTTCTGTTTACTGGGACAGCCTTTGCCGGTCAGGTCAGGTTGCAGTGAAGCCACCACCATGGCTCCAGGTGATTAGTGGACAAAGCACCTAGTTTCATAATAGATGATCAAAACTCTTGGCTGTACATGTATGACAACTGATCCCTCCTTCACCACTTCAGAAGAGACCTGGCTGCTGTAGCTCATTAAGAGTAAGATTATGAGTTGGTTATTGGGAAAGAAAAACCTGAAACTGAAAGAGTTTAGGAATATAATCAGACAGGTCAAAATGGTGTGAGTCTAAATATGAAGGCTTTTTTCAGGTTTCAGTGAAGCACACAAAGATGCATACATACACCTTTCTGACTGGACAGATGTCAGTGTAGGAGTAAAGATGCGTGATTGTGCTGACAAAATAAAAACAGACATATTCAATCTTGTGGAAAAAAAAAAATTGTAATAATTATTCACAAGAAATTGTAGTGTGACATTACAGATTTAAAAAAAAAAAGAAGAAAAAAAAAGGCTTCTTAATCAAGTCACTACAAAAATATACATCTAGGTTGATGCTAAAATACCCAGCATTCTGAAACAGTACCAAAATATTTCCTTGAATGGTCTAAATAGCAGCCAACCCCAGTTCCAAAAGGTCCACAGGTGCTGTGGACACATATATATGGTATATATTAAAAAGATTTCACTAGCTTACAATTACATTCCTAAATTACATTATTTGTTGCTGGCATAACAAAATGGTTTATGTAACAATTAATGAAAATGACCCCCCCGCCCCCCCCAAAAAAGAAAAAGTCCAGCATAGTGAGCGCTGCCGTAGTGAAGTACCTATGGCAAGTTAATTTATCATAAAATAAGAGTGGATGGGAGGGGAGAGGCCGGTTTACAGTGGTGCAATACAATAATGCTGTTACTCATTTAGGAAATTAGGACTGCAAAACAAGAAAATACAAACAAATAACAGTGTGATTCAACAAACATAAAATATCTCTCCCTCCCTCCTGGGATGTCATTAAAAACAGCTTCCCTTGACAGTTTATCTGAAAAACTGTAGAAGGTAATTTATGCCAAAAAAAGAAAACGTCAGAACGTCAGAAATGTCAAAAATAAAAACTCACTTTGTTTTGATTTAGTAAACTGAGATTATTAGACATTCACCTTAATTGACTCAAGTTATAACAATGAGTAAATCTTAGAAAAGGTTGAATTGTAACAAATATTGATGCAGAGTCAAAGTCGAAGATGCCAAATTAAAATGATGACTTCATTAAAAGTGATAGTTTAACTCCAAACTTTGAGCAAAAACATAAGTAATATATGACTAACTTTAAAAAAAAATAAACAAGCTAAAAATTATAACATGAAAATATGCAAAATAAGCTTATGATTTTGGCAAACAAATTCCTTAGACATGACATTGAATTAGATCAGAAATTTTTTTTTACTTGGTGTTTGACTTGAAAAATGTTTGCTTTCCATAAATCTGTTTTAATATATCAGATGTTTCACCTTGTTCTTTTCCCCTAATTTAATGTGTCATAAATCTGACTCATTGTGAGTTTTTTTTGTTTTTTTTTGTCAGGGGGAATTACATATTTTTTCTCATATCAGACGTTTCTGATCTTTTCCTTTTCTGGCAGAGATCAGCCTCCATAGAATAAATCTGACGTTCAAATAAAAACAGGCACAAATCACATCATAAAATTCAGCAAAATTTTTTCATCTTCATTGTTGAATCCCCCCACCCGGTCTTTCCATCTGTGTCCATGTGGAGGGGATGAAGGCCGGTGAGACTTGCAGCAGAAAGGATCAGCTGGATCAGCTTCCAATTGGGGAGACTGGTGGCGATAAAGCCTTCCAGGACGATGTAAGCCGTGATGTAACTAACAGCTTCAACAGTTGCATCTCCAACCCGATGTGAGTCTCTGGTTTGATGCTGGCATTGATGAGTTATGGCCGTGGCCATGTGTCAGGAATGTACTTCATGTAGCTTTGGGTGAAATGGTGTGTTGATGCTGTCATGATTTAAGTACAGTGTATGGTCTTTAGGCACAGGTGGTGTCTCTTCCTTCATCCTCTCTGCACTGCTAGTCATAGTGGTGCTACATGTGAACTCCTGCCAAGAGCCCTTTGGTGTCTGTACAAGGGGCCGAGGTGAGCTTAGAGTCAGAAGGGAGGTCAGTCACTGAGGAGAGGGGCCAGGGGACAGTAGTGGTTATGGCTACAGGACTGCAGAACTGCATACACATCAACAGGTCAGCTCTCTGAGGAGACACAACAGGTTAGTGAGGTTAGTGCATCCACTCCAAAACTCTCAGTGACACAAATGTTATACAGGCACGACCTCTGACCTTCACTGTCAAGCAGCATCCTTCAAGCTACAGCACTCTTCACATTATTCTCCAGGAATGACCTGAGGTAGACACACAACAGCTGCCATCAACATGACCCGTAAGTGCAAACATGGTGTGAAATGCTTGGAAATACTGTTCACGTTACAAAAGCCAATGAATGAGGTCCTGTTCAAACATGCAACATGTCTCTTCAGTGACAGGTCTGAGTATATCTGGTCAGTGCACCACCACATGTGATGGGATCTGAAGTACACAGGTATGTTTTCTTGTTTTTAACCAAAAACTACTCTACACAACGCTGATGATATTACACAGCTTCTCTTAAAGTGAATAGTTACAGCTTTAAAATGGCTGGACTGTGTCCATGTTGACATTTAAGGTTTGACCAACATCAAATTTTCCGGTAGAGTGTCACACTTGTCATGCTGGCATTCTCCTGAATTTCCTGACTAAAAAATATTGGTCAGGTTCTTCTAAAATGTCGTCATTGATCATTGCTGATATATATGGTAAAAAAAAAAAAACAACAAAAAAAACCCCCAAAAAAACAAAAAACTGTGACTGATGAGGCTATGTGAGAAGACGAATTGGTCAGTTACACTAAAGTCCAATGACACTGTAAAACAGACAACAACATCATAGTGTTTGAAGTTACATGAGCATGAGAGTTGATATTGAACAAGTCGTAGCTCAACACTGTTCCTTAGCTGTGTGGTCACTCTCAGACAGGTTGAGACACACCACATTAAAACACAACTGATAGATTAATAGAGCAGGTTAGAAAAATCCGGCAGTCAATTTTTATGTTTAAAATTAAACTCAAATCACTGTATATAGTCTGGCTGACACTTACGTTTGGTCACCTTCTAGCGACTTCTGGATCTCCTGAAGTACTTCTGGAAGAAAACACAAACATTCAGAAAGTCTACAGACTACCAGACACCTGCAGCCTCTGTGAGTCACATTAGGACACAGTTGGCAGCATCCACAGGAAGTTGGACACATCATGCAATGGGATGACGACGATTTGGAAACACAGTTGTAGTTTCCAACTTGCTGATATAGATTTTGTCCAATAGCAACGGGAGCAGAAAGCTGACATACCAGTTAGGAGAGGTAGCACATGGTGCATTTGCAACCACACTGAAGGCTTCAAGTATAGTAACAGAGGGGCCTGAGGAGTGATTCATCTATTCACAAGTTGAATACATTCTCTCCTCTGTACTCACTCTCATCATTCAGCAAAGCATGCTCCATAACACGTCTAGCTGCGCTTTCTGGAACACATGGGCAGCAGGCAAAGGTCACGTCAGTCACAGATAAGAAGTGTATGAAAGAACAAACAGATAGCACATTAACACAAGCACATTAAATTGAACACTACATCTGGACATGTAGTGTTCACTCAGCCAATGGCACATGCATTTTTGAGCGTGATACTGAGCCTCTGAAAGATGTGTTACCTGGATCCTCACTGTCATGTCTGGCATTTCTACAGAGAGAAAAAAAAAAAAAAAAAAAAAGACATGAGTGCTGCAGGAATTAGGACTTTCCACACTGAGAAACAAATTGAGGGTATGCACCTGTGAGTAAATGAAAATCCATCATGCAGCGGCCTGCGTTTGGTGGAGTTGCCTGAATGAAGAGGAACCTCGACCAGACAGCGAGGCTCCACCACATGACGTGTGGACAAGGAAAACCGTTCAAACTCAGATGGAGAGATCAGGTAGAATCCTGAAAGAAGAGAGGAACAGCACAGGAGGTTTCTGAGGTGTAATCAGATAAAACATGGGAAAACTGGGCATTGTCCGTATTACGTTAGAATTAATATCAGCAGAAACTGGAATTACTATCACTCAAGTGGCCTCAAGTAACATAATGACGGTGTGTGAGAGTCTTGTCTCAGTGCCTCCTTACCTAACCAGCTCTCAATCAGTGTAGAAATCCCAGATTTTCTGCTGATTGATTATAAAACATTATGACTGATGCTGTTCCTGAGTGTTTGACTCACATCAATGATCTGGCTCAAGTCGCCACATTTGCTCCCCTGAATCCAAAATGTGGTCCAGGAGCACCACCTGGTCAATTCCCGTCTCAGATGATCAGTGTCTTTGACTTTATCTGTGAGCCATCATGTTTTTTTGGCTCATTTTTGCATTTAAAAATTTGTGATTCTGATCTGTCTTATAAAATCTACTATGCTGTTTGTGGAAGCATAAATCTGTTGATGATACACTAGTTTAATGTAACTCTGAAGTAACTTATAACATATATTTGAAATATTGCTGTGATATTTTGTTTCTTTTGTTTGGATTAATATTTCAGAATTTGAGAGAAAGATAGGAGAGTTGGGGAGAGAAAACAAGAGAGAGGATGTCAAGCATCAAAGGGCCTCGGGTTGAACCTGACCCCTGGCCACTGTGGTTAGGACTGAACTTTAATGTTAGCTACTCTCCCAGACAAGCCACAGAGGCCCTGAATACTGCATTTCGAGTTGCTCCAGCTTAAGATCCAGTTTAAATTCGCTAACATGTAACACAATAGTAATAAACATGAGTTTAAAATCTTTGTGAGCACAATATTATCACTGTATACCGAAGAGACTAGACTATTAGGCCAGCAGAGACAGATTTGCAGCCTCGTAGCATTACAAGTGCAACATGGGTAAACCTTTCATAGGCTGTTAAAGCCAGTGTACTGCTTTCATACCTTAAAACTTACAATGCTTGGGGTGCATTTCTTAAAAGAGCAGTTAGAGGATGAGGATTAAGTTAGAATAAGTTTAGGTTGGAGCAGTTGCTGGAGCTGATCCTCATGAGTGAGGAAGCATTCATGTGCGAGCAGCCGCGTCCTTACCCTGGCCATGCTTGGTGAAGACGCAGGAGGCGATGCCGCTGACGTCCTCTCGGCGGATGCAAGGGTATTGAACCTGCATCTTGACTGCAGGTAATGACACCACGTGCACATCGCCCTGATTGGTCAGAACCACAAGGCCACTTTCGCCGTAGTCCTCCGATCGGCTGCTGCCGAACCAGGCCACGCCCACCCGCCGTACTCTGGAGCCGTCCACTGCCGTCAGCTTCAGCTTCATCTTGGCACTGACTTTAGGCAGGGTGAAAACCTAAACATACAGCAAGGTCACAAGGTGGTGTTTTTTTTTTTTTTTTTACTGTGGTCTTTTACAGTGCAACAGCAATTGGTTCTTGAAATAGATGATCCACATAAATTTACGTTTTGATAATGAAATGAAACATTAATATCTTTCATCTTGTCCTAAAGTTTGAATTATGTCATCAAAATTCAAGATCCCATGGGCCTTGCACACACAGAGCTGTGCTCCATCAAGCCCCTGTATTTGTCACTGACCTACTTCACCCCGACTCATCAGCTCAGTCTCTCAGGTTTAATGAGTCAAATCCACCCTATGTCCCATCCACTTCAGCACCAAGGCTGTGGAACACTTTACTGGTGCACTCTACCTGCTCCTGTCTGATCTGCAGTCTGGAGACATTCAGGTAACCAGTGTAAATTTTTGCTGGATACTTTGGCATGGTTAACCTGGGAAGCATTATGTGATCCTTGTTTATTGAAAGTGGTAGAACAATAAATTCTTGATTCACTGTGGACTGCATCTGTCCATCACAGCAATACATACTGTGTAACTTAACGCAACATCCAATCACCACTCAGACTATCTACAACAGCACAGTTAACGCATGATTTCCATGATATCCAACCCATTAAAAATGATACATTCTACCTTTTTCTATGTCACTGCTGTCACAGAAAGAAAGAATCCTACCAATAAAAGAGACACTGTTAACTCAAGGACATCTTTGATAATAATAATTTAAAAAAAATTTTGCTTATTGTATCTCAAGCCTGCATTTGTCCTACTGCAAAAATAATCACAGGAAAACCAACTGTAGATTAATTCGCTGCAGAAAATAGTCCCCCCCCAAAAAAAGCTACTTCCTCTTGTTTGAGAAATGTTTGTTATCAGCTGTTTTATGAAATGATGATTTTTTTTTTTTTTTTTAATAACGACTTTTATTTCTTTATTCATTTATTTACTTTAAATTACTTCAGGCTTTTATTCTTTAAGATAAACTTCTGAGTGGAGAGCTGAGAGACAGGTATAAAAAAATGTCATGAGACACGTCATGATCTGTTTCACATGAGGGAAATTTGTTTTTAGCATTAGAATCAGTTGTGTTCAATGACGGTCATCATATTAACTATCACAATATTAAAAAATTTCTAGCTAAATTTATTTCATTATAATGGAGATCAATTCACAGTAGTTCTATCCTTGAGATTTCTTGAAAAGGTTCCTGACCTTAAACTGCTCCTCAGATATGACAAGGAGATGGTGTGATCCCTGCATGTCAGGTGAGCGAGCCAAGTCATGGGCCACCTCCAATGGCTCAGGAAGAGGAGCCCCGTGACCGTCCAAAACCACTATACCGACAACAGGAGCCCGGTGCATCAGCTGGATCTCCTTAGCTGGATTGTCAGAGAGGAGAAGACATTACAGCAACAGGACAGAAATGAGAAAAAAGCCACAAAACAAACTTCCAACACAATTTCTTACCCGGCTGTGCTGTGACAGGTTCATCTGCTCTGTGCTCTACAGGAGGAAGGCGGAGCATCAATGCAAACACACAGCCACCATTAGTTCCTGCCCATAAGGATGGGGTGTTATGTGAACCTGAGAGAAAATGAGGAAATGTGTGAAAAGCCTTTAGTGAAGGATTTTTTTTTTTTTAAATGTGCTTCATTTAGTGTTTGCAGGTGGAACTCACTGTCTGAAAGGAAGGTGTCTGCAAAGTAAAGTGTCCGCACAAGACCGGTGAAGGAGTCATCTGAGGAGCGAGCCTCAATCTTTCTCTGGACGGGAGCCAGTTCCATTTCTGCCAGCTCGGCCTCCAGACGAGCATTTGCATCCTGAATCTGCGTGGAGGGAACAGAGTACTGGGGGTGTCTGTATAGCATGTGATGTGGAGACAGGGCTGAGTTAGATGTTGACAAACCTTGGCAGCATTGTTGACGTGATGTTTCCTTAGTGAGACTCTGCTACGTCTCATTCTCCTGAAAGACTGTCGGAGAGATTTCTTTATGCTTTTCACCCTGGAGAGAGGACCCTCCATTGCGAGTTGGTCACTGGGGTTTAGGGTGCACCTGCAGATGGGGGGGGGGGGTAATAATTTAAAAGCTAAAATGGTTTTTTGGGGCTGAGGAGCTCAATTTAACAGTGTTGTGGGTTGGCATGTTTTTGAGTAAAAGGACCACGAGCCAAAAAGTTGAAAGCTACTTTAAGTGGTACCTTGACCTTTTGTTTCTGTGCTTTTTGAACTCAATCAGTCAGTGACTTTATGCATCCTGTCATCTTCTATGATCCAGAAAAATCATGAAGACGATCCTGATCTGTTGCTCTCTAGGGTTTTTCTGTTTCCGTTTAGCATTACACAAAACATTACTAATGTAATTTGTAGCTGACTTGGAGGACGGATGGAACATGGAGCAGGAACACTAACTCAATGTTGCTGTGGATTCTGTTAAAAGGGGCTAATCCAGCAAGTTTTTAAACACTGTGTAAACAAACAGTAAGATGGGACTTTTTGACATTTCTCAGGAGATAATGTTGGGCTGGTCTGTTGTGTGGAAGTGAGTCAAGAATCACCACACTCAAACTCAGTTTGTATGGATGGAGCAGAGAATTCCTGAGAAACTCTAACTCTTTTCCTGTGTCTTACTTGATGAAGACATTGTTCTTCTGTTGGTAGTCATAGAGGCCAAAACCATGGCTGGTGCCAAAAGCAACGAGCTTCCACTCTGAGTGCAGGGAGAGCGCAGTGACCACAGCAGGAGGCTGGCACTGGACCAGAGCGAAGGGCTGGAAGCCTGGAGGGAACAGCACCGGCTCTTCTCGCACATCCAGCCGAGTGTGGCCCTTTAAAGCAAGAAAACCATAGGACAGTAATGTAACAGCAATATAGGCTTTCACCATTTAAGGGAGGAAAGAGTAACTGTTAAGTTACTCAATGATGAGTAATGTATCTGGATATTACCTTCCAGCGGAATCCTTCTTGGTCCTGCAGCAGGTCCATAACTTTAGCCTCCACGGTTTGCTCTGCTGCCTCGTCATTCAGCTCCAGCACCAGGATCTGCAGAGGAGTATATACAAGTATTAAACCAGGCATATGTTGTGGGGTGTAACAATAAGTATACAATTACAATATTCAAAATGTGTGCATGACAATACAAGGTTGAATGGAAATATCTACAGTCCACTCCTGGCAATTACATCCTCACCCTTTCAGCTCCACCTGTGTTCTTTTTACTGCTACTTGCATTATGTCCAATAATTTAATTGAATAACTTATTCATGATCATTATATCATGTTAACTAATGTTGACAAACTGTTGAACTGTCACCTCACCTGTCCAGCAGTACCAGCCACAGTCAGGTAACCGCTGTATTTACAAAGATGGATTTTCTGAATGCCGAGCCTCGGATCATCGCTGTATGGGTCGAAACAGCCAACCTGTACAAGGTGCAGCAAAAAAAAAAAAAAAAAAAGAAAAAAAGAAATAAATAAGAGAAAAAATAAATCAGTATTTCACTACCATGATATAGATAGATTAAGGATGGCAGAAATCAAGCACCAAAAACTTTGGATCCTAACTTTCCCACAATACAACTTGACTGTGAGGTCATTTCCTCAGACTTGACAAAGCTCATCTTGGACGCTATTATATAATTAGAGATTATACAATAGTTTTGACAGGGAACACGAGGACAATAATGTTGATGTGTGAATTCAATGAGCAACAAATGGAACCTTTGTTGAGTTTGGGTTCATCACCACTGTTTCTCACTGAGTAAAGCTTGCCTGTATTACAAACACAGACCTTTCTGAATGGTGGCCACTCTCCCTCGGTGCCTTGGTTCATGTTGTCATTGGGGTCGGCGTCTGTGTGAAACACTGCAGCTGTGCTTAGCTTGTACATGGGATACAGACAGACTCCTGAAGCATCCCAGAAACACACAGTCCCATCCTCATGTCTACACACAGAGAGAGAAGATATTTTTAAAATGATTAATGGTCTGTTAACATTCACCTATAGATATCTTTAAAGTTGAGCTCTACTGACCCTGTGAGCAGCAAGTCTCTCTGTGGAGGGTCTGGGGCCAGGTTCTGGCCTCCTGTGATTGGCCATGGCTGCATTGAGAGAGGGGAAATGAAAGTTTAACAATAATGCAGCCTTAATGCTTCATTTCTGGTTTAACAGATGACATTGTGTCTACATTCTGAGGACTGCATACCATCTCTGCAGGAGACCTTTAGCAGTCACATACAGGTTAATCTGTTTCTCAGCAGTGTTGGTCCTAGACTGCAGCTGTTGGCACAATCTGCTTCACTTGATGTATTTAAATGTGCAGTTTGTCATTCATGTAGCTATTAAAGTAGCAAATCAGTGGGTACCACTTAGGCAGTTAAAATTTGGATTCGTTTATGCCTATGGAAGCACTGTCATGCATTAAATAGGCTGATGATTGTTAGGAGAAAATCCATTTCTACTCAAGTCAGTTTCACATTAACTGAGGTGTAAATTAGCGAACAGAAAGAACACGTGTCTATCATCATGAACCTGTTGCTGCAGAACGGAGATGAGTGAGATTCTTGACTTGGTCACTGTACTATAAAATGTCTTGATGGCTATTTGCAGTAATATCTAAACAAAATGAATGCACCTCTGAGGTCGTTTTGTGTTAAAGGCAGTGTTTTCTCTTTTTCTTTAGATTTTCGCTTCACTGTACTAAAATCATGTGTACAAAGGACCAAAAAGTGGGAGATGACAGTCTGTGTTCAGAAATAAAGATTCATGTGTGGGAAGTATTGTAGACATGGTTTTTTTGTGTTGGCTTAATTTATACATCTGGCCCCAAATGTTTACAGTAATCTTTCTAGTTAATTTTTTCCTCAGACTGCACCTCCCCTGAAGTTCTCTGGCGAGACACACCTCACTTTGAAAACTAACCACCAAGCGAACAATAATACTAAACACAGACACACAAATATCTGTTGGAAATGAACAAAAGTTGTAATAGACCTTTTTTAAAAAAAAAAACAAAAAACAGTGATTTACAGTAAACCTCTGTTATTTCTCAAAAGACAGTTTGACATTTGCCCAAACCTTTTTGGAGTAGTGTGTGTTCTGCAGCTCTCCAGCAGCTATGACCCTCTCCCACAGTTTGATGGGGATAGTAGAGATGTGGTGGGAGCAGGTGATGGCTGAGCTGTGGAGGGGAACCAGGTATGGTGTCTGAATGACCGGCCAGCCCACCGTCTGTAAGTCAATCACTACCAGCTCCTCCTCCACCAGGACCACCAGCGCACTGGGATCTCCTGCATGGCAATGAGAGAGTGATAACAGCAGTTACATATCGACATTAAAAAAGTTAGTCTCCCTTGCTTTGCCTCATCTACTGAACTTTTACTCCTCCCAGACATTCTTAGAAAAGTTCTCAGGTGTAAATAATTTCTTTGGAAAAAAAAAAAAATAAATTAAAGGGTGAACACACACTAAAGGTTTGTTATGAAAACACAGATGCATTGTGTATGCACAGACCATGACGCATGTCTTCAGGCTGTTTACACACTTCCCGGGAAAATAGTGGCAGTTCAGTTAGTAGGTTTACATATACACAATAAACCATGTTGAAACCAGGTTACACCAGAAAACTGTGTGCATGTTGTGTTTGGATGCAAGTCTTGGGTGCATGTCCTCAGATTATAGTGCTGTTATGGTACTCGCTCACGGCTTCCTTAAGGGGAAAGTAACGTGGTCATCACATCTCACCCTGCCTTCAACATGCTCCTGTATAGATCCTGGAATCAGCTTGAGTTAGCAGAAGAGTCAGAGTTTCACATTTCCACAATCTTTATGATTGTGGTCACACAGTAACACCTGAATATGATCTGATCATTATACAAGACTGACCCCATCTGGACCACAATGATACATATTTCAATTGCAGTGCAGCCCATAAGCTTTTAAACGCGCATGAGCTCTTTCTTGACCAGATAAGATGTTATTGTTAAGGAGGAACCAAGTTTCTCTTGTTCAGACTTGGTTGACCAAATATACTAGAACTAGTTTTAACTTAACATTCCATTTACAGATTTGGCAAAAGCCTTCAACCAAAGTGAGTGATGACATCAATGAAGCTTCAGTGCAGTAAAAGGCATTGGTATAAGCACTGATACAGCTATTAAATAAGTGAAAGGGATCAGATAAGAAATTGCAACAAAAATGTCTAACAGGCGCTAGTTAGACATGTTTTTTTCAGATTTCAGGAGAGAGGGTGCTCTCTGAGGAAATGGGGAATCTTGCAACAAGTTAGTTGCTGTTGTGTTCAGCTGTTAGTGTGTCTCTGTGTGTCACCTGCCTGTGTGCTTTGGTCCATCTCTGATGACGAAGAAGTCGATGATCCTGGAGGTGAAATCCAAGGCCACTTGTGTTTTATTTTGAATGACTGTGATACAGTGTCTGTCGCCATAACTGGCTCGTGGCATGCCACCACTGAACAGCAGGAATGGAGGTCTACACAGATACAAAAAACAAACAAACACATACTTAAGGTTAACCTCTGCATTTTTATATATTACAGTTTTTCCTCAGTCGCTTAGTTCAGAAAAATTTCATTCTGATCTGAGAAATGCAACAATTTGTTCAATCGTCATATCATTCTGTCACTTGTGCACATCAAAAAAACTGTTTCTCATTTCTTTGAACAAGTTGCAAATGTTTTGGTACGTCTGTGCAAATGGTTATGTACAAATCTCAGCTTTTTCTTACATTATCATTTTCTAATGTCATGTTCATCAAAATGTATTATATGGGTGTCTGTTGATTAGTCTCACCCCTCACAAAATTTAGGCATTAGTTCATCATATACGTTGTTAAATGCAGAATGGCTGAGCAAGTTGCCATAATATGTCAAGCATTTCTATACATTTCCATCAGACTTTTTTCAAAAGATATGTCCAGAATTGGTAAATTGCTCCCAGCTGAATCTTGACTTTGTGTAACGAAGGGAAACTTGTGAAGCATTAGATCAACCAACGATCAACCAGATTTCAGAAATAGCTAAAAGGTGGATCTCATGACCCATCAACTGGCAAGTATATATATAGCTGGAGCACAACACAATGTTACAATCTCTGGCCATGGAAGGACAAGGAATTGGACAGGGTCAACAGCGAGAGAGAAGAAGAGGAGGAAGAGGAGTGAGGATGTGTGGCGCAGGAGTTGGGAGGCAAAACGGAGGAAGAGGCAGAAGAGGCAGAGGACACATGTGTGTACCTGATGAGATAAGGGCCACACTTGTGGACCATGTTCTCAATCATGGGCTTACAATGGCAGAGGCTGGTCGGAGGGTGTAGCCAAATGTTGGGAGATCAACTGTGTCCTAAATCATTCAGACTTTTTGTCAACAGGTGTGTACACTACTGTAATATAACAATAGGCACTACTACGTAACACAGTATACTTCCTGCAATGCTTCATACTATATTACAGTATAGTATTCCACTTGCATTTTACAATATACAGTAACTATAGTTTATACAATGACATTTTTCTGTATCTTGCTCAATTTTTTGTTTTGCATACTGTATTTTTTCCACATAGGACTGCAAGACAACACAATAGGGGGAGGCAGAGGGCCCGTTTTCACACCTGTTCAGGAAGAGGCGATTTGCACCATGGTTGTAGAAAACAATGCCATCAGACTAAGGGAGATACAGCATGCCATTATAGAGGACAACAACATCTTTGAAAACATCCAAACAGTCAGCATCTCAACCATTGACAGGGTACTGAAAAGACACCAAATGCGCATTAAGCAGCTGTACACTGTTCCATTTGAAAGAAATGGTGATAGAGTGAAGGAGCTGCGCTACCAGTATGTCCAGGTAATACATGTATGCAGTATGCAGTAACTGTTTCTCACAGTACAGAAAAAAGCACAGTATAGTGATATACAGTACATTACTGTAAGTGTGACCTTTCACATTTGAAAATGTACGTAATCCATAATTCATTTTGTGTCCCCTGAATACAGCGTACAATGGAACTAGAAGCAAGTGAACCACTGCACAATCTCATTTATATGGATGAGGCTGGCTTCAACCTCACAAAGCACAGAAGGCGTGGATGAAATATCATTGGACACAGAGCTACAGTTGATGTGCCAGGCCAACGGGGTGGGAACATAACCATGGGTGCTGCTATTTCTGCGAATGGCGTGCTAACGCATATTCCTATTATTGGTCCATACAACACAGAGCGTCTTGAAACCTTTTTAGACACTCTCTACAGGGATCTCATCCCTGAACAAGAGAGGGGTCAGATTAGAGATGACTTGCCAAACTATGTGATAGTTTGGGACAATGTCAGTTTCCATCACTCCAACATAATCAGGCATTGGTTTGCGACCCACAACAGGATGCTGATGGAGTACTTCCCACCCTACTCCCCATTCCTTAACCCCATTGAAGAATTCTTCTCAGCATGGAGATAGAAAGTTTATGATTGCCAGCCGCATACACAGATGACCCTTCTTGCTGCCATGGATGCAGCTTGTGATGACATCACAGTTGATACCTGCAGAGGCTGGATAAGACACTCCAAAAGGTTCTTTCCACACTGCATCGCAAGAGATGTCCGTTGTGATGTGGATGAAAATTTGTGGTCCAACATACAGGAACGTCAGTAGGTGTAAGACTGTTGTAATTCCTACAGCACTACCTATACAGTTTTCCCTGAGGAGATTGTCCTATGTTCATATATCTACTTTTGTTTTTTGTTTTTTTGGTACTATGGAGTGGTGGCTCTTTCTTTTCTGTATTGCATTGACATTGTCAACAAATTACAGTAAAAATTGTAAAACTGTAAATGTGTATCTTGTCCAGTCTCGCAATCAATTTCCCACATCCACTAAGGTGTAACCTACAATTTAAAATGAAATTCTCATCAAAACTTTAGCCATAGTTTTCATCAAAACATCCCTCCCGAGTACACTGTTCTATTGACAACATGACTAAACATTTTGACTGTCTTGTCCTTACACAATGACGCAAGAACTTGACCTTCTGATGGCACTGGCATGTTCACTGACACAGATATTTAGTTTTGAGAGAACTAAGGATTTTGCACAGGAGACTGCATTTTGCAGGTAATCCATGCAGTTTTGCTATTTGTATGAACTGTTTTGAGAAATGTCCATACTGTTTTGCAAATTGCGAGTATGATTCGAGAAATGCACCAAAGTGACTGACAAAAACTGTAATATGGATGTCTGAATAACACTTGCTCTAAATAAGGTGAACTTACCCTTTTTCTGTAGGCAGCTGGACTATCTTAGAAATGGCCTTGCAGGGGAAATGTCCTACAATGAGACAAGTCATCTTCAGCCGCCAGTAAAACACATTTCATGTCTGTCAGTAAGGAAGCTTTTCTTCCTCACCGTAGGGAATGTCTGACTTCTCTTCCTCCTCATTCACGTCCTCTGCTCCCACCATCCATCGACAGTAACTTCCATCACTGTGTGAACTGAGAATGTAGCTCCCATCCTCCATCCACCACACACTCTCCAGTTGCTATGGTTAAATTAGGAAAACACGCATTGAGCCTACCATGATGAAGTGTCCTGGTTTTACACGTGATGTGCTGGGGTTGCACTCGGATCACTGTTACCTGTGTGGCTGGGATGTGCTGGATGGCACGCTGTTTCTCCAGATCCCATATGACCATAAGACCTCGTCCGTAGCCGATAACAACCTGGTTTGGGTTGACTGGATTCTCTTGTAAGGCCTCTACGTGTTCTAGGTTCCTGCGGCCAATGTAGTCGTCTGGAACACTGGGGGGGGGGTTAGGAGAAAGACAGCAAAGAGGGAAGAATAAGGAATGAAACATCAGTCTCATTATTGACCTGTTAGGGGACTGAGAGGCAGAGCTGATATGTTGATGACAGTGATTCATCTTGTTGTTTGTGTTTGGTCTCAGTGATCGATTCACATTTACACTGTTGATGGTGAAACTGTTTAAGATATGACTTGCTGTCAGAAAAAAGAAAAACAGCACTATGCAGTATCAGTGTATATTTCAATTATTACTCTATGAAGACAAAAACAATAAAAGAATTTAACTGAACTGTTAGAGGCTAATACATTTCAATACATTGCATCAGAGAACTGAGCAGAAAATGTGTCTAATCTGCAGCAAAACAACCCACAACCTCTCTGCTCTACAAGTTTGTGCTTCTCAAAGGATCTGGCAGCATGTGCTGCTTTACAGATTCAGAGTGATGAATAACCTATTCAAACCAAATGTAATCTGGTAAACCAGCAGGATCTCTCTCTCTCACTCTCTCTCTCTATGCTCTAAATGCTGTTGATTTGCAGTCTATTGTTATTAACTGCTCGCGCCTGTGATACCACAAACACTGTAATTAAATGCTCACATACTAGACTGGAAAAGTATGTGGTGGAGTACAGACAGACTGCAGCCTGTTTTGCTCTGCACACCATCCTGACACCAGCAACTGTTGTAGTGTGGGAACATGGAAGGAGGAGTATGAGTATCCCCCCCCCCACACACACTTGTCTTAGATAGGAGTATAGACACTTTTTTCAGATGCAACAGATTAATACAACAGTCATGCCACAGCCTGATTCAGGACATATGACAATAATAATTTTTAGATGTGAACAGACTCGCATAGTTAAACACATTTAAAAAATGCTGCTAATCACGATTTCAAAACCAAGACTTTAATGTGGAGAGCGTTGTGCTGAGGTCACCAACCTGCTGGAGACTTGGTCGAGACTAATGTTCCTCTCCTCCAGCTCCCTGAACCCGGGGACCTCAACGATGAAAACATGTCCTCCCTCTGTGCCCAACAGCAGCAGCTCCCCTGAGGAGTGGGCCAGGACTGCTGTCACTCTGGTCACACTTGGGGGGGCACTGACACGGAGACCAGGAGGGAGGCGAGACCAATGATATAGATTCTGCTTTACTTCTATACAGCACTAGGTCCTACATGAAGAACTAAATCTGGTACTAGCAGCAACCAGTATTTGTTTTTGTGGTAAACACCTTTTCATAGTGACAAAGAGGCAGGGCAGAAATTACAGCCCAGAAACCAAAACAGGAAGTCAGTAGAAGAGTTGGTTGAAAGGCAAGAAAGCAGGAAATGTCAGTTTGATTTACCCAGGTGGTCCAGTGAGCATGAAGCGTCCTATCTCCAGAAGCTCTGACAGGCCCTTGTGGGCTCTTAAAGTCCACATGTGCAGACTGTTGTCATCCAGCAGAGTCACCAGTTCAACCTAAACATGAGCCACAAATCCAAAGTCGCAAAGAAATTCATTAGAAAAGGTTGGCAGGGAACACCTTTTTTATTGCTCTCTGACAGACAGGTCAGGCTACTTTGCATTCATGCTTTTGCTTTACCTGGTGAGGGAGGAAGTGCACCTGTGTGACGGCAGCGTTCTCATCGTGCAGACCCATGAACTCCACACCTGGTGCTCCATACCTGACCACTGGTCAAGGACAGACCAGATTTGTGATTTGACTCAGTCACACAACAATTGATCCGGATTCAGTTCTGTATGACTATGACACTGACTATTATCAGCTGGCTCAGGCTTATTTGTCTATGACACAGATTAAGTTCATGAGCTGTTAACCTAAGTGTTATTTCATGTAAACAGAAGAGAAGGCTCCATTAACTTAACTCAACTACATGGAGGTTTTGTCATCACTCATTATGTTGAAAGTTACTTTGATTGTTGTCATTTATCATTTATTTAAAACTTTCTTCTTTCATTTTTTTGTGACAAGATGATGACATCTTTCAAATGACATTTTGCTGTACAGCGCACAGGTTGGTGGTATACTCAGCAGAGTCTGTAAAAATGAAGTTTGAAAGTTAATTTCCTATGATGCTCAAAAGTCAATGAGAAAACCACTGAAGCAGCTGAAGGGCTGCTGTAGAGTCTGATCCTGACTTCATCATGGAGGAACAATGTCCCTGTGGAGATCGATTCAAGCATCACATTACCAAGTTCTGTGCTTAAAAAAAAAAAAAACAGAAGCTGGTCTCTTGAATCATATTCATTCACAGTTTTCCCTTTATCCAGCAGCAGTGCATTTCCTTGGATGATAGGATTACTCTAATGAGAGAAGCTACCGTTGTTATCCAAACCACTGTGTCTCTGTGTCAATGGGGAGAGTGTACAGACTGGCTCCACTGCACTGTCAATGAGTATAATTGTGCTAAAAGGGCTATGGCAACACAGACCTCACTGTCTGTGAACGCCGGGCAGTGTTGAGCAACGTGTGGGAAAATTAAATACCTTCACAGGGTGCCAACGTGAGCAGCAGATTAGGATTTTGCTGTGTCACAGCCATTCATTAGCACTGCCAACCTCAAGTTCAAACATGATGCCCGGATTCCTCCCTGGCAATTATTTACACACAGGTACAGTGAAGGATACAGTTTGATGGCTCCCGAGCGGTTGCCGATGGCCAGCAGCTGCAGGGAGGGGCTGTAGCCCAGAGCACTGGGCTGGTGGGGGAAACCATGCTCCACTGTCTAAAAAGGGAGAGAGTATGGGTGAGACCAATCCGTGACAGCAGAGACAATAGAGAGAGAGAGAGAGAGTAAAAAAAAAAAAAAAAAAAACAGGCTGCAGGTGGACAGAAATATGAATCCCTTTGTCATTTTACTGACTTACTTCCTCAGTAAAATTAAAACTTTCATTCCTCTGGTGCTACATTAGACTTTAATTAGTGAAAGTAATTTAAAAATGGATCAGGAAACACTGCCTCATCTAAACACTGAACCGACTCATATTCTATGCTCCAGTCAGTTGTTCACTGCTTACACTTAAAACTGAATGTTGAATAATATATAATATTCTCCAGGGGCCTGCCTTTGTGTGTGCATAAAGACAAAAACATGCATAAACACCTTGTCAGAGTCAGTGAAACTTATGTTTTTAAAATTTCAATCATTGAAACACCGAGCATGCAATAATAATCCTGAGTTCTGCTCCCACTGCCCCAATTGTCCATAGTACTCTACCTGTTTATGTATAAGTAGCTGTTGGTTCCATCAGAGCAAACATGATGAAGTGTAGTTTGCTGTTTGAAGCATGTGTGCATTGGTGTGGCTCTCCAAAAGCAACTTGCTAAACACAGCTCCAATTTCATAAACTTGTAGATCATCGGAATTATTATTAAAGGACCAATTCACCGCACCCCACCTGCCAAGTCTTCAATAGTCAGATGTTCCTCTTTTATACATATTCTATAGTCAAAACTAAAGCTAAGTTGAAGCTTTCACAATTGAAAATAAATCTTTCAGTCGAAAGTTATATTTATGTTTGACTAGCAGACAAAAAAGAAATAATGTCTACAGAGATACATGGAGGGAATTAGTTAGAACAAGACTAGACAGAAATCTTCCAGGTCAATGTATCTGGTCCCATGTGACATGGGGCTTTAATAATCATTGGAAATATGAGGATTTTATTGTTCTTTGCACTACAGACTGCAAAGTCGGACTGATTGTTGGGGACACCAGGTAGTGAGACAATATACTTAATCCAACAGATAGACAATAGACAGAAATAAAAGTTAAGTGTTAGTTAAAAATGTATTTGTCCACCAAAATATTCTAGGGTATTTAATTTGAAATGTTTACAGGAAGGGTTGAGTTTGAATGAATGTGTAGTGCAGTAACTTCAACATGGCAGATGGGAGTCACTCAAATTGTGCATTGGTTTTAAATTATAACCACACATCACACTGAGGGAATTAGAAACAAAGACCTGCCATTGATAAAAGTGTGAAACTAGTAACCAGATTACAGCCAACAGCTCCCCATTAGCCTGACATGCACATGTCAGATCGGGTTTCTCATCAGCTATTTACATGTAATGCAGACAGTAGCAAGGCCCGACAGAAAGAGTGACAAGAGCATTACACTTCCTTGTAATTTTCTCAAAAATGTAGAAATTTCATTTGAAGTCTTGCTAAAACTAAGACACTTTAGCAATATGAGGAAAAGCTGCTCTCCCTGTAAATCTAAACCTGGACTTCGGGTTAAACACAGCAATTCCAACACAGTTCATTAAAGTGAGCCGGGTGCCTGAAGTAAAGATTATGTTAAATTAACCCCTCCTGATTACCTGTGTTGCCTGTTTGACTTGTTACTGTAACGCTAATTCTCCCATCACCTTTAGAACTGCACGGTCAGTGCCGAACTGTGTGTTGTGTTCACTTGCCTTGTTGAAATGAAAGAGCTCCTGTTTGAGTCGATCTCTGTGGGACTCGTGGCCATGTCGCCTGAACCTCCTCATCCTGTCTCAGCACCAGTGTGGAGCCTGCAGGCTCACTGACGCAGGCTGCATGAAGGAGAAAGGGACACAGAAGCAGATAATGCAGGCAGACAAAGGAGAAGACCGGGAGGGGAGAAAAGGGACATTGACATTACCATGACAACCAATCTGTGGATAACTCTTGAGCTTCAAATAGGAACACCACCAAGGTCAAAACAAATTGATAATCAATTTTTCAACATGTTTTATGTTTGTGCTTTGTGGATTCTGTTGGAATAATTTGATTATTTGGAAAATTTTCATCCAGGAAACTTTCATTCTGACCACGTCAACTGAGCTGGTCTGAGTTGACTAAGTGACAGTGTGATAACAAAAACTTAGTGTTAATTGGGACCCCAGCCTGGAATGCATATAGTCTCAGGTAGCTGACTATTTTCTTTAGCAAGACTGATGAGAGAGGAATCCTGAAAACGGCCTGCCATTTCAGTCATTGTGTCACACAGTCACACTGTACAGAAGCATAAACACCTGTCTTAACTAAAGAGACGCCACTTCTGAGAAAGGGAAGGGGGCAGTAGGTGCTGTTTTTGAGTGGGGCTGGGGTGGGCAAAAATGATCAATCTGGATTCTTCGTTTCAGTAACACACAAAGTCAACTCACATTAAGCACTAACAAGAATGAGTTTTTCAGTAAACTGGTGGTTAAAGGCTCCACATCACAGACTTGCTAATCTCTGTCACATGAAGGCAGTGGTGTGTGCTGACTTATACAGATGGGGAGGCTGAGGGCCTAGTTCGGTGAGACACAGGAACTCCAGTTGGATTGGGTCTTGAGGAGGTTGCAACCTTTATTTTCTGGACCACAGCTATACCGCTTAATTTCTCTGTTGTAGTTGCCTACCTCTGCACCACTCTCTCTCACCTGATGGCTACACACGTTGTAACATCAGTAAAGTCTCTTAAACTTAAACAGATCCCAGAGATGAGAAATTGGTGTTCCGTGTTTGTTTACTCGACACTGCTACCTCTTAATGCTTAGGAAGATAAGTCTGTTTAAGTGAATTTTCTCAAGCCAAGCGTCAAGACTTCAATACCATGCAACATTTTTTTTTTTATTTATTTTTTTTTTAAAACAAGCAGTGGTGTTGCCTGTTGATGATCATTAGAGCTTTAAAAGGCTTCGCTTTTCATACCTGAAGTATATGTTAATTTTTATAAAATCCATCCATTTCCATTCCATTCCATTCCATTAACATCCTTGTGTTAATGCGAAACAGCCACGTCTACATAAACTATGAACACAACAGCTTGCAACGGACCTTTTTAGCAGGGAAAACAGCCAACCACAGCCACAAGAGACCAAGTAAAACAGCCAACATGAGACCATTTACTGCACAGAACATTGCTCTGACAGACATCACTTCCACTGTGGGGTCTGTTTTTAACCTTAACTTGTCAAGTGATGTCTGCCTCGCTCACCCTAACTTAACATACCATGCGAAGGAAGAGTTATACCACAGAGCAGCCCTTAATCCTCAGAGCTTCAGTGTCACTGCCTTCTCTCAGCTGTGTGAGGCCAGAAACTTCTTCCCTCATACAGAGTGTCAGGTGACACCAAAAAGAAAAGCAGCTAAGAGCAGAATGTTTCAAACAGAGCAACGGGAAAACTCATAACTGCAGTCAGACATAAAGTCCACAGTGTCACAAGTGTGTGACAAAGGCCTGGACCATGAGTCACAGTTTTCCATCTGAACCGGCTCATTTGCCTCAGTCCAAATTATACACTCATATCAGCAGTGCTGCCTTGACTCACTGCCGGGCTACGTCACACACTTCCAGCTCCAGCTTCCTAAAAGGGTCAACGTTGTTCGGTTACAAAGAACTGGCCAATGAGGCTGACTGCTCTCAGTGGTTACTGGTCTCAAACTGCATTGAAAATATTTTTTTAAGTTCCATTTTAATTTCTCTCTAGGTAAAGAACATTTTGCCTTCACACTCATGTACAATAAAACCCACTGTTTACATATATCTACAATACTTAATGTCTGAGTGAACATGCAGTCAGTGTACAAGTAGTATAATTTAAGCCAGTAATGATGATGATGATAATGCCGTGAGAACTCTAATGTTCACAAACACTAACATTTCAGGACATTAACATTTTGCACTTGAAATTTCTGCCATCCATTGTTATTGTGAATCATTTCTGCTTCCATCTTCCTTTTGTATTTGCCATCAGAGTAGAAGACTTCTGAGGGTTTCATGCTGCCTTGTGTACCTGTGACCCTCCGGTACCTACGGCACTGTGGAAAAAACAAGTACTGACGCATTTTCTGAATTATGGCATCAACCTTGTACCAAATAATCAGTTCTCACCTAAGCATCAACTTCCAAAGCAGAAAAATTAAGTAAACACAATGCTGAAAAAAAAAAAAAAAACCCCAGCAGTTCTTCTAATGACTAGTTGAATCTTGTTCCATTGGCGAGTCAGTCTTATGAATTCCCACTAAGGTATCCTCCTTTATGACACAAGTAATAGACCTATTACAAAGAAATTATAGTAACAATTTGTGCCATCCCTGCAGAATGACATCCCCCAAAAGAAGAAGCAGAAAGAACAAAACACAGCCATAAACTGTGTTCACATGACACCTTCTAAGGGCGATGACAGGAATCTGCTGATGGAAATCCAAAGTAGGATTACAACCTTCATAATGTAAACATGGGAGCCAACAGTAAATGTGAAAAGCATGGAGGTCATCATCATCAGAGTCAGCCTTCGGCACATGTGAGTCATGTGAGGTTCTTTCTTCTGCCCTCAGACATCCTAATCCCACATGTTTCTCCCCAACCTGATTAATTGTGGCTTTTCAAGAAACCTGACAGACATCAGAGCACAAATTACAAATTCCCTAAACACTAAACACTCCCAGGGGTTATTTCGACACCTGCTACTTGTCAGGGGCAAAGCCTGTGAATGAACATAACAATTATGTGAAGTATAGTGATGTTTATTTTGTGTATTCAGACACTTAGATTAACATCTTCTGCATGGTCTCTTAAAGTTGAAAGTCTGGTTCTAGCCAAGAAACTGGTGCAACTGAATGTTAAAAAAAAAAAAAAAAAAGAACTAATGGAGTTTAGCATTTTTAGATGATACAAACTCTGATGACCAACAGAGCAGCTGTATTTGGAGACAGAACATTAACTGTCCACTAACCATCTAACTGGGACTGGGTATCCTGACCTCAGTACTTGGACCAAATAGTGATGGGAATAGAGAACCAGTTCCAAGTGTCTAAACCGCTGGAATATCTTTTTCTGACAGTTGCACATTGCAAACCAGTGACGTCCAACTTATGTCTACACTGGAGAAAAGCCATATACTCAAGATTCAACACATAAGCACCAGTTTCCAAACTGCAGAGCATGTCAGATACAGAGGGTTAATACAATACACTAATATCCGCAGATTATATAGGTAACAGGGGGTGGGTTTACAAATTTCTCATATTGGAAAAGAATCTGACAGAAATTAAAAAAGGCCAAAACCATAATAATTTAATTATCCTATAAATGCAAATATTTTTGAAATTGGATGATTAATACCGGGCGCCACAGTGATTCAGTGGTTAGTACTGCTGCTTCAGAGCAAGAAGACCTGGGTTTGAACCCAAGGCCTGTCTATGCCTTTGTGGGCTCCCTCCAAATACTCTAGCTTCCTGAGGAAAATGAATGAATGAATGAATGATCACCTATATTCAAGCCCAGTCACCTGTCTGGGATGTATTCCTTTGGCTATCTCGCAATATTACATAAAATTAGAAATATAATCCATGGATGTATTCCTTTAAACTGACTCGGACCACAGTGAACAGGTTCATCCCCAGCCCACGTCCTATCCCTCCACCAAGTTTAGTGCAAAGCCTAAACTAGCCTAAATTACAGAGAAGTCATGGGTGTTTTTCCAGCACGGAATTTTTCTTGATTCCCAAGGTGTGAGGGAAAGGCAGGTGGCTGATCAATAATTTAACAAGGAAATGCTTTCTGGGAAATATATAATTGGGCTTTAAATCATTTAAAAACAGCCCACACAAAAGGTTAATTTACATTGCCACAACTGTGGATAAGGTTGTTATTGTAACAGGGAAGTACCTGTTAGTTCCAGATCTACCAGACAAATAATGGCAGACCAGAAGTGAGCAGAGAAAAAACAAACCAGATCAAGCCAGTTTCAGCCCTTGTTCTCATCTCGCTCATGAAATTTTTACAGGAAAATAAACATTCGGCAGTGGAAGAGCAATCAAGAGTAAATGACATTGACCGCTGCCAATTTCGTCACACTGTTTGATCTACAGTGAGCTCATCTCTTAGCAAGATAAGATTACACTGTTGATACCAAAGTCAACTGCCATATTGATTTCTCTTACCCATTCAAATTTACACACGTAGATCCTGCTGTTATAGAAAGCCATCCTAAATACCTCCTTAAATGCCCTTCACTTTCACTCGGCTAGCATTTGTTATCCTTAATCCAACGGTTCAGTGATGTCATCAGATTCCCAGCATATCTACCGAGCCATCCAGGTTGTGAGGAAAGTCAATCGAGGAAGAAAAATGTGCAAAAGCTTGCCTGAACATGACAACAACAACCACCTTAAGGGTAGGCAGCTTGAACCAGCCGGGCTGCTGCATGTCCGACCTCTCAACGACATCCTGCTCAACAATGAGATATGGGAACAAGAATGAGTGGCCAGAAATGCCTGGAATCCAAAACACTCTTACTGATGGACTTATGCAATCGGCAGCTATGTTAGCATTTGCTGCAACACAAGAAAAAGGTGCAAAGATAAGCAGCTCCACCCAGAGTAATAACTGATCAGGGAAAAAAAATAAAAATAAAAAAAAATAAAAAGGGTGTCAGAAAATTAAGCTGGAAAATACACCATATTCACAAAATGCAGAGTAAAACCTGTTTGACAGCTGCAGTTTGTTGCCACAGGCCCTCAGACTACTGGCTCGCACACAGTGGATCCACTTGTGACTACACCTCCTGCTCTCTTCTACATTGCAGGCCGTTGATAAAGCAGCAAATTAAAGTGTGGCATGGCAGCTCTGTGTGATACGGAGCTGGACACCACCAAAATATTCTTGGTGGCAGTAATGGAAACAAGTCCTCACAGGTCAGCAGTGAATGATCTACTGTAGGTTAGGGTGTGTATTTGGCGTCAGGTCTGCACAGTGAGAGTCTGAGCGGCATGAAACTGATACCATCAGGTGTGTTACACTAATGCTTGGTTAATAAGTTGCTGCTTCTCTCTGTATGAAAGAAAGAATGTACTAATAAGACAGATCAGTAGGCTGAGTCTGCCAGTAAACATTGTAAAGGAGCTTCCTGCCACTGTCTAGGGCTGTCCATGACTTAATGCATGTGTTGAAACTAAAAAAAGAGCAAAAGTGTGGCAGGTTGTATACTTGGCCAACTCTGTCTTGTCATTGTTTGATAGAAACAGTGGGGAATATGCCACCAGAACACATGGGACATGGTAGTGTGACCTTTTGAGGCCTTTCCAACACTCAGCTCTGGTGTCCAGTTGATACAGAAGCCTGGCAGCACAGACACTCCACAGTGTGACAAGATTTCTTAACTGAGCAAGCACCAGGACACCAACTTGACTTCTGTGTAAAAATGACTTGTTTTCATGTCCCAGATGAAGAGCAAAGTCATGAATCAATTAATATACTCCTAGCATAGGGACTGCCCCATCACTGTCCCTACACAACAGAAAGGAGTTCTTGTCAGTTCTGGGTGTGGCTCACAGGATATCATATTTTCAACGCCCCCCCCCCCCCTTCCTGTAATCAGAACCAGGGAGAGACGGAGGAGACGATCAGGATACAAAGTTTACACTACGCATGCTCAAATTCTCACAGACAGTGGGGTAATCTAATTGCTATTCCCCCTACTGTGTTCTGTAGTTCGAAATATACACCAAGTTTAGTCTATCAATGGTTACACTTTCTTCTTTTAATATTGTTTACTTAGGTTTTGGTTCTAATGTGAGTAGTGTTGGCTCAGTGGTCACCATTACAGCCTTGTAAGCAGAAGGTGCAGAGTTATGACTTGGTGCTGACAGTTCAGCCCAGGGGATCAAAGCTGGCACACAAATAATCTGGACGTATCATTTGGGAAACCATCTTGCTAAAAATATTTTTGGGTTTTTTGTACTTATCTGATATTTCTAATTTCCAAAGATTGACAAAATATTACACCCAGGCGTGAAATTTAATTCCACAATAAAGAAACACAAACCACTGAACAATGGACCAAGCTAAATAAACACATCAGACAGAGCCAACTAGAATATGATTGTGCCGAATGGGAAACATGTCTCTGAAGTCTAGGGAAACATAAAAGTCTGCCAGATTTGTACCTGTAAACGTTAAGTATGTGAGATATTGATAATTGTACAAACTCCCACTGATCATCATTATCATTGAATAAATTATAGTGTAATCTAAAATAAGTCAATCTGTTTACTTACAGTTTTCACAAAAACTGTCTCTGCACATTACAGTATATAAGATATGCATTAAAATACACAAAAATATATCATATCAAAATAAGTATGAGTATGGCATGGTATTCACTCTTGGGTATGTTGAAGTGAATATGTCACGTAATCACTGACTGAGTTGATTGTTAATCTGCCATGAAAAGCCCTGTGATAGGCATGGTGCAAGACTTTGGTGAGAGACAAATGTCCAACCATGGGAAACAGAATATTGAGGCCATGTGTATGTACATATATGATTTTACCAGTGACTCAAATTTGCTGCAACTGCGGAACCATTTTACCACTAAAATTAGCAGGTATACTTTTTCCCCAAACACAAATAAACCTTATTTAAAATAAAAGTCAATGAAAGCACTTTCACTGCCAGTTGAATTTGCTTTTATATTATGGTTGAGGACAACTGAATAGTGATGTCATTATGTGTACTTCCAGAGCATAAAAACACAATGGAGGAATGGAGGAAGAGGGAACTGCTAGCCATGATGAAAACAAATAAACTGACTACCTCAGGTAACAGTTCAGCTTACAGCATCTTTGCTCTACAGAAAAGAGGAAAAAATGTGTGCATTCACTTGCTTGTTGTGCTTATATCAATATTGATTGGAGTCAGAGCAGATTAACCCTTGTGGGCAACATGGCGGCATAGTGGTTAGCGCTGTTGCCTCACAACAAGGAGGTAGCAGGTTCCGTTAACAGGCCTGGGGCCTTTCTGTGTGGAGTTTGCATGTTCTCCCCGGGCTTGCGTGGTTTCCTCCCACCATACAAAGACATCATGTTTAGGTTGATTGGTGACTCTAAATTGCCCATATGTCTGAGTGTGAGTGGTTGTTGGTCTCAGTCTGTCTCTGTATGTTAGCCCTGTGATGGACTGGCAACCTGTCCAGGGTGTACCCCACCCTCGCCCAATGTAAACTGGGATTGGCTCCAGCACATGACGCTACCCGGAAACGGATCAGCAATAGAAGATGAATGAATGCTTTTCGTGTAGTCTTTTCCAATGCTGAGTAAAGCCTCAACAGCTCTCAGTGTGTGTGTTGTTTTTTTTTTTTTTTTTTTGACTAGTGCAAAGGGGACTAAACAGTGCTGTGAAATGAATTGTAAAGCCATACTGTGGTAGAAAACTAAAAGAGCACACACCCTGAATAACACACAGGTTAACTTTGTTCATCAAAACAACACTTTCTGGGTAATTTTCACCCCACTGCCATGCATGCTGAGATTTGTATGCAGAGAATGTTCCAATACATGTGTATGTACGTCAATTAGTGAAAAAGATTTTAGTTTACCATCAGTTAAAAGACAGAGGGTTGTGCAAACTGAGAATGATATCAGCTGAGTGTACCTGCATCACCTCCACTTGAGTGAGTGAGAGCACTGCCCTGAACAGTGACTCAACTGAAGACCTCGTGAAGAAGAAGCACTCACTACTAAGCAATTACAACATGGCCCATCAGAAGCTGACAGACTAATGAAGAGAAATAGTCTGACCTAAAACTAAAGTTTAGAAAAGAGTTCAGTATGGGGATATTCTACATATCTACACAGTGATTGAATGAGGAGAGAAGTATTAAAGAGGGGAGAATGTGTAGACACAGCCTGCAAACAGTGATCCAGTGAATAACAACTTGACTGGTTTCCAAAACTCCCCAGGGTTGTATGGTAACATTTTGAGAGCAAGGTGGTTTGCGACCCCATTGAAAGGTATAACATGAGTGTGAAAAACTAAAATAGTGAGACAAATGATTCACATTTTTATTTAGTCTTAAAAATACCAAAGAAAAAGAGGTCATTCTCTTCTTCCTTTAGCTTAATCACGACACACTAATGAAGTCAGAAAACTGCTGCACTGACTATGGACTTAAATTGCTCTTTAAGCAAAGATACATTTATCTGGGTTTGGGACCGGCGTAAGCGTACAACTGGTTGGCCTTGCTGGGGGTCATGAGCCTATTTAAATACTTGTAATTTAATAAACACTCTCGGGATGAGATGCCTTAGTCTATCTGCTGTTTAGACTGATCATGAGGGCATTTTATAGCATCTGTATTTCTTATATTGTTGCCTGAGCCAAGAGCTCTGTGTGAAGTTTAGAACCAAAAAAGGCTACGCCTCTTGGATACCTCACTGATAAAAATCACTTTCCTTTTCAAAGTTAAAAAAAAAAAAAAAAAAAAAAAAGGAGGCTTTGGCTGTGTCACACTGTTTACAATGAACAGTGCAGAATATCCTGCTTTCGATCAAGATTATTTCTCTAAAATGTACTGTAAGGAAAGCAGGTGAAAGATCCTCTCACATTTGCCTTTCATTAGGGAAGGGTCATTTGTTATGCCTCCATTATAGTTCCAGGTGGACGTTACTGTGCAGGTGGGACAGCACAGCCTTTACTAAGAACAAAGGCTTTTTGTTTGACTAGTCTTGTGCAGATCCAGGTGGAGCGGAAGGACATTGCCTTTGTGTCCTTCAGTGTCCTGTCCTCATTAGACGACTTGTTTTTTTGCCTACTTGTACTGTACAAATTTTGTCCTTCAAACTTAATCTCAGAATATTTAGGGGCAATGGACCAACACAAGTAAACATGTGTTCTAAAGTTCAGCACGACAAATAAAGGGCATTTTCGTTGAATGCACAATGTGAGCAGGCCCCAGCAGTGTGCTTGATTTTTTCCCCCTTCAACTTGTAATTCTGTTCTGAATTTTCTTTAAACTAACCAAACCGGTGAAACACTTCTCTCTCTCTCCCCCCCCCCCCCCCCCCCCACACACGCGCACACACAGTCACACACCCCCCTTTGCGAACACACTAATTACTCATGCTCGAAACCAGACCGTTGACTCAATGGGCTTTACTCGCATACCTGTCGAGGAGACACACCTTGTTGGAGTTAACTAGCCCTAAACGTTTCTGTCATTATGCAACGCTAGCAGCAGCTATCACACACTTGACTGCGCGCTGAGGTTAGCAAGAAAGAGCGAATGTTTTATTCGTTTCGTTGGATTGAACCACCAAACTGTTTTTTACTCATTTTTTTTCTTTTCTGGACTCGAGTCTTTCCACGTAATACGTCTCCGAGCTGCAGCCGCTGTCCCCAGGTGCGCGCTAACGCCCATGTTAGCTAGTTAGTTTTCCTCCTGGGTGCATTGTTTACTGTGCGGTTACACTCAACAACAGCCCAGCCAACGGCTTAGCCAAACAGATTCGATTAAAACAACCTCTGTACACAACACCGCAAATTCAGCTGTTGTTGTTGACAAACTCACTTGATCCATCGAACATGACCGGTGGAGTTGGTAATAATCTCTAAAAGTGTCAATACTAAAGCACAACACAAAAGTGCAGGGCATAAATTCGCAGTGTTAAGTCATATGTGTAATAAAAAGGTAACTCAAAGTAACGGTTCGAAGTTTAAACATGTAGCTAAAATCATGGCTATACACATGTTGCAGGATGCTTTCATTGGGAAATATTTAAGCGTTGGAGCTGTGAACAAGACAACATTAAGCTGTCTTGACTTCATTAGTAGTAATAATGAGTAAAGATTAGCCAGCTAGCCGGTGGGCAACTGGGAGAATGATGTGTGACCGTGACACGGGCAACTCCTTCTTAGCCCGAGTTGGATCCGTTCACAGCGCTGAGCAGAAAAACGGATGTGTGCGTTGAACAGTTTGGTGTTTCCTTTTTTGTTTGAGTTTTAAACGTACTGGCAGGTAAACACCTGTGGGCACTAGCTCCGTGTGACCGTGTGGGCCCTCCTTCTCACCCACCTGATTCAAAACGGCCGTTGCACAGCCGACGTCCACCGTTTACAGCCCCTGGATAAGATCCTGCCTCCGGCCAGTGTCCGGCTGCTTGGAGCTCTCGCTTCCTGCAAAGTCGGGGAGAATGTGCACGGACCGAAAGCAACTATTCCCAGTATCTGCCGAGGAAATATAGCGTCTGGGGACCCGATGGACAACTCTAGACTGACTCCGGTGCTCTTCCTTTTTCCACCGCTGCGGCGGTAGCCTTGCTGCTTCCTGCTCCGGCTAGGCTAAACTTCACCGCTTTGCTAACTCCGCCCTCATGATGCCTTCACGTGCACCTCGTATTTTGTAGCGTTTGTTTGCAAACTCGATTTACGCTTCACGCAGCAGTTCCTCTTTCGTGTTATGATGCATTTATCGTGCTCAAAAAGTTGAAGCAGCAGTATCAACAATACCACTTACGGTCGTTGATTTCCTGCACCGATATATAACAGCAGTGCAGTCAACCATATGTTGACCTCGGCTACGAGCGCAACATGAATTAGGTGTGATATGACGAGAAATTAGAATAGCTGTCGGAATATCAGTTTCAGCCGAGCCTGGCTGAAATCAATTCATTCATTCATTCGTAACCGGACAAATTTCCCGATAATAAATATCAGAGAGTTTGGTTTTTATTCCAAATTGTCATCATGGAGTCTCCTCGTGTTATTCAGAGGCGAAAAAGCATCATTACTGACAGAGTTCAGTGGAAATAGGGTGTGGGCAGGAATTTTGTAAAATTGTAAAATACCCAATTATAAAAGCAATTATTGTATCTGACCATTCTTTTCAGTTAAAAAGAGGAACTCTCAAAGCTTTTACAGGTGCTAGCTTTAAAAAAAAATATCCAGGGACAAATTTTGGTTTAAAGGAAAGTCTGTGAAAATTGTAATAGATTGTTTTCTGTCTCAGAGCAACAGATGAGTCCAAACAACACACAATAAAATCAAGATAACAAAAGAAAAGTATGAATTCAAATCTCATTCATTCGCTAATGTCCAAAATACAGTATGCTTGACTTTAGATTAAGACTTTCAGTGACTATAAACTTTCAAAAGGAAACAGAGTGTTTCCTAAGTTTCCATTTTATCTGAAAACAAGAATGGAAAGCTTAACTGAGAAGATGTTAAAGCCACTATGGTTTGTGCACATGAAAATAATTTTTTCCCAGTTGCATGAAAGTTATAATTTCATAAAGACTTGCTGCAGCTTATCAAAAAGATAAAGAATTATATAATTGGGGAAAAAAATATATACTAATGTTACCAGAACTGTTTTATTATGAAGGTACTTTTTTTTACACAATGCTATAGTCTTCATTACATATCATTATCATTTTAACAGTGGAAGCTCATAAAAAAATGAAGCCTTAAGCCTTTCAAGAGCAATGAATCTTGTGCTCATACATTGCAAACGTGTTGATTAAGGTCAGGACAGACTGTGAACTCGAGCCCCCTCTGAAGGAGTTGTGACATAGAAAGTTGGGGTTCCATTGTATCGCTCCTGCAGATGGAGAAAAAACAAGCACACATACACAGACAATGAGTGTGTGATCTACTGCAACTGAAGAAAAAAATTAAAAGCAGAATGTCCACACATCGTAGTTTCCAAAAAAAATCATACTTTTCACATCACTCATAGTCCTGGGGAGGAAATTCAGAGACTGCAAGTAGTACTGCTGGCTTTGTTTTAACAACCAGACACCTTGATGCTTCAGCCATGACACATCTTTTCCCCCTCCAAACTTCCTCTACAGCTTCCCCCAGACTAAAATTACACACTGCATTACTTGACTACTGACTGACTTCCACCGTAAGTCATTTAAAGGCCAAATATAGATCTCTGAAAAGGAAACAGTTTGATTAGTCATTCAATACTGAAAATAAATTCATCTTCATGTGTAGCTCCTGATTTCTTGCCTTTCAAAGCATATCACATTATTGATGATCACATGCCAGTTACATATGTTCATTGTTCCATTCAAACCAACTATCCAGGAAAAGCTTTACCTTAAAAACCAGTGAAATAGGAAAGAAATGCAAACCAAAATGAAACTTTGACACTGCGTTCATGTTGAAGACTGAATTTGTAGTAGTGAAAAGACATGCAGTTACAGATACTTTGAGAAAAAAAATTTATTTGTTTTCCTGCTGAGTCAGATGAGATTGTTTCTGAGGTGATTATAGCCAAAGACTGCTAGTCTGGTCCGACAAAGTGCAGTTAACTAGTGATGACAGAAGTCCAAGAAGTCCAGGAAGCAGCTGCAGTGTTCTGCTGTTCCAATTCAACATCCACATTGAGCCAAGTACAAGTGTTCCTAATCCCCCTGTTTCATCAAGGGTCCTTTTGAGAGCTGACTTCTGTGGGCTGGTGGAGTCAAGTATCGCCTGTGATGGCAGAGATTTTGAGCCAAACTCAAAGCAGCTGAAATTTCTATTATGTTTTCAGAGTTATCAGAGGAAGTATCTGTCAGTTGTGTGAGAACAACCTGTCATATACAAGCCCATCATCGTCAATTACTTCTGGCCCTGATGTCTCTGTATTGCCAGATACACAAAAACGTTTGTTGTAAAGTAACATTTCTGGCAAATTTGTACAAACTGTACCACATAGGAAATAAATCAATGAATAGAATAAGAAAAGGTTTTTACCTCTTCAAAGAAGTTTTTCCTGCCACTGTTCCCAAGTGCTTACTCATGGTGGGATTTCTTGGATCTCTAATTCTTTAAGAGTTTGGTCAAGACCTGCTCTAAATGTAGACTGCCTCTAAGTAACAGTTTTTTAGTGCTACAAATGCATACTCAACATATTAAAACTTGAATTGGAAGCATATCTTTTGACTTCCCATTCCTTAATTATATTTTTCCTTCTAAAAGTCTCATGGAGGAACTTGAGTTGAGTTTATTTTGTCACAGTACAGTAACGAACAGCTGTGGTGACATGTAATAGCTAGAGGTCAATTTAACAAATTCAGATCTCTGCAGTGAGAAGGGTTCCATGTCTGCTTCCAGTGTTACATTTGGGCTAACCAATCAACTCTCTGCTCTAGCTCCATATTTGATCACTATTTCTGCTATGGAGCAAGACTTTAAGGGTGGTCTTTTTGTTAGACCACATTAACACACCGTGTAAAATCAGCAGTTTTCCTTAATTTGAATGTGGGAAGTACACTGGTGCTGCAGGGTGTTAGGGTAGGTGTTGTTTAGAATAATGTGCTGAGTAGCAATAAAGATTGACCTAATGCAGATTTTGCTGCAACACAACATGGCATCATCTAGGAAAGCTACATTTGGCAATTAGACACACATAGTCATACATGACATATGGACTCTTCTAAACCTCTGGAGCTTCGCTGTGGTATCTGGACCAAGATATTAGCAGCAGATCATTTGAGTCTGAGAACTTGTGAGCTGGAGCCTCCATGGATCTGGACTTGTTGGTGCAGCTCATCCCAAAGATGCTGGACTGGATTGAGATCTGGGGAATTTAGAGCCAATTCAACACCTTGAATTGCTTGTTGTTTCGCATATCATTCCTGAACATCGTTGGAGTGAGGCAGGGAGCATTATCCTGCTGAAAGAGGCCACTGACTTTATGGAATCCTCCCACAGAGCTTAGTGTCTTTCAAATCCCACCCAAAGATAGGTGGCATGGCAATGAGATAATCAATGTTACTCACGTCACCTCTGTGATCATAATGTCATAGCTGAGCACTGTAAAGGCTGCAAAGAGAAATACTGGTGGTGGGAAAAGGAAGCTCAAATTAGGTCATAACTTCTTCCTAAAATAGCCTTTGTAAATTTTTAATGGCGACGTATCCAGGGTGTAGCCCGCCCTCACCTATTGTCAGTTGGACTTGGTTCCCCCTGCAACCCTGTAAAGATAAATGCTAAAGAATGGAGGAAATTTATTGTATATGTATTCAACATGTTCTTCAGGCAGCACGGCGGCGTAGTGGTTAGCGCTGTCGCCCCACAATAAGAAGGTCGCGTGTTTGGTCCCCAGCCTGGGTCCTTTCTGTGCGGAGTTTGCATGTTCTCCCTGTGTCTGCGTGGGTTTCCTCCCACCGTCCAAAGACATGCATGTTTAGGTTAACTGGTGACTCTAAATTGTCTGTAGGTCTGAATTCGAGCGTGAGTGGTTGTTCGTCTCTGTGTGTTGGCCCTGTGATGGATGAATGGATGCTCTTCAGGCCTCAAGGATACACGAAATGGATTTTGTGTGGATCGAAACTTCCTTATGCGCCCTGAAGTATGATGGACAGGGAACAGATATCTACATAGATCATAAGAAAATTTGAAATTTCATTGGGAGAACTACAAAATTGTGTGAGGATCAAGCCAAATCCCAGAGCTGCCATATGTTAATATTCCTCATGTCATATATATATAAACAGATTGAACATGGAAAATTCTGGCATTGAAAGCCTTGATGACGCGGTCACTTGAACAGCTATATAAAGTTAGAGATGGCTCAGACTTCAAACATGTCTGAAAAAGGATAAATGCTATATGTAAATGCTGACAACATGTGTTAGCATTTGTTAAAAATCATTTTATATAACAAAGCTCATTATTTATTATTTTGGTAAACCTTTAAATCCAAAAACAGAAGAAAAAAGCTTTTTTTCAATTATTTCCCATTCATTATGTGCAACTCTTTAATTTTTCCATTACAGAGTTAATCTATCCAACTAGATTGGATTAATCTAATGAACCTCTAAGGGGTTCAGATGTGACTGAAGAGAACCATCCAAAGTCCATTAATTCAGCCTGCTTCTTTTTTTAACCCATAGCCTAGCCCTTGAGAAGCCGTAGTGAGGTGCAGTTTAGGATTTCTGCTGGGTCAGGAGTCACCATATCAACCCTGAACCCTTCAGCCAAAGACACCTTCAGCAGCTCCTCCATAAAACCCTGTATGTCCATGATTTCACAGGGGCTCTGGTGCATATTCATGATGTCGTCTGACCGTGTGACCTCTGGGCTACACACAGTTAGCCCTTGGTAGCGCTGTTTGTCATACTGGTCCTGTGGGAGTTCATCAGGCCTCGGCACCCACTCCAGTTTCAGCCTGTTCTGTCTCGGGTTGCACGGGTGGGGGCTTGTGAGACCCTGGGAGGTTTTGTAAGAAAAGCGCTCACAAAGCAGACCTAGGAAAGCTCTCCAGGTACAAAAGAGGTCGACTGTGAAGGCTTGCACAGAGCATGTGCGAAGCTCATAGTTTTCTGGCCCATGTCGCAAGTTAAAGTGGAGAACACGGACCTGGAATGAGAGGGTACAGTAAGCTGACTAGACATTCTCCTAGGAAAACATAAATAAAGAACCGGTCTTCCACGTCCAGATGCATAGAAACCTCTGCTCTTACGACATGTATCTACAGTAAACATAAGCTCAGAATGTCATATTTGAATTTCATGAAATCTCTTGAATGAAACTGGAGCTTAAATGCTCTAGTATGTCTTTGTAAATTTAATCTCAATTAAAGTTGAGGCCTTCATTGCCTCATGAGTAAAACTGGATTAACCTATCCCTCAGCTTTAATGTTCTGTGGTACCACTACTCTGTTAGTTTCATGTAAAACAAATTTTTTGAAGAATATGCCCATTTATATATATATATATATATATACCTTCTTAAAGGTACTTGCACCACACTTTTCCTAAATCCATTATTTGGTCTAGACAGTCTATATTCGATTGCCAAAATACAAACAGCTAGTAAACATCCTATGCAGATACTGCTGGAGAACTGAAGCAGCTGCTCTGGTTACTGTTACTGTTATTACACAGTCTGTATAGACAGTGTTGAACTTTTTACTGGAATCAGATACCAGGACCGAAGAAAAACAAACTTTATTCTTATTTTACAAAAAGGGCTAGAAACAGGCTTATAATCAATAATATGAAATATTAAATAATTTCATAATTTTCTGAGATATTTCTAGTGGAAATATTAAAGATAAAATAGATATAGATAGAAGAGATACTGTAGGCTCCTGTCTCCTTACAATCAATATAAAATATCATCCAAGGTGGACTGAAAATCAAAAAGGTGACTTCAGTACATACCTTGGACTCAACATTAACAATAATCATAGCTCCAAGAGGCCCACCCCGAAGGCTGCGTGGAACCAATGCTTCATATCGGCGGATTTCCTCCAGCAGGGGGTGTATCTGGAAGAAGTCTGCCTCTCTCTGCAGCAGTGTCAACTCTGAAAAGCTGTCTGGCAGGTCCAGGGAGCTGGATCGCAGGTAATTCAGAATATACCTGAACACTTTACCATCACGGTCTATGAAAATATTTCCTTTGATATCCCTGAGCACAGGAATTTGTCCAGTAAACATGGCACCTAGCATTGAGTCACGGCAGCGGGTCAGAGTGTCCAGGGTTGTGGTGTAAATTTCTCCACCAACATTTAATGACACTGGGTCCTGGAGAGAGTTGCTGTTGCTGTCCAGTGAGTTGAGGTTCAGCATCCTGGATGTGAATCTGTGTTTTTCTTGAGATCTTGTTAAGTCTTACGCGAAATTGTTCTTAGGAGGACAAGGACCCCACTGCTCTGGTCAGGAATGCTGCAGACTGAGAGATGTCGATGTTTCAAGTGGTTTTTTTTTTAACTCCAAGAAAGACTTGTTTCCTTTAACAGTCCGTAAAGCACAGCAGTAGCCAAGATACGGCCAAGTAAAAAGAGATGCAGGGATATCTGCCAAGTCAGTTTCCACGGACGTTTAAAAGCAGGTTCAAACCTGTAAGAGGCTGCTGCTCTGTCCCCTCTAATTGTTGCTCCACAGCATAAATCTCATCCTTTCAGATTTAGATCCAGGTGTTTCCTATGAGCTTTTGTAATAAAATTTTTTAGTCTTTGTTGATGTTTGTCAGCCAACAGCAGGCCTAAAGCAGAAAGGCAGCAGGGCCAAATTGACCAGACCAGCATGCTAATGACGGGACACTTCTGGCTCCGTCTCTACGAAGCTTGCTTTTATTCTCAGTTCTTACCCCCTGATCTTTCTCACACACAGACACTCTCTAACACTCACACTCTTTCTCACTCTCGCACACACACACGCACTCATGCACACACACACACTGGAGCTGTCTGAGCAAGACACGGGGGACTGGGCAATTTGTCTGAAATGCCCCTGTTAAAGTGACAGTCCAAGCACTGAAAAGTGCTTTTTATCCTCTTTGAACAAATGAACAATGTCTTCAGACACTTTTCATTTCAAATACCCTTTGAATGAAAGGGTTTCTTTTTTTCCAGACAGCATCAGAAAAACGAAACAAAATGAATCCGCTAACTAAACAACAGCAAACTGAATTACACCAGTTTAATTACATTGCAAGATGAGACTAACAGAGAAAAGTAAAAGGTGTCACAACATTGTTGTGCATTATGAGCAATATAATGGTTGTAGTGTTACAATAGACTTTCTATTGAAATGGATGTTTACTCCAGGTCTGAAAAGTGAAGCCAATGCTGTAGTGACTTTAACTTGACCGGCAGGGGTGACTTCTCTGGTTGCAAAAGAAGTCAGATTGTATTTAAGCCCATGGGAAAATGTATTTAATCATTTCATTTAGTTTAATTAATTTAAGTGACTTTTTGAACTTTAGTTTCAAGTCTTCTTGTATACAACATGATGTTCAAGTGGTCCAATTTGGAGGAAATTAAACCACAAAGCAGGGTATGCATTGGAGTGTGGCTACAGTGTGATTGACAGACTACCATCCACTGCCAAATTTATAAACTGGTTGCTTCAAAGTGGAAGTTTATTGGGTGACCTTATTACAGATCGACACCTGGATGCTACAGAGACCAACAAATAATATAGTGAGCAGGAAATGCAAGTGAAGTTGTGTGTCCATCATTATGATAACCCAGCTGCCAGTGCAAATCAGTTTTTTTTTTTTTTGTTTGCTTGCAAGAGCCACATTGGTATTTGTTTTATTTTTGTGATTTTAAAATGTAATCCTGAATAGTGTGATATGTCAAGTTAGAATGCTTGAACTTTCTGCAATATAAAATACAATGTTTATTGTTCTCTGTGTTTTTCCTCACATAACAAATAGTTAACTGCTATTTTGAAGAAGTTGACAAGTTTAAGTTGTGAAACACCTAGTTCCAACTTAAATTTGGGAGTTGAAAACACCTGGTTGCTGTAAGGTGTGGGTAAGGAAAGTGATAGTAACTTTGTGACATCTCACAGGGCGGAACATATTTCTCTATAGGTCTAGATTAACCTATATATTATATATATATATATACATAATGAATCATGAATTAATTTATAATGGTGAAAAATCAAACACCCAAATGTGCTGTTAGTTCTTGTCATATTTAAGGTGAATAACTCAAAAATAAGAGCTGGCAGTAGCAGCAGCAATGCATTAGTTGGTACGAGCACACACGTGCATGAGAGACACAGCAATTCAGCCTCAGAGCACATGCAATATCAGCAGGGTGTTCCCAGCATCATTCCACAGTGCTAATATTTTCATTGCATAGTATTCGTCAAAAACTATAACTAAATTGAAACCACAATGATATGGGCCGGTTTTTCTACTAAATACTATGAGGTGAGGGTAAATGTCTGATCCGACTCCAAGTAAGAGAGCAGATGAGCATCTGTCTGAATATGATCTTACGAGCATTTCATACACAGATTCAAAAACAGAACATGTGATCACTGCGTGTGTGTATGTGTTAACCTTTATGTGGAGTACGGTCCTGTCAATGGAATCGGCCTGCACCAAAGTCACTGTGCATCCACCAAATCCTCCTCCTGTCATCCGACTGCCGAACACTCCCTCCACCTCCATAGCTGCAGATACCAGCTCATCCAGCTCGCTGCAGCTCACCTCGTACAGATCCCTGCGACAGGGACATTAAGTTACCACACACCTCCCCCAAGCTGGCCTAAACCCTGGCTTGTGACATAGCTCCTTTGACCATACCTGAGAGAGTTGTGACTCTCTACCATCAGCTTGCCAAACTCTTTGTAGGCCCCTCTCTTCAGACTTTCAGCAGCTTGGGCAGTTCTCTCTATTTCTTCAATCACATGTCTTGCCCGTCGATAGGTAACATCATCCAGTCTGTCCTTTGCCTCTGAAATCATCAGGAAACATAAAACAAAGTTAGTTTTTCTGCAGAATCTTACTGAAACTGACTGGTTGTGTCTTCCTCCTGTTGCCTATAGCCTATAGATCTGCTCTGCACATTTTCAATAAAGTGCAACCTGTCACACTGTAAAATGTTGAAAAACATAATATTTTTCCGTGTATTATGACAATTACTATGATAAGATACTGATAGAATTTTATAAAGAATAAAAACAGGAGCATCAAAATAGAAAACTGGTCAGCACCAGTGAGATTTAAAAGGAAGTCAAGGAGTCAAGAGACAGAGGGTGAAACTCCAACAAACAGAATTTTCCCTTTCAGTTACGTCCTGAGTGTTTGATCACTACTATTGCAATAATAAATGGCCTGGAATTATATTTGGCCTCCACATTGTTATACAGATGTCAGCTGATAACATTTTTGACATTTTCTGCAACACAGTCCTGTCGGGATTCCTTAATTTTCTTTTTCCAAGTTTTCTTTGGTTGAGTAGTGGGGGCCTGTAGCACCATGTGGTAGCATACAGCAAAGGAACAAAAAGCAGGAAGCAGGATCTCAGTTTTTTTTGTTTTTTTTTTACAAAAATACTTTCCACCATCCCTTGCCATATTTTGTCTGTGGCAACTTTGGTGTGAAAACATTTTCCCATTATTTTTGGAAACATCTAGCCTCTCAGAGAATTTCCTCTTTAATTTTCCAACTTTAAAAAATGAGAGAATGGAAATCAACATTTAATTGCTAGGTTCTTTCGGTGTGTAAATATTAACATGTATTTTGTTTTGTAGTCATGTGTACACCAACTCATTTATCAATCAAAAATGCACATAATTGTATAGATCATGGAGACTATGACACTAAATCATCAAAGCAACCGTAAAATGTTTTTTAGGAGGTTTTGGTTGCTGTATTTGGACTTACACACATGAGATAGGTACTATCCTCACTCTTGGAATAGCAAATGCCAAACTATTCCATCAAAGGAAAGAAACTGGAGCAGAATGGGACCACAAGAAGAAGGGGCAATAAAATATAGGAAAAGAGAGAATTACATCAGTGGAATGGAAGAGGACAGGATGAGGACAGGATCAAACTGGAATCAGGACAGCAACCTGGCCCAGGACAGAAAAGGACAGTTGGCATAAAATAAGCACGTCAAACAGAATGGACGAGTTCAGGGTAATAAAAAAAAATTTACTTAACACCTTCCAGGTCTTTTATGGTAGCATCTCTGAGACTGGCCTTTCCTAGGATGCGGGCAGCCTCCTCACACTGTTTGCGTCTTGTGGGGTACTCACTGCCAGTGAGAGAGTGCTTAACATTGGAATTGGTGATGAGAATGACGAGATTTGGATCTGCCAGGGGAATAGGGTTGACTTCTAGTGACCTAGGTCAAAAAACACATATGTGTATGACTAATAATCTTGGATTTTAATGTGCACAGATTCCTTGGCTAGACTCGCCAGTGGTAACAGGGATTAATCTACTCTCACTGGACATTTACGATACCTGCAGTCAATGAGCAAAGCATGTCCCTCCCTGCCAAAGACAGACACAAACTGATCCATGATGCCACAGGGCACACTGGCATGAGTGTGTTCAGCTTGCTGACAGGCCAGTGCTTTGGCCACCTTGTCTCCATCATCTTTTGAAACAGGACAAACAAAGAACATCACCTAAATGTAAGCCAAAATGTTAAGTGTAGTGCTGACTTGGGTGGTATCCCAAATTAAACATCTTGATACAGTCCATCTCAAATACGACCATATATCTTGTTCTCACTGGAACCAGGTTATTACCTCATTAGATTGCTGAATTTTGCATTGTTTTTTTTTTATTTATTTATTTTATAATGAAATTATAATTTAACAAAATGAGGGTCAGCAGTTAAAAATTTTTTTGGTATGAAAAATAATGCAAACAGCAGCAAATATTGATACTCAAAGGTATGTCAAAAGGAAATAAATCTCTTTAATTTAAGTTTACTTTAGTGCCACCAAGTGGTGAACTTCCATGAAGCTTGTGCACATATAGCCTGCTGGGGTAGCTGCCTGTACTAAAGCTGTCAAAATCATTGTAAAACAAGTTCCATCTTTCTGGAGTCTCTAAAATAGGATGTTTAGAAAGTTTGGTGATGAATGGATCGAGTATGGGCACACAGTGCTTTAAATCCCAGACCTGGGACCTTTCTCTATGGAGTCTGTATGTTCTCTCTGTGCCTGCATAGTTTCCCTTGGGGTCCTTTCTAGTACCCAAGACATGGATGTTAAGATTAACTGGTGTGACTGACTGTCAGTCTCTCTGGAGTGTATAACACCCCCACCCCAGTTCAGATGGGATTGGCTTCAGCCCTCTGCCACCCTGCACAGATGCGCAGAATAGATAATGGATGGATGAACAACTGGGAACATGACCTGTTGTGATTCATAAATACATTGAAAGTGGTTCTTATATGAGCAGTGTAAAGGTGCCTCCTAATTGGATTTTCCTCCATACTACTGTAGTTGAGCTGAGATAATCTCACTGAATGACATTAGACCCAGCTCTTTCTCCTCTTATTGCTCAGTGTACTGATTGCTGTCACTACACAAGGAAGATCCCTTCCTGACTGCAGTTAACTGAAAATCAGAACCATGAAGTGACTGTAGTTCATGTAAACAGAGTCTGACCTGGCTTGAGTTGCTGCAGGAATGTGTAGAAGGCCACCTCCAGAGAGGCGGAGCTGGAAAGACCTCCTCCCAGAGGGACACTGCTGGCTATGACTGCCCTGAAACCTGCCAGAGGACGAACTGAGGTATGCAAGAAACAAAGATAAGGCATATTAGTAATTGTTCTCGTTCACTTTAGGTCACACATGAAAAATCTACTCAAATTCCAAGTCATGTTTATGGTCCATTTGTTTACCCCTGTAATGCTGTATAACACCCTTCACGTAGTTTGCCCAGCTGGGTGTCCCTGGACACAGCGGTGATTGATCACTTGGCAGGCTGAAGTCCACCCTGTGAGGTTCATCAACATCCTCAGTTGCTGTTACCACGGTTACATTCTGACCAGAGGTTTGACTGCCTACCACCACAGTCACAAGGGGCAGCGCCTGGCTCAGCAAACCCAAACAAACAGAGGTGCTGCGTGATTACAGTAACTTCCTGGTCAGAAGTCTTGCAAGTACCAAATTCAAAAACATGAAAAATGTTGTTATATTAATCTGCAAGAACTTAATAGTAATAGTGACTGTGATCATTTTATTCAGTCTGCCACAAGTATAACACACATTACATTGCTCTATTTTTATTTTCAATGGCATTTGGCCTTGACAACAACCAGTTGCACATTGCCAACGTGTGAGCAGTGGAAGTGATTTTACCATTGGAAGAACAAATCCCTGGTTGTAGTCAGTGTGCTCCCCTATCAAGTTGACTCTTCCAGGAGCACACACCGCCACCTGTGGCGCCTCTCCCCCGAACACCTGCCCGAACAGGCGGCGAGCATCCGCCACCAGCTCGGACACACCGGGACAGGAATTGGCCATTCAGAAAACAGGCAACTTGAGCGCGTGACAGGAGTAAAATTTACATATATATAGTTCATTGACAACTGAGAGGGTGAGACATACGCGCAAACTTACCAGAAGAGTAAACACTAAATAATCACATGCAAACTGGAAGCTTGTGACTTAGTCGCGTGCTCCTACTTCCGGGTGGCGTGTGATTGTTGTGAGGCTCTGATTGGTGGAAATCCGTCACCTGACACTGAATACGTATTTACAGGTTTGGATCACTTTTTGTTGAGTTTTGCCTCCAGCACGAAGCTGTTGTCCTGGTTCGGACCTGTTAACGGACCGATTCTATCGTTTTTCGTTTTTTTTTTCAGAAGCAGGACGGAGGAAGGCTCCTGTCTAAGCTGTGACGAAAACCCGGGGACCGAGCCCACATCCCAGCAGCAGCAGCAGGCTTCGTTATTATTGGTTGAAAAAAGAGGTGAGATGGTGGCACCTGGTGGCTAAGCTCGCAATATTTGAAAAACTCTGCTGGTGACATTGGTGATGTCTCAAATTTAAAATTTCTTTTCTGGACAGGTTAATGCTTTTCTTTACGTATTAAACAAATGCGGACCGTATTAGTAATCTACATGGTAGCCTTTTAGTTTGAAGGCCAAACTGAGGCAACGTTTAGTCAGACATTTACACTATAATCATTTGTAAAGCTGAGAGTGGTAGGGATTGACTGCTGAGAGTCAGAGATAAGCGCCCTTAATGAGCCTCAAAAGTAGAAGAAGAATATGTTTCCTGTAAACTACTCCGAGTATTCAGGTGCAGCTGAATGTATTGTTTTTAAACGATTGATAGGACAACGCTTGCCTTTGAACAGTAGAGGGCGACCTCTGAGCGCCCGGTGTACCGGAAGCAGGATGTAAGAGAGAAGTCTGCACGACGTGGCCGAAGAAGAAAAACAACAACAACAACAATGGCCGCCGACAGTGATGTGAGTTTCTCTGACGGATATAATTAGGGGATTATTCAGTCAAATGGCTCATTGCATCGTGGCAGCGCAGCTTTAAACTTGTACATCTCATTACGGCAGAGGTGAATTTAAGTGTAACTTGAACCTGTGTCCGTGTCTTCCAGCCCGAGTCTGAGGTGTTTGAGATCACCGACTTCACCACTGCCTCGGAGTGGGAACGGTATGCGAGCTCACCATCACTCCTCAGGATTCACCTCTGTACTCACCGGGTCATATTAGCTATAACGAGTAATGATAACTGCAGCATCCACCATGACACTCATCGAAGTTACCACTTATCGTTTTCAAAACATCTTTCGTGTTATTTTGGCGTTCTCGTTAGGACTAACGAACCCAATTCTGCTTCATCAGCGAGGTTTCTAGTTAAACGCATTACTTCGTAGTAATAAAACCCTTTATTACAAATATCATTGTCGGTATAACATGCTGCGTAGTGTTCTGTCACAACAATAAATTTAACAAAAAACAACAACCAAAGAAAACAAACAAACAAACAACAACAGCAAAAAAAAAAAGAAAAAAAAGAAGACAACCGACCTGGGGTTGTGAAAAACAAAACTTTCTAAAAATGGAAACATTGGCTCTCGTATAGGCAACAGAGGCTCTGAGCCACTCTTTTTCATTGCCTGGCGGATTTCTTACTTTTCTCTATGGAATAAAAATAATGCTGCAAAATTCAGATAAACACTCTCAGAAACAAAATCAAAAACCCACTATCTAAAACATTTTCTTTTAGATAGTGGGTCCAGTTGGGCTGGAGGTGGTGACTGCTCTGTTGGGACCAGAAGTCCTCAGTTTCGGAATACAAGCTTTAAACATTTCTCTGTGGACTGGCCCCTTGGATACCCTGATACTTTCACAGCATTAATACAGAACTGTGACCTGATTTATACCTGATGAATTATTGTGCAAGTGAGTGTTCTAATTCCGTTCCACCTTCTAGTGAAACTGGTGCACATAGCCTGTGAGTACCAACAGTCCAAAGCCCAAAGATATCAGTTACAGTGATATAAAATTGAATAGAATACATTTTTGATGACTTAAATGAATAATTGTTGTTATCATCTAAAATTCTGGCTGATATTCCGACAATCCAATTTCTTGGGAACAATTGTTTATGTGGATCATTATTATAACTATTATTATTTATGTTATTATCTTTGTCCTGTACAGTTATTAAAGTATGCTACACTGTGTATGACCGACCAGTCCCTGTAGCTAAAAGCATTTTATCTGACTCATTCTAGGTTTGTGTCCAGAGTAGAAGAGGTGCTAAATGACTGGAAGCTGATTGGGAACTCTACTGGAAATGTGCCTGTAGAAAAGGTATTCTTCTGTAATGCGACCTTAGCTATTCAGCTGAATGACAACAGTGAGCAGTTCGATCTTCACCTGTTCTTTTCCTATGTTATTTGAACCCAGGGTGAATACACTAGTGGAACGTGGGGGGAAAAGTCTCAGGATATAAATTTTGCTGACTTTAAGTTCTTCATAACTCACTATTTCCTGAAACAAGAAGCTGAGAAGGACGATGAGAAAGTCAAGCAAGAGGAAGGTATGTGGACAACTCATGTGGTGAATAACATATGCATCGTAACTTAAGGTTTGACTGTAACAGATGAAAGAGAGTTGACTGTCTCTTGTTTGTGTCTTCTCTGTTCAGATGCCTTTCCCCTGGCGATGCAAGACCTTCTTTGTATGAAGAATGATTTCCCTCCCCGAGCCCACTGCCTGGTCAGATGGTGAGTTTCACATGTAATATACTGTTCTGGCTGCTATAAAATAATTTACATGGATTAATTCCCCCATCTTCTTTACACAAATGCCAAACCAAATGAATTTAGTTAGATTGAATGATATTTCAATTTAATTACAAAAATGTATTTCCTTTACCATTAAAACTAAATCTGTCTTCGTTATGATGAGAGAATATCAATACGTACCACCTTGCTTTCTATAAGAGACCAGGCGTAATAACAAGACAAAGCAGAGGTAAATTCCATGCTGATGTGTGTACTCTGCTGTATTTGTATCTGTGTTGACAGGTATGGCATACGAGAGTTTGTTGTCATCTCCCCGGGAGCTAACTGCGAGGCAATCATCAGTGAGTCCAAATGCAATCTGCTTCACAGCTCCATTTCCATTTCTCTGGCTAACAGCGGCTGGTGAGTCACCTTCTTCCTTGAAGTTGTTTTTCTTGTTGTAAATTTTAGCAGTTGAACACACTGTTTTCTCCAGAAGACACTATAAATAAATATCATCAGAATAATGATATCAATGCTGTTGCAGATGCCTCCCCAAGTACATTTCGTCTTCTTCCCTGTTCATCCCAAACCAGCTCCAGCCTGGAGAGGAGCAGTGTCCAAGAGATAGAGACAGCACACTGATGGTTTTATTCTAATACCTTTTTCTGTTTGTCTGTCTGCATTCAGCCAGGTGCCTATATTTGTTCAGGTTCAGCAGAAGTGGAGGCGGATGTACACTGGAGAATGTCAGGGACCAAGCGTCCGCACCGACTTTGAGATGGTTCACCTCCGCAAGGTGCCAAGTCAGTACAACCACCTGTCAGGCCTGCTCGACATCTTCAAGGCTAAGATAGTAAGTGCTATGGTGAAAATCTCTCTCTATAACAGTCAGAGCTTCCTTTCATTCATTTTATATGACTTTTGATACTTTCTCTTCTGTGATTCCGATGGACTGACCACCTCATTGGTCCACTGTGTTTGAACTGGTGTGAAACAATTACAAGATGATATAAAGAAAAAAGTAATACGACCTCCAATCAAAATAAGTTTAGAATAAGAAAGGCCAGACATAAACTCAGTATCAGTTGAGTAGAAAATCATGGCAGTCAAAGTATGTACGAAAGTATGTACATATGATATTGCCTAAAATTATGTTAACTAATCACAGTGGCCTTCCTTAAAACAACATTGTCGCTAATGCTTTGTCCAGAGGCATAGAAACTTCCAGTTTAAGATAATCCATGTGGGTCACAAGTGGGAAGTGGCAGGTCCTGTGCTGAAGGCCTGTGAATATCTTCAGGTGCTCTGGCTGTTTAATTCATTCATCTTCCGGTTATCCATTTCCGGGTCACGGGGGGTGCTGGAGGCAATCCCAGCTCACACTGGGCAGGGGCAGGGTACACCCTAGACAGGTTGCCAGTCCATCAAAGAGCCAACACACAGAGACAGACAGAGACGAAAAACCACTCACACTCAGACTCAGACCTACGGACAATTTAGAGTCACCAATTAACCCAAACATGCATGTGTTTGGACGGTGGGAGGAAACTGGAGTACCTGGAGGAAACCCACGCTAGCACAGGCAGAACATGCAAACTCCGCACAGAAAGGCCCCTTCTTGTTGTGAGGCAACAGTGCTAACCATTAGGGGTGTAACAGCATGTGTGTACCGTTATTACGTAGTGTACTGTTACACTCCTACCAACCACTATTCCGCCGTACAGCCCTCTGGTTGTTTATAGTTGATTATACCTGAAGTCTGATAATTCTAGGTGAAAAAAAAATGGAAGACATGATGAGTTTTGTGTAGTTCCTGATACAGTTTAGTTAGAAACCTTCAGATAGTGTAAAGCAGACAGCTGGTTAAACTACATCCTCTTGTCTGTCTGTGTTCTTCTCAGGGCTATTCGCTGTCCCCTCCGCCCCCCGTCAACATTGCAATCCGTTTCACCTACATTCTCCAGGACTGGCAGCAGCACTCGTGGCCACAGCAGCCTCCAGGTATGTTCGCAAAGCACAGAGGATCAAGTGGGTACAATGGCAACCTCCTTGGTCTCAGCAGAGTTCAGAGATAGTTCTTGTCATTCCAGTCACTGAAGGCCATTGTCAGTTTCCCGTATTCTTCTTCCTTTCTGTTGCTCCTACACCACAACCGCTGTGTCATCCTAGTATTTTTGGATGTGGCAACATCTGCGGAGTTGAATTTAAAGTCTTACAAGGGTAGATTTCAGTTAGAATGGAGCTAAAATGTTAAAGTTTAATAAGTCAAACATCTTTATTTTTACATATAATACAGATAAAAGTCTATTTACTTCCAGTTCTTAAGCAGTTTGATTTGCCCTTTGTCAGTATCCAAGATTTTTTTTATCCTAATATAGTCAATATTTTTTAAAGTCACTGCATGAATAAATAACAAAATGTCTGACAGTGAACTTGTGTGATGTCGGACAGTGCAGGTGCTTTACCTCTTGTTGTATATCTATGTTAAATTGTTAGTTTGTGTATTTGCTTTTGACCAGACTTTGACACACTCCTTGGAGGGGAGGTGGGAGGGGTTGAGTTTGGAAAACTTCCATTTGGAGCCTGCGAGGAGCCAATCAGGTAAATGTGTTCAACTTGTTAAAATTGCAGAGAGACCTTAACCATGATTTCACTGGATTTTGAGCATATGTCAGTGACCCACAGTTTGAACCTATGAGAAATGTTATCGTGGCCTGATGTAAGAGATATGTTAATGAGGGTTTCATTTTTTTTCTTTATGCTTTTGATGTGTTGACATAAAAATAATGCCAACAAATCATTAACACAAAAAGCCTGGTACACAATAATATACCACATCAATAATATCTTATGTATTTGGTTTTTCTGGCTCTAGTGAACTTCATCTGGCAACTACTTGGCCTCACCTGACAGAGGGCATCGTTGTGGATAATGATGTTTACAGGTAGAGGAATCTCTGGTAGGACTTACCCAAACCTTCTAACAGTGAATGTTTACTATAAAATATCACCCACAACTCCTGTTTAAAGTAAAACTAGAACTAGAAAAGGATTTTAGAAAATGTTTGCTACGTTTATTGACATTTTTGTGGCTGTGAGACCAATGGACATCCTTCAGTCCACTTTAGCTCATTCTGTAAAATACATCTCATACACTTGTGACAGTCATCCCATTGTGGGGTTAGTAGACACGGGGAAAATTTAACAAATGGCAGCATCATTAAAAAACAAGTTTAAATTAATTGAAATGCAACACCCTCCTCCCTCTCCTGAGGTAATATAAAAAGAAAAAGTAAATTTGTAACAAAGGAATAACCTAAACAACAACATTTGAAGATACACGCGTCCCCTAACTGTGATGTTAACATCCAGACATATAGTACAACTAAAGCACTTTAAAAGGGCTCACTTGAGACTTACCTAATTATTACCAAAATCATAATAATAGTTTTGTTATGAAGCAACTGGGAAAACAAACTAGAAGTAAAATTCCAAAATTTTGGATTAGATCAAAAATCCTCTCAATCTAACTCAGTGTCAAACACTTAGTCTAGAAACATCTATGTATGATACTTCTGACCCCAAGTCTTTTGTTTCTTGACCAGATGTTTATAGTAGGAGCCTTTAATGAGTGACATTTGATGAATGTAACCGGCATTGTTCTCCTCTTTTACTAAACTGCCCAATATCATGTTTAATTTTTTTGTATTCAAGGGAATAAAGGGAAAATAAAATGTCTTGCTCTTCAGAGCTTCTCTACCAATGTACCCTTTGCCCACCACCCTCCATTTGTCCTGCTGGTCAAACTGTCATCTTCTGGCTTATGAAGTGGCATAAAAGGTCATGTTGGTTGTTATGCTGCACAACCTGCAGATGTTATTACTGTCACTCATGTTGTGACTTGTTGGGTTTCTGCAAAACAGGGTCACAGAGTCCAGTCCCCTTTTAAAATAAAAGATATTAATGAACCAAGCAGTGAAATGATTTTTAAGTGAACCCAGGATATTGCAGTTTAGTTGGACTTAAGGAAGTTTAATGTAACAAACTTTAAATCAAATCCGTTGTTTCTGCGTGTGATCTGGCAGTGACCTCGACCCTCTCCAGGCTCCTCATTGGTCGGTGCGAGTCAGAACTGCTGAAAACCCTCAGTGTTTACTGGGTAAGATCAATCCCTCTGTGTCCAGTACGAGCACAATTATCCTGTATGTGTGTGTGTCTTCTTTTGGCTTTTCCTTATTTGGGGTCACTACAGCAAGTCAGCCGGACTTGCATGATTAGATTTAGCTACAGTTTTACGCCGGATGCCGAACACAATTATCCTGTAATTCTCTTAAATCATGTGTTTCTTTCTTTAAGTCTAATTCCTGTCATCTTCACAGTCTCTGAGTTGGATTCATTTACGTCATGTTCCTTTATCATACTGTAATTTTAACCCTAATTCTAACCCTAACCCTAACCTTTGAAGTTGAGGGCTCAGACTCACGGAGCGGGATGTTGCTGTGAGCAATCTTTTTTTGGCTTTTAAAATCATTTCTCTCTCAGGAAATTGTGTATGAGCTATGAAATGTGACCCAAATAGCCACAGCCCTTCATGCCATTTGTTCCGTTGACACAGTTAAACAAACATGACACACGACTCCAGCTCAACATGCTTGACATCAAAGCCTCTTGGACCACAGTAAAATGAATAGAACTTGTTTTAGTTTTGACTTTAGCTATACCAAATTTGGTGTTCAGCTATAAATAACAGTCGGAAGTGAAAGTTTTTACTAACGTCAGACTGAACATGCACTTACAAGGCAACATGCCAGAGAGCACGATGACAGCCTTTTAAACTAAGTTGCATGATCAGCTACAATCCCTCTGCTTCTCTCTGTTCAGCACAAAGGGCTTAGAACCCAAACTGCTGCTCACAGCTATAATTATTATGACTGTAATTATCGGATCCTGCACCTTAAGAAAGGCAAAGAATTAATGCCTTCAATGTGAAAGATTTGTTCTATTCTTTCCCTCCCATGCAGGCGACTTGCTGACTGAGTTCTTTAAGCTCTGCTGCAGGAAGGAATCCATTGAGGAGATTATGGGAAGAAGACTGACCGAGGATGAGGGGAAAGGTCAGAATAATGGCTGTCATTTTAATTGTCTGTGATGTCAATACAGCTCATTGACATCAAGTTCGGTTTTGTGAAACACACTGTGATCATCTCCACAGAGAGACAACCTATAGATACACGAATTATACTCTATAAAATATTAGATGGTAAATGCTCTATGTATTTTCCCCTCAGAAAACAATGACATCAGCTCTGCCTTATCAAAGCTGACAGAACCCTCAGCAGCGGTTCCAATACCCAAACTGTCTGTCTCCAATATGATGCACAGCGCTCGGAAGCACATCCGGCGCCACAGACGCGTTGATGAGTCACCGCTCAACACCGATATACTCAATTCTGTCCTTCTGGTGAGAGCCGTTCCTGCTGACTGTTTGATTGTCAAGAAAAACAAATGTTAGAATAAGTAAATTCTAAGTATAATGAATGTTTTTGATCGATAAATGCAACTGTGCAGGGGATCCCTTCTGCTGGGTTAACATCACCTGTTGGCAATTTGGTGACATGGGTTGAAATTATAGTTGTGGTATTGTGGTGTAAATTGTCCATTCATTAGTATTAAATTGGTAATAAAATTCAGGGAGAAAAATGAAAGAGGCAGGTGGATAGTAAGAAGTACTCTGAAGCAGACTTTGGCTCCAGCCCCTGCAGTGGTCACTGTCCATCTGGTCCTCTGAATTGACTGATTTTCTTTATTTATTCTCCACCTTGTTGGAATTTTGTCTTTGGTTTCTCCCATTGGTATGTTAAAATACACATTAAATACCTGACACATAGAGCAATACATAGAGCAAAATCAGCAAATCATAGGCAAATCAAGTACTGAACTCTGTTCAGTGTGATCACAGCTTGACAACAGACTTTGAAGATATACAATATCTTGTGGCTGCTGTAGCAGGCAGAACAAAATTGGTAACTCCATTATTACAGCCTTATCAGTGTCTTTCATTCAGCTCTAAGGCTGTGCTCGCCAGATATTCAGTAGGGACTGATCAGCACTTTGACATAAATGTGTATTTGAATTTCTTCTTTTATGTAGTTTTTTTTGTTTTTTATTCCTGTGTGTCTCAGTATCTGTTCCCGGACGCTGCTGTGGAGAAGTCATCAGATAACAGCAAGAATAAAACGCCTCAGTCAAACTCTGAGCTGGATAAAAACTCTGACTACGTATGTTTGCTTGTTGGCGACCTACATACTGTGACAGTTTGACAATTAAACACCAACCAGGTCACACATAAGGGTTCAGTACACTCATGTTTATCTAGTCCAGGGCAAAACCATACACACATTCAGCACAAAGTTCTTACCAGAAAAGCCAACCCATTCCACTATGTCCTGCCCTAAATCAAACTCTTCCACAGGCTGACAGACTGTACATGTTTATTCCTCCCTCTCTATCCTTGTGCAGAACCTTTTCCTCCACCTAAAGTCAGCACCATGTGACAGTCTGACCTACCGGCTGGCACTGTGTGTATGTCTTGTCAACTACAATCATGGTGGGCTGCGGGCTGTTGCCCACCTCTGGCAGGAGTTTGTCCTAGAGTTACGCTACCGCTGGGAAAACAGCTTTCTCATTCATGGGTAGGTACAACACACATATAGGGCTTCTCTCTAGTTCAGTCTTGTAGACAAACCACCAGAGATTCGTATCAATGTTTTTAGATCTGGATCTGACAGAACATAGTAACACCTTCAGTGCATGTTTTTCTGCTAAAGCTCAGTTGTATTAACTGACTTTTGTCTCATTTTCATTTACAGACTGGCTGGTGGACCTCCTGATCTTCGCTGTTGTCTTCTGCATCAGAAGTTACAGGTAGACAGCTGAAGCACAAAACTCACACAGTGTGAGGTTGAACCTTGAGGAAAAATGACAAAATGCTATTCAAAGTCACAAGAGAAATAAATATGTGGCTGTTGCTGTGGCTGAGATGTAAAGTCAAGATTTATTTTTTAACAACTAACTTTCTTAAACTTTTTTTTAATTTATTCAAAAATACAGAGAAGCTTCAGTGCCAGCTGTAGACCAGGGGCCGGATGTAATCTTGAACAATCATATAGGAAACACCTGGCCACAGGTGTCAGTGTATAAAACTGTTAATGTTACATTTAGGGATGTCCGATAATATCGGCCCGATATTAGCATAATTATGTAATATCGGTGAGAATCGTTATCGGTTTTTCCTCCGATAATGAAAACCCGATAATGCAATGCCTTGGTTTCGCCAAATACGCTGGAATCGCTTGTGGGGTCCCAAGATGTTAACCGGCGCGCGATTGATGACCTCATCAAACCGCACCTGGAGGCAAAATAACAACAACACTGTGTGGCTAGTCGTGGCTAACAAGCTTTCTCACTTGTTGCTACACAAAATGTCCGTGGTCTGGAATGTTAATTTGTGGAATGCCTCTAGTGGGGCATCATAGTAAAAGTAGGTAATGTGTTAATTCCACAACAGGAGATATGTGATGTGACCTAAAAATAGTTTGGGGGAAAAACGGCTCCATATATCGGTATCGGTTGATATCGGAAATTAAGTGTTTCGACAATATCGGCATATCGGATATCGGCAAAAAGTTAATATCGGACATCCCTAGTTACATTATGTTCCCTTATTAAAAGTAAATATCAATTTCACTTTATTTAATTAGTTGTAAAATGGTTTTAGTTATATAATTGTGATTACTTATATATTTGTGTAAAGCACTGTCCACCTGTGAAAGTGTGTGTAATAAACCTGTTGCCATTGACAACTTTAATTTGGATTATCCAGGAAACAGGATTTGCTCAGCTGCACTTCACTGGAGCTGGTGGGTTCAGACAGCCCCTCGACTCCAAATGAGGAGCGGGAATCTTTCTAATCTTTAATGTGCCACTGTACCTCAGTAGGAACAGTTCTTCCAGTGAAATATAAAAAATATATATATAAAAATAATAACACCCTCAAAAAAAACAAACTGGAAATGCTTCAGACAGAGGTCTGCTGCTGATGGCTACAGGTGCATTGGAAAGGCATGCAATATACATATATGATTGAAAGTCAGTGACATATATTCTTCAGGTGTGTGCAACTCAGCCAACAAACCACTACAACTGCTTCTCAAGATCTTTGTTGTTGGTTAGTGGCCTGCCTGTTGTGCATCTTCACAGTGCCCTGGTGCCTATTCAGCTGCAAGAGAATTTAGAATGCCAGTATATTTCCTCAAAAAGATGTATAATAGTTAAAATCACTGCTGTGAGCTTCTTATTAAAGGATTGTGCCAATGTGTTATAATGTTATAATGTTAAAAGCTATTATTATGACTGTGACATTAGAGGAGGTTCTTCTGACCTCAGATCAGTCTGTGAAAATGCTCACAGTAACAGTCAGACCATAACAGGAGAACTTAATGAATATTTAGTGGCTCAATTCCCCTTGCCCTGTACAGATGCTGAACTGCTGTATTGAGAGGAAGAGGGCCAGAGATGAATCTCGCAAGGCTCAGGATGGCAAAGAGAAAGAGCGCCAGGTGTCGGGTGGCGGCAGGCAGAACAGCTCCCCTGCGCCAGACACTTCAAACGCATCTGCCTCAGCGAAGGAGGTGTCTGCAGGGAAATCCTGGGACTCCTGGAGCGACAGTGAGGACGAGTTCTTTGAGTGTCTGAGCGACCAGGGGGAGGCAGAGGCTCCACAGGCTGAGGGAGAGAAGGACGGCAGTAAGAGTAAACCCGAGGGCAGACTACACCCCCACAACAACATGACTCTGCTCAACTCATCTGAGCTTCTCTACGTTCCTGTCACACAGGTCAGGGTCTCTGTCTCTGTCACTGTCACAGTCAGTCTCACACTCACCATGTTTTTTAGTTTAAATATAGAAATTGCCATGTACAAATGCAGCACAGTGTCTTCTTTTTATTCATTTTAATTATAATATATACTGCCCTTCATACCCAAAAATGAAGCTTGTATAGAATTGTTATTAAAAGTCCCATATAGTGGAAGTGGTAGGTACACCTCCATGTGTTCTTTGATTATAAATCAGGTCTAAGTTTGTGATGTCAAGAAAAAGTAGTAACTGCCCTCAACCATAATATAGCCCCGCCCATGTAGACCCACCCCCTAATAATGGAAGAATCTTGTAAGTTTTTATCTCCAATTTGCCAATCAGGAAAGAGGATATTCCCTCCTGATTGCCTCATTACCTGTTACAACTAAAGCTTAAAGTGTGTGTGTCTGTCTGTTCAGGAACCTGCTCCCATGACTGAGGATCTGTTGGAGGAGCAGTCAGAGGTTCTGGCCAAACTGGGCACCTCAGCTGAAGGCACCCACCTGCGAGCCCGGATGCAAAGCGCCTGCTTGCTCTCTGACATGGAGTCTTTTAAGGTGTGACATCAATACACTGTTACTGTGCAGTGAGAGTCACAGTCTGATTATTTTTACAGTCTATATAAGAAAAGTTCCAAAGGTTCATGGCAGATGAACTGTGAGCCCAAAGGGGTCACTGAGGTAACTTTTTTTATTACGCTCATCCAGCCATAGAGGAAAAAACACTTGGGCACGTCTAAAATATACTATTTTCATGCCTCTACATCTTGGTGTCACGGCTTTCAGGTTGCTTGACCGTCCATGCAATTTTCATGAATCAGTATCTTACAATACTTCACACTATTTTTAGAAATGCTTCCAAGCAAAAAAAAAATTTGACCCTGTCACAACATTACTGTACCAGTTTGTACAGATCAAAATAAACTGCAAGCAAACTGCATTGAAGCTTTGATTAAAGTTTCTTTGGATACTGTAGAGACTGTAAGACTGTAGCACATAATTATGAGGGCTTGTAATCATTAGATATGGAAGTCAGAGTTGTGAGATTATGACATCTATAACAATCTAGCTTCATAGTTTATACAGTGTGGAACAATTTCTGCTGCTGGAATCTCTTTGTTCATCTAATGGCCCTTGACTCTGCAGGCAGCCAACCCTGGCTGTGTTCTGGAGGATTTTGTACGCTGGTACTCACCGAGGGATTATGTGGAGGAGCAGGTGGTTGATGAGAAGGGTAACAAGGTGTTGAAAGGTGAGCTTAGTGCCAGGATGAAGATCCCAGGCAACATGTGGGTGGAGGCTTGGGAGACAGCCAGGGTTACACCCGCCCGCCGCCAGAAGAGACTTTTTGATGACACCAAGGAGGCAGAAAAGGTAATTTTCTGTAGTGCTGAACAATGCACATCCACTGTAACGGACATCAAAAGACAGTAAAGACTTTCCCTGGGTGGATGTAATCATTCGCATTCCAACTGTGTGTACGAGAGCAGCAGTGAGTGACACTAAACCTGGATGTTAACCATTCTTTAGGTTCTGCACTATTTGGCAGTGCAGAAACCTGCAGACCTCACCCACCATCTGCTGCCCTGCATTCTCCATGCTGCTATTCTGAAACTGAAAGAGGAAGGTGAGTCATTGCTCATATCAAACATCAAAACATTTCAACAATCCAAAGTGTGTTCCAAATTACTGTTCCTCTTTTTCTGAATACATCATGGGAGTGACGTGGGTCTAACATCCAATAAACCCTTCAGAGCACCAGCTGACATTCAATTTAAAAGTCAGGTGCATTTGTATTTTGACACATTGCTCAGATAATGGAACACCATTTGGTACAGAAACCTGGTACATATTACACACTTACACACACACATACAGACTGAGGGGGAGGGGTGTTTTGTATTGAAGTCTATGTGAAAATGTTCCTACTTCTGACTTGATTTATTATCTCAGTAAATATTTTTCTAATGAGTTTATGATCTCAGTCTCTAGTTTCAAGTCTTCAATACAACACGATGGTCCCATTCAGAGGAAAATAGACCATAAAGCAGGGGATTCATCAGGGGGCGGGGCTACAGTGTGATTGAGTGTACCACACAATCAGGATAGAGCAGAAAGCAGAGCAGATCCTCCCGTCACTCCTCCTTATCTCCACCTTCCCCTCCAAAAATCATACACATACAATGGCTGCCATCACAGTGGGCTGACACGAGTAAAGACACTTCTGTTGCGCCATTTTGACACCAATAAATAACCAGAATATTAAGAAGACCAACACATAATACTACGAAATAAGAAAAATTTGTCTGCAGAAAGTTACTTCAAGTTAGAATGTAAAAATGTAGGAATAATTTAGTCATTTTTATGTATCCTGTGCAGTCTTAACATTCCCTGGTGTATCCTGTCGGGTGCTTTGTTTTATGTCTTCCCAATGCAAACCATCATCCCTTGTTTACTACACCTCCTTTTATCCTCTTCCTCTCTAACAGAGTTGATAGAAGACATTCCCTCTGTTAAGAAAACAATTCAGCAGGCAACATCACAGGCCAGCAAGCTGCTGCACCCACACAACTACGACTACAAGAAGTTAGAGGTCAGTGAGCCGCCAGGCTACACAAGAGCTCCACAAGGCATTGTGCTTTAGGAGGAGGCATCTGACAGGAGGCACAGGCCGTGCTCTATCTGTTGGAACAAATGCTCTGGACTTTAAAGCAGAGTGCATTGGAAACACAAGAAGAACTTGTTTAGAAGAGGTTCATTTCAAATGTGGAGGAACATTTGTTGGAGTTATAGTGCCTGGATCGGAGCATAACTCACAAGAAGCGTGGGATAGATATGATCAGGGGAGACAGAACTCATGCAGACCCCAGTCGCCAGCTTATTTCTTCTCTAAAATGTTTGCATAACAATTGATTAAGAGACAATATAAGATAAAATTTTGTACGCGCATTTCAATTACATCAAAATGTGCATATGGAAAAACCTTTGTTTGTGTGTGTGTGTGTGTGTGTGTGTGTGTGTAACCGTGACTGTCCTCTGCAGGATTTCATTAACCAGCTGATGGTCATGGAAACAGTCATCACCCGAGCGCGCTCACTCAAGTCCAAGTTTGCCTTTAGCGAGGACGAGAAGGGAGAGGACGCAGGAGAGCTGGAGAAGTAAGTCACTGAGCTGGCCTCTCATTGAACTATTGATAAATGATGACGCTGGAAAAGTCTCCTGAGCGAGAGGACGTTTCACTGACTCTTCTGTGGTCTCTCAGGTTCGTCAGCTCCTTGTTGGAGGAGCCGGAGGTCGTAGTGATTGGAGCCGGCCAGGGGCCGGCAGGCAGCATCATCCACAGACTGTTTGTCAATGCTCAGAGGGTAGGAAGTCTCAAATGGAATTTTTTCAACTGATCATTATGTCTGCTTCATATATCTGTCAGTCAGTGTTTGGGTGACATCACATCTTTGACCCTTTCGGAACTGTAGGGCAAAGGCCCGCTCAGCTCCAGCACAAGTAAACCACGTACTGTAGAAAGAACAGCTTGATGTCCAGTTCAAATTCAGCTGGTATCTTTGTATTGATACACTGATTCAGGATCAGCACTGATCCCTTGTAACATTTTCTAAAAAAACTAATTAACATTGATTGAACAAGCCCACACACACACACACACACACGCAGGCACGCACGCACGCACACAGACAGACACAGTAGTGATGGTGCAAACCGTCTGTAGGCGGGAGGAAATGGATCCTTCTCTTCCTCTCTGTGTTCACATCAGTGTCAGCCAGGAATTAGACCAGAGCTGAGAAAACCAGCCTTCTATGAGTCCAGTTGTGTGTTACAGTACATGTGTGAATGCTGCAGTCAGGTCCTCGGGCACAGGTCAGGTTTGTACTTTCTGTTGTTGGATTCCTCCATTCGACCATGTTTTTTTTTTTTTTGTTTGTTTTTGTTTTTTGTCGTTTCTCCTCCTGCTGCTTTCATCAAGCTGGCTGACTTCACCAGTGACGAGGTAAACACAAGCATTGAGACTTTTTTCCCCAAACTCCCAGCATTCCCCTGTACATCTGCTGCTCCTCAGTGACATGCCAACAACAGACACAGACAGAAAAACGCAGATAAGCCAGCAGTGTGTGTGCGTGTACTACACAAAACCATTTTCACTGCACTGGTTTATGCTTCCTGTTGAAAATGCATAAATTCTACACACAGTGAAGTTCTGGGGTTTTTTTTGCGACAAATCTTATGTACATATTCATTGTTTACTTTATAGTGTATTATTGTCTTCTCTCACACAAGCCTGACTTTGTGACTTCTATTTTATTAGGCCTTTAGTTATTAGTTATTAAATTAAATTCTACTTTAAACGCTTTAAAGGTCCAATATTTAATGTGTTTTATTCCAAGTATCGATTTCCAGAAGAAAATGTGTGTGGTTTTAAGAATCTCAAACCATATGTAGTTTTACATCCCCCCCTGGAGCTTTAAGGAAAGTAGGACAAGGACTGCTTTGTTGTAACGTCACAAATTTGCAGGAAGTCCTGATGGCTGGTTTAAAGGCTCTGTTCCTGGATACTGGGAATGTTTCTCTGTGAACTGAGACATTTGATACTTTCTCAATATCAGGAACCTCGGCCTGATTTATAATCAAAGACCACATGATGGTCGACCTTTAGAATGTGTGGACCTTTAATATTAACAGGCAGCTACATAGACTGCTGAATGCTTATGCTACTCTGTGTCTGCTGAATATACAGTAAGATATAAACAATGCAGCCCTCACATATAAAATCCCTATTAACCCTCAATGAGTCCAACAGCCGCAGCTCGGTTGCAAGTACACAACTGAACCGCACACACTCACTGAGTCACATTCTCCTCCTAAGCGGTGGATGCAAGAGACGACAGCCTGTGTCTAACACTGTGTGTGTGTGTTGTGTCTTCGCTTCCTTTCATCTTTTCCTCTGACCTGCTCTGACAGCAGGGCCTGTTTGGTGACATGGAGGTTTGCTCATTAAAAACAGTTATACATGTGGTGGTTTTAGTCTTGTTGCTGCTGTAGAGGAAGGACTCACAACGTCCCCTTGTCTGTCCTCCACAGAGTATTTTACTGGTGACTTTACTGGAATCGATTGTGTTTGTGCATGTAAACATCACATCCAGGTTACAGAAAATCGATGGTTTGTTGCACTTTCATGGCTCTCATCTCAGCCTGATAGACAAAGAAAGCTTGAGTTGAAATAAACCAAAGTTTTCCTCCAGCACATGTTGGACAAATGACTCTGTACCTGCGTTAAAGCTGACGTCAGCAGGAATATTGAAGGAAATTCAACAGAAATGCACATGAATTTGTAGAAGTCTTTCTCTTTCTGGCCAGTCTCCCATCACAGGTCTCTAAGGTCTGAGATCAGAACCAGGAAGTCCAGACATGCAGTTTAAAAACTTCCTGCCTCCTTCAGCTTTAACTTCAGGTGTAAACAGCTGATCCACGTTTCTCATCACTGTTTAGGAAGTTGCATCTTCATCTAGCGCAAGCACAGGGAAGAACCAGCAGGATATAGAGATTCACATTCACTAATGATGATAATGGTAAAGGTCTTTACAGTAAATAGAGATCTGATCTGATCTGATCCCTAGTCTGATCACACCTTCACTGTAGGTACAGTATGAATCTCGGTATTGACAGCACGTGGTATAAGGACGCCAGGCCTCGATAAATTGGATCTGATTTGAGTCCAGGCTGATCCAGGTTTTGGATCTAGTCCTGAGGACGTTTAAACTGCAGCAGCATCCTTGTCCTCGCTGTTAGAGAAGTACACAAAGTTTTGGCCGACAGTGATGAGAAACCTGGATCACACTTGACTCCTGACACAGAAAACTCCTGAGATCAGATGAGAAACACGATGGGACATCAGAGTGAGACGACCGAGCCTGAGATTTTCTGCCTTCTGGAGGATCCAGTTTAAATCCTGTAGCATGTTGGTCTAATGTAGTTCAGAAGCTCTCTGGTGCACCAGTTAGACTGATACAGTTTTTTTTTCTTCTGATTTAGATAATTTATCACCTTCATTGAGCAAAAGAAGCCAAAGTTCACAAATGTTAAAGTTAAAGTGTTCAAAAAGACTTTGAATATTTTTAATTCCAAATGCCACATTTATTTTCCATTCTATTTCAAATAAAAAGAACATGGTAACCTTGGGAACATCTTCTTTTGATCACAGTAGTTTGCATCTATATTTAAGTTGTTTAGAGTCTCAGCATCAACTGATCATCAAATCATATCAAATCAGATTTATTTATATAGCCCCAGTCATAACAAAGTTGCATCAAGGCACTTTACATATAGAGCAGGTCTAGACCAAACTCTTATCCTCATCAATACACATCCAACACATTCACTGTGAGACAGAGGGGACTATAAAGCCTATAGCTGTCTCATACCTGATGTCCTGAGATCATCAATGCCAGGCTGTAATCTTGGCTAACAGCAGGTGACATACCTAACAGTAGCTGACAGCAGCATAGGAAGAAGTCAACACAGACACTTCAGACTGAGGGTGCCTCTTGTCTGAGTCCCCTGCTTCCACTGCTGTTTCATGTGGAGCTTTACTCATTTCAGTGTGCAGGATGGTGGAATCATTGTAGAAGCTGCAGGTTCTCTCAGTCCATCTTGGAGTGTTTTCCTCTTCCCTGTGATGAATGAATGAAATACATATGTGTCATGTCCCATGGTCCCATCAGGAAATGTGTTCACAATTTAACAAAGCGACCTTTGACCTTATTTTGTAGATCTGTTGGCTGGTTTTATTAGTTTGTGGCATTTAGTATAGATTAAGAGTTGACTTCACCATACATTCACCACCTGCCTCTAAAAACACATAGCTCCTGGACAGCAGAGCACCTACTGAGTTTTAATCCGTAGCCCGAAATATTCCAAGTCACATCGCTAATGCAGTCAATGAGAAACATAAAGAAAGCACTGTGGGGGCTCTGATGCTGTATGCTTGTAACTGGTGCATCAGGCTGCAGTTTCCTCCAGCATCTTCTCTGTGTGCTCGGTAACTCTGCTCTCCCTTCCCCCTCAGGCTGCCCTCCTCTCACCACTGGACGAAGACCTGGGCCCTGACAGGAAGTCGAGCGGAGGGAGCAAAGTCCCTGACTTCCCGCCTCCAGCGGGGCGGGAGATTCTGCTGCGCTCGTGCGTCCCCCGTCCGGCGCCATACTCCAAAGCTCTGCCTCAGCGGCTCTTCTGTGTGCTGATGAGGGAGGAGTTCAGGCTGGCAGGGGCCTTCTCCTCTGACACTTCATTCTTCTGAGATGTGAAACCAGGATCCTTTCTCCTGGTTTCTGATGATCATTAACACCTTGTACCAGAACCAAGAGACCAGTTCACGAGACAAGAAGTGATTCGGTCTGTTCATTAAAGTATTTGCACCAATGGTTGTTTGAAACTAGCAGGTGTTTTTATCCAGGCTGCATCGCTAACAAACCAAGGATCATTAGAACGTGAAACTATGAGACTGCTTCATTTCATCTTATAAACATCTGCAGAGATCCAGGCTTTAACACAAAGTATCACTGAGTTGTGTTTGAAGATGAGTGAGGAAAGGGAAGGAAAGAATAAAGTGTTGAAGTCCGTTTGGATTACGATTGACCTCACGGGTCAGTCATGAGCTGCATCTACTTTAATGCTCTTTGAGTTGATCAATTCTCTCAGCACTTTATTCTAATTCAGTTCAACACTGCTGAGCTGCAGAAACCTTTCACTAAATGTTCTTATCTATACATCTTAAGACATCTTCTGTGTTGTCATGGCAGCCACATGGTGTGTGCGGAGCCAACTGATGAAATGCCGGCTCCTGTCCCTGTGGTTGATGAGGGTGATAATGATGATGATGCAGGCTGTTTTGCACATGAAGGCTCATTGATGATACTTCAGAGCTACCACATATTGTTTTTATTTTATGTTCATTTGTGGCAGCAGAGGGCAGTGGAGTCGCTTGTGCGCTTCTATGTAAAGCTGTTGTCATGGTACCCAGTGGTAAATTGTTTGTGGAAGGCATATGTGTAAGAAATGTGATGAATGGTCACTAATCAAAAATAAATGTGTTTTTCTTGTCCCTGGTTTTGTTTATATTGTGTCCACATGAGGATGAACACGTGACAAGTCAAGTTCTCCCACATCAAACTCAGACCGGCCTTTGTAGACTGTGCTTTGTGCGCTGGAACTGAGGGGCCTCACCCAACCCCAGAATAACAAGCCCATTATCCCTCCTCCAAGCTTTACAGTTGGCTCAGTGTAGTCAAGCAGTCAGACCTTCCGGGCCATCAGGCGTGCGATTGCTCAGTTTCCACTGACATCCAATGACAGCTACTTTACAGTGGTGCATCATCCAACATGGCATTGTGCTTTGTGAGGCGAAGCTTCATTGCACATATACATAGATATATTCCTACAGTTGCACTCACTGTTCTTTTGGAGTGAACATCTTTGTTGGGCTAACAGACTTTATTGTAGCTCAGATTCATAAACTGTTTCAATAAAAATTGTGCTAGTCATTCCCAATGTATATTAATATATTTTTAGGGACAGAAACAAGTACCAGTAAAATGTTCCCAGTGTGTGAATGAGTTAGTTTCATGTGTATGCACCTGATGATGATGATGATGATGATGATGAGTTTAAAGGGAAAATAAAACAAAATTGTCACAAAATACTGAGTGAGATGCTTTTATTAGTTGTAACAATACATACTGGCAATATTACAATACAAGAGAAGAGCATTTACTGTCACTTCCTTCTCCTTTTCATCACAATCGATGACCACGTTGGCTTCCAGTCACCGGGCCCTTCACTGACCAGACCTGAGGCCTCAGGAGTCCGGCTGGCTGTTGCTCTGTGGGATTGGACTGGGCTTGTGGAAATAAGTAAGGTCATGGGAGTCAGAGACAGCTCATGGTGGATTACAGTGTCAAAGCAGGGTAGAGAGGACAAGAGCAAATGGGTGTGAAGGGGGAAGCCCCCACTGCCCCCCTGCTGCTCAGGACCCTGCTGTTCAGATCAGTTAAATCCACATACAACAGGTGCTTTACTAATCATTTACAACCTAAGAGCAAAATGAGGGGAGACATTTCTGCAATAAACCTATTCAGTACATGACTGTTGGTAAAATACTGATAACTAACCACTGACCTCAGGGACACACAGAGACACTCAGGCGTCTGTTTCCTGTCAGTGTGTTCATTCATAGTCAGGTTAATCTGGTGCTGCAGGTGTAAGGATGAGACGCTGACCAGGTGTCAGCAAAAATCACAGAAACAGGATTTGCACGTTTTTCACGTTGAAGCTGCAGAACGTCACCAAAACGCAACTGACTCACACAATGACAAAGGTTTCCCATGTTAGCAACTGTTCTACAGTTTGATAGCGGACAGATTAAGAACATGCACAGTTAGACTTCATTAGTATGTCTTCTCACAGCGTCCAGCTCAAAGAGTCAGTGTGGAGGTCGAGAAACACTGCGTTTTATGACACGACATGAAAGCAGATTTCATCTGCCTGACAGGAAGATATCAGCGAGGAGCTCTGATAGGTTAGAGTGTCTACTTGATCAATGAGATTTGAGAAGGAATAAGGTGCTTTTGGGGTACAAGGGCAAAATGGCACACAATGTAAACAAGCTATGTCCATTCTTTTACCCTCTAAGTCAAACTTGCAGTGTGGACTAAGTGTAGGAAGAGGCCAGTTTTGGGAATGTTATGAAATTAGTTTTAGGGCGTGACTGGGGGTGGGGCTTATCTAGCCTTCCCTCGCCGTGACTCGGGGCTCAGCCAGTGAGCTGTGGATGATGCTGGCGATGGACTCCACCCCCTCTCCCTCCAGGAAGGTCAGATGGTTTCCCTCGATTACGTGAACCAAAACTTTGCCGTCGCAAACCTGAAAGGGTGTAGACAGAGCTTACTGGGTGTTTCCACGGAGACAGATTCAAAGCCTCATTCACATTTCAACAGATACATACGGGGAGGCAGGTTGATGTGCAATAATAGCTATTAGAATAAGAGCAAACCAGTATAAACATAGAATGTACATAATCTTTTCATATTGAAATGAAAAGCATGGAGCTGCTGAGGCATGCTGGGAGCAGACTCACAAATTGTGAAGTGAATTTAGAAAATGTAGCATTGTGATGTCACAGCTAAGTTTTCATCATAATGTCTCACTAAATTTACATTAAGTTATTAATATCAAATAAATCAACGTGTTATGCCAAAAGAAAAATAAAAAGAATTCTGTTAGGTCACAGTGACCATGACCTTTGACCCTTTCCAATTGATGAATACACGTTACCTCGCTGAGCTTGTAGTCAGACCCCAGGTTCTGTTCGTGGTCGCTGCTGGTCTTGGCACGCAGTAGCGTCACGTTGCCGTGGTATTTGGTGGCCGGCACATAGATGTCGGCAGCCTTCAGTTTGTAGTAGAAGGCCATGGCGGCAAAGTGCAGAGAGTCTTGGCTGATGTTCTTGTGGTTGGAGGTGATCAGGTCCACCACCACATTGACGCGGGCCTCCAGGTCATACAGCGGGAGCAGAGTCTCCAGGAGCTGCAGAGGAATACCAAGCAAATTTTGATGAAGACCAGCAGAGAAGTGACAGACCCACATCACATACTCTCCTTATAATGCCACATTGATCCATCACCTTAATTACCCTCTTATTGCTTTTTCATCTATTTAATATCCTTTCTGATCCGAGCACTTTTCATACAGTAAGAAAGTTGACAATGACATAAAAAAAAAAAAAAATGTTGACCTGCTGCATCACCACTTTATTCTCACTACATTAGAGGGTGATAAATTCTCACCCTGAGGTGTTAAGAAACAGGATTGAGTCTGATCACCAATCGATTGCCCAGGTTTGTCCTGTGTCCATGTAGCTCTGCCCTGGATGTCCCTGATCTCGCCTCAATGAGACGCAGCTGGCTACAGCAGAGACTACAGCAGCCCTGGTCCCAGCATCAGAAGGGGGAGAGGACTGTGGATTTGCTGCTGCTCAGCATGAAGTGTTTGTGGTTGTTGCTTGCTGGTTTCATTTAGTCTTGATTTGGTTTCCTGGTTATTCATAATTGTGTTAAATAAACTCTGTGGACTATGTTGTTTTAGAGGCTTGTTGGTCTTCGTTGAGCCAGTGATGTCATGATATGAGTCCATTAGGGCCCCAGAGGGTCTGGGATAATAATATTACCTTGTTGTACGTGATTTCAAGGAACTGCTGGATGAAGACACACAAGGCTTCAGTTTCAGCCTCAGACTCATTCCCTGGTGACAGTTTGGCTCTGTAGCTCTGGAAATAAGACAGTAGTCAGTCAAACAAACCTGTTTGAAATCATAACTGTGATTTCATTGTGTATATGTGAGTGTAGAGCTTCTTTCTCTTACCTGTGTGTACGATGCCACATAAGAGTGTGATCCATCAAACAGGAAGAGGGACTCCACAGGCTGTTTCTGGGTCTGCAGCTGAGAGCACATTTCAAACGCCACACAGGCACCGAAGGAGTAGCCGGCGATTCGATACGGCCCTTCTGGCTGAACCTGCCTGATGCAGGTCACATAATAGGCTGCGAGGGACTGGATGCTGTCCAAAGGAGCAGCTGGGGGAAGGAAGGGGGGGATATAGAATAAAATGAGTCTAGTTACACTGTAAAAATCCTCACACTTCTTTTTCATTTCTATCTATAAATACCATTTGTGCACTGCAGGCCGTAACAAGGTACACTGAGCTTGGAGGCGAGCGTCTTAAAGGCAGTGATGGAGCCTTCGATGGGGTGGATGAGGAACAGTGGTCTCTCTTTGCTCTGGATCTTGTTGAGTGGCGTCACTGTGGGGCCATTGGGGTTGACTAACAGCAGTGTAAGGTCAGTATGCAACAGAGTGTGAACGCCATCCTTCTTAGCTGTGGCGGTTTGACATTCTGTACAGGGGAAGGAGTGGAGACAAAGAGATTCTATTGTTTCTGCTATGATTGCAGCAGCAGGTTTTAGCAGTGAAAGACAGTGAAATACCGTTTGATCCTGGCTTGCTATTGGCCAGCTCTCGCAGTTTGTTGATTGTAAGCTGACGGATCTCCCTCATGGCCATGACAGTGTTATAGTCGCGCTCCAGAGTCTGACGGATCTCCACACCCATCAAGGAGTCCAGGCCCAGGTCAGCCAATGAGGCGTCAGCGTTTAGACTGTTAACGTCACGCACACCTGAGGGTGTGGACAGAAGGAGAAAGACAACGTGACTCTCTTTGGTCTGAAAACACTAATGAAAAAAAAAAAAAAAAAAGGTCTGAAATCATAATTCAGGGAAGTGAGTGTTCAATCCTATGTTTGAAATATGGCGGACTGTGGCACACAAACCTAACAGTCAATAACTACACTTTTAATAGCTGGAGTTGGCCATTTCAGATCAGCCACAGATACCAGACATGATTATCTATCAGCATCTCTGTGATGTGCGTTGTGATTGGCTCTCACCCAGGATATGAGCCACAGCGTCCACCAGGTCTCTCTGGCTTCCTGCCTCGCTCTTTACCACCGTCCTCTCTGCCAGCACAAAGCTGGACATAACTGGTTGTCGCTGGCACAGAAAGAGGTCCAGCACCTCCATGCAGGATGCGATCCTCTGCGGCAGAGTGCCACCGATGACTGTGTCATTGCCACCCATGGTCTCCAGCACCACGCCCACGTCACCAATGGCACCCCACTGGACTGCCAGTCCGGGCAGGCCGTCGTAGCGTCGCTTCTCACACACCCGCTCCATGGATGAGTTGGCGTAGCCATAGTTACTTTGACCAGCGTTGCCTCGTCCACAGCTGACTGAAGAGAAGGCTACAAAGTACTTGAGCTCTGGACACAGCTTTCTTGTCACACTGGGGAGGAAGTGGAGGTTAGTGTGTTTAGATCCTCAGACACAAAAATGGCGGGGAAGAGAATAATTATGCCGTGTGTGTCTCTGACCTGTCAAGGTTCATGGTGCCGTCATATTTAGGTTTATTTACTTCAAGGAAGTGCTGAGGAGACAGATTCTCCAACATGCCGTCTTTTAACACCTGGTGATGACATGTTCAACATGTTGATGAGTTCAAAGTGGAATCACTGGGAAGTTAAAAAAGCCAGCAGTGACTTCGGCCCCCCAAGAGCCATCCAGATGCAGTAAAGTTACAGTAAATATCAGTTATAAGTTTCACTTATAAGTGAAACCTCCAACAACATATTCACAAATAATTCTGAACATGAGATTGAAACCATGGATCTTAAACTGTATGAAGAACAATTCTGAATTTGGTCAACATGCTAACGATGATAAAGCTCATTACTTTAGTGATGGTGATGGTGTTATCATTAGTTTTGATGTTTGGTCACAAGACAATATATTGGTAAATTTGAACTGGATGTTAGGGTTAGGGTTAGGAATGTAAACCTCATGGTTGCATGATTATGTTATCTTCATTGGTCCTCAAAGGATGCACAAAATTGCACAAATTGCACAAAATTGGACAGAGTTAAAAGGGACTTATGGTCCGCTAGCTCCGTGTGTTACCATGGCAAGGTGGAAGACGCCGCCCACTGGACCAAGTGCTCTGGCCTCAGCGATGAGCCGTTCCGTTCCCTCTAATGTACTGACATCACTGGTTGAAATGAGCACCTCCACATCTTGGCTTTGCCATTCGCGCACTCGTTTTGCCTGGTATCCTAAGAACAGGTACAAAGAAGACTGTGAGGTAAAAGCATAACTACAGCAGCACATGGTACACAGGTAGCAACAAGCAGCATTTTGAACAGCCTTGTGTCATTGAGTATTACCGTTCCTGATGCCTGATCTGGACGTCAGCACCAATTTGTGTGCTCCTCTTTCGATCAGCCACTGAGCGAGCTCCAGACCGAAGCCTCCCAGTCCACCAGTGATAATGTAAGAGTGGGAGGGGACACAGAAGGTGCAGCAGATAGCTGGAACAGGGGAAGGTGCTTGGACTGCTGCACCTTTCTCTTCATGACAGACCTGTGTGAAGAGAAGAACTAGTGAGAGGATGTGCATCACCTGAAGAATCTCCCTTTTTCAGATCAGTTTATGGTGTTTTATTCATGTTCTGATTCATCATGACAGGTTGGTCCATTAATAATGATTTGTAATCTCCGGACACTGATCTCAGCTGAAGGTCAGAGCTCACCTGAAGGAGGATCTTGCCAATGTGTTTGCCCTGAGCCATGTATCTGAATGCTTCTTCCACCCGGTCCCTCTCAAACACTGTGACCTTAAGAGGCTTAACTACTCCTCCCACAATGCCTTCCTTCAGCAGCTGGGACACTTCCTCCCACTCCCGGTTGCCTTCTTCGAAGAGAGCATCGAGCAGGATGCCATGGAATGCCACATTCTTAAGGAAGAGAGCCATACCTGCAACAAGGAAAGACACATGAATGAAAAACAGTTCCGAGGTCAGAGCAGTCGTATATCAAACATAACTGTGATGGATGCAGGGAAGGTTGATGAACAGGAAGGCAGCTGAAGGCAACTGTTATGTTGTGACATAACAGGCTGTTATGTCCCAACAAACAGATATTTTGGCCCACTTTACTACATTAGTAAAGTAGCAACATTTCATCCAAACATTCTATTGATCTTGATCTATTCCGGGCAACTGATGATCATGTGGAATATCTGCTCATACAATGTAATTATTATTTTTTTATGTATTTTTAGGGCAGTTGGTGAAATGAGAAGTAACTGTTAGTGTGTGTGTTATTGCTGACCCAGTGGAGAGTTGTTGGACAGGTCAAATTTGCCAATCTCCAGGAATCGCCCATGTCGGGCAAGGCAACGGATGCTGGCCTGCAGCTTCTCTTCGGCCAGAGAGTTCAGCACCACATCCACACCTGAAACACACACATGCAGCACAGCACAGGTCACAAACAGAGCAAGGTTTGATAGCTTGTTTCTAACTAAGCTCAGAAACACTGCAGAGCTGTCCTGCATGTACATATGTGTTGTATTTGCTATGTTAATCTGTGCAGTGAACAAATGTTGCATTATTTAATCTAAACCAGACAAAGAGAGACAATTGTGAGCTTTGTTATATTGCAGCTGGTCACAAACTAAATGTGATAATTTAGTTTCCAAAATGGATTTAGGGCTGGTCTCCTGGATCACCGAGTTTTTTCAATTTAGCCACTATCTCAGAGAAAATGTGTTAAAACAGAGAAAAGTCTAACAATGGCGGGTGTTGACCTTTGCCCTGCGTGTGGAGCAGTATGTGCTGTTCAAAAGAAGTGTCTCTGGAGTTTGCAAAGGACTCTGCTGAGAGCTGAGGGAACCGCTCCTGCAGGTAAGCCCGCTTCTCTGTGGATCCTGTAATACACAAACAGGGTTGATCAGGTTCTTACAGTTTGTATGCGATTCGATTTCATATCATTATGATGTGAGCATTGTATAGCTTCAAGAGGCAAAAATGGGCTTCGTGTAAAATAATATAAAAAATATATATAAGAATAAAGAATCAGATCAGAGCTAACTGCTGTTATTACCAGAGTGTCTCTGAGCCTGAAGCACTAACCAACTGTTGTGAAGACTTTGCATCTCTTGCTGAGTGCTATGGCGATGGCGGCCTGGCCAACACCCCCTGACCCCGAGTGAATGAGAACGCTCTCTCCATCGCGGAGCCTGCCACGCACCACCAGAGAGTAGTAGGCTGTGGCATATACCACCGGTACTGAGGCTGCCTGCTCCAGTGTCCTGCACACAAATAACACATTACATTTCTGCATGTGAACTACACTTTCATAGGTCCCTAAACTAACAAATACAACTGAGAGCCCCCAATTTTTGGATCCCACACACACATGTAACTGTGATACTAACCAGCTGGAGGGAACATCCCACAGGAAGCGTTTGTCAGCGTCCACACTTGTCGCCAGGCCCTGAGCAGGGAGCAGCCCCATCACACGCCTACCAGTGGGGTCACGCCCAGAGAACTCCATACCCAACAGGCACTGTTGTAGAGCTAGGTTACCTGCAGCATGTAGGACAAACAGGTGAGCATAGGTGATTGTAGGGGACTGTTGTTATAACAACAGCAGATTAAAAAAAAAAAAAAAAAAAAAAAAAAAAAAGCTCTCCCCCACCACACACCTGGAATAGCATCTGGTGGCAGTTTGCCAGTGGCGAGCATGATGTCCCTGAAGTTGAGTGAGCTGTAGTACACGCGACACTGTTGCATGTCGGGGTTGCTGGTCACAGAGTGGGAAGGAGGAGAGGCGACCCACCGCAGAGACGACAGGTCACCTCGGGTCAACACGTTGACATAGGCCCGATCTGTCAACTCTTGATTCAGATCTGGAAATCCCAAAAGAGTGGAATGTTGTAATAAGCATATTCAAAGTTTCTTAAACTTTCCCCTGTTGTATTGTTTAACAACACATCTGGAAAGAAAATAACTCAAGTATAATCATTCAAGTACCACGAGTGATGAGCTGGTGTCTGAAGACACCCCAGCGTCCATCTCTGAACACGTTCATAACCAGATCCTTCTCCAGCACTGACTGCATGGCCTTCTGGTTTGGCTTGAGACTCGGCATTTCTGAACTTTCATTTAAATTAGATACAAATGCACATCTGGTGACAGGGGAGGAGAGAGGAGTCTGGTATTAAAAAGGGACCTTCACTGACCAAATGATAAATATCTATACAATAACTAAAGAGTGTAATGTTACAGTATAAGGTTTCAATTACATCTACAGTTTACTGTTGGTAAGTCAACACCACTATGTTTAGTAAAGGATTCCTACCGTATCCTGTTGCCTCCTGGCTCCTGTCGTAGACAGTTGACCATTCCCACAATGCCACAGTTAGCCTGAGAGGCGGTCAGCCACAGTGGAGAGTCTGACGACTCTGCCATCATCGCCTGCCAGACAGAGTCGCAGTTACAGTTCTGACACTGTAATGTGATACCTGTAAATGATGACACAGAGAAGGATATGGAACCCACCTTGAGTGTGTCCACCCACTTGTAGTCAGTGCTGTCCACAGGAAGGAAAACAGGCTCTGTCCGAGGCGTCCCACGACGACAAAGGAAGAGGGCTGAGCCATAGAATGACTTCCTGACTGCCACAAGGTTGAGGGAGGCCTCAGAGAACACCTTCTCCCATTCGTCCTTTCAGGAAGAAGGAAATAATATCAGTAAAACATCCCTCTTATTGCTACCAGTGTTTTTAAGCCTAAAGCTTCAGGAGTGTTAAAACATTTCAGATTGACAGAATGATTCTTCTATAGGTCCCATCACTGCGGTGTGTGCGAAATGCCAAAACGGGTAAAGAGTGTTAACCCTTTGGAGTCGACAGACACACCAGCGTGTCTAAATCACAAGAATGATTTAAGATGATGTAGTAGTAAGACATAGCCTCGCCGAGTCTCCATTTGAAAGTGTGTTGGAAGCGCAGACTTTAAACTAAATACCAGTTTTTACATTGTGTTGATAGGTCGAGTGAAACCCGACTTAAGGTAAATAATTCATGCCATGCTTTTTCCTCAATATTGTTGTCACGTTTGGTGCAGCAAGGAATGAAAAAATGGGAAAGTGCTCACAAACAGAAAGAAACATGACACCCGCTTTCCTATTGGTGGAAAATGGACCATATCAACAAATATAAAAATTATATGGCAATGCACAGCATTTGCTCGCTGAGGCCGAGGGCAAAGTTTTGTGTGTGTGGCAAAAGAGAGACGGTGATATCAATAGTGAGTTTGGAGGTGATCATTTGTGAAGCAACTTATTGTGATACCTGATTGTTTTATTGTATTTATGTGCTGGACCCCAGGGTGTTAAGAAGGGTGAACAATCCCTAAAATGGTCTCCACTGACCTGTGAGAGTAGTCCCTGCTGACCACTTTTCTGATCGGTGCTGGAGAGGAAGGCAACAGTTTCACCCAGAGTCTCTCCCTTCAGCAGGGTGTGGAGGATAACAAACCCTCCCTGTTTGGCTCCAGAAGACAGGTTTTCCACCAGCAGTCTAGGCTCTATCCTTACAGGTCCCCAGGCGTGGTTACACACCACAAGGTCTGCTCCTCCTACCAAGCCTCCAGGAGCTGGTCCCGTGAGGGGGTCCCATTGAGCTGGAGTGACTGCCAGCTCCTTCAGGGTGGCTTGATGGGGGGCCAAAAGATCCATGTTGGTTGCTGTGGCAGTATAGTCTACATGCATCATGGGCTGGATGTTGAGGAGGGGTACCACACGAGAGAAGAGCTGGCCATCGTTGGCGAAAGCCTGGCATTGGTTGTAGAGTGAAAAAGAGTTAACATAAATGTGGATCTGGATTAGGTCCACTGTTAAGACTTTAATGTAGTTCTTTGTCTTACCTCCAGGACTCTGATCTTGCCGGGCATGCTGTTTTCCATGGTGGTGTCCAGGCAGTGTCTGAGGGTGGGGTTGTCCAGCAAGCCCTGAAGTAAGCTGTCCTGCAGCAGACATGCCCTCTCCTTCTCCACTGTCTGCTCTAGCTCAGAGTAAAGATTCCCGTTTAGCTCAAGGCTGCAGAGCAGGGCCAGCAGACGCTCCAGGCCAGGCTGAGAGGGCTCAGGGGTGGGCACAGGGCTGTCTGATTTCCCTTCCAGCCCAGGGATGGAGAGCTTTACACCATGAAGGGCCAACTTTTTTTGAAGCCTGTGTATTAACCCTAGAGTTTCATCAAGAGTTAAAAGGTTTTAATAATTAAAACAGTAGTGATGTTTATTTAAAAAGAAGAATTCAAGGAATAATTAAGATAACTATTTTCAAATATGACATAAGAGGGCTTATCTGTTACCTTTACAGAGCCTCAGCTGCTCCGCAAGTTTCCTGTTTGCTGTCAGGCACTCCGTCTCCAAATAAGGAACAAACACAAACTCCTCCAGGGTGGGGGGACTCTGCTGCTGTTGTCGCCTTGGTGCCACAGTGGCATGCAGACCACAGATCTGGACCCCACCAGCAACAATGTTGTCAAGGCAACGGTTCACCTGGACATCCACAGCTATGGGAATTGGAAAAAGTTTAAATGTCGAGTTCTATACTGTAAACATACACACAAAAATAACACTCACCACGTTTTCCATCAGTGTAATCAGCGACCCTCTCCTTATGGACAGTTGGGTCAACACACACTGAGCGGATTCTGGTCGGCAAACGCAGACTACGGCCCGACAACCCCACCACGATCATCTGCAGCATGGTGTCCAGGAAGGTGACCCAGTTTTCTGTCCACTGCAGCTTCCCACTGTCTCCTGGAAACAGCCAATTGGATGATGGCAGAAATTGAGCAAAAACACTGTGTAACAAAAGCTCATTACTTTGAGTTGGGATATAATTAAACACATTTTTTCTACATGGACAAACACACGTTGTTACCTGCGTTGTTGGATTCCAAGATGCCTTGAAAGGTCTTCCCGTACTCATAGCCACGCAGTCGCAACTCTTTGTAGATATCATGAGCTGTCAGCTTAATTTTGGGGTCACTCTCGTGGTTGGCAGCTTGCCGACTTATCTGACTGCGGAATGAGTCAAGGGCTTCATCCTCCAAAAGGCTCACCTTGCCTGAGAGTCAAATGTGTGCATTTTAATTCACTCAGTTGTTGTCTCTTTGGTCTAACTAGCTGCCTCCATTTTATTGTGGACTCTACTGCTGAGATTACTTGTTTATTTGTTACAGATTCAGAAATGGTTGGAGCAAACTTTTCAAAACTTTACTGATGTTCTCCAAATAAAAATACTGAAAGAAAACACATATCCCAAGTATTGACTATTTGGGGGAAAAAAAAAAAAAAAATCTCCTACTGACACAAACAGTCCCTAAGAGAAACAGAAACTACCAAAAAAAAACACAGGAAAACTACCCACCGCTGACGGACAGGTTTCCATTCTCCGAAACCTCAAACCTGCTGGTGGCTGGCATGAGCCGCACCTCTAACTGGACAGAGCCTGAGAGGAGCAGAGAGGTGAAGAGAGGTTAGAGAGACAAAAACAGATCAACAATGAACAGGAAGTTGAGCTGAACATGCATTGCCATTGAAGATGCTGCTCTTGTCTCACCGGTCTTTGGTAAGATGGTGGCTCTGTGGATGGTGACATCTTCAAATGTTACTGGAGTGTTTTCCATGACGGCCCCAATACTTCTCAAAAAGGTTCGCCAGGCCAGCACCAGGTAGCCAGTTGCCGGGTAGAGGACACGCCCATCAATGCGGTGTCCAATCAGGTAATAGTCTGGAGACTCTGGATTTATGTCTGTTGTGGGTTTGGACACAGGCCACATCATGTGGTTTTTTTTTTGTTTGTTTGTTTTTTTAATGATAGGAGAAGGCAGACACAGAGCTCAGTTTAATCCAGATGTGCGTTTCTTACCAATGTTGTAGATGGTGGCAGAATTAGATCCTCCTGAACCAGATGAAAAATCCTCAACCTTGGGAACATCCCAGGTCTGGGCATGGTCCCAGTTTACCGAGGGGGAGATCAAAGGTGTCCCAGCTGGCACAGGATACGTCACAGCTGGGCAAAGGCTATTACTGTCCACATTGATGCTAAAGAGGAGGAAGGAAGGATTCTATTTAGGGCTGTCAGCGTTAACGCATTAATTGCTGATCAATCCAAAGGTCTGTTATTTTTTCATTGCATTCATCGTTTTCAGTTTTTGTCAATCACAAATAAATACATTTGATTTGTGGTTTGTGATTTGATTGATTTTTGTTTGCCAAATAACGGAACAGGATGGATGCAACAACCCTAATTCTAATATTAGCTTGCTTTACAAGAACCCCCAGCCAGACAGAGCACATAGTGAGGCATTTACTGACCCATTCATGTAGATTTTGCCGATGTTTGACAGGAAGAACTCCAGGTTGTTGGCATGGCCTCTCTTCATCAAAGGGAGGATGGAACAAGAGCGATTCAGGCTACGCTTCAGAATGGCCTGTGTAGAAAACAGGGAAGAAAAGTTCATAACCATTTGATTCACTGATTTTTTTTAACCACAGAACTTCATTGCAGGATTTTCCTTTCAGAGTCTCTCCCTGGAGGAAAGTCCCCCAGGAATGAGATACACACCATCTGCCTCCAGCTACGGAGTCAAGGAACGATAGTGAAAGGACCAATTTTAAACAGCAATTAAGCAATATGACAGGGGAGATGATGACTCTCTAAGCAGTCAAACATTGATACTGATTCAGTGGATACATTCCGGCCTCTGACTTGTTCTAGATGTATCATTGTGAGGAGAGAAAACTATTTGACTACTTTTCAGAAGTGTTGATGCTGAATGTACCTGCAGCAAAGCGTGAGGTGCTATCTCCACTACCACAGCGTTTTCAGGAACCAGACTCAGGCCCTCCTGGAACAGCACAGGGCTCACCAGATTGTTGACATGGTAGTCGGCAGAGCTGTACAGAGCCAGAGGTGAGCCCCACTCAGACTGAGGGATGCTGGTGCTAACCCAGCGGGACGAACGCTCTCGTGGCTCCTTGATCACCTACACAAAAGACCACACTTCATATCATTAATTCAAATACACAATATCAAATCAAATCACATACATCATAAAACTTAATTGATGTGTGTGATGCAACTATAATAATTCTAATAATGCAACTTACCTACAAGCCTGGTTTTTTTCAACTTACTAACAATAAATAACCTAAAAAATTGTTTTAACTTTCCATACATTGCTACACTGAACAGCAATGGAACTGTGCTCCCCACGCAGTTGTCTCAGCCTCACAGACACACAGCAGAGCTACCTACCTTCTTCAGGGCAGCCAGCAGAGCAGGAGCAATAGAGGCCATGTAGTAGGAATGGAAAGCAACGCCAGCACTGCGCACCTCCTTCGCAAACACCCCCTGTTCCTTTAACTCGGACACAAATTTACTGATCGCATCCTGATGAAACATAAACACATCTGTCAGATGCCTGGATGCACAGTTGGTTGCCAGTTTCAGACATGCTTGTACAACCTTATCAATCTTGCAAAATATGTTTCCTGGACATATTAAGTGTTTTCAGACAGACAAGTGTTGTTTTCTGTAGTAATGGGGCTGTAAAAGACAAATCTGACAGAATGGCTGACCTGAGGACCAGAGATAGTGACAGTGTCCTCTGCATTGTGGCAGGCGGGGACGATCCCCTGAGGACACTGCTCTATACACTCTTTCCATGTCAACCCTGGAACACAAACAGAGAGAGAAGAGGTAAGACAGATGCAGTAAATAACTAAATCAATGACAGGAAAATTATTCTTAGCCATTGAGAATAGGGATGAATAATCCCATTGTGCTTCTGTCATAAAACTAGCAGCTGAAATATGGTTAAGAATCACTGCACCTCTCCATCTTACCCACTGCAGCCATGCCTCCAGGAGGAAGTTTGGCCTCCTTGATGCAGCGGCCTCTCCAGTAGGCAGCCAGGATGGCCTCGGTGTGGCTGAGAGAGCCGTCAGCATAACCGCAGGCTAGCTCTCCCACTGAATGTCCCACAATGCCGTCAGGCTGAAGACCCAACTTAGTTAGGAGGTCAATCTGCGCAATCTGTCACAAAGGAAAAAATATGGGCTTACTTTCACTTCCTTGTGTTTTTATTTATTTATTTATTTATTTATATTTATATATATATATACATACACACACACACACACATTTAAACTTGTGGAGTACACAGACGGACAAAGATGTCTTGCATGGGAAGAATAATTATCACAAATGCAACAAACTGTTCCTGGACAGTATGAAAGCAACTTTTTGAACATTTGCATTAAGAAGCTGTCATGACAGAACCAGCATGGATCTTCTTCTCATAATTACCACACCGAAGATCAGGTCTGCACTCTACCTGTATGGCAGCGAGGCTGACAAAGGCGTGAACAGTGTCCTCAAATGTGGTGTCGTCAGCCGCCATGAGCAGTCGAGACACAACAAGGCCGGTTTCCTTCAGTGCTGCGTCTGACCGCAAGATAGACTCCCTGAAGTCTGGGAGCTGCATGAGACTGCGGCCCATACCTGCCCATTGTGTCCCCATTCCTGTTAACACAACAACCACACACACATTAATTAAGCAACACAACAGTTGCTGAAAAGACCAGTCTGTCTTTACTTATTACCATGGGCGGTGCATCTGTTGTGGCGTTCAACCACTAGAAAGGCTGGTTCTTCCAATAACTAATAATGGGGTCCATTTTTAATTACCTTTTATTTCAATACCTTCTAAACTAAAAATACCAAGAAATCCCAAAGTTGACAAATTACAGTATTTCCAAATGCACACATAATGACTGTTCAATGCACAAGTAAATAGAAAATTACTTAAGTAAACCAACAGCAGCATCTCTTTTCAGAAAACAGTGTCCAGATCCTCTGAATAATCAAGAAATTGAAGTGTGAACTGTCTTCCTTTAGAAGTCTTTCTACTGGGAACCCAAAATAACTGCAGACATGTTGCTCTACAAATAATAAGCAACAGCTGCCACACATGTATCACTTAAGTGCAAATCTGAAATTTCACTGACTCATTTGTTGGATAACCCACCTGAACAGACATACCAGAGCTGCCTGGCAGAGGCCTGTGTCTGTTGCACTTCCATGATGTCGCTTTGAGAGCCAATCAGAGCGTAGCCTCGGTACGGCATACTGGTGGTAGGAACTGCTGAGATCTCATTGAGCAAGGACAGAAAGCTGTCGTTTGCAGTGTGTTCCTTCCCCTTCTGGAGCAATGTGCTCACTGCAGCTTCTGTGCGGCCGCAGGCTTGAAGCACCCTGGGAATCTCTCTGGGTGGTGCAGTCGCATCAGCTTTTTTCTCGTTGGGACGAAGAATCACGTGAACATTTGAACCGCCGAATCCAAATGAGTTGATACCTACTATGCCTCCTCGGACAGGAATAGGCCGGTCAACGACTTGAACTCGACCATCGGTGAGGGCTGGAATGTCAGGGTTAGGGCTGTTGAAGTGCAAGTTTGGAGCCCAGACTCCTTGCTCCAAAGACAGCAACACCTATTTAAAGGAGTTTAAACAAGTATTAGCAAAAGACAGGATGAAAAGAAGGATTTTATTACGGCTGAAATAATTATAATAGCTCATTATCAGATGCTTTGTTTGCCGCATGAAGAAGGGAGCAGCGGGATGGCAAGCTCAGTAGAGCTTAGATGTTAAGGGCTGGAACAGCTTCTATGATCCTGGTACAACCTAAATTAGACTTGTGTTACTGTGCAGATGCACAGGAAAACTAAGAAAAACAGCTAATCTGCCTGTTATCCCTAAATTGCAAAACAAACAAAAAAAACAAAAAACAAAAAAAAAGGAAAGAGGTGGTGTTTGTCACATTGAATCTTCAGATCAGCCGATAACAGAAGTGTTACCTTTGCCAGGGCAGCCAGACCAGAGGCTGGTTCTGGGTGTCCCATGTTGGATTTGGTGGAGCCGATAAGCAGAGGCTCTCGCTTTGATTTACAGAAGACGCCAACAATGCCATTTACTTCCTGGGGGTCCCCAACCTGCACACAGAAATCAGAGGTGAGATGCTCCTGCTAACTGAATATTTTATTTTCACAATTACCATGTGTAGCATGTTTTTATGGATTTGATGTCAACACAAAAGCCTGCAATGAAAACCAGCTGAAATGTGATCAGAAACAGGATGTTTGTGTAAACTGACCTTTGTTCCAGTCCCATGGGCTTCAACATACTCCACCTGTTCAGGAGTGATGTTTGCCTCCTGGTAGAGAGATTGAACTAACCTCTGCTGCATCTCACCTGAGGGAAATGTTACACCTGAGGGACCAAAAGGAGAGTTTGAGGAGAAGTACACTATACCAAAACTGCAATACACACATATTGTAGACCATCACAATATGAAAATTCTTTGCAAGTTAAGTCGATATTTGGGATTTGTAGTATATAGTGAGTAAAAACTGGTTAAGAAACACAAACAGTCAGCTTTAGATCTCTATAACCAAACCAGCAGTTCATCACTAGGTCCGTGTGGCAGAAGTTTATCCACTGTTCTTACTGGCATCATTAAAAAGAAAACTGCAGATGTGAGAAACATAGCAATGTGATATCAGATCTTATTCTTACTGATGGAAATAACTTTCAGAGCTGCAATCATCAAATACAGTTTTCAAAAAAAAAAACTACACACAGAAACCAGACAGTATAAAATGTAACTACCACAGTATGAGTATCTCAAAATAGAATTTAGTGCATTCTATTTGCATTGTATCCACCTTATATTGAAAGCAGCTGAAAGTTTTTTTTTCTCTTTTATCCGTCATCTCTGACAGTGAACTGTTAAGTAGGAGATTATTTTGATTTAAAGAATTTGAAGCTGACAATTACAACATTACCAGGGCTCACATATTTCTCTTACAGGGATCTTAAGCTTTGTCTCCTCTCACCTAGCTCTCCCTACAGGGTTATATAAATCTTTATTCTGGTTGCAGGCTGTTGGTGTGCCTCCTCACCTTGCTCTTTGTATCCATCTGTGTTGTTGCCAGCATTGACCACTGTGGCATAGATCCTTTTAGCTACTGATCGTTTGGTCAGCAGCACTGCCACAGCTGCCTCAGAGCGACAGTAACCGTTTCCTGCACAGAATTATATAAATTTGAGATCTATATTGGTAAACATACAGCTAGAAGATTCTTTGCAAAAAAGTATGATGGAATTTACAGGCAGTATTTCAAAGGACATAAAAATAATGTTTAATAATAATTGATTCGTTAATCCCCCCGCCCCTATTTTATCTGGGCTTTGGACCAGCAAAAAACTACCACTGGTTTGCGTCATGGCTGGGGTTTGAACCCATTCATTAATGACAAATATAAAAATTTGGTCTTATAACCAATCAACTTTAAAATGATGAAACTCAGTTCTGGACTTTTATGAATGTGGAGAACAAGGGAGAGAGAGAGAGTAAGAGAGTCAACAAAGGTTCCATGCCAGATTCAAGCAAAGGACATCGCTGTTTATGGTTGGTGTCTTAAACCACTCATAGGCATCTACCTGATGAATCGAAAGACTTGCAGGTCCCCTCAGGACTGAGCATGCCCAGTCTCATGAACTGCACTGAGGTGTTTGGTTTGAGCAGCAAATTAACACCTCCCACTAGAGCGGCATCACAGTGGCCCTGGCGAATGGCATGGAAGGCATTTTCGAGAGCCAACAAGCTGGATGAGCAGGCTGTGTCAATAGCAGTGCTGGGTCCTAGAGGAGGAGAAGAGGGGAGTTGAGTGCTAGAAAAACGTAAGAAGGGATGAGAACCAGGAGTAGGTGAGTAGATCCAAAATATGGTAAACTGTAGAAACTGACTAAATGACACTAAAAAGCACAGGTATATTGTGACAAGGCTCAGGTATCCTGTAAATTTACTTTAATAACACCAAATGCAATTAAATTCAGACTCTAATAATAGGTCTACTGGAGAGGACATCATGCTGATGTGAAACATTTTTTGTGGAATTCTGTGATTTGTATAAAAGTGACGTGAAAAGAATTTGACAAGAAATCTGGAACTGGATTCAGATTTGAGGTGTTGTCTAACTCCTTCCCTATCTATATCTTTAGTTAGATATAGTTAGATCTGCCTTGTGTGGTAGGTGTCCAAATCTCTTTTTTCTGACAGAGTAGAAACCAAAGATCTAGCAAACATTGTGGTGTCTTGTCCTACAGGAAAGATCCAGCAATACTCCATCACTGGATCAGGAAGGCAGATTCCCAAAGCATTGTCAACAGTTTATTTCTTATATGTTCTTTACTAGGAGCAGTTTCCAGTCTGGTCAAGACATCTACTGTATTGATACAGACAATCCTTGATATGGTTATTACCAAAAATAATAGACACCGAGTCCAACAGTGAGAAAATGCCAGATGTATCATCATAAAACATCAAACTAGAACCCAAAGACTGGAAAGGTATTTGTTTGCATACCACTGAAGTCAAAATAGTAGGAGATTCTGTTGGCCAACATAGCACGCTGGCAGCCAGTCATGCTGTAGCCAAGCAGCTCCTCTGGATCTCTGCTGAACGCCTCAGCAGCCTCTGAGCCGCTCACCCCGATATAAACGCCCGTCTTACTGCCACGCAGTGTAGTTGGGTTCAGTCCTGCATCAAAACACATCACTGTTTTGAAACAATTCTCTTTGTCTTCACTCATATTACTTCTGATATCTACACTTTTCCCTCACCTCCATCTACAATGGCTTCGTAGGCGACCTCCAGCATGAGGCGGAGCTGGGGGTCCATAGTGTTGGCCTGTTTGGGGTGGACTCCAAAGAACACTGCATCGAAGTGACTGATGTCTTTAAGTTTACCATTCCTCTTGGGAAGACCATACAGGCCTGGAAAAGAGAGAAAGAGGAGAAAAGTAATTTTCAAGCTTTAGGCCTACTGCAGACACAGAGTACATGAAACAAAGCATCACTTCATCATCACACACTAGTTCCTGAGCATTTCATTAATTGGTGTTGATTTGACTACAGTTCTGGCAACAGAAAAAGGGTTGGTGAGTCAGTTCTATGAAGCAAAACAATGGGGGATGAGGAGTAAGAACCAGCAGCAGTCACAGGGAGGGGATCAGTGGATAAGAGTTTTCTTCAGTTTGGATGAACTAAAACCTTTAACACATGCTCAGGGTGAGAAACATTTGTTACATCCGTCAGCTGTTTCTGTGATGGAGACATATCACATGACAGTTGTTCATTTACTCAATGTGCCTGGCTGAGGCTGGGCTGTCAGGCAGTGACATGTGGGCTTAGCTTGTCAAACACATTTTCTTTGCCGTTTCTCACTGTTGAATGATGTTGCGCATGTGATATAGTGATGTTTAATTGATATTGGATTAGAAACCAATTATATGAATAATTTGATATAAAATTATTTTCTACATGGAACACATCACTTATACAACTATAATCTCTATGTTACGATAACTATTACTTAAATTTGCAGCTAAAAACTTTTTCAACACACCATCCACATCATTCATACGGAACAACTACAACGCAAAAAGTACCTGTGTAGCGAAGACGTTTTACTCTTGGGCTTTTCTGTTCAGAAAGCTGCCACTTAAGCCAACAGGGGGTGCTGCTCCTTTTATCATACACCAGCAAAAAGTGAAGTGGCTCTAATTGAAATTCTACACATTGGAAGTAAGAAATCCCCAACAGTGTATGCATAGTTCTACTGTGCAGCGTCTCTTGATATTGTGTGGTTTTTTAGATGCAGTTGGTGAGCACAAAATTTGGTCCTGGTCTCTGTGCAGGCATGAAAACCTGCAGCGTTAGTGTGAATAAGAAAAACTGCAGGAAGCAGCTCACAATCACTGCATTCATTGTTCAACAAGAAACAGTTGTAGCATAACCCCCCCTCCCCTCTGGAAAACTACAAATTCTAATTTCAACCTTTTGTCTGTACAGGTCATCCAGGTCATAGTTCTCTGAGAGAGTTGAATGAAGAGCACTGGATTAGTTTACTCCATTCGCCCTCAATTCAACTTTCCCAGAGACCATTTTAACCCTTCTGTTTGCAAGAAGATAAAAAAAGCAAACAATATAACATGTAAATCAGTGTGTCTTTTATCACATCGAAAAACAGGGGGTAGCTGTTAAGGTTCCTGTTTTAATGCTGAACTAAGCAAAATCTGACCACAACTCAAGATACATCAGATCAGTCTCATCTAATAATTTAATGCATTAAAAGTTCAATATCTCCTTAAATCCGTACAGACTTAAGTGAAATAAATCAGAAAATCAGAAAAATCTCATAAAAAAGGATCACCATGGTCAACCTTACTAACTGTGCTCAGTAGTCAGTGAATGAGTTGCACTCAAAGTTTTTATGTTCTATGGGGGAAACTCATTAATACTCAGTCTTTAGCTGCAGCAGCCTCCTATCCAGCCTAGACTCTCTTTTTCATGCCACCCTCCCTCTGTTGTTTCCCCATTTTCATCTCTTTTATTCCCTTTTATTTCATTCTCTGTCACTTTCCCTGAGGTGGTGAACCTCTGGTTGCTTTCTCTGTTCCGCCTCCTTTTCTGCCTACTCTCTCTTGATGCCTGTTGTGTGGTCTCAGCAGTGTCAGCTTGTCCAGTCCAACCCTTTCAGCACATGAATGCGAGTTTGAAATGGCTGCCAGATACTGAGGGATGGGTCTTTTATTCACAGAGGACAAAACTGCAAGCAAGAGATGGAGGATGGGAACAAGTGGGACAGTAAAGACCAGGAAGTAAGGTAGAATGGTACAGAATACCATGGTCTGGAAAATGAAACTGCTGAGTTGTGATATTCCAGCACTTTATTTATAATAATAAATAACTCACACTGAAAGTGAAATATGTAAATTGTTAAGGCTATGTTCACATCAAGTTCAGCTCTTTAAAAAAAAAAAAGAAAAAAAAAGTGCATTACATCAGCCACATGATGGCATTAAATCCGACACATGCAAGGGCATATTCCAGGTGGATTAATTTGCGTGTATTTCTATGGTCCAGCATCTGATTGAAAAACATAGTGACTGGAGGATCGTTATGCCCCTCAGATGACAGTCACAGCCCCATCCACTATACTGTCCCTGAGTATTAGAGACCTGTGTTTATCATTTCAAGATGTCTGACTGTGAATTCGGATTTTTAAGTTTTATCTGACAAGTTATGATCAGTATGAAAAAAAATTTACAGCACATTGCTCAAGGAGAATCTAAATATTGTTCTGTTATGTTTTTCTGTTAATGTGTTAAAAAAATAAATTTTGTCTAAAAAGGTGTTGGGTAACTGTATTAGCCAGGTTTCCCTCTTTTTTTTTTTTTTTTTTTTTGGCTAAACTAAGCCAACCAAATATTCACTGCTTAATTTTCTATTTACACAGTTTACACTGAGTGTTACTCTGCACTCCCCCATAGTAAAGCAAAGCCATTTTTTTTAAACAATTTGAGAGTTTTTATTTCAGGTTCCTGGTTGACAGTCGTCATCTTCTCTGCCTGTGTGCACATTGCTGTTGTTTTGGGTGTATTACCATCACCTGTACATCCAACAAGCTCAGGCTCCTTTTCAGCCCGGTCAGGGAAGAGTTTATGTGACACTGGCACGGGAACACCTGCAGTACTCAGGATCCAGAGACACAAAATTGTTGGGGCAGGAATTGTGGTGAGGACAGGGAGGAAGTGGAGTATAGCGGAGGCAGTCCAGCAATCTGAAACTCGGCTGAAACACAAGGCCATCCTTGTACAGTGGTGCAAGGTGGAGCTGGACTTGGGGGCCTAGCATCAACCCTGTACGAGTCTGACAGTGGGAGGGAGAAGCAGAGGTGCAGGAGGAAGTGCGAGTTTCAATTGAGGAAGAGTGAACCAGCAGAATAGTGGCCATGAGGCAGCAAGGTGCCTGAATGAAGTGGGAGCAGGTGATGGAGCGGTGCATCACCTGGGAGGACATCTGGCGGTGGAACCCCCAGAGGATCAAGTTCTTGATCCAAGAGGTTTATGATGTCCTCCCAAGCCCTTCTAACTTGTGCACCTGGGGCAAAATAGAAACACCTGCATGTCCCCTGTGTTCCAAGACAGGGACACTGGAACACACCCTAAGCAGCTGCTCCAAGGCGCTGAGTGAGGGCTGTTATCAATGGAGACACGAACAAGTCCTTAAATCCATCGCTGAGGCAATCAGCGAGGGGATAAAGGACAGTCAACACACCCAAGCTGCAGCCAAGGCCATCCAGTTCGTCAAGGAAGGACAGAAGCCAGAAAGAACACCAAAGAACTGCTCGACTGGTTTGCTCTCCACGGCCTGAGACTGGGCAATAACAGTTGACCTGGAGAGGCAACTGAAAATTCCACCACAAATCACCCAGTCCAAATTGAGACCGGACATAATCTTGGTCTCTGAGGCTACAAAGCAACTGGTCTTGCTGGAGCTGACAGTTCCTTGGGAGGATAGGATGGAGGAGGCACAAGAGGGGAAGAGGGAGAAGTACCAGGAGCTGGTGGAGGATTGTCGGAGGAATGGTTGGAGGACCAGATGCATGCCAGTGGAGGTGAGCAGTCGGGGATTCACCAGCCACTCCCTGAGCAAGGCCTACGGCACCCTGGGCATAACAGGTGCCAACCGAAAGAGAGCCATGAACAACAAGGCAGAGGCTGCGGAGAAAGTGTCCAGATGGCTCTGCCTGAGGAGGGGAGAGTGGTGGGGGCAGTAGAATGCCACTTGGACACAGGCCGGGGTGTGATCAGCCTCAGTCAGGTCGCCTGGATGAGGGTGTCTATTGTGAGACCCGAAACACCCAGTGACTCCAGGAAACAACACTGATGACACTTGTCCAAGTTAGTGCATCAGAGGATATTTTAGGAACTACACCAATGAACCAAATCATTGGCAGAAGTGTGTATCACACCACCAGTGGGGACACGTGTGCCTACCAATATGGGCTCAAGACAAAATAAAGCAGGATCTTCTCATTAAGAACCTCTGGAAATTGATATTCATGTAATCTGATAAAGCAATTAGATAAAACCAAATTGTATTTTGGAATATGTTGACCTTCTCCTTCAACTGGCTTTGGTCATACTATTAGGGACAGTTAACCTTGCGGTTTGTCACTGACACACTAACCTGTGTCTACCAAGCTTTCAGACCATGGAGCAGTGAACTGAACACTAAAACTAAACTCAACGACCACCTCACACCTCAAACATCCCCAAAATCCTCTCAGGCTTACTATTTCAGTTCTAAATGTCAAAACAAAACACATATTTGGGAGATATTATTTTTTAACCTGTTCTGTTCATCAGGTGGAGCAGGCAGTATGAATGTTCATTGGATGCTGTGGGTAGCTGACTGTAGCTGATGTGGGGGGCCGGTACAGCACATCCCCGGCTCAGGATAGCAGGCAGGTCAGGACCGAGCCACCAGGGCACCCAGCAAGCCCCAGAACACATGGAGCCCCAGCTCACCCCCCCCCCCCAGGAGACAACCCCAGGTCCAACCCATGCAAGGACACGCAGGAAAACACGGGAGCTGCAACCCCCACCATGGAGGCAGCATATTTGGGAGATTTACTTAATCAGGGACTGCTTGCAGGCCACATTTTGAGGAAACTGATGTGTCAAATTTATCAACATGTTACAGTAACAGACTTTTAAACTGCCCATGTTTTAACTGTAGGATGTTACAGTTCAGAGCAGCCCAATTGTATATTATTCTTACCAAAAACCTTCCTGTGACACGTTTAAAAAAATTTATTATATTAATTTATTATATTTACTTTATAAATATCTAATTCTATTATTAGGTTTTAGAAGTGAAGATTATATTACAACAGCTCTAGCAGCTTTATTTGTCACATGCTACATTTTAATTGTGTAGTAAAACGGTGAAATGAATGTCACACTTGTAGAAGAGCAAACTGTTCTTAACTAAACACATTTTTTTCCCCAGACAGGAACTATAGCATTATTTGTAAATACTGTTTTGCCCCAATCCCCACATTATTGTATCTAAGATTTCCCATAAACTAATGCTGATATCTGTTTTTTTAGTTTTTTAGTCATAAAATGCTCAGCAGTGTGATATAGACACAAATAAATAAAACAAAAGTGGTGCTGGAGGCCCACTTCGCATCAATCAACCAATTCTCTGCATGTCTGTACCTGAACATTCAATCAAATCCAGCTTTATGTGGGATCTCACCTGGTGTCCACCGCCGGTTGTCCTCTGTCACCATGTCTACACCGTTGATAAGGTTTTCCCAGAATTCCTCCAGATTGTTGGACTCGGGCAAGCGTCCCGATATGCCTGCTATAACTATCTCATCCATGCTGAATCACTGTGCACAGACAGAGAAAGGTATGTCAGCAAGGAGAGGGGTCACACATCTAATACACACTGTGATGAAAGTAAGCAATAGGTTTAGACCATTTACAAAATTTTACATCTTGATGCAGTCAAGGCCAAATATCTCCATATTCAATATTATAACAGGGGTGGGGTTCCTTTTTGTGAGGGGGGTTTTAATTATATGTAATACATGATATAACTGGGCAGCATGGCGGTGTAGTGGTTAGCGCTGTCGCCCCACAATAAGAAGGTTGTGGGTTCGGTTCTCGGCCTGGGTCCTTTCTGTGTGGAGTTTGCATGTTCTCCCCGTGTCTGCGTGGGTTTCCTCCAGGTACTCTGGTTTCCTCCCACTAACCAAAGACATGCATGTCTAGGTTAACTGGTGACTCTGAATTGTCCATAGGTCTGATTGCAAGTGTGAGTGGTTGTTTGTCTCTGTTTGTCTGTGTATGTTGGCCCTATGATGGACTGGTGACCTGTCCAAGGGTGTACCCTGCTCCACGCCCAGAACGTTGGCTGGGATTGGCTCCAGCACCCCCGCAACCCAGAAACAGAAAAGCAGTAGAAGATGGATGGATGGACATGATGTAACTGTGCTTTATGTTTCAAGCAAGTGATGCTGCCACTAAAATGCCAATTTAAAGTTTATTTGTCACATGCCAAAGTATAATGTATAGTAAACAGAGCAGCCACAACATACATTGCTCACATGAACAACACAACTGATAATGGCTCCTGTTCATTCTGTACAGTGTCTTATAAAAATAAAAAATACACACATTAAACATCTTTAAATAATAAAAAGGGTTGAAAAATCTCCTTCTAAATACCCCCCCTCCCAAAAAAAAACAAAACAAAAAAAACAAACAATACCCAAAAAACAGAAACAAAAAACAAAACCCACACTTGGTATTTTACGGGATTCTCAGAATTTGAATTTGTGAATGGATGCTTGACTTCATAATCAGCTTATACTGAGGAAAGGTGAATAAGAGTGTGAATGCATACACCATGGGTTGCATTTTATCAGTACTCAATACTCACTAATATATGGTACTTACGATTCAGTGTGTTAATGGGAAAATAAACATTTTCAACAGCCATGAAATGCTTGATGTCAGAAAGATGGGAAATGTGAAACTTGAAAAACTAAACATTTCAGCAGTGAGATGACAGGCAGGTTTGAAAGGAGTCCCTCTGTGCATGCATGAAAGAGCACTTCGAGCAGACAATGTAGTCTGCTGATAGTGTGTGTACACGTTGAAATGTGTGTGTGTGTGTGTGTATGTAGCTTGGCCTTTGTTCCTTATTTCTAGGCCAGGCCTTTCCATGTCAGCAGGACCAAACACATCAACCAATCAGCTGGATGCTTGGGACATGCTACATTAAGGCATACATCTCTACCGCAGCGTAAAGCAGGCGCCCTGCTGTCATGCACAGCCTCTCTCTATGAAAACACACTACACATATCAGCACTGCTCAGAATGTTGCCTCAGCCTACTATGGTATAATTTGACCTCAAATGCCCTTTTTCATGTCAACAAGGAAGTGAAAACCCAACATTTTCACCATCACTATGATGCAGCTATAATGTAAATAAATACAAACTAGAAAAAAGAAAACAAAAGCCTGAAATGTAACTCAGCTTTATAGGAGGCAGTCTGCTGTAGGCAGAGGTGACTGTGGCTGTTCACTTAATAGTTTGTAAAGCTACAGATGAGTCAAGCCATATCTGGGTGACACAAACAGCAGCAACTCGAACCACATTGAGCCCTTTGGTGGTTACAAGACAGTGAGTGAAGTAGCTTAAACTCTATTTTTACTGTGTCTGTATGTGCAGCCCAGGGGCCCGGGGAGTCATGTAACAATGGGCTACACTGGTGCCTGCGGACTGCACGTTAGCCGAGTCGTGTTCATGTTAGCAGTCCATATGTCTGGAGTATATCAGGGTCTTTAGCAGGGCTGAACAATGTGTAGGAAAACTAAATAAATGAATGAAAATGAAAATGAAATGATTTTGCTGTGGTCAACCAACCGACCACACACATTTCTTAATATCAGGGGATTTTAGACTAGGGTTGAACTGGGGCAACACTACAATGCTTTATTTTGATTGAACACTTCTGGTTGTTTTTCTGCCTGCGATGGGTGCTAATATGCAGGTTTATGCAAAGTTTTTGATTAAAGCACAGGGTGTGGATCTGTTTAAAAGGCTCAGACCCAAGATTTTTTTTTTTCTTGGTTTTTTTGTTATTGTTTTAAATTAAAATCCCTTGTTGCATGACTTAGCATGACTTTTTCTTCAGCATTTTCATCATTATTCCACCTTAATGAAGGTCTCTCTACTGAGTGGTATTCTAGTTTACAATAGTATGTTTTGACATATTATAAAAAATTGATTTGATAGTGCATTTGGCTGTAGAACCATTTGGATGATATTTTGATTCACTAGTTCAGCCCTCGTCTTTAGTAGATAGTTCTCCAACACAAGCCTCTGGAGCAGCTTAAGTGCTATTCATTTATACAGAACCTTTATATCACATCAAAATGGGGGCACTGTCATCCTAAAAGATCAACCCCCACATCTTCCTTCCCTTCAGAACGGCAAGTGATGGCATATATATTTATCAATCTATCAACACAATGGAGTAAACAGTCTGACACTACATTGACAAGTTAAATGATAATCCAAAGTTTTGTCATTTAGTGAGTTTTGCACCAAACAGTCCTAAAGTAACTCAAATAGCAGACAGTACTTATCTGACTCTTTAAATTTCCAGCAGATCATTGCTCAATAAGTTACATTGTGATAGTAGGAACATAATGAAAGTCAAATAAAACAAAAAATGGCTTTCCCGGAGTCAAATCAGTCCGGCCACAATTTGACTCTGGGGTAGTGCATGAACTATAAAACACTTTGCTGGAGGTGGATCAGCTGTATACAAAGCATGGCCAACACCCCCAGCACCATCAGAGGATGGATGCATCAAAGTTGCCTGGAAGAGGCATAGCAAAGTACCTTTCTTCCAGATAAAAAATTAGCAAAAAACTCAAAGCAAGAATCCAATTAACAAAATCCCAATCAAAAAACCCCCTATCTGATAGTGGTCAGGATGGGTAGCAGTTTCTAAAACAGTTCTCTGGAAGATAACAAAACCGAACACTTTGGATGGACTAAGAAATAGAGAATCCATTTCCTGTTTTGAAAATCTACTTTTCAGACATCAAAAAGGGGACAAACTTATCCATAAATACAGTCTGTGAACCCAAATGGGAGACACAGAAGGACACTGTGATATAGCCCTTACTGTAGCTCAGTAGCTGAGAGGATTTGAGCTCTAGGATACAATGGCTTTGGATTAAACCTAATGTAGCACCTTAAGTGCAATATCTAGCTTTAGCTGACCCAGATCAAACTAACACCCTGCACACGACTCCAGGGTTTAGAAAAATACATGATAGCTTTAGACGGGCCAAGTAAATACATATACAGTACAACTCAGCACTCTACAAAGTGTGCCTGCCCAACATGGCCTTGTGCTGTATTCAACATCAGTCCAAATCATATTCAATAAGGACTGTGTATTGTCCCATCAGCCCTAACATTGTGGATATTACAGTGCTTAGGTCATGCAGTAGCAACTCACAACAAGACCTGACTTGTCACAGAGCAGTGACAGAGAGAAGCTCCAATATTACTCTGTTTGCAAATGAATAATCCTCTTCATTTAGATGAAGAAGCCAAACTCGTTCCTGGATTGCATTGTAGTGTTAACACTTCTTTTACGTCACACTGGATTCTTTTTTCTATTGCTCTCTCACGGTCTGACAACAAGTACAAAACTTTAAGTGTTTGGTTCCTATTAGTTGCCTAAACTGCATTTTGATAGGCAAATATTTGGGTTAAACATATTACTACAGTTCAATCCAAGATTTGCTTTTTAAAAATCATTCTTAGTTAATTTTATCATTGTTTTGTTTAATTTATTTTCCACAAAACTTGCATTTGCTTGGCGCCTCATGAACAAACTAAATGGGTAAGGTGGTTGGAAAGAAAGATGGTGGGCTGCCTCCCACCATGTTCCTCAACCACAATGGGGAAGTCAACAAACTACATAGACAAAAAACTGTCTTCATATCATTCGGATCAACTTAAACATATCCTAGCTGGAGGCTCTGGTAGTAGTCACTATAAAATAAAGGGCCTCTTTAAAAAAAACTAGAACTAAATACAACGATTAGATTCATTCTCTGCACACCATGGCGCAGCATGGCAGGTGACCTCACTGACCTGCAGGCTGTCTTACTGGGCAGGAGCCTGCCTGCAGGGTGTTAATCACAGCTTATTATTAGTATCTTCCTTGGCTGAGTCTGCCAGAAACGTCATCAATATCATAACAATAATAGCAGGCCAGTAGTATTTACTGGAGCAGACACAGCAGCTACTACACACTACTCCAGTGAGGGATCATTTAACCAGGGTGGATTAATTCCTGAATAGATGAGGGCAAATGCCCAGACAATGAGGATGCTGAATAAGATACTGGAATCAGGGCAAGACAAGCAACAACTTAACATCAGCTTGGGCTAAAACTGTTCTTGCATTGTTTAATAAAAACCTTTCAAATGGATGGTTGACACTTTGAACATATTTCATAGTGAATACTATTTTATTTTGTAGAGATGTGTTGGGTGTTGAGACATTTACAGCAATCTTTTTTTTTTTTTTTTGAAGGGGGGGCTTAAATGGCGTGTATCATTGCTTTACATCATAATAGCAGGAAGATAAGCAACGTTAAAAGATGCTGGGAGTTAATGATTCATTTTGACTTGCATGTGATCCACCAGCATCTTCTATCTCCATCATAGGGAAGCAAATAAACAACTCGAGTCATTTATTAAAAAAAAAAAAAGTTACAAGGAAATAAAAGCTGCGTAATGACTTCTAGGTTATACAAGTCCAATTTAGAACACAAGGCTAATGTGGAAGTTAGAAAAAAAATGTCGAGTCATAGCGTAAAATAAAAGGAGGGGTCTCTTTTTCTAACCTAACACCGTCACAAACCGGTGTTAGGAGAAGTTAGCAATGGCACTGCCATCTTTTTATTAGCTTCCCCCTTCATGTCTCCTTGTAGAAGTCACGCGTCAAGAGGACGATGAGCTAATAACCGTTAGCGAACTTACCTGTGTAAGACGTCCCGGGAGAGAAAAACAAATCACTAACTCGAGGCTGTTGGTGTTAGCACCCGTATGGTATGTAGTCTTTCTCCAGTGTGAACTTAAACTGCACTCAGCTGGTGAAATGCAGGGAGGGAAGGCTGCCTTTTGTACGGTTAATGTTGGCCCTCGGTGCTCCAGTGAATCTTTTCCTCTGATGAATTTAAATGTCTCACATTCTGTCTGGCCACGCCACATGGGCTGACAGCTTGGCTTGGCCGCGCAGTCCAATGAGAAAAGAGGTAGGGCTCTCGGATCCAGCCAGTGATGGAGTAATTCGTTGAACGCCCCCGTAGTCACCGAGAGGAAAGAGGAGGAAAAAAAATGTGGTTAGATGGGGTTACTAGAGTTCAAGCTCACCCCCCCCCCCCCCTCTCCTGGCCCAGTCTTCCTCCTCTACATCCATCCCTGCTCCACCGCGCCGGACGGCCAGGCTGCCGTGTACAGAGAACTGCTCATTTCCATAAAAAGGTGGAAAAACACAAGATAATTTAAACACAGGAGATATCTTTCGCTTCGTGTAGTTGCAACCGGATCCAAATGTAATAACGCAGCTCTGTTGTGTCTATGTGATTTCTTTGTGGAAAAAGGAAGTCAGGTGAACTGCAGGATGGCGCAAGCTGCCCGGTCAGATGTGTCCTCGACCCGCACCGCCGCGATGAACAGATTAACCACAGCAGACTAGCACACACTGAGCATCAGTACCATGTTATCTTTGGACAATTTGAAATTGTATTTTCGCTATGATCTGTTCTTATGTGAATATTTATGAAGGCTCAATCACGTTAAACTGTAACAGTGATTTATTGGCGGCTGTGTTTTGACAATATAAGGCCTCAGTATGGACACGCTTAGTCTCCATCCACCCGGTAGCCCGTGAGGAACCATGTTCGTGTTCAGCATTTAGCTTGACAGTAAAAGTGAACGCTCTACCCGGTTTCGGGACACGTGGCTTCACACGTCAATGAATTTTTGACAGCATATGAATCGGCCAATCACGAGACGGGGGTGTGAGTCTTTATCCAATCAGAAGAGACTGGAGGGTGCCGTACGGAGATAGGGTGATTAAAGGGCGGGGCCACTGCGGTGACGTCATAAGAAGCGCTCGTCTGACTTTTGGGTTACTTGAGTTCATCATTTCATATAGCATGATGTGCAGAGAAAATAGGGCTTTCCTTCATACCACTGCCCTCTGTGGCAGGGCAGAGATAATGGCCTATAAAAGCACACATCGATCGTGTGATCTATTGACAAGCAGACAAGTTGAAATCGACTACCTTTATTTACAGACCTGGACAAACAGTAATGGACAGCAAGTACAAGAGCTCAGTTTAATTTCATCTCACTGTAGTCAATATTTTTTAATAATAAAAAAAAAACCTTATAGAGCATACTGTCCAACTAAAAAAATTTTATATCAAAAATTGTTAAGTAAAAATTATTTTTACAACACCCATTTTATAAAATATATTTATAGCACATATTGTGAAATCTGGGTTAGGGTTATACAGGGCACCATGACAGCATAGTGGTTAGTGCTGTTGCCCCACAACAAGAAGGTTGCGGGTTTGATTCCTGTGCAGAGTTTGCATGTTCTCCCCATGCCTGCATGGGTTTCCGCGGGGTACTCTAGTTTCCTCCCACCGTCCAAAGACATGCATTGACCGGTTCTTTTGTTGGAAGCCCAAGAACGACCTGGAGAAATCTTAAGTTCACAGTTGAAACATTTATTATGGTCACAGGTATAGTAAGGCAGCGCTGGGCTCGAAGTGACATTGTTCCCACAGGATCTCAGCCAGCAAGAGCCCTGATATCTGGAAGTTTCACATTTGTCTTCTTGGGCTGGGCCTGCCCCATACAGAGGTGGGATTTTCAGGCAACCGAATATAATTGGCCAGTTACCAGTGACATGGACAGGCCAACAACTGTCCATGCCTTGTTTTTAGAATGTGTTAAACAATGTGTGTGAGTGTTGCTGTGAGTGTGTATCTACAACAGACCTATATGACAAGATAGAGAAGTTTCATCTGTCTCCTAATATGCAGACCAGTTCTCTCCGGTCATGTTATAATTCCGGACCTTCAAGGACATATACTGTCTAATATGAGCTCAATGGACAAGTACAAAACAGAAACCTAGATTCAGTGGAAAAGTACAGAGTAAGGAGACATGATGTCTTAAAACAAAGCCAATTATAACACATGCATGTTTGGGTTAATTGGTGACTCTAAATTGTCCATAGGTCTGAGTGTGAGTGGTTGTTTGTCTAAGCGTGTTGGCCCTGCGATGGATTGGTGACCTGTCCAGAGTGTATCCCGCCCTCATCCAATGTAAACTGGGATTGGCTCCAGTTACCCCGCGACCCAGAAACGGATAAGCAGTTGAAGATGAATGAACAAATGAATAATATAACTACAATAAATTATTTTTCATAATTATTTATTCACCAACTCTACGAGTATGCCTTTAGAGTGAAAGGTAACAACTCATTCCTGGACTGTAGATCTGCATAAATCCAGGACTGTCTGGGGATAATTATTCCAAATATTCAATTTCCCTTTTACAAAATACTTAGCAGTTCACATGTGCTGCTAAGGTGCTGCAACCCACCAGCTTTCTTTTCCATGATGAGTTTTGTTTTTAGCCACTAAGTTCAATCAATGAATGTTTTCCAGGGAAGTACAAAATGTTACTTTATAACAATGCAATGAAACATAGAAAATGGCCTTTAACAATATATATATTTAGAAGTAAGATTATACATAATTAGCCTGTATATAATTTCCCCTAACTGCTCAGACTATAGAGGTCTAATACTTTGAAAATGTAATTAATGCCATTAAAGCATGTCATCATGATCATTTGGAGGAAGCTGACATTAATAAAAAAAATCTGCATGGCGTAGGTTAGGTTTGACTTGGCGCTAAGAGGCTTTGATAGCTTGACAATTCATGTACAAGTAGCCAATAAAAATATAAAGAAAACCTTCTTTTCACTTAGCCTTTACTGTAAAAATGCCACGCCTCTAGTTTTGTAATGTAGAATTATTATATTATTTGGCTGGGGTAACACTGATGACATTAGCCTTGACAAAGCTTGTCTACAGCCAAAGTAAAGTTACTGTTGATATGTGTATCTGTGTTAGTCTTTAATGTTGTAGTTTCGGATCTTACTGATCTTGCAATGGGCTCCTGGTCTGCTGGTCTTGCTCATTTGTAATGGTGTTTTATGGGGGTTCATCCTCTGCTGTACATCCTTTTGGGACTTGCTATGAATGGGAGCACTAATCCCACGCACCATTTTTGGGAGCCCAGCATCACCAGATTCACCCTCCACCCTTCTGCTCAGCTCAGCTGTACCTTTAGGTGCAGATAAGAGAGGTCCATTTTCAACAACTGCCACAAGAGACACTATCACACGTTACACATCACAGACACATCAGTGGCATTTAAACTATTCACACTTAGATTTCCCATTTAATCTGACCATTGCTTTGTCTTCTGGTGACCATCAGTATAATTTACGGCCAGTTTGCGCTTCATTTTGTGTCTTCACTTTAATTTCGCCTTGCAACTCACAGATTTAACCCATCCAGAGCTTCCCTTGAGGACTATGATGTCACCCACTAGTTTTTGAGCTGTTATTTTGAAGTCTGGAATTTTTTTGGTTAAACTTCTGATGGAGCTGACCTGTTCTGTACTACATAGTTATTGTCAGGCAGGCCTGTGTGTGGTACAGTCTGTCAATCACATAGTAGCCCTGCCCTAACACATACCGTGCTTTATGGTCTATTTACTTTAATGTGACTATCATTTAAAAAAACGAACATCATGTTGTACTGAAGACTTGAAACTTGACTTCAATGCAACGCAATCTGACTTCTTTTTACAGTGAATCCACCACTGACTATTCGATGGTCATTAGATAGAATACAGGTTTAAGGCATTCAGCAATGGCTTCACTGTTCACTACCAGAGGCTAAATCTATATTGATAAACAGTCTGTTCTCTAACCGACGTTTGAAGCAGAAAAAGACTCAAGGAAAAAGGCTGTTCATCACATTGGACACAGAAAGCACAGTTTCCATCAGGGGTTTTCTAGCTCTCTGGAAAACAGACGAACTCTCTCTACATCTCCAGACAAAAGTTTCCGTCTGATGTTTACTGGTTGTACCAAGGACTTAATGGTAAGATGATGAGCTGCACAGAGATTAGTATATAGTAAACTTAAACTTTTTTTAAGAGATACCAAACTTTTGGGAGGAATTGTGTCTTTTGAGAAGAATATGAATGTGTAATATTTTCATTTGACGGAACAGTGGAGCTGTATAAATTAAAGTGTGATGGTGTGCCAGGGAGCATCCAGTTCAGCTAATTTCTCCTGTTGTCAGATTCCAAAGAAAGCTGGTGCGAAACTCCAATCTTTACTCACCCACTATTTGACCCCGTCTGAGCAGCTATCAAATGTGTACAGTACACATTTGATAGCTGCTCAGACGGGGTCTTGTGCCTCATTTATCTTATTTCACAATTTTCTGAAAAATCAGGTCACTGAAGAACTGACAGAAACAGAAGCCGGACATTGGGCAATAGTTGTGCCATTTGTCCTTCACAGATCCACATCCAGCTACTGCACAGATGTTCACACTGGATGCAGGGGTACGAGCTGTACTGTTGCTAACACAGTGGCGTATGCTCACTGGTGTGATGATATTACTGATTATTGACACAATTTTTAAATGTGTGGATAGAGTCCACACTTCTGTGAGGTCTGAAGGGTCTTCCTCAACAGAAAACTTGAGACATAAAAGTAAGTAGCCATTAAGATCCCTATGCTAACTGTGAAGTATACACTGCTGTTCCTTGTGTCTTTCATTATAATCATTATCTTTTCCCCTCCCCCCCCCCCCCCCCCCTCTCTCAATTTCTCAACCCAACCATGTACTTTTTAGGATAAGAGGTGTAGGTAGGTGTAAACAAAGAGTAATATTAAAGAGTTTGCTCCTGGGCCTAGCCTACCTTCTGAGAAAACAGAGGGACTGAGTGCATGGTCTAGTTTGTCCCACAGTTCCTTCAGAGATTGCAGGGATTCCTCTGATGACAACATAGACCTTGATCGACCTGAGTGGGGCTGTAGCCCCACATCTACTGGACTCTGTGACCTGCTGAGTGGACGACTGTTCTCTTTGTTCCTGGAGCTCTGAAGAAGAGGAGGGTTTATTTGATCAAACATGTTTTACTTAGAGGGTATGTGAGAACTGTTGAGAAAACAGAACATAGAAAATGTTTCACTGTACAACATCTTGATTATATATACAATATATACAAGTCTGAGCATAAATTCAGAACATGCACCAGATATCTATTTAACATAAAGGGTGACCTGTTTCTGTGTATTGATGAATGCAGCAGCTGGAGCGCTAATGTTACCTCAGACCTCTCTGTGGTTTTGGGACTCTGGGACCAAGGGTTGGCAGTCCTTCTTGTGGCACCTTGGTGGTGGGTTTCAGAGAGGAGATGGTCTGAATCAACACGGAGCCTCTGCCTCAGCACATACTGCAACTCCTGTGCACAAGTGCATTAGTGGACCCACTGTGCTCCCTGCTGGTAAAACAAATGCTTCACACCAGCCTTATTCTTCCTGTTAGGCCGCTGATCCACACTGATGATTCATGTTATTCCCTTGCTAAACAACCTCATTAAGAATTTGACCTGTATTTAATTTCACAAAGGGTAGCATGTTGGCGCAGAGGTTAGCCCTTTCTCCTCACAGCAAGAAAGTTCTGGATTCAAACTGCGTAGTGTTTGCATGTTCTCCCTCATTTCTCCTCTGATTTCTGGTCAAATATTTATTATATTAGGTAAACAGAAAATAACACCATGATATCAGCATGAAAAAAAGCAGGTGAGGCTTGACTTCCTCAAACTGATATCAGGACTGTTACAGCATAAAGAAATACACTTCTTTGCTTTCTTGCTAAGCATGAGATGAGAAGCTTGAAATGAATCCTATGTCTGTGTTAAATATAAATGCTGAGTTTGGACTGGGAGAAGAAGAAACTGCTACGTTCCTCACATAATCTGATATTTAGAAAAGAATGTATGCATCTCAAACCACATGTACACATGTGTTTTCTAAATATAAGATGAGAGAACAATTATCAGTCCGTCCATCATCTATAACAATTATTTGTGCAAAAAGGTGGGGTAAAACCTTGACAGATTTCCAGGGTGTCCATCACAGGGCAACCACATAGAGACCATTCACACTACCAATACCTACCAATTAGACTACAAAGGGATGGAGTTTTTGGACTGGGGGAAGAGATGCAAACTCCAAACAGAGGCCCCAGGTCCTGGGTTCAAACCTTGCTGTGAGGTTATAGTGGTAAGCACTGAATAGCCATTAAGCTGTTTTGTCACTTTTCCTGATTGTGTTATTATTTTGGAAAATGACACAACATTTAATAAAACATGGAGAAACTTTGCATAACAACTAAGAATTTTTACAACAGCTCATGTAAACTTCCTGGTAATTCCCTCACATGATGAATAGGAAGTGGTGCCACATGAAAAGAGAAGAACCTTCAAGGGAACAATGAGGGCGGCTAGGAGGGAAGGAGTGACTTTGAGGAGGTACCTGTGTGGTGAGCTGGTATTGTAGCTTCTCCAGAGCAGATAGTCGGTCCTGTTGGTCTCCTTGTTTCTCCTTCTCTGGCAGCTCTGGGTCTGTTAGACATAGTGTTTTAAAGGTCTATGGCTGCTTTCCATTCCCCTTATCATGTTTCCCCTTTTCCCCACTTCTCCACACATGATGGTCACATATAATAATAACAATAATAAATGCCCAGTTTGTAACCTCTGCCACTAGAGGGCCTCAAAGATGACATTTGGTGAGACTGTGGACTACTGTGGGATTATGAGAGTTGTTACCTTGTATGAACTCAAGTCACCCATGAGGTTTTTACCTGGAGCTGAATTCTTCACAGAGGCTTTTTCTCTAACTACTTAAGATGTGATGATTAGTCTTACATCTGGTTTGAATACATAGTCAAAAACTACCAATATTTTAAAAATTCATTTAAAATGTGGTTTACAACTGGATGAAAGAAAATCTTCTTCTCACAGATGACCACAGTACTAAGGCATGATGTGATGTCCATGATGTAAGGCAGATTTCTCTGGGTTTTAGAACCAGGTATTGGAGATAATTAACCCCCCCCCCCCAAAAAAAAACAAAAAAACAACTCAACACAATATATAATATAGGTTTGGTCATTCTTAGATGTATTAGAGGGGAAAAGTTGCATGTTTAAATATGACTTGAATATAAATCATGAGTAACTTGCTGAGGGACTGAGGAGCTAAGAAGGATGAGTGAGGAGCCATATTTGCTGAATGCCTTTGGGAAAATACAAATAATTTAAATATAAAGATAAGTTAAATAGTGACAGACAAAATCCAGTAATGGTCAACAGCATCTGAATGTGCAGCCTTCATTAATTTGAATATTAATATTAATATCAATATTAATATTAATTAGAAGAAAAAAAACGTCATGTTAAACCATGTTGTGCATTGATGGTTTAAAGGCTCTGTGTGTCAGGTATGACTGACTGCTGGTTTCATTCAGGCCAGAATAATTGAGTACATAATTCAATATTATTGAGTGATGATTTGTACTGTCTTATTATCTGGTCAGTTACTATTCTCCCTTTAATTTCAGTGGGGCCTGTTCTTTCATTTACTGTACTTGTCTGTTTTTGTACCCTGTAGTCCAGCATTGGTGATTTGAGCACGAAGGCCGTTGCACATCTCTATTAGCTGCTGCTTGTCTCTGCTCAGGTGGGCGATGCAGGACGCTGCCTTCTTCAGCCTATTGTGCATGTCAGGAGGGTAATTTCTACTTCGACCCTGAACATGTTGAAACTGACTTGACATCTGCTGCTGCTTCAAGTGCAGGTTCTCCTCTCTAAGCTGTTGCAGCAGTGCACTCTGGGGAGATGATAAAGAGAGAAAATCAGTTGCTGCAGCAATTTACACAATAACTTCCCTGACTGATAAATGACCTCTTAATAGAATGGCGTCTTTAATGTTTTGTAGCACTGAAATACAATAAAAATAACAATCTTGCCCTCTTTCAACATTATGTAACTTGATGTTGAAAATGAATGCAGTCACAGGTCAGATTTGAATAAACTCAATTTATCTAATCCAGACAGCTGCCCAGATCATGACTGGTCAACCTCAACCAGTTTGCTGATTTCCTTCATTACCTTTTCTGTGATGTTGGTGAGAGTGGACTCTGTTTGTACACCTTTGTCCTGGTGAGGCTTAGCTGTTTTCTCTGAAAACAGATCACCAGAGGTAAAAGTCAAATCAAGAATAAAAACTGACTAATATGCATGTCATTCATTGTGTACACATTTATATAGCCACGGTTTGAGCTGCTTTTTGGATGGTTGCTGCTCTACTTTAGCTACATGTCACTGGTACATTGGCAACTTAGTGTCCTAGTAATTCAACTAATTTACATCACCTCCCCTCCCCTCCTGAGATTAGCCTCAAAGAGGGAACAGTATCCACATTTCACCACCGAAGCATAGATATGATGCCAGGTTACAGTGTAAATGACTATTTTGCTGGTAATACCGGTAAATCTTGTGTTCTTTCTAATACTACCAAGAGTCCTATCACAATTACTCCAAGTGGTGGTTTCCTACTTTCCTGGAATAAATAATTACTATTTTTTTTCATGTAGGCCACCTGCTTATATTTTTACTTACTGCCAACGTACTTTTTTTCCCCCAATATGTTTATATTGTTTTGAGGAACACAAAAACCAATATTCTTTATATTCTACAAGCAATAATATTGTGCTGGATTATTCTACAGTGGTATGGTAGTATAGTGGGTTCTGCAAGAAGATTATGGGTTGAAATTCCTGGCCTTGAGCCTTTCTGGATGTTCATCTGTATATGTTGGCCCTGTGATAAGACTGATGACCTGTCCAGGGTCAATTCCGTCCTCACCCAATGTCAGCTGTGAATTGCTTCTGGCCCCCCTGTGACCCCAAATAATAAGTGTTGGATGAAAAGCTCTAAAAAATATGTAAAAACAAAAACACTAGAAACTCATTTCGGTGTCTCCCTCAGTGAGTAATTCCTTGGTCCACCAATAGTTGCCAATATGACAATCCAAGAGCCAAACTAGGATGAATTTCTCTGGAGTCATTACACTCTTTTAACTGATCACCATGTTCAGTTGCAAGTGCAAGCAGCCAGATGCTGATTATAATTCACTTAACATCAGTGTCATTAATATAAATAATTTTCTGAATGGGAAATGTAAAACAGCTATGTTGGTCACGAGAAACGAGAGACACAAATGATAGTCTGCAAATGATACATTTACAGTAGACTATGTCACTCACTCATCTTCTACTGCTTATCTGTTTCTGGGTTGCAGGGGTGCTAAAGCCGATCCCAGCTCACATTGGGCAAGGGCGGGGTACACCCTGGACAGGCTGCCAGTCCATCGCAGGGCGTAGACTATCTCTATCCTAACAGTTAGCTTGGAATAAGCCAAATTCACAGTCTATCTCTGTGAAACTATCCCCGATGCAACAAAATAAGAACTTGGCAAACAGTGATAACTGTATCAGTCATATTCCTGTAAGACAGCCTTGTCCACACCTGCAGGGCTGACTTTTGAGGAGATATCAGTGGACTGGGGAGGTGGTCCAATGGCCTTCTGAGCATCAGCTGTGTGGAGGTTGAAAGTGGGGTGATTTGACCCTAGATGCTGAATTATATAGGGAGGGCAGAGCTGTCGGGGGGCCTGGGGAGGGGGTGGTTGATGGCTGAGACCCTCCATGTCCTTCCTCATCTGTGTGACCACAGCACGCAGGATGTTGTTCTGCTCCTGCAGATGACGGATCTCCTCTGATGCCAGAGAGTCAACTTTTGGTGTGAGACCCTGTGTGGAGTTAAACAGGCATATGACTCATTTAAACGGAGTGGATGTATATTTATGCTTTTTACTTATGCCTTGCTACAAATAGGCTTACTGCATTTACTGGGGTATATTTACTACATTATATTTACAGAAACCCCTTTTTTAGACACTATAAAGCCAAACTGTATTTATCTGTTCAATAACACACAAAGTTCAAGACACAAAGCAACACAAACACAAATTTAACAAGATTGTTTTCTAATGACTATGGGGATCACAGTAGCTCCAGCTCACTGGACAGTGGGAAGTACATTTTACATGTATTTTTTCCCTTGACAATATGAGTATTTATTTTTCACACTCTCTCTATATTTACATCATACTACTTCCTTTTATTAAAATACATTGGTTGTGTTGTCTCCAGGAAACAGCCATCTCTCTAGATTTAATCTGCTTTAATCTTCTTTACTAATTAGTTTTAATCTGTTACCAAACTAACTCTTCCAATCTACCATTGAAAAGTTGTCTGGGGTGGCTTTTTCTGATGCTATCTAACCATCCGACAAGCACTTTGAAAGGAGTATAAATCCCAGAATATACACCACAGTACAAAATCCTGAGTCAGCAGAGCTAAAGCACCCACTTGAGGTAACTGATGCTATTTTGTCTGCTAGGATTGCACCATGGTTCTTTTTTAGTCCTGTGGGAACTTAAGCACTTGAAACATTTAAGGGAGATGTGACATTCTGACATGACTGTGAGTCTACAGCTGGTTGGGAAAGCACTGCTTGCTCCTTTAGGTAGTATTCATGCTGACTATCTGACTTGAAGTCAACAACTAAATATAATTTGCTGAGGATGTTTAAACAATATAAAGGTACGTGAGATTTTTTTTGGCATTGCCACAGAGGCTGCAGAAACACTAGCTGTGGCTTGCATGATGCCTGTAAATGGTCACTTGCATTCAAATGTGTGCTTGAATGGATTTGACATCATATTCAGTACTGTAATGACTGACAATGGTGGCTATGACGGTTTTTCCATTCTCAGAGAAAGTTGAAATGTGCAGCTGAATGTCTTCAGATAATAAATCAAGAAATACATGATGCCTCTCAATGTGGAGCTTCATTCAAAGTTTTTAGCTTGAGTGCTTTGTGAATCATCTGAGAAGGTGCACATGTACAGGACCTGATTGATTTATTTTTTCTGTTTGAGCCAGTGGAACTCTCACAGGCTGGTAGGTTGGGAAAGCACTAAGCCCGACTGAAAGGCCACCATACCTCAGGATGCATTAGGTGACCTAATGGCTAAGTAGTTACGATGCAAAATGGGACTGTGAATTCCATTGGCACCAAGTCCCTGGACCCCAACCCAGCTGGATCATTTGATGAATATCATACCCTTACTCATGTTCCCCTAGTATTTCTGCCTATATTCACTCTTGGAAGACTGTCAAGGTCAATAAAAAAAAAGCTAGAAATGCCTAAGTTTGGAACAAAAGGTCAGTAAGTCAGGGAGCTGCTCTGTCTGCCGTTCTCTGATATTTTATTCTTCAGTGGGCCATGGTCCAACATGTCCTGATGATTAGTTTAGTATCCACCAAAAATATTTGCTATAGTAGTGGCCATCAGGAGATGGGAGTCTGTTTTTCCTATGTAACTATGTTTCCATGAAGAATTAAGGACTGGCTTTGAGGCTTCTTATTTGACATAAAAGCTGAGAAAGTGTTTATGACTGGGTGTTTCACACCAAAAGAGGTTAAACTCTGATGCCTTCCTCAGATCATCAGATTGTGATGCTTCTGTTCCTGAAAACTGGCTAAAAACATGTAGCATTAAGTATTGTCATGTGCTTTCACCAGTTTTTAGACTGAAGGACCACCTGTACAAAGCTACATCCATGAAACAGTGCCCACTGCAGTGCTAAAGTGCAGTTTGTTTTGTTAGTGTAGTTTTTGTGCTTTTGGGTTTGTCAAAAACAGTCATTTTTCTTTTTTTTTATGCTTATTTTTAAACCTTCACTATAGTTGCAGAGAGAGAGAGGCAATAAAGTTGAGCAAAGGACCATGGGTGGGACTCATAACTAGTCACAGTGATTAGGACTAAGAATGGTATTGCTCTCTACCATTGCAGGGCTTAAAGTAAAAAAAAATCCTGAGCCTGAATTTTTTTTCCAGGGGGGTGGGGGTTATTTAGAAATTAACAATGATAATGTTTAAATAGCCAACCTGTGTACTTTTGAATATCCACATTTATTTAATTTTAATTTTATTTTTTAAAATTCAGTTATTTATATTTTTTCTAATATACAATTTCAGTATAATGTTGAGCATGTTGTAATGTGTGTGCAACCTCTCAATTTTATTTTATTTTTATTTTACTTCACATATTTCACTTATGTTGTTCTGTATGGGCAGTACGGGGAGGGTGGGTGGGAGAAAATAAGAAAAATTATGCCTGTTAAATGTCTGAGATCTATGCTCTTTTTCTCAAATAAAAATATGTTCAAAAAAAAGATGATAATGTTAAATGTGAAACTCAGTCAAGCTAATTAATTTGAGGAATTATTCGATTGGCAACCATTTAATTCAGTAAAGGACAATTTATACAAAAACAATTTGTAAACAGTTACAGTGCAACAGTAAACTATTTTATTCTGATTCTAAATACAAAATAGGAAATAAATAACCAAAAGGCTTGTCGTCTCTGCCCCTCTCTTCTATCCACGCCCAGCGCCCCTTATTTCTAAGTCCTTTGTCTGTTGTTGGACGTCTTCCCCTGGCTTCATAAACTTACTCTCCATCATCTCAGTCACGTCGATGAAAAAAAAAAAAAAAACAACGGCTTGGATGCTGCGTTCACGAAACCGAGAATTCTATAGTCTACTGGGAAATTTCCGACTCCGTATCATAGCGTTCGCGCTACAGTTTAACTCGGAGGAGAAAAAATAAGTTTGGCATATTTTCACCGTTTGCTTGAACGCAAAAATATGTGCAGCACCCATTCATGTTTATTTTGGAAGCAGTAATTTCCGAGTTTGACAACTCAGAGCTCATTTTTTCCAAAGTTGTTGAAATTGCAGCATCACCTGCTGCTGGATCGCAACCAAGTTTCCAAGACCCACCCCCACCCTACTTCTGATTGGCTAGTGATGTTAGTTTGGTTGAGATGGAAAGCTGCGTTGCTCTCATTCCATTGGTAGGTGAACCCAAGTGACTGCCCGAACCTGACAAGTTTTCTTTTTTTCAATGTTGATTTTTTTTTAAATCGCAGTTAACTCGCCGGAAATCTGGCACAGTGCCGGAATACTTTAAGCCCTGTCATTGCTGCCATTTTTAAATTTATATTTTTTAATTCGTGTTGGTTTTGATGTTGAGAGACTTAGTCCACAGATGACCAGGATTAATATCTGGCTCTGTCAATGTGGATGTAGTCTCACCTGTATGGCCTGGTCTCTCTCTGTTTTAACAGAACGTAGTAAGACAGTCAGGTCCTGCAGCTCTTGTTCTTTCTCTTTCAGCTCTGCTTCTGCCTGGTACAAAACCAAAATTAAACATCTGTTAGTATCGTTAATGATTACATTAACAGTCGTTAAATTTAAAGCAGGACAAAGATGAAAGTGCTGCTACTTCTGCCTCAGCAAACTGATCAATACACTCATTGTGGTGTCACGCACTACAGTATGAACAAAGGCAAGGCTGCTGTTACCATCAAACAGATTTAATGAGCCTTTTAATGACTGTTTGTGATACGTAAAAGCTTTGAAACGTGGTAAAAACTCATTCAAGTATAACAAAGCATAGTGTCTTGGATGCTCTATGTGCCAGCAGGATGGCATGACTGTTCCAGTTTGCACTTGATGGAAACTACTCAACTTCTGGGAGAAAATGACAAAAATGAATACAGCTCATTCTCCTGAATTTACCAAATGTGAGCCACAGGGAGATGAAGATGAGAAAATCATACAGTGCAATACTACAAACTGAGTACTTCAGTGAAAATGAGTGTGTGTCAATTTGTTCTGATCAGGTGTTTTATGTCTTAAACATTTCAGAAAGCTGGAAGCTGGTGTACCTGGGGGGGAGACATGCAAACTCCAAACTGATAGGCCCTAGGTCCAGGGTTCGAATCCAGAATCTTACCCTAAGGAGATTTTGCTAACCACCGCAACACTTTAAAACCCAAAAACAGGTAAAAAGTCAATCAGTGCCTTTATATGCTGTTATCTTCAACCTGCAATTTTACCCCTATTTATGGAAAAACTCTGTTCACTGTACATTATAGTGACATGTGCTGCTACTGTGACAGATTCGGAGTCTTAATGCTGATCCCAGGAACAGCGTGTGACCTGTAGGTGCAGGTAGGAGGTGGGATTTGTCTGAAATAGCTGAGATTAGAGAAGACACAAGGATGTATATGCCGATCTGATAATGTATAGTAAAATGTTCAGGTGTGCAGCAGTAAAACCCCAACATCTCTGAACACTGTGTAATATGCTTGAGAGGCTGACCTGATCTCGAGCTTGGGTCAGGTCTTGAATTAGCTGCTCGTTAGCAAGGCAGAGTTCAGTCTTCATGTCCTCACAGCGTCTTTGCCATTCCAGCTCCACCTGGACTCGCACTTGCCCTAAAGCATGTTCCCTTTTCAATCCAGCACTCAGCTGCTGCTTGTACCTGACAACACACAGACATGCACATTTTTAGAAATTATTAAACTCAGACCAGGTCATTTACGTCACAATTTCTAAGCTACGTAATCATACCAAATCTGTCCTCTCACCTCTCCATCTCCTGTCTGCTCCTCTCCAGCTCAGTCTTTAGTCTAGTTTCCTTATCCTGCAGAGCGATTATCTCTGTGTCTTTGACAACTGTTTCCCTCGACACCTCCATCATGTACTTGTCCCAGCTGGTCTGGACTGTTTTTACCTCTTTGCGAAGCCTTTGAAAACACACACAGTGTCAGTGGTTTACGCCAATATGGTGATTTCTGATTTTTTTTTCAGTCGGTGTCAGTTTCACCTTTGGATTGTCTGATCTTTCTGCTCGATGGCATCTTGCTGTTCCTTCTGTATGTGGCATATCTGAGCAGTCAGAAACTCCATGTTCTGTTGCAGTTCTACAATATGGTTCTTAGCCCTCTGCAGCTGCTCTGTATGGGTCTGATGCTGAGCCTCTAGCTGTGCATCATATTTTTTCAAAGCCTGGACCGCACTCTCGCATCTTGACAGAAAGGCACAGTGTGAGAAATGAAGAGACATTTAGACATTGTGCACTTTTTCTACAGTGGATTTCGTAAAAAAAAAAAAAACAACCCAAATCTAAATAAATAAACAAAAACATGCAGAGGGTGACTAAAAATTAAAAGCAAATTTCACCATTTCATCATTTTAAGGATTTATTAAACATCATTACTTTTTACCAAAATTTATAAAAAAAATAATACATTTATATGTTTTTTGTTGTCATTTGGAGCTTGTATTAATCATCAAAGCTGGTTCTTGCCATTTGTGTTTTCCTGCATCCCCCTCTGATTGATGATCATTCATTCACCATCAAATCATTCATTCCCACTGCCATCAGCCTTACAGGATAAAATATCAGAGAGCAGAATTTCTCTCTGGGGATTTATAAAGTATTTCTGATTCTGATTAGTTTCACCTGTGTCTCAGCGCTGTTTTTCTAGTTGTGTGTTTTGTTGGTCTCCTGTTTATGTTCTCATTCATATTTCCTTAAGGTTTTGCTACAGCTTCTTCTTGTAAGTTTTAGTAAAATGCCTTCACTGCAAATTCCTGCTTTTGTGTGTGAGTACGCCTGTGTATGAGTACAGTAATGCCACTTAGGCTCCTGAGGAATACTACACAATATTCTCGAAAAGCAACACTTTACTAAAATGAGAACTTTCTGCAATTATATTGCCAACAGGACAGCAGTTCATGTAGCCCATGTGGAAACGCAAGTCCCCAAATCCAATACCGTTCAATCTTACTGTGGGGGACGATCTAAATAATTCATGAAGGTTGGAGACTTAATCCATCTCATGTTTCTCACTGCAAGAGGCATGGGGCAGAGGCACTGTCTGCACTCTATGTGTCTGATAATTGTTATTATTATTATCATAAGCTTCATTATTATTGTTAATACTGTTAGTAGTGGTAGTAGCTAAAGGCTTAGTAGGCATTTTCTTCATTTTCCTAGAGATGGCAATCTTTTTCTCTGCCCATCCTCTCTGCTTTGGACAACACACACGCGTACGAAAGCACACTTAAACACCAAATGAACACAAACATATTAAGTAACCTGAATCCTGGTGTTCATTGATAAAACTTTTGTCATTGTCCTGTGTTGTGTGTTGTCTGCAGTGGATCAGGGTGAACTCTTCACACTGAACACTTTCGTCTCAGGACTGCTCGGGGAGGATAAATAGGTGCCATGTTGCTGTCAAATGCTTAAAGCTAGTGTTTATTATCTAATGAATTATGCCTGATGTTGTTGATCATGTGACAAACTCCACCCACCACTTTACGGCATGCTGGCCTCTGCATTTTTGCATCGATCCAGTACCTGCTGGGTGAATCATGTCTGTGTTAGAAGTTGCCACCTATTTCCATTTCCTGCTGGAATCAGATCCAAAGTTGATTGATCGTGCTCCCAAGGACAGGAGATTTATTTTGTTTGACCCTGTCCACCACCTGAGATATCACTCACCAGGAAGGAGGGACAGACAATTTCACAACATAAATGCAAACAATTATGGCGTCTCCTATTTATTCCTTCTGCTCATGGCTACAACTGAAACAGAACTTCAAACATCACAAAATGTTAGATAATGTAAGTTAAATTTACAAGTTTTTCCTTTCATTCCAACAACTCACTTTTTAATGTTATCATCATCCTTCTTCTTTAGCTTGGTCTCCATCCGTTTCACCTCGCTATCCAGCTCCTTTTTCCTGTGACAGGTGACAGTCAGTGCTCCTCAAATACATGTAGATTTACACATTACAGGTGCATACAGTACTTGAGGTCATTGGCAGCGTTGAGGCGTTTGATCTCCTGGTCTTTCTGCTGCAGCTGGGCTTGTATCTGCTGACAGAACTCCTCTTGTGCTTTGAGAGCCTCTGTAGCTTGAAGCTGAACCTGGCAATGAACTTCAGTCTCTTTTGACAGCATTTTCACCTGGCAAAGAAGGGGGCAGTAACACACCATAATGGCATACAAAATATGACCATGAGAACTACTTTGCTTACAGTATACATGTTTCTGTTTTAAAGCATATGCCATAGACCATAGATGAAATAGCTTGAGAGAAAACCACATCAATAATCGACATATCATCCTTTTGCTCCCCTCACCTTAAGTTCATGAGAAAGTGCCACGGCACACATTTCATCCATTTTCATGTTGAACTCATGTTCACGCTGCCTGACTTCACGTTCAAAGGCTGCTGTCATCTCCTGTAGGCCGTAATAAAATAAGATATATTTTTTTCTCATTATTTTACTCATTATTTTGTGAATGAATACAACTTTAAAGATTATTCAAGTCTTTTAAAACTATGTATATGTGAACAAACTATGGTGAATACAAATAAGATGCATATGTGTATGTTGGATCCACAACAGTTTTTAACCAAATCCTCTGCTTCCCACATTGTCCAGAGTCCTGGCATGATAAGACTCTGGCTATCACAGTGAATGTAGTGATCACCGAGAAGGACAGAACTGAGCTCCAATTGTTTAGCTGACAAAATATTATCTTTGGCAAAGAGATATGAACCTGAGGATGTCATTAACACTGTGCCGATCCCACTTTATTCAGTCTGGTTTTTCATTATCCATGTGCAACTGTAGTAGGTACCACTGAACATTAAGGAAAGATGAAGCAGCACTTCATTGTGTTATTTATAATAAATATATACATAAACACTATTGGGTCTGTTTTATATAGCTTGTTTGAAAATTCTTGCCAATTAAAAGAAAATATCATCATTTTCATTTGCCCTACTCAAAACTGCTGTGCTCCTTTCTGTTTGTGGGCCAGCGTGAAAAAATTTTCATCTTGGTGTGAAGTTGAATATTTTCATTTGTGAGTCTATGAACACTGACTTCTGGAGCCAGATTCCTCTTGTTGTTTAAGGAACTGCAGGTTTGGAGACTCTATTGTTTAGCCCTGGACGTTACTGCTTGGTCAATTGTGTAGCACTGTAGCAGGAGGGTAAAAATGAATGTTTTACCTTGTTACTTGATGAGTATCACATAAAAAGAACTGTCCCTCCCCAGAGACAAAACTAGCTTTGAAAAATTCACCCTCACCTATCACTAGGTGTTATCACCTGTTCATTTTACCTCACAGACACACATACCTACTTGGTCATATGCTGTGTGCATGCTAACAAAGCCAAAATATACAGACAGTGGTCAGGGAGAGTGCAGGCTCTTTTGTCAGGGTTCATTCTAAAGGTCTAAATGCCTGGCTTCTCTGCCAGTTATTTATGGCTGTGCACTGTACAATGCCAGCTGTGAGGAGGTGTAATACAAGATATAGCACACATATCAGTATGCCAGTGTGTTGGCTATCTGTCTATTATTCATATATATATATATATATATATATATATGTTTGAGGGGAAAAGACAAGGCCAAAAGAATTTTAGTCAAAACAATGCACAATTGATCAACGCTATAACAAAGAGTCACCAGAGGAAATTGTCTGTGTGTGTGTGTGTGTGTGTGTGTGTGTGTGTGCATGCCCTCACATGTCTTTCTAACGTCATCTGCGCCTCTGCCTCGTCTATTCTGCGTAGCAAATTCCTTTTCACCCTCTCACAATCCTCCTCTTGTTTTCGAATTTCACCAATCATAGAGCTAAGATATTCATGTACACACACACAGACACACACATACACACACAGAAAGGAAAGCCGAGTTTGAGTGTGAACACAGCAATGCATAGTGGTGTGGTAATCATCGCATAACTTTGACATTAGTCTATAATCACTGTCACTTTCGTTGGGCAGTTCAGCAATCATATGTCCCCTGCTTTACCCATGGTGACATCTAACCATGCCATCTAGCAGTTTTTTAAACAATGCTGACAGGCAGAAATGTGTCGAAGCTCAGGACCACAATGAAAAACACAACCAGGAAGACTTACCAGGAAGTTAATTTCCTGGTAAGTCAGGAAATACATTTCTAATTCACTTGAAATTTAAAAACTAACTATTCTTTAAAGAAGCCATAGCTGGCCAGTGAAGTGATCCAAGGATATGATGAGACATTGTCTCTGAACTTTGTGTTCAGAGCAAACAACAACAAACTTTTAGAAGAGCACAAACTTGAAAACTGATAAGAACAGAAGTTCGTGGTAAGGAACTGACATGTGCTTTCTCATTAATTCTATTTGCCCTCGTGTGTTTCCTTGTCCTTATCCGAGGTTGGGTCGCAGGGGTAGCAACTTCAGCAGGGAGCCCCAGACTTTCCTTTCCCCGGCCACATCAACCTTTCCAGCACCTTGGAGTAAACTTTCCCAGGGAGGCTGAGTAGTGTGATGCCTCTATAGTTGGCACACACCGTCTGGTCCCCTTTTTTAAAAAGTGGGACCACCACCCCAGTCTGCTACTCCTTCAGCACTGCCCCCGACCCCCACGCAATGTTGAAGGGCGTGTCATCCATGACAGCCCCTCAACACCCAGAGCCTTCAACATTTCAGGATGGATCTCGTCAATCCCTGGGGCTTTGCCACTGTGGAGTTGTTTGACTACCTCAGTAACTTCCCTCAGGGAAATTGCCGATGATCCCCCTTCATCCTCCAGCTCTGTCTCTGCTCCAGAGGGTGGGTACGTTGGGTTCAGGAGTTCCTGAAAGTGTTCCTTCCACCGCCCGACTATCTCCTCATTTGAGGTCAGCAACGTCCCACCCTTGCTGTACACGGCTTGGATGGTTCCCTGCTTTCCTTGCCTGATGTGCCGGACAGTCTTCCAGAACAGCTTTGGTGCTGACCGAAAGTCCTTCTCCATGTCCTCTCCAAGCCTCTCCCACGCCCGCTGCTTTGCCTCCGCGACCGAAGGCCGCAGCCCTTCGGGCCCACCGGTACCCTGCAACTGTCTCCGGAGTCCGCCGAGATAACATACCCCGGAAGGCCTCCTTCTTCAGTTGGACGGCTTCCCTGACCACCGGTGTCCACCGGGTTGCCGCCCCTTGAGGCACCCAGGACCTTGAGGCCACAGTTCTCCGCTGCAGCTTTGGCAATGGAGGATTTGAGCATCGACTGCTCGAGTTCGATGCCCCCAGCCTCCACAGGGATGTCAGAAAAGCTCTGCCGGAGGTGGGAGTTGAAGGCTTCCCGGACAGGGGGCTCCTCCAAACGTTCCCAGTTCACCCACACTACACGTTTGGGCTTACCAGGTCTGTCCGGAGGCTTCCCTTCCCACTTGATCCAACTCACCACCAGATGGTGATCAGTTGACAGCTCAGCTCCTCTTTTCACCCGAGTGTCCAAAACATGCGGCCTAAGATCCAATGATACGATAATAAAATCGATCATCGACCTTCGGCCTAGGGTGCTCTGGTACCAGGTACACTTATCAGCCTCCTTATGCTCGAACATGGTGTTGTTTTGGCTGGTCCATGACTAGCACAGAAGTCCAACAACAAAACACCACTCGGGTTCAGATCAGGGAGGCCATTCCTTCCAATCACGCCTCTTCAAGTTACTCCATCATTGCCCACATGTGCATTGAAGTCTCCCAGTAGAACTACGGAGTCCCCTACCGGGGCCCCATGTAGGACCCCGTTCAGGTTCTCCAAGAAGGCCGAATACTCCGAGTTGCTGTTCAGTGCATACACACAGACAACAGTCAGAGTTTTCCCCCCTGTCACCCTAAGGCGCAGGGAGGCGACCCTCTCGTCCACTGGGGTAAACTCCAACACAGCAGCACTCAGCCGGGGGCTTGTGAGTATCCCCACACCCACCTGGCGCCTCACGTCTTGGGCAACTCTGGAGAAGAAAAGAGTCCAACCCCATCAAGGAGCACGGTTCCAGAGCCTCAGCTGTGCGTGGAGGCAAGCCCCACCAGATCCAACCGGTAGCGCTCCACCTCCCACACCAGCTCCGGCTCCTTCCCCCACAGCGAGGTGACGTTCCACGTCCCCAGGGCCAGTCTATGCCACCCGGGTCCGGTCCGCCGACCCCATCGATCTACCCCAATTTATCATCAATCTGATAAATTCTGTGCAGGTTTAAATGTCCCATCAATCTGTGGTTCATAAGAGTTTTCCTTGTCTTTAAAACCAGAGCCTCCAATTGACCAATAATGTCTTCAACCACATCCAGGACTAAGGGCTGGATCCGACCAGCTCTGTGCTGTATCCTTAGTCTCCTTGGGTGTTACAGTTTATCAATTAGACAGTAGCCACACCCTATTGCATACCTTGTTTTATGATCTATCTTCCAATAATTGGGACACATTACAAATCTGATCATTGACTTATCTTGAAGTGATCTGAGCCACAAGGGGTCACATTCTTCTAGCAGTGTAAACGCAAATATGTTCTGGGTCACCTTAATGGACCATCTACAAATGAAACCCGCTAAAGCTGCTTTCAGAGTGATTTCTGGGTCTGCAGCGCTCTACAGTGCTCAGTGTAAATGAGTACACCCCCTTTGAAAAGTAACATTTGAAACAATATCTCAATGAACAAAAAAAAAACAATTTCCAAAATGTTGACAAGAATAAGTTTTATGTAACATCTCTGTTTAACTTATAACATGAAATTAAGATTAATAATATAACTTAGAGAACAAAATGTTCAGTTTTACTCAAATTAGGGTGATGCGAAAATGAGTACACCCCACTGAAAGTCTCTGGAGCAAAGCTAAATTTTAGACTGCAAATGTCTAATTTAACAAAAAATAACTACAGGTGAGTCTAATTATTCATTACACAGGTGTCCAGCAGACAGTTGTCTATAAAAGGATGTTACTTAAAGAAAACCCCTTCCCATTTCATCTTGTCAGCAATGGCACCACATGAAAAAGAAATGTCACAAGACCTGAGGGAGAAAATAATTTGTTTTCACCACAAAGGTGAAGGCTACAAGAAGATCAACAAAGCTTTACTTATCAGTCAGAATACTGTAGCAAAAGTGGTTCAAAAATATAAAAAAGATGGAACTGCAACTATCTCACAGAGACGTCCAGGTCGTCCACGGAAGTTAACACCTCGACAGGAACGTCTTCTGATGAGAAGGGCTGAAGAAAATTGGCAAGCAAGTTCACTGCAGTTATCTAAAGAAGTAGAAAGCCAAACGGGGGTGACTATTTCCTGTGACACAATATGGCGTACACTGCAGAGGAATGGCATGCATGGGTGCCCTCCATGAAAGAAGCCTCTCTTAAAGCCCAGGCACAAAAAAGCCCACCTAGAGTTTGCCAGGGCCCATGCTGACAAAGATGAAGACTACTGGGACTCTATACTCTGGAGTGATGAGACCAAGATTAATGTTTTTGTAACTGATGGCTTCAAAACTGTATGGCATCGCAAAGATGAGGAATACAGAGAATAATGCATGGGGCCTACAGTGAAACATGGTGGTGGCAGTGTCTTTATGTGGGGTTGCATAAGTGCTGCTGGTGTTGGGGAGCTACATTTCATTGATGGCATCATCAATTCACAGATTTATTGCTCTATACTGCAAGAGAAGATGCTACCATCACTCCGTGCCCTTGGTCCTGGTGCAGTTTTCCAACATGACAATGATCCTAAACACACGTCTAAGGCCACTGTTGGATTTCTGAAGAAGAACAGGGTGAGAGTGATTCAGTGGCCAAGTATGTCTCCTGATCTGAACCCAATCGAACACCTATGGGGAATTCTGAAGAGACAAGTTGAGCATCACTCTGCATCCAGCATCCAGTCTCTAAAAGAGGTCATTATTGAAGAATGGAAAAAGATTGCTGCTGCAAAATGTCGGCAACTTGGTCATTCCACGCCTAGAAGACTTGGTGCTGTCATTAAAAATCATGGAGGCCATAGAAAGTACTAGATGTACAGTCTTGTTGTAGGGTGTACTCATTTTTGCATCACCCTAATTTAAGTAAAACTGAAAATTTTGTTCTCTAAGTTATATTATTAACCTTTCATGATATAAGTTAAACAGATGTTATATAAAACGTATGATGTTACTTTTTGAAGGGGGGTGTACTCATATACGCTGAGCACTGTACTTCAATTCAATCATTCAGCCTTAAGCTCCTTCTAAGCTACTGTGTTCCTCCGAGAAATGTCGCCTGACATTGTCATGCAGCAGAGCCCTCCATCTACGTCTCCATCTCTCCTGAGAGCACCTCCTCACCTCTTCACCTGCTCAAGCTGCAGCCTCTGCTGAGTAGCACTTTCTCGGCTCCTCCTGCACTCCTCCTCTCTTTCCTCAGCCTCTCTAGCTCTCAGTTCCTCCAGCTTGGTGACCTGGGTGCGGAGCTGCCTCAGCTCCTTCTGCCTGAAAAATAACAGCAGAATTTCAGTATTGTTTGGATTTGATGTTGATCTGATCCTGCTGGATTTATTATAACACAGTATCAAGGTGAACTGTGGCTTCCCAAAGTCACCCTCTCTGCATCTTTTCAGCACACTGCTTCATTCAATCTTAAGAAAAAATAATTAAACGAACTTAACCGAGAAAATGAAGGAATGGACAAATTAAAATGCTTCAGAAAACATATACTGGGGAGGGAACTTTGATACTTTTATGGAATGACTTAATTGGTTTGATACTACAAAGAAAAATGCCTTGTTATTCAATAGCTAAGGAGTAAATTAGGTATAATCAGTGTTAGTGAACCAGAAAACATAGTGTGCTTAAACCTAATAAAATAATGCTAATGACTGACTGTTTATTTGCAAAACCTCATTTGAGTCAGTATTGACACTGAGGTTAGAATAGAAAGTAAAAGTTAAATTTGTACCATGATAGGTAGGGTCAAAATGGATTTGAAAGAATTTGGGCTGATCCAGTACCTAAAATTTGTGAAGGACAGGAATCAATTGCTCTAGGAACTAACATACACTAAGAAGTATGGTGTGTGTGATTGGGAATAATTCAGAATTTATCACATAATCGACTATAGTTTGCCCAAATCCAATTTAGGATTATAGCTCTCTCCTTCTCTCTCAGCTATAAGAACAAAAAGGCAAAACCAAAAGAATGAGTTGGTTGTCCTTTCATTATGTTAACTATTTTCTAAGATGGAGCAGATTGTGGGAAGCCATTATCTGCTTTAATTTTGCATTATATGGCTTTGGTAAAATTGTGCCTGCTTATGTACCAAATTGATGAGTTTTAAGAAATGTGGCTGTTACATGCAGGTGATTAAGAGAGTGGAGAGACAGTGAACAGCAGTTGCTTTTGAAAGTCAAGGACCTTAAATTGCCTGAAATTAGTCCACCATCTGTGTGTGTGTTTGTGTTTGTGACAAATGTGTGTGTAAATGAAACAAACATCATACAACAGTTATAAATTCAGTTTATTTAAGTTGAGATCCTAATAAAGATGATTTTACCCATATGAGCAAATACATTTGTTCCTAATGCTCTCATATTTTTCATCCATTTTATTTTGTGTTAAATGTTTACACAATGCATATTTGGTATATTTTTGCACTGATGGATTTTCCTGGAATTAGCAGTTATGCTGATTTAATATTATTTCACCAACAAATATTTTCTTACTTTTCATTTCATTTCAATTTGCATGTGACCCATGAATCTGGACTATAGAGGGCCTGGTGAACTGTACCTGTTCTGATCCAAAGTCAGAGCTCTGGCAGTGATGACGTCATATCTCTCCAGCTCTTGGTCTCGTTCCTCCAGGATGACCAGGTTGAACTGGAAATCTTCCCTCAGTTGCTGGTATTGTTCTCTGACAAATGAAGCATTACAGAACAGTAACAAATTACTATGAATGTGTTTGGACAGAAAGCCATGAATTCATATATGTAAACCCTATGCGTGTCTTTTTTTTGTGTCTGTGTGGGGGGGGTTTACCTGTTTACTTAGAAATATCAAGTTTTTATTTCTAACGTGTGTCATCAAAAACATCATAAATATATTTTTACAGGTAAAACTGTCAGGTTACGACAAGTAGAAAACACTTGACATTGTACTGAGAACTACACAGTAAGTCTTATTACTGATGCAGGAACATAAACACATACACACACAATTACTATATAAATTAAAATAATTTCAAACTTCATAAAACATATTTTTTTCTGCTATATTCTTAACTTATGACAAACAGCATGCATTGAGAGCAAATTGACATTTGTCTGGTACTTAGAGACTACTGACCAAAGGTTAAAAAATGTCGAAGACCTATGAACAAAACTTTACATTTACACATGAAAGTGTGTGGGTGTCACTGCATGTATCTTAATTAATTTAATGAATATAATAATAATTAATATTTTTGAATAAATATTTAACTAATAAATAATTTTGTGAGCCTATGTGTACCAGCAGGCAAGTCCTCATCTTCAACAAATCTCAGAGGCTCCACAATCATTCCAGTCCTCCATTACAGCAGTGAGGACTGGTGTTGGCCCATCTGAAGGACTTCACAGGATTGTGCCCCCCTCTGCTCCCCAGGGACATACGCCTTCTGTGGATTCCAGCTTCCCTACCATGATACCAGAAATCCACTGTGAGGTCACACAGCGGACAGAATGGTGGCATAGTGGTTAGTACTGTTGCCTCACAGCAAGAAGTCTGTGGGTTCAATTTCCAGGCCTGTGGCCTTTTCTGTGTGGAGTTCTCCCTCTGCTTGGATGGGTTTCCTCCGGGTATTTCACTTTCCTCCCACAGTCGAAAAACATGCATGTCTAAGTTAATTAGTGATTCTAAACTGCCCTTAGGTATGAGTGTGAGTGTTTATTTGTCTTCATCTGCCTCTACTTGTTGGCGCTGCTATGGACCCCACCCTCGCCTGGAGCATTGGCTAGGATTGGCTCAACCGCCCCATCGTCTCACAACCCAGAAACGGATAAGTGGTAGAAGATGAGTGAATGACTGACAGGAAGCAGCTCTCTTCATAGCACTACCTATGGAGACACACCTGCTGGCCTCACCTTATCCACTGCTGTCTGCAGTCAGACAGACAGACATACAGACAAAGTATGGAGGTGGTATCTGAGAGTTTGGAGTGTGACCTATCTGAGTTACTGCCTAAACTTCAGCGCAATAGAGGTGGATAGCATTAAGTTTGTGGTTTTCACTGCATTGAAAAATTACATTTAAACACTTCAACAGCAGAATGTCTGTTCAGATAAAAATTATACTCACCCTTGAAATCCCCACACCTACGTTGTATTGAGCTGGAGGCAGGGTATACTGACACATATCTTAAAAATGTTTGTAAACAAAATCAGAACTATTTGCATAGACCAATACACAACAACAGGCAGGTGAGAATGTGATTTACTGTAAACTACAAAACTTTTCCCCACTGAGCAGATGAGACAATTCTCCCTATACCTACTTAGGATATTTTTACCATACTATGTCATGTCACATTTTAAAAGATGATTATTATCTAAATGGAATCACTTTAAAATGAAGTCAAGGTGAAAGTAGTCTGATTACAAATCCAGCTGTAGTAAAAGAAAGATAATCTATCTAGAATTTTACTTGACTCTTTGAATATTAAATCTTAAAATTCTCTGGGAACATGAACATCTGTTTTAAATGGTGTGTGTGTGTGTCCTTTAAGTGGTTCAGTTAGCTTTACACAATTTTATATTCAAGGAAACAACAGTGTTGCTCACTTTAGAGAAGTGCCTTGTGCAACAAGGGCATCAGATGTAAGACTCACGTAACTGACTCATCAAAAATGAAATCTAAATGAACCAATTCTGGAAATAAAATGAAATCAGGGGATTGGTGTTGATTCAACGGAACAGCTACATTTCATCTTATCTTTTCAAAGGTGAAGACTGAGATCTTCGGGAAAATAATACATGATACTTTTCGAACAGGAAGTTCACATTTCATCTTATTGTTAAATGAGGTTGCTGTATACCTGAGGGAGGAGGACTCCTCCTCGGCCTTTCTGAGGGAACTCTCCAGCTGATGAACCCTTAAAGCCTGAAGCTCTTTCCACTCCCTTTCTTTACTGGCCAGCTCAGCCTCCAGACTCATTCTGCTGTCCCCATCTGACAGCATAGTGGTACATGGATAGACCTATTAACCACAATACATGTCAGCATGCATTACAATGCCCAATATCATATGTATACAGTTAACTTTTTCTTTCATCACAGATCAAGTGTCTGCCAAGAAAAATATGTCTTTATTTCATGCTTTTGAAGGTAAAACCTGTATGTTTTGGGGAGAAGTAAACAATGACTTGAAATCTCAAATCAGTGAGCTCAAAATTCTGTGATATCCACCGCTACGTAAAACCAACACCAGAAGAAAACTTACATTTATGGTTAAGCTATTAACAAAAATATAGGGTTTTCGCCGTAGGTCTTGTAGATCACTAAATCTGTTTACATAATGATGGTGATTAATTTTGGAAAAAGATCTTTATCTTTTAAATCATGGCTTAATCTATATTATTTTTAGCTTTTTTGTGAACTCAAGTTAACAGTGCAAAAAGTTTGGAGGTCACAATTAGCTCATATACATTTCTGTAACAACAACAGGCCAGAAGACATGAAAACTAGACAGTGTCTTTAAACAGAAATGCTTTCGTGTTTTATCAAATACCTGCATTGCTGGGCTTGTGGTTTGTCTTCCACAGAGACTTGTAGTTTTTTGACCGTCCTCACAAACTGACTGTTAATAAAATCATAGATGCTAAATGAAAGAATTCACTGAGTGACAGAAGCTAATTGGATAGAGAGTACACAGTTGTGACATCATGACTTTGGCACTCTAGTGTTGAGACAGGATGTCACAAATGAGAGTATATCGGATAATTAATTCTGAAAAGCCCTTTGGGACAGTTAACACCAGTCAAATTTTTCATGCAGCTGTTGATCTTATGAAATGATTATTTATCTGGGAGGAGCCTTGTGATGAAGCATGAGTCATGTAACACTGTCTATCAGGAAATTAATTAGACCGGGGTAGTTAGCCCTACTTCACGGCCAGTAAAGACAAACATGCAGGTGGTTGGTCATCTCACATACCATGTTACAATCATGCCCAGTCAGCAAATCTTTGGAGGTTACTTCTGTTTCACTGACCAGTCAAGATTGAAATCTGTTGGTTTTGTTCAGTGACAATTTGCTTAGTTAAACCTGTTCATTCATATGGCCTTCTTCAATAATTTTTATGTTTCCTTTTCAGTTTTCAGTGTTACTATACAAGAGAACAGTGAGAAATAACCCATTCAACTGCAGCATATTAACATCTAACTGTATTCATCTGTATCCATGACTTATAATCCATATATGTAAATAAGAGCTTCTCATTCTAACAAGTACAACTCTGTACTTAAATTATGTACACCGATCCGGCATAACATTATGACCACTGACAGGTGGAGCGAATAACACTGATTATCTGTTCATCATGGCAACTGTTAGTGGGTGGGATATAATAGGCAGCAAGTGAATATTTTGTCCTCAAAGTTGATAAGTTGCAAGCAGGAAAAATGGCCAAGCATAAGGATTTGAGTAAATTTGACAAGGGCCAAATTTTGATGGCTAGACGACTGGGTCAGAGTTTCTCCCAAACTGCAGCTCTTGTGGGGTCTTCCCAGATTGCTTTGGTCAGCCTCTTTCAAAAGTGGTCAAAGGAAGGAACAGTGGTGGGACAAGATCATGGGCAGCCAAGGCTAATGGTTGCCCAAGGCTCAGTGATGCACATGGGGAACAAAGGCTGGCCTGTATTGACATAGGAGCTACTTTTGTTCACATTGCTGAAGAAGTTAACGCTGGCTCTGTTAGAGGGGTGTCAGAATACACAGCACATCGCAGTTCGTTGCATATGGTGCTGTATAGCCGCACACCAGTCTGGGGGCTCACGCTGACCCCTGGGCATAGCCAAAATCGCCAACAATGGCAGTGTTAGCATCAGAACTGGATCATGGAGCAATGGAAGAAGGTGGCCTCGTCTGATGAATCACTTTTTCTTTTACATGCTGTGGATCGGCGGGTGCGCTTGCATCACTTACCTGGGGAACACATGGCACCAGGAGGCACAATGGGAAGAAGGCAATACAGCAGAGGCAGCGTGAAAGTTTGGGCAACGTTCTGATGGGAAACCCACCCTTTCATGGAAACAGAATTCCCTGATGGCTTTAACTTCTTTCAGCAGGATAATGCACCATAAAATAAAGCAAAAGGTGGCATCAGGGTGTGGGGGTTCAGGTAGGGGATAGGGAGGGTGCATTGGGGAAAAAAAAGGAAAATGTGAGCACTGTTTCATGTTCTTGTGTCTCCACACTGTGTGGACATTTTGGATTACTGATGCTCAATAAAACATTAAAGGAAAAAAAATGGTTCGAGAATGTTTTGGTGAGTACAAAACTGAGTTTGAGGTGTTGACTTGGCCTCCAAATTCCCCAGACCTCAATCCAATCAAGCATCTGTGGGATATGCTGGCCAGACAAGTCCGATCCATGGAAGCCCCACCACACAATTTACAGGATTTAAAAAGATCCCTGCTAATATCTTGGTACGCAATACAACAGAAGTCTAGTGGAGTCCAGGCCTTGATGGGTCAGGGCTGTTTTGGCAGCAAAAAGGATGACCAACGCAATGTTACGCCTGTGGTCACAATATGTGAGATGGCTTGTCTCTATAGGGAGGGTAAATGTAACAGCAAAAGTTATAAAAGCACAAAAGTGGTTACATAATGAATGAACGAATGCCCTCATAATCAGGGAAATAATTAAGAATATAACGTGAAAATAAGAGGAACGATATAGAAATTGCCATTACGAGATGCCAGTAAAACTGTAATCATTTGGGTTCCAGAAGAATGTGGAATAAGTCATATACACTATTATAATGTAGCCTACTATACACACTGAGGTAGCTTACCATGATGCAGTGGCTTTAGCTTTGCAGCGCTGTACAGGTAAACTCAGCATCGTTTGGATCCATAAATCTTCATCTTCACGATCAACACGACGTGTAGCGGTCAAACGAATTACAAAATAACCCTTAACTAATGATGTGGTCTTTTAAAAAGTTAACGAACTAAATTCGACGTTATTTACACTAAACGACCCAAACTCGACTGGTTCGGTTTTGGAGGACGTGTGTTTCCATAGCAACCGTGCGTCTGTGAAATTGTTCCCTGGCTACGGTAACAGCACGGGGGTTCCTAATCTCATCGAATGTACAAATTATGATGCTTTTATTCAGCACTCTACCTTTTATCTTTATCTCAGATGATCCCAATGAAATGCAATACAGTAGCAAGACGTAGGGAAGGATGGGTTAAAAAAAACAAAAACAAAAGGTCGAAAGGCTAACGAAAGTCATAACCTGGCATGGCCTGATGTCGACATTACATCAGGTGTAATTGCATAATTTAACCAGAACCAGTATCACATGTCGTCATCCAATGAAGAAATTGCATAGGACTCATATTGCTCCATTATTCCAGAGACTGTGTGCATATGTAGCTTTCTTTTGAAATTTTTTAAAGCCGACACGGTAGACCAGGGGTCGGCAACCTTCAGCATTAAAAGACGCATCTGCGTGTGATTCGCACCAAACAGAAACTACCGGCCTTGTCAGCAACAGATGACGCAAACAAGGCGGGGCGCATATTTTGATCGGCAAAATATTAAAAAGACCGTTTTAGTTCAATGTTACAAGATCACCTAACTCACCAGAATCATACCTATTACATTGTGGAAAAAAATAACTAAATGAAATAAAATTTATTTAAATGGACATTATTTATTCACATAGGTAGGGTGGGGGCGGAGTTGTGGAGAACGAGACAGGAGTTTCCTGGGAGCTCGCCCTCATATAATAATACAGTGACGGAAGCGCGCTCACAGAGGCGCTTGCGAGAGAGCGACAGAGAGAGACAGCATCTTAGCAGGTACAGAGTGATGACTGCTTTTTATGTCATCATCATTTATTATTATTTTCATCAGTGTGTGAGTGTGTACTGCCTGGGTGGATTATGTTATTAGCATCTCTTTGTCTTTCTGGAGTCTGAAATGCTGAGTTTACCTGTACAGACAAGGTAGCGACCCAACGGTAAACGGACATTATTATTATTATTATTAATGTTGTTATAATTATTATTATTATTATTATTATTATTATTATTATTTTAGAGATGCTCGGCTCAGATGATGTTGCTGCCGGTATCGCCGCGTGTGACTTTCACACCGGTCATCTAGTCAGCTGGGAGATGCACGACACCTACGCCTCGGTTCTCACGTAGGCTACCGAGGTTTGTTCCCACATCTTTCTGGATTAGCAGTAAGGAGAAAAGTTTCTTTATCCGCCGATGAATGAGAATGAACAAGGCATCTGACTCAGTGTCTCCGGTGTAGGAAATGCTTCATTATCAAAGGGGAAACAGGGTATAAAAATAGACAGTGAACGATGCTGCGAAGATGAACGCCGATGAACGATAAGAACTGCCTGTTTTCATTCATTTCAGTAGATAATGGGACAATAGACTATTAGAAAGCAATGGCGTTGTTTCACACAGACAGCGCTCTTCATTTCACAGTCCACCGTGACTGCTATTCAACCTTGAAAATGTGGGTTCTCTGATGTAGATATGACGCAGAAGTCGTTGAAAGGCGTACGTGCGCTCTCTTGCACCCAGAATGACGTCAGGACCGTCGAAGTCATTATTTCTGCGCGTTAGTAAACAAAAATAATATAGCTATCTGCGCTGCTGTTGATGGAGTCAAATAGTTGGAACTCCCACAAGCTAAACTCGATAATCTCTCATGTGACTAACAGCCTTTAATCCTGGTGCAGACTTTCACAACAACCTGATCCTGATTTGAACTCTATCCAGTAGTCAGCGCCATCAAAAAGTAGCATAGCATAAAGAAATACAGTGGTATGAAAAAGGTTTAGGCACCCCTGACAATTTCCATTATTTTCATTTATAAATAATTGGGTGTTTGGATCAGCATTTTCATTTTGATCAATCAAATAACTGGACACAGCATTATTTCAGTAGTGATGAGGTTTACTGGATTAACAGAAAATGTGCAATATGCATCAAAACAAAATTAGACAGGTGCATGAATTTGGACACTCCAATAGGGGGGGAAAAAAAAAAAAAAAATCACATCAATATTTAGTCGAGCCTCCTTTTGCAAAAATGACAGCCACTAGATGCTTCCTATAGCCTCTAATGAGCGTCTGGATTCTGGATGAAGGCATTTTGGACCATTCCTCCTTACAAAACATCTCCAGTTCACTTAAGTTTGATGGTTGCCGAGCATGGACAGCGTGCTTCAAATCAACCCAGAGATTTTCAATGATATTCAGGTCTGGAGACTGGGATGGCCATTCCAGAACATTGCACTTGTTCTTCTGCATGAATGCCTGAGTAGATTTTGAGCAGTGTTTTGGGTCGTTGTCTTGTTGAAATATCCAGCCCTGGCATAACTTCAACTTTGTGACTGGCTCTTGAACATTATTCTCAAGAATCTGCTGATAATGAGTGGAATCCATGTGACCCTCAACTTTAACAAGATTCCCAGTACCAGCACTGGCCACACAGCCCCACAGCCCCACAGCATGATGGAACCTCCACCAAATTTTACTGTGGGTAGCAAGTGTTTTTCTTGGAGTGCTGTGTTCTCTCGCGTGTGTGCAGAAAAGGATTCTTCCGCATCACTCTCCCATACAGCTTCTCCCTGTGCAAAGTGCGCTGAATTGTTGAACGATGCACAGTGACACCATCTGCAGCAAGATGATATTGTAGGTCTTTGGAGGTGGTCTGTGGGTTGTCTTTGACCATTCTCACCATCCTTCACCTTTGCCGCTCCGATATTTTTCTTGGCCTGCCACTTCTGGCCTTAACAAGAACCGTGCCTGTGGTCTTCCATTTCCTCACTATGTTCCTCACAGTGGAAACTGAGAGCGGAAATCTCTGAGATAGCTTTTTGTAGCCGTCTCCTAAACCATAATGTTGAACAATCTTTGTTTTCAGGTCATTTGAGAGTTGTTTTGAGGCCCCCATGTTGCCCCTCTTCAGAGGAGAGTCAAAGAGAAGAACAACTTGCAATTGGCCACCTTAAATACCTTTTCTCATGATTTGATGCACGTGGCTATGAAGTTCAAGGCTTAATGATCTCACCAAACCAATTTTGTGTTCCAATTAATCATTTCCAAGTAGTTACAGGTGTAACTACACAATGACAAGGGTGTCCAAATTTTTGCACAGCCTATTTTTCACATCTGATTTAATTTCATACAACTTAATATTGCTACACTAAAAATCTTTGTCTGGAAAATACCCCAGTACTCAGCTTGTATTAGAAAATGAATGGCATGCCAATGTGATCATTTCCTGTAAAGACAGAGTAAAGTGTTATGCAGCCTCAGAGGGGTGCCTAAACTTTTTCATACCACATGTGACCTCCTTCACCTTGTTTCCATATTGCCATGATAAATTGTTATCATAAAAAACACCAATTATAGCAGCTTGAAGCCTTTTTTATGTCTCCATCCCAGACAGCAAAACCAAATCTGATGGAGACAAATTGGACTTGGAATCAAAACACATCCTTGGCTACAGTTTAAGATGCTAGTTTTTAATTTGTGCCTCGTAGAATGAAATAAAGAGGTGATTACAATTTCTTTCCCAAAAGTCAAAGGTCAACCTCAATGTGAAATCATGTTCTAAAAATGGCATATAATAATAATAATACCTTAAAATTCCTTGTAATTCCATGTAATATATAAGTGTGGAATTTCATGGATGTAAACTGTAACTTGACTGGTTGGTGTCATAACCAGGAGGCAATCAGGTTTCAGCACTGCACTCATCCCTTCCTGCTCAGCACAGAACAGCAGGCACCTGGTGATACACCACTTAAACAAGCCGTCTCTCTAGAGAGGACAAACCATATCAGCCAAAACTCCCTCATTAATCACTTCAGCCATGGTTGAAGACGAGGCAGTTGCTGTCTGGATTTGATGAAATGATATCGCTGCCCTGAACTTAACCTAATTGACTGATCCTGACATTTAAATGTCATTTAAACAACCCGTTAACAGAAAAAAAGTGTTGCATGTACATGTCTGCATGTGTGGGCGAACAAGAGAGATTGGCGGTGGGGTGGAACAGAACTTTTATCTGTTAAATTATTAGTTCATGTCATCTGAGTTTAACCCTCAGATTTATCAGTGAACTGTTTAGACGGGAGTCTTAATTAGCCTGACATAGGTTGAATGTAAATGGACCAGACAAGCTGGTGAACAAGATATCTCCCTTGGGAGTTGGTAGAGACCAAAAACAGAGCTAAAACAGAGTGAATATTGGATTTGCTTTCACCAGGTTGACACAGGAAAATGGCATGAAAGATGTAAGTTATATTTAATTGTGCAACTTTTGTATTAACAGTATTAGCTTAGCAGGGATGAAATACTAATGCTGTGGTCCTAGCTTCTTTCCACTGACCTCAAGCTGACAAATAGTTACTGCAAGTTTGAAGGAGTGGGTGGGGTACAAATGTTCAGTTTTCTCTCACTGTTTCGGAGAAGCTTGGCTATTATAAAATATGAAACATTGCCCGTCCCCCAAAATCTCCCCTTGAGTTAATCTTCTGATAGCAGAATCACCAGTGTCTTGCTCTCTCCCTAACCAACACACACAAACACACACACACACACACACACAAATAAGGACAGCATCCGAGTGCCTTTCATCTGATTATCAAGAGTGAGAAATGACCCCTGAGTGGTTTCCAATGTGTGTGTTGCGTGGTATGTAAGGTTCTTATTTTAGCATGGTGGTGATACTGCTGCAGACTGTTACATAGGTCATTCTGGAGTCATGGGAGGTGGAGATGATGGGGCATCGGAGGGGGAGTTGAGGGAGGTATACTAACTTGATACCCTCAAGTCGTATCTGCGCACATGCACTTGCTGTGTGTTTGTACAATGACTCTTCCAAGTTATTTGTCCAGAGCTAATGAGGACTGTCACCCTTATTACTGGTGATTCCCGCTGGCTGCAGCGGTGGCTGCCCTGTGGGTGTGAACCTTTCATGGGTTGCACCTTCTCAGTAAAGAAACTCATTGAATATGAGCTAAGAAGAAGGTGCCTTGTGTGTCTGAAGCCTCTAATGCCACTTGCATATGGAACTGCATGTTTTACAGCTCCAGTAAAGAGCTCAAGAAATTTGTCTTGATCAGGGCCTTTCTTCTGATTGGCTCAATAATTTAAACTTACTAGAACTACAGATAGAAGCCGGTGACACTGATAACTGATTCTGGAATGAGTATTACGGACTATTACGAACTATAATGGTACATTTTATATTTTAAATCTAGTCTGTGACTGCGTACTCTGCTCGTGAAGTTCTTAATGCCAATCAGTAACAGATATGGAGTTGGGAAGGACAGAATAAAAGTCTGATGACAGACCTAGCAGAAAATCTCTTTCATGTATCACATGAAGACATGTGTCATACTGTGATGAACAGTGAGAGTTCAGGATCAAAGGCCGTCTGAGTGTAAGTGTGAGTGGTTGTTTGTCTCTGTCTGTCTCTGAGTGTTGGCCCTGCGATGGACTGGTGACCTGTCCAGGGTTGAATGAATGTCATTGGCATTGTCTGTATGGGGCAGACAGAGGAGAGGTGGCGCCCTCTATATACTTCATTGTGGATTTTACTGACTGTGCATGGAGTAAAGGGACCAGAGTGGCTCCTATCTTGTGTCTGAACACATCCATAGCTCTTTTCTAATAACATTTGAGTTTACTGTAAATTTATTTACAACATCAAAGTCTTGAAGTCAGAATGATTTGAAAGCTCTTTTTGAACATTTAACTATCTACTGAATGATGCATTACAAACTACACTATTTAAAAACCTACTAAGTTTAATTCTCCGTGGATCCTTTCACTCCCAGCCGCCTTAAAAATTATTACCCACATGGCTGATTTCAGAGGTTGAAGAGGATCTGCGACCTGGAATCTGGGTTTATATATACAGAGTCTACAACAGGACAGAACACTTTTAGCCCAATCATACAGGAATAAAATGACCACAGCTCAGACTAAAGCAGCTTCCATTGAATGTCTTCACCTTAAAAAGACAGAAAATAGGACAAATTATTCCAAGTGGAACATATTGCAGTGTGACCCCTCCCTGAAAAGAAAACTTCCCCTCACCTTCTATGCAGCACACACAAAAATGAAACATGAAAAACACAGACCAAAGGATATGTCTTTTTCTTTCTTCCTACCTATTCTTTTAGCCACCAACCTCGACGCGGCAGTCAGAGAGCATCATGGGAGGAGCAGTGGTGGACGACGGGCCTCCAGGAGTGAAGGCACCAGATGGCGGCTGGGGCTGGGCAGTACTGGTTGGCTGCTTTGTCATCACCGGCTTCTCCTACGCCTTCCCCAAGGCCGTCAGTGTGTTTTTCAAGGAGCTGATCCGAGAGTTTAATGTTGGGTACAGCGACACTGCCTGGATCTCATCCATACTGCTGGCCATGCTGTACGGCACAGGTGGACAAGGATGACGCTAACTGCTGTGTTGGTGATTATTGTCAACTGTGCATGCACACTGTGTACTCATTGTGTTTTCTTAGGCCCTCTGTGCAGCGTGCTGGTGAACAGGTTTGGCTGTCGGCCAGTGATGATGGTTGGGGGGCTCTTCGCCTCGCTGGGAATGATTCTTGCCTCATTTGCCAACAGCATCATTTATATATACCTCTGTGCAGGAGTCATTACAGGTTGGCTCACAATACCCATGCACAAGTGTCTGTATATGTCAAGTAATGCAACAACTTTTACACAGTCTTTTGCTCAATGAATTTTCTCGGTCTTCAGGTCTGGGTTTAGCGTTGAACTTCCAGCCATCCCTGATCATGCTCAATCGCTACTTCAGTGAGAAACGTCCCCTCGCCAATGGCCTGGCGGCAGCAGGCAGCCCTGTGGCACTTTGCTGTCTCTCCCCACTGGGACAGGTTCTCCAGTTGCACTATGGCTGGAGAGGTGGGTTCCTCATTCTGGGAGGCATACTGCTCAACTGCTGTGCCTGTGGTGCCCTTATGAGACCCCTTTTGCCCCCTAAAAAGCCCAAGGAGCCAGAGGAGGGCAACCTCAGAGCTTTAGAAGAGAAGACAAAGAAGTCCCAGCCAAAGAAGAAATTGTTGGACTTCACTGTGTTCAAAGACGTAGGCTTTGTCATTTATACAGTTGCAGCCTCTATTATGGTGCTGGGCTTATTCGTGCCCCCTGTGTTTGTGGTCAGCTATGCTAAAAACCTCAAATATGAAGACACAAAGTCAGCACTGCTGCTCACCATCTTGGGATTTGTGGACATGTTTGCCCGGCCCCTGGCGGGAATTATAGCGGGCTTGAAGTGGGTACGACCCAAAAGCATCTACCTGTTCAGCTTTGCCATGCTCTTCAACGGGTGCACCGACCTCATAGGATCGCAGGTAACAATGCAGCAGTGGGCTCAATGCTAACCCCTGCTCCACAGCTTCATCCGCTGCCAACATATAAGTCCAAGAATGGGGATAGAATGGGTGGGAGTGGTGGGGGGGGGTTCTGAAGTAGATGTTGTCTGGTTCTCCACACTGTATCCTTCAATAACCGTGTTGTCATATTCTCTCACCCGTTTCCTTGCAGGCAAGTGATTATACAGGTTTGGTGATCTTCTGCATCTTCTTCGGTTTGTCGTATGGCATGGTGGGGGCACTGCAGTTTGAAGTCCTTATGGCTATTGTGGGAACAGAAAAGTTCTCCAGCGCCATCGGCCTGGTGCTGCTGATGGAAGCTATCGCTGTGCTGGTGGGACCTCCAGGAGCAGGTTAGAGCATGGAGTCTTATTATGGTCCATAAAGCAGGGTGTTCATTAGGGGTGGGGTTACTATGGGATTGACACACTACCACAAAAGATCACTTGGATGACAATCAGGATAGAGTACAGAGCCGGTCAGATCCAGGCTTTTAGACACTTTTAACAGTAAGCCAGGTCCAGGTCATGCCAGGGGCCCTCCAAGTATAAAACCATATTTACATTTTTAACCCAACATTATTCAATTAACATGTTATTACACCTTTTCTAACCAGTTCACCTGAGCTACTGCCCTGTCACCATCTTAACGGAATGAAACAGCAAACTGCTGTGTTACATCACCGTAACTCTCAGCACTAACTAGCAGGCGTGTTATTTTGTTTCTCCAGATAGAACAGAATTAACAGTATAGATGACGGATACATAGATAATCCTTTTGAAAACGTCTCTCCACAGGATGGTAGTAGGCAAGGAAGTCTGCTTCTATAAACTCTTTTCAGTTTTTAAAGGAGAGTAATAAGTCTCAATTACGTTATTTAGAAAGTGAATGAGTATCTCTGACCCCTCTCAAACACCTGAAATGGAGATCGTAATGATCTGTATTGAGGAACTTTAGAACATAAGGCAACATATTCTTCTGGCACAATAGAACATCATCTGCAAATGTGTCCGGCTTGATGGGAACCAACACCAATCATGCCAATATTCTTCTTCTTTTCACCAGGTCGCCTTTTGGATGCCACCCATAATTACATGTACATCTTCCTGTTGGCGGGCTGCGAGGTCACACTGTCGGCTTTTGTTTTGGCCCTGGGTAACCTCTTCTGCATCAAAACGAAACAGGAGAATCAAGAGGCCAAAATGGAGATGGCTGTGACTGCATCAGAGAGAGAGGGGCTGAACCAGACTGCAGAAGCAGAAGAAGGTGAAGAGGAGCCAGTGGAACAACAGAAGAGGAACCATGCATTGAATGCAGAAGACAAGGTGAAGACGATGAGGGAGGGAGGAGAGGAGACATCGCTGTGAGGAATGAGACCAAGAGAGGCGGAAAGACAAACTGCACCAACAGACATAAAACAAGAACTGATGATAGTTGGTAGGCAGAAACACATTGGCAGTGAGGGGGAATAAAGCCGGGCAAGTGAGAGAGAATGCTACCCTGTAAATGAAAACCACAAATCCAGATCAAGGATACAATGCAAGCTTGTTCATTATCAAGACCTCGATTCACCTGGTTTTAATCCATCCAATATTACGTTCATAGTTGTTACAAACACCAGCTAGATTAAATGTCATCTGTGTAGACCCCTCTCAGACAGTTTTAGAACAAAGCCACGGGATCCATGGATTTCCAATTTGTGCTCCTTTCAAAGTATTGTGTTTCTCCTTCAGGGTTAAACTATTCCAAGGATCTGATATAAACCCTTTCTGGAGCCTTTTTTAGCAGTTGGAGCTTTCATAGGGTTAAGGTTAGCAGCAGAAAAAGTAAGAGGATTCCCCCAGTTATACTCTGGTCCATATAGGACCACCCTTTATCCTGACTTTATTCCCACTGGTCTTGTCACGAGAATCTCCACTGAGGAGGACTGAGATGCAGTTGAAAGCTCTGGGAGAAGATGTGTTTAGATTATGCGGTTTGACTAGTGCTGCTAGGCTGAAGAACTGACACTTTGCGCTCAACTGTCAGATCTTAGATTTCCTGTTTGTTGCAATAGTGTTTTATTTATTGATAATTTATGATTTTAATCACATTCAAAATCTGGTTATAAAATTTAGGAATTTAACACCTCGGGCCACCCAGTGATGGCTAGATCACAAAACTGCTGTCGGCCGATGATTGGAATATCTGTTTTGCTGTGTCTTCTAAGATTTGTGTACTGCTTTCAGATGCCATGCAGTTGTTGCCTGTTGAATTTTGTCCGATACTTTAACTTGGATTTTAAGTCTCAGTGTGATATCACATCTAATGTCTGCACTGTTCTGTAAAGTTGTGCTTTACTGATGCTGAAGTCTGCTGAAGTGCCTGCTCTGTTATGCTGTGATATGAAATTAGATGCTGTGACCAGTGTGCTCACACTCTGTGTACTTTGTCTCAAGAGACCAACACTAGAAAGCACGCACAACTTGCCTAGGTGAACAAATGCACACACTGTTGCGACTCAGATTATTGGCTTAGCTGCAGCATTAGTTTGCAGATAATCACATTCCCACCTGTTGTGTTGAAAGGTTGTTTTCTACACATGGTGCAGCCTGCAACACAATCAATTCATTCAAATCTATTACAAAGTTGTGACACTACAAGGTACAAGTAATTCATTTATTTACAGTGTAAGTACACAAACAACTATAAATGAATAAGTAATTCTTGCTGATCTGGTCGCTTACATAATTCAGGTGTAAAACAGCTGACCAAAGAGATCAACGCTCTGAAAATCAAAGACTAGAGAATGAGCAGCAGCGAGAATGAATTACAATGGGCCGGTCTGGCAAAGTTGTTTGTAAGCATCGCAGTGTCAGACGAGTTGAGCTGAACGCAAAACCCACTGAAACATTGCTGCTGGAGAGGCCAGTGGAAGGATGAAGGTCAGCTCTTCCACTGCGTGTTCTCCATAATGAATCATTTGAGAAACCGTTTATAAAGGGGGTTCACAGAAGAATTCCTTTTCAATGCCCATGGAAATGCTGCCATTTGAAAGATTGGTGCAGGATCACTGAGCGTCTCATTGCAAGAGCAGTAGCTGTGTCCAGACCCGCCCTTGGGTCAGTGAAAAGAAAAGCAAGAGGAATCATTTACACATCAATATTACAATATTTCACAGCTTCAAAATAATACAAATAACAAAAATGAAAAATAAGAAAAGTCTGTACACAGTGAAGGGGTATCTGGTGCAATATGTCAGCCGATGCCTTTGCCCCTTTCATAGTTATGTACAGAACACTAGAATGAGAGTTGGGCTTTACTGGACACTACAGCAGAACCAGATGAACAGACAGAACATCTTGCAAACTAATGGGGAATACACAAAATCCTGCAACCAAATACCAAAGCATAATTTTGGTATGTTCATGGATTCAACTAGCACTCAGGCCTCCACATCTGACTCTAAACATGCAAAGAAGTAGTTTCTTTTTCTTTAATATAAATGGCTATGGCGTTACTGAAGAGAGCTGTCAGTGGTGGGAATCATTAAAAACTGGGGAAAGTGGAGGGTGGGTGGAGAGAATGAAAACAGCATATACCAATGAAAACTACCACACACCAAAAATTACCCATATGTAGAAAATGAAGCTCTCTTGGTTCAGATTGACACACCTTACCGCAAAAACAGAGAAGATGTTTTCTAATCAGGTATGAACTAGCAATCATTGATAATGGAAATGTTGGCTTGAGAAAAAAAAAAAAAGGAATTCTCCCACAAGAACCAGTGGCAAACTGTTTTACCATCAGTCAGTGTTCCAGAAAAAAAGTTGGGGCAGGTTTTACCATGGTTTTCCCTGGACAAACCACCACCCATTCACAATGTGGTTAAGATGGTGTGTGTGTGTGTGTGGGGGGGGGGGGGGGGGGGGGGTCCCAAATGTCTCCTGAAAAAGTGGACAGGTAGTCCTGAGGTCTGACATGCTTTAATGTTTTCAAAGGTCAGACCAACACAGACACGGCAGACAGGTGGTGTGGGGGATTCTGAAGGAGGCAACAGAACACAGCCGTTAGTCAAAGCAGTTTGTAGTGAGTCAAAAGCTTCCAATGGTAGCTGTAGTTTTAGTAATTAATAGTGGTGGTGGTGGTGTTAGTAAATCTGACTGCTTCTGAATGAACAGGGCTTGTTCTGCCAGGTTTCATTGTTGTTCATCGTGGAGCTAGAAGATGGAGACCAGCAGGCAGCGCACCAGACACCATCTGGAAGAAACACATGACAGGAAGCAGGAGGGTAAAAAACAACTGTACACATGATGTACACAACAGGATGCATTGAGCTTCACATGCATGCCTCAACCTACCGTTCTGCTAGTTCTAACCAAATGTACAGACCTACCACCATTTTATCTGCAGTCTAAAGGTTTCTTAAAAACACAACATTCCACATAATGTCCAGCTACACTGTCCTTATCTACACCAAAAGAACTGTGTGGTTCTAAATATTGAAGGGTGATTTGTGCTAACATAATAATGACACCGTTTGATAAAGAGAGTGCTTTAAAAGAGCTGTGAGGAAAGGAACAAGCTGTCAGAAGGCTGCAAGCATTAAAAAAGAAATGTGTAAGGAGACTTAGGCCCAGTCCCAATACACCCACTACTCCTACTTTTTAGCCCTACCCCCTAAATTTTGCGCGTTCCCGCGAGAGTAGTGGTGTCCCAATTCTTTTTTTCACATAGGGGTAGGGGGTATGAATCTAGCCCTTCAGAGTGAGGGTTTTCCGATGCTGACTTCCCAAGCAAGGGCCAGTTCCACATCCCCAGAGAGCGAGAGGATGTGGAGAAGTCGGAGAAAAAAAAAAAACACAAAAAATTCACAAGAGATAACGGTCGTCGATGGTGTATTCTTCTGTGTACCTCTTGGTTTATTTACCAACCGAAGCATGATGAATGCTAAAATAAACGATCGCAAGCGATCGCGACCGTAGACTCCATGTTTGTTTGTTTTTTTTTAATATATTGACAAAATTTACATTGACAGACAGAGTACGAACAGGGTGAGGGCGTTACATACGAAAATAAAATCATGCCGATTGAAATTTACATGAAGCGTAGCCTCCATGTTGCTGCTGGGTCTACGCAGTCGCTCGCGTGCCCGAACGTAAACTACGCGGTGACGTAGCAAGTGGTGTCCCAATTCCTAGGGAAGATTACAAAGCCCTACCCCTTGTGGCTTCCTTTCGAGGGTTAAGGGGTAGTGAGTGAGGGCTAGGGGTAGTGAGTAAGGGCTAGTGGTAGTGAGTAGGGTGAACGTTGGGATTGGGCCTTAAATTACAAAACTGAGTAAAGGAGGTCAAGGAGTGGAATGATTAGTGGCAGAGCTGTGAAGCAGCTGCAGACACAAGATAAACACAATTTAGCCTCTCTCTCCTTCTCTCTCTCTCTCTCTCTCTCTCCCTCTCCCTCTCCCTCCCTCCCTCCCTCTTCCCCTCTCCCTCTCCCTCCCTCCCTCTTCCCCTCTCCCTCTCTCTCGCGCTCCCCCTCTTCCCCCCTCGCATGTGCCGTCGTACCAACAACCTGCTTCTCCGAAATCCCAGTTTCTCTCAGTTCCAAGCATGTGTACTGCATTTATTAACCATGTTTTCCCGAACTCTGTCTCCCCCAGTTCGTCTCCTCTCTCTCCCCCTCTCTCTCCCTGTCCTCATCCTGCAGGTGATGAATCATCACCATCCCATGTTCCTGCAATGCCTGCTGCTCCCACATCTTCATGAATTCCATACAGCATCATTCCTACGAACTTCATGCAGCATCACGTTCCTCCCTACACCTGTTTGAATATCCCCTCCTCCTGCTCTTATTCTCTCCCTACTCTACCCAACTTTGCCCCCCCCCCTCCCCCCTTGCCTCTCTCTCTCTCTCTCCCCCTCTCATCCTCTATCTCTCCCTCTCTCAACCCAACCAGTCGAGGCAGATGGCCGCCCCCCCTGAGCCTGGTTCTGCCCGAGGTTTCTGCCTCTTAAAGGAAGTTTTTCCTTGCCACTGTCGCCAAGTGCTTGCTCATCGGGGGATCTGTTGGGTCTCTTTAAATAATTTTAGAAAGAGTTTGGTCTAGACCTACCTGATTTGATTTGATTTGATTTGATTTGATTTGAATTGTTAACCACTCATAGTGCAGTACAACAATGATCAGACACATGTGAGGCTTCCACAAACACCTAAAGTACACTTATCACCATCATCAATGACAAGTCTGATAACAGTATTAACATGTCAGGTATGGCTGTGGAGAATTCCACACTGTAAGTGAATGAGAACCAAAACAAAGAAAAACAACGTCCTCACGGAGAATGTGTTCTTCAGTTCAGCTGACACAAATGTTAGCTCTTCTCCAAAACAGGATCTTAGCAACCCATAACCTGGAAGCCACAGCAACTCTTAAGCTCCAGCTTTTTGTTCTGCCTGGTTCCGCTTTGTTCTACAAGTCAGTTGTCAACAAAACTGAGTAGTCCCCTGTGCAATATGATCAAAATGTTAAATGACTCAAAACCTTACTTAAGTCATTACTGAAGTTGAATAATAAGATCTTTTATTTAATTTATATGTTAGACTATAAGTACATCTGGTACAATTAACGAGATTGGTGAAATCCAGTTAAAGTTCAGCTTTCTATTCACCACAATGACCTAAAATGATGTCCGCATTGATACAGTCCCATTCTGACTGACTGTTTCACACACTGTTCTACCAGACCTCATGAGCAAGATTCTGAGATATGGAATACCACCACCTTGACATAGTCGAGGTGTTTGTGTGTCCCTGTGATCCTTGGAGCTGGGGTCCATGGGAAGGAGCCACACTGAGAATGATTTACATGAAAAGAAGAGAATGGGACAGATAACTGGAGAACACAAAGCTATTACTGTGGCCAAAAAAAAAAAAAAAAACTATAGGTTGACTGACACATTTTTTCTCAGAGCTCATACCAAATATACAGTGGGGAGAACAAGTATTTGATACACTTGCCGATTTTGCAGGTTTTCCCCACTTACAAAGCATGTAGAGGTCTCTAATTTTTATCACAGGTACATTTCAACTGTGAGAGACGGTATCTAAAACAAATATCCAGAAAATCACATTGTATTATTTTTAAGTAATTAATTTTCATTTTATAGCATGACAAAAGTATTTGATCGTCAGAAAAACTGAACTTAATATTTGGTAGAGAAACCTTTGATTGCAATTACAGAGATCAGATGTTTCCTGTAGTTCTTGGCCAGGTTTGCACACACTGCAGCAGGGATTTCAGTCCACTCCTCCATACAGATTTCCTCCAGGTCCTTCAGATTTCGGGGCTCTCGCTGGGCAACACGGACTTTCATCTCCCTCCAAAGATTTTCTATTGGGTTCAGGTCTGGAGACTGGCTAGGCTACTCCAGGACCTTGAGATGCTTCTTACGGAGCCACTCCTTAGTTGCCCTGGCTGTGTGTTTCGGCTTGTTGTCATTCTGGAAGACCCAGCCACAACCCATCTTCAATGCTCTTATTGAGGGAAGGAGGTTGTTGGCCAAGATCTCGCGATAGATGGCCCCATCCATCCTTCCTTCAATACGGTGCAGTCGCCCTGTCCCCTTTGCAGAAAAGCATCCCCAAAGAATGTTTCCACCTCCATGCTTCACGGTTGGAATGGTGTTCTTGGGGGCGTACTCATCCTTCTTCTTCCTCCAAACACGGCGAGTGGAGTTTATACCAAAAAGCTCTATTTTGGTCTCATCAGACCACATGACCTTCTCCCATTCCTCCTCTGGATCATCCAGATGGTCAATGGAAAACTTCATTCAGGCCTGGACATGTGCTGCTTGAGCAGAGGGACGTTGCGTGTGCTGCAGGATTTTAATACATGACGGCATAGTGTGTTACTAATGGTTTTCCTTGAGACTTTGGTCCCAGCTCTCTTTAGGTCACTGCCAGGTCCTGCCGTGTAGTTCTGGGCTGATCCCTCACCTTTCTGCCCCACGAGGTGAGATGTTGCATGGTGCCCCAGACCGAGGGAGATTGACCGCCATCTTGAACATCTTCCTTTTTCTAACAATTGTGCCAACAGTTGTTGCCTTCTTACCAAGCTGCTTGTCTATTGTCCAGTAGCCAATCCCAGCCTTGTGCGGGTCTACAATTGTGTCCCTGATGTCCTTAGACAGCTCTCTTGTCTTGGCCATTGTGGAAAGGTTGGAGAAAAGTCAGAAGCTAAAGAAATAATCAATTAGAGACAACGATAATCATTCAGGAAAGGAGCGCAGCCTCCTACCACTCTGGTGGTGAATTGCACCGCGATGAAATGGAGTGACGGAGAAGTTCAAAGGGTTCACGACGGCGTCACGGAAAAGGTGTAGGTACGGCACTGATTTAACACAGGACCATAAACCAGGCTTAATTAGGAAAACCTGCAAAATCGGTAGTGTATCAAATACTTGTTGTCCCCCCTGTAAGTAATCAACAAGACCAGAGAGTGATATTGTTATTGTGTAATACACTTTAACACAATTCTCAACCCTCAAACTGTGCAAGCAATCTACAGTTTACACAGACAAATTCAGTAACACATCATTCATATCATTACTTATATACACACAACCTGCCTTCTTTCTTTCCTTCAGTTCAGAGAAAACAAAAGCAGAACCAGTGACAATTGCTACACTCTAAACTATAGGTTGTTAAGTCCCTATGGTAGAGTTGACCAATGGGTGTCTTTGTCCCAAATGTCATGGGGTAGCTTATTACGAGTAGAGCTGGGCGGTATGACCATATTTCTATATCACGGTTTTTTTCAGAATTACTCTGGTTTCACGGTATTTGACAGCATTTTTTTTTCATGCATGGTTCAGTGTTGACAACATTTTCCACTGATTGAGAAAAGATTTACTGCATATTTATGGCGACACATTAGTGCCAAAAAGCACTGGCGCGATAAACCATACATTTGGACGTATTATATGATTTCACATGCATAGATATTAACTGCGAGCGCACACTCAGAGGAAGCTGCTCCCCAAGCAAGGAAAAAAATGCTGCGAGCGAGGAGGAATATGTGACCAGCGCACCAAACCACCACTCAAAAATCACCCCGCTCTCTCGAAGTAGATTTCAGCTCTCTTGCTTGAAACTTTTGGCACAATGAGGGGAGGGAACCGGGGGGGGTCGGTACTGGCTCTGCTGTGATTGGTCGTTTCTGAAGAGCGAGATTTGAGTGACAATCCTCTTCTCAGACACAGAAGTCTGCTGAAACGAAGAAGACAACAACGTCTGGGCAGAAGTTCATCCAGGTAAGAAACCCTTGGCTAAATTCGGACATTTGTGATTAACGAAATCAGTGGCTTGTGTAAAATTTCATACAAGTATGCTGGCTACGGTTAACATTATGGACTAACTAATAATGTTATAGACTATACAAAGACTAATGTTGATGTTTATGTACACTAACACATTTCTCAGAAACATATGAAATTTCACACAAGCCACTGTTTTCGTTCATCACAAATGCCCAAATTCAGCCAAGGGTTTCTTACCTGGAGGAACCTCTGCCCAGATGCTGTTGTCTCCTTCGTTTCAGCAGACTTCTGTGTCTGAGAGGAGGTGTGTCAATCAAATCTCGCTCTTCAGAAATGACCAATCACAGCAGAGCCAGTACCGACCCCCCCTGGTTCCCTCCCCCACTGTGCCAAAAGTTTCGAGCGAGAGAGCAGAAATCCACTTCGAGAGGGCATGGTGATTTTTGAGTGGTTGTTTGGCACGCTGGTCACATATTCCTCCTCGCTCGTGGAGCAGTTTCCTCTGAGTGCGCACGCACAGAGATAATTTGTGCGTTCACAGTTTCGCGTGTGAAATAATATATTACGTCCGAATGTATGTTTTTATCACGTGAGTGCTTTTTGGCACTAATGTGTCGCCATACCGCCTGTTCAGAGCTTCCTCTAACCATGTCCACCACGTTCAGCAACTCCACTATTATTTCCACTCTGTTCAATGCGTGTTCAGCGGCGCAGCAATGAAAAGGGTCCCTGGTGAAATTATTTACCAGCACACTGTGTTCCGGACATGTTTAGGCTATTTAAACCAGTGTTGCCGGTAAATTCATATCATAAAAAATATAAAAACTGATTTTCGGTACGAACCGGTATACCGCCCAGCACTAATTACGAGTGTTTTTTTTCTAGCAACAAACTTACAGTACATGCTGCTACCAGAATTTAAACCTCTGCGGCAGAGCAATGAAATGATCTGTGCACAGAGAATTTTTGAGAAGAAAAAAAGACGGAATGATTTAGCTTATTTTAGACTGACTAAAATAATGATAAATAATGAACTGATATCATGCTCTTAGTCACAGCCGTGAGAAAGCTCAATGCTGATTTGCAAACAAGTAACTATATCTCATGCAAAGGTTTAGTGCAGAAGACTAGATAGGCAGAAGTCTGAGGGTGAAATAACACAGGGACTGCATCAAGCGAGGTTGAAGGGATGGGCGTAGGTGAAGGCAGGTAAATTCTTTTGGGTGCTACAGCTGAAGGCCTGCCATCTGATCGATGTGGCCTCAGGCATCAAACCAACACGGCAAGCAACAAGCCACAGGCACAGAGCTGATTAGGAGGCACCATGTCAGCCTGAGTGGGCAATGATGGACTTACATTCTTAGGCTCTGATGCACTGTGATGCATTATCCACTCCAGTTCTCAAGAGGCTTGCCCTGTCATGCTCAGAAAATAGTCATTATCTGATTTTTCACTGAGACTTAGTCTTGGTATAACTAACGGCCAAGCAGATTTACTATCTACTAACTGTAATGGATTCCAGTCAAGTCTCATTCACAAACTGGTCACAAATTGTGATGTCCAGCTCACTGAAGACTGATTGACTGTCCATGTTCATGTCTGATTCCAGGTTAACTACGTTTGCACTGATGTTAAGGCTACTGGATTCATAACTTGCCCCTTACAAATTTTCTCCTTGTGCCCCTTCTCTATTTAGAGAATATGATGAAACTGACTAAACAGGAAGTGAAACATCCTGAGACCAGGGCTGAACAGGAGCCCTCTGTAGAACTGGAGTTAAGATGCATGCATCCCTGGTGCTTTCGGGACAGGACTCACCCATTGTTGCCTCCGTCACACAAGGACGTGGCGAGCGTCTACTTGGCGTGATGCTCGTAGGGAATGCTATTCTGAGGTTCGGGGAAGGGAGAGAGAAGGCCCAATATGTCAAGTCAGAACCCACGTGCTGCACCAACCACAAAACTGGAATAATCTGTCTGATTGGCAGCACTGGTCTTTAACAAGAGACATGAGGATGAGCTGGAACAGCAGAAAAGAGATTTTCGTCTTTCTGCTCTGGAACTGGGTCCTGTAAATGTCTGTACATCACGTTGAAAAAAACCTGAATCCCTAATAATCAGACTGAAGATTTTATGTGATTTTAAGTATCTAGCCACAGCCTTAAATAAAAATAATGTTTAATGAACTTTAAAATCTAATTCCTCTTGCTACTGGTTACTATGAAGCCTCCAGTATATTTAAGGGAGGTCCACTTTAACCTATATTACATCCATTTTCTTCTTTCTATTCATACTAGTGGGCTTGGTGACACTGTAAGATAAAAGTTGTTTCACAGACGTGTCTTGTACCTGTGAGGTGGACATGCGAGAAGTGTCCTGTCGTCCTGTTAGGTCGGAGGATGACACATTGACGGGAGCGCCACGGTGCAGTCGCATGCTGACCTTTCGTTCACGCTCCATACCAGACACTTGTCGAGGAGATGTGTTTGCTGTGGGTCATATACCAAAAAACAACGAACACCTTCAGCGTGGTTTACTTCTGGGAGGAAATGATGAATGACTTAAAATTCCATAATTGATTCAGATTCTGCACTGTCTGAACTACTGTTTCGTCTGAGTTTGTGTAATGACACCATGACATTTATCCACATCTTTATCTTTTCATCAGGTTTTTAAAGTAAAAAAAAAAGTACTAAAGCTGAATCAAATTTGTTGTAAAGACAGCTTCAAGTTTGCTTTGACTATTTTTAAATATGGTACAAATGATTTAAACTGAAATCAGTAAACTTGAAGTTTAATTTTGATCACTGACATCAACATAGACCGAAACTCCAACATATATCTAATATAAACACTTGAATAACTGTCAATTAGTAGCTCTACAGCACTGGAATCAGGATAACTTGCTGACAGTTGCAGATGCAGTGACTGCAGGCTGGGGGGAACTGACCTGTGTGAGAGGTGGGTGTTAGCGGGGTAGGTTGGGCTCCATCCTGGGTTCCTCTTGGTCTTCCTGATACAGCAGGTATTCCTCTGGCCCCTGGATTCCTGCCATGCCTCAGCCTGTCCTCCCTGTCCCGGCGTTCTCGCTCTGCTTCTTCTGCTGCACGATTGGCTCCCTGTGAACAACAATGGCAGGCAATCAACAAAAACAAGACTGGTAGGACAAGACTCTGTTTCCATGGAGTATACAGCCATGCTCTGGCTCGCCAAGATTATATTTTCAACAATGGTGCTTTGAGCTTTACTGCTAATCTTGTCTAACAGTGAGCAACATTAAAAAACACAAATTCACTGATATTAAGCAGGTTTAGTGTTTACTTTTCATACTTCAGCTGATGTTAAAAGACACTTCAGTTGAGCAATCATATCTGATACTCACAAACTTAAGCATGTTCCAGTCAAATACGTAGTCATATGAGAAGCCCTGTCTGTGAAACAGGTTCCTGAAGAGTTGCCGTAAGTAAGAGTAGTCTGGCTTGTCATCGAACCGAAGGGAGCGACAGAAATTCAGGTATGTTGCAAATTCAGCTGTGACAAAGAGGGAGTAAACATTTCTCAGATGACGGGATTGTTGGTTCTTGTTTAATATTAATTGAATATGGTAAACCTAAAAGAAGTTGACACTCACAAGGATAGCCCTTACAGAGCACCTCAATGGGGGTGGACATTTTCTTCTCACTGATCCGTTCATACTTCTGCCTCTTGGTAGCAGCCTTAAGACCTTGCCAAGGCAATGAGCCCAGATTAAAATACATGAGAACATAGCCCAAGGACTCTAGGTCATCACGCCTCGACTGCTCTGTAGAGGGAGACAAGGAGGAAAAAAAAAATTGTTGCTGCTTTTTTAGATACTGAATTTTTTTTTAACCCCATGTGCAGTCAGGCCCATATTACCAATCCCAAGATGAGTGTTGATGGAAGCGTAGCGCGCTGTGCCAGTCAGGTTCTTGTTTTCGCGGTAGGGGATGTGCTGGTGTGTGCGAGCATCACGATATTTCTTAGCCAGGCCAAAGTCAATAATATAGACTAGGTTGCCCTTTTTCCCCAGTCCCATCAGGAAGTTATCCGGCTTCACATCTCTGTGGATGAAGTTTTTGGAGTGAATGTACTCAATGCGACTGATCTGTGGAGGAGGACAAAAAGAAAAACAAAGTCAAATTTGGTGACTATTCAGTTAATCAAATTTTATTTGATGATCTTTCGTCTCATTTTTCATTATAAAAGGCACAGCATTGAAAAGGAGCTACTGAAGCCATTGCTGTTTTCTACAATGTAAAATAAGCATTTGTAATGCAATCCGGCAGTAGACAAAAGGTAGCGAATATGTGTGAAGTCTCACCATTTGATCAGCCAGAAGCAGGACTGTCTTGAGGCTGAACTTGCGAGAGCAGAAGTTGAAGAGATCTTCCAGACTGGGCCCCAGCAGCTCCATCACCATCACATTGTAGTCACCTTCTGCTCCACACCACTTTATTGTTGGAATGCCCACTGAACAAGCGCAAAGTAAATGCAATTTTAATGGCATTTCATGATAAACGTGTAGTCTTATAGCAGTTTCACCCAATTTATCTTTAAATGACATGATGTTGCAGCACATGACACTTGCTTTGAAAATAAATATTTGCAGAAGTGCAGATTCAGGATGCCAGTAAATTTAAAGTTGGAAGCAGATTCAATGCTGTTGTCAGTCTAATATCTGCTGACGTAATGTATATATCACAACTAGATGAAGGAAGCAGACTAAGTTGGATAAAAATGAGAGGACTAAATCAATGCGAAAGAGGACTGAAAGAAAGAAATTTGAGTATGAGGGGGCTAGTGTTGAGGTAACAGAACTTAAGTCCAGTAAGACATGACAATTCCAGAATGAGCTGATGTATCACCTCCTCCTTGCATCATCTTGTAGATTTTGCTCTCGATGTGGAGCTGGGGGTGTTTGGTCTTCACACATTCCAGCTTAATTGCAACCTCCTCACCCACTGAAATATCGGTGCCTGAAAAAAGAAAAACACACATGGTGATATTAAGGAACCTCTTCTCTCTCTCTCACACCCACACAAACAAAGACAGAAAACAAACAAATTATCAGATTGCACACGTTTTATATTATAAAATTTTATTATCTTATTTCAGATTGCCATTAATTATATTCAGATTGCAACACCCTCAATAATATAGGCTTGCTTGATTGTTTAATTATGACTATAATGATCCAGATTCTTGAAAACAAACTGGATGAAATTTGTCTGACAGGTTGGCATATCATTTATCAAAAAGAATGCACCTGTCTATTGCTCAACTTCAACCAAGAAACTGCCAAACTTGAGGAAATACCTGATCTGAACATAGACATTTTCATACAAATTGAATATGGCAGAAAAGGAGGAGACTTTCTTAGCCCGGAGGAAAACAATGTCAGCCTGTTAAGTTGAGCACACACACACACACCATTATTAAGTGATTATTTCTTGTGGTCACTCTTTCGAACCTTTAGGACTAATTCAAGTCAACTGAAGCAGTTTCAAGTCCGAGGTGAAGGAATCCTGGCTATCGGGAACTTCACTCTCCATTATGTGGTTTTTCACCCTTAACAGAAACATATTGGTGCCACAACATGCATTTTTGTTAGATAATCAGATGAGCAAGTACTTCAAAGTAAAATAACATTTATATTTAAGGAAATACACAACAAACCCAAGATTCCAAACCCATCTAAAATTGTATGGATTTAACCTGTCAGGGGAAATTTCCCTGATACATTTGCTATGTTCAGACTGGGCTGAGACCAGTACTCAACAGAGGGTGGTGCAGAAAATAGTATCTTTTTCTGCAGTGGATCTGCATAAACTAATTACTTTCATCCAAGCTTAATGAAATTTTGTGACTTATGACATATATAGTCTAGGGATGCAACGGTACTCAGTAAAATACCAAACCGTTCGGTACACCCTGCACGGAACAATACGCCCTTATGTCCCGTGGGTTTTCGGTACAAGTCAGGTTGCAATAGCGCTTACTGCTTTACAGGCTACTGTGTGTGTCTTTGCCTGACTGTCCAGGTGAAAGCCCTCCCCCGCGAGTTAATGTCCAGTCATTGTTGTGCCTCCGCCCACTCACGGTGAATACTAAAACATGTATCGAGACTGTACTGAAACCATGACCCAAAAACCGAGGTACAGACCGTACCGTGGGCTACCTGTACCGTTGCACCCGTAATATAGTCAATTTAATATAGCCAATAATAACACATATCTATTTTACTGAAATAACAATTGTGCATGTTGTAAGAACTCAATTTCTAAAGTAAATATTTTACACATTGGTGTATTTCCCTTACAAACATTTTGCAGCATTGAACTGGCTATTTAGCACCACAATGAGGTCACCTTAATCCCATAAAGAAACTGTAGTTCACTAAAACTGATTAAACCATCAATCATTAAAAAAAAAAAAAAAAAAAAAATCAATCCAACCATTAAGACAGAGATCTACACCTGGAACCTTAATAGCTTGCAGTCAGGTCCAGATACAAATTGTTCTGGTCATAAGAGAAAAAGATGTCACTACTACCTTCAAAGAGCCAACCCGTTGTCAATGGCAACCCACTAGGCACAAACACTAGCTCTTCCAGCTCAACCTGCAACAGGTTGAGAACTTAATTTTGGTGGATGATATGCATGCCCCCTCCCCTTGATGGAAGCTTGGATTCAAAGGTGTTTCCTCACATGCAAAAAGAGGAAGTAAAGGCTTGCTAGGCAATGACACAGTGGAAACTGAAGTCTGAACTCAGTAAAGTGCAGGCAAAACAGACATGTATACCTCGAAATGCACTAGTTTGATAATACTGGTTGATTATATTAGGTGTCTCCGACTTATCATTACAGTTTAAGTGAAAGGCAAATAGTCTGTAGTAAAAATGGCCTAGCACCGTATTGGCAGCCTGGTTTATGGCCCTACGTTAAATCAACGCCATACCTACGTCGTAGGGTAGCATGCCGTAAGCCCACAGCGTAGCCTGATGTGCACCTCCCAAAAAATGTAACTACCCATCGAGGAGACGCAGACCCAGCACAGGCCGAGAGGGCTGTGACTGGTTTGCTTGGTAGCAATGCATTTCCAGTTATGTATTTCCAGATTGCGCCATCCCCGCCACTTTTAAACATCATGTTGTTGTAAACAGACGGAACATGGATCAAATTGAGGAGCGACTCATTGAGGAAGTTAGAAAATATAAGCACCTTTACAATTCCTCAAGCTGGAAGCTAAACAAAGAATCAACTAGAGATGACGATAACAATTCAGGAAAGGAGCGCAGCCCCCTACCGCTGTGGGGGTGAATTGTACTGTGAGGAAATGGAGTGACGGAGAAGTTTCAAGAGTACAGGATGGCGTCACTGCAACAGCATAAGTACGGCGTTGATTTAACGCAGGACCATAAATCAGGCATTACTGTTTACAGTGCTGATGGTTTTGTAAAACATACTGGAGTTTGCACAAGTAACTGCTTGGTATATTTTACTTTGCCAAACCTGCCAGACCTGAAGGACAACCCCAAATATCCTTGCAAAGTTAAAAAAAATATTAGTTGCACAAATCCTACAAAAATTCTGGTTTTGGTAAAGAACAGAAAAAAAATACAGTGTCAATAACCTGGCACCATTTAACAGGCTCTGTGACCAGGAATCCGTCAACATCATACCATGACAAGACATAACTGGCACTTGGAAACAAGTCTTTCGTGACAAGTTTCCTAAGGAAGCAAATTAGAGGTTATTGTGTCTTAAAGTTGATCACTGCCTTACTTAACTGGAAAAGCAAGTATGCCCAGTCTCTAAAACCACAAACACATTCACACAACAGTAAATCTTCGTCATATGTGCGATAGAAACTAACAGAGGCATGCTTGGGAACCTGTGTGGGTGGTTTATAGCATTGTTGTCCTTACATTGGTTTCCAGTCATCACGCCACAGGTCTCGATAAAGATGGCAACTATACACTTTTTTTGGGGTGGGGGGGGACTCTTGGTCTGCCCTGGCAAATGTACCTTACATCTATCTGTTGACATTGGTCTGTACTTGTGCTTTGTCCCAGATAACCTGCCAATTTCATTCTGATGTCTGGAAATTGCAGTGTTTTTTTACCTTACAATGTGCAAAGAGTGTCAAAGCCATGACTTGAACAAGGGGACAACAGCAGAGCATACGGAACATCTCAGTACGAGTACAAACTTAATACCTCTGAGCTTGGGTGTGCAGGAATTTGGACTTAAAACTACTTTCGCTTACAAATTTGCAAAAATGAACTTTAATGAAATGAAACACTGAAGCTGCACTTGAGGTAATTCAGATATCAATAGTGTCATACATTCAAGTAGCTTATGAATATAGGGGATGGCCAAGGCTGTTGTAACTTGAGCCCATATCAGAATGACATAACAGATATATCCCACTAAGGTAGCCCCATTAAATACATGCACCAGTGCAAGTGTTTCAGTTTCTGAACATTTATAACATCCAATATTGAAAGCCAGTTCAGAGTAGAAGGGGAAGGACGGGAAGGAAAGAAACTCAATGTCAATAACGTACTCTTAAACCAGTAGTAGGAAATCTTCACTGGATTTATGTAACGTATCTTTTAAATGGCAACTGTCTTGCTTTCGTATACTTAGTACTTGCAATGCAACCACCCACTTTTGCTTTCTTATTATTAAAGCTGACAGCTTTACAAATAGTACTTAAGGTAGAGGTGAGGGAAAACTCGGCTAGCTTAGCTGGGTCGTAAAATGTCACAGTCTGGAGAATGGCGTGAATTTAGTGTAAAATGGACAAGGAAACATTATTACATTTTGATTATTATGGCGGACATAGGTACTTCATGGACATACGAGGCTGATGGAAGAGACATTTCACCCACCTAAATAAATGTCCCCGAAAGATCCACTTCCGATTTTTCTACCCAGTCTGTATCGGTTCCCCACTCTTAGCTCCATTTTTGCCGTTAGCTATCGTTACGTCCGTCTCCTTTTGGAACTTGGATTACTTACGCTGCTCGTTCTAAATGTCCAGCTCTGAACGTCTTGTTTACGTTAACACGGTAAAATACTCCACCTTCTCCGGTCGGTTTGTGCGCCCCCCGCCCCCAGAATCCCAGCTTCTTCGGTAACAATCCAAATTTCACCATCCCTTTTCCATCTGTCTGAGGAACGAAGCGCTATAATATCGGTATCATCCGGTGGTGCGGAAAGCGTAGTTTATGTTCTCCGTATCTGAGGGCTCATTGTTGGCCAAGACAAGAGGATGAAGACGGATTTTGCTGGCGGACTTCGTCCCTTCTCCGTCCGCTTTGCTCCAGTGTCGGATTCTCTCCGCTCCACAGTGGAGGGGTTGCTGCTGCTGTCGGCTGCTGACGTCACTTCCCCTAGCAACAAAACACTGAAGCATATTCCGAATCGAAAATATTGATAACGCTCTTTGCCTAACAGTTAAACACACGCGAGAAAAGACAAAAACAGATTATATATCATTTACAACCCTGATCAGTTAGAAAACACGTATTCAAAATTGTACATTAAGCTACAACATGACACTGTGGTCGCTATAACATCAGCACTCTTCCTTCTGACTTTTATTTTGTGTTTTATCCATTTTGGGTGTTGGTCCACAATAGAAATGCTAAGACCATAATAAAAAAAAAAAGTTTCCATTACCCGAAGAAAGCATATTCATTCACCCATCATCAGTAAATAACATGAGGTTGGAACCAACTGTTATGAATACACAGACGGACATTTTAACTCTTTATTAAAACACCAATTGATTATATCTATTTAGACTATTGTGCATAATGTGGCAACATACGCACAGTTACAGATACCCACCCTTACACAAATCATGACATTACATAAGTGTTGACTGCTGTGTCATGATGGGCTGATTCAACCAAATACAAATTAAACCAAAGCACATAGGAGTGTCCTACGAAGCGAGATTAGTGTGTTAGCGAGGTATGTTGAGCATAAAGCCAGACTTTTCCGTGTCACGAAGGTGGCTCTCTTTTAAACTGGCTGTATCACCATGGTAACCTATGCTGCGAACATAACCTGGTCCAGACCAGTTTTTGTTCCGAGTTTCAGCTTAAAGTCGGCTATAAAAAGTGCCGTCCTTTCACTGATCATCCTCCTTGAACTTGACCTCCCCGTTTCTGGAAAATCCACTGGATTTAGGTACCCGAATTATTAGAGGTGCTCTTCGGAGGGAGAGAGTTTTTCCAGATCGGAGTGATCCGTCGTTTTCTGACGATATTCTCTATGAGCGATATAGATTCTCAGCTGAGGGAATACGTTACATATGCAATCTTGTGGAGCCATATGTAAGTAATGCGACCAAACGAAGCCATGCACTCACAGTAACGCAGCCATCAGCAGCAGTTTTTCACCCAATAAAAAAACTAAACTAAACACCAATCACAGGATGTGTTTTATTATTTATTAAAGTTCTTCATTTTCTGGGAAAAGAAAACGTCTTAAGTATACAATGTCAATTATGCTAAACAAAATATTTTAAAGTACCATTTACTGTAGTACCCTTTTCTCATATTCCAGTTGCTCGATCTCAAGTTTTAGTTTCTTGATTTCCAGCTCTCTTTTCTGATTATCCAGCTCTAGATGGTTTTTATAAAGGGCCCTCACATTGTCTGTTCCAACCTGTATTAATAGGACATTGATGTGTTCATCAAGCAACAGGGATGAGTGAGATAGACTTTTCAGTTATGTTGGTGTACTGTGTTCATCATTCACTTATGCGTTCTTGGTAAGGATTACCTTTAAAAAGTAGACATAGGACTGCTAGAAATAATAAAACCCTTACCCCTTGTTTTTTTTGTGGGCCTAGAGGTGGAGGCCACAGGCTGAGGGGAGGGTTGCACAATGTCCTCTCCCTGTGACATTAATGAGCAAGAACCTCCATTATTTCTAATTTAAAAAGATGAACTTAAATTTTAAATTAAATTCTTAGATTATTAAGATATCTACCCCCAAAGGTACCTCTGAATACACTGAAAGTGTCTCCTCATCATTGATCTCCACCTGTGGAATAGTTTAAGAGAAATGAATGAAGTAAATTCAACACAGCAAACAAAGACAAACAAAGAGTACATGACAACTTTGACAGTTACTTCTGTGTGGGGGTCAGCAAGGGTGTGTGCTGGCGGCTTTAGCAACACAATAGTGTCTCCTTCAACTGTAAATTAGATTAAAACTTTTCTCATCTAAGAAACAATAAATTAGTATTTTACCACCAAAGCACTTATACATACCCCACATAGTATACCCCCATCCCTGCAGCAAGTACAAACATGTTTAAGCCATGTTTTGTCTGCTATATGGAAGCAGACCCAATATGGAAGAACGTATTTTGATCTAGGCCGGTTTCAGGTTTACACATTGCGTTGAAACATACCTAATAATACATAATAATAAGAATGAGAACGTAAAATAAGATTACAGGCTCCATGGTCACATTCCCCTTTGCATGCATCTCATTTAAAGGACACATTCAAAGTAGGCAAATCCTATGGAAATCCACATCTCTATTAAAAACAGGAGGAGCATTTGGAACCATCCTTTTCAAAGTCACTTCCATTATATATATATTCACATAAAAATTTGTGGCAAATAACTTAAAAATGTATTTCTCAATTTATTAAAAAAAAAAAATCAAATAATAAAAAAAAATCTCAAGAGAAATGTGTAATTAGGCATCTTAAGAGCCCCTTGTTTTTACGATCAACATGTACAAAGTGCTTGTCATGTGCTTGAAATCTGTCCATATTAAGCCTGGACAAAGGATACAGTGCAGAGACAGACAGATGGAGGACATGCTGTTCACATCCAAGTTAGCTCAGCTCCAGCTCTAACCCACGCCTACTAATCTGAGCTGTGGTTTTTCTGATTGGCTGCACATGGGCCAGCCGCATCGATTTTTTTCTCATTGGCTGCCTGTGAGCCAGTCAACATAGAGCCCAGGCAGCTCACATGGCAGACCTGTTGTTCCACTGATTGAGTAACTGGCCCACACGTGAAGAGCAATGCTTTACATGAAGCCTGTAGGCCACATTCACAACTTGAATAGATTATGGCTTCACAGTTAAAGACAACTGCTTACTGTTAGTCATGTTATTCAAGACAAGGAATACATTTTCTAACTCATTGTTTTTTTTTGTTGTTTAAATTTGAAATGTTAAAATCAGATTTTACTGAATTAGCTAACTTAACAATATGAGCAAATAATAATAAGAAGAAAAAAAGAACCCCCAAAACATCAGTTATCCATGCAATGGAATTGAGAGATGTGATTGCAATGGCAATAAAGTTATGAATACAGAATAATTTGAAATGCATTTTATTACTTTTTATCCTTTGACAATAGATGTGCAGACAGTATAAAAACTAGCAGACCATACATCTGGAGTGTTGAGTGTATGCTCATGTTACTGGACAAACTTGTTTATTGTGTATCATTCTTTTTGTTCATATACACCAGAACAGGCTCCACCCAGTGTTTTCAGTTATCTACAATAACAAACAGTTCATTTGGAATGAGGAGTAGATTCCTGCTTTTAATGTGTTGCTCATCCTCATATGGACACTTTACGTAAAAACTGACACATAAACAAAAATAAACTTTGCATTGCAACAGTAAACATAAAGTGTCCCACACTGCAGGACAAAGTATTCTTTCAGATGGCTGGGGAGCTGCCAGCAGTATGAGGGTTAATCCAATCATTAAGACGGTTACTGGTCTTCTGTCACATCATTAGAACATTTGATGAACATGCACAAATCCTACAGAGCACATGGAGGACATCTTTTGAAACTGCTAATACCTTAGAGACCTTGGCAGCCATATCACAGCCAGACAGGTTGTCTGAGAAAAAAATTGGCCCTAAAGATTGAAAAAGTAATAATCTTTATCATCTCCTTGGTTGAGCCAAGCATGAGTTAGTGGAGACAATCTGCAGACTGTTATAGGATCGTAAAGCATAACAGCCATGGATGCAAAAGGGAATATACATTTATATGAATACCACTCTTTACCACTCAGAGTTGTCATTTTCCTGACATGTCATCTACTCAAGTGCAAACAATAAAATTCTCATCTTGTACACATAAACTAAATGAGCTTTTTGATAATAACAAAATCATATCAATCAATGAACTCTGAAAAAAGCTTTATGATTAGTACAGAAATGGAGGAAATGTAATTACAGCATCATAAGCGTCTAAGAAGTACACCATTTATGGTATATTGGTAAAAGTAAAAGTACAGAATGTATATGTACAAAGTGTGAAGGATAACAATTGATTTCATAAATGAAGATAGCAGAGATTCCTATCTGAATCTGGATTATAAGGGAAATTTAATTGTTAACAAAATCACCTTGATAGAACGAGGCAAAGGTGAGATGATGATGTCCTAAAACCAAGTCAATGATGACATCTAGTGGATATTTGGTAATCTTACAGTGCCCTTTCAAATGAAGTAAGACAGAGTGAAGGTACTTTTCAAACAAAGAACATGAGCAGTATTGATAAATAAATAAGAAAGTGATATGTATATGTGATATAAAATGTTACCAAGTATCAATAAATCCGTCCCTCAGGAAGACCAGCTCTAATAGGAGTAGGTTCATCACTGCACTTCTGGTAAACATTTTTTTACTTTTTCAACAGACCAAGAAAAAACAAACAAACAAACAAACAAACAAACTGTCTAATACATGTTGAGTGTTGAACAATCATCATTCCCTTCCTGACAATGTTGACCTGAAATATTTCATCTCTCTAGTATTATGTCACATGAAGGTTGATCAAAACCCTGGACTATTTCTTTTGAGATATAATGATGTAATAAATGGTGACACTTACCACTAATTTCTTACATCCATCTTCTTCTGATGAATGTAACTAGAACTATTACCTCGCTTTTTTCTGCTAATTTCTTAAATCGGGCTTTCAAAGATGGGGTAGTTTACCTCTGTTGTTAATTGGAAGATATCAATCCTGTTAAAATCAATGTTCTGCCAAAATCTATGTTTTTGTTTCAATGCCTTCCCCTTTTTCTGCCTAAACATTTTTTAGGCAGAAATAGATCAAGCTATTTCCGGTTTTATATGGTCCGGAAAAACTCCCAGAATTAGTAAATCTATTCTTCAGAGATGTAAATTCAATGGTGGTCTATCACTGCCAAATTTTCAACTGTATTATTGGGCTGCTGACATGCATAAAATTTTAATTCTGGCACAATTCATGTGATCTGTGATGGTGTAAATTAGAGGTACAGTCTTGTGTTTCATCTTCCCCAAGCGCTCTGCTTATCTCCCCCTGTCTAACTAACCCCTCTGGCTTTACAAATAACCATGTGCTGATCTCCACCCTCAAAATTTGGTACCAGTTTAGGAGACATTTCAAATTTACTTCAGCATCCATTCTAGCCTCTTTGCTGAGGAATCACTTATTTCAACCATCACTTACAGACTCCACCTTCTCTGTATGGCACAAAAAACGCCTACAGACTTTTCAAGACTTGTATAAGGACAGCATTTTTCGTACCTTTGCAGATCTGTCAAGAGAATTTCACCTTTCACCCTCTCATCTTTTTTGTTACTTTCAAATTAGACACTGTGTTAAATCTCTGTTTCCGACTTTTCCAGCCTCTCCTCCAAATCAACTCTGGGATGAGTTTCTCAACTTAAAAGCCCTTAAAAAAATCATTCATTTCTAGAGTTTATTACAAACTTCTGATGGATGACAGTTCACCAGCCATCAAAGTTAGGGCTGCCTAGGAAAGTGAGCTGGGTTTGAACCTGAATGATCACTGGTGGGATGTTGCTCTTAATCTAATCCATAAAAGTTCAACTTGTGCTCATCTCACACTTATACTGTTTAAAGTACTATTTAGGATCCACTTTTCTAAAGCTTGGCTGTCACAAATTTATCAGAACATTACTGACAGTTGTGACAGATGTCGTTCTTCGCTCTGCAATTGAAGTCATATGTTCTACTCCTGTCCTTTATTATCTTGTTTCTGGCAAAACTATTTTGATTCAATGTCAAAAATACTCTCAATAACTATAAACGTTTCTCCCCACATTGCCATATTTGGCCTTCCAGAAAGACACGATCAATATACTTCCAATCAGCTAGATGTTCTAGCTTTTACCTCTTTAATAGCAAGATGCCTACTCCTTCTTCACTGGAAATCTACAAAGGTTCCTTCCAACACACAGTGGCTTAGTGATACAATGTGCTTCCTAAAGCTAGAGAAGATAAAATGCTCACTGAGAGGTGACTCTGATAGGTTTTATAAAAAGTGGCAATCCTTAACATTTTTTAGCTCCCTCCAATCTCTGTGCCTTGACTTAAGGACTCCCCCACCTGCCCCCTCCCTTTTTTAAATTATCATTATTATTTATTTATTTATGTATTTCTTAATTGTTTATTAATTCATTGTCTGTTTTCACCTTTACTCTTATTTGCAGATTTATAGTTGTCATATGTGTGTGTAAGTGTATGTATATGTATATGTGTATGTATGTATGTGTGTGTGTGTGTGTGCGTGTATATATGTATATATATGTGTATGTGTGTATGTGAATATATGTGTATGTATACTACTATTATTTATGTTTTTTTTGTTTGTTTGTCTGTTTGTTTTTTGTTTTATTTTACTCCATTCAAGCACTGTTGTTTTGTTTTGTTGTGGTGTTCTAGAATTAACCCTATAACGCCGTGCGTATCATATTTGATACATACATTTATGAGACCATCCCCTTGGCAAAATAAAAGAAAAAGAGATTGAAAAAGGCAGCTGTTTGGAAAAAATAAAGATGCAGATATAAAGATACAGATGTTATAGATGACCAAGGAGAAAAGTTTTTGTTATTGCCTGAATTGGGTGTAATGCCGATGTAACAAATATGATATAAACAAAAAGGCAAATGTGTTTTTGTTTTTTTTTACATTTTGTTAAAGGGCCAAATAAAGACATCAGATTGAAAAAAAATTGAATTTTCTGTCCATTATTTCTCTGGTCAGGCTTTATAGGGTTAAGCAACAACATCTTTATATAAAGAAAAAAAGTAGAGTGATAGTGATACTCTGATTTCCACATGCCCATTGTCTTGTTTCTATGTTATCTTGTGATTTTCATAGTGGAACTTGTATTGTCCTTCCTTTTCATGTATCACTCTTCTAATACAAATAAAAAATAAAAAATAAAAAAAAAGTCAAAAAGCTGACTCGCTGTGGTGATCCCAAACAGGGAAAAGATGAATAAATGAATAAATATAAGCATTCAGAAATTGAATTTTTCATTATCATAAAAAATTATATATATATGTATTTAATTATTTACAAATGCATTTATTTATCTGCCTTTTTATTTATATGTAATTTATTTACGTCATTAAAGAATGGATGCCAAATCACCATGCCTTCTCCCAGGCTCTTTGTTCCAAAGAGCATACTACTTGCATACACGCATTAATATGCTCCCATTAAAGCTTGGTGCTCACTGATGTGCAGCAGAGACAATCACTGAATTGACTGGTAGTCTGTGTCTCTAAAGACACAGACAAGCTGGGCTGCACACATTAGTTCAAGGAGCAAAGGCACCCTGCAATTTTTGTTGTCCTGCTCTGGATGCATTATTATTAAAATAGATATGGAGTACATCAGACTATACTGCTGCCAGAATGAGATCAGATATCTGAATAAATAAATTCTAAAAACGAGGAAATAAAACATGCACATTAGGCCTGAATGTTATATGCAGGCATATTGGAGAAAATTAAGCAGGGTGGAGTTTTATCAAGAGGCAATATTTATATATTGCCTCTTGCCTCTTGACAAGATGACCAGATGATTTTCAGACATGTTGTCAGTGTCTTCAGACCAATTAAATTGCACAATATCCAAGGACATTGATGTTTGAAAGGACAATCAAGACCCCATCAAGCCAGCATCGCTTCCCAGTATAACTTCAGTTCTGTACTGGGAATACTGAAGGGCACAATGAACCGGCAGCCAAACAACTCCCACATCATGAAAGTTGCAGGAGCCTTGGACAGTTATCATAGTCAAGTGTCAAGAGTAAGAGGACACTGAGCTATAAACTGGGTCAATATACTGGCACATCTTCATCCTTTAATACAACTGAGCATAATATGACATCAGGCCTTATATGCTGTTATATTTTATTTATAATCTACATTTTTAAAAGTTAGGGTTAGTAGAAAAGTACAATAATCAATATATAAATGTGAAATGGTGCATTTTGCAAGGGTATGCTTTTACACTATTTGTTCTACCAAGTTTTCTACCAAGTTTTTCTGATGCACATTAATTTGGTGCTCTGATATAAGCAAAACACTGAGAAGTCAGGGGAGTTTTGTATAAATATATGGCTTTTTCTTCTAGCACAATTGTGCATATGGTTTTGCTTTTAGCCGGCTCTTCACTGGAACATCTGCATTTATCTGTAACTGGGACTGTTTTAGTCTCTTGTGTTTGGATCTTGCTGCACCAGATGTTTGGTCACATGTAGCTACAAGATCATAGCTTTACACATCCATAGGAAAAGGCCAGGGACTGTAAAAAAACATATATAAAATTATCAATTTTAACATGGATTTAAGGATTTAACATGTAGAAATAGGCTTATTCAAATGTATATTGATTTGATAATCACCCGTTTGTATCATCTACACCCTCACACCTGGAGACATTCATCCCTATCAGATCATCTGAACTGTGGCGGTACATCTTCATCAGCTGAACAAGAATCACTTTTATGTGCAAAGACCATATGTGTTTCCTTAAGCTCCCTTTGCCTCTTTTACTAATGTTACCAGCCAAGCAAGTTCACATGGTTCTTCAAAATCCTTTTCAAGCATCTTCAGTCGTTCCAGAAAATATAATCAGTTATCACTGCTGCCCTCTTGTGGAAGCAAAAATAGCCAAGAGGATCAATCCTCGTCCACTCTGACAACCCTGCACCAGCTGACACCATTAACAAGGGTCAAAGCAATTGTCCTGCAATCATGGCTTTTATGGGCCATCCCTTGTAGCTGTCAGTCACTTACCAATTTATTCTCTACTGCTCATTACAATGTTATTTCTGACTCCCTTTATCGTTTCTCTCCCCCTCTTCAGCGACAATATTCACTGTCCCAACAAGCATCATTAACAGCCTCACCAGTCATACTCTCTCCACCTCCTGAACCATCTTAACTTCCTTCACTCTTTTGTGTGCTTACATCAATAAATGTTAACTGAGATCGCCGTGGTGTGTAAGTGTCTGCTTTTTTTTGGTGTCTGTCTTCTTTGTGTGGTAACACATTGACTGAAGCTTCTTATGGCTAAGGGCTGTATTGCGGGGTCAGTGCACCCACAGTTGTGTGTTAGGGGCATGCTAGGCTTACTGTGGTACATTGATGGCAAACCATGCCTGCCACATCTACAGTACTATTGGAAATGGGACTGAATCAGAGCAAATATATATTGTAGGTGGGTGTGTCACAGGTTATGACAGTCATGGCTAATCACATTCATCATTTATGTCCCTTTAAAATCAGGTTCTCCCTGTCATCTGGAAAGTCTGTAGTTTCCAACAGGGAATACATCAGGTCATATGTACTGCCAGGATCAGATTAGGTCCCACTGTATCTTTCAAAAAGACAATACTGGTGATGATACTGTTCAGAATACTTCAGCCTGGATCTAAATACGTGGAACCAGAGACATGCTTACTGTAAGGGTTCAGTAATTCAGGGGTTGAAGGTCAAATTTTCATTTTTTATTACAAATACAGGAGCATGGGAAGTTGTGCTGGGCTATGGACAAGATCATGTAAGAGGAGAAGTGTCCAAGGGCAGACCTGTTATTAGTACTTCAAGAAGCTGCAGTGAAAGCGTCCTCTCTGGATGTAGATTTACTTACTAGTGGTTCCTTGAGTCTACAAGTGTAAATCAGGATGCAGGTCTTTCAGCTATCAGGTTCCTCTTCTATGGAACCAACTCCTAGTATCAGTCTGGGGGGACTCTGTCACAGCTGTCAAGATTAGGCTTAAAACCTTCCTTTATGACAAAACCTAAAGTTAAAAAGTTTAATATACAGGAGGTATAATTCCTGTTTCTTTAGTTACGCTGCTATAGGCCTAGACCACTGGGGGATGCACTGAGCACTTTCTCTCTCAAATCAAATCAAATCAAAATCAGATTTATTTATATAGTGCCAAATCATAACAAAGTTACATCAAGGCACTTTACATATAGAGCAGGTCTAGACCAAACTCTTTATAAAATGATTTAAAGAGACCCAACAGATCCCCCGATGAGCAAGCACTTGGTGACAGTGGCAAGGAAAAACATCCTTTAAGAGGCAGAAACCTTGGGCAGAACCAGGCTCAGGGGGGGCGGCCATCTGCCTCGACCGGTTGGGTTGAGAGAGGGAGAGATAGAGGATGAGAGGGGGAGAGAGAGAGAGAGAGAGAGAGACACACACACACGGGGGACAAAGTTGGTAGAGTAGGGAGAGATGAGAGCAGGAGGAGGGGGTATTCAATACAGGCGCAGGCAGGAACTTATGATGCTGCATGAATTTCATAGAAATGATGCTGGATGGATCTCATGAAGATGTGGGAGCAGCAGGCATTGCAGGAACATGGGATGGTGATGATTCATCACCTGCAGGATGAGGACAGGGAGAGAGAGGAGAGGAACTGGGAGAGACAGAGACTTTGGGAAAACATGGTCAGTAAATACAGTACACATGCTTAGAACTGAGAGAAACTGGGATTTCGGAGAAGCAGGTTGTTGGTATGACGGCGCATGCGAGGGGGGGAGAGAGACAGAGAGAGAGGGAGAGGGAAGAGGGAGAGGGGGAGAGAGAGAGAGAGAGGGAGAGAGAGAGAGAGCGAGAGAGAGCGAGAGAGAGAGAGAGAGAGAGAGAGAGAGAGAGAGAGAGAGAAGGTGGGAGAGAGAGAGAGAGAGGTGCTCAGTCCTTCCCCCAGCAGTCTAGCCCTATAGCAGCATAGCTAAAGAGTAAATGAACTTTACCTTTTTAACTATAAGCTCTGTCATACAGAGACTGCTAAAGAGTCTGCCCCCCGGACTGATACTGGAAGTTGGTTCCATATAAGAGACTGGTAACTGAAAGATCTGCCTCCTGATTTACTCTTGGAGACTCTAGGAACCACAAGTAAACCTCCATCTAGAGAGTGGAGTGGCCTACTAGGACAGTAAGGAACTATGAGCTGTCTGAGATATGATGGAGCTTGGCCAGTAAGAGCTTTATATGTTAACAGAAGGATTTTAAATTCTATTCTGGATTTTACTGGCAGCCAATGAAGAGCAGCTAACACAGGAGAGATGTGATCCCTTTTCCTAGTTCCTGTTAATATTCGTGCAGCAGCATTCTGAATCAACTGAAGGCCTTTCAGAGATTTGTTTGGACATCCAGATAATAATGAGTTACAGTAGTCCAGCCTAGAAGTTACGAATGCATGGATTAGTTTTTTTGCATCCTTTTGAGAGAGGATGTTTCTGATTTTCCTAATGTTTCTCAGGTGGAAGAAAACTGCCCTACTGACTTGTTTTATGTGAAGGACAAAGGAGATGTCCTGGTCAAAAGTTACTCCAAGGTTTCTTACAGTGGAGCTGGAAGCCAAAGTAATGCCATCTAGACTGATTAGATGATTAGATAGGGTTTCTCTGAGGTGTTTAGGGCCGAGTACAATAACTTCAGTTTTGTCAGAATTTAGAAGTAAAAAATTATGGGTCATCCAGACTTTTATGTCTTCAAGACATGTCTGCAGTCTGACTATCTGACCAACTTCATTTGGCTTCATTGATAAATACAGCTGAGTTTCGTCTGCATAACAGTGGAAATTGATGCTGTGTTTCCTGATAATGTTGCCTAAAGGCAGCAGATATAGAGTGAAGAGGACTGGTCCGAGCCCTATGGAACTCCATAACTGGGTATAGTGTGTGAGGAAGAGCTATTGTTAACATGAACAAACTGATGTCTATCTGATAAATAGGATTTGAACCACCTTAGTGCAGTTCCTTTAATGCCAATTTCATGTTCCAGTCTCTGTAATAAAATATTATGATCAGTGGTGTCAAATGCAGCACTGAGATCTGAGAGGAGAAGTATGGAGGCTGATCCATTGTCTGAAGCCATTAGAATATCATTGGAGACTTTAACCAGCGCTGTTTCTGTGCTGTGATGGGCTCTAAATCCTGACTGAAACTCTTCAAGCAAACCGTTCCTATGCAGATGGTTGGGTAATGGGTTTGCTACTGCTTTTTCAATGATTTTAGGAATGAACGGAAGGTTCAATATGGGTCTATAATTGGCCAAAACATCTAGATCAAGATTCGGCTTTTTAAGTTGGGGTTTGATGACTGCGGTCTTAAGAGTCTGAGGTACATAACCCAAAGATAACATCAAATTAATCAGATATAAATTGAACGGCTCAGTTAAGTAGAAAATCTCTTTAAAGAGGCTAGTTGGTACTGGGTCTAATAGACAGGTTGATGGTTTAGATGATGAGACTATAGAAGCTAGCTCTGAGAGATTCAGAGATGAGAATGATTCCAGAGTTAAAATAGGCGTTGCAGTTGATTCAGGAGCTGATTGTTGTCTAATGTAGGTAAGAGCTGATGAATTCTTTCTCTGATTGTTATAATTTTATCTGTAAAAAAGCCCATAAAATCATCACTGCTGAGAGCTAAGGGGATCACTGGTTCAGTTGAACTATGACTCTCTGTCAGCCTGGCTACTGTGCTGAAGAGAAACCTGGGGTTGTTCTTGTTTTCTTCTGTTAGTGCTGAGTAATATGAGCTTCTAGCACTGCGGAGAGCTTTTTTGTACGTTTTTAAGCTTTCTTTCCAGGCTCAGTGAAACTCTTCCGAGTGGTTGGAACGCCAATTTCTTTCTAATTTCCTTGACATCTGCTTTAAGGCATGAATTTGAGAATTATACCACAGAGCCAGCCTCCTCTGTTTTATTACTTTCTTTTTGAGAGGGGCAGCATCATCAAGATTTGAACACAGTGTGGCCATAGTGCTAATCACAAGGTCATCAACCTGTGTATGGGAGAAATTCTCATTTGAATTTAGATTCAGTTTGTTCAAGAAGGTGAGAAAGTTAATAAGACAGCAAGGAGACAAGGTAGCTTAGAGGATGCCAGTGACTGGGAGATGCAAGTGGATTTAGGAGGAAACGTTGTTGTTCCCCAGGAAATAGCCTGAACAAAACAGAAGCCTGATATAATTTTGTGGTCTAGGAGTAGAATGAGAGTATATTTCATAGAGTTGACTGTGCTGCGGGAGGATTCAGTTGTAGAAGCGTATGAAAGGAAAAAACTTAGGTATGCAGACTTAGGGGCTGAAGCTGAGCAGCGAGAATGGAAAGTTAGGATTTGTCCAGTGGAAATAGGATGTAGAGGGTTTGTAGCAAGGTCTGTTGTCTCTTTGTTGAGGGAGTTAGGAGGAAGGGGACAGAGTGTGAGGGAAATAGTGAAGGAAATATCAGATGAGGCAGTAAGATCCAGTCAGTGGATTTGGATTAGAAGAAGTAATAGTAGCTGGGGGCCCAGCAGGGGGAGCACTTAGGATAGACAGACTCTTGAGAGAAGCAAGGAAGAAATGCAGGAAGAGGAAGTGTATTTAAGTGGAGGGTGTGGCCTGTGTGAGTCTCTTTGACACCATGGGGTTAGTCCAGGTGGCCTGTGTTGGTTTGACTTGGCTTGTGTCTTTCTTTGATTACAGGACAATTTAGGTGAATTTGTTTGCTGAATCTGCTAGTTTAGCTTGTTTTGTGTATCTTGTCCTCCACCTCCTGCACCCTCTATACTTTCATTACCCCTACCCGAACCAGGGTCTGTATCCCATCCCTACTTTTATCTCCACCTCTTCTATTTCTCCCCTTACCCGAACCAGGGTCTGTATCCCCACCCCGCTTTTACTGGTGCAGTTGGTGAGAGGTCGGTGTAGTTGACGGTAGTGCTGTTTCAGATAGCTGTCTTGGTGTGAGGAGTGGTGATAGCTGGCATTAGGGGGGTGACTCTGGGACCCCAGTGATCACTGTCTAGCCTCCTGGAGGTTTCGTGGGACCAACTAGACGAAACACCGGTGAAAGGAGGTTCCCACCTGATGACCCCAAAGACATGTTAGTTATCACTGCTCACTGGGCTAGTTAGATATAGTTATCTTTAGGGTACGTAGGGCAGGTCGCAAGATTGTTGTTAAGGCTAGGGAGTTAGTCACCAAGTCTGGTCCTTTTTTTGTAGCACAAATTTCTGTGTTTACTCTGGATATGGCATTGCTGCAAATGATGACTGAATGTTCTCTTTAAATTTGGTCACAGCATCTTCAGATAAACGTCTTCTATAACCAAATTTATTCCTTGATGCCGTGCAGTCAATTAAAGTAAACTCAAATGTAAAGAGAGTTTTGAAGAAAAATTGTTGTCAATTTCAGTGCCCTATGTTAGAACAAGGGCAGCACAGCGGCGTAGTGGTTTGCGCTGTCGCCACACAATAAGAAGGTCGCGGGTATGGTTCCCGGCCTCGGTCCCTGGCCTGGGTTCTCTCTGTGCAGAGTTTGCATGTTCTCCCCATGTCTGCGTGGGTACTCTGGTTTCCTCCCACTGTCCAAAGACATGCATGTCTAGGTTAACTGGTGACTCTCAATTGTCTGTAGGTCTGAGTGTGAGTGGTTGTTTGTCTTTGTATGTTGGCCCTGTGATGGACTGGCGACCTGTCCAGGGTGTACCCCACCCCTCGCCCAGAACGTTCACTGGGATTGGCTCCACCACCCTGTGACCCAGAAACGGAAAAGCGGTAGAAGATGGATGGATGTTAGAACAAGATCAAGGATATCATTGAAGCAGTGAGTGGGTTCATTCACATGCTGGGAAAAGCCAATTGAGTCTAGTAAGGAAAGAAACACAGAACTAAGGCTGTCACTTTCTACATCTACATGAATATTGAAATCTCCCAGTATAATGATTTTATCTGTACTGAGTACTAACTCTGATATAAACTCAGAAAATTCTGATAGGAATTCTGAGTACGGACCAGGTGGACGGAATAATGTAACTAACAGAAGTGGTTTTTCAACTTTCCAGTTTGAATTGGAAAGACTAAGAGTGAGTGAATGAATGAAACACTACTACTTCTTTCCCATTGTTACTTCTTGAGCTAAAAACCCTATTTCCTCTACTGCTATTATTTACTTGTGCATAATTGTTATTAGGCTTCTATCACCATTTAGATCTGTGTGTTTTGTTAGCATTTTTATGCCCCCCCCTGCCTTTCCTCTCCTTCATGTGCTCTCATTGCATCTCTCTCTCTGCCTCTGCCTCTCTCTCCCAGCAAGGTGGGCCATGGCAAACATTGGACAGGCTACATAATGAACATGGATCCAAGGATTCCACGGTCAAAAAGCAAAAATAATCCAAAAGAACAAAACAAGACGCAGGAACTTGAGAATTGGCCACAGGGCAATTCTACTTTTGGGGACTGGACTACATGGCAAAACATTGCAGGTTGGCTGGTCTTTTTATGCGACATGTGGTGTTGATGGCTCAGTGAAGACCTGGTGCAGTCTGCTGCTCAGCTGCACTCCCACATACAAACACACACAGACATAAAGCTAGGGGAACACAGCAGAGAACACGAGGGAGACATGAGGATCTAAATCCTTGCACTTAGTGAGTGGGGGTTGCAAGTTGACTATTTGATCTCTTTCCCCCGACTCCTCCACTGACATGAAAGCTGCCGCAGCACTGAGTGCTAGATAGTGGTAAGAAAATGGAGTTTTGCTGTATTAACAGATTTCATCAGTATCTCCAAGTAGCAGTTGGACATGGGGTGCCTGCAGCTCCTCAACCAGAAAACTTGTTCATTCAGCCTGGTACAGAGGTCATCCTCCATCAGGTTGAATAAATATGTTTAACTGTTCTCGTTTAAAGTTTATTAATGCAAAGCCCCTTGAGTAAAACCATCTAGGTTTCAAGGGGATCCATCATAAATCATACAACCTCTTTCTTTTACCAACCCACCCCTCATTGCTTCCAGAAGCCCACTGTACCAACAAAATAAATGAATGAAATGTTTTACAATACATTGCGTACATAAAGGTTACATACATAATATGTGGATATTCACAAATAGTTTAAGATCATCAACAACAACAATAAAAATGATAAATCTGATAATAGCTGGCATAACAAGTGACTGCATTATGCCATGAGTGATAATTTGTGATAATTTTCTATGGATTATTTTTTCAAACCCAACAAATTCTTACAAGTACAATACATCCCATCTGACATGCCTTGAACCCAGCTGACCACATCCTTATTCTCTGAAACAAGAATACCAAATTTAGCATCCATGGGATGATGTTTTAATTATAAAGTTTGAAGAGTTTGTTTGGTGGATTAATAATTTTTGTTATTTTTTAATGCCTTGAGGTGTAAAAATTCTACAGCTGCTTGGATGCTTTGGCATCTTATTTATGATGGTAAAATAACATGTATTTTATCCAACTGGATTTTGAATGGATGAAATATGTGGAAGAGATATTATAAATTGTGTTGTAAATTCTAATGATTTTCCATAGCTAGTATTTTAGTCTGTAATGAATTTCCATGTAGAGGTTTTGCTGTTTGTACAATTACCTTCTGCATACAGTTATCAAGCATGTATTAACTTTGCCACCAAACTTGGAGGGACAGATCCTGGGCAGCAAGGACCTTTTAAAACACTTCCCTATTTCATTAGGGGATGAGGACCTTTTTAAAAATTTAAGTTTTCAGGAAATAAGGTTTTAATTTTAAAAAATCACACATATTCTTTGTGTTAAACTCTATTTATCCAGACAATAATCCAGATCTGGTGGACATTAGTGCAGATTGTTTGGCCTTGGCCTTTTTGTTTTCTTCAAAGGACTATTTAAGTTCTAACATGTACACTGCAGGAAGCATTGAGAAATGTCCTTTTTGAAAACTGGAGGTTCACATGACAGTCAGGACTGATGCTATTAAAATTCAACAGAAAAAGAATATTGTAAACATTTCTTATGGGGACTATTAATTTTATTCTAATGATCAGTTTTGTAGGAATAGGCAGACTGTGTTGTTGTTCACAAATATCAATGCATAAAATTACATTATTATTATTTTATTTAACATCTTGTCTTATTATTTTTATAAGAGTAGGTTAAATCCAATGGGACACATGATATCACAAATACATGAGTTCCTCCTTAATGAGTCTGACATGTTGGCGTACATGTACCATTACCATTGAATGACGATTTGTGAATGGTTCTGGTCTGGTGGTTCTCAGAACTGGATGTGGTGGCCCAGTAAAAGGCAAAATCTTTAAACTTAACATTAATTTATTTCACAATGATTTTTAAATTAATATTTTGGTCTAAAAACCCCTTGATCTTCACTCAAATTTGTCATAATCTGTGGAGAGCGGTCAGTGGTGATGTTTTCCAACATGCCACATGATGGCAGACTTAACTGTAATTTTCTTGGAGTGTTCTTAGTTGCAGAGTGTCCCGGAGCTCACATATGTTATTTATATCATTAATAACTAACCAACCTCAGTGCTGTTAGAAATAAGGTTTTCAGCTGAAAATACATGAAACCAAATAACTTCAATTTCTCTTTTACGCCGGCCACTATTTTACACCTAATATACTGAAATATTAAAGTTGTTTTAATCTACTGTATCTGAACACAAAACACACCAGTGCCTCTAAACTCAGCTAAGAGATGAATTTTTCCTGAAGCGCGTAGAGAATTTCATAATCATTTCAGTTTTGTTTTTCAGCACTGAAACAATTGATGACACTGCAGCATTCAACAATCATGACATTCGTAAGTATCCAAATGTTTCCAATAGCTGTGCATGGTAGCAGTAACTGCAGAGGGGACAATTCTTTTTAGAATGAGTAAGAAAATACATAAATAGTGTGAGGTTTTCTGGCTGGATAATATCGTGTAGCCATGTGTTAAAGAGCAAGAAAAAAAAAAAGAGAAATACAATTTAACTTAACACAAGCTGAAATTAAATAAAATCTTATTCTAATCAGTAAAGATACAAAATTAAGCACCAAAATAGTTATAAACTCTTAGTTCAGATAGATAGATAAAATAGTTTAGTGTAAAATCTTTGGTTAAAACAGCCATGTAAAACAGTGACTTTGGGAAGAACTTTAAAGACGAACAGGTTTAACATGATGGAGTGTCTCCCCGGCTGGGCCAGACGAAGTCAAAACTCTCACAGGCCCGAGTGTAACATTTCAGACTAGTATGGGCTCCTAAGACACTTAAGGCCTCATAACATAGTTTGGTAACATAGTTTGACTTTTTGGTATATACTTCCCCACAAAATCTTCCTTTGGTTTCTTTCTTTCTATTTGACAAAATTAAAATCGTTGTACAACTCCTCTCCAGTACTACACCGTTCTTTTATAAATTAGTCATGAAGTGTTCTGCACTTGGGAAGAGTTGCGTTTTTTATTTTGAAGGATTTGCATTGAAGCTTATTTCAATTAGATATTTCTTCCCTCGTTCTTGCTTTGGTAGTTTTGCTGAAGTTACGGTAGGCGTTTTTAAACCATTCAAACACAAGACTAAACCATCAAATGAAATTTAAATGCTTTACATTAGCACGGCATAATTCTAGAATGTTTGAACAAATCTGGGTCTGACACATATTTCTATTTCAAATTAGATTTTTAAATAATTTTCTTTGGGTGAATATTTAAAATGCCAGGGAAAAATTGAATGAACTGCGGGAAAGTTGTTGCTTTATGAGGGTTTAAAGGTTCCATGCAGTCCAATAGTAGACCTCCATGTCTTTGCTGATTATAAATCAGGTCTAGGGTCCACATTAATATCGTAAAAGTATTAGTTGTGCTGATATCAAGTATCAAGTGCTCAGTCCACAGAGAAATGTTCACAGTCTATTCAGAAACTGAGCCTTAAAACCATCTGTCAGGTTTTCTGTAACTTTGTGATGTCATAAAGCAGTCACAAATGTAAAATATGAGACCTTTAATGATGGCATTTCATTTAGGCGGGTCATTTGTAGCCCACAAACTTAACCTCTCACTGTTGCTATAAAAAAAAGGACAGAAAACAAAAGTGCAGCTTGAATTTTGTTGGTGCTGACTTTTCTCCATCATAAGCTTCTAATACAGGGTTCCTTTTTCAGTAAGTCTGATTTTACCTGGTCCTCAAAATGCAGTTGTCAAGAAACATCCTGCACTGTGATCACCACACACAGCTATGACAGCAGATAGCTGTGCTCGTCCCCAGGGCTTTGTGGAAATACAGCTATCAAGGTGCGGGATACACAATTCTGTATGTGAGGGCTATGAGCAATATAAATTTTTAATTCAGCCAGCACTTTGAATAGACTGCTACAAACTCATGGGTGTCGTCTATTTATTAGAATATGTTGATAGGAGGCCTGCATTATATAATCACCCTCAGTGGGGCTACAAGCACTGGTAATTCATAGCACAAGCTGTACCTATGTATACGGGAATGTAGGCCGTCCAAGATGTAATTTTCACCATGGTTTATTAGGTATTAAAGACAGGATTTTGGTTCTCTCCTTCCTTCTTCAGTAATAAGGACACTGTGTAGTCTCTAACTAGGCCTGAATAACACATCACCAAAGTAACCAAAGGAGACTGTGGTTTGAATCTAATGCTCAGAGGAGCTGATCACGTAGGCCGTGAACACTGGCCACATACAGTGTCATTGCTCTGGTAAAACATTATACAGCCCAGTGTTTCAGTTTTTTTTTTTTTTTTTAAAATAAACATTTATCATTGTTATTATATTAGGAATATATTGTTTCTGGGCTTTTATTGATGTTGTTTTGCCATTTAGATGTTCTTTAAGCAAAAACACTCCTTGGTGGGTCAAATCCAGTGACTTGAAAACAATCTTTGACTATCAATTACCAATTATAGCAACTTCCTGGTATGTGCATAGTGTTTTCAGTGGGTTAATTAGTTTTGTTTTTTTTAAACATCTTTCTTTGTAGTTAACAAATAAATCTAACATGTTAGATTTGGAAATATTTTTATTTTTGATTACTATGGCTTCTTTCTCATTTATATTATCCACTGTGATTGAAGGCCAGGCAAAATATCTGTCATGCAGTCCACAGCACAAATTTGGCATTTTGAGTTGGTTGAGCAAAAGCCAGGAATAGTTGCTGCTCATCAGTCACACAGTGACATCATCATGGATAAACCACCTGATTCTCAGCCTTGGGACGACTTTCCCATCAACAGTGTTTCATTTGACCAAAGATGCAGTCTGAGTAATAAACTTGCATGTGGCTTTTTTTTTTTATTATGCTTGGTTATTTTGCAATTATTAATCTGCATACAGACACATCAATTTTATTATTTTTGCAGAGTACAGTAATTGCAACTTGGGTCCTGGGTCCTTTCTGTGCAGAGTTTGCATGTGTCTGCGTGGGTTTCCTCCCACCGTCCAAAGACATGCGTGTCTAGGTTAACTGGTGACTCTAAATTGTCTGTAGGTCTGAATGTGAGTGTGAGTGCTGGTTTGTCTCTGTTTGTCTTTATGTGTTGGCCCTGTGATGGACTGGCGACCTGTCCAGGGTGTACCCTGCCCTTCGCCCGAAACGTTGGCTGGGATTAGCTCCAGCACCCCCGCAACCCGGAAACGGAAAAGCGGTAGAAGATGGATGGATGGATAAATTTTGACTAATTGGGGAAATATAAAACTTATCAAAGTCATGCAAAGTTTCTCCAATATGACCATAAAACAGCCACACTCATTGATCAGTTCAGTACAACTACAAAATATATGAAAGAATATCTAATGGTTTGCAAATTAATATTGACTCATGGCATATATTCCCCCAATCCTAGTTAGTTCTAATAAAAAAAAAGATATTAAATTATGAAAGTCAATGAAACAGAGAGGATGGCAAAGAGGAAGAAAGAAAAAAGGTAAAATAAAGGGAAGAAGAGATTCACACAGAATAAAAAGTAAGCAAAGAGAGAAGTGGAGGAATGAAGAGAGTTGTTAGGAGTAAAAACAAAAGCATTTGTTCACCCAAGCTCCTAAAAGTGTGTGTGTGTTTGCACTGTAAAAGCTCACTTGGCTTCTTTTAGTCTTATTAATAAGGAGTTCAATTCAACACACTCAGAGATGTAGGGCAGTGAACATGCCCCCCACCTCCCCTGCTACAGTAGATTAAGCCTGGAGGCCTTGCTCTCACTCTTTCTGTGTGTATCTTGCACTGTGATCCTCTCCCTCCACTCAGGCCAATCGATGGCGGGACAGCGGTGGCTGTGTCAGCACTGCCGAGAGCTCCCTTCCACAGCCACAGCACATCGATGCTGGTTGTCAGCCCTCTTTGTGTCTGTGTGTGTCTCTCTGTGTGTGTTTATCTTTCATTCTGCCTTTATGTAATCATGTATCCTTACTGGGATCAAGATCTCGAAAAACTTTCATAAAACTGTCAGAGAAAATCACCTCCACAGTTCAATGGCAGATGGAAACAGATAGAGGATATACTGTATATTATTAGAAGCAATTGTGTTGAAGAAAATATGACTTGATATTGTTGCTTTGCAAATCACTGAAGGAGATGAGAAAAGATGTAACAACCCTTGCCCAAGCTTCCAGTAAAGTCCAGCTCACAGGTGAAATCTCCAACCCAAAAGACCGTCTAAAATACAAATCCAAGCTATTCCTCACAGATTGAACCAATATGTTCATCCATCCATCTTCTACCGCTTTTCCATTTCCAGGTTGCGGGGGTGCTGGAGCTAATCCCAGCCAACGTTCTGGGTGAGAGGTGGGGTACACCCTGGACAGGACGCCAGTCCATCACAGGGCCAACACACAGAGACAAACAAACACTCAAACTTGCATTCAGACCTACGGACAATTTAGAGTCACCAATTAACCTAGACATGCATGTCTTTGGACGGTGGGAGGAAACCGGAGTACCCGGAGGAAACCAGACACGGGGAGAACATGCAAACCGAACCTGCGACCTTCTTATTGTGGGGTGACAGCGCTAGCCACTACGCCGCCGTGCTGCCCCCCCAATACGTTTCTCCTACAGTTAATCGAAATGTTACCAAGAATCAAGTCATTCATTAGTGACTATTTGTGCGTGATGTGATAGTGTGCACATTGATTCACAGGAAGTAGGAAGTGTATGTGGATGTCTGGTAGTTGGTAACTATATCCATTTAGGAATGTGTATTGTGGATAACATACTACTATCTATCTATATATCTATCTATCTGTCTGTCTGTCTATCTATCTATCTATCTATCTATCTATCTATCTATCTATCTATCTATCTATCTATCTATCTATCTATCTGTCTGTCTGTCTGTCTGTCTGTCTGTCTGTCTGTCTGTCTATCTATCTATCTGTCTATCTACACTACCAGTCAAAAGTTTGGACACACTTTCTCATTCAAATGAATAGGAAAGTGTGTCCAAACTTTTGACTGGTAGTGTATCTATATACACTATATTGTCAAAAGTATTTGCTCACCTGCCCTGACTCACATATGAATTTAAGTGACATCCCATTCTTAATCCATAGGGTTTAATATGACGTCGGTCCACCCTATGCAGCTATAACAGCTTCAACTCTGCTGGGAAGGCTTTCCACAAGGTTTAGGAGTGTGTTTATGGGAATATTTGACCATACTTGCTGAAGCGCATTTGTGAGGTCACACACTGATGTTGGATGAGAAGGCCTGGCTCTCAGTCTCCGCTCGAATTCATCCCAAAGGTGTTGTGGGGTTGTGGTCAGGACTCTGTGCAGGCCAGTCAAGTTCATCCACACCAAACTGTCTCATCTATGTCTTGATGGACCTTGCTTTGTGTACTGGTGCACAGTCATGTTGGAACAGGAAGTGGCCATCCCCAAACTGTTTCCACAAAGTTGAGAGCATGGAATTGTCCAAAATCTCTTGGCATGCCACCATACCATACCATATCCCATTTGGTATGGCACGTAAGACATTTTGGATGGATTAAGAATGGTATGTCACTCAAATTCATATGCGAGTGAAGGCAGGTGAGCGAATACTTTTGCCAATATAGTGTATGTATATATGGAAGGAAGTTCATTCCATACATTGAAATTTCATTCAATATATATGATGGAATGCATTATCTGTGAAATTAATTTACTTTATGGATAAACATTCCAGATGAGAATGGCTTTTTTCCATTAATCTATGAAATCAACATTACCATATGAAAATATAATTCAATAAAATGTTTTGAGCTTTTTTGATATATGTAAGTTTTTGTGACTTTTCTGCCTTTCGGTATTAAACAAGAAGATGACTTCCATAATTGGCAGCTTTGAAACACATCTCTCTTTCTGTCTCTGTATATATATATATATATATATATATATATATATATACACACACACACACTAAAATAATGATGATCCCTCAGGAAAAATCAGTAATTGTACAGCAGAGCGTAACTCTTAACAATCTTGACCACACATGACTTTTTCCCACAATACTTGGCTGCCTTATTATTTCCATTTCGATCCTTTGTTTTCCAGGAAAGGGAGGAGCCAATGAAGAAACCTTTAAAATGTGACTGTCCAGTCACAATTGCTCTTCAAATGCAGCAACCGAAAGAGGTGGTCCCAGAAATGGTCCACAGCTACAGATAATGTAGCCTGATCTCATGCTCAGCAGCATCGTTACCATCACCGCTCAAATCTAAATTCCTGCTCTCTAGACATTAAAAAAAAAAAAAAAACATCTCAAGAACCCATTGGGCATATCATTTAGGAAGAAAATAGCAAATTAAGGTAGATATAGGAAACAAATAAATAATAAAGAAATTCACGAGTGATAAAAAATGTAAAGATTGCCACTCAAAACTATGAGTGTGACGGGCCCCTGACATGTACTGTCCTCCAGTGCGGTTCACCCACTACGCAGCTGTTAATTACACCTTTACTACTCTGTGTTAATAGGGACATATACACCATCCCGACAGAGAATTGCAATAAAAGCAACGGATAAATTCTGGACAAGCACTTTGTAGCTGATGCATATAAATTAATACAACATTGCCCAGGGTGACCAGAGATTTTATGGTGCAGTAGTGAGCAACATAAATCAAACAGTTGCCACTTCAAATAAGATTACAGAATAAATCATTAGAAAAGGAGGAGAAGCTGAAGGATTCACCTGTTGCCCACATGACAGGCGGGTTAGACTCTTGGAAGTAATTAGTAAAGTTAGGAAACCATGTTGGTTTGGGCTGAAGTTACTACAGAGTGAGGATTAGGGGACATCAGTGCTGACTGTCACAGGAAGTGAACAGCAGTCCCTCACTTTGTTGACTCCAGTTTCCTCCCTGACATTATTGCTGCACAACATCCTTTTTCTCCTGACTGATCATTATAGTGGCTGCTACCATAATCATTTCGATTAGGACTGGAGTGCCTGTTGTTTTTTGGGGGCCGACTGTGTCTGTTCTCTTTCTTTTCATAATTACTGGGATTATCTTTCAAACATAAATAGATGATACTGACAGAAAACGATCACATTTTTAATGTTCAATTACTTTGTTAAAAAAGTTCTGAGTTATGAAACACAAACCACAAGAACACAACAAACACTTTTAGGGTCCTTGACTCAGATTTTATTAAACTTAACTTTAACGTGATATTTGAGTTTGTTTGATGTGTGTGTTCAGAGGAACAGCAGGGAGCACCGGAAAACATGTGAAGTGCTGTGGAGGCAGAAAAAAGTGTTTTAGGAACTTTCTGAAAACGGAAGGTTTTAAGGAAGTGTCAACCAAAAACTGCTGAAATGCACAAATTATTCTAAATATCTTACCACATTAATTTACTCTCAAACAGGTCAATTAAAATACCATATTACCATCATGAAGTGTTCATAAACTAGGTGGCTATAAAGTGGATATGGAATTGTACAGAAGTCTATGGGAAAATGTCCCTACATCTCCCTTGATTTATTAGCTCAGTAAATGCTTTCTTAATGGGTTTATGGTCTCAATCTCTAGTTTCACGTTTCCTTCACCAAATTGATAATGTTCTTTAAATGATAGTCCTCGGTAGCACGGCGGCATAGTGGTCAGCTATGTTACCTCACAACAAGAAGGTCGCGGGCTTAGTTCCCAGGCCTGGGAGGTGTATATCATTATCTAAAACCAATCCTAGATTCAGGACAAGAGTACAGGGCAGGTCGACCCCTCACTTCACCAAATATGGTTTCTTCTGTTGTCCAAGATGGCTTGAAGACAAATTACTCGTCGCTTACTATTAAGATAGGACAATGGAAATCAATCACACAAAAAATTTGAAAATTTGAGTAATAAAGCTTCAACAAAAATGAGTAACAACCCAACTTTGACTCAAACTAATTTACTTTATCTTAATTCTATAACTAAAATCCAGATACACCAGAAAGTGTGTACCTGTAAGAGACACAACTATAAAAACATTAATGGACCAAATTATAATGTGTCTAAGACACAGAGACACATCAGGAAGGGACAACAAGTCACACCTGGCAGCAAAGGCTCTCCTTTGTATTAGCAGCAAAATGTGTTTGTGTGTGTGTGCGCATTTCTGTGCATGCCCCAGTGCAGGACCACTCTTTCTGATGGCTGTCTGGGTGACAATGTTGTTGGCCAATTTCTCCACACCTCAGAGACCAAAAAAAAAAAAAAGAAAGAAAGACAAAAAAGAAAAAAGAGAAGAAGACAATGTCGACAACATGAAATAATCATCAGCTCCTTCCCCCTGCGCGAGTGAAATATGAAACATTAATACACATACCCTCCCTCTCCACTCTGTCTCCATCCTAAGCTTATATCTCTGGGGAGAAAAACTAATAAAGAGGAACAAAAATGCAGAAATGATTAAAAGCTGCTACTATGCAAGTGAAACATTAAAATAAGACAGACTGGGCTGCAGAGAGTCAGAAGGAGAAACTGGGGCGGGGGGAGTGAAGGTAGAGAGAGAAAGAGCAAAAAGGAGAAGAGGGACAAAACAGTTACTGCCTGTCTCTCTGTCTCCATCAACAGTTGGTCAGTATTTCAGTGGTTGGCGACTCATTTTTATCAGCAAAATGTTTACACTGGTTAGCACATAAAAACAATTTTTGTGTAAAAACACATGCCCTTGTCAGCTTCACATTAGATATCAGGGAGCGTCACATTTAAAGCCATGGTTCTCATGTCCTGAAAGTCTGTGTTGTCTTGTCATTTCCTGTTTTATTTTGAAATTCCCACTCTCCTTGTGTTTCAGTTTGCCTGACCTTCCTCTTGTTCCAGTCTGACTGTCTTTCCCCGCCCTGACTGTGTTCCCCTGGTTCCCATTACCTTGTGTATGTATAGTCTGCATCTCCCGTTGTCCTGGGCCAGTTTGTTGTGTCTTGTGCCGTAGAACTAAGCCATCTCACAGTTAAGTCCACGTCCTTTGAGGTGTCAAGTTTCCTGATTAATGTTGATGCTTTGATCGTTTGTGTCAATACCTTGTCTAGTTTTCTCCAAGTACTGTTTTGCGCCTTTCGTTTCTAATTCTATAGTAATTTCCAAGCATTTTCTTGCATCTTTTGTTGCTACTTTTGCCATTCATTTCATACCGGTTTGTTTCTTTGCAGAGTGATTTTGAGTGCAACTTTGTAAATAAACATTCATTCATTTACTACTTTGTCTGGCGAGTCATGCATTTGGGTTCAGATTCGTTCCATTCTGGTGGTGGTGACAACTGCTATCTAGGCCTGTGCACTGTCGACAATGTTTTCGCATTGAAAACTACACCAGAAAGGCCAGTCAGACAACGGTTTTACTAAAACAGGACATTTCTTTGAGTCACTGCAGCTCATCATTAAAAAACTCTGGCAATAAATGTCTCTTTACTTAATAAAAACATGGCTGATGTCCGTAACATTAATCATAGGCCTCTGAAGGGACATTCGGATTATAGCCCTGCTGGTTCAGAATTTTCAAGTTAAATACCAGTAATGATATCAGCCAAGCTGATAATATTCGGACACTTTTCTTTACCAACATACTGTTCAGTACTAATTTTCAACACAGTACTTAGTTTATTAATGGTTTTCTATTTTTTTTTCTTTAAAAACTTCATTACTGGAACACTGTTCTTTGACTCCACTACATTCCTAAGAAGTGTCCATTACTTTGAAGCAGCTTTTAGTGAGTCAAATAAATTACCTAGGTTGTTGACTCAGGGCTGAAAAATTAAGCTATTCTGAAGAGTTTTAAGCCTACATTCAATCTAATGACTATCAGGGGGGAGACTGCTTATAGGTTTCCAGGTCATGGGAAGTGCTGGAGCCAATCCCAGCTCACATGGGGCAAGGGCGGGGTACACCCTGGACAGGCTGCCAGTCCATCGCAGGTACAACATACAGAGACGAACAATGACTCACACTCAATTTAGAGTCATCAATTAACATAAACAAAATCTATATGTCTTTGGATGGTGGGAGGGAACTGGAGTACCCAGAGGAAACCCATGCAAGCACAGGGAGAACATGCAAACTCCGCACAGAAAGGCCAGAGAAAGGCTGATTCCCCAGGCCCAGGAATCAAACCTTCCTATTGTGGGGCAACACGGCTAACCACTACACCGCTGTGCTGCCCAGGTCAGTAAACATTTTACCATAATGAGTTTATAGTCTCAGTCTCTAGTTTCAAGCCTTCTTCAATGCAACATGATATTTTTTAAAATAATGGCCCCATTTAGGGCAACGTGCCTGGGATTGGCTCCAGTGCCTCCTGTGATCCGGAAACGGATAAACGGTCGAAGATGAATGAATGAATGGCCCCATTCAAAGGAAAATAGACCACAAAGCGGGTATGTATCAGGGCATGGCGGCCTTGTGAAAGACTGTAGCACACAGAGCAACCTGTCTGACAATCCACCTTCACCTACAAATATGATTTATTCTGGTTTCATAAAACCAAGATGGTTGATGTCCAAAACACAAACTGGACACTTCAAAAGAGAAGTTGACTAATGAATAGGTGACATCAACTCTAAATTGTATTTATCACAGGAGAAAAACCAACCAGAGCCATCATGTTAAGCTACTTACTTTTTGAAAGTAAACTTTTAACTGGCGATGACTAGGCTGTCACCTAGGCCCGGTATTTCAAAATTATTAATCCAGATCAAAATCCTCCAGATGCCCCGGGACATAGCTCAGTGATAAAGCTGCATGCTGTGCATGCAGGGGCCCCGTGTTCCTGTTGCAACAGGAAAGGCTGCCAGCATAAAAAATGTGGCCAAATCAACAATGCAAGTCACAGAGCAGACTTGCTCTGCAACCCCCCCCCCGCAATAAAAATAAAAAAATAAATTATAATCCTACAGATAGGATTAAATCTCAAAATTTAATCACCCAAAAAACTCACAGGTTTGAGAAAAAACTACTTTGGGCTGAAATACTTTGGACAAAATAGCAACAAAAAAGATCCCTTGTATGTGCGTCAGTTCCCCATTCTGATTCAGTGTATTAAATATGTTTGACCAGCAGGTGTCTACTTATTCACAGACCACAAATAGAGATTCTGTGATCCTGCTCTTGTGTTAGCTGGATCACAATTATCCTATGGTTGAAGTCTTTGAAAAACGAGGATGAAACCTAAAGGATCTGGGATAGCAAAAAGAGGGATTACAAAATCTGCTGTTAAGAACCAGAAGGACAAGTGAATTGAGACAAATGATTTTATTTACTTGGGATAAGGAAATGACTGATGCTGGCCAACTCAGGGTATGCAGGAACTAATGAAATGTCTGCCAGGAAGACTCAGGTACAAACTCAGGAACAGATAAAATCCAGACTCCCTGACCAAAGCTTTGGCTTGGGGTCCAACTGAGAGTTATTTGATGTTCAAGTCTCTGTGCCTGGGCACCTTTGGGTATTGCTATATGCTCTGACCTCTAGATATTTTTGAATCCCCAACTGCCCAAGGTCTTCAGAGTCAGGTCAGAATTGAGGCTGGCTCAACAAGAAAGCTTTGGCTTCGTAGCCAGAATTGATTTGAAGCTTGTATATTTGGAGACTGGCTAGGAAAGAGTGTCTTTTTTGCTCCAATTGCCTACATTGCTTGGGCAACAAACTTTTTAACCAGGGTTTAGCAGACAGGTGGTTAGAGAAGCCTCTCGAATCAAACACACACTCCTTTTCAGGATTCAGTTTGTATTGTCAAATGAAGCCAGAAGCTCATGGAAAAACTTGAATGCTGACACACAATCAGGTTTCCAGGTATTGATGGATAAACTGGTGTCAAACAGAGAGGAAGCAATAAAGAAACACCTGGAAGACACTCAGGAACCAAAAGAGGAACAAAAGCTAGATTAGGGAATGAAGTGCATGTAGGGAAGGACTGCATTTGAGGCTGATGAGAAGTGGGAACAGGTGTATGGAAGGGTGGGGCAGACAGGACAACAGGAAGCAGAAGATTCTGAGGACATCTGGTGGTGAGTCAAGGAGGGCAGGTCTGGTGAGATGAAGGGAGACTGGGACCGTGGGGAACAGAGGGACACATCATGACAGCAGTGAAGGTAATGGAGCTGCAGATGTGAGGTGGGAGGATCTCTCCTGTGATCTAAACACAATAAAACATTTATCGTCTGTGTTGTTATTAAACTAAAAACGCACACATTGGGTGTGTCTGTAGTGGGTAGACAGAGAAAAGAAGCACACATCGGGGAAGTGTAAAGTGGGGTTGATGCCACTTACGACCTGTTTCCGCGCCTATTTTATTGGTGTTAAAATAGCAAAATAGGCTTTTAATGCAGACTGAGGCCAGATGTCGATGGCGTCTTGTGCCCCTCTCTCTCTTCCTGCCTCCCTGTTTACTTCATTAATTGAGAAGTTGAAAGATTTATCCGTGTCTCATGCTTTGTTGTTTTTACCTCCTTTAACTTCCACCCTCCCTATTGTCCTCTTTTGTAATTAAATGGTTCAGGATGCTGCCCTGTGTGTGTGTGTGTGTGTAAGTGTACATGATAGCAGAGAGAAAGAGAGCGTACACGAGGGAGAGACAGAGGAGAGAGATACCCCACCCCCCTTGCCCCCCCCCCCCGCTTCGCTCGCTGCACATTCTTTCGCTTTGCAGCAGATGGTTCTGTTCTGCTTTAACGGCCAAGGATTCAAACTTAATTAATGCTAAATAATTAACTAAATAAACATGGTAAACACAGCAACAACACACACGCACACAATCACACAGAGATACTCATCCGCTTCATATCTGCATCATCTACGGGGAGCTGGTCATCTGGGGCTGAGGCGAAGAAGAGCAGGAAATGTTGATGTTGAAACTTGCGGTAATGAAACAAGCTAATTTTCTAATCAGTGAGGTAATTAATGTGTTTAATGTATTTTTCATGTTGTACATCACAGGATTCTGTCAGTGCCTGTGATGTGTCTGTCTAAGAGGTCACAACTGTCTGTCTGTCTGTGTGTATCAAATACACACACACATACAAATCAAATCAAATCAAATCAAATCAGATTTATTTGTATAGCGCCAAATCATAACAAAGTTACATCAAGGCACTTTACATATAGAGCAGGTCTAGACCAAACTCTTTATAAAATTATTTAAAGAGACCCAACAGATCCCCCGATGAGCAAGCACTTGGAGCAAGCACAACATACCCACTGTAGTGGTTGGTTTTGGAGCAAAGATGGGTCTTAAAAAACAGTGGGATATGGTTTAGTTGCTACCCTTAAAGAATTAATTCAACATTATTGGGAATGCACTTCTTATGCCTACCTTCAGTCAGATGAGGAAAAACAATATAGCGAAGATCATGTGATGGTTTATCTGCTTCATGCTTCCTGAGGGAGCCTGATTTGGATATGTTTTAAAATGGCATATTAGGGCCACTGAAAAGGGCCACTTTCTCATTAATGAAAAAAAAAAAAAACCCCAAAACAAAACAAAACCCAAAACCATGTCTTACATCCTCTTAACTCAAATCAAATAAAAAGGACCTGCAGAAAGAAACTAGTGTCCAACAGAGAATGCATGTCAGTTTATTTTCTTGTTGCAGGAGAGCATAGAGGGGAAAAAGTTTCCTTTCACAAGTTTCCTTGAGAGACTGAAAATTGTGTCAAAGAACCAAGTCTGTTTGTTTTTCAGGGTTGGCCTGAGCTCATCACACCATAGATGCTACCACTGTGCATTACACAGCACTCCAGAATTAACAGGTACTTTAAATCCATAAATTTTACGTAGCCACTGGATTTGGCAACAAGGTAAAACTCATTAAGACTAATTAAGATTTTTTGCCAGAATCGCCACATTGCTGTAATCATCTGGGCTTGGAAGAGACATTTCTCTCTCTATCCTTTCAGATATCAACAACAAATTACTTGTTAGATTTGTGTGTGTGAGTGGGTATGAAGTAAAGAGTGAGAGACAAAAGGAACATGTCTACCTTCAATGTCATATTTAATTTTTTTGATGATATATTCCTATCCAATTTCTGATATTTTACCTTATGTATGATTGACAGGCATCCAGAATATACATAATCACAGTAACTTCCTGACTTGCCCAGAGCTAGACTGATAATAGATGCTAATGTTTCACGAGTTCAATTTAGGATGTGGTTGTACTACATGGCGCTCTCTTCCCTTTCTACTTCCTTTGCCTGTTACTGTTTTCGAAATCCCCTTCACGTTTTCTTTGCAGGGCCATTTTAATGCCATCTTCCCTCAGGGACACTGTTGCTGCATCCTGGGCTCAAATGTTTGTGATTAGTTTCAAGAAAATCAAACAAGCGAGAGTGTTTTTTTGTCTCTCTAATAGAAGAATAATAATTGATGCAGCCAATGGATGGATGTTGACCTTGGGGCTGAAAATTAAGCCAACGCTGAAGAGCCTTAAACCTGCATTTTATCCAATGACCATCAGGGGGAGACTCCTCCGGTTATAAGAAAATCTGATTGTATTGAAAACAATGTGGAAATGGCCCGACCTCTCACCTGATTTATTATCTTAGTAAATGTTTTCCAGATGAGTTCATGGTCTCAGTCTCTTGTCTCAAATCTTCTTCAAAACAATGATGTTCATTTATTTAAATGATGATCCCATTTAGAGGAGCAGCACTGGGGCATGACATATGAAGAAATCAAGATCCTCGCAGCTGGAGTTAGAAAAAATGTGAACAAGTTCATGTGTTGATGCAGCATACACTAAGGAGAGAGAGAGAAGTCGCTAAGTGCTAAGTGTAAAGTAATTAGCAGGAATGAATTGTGTATAAACAATTCCTGGATTAGCGAAAGTCAGCGCTGAGTGACAGCAAAAGTAGAGTGAGTTATAGATGTACAGCAGGTACATACATAGTCACTGTCATGAAGAAAACACTATTGCTAACTTTGTTGTGTGTTCTCTCTCTCCCTCTCTCTCTCTCTCTCTCTCTCTCACACACACACACACACGCACACACACACACACACACACAGAATAGAGAATAGAGCCACTCTAAATTCACGTTCTCTGAAACTCTTTACTGACAAAGGTAAAGATGTTAGATAGAAGCCTATTTTTGGTTATTTGTGTTCACAGTGTAAATTCAGGATTGTGGCACAGTGTGCGCACACATGCAATATTAAGTGTGTTGCCTGTATGAACGCGTCTCTCTGTGTGCTCCAGGGACCTGCTTCATCAGTGTTCAGTCGAGCGTGTCAAGTGGTGATGTGTCAAGTGGCGATGTGATCTGGTCCATAGTCCCACCCCCCGCCCCCTCATCTCCTACACACACACACATACACACAAACACGCATACACACACAGAGCTCTGCGTCAGTGTGGCCCAGAACAATAAGGGCTCATTTGGTGAAATGAATCTGTCTGCCACTGAGGCTCTTCCTCTGAGGAGCCTAATCGTACTCAAACTAATGACTACACTGGGTTGTGTGTGTGTGTGTGTGTGTGTGTGTGTCAGACACAAGCAGAGAACACAGAAACATAAAGTATTTTGCTGCTTTACAAGGCAACTTGTAGCATTTGAAGAGTCCCATCTGGTATGTTGAGGAGCGTGTGCACTGTATAGATATTATTATTTCACTTCCTCCTAACCTTTGTTCTTCATCCTGACCTCCACCTCCCCATACTCCCACAGCTGCTTCCAGCACTCACAGTCCTGTTGCTCCAGCAGCAGCAGCAATGACTGCATTACTGGTGCGGATGGTGGTAATTAATGGATTTACACATTGAGCTCTTGTCAAACACATGCCAAGGGCAAGGAGCTATCCCAGTACACCATGGCGATTAACTTCTAACACACACACACACACACACAGATTCATACAGCACTCGTGAAGATACCACTGAGTCCCGCCAATATAAAAACCCTCCTGCATAGTTTCAACAGGCACAGGCACACACAGGCTATTTTCTCAACCTAAAGGCCCACTTGGGCACTGAGATGGGCAAGGGGACTGGTTTGTGAGTGTGTGTGTGTGTGTGTGTGTGTAAGGGTGTGAGAGAAAGAGTGAATTATTTTTCCACTGGCAGAACCAGGTCTGAGGATGAGGTATTGAAAAAGATGCTGACATGGTCTCTGCAAACGTAAACATACCAATGTATATTGCACCAAGAAGTATTAAAATCTTACTGTAATTTATTAAAAATCAAGAACAGAAAAAAAATCCACTAATCTTGAGTTGTGTGCAGATCTTGAATAAAGTCAACATGAGCAAAATAGCTGATTAGACATAGTTTAGGGACACACATACCTGTTCATACATAAGGCCTCACACATTGCACTGAATCTCTGTTGATCAGCGCAAGATGAAGGTGTTCACAGACACATCTCATCAATCCTGAAGGAGCCTCAGAAGAGCTTCCAGGAAGGAAACTGGCTGAATCCAGGTGAGCCAACGACTTCTGTAAATGATACTTTGGCTTTTTGATGCATTTGCAAAAGAAAAAAAAAAAGTGTTTTATTTTGTCGTTATTGGGCTGGTAATTAATCCATTCACAATGAAATGTACAACATAATACAGTGAGGGAACCTGTGATTGGAACAATATATACTAGGCACAATGGGAGAACCTGCAACTCTGAGCACCCATCAATGAGTGAATACATAAAATTCATTGATTCATTCATTCATCTTCAACCGCTTAGCCGTTTCCAGGTTGCAGGGGTGCTAGAGCCATCCCAGCTCATGCTGGGTGAGGGTGGGGTACACCCTGGATAGGTCGCTAGTCCATCACAGGGCCAACACACAGAGACAAACAACCACTCACACTCACACTCAGACCTACGGACAATTTAGAGTCACCAATTAACCCAAACATGATGTCATGAACTCCCCAGAGCACAGAAGAAGGTGGACACAAATGCACAACACAGAGTGGGTTCAGACAAAATGGCAGGTTTATTCCAGTCTGGGTTCGGTACACAGGAGAGCAGTCAAACAAGCAGAGGTCTCCAAAACGGTGAGAAGCAAAAGGCAAGGTCGAACCAACAAGCGAGGTCGTACTCAAAACAGACTATGAATGCTGGGACGAGGAAGTACAATGAACTGGCGACAAGACTGTGAGGCACACAAGGTAAAATACAAGAGGTAATGAGGGAAGATGGGAAACAGGTGGGGAGAACAATCACAGAGCCGGTGTGATGGGACGGGGGAAGGGCGTGCAGGAAAGTGAACTAGAACAGAGACAAGGGATTAGTGATTTCAAAATAAAACAGGAAAGACAGGACATAACATGAAATGTGCAAACATGAATTGAAACTTGACCGACATGACACATGATGTCTTTGGACGGTGGAAGGAAACCAGAGTACCCAGAGGAAACCTGCGCAGGCACGGGGAGGACATGCAAACTCTGCACAGAAAGGCCTGAGGCCGGGAACCAAACCTGCAACCTTCTTATTGTGGGGCAACAGCGCTAACCACTATGCCACCGTGCTGCCCTGAATATATAAAATGACAGATATAAATTAAGAAAATAAAGTAAATAAAAATCATCTCTTAGTCATTTTTACAGCTTTCAGCCAGCTACACCTGTCAGGCAAAGGCATGTTTCAAAACAAATCATGTGACCATACAGAGATTTGGCTGCAGATTTGTGCTGTTTCTTTAAACTGTTGGTTTACTGCCACCTTTCAGTATTTCCATACAATGAATGAATTTTCATGAATGTTATTTCATTCATTCATCATATGCACCTCTTTCTGACAATTCTCTGACAGCGAGAACACTTCTTCCATATGAATCATCATCATCATCATGGTCATCATCGCCGCTCGCTAGAAATATTATTTGACTACTGTCATTTCATCCATGAACAACAGCAACTCTCATTAACGACTGAAGCAGGAGGACAAATGGATTCAAGAAGTGGAGTTTTCAATTCTCCATTTGTCTCAGCTGTTCTTCACTGTCTCCTCTCTCCGCAGCTAACGTCATCTGTTTTATTCAGGTGAGGAGAAAAGAGAGACAGAGAGAAAGGCAGCACGGAAAGGTGGAAGTAAAAGTTCTTGAGAGCAGTGAATAGAAATGGAGGGAGAAAGGAAGACGAGTGCACTGGAAGTGGATAGTGTTGTAAACACAATCTGGCATTCCACTTTTATTGCATTCCTCCATTTTAAATACCTGCTAGCTGAGCTGCCAAGCTGTGTGTGTGTGTGTGTGTGTGTGTGTGTGTGTGTGTGAAAGTGCACATGGGGAGCAAGAGAAAATGTGTGTGCGCGAGTATATGTGACTGAGATTAATGACCAATGGTAAATAGAGCTATTCCTCACAGCCTACAGTGAGCAAGGCCACTGGCCACACAGCAGGGTACTGTACACTGTCTCCCACATGTTAACATTATGTGTGTGTGCGCGAGCGCAAGCGCGTGTGTGTGTTTGTGTGTGTCTGCGTGTGAGTGCGTGTGTGTGTGTGTGTGTGCTTGTGAGTATGTTATGTATCTTTCTTGGTTTAAAACATTTGCAGTATAATTTAGTTTCAGAATTGCTTAACATATGTGAACATATTTTTAAGATTGTATATTGGCTTGTGTGTATGTGTATAAAGAATGTGCAATGTGCCTTAAATGTGAGGACACTCTCAGATTGCTGGAGACTCTGGAGGCCTGGCTGGATAATCATTTTCAGTCACCACTCCTCTGTCACACATAGACGTAATATAAACTCTACCAAACTTATATAAACTACCGATCGAAAGTTTGGACACACTTTCTCATTCAAATGAATAGGAAAGTTTGTCCAAACTTTTGACTGGTAGTGTATGTTCAACAACAAATCAAGTAGTGCCATCGAACAGTACTTTGTGAGGTTGTGTCATCACCTCCCCTACATCCTGACCCTGATTCACCTGCAGCTGCAGACATGGTATGATTTGATGCAACATTATCATGCAAACTTCCAAACTGCTGCACAAAACAACAAGTCAAGCAGTTCACCCTTTCAGAGACAAGCCATGATTATTTTGCCTGGAAAGCAGTTAGGGCAGTTAAAGTAAATGCCATCATCAGTCCTGTAAGTGGACTCCACTTTTATATTTGTTTATTAAAACCTGAAGAAACAACAACTATTAGCATACAAAATAGTGAAAAAGAATTGAAATAAAATTTAAAAACTACGATGGTAGTGGGACATTTTCACATAGACTTTAGTGATATTGTGGCGTGATGGTCATTAGATAGAATGATTCCATACGGTCTATGGGCTCAATAGATCGGCGTTTCTTTCATCACAGCGAGTACCTGCTGTCTATTTGAAAGTGCCACTGTATCTGTTCAGCCACTCTGCGTTTTTTTGGGACTTCTGCTAATTCAGTGGTTCAACAGATCTGCTAGTTTCTTCATCTTAGCACTTGGCGATGACTTCTTTCTCTCCTTCTCTCTGTCGCTTGCTCAATGTGTGTTACATCAACAAACATCAAGTGTGTGTTGTTTTAGTTACTTCAGTTTGGGGGTTTTAATTTTATTTATGTCTTCAGTGACATTTGATGTCTTTCCTTTGACTCACAGCTCCGCTTGCTAAAAATACCCTTCAGCACTGATTGGCTGGTGATACTCAACCAATCAGATTGGTAGATCACCCCCAAATAGTGAATTTTCCCATTCATGTATGTTATTGCAAAAATTATCCTTCCAATAATTACAAACATCCTGACTGCTGCTGACTTGTACTAAGCAAGATCATTTGGTGTCAGTGTGGAAGATGGGTGGAGAGCCTCTCTGGCAGGCAGATGGACTTTGATGAGTAATGTTCACTGTTGACTTTTGAGGGCTATAAATAATGCCATAAATTTTCAATGAGTAATAAGCATTGATTTTTGATCAAGTTGTTTAAGTAACTTCTTTGAACATCCTCCTCGCTGACCCAGGTCAAACATTACTCCCATTGATTGTGAGGTGTGCACACCTCTGCCATTTGGAGCCAGTTCACCCGAACTTGGAGTGACAGGAAATCGTAGGATGTCAGGAGAAGTCAACAGTAATTGTCAGTAATTCCCCCCACTAATTGCCTGAAGCTCACTAAAGAACACATTCAGCAGTTATTGGCATTCAATTAAATCCAATTATGAATAACTTATAGGGCAAACAGAGCTGATGTAATTTGTAGGAGGCTTTAATATTTTCTCTCCTCTCTGTGTTTGATTGACAAATTGAAAAAAAGGACATGACAGCTTTTGGGTTGAACTCTGGTGGTCTGAAAACAAACATTAACATGGCGCCCTCAGAGTATAAAGTGGTCAACAAGGAGCAAAGAGGAAAATTGGGGATTTTGCAATCATTTAAACCCATTATTAACTGCAGCTTCCTCTGGCTTTCCTCATAAAGAGGAAGTGTAAATGGGTGGTAAACTACGGAATAGAGGAAGTGGCATTGATGTATGGTGAACATGACCGATGGTGCACTGTTTACCCATGTGTTTGTGTGCATGTGGCATATCTTAATAACAGCACCACGAGATGTCTGACACATCTCTTCTGCCACTGAAGAGACCGTTATAGTGGGGATTTATTTTGTGGAATGAATTACCCAGTATAATTAAAAACCTTAATCTCTTTTTTTCTCCTCAACAAAACAATTTTGTTTAAACCCAGAGAAGCAATCCAAAATTAATTTACCGCACCACTGAGTAGTAGTATTAATGCTTTGCCAGGACTCCCCACCCTCCCCCTCACCCTCCCCCTTCTTTCACCCCTTCCCCCTGCTACCATCCACATCCTCATCTCTTACATGGGTTATGTGATATGAGACGATGGCCTGTGTGTTGTTACATGGGTTGTTCTCTGTGTAATCATCAGGAGCAGAGAACAATACACAAAGGATGGTGAGTGTTAGCTCTAATAGACTGTCCTATGGGGTCCTCAGCTATTGCCTGACAGTTTTTTTTTTTTTTTTTTGTGTGTGTGTCTCTGTGGGTGCATTTGTGGAGCTTTTCCTTGTGTTTCAGTTTTTTTTAATATGTGTATCATTAAGGACCATAAAAACAGAATGGCACGCTACCTGGCTGTGTGAAACAGATATGTTGATATTTTAAGATGAATTGTTTTCTAATGTATCAGTGAATGATCTGATCAATTAATCAAACTCCACCCAAGGATTTTCCAGGTGTATTCCAGCTTGCTCACCCTTGCTCACCCTTGCTCACCCCTTGCCTTTCTGAAATGTTGATATTGCAAAAACTTTAGATGAGGCTTTCCTGAAATTCTCACTTGACAGCATTACTGTACATGTGATCCTCCCATCTTTTGATCAGTCCGTTAAAGACATTTAACCTCTTTTCATATAGGTGACCTATCTGTTTTGCGCGGAGGCTGACTCAAGCCTTTGTGTCATCGTCACAGTGAAGGGGAAGACCACATGTCTTGTAACCAGGGTGCCTCTCCTGCTGCTTCCTCCCTTTACTCACTCTCTTCCTTGTTCTATCACCTTTTTGATCTATTTCTCTTTTTTGTAACACAACCTGAATGATTTGAACTCCAGAAAGTACTGGTTTAGAAAGAGAATATATTTCAATAGGATAACCAGATGAAAGGTATGTGATTGCTATGGTTATAGTTATTTAAGGGTGATATAGGGGCAGGTTTGGTGGAGTTGAACTTGAATAGGCAAGTGGTTGTGGATGCTGACATTGGGAATGGAGATCGGTGGGGCTGGAATTCCAAAAGCTGCTGGGATCCAGTCCATGCTGGACTGATGGGCAGAGCTGTTGGTTTATGTTGGTGAGAGTTGGCAGTTCTAAGGCCCTTTCAAATATGGCCATCAAATTTGTCATCTTTTTCCAAGGAATCAAAAGGCCTCAGCAGGTGGTTGTGTAGTTACCCAACCTATATCAAGAATAATTCCATGCAGATCTTATAAAAACATGTGGTGGCAACAAACACAGACAGAGATCAAGGGCTGTAATCCACAATGCATTGGTTATGAAAACTGCAGTTTTTTTTTTATCAATATTTTTTTTGCTTTTATTTCAATCAGTAATTGGCAGAGAGGCTGACAGGAAACTAGGAGAGAGAGAGAGAGAGAGAGAGAAAGGGAAATGACCTGCAGCAAAGGTCCCGAGCCAGAACTGAGCCAGAGACACTGCTATTACATGGCATGTGCTAACCACTCAACCACCAGTGCTACAGTTGCTTTTTTTGTCACAAAAACTGCAGGTTTTGACACGTGAAATGACATGTCATACAAATTAACAATCCTCCTTAGATTTGACCATCTCATTTTACTTCGGCCTTGGCTGTCTATCTATCACGGATATGAAGGACCACACCTTGGTGTGCGTCCTCAGAAGGATGTAGCAACTAAAATGGCGTATGGCTACTAAGAAAGGCAGATTGCGTTCCAACAAGCACATGAGGAAAGGAAGACAGAACCGAACAAAAGGAATGAGGAATTGACAATGACTAATCTTACACCACTGTTTACTTGTTGCTGCTATTCCTGCCTTGCTCTTTTCTCTTGCGCCTTTTGAAAACAAATCAGGAATCTGATGACTAAGCTTAATGTTTTGTGAACGGAGTGTTTGAAGCAACCTTGCAACTCCTGTCAAAGTTCCTGAACTGACAGTGTCAGACACTTTTTGGGGGGTAAAACCACCTCAGTGTTGGAAGGACTGGACTGGCTACCAGCAGTAATTCCTTGTCAGCTATTATTAGACTCTTTGTAGTCACAAGATTATAGTAGTTCATCATATTAGCTCGGAATAAACTGATGTGAATTTTGAGGAGAAAAAGGATGCTGGTGATATGGTTATGCTGGGTTCTAATAGGTTCTTGATTAGCGCTTCATCACTGAACACGCCTCCTAATCCACTTTTAGTAACCCCTTGCTGGTGTGAGTCGTCCACTCCATCAATTCCTGTACAGATTGGTCACTTAAACACCACAGCTGACAGAGAAATCAGCTGAAATGGCAAAATCTATTGTCTTGGAAGAGGGCAACAGTGGGGATTGTTTAGTCCACAGTGGAAGGTGATGACAAAGTACTGTGGATGAGAATCAATGCTAGTGTACAAGACTGTGTGTGTATGTGTGCGTGTTGTGTGTGTTCCCAAGTTGCTGTAGTGGAAAGGGAACAAGGGGAGTGTGGGTTGGGAAGGGGGGTCGATGAGGCATTTGTTTTATTTAGGTAAATGATTGTGGTGGAGATGGATAACAACGGTGTTGGGTATAAGAAAAAAGCCCCTAAGGAGATAGAAGACAAATGGCTATCAAGGATGTATCATCCCCCCTCCCTCCCTGTGTCTCTGGGACTGGCATCCATTGTGTGCTAGGTTTGGCTGGGAGCAGGGAAAGGGACAGAGAGAGTCAGTCTTCATCATGGCAGGCGGAGCTGCTCTGGAGGCAGAAACAGACTTATTGATTGGTTAAACTTCAATGGCCACAGTGTAAGAATGTGTATTGATATAACTCAAAATAAAAGTAATAAAATGGAAATGACAACAAACCACAGAGAATGTCCACCCGTGTTAAAGACTGGGACAAATACCAGTCCATTACAAACAGCATGTGTTTGTGGCAAAGCAGTAAACTGGGCTCACAACTGAAATAAAGGAGATTTTAAACAACTATGTAATGATATCATGAAAATGGCTTCCGTAAAAAGGAACTTTTTGTGTCTTCTAATCTCAGTACCTTTGTGTCATATGTAAGTTAGTACATGTACATGCGTACATTAATGTGTTTCATTCCTTCCTATTAAACAGTTTGTATTCCCCACGTATAAAGAAGCAGGCAGTGCCCATAGACAGGATGGCACAGTACACAGTATTCAGGTAAAAGTGACCTTCCAGATATGAAAACTTCATCTTTACGTTGAAAGGTTTCTGAAAAAGAGAAAGTCCAGTCCTGACCCCAGGCAGACCGGCCATGGGGAATACTGGTTCAAATCATGGTCGTCCTGGTGACCATCAAACCATAAAAAAGTTTTTTACTGGCTCTGTCAGTGTCGTTTCTGCAGCTTGTCCCAGTGAATCAGTCCAAGTCCAACTTTTTCCCAGTGGAAAGACATGCCAGTATTTTGACTGACTGAGATCTCTCAGTCATCATGACTCAGAACTGACTTTTGTGTAACTTGATGGAACATAATGTTCATTAGTGACCAGCTACATTTGTATAATGTTGACTCTTATTATGGATTTGCTTGTGCAGCTGATCAGCAGTAAAACTGTATCTTCCAGTGCACCTTTGTATGGGCTTAAGTTCATTTTGACGTGTTTCAAGAAACATACATCATGCATTCAACGTCATATAATTGACGCAGTTCGATTAGCTCAATAAACATGCCCTTTGATGAATGAAAAAATGTTTACACTGGATGATTTAGTTATTGAAAGAAACCCTTTGGCCAGACCCATAAGGGATGCTTACAGTACTTATATACTCCCCGACAGCGATGATGATGAAGATGTTGATGATGATGATATGTTTGCTACCATAGTCAAATGGCACAGTGGAATAAGTAATCAAAGCAGAAAGGATGCAGTCAGACAGTTAAGTAGCTTATGATAAAGATACAGGTAAAAGGGCACAGCTCCAGTCAGGAAATATCAATCTATGATGAAATTCTGAGAAAGAAGCTATCCTTTATTTACACACCTCATCCGTTGCCCATACAGCGCAGCAGGAAAGACTGACATTTAAAAATTTCTTAGACTTAGGTTTGGCATTGGATTGCATTTATAATGTCTGAAATTTCCAAATTTAAAACACCCACGATCCCACTCGTATATCTATATTTCAATGCTGGAAGAATTGCAACCAAATAATATAAACGCAATAATTCTTTTTGCACATAAAACCTAAGGAGTTCAAAGTGTCCCAGAATGTTGTTCTTCTCACTAATGTGTTTGCAGAAATGGAGTATATAGCGGATAAAACCAAAACAGGCCAGACCGAGGGTTCTCACAGGGCCTCCAAAGTTGGAATACACGTCATCATGTTCTGAGTTGAACTATTTTAAGGTGGTACAGCCATGACATTTCTGAACATTAATTCAATTGTTATTCTTTTACCACTCACACTCAGACCTAGAGACAATTTAGAGTCACCAATTAACCCAAACATGGTGTCTTTGGACGGTGGGAGGAAACCAGAGTACCTGGAGGAAACCAACGCAGGTATGGGGAGAACATGCAAACTCCACACAGAAAGGCCCCAGGCCAGGAACCGAACCCGCAACCTTCTTATTGTGGTGCAACAGCGCTAACCACTATGCTGCCATGCTGCCAGGTTGTATTGATGTATAGCAAATTAAAAAATTCCAAAAAATGGCCATACAGCATGTAAAAATGTAAATATGTGCTCTGGCAGATGTTCTATGGTAGGTTACAAAGGGTTTTAATCATCATATTAATGTTTTAAGATACATAAACAGAGAGTATGGCTCTGCCTGGCTGATGACTTCACCTGTGCAACACCTCCCTGCACCATACTTCCATTTATGCAGTGTGTGTTGCACAGATTATACACTGCTGTGGTGCTAAATATATTACATTTTTTTTTTAGAATTTTTTGCTACAGCTAAATTGTGCATTTTGTAGTGGTGTTCATGAACATGCATTTCTCTACTATCAAAGGAATAAATGAGCAAAAATGAAAAATGTTTACCTGTTGCTTGAGTTTCTGTTGTCTCTTATCTTTTTCCATCACTCTGCATCGTGTGTGCATGAATTCACTTGTTGAACTGTATCAACACATTAACAGGGGGAGTTACTGAGCAAAGAAAGGTTTATTAATAATAATCATGGTAGTAATAACTGTAATAATAATTGTGATAATAATGTACCAATATTGTAATAAATACTACTGTTTCTTTGAAGCACATTGGGAGCATACAGAAATAAAAGCCAGGTATAAGAAATACAAAGTCATCCAAACTCAGTATGGTACAGGTGCTGAACACACACATTATACATTCATACATACAGAAATATATATGTATACATGTACATGTATATATGTGTGTGTGTTAGTGGCTTCAGAAAGTATTCAGATCCCTTCACTTTCTCCTCATCTTTCCTATGTTGTGGATTTAATGAAATGAATAAAGCAGACACCCCTTTCAATCTACATTCGTGATCAAGAATAACAAAGTGTATAAACATGTTTTAGGATTATTTTTTATATGTATTAAATGTCAGAAACTGAAATCGCTCGTTGGCCAGATGTTTCCTCTTTGCATTAATTATCCTTGAGATTTGTCTACCATGGGTTAAGGTTGGTTGACCTGTTGACCTGGCCATAATAAACCTGGTGAGATATAGATTAGGACAAGGGTGTAAAGCCATTTCTAAAGCTCTGAGTCGGAGAACAGTGGCCTCAGTAAATGTGAAATGGAAATTTGGAAGCACCAGGACTCGACCCAGTGGGCCGACCAGAAGGAACTTGGTCACGTAGGCAACCGAGCACCCAACAATCACAACAATGGACCTTCAGAAATCTCTGCCGAGATGGAGGCCCTGGGAGGACAACCATCTCAGCAGATCTGCTGAAATCAGGCCTTTATGGTAGAGTGGATACATAAACCACTTTGAATCAAAGACATATGACAGCTTGAGTTTGTCATTTGAAGGACTCTGAGGCTTGACTCCTAACAAGTTGCCTTCTGAGGACCAGGCACAGCTCATCACCTTGGTAATTCCATCCCTACAGCGAGGAATGGCGATGGCAGCATCATGCTATGGGGGAGGAGATGGGTTTCTCAACACCAGGGACTGGGAGACTGAGTTGGTTGTTTACCTTTCAGCAATGACACTGATCTGAAGCCAAGAAAATGCTGGAATGACTTCAGGACAAGTCTATTGATGAATGGTCCAGACAAAGTCGAGACTTAGACCTTAAAGACCAGAATATGGTGGCTCCCGAACAATGGGATAAACTGAATCCACGGGAGCAAAGCTTTTATGGACTCAGTCAAGAACACTAGGAGCACTAACTGTTGCCAAAGCAGCTTAAACAAAGTGCTGAATTCAAAGCCTGAGAGAAATTTCAGGTGTTTTTTTTTTTTTTTTGTTTGTTTGTTTGTTTTTTTATGTTTTTGCAAAAACAGTAAAAAGCATCTTTCCTCTTTGCCATTGTGGGTTTTTGGGTTTAGGCTGATGTGGAGTTTTATATGTATTTTTTTTTTTCTATATTTAGTTTATACTTGTGAAAAAGTCAAAGGCTCTAAATCTTTTCTTAAGCCACCATATGACACTTGGAACTGTTTTCAGAGAAAAAGAAACTGTTTTGATTGCACATGTTAAGTGAAGCCAAAGCCACACATGAAAAGTCTCTTTGTTCTTCTAACATACAGTAATACAATGTTCTGCTATTGACAGGGAGAAAGGGAGAATCTGCACATAAGGAATACAAAAGCACACTGAAGCATCAAACATGTAAAACAGAGCAGGAAAACAAACAGACAAGTACAAACAGAATGGAAGGAAATCATCTTTTTCTTTCTACTTTACTCACTAGTCACCATTCAAACCTTTGTGCTTTGGGGATCTGCATAGGACAGGGAGGCTGTTGGGGTTCGGGGGTGATGTGGATGAATAAAGGCAACAGTATACTTATAGCAAAAGTCAAAACTGCTGAAGTAGGAACAGAGCAGGACATGTTGCTGCACAAGAAAACAAACAGCTTTGTATTGTGCAGTTATTTACACTGGGGGCACATGAAGATTTGAACTGTAAATATGTTAACCTGCAAATGTTAACCGCTCCTTCTCTCAGGACATCCAAAGTTGACTTCGTCACCATGAGACCATGGTCTGTCTCATCTGCTGATATTTACCTTTTATTTTGGCTCTTTTTAGATATAGTTATCTTTGCATCTTAGAATGATCCCCAGAGGCCCTTGGGAGCCTCACAACATTTCCATCAGTGATTTAAAACATAACAGGAAGAATGACTGCATATGTCGTGGGTTTCAAACTCCTGCAATAAAACACCTAAAAGTAAAACTCTCATCAGATGGGAGTATCAGGTCTAATTTGTGTCAGCTTAGGTAGAAAACGTTTGAAACCATCCAACCTAAATCGTGCTGAGGAGGAACTGTAGCGGCCCAGGAAATGCTCACGAGTGCTGTTTTTGGAGATTGTTTTGGAAGGCCTCTAAATAAGAAAGTTCATGATGCCAAGTTTACCATTGTCATTTGTTTAGCTTGACTTTGTATTTCGGTGCATAGTAATTAGTACAAGTTATAAGAGTACTGCATTTGTGCTCACTGAGCCTGATTTCAGGTGAAAGAAATAAAATGCCTTCCTTCTCACTAAATGTATAATTTTGGAGAATTTTGGATCTCCATTTCAATATGAACTAAGACAGCAAAATCAATTAATTCGTTTGGAAGAAAAAAAAACAAACCTAGAGATTTGTTTTGATGCCGACTTGAACATTCACTTCACGGAGAATTTTCATCACAGATTTAATGACAGTTGTTAAAATAAAGCTTTTCCTTTTAGCTTTCATGCAGGGTTGGTATGGGAAGATTCGCAGGTGTCAACATCTGTCTCTGCGGCAAGTATACTGTGGCCTTTATGGTGGAGGTCACCAGGTTACCAGGGGAGGTAGGTGTGGTTTTGGCTTATGGGTTATACTATAGGGGTCTTATTGGGCTACAATAAAGGTTATAGGGGAGGGGGGGGCAAAATGAGGTCTGGTTGCCAGGAGGTTTCAGTGAATAATAGCTGCTTTAGGGCTTGCATCTGAGGTATACACAATATTAAAAAAAAAAGGAGGGGGTGGGGGGCAACTTTTGCAGAAGACCCATGTAGGTTTTGGTAGGAAGCTCAAGGATTTTCACATAGTACTGTAGAGCGAGTGAACAGGGTTGGGTCTTAGCTATGGTCTGGGTGATTTTTTTTTACCTAAAGGCAGGGGAGTCCTAGAGGAAAGACAGATGGAAGGACTAAGGGGTCAGAGGAAAGGAGGACATGCTAGCTTGAACTGAAGGGTTTTCTCAGGTTTACAGTTATCAGCCATAGAGAATACCAGAGATAGAATGAAAGCTGCTTCACACCTTTTTTTTAATCTCTCCAACCAGTAATGGATGGACAGTATTTAAAGTACATGTAAACAGGACGAAAGTCTTTAACTAACAACGGAAAGAACAAAAAAAGTTCAGAATCAGAAGAACAGAGATCAGAGGAGACCTGGATCTCTGCAAAGATTGACATCGTTAGTTGTTTTTTATTAGTTTTTTGTTTTCAGTTAAGTCCCAGTCTTTTTCTCTTCTGTCTTTGTGTCTTATGCAGTCCGTCTCATCTGCATCATCCTGCTGTGGCTGTGAAATCTCAGTTAAGCAGCTCAGCAGGCGTTTTCTTTGAAAAGTTTGTCCACTGGACTCATTTAGTGTCAGTCTTTGAAAAAGCTTTGAGACGCCTGTGTGTCCAGAAATGCATCTGGAGTGCTCTAAGAACCCGTTGCCCTGTCCACTGGAATACATCCTCTCTGAACGACTGAGAGAGAAATAAATGCAGCAACATGGGAGATATCATTGGATCCTTTCACACACGATGGACACACCAGAGAACTGAGCCCTCGCTCGTTTGTCAAGCTGTACTTGACCAAAAATAAAAAGAGGAAGAGGAGAAAGAGAAGACTAAAATCTATTTTGTGAGGAATCTCCAGGAAGTGGACAAAATAACGTAAACATGTCATAACAGTTCAAACACGTGAATCACAACTGTGTAAGTTGTCATATATACGTTGGCCAAAGTATCGGCTTGACCACCCAGACCAACCAGCAATTAAATGAAAGTATTAATTGATATATTTTAAATTGCTTGAAGTACAACACAAAGGAAGATTGATAATAAATAAAGTAATCAAAAATGGCTCATGAAGGCTGCCATGTTTCCAGCCGTGTTCAGCATCTGCTTGTGCAGCTCTGATTCAGCTGTACTGAGCGACATTCAGGCTGGAAGATCAAGGTTGAGCGTGACAGCAGCAGTTCAGGACCAATATCGAAGTGTAACAAACATGTTTTCATTAATCATGACATCTGAGGTCAGTGCAGGTCATTTGACCTGTCGCCTGTCTATTATAACGCTTTGTGGTTGATGTGATAGACTTCTGTGTGGATTATTAGGATTATGCACAAAAGTAGCTTGGCCAAATTTTGTCATGGCAACCATTGATTGGCCACATGTTGTTTTTCATCAATACAATAAATGTCAGAGGATGGGACTGCTCTCTCGCCTCCAAGTAATCTGTGTAAATGTGAAGGCATTTTAATGTGTTTGGTGTGCTTTAACTTGGTTGGATGCAGTCATTTGCTGTGTTACAGGGTAAAGAAACAAAGAGAAATTTAAACAGCTTTTCTTCAGGATACGACAATAATGATGATGACAAAGGTGACGATATTATGATTTACCACTGGAAGCTTCTTTTATTTTGTCCACCCCATGAGACTCAAAATAGTCTGCAATCCCTGCCTCCCTCTTTTCTCCTCCTCCTCTTCCTCAACCCCCACATAGTGCCTGCCTTCCCAGCAACTTGGCAACGGTAATATACAGGGGAGAAAGACAAAGAGAGAAAAGACAAGGAAAAAAAAAAAAAAGGAAGAAAAATCAATATTTCAAAAAAACTTCTTTTCATCTGTGCCGTCTTCCTCTGTCTCTCTCTGACACAGGACGGGCTGCCTCCCAGTCTCCTTGTTCTTATCAAATTTGAAAAGCCAGGCTGAGAAAAATTCTGTTTTATCTGTAATGATTACACATTTCTGTCTCTCCCACCGGCTTCCCACCGGCTGCAGGGCTCTGGTGTTCCTCATAAATGCTTCTCTCATTCTTAATTTTTTTTCCCATTCCTCTCCTTTCTCTTTCTCTCGACTCTTTTTTTTTTTTTTCTTTTGGCCATTGCATTCCAGTCTGTCTGGGTCAGCAGAAGAAGAAGTCCAGCATATTATCAGAAACATTTTGCTATATCATTTACACATGTATATAATTCACAGAGTACTGTATGTTTTTTCCTTAAGTATATATAAAACAACAACATCTACCTAAAAAGTTTAAGAGTTCTTGAAGTTACATTCAGTAGCTGAACTGAAGGGAAACAGAACCAAATGAATGTCAACAAAATAAAACTTCCACACCAATAGAAACCTCATCATACATTGACAGTGCATTGAATCCTGCATGAGAGTTGAAAATCAAAGGCAAACTTATGTCCAAGAGTTGCAGATCACAAATAGATATATCTATAGTCATATATAAATGATTTTTCTTCTTACTGGTAATACAATAAATACAACATTAGTAAATGGCTACAATTGACTCTCCGACCATGCCTGACAGCATGTTATTAGTACAACGTTTAAATATAGAAGGATGTCACTAAAGTAGAGATCCATATAAATAGAAAGGTCTAAAGAGACTCTTAGTAAAACTTTGTTTGCTCGTGACCCTTTTTTCGACTTCAAATAGAGCTTTCGTCCCCCACTCCCGCCCCTTCCCCTTTCGGCCCACCATCCCTCCACGGCAGTGGGAGCCGGAGGCCGTGTTCAAAGACCATTAAGAGAGCGTCCCTGGCTTTTCACAGGTTGACGTTTCTAAATAGCGCCCTGGCTTCGACTGCCTGCTCTACCCGCCCTTACTATACCCTACCCTACCCTGACTTGCCCTGCCCTGCCCCACCCCACCCCACCCGACACGATGTACAAAAGCAGTTTACAACACAGTACAGCCACCTCAAACCACAACACTACAATGACATGTTTGGTAGCGACGTCAGGGGCCGCAAGGCCTCCGGCAGACATGGCCTACTCCTTTCAGCCGAGCTGATATCCATCCTTTCTCTTCTCTATTTGCACAGACGAATATAGGGATGCTTACTTATTCATATACTTTTTTTTTTTTTTTTTTTTGAATCTACAAAATGCAGACTACTTGACAAAACTAGCCAGTAAAGTAAAAACCACACAACTGCAGGTCATTAGTGGAAGACAGGCTTAAAAAGCTTTTTACTATCTGAGGATGACTTGTTATTCCCAGAACAATCGTGTAGTGACATGTCTGCTGGACCAGTTAGCTCCCACCCCTCACACACACATACACACACATACTCGCACACTAAGTCTGCACTTTCCCCATCTACCCCCACCCCATCCAGCAGAAGATGAGTATTGAGGGGTTTGGGTTGAGGTGGTGGGAGACAATCAGAAGACAAGGGGGAAGGCATCACCTCACCTCACCTCCCTCTTCTAAATTGCAAAGACACATGACATTTTCCTCAAGCTTTCTTTTCTTTTCTTTTTTAAAGACATACTTACTATATTACACACATATACTATTTAACACATATATATATTTACATTAGTGTTTGCTTTTTTTTTTTTGGGAAATCATGAACTTAAAAAAGTTTAGAAAAATAAAATGTTTTATGGTGACCTCTCTAATTGGTCTCCTCCACCCAGCAAGACTTGTTTTTCGGGGGGGCGGGGGGGTCAGCAGTGTCACCCACCCCTCCTCCCCCAAACCGGGACTACAGGCTCAATGGTTCAGGCCCTGGTCTCAGAGCAGGCCCAAAAAAAAACATCCTCCATCCATCCTGTGGATCCTTGTCGTTCTTCTTTGAAGGGCTCCTTTACAAATCTGCTCTTTTTGTTTTAGGTAATTTTTTTTAAGTGTCCTTCTGCGTCCACGTTCTTCTTCTCTTTTTTTAGTTGATGTCCATCAACTTTCTTTTATTTACTGAAAAAAAAAGAACAAGAAAGTCAGTGTGAGACATTCATCCACACAGAGAAAAACACCTATGATGTGGTGTTTTTTTTTTGTTTTTTGTTTCTTTTTTACAATGAAAAGACTATCAGAAGGCAGTTGGCATCACCTAAATACATATATATCTCAGAACAGCTGCACTGTCTTCACCAGTCAGATTGAACAGAGATACATCTATATGGCAGGAATTCAAATAATCACATCACGCAACAGTTAAAATAACATAAGTATTAGGTGCAACTTGGGTCTTATCAAGTGTCACCCCACCATGATGTCACCAATTAGTTGTGAGCAGATGTCTTAAAGCCTCCGGTTTGTTATCTAGCCGTTGTCATCTTGGCTTTTTAAAGCCTGAAGAAACCAATTGGAGGACAAGGTGGAGCTCAGGAGGAGAGAGGGATGGATCTCAACTGCTCTGTACGCTACGCTGATTGTGTGGCCCAGATTGTCAATCACACAGTAGCCACGCCCTAATGCATCCGCTGCTCTATGGTCTATTTTATTCTAAACAGGAACCTCATTAAAAATGAACTGCATGACTGGTTGAAGATCCAAAATGCTAGAAAAACATTTACTGAGTGTGAAGGGAGAAGTAGGACCATTTTCACATATATTTCAATCATATTCTGACAACCAGTGGACTCACCTCCTAATGGTCATTGAATAGAATGATGCTTTCAGCTTTTCCAGCATTGACTATACTCTTTCAGACCCAGAATCTACATCTGCTTTTACACACAGTCTATGAATCTGAGCACTGTTACATTCACAACCTTCCACAATCCGCTGTGAACTGTATAGAAAAAGTTCAGGATCAATTGATTGTTGATTAGTTGTCGATTTCAGAATCTGATCTTGGTCAGTCTGCTGTGTTGTGATGTAGTGATACAGATAATACTGGATCCATAGCTTGATCTATGTTGTTTTATGTTTCCCCCCTGCAATCCTATCAGCAAAAATTACATTCATTAACCAATGGATCAGCTCAGGTAACTTTAAAGTTGAAGTTTGGGAAAGATGGTTTTAACAGTCAATAGGATGTGTTCACTTTCCCAATGGGTGCATCTCTTCCTTTAATCTCTTTCCATCTAAGTGAAGCAGCAGAGAGGAAAGAAAAGATGCAAGGTGAGAAGAAGTGAGGATGCAATTTTTGCAGCAAAATGAAATGGCCTTTCCTTTTTCTGCTGATGAAGGCACAGCTGGATCACAGCTGGTTTACAGCTGTCAGCAGCTCGGTGGTGGCATTTGATGGTTTGGAGAATTTGTAATTCCCCCTTAAAACTGAGTCTCAAACATCTGCTCATCTGCATTATACTTTATTTACACTGTGTGTGAATGGACACCATTGAACACATTCTTTTACTTCTATTAATTATCATCATCTTGCATCAATTGATATTGAATGATTGCAAATTAATTATTTACTAATCCGGATTATGATGGAATGTTTCAAAATGTATAGATTATTATTTAGCAGCAAAAGTGCTTTAGGAGAAGTGGAAATGATTCAATTATAATAAAATACTTTCTACGTAGTGCCCCGTCTCACTTGTGCCTGAACAGATAGGATGACGGATACTAAAATGTGTGTGATTAAAAAACTAATGGTTCATTTCTTTTCCTTAGAGGAGCAGTTTACACAAGTATGATATTTTCAATGAGAAGCAGAATTAATATTTGACAATACTAACTGGTAATGAATTCTTAAAGGACATGGTTGCGCCCTATTGGAAGTCAGACACATAGACAGCAGATAATTCACATCTGCAGGCAATTTAGTGACACAGATGAGCCTAATGTACACGTCTTTGGGCTGGGGGAGACACAGGTAAGCCACTCATCTCCAGGAATGGCTCCCCAAGGGGAGCTCTTGACCTGAATCTGCAGGGTTGTGTTCTTTGCGACCACGTGATTGGATGATTGTACAATTGTTTGACATGGCTTGGTATACAAGTGTTTCTAATCAAGTGCTGATTGAATGTAATCTGCATCTACACAGCACTTCACTGGAGCCCCACAACTTAAATAACATCTTAAACAAAATATTTGAACTTAACAACACAGCATCTGCCAGAAACAAATTGGTTTCCAGAGCGAAAAAGGCGACTGCTGTTCATGACTGTTGGTTCATTAAGAAAATATTACTAACAGAGAAGCTGTAACTTTTATGCACAGTATAAGAAATGAAGACTTTGGCTGTTCTTTATTTTGTATCAGAGTTGCCTTCTGTTCAATCTGTTATTTTTGGCACATTGACCAGATTTAAAAATATGGTTTTGATGGTTGTAACGAATTCTGCACAACCTGGGTTGGTTTGGTTTCATCAGACAAGTTGTGAAGTACGTTAAAGACACTCAAAGCACCCAGCAGAATATTAAACTAGAATTCAAATTCTGTCTCAGTCAAACCCTGAGTACATGCGTGCTTCCGACTTTTCTGCAATGAGGGAACAAACAGCCTACGAGCGCACTGTGCTTCGGCAGCAGCAGCAGGAAGACAGGAGAGGAGGAAGAGTGCGGGAGTGAGGGAGGCTGGCTGTGTCCTGGGAGGCTCTCATTTCGACAGAACCTCTTTTACTAGTGGGAGATGAGTTGTTGAGGTAAAGGAAGGAGGTCTCTGTCTGTACGTGCATGTGCAAGTGTGTCAAGAGGAAGTGGGATCTTTAGAGGCGAGAACACAAAACTGACTTTAATTCCAGCATCACTTTGTAGTTGCTTGGCCCTGCCCTTCTGGAGAGAGAGAGAGGGAGACAGGATGTGTGCAGCTGCATCGCAGAGTTGCCTGTCACAGGCAATAACGGCACCCTCTTGTCTTAATGGACCTGCTCTCCCTTTCAGATGCATTTTTATAGCAAGGCCTCTGCAAAGAGGGATCCTCCGAGGGAAAAGGAAAGAAAGCTAGATGGGGGGGCTAAGGTATGTGTTCTGATAACCCAGATGATGCAGAGGAGAAACAAACCAGGAGCTGAGGTGACATATAAATAACAGGTCCCAGATGTTACAATTTTCCTGTATTTTATGTTGATTTCATCAGAGGATATATTTGTAGTTTTTAGAACCAAAAACCATCTCACTGGAGTTTTTGGAGCGCTAGTAACAACATTTTACTGAGCTTACTGAATGATGAAATAAAACTACGCCAGATTTCAGGTAAAACACACAGACAAATCAAAAGCTGCATGCTTGGATACTGGTTCCAGGTGGGCTACGCTTGGCAGTGTGGCTGAGAAGGGTGACTGCTTGTTGACATCACAAACATTCAGAAGTTCAAATGGCTTCTTTTAAGAGTAAGTTCCTAAAAACCTGTCGTGAGCGTTTCTCTGTGCACTGAGCATTTCGATACTTTCACAGTATTCATAAAAAAACAGGATTTGGATTTATTATGAAAGATCCCCTGGAGGTCTGCCGTTAGACTGCATGGTACCCTTCACATTGGGCAAATACCTTATCAACTACCCCATCATTACCAACTGCCACTGCAATCTCTCCTACCCAGATTTCACAAAAATCCCCCCAGGCTTCTCCTTACTTCTCTTCTCCTGTCTGCATGTGAGCAGTAGTGTGTATGACATCTGAAACTAACTCATCTGCTTTAACTCCTGAAAGAAAAAGAGCTTTAGAGGTGAGAGATGAGGGCTCAACAGTGAGGCCCAAGCCCAATCGGCTTGTGTGAGTGAAAATAATAGACAACTGTGAACCTGACAGATGTCTCTTTAAAGATGTGTATTGAGATTTGAGGATAAAGTTAAATATGATATTTAAATATATATATATATATATATATGTCATATGAGTAAAGACAATGAAACTAAATAAGTACAGCGTTCATTAGTACTGAGCAAAGAGAAAGCTTCTTATTTGCCCAGCACTGATATACAGCCTGGTACATATTCATCAGAGAGTGTTATAACAATACATTAGAGAGAATGACAAAAATAAAATACAGTAAAACATAACACATATAGATTTTCTTTAAAGATATAGCAAATACTTATTAAATAATCTGATACATTTGTTGATAATATACAAGAAAAACAAGCAAATAAATCACAAACAGCATGTGTTGAAAATAGGACACCGTGTTAGTTTGGTTATTTTTTTCATATAAAACATTTATCTCTAAAAATCCCTTGATGTAAACCCATATCGAAACAAAGAGAGAGCACAAATTTTATAAACTGTTGAAAAGGAAGAAACAAAGTCTTTGGTGAGAGGACATGAAAAAACACTTTGGAGATGCGGTTCTCACATCTGCGTCTCAACCCTGTTTCGGCTTGGAACGTCGCTGTGATGAGTCCTACTATGGATTTATGAAAAATCTGTGGATTTTAAATTAGCTCCCCTGTTGCTCCTTTGATAGCACAAACCCACTCATAAATCTGCTGGTGACTCAGGCTGTCACCCACAATCCCACAATCCCTCTGAGGAAAGTCTGTGCAGCTTTCTTTTATAACATACATATGTGTATTTCTGTACACACACACACACACACATATATGTGTGCAAAAATACTGACAATAAAAACCGAGACAGTGGTGAGCAGAGCAAATGAAATCAGAAAAGATCAGTCGTTTGTTCAAATGCAAAAACATAACTTACATAAAAAGTGAACTATTTAAATTGTGACTCTTATAAATAACATGCAAAGGTAGAAGCAGAGTGAAGATGTTGGAGCATCACTGAACCTTTCAATGAAGAAGCTGAGGTCTAATTATTGAAACCAAGATGATTATTTAAACCCAAGCCTGGAAGCCTACGTCAGTCTTTCTTAGCAGATGGCCCGCGGTTTTTGTTAGAATCTCATATTTAAGGGGCTGTTTCTTAAACTGTCTTAAAGTGCCAGTCGATATTAGTGCGGGGCAACGTATTGTTTTCAGTATTAATTCAAACAAGGGCTTTTTCTTTTTGTTGTGTAACTGATTGAACTACATTTCTCCAGTTATCAGCAGCCTGTTAACCATCAAACACAGACAATGGAAAGCATCATTGAAAAGATGTTTGAGACCAATGACTTAAAGAGAATCAACTGGAACCTCAGACACAACAGATGCAACGGGAAGTTTTACTGTGATGACTGCATGAATGATGGAGTCTTGTGGTACATTCATTGTTATGTGGACATTCATCCCCCTCTGTGGCTGTCATGGTTAATATAGAGGGGTAAAAATGTGTAATTTGGGGGCATTTGCTGCTGATGGCACTTCATGATGATTCATGTCGAGTTAAAGAGGGAGCTGTTTCACTTCAGTGACATGCAACACTCATTCTGCTTCACCCCTAAGCATAGGCTATGTGTGATAGTGATGTCATAAGCAACAGACCGTCAGTCATTCAAACTTGTGCTCTCCATTTTCCCAACTGAAACAAGCCCAAACAGACAAAAGTAAATCGGTTTATGTGATGGGAAAATGAAAGCAGCTGCCTAAGATCCGGGGAAGATCAAGGTTATTTTAGGAAACACTGCAATAGAAAGTAATAATATGGTCCAACAAAACACGTTACTGTACGTGACCACAGACTCACAAAAAGACATCAATCTAAACAAAAACCGAGTTAAAGCCTTTCCTTGTTATATAAAATGTTGCTGTTGTCTAACCCCTAACCACTTATATATAACTATACAAAAGGAAGGACAGATAATTTTTTTTTCTCATTTGATATATATTTTCTTCTTCTGTAGTATAAGAACCTAATGTCAATATTACTCTTAACAATAGACTAATAAATAGTATGCTATTACACCCTTTTCTGAGAACACAAACACAGGCAAATGACTCTGACAGCCTTTAAATGTAGAATTTAAAAACTTTAAAGTGCATGGAAGAGCGACAGATAAAAGGAAATGCATAATAAATACATAAATAATTATTTACACTGGTTCTTACGAAAAGCCGTTGGTATCCCATTACCACTGAAAGTGCATTTTACTGTATGCAAGAAAACCTGTACAAGCTTATGAAACACAATGAAGAATAAATTAGATTCTGTGTGGTTGTCCACTATACTTTAAAGGATAAGGTTAATATGATCATTGCTCTTGATGCCTCCCAGCAACACTTAGGTGCTGGATCCCCCTTAGCTCCCTATTCATCACCTATCCCCTTCTCTTCCACAAAGCTGAAATTATAAAGGTCTATAAACCTCTGAATATAAAGCAGGACCTTCAGGTTCTTCTTTATCATCAATTTTTATTGCTATAGTAATGCATTAGTCCAAAGTATAACCCTTTCTGACTTCCCTAACCTGCCTGCGGCATTTCCTGTGGTTCTTACTGAAAGTGTCAATCCCTAAAAGTGCCTTAAAAATAGAATGTTTCAGTCATTTCCAGAAAACAGCTGGTCGGTCATAGCTTTTAGCAAAATGTTACCCACACAGGGGGAAGAGGTACATTTTTAGGGTACTATTTTCAGCCAAGGATTAATCCACATTTAGTGCACTGGTGAGTATTTTGGCAGGCAGGAGTGTGTAAGTGGGGTTGAATCAAATAGATTTTAGAGTGTGTGTTTGTAGTGATGGAGGAAGACATCAACACTGTGGCGCACTGATGAGTTTTTAATAGTTTTTGGACAACAATGGAGTTCGGTGGCTCAGGGGAGGAAGATATATCAGGCTTGTTAGTGTCAGTGTTCATTGTTGGTTTTGGCCTTCTATTGGAATCTGCAACAGTAAATGAAAACATGAAAAAGCTATGCATAACGTGTTGTAATCTGACAAAATGCTGGGTAGGAAGGTTATGTAAGATCACATTTTGTCTCTAATAATTAGAAAAAAAAAAAAAAAAGAGTGACCATGTGGTTAAAAGAGGCAGGAGATTTGTCCGGCACATTTTACTGTAGTCATCCTTGAAGGAAGACAGTCTGCAGACAGACACAACAGTGACAGCAATAGACCAACTAGCTTGAGTGTGTGTTTGTGTGTGTGTGTGTGTGTGTCTTTTTAGTCGGGTATATCTTCAAATGAGATCAGTGCTTATTGACTGAACTCTCTTATCTCTAATCTGCAGGGTAAATTGCCTTGGTTGCTGCTCCTTTTCACACTCCCCTTTCTTCCTGTGATACTGACTTCCCTCTTTACGATCCCATCAGACACAGCAGGCACAGATGCTATTTACTGGTGGGAGAGTTTGTGTGTCTGTGCGTGTGTTTGTGTGTGTGCCTGTCTCACTGGGAGCGTGGGAGTGAGATTTGTGGATAACTGAGTGCTTCGGTGTATTAGGGAATGTTGCCTGTGTTGCTTGTTGCATGGCGAGGCGAGGCCATTAGTTTGTTGACATATCAGCCGGGTATCATCCTTTACTCCCAAGTTTTGTAACAGTGTCAAGTAAGACACATAAACCTCTTGAAGCTGGAGCAAAGGAGTTGTAACCACAACTGGGCTGAGCCTCATATTTCCCCCTTTTACATGATGTCCAATAATAAGGTCTGACCCTGTTTTTGTGGGTGAAAGGGAGCTTCAGAAATTGTTGACTACTCCTATCGGCTTTCCTCAAAGTGAGGCTATACCTCTTTATACTTTTGAATCCTGTTCCCACTTTGGCTCTAGTGTATCAGTAAAACAAACAAACAAACAAACAAAACAAAGACATTCAAAGAAAAGTGTAAAGTTGAGGTCAGTGACAGACAGTAGCTGTGCCATTTCATTTTTGTGGGGTTTCGGGGCCCACTCTAAGTCTGGTCTACCAAGGATGATATAATTTCAGATTTAAAATATGCAAAACACTGCACTTGAGTACAAATTCAGATATTTTAACTTAAGTATTTCATTTTATACCAAAGCACTATTTAATACAATACTTCCAGTGTGCAACCTGCCGCAGTGCCCAGTGTCTTTTAGGTGATTTTATGTGGTTTGTATTTGCTCGATTGGTGTTTTTAAGTGAGTGGAGTGTGTGTCTGCCATTCAGCATGTGGACTCTGGAGCCATGTGATTCCTTTTTAGCGCTTTACATGGACTTCCTCGGAGTTGGAGTGGAAGGACGCCATGGCCACTCTGAGAGCTCTCAGTCTGGAGCTGCTTTTATCACTACGGTCCCCATCAAGCTCACATACCGGAGGAGCCTGTCTGGATAAGCCTTCCCGTCGGAAAAAAGAGGTAGAAGAGAGCGAGTACGCCAGAGGCTCAGGACTATGAGCCCCGACAAGCGATCCAGACTGCCTCTGCTGCTGAGGGTCCCTGCTGCCCAATGTCCAATCCCTCAGGGACAAAGATGGATAAACGGGAAGCATGGACAAAACTTAATGTGCAATGTGGGCGACCACCCAGGGCACAATCTATTTGGGGTCACACGAGCGCCCTAAAAAAACAAAAAACAAAAAACAAACAAACAAACAACAACAAAAAAAACTTGCCAGTTTTCTAGACCGCTCATTTCCATGTCAAGTTAGTGGAGTGGGCGCTGGGGCGCCCCTACTATCACGTCAACTTGCTGCTGAGAGTCATGTATACAGGTTGTGTGTGTCAGAAGAGAAGGCAAGGGAGAAAGGGGCGGGGGATCAACTTGCGACTGCAGAGGTTGCAAGCAGGTTGTGAGTCTCATTCTCAGAGGAAAAGCAAGGGGGAGGGGGGCGAGGGATAGACTGAATAATATAATATATTCTTGTGTTTGTACGTTGGTGGGGTTTGGGGTTGGGGGGCGATGGATGGTTTGCCCAGGGTGTAAAACTAGCCAAGACCACCTCTGTTCATTCTCGGCAATCTTACTCATTGCACATTAAAAAAAAAATCCTGAAGACATACGAACAATACGTGTCTTGTGCCACCACACAGAAAAATACAATGCTGTAGTGAACATACATAGTGACATACATAATTCATGTGCTCAACGTGAGAAATTGTCTTTTGCGATTTCTTCCAATTTCCACAACGGAATGCTTGTGTTATGGATCAGTGAGGTGCGCCTATAAGTTCCTGCCGGTGGCCTTCCCTGGGAGCTTCGTTCCACAACAGCGTCTACCTTATGCCTGTGTAGAGGCCCACCTTCAGGCGCCTTAAGTGCACAGAAAAATCTTTTGAGACTTGGTCTGATGACAGAACTTCATCTCTGCAGGTTTGCTTTGAGTGTACCGACTTGCAGTGTTTTTCTGATGCCTGCCAGGAGATTGATGAATTATGAGACACTGTGTCCTCATATTTCTTTTTGTCTGGGCTTAGTTATACCAACTAAAAAGGTTTTTGGGTATCCAAACAACAAACCATGGATAACATAAGAGCTTAAATCTGTCATTAACAAAAAAAACAAAAAAACTAAACTTCTATACTGGTAATCCTTGTGAGTTGAAGGCTGTCAATAGAGAAGTCAAGAATGAAATAGTTTAGGCCAAAATGAACTAAAAAAAGGAAAATTGAAATCCAGGATTAGTAAAGGTGACCTTAGAGCACCCTGGTATGGAATTATATGTATGGCTACTATCAACCAGCTTCCATGAGAGTCCAGCAAACTTATTAAGGTTAAAGGAGTGGATGATTCTGACTTACCAAATCCCTTTAACTAATTTTTTTTTCAATTTGAAAGTTCTGGTTCTGTCACACATGCTTCCCAGTTGATGAAATCCTTGGCACCCGAAAATTAAATTACAATAGCCAAAGAATATGTCACATCTCTCTTTAAGCAAATAAACATAAATAAAGTTGCTGGCCCTAACAGGATCTGTGGGCACACTCTCCGCTATTGTGCCATCACTTAGGGGGAGTATTTTCTTTCAGTTGTGCACCGACAGCTCTAAGCTTCCCACCTTCATTCCCATTCCAAAATTTAAAAATCCGAAGGAATTAAATGATTTTAAGCCTATTGCACTAGTGATGAAGAACTCAGAAAAAAACGTAAAGGATGAAGTCGCCTTCCTGGTTGAAGGTAAACTTGATCCTTTACAGTTGCATACAAAGCAGGCAAAGGGATAGATGATACCAAACTCTGTATCTTAGAGAGTATACAAGATTTTGGAAAAGCCCAAATCCTTCGCAAGAATCTTATTTGCTGACTTCTCTTCAGCATTTAATAAACCTATTGGCCTTGCTTCTGATTTTAACCTGTTTGACCAGCTTTTATCACAGATTTTAAACTTTCTAACTGACAGACCACAGCAGGTTTTAATAAACGGTGTGATGTCTGACATCCTGGTGTCTAACACAGGCTCACCTCAGGGTTGTCTTCTCTCGCCCCTTCTTTTTATTTTGTACACAGACAGTTGCAAGTCTACAAAAGAGGGTGGCTGTATGGTGAAATTCTCAGATGATACAGCACTCTTATCTCTCATCAACGATTCACGGTTGTACCCTCACCGACTTTGCAAAATGGTGTGATGATAACTTCCTGGATCCAAATGTATCAAAAACAAAGGAAATCATTATTGATTTTAGAAAAAGCACTGCTGAACCTGAAGCCAGTATAACCCACAACAAAAAGGTGGAGATTGTGGATAATTAAATAAATATCTTGGCACAGTGTTTGACTCACACTTGAAGTTTGACGCAAACATCGAGACAATTGTCAAACGTGCACCGCAGAGGATCCACTTACTGTGCAAACTGAACTCTCTTAATGTCTGTAACAGCATGCTACGTGTCTTTTACTGCTCTTTTATCGAAAAACCTTTTCTTTTATATGCTGGTACAATGGGCTAACAGTGAAGGACAAGAACAGTTTAAATAATATTGTTGAAATCTGGATGTAGGCTGTTTGTGTTTACTGTGCCCTGGGTACTGTGAAACTGAATTGACTTTTTAAGTAAATAAAGTTGTCTGATTCTGATTCTGACTTTAACTTATAATTTATCAGAACTTTAGCTACTTTCTTGTCCTTCCTGTCCAGTGAAAATCATCAGTTGAAAACTGTGTTGATTTTGAATATTTGCAATCAACTCCGGTATTAAGTGTTGTGGTTGTTTTGGTTTACAACCCTCTTGGATTCATGGGAAAACTCCCCATCCCAAAAATGAGAATGGGCTGTTTTTCTGAGCTTGTGAGGAGTTGATTCTTTAGAGATGTGCCGTTCTCACAAGATAGCAATGCTACAAACATTTCTTAAAATGTGTTAAAATGACACTTTGCAGTAGGTTTAACTCCCCAACATGATATATAGTAGTTAAAACGAGCTCAACCGTAAAAATCTGCAGTAGTGAAGTGCAACGTAGGACATTTACTTACGGTTGAGTACCTCACAGTATGATACTAATAAAGGATTTGGTTAGACAACTGAGAATACCTCAAATCTTACTTGAAAATATACTGATGAAAAAAATGTGTTTTATCATCAAAAATCGAAAACTATTGAGATGGATAAAAAGATAAAGAGTTGTCGATGACCTGATTTCCAGCTGAGCAGGGAGGCCCTGGTAGTGCTCCTGGACCTTCTCAGGCATGGACCATTGAGACTTTGACATTTCTCTTTCTGCTGGCAAGTGGGGCATTATACAGGGTTGTCTCCAGAGTGTTTAGAATACCTTGTTTCATTATGCCCCCTGGACTCTGCAGGACCTGGAAGGAGTACTTTCAAATGCCCCGACCACCCAGGATCAGAGAACATACCAGGGTCTTTATCAGGGACTCCTTGCTTAGCTGTACAAAAGTACATATTAACACCAGTGATACATTTCAAATTTAAGATAATTTAAGAGCCTGTGTGTATTTGATCTGTAATTGGAATGCAATTAACAATATATTTAACACACTCTATTTTAATATTTGTACGCATTCAAATTTTTAAATCATTCCTCTTGTAAAGAGAGGAGCCTGTCTATTCTTTCCCTGCTCTCCTCTTCTCTCCCTGTGTCTGCAGCCTCTTTTGTCAGCTCATCCTCTCTCTCTCTCTCTCTCTCTTTGTCTTTCTCTCTGTCTTTCCTTTGCCTCTGCATGGAGTTCGTCCTCCCCCTCCTCCTAGTCATCCACTGCTGTGCTTGGCCCTGGTTTGTCCTCAGGGATGGAGATAATTAGAAGGGGGGTTAGGGGATGGAATGCCTCCGTCCCAGCACCTCATCCATGAGGCCAAACCATGGCCAAGTTACACCAGTGGGTTTCCCACTCACTCCCTCTCCTGACCCTGAACATTTGATCCTAAAGCATAGAAAATCAATTATAGCAGCCAACAACTGCAGCAAAACAAACTTCAACAAATGTGTGTTCATTAACTTGAACGATAAAAACAATATAATTGTATTTTAAAAGTACACTGTCTGTTTTTTTAAAAAGTACTTATAATGGGGTTTGCATAGGATGAGGTCCAATTGAATGTAACCCAAAGTATACGATAGTCTGTTGGAGATATTATTGACCACAAAGCTACAATGGCTGGATGTTTGGCCCTGGTGAAGAGATCTGTTTGCTCTTTCCTTCTTAAAAACAGAATGAAATTACCAAGTTCAGGTTTGTTGTGTGACCAATCCCAATTTGTGTACTGAACTTTGAAAGTGACATTCAACTGCTCTGTACCTCATAAAAAGAATAAATGATCTATAAAACTGCCACATCAGTGAAAGGAAGTAAGTCAACCTTTGAAACTCTTAAATACGACAATGCCTCACAGGGTGTGAGGTAAAGTGAAGGTTCAAGTAGACGTCACATAACTTTGTTTTATCGTTTGAACAAAAATTTTGTTAAATCTTTAAATTTTTTCAGTAGCATCATTAAATAGATAACCGAGTTTAAACCCAATAGTTGCATTTTGAAGTGTGCTACTTGGCTGCTGTTGTTGTAATGGAGTCTGCCAAATGTACTTTTTGTTGCACAGTGAATCTTGGGATAGGTTTGTTTACGAAGATTCCACCCATTAAAATCTTTGCGGCCCATGAAAACGGAAACATTTCTCATCTACATTTGAGATGTTATTCAGACTGGGGTAGCAATGTGATGCAGTTGGCCCTAAAATGCCACCTTTCAACAATGCATTCCCTAAGCTGATTTTATATATCATCTGCTATATACGTGGTGGTAGAGACGTGCCTTTCACTACTGATTAGTCATGGCTTTCTCAAGATGATGAGATGAAATAAAATTCTGGTCGGAGTAAAAAGTGTACTGAATATTGTTTCGACATTCACTGAATGGACATATGTTCTAACATGTCAGCCTGATATGTGCAGGCTGTATCCTTCAGGAGGCTTTGATATTTTTCTGACCCCTAGTGGTTCAGGAGTTTTGCAAATATTTCTGCTTTCCCAAGAAAGTTCTATTAAAAAACTATTCAAGAAGCTCTTACTCTCACATCTGTTGTAATAAGTCATAAATATCTGTCATGTATACATATACATATACATATATATATGGAGCACATAATGGGATTATTGCTTAGGGTGTGCACTATGTGAGGAATGAAGCGGTGAGAAACCCTGTGTGGGAATCATGTGGTGTTCTCCTTTAAAGCAATTCAGCAGTAATGGGATACCTCATGCCTCTGGCACTGTGCCAGCGATCAATGGGCTCTAACACACTGCTGCCCATTTTGCAATGGCTGCCATAGCTCTTGCTCCACACCCTGCTATACATCACTTCCTCCTGCATTCAGATTCAGTAATATATCATGCTCTTCCTCTCACTTTCTGACTTTCTTAATGCATCACTTCCTGGGAGCCTTTTTTTTTTTTTATTTTCTTAACAGTTTTTACAGTTCCTTTGGGCTAAACAGCTGAGCCCCATTAAGAGAGTCTGAAACTCAGCTCCAGTTATTGGATCACTTACAAAGGAGCCAGTTCTGTCAGAGGGTGAAATGGCTGTATCATTTACTTAATAAATCCAATCTGAAATTTGTTGCCCAAACTGGAATTGCTGAACATTAGTACTTTTAATGTATATGGGCAAAATGACTAATTGAAACAATAAAAGGAGGGAAATTAGATGGAATTAAAACTAGCGCAAAAGGCCACTCCAAAAGAGTTGAGTTGCAGAGCAATAAAAGGGAGAAAGAGTGAGAGGAAGACCATGAGTTTTCTTTATCAACTCTTTCCTCACTTTGTCTTTTTTCCACTACAGACATTTCAATGCAAATACATTCGAGTCAACACAGAATAACAAAATGTTCTTTTCCAAAATAAGTACATAACATCAATAAATGACATGTGGTGTGTACACTCTGTAGAGAGGGAAGCAACTTGAGAAATATTCTTGCATTTCAGGGTCACATTTGCCACCTGGAAGCATTTTGTTTGGTAATGATGGTTATTTAGTGATTTCATTTGTTGTTGTATTTTTTTTTTTTTTGTATGTTTTGCGGGGAAGGAAAGGGGACGTGTCTCTCTCTTTTCTAGTAGGGAGTGAAGCGACTGCACCCTCCTCTGTAAAGGCTAGCCTGCAACATCAAAGATGAAAAAAGCTCCAATCAGTATTCAATGAAGAATCTTATTTTGTAATATGAAAATCAAAATGAACTTCTCTCTTTCCTCCAAAGAGACTTTCCTCCTTTTTCCCTTGTGACGCTTATTTAATTGATTTAATTTCATTTTAGTCCAGACATTAGTAAACTGAAAGAATCTGATTGCGTGTGTACGAAACCCCTTTGTATATTCTGTCACTGACCACCAAAAAAATAACTAAAAATAAAAAAATAGATATTGTATTTTATTAAAAATATAATCTGAAGTTTCATATGCTGCATCGGTGAACAACAAACAGAAACATTTTACCACTGAACTCTTAATCTCAAAACATAAAATAATGTTGTTTTTTTTTGAGTAAGCAAATAGTAATAATAATAAAAAATTGTTATGGCCACTTTTCTGCAGAAAAGCATTTCTGCAACAGTTTCAGCTGAGCCACTGTGATAATAACACCTCAGCTGTCCCAAAACTATTAAGTTGGTATTAAGTGTTGCAAATTAAGCCTCCAGTGAACCCACAAACAAATGATAACAATGGGGAAGAGATTTGCTCTCAATGCCTTTACTGTATTTACAGTAGTCCAACCAGACAGGCAATAAAAGCTCCTCTAGCTTGTCTTTGTGTCTGGCCAATGATTAGATGAGGAAGCTTAATAATTTTTTTATTCTATGCATTTTCCTTTCTTGTCAAAAACATTGTTCCCACATTGCCGATAATCCAACTTCACTGGTGTACTAAGCTTCCAGTATCTAGCCTCAAACAGATGAGGAGCCTACAAATGACTGTTAAAGGGGCTATTTGTAAGTTTTCTCTACCGCTCAGTGTAGTTTCTTGTCCCCACCACCTGAGCTTTCAGCCATTTTTTTGGACATTTAGGCCATTGTTTAGAGTACAAGAAGTCATAACGTATTTTGAGACAGACTGGAGGCCATGTCAGTTGCCATCGGAAAGTGATGGCACTGGGCTGGCTGGTCAGCATGCTTACTTCGGTAGAAGAAAAGACATGGCAGAGAAAAGACTTTTGGCCACTGCAGGCCGTTGTGGTTGAGTGAAGGAATTAAGTTTGATCCTGAATTCAGAACGTTTCTTCTCAACTGCGAAGTACGAAGTTTTCAATGCTATCTTAGCTATGTAGCAAAAGCAAATTTTACAAATAGCTCCTTTAAGATCACTTTCGCTCACCAAGGGCGCTGTCTTTTTATTTACGTTATCAGACTTGAAGTGTGTCTGGAGATATAGCTGAGGCATAAAATTTGTAGAATATAAATGTAAATGTAAAATATTTGGTGACTAGGTAAAGACCTTGTCAAAATCAATAATCCTGGTTACATTTACCTATTGCAGGCGTGTGTTGAGATAATATTCTAATAACGAAAAATTAAATAATTGATACCATGATAGGAACATGCAGGATTGGTGCCCGATAGGCTGTCTAACACTGATGTGCTGAAGTCCTGCCCACAAAGCCTGCATCCAGATGTTGGATGATTTTAGGCCAAGCTATTCCAGAACGAGTCATGTGGTCTAAAGTTAAATCTTCACAGAACAGTTTGCCCTTAAGCCCAAGGACGAAGAAAAAAAGCCAATCAAAAATTATCCAAGTTTTTATATTTATGTTAAAGGTAAATCTTGGGACATAAGGTCCACAAAGAAAAAGTTTCTCCACAGGAGAAACTGTAGGTGTGATATATCATCCAATGCGTCTACATTTATACAGTCTCATCTTTATCATCTAAATCTGACGGGTAATATTATATAGGTTATGTTTGATGATAAAGTTTAAGATCAATTGTTTGAGTGCTTTTCTTTTTTCTTTTTTTTTTTTTTTAAATATTGAGAACCAAAAAATAAAGATTTGAAGTAAAGGGTTTGGATCACACATGGGAGGATGAGGAAAAGGGGAGGAGTAATTTGAAGAAAAAAGAGAAGAACGTGTAGAGTACGAAGGAGGAAAACACAGGCCACTGTTTTAATTAAGTAAATGAAGAGGAAAAAAATGGTTGTAATTAATGAAGGCTTTTAGCTAGCAGCTGCACTAGGAGGGGAAGGGAACGGGAGGGTTTTGTTTGGGGGGACGCATTGGGAGGTGCTAAGGCTTTCAATTTCCATCACCACATACACGTAAGCATTAACCCCTCATCTGTCTGGAGTCCAAGATGCTGGACCAAGCAGCAGCTTTGCTACCAGAAACTTTGGTCTTTCCGTTTCTGTCTGCTACCTTTCCTTCGTTGGAGACTACTTTTTCTCTCTTTCTGCTTTAAGCTCCCACAGCACGTTGAGGCATGTACTAGATGGTCGTTAATCTTTGGAGGAAGTCCCTACCCACGCCCTTGAAAGAAAAACAAATTGTACTTTCTCTTTGTTCCCCATCTTCTGGGGTGCTCTCTCTTCCTGTGGAGAGTTTTTTTTTTTTTCATCTTTGATGTTAGCTGCAAAGCTAGCTAAAAACAAACATTAACCATTCGACTCCCCTTGCAAAATTTGAAGAGACTGTTTCCTGTGGGGAGGAATTCTCAGTCTCAATTGGATTTCAAGCAAGTAGCCAATGAAATTGAATAGGGAGTTTGAGAATAAGGCAATGTCCCTTTTTCATTTACTGAAGTGGCAAAGATTCACATTAAACATTAAAATGGATCTCTCAGAGGGAAACACAAATCAAAGGAACAACAAACAATAATAGACTCTTCTGTTTAAGATCTTTCAGAGTTGTTGCTAAGGTATACCGGCAAATGTTTAGATGTAAGACATTCATTTACTGTTAAGTATTTAGATAGTAAAAAGTGTCTCGTGTACAGGAGCTGTGTCATCCAGTGTGTTATCACACATGACATCTCATACAGTCTGCCTTAATATTCAGATGATCAGCAGCTAAAAAAAAAGAGGAAAAGAAGAGACTCACCATTGTGCCCACGCTGTAAGTGGCTGCAGGTCCAATCGTATGGTGATATGGGTCTGCTGTTGCATAGACTCGGCCATAACTATAGAAGGGAAAGCAGTGTTAATGTGACAGTGTGTGTAGTAGAAATCATTAAGACCTAGTTTGGTTTTGTCTTGGATATTCATCAGACAATGAATGTAGCTAAACACAATCCATGGATATATTACAAAGATCAGGACCTGCATTTATCAAACTTGACAGTATCCCTCCAGGGAGCTGTGCATAACAGTTGGCTAGGATTAAAATCAGTCCACTCTCGGAGGAGGTAGAAACTGCGAATGCACCTTTAAAACATGGCCCAGGGAGGGTGGGATCGATTTGTTGGGGAACCCAGGGGCAAATTAAATAGTAGGCCCCTGCTGACCTACCTTTAAATACCCTTCAGGTACACACATAACTAATAACAGACTACACATCAGAGTTATTATATTTTGCTCAGAGCCCCAGGAACGATTCAGAATCCTTGTACTGGAATATAAACCTGCTGTGAGGTAATTGAATTCAACACATTTTCATAAAGGAAATGTTGGACGTCTGCTGATATAATAACACGTATTAAACTAGATCCAGTGTTTGTTTCAAGGATAAGGCACCCCTAATGATGTGGTAATACAGGTCAGCTGTGAGTGGAGAGACTCATCCCTGCAACCAGTATTTCTTTAAATAAACTCTAAAACTAAATTTTAAATCCAGAGATCTACATTTTATTTCCCTCACACCTATAGTGTAGGCATATATTATGCTGCAAATAAGATCGACTCTTTTGGCAGTTCATCAGGTATATTGGGTTAAAAATAATGCAAACTAATCTAAAGTCAAGTTTAACCATTCCTCCATCAGCAAATCACACAAAGTCATCCAAACATCCCACTCCTGAGTGATATTTTCCAGCTCATCCTTAGAATCCGCGGCTCTCCAAGGCCAGATGAAATATATGATCTCACCAGTGTGTTTGCTCTTAGTCTGCCCAAGGGCCATCAACCACATGGACATGCATGGAAGATATCCAATGGAAGGGGCCCAGGGGGATACCAAACCAGGGGCCTAAACTACCTCATCTGGGGCCTTGCAATGCAAAGGAGCAGCAGTTCTATTCCATCCCCCCTGGATATCAGCGATCAGAGCTGCTTGTAGCAGTGATCTTGTTGTTTTGGTCACAACCCAAAACTCAGGGCCAGAGGTAAGGGTGGGAAAGAAGCTTGACTGGTAAATTGAGAGCCTTTTCTTCTGGCACAGCTCCCCTCTTCACCAGAAGAGTCCGCTTCAATACTGCTCCACTGCTGATGCTGCACCAACATGTCTGTCATGCTCCTGCTACATCCTTCTCTCAAAGACCCAGAATTATTTGGACTTGACTTGGGCCAGGCACTTGGTTCCATCCATTTAATCCAGAATGTATATCTATAAACTCTAATTTTAAATGAATGATAAAATCCGTCCAATTCTTTGCCCTCCTGATGATTTCTAAACTTTTTCAAAATAAGAGAAACACCTCTCTGGAAAATGTGGCATGCAAAGTAAATCCTCTGAAAATACAGCTGAAAAAAGATTAAAATGCTTGCAGTAAAAACTGAACAATATTACCTTTAAAAAAGGATAATTTATTAGATTAAATTATAATTGTATTAGACTGTCTTAGTTCTAGCTAAGTGTACCTAATAAACTGCCAACTGAAAACACATTATCCTGTATTTACCACCTGCTTCGAACTGCTAGCAAGTTAGGACAGCTCTGCCACTCTGGGGAGGGTTTTTGTATATGAGGCAGTAGATTCTTACTCAGTGACATTTTGACTTATTCCCCAAACATAAAACTATATGGATTCTTTGAACCAGTACAAATCAAAGGTGAAGTTAATCAGCTGGGAAATACTGTTAATTGTTTCCCCCTTCCCCAACTCCAACCGCCAGACATAAACCTTGTGCATGTTGGCTTTGATTGAATAGCTCTGATAATGGATAGGGAGTGCTAAAATGAGTATGCATGAGACACATAAGGCACTGGGTCGTCGATTTTAACTGAGGTCTGGAGGAGAGATCTATAATCATTTCCCCCTCTCACTCACGCTAAGGACAGACCTATGGGATGAAAATGCAATCGATGTTTCCCTATAAATGTACGCTGTAAAGGTGAGAGTGTGTGATTGCAATGATTTGTTTTACCCATTTCAATTTATGAGCAAAAGTGTTTTACCTTCCGCTTGATGGGGAAGGATTGCAATAAAAGTAACATCAGACAGACAGAAAAAGGAGAAAGATAAGAAAAGAAATAGATGGAGTGATAAGAGAAGTGGATGGCTGAAGGGAGGGGAGTGAAATAAAATTATGAACAAGGAGAAAAATAAGAACATCATCCTTTGGGGTGTTGGAACGGGCACAGTGGAAGAAAGAGGTAAGGTAAAAAGGTGATGTCCTGTACCTTCCCCTTCTTCTACACTGTCTTCTTCACCTCTTTCTCTTCTCCTCTCTTCATCACCCTCTCTTTCTGTCTGTCTCCCAAGACTTATTTCCAGTCTTTTCACCAGCACTGGCTTGGAACTAATCCCCTCCCTGAACACCCCTCTCTTTTCTTGTTCCACCCCTCCATTCCATTCTTCTTTGTCTGCTGCCACCCACCACTTTATTTATATTCCTCTCTTCTTGTTTGTTCATTCTCTATTAAAAGTAAAACCAAGCAAAAATAGGTCTGGAAGGCAAAGATAAGTGTTAGACTATGTGTTGTCGAGGAAGACCTGTGCAGAGGTTGTGGGAGTTTACATGGAGCGAGGGTGGAGGGAATGACAGATTGTGTTCAATGATGAAAATAGACTTTTGTTTTTTCATTAGCGATACATCACTAAACATTTTTAATTAGTGTCAGTCAAATCACTCAGGTTGTTGGAATCAGTCAAACACACTTCTATATTGTGAAATGATGTCTAAAATCCATGTCCTTAAATACTGTATCTGCTTAGCAATTGTAGATAGTTTCCTCCGTTTCAATAGTAATCCAACGATTGTTGTCCGTTTCCATGACAACAGTATGAGCAGAAATTACTTGAAGCAAATGCACACCTTTCATGGAGTGAAATCCAAGACCAGTAAAGTACAGTGCTACTATAATGCAGTGTATATAAAATATACTGTACAGTGAAACTATTAGAGTACACTCTGGACAGAACGGCAGTCCCAGGGCTCTATGACTAACTGAGTTTTAGAAATTTTTATAGAATGAATCTGTTAAATTTCTGTTAATCCACCCATGGGCTCACCATTTCAGTGTGTCATTAGTGAAGTGACCCTCAATATCAACCAACCAAAGCAATGGTCACACTAACCTCAGCTTCTTTCTGCTGTTCCCTGGCACTCATATCAAACGCCAAACACCAAAGGATCGTTTTCTTCTTGAATGGCCACTGATTAAAATGGCTGCGTATTCAGTTGCTCATTACCTATTACCACAAATTAATTTTCACTGGAAGTCCTCCATGTCTAAAAGAAAGAGGAAAGTGACTCTTGTTACTTTCCACACGCTCACAACTTCCTGGAACTCTTCCATCTCGTCAGACACAATGGACACAACCAGGGATGCAAGGGCGAGACACGCTGATGAGCAAGGAAAAACGCGACTGTGTATTTCTGCCAACTACTGAATCTGCATCACTCTGTTTAGCAGAAAGGACTGACAGACACCCATTGGGTGGCTTGAAAATGCAATCATCAGATAAGGCCAATATTCGGGCAAAGTTAGCTCCAGGATTTCAACATTGATGCATTGTGTCCACACTGCTATAAAGTTTCATAAACCTTAAAACTGTGACCTTTTATTTTGGAAATTGCAAGTTTGCTGGGCTTGTTTTTGTCGAAGCTTTTAACTGCTGTACATTCTAAAACTAAGAAAAACCATTGGTCGCACTTTTCACCATTGCTGCTCCTCGTTCATAGCTTCATGGCCACTTGGGCATACACAAGGCCAGTGTATGTGAATGGGCATGTGACATGTAATCAGTCATGATATTATGGACATTACTTCTGTCTCAGACATTTGCTGGGATGGACATTGTCTTTCAGTTACATTTTGTCTAAAATGAAACAAAAAAGTGACTGACACTTTAAATAACTTAAAAATGTGCTTAGTAAAATGATTCTGGTAAAACTTTTTTTTTTTTTTTGGCAAAACTTTTCTTCTTGTCTGAGTGAACAAATGACAAAAAGGAAGTTATGACAAAAGGAACTTAGCAATAAGATCCTGGTGGAACTTTTTCTCCGATGAAATTAGGGAACTTTAGAAAGATTATCCCAGTAAAACCTTTTCTTTCTTTCGTTACCCGTCCTTAAGTCATAAACACATTCAAGTAATTTTTTTCCCACCCTGAGGGCTTCTGTAGGAACCTATAGTTATCCATAAAATATAATGTTTCTGGGGGTTTGGTTATTTAAGGGTTAAAGGGTTGTCTTTGCGCCAATGCTATTTGAAAAAAGTGCTTTTGAAGAACAGTCCTCTCACTTGTTCTTAAAGTTAGACATCTTTTGTGTGTGTGTGTGTGTGTATGTATGTGTAGGTGTGTTTGCGTGTGCCCTCAGACAGCCAAAATAGAGGAAGAGTCTCCCATTCAGTCTGTGTAAGACCTCTCTTATCCATCCATCCATCCATCCATCTTCATCCGCTTAGCCGAGGTCGGGTCGCGGGCTCTCTTATCCCACTATAAAAAAAACAACCCTCCGCCTGATTCTCTGGACCATCTCTTCCAAACTCCACCTGATGGCCCAGGCTTTGCTTTAAATCAGGTGAACTTAAAAAATAGAATGAGAGAGAGAATAAAAAATGAAAACCGGGAGAGAGTGAAGAGGAGTGCGCTACACATTACCCACAGAGGGAGAACGAATAACGGAAGGAGGGAATTCAAGAGAGAAGAAAAACAAAGGAAATGAAATAAGTCTTCTGGAGAGAGACATGCCCCCTCACCTGCTCTGCTCTGTTCATAATTCTCAAGAGCATGCCGCTCGCTCGCTGCCTCTGATAAATCTTACATTATCGGAGGCCTACAGGCTCTTGCTGTGGCTGTTTCTTATCAGGTCTGACATGCTCAATCTCCCTATGATTAGCTCCCCAAGCACCTTCATACACACACATACACACATGCACACACCTAGACAGAAGAGGTAGTGGGTGCGAGCAATGCTCAAACGCACACAACCACAAGTGCACACTTTTTCCTCTGTAAACACGTATCAGTTTTGATGTGGAGGGATCACCAGCAGACTGCAGGCTCCCAAAGCGCTGAGGGCAGCTGCTGCAAGAGAAGAGCAGCAGTCCTGAGCAGAGTTGGGCAAATGGCCAAGGCAAGGGCAGGGGCATAAGCAGGAGCAGGGCAGTAAGGCAGAACACGAGGAAGGAAACTTCAGGAGGAATGCCAATGGAAAGATATTCCGGGTTAAAATGGGACATAAGCCACACAACTCATGTAATGTTGACAATGCTTGCCATTTGCAAGCAATACCAAAGGTCCTATTTCATCACACTTTTTTATGCTACTTTTTAACCAGCATTCAGTTGACTGGGGCCAGTTAGCCCAAACAGGGCCAGAGTAAGTTGACCTTCTTGTCCCTGCTGGACATCTGGACTACTTCTTTTCTTTTTCATTTTTAGATGTGATGTCTGTAGCATAAAATATATGGAGCAATTAGCAGATTACCAATAATATTTTTATATTCCTAATTTACAAAGACAACATTATATTAGCAGGGCTGTAACAGGTCATTAAAAAAGGAATGTTTACATCCAAAAAATACAATGTATGAAGCATTTGTACATTAAAGTTAGACTGACTGGAGAACTGAGCTCAAGTTGTCAAGTTGTCCTCCTCCATGAGCTACATTCCTGATGTCATCACATTCAATCTGGGCTTTCACATCACACCGTCAGTTTTTAAAAGTAGCCACCATGCATTCAAAACGTCTATTCTAATGCACATCTTTGATCAGGTTTCAAGGCAGGCAATAGAAACCCACATTATTCACAACCTGGAAACCCATATGCAAATGTATATATAAACATAGTGAATTCCTATATATGAAGAAGAAAACAGTCAGTATATATCCATACTACATACAGTGAACTCCAAAAGTTTGAGACCGTTCGAATGTAAAATTAAACATGGTGAAAATTGATGTGATATCAATATGAAAATTAGGAAAAAAACAAATACAGACATACAGCATTTATTGTAAGTTGTTTTGTGTGCATATTACATATGTTTAGGGGGGATGTGTTTATGTGATAATAATGTAAGTGACATATGGCATCACTACTCGCTATTTAGGAACATTCGGGTCAGTCCGGGTCAACATACCTATCGCTGTAGGCAGCTGCAGCAGTACCAGCTGGCTGGGCATATCTGTAAGCTGCATACCCTCCCTGAGGAGAGAGAGGGATTCAAGATCACCAAAAACTAGAAACACAACATTAAGCTGCTGTGATTCCATTCTCAAGACACATTTTGACAAAGAGTGAATAACTTTATATAAAGAGTGATTGACTTACGTATATTTCTGCACCATAAAAGCCATCCTGGTAGACCACACTGTTGACAGAGGATATCAAACATTAAACACAAACAAATATGTCATTATCTATCGAGACAACATCCTGATTTTCAAAACAAAACAGGCAGTAACACCATCTACATGTCTACTGCAAAGCCTTTTGGGAAATTAATTTGTATGACTGAAGATAAACATTGGTTCAATCCTTTCCTTCCTGGGGTTTGCGGTTATTGTGTGGGACAGTCGACTTGCCTTCTCCTGACTCTTGCAAGAGCCTCAATGTTTTTGAGGTTTAGTTAGTTTCTGCAGATAATACATGTGAGGCTACAGCACTAGTCCATCCTCTACTTAAACTTCCTTAACTACTTCAATGCACAGGCTCAAACATGTGTGTCTTCCCCTGCCCTTTGAGGTTGTCGTTGACATCGTGCCTTCGTTGTTCCGCTCAGGACCAGAAACTCAATCAGGACTTTCTGCTCCTGCTAGTTCTATCATGCTGAAAGAATCTATGGCTTTGGGACCTGAGATGTTGGCTGTCAGACTTGGGAGGCAGGCTGAGCAGTAATTTTTGGTTTGGAGTACATCTATACCAAAACACGCCTCAATTCCCACTAGATAGACTCTTTTCCTCAAACCATTTAACATCACTCTATATCTGTGGCTCCACAAAAGTTGAGCATGGGAGTCTGTACAGCCAGTTTGAGCCCAAGGAGGCCCCAGGAAAACTTTAAGGGATTCTGGCTGCATTTCGTCTCGTCTCGTGTTTGTCTGCTTACCCGTGTCCGGGTCACAGGATCAGCAGTATAAAAAACGAAGCCCAAACACTACTCTCCCCAGTCACTTCCGCCAGCTTCTCTGCAAGGATCCCGAGGCGTTCCCAGCTGAGGGGATGTAATTCCTCCAGGTGGTCCTTGGTCTGCCCGGGGGTCTCCTCCCAGATGGGTGATGGAGAAGAGCAGCTACTCTACTCTGAGCCTTCCCGGATCCCCAAGCTCCTCACCTCCACCATATACGCTCTGTAATCTCCTTTTGAGTGACTGGAGAGTCTATGAAATATTGGAATATTTCTTCCAATACAACCAGCACCATTTCGCTTTCCTTTGTCTTCCAAAATACAACATTACAAGGTCTTTTTCTTTGTTTCGAACTATGAACTACCTATTAAAGGCTTAATTACATCCATTTCCCTCCTATCACAGCCACACAGTCAGCGACTGATGACAAACTGCACATTCACACATTATTCCTCTCTCAGCCTCCTGCCTTTACTCTCTGTCTCCATCTGCATTTTTCATCTTCTCATTCTTTCTTTCAACCCCACTACACTCTCTCAGTCATCTATTCTCTCTCTCCACGTCTCCCCCTTCACGTCCATGAGGTCTCTCGCTCTCTCTGAAGCGGGCCCATTGGAGTGTGCAGGGCAGGTCATAGCAGTCCATTCACAGCCAAATAAAGAATGACACATTAGAAAAAAGAGAGACAAATTTGGCCATTCTGGAATCAAAGAGCAATTTTCCGCTCTATTAGAAGGCGGCAGTTTTGTTTTTCACTCACTATTCTTCAATAACCGTGTGTGTGTGTGTGTGTCTATGTCTGAGTATTTATACATTTGTGTGTTAGCTTCTGTGTTCGAGTAATACTGAATTAGATTTGGGCAGTCGTGTGTTTTCGGTCTTGGAGACCTGTCATACAGTATTTGATTATGTGTGTTTGTGTCAGTTGGATGTGTGCATGTTGTGCACACTAGCAGGCACTCACGCTCCATAGGCAGGGATGGGTGGTGGAGGAGGTGCAGCACGGAACGTGTTGTAGACAGCCCGGCCCCTCCCTCTCAAATGGGCCCCTCTGTAGGCCATGGCTGCTCCTGTGCTGGGGTATGGAAAGCCTGTCACTGAGAAACATCCACACACACACACACAGGTGCAGGGGTTAGAAAAACACAGAATGCTGAAACACAAATTTTCACATTTACTTGACATAAAGAATTTCTTCAACCCTTATTAAGATGTTTTTGTTTCCTGCCTTTGTGTATTTTTTTTAAAACTACCATTTTAAAGATTTTACATACTCAGAATCAGCAAATTATATAACTATATATATATATCTATATATATATATATAGATATATATATATATATATATATAAAAGACGAAAACAAGGTATCACAAAAAATTAAAAGTCTATATTTTTCCTTGCTTTCAGGATAAAAACACTGTAAACCAGAATGCCAAAAGAAAACTTCAGGCAGAAAGTTTCACATGTGTTTAGGTTGTTCAAGAGGTCAAGTTTCTGTCTTTATCTGACAAGAGGTCTGTTAATTTGTTTGAGCAGTAATGATGAAAAATCAGCTCCAAAGCCTCTAATGCCTAAATTTCTAATTGTCCATGTCTTTCTGTCTTTATTCTGTCAACACAATAAACTCAAACCAACTTCTCCTCACTGTGAGATCAGAAAAATACAGAATTGATCATATTGACTGTAGCAGCGGCTGACAGCTACTGTAGGCCTCTGAATGAGGCACTCTGTGACATCACCCACTGGAGCAGACCTAGGCACTGTATGGCCCGCAGGCAGGATCTATCCTGCATGATGATTCCTTGTGGCCTGCAAGGTCGAGGATAACCGCACCATTTTACTTAACTGAAATGTAGGCTGGATCTGGCCTGCAGGCTGTACAATGCAAAGGCCTGTGCTAAATAGACAATCTGCTTCCTGGCTATCTGGGGAGTATGTTCAGAGGCAACATCTTTTTAAATGAACGAAGCCACATGGGTTTCACATGTCATGTAATTTGGAAAGAAATATAATTTTAGGAGATAGCAATTTTGCAATCAATATAATTAATACAGACATTCACTTTACACCACAAATATAGACATGTAAGGTAAATCATTGACATTACACAGCATCTCACAGGCATTCTGTGCTGATTCAGACAAGGTGAGTCTAAATTCTTGCATAAATCAAAAAATCCCGTCACACCAACGCCTTAAACTAATCTTTTAACTCCTGCAAACAACCTGACAATGTGAGAGAATTTATAAATTTAAAAAGTTTAAAAAAGAGAAAAGGATGGCGGGAGTGTTTGTGAGGTAAAACTGAGAGTGCTGAGTGAGCTGGCAGAGCGGGCAGCACAGGCTCAGAGGCCTGTGTATAGATTTGGCTCAGTGTTTGGCAGCAGGGACACAAAGCAGATGGCCTGCATTGCTTGTAGCGGTAGATTCAGCCTATGGCCATCCTTCATCATTCATACACACACATAAAAATACACAAACACACACAGGGTGTCACCCTTACCGGCATGGGGTGACATAGTGATGTGATGTGAACTGATTTAGGTGAAGGACCCTGTTCAGCCAACAGGGGAGCAGGGCCAAAAATGAGTTTTCTGAATTCTCTTGCTGATACACATTCATGAGGGTAAATATCATAACAGCAAGGCCATGAGTCCCAGACACATAGACACCAAAATAAAGGTTTCTATTGGCAAGTTGCTCGTTTATTCAATTAACAGTTTATTTTTATTTCCAACCTAAAGATATAAATGCTGCTTTCAATCTTGCATTTCAGCGCTTTGTTTTTAAATTTCAACAAGGAAATGTAATATGTATACATGTACTGAATTCCCATATGTGGAATACATGAATATAAATGTAAAACATGAATATATGCGTGAATATTTATAAAACAATGCTTATAGACATATGGTATCTATTCCAAAAGCCTGTGACCAAATCTGAATAGGTTTTAAATAAATGTGAAGATAAAATGAATTGTAGCAGGTTGAGGTACACCCTGGACAGGTCACCAGGCCATCGCTGGGCCAACATACAGAGACAGACAGAAATGAACAACCACTCACACTCACACTCAATTTAGAGTCACCAGTTAGCCTAAACATGCATGTGACCGGAGCGTCCGGAGGAAACCTGGGCAGGCATGGGGAGAAGATGCAAAGAGGGTCACACATGTCACATAGCATAATATGTATTAGTAAAAAGCTTCCAATTTAATTTGACCTCATCTTTTATTTAGTTCCTGTAATTAATACAGAGACAGTATGGCTCTGTGAACCTTTGGCTCAATCTACCCTTAATGAAATCACATTGAGGTAACCTATTGATTATTGATTGACTTGCCATTTGGTGCAACTAATATATGTTTATTTAAAGGTATGCGTTATTTTTTTTTAAAATTATTTCTCGCAACAGCCTGCAGAAAATGTTTGATATTGATTTTTTTGAGAAACAACGGAAACATCATGGCCTTCTGTACGGAGGCACGGACCTCTCTGAATGATAGACCCTTATTTTAGTATTCTGCTGAAACCTGGCAAATTGTACGCGCTCCTCTTCACAGTGAAGATGTACGATGCTTTACAGTGATGGATTGTGACATAAAAACAGATGTTTCCTGTCCTGTAAAACACCTGCAACTGGTTATTTACAACTGCATAAAATTTATTTTTACATGTGTTGTATTTAACATAATCTAACTTTAGTCTTTCCACCAATATGTGAAGATAGTTGTGTCAAACCTTGTATCCAAGGTTGAATCCCTTTATACCAAGTTTCAAGTTTCATGAAGAAATTTTTACTGTACAAAATATTGATATTAAGTTTAATGAGGGATTTCCTACTACTGTTTATAATGAGACAGCATTAGCAGCATGTCAATATATTTGACTGATACTAGCTGGCTGCAGGTACACAGCTCCATCATTTTGTGTAGAAATCTCAAAATATAAATGTCCATATAGTCCATACACTTAGGAGCATAGCGTAAAAGCTTTGGGCTGTAAACTCTAACAGATACAGATGACTGCCTTGAAAGGAGCCCGGTTAAACTCCAAACAAACTGTATCACCTCCCGAGCACCTTCAGCCCTCGGAGGGGCTCTGGATTTGGATGACTACACCTACTGTCTGCAACAGCAGATAAAAGCACAACCTTCTTCAACGCAAGCATTCAGAGACCCGAACGCTCCCTCCCTCTCTCCTCCATCCATCTGTCTCTCTTGCTCTTTCTTTCTTCCCCTCTGAGGGGTGATGGAAATTCTCCACCCTCTGCTGTTTCTGCCTCCACTCCAACTCAAGACAACAGCATTAATATGGCAAACGGCCAGCTTACTGTCCATTGGCAATTTATTCTGAGCGAAGGATCAATTTCTCCCACCTTTCCCTTCTTTCCTAACATCAGAGTATCCTCAACATCCATATATTAATTCCTCTTTGTGTGTGCCAGTGAGTGTACTGCATGTGTGTTTTCATGCATAAAAAACAACATGAGGACACGTGCATGTGCATGTTGTTGTTTATGTCACGTATATGAATGCAATCTGATAATGAGCTATGGCCTGCACTTGCCACAGCGATGCTATAATAACCCTTGAATCATGGCAGGGCGTCTTCCTGACAGCCAGCAGGCTCATAAAATAAACAAACAACATCCACTGATACACACACATGCATAAAGAACCACACTCTAGGGCTGCAAACACACACACACACACATACACATGCATGCACCTTATCTAGTAATTTAGCATTGCACGAGGGCCTGCTGTTGATGTTAAGTGGAGTCAGTGATGTTCAGAATAAAACAAAAAACAAACAAAAAACAAACAAAAAAAACAAAAAAACAAAACAGCAATCAGATTGTATTTTTATGGATTTTATATATTTACATGTGATGTGGAACAATATGCGTGTGTCTGTTGGCCTCCCTTTGTTCAATGAATTACACCTCCATTCTAGGTTTTATTACAGTGTGTCTAACTAACTGCTCGGAAAATCACAAAAAACCTACATGTGACATTATAACAGGGATTTGCGAGACATTAAAATGAATTATATTTTCGGTGAGCCGATAAACTAAAATCACACAATAATGACGTGGAGTGGCAGAATGAGCGACATTAAAAAGTTGAAGGCCTAATTTAGATGACGGAGGCCAAATTAAGTAAAATTTAGAAATGCACTTCAGGGAAATAGTTTTCCATAAAGATCGCACACGCTCATTCAGAGCTGAAGGGATTGCAAATATCACATCTGATGAATGTGGATAGAGCTCCAGCATACTGTCTTTTTTAAGCACAACACAAGACTGATAGCTTTGTTTTTTTGCGCTTTTCGACTTTGCACTTTTGTTTTATTTGAAGTGTTGAGATTCACAAGAGATTTGTTTTCATTTATTCATCCATCTTCTACCGTTTATCCGTTTCCGGGTTGCCCTGGAGCCAATCCCAGCTCATATTGGGCGAGGACGGGGTACACCCTGGACAGATCACCAGTCCATTGCTGGGCCAACATACAGAGACAGACAGAGATGAACAACCATTCACACTCACACTCAATTTAGAGTCACCAATTAGCCTAAACATGCATTTCTGTGACATGCATGTGACTGGAGTACCTGGAGGAAACCCACACAAGCACGGGGAGAACATTCAAACTCTGCACACAAAGGCCCCAGGCCCGGGAACCGAACCCTTCTTGTTGTGGTGCAACAGTGCTGCCTGAGATTTGTTTTGATGTCAAAAAAATCACAGAAGTCCTGAGTTGGTTTTAAGGCACAGTTTCAAAATACAGCCTGTGGACTTCTCCCTGTGAATGAGAATTTCTTTCATGCTTTCACAGTATTCATTTAGAACCTAGACCTGCTTTATAATCAGAAAAGACTTCAGACAATATGGAACTTTTGATGTTACAACATAAATTTGCTGTTATGTTCACAGTCAAACTGGGCCTCAAATTATCAGTGGAAACACCTTTGGCCTTTTATTCAAAATAGCATATATGAATGATGTGATAGATTTATAACATATTGATTAATCTGTCTGTGGGTGGTGACTGACATTACAGAGGATTCATTTAGATTTTTAATTACAAACCTTTTCATGCTTTTTACTGAGATGAGCAATGCAGGCTTATTTTATATTGCAGTCACAGTAGAAAGAATGGCTGAAAATGCACTTTACTATTGCCTAATTCACTCTACTTATTTTTAACATCATGACAAATTACATCTTGCTTTTTAAACAATCCCAGATTGATTGGGTTAGGAAAGGTGGGGTCAGGAGCTGACGCTGACGCTTGGGCTGGCCTTGGACCAATGACGCAGTGCCAATATGACAAAGGCCAGAGTTGATCGGATGTTGCCCTTCCAACCACAAATTTTTCAGCATATGTTAAAAAGGCCTGAGCCACAAGCCTTGTTACTTTGCTGCTTGCATTTTGCATTTTAATCTTATTTGCTGTGTTCTGGCGAGCAGCTCTGCCAAGCTCTGCATATACTAGCTCCCGTGAGATGTGTGTACACACACACCCACGCACACATACACACACATACGTTTGTCCTGTTTTGCATATACTCAGTCTAGGACACAGTCAATCAATCAGTATTACATTTCCCTCATTGTCCTTCAAGCCCATGCAGTCTATTTTACCCAGTCACCCAAACACACATATGCACACATGTACACACATGCTTAGACACAAACCTTTTTCTCGCCTGTGATGCACGCACATTCCACATAGGCCAAGGCTATTATGCAAACTCTGATCAAAAAACATTAGAGGAAGTCTGGACTCATCAGCTTACCCGACCAAACAGCAGCAACGGATCATGTTATGTGTTTGGGCAACTGTGTGTGTCGATGTCTGGTTGTGTTACGCTGGGACACTTATTTACAGGACTTGAGGACGGGCCTTTTATTTGCCACACTTACAAAGCATTGTGTGTTCATAACAAGCCTTGTTTTCTGATTAGTTTGTTGCCTTAAATTGATGATGTCTGCATCGTAACACATCATTGAGGAGTTTAATGGAATCAACTAATATTTTTTGTTGACTAAATATGTTGCTTAATACCTTAATTTAGTTTTTTATTTTTACAAATTATGTTTTTAACTTCAATTGAAAGAAAAACAGTGTGGAATGTTTTATTTTGAAATGACTGCTCTTATTGACGGACTTGTTTTTCTAACCGTTTGAAGTGAGGATGCAGTGAGATGACAAATCTAATATTCAGCTCTGGGTGTCACAAATTTAATTAAGAGTAAAAGTTATACTAATATTAATTGGCATTTTAATTAGTTTGAATACATGAATACATGGATACTTTGTTATGAACATGCTCTGCTGTAGTGCAAAAAAAATAAAATAAAAAAATAGTCCAAAGGTGGTCACACCAACTGGGCCAAGAAAGATGCTTTCATTGTGTAACTTATTTACTTCACTGTATTTTTGTTTGAGAACTCATAATATTTTGGTTACACAATGTTGCCTTGTGACTGTATTGATTTGTGGGTGTGTGTGTGAGTGAGGTTGTCTGTGAGTGTCTGTGTGCGTGTCAGTTTTTGTGTAACTGTGAGCATCTGGTTGTTTAGGAGCATACCAGAGCGTGATTTTACTGAAGAGACTGTACATTTGTGCTTCAACTGGGCTACAACATTCATAAGTGTGTGTGCACGGGTGCGTATGCATGTGGAGGTCATGCATACACACCCGTGACGGATGGTGAGGTCATCCGTCACTCCTCTGAATGGGATTTGCGCACAATAAACTTGTAGCTGAGCCCAGCAATGGAGATGGAGTGCACTGTCAGCTGGCCAGGATTTATGGAGGCCGATTCAGCTGATGGGTGCTGGGAAAAGCTATCTGATAAAGGGTGATTAATCGCTCTTACATTCCACTTTATATCCTGCTTTACTCCCTCTCCAAAATAGATTAAATGCAGCCATAATTATTTCAGAAGAAATCTTAATCCTATGCGCTTTTGCTTACAGGTGGGAATTCTTTCATTTTTCATTGAGTGGAGGGATAGAATTCGCGACACCTGGAAGAATGCTAAGGTGGGGCCGTGGATAGAAACAGCACATCAGACCTCAGCCACAAGTATGTCTCATGTAGTGAAGAAGAAGAGTAAGGTGTAAACAAAAAGAGAGCACAGAGGGTTTCATCCATCTCTCTTCCTCCGGGGAGACAGGAAAGCATATGGTTTTGTTTAGACTTGGCAAACTTTAGCTGTACCTTGTGTTTTCTCATGCTTCAGGAGATGGAGAACAGTTTACAACCACAGAAAAGTGAACATGCAGGCAATTGGTAAATGTTAGCTACGGCAGCACACTGTATAGTTTCTTTTTGGGTGGTTTAACAGGATTTATAGTTGTCATTAAAAAATATGCAGGCCCTTTCCCCTTGGAGACCCAAATTTTTACCTAGTTTGTCTCTCCTGAATATAAAGTGTATGTAAAATGGACGTAGACTCTGAGGCTCTAATACACGTGTCAAACCGAAGGCACGCGGGCCACATCTGGCCCGGGATACAATCATATCCAGCCCGCAACATTGCTTCAATTGTCGAATTATTACTGGCCTGGCTGTATGAGGGGCCCGTAACACTCATACTACAAATCCCATAATGCAGCACAACAGCTGCCCTGCCAAACAATAGGCTACCTGCGAGAACCCCAATTTCAGCTTCCCTGACGACACACCAATCAGGCATCTATGGATGTTTTCAATGGTGTACAAAATATGTTTTGGTTGTGGAGCTAATGTGGCTGTAATTTAAGAATTTGAAAATTTTAATTTTTATTTATGTTTTAAAGTTTCCAGGAGACATTTTCATGGAAAACAAAATATTTATGTCTGTTTATTTTGGGGGGCAAAATATAGTATTCTGTCTGTTTCAATTCATTTTTTTTATTCAAAACATGGTTAGTTTCAGTCTGTTCAATACATTTTTTCCTGTTTGGCCCACGACCTAATGTGTGCTATGAGTTTTGGCCCTTTGTGTGATTGAGTTTGACACCCTTACTCTAAAGTCAAGCCAATATTTAAGAAGCATACACCTGCATTTTGTCTAATGACCATCAGAGGGCAACTCCGTCGGTCATAAGAACAAGTGAGAGTGAACTGAAGTCGCAGTGACGTCGTAGCAGGTTGACCGTTGGTTACAACATGCTGTAAGGAAGTACTCAACATAAAGCCGCTCAGTTACTTTGATTCCCTGTAAATGGCTAAAATATTATTAGATCAGATATGAGTCAGAATGGGTTGAATGTTCCATCCACTTGTATGATACATGTTCGATGATTACAGCTCAGTGTTCAAAAGGCAAAGTTATGCAATAGCTACTCTTTAAGCTCAATCTAGCTCTACTGCTATATTCAGCATTGTGACATCTTGGGCTTTGTGACATGTCATGCATCTATCAGACAAAAAATAGACTACAGAACAAAATGCTCTCTATTGAAATTAATATTAGTTAACAGTAATTGTGCCTGTTCTTTGAAAACGCATTATATATTTCAGCTTTGCTGATTGCCCTGTTTCATTTCACTTGTAAATGTACAGTAACTGTGGATATATAGCAAAAATGTAAGCTTGTTGCTATGGAGAACGTTTTCACAGCTCCTTCATTTCTGCTGTGAAACTGTCAAAGTTTAGGGATTATGCTGCCATAGATATGTAGTAAATATTTACCGATGCATCGACAGTTCCACACCTCTGCTTGTTAGAGGTTCAAATATTTTAAAATGAGATTGGTTCAGCAGGGATATTTTCTTTGGATGTTTCAAACCCTAATTAATGAAAAGTGACTTTTCTCATTACAAGTGAAATGAGATCAATATAAGACTACAATTAAATGAATTGTACTCAGACTTAATCATGAGTTTGGAAATAGGACCACGACAGTGTCAGACCTTCACTGCATGATTATCCCAGCCAAAAGAATTTGCAATGACAGTATTATTCCAATATTTGTGGAAAATCAAAAATAATGGGATAATAATTATAATGAAAATAATAATTAGCTTTGTTTATTGTATATTCAGTTGTTTTTTTTTTGGCGGGGGGGCAAATCAATTTAAATCAATTATAAATGAGGTAACCAGAACAATAGGCTGGATAGATACAAAAAAGGCAGCAAAATCATGTGAAAAAGAAATATCCACAAGAGAAAACATCTGCCTCATTATATATTATCTTATATGTACTGATCTCATCTGTATTTAATCTTTTAAATAAAACGGTAAATGCTAATACATAAGACACTGACTACATATATACAACAGCCAGATGGTGGTAGAAGAAGGAATGAAAGGCAGGCAAGACAAGGAGCGGAAGGACAAGGACAAGACATCCCAGCTATAACAGTGAGTGAGCAGCCTTGTCTGGCAAATGTGCTGCTGCTCTGTGGGTTTGAATGTGTAGGTCAGGAGGTGTTGAGGAGGTTAATGAGCCAAACAGACACTTATTCAGGTAAAATGGCTGGATTATTGCTTTTAAAGTACTACTTACTGTGTATGTAAATTGAATTTAGGTTTAGGAGGATAGAGAATGGCTGTAATAAAAATATGGACTAGTGTTAAACTACCTAGTGTATCACTGGTGTTTTATAGTATAGGTATGTCTCACCAGAGACTAGATTCACATCGGGGGTCCAGCCCTGTGGTTTGGCTAACATCAGCACTTTGGTCCAGGTTTGGGAAAGATGGTGGTTTTCTGTGAAAAATGTCTAAATTCCCCAGTTTGTTGTTAAGAATTAGTTGTATAAAAAGTAATTAATGGCAGTGCTGGATTGTTGACACAGGGTTTCACAGGAAGTAAAGCTAGAGCTGCTGCTTGGTCGGGATGGTGGATGGAGGGATAGATAGTGGGATGGCGGGAAAGAGGCAGAAGAACAGAAATGAAAGAGATAGATGGCCTCCCTCTGTCGGGGCAGTTATTTAGAGGAGTGCCTTAAAGCTGTCTGAAGAATGAAGAGACTTCACACTAATGAGCAAGAAGAAGTAGTAGACTATCAGCACTCCGAACCAGGTCTACGCACTAATAACAATTGGTGCGTTAGCCTGTTGGCAACATTAATATAGCTCTCTGAATCATAATTGATTTGGGGTTGTTTGCTAAATTTAAATCAGGTCACATGAGCTACACTTGACAAGATGTACCAGGTGCCACAACGGACATAAGTCAAACAATAGAATTTACAATTGTTCCCTCAAACATCCCATGAATTGATATGTGCTAGCTATAGCTATAGTTCAATCTACAGTGTCTTTATGGGAGGTTTAAGGGGATTTGTAGTTGTCATTACAAATTAGGCAGATACGAGGGGCCATCAGGGGTGCTTTCCCTTCTGGAGGCCTAAACATTTGCCTGGTTAGCTTCTAAAACTGGGCATATACTCCGCGGCTGTAAAGTGAAGCCAAAGTTTACCTTAAACATGCTTTCTATCTAATGATGAATAGTGGGCAACACAGACACCCTGTGACAACAGAGCTCCGATTGTATTGAAGTCTGTGATTTTCTGGCTTTGAGGCTTAAAAAATAAATCCCAATTTCTATTTCCAAAATTAAAACAAGTTTACTTTTTTAAAGGAGGGTCCCATTTAGAGGGCAATTTTGGGAGGAAAAAGTTTAAACTGTCTTCTGGAACAAAATTGTCACAGAAATTTATTTTACATTTGATCAACATGTGTATGTCAACATGTCTTTCACACATAACACAGAGGCAAAAATTGTATAGGAGATAAAAATGAAGAGATATTGATATAACTGAGCAGCAGGGCGAATGGAGTACAGTTTATGTTCTTCTACTGTGTGTGAGTCTTTACCTGCATAAAATTCAGGACCATATACTGCTCCGACCACTGGATTCAGCTTCCAGCCTGCACAGGAAACACACACACACACACACATGTGTTAGCCCGTTTTATCCTTCTCTACAGGACTACTACACTGTCATCATTTCCCTTTTAAAATATAGCCCATATACATCTGAGTGCCTCTGTATGTGTACTCTCAAAAGATGCATCTGAATGCTACATTTGAATTTGTTGTCTGGTCAAATTTTAGTATAACTTCTCTGGCTGACTGTAACATCCCGTGTGTTTCCAGTTTTATTTAACTTTCAACTGTTGGACTCCGTAAAGTGTCTAGTGTGATTAAAATATATGTTGCCAATACATACACACTGAGAGTAAATCTTTTAATCAAGAAACTAACAAAATTGGAAACAACTTTTTTCCATTCGCAGGTGTTTGTGTATTTTTGTATGTGCAGGTTTGGGGGCTGATGACAGTAAAGAATGGAAAAGCCTTTCAAGCTGATTCCCTCTGTCTTTCTCCCCTCAAACAGGATCTGTGTGCATGTGCATGTGTGTATGTGTGTGTGTGTGTGTGTGTGTGTTTGTGGGTGGGTGTGTTTGGCCATTTAATTCCCTTCCTTGTCCATCCATCCCCTCCCCCTCTTCCCTTCTTTTACTTTCCACATCCTCCATCACTCCCTGGCTCTCCCTCTTTCCCTCCATCACCCATCCACTCCATCCACATGAATGAGTGTCTGTGAGAGGGATGGAGGAGAAAAACAGAGAGACGCACCTTAAAGGGCCCTCTCTCCCTCTTTACCACTGACTCCTGCCTCTTTTTATTGGCTCTTTTCATTTACCCATTCACTCACTTGCTGCCCTCCCTACCTCCACACCGCCACCCCACCTTTAACGCCCCTCCTCCTTCTCCAATCCTTCTCTTTCTCTCCTGCCCTTTTCCCTTTACCCTTGCAAGAAAAGATTTCACTTCGCTATTTGCATGATATTTAAAAGCAAATCAGCTGCCTCTCGGACAAATATTGATTTCATTAATCAAATCTGAACAACTGTTTTTGTGTGAGAACAGAGTCTGCCGGGTGGCTTCAGTTGGCAGCTTCAAGTTTCGGTGAAGCTCAGTGGCTGGAATTAGATCATAATGATTTACTTCTCCTAATAAATATGACCATCTGATTCTGTGATGCTGGCACTGACATGAACTAATGGGTAAGAAGACTAGAAAGTGGGAACAACATGTCAAAGAAATTAGGAGGAGAGAGAAGCACAAAACTGGGAGAAATTAGGAATATGAAAATAAAGCTGAAGTCTCACCGTTTGTGTAAGGGTTTGCCACCTTTTTGTTGGTCATTACTCTGGCTGTGGCATTGTTGACCTGTCAGCAGAGAGATAGAGGTTAATGTGTGGCCACATATACAACAAGAACAACAACAACACACACACGCATGCAAAAACTGTTCATAGTGTGAAAATTTTAACATTTTAAAACTCTCTAGCCATGCTGACATTTTATCATCAGCTAGCGAGGCAACATGCAGCAAGTCAAAGACCTGATGTTTAACAAGTCCTCCAACCTGAACCATCACATAGGTCATTTGTCGCTTCTCACAGATAGGAACCATAGGAGTGTTTTCTGTATGAGCCAAACACACTGTGAAAAACAAATAGCTAAATATTTGTTTATGATTTGACAATGCAATGGCAGAGGTTTACATAGCCAGCTTGGTTTAAGTAAGGATAAGGGTTCGGGGGTCATGATGAATCATCCAACTTCTCATATCCTTTTCAAGCATTTGCTGATCATTTGAAACACTTGGATCCTAATTAGCAGCTTGAACAAACAACCTATGTGGTCATTTTTATGGGAGGACAGTCAGAGTAAAATCCAAACAAAACATAAAAACGGGAACAAAAGCACAACAAAATCGCAGAGTGGGGTGGAAGTTTAAGTTTGAATCAACAACCTGCTCTTGTCTACTCTACTACGCACACAGCTATAAATTCCCTGCTGTTCATACTTACACAGTATATGACTTTCCCACTTTAGATTATTTGATGGTATCTTGGATTTGCTACTATCACATTCATTTGAAGCTCGGGTTACACTTTTTTGCCCTGATTTTTTAATAACTTCAAAATAGTGCACAAATTATTATTATTTTTTTCCATAGGAGTTAATACTGTGTGCAAGTTTGTCTCCAAGAAATCATATTAATATTACACTTATTATTATTACTTGTGCTCTTATTATAATATGATTGTGCTCTGAAAATCATTATATAACATATTTGCCAAATAACTGAAGGGTCAATTTGTCACTATTTTATATCTTTTGCCAACAGCATTTGCTCTTGTACTAATATATTCATGTCATTGAACTTTTTTATAGTTTTCGATCAAAGGTCTTGGTTGAGGTTAACTAAGTTGGTTGTCTTGGTTAAAAATTTACTTAAAATTAATCAGAAGTGCAAAAAATGGCAGTTTCTACAATGACCACTTGAATGCTCCAAAAATTGGTGCCAGTCAGTTAGATATCTACTCACTGCAGCTAATGTAATTGATTAAGAGAACGTGAAAAGGGTTTTTCCTGTTTCCTGTTTTTTATTTGAGCTGAATGAAATTAAAAATTTTTATTTCTTCTTAATCTTGATGCTAATTACCAAATATCTGCACTGACTGTACTTAGTCTCTTAGCTTAGCTCCTTGACTAGCTAATTAGGCAGCAAAGTAATTAGTCTCGGGTTAGCCTTTTCACGAGATGTCCGGTTACAACGTTGTAAACATAATACTAACCTAAAGTAGTGTTGATACAATCATTCAACTGACATGCACCAAAGTCTCTCCTGCTTTCTGGGACTAAAAATGGATAATGTCATGGAGGTTACATCCATCCACACACTGTCCACCAACATAGGCAGCATAGGTAGCAGTAGTGTATATAAAAAAATATCAAATATATATAATAATTCAGATGAAACTTGTGTTAAAATGGTATAAATTAAAGAAGGAAATGTTTTATTCCCTAGGACAACACATGGTGACAGCGAAATAAAGTCACCAATTTTGAATACATTTTAAAGAACATGGCATATCACTGATCTGTTGGAAAACAAAACCGTTGGTTTTTTTTTGCATTGCACATGCCAGACACACAAACACATGGGACAAAATCCAAAGTGGAATTTAACATCTATGAAAAGGAAAACACTGCAACACACTCACATGGCACTGTATAAATCTGTCTTTTTCTCTGTCACACACACTTACGGATCAGGGTTCGGCATGCAGTGTTCAAGGTGCAGCAGGCAGGTGGGAGAGAAGAAACAGATGTAGGGGGGAGGTAAGGGAGGGAGGACTAAAAGAAGCATCAGGCAGGGAGAAAAGGAAAGAGAGTCAGGGGGGAAGAAGAGGAGAGTCAAAGAAGAGGGGGTTTGGGGGGTATGGGAAATAAAGAGAGAGAGGAAAAGGAAGCACCTCTATTTTCCGTCCTTCTACGATTGTACCATTTAGTTTCTCCCGTGCACGATCAGCATCTGCACTTGTTTCAAATGTTACAAACCCAAAGCCCTGCAGCGGCAAAGAGGTGGGGTTGAGAAATCAAGGGACAAAGGAAAAAAGTCCAGAAATGAAATGATGAAACAAAAGGGCAAGGGGGGTGGGGGGGGAGACACAAAGCACACATGAGAGCACTGCAGGTCAGGATGACGTCTAAGAATCTAGAAGCAGAAGCCAGAGAGACGTCAGGGTGGTTAGACACACAGTGAGGAAAGCTAGAAACACAGGACATCAAACACCACACAACCGCTTTGATCAAATATATATATATACTTAACTTAAACCATGTATTACATCAACACCTCATCACAGCGTGTATATGTGTCTGCATGCTTTTTTCGTTCTCTGCTCATTCTATCACTACAAAAATCTGGACCTAACCGAGTTAGCAGATGAAATGAAAGCCTCCATTGACAATGGAGTTTTCAGTGTGCACATGTGTATGTGTGTGTGTGTGTGTGTGTGTGTCAGCCATAAAGTGCAGTTGCTCTGCTGGTGTGCAGAGGCCCCTGTGGGAGAGCAGATAAGTGCCACACAATTACAATCTCCATGGGATCAGTCAGTCGTGACTCCCTGAGCCCTGGGACGCAGCTCACTCATGATACCCTGTCTATGTGCGTCTCAGACAGGGCCTGGAGATGCGGCTCACTCACGCTGCCTAGAAGTGGGTAAAGCATGTCTCCAGATCCTCCTACACTGCAAAACCTGGTCTATCACACTGAATAAGCTGAAAGCACACAGGGAGTAAGAGCTGAGGAAGCCTCCCTGTGACCACTTATCATCGCTGGTCACAGCCTTGGTGATCTGCATTATGTGTAAATTACATGGTAGTATAAAAGATCTGCAGCAACCCTTCAAATTAATTAGTTGAGGTGTAGGATGTATTCAGGTAGGCAGAAATCTCCAGTGGCTTACAATACTTATCACATCACAAATCAATCACTAATTACATAATATAGATTTTACATAAGAGCTGTATTGGGAATTGCACATGTATAGATGTTCATTAAGTAGCAAATACTGACATTAGAGAAGAGATATATGTTTCTAGATGCTGCTTGTTCAGCACCAGAACCACAGCATACATAATTTTCTGCTATTATGGCCCCGGTGTGGCCATTGAACTTCAATCCCTGGGGCCCATTGAGATGGCATCTGCTCAGGCAGATATGAGGCCTAGGTGCATGTGTAGCTCTTTAGATGTTAAGACGCTGGTGCCAGAAACACACAAACATTTAGTTTCACTCAAGTGATGTGGTGTATCTGAATATAATGCTGTTATATGGCGAAGCCTGTTACGCTCACTGTAAAGTCACTAAATATGAGTGTCTGAAGTATGTAAACTAGTGCTGGAGTTTTGGAGTCTTTCCTCTTTTCGTTCATGTTGAGAATAATTTTTTACCCATAATGCTTTAATTTTTCATGCAGCCCATGAAAAATATAATGATCATAATTTATACAGAAGTGGAAATGAAGAAGGTTTAATAACCCACCAAATGATATATATGTATGTATATATATATACTCCTCTGATTTCTTGGTCTTTATTTGGAGCCTGGTGGTTTTCAGTAAAGAATTTCAGCATCACACCATAGAATTAGTGGGCCCAGATCTTGTGGCTTGTGGCTCACATGTCTCAGCTTCACTCAGCTGTTGCTTCAATTTACATTTTCAATTTTGCAAACCTAACCTCCAGGCTTCATAACGTCTTTCTTGTTTTTCTACAGTCTGTGGTTGCAATGTCTCCTGTGCATTGAGCCCTGGCAATGGAATAACTGAGGAGTTCTGGTTCCAAAACCCCTGCAACTCACTGAAGAACCAGTTACTGGTGTGTTTGGTTCAAATCCTCTCACTCAGTCCCTCCCCGCTCCCACAGGATCCATCCGTGCTGGCTGCATCACTTTTTCTGCAGTGAATATGTGTTTGCAGCTCATTTAGATGTTTTTGGGCTGTTCTTAGAATAAGACAACGAGCCTTGCCTGAGAATATCTGTCATCACAAATAATAAATGTCACTATGTTGGGTGTCTTTAACCAATATCTGAGTGCGGTGCCTAACTAATGGTGCAACTGCTGGAGAACATGGTAGTTTGTTTGTGAGTCATGGCCATCTAAGAACAGAAATAGAGAAGTTCTTTATTTCCCTCAAGAAATTTTGAATATCATGTGAAACTTTCATATATTCAAGGTTCTTCTTTTCAGGAGTGAAAAACTTCAAGCCTGGGTTTGTTTTAAATTTGATGACTGTGTCTTAGAGCTCACGAAAATGAAAATTCCAGTAGCTCAAAATATTACAATATGTACTATGATCATTCAAAAAGCGACTTAGAATACAGAGAAGTATGTATATTTATGCACTCAATACTTGGCTGAGGCTCGTGTAGCGGGAATGACTACATCAGTGTAGTGTGGCAGGAAGAAGATCAGCTTGTGGTTCTGCTGAGGTGTTATTGAAGCCCAGGTGGCTTTCACACTGGCCTTCAGCTCTTCTATATTGTTGGATCAATGGTTTCTCATCTCCCTTTTTGACGATACAACAGATTCTCTATGGGGTCAGGCCAGTTGGCTGGACAATCAAGCACGGTCACATCAGGTCAGCAAACCACTTAGTCGTATTAGTTTCTCTGTGAACAGACACCTGCTGGATCAGGAAATGGGCATTTTCATAAAGATTTTAGACACACTGAAGCATGAGGTCACTGAAGTCTGCTGTAGAGACTACGTTAACTTTGAGCCACAAATAAAGTGGATCAATGGCAGCAGTCATGTCATGTGTGCATATTTCATACATACCTAGGAACCTTTTGCATGCACTGGTTTCTCATAGGAACGATCCCTATTGCCTGTTTTTGCTAATTTGCTTCATATCTAAATTAATATATATTCTATTATCTATTAATTTGCTAGTCAAATTAACAATCTGCATGTAATTAAGGATCTGCTTGAGAGCAAGAACACAAATAATAAATGTTTTATACATTTGTAAATAAATTCAAGGGGTCAATGCATCACTCTCCCAAAAGCAAGACCTTTTAACCATGACCTTCTGAGGTCTACCCTCTTTGGTGGGTAGGTGTCCATGATTGTCGTTTGAAAACTCTCAAGTCAGGACTCTTCCCAACAATTGTGGTTACAAGCACTTACCAATCCCAAGAGATACCTGGTAATAATACTGTATGAATTTAATGTAATTTAACCCAACTCAAAATCAAATATATATACATATAAATATTTTGAGATACGGGATTTCTCTTTTTCTTCAGGTGAATCTGGATGTCAGTTTTTGCAAATTTAACTTTGTTACATTATTCAGTTTTTTCAAGATGCGCCAGAATGTGTGCTGAGACAGTTGGTTAGTCACAGATGAAATGAGCTGTGTGTGAGCCGAACGGGTCACACACCCGGTAGCTTCATGAATGCAGCAGGTTGTCTTGTTATGGATTGGCCTTTGTCTTGTACACAGACAGGAAGATGGACAGACCCTTGTGCTTTGGGGCTGCTCTGTCACTGGTGAGTTTATGGTATGGAGGCAGAAAAGGAGCTCCATTTGATATGCCTGGCAGACACAACCGTTGGACAAAGAGCCAATCCTTTTAACCCATGTATCCTGGGCTGGTCCTCTCTCTGTAATTGCTTCGCTGAGATAATATGTGCGAACGGCACTGGATGCCATGATCCTATATGCATATACAGGATTCACTGCCTTCTGCTGATCACAAATAACACATAGGCCTGCGCCGGAGGAGCAGCAGATAAAAAATACATTTAACGATGTGAAGTAGGAGCGAAATTAATCCTTCTGACATTCTTTTAACATGTATGGGTGTGTTGACTGCACTTCACCCTGCATGCAGATGCTCTGCTTCTTTTCATGTGTGAATAATTCTGGTCTGCGGTTCTGAGGAGTGAGATATGACCAGACAGGCGCAGAATGTAAAGCCTGCTGAAGGAGAAAGAGTGCATATGGAAGGAAACAGTGGGAGGGCTACCAAGGCACGGTTGCTGTCTTGGTAGCTATGTGTCCTTTTCTGTGTTACCTTTTAATGCTCATGCTAAATCAAAAGCTGGTTATCCTGTGAGCCCCACAGCTACAAATGTTCATCTATGACTTCTGCAGCTAAATAACTAGGAACCACTTTGTTGTTGCTTCCTGGTGTCATGAATATGCTATGAAAACCATCAAGTTGAAGAATGTTAGAACATATAGATGGAGTATAATGTTAAATGAAAAGCCGTCCTGAAGTGTCTCAGTGAATTGGTGTTATTAAGGGAAATCTGTATGATGATGAATTACCTTAATCTTTTTTTAGTGCTGATGGTGGGAGAGTCAGACTTTTTGATATGTTTCCTGCAATATCTCCCATAGGTTTTCAGCTGGACCACGATCTGAAGGCCACGGTGCATGCAAAACACACGGCATGAAATGTGCCGCGTGCTTTGCGTGAGTAGTGATTAAGAATCAGCGTAAAGGCTTTGGCAGTAGGCACATAGGAATTTATTTGTCCCCAGTTGACATTCTCAGACACCTACTGTCTGCTCAGTCATGTGGCTACCTCTCTATCCACAAAAAGCAAAGGTACCTACCTGGAGGCATTGCACCAACTATTATGTAGCCTTTTTATTCAAAAGAGCTAATCTTGAACTTGTGATCTATTTGATATGGTTGCACCCATAAGCCTTTAAAGTAATAATTTGGTCTGTTAGCTCAGGGACAGCAAAAAAAAAAAAAAAAAAAAAAAAACGAAAAAGAAAACTTGTTTCAGCCACATAAATGACAAATTTAAAGCTGATATTAGTTAATGCATAAATTTCCTCTTGCAAATTTTCAACGCTTCTTTTCTCTGGAACTTTGATTATGTACCGTTAAAGTATCGTATTAATACACGCAGGTCCAACTGCTGTAGTATGGGTGCACTTCTGCATACTGTAGAATGAGATGTAAAAGGGATTCCAAAGAGATTCACAAGATAAAGCAGTGAAAACATTCAAAATCATTTCATTTAATTTGTATTTAATCAAAAGGAGCTAGACCTTATTTCGTGTATTTCTCTGGTCACATATGAAGCAATGAAATATGTTTGAAAAGATCTGGAATTGCCTGATGATGCTTCCTAACGGACGACATTCAGTCTATCGTCACCATTGTCTCTTTTGTAACTATAGGTATTTGTTTTTTTTTTCATATATCGAGCTTGTAGCTTTATATTGCTAAATGCTATTGAATATATAACACAGTAGTACCATTAACACACGATCTAGGAAACTACAACCTCTAAATTATGCATTATATACATTATATACATTTGAGTCTTGGTGTTTCAATTTTATGTAATTTTTAAATATTTTATATTACCAACCAGCGTCACTCCTGATATTTCATAGTTTTTTGATGTTGCTCTCCCCCCTGTATAAATAAAGCATTGTCAGCTGCAGCTTATTAGATGCAGATATTAATAACACAACATGTGGTGGTGCAACCTCCTTTTAATTTAGTGACGTGTAAATCTGCAACCACATCATAATGATGCAACAGTTGGTGCAACTGGCTCCACCACTGTAAATCTCCATCTTATCCGTATTTTCTAAGTGGCCTATGTTAACATATTGTTGATTTCTCCTTTTTTTTTATCAGTATAGGTTGGGAAGCTAACCAGGTGAGACAGTGTGTGTCTGCAGATTGTGTGACTCCTGTCAGCATTAAGATAAGTGGGAGTGATTCAATGTATGTCACAGTGTATGACAATACAGTGAGGTGTAAAAGCTGCCTGGAGGCAAGTGTCACTGATAGGTCCATAATTACTATAAGACAGAGGGAGAGAGAGAACGAGAGAGAGCTGCAGAAACAGTGAGAGGAGAGGACGACGACAAGAGAGAAGGAAGCCAGGGGACAAATACAGTCAGCTAGAAAATGTGTGTGTGAGAGGGAGAAGAGTGTGTTCATGAAGGCATGGTTACGGTGCACTTACCTTGGAGCCTCGCTCGTTAAAAATAATCTCCACGTCTAAAATCTTGCCAAATTGCTGTCAAAGACAGCGAGGGAGGGCAGGGGGATGTTGAGGAAAAAAAACAGAGAGAAGAAGAAGACAATAATTAGAACATGGTGACCTGCCCCATTTGGTGCTATTCTCATATATATGAATGTATAAGAAAAAAAGAACTCAATAGAACACAACACCCCGCCCACTGCTGTGCTAAAAAATTCAAGCAGTCAAGGTTCCGAATTAACACACTTCTCTTCACCCCACAATGAGATTAATAAAATATCCATTTACTCTTAATGCTGTTTAATGCTGTGTTTGCTCTGTTGTGGTAATAAAGAGGTTGTGCGTATGTGTATGTGTGTTGGGGACGAGGGCTATGCAACGTTAATGAACATTACGATGGTGGATGCAGACGCCATAGAAGTGCAATGTCTCAGCATGCACCACTGATCTTAATGATGCCCATCATCTCGCTTTCCACCTCCCCATGTAAAAAAAAAAACAAAACAAAACAAAAAACCCAAGAAAAAACAAAAAGAAAGAGGGAATTTTTCTAAGCCTCTCATTTATAACAGGAAGTGGGCTGTGGGAGGCTGGGGTGCAAACGGGTTGAGGGACAGTGCGTGATAAACCATAGGTTTGTTTATCTGCTCACGGTGCAGACCATCATAGCAATTACCTGCCAAAGCCCTCTCTCACCAGTCAGTGCCTATAGGTTCTCCTCTGATCCAGATCGTAATGGTCTTAATTGGCTCCATGCTTCACTTTAATTGGCTGTTTACATAGAGTGGTGCTGGTGACGACGCCTTCCAGCACACTGATGCTAAGCGCTAAATGTGGGGTTGTCTTATGGGTTTATACAGGATGAGACATCGGCCTTATAGCATAGCTTTTAAACATGGGAATCACACTTTTATCCTTTTTTCTTCATCCTCATCCTGGACTGGACTGACCCATAGAGATGCTTTAATGACCAGAGGAAAGCTCAGCAGAATTTTATTTTATTGTTTTTGTGTAATATTCTCAGATCTCCAGGTCTCAAGTCTTTGCTCGAGCTTCTGGTTCAAGTGTCTAATATATGTGGGCCTAACGGGCCTGTAGGACCTGCAGGAGCTGGGTAGTTAGTTAGTAAAGCCCACAGATTAATCCAAACAAAACATGCTCTGTTCTCCACTGGGTTCATTTAGCTTTTTAATATTGCACTTCAATTATATATTATCTGTGTTTCATTCTGTCTCTTTATTGTGATTTTTACCTCTGTTTTATGATTCTTTTACAACTGTTAAGCACATTAAATGACCTCTGTGTAGGATTATGTGCTATACAACTAAACCTGCCTCGTCTAATGACAAGAAAGAGTTGCTCATTCATTTATATGCAAATGCAAGAAAATAGTGTTGGAACTGTGGAGCATCACAGGCAGATGGTCAGTAAATATATACTGTTTGGATATGTATATTTAAAAATATTACCTTTTATAACCTGTAGCACGTTACCATGATACCTACAAGGAGCATGGGAGCCAGCATGGGACAATAACTCTTTTTCTAAATGACCACTGATCTGCAACAGCTGTAGAGGCCTTTACCGCTTCTCAGCTTGACTACTGGATACACTGATGCCGAATGTGTGGCGGAGCTGATACATGAGACACAATATAGGATTAGACCTTGGCCTTATGGCTTTTAAACATGAGAAACACACAACAGCTGCTGTAGGAAAACGTTTTTTCTTTTTCACGCTTAAACTTTGTCTTCGGGTTTTAGCAGTTATTCACTGCTGCTGCTCGGCTTCATCACGTTACCCTAAACTTGCAACTCTGCACTGGTTAGATTTAGACTTATGCTGCTCTCAGTGATTACAGCCGCTCAGATGTCAAATGCATACATGCAAAGTCCCTTGTTTCTTTTAAATTGCTTCTTAAAACATAAAAAAAATGTTCAATAATGTCTATTATTCATAAAGATCATCATATTTATTTGGATTTTATTCATTTCTTTGTTTTAACTTTTCCTGTGCCTTTTATTAGCCCTGTCTGATTTTATTTCTTCTGCAAAGCACCCTGTAACAGCGTGAAGAAAAGTGCCACATAAATAAAGTTTATCATCATTCAGTCATTAATTTCATCAGTGTCTTTTACCACTGCTGCTGTGGAGAGCCAAGCTGGTGTCTTTTGAAACAGCATCCCTATAGAGCTCCGACCGTCACTTGACTTCTTTTGTTTACGCCACCATTTTGGCAGTAAATGGAACAGAAAATGGCTAGTGCCGGTGAGACACCCGATTTGGTTCCCCCCAAGTTCCTGTTCCCCTTTACGCTGATTTACTGCTGAGCTGTGCGTAGTTGCTATGTTACCGTACGTACTTAAGGAAGAAATGCAAATATAAACACAGCTGGGTGTACGGAAAGCGAAATGGGACAAACCAATGTGTAGGTTACTGATATGTTATTTATTACATTAAAACAATAAATGGAGAATGCATTTGTTAGACCATTCATTGTCAGTCTTTGTGTAAATGGATGCCAGCTAGCCTAGCTGTGTGAGAGTAGCCTACATTAAGTGAGCCTCACTGCCAGATCACTTACACTAGTTAGTCGATTTGAAATGGGCTGCTAGCTTACTGGTTAGTGTGCTCAACTGACAAATTGATGACATTATTTTTGACGTATAGCATTACTATTGCTTACCATTCATTTGGAAACGGGCGGAGCGCCTGCGAATGACATAATTCTGATCCTCGGAAATACCCACCAGATTGCGTCCATATTTTTTATAATTCACAAGCTCGTCGAACATATTTTTTTCCATTTTACCAGCATGAACATACATTCACGTGACAAATGCGCATCCTAGCCACCTGAATTTATCAACTTTGCGCCCTTGGGAAACTGGGTTGGGAATTAGGTTATGCCCTAGGTTAGTTCCAAGTAAGTGCATGATTTATACGAAAATCAATGATCCATTCATTGAACACTTAAAATATTATTTCCTGAAAGCCTACCCATTATCTGTTATCTCTTGCACCACATGCCCATAAAATAGGTTATAGGCCTACATTATTGTCATTGTGATGATCGAAGTTAAAATGTTGCATAGACACAATAACAGTTAAACAACAAAGCATGGTATTTATTTATCCATTCAAAATTAAAAACAAATCAACAGGTGTGAACTTGGAGCTAATAAATTACAAATATGCAATTAACTCTTTTCCGTTAAAAACAATGACTGGCAATACCGAATGCAATAACAGAAGATCAAACCAATAGGGAAATCTTGTTTTCGCTGCAATCTCACGCAAATCGTCAATCATTTTGTACCACTTTGCTTTCTGTAGAACCAGTTGTTCTGGGTTGGTCCTGTGGGTGACGTCAGTTAACATGGCTTTTCGAGGGGGAACAGGAATTCCAATGGGGAACCAAATTGGGTGTCACACCGGCGCCGCAGATTTTAAGTCTTCTGAATTCACTTCTCACTTTACTTTGGATGAAATTGGTCTTTACATAAAAAAACTAAATTGATTAAATATTACTGACCCGTATAATGCCCCCGCGGTGCTTTTTACTAGTATCTCCGCCAAAAAGGACGTCCCAGACCTGCAGTATCTGGACATATATAACTATTTGATCAACTTCCCCTCATCCTACACAGGGGAATCCCTAAGGGCATACAAAGGTCTAGAGGGCTACAAATGAACACAGTCTGGCCTTGTAAAGACCCTTCAGCTGTGGAAACTACCAGCTAAAGAATGTTGTATCCTCACTGGAAGGGTTAGTGTCACTTTATGTAACGTTAAAACTAAGTTAATGGGCAGTGTAACAGTTAGCCAGTTAGGTACCGTTTTCCGATGATAATAATAATATATTACATTTATAGCATGCTTTTCCATCTAAAATATGCTCAAAGCGCCGTGGGAGAGGGAGAAGGGGTGCACACCTAATCACAACCAATGTGTAGCACCCACCTGGGTGATGCTAATGATAAATTCCTAAGGAGTGGCTATGTCCTGGCTGCAGAAAAGTGATCAATTTCCAAAAAAGAAAAAAAATATCAGTGGCGAGAATGCTAAATGAGTCATCTGTAGCTGATACTGTAATCTATTTTAATGAATAAACAATTTTTTAACTAATGTTGTTCTCTCCCTATCATTGGTATTAAGTAAGTATCTGAATATCATTGATTTCCAGGGCTGTTATCAAGTGCAGATCAAAATGCCAGACCTGCAACCAATCAGAGCAATGAAACATGGGTTAGTCATATCAAAACTGCCACAAATAAAAGGTTGGGATTAGCTCAACAAATATCTGGTCAGGTGGATGGATGTTCAGCCTGATCTGTGGAGAGAAAAACTGAATGTGAACTTGTGATCAAGATGGCGAGCCCAAGTCACATCTGTAGCATTCTCATAGCAATAATATTTTTAGGGCCTGTGAAACATGTTTCCCTTCAAAGGTAATCTCACAAGCAACAGAAGTGTGAGTAAAAATGTTTTATTTTCAGTTTAATTTATGCCCATCTGTAGTCAGTTACGTCTCTTCATTTACATCACTGTCACTCAGTACGTTTACATGCACAGTTAAGTCAAGCTATGGTTATAGCTCGATAAAGCCATCTCATCAGACTTCTGTCCTTGTCCCAGTATACATGGACGGGAGTGAAATTGATTTATTTGTTGAAATCATGTCGCCTCCGCTATGATAGGTGGTGATATGCACTCTTTCAGCTTATGAGTAACGGGCCTCTACCGATTGACTTATGACGTCACAGACCACAACAGAAGTGGAAAGAAAAAAAGACCGGTGAGCTACCAAGTTAACCTCTTTATCCATCGAAAAATGAGCTTTTGCTGCAGACTTTGCCATGTTCGACGCGTTAGCAGTTAGCTGGCTTCTTTTGTCTGACCTCCTACGTTTACTTTTACATTTTAAATATCGTTCGGGTCATAGTTTAGCGCAAAACTTTAGCACATGCGCAGATCACCTCCTCCAGCTCCAGTCCGACTGTCTGTATACATGCAGCAGTAGATCAACTTTCAATCGCATTATCTGGGTGTGTTAGTCCGACAATTATAAACTCGATTTCAGTCGAGTTAACGTGTTTACATGTACTTTAAAAGTCCAGTTTTGGTCAGACTAACGTAATAATTCGTTTTTTTTAGGTGTCATGTAAACGTGCTTACTGAAAGGGTACCACAGATTCAGACACATTTGTAAGGGCACAACATACACTCACAATTTTATCAAAGTAGGTCACATCATTTTCTCTGTCTTTGTCAGTGAAAGCTATGGGGACAGTGCTTTGCAAGACTGTACTTTTGTACGTTTACATGACACCTAAAAAAAAACTAATTATTGCTTTAGTCTGCCCAAAACTGGACTTTTAAAGTACATGTAAATATGTTAGCTCAACTGAAATTGAATTTAAAATTGTCGGACTAACACACCCAGATAATGCGATTGAAAGTCGAGCTACTGAATAGTAGTGTTACCTTAATAACAGCCATGACTCAGAAAAGATGCTGATGTGGGTAATGGTTCATTTTTTGTGACAGTCATGGATAATTGAAAAATCTAAATTGAACAACCATCGTGACTTTTAATCTGGCTGTGTTTTGTTGACCAGTTCATTCACTTTGTTGCAGTATCAACTACGTCATTTCACTTTTCACTCCTATCATAATAACTATGGCAACAATTCACACACAACACACAACAATGAGGTCCTCACAGTGACCTACTGAGAGAAGACCCATGGCCTTGCTTGTCACTGTTTTTCATCCCATGACTTCTGTTACTGCAAAAAACGGTTTTGTGTTTCTACACGAAACTAACATGAACATCAGATCATAAATTAATACAAATGTATCCAGAAATTCAGGTAATTCCCTGGGGTTCACTTGCTTTTTCATCCCACTGTATAAATATTGTATGCATTGATAACTGCTGCATCCTTAATTATCGACAAGAGTACAAATGATGAATATTAAATCAGTGTGCTTTCAAAAGCTTTTAGTGTTCACACAATGTCTGTCTGTATCTAAGAGTCTGATTATTCTGATGATACCCATCTTTAATAGTATGAGGTCAGACTACAAGATGAAGGCTAAACTACTGCAGCGAGGAGGGAAAAACCATAGGCACATACACATGCACATGCACACACAGATATTAACAGTTTAGCACCTCTTTCAAACTGGTTTTAAATAATGGATGCTCTTTAGTCCTTCTCCTTACCTGCTGTTAATTTAAACCCTTTTTATTTCTCTATTATTACTATTATCTGTATTTTTTTTTCTTATAAAAAGAGAGTAAAGTGATTTTTTTTTGCATTTCGATCCTTCATGCACAATGGTGAGGAAACATACATTTGAAGTGTAGTTAATTGCAAAATGAATCAGCTTGAGTGTATAAACAAAGTAAAACTATAAGGACCCCGGTTCTCTGGATGCTCAAATGGAGCCTGTGCATCAGGAACGCAGATGAACTCATGACTACGTGAACTAACCTTGCCAGACAGTATGGTAATGCTCAGCCTTGCGCTCCCACATAACTAGACCTTGAATCAAGTAGTTTATTTCAATAAATAAATAAACATGGAGCAGGCAGCAGAGCAAAGGCAAGGTCACAGCCCCAGGATCAGCCCTGAAGATGAAAAAGTCCACCAGCAAAACACACGTCAGGCCATATACATGTTAGACATGTAGGCTGTATGGTAAATAACAACATGCAGACCATTGATGTGATGTAAGAGAATACATGCACACATAAATCAGAGGTGTGAAAGGGTTAAAATTTCTCTCAAACTCGTGAAAACTTGTGACAGAGGAAGGACGTGTCAGCATCTGATTTGAGACTCAGCATTAATGTTCCAGGTTGTCAGCAGCAGCAGCAAGGGAAGGTTTGTTGTTAACTGGTAAACAAGATGGTCTGCCGGCACTAAATAACCAGAAACATCTTCAATTCAAACAATTGAATTGAAATTCAATTCAAACAAAAGACAAGTCCTCATACTTCTCTGCTCATGGTTCTGTCACCCAAATACCACACGTCCTTGGACTTTCCTCCTGTTCCCAGATTCACCTGCTCACTTGTTTCCTTTTGCAAATCCCTAGAAGTTTCCCTCCAACCTTCATGCTGTCTCTTGTGCTCCTGTATTCACAGCAGACACAATGTGTGCTTCCCTTTGTGCTTGTCATGCTGGGGACTTGCTGCTCTTATCTTACCTGCTGCCTGTGTTTTGCACCCTGTTGTGCGTGTTTTACCTGCCTCCCTGAGCACTTGGGCATCATCTATTATTCTATTAAATACCATTTTAAACTGAGATGACACAGTCACACGACTGCGGGGAGCAATATCATCACATACAGAAATACAAAATTGTTATAGAATGTACACATTATGAGACAATGGACCTTAAACACAGAGATGCAAAAGGCCCCCAGCCCTGCTACACAGGGGCTCAAACAGACAAAAAATTACTTCAGACAATGCAACACCCATTTTCTCTTGTCATGTTGTGTCTCTATGCAATTCTTTGCACCTTTGTGGTAATTTTGTCTGTATCTCTTTCTAGTTCTTTGTTGTTGTTGTTTGTTGTTTTGGGATCAAACAGAGGCTGTAGCCCGTGACCACATTTGGTCCTGGGGTCTTTACATGCCTGGTCAACCCCATTCTGGAATCATATCATGCTTTAACTAATTCCCTCTGAGGGGTTTGTTAGGAAGAGATAAAAACATCAGTTTTTTTCAGACTGACTTCATTTTTTCTCCAGTCTTCACATAATCCTCTTTTTTTTAGGCAGCTCAACAGAACAGTTAATCTCACACCCTGAATGCATTGACGCAACTAGAGCCATGAGACTCAACAAGAAACCGTTACTCACAACTGACGGCAGTAATACAACTACACTCTTGTCTTTGAAGTATCTTTTAATTCCTTGTTCCTATTCAGCTAAAAAATATATGCCTTTAGTACATCAATTGTAGAGGTTATGCTGCAAAATACTCCAGTCGTCCTGTTTGATATTCACAGATAAATGGGAACAAGTCCTCTATCTTAATCCATGGGAGTTTCTTTCCTCTGCCGTCACATATGAACCGCTGGAGAGTCCAAGCAGAAGGGGACCAGAGCATGGTACCAGCCAATAGGGGATCAAAATTTCTGGCTTGGTGGAAAAAAGATATAAAGAAAATGTACTGGATTCATGTACCAGCCAAATAACCTTGGAGCCCCCTCAAGTGTTAACCACTGGATTCACTAACCTGCCTCTTTTCCTCATCTGGCAAAAATCTGTCATACAGGAATTATATACATGCACTCATTATTTTGAGTGCGTGCAATTCATTTTAGTAAATTATTTATTTAACACAATGTTGGAAATTATATTTTTCCTTTTGGTGAATGTACATTTAATGTTTTTTATAACAATATATAGATGAGCTTTACTGGCGGTTTAGTTTGGGTGAGGCAACAGCTCATGAATTTGATGTGGCCATTGGATGCATTTAAAAAAAACTAATGGCTCAGTATGAAGTTTTATAAATGTGAAATGTTAGTTAGTGAAATTAAACAACAGTTATTACTATTATGGCCATACTTACTTGCATGTTGTCATTTTGTGTGTGTGTGTGTGTGTTTGTATGTAGGTGTTTAGTGGGTGGTCCTTCAGATCAGATCATTAAGAACTGGGGCAAATGAAAGTGCTCCTGCACTAAGCCTAATGAGTGGAAAAAAAAGCCAACTTTAAATGTTGTCCACAACGGCTGTGTTATTTCATTAGAACTAATTACTCTGTCAGCCATACCATCGGTGAGGCAGGGCAGACCAATGCAAATGCACACACATGCACTTGTGGAGTCACAATACAAATGCAGCTCTGTTTAGCACAATTCAATTGTTTTGATCGCTATCAATGAGCTGATGAATGAGAAAAAATGAGGTGATGAAGCAGCCTGAAGATTAGTCACTGTTTTTTCACCCATTCATTCATCTTCTATTGCTTATCCGTTTCCCGGTCACATTCAGGGCCATCGCAGGGCCAACATACAGTGACAGAGAGAGACAAACAACCACTCACACTCTCACTCAGACCTATGGACAATTTACAGTCACCAATTAACCTAAACATGATGTCTTTGGATGGTGGGAGGAAACTGGAGTACCCGGAGGAAACACACACAGATAGGCACCAGGACTGGTCACTAAACCCGCAACCTTCTTGCCGTGAGACAGTGAATGCTGCCCAGTCACTGTCTTTTGTCTCAATCAGATCATGTGATCAAAAGCAAGACAAAGAATTAGCTCTAAATATAATCGAGTTTTTACTTTATAAACATTCACATTGTTCAGTTACACACTAACAACCACAGATGCAAAAGCTGGTAAGTATAGTTTGACATCACCCGTATGGATTTATGCATGGGGCCTAGGAGTGTGCATGCACACTGGGAAATACTATTGGTAACAGGTAACACTCCAGAATCCAAACCATTGGGGATGCCGAGTACATGAGGTCAAAACTTTCAAGCAGACACAACAGTGAAACACAGATTTCCAGAAGTACTGATAAACAGAGGCTGAATAGCACTTTAATCTGTTTTATTATCAACACTTCCATTATTATTATCATTTACTCCAAACATTATACACTAATGAGATTCTTGGTGTGCTTACTTCAAATGATTTCTTTTTAATGTAATTACATCTAAATGTCTTATCACGGAAACTACTGTTACTGGTAGCAGTGATACAGTGTGTAATATCTACGCCAGTGATCCTGGTTTCATGTTTCCAGCAGCCAATGCTGTTTTTCTACCATCTCTCTTTTCCTTCATCTATCTCTCTCTCTCTCAGAGGGTTTGGCCTCTGAGGGAAGTCGACTACATTAGTTCAAATTAATGTTCTGTTTTTTTTTTTTCTTTTTTTCGGGGAGACAGAAAAGTGTACATCAGCCTCAGTGAGTTTACGGGTTTCTCTCAGAGAGGAGTGCTGCTCCTTTTGAAACTCAATACATGTTGAGCACAGAAACAAATATAACACTTTTTTACTGTATGGCCTGGATGATAAAAAATAATTAGCTAATAAATTTAGATGTTGGTCCGTACAGTGTGTGGATAGCTTGTCTGGATGAAGCTGAGCATTACAATTACAGTATTTCTTTCTAGCCCAATTACTAAGTAGCAAAATTTAAAAAATTGAAGCCCCTCTGATTCATACTAAACGCTAATCATTTAAGGTGCAGGTTCCTATTAACCTTTCACCGAAGGAGGAGAAAATATAGTGCCTGAATTGTACAAACTAATTCTGATGATTGTTTGTGGTTCTGGCACTGATATTTTAGTATCTCTAAACCTGTGACATCATCGAGAATCACGGCTCTCACTGTCCCCCTCTCTTCCAAACACTCCAATGTTTTAATCAACACAAAAACACTGGTACCACTGGGCCCCCAAAACAAAGGCAAAGCACGGGTTTTCTAACTACCCTCTCAGTGCAAAACAGCCCCATCACTGCACTGATATGTTGGTCTAAATTAGTAGGTTTTTAGAATATAATTACACCTTCCCTCCTTGGAGGCAGAGCTGGTTAGTGTGAAGCCTTATGGAATAATTGGGGAGGCAAATGAGAGTGTAACCACGAACAGGAGACATTAAAAAGAATTCCCTTGCTGGGAACACTGGGCTACCTGGAATGCTGGAAGCCTCCAGAAGAGGTGATTAGGCAGGAGTAGGTGTGTCATTAAAACTCCATTAGCACAAAGCCCAACCCCTGGTGCTCACCTCACATGCATGCAACCACACACACATACACTGCTGTAGACCATGTGTGTTTGTGTGTATACAGTACGTGCTTGTATGTATGTCTGCTGAGTGTCTAATGACTTACTCATCTGGACCCCTACCACAGGGAATGTGACCATAAGGACCCTGTTGCAGCAGACTCACTAAGTGCCTGCTTATTAATTAAACACAGCTTAGGCTCAGGGGACGGCAGCGGTCCTGCATATCATCTTATGAAGTTTCACTCTGTGTGGAGCTAAATGAGCAGAGGTCCTTCTGTGACTGCAGTCAGGCACTGGCAGACATTTTGGCTTGGATCCACTGGCAGACATTTTGGTTCCACGCATCAGAAATTATTACAAGAAACTTATGAAAGGCCAAAACAAACCCCAGAAAAACTGACATGTGGTCAGACTGGGACTGCTTCCCTGCTGTTTGAGTTAAGTATAAAAATCCAAATCACCCTGGGTAAATGAGTAGTGTGAATTTTCAGGCCCAGGGAATTATTTGAGGTGCAGAACTAGATTACAGATTTCAGCCACATCTAGCGAATGAGAGAATTGAATCAGTGAAGTGGTGCTGTGAATGCCAATTATCATTCTACCATTAAAACCCTCTTCCCCGGCCTAGTAATTTCCTTCCAAATGTGTTTTTCTAATTATGAATTAAACTCAAATAAGCTTGGGTAATGAACCCAGTTTTATTCCTTTCCGAAGCTGTACTTTCTCTGCCTCATGTGTCTCTACTGCAACAGTATCCAACAATCTGGCTTTAATTCTGTGTCCTGAGCTGGATTTCCAGAGGTTTTTCAGTATAACTGTGTATTATTGTGTAATTCACAAAGACAGACCTCCAGCTTGTGGCTGCATCACCTTTGATTGAACTTCTTTATATGGCTTTGTTTAACGCTTTCGTATTGCTTTTCTATTACTGCTTTTGCTGAAATGACACAGAATTCCATTTGCTATAATGCCCTAGCTATTGCCTTTGTTTGCATTGTGGTGGTAGTCTAGCAGAACCGTATTGGAAGATTGAGCCAGTTGCTCACAAGTCCCATTTTAGGTGAATGGAGGAGAAAGTCACTGGAGCCCATTGTGGCGAAGGCAGAGCCCAGATGGAATCTTGACTGCAGTGCTGCTGCCCTGCCCACAGCCATTAATCCATAAAGGTGTACCATTAACAGGGAGAAGACAGAAGATGTGTTAGGGTGTATGCTGCATGCATGTGTGTGTGTGTGAGAGCCCTGAAAGGCTTTTACATCCTCCACTGGAAGACAACCACCAAACACAGAAGATCAAAGATACAAAACTGCTGTTGAAGTGGAAAAAAAAAAAAAAGTGAGGAACTTGGTGGGAATAGAGTGCAGTCAGTGGTGCAACATTTGTACCTGTATGTTTAAAGATGGCTTACAGCAGTCAAGTCATGGAAATTTGTATTTATGAAACGCCAGATTGAAGCAGAAATTATATCAGGGCTCCCAACAAGTGAGCACCCTGACAACAGGGACAGGGCAAGCTGCCTTTAAAGAGGCAGTTGGTTGTCTACCCTGAGTCTTAATAATCGCCTCAAGACAAAAATGGACAAGCTAGCTAGACAACAGTCTAGTATGTCAGACAATACAGTTATTGGGTTAACATTTTGGATGTGTTAAAATGGCAAAATAAAGAGACAACTCACTATCAGTAATTAAAATGACCAATTGATTTCAAACCAGAGATTCACACCATTGTTAGCCCTGAAGTGGATCTCTCTTCTCACAGGGCACAAGAATATGAATCCACTGTCCACATTGCAATCTTTTGCCTCCTAATTGTGTAAATTAACATGTTGTCATCCTGGGGTCCCTGGTGAATGGTAAAAGGTAATTGGAGTCTACTCAGAGTGTTTTTCTAATCATATCAACCACTCAAAGTGCTTCACAGTCCAAGCCAATATTAACCCATACACACACATGTGAATATTGATGAGAGATCTGGGACAATTCACATTCAGTATTTTGCCCTCCAGAGCCACAACTGCCGACATTACACTCAGAACTTTTCTTGTCCTGCAACTGATGAAGATAAAACTGCGGATGTCTTTGCTGCCTGCCGAATAGATTTATAATTTACCTAACAACTTACTTGACTTAATTCTGAAACAAATTTTGTTTGTTAGTTTCTCATGTTGTGTTTTTGGCAGCAAATGATCGATACTCTGAGGCTTTGGTCAAGGACTCCTGTAGAGTTAGAGTGTCTTTTGGATGTAGTGGATTCAGACTATTGCTCTGCAGAGCTAAGCCAGTGCTGCAGAACCTTAAACCTGCATTCTATCCAATGACCACTAGGGGCAACTCCACTCGGTACATGCCATGTAATTGCACCATCACTGGTTCAAATCTGACCAAGGGAACTGTGCTGCAGGTCATTCCCCTCTCTCTCCCTGTTTCCAATCAGCCTCTCTGCCAATGACTGTCTGAAATAAAGGCATAAAAAGCCCCAAAAACACATAACAAAAGAGAATAACTTTATAATATTTGAAGCCATAATACAAGCACTGGTGATGAAAGGGTATTGTTGAGCTATAGACCCATTCACCATGGTCACATGACACAATGACACCACTGCAAAACATCCAATTTGTTCTAGAATTTATGTCTCTGAAAACCTCTGTAGCAACGGACCATGAAAGCTTAAAGAAACTCTGTAAAAGGAATATCCTGATGTATCTTATGTTGCAGAATGGAATGTGAAAATGTCTTTAGTTCATCACCCACAGTCTGTATTGTCAACATCCAACAAAAAACCTTTCAAAAAAAAAAAACCCAGACTCTGGGGCAACAGATTCCTTCTGCTGTGTTGTTAACACCAGGTAGGTGCTGAGCTATGAGAACACAATGAAAATATAAGTTGATCTGAATAACCACCATTACATCTAAATGGCTCATTCCCACTGCGATGGGATTTATTAAAATGTTGTTTTCGTTATGTTTAAGAGAGGGTAATTAAGTAATCGGTTCATTACTCTGCTCTTGATTAGCTGAGCATTACGTGCATTTAATATCTCTGCAGCTGGCTCCATTTAATACAGTGACATACAGTTCAGCCCTGTATCAAAGACTTCCACCTTTATTTTTACTTTGTATAAATCTGGCATAGACAACAGCTCAATATGTAAAATATCTATCACATAAATGTTTGACAGGACTCATTGTCAAAGCTGAGATATCACCCACCAGGATTTTTTCTTAAACTTGAATCTTAAGTCTTTTTATAGCCTTTGTTATAAATTCTCAAGAAAGCTTTCTTGGATAATAAAAGTTGCTGTGACCAAGAAAAGTTTCCTGGCTCCAGTTCTCCCAAGGCTTCAGAGACTTGGATCTTCAGTCTTTGTGATCCTGCTACAAAAAGGGCTGGATGACCCCTGAGCAATGTTGATTGTAGTGAGAGCTGCCAGATTGGTTATCTCTTCTAATCCCCTTCTCCTGCACTCCTCATTCCCTTTCTCATTTCTTCTTACAACTTTCCCTTTGCTACCTCATGATGTCATTGGTTAATTCTAGGGCCTTGGAGTCTTCCCTTGGTGACTGATAGATAGATAGATAGATAGATAGATAGATAGATAGATAGATAGATAGATAGACAGATGTACTTTATTGATCTCAAACTGGGAAATGGGGGAAATCTTCAAGAATAAACACACTTGAACATGTACATAAATCCAAATATTCATGCAAACACACACACATCAGAGATGTCACCCTATATACAGCTAATGAGGATACACTCCCTGTTAACCTTGACCCTGAGGAATCCCATTAATGATGTCTCCACTGGCCTTTCCATCCCCTCCTCTTTCCCCCACATCAAGAGCTCAGAGGCTGGAGAGGCGGAGCAGGTTGGCTCCCTCGATGGGCTGACTAGGTATGTGGGCGTTGATATCAGAGGGGAGTAAATGTCCAGCCCTCTATTATATGAAATGTTAGAGCTTTGAATCTATACCCGGTAATTTGTCTGTGTTTGCGTGTGTACAATACATACATGAAGAAATAACTATAATCACTGGTGCATTTGGAGCTGTTTAGAAAAATAACCTCTCAGTGTTTCTCCTACTAGTGTCACACTAGCTGCCCTCCACCCGTCCCTTCTTCTTCTTTGGTAAACAAACCTGCAGACACTTCTCTTTCCCATACAAGAGGCAATCCACCATCAGGTCCCCCACTGGCTTGGACGTCGCCATCTTGGTTTTTTGAAACCAGAAGAAACAAGGCACCTACACCCAAATGCATACCCTGTCTATTTTCATCTTAATGGAACCATAGTTAAAAAAAAAAAAAAAAAGTAAACAACATGTCTTATTGGAGAAAAATTGAAGAGAGTGAGAAATTAAGAAAATATTTAATGAGCTGCTAAATCTGTTGAGAAGTAGGGACATTTTTCCATAGACTTAAATACATTCAGGGGTACACCCTGGACAGGTCGCCAGTCCATCACAGGGCCAACGCACAGAGACACACAGAGACAAACAACCACTCACACTCACACTCAGACCTGGTCATGTGTCACAGCTGCCACACACACACAGTTATAGGTCAAAGACTCAGAATATGTTTTGGACTTGTCAAATTGTTCCTGTTATGTCTTTCAAGGCTGTCATGCTTCTGCACTGAGTTTGAGATGTGACATTTTTTTCTGCCTTACACAGAAACCAGTTGTTTACTTGTTGCAGTTACTTGTGGGTTTATGATCGCGCAGACTTGTGTCGCTCCAAACAACAAGTTCTCGCACACTTGTCAAGATTCAGATTTTCGTAAACAACAGCCATTTCAAACAATGACAGACAAGATGCTATATGATATATTTATAACAAACAGGTAGATTATAAAAACAAAAAAAACGTATCTAAAGATATCTATTTCCATTATAATGCAGTGCTGCAGCCATAAAACACAGCTAAACTAAATAAAAAAAAAACAAAAAACAGTGATGGACAACACTCGCTGTTGCTGCTTTGCAAAAACTGTTACAAACAAAGCTCCTCGTGCTTCTGGAAATGTTCTTCATAATAGCGTTTTCATAGATCTCACCTCTTAAATACCACTGAAGGAAGGGGAGGGAAGGGGCTTGATGAGCTTTACAGTCGCTTATGCTGGTGAAGTGATAGGTTCAGTGCGTAGACAGCAAAAACAGACTCTGTAATAGATGCTCTGAAATCACCAACAACATAACGATTGCACAGGAGCTGGCTGATTTTATATATAAGGAGATGAGGGCAGAGAGGATGTTTTTAATGGGAATGCCACAGGTTGTACCATCAGCTGTCACTGTAGCATGTAAGAGTTTCTGGTCTCTTCAAACTGGACCAGTGGATTCAATCTTTACTGTGATGGTTTACTGTCCATTGCGATAAAATTAATATTCAATTATGCATTTCATTTGTTGATGACTTTTACGTACTTCTTTGTAAACTCAACTGAAACAAAACAGATCAACTGAACAAATTTGCGTCCAGCGGACCAGCGGCCAGGAGGGCTCAAACGGTGCTGACTTGTGGGTTAAAACACAGACTGGTCTTTTGCTGTACTCCAGTGACGTTGTATCCTCAGTGCTGTTTTGGTTTTTCCTCCCAGCCAGGGTTGGCAATGTGAATCCAGCAATACACAGAATCTTAGTATCAGTATCAGGTATCAGTTACAAGGTCAACCACCTGCCAGCTCAGATCAGTCAATTTTTGGTTAGTTGTATTTTGATCACTTCGTTTGATGAAATCACAGCCGTACTGTAAGTCATTGCTAAAATTAAACAACCTCTTTTATTCATGTATAAAAGCTCCTGACAGTCAGAAGGTATTCAGGCTTCTCTCCCTTCTGCCCCAAACTGCAAAGGACAAGCTGAAAGTGTGATTGTCCTCTGATTTAGATATTGGATTGTATCAGTGACGCACATAATTCTAAAGCTGTGCAGCAACAATGAAAGCTTTAACATAGTGCCAAAAAACATACAACACCAACAAAAAACCTCAGCACTTAGAAGTACACATCAAACTTGTGTTGATTGGCTATTCTAAGATTTCTGCTGCAGATCTACAGGTATTTAGACACTGACAGCCTAATAAAAAAAGATCAGTGAAAACTTCCATCTCGAGGAAAACCTCTTAGATTCACCTGAGCAGTCTGCACCGTGCTATTGAACAAACTACAATACAGGCATACGTTGCTGTGATAACCACCATCAGCTCTGGATTATTTCTTAGTGCATCACAGCAAATCTAGACTGAAGTAAATGTGAAAATCATCCATTATCTATACCACTTATCCATGCAGGCTTGCAGGAGGGGATGGTACAAATCCTAGTAGACAAGTTACTGTCACAGGGTTGACAGATAGTGACAAACAACCATTCACACTCACACCTAGGGGAAATTTACAGTTGCCAATTAACCTAATGAGCATGTCTGTAGGTGGGAGCTGGAGTACCTGGAGGGAACCCGCACTGGCACAGGGAGAAGATACAAACTATGGGCTTCGAACCCTGAACCTGCTCTCTGTGGGGTGACAGCGCTAGACCCTTGATTAAACACAGTTGTCTCTGCTCATAAATATCTTTGATGTCCCATTTCACAATTTACTTGAATTTGTCACAGACCATTTTCTGTTCATGGAAAGTAAATACTGTACACTACACTAAAGGAGTGCATGTGAACCTGTGTGTGTGCTGCAGTTGTTATCTCACCCCGAACATTTGCCGGAGGTCAGGGTCTCGGAAGCGGAAGGGGATGTTGGAAACGTGTAACCTCTTTGGCTGCTGCTTCCCAGATGAGTCGTTGGGCTGCAGGTGGAGCTGCTGGGAGCCCTCTGTCTGTACAGCCTCCTCGGCCTGCTGCAGGGAAACACAGAGCGCCTCAAAGATTAGCAAAAAAGCAAAAAAGAAAAGCCACTCAAGTGACATGTTGTTCAGATTGAAAACTAGACAGTGCTGGAATGACGTGTAGAAAAATGGATACAGGAGGATTGACAGAACAACATACTATTGTATGTATTGTCAGTGGGGCTGAATTTACATCTCGCGGAGGTTTAAATGGTCACATCAATCTTTATTTTACTACGGATTTGCTGTCTCTCTTTTTGATTGGGCAAGGGCCCAATATGAGCTGTCAGTCACCAGTCCATCGCAGGGCATCACATAGAGACAGACAAATACAAACAAAAACTCACACCTACGGGAAATTTAGTGTCACCAATTAACCTAAACATGTATGTATTTGGACTGTGGGAGGAAACTCATGCAGGCATGGGGAGAACATGGAAACTCCGCACAGAAAAGCCCCAGGCCGGAAACCAAACCTTCGGCCTTCTTATTGTGGTGCAAAAGCGTTAACCACTATGCTGCCGTGCTGCCACCAAAGTGCTCAAAACTGAGCCTGAGCAAACTGGCAGTACTTATGTTGCTTTATGATATCACAGCAAAGCATTTATCTTTGTCAGTCATATCTCACAGTCCAGCACACCTGGACCCACCATCCATCCATCCATCCATGCATTCATCTTCTACCGCTTTTCCTTTTCCGGGTCACGGGGGGTGCTGGAGCCAATCCCAGCCAACGTTCCAGGCGAGGGGCGGGGTACACCCTGGACAGGTCACCAGTCCATCACAGACAGAGACAAACCAGCACTCACACTCACATTCAGACCTACGGGCAATTTAGAGTCGACCCACCATCCAACCTTGTAAAATTATGTGTTTACCTGAAATCTGCAATATTTTTTTGAATCTTTCAATGTCTGTGAACCAATCAGCAGTGAGCCACAGAAGCTTAACCTGAACTCCAGAGAGAGTCCTACAAAAAGAGATGAGTATTTAAAACCATTATTATATCTTCTGATGGATATCAACACAGGAATAGCGCAAAAAACTGACATTTAAGGTTTCTGTGTGGTCACATTTTGGTTCTTAGGGGTAGAGCAAGAGTAATAACACTGCCTGGGTGTGTTAATGACTTGTCATTTGGGTAAATTTAATACTTTGTACATATTATTCTGAGATGCTGATAAATGGAGTATTAAGTGGAGTCAATTTGACACCAGTGGGAAAGACAATTTTAATTTAATTAACTGTAACCAGTCAGCAACTCCACTTCTGCCATAAGGCACGTGGAAATATTTGAACTGTTCTTATTTGAACATTATGCTCTGAATGTAAACATATAGTCCAATAGCATCCATCAAACTACCTGTCTATATAGAAAAGAGTGAGTTAGATGGGATATGAAATCGACATGAAGACTGGAGCAATGTCAGCAGTAATGTACATGCCTCAATGCCCGCCCTGGTGAACAGCAAGCTGAGCCTGATGGCAGATTTAACAGCCGTAGATTTAACATTTTGAACTTTGGGTCCTGACACTGACAATGAGATTGAAACAGGTGAGGAGTGGCTTGGTAGAACTACTCCACCAGCAAGCATTTCGATGATGTGGTTTGAGCATCTGTTTAGGATCCTTCTCTTTGTTGTGTGTTCAGACCCCAGTTGACACCCAGGACAACCAGAAATAAGTTGAGCCACTAGGGCAAAGTAAATTATGTTTGCTTGATCCATCCACCCATCTTCTACCGCTTTTCCATTTCCAGGTCGCGGTGGGTGCTGGAGTCAATCCCAGCTCACACTGGGTGAGGGCAGGGTACACCCTGGACAGGTCACCAGTCCATCACAGGGCCAACGGACAATTTAGAGTCACCAATTAACCCAAACATGATGTCTTTGGATGGCAGGAGGAAACTGGAGTACCTGGATGAAGCCCACGCAGACAAGTGGAGAACAGGCAAACTCCACACAGAAAGGCCCCATGCCTGGGAACCAAACCTGCGACCTTCTTATTGTGGGGTGACAGCACTAACCACTACACCGCCACACACAGCAAGTTCTTGACTTCACTGTTGACTGGGGCATTCACTATTTATTCATGTCTGCTAGGCTTATCACAGGTTTTGTCTGACTGCAGATAAAATAACTTCCTCAATTCTGCTCTGCATCCCTTAGGCTGGTGAAATAAATGGCATACTTTGATTTTATATTGACTTTTCCTCTTAACTTGGAGGAGTCAGACGAGATGAAGGCTGCATAAAAAACCCAGTTAGTTGTAGCATTAACCATCTACAAATGAGAGTAACTTCTTTCTTTTCCAATGGGAAGAGCGAGCATGAACTCAGCCATGGATGAAGCTGCGGCCTCTGAGAGCAGCTAGCGTTCGCTGAGACAAAAGACTGTGGTGCTGACTGTTGGTTTAACTCTATGAAGGTTGGCAACAATATGGCAACCTGGCTCCGGTCCTGCATTTTAGCTGCTGTTTGTGTTCAGTCACAACAACGAAAATCACTTAAAGAAGAAACTTTGTTGCTAGGAGCCAGGAAATAAAGAGTATGCCCAGACACAAGTGAAAATCCTTCTCGAGTAGAAATAATCACACATTGTTTCAGGCATATGAAAAAAAAAGGCATATGCTTTGACTTCTTTTATAAAAACCAGACTATGCGACTTTACAGTTTCTAATGTTGTATTGATGTATGAAACACAAGTTGCTACTACTAAGTTACTTATACAACAGGGAAGCTGATTTTCATTGGATCCTCTTTACTATTTAATACTTACCCTAATATTAAATCTTTTGAGCTTTGTTTGTGGGACTGCAGTGTCTGTAATAAAGAACTAAAAATAAATAAATAAATAAAACAAGAGAGATATGAAAATAAAGATCTTTCCTCGTATGTCTTGGGCTACATTCCGATTCCCTTCATTTAATCCACTTTTCCTTCAATTGTATAGCTTCCTTGAACCCTAGTCCCTCCCATGGGAGATGCAAGGAGAGAGGAAGGAAAAGACAGGAGAGGAGAAAAAGTGGAGAAACATGTTTTTAGAGAAGTGAGAGGTGTTTTCCTTTTGTCTGACCCAGTGCCAGCTGATGATGACATAGCTGGATCTCAGTTCGACGCAGGTCTTTAATGCTGCAGAAAACATTTAGGATTTGTATTTGCACTTAGATGTATGAAATTCTATTTTAGTGAATATTAAATCAATCCATAACTGAGTCAATATATTAATAACTGGCTTAAGTAAATAATACGTAGATTAAATGAAAATTTTATTTATTATCATTTATTTCAGGGGAATCTTGTTTTTTAATTCCATATTTATTCAGACACTTTCATTCGCCACATTTATTTTCAGCAGTTCACTGAGAGGCTCTGGCACTAAGAAGTGCACCATACCGCCTCCTCGTTTGACAACAACAGATGGAAATAAAAAATGGTTGGAAATGAATGTGGCATTTAGAAATAAAAGTCCCCATAAATAAATGAATGTAGCATTTGGAAATAAAAATTCTCTGGGAAAAAAAAAAAAGAATCTTATTTTTAAAATAAAAAAGCTATTAGTACTTGCTATTTATTTACTAACTAAAATACATATTAAATGCACATCAGTCACACATATTTACATATCGGCATCTTTTATATGACTGCAGTGTCCAAATAACAATTGATCTTTCTACCTTTTTTCCACATACAATATACCATAAAATAAAAAAATAATTTCTGAATTAAGAATTTCTTAAAGCCTTTATTTTCTGAATATATATGGTCAGTGTGATTCCCTGGGTTTTGTTAATTGCTTGTGTGTATTTACATCATTAAGGCCTTGGAAAACGTATGTTTTGTCATACAAATACAACTACTATTAGCCTTGTCATGACTAACTTGTGATGTAAAGTCAGTGAATCAATCCTGTTCAAAAATAGCCTGAGCATCACAAATCCCCACATAGATGAAGTTTCTCCCGTAGCCAATGTCTGTGTGAGTGTGTGTGCATGTGTGTTAGCACAAGGAGCTGGCTGTAGCCTTTCATTAAGTTTAGCACAGTATCAAATGGAACAGCTTTAATGCTGCCTTCCTTTGCCACAGTCTAACAGTCTAAAGGGCCAACATCAGCCTCTCTCTCTCTCTCTCTCTCTCTCGCTCTCTCTGTGGTTGCTACGCTGCCGCTGTTCATGGTGTGTGAGCAGCCAGGCAGGAAGAGGGAATAATTACATGAACAATATCACACACAAGCAGGCCAAGCTTCTTCCCTGTCACTGAGGAACAGCACAAAGCTGTGTAGTGTGTGTGTGTGTGAGGAGGAAAGCTAGACACAACTAATCTATGTAACCAAGCCTCCCTCATGCAATTTACACACACATGCACACAAGCAGCCCGAACTGCCCTAAACAGCTTCACCTGATTACACAGCCAGCTACAGTAGATCTCCCACACATGTTTTCATGGGAGTATTTGTGTGTATGTGTGTGTTACTTACTGAGCTGAGCAGTGCGACTGCTGCCCGCCTCCTCAGGCCTGTAATGGAAGCTATCACATGAGTGCCACCAGATAGGTGGACTAAAACACAGTTAGACGGCTACAGAGCCGCCTTTCCCCCAGAATTAGATTGAGACACATAAATGTGCGCGTGCACACACACACAAATAGGCATAAACAAAAAAACAAAACCACAGTATCTGATGATCAAGTGTTACACATCCAGAAAGTTGGTAGATGCAAAAGAAAAAAGTGAAAAGTCAAAACGGAGAAACTGACATATCCTTACTGTTTGTCCCCAGTCTTGATCAAGCTGTACAGTGACCCCTGTGTTCAAACAGCCTTTAGTTGAGAGGTTAAAGGTCAACAGCCAGTGGATAGGAAAGATCAAGCAGAGCTTTCACATCCACATCCTTTAATCAAACAGAGGGGTGAGATGGTCACCCCAACCACATTCAACTTCTAGTTAATGAATCGATGTGGTGAGCCAAGTCCATCCACTGAGGAAGCCAAGAGCTGCACTGTCACTCAAGAATTTATGCTTGAAACTCAAAATTAGCAACACCATTAATAAGATGAAATTAAAATGGCTTACACATTATTATGGCAACAGGAATCAACTGCCCATAAAATAAAATTAAATAAAAAAAATAAAATAAAATAAAAACAATAATGTATGGAGTAATTTACATGCACACAACGTGACAGACATTTGTAAGACCCTCTCACTTTTGACCTGGCCCATAAAAACCCATTGAGACAGATCATTGATCAGAATCATGTAAGAAACAGAAGATAAATTAATTATAATTTACAATACATTTTATAATAGTATATAATCTAGTGATTTGTAGAAGAATAAATGAAATGAGACACATTTATGACGTTTTTATTCCTGCAGTATGCAGAAAAAATCCCCATCTCTTTTCATGTAACCCTCCACTGCTAAAACATATCAGTAGCCACAGGTAAAAAAATGCACAGACAAGTAAAAGAAGATCCGTTTTTAACATTTGCAGCTGCTCAGTTTGCAATATATTCAGTGTTTGCATTCGACTCTCTGTTAAGAAGTAAGTAGTTCTAAATAGATATAAGTTCAGACTGGACGGTAGAACAGTAAAGACATGTTCTGATTGTAAATGACGTAGATCTGAACTGATCACATAGACTGTGCAGACCTCATTAGAATTTATTGATGAAACCACAACAAAAACTCAAGTTATCGAACATTATATTGTTAAATAAACTCACGCTGACTTTCTGCTGCCTTTTACCTACTAGTGTTGATACTGGCCTCATTGGGAGCCGCACTCTTTAAGTCTCTTCCCCGCTACACCTTCAGTTTGAGCCACCGTATAATAATGATAAACACTTTTGTGGGTGATTGGAGCTGCGGGACCGAACAGACATGAGGCATAAGCCTGTTCCACTGCACTGGTCGCCACACACAGCCACATCTATCTCCCTCCCTCTTGCTCCTTCTCTCTGCTGTATTTCTTTCACATTCAGGACCAGCTAAAGTCTAGGTTTTTCTCCACTACTTATCCTGCGAAACTAAACGCAAGACTGATGAGCGATCTTGATTTTTTTTTTTTTTTTTAACAAAAAAACAAAAAACAAAACAAAACACAACACAGTGTCTCCTTGATATATTGCATAGTGTATTTTTGGACAATAAATGCAGTCTTTTAGGCCACATTTGCTGTGTGTGTCGTGTCTCACTCCTTTATCCTGCAGCAACTATGTCTCTTGACAGTAACAATTACAGCCAGTGACAAACTCTCCACAGTGACTGTAAAACACTCCCAGTAATGCTGACTGTACCAAGTCGCCTCTCACTGGACTCCCCAACTCTGCCATCACTGTCTATATGGTACTGTGCCATACCTTCCCAGCATGCTCCAGTCTTATTGTGCCTGACAGCTTGAAGGCTCCTCAGCTAGAGGCAAGTGGTGGTGCAGTTAACTATAATGTTATAGTGTCTGTGTGACTGTGTGTGTGTGTGTGTGTGTGTGTGTGTGTGTGTGTGTGTGTGTGTATGTGTGTGTACATTTGCAGGTCTGTGCTGAAATACAGCTGAAATACAACTCATTTGTCAGTGACATGCAGTCACCAATGTGTCCCAGTTTTGTGTGTGTGTGTGTCTGTCTCTTTGTATGTGTGTGTGTGTGTGTGTGTGTGAATGTGTAGTTCATGCATGCATTTGCACGCTTGCTTGATCTCACCGCGAAAGTCCAAGAGAATCCTAAAATCCTTTCAAATGAAATCTAACTGTTCTTCTCTCATTCAGTGGATATATATATAATCTATCATACTTTATTGTTTTATGCAACCTTTAAGATTTTGAAGCTCATATTGGGAGCGCAGAGTTGGGGCACATATGACTTTTTAAGGTTTAGGTTTCATGTTGTGTGAAGTGTGATGTCAATAACTTCAGAGAGACAGTACTCAAGTCAGCCAGGGAGGTTTCACCCTCAGCTCCCTGCATTCTCCTCTGCAAACGCCCCACAACTACAAAAGCATCTGGGCTGAGCTTAGTGCAGGGAGGAAACTCTCGTCTTCAACTAACTATCTCCGAACCCTATAACCTTCAAAGCAGAATGGGAAGCCAGGGACTGGTCGCTAAAATATACATATGTTAAATTATAAAACAGGGGTTTGAATGTTTGATTTTACTGTCTGCATCTCATTGCTTACTAAAGTCAAATTCAGCCCACAGCTCAGTTTTATCCCATACTGCATATTACAATAATCTGTTAAAGACCTAGATTACTGAACAAATTAACTGCAGATATACCCACAGGCTGTTGGTGAATTTGATTTATTGATGGAAGAAAAGCGTTTTGTGAGTTGTGTGTTTTCTTAAACGGATTATTATTCATTTTTTATTACAAAGCCCTGACATGTAGGCTTGGGCTTATCTTCAACTGTATCAAATGTTTCCATATGCCATATTTTCAGTATATGAAGATAACAATATTATACTACTGTTTATACCTGAAACATAAAATAAAATGAAAAACCTAAAAAGAATATGATAATATTTTTGTTTAGTGATATTTGGAATGAACTGCATTCTGGATATCACTCAAACCTACTGATGTGGGCTACACAGAGATCCGACCTAAAATCAAAAACTTTTAGATTAACATATCGGGTATTTACAGATCACCAGTGTATGGGGCCACATGAGTGAAGTAATGTAGGATGTTTGGACTGATAGTTTTATTTTTTCTTTAATGTCTGTGGATGAAAAGAAAGGATTAGCCCCTTATGGCCCTATCGGCCCTGCAGTCCATGCAGGTAACTGCAGTACTTCATGATCCTGTGAGCGCAGGGAATTACATTTAATTTGAAACCAATATGAATCTGACATCAATTTTCAGCGACCTATAGTATCTGTCTTGTCACTAGTGAGGAAATTCAGACGCAACTATTTCATCTGACTGGCTGTTTTTAAGTTGCCAATTGTTTCAGTATCTTGTTGGCAGCATTACACATGTCAATAAGCAATAAGACTTCCTTAAAAACTCAGTTCAGGACAAAGATCTAACCTACAAGTTAGATGTAGGATTCAGTTAATATCATAATATTCACTCTCTGGGGTGGACACCGCTGTGTGTTACACTTTGATGACTTTGCATGTGGCTCCTCCTGTCTATAGTAAACCTATTTGCAGTGGACTGATGAGTAAATCCTGGTTCTAGCTGCACGGCAAATTGAAGGCTTCACATAAAAAAAACATGTGGCAAACTACATTACAAATGACTGTGGATAAGACAGTCATTTGTAATCCATCAGTAGATTGAAACATTTTGTGTTTGCATTTTTCTACTAAAGATTTTTCTTTTAGCCCTTTGTTTAACAAAACCCTCAGAAAATTACTTTAACCACCAGACCATCAGTCAAGTCCCCAAAACTTTTTTAACCTTTTCTGATGCCAAATTCTTAATAAAAATACACTGAACAGTCTGCACGCTTCATGAAGATATGGAGGGTTGTGACATAATGTATTGCCTTACACAGGGGTTCCTGATAAATGCCGTGAGCATAAAGTGCAGACTCACCGTTATTGTGTTGGCTGTGAGGGTGGGGGTGTTGCTGTCATTTCCTGGCTGTTCACTATGTGTGTGCGTCGGTGTGTACAGTGTCAGGGCGTGCTCAGCCACCGTGCTTGGTCCCGTGTAGTCGGCCGGTTGGTGGGTGTGGGGTGTGGCGTACTCCGCAGGGATCCCATTCTGTGGTGGAGGGGGGTACTGGGCTGGTGGGAAGGGCTGGGCCATTGCTTCAGGGGGAGCTGGGGCCTCTTGGTTACCCTGCATGGATGGATTGAGACAATGAGAGAGAAGGACAGAGGAGAAGAAAGGAGGAAAACTGCTCAGAAAGGTTTGTTTCTTAATGACTGGTTTACCTGTCTGTGTCATGGTGTCAAATCTATCTCTACAAATGCAAAAAGTTCCTGCTCACAATATATGGCCAAACCCTTCCATCAAAATTAGCGGACACAATTCTCCCCCACGCGCACCCCATGGTGAAATCAGTCTTGCTCTTTTCTCCCAAACTCCTTTCCCACTCTTCAAACAACTTCCTGTCACTTTTCATGAGTACAACTGAGTGAAACACCTTGCGTGCCTCCTCAAAGAGACTCTGAAAGTGGCTATTTGTATTATTTATTGAGTCATACTTCTCTCTACGATGGCATTTTTTTTTTTTTTTTTACAGAAAATGGGGCCTTTTGGAAGCCATATAAACTTTTAGCCTTTACACATGGTCAGACAGCACTTTGTACAACGTAGTTTACTTTAGAGTATACTAGGAGTTTCAATTTAACCTATCCCAGCAAACACAGAGGAGTTTTTCTAGCAAGTTGATAGGAAAGTTTAATGAAATTCTTTAAGTCGGAAACAAAAATTCCCAACTGAAGATGATGTAAGAATGGGATTTAAATGTAAGATTTAAGTAAAATAATTATCCAAGCAAGCACTTAATGGTAGGTGTCCCTTGTTGTGCAGCATTACTCACTCTTTGCTGTCTGCATCTGAACTGTCTGCTATCAAACAAAGGCCCAAATACCAAAACAATATTTAATCTCTGGAGGAAGTGAATAATAAAATAATAGAATCCAATAATGATAATAGTTAAGGTGAAGCTAATGCGGTGATTAGCTGGAAGAATGATGGGGCAAGAAGGAAGACAGTGAATGCGAGAGGAAGTGGTCTTAAAATCCTACCAGTGACAAGACAGGAAGTCACAAATTAACTGAACATCCATGAAACTAGAAAGGAACTCAGCAGAGGACATGCAGTTCTTTTGCAAAGGCCAAACAATTCTACACATCTGCAGCAAACTGTACAAACTCATTTCATCGCCATCAGCATGTCAGATCTTTACATGAAGATCCAAATTGTGAATATCACAGCTTAGAAACCGTCTTGCAATGTTGAGGAAAGTGATAAAATCCCTGGACCCGCCCTTTTAATCAGATATGGCGAGTACTTTTTGTGTAAGCCTGAGAAATAAACTATTTGTAAAAAGCAGAGGTAAAAAGAGAGAGAAGCAGGGAATGTGTGTCCTTCATACATAACGAGTGGAGAATATTGGGGTTTATTTGCAGAACAGAAAATCTGTTTGATCACAACACACCACCTCACCCACACTTAAATCTCTCTGTGGAAAGGTGTTCTCCAAACACATGCACGCAAATGCTGACACAGGGAGCGAGAAGTACGTACACCAAAGGAAAGTGATGAAAATTACGTCCATTATAAGAGATGAGAAAGATCAATTAACTGATACGCCTTTGATGACAAGCTCTGTTTTGAAATCCACATTTCTAATAGAAGTTGGCATTTTCTTCCTCTTCTCCATTTTTCTCCATTTAGTTCTCACTTGCTTTAGTTAGTGTGATTTTCTCTCCTCCCCCCTTTCCTTTACCGTGAGCCTCTCGCTATTTTGCCCCCTGTCCTGGCTCATCCTAATTCACACGCCTGTCAGATGCCTGCTTCCTCCACCCGATGATGATGAATTCATCTGACATATTAGCGCCCCACTTTTCTCCCACGCTGTTCCAAAACTTGATTGAAAATGGCTTAAAAATGTATAAATCAATCACAGCAACTTTTTGAGGTGGGACGAGGCTCTGACCTTAGCTGTTTCCAAAGGTTTCTCTGATCGATAGCGGTATTGAAGTTGGCTATTCTTATGCATGGAGATTGATGGTGTTGAGCATAACAAAGCAGTTTGCCAATGGCTCGCTGACTGTGGCTACGTCGTTCCTGGCAGTCGTTGTTGCCTCCCCAGTGCAGAAAAGCATTTTGCTCAATTTAGGGTTTACTCACTTCACATACAAATGAAGAAAAAATGAATCTCCAGCAGCAAACGAGTCAACCTATCAATAATGAAACAGGACTTTGTTGTGCTTGTTACAGCTGGATACAAGTAATGTTTTTTAAAATCATTTTTGATGTCCAAACAGTCGAAATAAATACTCTACTCACCCAGTGCAAACACAATCTAACAGTTGTTTTCAAGCTTCAATGGCAATTTCAACTGACAATATTTGAAGTGCAGATTTTTTTTGTTCTTTGTGGGTCTCATGCATGTGTTCCTGCCTTGCTAAGATCAGAGATCACGGTGACAGTCAGACAGGCCAAGAAACAGGAGCTGTAGGTTCAGATATTAGTTCAAAGTCAAACCAGATCCAGAGGACAACATCTGAAACTCCCATCACAGCTTTTGTTTTGCCTCATAATGTTTCAAAAAAATTTAAATAAGTCCACAAGCAGGAAAACTTTCATTATATATGTCACTCAATAAAGACTTTTGCTCACTGTAATAGAGTATAGCTCCCTAAAAAAACCCAAAAAATTACATTAAATTTGCCTTATTTTATTGATAGGAAACACCCCGAAAAAGGAGAACAGATGATTACACACATGTTTGTATTGTTCTAGAGCTGATTTGAAGTTTCTATCTTTTATCTGATCTTTTAAGAACTAATGATAAAAACTCAGCTCTGAGACTTCTAATGCTCTAGATATCTTAATGGTAATGTATCTCTGTCTTTATTCTGTCAGTAAAATAAATTCAGAGCAAAGTCCTCTCACTCTGAGATCAGAAAAATACAGGACTGAACCAAGAGACTTTGGCTATACAAGCAACTGACCTAGACTGAGATAGACCTCTGAATGAGACACTCTGATTGGCCGTGACATTACACTTGAGCCAATGAAAGCGTCCAGTGTAGTGATGTGAGAAGATAAAAGCACAGAAGTAAAGCAGCAATGTTCCAGTGAAAGAGTAAGACTGATCCAAATCCAAACTAATTCTTTTAAGTATACTGACTTACGTAAATTAATCTGTGCTTGCAAGAAAAATCTGATTCTCTAGTTTATGGATAAAAAAACAGCACATCTCCAACTCAAAACATCAATAATTAAAAGGACATTTGGAAGCGTATAAACTTCTGTTGGCTTAATCCGGTTAAAAGGATATTTTTCTTTGCCTCTGGTGCCAAATTCTTGCTCATGGTGAGAACAGTTGGGTCTCTGTAGTCACTATTATAATGATAAGAGCTAGACCAGCTCCATTGAAAAGCCTTGATATAACTTCTGTTTTGATCCGTTGCTATATAAACAAAAATTCACTCGACTTGACTTGAGACAAGATTAATAGCGAACAAAAGTCCTGACATCACCTTCCAGCCACTGTTGTTTCTGTAACTTAATACAACCTCCCAGTGAGGGTTTTTCTTTCAATGGCTTTTATGAATAAATTAAATGTCCTCCTAGGGTTTAATAGCCAGATTACAACATTAAGTTGAAGGACACTCAGAGAGCACAGACCTCTGCCAAGGCCAATGTCAGCTTCTAAATGATCAACTTCTGCCCCAAACTCTTTCCTGAACCCTGACTCCTTCCTACAAGTTTGGTGCAAATTGGTTCAGGTGAGTACCAAACATACATTAATCTCAAAATTTTAACCCTTCGTGATTTTAAGGTTCTAACTTATAAAACTGTTATCCTGACTGCTATATCCCGACCTTGGAAATGTCCCATTTTCCTGAGCACCTTGAACGACTTAAAAAGTAATAAAAGTAAATGTAACAACTTGCAGTGTACAGCTGAGCAAATCTATCTGCTGTAAGTAAGTGGACCTTGAATTCATGTCATCTTCCATGCTTTTTAACTGAAATAGTTCTCTCTGGAAATTTGTCTTTCAGCCCCTTCTGTCCCTTCTTGCAGCTGCCTGACTGGCCTCAGTCCATCAAGCAGTGACCTTTCACCCGTGACACCTCGTGAACACATGGGAAATGTCGGTTGTTAAAAGCTGCTAAAAGCGGACAGCTTAAAGGTCCCATATAGCAGGAAGGTAGTTGCCCGTGTCTTTTTAAAAACTAATACTAAAAAGCAGATCTAAGTTTTATATTAACACGGCAAAAATATCAGAGCGGTCAGTCCACTGAGAAACGCACACTGTATTCAGAAAGTGAGCCTTAAAAGTGTGGATCAGGACACAGACGTTGCAGGTGTTCTTTGGCTCTGAATGTGGCTCCCATACTCTGGTCTGATTCCTCTCACTGTTAATCTGAGAGTCTATGCGGGATGGACATGTGGCCTGGGGCTAGTCTTGGTTCACTAAAACAAGGAGCCACATCAATAGGCCTCCCTGCCTCACCGCATTGATAAAGAGCTGAGCTAATATATGGCCACACCTGGTCAATACACACACTGGAGACAAGCACATCCACCGGCACAAATGAGAACCCGCGCACACACACACACTCACACACACACAAACCCACACCCACACACCAGCAGTGAGCCATGAACAAAGACAGTCGAGTTAAATAATGGCAGCGGAGTGTGTGAAGTTAGAGCTGCAGGGAAAATGCGTCACCTGGAAGTTTTCATTATAATATGCCTAAATCATGAGCTGAGGTGTGATACATCTCCCTGTGCACACACACACAGACACACACACAGAGGGTTTGCCCTGCTGGGGTTTAGGTAGCAAAGAGGGATCAGGAATAGCAGCTGAGGAGGAAGAGAGCTAGAGACAGAGTGAGAGAGCGAGTGTTAGAGTCAGTGAACATCCATCATCAATCAAAGTGACTGAGGCGCTGACACACTGAGACATCCCCAGATCCTTGTCGACAAATTGCGCTGGTAAATGATTTCTCCTATCAGCTAAATCATACTATCCATCCCTCTCTCCCTCCATCTTTGCATCTATCTCTCTGCATCAGCCACCCGTCTCTTTCTGTCTTTCTCTATCTTCCTCTGTCTATCCCTTATTGAGTTTATTTTCCCTTGGCTCAGTGGAGCGCCATGCCTGATGTCTAATGGACTCCAGCTCCACTTACATATATTGCACATGCATGATGCTAGCTCTCTCTCTCTCACACACTACACTAAAGCAAAGACTGCCCTACAGGTCCTCCGCGGAAACAGCTGATAAAGATGCAAAGGTTTTCTTTTTAGGCAAGCTGTATCTTTAAAATAATTGCGCCAATAATATAAACGTGTGGTTGCAGTCATGGTTTGGTTTGGTTTAGGTACAAAACTACTTGGTTAGATTTAAAACGCATTACACCCATAAGCATCACGAGACTCTAAACGTCAGTGGCCCCTTCTCGAGGGCCCGACAATACAGCTACTGATTGTGTCACCAAATGTAAAAACTAAACTATAAACTTTAACTTGGAAATATAAAAATATTTAGAAGGGGCACTTTTTAATGTAAGATCATACTAACAGTCTGTTTAATATTAACAGCACTGATAGTTTGAAGAAAGACAAAAAAACTGCTTTGTTTCTACTTCAATGACTTCTCAGAAAAACACATGCAACGGAATTCATCCTATCAAAACTGGTCTTGTCACAATTTTTAATGATGATGATAATGACAATTACAAGGGCATTCCGATTCCTCCCTGCGAGGCTCTGTTTGTTTCACTGTTCTTAAAATCAGGGAAAGCACTGACAAAATGATTTATTTCTCATTGTAGGTATAAGGATTTGCTGTTGAGGCATCTGCAAGATTCTACTACAAAAGAAGAGGAAGGAAATACAAACCGTTTGTGCAAAAAGGTCCAAGAATAAAAATTCAACCATGATGTGGGAAAAGGGAATTTTGCAGTCCTTAACCACACAAACATTGTGAATGAATGCTATTGGTGAGAGATTGGGGAGAGCCCCTGAACATCTGCAGCAATGATTGAGTCATTTTTATATGAAATGTTTAATCCAACTGTTACAGCAGAATAAACAAATCCATTGTGCAAGAATTGTTGGTATGTGTATATGTATGGTGTGTAAATGAAAGAGCTTCATTCATTGCAGGATAAAAGTTTACACGTTCACACACACACACACACACACTTACACAGTGGATGTATGTCTAATATTGATTCCCTTCTCTTCAGCTATTTTCCAAAGTAGCCCAGGGCTTCTCTCCACTCCTACTAACCATTATCCAAGCTCTCCACTGGGCAGGGACGCTCCAGAGCACCCACCCACACACATACACACATGCCCTGCTGCACAGTTTTGTGTGTGTATGTGGGTAGGGTGTAATGTATTGTAATGATCTTAAAGTGAGAGGGGGAGTCAGAAGAGATATGATAGAGGAGCAAAGTCAAAATGAAGCCAGAAATTCAGACACAGTGCATGAGTGTGTGTATGTGTGTGTGCCATGCAACTTGGTACACACTGTCCACGTCCCTCACACTCCCATCGCTACAGCTCAATTATTACAGATTGACAGAAACGAAGCACAGAGGTTGGCACAGAGAGTTGGGGACGCTAATCAGCCATTCACATGAAAACACACAGACACACAGATGTAAAAGCAGTCACATCACCTTTTCTGCAAAGAAAGAAATATATAAGTACTCAAGGCACAGTGCCCACCAACAAATCCTCACCCTCAGAAAGGCTGTAGTGCTCATGCTTGTACAAACTGCAGTGTTTTTGCCTTATGCAGCTTTTTTGGCCAGACTGTAGGAACATGCCAGAAACCTGTTGCTGTAGGGAGTGATTAATATTGATGTGCACTGCAGACATTAGACAGAAAAGAGGACAGAAAGAGGAAAGAAAAAAATATATAGGAGAGTAAGACTGGAGAAAAGCAGAGGGAGCACTCACCCAAAAAAACACTGCAGACATTTTGTCAGTACACCAAAAGCAAAATAGTTGGATTCCACTTTCATTAGGTTTAACATGTTCTATCACCTAAAGTACTGAGGTAGAGGGGTTGAAATGAAGACTTTGCAACTAAAGAGAAATAAAGAATAGAGGACATTTAAGGCTGCTTTACTCAAGCATGGATCCCTTCAAACACTGTGTGTTGAAGTTCACTATATTAACCCATAAGAACTAAGACCCATTTCTCCTTAAAGGAAAATTATGGGGGGCATAAAATAGACCAAACAGACCACATAGAACACATTTCTGACATTTTTTTCAAAATAATAATTTTGTTAATAATTGATTAATAAAATGTGATCTTTTGTTTAAATTTGTTTTAATATGCTTTGAATTGAACAATATAAAATACATTAACTAAATATCATTGAATAAGTTAACTGAGCAGATCACTACAATTTTTTCTTATTGTGACATATATGTCACATGAGGTTTTCCATGACAATTTTAAGGTTAAAGGTCCGATGTGACATATATGTCACAACGATATTTACCTGATTTGTTTTATATCAATTTGTTCATGAAAATGTTCACAACAGTTTAAATGTAATAAAGGACATGTTATGTAAGCATTACAGTTCTTAAATGGTTTGAATCTTACCTTTGGCAGCCAAAAACAAGCTTTTTAAATTTAGCTAGCTCTGCCTGTAGTGGTCACCTGGCACAGTCTTCTCATAACCCCATTTCCAAGATGTCTAAGTCACATGACCTATCACATGACCCACCAAAATGTTTAGTATGTGTTGCTCTGGGACTTCATGAGTTAAAATCAAGGATAAAGCTGTTCATGGAATTTTCCAGAACATTTAAAGGATGTGTGACACCTGTGTCACGGTGGGTTCTTATGGGTTAAACTACGCTCTGCTACCCCTACAAAGATGACATAATGTTTAGAATAGATGTCAAAAAGTTTTTTGTTTATCTTGTTAAAACCTGAACCTTGAACCTGGTGGCATTTTCTGAACATGTAGTTAGGCTTTGAACCTGTTTTCTGGTATTTACGTGGAACCTCATTTGGATGCCGAAACCGACCATGAAGCTACATCAACGCTAGTATGTTTTATTTTCAAAATGAAACTATCTGCATGTGTAATAATTCAACTCTGTTTACTTCACATGACTATTCACATGTATATTGGTGTAAACAGGAAGCAGACTGTCTTTTCTGCAGCTGGTTGCTTAGTTGAAGAAAATACTACAAATTAGGTGCAGCAACAATGACAAACACCAGAACCAAAACATTTCAGTCTAGTTTTACATCTTGTCTCTCAGACTTTCCTGCAGACTTTGGGCTGGCTAGCCAATTAGAGAAAAGGCTCTCAGTTCCAGTCTAAGTTAAGACAACATGAAAAAGTCCGCAAATGTTTTGAAAACAGTAAAAGGTGAAAAAAGTCATCGGAGATATCGAACAGATGACTAGCAAGAAGCCACACTCACACCAGGTGGGCTGCAGGAGGTGACTGCTCTATTTGACAATTGCTGGTTTTAAAGCTCAGTTCCCCGAACATGAACACAGGCCGTAAGGATTTTCTCTGTGGATTGAGCACTAGTCCACAGTATTCACAGAAGCTAGACATGGACATCTGACTTTAGACCCTACTACTACTTGTACCTATAAATGAAAGACAAGCGAAGACATTCACTTGAAACGTTAGATGGGATCAACTCCAGCACCCCCGCAACCCTGATGGATAAGCAATTCAAAATGGAACATGTATCATCATCCAGATATTGATCATTCCCAATGGTGATCAATACAGTTATCAGGTTAGTCAAATAAATGACATCATACAGACACACAAGTGTCCTTTACATAAATGATTATGTGATTATATGATTATTATTAAATGGGTCAATAAGTAAAAAAAAAAAAAAGGGGGAATAAGTCAAAACAGAATAACTATATATATGCAGCGAGAGCGAGAGATGTTCTGATTCCAGCGTGAATAACTAAATATTAGTCAACTCTGTTTTACAATAACATGCATCGTTATCACCATCATCATCATCATCATCATCTTCACCATCATCACCATCAACACCATCAACACCATCAACACGAGAAAGAAATGCAGTTCTGCAAACTTTCACACCCTGAGAAGAGTCTCCTACTACGAACATTAGTGTGTGTGTGTGTGGGTGTGTGTGACAGTGACCCAGTCACTGTGAGTGAGTTATGCATGAATGTGTGACACACAGACGCACACACAGGACTCTGACAGAGAGGCAACGGAATCTAATTTAACACTTGGCTGAGCAGAGATTGGCCAACACTCCCAGTCCCTCGCTGGCCAAGCGGGGACACTCCACGATCCAACCCCTGTGTGCGTGTGTCTGAGAGAGACATTGTACGTGTGTGTGTGTGTATGTGTATGCGTGCAAGACCATAGCCATAGCCAGAGCAAGAAACCCAGTGACAAGGAGGGAGAGAGAGCAAGTGAAACAGAAATCATGTTCATGTTCATGAAGGAGTGGAGCGGTGGTGTTGGTGGAGAGGGACTGTTTAGGATTCAGAGTGTGTCGCAGGTCCGCTGGCTGCCAGCTCCCTCTAGGCCTGCTACATGATATTCACTAAAACCCGTAACAATGGCAAACATATGTAAATCTGCCTGTGTGCCCGATTCAATCAGACCCCAGCACAAAGCCACTGACACTGCCGGCACACCCAGTGGAAGAAGACATATTCAGGGTAGTCACACACACGCGCACACACACAGAGGCAAGTTCTGCCAGAATGTGTGTCTGCGCGAATGTGTCTTTGTACCTTATTCATAGAGACACACACTCTATAAAACCCAGTCTGGTACATGGTCTCATGATATATTAAGTATTTGAGAAAAAAATAATATGATTTGGTACTTCTACTTTCTCCTTATAGAGATCCAGTTATTGTCCACAAATTATTTTTAAAAAGCCTGAATAAAAGTCAGAGAGAATAGTTTAAATTCTTTTCCTCTTACATATAAGATATTGTTCAAGTAATTCTGATGTGTGTTGGAATTCATACCACTAATCCTACTTAACACTACGGCTGACTGACAAACCTTATTGCTGTATTTTACAAACTGGTATTGTTATTTTGTTTTTACTTTTTAAGACAGCTACTCCCACCACTGGATGTTCCCAACTCCCCCAGCTTCACATCCTCATAGCACATGTAGGTTTTCTGCCTGTACCCCAAATGGTACAGTAACCCATGGTGACATCACCCATTGGCTTGCACTGCTATATTAAATCCTTAAGTTATTAATATGGCTGCCCCCGTCAAAATTTTTCTTAGAAACTGGAAGAACCAACATTTGGAGGAGAAGGTTGAACTGAGGAGTAGTGGGAGCTGGATCTGACATGCTCTGTACTCTATCCTCTCTTGGATGGTACAGTCTGCCAATCACACATTAGCAAGAGTTTGATACAGACCCCGTTTTATGATCAACTTTCTACTTAATAAAAAACCATAATTAAAAAAATGAACATCTGAACATCATGTTGAATTGAGGAAGACTTGAAACTATGGCTGGTAAGAAAACGCTGATGTCATTAAAAAAATCTCATCAATCAAGTGAGATTAAGGAACATTTTCGCATAAAAATAAATACAAACTGACTTCTCTTTACAAGCAGGGGATCCAACCCCCCATTGGTCGTTAGACTGAATGCAAGTTCAAGGCCTTTTAGTATTTCCTTCACTCTTCAGACCTGGAATCTATGGTCCACTTTTATTGACAGTCTGTTAGACCATATGAAAATTGTGTGCAACTTTTTCGATCTATTTATCTCACCCTCTCAACGACTCAAAATATAAATCAATAACAATAAGAAAAGCTGTCAGTTGTTATGACCAACTGCAGCAGGGTACAGTATGCTGCTGTGTAATATTGTGTTGTGTTATGTGTGTTATATATTTTCTTTCTTCGTTCATTTTACTCTTCAAATTAAGAAAAAGGGAATTTTGTCGTTTTTAATAAAAGCAGCTGAAGCAAAAGAAATTACTAATTTGTCAAGGACTATTTTTATCAGCGGATTAACACTGATCACACATTTGGTGCTCTCGTGAGTGTTTAGTGCCAATTGGTGTGTGCAAGACGGAGTGAGTCTTTAACAGAGAGGTAGCACTTATTACAGTTGCAATACATTACAATACATATTAACAAGGTGAAATAATTGTTGGTTTGTGTGTTTTCATTGATGTTGACAAGAAGACTAGGCGAAATGATTCACTTGTCTTGTGGCAAACACACACACACTGATAATTATGAGGATGCCGTGAGAATGAACAGGACCTTAAGTGCTTGGCTGGGTAACTATTAGCAATCTCCAGCTTCCCTTTGGGACTCGATCAGATATCATGAGCCCTTATGAGCCACCACTCTCATTCCTGTAAGGACTGACCTGTGCTCAGTATGTGCTCAGATAAATTGATATGTTACTGGATTTGTTTGCATGCGTATTGTATTTTTTTCCCCCTCTCTCTCTCTTTCTCTGTCTGTCTGCACTTTAATAAGTCAAAAAGCCTCAGGGGTATTAGACCATGGGATTGCTCTCTGGATAGCACGAGCTGACCTGCTACACACACACATGCATGCATACAGTATCGACTGTCAGCCGTGGCCACTGAAAGCTATTAGGCTAAATGATTCTAACCTGGCTGTAGAAATAGGCTGTGGCCAGCTCAATCAAATGAGAGTGCCTTAGACAGGGACTTTATCAATAGTGTACAATTGAGCCAGTGCTGATACAGCTGAATAAGAGAGCAGGGGAAATCGAGCCCTCCCAACTCCAACCCATTCAGTCGAAGGTGGATAAGGACAAGTAACAGTGTTTTCATTCAGTGTGAATGAGTGAAATAAGTTGTTCCTTTGGGTTTCACACAGAAGTATAGGGATACACAGGAAACCATGTGCACGTGGCAGGTTTGGGTCGGGACCATCCTTCAATAGAGTTGATAATGAAACATTTCCTGCTCTAACTCAGATGGTAATGAAAATAAATAATATTTTAATGATAGTTCTGAATCTGCTTTAGTTCCAACATGGTTTTTGTTGGTAAAATTGTATTGTTCAAGTCCCTGGCCTAGGCCTCTGCAGGAGCCATTCCCTTTAATGGAGAGAGAAGCCCTGGTAAATTTTTGATGCTTTAAGACCGATTCATTGTAAAAGGAACCAGAGCAGAGTGATAACAACACTACATTATTCATAGGGGCTCTCCATCACTGCACTCTTTCTGTCTAAGGCAGAGAGAGAGCGAAACAGAAGAATAGACACAAGGGAGATAAGACAGAGAGCAATGATGGGAGAGTGAGAGGGATGGAGGGGAGACAAAGAGCTTCGGAGGGCAGTGAAACTGACAAGGACAATATCCTACTTGGACTTAAAAAATGAACAATCGATGTCCAAGTCAAAATACATCAGTATCACCAATATCCAACATACTAAACTCTAGAAAAAGAGCTCACTTTTCTGTGTGTTGGGATCCAGCTTTACTCTAAAGCCCAGATTGTCACAGTGGCTCAAAACACCTCCACCTGCTCCGGAGGAGTGTCAACACTGGGAACAAATATACTGACAGGAAAACAGAAACAGGAAACAAGATAATATTCACTTATTAGAGATCACAAGTGGCAGAACAATATAAGATAACTTCTAACCCAAGATTGGTGTATGGTAAGTGAACTGACAGCACTTCTCAGTGCTGAGAAAATATTTCACCTTCATGAGTGAACTTAAGTTTTTGGACAAAGCTCTTTTCAGTTTCAGTGTCTTCAAAAGGTTGCATATTTTCTTTTTAGGTGGTATTTTCTACATGTACTTTTCCAGTTTCACAGCACTTTTCTCACCCTTCTCTCTGGATTGTTTTTGTCCTACTCCCTATAGTGATTGGCTGACTGTTTCCTGAGTGACACCAGTGGGCCAGTGCTGCCTAACAGATCATACCCTACCACTGCAGCTTTGTAAAACGCAGTGGAGGTCAGTGATGAATTGACAAATACCTGCTTTATAATAAAAAACGATATGAAAATCCATGTTTCTGGGACCATAAAAAATATCTTGGGTTCAAGAGCTGCACACTCCTGAGATCCCCAAATTTGATACTGCAGTAATCATCTTTATGCAGCAGAAATGCATCAGATGGTTATAAGTGATGTGAAAAATGGCACTCACATGGATGAATCAATTTCCTTCAGCCGTACAGAGTGTTTAAGTTCATAAATTTTATGGCCCAAAACTGAAATATTTTGGTTCAATCAGTTTTCAAGCTCTGGTAAGACCTCTGTATATGACCTGTCTGACACTAAACAAGAGCTAGAAAGAGGAAAGCATGTAGCAGGTAATGAAGCAGATGTTTTCATTGGGAGTTGGATAAGTGCCCACCTGTGCAACCATGCCTGTGTTTGGGATTTTAGTTCAGTTAAGTGATGTAGCTATTAACTGGAGTGTGTTCCCAGCGAAAATTTATGATCATGGAGTTGCATTTCTCATAATTTGGTCAGAGGGGAATATTTAAAAATCACAGTGAGTCAACACCTTAGCAGAACAAGTTTACCTTTCCAGCTAACAAAAGGTCACACCCACACAGCTGATTGGAGCAGAAGAAAACACTGTCTTCCCTACCAAATGGGATTACCATAACTGGATCTACTGGTCTGCACTCCATGCCCCAGTTTCCATCAAGTCATGTGCCCGATCAATGAGCCCTGTCTCATGTGGTTTTACAGGATATGCTAATCTGTTGCCAATTTGGGCACAAAGAGTGGGGGATTGGGGTATGCATGAAAATTAGGGGATTTGGGTCGAATGGGAACCACAAGGAAACCTGGGACCTGATCAATTCACCAATGACCACATTTTTGTCTCTTTTTTTCCTAAAAGCCAAGGTCTGGCAAAAGTTAGGGGGTACTTTATCTGAGTTAACAAAAACAAAAGACGGAAAAGTATCTTGCATTGCATAGTGTGATGGAAGAATAGGCAAAGCCACGAAAAGCAGCTTAAATATCATATATATATGTTTCTCATGTGTCACCCACTGGTTGGTAAAACTGCTATTTTGAAACCTGTGTGTGCTACAGACTGTACAGTCTGTGAATCACACAGTTGCCACAATGGCCTAATGCCTACCCTGACTTAAATGAGTAATTGAGACCATGCACTCAACACACAAATGTTTACTAAGGTGATAAATTAGGGTGTAAAAGAAGGATGATTTTCACATCAATTTCACTTCATTACAGTCAGACTTGTATATCCACTTCATATGAAGTCTACGATGATCTGATGATCACCAAGTTCCGCCTGTCCAGTCGTAAGAACTACCGTTGGATAATAGCGTAGGATTTAGCCTTTTATTTTGAAAATCTTGTGTCTGGAAATGATGGAGGAAATCTAAGTATTATCCTAATAGCTCAAATTCCTCTTATCCAGCTGCCATATAAAGCATTCTCCAGCCAGGATGGGACTGAGACAGTAAGTCACACTAGAAAAGGTGATGGACATTTACGACAGACAGTCAGGGTGCTCTAAACTGTTCTCTTTTGACCCCTGACACCAGAACATGCTTTTGCTGATGTTTAAAACGTTTTCTTTCTTCAGTATTTATACATGACAAGTACAGTATACTAATGGGTTATTGAACGGTATATAAATTAATTGAAAGATAGTTATGGGATATAAACTCCACTTTTCCAGATCCTTAGTGGTTTTTGTTGTTCAGGAAGAGTAAGCCAATGCAGTGCAGCACCTCTTCCTCCAACGCTGAGGATGCTGCTCTGCTCAAAAGCAAAGGTAGGATGCTCTTGATGCTGTATCTGTTAGTGATAAAAGTTTTTTTTCTTTTTCAATTTATACGTGTTCCACTGGAAAAATGTTGCAAAAGGCCACATGCACACAGATGCAAACATGCATATACGCACACACTTGGAGTAAGTGTAAAAGGCACATCCACATGAACTGATGCAGGGAGGGACCTGGTGCAGTAAATAAAAATACAATTTCCCAAAGTGACACTTCCATTCTGCTCAGTGCCCAGTCTACTGCCTGTAATTATTTTAAACATTCAGAGATGTGTCTTTCTTTGTGTGAGTGTGTGTGCTTGTGTGTGTATTTTTAACCCCAACCTGAAGCACAGCATGCACGCTCTCACACACGGTCCACAGAGATACATAATATCCTGCCAAACCTAACCCATTCTTCCGTGACACACACACACACACACAGAAACCCAAATTTCATCCCTTCATTTAACTGTAATAAAAGGTGATTGAGATGCCTGTTCAAGCTCCAAGATAGCCCCTAGTCTGCTTCACACAAACAACCCGGTCACACACACACATATATAAAGTTTCATTAAACACACCTGATGGAAAAGGACTCCATGTGGCAAACTTGGGCGCAGTGTATGCTGTAATATTGATGGTACTCTCAATAAGAACAGTGATCCTGCAGATGCTGTCTTTGATGGAGAGTTTCTGTTACATTGAGACACTTAGGTCCAGTGTGTGCACCTAGACACACTCTATTCAGAGCCAAAAAGCAACCTGGTGTTTGCCCACTTTACCTTTTCCACTGCTGTGTGTGTGTTTGTGTGGCTTTGTATTGCACTTTAAAAAATCCCCAAATATTTCAACAGTACCTTAGCACCCGGGGACCTATTTTTGGCCTCTCTCCATCTCTCTTCCAGTCTGTCTCCTCCCTTTCTCATCCACTTGTTCCTGTGCTCCACTGCTGCCATGTCCCTGTCTGCTTGCCCTGACTAATGGGTACAGAGTGCCCCAAAGTACCCTGGAGCGTCGCACGCACACACAGACACACATACAAAGACACACGCAACCACACACACACACACACACACAAACACTTGCTAAGGATTTCCTCAGGGAAAGTGAATGGAGGAGTGGACTGAGGTGAGATGGGGGGGCTTTCCCACCTGCTGAATAGCTTGCATAATGTGTTTTGAATAATGCAAATGTTTGAGCCAGCAGTCATTGGGTACACCATGTTTCCTTGTACAAAAAAGAGGGCAATAAGGTCAGATGCTGAAGTGACCATGAACTATTTATGCAAAAGACAAAGCAGAAGAAGAAGAAGAGGACAAATGTGGAGCAAACTTCTGATAATTTTATCTCCATTCTCTGCTTGTCAAGTTTTCATTTGTTTTATTCATGCTGTCGTCAAATAAAGTATTGTCAAGGCAGGTTGTCCTAAGTAATGAAATAAAGTTTCAAGAAATGGACTCTCCAGAGGATGAAGCCCTTCCATTTAGGCCAACCTCAATCTTTCTTTTGTTTACTCAATAAAAGTCAGAATTTAAAGAAAAAGTTGGAAAAATTGCGTTTTTTCACTCCAAAGCATTTAACTACCCTTTTCTTTGTCCATTATATGTCTTTGTTATTCAACAGCATAGAGTGGCAGAATATGGGGCGGTAGTAAAACCAGAATTTGTCTCTTTAGCCCACCTATATGCTATAACAAGTCAGATAACACCTGCTCCCCTTTTTTTTATAATAAATCATTTGTATTTAATTTTACTTTAGTTTAATTTTAGAGCGCCATGATTTTTTATACAATAATTTAATAAAAGTTACTTAGTAGTCATGGTTTTGGACAACAACATGTTGACGCCATGGCTAGGCTGACCGAAAGACCACTAGTTTTCTCTTACATTTCTTCATTCATTCATTCATCTTCTACTGCTTATCCATTTCCGGGTTGCGGGGGGTGCTAGAGCCAATCCTAGCTTACACTGGGCGAGGGCAGGGTACACCCTGGACAGGTCACCAGTCCATCACAGGGCCGACACACAGAGACGGACAGAAACCAACAACAACTCAAACTCACACTCAGACCTACGGACAATTTAGAGTCAGCAGCTAACCTAAACATGCATGTCTTTGGACGGTGGGAAGAAACCGGAGTACCCAAAGGAAACCCACGCAGGCACGGGGAGAACATGCAAACGCCACACAGAAAGGCCCCAGGCCTGGGAATCAAACCCACAACCTTCTTATTGTGGGGCAACAGTGCTAACCACTATGCCCTCTTACATTTCTTCAACACAGAAAATACTTTTTCATGTATAGCCAGCCTTGTGAGTGTGTGTGTGTGTGTGTGTGTGTGCCTGTGCATGTGTACAAAGTCGTCTAAGGACTCCTGAGTACTTTGGTAGGTTTATCTTTTTGCATCACAACCTAGAAGATACAAAAACAAAAGTCACAAAAGTTTTTCTTGTTTACTCCATTGATAGCACAAACCTTCCACTGTTGGCATTTATTAGCATCTTTTTACTCTTACATTCTCAACAAATGTGGTTGACAAGCACAAGTTGGAAGAAAAGATCTTTCACTGATTGAACATATTCTGTATTGTCCTGTTAGTACAAAAACACTGGAAGCGTTCTGTAACAGCCCCCGGATGCTGGCAGAATCAATTTGGCCTTTTAATGTTCTGAAATGTTTTTTTTTTTTTTTTTTTTTTACACTATCAGTTAAGAGTAATAGCGTAAAGCAGGAGTAGGCTGCTCTTCTCGGGTCCAGCCGACCTTATCTGCGCGCTCCTCCCGCAGTCACAGAGTGAAGATTATTCTCTAAGCGCTACTTTAAATCTTTCCTCCTTCCTCTCTGGCCTTTGTGATCTCAAGAGACCATTATCACACTGAGGGGTGAACATGACCAGAGGCACAGGGTGTTTTCTATTTGAACTTCCCCCAACCCCAGTCATTTCTTATCAGAAGAAGTGGAGATGGGCGGTAATTACGGAGGGATTTCACACATGCTGGACTCATGTCTGACTGTCTGAAAGACTTTCACTGTGACACATGTCTGAAACGAGTTTCATCACATAAACTTAAAGACCAGACGAGCAAAAGGTGAAACACACTGAGGGATTTCACAAGTACGTCGTTATCTCCTCTGCAAAAAGACATTTAAATGTTTATTAAACATTTGAGTGAGCCAGAGGTAAAATTTTCTAACCCCAGAATTCACACCCCAGCTTTTTTTTTCCACCAATGCTTTCAATCATATCTCATGATATTTCTCACCAAATACACCCGCTAACAGAAGTTCTAAACATCCATCAAAACACTTTACACATGAGTGCTCATTAATTAAGACTTTAAATCAAAATAAGCTTGAATCACATCAAAACACGGCTTGCTAACATGGGCGCTGTGCCCTGTTGTACAAAGAAGTCAGATTGTGTCGAAGTCTATGTGAGGATGAATCAACTTCTCGCTTGATTTATTATCTCAACATAATGTTAATTTTTTAAATTATAGTCCATTTAGCGGAAAATACACTATAAAGCAGGGGATGCATCGGGGCGTGGCTACCCTGTTATTGACAGACACACACAACTGCCTGATAATCAGGATCAGGTCAGGTCAGATCCAGCACTCTTTCTCCTCCAAATACATTTACAAAGTCTATTATATACATATGTGGATTTAACCTGATTATATACTGTAGGAAATTCTTAACCTATGAATAGGAAGAATACAGACTTCAGAGATTAGGTTTCAGGTATTGGTTGGTTCCACAGAGGGGAATGCTTGTTTTCTCTATTTCATATATAATAAGCATTTAACTTGATTAGAAATTTAAGGAAAGGAAAAAATGTTATGTACATAAATGTAGCTTCACTAAATATCATCAAATTCATTTTCTAAATTAAATGAATGTATAAAAAGAAAAACAAAAATCAAAAGTGTAAGGGACTAATTTCTTATTGTCATTTTGCCCATCTAAATTTTATTTCGTTATCTATTTTCCACTTGTACAGCCAATTGTTTTCATCATATTGTTGTTAGATTACTTAAATTGTGTTCGCTTTATTTTCATGCTGAGTGAAAAACAGAAAAGAAAAAAAAATCCTAGTCTAAGTTAAATTGAATTCTTTTTGCACATGGTTGTCCTTTCCTAAGTCCTTAAGACTTCTCCTTTACATGCTTCCATTGAGGTTGAGGATAAGTGGTTAGGGAAGGAGTAAGGGAATGAGGCTATTTTGTTCTTTACTGCCACAGTGCATGTCTTCAGCTCATTTAAAACAGGAACAAAAACAAAAATCGTACATTTGTATTTTTGTTCAGTGCATATATGCGGGTGTGAACCTCTACATACAGCACACATGCAGTCTATCATGCTAACATTATTTCAGTGACACATAGAGAAACTGACACAGACACTCCTTCAGTGTTCAGAGAGGGTAAAAGGTCGAACTTTAATTGAGTGTGCATGTTGCAGTGTGTGCAGCCTCTTTGAGTGTGTGTTGGGAGGTGATATCTACCTATCACTGAAAGGCTGGAAGGACTCTGGGCTTGGGAGTGCTGACGTTGGCAGGATTAGTCTGGAGAGAAGTACTTTTCATTTCCATTCACTCTAATATCACACTGCTCCTGCTCTCTCCTGTATATACTGTAAGACTGTGTACACCTGAGTGTGTGTGAAATCGTTTCCTCCTCTCACCTCCGAACGATTCATCACATCAGGTGTTAATATTCCTAAAAGTCAGAGGGAGTCATAAAGCAGGAAACTACTTGGTGCTGTGGTGAAGTTATTCTCTGTCCTCCCACACTAAAGTTAAAGGGATGATAGTCTTTCTTCACGGGATAAAGATGGTTTTAGTGAATAGTGGGAGCTGGCTCTGAGAAGCAGCTGTTCCATATTTGCTCCTTCACACAGTGTAAATATGTCGTGACTGTAAGAGATGCACAGACACAACAGTGTGGATAAAACACTAGGACCAAAAAGCTTTCTGCCTCCCGGTGCTCAGTGAGCTCATTTCTTCCTGTGAAAACACGGAGGCAGATGAGCTCACCAGTGTGACACACTCTGTGACCAGGCCCGACTGGCCCACAGCAGATTAAAATATCAGACAAAGGTAGAAGTCATTTATCTCTGGAGAGAATAACTGCATTTAACCTAGGCTGAGTGGGGCCGACTGTAATCAACCTGTGATGCTTTTAAAACTAAGCCACCTTTCATCCAAAACTCATAGCGACTGATGTCACTGAACCTGCAGCTGCGGCCTGTTTGTGTTTGCACTGTGAGATGATCTGGTTACTGTTCACCCACCAGCTTCATACAGCTGTGGAGAATCCAACATGTTCCGGCTGCTGCTCGGCCTAAAAGCTTTTCCCTGGCTAACAGCTTGGAGGCACAGTCCCTGAAGATGATGATGATGGTGATGCATGGTCTGGCTGACCTTTTAAATCAGACATGATTGATATAAACAAATATTAGAGTGGTTTTACTGGCGGTGCCATGGTCACAGCACAGCCTAAAAATTGATTTGGTTTCCGAACTTCTTCCGGGACAACATGAGTGAAAAGCGGGAACTCCTAGTGCATTTAGAGATGTGTCGCTCATGGACCAAATCAGCATTAGCATCCCTATTGGGAAGAGGCAAAGGAGCATTAGGAGGAAGCTGCAGATGCCCTAAAGTACAGAGACGGGTGTTTGCCATGGCCACACTAACTGCTATGGTGCAATGCAAGCCATCGATGTCACCTTGAGACCTTGAGTGGTTCAACTTGTGAGAATTGATACATTCATAGTCTCTCTGCTCTGCTCATCACAAGCATCATCACTATTCTGTCTTGTAACACCCCACCATCCATAGGTCCACCATGCCACTCCAGATTCCAACTCCGAATTCACCTGGAGCATGGAGGAGATTTTTTATTTTATCATCAGCACCCAGTTCCCTTTTCCTGTAGACTTAAACGCTGTGCTTCAGGGAGGGTCAGAGACTAGAGGTCAGACTTTACATTTAAGAAATCATGCTTGTTTGATTTCTTTCTGAGAGTGAGCAATAATAAAACTTATAGACCACTGTTTTTTTATTTATTGGGGGTCTGAGGGGTCATAAGAGTCAGACACTTGGACAGCAGGTTGCATAGATTATGTAGCAAAGGAAAAGGAAAAATGGGGGTGGCACTGCTGGGTGAAGACATGTTTGAGAAGATGTAGCAGACATGATCATCATGAATAAGACATTACTGTGAATGAAAGTGAGAGGGTGTGAAACCAGACAGGGACCCAGAGTAAATGATAGCTACTTTTTTATCAAAATTAACTTTCTTTTTTTCTGGCAGAGGAAACAGAAAAAATATGTGACAAATATTTCATAAAATTTAAATTACTGGTTTACGCTGCATCTAATCACAGTTAGGGCAAGAGCAAGAGCAACCCTAAAAAACTCACACGCACACACACACACACACACACACCAACTCACACAGGCCAATTAGAACTAATTTGATCACTTGTCTCTGAGGAGAAGTGCTGAATAAAGGGGAAACAAGGGAGAGGAAATCAGCACGGACACAAATCATCTGCAGCAAATAAAGTAGCAGTGCTCCCTCATTTTTTTCTCTGTCTCTCTCACACACACACAGACACACACACACACACACACACACACGCACACACACACAAACAGTCACTCCCCTTTTGTCCAAGATATTTCCTTGACAGTGCTCCCCCCTTTTTTTCCTCTCTCTCTCACACACACTCACTCCCCTTTCTCATGTTATTTCCTTGCTCTTAATTGCATTTATTCTAAGCATTTGTTTAGACAGTTCTGACATTTATTCCAATTATGATTACTGTACCATGTTCAGATTAACTTACCAGGAAGGAGTGGAAGCCGATAAAAGCCGTAAAAAAAAAAAAAAAAAATTGTCCAAATACTGTTGAGTCACCATTTAAGGTTGAGTTTATGAGGCAAATTCATAGTCACAAAATGCTTTATTTTATGGTATAAAATATCTATTGCTGAGCAGCATCCATAAAACAAGTCGAGGCTTAACTTATTTATGGTGGCGCTCCCTCGAGGCAGAGGGAGGAAGAATGCATCGTTAGGAAAATATTAAAAAGTGAAGTAATTAATAAAGTAAAGCAGGATACAATCAGGCAAAGATCTACTCCCGCCATTAAAAATGATTCAGGATCACCAGGTATTCCTCTCCCTGCTAACTAAATAGGTCATAATACATGAGCTGGAACCGAGATACGCACACACATATTAATTAAATACATGAAATTGACTGAAGAAAAGATTAATAAAGCACAAAAACAACAGAATTAACATAATTTCCTTGTAAAATAAAGGTCTAAACAGGATCACAGCCAAATTAAAAACATTAAAGTGATCAAAACCAGACAGAAGAAGACACGCTCAGTATTCATCCTCCTCCTCCTCCTCCTCCTTCTCTACTACTTCTTCATCTCTGTAAATCTTAATGAGCTTCACTGGGCCCTATCATCAGAGTGTACAGTACAGTAGTCGTGTGTGTGCATGTGTGTGTGTGTGTGTGTAGTGGAAAGGGTGGGTTCAGGGGCTTCCCTTCACTGCAAAGCAGAGATATAGCACTTCATCAGGATCTATGAGTGCAAATGAGGGAGTGAGTTCAGGGAGGATTCGGGGGTGGGGTGGGGGGGCAATCAATTATTAAGGAGAGAACATTTTTCACTTATTACTTAACTAAATTCTCCACATCCACACCGCCTCTCGTCCAATTCATCCTCCTCCATCCTCCTCCTTTGAAGAGCCCTTTGCACAAGCTCCAGGTTTACACTCACTCTCTCTTGCTCAGGAACATACTGCAGCAACTACATCTAAAACGCTCCCCCATAATGACAAAGAGGGCAACAACCAGTGGCAACCTACTAACCATCGCTAAGGAAACAGTTGTGGCATTAAGAGAGTGCTTTAAAATCGGGTTGTCGGTTCAGACTTCATAGCAATGTGTGATACAGAGGGAGAAAGGATCTGATTGGCTGATTAAAGCTGACTGAGCGGAGAACCAGAGATATTTAGCTTGCTTAAGCCAGAGTGCAAAAGCTGTGGTACAGGCTGAAAAAAGGCCTCAGGCTGTTTTCTTCCTCCTACACATTTTATTTTTGCATTAGGTTACATTTGTTTGTTTGTTTTTTCCATGGTCAAACCTGCCTCTTAACAGGAAGCAGAACCAAAGAACAGGGTCGAATGTTACACAAAACATGTGTGTGGTGGCTTTTGTGTGGCAGCTGCTGTCTGTCCCCCTGCGGAGAAGCCCAGTTCTGCGTTCACACCAGCTGTGGGGCAGCTCCCGCCAGTTAAATCTCTCCACTAGATTAGCATCTTTATGTAATGTTGGATTTATTTTCATTATCAATGAATTTACGTCTCCAAAATGCCACTGTCTTCACACGGAGCACCTAAACTGTGGACTGGTTGAAAAATGAACAAGTATATTTCCATTTTTTCAAGTTGTGACATATTAATACACAGACCAGGCATAGAGACTCTCGTAGAAAGTGTCACTTGTGTGTTATGTTGCTGGTGTGATCATGACACCAATTGGTCTTTTCTCTATATTTGTTTTAATATCATGCAGTGCAGCAGCAAGGTGTGAGATGCACATGTCAAGCAGCCGGCGCGTCAGCTTGACCTGCTAACATTGGGACTGAAATGAAAACCAGTGTGATCCGCAGATACCGCACAGACATATCCAGTGTGTTTCTGGCCTATTGTTGCTTGTGTTGTTAGGGTCTTTTAGGGTGTCTGTTCATGTGATGTTACCCAACTTAAAGGTTCCAGTAGTGCACACTGCGTGCTGATAGACTGTGAATTGGAAGTGAAATCATTTGCTTCAGAACTGAGATGAAAACATTCCAGCGTGAATATAAGATTCAGCTTTCAAATACACAACACCACAAGTCCAGAGGTGAGGAATCCAATCCAACAGCTCAGGGAGGAAGTGGACACATACATAAACAACACGACCACACAAAATATATGATCTATAATCAACTGAACTGGAATCAAGTGGTTTTTGTGTGTTGAATCATTTGACAGGTTTCTCAAACCTGTCAATAATGTAATATTTATGTATATATATATATATATATTTTTATCAGTTGCAATTTTACTGGCTAAATGCTTCATCAACAAAAATGTCACTTCTAATGTCACTTGTACAAGAAGCCTGAATCAACATATAAATTGCTGTAAAATAGCTTGAGTTTCTTTTATTTCTTTACGGTCACACTAAATCTGGACTATTGCAACCCAACCAGAAACTGGGCTACCGAATATCACCTGCCCTCATCAGTGTCTTATTGCCCATGCCATCAACGTCAAGTGCAACATCAGGACGTCTACAGCCAACATCACTGCAACATAGAAGCTTACACTGACATGTTATTGGCTTTTTGTTGCGTTGCTAAGCAGCCAAAGTACCATGGGGAATAGTGACATTGCATTAATGACCAAGTCCAAAATGTGGGCATTTGGAGTCTGTGATAATAAGTGTAACAGACCACTGGTGCTAACTTTTTGGGCAGCTCCAACCAAATACACCACATGCATCCTCAGTGGTGTTCAGAACACCTTTCTCATAATTTTGTTTGCAGTTCCCTTCATAATTTTGTCCCCCCATATTTAAGAATTCTTGTCCACTAATCTTTTGTGAATAATACCTTTACAATAATGATTTAAAGACAAGATCCAAGTCATGGCCAGATGCAAGCTGGGTAAAGTGACAGCTCATGATACAGAACAGAAGATGTGATGCTACAAGAGGCGAGATGAAGAGATGACTCTCCTCTTGTAGATGAGAAGCATGAATGGAGAGGTGAGCGTGTGCCAGCTGCTTTAATGATCTCCCAAAAACAAGTGACCACTTTAATTAAAAATCTTTTCCCACTCATCCATCATCCTCAAAAAGCAATCAATCACACAGAGGAAGCAATAAAGAGTCACTGAGTAAATTAACTTGTGATGTTATTTTTTTTTTTCATTGCATGGGACGGGTTTTTATTTTCCTGACTGTGCATTTTGCTGCGACAATTTCGCTTTCTTGCACATGTGGTTGTGTCTTCATGTCACTGACTTAGCACTTAAAGAAAAGTCAAATTGTAACGTGAAGAATTTTTTTTCAGCTCACCGTTAGCAGTCAGCAGCAATGACAGCCAATATCAGCCAGTATCTAGTTACATATATTCAGTACACAAGCTGACTTATACACAAGCACAAGATGTGCACACACACACACACACACACACACAAAACAAACTACACGTAGGTTCACAATGGACAGACAAACGTGTCCACAAGTATGCATAAACTGAATATTCAGGTAGATTGCATTTGATGCATCAGCGCACCTCAGCTCAAATACACCTACTGTTTAACGCACATTTTCACACACACACAATATGAAGCCTCTCTCTGGTTGGTTTCCTCCTCTGTCACTCTGTCCCAGTAACATTTGCCAACCCTTAAGCTCCCTGATGTGGAAAATGGACTTTATTTTTATGGTGTGACAAATTAAAAAAAATTCTAGCCTCACACCATTAAAGAGGGGTGGGGCAAGGGTAGAAGAGATATAGAGAATGAGTGGAGGGGTAGAGAGGGAGAGCGAGTGAGAAAGAAAGAAAGAAAAAAAGGCGCCCCTGGCAAAACTAATCTCTGTGGTCTTCTAAGCATCAGTAACCACACACACACACGCACACACACACACACATCCACATAGGTCTATGTTACTCTGCAGCAGCAGTTTTCTACCTTTGATGGCTTTTGTATCAAACTTAGTATGATCATATTACAGTTTTATTTTGCCTTCTTTCTGTTCGACACCTGGTTTTATTCAACATTTCATAAGTGTCATGTTAGAAATTCTTAGACGCAGCGTAACCACTGGTCCCTTACAAACAACCATATATGAAATTCAGGCCTTCACACTCATATGTAACTTGTAGGGCTGTGAAACAATATTTTTTTTTTTATCAGATAAATTTTATTGCTGCTAATTTAATTTAATTTAATTCAATTTAATTTAAAACTATTAATATTCATTCAATATGAATTGTGTTTCATCTTGTGGGGCCACAGAAACCATCTTTCTTTTATAGAAAGATGGGAATATACAAATACTTAAATACTTGTGTCTATTTAAACTGAAGAGCAGATGTGGTGTCCAGATTGCAATATATATATTAAAAAAACACCAACATTATATTTAGAAAGAACTCTTTTTCTTTCTTGCTTTCTTTATTTTTTTTTTGTAAACAAACAAAATGTTACCTGGAGTGGCGAGATATTTTCAAGCCAGCAGTGTCTGCTTTCCATGGGCTCCTGTATGAGCTGACCAGTAGTGATCACCCATCACTACTGACCACTTCTCCAAGGGACAGTCCTTCACAGTACGGCTTTGCTCCATACTGCCGGTCGCCATCATGGACAGCGACTTACAGCAACTTGGCTTGGACAAACTTCAATAGCACACTACCTGATATGTGTCACCAGGGAGTGTTTTTTGGGATTTTAAGATGCGTTAAAAATTTTAATCAAATTAAACATGTACACACACACACACCAGACATTCAGATACTTTATGTGGAAACTATCGTTGTGACATCTGGCCTGCATTTGTTCAGCACTGAGGAGAATTTTTGATGATGAAATCCGTGAAGTTCAGAGCAGTAGTAGTTCACACAGTTACGAAACAGTAGAGAAAACTGTATCGCCATGAAACCAGACACCCGGATCTGTTACTGTCCATTTCAAAGTGAGCATATAATACAACCAAAGAAGCGCTACCACACACGCACACACTGCGTCATAAGCAGAGATCAAAATCACTTGCTCACCCAAACCCTGCCTTGCTTTCAATCTCTGTCTTTTTGACGCATACCTGCACAAGCCCCTCCCCATCCGCTCACTCCTTGTGGCATTAAACATTCATGAAGAAAGCAATTAGCATACCATATGTACCGAGCCCTGAGCAGAGGTCGCAGGTTCGACTCCCAAATTCTTTACTGCAACAGAATCTTACCTCGGGGACGTGTTAGTGAGTGTGTGTGTGTGTGAGAGAGAAGAGAGCGAGCATTAACATAGGAAAAGAGGGCTCCCTATAAGTTTGTGTCATTTCATTACAATCTGACTTGCACAACTTTGAACAGGAAGGGCGTGCTTATGAGAGAGTGACCAAATGTGTGTGTGTGTGCTTGTGTGAGGGAGAGAGCAAGAGAGAGAGAGCAAGATTATCAGTTGTGATTTTTCCAGTGTCAAATTCTGTGTGTGAATGTGACAAGAGCTGTGTGAGCAAGTGAGGGAAGATAAAACTGAGGGAGTGTGAGAGTGATTAAATGAGTCAATAAACGATTGTGTGTGTGTGTGCGCGCGTGTGTGTGTTTAGTTAAATAAGCCAGTAAATGCTTATTTGACTGCTGAGAGTATGTGTAAACAACAGCAAAGTTAATCCTACATTTTGTTCCTTGGATGTCTATCTACGCCCATCATGTAACTGAAGCTGCTGCAGTTCATGCGATGAAGTCTCAAATCAAACTCATATGACCCTATTGGGTTGTGTTTTCAAGCCTCCAGTTCTTCAACATCTTGGATATTTGGAACCAAAAACAGTTTATTTCCTCTCAATCAGACCATAATTTAAAAGATAAACATCATGTTGTACTGAAGATGACTTGAAACCAGAGACTGAGACAGTAAACTGATAAGAAAAAAATGTTTACTAGGGGGAAAAATTTGTGAAAAATACCTTCATTTTCACATTGACTTCAATAGAGTGTGAATGTGTTTTTTAACAATGCAGTCACCCCTGATGGGCATTTGATAGAACTCAGCTTTAAGGTTCTTCACTATGGAATGAAGGGTTGCAAAGGCTGTAAAATAGAAAATACACAATTTCTACCGCATGCTACACACTAGCTCCACTTGTAGCTGTCCTTGGTGCTGAAACGACAACATGAACACAATAGAGAAGGCACCCAGTAGAGCTACACATGCTGAGACAAGGATGCCGAATGTTAGACTGCAAAATAAAATAAATCTCAAAAAAAAGGTGATATCTACCAGGAAAATCACACAAAACAAGAAAACCAACAACAAACTAATCTAAATGCCTGAAGGACTGCCACAAAATCATCCCAGTATACAGAGTAAAGGAGAGCTTGCGCAGAAATACAACATAGCTGCAATCAGATTGCGACGTCACCTCATAGGTTTAATAAGTACTTGACTTGCTGCTATTGATGGATCCTAGCAATGTGGAGTAAATGAATCATAATCGCACTAACAATCAGACAAGAGGCTACAACAGAACAAAGGATCAACACAGACAAGATATCAGGTTGACATTTACAGAGAGGCAAGATTACTTAATGTAGCATTCAGTCAGCAGTTTTCCACGTTTACAGCCCAGACTGTCATTGGCTGTCAACCATCTTCATCCTCCCTTAGATGTTCAATTACGGCAAAATTCTGCACTCATGTTTTCTGATGCTTGAGCAGTGAACGGTATTTTAAGTGAGTGAGTCCAGTTTCTGAATGATGATGCTGCCGTTTTCCAGTTGAAAGAAACCTTGCTGCAAAATCTCCACATAGGCGGGAGCAGCAATCAGCGAATCAGTCCCACGTGAAACTGTTTAACGGTCTGGTATAAACTGGTGAACGGCTCCTCAGCCTCTAACCTAAACATAGGCCCAGATCAAAGCTGCAAACTCAGAATATTTAGAAGAGAAACACAACAAAAAATTAAAGTGAAGTGTCACGGAAGAATCTTTGATGAAAATGTCATTAATTTTGGTAAAACAAGCAGATCAGCCTGTTGAGCCTCAACTAATGGAAGTCTGTGCAAGATATGAGCAGCTGGACGCACCATGTCTGAATGTTTGAACCCAAAAGAAACACACAGCAGCTTCAGAGTAAGTCAATGTGAATATCTTAAATTATTTAAATCAATCAGTCAGACTTTATTTGTATAGCACTTATCACACAAAACCAAAATGCTTTATTGATAAAAGCAATGAAAAGGCCCCTCCCCTCTTCACTCACACACAGCCATTCATACACAGTGCAGTAAGTAATACAAAGGAAGGAAAATGAATCTCATGCATTTGTATTTGCAAGTAACATGGTCCGGGGAGAGAACAGTCTTTCACTGGTTAAGGAGGAAATCAGTCTGTGAGCCAGTGTCTTTACAGCACTCACTAAAGGAAGGAGACTAAGTGTTGTATCTTACATCCAACGTAAAATGCAACGCAAGCGTCAGAATGTCCCACCTACTGTAGCACCTGAGTTGTGTAAATCCCAAATGTACTCATGATCAACTAAGCACCTATTGGTGTGTTGGTCCTATAATGAACTGTGGTCAGGAGCATTGCCATCTCAGTGCAATGGCCAAAATAAACCTTGTCTTACATCAGTGGTGCAGTATTCTACTGTTATTTTAAGGTCACATTACCCAGAGAGTGATGCAGAGCCACGCAGTCCAATGCACAGAGTTAGGGTTAGGAACAAAGTTAGTGCCACAGTGTTGCCTTTTTAACAGCTAGACCATTTCTCCAAGCGTACACAAGTAATTTTGTTAAAATGTCCTGTTTAATATGTTGTTTCTAAAACTTTCTGTGTGTGACCACAGAGATACTGAATAGTGTCAAGCAAAGTGTGTCTTATAGTGTTAATTCAATTCATGTAAATTCAAACACTATGATTTAATTGGCTGTTTTATAGTGTTGTTGGACTGTTGTTGTATAACCGACCGTTTTGTGACACCTTCTCCCTGCTGAAAGAGAAAATGTGGATGAAGCTAACAGGTTGCTAACAGTCAGCCTGCTCTGGGGTTGAACTCAGTGTCTCCAGTTATCAGCACCCTGTTAACCATCAAACTGGGACAACGAATAGAATAATTTACTGGAGGCTAAAGACAATTAATTGGGAATGTCAGAAGTAAACCTCTGACACAGAAGAGAATTGCAGCATTCATATGAGTTTTAATATTATGTCATTTAAAAGTGAATAGGCTCATGCAAGTTATATTAACACTCTTGTTTGATTCCCAGACCTGCCTCTCTAATCTCACATTTCCTGGTTGTCACTAACCTATTGAACACATAATAATAATAATAATAATAAGATATATCACATTTAAAAAACAAATAAACAAACAAATAGTTTTGAAATAAAACTATAAAACACAGAAATAAAGTAATAGCCCTGATACTTTGGGGGACGTTTGGGATTCAATTGGTCCATGAATTTTATTTCTGAGGATGTGTGGTTCTTGGTCCGGAACAATGATTTAGATGAACTTTCCTCCACCACAGTTTCATCATAAACTGAAACTTAATTCACGTATTTGACAAGGAAACTTAAAGCTGTTTAATGCTCTGAATTGTACTGTTGTGTCTGTGCGGAACTCTTTGCAGCATGTTGATTCACTCAGCTCCTTGCAGAGCATCTCTGAGCCCCAAATCTCTATCTGCCCAAAGTGAAACTGGGGTCATCGCAGTCATATTGTTCAAAATCTCACTAAAGGCAGAAAGTTTGAGTGACTGGGCAATTTCACAGGCTAACTCTGGTCTTTAGGCTCTACTATGCAAGCAACAGTAAACAACAACAACAACAATAACAACAAAAGAAACACTGAGCATTGGGTAACACAAACACTGACATCTCACAGTGGTGGACTGACATATTTCAAGGAACAGAAGCGTATCTGCCCTGAAACAGATGGATGGAAGACTAAAATACTTCAGAAAATGCTGACATACACACACATTCACTTATTTACACTCTCCACCTCCCATTCAGTCAGTGTGAAACCACTCTAATGGGCACACTGACTGGATTCAATAGGCAACGGAGAGAGAGGAGGCGAGCAGGTCCACACGATGAAAAGCATTGTGTTCAGAAAGAATCAATCAGTGCTTTTCAGTGTAATTCCATTCCATTCACAAAGGGCTGGGAAGCAATTTCAAAATGAAAATGCCACTTGACTTCAAGTGGAGGAGAAGGAGGGAGGACTGAACCTATTCATTTAAGGTTGCTGTGAGTTAAGGTATCTCTCTTTCAGCATGGCGCGGATACACACACACACCCCTCTTTGAACTGGGCTGTGCGAGACACCAGGGGCCATGTTTGTGTGGATTTGTGTGTGTGGTTGTGTATTTGTGAGCGCTAATTCCAGTTGTATACACTTGAACAAGGAACATTTTTGCAAATTCACGTCTCCTTAATTGGTTTACAGTTGAAGACATAATTCACGGAAATAAGACTCAAAGTTGAGAAAAAATTCTCATACCTACACCAGAGAATAGGCCATTTGTCACTGCCTTGCTGTTATGAAAATAATTCCCATGAATCTTATTGGATCTTCTATGATTACATTTTATTTAATTGTAGACAAGAGGTTCAATGCTAGGTGAAACATCAGTTGTGTTGTTTTATGTATAACAAAGATTAGAAGCAGCGAGACACAGTTCATTTGTTGATTTTGTTGCTGTTTTGCCAGCTCTTTCTGAAATAAGACTTATGCAGTGACAGCTGACAGGCTGCAGATTAACTTTCGACTGCGATTTTATTAGTCTAATGCAACTGGTCAGAAGCAGAAAAATGGCCTCTTATATACAATATATTTAATGACAATCCATTTGATTGTGCTCAGAGGTGCAGGACTATTTTTGGTAATCAGCTAACATTAATATTTTTAAATATTTCAAATATAAGAGGGGTGGGACTTAGTGAGAAAAAGATAATCACACGCACCAAACTGAATTTAGCAATGATAAACCATGATATTACCAGGCCACTGTCAAAGAAATCTGATCAAACCTTGTCCCAATAAAACAGATGAGCGTCAGGATAATTTATTTATTCCTCCAGCACTTTAGACAACGTGTAAACTACAAGATAAGTACATGCAGATTCTTTCCATTAAAGCCGAGATCAAGATATCAGAATCTGCAGTAGTGAATTCCTATTCTGTCATCCCTGGCTGGCAGCTGGAAAGGAGTAGGAACAGGTACAACAAGTACTATTGGGGGAAGTTTTTAATCATCAGGAAGACCAACTGTTGAAACTTTATATTTGCAAATCTTTGATATATTTCAGTGCTCTTTTGCTGCAGGAGGAGCCCCTGGTCTTCATGGGCTTCTCTTGATGGCAGGCTGACTCTAAGCAAATGGAAACCACTTCTTTCCAATTATAGCTATTATCTTTGCCCAACTCTCACAGCTTTTGCCCCACCGATAAGTCAGCCAGGTGAAGTGAACTTGGAAACGCTTCAAAAACCCAACTGCTGAGTCCAAATAGAGAAGTTACTTTTCTCTGAAGTTTCTCTGGAAACAATTAAAAAGATGTTCAAACACTAATTTAAAGTTTGGATAGAAATTCACTCTTGGTGGTGCAGATTGAGGTGAAGATCTTTTCGTCAAAGTGAAAATTCTGCGCTGCAAACACACACATCCAATGCGTGCGTTGCTAGCTAGCTGCAGCTAAATTCTCTATTTGATACATTGAAGGTAAAACGTCGCTCACATGAAAACAGTCAAAAACAAAACAAAAACATCCAATGAGATACAAAATGGTGTTGAATAAATTAAAAACAATGCCCCTAAAATGCGTTGGAATAGTGGATTGAATAATTTTACATTTTTGTAATTGATTTTCATGTGAAAGTGGCAGTGATATGTGGCAGTACATAGATGGGTTTGTGAATGAGTATGATGATTTAATCAGGATATCAGGCAAATCTATTAGTGTGTTCTCCTGTCCACTCATTTGTTTCACACCAGCATATGAAAGCTCCTGGATTACACAAGGCAATGTATTTTTTTCATCCCGCATATATTCATATCTGTGCCAACACGTCAGCCAAACCTCTCATCGCAGTGCCCAAGCACACCCACACATACACACATGCCTCAGTGGCAAGTGGTCCACTGTCCGGGATCAAGCCAAGGTCAGGTGTGTGATTAGCGATTAGCGCCAGAGGCTAGCACTGGCAGGCAGTTTCCTCTTAATGAAGCCATCACTGCGTGGAGAGAGCGAGAGAAATACTGCCAGTCAGCCCAACTGGACCTGTCTGATTTACAGCTGTAGCAGTCCACACATCAGTCGCGCTAAGGCAATATATGGAGACGTGGCTAAAGGAGGAGTTAAACCGTCAGTGAGTGACAGGTTGATGATATAATGCCAGCTCCTGGTTCACCGGCATTTGGAAAGGGACATATTGTGACACTTTCACTTTATATGGGTACCGGACCAGTAAAGCCAACATATATCAACATCATCATTATATTAGATAGATTACACTAGTAAGGTCATGTATGTCTTCATCATTTTTTGCAGAAAGCTAAAGTTTTCCGCTCAGTAAAATAATTGTTACAGAGTAAATAAAAAAATTGAAATTTTTCAGGACAGTGAAATAAATGAATAATAAATAAAAGAGCTTAGTATTTATCCTCAAACATGTAATTAGTGACAGTGTTCAGAGGGCACTAACTTTACATGAAGTTTTACCAGGCATCTTAGACTTTAAATTTAAAGCAACTTTGCAGTGTAATAACAGAGGAATTTGGGATGTTTTTAGCTTTTCAATTTAAGAGCTTTGACACTCAAATTTTTTCCTGGTAGGTCAAATTGCATTGCATTACCAATAGTAATATGTAAAGGCTAGAACACGTGTGCATCCAAGTCGGTGGGAAAACACACAGTTCTTAGCCAGTTTGTGTAGGCAAAGTTCAGTTTTGTTGAGTTTACGGAGTAAACTCACAGAGAAAACTTGTCTAAACGCTTAACTAGAGGATATCAACTCATGTCCTGGGTATTATGAACCTAAAACCTCAGCTGAGTGGTCCAGGAACACTGATCCAGGTATTGGATCATTACGTGTGAAAGATTACGGTTTTAAATCAAATCAAATCAAATCAGATTTATTTGTATAGCACCAAATCATAACAAAGTTACATCAAGGTACTTTACATATAGAGCAGGTCTAGACCAAACTCTTTATAAAATTATTTAAAGAGACCCAACGATCCCCCCATGAGCAAGCACTTGGCGACAGTGGCAAGGAAAAACTTCCTTTAAGAGGCAGACACCTCGGGCAGAACCAGGCTCGGGGGGGGGGGGGGCGGCCATCTGCCTCGACCGGTTGGGTTGAGAGAGGGAGAGAGAGAGAGAGAGGGAGGCGCGGGGGGAGAGCTCTAAATCCTGACTGAAACTCTTCAAGCAAACCATTCCTATGCAGATGGTTGGGTAATGGGTTTGCTACTGCTTTTTCAATGATTTTAGAAATGAACGAAAGGTTCAATATGGGTCTATAACTGGCCAAAACATCTGGATCAAGATTCGGCTTTTTAAGTTGGGGTTTGATGACTGCGGTCTTAAGAGTCTGAAGTACATAACCCAAAGATAACATCAAATTAATCAGATATAAAATTAACAGCTAAATTAAGTAGAAAATGTCTTTAAAGAGGCTAGTTGGTACTGGGTCTAATAGACAGGTTGATGGTCTAGATGATGAGACTATAGAAGCTAGCTCTGAGAGATTCAGAGATGAGAATGATTCCAGATGTAAAATAGGAATTGCAGTTGATTCAGGAATTGCTGTATTCAGTAGATTATTATCTAATGTAGGTAAGAGCTGAGGAATTCTTTCTCTGATTGTTATAATTTTATCAGTAAAAAAGCCCATAAAATCATCACTGCTGAGAGCAAAGGGGATCACTGGTTCAGTTGAACTATGACTCTCTGTCAGCCTGGCTACAGTGCTGAAGAGAAACCTGGGGTTGTTCTTGTTTTTTTCTATCAGTGCTGAGTAATATGAGCTTCTAGCACTGCGGAGAGCTGTTTTGTACGTTTTTAAGCTTTCTTTCCAGGCTAAGTGAGACTCTTCCGAGTTACTGGAACGCCAACTTCTTTCTAATTTCCTTGACGTCTGCTTTAAGGCACGAATTTGAGAATCATACCACGGAGCCAGCCTCCTCTGTTTTATTACTTTCTTTTTGAGAGGGGCAGCATCATCAAGATTTGAAAACAGTGTAGCCATAGTGCTAATCACAAGGTCATCAACCTGTGTATGGGAGAAACCCTCAATTGAATTTAGATATGGCATTGCTGCAAATGATGACTGAATGTTCTCTTTAAATTTGGCCACAGCATCTTCAGATAAACATCTTCTATAGCCAAATTTATTCCTCGATGCTGTGCAGTCAGTTAAAGTAAACTCAAACGTAATGAGGTAATGGTCAGTCAAAAGAGAGTTTTGAGGAAAAAATGTTAACTTGTCAATTTCAATGCCATATGTTAGAACAAGATCAAGGATATGATTGAAGCAGTGAGTGGGTTCATTCACATTCACATTTCAGGTAAGACTGGATGTCGCCTGCTCTGGCCCCCGGGATACACTTAACTATGGCCGCCGGTGTCGCTAACTTCACGTTCTTCAGAATAGAGTCACCAATCACTAGAGAAGGCTTTTCAGCGGTTGTGTTGCTGAGTGGGGAGAACCTGTCGGAAACGTGAACTGGTTGATGGTGAACCGGTGGCTGCTGCCTACAACTATGCCTCTTGTCTCAGACAGTCACCCAGCCGCCCTGACTAGATCCCGGCTGCCCGGGAGCTGCTGGGGAGGAGGAAAGTCTCTCGGCTGCTGTAGGAGCAGGTCTAGGTCGGCCTGCACCGGCTACAGGGGTGCGGTTTGCTACACTAGCAAAAGTTGGGCTAGCTAAGGTGCGGAGCCGCGACTCTAACTCACTTATTCTCCCCTCCATTTCTACTATCATCCTGCATCTATGACAAGAAGTGCTACCATAAAAGGAGGCAGAGGAGTAACTATACATGTAGCACACAGGACAGGAGAGGAGAAGAGAGGGAGAAGGAGAAGGAGGAAGAGAGAGTGGAGAGAGAGAGAGCTAGAGGCCATTGCTAATCGTTTAGTTTGATTAGTGGAGCTACAGTATCGTCTATAAACTTAGGAAAGGGGACAGAGATTGAGTTCTATGCTAGTATAAGTTTGATAACAGTTTACTGTCGATTAATCAGGTGAATAGCAAATAATAGCAGAGACAGCACGTGAGGTAACACAGAGCACAACCACCAGTGACCGGAAATGACGTGACGTTTTTATTCGGCAGCAGGCTACAGGTTCTGCTCCCTGAGGTGCTGCCCATACGAGTCCAAGTGCATGGTAAAGATTTGAATCCAACCGCTGATGTACACAGAACAGAATGTAGCAGTCACAGATCACTATGATATGAGATATTCATAATTCACAAAGTAAGAGATTTAATATATACAGTATAATATATATGAGAAGCATAGGAGGAGTAGGATGACAGTATGGGCACTAAAAGTAATGTATGGGAAGCCAGGTGGGTTGTGCCCAGCTTGTTTTGGAGGAATTAAAAATGTCTGCTCAAGTCCTCTAACTAATTAATTACCAGAGGGGAAAACAAGAGTTAAGGACTAAAGGTCATCTGTAGTTAAGAGGACAGTAGTTATTTTAATGGGCAGCAAGATTTGAGACTAAGATCATTTGCACATTTGCACAAACCAAAGAATGAAATATTGAGGGTACAACTTTGACTTGAGGATACAGGGTGTAGTACAGCCTGGGAGAGGAGGCCTTGGAACTTTTGCTGGATGGTGGGGGATTGGAGAGGCTTGGAAAGGTACAGGGCCGTTCTCAAATGTGTTGTGGACGGGCATAAGGAGGCTGACCTTCTTCCATGGATGCAGGAAATGAAGACACGTTAATTAGGACATTGAAGTCTGTGATGACCACCTTCTCAAGTGCTATGTATCTGTAACTACACGATCGGCTCCATTCCATTCCGATTCCCTGGTGGCAGGCCATTATTTTTCTTGCTGCTTTAAGGATCTGGATGCACCATTTGGATTCTTATCAACGTCAGAATTCCTGCTGTCAGCCATGGCTTCTGGTTTGCCCTTGAGGTGATGGCTTTAGTGACTGTGACATCATCAATGAAATCACTGATATATGCTTTCACAGTCTCTGTCTATCCCTCCAGATCAATGCTCCCATAGGAAGCTGCCTCTAAACATGTTCTGATCAGTGCTTTTCAAACAGTGTTGCAGAGCTGAGGATGTGCCTTAATCTTTTTCTGGGTTTGATCTGGAAGGTCTCAGAGCTGTGCTGAAAGCTGGGACTAGCATAATAAGTATGTGGCCAACAATGGGGTTAGGGAATAGTTTGTGGGAGCAGGTCCACCGGGATTAGACCTGGAGACCTCTGTGAGTGCCTGACTTCCTGGGTCATCTCACATGCCTTCTGTTGCTTCCTTCTCCAGATCAATGCTGCATGCAGAGCTGTGTCATCAGAACTAGCTGCTACAGTTTGGTCGTTTCTACAATTTTCTACCAATTTCCAGAAGGCACTTGTAACTGTAGAAGAGTTTTGCTGGACAACAGTTGGTCTTAAAGCAATGTGGACCGTGCAACCTCATAGTTTGTAATAATATTGGCATGTTTTAATATCCTTGGTGTTGTTTCTGGAACAATGGCACCAGTGCAATATGCAGGATTTGGAGCGATGTGATGTGTGTGTCTGCTATGGACTTGGTTATGAGCAGAATTTAAAAGAAGTAAACATCATCCACGTGCACTAGTGGTGCCTCTTTATTTGTTTTTGTCATCTGTTACCACTTGCCTTTTTGAGACAGTATGTGGAGTACAGAGCTTTTGCTTTCACCACTAAGCAGTAGCTCTGAGTCTCTTTTAATTATGGGTCAGTTCAGGTCTTATATTAATGGGATGTGTCAGGTCTTGCATTGATTTAGAGGTAATTGCAGGTACCAGATTGGTTCAGGTTTGGCTTTGCTGGTCCATTATTTCTTCACAGTGCACAGGATGAATCATTGTGTCATTATATGGATAGAGTTCTATGCCTTTGAGCTTCAATGGCAAATATTTATAAACATAATTGGATACAGTAAAACTGTAACAACCGACAAGAGTTTCCCTCTTAAGAAAGCATATGAAGCTCAGGACTCGATCTGGTGGTTTTACAAAAAGGGATTTGTGTGTAAAAGCTTTCCAGGCCATTATTTGTGCCATCCTTGTGTAAAATTAGCCTACACCCCCTTTTTTATGTCACTGGAAATGAGACAAATGTATAATTCCTGCCCCTGTGTGATTGCATTGGAATGCATTTCGATGCATGTATCAACTGAGTAAACAGGAAGTGGAAGAAAAAGAAAGAGGCCTCACTGAAGACTTTTTTTTTTTTTTTTTTATCCTTACATCTCTGCTAAGTACAGCTCCATGTCTCAGTCTAAGTTTGCGATCAGAGGCAGTTGGTTTCAACCCAGAGACTGTTTAGAAACATTGACGTAGACTTTGGGCCTATAAAGTGAAGCCAATGGTGACAAGGGGCAGCATGGCGGCGTAGTAGTTAGTGCTGTTACCTCACAACAACAAGGTCGCGGGTTTGGTTCCCGGGCCTGGAGCAGTTTGCATGTCCTCCATGCTTGCATGGGTTTCCTGCGGGTACTCCAGTTTCCTTCCACCATCCAAAGACATCATGTTTTGGTTAATTGGTGACTCTAAATTGTCCGTAGGTCTGACTGTGAGTGTGAGTGGTTGTTTTTCTCTGTCTGTCTCTGTGTGTTTTGTCACGACCCTCTGACCTCTGACTGGCGACCTGTCCAGGGTGTACTTTATGGTCTCATTCTCTGGTTTCAAGTCTTCTTTAATACAACTTGAAAATGAAATGATAGTCCAATTTGAAGAGAAATAGATGAATCATAAAAGAGGGTATAGATTTGGGCACCCGTGTGATTGACAGACTGTACTGCAGAGTACAGAGCAGGCCAGATACAGCCCTCACACCTACTCAGCTTCTACCTTTCCTTCAAATGTGCTTTCCTTTGGTTTCAAAAAAACTAATAAGGTGACAGAAGAATGACTTCACATTGTGTTGTCAGATTGGTTGGGAAATGACCAAATGAGGCTCAGCAAAATGTACTAACTGGTGGTAAAATAATATTTTCCCATTCCCTTGAGTATATTTACATGAAGACTGTTCGTGATCATTTTTACGGATACAAATGTCATTGCCCACTTTTCACAAGACATGGGTCTGCTTAACTTGGAGTGTATTTTCACATGAGGGTTAGGGTTACAGCTAACTGTTGGTATGCTGGCTGAGTGTAGTATTAATCTGTTAGTTTGTGGCCTCTGCGTGTATTTTTTCCACTGGCCTATTACGCTCTGGACTGCTGTTTTCTGATATGGGAAACAGGAGACTCTTATAATTCTCTTTAATGAAAAAAAAAAAAAACACCACAATGGTCGTGGTACTCAAGACACTGCACAGATGCGCACATAACATGTAGCTGATCCTTCAGATGTGGAAAAATGGTTTCATAACCATCGGGGTGAATATATCTATTGAAATGGAAACCGGTGAGATAATGAATAAAAGTAGATCATGTAGGAACAGGTAGAACGGGCTTATACAGCCAGTGGGGAGACAAAAAGACTGGACAAAAGATGGCTTAAATCACACACACACACACACACACACACACACACACACACACCCGAGGGTATGAGAGTGAGAGAAAGGCCAGGGCCGAGTTGGAGGAATTAATTGAGGTAGTTTGTTTCACAGCAGGGTGTCTATTAAATGCCATGTCACCACTGGGCCATAGGGAGTAACACAGTAGCACTGAGAGGGAAGAAGGAGGGGGGAGGTGGGGGTTGTAGTGAAGTTCGATGCCAGTGTGAGCCATTTTTCTAAAATCAGCCCTAACATCTCTGCCCATTCATCTCCTGCTCCATCTTTCGCTCTCCCTCTCTTTCGTTCCTTTTCTTTTCCTGTCCCTCCGTCCTCCAGCTTTCACTGCCCAAAGTTATCTCTGTCATTCTGTTCCTCTAAAGAACTGCCTTTCCTCTTTTATCCCTCTCCTAATCCCCCGTTTCCACCTCTTCCCCTCTTCCACAATATTTTACTTTGTTTTAAAAATGTTGTCATGGACTTTTGATATTTTTCACTTGCTACTCAATGATAAAATATTTCCATAACTCCTATGTTTCTTTTCTATCTGTGTTTTACTCTAAATTCTCCTTCTGCCTGCATCACCCTTCTTACAAATGACTTAGTAATATTTAAGAAAATTATACACCTGAGAAAAGTGAGCATCAATCACATCTAGTTTGTCTTGAGATGTTGTAGCTGTTTCATTTCGATGAAGAAATTATTGAAATAATGCTCCAGTCTTCAGTGATATCAGACACAATTTTTGTGTTTTTTTATTTTCTGAGAGTTTTGTTGGATTTCTTTTGTGGTGGACACATTTGAGTGGTCTCAACTTCAGGCTTAACTTCAACATATAAAAATAAAACTGTGATAGGGGATTCATTATGCTCCTGCATTTGAATGGGAACAACAGTCCTGCAGCTCCAAAAAGTACACAGTCAAACCCAGTTGTTACATTGTCTTTATACTTTTGGCCAGTTTGCATAAAAATGCTACACGTACCGCTGCGCTCCTAAAGCTCATATATTGGGTGTATTGATAACGCAAATTACTGTTGTGTATTATTTCATTGATCACATCCCTGTTTCTCTATGAGTGTGTATTGTATAGTTACATGTTAACACAACACATCAGTAAAAGTTTTTTTTTTACTTTGCTAGCAGTCAGTTGAAATGATGCTAAGAAACATTATTTTTGTATTTGTTTGTTGACTTATTCGACAAGTTACAGCGAGATCTGAACAGATGACCAACACCTGTCTTGAGACATATCCAAAATCTTGCTCTTTCTCCCCCTCTGGATATAAATATTGACTGGGAAGTATTCTGCACAATAAAATAAATTTTCTGCAAGAAGGTGGTACCTGAGGAAATGGAGTTCACAACGAGGGAGATCGAACGATTATGAAGGGAAATGGGGTTTAGTAATGGGGATTAAGGAGAGAAGGTGTGAGAAAAAACTTAAAGTTGAATGTGACAGGAGAAACAGAGACAGAGAGACAGGCAGAACCAATGCAGAGAGAGACAGGTAGTTCATGAGAGGGAGAGACCCCTTAGCTCCCAAAAAGCGTCAATTCTTCACGTCATTTATTCTAACAGATTTCAACATTTTTGAAATCCTGCTCTATGTTGACTTGACAGCAGCACGTCATCTCTGCAGATCTGTCAGCAGGTGAACTCCTGTTCTACCACATCCCAACCTCCACGAGAGGTCGCTGAAGTTCACTGAACTCACTGTCATGTTTATGAAAACAGTTACGTTTTGTGACATGGAGCATTATCCATATCCACATAAAGGGATGCATATGGTAAGCACATGGTTAACTCTCAAATAGACTGAGGCATTCAGAGTACGATCGGTTGATATTAAGGCAGGGCATAGTTTAAGTGTTTCACCATGGCACTGCCACCACCAGCCTGGATGGCTGACACAAGGCAGGTTGGGTCAATGAATTCATAATGCTGATGCAGCAGAACATCACATCCATCAGACCTTAGTTTTTTCAGTTTTCAGCTGTTGAGTGTTGTTGAGCCTGTGTCCACTGCAGCTTCAGGTGTCTGTTTTGTTGTTTTTTTTTTTTTTTTCTGTCAGGAAGTGTATTTTAATGATGCTTCTCTTTTCCCCACAGGGGTAAAGAGTAGTTTTCTGAGTGACCGTCAAACCAGTCTGTCTGGCTTACTGGTCTTTGTCGTTACTTTTGCAAATATGAGACACATCTTGCTTTTAAACTTTCACCTTTTTTTTTTTTCTTGTAATACAATTTATAAAGGACCAATACAACAATAAAAAACAGAGTCAGTGGTGACAGAGCTGAGTAACTTTCCAATTTGGCTTTAAAGCTGATAGAAATGCAGCTCTTTATGTTGTCTCATAGGGCGTTCCACCTCTGACTTTAACTATGTTATAAAAATATTAAACTGCCTCCGGCAGTGAACACAACAGGACATGAAGGTGTGTGGAAGTAAAGTATACAAAACCCATCTTGTATAAATAACATTTATACGTTTGAGTTTCAGGATGTGTTGATACCAAATGATCCAAATTATCCTGGGTGTGCGTGTGTGTGTGTGTGTGTTGGTCTGTAGTGAATTAAGATGAAAATAACAACAGCACCTCATCAAATTTTAATACACAACAACAAGTCAGGCAATGAAAACATGCCAGGTAACCAGTGTTAGTTGCAGCTTTGTGAGTGCATGATGGTGTGTGTGTGTGCACTGTATATATGGCGGCTGTGTGCTCAAAAACAAAAGGATTTAAAATTCAACTATTTAACACATAATAGTTGAATTTTGCGATAACACGTTCTCATACAGTCTGCATTTATCTCTCTTTACTCTCCAGCAATGTGCGGAAAGAGCAAGTTAAAAGTATATTAAAAAACTGCTGCAATAAATTTTGTTGGAATGAAGATGCTTCCTGCAAAAATCTAATTCATCATTATGCAACTATTAATTACAAGATACAACTTCACTGCACTCTACCCCAATGTTATTCCCCTTTGAGGAAGGAACTTTATGATGTGAGAGGGGTTTTCAGGTTCTCAGAGGCCACCAAAATTCAGTATTTAGATCCAGACTTCTGTTAAAATATACAACCTAAGTGGCATTTAGCTGCTGAATGGAGGAGCTATGGCTGGAATCTTCCATTCTACTGAAATGTATTCTGAAGCTCGAGCTTTCTCTGCAGAAGAGAGGGTGTTGTGGTTGACCGAGGGATGGTATGTCAGGCTTTTTTTTCTTAATAGTTTGAAACTCTTGGCTGCACCAGCTGAATTGGTGAACCCAAAATTATGATTTTTTTTTTTTTTGCCTGGCTTAGCTGAAATTATTCAACGATTAGACAACAGACAGAAAATGTGTTTTTTGGGGAGTAATGTAAGTTAAGGAATGTGTTTGCCAGTGAAATTGAAACTTCAAGGCCAAAGGTGAATGAAATGAGCCAATTCCACTTATCGCTTCTTCCCGCATCCTTCAGTTGCTACTCACTGGCAGCTCTGCTGCAGTTTGATACATATACAAGTGCGTATAAATGACCAGGGCAGGGGCAGTCAGTGCAGGGCAGCCTAGCAGCACCAAGATGCTAGATGAGGTAAATAAAAGCTGGCTGAATAATATTTGCTGCAGATGCTGCTGGCTCCTTCCTGCTGCTGCACACAAACCCAGACACACTGCACATGTACACACATACTACAGCCATAACTCATGTACGTGTGCACCCTTGTCCTGCTTTTACAACTTCACGCTTTTGTCATTTCATGAAAGAAAAACGATGAGTTCTAAAACCGTGTATGCGTGTGTGTGTGTGTTTGTTTCTATAATACCATATGCAGAGATCATTGTATCAGGCCAGTCCATGTAATTGATTTGGACATGTTGAGAAGAGACCATTAAAGTAAATTGAGGTGTGAAAAAATGGAATGGCGGGGAGGCATCTGTTCATCTCTACACAGCAATTACACAATTACAGACTAACCCACCCCCTATTTCATGACCAATTCAACTCATCCAATATCGCCTCTGTGCAGAGTACAGCTTCAACTCTAAATCTTCTTTAATTAGAGGCGTAAATAATCCCAGAATTGGAACAAATGTTTAATACAACAAGTCATGCCCCTGCACAGCTTAAGTGGTCTAGTCCACTGGTCCCTTTAAAATAATTCTCTTAATGTTGCAGGCTACGCTCTCTTTTCTTCTGCCACTCACTGAAAATCTCACTGCCAGTCCTGACTCTGGACGTCCACCTGTACAATCTCATTCGATCAAAGTTGCGTTGTACAAATACAACCAGAGCATGTTGTCACTTTAGGGCAGGGCCAAGGGCCGGGCTAATTGGAAGTGGGGCAACACGACTGCAACACATGTCTTCCAGGCAGCGAGTTGCAATGGCCAAAAGGGCTGATCTGAGATTACAGAATGGATGTTTCGGCTCATTAGCAAAAGTGAAATCCACCATCATTAAATCTTGTGTGTAATGTAAACTAATGCTAGCTAGCTTAGGCTGATTAGTTTAGCTGTAACGAGAAGATTCCTTTAAATGCCTCTGCATCTTCCTGCACTGTGCTACACTCTTGCCCGTCCTATCACACAATCAACATACAGCTTTTGCTTTTCTTTACGGTGTTTTCCTCAATGGTGTTCAAATCTCAAATCAAGTGCTGGCTGTCACGTTTTACAATTTTGCGACCTGGGTAACCCAAGATAACTTTGATTGGCTTAAAGAAATAGAAAAAACCAGGGTAGACCCCCCCCCCCCAGAACTGAAACAGATACAGTATTTGTAACTATATGCGATCAATTTCCTAATGTAAGGAAGTTGGTCATCCTATGAATCACAGTATCATATCTCCAGTGTTTCCGTGTGTTAAGAAAGAAGATTAAATATAACCTCATCATTTATCTGAATATGTGTAAAAAAAAACTACTTTGATTATTCCATTATTTATTGATGATATTGATAATTTCACTATTAACATTGTAACCAGAAGTCAATCCAATCCAATCCAATCCACTTTATTTATTTAGCACGATTTTAAAACAAACACAAGGTTTCCAAAGTGCTGCACATCAAGGTAAAAGGCATAATAAATAACACAACGATAAACACAATAGGATAAAATAAAATCAGATAAAATCAAATAAAATAAGATAAAAACACAAATAAAATAACACAAAATAAATAAAATCTAATAAAAATAAATAAAGTGCACTGCTCGCACAAGATAAAAAATAAAAATATAAAGGTATGCACATACATATAAACACATGGGTTTTAAGAAGGGATTTAAAATGAGACAGTGAGGAGGCCTGTCTAATGTGCAGCGGCAATCTATTCCACAGTTTTGGAGCTGCAACAGCAAATGCTCGCTCCCCTCTGAGCTTAAGCCTAGCTCTAGGCACTGTCAGGAGCAGCTGGTCAGCTGACCTGAGAGAGCAGCTAGGAGTGTAGGGGTGCAGCAGCTCAGAGAGGTAGGGTGGAGCAAGGCCATTCAAGGCTTTAAAAGCAAATACATTTTTTTTTAAATGAATCCTAAAATGGACGGGCAGCCACTGGAGTGAAGCTAAAATAGGTGAAATGTGCTCATACTTTCTTGTGCCAGTTGAAAGACGTGCAGCAGCATTTTGAACTAGCTGAAGATGAGCAATGGAGGACCCACTAACCCCTATATAAAGTGCGTCGCAGTAATCCAGGCGAGTGGTCACAAAAGCGTGGATCATTGTCTCAAAATGCTGTCTCTGAAGGACTGGTTTGATTTTTGCCAGCTGCCTCAGCTGGAAAAAGCTTGACTTCACCAAAGCTTTAATTTGGCTGTCAAATTTAAGTTCAACGTCCACTTTAACCCCAAGATTGTTCACAATTGGCTTGTGATACTGTGCCAAAGAACCCAGATTAACTAGGGGGGTCAGAAGTGCCACCAAAGACCATGACTTCTGTCTTTTTTTCATTAAAATTCAGAAAATTTTGAGACATCCAGGCTTTAATGTCATGTAAACACTCTAGGAGTGGCTTGACACAGGAGTCTGGCTTTTTAAGGGGGACATAGATCTGACTGTCATCTGCATAGCAATGAAAAGAAATGCCATGTTTTCTGAGAATTGACCCAAGTGGGAGTAGATAGAAGGAAAATAAAAAAGGGCCAAGCACAGAGCCTTGTGGTACCCCACATGAGAAGGGATCAGTGGAGGACACAGAGACATCAAGGCTGACATAGAAGGTTTGATGTGACAGGTAGGACCTGAACCACTGAAGTGCTGTGCCACTGATGCCCACCTACCGCTCCAAACGAGCAATCAGGGTTTCATGGTCCACAGTATCAAATGCTGCAGTCAAATCTAAAAGTACAAGGACAACACAGTGACCAGAGTCAGTGGCTAAAAAGATGTCATTAAAAACTCTTAAAAGCGCTGATTTGGTGTTGTGCAATGTTTTAAAACCGGACTGGAAAATCTCAAGAATATTTTGTTCATTTAAAAAGTCCATGAGCTGAGAATAGATAGATCTTTTCTAAGATTTTAGAAAGGAAAGGCAATTTAGAGATGGGCCTGAAATTTGTCGTAACAGTGGGATCCAGCCCAGGTTTCTTTAACAAAGGTTGCACAATGGCATGTTAAAATTAATAGGGACCATTCCAGAGGACAGACTGTTGTTAATAACTGCAAGAAAAGATGGACCAACAGTCTGGAAAACCTCCTTAAAAAGTTGGGGAGGGACAGTATCATCAGGAGACCCTGAGGGCTTCAAATGGTCAACAATCTCCTGAACGAAGGGCAGTGTCACAGGTTCAAATGTGATCAGTTTAGTAAAGCAGGGGACAGAGACTGAAGGGTCAATGGCAGGAGGTGAAATAGGTGCTCTGGTAGAAGTGACTTTATCAATGAAAAAGTGAAGGAAATTTTCACACACAGCAGGGGAGGCCTCAAATCCAACAGTCTGTGGTGCATTCAGAGCAGAGTTGATAACTTTAAACACCACATGAGGCTTGTGGCAATTTAACAGAACAATATCAGAAAGATATTTTCTTTTAGCCTCTTTCACAATGACCTGGTAATGACGCCAGCAATCCCTCAACATTGCTATCCCTATAATAATAAAATAAAAAAAGACATCTTACAGCCAATGAGACACCCATGGTCTTATTCCACTGACAAATGACCATGTAGCATGTTTTTACTTGAACTGGACACATTATCGACAATAAATCTGGTGTCATATCACCCTTGTCAGGTCAGATCTCAGATACCAAATACTGATGATTAACACAAGCAGCCCTTCGTATCTCCCCTCCCCCTCTGTCTAATGCTGTCATTCCATCGGAGCATAACTCCTGACCCCTTCATAGAAAGAATGATATACATTCCAGGTACTGGTCAGGGCATCTATTATGAATAAGGCCCACATAGTGCTGCTAGCAGTGGTAATGGATGGACTGGACCCACGGCTGAACACACACACACACACACGCAAATAGCCATACTAAGTCATATTTGGGGCTATAGCATGGTTGACAGCTCCTGCCCATTCAGCAGGGTCTGTCCGATTTATCTCTCGCTAAGGGAGGGAAATAATGAGTGAGAAGAAGAAAGATATGGAAAAATACGGAGGGAGGAGCCTTTTGTTGTCAGATTATTTTTAAATGGCTAGATTTCAATTTTATCTTTGTAATTTTGCATATGCTTGAGCATATATACACTACCAGTCAAAGGTTTGGGAACACTTTCCTATTCATTTGAATGCGAAAGTGTGTCCAAACTTTTGACTGGTAGTGTACATTTTATTTTCCTAGAGTGTGATGTAAACACACAGGCGCATTACACTACTACAGGCAGTGGTATGGTTTATTGATAGTACTAAATGCATTGTAATATTATATTATTATTTGTTATTATAATATTATTATTCTGTAACAATTGGCTCTTAGTAGCAGTTATTAAAAATAAATAAGCAGGTTAGTAGTTCTTCAATGACAAAAAGACAGGCCTTGTTTGTGTGTGTATGTCTGAATGTTCAGTTTCACCAAAACAGTCACATGTCAAGATGAGACAGAAAAAATAGGCATGATTCAGAATACACCGAGTACAATAAAGAGATGTGTGTGTTTGTACTTGTGTGTCTAAGTGAGCATGTGACAGTTCTCATCACTCAGCCGCGGTTTAGACAGCTGGAAAAGGTGTCATAAATCAATTTTGTGCCGATTATGACACAATATGGGAATGCACACTCTCACACACACTCAAATGGCTGTGTAATGTCATGTTGTGTTGGTTTAATCGATCATCACGGTGAGAGCGAAGGGAGCGAGTAGGAGAGAGAAGGTTTATCCCAGGTAGGGGAAAAATAAATGTACCCACGTAGGTAAACTGGAGGACGACAAGAAAAACTTTTCAGTCAATGTTTCATTCTCCCTCACTCATCATCACTCATCTACCAAATCTCATCATCTCTTTGTATGAGCTATTTCCTACAAAGACAAAAGATTCAATTTAATCCTTGAATGCTTTGTTCTGTTCTCAGCCATTGTGACCTTTGACCCTGCCTCCACCACCACTCCACCCCCTCCCGCCTTTGTGTGACCTTGGTAAGGTCATGACCTCTGATTCCGGGGTGAAAAGCGAGTGAGGGTGTCTTGCGAGGGAGGGATCTCAGTTGTCCATGTGTAGAGATCAAATCAACATTAGGAGCACCCTGGGGATGGATTTTATTGACACACACTTCCTTTGCACAATGCTGGTGATAGAGGGGGAGGGGTAGTGTGGAGGTTGGAGGCCATTGGTTGTTTAGACTCTGGACTAGGACTGTCTCCACCAGTCTCTCCATGTTTCTGAAAATATCAATGGGACATTCAAGAATGCCATTTGAACCTCTATATCAAACGCTCTATTTTCGTTTCTCACACAACTATTTGTGTAAATTTTCGTGGGCACAACTGAGCCCAACCCTATTTTAAAAGAACTGCCTTCCTTGTTTCAAGATTCTATGAGTAAAATCCGCTCACTAGGTTTAAATGGCAAAGTTGTTTCTCAACCTTTTTAGGCTCATGGAATAGAAGAGATTTTCTTCTTTTCTTTTGCTCAAGCCGATGCACACAGTTGTTTCTTTCCAATGGTTATCCTGCCATCTACTACTGTTTGTTAGTGTTAATTAACGACAACATTTATTGCCCTTCAAACAATATAATTGCATTTCAACCAATACGCACAAATTAATGCCTGCTGCCTGTTATTTTTAAAATTGATTGTAAAATTCTTCTATCCACACGCAAAACATCAAATGTCCCATACATTTCAGAAGAAAATATATTATATCAAAGTAATATTTTGCGGTTACTTCTGGTTTGTGATATGCTTGTTTTGTGTTTCCAGCTTATAAAGCACTTTACAACACTGTTAAAATGAATAAAGTTTATTATTCTTATCATTATTATCAGTAACTGTCTATTTGGTTGTCTCTGCTGCTGAACATGGGTTCTTGCCAGGATCTGGTTGTGGTGATTGGTCTTCAGCAATTGATGTTTTAATATCCAAGAGATTATAATACACCCTTAATTTCTTGAGTGGGAAAGAGTCGAAAAGAGATGAGAGGTTGGTGTTAGTACATCAGCGGTCTTACACTATCCACAGCTCTTGGTGAGTAAGGGAGCAATGTTTGAACTCACAACTAATAACTGTTAATCCTCATGCTATATAAGCAGCAAAGCTTAACAAATATCTGCATTTTCTGTTGACTATTTCAGCTAACTTTGCATTACCTGGCTGTCAACTTTTTGGTTCAAAGGCATTTCAGACAGTGTGCTTCAATTGCACAGTTTATTCCATCTAGTATTTTGGTATATGGCTTCATTCTGTCCTCTCGAGGGCCAGAGCCACTCTCAGGGCTCTAAATCTTTGATGTGCCCAATATAAATATAAAGAAGAAGATTTTATATATGGCCCTAAAAAGCCAGCCATCGTGCTTAAAAGCAGCAGTGTTTCTCCAGACATCCACAGAGTTTTTTCCACTGGGGCATAGTGATGCACAGGTTATGATTCATGCTATGGTCCCATATGTTGATATGCATCTAATAGGGGATGACAGGCTTCATGTTAAAAAGTGCTACACATGAGATGAGACACAGATTCTGCAAACCTTATACATCCACAGATAGAGAAAGGAATTAACAGATCTCCTGTAGTTGAAAGAAAATATCTTTCTATGTTGTAATTCCGATACAGTTCTGCTCAGAAGTTTACATACACTTATCATGAGAATGAATGTCATATTATTTTATTTTGGATTTTCTCTAATCCACACAGGGTCAAAATTATACATACAGGCTCAAATATTTACATACATTCACCTAAATCTTTCATTAAGTTGTCCTGAAGGTTGTAGAATGTCTTTTAACTTGACAAGGCCAACCCCTGTTAACTTAATTTTAGTGATCACGATTAACTGCAGCTGGTAGTTTCTCTTTGCCAGCATAAAAAGGATGTGTTTGACAGCACTCATTGAATTGACTTATACCCAACAACGGGAAAGTCCAAGGAACTCAGTGAAGTACGGAGAGGGAGAATTGTAGATTTACACAAGACTTGTTACACAAGTCTTTTGGAACCATTTCTAAACAACTGCAGATTCCGAGATCACCTGTTCAAACAATTATACATAAGTGCAAGTTATTTGGATGCATCACCACTTTGCCAAGGTCTGGAAGAAGACCCAAACTGTCACCTTCAGATGAAAGGAATGTTCAGGAACAACCCAGGAACCACCAAGGCTCAAGCCTGCCATGAACTGGAAACTGCTGGAACACCAGTGTCACTGTCCACAGTGAAGAGTCTTTCAGGGTGACCACCAAGAAAGAAGCCCCTGCTCCGAAGTCGACACCTTCAAGCTTGCCTGAAATTGGCAGCTACCCACATGGACAAACCAAATACCTTCTGCAGAAAGATTTTATGGTCAGAGAAGCCAAAGACTGAGCTATTTGGTTACAATGATAAGAAGTATGTTTGGAGGAGTCAAGGTGAGGCTTTCCAACACTGTACCAACTGTCAAGCATGGTGGTGGTAGCATCATGCTCTGGGGTTGTTTTGCTGCCAGTGGAACTGATGCACTACAAAAAGTAGATGGAATAATAAAGAAAGAGGATTACCTCCAAATTCTTCAAATTCACCTGAAATCAACAGCTAGATGACTGATCCCAAACATACATCAAAAATGGTTTTGGAACAGATAAAGCAGGCTACCATTAAGACTATGGAATGGCTTCCCATGCCCTGACCTCAACCATATTGTACACTTGTGGACAATGCCTAAAAGCCAAGTCCGTGTCAAGAAACCAAGCAATTTAAATTAACTCTACCAATTCTGCCAGGAAGAGTGGTCAAATATCCAGCCAAAGTTATGCCAGAAACTTGTTGATGGCTACAAAGTGGCTGGTCAACATGAAACTTGCTAAAGGACATTTAACCAAATATTAGTGGGGCTGTATGTAAATATTTGAGCCTATATGTTTAATTTTGACCCTGTGTGGATTAGAGAAAATTCAAAATAAATTCAAATTTGTGCACCCAGGGTTAGGGTTGTTTTTAAAAATCAGTGAAGACGTACAATGTATAATCATTCCACCCTGGACAAAGAATGGTTCAAATAAATCATTGCAAGCACAGAATTAATATGAAATTCATGCCCATGTTGAGTATATGTAAACCTCTGACCACAATTGTATAAAATTCATCTGGGGCAGCATGGGGAGGGAGCACGAGCCAGAGCACATTTCAGAAGACAGATAACATGTTTCTCACATCACTTGGCGGAGTCACAAGGTAGAGATCAGAAAGAGGAGGCCACAGCTCAGGGAAAAGAAAAAAAAATGACACAATACGAACCCTGACAAACAGCAGAGGGAAGGATTAAAAAGCAGCCTGGAGGAGGAGAGATGTGAGGAAGCAAAGACAGGTTAGGGGACCAGAGTGGGAATCGCACCGGGCGGGGGGAGGGATAAAAGATTATCTGAATACAAAGGGCAGAAAGTAAAGGCCGGGAAGGGAGAGAGAGCAACAGAGGATAGGAGATTTTATATTTGAAATGTAGAGGTTCTTGAAATGCAGATATCACTCTTCCTTCAAGGGACGTGTGATGTGCATTAATGTATTCTGAACCAGCTAAAAGAAAGTATGATATGACACATATGCTTACATGTGATAACCATCTATTTCTTAAAAGCATAACAAAATATCACACAGAGCTGCTCAAATTCTGCTTTTTACAGTCTGTCCTTAGAGCTCACAAAGGTAAATTACAGCAAAGCGTTCTGACAAGTTCATCATGCTCAGCCACTGTTACAAGCAGTGGAACTGGAATTGGTACCAACCAAATACTCCCTACACAATTTGGTAATTTTATTGGCCTGACATATTGATGCATAACAGCAATCCCTCACTTCTCCAAGCCATGGATATTGATCACAGCCCGCCTTCCATTAGGAAGGTGAGAGAAGAAAAACCCATTTGAAGGCTATTAGATCCATAAAATTAAGGGCAGCGGTTATCCAGCATGAAATGAGGAGGTGGACCTTCTTCCTCCTTTTTCATTATGTTTTTGTGACTCTCTTTAGTCTGCCCTTTGTTTTGCCCTTTCTATTAATAATTGTCTTCAAATCTTTAACTTTCAGTGTTTTGACCTATTTATTATAGGTTTAATACACTCAATAGCCAGTTCTTCAGATCCATGTAGTTCAAACTACAGCAGCCTAATACACCAGACACAACAGGGGTCTAATCTTCAGTTTCCAAATTGTTCTAGAAACATGTGGATCCAACTTAATGACCCTCTTAGCGTTTATTGCATGATATATATATATATATATATATATATTTTTTTTTTTTTTTACTTCCGTACTGTATCCTGCAGCTAAATCAGTATCTCTGTGAGTGATGGTGCTTCATTTGAAATGCACTGTTTTGATGAGAGAAAGAAATTTTTGTTGATTTTAAGGCAAGCAGCAACATCAGAGGTTGAAGAAGAAGCCAACAGCTCACATGTTCGAATTTCACTAATTTGTACATAACTAAAGGTGCGGCTTCTTGGGGTGAAAGGTTGCTGTGTGTCTGCCTGCAGCACACAGTCATGCACCAAGAACTTCACTCCCAACTTTCACGTTTTTTTAGATTTGCTGGGAGTCGGGTGTAATCAGGTGCTGCCAAAATGGTGACACCAAAGCAGGCCACTCTGAACTTTGACACTGCTCTTCTGATATCTGTTGGTGACATCACAGAGGCTACATCCATTTTTCCTTCCGGTCTATTTTTTAGTGTCATTGTTATTGACTATTGCTGATTCAAGGCAAACAATATGGGTAAACTGCTACAACTCTTCCCTCCCTAATCACACACAAAGTGATTTCAAGGAATACGGATGCGCTTTCTCAATTTGGACGTTTCCAGTTCGATGAGTAGATATGGAGAAAATATCTCCCGTCTTTACATCTAACTCTCCCCAAATCTTCCCCATTTTTAATCAGTGATATTGCTCAGCCATATATTTTGTGCATTGTGGTGAAAACTGTCGTTGAATGCCTGCAGGTCTGTGCAATAGCCCTACAATGTTTATATATATATATATTTTTTTTAGGTTTTTATGAACTAGCGATAAAATCCCAGTAGTTCCTCATATGGTCATGTGCTTTTCCTTTAAAGAGAACCTCAGTTCCCTCTGCTTTAAATCAAACAACGCTTTAAGCAAATGATCTCCATCTCATGTTGTTACCAGCCCCTATTGAAGCAAATTCGGCCTCCTGCCTTGAAACTTTAAATGCCTGCTTTACCTCTGTCCCTTTATGAGGGTCCATCTATTTATCTATACAGTCCCTGTGAGGAAATTAAACCTTTAGATCATCACAGCTGCTCTGCTCTTTACGCCACCACAGTACAAGAACGACTCTGCAGGGAGGGCACAAGAGAAGGAGATGATGAAAATCTGTCTGGAGGCGATTCAATAAAATCACAGGAACAATCAATATGAATTGGTAAGGAGCAACATTAGTTGACTGCTGGTAGATTTATTCATGTTGTAAGTAAAATTAGTAGATTCAACATAATAAGTTTTTTATTTTTTTTTATTTTACAGTGAACCCACAGTTGTGCACGCTTCCTCTGTGCAGTGTGCTGTGGTCTGATGTGATTGCTGTTACAGCGATGGACCACCAGTGAAGCGCCGGCCTAATATTATCAGATGAATTCAATTAATATAATCTCATTTCCTCCTAAGTGCTGCTCCTCTAATTAAGTGTGGGAAGATGCAGGGCACGGCCCACCCACTGGTTAGCAAGGCATGACAGAGAGTGTATGTGTGTGTGTAGCAGTAAATGCATGTTAGAGTTAGTGCATCTATATGTGTTTGTATAAAAAGAACACATACTAATAGGACTGGTACGGATGAAACAATATCTGGAGGCTGGTGTAATTAGGGCCAATTCAATTGGGCTCTGATACTTCATTATACACCTGCCAACAACAGCAGCGATGGATAGCCATATTTTCCCTCTCCATTTCGTTTTCTTGCTCATTAATGGTGTGGAATTAATGAAAATGGCTCTGAGCAGCCTCGCTCACTGCTGGAGGACAGCCGCCGTGCTGCATGTGTGAGTATGAATGTGTGTTTGTGAACTTTTCAGCCAAGGGGTCTTAATCTGTTTTTTTACATATACAGAAAGGGGCATAATGGTGGCATAGTGGTTAGTACTGTTGCCCCACAACAAGAAGGTCACGGGTTTGGTTCCTGGGGCCTTTCTGTGTGGAGTTTGCATGTTCTCCCTGTACCTGCGTGGGTTTCCTCCGGGTACTCCGGTTTCTTCCCACCGTCCAAAGATATCATGTTTGTGTTAATTGTTAACTCTAAATTGTCCGTAAGTCTGAGTGTGAGTGTGAGTGGTTGTTCGCCTGTGTCTGTCTCTGTATGTTGACCCTGTGATGGACTGGCAACCTGTCCAGGATTTAACCCACTCTCGCCCAATGTGAGCTGGGATTGGCTCCAGCACCCCCGTGACCCGGAAACAGATAAACAGTAGATGATGAATGAATGAATGAATGAATGAAGATACAGAAGGCTTTACAGTGTGCACACAGCAATACACACTCTAATCTTATGTGAAGTATCCAACACAGGAATGGCATGATTTTCTCTCGTGTGAAAGTCTTTTGTCATAAAACACACACACACACACACACACACACGCACTGGGGTATTTAAAAAGCCAGTAATGTACAGATGGATGAAGCATATCTACAGGGCATGACTACATCTACAGTTTTTGTGTGAAAGCAGCTGGCCTCGACACTATTCTATCCAGGTTTTGTTTGTAATGATCTCTTTGATGTCTCCTCATCTTCAATTGTTTGGCTTCTACGGGCAGAGTATAAAAACACATGAATGAACTGGACCTCAGCTTCTGTCTCATGCTCTTCCCAGGCCTCCATCAGCCACTTTGGTTAAGGAGAATTTCTTTTTTTTCCTGGAGCTGGATCAGACCACTCAACCAATAAAATCCTTCCATGTGGACAGAGCAGAGGAGTCCAGTTGCTTTTACGCATGATGAACAACAGGATGTAGAGACACTAAAACTTCTTCCTCATTTCTGCTGAATATGCAGGCATACATGTATGGCATTCTGCGCTAGCGCTGACCAGGAATGGGGACGCTAAACTTATCAGGACTAGGATTTTAGGACTAGGACACATATATATATTACAATTGAGGCATAAAAAAGAATGTTCAGTAACCTCTGAGAAGTCTATCTGAATTTCTGTCTTTGAGAGATATTATTTTGTAATATAACAAAATATTCTATCCATACATATAAACTTTAAATATATTAAAATTATAAGGAATCTTTGAGTAAACTGTGAGTATCATTTAAGTAGGCTATCTCGTGGCCGGGCCGAGTGTCCTCTGTTTTGGAAATCAAAATATGGTCACCCTAGGTTGATCTCCCATCCTCTTCATATACTGACTGGACAGGAAACTCATCATGAGAGAGGTCAAGCACTGGGCTGCCCAATGCTGGCTACTGATTCCATCCCTGGACTGACTTTTCAGCTATTTCTGAAGCGTGAATTGATAAATCCTTCCAAGGGGGTGTGCTGCTGCTTGTGACTCAGGATTTGGATATCTGGGGGAAATACATGGCACTGGGCACACTATATATCAGTGTAAATCTGCAACATTCTCAACATCATCCACCCAAAATCAGCATCTTCTTAGCTTTTCTCCCACACAGCCCCCGGCTTCACTGGGCAGATTGTGCCATAGTTTTACAAAAGTGCTGAGGCAGTTTTTGAGACTTTGGCATCCAATCCAAATGGCCTGAACACAAAACTCCTCACAGAGAGGGAAAAACAAACAAAAACAAAAAAAGAAGTTGGTGACATACATGTTTTAGGTAGCTGGAGGTTTGCTGCTGTTAGGACTCAGAGTCCTGAATAACAAATATATACTCTATATGTTTATGTTGCACTGTGCTAGGATTTCATAGAGCGCTGAGTCCCCTGGGGAACCTCGCCACCTCCCCATCCAACAGCCTCTCAGATCCGCATGGGGGAATATCCATGCAGTCTGTTCGGAATTATATGCCTCCATGATCACTTTTCAGTCCTGTGGCACACTGAGAACTTCTCAAACATCTGTGCTAGCTGCACTATTTGCTCTCTTAGCTATCATTTCTGAGCCCATATTCACAGATTTTTAGCCTTGCTATTGGCATGGCTATAGCGGTGGCAATGGCGGTCTGTGTTGTGGTTGGTAGAGCCATCACCTTGGTCCAGAATGAAACGTCTCAACTACTGGATAGATTGACATGGTTGACATTTTGCAGTGACTGTGATGCTCCCAACAGGGTAAATCCAGCTGCCTCTAGTGATTACTACTGTGGGAAACAGAAAGAGTACTGAAGTCAAATTATTTGTGCAAGAACTCATAAAAATATGAAACTTTCTGAGTTACATTATTAAAAAGGAGAAGGGGAAGGATAAAAATGTTATATGGTAATAATAATAATGATATATGATAAAACTATTAAATTAAAGAGCGGCTTTAGGCTGCCAGGCGCATATGTTCCCAAGTGAAAACTGCTCAGAAAGCAACTATTAAATTCTAATCAGGGATTCAGCTTATCCATACAACTGATTACTACACTTCTGTGGACGTCCATAGACTTTATATTGCAATATGGAGCTGCATAAATGCAAGAACATGTCTGGCACTTATAGAATTAATGGAAGAATGAAGTAGCAGAAAATTAGAAGATGTATACACATTAACTCCAGCGCAGCTGGATTCACCAGGCGACATTTTAGTATTGTGTACCATGAAAGATCTTCTACACAAAACACGGCAGATGCAGTTGATTTTGTACACACAAAACATGGAAGACGTGGTTGATTCTGGTGATCTCCTTACTTTTCCTCAAACATCACCGGGCCAAACTTTACATTTATATATAGCGTCTACTAGATTGAGTGGCAGGGTAATGTTGTAGAAAAGTTTACGGTTTGCCTGATGATGTATTTCAAATCTACTGAAAATCCACTGACACTCTACCTGTATCACCACCATGAAGTTACAACTTTTCAAATGAACTATTTGATGATTGCTCTTACATTGGCAATACATATTCATGATCCCCAGCGGATTGACCATAATTACTCCGATCCCCTGATCTTTCATGTTGCCTCATCATCAGGTGGAAAGTTACATTTCTGTCTGTTTTCAACAACCCAACTCCTCCAGTGTGTGATCTTTTAAATATGCCTGAGCACTCAGATCAATAGGTGAGTCTCATTGGGTTGCCAGATCAGAGAGGTGGCCTGTGCAGGGTTGCCAGAGTCAGGGATTTGATGTCCTTTTCATGAGGCTAAAGTGCTGAGTTGTACATTTGCCTCCTCAAAACCCTGCCCGGCAACGACCAGTGGGTTTATCAGATTTCACACACATGAAGACACAGACGTATGCACCTTCCTGCTCCTTCACACCCTCACTCCATAATGTTCTCAGTCTTTGTGTGTGTGCATGCGTGTGTTTGTGTGGTGGGCAACAAACTTTAGCTGTTTCACTACAGTGTTGACACAGACACACACTTCTACAACAGCAGTTGGCAACAGGGCTGCTTAGCATCATCTTATTTCTTAATTGCCATTGAATATTCTATGCAAATGAGGGTTAATAGGAACCTCCTGGGCTCATTAGGGGGCGACAACACCCCCTAAAAACAGCCCTGTCAATTACCATCAATATTTGTCTTCCTCTTATGATTCAATTTGCACCTTGTTCTTAGTGTTAATGGACACAATTAACAATAATTAAGAGGAGAGGACAAGGAGGAGCAGAGCCACGCTTGATTAGGCTTTACATGTGTAAATATCCATTGTGTTTAAGTGTGTGTGTGTGTGTGAGAGTTCAGAGTGACACTGACACTAAACTAACAACTTGACAAAACAATTAAATGACAGAAAACTATTCACAAATTTAATTAATGGACAGAAATTAAAATAAGCAAAATTACAGCTAGTAATACACTGATAATGGTGGTCATATGCACACACACACACACACACACACACACTTAAACACAATGGATATTTACACATGTAAAGCCTAATCAAGCGTGGCTCTGCTCTGCTGCTATTTTAACAGTCGTAAAAATGTTCACTGCATGCACATAGTTTAAAAGGAGTCATGGGACTGTTTTGGATGTTGACATACAAAAATCCGATATTCCCTTGAAAGCTTATAGCTCCTGGTTTACAGTTATTATGGACTTTGCAACTTTTGCATCTTCATACGCTGAGAAAGAAAGATTTTGCAGGATGTCAAACTTTTATCAAAACACAGGATTCAAAGTATTTGTTTACTGAAGTCAGAAGTTTAGCTGCGTGCTTGGTTTGCGAAGAACAGATCAGTGTTGAAGGAATACGATTTATGAGATCATTATGAGACAGAACATGCTGTGAAATATGAGAACACTACAGAGAGCGGGTAAGTAACAAAACTGAGGCTTTTTTAGTTAAGCTGAAAAAATACCTTTTACAAAGCTTACATCTCCTCATTTTATTCATAAATGTTTTTGTGAACGAAACAGTGATATGTTGCTTTTACTTTTCCTGCTCCACATTTGGATTGTTTAATTGTAATCACAACTTGGGAAATTTAATATCCAGCCAGCAACAACAGGATTAAAGAGCCAAAAAGGGCCAGTGCAGGTTTCTGAAGTGGGGACTGTTTTTCACAGCTTCAGTTGAAATGTGAATAGGAAAAAACCCGACAAAGGGTGGCGGGTGTGCCGACTGTGTGGGGATGTCTCCATGCAGGTATTTCCAGTCTTTTAAAATGAAAGTGAAATGCTCAAATCCTGCACCACTGACTTCAGATGAGATTTTTGTTGGTCAATCCTTTTCAACCTCCTCACGAATGCAATACGTAAATTGTCCTTCCTGACCCTACCTTATTTCAAGACCAACACACACCCCGAGCGCTCAGATGGGCACGAGTGCATTCGCTATATAAACAACATGACCACTGGAGAATCAGTCTAAAAGATCCTGACCAAGCATGTGATAACTTGAGAGTGAGTTGCCTTGCACACACATAAACACACACACACACACACACACAGCCGCTTGTCTGTTCTGTCAGTCTAGAGTGTGAGTCCAGGTGTGAACACGGGGGGGTAATTACCCACCACCTCCTATCAGCACTGTTGAAAAAAACCTTGAGACTCCACTAAGTATGTAACCTTAAACAAATGACAGCAGGGTCATCTCCAGACGCATCAGGGTTCTGACCTGTGACCCCGTGACCTCTCTCTCCACTGTATGCTGTCATATCACCGCTGCACTAACAAGCTGGTTTGTCTGAATAACCTTTAACTGTACAGCTGTCCGACTGCTCAGAGACCTTTAGCTAACACACAATCTGAAACCTTTGGGTGTGCCAGACTATGACCTCTTTCATCCTTCAGCCTCCTCACTGAGCCCCACCTCTCCTCTCTGTCCATCTTCTTCTTCTTTCTCCTTTTGTTTCTGTTTTATATTCTTTTTTTATTCAACTCTCATTTTGTTCCTATCTGTTGCTGCAGCTCTCCTTTTATTGCTCACATACAATTTTTAAAACCTCCACTTAAGTGAAAAAAGCCTCCTGCTGCACTGTGAGTGGAGGCAAATGACACTCAGAGGGGCGTACACAACAAACAATCAACACAAAGAGTACAGCATAGCGAGGATGTGAACCAAAACCTATTTGTCGTGCGACAAAGCTGAAAGGTAAAAGCATTTCTAGCTCTCCAAAATGGCCAAACTCAAAGATAGAGTAACAGAAGGTGAAGATGTTATGTGATAGTTCAGAATATTTGACATGGTTATGCATGAGGTATTTATATATAATCAGTGCACGGACTAAACTAAAAGAAAATAACACTTTAAAAAAATCACACGAATTTGAATCACACATTGTCCATTAGACCATTGCCCTCAACTTTTGTCAAATGTGCCAACCTGAAATAATCTGATGTTCCTGTGGAAACAGAGATGAGCTCATATAAAGTTGATATTATATCTCATTTATGCTGTGTGCAAGTATGTTTGATTTTTCAGATCAGGAGTTGCTCATATATATTTACCTCTTCTTGTCATTTAAAGATATGGGAAAAATTCTCTCAGCATTCTAACTGTGCTGAATTCAGGAGGTGGCAAAGGAGGCGGGAAAGGAGCAACAGGAGACAGGGAGAGTAGATATTTGGGATGTTTGAGTTGGGGTTATTTGTTTGGGGGAAATGAAGCAAATGTAGTTGGATTTTTTTTTTCTATACAACCTTTATATGATATTTCTTTGCTGTTTAGGAACCCATCACACCCTGAGCTCACAATATCTTATAGCACTATCTAAAATTTTTCATTCATTCATTCATTCATTCATTCATTTTCTACCACTAATCCGGTGCTGAAGCCAATCCCAGCTCACATTGAGCGAGGGTGGGGTACACCCTGGACAGGTCGCCAGTCCATCACAGGGCCAACACACAGAGACAGACAGAGACAAACAACCACTCACTCTCAGACCTACGGACAATTTAGAGTCACCAATCAACTCAACTATGCATGTCTCTGGACGGTGGAAAGAAACCAGAGTATCCAGAGGAAACCCACACACTAGAGGTCGCCAGTCCATCGCAGGGCCATTATCTAAGTTGTGTCAAAAAAAAAAACTAAATCCAACCAAACTACTCCTGCACTGTTTATTGTACCTAAAAAAATCCAATATGTACACATAGATAGAGGAAATAGAGGAAGCAAAAACAAAACCAAAAAACAAAAGCATAGACTGTCTTAGGACACCAAAGGGGTTAATTGCATGCACTTTCCCTTCCAAACTTCATGTGAGATATATGTTTGTCACTCAAGCGCAGATGAGTAAGAAATTGATTTAGGCAATAATGAATGTGTTTAAATTATAAGCTCGGTTAAATTTAAATATCAAGCTACATTTCAGTTTGACTTTGCCTCTGCAGCGAAAGTGGTGTTGTTTCACACTGACACACATGTTACTTGCTGAGCTGAGTGTGTCCCTGAAATGGACCACACTCCCCCAACAGTCGGCGAATGGAGATTTCATCCATTTTAATGCCTTGTGGTATTTTCGTCAAAGTGAAAGGAATCACGCGTGACATCCTTTTGGTGTAGGAGCCGGGAGATGGGGATTGGTGGGGTATATTTACAAGGTGGGAGGACGAGTGGGTGCAAATGGAGTCAGCTAGCAGGCTGGGTGGTGGATGGGTGGCAGGATTGCCAGGGGCCGGGTATTGTCATGAAAATTTTTTGTTTTGTTTTTTTCCTCTGCCTCTGGACACCCTCCCACCTGTCCGAACCGTTGTAAATAACTGCTGAATGATAGAGGATTTATGAGACACAAATATCTCTGCAGCGGCCTATCATTACACTGAAGCTGTCACTGTAACTCTTAGAGAGAAAGATACTCACATACACACACACACACACACACAGTTAGAAAGATAAGGAGCAATAGCTCTCTTTTTATAATTATTTCAAAGAGTTGACTGTTTTTGGTTTTATGCTTGATTATCATATCTATGTCTCTTTTACAGCTTTGGCAGACTTCTTTTTTCTTCTTCCTTTTTTTTTTTTTAACAATGGATCAATAAATCAAAGTGAATAGGAAGGTAAATGGAGCACAAGGAAACTTTCAAGATGCTTCAGTTTGCAATGTATTATAATCCATCGCAGGCTGAGCCCTCTAATCCTAACTGCCATATCGTTAGTTGTCTGCTGTTTATAAGGGAGCAACTTCAAGGTCAGACATATATTTCCTCATCATCAATGGTGTAGGAGTGAGGACAGGAAGAAGACAAAGGGGACATGGAAATAAAGCCTGAAAGACAACGGCGAGGAAAAGACTGGAGCAGGGAAGGTGGGATGAAGAGAGAAGAGAAACAAAGGCCTCTGCTCCGTCCAATTACATTGTTCTTGTTTTATAAATTGGGACACGGGTAAGAAAAGCTAATGAGAGGCAGAACGCACCGTGTGAAGGAGATGTGTGTGTTTCAGACAAAGCATGTCTGTGTGTGTGTAGAACAGGTGAAAGAATGACATTAACAATTCAGCTCTAACTTTGAGAGATGTAAAATGTGTTCTGCTTGAACTTGGCCTCGGAGCAGACAGGCTTATCAAGGCTTAAGAAAAGATGTGTCGGAGCTAGGGTGAGGATGAATAGGTAGAAAGACAGTGAGACAGAGGAAGAACAAGTGCTTTTCATTTTCAGCATGTCATATCAGCAAACTGTTGCCTATCAGAACGGGCGCTTTAAACTGAACGCAGTGAACTGGCAAAAAGATTCACTGACACCAGACTTTTGTTCCCAACAACGTCTTGACTGCGATCAGCGGCTTTTATGGTTCCTGCAGCTGTAACGCTGTTAAGGTCTTGAAAAAGGTCAGTGCTTGTAATCACGTTGATGTAGTGATCATTTTCTTGATAAGAAATACATTTTGTTCACAATTCAATAACTCCAACCTCAACAAGCGCACAGGCCACTTTTTTAACCTTCTGAATGCACCTATAGTGGAATCTGTGCCAGTATGTCGGGCGGGGTACCAGACTTTGGTAGTCATAGTCACAATAATAAACACATGGATTCGACTAAGAATACCTCCGTGTACTAGGAAAGTAATTTAAGGTTACTATTACCGCTGGCTTGGGTATGTTAAGGCTAATAAATGATTTGGGTTAAAGTAAATACTTTCTCATTGGATGATGTTTGTTGTAATAACCGTGAGCTATCTGAACTGATATGTTCACGTGGGAATCGAACATCGCTATCCTGTTTTTTTGTTAAGCCATACATTCACTCCAACTTCTGCTGACATGATCTTTGATGCTGTATTACTGTAACAAAGTCACTGCACTGTTCCCCTTGCTCCTCTCATAATTAGCATGGACACTAGATGTTGCCTAGCAACAAAATCTCACCATGGGTCATAGAGGGGGGGTCATGGGCTGTAAATTTTTTTTTACAAGACATTCTCACATGATAAGTGATTTTTCGGAGGGCTAAATTTAAGTACAAGAGCTAATCGCGAGGCCTATGTTTGTTTAGATTGACAACATACATGGTGGTTTACTACTAAAGCAACCACTTTACAACTAAGTTACAAGGCATCAAGACCACGTAGTTGGCTTGCAGTACAAAAGTACTGCCAATACCCAGACAGAGCCAGTGCATGAGTTAGCGTTAGCGCACAATCAGTAGCACTGTATCAGCCACTGCCAGTTACAAGCTAACAAGCACTTTAATTTTAAATGCCTTTATCTTTTGTTAGGGAAAGGGGAAAGAGAGAAGAAAAGCAGGAGAGAGCGTGGGGGATTGTATTAATGGTCAGGCCCGCTGGGAGTTGAACCGCAGACCTCCTGCTCAGGGCTCAGTGCACCAACATTGTAGCTAACCAATCAGTCACCAGAGTGCTCCCTCTCTGATGTTTCGTCTGTTAACCATTCTTTTTGATCTCTGCTTTTTCACCCAGTCAACATCATGCCAGCAACGGCGGTGGCTGGGGCATGGAATCAGGTCCAGAATTCGTCAGTGAGGAGGTGCAGGGCGTCAATGTGCTTCCAGTTAAACGGTGTTAAACCTTAACCTTCCTTGATAAGAGGAAATCAGTCTTGAGTGGATCAGCTTGATCCTTAGTGGCCAGGGTCTAAGGTCGAGATGGACTCATATTAAGAAGTCGCAGCAAGAGTGCAGCTGGAGGCGAGGTTGAGACATGACAGACAACATGACAGCAGGTTAGCCCAACAAAAGCCAGCAGATGGACAAACACATACACTACATTGTGGGTTTATAGAGAGAAAAGTCCTCAAATCCACATCTGCAAGTGTACAATTTTTTTTAAACATATTACTTACAAATTATAATACACTGGATATTCTATACATTGATTGAGAGATAATATGTACAAAAATATATAAGTGAATTCAAGTTAAGTTACAGTTATAAGCAAGTGTTATAAGTTAGTTTGTAGTTTATCTATACGTATGTTTGTTATCAAATTCAGTGTGCAACATCACCTGTCAATCAAATTCTTTCTCTTTTGTCTGTCGATAGTTTTTAGCCTTGTGCTCCTCTTTTCTTTCTTTGTCTTTTCATTTGTTAATCTCTCTGTTGCAGAGTCTCTCTGTCTGTTGTATCTCTTGGCCATTGTTGAACTCATTAGCTTCATTTCTGTCTTAGAGAGGATCAGCAGACAAGCCTCTGGTTCACATTACAAAGCGCAGATGTGAAGCGTAGACTAGTGCAACAGCACGTGTGTGTGAGCACAGGTGTGTGTGTGTGTCTGTCTATCCTCGTCTAAAAGCTTAATAAAGTGTTAAAACTGCTGCTGCACACAGTGTTGATAATATTAGGCATTGAGCCTTTTGTAGTTGGCTGCTCAGATGGAAAGATCAGAGTTTCCTCCCTTGGTAACAACCACATCACTTCAGCCTTTCAAATCAACGGCAGCCATAACACAAGATGGAAAACACAAAGAGGAGTTCCAACAGCAGCACATTTTAGAGCACATGAAAATAATACAAACATACTCAAGCACAGGGCTGTTGATGCTTCAGCAAAAAGCCGGATTTCTTCCCATCCAGATGAGCAGCTGCTGGAAGTGATAATGCTGTATCAGCATCACTCGTTTCTGTTCTTCTCTTTTTATTTTTTTATCAATACATTCTGGGACAGTTGTTTTGCTCTTGTTTCATAGATATTGATAGCTACTTATCATTATCAAGTTACAGACCGACACTCGATGCTTTTATTGGCACCAGCTGAAATGTGCCTTTAATGAAAACCTGCCAGATAACAAAATAATGTTCCTACACCTGAGGCTTTTATACATAGACAGAAAAGGATAGATAGATTAGATTGAGATGCACACACACAAACACAAACACACCGCGCACACACACCCACACACACACAAACACACACACACACACACACACACACACACAGTTTGCTAATGGTGTCAGAGGGGCAGATCTTCATGTGATTTGCTCTAAAATAATTCTTGCACAGGGATAAACTCCTTTGTTCTGCCATAAAAAACAGACACTTTGGTCTTCAAAGCTACGCTTTCACTCAGTTCTCCACATCTGATCCTTTGCCCATTCTCTCTCTTCCTTTTCTCCTTTTTTCCTCCTTGTTTTGCTCCCTCTTTATCTGGCAGTGTTGTCTGTTGAGCTCCAACTGCGTCTCAATAGGAGTTTTGATTTGATTACATATTAGGCAACTGATCTTACTCTTGGGTGAAAACAATTACTGGTAATGTGGATGTGTGGTATAATGTAATAAGGAAGAAATAATAACAAACATATATCATATGAAGCATTAACATCAGGAAAAGAATTGTGGGTTGGAAGATGGTTAAATGGTGTGAATTGTCTGCACCAGAGCAGAAACACAATTGATATCCACATGAGAAACAGACATAACAAGTGTTGCTGCACAAAAATGGTATGTTGCTGCACCTGCTCTACAAAAGAGACAGAAAACAAGGGGGACACAACAGAGAAGGAGCTAAGAGTGAGGCGGGGGGTTATCTCTTCACATTCCTCAATATATTCTAACCAGTCGACAGGAAGTGTTTAACTATTGGGTGCGCCTTGGTAAAGATTCCCCCCTCCAACCTCTCTCTCCCTGAGGACAGCAGAGAAGCTTGCACAAGCAGATTTAGCACTTGGTATTGACTTAAGAAGACTTTTTATTCCAAGGCAACGCAAAAAGCGAGAGAGAGGGAGAAGGGGAAGAGAGACAAAGGGAAGGATGGAAGGAGGGAGAGAGAATTGAAATCCAATATACAGGGATGGAAGAGATGAATGTATTAGAGAGGGAGGAGGAGGAGAAGAGGTGGGGCAGGGTGGGGGGATTGTTTAGCTGTGGTCCATGTTGTCTGATCAAATGGATGGAGAGAGGAGGAGTGGGCAGAAGAATAGCGGGATACTATTGAGGGTTTAAACACAGTGTCAGAGTCAGAAGCAATACACACAGCACTTAGTCAGGAGTCAGGCTCAGCTGATGCAGGCTGGGTGAGGCCCGGTGATGTCACAGACATTTTGTCCTGGAACCAACGAACATGTTTTATTTTCTGTGATATTCAGTGTCTTAATCCATGTTTTTTTTCCCTCAAAAATTCTATCATCATCACTTTATCATGTGTTCAACCCTGAAAAGAAATGTGCGAGAAACTGAGTTACGCCCCAACATACCTGCAATTTCCCTGGTTTTATGCTGTCGTTCTACGTTTTTTCCTGTCTTAGTTTCCACAGTAAAATGTCTAAGAAATGCTCCAAAGCTGTCAAAATAAATGTCGTGAAATGACGTGAAATCAAACACACCAGAGGCAACAATTAATTAAATTTAATTTCTTTATCATTCCAGATGCAAAAAACAAACAAACAAGAAATAAGCAAACAAACGAAAAAACAAGCAAAAAAACAAAAAACAAACAAAAACCCCAAAATCATTTCAACCATGAGACAGACCTTAAAAAAATCCCTAAAGTTCACAGTGAAATGACTCCCTCCTGCCCCTCCTCATCCCAATGTCTTTCACTGTAGTTGATGAATAAATGAAAGCTCTGCATAGACGTGGAGTCCACCTACCTCTGCAACACAAAGTCCGACTGTCCCGAAAAAACCGACAACCTTTGACTGTTTCACTAAAAAGACCAAAACACATGGAGGCTAAATCCTGCACTGCGCAGTGGAAAAATCTACAATCCTTAAACCCATTTCTGCAAAACCTCATTCTTCATTCTCTACATAAATCTGTACGAAAATGGGCGAAAAAGCTAAAGAAATACAACTTTGAGGTATGTCCTGGGGTTTTCCCTGCTGTGTCATAAGCAACAAAAGCATAGATGAACACACACGCGCACGCACACACACACACACATGCACTACGAGTGACTAACAGACTGTTTCCCCCAGGACATGTGGTCTTTGTGTCATCGCATGGAACCGAGTGTGTGTATGTGTGTGTGTGTGTTATGCCATCAGGCAGGTGGTCTGGGTTGCCCTGTAAAGGTGATGTGTGGTGGCTATTTGGAGTCTGGACGTGGCACGTTAGCTCACTGCAGCCCACTCATATTTTATATGGCAGCTCTCTCCAGTCTTATCATGTTTTATATGACCACAATAACAAACTGTCTGGAGAGAGGGAGAGAGAGAGCGGTGGAGGGGGGACCGCCTGCAACCACACATGCTGCCAGCAGTAAAACCAGCTACATGCACACACACACACAAACACACATGCTTATGCAGGCATGGTTAAGTGTGGCAGTGCATAACTTGCCACTTGAGCTCTGCCGTTTCAGTTGAACACTTTTACAGTAAACAAACTGAGTGATAACTGAAGGAACGAGGCACAGTTAACAGAGACACGGCCATCTGAGTGATAGGCAGGCAGCCACTCTAAGAAGTGAGCCAGCAGTCATTTGGTTCTATTGTCTAATTCAGTCCTGAGCCGACATCTGTCCCTGTCCTGCTGCCCACTCAATACACACTCATACACACATGCACGCACAGACACGAAGGCACACACTCTCCCACAGGGGGGTGCTCCATGTGTTCATTAGTTCATCGCTACTGTGAGCATGCGAGCCCGGAGAGGCACATGATTAAAATGAAGTACACCAACAGACAAGTTATGTGAAGAAGTGTGACGAAGACGGTGGTGATTAAACAGAAAGAAGTTTTGAGATAGAAGCAGTCATCTGTGCTTTAGAGAGGACCAAAAAAAAAAAAAAAATCAGCAGTTAATAGATGCCAAAAGTGAAGAACACTTTGATGAATGGAAGGATGGAGTTGAGGAAAAAGGAGAAAAATGGCCACAACCTCCATGACAAAAAGTAAAGAGGACAAAGCAAAAAAGAGGAGTTTGATGGTTGGTGTGATTTCAGCTTTCTTACCTGGGGCAGATAGAGGAAGGAAGGGGGGCACTGCAAAGAATGGGGTAACATCCCGGACCCGGACAGTAGCACACAGCCGGAGTTCGCCATGGAGCACAGCATGTGGAGACGGGACACCTTACTCATAGAGACTCAGTTACACCTCTATTGACCGATGCACCGCTCTGTCTATCTTCTCACCTCTCAACCTCTCTGGACCAATTGCGCTCTCTCTCTCTCTTCCTTTCTCTCCCTTCTTGCTTCTTCACTCCTGTCAGCAGCAGCAGCAGTAGCGAGCAGAGTTACTACTTCAGTGGATGCGAGCGAGGGATGCCCACGCAGACACACACATGTACACACTACACAAACACAGCGCCGTGGCTGCCAGCACACACTCTGAAGCAGCTGAAGCGATCGAATGGATCTCGTGTGTGTGTGTGTGTATGTGTGTGTGCAAGGGGGACCTAATGTGTGCAGAAAGGCAAAGTGACGCTTCTGCTTCTGTTCTTCTCTCCTCTGTTTACTTTGAGGAGGTGGAGAAGCCAAGGCACACGATTGGGTATTGAGGGAGGGGGAGACAGACGGATGGAGGCGGGTGAAAGAAAGGAGTGTTAGAGGCAAAGGGCGGTGCAAGGGAAGCTCGGGAGGTCCTTGAGGAAAAGAGAATGTATGATTGGAGAAGAGAAGAGCGGCGAGGAGGGCTGTGAAGGAAGGATTGGAGGAGAGAGGAGTGGCTGGGAGAGGAGCAGGGAGGGGGAGGGAAGTCTGTGGGATATTCCAACATCAAATGGGGAAGTGGAAAAGAAAGAGAGAGAGAGAGAGAGAGAGAGAGAGACCAAGAGTGTGTGTGTACACTCACACACGTATAACAATATGGGAGCAGCTGATCCATTAACCCCTTCCAGAGAGGTGCAGGGCCGCCTCATAACAGCAACAGCCGTCGCACTGCTGCCGAACTGAAAACTGACATAAGCCATAAGCTGCAGACTCACACACATTTTAGGCAAAAAAGAAAAGAAAGACAAAAATATGAAAACACAGCATCATTTGGTCTTCCATACATTATTCTTCCTGTAAATCAATTTAGCTGTGTGTTACTCCAGAATCTTTATCATGATCCTGCTATTATGAGAAAGCATTTCAACTAGCTGCTGTGCAGCCCCCCCCCCCAAAAAAAAAGAAAATGGAAAGGAGGTTGGTTTGAAACCAACCTTTGAAATGCTCACCACCTCCTCACTCCTACAAGATAATTTCATTTTATTTAAGAAACAATTAAGGATGGGAACAATTACAATGTGTGTCTAATGCATTTGGAAAAAAAAAAATCACAGAGCTGATGCAACGGCTTAATTCAATTTATAGCTCAGCTGTAGGGAGGATATTTTCTTTAAGCGTAGCATTTCCCTAGAAAGAACAGAGCTAATGGCTGAATAATGAGATACAGCAAAATACCGCCCCCCCCCCAACACCCATTCCCTTTCCCTTACACACACACTTTCCTCCCTTTCTTTTTCTTCCTCTGTGGGGTCTCAGGGGGAGGGGGGAGCAGCAATTTATTTATATTTTTGCGATATATCTTTTGTTTGCTGAACAACACCAAATTATTGATTTTGTTAAATCTGAGGCCAGCAGATGCACGTTGGTTTGTACACCTCCTCCACCAAGAGGGGACGGAAGAGGAGGGAAGGAAGGGAAGAAGGGAGATGAATATGTTGAACGCAAACAGCACCGCTTGTTCATTCCACCACTCCATTTTCTACTTGTTTTATCGTCTACCACTCTCTCTGTCTCTCACACGTACACATCTGCAAAAGTCTGAATCTCTCTTGACATGAGTACAACAGCATTGTATTTTACAACATGAATTATGTCTTTACTGAGTTCATGGCCTCCACTTCATCACAACGGAACAGTTGTTGGTCTGAATGAAAAAACAATAAAGGAAAAAAAAATGAAGAAGTTGGTTCTCAGATGATAAAAGGGATTTTCTTCTGGAATCCTATCAGTTATTTTTAGGATTCACTAAGTTTTACCTGCAGGTAGTGAGCATGGTAAGAGAGGGCAAATAAAACATTCTTTTCACAGCAAAATATTTGCTCTGTAAGTATCATCCCTCGAAACCAACATGTATATCAAACTGTGGAGGCTCATTAAAGTTCACAGACATGGACACACACTGAGGCTGAATTTAAAAGTGCTTTAAAAAAATTAATATGATGTTACGCAAGCTTCTCGTTGCACAAATTTACACACGCTCCCTCTTTCTCTCTCTCTTTCATCTCATATTTCATTTTCTGAACATTTTCTTTCCATACAGTTCACCAGCCAGTGTTTGGGGTTTCCTGACTATTTGCTCTTGTGTGTTACATATAATGCTTTTATTTTATAGCTAGGCTACTAAATGTATTGACTGGAGCATTACATCAAAAAGTGACTTTTAATGAGGTTTTAATAAAAAAAAAAAAAAGACCTGAACAAGCTTAATAAAATTCTTCTCTCATTGTAGATAACTGTGAAATCCTAAACTCTGCTAATATTAATAATAATATTTTGCAAATTGAATTTTTCTTAGTAATTTACAATGCATTTGTAAATGTGTCAGAGAAGATGCATAGAAATTTCTCTAAAGAGACGACTAACTGAAACAGCCCTGAATGGCTAAACAATAATCAATATTCATCTACAAGTTCAAATGAGAGACAGGGGAAGGGAAATTGGACACAACCAGGTCAAGTATAGCTCCCAAAGTATATAATGGAATTTCATTGTGCAGGAATCTACCAATAAAGAAAATGGAGCTAGTAGAGTAATGCTAGTAGACCAAAAATAAAATGTGACATATTAAGATTAAACTCCAAAATTTTGTGTTTACCTGGATAAAAATTTAGTTTTGTTTCTCCCTATCCATAAAATAACCAAAAGAGGAATAAATATGTCTAAAAGCCCACTGAGCAGAAAACCACTACAGATATACATTAAATAACAGCATCAATATAAAATGTCCACATTGTGTCCAGAGTCAGGCCAAGAAATAATAAATAGCTAAATGAACATGGTGCTGAAACTGCATTTCAGACGTTTACATTGTCTGATGTATGCACATATTTTAAGAATCCATTGTTAAAGTGGGTGGTGTGGGTGTGTTCATGATTCTGACTGCCTGTTTTGATTTTCCTGAGTCTTCTGTCAGATTGCAGGAAGGAGCACAGGGTGCAGGACTAGTGAGTCAGGGAAGGGGAACCAGCAATCTTCCTCCTCATCACCATCCTTTTCCGTTGGTGTTGGTCACTTTGCAGAAACAGAACAATGAGGTGGGGCAGTAGGTCAGGATTCTATAAAATAGGCTGATGATGGAGAGGAGGTATGGGGAGGCTCGATATCTTCAGTCTACAGAGTGGTTAGAGCTGCTGTTGAGCTTCCTAAACAATGGCCATGTGGTTGATTGATGAGGTCAGGTCTTCATCCAGGAACCCCCCCCCAAGAACTGTGTGCTGCTGACCCTTTGCTATCAACGGTCAGCAGAGGTTGAGGCTGTGAGCGGGTCCTCCAGAAGTCAATTAATGTCTCTGTGGTTTTATTGACACCAACGACAAGATTGTGGTTCCCCCACTGTGCTGTCAGTTGCCCCACCTCCATCCTGTATGCTGCTTCATCTTCAATGGTGATGATACCCACCACTGTAGTATCATCAGCAAACTTAATGCACCCGTGTATAAGCAAGGTGAACAGCAGGGTCATCAGGACAGGGCCCTGTGGTGAGCCGGTGCTGACTGACAGGCTCAGCTGTGTGTCTGTCTGCTTCCTCTGTTTGGAATTCAAGAACCAACTGCTCTAACGTATCAAATTCAAATCCTCCTTTGCTACTGCTACTATTAAAGTCGCTTTTTTGTCAAACTACTTCCTGTCTCTCTGCACTGTCGCTTGACATGGGGCAGTAACTGTATGCTACAGAATGATCCAGCATGAACCTGAGCCTGGTTTATACCAGTGGCGAACTGTGGACCCAGACCCTGGGCCTTCAATAGGACCACATGTATCAATAACAGATTAAACATATCAATACAAATAATAGCCAGAGCCCTGTCACATGGATGTTCAGCATATTAAAGGTTTATTTGCCCCAACTGGCTTCACAACACACAAAGGTGAAAAAAAACAAAACATTCAAAGCTGGCTATCATGACATCATTTAATTACAAAAACTAAATGAAACAAGAAAATCACACATTCACTCACTTCACATATTTGTTTAGCTGGAATGAAAGTAAAATGTCTAGAATAATCATTACCTACTGTTCAACAACTAAAGATGGATCCAATGCTGATCCAATGTTTTTTGTGTTTGTTCCAGCTTAGACACAATTGAATTTCAATGTAGATTTAATATTTCTGCCAAAAGTATAACACCTCCTGAGGTGAAATGGGAAAGGAAAAAGCTCTTTGTAAGTTATCCTCAGCCATTTTTCACTGGCCCTAATGGATATAAAACTGTCTGCAAATTGTAGGTTTAGGCCTACAGTATACTTATTACAAATTCAGTTGTGCTGCTGCTGCTGTGGCTCTGATTCTGTGATCCGGTGCCGGTGCCGGACCAGGGCCCCTTGTCTGGATTTAAAAGCAAACAGTCCCAGCAGTACAGCTTGTTGGTGCGTGGGCTGCCCATTAGCCACTGATAGCGACTGTAGCTGCTAGCTTGAAAATGCTGATGGTAGCCCTTGCTAGCTTGCACCAATCCTGGCAAGTCAGGGGATGGTTGACCTTTTTGGATAATATCTAGTTTTGCCTGAAAAGGCAATCTTGAAAAAGGAGTATCCAAAATATAAGCCACACGGTCTTCTTCTTCACTAGCTCCCGCCATTTCCCTGCTCTTTAAATCATCCTCTGTCTTTCTTCCCTCAACTCACTCAGGTGGGTCGCTTGACTTATATATGTTCTCCTAAGTATTCGCAAATACCCGGAAGATTTCGTGATGCGGTCCCGCCCACAACTCAATGAAATATGATTGGCTAAGACACCTGTCAAACTCAAATTCATGCCCACATTGACTTGAATTACACGGGCCTTCGTTACAGCCACCGAAGGTCCAGCAGGAAGAATTGCTGATTTAATAGCGATTAAATTATCATCTGATATTGATCTCTCTTAGCACAGTCACACCTCTCAAGGAGGTTTGACAGCTAAAAGTTCTTTGCCAGTCTTTTTCATTTATTTATACGCTCTCTCTTCTTGAGTGTTACCTGGGCCTGATGAAAACTTAAAAGGCCAGTGACATTGAAGCTTCAAAGCCATGGTTCGGCATCAAAGCCAGTTTGAACATATTGAAATATTTATTGTTTTTAGTCTCATGGAGGAAAGATCTGCTGGTTATTGATACGATGGGGGGCGTATGTTGAGGTGAGGGACAGAGGGACCAGATGTCAGTCAGTGTGTGTGTGTGTGTGTGTATGGTGGGCATTTGGTTCAGGTGAGTGCATGCTTGCTGACTGAAAACTGACTCAGATAGAAAACAAAGTGTGAAAATGGTAAGAGACAATGAAACTGAGTAAAAGCACAGTAAGACAGAGACTTCGCTCTTGGTAGGAGACTCTGGAGCCTCTTATGCAAAGCACAGACAGCTTGACTCTGCAAGAAAAGTGACTTTGAAACCAGCGGCCGGTCCCTGCTGGCAAGGCAAGGCAGTGTTTAGAAAGAGAGGTATTGTTGAGAGGAATCAAAGCGGCCTGAGACTTGACAGGGCAACGACATTAAGCATTCTCCTCCCTTCATCCCCTAAGGTGCTTGTCCCCTCAAGGTGGAACCACGCTCCCAAAGTCAAGGAAGAAACAAAAGAAAAAGCTCCTTCCCTTTCTCCTCTGCTCATTTGCTTCACACAGACACACACACGCTTCTACTTTGTACTTCCTTTCCCTTCCTTTTCCATCTGCTCCTCTCTCTCCTTTCAGTCTGTCCATTCACATCTTCAAATAAAAGATAAAAAAAATCAAATCAATCATTTCTTAACATTGATTCTCCCATAAAGTAAGTATGTTTCTGTCCATACTGTATGCACTGTACTTCAGAATCTGAATCAAAATCCTTTATTAATCCCCAGGGGAAATTTCATTTAATACAGTTCATTTGTCATCTACTATAATAAAATTTGTAAAATGAAATAATGAGAATAATAAGAATAATATCATAATCTAAAGAGAGACAATGATTAAAACAGCAAGTCTGAATTTATGTGTTATATTCTGTCATTTTTTACAGTTATATATTGTTCAGAGCTGAAGTCCAACCCACAGATTATATAAAAAAAAAAAAAAAAAGACGTAGACGATGGGACTATAATATGAAACCATATCTGAAGAGCTTTAAATCTGCATTCTATCTAATGACCATCATGGGGCGTCTCCACCGGTTGTAAAAAGAAGTCAGATTGTATTGATGTCTATGCAATAATGGGCCTATTTGTTTTAATAAATTGGTAAAAAATTTCTAATGGGTTTATGGTCTCATATAGTTTCAAGTTTTAATACAACATGATATAGATTTTTTAAATGATGGTCTCATTTAGGGGAAATTAGCAGGTAATTAAAGCAAGGCAGGTAAGATCTGGCCCACACCCCTCTTCAGGCTCATATTCTCCTCTAAAGACAGTGGTGACTGATAACTTCCAAACTAGAGGCTTCAAAACGCCACCCCAAAACTTAGTGGCTGACATCACTGTGGGTTGCCATTTGGTTTAGCACCTTTCTTTACTGACCATACAAACCTAAATGAGATTTGTTCTCTTATTGTTCCCAAATGCCTTGAGACCTGCAAAGGTCATTCTGCAGTATTTCTGGAATAATCTGGAAGACTACAAATAATTTTGAACTATCACTATCACTATCATTTTGAAAGAGTGTTGAGATATTTTCTGCTGATGATTTTCCATCACCTTGATGGCACCGATCGTGTGGTGTTGCTCATTCAATCATTACTACCCATGCATCTGCTCATTTCGTAAGGTCTGCTGAGAATGTCCAACTCATTATATTTCATGTGTTCATATGTATGTTTTGGAAAAATCTCAGAAAAAAAAGAGAGCATACAGGATTATCCCGTCTTCTAAAACCATTGACTCAACAGATAAATATCTAAATTATTTCATAAAGAATAAATTCAGTATTGTCCTCCTGCTGCTCACTTTAGCTTTTAATAAGCAGGAGGAAATAATGCCTTTATTGTGGACCACTTTTAGTGGTGGAGTAATCCACATTTGGTGCATTGGAGAGTATTTTAAGAAACAAAGAGTTTGACGTGAGATGTACTTGAAGGAAACTGAAATTGTGTGTGTTCACGGTCATGAAGTGGCATGAGATAATTTAAAATCCCCCTCTTTTTCCATAAATAAGTGACTAGACCGATATAAGAAAATGACAACAGGACACAAAGCCGAGTGTTAACCTGCACAGGTCTTAGCTTACAATATACTACAGCACCTCAGTGTACATTATCGCTCACTTGTACATTATTAATTCATAAACGCATTGAATGATTTATGGGGCGTAGCTATTAACATCTACAATATCTACATTTTTATTACACTGTATCAGAATGAGGTTTTTGAGCCAAAGTGATACAACGTGATGTACAGGAAAAAAAACACACACTGGCGAGGCATGCTGAAAGAACAAAATGAGTGACAGCTTCGCATGAAATGTATTTCTCTAACCTGGCATGGCCTGGAATGGTCTGCTACCGAAGGAAAGGGTTTATTCTGTCTGCATTGCTAAAACACACTGAATCTGACCCCACACTGGACCTGATTACGTTAGATACTCGAGATGTGATTATGCCGCTGCAGGAAGGCTGTTAGGGAATAATAGTAAATCTAATTTGACGATAATTAGCGCGTGATTGCTCACTGTGCAGTGTGAAGGTGTTTGTCCAGTGCTGATTAGAGCAGTGGATGGGATGTCTCCCTAAAAAGGACTCCTGTTGACAGTGACAGTGAAAACAACTTGTTGGGTAGAAGGCAGCAGATGCACAAACATGAGATATTTGCATGTGGACACAAGATGCTGCTCTGTCACCTTCCTCCACTGGGACTGGCTGCTGTTACAGAGGTCCTCAGCTCTTTATGTCTGTTTCCAATGGGGACAGATCATTTAAAAACATTTAATATGGGGCCCAATATGTTACCTGAGCCTCAGTGCAGAATCCAAAGCAGTATGTTTTTTCTGTCTTCTTCTCTGAAAGGTGATATGTTCTTTCGACAAAATCCTTTCTGTTCCCTCATCAAATTGGCAATTTTTTTTTAAAAATGTGAAATATTACTAGAACACAAGCAGATGTCGAAATAAAAACTGTTAAAATGACCCGTAGCTTTTAGGTCCTGTTTATAGCTATTCATTGGCCACCAGTTGCCACATAAGCAGGACACGATATTTTCATGGACTGATTGAACGAGTTCAATTGGCTTGAATTTTTAAAAATAACATCATATGATAGTGAAGGACTATATTACATCATTATCAGTGAGCCAGACAGTATGACACATTCCTTGGAACAGAATCTGGTTATTGGCTGTTTGCTTACTTACTTACACATAGATGCTTCAGTCTGGAATGAGAAATAAAACCTAGGCCAAACTATTTTTCTCTCTGTTTTTGGTTTGTCAATTTCATAAAATTGATATTGACACTGATAATTGAACATTTTTCATAACCTATGTGTCATATTTTTATTTTGTCACAGAAATATTTCAGGGAATTTAACATGAGGGAAATATTTATTATTTTCACCAATTGATAACATACAGAACTATCAAGTGCCTCAGTTGCTTCGTTTGGATATATTCAATAGTGAAATAATACCAAGAGACAGGCAAAAAAAAAAAAAAGGAAATTATATATTAAAAAACAACTAAATAAAACACAAACCACTGTGGCTTAGGGTAAATGGCTTTCCATCTGCATCTTCTGTCCAGGATGTAATGATAACATAAAACACAGTCGCACAAATAATGTTGTTTTAATCTCACACAGAGATTTCAGGTCGTTCAGACTTTCTTAATACCCATTTTTAACGAGTCATCTGAGAACATCTGCAAATGCATGTATTTAATTGTTGATCCATGTCTTGTATAGATGTGACAATGTTTGTGTTAAAGGAGGACAAGCATTGCTTCTGTAATACAAGAAGAATTGACTAAAAAGCTTTGTTTTGAACGCAAGTGAATTTATTTCTTCTGTAATAATCAATATGTTCCATGTATTTAATGCAATTTGTGATACTGAGTACAACTTGGTCAATAACAGCTGAGAATCTCCACTCATCATTACCCCCGCTTTATTCCTGCCCTCTCCTCTCCTCTCCTCTCCTCTCCTTTCCTTGCCTCTCCATCCACAGCAGTATTTCATCCCCAGCTTGCTGACACAGGGCAGCCCACAAAGCGAGCAGCCTGGGATGGAGGCCCCATTGGTGGGGCCGTGAGACAGCAAGCGCTCCCCTGAGGAAAACGAAGGCATGGAGTTTTACCGTCCAACAAATCTGTTAAAGGTATATCCACCATCAATGCATCGCCTGCCCAGCTGGCCACACACAGGTCACACACTCACACACTTCATCCTTCTTTTCCTTCTCACTTGTTTTTTTTTTTTTCCTGTTTTTCAGACGGATACATTCTCTCTTGTGCAGGATCAATCCTTTTATCTCTCCACAGCACACATGCACAATAAGTACAGCTACCAATCACACATAAATACCATTGTGTCTTTTCCAGACCAACAGGATGAATAGCCGTGGACAAGACGAGGAAAGGGAGAAAAACGAAATTTGCTTCAATCTTTATGCATTCAGAAACAAAATAACTCCCCAGTCCTCAGGACGCACTCCAGTAGCTTTTTATATTTTGACATCACAGGAATGCAATTCTCAATCCGACCCGTTCTGCTTTAGCACTCCCGATGGTCGACCGCAATATATCTCTTACCCATATGCACACACACACACACACACACAGTAATATATCTCTAGGAGAATTTAAGTGCACCACCACCAACATTTGCATTTCTGTGGAACGGGTGCATCTGATTTATAGAAGCACAGGCCCGAAGCATCTTGGGAAATGAGGCGGGTGGATGGAAACTACGCTTCCCAGAGGCAGGATGGTTTGGCCATGTCAGCAGCAGGCATTTCAGAGATGTTGTTTTGCAGCGCTGGTGAATTTCACCCAAACAAGAGAGGGAGAGAATCGGGGAAGAAGGAGAGCAGGAGAAATGAACAAGCAGCAAAATAACTTTGTGTGAGCATGAATTTTCAAGAAGACCCTCTTTATTTTTTGTTATAGCAAGGTTTGTGTGGAGGGAAGTTGGGGCTCGTTTCCTCAAGCAGAATGATTTGTTCTTTGGAGCCTCAAAGCCTGCTTACCAAATGAATAAATTAAGTTGTTTTATGAAGAATGTGGAGGAAAGAGAGCAGGAGAGTAAAAAGAGGAAATAGAAAGAACCAATGAGCTAAGGCAATATTGAAATGGAAGAGACAGTGGGAAATAATGAGAAAAGAGAGGCAAGAGGAAACCAGAGGGAGATGATACAGAGTAGTGAGCTGACACAGAAACAACAAACCTTTTTTGTCATGCTATCATTACTACTCCTCTATTCCTGTTCTCTGCTCAGTAAATAAGACAGGGGGATGAGTGGGGGAACAAACTGATTCTGGAGAGAAGAAATTACAGAACGGATGGATTTAACAGAGTAGGAGGACGGAGTGAGAGCCAGAGAAAAACAGAAAAGTGAAAATACTGCAGGCAGACAGCCGAATTAGTGGACATAAGTGGATTGAGGGATGAAGGGAAGAGGAGTGACAAGAGAGGGTGGGGGTGGGGGGCGAGAATCCCCGTTGAGTCACTCTCTGTATTATCTATCAAGTGTGACTCGTAAATTTCCTGTGTGCGCTGCGAGCTGATTTATCCGCAGTCAGATGGGTAATTCTGCCTCCCCAGGGACTGAAATACCCCCCACACCCCGCCCACTACACCTCCACATCCCACAGGCCGGAACAGTTTGTCTGGGCACACTCACACACACACACACACACACACACACAGGTATCAAATCTTGCTTTTGGGAGTCATGTAGTTCCGTTTGCAGTGCATTAGGTTCTTCAGCAAAAAAGTCCCATCTTCATAAAATTAACTAAAACCTGTAGACCTGTAAGCCTGTTATATGTAACATTCTGTAAGTAAAATACAAATGAATGGCTGCAATAATTTCTTTGAGTCGAATCTAAAACTTTTAAGAAATGAATTTGTGACAGACATTAATGCATGAGGTGAAAAGGGAATGCATGCAAAATAGTGACTGTAGACTCTGAGGCTAAAAAGTAATGCTGGAGCACCTTAAACCTGTATTCTACCTAAAGACCATCAGGGGGCGATGCCTTTTTTTTTTTTTTTTTTTTTGTCAAAAAAACCCAGTCAGATTGTCTTGAAGTCTATGTGAAAATGGCCCAGCCTCTCATTTAATTAATTATCTCGGTAAACATTTTCCTAATGAGTTTATGGTCTCAGTCTCTGGTTTTAAGTTGTCAATAACACATGATGCTCATTTTTTAGTGGATGGTCCAATATAGATGGATTTGGACCATAAAGCAGGGAACGGATTAGGGCGTGTCTTACTGTGTGATTGACAGACTGTAGCACATGAACAGAACAGGTCAGATCCACCGTTCACTGCTCCTCAGCTCCACCTTTTCAAAAAAGTGGAGACTTCCCAGCAGTTCACAAACCAAAAGGTGACATCATGTTGAGTTGACACTGATATTACGGAGGGAGAGGGAAAGTGTGTGTGTGTGTGTGTGTGTGTGTATATATATATAAAATCAAATCAAATCATATTTATTTGTATAGCGCCAAATCATAACAAGGTTACATCAAGGCGCTTTACATATAGAGCAGGTCTAGACCAAACTCTTTATAAAATTATTTAAAGAGACCCAACAGATCCCCCGATGAGCAAGCACTTGGCGACAGTGGTGAGGAAAAACTTCCTTGCCATATATATATATATATATATATATATACATACATATACATACACAAATATATATGTGCATATATGTACTATATTGACCGTATGTATGTTTTTGTGAAAATAGATGAACAAAAAAGCACAGAGAAGTCGGGTAAAGAAACCGACAAAAACAGGCATGTTTCTGTCAGTACCTCTTCCGGCTTAATGACAGACGACAGATTGAAAAGGAATTATCCTGGCAAAAAAAAAAAAAAAAAAAAAGGAAAACAACACACATTTATTTGCTGGTACAGGTGTTTTGTGAAACAGTATTCAGCATGAATTACTGAAGCAATCCCAGTTTCAGCCTTCAACATTAATGCTGGTGGGTTGGCAGAGTTAAAATACCGTGAGCTAGAGACAGAAAGATGGTGACAGTAAATATTCTTTCCTCTAATATTGCTCTGCTTTGAAGCAAAATCTTGCTGATAAATGCACTCACTGTAAACAATACTGGACAGTGGATTCCAGTCAACATTTCATAATGTGCGCGGACTAAATTACCTAAGACTGTATCTGATACATTTGGTGGCCTGCCACAAGAGTTTGCTTCAAAAAAATTTTTATACTGATTCACCGCGTTGCAGAAAGTATCACATTATACATGTTTATTTACAACATGGTTCTAATTGTTTAATTTAATTACTTTGAAATCAATCCGAATTACAGTGCTGTCAAGCCACTTCACTTTCAAGCTTAAAGCTTTTCCACCCCAGACATTGTTCCCCACTTAAACCATTACAAAATTCTTAAATTGAAGTTTCCAAACTACAATGGATATTAATAATTTCCAGAAAAGTCTCCAGCCTAAACAATCGTGTCGGTCCTTTGCTCCTATTTTATAGTCCTGTGCTCTGTCACCCATGAACCACAACAGCCAAATGTCAACCCATTGTGACATCACCTGCTGTTTTCAAGACTTCAGGTCATCATTCAGCCATTGCAGACATCATCAGAAACCATATTTGGAGGAGACAGTGGAACTGAGGAGTGACAGCTGGACCGACCTACTCTGTTCTTTATCCTGATTGGGTGGAACAGTCAATCACACAGTAGACACGCCCTAATGCATCCCTGCCTTTATGGTCTGTAGTCTCATCATCATTTCATCATCAAAAATAACATCATGGTGTTTTGAAGAAGATTTCAACCTAGAGACTGAAACCATAGACTAATGCTGTTTCCCCCTAGATTTCAATACGATCTGGCTTCTTTATATAATCAGTGGAGTCGCTTCCTGATGACCATCAGGAAGTGACTCATCACCTGAGTCTATGCTCCCTTTATTACTTGGCTTCCTCCTCCACTCCTGCCCTGTTCAAGTCCAGTAAAAGGGGAAAGCTGGATTTTAATAAACAGTTTGAAAAGTGCAAATTGAGGTTTACATTAGAGTACAAATGAAGCCAGAGTAGAAATGAATTTTGCACTTTGAAGTAAATGCAACCAAAACTTCATCCCAGAGTCTTAAAACAATATAATTTTATGGAGCACCTCTTTTAATAATTCTATATATGGCCATTGACTCACAATGTACAATAAGAGTACTACACCTGTGTAAGAACTGCTGCATCCACACAGTATGCCCTTTATCCATCTTCAGCATGTCTTTAGGCAAGATCAATGTACATCAAGACAAGGACGGAGGTGACAGCTCCATGTCAACCAATCTCCAAAACCTCTGGCCATTTTAACATTTAATCAAGTGGATGTCAAGCCACTCAGTTCTACTGTCTGCAGGACCACACAGCCCAAACAGAGTCAAACTCTGCAGCTACACCTCATGAAAGAAACATGGCAGCCTGTCGAGGCCCTGCAGGATCCGTGTTCAGTTAGAGCCCTCATCTGTGAATCAGCTTGCATTTAGGGCCTCAGAGGAGCCAATCCCTAGTTGACATCGACTAACCTGACTGACCCAGTTCTGACCCCTGTCAGTAGCCCTCTATGTCTGTCTCTCTCTCTCTCCCCCTCTGTCTTCATGGCCTGTGGCAGTTATTGTGGGGTGTCCTGTAACTGGCAGGACATGAACATGGGACAGGTTAAACAAAACAGCTCCAAACAACTCTGTAGTTTGTACCACAACACATGCTGCTCTGGAAGAGTGCGAGGACGGAGGGAAAGAGAAATATACTCGAGTATGCTTTGATTTCAATATATTGATAAAATAATATAATCTCTGGTGCCTAATCCGGTTGATTGGGTAACTAATATCTGATATATGATTTTCTATGGTCAAATTGTAAACAATCAGACATAAGTGATGGCTGGGCTTGTTGTGAAACACTGTGTCGAAAAGGGGAGCAGGACCTTTGACAAGGATTCATATCTCGATTCACACTGGACATATTATGGTCACATGGTCCAAATGTTGAAACAGCAGAAAGGTGAGAAGAAGAAGGAGAAAGGTGAAACGACAGAATAATATTTTTGATCTGTAATCTCTGATGCTGGCTACTTGCAGTATAAATGCTGTTGGGCGTGAACCCAGGCCAGTAACCACCTGAAACTTTAGCTTCAATTTGAGGATCCTTAGTAGTTAATCTTTAATGGAGCATTAACTCTGTACAGACACCTGCCTCTTTATATTGCTTTTGCCTTTTCACTGACATTATATTTGAACGTGCATGTCTCCCTCTATGGCTCACTGCCAATTTAAGAAACTCTCATTAGTGGTATTATATAAAAATAATAATGTGAAAGGGATGTGAAATGAAATAAATTATATTTATTTTTAGTCTTGATTATGATGTTAAATATATACGTAAAATTATATATGCTTGTTTGTCATTATGACTGGACAGATGGACAGACAGTTTTGCATTGTGCGACAAGCACTGAATAGGTTACTACACTTAACTACAATGGTGAATTGCCTTAAAGGTTGCTGCTGCTGCAAGAATTTTGGGATGGCATTATCTCGCTCTTTTTTTTTTTTTTTTTGTCCAGCGTATCATACTGTATGCTAAAGGATATAAAATAGAAAAGCACTGAAGCCCCTTTCCTCTGCATTTAGAGAGGTGGAATGGCTCTTATCAGCTGCCTTTTAGATACTTCTGGGGTCATTTCACTCAGTTAGGAACCTTCCTCAGCAAAAAAAAAAAAAGATTTCTGGATGGCAGTGTGTATGACTCACCCCGCTTTTAGTTGTTGTAAGACTCACAACCACGGCACAAGGACACCCCAATGTGGTGAACAAGAGAGACCTCTAAAACATTTTATGTGGAGCTGAAGGGTTTGAGCTGACATGAAAATATAAAGCAGGGAAGTGGAGGAACAAACCTCACTGGTGATCTGAGCGCTATAAACTGCACTGCAGCTGTCTCTCAACGGGTAAACAGGAAACAGACTTCATTTTGATGACTTTTGGAAGTGAACGATTAAGTTCATTGTTCACAAATATTCTGTCGAGCAGTCCTCAAAGTGAGCCAGTTAATCTTTAGTGTACCTTTATGTGTTTGTGTACCGGCATTTCCCACAGGTTGCAGTTTGCAAGAAAAAGTAACAGTGCCGTTTCACGAAGTAACTGTGCAGTTTCCATTTCCAGGTTTGAATCCATTTGTATGAGCCCTACGCTCACTACATTACCCAGAAGGCACCACATGATTCTCCCCCTGCAATTCACATGTTCAGCTCCTGACAAATTAAGTTAATGCATTTGCTAGAGAATATTTTAAGTGAATTGACCAAGCTTAATACGTGTATCTCCAGGCTGAATAAATCATCACTTGATAGCTAACCACTCTTTTATTTTCTTTCTCCGCTCTCTCTCTGTGTCTGATGTTTGTCTCCACAGGGATCGTGGAGACGACCACAGACCTCCTCTGATAGATGTGCACCAACTCCACTGAGTTATCACATAATCTGCACTGTCGACGCAGTGCAGATTATGTGGGATCAAATAAACAGTTTGGCAAAATGGTTGAATATACATCATATACCTCAGCTGTATCTCTTTGTATTAGTCTTTAATATGGAAATTAAATTTTGTTAATATCAGCGGATGCCTGGGTGAGCCATGTGCTGTGCGACCATCATTACCACCATCGTTTTAGTGCACTATTACAACAACAACAGCATTGACTTGGCTTTGTACTGTAATTCGAGAAAAACTGAAAATCCATAACTTTTCTTTTTTTGCCCAGTAATGGGTTAATGTGTTGATTTTAAAGGGTGTGTCCATAATTTTGCTGTGCTACCATTTCAGGTGAAGACGCATTAAGTGACCTAAGATCACTTAATCACATAGCCAACGGTAATCGTAATCTCTGGTAAAAGTAAAGTAGAACAGCAGGCAGACCAACACTTGCTTGTGTCCAACTGTGTACAGTCCTGGTAAGACACATAAGACATGCATGTGTGTGTTTTTGTTTGTGAGCATGTGTGAGAAACATGTTGTAGATGTCAAAGAGTAACAGAACAGCTGGCAGCTCTTGGGGAGGGAGGGGGGGAGATAAAGGTGTTTGTGTATGACAGAAGTAGGCTGGAAGTCACTTTCCAAAACACTCAGAGCATTTAACATACAGAATTATACTTACACACAAGTACACACGAATTAAAGAAACTTCATACACTGCGGCCGAGAGGAAAAACTAGCAAAAAATGTAACTAGTGTGTAAGTGTAAAGTAAATATCCTGTTTCAAAGCACAGAAATTCTGATTTGATACTTTGTGAAAAGGCTTTGTTCTCAACTCAAAATGCCCCACAGCGATGTGTGGCTGCATTTAACTACAGACTGTCTATAAAAGTGGACATAAAATCTGGGTCTGAGAAGTAAAGTTGGTGCTTAAACCTGTGTTGTATCTGATAACCATCAGGGCATGACTCCACTGGTTGTAAAAAATATCAAATTGAATTGAAGTCTCTAGGAAAATGTCCCAACCTCATACTTTATTATCTCAATAAATGTTTTCCTAATGAGTTTATGGTCTCAGTCTTTCTAGTTTCAAGTCGTCAATACAACACGATGTTCTTTTTTTAAAAATTGTAATCCCATTTAGAGGAAAATAGACCATAAAGCAGGGTGTGCTTTGTGACCCAATGACTGACAGCTTGCTGAAGAAAAAACAGAGCAGCTCAGGTCCAATTCTTCTTCCTCTGCAGCTTCACCCTTTCCTCCAAATCGTTTTGATTGGATAAAACCAACATCATCGACAGGCAAATTAGCAATTGGACGCTTCAGCATGTCAGTGGCTAACAAACCACTGGGTGACAGTAGTTGTAGTAGTGTAATATTAAAAAAGCTGTCTAGTAGCTATAAAAACACAACAGCAGCACACGAGGAAGTGAAATAAAGATTTTAGAGAGAGTGACTGTCCCTCAGATTAATCTTAATGAATCATTAATTTTGAAGAGCCACAATGGCGATCTCTTCCAAGACCTGAACCAGCATTGACCAGGCTTTGGTGTTATTTAACTCTGAGGACTGCTATCTTAACCTATTAACCTGATGCATGCTGGGATTAGCTACCCTTTGATCCTCTGACTGGCTTTTCCCACTGCTGCTAAAGAGATAGAAAACATTGTATAAGTCACAACGACATGTAACAACAACCAGAGGCCATTCAACTTAAGCATTTGTGTCAGACCGGATGGAGGGATAGTGTTGTTCTTGTGGGGATACTCCACTTCCTGTTAACTGTGTCCTATGTAGTTTTTGGTGCAAACTGCAAGCACATTCATGATTCTGAGAGACATTACAGTTAAGTGAGAAGATGTTTTCTCATTATTATTATTAAAGAGCAGGTATTTGAGCAGAGCCCTCTTTTCTTCCTTCATTCTTTGTATTTGTTCACTCATCAGTGGTGTGTAGGGAGACTAGAGACGATAACATCTTGTTACGAACTGAACAGTAATGACTAACTGCCTGCTGAATATTAAAAAACACAGCACTGTTTCCTGTAGGGGCCTTATCTCTGCCTGAGACAACACACAAGTTGTCATCTTGTGGAAAATGATCATGAGAATGAGCAAGGATAGCAGCTGTTTGATTCCCCGGCGTGCAACTGCTACAGTGGCAAAATTGCACAATGTGTGAGTGTGTGTGTGTATGTGTACAGATGTCTAGAGGATAAACAGTGACACTGATTGTGGGACAAAGACAATTTATGGATAACTTTCTTCAACATTGCTACTGCCTGTAATTATAATATACTGTGTAAAACCACACTTAAATGATAATTAATAGTTCAAGTTGTGGCATAGTGCAAAACTTTATTCTTTTTAAAGGTCTAATAGGTTTAATATGTCACATTTCTGCTGTGTCTTATTCAAAGTGTTGATTTCCACAATAAGACGTATTTGTGGATTTAAGGTTTTGAGAACCACAGACCATCTAAGTATAGTTCTCCTCTCTCAGGCTTCTCCTTGGAGTTCTAGTGACAAAAAGTGTTTAAGACAATCAGAAGAGGCTCTGACCCTCTCCTCTGATTGGGTAATGTTTTTACACAATCCAATAAAAATACAGCAGAGTTCAGGTAATCACTAACAAGCCAAATCCTACACGGTTGGACAGTTGGTCCAAACGGACTGGGCTCAGGTTCTTAATCTACACTTTGAACATTTCTCTGCAGAATTGAGCACTTTGAGACTTTAACACCATTATTATAAAAATTTCACCTGTTTCATAATCAAAATGGACCTGGACATGCCACTTTAGACTGTATGGGACCTTTAAATACACTGATGGATTTGATTAACTTTTTTGTCATATGAGTGGTTTTCTGAGATTATTACCATTTATGGCCACAGTCCATCTTTTCTGAGGTATACACATGCAGCAACCTGTCAGTTGGTGTGCGAAAAGAAATGAAGAAAATTTCAGCATCTACAGTACAGATGTGTGCAGCTGCACATGTGTGTGTGTGTGTGTGTGTTTGTGTGTGTGTGTGTGCGCGCGTGAGCTTGTACATTAGAAGTGTTTAAGCAGGTGTCAGAGACTGCTGGCTCCCAGAGTCTAAACCCTGTAATCTACAAATGGCGATTCGCTATTAAACGGCTAATTCCCCTGGATTAAAGGATTCCTGCAAACACAATCCCCCTCACCGACTTTGTTCTCTCTCACTGCCTCTCTCTCCCCCTTCTCCCGCTCCCCGTCTATCTCTCTCCACCATTTCAGCAAGTGAGTTTGCTCAGGGCCTTGGTTTAAATATTAATGATGGCATGAAAGGATGGAGCAGAGAAATTTAGAGGCATGTAATTTCAATTTGGGAAGAGATAAGAATGGAGAAGAAATGCTGTGAGGGAAAGGGAGGTGGGAAGGGTGGGTGGCAAACACATGCACTAACCTACACCCATGCGCACACACATGTACACACACTATATTGTGAAGTATTGTAACGGAAGCTGCACACCAAGTGAGTCAAGCCTAAAAACCTGTTGATAAATGCCAGAATGAAAGTGCCTACACGGTGTATTTTGTGTTAGAAAAATATTCCTGGCCTCATTTATTCGTTCAGCCTTTGAAGACAGATAACCTGATTAGTTTATTAGAGTCCCTCATAGAAAACAATCCCTTCTTTTTAACTCTGCATGACAGGGCAGTGCTTGCCTTGCAATATTGGTGCAGAAAAAAAGATGACAATTTCTCCTTAGTGAGTGACAGTTCCTCCACTTTAAGTATTTCCCCCTAGCCTCTACTCTGTGCTATTACTTACTTAGCTTTGCCTTGAAACCTAATTACTGTGGCTGATATTAATTCTGCTGTAATTACATATGAGGTGAAACTTAGTCAGCTCCTCTGTGAAATCAAATGAATGTGAAACTAGGTCTAATTGGGTCATAATTTTGACTAAAACCCCATTATTGAATGAATGTGGCGGGCATTATTTGCAGCAGAGTGAAACAGCGGGTAGCTTCGCTGCTAATTGGGTAGGCAGCTACTTGGTAATAAAGCAGATTAGGTAATAGGAGATTTACAGATAATTTGAAAAACAAAAACGGCAGGTGACATCCCACCCTGCGGCTGCAATTTTTTTTTTTTTTTTTATAATGATTTCTAATCCATTTAAAGAAGGAGCCTGTTTAGAAGTCCTGCAGTGATATTGATACTTCACTATAGACTCAACCACACATTTCCTCCAAAATCACCTGCTGAAGCCATGTTTAACGAAACTGACTGACTCGGATTTAATGCTTAGAAAAGGTTAAGTCATTTAGAGGCCACATATATAAACACTGTCTGCACCACAATTTCTGTATGGAGATCAGATGAATCGTACGGCAGTTCTGCTAACATTGTCTGGACAAAAAGATAGCATGTACAGTGGGCCAATATAGCTATGGTCATTCCTTAAACAATATTAAGTGTAGTGTTAACTTTGAGTGGGACAATGCGCTGTCTTAACAAAATCTGAAACTTTTACCATCATATCTGCTGCAGGAAACATTTTCTTGCTTAAGTGCAAATTTGATTGTTTATTGTTCAATTAACCAAGAAGTGATGATCTTTAAAAGTCTTTAAGTTTTCTTATTTCTGTTTTCCAAATGTATTTATTCAAATAGAGATTTAAAAAAAAATGTGTTTATCATACTCAAACTATGGATTTTAAGAGGAGAGATATAGCGTGTTGGGATTAAAGGACACCACGGTTGAGATTTTTGGCAAAAGGGAGAGGCTTTGTAAAACACAGCATTCTCCTCACCCACCTCCTCCTTCAATGCTGTTATATGTGGAGCTATAACAACACCGCAGCACATTCCTTGTGTGTGAGAACGAGCAGTTATGGTATGGGCAAGTGCAATAATCACTGCATCTTCAAAAGCCACTCTTGTCTGGATAAAGGTAAAATATGTCACATCATGCTGCAAAAGCAATTATTACACTTCACAAAGTAGTATAGTGGTGTCACAGAGATGTCACAATTTACTAATAATTATTTCATGTTTCTCTGACATTTAACAATGTGCTCAGTTGGTGTATAATAAGAAGCACATTGAAACTTTGTTACTGGTAAAAATTATTTAAAACTTGATTCTGACTCTGAATATGTATACAGTACAGAGACAGAAACCTGTGGGGGTTGCTATTTCGCTAGTGTCTCATGCTGCCACTGTGTTTAAAATATAGTCATAGCACAAGGTTTTATCACAGTCATCACTGACTGTTTTTTTTTCCTAAATCCAGTTAACGTCGACTTCAAAAAAGCACAATCGACGGAATAAAACATCCACATATTAATGGAAAAAGTTAATAAGAAATCTTATTTTGAATGAATCAGCTGTCAGCTGCCACTGCTACAGTAAAGTAAAGTAGGTAAAACATGTGAGTGTTGGCTCACTACTCTTATTGCCCCACATCACTGATATATTGATTTCATCCTGCAAGAAGGGTCACTTGTGATGGGAACATTTTAAATAATTATGTCTCTGCTGCGATCTCTTTTTAAGACAATTAACATCAAAATAAAGTCGCAAAGTAGCTGTGACAAACTTAAACCTTAACCATAACTAACAAACATATCATAACATAAGGTGTAGCGTAGTTTCTTTTACTTTAATTTCCTGTATTTGTGTGTTAGCTTTCTGAAATAAATTTATTTCCATGGTTTATATCTCAGGTGATCAGGTGTTGTCCTCCACAAGAAACGGTCCTGAGCATCAGTGTGGGCCCTTGGTATTACTGTTTGTCTCCAAACAATCTATGCAAGGGATAACCAAGCCACATCACTGCCTAGGTTGCACACTCAATGAGATCAGCTCCAACCTGACCGTGATTAACCCCCATGGAACCCTCTGTGACTGCCAGTTTGTGCCCAGCTGCACAGCAAGCCCATGAAAATCCAGCAGGGGCAACCAGTCCACAGTCTGCTGGAGAGTCCCCTTTATTAACACAGTAACAAGTATGTTTGCTCCAAATAAAGGTGGAGGAACAGGCTGAAAATGATAATGCAGAGCAACCACATACTCGTTTTTCCTCCAGAGGAGCAATCGTCCAATCAATACGGACTTTGACCTGTGACCTAAAAACTACATGACAGCTCAGTGGTGGAGCTGAAGGCGCTGGAATTCTCCAGTGTACAGGAATGCTGCCAGTGTTATGTGTGTTCTCATTAAAGAAAGAGTACTATTAAAAAAAAAAACACACACACATACAGGGTGAGCATCCTGCTGCTCACCCCCCAACACATTGTATGTGAACACACAATGCCAGACCAGCATAAAGCTCCTCTGCTCACGCTGCATGTCAATGGAGCATGTGGTCAGAATAACCAAGTGCAATCGGCTAAATAGAGAAAGTGATGCATGGGTAAACAAACTTTCATCCTGTGTGTGTGTTTGTGTGCATGTTAAGAAGAGGTCTACGTTTGTGTCCTCTGCTCTGCATATTCATGGGAAGTCAAAGGAGAATGGTGGTGTCATTAAACCACTCTACCAGCTTGTCTCTTCATATTGGGAGTACATTCATGGAAGCCTGCAGCTTCGGACACCAGGTTCATGTATGGTTGGCCTGATATGTGTATGTGTGTAAGTGTGAGATGGAGAGAGGGGAGGAGGAAGAAAAAAAGGTGGCCTTTAGAAGAAACAAGCCCAGAAAAGAGACCCTGTAAACTACAATAATTCAGACGAAGTAGAAACGGAAATCTATTTTCTCCTCATCTGGTCTCTTCCCATCTGGTCAATGAGGCTTTAACACACCTTATCAGGCATTCAGGCTTAAAATGCTGCATTAAAAGCTGTGACCATGTTGGGCTGGTATTGTTTCAAGTAGAGGTTAGAGGATGAAATGTGAGCCAGAAAGCCTGCAGAGTATTTTATCCATCAATTTAAAGGCCTATCAGATGCCAAAAACGCTGCACAGCGGTTCATAACACAATGAGACACGGTAACAATAACTTTAACAGTACAATGACCCAATTCAAGGAACAAGGTAATCTACTAGGAATGTGCTCTTGTGCATTTTTGATTGGCCAATGCTGCACCTTGCCAGATGATGTCACATTGTGGTGCAACAAAAGTTGAGCCAAGTTTTACCTCCATGGCTTGTCTGCATCTTTTTTTTTTTTTTACCAGGTAAGTTTGCGTTAGGTGCCGCACTGTGCTGACAGTGTTAAAATTAAATTGAGATAAATAAACAGTAGTGCTATTGTCTGTCTGAAGACAATGAAGAAGCATTATGAGTTCACTTCCCTACTGTCACGAAGGGCTCAGGAGCAAATCCACCAGTAATGAGAATTATTAGTGAAGTTTCAATCACTTCCTGATTGTTTAGGATATCAGCATCTTGAAAGTTCCCATCACCAGTTTTTTTTGGGGTTGAAGTCATACCTCTACTCAGTCTTGAAGGCTGATAGTTTTGCAATAGCTTACGTGATTCCTAAGGGGGCCTTTGGACAGAATGTGATTAGCTCGTGGTCAGCGCACTGTTTAGGGGAGTCACAGAAGGCAGGGGAAACACTGGCAAAGTTTTCCAAACTCCTACTAGGATGCACTGTGTTTATGACAAATGTCAGCCCAAAGGGACATCATAAGTCTCCAATCTGTAATTTGGCTAGGAGAAGGTGGAGCTGTAAAGGAGGGGAGCAGGATGTGACTTGCTCTGTATTTTCTACAGTGTTTCTTGTACAGCCTGTCAATCACACTAAGCGCCCCCCCCCCCCCAATAAATGTATTTTCTGCTTTATGGTCCTTATAAAAGGGACTATAATTCAAAATATAAACATCATGTTTTATTGAAAAAAACTTCAAACTGGACACCATAAAGTCACATGAAAAATGTTTACTAAGGTAATAAATTAAGTGAGATATAGGGCCATTTTCACATAGACTCCTATACAATTGGACTTGGCAACCACTAGAGTTGTCCCCTGACGGCCATTAGATCAAATGCACGTTCAAGGCTCTTATCCAGACAATGATTGAAAGACTATTGTTGCCAACAAGAAAGATGTATCTTTCCTAAGACACCAAAGCAGAAGGGGAGTGGCAAAAAAAAGGCCGTAGCCGCCCTCACAGAATAATTTGGGGTATTTAGGCCTGTGATTGAGCTCTGTTTTCACAGAGGCTGGATTAATATCTACTTCCCATTTACACTCTGACTGGAAGTTTCGTTTGTATTGGCCACACATGTAACTAGCTTGAGCTACACTAACAAAAGTTGGGTAAACAGTACACTGCACCTTGCTCGACAAACTGTGGCACAGGACGTTCTATATATATGATGGGTTTCAGAGCGCAGTGGTGCTGTTATCATGTTCTGTGTGAAAGCTCCAGGAGAACAGAGAGAGACTCTTTTTTTCAATCATTCAATCACAGGCCCCCATCTTCTCATGACATGGATGTGTTGAACATCTCAAAGTCTGAACTGCTGCTTCTCAATCAAACATTAACGAAACATAATTATAAACTAAACTCAAGCCAAACCTGTGTTTTTTTTTTGTGGTAGTATCATCGAAAACATGACAGAAGGTAAATAGAGGTAGTGGTGAATGTGAGTTTGGGTCATCTTATATCATATATAATCATATAAAAAGGTTTTAAAAGACTGTTACTCAAACCAAGCAAGCCATACACACACACACACACACACACGCAGGTACAAATCCAGACAGCCCCAGAAGGCCCCTATACAGCAGAAGGCAAATATCCAACAGCTTCAGTGACACACTAGATAATATGATACTCTACTACTCATGAAGTGAAACAACAACTGAAAAATTTGTAAAAACAGAATTTACAGTTTATTGTTGTTTTGATTTAGTATACTATATTGTTTCTACAATTAAGTTCCAACATCAACCTAACTAAACCTCAAATGTTAAATTGCATAGAAGATGGATCTTGCAGATTTATCTAATCATTATTATCACTGGTAAAAAACAAAAATACAGTCTGTGAGCCTCTTTACACTGAGCCAGTTCTTACAATATTGCCAACAGAAAAAAAATATGAATAAACCCATTTAGATCCAATTTTGGGAGCTGTAATTTTTCATTATAAAATTGTGTTTTAAAAATTTCACCAATTCTCCACATATTCATAATCAGCCCAACCTCAGCTAATTATACATGTCACTGTGTAACAACACTATCATAAAACAACACAAATATTAAAAATATACATTTTTTGCTTTTATTCCTTTCATAGATAAAAACTATGTAAACCATAATAGTGAAGCAAAGTTCAGCATAGAAAGTTACCGAAAAAGTGACTCAATGTTACTAACAAAGATGGAAGATGAAATTGAGGGATAAACACACAGAGGTAAAGGAGCAATGCTCCAGCACAAGGGTCAGACTGATCCAAATCCTACTTGACTTTGTTCACGGTGACTGAACTAAGTGTCACACAAGGACAAAAAGAGCTGATCCTGTAGTTTAAGGGGAAAAAAATCTCTCCAGCTCAAACCATTGCCAGTCAATGCCCTTAAGATGATTTGATTCCTCGGAGTGTTCATGCTTCTGTCCAGAACAATAGACTTTTCATTAATGATCGAGCAGCATCACAAGAGGCTCTTATGATTAATTAAATAAAACAACTAAAGTGCACATCAATGTAATTGAAGCGCCACGTCAGTTAAACAAGTTTACACGTGCAATAAACATTCAAATGTGCAGGGATGTATCTACCTGAAATAAGTTGCTTTATATTAAAATTCAGTATGTTCCTTAATCAGTGAAAGGATAGAAATGGTGACTTTTGTTACATTTACAATAGCCGACGCGGATGCGGGAATTAAACACACACACACACATTCATACAGACATTCCTATAAAGTGCACATACAGCGTGGATGTCAAGCTGCTGTGGAGAACAAAGGGAAGAGATGTGAAAGCTGCAGATGACTTCAAAAAACAGCTATTTCCCAGGCTGACCCAGCACAGGGCAAGAGAGGTAGGAATGATGGAGAAGGGGGGGGGGGCGGGGGGGAGAAAAAGAGGAAGAGGGAGAGGCAGAAGTAAAATAAACGACAGAGGGAAAAAGGCCACGTTGAGAGGTATAAAACACTTTGGTAATTTATATGAACAATGTTGAGCTACTGTGTGCTGTGCGGTGCTGTGTGTATGAGGTGTAAGAGTGTGTGCATGTGTATGTGTTTCTGAACACTCTTATTTCTACCTTGCACTCTCTTTGCCTCAGTCCCTTGCCCTGCCCTATAAATCCTTTAAAATCATTCAATAACCTATAACATTAATGTCACGGGGCCCCTGTTCCATTTACGGTACTACCCTTGTTTGTGTGTGTTTTTGTGTGCGTGTGTGGGCATGTATGAGGGCAGTTGTGATGGAGAATGGGGGGGACTGGTCATTTGGGTGTGTGTGCCAGCGTGTGGAAACAGACAATTTACCCCATGGACCACAATATGTCTCCTGTGGGTCACTGCCGTGGTGAAATGGCTTTTGGTGGGCAGCTGAAGGGAGGTAAAACTCAGCTAAAGTCCTACCAAATTTAATTATTCTACCTCTATGTCATGACTCAAATTTCATGTATCACATTCAAATCTTTCATGACATATTCACTGCGAAATATCAGACTTTAATGGCTTTAACTTCTATCGTCAGAAAAATTCTAAATGATATCAATGCACGACTTATCCTGTATTTTTCTTATTTGGAGGTGCTTAGTTGTGCTGTGCACACAAGCTTATTTGTTGCTGTTGTTGTTGTCGTTGACAGTCCGTTGAGCCACTAAAGTGGCTCAGGCTAAGCAGTTCACGCTAACACAATATTAGCCACTAAAATGATTCTGTTAATTTTCATCAACTTAATGCAGTTCTTTTAATGTGTTTAAATGATCGATTTGTTGACCTTGGCTGAGGTTATCTTACAGGCTTGGTCTGGCTAATTGCGAGGCTGACAAAGGTTCCCAGTAGACCCCATTGTTGGGCCACCAGAGCCTGTGACAGCGTTAGTAAACACAATCTATTAATAGATTGCGTATGCTATAGTTTTACCACCTTTCATAAACTCTCACCACTACTGAAAGTATGTTTTTGACTTTTATTCAACATCACTTTAAGGCTACAGAGCCATTGAGGGGGTGAGAGCGGCACAGAGTGGGAGCTAAAGGGAGAGAGATTGTTACAGTTGTGTGTTGTGATCAGCCCGGTGGAACACGCTGCATGGTCCACTGTTCTATGAGGCCTTCATCTCCCTATTGTCTCCCCAGCAAACTACTGCACATTAATTTATTTGTACAGTATCTCTCTCATCCCTATCTAGAAATACTGAGGCAGCAGTGGACTGCTGCTGACATAGTAAAAGAAACAAGTGTGGCTGAAAAGCTGAGAACAGTAATGAAAGCAAGTTCATGTCCAGAAAGATCCAAATCTATCAAACGTAAAAGAGGGAACATAGTTTAAAGTGAGTCCAGTTTACAGCAGAAGGCCACAGGAGTTTGCAATTTTCCTTCATTCTGTGTACTTGCTCCGTGAAAAATTCTTATGCACTAAATAAAATTTGGCAATGTCTATGTAAAGGTTTCAAAAATTGTCATTCTTCACTCTACAGTACCAGACTTCCAAATTTCTGAACGCTGAATGTGTTGACATTTCAGCTTGATCATTTTATGCATGTACAACAAAAAGACAGCATCAGTTTAGTCTGAGTACATGATTTGCTGGTGAAGTTCTGATCAGAACCACTGGCCTGAAACACTAAATTGATATAAAAGACTCAGCCCATTAAACAAAAGCATCAACGCCATCAAATGAGGACATCAAGAAACCTTTTAAAACTTTTTATTTTTTCAGGCTAAAAGTCTGACCGAACACCCTAATTCATGATTTTTCCCAAGTCAATATGTGTAGTATATCTCACTCCTACAAATTTCCCTGAACGTTAGCGCTACTATTAAACCTCAACAATTGCAACATAATTCAGTAAGTAAGACAACTTGATCTTCTCAATGGCTATTAGCAGACACTATTGACTGACAGCCCATGTGAAGTCACTGCTATCATCATGCATGATTTCCCGCAACACATGTTTATGGCTCCAGCCTCACAAATTGAAGAACAAAGTTTTGGTTGAATTAACTTACTGTAAGGCCTAAAAGGTTGAACTCAATGTCCACACATTGAGGGCGTTAAACAGCTTTTCATTTGGTCCTATCAAGTATCAATCAAGCTGAACTGGACAAAATTATATTTGGAAAAGCCACTGTCACTATTTAGGAAGACAGCTTGTCCAGCACCAGGTTCTCTATTTAGGGTTCCCTCTTACACTACTCGACTTGTCCTTCACAGATTGGTGCGTATGGCTGGTTTTCACAGGATATTCTGTTTTAGTGTCTCCTGTTTAGCTGCTAAACAAACTTCCCAGTCCAATACTAGATTTCATATGGACTCCTGAGTGTCAACATGTCTCACATTTCTGCCGCTCACTCCCAACCCACTCCCACTCCCAACCTCTTGGGTCTATTTAAAACTGAATGTGCTGTTAGAGATACTGTTGTACTGCTGGAGGAGGATGGTTAGGGGAGGTTCTCATTCATCCGTTGAAAAGGAAACTTTGGCAGTGCTGTTTGCACATGTCTTGTCCTGTGCTGATTATCCAGGAGTAAAACCAAAATATTTGTCATGAAAAAAGGGTCAGAGAATGTGCTTGCCGATCCCTGGTTCAGAGTGTAATTATGGTATTTATGTGACTTACTATGATTTTGATAAAATATATTTTGTAAATATAAGTCAGTGTTGATATTAATATTAATGTTATCGCTCATTTAAAATCATCTGCTTATTTCTGATTCTCCCCTGAACAATCTCAGTTGTAATCTAAATAGTGAGTTACTGTAGTATTCAATGGAGTCAATAATTATGCCCATTGCTTGGCCTTTTTTTTTTTTTTTTATTGTTCACCTCACGCTCAGCCTCCGTTCACTGATCCCACTTCATCCTTTCAGCTGTCTCGACAGCAGCAAGCCCACGTGCAGAATGTAGACCCCTTGGCTCTCTTTGTGCTGCCTCCCGTACAGGAGGCTGTAGAGGGTGACAGTGAAGGGGTGAGGGGTAGGGTGACAGGATACTGATCGATAGCTAACTTTATTACCTTTCAGCCCAGAGCTCTCCCCGGCTGCAATCTGTGTGTGTAGGTGAGAAAAGAAAGAGAGATACATGAACTTCTAGAGACAGAGATAAAGACATAGAGAATTCAGCCTCTCTCGTACCTGTTGACCTATATATATATAACTAATATATAAAACCAAAGCATTCATGATTAAGTTAATGATGGCATCTTTTATTTGGAATTGTAGTAAGAGTCCTTTCAAATTGGATTTAATTAGACTCAGTCACACATAAGTTCTAAATATCTCAGGTTGGTGCGTAGGAAGTTCATGACCATGTCTTTTTGAATTCAAGAGAAAGCTTGAATCTGTTTCCCCCAGCAGGTTTCACACAGTTAAACACTTTAATTACCCTCTCCATTCTCACTGTTAATTACATTGTCTTTCATTTTACTGTACCTTTGCCAGTATTTATCTAATGACAGCTGCAGAGTGGGGAACTGCTGTGTCAGAATGGAGCATTAAACCACAATTCTAACTTCACTCTAATGAATGATTGTATTTCGGTAAGTCTGCATAATCAGCTGCATTTTCTCATGACTCCAGTGCTTCTTCAGGCCCTTCAGATTGTCTAACATCTGAGCCCCCTCCCCACCCCTCCACAGCCAGTACTTCTTGAATTCTGGGATTAAAATCAGGATTTGGATATTGGCCTAGAATTTTGTTGGTGTTGGTGTAATAATGTGCCTAAAGCCAATATGACTGCAGAACTCGCCTAAAATTAACCTATAGAAGCTGAACACATTTTCCAGTTGATGATGATGAGGATGATGATGATGATGCACTGTGTGATTGGAGCAAAGAGAGTCAGCTCAGATTGGTTACCAGGAGGATTGTGAGGACTCCTAACCTTATAATCCCCCTCACATTCAGTTAATGGTCAGTGCTAATGTTGTCTACCTTTTATCTAAAGTACAGCTGTATCCATGAAATGAACGTAAGGGAAAAACATGTTTGTAGTTGGAGGGAAAAAGGGACCTCATTATTCTGACCTCCATACAGTTATTTCTGCTTCACTATATGTGCGGCAATCTTCACCATGCTGGACTGAACTCTGTGAGGTGCAAGTATGAGATCTGAACCAGCAACCACAAACTCAGTCAGTCTCCTCCCACATTCCATGAAGTCAGTGCCATTAAACACTGATCTGGGACTGAAAAGAGACATCCGGGACTGTTACCGTGGCGATAGCACACTGCCATAAAGAAGATAAGAGAGTGACGAGTCGCTGACCTTTCCCTCGTGGCCCTTCTGTAAACGGTGCTAATGATGGCTCCAGGTGATAACACCTAGCTCTCTCTGCTCGATTTTCCTTTCTTCCTTTGTCACTCACTCCTCCCAGCCCCGTCCGTCAGCTTCCATCCTGCTCCCTCTTCTCTCTCCCCCTCTGCGGTGTTAAAGCCTTGGGTAATATCCCTCCCTCACACTGATATCCTTTTGTACTCAGAGGAGAAATCTTAGAAATCCCCTCTCCTGCTCGCCTGTTTAATCTCCTTATCGGTGTGGAGATTACAGCACACAGTGAACAGAAGAATGAGCAGCAAAGAGTCGAGCACCAAGTGGAAACTGCTGTACTGTGATATGGTGGGACTCGAGGGATTACAAGGATCTCAAGTGAGAGATAGCTGCAGAGGTTCTCCTGAGGGTTTGACCAACAGCAGCACCATTTTGGATGAAATTTACCAGCAGAAAAATGCCAAAATTTTATAAAAAAAAACAAAACAAAACAAAACATTTTTCCTGCATTTTGACTATCAGGAAGCAGCTGAAGTTAAAGACATTCTGTCAGATGGTTTAACCAGTAGAGTGACAGTTTTCACCGATTATTTATATTGCATTTTGTTAGATTCTATTTGAAATTTCATCAGACTAAAATTTTCATAGCTTGCCTGCATCTTCATATTCCTACAGAGCAGATGTTAGGACTACAGATCATAGTCATGTAAAGATCTTTTACACCTGTTCTTAGATGAAGCCCAAAACTCAAACTTAAAGGGGGCACCCTCAACGTCAAGGACTGAGGCATTGATGCCATTGATTTAAGTCTAATTGGAAGTTGTTTCTCCCTGAGGCATCACTGACTACTGATTAGCAGGATTGTACCAATCTACAGTGATGTCACCCATTGGTTTGTGGGTTTATGGTCATTAGACAGAATGAAGGTTACTGGCATTTCAGCATCGGCTTTGCTTTCCACCCACGTTGTCTACAGCCATATACCATATGTACTGATATACAGTCATGGTGTCAGATGCTGGTGAACAAGGGTTGTTTTCTGAATGGGAGTAGTTGGAGAGAACTGAAAACAGACTGGAAATTTTGGCATCATTCATGTAAACCATCAGTAGACGAATTTTGTAGGCGAAACCTCATTTATATAATAGGAACCAGATTAGTTATTGCTGAATTGGCAACTGTGTTCATCAGGGACGAAACTTATCCAGACTACAAAACATAAACATTTGTGATACAAAAAAAACCCAATTATGTTCAAATATTTTCTAAAAGCATTTTCACAGGAGATGTGGAGAACATAAGAGAATGTGGAGGCTACATGTTCACTACACAGTCGTGGCATATTCAGGCTGTAATTATATCATGTGGATAAAAACAGCTGAAAATTAAGGGCAGAAAGCTCTCTCCCACTCTCTCTTTCTCTGAAAAATTGTAGGTGCTCCACAACAAGAAGGTCGTGGGTTATGTATGAGGTTATCAACTTACTCCTGCTTGTTACAGTATGACTAGTCAGGCCAGGGGGAAGTGACCCAGGGCCCCTGACCGGCTTTTCAGCAGTGTCCATCGCTTATATGGTCCTGAATAAGTTCACACCCACAGCGCTGTTCACTCCACTGCCCCCACGCCTTTAAACCACCAGCCCAGACATTAAAATTAGCTTGGACCTGGAAAACTGAGCAAACCCTAACCGTAACCTGCAAAAATCCATCTTACAGTGTGCACACGTACATGAACATGCGTGTTCGGTCTCTTACATTCAGATCAGGCAATGAGACTGAGTACAAAGCTGCGAAGTACGGACTGAGGAAAGCCATCACAGCGGCCAAAAGGCAGCACAGAGGCTGGATGACTTCTACTCTACTGCTGACCCCGGGCGGATTTGGCAAGGCCTTTCCCTCAGCCAAAGCATCGTTTCCACCTGCCTCAAGACCACAGCCATCGTGCCCCTTCCCAAGAAGAGCCCACCCACCTGCCTGAATGACTACAGGCTTACAGACTTATGAAGTGTTTTGAGAGAGTGGAGCAGCATATCGGACACCCTGGATCCCCTGCAGTACACCTATCGGACCAACAGGGCCACCTCAGACACCATCGCTGCATCAGGACATCAGGATACTTCTTATTGACTACAGCTCCACTTTCAACACGGTCATCTCCCACAAACTCACCCACAAGCTGTCCACCCTAGGTCTGCATCCCACCCTCTGCGACTGGCTCCTAGACTTTCTGACTGGTAGGCCCCAGTCTGTCAGTACTGGCAATAGACAGCATTACCACAAACATTGGCACCCAACAGGGATGTGTCCTCAGCCCCATCCTCTACACCCTGTTCACCCACGACTGTGTCGCCTCCCACAGGGACAACATCATCCTGAGGTTCGCAGACGACACAGCAGTGATAGGATGCATCACTGGCGGGGACGAACCGGCTTACAGGAGGGAGGTGGCTAGTCTGGTGTCATGGTGCAGGGACAACAACCTCACCCTCAACACGGACAAGACGAAGGAGATGATAGTGGACATGAGGAAAGAGAGGAGACCCTCATCAGCCACTGTTCATCTGGGAGCTTGAAATGGAGAGGGTGAGCAGCTTTAAGTACCTGGGCGTTCACATTACTGAGGACCTCACCTGGACACTGAACACCGAACACCACACAGTTGGTCAAGAAGGCCCAACAATGGCTGTATTTCCCAAGGAGGCTGAGGAAGTTTGGCATGTTGCCTAAGATCCCCAGCAACTTCTATAGCTGCATCGTTGAGAGCATATTGACCAGCTGCATCAGCATGTGGTACGGCAGCACTACTGCCATGGACCGCAGACGCCTGCAGAGAGAAGTGACGACTGCTGAAAGGATCACCAGGACTCCACTGCCTTCTCTGCAGAGCATCTACCACCGCAGGGTCCACAGAAGACCCCACCCATCCCCAGCACGGACTGTTCACACTTCTGCCTTCAGGCCAGAGGTACAGAAGTGTGAAATGTAGGACTGCCAGACTAAAGAACTCTTTCTTTCGCACTGCCATCAGACTCCTAAACAGGAGTTAATAATTTGCAGTGACTACCTTACGTAACAGTCAGGCAAATGTTATACTACATTCCACACACTTCATTTGCACATGCCATAATCTTGGATGTTTCATTTTGCACACTTACTGTTGCACACAGAGCTGATAGCTTATACGTTAGCCTGTTCTATTTATTTATTTCTATTGTATTAAATTTCTATTGCTGTGTTTGAGATTGTCCTGTTTTTATTCTATTTTTCCGAATGTATTTGTTTACACTTTTTATTGTATTTATCTATTTTCTATATATGTGCGCATTCATTGTGGACAGCAAAAAAGAATTTCATTGTACAGGGAAACGTGTTTGTTTACCGTACATATGAAAATAAACACTTTGAATTTTGAATCTTGAATCTTGAACAGTAGCATCTGTAATTATGGCAGATGTCTCAGATGAATTCTTTAATGTGCTTATCATAGCAACAGTAAAACATTCAGTCTAAGTGGCATGTTAGATCCAACTGTGTATCATCATCCGACGCAGATAGGAGCTGAAAAAAAATTGTGATTCAATGCAGCTTGCTGCTCTCAATAATTAGAAAACTGTCACATGTGAAAGCCCACGGGGGGGAAGGAAAATCAATGCCAAACATAGATGGAGCTTAACAATAGTTAGGCTCAAACACTTTTTGCGACCCATTTAGTAACCCACAGGTACCTACTGTATGGATCTGCATTATATGTCCATGATTTTGCAGCTGGGCTCACAAACACTAGCGTAATTTCTTTACGCATACTGTAAGATGTATTATTTAAAGGTGCTTATATTATTGAGAATCAGCCATATCCTCCTGTAAACCACCATCATCAGAACTCATACAGTTATACAATGATTGATTTAAAAACATCTTATTGAAAGTTTTTGCAGCACCACCAGGAAATTGCAATGATTACCCCACTGTTTATATTTTTAAAGTTTGTCCCACATAACTACCACATCTACAGACCTTTGCTCGAAACTACTGCTGTCACATTAAGGACAATTCCTAAAATTACCTTAAACAAGGAGAAAGTCATTAGACAACGCAAAGTTTGCCTATTTTACACTTCCTCTGTGTTTGATCTGAGGTGTTGGTGTCCATGAGAATATTTATTAGCGGTTTTTCATTCATTCCTTCATTCATCTTTTACTGCTTATCCCTTTCTGGATCAAGGGGGGTGCTGGAGTACACCCTGGACAGGTCGCCAGTCCATCACAGGGCCAATACACAGAGACAGACGGAGACAAACAACCATTCACACTCACACTCACACCTACGGACAATTTAGTGTCACCAGTTAGCCTAAACATGATGTCTTTGGATGGTGGGAGGAAACCGGAGTACCTGGAGGAAACCCACGCAGGCACGGGGAGAACATGCAAACTCCACTAGAAAGGCCCCAGCCCCGGGAACTATGGAGTCAGAACAATCTCATAATGAATGAACTCTCGCAGGGCTTTTCACCAATGCACATGCTTTGTTTTGTAGTTGTATTTCGGACTTCACAAATGTAATTTTGAGGCACACTTGTAGTATAAATTCACGGACCATACGAATTACTGAATGTGCATTTACGAAATCTGTACGTTGAATTTTGAGACTGATCTGACGTTGCAGGTCAACCACCGTCACCATTGGCTGATAAAGCTGTCAATCAAATGTATGTTTCTGATTGTGGGGCACCAGTGCTAACCATAATGCCGCCGTGCTGCCCTATTAGCATTTTTAAGAACCAAAAAAATCATATGGCTGTGATTTTACACCTCCCCTCTCAGGCTTCTCTTTGCAGCTAGTTACAAGAAGTCAGTCAGCCAATGACAGGAGACACTTCAAGCCTCTCTTGGGATTGTTTGACTGTTTTACTGAGTTGCTCCAAAAACATTTTGCAGATTTAATGTAAACACTTAGATAAACCAAATCGTCCAATGTTTGATGGGGGCTCCAAGCTGTGCAGTGATTGGTTTTTTTGTGACATCACAATTTTACACAAGTTGGAACAGCTCAGTTTTTCAGCTGTTTTATATTCAAAAAACACAGGCACGTCTATGTCTAAACAAGATGGGACCTTTAAGTCTATAAGCACTTTTGCAATGGATCCAGCAGAGAAACCGAGCATATACAGGTCATGCCGTGTACAACAGATACAGTATAATAGTATAAATGTTGAAAATAGCATAATTTATTTTGTGCGTGCACATTAATGATGGGATTCCAGTTGCTGTTCTTGGCCATAGCTACAGTGACATATCATGCCACAGGCCACATATAAACATTACAAGCATTACTGAACTATTCTTTGTCCATTTTACCGTTTGGCAGAGGTGATTGTCAATGTTTCACAGCCACAGAGTTTGACAAACACTGCAGCTCCTCCAACACTTGTGACAGGGATGACCACACTCTCCTACCTGCCTGCTTGTCAGTGAGCTAAAATAAGTGTGTAGGCTGTTACTGCGTGATATCAGGTGGCAGAATGGAAAAGTTTGTGGATGTGGCTCGTCCATGCAGCCACAGCCCCCAGCTGACAGTCTGCTGCCAAACACTGATATATGACCTCTCCAATAAATAACCCTTTATATTCCTTTTATTTTAGATCAGTGTGAGTTCAGTAGTGCGATCTGTCTAATATGATTGATGCTGTTTTCTGATTACACATGATCAAGAATACGCCATAAGCTGTGATAGGCTTCTAAGGTGAAATTCTGAATGGCTGCAAGATTCACATTTTGTTCTGTTTCACTACTGTCAAAAAGAAATATTAGAAACTTTAACTGAAAAGAACAAGAAGTGAGCATATTTGCTATTTTATAATAATCATCCATGACACTATTCATTATTCAGCTGCTGTTGACTTACTTTGAATTGTCTTACAGTGCTAATACCACATGAAAAAAAACTAGTGGACTGCAGAGATTTGTGAGTTGGGCCTTTAGCCTTAGGTTAAAGTGACATACTTTGTGTCCAGGCAACAGCAAGTACAACTAAACACATGATCACATGAGTTCAACTAGCAAACAGTTATAATAATAGTTTGTGCTCAATAGTAGCACAAACAACAGCCTGCAAACTGACCACCACCTCACTTGTTCACAGCTTAGCCAATCAAGTCAATCACAGGGTCGATATACAGAGGCAAACACCCATTCATATAAATTCGGGTCAGCAAATAATCTGAGGTATATGTCTTCATGTCTTTGGACTGTGGGCGAAGCTGGATCACCCAGTGGAACGTGCAGACTCCTCACAGAAACACTCCAGGCCAGGGGTTCAAACCCTGAGAAGCAACAGCGCTAATAATTATGACAGGGTTTTGCTCTAAAATTTATCTGTTTATAGAAATTGTTCTCTCACACTTAAGATGGAATAAAGCTGAAAAACCTTTTTTTTTGTAAACAATGTCTTTTTTTTTGTCCGGGAGTATTGACATTAAAACTGTAATACTGTTGGTAAATATTGTGATTTATTTGATGAGATGGGAGGATTATTTCCCTTTAGAAATGATGATGTGTGTTTGCACTCAGATTCCTCCTGAATATTGGTTTATCCAGATGAAACTAAAATGTTACAGTCCTAGTATAAAGCTCAGCTTGACTGTCTGCAGGCTCATGATACCAGGAAGTTTAAGAGTTTTGAAATGAGCTCTCTTACTGCTCAACCACTGCTGCTCTCACCAGTGCACTGTCATGTCAGTGGAGGTTAGAGTCTAGTCTGTATCCCCCTGGCTAAATTACTCTGTATCGCTCCAGCGTTGTCCTTTGTGAAGCTGTTAAAATTCAGTGGTAGATAGTCTACCTGCTCTTCACCAAAAAACACCAGAGTTGGTGGGCTAACCGTGTCACAGTAAATCTTAGCCTGAGCCCAGTTCTAGTCGAGCGTACAGCAGCAGGATCTAGCAGGGCTTCATCAGATAAGGCCCTCTGAGCTGGAGGGAGAGCAACTGAGGAGGATCAAAACAGAAACAAGCAGCAGAAGAAGAGGAGTTTAAGGAAGAGATCTCTATTCTGGAGCAGGTCCTCATTTCACTGTCTAGTGCTCTGGCAGGTCTCTTTCTCTGCGCTCTCTCGCTCACTTTTTCTCTCTCTCTCTCTCTCTCTCTCCTCTAACCCACACAGTCCCCTGCTCAGCACATTCAATTATTCATCAGCTTACAGATGCACTGAGGAGAGCAGGGAGGAGGGAGGAGGCAGCGCAAACCTCCTCTCTGCTCTTTGCTGTTGCTTGTCTTTCCCTTCTCCTCTTCTTTAAAAGTGACCATCCCTTCATCTCCAACCTCCCATGTACAGCATGAATAATTAACACTTATGACCTCACAGGCGCAAATGAGAGAGGCATAAAAACGCTGGTCATCACCTTTTACCTTCTTCCCTTTCTGTGTCTGTGGTAAGCACCTGAATCCTGACCTACCCTCCAGCACAGCGACTCTCTTCCTCTCACAGTCCTCCCCTCTCCCACCCCAAATTTCCTTCCACCTCCACCTTTTAATGTACCTGTTTCATTAGTTCTGGGTACTTGCTTTGATTCCTCTCCTTCTTGCCCTCGTTACCGTTCTTACTGTACATCCCTTGCAACGGAGATCTTTGTTCTTGCCATGACTCTCGAAAGGGACAGGTAGAAGTACTTTAACTTTGTTACTCTTGTCAGAATGGCATCAAGGAGATCACTGCAACCTCAGAATTGTTTGTGTGTGTGTTTAAGTGCACACGTAAAAACACTGCAGCACAACCAGCTAATACGTTAGTCCGAACATTTAACACCTTTTTTGGTTTAGTAAAACATTCAGTTTGGAAATAATCTGCAGTCATCCTGCTTGTCAAATTTGTAATAAGTGTGTGTAAATGTGCATGTCCAAGTGTGTGAGCCTGCATAATCCGAGTCTGCGGTTGTGTGTATTCACAAGCATACAGTGGCCATGCATGTATACGCTTATTTACAGTATATTTGTGTTACTGAGAAAGAGAGAGAGAAAGAGAAAGAGGGAGAGCGTCAGTAAGCAGCAGTGATGAAGAGGAATAGCTAATGTCAGCTCCACTGGCTGCTGCTTCGGAATCAAAGCCTCGTGCTTGCTTCATATCTGCAGACAGCCACCAGCAACAGACTCCCCCATCATTAACTACTGTACAACCTACTGGACCGAGGGAGGGAGGAAGGAGGCACTGAGACAACAGGAGGAAAACAGGATAAAGAGAAAAAGGACGCCCAAACGACTACGGCGTAGTAACATTATGTCTGTCCTTTCACTCCTCACACTTTTGCTTCCTCACTTGTTTGTATTCCTTTTTTTTGACTTATTAGTGAAAAAATTTCCGAAAATTCAATCCCCGCTGTTAGTGTCTACAGTACATGTATGTATGTGTGTGTGTTTGGGGGTGGGGGGGTGCACCAATCTTCAGCAAATCAACCACAGTTACAGTAAAGCAGATGTTCTTTTGCCAACAGCCAGATAAAGGCAGCACAGTGTGGGTGGATCAGGAGGGAGGAGGACGGTTGCTCGAATAACTGTCTTTTTTTTTTTGGTTGTTTGTTTGGAGTTTTTTTTTTTTTTTTTTGGCATCTTTTAAAGGATGCAATCTGAGCAATGTTTCTGCAGCTTCGCCCTCTGATGGCTGCTTGCTTACAATTAGAACTCTTAAAGCAATCACTGCATACTGAACCCAGGAGTCTCACACTAAGTAGGGTAAACTAAGCCTGAGGGGAGCAGAATTTCCATTCAGTGTTGCTTCCCATAATGCACAGTGTTGGGTTTTAAGTTGTGGAACTCATGAAAGCTTGGGCTGTATTGAATCACGATGCAAAGCAAGTGCTAAAATCGATATGTTTAACAGCAAACCCTTACGTTTTGTTGTTAAACAATACACTACCTGGCCTCAGCAATCAGACCACAAACACAGATCGTTGGAGGCATGCATTCCTGGGCATGCCTAGCCAAGGAGAAGGTGCTTGAAGCTTCCTCCTGTAGGCCTACGGTGCAGCTGGGCTTCTTCAGGCGAAGGTCAGCACACGCTGCATCGCTCGCACTTCTAGCTCAACTGCACATCAATAAAAAAAAAAAAGCCTCATTTACGCACTTTCAGCTGAAACTCCTGAATCTCCCATCTAGGCCCAACTCACATGACAGGCACTGCGGAAACACACATACTCACACACTGATGGAGCTGCTAATCCACGTGATGTTAACCCTGATAATGGGATATAGCTCACACATGCCAGATAAATGACGGATGTGTACTTCAAAAGTATGTGTGTATTGCCTTCTGTGCTGACTTTAGGATTTAATAAATAACAGAAAAAAATATTTTTGACATTTTGTTTACCTCAAAGGAGATGCTGGGTGTGTGTGTGTGCTGTTAATCTAATTTATGGATGCAGGATGTGAGTCCATCCCATTTTGCTCTGACTTTAAAAACATCTTGAGTTCAGTTGATTGTTTCACAATACCAATTCTGTAATGTATTTCTTGTTTCATGATTATATGAATGGTTTTGTGAAATGTTTTTGACTTTTGTAAAGAGTTTGAATTCCACTTCCTCATAGTCTCCCAAAGGCCAAAAAGAGAACAATTTAAATTCTATATTATTTAATTAAACTCATGAATATCCAGCAAAATGATTAATGAGGAAGTAGAAATGAATGAGTCACTGATTTAGTTTCACATCCATCAGTGATCCAGTGTGTAAAAGAACTTTAAACTGTCCATTTCTTTCATATTGTGACTTTCTTCATTGGTGATGCTCACTTGTCACTTCAGGTCATAAATATTAGAGGATACTGATACGTCTGAAAATAAATAAATAAATAAATAAAAACCTATCACTGAAGTCACTATCACTTTTTAGTCGATGCCAGCAGTTTTTCATATTTGTCGCTAAAATGCCTTTATTGAACTAAAGGACATTGAATGTCTTACCTCAAATGCAAATGGCCCCCATAATAACGTGGCTTAAAATGTTATTAACAGTTTTACTTTGAAAAACTGCTATGCTCTAAAAAAGCAATTAATCACTGTTATAGTTACATCACATCTCACCATAACATCTTCTTAATTAGCTTGTTTTTGATTTTATGTTGAAGAGTTACGGACTGGACGGCTGCAACCTGACAGTTCTTATTACAGCCCCCTGTTTTCTAAATTAATATTTTTTTCTTGTTGAAAATCTGAAAGAGTCTGACCCTCTGGAGCTCCTGGTTAAAGGACTGAAGAGATATGAGGTGTAGGTCTTGTCTGATGCTGACTATAACTCCACATATTTCTTTCTGTGGGGGGATTTAAAATGCCACAGCATAACACAATACAATCTGGATTTTACCCAACAGCCTACAGCTGTGGGATTTATCCTTCTCATCATGTAAGTGATAGAGGAGCAGGCAGTGATCTGATAGTGGAAAGTAATAGAAGTCACAGTGTTGAGACAGTTTTAGTCAAGAGGTTTTGCACTAAATCCTTAAAAGCAATTTGTAATGAGAAATTATCACAAATACAGTTCTTTTATGATAACAATATAACTCACTTAACCTGCAACCAATAAGAGCATGATTTTTAGCTGTGCGGGTAGTGTAGTGTGCAGCAGTAATTTGTCTTTCTGTACTGTTCTGTAAGGTTGTTATATAATATAAATGTGGTATTATGATATATAAATCCCATTTGGGCCGGACAAGTAGAGAAGCAATACATACATAAATTCTTCAATAGCTATTTTTTGAATTTCCACACACAAACACAAACTTCCCAGGTGTGTGAGTGTGACCACTGCAAAGCCCCAACAGCATCACGCAGCCCTGCATTACACCCGAGACAAAGATAGCACACTTTTCTACAGATAAGTGGTAAATAATCCAACCTGTTGGCTATAAACAACCCCACACACACACACACACACACACAAACACACACAAACACACAAAAACAAAACCCTGTCATGAAGAAACATGAACTGGTTCTGATGCAAGGTTAGATCACATAACTGTGCCTAATTTCCAAACATCACATTCTCACACATGACCTCTATTACTAAAGATAAATGCAGTTTCTGCTGCAGTAAAAGTCAGACTCGTAAAACAAAACATCAAGCTCAGGCTCAGTGTAGCAGCAGAGAGGGGAAGTATAACTGTAACAGAGGTGTGCTTTATCTGGGCCAATAAAAACGCCAGATCATTAGCACAGGGCCGTGGGAGTGGGAAATGATATAAACCTTTGTGCCTTGTTGCTTTACTTACTGTAGCTAACACACAGGTGACAGTTCAGAGAACTAAAAGATCATTGGAACAAACAGACCGACAACAACTGCAAAAAAAGAGATTTCAAAAACAAGCGCACAAACTAAGCAACACACATTGCAGAGTAATTGTTTTACTCTTTGGTGTGTAACTGCCCCCACCACAAGGCCTCGGTACTCACCCAGAAGTACATCATCATCTCGGCTGAGAGGGAGACCGGGGGGATGGAAGATTGGGGTATTGAGGGACACGGTCTGTCCTGCTCTGAACAGATCGCCTTTTTCAGTCACTTCAGTTTTTTTGTTTTGGTTTGTTTTGTTTCCTCAGGGAAGTTTTTTTTTTTTTTTTACCTCCTGTCTGCTCAGTGTAATCTGCTGGCCGGCTAATTGTCCCTGTGTTTGGTGAGTTATAAAGTCCTTTTATGTGTCCCTCTGCCCCCGGAAGAAAGTCGGTTTTCCTCTCCAGCGGACTCTTCTGAAGCGTGACTTCGCTTCTCAGAGATGCTGCTTTTTCTCCCCCTGAACCTTTCAAAAAAAAAAAAAAGTCTTCCTCTTCTTTGCTGAAGGGGGAAAGAAAGAGAGAAGGAATGAAGGGATAGACCCACAAGGGAAGAAAGTGCTGAGGGGCGTTGATACTGTACCTCCCTTTTCTTTTTGTTCTTTACTTCACTTCTTCTTCTGCTTTTCACTCCTCCTCTCCAACTTGCCACCCTTTCCTGCCCACTCAGCTCTCCTTGCCTCCTCTTTTTGTTTCTTTCTTTTCTCGCTGTAAACTATTCTACTCTCTCTGATACACACTGAAACCTGAATGCACTCTCTCCCTTTGCTTTCCTTCCTCTCTCGTTCGGGGTAGCGTCAGTCCCGCAGCTCTGATTTGAGGAGGGGGGCAAGTATGAGACGGACTTTCTTCGACAGCGTTCCTGGGTGAAGAGCACTGGAGAGGCTTGGGGGGGCGGGAAAAGCTGAAGATCACCACACGGTACAGTAGCACAGAAGCTTTCATCTGGAGAGAGACAAGTGCAGAGGGGACGGTGTGAAGGAAAGGAGGGAGGGTAGTGTGGAGGGGCACAGTAAAGAGAGAGAGAGAAAAAGAGAAAGAGGAGAGAAGGAGGGAGGAGGGATGGAGAGAAGAGTTGCTGGAGGGACGCCGGGGGACAGGCTGCGTAGAAGTTGTGGGAAAGCCGAACAAGGAGCCGGAGCGAGGGGAGGCAAGGCAAGACTAGATGAAGGCAGGAAAAGAGGATGCACTGAGCTGGGAGGAAAAGAGAGAAAGCTTGTGCTTGTTGTTGCTTATGCTAAAGAGCCAGCCGGTTTCATTAAGTTGCACTGGGAGGAGGAGGAGGACTGAAGGTTTCAGTGCTGGTGCATGTGGGAAGTAACAGGCAACAGAGCCGTCAAAACAAAATTCAATTTAGAGCGCTTGTGTAACCTAAGGAGAGAGGAGGGAGAGGAGGAAGATGAGTGAAAGAGATGAAAACAGCTAAACTGGAGCTGCTGCCTTCTTGTTGTTCATTTGCGCTCTCTGTTTTTCCTTGTCTGCAGAGGGAACGATGGGTGGTGTGGACTGTGTAGATGTGTATGATGTGTGTGTGTTTGTGTGTGTGTGTGTGGGGGGGGGGGGGGGGGGGGGTGTATTGGCTGAGTTGGCTGAGGTAGTCTGGCCCACAGTTGTGCAGAGGGAATATTGTGCTGAAAACTGTGTGCACATGCCTCTGTGTGTTGTGTGCGTGTGTTTGTTTGTGTGTGCAGAGTCTGATCGCAAATATGTTTTATATATTTTAGTGCCAACATTGCGTCTGCATCATCATACACTTGTGTTATTGTGTGTTTGTACCGGGATACATTTGACGGGTGTGTTTGCAATGTGGCTGGACAAGGCAGGCAGGCAGAGAGAGAGAGAGAGAGAGAGAGAGAGAGAGAGAGAGAGAGAGAGATGGAGAGAGAAGTGGATGAGGGTTGGATGTTGTAGCCTGCCTCAGCACATTTACCCCCTCGCACCCCCACCCACCCACTGCCATAACTACATTCAATACACCACTGAGGCAAGCTGCCTTGTTAACCCCTTCACTGCCTGAATACTGCACTGCACACATAAGGAGCACTGGAAATACTGGAGTGGGAGGGAAAGAGCGAGAGAGAGTCCCACTCTCCACATGCAAGAGTCCCATTGTGATTAAAGTCTGACTTATTTTCTTCTCCTCCGTGGCTGAGAAATAGGAAAAAAGTCCAGGTTGTTAATCTAGTTTAATTCATGCTGGCAGCATAAAAAAACAGCACCATTAAAATTTACATTTGAAATGAAATAAGATTCATTAATTTAAATTGACCTCCACCAGGTAAAAAAAATATAGAGACAGTGTCTTGTTTTGTCTTTGTTGACAAATAGAAGTCTCAGTATATATTTTTTGCATTGCAAACATCAAACCAGGAATCTACAGTAACAGGTTTTATTATGTGTCAAAACCTCATAGACACTCGTTCAACATGACACAGGGAAGTTCCTCAAACAACCTTAGTTCTCAGATACCGCTCCTTGTTGACATGATTGCATCACATCATTCCTGCAGATTCATGCTGTCAATCAAATGTCAACTGGAGTGGAGGGCAATGGAGTTCATTGAGCCACCTGTCATCTTCATGACACTAGTTTTTTTTTTTTTTTTTTCAGGAAGGAGCAATTACAATAATAACAACTTTGGCCACAAAAGAATGGGCATGTTTGTTGACACCAAATTCTGACCCTAACGTCTGCTCTCTCCAGATCTAGAATGATCAGACTAGTCCTCTGCTGTTGTAGCTCATACAACCATAGGGTTGGACATGTTGAAGCTTCTCTGCTCACTGTAGCCTATCTGTCCAACCATAGACAGTAAAAAAGACAGAAATGAAGCCACTGGGATGTTGCCCATAGGTTTCTGAAGAGCAGTTTTGACTGTGCATTGGCCAACTCCTGGATAATCCAAAAATTGGCAAATAAGTGGGTCCTGTATAGGGCTGAGACTTATGGTGCATTCCATTTTGTAGCAAGAATACACATGGGACTCAGTCCGACTCTGACTTGGAGACATTTTTCAGCCCCAGCAGTTGCTGTTTGGCTCCAACCAGTTTGTCCATTCTCCTCTGACCTCAGTGTTTCCTTCAAGGAGCTGCTGAACACTGAATGTACTTTGTTTTTGAAGGCTCCAGAGAATGCTGCCACATGATTTGCTGTTCCCATGAAATAACCACTGCACTCATGCTGTCTCTCATAAAGTGCATGATGAGTGTGATCTATGCCTTGGAGCTTTATATTTGCCCCCCCTTAAAAAAAAAAAAAATTAAAAACACAACTTATATTATCTTATCAAGGAACCACAGCTTTGCATTGGTTGAGACACCAATGCTTCCGAAAATTCTCCAAAAGTATGACCCATCCAGAACTAGGCCCAGGGGTATTTGCCACATTTTTCAAAGGATGAAAGAAAACAATATAACACAGCAAAGAACACAGAATAAGTAAAGATTAACCCGCTTATACCATGGTTATTTTCCAAGAATATAGGAATAAAGTATAGTATAGTTATAGTACAGTTTTTGGTGAAAGTTTTGCACTCAAAATCGAAAGTTTTTGACGCAAGAGCTTACTATTGTCATGACAAGGAATAAACTAGTCCCTTTTTCAACCATGCCATTACAGTAGTCACAGTAGGACGGGATGAGCACTGTGGCTCAATCGCTTTAACAAAGCCAAAAGTAAGCTATTAAAAGTTAAAATTTATCTTGATTTAGGTCAAAATTATTCCACAGTGTGGTTATTGTTTATAAAATGATATATATAAGATAAAAATAAAACTGGGCTTGTTATCTCTCAGAGCTAGCTTCTATAGTATCATCATCTAGACCATCAACCTGTCTATTAGACCCAGTGCCGACCAGCCTCTTTAAAGACATTCTTTACTTAATTGAGCCCTTCATTCTAGATCTCATTAATTTGACCTTATCTTTGGGTTATGTACCTCAGACTCTTAAGACCGCAGTCATCAAACCCCAGCTTAAAAAGCAGAATCTTGATCCAGATGTTTTGGCCAATTATAGACCCATATCAAACCTTCCCTTCATTTCTAAAATCATTGAGAAAGCAGTAGCAAACCAATTACACGACCATCTGCATAGGAACGGTTTGCTTGAAGAGTTTCAGTCAGGTTTTAGAGCCCATCACAGCACAGAAACAGCGCTGATTAAAGTCTCCAATGATATTCTAATGGCTTCAGACAATGGATCAGCCTCCATACTTCTCCTCTTAGATCTCAGTGCTGCATTTGACACCATTGATCACAATATTTTATTACAGAGACTGGAACATGAAATTGGCATTAAAGGAACTGCTCTAAGGTGGTTCAAATCCTATTTATCGGATAGATATCAGTTTGTACATGTTAAAAATAGCTCCTCCTCAAGCACTATAGCCAGTTATGGAGTCCCACAGGGTTCGGTGCTTGGACCAATCCTCTTCACTCTTTATCTGCTTCCTTTAGGCAACATTATCAGGAAACACAGCATCAATTTCCACTGTTATGCAGACGACACTCAGCTGTATTTATCAATGAAGCCAAATGAAGTTAGTCAGATAGTCAGACTGCAGACATGTCTTGAAGACATAAAAGTCTGGATGACCCATAATTTTTTACTTCTAAATTCTGACAAAACTGAAGTTATTGTACTCGGCCCTAAGCACCTTAGAGAAATCCTATCTAATCAATTAATCAGTCTGGATGGCATTACTTTGGCTTCCAACTCCACTGTAAAAAACCTTGGAGTAACCTTTGACCAGGACATGTCCTTTGTCCCTCACATAAAACAAGTCAGTAGGGCAGCTTTCTTCCACCTGAGAAACATTAGGAAAATCAGAAACATCCTCTCTCAAGAGGATGCAGAAAAACTAGTCCACGCATTCGTAACTTCTAGGCTGGACTACTGTAACTCATTATTATCTGGATGTCCAAACAAATCTCTGAAAGGCCTTCAGTTGATTCAGAATGCTGCTGCACGAATATTAACAGGAACTAGAAAAAGGGATCACATCTCTCCTGTGTTAGCTGCTCTTCATTGGCTGCCGGTAAAATCCAGAATAGAATTTAAAATCCTTCTGTTAACATATAAAGCTCTTACTGGCCAAGCTCCATCATACCTCAGAGAGCTCATAGTTCCTTACTGTCCTAGTAGGCCACTCCGCTCTTTAGATGGAGGTTTACTTGTGGTTCCTAGAGTCTCCAAGAGTAAATCAGGAGGCAGATCTTTCAGTTATCAGGCTCCTCTTCTATGGAACCAACTTCCAGTATCGGTCCGGGGGGCAGACTCTTTAGCAATTTTCAAGAACAGGCTTAAAACTTTTCTGTATGACAGAGCTTATAGTTAAAAAGTTAAAGTTCTTTTACTCTTTAGCTATGCTGCTACAGGCCTAGACTGCTGGGGGAAGGACTGAGCACCTCTCTCTCTCTCTCTCCCTCCCTCTCCCCTCTCCCCTCTCCCCTCTCTCTCTCTCTCTCTCTCTCCCCCTCTCCCTCTTCCCTCTCCCTCTCTCTCTCTCTCTCTCCCCCTCTTCCCTCTCCCTCTCTCTCTCCCCCCCTCGCATGCGCCGTCATACCAACAACCTGCTTCTCCGAAATCCCACTTTCTCTCAGTTCCAAGCATGTGCATTGCATTTACTAACCATGTTTTCCCGAAGTCTCCGTCTCCCCCAGCTCCTCTCCTCTCTCTCTCCCAGCTCCTCTCCTCTCTCTCCCTGTCCTCATCCTGCAGGTGATGAATCATCACCATCCCATGTTCCTGCAATGCCTGCTGCTCCCACATCTTCAAGAATTCCATACAGCATCATTCCTACGAACCTCATGCAGCATCATGTTCCTGCCTACACCTGTTTGAATATCCCCTCCTCCTGCTCTCTTTCTCTCCCTACTCTACCCAACTTTGCCCCCCCGTGCCTCTCTCTCTCTCTCTCTCTCTCCCTCTCTCAACCCAACCGGTCGAGGCAGATGGCCGCCCCCCCTGAGCCTGGTTCTGCCCGAGGTTTCTGCCTCTTAAAGGAAGTTTTTCCTTGCCACTGTCGCCAAGTGCTTGCTCATCGGGGGATCTGTTGGGTCTCTTTAAATAATTTTATAAAGAGTTTGGTCTAGACCTGCTCTATATGTAAAGTGCCTTGATGTAACTTTGTTATGATTTGGCGCTATACAAATAAATCTGATTTGATTTGATTTGATTTATGTTGCTATGGTTACAGGCACGGTTGAATTTAGAGCAGTTAGCCTACAAAGTTTAGCCAAACTATGTGTGCATTAAACAGTTTTAGCACACACCTGTTGACCAATCAGAAAAGAGTATTCACACTGACCATGGTATAACAGCTGTTGATGTATGTGACGTGCGACGCTCCACAGCCACATGTACATATGACTGATTTTACTGAACTGTTGTTATTTTTGTTATATAAAGCATCGTATGTCAGGGGTCTGTCAAACAAAAAAACAAACAAACAAATAAATAAATGAATAAAATAAAATTCTTGCTCTACAATTTTTTTAAGTAAAGTTGCTAGAGAGGAATTTGCTCTGTGCATCATTGCTGCTACCATGATGAAGCTCCACTTTAGCACCAGATGCCGCTGACTGCAGTACAGCCGGAATCATGACAGCCTGTGTCAACCGTTCACTGTCAGCATTGATAAAACTATAATCAGCATCTTCAGGTGGGGGTAAATTCTTTGCTAAATTTGTGACAGTCAGTCCGATAATGTATAATAAAGAAAAAGAATATGTTTGAATTCAGAAATTATTTAGAAAGCCTTTAAATCTTCAACCTGCAGGCTTTTGTAAGCCATTTCCCAGTAATTCATAGTAATCACAATTAGCATGGAGAGTCAGCATAGATATGCCATTCATGTCCGTCGGTGCGTTCTGAAGTTGGCAAGACTGGTTCAGAGAGAAGATTCATACACATGAACTCTTTTTTTCACTCAACCGCTGGAAATGTGGAGGAACTAATTTTGAGATTTGCACAGAGGAATACAGAACCCATTCCATATTAAAGTTGCATCAAACACTTTCAGTGTTGGCTGTGTTTTTTTTTTTCTGGTTCAGGCCAGTTTTTAGAGGATTATGTGCATCAAATCATCATCAATAAAATGTTACCATGCTAATTTTAAAACACTGACATAATTGCTGTAAACAAACACAACCGCCATCATCATCAATGTTGCATACATTTCCACATTCCGTGCTAACTGGTCTAGATTTAACAGCAAAGGCAATTCATTGATTTAGGGCACAAACATTGATTGCTCTACAACACCTGCACTGCCCCCACATCTTCTTCATAAAAGGAAGCAGTGGAACACGCTGCAAACGCCTTAACTTAGAGGCATATTAACATTTACCAATGTAAAAAAATAATGAGCTAATTCATAGTTAAGATAGATTATGAATACCAACTCATATGCAGCCATTTGTGCTGAAATTGGTATTTTGGACTTGCTTGAAATGAGGCCATTTACATACATGTATGCATGCCTGGTGTGCAGCCTCAGCTCTCACTCTCCTTCATTTCTCCCTCTGAGACGGCCAAGAGCTCAGAGGTGGGCTGGGTTCGTTCTTTTTTTCCCCAGCAACTACCTTGCAAAAGCTAACATTTCACTATCAAATCTTGGTGTCATGCTATTTCAGGTCTGGGTCATGAATAAGTTAGTGCAGACCCTGAATATGACTGAGCTAATGCAAAAAATAAATAAATAAATAAAAAATAAAAGACGACAGACTGATGTGATGTGTGTGGGTGTTGGAAATGAGCGACAGCAGGTCGGTCAACACAGATGTGAGGTATGGACTAAATGTACAGAGTGAGCACAGGCAAAACATCTCCATGATGTGTGCACTCCATCAACCCGAGTCTGCTGGAGGTGATGCAAACCTCGAGGGAGATGGTTACTCAGAGAAAGTTTTCTTTCTTCAAATGAACACTTTACCTGCAGCAATGGCATCAGTAAATGTCTTATTAATCACTGAATAGCCTCTTGTTAAAAGGTCGTGAACACTGTGATGCTGTGCTGCACCCAGGACATTTACTAACGAAAAAACACACTACTGTTGCGTGAATGTGTGCTGTGGTCTTCATTTAGTGAAACGCCATAACCCAGAGGGATGTCGGGAGTGAAAATAGAGTTAAAAAACAGATTTTCTCAAGCTGAAAATCCGCCTGGTAAGAGGTAGTATCCCGGGGAAAAATTGCCTGGATTTATGAAATTATGAAAATAGATAAGATGAAATTTGATTTAGATTTCTCTTTTTTGGGTCCCTGCTCATCCTCTCTTTATCACCTTTACGCTTTCCTTTTCTCTCTGTATGCTCAGCTTGTCATTATCACTTCAACATGTGTTTCAATGTACACAGCCAAAAGTGATAGAGAAGAATCTCACTTTTGAACTGATGGATTTAATGTTGGGTTGAAAGGTACTAAATCTTCATCATTCAGCTAATTCAGCTGCCTGTTCGTTTTGTTGACTTGTTGAAAGTCCCATGGAGTGGGTGACCTGGATGTCGGGTATAACCATAGTCTGGTTTCCACTGCTGCCTAATCCACCTACAGAAAACACCTCAACCTGATCTCAGCTCTCCTGCAGGAGTCCTTGTTTCTGACTCGATGTCTGCTGTCAGGCACACTGAGAAATCTCCCACCAAGGAAGCTCAGGAGGAACTCAGCAGGCTGCTTCGGCTGCAGCACCACTCACAATTCCCTCTCCAGGACATTTGAGATATTTCTTATTACTGCTAATGGTAGATATTGGCGTTTTCCCTCATATGGTTTTTTTCTACTGGCTGAAAATATCTGGCAGCTCACTGCACCTGCTGGGCAGAGGAGAAGAAGCAGTGGAGGAGGGATGTCTTTGTTCAGGGCATCCAGGTTAAAGAAGAAAGAAAGAAAAAGGCTGAATGAGACTCCTGTAAACTGTGATTTCCATGGTTCCCGGATGAGAATTGAGTCCTGTGGCCACTGGAGAGATTTTCCCTCAGTCTGTCACTGTACATAAATATACTGCTGCTGTCCTTTTCCTTGTCTCTTCACAGTACTATTGCAATATCTTTCACTCACAGAAACAAGCACACTTATCTGGATCCTCCTGACATGTCCGTTGAAGTGGGCAGGAAATGTTGGAAACTTAGTCTCTGCTCTTCTGCTCATTTGTTGAGGTCCCCAAAATCGCGTCTGAATTTTCATTGCAAATATCAAGCAGTGGTGTACGCACACTGAGACCAAAGACTTCCTTTAAGCGAAGTGATCTGATCGGCGCTACTCGAGGCTTTGCTGCAGCCTCTGCATAGCTGACCTATTCCATGAGATGACCAGTAGTCCAGCAGTCCGTCTGTGCAGCCACTCTGTAAACCTAACACGTACTTTCCTTCCTAATGGAGGGGAAGAAAAAATGAAGAAATGCAGCCACGCTCCTTATGGAAAGACGAGGAAGGTAAATGAGAGAACTACAATTCTATATGGTAATTAAGCATGAAATAAAGCACTGTATTCTGTGATTACTGACAAACTATACTTGGTATGTATTAGCAGTCAAGTTCTGTCATGTGACTGATCTCCTGCTTATTTACCTCTTTACCTCTCTCTATAGTCCCCACTAAGCAACTTGAATGAGTGTTACCTTACCATCTTCTGAAGATTTATATCATATTGCACTGAACTTTATCAAGATCTATCATTGCAGCATAGTCCTTTTAATAAAAACAAATAATTGCGAAAGTCTGTATTTGTCTTTAAAAGGTCAGTGGTTTTCTATTTGTAAATGTTTTGTTTTTTGTTTTTGATTCTTTTTACTTTTCTATGGAGAACTAAATGTAAAACAGATTTTTTTTTATGACAACAATGACTACGAAAGTATCCAAAGTCAAAAACATTTTAGTCCACCTGTCTCTGTCCGTCCTTTACTGAGAAACTTCTGCATATACACCGGTCAGCCACAGCATTATGACCACCTCCCTAAGATTGTCTACAGGCTTTTGCTGCCTCAGAGTGGTTAATGTGGGGGTGGCTCAGGTCAACTACTTCCTACATTCTGTGTGTCTAAGTGTCCTTGAGCAACAACCCCAAATTACCTGTGATGGCTGTGCCATGAGCATCTGTATGTCCGTTAGAGGCGCAATCTGAGTAGCAGTAATACGTGCCGTATAAATGTGTATACAAATGGTTCAACATGGCTTCCATTGTAAAGCACTTTGAACAATCAGAAAGACTCGAAAAGTGCTAAATAAGTGCAGTCCATTTTTCCATTAACATTTACCATACTGGGGCGGCAGGTTGGAGCAGTAACAATGAGTGGCAATGTTACTTCACAGCAGGATGTCCAAATTTCACTGTGGGGAATTTGCATGTTCTCCCCGTGCCTCCCTCTGGCTCCTCCTGTTTCCTCCCACACTCCAAAGACATGCAAATTAAGGTCTGTTGGTGAATACATATTTGGAGGTGTGAGTGTGAATTTGAGTGTGCGATGCCATCGCCTGAGGTCAAACGGGACTGGCTCTAGCCCCCCTCCAACCCTGATGGATAAGCGATATAGATAATGGATTTACAATATCTGGCAGTAAGACATTAGCAGCAGATGCTTTAAGTACTGGAAGTTGTGAGTTGGAACCTTCATGAATTGGACTTGTTTGGCCAGGTCCTCCCACAGATGCTGGATTGGATTGAGATCTGGGAAATTTGGAGCCAAGTCAACACCTTTAACTGGTTGTTTTTCCTGAACATTGTTGCAGTGAGGTAGGGAGCATTATGCTGCTAAAAAGCCACTGATATTAGAGAATACTGTTTCCATAGACTTTGTTGTTTTGGGGTACTATGTTGTGCTCAGTAGTTACCTAAAGGGGGCGCTAAGATGTTTGGAACACTGCTGTGGAAAAACAATGCTCAAGTATGCACATGTTCTGACCTGACTCCATTTGCTGCATCCTCTGTTTATATATAATCATAACAAAGGCTTCCTGGTAGAACATTATCCAAAGCGTGGCATTGCCCCTACAAGCTTGTCTTTTTCCTCTAATGCACACTGGTGCCATGTCTTCCCCAGGTAAGGGACGCACACACACCAGACCATCCACACAGCAGAAAAGAAACCATGAACGCATCACAGAGAGCTCTGTGGTACACAGAAAAAGATCTATCAGGATTGTTGTCTTGGCTTTTTTATGAGTGTTTTTTTTTTTTTTTTTTTTATTACAGCAAAAATATAAAATATCACCAGGCTCAAACTTCTTAAAAAAACTCAAGTTCAAGTTTTTACAAGTTTACTTCAATGTAAAAAGTCACCACAGCACCTCACTGGAAAAATAGTTTCAAAGAACCCCACAAAAAAGGTTGATCCTATAATGTGTGTCAAGGAGCCTGTTTTTCTTTTAGCAGACATCTGACAGCATCACAGGTCCAGCTCAGGAGCGCACACACAGATCCACCCACAGCTTCACAGCATTGTACACACACACATACATCCACCCACAGACAGACACACACACGCACACACACTCACACACCTCAGCTTTTAGAGTGGTTGCCTTCGTCATCAGTTCTGGGTGCACAATAAAGTCAGTGGTCTGTCTCTGTTCATTTTCAATTATCTCGATTAGCACAAGTGTGTGTGTCCTTTAGATAAAGCCGCTGACACCATCCTGCAATACAGTATAACTATCAGATAAGATGTGTACTCTACATATATGCACATATAGTTGTGTGGAGCTCAGCAGCCCTAGGCAAAGGGCATATTTGGTTGATTAATGAAGTGAATTGTTATTGCCCTTTAAAAAAATGCTTTTGTCACTGGGAGTTTCTCTGTTCTTCATTCAGGGACTTTCATTCAGTCTTCCTCACAGATCACTTGAAGTCGGAAGACTGAGATATCTGTATGCTCTCCTGCTCATCCAGTTTTAGTTATAGATCCACGCTCAGATTCTCAGTTAGGTTGAGCCAAAAGCTTCCGAGGATTTTAAGGTCTGCTTTGGATGGTTGTAAGACTTGCAAAATGCTACTAATGTTCATCATAGATCAATTTTTTATTTTTTATTTTTTTTGCTTACCACGTTGTTATGTATCAGCTGACAGAGGTTGTCACACAAACATAGTCCCATAATGAAACGTGATACACACTGGATGGATTAATGGTGTGTGTGTGTGTGTGTGTGTGTGTGTGCTGTAAGTGTGCTGAAAACACGTACGTGTTTTTCTTCATGACAAATGATTTGATTTCTTTTACACAGAATTTTTTATTATTATTATTATTAATTTATTAATTTTTTTGACAGAAAATGTTTCTTCTTCTGTTCCAGAAGCTTTGGCTTAGTTGATGGAGGACTCGCTTTGTGGGATTGTCCTGTTATAAGCATTATATATAAGTTTTTATACGTTTAGATGGTGCCCGTTAGCAAATGTGAGCTACATTTTCATATATTCTAGAAAAAATTGTAATTTTAAGAATATATCCAACTTTATTTGTTGACCATATTTTGTACATATCAGCTGACAGGAGTCATCAGATAAACTTAGTAATGTGTCTCATACTGAGGCACTCCAGTGATACACGTGTGTGTGTGGCATATGTTAGAGAGGACAAATGTGTAACGCATCAGGCCATCTGGAGATTCAGCATCACGTTTATTTTTCAGATGACCTGCTGCGCTTGCAACAAAACTGTTGTCATTATACTATTGGCGCAATACTGCTATATTATACCAACACAAAACTGAAACCTTCCACATATGTCAGCATCTGAAACTGACACATGTGACAGAGATGAAAAGATACTAAAATCTAAAAAAAAAATGTCCTCTAAAAGAATTTAGAGGAACTTTCTGTCAAAAAAGGGTCAGGCATTAATTTAAACTAATGAGCAAACTAAGTAACTCAAGTATTATGGAACCTCAGTATAAACAGACAGAGCTGGAGCATTGCAGCCAGTTTGAGTCCTGACATTATGGCAGCTTATTTCATTATTTTGTTGCTGAAATATTTTTCCATCGAAGCTCTGACTTCTTCTAAAGTTTCCTTTGTTATTAAACAAGCAGAGGCTTAAAAACACTGAACATTGACAGTGCACTAATCACAAAACACTTTAGTCTGTAAATTATTAGAACATTCAGTTTTATATGGGCCCATGGTGAAGCACAGGGAATTGCATGATGATGATGGATGTGTTTATTACATCATATAAATAATCAAGCAATAAATAGCGAATGCCACCACCATCATCATCATCATCATCAGTTACAACAAGCAAAAAACAAACATGTTTGTCATGAAAAAAGCTGATACTATAAAGTCAGGACCATTTCTTTTCGTGCTGCCTCTGAATTAATGAAGGGAAGCATGAGAAGTGAATGAGAATTTGAGTGAGACCAGCTGGTATCTTTGTTAGTGAGCTCAACTGACACTCAACATCTGCAATGCACTGAATCATTTAAAATTACTCTCTGTGTGTGTGTGTGTGTGTGTGCCATTAGCACATCACTTTAAATAAAACATGACTGATATATCTAATAATAATTTTTGATGGTATCAGCTGCTATACAGGAATACACAGTTAAATTATTAAATGCTGATGATACATAGTGTAGCTTTCACTGTTCACAAATTTGACAGAACAACTGGTTTCCAAATGATAAGCAATAATTTACAATATCATAGAAAAAAAAAACAAAGTAAAGGCAAAGATCCTTTTGCCATAAAGCAAAATAGTTTGTCTTTCATCAGGACACTAAGCATGCAGACAAATGTGGCTGTGTGACCGTCTCACAGGCAAGTGATCAGACTATGACAGCAAATATCCTCTGTAGGATCCTTACAGGGAGACAACATCGATATCTATCAAATATAACCTTTTTCAGCAATTCAATAAAACAGAGCAGCGCAATCATCAAATGACATGTAAGATATTACAGCTTAATTCAAAGTTAATTGAAATACCACTAATATTGCATTAGTTTGTGTTAATGCTTGAACCCAGTCTATTATTTACTTGACTGATCTGAAGGAGTAACAACAACTGGCAGACAAGCAGCCTTCGCGTTGTGTAACACAAAACGTAATGACATTTGAAATGAGAAATCCACAGAAAGTCACAGGTGAGGTATTACAAACCTGCTGTAAAAACTGGCCTGTACATCTCTTCCGAGCAGTGATAGCTGCTATTGGACCGCAGGGTGCACTAACAAATGCATTACACTCATTAATAGTTCATGCTTGACCAACAACAGCATCACATCTGAGATTCAATGTTACACCAGCAGTGCAGTGTTCTACAACAAAATAATAACCTCAACCATTCAGGAAAGGGTTAGACTATTTCTAATATGACTTGTGCAACACTCATGTTTCCTAATTTTGTCAGATAAATGTTTCAAGTCCTCAATTCCTTCTTCCGTCTGAGTCATATCTCCTCCAAAAGCAGGCACCTATTCCGCTCTACCAGCAGCTTAAGAAAGCTGTACGTACTTTCTGTAGGTGATTGGGAAAAGTCAAAACCTTTGGGCTAATTGATTAGCGGATCAAGGGGAGCGCCATGAAACTTGACAGTCAGACAATTTACGATGAATGGAAGTTGATTCCACTGTGTTTGGACTGTCAAAAAAAAATCACTCCATTCAAATAGGTCCTGTGTTTTTCTTGTGACTATTTGATGCTGCTAAACTAGAGAGTTTCCACTAAAATAACAAAACAACCCATCGCACACTTTTTGTTAACAAATATGTCATCTTTTTGAAAAAAGAAAAGGGAGATTTTAGCCCTTTTAGTCCAGGTATACCAGATGTCCCTAAAGTACTCTATATATGCACAATATCTTATAATAGCAAACTAGCAACTAAGGTAGTCAGCAACTAAGGCCATAGTGGTGGCTTTGAGAAGATGAGAGGGAAGGGTGACTGGTGGAGTAAGTGAACAGCTGTATCAGGCAGCCAGTGTCTGTTTTGCATCATCAATTAGCTTTCTCAGAAGCTGTAATTCCATAAACACCGATAACAGTTTTGTATGATTTTGTTTTTTCATTTGGTTAAACTGAAATAGTTTCCTGCTTAAAACCAACTTTTACTGCACATTTCCTCTGCAATATTCAGTCTAGTATATGATATTTTATTGTAGCCTTTTGGCCTGTAGGTTTGTCTTTGTCCATCTGGTACGCAGTCTGCTTTCACGGTTGTAACTTTGCCATTAAAAAGAAACAAAACACCACCCTCTCTCTCTCTCTTTTGCTTGCTCACTTGCTCAATGAGCAAGCATTTGTGTGTGTGTGTGTGTGTGTGAAACCTAAAGGAATCCTACAAGGGGACAGGAGGGTTTTTGTGTGCACTGTGAAATATAATCAAGCTGCTGTTCTGTAGAACAGAGGTTAACCTGCTCAATGTGAGTTAGTCGATGTGTTTAAGGATCAGGTTCCCAACAGAATTTTCACACATGTATAAATGTGTGGTGTAAAATGTAGGATGAGGTCAGGGTGCAACGATTTGGCATTGTGTGCTCTGTGTACTGAAATTAAGGGAGCATTGTAAGGCAAAGCCAATGAGCCAAATGGATTTTTGTGCCAGAGAATTAAAGGTTCAACCTTCAGCAGAATATCGTTCCAAACTTAAGGGCCAAACTTTAAATGATGCCGTGTGTTTTCATCAAAGAAATGGATGGGCTGTTTAAGCAGTTGGATTTCACTTCATATCCATTCTAAATTTTTTGAACTCACAACTCGCAACACCGCCACCGCAAGTCACCACTCAAATACAATGCAACATCAGGTTGAAGTATGTTATTGCCATGCCTTAAAGATCCTTGGATGACCAACAGCAAGATTAAAAACAAGAACCTCAGGAGTTTAAATCCGGTTGCCACAACTCATTGGTTCAAAAAGTACACAACCTCCAGGAGGAACAGCTGGTCTGTACTGCAGGTGAGGCCTCTAATGGAAACTATGGCGGCATCTCAGTGAAATGTATCTTGATTGCATTACTCAGTCGAGATAGCATTCATTTCAACAGTCTAAAGCGAGGTACACATGGCTGACGTGAGGCCTAATCATGTTTAAGATATGTTTCTTGGGCAGATGTATCATATCAGCTGACAAGCCAACAAGACAAACAACACAAAATATGCTCATGCACAAATGAATTGTTTCATTTGCAACATCTGTGGCTAGATTATGCTCAGAGGCAGCAGATGGAGAAAATCAGTAGTATTAGTGAAAAAAGGGGAAAATATAAAACTCACCAGTCTGGTGACGAGGGGAACCCCGAAGTGCCAGAAGTGCTCGTTGAGGAGCCCGCTGTACACCACGTTTCCAAACAGAGCAATGCTTCCTGGTTTGCACAGACCACTTCCTGGCTTGGATTCTGTGAAATCAACAGCCATTTTTAAGCAAGGCGTAAATAAAAATTGTCACAAGTGAGAGGTTTTTCATAAAATAAATCGATTCCCCTCTCACCCTCCACAGTCTTTTCTTTCATATTCATACCCACAGTTTGATGCATACTGTGCTTCATGTGTATTGTCCACTAAACAGGACCACCACCCGACGCAGGGTTTTCTGCAAAACAATTCTGTTCTTCAGTTTATATTATCTTCACAAGATGATGCAGACAAATGTGAGCCGAAGCTCGTAATTTTGTCTATTTTCAGGCTGTTCATATTTTCCAGAAACACTCTTATTAGATCAAAAGGGGTTCATCTCATCAAAATTGACAATACTCAGTTTCTATTTTACAAAGTGTCTTTTCTCAGAGATGAACAATGACATTAAGTCATGTTGTTTGCTTATTTTATGTTGTGATTCTAATTCATCAGTCCAATCAGATCAGATCTGAAAACTGACAGTCAATGGGCTATTTATGTCTAGCTGATCCACATGTCAAAGTGTGGCCTATTGGATTATAGGCTACACCTTGATGCATAAATCCAGCCTGCAGTTCATGTTAGAGCTTCTGTTACAGGTTAGAGTCAGGGAAATTGAGGCAATTACACGCACTCTCCATCAATCTTAATTCCAATTGGACTCTGTTAAGCAATTTATGCCAATTTTGTATGTATGTATAACAAAAGGTAAAAAAACTATTATTATTCCTACATCAAGCCAGCTGGCTACATCCAACGAGCTTACATACAGAAACATACAATCATTTCTACTCCCCAGTCCAAACCCAGAGCACTCCTGCTTTCTCAATCCATCCAGACATACTGATATTTATACTCAGGGCTCGAGTTGAGGGGGTCATCCCCCCTGAAATAAAGATGGTCAAAACCATCCCCCCTTCCCACATCTTGTGTTATTTTATCAATGAATGTGGAAATATTATTTCAACTTTTTGTTTTTGCGCATATTGAGTAAAATACTATGGGCGGGGGGCACGCGCACTTACTATGACACAACGATATTTTTTTTTTTCTTTAAATGTATTAAGCGCTGCTATGCGGCGCTTAATACATCCATACAGTACATACAGTAATCACACAGACAGGAGGACAAGAAGAAGCGGCAGAAGAAGAAGAAGGAGAATGGCCAGGCGACAGCTGTTTATATGTTACTAAAGGTGGAATTTCTGGACAGGGGTGATAACAACAAAGTTAACAATGTTAGTTTGGAGCTTACGTTTTGTTTTTTTTTTCTTTTTTCTTGTTAACTAACGCTAGCCAGCTAGCTAACGTCAGGTTAGACTGTACATTCACAAAGTTAATGTCAGAATTGGTTTAAAAACTGGTGACTGCTTTGGGAATAAATCTAACCTAAAAACAATCTGTATTTGGCCACTGCTGTTTTCTCCATAGATGATAACCAGGACCAACCTTGTGCTGAGAGAATTGAAGGTTTGATATCTATTAATTTTAAGATAATTTGAGTCTTTCCCTGCCAGCATGTACCTTAAAAGTTGCCAGCCAGTACAAGCAATTTTGACATTTCTATGGGTCTCTGAAAACTCTCACGGTATTTTGTTATATGTTTAAACAGTGGTATTTAAAGGAAGGTGAGAAAACTATTTTCAGCAATAAAGCTGTTTTATTTTATATTCAGTTGTTCTCTGAATGTTTGGCATTTTAATTAAAATGTGTAGTTTCCTAACTACTGGAACAACAAGCTGCTGTGCTTTTAATAATTTGTAAAACATATTTATGATGCTGTCTTTTTTTTTATTAAAATAAGTGTTAAAAGGTTCTCTATGCTTACAGCAATAACATTACAGTGTTTGGTCAGTAAAATTTTATTTATTTTAACCAAATCCACCTTGAAACTGATTTTTTTTTACAACTCGAGTACTGTTTATACTCATAAATATATGTGTAACAGCATATAGAATAAACAGTGATGAGTTGTGAACCGGCAACATTTCAGTTAGCCACATTTCTCTACTATTGAGCCTTGAAATCTTCATAAACCCATGCAATGATTTCAAATGATCGCAGATATGAGAAGTGGCATCATAAACTATAAAAACTCCACCAGACTACAAAGCTACACCAACAATGGCAACCGTACATCATATCAGCTGTCATTAATTCACTTTAATTCAGTGAATAATGTGATGGCAGGACAGAATAAAGCCCATCCCACCACCATCTGTGTGCCATCTCTGAATGGACCACCATATTCGTGTGGGCCTGTTACTTCAATGTATGAGATACACATGTAACATTTACATTAATGCTGATTAAATATCAGTCATACAAATAGCATTGCTGGTCTAATTTTATGCTTTATAGATTTGATATCCATACTATGATACAGTCGCAATCAGATATATTCAACCTCCCAAATATTTTAGGGATTATCTATTAAAGTTTGTTCAAACCACAAGATTCTGCTTTGGATGACTTCTTTATGAGTGTACTTATACACAAAATCAACACAATAAATGCATGATGTAGTATTTGTGTGTAATGGCATATTTTGTTAAGATAGCCATGTCACAATTAATCAACCCCAATATAATAGAGTTTTTTAAAGTCCTCGGGCAGTTTTTATGGCCTAAAGTGGAAACATAATGAAGGTTTTGGGAACTCTATAATGATCTTTCATTTGCTTGAGCTGTGATGCATATATAAACCCCACGCATGAAGGTATTCAAGGTGAGTTGCAATCATGGGAAAGACAAAGGAGCTTCCACAAAAGCTGAGAGAGGATATTATTTCATCACTTTAAGGGCCTTGAGTATAAGAAGAAAGACCAACATTTCATCAAGGGGCCTGTTATGGTCTCCAGGGTGATGGTGGTCTGGTCTCCCCCCCGGGTCACGCCTTCGGACCGCCCATCTATGTTGGCGCCCAGTGATTCCTGTCTGCAGCTGGCCTTCCCCCCCCGTCGTCACAAGTCCCACCCGCCAATCGCAAGCTAGCCGGATCCATCCCCAAGCTGATAAAAGCCTCCCCGTGAAAGTGACGGGGGGGCTGTGATTTAAGCTGAACAGTCCACCTTTATGTGTGTGTCTGTGTGTGCGCGTGCGTGTGCGTGTCTCTCTGTGCTTAGTTAACTGGTGATAGTTAACTCTAAGTTAACTTAGTTTTGGTGTGAGCAGATTGATTTACGTTAACTTGTATGAGGCACTAGTTCTGGGGTTTCAGGGGATGTGGGCTTTAGGTTTAGCTTATAGTTAATTTTCAAACTCCAACTTAACTCAAACTTATAAAATCATACAAATTAAAACAAATGTTTTAAGTACAGTACACTCAAAAATAAAACAAAAAATGTAAGTACTCAAAACTTAAATATTCTGACTTCTTTACTCAAAAACTTTGAGGTAATCGGTTTCCACAAAAATTTTGAGTATTCTGAACTTATTCGGGTTTACAGTGCAAGATGAACTGATGAAGGCTGTAACAAGTGTTTCACTGGCAACTATAATACATGCGCTGAATAAACAAGGAGTCCAACATGTACTCTAATCTTGATCACAAGGATCATCAAAAGTGAAGGAGAGCATGCAAGGAACAATTTGGATAAGACTACAGAGGATTGGGAGACAGTTCTATGGACTGATGAAACCAAACTGGACCTGTTCAGACATATGGACCATTGTTATGTCTGAGGTGCTTAAGGCCACGCTTATGACCAGAAAAATACCATCCCCACAGCACAACACAGAGGTTGGTCATTGATGATGTCGGGCTGATTTTCTGTGGCAAGAACTTGCAATCTTGACTGCGTACCTGGTATCATGGATTCTCAGAAATACCAGGACATTTTAAGAGGAACGTTATGCTTTCTATTGACAAATCTTTGGACTTTCAAGTAAGACAATGATCCAAAGCACACCTACAAGTTAAGCTTGTCAACAATTACTGAAAATGTTTGTTAGAAGTTATAAAAGATAAAAGATCCTCCACAAAGCACTGAAGCTGGGGGTTGAATAATACTGAACATGTATTTTGTGAAAATAGTGACATTTTTCATCTGAACTTCACAATTAAGTCAACTCGTGTTGTTAAAATAACACATATATGTTAATATTTATTTGTTGTTGTTAAATTAGGTTTTTTGCCATATATTGACATTATTCTTCATACAAGTCGCTATAATGTGTTTTGAGATGAGGGGGGTTAAAATTTCTTGCAACTGTATATCTGTGTACTTTTAAATCCCTTTAAGATTTTTGAATGGAGCTCTAGCAACAGCAACAGTATCACGCTGTGTTGTTCTCTCCTGATCGGCTGAAAAATACAGCAGATTGGTTGTTGTGACATCACAAGGTTATAGAAGTTGGGTGGCATGTTGGTATACCTGGCGTAAGCAGTTTGTCTGTGGATTGTAAACTTTGATACCGCACAGTACCGATGTATAACCTAGAGCTGTTACAATGTCCATAAAGAGCATTCATCAATTTGATTTTTTCCCTTTACTGCCTTTATAAATGGAATCATTGTCACTATAATTTGGGTTTTATGACAAAGAGTTAAACACACACACACACACACATAAAAAGTGAAAACAGATTTCTACAAATAATGTCAATTAATTAATGTTAAATAAAAATGGTTAATTTAAAATAAGTGATTACTTAGATATTCACCCATGTGCATAGTAACTGGCTTAATACAACAAAGTTCTAGCCAATTGTGGCTAATTGTCTCCCAGTTAGTGAAATAGAAAGTGCAGTGGATGAATGCATTCTTCAGTGATTTTTGTGATCTTGGAGGGTCAGTCACTGGTTAATCAGTCTTCCTGGCTACAATTACACCATGAAGACAAAAGAACACTCCAAGCAACTCTGAAAAAAAGTTTAAGTCAGGGGATAGATACAAACAAATTTCAAAACACTGAACATCCCCTGGGGTTCAATTAAATCCATCATTAATAAATAGAAGGAGTATAGCACATGTAAATCTGCCTGGAGAAGGTTGTCCTCATAAATTGAGCTCATCACCAAAACGTTTTAGTCAAAATGGTTGTCAGCGAATGTCAAAAATTAAACGAGAACGAATAAACAACAAAGTGAAAATGACGAAAACTACGTAAAATCTAACTGACATTTTACATCAAAGAAGAATAGCTAGACATTGACTTGGAAAGAAAGCCAATCAGAGTTTTTTTTTTCATCTGCATGAGCCAATAAGAGCAAATCTCTTTTTGACAATGTGGAGCGTCTTAAAACAGTTTGCGTGTGGGGAGGTGAGCAGCACCTTTTCTCTGCAAAAATGTATTTGAAGCCATTGATACCAAAAAGAGGCAAGCAAGGGTCTCAGATAGCTTTACATCTGATGAAAGAGAAAACAAGATTTGTTTAATCCCCGCAAGCCAGATTTAGACCTATCTATACTGACTTGAAGGGGGTTAGTATTTATTCGATTGCTTATTACATATTATTTATTTTTAATTTTATGACATTACTTTTTAGAAATCAGTACTTATTTTGGCTTAATAACTTTATTGTAAATACTTGTAAATTTAATAAAAGGGGAAGACATCAAAGTGGCTGAATATGGGCACTGGATATAATAATAATAATAATAATAATAAAAACCTAACAAAAAAACTATACAAAACAGGTAACTCTCTACATTAAGGACTCAGATCAGGAAAGGGCCAAAAAACAGATATCAATTTTACAGGAGGGAAAAATACAACAACACCAAAAAGAAAAAAGAAAAAATCACATAGGCCTCCGCAAAATCAGCATTTGGAAAGTGACAGTATCACATTTTAATTTCTACCAAACAGTACAAATTACTTAAAAATGACTTATTATATATTATTACACACAATGCACATGTTTGGTCTGATGTTGGTGCCTGAGTTTTAATGGCAATGTTTTTTCTGACTAAATGTTTCAGTGAGTTCAAATAAACCAATCAGAGTCCCAATAAATCTCTTCAAACACCCTGGCATGAGTACAGGCCTTTATTTAGGCAACTGTGAGAGATGAGCAGGCCACTGGCTGAATGGATGTAAAGTGTCAGTGGGCAGATGTAATTACAGCACAACCATTAATACTAAATGTGATTGCAGTGTCCGGTAACGAATTATGACATCTAAATAAGGAGAGCAGGTAAATGAAGCTCTGCTCTTGGGTTTGTGAAAGAAACCCGAGCCAGCTCACACTCCTTTCTCACTGCACCAGCTCTTCCTCCTCTGTGCCACAGTCTGGACTTGGCTGGATTCTCCTGGCTTCGCTCAGAATGGGCCTATCTTACATTCCATCACTCTAAGTAGTTTGGCATAAGAACACACTGACACATGCACACACGCACACACTCACTCACACACACGGTTATGGCCTGTTGGCTTGGTATGGCCTGGTTCTTTGGCAAGTGTGTATCTGCTAGGCTTGCATCCCAGTCAGGCCCCATGGGTGTGTGCATGTGTGTTTGTGTGTGTGTGTGTGTGTGTGTGTGTGTGTCTGTGTGTGTGTTTGAGAGAGAGATTACTGCTCAGTCTGCTTCCTAACTTGGCTCACCTGAAGCTGATGGCAAGAATAGAAGGAGAGGAGGAAAAGAAAATATGATTTGGGCATATGAGGGTGTTAGGGGGCCTGGGGTCTTTTGCATAGGTCTTTCACGCACGCTCTCTCTCATACACACTCATATACAGACATTTACCCTCTGTCATTTTTAGAGAGTTGGATGTGGCCAATACACCCCGACTCTAAACCAATTTATCACCTCCTCTCCTCCTGAGTTCGGCACCACTCTCTCTCCAAGCATTAGCTCATTTCCTAGTGTTTATAACTCTCCATTCTCCCACCAAAATGTAATTCAACAGGATTGTGTGTGTGGATGTGTGTTTGTGGATGTAAGAGAAAGGGAAGAAGCATAAGAACCGTAGCAAGACACAGAGACTTATAGTGGTGTCAGTGATCGTTTGATTTTTTCTTTTTTTTTTTCAGTGTGGCCATGTTGACCTGTCATTGCGGTTAAAGCAGAGGTGCAACTAATGACATTAATGAAAGTTGTGTTGTATTCCAGCGACTGTCCCTAAAGGGTGTTCTGGTGTGTGGTGTGGGTCGTCTATGAAGTCATGTGATCATTTTCACCAACTGTTCACTTTGTTGCCACACAGCAAGAAGGCCCTGACTTCCCCCCAAGTCTTCCTCTTGCAGTCCAAAGTTTGTACCTTATATGAGTTACCTGTTCGGCTTGAGTGAAAATGTCAGCCCTGTGGTAGATTGGTGACCTGTCCAGGGTGGACCCCACCTTCAGCAAATGTAAACTGGGGTTGGCTCCAGCCCCCATCCCCTACAACCCTTCACCGGTAAGCTATATAGAGGATGGATGTGTTGCTACGTTAATGTCTACGCATAATAATGACATTTAGCAAATGTGAAATATGTATTATGTGTGTTACTGCTGAAGAGCAGAATGTAGTTATAAAAATAAGGAAGCGCCAGCTCAGTTAGTGGATTACTAATTCCTGTGCATTATAATATAATTTCTTCATAGGGACTTTAATTCATAATATCTGTACAATGAATTAAACTTTATAATCATTTAAAATATGAATAATTTTTTATCCGGTGGTATCATATTAACTGTGTATGTACAAATCCTTGTATTGTTTGTCCATCACATCACTACAAACAGTGTGCAAGCCCCTCAGCTAACAATGGCAACCAAGCCTAACGGGAGTCAGGAGTTATCAAAGAGGCCACTCACTGGAACCAGGGTGAAGGGATTGGATTCGAGACACATTAGTTGTGTTCTAATTCAGGTGGGCTGCACTTTAGTCCAATTGTACCACAACTGGATCAGTGGGCTGTCCCATTTCAATGCTCATCCGAGTGCAAAATTCTCCCGGACAATATAGGATCCAACGTGGGGATCCTTTGTTGCCCAACTTATCACAGAATTACTTGCACATCAGTAATGAAAGTAAACAGCACCAACAGAGAATTACGCTTTCAAATGTAATTATTGGGCTTCAGCTTTAGTGAAAGCGAAGCCGCATGTTGCCAATGCTTCAAGCTACATCCACGACAGTAACAGCCACATTAAGACACACTGTCTGTAAATAAGGTGGGTGCTCAGCAGAATGATCTCGAGGTAAAAATAACTCCTGAAATAACAGCTGAGCGCAAAGAGGAGTCTCACTGTCCATGAGTCTACAGTGCATACACACATCATGGAGCACTGTGTCCATGACAGGACACTACAGCACAACACGGCTGTGCACACAGTTGTCTCATTCAGAGTCCTGGCTGTGAGCTACTTGTACCGCCAAAGTCTCTGGGATCTGATGTCAGAGTGAGGAGAAATTGGTCTGACTTTATTGAAATGACAGATTAAACACAAAGAGGCATGGACAATAAGATATTTTAAGCACTAGAGCTGATTTATTTTTTTATTTTTTTGTGATAGAAACTTCAAATCACCTCTAGAACAAACTAAACACATGTGAGTAACGTTCTGTGTTGAATTTTACTTTAGTTATAGTGGCTTACAGAGTTTTTATCTGGAAAATAAGGAAAATTTACTGTCCTTTTCTTGCTTTTATTCAGTGACATATATAAATAGCTGAGTTGTGCCGACTTGGAACATGTGGCACACTGGGTGACGACAGAAAAAAGTCTTAGTGTGTTTCTAATTAAAACAGAAAAACATCACAGAAACTCCAGACACAACCAGTTTATATACATTTCATAGGTAACAGGATCTTTCTCTAACCTTAAACAAAGTGCCTCTGCCCCATAAACCACCCACAAATTCCCCTGCTGTTTAATAATTTAAGGCTTCATACATTCGATACGTGGCCTCTGAAAATAATCCAGCCAGTGATTCCATCTCCAACAAAACATGATTGCTGTTGCATTTTAGCAGTTGAGGTTTGTTTGTTTAAACTTGTGGCTTTGATGATATCAGATCATTTTATTTTGTGAATGATTAACGTAGGTCATTCAAAGAGGCTCACTAAACAGTTACTGCTACGATATTAATACAATGTGCTTATGTATTACACAGTGTTCTGAGAGGTCTCTTGCAATTTTCCACCCAAGTTGGCAACCTACTGTGATGTTGCCCATATTGGTTTGTGAAAGGCCCTTTTGAACCCTCCTGTTATTAATCTGTCTGTTGGCTACCTCAGCCAGCTTGAAACCTTCAGAAACCATGTTTGGAGGAGAAGGTGGCGCTGATGAGGAGTAAGGGGAGGATCTGACCTGCTCTGTGCGTTTTCCAACAAGTCGCCATGTTTGTTAATCACTGCATAGCAACGCCCTGATTAATACCCTTTATCTTGTATTTTTCTCTAAATGGAACCATCATTTTAAAAATGAGCATCATGTTGTACTGAAGGACATTTGAAACTAGAGACTAAGGCCATACACTCATTAGGAAAATGTTTATTCAGCTAATAAACCAATGGAGAAATTGAGAAGTTTTCCCTGTTGCCCCCAGATAATCATTAAGACAAAGCACAGGTTCCACATCACAGTACAACCACCTTAAATACAGTCTATGATATCACCATCAAACTTCCAGTTTTATTGCTCGTTATCACAACATGTCACACATTTGAACAATTTCTCAATATAACAAAACCCCTGACTATGAGGAAGGTTTTCCCAAAAGGCATATAGACCATAGCAACAAGGTGAAAATCTATAGGTTCGCACATTGTCCTCCTTAGAGGTGGCTGCTTTAAAGGGGATGGCACGCTGATGTCTCTTCTACTTTCTCACACACCGTTGGCAGCACCTTGCGATAACTGTGTCAGCTAAAAGCTTAAAATATTAAAAAGTACACTTCATCCAGAGCCATTTATTGAACTACGCTGAGTGGAAACAGAAACTTCTTGTGCTTCTCATCAAACAATCCAAAAGAGCCAATAAAGACTTCACAGCCCATCAAGCCGAGCAGTGGATTGGTCAGCAATGTTACTAATAACTGCTGATGAAAATCATAACGGCCAATAAAAGCCCATGGATGAGCTGCTATGGTTTCCTATTACCAGCCAGTCATCTGGAGACTAATATGTCTAGGACAGCATCTTAGCTAACTACAGTGGAGATTAATGCCACACTTCTGCAGAGTCCACGGACTTAAAGAGATGCTGTCTCGCTGTAATAAAAGGATAAACCGAGGCAGTGACTGCTCTAGTATGAACTCATGCCATTCGTGGTCTTATTAGTGTGTTTCAGGGATGTTCAGGTAGACATGCCTGCACATTCTGCACAAACTGCAAGAAACGTATCTCTACCTTGTGTTGTATGACACATTCTCAGACAAAGAGTAAAGTTAAGGAGAGACTCAGTCCGCAGGAGATGGACGGGAGCTGCTGAGCTGCTGTTTTTTTTGTTTTTTCTGGATTTGTGTGACATTTATTAGACAACATCAAAATGGTTGAGGTTGGTAAAAGTCAACGGCTCCTCCTAGCCTCCCTTTCATGACCAATGTTTGGAAACATTGCTGTACTGGGAGCTGTTTTTCTAGGTTGAATCCCAGTGTAACTTATCAATGCATGGCTAAATCAATGATTAGCATCCTTATAGATTAGCTCCAAATCATAAAAAGGACCTTGACGAGCCATGTGGAGGAAGTAATACGATTCAATTACGCTCTCTAACCTTCCCTCCGGTATAAACACCCATACATGCACATGCCCAAACATACTGCTGTGAAGAGCAGCCTAATAAAACAGCTGTTAATTGGCACATAGACCAGTGAGGCTGACTATATGTTTATTTAACATAGTGCTGCACTTATAAAAAAGTAAAACAACTAACTGGTTATTGAAGGACATTGCATATTTGTAGCATGTATGACTTTCTTCATGTAAAGAGAATGGTCCATACACTGAACTGAATGACAAAAATAACACCAGGGCTGCATACGGTGTTCTCTTATAGGAAAACACACTGACTGTCGAATATATTTGGCTACTACAGCTAAAAGGCTTCATAGGCTTCATATCTGTTTCATTGTTGCTACTGTGAGCTCCGGCAGTCTTTCTAGATCTCAAACAACCTTGAAAATGCAAGTGTTTCAGGCCAACTCAGTCGCTCACTCACCCAGTACACACAACGTTCAACCATTTTAGAGCCAGATTGAGGCTTATCTATTTGTTCATACCATTGTGTTTTTCCTTATAAAGTATTCAGAATCAAAACAACCTTAGCTAGTTATATATGTCACTCAATAAAAACTTCTCTTGACAGTTTTTTGTGACATATTTGGAGTCAGCCAAGACATCAACTCTACAGTAGAAGGTGTCACCAAATCAATATGACTATCAATTAATTATTTCTGTGCATAGTTTCGCTGAGAGCCACATGATAAATTGGCATGTCACAGAATCTCTAGATCACGTAATGCTGCCGTGAGGCGTGAGATGCAGTATGTCCGCTCTCATTAACAAGCAGGCCACGTGCCACGCAGTCGGTGTGTTCCCAGCCTGAAGCTAAATAGCACCAGTGACTAGAACAACTAGTGAAACAGGCCTCGCACCAGTGATATCCTGGGTGCGTGCGTGTGCCTGCTGCTGTCCCTCTTCATGCTGTGCCTGTTGATTATGATCCAATCCCCCTGGCTCCAGGCCACGTATTAAAACATAATAACAGCTACCTGGGACTGCTCCCAATTCCCCCTATGGACAAGACTACACAAGAGTTGGTGTGTGAACAATCCTTCAAACAATAGCTGGCCTCGGTATCATTTCACATTTTTGATTCACTTTACTGCAGTTTACCTTCGGGCCTCCAGCTCACCTGACTGTTATTTCAGCTGTTTGCTCATTTTCTTTTCGCATTCCTGCTCTTGTGCCATCTCTGTCTTTGCCTGGATTCGGCCTGTTCTTCTTTCTACATCTGCTTTACAAATCATTCCAACCTTCTCTGCTCTTCATTCATCCTTTTCCTCCGTTTCTACTAAATTTGTGCCACTCCACCTTCACTGCTCTTTTCTTTACCCATTACTGTTGTGTTCCACCTCTTTACCGTCTATGTCTTATACGTAACTCTTTTCTGGCTTTTTTGTCCTTTCTTTCTTCTCTTCCTCACAATCACCTTCCTTACCGTTCTCCATCCTTGCTAATTTACACAGTAACTTTTTTATCTTTCTGAACCTTTTTTTATTTCTCTTTCTTCAGTCATTTTCAGCCCCTTTTTCTTTATTCTAACCTTTCCATTACAGTTCATGAATAGTTCTTGTTCTCTCTCACATCCCCTTACCTCCTCACTTTGTGACTTCTACCATCCTTTAATCTCCTCCTGCAAATTTCCACCATCCCAGCCTTCCTCTCTAGCTTCCCATCCTCCATCGTCCCCTCCGTTGGCTCTCCACCAGGGACAGCTGGTTAGGTGGGTCTGCCTGCTCCTGTCAGTTTAACCAGCATGGCTGCCTGGGCCAGCAGGACTTTGATGCGCTGCCAAATGCCTCAAGGCTCCGGCACGGCCACTGCCGTGCCAGACCAGGGGACCTTGAGCACTCAACCTCCTTCCCACCAAACCACCACAGACTGTGAGCGGCATGAAGTCACTGTCCCCCTCACCCATGGAGTATGTCAGGCTGGAATTCACCAAGAGACAGGCGGAGGTAAAGGAGAGAGACAGCCTGATGGAAGTGGAGTACCAGTCATAGCTGTGTATACTGTATATGGTTGTGCCTTGGTCTGAGGTTGGAATTGGAGGGGGTTACATCAGCTCGGATCATCACTCTCTGCTGATGATCCGGCAAATTAGCGGGAAACCCCCAGAGAGTCCTGCTTGTGATGAAGATGCCAGATTTTAAATTGAGATGTGAAATACAATCTCACAAGTTTAGAAACAAATGGTCATGTACTCACACTTGTACGAGAGAGAGGGTGAGCCAAGGAGAGGCTCTGGGACACAGGCTGACACACACAGATAAAAGCTGTTCTTTGTAGTAAGAGGCTTTCGAGCAATCATTCACAATCCAACCAGATCCAGTGCAAGAGAATCAAGTTGGCATTGAGCTGCTGGCATTAAATCCTTAACTTGAATTACCACAAATAATATAACGTGAATGCTGCACGGTGCCCAGGTTGCTTCAGATATATTTTGCAGGGTTTGGAAATGTGCCGCTCTCTCCCCTGGAACCACCTCAACTCGCTCAGCTCCTTCAACAGCTGCTATGTGAGGATTCCCATGGGACTACTGGGGCCGCTGGGAGGGGTCGTTGAAGCTTTGTGCTGGCTTCTCCTCATGTCGCCTGTTTATTCTGGAGACTAAGCACTACAAAGCCAGCTAACTGTAAAACAATTAGATTAGCATAAATATGTTCAATTATACATGCAGATTTAAGGCCCGGCGCTTTTTGCATCAGGGAGAGAACTGACTGAATTATTCAGACTGTACAAATATTAGTTAAATCAGATCGAAACAACAGGAAGCAAATATGACTTCATTATTTCACAGTGGCCTGGGAGTGTACCATATGCCCCTGTCCACATTTGTTAAACATATTTTACCATGTTTACTGACTGTGTGCCACAGGGATACAGGAAATATGAATATGCACACAGAGAGGAAAGCTTGTAAAAGGCCAGCAGTTAACGGTAGGTTGATGATGGTGCTCTCAGTCTTATTCAGCTCCGACAACAACTCAACGGAAAACTGCTCACCAGGTCTGATAGCTCTAGCTCAGCCCATGTTCAATCTTTACAATTCAGTTAAGTTTACAAAATGCATTATTTTGTGTCACTCATCAATACCCGCTTAGATTTTTACTGCAGTCTTCAGAGCTTTTTACACCAGACAATGAATGCCTGATGACATTCGCTGTGTCATCAGGGTAAAACGGTACACTGGTCAATTGTTGAATAACCCAGCAATGACTCTGTTTTGCAGTGCCACATTAACACATCAGTCTGATCCTGCTACCAATGTTCGAATGCCCTGTGACGAAGAAAAGCAAGTTCATAAAGCCAACATAGGACAATGACAAAAAAAGAAAAAAAGAAAAAAGAAAAGAAATACTACTTTAAATAACTATAAATAATGAACATGAGCCACTTGTATCCAAAGACAGGTAACTGAACTTTTTTTTTTTTTTTTTTTGAGCAGAAAAAACCTGTCACTCTCCCCCTCTGGGATAGATGAAGTTATAAGCTGAGAATGGGTGCGCTGTAGTTTCTCCAGTCTGTTTCTCTCAAGAGCTAAATGATTTCTATCGAGCAGCACAAAGGATATTCAGTGATGAGAATAAATACTTGTACGATATAGTAAAATTAATAACTTTTAATCCTAATTCTGAAAGTACATGTTTAACTGGCAGTTCTGGTTTTGTGCAGCATGGAGGTTCTGAAGCCAATGGTGACTGCCATCCTCTGTGCTACTGTAACTGCTAATGCTAGTTGTTTCAACAGCTGCTGAAGAAAAGTCAGACTCAACAAGCTGGGCTGCCCAGTTTTTTTGTTTTTCCAAAGCCCGATAAAGAAATGTCATCCCTCACTGCTATGGTAGCAGCAGACATTGTCCCATACAGACAGACTGAGATCTTATTCTGATTATTGGTTGTTCCTCACAACCCTTGGAGCTTTAGGTCAACTGCCCAATTGGTTACTGGTTAATCTGTCCATGAGGACACAATTGGGTGAAAACCGGTGCAGCCCAGAAATAACTTTCAAAAAGATACCATGGCAGATTGAACTGTCCCATGTGGAGAATTAGCACGTGTCCTGGGGTGCAATGTTAAGGATCTGGTCTATTTTTCCAACCTTAATATTTTACTTCATTGTAACATCATTGCATCCTGCAGTTGTTTTTGTCAAACTCAGCTGGTCATGTAAAGAAGTCAGCACCTTTTTGATACTGAAGAAAGACATGCAATATCTCTGTCATGGCAAGAATGTCTGATTGTTGTCTGTGGTTACAGATGGTGGCAGACCTTTTGCTACAGAGGCTGTGGTTCAGCTAAGTGTATGCAGTTGTGTGGGGACACTGAACGTGATTCAAAACGGGTTTCTCCAATCATACAGGTCAGCATGAAAATATCAGCGCTAATAGAATGGACTGTGTGCATATACTTAAAGAAAAGAGACCCGGATACACGCACAAAATCTCACAACTCCACACTGGCGAGGAGAGCAATAATCTGCAAGGTCAAGGGAGCTGTAGTTGATCTAGTTTGTGAAACATACGTGTAGTCTGTCTAATGCACACTCCAGGGAAATCATTAACTCCATAACACCAGATGTATGTACATCACTGGATTGTGTGTGTGTGTGTGTGTGTGTGTGTGTGTAGTGCACAGGTACCAAGAGACCCAGTATAGTTATTTCATGCATGAAATGCTCATCCCATTGGTCTTGAAGGAAGAGAAAATCAACCTTGGAAGGATGCATGGCTAAAGGAATGCAAAGAAGGAGGGATGTAGCAGAGAGGGCTGGAGGAGGAATAAGGGATAGACATGAGTAATGTATTATAAATTAGCTTAATTTTACAGTTGAGGGTAAAGAAAATGCATTTTGTAATTCTCACTTTGGCTTTACAAGCGCACCGCACTTAAATAATTATCTCATGCAAAACCCATATACACAAACATCCACACTTGTTTCATAATCCCTTATTGACATAATGCCGTGACCCTGACCCCAATAACCACATTTCAACCCTCAAGTTGTTCACTGTGTCAGTGTAGGTCTCAATTTTATCCCCCCTACAGTGACAGTTGGTCCCAGGGGTAGCGTGTAGTCCCCACTAGAATATAAAGCCAGCTCACACACACAGAGAGACTGCCTCTGTAACACTGCCCTATTGCTGGAAGTTCCCAGTAATTGAGGACTGCTATGCTAATGGTGATGAGTGGCAGCCCCGGCCTTCAGCTAGCTCATCCTGTCACTGATCGTATTTGTGTCTTCGTTAGGGTCAGGTTACAGATCTTATGGAGTGAGGACATTTTGGCCATTCCTCAAGTTCACTCCCATTCCCTGGTACCAACTGAACTGGACCACAGCTGAGATTGATGGCCCTGTTTTGAGGGTGTTACACAAGCGCTGGACCACTTGATCTCCCAAAGCTCTGAGGTTAACTCATGACGCTTTAGTAATGAGATCAATCATACTCTCTCGTTACATTTGAAGAATCTTCAGATTTTTGCCCATCTCCAAATGCAAAAAAAAAAACAAAAAAACAAACAAAAAAAAAACCAGGCTTATTGAGCTGTTTACCTGACTATTGAAACTGAAATGAAAATGAATATTCTGTAAATATTTCTGTTTACATGTAGCAGGGCAGACGTAAAAGGTTGGTGTTGCAAATTTTTGCATGTCTAAAAACTGGTTGGTATCCAAAGCTTTCAAAATTATTATCCTTAAATGATTTCCTTTCTCAAAGTATATTCCATCAACTGGAATAACATTGGTACGTCCTCTCAGTTTGAACTGGAAAATGCTAAATTAAGAATATCCAAAGAAATATGCTTTTAACCCAACCCATATCAGATCCCTAATTATCATTCTTAGAATAACATTGGAATATCAGTGGACAAGTTGAATGTACTGACATATAGCAAGCAATCTCTTCCTTTACTATTTATTTCACTTATTCCCATTCCCGTCACACTTTTTCATGCATTTTCACCTCATTATTCCCAGCATTTCTTTAACTGTTCTCTTTGTTGGCCTTTTTTCTTATCATAAGGTCTTTTTCTCCATTTTGAGTTGCTTTTCTGTTTTTTAAGCATTTGTCCACAACTTCACATGCATGCACACATACAGAAAGTAAATTTTCTGTACAGGGGCACAAATACACACACCAGCAATACAACTTCATTCTCTTTCTGTTACACTGGTTTTATATGCGTCTGCCTCTGTTCCACGTCTATAAATTCTCTCTCTCTTTTTCCCTCCTGGTATAATGCACCACCTGCCAGGCTGTCGCTGCCAGTCCACACCAAAAACGAACATACTGTGGAGGACCACAGGGAGGAGGGGGTGGGTCAATAGGAGTAGAGACAGCCAAGGATGATCCATGATGTCAAGGTGGTATTCTTGACTTTTTTTCCACACACTTCATTCCTTAACCCTATTCCTATTTACACATAATTTTACGCAGCCTTTTCAATCCTAACCTACAACATGAGACTTGCCATTTGTTTTCTCTTCTTTATTGTAGTTTACATCTATGCTTTATTGTAAAGGTCTATAAATTGGGAGTGAACTAATCTATTTGGACTCCACTTAATACAGCAACTATGGATTGAAGTATATGTAATACATATATATACACTGTATAAATGTACTAGGGGTGTGCACCTCTCCAAAAAAGATGATTTGATCCCTATCTAGATACGCAGGGTATGAGGCACTTCAGGGACGATATATTTTTTAAATGGAACCATTCATTTTGATTCGATTCAGTAGGATTTGATATTTTGATGACAATATGATACAATCTGTTCCTTGTTTAAAGTAATAGTCATTTTGAATTATGAATTAAGATATGTTAATACTACAAATATGGAATTGATCACCTTCAAATAGATTAATCTGAGACCAGGAACAAGAATTTTGTTTCTTTTGACGTGAATTCAGAATCATGTCATGGTTAATTGTCTAATATGTTGCGTTTTAAGAACTTTACAAAGCCCCTCTGAAAATGAAAACAAACTTAATAGTACGCTGTGAATTGTGTCAGACTATTACAGTATTTTTTATAGAAGGACATTTTGTCTTTTCCTTGCAAACAGAGTGCTATCTGACATTAGTTTGACAAATCTCACAAGAGTTTTAAAGGTGTGTGTGTGTGTGTGTGTGTGTGTGTGTGTTTGAGAGAGAGCGACAGCTGCTGACAATGAGCAGACGGAGGATTCAGCATCACAGCAACAACATAAAACTGATTTATAACTTTATAATCAGGCCTTTGGCCAATTCAGGTGGCATTCAGACCAATCCAGCAGGCGGTGTAGCGATGCACTTTTTAAATCAAAGCCGATTTTCTCAGTCAAATAGGTTAATTGTTACACCTATAATAAGTATCTAAAAGAGCCCTGTGCAAAATAACCCCAACTAACCTGAAACTCTCCAGGAGAAGCTGTCAGTAGATCGTTAATTGTATAAAGTGACGGCCGAATTCAACAGTTGACCTTCGCCCTCTATCAACTAGGGCTCTACAGTTAATCAATATAGGTAAGTGCAATGCCCACATTACAGCTTCTTCAAAAATCCCCAATGTTTTTGATAAAATTAAACTTGTTACCACATAATTGTTCATTGTGAGCAACATTAGCATTATTGTAGCATGGAGATCCCCCCGGCTACCAATCATAACTTACATGTGTAAAAGATTTTGTATGCTTGGTACAGGACCCGACAAAATCACATCGTAATATTATTCAGGAAAATTCTATGCTAAAAATAATTATTAAAACCAAAACCATCAATATAATTTGTTTTAAATTGACATTCAACTTCCACCTCTGGTTACTTATAACCGTAATCCTGGTCTTTCCCAAACTTTCCATCAGTCTAGAGCATTTATTTTGTTGGACATGGATCGTTTACCTTTTTTGGCCTTATTTCCATTTTATAATCCATTCTTTTGTCTATTCTATCTTTTCCCTTTCCACATGAAAGGAGGCATGTCCAGGCAGAAATATGCAAATCGTGTTTTCCCTCGTGTTTTTCTCTCTTCATTTTCTAAAACTTTCCATTTCTTTTTTCCATCTCTTTCTTCCTCTCTTCCTCTTCTATAATTTCTAATGAAGGTAAAGATTAAAGTGGCTTTTGTCTGGGGTTAAGGGTTCGATGCCCCATGATCACTCATCCCTCTGAGTCTTGGCAATGGCCTGGCAGGCACTGCCGGTCCCCATATGTCAGCCTGCACCCAGTCCTGCACGGGTCTGGCCCGGATGGGGTGGATTGGTTTGGCCTTTACATCAGTAGTCCAGGTGGATGTGGGCCATTTCTCTCGTCTGTCCAATAGAAAAAGAGCCACTGGGGGACCCTTTATGCAATAATGATTTACTGGATGACATGATATATGTGTAATTACTGGGAATGGCTCTCAGAGAGAAGACACATCATATCACACATGCCAGCCACCAGTAATCAGCTGTAATTAGGTGTTGGCTGGCACGCAGAAAAATGTACTGCACTGACTATTGTTATTATGCGGTGCCAAGTGAAAAGAAAACAAATCGAAACTTTATGAATACCGCTGTGTTATTTGTTTGTTGTGTTTTTCCTTTCTTCTTTGACTGCACCATGCTCTGACACGGAGAAGTCTGAAACAGAAGCCAAGACATGGCTGGGTCATAGTACTCCACTACAAAATATATATGTATAATAATGGATTTTGCCAAATACATTCGGGGAGCAACACAGTTACTGCCTCTATAACACTGAGTGACAATGGTTGTGGCAATGAACGTGAGTTCATACAATTGCACAGTTTACAACCCAGGCACAGCAATGGGCTGTGAATTATTCCAAAATTCAAATTTTTTTTGGCTTACACACTAGATGAGTAATATCATCCATCCATCCATCCACACTGCTGATCTTTAGAGGCTTGCTGGTGGGGGCTGGACCTGATCCCAGATGACATTGAGTGAGAGCTGGGTACACCCTAGACCAGGTGTATGAAACTCAAATTCACAGTAGGCCAAAATTAAAAACTGGGACAAAGTCTTGGGCCAAACTCAATATTTATTGAAATATTTACTGCAATTGTGCATGTTTTTCCTTCTCTCTAGATATGCAATATTAAACCTTTTGGTATGGAAACTTTAATTTTACCTTAACATTGAATCTGGAACAAGCAAAGCTTAATATTATAAACATTTGAGAAATCAAATTTTAAATAAAAGACACATCAGTGGTATTCGTTTCTTATTTAAATTAATAAAATAACATATATTCTCATGTCTCTATCTGTAGCCTTTTGAGTTCCTTTTTAATGGAAATCTTTTTTCACAGGCCAACAACAACGTGGTGTTTCGTTTCATAGTATCTTCTTATGTTATATTATTTCGTTACAGCCACGTTGGCTCCACACACAAGACTTGCCAGTCTCGATTGACGCGCCAACACACTAGCAAAGCATTCTAGGATTTGTAGTATTAGTGGTGCATACGCTATATACCAGCGAGCCAGCTCTAATACACATTTGATAAGATCTCACGGGCCAAATATAATTACACCACAGGCCAGATTTGGCCCGCGGGAGTGAGTTTGACATATATGCCCTAGACCCTTGGCCTTGCCAGCCTTTTAGAGGGCTGGGCACACTTGATCATTTTATAAGTATAATCATCAGTTTTTGCTGTGTTTAAGTTAAAAATTTCATTTGTACAGTTGATCTTTTGGAACCCTAGGTGTGCTCCAGGTAATTATTGATACTGTATATGTAGAATGGAGTAACACTAGAATGTATGATAACAAACCTTTTTCCACATATATCTTTATATTTCCAACTATGAGTTTGAGACAACATTAACTTTGGCCAAAATGTCACCAAAGAAACAAAAGCGTGGTGGTAGGGAGGTCAGGTAAGGAGTGCAGACTACTAGGCCACAACAGGAGGGGTAAGAGATAGCATGTAAATAAATGCACAAATTGGGTACTTCATTTCAGCCTCAGGACCTGAACTGGTATTTTGCGGTTTTTTTTTTTTACTACAAATTGTACTGGGGAGGTCAAATCTCTCTGACCCAGGTCAAGGCTTTGGCTTATTTTGCAGAGCCGAGCAAAGGTGCATTACTAAGATGGAAGTTCAGTGGAATACGGTTTTGATTTGACTTGATTGTCATGTTTGATGAGCATGCACTGCCTTTTCTTTTTGTTAACTTTTCTTTTCCTGTCAAAGTCTGACAGTTACTCTGTCGTTACAAAGTAAAGCTTTTTCACGGCAAATAATTTGATTTTGTATTTAATGATAACTTTATTCATGCAACTGCTGTGATGTAAAATATGCTAAAAATTAAAGACTTTACTATAATTCTGGTGTCTATTCTACTGTCCCTGTAAAAGGCCCCACTTGCTAATAACTGCTCTAAGCAAGTGCTCAGTGTAGTGATAGGAACCAAAGGAAAAGGTGTTGAAAGGTCACCCCCATATGGCCTCCCCACTGTTGTATATGTGCCACAGTGTGCTGGAGAAAACAAAGGAGGCCAGGCAGTGATGTGGACAGGTAATCAATAGTGGACTTACTGCCTCATAACTGGTCTGGTTAGGAACTCTGTCTCCATCTCCGAGCATGTCATCACCAACTCCCTCATAGAGAGAAAAATAGGCAGTGGAAGGCTTGGGGGAGCAGGGAGAGAGGGAGGAAGGGAGAGTGAGGCTGCTTAGTTATTCAGCAAACCAAGTGCACACAAGGAGAGAATTCACTCACAAACAACCATAGGCCTGTTTCCTATCCACTTTTCATAATCTTGGAGGGAGCTACATCAGCAGGGACATTACCTGATATTTCCAACACCTCAGTAATGGCAGCTTGACCAACTAGCCGTGAGACCACAAAAAGAGCCACAAAAACTATTTACAATGATCAACTTATCTCATCTAAAGTGTTTTCAACCTTAAAGAGGACACAGAACACGGCTAAAACCTGTTACCATTCAATTTATGGTTACAAGTCAAAGCCTTTTGTTTTTGACCCTGGTCGTGGGGAAGCCTCAACACAACATGTTTTAAGCCCCCGCTCTTCCCACTCCCAAGGATGCCGAGCCAGACAGAAGCACAATCCACATATAGAAGATTTATTTTTAAGACTCGAACAGGAGCAATGCCCAAAACAACAAACAAAACACAACTAAGGTGAAAACTTACCTTCTTGATAAATAAAAAGAAAAACTAAAAGACAAGAAATTTACCTAACTCCTAATTGAAAAACAGGAGAAAATGGAGTCTTCTACCACTTATCTGTTTATGGGTTGTGGGGAGTGCTGGAGCCAATCCTAGCTCACATTGGGCCAGGACGGGGTACACCCTGGACAGGTCACCAGTCCATTGAAGAGCCAACATATTGAGACAGACAGAGACGAAAAACCACTCACACTCACACTCAGACCTACGGACAATTTAGAGTCACCTATTAACCTAAATATGCATGACTTTGGAAGGTGGGAGGAAACCTGCGACTTTCTTGTGGGGAAACAGCACTAACCACTATGCTGCCGTGCTGCCCAGACAGATGTCAGTCCACACAAAACAGAACAAATGACCACAGGTCATAACACTTTGTATTTGGCTGGATCTGAATTTGATTAGTGTGCAGAATTGAAGACGTAGTTATAAACTGTAGCAAACTCCTGCCAGATAAATGGGAAGTAAAGCCTGCCTATAAGGTAGCCAAATAGTGAATATAACATGCTAATTTGCATATTCACGACATAATTGTGTTGTATTTCCACTAAGCCTTAAAGGTTTAAAGCCCTTTTATCTTTTAACTTTTCAGCGACTCTGTGCCCAGTCACAAAATATTTTTGGGTATGTACAAACTATTAAATGAGACCATTAACAAATTATAGCGGTGATGCCATCACTAAAGACACTGAAAAAGCAGTGAAAAGCCTTATTTTTCCCAACCTGTGGATGGCAGAAGTTACAAGTATGAATTTTAAACCCAAATCTGAATGGACAGTGACAATCCATAGAGCAGAGTCTGCTTGGAAGCTTCCAAGAAAGACTGGAGATTTTAGTTTCTAAATGTTTTGACACAGACTGTTCCTCTATCCATGTGGGGTTATAATGACAGTGTAGAAAATAATGTGCTGTGTATGTATGCACGCCCACCTGGTCACCTGGACCTTATCGTATCAAATCTAATCTAATATAATATAATACACCACAGGACTGCAGAGTCGGAAAGAGTCAGTGTTCTCACAAAAAATGTATAATCAAATAGTTTAACATCGTGATGCAGATGATGTGGTGTGATTAATAACAAGTTTTCTGAATGTTACACATAAAACCATTAAAGAAATCTGATGGTTATTTTCCATTACCACGCATGTTGGAAAATTGTGCTCTGTCTCAGTGAGGGACTGGCAGAGTTTTGGGAACAGGACCCAGGGAAATTCCCCTAGTGGCTGACTGCTGCTTTCCTATTACACCCCCAGCTGGGAACCTCCTACTTGCCCACCACCCTCTCAGATCCATGCCCTGCCAAACTTCTGCTTTGCTGATACGGGAGCTGTTATAGGACATAATTGACTTCATCAATTAAGAGACAGACGCTTTGCTTCTGCAGGGTTTAGAAATTTGAGTATGTGTGTGTGTGTGTGTGTGTGTGCGTGTGTGTGCGCGGGTGTGTGTATGAAAGAGAGAGATAGTCTCTTCCACTCTCATTCTCTTTTTTCTCTTTCTCTTTTCAGCTCTGTCTAATTCTACAACAACAAATTGGCAAAGTAGGAGACAAAATATTCATTAGTGTTGCAAAGACTGGATCCCTTTCTCAGAGCAAAAATACTCCCAACAACACAGGCCAAGGACAATCAACACCACTTCGGGAATTACATGCCAATTTATGAGCCGTCATTTTATATGTATTATCAACATGGCTACGGCTACCACCCTGACTGCTGTCGAAGGCACAAAACCCAAACAAAGAACCCTGATCTCAGATTAGCAGCCAGTTGTGTTAATAATTTGGCAGGTTGTGCTGTAATGAGTGGTTTTGGCAAAAAAATGTGGTATTTGAACCGCCGCAGTCACTGAACTCTCTCCATCGAGTGCTGTCCGGGCTTCACTTTTGTTTTACCTCACTTTCTATCTCTCCACCTTCAATTTTAGTTTTTCTTTTGGCAGGTGGTTTCCACAGTTACCCCATTTTTCTCCCTGTCAGCCATTTCTTCGCTCAAAAAAAAAAAAAAGGTACTGTTCTGTTTGTGTGATGGCAGGAGCGCTTCCTCTGTCAATCAAACCTTCGATTTGGGAAGCAGAAGGTTTCCTCTCTGGAGACAGATTGAACCGCATAGTAAAAAAGACAAGCAATCTAAATACCAACAGCATCATTAGTCTGTAGCCGTTATATTGTGCAATTAAGATTCATTTCATAATGTTAAGTTAAACTTGTCATATGTAATTTTTCTTAATTATGGTGTCTAAAAACGATTGGACCTGTTTTGTTGAGTTGTGTATTTCCATTAATCCAAATACTTTGGATAAAAGAGAAGATTTTCGGGCTGAAAAGTGAAGTCAGTGTTGTATTGCCTCAAACATGCATTCTGTCCAATGACCACCAGCCGTCGGTTATAAAAGAAAGTGGGATTGTATTGAAAGCTGTGTAAAAAAATTTCTACTTCTCACTTGATTTAATATCTTGATAAACATTTTACTGATAAGTTTTTCATTTCAGGCTATTGCTTAAAGTTTTATTCAATACAACACGGTGTTAAATTTTTTTAAATGATGGTCCCATTTGGAGGAAATTCACCATTAAACTGGATATGGATTAGGGCATCTATCCTGATCGACAATGCCTTGAAATCAGGAGAGTACAGTACAGGTCAGTCTCATTTCTTCTCAGCTCCAGCTTCTCCTCCAAATACGGTCTCATCTTGTTCTACAGAACCAAAACAAATCACAAACTCAAAGTTTTAAAATGGCAGCTCATATTTGATTTCACTGAGGGTGGCCACTTGCATTAATCAAAATGTTCCTCATAATTTTTCAAACCCAGAAAAATCTATTCATAGTCTTTTTCACTTTTCAAAGACAGTGTTGTCATTGTGCCTGGTACAAACTGTTAGTAATCAAGTTTTAAGCCACATTTTTAAGGTACATTTCTTATACCTTTTTAACTGCGCATTTTACGTAGGCAGAGGATTTTAGTCATCAAACGTCCTGAATTTGAAGTTATCAGGGAAAAAAGCTGAGTAAATGCTTGACAGCTCGGCTCCCATCCACTTCAAGACATCCTGTCTGCGTCAAGCAGCCTCAATGAATCACTGATTTTGAAAGTGAGACTGCTTTATTCAGTGTTTTTGCTAGATTTAATCCCTTCTTCTGTTTGTTCCTTATATCTCTGTGGATAATCCTTCTGGAGAAAAACCTCCTGAAAGTCTGGGTCATAAATTGGACCAAAGGTTAGGCAGGTTCAACTGCAGTACGACCTGCAGTGTCAGCAAAAGACTGACTTTAAATGTGTTGCTTCAGTCAGTGTTTTTACTGGTTATTATTAGCTAGTCTCTTTGTCGTGAAGAGGAGGCCGCTCAAGGAATCCGGACCAGGACTAGCTTATGACAATATCAACTCCCATTATTATCACCCATCGCCCTCTTTTGATTGTAAAACCCCAAATGACAGAAATTCCACATTGCATTTAAATTAAAAAACAAACAAACAAAAAACAAGCAAACAAACAAAAAACACCTCTTTGAGTGCATTCATTCATTCATCTTCAACTGCTTATCCTTTTCCGGGTTGGGGGGGTGCTGGAGCCAATCCCAGGTCACACTGGGTGAGGGCGGGGTACACCCTGGACAGGTCACCAGTCCATTACAGGGCCAACACACAAAGACAGACAGAGACAAAGAACCACTCACACTCACACTCAGACCTAGACAATTAGAGACAATTTAGAGTCACCAGTTAACCCAAACATAATGTCTTTGGACAGTTGGAGGAAACCGGATTACCCAGAAGAAACCAATGCAGACAAGGGGAGAACATGCAAACTCCACTAGAAAAGGCCCCAGGCCCAGGAACTGAACCCGCGACCTTCTTATTGTGGGGCTACAGTGCTAACCACTATGCTGCCATGCTGCACTCTTTGAGTTTTATGTATTCAAAATATCAGAACATAGTGTAGAGTGAAAGAGCTCTTATACACCGATATAAAAACCAAGAAAGGCTGTATGTGTTGTAACAGTAACAGAGGATGAGTGTTATTCTTCTCTCTGTTTCTCTTCATTCTTTGCCTCTCGGCAGAGTGATAAAAGCACCCATCCAAACTTGAATTGCCTTCCTGATGAATTACTTCATAGTGTGAGAGTATTGTGTGTAAATAGCTCAACATTCATCTCCAGCACAATATGTGGCACGATGCACTGTGTTTGTCAGTGCTAAATGTCCCGCAGCAACAAAAACACGCCCTGTAATAACAGTAACAGCTGCTCTTACGCCGTGTAGCATTGACAACTAAGATGGCTGCCATAGCTTGGGGGAAACAGGAAGTTGGAGGGTGGAGGTGAGGGCTTACAGTACAGGAGACAACAGCTGGCTGACAGTCACAAATGAGTAAACAAAGGCTGTGCGACTCAGCCATTTATTATGGCATAAGTAGGCATTGTTGTTATTGTTGTTGGCAGAGAAATGAGGATGGAGCGTGTGTGTGTGTGTGTGTTTGTGCGTGTAGGGTTGTTAAAAAACAAAGTGAAAAAGAGGGAGCGAAAAAAAGAAAGGTAAAGAGAATCACCTCAGCTAGAACTAGACTTTGAAATCAATTATCGAGCATTCCCCACTGTGACAAGTGCTTCAAATACTCCGCAGTGTGTGCATACACAGTTGATGCACACGTGAATCCCACACACAAGCACACACACGCACACACACGCACACACACACGCACACACACACACGAGAGAAGGATTCACACCTGAAAGGGAGTGTGGGAGAGGAAGAGGAAATACATGAAGTTCAGCCCCGCACCGGTTTCTTCTCTTCTCTGTCTTGTTAAATGTGATGGCTGCAAGAGCTTTTATCTGGAAGTGGAGAGGCATTATGAGTTGAAAGCTGGGGCAATTCGCTGAGTGCTTACAGAGCAAACACTGCACTCAGCTTTTATCAACTAAAGGGAGGAAAAAGTACAGCAGGAGTGTGTGTCTGAGCACAGCTTTCTCATAGGCTGATACTACGAGAGATTCTTCTCTATGGGGAAAGATGCGCAGGTATGTGCATGTGGAATGGGGTATTGGATGGGTGGGAAAGATGTATGCTAAGTCATTAAAACCTCTTTAATGACCTCCAAAAACGGACTGCATGGCAAACAACCCAAAGTGTTTGCACACACGTACCTACAGTACATGTGTGTAATAATCTTAATGTAACAATGTATATAGCTCTCCCTCCCCTTCTCCCTAATCTTATTTATTGATGCATATTTTTATATTCTTTTATTTTTTCCTTGCCTTTGCACTGTAGTATTTGTTGCAATACATACTTGCACAGTTGCACGTGAAAAATATTTTTTCTTAATTCTCTCGTATACATGTTTCTCAGTACCAATCCACGGGTCAATGTGGAATTTTCAACACTCAATATAATTTTTAAAATTTATTATTTTACCCCCCCAAAAAAAAAAAAATCTATCTATAAGCAGGCTGTGGTACAAAACTTAAGCTTTAATTTGCTCCTCACCACAAGTGTGATATAAACAGTGCTCGAGTTGTAAAAAAAATCAGGGGGGATGGTGGATTTGGTTAAAATAAAAGGGCAGTAACCTAGCCTCATATTCAATTAGAGAAATGTTTACAAGAAGAGTAACATGTTACTGACCAAACACTGTAATGTTATTGCTGTAAGCATAGAGAACCTTTTAACACTTATTTTAATATATATATAAAAAAAGAAAGCATCATAAATATGTTTTACATATTATTAAAAGCACAGCAGTTTGTTGTTCTAGTAGTTAGGAAACTACATATTTTAATGAAAATGCCAAACATTCAGAGAACAACTGAATATAAAATAAAACAGCTTTATTGCTGAAAATAGTTTTCTCACTTTCCTCTTAATACCACTGTTTAAACAAATAACAAAATACTGTGAGAGTTTTCAGAGACCTGTAGGGGAAAGACAGGGTCCACAAGCCTTGTCTCTGTTCATGCGTCAATATGAGAGTCAGGTCATCAGGACCTGCTCTGGCGCCTAACAAGTCAAAACAATAAGTAGAAGACATCTGGGGTGCCAGGAAAGAGAACTACACCACACACACACACACATAGTGCTGCACAATCACCATGGTTGAAGTTCAAGATAAAGGTGAAGGCTATCCACACAACACACACACGCAACCTGTCTTAGGTATAAGAAGCAGGTCACATGTTTTTCTGGTGGTTCTGTCTCTGACTATGTTATTAGTAGGGCTGATGTGAATAAAGAGATTCCCCATCTGACACCTGTGTCCAGACAACCTGATTTCCTCTTTTCCACCTCTTTCCGCCACAACAGACCCATAGAAATGTCAAAATTGCTTGTACTGGCTGGCAACTTTTAAGGTACATGCTGACAGGGAAAGAGTCAAATTATCTTAAAATGAATAGATATCAAACCTTCAGTTCTCTCAGCACAAGGTTGGTCCTGGCTATCATCTATGGAGAAAACAGCAGCGGCCAAATACAGATTGTTATTAGGTTAGATTTATTCCCAAAGCAGTCACCAGATTTAAAATAAATTCTAACATTAACTTTGTAAATGTAAAGTCTAACCTGACGTTAGCTAGCTGGCTAGCGTTAATTAACAAGAAAAAAAAAAAAATGTAAGCTCCAAACTAACATTGTTAACTTTGTTTTTATCACCCCTGTCCATAAATTCCACCTTTAGTGACATATAAAAAGCTGTCGCCTGGCCATTCTCCTTCTTCTTCTTCTCCTCCTGTCTGTGTGATTACTGTATAACCTGCGCTCTGGATGTATTAAGAGAACTGCGCTGCTATGCGATGCTATTTTTAAAAATAATTGTCGTGTAATAGTAAGTGCGCGTGCCCCTCGCCCATAGTATTTTAATCAATATGCGCAAAAACAAAAAGTTGAAATAATATTTCCACATTCATTGATAAAATAACACAGGGGGTGGGAAGGGGGGATGGCCGTTTCAGAAGTGGGGTGATTTTGACCATCTTTATTTCAGGGGGGATGCCATCCCCCCTCAACTCGAGCCCTGGATATTTGTAATTGAACTATTTATATTATTATATTATCATTATGATTATATTATAACTGTTATTTCTAGAGTCCATCGTAGCTAATCCAAAATTGGGCAAAGTGGTCACTCAAAGCAGCCACACTCAATTATGCAGAACTTAAAGCCTAAAAATAATAATAATAAAACAAATCATTTTAATCTATTATATTTATTTTTTGGCCTTTAATGCCTGTATTATAGTTGCAATTAGAGAGACATAAAGGATGAAGAGAGAGAGATAGGGGATGATATGCAGCAAAGGTTGGGACTAAACCTAATGTGCTCTACCAGGTGAGACACTGAGGCCCCCCAGCCTTTATAAAATTTAAATAGGAAATTATCTGTAAAGACCAAAACAGCCAGGCTGTAAACTGTATATTTCTGCTGTAAAGTTGGACATTTACTTATGTAGCCATTTGAGGACTGCAGTTTTTGCCACTACTCTATAAGTTTCATTTTGGGGGCTTGCTGTCTTCTAATTTAATGATTATTATTCTCCTTATTAACACACCCTCACACTGCGTTTGTCATGTGGGTAGTGTGTAGACTCTAATATGCACACTGAAATGAAAACACAGATTTTCCACAGCTGCAAAGCACCCAGTGTGTCCATAAATATGCTCAATAAAAACATTAATTCATTCTTTCATGCTGTAGCCAATCCCAGCTCACTCTGGGCGAGGGTGGGGTACACCCTGGACAGGTCGCCAGTCCATCACAGGGCCAACACACAGAGACAAACAGAGACCAACAACCACTCACACTCACATCCAGACCTTACGGACAATTAAGAGTCACCAATTAACCCAAACATGATGTCTTTGGACGGTGGGAGGAAAATGGAGTACCCGGAGGAAACCCACGCAGGCACAGGGAGAACATGCAAACTCCATGCACAAAGGCCCCAGGCCTGGGAATTAGACCAGCGACCTTCTTACTGTGGGGCAACAGCGCTAACCACGACATTGTCTTCAATAAAATCATTGTCCTTTAATTTGTTTTAAAGGCACCACTGTCTAACTGTAGACTTCTGGCCCCGGTTCTGAAAGCAGCGGAAGGATACTGAGGAAATAGAGTATCATTAGTATATTGCAGAGTAACAGTTTTGTTATTAGACTGAAGTGATTAGCTTGAACAAACAGTGTGTGTATCCTTGTGAGATCAGGTGGCGCTCATTCACAGCTAACAGTTCGGGGTTTAGAGGTCAGAGGGCAGCAGAGCTTCATGTGCTCCCCCTGATAATAACAGATTTTCCACTCCGGTGAGAGGTAAATCCACCAGAACCACAATCCTCACACACACACACACACACACACACACAAAGAGACAGGAACACAATCCTTTCATACAGAAACATACTCTGGATGTACACACTCTAACAAGGAAGACGTCTCTATTCCTCAAGTGAGTGTGAGGAAGTAGCAGCAGGTCAGACTTCTCCCCATGAAGAGCAAGAAAAGAAAAGAAAAAAAAAAAAAAAAAAACACACACACTCTCACTCCAAATCTGCAGCTGAAGGGCCCAGACTCCAATATCATATTCATCACAATCTCTCTGCCTTAACTCTTTCTTACCTCTCACTCTCTCATGGCACATATCAACTCACACTGACTGATTTCCCCACGCTCTGTCAGTATCTCTTCCTTCTCAGCAAACAGTCCTGACATCCAACTCACTGCAGTATATCCTATTCTCTCTTTTTCTCTTTGAGCTGGTCCCTCTCTCCTCCCTGCCTCCAAACCCTCCCTCTGTCCTGCAAAAGTGAGTCATGTTCACTGTTGTTGCTGTTCTGGGCTTTCATCTGCACTTCCACTCAATAGCAATAATCATAATGCCGCAATAAGAGGGTGTTGTTTGGCGTGGCCTCGGCTTGGAAAGAGAGCCATTTATTAGGCAGCAAGTTCTATGTCTTCATATTCTACATCCCATATTCCCTTGCTGGCAGTCCCGCTAAGGCCTGGTAAATTTGTCCTGGTGACATCAAGACAACATCCATTGTGGGACACTATGGAAAATTGATTTAGGAAATGCAAAGCAGCGCTCCCAGAGGAAGACAACTGACAAATAGGGAGTTAATGCATGAATGCACACGAGTAGAGCTGTGAAAAGCAGCACACTGTAGCATCAGTGAAAGACACCGAAATAACAACACAAAGATAAAAAAAAAAAAAGTAAGAGTGGAGTTGGAGAAAGACTCTGGTCCACTGAGTGAGAGATGTTTGCACTGGAGGCAATGAGACTGCTGAGATGCTGCCGCCTCAGGCAAAGACCCGGGGAGGCTCCAGCACTGGCCAGGCCTCCAACCTCCTCCTCCTCAAAGCCATTTGACACAACATCGACTGCAGCAGCTCCTGCCCAGAGCCAGAATCGATGGTGCCAGATTTCAGCTGCACAGGTGTTTAGCTCCGGCGTTCTTTATTTGGTGGACCTTCAAAAAAACATGCGGGACTACCCCAGAGGAGCTGAATGATAGGGATGAGCTCAGCCACCGTAGCTGGGTTTTAATTCAAATCTGCACTTGGAGTTGTTTTTTTTTTCTCTCAGTTTTACTACATGCAGAGCTGTTAACTGATGTTTGATCAGCTTCAATCAATATATATAGTTCCTTCTGAAAATCTCATCAGACTCTCTGTGCCATCAGCAACATTACAATGTATATATATATAAAAAAAAAAAGTTATAATAAAAAGTTTTTAAAAAAGCTCGGCAACAGGGTTTGTGAGGAGCAGCTTAAAGTCTGCTGACGAGGAGCTTCCAACCAAACCAGCCCTAAAAGTGCTGCTCTGTGTTTTTTGGAGACAGAGGCAAGAGAAAAAGCGTATTCAGAGTCAAAGACTTGCTGTAACCGGAGTTCAGGTCTCACTTCCCAGCTAATTTTGGACCCAGGAGCTATTTGTTCCACACTGTCTCAGAGTGACTGTTTTAGCATTCTCCACATTAACGGGCCTATCATAAATCAGGCGATATAACAAATGGACTTATGCTCTGCAGATAGTGTTGCTCTTCCCGTTGCCTAGAACAAGAAAAGCAAAGGTCAAATGATTAGCCTTGCTATGCCTGCACGCCTTTAATGATTGTGCCGAACCTTTGTGTTGGGCGCATGCCTCCTCAGCACATGTAGCGCTTGTTAAATACAGAACAGAGAGATAAATTAATGAAGGCTTCTTCCTGCTGCTCCTTTGGCCTCTGCATAACCTCGTAGTAATGACTCAGCAGAAACATGGCCACGCTGTAGCTGTGCTTGAAACCTGTGTTTAAGTACATTAATGCAGCACTGTGCGTTTTAACAGAGAAACTAAGCTGAAATTCAAATGCTAGATGAGGGTAATTTAAACACAGTGACAAATAGGTTTGACTTATAGCGTTAATGTTCTATTCGTTAGGCCTACTCAGTATATGACAATTTAAATGGCAACAATAATCAACTACAGCGCGGCGGCATAGTCGTTAGCACTGGTGCCCCAAAAACAAGAAGGTCATGGGTTCTATTCCTGGGCCTGGGGCATTTCTGTGTGGAGTTTGCACGTTCTCCCCGTGCCTGCGTGGGTTACCTCCAGGTACTCTGGTTTCCTCCCACTGTTCAAAAACATGCATGTTTGGGTTAACTGGGGACTCTAAATTGTCCGTAGGTCTGAATGTGAGTGTGAGCGGTTGTTTGTCTCTGTCTGTCTCTGTGTGTTGGCCCTGTGATGGACTGGTGACCTCTCCAGGGTGTACCCTGCCCTCGCCCAGTGTGAGCTGTGATTGGCTCCAGCACCCGCTGTGACCCAGAAGCGGATAAAGCGGTTGAAGATGAATGGATGAATGAATGAACAATTATTAACCATTACATCTTTAAGTGATAGTTTGTTCATTTGTTGTTGTTTTTTTGGCATTTGATTTGTTTTCTGGTTACATGTAAGAATGTTGTGAATATCATTCAGAATTAATTCTTGCTTTTTGTGTGGAGTGTTCATGGTGATTTTTGGGATGTGATCAACCCAGAATATATCATTATTTATCTGTATCCTTCAAGACGGCCTCCAAAGAAAAGTTTTTGACTTTGTTCACATCCAAATGTTGTGGTGTTCTTAACACAAGACATATCATGAGTGAATTGACACATTGTAGTTATATTGTACTTATACAGTAAATAATAAAACTGTAGTGGACAGATTCAGACAGCCAGTAATAAACCTGAGGAACCAATCCTGTCAATTTGCAGGGGATTGGGGCTAAATCTACCTGAAACCTGGTTGTTAAAGAGCGAGTTTGTATTAGTACAACCGCTAATAATGTGTCAGCTTCTGTCAGATACCAGAATAAACAGAATAATTAAAAAAAATGCTAAAAACACTACGTATTCTGATATGACTTCTAATTTTGGGCTACATCTACAAATATCTACATCATATTTTCATTTTTAAAAACAAGAAAGATCACTTTCCGGACTAACACACAGCAAAATGCATACATCCTTTTTTGACACGGTAAGGATATTTCCATTAGTCTGTGTTCTTGCCCTGAGTTCAATTTAAAATGCAGCCAGCAGTGTTTCTAAAAGTCTGTTTTCGGCCCATGCAAACTCTGGAGTGATGTGGACATACCCTGATTCTGACTGAGGTTTAAAGATGAGGCTCTGTCTCTATCAGCATCTCTTTTTTCACCTGTCAAACTGCAATAAACAACAGTAGTGGGCAGGGTATAAGGTCTGATCTGGACTTCGCCATGAGGAAGTATGCACTGATGTGCCTTTCCATTTTTTCCCTCGACTTTTTATGTTTAAAACCATGTACAAAATATATATATATATATATTTATGATAGCACAAGATTCTTACATAGTTTGAAAACAAGTCTGGGTTCAAGGATTGCTGACTTGGCAGGATGAGATAAATTAAGGCAAATACGCAGCCTCTGCATTCAGGTTTAGTAGTCATATTTTGAAAAGGAGGCCTTAGTGTAATTGTATTTTAAGATGTTGTACTTAATGTTGACCATGGTAATTATATTAAATCAAGTGTTGTTAAATTAAACTGCTCAGCACTTAAAATATCAAACTGACGTACCTTTAAAGAATAATAACAACATTTAAGTAGTTATTGACTTTTGCCGGAGTTGCTAATTTATTGTCTGGGTAAAGGTGGACTGAATGATCCCAGTACAGTGTATAAATCTAAGCCAGGTTTATTGGTTACAGGTTATAGAAGTGCTAAAAAGGGCTGGTATAGAGGAGTCCTTTTGAAAAGTATCACAACATCACCATTGTGCTGCTGAGGTGTGTTGAGTTCGGGAGAGTTGGTATCTCAGGGGAGTATTGGGCCACTTTGATCACAAACAAGTTGCTGCCCTTGCATATGACTTTGTACACCTCTACACAGGAAGCAGCACTTCCTCTCGATCACCGCACCACCACCACCACTTCGCCGGTCCAATTGAGTGATGCAGTCGGAGGAGAAAAACACTGCACCAAACAGTTTTATGTGCTGCTTTAAACACTCGCTGAGGACTTCATCCTCACCTACTCCATTCTCTGCACTGCACTGTCTCCCCAGGCCTGCATGCTCAACATTGCAGCCATTTACTCTGTTTCGATCCCCAGCTTATGGCCAATTATTAGCACGGCTATAGGACGCAAAGCATGGAGTCAGCGAAAAATACAGTGCAAACACTCATTTAGCATGCCATCAGAGGCTAGGAGAGAGAGGAGGGAAGAAAGGAACAGAGGAATAGAGCTTCTCCAAATAGGATGGAAATGATGGTGGTAGGGGTGGGGGTTGTTCTGTGGAGCTCTCTATATACAGTAGCAGCTTGGAAAGAGAAGAAAATCACACCAAAATTGTGAAGCTAGCAGAAATGCAAATGCAGAATGCTCCATTTTTGTCTGATATTGGTTACCTGCACAGTGAAGTCTAGGATTTGTTTTTCTTTCGTCAGGTGAGGTTTCATAAAGTGAGAAGGTTTTAAATTATGAAGTGTAAGGTTCTGGGGCTGGGGGGATTTTTGAAAAGGAAAAAAGTTTTTTTAGAGCTCTAAAGTTTGGGTGTTCTTACACTGTAGAACAGAGCATGGACATGTAAAAGCATCACATCTTCTCTGGCCTTTGTAACCCTCATATGTTCAGGGGAGTTAGGCTGGATAAGCTGATCAAACTGCTGGCTCTTTTTATATTGGATCCTGAATCTGGATACACCAGCATATATTCACCTGCACTAACTTCATCGACACACACTAACACCTGTAGGCGAACATTTCAAAATTGACTTTATTATATTTTACAATATCTGGGGTATCCTGGTTGCCAAGTGGTTACAGCCAAATGAAACTTGGCTGTTGCCATTTTGGGTTTTTTTAAATCAAGATGACATCATCTAAAAAATTAATATTATGCTGTATTGAAGAAGAAACTAGAGATTAACTTTAAACTCTTAAGGAAAACATTTTGAGAAGTACAGCCATTTTCACAATACATTTGTATTATAACATCTACAATGCACAATATTTACAGTACTTTTTTTTTTTTTAGAACCAGTTGAGTTCCCCTTGATGGTCATTAGATAGAAAGTTACTTCAGAATTGGGTTCACTTTACAGCCCCAGAATCAACATCCGCTTACAATATAGAACCCTAAAGATAGACTGTGAGGCTCCATCCTCCCTTCAAAGTTTTCATAGGCATAAATGGTCATCATCATCATCACCACATCTATATAAAACGGTCTACTTCAGAAATGTGTGCACAGCTTGAAATTCCAAACGATGTGAAACAGGAGCACTGCTAAGAGCGGTCCATAGAAAGCAGGCTCTGACTGTTGAAAATTAAACTAGGCTACGTGTTAATGTTGAATGAAGCTACTGTGGATGACATGTATATTTTGTATTTATAAGTTAAATATTTTTTCCACTGAATTACATCTGCAGCTATTTGCACAGCATGGAGGAAGAAAGGTGAAACATATTTAGAAATAGTGACGCTCGATGTGGCAAGGATGTGGCCATGATGACTGTGAATGCATAACACCTCCCATAGAAAAGCATTAACAGTCTTTGTAGCTATGATAGACTGTGTGCTACTACTTATCCTTGAATACACTGTAAATGAAATAAGTTTTTTTGGACTGGGAAACGGGAGCAGAAAATGTGTTTTGACCTGTGCCACAGCAGTTGTTTATGGCCGCTCTTTACCTTTCCTTGTAGGAGGCAGTGTTTCCGCTGTGCTGCCCTCACATTAAAACTGCAACCATTCGACAGTACTTGGAAAACACATTAGCAGCCACCCAGGAATTAATTGAATAAAAGATTCTTCAGCACACGCTGCGATGTGGCACGAATGCACAGACACACACACGTACATACTCAGACATAGATATATATACTAAGGAAATACAGCTGAGTCGTAACTTGTCTCTTCCTTTGCTGTATTCAAAAATAATTCCAGTTTATTGCAGTTTGTGTCTTATTTATGTATTTTTCCGTCATTTTCATCAGTTAAGTCAACACTAAATTTGCCAAAATAACTGCTCACTTTGGTGGTCTACTGATCCCATGTCTGCTGGCACTTTGTCATCTCACTGCAGCCCCCACCTTATGACTCATAATAATGGCTGAAGCTACAGCTAGGGAATTTTTACACTGTTAGACCATGGCATGTAGACAAGGCTTGTAATTTATATTAAGAGACCACAGAGTGATGAGCCCTGATTTAGAGCAATGGTCAAAGGTTGAATCATTGAAGAACTGTGCTGACAGTGAGCGGTTTTAAATCAGGCGGCATCATTCACGTGAGGAGAAACGTCTCAATTCCTCTTCACTCTAACTTAAGAAAAATGTTTGAAAATAAGCACAGATCAAACGTCATCAAATATGCAAGAATATACATTATCTTGTGTCGACATGCTCCCATATAGAGGAAAGAAATGTAGCATCTGTATTCAACAGCTGGACACTTGGTGTATATGGCTGTAAAAGCCATGAGCAACAAGTGATGTTAGAAAGGTCACTAAATTTGTATCTACCTCATCTTTCAGTTATCTATGTATTGCTCTGACTGGCTGTTGTTAAAGCTGTGGAATGGTGTACCTGACTCAGTACACCATCCAGCTCATCCTCCTCGCCTTGATGATTTCTTGCCTTCCCTACTTCAATTCTCTTCTGACAGGCCTTCCTTTGTGCTGAGTGAAACCCTTACAGATGGTACAGAATGCTGCAGCCAGTCTGCTCTTCAATCAGCTCAAAAGGGCACATGCCACTCCATCACTCATTGGCCTACACTGGCTCCTATGGTCGCCCAAAAAGTTCATGTTATTAATGTTGCCTTCACAGTGACTTCTGGATCTGAACCATCTACAGGTGTTCTAACTTTACTCTGAGGAATGCCATTTGGCGTCACCATCCCTCCAAACAAGGCAATCTCAGTCCAGACTGTTCAGGTCTATGGTCTCAGAAGGCGGAAAGAGCTCTTGATTCCTATCATAGCAGGGGCATTCCTCTCTGTCTCTCTGTAAACTCATCTTTTCTAAGAGCTCCAACTCTCCATTTGGCACTCCATCTGATATCTTGTACTTGTTTAAGAGATATAGAACTTAATACTGGCATCAAGGCCTTCGAGTGCACTGAAGATTTACTGATATCCCTCATTGTATATCAATTTGGATAGAAGTGTCTGCCCAATTAGTAAATGTAATGTGAAAGGAAATGGATCTACATACGACTTTACTAGATGATCTGGGATCATCATCTAATCAGTAGGACCAATCAAGGTCCTGGTTTGAAGGATTATGCAATAAATTGAAAATCCTGTAGTCTGACAGGGTGTAAATTAGTGTCAATGCTAATAAGTTTATTACTGTAAACTCATAGTCTATCAATCATCATAACTACTCTCATGACTCCTGCCTTTTGTCATAATGAAACTATAAAAGCTAATGGTGTCCATTCATTCAGCTATTGACCATTTAACGTTTTATTTTTCAACATAATAGACCTCCACAGAGCTCTAATTTGATGAATACAACAACAGAATATAAATATAATAATAGATATGATAATAAAGACCCTCACCGGAGACCATCACCTTATCGTGGTGGAGAGGTTTGCGTGTCCCTGTGAACCTGGGAGCTATGTTGTCTGGAGCGTCGTGCTCCTGGTAGGGTCTCCCATGGCAAATTGGTCTCAGGTGAGGGGCCAGACAAAGAATGGTCCACAAAGACCCCATGAATAAGAAAAGAGGGAACAAGAGAACCCTGCCCAGAGGAAGCCCAGGAGCCAGGCCCAGATGGGGAGGCTGTACACGAGGGTGGTGGTCGGGTCTGCCATGGGGCCCGACCGGGCCAAGCCCGAAGAAGCCACGTGGCTAATGCTCCCCCCCTGTGGACCCATTATCCGCAGGGAAGACCGATGGGGTGGGGTGCACTGCCAAATGGGTGGCGGTGGAAGTGGGGGGTCCCGGCAGACCGGACCCGGGTGGCATAGACTGGCCCTGGGGACGTGGAACGTCACCTGGCTGTGGGGGATAAGCCGGAACTGGTGCGGGAGGTGGAGCGCTACCGGTTGGATCTGGTGGGGCTTGTCTCGACACACAACCGAAACTCTGGAACCGTGCTCTTTGATAGGGGTTTGGACTCTTTTCTTCTCCAGAGTTGCCCAAGACGTGAGGCACCAGGCGGGTCTGGGGATACTCAGAAGCCCCCGGCTGAGCGTCGCTGTGTTGGAGTTTACCCCGGTGGACGAGAGGGTCGCCTCCCTCCGCCTTAGGGTGACAGGGGGGAAAACTCTGACTGTTGTCTGTGCGTATGCACTGAACAGCAGCTCGGAGTATTCGGCCTTCTTGGAGGACCTGAACAAGGTCCTGCATGGGGCCCCGGTAGGGGAGTCAATAGTCCTACTGGGAGACTTCAATGCACACCTGGGCAATGATGGAGTAACTTGGAGAGGTGTAATTGGGAGGAACAGCCTCCCCAATCTGAATCCAAGTGGTGTTTTGTTGTTGGACTTATGTGCTAGTCATGGACTGGCCAAAACAACACCATGTTCGAACATAAGGAGGCTCATTAGTGTACTTGGTACCAGAGCACCCTAGGTCGAAGGTCGATGATCGATTTTATTATCGTATCATCAGATCTTAAGCCACATGTTTTGGACACTCGGTTGAAGAGAAGGACTGAGCTGTCAACTGATCACCATCCGGTGGGCAGGGAAGCCATCCAACTGAAGAAGGAGGCCTTCTGGGGTATGTTATCTCAGGGGACTCCGGAGGCAGTTGCAGGGTACCGGTGGGCCATCCAATCTCTGTACACCCAAAGCAAGAGCTGTGTGTGGGTATTTGGCAGTAAGTCGGACTTGTTCCAAGTGAGGGTTGGCCTCAGCCAGGGCTGCGTCATGTCACTAATCCTGTTCGTGATTTTCATGGACAGGATTTCTAGATGCAGTCGAGGAGGAGAGGAGTTGCAGGTTGAGGGGCTCAGGATCGCATTGTTGCTTTTGTGGACGATGTGGTGCTGTTGGCACCATCAGTCTGTGACCTTCAGCTCTCACTGGACAGGTTTGCAGCTGAGTTTGAAGCAGATGGGATGAGGATCAGCACCTCCAAATCAGAGGCCATGGTTTTCAGCAGGAAAATGATGGACTGTCTACTCCGGGTTGGGAGTCTTTGCCCCAAGTGAAGGAGTTCAAGTACCTCGGTGTCTTGTTCACGAGTGGGGGGACCTTGGAGCATGAGATTGGCCGGAGAATTGGAGCAGCGGGAGCAGTACTGCAGTCGCTATATCGCACCGCTGTAACGAAAAGAGAGCTCAGATGGAAAGCGAAGCTCTCGATCTTCAGGTCAATCTTCGTTCCTACCCTCACCTATGATCATGAGAACTGGACCATGACTGAAAGAACTAGATCGAAGGTACAAGTGACCGAAATGAGCTTCCTCAGAAGGGTAGCTGGCTTCTCCCTTAGAGATAGGGTGAGGAGCTCGGTCATCCGAGAGGAGCTCAGAGTAGAGCCGCTGCTCCTTTGCATTGAGAGGAGCCAGTTGAGGTGGTCTGGGCATCTGGTTAGAATGCCTCCTGGGCCCCTCCCTTGGGAGGTGTTCCAGGCGCGTCCAGCTGGGAGGAGGCCCTGGGGCAGACCAAGGACCAGGTGGACAGATTATATCTCCACTCTGGCCTGGGAACCCCTCTGGATCCTCCAGTCAGAGCTGGTCGATTTAGCCGGGGAGAGGAAAGTCTGGGGCTCCCTGCTGAAGTTGCTACCCCCACGACCCGACCTCGGATAAGCGGATGAAGATAGATGGATGGACGGATGGATAATAAAGACAAGCAAAGAATGTCAATTAAAAATCGTCTCCTTATCTGTTGGTCAATGATTAAGAAAAAGTTTTATGTAAATTTTATGTCACAAAAGAGATGAAGAGACTGAGAAAAAATGATTTTGTACTTATTACATTTGCAGCAAGAGGTGACGAGGTGACCTTCAATCTCAAACTGACCATGATTACAGATGTGTGTTCACTCTTGTGTTACCAGTGGAAGAGCAGATAATGGCCACCAGGTCGCATCAAATAAAACATGTGGGAAGAGATGATGTGCATCAATATTCCTTTACTGAGAAAAGAAGAGAATAAAAAAAACAAACCTTGAGTAGGAAACTAATAGTAGATATTTAGGTAAGCTTTTTTGGCAATGAAAAAGGCTTTTGACCTGGGTCACATGACACTGCAGGTATTCATTTGGTCCGAGTAACATTGACGTAAACACGTTTGATTTGAAACATTTACACCTCCACAGGAGTCACATGCTGACAGCAGACCTGTCACCTGCCCGATAGCCATTTTTAATTGGTTTACACGTGTTTAAAAAATGAAAAAACAAAACTGGTTAAGGATGTTGATCTTAAACAGGTGTGACTGGTTTTACCGGGGCTGACTGTGACCTCTCACTTTGTTGTGGATGTGAAGTCAATGTGATGACACCAGGAATCGCCATCCATCCTAACAGGAAAAGTGCTTCATCTCACCCACAGCCTAAGCTTTTGTTAACATATCCATTTAAATTCCCAAATGCACATCGTGCAAGCCACATGAGGATGACACAGACATATTCCACTCTTTATTAGTAATTCTGACATAATTTACATATTATTTTAGTGGCGTGCACACCTCTTAAATAACATCATCAAGTTGTCTGTTATTTGCTTTATTGTTGCTTTCACCTTGTGTCTTTCCCTTCTTCCTCCTGTCGGTCTGCTCACCTGGAGCTTTCTTCCACCTTGCTGCACAGAGAAAGAGGTTATAGCTCGACAACATAACAAAAGGGATGTGGTGGACTGTTCCATCTCCAGGGAGATTGGCAGCGAGAGCAAAGATTTGTTGGCTCATAAATGTAACGAACTGACTAGGAAACAGAGGACTCAAAGTGTGGAGACAGGCTGGCGTTAAAGGCAAATCCATTCAGTACAGTCCAGCGTCAAAACCAGAAGTCCACAAGACACAGTCAAAGGTAAAAAACCGCTAGACTTGCTCAGGGAATCCAAAAAACACAGCAAAGGGTGAGAACGAGGGGAGGGGAAACGCACAGAAAATAATGCTGGACCGCTCACTGAAAACAGACAAGACGACCTGCCACAGAAAGGAAAGAGGGCACGACTTATATCACGGAAGGACGGGGAAGGAGGGAAACTTGACAAAAGTGGGGAATAAAGAAGACAGACTGCCAAAATAAAACAGGAAGTGGACAGATAACTATACAAAACGGTCTGCCTTGTGCCTCATTCATTCATTCATTCATCTTCTACCGGTTATCTGTTTCCAGGTTGCAGCGGGAGCTGGAGCCAATCACAGCTCAAAGACAAACAACCACTCACACTCAAACCTACGGGCAATTTAGAGTCATCATTCAACATAGACATGCATGTCTTTGGACGGTGGGAAGAAACCTACACAAGTACGGGGAGAACATGCAAACTCTGTACAGAAAGGCCTCAGACCGGGAAATTGAACCCATGACCATCTTGCATAGAGGCAACTAACTACTACAGTATGCATGCTGCCCCTGTTTATATCTCATTTAGAATTTTTTTTGTAAAGCACTTGGTTTGTTAACCCCATTTTTCTGTTTTGGGTAAACAACCCTATATTTCTGCACAAGCATCCTGTGTCGTCATCTCCTCCCCTTATTGGGCCATCACAGTCAAGCAAAAGGAAGGTTCCTGCGCATGCCATCTATCGCAGCATCCTGGATTCGATTCCAGCGCTGGATTGATGCTGCAGGTCATTCCTCTCCCTCCCTGTTTGCTGTCAGCATCTCTACCACTTACTGATTGAAACAAAAGCATAAAAAGCAAAAAATAACAATTGAAAATAACATACATTTTGCCCTTGACTGCATACACATTCAAACGATACATAATGCATCACAACTATTTCACACACAGCATACCTCTAGCGTGTGTAGAGCTGCTTTGGTTATCATCTTCCTGTTTGCTGGCTACTGCAGAGCTCCACCCTGATTAACAATCAAGGCAGAGCTGCTTATTTTCACACTTCTGTTTGATTCATGATCTGCAGGCAGTGAGTCAGTACGGGGTCATAAAGTCTTTTCATGAGTTATGAGAGTATTTAGTGGGTACTAGAGAGCCATTAGCGCTGGCTAATCACCACAGGTGTGTGTATGAGTCTGCCCTGTGGGTGAGGTTAATTGCAAGTAAGAAGGCCTTGGATTAAAGCAGGGGTCCCGGGGAGCGGTGGCGGCAGTGGAGGATGAGGGGTGGTGAGAAAGGAAGGAAGCAAGAGACAGTGGGTCAAATGTCAGAGACCTGCTCAGGGGCAACTTCTACTGTAAATCATTTTCAGAATCAGGGTCAGGGGAGAGGGTTCACACACACAAACACACTAATTACATAAGTAACACAGCTGTGTATGCTCCCATTGAAGATGTGTATGAAAATGACCTTTTTGAGAGTGTTGTATTTCCCATCCTCATTGAGACTGTTAATGCCCCTGGAGGTCTCCACCTCTTGTCACTTTCTCTTGTTAGCAATGCTCTGTTTTACCGGCTGCTAGTTACACTCTACTAGACAGTTTTACAGTCTGCATATGAGCAAGCAAACTCAAACACACACCCACACATTAGCTAGATTTACCCCTCTGGCTAAATTACTGCTTAATAAGGTTGCTTACTGGCTAAGTGAACAAAGAACTACAGTATTTGCTTTTGACAAATCATTGACTGATTCACTGACAGATGTTATAGATGTTTTACTCAAGTGTCAGCCCACCATGACGCCATCCTCTCTACCCCCATTCCCTCATCACAATGTGATGTGTGCTGAGGACTGTTTGGACTGTACTTACAGGCTACATTAGTCAATTGCACCCCCCCAACCTTTGCTTGAATTTGTATTCTTTTTTCTGATATATTCCGTTATTGCTTTATAATTTTTATGTGGGTGATATGTGGGTTGTTTATCTGTCATATGTGGGTGATTGCTGGTTGTCTATCTGTTGTTATATGTTTGATATGTGCAGGGTGTGATTTGTGAAAAAAACAGAGGGGGGGATAATTTTGAGGAACGCTTTTATTAAAAAAAAAATCACCACACAATGGCGGGCGAACAGTAGGCTATATGAAAACAGTTTTTCTCCTAGCCCTGCCCGCATCCGATGCGTTGTCTGCGAGCGCAACGCTTCTGACTCGTCAGATCCAGTCAGAGGCTGGATCAAAATCACACAATCAGAATGCACACGGACTCTTTGTATTTTGGCTGTTAATAATTACGATGTAATGGTGAAAATACTTTGAGTGGGGTGGGGTAAATTTTGTCAACACCGAGGATGAAAATAATTCAGCAGAGGGTAGGACGTGTAAACCAGAGGAGGGGAGGGGAATCCCCACCATCCCCACTATCCCCACCAGCAAATCGCACCCTGGATATGCGGGTTGTGTATCTGCTATATGTGGGGGCTATGCATGTTTCTGTGTAAGCTACTGGATGCCATAAATTTCCTTCTGGATTAATAAAATATCAATCTATCTATCTACTTATCCATTGTTCGGAGGACAAGGTAGAGCTGAGGAGGGGTGAAAGGTGGATTTGAATTGCTCTCTCTGTTCTTTCTCCGAAAGGTCACTCACAGAGTAGCGATGTCCTAATAAATATCCTTCCTTATCTTATACTTTACCCTAAATGGGACCATCATTTAAAAGCTACTGTAAACATTATGCTCTATTGAAGAAGACTTGAAACTAGAGACTACGACCATACACTCTCAAATAAAATTTCCAAGCTAATAAATAGAGAGAGAAATAGGGCCATTTTTACATAGAATTCAATGCAATCAGACTTTTTTTTTTTTACAACCACCAAAGTTGCTCTCCTGGTTATTAGATAGAATTCAGGTGTAAGACTTTTCATTTTTGTCCCCCCCCACCCCCTTTACAGAGTATGTCCAATTTTATACACAGTCTATTGCTTTATAGGTCAACAGCTGAACCAAAACACAGATCATCTTTCATGGGGAATGTTTATAAACAAAGAATTTTTAAATGTGAGTATTTACCATCACTGGCCTGGTGTTAACTTTCAAATAAGAACTGTTCTCATGGGAAAAAAGCCATCTCCTGAAAAGTCTATTGACGACATATTCCCACTCAATGCCAGCGATACATTTGATCAGTGAATACTTGACACGATTTGACACATGTTGCTCACTTTAGGACCAGATATACACGGTAATGCAGAGAATGGTGGCACTGAAGCTGATTCCAGCAGTTACCTGGCTAAAAAGGATGACAGCGACACTTTATTCAGATGCTAGATTCAATCCAACTAATGACCACTGGCTGTGGCTCAGGGTGAAACGTGAGTGAGTGAGAGAGAGTCAACATCACCAACTGATCCGGGGTGTGTTGCTAAAACCTTTACTACTCAGCCTGTGAAGAAGGCAGATTTTAGGTTTTATTGTAAATCATTTCCTCCATTTACAGACTGAAAATGTTGCCGAATGGCAACATTTCTCCAAGACAAAGTCAATAATTTAAACTAAAAGTCAAAAGTTTAAGCTGTTAAAGGGTTTTTAATTCATGTCTCTCTGCTTCTGAGGCTGAATAATGAAGGTTTTAGTGAATATCAGTGAATATCAGTTTTCTGGAAAAAAAAAAAAAGGTTAGGTTTTAAAGGGTGCCTTAAGCCTTTGTAAGTTAAACCAATCAATGCTTTAAAAAAGTGAAAACACATTTTGTGCAAAAAAAGACAGGAACAGCGCTACACAAGCTTCTCAAAACCTGTTCTTTTCCTGCATATTTATTTGTTGCAGGTCTGCAGGTCCTGATCCATACAGTTAATGGTAAATCATGTTAATAAAACCACAGCAAAGAGACTGAGCAGCAACACATTTCACTCACTGCTGCCTGCTGGACCTCTGTCCTGTTGTGGGCCTGTTTCTCATGAGCCCACTTTGTCACTGTAGCTACAATTAGCTTGTGTTTCAATCAGGACTGTGTTGTGAAACTGCTCCTTGGCGGAGCCGCTCCCCTGTTGGTGTGTGAATTATCAGGACGTGTGCTATGACTCACATTTCTCAGCGCACCTTTTGCAGCCCTGAAAATGTAAATTCTTGTGCAACAAATGAGCAGCTGAACCACTGCTTGACATGAAAAGGTTATAGGAAGGACCAGAAAGCAACCTTACTCTATTGACTTGACCTGCTTTGTTTGCTCTCCTTCTCCCCAAGGTGATCTCCGTCCTTCCGCTTTCGCTTTCTTTTTCACTTCTTTCTTTGTTCTTGACCTGCTTTTTGAGCTGCAAGGCAACATGGAGACCTCGGAACAAATCACATCCACAGGATACTTAACTTTATGTCCTTATGCAACCTCCCCTGGTGTTCCACAGTGGCTGGGATTGGAAGAAATGTGCTATTTAGAAGTCAAATTAAAAAGTGCACACTTAAAATTCACTTTTTCCTCTCCCTTTCCAACTGCAACACACGTCAGCTTATATTTCCATCCTTTGATAAGGGGTTTATACAGCTACTCCTAGTTGTCACACCTATCTTATGCCTGTTGGGTGAGTTAAAAAAAAAGGTTGGTGGGGGCTCTAGTTATTTGCCACATCAGGATGAGTACATTAATGTAGCTCACATTTGCACCACGACTGAGAAGAGCTGCCTAAAGGAAAAACTCACGCAACAAGTTACGCATTTCCTCTTTTAATACCACAACCTGCAAGCTCCACAGCTAAGGCAAAAACAAGTAAAAAGCAAACCAGCAAAAATCTTGACAGTAGGTACTGTGCCATTCACACTAACACATATTCATACAACCAACACAAACATTTACAATTCAAAACCTTCAACCGTAAACTGCTGGAAAAAGTTGTGGGTGTCCAGCGACGCAGCCCTGTGAGTTATTTGGAGCTACATGGGGATTGGGTGTTAGTGTCGCCCAAATCTCAGGACAAAGACTATCGAGGGGGCTGTTAGGATGGGCAGACCATCCTCATTAGGTCCTGAGAGTTAGCTACCTAAACTCTCACTCCCTACCACAAACAACCAGGTTGTCCAATGCCTACCTGGTAAAGTAAAAAAAATAAATAAAAAATTATATCCATCCATCCTCTACTACTTTTCCATTTCTGGGTCGCGGGTCACTGGAGCCAATCCCAGCCAACGTTTCGGGCGAAGGATGGGGTACACCCTGGACAGGTCGCCAGTCCATCACAGCGCCAACACACAAAGACACACGGAGACGAACAACCACTCACACTCAGACAATTTAAAGTCACCAGTTAACCTAGAGATGCATGTCTTTGGACGGTGGGAGGAAACCAGAGTACCCAGAGGAAACCCATGCAGACACGGGGAGAACATGCAAACTCCGCACAGCAAGGACCCAGGCTGGAACCCATGACCTTCTTATTGTGGGGCGACAGCGCTAACCACTACGCCGCCGTGCTGCCCAAAAAATTTTATATATATATATATATATTATAAATAGTCCAGCCTTCTTCTGCGTGCTGGTTCTAGTCCCTGTCCCCACTAACACCTACCATGCAAATCCATTCCCATCCCCATCAACACACAAAAGAAACACAAAAATCACATATCTCTTAAAAATGGCTGAAGAAAAAACACACAAAGAGCAAAGGCGCATGTTGACTGTGTGTTTGCACATATTCAAATTGGCAGAGAGTGAACCAATAAACTTATTAGGAAAACATTTATTGAAGTAATAAAACAAGTGAAATGCAGGGCCATTTTCTCATTGGCTTCAATACAATCTGACTTCTTCACGACTGACAACCAGTCAAGTCGTGTCCTGAATACAGGTTTCAAAAGCAACATCAAAAGAAGGCTGCTCATAAATTCAATACCTTACCCCATAACTGTTGCTATTATATTATTTACATATTTTACTATTGTAGTTGTCTGAGTTGGTTTTAAGTACTTTACAGACTTGTTGCCATCCCTACTGCCACTTCATATTTTATTGGTTTGTGACTTATATGTAAAATTTGAAAATAACTGTGACTAAAGCTGAAAAAAAACAAAAAACGTGTTGAATTAAATGTATGAAGTAAAATGCCTTAAATTGAAAAAATAAATGTCTGCATTAAGTCAAATGCAATCAGTGCTGGAAGGACGGTGTTGTGTAATCCTTTAGGTGAAGGCTGAAATGTAGTTCATGTGCGGTTTATCAGGAGCATGGTATTAATTTACGCTGGCCACAATTTCAAGCTACATTCAGCTCCAGGGCCCGGCTAACTAGGCCAGCCCACATCAGCTGAATGGATCAGCCCAGACCTTCAGCAGCTGACCGATCACTTCCTACGTATTCAAATGGGTGCTCTATTCGCTCTGTTTCCTGCCTAGCTGCCTTTGCTGCCTCCCCTCAACCTCTTCAGGATTTTCCTGCTGCTCTTTTGGCTGAGGTTTTCCATGGCAGCTCATGAAAGGGCAGGAAGGTGCTGCTGTCCCTGCTTTATGCTTTCCACGCAAGTGCCTGGAAAGGGAGGCCACAAACAGGAGGCGCACAGCCACAACTTAAATTTGCAATTGCAATAAAGTTTTTTGACTTATTTGGTCCTGACTGACTGATAATTTATTGGCCTCAAAGACTTTAAGAGCCATGCGATTCTTTACAAGCACACTGTGGTGGAATAATAACAGCTTTAAAATCCAGTGCAGCTTTGCATGAGAGGAGAACTGTTCAACACTCTTGTCAGTTAATGCTGTGTAATGTCTTCAGTGAGTTCATGTGTATCAGGTTTTTTTTATGGTAAAGTCTGATGACCAGTGTCAGTCTCCATGTATTCGTCCTCTGCTCCCTCTGTCATCCTGTTGCAGCCGCAGTCTCCAAAGGTAAGTATTTATTGTCCTTACAGCATTACATGACGCTGTGGCAGATGGAGAGCGCTGTGATACATTCCTTCTCTCTCTCTTTTTCCTGTCTTTCCTTCTTCTCAACATTTCTTTTCCTTGGTCAGCGGATCTTGTATCTGCCCACTGGGCTAAAACAGCTAAAGCCACTTTACCAGGACAAAAAGAAAAAAGCATGTCACGTCAAATCAGACTGTGAAACAAACAGAATATCTACTGTAGCCCCTGTGGAAGAGTCACAGAGACAAAACACCAACACCTGTCCATTTCAATCTGCCTCTAAGTAAATGTTGGCTGACAGCGCCGCATTGTGAGGAAAGGCTGAGTGTTTATATGCTCCTGAGGATCAAACGCACATTGGAGCAATTCGGCTGAGCATCTGATGAGACACACAAACACACACGCAACATGAACACACACTCTGGGGTTAGAAAAATGGAATGGAAAAGCGGTCAAGGCTTAGATGCTTGTAAATATTAATAAAAATTTACACGTGTGTATGTACAATATATCTTGTCCTCCCTGACTGACTGCAAGGGTGCAATAACCCTTTGGGAAACTGCACAGGGCCCAACACCTTTAGAGGGCCCAGAGCAGGAGGGGAACAAGCATCACATGGGGCTAAGAACTCAGTCTCACTTTACATGAACCTGTCTGCTTGTGCCTTTAGTAGTGAGTGATGATGATTTCTTTAGTAAGGTCTAAGTATGACTTTTCCTCAGCAGCCGTTGTAAATGCAGTTTACATTAGCAGTGAGCACAGAGAGAGGCTGACAGCAGCATGTAACTGCAGCTTACCCGCTGTAATGCCTGCGAGTTTTGTTGGCCTAAGAGTCTCCCACACTTTATGCACTCTTTCAGATTCTGTGTTGATTTGTATAAATTTTTGATTAAATTCTAATTTAGTCTGTAAAGAAAACATTTTATTAATTATCTGATTAACAATATACAGGACACAGACTTTTGTGGAAGGTCTCAGTTTCACAAAGTCAAAATTATATCAACAGGTCTTTTCACTGTTTATGTTTTTTTTTTTTTGGATCAGTGTGTGTCACGTGGGAAAAAAGATGGGATACAGACTCTCAAGATCACCACAGAAATGAAAACCAAGATTCACTAAAGCCGCCATGCACATGCAACACATGCAGCATTTTCCTGTCCTTAAATTCAGTGTGCCCAGTAGGGTCAGTGCAGATTTTATTACCTTCATAACAAGTCCAAAGAAAATATCCTGAAACAAGAATCATACATGAATCTCCCACCCTTTTCTCTTTAATTTTCTTTGGTGCAGATTTTGGTACAAATGCTGAGTCTTTAAATGGTGCATTTCTGTTTGCTTTATGTCTGGTGAAGAGCCTGTTCTCCAACAGCCAAGTTTTACAGGAAATGTTACAATGACCAGATAACGTGTCAATTGACCTGCTTCCATGTTAGAAATACAGTACTTGAGATGAATCAGTAAAATGTTCACACACAAAATGTTTTTTTTCTCTCAAAATGTCAGATCTTGCAGGATAATAATCACCTAACCTGACCTCACCCATATCCAGCATTCAGCTGTTACTGAGAATCTCATCAGGCCACTATGAGACACTTTTTAGGTTACAATGATTAAAGTAAGTGGAATCAAAGATGAGAAGGGTCTTCCTCTGCTGCTTTGTCTTCCAGTTCCAAATTCCTAACAACTGTGCAGTGGTTTTGTCCTCTAAGCCGCCTGCGCCCTCACCTCCTCTCCTTGGTCCCTGCAGTCTCTTGAAGCGTGACGGACTGACTGGCTGACAGAGAAAGTGCTGATTACAGGTTATCATCTCCAGCAAGAGTGATTAGTGTAGGTACAGAGCAGCCCAGGAGCTGGGCTTGTGAAGGACCCTCTGAGGGGGATCAAGGGCTGCTCGAGAGCTCAGTGCCAGCCCCCCACCTCCAATCTCCATCCACTCACAGGTGCAAAGTGGATCAACCTCCCATCACCCCTCTATCTCCTCAAAAAGCACCATGAATCGAGGGTGAGCGAGGAGGGAGGAGGAGGAGGGTGAACAATAATCAGCAGTGGGGTCAAAGCAGTGTCAGATATTTCATCTGAATCCATTCATTTACCAAAAAGCTGACAGCTTCATTGTTCAAAGAATTAACAGGTCTGGTTTAGTTTCAACTTTGAGAACATGTCACACAAAACAAAAGTTTCCAAACAACTGTGTATTATAATACGATACTTACATTTATAAGAAGACTGAAAAGTGAAGCCAATGTTGAAGAACCTTAAACTTGCATTCTGTCTGATGACCATCAGGGGGCAACTCCCCTGGTTGAAAGAAGAACACTGTTTGTATTGATTTATATGTGAAAATGGCCCTACGTCATCACAAGAAAATATTTTCCTCATAAGTTTATGGTCTCAGTCTGTAGTTTCAAAGTCTTCTTAATTCCACACGATGCTTGTTTTTTGCTGTGTATGCATTGGGGCGTGACTACCATGTGATTGACGGACTGTGCCAGAAATGGCGACTTGTTGGACAAAAGTGGCTCAGATCCAACCCCCATACCCAAACTACATCTAATGTTCATCCCACCTGAAAGCTAAAATAACCAATTGATTACGCTAACTGTTTAAGGTGATTTCAAGAATATGTTGTGTATTAATGTGTGTGAAGAGGGAACTTTTATGGATTCAAAGCCATGATATGAACATTTGTCTGTGTTTCTGTATTCAGCTCTCCTCTGTGTTCCATTGGTCAGTATAGGTTTTCTACTTTTCCCTCTGACCTTTACAGACTGATTGAGTGCATCAATACCAGAAACTACTTATTTCACAGTAGCCTGTAAATATGGTACCTGCAGCCACTGTCCTGGCAGGTTTTAGTCCCAGGTTAGTAGCAGAAGATAGAAGCTATTCCATTTTGAACATTTCACTGATACACAGTAAAGTGTGCGTAACATGTACCCAGCAACATCTGCAGGAAATCATAACTTAAATAATGTAATGATGATTATTACTTTTTACATTGTAGATTGAACTGACATTTTTCCCACATTTGATGATGGAACAATGAAAACAGTGTGTATCCAGAGGAGGGGACATGTGATGTGGCAAGTGATAAGAAAGGGAAGATCGGAAAATGCCGTCTAAGAGCAGTAAAGACAGACAGTTTAGATGAGAGGAGGGATTTTTCCACGCGGAGATGGACAGTGTCCTTTCAAACAACAGAAAGAGTCATAATAGCAGCATGCCTGCCTCTAAAAGCATGAGTGTCGTTAAATCAATAATTCATTTAGTTTAATGAGATAAGTAGTCGCAAAACTAATTGCACACTGCCCTATTTAGCCCAGCAGTCAGGGCCTTAATGCAAAATATCTCATTGCTATTGTAGCTGCAGGACAGAAAGGGAATGAGAGGGGAGACGGATGAATGGAGATGGGGGATTGAAGAAGTAAGTTAAAAAAAAAGAACTGGGGAGAGAGGGAAGGAAATCAAGCAACAAAAAAACAAGTGTGGCAGGAGGAGGAGGTGGAGGGAGAAAGCATATGCAGAAGGAAGTGGTAGCAGCAGGTTTCTGAGAATTACACGACTCCCCTCCTCTGTTCACTCGCCAGTTCATAGACAGTCCAAAACTTCCTGCTCTTCTCTGCCACAAGTGTTTTATTTAGTCTTAGTCCTGAGATGAAAATTCCAAGCTAGGACTGGTCTTGTTCTTTTAAGCCTCTTTTTAAATGTGTACTCATGTTTTAGTTGACTAAGGCTCTGGATGTATTTATTTTTCAAGTTATTGGATTTGTCTTGATAGCAAGGTTAGGTCAAAACCAACGATGTGTTTGTACGGCGTGTGATCAGCGTGTGAATCTGAGGGCATACAGTTGTTGAAAACTGTGCTGCAAAACGGCTGATGTAATCACAACTACATTCCACTGTCGAATCACTGTTTGTATGAAAAATGCTTCTGCAAATGCAACATCGTCTAATCATCACCAAACACATAAATTAAAGACTTCGACTCTGCTGTAAAGATGAACATGAACGAATCTATCAGCTGACAAGGCGTGAGGGCGATGTACATCCTTGACAGGTTGCCAGATTATCTCAGGGCTGTCATACAGTACCTAGACAAACAACCACATAGACGACATCCATTCACACACACAGACAGGCAATTTAAAGTCACCAATTAACCTAATGTGCCTGTCTTTTAGGAGGTACCAAAGCACCTGAGGAGGAGAGTAAAGCCCCAGGGGAATCAAACCCCCCAACGCATTGTGGGCCATGTTGAAAAGCCTTCTCAGCTGACTAATTAGTCTGAGCACAGTCTCACAATGAACCAAAATTACTTTTGTGTTTCGAATGAAAAAAACCTTATTTCACTGTAACAGCTGTCAAGTGCATCGATTCCCTTAGTCCCTTGATCACAGCATACTCTGTGTCCCATCCTGAGCCTGAAATGAATGTTTTTCAACCCATTAAGGTCAGATGAGAGGATTCGATTAATCCAAGATGTGTTACTGAAATCTGGGGCAGGAAGCCAAAGTCCAGTATGGGAAATATATTTTCTTTGTTTTTCAGAGGTTTTAGCTGCCAAAATTTTTTTACTGTTTTTCTCTGGACAATGGCTGCCAACTAGAACAAGAGGAATCATAATGGAGGAGATATCAGCAGTTACCATAACTGAAACAACAACAACTTAACCCCCTTTAACACAGGTCAAGCAGCTGCCAAGAACCACTAACATCAGGCCTTTGTTGGGAATGGAAAAGGCTACAATCACCGTTCACACCCAGGTCAAATGACTCTGCAGTGGACGCAGTGGACGGTATTTATTGGCTCTGGCTGTGATCAGCATTGATCCACGCTCAGCATCTGGTTGGAGCCTCAAATTTTAGTCTCTTTTCCTGCTGTAACTTCTCTCCAAACACGGGCCTACTTGTCACCTGATCAGCATGGTGCTGTTAAACCAGAAAACACATCAGAGAGGAAGTCTAAGCTCCAAAATAACTTAAAAAAAAAACCACACAAGTGACAATCGAAACATTTCTCTCTGAGTATCCAAGTCTTGGAGTGGAGAAACAACCCAGAGGTGAGACAAATCAGTTTGCACATTCATACACTGACGTGGTTGCAAGCACACTTTCCAACACCTGCAGGTGTGAATGAATGCACATCTTATGCCACTGATCCTTGCAGTCGTGTCAGTATTCAGTCACGACTGGCAGTGGAAAAGGAGTCAATTGGCTTTATCAGTGGATTAACCCTGTTGTGGAAAGAATCAAATATAACTTTTCATTTTGGTGGAAAAAAGATACAAAACTCTTTCGATTTCAACCTACTAACTTGTAAACCAGCTATTTGAGACTGAATGAAGGGGGAGACATGGGGGAGGATGCGGTTTGGTGAACACTCATGCAACACTTTGACTAAAGCCTCTATTTATCATCCTCCGAAGCAGATAGAGATGACTGTTTCAATTGTTTTTCAGCCATATGCTCTTTCAAAGGCAAAAAGTCAAAGGTTTTAACTTCGCATTTGTCTTTATTTAATGTTTCTATCTGTTTCTGATGGAAACTAATGTTTTAGTGAATGTCACATTTACAGAAAAAAAAACTGTCACAAAACTGGGGTTTGAAAGGGTGCTCTTGTTTTCATTTCTGAACCATAGTTAATATGAGGGGATGAACATACACTGTAGGGAGTAATGAGAATCTGTTGGTAGTGAATGCCTAACAGAGTCCAGTGCATATATTCTTTTCTGGTAGAATGGTTGCAACTTTACACCTCAGTGGTGACTTTAGACTACGTGAAGGAAGCCTCCAAAAAACTGAGAAAATGTACCAACTCTGAAGCCAGGAACTCCTTCCTGCTGCCCAACGGATGCAATTTAAATTAATTGATAAGTTCTACTGCTGAAAATATCTGCCGATACATGGGATCAAATATGGGGTTTGATAAAATAAAAATCTTGGGGTTCTGACTTCAATGTCCTTTGGAAATTTCAAAGTAAGGGGGCCATTTAAAGCGTTGAAGTGTTATACATAAACTTTGCCTAAAGGTTGAGACCTAATTGCACGACAATCAGATTCATAAAGTAGTGGCTGTGTAATAGGTGTGTGTCTGCAGGCAATGTGTCACGTCTTGATCAAAAGAGCCTGACAGCAAATCACCTTCAAACCACCTCCCTGCGCATGCTACATAATATTAGTCCTCACCATATCTAATTACACAAACATTGCTTTGTCCTGTTTTGATGAAATCACAAGGAATTATACCCTGCGGTGTCCTGACAGGGCTTAAAAATCACCTTTCCATTTCTGATATTGAGCAGGGATTCGGGAGCGATCAGTCTTCACAAAGATCCACATCTCATAGCTCATCCTGTTTGTCAATGGGCCTGTAATGGATCACACCACTCTGCAGCAGCACGCTGACAGGGAGATATTTGACTGTATAGAATATACGCGTTCTGTTTACACCTCCCCACACAGATGAATTCCTACATGACACTGCTGCTTCGACCATGTCAAGAGTAGGCAAACTACAAACCTCCTGTTAGACTGCTGGTCATGTCGTTAGGTTTGATGTTAGTATGCATGTGTGAGAGGCAAATGATGTTCAGACTCCAGACAATCAGACCCCAATAGTCAGACATCCAGACATTCTAAAAGTGCTTTTCACAGCAAAAACGCCTACTAAATATGCAAGACAGGGATATGATAATGCTTTTTGTTTCAAGGTCGCCAACTTGCACTGTAACACAAGACATGCCTTAATTAGTTTCAAAAGGTTTCCAATTCAAAAGACTTAAATTACTACAATTCAAGGGTCAGATAAAATATTGATATATCAATTTATTGAATGACCTCCTTAATGTGAATCATTGATACACTGACATTTTTATTCAAACATGCAGATACATGGAGTTAAACACTTTAAAGCCTGAACAGCTCGATTTTTTACCAGTTTATTTTTTTGTTCAATTGAGTAATGCCTTGGTCAGACATGGACAAGTGGTGTGTGTGTGTGTGTGTGTTTGTATGTGTGTTAAAAAGACTCTAAATTATAACTGCCCTTTGTTGTACATTGTTTCATTTCAGAAATTGTGTGAAACTGACACAATGCAGCATCAAAAAAAGAGATACAAAATTTTTGCTTTCTTACCTGGAGTGTGAAATTTAAAGTTGCCATATTTTGAGAATTTTTGTTTTAAGTGATGGAATCAAAAGGAAGATGTGTTTGCAGTTTTAAGGATAAAAAAACCTCTAAGTGAGTTTTATATGTCTTCTCTCAGGCTTCTCTCTGGAGCTCTTGTAACAACGGGGAAGTGAAGCTTTGGACCTCTCATCTGATTGGCTGACTGTTTTGTGACTGATCCAGTAAAAATATATCAGATTTCAGTTAAAAACACTTTTAGAAACCAAATCCTTCAAGGTTGGATGATGAGTCCAGGTGGCGTGGCTGCTTTGTTATGACATCACCTGACAGCTGATTTTAATGTTGAGTTTCTGAATCCAAAGGTCTCAGACAAAGTCTTTGATCTGAGACCTTTGATACTTTAACAGTATTAATATAGTTCCTAGACCTGATGTGTAATCAAAGAACAAATTGACAACAACCTTTTTTCAGTATGGAGCCTTTAATGAACTCAACCCATGTGACCGTAGGTTTAAAACATAATCTTAAAAATGTAGTCAGATTCACCACCTGCTGCCGTGACTCAGAGGAAGATGCAAAGCTATGTTATAAATAATATAATATATAATAATAATAATAATATAATAATATATAATACATATGCTGGAATCAAATCTGATAAAGCAACGCCACAGTTTGACACCTCTTTCTAATATGGAAACTCATGCTATTAATTGTATGACATATCTCCAGGAGATGAATGTATTCTCTGTGGTCTCCAAGTGCTGCTCGTTGGGGTCCAGAGGTCCCTCCTTGTTTGGTATATGTGTCAATAGAAACTGCATCTCTACTGGAGGTTTCGACAGATAAACCACAACGCGGATCCATGGCGCCGAAATCTGCAGCTGAACAAATCAGAACGCTGCGCGTCTGGCTTGGAAATCCGGCTGTCCACTAAAGCCTATTCCATCATGGCGGACAGAGGGATGGCCTGTCAGCATGGAGGACGAGTGATACATGACACCCACAGATGCAGCCACAGATACTGAGTGAGGGATAATGGGGATGGATTGATAAAAGAGAGGGGTGTTGTCTCTATCGTAGAGTGAGTGATGACTCTGTGTATGTGTGTGTAGCCGTGGTGGTGGTTTTGCTCATGTGTTGAACAGGAGCTGTGTGTGTTTGTTTGCCTGCAAGCATGTTGTTTCCAGGTCTGCTCAGCTGATTAATGAACGTGGCTACCTGACTGATGAAGAGCTTTAAAATTATGAAATTTCTGATCATGTCTCCAGCCTTTCACATCGGCGTTGAGCAGCACCAGCCACTATATACAGTATACACAGCTCCCTTTGGAAAAAGGAGGGGTTAGAATGTTGATGGGAAAATGTTGAAATTTCAGTTTTTCAGCGTGTCTGTGTGTGTGTGTGTGTGTGTTTGTGTTTATTGTGGGTTGAAGAGGTGGGAAAGTGAGAGAAAAAAGAGAGAAAGAGAGAGGGACACATAGAAATGTGTCATAAATAGACCTAGAGTCAAACAGACAGTTGAAATGAGAGATAAAGCTAGGCTAAAAAAATCTATTTTTTGGTGGTTGGGTTGCTTAAATATTTAAATAACAATAAATATATCGCACACATGCAACTGTCGTAACATTTTATCCCATTGATACTGAAGAAATTTCTTCCTGTTATTAGTGTAATCCTTGTGATCACAGTGATACTGATGGGATAGAAAAAGTTAATAAATGCAGATTTGTCATAAATCATTCACACTAAAGTTGCAGGACCTCTCGCCAGCCAGTACAAACTGGGTGACTGGTGTTGGTGAGCAAAAAGGTTTAAGAGAGACTTGAGGACTTCCTTTTTTATCGTAAAACGCATGATATATTGTAACCTCAGAGGGCTGAATTGAAAATTTGAATTGCAGAAAACTGAAAGACTGTTTGAGCCCTCAACTGATTTTGTTGAGTTGTCTCTCTGTGATTGATGCAGTCTCTTGCCATTCATTGTGAACTGCATCGCAAAATGTCCTCTACCACTCAAAGATTCAAACATCACAAAAGGCTACGGTGCGAAGAATGATCTGACTTTATGGAAATGTCTTAATCTGAGCAAGTCCGACACTATCTCATTAGCTTAGATACTGAACTAACAGTCTATTAGCGCTAGTAAAAGTGTACGATGGAACCGGTGCATTCGGGACATGTCCATATCATATTTTAACAGTAGAACAAATGGTTGCAATGGCAGAGAGTAAGTGTTTTGGGTGTACAGGTAGTAAAACAATCAGACTGCCGTCTCATATTTTAAAGCCATTTTTAAATCCCAGTTGAGCTCGCCCCTTGCTGGGTTGGTCTTGTCAAGACACAGTGTGTCACACAGAATATAGTCTATTTATGGAGAGTTTCTTACATATTATGACTAACCTGTGAGCCCAGTCCAAGTCACAGTGCTCAGCTCTATCAAAAAGCAATGACACTAATCACAACGTCTGGGACGAATTTAAACTTCGCATTAAATGGGAAACATTGGTAGATTTACCAAGAAAGAAGATAGAATGTTCCTCTGCAGCCTCATTTATGTGCAAAGTATGTCCATGTGAAGCGTCGTGATGTGATGCGACTCATAAAAAAGCCCACAAAAAAAGGACCTGCTGATGCTGAATTGTAATGCTTCACCTGACTTATCGTTGGTTGGTTGCACATCACTTTCTTATATTGCTATTTATTACGTTATCTGTGCTGGACGTCAAAGTAACAACTGTGCTGGTTCCAAGCTTGCAATGGTTGCTAATTTCTGCACAATGTAAGAGAGACATGATCATCAAATTAGAAACTTTAATGTTTCTCAGACTCAAACTTTCTGATAACAAAGAATAACAGAATACTTCCTTATGACATGTTGTCATGAAAACTAGATACACTTCTTTAATATAAAGTATCCCAAACTTCCTTTATTGATAATCATAAGCTGACATGCTATGTGTGCCACAGTATTTTTTCTTTGTTTGACAAACCTAAATTTAAAGATTTTTAAAGGGCATTTGGTGCCGTGTCATTGACTTCTGAATGTTTATGACTTGTAAAGTCATTAAAATTTACAAACCAATGCCTGTTTTAGAGTTGACTTGGCTTTGCAGTGTTGATCTCACAGAATGCAGTGAGGTGGTCACCTTAAACCAGCCACAGCACAGACACACACGTTTTTAGTGCATATCCAAAGCGAACTGAAAATTCAGTTTCCAAGGTCTGTGCTTGCTGCTGCAGGAGAAGGGAGGAACATTCTTTTCTGTCTCATGTTTTTCACTTTCTGACTCAGTGTGTGTGTGTGTGTGTGTGTACAGTAGCTGGGCATGAAACGGCCATGACACACAGTTGAAGACCCAAGATGTGAAGTCCTGGGATACCCATAGTAGCTGTCAAACTTGACTCTCTCTTCTTGATACACACACATACACACACACACACACACATCCACATACATCCACATGCATCCATACCATTGGGAACTTCTTGTTGTGGGGTAGTGGAATATAGACTTGTAAAATATTCAACAGGTTTTGATGCCTCCCCTCCCTCCATCCATCCCTGTGTCTGGAAAAAGACATCTCACATACCAGGAGAGAGAGATTTGATGGAGTTCACTCCCTCTTTATTGAGAAAACACTATGTTGCATGGAGTGGGCCTGGCACACACAAACACACACACACATGCAGACAATGTACGCTCAATAGATACCATGACCATCAGATAACACCTCAACCATGTAAAGAGGAGTGTGAAATACACATCTATAATGTTAAATGGTGAAAGCTTTGACAGCAGTACTGGCCTGTGGGTGTGTGTGTGTGTGTGTGTGTGTGAGAGAGGATATAAAAAACTAGCTCAGTGCCTCTTCTTAAATATCCCCAAAAGAACTGTGTTATTGATTTTACGTATGAAACCATCACTGCTGATGAAAAGCCATTTAGTGTGACAGCAGTGTGGGTGTGTATAGATGTGTGTGTGTGTGTGTGTGTGTGTGTGTGTGTGTCTGTGTGTGTGAGGGTTGTGAGAGAGAAAGGGAGCAGGGTGAGGAGAGAGACCTTTTCTAGGTGTTCAAACGATCCCTCAGGGCAAAATTCAAATGAACCACCCAGCTCCACCATGTGTAATCCATCATGCATGCAGCTTGTGTGGGCATATGATAAAATGACCTGACCTCCATATTTAATAAACACTGAGCAACAGCTAAATGCAGCGCAACAAACCTACATGTCATCCTGCACCACTGCATCAGCTGCTCATAAGCATTCCAGATACATTCATATGATCATTCATCTTATTTGTCTACTCTGATTTTTAAAGTGTGATATGGCGGCTGAAACTGAGGTTGATGTCAAAGAGCTACTGGTCAAAAGTTTTACATCGTCATTTGCACAGTTTTTCATTACTACCTTTAAATGGGACGAAGGTCAGAAGCAAAATGCCTAAAGCAAAGAAAATAAAATAAAAAACATATAACTGCACACTTGATATCATGTGATTATCATACAAAACTAGCCTTTTTCACTGATTAGAAGTTGGCAAACTTCCGTCTCTCCTGCAGCAATGGAACTAAATGGAGAAAGTTATCACAAACAATACCTACAACTTGATGACTCACAAACACTAAGTCTACACAAAGGCAGCGCTGGAACAAACCGTGTCTTTTATTACACCCACTGATGCATTATGAGGATTTTATAGTGCTGTCAGAATTTTGAATATAAGACAAGCGACAAAGGGAGACATGCTGATTGGTTTCATGGTTTCAAACCTTGAAAACAATGTTTGCTGTATTTGAGATAAGCGCTCCATTCTGGTAACTGGTAGTTACTGTTGGGGGTGTTGGCTGGACTGTTAACCATCAGATTCCTCTCCATCAAAAACCTTTTACGTACATTATTCTAAATAGATGTAGAAAGCTACACACTGTTTAAAAATGTGAATAAAGTAGTTTTAATTTTATTGCTTTATTATTGTTGCATCGACTTTTGAAGTCAGTCACTTTTCACATTTGGGAAGACATCTGTGATTGACTATTAATAGATTGCATTGATTCTACTTTACCACCATTGTGAACTTAAAGATTGTTTTTACTGTTTGGAATATGCTTATGAGCATCCATAATGTCGGTGACATCACCGACGTACACTGATGTGCGATTAAAACACATCTGAATGCCTTACTTTCTTATTTTAATCTTGTAGTTTTTAAACTTTTGAAAGGGTTCCCATTCAGAGTCCACAAACTTAAGTGCTTGGATTTGAAGATGGGAAGTCAGTGCAGCTAGGCTGTCCTAAGTTTCCTTCATATGTGGCTGCCAAATATGACCTTTTCCTTGAAACGAGTGTATTCTTGTGACTCTACTCTCTACTCTACTCTACAAGTAGTTTAGCTAATACTGGAAAGATGTGCTTTTTTGGAAGCTTTGCTAACCTCACTGTCAATGTGTAAAATAATCCAAGAAGAAAAAAAAGTTTGATTGTTGATGAACAACCCCAAACTTTTGGTGAGGTAAGATGAGGTAAGCTTGGAATCACTTGGCCAATGAGACAGCTGAGCAAGAAGCTGCTCAGAATATAAACATAACTGCAGTCAGCAGAGCAGATTAAGTGGAACCAGCAAGACGCCTTGCAAAATCAATAGATATCTGCAATGGAGTTTGGTTAATACAGTAACTTAAATGATGTTCGCTGTCAGTTGACATCACCACAGTGCTTTAGTGAGCATATAGACTTTTAAGCCACAACAACAACCACTAAGAATGCTTTTGGATGCCAGCCATGCAGCAGGGTTTACAGTTTGGTACAGAAGCTGTTACCTGTTTTAATGTCTGGACTGGAGTGCAGCATTAATACAAGCCTAATTATATTAAAGCCTAGTCTAACAACAGAATTCTGCAATTGTGCATCTATTATGCTATTGTGCTATGATACTCAGGAGAGGGTTTATGTGTTTTGAAAAATATGTGGAACAGCTGTTCAGTTTTTGAAATGTATTCTCAGGAGATGAGACATGATTGTAATCACAGGCTTCATGAATATAAAAGATAAATCCAAATGTCAAATGCTTGATGCACGAATGGCTTAAAATCGTACTATAACATCAATTAATTCATTCATCTTCTATCGCTAATCTGTTTCTGGGTCGTGGGGAGTGCTGGAGCCAATCCCAGCTCACACTAGGTGAGGGTGGGGTACAGTACACCCTGGACAGGTCGCCAGTCCATCACAAGGCCAACACACAGAGACAAACAACCACCCATACTCACACTCAGACCTACGGACAATTTAGAGTCACAAGTTAACCTAGACATGCATGTCTTTGGATTGTGGGAGGAAACTGGAGTACCTGGAGGAAACCCACGCAGGCACGGGGAGAACATGCAAACTCCGCACAGAAAGGCTTCGGGCCGGGAACCGAACCCGCGACCTTCTTAATGCGGGGCACCAGCACTAACCCTTATGCCACCGTGCATACTGTAACATTTTAATTTTCAATCTGTGGATGTATAGTTAGTCTATATCAACAATGAGGGCTGCTTTATGGCTGTTACTTTTTATCATTTCACATGACCAAAGTGTCACCTATATACCATGAAATCTCCATATAAATGCATGTACGGATGGATGTACATGTATTGGTACTGCAGAATGAATAGCTTCCCTGTGACCCCACCTCCCTCCTTGCTGTGCAGGCAGGGTCTGCAGAAAAGATAAAATCAATGCTTGGCGTCTCAATGAATGTGGCGAGTGCTGGATTGATTGCAACTCTAAATTGGGTCAACAGGATTGTCTATTTAAAGGGCAAGACCCCTTAATCATCGTTTTAGCTGAGATAGACTCTCCGACACACACTGTTCTGTCACTAACAAACCATTATCTTCATCTCAACGCAACCAGACCCACACAACAGACTCTGACATTCTGCCAACAGAATATCTCAAATTAGGCTCCACAACCACATCCAAACACCATGATGCCTTTACCAGCAACCCAGATACAGTATACCCACATAGCGAATTGAAACATCCCAGTATACATCCCAGTTTCATGGTCCAAGTCTGGCCCATATACCTCGCCATCATGGGTGTAGGAAGCATTTAAAGAGTGGGTGGAGCAGTCTTAGAGGGGTGGTGGAGTTCCCCCTTGAAAATTTTAAACAGAATAGATGTCATTTCCTTCTGGTGTCTCTTAACAGGTGTTTTGACACTTTGATCTGACTGTACTGAGAGAAAAATGATGGATACATGTTATAATTACAGAAATTAATTTGATGACTAATTAAGACCCAACTGTAATAATAATGTATTTAGCTGAAGTTAACTGACTGCTTCCAACAATGACTTACTGTTCTCTTCTTTTAAAGAATCCACCTAATTTCCACGTTGTCTGGCAGTGCAAATATATCAAACCAAGAAGCTGTCAGCCAAAAAATACGGCAGTCTGAGCAACAGTAGCATAAAAAATCTGTGGTAAAGTAGTTTTAGTGCTTTTTAACAGTAGAAGTGCCAAAACTTCTATAGTTACTCTATTAAAAGTTAAAAATACCCTGGACATTATGTGTATTATGAGTTTGGGCTATGATTTGATCCCCATACAGGTACATAGCTGTTATGGTACAGCTATGTAATGTATGGGCTAAATCTAAATTCTGTCACACAGGTTCAGGTTAAGTTGGACGCATCTTCAGTAGAGAAGCTGTTTCTAACTAGCTGGTTAAACACAAGAAATAGTGCATTTACTTAACTTTTGGTGGAAAAACTTTATTTGCTGTATTTCAAGAAAACAAGTGAAGTTCACCCAGAGGGTGAGCTCAGAAGGTTCAGACCAAAGAATGAACGGTCTACATTAGTGAGGGCATGTTGTGACCAGCACTGGTGAGATAAAATAGAATACAGGTTCCATCTGAGTAATACATCCACAAGTTTTGAAAGCTTGTCAGACACCAAGAAGGTATGAGTCTGGATTTTACAACTCAGGAAAGTTGTCTGCAATGGTCAAAATGTAGACAGCACAATTTGGAATTTACAGGGTATCATGCCAGACGGTACCCTGGCATGCATTTGATTGGTCAGTGCTGTGTGGCGTGAGATATTGTTGCACAGCAGAAGTTGTGCCAAGTTCAAATTTTGTGCTCCCTGTCTCCTGTGTGGGTGGAGGGGGGGCTGCTGTGCCAACATGGTGGTCTCAGTGAAACAATCAGCATTTTTTTGCTGCAGTGCCATTTCTGGTTATGACTCTGCTCGAGGCTCTTTCACATCAGCAATGTTTCACACAGACTGTCAGTAATTTAAGTTATGCTGACTGTTGGTCCGTCTGAACTTATCATGAGTATGTGTAAGATACATCAGATTCAGGGTTTAAGGGATAGTTAATACAGGTAAATTCATCATATTGGGTTTATTTTTGAGGATTATTTAATTATTTTATTACTATATTTTGATTTTTTTATTAATCCAATATAGTGAAGGCTCAAAAAAAAAGGTGTAAGATAAAAGTGTTAGCAATCCATCCATTTTCACCATGTTCATTTGTACAGCTATTATTTTGGTTATATATTTTGTCAGCAAACTTTTCCCCCGAAGCTTCTTCAGAGAAACTGCTTTAATCTCTGGAGTGTGAAACTCCATTCTGATCAAAAACTTACATGTAAACAGTCCAGTACTATGTCGCAATCACTGTTTGTTTGGCCAGAGATTGCCTTAAGCCAATATTCAAATTGTTACGAGAGAAACCACAACCTGCCCCTTCCTCCCCCACTTGTACCCATGACCTTTCACCTCCGAGACATTCAAGGCAATTGACTGTAGAAATATGGTAAGGCAGTAGGGGCCATTAACAGACCTGTTTATTTAGTTTCTAAAATGGCTTTCTGTAACAGATCCCCCAGGGAGCAGAGAAACAGCTGTTTCAGCAGCTTTTCCTCCATTGCCCTCATGCTTGTGTATGTGTTGATGTAGTTGTTCTAAGTATGTGTGTCTATGTTGAGAGGCTGTCGTGAGATAATCTGCACATGGCACAGACAGACTCAATGGTTTACCTCTTCACACATAACTAATCTGGTCCTAATAGCTGTTCTGCTGCATCACAGCTTCCTTTTTTAAATTTTCTTTTATTTTCCCTTGGTCCCTTTGTTGGCTGATACGTACAGAGGGGTGGGGGTTGGTTTATTGTTATTCACCCATGACTCTAATCCTGAGCTGCAGCAGCCAAATCTGCATTCCGGCAAATCAATTAATTGCAAGTTTCATTAACTGGTACGTCAATTAATGAGGATTCTTTTCATGGGCGAGCTGACATAATCAGACGCTGGTTTTAAAAGGAAACCGCCATGGCTGCTGATTACCGTCTGATTCACTGCGTTATCCACAGGACAGCGTGCGTGTGTGTGTGTGTGTGTGTTATAGTTATTCAAATAGCATTTGGCTGCATTGCTGTGTACTTTTAAAGACCAAGCATGGCAGCTCACAACCTTGATTCAGAATTCTAAAAGGGAAAACAAAAACACAGCTTGTCGTAGCTTGAAATCTCTTACTGCTGGTCTGCAAGTTTGACAGTTGAACACTTCTTTATCTCAGGTGTAGACGAGAATTGAATAATCCTACAGCTATAGAATAAATTGCCATTAAGGATTGTACATTTATTCATGGTCCCCATGGGATCCATTCCCTGATTTTACCCTTAGCACCACCACCAGAAAAGGAGGGGGGTTGCAGTCAGGGCAGAGACCAGAGATACTGACACCAAAATGCAGAGATAGAGCTGTGTAGCGTTCACTTGATTTTTTTGCCACTCGGGAAAATATCTGCGGCAGAGCTCTTTGCATATTCTGTGATTTAATAATCAGTCCACTGCTGGGGGATCAGCACCAGCAGCATCAGCCCAGGCATTGGCATCTGTTTATATTATTGTTTCCCCCTAAGTGGAAGGTCAAATATCATTCAAAATGAATATTAAATGCTAACATCGTTATTGTTTTCATGAATTTATTACTTTTGGTTGTATAAGTGCTGTTCTTCGAAAGATATTTGGTCTTTATTGTTTAATCAACCTTCAGTATTGCTCATCTTACTGTCAAGACAATCATGAAGTCTCATGATGTCAGAAAAGGACTTTGTTGCCTGTTTTGTTATTGCGTGGTGTAATTTTGTAGTAAAGCTTGACCCATGCTTGTTTTCTCGCCAGGAAATTATAAGAATTTCCACCACAGTAATAAAACAGCTATAAACTGTATATAAATGGTGTGGTATCGACTTGCATTAGAGGAGAAAACGTGTATAACCAATTTAGTGAACGACTTTGGAACCTGTTCCTTTAAAAGATAATTTTTTTGGCAATTCTTCCCTGTGATTGTTGAAAGAGGCAGGACAGACATGTTAGGGGAAAAGAGACTGAAAACCAGCAAAAGGACCTATGTCAGATTTTTACCCAAGCCTATTTAGTAGGGACTCAGGACACCAAGGTGAGCTACTTGGGGGCCCTTCAAAGAACCTTTCTTAAATTTTTGATTCCATAATTATGTGAAACTCAAAACAAACCAAGACAAAACTTGAACTTTTGAAAGAATACTGGAGAAGAAGCTTTTCATTCTAACATTACCTTACTCTGAGCAGTAAAAATGTATAGATCAGATTTGATGATGAGGATGATGATGCTAATGATGATATTAATGGTGTGTGCGGTTACTTGTGCGTGCCTTGCACCAGCAAGGATGAAAATGAAGAAGAAAGAAGGAAACGAAAAGGCGGGAGATGAATAAAGATAAAGTATCTTCATTGGCATTGCTAACTAAGGCCCAGTGGAAGGTATCTGACTTTGAACTCTTAGCTGTGAGGATGTAAACTTAATAATCCTCTTTGTCTCATAAATCAGAAGGAGCTGTCAGCGATCACAGTCAGACTCCAAATGTAACCGAAGATGAGGAGGTGTGTTAGTTAGCTGATAACAGCTCAGCACAGAGGCATGCATGTGATTTGGGATGTGGAGGTTTGTTGTCTGATGATTTAATGAGGCTGGTGGATGCACACGCATAAACACACACATACCTACACACACACAGCTTTGTGGTGTATGTGAATCCATAGCAGCAGGGCTAACAGAAGCTTGATGAGAGACAGATGAAGTCAATCAGAGAACTATCAGAGGGGAAACAACGCAGTGGTGTGCAGCTCATGAACACACACACACACCCACACCACACACCATACACACAAAAACACCAAGACGGAAAAGTTGATAAACACTTGAATGACATCTGTGTGTGTGTGTGTTTGTGTTTGTATTTTCTAAAAAAAGTACTACCAGTGCTTGTGTGTATTTCAGAGGATCGGGCCTTGGACATTCTCTTGTTCTCAGTTTGTCACATGAAAAAAACCCAACAAAGTCCTGACGTCTCTACCCTGTCTGTTTATTGTTAAACCCCCCGGGAAGCTGAAGCTCACCACCGTCCCAAGCCTGTCCCTATCAATGATAACAGGAATAGGGTAGTCCCTCATGCACCATTGGGTCTCTTTGCAATGACATTTCATTGAATATTAAAAAAAATAAAAAATAAAAATACAGCTATAAAATTAATGCTGAAATAAATAAAATATATAATCAATGTAGAATTATATAAGCAAATGTAAATATATATATATAAATTAGTTAATAAATAAATGTCTTAATAAATATATAACATTTTGATTATTTGCTATGCCAGGGTACTTAAGTTCTTTTCATTTCAGTCTGGTTATCTCACAGTTTCCGATCAATTCATTTATTCTCAATTTATACCGTACAATTTTTTTGTGATTTCATGCATTTATTTATTTATTTGATATTGAATAAATTGACATTTCATACACCCGTGTAAATAGGCAGTAGTCAGGCGGTAATGTACAGTATTAATGAGATGTTGTAATCCAATCTCTACTGCATGAACAGGCAGTATGCCGACTTAGACCTGAGCAGTCTGATTTGTTTAGTGCATGTGTGGATATTTTTAAACAGTCTGGTGTCGTTTCCATGTGATTTAATCAAGGTAACGCAGTGGACAGCCGTGCATAATGGTGCAGCACTCTGACGCAGCACTTCTCCTGCCTGACTCTGTAGATATATCAGCACGTGTGTCCCATTGCCTCCATATGAAGGGAGAGATTTAATCAAGTGAAGTACAAGCTTTTCACACAGCGTTACAGATGCTGTAAAAAATCTCCTTGCATTAACTCACCCATATTTCCACTTTATCCAAAGTGAACATTGTTTTTTGTTTGTTGTTTTGTTGTTTGTTTGCTTGTTTTCTTTACTTAAACACATCTGCTGGCAGTTAGGTTTTCAACTGAAATAGTTTATCTCTTTTTTAAATTTTATTTTGCACACCTTGGCTTTTGAGTATTTTTTTTTTTTTCAAATTGATGTCAGACCAGGGGCCGATGTGGCTGTCATATTCTCTACAGTACATACAAATCCTCCTACCTCTCCCGAAGGAACCTTTAGGGCAGTGGCAGAGGGGGTTACAGCATCATATCTGCTTAAGATTTCAGTCTCTCTGTACATGAACCTGTCCACTGCCACCACTGCAGGAAGTGATAAGATGTCTTGGAAAGGCCAATGTCCTGGACAGCGCTGCTAATGTGGCTAGTTTGATGTTCAGTCTGACTTTTCTTCAGCTTCAGTAAACATGAGTAGTTAGCACAGGGGGGTGGGAGCACAGCAGCTTGTAGCAATGGTTGTGTTGCACATAACTACAATACACAAGTTCACCAGCATTTACTGAGGAAAACTTCTCTCAGTCATAGTTTTGAACCTTGCCTGTCTCAAACTGTCAGAGTGGCAGGTTGTTATTCTTTAAAAAAAAACAAAAAACTGTGCTGATGACCCAAACCTATATTCTGCATTTTTTTTCATTGATAGCTCTGTAAAATGTTCTGTGTCATTATTTTGTAAAATATACTTTGTAACTGCATTAGTTTTGTTTGTTTTTTCGTCTTGTCCCTGGATGTCCTGTGGTGGTTCTGTTGAACTTATTGAGGTTCTTCTTCACTATCGTGTGGCACTTAAATGTCACTGCCCATGGACACAGTGATGTGTTAATTTGGCGCCACTTACCACCTGTACACCATGACATGGATGAACAAAGCTAATTTCAAGGTCAGGAAAAAACCAGTTGGAGGGCTGAGAGAGGCCAGCCCGTTGTAAGTGTGTGGCTTATCGATGAGCTTTTAACGGAACGATCGGTCAGTTCCGATGCTGCATTTCACAGAGGAATAAGACATGGGAGAACTTGGGGAGAGTAGAGTAAAATCCCCTAGACCTTCATTTACATCGTCACATTACAGACAGTCTTTACTTCTGGTGTCTTGCATTTCGCCAATTCCCTCCACACTTACAGACAGCACATTGGCCTCACAGGAGGATTCTGGATTTTGTATGTGGAGTTTACATGGTCCTGTATCTGTTTGTACCCCCCCATGGTACCTCCACAGTCCAGTACAAATAATTATTAACAGTTGTTTGTCTCTATCTTGCACCACCCTCGCCGAATCTGAGCTGAGATTACCTCAGGGCCCCCTGCAACCTCACTCGAATAAGCAGTATACGTAATGAATGGACTTCTCACCTTTACCATGTTTGGATGCTCTCTTGATACAATTGCCAGAATGTACATTGAATGACTCATGAAATCGCAGAATTACTCATATTCCCTGCTGTCAAGGGTTCACCCTCGGGAGGCGCAAACCAAGCAAGGTCAAAAAGGCCACACACTATCAGTGGCCCTGGTTGCTCCCTGCACTGATGGTGTGTGCTGCAATTGGTGTCTACCCCAAGTGGCAACCCAGCGTGACGTTACCAATTTGTCTGAGAGCTGATAGTTTGTAATTTGAATGTCGCTATAATTTCAGAAATGCAAAGGAGATTTGCTGGGAAGCAGCTGAACAAACTGCTGGCTCTTTTTATACTGGATCCTGAATGTGAATTCACCATCTGCACCAAACATATCTCAATTATACTCACTGACACCTACAGCTGGACATTTCAAAAGGCTCCCTACTAAAAATACATTTACTTCAGTATATTTTACAGTATCAATATGGAAATTTAGGACTTTAGCTCCACTCCACTTAAAATACAAATGCTTCTCCCTGATTGCTTTGAAGTAGAGCTTTTACCCTGTGTAATGAATTTCCTCTTACTTAGGAAAATGCAATGGGGTCAAACCCCATTATCAAATGGTTAGGGCCAAGTGTAATTTGGCTGTGTACCATCTTGTTTTTCTTTTTTTTGGGGGGGGGGGTTGTTGTTGTTTTTTGTAAACAAGATGAAATTACTAAAATAATCCCAAAAATTGGGTTTCATAGACTTTAATAAAATTTGACTTTTTTCTCACATGGTGATGAGTTTGAATGCAGACATTTAGCATTGGCCTCACTTACATCAGCAACGTCTACATCCATTTTATGGTCTGTCTGTGTGTGATGCGTTTAGGTAACATTTGCCAATAGTTAGCAGGGGGTTTCTCCAGTGGGCCTCTGGCCCCCTAAATTTAAGGTTTCCACTCTTTGTAATGTATTGATTGAATTTGAGTGCTTCTTTTTTTCTGTTTAGTCATTACTGAGACACCGTCAGTGAAATGTGACAGTTTAAATGATTAAAAGCCTTCAATCAGTGAGAACGGCCTGAAAAAGGTCATTATATAGAATCTATCATTTAAACTATAAATTGTACCCCTAAATGTCTTTTACCCTGGTTTTTCATTTGTCCATGGGCGCTGTGTGCAGACTAATATTTGAATATTTACTTTCATTTGGTGGAGAAATATGATTTACTCCTTTAATGTTAAAATGACAATATATCAATGCATGTTTTATATTTATTTGGAATTAAAAATGTAAATCCCACAACCAAATCAGCATGGATCCCTCAGCCTATAAAAACATAAGAATGGAAACTTTATTGTACTTGCCTGCTTGACCACACTGACTAGGCAATATCAGATTTTTAATAATAAGCCAGTGGTGGTAGGCTCATCTATTGATCCAACACCACTTTGCAGACTAAGCAGATGAAGTTCAATGTTAAGAAAAGCGCTTCTTTGCGCAAATCTCTCACCGAGGCTTCACTCTTCCCGCTGCCAGACACAGAGATGAATAGAATGAGGTGGGGGAAGGCCAGGAAGATGGACAGACAGGAAGACAGGCCTGTCTCACACCACACACACACACACACGCACGCACGCATACACACAACACACACATTTTATTACACCCTGACAGCTTGGCTGCTTGATAAAGAAAGTCCTTAACGCTCAAAGTGTGGTGAGGCAATCAGAAACAAGTGACCCTTCCCATCAAGCCACAGGGAATATATTGAAAAGATTCAATTAAGGATGCAGAGTGATGGCAGGAAGAAGGGAGGGGAGCTGAATGAATGGATGGATGGGTGTAGGTCGGCTGCCAGTCAGACCAGCTCCGCTGCACACAGATGGAGAGACGGGTGTCAAATATTGGGACAGGTGTGCTGCTGGAACCATAAGGTAAAAAGAAAAGGTGGTTGGCGACAGGGAAGGGTGGAGGAGGCGGAAGAGGAGGGTAAGGAGGTGCTATCAATCACCCAATCAATCACTCACTGAATCAAATGAGCCTCACCGTGACAAATGGTACAATAAGCAGGTTTTTGGCAGCGGTGATGAGACAAGTCCCCAAAGCCTGCTATAATAACACTTGACGCTTTTCACAAACATAATGGCCACTATGCTACAAGGTGTTGGACATCTCAAACATTTGGAAATTGCATTTAAAAGTCCATCACCTGTTCAAACCAGGTGTTTTTACTCTGACTTGCAGGAGAAATTAAAATTGTGCCTTTTTTATCTGAAAAAAGCATGAACTACAACAGTGTTTCAGTTCTTCTCCGCTGTCAAATACACACATGAGAAAGCTTGCTGTGCAATGTACGTTTCAATTTCAGTGTGCTTGCCCAACAGGATGGTAAATAATTGCTTACATACACGCTATTAACCTATCATGTTGCATACAAATAATGCCGGAGAGACTAATGGATAAGGATACTGACAGTGGTATTACACTGATTTATTTGATTTACAGTGCAAAGTAGAGACGACAAAGAGATACAGTCACTGACCACATATTTAGCAACCTAACCAATGCTCAGCTGAACAGCTGAAATGCAGTGAAGTCAATTATAACACTGCAGATCCACCACAGGAGCCTCAGGTAATGTTTAAGGCAAACATCAGGATAAAGAATAAATTAAATGTCACAGACAGTCATTGTTGTGCAACTGGGATTTTCATTATAGGCTACAAATAATGATGATGAATAATAATGAACTCCCCCCACACCTTTACATCATCTTCAGCCTGGACTGTTGACATGAGTCCATGGATTCATGCTGCTGCCTGAACACTAATCCAAAACCATCAGATCAGACTGTGTTTTTCCAAACTTAACTGTCTAGTGTTGGTGTACTTCAGGTTCCTGTTCTCCTCTGATGGCAAGTGGAACTTGACATGGTTTCTGGTATTGTGGCTCATCTACCTCAAAGTTGGACACGGTGCTCCTTCTGAAGCTTTACTTGAACCACAGTTGAGTGACACAGAGCTTTTTCTATTTTCGTCTCTGTTCTGAGCAAAAACCCCAGAGGCCAGGTGCTTCTATGACACAAACACAATGAAAACTTTTTAGAAGCTGATGCAGATACTATCGTGTGACATTTTTGCTACTACGCTGTCCTGAATAAAGAAGGGTAGCTCACTCTGTTGCTTTGACTTCCCAGAGTGCCCAGAGAAAAGAGTGAAATAATTCAGGGACATGGACTGAAAGCCATATACAGTCATCTGTGTGGAGCCCTGTGCTCCCTGTCTGATCCAGGAAGTCCCAATAAGCCCACATGGACGCACACAGAGAAAGAGAGAAAACAAATGCAAATCAATTCCAAAAGCATAAATGCAGCCAAACGTTTGAAAAAAAGAGCAACAACAGACAAAGGGGGGTCTAATTAAACAGAGAGAGAGGGATCAGACTGAGCAGTGATTTGAATATATCAGATATGAGAAGCACTGATTTCTTCACTGTCCAAACAAGCTGCTGTTTAAAATTGAATTCCTTCTAATTTTGGCTTCGCTTTCTTCTGCCTGGACTCAAACACTGTGCCTCGACACTCCAATCCCCCATAGGACTCCAATAGGAATCTAATTAACGAAGATCAATATTAACACCATCTTTCTCTCCCCATCCCTCTCTGCTCTCCTATAGTTTTCCATACCTGCATTTGAGCGGAAGGGGGAAATTTATTTTTCCAGCCCGGTGATACTGCCATAAAAGAGGTGAGCAGGGTGATAGGGGTCATGAAGTATATAAAGTAGGGAAAGACTGGATTGAAAGAAAATGAAAAGGAGGAAAGAAAGGCAGTGAGCAAAACAGAAAAGAGAAATTACAAGAAATTATAAGAGCAAACAGAAGGAAGTGGAAGAAAATAAGGGCTGCAAATAGAAGCGGAGATAGGAATCAAGCGTTAAGGGCTCGGTCTGTAAATGTCTCTTTTCTTATTTTTTTGCCACATGCAGACGCCTTCAATATACAAAAGCAAATACTGGTAACTGATTCAACGGCTTGATGGTGTTTGAGGGCAAACAGGCTGTCGGCATGAAGCCAGACAAGGAGCGTTGGACCATTCTTCGGCAGCCTACACGGTCACGTATTCACCGCACTTGTCTTTCGACAGCTGGAGTTCATCTGAGTCCAACAGCTGCTTGGGTGTGATGGCAGGGAAATGAATGCTGGTAAAGATGCCATCTAAGTAGGAGTGGACTGATGTTTGCTTGGAGACTGATTTTAAATGAGTGATAATTAGTGGATGTAGGATCTAGGCAAAGAAAAAGAAGAGGAATTACTAAAATAATCAATTATTAAAATCTTAAGGCATTAAAAGGCATAGTGGTTTGATCTGTTGTGCCTCAACAAGAAGGTTGCGGGTTTGGTTCCCAGCCTGGGGCCTTTCTGTGCAGAGTTTGCATGTTATCTTGTGCTTGCATGGATTTCTTCAGGGTACTCCGGTTTCCTCCCACTGTCCAAAGAGATTTGGACAATAAAAATTAGGTGACTCTAAATTGCCCGTAGGTCTCAGTGTGAGTGTGAGTTGTTGAGTAGTTGTTTGTCTCTGTGTGTTGTCCCTGTAATGCACTGGAGACGTGTCCAGGGTGTACCCCGCCCTCACCCAATGTAATCAGGGATTGGCTCCAGCACCCCCTTGCAACCCGGAAACAGATAAGTGGTATAAGATGAATGAATGAATGAATAAGATGTGATGAGAGACTGTTAAAAGTGACATGAATTTTTAGTTTTTTTCTTTAAAACAACATCAATTCTTTTTTTAATTTAATGATGAACTTTTTTGAAAAATGTCTCAGTAATTTACTTATTCAGTCTTACTTTCTTTAAAAAAACAAACAAAAAAAAAACCCTACAATTATCAAACAGGTTATTTTTCATAATCCCTCCTGTTAAGTGCCAGACTGGACCAAAAGTTAGCAACAGATCCTTCAGTTCCAGGAAGTTCTGGCATGGGGCCTCCTTGGATTGGATTGAATCTGAGGAATTTTGAGCTAAATGACAACTTGAACTGTTTGTGGTTCCTGAACATTGTTGCAGTATGGCAGGGAGCATTATCCTGCTAAAAGATGCTGCTGACATTAGGGAATACTGTTTCCATGAAGGGCTGGACTTGTTCTGAACCAAGTTCAGGTCAGTTTTATGTATCAAAGTAACAACAGTGAGCATTGCATTGCCTCCACCAGCTTGTCTTCTTCCCATAATGCATCCTGGTGCCATGTCTTTCCTAGATAAGATAAATGCACCCAGCCATCCACAGGATGTGAAAGAAAACCCGATTAATCAGAAAATACAGCCTTCTCCCATCGCTCTGTGGTCTAGTTGAGGAAACCAGACTTCAGTGGCCAGCTCTTATGCTTTGTATAATTTAATGATTAAAACTATGTGTAGGCACAAAAACCATAAAAAACAGACTTATTTTCATCAACGTCCTAACAACATAAACATGATTTTGTTTTATAAATGTCATTCATTGGATAAGCCTCATTTCCACTCCCATAATGAGCCAGAAATAGATGAAGCCTTTCCTTTAATCCGTCAGTTTTTAAACAGTATCATTACTTGTGTCACAAATTGGCTAAGAAAAGAATGACAAAAGAAATCACTTCAATCTTCAGTAAACATTAGTACAATAACTCCAACTGTAAAATCGTGTTGAATGCTTGCTGAATTTCATTTGTCAGGTCCAGGGACGACTTCATTAGACTGTTGACATACACAGAAAATTGATCAAATTATATAATAATAATAATAATAATAACAATGATAATATAATAATTGAATAAGTATTAATGTTTGAACTGTTTATTTTGGTGTAATATATAGTACACAATGAAGAAGTAGTATTAAGCAATACTAAAGGAAACTTTTAGCTAACAAAAGCAATTATTTCTGTCCAATAGTTTTTTTCTGTTGGTTCATGATCTGTACTGCTTTTACCATTCACAATAACAATACGGACATTGCAAGTCGCCATTTAACCTAATGTACATGTTCTCGGACTGGGGCAGGAAGTCGAGTACCTGGAAGGGACCATCAAGGAAAGGAACATGCAAAGTCCACACAGAGAGACCCAAAATCAGTGGTCCAGGAAGGTTTATAATACAATATGTGTTATGCCCCAGCCCAGGGGAAACCAGGTCAAATATAAGTGTGACTCCCCTCTTTCCCAAGGAAGACCCACGTCAGAGATGCTGCAGTCCAAAAAGTGCTTTTATTTAAATAAGTGACCAGGTAGAAAAGGTGTCAGGGAGGACACAGCCAACATAACAAAAATAATCAACTAAGGTTTGAAGTCTAACCTGACATAAAAAGGAAAAATAAAGATAAGCAGCTTCCCTCCTTAATCTGTTACGCCTGATCGGCCAGCCAAAAAAAAAAACGAGAACAATGAGACATTCAAACACCATAAAATACAGTGAAAAAGGACAATGGTGCAACTGCAGCACGGACATGTTTGTAGTCTTATGAAAGGAGAAAAGCCACTGAATTGAATGATACCAAACAATCGTAAAACTACACCGCCCAGTTGAGGTCAAATCCCTCCGTAAATATCCTTACCTAAGGACCCTATTACGAAAGGTGGAAGTAAGGTGCTGGTGCACATAGCGTGGTGCGTAGGGTGCGCGAGTTAGTAAGTGAGGTTGGGGGAGTTTTTATAGCTGTAAATTTTGTTACTACTATATTTAAAGTTGTTATAATTATAGTTGTTATAGTGTTAACGTTGCTGATTCCACTGGAAGTGGAATGTAACCTGTTTGGGACACTTGGCACAAATTTGGCCCATTTGGCACAGATTTTGTGCCAAATTGTTACAAACTGAGTACCTGCCTTGTGGTATCCTTACTACAACCTTGGTGGAGTCTTTACAATTTGCTAAAATTTTATGACATTTGTTAAATGTGTAGTCAACGAGTGGCTGAAGGGGATCAATGGTATCTGTGTGCCTGGAGTCATTGTTAGCATGGTGTTATCCTCTGTCAAATAGGGGAAAGACACAGGCAAGGATAAGAAACTTCACATTTCTCCTTTGGTTTATCCAATTTCCTTGGGCATAGTAACAGTTAAAATATTTTTTGACACTGGGAATAGATTCTCTGAGGTCTTTTCAGGAATTTTTTCCTGAAAATGTGGTCAAGGCTTAACAGGTTAACAAGGAAACAAGAGAAAAAGGTTAATGAACACAAATAGCTTCCCTCCCCTGCAGTTACTAGGTGTACTATTGTAACAAAGAAGAAACAAAGCTACATTGGTGGTAATGCAGAACATCAGGTGTCAGTCCCATGGCAAAAGTGCAGCACAGCCCAGCATGGTCAAATTTTGGGAGTAGGAAGGAGTCACACCCAGCACAGGTGGACTTCCTGTCACAGTTCTGTCACCCCGCTCCCATTTAGTACTTATCCACTCACCTCTGCCTGCCAAGCCACACCCCCTCATTAAGCCAAATCTGCTCACCTATGAATACAGCAGCTCCGCATCTACTGCTATCAGCCCAGCATATATTCATCGTCTCAACACTCACTCTTTTGCCAGATTTTTCTTCGCTTTTCATGCAAGAGTCTCCAGCACTCACTTCTGGACTGACTCCCTGTTGCCGACCCTGCCTGCCTACCATGTCTTCAGCCTCTTTGTTCTGGAACCTGTCTTCCTGGAACTGCTTGGTGATCTGCTCCTGAGGATACTTTACCTTCTCCTACCCACCACTGAGTACAAGGCAGCATCTATTGCCCTGTTCTGCTCCCCTGCCCTGCTTATACCCCTATGCAACGGACCCCTGTACTCATCCAGGAACTCTGGACATTCCCCAGGGCCTTCCGCTCCTGCTTATCCTCCATCTGTCTGTTTATCTGCTGTGGTCACCAATAAAGGTCATTACCAACTGTCCATCGCTGTTTGTGCTGCATTTGGGTTCTTAAACAAGTCTGTTGCACTTCCCTTTTAAAGAGAAAACCAGCCAGCCCTAGCTAATCCCACCTCTCCACCTGGAAGAGGAAATTGGCCACACCCACACATACACATACTCCAACCCAACCTGTGAACGAGGAAGGCAAACAATCTATACAAATGACCTAAGGTCATAACAAATGTAATATTGTATAATATGATAGTATGAATGCAAGCTCTTTGAAGTTGTCTGTTCAGTTTTAGGTTGAAATTTAGTGTTTCCTGTTTATTTTCCATTTCCTCTTCACTGTATCAAATTTAGCTCACTGGGATATGAGTACACAGGGTCTGTGTTCATACACACTGATTCACGAATAAGAAGTGGTGTACACATGATATTTGTGTCCATGCATCATTCAGAGATTTCTAAGACTTGGACAGTGCTAGAGTTTAGATCATTACATCCAACCTCTATTGTGCATGACCCCATAAAAAAAAAAGTCATGTTGAAACTTCAAATTAGTTTTCTTGATGTCATTGAAATAATAAAAAAACTGAAGATTTGAACTTGGAGCTGTTGATTGATTTAATTTGTTTGGCTTAATCTGACACAGCACCTCGAATATGTCAGATCATTTTCCATCCTGCAGGAATACAAATGATGATTAAAAATAATGTGGTGTTTTTGTTGTCATTCATTCAATCATTCATCTTTTACCGCTTATCCATTTCCAGGTTGGGGGGCGAGCCCACTTCACATTGGGTGAGGGCGGGGTGCACCCTGGACAGGCCACCAGTCCAGTGCAATGCCAACACACAGAGACAGACAGAGACAAACAACCACTCACACACTCAGACCTACAGGAAATTCAGAATCACCAATCAATCTAGAACTAAATGTGTTTGGACTGTGAGAGAAAACTGGAGAACCCGGCGGAAACCCACGGAAACACGGGAAGATGCAAACTCCGCACAGAAAGGTCCCAAGCCCGGGAGTCGTGCTGCCCATTTTTGTTGTCATCCACCTATTAAACACAGAATCTGGAATACTTCACAAGGCTAGTTAAAATCCTCTTCCAGGGCAAAATTGAGGGCAGGGTCACAAGTAACTGAGGAGAGGAAGAATGAGGACTCATGAAGAATAAAGGAAGATAGAAGGATGAAAGGAAGAGGAGGAGAGGCTGGAGAGAGAGGGAGATAGGCGAGGTGAGGGATCTGGTGATGAAGGAGTGGTTGGGATAAAGAGGGCATTGTGGGAGCTGCAGCATGCGAGCCCTGGAGCCCTCCTGCTCCCCTCATTAGCCACAGTGGTGATCTGGGAGAGTGATCAAAGGCTGGGTGTGATCAGGCTGGCACACAGCTGTCACACTGTCACCACCAGAGTGAGGCTGAGAGACACTCACACAGACAGAGACACAGAGGGAGAGGGAGAGAGATGAGGTTGATGGGTGTGTGGTAGCATTGAATTTAAACTGGAGGAGAAAGGAGAGAGGGGAAAAAGGGTATGGGGAAAGGAATGAACAGAGGGAAATTGAAGAAGCCTGAAAAAGAGAGGGGGCGCCTTGTGGAACTGGAGAGAAAAGAGTGGAGTGGAGTGTACAGCAGCAGAAGAGAGGAGAGAGGCAACATGCAAAAAGGAGCGGACTGGAGAACAGGATGCAACAAGAGATGAAAGTAGAGGGAAAAGGAGAGGAGGGGCAAAAGGGATGTGGAGGAGAGAAAGAAAGGGAGGAGAGAGGAGAAGAAGCAGGGAGGGAGCTACTGTGGCTTAGCTCTTTCAGGCTTCTCTATGTTTTTTCATCCCTTTGTGGTATTTGTTATAAAGTTGTCATTTTCAAAGATGTCACCAAGTCTCCTCTTTTCCGGAATCAGAGAACCTCAGCTAATTATTGATGAATTCATTCATTCATCTTCTACCACTTATCAGTTTCCGGGTCACGTCGCCAATCCCAGCTCACATTGGGTGAGGCCGGGGTCACCCTGGACAGGTCGCCAGTCCATTGCAGGGCCAACACACAGAGACAGACGGAGACAAACAACCACTCACAGTCACACTCAGACCTACGGACAATTTAGAGTCACCAGTCAACCGAAACATGATGTCTTTGGATGGTGGGAGGAAACTGGAGTACCCGGAGGAAACCCACATAACCGAGAACATGCAAACTCTACACAGAAAGACCTCAGGCCCGGGAACCGAACCCACAACCTTCTTATTGTGGGGCAACAGCGCCAACCACTATGCTGCCGTGCTGCCCTTAATTATAGATGTCACTTTATAAAGATTTCTCTCCACTGTAATACATCCCGTATTACAGTGGAGAGAAATAAAACAAGCTCATAAAACAAGAAAAAACAAACAAATAAATAAAAAATAATAAAAGACTTTGAATTTGTCTTTGTTTTGTAAATAAAAAAAAAACATAATAACCTAAAAAGACTTCAACACAGAAAGTTCCACACATGTTTGTTGTTCTAGAGCTGATTTAAAGCTTCTATCTTTATCTGATCAGGAGCTCTGCTCATTCTTCCAATCAGTAATGATGAAAAATCAGCTCCAGCCTCTAAATGCTCTTAATATCTTAATTTCCATGTCGCTCTGTCTTTATTCTGTCAACAAAATAAACTCAGACCAACTTCTCATTGAGAAATCAGAAGAATACTGGACTGATCTTTGGCTTTGTCTGACATCTAGGCCTCCTAATGAGACACTGATTGGCTGTGACATCACCCCCTGGAGGCAATAGGAGCATCAGATGAGGGGATGGGACAAGAAGTCACTAGCAAAGACAGTGGATGAGACTTGATGGATAAAAATGGAGAACATTGTTCACAACTCCAAAAGCCAAAGTCAGTGTTACACAAAAAATCAGTGTTTGTTAGAAAGAGCTGATTCTCTAGTTCAACACACCTCTAGCTCAAACAACTGTGGGACAATTGCACTCTGAAAGGTCTTTTCAAGCATACACACTTCTCTGGGGAAGAATGTTAAGAAGCAGAGAAGAATGTGTGCTAAAAATAGTACTGGCTCTTTCACCTTCCAATTTTTTTTTGTTGCTTACATTTAATTTGTAACAAAATAATGTAAAATTATGAGTAAAATTAATTTCTGATGTAAATAACATACATTATAAGATTTGTTTATTATTTATATGGCCTTTCTTTTGGCTATTTAACACATGGAACTTGGAGCATAATGCTACAGATAATAAATTACAAAGTACAAAACCCCAGATATCCAACTCAATTAGAAAAAAGGTCCAATCTCTAATTTAATGTATATAATTTATGAACTTTTAACTTTTTTCAGAGCCAGATCATTAGCAAATGACACATCATTAGCTAAAGAAACAGAGAAGAGACAGAAGTTAAAAAAATATAGAAAGGCAGGGGGGAAAGGGAGAGAATATAAGATGGAGGAAAGACAAAAGGAGACCGAAGGGGTCAAAAGGAATGAGAAGCAAGGAAGCAGTAAGATGAAAAGTACATCCATCATGGATTCAAATCAGTCTCCTCATTGTTTCTTCTCAGCCCTCCACTAATCTGACAGTGCTCCAACCCAACCAAAGACACAAAAGCAGCACCACATCTTCATCCTGTTATTCTGTTCCCATTCTAATCACCTTATCCTCTACCTGAAGGAGAAGTATGATGGGATGGAGAAGAAGTAAAGGGGGGAAATTAAAGGGGGAGTGAAGGAGGAGAAGAGAGAGAGAGACAAGACTGGCCTCAGAATCATTCGCTTTCACTGGCTTGCTGGTAGAACTAATTAGGTGGGATGATGCCAATGCAATGGACCTTCCCCTAACTGGCTATGGCTCTTACTGACGCAATGCTTTTAAAAAAAATCTTGAGTTACGGCCTAGTGGCAAATCGCCATGAGTCACTGATTGGTTTGTAAATTGCCTTTTGGGGGCCTAAAGTTTGTGAGTTCTTGGCCATCTTGTTTATATATATATATTTTTGTTGTTGTTGTTTGTTTGGTTTTTTTTAATTGAATAAGAAGAAACCATATTTGGAGGAGAATGTGGAGCTGGGGTGAGGGATGCCATTTGACCCTGTGAAGAGTCGGTCAACCCCATGATAGCCACAATGCATAATATATGGGTTATTTTCCACATGTCACAAGTTTTTGTTGAAGACTTGAAAATAAAGGCTGAGACCATAAATTCATTGGGAAAACATTTAGGGTAATAAGGTGATAAATGGGTTGGGGCTGATTTAGATGAGGGGCGGAAACTGAGAGTAAGAGATGGTAGTAGACAGTTTTTTTTCAAATCCAAATTAAGTTAGTTGAATTGTGATGTATTCTTGACATTATCATAAAGAAAACTTTGTTGGGCTGTTGCCCATGTTGACCATGCCCTTCTTTCAAAGACGATTTTTCTATCGAGGTCTGATATCTGCTAATAAGATCATTCTGATTATTGTGAAATCAAAGACAATGAACTGACAAAGCAAAGCCAGAGTGAGAGCAAGACAGAGAGAGAGAGAGCAAGGGAGAGAGAAAGAGCAAGACAAGGGCAAGAGCGAGATGGCCTTTTCCCCCTCATCATTAATTATGACCGTCTACACTTAGAGGTCAATTACCATAAATCAAAGTTAAAATAATAAGCCCATCAAAGCCTTGGTCAGTCATTGGCCTCTTCTGTCTGATCACACAGCTTCATCATGTTTTATGTTCACTATATCAAACGGCAGAGAGACAGCGGTGGGGGGCTGAAAAAATTTATTTCCTTTCCCTTTCTTCTCCTCTTTCCCCTCGCTATGGACTAGCTATGACAACATGGTGAATTTGGGGTGAACAGATAAAAAGAAACAAATCAATAAATACTTTTAAAGATTCTTCCATTTTGATTTGTTTTTGACTATTGTAGAACGGTCCAGAACTTTGGTCCATAGTCCCAAAAAAATGACCACCGGCATCACCATGCTGAAACAATAGATCCCCTGACTTTTTATTAATTGGCTAAACATCATCAAATAGGTGTAAAAGGAATAATATTCCTCTCAGAGAGGTTTTTCCAACCCCAAGTGAAACATGTTACGCTGTATAAAACTGCAAGTGAAGCGGGCTTGGGCGCCCCATAGGGGCTGAGCCGCAGCTAATCAGCCCTGATGTTAATACGCGCTAATAGGTTAGTATAACAAGTGGGAGAAAGAAAAGCACAGGGTGCATTAGCATGCCAAGAGGTAATTAGCAGGCTGCTGATTAAAGGAGGGCCTAAAGCGGGACTGAAAGCTATATGAAGAATTCTTGTTTAGCTCAACTCAAGGACAGTGCGAAGACAATGAGCAAACATCCAACAGGCTAGTGTCAGGTTAACGCACGACCGGTCGTGTCATGCAGAAATACACACAACACATTTATTAACTTCTCGTGTGTGTCCGAGCGTATGAAATAGACTCGCTTCCAGGTGTCCTAATATTCTTGGTGTGTGTCTATGTGGATGCATTTGTGTGTGTGTGTGTAAGAGAGAATGAGATAAGAGAGAACCACAAATATGCACACAATCTCCATTTGAATGTGATGCATAAATGTGATATGACTGAAGCCACTTTCATGCTGTAAAGTCAAACTCATAACTGGAAACTCCTCATTACCTTTGACCTGAAGAGCACTTAGCCTTTTTACAATACACACTTGTGGAGATAGTTATACAATCAGCCAAATTTGACATAATTCCCCACTTTTAACAATTTTTTATAACAATTTTTTATGATTCATAACTCTGTGCACGACAATATGAGTAAGTGTGGACTGAATATATACTGTATATGATGAGTAAAATTAAAACTTATACATTATCAGACTATGAAACATCTACATACAAAATATACGGCACATGATAAAACCAATGTTTGCCCTAGAAAAAAAAATATAAATAAAGGTCCCAATAAAATGTAAAGGAAAGTAAATGCTCATGTCTGATAAGCAGAAACAGAGAAATGAACACAGGCTGTATTCAGAAGCTGATCCTCACAATCAGTCAGGACGTCTTGAACTTTGTGATGTCACAACAAAGCAGACTCAACTCTTAGCCGTGCCTTGAGCTCAGCCCACCCAGACTCACAGTATAGTCTTACAGGATTCAGATTTCCTGTGCATTGCTTTGAAATCTGCTATATTTTTCTTTGATCGCACAGAAAACAGTCAGCCAATAAAAAGGGAGAGCCTTTCTTCTCATTGGTTGACCAAACATTTGATGCTAGAGCTCTGGAGAGAAATCTGATTGCTTTCAATACTTAGCGCAAGAAATATATTCCTGTTTCTTATCATCAGGTGTCCCACAAAACACCAGCAGTGGTGCTCTCTAAAAAAATCCCCAAACCACTTTGTTTTAGTTTTCTATGGTATACTTTCTGTTCAAAGTTGGTCGATGTCACTTTATTCTGAGATGAGCAGAATGTTCCTATTTTTCACCTTCAAAAGTGAAGTAATTACTCTTTACACTTTTAGGTACTAAAACTCTGTTAGATATGAATTTACTCTAGAAGGGTCTTTTGATACTTAAGCTGCAGCTCTATGTTGAGATTTAATCAATATTAGCACACATTTTTGGGCGAGATGTCTCATTGATTTTGGGGCAAGCAGCCACATGTGACAACTTGTTGTATAAATAGTCACATAAAACATGCTCAAGAAACACTGAGAGAGGGAGAGAGGGGAGGATTAAAGAAGGAACTGAAGTAAGGAAGGAGAGAAGAGAATAATAGGAATGATAATAATGAGTTTCAATTTTAACTGAAGCATCAGACAGTCGCCTAAAGGAGATTTAGGTGCAGCATGTGAGATGCAACAAATGGGCCCATGATGCTTGCACATCAGGCAAGGCAAATTATGTGTGCCAGAATCTTACCTGCAAGTACGAGTCTGAGTAGTCACACGCAGATTTTTTCTTTTGACTTTTCCCTATTTGGGGTCGCCATAGCAAGTCTGCTCTGTGACTTGCATGATTTATTTGGCCACAGTTTTAACGCCTTCCTGTCACAACCCAAATGTAAAAAATCTGCACTCACAATTAAGTGTTTCTGTTATTATTAGTAGTAGTATTATTAGTATTATTAGTAGATAATAATGTGAATGAATGAATCTTAATGGATCTATATACTAAAAGACACATTCATTCATCTTCTACAGCTTATCTGTCACGGGGGGTGCAGGAGCAAATCCCTTCTCACATTGGCTGAGGGCGGGGTACACCCTGGACAGGTCACCAGTCCATCACAGGGCCAACACACAGAGACAGACAGAGACAAACAACCACTCACACTCACACTCCGACCTACGGCCAATTTAGAATGATCATTTAACCTAAATATACATGTTTTTGGACGGTGGGAGGAAACCGGAGTACCCGGAGGAAACCCACAGAAGCACAGGGAGAACATGCACACTCCGCACTCCGAAAGGCCCCAGAAAGGCCCCGCAACCTTCTTATTGTTGGGCAACAGCACTAACCACTATGCTGCCATGCTGCCCAGACACGTTTCATATCAACCGTCAAACAGGTTGAATTATTAAATGACAGATGACACACACATGTTGTATACATTATATGGATGTGCTCCAAGTTTTATCAAAATCTATCTGAGGAGCACATAGCTTTAATAGATTTTAGAACAAATCTGAACACTTTTGGGCCACAATGAGACTTTTTAATGAAAAAATGACACTTAATGGGATGTGTTAGTTTTGAATCAAATGAGTCTTGAAGGGAAAACTGCACAAGATGACTTGTGGAAAAAATGCACTTCCACTAACAATATTACAAGGGATCCTGCTATATAAACATCTTCAAATGATTTACTAAATCAGCCACAATCTGAGGTCTGTCCTCGGGCACCTACTGTAGGAATTGAACCTTCAGCTTAGTTTAAAGTTGAGACATCCAGTAGCCTAATGGTTAAGGGTCCTCCAAAATTAACAGTACAAAATACAAAGAAAAAAGGGGAAATCATCTATTTACCACTACCTTACTGCATTTTTTATAAAAATATGTTTTCTGTTTTCACAGCAATTATTGCATTTATATATCTGAATTATTAAGTCCTACAGGTTTTCTATGTGGACGTGTGATGAATTTGTATGCCAGGTGAAATGCACTGTCATTAACAACTGAGACATCATGTGAAAATATTCTTTTTAATTTGGAAAAGCCTATAGACTAGTTTTTTAATTTGACCCTCTGTGCGAAAGCTCAATGGCCTGAACCCATCAATTGATTAACATTTAGATATTTAGAAACAAGTTTTATAACTCTTAATACATTTCATGCATTAAAACTATGCTGTGATATACACATTCTGAAGCATAATAGCAACCCAGATAAGCAGAAGTTATACACAATGTCATAGTTTATACACAGCATAAAATTATTCACAGTTTTTGCTAGTTATGTGAGCATGTTGCTCTGCTCTGTGTTGCGCGTTGTTATGCAGCCCGTAATGAGTGATCAGTAGCGTTTTTATTTGAATTGGCTTTGTGTAGGAGCTGAAAACTGAGTTTGATTCTGAGCTCAGATTAAAGGAGTTTGTTGAGTTTTGCATTTGCAGTTTTAGGAAAAGAATGAGAGGTTTCAAGAAATGAGTATCACAATTTTGGAAAAACTGTAAAAAAAAAACAAAAACATTTCCACTGCTTGTTTTCCTCATCTTTAAATTATACTATAACAGCAGGGTGTCTGAGGAGCTGACAGGGTCTTTACAGCTAGTCAGTTAATTAGGCTTTAAATCTAATGCAAGAGACTAGAGACCAGTCTTTAAAGTACAACTAACCTTATGAAAGTTCTATACATGTTTTATTCTTTTATATTAATCACTCTCTAAATGGCAGCAGAGCGGCATAGCGGTGAGCGCTGTTGTCCCACAAAAAGAAGTTCGCAGGTTTGGCTCCCAGGCCTGGGGCCTTTCTGTGCAGAGTTTGCATGTTTTCACCCTGCTTGTGTAGGTTTCCTCTGGGTACTCCAGTTTCCTCCCACTGTCCAAAGACATGCTTGTTTAAGTTAATTGCTGTCTCTAAATTGAGTTTGAGTGGTTGTTCATCTCTGTCTGTCTCTTTATGTTGGCCCTGTAATGGACTGGCGACCTGTCCAGTGTGTACCCCACCTTCACCCAATGTGAGCTGGGATTGGCTCCAGCACCCCCCGTGAAATGAATAAGCGGTAGAAGATGAATGAAAGAATTAATGAATGAATAGTCTCAAAACACTTTATAAACAGTTTAAAATCTGTTAATATGGCATAACATATAAAAAATAAAAGGGCAACAATGCTTATCAACTGACGAAATCCATAAAGACTTGGCAGTGTTGTTACCATAATGTATTATCACTAGTCATCCTCGTTATAATCACAGGGGTTGACTTACTGTTCACCATGATCTTTCCAAATAGTGAGTCTGCATGAGTGTGTTAAAACTGTGCAATAACTGGTTTATAATTTATATATTAACGTATAAAGTGTTAACAGCTACCGTAATATCCTAATTATAAACCATTTATGAATTCTTTATAAGGGCAGTCCTATTGTAAAGTGGTCCCAGCTGGTTTGAGCTCCTAAGAGCTTAACTGAGTATTTCATCAACTCAAATAGCAATGCTGCTGCTGCTCCTGTTTGTCTTAGTACTACAGCAAATATAGACAGGTATAGCAGGTATAATCGTATTACTTTAGCATTTACCCACCTAGATTGGTCCCCTGTAACAGTTTTCATTGATTCAAGCATTTAGTTGCTGACTTTTAAGGCTTTAAATAGCCTCGATTCCAATTATATTAAAGCTTCATTGATGTTTTTTTTCCCACCTGAGATTTAAGATCAGCGCATTGACCCTGCTGGTCACCCTGAGGTTAAAGTTTGTGACAGTCTTTTCAGGCCTTATCAGAGCCTCAAAGGTCTGGAACCCAGAAATCAGATGCTGTAACTCATTCATGCCTTTTACTGTAAATCTCAACCTTTCGTGATGTCTTACGTGCAATATGAATTCTATATAAATAAACTTTGATTATAATTGATATTCTTTACTACAAGCTTATCATTGATGAAAATGAATGCCTTGTAGGTGTTAGTGATGACAACTCTGTGCTAAATGGTGTCAAAGTCCTATGGCAGGAGCAACTTCAGCATAAGTGGACATACTTCAGTGGACTGGTTCTAAAGAAGAGAGGTAAACTTATCATTTATGGATGGTTTAGTGCTGATTTTAACCACTTGTTGTCCGTGAAGTGATTACATAAAGAGTGGTCTGGTGACATTTGAAGCTTTAGTCTATCATGTCTGCATTTGCAACAGCCTGCTTTGGCACTCTGTATGGAATCAAAATGCTCCATACTATATGGATTTCAAGCAGTGGCGGCTGGTGCTAAAAATTTTTTGGGGGGGCGCAATTTATACATTTAGTTTAGCTTCCTCCGTATTGTTTGTGTCCGCCATTTCGCTAAGCTAAAAAAGACCGGGAATGAATTGTCGATTCACATTAGATTAAAAAAAAAAACAACACATGACATGATGCTAATCGCTGATTCATTGCTGATGTTTCTTGGACGCATACGGGACGCACACAGCTGCGTCCCGTGAAGAATCCAACTCAAACCAATCAAAAGAGAGCTTCAGGTCACATGCTTATCAAATGTTCGAAGGCTTAGCCTAGATTTTGTTTCTCTGGTGTCCTTCACTTCAGGAAGTGAGTAAAATAAAATAAAAACCATTTAAGAACCAAATAAATATTTAAACAACATTTACTTACTATTGACAGTCACCCACAGACTGAAATAACACCATCTTTTAATAATTATTTGCATCTTACAACATGTTTGTTTTTTCTTTTAATTTGAATCTCTTGATTTGATGGGGTCGGCGCCCTAGCGCCCTCCACTGACCAGCCGCCACTGATTTCAAGGTCAGAAAATCCCTCCTTGAGGAGTGATTATCATTACTATCATCTTGCGCTGCCATATATCCTTACATGCAAATCACAGACTGTATATAAAATTTGTGGTCTCAGTCTCAATTTTCAAACCTTCTTTAATACAACTTGATTGGCAGGATAGAGTCCAGAGCAGGTCAGTTCCACCCCTCACTCCTTCTCAGCTTTATCTTTTTGTCCAAATATGGTTTCTTCTCTCAGCCAGAGTGTAGGTCCTGTGTTACCCTCCTGTCCCATTTGAAACCCTCGCAGGGCCCAGGTCCCACCCCTGAGCTCTCCAGCCGCTAATTCCAGACTCAGCCCAAGTCCCCTTCTTCAGCTATCAGTCAACTCAGTTGTTTCTCAGCTATCACAACCAATCAACCAATTTATTAAATTCCCACCAGATTTAACAGTGTGACATGCTAGATGCCATTTTAATTTTATACTCTTTTGATACTTTTACAACTGTAAAAGGCATGCCAAAGGCATAGAGAAGAGCTCACTGCGGTTTGAATAGAAAACACCCCTCCTCACTGTCCTCCCCTCTCACCCACTCCCTCACTCACCACTATTCAAACACTGTTGACTGTATTGAGCAATAGACTTCCCATTAAAACGTTCTAGATAACCATGAAAGAGTGTTTCATGGAAGACTAGAGGTTGAGCAAATATTCAATATGACCTTTTCTAAAGGCCTGTATTCCAATAAATACTAATTTCCTATTGATCTAATTAGCGCCTAGAGGAATTTGTCATCATCAATTATTGAAGGGTGGAGTGGGGATATTATTTATTAAGCAGTTCTTTAATTTTGTTGAAGCCACCCACTGATGTGTCCAGCAGTAAAGGTGGTGTACAGTACAGCCAAGCTACAGTGGCACATTCCCCTCAAAGGTTTGAACAGAGAGGGTCAGAATGAATATCTGTCTGCCCAGTGGAGAGCCCTGACTAACAATACAGCTGCTAGGAGAAATCTCAGTTGAACAAAAAATAAACAAGTGATGTTTGAGAAATAAATGGAATATAAAAAGTGAACATAAAGTAAATATAGTCTTATTGTGTACTACATGCCCTCCCTTCAAGCCACTTACAGGCTTATTCTGGATCTATTGTGACTAATTCCTATGGCTATCTGGCTAAATGTGACTATAGGGTTATATAGGGTAAAACATTAACTTCTGCCAACTATGAGCAAATGATGACAACAGCACTTGGCACCTAATCAAACTGCAGTTGGGCAATAAGGTTGCAATGGAAACATTCAATTTTTATTTAAATTGTTTTAGGGAGGTGTTGATTCAACTGCATGTAGTCCAAAAGGAGCTGTAGAGAAAAGTAAGGCCAAAAATTACTGTAGGCAAAAGACCGAGGCTGAAACAAGAAGAAGTAGTCTGGTTCTTGTTTTCCATGTGTTCACTGGAACTGGCCCCAGATGTGAATTTAGCCTTTGATAAATCATGCGTGGTCTATGTAGGTGGTTTGGCTAAAGACCTAGGCCAGAAGATGTACGATGGTATCTTTTCCTTTCATTGGATAGGAGAACAAGGCTCCTCCAACTGACAGTTGGGGACTGACTAAAACGTATTTGCAAAGTATGTTCTCTCTCACCAGCTAGCTCTCCCCTAACCAACATTGCCAAAACACAAAGCATAAATGTGGTCATAAATGGACAAGACCTAAAGAATAAGAAGGCACAAATGGACTGGCTGCAGTGTTCTCAGCTATCCAAAATGTGTTGGATATAGGCACCAATACAGATAACAGTGCTGTCAGGTTTATGGTCCTCTCCCTGTTATCATGGCTGCCGCAAATGAACCACGATGTATTTCAGCCTGTCATCCCACAGTGTAATTCTACCAGCTTAGACTATGTAATAACTACAAACTATACAGCGTCCAAGTGGACAAGCTATGAGCAGAATGGTGGGAGTCACAGATAGGGCCTTATCTAGCAGTTTAAATTTTAATTGTCATCTCCACTTCGCTAAGTTTCTCCCCTACCTGCACTTCAATCTTTAATGAAGATTAAAGAGTCCTAACAAAAGCCTTATCAACATGAGTGAGGAGGAGAGGAAAGGCCTAATCAAGTGTAGCCTCCACTTGCACACATACACGCACATGCACACACACTATTTTTGTAGGTACAGCATGAATTTAATACGCCAACAAAATTGAAAAAGATGAGGGCACACACACATCTACACACTTGAAGGCTCAGTGAGAATGCCAGCACATTCATACGTCTACAAAATAACAGACACCCACGCTACACAGGCCTGCAGGTGATAGGTGAGTTGAAGGTGAGACAAGGTAACTTTTGGCGTGCAATGGCAACAGCAGCCTCTGTGGCCCCACATGGTAATTACAGGACACCAGACCTTCAAATACTGTTGGGCTCGGGTGGAGGCACAAGTGTTTACGGACAGGAATGCAGGACCTGCATTATCTTCTGAACCAAATTTGAATTGGGCCAGATGAACCAGTCACACCTTAACCTAAACTTACAAGGCTGTATATCAAAATGCCATAGTACTGCCTTATTGACAAGCACCATAATTCCCAGCAGTAATAAAAGTCATACAAATGTGGAATATGAGGAGTGGCTGAAGAGTTGAGACTTATATAAAGTAGTCCATACAAAAATGATGCACACACAAGGGACACAAATGCAAGTAAACATACATATTTGATTTGATGTAATAACGACACACACCCTCAGACACACACCTAAGCCATCTCAAATCAACGGGTAATAGAAGACGTCTCATTAATATAAGCACTGTTAGATATCACCCTATCAGAAGGGATAGGAGCAAAATTGATTTCCTGGATTCAATACCATGGCACAATCATGCCTTCACTAAAACAGGATCACACACTCCACAGCATTTATCAGATAGAGGATGCTATCTTCATCAGTCATATTATTGCAGACATCTACAGATGAAGCAAGCATGTATGAGCTACTCATGCATGCACATATGAGCGAGTGTGTCCACACACACACATGGGCTGTGAAGAAAAAGTTTCCATGTTGCTGCATGTCGCATATTAGTGGAAAAGAGCAATATTGGCAAGCTTTCTCTCTCTCTCTCTCTCTCACACACACATCCTCCCATAGAGCAAGAACAGGAATCACACCAAATCAGGACTAAGTGGATGTGACATATGGGGAGATGAAGAACACGCTTTTTTTATTTGTACTGTGTGTGTGTGTGTGTGTCTGTGTGAGAGAGAGAGAGAAAGGCAGACAGAGCTTACTTTTTAAATCTCTCTGTTCCTCTGTGTTGTAAACTGTGGAATGATAGCAGGGTAAAAATTACTTCTGTAGGAACATGCAAAGCTGTGTAAATGTGTGTGTGTCGGTGTGAGTTTGTGTGTGTACATTTCCCTCTATGCGAAGTTTAAGGTGGCAAATGGGCAAATGTGAAGCAATTCAGTAATAACTAGCAACTCTGCATCTGCAGGCAGCGGAATCCCGTACGGGTGTCATATGTAAAGTGCTTTCCACTGAGCAGAAATTACTCCCGTCTGCCCTCCTCACACACACACACACATGCACGCACACGCACATTCGCACGCACATACACACATACACACACGCAGAGTCACATACACATATCTAGATGGCCAAAAGGGATGGAGAGCAGGAGGGAGGAAGGGAGGGAGAGACAGAGAAAAGCTGACTTAAACATTTTTCTCCATTTCACAAAAGTAGCTGTGCTGTTGTCAACATGATGAATGAGAGAATAAAAAGAGAGAGAGAGGCATAGGAAGAAAGGAGAGGGGGAGTTTTAGAGGAGAGGGGAGGATGGAACTGTCTGACCTGAGGATGTGACAACAGCTGTTGAACATTTTCAACGTAATATTTTCTAACTGATTACAAATGTGGGTATTTTTCTCATGCTAATGGAATCTGAGCAAGAACAAACTGCTCTTGCACACACAGACCCACATAAACAAACACACACTCATTTATGACCCCGTCTTGCTGCTGATTATTAAACAGGTGAAAAGTGCCTGCCACAAGCAGCCTCGGCATTGTAACATGGACTGCAGTGTGACAGACACACGGGCAGGGCAGGAGTGAGTGTAAGTCAGTGTGTCATGATCTGAAACATGATACACAGACACGATCACACACTGTCAAACCACTGACGTCCTGATTTTGATTAATGTTAATTGTATCTTAGACTTGAGGGAAGTGCTTCCCGGTGAATGTTCAAATTCTCTGATTCTCTGTCATCAATGATAACGTACGTCGAGAATAACGTACCATCAGTCTGATCACATTGGTGACCTCTCTCTTGAACTTTGACCCACTGAGCTTGATAAAGTCGTTACTTAATGCTTACAGTACAATGGACATTTTAGGAAATTCATGTTGGTGTGTCTTAAAAAGCAGTAAAATTGTGGGAAACAAACCATTCATGTTCTTTCTTTCTATTCTTGACCGTTCAAAAGAATGTAACCACATTGTTATTGTAACAATTGTACTGTGTAGCTTTGAAAACCTGACCGAGCTGTGACAGTGGTAATGTTCACACTGGCAGCCTTATTGCTCAATTCAAATTTCTTTCTTGCTCAGATTTTTTTATGCAGCTGTTTACATTGGACTCAAATGTGAACTGGTCCTATCCCTGATGTGACCGGAAGAAGAGCAACAAGACTTCATATACAGCACTTTGTGTACGGAAGTAAAAAAGGAGAGGTCAGCAATAACAGACATGGAGGCCACAGAGTTAGCATTTATAGTTTAATAAGGTCTAATATTTCACTTTCATTCTCCATCCACCATGTTTGTTTTAGTTTTGTGGCTCCCTCCTGCACCATTGTCAATCTACAGTGACGTTAAAATCGCACTGAATTCCAGATACGGGTTGTATGGCTGTAGAGACTGAGCTCACATTTAAAAAAATCTGATCTGTATCTAATTTAGAACCACATATGAAAATGGTACATATCTGATTTGAAAAAATCAGATTCCATGTGATTTGGGCCATTCGCACTCATTAAACAATCCAATTTGGGACACTTAGAAAGGAAAAAAATCAGACTCAGGCCAGCTGGGCCTGCTGTGAACAGTTGTGTTGCTGACAGATTGGACAATGTACCAGTAAGGTGACAGAGTTAACACAATCTAGCAAAATACAATGAAAATACAACTGTGGTGTATAGCACAGACTTTTTTTAGCCTGTTCAGCCATAACAGCTATATAGTTATTTTCACACTATCTGCTGAGTACGGTAAGATGTGATGCTCAAACTTAAGATCTAAAAAGATAAAATTGCTGCTGGTGCTGCAAATTGTAACTCAAGTTTAAAATTGGGAAGAAAAATCTGATTCAAGAAAACAAAAAAAATAAATGTCTTTTTTAATTTGGTGTCTTTTTGTAAATTACAGAGAGATTTATAGCTGGGAGCCTGGAGACTACTCACGCACACAGGAAGGTAGTCTGCGGGGACTTCAGTGAACAGCACCAGAAATAAGAAGCATTCACTGCTGAGAAGTGGTTCAATGCAACGATTGGACGACAATCTTTTCAGAAAGTGGTGCAACGAAACAGAGAATAATACAGGAAAGCTAAATATCTGGTACCACCTGCTGGTCATTGTTAGAGAAGATTAAACTGCAACACATCCACTGTACACACACTCATCTGCTCTTTTTCTTTTAAAACACAGCAGAGAAGAATATGGAACCAGATCCCACAGTGCACAAAACATAATGTGAGGCATAGAGAAGCAGCATCAAGCTTATTAGAGTGCTCTGTGAAGGTGTGTCTGTGTGCACGGGAAGAGGGGTTATTCATGATGATGCTCGCTGCTCACTGCCTTAGCGTTCTCCAGCCTATTATAACCAGTAAAACAACATGAATATTCAATGTGAAATGCAGCACTCCTCCGGATGGCCCAGATGACTCGCTAGTTGATTGTGATCCATGACAGCTGACAATCGGCCCATTGAAAGGACCATAACCTGGCGCTTGTGCGCTGATGATGGCACGAAGCAGCGGGCTCAAACAGAACCGTAATTGGACATTACTCCTGTGGAGAGAGGCTAAAAGCATCTCGACCAATCTTTGTGCTGACATTCCTCTTTCACACTCTTCTCCATTTCCCTTCATTCTGGCCAGCACTCCTTTAATTGTAATGGCTTTTCTGGGAGTGTTGAAAGCAGCTCAGAGACACTGGACACCACTTTAACAAATACAAAGAGAACCTTTGTCATTCACACCCCTGAGCTCTTGTTCTCTTTCCGCTTGTGTGTAGAAGCAAATTAATCCACAGTTTGTGTTTATTGAGATCCTTCCACCCTCTGCTGTCAATGAGTATTTGCACATGCATCGGCGTCTGTGTGTGTGTCAGATAGAAAACTATCATAGCAATCTTTCCTATTTAGGACTGTGGTGTGTATCTGTGTTAATAATGTAAGGATGGCTTTAACAGTTTATTGGCTGCTTTGTGCTATCACCATTAAGGCCAAGCTTTAATTTTTAACGAAGAGGAAACAAACTTTCATGGCTTCACTAACATTAACAAATGACTATGGGGTCGAATTCCACCAGTCAGCACAGAGCAATCAGCACAGAGCAATCAGCATCACAAGTAGAGTTTGAATTAGTTTGTGCATGGGGATCAATCACCAGTCAATAGTCACTGCGCTGAACGCTCCTCTATGTGGATCAGGCCCGCTATCTTGTCTTTGTCCATGTTCAGTTTTTCAGTATACGCTGTAGAAACTGACCAGTCTGTCCTGAATCAGCTGATGACAAATATGTGAAAAATGTAAAACAACTGTAGGAGTGAGATTGATTTCACAACCAGGGGAACAAGAGCTTCCATTAACCTCCGGGCAGCAGAAGACCCTTGACTTAATTAGATAATTTTTGCAAAGGCAAGTTTCATCAAGCTTTTACTGGGCAGCGGAGAAGAACACTTGTTTGGAGAACTCACTAGTGCTAAAGGCTGCAGATAGAAAAACTGAACAATTAATCACAGGAAGACTGACTGCCATTTGAATTAGGCTAAACTTCTTGTTAGTGATAGAACGATATGGTTTTTTCAGGCCGATACCGATACCGATTATTAGTAGTCAAGGAGGCCGCTAACCGATATTTGGAGCCGATATTAGTTTGCAGTAAAAGGGAAAATATTGGTGTCAAAATTTTGAATAATACAAACTCTAACACTTAGTTTAAATGCCTTTAAGGATATGTTTATTAAACAGTTTATCAGATTTGCAACCTGTTAAATTTTTTTTTTTTTTTTTTTTTTAATCTTCGACAATCGACATCTTTGTTTTAAAATTCTAACAAAAAGTGCATGGAGCTCCCAGGCTCAGCAGCATGTCTTATAAAGTTAAATGAAAACTTAAAAACAAATAAATTGCTCCCTAAAGTTTTCTACAGTAAATAAAGTTTTCAAAAATTTAAATATAACTGAAATGTTAATCTTTCACTTATCTTTGTTTTAAGTTCAAACTAAATCAAAAAGTGCAGGGTGTTCCCAGGGTCAGCAGCATCTCTTATAAAGTCAACTGAAAATTTAAATAATTTTCCGCCATGACACCCGGAAAACAAACTTTTTTGGCATCATGCGCCACTGAGCAACATCTGAGAAATGAATGGGCCCCGCCTTGGACGCTGTATCCAGTTCTCTTTATACATCCATGTTCAAAACATTCAGCAAAACTTTTTCTCCTCTCCGCCGTGTGTGAGCACAGCTTTCACTGCTGATTGGCTGTTACATGTGCCATGTCTGCGTGTAACCAATCAGATGGTCCTGTGGGTGGGACAATGCTGGAGACAGCGTAGTGAAAGCAGACAGAAAGTTTCATCAAAAACCTAAAAATGAGAACCAATCTTTGACTGTTGAGCTTCTCTGTTCGCAAAATGTCTGTTTGCGTTATTTTGTGCTTTTGTGGTTTTCCTCGTGACCATATGTTCTGTTTTCAAATTTGGGCCTTCAACATATACTCAATATTTTTGCCCACACTCAAGGCTGAAAAGAAAAAGTAAAAAAAAAAAAAGGATCCAAATATCCACAGCTTTATGCTCCTCATGGCAAGAAAGAATATAACAGTGTTTTTTCAGAGGTTTGAAAGATGTCATCTGAACTCACCAAAAGACCCACACACATTTCTTATCTTAATTATTTCTTTTTACATTACTTCTATTAACCCCTTTCAACCCACATTAAGTCTTTTCCATTTTTTTTTTCATGTTTTTCATCACGTAATTTCACCAAGTGCAACAACCTACATGCTTAGAATCGGTACAACCTCAGCAAATTATACTGTCACTCAATAAAGACTCATTGATTCATTCAGTATTTACTTCATGAGGACAGATGCAATAGGCATTGATAATTGTATAACAATTTTCAAATGCATTGCATTGGTCATTATCATACCGAATAGTAGCTCCAAAAACAATAAAAAACTAAAAAAACTAAACTAAACAAAACATCTTGATTTTGATCTTGATATTTTATGATAAAAATTCAACACTGAAAGTTGTACACATGTTGGAGTTGTTCTACAGCTCATTTAAAGTTTCTATTTTTATCTAATGAAGAGTTCTGCTCATTCTTTTGATCAGTAATGATGAAAAATCAGCTCCAAAGCCCCTATTGCTCTGAATATCTAATTGCCCATGGCTCTCTGTCTTTCTTCTGTCTAAACAATCAACGTAGAGCAACTTCTCACTCTGAAACAGAAAAATACAGGATTGAGAATACTGACTGTACAAGTAGCCGACAGTTAAGTCTCTGAATGAGACACCCTGATTGGCTGTGACATTACCCACTAGAGCCAATAGAAGGTTCCAATGTAAAGACATGACGCTAAACATCACTAGGAAAGATGGGGGATGAGAACCGTTGGATGAACACGCACCAGTAGAGCAGCAATGCTCCAGCTAAAGGGTGAGACTCATCTAAACCAACCTAACTTTGTTCACGAGTTTACTGATGCAAATAAGCATTTGTGACACTGTCAAACCGGAATTCTCAGAAAGCACATCATCAAGTCTTTGCCAGTTTTGGTTGGTTAAAGCTGATATAGCGTAAAAATAAAGGTTTTTTAGAGTCCTGAGTAATATTCCAAATGGGCAAACTAAAAGACAAAACCAACAGCTGCACCACTCAGCACCACAGCAGGTTCCCAAATCAAAGATGCCTGCCAGGTTTTGTCACCAACAGGCACACACAGGATCCAACAAAATGCAACATGGTAAAATAGTGAGAGGCTGTACATATGACAGACCACACAGCGTACGAGATGCAGAGTGATATTCAGACAGGTGTATACGACACTGTGCAGCATTAACAACCGCAGTGTTGCCTAGTGATGTGGTGTTTTGCATGTCTGTGGTTATTTGCTGCTGCTGCTGCTGCTGCTGCTGCTTTGGATTGTGTGTGGATATCTCTCTTATTTCCCTGCTGTGAAATCTATAGAAAGCAGCAGCTGTTTGATTGATATTGCTTAATATTGTATATTATACATAAAGTGTATGAACACCTGCTGTGTTCTGATCTTTTTTTGTCCCACTTATACAAGGTAGGCTGAATAAAAGATTTTGCCATCTTTAACACTGTTCAGAGTTAACGGTTGGAGAGTCAGTGATGGACCACATCTTTCTAATTACCCTTATAACTGCAGCTCAGTGGTCAGAGCACCTGCACAGATGGAGGTGGGATCTCGAAGTGGTTGTGAGAGTTTAGGGGCAAGCTCCACCTTCTGGGTGAGGCCTCTAACTAATGGAGAAAAGAATATGTTTGCTGCAGAGTTGCCAGAGACAAAGGGCAGGTATGCGTGTGGGGCGGGGCAATGGTTTTTGTGAATGTAAATTACTTTTCTTTACTCATTTTCCAAATGTTTCCACATCACTAAAAAGACTTCACAGTGATGTAGGGTGCCGAGCTTAATCATTGCTTTAATTCATTTGGTTTACCTGGACTTGAGTTTGTACTGTCTTAGGTACACAAACAACAATGTGGTGGCCAGCAGTGTCACAATGTGTCTGTAACAAGTGTCAACCAACAATAATTTCCCCCAGTGACTATGAGCTGCTGCTCTGAAGCCTCAACTTTATAATTTCAAGACATCATATTTGGAGGAGAAGATGGAGCTGTGGATGAGTGCAAGCTGGATTTGACCTGCCCTGCACTCAATCATGATTGTCATGCAGGTCACCAAGTGTAGCCTGTCACCAGGTAGCCACACCCAGATGCATACCCTGTTTTATAGTCTATCTTCCTCGAAACACAACCATGATTAAAAAAAAAAACATTGTGTTGTATTGAAAAACAAGAGATCATATCACATTGGGAAAATGTTTACTGAGCTAATAAATTAAGGGAAAAGTACAGCCATTTTCACATAGACCTCAATACAATCAGACTTCTTTTTACAACCAGCGGAGCCAACCTCTGATGGTCATTAAAGTGAACAGGTTTAAGGCTCCTCGGCACCCACTCATAGTCTATGTCCACTTTTATAGTCAGTCTGATGTCTGCAATGAAACTGCAGAGTAAAAAATGGAGAAAACACAACACTATAAGTGGTTAAAAGGAGAAATAAAACACAAATTATAAATAGAAGAATTTAAATTTTATTAGATTGCATACCATAAAAAACAACAAAGATGAATAACCAGCCTATATCAATAAAAAGGTTATTGTTGGCTATGTATACACATGCTGCCAACACCAATCTTGTCAGGGAGCTTCAAAGGAACTGCAACTCTCTCCAACAATGATCATCTCTTTAAGCCACGCACAACTTTCCAATTAGCTGCCGTGTCAGTGTAATTGGACTGCAGAGCCTTGATTGGGCCTGGAGGCCTGTTGACGAACACTGATAGAGGCTGAACCAGGCCAAGCTGTAATTGATATTATGGAGAGTGAGGAGGAACTGTGTGCACGTGTGTGTGTGTGGTTGTGTGCCCCTGTGTCTTCAGCTTATTATGCTTATTATAAATTCCTGTCTCTCCTTCATGGCATATGTTGATTAAACTGATTCCTGCTCAGGAATTTTTGCTCTCTGATGTTCAGCTCATTGTCTTTTCTAATGAGAATTTAATGCTTGCTTATAATGTAAATCCACAAAACAGCTTTCCGATCTTCATTTCTTTTGTCTGTGCAGTGTGATCTGGCCAAGCAAAAAAGAAAAAGGAAAAAAAAAAAGTAACACACAATGCTCTGTATCCACGTGAGGCAGTCAGAAGTGTACACACGCAATGGATTTCATACAGGTTGCTGGTGCAGAGGCAGCAGAGAAGCCACACAGGCTGTGTATGCGTCCACAGATCTAAGCTGGTTGTGATTGATCTTTCCTCCTGCTATTAGATTGGTATTGATGTGCCAGGAGGACAGATGGCCACACCTACAGCCAGGGTCACACTTCAGAAGCTCAAATTTAATCGAAATAATAATACATTTTTTATGATCGAACTGCACGAAGGTTTGGAAGTGAGAGGTGAGCTGCAGGTAGGGGGAGGTGGGGGGTCCGGGTGTGTGCTTATGTGCAAGGGTAACATTAGGACCGGAGCATTTACAGCCAACATTTACGAGCCTCCACTAAAAACTCATCATGCACGCAGTGGAAACTGGGAAACATAACGGCAAAACACTTTGTGTTTAAGGATCCAAAAAGCGACCACACAAGTTCATTCGACACTGGCCAAACAGTCAACACATCAACAGTAGGCATTTGAGCCTCTGCATGAATAACCGCTGCTACTAAATATTACACATCCGGGAACAACCTAGAGACCTCCATCCACATAATTCACCACCGCTACCTATGATAAAAACACAATCAGATGAAGCTTGTTCAGGGACACATTTCAAAATAAAGGCCAACATTATGAGTATTTCATTGATACTAATGCTGAAAAATAGAGGGATGAACGATAGATACAAAGGGGCAGGCTGGGCAGAATATGCCATTTTGCTAGATAGATAGATAGATAGATAGAGCAGCGGTGTAGCAGGAGCAGCAGAATTAAAAAGACTTTTTTGTGGCATTTAATATCCATTCATTGGCTGGACTGCTGACACAGTGAGAGCACTGCGCTCAGGATTTATAGCCACTTCTAATGGGCATGCCCAGAACCAAAGCACTGCAGTCAGCACATTCTCTCTCTCTATGCGTACACACACACACACACACACACACACACACACACACACATACTCACAAAGACAACCAGCTACACACACCCCTGGGTACCTGATGCCTGAGACCATGTATCAGTAAACCCACTGGATTTGAAAATGTATGCACAGATGTGATGAGTGTTTGCAACACGCACACATAAAAACACTGACCTGCCCAACTGGGGGTCTCCATGTACAGACGGCTGGTCTGAAAGAAGGGACCTTTGTGCTGCCCTGTAAGACAAAGAGAGTGAGACACACAAGAGAGAGAACGGAGAGTGAGAGGGTTAGCCATCGAAGACACATTTTAACAAACACTGGTTGTTTGAGGCAAATGATCCAGAGAGAAATTAGACAGAGGCCTGATGGTTTAAACCACTACAGAGCCACAAACAGATGAGCAGACTGTTATAGATCAGACAGAGAACACAGGTCAATATGGGTATGAATCCGCAGCGGGATGTTACTGCAGTTTTCAGTGTTCAGCTCATGAGAACCAAAGACTTCAGCTGTGTGAGATTAGACAGGATATAAGACACAAGCATATTACCATTTCCTACTGGAACATAAAAATAACAGATTGAAACAAGACTTATTGAATGAGGCTGGCTCTAATAAGAGAACTAATATGTTCCGGTACTTGTTTCATTTATGCTCATTTTAATGAAGTTTGTTGTGCTGCATACATACACATGCGTTCTCAATATCTTCTCAGCTATCAATGAATAAATGAAACATCTCTGTTTGGAGCGCAATACAATTCAGCTGCACAAAGCTCTCTGTTGAATCCACAACTACAGTACCAAAGTACGAACATTACTAGTGATTTATTAACAGGACTGTAGTATCCAATGTTGTAGGTGCACCAGGGCTGCCAGGGGCCCATCTCTCTTAAGGTCTTGGTCATAGTCTTGAAGATTTTCCAAAACATCATCTTCGATGAAGATTGAATGTAATTGCCATCCACTGCTGATGTTATTTGGCTGCTTTCTTGGTAAAAGTTAAAGAGTAAGGCAAGCTGCAAAATCCTGATTTTAACCAAATTAGCTCATGTTTTATTTTGTGAGAAGTGAGCTCTTCAGATAAGAAAATTAACATTTCTCTATCTATAGCAGCGTGATTGTTAGCTCTGCTTCGCTAAAAAATAATTGACTCAACGACTAAAGAATTATTGAAGTGAAAGCTGTGCAGAACTATAGATTTTTTTTTGTAAGTTCACTTTGCATTGGTTTGTGATTGACAGTCGATGATGGTGTTGTTTCTGTACTGTGAGCACAAGTTGTAAGGGCACCTTTGCAGCTGAACATCTAAGATAAAATTTATCCAGCAGATAGCTAATCCCCCCCAGCTAAGTGCTGCATATTTTTTGTAAACGCTAGCTAGCTATTTGTAACAGTTTCTTTTCTGCTCATCAGCACACAATGTCAAGAATTTTTTTCAAATTTTACTTTTAACAGGAAATAAACTAATAAGTTGCCACCTGGCTCAACTGCTTTGTACGTTTGCCAACATTCAACAGCAATACCACATTTACTACAGACTAAAAAAAGGTTTGTTCACAATCACTACAGCAAATGAGATGAAGCAATGCTGTCATTTTCCTTTGATTTGGGTTATTTTGTGGTACAGTAACTCAGATTTCACAGAAGCAGTTTTGTGTGTTTGTTTTATTCTTTACTGATTCATTTCGCAGTTGAGGATTTCCCCTGACAGTTTTTTTTTTTATTATTATTCAATAAGTTTACACTGGAAGGTTTAAATGACTAGTTTAATTTTAAACAGTTAATCTGATCTCATTTGTACTTTGCAACTAAAGGAGGTTTAGAAGCTCAGCAGGACTTGAGCTGATGGTTAACACGCCTCTTTCACAGCAGCAGCTCAGAATTCAATACAGAATATTATAATATATCAAGAACAGACAGATCAGTTTCTTTCTGATTTAATAGAAATCCGCTCGGAGATAAGACTTGCTTACTTTAGAGGATACATCCACAGCCACAGTGGCATTGAGTTCATAATCCAAAGATAAAACACTGTTATTAAAGGAAATAATATTTCATGCAGCCTATCAGTGACCACAGCCACAGATTTAATTCAGCTTCAGTGTACTGACAGAGATTGACACTTGTGTAATACAGTTTATCTGAAATCACATTAACATCTGGAGCTGCTGTACCACTGTCGTGATATATGTCTACACACATCTAAACATACACACACACACACACAGTCACAGAGTCGTGCTCCCAAGACATGGTAGGTAAAAACAAAACAAAACAAAAAAAAAACAGGAAAAGAAAAATGGAAAAATGAAAAATGACTTTTAAGGGGGGTTACTTCTGTAGCCAAACAGCTGCTGTGACAGCGGCACTCGGTGGTGTTGGTGGGAATGGAGTGGGGAAGGGGATATGGGGGGCACCACCTCTGACTGCTCAATGTTGTATTATGGTAATTAATGGGGTGTAATGTTGGAGGGAAGCCTATTCTGATTAAAAATTCATGCTGCAAGCAAAGGACATCAGTGACCGTGTGTATGTGAGCATCTCTTAAATGGTTGGCATTAATCTGATCTATAGGTCTAATCCCTCTTGTGTGTGTATGAATGTTTTTGTGTGTGTGTGTGTGTTTGTGTGAGTGTGTGAAACAGAGAGGCTGAATGAAAGAAATTGAGGTTTGGTTGCATTTTCAAGCTTGGTGATAAAAATATATATATATATCAGAGCTAAAACTGAAAAAACACAATAAATAGGAAAATAGAAAAGAAAAAAAACAAAAAACAAAACAAAAGATGAACTATGTTTAGATGGGGAACAGAGTGTGAAACAGTAATGAATCCATTCACAACAATGATGGAATACATTCAGCAAACAATAGCAAAGAGATAATTAGCTGTCAACAGAATGTATAATGCGCTTTTCATCTTTTCTTCCCATCCACTCTGAAGAAAAGCAGAAATATCAACACATTATTTAACAAATATAGACAAAATGTCCGCAGCAGATGTGTTTATCCTTCTGAAAGCATGCACAGACACACACAAACACACACAGACAGTTGTGCCAACTTAACCCTAATAAATACTTCGATTGGGTTACAGCGATACAAAATAAAAAAAACATCACCATGTCATTATATCTTGGAATAATGGTAAAAAAAATAATAATAATGAATGAAAAACTTGCATGTAATGCCACAGAGCCAGCATATTACCTAACCTAAAGCACCAGTAGGGGTTACCTGGGTCACACTAAGATCTGCATGGGTTTTCTCACTGTCACAGCTCATCGTATAAGTCAAACTGATTTAAGCATCATCATGATCAAAAGTGCAGCAGGTTGGGCCGATTGTGGAGAAATATCACTGGTGAGCAAAGTTCAATGAACGCAGGCAATACCAACAACACACTTGGTGCTATAGCTACCAGTAAGGCGAGCAGCTAATGTGGTCCACACATTGCTCACGTGCTAGTAGCCATTCACAATGAACGTGCTCATGGAGGCTGTTCATTGTGTAAGAAGTTTTAAGTCATTTAATTTCTAAACAAGTTAGGCCTGTTATATGTTTTGCTTTTATGTCCACACCCTGAAGGCCTCAATAACCTGCCGCACAGATGGCCTCTGGGCTCATTTCTTACAGGATGGCAGAATCCCAAACATGAACACAGCTTCATCTGGTACATTGTTTTACAGTTTCTCAAGTCTGTGAATGAGCCTGATGATTGCATATGTAGGGTGTTTGGCTTGCTATTGAGCCTGTCGTACTACTACTACTAACTACTACTACTAATAATAAAGATAATGAAAAAACAATAATAATAATTATAAAAAAAACAATAATAAAATGAAGCCTCTGAGATCTGAAATCAACTGGGTGTTGTGGTCTAAAACTACTTCCCACAATGTCTGTGCCCTGGAAAAACCTCATTTGTCACCAGTTTAATTAAAAGCATCTCCTCCTGTTGATGCTGCTGCACCTCTAATGAATAGCTGGAGGATAAATAACATTTAGAAAGGTAGACTGGGAGGAATGAAGGCTGAACGCTGACATGGTCAGAGGAAATTATGTCAGATATCAATGAGTGGGAGGATGCAGTGTGGTGACCCGCCCAGCTTTCACAGCAATGATACTTTGTCAGATCAACTGCTTCTGATCAGCTTGGAGGAAAGGCACTGCTTTATATATGTGTGTGTGTGTGTGTGTGTGTGTGTGTGTGTCAGGGCTGAGCACCTCGACTAGGGGCCCCTGGCAGGTGACTGGGCTTGATTCCATTAAGCAGCCAGTAATTTGGCCCATGGTTAATCAAATCAACTTTAATACCTCCAATCAAATTACAGCATCCTCCTGTGTCCCATCACACTGTGCCAGAAAGGAAGAGATAGAGTTATAGATGGAGGGAAAGAGGAAGACAGAATAAATGCATACAGGAAAGTTGAACGCAAAAAGGGCCAAATGGGTTTTTTGGAGAGGAGTGGTAAATCTGTGGTCACCAAGTGGAATGGCACACAATTGGAACAGGATTGGAAGGGGGGGGCATTCGACAGAAGGAACCGAAAGTAGACAAACACGGAAAGAAGGGAGGGGAGATGGAAATTAAGTAAAACGGAGGAATAGAGTGAAGAAAAGGAACAAGTCAGGAAGAATGGAGGGATTGGATGCGGCTCATGGTAGAGTTCCCTGTTTGACAGAACAGTAGGTGTGTGTGTGAGTGAGAGAGAGGGAGAGACACTAGGGCCATAGAGGAAATTGATTGCACCTCTCAGGACCAATAAGACAAAAATAATCACCCCCTCCTCCTCACTGTCATTTATACTGTGTATGTGTGTGTGTGTATGTGTGTGTGTGTGTGTTAGAGGGAGATTATTAAAACAATAAACAGGCCTCTTCTATTAAACATTAGTATAGCTGATTTCTAAAATGACAGATGCCGTGCAGTTTGCTTGATTATCCATTAATCAGTGAATAACACACTGAGGACCCTGTCATCGTAGTCCTCAGACACTAATACACTCTTGGTATGTGTCTCATAAAAACACAACAATATAATATGGCGCAGTTCCTGGGCCTGGGGCCTTTTAGTGCGGAGTTTGCATGTTCTCGGTTGCGTTGGTTTCCTCCCACTGTCCAAAGACATCATGTTTAGGTTATTGGTGACTCTAAATTGTCCGTAGAGCTGAGTGTGAGTGTGAGCGGTTGTTTGTCTCTGTGTGTTGGCCCTGTGATGGACTGGTGACCTGTCCAGGGTGTACCCCACCCTCACCCAATGTGAGCTGGGATTGGCTCCAGCACCTCCGCAACCCAGAAATGGAAAAGCGGTAGAAGATGGATGGATGGATGGATAATATAATATGGTTCGGTTCCTGGGCCTGGGGCCTTTCTGCGCAGAGTTTGCATGTTCTCCCCATGTCTGCGTGGGTTTCTCTGATTTCCTCCCACAGTCCAAAGACATCATGTCTAGGTTAATTGGTGACTCTAAATTGTCCGTAGGTCTGAGTGTGAGTGTGAGTGGTTGTCGGTCTCTGTCTGTCTCTGTGATGGACTGGCGACCTGTCCAGAGTATATCCTGCCCTCACCCAATGTAAACTGGGATTGGCTCCAGTTACCCCGCGACCCAGAAACGGATAAGTGGTTGAAGATGAATGAACAAGTGAATAATATAACTACAATAAATTATTTTTCATAATTATTTATTCACCAACTTTTTTGTTGATGATATACACTGGCCTACCCAGGGTCCCTTCATGGATGCTCATGATTATCCCAAATATGGTAATGAAGGAATATCAAAAAAAAAGGGGGAGGGACAAGCATCGTATAAGGACATGATCACAATTAATTCAATTAAGATGCAAATGAAAATTAATAATTTTAAGCATAATCAGATTCAGCACAGGCATGTGTTGTATTCACCCATTAGGAGAAATTACTTCAGTTATTCATGTTCAACTGAAAAAAAGTTTGGAAAAGAAAAGGATGATTAACAAGCAACCCTGGAAATAGTTTACAAATGCTTCTTGCCTGTCGTAATATTGTTGATCACATTGCACATAAAAGATTAGGAAAACTAGTATACAGACAACTGATTTGTCATATCCACAACAAATAAGACTGGGTACACGTTCATTAGAGCAAATTCTCAACAAAGGATTAATGTTGCATTTTATATTAGGATTGGGCATTAATGACTGATTAGGTGTGCATCATACTTTGATAATGTAACATGCAAATTTTTTTTTGTCTATTTAAATGTGTAGGAGCACAGACAGCTGAATCAGGACATGCATCCTGAGTGAGAAAGGTCTGAGGTGTGGTTCAACCTGCGGCTGCCTCCAACACCAGCTGAGGTTGTCAGATAAATGCAGAGAGAAATATTATGATAGAAGACATGCTGTATGGGGAAATGTTTCCCATTTAATCATCTGTGCTTCACCTGGTTGTACAACCCAATTTTTCACTTACATATCCCTTCTGTAAGGCTGCTAGGGACTTGTTGTTTGATGGCTTGAGGTACACAAAGATTTATTCAAGTAGAACTTAGCTACATAAATGTGATTCCATACTGTGATAATTCTCTGCAAATCATAACTCATTTGCTGACACAAAAAAAAAAGTCTTCATCCAACTAACAAGGTTTCTCCAAGCTTGCCCAGTCACTGGAGAACTGCCTGTAGGTCTCTACGCTGACAATGTAATGGTGCAAAAGAGATTGAAGACAAAAGATGGACATGGACAACACCTTTATGAGTCTGGCATTCAACCCCAACCTTAACCCGCATGGTTAACTTGATGTAGCCAAATGCTGACAATCAGGCTAGTACACATGTAGATTGCTCAGGAAGGAAATTGTAGAGCAATTATGAAAGAGAGAGAGTTAATGAAATCAGAATTAAGTACCTCAAAGGGATGCTGACAAGAACTTTCAGATTAGCTTAATCTAGTCCACAGTTTTGGACAAATTAGTATTTTGCTCTACATGGTACATCAAATGTTGCAAGGTTTGGTGGTTTGCAGAAGTCACAGAGGTGCTACAGTCTCAACAGCAAATAGTATCACCAATGTTATTAGGAAATGTGTCAGCACTAACAGACGCAGTACTATGATTGTCAGTAGTAGAACGGTAGTATGAGTTTTAGTGCTTTAACAATAGAATAATATGTACTGAAGCAAAACTTAAAAAATAATAATAATGATGATGATTGTTATTATTATAACTAAAAGTATAATTGATGTGTCTTCAGTGCTGGAACAGGCCTTCATGGCCAGAGCAGAAAAAATCAGTTTCCAGGCTTCCTAAACAACAGTGATGGATCAATAGTGGATCCAAAAAGTTGAGCTGAAGAAGTCCTTTTTCATCTAATGACCATGTAAATGCTCGCTGACAAGCGGTAAGGCAGCAGGCGGTGGTAATGCAACCAAAAGTTACATTAACAACAAGAAAAACCCGTTCAAGGAACAGTGTTAAACAGCAACCAAGGGAGCAGTAAGTCCTCCGGGCTTCGGCCAGTTCAACCAGTCAGCTTGACTTAATGAACAAATCAGTGCAGACTCCATCAGAGAAAATCTCACATTTCTATGCAAATTGTGTCGGAAAAAAAGTCTATATGTCAGCCACATCAGCAACAACACAATGAGTTGAAGCATCCAACCAGCACCAACTCTCTATGAGTGAATGATGATCAGACAGAAATCAGGAAGAAAAGGTCAGACCATGATTCAACACCCACAAAGTTCTTCCACTTAAATCAAGCTCATAGCATAAACATATAAACATATATTCACATTCTTTTATTCTTGTTTTTTAAAAAATAATCTGTCTGGGACTGTATATAGTAGTTCATCTAGTTTGTGAAGTTGCCATGACTGGGGGTTAGATATGGCGGCTAAGAGGAGGTTCTACAGATATATAAATGTGGTATATATAAATATAGTATATATAATTATACAATGTGCCTGATCACATTTTCATACATATACATGGGCATATGGATATATGAGATGCAGTGAAGAGTATGTGCATTATGTATGTGGAGATAGAAAGGAGCTTTATGTGGGCATGTGGTTGGACATATTGTTTTTCACATTCAACTGTAAAATTTAAGGATAAAAAAATTGGCAGACATGAAGTGCTCTGTTGGGTCAGTCGACAGGTTTACAACCTTAGAAACTTCCTGGATGTACTGCGAATCGAAGGTATTTTTCCCACCTTCAGTTAAACCACATATGCTGTCCTTTCTGCCATCCTCCCTAAAACTTTGCAGCACTTTCCCCAGCAGGTGTTTGAGAACCACAGCCCTGCAAACTAAAGATGAATGGTGGGAACCTGGACATATCTTAGCACCACCTTTACTAAACTACATGGCAAATGTTAATGAGCGCTCCCAAATGCCAGCACACATGGAGTATCGGCCTTTTAAATACACTGTCACTAATGAATAACAATAAATGCAACTATGAGACTATCACTGGCACTAACAGAAAGACAAAGGTGTGCAAAAAGAAGGAAAGCAATCTCAATGGGAATGGGAAAATGTAGGTAAGATTAGTAACAGAAAAAACAAGGATTAGAAGCTGGAAGGCAAAGATACACGGGTGTACAAGGAGGGGAAACGAAATAAAAGAAACAATGAAGGAAAATTGTAAAATCAAGGGAGGGAGGAGATGCAGTGAAGAGTGCGTGCATTATGTATATGGAGATAGAAAGCCTAATAAAAGCGCAGAAAAAAGTGAGAGAAAATTGCTGATGGGAAGGACGTAAGAATGAAAAACGACTAACTGTAAAGCCTCAAAAATAAGAGACAATGCAGACAAAACAAACGTACACCGCCACAAACAACAAAACGGCGCATAAATATTCACAAAGAACACAATGCTTTACTTCCAATTTGTGTTGATTTAAGAAAATGCAGGAAGCCGTAAAAGGTAAGAAAGATGTAAAGCTGCGTTATAAAAATCCATCATGTCATTGGCAAAAATCACTCCCGCTCTGGGAGGCAGGGAGAGAGTCATTAGCTGTTCATGCTGGGGACGGATGGTTGTTATGTTGAAGTGGGGGCATCGCCGTTTGCTTTGTGGCTTCAGGCAAGAGTGCTGTGAAAGTTCCTTATGGGTGGGCGGTTAGGGACGGGAGTGGTGAAGACACGAATCCTGGTTTTTACGGTAATGATGAGAGCTGAGCTGAGAGGATGTCAGCTGTTAATGCTGGAAACCCAGCTTCCTCACCAGCAATAATCCCGTAGATTGGGAGCTCCTTCGCACGGAGTAATGGGCCTTTTTATTTTCAGATGTGTACTTGCTGCTGGGTAATACTGGCTACTGATGAGATCCCTATTTGACTTTCTTTTTTATCTCCACTAAGAGCACTTCACTGACACCATGATGCTTCTGTATTCTTTTTGGATCATCTTTGCTTAACCACAATCATTCCTTGATTAGATTTCATTTGCAAGAAGTTGAAGATTTCATGTATGAGTACAACACCAGAACCAATTTTCACGTGGCTCTGATCGCACCACATGGAAATGACTGCTCCTGCTGATCTACGTATATCCATGTGGTTCACCAGATGGCAGATGAGGCTCAACTACTGGGGCACGATGAGGGTTGAGGGGCTTGTCCCTTACTTAAGTGATATTTGATGGGACAGAGTGCGGTTAGAACCTTGGGATGTCATTGTACTTCTCCATAGTGAGGCCATAAATGGGTAGGGTATCAAGGACGCCACTGTATAAATCTGCATTGAAGAGTGGCGTGTTCTGTACTTTGACCAAACTCATTGAGAGCTGCCAGAAAAAGTTAATTTGGTTTAAGAGAAGCATGAAACACAACAAATGTAATGGTCTTTTTTGTCATTTCTGAGAACAACAGGCAACTCTAAAGTGAAGCGTTAGATTGCATGCAGACTCAAAACAGACAACCGAATTTGAAAACACACTTTTGAAACCCATCGATCGAATTGGCATGTATATGATGATGTTGATGTACGTGTATCTATCCTACCAACACTAACTAATAAATACAACTGACCAGTTTGATAACTATCATTGTCAACAAAAGATCAAATGAAAATAAAAGTTTCAGAAGAATGCTGTTAGGCTTAGAGATTGGAGAATGAATACCAAATGGCATTGAAGCTGTTTTGGTGGCACAAAGTGGCCAAATTCTTTACCATGTCACAACATGCTGGTTTTTCCTGTATTTTGTGACTTGCAAAAGGTAAATTTGATAAATTTTTCATCTTGGGAAGAATATAAAATTCATGTTAAATATTAATGTATCAGGAATAGACACTTGCATGTATATCACCAGCAAATGCAATAGCTTGAGGGAAGATGCTGAGTGGCCTTGCAGCGCAAACTGATCCTACCTCAACATCTTTGCCTAACAGCCCTTCAGTAACCATGTGGTGACAGATTGGTTCCATTCAAATAACTGAAAACATCTGCACTGTTTCACAGGAACAAAGTGGAAGAACTCTTCGGTCAGACAGGAATATTCAGTCTACACCAGTGGGCCAGTCTCCTAGAAATTCTGTTTCTACAAAAGTAAACTGCAACAGCAAATGGGTTTTGTGTGAAATGTTACATATTATTGCTAGTAGGAGGTAATTTGTGTGGATGGCCAGCAAACAATGCAAGAGTGTCACATCAGAGAACCTGTAGAAGGTTCTGTGAGAATAAAACAAGAACCATAAATTCCTTCAGGTAGATATTGTTCTGCAAAAAGTGATATGTTTTGTGTGTGCACATTTCAACATTTTACTATACTTCATATTTCCCAAATATATGACCAAGCTATTCCTCCTTATATATGTAGAAACCAAAATTTTACCCTGTTAATGCAGTTTAGTAATAGATTAATTTAACTTCGAACCTATGCTGGTAAAGTGATTCATCATCAACCTATCTATCTAGGAGCCTTGTTTGACAGCCACTTAATGGGACCACGTGAGACATGGTTGTAATCTGATGTATATTGTTTTCTAGTACAAGAATGCATTTTGGGATTTTGCCAAATGCTTCTGAGCACTCTACAGTAGCTCAACAGATCAGGCTGCACCAGCTGCCGACATGCTGCCAGGTAGTTGAGACAAGCTGTTTCCATTTTCAAACTCTCAAACCTTACAGGAACAACAACTTAAAATAGATGTCACAAGTATAACATGAACAAAGATTCAGTAGTTGCACGGCATGCTTATTCTATTGAGACCCGTCCATCTTCCGTTCAACTGCCTGTACCTGAAATGGCGTATGTCCAAAGAATTTGCCTGTTGAGCCTCTGCCTCTTTCTGGCAGAAGCTCAACAGACCCGTCTGGAAGCGTTTTACACCAGATCATCTTTGTAATTGATGCTACCATGCTAATATAGATGCCCCTAAGTGCTCTCAAAGTGCCCTCCTTTGTGGTTTCTAAGGAGAAGAGAAATGTTTTCAGGGCAGGAAATTCAGTGTTCTGGTATATTTTTTTCTCGAGATATTTTGCTGTTGCTGATTTTCACAGTCCCATATATCTCCATCTTTATGGTTGACCGTCTTTACTTTTTGAAGACCCACAGTATGCAGAATTGCCGTTTCACTTCTCACCCTCCTTTATTGTGCCAGGTCCACATAAAAGCTTGATTGTAGCCATATACTGCAGTATGCTTGGTTGTGTGTTATGGCCACTGATCTTTATGTTGCTCCTCACAGGAGGAAGACCCCAACCTCAGCAAAACATCGGCTGCATAGGCATTCATGCTTGTAGTGTGTGTGTGTGTGTATGTGCAAGAGAGTGTATGAATATGTGATGGAACTCTCTTACCACCACCACCACCAGTCCATCTGCATACATTTTCCCGGGGGATGCATACAATAGGAACACTTAAATGAGGCATGCATAAATGGATGAAGCCCCTCTCATGTCATACGCAAGGCCCCGTGTGTGTCTTCCTGGTTGCATGTGTTTTATTCTCCCTTCTACACGCCTGGCAGTGGCAGTTTGGTAATTGAAAGTGAAATGGAGGAAAAGAAAGAAAGAGAAGGTGGGGCTATGGAGACGGAGAGTGACGAGGGGGGAGGGTGAGGTTGTAGGCGTCAGACACAATTAACCTCTGGAATAATTCAGGGATCAGCTCAGATGTGCTGTAAACACCTGAGATGGAGAAAAAGAAAGGGAAAAAAGCGAAAGACTGTGACGTTTAATATAATGAGTCAAAGCAACTATGGTTATATGGAACAAAGCATATGCCACATTTGGAAAGGCGTGTGTGGATCTGTGTGTATATGTATCTGTGTCTGCATCTGAGGATCTGTATTTAATTTGACTACACCTTTCCCACTTTGTAAACATCCGACTGGCTGCATGTCCGATGGGCAAGTGGTAAACTGCCATCTCTGGGAGGGTGAACTCTATTTCACGGGTTAGTGCTACAGTGAACAACAACAGCATCTTGCCTCTCGGCTTCATAAAGCACAGTAACCGCTCCTGCTCCAGCTCACAAATACTGTTGGTCCATTTTTAGTTCCATCCCAGCGCCACTATCTCTGGGAAAAGCCACAGCTTCAGGCCACAAGGGTAACGTCTCCAAGGAGCTTGCAAGCCAGATGAAGCTTTTGTGGGATGACAACCAGAGAACCACTGGCCCCACCTGAAGGTCTGCACCTACTATGACTACCTGGACCTTCCAATCCCCCACAGACGTGTAATGCAAACCGAGGAAGGAAAGCACAGGAAAGGAACAAAAATGGCGGTTTCCAGAAGGAAACAAAGGAAAAAAAACTACAACAAACATTTAAGGGTCTCTTGATGAGTGTAATACTGCCTAATCAGCAACAAATTCATCAAAGTATTTCAGTAAAAGTAAACCAACCTTTATTCCTTCAGTAAATAACATGAGGTTGGTACGATCCTGTTATTGCTTCTCACTCAACTGTTTTCACAAATTCAAAAGCCAAAGGCACCGACTTTAAATAGATTATCCTTCATTTATAACGACTAACAGTCAGTCTGTCAACGCATGCTCTTCTAAGTTAGGCCACCAAAATGTTTAAGAGGTATAACATTTAAAATACATCTGTCAATACTAAATGACTAGGGTTTCTGGAGCAGTAAGAAGAAGGTGCCTTTTTCGGAGCGTACCATCTCATACCATCAGTCCCAAAAGCAACGGACTTTTGGAGGAGGATTTTCAGTCCACAGAGGCAGACGCACACATTTACAAACACCTTCAGAGCTTTCCACATGACTTCCAAGAGTGTTAAAACTGCTGAGCTGAGAATAATCTAAGCTAGCATTATCAGCTTGTGTCAGTGGCGGAGGGAAACAATGCAAGACTAATGGGCAGCTGGTAGAATAAGTGAGTGTGTGTGTGTGTGTGTGCGTGTGTGTGTGTGTGTGTGCGTGCGCGCACGCATGCAAAAATATATGTGTCTTTGTGTGGTTGTGTATGTGTGAACAACAGTCATCCAGAGGTTGTTACCTTAATGCCAGCTCAGGCTAATATATTCAGCATACTTAGGATTAATGCACCTTCCGAGGGGCTCAGGGTGCAGCTTCTGCTAAGTCAGGCTAAAGTGCTAGCTTGCTAGCATATGGCAGGCCATAAAGGGAGATCACTGTTCGATGAATGTAAAGTACACAGAGACAAATCCCTGAAAGGAGAGTCACTTGACAACTCGCCTTATACTCCAGCTACAGCATTGCTTTAATATCCAGATTAATCATCATTAATCATCATCACAATGGACCCCTGTGTCCAGCAGAGCCACTCAGACCCAGGAGGGAGGGATACATCCTGGCTTTGTTCTATACTCTGCTACGTTACCTTAAATTAATATTTTGCAGTCCCAATAAATTACTTTTAGTGTCATGCAGCTTGCTTGTCTGTCTACACCTGCTGCCAAATCATCATTGTGTAAGTTGACAGTGACCATGACTGACAGACAGCCAGCTGACACGCAGCAAAAGCCCCGTATTTGAGAGAGATGTTTGATACCACAAGGCATTCCCCTTTACTTTTCCTTATAAGGTTGCAAATTTTTATATTTTTTACCAATATGTTGCACTTGAATCAGCACAACATCAGCTAATTATATGTGTAAATGAAAGTGTTGTTCAATGTAATAGAGCATAGTAACTCATATATATATATATATATATATATATATAAAATTAGACATTGTTTTTTTTTTTCTAATTAATATAGATGAAAATGATTCCAAACCTAAATGCATACATGTGACTCCAAGAAAAATAAAATCTCATCACAGAAGAGACAAGTCTCCAGCTCAAACCAGCAAAGAACAATAACCTCTGAAAAAGATTTTTGGAAGTTGATCAGCTTCTGAGGGCTTAATTCCGTTAAAGGCCCTATATTTTAACTTCAGTGTTTTACTTTAAGTGTTGACGTCCATAAGTAGATGTTGTAAGAACCAGCAACCATCTCAGTGAAATTTTACAACTGCCTTAAACTGGTGTTCTCGATTAGTATCGGAACAAAATTAACACCCAGATAAACAAAATCCCACACAGTTTGACAGAGTCTGACTGTGTGACATCACATTATTACAGAAGTCTTGTCGATGCGTTTTAAGGCTCAGATTACACAGAGACTGAACTTTGATGATTTCAAAGTGTAATACACAGTACCTGCTTTGTAATTCATGTGGGATTGTTAGGGGATCTTTACACCGAAATCTTAAAGCTGCATAGCGTTGCCTTAATCATTATTCACCGACTAAATGAGTAGCTTCACAGTGGTGCCTCCGTCACTGATGACTGAACATGTCATTGTCAACTCAGCTCTAATGTACTATGTACACTATGTTGCCCTGTTGTTAGAAGCCCACAGCACAAAACATGGCAACAATCAGAATGATGAATAGAATGACAAAGCTGGTTACTGACGTTTATGAATACATAGTCTTTATATCAACCTGAAACTGTTCATATGAATAACAGATTCAATTACTATTGAGCCAAGAACAGCCAGAAGCATCTTTAAATGTATTGGCATTATATTGGCTATTGCTATCTGCTGCAGTGAATGTGAAACAGTCCTTTTTTTGTTGATCAATTGATAGAATATTATTATGGCTGTACAAATAATGTACTATCTGAAAAACATGAATTTAGTCTCAAACTGCAGTGAAAGCTAAAGCAGCCCTTTTCCTTTGGCACAGGTTTAAACATTGATTGGATGAATAGGATTTTTCTAAACAAATTATTTCATTACAATGATCAAACAGTTCAATCCTGTTTTCGTCAAAGCAGATAAACCTATTTCTCACAAACTGAAACTCCTTTAGGTAAATTTGATTAGTGACTGTGGGTATATAACCTGCCATTCGGCACCTGTTCCAGGTGGCATTCTCCTCTTTCTACACTCTCCCTGCCTGTTACTGTTTGAAAATCTTCTTTTCCTCTAGGAAGTAATAACAACCTGCTGAACTAAGTTTCGACCAAGATTTGGATGGCACAGTTGACATATGTCTTTGCCGTTTCCTGTGCCATTTTTAATACACTGAATCAGCCATTTTTATATGAGCAGGCTGTCCCTTCCATCATTATTTTACAGGCGCACCATTACTGCTTCCTGGTCTGAGCATGGCCTAAGATGCTCCTGTTTGGTTTGAACGAGTGTTTACAAGCTATTTTTTTACGTAGTGAATGGTTGATGTTGGCACCACAGACTTAACTATAGTGTAGGAGATGTTTTGATGCTTTGATTTTGTTCTTTATTAAAACAAACATGATCTTTATGGAATAAATCATTCAATTCACTACATTTTAGATTATTTAATAGCAAGTTTATCAAATATGTAACACTCACATGTACTAAATGTGAATGTAGTTATAGGCAGTGAGAGAGAACTAAGGACCTTGAAGTTATGTGTTGTAAACATGGAGCTTTCCCAATTCAAGCATCATCACAGACACACACACACACAGCATTGACCTCATGTGTAAATCAATTCCAAATGCTGTAAGTGTGTGCATGTGCTGTCTGTGTGAGTGCACTGGTATTAATGACAAGTGTTGTTGCTGATGGCGGGCAAGAAAATGAGAGAGAGCGCAAGATAGAGTAAGAGTGGTGGCTTGTGTCCGTCTGTGTGTTAGCGAGAAAGAAACTATGGGTGGGTGTGAGGGTGTGTGTGTGGGTTAGAATGTGTGAACTGAGACGGACACAAAGCAACAGAGAACAAATAACCCATTAGGTGGTCATGCAAGACTCTCAGGGGCAGTGTGTGTGTGTGTGTGTGTGTGTGTGTGTTTATATATGTGTGTGCTTGTGTCTATGTGTGTCAGCAATGGAGAGAGGGCTCTCTCCGTGTGACATGATTGCTATGCATAAAAAGCCCCATTCTGCTGACAGTCGCAGAAAATACACGGAGTGGGGACACACACACACCACACGCACAAACTTTCACACCCCTCCTCCTCTACTTGCTCATCCTGCTGCCGTCGCTTTATTGATTCTTAAATGACACCAGAGTCACTGTCATGGATCTGCTTCGACCACTCTGCTGTCCCTGTTTCATTATATCTGGAGAGAAAGAGGCACAGAGACATAGAGAGAAAGAGACTCGCGTGTATGAGGATGTGTGTGAGACTGTGTGTGTAAGAATGTCTGCATGAAGCAGTGTGTGAGTGTGTATGGTTGCCCGCAGCTACACAAAAACACTTATGAGCTCCCCAATTGTATAATCTAACAATTCTAATTAATAAAAATAAAATAAAAGTAATTTCAGATGGCATATCCCTCTATATTTATGAACAACTGAACAGCATTTTGTGGGTGAGGAATCTGTTTACTGTTTGGTGATGACTGAATTCATCTCTTGTCCCCAAACAGAAAGCTCTCGCTGCTAAATTGTTCACACATCAGCAGACTTTTAGCTAAATGATTAATGTAATTTGGTTTATCATAATTACTTTCTCCAGTCGGGCAAAATGAGCAACAGTGGTAGGTCCATCAGCTCACCCGGCACACAGACTCATTACAGAGAGGGTTTTGACTGCTACCGGACAATAAATCTGCTCCAGAGACATGCCACTGTAAACACTGCAGGGAGAGGCTGATTTACGAGGTCAGGATTGGACTTTTATTCCAGAAGTGATTTGGTTCAGTCAGCAGTCAAGGTTTTCGCTCAAAATGTTGCACACATTTTGACAAAGATAATGAAAAAATATTACAAATCAAAGATCGTTTACATCATCCACTGACAATATGGGTGGTTGATTATTACGTAGTGAACACGGACATTGACTCCTTTCTGACCTGTTTATGTTTTCCTATTCACATTAAATGAATGGCAAAGGTAATGTGGAGAATAAAACACTGACATCCTCGGTGCAAATACGTGCAAAGCAAAGTTTTGTTGTTGTTTCTCTATAATCTCAGATCATACCCCTCATCTTCAAGAGGAGATACCTGAGTGTGATGACCCATGGGCTTTCCTGTTAGCCTGTTTCAGATGTCAGGAGTGTGTGGCAGGTGATCATCTGGTAGATATCACCTCAACCAAGTGTTACCAGGAAGTACTAACCCACCATGACGATACTCATTAGTTTGTGAAACTGTTGGTTTTAACTTGGCTGTTGCTGTTTAGTTTCTTTGACACCAGAAGAAATCTTATTTAAATGAGTGAGTGGGGAGCTGGCCGGCTCTTCATCCTGATTGCGTGGTACAGTCTGTCAATCATACAGTAGCCAAGCCTGAATGCATAGCCAGCTTTATTTTGCACTTTCTTCTAAATGGGAAGAAGTACATGTTCATTGAAGAGGACTTGAAACTAATCCTGCCCTGATCACATAGAATGTAGGTTTACAACACCTAACCCTTCTTTTATGTTCAAATTTACCTAATCTTTTATCCTTGGTCTCAGTTTGACCCCAGCAATTTTAACATTCCAGAAAATTATACTAATTACAAAAATGTTACCCAAGATTATGTGTCCGATACTTTATGGTTCTTTGTTGACTGCCTAAATAACCCCACCCGCCCCCTTATAGATCCAGAATACCTATTACGGTGCTAATGAAAAATATGCTATCACCATAAAATCTCACAATTGACCTACGATTGGAAGCAAATGTGTTTTTTATGCTTTAATGGCTTTATATTATTATATTTACATTTCCCCAGCATGGGAAATATCATAATTCTCATGGGGATTTACTTTTCCCCTTCCCCCATGTTGTGTGAACTATCAGTGGTCCTCATAATACTAAAGCTATGGTTTTGTTGGATTAAGGCCCTATAGCTGAGGGATTTTTATTTTTTTTTTTACACTTTTGAACAACTTAAACATCCTGGAGTGAATTTGACTCCAAAGAACACCAATGCATACAAAATGTGTAAAGGACATTGAAAACATGTAATTGTAGAAATGTCATGTTTACCCAGTTGTCTCCATCAAACTAGGAAAAGTAATGAAATATGAAGCCATGCTTTCTCTAAGACCAAATGTATCACAAAGAATGTTGAAGAAATGGAAATCATGTGAAAAAAAATAATTAAAGAAGAAACAAACTCAATCATTCATTCATTCATCCTCTACCGCTTATCCGTTTCCGGGTCGCAGGGGGTGTTGGAGCCAATCCCAGCTCACATTAGGCGAGGGCGGGGTACACTCTGGACAGGTCACCAGTCCATTGCAAGGCCAAGAAAAATGATTACACAAAAGAAATGGCACTGATATTCTTTTTTTTTTTTTTTGGGGGGGAGGGGGTGAATGTAGCTGCAAGGGGGTACAAGCCAGTGCCTTATTGTGCTGGTCCCAAGCCTGGATAAATACAGAGGGTTATGTCAGGAAGGGCATCCGACGTAAAAATCAAACATGCGAATCAAATCTATGACTTCCACACCGGATCGGTCGAGGCCCGGGTTAACAACGACCGCCATCGGTGCTGTTCACCTACAGGGTGCCGGTGGAAATTGGACTACTGTTCGTCGAAGAAGGAGAGGAGGAAGGTGTGTTCATAGGAGGAGAGAGAAAAGGAACGCCAACAGTCTAGGACTGAGAGTAGGGACTTTGAATGTTGGAACTATGACAGGGAAAGGTAGAGAGTTGGTTGACATGATGCATAGGAGGAAGGTAGACATACTGTGTGTCCAGGAGACCAGGTGGAAAGGTAGCAAGGCTAGAAGTTTAGGAGCAGGGTTCAAGTTGTTCTATCATGGTGTAGATAGGAAGAGAAATGGAGTAGGAGTTATTTTGAAGGAGGAGTTTGTCAGGAATGTTCTGGAGGTTAAAAGAGTATCAGATAGAGTAATGAGACTGAAGCTAGAAACCGAAGGTGTGATGTTCAATGTTGTTAGTGGGTATGCTCCACAGGTAGGATGTGAGCTGGAGGAGAAGGAGAAATTCTGGTTGGACCTTGATGAAGTGATGCAGAGCATCCCTAGAAGTGAGAGAGTTGTCATTGGTGCAGAGTTCAATGGACACGTTGGTGCAGGAAACAGAGATGATGAGGAGGTGATGGGCAGGTTTGGTATCCAGGAGAGGAACGCAGAAGGACAGATGGTGGTTGACTTTGCAAAAAGGATGGAAATGGCTGTAGTGAATACTTTCTTCCAGAAGAGGCAGGAACATAGGGTGACCTATAAGAGTGGAGGTAGGAGTACACAGGTAGACTACATCTTGTGTAGACGGTGTAATCTGAAGGAGATCAGTGACTGCAAAGTAGTGGTAGGTGAGAGTGTAGCCAGACAGCATAGGATGGTGGTGTGTAGGATGACTCTGGTGGTGAGGAAGATGAAGAGGGCAAAGACAGAGCAGAGGACTAAATCGTGGAAGCTGAAAAAAGAAGAGTGTTGTATGATTTTTAGGAAGGAGTTGAGACAGGCTCTGGATGGCCAGGAGGTGCTTCCAGTTGACTGGACAACTACAGCTAATGTGATCAGGGAGACAGGTAGGAGAGTATTTGGTGTGTCATCTGGAAGGAAAGTGGATAAGGAGACTTGGTGGTGGAATGAGGAGGTGCAGGAGTGTATACAGAGAAATAGGTTAGCTAAGAAGAAGTGGGACACTGAGAGGACTGAAGAGAGCAGACAGGAGTACAGGGAGATGCAGCGTAAGGTGAAAGTAAAGGTGGCAAAGGCTAAACAAAGGGCTTACGATGACTTGTATGCTAGGTTGGACAGTAAGGAGGGAGAGACTGATCTATACAGGTTGGCAAGGCAGAGAGACAGAGATGGGAAGGATGTGCAGGCGGTTAGGGTGATTAAGGATAGAGATGAAAGTGTATTGACAGATGCCAGTAGTGTGATGGGAAGATGGAAAGAGTACTTTGAAGAGTTGATGAATGAGGAAAATTAGAGAGAACGAAGGGTAGAAGAGGTGACTGTTGTGGACCAGGAAGTAGCAAAGATTAGTAAGGATGAAGTGAGGAGGGCACTGAAGAGGATGAAGAGTGGAAAAGCACTCGGTCCTGATGATATACCTGTGGAGGTCTGGAAGTGTCTAGGAGAGGTAGCACTAGAGTTTCTGACTGAGTTGTTCAACAGGATCTTAGATAGTGAGAAGATGCCTGAGGAATGGAGGAGAAGTGTGCTGGTGCCCATTTTTAAGAACAAGGGAGATGTACAGAGTTGTAGCAACTACAGAGGAATAAAGCTGATGAGCCATAGAATGAAGTTATGGGAAAGAGTAGTTGAAGCTAGACTAAGGGCAGAAGTGAGCATTTGTGAGCAGCAGTATGGTTTCATGCCAAAAAAAGAGTACTACAGATGCAGTATTTGCTTTGAGGATGTTGATAGAGAAGTACAGAGGTCAGAGGGAGCAGCATTGTATCTTTGAAGATCTGGAGAAAGCTTATGACAGGGTGCCCAGAGAGGAACTGTGGTATTGTATGAGGAAGTCTGTAGTGGCAGAGAAGTATGTTAGAGCGGTGCAGGACATGTATGAGGACTGTAAGACAGTGGTGAGGTGTGCTGTAGGTGTGACAGAGGAGTTCAAGGTGGAGGTGGGACTGCATCAGGGATCAGCTCTGAGCCCCTTCTTGTTAGCTATGGTGATGGACAGGCTGACAGACGAGGTTAGACAGGAATCTCCACGGACTATGATGTTTGCAGATGACATTGTGATCTGTAGTGAGAGCAGGGAACAGGTGGAGGAGAAGCTAGAGTGGTGGAGGTTTGCCCTAGAAAGGAGAGGAATGAAGGTTAGCCGCAGCAAGACCCAAGTAGAAGAGTGAGGTTACAGGGAGAAGAGATAAAGAAGGTGGAGGATCAGTGGCGGCCGGTCCATAGGGGGTGCTGGGGCGCCGCCCCATCAGATGTAGAGGGGGAAAATAAAATGTATAAATAATTTTATTTATTCAAATTTGAATTATCAATGTCATTTATACTTTATGTTGCATGCCTATATGTAAACTGAATCATTTAAACAACATTTCCCATAAAATGACTCACATTCAACTATGAATTTCCACTGACAAACTGACTGACAGCCTCCTAGGGGCGCTGATAAAATCGCCCCTAACTTGCAGATAAGTAGCCAATCCGGTTATGGTTGCCAGGGAAAAACGATGAATAATTGGCCAATCAACGTCGACAAAATTAACACTCTTGGGGCGCTGGAAATGTCGCACCTGCTGCTACGTAAAATGAGTGAATATTACGTATTACTAACACTACGTGAGGAGCCAGCACTATATTTTTTCGTAGTGAGATTCCCAGACTACGAAAGGTGTCCTATGAAGAAAAATACCGCAGCGCGAGGAGAGACAAGAGAGAGAGATGATGGCGACAGCAGGTCAAGAGCAGCTTTTTCCACCAAATTTGGTGAGGTCCTTGATTAAATACCCTTTTGCAAGGAGGACGATGGCCGAAAAAATCCAGGTTAAGGAGATGGGACCCAATAAACCTGAAATCAACATCCGGCAGCAAAGTAAGGAGAAGACGAAATCCTATAACAGGAATTTTTGCCGGGGTTGGTTTCAGCGTAAGACTTGGCTTTGATAGTATAATGTCTAATATATCTTTATTTATCTTTGAAACTGTTGATTTGAGAAGAAAATTAAATTATTATTGTGGAACTGTAGTCATTCTCTGACTTTTCATTTAAATGCTTATACTGGACTAGGCAAGGAAATCTATTGGCACAGGAGCCCCACCAAGAATTTTTTTCACCAGCCGCCACTGTGGAGGATTTTAAGTACTTAGGGTCAACAGTCCAGAGCAATGGAGAGTGTGGAAAAGAGGTGAAGAAGCGTGTGCAGGCAGGCTGGAACGGGTGGAGAAGAGTGTCAGGTGTGATGTGTGATAGAAGAGTTTCAGCTAAAATGAAAGGAAAGGTGTACAAAACTGTGGTGAGACCAGCGATGTTGTTTGGTCTAGAGACAGTGTCACTGAGGAAAAGACAGGAGGCAGAGCTGGAGGTAGCAGAGATGAAGATGCTGAGGTTCTCTTTGGGAGTAACCAGGTTGGATAGGGTCAGGAATGAGTACATCAGAGGGACAGCACATGTTAGAGGTTACGAGATAAAGTCAGAGAGGCCAGACTGAGATGGTTCAGACATGTCCAGAGAAGAGATACTGAATATATTGGTAGAAGGATGCTGAGTTTTGAACTGCCAGGCAGGAGGCCTAGAGGAAGACCAAAGAGGAGGTTTATAGATGTAGTGAAAGAGGACATGAAGGTGGTTGGCGTGAGAGAAGAGGATGCAGAAGACAGGCTTAGATGGAGGCAACTGATTTGCTGTGGCGACCCCTGAAGGGAAAAGCCGGCAGGAGAAGAAAAATTCATATTTTTTGGGGGGAAGTCTGATACCTCTTTGAACCCTAACCCAACTAGTCACTACTAGCATGTCACAGAGAGAGAACTAGTGCATGACAACATGAGTTCCAAAAGGCTCTGTCCTGGGCCTGCTTCTTTCCTCCCTTTGCACAAGAAAGCTACCCCTCTTACTGATATCACATTTATACAGTTGTTCCTGGTTGAATTTGGTCGTGAGTGAGTCACGCGTGATTCACGCGTCTCTTTAGAGGAGGAGTAATTGTGTTTTCATTAGATGCTGCAATGTGACCAAACAACCACCAGGGGCCATCTGCGAGTATGAGGACACCACCATAAGGCAGGAGCACGGAGGGGAAGCAGAGTTGCTCCAGAAGTAAGCAGCAAATGAGTTGTAACAAAGCCGTTGTTTCAGTTCCATTGGTGACCGTAAAATAACGTATATTGCAGTTGCAGCTGGTCAGTGGAGGGCGCTAGGGTGCCGCCCCTATCAAATCAAGAGATGAAAATCAAAAGAAAAAACAAACATGCTGTAAGATGCAAATAATTATTAAAAGGTGTTATTTCAGTCTGTGGGTGACTGTCAATAGTAAGTAAATGTTGTTTAAATATTTATTTGGTTCTAAAATGGTTTTTATTTTATTTTATTCACTTCCTGAAGTGAAGGACGCCGGTAAAACAGAATCCAGTGTAAGCCCTCGAACATTTGATAAGCATGTGACCTGAAGCTCTCTTTTAATTGGTTAGAATTAGATTCTTCACGGGAAGCAGCTGTGTGTGTCCCGTATGCGTCCAAGAAACATCAGCAGCGAATCAGCAATCAGTATCGTGTCATGTGTTTGTTTTTTTTTTAAATCTAATTTGATTCGACAATTCATTCCGGTCTTTTTTAGCTGAGTGAAATGTCGGACACAAACAATACGGAGGAAACTAAACTAAATGGGTAAATTGGTATATTGTAATGTGAGATAGTCACCGCTTAGCATGGTCACCAGTTAAACCGAAACACCAAGTCGACTGACGCTGCGGTGTGTGCTAGAGAGAGAACGAGGAGAGGAAGTGGTGAATCAGATCCATAAAACGTTATTTTCTGCGGTTATGGTCAACAGCACAGATAAATTTCCCCACACACTTCCACTCAACCCTGGCGTGCTTTTACAGGGTTAACAGCACACTGCAGCAACATTATGCTGGTTTGGTCGGTTCAGTTTAAAAAACAAAGGCTTCATGAGCGATTATTCTTATTTCCATCTGTTCAATAAATCAACTCTGATCCTGATCCACTCCTAAGTCATCATGAAGTCAAGTCTTTTATTGATAAGCAGAGATAGTTTAGTAATTTGAAGAAACATAATGTAGAAAAAGATGTGCATACTTTATTTTATTATATAGTAGGCTATTGCAGTGTATTCTTTTATAACTTTTTTATATAACTTTTTTTTTACAAACTATTAAATTTAAAATAAATTAAACAGCACAAAAATATTAGTCTCAGATAGAGCAGAAAGACTAAAAAACATCTAGTGATAAAGTTTTTCTGTATGCTAATGAGAGTCACAACAATTTAGGCTCATTAACTAAACAAAAGGAAGGTGTGACGGGTTTTTCTTAGTGGGTGTGTGTTTGTGAATGACAATGGACAGAGAGGAAGGAGGAGGGTAACAAGTAGGACAGGAGAGTCGCAGAAAATGCGTGTTGGCCGGCGCCTTGCCTCAGGCTCCCTATTGAAACTGTCCAGTCTTATGATAAGGGGGAGTTTGTGTGTTAAACAACCACCCTAGACTGAGCAAAAAACTCGCAATAATTTTTTTATTTATTTGTCACAATAATTCAGGTCGGGATTATTTTATCAGTTAACCAATATTCCAAACAAACCATAAAAAATAAAAAATAAACTGTTCACACAACACTGTTCGGGTCATTCTGCCATTTGAGACTCTGGTGGATTCATTGTCTTCTTGGCAACCTTGAGTAACCTAAAGCTCTTTTTGGATGTGGCGAGAGGGAAAGGGCAGATAAGAGTATCGTATAATTTAGTCGATTACTTTTATTAATTTGATCAGGAACAGCTAATAAAAAAATTAATAAATTGATTACCAGTTGCCAACTACACCAGCCCAGGAATTCCACCTGGAGAATTTATAGTAACCCTTGTGTTAGAGCGCACAAGTTCGTTACTGATGATGGCGCGAGACTGGGTCCAGTAAACCAAATCAGTACAGTTTATTTAACAATGTTATGTTTAACACAATGATTCCATAAAATAATTTGTTCTTGCGTGCATTTACATACACAATATAGTATGTTACCACAATTACTCAATAAAACACACACACACACACACACACACACAAACGTAAACCCCCAAAATACCCAAAGAAAAAGCAAATAACTAAATTGTAAATCAGGGTAACCTAAAACAAAATAAAGTCAATGCAAACGAAAGAAAACTGTCAAACCCACAGCAAAGAAACTGAAGAAAAAAAAATTATCTTCAATTTATCCGAACTGATAAACCCAAATGAACATGCAAAGCAAAACATCCGTCAGATAAAGAAACAAATATAAGCAAACCCAAAATAAACATGCAAAGCAAACCAAACGTTAAACAAAGAAAACAAAAACCAGGTTATCACTAAAATCAGTCCATCCATACTTTAAGATCTTGAGGTAGGCGCACCGTACTGCCCATGAGGACAGCAACCCTTAGTGCCAGCGACAGCACAGAGAAAAAAAATGTAGAGTTGATGCGGCCACGGGACTCAAAGCAGCCACCCTACACAGCAAACAACAAAGGCAAGACAGCAGGGTGAGGGGGGACGTGTCAGTGCGGGCAGAGACGACCACACACACGTTAACCCATCAGGTGATGAATGAACATCACGACAGGTGAGGGAGAGGAGTACTCGGTGCCCCAGCTGCACAATTACAACTGCGGCAGAAAAGCTGATCTCTGCCACAGCTGACTACCCCCGCTACAGCACACAGGTGAGTTACTGGGGAGAGAAACAACGCCCAGAAACTAACTCCGATGAGGGAGAGGGAAGCTCCAGGTACAGGAACCGCATGAAGAGAAACACCAAAGTTAAGGATAGTTGCAAGGCTTTAGAAAAGCACAAGAGCTGCGCAGCGATGGCAACATACCCGAGCGGAGCGGCCCAGCAGCGAGGCGATCAGGTGAGGCAACAGGGGAAGGCGGGGGAACCCGGAAGCTTCAAGGGAAGGGAGTTCACGGTGCACAACCACGGGATTTTATAGACAGTGCCCTCAGCACAGATAGGCCGAGACGGCCGCATTAATTAAAGCCCCAGATGGCTACAGTCCATACTGCTACCTAGACGTGAGTGAGAAATTCCGAGAAAAAAAAAACAAACAAACACAAACAAAACACAGCAACAGCCCACTCCTGTCGTTCTTCCCTATTGAGGTCCTTCCTTACAAGGAAGACACCTCAGATTTTCATCTCCAACATGAACTGGAGTTCACTCCTTGCTTGGCCTTTATATCTGACATAGGCCTTCACAGTTAATTCTGAACACTGCCCTCCGTGTATTAACACTTCTTTATTTATCCTCAGCAATCTTCTCTGTTCACTCGAATACTACTGTAAAACACTCTCAACTAAAGCATCTGCCAAATGAATGTAATGGAATAAATTTCTGTGATACTGAACAAACTATAAACGCAGGTGCCTCCTAAGACTTGGGTCTGAGCCTGAAGCTGTTCAAACTATACATGACAGCTCATTCACCCGCAAACACAATCAAATATTTGCCTGTACTGATGACATAGTCCTCAGCTCAGGCTACATGAAAAGCAAACCTGCCAGAAAGAGGTGGATGATAAATATTGACAAAAAGGAAGGAGCAACCAGTCACTATCTGACGTGGACTGTCTTGTATTGTGTAGCTCTATGATCTTGAATCTCCACCAAACCCTAGTTTTCAGCCACAGTGAAAATTAGTATAGTAATGTGTTTAACACCAAGTGACTCACCCGGTAATCCAATGCTTTGTGGTGCTGGCAATTATTCCACAAACATTATGCTGAAATTACAATGAACCTCTGCTTCATTCAATAATTGCTTCAGCTACTGAATATAACATGCATAAAGCTAACAGAACCGGTTTTCGGAAATCACTCTTTAGTCAAAAGTAGTCCGTCACTGTTCAGTCTACTTTTTACTTAACACATAATTTGTTAGATTTTAATAATAACTGATAATCACATACATGCCAGTGTGTCAGAGACCCCCCTTCTCAGTTATAAACTATCTAAAACTGTTAATGCCAAAATGCTGTCCTGATAGTGACTGCAATAATTGGTGATGTTTGTAGAAACTGCAATCAGACTTGTTTTTCTTCTTCTAGTGAATCCGTACAAAAACAGTCTCAGAGTTATTGTTGAGCTCGTCCACTTCTTTCGTTCCATTCATAGTTTCGAGATTTTACATTGAGAGCAAGTGCATGATTAAGTCCAGTATGTAATGACATGAATGATATTACTGGTCCCTCTTAGACGTAATCTTAATGACTTTAGGGATCATCAGCTGTGTGGACTGCAGCCTAATCTTTCATCTGCTAAGAAGAACACATTTACATTAAAAAAAAAAGGGTTTCAAAACAAAAATAATCTCCATCCAGACTAACACACCAGGAAATGCAAATGACCATTCATATACAGAGCATGTGCAAGTCAGTGAAAACAGAAAGCTAGCCTGCAGGTGATTAGTCACATGAAAAACCTTGTTTTTCTCTACAACAAAACAGCTGTAGAGTTAAAATGCATAATTTACAGAATTTTACAATTACTGGCAACTATATCAGTGATGCTTATAATTATTGCTTATAATAATTTATGTAGCAATGGCAATAAATCAGGGAATGGCTGCGGGTCATGCACTGTGAACTGGCCAGTGAGCTGTTCCACTGTGTGCACTCTATCCTGATCGTCAGGGAGGGGGCTGTGTGTGGTACAGTCTGTCAGTCACACATTAGCCATGCCCCAATGTGTAGCCTAGTATCTTCTGTTTTTCTCTCGATGGGACAATCATTTTAAAAATAAGTACACACACTAATTTATTTTCAGAAATGTTACAAATTCCAATGATCCCAAATAAATCATTAATTCACGATTAGAGTAGCGTATTGGCCAGTTAGATAAAATCCATCACTGTTCCAATGTTACTTTTGGACCACTTACCATTTAAAAGCTGCTTTCAAATGTAGACGGTCAATTACCTTTTGATAGACACAGCAAGCGTCACAACATAACAGCAAAAAGACACAAAGGTCTAGGCAGGTTGACACATATAGGTTTAAGTAGACTTTTGGCTAAAAATACTTGCTGCCACTTTTGTCCGTCTGTCAGCACTGAAGCAGACAGTCAAATTAGATCAGAAACTGAATTGAAGTGGCTGCGTGATTGCTTTTTTTTTTTTTGCTAATAGTGTTTGTATTCAAACCACTCTAGGATACAATATACAATTCAACCCGTATTGTCAATCTTGAGGCAGTGTTGAGAAGCTGCTGCAGTTATCAAAACATATTCTCTGCCATCCTCTGCAAAATAAAAGATTTGTGCAATTTAAAAACAGTTTTTAAAACATGTAGGGCAGAAAGGCTGTAACTGGAGTCTCTTCACTGACAACCATGTAAACTGTCTTTTCGTTAGTTTCCTAAGAGTCCAGTTAGCAGTGTGAAGCTTGGAAAGGTGCTCTCCTCATCTGAGGTTTTTGCACTGTGTTAAAACAAGAAAAAATCCATGAATGTTCAGATCAGGGACGGGAAAATGAGTCAGCAACTCATTACAGACAGAAAACTGTGTAAAACAATGCTGTTTGTTCACTTTATATGAGAACGCACAATCAGACACATGAAGAGTGCGGAAATGTTTATTCTCTGTATGCTCATGCATCCCGTTCTGATAGGTATCGTAAAAATCTATCCTTCCAAATAATAACTCGGGATTTTGTGTCCTTTAATATAATATTAATATATTTATATATGCCATATATGCCTATCAGTGTCTTCTGTAAATTTTATTCTCCTTGCTGACCATGATGAAATTCCTTGTGGGTCGCGCCAGAGTATTCAGTCTTCATCTTCTTTCAGGCTGCTGTGTGTCCATTGCCAGTGTTAGGTCCTGATCACAATCATATATGTGACCACAAGAAGATTCTTTATTAACCCAGTGTGGCTCAGGAAAGAAATACAAAGATTGGAATTTTGTATTAACCACCACATCATGCCTGTTGGATTGGATTCAAAGCAGCTTCCATTGCATGACCCAGGGAAATTTACACCTGAGTGTATCAGTTGTGCTGAACAAAAAAATTACCAAGTGGCAACTTTCACAGTCATGCAGGATAATTACTGTTAATATAGCAAATACACAATATAAAAATTATTCTTGTAAAAAAAAAAAGAAATGAAAAAGTACTTTATCTCTTCTTTTCTCTCTTTTTTGTGTGGATTTGGGTTTCTTTGTGTGCTTGCATTCATATGTGTGTGTGTCTGTTTCCAGTGCTCATGTGTAAAAGCATTAGGTGGGAGTATCACTTGTGTAGTTAATACTGACTCCGTGGATACGCAAACACACAGAGACAAACACCTTGGCTAGAGAGTATTGCTTGCTCATTGTAAATAAAACATAAAGGCCCTGTTTCCCTGGAGAATCCTACATTACTGTTTCTGCAGAGGACAGCAGAGTTTGTAGCTACTGTAGGAACGTCTGTGTGTATGACTCGCTCAATCTCTCCCTCTCTCTCTTTCTCTCTCTCAATTCAGTTTGATTCAATTCAATGTGATTTGCCAGCATGGATTTACAAGGCAATATTGCCACTGCATCAAGATCAAACTTAAACATTTTTACATGAAAGTCATTCCATGTGTGTGCACGTGTGTGGTTGGTGGATGGGATTTTCACAGTGAACACCAAGAGTGCCATGATACCATTCATTCATTAAAGTGCTTACAGAGAAACATTCACAACTATGATTATAAACATTAACGCTGACGATAAATATATGAGTGGATTAATGCTCATCACACTTTGCATCCTCTGTTTACAAATAAGCGATCTGCAATAGAAGATATACAATACTTATTGTTCCCTTCCATTTTAATTGAGCCATACAGATTACTTTCATGTTAGTTACGCAGATTCAAGGTAAATCCGGATGGTATATCCACATCAATAGCTTTGCCTCTGAAGCCTTGTAGCCACAAGGGTGTGTTTGACAACAAAATTCAGACCAAGTGGTAAGCCACTGACTCTGATGTCACCCATTGGTTGTGTAATTTTCAACATCACCAGCTTGGAGTTGCCTCCCAATGGTCTTTGACTTTACTTTCCATACCCTTCCACTTTTTTGTAGTTCCACTTTTATACATGGTCTGTGGTACAGTTCCTTACAGGTCCTCTACTGCCCATGTATATAATCGATTACATGATATCAGGAAATGCAGCTAGCAACTGGTTCATCATCTCATCTGGGCCAAGTACCCTGAGAAATAGTACTGATTGTCTGTGCAGGGCATTGTGTCAAAAGCAACTTGAAGAAGTCCAGTTGCCTTCGCCTGAAGAACTTAACCAACCAGAGATGACATGAAGAGCTGAAGCTTTTTGTGAAGGCTAGAATGGGACTATGGGGCTTTACAGATACAATATAGAGATATTACATTTCAGCAAATACCAGGGAGAGTAAGGAAAATGTGAGCATATTCTCTATGAAACGGGCAGACCACACCTGCGAAATAAAACCTCCCACAAGCTATGAATCAAAATCAGTTTGGCTAATTAGTTTATCAATCTTTTTCCAGAGCCGTCTGTGGCTCAGGAGGTGGAGAAGGTTGTTCACAGAATGTAAGGTTGGAGGTTTGATCCCCTGCTCCTGAGCGTTGTATAAATGCGTGTGTGAATGGGTGAGTGGGTGAACGGGACTTGTGCTATAAAGGGCATTGAGTGGTCATTAAGACTGGAAAAATGCAATGCACTGTGAATGCAGTACATTTACCATCATTATTATTGTGGATATCTGGGAACCTCAGTGTAAATTCAGCGGGTCCTCAAGGGGAAACCTGGCTTTCATTATTGACCTAGAAAAAGTGGTGGAAAAAAAATAACTAACTTTTTACACCTGCCTGACATTGACTATCACTGATAGTCCTCTTAACACTGAGGTCCCTCACTAATACAGTTCTGTACCTGGTCAGCAGGGCATTTGATTTCGCTTATATTCAATTTTTTTTTCTGTAGCAACTCTCTTTCACTCTCCCTTTCTCTCTCCTTCTCTCAGGCTGGAGTGGACTGGATAAACCTCTAAAGCAGGAGGAATATCAATACATTCTTTGTTGTGGCTTCCAACAAAGCCCCTTTGAGTGCTTTATGTCTGCACTCGGCGAGCCTGCCATAAGTAGCCTTAATCATTCATAAAGAGTTATGGCTAGTGGCTGCAACGCTGGAGAGGAGTGGTGGGAAAGACCAGAGAGGAAAAGAATGAGAAAAAGTGGTGAGAAATGCAAGCTGGAAAAAAAAAAAAAAACTCAGCAAGGATAGAGGGAGAGATGAGAACAATATAAAAGAAAATAGAAAGTAAAAGGCACAACACTGTTTCCTTATGGGATATAATTTATGTTTGTGCTCTGTGGATTATTGGATAAACCACTGTCTCAGCTGGAAGTGCCACTTGAATGTCCATGTTGAGCCAGGAGAAGCCCAGAGAAATGGGCTTTTAGATGGGGCATGGGTTAGGGTTAGGGTTAGCTTATGTCAGCTTGTGTCAGCTTATGTTTCCAATTTGGGGAGTGCCTGCTGTCATTATTCAGAACCCTATAATGTGTATAAGCAATTTATGCAAGGGCCACTCCACCCTTGTGTTAAAACGGATGTCAGTGTTCACAATTTCAATGAGAGAATGTGGTGGAATTGTCACATTCGGTCACTGAAAGAGAAAGAAACACACCCTGGTTGTGAAATATGGGAAGAGCTGTCAGGTAAACTTGTATTGTCTAAGTTTGAGGTCAGCAAATAACAGAAGTGTTCCACATGATCATCATCTCTCTCTCTTCTCCGTCTCAGTTGTGGCTTGAGACAGCTCAATCTGCTCAGCACTATGGTTCTGGGAAAAGGCTGTCTGCCACATCTCACACAGAGGGCTAAAAAGGTCAGTGTTTTTAACAAATTAACAGGTCTCTGTTACAGTTACATCACACTTTACATTAGTGAAGGCACCATTAACGCGCTGTGAGATGGCTTGAGAGGTGATCCCCCTGGTCCACGATAAACACATTCACATCATCAGCGTACGGTGACACAAAAAGCCAAAAGGCGCCTCAGCTTGTTCTTCAATTTGTACAGATGAGACTCAACGGCAATGCTGTAAAGCTGACAAGAACACTGTTCATATGTGTTAAATGTGATTAACTCCAACTCAACCTTTGCCAATTGTGACTAATGACTGCTGTGAGGTTTCACTCTATTCTCTTTTTATTCACCCAGTCTTTAGCCCCTAGTCCATGATCTTGTCCATCATCAGTGTTTGAGTTATTAGTTTGCAGTGTTGGGCAAGTTACTTTAAAAACTTAATTAGTTACAGTTACTAGTTACTTCTCCTAAAAAGTAACTTAATTACTGACTCAGTTACGAATTATAAAAGTAACTAGTTACTGTGTAAAGTTACTTTCAAGTAAATGTTTAAATGCTCAGCTGTGTCAGAATTTGGAGCCCAGCTCAACCCCTCTTTAACGAAACTTAAAATACATGTGCATGTGCAATTCTAAGATATTTGAGTAAGTTTGAATTACTTGACACCAACGTGGAGAGGCTCTTTTGTCCAGGGCAAAATGTGAATTTCACGATTCCATTCGTTCCTTTAATTTCTTGGAGGGAATAGTAATGGCTAGACTTCTATTTAGAGAAGGCTACTCTTGGATTATTTGGGCTCGCCATTCCTGTTTATCGTCGACTGACTCACTTGTATCATTCGTTGTGTGTCCGACTATGCGTGCGTTTGAATTTGTGTAAACAACACCCGCCTACCTCTACCTCTGATTGGTTCACCATGAAATTTTACTCTACCTCAGCCAATTGTCATCATTTATGCGATTGTCTCGTGCCCACTAACCAAGGAAGAACAGTAAAAACAGTGTTTGCCTCTTGGCTCAGAGAGCTACTTGGTCTGATAAAAAAAAAAAAAACAGCTTCAATTATACTAACGCGCCGCATTTTTGGCAGTAACGGTAACAGCGTTACAAAGATGGGAAGAGTAATCAATTAGATTACTCATTACTGAAAAAAGTAACACCGTTATTCATGGTTGCTGATAACTGGTGGAGTTTAGCACAGTCTCAGGGAAGGTTGACCATAACCAGATATACCAGTATTTCTTTTTAAATAGGACCCTGTTTTTGATGTAAGTTGTATAACACAGACTGAAAAGTGGCTGATGTGATGTGTCCTGAGTCCCCTGCTGTACACACTATTCACATACAACTGCTCATTTAAACACCCAGGCGGTCATAGTGTGAAATTGGCAGACTAAACTGGCATAGTCGGCTGATATCCCACAATGACGGGTGTGGGGAGGGTGACCTCTGCCTCACTGTGTGGAATTCAAAGGAGCTGGTTGGGGATTTTGAAGAGGAGTAGCCAGGTATTTCCCCAGGGAAGCTGTGGCAGGCCGCCCTCAGCGCTGGCAGCTTTCTACAGGTGTGTGGTTGAGAGTACACTGACCTCTTCCATCAACACCTGGTATGGGAATTGCTCTGTTGCTGGCAGTAAGGCGCTGCTGAGGGGGTTGAGAAGACAGCCCAAAGGATCACCTGCTGCAACCGTTGTTCCATTGAGGACATCAAAAGGTGCCGGAGCAGTGTGGGTCGCATCATGGGGGAACATACCCACCCAATGGACTGTTTGCCTCCCTCCCCAATGTTAAGATGCTGCAGCGGAGCATTAAGACCAGAACAAGTCTCTACCCAGAGGTTGTCAGACTGGTGAACTCCATCTGACACTTATAATATAGGACTAATTATTATAGATTATTTTGTTTCTTATGATATTGTATGCTTCCTGACCTTAGTACAAATATCATTTCATATGTAAACATGCAAAATCTACCTTGAACTGTGGACCTAGACTTTGCTTTTTGAGTCAGCAGTGTTGCAAAATGTTTGGTTAAACTACTTTAGGTCCAACAACACTGCAGCAAGGTTTGAATTAAGAGCTGATTTCGTATAAAAAAAACCCACATATACACGACTAGCCAGTAACCTTTATGGTCACTCATAGACTGAAACACAAAAAAGATGATACTTTAATAAATCTACTTGAGGACCACTGGCGATCCACAGGCAGCTCTTTAGGAAAGGTTTGGCTCCTATTCTTATCTACTTTAATATCTGTTTAACAACTTTAGTCTCCAGCCCGTCTTTCGATGTTAAAAGTCTTGTCAGGGCCTTAGTTTGGTGCATAAACATTCATAAAACTGGGCTAAAGTCTTTCAGCTTTCACAATAAAGTCTTTGGCTTTCACCATCTCTGTCCTGAATTTAATGTTTAAAATAGAAGAAAATAAAATGCTGCACTAAAATTTGGTCCTATGACTATGCACCTGCTGCCCTCTCCCCCATAAGCCTCAGTCTTTTTTATTTGTTCTATAACAGTGTTTTTATTTATTTATTTATTTATTTATTTGTTTGTTTTTTTTGGGGGGGACTACATTGTGTCTTTTCTATTTGATTACTTCTATTATTAAGGATCTTTTTTGTGCATCTTTGCCCCCATTCATATTTAATGCAGCTGACTTTAAACCCTGCGTATGAGAAACACCACTTGTTGTCCGTCAAAACAAACGCTGAGCACACACTGAACTGCACTGTCAACATGCACCAATAACTACTGTACAAAGCAATCACACAGAAAAGCTCTACAAATTTCACAAACTCTGTCCTCTGCCAAACTCCCAGGGTGCAGTGCAGAGAGAGAAGCAGGGCTTCTTAACCAAATAAGATATTGATTAGGGAGACACACACCTCATCAGGCCTTCCGGCTGACACTCAGATAAATGGGTAGCCATTAATTATAGGGAATGAGAGTGGGAGAGCAGCGATGTACAGCCCTGAAGAAGTTAAAAACAGCAGAATGATAGAATGAGGTGGAGATGGAAAAAAAGATAAACACCGAGGGAAAAATGGACAACAAAGTGGTATTGTGAGCGGTTTCAAGGAGGAGATAATTTGAGGTCAGGCAGTGCGAGCAGAGGTGCAGAGGGCTGAATTCAAAGAGCCTGTTATGACATAGGCAGAGGCTGTAGCAGAGATCAATAGCAACCCAGCATCAGAGAGAGCAAATACTGACTCATGCTGGTCTTACTGGGCTCATCGTAACAGGGATGCTATAAACTGAGAGTGTGTTTTTTTTACAAGCCTAAACAACATGGCTGGTCTGTGTTTTCATTTCATGAGTCTCTGTGTCTGTCATCAGGGCAAGATGTGGTTCTGTAGCGGTGGCCGACCACAGAGGCGTGTACATGTTATATATATATATATATATATAGAGAGAGAGAGAGAGAGAGAGAGAGTCAGTCTGGCAGTCACCACTTGCAAGACACAGCCACAAAACATTACAGGTGTGCAGTTTAAATCAAGTTGATGGCAAAGTATTTTCAATCCATAACTATCACTAGCTAAATGCAGCCCTGTTGGTTGAAAATTTAATGAATTTGTTGAATGAATTATAGCTGCATGTGGCTATTCGTGGGTCTAACCATTTACACTCAACAGAGAGAAGCAGCTGGATCACAGCCAATGAAATTAGCTAAAACCCCATCAAGTTGGCTGCTGTCACCGCTTTTTGAAGAGCACGTTACCTTTTTAAGCCTCAGTTATAGCGACTGAGATCATATCTTTCCATTCATCCTCTGTAGTTATTGAGAGAAAATTGATAGGGAAAACTTGATGAAATTCTGACCAGATTTGGACATACACATTATTGGTATCTGTGGCCCCTATCGGTGAAGCTCTAGAGGGCCTATTGAAAATGACTTTTCAAGCATTCAAGCAAACCAGGCGCACGTTTTCTGCAGTCATTGTGCTAAATTTCTCATCATGCTCATTTCGTTCAACGTAAAACACCAATAAAACACCACCATTGGTTGTGTATTCACCCAATTACACCAATAGGAGTGTCCAATTTAGTGACATTTGACTTCTGTGTGTTTATCAGTCAATTAGAAACTGGTGAAAGCACTGTGACTAGGCAGGGCTTTATCCATCAGAGGTGAGTCTTGTGTTTAAGGAGAAAAAAGTATGATCACAGAGAAATGGATGTCATTTTTGTATATGATTTTATGAACTGAAAAGGGGAAATCTTTCACAAAATAATAATAAATAAATAAATAAACTAATGATTATGGCAGAAATCTGATTATCCAACTAATATTATTGCTGTCAGGCCTTTTTTGGCTCCTGGGCAACAAATTGCCAACCAGTGGTCTCCCTCCTTTTGTCTACAGTGTCCATCCATGGTTCTGGCATGGCCTCACTACTGGGAGATAATTGCAGGTCCTTAAATTAAGACACAGTCCTGAGCTAAAACCTTCCTCTCTCATTCATCATTTGGCATAAAGTTGGATGCTTCTACCCCCCATACACACACACCCACACACACACGCACCACTACCACGGGCACGTCAGCATGTAGGGCCATAAAAAGGATACTTAGAGTACAGTTTGTTCCCTCAGAAATGCAACAGAAGCAAACAGCACTGCAGCAACCAAGCATTTTCTCATTGCTTTACGATCCATTTTCACTATCCAGTGAAACAGATTACCACATTAGCAATCTCCGTTGTATTATCACATGGCTCAAATGCGTTATGTGTGTTTTTGTTGCAATTAGCTGTGTTTAGGTATTGTTCCTAGGAGTGTGCTTGCGTTTGCCTATACGAGTTCTTAAGTGGGCCTGCAGTGGAAATACATCCAGGCACACTGACATATAATAATTATAATGAACAGAGAAAGAAAAAAAAGTTTTGAGGGGAAAAACTAACTAAGAAAAGTTTTTTTTTCTGGGTGGAAACAGCTTGAGTTTGCTTCCATCTCGATCTCTGGTTGACTGAAAAACAAAATGACCTATGAATAATGCATGTGGCAAACATTACATTACACTATTACAGCTTTAAGATAATTTGTGTTTTGACAGTTGAATAAACTTGTTCTGAGGTTCTAAATTTTCTTTTGCCTTCGGTGAACTAAGCCAAAGGAGCAGCTGGTAAGGAATGAAACTGTTCCTTGCAAACAGAGGTACAATGTATATCTTTTATTAAAAGGTACAAGGATCAATATAGAGGGTTCTTTTGGCGTCTGTTCTAACATTAACTGTGCATCTACATTATTCTGGTGTATAAGGCCTCTCAGCTAATTTAATACAGATAATAAAAAAAAAGACGTAGCATTAAGAGAAGGACGGATCCACTGGCTGGAAGGAGGAGAAAATAAGGAGATGAGATCATAGGAAGGAGTGGATCTGATGCATCTGATGCATAGCAAATATTGGGCATAACCATAAGACAAGGCCAGATTGGTTCTGATTCTGACTCTCCACAATCAGATTTTACCAGTTTACCTGTCCTGAGAGAAGGATCTCACTGCCTTCTTTTTCTTGCTTTTTCAATTCTAAGGTTTTTGGGGTTTACAATGTCAGATTTAGGATTTCTCTGAGAAATGATCCCACTGAATGCCCGGAGGTGACATACACTGATATTTTCAACTACCTGATCAAGTCCCCCGGTAAGATCATCATTTAACCTGACAGCGATAAAAAACAAGTCCTGCATAAGTTAGGCTACATCCATACTACTACATCATCATTTTAAAATAGCTTTTTATAACCCAAACGTTTCAAATCTGCCCCACTTAAGGGGTTATGGGGTAAAAACTTGCTGCTTGTATAATGAGACAGGGCTGCATGCAGCCTGCATCGCGTTTCTCAATCTCACTGTTTCTTCACCGGGTCAGGTTTTTTTCTGGTCGGCTCTCTCTTCTTACCTTGGTGTAATACAAATTAAGCTGTAAATAAAAATATATTGAGGCTTACAATAAATATAGCAACTTCTGATCAACCCATATCAATTTCAGGCTTAGAAATACAACTTTAGGATAAACCACGCCCACTTCTGGTGTAAGTCCTGCCACTTACGAGTACAAATACGGATGCAGATAATGTAGATGGTTGAAAAGATACAGATAGTGGTGTACTTGCTCATCCCTACTGGACATTCTCATTCATTCAGTTATCCAATTTTTTTAATCAATCTGTACAAACAACTTTGTAGAGAGAAGTGGCTTCTCTTTTTTAACAGTAAAGTTTATGTTAACAACGGCTTTTCCTCGCGCGCTTTAGTTAATCATGGAGTTGTACAAGGTTCTGTCCTTGGACCAGTCCTTTTCACCCTATATATGCTTACTTTCCTTCCTAGTCAGACTTCAGGCATGTCTTACAGACATAAAGACCTGGATGACCTGGAATTTTTTTACTTCTGAACTCAGACAAAACTGAAGTTATTGTACTTGGCCCCAAGCACCCCAAAGAAGCGTTATCTGATTATCTAACCACTCTGGACAGCGTTACTTTGGCCTACAGCTCCACTGTTAGGCATTTTGGAGTCATTTTACAACTGATCTATTGTCCTGTCCATGGGTAAAGTTCCGAAAATGTCCCTGATTTGAATGCAGGAGGGGAAAACAAAGTTGCGCGCAGACTGAGTGGTTGATGTGAGGTAAAAGTAAGGATGATTGTCATACAGTGCGTCTGTTTATCTGAATTGAACACCTGACCTGAAGCCACAATGTGAACACCAACCTGTCACTGCTGTTGATCAATGTGCACATAATGTGTACATTTTGTGGCATTGTTACTCAGATTTTCACCGGCAATCTGTCAAAAAAACACAAGCAAGGTGCTTGCTCAATTCCGGCTCGTGGAAACAGCGTTCGGCTTGTCATTTAATTTGCGGCTCATATATAAAACATAGTAGGAACGATAATGTAGGACATGGGTCTCCCAGATCATGTGATGCAGCTCTAAGCCGTTTAGATGGACACCTAAACAAAAACCAAGACATTCTTTATTTTTTATTTATTTATTTTTAAGAGAGGAAATTGATAGAGAGAAAGAAAGAAAGAAAAAATAAGAGATAAAAAGGGAAAAGGAAAGAAAAAGACTAAAGAGAAAAAGAAAAAGGGGTTGTGTGTGGGAAGGCTGGATGTTTCTGCTGTTCCCTATTTAACAGTTTGACTGGCTACGGAGTTTCTTGATGTGTACAGTCGGTTAGATTTAAACAGTGTGGCGTAAGCTCGGTCATTTCCTGCAGGTGAGGCGATGAATTTCCAGCTACTTGTTTTTGGGGTTTTTTTGTGAAACCAAAAAAGCCAATGAACCTCTTCCATCTGCAATCGTTGTAAATATCGATGTATGTCACCTCCGGCCATTCAGTTGGATCACTTCTCCATGAAAGTGTAGGCAAACAGAAGGGACAATGAGAAAGACCCACATATGTGAGTTTTTCGTTGTAGCGTTTTTTCTCCGGTACAGCTAGCGTGTTAAAATATTCATCTGACATGTTGAAATAACGTTTTAAACTAAGTACTGGACAGTGTATTTTAAATTGTGCCGCCAATTGTTTTCCCCTCCAGTGGGCGTGGCTTTCAGAGTATCACAGGATGCCCTGAGGAGGATTTTCCTTCAGTCCAAGCACGGATATTGACTCATATTACTCGTATGGTACTCGTCAAAATTGCTATATCCGTACCAGATACTGATTTCAGCCGTGTATCAAGCTCAACCCTAATATATCAAATTAAATCAGATTTATTTATATAGCACCAAAACATAACAAAGTTACATCAAGGCACTTTACATATAGAGCAGGTCTAGCCCAAACTCCTTATAAAATTATTTAGAAATATATATACATTTATATTTTTATTTATTTATTTATTTATTTTTAAGTCAGCCAGGTCTAATTCATTTTTATCAAGGAAATAATCAGTGATGGGCAGCACAACGGCGTAGTGGTTAGCGCTGTTGCCCCACAATAAGAATGTTGCGGGTCCGGTTCCCGGCCATGGGCCTTTCTGTGTGGAGTTTGCATGTTCTCTCCGTGCCTGCGTGGGTTTCCTCCGGGTACTCCGGTTTCCTCCCACCGTCCAATGACACACATGTCTAGGTTAACTGGTGACTCTAAATTGTCCGTCCGGATTGGCTGCAGCACCCCTCACAACCCAGAAACGGAAAAGCGGTAAAAGATGGACCGATGGATAATCAGTGGTAGCAATTATAAGGTAAAATTTGGTCAGAATAATTTAAATTTACACATCCCACCAATATATACTCTATTAGATTGATTCTAATTTCATTTGGCCAGGTAATGATGCGGGCTCAGTGGTGCCTGAGGGAGTGTTAGGTGTGCTGGTGCTGAAGATAGAATAATAGTGGCCTGGCATCCTACGCTACGTGTTGTGGAGGCAAAACTAGTCGAATTTGTGGAAGTAGAGGGATTTTAAGTGACAGATACATCACTGTCATTAGCGCCAGAGTCAGCCTGTTCTTTCTCACATGTGACAGTATTACTGTCGGGTGTTGAGTTTTCATATGATGATGTAAATTGTTTGTTGGACTGGACTTGAATGAGATACTTTTTCTGGCAAATATTGCTTGTGCTCAACCTTTCCTGCTGTCCTCAGAAAAGTGCATCCAAATGCTGTTATGTTCCTTTGGCTCATTTTGAAAGTGTTTCTTTCAGTTACATGCCGCTCACTAATTATATCTCCTCCCCACAGTTCATACAGCTGCGCATAGATTCATTCATGTGAATGGAAAGTGCTGTGGACAACTTAGAAACTGAACAATGACATTACCCAATCACGTGTCACGTGAAGGCAGCATGGGCAATTTATATATAACAAGAACGGCTTGCAAATGAATTGCTCGCAACTGCGACTCGGTTCTCATTGTTCATTTAAAAAAGCTGTTCATTAGATTTGACTAGTTCGTAAAAATCACATCTCTAGCACATGAACAGGATGGAGACAACAGAAGAAAAGAAAGTGTTTGCTACAGACAGAAACAACACAACAACAAAGGTGATGAGTACCTTTTCAAGACAAGTGAAACAGTTTGTATTATATTCTGTTGTATGATCCTTTATACTTGGCTATGTTATTTCAGTGTAAATTGTTAAAAAGTTTATAAATGATATACATTCAATCAAAGACTGGACCTTTTTTTTTCTAATTGAGTTGGATCTTTGGGTTTTTGGACTGTATTATTTGCGGCATTATGCTCCAAGCTCAGTGTGTTAAAAATATAAATAAATCCATATAAATAATAAATATTCGATATAATGATAACATTTATGCAACAAAAAATCTACGGAGCCACTTAGGAGACGGAAGAGCCAGCTCTTTTCAGTGAGCCGAGCAAAAAGACCCAGCTCTCTAAAAATAGCCAGAATTCCCATCACTAGTTCGAGGTATAACAAAAACAGTTTCTAACCACTTCTTAAATAATTCTGACTTCCGACAACCAAAATATCCATTCGTTATCTGTGAGGGAGGGTTACTTCCTGGACAAGGACTAATGACCATTCGCGAAATTTCTATTCACTGATGAGCTGAATGCTTATGACTGAACCTCTTAAGAAAAAAAAATTGCCTATCTGATTTGGAGATTAACTGGCTCCAACTCCTCCTGCTACAATCAGGAAGCCCAACAAAATGCTTTAAACATCCATACCATTTTTAAAAGCAAAGGCCCAGGTATGTCTTGCCATAATCCAGATCAAAGGTTTTTGGATGTCACATTACATAATACAATGATACAACGTCAATAATACAATTATGATCAGCAAGCATCAACTGGACCAAGGTATCACCAACAGGAGCAGGTTCATTTGTATTTATATTGTAAAACGAAACAAGCTACAGACATTGCCTGAGAGACATTGGAACCTTGCGATTAAGAAAGGTTTGGGTACATGAACACAGCTCAGTAGGACATAAAAACAGTAGCCCTATCCAAGATCTCTCTCAAATGATGCTGAAAAATCAACATCTTTATTGTCTTAACATTAAAAATGATTACAAGTCATGTTTCAGATACAGTTGTGGCAAAGGTCTGCATATTTCCTTTGTCTAGGGGAACACAATAGATCATGCCAGCACAAGTTCCTCTTAGTCTTGCTTTGCTTACTCTAGCTGCTTTAATCTATGCCCCCCCACCTTGCTTTTCCAATTGCTTTCTCCCTCCCCGAAGATGCAAAAAAGATTTTAAATGAGCAAAGCACTACAATGATTCTCTCTTATGACCCTCTCAGAAGCCCCAGCAGAGAGCATTGATTTTTGCAAGTCTTTGCTCTTTTCTCTCTTTCTGTCTCCTCCTTCCAGAGTGAAGAATCTCCAGTTGGCCTGTTAATTCCACTCCACATCTTAGCGACTCCACTATTGAGTGTGTGCTGATTGGTTTAGCTGGTAGAGTTATGGAGAGGAGAAAGGAGTGATAAAGGCCAGTGTCAGTCAATGGACAGAAATGACCTCAGCTGGGAGCTGGAGCTGTGGGGACTCCAACTGCTCTGGTAACAATATTGTTGAGTAAGAGATGAAGATGTAATTGAGAGTGTGGGCATTTGTCAGCAGAGGCAGTACACGGACTGACTTCACAGGTTGGTTGTGTATTTTTTGTGTTGTGTTTACCTCCATGTGCAAATGTGCAACCTACATGCTCTGCAGCTGTACGACTTTGTAAGACAAACATATGGTATAGAATAAGGGGAGAAGTTCATAGCTCCTTCTTCCCTTTCAATAAGCAACATTAAGACAGCTGTTTGCTTTGTGACTTCCTCTTATGCCTCCCATTTCCCATAGTTCCAGGTCTCCTTATTCAGAGGCCAACTGTAATGACTCAAAGATGTAAAGATATTACAAGACAACAGAGTCTTTGGAATCACAGTGGTGACCTGGAGGTAAGAGGGAATGATTCCTTTTACTGCATTGCAGGCCACAACCAGTTTAAGACCAGCAAAGTTCAGCCTGAGTAGTTTAAGAATTTGGGAGGGTTGAACACCTACAAGGCAGCAATACTGTGGAAGAGCTGTGGATATATGGTGGCAGTGACAGGGTGAGGACAGAACAGTTGCAATACTCCAAAAAGATGTGTCCCTCTTACCAAAAGGCCAGATCTAAAAAAAAAGGCTTTTACCAAGAGCATAAATGAATGAGCTACTGTCAACCAACACGGATTGATGAGAAAAACAACATCTTATCCAGGGTTGTACCTGAGCTCCTCACTCAAAGTGTGATGAGGTATCAACGGTTTCACATGGGAAGTACAGCGTTATCCTGAAAATTCTGCTTCCACTGAGACCGATCTCCTCCAGAATATGATACTGTATATATTTGGTCACCAAGCCTTAGTTTTGTGATAATTAGTAAAGACGCTTGGACCAAGTTCACTTAACTATATAATGCAGTGCATATCATATTTGATAGATACATTTATGAGACCATCCCCTTGGCAAAATAAAAGAAAAAGAGATTGAAAAAGGCAGCTGTTTGAAAAAAAAATGCAGATATAAATATGCAGATGTTACAGATGGCCAAGGAGAAAAGTTCTTGTTATTGCAGGAATTGGGTGTAATGCCCGATGTAACAAATATGATATAAACAAAAAAGCAAATATGCAATTTACATTTCGTTAAAGACTTCAGATTCTGCCCACTATTTCGTGGGTCAAGCCTTATAGGGTTAACCAAGTTAATAAGCCCACAGATGACCTGTGGGCTTGTTTTTAAAGGAGGACAAAAGAAACACGAGCTCAGGCAGGCGAACAGTTACGAATGACTCCACCAAAGTGCTAGATGTGATGACTGACAGCAAAAGCTTGGTGTCATCAGTGTAGAAGGGGTTGGGGAAGCAATTCACATCTGGGTTATTCTGCTTTCCAGCAAGAAGCTTCTTGGTTGGGGGGGTGGGGCTGAGAAAAAATATGTGGGGACCCTTGACTCACAAAGCAGTTGACAAAGCAAGTCGACTCAGAAGGAAAATAAAATGACAGCAGATGGTAATTGCTTTCAGGGTGGCCAAGTGTAGACTGGAGAAGAAAGCGGAGGAAATGGTTAGAAAGAAAAAAAAAAAATCTGATGGTGTTTAACAATAAACATTAATAAATAAATTCCAGGTTTGTTCTGTTTTTCAGATGTGTAAATTACACATGCCAACATTTATGCTCCAAGTTCAGGCAAATAAAGTTTCTAATTATTATTATATTATAAGCCATGTAATCATTTAATGAGAATCTGATCATTGGAGTTGATTTCGGGATGTTTTTAATCCTTTGTGTACTAATTCCATTCTATTATATATAGGAGGGGTGGAGAGAGAGTTGATGGGGCTACAGTCCTTTTCTGATTCCACAGGAAAATCAGACATAAGAGACCAAAGGGTCTGTCTCAGATGACTCGCTGGGTGCCTCAACTAGGGGCGCTTTGGTGTGCGACGTTTCAGAACATTGCTTTGATGGATGCTCCCTTTCACCTCTTCTTTAGACTGAAACGAAAGGAATGAGCAGAGGAGGCAGATGTTGTCGCTGCATTCAAATACTGGGCAGCTGTTGCCAGAGTCTGCTGACGTTTGCAGGTTTGCAGCAAGTTTACACGGTGACTTGTTGGGAGTACAGAGAGGATCCAAAGGCATCGCAGTGCATCTCTGTGATGAAGGTCTCTCAACACAAGACTGAGAAATGCGATATCTACAGAAGAAATTGCTGCTGCGCTGCTGGGCCTGCATGTTTGTGCATGCTAGTGGTAGTGTGTGCGTGCATGTGTGTGTGCTTGAATGAGAGCTGCCAAGGAGGAAATGTCCTGGCTCTCACTCAGCTGTGTCTGGCTGATTAATTCACTAGCTTGTTTGGGAGGGAAGTCAAGAGATGTACTTGAGACTAATCCTGGATTCTCTTGTAGTTATATGGGTCTTTGCGTGTGTGTGGCTGCATGTCTGTGTGACTGTGTAGGGCTGCAGCTCATTAGAGAGGTCTTCAGGGAGATGAGCTTAGGTCAAAGTCAAGCATAAAAAAAACAAGAATATAATCTAACACATCTAAAATAAGGAATTAAGAGATAGACTGGGGTCACCCAACCTTTACTTAGGGTGTGTAGCGTCAGACCACTAAGGCTTGTTCAATCCTGAACAAATCTTTGAAGGTATACTGTAGATGTCTAATCTCAATTGCATGTAGATTTTCTGTCAAATGTTTGCGCATGCTGCTCTTTACACTGCAACTGAACAGACAAAATCAAAAAACACAAAATAATAAATAAAAACTGTCAATTTAGTTGTTTAGCAGTTGTGAATCAAGGAGACTATAGTCTTAAATCGCAGATGCGTCTTTGTTTGGAGGCCCATTGCTGAGGGTGTAAGCTGTCTGTAGTGCACATACAAAGACAGATATACATATGCATATATGCAAGTACAAACTCTGGTACTCACACACACAGAGGTACAAAATTATACCAATACTGCCTGTCTTAAGGGGCCCTGCGCCACCAGAACAATAGTTTTGCCCTACAGAGTGCCTGTATGAAATATAACCCCATTCTCCCTGCCAGGAACCCGTGGTTTTGTGATAAATCGCTCTCTGAGCTGCTATATACAAGAGGAAAACATGCATAACCACGACCTGGGCACAGGACACAACTCTGCTGCTTAGAGCTCTCACTTGATTAAGAAAAAATTTTTTAAAAAGTCAGTGCTGAAGGTGCTGTATTCTGATCAGTATTTCCGATCTCAATCTAGCTTCATGTAAGTGAGCAGCTTTATTTGCACCAGGTTTAGAGAGTCATTGACGGGAAATGGGTCAGCAGTTTAGCTGTTAGTACAATTAGCTGTCTTTATCACCAAGGATGATCCCTTTCTTCAGGGTATCTACTGTTCTTGATTAAGTCTTTAAATCTTAATCTTAATTCTTACTGATGGAAAGGTCTTAATTATTTACAGCAGTACTGGCCTGCTCTCTCTCTGTAGGGCTGTTTGATATATGCTAATCTTTGAAGTGAGGCAAAAGGTAGAAGGGCAGGAAGGAAAAGAGAAGGGTTGCAGGAGGTAATAAAAATGGGAGAAAAAGAAAAGGGGGGCAGGGTACATAGGCTAGAGAGAACAGGTACCAGAGGGAGGACACAGGAGGAACGTCCCAGAGGTACACACTGTCCGGTGGAATGTACACAGCAAAGCGCAGTCTTCATTGCCGCTACAGCATCTATTGGCACATACATTCTGCTCTTTGATGAAAACATACAGCCCCTTCACAGCCACAATCTCCAATGGCCTTTACCTAACCTAAAGTCCACCTCTGGTGCCCATTGAATCCTTCCATGGGTGGAAGCTGGATTATACTTACATAATAAACTGTGACATGGGATGCCCTTTACCATTTGGGCTGGTGGGTTGGCCCACCCAAATGGTAAAAAGAATGATTATTTACCATTCTTGAAAGAATAAAGTTGTATTTATTTTTATTTTTTTTTAATAGGCCTAGACAGCCAAGATGCCAAATCTATGTTGAGAGACGAAAGCTTTATGTTTTATTTATTTTATTTAGTTTTTAAATTTTACTCTTTAGAGTTAATGTTATCATTTAAATTTGGAAATGTAGGTATTAATTAGCCTTAATTTAGCCTATCAGAAATTTAAAAACTGGTATATGAGGTGCTAGCGGTTTGATTGTGGTCTTCAGCATTAGTTTAAGATTTTTTTTTATTTTTTTTTCCCAAAGCACTTGAAGACCAGAGAGGGATCAGCCAAAAAGGGCTGGCACCCTTTGCATGTTCATGGCAAGTAGGCCACGCTATCACTGCACAGGAAAGGGAAAGACTATAATCCGGGATATGACACCAATGTTCAGTAGGAATGACAATGGCAAACAGGATTCGCACTGTTTTACCAAAGCCACTTGATTGGTTGGCTCTGACAACCTTATTGTTTGGTTTGTTTCACAACTTGATTTTTGGCAATCATATTTGTAAAACCATAACGGAGGATGAAGATTGCTCTTTTTTTAAAAGACTTTGCTGCATGATATACTGTGCTGTTATCATGATTGTGCTGTAGGGCTGGGATTTGATTTATGACAAAAGTTCATAGCTACAGAAGTCAAAGGAAGCAAAAATGTCTCATTTTCTAGAACAACTCTTCTGTTTACTTGTGGATGAAAAAGAAAGAAGCAGTAACATACACAAAAAACCTTTTGTGTATCAAATTCTTACATCCTTTACTGAGGCACTATTCCAATTATATTGGATTTAAATAATTAGCTGCATATTCTTTTCAGACATCTCAGAGGCATACAAACAATTGAGCAACGTTCTTTTCTATGAGTTAATTTTCCTCTTCCCCAAGCCTTCATGTTTTATTTTTAATTTTATTTTTTATGGAGCCATTCCTTAAATGTTATCCTCTGTTATCCTCAGTGGTCAAACGAACAGGGCAAACTCAGAGATGCTGAGGGGAAAACTTACACAGCAGCAGCAGCTTGATGGAGACAAATTATAAATTGAATTTCTATTCTCGAGAGGTCGACATTTTCATTAATTTGTCCTCACTGCAAACACTCATTCCTTAAATCCCCCTTTGTGTCCTTTTTTATTGTTAAAAAACTTTAATACCAAGTCATATTAATTAAGGAAAGGGCACTGAGGTAATGCAGGACATCAGGGATCTATTTGACGAGAACAATTTAAGTGTCTGGGCAGCTATGTAAGATGCTGTCACAACACTAGCTAACTTCTTCTTTTCTGTCTTTTTGTCTCTCTTACTGATTCTCATTGATATATCACTGTGACTGTACCTCTCAGATTTTGTCCCGTTCTCCTTCCGAGTCACTGGACAACAGAACATGTTGGTCTCATTCTCAGTAATACCATTTGCTATCTGCGTAGTTATCTTTTAGTGCCTAGACCCACTATAATGGAAAAACAAGTTTTTATATAGAATTTCCTGAGGAAATTATCAGTCAACACCATGACTGAGTATTTCAAAGTTGCAACTGCACTGGACCAATTTCAGACAGCCAGGGAGTCATACATGATACACTTAAGGAAACATTCTTGTTAGCTTGTGGAGGCAAGGGCAAAATAAACCCAACACAGCAAAATCACTGGAGTCAAAATCCTAGTGTTAGGCCATTTTAGAGTGATGTGCTGAGGTTGTGGTGTTGATTCTGATACAATTAACTCCATGCTAGTGAGAAAATATATCCACGTGGACGTAATTTTACAGAGTTAACGATATCCAACACCTGCGGGTGTTGTTTTCACATCCGGTCATTTGGCGAGGCACACTTGCGTTAGAAATCTGAACGACAGCCATTTTCTTTTCCCCGCAGCGAGAAGATACCACGCAAGTGACAGGTGAGTATCATGCCGATATAGCTTACTGTTAGATTGATATTTTGCACAAAATATGTTTGTGTTGGCTCGATATTTCAAATTCAGGAAAATTGTGATATTATTGTTGTCTTACAAACGAATTACCGCCGCCGTACATGCAGGCTAAGTAAACATGCCAGGGCATGCACCTGTAACACACAGCTTCTAACACTACTAGTAGTAATGTAATGATCAACTAGTAAAGACCTTAATTATACTGGGCTAGAATCAGAAGACACCGGATTCGAACAAGAGGCAGAGATGGATATTTGCAATGTTAAATGAGCACACAAGACCAAGAGTTAGAAACTGGTACCTTGTATTTTTTCCCACATAACAAAATAAAAAAATAAAGTAAATCTTTCGGTGTACAACCAATAGCACACATATATTGTATCAATTAAAATAAAATAATAGATCAGCATCAAAAGAGAGCTCTTTTCAATATAACTCTCGAATCGGGTCAGATCGGATCAGATCAAATCAAATCGGGTTGGAACGGGTCAGCTCAGACTGGGTGCACTCTTATGTAATTCAAAATCTCAATTCTCAGTATTTGGATCCAGATTCAGGTAAGTAACAGTATTAAAACAGTACCCTGTTCAATATTATCACTTTACAACTCCCTTCAATCTGAGCACAGTTCACTATTCACTGTAACATCAATAACAAAATCACCATGACCACATCACAATAATACAACATACCCACAATATAATTTCTCAGTCCATTCACTGTTATCAGTGATTTTACTGACTCAGTCTTTCCACAGGCACAGGGAATGTGTTCCAGGGATGATGAAGAAGTCTTTTAAGTCAAACCAAAAGAAAAAGGTGAAGTCAAAGTCTGGGGTAGTGCAAGTGGTGCTGAGGTAAAAGTGCTGTTTTTGTGCTGTTTGTGATGCTTATCCTACCACGGTGGCAGGAGAGGGTTAAGGATGGCAATTCTTGGATCTGGACTCTCCAGTTAAGGCCTTTCACTCCAGGGATCTCTAGTCTCATCTGGGTTAGCTCACCATGAACTTCAAATCTCCTCACAAAAAAAAAAAACCTGACCTGCATTCACGGACATGGCCGGAAGTGTTCATTATTCAATTAAATACTGTGTATATATTTATATACTCAGGAATGATTCATTCCTTTAACTTTTAACAAAACATATGCAAATGTATCTTGTACACTTTTTAACCTTTTTAATACATTTTAACCTGTATTACGTATTTATCTTTTTAATTAAAGCAAAATAATAAATGAATTTAAAGCTATACAAAGCAAACACACTATAATTGACACTATAGTCTTGTCTTATGCTCTTTTATAAAACTACAACCATGAAATAAAATACTTGACAAACCATAAATTAATGTTGCTTCAGTATCAAATAATTCAGTGACTTTTTCCAGCCACAGTAAACATTGAGCACTTAAACACTCTATAGGTCACATTTATATTATTCCCAGTTGTCAAACAGTTTCTCTTTATTTGAGCTCTGCAACAGTAATTCCCCTGTTTATACTTGAACTCACTAGCTTCGCTTAGTTTAGCAATTCCAGGCACGGTCTGTGTTTACTGCAACTCACCAATTACGGAGTTTCTTAGAAGTTCGGCAGGTTTCCGAGCAGGGCCTCTCATAAACACACATCTACGAACTTACAACAAAGTATAGGCTGTTATTTTTCTGTTTTGACAACGTCATGTTACATTTTTAACTGTTTTAGCTGTTATATTTACCGTTCACAGTAGCTTCTCTCTGCTTCGCGCAGCGTCTGACTAACGTTATTTTCCAGTCTGCCTGCGGAACTGCGGAGCTGAGCTCCGATTGGCTGAGGCACTTCAGCTGTTAACCCTTTGTGACCTGGGTTACACACCTGTCACTTATGTTTCATGCTAACATTAGCGCTTGGTTAGTCTTTGGACACGGTAAATAAACGGTGACGTAAACTAGTATAACTTTAAAGCTGTTGAGTTAAAATGGTTTCCGCTGTTAAAAGAACAACGCAGGCGTCGGGAGTCATTAGCAAACAGCGGCAGCATAAAGACCGGCCAGGCTGGAGGTTAGCCCGTCGGTTAAGCGGGGAAAAAAATCGTTCAGATTCAATTTTCTACAACTTCTATTATTATTTATGTCTTTTAATTCAAATCTTAAGATAAAACTGACGCACGTTACTCTTGCTTATGCAATTAACGTTGTCTATTCTGATTTGTAGCACAGCAATCAACAGGACCATAAGAGCCCCAACAATGTTCTCAGCCTTCAGGTAAGGGAAGTTGGAGTGAAAATGTGAGATTAAAAGTTCCTACAATGTTCATATAATAGCATAAGTTCATTAATATCCCTCAAAATCAGACAGAGGTGGGTTTAGTAGCCAAAAGTTGTACTCAAGTGAGAGTATGATGTAATTCTCCATAGTTTTGAAATGAAAGAAATTATACTATACACAAGCTTTTTTCTTTCTGCAGACTGGGACAGTGACATGGCATCTCTGGTTACTCCTGCATATCCTGCCACTTCAGCCCTCTACAAACAGAAGACAAAAGATCAGTGCAGCTCAGGCCATCAGTAATTTTCCTTGTTAATGGAAAATAAGTATTTTTGATAATCATTTTTGTGATTATTTCATGTACATTTTAACTGTTAATACCAGTGGTCCATATATGCTGTATCAGCAGCACAGTAAATATTAGTTAAGTATACATTTTACGTCATTGTTACTGGTCATAACATCATAGTGTTGATTTAAAATAAACTGGTGTTAATATTTTACACTTGGTTTGTGAAGTAACACTGCCGCAGTGCAAATTAATCAAAATGTATTTACATTGGTGTAACAATTTTACACTATTAGAGTTTGAATTAACACTATTGTAGTGTTAATAAATCTAAAATTATCCATATTGGTGTCAATATTTTACACTATTAGAGTGTTTGAAGTAACACTGTTGTACTAATTAATTTAAATGTATCCATTTGGGTGTTAATATTTTACACCATCAGAGTTTGTTGAGTAACACTTAGTGTTGATAATCTCAAAACTATTGAAAGTGTTAATTTAACTCTGAACCAGTGGTTCCCATATAAACACTGGGTCAGTGTTAATTTTAATTCTGAGGGAGTTAAATTAGCTATTTCAAATATGCTGTGAAGGCTTTGAGCTAGAGGTTAGTATTAGCTTCAGCTGACACTGTGTCAGGCACTGCCACTTGCAAGCCATCCTGGCTATAACACCTATAACACAGACATACTGATTTGATCACAACAGAATCCTCATATGAGACTGGGTCTGACTGAAGATCTGTAGTCACACATGTAGTTAAATCCCTTGATGTTTCCTCATCCAACCATCTTGTTGACCAAGCACAAAGGACCCTGGAGGATGTGGCACAAGTCCTGGTCCAGAACCTTTTGATCCTTAGAGAAATAATTGATCTGCTTCCATTGGCAGTTTTCTTTGTGTGGGAAAGCTGTGTTAAACATATACTGATCTTCACATAGTATTTAAAGATAGTTTAAAACATGAATGGAGAAAAAGTCAAATTGGTCTATGTAGAGTATCATACACCTTTTGAAGCTGCCAGATCAAACCAATTTGGTTCTCTGAAAGTGGATAATATTAACCAACATAACCTAAAACATGACAGTGTGTAATAGTGGACAAACAACCACTCACACCTACAGAGAATTTAGAGTCAGCAATTAACCTAAACATGCATGTCTTTGGACTGTGGGAGGAAACCAGAATACCTGGAGGAAACACAGCCACAGGGAGAACATGCAAACTCCACACAGAAAGGTCCCAGGCCGGGAACCGAACCTGCAAACGTCTTGTTGTGGGGCAACAGCGCTAACCACGATGCCACCACACTTCCCTGTAACAAAGCAGCCACAGCATAAACAGCAACAAAGCCTTATGGACAGAGTAAACCCAGGAGAAGCACAGGTGTAGCTACTCCCCGTGTGTTTTGTGCTTGACTGCAGAATGGGTATGGAGAATTTAGTTTTAATCCATACAAGCCTTTCCATGTTGATGAAAGACTTTAACAACATAACAAACAGCACAGTCTCTTATTCTTCTTTGCTTTTAATTTAGTAGGCAAACAAACCAAAATGTGCATGAAAGCGAACAGATAGCAATATTGCAGTTATATATAGATGAGAAAATGACTAAGCATACATTTTAGTGACAACAGCTGTACCATCAGTGATCTTGAGTGATCACAGTGAAGACGTAAGTCCAGGCAAAAAACAAAAAAGCCTCAGACAATCACTGGAAAAGCTTATGCCCTTCCTCAAAAGCTCTGGTTCTTACATAAGACCTGTTTAAGAAGTGTTTCTGGAATCTTTGTTGGAAAAGCTTCAAGTTTCAGATGTTTGAGCCAGAAAATTGTTGTTTTAGTCTGAATGGTGGGCTGAGGAAGAAAGAAAGAAGATTTTACAAAAATCGGTGAACTGCCATTTTACTACGCCGGCATGGCGGCGTAGTGGTTAGCGCTGTTGCCCCACAAAAAGGCCTGCAGCCTTTCTATGCGGAGTTTGCATGGTCTCCCCCGTGCGTGGGTTTCCTCCCACTGTCATGTTTGGGTTAAGTGGTGACTATAAATTGTCTGTAGGTCTTAATGTGAGTGTGAGTGGTTGTGCGTCTCTGTGTGTTGGCCCTGCGATGGACTGGCAACTTGTCCAGGGTGTACCCTGCCCTCGCCCAGAGTGAGCTTGGATTGGCTGGGATTGGCTCCAGCACCCCCGCAACCCGGAAATGGAAAAGCGGTAGAAGATGGATGGTTGAACCAATTTAAAATGTGATTTTGGGATGGAGCACGGCGTAGGTATGAGTGTGAGTGTGAGTGGTTGTTTGTCTCTGTGTGTTGGCCCTGTGATGGACTGGCGACCTGTCCAGGGTGTACCCCGCCCTCACCTAATGTGAGCTGGTCTTGGCTCTAGCACCCCCTGTGACCTGGAAACTGAAAAGCGGTAGAAGATAAATGGATTAATCTTGGGATTTTCTATGCTTTTTTTTAATTTTTTTTATGAGATACATGGGAAACATATTTCACAGAGTAAACAGAAAAAAACCCGCACACTGATGAGACAAAAAAGAGGGAATGTCCACATAGGAGGTTAACGGATGAAAAAATATAGGCTTTAATGGTCCATAAGAAAAGTGCAACCAAAAGTGACAAAAAACAAAACAAACAAAAGAAAACTGAACAGAAACGTTTCGGCTAAACAGCCATCATCAGTCTGCCTAAGGGGCAAATCACACACCTGTGGTCTATTTATAGATTAGAGGCAAAGTCAAACTGTGCATGGATCCATTTATGTTACAGGGCCACAAGTCAAGCTACTTAGGACGGGATATAAGATTTCTAAAGCTGCTTATCAGTATTGTATGATTACTTAGAGAAGAGACCTGATTTACCAATAATAAACTTTTCAAAATAGAATACAGGGAATAGATAAAATACAAAAGAAAAACACATATGGAATAATAATCCATTCTCTGATTATGTTGTGTTATGGCGCCGTTATCTCGATGACATATTTCTAATATGGAAGGCCCCACTGGAAACATTCAATCATTTTCTAGAGTATATTAATACTCTAGTACCTTCTATCAAATTCAATGCAGAGGTGAGCAAGACTGATATGGCATTTCTTGATACCAGGATCACACTAAATGCAGGTTTTTTATCTTCTACTCTGTACACTAAACCAACTGACCGTAACAGTCTCCTGCATGCATCTAGTGCACATCCTATTCCTCTATAGAAGGGCCTTCCATATTCGCAATTTCTAAGATTGAAACGTATTTGCTCTAACACTTCTGATTTTGAACAGAGGCCAAGGAGATGTATGACCATTTCCTCCTCTGCTCATATCCAAAGTCATGGTTGGATACAGCTCTCAATAAGGTGCACCATGTTGATGACAATCCATCAGCACGCACCAGAGATAAACGAAAACCACATTCAATTAAGTGTGCTACAACATATTCTTCTATGAGTCAGGAAATAAAGGGGATCATTAATAAGCATTGGCATGTGTTATTTTCTGATCATATATGTTAAAAAACTGTTTGATCAGCCACCTCTGTTTTGTCATTACAGACCCAGAAACATCAGGGATTTCCTGGTCAGGGCAGACACAAACACGCAACCCTCTGCTTCTAGATGGCTCCCTGAAGAGACGGGCTTTTTTCCATTGTCGCTCTTGTACAGCGTGTAGAGGTTCATGCAAGCGCACCAACACTTTTGTTAGTTATACCGCAGGTAAAAAGTACGATATAAGACAGTTTTCCACATGCAGTTCTAGCAACATCATATATCTTATCTCATGTCCATGTGGACTTCAATATGTTGGCAAAACAACAAGACAAATAAAAAAAAAATGATTATTGAACACAAAAGTGCAATCAGGAGGGTAGATGAATAATCCTCCATTGCCTGCCACTTCAGAGATGTTAACCATCCTGTTTCCTCCCTCACCTTCTGTGTTATTCAGCAGATCAAAACACCACGTAGGGGAGGTGATATGGAACATCACCTTCTACAGGCAGAGAGTAAATTAATATTCTATCTTAAAACCCTGTATCTACAGGCCTCAATGAAAAAATGACATTAAATTGTTTCATTTAAAACAGTTGTGGGTTTTTTCTGCCTCGATCAGGGTAATGTATACCTTTTTTTTCTGGATTTTTTCTGTATTTCATCTATTCCCTGTATTCTATTTTGAAAAGTTTATTGTTGGTAAATCAGGTCTCTTCTCCAAGTAATCATACAATACTGATAAGCAGCTTTAGAAATCTTACATCCCGTCCTAAGTAGCTTGACTTGTGGCCCTGTAACATAAATGGATCCATGCACAGTTTGACTCTGCCTCTAATCTATAAATAGACCACAGGTGTGTGATTTGCCCCTTAGGCAGACTGACGATGGCTGTTTAGCCAAAATGTTTCTGTTCAGTTTTATTTTGTTTTTTGACACTTTTGGTTGCACTTTTCTTATGGACCACTAAAGTCTATATTTTTTCATCCGTTAACCTCCTATGAGGACATTCCCTCTTTTTGTCTCATCAGTGTGCGGGTTTTTTCCTGTTTACTCCTTGATCTTCTGTTTGGCCTACGCAAATGATTTTAATTTTTCTTTGAACTTTTCCTTTGGACTTTTGTAAAAGCGCAAACACCCTTTTTCCCATTTTTGAAACATGTTTCACAAAAATACGATATGATAATGCACAGCAAAGATTCAAATATGGATATGCATGCTCAGGTATATGTTTGCACAGCAATGTGCACGGTATTATGCAAATTACGTAGACACGCAGTCAGTCAGCCTGAGGCAGCCCTGCAGCCGTCTTTTACACTGGTATTTTATGGCAGTAAGAATTAACCAGCTTCATCCCTGCAGCCGCTCATTTATACATCGCTCCTTTCACCCCGTATCCCTTCACGCTGTCTGCCTCTTTGGACCATCTGGACTCTCCCATTGTGTTTCCTCCAGCACAAATCAAACTGACAGGAGGTCCTTTCCCAATAATTACTATCATACTACACAATAATCCGAACTTGACTAAAAGCATGCAGAGTACTTTAGCTCCCATTTCGAAAGGGTAAACAGAATTTTCAGAGAGAAAGTAGAAGATTGCTATAAAATGTTAAATCTGTTCTATAAAGTGTTGTTAACATGGTGGTTTAGACACCTAAATCTAATTTGTGGTCAAGGGAGCATTGTACTTTGCATTTAAAGAACTGCTTTGTCTTTGTTATAGAACCGTAATCGTCATTGTTCCAAAAGAAGCCATCACATGTTGGTTGTGAAACATGATGTTAATGGTTCGAATAGAGAAACTTCAAGTCCCCGTTGAAAATGGGGAAACAGTGTTAAAATCCTAAATTAATCCTCATTTTGTGGACGGCATGATTCTACATAATTAATAAATATATAATGGATATATATTATATCATAAGCCCCGTGGTGAAAAACATTACATCAATATTTCAGCAGTGATTGTGACCAAGAGAACCAACTGCACAGTGTTCCTATAAAACAGCAGTTTCCTTTTGCGTTCTTTTTTTCAACACAAACAAGTGACTGTGAGATTTTCTGTAAATGAATGTGAGCCTCTGTGGGTCAGTGCCTTTCTTTTTCTTTGTGTGTTCTTTGTGCAAATACATTTGAAATGTCCAGACTATACTTCCTGTTTGTTGGATGTCAAGACCTGGTAGGATCATGTACTTAAACAAAGGCATGGAGGATGTGTATAAACTTGGTTTTGATGTGTTACAGCTGAGAATACTTTGGCAAAATGAACATTTATTATTATGATTATGGGACATATAGAGTCTTTGGGAGTTATCAACTGATTTTATCTTCAGATGGCAGTATTGGTCTCTGCACTCATGTAACCAGGTACATTATGATTATTAGTTATTGGTACTGCATAGTTTGTCCTCATAGTTTAACACCACAGAGTGTCAACATTGTATGAGATTGGTGCAGTTATAGTCTTGCAGCTAAATATTTTATTATTTCATTGCGTGTCTGTGACCATCACCAGCCCTCCCTGGAAGCTAGTTTGTGATCTTTATTGAGTGAAATGACCTTTGTGTGGCAGGGAGGGCAGTGCTACACCTCTGTGAATACAGGGGGGAAGAAAGGACAGAGAAGGTGCGGAAGGATGGACAGGGGAAGGGAAGCAGGTGGTGCTGGTAGGAACTAGTGGAGTGAAGGATGCTGTGCTTTTCCTGTTACATCACTCAGGATTAAGAGAGTCCAGAGGGTTGCTGTGGAGATGAGGGGAGATGGGAGTCCAGGTAGATGAAGGTGTTACAAAAGAGGAGCCGAGTCAAAGATAGGGTACATAGTAATGGAATGAAAGAATAGCTCAGCCCATTTTAGGCAGGATTCATCAATTCTTCATGATGTGAACCAGCCCAAGCTGGCAAGTGACACCGCACATGCAAGTGGTCATACCCTAAATATGAGTGAAACCGTCACCAGGGCCCAGAGTCGGGTCAGAAGTCCCGGGTCCCCATGCCCCACCACCCTAATGCAGGAGCACGTGAGCTACCAAGCGGAGCGAGCTACCACAGCCACGTGGCGCGCTGCAGTCACCAGTGTTCTAGGTGGGCGACGGCGAGCACCCCCAGACCGCTCAAGCAAGCGCACAATGGAGTGGGGCAGAAGGACCCCCCGCCCGCAACCGCCACCGACCTGACACACCTCGGACCCCACCGACTGAAGAGATCAACCCCAAGGTGTGGTGCATTAAAATCTTGTGTAAGGTGTATGTGGTGCACCTATCTGTGGTTGTGAGCAGTAATATAAGTGTGGATTAGGAGGCAGGCAAGTGAGGGCCCGGTCCCCGGCCGGAGGACCGCAGGCACGGGGGCCCAAGGGACTCACAGGTGGGGTGGGGAGCCCGAGGGAATCTGGAAGTCCCCCAACTGGACCCCGCCCCCAGGCGCTGCACAGCAACAGGGCTGCAGCTACCACGAGACAACACTGGCCAGCCGTAGATGGGCACCACCCACCCCCCCTATCTCCCGGGAGGGCAGGACCTCCCCCCCAGGAAGCACGGGAACCCCAACCCCCGCAAGCTCCCCGGCGCACCGGAGATAGAGGACACGGCCACTGTCCAGGAAGGAGGAGTTGCCAACTCTGCCCACAGCCGTTGACGGCAAGATGGAAATGCCGCCAAAGAATCGATCCCGGGGCAGCAGGCCCAGGCCCGCATACAGGGGCCAGCCGGACCCCAGCAAGGTCCCCAAAGCCTTGAGGGAGTGGGGCGAAGGACGGAGGGAGCAGCGGAGGAGAGGAGAGGAGGGACTGGAGAGCCCGCCAGCCCACACCGCCATGGCCTGGAGGACGACCCAGGAGGAGCCGGCCATCAACACCCCCAAACCCTAGGACAGTGAGCAGGCCCCGGAACCACAGGGAACCCCAGGCAGGGTGTCAGAGCACACGCCCACATGGGGGAGGGAGGTCAGCCGAGTAGATCCTCCCGAGCCTGAGATCAACCCAGGGGTGTGATGGAGAGGAGCACCCCTATGGCATGCTCAAGGTGTTGTGGTCTGGGGATCCGACGTTGTGATCTTGGATGTGGAGGGTAATAAGAACACTGCAATAAACAGAAGTTATCACCTTAGCACAGAGAGTAATATTGTCGTGCAGGGAAGGTAAATGTATTAGCTGCAATGGCATATGCTAGCAGGCAAGGTCGAGATCCAAATTAAGGTTTACGGAATTGCTGAATGCAGCCCATTTTTTTGTAAAGAGAGTCATTTGGCTTTTTCGGGTAGCAGATATTTTCTCTAATGATATATATTCAGCAAGGAGATTCAGCCACTGGGAGATGTTAAGAGACTTTATTTTTCCAGTTAACTAAGATTGTTTTCTTGTCGATTGCTAGAGCTACAAGAACAGATTGGGATAGATGGTTAGGTAAATTGGTTGATGTTAGGTCAAACAGGCAAAAGTTAGGGATTAATGGGATTCTGCAGTCCGAAATGGAGGAGAGTCTCTGTGTTACAGTTGACCAGAAGTGCTGCACAGTAGAACAGAGCCAGAGAGCGTAGAAATAGGAGTCTGATGTGTTCTGGGTGCATTGCGTGCATATATTGGAGCTAGAGAAACCAATTCTGTACATCTTATATTGAGTTGTGTGTGATCTGTGAAGCACCTTGAACTGGATAAGCTGTAAATTCGATTTTTTTTGTCATTTAAATGTGTTTTGGCAAATCTGGGTCCAGAGGTTGAAATCAGCGGACAGGGACAGATCTGTTTCCCACTTCGATATCGGTAGATGAATAAAATTGGTGCTTGTGAGTAACTTATATATTTTAGAGAGGTTTTTCTTCTTTTTTGGAGAGAGCTTTGTGATGTTAATTACAAATTCTGGAGGCTGTACAGTATAGTGGAGCATTGGAATTTTCTTCTTGATTGTCTTGATCACCTGAAGGTACTGGAGAAAGTTTCCATGTGCTATACCAAAAGTCTCAAAGAAATCTCTGTGTTTCAGAAGTAGACTTTCTTGGAAGAGATGATGGAGGCGGGTTATTCCTTTCTGCTCCGAAGTGCTAAGATGGAGAGGGACTTTGTTAGTTGCAAAGTCTGGGTTGTGCCAGATCGGGGAGAACATACAGGGTTCCAGTTGGGAACCTGTGGGAACCTAGAGCTTTCCACCAAGCAGAGAGAGTGGAGGCAATCATTGGGTTTTTGAAGCAGTTATGACGCTTAAGGGTCGTGGTAATGAAGGGAAGGTCAGAGATACTGATGTTGTGACAGTCTTCCTGTTCAAGTTCGAGCCAGGAGTTGTCATCTGCTTTGGATTTATCCATTTAGTGATATATTGCAGCTGATTTGCCAAGTAGTAATTCCTGAAATTCGGTGCATCCAATCCTCCTTTGACTTATTTTTTTGAAGCGTAGTGAGGCTAATTCTTGTCTTTTTGTTCTTTGAGTAGAATTTTATAAGAGCGGAATCTATCTTCTGGAACTACTTTGCTGTGGGTTTGAATGGAATCATGGAAAATAAATAGTTGATTTGTGGTAAAATGTTAATTTTAACCGTAGCTATACGCCCCATAAGAGAAATGGGGAAGATTGCTCCAGCGCCCTACGTCATCACAGATTTTCTCCAGGAGTGGATCAAAGTTCAAGTGGACTAGCTCTGATAGTTTAGGTGAGATATTTATATCATTAAACTCTAGCATTTGGATGTGAGGTGTTTAGGGAATATTGTTGCATTATAGTGTCGCTCAAAGCCTGCATGAAACATTTTGGGATCATTATAATGTAGCGTCTCCTGAGAGGCTGCATTCACAGAGTTTTGGAAACTTCAGTGAATCAAAATAGCTATTGGTCTTCAGCATGGGAAGCATTCAGATACATCATTAAACTTTAGCAGGCTATCGATCTATCAAGACTCTGTGTATGCAGTGTTTAAGTAACATCAGTAAATTTTTACGATTCCAATTAATTGCTTAACGATTCGGTTCTTTATCGATTCTCTTATCAATTCTCATTTGGAAAAAAGGAGAACAAACAGGTCAGCAGGTAGCATCAATTTTGTTTAATTTAGAAGTAACATGACCCTACAAACCCAACAAGTCTTAAGAGGCCCGTTTATTTAATATTCCACAGTATTTGATGAAATATCCACTTTACAAGTATTGCAAATTGCCCTGTTGTCATCCTTTCTCGTGAAATGTAACCAAACTTTTGAGCGTTTGTGCAGCTTGGGCGCCATGTTTCCTGCTGGCTACACTGGTGAATGACGTTGCCACTCAGGTTGTGTAGCTTGCATAAGCCACGCAACGTGCGTGGTGACGTCATTCGCCCCCACTGGAATTGAAAAGGGAATGGTTTGCAAAATTGGCAAACGATTCCAAGGAAGTGAAACACTGGGAACCGGTTCTCAACAAGAACTGATTTTCGATTCCCATCCCTACACACAGCACACACCACTAGAGGTCAGTTCTCTACTTGTGGGTGTGTTCATCTTAAATAAAGCAACATTTTGATATTAGTGTCAAATATTAATTGGCAATAAAAAAGATTGCCTCAAAAAGCTTTTCTCAGTTGGGCTTTATGCATTGGCCTCTCCATGTCTTCCTTTTTTCTCCCTTCGGTCAATCTCACCATTTTCATGTCTCCAGCCCCCCTCATCACCGCCTCATGTCACCTTTCATCTCCCCCTCCCCTCCCCTGTTCCTCAGCAAGTTCTATTTAATTGCATGTCATAATGAAATTTCATTGAATTGGGAACAATCCAGTGCTGCCTAATCAAACTAACACAGTTCTCCTTTGATTTTCAATCAAAGGATGGTGAGTCATGCATGGAGTCCTTCTATCAATAGGTTGCTTTTATTTCAAGATTACATGGCATAGCTCAGATGCAACCTATTGCCCAGATCTTCATGACGTATCCAGAAGGATTCCTGTTTACAATTGGATGTATAATCATTCCTGTGGCGTTCTGATTAGATTTGACTCAAGTAATGCCACAGGCAGATGAGGAGATGGCATCTTGCGCTGATGATCAATCAGCTGAACTGGTTCCTTTTCGATGAGCTGCAGTTTGCACTCAAGCTCATTCCTCTTCCTCCTCGTTTGGACACGTCTCTATTTCCATAGTCTCAAACATGTAGGTTCAGCATGCTCACTGTGTCGTGCTCACCTCCCACCCCAATGCATTCTAAAGGTTAAGGTGGAACCACATCATCCAAAGAAGCACTGCTGCAATCCCAGGGTTATCAAATGTGTCTCCTGACTCTGTCTAAAAAATGTGTCTAGAATAATTTTGGCTTCTTTTACTGTTAAATTACAAATAAACTGAGCTCACTTTTAATTTATCATATGATTATCATTTATATATTTATATATAAATTATTATTATTATTATTATATTTATATATCATTGTTTTGATAAACTGCAAAAAAGGTAAATCCACAGCTGTTCTCATCCCACTGCAGGTGAGAGCCATGGGGAGACAATAATACAACACACTGCATACCTAACAATGACCACAATGCAGAGTGGAGACAAAGTAAAGTGTGTATAATACGTTTAGGTGAGACTAGGGCTGGGAACGATCCTCATGTTAAGACCATATTGAAAGGTGCTTAGCCTGTGTGTCGCACTCAACAGCCGAGGAGATGCATGGCTTTTATTAGCCCCTGACAATAACTGTCAGCCAGCATTTCATATTCAAAGTAATGTGTATAATTACAGTTTTACGAGTGGGCTCTGAATACATTTAGACAGCAATTTTATTTCTGAATGTGATGCTGTTCCACAGATTATCAATAGTTAATGTTCTCTCTGTCTTTCTCCAGATTGCCTGAGAGAGCAAGCAAAGTGCGTGAAGACAGAACAGGAGAGAGAGAGGCACTAATCCAGGAGGAGAAGTTCATTCCCTCCATTAGGCATGGATGGTCAGCCACAGCAACTTATTCAACATCTGTGAAGCTGCTATTTACCAGCTCCATGGTGTAACTTTTGTAAATTTTATGATATTAAACTACTTCTTAGGGCCAGTGTTGGTCAGCAGTAGGCATTCAGTATATTTACATCCTGCACCTTGCTGTTACCGTTCTGCATAGCCATTATAGGCTTTTGTGATTAAAAGGTGAGTCTGTCTTCCTATCCAGGATGTAGACATCATACCCACACACATTCGATACATAGGAAATAATGAGATCATGCGGCTGTGCGCTGAGTGGCATGTTCGTTAATTCACATCAGCACACACAATGTAGTCTCTGATTTCCATGGGTTCGAGCTCATTGTTAAGGCTAACCTTCTTTGTTCATGTAACAACTGCCAGACTAATAATAGCTTTGGCTACAATGCACGTGGTGGAAGAAAGTTCTTAGTTACAAAATGTAAAAAAACAACAACAACAAAAAGTTTTAAAAATGTTTAAATATGAATATGTAACCATGTTAGTGATTGCATATTAGTGCAGAAATCATGTAAAATAGTCACAGCAGATGTAGACTATAATTATATTATGTAAACTAGTCAAAAGTTCCACATTCTATAGTATCCTGGTGTTTTATTTTAACTGTTCAGATTTTCACTTAGAAAATATGGAAAAGGAATAGGAATGAGGGGTGAATTTGACCAGTACTGTGCTTTCTCTAGAAGTTTGCCTTATGTGTTAAAGTCTGTCAGTCACGGGGTAGCGATGCCCCATGCATCCCCTGTTTTATCCTGTATTTCCTTCTAAATGGAACTATCATTTCAAAATGAAAATAATATTGTATTGGAGAAATCTTTCGACTAGACGCTGAGACCTAATTTGGAAAATTACTGAGCTGTAACATCAAGTTATACAATGTAACTTCTTTTTGCAACCAGTGAAGTTCAACACTTTTGGTCATTTGCTATAATTTATCACCTCCATCTTTAGCACTGGTTTCTCCTTTCAGCTTTCTGACCAACATCTGCTTTTACATACAGTCTATTGTAACATCAAGTCTCTCTTCTGATTGGCTGACAGATGTTTTTTTTAGTAAGCTATCTTTTTAATAAAAGATATAGCCGATTTCAGGCAAACACTCAGGAAAAACTAAATCCTGGTGTGTCCAAGTGGGTTGGGTTTAGGGTTTGGCTGAGCAAGGTAAGTTCTTTGTTGGGACATCACAAAGCTGTCCTGACGACTTATTTTTAGTTTATTTTGAATACAGCATTAATCTCTGATCTATCCTTTGACACTTTACCAATATTAATATCAAATCTTCCTGCTTTATAATAAAAAAGATATAGTCATCTATGATCCATCTATCAATATAGACTATATGGGACCTTTGACAGAGTGGTATGGTGATTTATGGGACCTGGCATCTCTGACCAGCTAGCACCATCCTGTTGAAGCAAACAGCTGCACTTCCTTCCTCCTGTTGAGTCACACTACAGCAGTATAAGATGTGTTTAACATTTATTCAGTGGGAACCAACAGGCTTGAAGGTAAGAGGTAATTTGGAGACAAATTAACATGTTGGTTTTTTCATTGGATTTGTTGAATGAGAAAAAAAGATAAAACGACATCGCTATCATCCTTTAATGATCATAAATTTAGAGTGCATGATAAACAGTGTTGATGTATAAAAAGCTGATGTAATTAAAGAGTACAAATTACCATCTGCTGATGTCAGTTGCTGTGCGTGTGAGCTGGGTGTTCTTGGCTGGAAAATGCAAGATCATTCATTCTGAGATTCAGCTGTCTGCACACACATAGACCCACACGCATAAACATGTTTATGTTTCACTATCCCTCTGGAGACCCTCATTCACATAATGCATTCTAAAGCCCCTTACCCTAACCATCAGCTGAATCCTAAACCCAAGCCTAGACTCACTGGGACGCAAGTCCCTGGAGGTCAATCTACATTCAGCTTAAAGTCCCCATCAGGATGTAAAGGCAAGGAACAGACACAGGCATGCGTACATTCAGAGTCATGATGCATGGACAGATTTTAGTTTCATGGGTTTCATCATCATCTTTTTATGTCTTCTCCAGCTTGTCTCCATCCAGTTTTAACATGCTTAGGGAAGCAAAATGTCATTTCAGTCAAAGGCCAGAGCAGCAAACAGTGTTTAAGACATTTTCTCTCCTCTTTGCTCCTATTTAACTCATTATTTTTCCTTAATGCATGTAGATTTGCTTTTTGCCTGAGTGTGAGAAGAAACTCAACACTAAACAACTACTGTGACTCTCCATCTACCATTAATCTTACATTTGAATAATGTTGGGATAATAACAGTGGGATGTGTGCGTTTGTGTGTGTGTGTGTGTGTGAATACAATGCAAACCTCTCATTTCTCATTCGTCATGGCCCTGCCAGCTGTATGTCGAGAGACCATCCTCATAATCAGCATTGGGGAAGGGTGTCATTCAGTCACTCTGACTAATGCTGCTCAAACAGACACACAGAGAGACACACGCATACACACACACACACACGTACAAAACCAACAGCACTTTGATCTAATTGCAAACTTGACCTTTAGTTGAAATGATTGCTGGCATAACTGCTCATCCACCAACACCAACACAAACACATGCACATATTCTTTCATTAACGCACACACACACACACAAACATCCTCCTTTCCTTTTGAATCCCCACATACACGCACACCTCCTCACACATTATGTTGACCTCATTTATGCCTCATGGGCAAGAAGACTGCAAGCATCTGATGTCAGGAAATTAAATTGATGAGAGTGTAATTACACCGTTTATTTATATAAGTTAAAAAAAAAAAACTTGTAATAGTCGAACATTTGGATAAAGCATCTGCCAAATAAATAGATGGAAGCTTGAAAGGAAGAGGCTACTGGTTTCATTACTGACAGCACAACAGTGTCACTAGATGCTAAACTTTATTTATGATCCTCAATTTCAGTGATTTCCAATATGAATAAGTACATGTTAATTTTCTGCAAGTTTATTTTGGCAAATAGCATTTCAAATCAGTTTTTGGAAACTTACTCATCTTAAAAAGTTGTATTACAAAATAGTATTATAATAATATCAAAGCAGATAGAAATGAAACATGGAGAGGATTCAGATGACCACAGTTAGATAAGAATTGTAACGGAAACAAAAACAAGAGGATAAAATCACGCAGCCCAGAAAAGAGACAGAGGAATGTGGGGAGCTGACAGGAAAATGGGCTGAACAAGCAGAATGGAAGATGATGGAGGGAGAGAATTAAAGAGAAAAAGGAAGAAGGAGTGTGAGCTTGAAGGAAGATGATGCTGATGAGGAGCTTAACAGCCAGTGTAATAAAGCATGCTAAGTGCAAGGCACCAGATTTACAGGGCCTTTACACCACAGCTGAATGTGCCATCATTTTCCCTCCCAAAACGTTAATGTCGCACAGGACTGCCATAAATACATCACAGTGCTAATTTAAGGGTCCACAATGGAGAAACCCCTCCATTGTTCTCTCCCGGGGGCTCAAAAATACCCTGGAATAATGGGGATTTTTATGAACATGTGAGAAGAGGATTTTCACGACGGTGTTCTCACGTCTCTGGAGCTCTACTCCCACAATGGCACTAAGATTTAAAACACACAACAAACCGATGAGTGTGAGAAAATGGGCTTTTCCTCAGATCTGTCATTTCAGTGGCTCTGCATAACAGGTTGTGATTGTCAGCCTTTGTAATAATGATTTCCAAACGCATCCCATTATGCATAACTGTGCACAGATATATGCTTGGGTTTTGCTTGCCAGGGTTAGTGGCATCTGGTGTTGCCATTTTTCTGCAGTGCTGCATTAACACTACAGAAGGTTCGGTGAAGAGGCAAAAACGAAAAACTAATTTTAGATCTTTATAAAGAAAACAGCATCTCAAACTCCACAAAGCCTTTCATGTAAACTTAACTTTGTAAAGTCAGCACTTAGGCTAAACAAGTTAAAAACAACTTGTTTTACTTACTGTGTTTACTGTGTTTATTCTCAGCTGTGTGTAACAAAAAGAAAAATAGAAAGTACAAACCTCGAGCACAGTGTGAGTCGCACACTGACAGGCTAACAGTGTGAAAAATGAAACAGACTGCTTTTTTTTTTTTTCTATTATTTCTTCCATAAGTGCTAGCGAAGGCCACACACACAGGTAACACATGGCAACAATTACACAATGTCACATAATGAGGGGCGCAAGGAAAGACAATGCCTGGTAAGTGAGAGATGGCCGTTCTGCACTTCACAGGGAGTTAATGAAAGCTTTAATTAAGTGTCAAACAGCAAAGAGGCTGGGGAAGTGGAGGAGAGCACCACTGAGGCCCCATAGTGGGTGTTTCTCCAAATTCATCCGGAGACCAGAGCCTAAACTGATGGCTAGACAGCTGAGCCAAGGCATGAAAGTCCTTTTCACACACATACTGTAGACACACTGTGTACACAACACGCACTAGAGGAATTAAAAATTTACCATGTTTTGTAGCCTTTGTTTCCATCACAGGCCTGAGTCAGGCCCAAGTCATTTACTGTCGTCAGCTTTTCTCTGCTCTGCTGCACAAGCTGTACTGATGTGGTGAAAGAAAAACACGAGGTGCTTGTGCGTAGAGAGGAGTCTGGAAAGGCACACATGCACTGAAGTGGAGGAGAAGACCAGCTTTCCGATCTTAGATATGGTAGCATGAGTTCAACTTTATTTATACAGCACATTGCTTTGTATATTTGTATATACAATTGATATAGAAGTAAAAAATAATCTGTGAAGATTCAGGTATATTCAGGGAATGATCAGGTAAACGGTGAAGGTAATGAAAGAATGGCAATGACTGTTGTCAGATTACAAACTGAGCTAATCAGTTGACATTTTACTAATGTTTACTCTTTTTTACTTTATAAAACTCAAGTTTGCTCTAAAAATAGTGTGTGTGCAGAGTCAAAAGATGGTGACATTATCCACTATTGTCTTGGGAATAAAGGCATTAAACCCCCCCCCCCAAAAAAAATACTTGCTGCTTGTTGTTTTTGTCCATTTTGCCACCTTGTTGAATCCAACAAGGTGGCATCTTGTTACATCTGGAATTGAACAAGAATTCGCTCATTCGCTCAGTGTTCTCATGCTGAACCCAGGACAGATGTTTCTACCTTTTTCTGCAAAGGTTTAACATGGCGTCCGAAGTCCACCATACAAAGTCAAGTCACTTTGGGTTTTAGGTGTTTTGTCAAAGTGTTTATGGGCAGACAGAAAACAATTAAAGAAGCTCTGACTTATCTCTGTGATTCACCGAATCATAAAAATTGCATTGAAAGTCTCACACACACACACACAACAGCAGCTGACACCTCCCACCCAGCCCTGCAGCTTTGTTATTTGTCCTGTTGTCACCCCACTTACTGCCTCAGACAAACCACTAAACGAGATGGTGCGTTTTTGGAAAAAAGTAAACTCAAGCTTTGTTTAAACTTGGGGTTTAATCTTCGGTTTCCGTCGCTCTTCCATCTTTTAAACTACATTGGCAATCTCCATAATGTTCTCTGTAGTCTGTGAGTGTCTCCCAGGAAAGACCCAACAGATAGCAGGTGTCACGAAGGAGCAAGTGTAAATGTGGGGAGCAGGATCAGGGCGCAGGGCAAAAACCCTCTATCATCCACTCGCCTTTTATCCCCATCGCTCTTATTCTGGGATCCCTCTTCTCCTTCCTCCTTCCTCCTTCATCCACCTCACCCCTCTTTTTCTCCCTTTGCTCATTGTGCCCCCCAACCCTCAGCGGGAGGAGACAGCTGTAATGACTATAATTAATAATGGAAATAAATGCAGCCTTTTTAAACTCAGAGGGATTTTATTCTTATTGAGTCTTATTTCTCCTGTACAGCTGTGCCGCTGTGCATGGGCTGATTGGAGACACACACGCGCACAGCAGGTTAATTAATATTTTCTGTGTTTCATAAACAAAAACAGCAATTTCGCCAAGAAAACCATTAGAAGTTAAATCATATCGTTAGCACCACCTCAGTCTTTAACAGTTTAAAATTGATCAGATCTGTTATTTGTGTTTTGTAACAACAGAAAAAAAAGAGAACTGATATACGTGATACCATTCATTGGATACGCACTGCTCAGAGTTTTTATTGTGTTTAATAAGGGTTTAATAATGTCTGGCAATGGTAACACTGAATGAATAAACTAACCCTACCATAAACAAATTCTAAAACATCCTGTCTATATGTCTGTATTAAACACACTTATGAAACAACACATAAAATTTCATTGAGATAGGACTAAAGAAAGATTTCTGCTTTTCACCTATGAGTGAGCCTGAGTCATCCTCAGTCTGTATGTCATTTATACAGCATGCCTTGTTAGGCCTGAATGAACAAACTTACAGCCATAAAGAGTGTGTCTACACTATAAAAGAAAAAGATGGTCAGTGGAACTGTATTTACGTGCAAGTGTGACGATGCTGCTCTCCAAGCTTTACTCCCAACTGCGCTGCAGGATTCCACTGCCATCTGTTGGCAGCTCATACACCCTGCTGCCAGATACACTGCAATACGCTACACTACAAACTGGACCGCAGACAGAAAGTTTCAGAAAAGCATTAATACATTTAGCCACATGAGTGTATTACTTTCAACAGCCTCTGATGAATTTAAACTACATGAATTGTCTTCTTTGGTCCATTTTAACTTTAGGAAAAGGAAGTGGGGCGACATAGTAATGCATTGGTTAGCAATGCCCTCTCACAACAGGAAAGATCTTGGTTTGGGCCCCTGGCCTGGGGCCCATTTTGTGTGGAGGGAGTTGTCCTATGAATAGCCCATCTTTCTCCTACACATATTCATTTAATTGGAAGCTTAAAAGTTGCCCATAGGTGACTGTAGTCTCTATATGTGGATCCTGCCACAGAGTGGTGACCTGTCCAGGGTGTACCCCTCACTCACCCAATATCAACCGGGATTGGCTCTAGCAGAATCACATCTGACTTAAACTGAGGTAGAGGAAAAGTAAATGAGAAGAAAAACAATAACGTTTAAGAATAATACTAAACAACATTATTTTATGAGTGATTATGAAACACTTATCCAGTTACTGGAGGGGTGCTGGAGCCAATCCAAGCTCACATTGGGCGAGGGCGGGGTACAACCTGGGCAGGTCGCCAGTCCATTACAGGGCCAACACACAGAGACAGACAGAGACAAACAACCACTCACACTGACATTCAGACCTGTGAGCAGTTTAGAGTCACCAATTATCCTAAACATGCATGTTTTTGGATGGCGGGAGGAAACCAGAGCACCTGGAGGAAACCAACGCAAGCATGCAAACAGAAAGGCCCCAGGGCAGGAACCAAATCTGTGACTTTCTTGTTGTGGGGCAACAGTGCTAACAGCTATGCCGCCATGCTGCCCATGTGCTGCCCATGTGCATCAAAATGGAATGTGGAAAAACTATCACTGAGAGAATGACAAATTACTTTCATCAAATATAATGAGCGAACATAGTTCAAATGAAAAAGATAATTAAGCAAGCAGCATAATTGTAGTGAAGATGTTTCGCCACTAGGTGGGGGGATCACAACAGGAATAACAACAGGGGCAGCTACTCTCCTTAACAGTGGAGAATCCAGCTGCATAAGCATCTAATCATGTTTCTTATATATATATATATATATATATATATAATATGTATATATATATATGTATGTATGTATATGTGTGTGTGTGTGTGTGTGTGTGTGTGTGTGTGTGTGTGCTTCTAATGTTTTAATTTTTTTTTTGTATTTTTAATGTGTATCATATATTTTAACCACATTTACGCTGCAGATTTATTGTGAATGAACTGTTTATTGTGAAAACTGTTCAATTCTATCCTCCTTTTGACTGCAAGAAATCTGACTGTTCACTAACAGAAATTTCCAGAACCAGGCAGCTTTCCCCCTCACACACCTCCATCCATCGAGGACCATAGACACACACACACACACACACACACACACACAGCTTTGATCATCCCCCTAAAATCAGACAGCTTTTTGTTGTTTTATCCCACTTTGACAGTGTTTCCCTATGCTGTAAATAATTTTTTAATTGCATTGTATAATACCTTATTTTATCATTCATATTTTTATATAGGTGTTTATTATTTTGTTATTTTAGCCTTTAAAATAAATGTTATTATATCTAATCAACTTTTTATGTGATTTTTCTTGGACTTTTTCTTATTTCTGCAAACCTGTAGGAAAAGTACAACACAAAGAGAGTTTTATTAACATGAATGTACTTATTTTTTAGTTATGTCCAAAGTTATTATTACTTTGCCCACTCTATCCACCTCCTTCATATCCAGTGCAGGCCGAGCTAATCATCACTATCACATCCAGATCTCCAGCTTCAACCCATCCTCACCACCCCGGGGTACTCCTATACTTCACACAACCTCTAACTCTTCATACGATGACATTATATTGGGGTCAAATCGCTGAGGTTTCGTGTTTTAAAAATGTCCAGTGTTTCAAGTGTTGGAAACTAATTACAAAGACAAGAACTATGTAGCTGGTACTTTATATGCAGGATGGCTTTGCCCTGTTGAGAGAGAGAGAAAAAGGAAAGGGAGGGAGAGAGATGATCATTCCTTTGAATGAGCACCACGGGGAAACAAAAAAGAGAGAGAGGCAGTGAAGGATGTGAGAATGCTGCCCTGCTAAGCAGTGCGGATCAGAGCAGAGCCTCCTGTTCTCCAAGCGAAACAGACTTCAACAATTAACAATCAACTGACTTAATGATGAGCAAGCACTATTTGCTGCTAGAGGACGATGAGGTCCAATGCATCATCCCTTTGTCTCAGACCTTGGGCTAAAGCGCCTGCAAACTTTCCGTCAACCTTGACCATCTGCAATCCACCCAATCACCTTCCAGGGATAAATGATAATTGCTCATCATCAGGGGGAACCATGGCTTTCCTGCCAATCAAGTCCCCTTCTTAATATGTTATCTCCGCGCTCCATTCCACTTGTCCAAACTGTTGTCAGTAACCTCCCACTATAGTCAGTCTAGGCTAACAGAACTTGTGCATGATGGACTTGTTGATGCAACAGGTTTTCACATAATTTCGAAAGCAGATGATAGACAAGGGTCAATGTTCAAGCCCAAGCTCAGTGTGCAGACCATCAGCCTGCATACAGCGTCCCTTCCCTTAACAACAACCCATCAGACTGAGGGTTTTTTTGTTGTCTGCATCTCCCAGGGACCTTTTTGCAACCATGACAACACAATGGATACAAAAAACAAACTGAAAACTTGGGCTTCACAATGACATCTTTAAATATATTTCATTTAAACAATCAAAACAACCTTGGAGTCTTAGAATAAGAAATGGCTTCTGTCAGTGTAACACACCGCACACATACTTTCACATATAATGAGCAAATGCCAATTCACAAGGTCAGTAACTCTGGTATATATTGTAATGTTACTCATGTTACTTTCAACACTGACAGTTGAGATTGTAAAGACCCATTCAGGGAGTGATTCCAGAAGTCAACACAACCCCAGATTTTTCACACTGAACTCTGCCAGAAGCTTCTCCAAAAAGCTGCTTTTCAGGGGTGGAAAGCTTCAAACAAATGTGGATAGGAGGTTAAAAGGTAGCTGAGTTAAAACACAGACTCAAACTCTAGCTTAGAATCAGCATTTGACAGATCATTGGCATGGCATTAGGACTTGTGACAGCTATGGATGAGCAATTGTAAGCTTCAGAAGTTGAGATTCAAATTTTCTGGTATTAGATTTACCACAGCTGCCTCAGCTGCAGCAGACAACTACTGTCTCAGAGCTAAAATCTCAGACTGGGGAGAAATTCAGGAAGGCCATCGAGCAAGATTTTGTTTGGCCCCAGAATAATTTTTGCAATCTGTAAAGCGCTGTGTCCACACCCTTTGTGGGAGAACAGGAAGAACAGGCTCGATGGCCTTCCTGGTCGCAGGGAATGCTGGAGCCAATCTCAGCTCACATTGGGCAAGGGCGGGGTACACCCTGGACAGGTCACCAGTCCATCGCAGGTCCAACATACAGAGACAGACAGAGATGAACAACCACTCACACTCACACTGAGACCTATGGGCAATTTAGAGTCATCAATTAATCTATGCATATATGTTTTTTGACGGTGGAAGAAAAACGGAATACAATGCAAGCATTGGAAGAACATCCAAACTTCGCACAGAAAAGCCCCAGGCCCGGGAACCGAAGTCACAAGCTTCTTGTTGTGGGGCAACAGCACTAAACATCAATTTAGAATAACTCGCATGAGTACGGGAGGATGCCCAGATGAAAATAATGAGGCCAAGAACATCTCAACTTGCAGTGCTCATTTTCCAAACAGGTGCAAATTCACATAACCTTAAGCTTTATCCAGCAATGCACAACAAAGCCAGTGGGCTGACTGACCCTTTTTACAAGTTCATGAGAATTAACTCCACTATATGTCTTCTGTATTTCATCGGCACGTATTTGTTTATTTTCTCTGTCATGGAAAGCAGATCTGATGTGTGTGATTTTTTGTACAAACAGTATGTGTCCTTACATGGGCTGCTGTCTCCATAATTTCCTAAATATTTTGAATAAATTAATGTATTTATTTATTGTAGTTTTCATACACAGCAGATACATGTTTACATAGTCACGAAATGGGCCAAATAAACATGCAGAAACACTTTCTTTTGTTTGGACTCATGTTATAGATGTGTTTTGTGTGTACATGTGTGTGTGTTTTAAACCTCCCGTAGCTCTAATCTAAATCAGTGTTTAGCAAAGGGCCACTGTCTCGGCCAAGGAGTGAGCATTGTATCGTTTATTTCAGCATAGACACTTGCATATATGTACACGTACACACACTCGGACAGAGACACACACATACACACAGAGATAAAGAGTCCATCCGCTGTTTTCTATTTGATTTGTATTTGAAGAAATATTAGATTTTTTCTCAGCCAGGCTTAAATCCCTCCCCTGGGCCATGAGATAGTGCAAGGAAAGCTGCCGTGGCCAGGCAAATAAGAGCTCAATCACTAAAACACCTCCACTGCTGGCTTTATTCATGAAGAGAGAAAGAGAAAGAGAGAAAGAGAGAGACTTAGTGAAGAGAGGAGGTCTTCAGGATTTCTGAAGGTCGCCACATGAAACAAAGAAAGTAATTTAAATCCCTGAAGGTTTCTCTCAATGAATATCAATAGAGAACATTTTGTTATTTTTGTTCGGCAGTTTTACAAAATGAGGAAAGATGGAGTGAGCAGCAGTGAATACAACAGCAAAGGGAGAGGGAGGGAGAAAAAAAGTCCGTAAGTTGTCCCCACCCTCTTTGGCCCAATTGATTAGTCTCTGATGGTGGGAGCTATGGCAGTCTCTGTTTGCTTTGACTGGCCGTTGTTGCTGTCGCTTGTGTGTCAGCTTTGCAGGCAGCATGCAATGTGGGAACAGCTTATATGAGAAGCATGTCACAGCTAATATTTATAATAGACAACACCTCCATATCTGAGGAGTATACTTTGAGAGTTGTATGATACAATCACATTTATTCCCCTTCTGCTATAGCGGTATGAGGATGTACAGTTACACCCAGACACGAAACACAAAATCACCTATTCTTCCTTTACTACAATTGAGATTGTAAGCAACTTGGTTCAACAACATCGTGTTCAACAACCAATTATTCTGTAATCATCACACCTGGATCCAATTGCAGGCCTTGGATATATCTTGCCTCGACTACTACGATACTCTTCTGGCAGTACTGTATCTCTGCTTTTACCGGCTGCCATTGAAACGACAGAGTAGGTGCACACGTCACAGTCCGCAGTGATGTGTGCTGACCAGTAGTGGGCCGTGTATTTCACATCTAGGCCTTCAGTGATGTCCTACACAGTCTTACCTGAATTTATCCACCTCTTCATACCATCATTATGACGGCATGGCTCCAGAAACCATTAGAGCATTTAAAATCAATCAGTAGTTAGAACATGGCACTCTGAAATACCCGATTCCGATTGGTCAATCACCAAAATCCTGCAATGGATATTTCTGGGTAGATGACCGCTACAAAATAATTACTGCTGCTCCCTTGCTACAGGAGTTAGGGGATGGCAACCACAGTGAGGTGAGCAGCGATCAGGACAAACCCGGGTCACCAGGTTCAGTTTTTTTAATGTTACTTAAAGTAAGAGATACTAGTGTGTGTCCTGAAGGACCTGAACGTGTCACGTTCAACGTGATGCCTGCTAGCTGGCCCCAGTGTCGCCAAACTCGAAATCTGATTGGTTATCATAACTGCGTGTTTCTGTTCACTCAACGTGTACAGGCGCCCTCACTGTTGACTGTGAAGGGATCAGGGCGGATTTCTTGGAACCTGGCAACACATGACAGCGGAAATATGATTGGATAAAAGCTCTAACATAAATAAACAAAACTGGAAGCTGCGCAACCAAGAGGAAAGCTATGAATTGAACAGAATAGGCTATGGAGAATAATTTAACACACATTTCTGAAAAAAAAAATTCTGATGATGTTTAGGCCAGCAGAGTAGCCCTTGCAGGCCCGAACGGCCCAGCTATTGACTTTAAGCCTACCTGGTCACTGAAGACCCATAATGTATGAATTCGTTCCAAGGGAAAGGCAAATTAAACATCCATCCCATGGCTACGTAGCTAACTTTAACTTTCGTGCTAACGTCAGATAGCTCTCCTCACCAGTAATAACAGCATTGTTCATGTTACTGCTGTAACCACGTGAATAATGAACGAAAGACCCGAAAACCCATAGTTATGAGTTGTTAACGAATCATTCATTTCTACACTGAGCCTGTGCAGTGGCCATGAGACAAGTGAATGAGAGACTCAGGACCCGAACACCTGTAGTTATGAGTCATGAACGAATCAGTCATTCCTACACAGAGAATATGCAGCAGAAAGACCCATTTGTGAATGAATCTGAGCCTGAAGCGCATGCGCGGACCAGGGAAAAAAGAATGAAACAGGTGTAAATGCTGACAACAGCGATGCAGCAATGGCATAAACTGAAACGTGGGCCCTTCAAGTTTGTTGGTTTTGAACTTTGGAATGATTTGTTACGGTGCACTGTTGGTTCAGGCAAGTGTGATGTGGATCTGCAGCTGGTGGGAGAAAATGAAAGCCACTCTATGAATTTATGGTAAAATGTGTTGCTGCTGCTGCTGAAAAAGCCCTGTATTAATCATTGTGTGTAACAACTGCCGAATGAAATTTTCACAGAAAAAAGTAGCAAGAATTTCCCCATGTAATCTTTAAAACTAATTAGTAAATGAGCTGTGTGTGTGTGTGTGTGTGTGTGTGTTTGTCCTGCTGCTGCAGTTTTGATTAAATTGAAAGGCGTGCTGGGATAAATGAAGTGAGGAGTTGGTGTGTACAGAACTGACATGTATTAATGACCCTGGATAAGATGGAGAGACACTGGTAATAACCCATTCAACACAGCCTAACACTGGAGGAACGACAGAGGTGGAGGAAGAGGAGAAAGAGAGGAAGCAGAGCGATTGGAAGGCTCCTGATGTTTGCCGTGAATAATTACAACATGGAAGGAGGGAGGGAGGGAGGGATGGCTTGATGAGCTCACCGTAACTGACAGACTGGGAAACTGTGTACCGTAAGATGGAATACATTCATGTTGATGCAATACATTCACCCACTCACCAGAATACTGACATTAAGCTATTGTGATGCACATCTATCTATGCTGATGTGTCAGTGGAAAACTGCAGTCTTTGACACTTTTGCTTTGCCTTAATTTTTATTGTGTTTCAGCTTGGTCTCCAATAAGCAGAACATAAGTTATAAATAAGTTTGGAAACCAAAATGTAGCACTGTTCCCAATCATCCACTTGTCTAAGGAATTTGTAGTCAGTAAATAAGTTAAACACACCTCAGAATTGAGTGATGTCTTGTTGCAGTGAAACAGTGGAGTCTCTGTGTCTTAGTATAAACTTTGTGTGTGTGTGTGTGGGCTTGACACCCTGTGCCGACACTAACTAGGTGGAGGACGAGATGAGGAGCTATAAAAAATCTGAGCAGATCACCATAACATACATACCTACACAAAATAACACACATGCGCACACACACATACACTCTCTTTCTCTGTTGACCATAATCTATCCAAAGCCTTTCAGTCTTTGGATGTTTAATGTAAACAGTGTGATAACACAATCAGTCCTAGTCCTCTCCATCCTCCGATAGGTCTCTCACCTCCTGCTCCCTTCTCTCCTCTGCACCTGGGACAGATAATGAAATACATAAATGCAGCATTGGACTTTTAAAACTGTGGGCTGTTTTCCTGCTCTCTTACTTTTTTCCTTTGATGCCAATGTGCGTGTCGCCCAAAAACAAAATGCACAGCAGCCAGTAAATAATGGAGCCAAACATGGCAAAGCCACCTTGTAATCTCAGCAGGCCTGCAGCCCAGTGCTTCAAAGCTTCAAGAGCCAGCAAAGCTACGAAAACAACACCACTGTTATCATTCACTTATCATACATAACACAGCAACAAAAGCTTCATAATATTGAAGCGAAATAACTGCAGCGGCAGCGTTATGGTGCGACAACATCACCATCACAGCAACAGAAAGAGACTTTCAGAACATTATGATGTTGCACATATAAACCATTGCCACATTAGTATAATTACACAGCAAACAGTACAACTGCAACACCATCATGCTGATACAACATAAAAATATCTGAATTATAATACTTATTGCTGTTGCACAACACCGATCTCTATGCCAGAGTGAGGCAGCAACCTCAGCATAGAGATAACATTTAAAAATGAAAACACATATAAATAAATTTAGATTGCACTTTTCAAAACAGAGTTACAAAGTCCTGTACACCCTGTTGAGTTGAAGCTCAGATGAAAGTTGAATTAAATAGGTCAGAACTCAAGTTACCAGCGACGCATTAGATTGGCGCACTGCTGGAACGGAAACAAATCAAAAGAAATCAAAGTTGGAACACCTGGGTGGACTTTGGCATTTCAGTGAGGAAGAGACATGGTGAAGAGAAGACACAAAACAAAGAAAGCAGGTCTTGACTGAAAAGACACCCAAGGTAAGAAACACAAAGTGGAACAGACACTAAATATGTATGTGCATATCATGCTGCAAATAAGAGTCACATTTTCATGGGTCATGACTGGTTTTATGCAATCAGTTTAAATGAATGAAGATACAATTAATATGTTAAGGTGAATATCAGGCAATATTTCATCTGAAGAACTGATGTCTGTATTTTGCAAATAATTAACTTTATCTTTTTTTTTTTTTTTTTTTGGTTCTTTGAAGGTAATGAAGCTAATAAAATCAACCAAGAAGTGACTTTGAACGTGTTTTAGTTGTTGGTGCCATGCAGGCTGGTCATAGCGTTTCAGAAACTGCTGAGTTGCTGAACTCACTCCTGGAATTTTCATGCTCAGCCATCTCTAGTTTACAGAGAAAGGTCAGAGAAAGAGAAAATATCCAACAAGGGAGTTCTCTTGGTGGAAAATGCCTTGTTGACGCCAGAGGTCAGAGGAGAATGGCCAGACTGGTTTGAGCTGATAGAAAGGCCACAGTAACTCAAATCATCCCTTGTTACAACCGAGGAAGAGATTCTCTGAAGGCACAACACATTAACCCTTGAAGCAAATGGACTAAAGCTACACAAGACGGCGCTGTGTGCCGCTCTTGTAAGCTAAGAACAGAAAACTGCAGCTCCTATTTAGATGAGCTCACTAAAATTAGGCAATAAAAGACTGGAAAAGTTGCCTGGCCTGATAACTCTCATTAAGCACGTTTACATGACACCTAAAAAAACCGAATTATTGCTTTATGCCGACCAAAACTGGACTTTTAAAGTACATGTAAACACGTTAGCGCAACTGAAATCGAACTTAAAATTATTGGACTAACACACCCATATAATGCGATTGAAAGTCGATCTGCTGCTGCATGTATACGGACAGTCGGACTGAAGCTGGAGGAGGTGATCTGCGCATGTGCTAAAGTTTCGCGCTAAGCTATGACCCGGAAGTTGAACGGTATTTAAAACGTAAACGCAAACGTAGGAGGTCAGACAGAAGAAGCCGGTTAACTGCTACATGTCAAACATGGCAAAGTCTGCAGCAAAAGCTCACTTTTCAATGGATAAAGAGGTTAACTTGCTAGCTCAACGGTCTTTTTTCCTTTCCACCTCTGTTGTGGTCTGTGACGTCATAGGTCAATTGGTAGTGGCCCATTACTCATAAGCCGAAAGAGTGTATATCACCTCCTATCGTAGCGGAGGCGACATGATTCCAACAAATAAATCAGTTTCACTCCCGTGCATGTATACTGGGACAAGGACAGAAGTCCGATGAGATGGCTTCATCGAGCTTTAACCATAGCTTGACTTAACTGTGCATGTAAACGTGCTTAATGTCCGCTGCAACATCATGATGATAGGGTCAGCATTTAGCATAAACAACATGAAATCAGTAGTAGTGGGATGGTGTGGGGGATATTATTTGGCACACATTTAAATTCCACAGCCTACCTGTATATTGTTGCTGACCATGTCCAACGCCTTTATGACATGAGTGTATTCTCCCCTTATGGCTACTTCCAGCATGCAAATGTGCAACGACACAAAGCTGAACTCTTTTCAAACTCATTTCTTGAACAGGACAATCAAGACTCAAATGGCCTCCACCGTCACCAAATCTCAATGCAAGATGATGTGGTGGACAACAACAGACATTTTCATCAGCCAACATATCTACTTTGTGATACGATCGTGTCAATATGGGCAAACATTTCAGAAGAGTGTTTGCAGCACTCTGTTCAATCTACAGTATGCAACAGAATTAAGGACGTTATGAAGGCAAAAGGGTCCAGCCTGGCCCTAGTCAGTTGTACCTACTAAAGTGGCCAGTGGGTATATTCATGTGCTTGTGTATGGGTGTATACTTGAGTCCCCAGGCACATAGCAATTTATACTTAATAGGCATTTTCCTCAGTACCCCATTAGCTTGCTGCTGCAGAGCTTCATTATTCTTATTAATATTTTAGTTTTGTGATATTACATCTCCTCATCATACATTCTCCCAGTGCGAGAGGGTGCATTAGGTGTTCCTAATGAACTGCTACCTCCATGTTTTACTACTATAACGTTTTTTTGTTGAATAGAGTGGACACAATTATTTTGTAGACCACATGTGGTATAAGTGTGACCCATTGAAGTTGTTGAGTTGTCAGTCATCAAACCACTTAGAAAGCTTCGTGGATGCATTTACTCTGAGCACGTCTGACATCACACAGCTTTCCTTCTTGGCCAAAATAGCATCCACTGACCAATTGCAAACAGAAGTGGAACGGAGGGTAATGGGGGGATCTGAGACCAGCATGGCCTGATCTTCAAAGTGTGAAAAACATGAATTTATTGGGCATCCAGGGGTACGTTTCACAAAGCATGTCTAACCCTGAACTCTGAGTTGATCTATTCTGAGATTGGAAAACTCAGAGTTTTCAGTTCCAGAACAGCAGATTTGAATTAGTTTGATCAACTCGGAGTAGTTTCACCTGGAGTTAAGCGCGTGCACCACAACTATAAAAAGACAGCATCAATGGAGCCCCGATTCAACGAGTCACCATGGCAATGGGGAAGAGGAGGGCCGCCTTTTCACCCCAATAGAATTGGACATTTTTAATGCGCTCATAGGGTGATTTTGAACATGTTTTTAGAAAGAAGTGCAACACAGCTGCAAAAGAGAAAAACTGCTGGAAAACTGCTTGAATGGTAGCCTATTAATTTATTTCATTTAGGTGCAATCCTGCAGGGGAGAGGTGCACTTGGCAACAGCTTAAGATGAAATATAAAAACTTTGTTCAAACAGGTAAGACCTTGGCATAATCTCATAGGGTTACCTGATTTTGATCATGTTTCTATCTACCTGGTGGAGCCAGACAGACCTTGTAACTGTAAGTAGGCAATACTCCAAAGATTTTGCCAAATGTATACTGAAACATATCACTCATCTAAGACGAAGAGCACGACGAAACTGTCTGCTGCCTTTACAGAGGGGGGGGGGGTCCAGAAAGGCCTATAGAGGTAACATCTTGATATGTTACTGATAGTTCTCTTCCCATTCGCATTTCTTAACATTGTGTGACATTTAGCCTACACTGAAGTATGAACACATTCTCATCCTTTTTAACAGGGCATGGCTGGGCAGCAGCAGGAGGGTTCCTCAGCTTCCACTGCACAGACTGACACAGTGAGATGGATGTTCAGTAAACACCAGAGGTTCATTCTGTGGAAATCATGTGCAACTGTATAGTTTAATGTCCTCCTTATGTATTCCCAGTTACCAGTAAAAGAGATTTACAAAATTCACCTGCTGAAAAAAATCCAAAAAACCGACAAAGAAATGCAATACTTGGACGGCCAGATTAGGAGGTCAAATCTAGAAATCGAAATACTGGAGCACAAGTTAGAGGTGGGTGCATGGTCACAGGTGAATGTTAACTGTTGGAACATTAACTAAACTAGCTCTTGTATTTGTAAGAAATTAAGAAGACCAAATGAAATGTGTATTATGTCTTTATTTGACTGCTGTGGTGGTGGTGATGATGGTGACTTAGGCCCAGTCCCAATACACCCCCTACCCCTAATTTTTAGCCCTACCCCCTAAATTTTGTGCGTTCCCGCTAGGGTAGTGGTGTCCCAATTCCTTTTTTCACATAGGGGTAGGGGGTATGAATCTAGCCCTTCAGAGTGAGGGTTTTCCGATGCTGACTTCCCAAGCAAGGGCCAGTTTCGCGATCCCCAGAGAGCGAGAGGATGTGGAAAAGTTGAAGAAAAAAACCCACAAAAAATTCACAAGAGACAACAGATGTCGATGGTGTATTCTTCGCTGTGTACTTCTTGGTTTATTTATCAACCGAAACATGATGAATGCTTAAAAAAAAACGATCACAACTGATCGCAACCGTAGACTCCATGTTTTTTTTGTTTGTTTTTTTTTTAAATATATATTAACAAAATTTACATTGACAGACAGAGTACGAACAGGGTGAGGGCGTTATATACGAAAATAAAATCATGCCGCTTGAAATTTACATGAACCGTAGCCTCCATGTTGCTGCTGGGTCTACGCAGTCGCTTGCGTGCCCGAACGTAAACTACGCGGTGACGTAGCAAGTGGTGTCCCAATTCCTAGGGAAGATTACAAAGCCCTACCCCTTGTGGCTTCCTTTCAAGGGTTAAGGGGTAGTGGGTGAGGGCTAGGGGTAGTGAGTAAGGGCTAGGGGTAGTGAGTAGGGCGAACATTGGGATCGGGCCTTTATCTCTGAAGCATACAGTTGCCTTACTCAAGTGCTATGCATCTCCGAAGTTGTACAAAAAACTCCCATTTGCTAAGAAACGCTGCACAACACACAATTTCTGCTGGGATGTGAGAGCATGACTACGGTTGGTAATGTTGCAAATGTAAGGACGGATTGGGTTGTGTATGTAGATGATGGACTATGCCGTGAAACAGTACCGTTCAAAAAGATAATTGTCTGGAAATGCTAGAACATCAATGCGCGGTCTGATAACCATCTCCCGACGAATATAGGACATGCCATGTTAATGAAAAAAGTTGCAGAATGGACTTCTAATATAGGCCTACTGACTGATTTTTTAATGATTTTTTTAAATAACAGACAGCAGAACTATGCTACGCCAAAATTCCCCTGCTGACTGAATGAATGAGGAAATCAAATATCGTGTGTGGCTGAAAGAGGGCGGAGTCAGAGAGAAACTCAAGGTTCATTGAGTCTGTTACTGACCGAGAGCTTAAATTACCTCTCTCTGCGAAACAGGCTAGAGTTACCCCGCTTACTCCTGTTTGAGTTACCTCCCTTTATGAAACGGAAAACTCAGAGTTTCCCTCATTTCAGGGTTAACAGACTCCGAGTTTCCACTAAACCTGCTTTGTGAAACAGGCCCCAGCTGTACTCCATCCATCAAACTAGGTGTAAAGGTGGCACAAAGAAATACACAATGACAGCAAGCAGGAGCCATGTTGTTTCAATGCAATCATCAAGCTTATCGTGGAATCAGTGATAATCCTCTCATATTGAAACAAGCAAATGAGCAACACAACTGTGGGTAGGCTCTTCCAATCGGCTAATCATGCACAGTGCCACTCTTCCAGATGTTATTTCACCACCCCACATGCATGGTGTAATAAAACGCCATGCAACGCTTTGTTTGCGCAAACACGACAGAGGGATGTCTGATTGACAGAGTTGAAACAATAAGAGGCAGCTTTGTTTGAGCTGGGCTGTTCAAATGAATGCAGCTAACTGACTCCGTTGAATGTCTTCCCCTTATGCTCTGTCTCTCTTTTAAATATAGGAGGAAAGCTAGACAGAGATGGAGGTCTACATGGTTGCTCTGCTCAAGCAGTTTTAAAATAAACTATAGCTAAAGACCATGATGCACACATATCTAAGCTAAGGCTTAAAATAAACAATGAAACATACATAACACAACAAAAACGCACAATATCCACTTTGGTTTTAAATATTACTACAACAAGTCAGCATGAATCCAGAGTAAAAGTTGTCAGCTTGGTTGACTCAACCAGGAAAAATCTAACAAATACTGATGATTTGATTACAATATAATTGCCGGGTAGTAATAACACCCAGACTTCCACCACTGTTGTGCTTGGCGGTCTTTCACAATCACATGTGTGAGGATGAACTTGACTGTATTAAATGCAAATTATTTCTTTTTTCTCTCCACTTTGCTCCTGTTAAATTGCTTGGGCAGCGCAGACAGAATAATATACGACTTTCATAAGACGGCCTCACAAGCCCATGCAAATAAGTGTGAAATTGCAATGTAATAATTTATGTAAATTACATTTTGCTGAGGAGAAGATTCATTATTTCCCTGGATGTGGGTGTGAAAGGCAGAAAACACAAAGCCACAAGAAACAGAAAGAGAGAGAAAGAGCGAGAGATTGGGTTACAGAAAACATAATGGTGTGGTTTAAATATATAACAGGACTGTACAAGTGAGAAGAAGAAATAAAGCTCATATTAACCATGACTGTAAAAACCACCTAACTCTGATTTGCTCTTGGTTTATGTAATTTTGGGTCACTTCGGGTCTTATTATGGAAGTCGTACAAACCACTGTTGTTGTAGGTGAGTGAATTTCCATGTGAGGAAAGTCATGACACCTCAGCATGCGTGAAAAATCGTTTGATGACTTATTTATTTTTGGAAAAAAATAAATAAATCCCTCCAAGTGCATGCCTCTAAATAAGTGAATTGAATTTAAGTTTGCTTGTGATAAAATTGGTAGCAGCAGTGGTGTCTTGTGAATTCATACATTCAGAGTAATAGCATTGTTATCCCACTAATTCCACAAGTGCTTGCCTTGCACATTCTTTTAGCACACGGTACGGAGCGTGGACAATGAGGGTGACATTAAACCTGCTGCAGTGTTGTTTCTCCAACCTAATCCAATGTTTTCTATTGCTTAAGATCACCGCTTCTGCTGACGTGTTAACAGGGGATTTAACCCTTTATTGTCCTCACTAAGAAAAAAGCAATGGAAAAACTATTTCTTTGCATTTTTTATTTCCTTGGGGCAATAATATCAACAATATATATATATTTTTTTTAAGTTTTTAAAATATAGTCCTCTACCAACAGTTGAGATGACACTTCATGGTAAATGTATTAAAATACATTCAAATATCAAAATGCGCTCTACCAAACGGTTGAGCAGGAGATTAAAGGGTTAAAAAAGCTGCATGAAAGACAGAATAACAAAGGGGTGATGAAGATCCCTGAAGGTGTATTGTATGCTATGGTCATGTTGACTGAGTGATGGCTGAATGCTGATGCCTTTATGGGAGAAAGGGTAGAAGAGGGGAGGATGTCAGATGTTGCCGTCTCACCTCAGCGTATCAGAACATCCTCCTGCTCCTGGTTACTGTGCTGATGAGAACATAATGGATTTAATTCATATTCATCAGTGGAGGCTCACTTTAAATGGTCCTTTTCTTACCCAGACAAATTACCACTGAACATGACAGATTACTATCGTAGGAGCTCTCAAGTTCTCTGTTAAGTGCTTGGTGTTATTTAACTCAATTCAGTAAAGAGTTAGGACACTCTTACCAGATGTTGGGGAAAGTGAAGAAAAAAACCCCCTCTTATTTTAATAATATAAAATGTGCCCTGTTACATCCACGTATGCTACTACTGAGAAAACCTCTTAGATTGTAGACTGTGAACTCATCCTACACCCGTGAAGCCAAGGCGGATGTAAAAGTGTCTTTGCTTGTTTCAAAATATTTGTTGCCGTTTTATATCCAGTGTGTCTACCTGAACACCCCTGGGACCTAAGTCAGTCTTAAAATGAAATGCTACCTGCTGCAATGTCAGCTTCAGGCAGCAGAAAGGCATTGACAACAAAAACCTGTTCTGAGGTTGATGGTGAAGTCTGCCACTTTCTTTACAATCCCATTCCAGCATAATTGTTCCACTTCCAGCATTGTGCGACCTCTCCAGAGGCACATGGCCATTCACCACGAAAAATTTTGTTCTGTAGCACAAATTCTTGTTTACTCTGAATAATATTAAATAAGGCTACACTAAAGTTACACCATACAATGATGATAACTTGATTTGACTTCATGTAGACACCCAGTAAGCACATTTACATGCACAGTTAAGTCAAGCTATGGTTATAGCTCGATAAAGCCATCTAATCAGACTTCTGTCCTTGTCCCAGTATACATGCACGGGAGTGAAATCGATTTATTTGTTGAAATCATGTCGCCTCCGCTATGATAGGTGGTGATATGCACTCTTTCAGCTTATGGGTAACGGGCCACTACCGACTGACCTATGACGTCACAGACCACAACAGAAGTGGAAAGAAAAAAAGACCGGTGAGCTACCAAGTTAACGTCTTTATCCATCGAAAAATGAGCTCTTGCTGCAGACCTTGCCATGTTCGACGCGTTAGCAGTTAACCAGCTTCTTTTGTCTGACCTCCTATGTTTGCGTTTACGTGTTAAATACCGTTCGACTTCCGGGTCATAGATTAGCACGAAACTTTAGCACATGCGCAGATCACCTCCTCCAGCTCCAGTCCGACTGTCCGTATACATGCAGCAGCAGATCGACTTTCAATTGCATTTTCTGGGTGTGTTTTCAATTTTAAGTCTGATTTCAGTCGAGCTAACGTGTTTACATGTACTTTAAAAGTCCAGTTTTGGTCAGAATAAAGCAATAATTCGTTTTTTTTAGGTGTCATGTAAACGTGCTTACTCTCTACCCACCCTCATGCCTGTGCTTGGTGTTTATCATTACAATTTTGCTGATTGTGTAAAATTTGCATTGCGCCCTCAATTATTATTTTTGCCTGTTTGGTGGAATCCTTTGGTGAAATCCACCAAGCTGCAAGAGGTACTTGTTCAAAGATGCGGGGAGGATGGCACTCCCTACAGTCGGAACACTGCTATGAAATATTAGGTGATTCAGTATAACCCTTTTGAAACATTCATCTGAGATATGTTGAAAAATTGTGCGAGTGGATTGGGAAATGTTCTAAGTGCATTTCTGCGTGCTTAATCAGACAGCGTGTTAGGGTTGGGGTTTTGGTGTAGATTGGCTGGGATTTGTGGTGTGTTTTCTGTTTTCTCTTTTCCCCCTTCCCCCTCCCTTCTGCTGTGCTGTGCAGTGTGTGTGGCAGGAGGCGTGGTTGGGCTGAATTTCCCGGGCTGCAGCTGAGACACACCTGTCGTCAATTCTCCCTCATAAAGCTCTCCATACAAGACCGGCTCAAACTCCACTACTCTGCCAGATAATTCTGTTTCATTCTGCAGTGTCATGGTTATCATCTGCGATCCCTTGTCAATTTTGTCCAGTCCTCTGACTGAATTTTGTTGTTTCTCCAGTGTTGCTCCTGTTCTCGACCTAACCCCTGTTTTTCCCCGTGACTCCTGTGTGGTGAGTCTCGCTGCCTCGTTTCATCTGCAAGTCACTCCGCCTGCTATGACCAGCCAGCCTGTGGCACTGCCACCTGCCTCTGTGTTTTTGTGTCTTTGCCCTCTATGTCTGTTTTTTGGACTTGGGTGTCAAGAAACCCCTTATACCGTGTGCCCAGTCTCAGCTTCCTGCTAATTTACGGTCCCCATTCTGCCCAGACCTTAACACAAAGCTCTGAGAGCTGATGGACAAAACATCAGCTAATTAGCATACACCATGTTCACATTTAGAATATCCTCTGTTAGCATCTATTGATATATGCTCATTAACACCAAACACAACACATAGCTAGGGTTTTCATTAGCAGTTTTCGCTCATAAATCGAAATATTGATGCATCTCAACATGATATATGGTCATTTTGAGATTTCACCATGATGGAAACTTTTTTAAGATTCATCTTTCGCATAGCATTGATGTTTGAACTACATTTCATGGTTGTCAGAACGTTAAATTATAAACCACACATTTAAATGCCATGTTGGTGCAATATGAAAAGCCATAGACATCATGATGACCGACATAATCATACAGAGGGCAACCCCACCACCGAAGGTACACTGGGGTAGGTTGAACCCTCCAACTGCACAGGCAGACAATTTTTTTTCTTGTGATTGTGTTTTGCTGAATTGAATAGATTTATTTTTTAGTTATGGTTTAGAGTGTGGCCCTGCGATTGACTGGCAATACGTCCAGTGCGTACTCGGCCTCGCCCGGAACGTTGGCGGGGATTGTCTCCAGCACCCCCTGTGACCCTTACAGATAAGCGGTAGAAAATGAGAGAAAGCGAGAGAGGTTTTAGAGTGTTCATCCTGATTCCAAAGCCAAAGCTTTTTTGGAATATGCTACAGCTCTAATTTCTGCCCCTGGCTGGGATCCTCTGCTCTGCAACACCTGCTAAGGCTCATGCGTGCTGTAGTATTTAAAGTCACTCTTCAGACCCAACTGGCTGAAATGTTAAAAAAAAAAAAAAAAAAGTAATGATTGGTAAATTACCCAAGAGATTCAAATCTCAATATGTTTATATCACCATTGAAAGTATACCTGAAAAAGAGAACTGATGGTGTGCTGGGCCACAGCCCATTCAAAGAAGAGACAAGACAACATGCTCCATTGCTCCACCCACAAAGGAGAGTCTTTTGAACTTAGCCCCCCACAATCTTTTCACCGATGTGAGAAGACAACCACAAACTGTAAGTCCAGCTGCTATTGGTCACTGTATGGCATGTGACCCAGGTCTACAAAAATTTGTTTGTTCCTGTTCTTGCGCTCTTCTCTCACTTCCCACACGCCCTCTTGTGTTCCACTGTCTTGGTTCCTGGATCCTCTGAGGCTCTCCTCACTCTCCTGACCACCTTTGCAACTCTTCACTCGTCCCTCGGTAGCGATATGAGGTCCTACCTAAAATGTCTAAGAGTGGACAAGCTGAACGACAGCCAACTCGACGGAACGTCTGCCGGATGTTTCCTGCAAGCAACGAGCCTAATTTAGTATCAACTGCTAACTTAACTGCAACCCCAGCAACACAATCAACTTAAGGAACTAAGGGGGAATTCAATCACTCAGACCTGCAGCTCTGGGCTTGGACAAAGCACAAGGAAAGACAGTTGCTTGTCCAAGAGCTGGGTAATGTTCACTGAGCCAACCTAGCATTGACCAAGCACAACTAAGAACAGGACTATTAACCTTTGTACACACAAATGTAGATCTTGTTACTTTCTCTGTTAGCCTTCCTTCTATGTGTTTAGGTTGTTGGTCAGCCACACCAGGAGTTGATGTTCATTGTTGTATTTTCATACATGCTTTATCACGATCTCGCCCTGCATGCAACTATCCCCTGAACCCCCACCCTGGCAACTGAGAACCGTTTCAGCTGGCCTTAACAAAGGACCACATGAGACATGTGGCACCAGCAGCCATCTTGTTTATACGTTCATTGTCTGTCATTTGGTCACTGTTACACACACACACACACACACACACATGTCTATAGGCCATTTTAGAATAGTACCAGTGTGTTTACAAGAAAAATGCAGGATTGATAATCCAGGATCATCAGGGATTACATCGATGTAATGAACGTAAAAACCTGAGCCTTACATGACAGTGAATGGAACAATGGGACACTATGGTGGCAAGATGTAGTTGCATTATATGTGACTGTAGTAGATCAAACATCAGCAATTTCATCATGATGCATGTGAGGTTGAGTGTTGGCCATTGTACCTGAAAATATAAATGGATCAGAGATTAAAAGGAAATATGTACATACATTAGTCTCCCTGAAAGACAAAAAAAAAAAAAAAGATTTTAGTGTCAAGGGTTAAATAAAGGCCTAATTTCTTTATGAAAGGATATAAATTTTTCCAACTTTTCATTTTCATGAATTTACAAAGAGGGTATCCTGACAACAGCAGAGCTCACAGTAGGAGTAAAATGCTTGTGTTTTAATTTTCCTGAATATTCCCGGGCATTTTACCAAGTTGGGCCGACAACAACCCACCACCTCCACATCCTCCCAAAAATAAACCATAATTAGCTGCTATAGTGATTCATGATCCATGTCACTGAAAAAAACAAAAAACAAAACAAAAACAAAAAGGAGAAGAAACAACATTTGGAGTTTTGGAAATTGACGGCACTAATTATGGCTTGCGACTACTTAAAATGCATTTGGTTCACAGGGAAATATGTAGCTCATCTGTTACAGACAGTCATTTCTTATTAAAAATGGAAAGTAGGGAAAATAGACCTGAGCAACCGTTCTATCACACACAAACACACACACATCTGCCTCTTAAGTATTTCGCATAATGTATAATACTCTAACACACATGAGTTTATATCAGAGTTAGTACTTAGTACAGATAAAATCATGATACTGGGAGATTTCAATATTCATGTAGATGTAGAAAGTGACAGCCTTAGTTCTGGGTTTCTTTCCTTACTGGACTCAATTGGCTTTTCCCAGCATGTGAATGAACCCACTCACTGCTTCAATCATATCCTTGATCTTTTTCTAACATATGGCATTGAAATTGACAAGTGAACAATTTTTCCTCAAAACTCTCTTCTAACCGACCATTACCTCATTACATTTGAGTTTACTTTAATTGACTGCACAGCATCGAGGAATAAATTTGGCTGTAAAAGATGTTTATCTGAAGATGCTGTGGCCAAATTTAAAGAGAACATTCGGTCATCATTTGCAGCAATGCCATATCTAAATTCAAATGGGGGTTTCTCCCATACACAGGTTGATGACCTTGTGATTAACACTATGGCCACACTGTGTTCAAATCTTGATGATGCTGCCTCTCTCAAAAAGAAAGTAATAAAACAGAGGAGGCTGGCTCTGTGGTATAATTCTCAAATTCGTGCCTTAAAGCAGACATCAAGGAAATTAGAAAGAGGTGGCGTTCCAGTAACTCGGAAGAGTCTCACCGAGCCTGGAAAGAAAGCTTAAAAACGTACAAAAAAGCTCTCCGCAGTGCTAAAAGCTCATATTACTCAGCACTAATAGAAGAAAACAAGAACAACCCCAGGTTTCTCTTCAGCACTGTAGCCAGGCTGACAGAGAGTCGTAGTTCAACTGAACCAGTGATCCCCTTAGCTCTCAGCAGTGATGACTTTATGGGCTTTTTTACTGATAAAATTATAACAATCAGAGAAAGAATTCATCAGCTCTTACCTACATTAGACAATAATCTTCTATTGAATACAGCAACTCCTGAATCAACTGCAATGCCTATTTTACATCTGGAATCATTCTCATCTCTGAATCTCTCAGAGCTAGCTTCTATAGTCTCATCATCTAGACCTTCAACCTGTCTATTAGACCCAGTTCCAACTAGCCTCTTTAAAGAGATTTTCTACTTAACTGAGCCATTCAATTTATATCTGATTAATTTGATGTTATCTTTGGGTTATGTACCTCAGACTCTTAAGACCGCAGTCATCAAACCCCAACTTAAAAAGCCGAATCTTGATCCAGATGTTTTGGCCAATTATAGACTCATATCGAACCTTCCGTTCATTTCTAAAATCATTGAAAAAGCAGTAGCAAACCAATTACATGACCATCTGCATAGGAACGGTTTGCTTGAAGAGTTTCAATCAGGACTTAGAGCCCCTCACAGCACAGAAACAGTGCTGGTTCAAATCTTATTTATCAGATAAAGTCAGTTTGTTCATGTTAACAATAGCTCCTCCTCACGCACTATAGCCAGTTATGGAGTCCCACAGGGTTCAGTACTCGGAGCAATCCTCTTCACTCTTTATCTGCTTCCTTTAGGCAACATTATCAGGAAACACAACATCGATTTCCTCTGTTATGCAGACGACACTCAGCTGTATTTATCAATGAAGCCAAATGAAATTAGTCAGATAGTCAGACTGCAGATATGTCTTAAAGACATAAAAGTCTGGATGACCCATAATTTTTTACTTCTAAATTCTGACAAAACTGAAGTTATTGTACTCGGCCCTAAGCACCTTAGAGAAACCCTATCTAATCATCTAATCAGTCTGGATGGCATTACTTTGGCTTCCAGCTCCACTGTAAGAAACCTTGGAGTAACTTTTGACCAGGACATCTCCTTTGTCCCCCACATAAGACAAGTCAATAGGGCAGCTTTCTTCCACCTGAGAAACATTAGGAAAATCAGAAACATTCTCTCTCAAGAGGATGCAGAAAAACTAGTCCATGCATTCGTAACTTTGAGGTTGGACTACTGTAACTCATTATTATCTGGATGTCCAAACAAATCTCTGAAAGGCCTTCAGTTGATTCAGAATGCTGCTGCACGAATATTAACAGGAACTAGAAAAAGGGATTACATCTCTCCTGTGTTAGCTGCTCTTCATTGGCTGCCAGTAAAATTCAGAATAGAATTTAAAATCCTTCTCCTAACATATAAAGCTCTCGCTGGCCAAGCTCCATCATATCTCAGAGAGCTCATAGTTCCCTACTGTCCTAGTAGGCCACTCTGCTCTCTAGATGGAGGTTTACTTGTGGTTCCTAGAGTCTCTAAGAGTAAATCGGGAGGCAGATCTTTCAGTTATCAGGCTCCTCTTCTGTGGAATCAACTTCCAGTATCAGTCCGGGGGGCAGACTCTTTAGCAATTTTCAAGACCAGGCTTAAAACTTTTCTGTATGACAGAGCTTATAGTTAAAAAGTTAAAGTTCATTTACTCTTTAGCTATACTGCTATAGGCCTAGACTGGTGGGGGAAGCACTGAGCACCTCTCTCTCTCTCCCCCTCTCCCTCTGCCCCTCTTTCTCTCTCTCCCCCTTGCATGTGCCGACATACCAACACCAATGCTTCCCCGAAATCCCTGTTTCTCCCAGTTCCAAGCATGTGTACTGCATTTACTAACCATGTTTTCCCAAAGTCTCTGTCTCTCCCAGTCCCTCTCCTGTCTCTCCCTGTCCTCATCCTGCAGGTGATGAATCGCCATTCCATGTTCCTGCAACACCTGCTGCTCCCATATCTTCATGAATTCCATACAGCATCATTTCTATGAACTTCATGCAGCATCATGTTCCTCCCTACACCTGTTTTGAATATCCCCTCCTCCTGCTCTCATTCTCTCCCTACTCTACCCAATTTTGCCCCCCCCCCCGTGCCTCTCTCTCTATCTCTCTCTCTTTCCTTTTCTCTCTCCCTCTCTCAACCCAACCAGTCGAGGCAGATGGCCGCCCCCCCGAGCCTGGTTCTGCCCGAGGTTTCTGCCTCTTAAAGGAAGTTTTTCCTTGCCACTGTCGCCAAGTGCTTGCTCATCGGGGGATCTGTTGGGTCTTTTAAAATAATTTTATAAAGAGTTTGGTCTAGACCTGCTCTATATGTAAAGTGCCTTGATATAACTTTGTTATGATTTGGCGGTATACAAATAAATCTTATTTGATTTGATTTGATTTGACATGTAAATTCACACACCCATAATGTTAGAGTGGGAGTTTTCCCACGGTGTATACAGACCTGTAAATGAATCTAGAATTTGCAGATGGATCGCCACTGGCATCAGGTCACAAGCGTTCACAGCCCAAAGTGCAAGCAACACAATGTGCTTCATTATTGCCGTTTAACATAAAGCAGTTTTTACTATGTGCTTGAAAAATAAACTGGAAAAAAAAACCTCTACCAATTCATGTGTTTGTTGTATGATGAAATCATCAAAAGTCAGACATAATGTGGGGGACAATAAATGTATTCAAATCAAGATTATTAACAACCAACCCAACTGAGCTAGGTTAAAGAACGGGAATTGTTTTTTAGTTCCAAATGCAAACTACTTAAAGGTGCAATGTGTGACATGCGGTCAGATAATCAATAGTGTATGAAGGAGCCACAGTAATGATGTCCTGACCAAAATCTCCAGCACTGGATTTTAGAGATATAAAATTACGGGGGCAACCATCTTTGGCGACCCGCCTTGTAATACTGTTTTGTGACGTTAGCTAGTTAAGGCTAGGGTTCCTGTAGCTTTCAACTGCAAGAGGCAGGTCTTGTTGCGGTTCAACTCTGTCATGTCTCACATCTTGGGTTGTTGCTCTAGTAAGAGAGTCAAAGGCTCTGATGAGTGATTCTGTCTTTTCTAGACATATGGACGTTGCAGCTCATTCTGTCATCACAGAACAAGATTTTACACATTCCTGCAAGGCTGTTGTCCAGCTAGTCCTTCAGTAACTTTAAGCAAGGGGTGAAATGCTGCCACCTATGGCTGTGCATTCATTATATCTTCATCTTAATCTGCAACCGCTTATCCATTTCCACGTCGCGGGGGTGCTGGAGCCAATCACAGATCACATTGGGCGAGGGTGGGGTACACCCTGGACAGGTCGCCAGTCCATCACAGGGCCAACACACAGAGACAGACAGAGACCAACAACCACTCACACTCACACTCAGACCTACGGACAATTTAGTGTCACCAATTAACCTAAACATGCATTTCTTTGGACGGTTGGGAGGAAACCGGAGTACCCGGAGGAAACCCACGCAGGCACGTGGAGAACATGCAAACTCTGCACAGAAAGGCCCCAGGCCGGGAACTGAACCAAATTATATTATATTATATTGTTGTGTTTTTATGAGAGACACATACCAAGAGTTTATGAGTGTCTGACCACTAAGATGACATGGTCCCCAATTCATCATATGTTTCTAGCTATATTCTGTGACACAGTACAGTTCATAAAATTGTTTTAGCTTAATTTGTAGGGCTGGATGTTGATACAGAATTTATATCCTGCTTTGTCACATTTGTCTGTAGATGCGATTAAAGACAGACTACCAGACTCTTTTACAGAACTGTTAGTACAGACAGGTTGAATCCACAATCACCAAACTAGTAAGGTCAACCAGAATAACGTATTATTTTTTTTGTTTTTGTGCTTATCTTGATAGACACAGTAAGAGATTGGAAATTCAATGGGTGAGATGTAGGGTAACCCTAACCCTAACCATGGCATGCAGCAAAGGGAACCCAGCCAGACTCAAACCCACGAGGTTTGAATGGGTGCGGGTAGGACTGAGCATTAATGGTACACATGCTTCCTAGTCTAATCAACTAGGAAAAGCAGTCATTCAAAGAGCCTTCAGCCGATGGAGCTCATGGTCAGAAACAAATTCCAATTTTTCAAAACTCATCCAAACAGAAATTAATGACAGCCACCACACAACACGAATGATACCACCTGCCAGTATGTTTCTGCATGAATTGTTTAGGTTTTGGGGGCATGTGGAGCATTACGATTTTTAATTGTGTAATTGTGTTTGGACTGACAGGGTGGCATTCACTGTTTGTTTGTTTGCTATATATTTATATACAGTTTGTGTATGGATGATTTTATGTGAAAGCCAGAGGGATAACCCACCACTTTAGCACAAAGGAAATGGGGATGTGCATAAAGAATAAAGAATGTCCGGTAGTTACTCAGGTAACAGGCAGATTTTTTCAGTTTTGAGTTTAATGTGTGAGACTTTTCATGTCAATCTGTGTTGAGCTTGAACTCAAAAAAAAAAACATGGTGTTCTTTATTACAGCTATTATTACAATCTGTTGCAACTGATGTTATGCCTCTGCTACTACTACCATGCGCAGAACTTATTACTTGTTAGAATATTAACGGACTTTCACACCTGTCTGCATGGAGAGTAAAAATCCAGTTCCACTTCACTAATAAATCTAATGAACAGCAGTTTTTCCTTTTTCACTCCTGGTGATTTTACTTATTGGTCCACAGATGGAAATTGTTCAGTCTGATTTAGGGCCAATACTGGGGCCAAAGTAATTTAAGTGGCAGTATTCTTTTCAGTACTGCCTGTGAAGACCTGTTGAAAAATTCATCAAGATTAATTTCCCATGGTTTTACAACTCCAACTAAAATGTGGGATCAACGGAAGAATAATCTACACCATAAAAAAAATCTATGGAAAATATATATTCCACTGCTATTATTCTGAACTGTATAGGAAAATAAAACTGCTGCATGCCATTGTTAGTCCCATGCTTGTGCTGTTTCATGTGAATATTTATGAACATTTGAGCCCACAGCAAACAAACACCTTCAGGGAATCTAAGAAAACCATCCTCATATGCAAGCCACAACATGACAACAGGTTTTCAGTGTAACATAAAGAATCTAGTGGAAGACATGAATGGACGTTAGTTAGATAGGTAGCTGGCTGGCTGTTTAGCAGCTATACAACTTTTAAAAGAGACTATCTAAATACAACATGTTTAATAACACAATCTGTACAATTTAAGAGGAAGCTCCTAAACTAAAGTAAGATTATCGCTGATATGTGATCATCTGAATCCAGTGTATGCCTTTCATAACAGATATATGCTTTATCATGATAGTAGCAGAACCAACAAGAAGATTTTATGAAACATAGTTTAATTGAACCATATTGCAGCAGTGATTCTTTCCAAAGTCCACCGAGAGCGGGAATCAGGAGTAATGTCCAGTCCAGTTTCCCTGTAAGACCCACTGTTGTAACATTACAACATCACTTTTAACAATTCTAAAAAAAGGTTTGCAATTTTTTTTTTCTCAAGACCACATTTACATAGGTTGATTGGTCCTATTGTTTGTCCTTGCAATGCTATTGGATAGAATAAGTGTTTATAGGACCGGTCATCTGGCTGTGAAGTCAAACTACTGGCAAACCTCCCGTCGAGCATTCTCCTTGTTTTACACAACTGAATTTGTCAAGATTCGTAGTACAATTCCTTAAATATTTTTTTGTGTTTATTACAATGTCTAGAACATGTAGATATTTAGTTATTTTGGAAAACATTCATCAGATTTCATTTAGAGCTTGTTATGTCCATGTTGTAATATTACAACGTTGGGTCAGAGTGGTAGCAAAAATAGCCTGTGCACCTTACACATTACATAAGCCTCTGCACTTCTCACATGGTCATATATTGAAAAAAATGTAATAGAAATTTCAAATATTTGATGATTCACTGTAACTAAGTTCTAAATCTGTTAATTTTTTAGTTAGTTTAGTTTAGACCATTATTAAATACGTGGACATTGTAATATAAATTTGTGGTATTTGAAACTACATCATCCATAGCATTGTTTGAAACGCTGTATCTTTGTATTTTAATGTTTATTTTTTAACTTCTAATTGATCCTGGGCTATTTTTCTGAGTGTTTGCCCAAGTAGCAGTTTGTAGGAGACAGAAAACAGGTTCTGAATGTTGTGGGTTGTTTGGGGGGTGCCTGTTGTTCAGGGACAGGTGAGACAGGTCAGGGAGAGGTGAGAATGCTCTTAAATGTGAACCTATAAGTGCTCTGGGGGGATGCACGTGTTCCTTTTAGTATGATAAGTAGAGAGCATAATATGCCAGCCAGACAGTATTGTGTGAATGTAGTGGAATGTTGATTAGCATTTGCATTGAAAAGACAATACTTTGATATATTTGAATACATTGGTGCTCAAGCTCCTTGATTGTGGAATCCACTATGTGGGAACAGCCAGACAGGTACGCTTATCCAACTGCAACCTTGAGGATGAGAAGAGCTTGAAGAAAAAGTGGAGTGGAAGCCTTGATGTCCAAGTGGAGGGGAACCACAACATCTGTGCCGTCAAATGGTATGACAACAGAGCGGTCACACTTGTTTCATCCTTTGCTGGACCAGACCCTGTGCAGAAGATTCAGCACTGGGACAAAGCCACCAAAACCATAATTGAAGCTGAGAGGCCTTACTTTGTTGGTGCCTACAACAAATACATGGGATGTTTGGATTTGTTGGACTCATTTGCAGCCATCCCCATGAAATCCCGCCGCTGGTACATTTATATTTGCTGGCACACCATCATCCTTGCTGTGATCAACGCCTGGCTACTCTACAAGCTGGGCTGTAAAGCTCTGAAGATGTCCAAGAAAGAGTTGCTGAACAGGAGACAGTTTCAGGCACAGATTTCATCCTCTCTCATTCTGGTGTACACAACACCAAATCAATTTTCGACCATCTTCAGGCACACACACAGAAAGTATGTTTACATGCACAGTGAAGTCAAGCTATGGTTATAGCTCGATAAAGCCATCTAATCAGACTTCTGTCCTTGTCCCAGTATACATGGACGGGAGTGAAATCGATTTATTTGTTGAAATTATATCGCCTCCGCTACGACAGGTGGTGATATGCACTCTTTTGGCTTGTGGGTAATAGGCCACTACCGATTGACCTATGATGTCAGACACCACAACAAAGGTGGAAAGAAAAAAAGAACGGTGAGCTAGCAAGTTAGCGGGTTCGTATCCGTCCAAAGTCCGACCGTCCGTATACATGCAGCAGTAGATCGACTTTCAATCGCATTATCTGGGTGTGTTAGTCTGACAATTATAAACTCAATTTCAGTCAAGCTAACGTGTTAACATGTACTTTAAAGGACAGGAAGTGAGGGCGGGGTGGTAGAAGTAAATGATGCGACCGGGAGACAGAGAGTTAGTTAGCGTTTTAGCCTGTTACGGTGTTGTTACAAAAGTTGTGAGGAATAAAGGCAGTCAACTCTGATGACGTCTCAGTGTGTGTGATTCACCGCCTGCTGCTTTAAGTTAAACGCGGGAGGAAGAATAACTTCCAAGTTATTCGGAAGGTCAAGAATAAAGTCAGGAAGTTCCTTCCATCCTACGAGGGTCCATTCTTCGTCCTGGGGCAGCTGGATGATCTGGTGTTTTGCATCCAGAAAGGCCCTAGGACCCAAGTGAAAGTAGTTCACCATGATCAGCTGAAGCCATATCGTAGCCATGAGCTGCTGGACAACACCTGGGCTGTGGAACAGGTTCAAGGCTGGTCACCGACTGAGGTGTCGCCTCCATCTTTGAACACAGATCCTGCACACTCCCACACACTTGGATCTCTCTGTGCTGCTCGACAGTGCAGATGAGCCCTCTGCCAACACTCCATCAGATCCAGTGGGGCCTATCCCTACTATTCCAGCTGCTGTCTCATCCTCCTCCCCTTGTCATCACATGGACTTTTCTTCTTCCAGGGACATTCAGGGCAGTGGGGGTGGTATGGCCCAGCCACCTCATCATGGTCGTCGCACTCAAAGGAGACGCCACCGCCAGCGGAGACCTCCAGCCAAGTATGGTGAGTGGGTGGCTCACTAAACTGCAAGTTCATGGACTGTTTCCAGTTTAAAGGGCAGGTTTTCAGTGTTCCAAGAAGAAAGAGAAATGTTGGTAGTATTTGCTGCTGTTAAGCACATTGCTAATGTTAATAAAAAAAAAAAGAAAAAAAAGAAGAGTGTATTTTTGAATGACTATGCTTTGTGAATGCATTTGTGCTGTTAAAAAAAAAAACCAACTCGAGATAGAGAAGTCAGTTATGCTCCCAGTCGCTTAGTTATTGTTATTTACTATTAATATTTTTTAATTTTTTGTTTAGGTGAGTTTGTTTGCTGAATCTGCTAGTGTATCTAGTCCTGCCTCCTCCTCCTGCACGCTCTATACTTTCATTACCCCCTACCCGAACCAGGGTCTGTATCCCCACCCCGCTTTTACTGGTGCAGTTGGTGAGAGGTCGGTGTATTTGACGGTAGTGCTGTTTCAGATAGCTGTCTTGGTGTGAGGAGTGGTGATAGCTGGCATTAGGGGGGTGACTCTGGGACCCCAGTGATCACTGTCTAGCCTCCTGGAGGTGTCGTGGGACCAAATAGACGAAACACTGGTGAAAGGAGGTTTCCACCTGATGACCCCAAAGACATGTTAATTATCACTGCTCACTGGGCTAGTTAGATATAGTTATCTTTAGGGCACGTAGGGCAGGTCGCAAGGTTGTTGTTAAGTTTAGGGAATTAGTCACTGAGTCTGGTCCATTTTTTGTAGCACAAGTTTCTTGTATTTACTTTGAATGATTGTAAAGCTCTGCCTCCATGTATACACCCAACAGGAAGGACTGCTACATGTTTGTTCTTGCACGCCTGCTACTTTAAGTTGAGGGAGTTAAACCCCGGAGGAAGAATAACTTCGGCCCCTGGAGCAGACCCGTAGGCTCCCCTGTGTTCAGGATCATGGTCTGGATGTTTCCCGCAGGAAAAGGTTTAACAATGGACTAGGCCGGGGCCAAATTCATGATGGAGTCCATGAAAGAGAACATTGCTAAGAAGTGGCAAAAAGAAAAAAAAAATGTATAATGTAAATATTTTATCTTGTATTTTTATGAATAAATGCTTATTCATAAAAATATTATTGTTTTGTGATTATTACTCATGATATATACTGTTGTGGGGCTAAGTAAGCAATCCACCCTGCAAATAATGCTTAAATGTTCTGTATATGTGTTCAGACAGAGTGCCAATGCAGAAATTATGTTACCAACTAGGCCCAACGTTGTAATTTTACAACAATTTCCTAAAAACTTACTAAAACGTTAAAAATTTGAAAACTCTTTAATTTCTACACCAGAGGCCTCCTAAAACAATATTGGAGTGGTCAAAAAAAGTTTTGCTAATTTTTTTCTATATCTGGGTCTCACATTAAACAGTACTGAGTCCACTGTGACTCAAACACTTAAATCTGGCAAATCCCCAAATGCAGAGGAATCAGTTGTGCATATGTCTAAGAGTATAAGAGTCTGTATGGGTGTGTAATACTGGAACATTCTATAGTAACCCCTGAGGGAAAAACTTTAGTCATCGCTTGCACTACTGACAGGAAGTTAAACTTTGTTTCACAGTGCTGAAGCAAATTCATAACACTATTTAATGTCATATGGGCTTCCATGGATATTGCCAGCTGTTAGTTTGGTTTTGTCATAAAAGCTAATTATGAGAGACAAATGACAGCTTTTGGCAGGAATGGATTTTCAGAGAATGACAACACAGCTATTTACTTAATTTATATCACATGCAGAAGTACCAGCAGCAGAGAATAATTTGATTATTCTTGAGTTAAATCTAGACACAAATTTAATTGGTAACCTTTAACTACAGGAACTGACTAAAGACGTAAGTCTGTGGTATTCTGTATTTAAGTTTAAGTGGATATACTTTCCACTTAGACCATTCTTACCCATTAAACTAAAAGAGTCCAACTCTTGTGAACATTGCAGTGAATTTGAAAGTGATTTCCCTGACTTTGCTAAACAGTGAAGCCTGCAGGCCTGCCAAGGTGAGCTGAGAGGAGGTGTGTTTATGAGTTCCCCTTTCTCCATCTTTTTCCATGTCTCTCTGGAGGATGGGATAAAGCTTTAGGCCTCTGATCTCCTCATCACCAATATCCAGTGGTGATGGAGCGAATTCTCACTTTCAATTTTCTTCACCCCTTTTTCTCTATCTTTTCTCACTCTTTCTAACTCTCTATCCCCCCCCTCCACTCCCACGCCACCTCTCTCATTCCCATGACTTCTAATTAAAAATGTAAAAAAAAAAAAAGAGCCCAAATGAAGCAAAGTAAGATGTAGATGCGGTTCCCTGATTGGCATGCCGGGATTTGGGCAGGGTCAAGATGACTTAAGTGGGTTTGCTTTGTGGGAAGGGAAGTGAAAGATGAAAAGAAAATGAGAAAGTAAGGGAGAGAGGAGAGAATGACAGGGAATATATAAAACATGAAGATTCAGATAATAGCCAAATTTACTCAACAGATCTCAACAAGTAATCAATACCTGCTTGACAATATAGCACCATATTGAGGACGCTTCCTAAAAGTATGTGACCTAGCACACTTAAATTCCCTATATTGTATAAAGAGAGACGTTAATATTGTCAAAGTATCAAAGTGCTCAGTCTAAAGAGAAACCCGCACAGCCTGGACTCAGAAACGGAGCCTGAAAACTAGCCGTCAAGACTCTGGAACTTTGTGAGGGTTAGGGTCACAACAAAGCAATTATCACCCTCATTCATACCAAAAGCCCAGCCCACCTGGATCCACCATCCAACGTTGCAGAGCTTTCTGAAAATCTGCTGTATTTTTATTCAGTCACTGAGAGAAAAAGAGGAGAGACTCTGAGCCTCTCCTCTGATTGACTTACAAACATATTGTGAAGGCGTGAGGGAGGAGATATGAAACTACACTGAGATGGTTTTTAGCACTTAAAACTTTGACATATTTTCATCTATACTCACCGGCCACTTTATTAGGTACCCCTGTTTAATTGCTTGTTAACACAAATAGCTAATATGCCAATCACATGGCCGCAACTCAATGAATTTAGGCATGAAGACGTGGTCAAGACAACTTGCTGAAATTCAAACTGAGCATCAGAATGGGGAAGAAAGGGGATTTAAGTGACTTTGAATGTGGCATGGTTGTTGTTGCCAGATGGGCTGGGCTGAGTATTTCAGAAACTGCTGATCTACTGGGATTTTCATGCACAACCATCTCTAGGGTTTACAGAGAATGGTCCGAAAAAGAGAAAATATCCAGTGAGCGGCAGTTGCGTGGACAAAAATGCCTCGATGATGTGAGAGGTCAGAGGAGAATGGGCAGACTGGTTCGAGATGATAGAAACGCAACAGTAACTCACTCACGTTGGACCTTGAAGAAGATGGGCTACAGCAGCAGAAGACCACACCAGGTGCCACTCCTGTCAGCTAAGAACAGGAAAGTGAGGCTACAATTCGCACTGGCTCATCAAAATTGGACAATAGAAGATTGGAAAAACCTTGCCTCGTCTGATGAGTCTCGATTGCAGCTGCAACATTCAGATGGTAGGGTCAGAATTTGGCGTAAACATGAAAGCATGGATCCATCCTGCCTTGTATGAACAGTTCAGGCTGGTGGTGGTGGTGTAATACCATTTTCTTGGCACGCTTTGGGCCCCTTAGTACCAATTGAGCATCGTTTAAATGCCGCAGCCTACCTGAGTATTTTTGCTGACCATGTACATCCCTTTATGACCACAGTGTTCTCAGTTGTGAACATCCTGCATCCATCTTCTGATGGATACTTCCAGCAGGAAAATGCACCATGTCACAAAGCTCATATCATCTCAAACTAGTTTGTGGAACATGACAATGAGTTCACTGTACTCTAATGGCCTCCACAGTCACCAGATCTCAATCCAATAGAGCACCTTTGGGATGTGGTGGAATGGGAGATCGCATCATACATGTGCAGCCGACAAATCTGCAGCAACTGCATGATGCTATCATGTCAATATGGACCAAAATCTCTGAAGAATTTCCAACACCTTGTTGAAAGTATGCCGTGAAGAATTAAGGCAGTTCTGAAAGCAAAAGTGGGTCCAACATTTTACTAGCAAGGTGTAACTAATAAAGAGGCCGGTGAGTGTAAATGGATATCAAAAAATAAAATACCAGATGTATATATATTCACAAATATATCCTCTTGTGGATATCAACACTTCAAAATAAACAGAAAATGTGGAACATTTGGGAACTCTAATTTACTTGATGATTTATGGCTGTTCTTGGTTTTGTAGGTCCCCCAGTTCCAATTAAGGCAAATCTTTATAGGTAGCTGTGGCACTGAACACCAAGTTGCTCCTCATAGTCAAATCAGCAACTGTCAGTGATATCTAACCGTCACTTTTAAACCTCTAGTTATATTTTAGACAGTAGTGTATTTGAAATGGTTCGCGTATATACCAAAAGTCTCAGTCTACAAAGCTTGTTCCATAAAGTTAAGTGCGAAAGAACTTAGAGCCCTGACCTTAAACCCATCCAACACCAAAAGCCTGAATGTGAGCCAGGCCTTATCAGCTAGCATCAGTGTTGGATCGCTCTAATGCATGTGTGGCAGAATGCAGGCAGAGCCCCGCAGCCAGGTGTTAACATCTGGTGGAAAGGCTACAACCAGAGCAGCAGAGGTTAGTACAGCAGCCAAATGCTTTCGAAATATTTTGCTCAGCTTTCATGTATGAATGTTGAGTGTTGTTTCCAAAAAATACTTTGTGGGGTGTCCACATAAGTGCAGCCTATTGATATGAATGCTCGCTGAATCCCTATAGCTTTACAACAATGTTTGCAACCTTAGATAAAATCCCTGTCTATAAAACATGAGAACACTGCAGAGGCAGATTCTCAAAGCACTTTGTAGCCTCTCACCTGTCTCGATGCCAAGTGACATTTAAAATGTGCTTGTGCACTCCACCTTCCTTCTTCTGGAAGGGTTAAATGTTTGTGAAAGTATCCTGCAGCATCAACACTGGCACCACTGGCTTAGCCTCATTAGCATAAAGAAATGTAGCCGCAGAGAATCTGATGGCAGGGAGGAGGAGGGAGAAGGCAGGAAACGAGGGAGGACGAGCGAGAGACAAAAGAGAAAGACAGATTGAGGAATGATGATAAGTCGTAATAGAGGGAGCTTGCACTAGGCAACATACAAAGAACGATGAAATAAATAGAATAAACACACTTGTTACCATATTGTCCAGTATGTAATCTGGAGTATGTACTGTTTCTTTCTTCATGGCAGTGCATCCATTAAAGAAAAGCAAACAGTGATACAGCAATAATCAGTATAAAAGCTTAGAATTAAACAAATGACAATAAGGAGTACCCTTTATTATAATTAATGTTGTATTGATAATTAGTGCATTAAAATTAATTATCTGTCTGAAATAATCAGACCAGGGATGACTATTTTTGTCTTCTTTTTAATCCAGTTACTTAATAAAGCAAATGTACTACTCAAATAGACACAGAAGTTGTATAAAACAACTAGTATTGCCATAAAACAGTTCAAAGGAATGTGAATTAATGTGGCCAAGGACTCTGGCCTCCAGGAGGGGTGGGATTGTCATTTAGTCTCAACATGTCCTCAGTTTGATTTCATCCTCTTTTAAGTGCTCCCTGTCTGCTTTTTCCTGCCTTCCCCTCCTAAAGCGCCTCATGACTCCCTCCACAAAAATATTTTCTCTCTTGTGAGTCATGGCACTAAAGACATCACAATCGGATCCATGATGTATGAGGAATAACGAAAAACTCAACTCTCCCTTGATATCATCAGAATTGTTACTACAGTATTTGGATGTGCACTGATCGCAGACCAATCCATGTTGCCCATTCCAGGTTGAAAGATATTTTTAAGCTCAACCCTCAGACACATGAAGGTAGAGGTCATGCTTTCAGGACATAATTATACTCAAGATTGAAGAATGCAGTGCAGAGACATCACAAACCTACCTGAATATTATCTTTAGCCTCGTTCCCTCCACAAAAAGTCAATGGGACTTTTGGATTGATGCAAAAAATTTTCTCAAACTAATAAAAGTTTATGATCCTGACTGATTATCTTTAGCTGGATAATTCTTTGAAGCCTAAATACAATAGCCTGGAGTGAAAAGCAGATATTTGACTATAAACCAGCTCGCACAGTTACATGACTTCAGCATCCCCAGGACTAAATTTCCACCATGTTGTTTGATTAGGTCTGACCTATCCAGTACAACAACATGGTTGTGAATGTGGGCTTGTGATTTCTGCGTTTAAAGTCTCCAACAACCTCTGCTGTTTCAACTGGCCACTTTTCGGCAAACAACTTTTTCTTAGCATGAAAAACTTTTATTATTTATGTTGTAAGATAATGTGTGAATGTGTCTTGAAATTGTGATGAGATTGAAAGATTTAATTTTAGCCATTTAACCATTCAGACAAGGAAACGAGAAATGCTAAATTGCTAACTAATGTTCAGGTTAGAACTCATTCCTGCTGATCTCAATTTCCAGATATCCCACAGGTTACAACATTTATTAAAAAAGCCTCAATAAATGAGTAGAGAAATGAATGAATAACAGATAATGGTAATACAATCAGTGCATTTCCACCAAGATTTTACTTTCTTCCTCTTTCCTTATTTTTTTTTCACCTGTATCTCCAAACAGATATGCTCATACACATTATCTATCACTGCAGGAGAGAGGTGATGCTGAGGTTCTTTGGTCACAAAACTCACTCCAATCAAAGCTTTCACAAAATGATTGTTAATGGTAAAAGCTGGGAAATTCACTGAAATGTGCTGGCAACCCTTTTGATTCTGAGCATTAGATGTGCTTTCTCAGAGCAAAATGGATGCCGTTAGATCACCATGTAGAGTGCTGCAGTGTCAGTGGAGCTTGTCAGCAGCAGAGGTCTGGCAATTTTTTTTTATGCCATAATGGTCATTCTATCAATTGACCAACGAGGCCACTCAACTGGCTGCTAAAATAATTGAGATTGCATTGAATTCTATGGGAAATAGCTCTATTTCTCACATGATACAGAACGGATCAGATCCAGCCCTCACACCTCCTCAGGGCCAACTTTTCCTCCTAAAAAACCAGGATGCCGAGGTCTAATTTACAAACTTAGGGCTTCATAACAGCAGCTGACAACCCAATAGGTTGCATCATGCTGGGCTGAAACTGGTTCGGTCCCCAAGGGACCAACATGTCCAAGTTTTCTGGTCAACTTGCTGATAGGATGATGAAAACGCTTATACATTAATCAGCAAAAAGTTTATGGTAAATCATTTTAGCAACTAATTCATTTATCAAAAAAAACCCCAAACATTTCCAGTTTTTCAAATGTACGGATTTGCTTACATCCTTGAGTCTCACACTCAAGGATGTAACTTCGTCTTCAAAACAACAGTTCAACAAACCTGTGGGTGACATCGCAGTGGGCCGCCAATTGGCTCTGCCCCCAGGAGGTAGTCATATGCCTGTGCTCTCATGATGGACACAACAAAGGCCTTTTCTCCTCTGCCCACTGGGTTGTTATGTGTTACCAAATTGCCAGCTATATAAATGGTACCATTATATCCTTACACAGTGTTATAGCCTAATTCGGCACTGTGTATCAAACTTTGGCTTTAAGTGGTGTAGGTGGTGTCTAACTGATACATGCTTGCCCCTCTGGGCTTACTGTAACTGTGTGTGCTCACTGTGAGACCGTTCAGCACCACACGCCTGTATCCTCGATAAGACTCGGCCTGACTCAGCTGCTGATGATACTGGCTCTCATATATGCCAGCTGCCCCCACCTCCTCCAACTCCAGTACATGCTGAGCTGCATAAGGGTGCCAAACAGACTGCTTGGGGGCTTCAGGGCTCACCAGATCCATTCATGTACCAGAGCCACATTAGACTCAGTGGTAGCATATACCTTGTGGACACTGTATTGTAGCTGCCAGACTCATTGCTGCAGTGGGGTTGATATTTACACATCCTGTTCGTTCTGATTGCCTTCCATTTTGATTTAAATACTCTCACAACAGTTTTTAAGTCCAAGTTAACAATGCAAAGCAGTTCTCACCGGTGTATTTTGATGTGGAATCAAATGAATGCAGGGAAAATAATGAGACAATGACATAATGAGTTTGATTTTTAGATTTGTTGTAAATCAAAAGAAGGGTAATGGTTCTGTCTGATGAGCCACTTTGGAGTTGTTTTAAATGATAAAACTAACTATTCAGAGGCGTATCGTTGTCATTCTCCATTATGTATGACAGGTAAACAACAATTTAAGGATGCAATAAAAATATAAAAGTTATGCATTATTGTGTCCCTTTAATCAATGGCGATTAACGCGTCAACACTGACCTTCCTCATACTTTTATGATCTCCTCTTTTATTCCTGCTTTGGTGAGTTCACTGTCAATTCTTCTCTTTATGCTTTGACTACAGCTATGGCGACCTAACAAACCCAGCTTATCTGTAAAGTGCAAAAATATTACTGTTTCCATCTCTGCCTTGATCACGTGAGACTTTCCTGTGGCGAGCTCTGCAAATATATTGCTCATGTTGCAATATTGACACCTACTGGTACTGACATTACTGCTAAACTGTAACCAGAAATGATTAAAACTGTGTACTGAATTCTAACTACAGTGAACACTTGTTTTCCATAAATACATTAAACATTTCAGATGACTTCTTTAACTCACATTACAACCCAGCGATGATCACCTACACATGACTTACTGTGCCACATATGTGCTGTATCTGCTTGAATGCTCAGTTCATAAATGAGCTTCAATTTAAGCAGCAATTTGTAATACTTCCCCCCTTTGCTGAGCTGTGCGCATTCATCATGCACAGCATGATAAGAGAAAAGATCATTCAACTCTTCTTAGAACATCTCCAGCAGGTTGATCATTCCAGCTCATGTTGAAAGCTTGTTGTAAATTCATTGTTAAGGGATTTGAAAGCATCCGGATTCGATCAAATGTTACTGAATTCCCAAACCAATATTAGTCTGTGCAGCCAGGAATTTACAAACTGTGCAGGTTTTAATTTGTCTATTCAAACGTAAAATTAAATCCAATTAATATTGAATATTTTGACATCAGGTGCTTGGAATGATTCATATCATAAACATATCTTGTGTTATCAAGAAATAATTGCAGCAATCAGGGATACATGTGTCAAGGAAAAAATAACTTTCTCAGTCTTAAGTTAATTGTATCAGAGAGTGGGAACTGATAAAGTGTGCGTTCTTTTTGCTGACTGGGGTCAGAGACACTAATCGTTTCCAGAAGGAGTGTCAGCCTGACCTTGTCTGAGTGCTGACTCTGACCTGGGGAGACATACAGCCTGGATCATATCACTGACAGAGCAATACACCTTGATACCCCTGCCACACATTCAACAGTGAACTCATTACAGACCTCTTCCACACCAAACAGAAGTGGAGAAAGAAAAAGATGCTCAAGTTTTATTTGCTGTGAAATTTAGGTGGTGACTATGCAATTAAAATGTATGTTACTTTGTTTTGTGGTTGTGTGGCCAAATTTCGTTGGGAATCATGGTTAGGAGGACAATTAGGCCATTTCTGACTGTTTCAAACTAATATCTGGTTTTAGGGATCAAGTAAGAATGAAGTTTAAATTAGGGCTAAGCTTTTAATTGTGGTTGTGAAGGGGTACATTTACATTTATTAATTTGGCAAAAGCTTTTATCCAAAATTAACTTAAAATGAATGCAGGGTGCCTCTGTGTAAGTATTAAATGGCTTGAGTGCAAGATAGTAGAAAGTGCAACAAACAGCAAGACAGAGCAATTAAAATGTGCAATAAAATAAAATAAAAAAGTTTTTAACAGAGGATACTTTCCCAGAAAAGATGGGTTTTTAAGAGTTTCAAGAAGACGGGAGAGGGATGCCCCTGCTCTGACAGGCTTTGGGAGCTTGTTCCACCATCTGGGAACCGTCGATTAGAGGAGCCTGGACTGAGATCGCCCTGTTAGCAAGGATAGTGATGCAAGACGACATGCCTCGGAGGAACACAGTGGCTGAGAAGGATCAGGATCATAGGTGGTGCAGATCCAGAAGTCACTCTGAGGACAATAGTGGTGACTTGAACTGGATTTGGGTGACCATGAGTAGTCAAGGAAGGTTGATGAGTAGTTGAGATGCATGTGCCCTTTTGGGTTGATTGAAAACCAGACAGGACAGCACATTCTGGACCATCTGGGTTTCATTAAGGAAAAAGGAAAATCTGCCAGATGCAGCAGTCAAACCAAGGCTTGGCGTACTGAGTCAAGTAAGCCTGGATTTTTCAAACGTTATTTAGAGCAAAATGACCTAACGGACACATGGATACAATATGGTCAGAGAAGGAAACTTTCTCAAATATTACAACCTGCTTTTTTGCAATCTTGGTTGAGGTTTTAAATAAAAAGCAGATTTTAATGTTGCTATCATTGTGAAAAGACTGATTGGCCAGGATGACTGGGAGTTCAGTATTAGAGAGATTTAGTTGATGGTATCCATGTGGATATGTCAACAACAGACTGAGGCCCTCGCAGAGACAGTGGGCAGTGGACAGTGGTGTCAGGCCAACGATGAAGGACTGCCAAGTGTAATAGTATTAAAAGCAAGAGATAGCTAAAACCAAAATATCCATGTCAGACTATACAGGTAGCACGTGTTGGTTCACTGTACTGGAACGGTACTCAGAGCAAACTCCTGCATGCATTTGTCATGGAAACACAGAAAATACTTTGTGTAGGCAGCAAATTGAATTGTGTCCATGTGTGCTTTTTCTTTTAGAAGCAGAAAGAAAGACACTGGCAGAAGGAGAAACGTGTGTGTGTTTGTCATCCCAATGGTTTAATTACACTGTGACTGCATACTCTGGAGAGCAGTGATTCCCTTGTGGATGTAGATTTGCTGACAAATAGGTTTCTAAACACTGAGTAAGACCAAAGTCAGTTGATTTATTTTTAAAAATCATCTGTTCGCATATGGCTCAAAAAGCTCAAGTTGAGCACAATAAAAGCCCTCGCTGTCAGAAGCACCCATTCCTGATCTGCACCATATGATCGCAGCCATCCAAACAATTCGAGTTGTACTTTCCAGTTTTGTTTCCACATCCTTGTGTTGTGAATTTTTGATGAACTCAACAAAGTCCCCATAGCTGGAGATCTCCCCATGCTCAATCTGTCTTCTTCTTTGATTTCAAGTGTGTGCCGTGTGTGTATGACGTGCGTGTGTTGTTTGCGTCAGGATTAAAGATACAATACAGGTTTACTGTCATTGTTTGAATAAAAATGAAAAACAGTTTGGCATCAGCCAGGCAGCAACAGCATAAATAGCACCCAAAACTACACGAGCACCGGGCTGCAATCCTCTGCGCCGCACCACCATCTTGCCATCCACCTGTTTTGTTAGCATTAATAGATGTGTGCAACAAATTGACAAGTCTGAAGACAATCTAGATATACTTGACCCCAAAGTCTAGCTCATTCCATTAGTGCGACTCCGGCAAGGATCGATGAACTGAATCCACTTTAAAAGGTGGTCTCCAGTGTGATTTTTGGACACAGTCTGTGTCAAGTATGAAACTTTTACTATATTGCACAGAAGTTGACTGCTAATCCTCATCATAACTATTCGACTGTTGTAGTTGAACATGCCCACTAAAGGACATCTCCGATCTAATGAAGAAATTAAATGTTATTGGAAAATTGTGTTGTTCTGTGGTCCACAGAACAGCCTGTGTGTGTGGTGCACCTCTTTTATCACATGAAGATATACCTCCATTCTCAGCTAAAAAGCAAAATTAATAATGCGAAAAAGTGGGGGCAAATGTACTCAGGGACTGTATGAACCAGTGCCGACTAAGTGAAGAAGACCCCTGAGGACCCTGAGTGGATGAAAAAAAAAAAAAAAAGGCTGTACATTAGCAAAAGTGTTGCTAATTGAGGAATCAGAGTTATCGATCACACAGGGCTGCTCTTTGTGGGGAATAAAATACTAACAAATTTAGATTTATTCTACGTACGGAAGAGAAAGGAGATTTGAGCCTGTGGGGAAGTTGAGCGGCCCAGCGTTTCTAGACAATCATAGACCAAAGTAGTCATGTGATAAGAGACCTTTCAAAAGACAATCAACTTTGTTCATTATGTCATGGAGAGAAATTTCAACTGTATAAATTTTAGATTGGTCACATAGAATAACAACTTATGTTTGGAGGTAATTTGAAGCTTTTTTTTGTTGTGCTTTTATTTTCCTTTGTGATGGAGCCAACTGATCTGTCATTATGATCTCAGATATCCCATGTGGACATTCCAGCTATGCGATGGAAAAAAAATGCTGATTTGAAACAAAAAATATTAAACCATAAATATAGACTTATTCAGACTTATAGAAATCTTTGGGGTTGAGACACAGGTCTCTACAGGGTAATTCCAGCAGCTCTTTGGACCAAGCCTCTCCCAACACTTTGGTGTGTTTGCGTGTGTGAGTCTTTTCACCACACCTCCTCTGTAAAATAACCACACCAGCCACGAACTGTTGTATGTTGGGGTTTTCACTATGTTGCATCAGGCCACACACACACACACACACACACACACACACACATGGTAACTTTTTGTCTGCGTATTTTATCGCTTTTTGACGTAACCTGTTTCTGATTGATTGTCTCTGTCTCTCAGGTTGCCTGCCGTCTCTGTGTGCTGGCCTGTCTCGTTGACTGTCTGCCTGTCTGCCCACCTGTCATTGCTTCATCTATTTCATGCTGCAACCATTGCACATTATGCTGTTAAGTTACACTTCAGAAACACAAGTAAAAACAATCAAAGACTTTCTGTTGTTGAATCTTTCTTCACAATATGTTTCTCCAAATATCCATTCTGGCTGAAAACCTTTTATACTCTGACAGACCTCCCCCCATCCCGCTGTGCCTTAAACTCATGTCATCTGAACCAAAAAATAAATTAAAAAAAGAAAGGAGCAGTGCTACCTAATGTATGCAGTATATATTCACTGCCATGCTCTGATGAGCACTTGCCATGGCACTTGCCATTTACTTGTGCGATAGCTGCTGTAAAATAATACAGCCTCAGTCTCAGAGAGGAAAAAAAAACCAAAACAAGCTGCAGTGACAAACACACACACACACACACACTTACGCACAAATACTGGCATGAATTCCATTAGTGTGATTTACAGTTGATGTTTAGTGGTATAGAGCTGGAGGGAAACCTTTTACTTTCTCGTTTGGAGCAGCAAGCAGACCTCTTCTGTCTGTGGAAAGATAGGAAGATGGATAGTGTGGTGGACCAGGAACACCAAAGAACATCCTCCAAATACACAAACGGTAAGGGACAATCAGTGAAAGCAAACACACACACACACACACATAGGAACAGAAGCAGAGAAAGATGGGCAAAGAATAAAATATAGAGAGAGAGCGAAAAAGTGACAGTCAGGGAGAGTTTTCCGTGGACTCAACTATTGCAGCTCTCAGGCTGCTGGGAACATTCATTAGGCAAATTTAACACTTTCTGATTTTATTTCTGCTCCTCTATGGCAAGATTTCTATTTGAAGGACAATGACATCCACCGCAGTCCCAAGGTAACCATTATCCCATTTCACATTAATGTTATAGCAGACAAGAAATTGTGCAATGGCAGAAACTTAAAGAACCATTGCCTGTCTCTTGCTGTTAACGGTGCAGCCGTAGCACAGCCACAGAGAGAGAGACAACCTGCTCTCTGCTTATCACTGATGGGTTTCTGACATGGGAAAGTGTCTGCAGGAAGAAAGCAGATTTCCCATGAATATGACAGCTGGAGAAGATCTCACGTATCCACCACAAACTGCAGCACTGCGCTCTCATAGAGCCTGATGGGCTCTTTGTACTAGATAAAGCCCCATATATGCCAGCATATCCCTGGATATCCAAACATTTCAGGGGTTTAACACTAGTTCCTCCTGGGGCTGCTACAGTATGTACCACAAACCACCAATCGGTAAAATTTAACCTGATTAGTCATTATTGGCACGGTGGTTAGTGCTGCTGCCCCATAATAAGAAGGTCACAAGTTTGGTTCCCAGCCTGGGGCCTTTCTGAGCAGAGTTTGCATGTTCTCCCTGTGCCTGTGTTGGTTTCCTCCGGGTACTCTGGTTTCCTCCCACAGTCCAAAGACATGCATGTTTAGGTTAACTGGTGACTGTAAAGTCCGTAGGTCTGAGTGTGAGTAGGAGTGGTTGTTCATCTCTGTCTATCTCTGTATGTTGGCCCTATGATGGACTGGCAACTTTTCCACGGGGTATCCCGCCCTTGCCCAGTGTGAGCTGGGATTGGCTCCAGCACCCCACAACCCTGAAATGGATAAGCAACACAGATGAAAACAAACAAAAACAAATAAAGAAGCAAATAAAAACAATACAAGGATCAGAAATTTGCCTAAAATCTATTTGTCTTGGGACTAAATGATACTCATTGTCTACACTTATACAGATTGCAAAAGAAGCTGTTTTATGTTTACAATGAGCTGTAAGCCTGAAGTCACATGGAGCTTTTACGATTACGATACTAATGAGATACATTTGTGGTACAAATACCCCTAAAATATTGGATTGGAAATCAATAAGTATGCAAGTCCATGCACCAAATCAAGACAAAATGTATTAATTAACTTCACAGTTTTACACCACTAATAGTTTTCTGAGCAATCAAGTCTTCTTCACTTGTCTAAAGACAAAACTTGGGCAGGAAGTTGCATTGTACAAACAGCGAAGATGGTAAATAGCATGACCTTAGCTAACTGCTGAAGTCATCAGTAGGTGGGCTGAGATACAGGTCTCAGATCCAGATTCTGTGCTATCTGGACCCTGGTAGAATCCATTTTCTAATTAATATTTTGAAAATTTCAATAATTACTGGGAGAGCTTTTCGAGCCTTTAGGTTGTGTGATACTACTCAGCCAATCACTGTGACAGTGAGCAAGATACACACACACACACACACACACAGGACAGACAAAAGAAGACAGACAAATCAGCCAGAGCTTCAGCATAGCCTTCAGTAAGCTACGACAGCTTTAGATTCTTCTCCCATATGTTATCAAGTATGAAAAGAGCCAAGATAAAAAGTGTGAGCAGACCACTTGATTAATATAAGCAGAGTATTCAAACAGCATTTGTATTGGTCTGATTGTGTCTGAAGCCTTTGTATCCATATAAGCTCTTTCTCACTGTTACCAATCATTATGACTGAGACTTTATCTGTTCATGTTTAACAGTGACAGCCACCATATTACAACTAGACAGGGTTAGAAGTTAAAAATGCTTTAATGCAATCATATTGAATCTGTCTTGAAACAAGACATCTTGACTGGCAGGCAACTCATTTGTCAAGTAAGTTTAGTTTTCTATCCCCTCAGTGGCACTTCATGGGCCCAAACAGGAAAATCCTCAGATTTAATAATAATCATTTACACTAATACATTATTAGATTCAATTAATGTAAAGACAACCAGTACAGTACTCAAACGGCATGATATTCATTAGACCCGTGTCCTTTCTATGAGAGATTGTCCAGATATGACAAATGGGTCTGCAATCCTTATGTTGTCACACCTTGATGAAGCGCCTAGAAGGTACAAATAATGGAGTCATAGACACCTACAGTACATATCTGACCCTCACACTTTTATTTCTCTTTGACACCCCAGCCCCACCACCCTACACACACACACACACACACACACATATACACACACACCAGTTCAGCCCCCAGCTCACACCACCAACACCTCAAATTAATAGGGTTTGGCTCATTTGAGTGCTGTGACCTACGGCTATATTCAATACAACCGTACAGGTTTCATTCTCACTAATGAAGGGAAGGCTGTTCATTTCAAGGTGAGTCAAATAATAAAAAAAAATGTTAAAAAACATGTTGGATGTTGAAAAATAAATTACTCAGAGAGCTATTAAATTGTCAAGGCCAGAGGCATTCTTACAGGATTTCTTTTGGTGTTGCTGCTGTGCCACCAAAAACACTTTACAGGGGGGAGGTTTATTATCATTATCTGAATGTTATTGCTTGACCCAAAGTGAAACTTTTTATTGAAAGGAAGAGTTAAAAGCAAACACTTTTAATTGTTCTTAACTAAAGTAAACTTGGAAGAAACCTTCTGCTGTGAGGAAGCCAAGTCCAACCTCACAGAGCTGAGGTGGGGTACCATTTAATGTCCCATTAGCTGAGTCACTGTCACTTTTATGAAAAAGATTTTTCTTTCTCTCAAACATAAAGACCAGTCGAACATCAAAACCCTGCCTGCTTTGTCATGAATGGAAATTCTTGCACTTACTCTGTGTTCCACTGTGGGGGTTATGGTAATTTTCGATGTGTCTGGATCTCTCAAAAAAGTATAAATGAAGAAGTCATATCCCTGCCATAATGCCTTGTTTGATAGGCCTTTTTTGATTAGATTCTCTGCTCATCTCTGTTGATTGTCATTTAAAATTGCCAGAATGTCCTAAGTCTATCTGCAGTTTTCTATCGTTTCCTGATTATAGAGATCTGAGACAATTTTGAAGTCTTGTGGCTAATACTGGCACTGACATGGAGTTATATCCCCAATTCCATCCTGATTCCATCACAATTACCAGTGTGCTGTGGAAGTTTTTACACTCTTTTAACCATTTTATTGTCCCCTCACCATATTTATTACCAAAAATATCTAATCGGTATCACTTTTTAACAGTAACAAAAGGTGTTCCACAAGCTTTGTCTGTTTGTCTGTCAATTTATTTTATTACTGTTGTCTATAATTTGGCGGTGGCTATAACTGTTGTCCCACAATAAGAAGGTCGCAGATTCGATTCCTGGGCCTGGGGCCTTTCTGTGTGGAGTTTGCATTTAGTCCTCATGCTTGCGTGGGTTTCCTCCCACCGTCCAAAGACATGCATGTTTAGGTTAACTGGTGACTCTAAATTGCCCATAGGTATGAGTGTGAGTGGGAGTAGTTGTACGTCTCTGTCTGTCTCTGCGTGTTGCCCCTGCGATACACCTTTCCAGGGTGTACACCACTCTCACCAAACCTCGAACGTTGGCTGGGATCGGCGCCAGCAAGCCCGTGATGTTGATGAAACGGATAAGTGGTAGAAAAAGAGTGAGTGTCTACTGTTTTGTAGCAATATTAATTTCTATGCTGTTTAGTGATTCTGTACAACTTAAAATCAAGATGCAATTATCAACCTGAGACTGCCACTTAATGCAAGAAATACAAGCGGCATACTTTTTTTCTAGAGATAAGGGTGGTTCTTTAATATTTAAACAGTCCACATATTTTCATATCAGACAAAGTCACACCTAAAAAACAATTCACCTGAGTTTGCATGTGCTTAGTTTTTGCCGAAGTAAGCACTTCCATTGACATAAAGGAAGAACTCATATCAGCTTTGACCTTCCCAGTATTTATCGCCTTGACCAATCCCAAGGAGCCAAACAAAATTTTGAAATGCTCTGAATTGACAGATGCATTTAAATATATCAAAATATGTTTTCCACTGAACATTTTACATGAAAGGGCATTACGAGAGGGAACCCCTGCAGGCGTCAGCAGCACTGCAGCTATAAACCATCACATCTGTGATCTGTTTGATTGCAGGAAGTGGATTGTGTTTGTTGAGTATAAACAGATCCAGCAGCAGGTGGTGGACGCACAAGCAGGGGCATGTTCCAACATCTAAAACCACCTTAAGAGCTGACAAAAATACAGGCTCTATGTTGTGAAGAATTTCTTTACCGCTGTGTGTTATTCATTTACAGAAGTTATTACACTACATTATGGAACAATTCAATTCATTACGACAGTTTAATGTGAGAGTAGCAATATAAACTTGGTGCTGTTACAACAGAGCAATAGAGAGGAACAAGGTTAAATTTCCATCCTTGTGATTCAAATCCAGCCGGGGAGAAGTTGTGGGAATGGAAGAGAATGGACAATAAAGTGGGAAAATGTTGCCTACTTACGTTGGGATGTCGGCGAGGTGGATGAGGCGCCTGGATGTGTCCTGACGTAGATGTCACACTGAGGACAAACACAGAGAAACACATAGGTAGTGTCACGTCACAACAAATAATATAAGTTTTATTCATTTCATAGATATATATAAAATAAAATGTCATTTACTTCCTTGGAATTTGTTTGTGTGCTTAGTGGACACTTATTGCATGTTTATCTGCATTGTGTGCCCTTTCTATAAGATACTGTATTGCGTATATCTGTATACAATAGAATCTTCTGCCAATTCCCTGTTCATCCCTTTGTTCTTCTACTTCTATTCTACTCCAACCCCACTCCCGTTCCTGAGCAGAAAATCTCCCATTTCTCCCCAGCAGGACAGGGAGAAGGTTTTGCCTTCATGTATGCATGAGCACTATATAGAGAGAAGTGAGAGTCACTTTTTTTCTCCTTTTTTGTCAGTTTAATTTTACTTGGCTCTCCACATCGACAAAATTAGCAAGAGCTCAGCTAATTATATAAGTCGCAAACTGACATGGAATTTTTCCTTATTTTATTGGTAAAAAGACTGTAAACCACAATAACCAAAGAAAACGTCAACACAAGAAGTCACACACGTTTGGGTTATTTTAGGGATAATTTAAAGTTTCTATCATTATCTTAACATGAATTGTTTTCATTCTTTTGAGCACTAATCATGGAAAATCAGTTTCAAGCCTCCAGTGCTTTAAATTACTTATAGTGCATGCCTCTTAGTCTTTATTCTGTCATTACAATAGTGGCTTTAGAAGGGTTGAAATTCAAATTGAACATCTATATTTTACTTTCCAGCAACATTCAAATGCAGAGTACATATGTACAAATGTCAGTTTGCTGACACATCACAGCTTTGCCTCTGATCATCTCCTGCTGTTGATGCCAGAAACTGCTCCCTTTAGTTTATTAGAATGACAAACACATATCTGCAACAAAATTGTGATCATTTATAGCTTTTGCATCTTTTACTGAGCTTTGAATCTGAAACGTCAAAAGCAAAGTCAGCATCGCTGACACTGACTTTGAAGATTTGCTCTCTGAGGTTCATTTATGAAAAGAACACAAGGGTCAAAATCTGCTCATGGCATTAAGCACCAAGAGCCAGATATTTGTAATCCCGTTCAATCAGGCAGTTCCTCATTGCAGTAAAAACTTTTATCATGAAGAGATGTTGTGTTTTTGCTTGTTTAAACTTTGGCTTTGTAGTAAAAATGTGGAGTCGTATTCCTTAAAATTAAATTGTCAAATATTTTATGAATTTGTCATAGTATTTTTTTTTATTTTATTTTACTGGTTTTTGTTTTAATCCAATGTAATTTGATTTTGTTTCTACTGCATTATTCTCACACAATTGAGTGTTTGAGCTCTTTACACCATGTCGGTGCAATATTGAGTTATTTTTATTGCAAACAGAAGAACCTGCAGCTGCTTGAACATGCTCAGCTGGATTTTCTTTGAAATAGCCACGAGAAACGGTATTCGTCACTGGGGTTTGCACAGCTCTTGTTGGCATAATCATTTGGGCCTTTACTGTATCATACTTTTACTGTGTGTAAAAAACTACGCTTGCCTGAAAGACACCTGCTTCATACAGACCTGATAATGTGGCCATTTCAAACAGATTCAGAAAGCAAACAGCCACATTTTCAGCAGCACAATACTTCAAAATTTAACAAGCAGCCGCAGCAGAAAAGCAGAACAAAACATGTAATTTTTTCTGCACTTCACAGTTCACATTCTCCTGTCCCTGTCTGTCTCCTGTGATGATGATTACACACTGTGTGATCACAGCTGATAGAGTCTGCTTGGCTTTAGTCAGGTATTAGACCAGTGGCAAGATAACAGTGACCCAGTCAGACTTGGGGTCTGATTGTGAACATGGTTTCTAGAAACTGAATGGACCAATCCCAGACAGCAAAATGAAACTTTTGGCCCAACATATACCTTGGTTTTCAGCCCAAAGTCTAGCCAGTGCATTTGCTCATCTGGACCAATTATGACACAAACAGGAAATCTTCCAGCTGACAGCTAATGCAGGAACAGCCAGTCTGCCCAAATGTGGAAGTATTCAGACCATGAAACCAGGTGCATACCGGGCAAGAAGAAAACAAGCATGTGGTCCAAGTATGGGCCATTTTTATTTCAATATCTGGAATGCGTTAACATCGCCATGCTGACCTGAGCACATCAGCTGAGTATGAATAACTGTCATGGCTCCGGATGGATTTTAAATGGAGAGATTTTATTTATTTTACAAATGAAGAGAGAAATATATCAACAACATGCTTCAAAAGTTCTGTACCATTAGCAAAAATATGCTTCAACACTTACTCAAACAATACAATCACTTGACTTGCCAGTGGAACTGAAACACCATCAGATCTTCATAATCTTTGCGCGTAGCTCTGATGGTGGCAATAGTCGAAACCAAAGTTGAGTCCATGCATAGACAGATCAGTGTGGAACCAGCCAGCAGGCTAGACAGATGGCGTTTCATGGCAAAACAATTTCCACTTAACAGATACAGACAGCCACCCCGACGGCTGGCAGCCGCTCGCTCTCTCCCCTGCTCTTCCTTTAACCTGGGCAATTAAAATGCTTCTCCCTCAATAACTGGGGAGAGAAGAGGAAAATAGTGGAGATGCAGCTCTCCCCAGTTAAGCATATCATGCCAAACTGTGTTTCCATGGTAACTGTGAACCACACTAAAGGCACTAAAGAGAAAAAGGAAGTTAGTTTAGGAAAAACACACGCAGTGCTGCAGGGACAGACCTCTGGGATTGTCCTTATTTCCATTCTGACCACTGTGGCCTACCAAAGTGTGACTGCATATGCGTATGTTTGTTCTACTAGTGAGATGCATGTGTTTATGTGTGTGTGTGTGTGTGTGTGTGTGTGTGTGTGTGTGTGTGTCCTTCAGGCCTTACATTCAAGATGTCAACAACCTAAGGAGCATCGCTACAGTAACAATCAGAATAAGATAGAATAAAAAAAAAAAAAAAATGTGGATAAGCAAGAAGGCTACATGACAAACCTCCAGATTTCATCAGCACACTCTCACTGTTTATACACATATACACATGCACATATGACATGCACGGATCCGCTGATATGAGCATGTATTTGTATTCCATACTGCTACATACACAGCAGGTCCCTTTGGAGTAGGCACAGGCTGCTCTTTGTCATTGACAGAGACAAGCACAGTAAACAGACTGATGCTGAGGCTGATTCAGTGGAGACTCCATCAGTGTAAACATCTCCGCAGACTCACGCTGGGCTACTTGCACAGGCAGTGCCGCACACCTTATTTGCCTTGGACTTTGTTGTTAATTAAGCTTTTGATTGGTGCAGCTAATTGGCAGATTCCGTCTTTCAGATCTCCTCTGCTTTGAGACTCGTGCTCTCCTATCTTTGCTATCGGTCTTTTAAATTGATCTCGTTTTATTTTACCTGAAACTTCATTCAGGGAATCAGACCTTATACTTACCGAAAGGAAACTTTGCCAAGTTCTCAAACTCAGGAAAAGCAATGCTTTGCAGAAACTTCTGAAAGGTAGTAATGCAGAAAAAAGGGCTATATTGGTAGCGTTACTATAGCATCAATATCATTGACTAATCTGGAGGAACTTTCTAAGTCCCTGACTGTTCGAGAATTGATTGAAACTTTGGCACAGGACACCTTTACTCCCTTATATATGTCTATACGAATTCATTGCTGACTGCTTTGATACCATCATATTGTTGTGAGGACCAGAAAGGACAGTAGCCCATAATCAATAGGTATTGTTGAATTTGTCATTGTCAGTCTGCATTCATCTCTCGCAGTCATATATAAGGTCCGCCTTCCTGGGAGACATGTCAGGAGCTACATCTACCCATATCTCCCATATTTTGCATTTATTCGATACCACATTCATATATTTAAAACAGTATAACAAATTAAAAGCAAAGTTAAAGTGGTAAATCTGATTATAGCGCATAATGGTCAGAATTATAGCAACATAACAGGGTGTAATTGGTGTAATCTAACAACATCTCATGAAGATAGAGTTTGACTTTATAATGTGACTAACGAGCGACTCTGCACTTCATGGAGTCATAAGGTGGGAATATGAGCTGTCACGACACCATTAAGAGGAGCAGATTAGAAAACCTAGAAACACTCTGATCTGCTGACTTTCTGAGCGAGAGAAACAACATTTTACACCCATCTCATGTCTGTATAATACATTGCTGCATCAGCTAATTGGAGGATTAAAACAGGAAGCAGAGGCCGACAGCAGGGCTGGGTCTGATGCCTCTAAAGCAAAATTTGTTCTTGTTTAAATCACGTGATCCAATGACGAATCACATCAGCGCTAGAAAAGGAAGAAACCACAGTAAAAGTGAGTTTGCAAATAGTTTTCCTTGGCCTTTTTCATGTGTGGTAGGCAAATCCTTCAGAGTGCTTTAACGCTTTCAATTACAGGCAGCAGAGGTGTTGATAAAAGTATAGTGAAATAAAAGTAATATTCTGCATCAAATCCTTTCCAACAGTCAAGACAGCGCAGCTCATCAGCAAACAAAGCCATGCTATGGTGTACAGTGTGTCCTGTGGGAGCAGCCTGCACACATCTCGTCCACTGTCACAGTATGATTTATTGAAATATTACCACGACCAAATTAACAAACGGGGCTGGTCTTGTTCCCAGTCTGTAGTTCTCTGTGAATAACAAACAATGGGGGAATCCATGCGGACCACCACACTGACACAACTCTTATGGATATTAATATTTTCTTTCCCTGTCACTGGTTATTTACTTGCCAGCATTGCAACCCACTCTCCCTGTGGTACTGAGACAATCCATCCTGTCAGATTTACCCTGTTTAACAGGGGTGGGGGAAGGACGCGGAATATGCGCTTGTGTGTGTGTGTGTGTGCGCACTCCTGAATGTACATTTTGTGTGTTGCAGCAGGGGAGTGTTTTGAGAAGGTAATGAGAGTGTTGTGAAAATGTTATCAGGGGCTGTAAGAAGCCCACTGAGGCGTTTCAGGAGTGCTGCACTTTGAAAAGCACTCTGAGCGGAGCCACTCATGACCTGGAAGTGAAAGCAATTCCTCATCCATCTCATCCATCCATCCACTACTGCCTGTCGTTCTCTTCCTCTCCATGTTCCGATTCATCCACACCTTCCTTTGTGCTTTTATTTCTTACCTCCTCGACGCTTCATTTTACTCCCTTCATCTAGCGCTCTGACTCTGATGACCATGGTCAAACATAATTAAAAGATGCTAAATTCTGGTGGCTGTCCTTTGAGGAGAATCTTTCAGGAAGCTCAGAGAAATGTATAGGGACCAAAGGAAAAGAGAAGTTATCCTTTACACCATCGAATATCTTATCTCAGTTTTCTCACCATTTACACACAACATGTGACCTGTATGACGCTTTATCCAGTACAAGTTTGGCTGACATAACAGCTTTGGAGGTGAAGTTATATTGATACTTGTACTACTAGCTTTAATATGAGCCACCAAGGCAAACAGTGTTTACCCAAGTAGTGATGTAGACAGTAGTACAGTATTGAGATGGAAGTGGAAATGGATTTCTCTCCGTACATCTGATCCAGAGCAGTCTTCTGTCCTGTTAAGGATCTGATCCCCGATGTCATTCAATGTATAGTTTATTGGACTCTTTTGGTGGCAGCAGGGTATAGTCTCTGAAAGTTAGCTTGCCCTCCAGGATTGGAGCTATTGTTCCCTTCATTTCTGTGGGTGTAACAAACAATTTAGAGGAGAGAAAATCTTTATCTTTATGTATGTTAACTTGGCTTGCCTATCACTATCACTGCTTTCTCCATACATTGATTGCTGCTCAGCTCCTCGCCTACCTTTATCAGGGCTGAAGTGGAGTCAGGCATTGGCCAAGATGGCAACATCAGAGTTGCCATCTTGGCCAAGTCAACACTTGGCAAGTCCGTTCCATGGGTGAAATTGTGGAGCATACATCCGTATTTTTACACAGTTAGGAGTTCGAGTAGGTCAAGAAAGGAGAAATTTCCTGGGAAATCTCTTCTTTTTTTTTTTTGGCTCATAATTATCCTGCTTCACTGTTAATGCAGATGCTATCAACACTTGAAAGAACAAAATGAGCTAAAATATCTGTGTCTATTGTTGTTAGATTTGCTATCAAAATGTTTATGTCAGATCTCTAATGTCCAAATTTGTTGGCAGGGCACATGGGAATTCATATTGAAAGCTTAACCAATTCGAAGAAAAAAAATTAGAGTGCTTAAATCCAAAGCCCTAAAGACATAATAAAGTAGGCAAAGATTATGCACTGCAACTGAGCTAAAGTAATTTTGACTCAGGGTAGTCCATTTAGAACATGTGATAATCAGGTGATTCAGTCTTGGGTAGTTTTTCCTAAATTGCAAGCTGTTGCTCCAATTATTCTGTTATTCAAACAATTCTTGATGAGTGATGATGATCTTGATGGTGATCAAGAGATATGTGTTATCAGTCATGTTTTTCAAAATTAAACAAAAATTTGTGGAGCATAAGCTGACATAAGCACTGTAGGTAGAAAGCCGAAGGTTGGAAACTGAAAAAAGACCAAAGACATTATATTTTTATTCTTATGTTTCTTCTTTTACAATGAATCAAAGTAAATTTCCCTTGAACAGAATGAGGCAGGCAAGGAATGTTTACCTCAATTCATTACAATCAAACATGCAATTAATTAAAGGTTGTTTTCCATTGGAGTCAGTGAAGGAGCAACACAATCAGCTGACAAGCTAAAAGCACCAGTCACCAGCTCACACTGGTACACTTTGGTCGTGTGAAGAAGGTTTCTTAATTCTACAAGCCACTTTGTCAAGTATGCCATAGTAAATCCCCAAAACACAGCCAGAAATGTTTAATGCGCAATGAGACTAAATGTCAAGGGAAATCCATTTAGCCACTGTCAAAACCATGAGACAACCTCTGCAAAGCAACATAACACATTTGACAATAAGGAAATGTCAGGCTTGAATCCACACGTATTCAGTTTCTGTTTGTCAAACTATCATAAGGCAGACCCCCAAGATTTTTGCTGATATTTTTCAGGGCTCATTTATGGTTGGTGGTTTATTCTTTTGCTCCAAATTCAAGTAAAAACTCGGGATGAGAAGTTAAACCATGACAGCAGCTTTGCTCGCCACCAAAGGTCGGAGGCAATCTATGGCCAGGAAGGTGTAAGTGCCTTTGAAAGATACAGAGTCATGTAGCCTCATAGAGACCCAATGTCAACATTTAAATGCAATTCAAGCTCCTACCATTGAGAAACAAATGGCTTTACCTCTTTAGTCAAAGGTGCATTTCTACTCATCTTTAGCTTCTGAGCTTTAAGAATGTGGGAGAGCAATCATAGAATACTTGTAGAACAATCCCGCCAACAAAGATATCCAGGCTGTCCTCTCATAGAGTGATGACACTGAGGTGACACTCCATGTTATCAAGCTGCTCATGGCCCACTTCACTCGGACCACAGATGGGCTCATCCTAAGCCAGTCAGACGCGAATGGTCCTTTAGGAAAAATTAGAATACCCCCTTCAGACAAAATTGCTATATTACGATATATTTCACAAGTTGGCAAAATACATCAGCCCTTTAAACTTTTAAACTTGGACTGTCTGAGATATCGCGTGTGAAGGACAGATGGTGGAGATCTATGGTTTTATTGCACTGAAAAAACAAGAGGTGAACAGATCCGATTGATGGCAAGAGTGAAATACAGTATATTATGCAAATTCTGACCAAGCAATTTTCTTCTGTAATTTCACGCATCCATCCAATTTCAATCACTTCTGGGTTTACATAATGTATAGCACAAGCAGGCCAAGTGTTTCCTCTTCTCTTCTTGGCCAAGGTGTTTCCAGGCCAAGATGAGATATTTAAATTTTCAGTATGTTCTGGGCGTAACAGGGGGGTCTTCCAAAGGTTGGACAAGCCCAGAAATCTCCGACATAGGCGTCCAGGAAGCTTCCTAATCAGACACCCAATCTCACATGAACTGGATCCCTTCAAGGTGAAGGAGCATTATTTCAAATCAAGGTTAAATAAAGACAATATAACTAAGTTAACATAGTGAGGAGGCTCCGAGTCCTCTTGGGACAGAACTTAAATGCAGTCTTTTGCACAGATTCTGCTGACCACTTTGTTTCACACCAGGCACACAGTTTCCAGAGTTTCTCCTTGATCTCTGGTAGACACTATGATGATTGAGCAGGATCACGTTTAAAATAAACATGACAGAAAGAGCTGTTCTCATGCCTGGGACCATAACCAGTTTCTTCAGCTCAGCTCACACTTTGACCATAATGTAGACAAAGAGCAAGGGGTAAAAGAGCAACTGATGAATCATTGTCATGCGTTTTCGCAATTCTGATAATGCTTCAAGAGTTTTATTGTTTTTTGGGGTTTTTTGGGGGGGGGGGGGGGGGGGGCGGTGTTGTGTGGTAAAGCACTTATACAGAAACTGCTGTTAACAATGTTTATTAGGTAGGTATTATATCTCATACATCCAGGATTTGTGCATTTTTGTAGTTAAAATGATTAAAACATGAACACAGCAGTTAGTTAGGACTCTAGCAACAAACTTTTCAAGTAGCATAAGTGGATTTTGGTGTGACGACATGATGTCTGATTTAGCAGTTTCCTGAAATTTTGCTTATTTCTGCCTGGGCATTGTTGGCTATTTATGTAATTTAAACCTCATTTTCTACCTGATTACTGTACATTAGTATTTAATGGATCCAGTTTACCATTATATTGTAACCACTTTTCACTGCCACTATGAGACTGGGCAGCACTGAAGTGGGGTGGGGTGGTTGAAGAGCTGAAACACTGCCACCTGTGGCTGTGAGCAAAGTAGCGTGATCTTACACATTACACCTCTGATGTTGCGACTGATGTTGGTGTTTGTAGATATGTAGTATCTGTGTCTTGCCTTTATGTCGTGACAGTTCCAACTCAACTGGTAAACTTCCAGAGACAGAAAGAGGGAGAGCAGAGAAGAGTGAAACAGAGACAGACAGAAAAAAAAGACTTTTAATGGGGTCCTTCAAATTGAAAAGAATTCGCCCCTGGATGTGGGAATCCAATTCCCTCCAATCCAATGGGATTGGCATTGAGCATGGTAAATAAGGATGGATTGTTTGTCCGTTAGCCCACTGTGGCGTGAATCTGCTGCTTAAATGTAAAGTGACAGGTCCCCCTCCTCCACCCCCACACATCAGCACATACACTTCTCTTTAAGTTACCCTTTCTTCTTTCATCCCTCCTTCTGTTACTTTCCACAGTTTCTTTCTCTATCACAGGCAGCCAAGACAACTACTCCTAATGAGGAGGCTAAAGTCACCTACACACACTGATAACTATGCACCAATAACCTCCCTCCACACACACACACATGTACACTAAGCAACACGTAGACTAAGACTAAATCATCTCTCCAGTAGCAAAAACCAACACAAAAGGGGAGAAAACTGTAGGGTGAGTTACTTTGCTGCCATGATGCAACTGTGTGTAACCTCCCAGCCATCTCTCAGAGCACAGACAAACTAAGGGCTATTTTAACAATGATGATAATGACAAGGAGAGAGCAACATAAAATAGTCAAGATCACAAGATGGGAATGAGGGCTGACAGAGGAGGAAAAGAAAAGATTATCATAGGGAAAGCGTGGCACAGGAATGGAAAGTGAGAACTGCTGAAATTATGCAGACCTGAATGAAAAGGTGGAGATGTAGAAAAACACACGCACTAACACTCACAAGTACACCTGCGGTGTTAATGATCTGTGACTAGATGTCAATATCTGCAGGTGCCAGCTGGCTGCCCCATAGCCACAAGGCTTGCTTGTGTGTGTCTGTGTGTGTCTGATCTGAAGCTTGTGTTTCAAACTGAACTCAAGACAGAGACACATCAATAAATTAAACTTTGGACCTCAGTTCTTCATCAATATATTGCACATCAGTAGACACAGTCCACTCCACTCTCATACAACAGAAGCTCCTGATTTGCATTTCACTAACTCTTCAGGAACACGCAAGGACAGGAGTGTAGTAAGCTGCCTCTCTTAGCGGGTAAACTGGAAACAGGCCTGAAGATTATTGGACCGTAATGACTTGACACTAAAAACGCAGCTGCTAAATTCATTTTGATCAACCTGATGTTATTTCCTCAAGTGCAGTAACTCGTTCATTTATAAAATGTCAGGAATCAAGACAAAAGCCATCACAATTTGTTAAAAGCAAAACATCTTGCCTTTCCTTGATTTGTTTGACCATCAGAACAACAGATAACGTACACTGATATTAACAGAAAGGACGATGAAATTGAAGAGTTTTTGGAACTTCGGCTTAAAACAATGCAATAAAATAACTACTGAATAATAACAGGTTAATGACGAGCTAATGTAGGGAGAGGTGGAGGTTGAGAGTTGAAAATATTAGGAAGGTAGGTACATATATTTGCTGATCCATTTTATATTTCTAAGTCTTCCATATACTTTTCAACAGGAAGTGTTCGCATCTGTAACACTTAATTTCCAATTTTAGTCAAAGTTTTACTTGTGTTTCTATTTTGATATTTATTTCCAATGGGTTTTCTCCTTTATTATTCTGGCTTTACAAGGCTATCATTCACCAACAATTCAATGACATTCCCCCCAAAAATGTTAGGATTTATTATATATTTTATCATATGATTTATTATATAAAATTATTTTTAGAATAATTTAAAAAAGAGAAAAAAAAATTCACATTTTTTCACATTTACAAGTAAATTCTATTTATTTCCCTGTAACTTTACTTGGATTCTTCAAACTTTAATTAACATTTTCTGTCCCTTTAAAACCATGGTATTTAACCTTAAATGCACACTTTGCAGGCCCAACTCATACCAAATCACTCATACACTGACCTGGTCAAAATTTCCCTTGTTGCAACCAACTTAGCTAGTTATGGGGAAACACACATAATGCATAATGATAGAATATCAGGTATTGCACCCTCCTGTATTGGCCCATCAAATCAAATTAAACCAAATTTATTTATATAGCACCCAATCACAACAAGGTTACTTCACATATAGAGCAGGTCTTCTAAGAGGCAGAAACTTCAGGCGTGGTTGAAAGAGTGAAACAGGGAGAGGAAGGAGAGAGAAAAAAGGGGGGGGAGAGAAAAAAAAAGAGCAGGAGGAAAGACAAAACAATAAAATTGCAAGCAGAACATACAGATGTACAAAGGATTAATGGCTGGTACCACTAAATGTGCATTAGTAAATATCAGCAGTATATAAAAATATCAGAAGAAGTGAGAATAGTAGTGATCAATAATGGCAGTTAATCCAATTTTGTTACACTAGGTGCTTTGTGAGTTATTGTAGTGTCTTGTCTCCCCTTAGTCCTGCCTAAAAGGACAAAGATGAACAGCCTCCTCTGTGTGGATCCGGGACACTGAACGAATACGTGTTGGTCGATTCATGTTATAATAGTTATGCATTGTTTTGCATTACTCTTTCAAGATTAGGCAGGATTGACCAAGGAAGAAGGGGGGCAAAGGAGAGAAACACTACCACCTGTGGCCCTGGATCAAGTGGCATTATTTTATACATTATACTTTTATTGAAAACGGCAGGCAGTAACAAGAACGGAAGATGAAGGATTACAACCTTTCAGCTCCACTCAGGGTTTGATTTTGATCTCCTGAGTGCCAGCACCGGTCGACCCAGACTGGACTAGATTCTTGCTCCATCAGTCATAGCAGAAGAAATCATGCCAATAGCAATTCATAATGTGTCTCCCCGCCTTCAGCTCAGCATACATGTTTAAGTCAAACTGCGTCTGTGTTGAGTCAATCTGACGCCAGAGGACTGCCAATTCTGAAGCCTGGTAGCTCGCCGCAAGGCAAAACAATTCCCATTCTTCCTGCTCTCTGTTTTCTCCATACGTGAATGACAACATTCTGTCAAGTTTTGTCAGGTCCCGCAGAGTTCAGGGCAAAGCAGAAATTTGATGGAGGGTAAACTGCTACAATGTGGTGGCCTCTCTTTTCTTTTTGGTCTGCATTTGTCCTCATAGTTTAACACCACAGGATGTCAACTTTAAATGAGATTGATGCAGTTATAGTCTTGCAGCTAAATATTTTATTATTTCAGTGCGTGTGTGTGACCATCACCAGCCCTCCCTGGAAGTTAGTTTGTTTATCTTTATTGAGTGAAGTTACATTTGTGTGGCAGGGAGGGCAGTGCTACACCTCAGTGAATATAGGGAGGAGAAAAAGACAGACAAGATGCAGGAGGATGGACAGGGGAAGGGAAGCAGGTGGTGCTGGTAGGAACTAGTGGAGTGAAGGATGCTGTGCTTTTCCTGTTACTTCACTCAGGATTATGAGTGTCCAGAGGAATTCTGTGTAGGTCTTGGAACGAAATAATAGCTCAGCCCATTTTAGGCAGACCAAGACACTGCGGGAGAGAGAGATCTTCCATACACCGGGAGAAGCCCATCCCCCCAGAAGGGAGAGAGGAAGTGGCAAGCCACAGAGGCCACCAGGGAGCCGCCATGGACCCATCACCACACACAGCGCCAGGAGACAAAGCCCAGCCACGAAGACCCAGAAGAGCCCGGGCACCCAACCGAACCCTCCGCTGTAGGGTCCCCAGGTCGCCGGCCCCATGCGCCACCCAACCAGAGAGGACTAAGCCCCCCGAGCCATGCCATGACTAACTACAAGTGAGAGTGTTCCCTTTCCTGGATGTGGTGTGGCGCATTAAGATTGGGGCAAAGGAGAGGAGGGTGGGGGGAAGTCAGAAGACTGCAGCACACTGCTGTCCTGCAGAGTGCCCCCTGAACCTGCCCCGGTCCGTCTCCCACACCTTGTGGTCTCTCTTTTCAAAGGAGCATGAAACGCTGATCAGACGCTGAACAGCTGCTGTAAATAGCAACTGCTCAGCGTCAAACTTGCTCAGGTTAAACTGAAATGGAGCTTCATTAAACGTCCCATATTATACAAGAAATATGACTGTGAATAAGTTGTCTGCTCTAACAGATAAAGCTTTATATTCCTGTTGTGCAGATGATATCGCATCCTCCTTGTCCGGGTGTCCAAACTTTTGACTCGTACTGTAGATGGTACCACAACTTCTGCTGCGTTTCCAGTACTGTGACCAATGAGGTTTTGAGTGCAGCTACTTACAGTGTACTGCATGTTGCCATATCCCCCAGATCTATCGCTTCTCCAAACCCTCTCTTTTACTTGTCCTGAACTAAGTGTAGAAAAAGTAAGCTACCTGTCAGACATGTCATTGTAAAGAATCCTAAAATCAAGTGATGTGGAATTATAATCTCATATTACACGGTGCTACCTACATTATATGAAACACATTCACGAAATTGTGTTATTCGATTTTCAACCAGAGATTGTACAAAACAAAATAATAATTTTTATCCATTTGGGCTGGTCAGTGAAAGCTCCACTTCCTTCCTCACATTCTCCAATTTTAAAGGGTCATATTTTCCTTAAGCAAGCACAAATCACGTATTTATTCATCGCAGCACATTGCAAATATGACTTCCAACTGAAATTCCAATTCATATATCCGAGGTCTCAAAATATAATTTTCCCCTATTTCAGTACCATAATCAATAACTAAGTTAATGTCTGTTCAATCCCTGTGGCATTCAACAAACTACTGACCTGTTTTTTTCTTCAAGACTCAAGTCCAAGCTTTCGCCTTTCACCTCATTTATGTTTCACATTTTATGTTTCACATAAAACATATATTACAATCTATCATCAAAGCTGACAGGCAGATATATCTTAAATAAGTGGCACAGGTAAAGACTTTCCGTTGGACTTGACCCCTGACTTAGACTGCATTTAACACCTTGGACTGAAATGACCTCTCTGTAAATAAGGTCTTAATCTGGTTACTGCTCTTAGGTCAGACGAAATAATAAACAAACCAAGCCAACAATATTGGAAATGCTCGTAGCCCTCTGGCAATGAACTGACCTGTGAATGGAGGTTAAAATATGTGAAATCTCATAAGTCTAAAAGGCATGGGCAGGATGGGTCTGAGGACCTCCCTGCCCTCCCAATTCTCTTATTTCAGGCTTGTAAAAGATAAAGAAAATCCTGGTTGTGCTCTCCTCTCTGCTGACTCCTCTTGGATCAGCCCCATCCAAATATTGCAACAATAAAGCAACACATTCATCCCGGGAAGTGTCTAGCATCATAGATTGGATTTGCTCGGCTTCCCCTCTCTGTGATATGGTGACTGTGGAGTGTTAAGGCACAGTCAATGTAGTGGAGGAGGAGGAGGTGCAGCAGCCCCAGCTGTGCTGCTGTAGTCTTGCGGGTGAGGGATTACCCACAGAGGTTCATCTGATACAGGCACTGCTGGAGTCCCAAACTTGGCCTGTGATTAGCATCAGCACAGGTGGGTGGGCCGTGGACTTTTGTAGGCAAAACACACACTTGGTTAAAAGCCACAGAGTCATCAATTACATCAGTGTTGCGTGAGAACAGGGTGCCGAGCTGCACACACGCTCACACATATATATAAGCTCAACTTATTGCATTGGCTGTATTTGCCGTTGTCATTCATGCCTCTAAAGAATGGCTGCAAGGTGCTGCAGCCATTCTCGCACACACACACACACACACACACACACACACACACACATGCACACCCAGACAGCAGTATGTGTGTGTAGCTTCTATTTTCGTGGTCAGGCATCCAGTCACTTTATTTTGCAGCAGGTAATCGTAGGATGACAAGGTGCGTACTGCTCTGATTTACTGCACCACCATGCCTGGGGGGTTAAAAATGGAAAAGTGATAAAAAGAGAGGGAACACACCCTGAGAGCGGCCACAGGAGAGGAGATATATGCGGCCCCTGAACAAGTGTGTGCATGAGTGTGTTTGTCATGAATCTTAGAGAGGGACAGAGGAGGAGATGAGGTTTTCCAAAGGTTATAATTTTTTTTATTGTTTTGCTTTGTGTGACGCAGTAATGAGGGCACATGGTGTGAATAGTTCAGGTTTATACTGATAAATTACTTCATTAATGATTTGTACGCACAAAACACACAAAATCCACACATCCAATAATACCCCACTCTCAGTGTCTTGATATGGAATTTCAAAACAACAAAAACAACTAAGAAATGCAGAAGACAAATAAAAGCATAAATATTTCTGTGCTGTCACTGTTAGAAAAAAGTCAAACCTTAATACTCTCAAATAGGACGCGAATGAAAAATATTAAATGTCCATTAGAGCATGTTCAGCACATATAATACATTTAGATTGCCCTTAAGAACCAGCCGTAGAGTTTGAGCTTTTAAGTTCAGACCATGCAGCTGTCCTGAGGATTCCCCCAGGCCTAATTCCTAGACCACTGAAGCTCATACTTTCTTAAAAGACTGCTGTGGCGAAGTGACATGATGAAACAACACGGTTAAAGGTAGAGAGATGTTTGTTTCAGTGCTGGAGCAAGTGCGGCTCATTTCAAACCGTTTCTATAATCAGCTTGCAAATTGACCACCATATAGAGAATAATACACTGCAGGCAGCCAAACACCGGGTAAGTAACAATAGGTTGTAATTAGTGTAGCATTAATGAGTATAAACAAATGAACACCAGTGGATAGGGTTTACTTACTTGTGGTGACTAAATAAGCTCCAGCGCAGGCAGAGGTCAAGTTCAGCTAACAGGCATTGCTGGGTTCAATATGCTGGCTCTGTCATGTTTTTTGCAAATTACACAACTGTTAGACAACTGGGAAGGGAAACATCTAAAACATGCAGCTGTCCAGGACTGGAGTTGGAGACCCCTGACCTCAAAGGTCTCATATTTAATACTCCTGTGTTAAAGTGATATCCATAAGATTTATTTGTGGTTTTAAGAGCTGGATGAATACAGGCTGTATGATTTTCTTTGTAGAATATTTGATACTTTCACAGTTTTCATATAGAACCTAGACCTGCTTTATAAACAAAGAAGAGGTGATTTTCCTATTATTTGGCATGACAGAAGCTTTATTGATGATTGAATTTTAAACGCTTAATATCAAATCAAATGGTAATCATGTAAATGTATCAACTATATAACGCACTCCATCTTTCCAAAGTGGAGCCAAAAAAGAATAGTCATAAACCCAAATGTTGACAGCCCTCTGCCAGGGTCTCGAGTGCATTTAAACAATTGAATTTTCACCCCCGAAAGTAAAGTGAATAGAATTTTAAAATGTCCTTGCTAAGTAATTGTTGATACTAAGATGCTGGTTTCACATTTCCATAGTGGATAGCCAGTGCTAATTAAACCCAAGACAGAGTGTGCACATACATTAAAATGTGACATTTCTGAAATTCCGTTTATTCTTTGTCATTTTGGGACACTGAAATTACATTTTAGCATCAGGTATATATATATATATATATTTTTTATTATTTCTTTTTTTTTTTCAGAACATCTACATTTTTCCAGTTTTATTGAAACTAAGTATCTCCAATGAAAAACCTTGAGTGATACAGGTCAGTGGTAAATTTCGTGAAAACAGACCTTTTTCGAAGATTAAAAATTACTTAACTTCTCCCTTCCCTGCATCAATGGAAGTACATGGTGGCTTCAAAGTTAATGCAAACAAACCCTGTGACCTGCCCCACCGAGGGACAATAAGGGACTGTGATATGATGCTGGAAGCTCTTTGATGGAGGGGGGGGTTCTTGGGGCATTGAGTTCATACTAAAATGAGTTCAGACGGTGGTCTTCAAATTTAAAACCTGGCAGTTAGAGCCAACATGACATAATGATTCCATAGCAAAGTCTTCCTGTTGGGTTTCTGGTGTGCAGCTCCATGCTGTGGTGGCACAGTGGTGCAGTGCTTGTCACTATAGCTTCACAGCAAGAGGTTTTTGGGTGTGATCACTTCGCCTCAGGCCTTTCCAACCGCATGTTCTCCCAGTGCCTGTGTGTGTGTTCTCCAGGTACACTGGCTCCTCCTTCAGTCCATGGACGTGTATTTTAGGTTAATTGCTGAGTCTTAATTGCCTGTAAGCATAAGCATGAGGATGAGTTGCTGTTTGTGGTCTCTACAAAAGATTGGCCACCTGGTCAGGGTGTACCCTGCTTTCACCTAAAGTCAGCTGGGATTGGCGCCGCCTGCCAGCCTATGGAGCTCCTGATGCCTTCCTGGGGACTATGTGAATTTAAAGCTACAATAAGATGAGCTGCAGTCAAAGCCACTGCAAATAGGTATAATACTATTTAAGGAGAAATTACACCTATTGTGCACACAGAAAGAAAGTGTTTATTAGCCATTAGGGATAATACTAACCAACTCATCGAAACAGTTGTATTATCGAATGCTGCCTGAGACTTATTTTGGTATTTCTTAATTGATTTTCATTTTTAAACTCAAAGTCCAAATGGCAGAAACTGAACACTAAGTCTTTGACTGTGTTAATATGTAAATGAAGTGTCCTGCCACACACTGGGATGAAATAAGTGGTCGTTTACCATTGCCTTTTTAAAAGCTTTTGTAATTACTTGAGAACATGGTGACACACACCCTGCCAACACGTCCATCCTGCTGAGCTGGACGGACTCCTTCATCATTTCTTCTGTCTGAAGCAGAATTTTAAGTGCTGGTTGTCACTGCTCTGTGACATGTCTTTTTTCATTACACATTCACTTTCCCCATTCCCCCCCCCCTTTCTGCAGTAACAGTCCATTCCTTTAATGCAATACACAAAGAGCACGTTGCGTAGAAAAGTGTACTTTGGCACATCAGCAGACACACACAGCAACAAATCAAATGCAACATAATGACAGGAGATGTAATCATAGGCTGTAATTGTTGCAAGACACCTCAGATGTGAGAGTATTAACTGGAAAAACTAAACAGTTCAAATGTTTTGTAGCACATACATCTCTGGCTATATAACATCTTGATTAGTTAGTAAATTTGTTCATATACATCAATGTGGTGCAGTGTGTTGTCTTTTCAACTTCAAAAGTCAGAAATAACGCAGAGCAGGTTCATCATTTTGTTGTGACCCCTGCATTTCTGTTGTGATTTGTGGTACTACTGGCGTGTTTCTGCATTTGGTTGTGTTGACAGTATTTGCTTTTCATTTCTGTATTTGATTGTGCTCTCTTAATTTGCAGCACATTTGTGTATTTGCTTGTGTTGTAAGTATTTTCAGCACTGTCAGTGAAGATGTATTGATTTCTTGGGGGGGCTATTTGTATGTGTTTTCTTAAATTGCGGTGCGCTTTGAGCCCTCTGGGCGACCATACAAAAAATGGTTTGATGAATATAGTGCGAAAGAATTGGCAGGCAGGTCAGTAAAATGGGACTGGATTACGATTGAGCTTTGTTCAGCAAGGGTCTAAGTAGGGCTGTTAAACGATAAAAATTTTTAATCAGATTAATTTCATGGCCGCTGTGCATTAATTTAGATTAATCACGATTCATATTCATTCATTATTAATTGTGTTTCATTTTGTGGGGGCAAAAAACCCCATGAAAGAAGGCAATATATAAATACTTATATATTTAAATACTTGTGGTTAAATACTTGATTAAATACTTAATTTAAACTAAAGAGCAGATGTGGTGTCCAGATTGCAATATATAAAAAAATAAAAATAAAAAAAACACTTCATATTTAGAAACCACTCTTTGTCTTTCTTTCTTTCTTGTTTTTGTAAACAAACAGAGATCCACATTGATGTGGCCCTCTTATTCATCTTTTAGTCAGCTGCTGAGACGGACTCACTTGTTTACTTGTTTATCGGAGAGGAGAGCTGACTGCTTCTTATGTACAATATTACTTAGAGTGGTGAGATATTTGCGAGCCAGCAGTGTTTGCTTTCATGGTATCCTGAATGAGCTGACCTCTAGTGATGGAGGTATCGATCTTGTGGTATCGATGTATCGATACTCAGATGCAACTCATTTGACTATCGATTACGCTAATGAAGCATCGATACTAATTAATAAATGCGAAATAAAAGTGCACGTGTCACTTCCAAATCTATTATGGTAAATTAGTCCAAGTTTTTGTACCCTGTCCAAGGGACAGTCCTTCATAATAATGCTCAGCTTTATTCTGTACTGCTGGCCGCCATCTTGGACACCGGTTTATGGCAACTCCGCTTGGACAAACTTCATCAGCGCACTGCAGATATGCATTGCCAGAGACTTTTTGGGGGGGATTTTGACACACATTAATTGCGTAAATTTTTTTTTATCAAATTATCTGGATTAACGCATTAATTTTAACAGCCCTAATTTAAGTAACAAAGTAAGTACGTAATAAGTAAAAAAACTAAAAAAAAAAACAAATGGAAAAAAGTGACATACACACACACACACACACACACTTGTGCCGTGGGTCCATCCTGCTCACCCTGCTATCTCCACTGGACCACATGGCTGCAGTACTGGGAGGCCTGACGGCATGAACAATACAGTCCCTCCTACCACTGTACTTATTGTACTGTACTTGAGGCCACCCACTGATGCCAGCCCCCTCTTTCTGCAGCTCCTACTGTACCACTGTGCAGCTCCTACTGTAGGGCATTTGGCGGGGGGGGGTAGTGTTTACAATGCTAATCCTCTAGAAAGCAGTGAAAAATATGACAGTTTGTTTTGGTTGGAAATAGCCAGGACGTGGGTCTTTGGGCAGCCATCTTCAGTGCTGGGATCAATAGAAGCAGGACTCGACCGATGACAACAGCAGAGGGGGTTGCTCCAGCAGAAGGAGGGAGGAAGGTGATGGGGAAGGAAATGATGTGAAAAAAGAGAGGGAAAAAGAGGAAAAGTTGGTGGGGATGTAAAACTAGAGGAACAGGAAGGGAAGTGTGGGAGTAAGTGGGGAGGGGGAAGTCTCAGCGAGAGAGGAAATTATTGAGAAAGCACCATTGTTATACTTTCCTTGGATAAGTTCAGATAAAAAAGGAGAGAAAACAGGAAAATAAATGGGGTGAGGGGGTGGTGGATGGATGAAATCATTTATACCTCCTCATCATGATAAGTTGACAGTCAAGAGTAAAATGCTCAACCCACCTCCCATCCTCCAGAGATGAGCTATAGTGGTGCTGGAGGTGCTGTTATTTACCATGCTAAGGCAGTCTCACTTCTTCAATCACTGTGAAGTAAAGTCTAATAAAGAGGCTTCATTTCCCACAACAACGCAAGAAGTTTGTTGTTTTGCTCGAGGAAACAAAACAGAGGCTTTCTTTCCTTTCCTTTGACAGCCGTTTCACAGTTTTATTGCAGTTTTGACTAATGTGGGCGTTTTTCATTGTTTGTCTCATCGTGATTTATTAAGACAGAGGATCAGCTAACAAGACTGTCAGCGCAGGTGTTGTCATTTCTTAATTTCATCTATTCATCTTATCATAGTGGAAAACTGAAACACACCCAAATCAGAACAAAACACATTCAGCCCACATGTGAATAGAAGTGTAGAGGAGAAACAATGGCACAATCTTTTTTCAGTTCCCGAAAAACAAAGAATGAATTTAGCTGGGGTTTTTTTAAGTTAAAAATGAAATACGTTCCCTGCGGAAGTTGAAAGAAAATAGCTGACAGATAGTTTCTATATTGTGTCAGGTGTGAAATGAAGCTCTGTTTTATCTCTGTCTGTCCATAGTCATCAGCATCCATCTTTAAAGCAACACTGACCAAAAAATAAACTAATAAGTTTGGTACAGTCTGTACCCCATCCAGGAAACAGCCATTTGTTCATACACAAATTCACCACTGAGTTTTTTGCCTCCTTGCCTTTTTATCGGAAGAGCAAAGTCAGATTGCAGTGAAGTCTTCGTTGGTCTCATTTAAAGAAAATAGGCCTAAAAGCAGTGTTATGGTGTGGTTACCATGTGATTGACTCTACCACACACAGCAACCTGCTCTACAATCAGGACAGAGTCCAGAGTAGGTCAGATGCAACCCTAACTCTTCCTATGCTCCACTCTGGTCTCTAGTGTCTGGTATTTCTTCTAATTAAAAAAAGAAAAAACAACATGGAACGGCCAAATTACAAAGTGGAGGCTTCAAACTGCCAGTTCACAAACCAACAGGTGACATCACAATGGGTCAGTCCTAAAGTACCAACTTGATGGTTGATCAGGGGATCGGATCAGATCCAGCATGAAATTAACCACCAGTCATTTTAACAAATAGCTCTTTCATTCATTATTAATCATTCAGGAAATTTATAAAGAAAATTTACACAACATCACTTGCATCCTTGAGTTATGAGCTATTTTCATTTTATACCCAACTCAATTTATTGAGTTGATCAAATCAAGTTAAAGTAATGACAGCTGCATCCTTGAAATAGTTATTTAGTGAAGGAGTCTACTGAAGAACAAATAAAACAACAGGTTGAACATAAAGTTGATGTAGCAGCATCAATGTTATTGATGTTTCAACCCTACAGGTGTTGAGCTGCTATTTGGCCCAGAACTACACTAACTGCTGTTCACAGTAACTAGGTCTGACCTCTGATATTTAGGTGTCTTTGCTGGTCTCCAAACACAGGTGGACATCTCCAATATTTATTTCTCATTTTTGCATTTTCCCACTTAGAAACAACAATCCTGAAGCGAGGAGCATTCCAGGAAAAACAACCCACTGATTTGGTAATTCTTTCAGTTTTACTTGTTTCTTAGAAAAATGAATTATTTATTGTAGAAGCCATTGTCTGGACAGACGGGTGGAGGTGTATAGGAGGAAGGGAAGGGATGTGCATGCAGAGATGAGGGCACCTTTTTCACTTTACAGCTTATAGTCAGTCTGGTTTTATAGATGATATTTTCCTCTCTTGACAAGGTTCCCCTGTGACTCACCTCCCTCTTCACCACAATTGTTTGGGATCACCATTTTCCCCTTACTCCTGAACATACTTGATTTCCTCCGAGTGGCGGAGCCTCAGAATTAGAGGTGCTCATTCTCATTCTTGGCTGCAAGCCTTTCCAGTGCAGGCTGAAGATCACTGCTTGACATAGCCAGTTGAAACACTTTGTCTTCTAACCACAGAGACAGAATTTCTAAGGCTGTCAAAACTGAACAGCTCCACTACTTGTCTGTACTTAGAAATTCTATCCATAAATATACAAACAGAAGCAATGACAAAAAGCTGCCTTCATTCAGCAATCATCCATACTCCCGGAGAACTTCCTACAGGACACCTCAAATGATGCAGTTGTAAACCTACCCTTGATCTGAAAGTAAGTGTCGAATAGTTGGACCCCTTGAAACCTTGTGAAGGTATAGAGTTGGTCCAGCATCCAACGACCTGGGTGTAAACTGCATTGTTCCTGTTTGAGGTTCAACTAACAGATGAGCTTGGCTCTCCAGTAGCCTGGTGTAGGCTTTCCTAGGGAGGCTTAGAAGTGTGATCCCATCATAATTGGAACACACTCTCTGATTCCTCTTCTTGAAAAAAGGAAATACCGCCCCAACTGCATTCCAGAGGCACTGTCCCTGATGTCCAGGGGTCACAGTGGTATGTCACCCATGACTTCCCTACAACATCCAGAACCTTGAAAGACTCAAGGCAGATCTAATCCCCCCACAGGGTGCTGTTACTTTTAAATGGACTTATCTCTGAGGCTTTCAGCTTTCTTTACAATTTGGAATACATTGAGGAGGTCCTCAAAGTAGTCAGTTGAAGGTCTGCTGGAGTTGGGAGTTGAAGACCACCCTTCCTGAGTCCTAACCTCACTATTCGTTTCACCACCTGATCCAACTCACCACCAAGTGGTGATCACTTGAAAGCTCAGCTCCTTGCTTTACCCAAGTGCCCAGAACAGATTTCTGCAAATTGGCTGATTAAACTGCAAAGTCGATCATTTACCTGCAACTTAGCATTTCCAGCATCCATCCCAGTCAGTACGTTTACATACACAGTTAAGTCGAGCTATGGTTATAGCTCGATAAAGCCATCTCATCAGACTTCTGTCCTTGTCCCAATATACATGCATGGGAGTGAAATCGATTTATTTGTTGAAATCATGTCGCCTCCGCTATGATAGGTGGTGATATGCACTCTTTCGGCTTGTGGGTAATGGGCCACTACCGATTGACCTATGATGTCACAGACCACAACAGAGGTGGAAAGAAAAAAAGACCGGTAAGCTAGAAAGTTAGCGGGTTTGTATCCGTCCAAAAATGAGTTTTCGCTGCAGACTTTGCCATGTTCGACACGTTAGCATTTAGCCGGCTGCTATTGTCTGACTTCCTACGTTTGCGTTTACATTTTAAATGCTGTTCAACTTCCGGGTCATAGCTTAGTGCGAAACTTTAGCACATGCGCAGATCACCTCCTCCAGCGCCAGTCCGACTGTCCGTATACGTGCAGCAGTAGATCGACTTTCAATCGCATTATCTGGGTGTGTTAGTCCAACAATTATAAACTCGATTTCAGTTCTTTATGTTCTTTAAAAGTCCAGTTTGAGTCGGACTAACGCAATAATTCGTTTTTTTTTTTAGGTGTCATGTAAACGTGTTTAGTGACTCAAAAGGCTGGGTGCTCTGAACTGGTGTTCTGCACATAAGTGCCAATTACAGTCAGGACCTGTTGCCCAGGCCAGACACAGGGACAGAACCCGTCTCATTCACCAATGCGTAAACTCAACCTGGTAGAGAGCTGGGGAGGTACAAGTAAGCCCACCCCTCCCCGCCTATGGATGGTGAGCCCCTGGAATGTGGCCTGGCTCCAGGGTGGAGAACTGATAACCCTCTGGGACAGATAATCTGGATCCAGTTCTTCTTTGCAATCAGCGGTTTTGTTGAACCACACTTTGTCTGACCCCTTCACTCAGGGATAGTAAGCGCCCAGCAAAATAACTCCTAGGATCACTAGGGCACTCAAACCCCTCCACCAAGGTAAGATGGTGGTTCCTGGAGGTGCTTATTAAATGTCAACAATATATATATATATATATATATATATATATATATTTTTTTTTTTTTTTTTACTTTTTTTAAACTTTTTTTTAATCTGCATTTGTCCTCATACTTTAACACCACAGGGTGTCAACTGATGCAGTTATAGTCTGGCAGCTAAATATTTTATTATTTCAGTGCGTGTATGTGACCATCACCAACCCTCCCTGGAAGCTAATTTGTGGATCTTTATTGAGTTAAATGACCTTTGTGTGGCAGGGAGGGCAGTGCTACACCTCAGCGAATGTAAGGTGGAACAAAGGACAGAGAAGATGCAGAAGGATGGCCAGGGGAAGGGAAGTAGGTGGAGCTGGTAGGAACTGGTGGAGTGAAGGATGCTGTGCTTTTCCTGCCACCTCACTCAGGATTATAGTCCAGATAGGTGAAGGTGTCCCAACAGAGGAGCCGAGTCAAAGATAGGGTACATTCTGATGGAATGAAAGAGCAGCTCAGCTCATTTTAGGCAGGATTCATCAATTCTTCATGATGTGACCAAACATGAGCTGGCAAGTGAAACCACACATGCATGTGGGCATTCCCTAAATATGAGCGAGATCATCACCAGGGCCCAGAGTTGGGTCATGCTGGCCACACTGTGTGGGAGCACATGAGGCACCAAACCCAGAAAACCACTGCAGCCACGCAGCACGCTACAGCCCCCAGAGTTCCAGGCCGTTGATGGTGAACACCACTAAACCACCCAAGTTAGTGCACGTCGACACAGGACAGGAGGACCCCATGCCCCCCAACAACCCCCATCCACCATCCAGTCAATCACCCTTGCCACTGACGCCTCTCACCCCTCATCCACCGGGCGAGCTGGAGACACCTCACAGATGGAAGAGACCCCCACCTGGAGCCCCATCAATGCCCGTGGGCAGACACCGGCAAAGCGGCTGAAGGGGGGAAGGGCTGCAGGGGCGGGGGGCTGTGGTGTCGCAGGGTGCCGGACCCGCGCCCCTGACACACACAAACTGAGGAGACTGCGGGAGAGGGAGATCTTCCATGCACCGGGAGAAGCCCCCATACTCCTGCGGATGGGAGAGAGGAGGTGGCAAGCCATTACACACTAGCCAGCGTCGGACCCACAGAGGACACCAGGGAGCCACCATGGACCCATCACTACACAAAGCCCCAGGAGATTTAGCCAAGCCACGAAGACCCAGAAGAGCCTGGGCACCCAACCGAACCATCCGCCGTAGGGTCACCAGGCCGCCAGCCCCATGTGCCACCCAACCGTGGAGGACTGGGCCCCCTGAGCCATGCCATGACTAACTGCAAGTGAGAGTGTTCCCTTTCCTGTGTGTCCTCAATCCCTGTCGAGCAAGCATTGCCCTGCACCGTGAATAAGGGCCGCTGGATGTTGTGTGGCGCATTATGATTGGGGGGAAAGGAGAGGACGGTGGGGGAAATCAGAGGACTGCAGCACACTGCTGTCCTGGTGCGGCGGTCCAGGGGGTCCACAGGCACAGTGCAGCAACAGGGGCACGCAAGCCCCGGGAGCCACAGCGAAGCAACCCAGGCCAGCCATTGAAAGGCACTGCCAGCAAATTCACGTTGAACTGCAAATTTGCCTCAAACTCAAACCTTTGTGTAAGCCTGTACCGTAGAAATCACAAGTTAAATGTGTCATATGATGTGGATTGTGTTTCCTGCATTGACTGCAAAAATCATGATTTTAATACATTTGAGAGTTAACCAACCAACCTCTTCCATTCAGAATGCAGCCAAGATAGCGTATTTATTTCCCCAATGCCGATTTGTGAGTATTCAATACATACCTAAGAAGGTTTTGCAAGCACTGGTTTCTCATAAGACCAGTCGGAGTGGGGTTGCAGGGGGGACAACTCCAACCAAAGTTCTAGTGTTATAAGTGAAGAGCTGAAGCTCAGTTTGACATTGGATAATAATTATTATTATATAGTGTTGGCATCAATAAAACCATCTATATACCTGAGATGGAAAAATGTGTTTTACTATTTTCTACCATTATTGTCTGTTGTTGCTAATTTGCATCATACGTTATTTTATATTTATTCAATGCGCTATAGTCAGATTAACTATCTCAAAACTAATATTTTTTGTATACAATTGTAAATAAATTCAGGCATCAGGGGGTTAATATTCTGTTTGGCATTATATTTAATTTGTCTCAATTTAGACCAACTTAGACCTGTGGGCCTCATTCGACACTTGTGTCTGTCATCTTGTGGTTGCCAAAGAGCAATACAATGATCAGTTTACAATCAAAATAGCCAACAAGTCCCACCAACATGCATACCAAATAAAAGGTCAGGTCTCAGGAGGTAAAATTCTTGTTCTGGCCAAGTGACAAAATTGTACTTAATTTTAATTCATTCATACATTCATCTTCAACTGCTTATCCATTTCCAGGTTGCGGGGGGTGCTTGAGTCAATCCCAGCTCACTCTGGGCAAGAGAAGGGTACACCCTGAACAGGTCTCCAGTCCATCACAGGGCCAACACAGAGACAGTTAGAGAACAACAACCACTCACACTCACACTCAGACCTACAGACAATTTAGGATCACCAATTAACCTAAGAACATGCAAACTCCACACAGAAAGGCCCCAGGCCCAGGAACCAAACCCTTGACCTTCTTATTGTGGGGCAACAGCGCTAACCATTATGCCGCCGTGCTGCCAAAATTTTACTTATTTTTATTCAATTATTTAAATATTAAATTGCTTTCTGTTTATTATGTATTCATAAGTATTATATATTAGGTGTTTAAAAGACAGTATAGTTAGTTGAAAAGATCAAGCAGAAGCAAACATCTAATAGTAAAATCAGACATGGAGAAGCTAAAAAATCACAGAAGCATTGTAAATGAATGCAGCTGGATGAGCTGCATGATTCTCTGGGAAAAAAATGTGAAGAAATTAAATGAAAGAAACCAATGAAGGAGTATAAACGGCATGGGAGAAATGAAAGCCTATTAGATAATTCTAGGCAGAATTAAAGATGCGGTGGGGGGGAGTTTCATCTTGGCGCTAAAAGGGTCTAACTGGGTCACTGGTTGGGTGCGATTACAGCAGCCGATGGCGCCAATTGCTCCCTCTCTTTCTGTGATGATGAGGTGTGTCTAAGTAATCGAGTTAGGAGAAGTGCTATCCATACACTGCTGCATTTTCCGTCATTCATTAAAACTGCTTTGTGTGTGTAGCCCTGTATGTAATGAACTATGGCTGGCTATGGCGTACCCGCAAGGAGAAATACCAAGCACATATAGAATTTATTTTATTTACGTTCATTCATTCATTCATCTTCTACCGCTTATCCATTTCCAGGTTGCGGGGGGTGCTGGAGCCAATCACAGCTCACTCTGGGCGAGGGCGGGGTCACCCCGGACAGGTCGCCAGTCTATCGCAGGGCCAACACACAGAGACAGACAACCACTCACACTCACACTAAGACCTACAGACAATTTAGAGTCACCAATTAACCCAAACATGCATGTTTTTGGATGGTGGGAGGAAACCAGAGTACCCGGAGGAAACATACGACGGCACGTGGAGAACATGCAAACTCCTCACAGAAAGGCCCCAGGCCGGGAAACCGAACCCACGACCTTCTTATTGTGGGGCGACAGCGCTAACCATTATGCCATCGTGCTGCCCCCATTTTATTTACATAAGGTTTTTAAATCAACCGAAATAAGAGCAGGCATTCATCTTTTTTTGTCAAAATCATGCTACAGTCTTTTTTAAATGGATCCGAACAGCAGGGTTGTACGTATCTCAATGTCTGTGACTGACGGACTCAACATACTTCCATCACATATAGTCCAGATGCAATATATTAATATTTATGAAAATATCCATGATATAAAATGATTTGATTGGATATTCTTAATCAATATCAATATCTATTTCAGGAGAAATAAAACTGAAGACTATGTAAATTACCATTTCTCTCCCTGTGTTGTCTCCTACACAATTTGACTTCATCACAAAGTTCAACTCATTCCTAGTGGATTTTTTTTTGTCCATGTCAGTATGCAGTGGCTGAATTCAGAGTGTGCTGAAGACGCCATGACAAATTTGTGTTTGTTTTTTGGGACAGCAGTGCCATCTTTAACAGGTAGTGCCGGGTGGAGAGGGAATGTCAAGAACAAACAAGCAAATGAGCAAATGCTGCAGTTGGAGCAGAGGTCTGGTAGTTGCAGGTTGGAAGTTCAGGCCCAGCTACTGAATGATTGGAGCGATTATTGGAGCGGGCGAGGTGGGCTGGCTGCGTTTTGAAGAATGACCGCCCAGCTCCCCTATTGAGGTGTCAGAGTGATTGATTGGCTGTGAGACTGAGCCCTAATGGCTTCATCAGCCACAGGCCGTAGTTCTGAAAAGTTCACACACACAGAAGCACACCTACATCTTCCCACACACACACGTACACACAAACGCACGAACATGCACATACACAACAGCAACTTGTGTACTTGAATCTCATTCTGCTAGCCTAGTCCTGAAACACTGACATCCACCCTGACATACAGCACTCCCAATCTGTCTCTCCAAAACACACACTAATTAAACAAAGTTGTCTCAACTTTGTTACTTCTTTTTCCTTTTTAAAGACTTTCTCTCCCTTCCATTCTCTCTCTCCCCCATTAACACTCCTTCATGTGGAGTTGTTGCTTTTTTAGTTCATTTGCTTTCCACTCATTCTTCCCCTGGTTAAATTCCTAACTCTATGCCACCCCTCTCCAAGCTCATTCTGTCAAGTCGTAACAAGCCAATTAAGCGACTGATTCTCTCTCTCCTACCCCCAACACAAACCTCTCCCTTCCTTTCCTTCTTTCCCTCAATCCTTTTTTTTTAATCCCCACCCCTTGTTTTGGAAGCGTGGTGTATTTTCTGTGTCGTCTCTGAAAATTCCTTCCACCACTCAACTCTAATGCTTCCAATCTTCTTTTGTTGTTTTCGCTTACCTTCACTCAATCTTCTATAGTTACAGTATAGCATGCACAGACTCAAAACTACTGGGTCACTCTCTCCTTTATTGTACTATTTTCCCTGTGGCCTTGATGCTTAAGCATTGTGCTGACACTCTGGTTGAAAATTGTTTTGCATCTAGAGGCAAAGCTGAACTTAAACATCTTAACTAATATGATCACACTGGTGGGACAGGAGTGAACAAATTGAGTGTCACCTGCAAAAAGTCCCGCAAAAGGACATAATAGTGCTCCTTACTTATTTTGTGATAATGCGCTCTTTATCTGTGAGTGACATTGTTTGACACATACAGGCACAAAGACAGGCTGACGGAGTCAAGCTGCTCGGATAAAAAAGATATCAGGTTTGTGAGCAGAGCAATGAGCAAAGCAAGCAAACAGACAGAGAGGCTGGCAGAAGAAGGTATGTATCAGATACGCAGGGAAACATGAAGAAAAAGAGCCCCTACATGAGTGAGGTGCAGTAGGGGAGAAATTAGTTGCCTGAGGATGAGTGGGAGCAGGTGTGGGTTTGGGTGGGGTGCTCAGGTGAGTGGGAGCATGGAGGAAAGACTGCAGACATCTGGTGGGTGGAAGGAGAATTGCAGGTCTGGGATATATCAGAGGAGGCCAAAGATGAAAACACAGGGACAGATCGTGACCCCAATGTCTATTCTGCACTGTACACATGAATCTATAAGCATACACTGCATTAGCAGTTATTTGAATAAACTGCCAATGCTGTCTTATGGACAATTAGTCTCTTATGTTAAGTCTACAGGAGGACAAGCTCAGAGTCACCAGTTAACCTAAACATGCATGCAATCGAACCCAGAAACTTCCAGCCGTGAGGCAACTGTGCTAACCCACCCTCCACTATGCCACCCTGAAATGTGAGTTCGAAAGTAAGATGTGCTTATTAATTGTAAAGTGGTCTAGTTACAGTATGAATAGGAGTGTGGTCACACACAGCCTGTAATCAAAGGCTATGCCCTAAAACAAGGCATCAGAATTTCTGTAACTTTGTGATGTCATCTCAGTAGTCACCACCCTCAGCCACACTTCCAGTACAGCCCACCTGGATTTAAGCGACAGTTTTGTAATTGTTTTCTCAGCACAACATCAAGCCATCAGACCACTGCTGAGTTGCAAATCTACAAATTAAGGAACAAATATTTGACTGCACAACCTTCTCAACCACAGCAAATTAATATTAGTTAATTTTCTTTTTAAATATCTGAGCATCAAATGCACACTTTGACGGTCTGCTATTATTTAATTGCTGACTGACTACCTCCATTTGAGTTTGAACCATGGCACAATGGCAAGCTAGAATTTGTCACCTGTGGTCACCATCTGTGTTTCATTCAGAAAACAGTCAGTCATTTAAAAAGACAGACTAAGGCATTAGAAAGGAGACATAAAACTACATTTAAATACTTATGTATGTTTTTATGGACATTAAAATGTCAACGGGCAGCACAGCGGCCTAGTTGTCAGTGCTGTTGCTTCAAAATAAGAAGATTGCAGGTTGCATTCCCCAGCCTGGGGGAGTTTGCATGTTCTCCCTGTGCTTGTGTGGGTGTCTTCTGGGTACTCGGGCTTCCTCCTGACGTCCATAGATGTGCATGTTTAGGTTAATAGGTGACTCTAAATTGTTCATAGGTCTGAGTGTGAGTATGAGTGGTTGTTTGTCTCTATCTGTCTCTGTATGTTGGCCCTGTGAATCACTGTCCAGGGTGTACCCCGCCCTCACCAAATGTGAGCTGGGAAAAGGATAAGTGGTAGAAGATGAATGAATGAATGAATGAATAAAACATCAACACAGAGGATAATTGAAAAACATGTGACCACTGAGTAAATACTGTAATGAAACTCTGTTTAAAAGTAGAAAATGTTCATATATTTTATCTGCAGGCACAAAAAAAAAAAAAAAATCCTGTTGTAAAAGTAGATTAGTAAAAGTTTTGTCTGGGCTGAACTGGGCTTCTCTTTTATAAGAACAACCAACTTTCGTTCACCAACCTCCAGACACATGTCACCACAGTCAGACACTGGACTGTTTCACACACACACACACACACACACACGCGCGCGCCTGTGGTACAAACAACATCTTAAAAAACTCACACACACACACACACACAGCAGTAGTAGTAGTCTGTTAGTGTCTCTCTCCCTTCCTCTGCCCCATTATCAAGTTCAGCTTTCTATACAGCAGTAGCACTGTGTTTATTCACCCAGGGAGGAATTCAGGTTCGCTGGAGCAGTTATGGATTCCTCCCCATTCTCTCCTCCCCCCTTCTTCTGTTTTTTAATTTGGAGGCTTCACCTTGTGCCACTCTCGTGCAGCAATCATAGCCATGCATATGGTTTAAATAATTTATATCAATATTTATTAGCAATCTGTATGGGGGTATAATTAACCAAATAATGATCTAGAAGTCAATTAAAAGCCTACAAGCTGCAGATAGATTGATGCATATATGAGAAATTGAAGCAGAATATAGGCTTTGTAATGAGGAGTGCCTGATCGTCAAATCAACAAGAGATGAAGAAAAAATAAAGCAATAGGACAGGAGATAAACAGAGATAATTAGAAAACAAAGGCAGAATGAAGGAGATACAAAAATATAAGGTAAAACTCCTGAGGAATTTAGAGGCGAGGCGAAACTGCGGGAAAAAATTAAATGAGAGGACTAAAAAAGATTATACCAGAGTTCATTAATCTGGTGCAATTCAACGTTGTTTCCCTCCCTCATCAATGTGACTTGGCCTCTGTAAATTTAAGCTGACCTCAAAGTGTGGCGGAAAGGTTCAAAAATACTCTTCTCTGAGAAATGGGTTGGCAAGAGCAAGCAGATAATTGGCTCAACTCTAAACTTGTTATCTGGGAACAAACAATTAGAGAAATAAAGCCGTCTGTTAATTAAACTATCTTTAAAGCGCAAGCCTTAGAGGGCCGGATGCCTCGCCTCTGTCAGTGTGACAGATTTATTTCCAATTATATGACATTACTGGCAAACCAAGAATCCCAGACATCCTCAAAGTGTGATCCTCAATTAGAAGTGGCTCAGCGTTGCCCTATGCAGCCGGACACAAGGCTTAGCTCAGATCTTAGCATCCTCTTAATTAAAAATTTTCTTCTCCTCCTTGAATTATTAAGCCTTTCTTGCTTCAGTATTTTCCAGCTGAAACTGTGCTTTGATTGACTGCCTATTTTCTTTTCCTCTTGTTTTTTGATGACTTCTCTCTTATTTTGCCCGCAGGGTTTCTCTTTTCTGGGCCTACCTGATAGTTACATCACCACAACACCCTGCGGTTCTTCTTCTCTCTGCCTTGGTAATTAGCTTGTGGTGTCTATAACTAAAGTCCTAAAAAGACAAGGCAAAGCAGCAAAGATTTAAGATCCCTTCTAAACCATCATGTCTTAAACCATATCAGCCTTATAGCCAAAAGGTAGTTAGCAGCTCTGTAGTTGCTGAGACCCGTAAATCTTCAGATGTCTTGACATTTGTTTCATCTCTACACAAAGTCTCTGGAGCCAAGCCAAGGTGACAGTTGTTCTTGATCACCTTTTGCCCTGATTACTTAGTAGAGCTCGATTCACATAAGAATGACAATCCTCCACAGATTCAAGAACCAAAAATTAATTCATATTTTCCAGTCTTGAAACTGATTTACATTTTTTTTCCTGACAGGAGTCGCAACTCCTATAAATCCTCTTGCCAAGTTAGCCCTCCTTTGGTTGGGTGCAGAGTGGTGCAAAGTGCAGAGTGAGCAATGGAAACCATGACAGAAGAAGTCATTTAACCATGCCCCCTCTTCACCAAAGGCAATTAGGCACATTTTGGCTGTAATTTTTTCAAATGACAGAATGAGGTTGATTGGGCCCATGATTTCCTGTATATAAAATTTCTTTACATTTTAAGCACTCAAAGTCCTGATCATCACTAAGAGACATATTGACTGATATTTTTGGGGGGGCAGCACGGCAGCGTAGTGGTTAGTGCTGTTGCCCCACACTATGAAGGTTGTAGGTTCGGTTCCTGGGCCTGGGGTTTTTCTGTGTGGAGTTTGTATGTTCTCCCCATGGCTGCATGGGTTTCTTCCAGGTACTCCAGTTCCCTCCCACCGTCCAAAGACATACATGTTTAGGTTAACTGGTGACTCTAAATTGTCCATAGGTCTGAATGTGATTGGTTGTTGGCCCAGAAACGGAAAAGCGGTAGAAGATGGATGGATTTTTGGGGGGATGGGATATGCCTTTGATTAAGGCAGTAATTTGCAGAGAGGCCAAAAGGAAACAGTGAGAGAGAGCGAGGAATGACCTGCAGCAAAGGTCCCTTGTTTAAATTTGAACCCTGCAGGTTGCCATTACATGGTATGTGCGCTGACCACTAAACCACCCGCATTGCTGCCATGTAATTTTTAAAGTTTATGTCAATCATGCATTGATGAACACACAAGAAAATATTTTAGCATAAAAGTTGTCAGAAGCCTCTGCACCACTCCATTTTGGTGATTAATTATTAAGGGACGACTCTTAAACCTAAACAGCTTATTTGCTACTTTCACAGACCTGCTGGAGATGAAAGTTAACTTAGCTACGTCTTAGTTAAAGCTAAATCTTATAAAACATTGAGATCCTAATTGTGGTGTAAGTTTTGACTATTGAGAGATATCCACAAGGTTTGTCTCCCAGTGCAGCAACTCAACAGTGTGTCCTCCCAGTATGACAGAGAGAGGCTTGTTGTTCATGAGGAGAGGACTGAAGGCAGGCGGGCCATTTACACATATTTACACTCACACCTACATTTATACAGCATAGACAGCCTCAGTATTTACATATACTACTTAGAGGTGGGTAATACAAAAGCAGCGGTTGGAGTCACCCCAACCATTGCTGTCTCTTTCACCACAAGTTTCACCACAACCATGTGTCGAATGCACAAAATCCAAGCCTGACTTCTTAGGAGTCTGTAACTCCACCCAGCTCACTTTGCTTTCTCAAGGAGAGACTCCAAATTCCACGGTCGCTTTTTCATTCAAGATGTTCCAAAAGTATTCAAATCTCAATACAAAAGGTGTTGTCAGCTCCAAGCACAGTCCTCATTCACAAACAACTGTCACCTCTGTTCTTTTAGCTGGATTTCGTCTTATTCCTTAATTTTTATTGTCCTGACAAGCAATACTCTTTACATAGAAAGGGCTCAAGAGCCAGTTCCTCTTTCTATCTGGAATCCTGTATTTCCTGATACAACACGAAAAATGTGAGTAAAACATCCCTGTATACAGCAGTACACATGAAATAAAGAATATTTATACATGTGGGAGCCAGAGTGGCCATGGTGCTCGCACACGCCACCATGATTGATCGTATTGTGTCGCATGAGTAGTTGCTGCCTATATGTCTAATTATCAGCAGTGTATTGAGATATGTATGGTATTGGCCACAGACCAGAGATACACAATCTCTGGTCTGTATTGCACTTTATGTTTATATTATATATAACATAACATAACGTATATTATGTTTATATATACTTTTAGAATGAAAATATGTTAGGACCATTTTTGAAATTACTTTTGAGCACAAAAAAAACTAGTCACAGAATAACCTTGCCAATAATGGCATTGGTTGGTTTTATAAGGTGTCCAGCAGCTCACTTTGGCTTTCATGTTCAAATGATGACAGTACTCCTAACAGTGGTGTGTCCAATCGGTATAAAAAGGTCAAAGAAAGCGGTTATTGTGTCTACTGGACACTTGGTAGGTAAACAGATCAAGTCAAGTTCAAGTTTTAGAACATGAAATTTAGAACATAAACATAAACCTAAACTTCAAAATCTTTTGACTCTTGGACACAGACACCAACTGAACAACTCCCCTGCTCCAAATAAACCCCATTAGCTATTAAAAACTTGACGGAAGAAGATTATATATATGGCAATTCAAATATAAAAAGAGAAGTAAACAAAAAGGCAATAAACGCAGAAAAACATTAACAAGAAAGAAGTAATCCATCACCAATTTACAACGTCAGTCTAAGTCAGGTGTAGACAGGGTTGCACATTCAGACACACTCTCCTTTCTGATTTGATTTGATTTCTTCCATGAGAGAGGGTGTGTAGACGTGTGTGTATGTATGAGAATGAGATCTGTTTTGTTTTGTTTTTTTTAATTCAGCCCATGTCAGAAGAGGTTTGGTAAATATGGTCTCCAGAGCTGCTTCACACTCTCTTACTTTATGAGCTCTCTCAAGTTGGAGACATAATTCCGTTCAAGGTAGTTTAAAAGTCAGGGAGATGCCGGAGGGCAAACGAGGAGAGAGAGGAAGAAACCGCACAAACACACACACAATCAATTCACACACACACACACACGTGAAAGAGAAGCAGAGGGAGAGGAGACCTTAAGCGAGGGGCTGTGTGTAAACAGTCAGAGGGGTAAAGTCCAGCTGCATTGTCTCACCCTCGTCTATCTCTTCTTTTGTTCCCTAAGCATGGACTTTGCTGTGATAAGCTTTACAAGGTATGAACTTCCTCCACATTAAATGACCCCTACTGCCGAACCACACCGTGTCCTCCCACAAACGCTCTCCGCACGGGACTGCACCACCCTCAGTCTCTCTTTTTTTTTTTTTTTTTTTTGCCAAGACTTAAAAGATGCAGAGCTGGGAATGACGAAATAAAGATAGAGAACAGATCCACATGTCTGATCCTGCAGAGAAACTGATGGGGCCGTGCAGCAAAATAAGGCATGAAATATCTTTGTTGTCAAGGTTATTCTTTAAAATGAAGAATGCATGAGCATTCATAAGAACTTCACCGTTTTCTATCAAACTTTCATCCTATGCTGATCAAAAACTCGATGCTCTGCCTCCCTGCTGGACGCCTACATTCTGTTTCTCACACAAACACACACACGCTTGTACGCAAATGACACTGATGCTTTTTGTCTTGTGGGGAATGTGTTGGTGTTTGATCCCTGAATGTGAGACCAAATAGGAGGAGTATCAAGTAGAGAGGTTGCTGCTCCCTGCCTGCGCTGTGAATGAGCCCAACTTTGGGATTTAACCTCTTAACGCCTGAATGTATATACAAACGTACTAAAAAATCTAATATTTGTGTTTTTGCTTTCAAGGAGATGTTAAATTAAGTGGAGATTGTTAATTTGACTATAGTGCATAAAATAGACGGAAATTTCAATGTGTTGCAAATTTGCAACAACAGGCCATAATGGTTAATAGTAATGAAAGTAATAAAACAGATTTTCCCATCTCAGGAGATGGAGATAGTTTTATTGATGCCACAAAATCATTTTCAGTGTCCTGACTATAACAGCAACTATTATAACAATTTTATAATTTAATTTCAATCAGAGCTCAAACTTTTCGTTTAGAATTTAAAATGAATGAATCATAACACTGACAGAAAACAAAACAGGTGTGTATTGAATATGCACAAACTGGCATTGGGGGAATACACACGCTCTCTCTGTTGTTTCTCTAATAGAAGCAGTCTGTCGCAAATTTGTGACAGTCAGCGTTAAAGGGTTAATTACCAACACTTGTCAGGGTTTAATTAACAGAAATAAGGCATCAGAATGAAAATGTTATGTGACTTCTTCTCAGTTAATAGGAAGTTAAAATGTCTTTGGTGATTTACAGGTCTAAAGATGTGAATTCAACACTTGTGCAAGGTATAACAGCTGGAGAAAGGCAAGTTTATACATTCATTCATTTACTCATCTTCTACAGATGATCTGTTTCTGGGTCGTATGGGGTGCTGGAGCCAATTTCAGCTCATACTGGGTGAGGGCGGGGTCACCCTGGACAGGTCGCCAGTCCATCATAGGGTCAACACATATTGACAGACAGAAACAAACAACCACTCACACTCAGACCTACAGACAATTCAGAGTCACCAATCAACCTAAACATGCATGTCTTTGGACGGTGGGAGGAAACTGGAGTACCCGGAGGAAACCCACGCAGACACGAGGAGAACCTGCAAACTCTGAACAGAAAGGCAGGAACCGAACCTGCTGCCCCACCCTTGTTGTGGGGCAACAGCGCTAAACACTATGCCACAATGCTGCCGAGCTATGCTATCCCTCAAAATGTTTTTTTTAATGTATTTTATGTATCAAAAAGATGCACAATTGAATAAAGTTAACCTAAAAAAGTTTAAAACAACCATTTACCCATTTCAGTTAGCCAGCTGGCAGATCTGCCACTAATGAAAATAAACACATGGAACATGAAGGAGAAGAGGAAAAGCCACTCTTGAGTCAAGTTAGATCTCGAAGGGTTGTCCATCTTAGAAAATCCAGTACGACATTAGCTCCCCTGGGATGGAAGTTCAGCCAGCACTTATCTGCTGAGACTGTCGGTACGAATCACACTGAAGGAGTCGGTAAAAACATCATGTACATCTTTAAAGACCACTTGCTGACTGGGATTTGACCCCATGCCTGGCCACTCCACCTTTGCTTTTGTGTTGTCTTTTTTTTTTTTTTGTCAAAACATTTTTCAAATTGCTTTCACCTCAAGTTGCTTTGCACTACCATCACCAGTACCACTACAAAACAGAGAAAAGGTATCATTCCACCATTTTATCTTTCTGCTGAAAATCATTTTCTCTGCTACATAAATGGTGGTTTTGCTTAAAACAGAAATTGAAGTTACCAATACCAATTCATGTCACATCTTGTCTAAATAACAACGCTGAAGAAATAAGGAGGAAGCGCAAGCAAGCTGAACGGAACATGTGACATTTCAAACCCTCTGTCATCTGGTCCCAAGACTTTTCCATCTGACAATCCTGCAAAATTTCTCCTCAGCATCATAGCAGAATCTGACAGTTTTGTGGGTCAAAACATTCATTCATGTCCTCATCATTATGGCCGATCCAGCTTCATGTGGCTCGGCATCAAACTCTCTAAATAAATTGTTCTAGTGATTTAGTTTGAGGCCCCATCTTCTGAGGCAGAAAAGAAGACATGATGCTTTTTTCTGTTGCAGTTTTGCAAAAATTTACCTGTTTCGTCGTCCAATTCAAAATATTTCTGTCTCATGTCTCATTTTGAAAAAGGCAAATGCAAGCATCTGTGATGACATACAATTGTACTTGTATTTGTACTTGATCACTGGCATTTACTTTTTTTTAATGTCTGTCTGAACACCCTGATTTCTGCCTTTGACTCTGCCTGAATTTGCTCCCTTTTCCAATGAGAAGTGCACTGAATAACAAATGACCCTTTCAACATTAGTCTGAGGGCAAAGGTAGTCCCTGCAGGGGCTGCAGACAGAGCTGAGTCTAGTTGAATTTCTATTAGTGTTATGTTACAAAAAGGTAACAACTCTAGATATATTAAAGCAAACTAATAAAACAATTCTCCATGTGTTGTTTAAGAAAGTTTCAGAAATCGATATAATTCCCTTTATTATCCTGAACCCAAATATGCTTTAATTTCAGCCTAAACAAAGATCTGTGATTGTTCCAACTGTAATAAGTTAATTCTCAGTGGATGTTTGTCAAAAATAAATGTGAAAGCTGAGCCTCAGGGATTCAGCTGAGCTCTGTGAGGCGACAGTTGATCCATCTTCATATGTATAGCTCTTTATCTACATCATCTCTCCTGGTGTGCAAATGCAAGAGTAATTTCCCTTCAGATGTCTCCCTGTCCTCTTCTTGCAATCGGCCCCTCCAGCATCTGCTATTGGTTGAGGTGTGCCTCATTCAATTAATGTAAAGGAAAAATAGTAAGGTGGTGTTCCCCCTGCAGTCCCCAGCACACATGTTGTGAGGGCTGAAGTGTAACTATGAGTACACAAGATGGAAATGTTGGCGCTTAAATCACAGCCAACGATCATTCAAATCGGTCATAAATAAGACCACTGTGCCCTATTTCACACTAATTAGAGCCCGATTATGTCCTATCATAAAACATAACTGCACCCACCATTAATTAGGCCCTGATAGCCCTCTGTGGAGCTCTAGAGGGTTTTCTGGGGCCATATGTTGTGTGTATTTGTGTGTGTGAGCATGTTAAGAGTGAACAAGTTACAAAAAAAGAATGAGAGCGACACAGAAAAGATTAGATCCTACAGGATGATGTCAAATGAGCCTGTCTTACCTTTGCCCTAAACTCTACCCCCGTAGACAGTCGTGTTCGTGCTCAAGGGAATAACGGTGTGTGTTTGTGTGTGTGTGTGTTAGAGAGAGAGAGGGGTGGGGGGTAAAGAACCTGGGGCAATACCTTTGGAGCTGAAAGGCTTTATTTTGCCCGCTACACCTCTCACCTGAACCATGTTTTCTCCCACACAGGAGAGATAAGCTGAGGCCCTTCAGCTCAGTATCCTCTCCATCTGTAGCAAGACTAACATCACAATGCAGCTGGAGCAGCTTTAATGTCCTCCAGCGCATCGGCCCAGGTTTGTTTTCACTTTCAGTAAGGAGCACTGACCTTCTCTATTCCCAGGACTCCCTGGATTACACAAACATACTTCATATAAAAAAAAAAAAAAAAAAACCTGGATTCATCACCACCTTATCAAACATGCTTTACTGTGCTAGTTAACTGGTTTAGTTTATTCTCATCATATTTGTGGGTGAAACAGGGCCCTCACAACAACACATATCCTGCTAAAAGGTGTGGAATGAAATAAGAGTACACGCACATAGAGTAATAAGTTAGTCATTATTGCCAGCACAAAAGGTGGCGTGTCAGGGAAATACAAAAATAAGTTGCTTCCAGTCTGTGAATAATGTAACAGATTCCGTTGTTTCACTGGAGACTCTGTCTGGTTTTGAACACACTGAGGATTTTCCATAAAGCACATTTTTGTTCTAAATTATAGATGACCTCTGCCCATACTGACACACTCTTCACGCTCTACACTGGGCATGCACATGCTGATAGAAACAGTCATCTCTTCCAGATAATACTATGAATGAATAACTACAAAGACAGTTGCAGTTGTAAAATGCAAATGTAGTTGAGCAACTGCTCCTTCATCGCTGTTGCTTTCACCACTGGGGATGGAAGCTGAAGTTATCCAATCAAGGGTCTTGGGTATCCACGACATCATTTCCAAAGTCTCAGGGGCTGAAAGTACAGTGTGAATATCAGGAGTAAACGAAGCACTAAGACATATTTGTTTGGATCTAGCTTGATATGACGTAAACTCCACAGGGAACAATTGTTTCACACTGTTTGAGAATGTAATGTTTTCCAAGGCAATACATTTTCAAGTTGTCTTGAATGGAAACACTGTTCAATTCCACTGGTGAAATAATATCCTGTTTGGTTTCTTCACTTATGGTATTTGTTAATGAAAGCTCAGTGACACATTATATGTGTTGAGACTTGTAAACAGGTACAGCATAGCCTACGTCCTCTCACTGCCTTTCTAGCTGAGCTCAATATATCTACACCACGTGTCTCCCCAGCAGCTACCTTCTTAATTAATCTTTCATTAAGCTAATTATCAGCCCCTCTAACTGCACCCTGCAAACTACCATACACATATACAAACAAACACACACACACACGCTCACTTATATATAATGCAAGCAATATCTTTAAAAATATAAACATTATACTGTTTTGGAGAAGGCTTAAGCTTCGAAACTGAGACCATAAATGCATTTTCACACATTCTCACTCTCTCATTCCCAAATAAAGTAACTTCATGGTGTTTCTGGTAAACAGCTCGGTGCTGGATGGGTGACGGGTATGTCTCTGTGCTCCGACAGATCCCAGCAAGTGAAGAGGGAAATATATGGTCCTTACCTTTGGATCAAACCTTATTGGTTCAGAGCTAATAAATACTTTTGCCTACTGAGTCTTTTGATGTAGTCAGAATACCAGACTAGCTGGGATTGGCTCCAGCACCCCCCGTGACCCGGAAACAGATAAGCGGTAGAAGATGAATGAATGAATGAATAGCTTACAAACATACACACACATACACACATACATTGGTCAAATGAACTCAAACGTTTTTATAATCTTCTCGTTATATGACAGCACTCTTGGTTTGGCTGTGCACAGACTCATCTCTTATGTTTTGTAAACATCCTCAGTGTACCTCTTGGAGCAGCTTTGGTCTTGTGGAATATGATATTGCAATATTTATTGCATATAAGCAGGGGCAAGTCTAAAAAGCTTTTGATGAGGGGGCTGGGCAAAGATTCAGTTAGCATGGTACATTTTATTAATATGTTTAAAGAAAGAGTAAATTTTGAGTTCTATTACAGCTGTATTCTCATAAATGATAAACTAATAATAGACTAAATTGTTTATTTCTTGTAAAAAGCAATAAAACAATTTGGAACCCGACATGTGTTAAATGTCACTAAATGGCAAGCCAACGATCTGCTTTTGTGATATCTTCACATGGAAGCATTTAATGGAACTGGTGTCACTGACTTTTTGAAAATTCATTATGCTAACATCCATGCATCATGTTGGTTCATTAAGGAAGACTCTAGTTCTCTACTACTAGGCTCCTGGCTTTCTGCTGCCAGTATGTCCCCCCTTTAAATTATCTGCTTGCGTTAGCTACCCAAGGACTTATCCTGAGTGATAATAGACAGACACATTGGGTCCTTGTGTCCCATAACTGTCAGTGTTAAACATTACACTTACCTTTTTCTCCTTTGCTGTGCTATTAAATTGGCCTAAATAAATTCAGACAGCATCACTGTCTTGCCAACTTTTGCTGCGATATTGGTTCCTCCTCAGCGTGCAGTTTTACGTCAGAAGCTCACAGGAATGAATGTAGCTGTCACACCGTATGCAAAAAAATTACATTTAAATCATTTTCAAAGTTCTACTATGTTTGTTTTCATTTGGAAAAGTATTTTACTTGTACATAATCAATACTGACAAGCCCAACAACCTAAGACATTGTAATTCACATGGGCAGGGGAGTGCATAGGGTGGCCAATGAGATTATAGGGTTGGCCTGTGCCCCCGAAGCTATTAACTTTCTGAAGTATGCATAAGGGATATTTTTCATTTCATTAGATATAAGTATATTTGGACATGCAATATAGATTCAGTGTTTGTTTTTATTTTTCAGTTTCAAAATCTTTTAATTTGGCCCAAAACCAATCACCATTTTACTGATACATTTGCCAGAACATAACCTCATTACAAAGTTGTAAGAAAACATACTATAAAGCACTCAGCATAAGCTTTTCTTGAAATGGAAATGGAGAAGGAATGAAGGAAATAAGAGCCCCCTGTAGCCATGTTTTCCTAGTCCATCCATGACCGCTGTGTATCCTGTGTGAACCCGAGGGGATGATGGATGTGTCAAGTGTGAATGTATTAATACTCCTGATCCAGGGAGCCAGGCCCACAGCCTCCTCAGCTTCTCTTTTCAGCCCAGTACAATAATGTCTGCCAGAGTTTAGATGGCTGTAATTGAAAAAGTTTTTACTGTGGCTCAGAGTCTTAACAGCACAGTGGGGGGGGTGAAAAGTGTCTAGATGTCATTGAGAGTGCATGTGTGTGTTGGATTAGTATACATAAATGTGAGTTTCCTTGGAAGTTCCCCTCTGCTTTGTGGTGCTCTCACTTGTCATGAAGGAGTTGGAAAAGGTGCAATTACAGTTTAAATATCAATTCAATGGCAGCGATGTGGAGCTGCTTTGTTAAAGAACCTTCCTCCTCCTTGACCCACATTTCACTCAGCCCTAAATGAAGTGAAACAGCAGCCTTAAGAGTCCTCTTCTGCCTTTAGACGTGACGACTGTCGGATCTTGTTGAAAACTGCTCGCACTAATTCTATGACTCTGTCGTATAACATCATCCAGGTGGACAAAATAACAGCAAGGACAACATTTATACTGATCCTAAAGCTCATAGCTGCATAATTTCAGACTGAATATTTTGGTGTTATTATTAAATTCTTCCTTCTCAATTTTTTCATTTAGGTCATTTAAGTTTTAGGAAGACACAAATATTAGATAGTACAATACAATACATACGATGTGATCTAATACAGCTCACAGACTTATGAGGGCAGGGCCCTATCTAGGAAGAAGTCAGTCAATAGTTAACATTTTCCTTCATTCTGTGTGCAATGGTAGCAGAAACTGCTAAGTTCATTGACACACATTTCCTATGACTACTTTATAATAAGAGTGAATTTGTGTTTCGTGTTTTGGTTGGAAAAAAAAGGTCTGTGTAGTTTCTATTAGCAGCAACTTCATACAGTCACAACAGACACATAGTTGATAATACTGCATATATATTAATATTGAATTTCTATCAGTGGGCCAGACTATGAGGTTGTCTCATTCTGAAACAGATTGCCACTTTAACATCATTAGTGGAGTTTCAAAGACAAGAGTAGTAAACAAAGAATTGTCCTCGACTTTCACAGTTATTGATTTTAATCATTTCTGATCACTTGCCAACAATAAAAAAGGCCTGCATTATCTCATATGTCTGACAACAGATGTCAGAGTATAGTAGACAAAGAAGAGAAGAAAAAAGGCACTGATCGCATACTTTTTCTAAAGGCTGTGATAGAAAATTAGTGAGATCTGACATACCTTAAGTATTTTTGCAACATTTTATCTGTGTCTTTTTGTTTGTTGACATGAGGTGTGGCTGATTCTGAGCTTAGTGCATTGCTGGTGGCAGAGAAAGGTGAGAATGAACCTGGGATGAACCACACTGCAGAAAATGAGAGGGGGAACTGATGGGAAGAAGACATTTTTTGGCAAGCCATAGCTTTATTACATTAACAGAACACCTCATTCCATTTTGGTCAACTATGTCCTGATGTTGGTGTTGAGTGTGGTTTCTCATTGTCATGCCTCATAGGAACAAGGAATTTTGCTTCTCCTATGTAAAGAAGTAAAAAAACAAACAAATATTTTACCGGTCCAACCTATGACGTGACCACTGAAATAACACACGGGGAGCCACATCTAGTTGAGAGGAACAACCATCCACACTATATTTCCTGCTTCAGTCTACTTTATGCCCTGCACTTTAGATTGTTGAATGTGCCGCCAAACAAGTAATCGCCAGGGAAAAAAATGCACAGTTAAGGTCATTTTACAGGCTGGAATGTTAATTAGCCTGCTCAGCCACAGCACATTACATAGCATGTAAATGTCAGTTCTGGTTAGATGTTGGTGTGATCCTTTACTCTTCAAAAACAACAACAACACACTGTCTGCCCATGACATGAAAGCTCCAAAGTAAGTTTGTTTACTGTGTCTCTCATTCCCTGTGGTGTAACACCGGCACTGGCAGGCTGCCAGCTGATGTCAATCGCATACAGACTGTGGTTCTGTTTGGAACCACCTCCCGATGTGCAGCCCATTACATACCCGCTGAATGCGTGTGGCAGAGTACCTGTTAAACGAACCGTAAAAGGCCCCACAATGCATACTTTTTTGTGCTACATGTGAAGTGTTTGTTTCCGAGAGGACAAATTTGTGGTTCTGAAAAGCAAGAACCATTTCAAGGTAGTTAACCATCTCGTTTCCCATTTTTCTCTCTGGAGCTCCGGTCACGTCAGGCCGGTGAGCAAAGCAGAAGAGAGTCTGATGCTCTCGTCTGATTTGGCTGACTGTTTTCTGTGTCACTGAATAAAATCATAGCACAAGAAACCAGACAAGCAAGGTTGGGTGGTGGGTCAACGTGTGCTGGGCTTGGGTCACAGCTGAAGGCAGTGACCGCTGCTTATTTTGACAATCACAAAGTTTCAGAACACCCTGATTGCTTGTTTTGAAGATCAGTTTCTGAATACAGGTTGTGTGCATTTCTTTATTAACTGAGTGCGTTGATACTTTCACAGTAGTCATATAGGAACTAGACCTGATTTATAAACATAAAAGGCATGGAAAGAATTTCATACAATATGGGAATAAGTATCTCATTACCAGACTGATTGTTCACAGCACATCTACAGACAGTTAGAGGGAACTGCCTTCTCTTTGGACTCTTTTTACCTTCTGCTCGCTGAGGTCAGACACAAACACAGCACAATAAAACAGAGCAGTAGAAACTTCACTAGTCGGCTCCTCCCAGACGGGTATTGTTTCATCAATATTTAAACACCGACATTTTGATTGTGCTCTCCTTCGACACTTCTCTGCCAGGCAAAAGCCCAATTGACCCCACTACTGACAGCAAACTCAAAGTAGTGGGAAAAGCAAAACAGCTTCACAAAAAAAAAATCCTCTAGACCTTCCTATCAAATTCTCTTCCTCCTGGATGCAGGTTTATGGATTTGGAAATCCCTGAAGCTTTACTAATATGACCCACATTAACATTTTCGCCACAGTGTTGTCCTCACAGAGAGAAAGGTTGATAGGGTTTAATCACCTGCTGTGTGAAGAGCGCTCTCAGGCTTCAGCGTTCAAATGTGTAAGCAGATGACAGACGGTAGGTGCAAATGGAGTTTCCAGTGTGTAGACCAGTGCTAATGGGAGCCTTATTGATCTGACATGACAAGGGCAGTGTGGCAGAGCGGAGATACACACATTATCAGCCATTCATATCTACTACAATGAGCCTGATTCGAACTGAAGACCACAGTGGAAGTGCCTGACTTGATGAACACTGGTGCTGTTGGACTCCTGATGAAGATTGCTACAAGTCACTATCTTGATTCCTGTCTTGCTCAGTTCTTTCAACCCTAGCCTTGCCTGCTGTTTCATCCACTCCAGCTCAACCTTTACTACTTCCACTGTTCCCAGCTATACCCAGATTGTGTTGGTTCCTGTTTCTTAACCACTTTAACCCCTGCCTGCTTCCTTTCCTGGATCAGCCAGTGCTATTTGCATAACTGCTCCTGTCCCTTCCAACGAGACTAACCCTGAACTTGTCAGTTATTCCCCACTGGAGTACACGGACAGTGACAGAACAATCATTACTTGCTTTGCAAAATCCAGTGGTCAAACTTACCTCTTTGCTTTGTCCGTCTGCCATGAGGGAGATTTCTCCTGTCCACCCAAGAGTGACTGACATATGGTCAGAGGTCATTGTGAGGCCTAGCTCTGATGACACAGCTACAGCATTAAATCTTACAGGCCTTGAGACACTCAGGCTTCTCCTCCAGACACAGCTGTAGTTTTCTGCTGATACTACCGGAGTCAAGGCTGACAGAAGCAGACATTGGACAATCAGTAACAAGTGGCTTGATGTTTTCAAAATCAGCACTTGGGCAGATGTAATTATGTTTCCTTGTTTATGGTTAATGAACCAAAAGCATAGTCACACATCCCTATCTGACTTTCCTTCACTTTTCTTGAGACATATGGACTATTTGTTTCTACTACTATTTATTTTTTTATCAACTTCAAGTATACAGTATAACACTTTTTAACAGTTGCTACTTCAGAATTGAGGTGACATCGTGTGCCAATACTGTACTGATGAATCCTTCTTTCTCCTTCATAGCAAACTTCAGTAAACATCCTCAGCGTAAGACATCTTGAACTCCAGTCTTGGACATTACAAAATAGTAACCATTATTGTCCATGGTCACCCCTTTTCACAGGGCTCATGTGTTTATCCACAGTCAAACTTTCTGAACAGCAGTGAAGATATTTGTCATGATAACTTGTCTGGCAACAATGACATCAGTTCAATTGTTAGAGCAGATTATATGTCTTCTGTGACAGAGGCTCATCAAAAAGTGAATTGCATTGAGCTATAGCACCTATTGTGAAGGAATTTTCCTCCTTTTCTTCCTTCATTTCTTATTTTGTTTGGCCAAACTGACACTCCAGAGGAACTGCGGGAGAAAAATACTACTGGCTGTAGATGTAAATTGTGACTGGTAAGAAACTATACTATGGGTATTCTGATGTTGTTTGGCTTCTGCATCAGTGGTAAATGTATATCGCAAAGAGACTGTGGGTGTGTAAAAATGGGAAGCGTTTTGATGAAACCGAAAACCTCTGACACAATGATAATTACTTACTAAGTCACAATACAGAGTGTTTATAGAAAAAAAAGGAAAACTATTTCTATATGTATTGTATTATTAGTAATTTCCAAAATTACAGCTATGTGACCATTTATGACTAAGCAACAAGCAACATATGGAGGTTTTATCTATGGCAACAGCTAATCAGTGTTGTTGGAATCTAAGGTCTAACGCCTCGGATGCCAGCGGGCAGTCCAGCTTTCTGGTTATGGTTCAACAATGTTCCCACCTATGGTAGAAATTTTTAAAGTCTATTCGAATTTGTTAAAACACGTGGGTGATCCTTAAGGTACCCATGATTATTTAAAGTGCCTGTGGGGGCACTTACACTGTCCTTTACTCCTGCTGTTACTGGGACAGTTCAGACTTTTTTTCGACCCATGATCTATGCCACTTATCTGTGCATGTTTACAAAGGGGCTGGAACTGATCCCAGTTGACATTAGGTGACGGCAGAGTACACCCTGGACAGGTAAGTCGTCCACTTATCTGTTTAATAAAGCTATTGAAAGGTTTTCTGTGAGAATTCAAACAGCCAAGACCTGATTTAATTTTAGTCACAGGAAGTGCAGCTTCAAAACCTGAAATTTAGTGAGTTCCAATTGTGGTGGTTCCACAGTGCATGTCTTCAGGATATCAGACCATGGTTCACCTTTCAGTTATGATCATTTTGATCCATGGTGTCAAGATGGATAAACCTATATCTTCTGTAGCTAGGGAAAGGTCTTATTGATAAGATCTTGGTGTGATGCCTGGGAGTATATATGTACCCCGTAGCCAGAGATCCTCAGGAACTGATGGGCCACTGCTCTGGCTCTGGTATTTTACTCCAGAGGCCCAAGACCAGGGTACCAAGGTGTCTGTGTATATTCTACTTCATCCAGGTCATACTCATATCCAGTCAACAATTGGGTTAGAGTTAATTTCGCCTCCTATCCAAGGGGGCTTCATCAGTTCTCAGCGCATCAGTCTGACTAGTGAAATGTCTTCTTAGACAAATCTAAGTCCAGTTGCTTTTGATTCAATTGTTGGCCGGCAGGGTACCAAGGTTACACAGGTCCCACATCTGGTTAAGATCTCAATTTTGCGTGACATTAACGTGTCTGCTGGTGCTGCTGTAGCAAGTGATAACATTTTTACCAGGTGTCAGAAAACCTAACATTGACCGCTAACCTCAAATTTCAAATTGGCTATTCTGCACCAGCCATTGGAACAGATAACATTAGCAGTCAGCTGTTGACTCAGCCTTTTCTGTTTCCCGTCTTTGCATTTTCTCTATAAAAATACTCTCTCTTATTATCATGGGGCATGTGAATGTTGTTGGTCAGGGGCACAGTGTTGTGTTAATGTGAGACTTGTTCAGTCTGTCTATGTTTCGTTTACATCAATGTCGATAGGAACCAGTGCTGATAAATACCCCTGTCTGCTGCAGAATCATTTGTCCCAAGTCTGAATGCCAGTTGTAGACTTTCCCTTTAGAGACAAAACCCAGATGTTGGCGGGTCTTTTTTGACCTGTGTAAGGGGATTTCAGCCTCTGTTTGTGAGACTAACAGTTCCAACACTGTTTGTGGTCAGGATCAAATACCAAAGAGAATCTATCAATTTATGATAGAGAGTATTCTTGAGAATATTCTTGGGTTCAACATCTCCATAGGGTACGGCCACTTGACACAAACTAACAAAAACCAGCTGGCCAGGATCATCAAATCATCAAAAAAAATAAAATAAAGATAGCACGTCAACAACAAAGTACACTAGATGATCTTTACAGTAGAACAGCGCATAGGAAGGCTTTTTCATCACAAGCGATACTGGCCACCCCCTCCATGACCCTCAGGGTAATGCTATAGAGCACCAAAGGCAAGCAAGAATATCTATAAGGCCTCTTTTGTTCCAATGGCACAAAGTTCAGACACTGAACAACTACAGTTATGTGTATATAGCGTTTTAATTGGCACAAAGTTTGTGATGTTGTTTAGGGCCTGTGATATGTGGCTGCATGTTTGTTGTAACATTATTTTTCTTTTAACTGATGCTCAAATTTCCAGCTTTAACTGGCCAATAGAGCTTCATTCTATTGTATTCTATAGAAGTGGTGTCATCCCATGAAAAATAATCTCAAATACAATGGTTGAAGATTCATTCAGCACTTTGCTGAATCAGTCATTGCTGCTAATCTCTCCTTCATGAATCTGGATCACCTGAGCCTCTTCCAACAACAGTTCATGAGATATAGTGAGAATATCTCTCCTGCCAGCTGTGACAGACCATCAAACATACATATAGTGTGCAGCGATGATGTCTTCAAACATGGTGACATTTCTGAAACACGTTTCTTTGTCAGTGACTTATCTTCCAAACCTCACGTCACCTCATGTCTGGAGTTGGTCCTAATGCACCCGATACATTTACACCTTGACACGCTTACATTAAAGATAAAGAACCATTGAATGACAGGTAATGAGGGGCATAGCGCTTCCAACCTAAAATCATAACACTGCTACACACATAATTCCACATCCAGACAAAATTAAGGAGCCCACACAGATATTGATGGATTAAAGAAACTAAAATTTATTTAACCCAACAAAATCCTATACAAGAGTAAAGTGAAATATGTCCATCAGTAATATCAGTCATGTAGTGAGTGTAAGGGCATAATGGAGTGTCGGATTGTGCAAAGTAAACTAATGCTAACAGAACCCAAAACACAACCAAACCAACATCCTGTTGCTTGGAAAGAGAGAGACAAAACTACCTTCTCTGGCGTCTTTTATAGCCCAAGCAATCAGGGTGAGTAAACAGGAGGAATGAGATCAGGTGTGGCTTGTTCTCCTCGGCTGCTGAACAGGAACAAAGTTTCTGTTCAGCAGAGACAAAGTTAGTGAAAACCCCACAGTGCCATCAACAGCAGGGGAAGGGTCATCACACATAGAAACAGAGATGGGAAAAGATTCTAAAACTGTGAGGGATTTATTTTAGAAACTCCCCACTCCCCACAGTGTCCAAAACCTCCAAGGTCTGCATGCTGCCGCTAAAAAACCATCAGAACACCGCTGGGTCTTGTGACCTGTCGCACACAAGGGGACTGAGTGGTACCAGTTTGACGAGGACATTGACGCTGCCCTCAAAACAACATCATGGTGGGCAATGGACCAGCACTTCAGTCAATCTGCACCTTAATCATCAGCATTGGTGCAGAGAAATTTGACCTTAAACAACCAAAAGCCAAGAACATTGTTAGGCCAAACCAGCCCGGGATCAAGATCACCCAGCTCAGCAAAGAATCAAAATCTCTGAAACATCAGTAATGAAAGGCAACAATGGAGGAAAGACCCGCCCTTACAGAGCTGTGGGACATCCTTAGAAAGAAGCTCTGCTCCCTCTGATGTGCTGAGTGGCACAGAAGAAGGGGCAGAGAGAGGGTTCGTAAGTGTGCTATCTTTATGCAAATCCATTGGGATTCACCAAACAGTTGCTTGGGCAGAAGGGGAGTGGGACCCTTGGATGCCCTGAAGAGGAAATCAACCAACATCTCAGTGACACCTACAGCGACAGCAGGAAGGAAATAGATCTGGCCACCTGCAGAGAGCTAATGACTCCACCTTCACCATCACAGTTTTACACCAAAGAGCCCACCCTGGTAGAAGTCAGAGAAACAGCCAGAGCTGCACGAACCAGCGCAACCCCAGGGCCGAGTGGGGTGCCATATAACACTGCCCAAGACTCCTAGACAGGCTGTGGAGAGTCTTGGGGTCATATGGGGAAGAAGGAAGGTAGCCAAGCAGCGACGACATGCAGAGGGTATCTGGATACCAAAGGAGGACAATGCAAGTGACATCACGCAATTCTGTACCATCTCACTGCTCAGTGTGGAAAGCAAAATCTTCTTCAAGATTCGGGCTAACTGGGGAAACCTGAGGAATTCCTATATTGACACATCAGTGCAGAAGTGACGAGTTCGAGGCATGCCAGCCTTATTAGAACAAACAGGAGTGCTCACCCAGCTGATCTGTGAAGCAACGGAAAACCGAGGAGACCTATCAATTATCTGGCTTGACCTTGCCAACTCATATGGATTCATACTAAACAAGCTTGTTGTGGAATGTAAGGCCCCTTGTCAAAATCCGGCACTCGCCACCCCCCGATATGAGCCTTCATGGATGATCCGACAGTCACAGCAACTTCAGTAACAGGATTCCGCTGGCTCCTTCAGGGACTAGAACACCTCATGACATGGGCAAGAATGACACTCAAAAAAGGCAAATCCAGGTCCCTGGTCCAGTGGAAGAGGAGAGTGGAGGACAAGTACCGTTCCCACTTGGATGGAGCCCTAATTCCATCAGTGTCCAAGAAGCCCATTAAGAGCCCGGGGAAGATCTTTGAGACCACCCTGAGAGACACAGCAGCAGCCCAGTCTAGGGGAGATGCATGGAGTAGCATGCTGCTTGGACAAAAGCCGGGGACTGATCACCCCTGGCTCGTTTGCCAAGGTGAGGGTGTTTGATTATCTGAAACTCGAAACACCCTTTGACCCTGGGATCATCACTGATGATTTGTCCAAACTGCACCTTCTAGGTGTTTCCATTAACTTATGTGAGCCAATTATGTGGGTGAAATTTAATGTGTAAATACATTTAAAGCTAAAATAAGTTTGCAGTGATTTACAGATCTCCCTTCATTGTGATGTAATGACTCTCTTGACAATCCATAAAGACTTATTAGACTAATTTATCATTCATAAACTAGGATTAGAGGTATGAGTATTCTTATACACAGGAGGTAGGGAGAGAGAGAGGAATGGCATGCAACATAGATCCCTGTCGTCAAAGTCGAACCTGGGAGGTAGATAACTTGTGCGCTAACTGCTCAACCACTTGAGCTGATGAGTTCAATTAAAAGTATGTATATTAAATATGTTGTTTAAAAATTCATGATATAATTAAGTACCCAAAAAACCCTAAATATGTATGAAATAAAAAAACAAAAACAAAAAAAAACCTGTATGGGATAGGACACATTGTAACTTCAGTTCCTGGTGTCACAGTAAAAACAATATTAAATGCACTAAGTTTTGACACAGATTTGTTTCCCACGTTTTGATACATGCTCGCATTTGTGTGTTATCTCTTACAACATTATTTGCTAAATTGATAATAATGTTCATGTCAAGTTATGTCAGGTTTTTTGAATGATTGTTTGATTTCAGTGACAGATTACTAATGTTTGTTAATAATGAGATCTTGCAATTTACTTTTGTATTACTTTTTCTTTTCCTCAAACTCTTTTAGCTAACTTGATAGAAAAAAATATCAACTAATGAGGGAAACACCTACAGATGTACCTCAGACAACAGCAGTCATTTTTTTACATTTAAATCCTCTTATTTAGTGTAACCCAGAAGACTTTGCATATTGTGATTTCTGATAAGTGGGTTAGACATCGAACTTGTTTTTATAGCACATGACAGCAGTTTTCTCTCCATTCAGCTGCATTAGCTACACAGGATATCAAAAATCGCCTGAACAACCTGACATTATGTGACGCCAAATGAAATGACAGCAGACCTGATGTGCTGTGACATCCTCACAGAGCTGCTGTGACACCAGGTATCACAAGCACCGACACATGATTTATATCTGGGACTTAAAGTTCAGTTAGGGAGACATAAACAGCATGCAAATAAATGCCACGTAGCAATGGCATTGTCAAAACAATATGGCAAACTAAACACCCATGCCAATAACTCATTAGGATCAATGTCCTCTGAGAAAGACGGGGATTGATCAGGTCAGGATAGTCTACAGGGGGCTGTCTAGAGGGGGGCTCACAACTCTCTGCTATTGTTGTGGAGTGACATTTGCGAGCAGTAACATGAGACTGAGGATGGCCCATGAAAAATGGATACATGGCTTTGTTTTGTGGGAATGGGTGATGATGCCTGACACACACTGTGTTTAACGCTTCAGAGCGGCATCAATCAGCAATTAGCTCGCTGGCAGTCGATCAGGGGCTGTTTGTGCTGCAGGAGCTAGTTTCATCAAAGTTGTGACAAGTGAGCAGACATTTTTAAAAACTAAGGTAATTTTTCTTGCTCATGTTTTTTTTTTTTTTACATATCTGACACAATTCAAAAATTTGCCGCAAACACACGTCATAGCATGTTTTCAGCAAGTGTACAGCAGAGAGACAGACCATTATTGAATTGTAATTCATGTCATGTATTACACTTATTATTATTACATTTATTACACAAAACTAAAATAAATCCCACACCTCACTGTTTATAGGGAGTACTGTATACCTTGGACAGTTTGATAAGGAACAGGACAGACAGATGCGGACTGATACACAATAAGGGCAGAACTTAAAGCAGGGATGTTATGTCACTACTTTTAACTTCTCGGTACCAGGATTCCCCACAGACTGAAAATATGTGGATTCAACAATAAAACTTTTCTCAAGTAAAGAGCTATAAGACGAACATGATGAGGATTTGACATTGTACGCCAATGGGGGCCACTTTAGCATCCCAGTGATACATCCTGACCGGGCTAAAGCAAAAGGACATCTTTTCTGAATCATCAAGTTACAAAGAGTCTACACTTACCACAAAACACTCACTCACTCGTTTTCTACTGCTTATCTGTAAAGGTCACGGGGCCAAAAGGGACATACAGAGAGAAACAACCACTCAGACTCAGACAATCAACCTAAACATGCATTTCTTTGGACTGTGGGAGAAAACCGGAGTACCCGGAGGAAACCCATGACCTTCTTGCGGTGAGGTAACAGCACTAACCACTATGCCGCTGTCCTGCCACCACAAACCAATGAATCCTTAAAGTGGTAGTACATGGGGTTGTGTGAGATACGTCAGTATCTATTATCTATACTATATATCGATATTATATATATATCTACCTAAAGTGAGTTTCCAACTTTTTCCCTTTCACATGTTGTGTTTAAGTCATTCACCTGGGCCAAGAAGAAACACAGTACATCTTGCTGTCATTGTGGGTGAACTGACCTTCCTCCTTTGTTGCAGGAAGACATACTGTTTGCTGCATCACCTCTTGGTTTTGTCTCCAGTCCTTGTATGTCTGGGAGCTAGATCTATAAAAACTGATTGCTTGCCTTCCTCTAACACCAAAGAGACACATATATTTTATTTTCTCTCTTTTATCCTCTCAGCCTGTCCTAGATGGACTGTTTCTGCAATTGAGAATTTCTGCCCTATTAGGCGACCCCATCTTTTACTAATGTTTTGGCAACTGCACTGGAACCACATCATTGAAAGACAGCGTGGCTATCTTCCATGCTAACCTCAGAACAGGCCAAATGCATTGGAGAGGACTGTGGCCTGAATCTACTGAAAAAAGGACTTGTATCTGAATACCAAGCTTAAATTAGTGATAGAACTCTAAACACCATACCAACAGACCACACAGTATGGAGGATCGAAAGGGACAGAATGAAATATATAAATAAATCTTTAAATAATTACTTAAATGTGTCATTAATTAATTAAAATGCCAGTTCATTTAATACAAAAATATATATAATTATTTCACTATTTAATTAATTATTTCATAGTACTGTTGCAGTGCTTCATGAATTAATTTTATCTGTCAAACTCACCCTTCAAAGTCAGTGGGCGGGGCTAACGCAAATTGAGTCTAATCGATTGCTTTGGACTGAAGCCTCTTTCAATGTTTTGAAAGACTTCCACTACGGACGACGTGCCTCAACTTTCTCGGGAGTTGTTGATAGACATTTTAGACCTTGCAGAGTATGTGGAAGCGGGACCTGCTGACCCAGAGCATGTAGCGTGTAAAGCAAAGGAATTTATTGAAGTTGTTGGCATTATTTCCACACTTTCCGACCAAGATTGACAGCAAATTTAGAAGAAGTACTCCACCGCTTCAGACACAACAACACACACAAGGACCGGGACGTTTGGCATTTAACATACCAACTGCAGTTCTGGAGCACCGAGTTCTTTCTGGTAAACCAGCTTGTCAAATTGCAGCAATGTGCGGAGTGTCATTGAAGACTATCAGGAGGCGCATGCAACAAGGTGGTCTAAGGTTTTTACACAAAATTCGTGAGTTTTTAGTTTATGAATTGCTGGTCACATCCGGATATTACGCCTAGTCTAACATTACTCGTTGTTAATGTTTTTTTTTGCAAGAGGTGTGCGTGTTCCAGGTAAGAATATGCCCAATGTGTATAATGTTCATAATATAATGAATGTTAGACTAGTTAGTATAATGTTAGACTAGGCGCAATATCCAGACGAGACCAGCTATTCATAAACTGAAAACTCATGAATTTAGTTTAAAAACCTTAGACCGCCTTGTTGCATGCGCCTCCTGATAGTCTTCGTTGACATTCCGAACATTGCTGCAACTTGATAAGCCGGTTTACCAGAAATAACTCGGTGCTCCAGAACTGCAGTCGGTATGTTAAATGCAGAAGGTCCCGGTCCTTGTGTGTGTTGTTGTGTCTGAAGCGGTGGAGTACTTCTTCTAAATTTGCTGTCAATCTTGGTCGGAAAGTGCGGAAATAAACTTCAATAAATTCCTTTGCTTTACACGCTACATGCTCTGGGTCAGCAGGTCCCGCTTCCACATACTCTGTGTTATGGCTCTTAGTCATGTATATAATGGTTTGTGTATTTTTGATGGATGTTTGTTGCTGTGTGCCCTCTTGGGCACAGGGGGTGCAGTCCACCGATGTGTGTGCGTGTGTGAGTGTGTTTTGTTTCCCTGTCTTCCTTGGGAGGACGTCGGACCGACTCCCTCTCGTTCTTCTCCTTCCACTTCCAACCGAGGGCCGTGTCGGGGAGTGTTGCTTCTGCAGTGCCCGGTGGCGGAATTGGGTCAACCAGTTATTATTGTTAATAATGTAAATACAAAATTTATTATTGTAAATGCACAAGTCGTCAAGTAGATGTAGGGGGGGGGCTGTATTTGTAAAACTGATTTTCTCTTGTTTATGGTTAGGGACGGTTACAATTTTGTTATTTGTTTTTTCCTTTTTGATTAGGTTAGATTTGAACACAGAATTCTTTTGTTTGTTATTATGGCCATGCCCCCCCGACGCCATCGCTACTTGTAGAACAATAAATGAAATTTTTAAGACTGTAGTGAAGTGTGTGAACAGCCTTACTTGGGAGCTGGGCGGAGGAGGGGGAACCTTTTTGTGTTATGTCCCGGTTCCCCTAGTCTGGGGCATAACACTCTGCAAGGTCTAAAATGTCCACCAACTCCCGAGAAAGTTGGGGCAATAGCCGCAATGTTTTGAAAGATTTCCAGGCTTCAGTCCAAAGCAATCGATTAGAGTCGATTCGCGTTAGCCCCGCCCACTGACTTTGATCGGTGAGTTTGACAAATAAATTTAATTCATGAAGCACTGCAACAGCACCATGAAATAATTAATTAAATAGTGAAATAACTATATATATTTTTACATTAAATTAATTGGCATTTTAATGAATTAATGACACATTTAAGTAATTATTTTAAAATTTATTTATATATTTCATTCTGTCCCTTACAATTCTCCATAATACAGACACAGTTTCAATGCTTTAAAAAAAACATATACACGAAAGATGTAAAGTACACGTCTTTGTCTTATGGAAGCCTGAACAATGACCCAATTCGTGCATGTCTAACAAGTAACTCGAAAACTAAAAATCAGCAATTTAACTGCCCTCTTTAGCTCAAAGATTCAAGTGATTCAAGTGTTTCTGGGTCTGATCGGGCACGGTCAGACTCTAAACTGTGCTGACAGCAACACTTCTGTATCACTGCAACAAGCTGAGAGTGAAGGTCAGCCAGCAGAAGAGTTTAAGCTGCTGTTAATTTGCTCTTTAAGCCCAGTGGGTCTCCACATCAGAACGCCCCAAATCTAAAGTCATCAGTGAAGCTGCTACTTACTAACTAATGAGAAAATACATTCCTGTTATAGTTCTAATATTTTACAAAGTCAATCCACTTTAAAAAATTTATACAGAATTTTGTTATTTCAAGTGGATTTCCTTTTTTCTATTATTTAGTCCACTCACCTTGCCTTATTAATATTTTATCAAATTGGTGGCTGGTTAATCTTCCTGTGTTTTGCAAAGATGTCAAGGTGACAGCGTGATATACACAGAATGTTTCATAAAAGCCATTAAAGGAATGGTGCAGTGAGCTGGTGTGTCACACATCTCCATTTCTCTCCCTCCTACCACCCAACTTTGTTTAATCCTCACTTATAGGAATCTGTTTTCCTTTGGGAACCATCCATCCGAACAGTCAGCACATGACACTAGTACAGACTGGTGACTAGACACTGGAGAGTTCTCTGTTTCTGTGCAAGTCTTCTGCAGAACACACACACACTCAGGTGCCAAGCTACTCTCCTGTCTGATGTTGGCCCTCTTTCAGTATCACGTTGTTTTAGTGAGCATCATTCAACCCTTGCTGAAGCCTTTGCCTCGCTCAAATGTCCTTAACAGACACTCAGTCCCCACAACCTCCTCAAGGGGATGTTTCACGGTGAGATTACATTGTACACATCAGATTCATTTAGCTGCCTGTAGTATACGAAAGAAAGAAACCGGCAAATATCAACAAATAGCTCTGTTTTGTTTGAGGTGAGGAAAAAGAAATACAAAACAATTTAATACAACTTTATGAGTGAGTGAATTTTGTGTAAACTCACTTTATGATACTATCATCTGCCTCTACTCTGTGTTTTTACAGCGGAATTATAATTGAGTAATCAATAAAAAATCTATGCTGATGCCTTTTACTTCCCACCACAAAAGATCGTGTCCTTGGGGCGCCGATGTCATAGTGGATCGTGCACATGCCCAGTAGACGCAATGCTACAAGGTCCTCATCTGTAACAGTAGTTCGGTTACAGCTGATGTCGATCCCAGTTCTCTCTCTCTCTCCACCATTTCCTGTCACTCTTCAAGCTTCCCTATCTGATAAAGGCAGAAAGGCCAAAAAAAAAGTTTCCTTTTGCACAGCTAAAAAAACAACAAAAAAAACAGGATGTTGAAAACTGGACTACAAGTGTGTTCTGTGGTTATTTTTTAAATCTAATGTGAAACAGTAGTACCTACACTGTTAGGGTTGGGTTTAGTATTCAGAGAAATATGTAATACAGTACAATGGATTTGCAAGATTGTGAGGAAACCCAGCAGATATTAACTGTTCACTTTAGCTGGGACTAGAACTGAAAACTACAAAGACAGCCCACACATAATAACTGTGGAAATATTTATTATTACACAGTTTTTTTTAGCCCAGACATTAGAGAATAAAACATTTTTAAAACATAAATAAACAACTTAATATGATTTTAAATTACATGGGCAGGTAGAGTGAGACCTCTAATCAGATGACAATTGCATCCCACATTTTGTCATTAGTAGACAATCATACGCACACACACAGAGTCAGATAAGTGGGATGTAGCCATGGCCCCTCTTTTAATCAGAGACAAGAAGCTGTGTGACCGTTAGCCTCTCATCATCCCAGCGGCCTAATGAAACATCTAGTGACACAGTTGGACACAATGTGTACAAAGGTGTTTGTGCTTGTGTGTGCACACACACACGCACCTTTTTCTTCTCACTCTCTTCATGTATCTACCTGCCACTTTGTCTTTTCACTTCAATCTGCTTTATTAACTGGGGTATTAGTGTGCTGTCTGTGTGTGTCTGACTTGTATATCTCATTATGTGTTGCAAGTAACAGCATGATGCTGAAACACCTCCTAGGGTCTGACTTCCATGTACTGTACTTGTCACTGAAAAACAAGCTGCCCCCGCCTTCTCTCAGTTGACCTCACCCCCTTCAGTTTTTTGTCCTCTCATAAAAGGCCGGTCCTCCTTTTGATCCCTCGTCCCCTCCCCAGTGTCTGTAGTTCCCTGTTCCATCTGTTCTCTTCCGTACCTTACTATATCTTTTTCCAGTACAACAACATGGTCATGTTAGTTGCAAAACTCTGCGGCTTTACATTTTCTATTGAAGAAAAAAAAAGCTCACACTTCAGTGTCTTTACTGTGATAAGCAGAACAAACCTCAATACCAGTACTTTCATAATTAGAAACTCAGAGAGATAATAAAGCGGTTTGTGCCCTGCAGACAAAGCTTTTTAATGTATAACAGATTAAGAAGTGTTTTGTTTACAATAACAGCTTATAGAAACAACAATAATTCTAAAAAAAAAAAAGAGAACATGTTCAGTTCACCCAATAGAGGAAATGTCTGATGTAATAAATGATCCTCAGACAAGAAGAGGTCAAAATAGGCATTATTGTCTGTCCGTTGGTGACCATGTTGAGTTACACAACACTGAAACTGTGTTAGTACCAGCTGTCTATCACCTGTCTATGTGCTGTATTTCTATGGGATATTGTCTCTGACCAATTTTTGGTCAAGATGACGTTTTGGCCAGATTGTAGTGCAGCACAGATACATGTTACTCAGGGTAAAGTAAGAAAATAAACAGAAACCATAGCAACGGTCCAACAGACCAAAATCTCAGCACTTCCTGGTACCAAAAAAGCTAATTTTGGGGCTAGAAAAAGCAAATATAGATTAAAAGAACAGGTAGGACATATTCATTCATCTTGTTCTGCTTATCGGTTTCCAGGTCGTGGGGAGTGCTGCAGTCAATCCCAGCTCACATTGGGTGGGGGCGGGGTACACCCTACACAGGTCACCAGTCCATCGCAGGGCCAACACACAGAGACAGACAAACACTCACACTCAGACCTACAGACAATTTACAGTCACCAATTATCCTAAAAATGCATGTCTTTTTTGTCAGTGGGAGGAAACTGGAGTACCTGGAGGAAACCCACGCAGGCACGGGGAGAACATGCAAACCACTTTTTTGTTATGGGGCAACAGCGCTAACCACTAGGCCGGTGTACTGCCCGGTACCACGATGTGTACAATGATAGCTCCACATTTGAGTATAAACTTCTTCAAGGGGTTATTTGTAGGTTAATCGTTGCTTCAGTCTTTATAATATCAGAGGTTACAATACGTCGTGTGAGCAGAGTTGCAATTTCAGTTGTCAGAGCTAAATGGAGGCTGCAATGTGTCACTATCAGAAGTCGGTACAAGACAGACTGGTAGCGCAACTTCAGTAGCAGAAAAATTGTGGCAGGGAATTACCATTCCCATCCCACAGCATGTTTATCCAAACAACTAATATTGTTAGTTATTAATATAATTATCATATGTATTGGATTATTTAGATTTTTCTTTTCTTAGATTTTTGATAGATTGGTTTTGAGTGATGTGCATCTTAAGAGATAAATTGTATGTTCTGATTGGGAGTATGAATGTTTTGGATGTGTTTTTGCTGATATCCGACGTGCCGATATTTCACAACTAATTTGGCCAATAAGAGATGTCAATTTTTTCCCTGTGTTTATCAACTGGAAAATGCATTCATTAAAAGCAAAGCCTAAAATTACTTAATAAGCTTTTCTTATGTAAAATAAAATATTTACTTTAACTTACACCATGGCAAACATAATTTATTTATGACAATTGTTTTTACTCGAAACAATTAAGATATGTACATCCTATCTTACTTATAACAGACTTGGATGATGTTCCTCCTAAGATAACCAGAGCAATGAGGCAATTTCACAAGTGACTAGTAAACATCACTTCTTTTGACAGGTACATGTGAAGTGCATTGTACAACTGTGAGACAATTTCTCATCAATTAAATTTAAGTGTACTCTTCATCAGTAAATATGCTGTGTATGTACATTATTAATATTGCTATTACTGCTGCTGGTAGATGCACATGACATTATGACATCTGTGGAATTCGGCCGATTATTTCATTGGTTTTGCAGATATCGGACCCTGGATATATATATATATATATATATATATATATAGATAGATAGATAGATAAACGTGAAAATGTGTGTATTGTATTCTGAGTTATTTATCAAATACTAGATTACTTTATTTTGCTGCATTCTCTGAACATCTGTCCATTCCACACCATCAGATCTGTACTGCAGAACCCCCTGCTACCCTGAAAAAAGATATATCTCTGGTGTGCTAATCAGGACTGCATGATGCACCATCCACTAAGTCCAAGGAATGTACATTCAAACCATCCCAGGACTGTGTGTTTGGAAAGGATTTTTAACTATAGCTACATATTACTTCACACTTTATGTGAGATAATATATAACACAGCATGATGCTGTATTAAGATGTGTATCACACCCCTCTGGCTATAAGAATGTAGACAGATTGATAGCATCAGCAGAAGAAAATACAATAGAAACAGACACACACACACACACACACACACAAAAGGAAAGGCTTTTTGTTTTCTACTTCAGAGAATATTTTGTACATGGATTTATGTATTCAAACATACAGTGCACGAGTGTGTGTGTGTGTGTGTGTGTGTGTGTGTGTGTCTACGGGGCTCATAGTTTCTCTCATTTTCGGTATCACATCCTAATGTGCTTTATTTGTATGAAGCAAGTTTACAATTGCTGTACAAACAAATATAAAAATAAGAATAACAATATTTCAAAGTCAGAAAGAGAACACAACTCCTTCTGTTTCCTCTAGTAAAGACAAGGATGAGGATGTCGCTCTGTGGTGATGAATGGCTGCTGTATTGTGTAGTGCCAATTTCAGGATTGTCGTCTTATCACAGCGACACACTCGCTCCTGTTAAGCAGAGCAGAAGTGCTTCTCTCTCTCTTCTTCTCTGCTTTCTCTCCTTCTCTACCCCCTGCAGAGAGCCTTTGATGCTGATCCGATACATATTTCCCCCACAATGCCTCAGCAGTCTGACGTCTGATAGTTGCATAACCATCAAACTAGGCAAGTAGGGTGTCCTCGCTTGTCTTGATCTTTTTTCACTGGCTCTTCGCATACACTTCCCATGCACACAAACACACACATATCTTGTACTTGAGTGTATGACAGAGGGGTTTGGGCGTGGCGGGGCGGGGGGGCATCCATAGAAGTCTATTTCCATCTGTCCAGGCTGCCCCACCACCCATCCCACCGCCCCACCAACCCATCCTTCTCATCCCGAAACAGACAATCACAGAAGAGAGAGCATGACACAAATCTGGAGGAACAAAGTCAGCGAAGAGAAACAGAGCAGGGAGCTTCTAATAAAAAGCACACGGAAGGAAGGAAAAGGAGTTGCCATATTTACACCACGGTTTAGTGGAAGTGTGGTTTGGGTTTCCTGTCAGTGGAGCCTGGATTAGCCTTTCTTTCCTCCTCTCAAAAAAAGTAACTTGGCTACTACATCAATTCTTTCAGAGCCGTCATACATTCATTGCATGCTTCTTTCATTCACTCTTTCAGACACACTGGTTAGTGTTTACGCATGGATAGTAACTCCTCAGTGCTGGGAACAGCTTTGTAATGAATAGTGTTAAGATTCTTAGGTTCAGTTAAGGTAAAAGGGACAGGTCATTGCACTTACTGAGTTTTCAAGGTTGACAGGGAACATGTGTTATGCGGTAAGGCTTTCAGTCATCACAGCTACCATGACTGTGGTTAGTGTGACATAAAATCCTGTTAGTAGTGTTGTTTGCATTATGTACAGTAGCTGACTTTTCTTGGATGCGGATGCCGGTTTGATCTCCACAGAGCTGCTGTCTGTTCCTGGACATCCTAATTCACTGTAGAAGACAGCTGGATACCTGAACAGACCAAAAGACCTGGAAGTGGTTTTGTCCCACGTCTTTTATAGCAGGGGAAGTGTGTCTCTATGAGTTGGGATTGGTTGAAATATCAAATTGAGACATCTCAGGCAGAGGTACTTATTGCAAGGCGCATAGAGAAAATAATGAGCTGCTCAGTGTTAACAATTGTCCCCTCACCACTGACACTGACCTACGACACTCATTGTTGAAACCTTCCCTCCCAGTTTAACCTCAGTTTTTTCCTTATCTGAACAGTGTTTACCCCATCTGCTGGCGATAAAGTTGTCTCCAGACGGCACTAGCAGTCATAATAATGGCTTTACAGTGACCACTGTGCTACACTGTGAAGACTTTATGATCTTCCCTGTTGGAGTGTATGTTAGGCATAAAAAATAAGAATACACTGGGAAGTAATAGCAGTACTTCCCGGTGGTTCTTTGTGAAACTCCGCTGCAGTTCCTGCTTTTCCGTCTCTCTACACTGCACGCATGCAGGCTACAATGACAGGTTTAGACATTTGTTTTCAGGTTGAAGTTGAGACCTACATAGCACCAAAGGACTGAGTTCCAACACTTAGCATTTTACAACCTCTGCTTTTCTCATCCAGAAAATCTATGATTTAATTAGTGAAAATTATACTTCTGAACATGAGCTACGTTTAAGTGTTATAAACTGTTGCTCATCTTTGACTTTATTTTCTGCAATAATCATAAAGCAAATGGTAAAATCCTACTGGTCCTTTGTCGAGGGAGCCTGGGTATGGCTATCTTCCTGGTTGTCATTTAACTGGACACAGCTGGTAACATCGGCCAGCAACAGGTTTGTGATGTCCATCCCAGCTGTGGCCCTTGGGCTGTGATTTCTACTACTAGAATACAGAAACTAAATTATTTATGATACTCTCAGCAAGCTACTGTGAGTTGTACAATATGTGACTGGAGCAGTCACTGTTTTTTGTGTTTTTTCTCTTTTTTAGTGAATATTCTCTCACCAAGTGCCAATATAACAGTTTCTGCTAGGCAGGCACAATAGTTTCAGTGGTCACTGTGTCTCAGATGAGTGTTGTACTGTTTGCACTTTGTATGTTGTTGCTGTAATTATATTCACATTTCATGTGTACAAAATGGTTGTTTAAAAGCTTTACAATTGGTCATGTTGCTCATATTCCTTTCAGAATTTTATTCTATAGAAGCACTTTTCTATGAGATTGTGGGGGATAGATAGATATTGAGCCCATGCTGTGAAAGTCTTATGTTACTGTCGCCCCAGCAACACACTGTCACACATCCAAAAAAGTAAATATGTGTAAATATCACACTGTCAAAGAGAGTATAAAAGAAACAAAACTCTACAAGATATAAGTATTAACATACTTGTACTTGTACTAGACTTTTTTTTCTTTCTATCAATCTATACATTAATGGAAAGATGCTCCGACATCTCTGTCAGTACGCATACTGGTCTATGTCGAAACAATCACATGTAAGACACATAAGGACATAAGATTCATCCCAGCCTGTCAAATCCGTTTTTGTTTTTTTGTTTGCTTTTGTTGTTCTTCGTTATCCTCTTCCCTCCCTTTGATCCCTTATGTGCACTTTCTCCTTCCAAAATTGGATTTCTAATAAACTTAATGGCAGCATGTTGGCCAACTGAGACCAGCCCACTTACAAGAACAACCAGGGAAAGATGTGTTTGTTTGGAGGGGCATATGTCTTTATTTGTTTGTGTGCTCAAGCATATGCACACAATTTTATTTTGTGTACTTTATTTGATACCTCTGTCTGCAGCTTTGGTGCTACTGAAAACATGACAGTCCAAATATTCTGGCACTGTCCGACTGCTGTGTGTGTGTGTGTGTGTGTGTGTGTGTGTCTGTGTGTATTACAGACAGAGAGAAAGCCCAGAACTGTATTTTAATGTTTGCTTGGATTTGTTTTCTCCTGTCAGTGGTTTAAGAAACAGCAGGTAAATCCACAGCAGCAACTGTGCCAGAGCCCTGAGCTGCATCCAGATTAGCCTGCTCACACTCACACACACACACACACACACACACACAAGCACACCAACACAGACCCACACCCACACCCACACACAGAAGCACACAGTGTTACAAATGCCACACACACATTATATCATTACATATTCACGCCAGTGGACTGATATGTACACTCTAAATAGGCACTCTGTCTTTATCACTTACTCACAATAATTGGACACATAATGCATTCTCTGAAGTTGTGAGGACGATTTAAAATGTCTTCACATACATGGAAGGACAAGCACACGCACGCTGAGCAGTGAAATTACTATGTACACAAAACTCTTACAGCATGTCTATGCATGGTAAAGTAACTTGTGTCTATAAAACACACAAACACATGCACAAACTTCTTTGATCCTTTAGCTCTACTCTATTTTTGGTGATTCGCCATTTACCAACCACCATATTACAATGAATGGAATAAGAACACAGCTATGCATTTAAAGCAGAAAATTAATTATCAGTGTCTTAATTAGCATATTTAATTAATGCCTTGATTCAATAATGTCATTATGTTGTGTATTATGGTCTTACCATCTTGTATAAGTTCCACTGCATTACAACAAGAGAAGCACTTTTAAGACTGTGCAGAGTTGTGACAAGTGTCATTGTTGGTCGTTAGAGGTGTGTGTCTGTACGTGTCTTATGTCATGTACCTACTCCGATGCAAGACCATTGACTCAAACACTGTGAAAGGCCAGTAATGAATCGCATTAATTTAATCATCACATCTAATTAATCTTCACACCTCAACTCAGCAGGGAGAGGTTGGGGGTTGGGGGGCTGAAGGGAGAACAAGAATATATTACCTTGAGTAATGTCCCACTTGGTATTAACCTGCATTTAGGGTGACACGTCACGTGTAGCAGAACTGCACAGAATCCAGGTCACAATTTTGCCTTCGAGTGATTACAAAAACAAGATAATCGAGATAAGACTATTATTGTGCTGTTGCCCATTTCACAGCAATCAGTCCCGAGTGACTACATGAAGCACGGTCTATTGCAGAGGAGATGAGAGGAGATAATTGTACTGTAACTGTAACCGTGTGAAGCACATTTACTGCAATACTGTGGTTAAGGGAAGTACTTTTACTATGATTATTACAGGAAGTTCTTTTACTGTGATAATAATTTTATAAAGAGTTTGGTCTAGACCTGCTCTATATGTAAAGTGCCTCGATGTAACTTTGTTATGATTTGGCGCTATACAAATAAATCTGATTTGATTTGATTTGATTTGATAAGGGCATAAAGGAGGGTATGCATTAGGGCTTGGCCAATGTTACTGCTATTGCCCCACCATAAGAAGGCTGTGGGTTCGGTTCCCGGGCCTGGGGCCTTTCTGTGCCGAGTTTGCATGTTCTCCCTGTGCCTGCATGGGTTTCCTCCCACCATCCAAAGACATGCATGTTTGGTTTAATTGTTGACTCTAAAAATGTCTGTAGGTCTGAGTGTGAGTGGTTGTTTGTCTCTGTCTGTCTCTGTGTGTTGGCCCTGCGATGGACTGGCGACTTGTCCAGGGTGTATCCCGCCCTCACCCAATGGCAGCTGGGATTGGCTCCAGCACCCGCCGTGAAATGGATAAGCAGTTAAAGATGAATGAATTAATGAATTACTGTGGCAACCTGTATGACAATCAGTACAGAGCAGTTCAGATCCAGCCCTCACTCTTCTTCAGCTCCATCCTCTCTTCCAAACATGGTTTCCTCTGGTGTTTTACAAACCAAGATGGCTGAAATTACTGAAGTCAAGGAGGGTTCAGAACAGCACCTCACACAGCAGGTTTGGTGATATAAGTGCACAAAGTTGATCCCCAACCGGACTGACTCTTTGCAACAGGGCATTTCTTTGGACCATGCCTGGAGCTACAGTGAGTGCTGGGTCGACCCTCTCTCTCATGTGATATTAATTGTTCAAAATTTTCTCGATCAAGGTGAAAGATAGACGTTGATTGCAGAGGAGGATTAATTTTTTTTATTAATTAATTTTATCCTCAGTTTCTTACAATCTTGTAGTTAAAAGAGAGATATCATTTTTTTTATCTTTCTTCTTCGTAAACATTTTTATATATCAATTACTATTATAATTAAAAACACCAACAACAATTCCAAGCAGCATAGTAAATCCCTACAAACTGCTACATAATGCTGTAGTATCATTGTTTTTAGGCTATACTATAAAATTGCATATATTTCAGCTGTATTTATTCAGACAGTTGTATATTATTTGTTATTTTATAGCTTTATTTAGTTTTTTTTTCATTGGTTTCCTGTTGAAATGTATTTCAGTTGAAGAAAGTCCACTGTTAGGAAGCTTTCTTTAAAAACTTCCATAAATATGCAGTATTTCCAAAGTCAATGAATAATTGCATTAAATAATCGTGATCTCAATATTAATGAAAATAATTGTGATCGCCATAATTTATAAGCCCTACTGGAGCCCCATCGCCATTTAAATGAGTCTAGCTGTCAAAGATTTTTTAGGGGCTACTGGCCACAGTGATGGGTCAATGAATTACCAACAAGATTGCAATGTTAGAAAGGAAAACTAGGAATTTCCATCTGTCAAGGTCTTATATTGTTAGAAAACCAGGTACTTTATGTGTGTGGTTGTCACCACACAGTCACGTTAAACAGCATGCAGGTTACGAAGACTTGACTTGTGAATTGTGTATTTGATTTAAACAAAGGGGAGCGCTGGCCATTATCTTCCTTCAGAGAGGAGGGTAAGAAGATCAAGACGATCCTTGTGCAACATCCATCTTGGGTCACTTTCAGGTTATGTGCACTCACTGGTTCTTAATAACAAGGTTGCCACCAAACAAGGTCATACTGTGTTTAGACATAAAATCAGAGCACTGTCCAAGCAGCAGAGATTGTTCTACAGTGACGTAGTACACCCTTAGCAGAGTTTGTCCCTGATCGTATGTTAAGGCTAAACCACTAACCCAGGGCAGAGAAAATAAAGCTCCACATTCTTTCCAGTGAGAGAAGGAAACAGGGGACTGCCTGCACAAACTCTCACACTCCTTTTATGATAGCCTCCAGTTGCTTCCATCACAGTAAGCCCTTTATCCCCTCCACCGTATTATCAACAATAATGATTAATGTGTGTGTGTGTGTGTGTGTGTGTGTGTGCATGTGTGTCTGGGTGTGTTCATCTGCAGTGAAAAATGTAGATTGTGGTTTTGACATTGCAAACCTTCAAAACCAAGGTATCAAGATGGCGGTGAGAGGTGGCACTAACACTCTGTACAATAACCTGCCATGTTGGCTGTGGATGCAATGCCATAAGGAACCCCAAAACCAGACATTAAACGAGCTCCTCCCTCCAGGGTTCATCTTTCTGGTTTTTTGTCATTTGTCAATTATGTTATGGGCGAACAAAACTCTGATTATATCTAGATTTAAATTGGTCATAATGTATTTATAAAGCATTGATTGAGACTTGATTTGCATTTAACAAACTGTTAATAGTTTAATAATTATTTTTCTTCTGCCCTGTGTTTATTTCCAGTATCCTTAATTTAAAATGACTCAATAGGCATAGAGTTTGCTGACAAAATAATCCCAGATTCCCATGTTACACATTTCCTCCACTTTCATCTTCTTTGCTGCAGACAGTCCTGGCCAGAGGCCAGAGTCTACAGGCTGAAGACCAGCGCTCCTCGCAACCAGAGACTATGAATTAAAATGAAGAGCTTTAAAGCTGCATTCTATCTAATGACCATCACAGGTCAAATCCAGAGGTTGTAAAAAGGAGTCTAAATGAGACTTGCTTTTCTTCTTACTTGATTTATTACTTCAATAACCATTTCCTAATAAATTTATGGTCTCAGTCTAGTTGAAATTTTTTTCATTTTTAAATGACAGTCCCATTTATAGGAAAATAGACACATCTTTCACACTGTTTTACATGATCAGGTGTGTCTTTTTCACCTTGTTATTTCTGTCCTCTTGTGTAATTGTGAGACCAAAGACTAAATTTCATATTGTGGAGAAAAAAGTGGACAGACTAATTCACTAACTATCTAAAGTAGGTTGTACCTCACATTGTGACTAACATGGTGACTTGCCTGACACTCAGGATAGAGCAGAGAAGGTCAGATCCAGTACTCACTCCTCCTCAGCTCCATCTTCTCCTTCAAACACAGTGTTTTCTTGTTTCAATAACTCAAGATGCCCAACCTGGCAGCGCGGCAGCATAGGGGTTAGCGCTGATTGCCCCACAATAAGAAGGTCTTGAGTTCAGTTCCAAGCCTGGGGCTTTTCTGTGTAGAGTTTGCATCTTCTCCCTGTGCCTGCGTGGGTTTTCCTGCCCTCGCCCAGTGTGAGCTGGGATTGGCTCCAGCACCCCCCGCAAACCGGAAACAGATAAGCGGTAGAAGATGAATGAATGAATGAAGATGCCCAACAGCAAACGTACAAACCAGAGGCTTCAAAATTGCAAGGAAACCAATGGGCTACATGACAGTGACGATTGGGGGAAATTATTTATATGTGTCACAAAACCTCTGCCGCATTCAACGATGAAGTGTAATTTGGCAATCAATCTAGGCAGACAGAGTATAACCTGACACTTGATTGATTGTCGAAGGCATAAAACTGCATTTGATTCTACTCTAGTTTGTAAATATTTTAACAAGAGTCACTGAAGTTCTTCTAGGTTATTTTATGACGTAGAAAATATTACATGTTATTTATTTTATAATGACAGCATTTTGGATCAAGGCAACCAGCAAGAATTAAAGTGTTGTGACTAAGTACTGACCACTGTTATCGGTGTACATGTGAGAGTGAGCGAGACAGACCAACACTGAGCATCTGTGTGTCTAATGGTGATGAATGGTGCCGCCTCACCAATGTCCCAACGGATGTAGATGCCGCTCCTCGCTCCCACCCCCGCCTCCCCTCCGGGCTCGCATACTCATTAATTAACAGGAATTAATGGTTTATCTGCAGCCAGTAAATAAAAGATTGTCAGCTCGGCTGCCGATCTACTCCGCCTCTTATCAAATAGTGTGAAAATGTCAAACCAGTTGAAGCCAAATTAGCCGGGGCAAACACATCACCCTCAATCCCTGTCAGAAATAATCAGCAGGCCGCCAGATTAACACACATACCGCTTGATCCCCCCACCCCAAAAGAGAGAGAGAGAGAGAGAAAAAAAAAGAAACACATGCACATTTTCACATTTGTGGTCAAAAATATACACAATAACACCTACACTAAACTTATTTGTGGACTTGCATATATATCAACATTCACAAGCATAGAAATACATATATAATTGTTCAAATTCTATACACACAGATGCACAAAGAGTTACACACATAGGTCACATATGAGCACACACCATTAGGGTTGCTCTGTTGAGTCCTGGCTGTAATTTAAAGATAAGCCAAGGTTGATTCTTTGTAACCTGGACCTGGGAAGAGATTCCCTCTGGTTGCAGCTGGCTATTTGGAGAATCAGCCCCAGTGAATATACACACACATGCACACACACACACCCACAAACAAAGGCGCAGGAGGTAGAGGGACAAAGAGTCGGGCATCTGTAGTGAGACAGAGCACCACTACATGAAGCCCTGTTGGAACATGTGTCTCAAATAGGGCGGCTGGTGTTTGCACTGACCCGCTCCAGCTGTGATAGAAAGTCTGTGCACAGTGAATGGGCTATTACTGCTGGGACCCACAAAGACAGAGGAGGAGCTAAGCGGTGTCCTCAAAACTCCACGGAGACACTCAGTGGGCCCGCTGAGCTTGATCACCCTCTCAAACTCAATCAAATCTCTGATTGAGTCTCACAGAAGAAAGAGGGGCAGGGTGGTGGATTAGAAGAGGATGGAGTCGGGGAAAAGTCAGAACGAAAAAGAAATATAGCAAGAAGTCTGTCCCCTGGGATGTCCCATGCCCCATTTAGAGATACAGGATCATGATCTCTGCATTTGATTCCTCCTCAGACCTCGCCTCTAAGACTTTGCTTGGGCTAATAAAGGCTTCTGAGAACTATCCTAGCCTTATTATCCAATGTTTTACGCTATGACTAGATCATGTAATTCAAGTTATTGTCATTAATTGCCATTGTCTGTATGAGGCTCTGAAGTTCTAAAATTCATGATATTAAATCATGGCCCTATTTCTCTTTGTTTTTGTGAATTGATTCTTTAATGTATATTCTAAATTAAGCTTTTAGACTATAACTTCACTGAACAACGACAACTATGGCCACAAGTAGCAGACACTGGACAAACTGACACTGAATTTAAAGACTCACCACAAGACAAAATGACAGAGCTGTAATGCAATCCATCCTTTGAGTTACAAAGACTGCTGGTTGAACCATTGGTCTGCTTTCGAGAGAGGAGTCATGAACACAGTATAGAGCCACACAACAACTCCTACAGTATCTTAAATGTACAGTATGTAACTTCTGCCGCTCATCTCTTTAAATCCACACAATAACAAAAGACACTGTTCCGTTGATGTTTCTTTCAGTGTCAGAGGCTTAGGGGGTTTTTCCCTGGAGCTCATTCAACCACTAAGGCCTCCTCCTCTCCACAACAAACAGTCCAGCTGATTAAAACCAGGAAAAACACTGAATCAAACAGTTTTGCATTAAAAGTCTGTGTTTACAGGACATCAGGGAGAGTTTTGGAGCTGAGCCTGGTGAACCTTTGTTTCCCTGATAACTTATTCAGATGTTCAGAAAGTTTTTACCAGGAGCAGAATTATCCACAGAGGTCTCCTCCTCTACATAACAAAAAAGACCAGGGGATTAAAACCAGTTGAAACACAGAATAAAGCAGTTTCACATTCAAAATTAGTGATTCATAGACTTTCTTCAGCAGACCAGGACATCGAAAAGTAGATGAGAGCTGAGGTCTCTAACATTTACACAGCTATATTTTCTGATAACCTAAGATCAAAATGTCTGATGACAAAAATCCTTCATCTGGTTCAGGCTGATAGTTGAAAACCAAAGTTGTAAAAAGTGAATCTTGACCAGAATCCTGACACGTGTATTGTTGACAGGCACCAAAATGAAAAGGTTATGATGATTAAATCCCCTGGTCTTTGAAAGAGGGAATTTGAAAATCGCTGGAGTCATGTAAGCACAAAACTCAGCAAATAAGTAAGACTTTAATATTGAAGAGTAACTTTCATTTTCCTAAAATATACTAACATTAATCACCTTTTGTTACTGATCCGAGAGTAAGTGGGGATGTTGCTGCAGTACCCCTGACTGTATTTAAATTTTGAATGGTGAGAGAAGGAGTGTGTTATTCATGCACCTTAAACAAACTGGTGCTGTCGGCTGTGTACAGTCCACAGAGCGAATATTCAAAAGCCAATAGCAATCTAACCCTGCTTGCTATTAGTATGGGTAAAGAGCAGGGATGGTGGTGCGAGTGGTGAGAAATGTTTGATGAGTCAATCCACAACCTGGAAAGAAACAAGTTGAAATATGCAGATGAGGCTGGAGTATGGAAAGAGAGGAAGAGAGGTCTCTTTCAAGTGTGAGTCCGATACTTTGGATTGGGTTTGCTGGGTAAACAGGTGAGGCAAACAAAAGCCCCTGGGTAAATGACAAACAGGAATATGAGCAGTCGAAGGAGCCGAGCTACTCAGCGATTTATACTTGTGTACACTGCATTGGCTGCTGCGTGTCTTACATTGAAATCTCCCTCAGCAGACAGCAGAGCTCAGCATTAAAATGTTCAGTGAGGGAATGCACAATGGCGTCATCATGTCATTTGATGAAGACCAAGAGATAAAAGGGGATTATTAATCCATTATTGTTAAAGTTTGTTATTGTTCTACAATGCATATTCATACAGCATTCACTAAAACTGAAAATAATCTACTGTTTAATTTTATGGAAATGCAGACGTGACACAGATTGCAGTTTGAAAGACTGCAGCTTTATTCAGCTTGGTTTCAGTGTTGCTCAGTCAGAAAGTTTCCCTCCTCCAAAAAGTAGTTGGTAATTTATCAGAAAGAGTGAGCAAGTCAGTCAGTCAGCAGAGTGTCTACAGTACTATATGTCCAATCAAATCAAATCAAATCAGATTTATTTATATAGCACCAAATCCTAACAAAGTTACATCAAAGCACTTTATACATAGAGCAGGTCTAGACCAAACTTTATGGAGTTGTTAAAGAGACCCAACAACAACCTCCAAGAGCAAGCACTCTGTGACAGTGGCAAGGAAAAACTTACTTTAAGAGGCAGAAACCCCAGGCAGAATGGGGCCCAGGGAGGGCAGCCGTCTGCCTCAACTGGTGGGGTTGAGAGAGGGAGAGATGGGGGGCAGAGAGAGAGAGGGAGAGAGAGCGAAAGAGGTGCTTAGTGCAACCCCCAGCAGTCTAGGCCTATAGCAGCACAACAAAAAGAAAAACAGTAATTACACTTTAAATCTTTTACTGTAAGATTTTTCATATAAGAAGGTTTTAAGCCTGATCTTGAAAGAGAGTCCACCTGCCAGTGAGTTACTGGGAGTTGGTTCCACAGAAGAGGAGCCTGATAGCTGAAAGATCTGACTCCCGATTTACTCTTGGAGACTCTAGGAACCACAAATTAACCAAACAGCGAAGTGACCTAATGGGACAATAAGGAACTATGAGCTCTCTGAGATATGATGGAGTTTGGTCATTAAGAGCCCTGTTTTTTAGGAGAAAGATTTTAAATTCTATTCTGAATTTTACTGGGAGCCAATGAGGAGAAGCTAGCACAGGAGAAAGGTGATCTCTTCTGGTTCCAGTTAATATTCATGCAGCACCGTTCTGAATCAACTGAAAGCTTGTCAGAGAATTGTTGAGAAATCCTGATAGTAATGACTTACAGTAGTCTAGAGGTAACAAATACATGGACTAGTTTTTGTGCATCCTCTTGAGACAGGATGTTTCTGAACTTTGCAATATTGCGTAGGTGAAAGAAGGCTGTCCTAGAGACCTGTTTTATATGAGGGACAAAGGACATGTCCTGATCAAAAATGACTCCTAGATTCCTAACAATGAGCACCTTTACATGCACAGTTAGGTCGAGCTATGGTTATAGCGTGATAAAGCCATCTCATCAGACTTCTGTCCTTGTCCCAGTATACATGTAAAGGAGTGAAATCGATTTATTTATTGAAATCATATCGCCTCCGCTACGACAGGTGGTGATATGCACTCTTTCAGCTTATGGGTAATGGGCCACTACTATTTGACCTATGACGTCAAAGACCACAACAGATGTGGAAAGAAAAAAAGAACAGTGAGCTGGCAAGTTAGCGACACAGAGGTAGACTGGCACGATGATGGACAACCACCTTGCAGCTTTTGCTGCTCTGCCATGTTCGACGCATTAGCACTTAGCCAGCTTCTTTTGTCTGACAGCCTACGTTTACGCTTACATTTTAAATGCCGTTCGACTTTCGGGTCATAGCTTAGCACGAAACTTTAGCACATGCGCAGATCAACTCTTCAGGCTCCAGTCCGACTGTCCGTATACATGCAGCAGTAGATCGACTTTCAATCACATTATCTGGGTGTGTTAGTCCGACAAATTTAAATTCGATTTCAGTCGAGCTAACATGTTTACATGTAGTTTAAAAGTCCAGTTTTGGACTAAAGCAATAATTCGGTTTTCTTAGGTGTCATGTAAAAGTGCTTAGTGAAACTGGATCCCAAAGTAATGCCTTCCAGAGTGGTTAGGTGATCAGATAATGCTTCTCTAAGGAGCTTAGGGCCAGGTGCTGAGTTCAGAAGTAAAACGTTGCAGGTCATCCAGGTCTTTATGTCTGTAAAACATGCCTGAAGTCTGATTAGCTGATTAGTTTCATTCGGCTTCATTGACAAGTAAACTGAATATCATCTGCATAACAGTGAATAGTGATGCTGTGCTTCCGTATAATATTGCCTAAGGGAAGCATATATTGGGTGAAAAGGATTGGTCCAAGGACAGAAACCTGTGGAACTCCATGATTAACTAAAAGGCATAAGGAATAGTGATTGTTAACATGAACGAAGTGATATCTGTCTGATAAATATGACTTGAACCATCTTAGTGCGGTCCCTTTGATCCATATTTCATGCTTTAGTCAATGGTGTCAAAAGCAGCACTAAGCTGTAACAGGACAAATATGGAGGCCAATCTGTTTTCTGAAGCCATTACAATGTTGTTGATAACTTTTACCAGTGCTGTTTCTGTGCTATGATTTACTCTAAAACCTGACTGAAACTCTTCAAATAAGACATTACGATTCAGATGTTCACATAATTGGCTTGCAACTGCTTTTTAAAGAATTTTTGAAATGAAAGGGAAATTATATATTGATCTATAACTAGCCAAAACATCTCATCAACATTAGCGTTTTAGAGGAGAGTTTTATTAACTTGAAAGGCTGTGGTACATAACCTAAAGATAAACTCACATTGATCAGATCCAGACTATGCATGTAAATTGTTGGGAAAACATATTTAAATAACCTGGTAGGTATCAGGTTTAAAAGACAAGTTGATGGTTTAGATGATGAGACTCGAAGAGATTTAAAGGTATAGTGAATAGTGAACAGTACCGAATAGTAGGAGCTTCTGGTAATGCAAAGAGCTCTTTTATATGTTTTTAAGCTTTCTTTCCAGTTTAAGTAGAATTCATCTACATTACTGGACCACCACTTCTTTTCCAATTTAATTAACGTTTGCTTTATGGCATGAATTTGAGGGCAATACCAAGGTGCCTCCCTTCTTTTTTTCATTACTTTCTTTTTCACAGGAGCCACAGAATCACGATTTGAACACAGTGAAGCCATAGTTCTATTCACAAGGTCATCATTCTGTGTAGTCCTCTATTGACTTTAGACATGGCAGTTTTGCAAATAATGTCTGAATATTCTCCTTAAATTTGGCCATAGCATTTTCTGATAAATTCCTATAGCTGAATGTATTCCCAGATGCTTTGCAGCCATTTATTGGAAGCTCAAATGTTATTAAGTAGTGGTTGGAGAGAAGAGGGTTGTGGGGAAATATTATTAATTGGTCAATTTCAATGCCATATGTCAACACCAGACCAACTGTGTGATTGAAACAGTGAGTAGGTTCCTTCACATGCTGGGAAAAGCCAACTGAGTCCAGGAATGACTTAAATGCAGAACTTAGACTGTCACTGACAACATCTACATGAATACTGAAATCACCCACTATAAAGATTTTATCTGTACTAAGTATTAATTCTGATAAGAACTCAGAGAACTCCGACAGAAACTCTGAGTAAGGACCAGGTGGACGATATCCTGTAACTAGCAGAACTGGTTTTTCAATTTTCCAGTTTGAATGAGAGAGACTGAGCGTAAGACTTTCAAAATCTTTATAACCATTGGTTATAGACATTGGTTCTACATTGGTTCTGTTCTATTCTGCGCAGGTAACCGACTGACTGAGGCGCAGAGAAGAGTGTTAAACTGCAGCTCTGCCTCCTGGTCTGGACTCTGGAATGTCATGGTTTTAACTTTCTAGTAAATCCAGTCAGATTCCTAGATACAAGAGCACCGTGCCTCCAACTTATTAACTCTATGAACAACCTGCATTTAAGACATGTACCATTATCACTGAAGGAGGCAGAAGAGGAACTGAACATGAAGCACACAGAGCAGGAGAAAGGGAGAGCAGAAGAGGGAGGAGGAGAAAGAGGAGAGAGAGAAGGAGAGCGAGAGGCCATTTCTAATTGCAAAGCTAAGTTAGCAGAGCTAAGAAATCACCCGAGTGATTTGGAAATTAGTGAAAACAAAATGCAACTGTGAGTTGAGTGAAAATTAAGTGTCAAAAATTTTTAGTGAGTGGCTTTTTTAAACCAAAGAAACCCACAGAGATAGGTGACACAAAGTCAAATAGCACCACCAGTGATCCGAAATGACATAGCACGCGTACCGCCTGGATCCACTGCACTGCCAGTTTGTTCGGTGTGTATGCATCTGACTCCGCTGGAGCACAGAAGTGCTGATTCAAAGCAGCAAAGTTTGACCAGGGACAAAGCTCTTCACAGGATAATTAAAAGGACACACTCAGAGGACAGAATGGGAGAGAGGAGGCTGTGTGTAATGTAGAGCACACGTTTTTTTTTTTTATGTGCGTGTGTGTGTACACGTGCACATCTGGATACGTTATAAAAATTATTTGCCATCTGATAGGATAGTTATTGTCTTAGTTTTTGCTAGTTTGGTAGTAACAGTGATTTGTCACAACATTGGGAATAGAATGAAAGGTCCCATACAGTCTAAAGGTAGATCTCTCATGTTCTTGGTCAGCAGGTCCAAGTTCTGAACCTCATATCTGATTGGATGACTCAGCTGGTGCTTCTAGATCTCCAGAGAGATACCTGGGAGAGACTTAAAACTACACTGAGATGGTCTTTGGTTCTTGTGGTCGTCAACATTTCAGATTAAACACTAGGTCAGTGTAACATACGTGTAACCTTTAATGATGACTGCACTTCATTCAGGTGATCCATTTCTAGCTTGGTCATAGACACTTAACTAAAAACTAGGGCTGTTTTAGGACTTACAGGGACATACAAAACCTACTCCACACTCACACCTATGAACAATTTAGAGTGCGCGCAGACATGCATGTGTTTGAATTGTGGGAGGAATCCTGGCAGGCATGGGAGAACATGCAAACTGCACACAGAAAGGTCTCAGATCCTGGAATCAAACCCAGAGATTTCTTGTTGTGAGATATCAACGCTGAAAACATGGCAATTTTTCTATCTATCCACTATTTGTTTAGACATTCTTGACTCCAGAGGTGGACTAGCAGAAAAACATTGGTTTCCATTGAGCCAGTGGCATCCAAAATCATACACTCATACATATAAGATATGTTACAGCCTTTAATCTTCTGAAGTTCATCATTTAGTGTCTTGCTCTGGTATAATAACTTGCAGTAAAGTATGTGACATTTCACTTTTACCCTGACAAGGTCATGAGAGCAATGACCAGAATAAAATAATTTCAATAGTGTTGATGGAGCTATATAAGTACTCTCTATGAGAACATTGAGGCCAAATCAAGCTGCAAACATCATTGTTGTATGCAAATGCAGTACATCAGTGTGTCGACAGTCACAACTCACATCAAAGTCAAAAAATTTCAGGGAGGAAAAGAAAATCTTCAAAAACATTCATTTCCACAAGCTTGAAAAAGAATGTCAACATTTTGTGTTTTGGCCATATCACTTTGTCCTATGTGTGTGATATACTTTCTCACAATGGCCAGTATCCATGCACCCACCCAGCCATCGTTAATGTTGGGATGTCCTTTGTGCGAGAAGGGGAAGCTTGAGCTATCCCTAGGGTGATGGGTACCAGGCTGGACTCTGAGTAAGAGAGGGCAAAGCAGACAGACTAGACAGACTTATCTACTGTGGGCCGAGGAGGAAGATTAGAGTATCGATTCTGCAGGGGTGAAATTCTCAATCAGGAGTCCGAGAGGTCGGGATTGGTAACCAGCAAAGTGCGTGGAGGAAAGATGGTTGCAGAGGAGGGAGAGGAGAAAACAGGAAGCTGAAGTATATGAAAAAGCATTCCGCTTCACTGCCAAGAAGTGATGGACTTCACCCTCTGGTGGTTTTATATATCACATCAGTGCAGCCAAACTTACACATCTGAGCACAGCAATAGAGGTTGTTATTCAAATGATAATGTAATGCAATGCCACAGTTGTTATATACAGTGTGTACTAGCTGTGATTCCCAGTTAGTTACACAATTGGTATACAAGAAATCAACTGACTTCACTATTTGTATCTCACATCAAACTCCAGCTGCAACTGCTCATGAACCTAAATGAGAATTAAAAATTTGACAAAAAGATATTTGGCAAGTCTTACACTCTGTATTTTCTTGCTGTGTGTATGTATGTAGGCCTGAATATCTGAGCCCCAGCATATTTCCCTCCTCTTTTGAAAAAAACAAACAAAAAAAAACCAAAACAAAACACAACAAAAAAATAACAAAAAACAGACACATAACAATTTTGGATTATAAGTGAACCCTGGCAGTGAAGTGTCTCATGAAATTACACTTTTTATGGTTATAAATTAGAGTGAAAAAGATCAATTTAAATCAATTACAAATAAAATGGTACTGAATACAATAAATTTAATGTTGCGGTTAAGTAAACGTGACTATTAACCTGATTGACTCTAACCCTAACCTTTTCAAAGGCAAAGAGCATGGCATAACCAGGTTCTGGGTGAGCAGCCATCTGCCTCCATATTGGTTATATGGTTGTGCAAGGCACCTGGTGTGAATGTGTGTTAGGGCTCATCCTACACATATGTGAAGGTTAATTAAAGTTTAATAAAACTTAAACTGAGGGTTACACAATGGCAAACTGGATTTTTAAAAAATGTTTCATAAAATACAAACAGCAATATGGAGCTAACAAGCTAATGTGACTTTCTTTTCTTTTTAAATATCAAAGAGCTAGACTATGTTGTTCCAATTCCTATAGACCCCTTCGAGTACAGTGTCACTGAAATATGCGCACGCAGCTTGGGGCCAGAAAACCATTGAACTCTCCCAAAGTCTATGGGAGAACGTCACTTTGCGTAAGCTCTAACAGGACAGCTAAATGCCTAAGGGCCATTCCGTTGGTTTAATTTAACTAAACACACAATAAATAATAAAGATCTGTGCTGTTTTGGTTGCTATTCTGTCAAGTTTCTCTTAAAAAAATAACCAAATTTATGACTTTCCTGGATTCTGACTGGGCAAAGCCATTGTCAATCAACATTCCATCCGATCGGAATTTTGATGTGCGTTGGCGGCAATTTACTTGATAGCAGCAAGTTACTAGTGACAAGGTGTGGCTGGCTATCCCAGAGTTGAAGTCCATCACGTAGCAATGCCTACTTGTAGCTTAGTTGGCTGTGAAAACAGAACCAGCAGTGATGTAAAGTTTTTCAGATTACCTGCAGGATCTTACCCGTTCAAAGGTTTGTCAATAAGGTAAGCATGAATAATTGGCCACTAGATATCTGGCCACTTGCTAACATCGTCTACATAATCTTTTAATGAAGCTGGGTCAGGCAGACTATTGCCATCGGCTAAAAGTAATTTTTTGAGGTATTCCTCGCGGTCCTTAATGGACAACGAAAGCGCATATTCCGAATAATCTGAATAATTTGGTGGAGGATCGTCGACATCCATGCTCTCTTCTATGCTCTGCTCTGAGATTTTCTGGCCCTAAGCTGCGCACGCATTCTCGCTAGACTCGGAATGTTTGTATACAATGAAGGGATCTATGGGATTGTGAGCGAGCTATTACTAAATTTGTGAGCATCATTGAACCTCAGAAATGTTTAGAGAAAAATCGGTGTTCATCTTGACCTTGACTTTGTAAAACCAACAACACACTAATGCTCATTTGGTTTTGAGTGGGAAATATCTAATTACCCCAATGTTGCTTATTCATCAAAATGTTATTGTCAGCGCCAAACAGTGAAGCTACTAATCCTCTCTACCAATTGGCTAATTGGTTTCTGAGAGATCAACAATAAATTAAGCAGATTTCTGGTAAACATTCGGAGAAACCAAATTCTGCAAGACTGGATGATGAAGCTGAATGGACCAGGCTTGGGTCAAAGCTGAGGACAGAGCCTTCTTAGTTTTGACATCACAAAATTACAGAAGTCCCGATGGTTCTTTTTTGACCTGTGTGTCTAAATAAAGACTGTGGTGCATTTCTCCATGGTCTAAGCACCTTTAAGCTTTTCTAAGCTACAAAATATGCAAGTTGCTTTCCTAAAACGGTCGAGGCATAATCCAGCTCTGAGTCATATGCATTGAGCCCAAAGCTGTCAGCTTTAGCAATGGGGTTTTGGTCCCTCTGTGGATCATGAGCAGCAGCAGCTGGCACTATATATACTGCTTGTGTCTATCATAACTTTTTGATATTACTTTTTTTTTTTTTTTTCTGACTGATCAAGATGCTCTTTTGGTGCAAAGTACTGGGAAATCCATGCAATCTCCTGAGTCCATGCATTATAAACAGCAGACACTTAACAGGTGCTCTAATACCAAAAGGAGATTGAAGACGGTGTCAATCGTACTTCTCCAGTCCTGAGCAAAAGTCTCATCAGGCAAGTGATTGTAAAAACATCTGCAGGGCTTTTCACAGCTGTGTTCTTTACCTGCATTGCTTCAAGGTCTTTGAGTTCACCATGACAACTGCTTTGAACAAATGAGGGTAAATGGTCAAACAAACGTCATCTCTGCCACATTTTCCGCAAATGTAAGGTTCACTTATTATCCTGTCAATATCCCATGCCACTGCTGTGTAGCACAGCTCTTGTGCAATAGTATCTGAACCATGAGGGCCTATTGAACCAGATTTTTTTGCTTGTTTGTAGAAGTATCAATATGGCCGTGTACAGTCTGACCTACATTGACAGGCTCGTTTCTGACCATCGATTTCACTCAACTCTGAACAAATCAAATGTGCAGCCGTTTGTTGTACAATAGTAATTCACACCCTGCAGCAGAGTGCCAGCATGCCCCCCATTCCCGTCAGTTTAATAGAAAATTGAATACTTGCCCCAAAAACACACACACACAGGCACAAACGCACACATGCAGACAGACATTAATGAGCACAGGAAAGACAGGCAACAATATGGATCTCGTTCTCTCTGTTCCCGTTGTCTTCATTATTCATCATAGGGGTTTTTTTTTCCTCCAGAAGAGGAGGGAGAGGACATCCTTTTGGGTTTAGGTAATGAGGGGGAAAACTCTGCTTTCGCCTTTTCTACTGCTGTCTTACATTCTTAAACACACAAATACACACACGGCACACACAGCGGTATGAACTCCATCTATGAATGCGCCGATGTGCTGTCTTGATTGATGGCAATTAGCATGCTGTAATGGTAACAGCTGTTTGGGGTGTCAGGAGGCTGCTACTGTACCTGACGCCCACCCCACCATCTGCTGCCTGGGGGGGTGATGATGTGTGTTGTTGTGTGTGTGTGTGTGTGTTTTAACATAAGATGTAGTCAAAATAAAAAAATAAAAAAAAGAAGAAAGCCTAAATCCCACACAGACTTATGTCAGCTAAAGTGATATTGAGAATGTGTGGTGAGTCAGTTTGTGCACGTGTGTGTGTGTGTGTGTGTGTGTGTGCCAGGCTGGCAGCTTGTTAATGTTGAACCCAGACCCCTGGAGCAGGCTGTTGGCTGTATTATTAATGATGCCATGTCCCCTCATGTCTCCTAATGGCACTGCAAGTCCATCTGTAAAGGACCTACACACATGCACACACCCACATATGCACACACACTGACCGTAAGTAACCCATGTGAGTGTGTAATCATGTCATTGTCTCACAATGTGCACATGTGTGCGTGTGCACAAATGGGTTTGTCCTTGGAGACACTTGGTCTTTGAAGGCCAGTCCATGTGTCCATCTGTACACTGTGGGATGAGTGAGTGTGTGCCTGTGTTTCCTCCACATGTCTCAGTCTGTCAGCCAAGGCTCAGTGTGAGATACCCTGTTACCCCAGAGAGAGTGGGCTGACTAAGGTGTGCGCAGTACTGGCATCCATTGTTTGTTTGTGTGTGTGTGTGTGTACGTATGTTTTTGTTATGAGAGATTTAGGAGGTGACAGAGGAAGCGGGTGAGTCAGAGAGTTAGATAAATCGTAACAGAGAAGGAAATGAACTCAGTGTATCCTCATACAGTAACACCACACTCCGCCTGATATTTTGCTGTTTCATGCTTTTGTGATATTTTATCACACTCTCTTACTTTCAGTGGCTAAACTGCTGTCATGTACTATTTGCATAGCAGCCTTGCAGACGTTATTATTTTGTCATAAAAATTAGATAATATTTATCTGTGGTGTATATCGATAATTTCAACGACAACATGGTGGTAGAAAGATCTGTGCATCTGTTAGAGCTGGTTAATTAGATATGATCAAACAACATCTAGGAACAGAACATCTCATCTTCATCATTTTCACTTAATGACCCCTACTGATCCTTTAATAAATGTACATAAATTAAATTTTTACATATTAAACATTTGAACATATCAAACGAAAACACACATGAAACAAATTTTATATATTGACCTAGATGTCTAAGCTTTAGGAATATGCATTTGTGCCTTTATTATAGACATAACTTATGCCTGTTGATACGAAGCATTCTATGACATAAAAAAAAGAGAAGATTAGATAAGACAAGAGAAAAGAAGAGAAGATGTGCTTTTGACACAGCAGCACAAGATGAATGAGAGTTAAATTAAGAATGTGAAAATAATGCAAAATAAACATGATAACTCTGTATACTTTTGTTAAAACACCATAATTTAGACATGTGACATTAGAATTGATGGTCCAAACATGATATACAATATAAATATGATCATATATGTTTTTAATGCATTTGTATACTTGATATATTTATATAAATATATGCACGTTCTATTATATTTATTTCATATACATTCTCTGAACATACACACACACACACACATATATATGTGTGTGTTCAGAGAATGTGATATATATGACTAAGGCATACCTGTCATATTACATTTTTGAGTGGTTCAAGTTGTTCTAAAATTTAGAAAGACTCTGAAGTCAGAACTTTTCTTTTTGATGCGTACAGCTCTGATATAACATTAAGGATGTGGATTTACAGAAGCTTATTCTGCATCCTTCCACCTTTGCTAAATTGCAGCAAAACAGCAGTCCCTTGGATTTGGGATTCTTTGTAAACTGGCCCGGTGTTCCTCTGCTGTCTGTGTCACTTTGTAAATCACAATCTGTTTTCACTCCACTTGTTTCTGAAGCAGCTCTGTTGCTGTGTTTCTCTGTTTCAGATGTCCTTGAACAAGGCGACTGTCTGAGAAAAACAGACATGTTTAAAAATAAACTGATTCCCTCTTCTTCTTCTTTTTTTTTTCATTATAATGGTCAGTGTCATCCCAAAATCCCAAACAGCTCAGTGTTGATGTCTGCAAACTGCTGAATTCTCCTGAGCTTACGTTTTTTCAAGAAAAAAGAGGGCCATGTACCATATCATAGAAATCAGACTCACAAATAAATGAAATGCTCAGTACAACCTTATGAGCTTCCAAAAGCAGATCTGCGCTGAGCCACAGAAACAGGACAATTGCATTAAGCTTGTTGTTTACATCAAACTGAAAAGATGTTCATTGGCACAAGTAGTGTTGGACTGCGACTGTTCCCTCTGAAGGCAGAGAGCCCAGACCAAAGCGGCCATGCTCAGTGAGCGAGGTGTTGATCAGGCCATTTCTACCTCCCCCTGATATTCCAATCTGTCTGGGGGAAACTGCCACCTCTGCGCTTCAGTCCACTAAGACATATGGCAGGGGGTGTACCTGCGGGTGTATGTGTGTGTGTGTGTGTGTGTGCGCGGCTGTGTGCGCATTTTCATCTGCTTTTGCTCATGTACTCATGCATATCCTGGAAAGAAGTGATTCCTGCTGAGCAACGGCTTGAGGTTTGCAAACAGCAGTTGTGTGGTAATCCTTCTCTCCTTGACGGCGAGCTTTCTTGTCACATTATCAATGAATCTAAAGAATGTGTTTTTTCTCATCTCTTTCTCCACCCTGACTGTGGCACTCAGTCTCTGGGCAGTTGGTTTGGTCTGAAGGTGAAAACCCATTGCCAGAAAGAACATCATCATTGAATCCAGGGAAGTTTTCAAGGACAACGTTTTAAATGTTTAATGCTATTACACTACACCACGCCTGACCGCAATTGACACTGGTGTTGAGCAGTACCATAGCGTTCTGGTCAAAGAGGAGAGGAATTAAGTTAAGAATAGCGAGAAGGGCAAACAGGATTTTTTATACACAGCAGATGTGGGGGCTTACAGGAAAAAAATATATAAATTCCCTCCTCACACTATAAACCACAATCTACTTCCTGTTTTGACATTGAGCATTGGCACCGGAACCTCAAATGGAAGAGAGAAATGGGATTTTTTCCAAATTTGGCAGTGGAGGAGCAAATACAAACTAAATTAAGGAGCCCTATCCTCCTTCTTCAATCCAATCCATCAGTTATAAACTTTTACGTCTGTTAGCTAGCAAGTGACATTCTATTTTTTTCCTCTCAGGGGACAGTGACACATCTAGTTACTGAGCAGCAATCCACTAAGAGCCAAAAAATCTGCAGTTCATCTAAAGAGTCTGGCTCCAACAGCGAGTCTGTCCCCATAGACTCCAATGTTACAATATCCAACTTCACAGCACAAATAAAATTGTTTGCAGACTGGGACAAATGGCAATTTTTATCAAGTTATGATTTCTGTGATGAAAATCATAATGCAGACTGTCAAGCAATCCACATCCGCATCAACATGCCCTCCTTCTTAGCTGACAGTAGGTATCCTTGTTTTCATGCTGAAGTCAAGCTTGTGAAGGTGGATCAGGTCTACTGCGTAATGGCTACGACCGTGTGTGGAACACAAAGCATGGGCCGAATGTGTAGTTACCGTGATAGGTGTTGAGAGCCTTTCAGACAGGGGGTGAATAGAATAGAGTATTACATGTACAACAGAAAAACAATAATGTCTTTTTGTTCCAGAAACCCCTTAGCGACATCTCAATGGTTATGTCCCTTGCTGTTTACAGTCTATTGTGCAAGTTAGTTTTTTGTCATCGAACTGCAACACATTGTCAGCATCTGCCGTGGGCTTCACAATGAGTAAGGTTCCTGAGCTCATAATAGGTTTGTTGCGTACAAACAACAACAACAAAGACCAACTTTACGGATGAAGAAAGTTAGAAAAGTGTTAGAAAAGGGAAAGTGAGGAGAGCTTATATAAGATTTAGGGAAGAAGTTAGAAAGCTAATGTAGGAATATTGACTCAGCAACTATTCATTTGTAACAGCATTTTTTCTAAATAGGGTCCTAACCCTAATTACCATGGTTACTGAACAGTTAAGATAAGATCTGGCACTTTGTGTAATTCAGCCCCAGGGCTGGAATATGTAAATCCTTAAAACTGATTCACAAAGAGTAAAACAGCTTGCTAAATGTTCCACAACAGAAGTTTTTTTTTTGTTTGTTTGTTTTTTGTTTTTTTAAGTAAACATTAATCAGACTCTTTCAGTGACAGAGTCATGAATTGCTTAATTGTTGATTTAAATCGATGCCACCAAGGGTCAAGTTCAAATGAGTTTTGTTGACCATAAGAAAAATGTAGAATATCAACAGTGTTGACCCTTGACGTTTGTAAGGATTTTGTGCATCTTGCTAGTCAGCTTTGGTATGCACGCATTATTAAATGTCATGAGTTTTCACCTCCACAGGACTGTTGTTTATCTGTGTGTGAGCGTAAACTGAGCCAGGCTTTCGCATCTCCTTATTTTATTACACGTTTTCCGAATAAATGTCATCTCCTTTTTGATTTTGAATTAAACAAACGTGGCAGTGATGTTCTTGAGTCGAAGCAATTTCAAACAACATTGTAATCATCCACGTTGGCACAATCTGCATTTATTGAAAATATTCAAATGTTGGTTTCAGGGCCATTTTTAGAGGGGACACCATTTGTTAATAGAAGTTGTGAGACTTGTGCATTAAAATGCACATGCAGTTTCAAAGCCTTTAGGTGCAATTTAATTTTTAATGTGTTTACAAGTTATTGCACATGCACCAAGTGTTGTGGATGCAGTTTCTGCTAATGAGGTTTGGGCTGGTGCTGTTTAGTAGAGGACTAAGACACAATAACATGCACATGTGTAAGTGTGTGTGTCTGTGTGCAATGTGAACGGACCAACACCTAAACGTGAGATTTTCGTCTGGAAAAAGTTACACAAGCAATTGCTGTTTTAGGATCCAACAAAATGAGCCTTTTAATTTGCTGTATTTTATTGATTTGATTCAAATGACTAGTTTCTACAAAGTCAAACCACATTGTCATGAACCAAACAGAACAGGCAGACACAAATGCACGGGCAGATGTAGTGGCAATACTCAGGGTCTTTATTACAGTCCAAGTCGGTACACGGGAATATCAAAACTCTCAAGGCACAGGTACAGGCAGACACTCAGGAAATAATCTTGGAATCGGGAATACAGAAACTGATCAAAAACTTACTAGGACTAGACACGAGGAAATAATGCTGGAACGCTGTGCAGGAGAAGACGAACTGGCAATGAGGGGAAAGAACACAGGGTTTATGTACAGACAGGGAGATAACAAGACACAGGTGAAACACACTGGGGTAATCAGGGAAGGGAAGGGAAGTAAGCTGAACGACAACACAGGGGAAGACAAGACCTTCAAAATAAAACACAGGAAACAGAAAACACAAAGCACAGGTCCTGACACACATTAGTCATGGCCTGATTTAAGTGTAAAGCTAATTTCCTCACCAGTAAGCCAACTTTATACCTTATTCAAAACATTTTGATGTCATAAGACAGAAGCTACATGACAAAAGCATGAAAGACAAATCTCTGCCGATGATGTCTAACAGTCAGTCTTTGCGCTGATTAATCAACAGTGTTCAGTTCAGGTGCCATTGACACTTCCTGCAGTGTCCACCTCATCCATCCCTCATCAGCTGATGGTTTAACTGTAACTATTAGCATTTCTTCTCCACTTCATTCTTACAACTCATTGAAAAAAAAAAAAGTTAAACTGGTTTACCTGCAACAGAGTATCAATTACCAGAAGCAGGGGCAGAGCCCCGGGCTTGGGGTCTTTCTGTGTGGGGTTTTCATTTTGCCAACAGTTCCTTTCACAGTCGGTTACCAGACACAGTAAACACCTTCTCTCTTTTTGTTAGCTTTGTGACAGACTGGTGACCCATTCAGGGTGTAGCCTAACTTCGCTCAATGTCAGTAAGGACTACCCTGCAACCCTGCTGTAAATGGATGGAGCAGAGACAGCCCCATCCATAAAAGAGAAACACCGTCTGTGCTATAATTGAGTTATTCATTTAAATTTCAAACTTATTTAGCCAAATGTATTAGTGTTGCCTTTAAGTACAGACAGAAAAGTCTCAAGTCAAGGAAGACAAATCAATGCAGACAAGTACAGAGTTTTGAGTCAAGTTCCAAGCTTTAACCTCAATATTTTTTTTCTCCAGCTGCAAAAGTAACATTGACAAAAATAAAGTCACCATGAACTTAGTAATACCTCACCAGAAACTGTCAGATAAATAATATAAATATATATCTAACATCAAAATACTGAGTGAAGTTTAGAGGGAATGAAGAACACAGACAGTAGTCAATGTCAGTCCCTCCTCCCTGTCCTCTGTCCTCCTCTCTCTATTGCTGATGTGATTCCCTGCCTGCAGATATTGCCAGTAGATGGGCATTCATGGAAAGCTAACAATCATTTAGACAACTTACAGCTTCCACATGAGCGTCTTTGGAACAATACCTTATTAGCTTAATCAGAGCAGGGTGGCTATGCATAACTCTGGCTGTAAGAGTTGAGAAGGAGCTTCAACTTCTACTTCATACTCTTCATTTTTTTTTTTTTTTTTATCCTGTTATCGACACTTCACTTGGTTCAGTTACCAGACGCCACAACTTGTCTGCTCTGCTGTTTGCTCTGTGTGTGTGTGTGTGTTTGTGTAGTGTGCAGCACACTTGTTAACACTTGTTAACAAAAAAGCTCATATGTGCTACCATTAAAGAAGAAAATATCTAATAAAAATGGGATTTCTATGTCTGTGTTCCTTTTCAGGTCATACACAATGATAGATAAAGATTTCTGAATGTGGGATAGTAGCCAAACAGGGAATGGTCTGTCCTGCTAACATAGAGAAAGCTGCAGAACCAGAAAACTGCTGGAAAAGGCATACCCTGCCATACTAACCTACACTGAGATATAACCTGGAAGTTGGATGAACTTCCTTTTCACGTTTTTTTAATTTCTTTTACCAGCTGCTTTTAGGTGACAGTTACTTTATATATGCACATTTTGCTGTCTATTATCATACCCTGCTATGCATGCTGTTAGTATTAAAACAAGGGGTGATACATTAGTTACTGCTTTAATTTGTTATATATCTGTTTAGTTGTGTTTGGAGTTTTAGAAGTCAACTATAAAGTTTTTTTTTTACTTTTTGTTTTCTTTCTTAGTCCCTTAGTTCTTAGTTTTTTATACAACTACATTTTCCCCTGAAGGAAAGAAAGTGTTCTTGGCAGGCCACCAAGACAAACTTTTCTTTTAGTGTTATTGTGCCAACTCTGTCAAACTATCTAGATGAAGGGTTGCATTGAGGAGGTGTAATAATGTTGATTAATATTCCCCAAATTCATTAACAAGCTAGTTTCCAAGAGTGTACAGAAACACACACACACCTGCACAGATGCACCTGCGTGCACACGCACACCTCGCTGACACACATGAACCTTTGCATATGGAGACAGACAGAGAGTTTTGCTCCCTCACACACCTCTTTGCCCCCTCTTTCTTTTTTCATCTTTCTAATTTATGTCCCTTGTTCATCTGCTACACCTCTCACCTTGCTTTCGCTGCCTCTCCACACCTCCCACCACCTTCTGTTCCCTCCGTATTTTATCTCTGCCCTGACAGGTGAGTCTTTTACAGTGTACACTGGGCAAAGAAGGGGCTGGAGGAACTCACTCAACCCTAAGTAATCCATCCAATAATCATTAACAGTTATGTTAGCATTTCAGACCAATCCCCAATTCAGAATATATTCCTATACACTTTGTCAGCAGAGCACAAATTATTCAAAGTTAAGGGCAGATGTATTGCTTTGGGGGTTGTGCTTTGCTATCGGTTGTTTCTTCGAGCCTCTAAAGAACGCTCATATGGTTGTTTGAAGACATCAGGTGTAGATTGGAGCAGGTCAAACGGAGTGTAAACTTGACACACTTTAATAATCAGTTTGATGGAGTAGGTATTCAATTCCCAGGTCTTGGAAAAAACAACAGAAAAGTACCTTTATGACAACCTTGTGGATTTACGCTCCCTCCCTTTTTTCCATAAGGATGACAAGTAAGAAGATGTGGAGGGAAGAGGGCAGAAAACACAATGCAACCAACAATCTAAAAGAGTGATAGTGTTCCTGTCCTTTTAAAAACCAAGCATCCATTTCCAAAATGAAGTGCATCACTGAATAAATCAGTCTTGGGTTAATAAAGTTGTCTTCTGTTTGATTTTCCTGAGGAAGAAAGAAGGCGAAAAAAGAAGAAAACAATGGCAGAAATATGACCCCATCAGCATTATCTCTTTATTTTATTGTTTTCGCTGAGGTCACCGTGAACACAGCTCCCTGGACCATTTTTCCTATATCCTTTCCTATTCTGTTTTAGTCTGTTCTTTGGATATGTGTTGAACTGTAAATCAAAAAAAAAAAATAGGCTGGGCCACCTCTGTACATGAAGGCATCTACAAGACAACTGTACATACAGAGAGCTTCCAGAAATGAAGATTTGAAGGTGCTCATATGCCAGCTACAGATGGAAGTCACAGAAATTTTCTCACAGAATTGTCCCTTTTGGTTCTTTGTAGTTTAAATTGATATTTATCCTTTCTCCTACCTTTTATTATCCTGCGCTTTGTGTCTTATTCTCATCAGCTGAGGGTATTCATTCGTCTTTTTCGACCTTACAGTGCTAATACAGTGCTAAAAAGAGATGTGGGACAGTGCAGAGATAGCAGTGCTTGCCAGTGACGGCATCACTATTCACGGAGGAGATTTCAACTGTCCCTCACAACAATGAGCAAGGACAGCGGATGTGCCAGCACTGCGGGAAAGTTCACTAAAGTCTGCCTGAAGGCAGACACAGTTTTCACTGCAAACACACCAGCCACGTTTTATCGATTATTTAATTATTCTGACTGAAAATAAATACTTACAGAGTTGGTAAGGTTTTGCTTTTTGTTGTCTCTGATTTCATAAAGTGCCGCAAAGTTCTCCTGCATCCATGTGCAGCCTGTATTTGTTATGACAAAGTGATTTTTCTAGATAAGTTGCTTTAAGTGCAAAATTAGTGATTTCCAATGAGCAGACATAATAAATTAAGACAGCTATGAATCTGAATATTCACCGGCAATACTAATTCCTCTAGAGATTACCAATATTTGCCAATCAGTCAATATCAGTAAGAATTGAAAATCTGCACTGATTGTAAAAACAACTCTGTTTGTGCTGACGTCTATGGGAAAATGTTCCTCTTCTCACTTATTTTTTTGCCACTAGGTAAACATGCCCTGAAAGGTTTATGGTCTTAATTTATAGTTTCCAAATTTTTTTTGGATAACATTTACACAATTCTCCTTCTCCTCAAAAATGAACTGTCTAAAGTCAAAGCTAACAAAACCAGCAACCAAACGTTGGTGTTAAAACAACTTTACAGGAGAAATAAACATTTTCAGGCATGAACAAATAAAGTTTGTGGCCCTCAAGTTATCATTGGCCTTCATGGCAGTATGTAAAAGGGGAATTTTCATATAATTCATCTCTTCCAATTCTCCTGTGGTGTTTAAGCTGGAGAGGAAAACATGAATATGCCTTAAAAAGGAGTGCTGCTCTATAACTGCTATCAAATCAACATAAAAGGTCACAATTTATCAATGAGATGTATACAGTGTGTTATTGCAGATTTGAGGAAACAGATCTTGTATTTCTATTGGATTGGTTCCAGGACTAACCTGAACAAGAACTCTTCTTCGTTAGGAACCAAAGGCAGAAGGAATGTCTCATTGTCATATCATTGCAAAAGTAAGTCAGTGGGGACAAATTACTGTGTCAACCCAACTTCCAATTTTCAAATAGGAGAATTAAATAAGTGATGACCATTGGTTGATGCAGGAACAGAAAGCGATTTTTTAACCTAAACACAGAAAATCCTGGATTATCTGTATTATTTACTACAGAAAGTGCAGTTGGTGTGTTTTACAATCGAACACCGTAAAAATCAGGGCCACATACTGTAGCTCACTGATATAATACTCAGGTGATTTGCTGTCAGTGTGAAAACTGCATGGGTTAACAGATAGCTCAGTCCTCACAGGGGTCTGTGGAGAGTCACGTATAAAGTATACACATGATGTGCACTGAGTCACTTTTTCCTGTAGATTAAGGCCGCCTTTTTCTGCAATAACACTTATAACTAGGCTTCACACTCACACATGCATCTTTTACCTTTGACATTCCATTCCAGGGGGCTGTAGGTTATCACTGGTCACAACATGATGCATGTGTGCACAAAAGAGGCAAATACACTGTAGCATCCGAAGGTGCTGACAGTCTGTCACTGATGACACAATGTGGTGGTGGTCTTCATGCATCAGCACCCTGTGGGATTATCCCAGGCGAAAAGGTGGGAGTGAACCCTGCAGAAGTGTTTGCTCCTCAATCTACGATCCAGGGTCCTGGATGTCTGATTCACACTGTGGCTGATTTACAGGCCCAAAATTACAAGGAAGTGTTAGTGTTTCAGTGTCATTGAGGAACCAAAAGGTTTTTCTGGCCCACGGCCTGAAATCCTGTGGAAATTATGCTAATCAGGCTGATGACGTATGGAAAAGCAATCAGAGTAACTGCAATAAACCGCCAGTCCGATAGGTGGCGGTAAGAAGATATCGAAAGCTGTACAATAACCATTTCCTCTGCATATCTTCATCAGCATTAATGCTGATCAAAGTTAAGACCTTGTCGTCGCTCCAGCCTTCGTTCCAGCCTTCGCTCCACATTTTCTTCTCTTTTTCCATCTTGGAGCAAAACTTCACAATCACAAAAAAGAATCAAAGCACAATGTAAAGTAGCAAGCGAGCAGCTGCAGATTTCTATTACTTAGCATTGGGGCCACATTGAGGAAAAACAAATATTGTGATATTTTCAGAATAAAGTCAAAAATTTATGAGAATAAAGTCATAACATCACTGGGAAAAAAAACAGGTTTTACAATCTAAAAGCGGAAATATCATGAGATTAAAGTAATAATTTCACTTGTTTATTTAAGGGGAGAGACCTCAGATGAGAGCTACCCTGCGTTAGAATTAGCGTTGTCGAGCTCTTCGTTGGAAGATTATAAATCTGGTTGTGCTGTTGTATTTCAGCCAATAACTGCTCTATAAAATGGAGACAATGTTGATGACAGTCCTGAGAACACACAATGTCCATACAGTTTGTTCAAACAGCAGCCTACTTCTCATGATTGTTCCTCCTGAGGTTTCGAAATTCCACCTTTTTCATTACAAACCGAGTCATCATCCAGCACAATCTGATAATCTAGAGCAGGAGTGAAGTTTGTCGCCCTGACTCACTGATCTGTACTTGCCTTTTTGAACACTGCTAGCGATTGGAGAATTAGAGGGGATATAAACTAACTTATGCATAAGGTGTCTGCATGCCTTGTATCCAGGCCAAGTCTAGTTTTATATTTTATACAAAGGAAAAAAAATTGTTATTGTAAAGTATGGCAGGAGTTTATACTGGAGGTCATTTGCAGTAAAGGTAAAACGTTGGCAGATATGCGCCATTAAATCCACAATTCAGTAGATAAACTGCTGCCTTTATCCTTTCAGCTCGTCTTTGTGTCTGTGGCTTGGATCTGAGGGCTGCTCTGCTGCCTCGTCTCCCCACACAAAAGAGCACCTGGCCAAGCACATAATCCTCTCAGACCCCTTATAGAGCTTCGAGCTCTGGATCTCCCCCTGGAGGCTGCAGCTAACCACTGACAACTTCTAGCATCTGGACAGTCATCACTAAATGCTAATGACAAACTGAATGAATGGAGGGATTTCAATTGTGTGTCTGTCCAGGGGTCTAGAGAATGGGGTTATTTTTGAATAGCTCGTTAATATATTCTGTACACATTTTCAGTGATGTTGTTTTGTTTTTTGTTTTGTACTGTGGACCGAGCGATGAGGCATGGTGAAGAAAGTAAGAAAGGGAATCAGTGGTTGAGGTGTTCAAATTCTTCCAAGAATCTCGACCAAAGCTAAAGAAGCTGTGCTGCCTTTTAAATACCTAAATCGGGTACACTGAGAGCGCACACAAACACAAGGACGCACATGCGCACACACAAAAAGAACACTTCAGTGTAGAAAATCGCTTGGACTCCCTTGTTGCCTTGAGCCCAGTTTTCCTTGTTTTCCAGGTCTCCTGTGCCAGTGTTGTTTTCTTTTAAAGTAGAGAACAGAAACACGCCTCCAGAGACCAGCACCAACCAAAGGTTCCACCATTGGTTTCCAACAGTAATAATAACTTTCTGATATCAGTAACATGCTACTTCATAACGGGCTACACTGCGAGAAAAGTGTGCTGAAAGCTCTCCCCTCTGCTGAGAGCTGGATCTTATACATCTCTATACATGTTGACAAAAGGGAGAAACATTAGTCTGTAAATGAAGGTGGACTAACTTCCAAGGGTGAAAAGAGAAACCAATGAACCAAACCTGCATTCTATGTAATGAACCCCAGTGAGTGACTTCACTGATTGTAAAAGAAATTATTCTTGTTCACACATCTTCTACTGCTTATCCGTTTCTGGGTCGCAGGGGATGCTGGAGCCAATCCCAGCTCACATTCCGGGCGAGGGCGGGGTCACCCTGCACGGTCACACAGAGACATACAGAGACACACACTCATACCTATGGGCCATTTAGAGTAACCAATCAGGAAACTGGAGTGCCAAAAAGAAACCCACGCAGGCACGGGTAGAACATACAAACTCCACACAGAAAGGCCCTGGGCCCAGGAATTGAACCCACAAACGTCTTGTTGTGAGGCACCAGCACCAACCACTATGCAGTCATGCTGCCTAAAAGAAATCAGTTTGTATTAAAATCTATGTTAAAATGGCCCTGTGTCTCCCTTGAATTACTGTCTCAGCAAATGTTTTTATGCCTTGTTTAGAGAAAAACAGACAGTAAAGCAAGGCATCTAGGGTAACTCCATAAAGAGTTTGGTCTTGACCTACTCTATCTGTATGTGTATGGAAGAAAAATTACACATGTTCTTATCATAAGCAATGTTGCCGTTTGTGCTTGTACGTGTGAAGATGAGGTAGACTGGTGATAGTTCACAGAGACATTTTCAGACTGGAGAATGTCTCAATTTTCTTGAGTTGCACTGATAAAATGTCTTTGGTTTTGGAAGATGCAGGAAGCATTCTGTGTTTACACTTTCAATGATAATGTTGAAGCATTATTTAATAGGTTTCACTCGTGCTGGATAGGGAAAAAGTTTTTTCACCAATCATTATTCATTACAACAACATCCTACTTGATACACCTGAACAGAATTCACTGCAACCCTGATTTGATTTCCTCAGTTCTTATAAACAAATGAACAAAAAACATATATTAGATATGTAAGTGTTCCCAGAGACTGCTATAGTAAAACAGAAGCTGCAGCATTTCCTTTTCATATATTATGGCTTCCATTTGAGAATTATGCAATCCCCGTAGTGTCGTGAAATATGAGGCTGGTGAAAGGCCTTAACAATTCATTAGCCTGAACCCTGAACATGAAAAAGGACTGTAGAGACGTGGGGGTGGAACAGCTGTATGGTCCGAAAAACAAATGTGTCTCTCACACCTGTGGTTTGGTTCGCATGTTTCAGGCAAAAGAAGAAACAACAATCGTTTGTTACCATTTAGTTGTTATGCAGCTTTTGTCTTTCTCACACAGGCGTAGTGGAGAACAAATATGTGAACATATGGCTCACAGAAGCTCATCATCAGTGCTACACTGCCAGCAAAGTGTGCTAAAAGCTCTCTTTTCTGCTAAGAGCTGGATCTCCTACATCATTATACATGACAACAGGGAAAACCATCGTATGTAAATAAAGGTGGACACAGCTTCCAAGGCTGAAAAGGGAAACCAATGCCCAACCTGCATTCTATCTAATAACCATCAGTTGGGGATTTCACTGACTGTAAAGAAATTAGTTTGTATTAAAATCTATGTGAAAATGCCCTATGTCTCCCTTGAATTACTCAGTAAATGTTTTCATGTCTTATTTAGAGGAAAACAGACAATACAGCAAGGAATCTTGGGTAACTTTATGAAGAGTTTGGTCTCGGCGCGCTCTATATATAAAGGACCTTGATGTAACTCTGTTATGATTTAGCGCTTTGGAAATAAATTTGATTTGATTTGAGTTTGTATGCATTAGGGAAACCTCCTGGAGAAAGCACAGAACTGGTCAGCTCCACACTTTACTCCTCCGGCGACGCCCAAATTACAAAGTTGTAGCAGTGGGTTTTCGCTTGGGAACATAAGGCGTCATATGCCTTGTTATTAAGGTATAGGGACTGTGGCTGGTAACTTTTTTTGACATGCAGCACTGCAGGCACCTGGACATCTTCTCTCTGTTTTCACTCATTTTCTGATGTGTCAGGGTAAATCCCTGAATTTATGCATATCCATGGCGCATATATGTTACCATGGTAACCAAATGATATTCTGCATAAATATATATATGCAGCCTAAAATACTGAGCTAACGCTGCCTATTGTTGATGATGGATTTAAAAGTAGTCTTATCATTTGCATTTATCCAAAGAAAAACTACATATCTTCTTATTGTACGCAATGTTGTCGTGAGGATGTGGTCGACTGAAGATAGTTCACAGAGACATTTTCAGACTGTAAAAAGAACCTAAATGTCTTAAGTTTCTTGAGTTGTACTGCTTAAAAGTCTGATCTTGTGTTTTGATACTTTTAAGGATATTGTTAAAGCAATATTTAATAGTTTATACTAGTGCTGGAGGGGGATGATTGGCTTTTTCAACAATTATTGTTCATTACAATTATGGAAGGAATCATGTATTATTTTCTATGTAATAATATTCCAGGATGTTCCACCGAACATTCAAAACTAATCTGTGTATGGATTTGTTGCGGTTGAAATGCAAAGCCATCACCAATTATGGATTTGTGCCTGTTGCTAGCCAAACAAGCACACAGCAGATTATTGTTAAAAACTAGCATGGGTGTAGGTCCATTGGGCCTGCTGTAGAAAGATGAGTGGGAGTACTGGCCATGAGCCCTACCTGTCAGAAGAGCTGTGGTCCTCTGTGGCTGGGATGCAGGAGAGATGTGAAGAGACTCTGTTAGACTGCTAGCATCTCGATGTCTGTCCGTCTGCCTGATGAAGACGCAAGACAAAATGCTCAGTGAAATCTCTTTGGACTTTCATTCATCAAATCAACATTAAAAATCTTTAAGACCCATGCAGGTCAATGCTTCTACAGATAAACAACTGTCAGTCATTGAGCTCACACACTGGAGAAACTTGGAATCATGCCTTGCCAGCAACTTGGCACCAAAAGATTTCCCATAAGTCTGGGCTTGGGTCAGACAATTCATCATAGTTGTGACTCCAGGTCTCATCTCAGTAAGAACCTAGCACATCTAGAAAAGGGGAGGACTAAAACAAATGCTTGCAAACTGATCTGAGGTCCCTGTCTGAGTTTTTGACAAGATATCATCTCTGCTTATGAGGGGTGAAGTTATGGGACTAAGCTGAAGTGTGTTATGTTGTTATAACCTAAAAAAATATGTTTTTTTGTTTTTTGTTTTTGGTTTCTATATTTTGCAGTAAAAAATTATCCCTGAGCTTGAAAACAAAAACTAAAACAATACACAAATAAACTGACAAAGTGAAAACAATATTTTTAAATATTTTGCAGATGTAGTAAGAACATCAAGTCCTGCTAATATTTAAACAATATTGCCAGATATCAGCACCCTCTATCTTGGTTCTTAAGTGAATAACCTGTATCTAGTTATTTAAATGCTGTATTATTGTTTTAACAACATGTTTGTCATGTTGTAACAATATCATGTTACTACAACATACTAAAATATAACATTAAAACAATGTCATAACAATAGAACTGAGCAATATGGCTCATTTACAGTATTTTATCTTAGGGTCAATGTGGGACATTTATACTAAAAAAATAAATATTGCAGACAGACAGATGGACAGAGATAGATAGAGCGATAGATAGATAGATAGACAGATAGAGAGGTAGATAGATAATTGATTGATAGCTAGATAGATATTATAGTTTCACAAAAATCACTTCACACAGTCTTCTTGATTTGGAAAAACACAGACCGTATACAATCAATTTTCATAATTTGTCATTTGTAATAATTCATTATCTTTCTGCAGAATCCCAACCAAACATCAGCTGGATATTGGAATTAGACATTGTCACCTGTCACAATCCACATCCGACCAAATAATAATATGTAACAACGTTGGCTCCCTTTGATAAAACAATTCGTAGCTCCGTAGATATCCCTACGAACTGACCACAAACTGACAAGTTCTGATCAACTCTGATATATTTTCTGAGAGACTATCCATGTATGTTGGAGTCTTTGTATTCAGAAAATGTAAATCCTCTGTGAAGCCACAATTGTGTTACAAATTTGAAATTCAGAACATGCAATGTAAGAGTTTCTGCAAGTTTTTAAAGCACAGAAGACTCCCTGGGAGATAATAGAAGGAGGGAGAGGCAGAGAAGGAGAACACAAAGACAAAATCCTCCTTAAGGGAAGAGGAAACACCTTTCACGATTGCTTCTGTTTAATTATACATTTGTCTGCAGTTCGGATGCCTGGAGCTACAGTCCAATAACACAGCATCTCCAGCATGCTGCCAAATGCTTCATATAAGCTCCACCATAAACGCACTCCCAACACGCACACTCAACAAGCATCAGCAATATCACGCCCATTTGTCTGGCAGCCAGTGAAGGCTGCAGCAGACGCTTCCCAGCTCCTCTGTTCCGACTGATGCATCAGTGCTTTCAGCCCTTAGATGAGCGGTCCATGTGTGAAGTTAATTACGACGAAGCATGAGACATCTGATGTCAGAAAAATATGAGTGAAAAGATTTCAGATGCAGAAAATGCGTCCATGGGTACTTCAAAATCGGTCTATAAAAATCACATTGTTTCACTACAACATAGGACTCTATGTTGTAGTGAAACAATGTGATTTTTAATTTAATACAGCAATATTGGCCACTCTGTATGTCTCAGTGTGTTGATTGTGTGATAGACTGGTGACCTGTCCAGGGTGTACCACCCTTGCCCAGAATGTTGGCTGGGATTGGCTCTTATGGATAAGCAGCAGAAAATGAGAGAGTGAGTGAGAGATATTGGTATTATATTGACATTGATATTGGCCTATTTAAAGGATTGATATTAGGATTTATATATGATCAATCACATTTACACGACTGTTCATCTTTGCATCTTTACTGACAAGCATGCACATATGGGTAATTGTCAGATCTTCCAGTTGTTATTGTGTATGGCTGCTGATAAGTGATTCTATTGTCTGAACCATCACTGTCATCAACTTTATTTATGTTGTAATTTACAAAAAGCAGTTAATGACCAAAGTGCTGAGGGCAATTTCAAAGAAATAACTGTGAGAATAAAAGTAAAACACAGAGAAACGACAGAAATTATAAAGATACTTGTCAAGTATAATCAGTTAAAAATCAACATCTCAGTCTGGGTCGAAGGCCAATGATACAGTAGGAAGGTGTTTTTGGACAAGATTTTTAAATTGGGGAAACTTCACCTGTGGCCTTAACACAGAACTAAACCTCAGCTGAAATGATCAATTTAAGTATGAAACTTTATAAACGTGTCTTTATAAAAGTGCAAAAAGGAGCAAGAGACAGTGAGAGACAGTGCAGCGTTAAGATGACATACCCTTGTGCACAAAGGGTTAATGGGATACCAGGAGTAGATACTACAGTAGGTTTTGATCTGAGTTGATCAAGTTGATCATGTCATTTGCTTTGGAGTGAATATACATGCGGGAAAAACCAATATATATATTTTTAAACCAACAGCCAAACTTTGGTACGGATGCCGCCACCTGTCCTCTCCTGTTGTCTCAAACAATGTCTCACCCACAGCACCAGCTGTGCATGTGTGACAAGTTGAAAATGTAACACATTAATGATTCGTTGCAGATTAAAAAGAACAGTAAGTCCATTGTCTGTAATAGAATAAAAAGCTATGATAGGGTCCAGCAGACTGGCATTGAAAAAAGCCCCCCCCACCCCAAAAAAAAATGAAAGTCCGCAGCTTTCTCATCAGTGAGGCTAACAGACATCGGTTTCACTGTCTTAATACAAAATGAGTCAAGGCAAACAAGGGAGCTGAAGATAGTCACTTACGTAGCCTGTCACAAATCATCAGTGCTGTGGATCAGTTCGGGGAATTAATTGGAACTACCTTTGACTGGTAAAGAAGTCAAAATGCAGAAAACCAGTAAACAAAGCAATCATGCAATTGCCACATGCATGTTCAAAGACCTCATGAGTGATACTGGAGGTGCCCAGTATTCCGTAGTAACAGATGAAAGATGTGTTTACTGTAAATTTACTGTTGTCTATGCAAACATACATACACACAAATAAATATTGTTATCAAGTGGCCTCTCTCTTACACAATGCGGTAGGTTTAGCTCACCGGTTTGGCTTTTTTTTTTTTTTTTTTTATGTGGCGAGTTGAGTAGCTTTTTGGGGGGCTTGTTTCCATAGAGCTGCTTGTTTGTTTCTCTCGCGAGATCTGGCAACACTGGAATCGCTGTACTTTCCTCACTTGAGTAAATGCTCCAGTTGAGGAAAACACTGCATTATTCTCATGATCATTTCTCCCCATTTCTCAGGTATGTTGTCAGTAATGTGCACTGTTAAACTGGTCGTGATAGATTAATAGTATGTGTTTGAGTGTCACAAAAATGTTTATGTAATGTCTAAGTTAAGTCAGCGCAGAGTTTGCTGAGTATCAGTGTGTGTGTAAGTGACGCCATACCACATGCAGTTTGTGTAGATTGTTTATTGAGCTATTTTTATAGGATTTATGCGAGTTTACTTGTTTATTGCATTGTGTATAAAGCATTTTATGTTTAAATGTTCTGTGATTCACTTGAGTTAATGCTCCGGTTTAGGAAAACACTGCATGGCTGTTCTGATTATTTCCCCCCCATTTCTCAGGGGCGTAACACATGCTGGGAGAGCACGGCTAGGTACCGAAGGTAAGGCAACGCGTAAGTTGGGATAAACATATCAATTTTCCTCAGATAGCAAGACAAATTCAGCCTATACTTATGTAGGCTACGCTTCTGGCTACTCTACCAAAACACACACACAACAAGAAAGCAGGAGAGGAAGGAGCCATAGGCAACTACTCAGCTAAAGTAACTGGCAAAGTGTAAGCTTAAATGTAAAATGTGATAAAAGAAACCTAATTAACTGGGCTGAGGTAGAGCAGCAATAAACACTAGTAACAGAAACAGAAACTCCAGCAACTAGACAAAAAACACTGGCACATTTTACTCTAGCAGAAATAGACTTACATGTGTGACAATGGACTCAGAGAAAAGTGATAAATAAATCGAAATGTAATAAGACGGGCAGTGAGTCTACTGTCTCATTTCAGCTCATCAGTGAATCAGCCGTTTCCTGCTGACAGGACATAAGAGCATCAGCTCAACTTTTATTGAACTTGCAAAATGCAAAAAAAAATTCTGCTGATCTTTTCAAAGTTGCACGGCCAGATCTCATGATGACACTTGAGCCTATTAAATGATGATAGGATCTTATAAGTCACATGGTACACAGTTGTATTTTGTATTTGGCCGTAATTTTAACATTTGATGTTAAAATAATAGAATTGTTTCCACTGTATGTACAAACTGCTGCTTCATCTGACTTTTGGAACTTTCACATGTTGAAACAACAGTACTGTGTGTTATTTTTGTTGTTTATTTGGTTTTGTTGTCCTGAAACCTGCTCATGTCCTCTCCTCCTCTTTCGTCCTCCTCCGACTCGCTTACTCATTCAGCATCCCCACATTTGTCTTTTTTTAGCTCTTCTTTCTCTCTCACCCCAACTGCTTTTTTCTTTCTCTTCCTTCCATGGATTCGCTGCAACCTGTCCACTCGTACTTCACTCCTCCCTCATCCCTCTTCCTGCTCTGCACTTTTTTTTTTTTTGAAAAGGATGGAGAGAACAGATAAGTGATAAGGAAAGGAGAGAAACAGAGGAAGAAAGTGTTTATTTCCTTTATCTGTGCCACTACAGAATCTTCGCACCGCTTTATTCTGAACAGCCAATGTCAGGGTTAGTTAAGCCAGATAAATGCATGTCCCACAGTGTTTCAGAAATTGTCACACAAAACATATGTATCAGTTTAAATAGTTTGTCCAATACACTGAGTGTCTCTAAAAACTCACGCCAGTTAACTCAGTAAGGAAAAAGCACACCCAGCCACAAGTCGTGATGTTATGACACACAAAACACACAAAAAAAAAATTGGTTGACAAGGGCATTTTACCAGTCAGAAATTATATCTGTCCATACTGTGCCAAAGAGCAACTTCACAGAAGTGCCAAAACATCCAGCTCCTCTACAGACCACTAGAGTTTGGCTCCATCATTGACATGTCCCCGTAGACCCCCATATTAAAATAAATGTTTATAGCCTTATACAAAAAACTGTTTTGGTCTTCATAGCTGATTTCCCCCTTCGTGACAACTGTATGACAATTTTTTTAGATTTTAAAAAGACTTAAGTTCTGCGTAGTTAGTTGTTATCTTGTAGATTTTTGGATTAGCCAGGAATTATAAGCAGAGTCAGGCATGACCAAGATGGCAAAAATGGAACAGCCCACCCTGAGTCTCAAAATCGCTCAAATATTAAAAAAAAAAAGTCCTGTTTTCCCATGAATGTAACAACATATTTTGATTATGGGAAGCCACTGAAGAGATTCATGAATAGTTGTTTTTATGAGCTAACACTCAGGGTATTCATGAAAGACTGAGATAGAGAGTGGACCATGCTCTTACAGTAGTTTTGCCCTAACCACCCAGTTAGTGGATCACTGCAAAAAGTTTCTATCCATCCAACTGCAATTATATTCCCAGTTTTGGAACTTAAACAGGGTCATCTGTGTTTCCAAAACTCTCAAAATTTAGTGGTGAAGTCCAAAAATAGCAAAATTTTGAAAGAAAAAATCGAGTGTGAATGTAGGAATACGGGTGTAAGTGTCAGTTGATACTTCAGGTGAAAGAAAAAAAAATGCCGAGAAGCTACCAACTTCCCGTTCTGTCACCTTAAAGCCACCAGCTTTGAGAATTTACAAGCTGAACAACTTTTGTACTTCTCCGCCAGACAATTCAACAATCACCCGCATGTTTCACACCATTTGGCCAGGTGAATGGTAGTGGGAAAGTAGATTGAGCTTCTTTTTTTTTTCTTTTTTCGATTCCAATCTTCTACAACTACTTCTACCTCTCTACCCTATTCTAATTAAACTTTTCAGAAACACTGACTTTAGACATGATCAAGCCATGTTTTGTGTGAATAACTTGTCTTATCTTAAAATACAAGAGCAACTGATGTAAGAGAAAAAAATTTAAAAAAGAAAGAAAATGAATAAAGAGCAATTACCCTAATGAGTGGCTGATGAATGAGCTGGTGGAAATCTCCCAGATGTTGCTCCTAGCTTTGCTTGGTGTTCAATAACTACCATAATATCCACTGAAAAACAAAACACATGCATCAGGATGACAACTCGCAGGGCATTTGAGGACAATGCCTTCATGACTATCTTCATAAACAGTAGGCTTGAACACCTGACACACCTACATACGTACGTATTAATACTTACAGCTTTCATTGGCTTCCTGTCAACCATGCTGTCAAATCAGAAAAGATTAATTGTTTTTCTTTCCTTCATGTGTGTACAAATTAAGGCTTGACACAGAGTAGGTACATGCATGGGGCTCTGGATGATATCAGGATATCCGTGACTTCAGCGAAGTCAGCCCAGCAGTAAAGTCTCTACTGAGTCTCTGTCTCTGTCTGAGTCTCTCAGTTGATGCCATGTGGTTCCAATGGAGAAAGACACAACTGAGACCTTAATACATGCTGAGCTAAACAAACAAGCGTTAACCGTGTTAACGGTTTACTTAGAGTGAGTCTGCTACAAACAATATAATATAAACTGCCAAACTCAACATGCATTACCTTGTCAGAGCCTCAGGGACAGCATGATGGGTCTAGGTAAATCCAAAATGCATTCAGAAGTCCTGGTTGTTACAAAGCTACATTCAAGAACTCCTTTTGATTTCTTGACTAAACTATAAAGTTGTTAATGTTACCTATTCAAATGCTTTGGAAGTCTAAAATTTCTTTTTCGTAACTTTTGCAGCTCCATTAACATGTAAAATCTTCTTTCGATCATAAAAATGATTTACAATTTATTATTTATTGCAACTTTAAACTGAATTTTGAAGAGTGAGAGGGTGTCAGAGTGGTGCAGAGGGTGGTGTGGTACCTAGGTTTCCACCATAGACATGCGCATTAGTGCAACTGCTCTTTTTAAGGCATGAATATGAGTGTGAATGGTTATTTGTTGCTATATGCCAGCCATGTTTTAAACTGGCAAGGGTCCAGACTATATCCCACCCTCACAAAATGACAGCTGTGACTGGCTCCAGCCCCACTGCAACACTATAAGTATAAAGTATATAAATAATGGACGGGCCTGTTGAACGGATAAACCCCAATGAACCTATTACGTAGATGAGAGCACAGTTACGTGCTACCTGCTGGACATTGCTGCTGGACAAACCTCCGAGGGTGCCACTGGGGCAGCTGCAGTCAGTTAGGGGTCACCCTTCATGGCATTTCACTCCATTAATCCCAGAACATCTAACAGCAATGGAATAACAGCAGTGATGTCTCCCCTCCTCCGCCGCCCCCTTCAGCTAACCCTAGGACCCTTGCCATGGTTTATCCTTCCTTCTCAGTCAAAGCCATATTATTCATTATTATTATTAATATTAGTCCCTGTGATGGACTGACAACCTGTCCAAGGTGACAGCGCCCGCACCCAATGTGAGCAAGGATTGGCTTCAGCACGCCCTGCGACCCGGAAATGGATAAGCGATAGAAGACGAATGAATGAATTATTAATATTAAAGAACATTAAATTAAGGACACCGGTGCTGTTACAAATTTAATCTAGGTTCGAGCACTCACTAATCGGGATCTATCAAGGTCATAATATGTCTTGAATTTCTATCTCTATTTAAAGTTTTTTTCTGTTTTCAGGTCCATGACTAGAAATTACAAAAGGAAACGAAAATATGGTGTAATTGCTGGGATAAAAAGTTGGTAGGTAGGTATCAAGGATATTGTACGTGCTATGGAGACACTCTGATGTGTTGAGGTATTTGTTGGCTTGTGCATGTGTTAAACTGACAATTCTAATCATTCTGACAGCACATGAACACAGCACAACAATCTTGGCCCGGGCTCTGATCCCCACAGATAACACCTGTAGCTTTTGTGTCTAATGCCATTACTGTACACAAGTCGCTTTGGTGTTTGCTGTGCATTGTGGGGTAGGTCTGACAAAAAGTTTCAACACAGTGTGTTTCCCTGTTCCACACGTCTCCCTCCATGACATGACGGTCCGAGAACGACAACCACCACTGGGTGCTGAGCTGGAGACAGAGAAACTGAAGGCTTGGATTGGAAAGTGTGTGTCTTTGTGTGCTGATGTCTCTGAGCGCGGATGGTAATTGTCAGGGTTTTGGCAGGGTAATCAGTTCCATGCCACTGAGTGCCATGTCTCAGCATGTCCTATAGTAACTCTCTGTGTACACACACACACACACACACATACACAAATATATACTCTCGACGCCTGACCCCCCACACCTGTTCAGTGGCTTGAGACGGAAGTAAAGATCCTGTTCCCCACGGTGTGGCTCAGAGGAACAAAGGAACTTCTACCCACACCCATATATATGCACACACACAGACTGCATGTTAAGGCTGAATATGCTGTTTATAACTTGCACATTCAAGTTAATGTCTTCATGTCAAGTTGTCTTATGACAAAATAAAATCTAATTGAAAGACTTTCATTTACAGGTAAATCCCGTTTGTGTCCATTTTCCCATTCCAGGTCACAATCTTCTTCAGTCCAGAGGAAGACAAATAACCAACTATCAAGCCACACAAACTCATGGATGAAAAAGCCATCTTCACAAACTCTCACATCAATCCCTCAAGCATACAGGTCACTGCTTGCTCATCCACAAACCACAGAGTTTAATGCTTCTACAGCTAATTAAAGTTATTTTTACACTGGACAAAATACCTGCTATGACCTGATAACGTCTGGCTTTTTCGGTTATGGAAAAGGGAAAAGGAAGCAATCTGCATATCTGCCACCCCTAGGTCAAATTAGTCTGCAGAAGTCCTGGTTATTTATCGGTTCTGGCTCTGATCAGCAGTGATGTAAGTTTTAAAAAGACACAATTGCCAACCAAAATTCTGACACACCAGCACTTGCAGGAGCACCATTCTGGGGATGAGATGCAACAAATCAGTTTTACTAGTTTGAACAGCAGCTAGCAGCTCAATCTTTCTCCACTTCCTTCTCCTTTTCTATTACATTTGTGTGTGAGTGAGTGTGTTTATGTGTTTGTGTAACTGCATGTGTTGTGTTGACTCCCTATTTGTGGGTGCCCTCTCAGGCAAATCCGTCAAGCAATGCAAACTCACGTTTACCCATCATATCTCGTCTTGCACTGCAAGTTGTGTTTTCTGTTATATTCTTGTATGTTTATTTTAGACTACTTAATACTGGTGTGTATACTTTTTTCCTCTCATTTCAGATTTACACATACTATTTTGTTTTCCACTCCTGTGATTATGGCCCCTGCCCCGAATATGTTGCAATTATCTTAGTGTGTTCTTCCTATCTTCCTACTTCCTCTTTCTGTGCCAGCATTCCTTCTCTATGATAAATGTACCAGCGTTCTTTCTGTATCTTGCCTGTAGTGTATATATCACTTCTTTGACCTTGAATTTAGCATAGCCCACTGAGTTTGTTTATCTGTGTTTTGTGTACCAAGTCTGATTGCATTAAGGACCCTGCCTCTGATTCTCATCAGTGATTGGTTCATTCTGAGTTCAAAAGAATCCAACCACAGGGAGGTCACCCATTTTTGAGTTATCGTTTGGAAGATGTTGCTCGTCTTATTTTTTGAAAGTGAAAGAAGCCGTATTTAGAAGAGAAGGAGGAGCTAAGGAAGAGTGAAGGGTTGATCTGACTGCCTCTACATTTGTTTATGATTGTGTGTCAATGGTAGCCCTAATCTATATCCAGATTTCTGGTCTATTTCCCCTCCATCATTTATGAAAAACCAAAGACTAAGATGATAAACTAATTAGGAAATTGTTTAATGAGAAGTAATGATATGTAGGGCCATTTTCACATAGACTTCAACACAATTTGACTGCTTTTTACACCACTTGCCCCCTTACCTACTTTGTCAGTGTCTACTTGTGTATACAGTCTACGATCCAAACCTATGGTTTTGATAACGCAGATAAGAATATAACCAAAATGTCAAATAAGCCAAAATAGAAACCTGAAATTAAATGAAATGGCCAAAACTCACCTAAAATATCCTGTCTCTTTCCAACTAATAAACCAATTTTACGACCCTGTCCTCCTTCCTGCTCAAAAGGATTCACTCTTTTGAAATGAATCTACTGCACCAGTGTGATTTAACAAGAGCTGAAGTTGCATACTTTGTGGGTAAACTTACGTTTTAAGAGGTGAAGTTGCATACTTCAGCTCTTGTAATTCATCCAAACATGCAGGGGCAGTGAGCAGCTCCTCCCTTGCAGGGACAACAGTAGTAATTTATCACAGGACACAAACACACACAGACTCAGACTTGGGAATCAGTCAGAAATCATTGTTCACTGCAGAAATCGCACACAGTTGACAGCATATCAACCGCTGTTAACTGAATTGATGCTGACCTTTTTTGAGAGAAGCGGCTACGGTTAAACTAATGACTCCAAGCACAAGCGTAGCTGCTTTGACACCACAACGCTGTCAACAGTCGCTATTGTGAAAATGTGTTTGTGAGAGTTACCCATTTGTCTGACTACAGAGCGTGTGTGTATGTGTGTGTCTGTGTGTAGGAGGCACAAGTGTATGCATGCAAACGTGGCCACCCACACAAAAAGACACATTATGACAGCAGAGATATATTTCACTGCCTGTAAGAAACATAATGGCCTACACATGACCAGCATGACGTGGGTTGTGTGTATATGCAGGGATCTGTATGTGTGAGTGATGTGTTTTAGCCCCAAGGAAGAGCTGATCCTACTGACAGCATCACTTAGAACAGGAACCTTGCATCAGAAGTGCAGAGGTTGTATAGTGCTTACAATACATGTACCCATGGGTTGCATTTACCAAATATTTTCAGACTTGAGTGAATTTTTCTAACATGGATACTGTACATGGTAGAAGTTGCAATGTCTACAAGGGCATTAGTTCTGTTACTTGCTATTTTCTGATCACTTCCCTTGGAGAAATGTTCCCCAGCTTTAAGACTCTGGCTGTGGTGATGATGGTAATCCCACTCACTAATGTGGAAACGTAGTGCCAGTCCAGCTTTCAGAGCATAATTAAGCCATCCATGGCGAAGAAGCAAAACCTAGTGTAAGTGGCCTCTGCTAGAGTGTCCCATGATGCGCTTGTCCTCAATCAAGCATCCAGTATAGATCCATGTCTGAGCCACAGTCATGTAATAGCAGATCACCTCAGGTAAATGTAACTTTTGTTTTGTTTGTATTTGATTATGACTGCAGCAGCGCAGCGGCATAGTGGTAAGTGCTGTTGCCTTAGAGAAAGAAGGTTGTGCGTTCCAATCCCACGCCTGCAGCCCTCGTGCATAGAGTTTGCATGTTCTCCCTGTGCTTGCGTAGGTTGCCTCCCACAGTTGAAAGATATGCATGTTTGGGTTAATTAGTGTCTTTAAATTGTTTGTAGGTCTGAGTGCGAGTGTGAGTGGTTGTTTGTCTCTGTCTGTCTCTGTCATGGCCCTGTGAATCACTGTCCAGGGTGTACCCCGCCCTCGCCCAATATGAGCTGTGATTGGCTCCAGCACCCCCTGTGACCGCGAAACGGATAAACAGTAGAAGATGAATGAATGAATGAACGATTGTAACTGGAGCATTTATTTCTGTCTGTCTTGAAATAATGAGCACAATGAAAAAATGGTTGGTTCTTGTACTGTTGACAAGAAAAGGGACTGCGTGTTTTCTGTCCAGGCCCTCATAGATAAATGATTCCAGTGGTTTTAAAAAATAATTGCTATCAAGTAGTAATGACGGATTACAAAATAAGTTTAAAACACAACCTCTGAATGTACTTAGTGTGACATACACTCACATTTCTGCTCTTGAAGGAGATAGGTTAATACATTGTAAATATCAACAGATAAAGCTGAAATTTAGTTTGAAAAACTCAATTTAGCTGTCAAAACTTGACCTTTTTCTCAATGAGCACTCTACAGAGAACTGGCCATGATCCCTCATATGTACCTCTCACAGATTGTACTTCTGGATCAGTACTCCAATTAAAACTTTTAAAATGATCTTGTATAAGATTTTAAACAATAATTTAACATCAACTATTATTTTGTACCTCATGGTATAGTAGTGTAAAATTGTCCTGAGCAGTGAATAATGTCACACCTATAAACCCCACTGTGTGTGTTGTCCAGTTTAGGGTTCCGGCTTCAATTGCATTTGCTCGTTGGTGCATGTGAATCCCTCCCTGATAAACCCTTGGACCTTCACCTTTATAAGAGCAGCCATATGGCAGCATCCAATGCACAGTGTTCGAGTTAAGAAAACAGTCCAACAATGAAGTCTTTTCCAAGATGGAGAATCATACATGCATATAAGAGCTTTACACTCAATTTGAAAGTAGTTGGGCGACATTACACTATGCTGCATTTCTGCTTTCTATGCTGGACATGTAAATTTTTGCTAATGAAAGGTTACTGACATGATGAATGTGTTGGCCATGTTGCTGTCACTGTTTAAATATATCTTCATATTATGTATACACTTCATTTACTCATATATGAATATTATTAGATAATGAAATATATGGTTAGTAATTGACCTTATACTGCAGCCTGTGTAGTTTTCAAAGGTAAGAGCTAAAAGCTACCACTCATCAGACCCCTTGTATAATGATATGTCAACATATGCGTAAAATCCTTTAAAAGAGGGAGAGATAGTTTCTACATTATGAATAAATCAACATCTTAAAGGTCCTACATTGTTAACGGTGAGATTTTCATGTTGTTTGTTTTTATTATTATTATTTTTACATATAAAGTAGCCCTAGTTTCTATACCGCTAAATGTATCAAAGAGCTCACAGAGAAATGCAGACAGCCTGCACTGAGCCTTAAAACCAGTCATAAGGACTTATGTAACTGTGTGATGCCATAACAAAGTTGTCACCACCCAGCCCACCTGCACCCACCATCCAACCGTGCAGAATTTAGTTCCACAGTGAAATCTGCTATTTATTAACAATGCCATTTATTTAACCACTTAAAAAAAAAACTCTGTTCAAAGTGGCTCACCAACCCATTGTTTGTAGACCTCCAGAGAGAAGCCTGAGAGAGGAGGAGGAAACCACATTAAGATGGTTTTTGGTTCTTACAACCTCCAATATATCTTCTTAGGGATTAACACTTCAAGTGAAACACAACAAGTGTACAAAAGGGACCCTCAACATTTTCATTATAGTCATTTAGTATCATTTACATGTTCACTCCAACATCTTCTTCATACATGTTTCCTAGCATCTGTCACTCATAATTAGCACAATCTATTAATCAGCATATTCTGTAACATCTCTGAACTGATTCCACACCTCCACTTCCCCTCTCCTTCGTCAAATGACTCATTCCTCTCCACCGTGTTGTATTAAGCCTCTTTAGCTTGAAAGAGGACAGCCTTCAATAGAGCCACAGCAATTAGGGGACAGGAACTGGTGATACAAAGGGAAGTGGGAGAGAAGCGGAAAAACGGAAGAAAAGGGAGCTGGAAGGGTAAAAAAGGAAAGGAGAGACATAAATAATAAAACATAATCTCCCGTGTTTGGTGAAGAAGAGGCACTATCCCCCCTTTATCTTATCTTTCTATAAATATCCCACTTTATTTTCTGCTTTGGCTGAATGCGTAGTTTAGACAGCAAAGGAAATGTGAGGGAAAAGAGAGAAGAAAGAGGGAGGGAAGAGAGGACTGTAGAGGAGATAGATTGTTCCAAGTGAGGGGATGCCAGCCTGTGCATGTCAGCATTTCCAGTCTGGCAAGAAAGCAGCGCCCAGCCCTCCTCCTCCTCCTCCTCCTTTGGGTGAGCTGATGAGGCAGGGAGCATAGGATGGTGTGAGCAGGAGTCTCTGTGGTGGAGGAGTGGATGGATAGAGGGGGTGGGAAAAACAGAGGTCTAGTTACACAGAGTCTGCTGGGCTCCGCTCGGAAGGAGCATCTCAGGCCAATTCCGAATGCTGCCCTGGCACCATGAAGACGATCAGGCTGTCACACTCTCTCTCTCACACACACACACACAAACATGCAAACCCAAAACACACACACACACACACAAACACACACAGCCTGTCCATCCCCATTCCTTCCTGGTGGACCTGACCTGTCAGGAGCGGCGTGTCAGAATATTTATCAGCAGGGAAAACAGCTTGTCCTTGTTGCTGCTGTCATGTATGCCAGAGGGCAGAGAGAGAGAGAGAGCGAGAGAGAGAGAGAGAGAGACAGACAAACAGACAGACTGACAATACTGTGTATCTGCGGGTGTGCTACTTGTTGACTGCTTGTTTTAAACTGCTGATGTTTTCATAAAAAGCTGATTTGATCTAGTCTGCCCGCACTCTGATATCATGGCTGTGAAGCGGGTTGAGTGCAGAACGACTTTAACGTCAAGTAACCTCAGTTTCACAACACACAGGATGGTCCTGGCTATCAAAATCTGGTCCCTTTACTGTGGTGACAAAAATGGTTTAGCACTACCAGACTCCAGAGTGAACCATTATTCTGTGCCACATTTACCAATGTGGGAAAGTCCTCGGCATTGTGATCAAATAGAATAACTGCTTCCACCAGTTCATCTCCACAGAATGAATATTTTTGGACTGTGAGTTCACCTTGGACTCTGAATGATTATAATCTACAGATTTACCCTGGAGAGCAAGTCAGGATTTTTTTCCATCAAGAAAAAAATTCTAAAAGACTTTTTTTCTTTTTAGGTGTATTAAAAAAATTAAATGCTGTTTAAAGAGCTTTGCATAAGCCATTGCAATGAGATATTGGCACATTTTGTATTATCAGTGGTCATCAGTCAGCTACACCATTTTACAGCTACCAACTTCAGGAAATTCAGTCAGTAAGTAGCAGCACAATGTGCCTGACTAAGGTATATCTTTTAAGTGTTTAGGTTTTACACAATGGCACACTCACAAGTGGTACAAAAAGGCGAGTGTTGCCAAATTTGTTAGACAGTTATAAAAACACTAAAAGAATTTTAAATTTATTGAAAGGGTTTTGTTCCTTTTTCAAATTTATTCAAAAGTTCGAAATTTAGTAAACCAAATTTGTTATCAACAGGTTCAGCCTGTGCCAAATGTATCCACGGATCTACTGACAACAATCATTCTGGTTTTCTTTGATCACGTTTCTTTGGTATCGAATATGCTATCAAATACGTCTGTTCAGATTTGAGTAATGAAACAAATTGCAGTGATCAGCCCTGAAGGTTTCACAGACCTACATTTACTGTCACAAGTACAACGCATGTCTTACTGTGTTGGGGATCATAAGCAGGCAAACCACATTTACAATTAGTAACTCACTGATGAATTTACCCTCTGTGATTTCCATACCTCCCTCAGAGTGAACCACTGGTTGTGGAACCTGGCCAAATGCTGCAAAGCGTAACCCAAATGAACCTTCATTTGTTCATAATTTAAGAAAATCAAACATGTTCATTCAAACCCATTTTCAAATCAAAGGCTTAAGCTTACTTAACAAAAACAGATCTCACAAACCGAAATAGGCAACAATCACACATACAAGTTTCATTTTTGACACCTTTTTGTTTCAACAATATATAAATATAAAAATCTCATGTGTGTCATATAGCACAAAGTTTCATCACAAGCTGCTTTGTCACACTAATGTGAAAATGTGAAAAAATTGTACCTGCCCTCACCCCGAATATGGCAGAGATGATTCGTTTGCCAGTCAGTTTCATGTGAAGTGTAACAGCGTAGCACAACGACTGATTTATCTTGACGATTTTGTTTTAAAGAAATTGGGTTAATAAGCAAGCGCTTGCATCCCTACTTCCATCGGTGCATTACGTAGTTTACAAGCTCTGCTCTTCAAAAGTAAAATGTTCCAAAGTAAAGTTGAGAATAACTGTAAGTATTGTCTCATCCAGTGACTTCTGATCTATAATGCTGTTTCATGAAATATGAAAATATCAAGATGACATATGTGGAGCAGATGCAGCATTAGAAAGGCTATGCAGTCAGTGTCTAAACCTTTTTAAAAAGTATTTTAACTTATTATTATGTCTTTGTTTTTACATCATTCTTTTCTTTCTGCATAATTCACCATCTGCTCTGTCAGAAGCTCAGTCGCATGTCTGAGGTTTCTTTCGAGATTCCCAGAGGACAGAAGTGACTGGAGTGCACCGATTAACTCACAGCCTTTGACTGTGCAAACAGAGTCTTCATCCGAGTCAAAGGGGACAAAGATATGAGGTAAGCAGCCTTGACCAGGTGTATAATTGCCCTTGGATAATTGGTTGAACAGATTTTCAAATCTATTAGATAATGAATCCAAGGCCGAATAACTGAGACTAAACGGATTCAGTTGCGTTTTGCTGGATTTATCCAGTTTTGGAAGACGTGCTCAAATGCCATGTGAGCTGACACACAAGATCCATATATTTTCAGTACATTGGGAATACCAGGCGACAGGTTACATCAACAGCAGATGGAAGACAGGGTAACTCATCCTCACTTGAATTTTTCAGCCCCCAGACTGAGTAATACACACACATCTACAGTCATAACAATATTTGGCTATTTTGGTTGATTGCCTTTCATGTGAGCTTTCAGTCCCGGCATGGTGCCTCGTCTGCCTGCAGCTCACCAGCTTCAAAAGCTGAGCTGACCTCATTTCCCTGTCATCCCGCTGAGCCCGGCCTGCTGCAGATGGTCAGGCACAGGGAGCTGATCGTCACGCTCACAACATATCTTTGTTCCATTCACCTCCACTCTTTGACAGCCAGTTAGGCAGCCAGCGTTGGTGTGTGCGTGTGGGAGGATGGATGCAACTGCAACACACAGATACTTGTGTAGGTTATGGTATTGTTTTAAATTTGGCTTCTTGCGATAACAAACAAACGCCTCTGCAAAGGGATGTGGGAGAAGTGACAAACACACGGTGGCTCTTGGTGTAGAGGTTCACTGAAGCCAAACGATACAAAATAAAACACGAAAAAGAGGCAAAAAGGGAACAAATGTTTTCTAGATTTGTGTTTGCGGTGCCTTACACATGACAGCACAACACTCAGCCCTGTCGCCTTCCTGAATTAGTATTTCTCCTGTGCTTACCTCACGTCAGTCACAGAGCAGAGATTGACTGGTTAATTAGACCCACGTGCACAGACGAGCACGGGCTCCAGTGCACACAGAGCAGGCTTGCATCAGACGATCCTGTCATAGGGAGTGAGTGAGATTTTAATTAAAGCAAGAGACCAATGGGAATACACAGATATCCCTGGTCACATCTAGTCAGATAAATAACTTCACAGATGAGTCAAAGGAGCAGGCGCAGTTAGGCCAAAGCACACTAATGCAAGTACATAACAGCTTGGATGGTGCTTATTCATCTTCATCATTTACCATTTAGACTGTGGGGACATCAACAATGTAATGTCTGCTTTTGAAAGCACAATTTCTTAAAAATACTCAATAAGTAATGAAAACACTTTAGAGAAGATTTATTTTCATAATAAGAAATAATGTGTGCTCTGTTTTTTATTATTCCTATTAGTTGCTGATGCTGCTATTTTATCTTATCTTATTGTATTTATTTATTTAATGCTGCTAAGTTGGATTGTGCAGGAATATGCAACGACAAAAAATAATCTATCCGTCTAATAAATTTAAAATAAAAAAAGTTCCCCTGGCCTAATCAAACTGAGCTAGCTCTGGATCAGGTTTCATTCTCACAATGATCATGACAGACATGACAGCAGAACGATTCATACCTATTTAAAAGGTTTAAATATATGAATGTGTAGAAAGAATATTGACAGCTTGAACCTGTGTGTAATAATCTATGTAGCATTGTAACAAAAAGGTAATATACCTTAACAGATCTCATCTCAAGCCAAAGTTGATGTTTTATCTATCTACCACCGCAGTGGTAGATATACACAGATGTAGAATACATGATGCTAATTTTTATTCGTAGAAAATAGAAGGCAAGGCAGGGTATGCATTTGAGTGTTTCTACCCTGTGATTGACAGACTGTACCAGAAATTGCCACCTGCTGGATAAATCACAGGAAGTCACATCCAACCCTAACACTTCCTCAGCCAAACATTTTCCTTCAAATATGGTTTCTTCCTTCCATCAAGACTCAATCAAATTCAAATTGCAAAACAAAAGCCTTTAGAAGTTCACAATCCAATGGGCTACATCACTGTGGGTTGCCATTTGCTCTGAACAAACAAAAAGCAGCGCTGGTTGTTTTCCCACTAAGGCTGCAGACATACAGAGTCACACCTCAGGACTGAAACCACTGATTTGGCACTTTAGGAATGTTCACTGACCAAGGGGAAAATACTGATTCCATACTGATTCATCGCTGATCTGGACTTGTTTGAACCTTTATTACCCATAAGAGTATGAGGCAAGAGGTGTGCATCACACTAAAAACAAAAACATATAAACACTTACTATTTTAACCCTCTTATTATCCTCAAATGTGTTATATCTACCTCCAGAAAATGATTTTTGTATCAGGCACTTTGTTTATTCTTTGAATACATAAAGGAGTCCTTTGATAATGACACTTATTAGCAATTTCCTGTAGCGCCACCACCAGGCCAAACTTTCAAAGTAGAAAGAATGTATCTTAAACTTTTCATCTGAATTTTTTCAAATTTCATGACCACCAGAAAAGGATGAACCCTATTGGTTTTGGTGACCTCATGACCTTTCATTTACTTATTTCTATTGCTTTTATTTACTTTTTTTTACTTTTTTAGGTACATTTTTGTGGTCAGTCACCATAAAGTCTCACTCACCCCTTCTCTTTTCTTGTTTGGGTTTGGGACTGACAGTGACAGATTTTTATTTGTATATTTTTATTTAATTTTTTAGTTTTTCTGCCTTTGTGTGGGGAAGGGGGGGCTGGGGTGGGTGCTAGACTTTGTTCTGAGTCAAATTTGCCCAAGTCAAACGAATACATTTTCAAACTTTTAGCAGGATTTTGTAAAGTCAGAAAATGAAACTATTTTTATTTATAATGTGTGGATCTAATCCCAGCCAAATTCCTGGTCAGGGCAGGGTAGACCATGGACAGGTTGCCAGTCTATCACAGGGCCAACACATAGAGATATACAGAGATAAACAAGCACTCACTCACAATCAGACCTACAGTCAATTTAGAGTCACTGGTTTACCTACACATGTATGTCTTTGGACTGTGTACTGGAGTACCTGGAGGAAACCCACGCAGGCACAGGGAGAACATGCAAACTCCACAGAGAAAGGCCCCAGGCCCAGGAATCAAATCCACAAAAATGAGGTAATAGTCTAACCGTTATGCCGTTATGCCACCGTGCTTCCTTGCAGACATATTTTTTGGATTGAGCACAGGTCATACTCGTCTTTGAATCCTTTTGGGTGGGACAAACCTGGCACCTGCCACATTACCTGCCTGTGGTTTGTACCATCCGAAATGTTGGGGTTCCTTACCAGGGAGTAAGATGTCCTTTAGCCATGTCAAGTACAACCCCCGTGGCCTGATTTTTTCAGGTGTTTCCTCAAGGGATTTTCCTCACAGTCCAGCTAAATTGCAGACATAGCTGGACTGTGCATCACATGTTGCCCAAATTTTGATGCAGGTGTGATCTGCATATATTGTCAGAATGGACACAGCCCATGAAACGCAACAAAGCATTCATCAAAAGTCTCCATGCAAATAATCAAAGTTCTCATTGGAATTATGCTTTCGCTCCCCCCTTGTCATGTATCAACTCAAAATTATCAATCCTGCACCTGCAGGTGTAGGGATGTGAGTTTACACACACACAGACGGACATGTTTTACACAGCTTGAACAGCTTGGGGTCATTTTGACCCCAGAGGAACACAGATGCGTACAAAATGTGTACAGCAAAATGAAAAAGTATCATCATGATAATTTTTTGCATAATTAGTTGTCCCCCTCAAATTAGGAAAAGTCATGAAATATGAAGCCAAAAAACTACAATCAACTCCAATTTTTTGAATGATAACCATTGAATAGGGTCAAATTGACCCCAACGACGATAGGAGGGTTAACTTCCTATCTGAAAGTCATTATTGTGGCGTTACAAAATCACACTGGTGAGATAATTCTGTTTCTGTTCTGTAATGATCACATACATTGTACGTCACTTTGCCAGATACATCTCAGGAGTGTGAGGAAATTTCTCACAACTCAACTTACAGCCAGTAATCAGTGTCTAATGAAGTGCAAGCAGAGAGTAGGCGAGGGTCTAGACAGGGCTCATGGGTGAGGTCGGTCACTGAAAAAAGGCAAATCAAACATGCAGCTGATGTAGTTGCAAAACCACAGGCCATCAGCTCCACAGCAACGCCAAGCATAAATGAAACATCAACACGCCAACAAGCCCAAAAGCATAGCAGTAATGTGCACTGAATGAAGACATAAAACAGTTGCATGGAAGGAAAGCCATTTGATAGTTGTGGTGCATAAACCAAAGAAGATCATTTAATGGTGTTATGGAGGATACAGAAGCTGTGGATGGCATATCTCCTATGTTAAAACGAGCTGTGTTGTGTCTGTAAAGCCTATTTGTAATGTGGAGAATGAATTGTCATTTGTAGGCGATAACAATTTATAGGTAGTTAGCAAAGGAAAAGGAACAGAGCGTGATTGTGTGGGTTACTTTTTGATAAGTTTTTGTGTTTTAGGACTGATTTATGACTGTCTTGACCTTGTTCGCATCACACAATTCAAGCAAAAATGATGGAGGGAAATACAGAGGAGCTGTGGAGGCACAGACTTTCTCAAAAAGTTAATGTGAGGGGAAGTACAGTTTGGAAGCAGGGAGATGGTGTAATGATGCCCGACCTCACAATGAACTGTCATTCAGCCTTTGGAAAGTGCCGGAGTGTAGACCTGAATATAATAAACAGGAACTTCTGGTAACAGAGCTAATGATTATTGAAAGCTCAAGTGCAAAGAGCCCACATCCTAAATTCCCTCCCACATTCTACAGGATGTGCATATTTGACAGAAAAGCACAGAAAATGACTTATAGACTGTTATATATTTTAATAATTTCAGTAATATATTTCAGAACTATTTTGACAGACAAGCCCCAAAGTCCCTGATTTAAGATGGATGCAGTTTTCTTCCTTGAAGACCATACAAGCCATTTTTGTCATTTTTCATACCTGTGACCAATTAAATGTTTTGTGATTTGCTGAAAATCATGACATTGCTTTCAAACAAATATCATCCAACATGTTTAAGAAAACTGATAAAATAAAGACTTAAGTGTAACTGAACTCAGGATGTTGCTGTTTTTGTAATATTCACAAGCTGAAAAAATAAATTGTGAATTGTGCCCTTACTTGATCCTGTTCCAGTGAATCCCAAAGCTAAGGTAATCTGTAATGTTAATAAAAGTAACGGCCAATTTCATTTGGTCGCCTGCCAGTGGTGTCACATCCCGGCTGCCATCATCCAGTCTTAAGATGCATCTTTGTAATACGCTTTTTAGATCATGGTCAGGTTTTATTATATTTTGATCGGGTGAAGAATTTTAGTCATTAGAGTTGTTCTGTTGCACACACAGTTACACATTGAAATTCCACTAAAATGCAGACCAACTTACCACAGCTAACAGAGCAGCTACGTAACATGTAATACAGTTACACTTCTCACCACACCAGGCTGTGTTACATTCCTGAGGCTAGACTTTAGCGCATCTTCATTCAGAGGCAAGCACAAAGAAACTCTAAGCATGTATATACAAACCATAACCTGGTCATAGCGTTATGTCAGATTGATGCCTGAGGTCCGTCTACTCCACCTCAGCACTTCACTGTCTTGTTAGGGACAAGAGCATTACATGTGTGCATGCTTGGGTGTTCTTCAACCAACAACTAGTCGTTGACTGGGCATGTGTATGCCAGTGGCCACATTAACAGTAGTATGCTGACTATATCACCGTAATTCATCCTCAGAGATATTATTCTCCTTCATATTCCATGGGCATATCAAGTGCAAGCCTCAGTGCACACAGAGAGCAAGTATAATGGAGAGAAATTCAGAGAGAAAAATCACCCAACACTGCGAGAAACCACAAACATTCTCCTCGCCCTCCTGTGTTTTAAAATGAAAACAGGCTAAACCCATTCATCTTAGTGCAAATGAGAAACACACAAACGCGAATTGTCTCAGACATCATCTGCAGCTGAGGAGAGGAGAGAAAGAGAGGCAGAAACACTTAATGTGGCAGACAGTCCGGAGTCCAGAGTTCATTAACCCCCCCCCCCAGGTAAAGCCCCTCTCTTCACATGGTGACCAAAAAGGACATACACACACATACACTCCTTTTGATGTATAAACATAGGTAATAAATAAAACTGATACACAAAGGCCTGTGTGAAGACCTGGAAAACTTACATTTACGCCAACCTGTCACCAACTACAAGTAGTGGTGTAGCGGTTTAACAGTCAGTAAGAACGAACTGGTTAGCAGTGATGGAATGTTTAAGACTAAATATTTAAATATAGCAGTTAACTAAAAGCCAATCTGTGGGATTCATCTGAAAAGTAGATCATATGCCAAAGTAAGCCTATCCCACCCCTGTCATTAATCTTATGCTTACAGGACAGAAATTAAGTTTGAGATATAAAGATAAACTTACATATTTGTGTGTGTGTGTGTGTTTGACTTTCTGGCTGTGCCTCTTTAAGAATCCCTCATTTACATTGGTGGAGCAATGGCTGGGCTTGTAATTGGTAACAGTGATTAACTGGTGGAAGGAGAGGGGGCGCAGATTAGGTGTAATACAGAAAAGAGAGACAGTTTGGGGGGGTGGGAGGAGGGCGGGGGGGAGAGCCAAAGAATAATCGAATACAAATGAGTGAGTGAAGAAACGAAGATGAGACAAGTGAGGACAGAGCAGCGGCAGGAAGAGGAAAGTTAGTAAGAAAAGGTGTAAAGGTGAGAAAACCTGAGTGTGAGTGTGTGTGGATCTCTGTGGTCGGCCTGGCGGCTGACACTGTGTTGTGAATGTTAAGCAGAGCAGTGCGGGGCGATGGCGTCCAGGCCTGGTGATTAATGTTGACACGGTACGGAGAGGCCAGCCTGTTGACATCCATTACTGCTGCTCCGCTTAACGAGGCCGGGGCCGCAGAGACACCCACATCACTGAGACCGCCACGCCCACCTGACCCACTGTGAGAGCTCACACAGGGGGGTGACCAATCCCCGACCCACTGAAGAACTGATTAGGTGCAACCCACACACGCACGCATAGACACACATACACACTACTGTACGTTCATAGCAGCAAAGCATCCCTGAGAATTCTGATCTTAGATTCATATGCTTAAGACTTACATCCAGAGTTACAGTCGAAGCCATAAAGGGAGCTAACGCCCCCTTTATGTAGTGAGAAGGTTGAATTGGTGTTGAGTTCAAACTCCTCATCAACCCAGCAGATACTTTGAGTGTGACCAGTAGATTTTCCAATCAAAATCTTTGAGATGTTACAGTTTATTCCAACGTATCATTCAGTTGATTGCTTGGATCCATGTAGGCGGGTTCCACTGCAGTTTTGCACAAAGTAAAACCAAGTTTCCAGAAGACAAAACACAAGTGGCCTGTATTACCAAAGCTTGGTTTTTTCCTTTTCATGGATTCTCAGAAGGTGGCCTCTTGACACAAACTGGTTCCTTACTTCTATTTCAGTGTTGCTGCGTATTGTTTTTAAAAACTACCTGATGAGATTGCTTAATTTTTTCACGACATTAGAGATTTATTTTTTTGGGGGGGGGGGTTAAACCTGAATTGTCACTAATCATTCTTGGTTTGTTATCAGCACAGAATTGTAATGGAAGTTTACAATCCAACAGACAGTGAGTTTTAGCCCATTCTTTTGTGTCTATGTATGCAATGTTTGTCTGTCTGATGCAACAAAATTTTTCATATCCTAACCATATCACAAATGATGTAAGTTTGTATAGTAACATCAGTGGCTGACAGCACTGCCATGAAGGAGTTGCAGAATGGAATGGTGGAAAGTGGTAGAAAAACAGCTGAGGAATGTGAATGTCATTTTACCAGTTTGCAACCCATATCCTCAATTTTTGTTTTCATGATAATGACTGAACTGAAAAGAGAGGAAGATACATTTTTTGACCGGGTAGAGGTCACTTGTACAATCACCATCCTTCTTTTAACTCTTAAGAACCTCACCATTTTTATGTTGCAGTTTTTCCTTCCATGGATATAATTTTTTTATAGAGTATAAAATGCTTTTAGAGATAGTTTAATTTTTAATCATTTTAACGATTGCTTTTTCATCAAATTGTCATTGTTTTATATGTGGTAACAATTTCATTGGCATCCTTTCACAGCCTCCATGTTTGCAACCATGTTAACGTATTTACCATGTCAGTCCCAAACAAAAAATACTTGGGGTGTAAAGTAAGACTACCTACAAAATCACCCAGAAATCCCAAAGAGATCAATTCAGAGTTTAATGTTGCATTTAAAAATAAAGAATATTTTTTCATATCTTTATGAAGTGTTATCACAAAAATTGCAGAGCATATTGAAATTTGAAAATATTTTTACTACCTTAGGCAACCAGATCTCAACTTAGCACAGATGTTATTACTAATAAATGATCTAAACTAAACACAGATTACAAAAGCCACCTGGCTTGCATTGAATCATTTTCCTTTAACATACTGTAGTCATCTGAAGGAATAGATTTTAAAAATGTCTGCATTGGATGGTTCGAATATTGGCATTGAAATGTTGGGTGTTGCTGCCGGTATTTCTCACATGTGCAAAATTACCATGTGTAGACAAACACATTCTACACACATTTCTTCGTTGCTGTACAACAATGTTCACACTACACACACACACACACACACAGATTCACACCTATTATTCATCAATGCTGACATCCACTCCATCTGCCACCATGGACCCAGCGTGGGGTCCAATAGGGCATTGATTGCTCTAAGTATAACTGGCTGTCTCTTTTTCTCCTTCCCTGCCCTCAGCCCCTTTGTATCACCTCAGACAGAAAGAATATGCTGGGAAATTATGGTTTGCTGGATGGCAACGCTGACAAACCCAGTCCCTGAACCTTGGGAAAGTATACTATATACTACTGCTATGTGACGCCCCCCCCCCCCCCCCCCCACACACACACACACACACCAGTTTCTCATTATCAGAAAACCTCATCTACTCTTTGAAGGAGACCCACTGATAAAGGTGGCGAGGGCTCCTGATGCTCCTACCCGCCTTCACCTCCCACTCTGAGACTGACAGACGCTGATTCTCAATCAGCAGCGGAGAAGCCAAGGGCTTTTAAACCCGAACTTGCAGCCACTTCAAAGGACCCCGAACACCCTTCTTTAGAAAAAAGCCAAAGTAGCGTTAACACTGAAGCAAATGTGCCTAGAAGTCAATTACCTGCTGGAGAGTGGTAATGGAGATGATTGTAGAAACATTGTAAGCCAGCTGAGTGCCTTGGTGGGTTTCACTATCATAATAGCCCAGTACTTTGGCATTGTCTCTTCAGAGTGTGGGTCTAAATAAGAAGGAGTGGAGGAGAGTGTTTGACAAAGTCTCAGAGTTTATGGAAAATGCTTGAATGTAGCTGGAAGCTATCAACAGTGTCAAAGCACAAGAACTTTTTTCTTTCCCTTCCAAAAAATAAAAACGGAGAGTGAGGTAGACATGATCAGGCAGGTCTCAAAACCTTTTGCATTTGAAAGTAGGAGCTCAGCCCACAGCACTTTCATCTTTCTTTCAGACCCTTTGCTATTATTATGCAAAACGAATCAAGAATTATCACTAATAAGCCCCACAGGCAACAGGATTTGCTTGTAGACACCACACCACAATCACAGCCACATACATAGTCCATTTCGACAGCATAAGAGAGTTAAACATGAATATATAGGGACAGGTCGCCAGTCCATTGCAGGGCCAACACACAGAGACAGACAGAGACAGAGACGAACAACCACTCACGATCACACTCAGATCTACGGGCAATTGAGAGTCACCAATTAAATTAGACATGCATGTCTAGGTGGGAGGAAACTGGAGTACTTGGGGAAAACCACGCAAGCAGGGGGAGAACATGCAAACATCACACAGAAAGGCCCCAGGCCCAGGAACTGAACCTTCTTGCTCTGAGGCAACAGCACTAACCACTATGCTGCCGTGCTGTGGAACTTTATTCATTTGTGTATATATATATATATATATATATACATAATATATATTTATATGCAAGTATGTAATTGTTAAAGTGAAAAGTGGGGTGGGGTGGGGGGAGGGGGAAGTGCTCCAATAGCTCACCCAGGGTTCTGCATACCATTCAGGCGCAGTCCTGGCCGGAGTTTAAAGGTTCCATATTATATATACAATTGTATATTGTAAATGTTCACTTAAAAAAAAATAAATAAATGAGGTCAACTTTTTATATTATACTCCTAAATCCACCAAGGAATAAACACCATGTCAGGGCTGCTGTAACTTTGTGGTGTCACATGAAAGCAGTCACCACTCTCAGCAATGCCTCAAACCCCGCCCACCTGGACTCATCCATTTTCTGCAGGTTTAAAGAATTTCCTCTGTTTTGCTTGCAGATCTTTTGGTACTACATCTCCAGAGAGAAACCTAAGAGACCAAAGTTTTTTGATCGTTTTTTTGATTCTTCAAGCAATAAAAAATTTGAAAGTATGAAATATGGGACCTTTAAGAGCACTGATATGTGTGTGGATGGATGTGCTGCATTGGATAAATAAGTGATTAAACTGTGGTGTGAGTGAGAGCCTTTACCGCTTCAAATAACATATTCCTAATGATAGTATCCCCCATACCCCACCCTCCTGCCCTCAACCTCTATCTCTCTCTGTCTCCAGGTGGCTCCCTTAAACACACACACACCAATCATTCAGTATTGACCATGTGGCCTTGCCAGTCTGATAGCAAAACATTGGGATGTAACTACTATTCCTGTGTATTTGCCTCCCAATGCGTCATGTTGACCTCGGCCCTGTAATCATTTCCACCTGACCCTGTGTGGCTGACATGGAATTCAATGAATTTAACTAAGCTGTCATTGTTTGATGCCGCAGACCCACTGACCACTTATAAACAGTGTTTACCACCTTTAACATGATGGGAGTCTGAAGCAGAGGTCCTTTACAAGTCCTTTCGTTGGGTTAAACCAACCAGTATTCTGCCACTTTTGCTCTACCAAAGCATTTGTGTTTGCTACACTTTGAGTGCTGTGTTCACACTGTGATACTTTTGTTCGAAGTCTGCCGAGGAGTGTTTGACGATGGTGGCAGCGGTGCTGTGCAGGTTTAAGGTGAAGTTAATCAAAGCAAATGCTTTTCCTCCAAAATTCTCCCAACCAGAGTGATTAATTCAGTGTCTTTCATATGATTTAGTCCCTGAGCCCTTTTATTCTGTAGTCCAGAGCCCATCCCTTCCATAAACCCGAAGTCTGGTCTGGGACTCACATCTCTACATCCACCTTGTCCTCCTTGCGGTCTGATAGTATTGATTGGCCATTTGGAGCAAGGGAACTCCAAAGAGACAGGCATAATTACAAGGAGATAAGGCAATCTACTGCAATTAACCACTCCTCCCCTGGCAGCCTCGGCCACGGACCATCTCTCATCCTAAGTAGGAAATAAATTACCTTAGCCCAGCAACCACCATTACAGCCACTGAAATATAGGAACAATTAAACAGGAATTAATTCTAATTCATGCAGCCCCTATCACTAAAGGGATATATTTTAACCACAGTATTGAAGAACTATTACAGAAAATTAATTGTAAACTGCAGTTTCTTTGATCCACGTAATAAATCACTGCTTCTTTCATAAAGAGCACGGAAGAGATAAGTTTAACACCGCTGTTAGACATTTTGTAAGGTTGGAGGGTCGTTCAGAAAGCTGCTTTGTGGAGAGGCATTTTCATTAGGATAAATAAATCTTGGAGTTTAGTCCGTAGCCTACACGGAGTAGGACAGTTTTTGCTTTGTTTAAATGTCAGTCGTACTTTTATGTAACAGGAACAATTTCGGCCGTAGAGGATATATCGCCATCAAAGCAACAACAAATGCAGTCTGAAAGAGCATTAGGATGAAACTTTAAATAGCAGAAATTTTGCTTGCCATAGGTCTGGAGACTGGGTCAGAATTACAACTGTCAGTAATGAGGACAGAGAGCATCTCCTTCTGATCCATTGAACAGAATGAGAAACAGACTGTGGAATTATTCATTACAGTCGACTGCAGCATCATCACTTCTCACACTTGCCTTGTTTATTTCTGAATTTACGATTTCAGCCAATTTTACACCAGATTACCGCAATGTCAGGCTGCCACTCGCTTCCCTGTGGACTATTTTCCTAATTTTCCTCACTCTTCAAAATTCTAAAAAAAAAAGAAGAAGAGGTTGACGGGGAGGGGTGGGGGGGGGGGGATTCAAGGGTTTTGTTTTTTTTAGGGGAAATTTTAATAAGCATACGGTCACGCTGCAGGTAATTAGCCGGGGGATGAAGAGTAGCTGCCGGCTTGGATTCAGCTCCCATTTGAACTACTGTTGTGTTATACAGCTTGAGAGGGCTGTGTTGAAAGCGAAAGCCCCTAGCCAGCCTTTGGGGAGAGAAACAGGGCACATTGAAAAGCTCCATGTTCTCAGACTCCAATGAAAAACTTCATAGCATCAAATAGCATTTCATATCCATTTGTTTCATTTCTTTTCAGTGGGGACTGCCCCCACCTCCTCCTTTTCCTCTGCACAGTCCCATTGCTCTCCTTTTTTTTATTTTGGTCCCACACAGAAATTAGGCCTGTTCCCTCACTGCCCCACTCAACACAGTGTTTGTGTGTTTGTGAAAATGCCTCAACAACAACAACATTGTATATTCCTGAGAGCTGCCTATGACTTTTCATTAGCAGCACAAATGGACAGAAACGTGCTTTTGCATATTCTTTTCACTGTCTTCTGCAGGGGAATGCACTCATTTGGGCTTTTTTTCCAATCGGCAGAACAAAGACATAATGAGCGCATGAGACAGTGCAGTTGTTTGACATTTTCATGAGAGTTATGCTGCTCTGCTGAGATCAAACTTAGACAGAACGCCATTGTTTCTACATTATAGTCTGCCTCCGGTTTTTGCCTCAATATGTTGTGGAATAAAGCCACAATAAATTGTGGCCTTCAATATGTCATAGAATGTGAATAGAATGATCCATTTCTGTCCTGCGGTGTATTGGAACCTATTGAACCCATGAGTATTATCAATATTTCCACCTCGTGAGTCAGTAGCTAACAAACAACATGAAAAAACAAAAGATGCTGAACACTAACGTTTTGGACTCATTTGTTCTAATATTATTCCAAACAAAAAAGTCCATGTTCAACTGACGTTCATACGTGCAGTTTGACTCGTGTGAAAGGTTAGTCATTTCCGCTTATTCATTGGCACAATGACCAGAATTTCTCTAAGATGAAGTAGAAATATGAAAAATGTCCCATTTATTTCACAATGTATAAAAAAAACCCATGTTTAAAATAGTCTGGAGGAACTTTAATAATTTTGGAATGGCCTTAAAAATCTTCAAGAGTACGTTCAAACTGCAAGCCTTAATGCTGTTTTGGATTTCTTTCTAGAGCCTGTTTGTTCCTTTTTATGTACAGCTGTTTACACTATCTTTTAAAACTTGGACTCCAATGTGAACTAGTCCCAGCCCTGATGTGACATGCCCAGGAAAACAACAAAAAGTCACGTGCAACACTTTGTCTATGGAAGTAAACAAGAAGAGATCGGGAATAATAGCCATGGAGGCCACAGGTGTTGGTCTTAACAGTTTAATAAGCTCTAACATTCCACTGCCCCTTCACTGACCACCTCCATAGCAACTGTCTGCCATTTATGTTTTGTTTTTTTTTGCCTGTGCACAATTACGATTGTCAAGTTAGAGTGACATAAAAGTCGCAATGAGTTGCGATTTGGGTTGCATGCATCCGTATCTGATTTAGAACCATATATGAAAGTGGCAGTACACAGTCATTAAACAGTGAGATCATACACATGGGAGGGAAAAATCACATTCAAACCACTTGGGCCTCTTGGTGCATAAAGAAATGAATTCTGAACTGCTGAAGTTGCACTTTTTCCTCTGGGTGGGAAGTAAACACTGTTAATGCTTACGTTAGTTACATAGCAATGGTAAAACTTAAAAGTGACTCTTTTAAGCGTTAACTAGCTAACTATCAAAAATAGTGACAGGAGGACCACCAATATACAGTTCAGCACTGTTATGATAAGTAACTTTGTAAAATTAATCAACAATGCAGTACATTTATTTACAACCCTGACATACAGTAAATCCAGTGAAGCCTCTTCAGGTACAAAGACAATAAATGAGCATCAGCCTTTTTTAGTTTCAGCCCACTATCACAAGACTACTGCTGTCTGAATCAGATGCCATTCCACTGTGATACCTGGATCATTTACTGCTGACAGGGCCAACCTGACACCCCATGTCTAGCCAGTGTGGCCACCTCGAATACACCACTCCACCTGCACCTCTTGCCTGGGAGTGGTCTTCTGAGCTCTATGCAGTGCAGCCTATGTAGATCCAAGGTCTTACTGGCTGTAAACTGCTAAAGATCTGTGCTGTGCCCCTGACAGCACAAGATAGGTTATATGTCTGCATTTGAAGTGGGACCTTTACTGTTCCCATGTACAAACAAATAAGTGACAAAATCCTCTGCCTGGGTGACTCCTTTGTTATAACTGGGAACGGTGTTGTGTATTTTGACTTTGATCCCAGATTTACAATCCATCACTCACTGGAGAACACCATATTAATCTGCCAATGACAATAATGACCCTACATTTTCTGTTAGAATAAAAATGAGAACAAAATTTATAGGGGGGGATAATAATGATAATTAATAACTCCCATGTATTGTGACCTTAGCATATAAGAATTGTGTGCATGTTTGTGAGTCATTTTTAAAGATTTATGTGCTATTACTGTATGTATTAACACCTAAGCCCTCCAGCCGCCGTTTGATCTGTTTTCATTAACAGTGGCTTACCAACACAAGCAAACACTGCAAAAGTCACACTTACATCCTGATTCAAATATTGCAAACCAAATTTGTGCTTGGAAGTATTTGTGAAATATGGGTAAATATATGCATGGGTCCAAGTGAGCTCACCCGTTTTGAACCAAAGAGGAGACGACAGTCAACAATATTAACACTGATATCTCTAATGTGAAAAACTGACTCTGCCAATAAACTGCACTTTCATGGTGGAGGACACTGGTTATCACAAGAAGCTGGCAGAAAGAAAATGTGTTTTCAGGACATTTTTTGGTCCCATATTGTTTAAAAAGTAGATTTTCATGTCTTTTTCAATTACAAAGAAGGTTGTGTTTCTTCTTGCACTGAGACAAAATGTCTTAAAATGAGCCATCAGGACTTCTGTAACTTTGCGATGTCACCAAAAGACAGAAGCCACTGCCCTCAGCCATGCCCCAAACCCAAATCCAACGTCCAGCCTTGCAGGATTTGGTTTCTTCATTTAACTGAAATCTGCTATATATATATTTAAATACTAACAATTATTATTACTTACAATAATGACACCATATGTGACTATTTTGTGATCTTTATCATAAAACTTTGGAAAAATATGTAATTGTGGTGATTTTCATTGTTTACTGACAGATGTGGCGAATGGACCTCAGTCGATGGAGTCGGACTGAGAGGGGACTAGATTTTATAGAGATGAAAAGTTGTGGGTTTTACTTTCAAAGAATTCCCTACAAAAAAGGCAAATGCACACGCACACACACACACACACACACACACACACCTAGTGTAGCCTTGTTACCACATACTGGGAACTAGTGTAGCTATCTAAGGGTTAGTGCCAGGGGACAAGGCAGAGCAGAGATGGCAAATAGAGAAAAAGAGCTAAGGATGAGGGAGAGGAGGGGGAGGAGGGGGAGGAGGTGGAGGAGGAGAGGGAGCTGTCAGCCAGTTCCGCATGGCTGCACTTAAGTCGTATTGAGGCAAGGCCAGGCTGAGCAGTACCCCGACAGTCACACGAACACAACGGCTCCCTTCAAAGACCCACAAACATGTGCACGTTTAAACATGACTCCAACAGAAATCAGAAATATTTCTGGCCACGGTGGGTTTTTCACTTATTAATCTCCAGAGGTGATGCCTATGAGACAGTGGCAGTGATCAAATGTGAAAGGACATGTAGACTGACCCCTGGCCTACCCAAAAGCCTCTCTGTCAGGGTACATACACACACACACACACACACACAAAGAAAGCACACACCTCTGGCCTACTTGACATGCTCAGCTGAAAGTTGAGTGTTAACTCTGTGACACTCTGTGCAGCTCCAGATCACTTTCTGCTAAAGTGCAAGCGAACGCTGTGTGTGTGTGTTTCTTTGTGAGACAGTGAGAGATGGATAAAAGTGAAGCAAGGGCTTATTAAGTGCACGGAGTATGTGGTGACAGAAAGAAAGAGGAGAAAGAAGCAAGGTATGAGGAATGCAATGCCTGAAAGAGAAGCCCAAATGGAGTTTAAGTGGGGGGTCAGGAGTAGAGAATGACAAAAGAGGCCCTACTAGGTGTCATCCTTCCATCTTACAGTATGTGATCGTGGGATGGAGTGATGGAGGAGGAGGAGGAGGAGGATGATGTGGAGGAGGGAGGTGGGCAAGATGGAGTCGGAGCCAAAGTAATGATGACCCAGAGGTCGCAGCAGATCGCGATTAATTTTCCTGACCCAGTGTGAGAGCTGGCACGGGGGGGGGGGCAGGGCTGACCTGCTGAGGAGCAGCTGAGGGACCTTACCTTACCAACAGTGGACTGTCGGGCTACTTGGTCCGAGGACTTCTGTTATTGTCTGTTATTGATTTTTATATCATGGGTCAAAAAGACCTGATGTGTGTCAGGATTAAATCACTAACTATATTGTTTTGACCTTTTAATGTTCCCCAGTTACATAAATTAATATAATCACCACTGGTTTGATTTTGAATTAATTAATATATTACTTTTAAATCCTTTGTGTCTAAGTAACAGTATGCATTATTAGCACATACTTGCAAATTATATATAAATCTTAAAACTCTGGTTCAGATATTTTAATTTAGCTTTGTTGTCATAATATCCATCCATCCATTCATCTTCTACGCTTTTTTGTTTTCCAAGTGCGGGGGGCGCTAGAACTATCCCAACCGATGTTCCGGGTGAGGGCGGGGTACACCCTGGACAGTTTGCCAGTCCATCGCAGGGCCAACACCCAAAGACAAACAGATATGAACAACCACTCACACTCACACTCAGACCTATGGACAATTTAGAGTCACTAGTTAACCTGGACATGCATGTCTTTGGACGGTGGGAGGAAACCGGAGCACCCGGACGAAACCAACGCAGACACGGGGGGAACATGCAAACTCCGCACAGAAAGGACCCAGGCCGGGAACTGAACCCGCAACCTTCTTATTATGGGGGCGATAGCGCTAACCACTACGCCGCCATGCTACCCTGTTGCCCTACCCTTTATAAAACAATAATTCTTTTAAAACAATTAAACAATCATTTGTATTTTACCTGACTAACATCAAAGAGAAACCTTTGAATAAGGTTTGAATTTTCAGGATCTTTGGACAATTTAAAATGTTTCCATGACATCAATTATTATGTCCAATAAATAACCTTATCATGCTTCTCCTCCCTGATACAACTAACAAAAACCTGATCTGAAGTCAATGCTGTGGCAAATGGCTAAAAATTAGGCCTAAATAGGCAAGTACACCACAAGCACACACTGATGTGAAAGAGAAACAATAGAAAGAGTGGAAATCAGACAGAAAATGTGGGTTTCTTCAAAAAAAAAAAAAAGTACAACTTTCAGGCCTAATTCCATTTTCCCCAGAGAACAGGGGGAAATGGGGGAAAAAAGGACAGTCACTGGGAGTGAGGGAGCACTGGAAGCTATAAACAGCTGTTTGTGTTTGCCTCCACAGGCCTGACAGTGATAATTTTTCTCTGCAGAGAACTGTTCTTTCTTACTGCGTTTTAATAGCAATCTGCCTTGCACCTGGTCTTTAACTGGAATGGAAGATGGCTCTCTGATTGGTTTATTGCATGTTGTGCTGGAAACACTCCCATGATTAATTAAGAGACACAGGGCAAGCCTCCTACAGGGCCTGTTTTTTCCTGCCGTTAAAATAGCAAATAGGAATTAACAAAGAATTTAACCCACGGTATCTATGCATCGTGTCTAAAATTAAACTTGTTAAACAATAATAATAACAAATGAATCAATCATACATAGATAATTGTGGCTGCATCATCTTGGTACACCATATCCAGTTCCATTAATGCATCAATAGTCTCACCTCTCCCTAAATCTTAAGATATTTTTTTCTATATATATATATATATATTCTACTTTTTGCCTGAAAAAAAAGTTTCTTAGCTAAGACCCAAAATTTATGGCTAAAAACACACAAAAAAAAAAATCCAAATAAAGAGACTTTTGAACTCTAGAATTAATAACACACACACAAAAAAAAACATCAATTTACGCCAGTGCTTTTGATCGCTTCTCAAATTCAACTCTACAGAATATATTATGGAAGAATGGAAGCACCAGCATCCATTTTAGTAAGAGTTGTAATGGGGATCCTCTCCATTTTGCCCATTTGCAGAGCCAAGTGCGCCAATGAGCCAAACCTATAAACTAACTGTAAAATCTCTTGATTTCCTTATTTACTGCCTGTCTGCATGTGATACATTTGTCAGAGAAATATGTGACCTAGCCAAAATTATACAACTCAAACAACAAACCGGCCCCCTGTGCAACATGGATGAAGGGAAGCTGTGTCTGTGGGCTGGGAGACAATTAAGGAAGGCAAATGAAGGACAATGCACTAATCATGTTCAAGTCTTTGCCTCTCAGGCATATTTTACAGTAGACATGTTTTGTTTACAAAATCTCAAGCGTCAACTTGTGACCTTTTACAACAGTGCAACATGGTCAGTGACCTTCTTAAAACAAATGCAGCCCACTACCAGGACTAAGTCACCTCAACAATGTACTTCTGTAGAGGCACAAAACCTGGAAAACGTATGTTTTGCCCCTTTCAACAGTATGCACCCAACAGCAAACATGAAATATGAATATCAGCACAGTGACCCATCTGCCACCCTGCTCCCAGAGAGAATCTCAGACAGCTCCAGGGACCTTCCTCTTCACCTACCTGACTCTGTAGTCACTAGGCATTGGGGAATTTGCCAGGCTGGTGGTGTTCATTTGAAGCCCTCCACTTATCTGCCAGTCACTGATATTTTCTGCTCTTCACTTCACAATGGCTTTGCCTCGCTCATCATCATCTTCGCAGCCAATCACACCATCAACATTGTCCCATATAGCACATCTCGTTTAATCCTGTCTCTTTAAAGTTGCCTGTTGATCTGCCTTTTGTTCACATGCGTTATCTGTTTCGTGGCTAAAAGAAGAAGCCAGGCTGAGTAAGTTCACCTGTCAGTGAAAAATAATTGATCATTAACTCTAAATGGGGGTAAACTTTTCTTTTCATCCCTGAAAAGAAAAATCTAACTTCACAGCTGCCTGGAACCGCATTAAAAATTATAATACACAGTAACACACACACACACACACACACACACACACACACACACACACATACAATTAAAGAGGCTTAAACAGGCAGTGACATATGAAAATAAAAATAATCATCAGAATCATTTTGAAATCTGAAGAAAATGAGCTTTGTTTTGGTTAAAACCATCATTTTCTTTGAATCTTATTAAAATGAAATGAGTTAGACAATTTCATATCCTCCACCTGGTGGTTCAGTAACTTCAGCCACACCTCCTTGCTTTTGTCTTGTACTTTTCCACTGATGGTTTTAACAATAAAAATCCTCCATGATTTACTTAATCAAATTAAGTAAGCATTAAGCGATTGCTCTGCTCATATGGCAATATGAAAATTAATCTTCAATCACTATCCCTTTATTAACCTAATTAGGTGCACGCATAAATTAATCAATTTGTAGAGCCCGGTGTCACACACTTCATCTTACAGGCCAACAGCAGGAATGGGTCTAGTCTCATACCTGAAATTTGGTTAAGGTGGTCTGAACCAAGACAAAACAGCTCTAAGAAAATGGGATCACCAAAATACTAGAATTTGAATGTGTCTGCCAAACATGGACTGTGGACTTTTCTTATTGTTTCCAATCATGCTAAACAGACATAGTCATGACTTCTTAAGCCAGATTCCCGGTTTTTGGGGTTATTTTTGGAGACTCGATGCAGTTCATTCAAGTAAAATAGTGATCCTGGCTGTCCAATGACTTCAACCATGGGACAAGACTCGACCACACCTGGGGTGCAGCCAGGCTGGGAATTTTAGTCTTTGGTGTCAAATACATCTCAACCACCTCCCTACAAACACAGAGGGTACAGTTTACTGAGAAAAAAAAAACTAACAAAACAAAAACACTGGCCTCATCAAGGTATTGTTTAATTCCTTCAAAGTCACAAGGGTTATTTCCTGCTATCTCTGTTCTCAATCCTTAACCCCTTTTACTCAAGCTCATATTCATCCAATCACAACCTGACCCAATGATCTTCAGCCACTCACATTTAAACTGCTGGACATCAAAAGTGTGCTGTGAAAAAGCATAATTTCAGCCCTGGGTGGGTTTCGATACTCCCTTCATCATCTCAACTGTGGATGAGCTGCAATCAAACCATCCAATCAGAAGTTTCCCCCTCTTGACGGCCCCATCCTAGAGCTCCCTTCTTATCACGATCCCCAGTGGCATTACTCCAGAGAACATTCCCACTGACTGGAAGCACTGTTTCCCGTGGTGATCCACTTCCTGCCAGAGTCCTATATACAATAAAAATTCCATTTAACTTCTTTACTTATCTACCACTAGTTTCTCTTCCTCTCCTTAGTGTCTCCTGATTCATACGTGTTTGATTTAACAAAAACTATCATTTAAATGTTTGAACAAACACCTTTCACATATACAATCATTTTTGAGAAAACAGAATTGGAAAAAAGTTCATTGACCTTCGGGAGAAACCAAACGGTCTTGAGCTCTTTAATGACAGAATGCCCATCTCTTTTCTCTTCTGTCACAGGGAGCTCAACCATAAATAATAAATCCATAGTAATAATAATAAAAATAATAATAATGATGATGCTAATGTTATTTCCAAATAATTTTCTGGATGTTTTTTGAGGAGCATTCAATCACAGGGAACATGGAAACACACTGTTGGGACCTCTGGCTGATGTCAGAGAATTCGGAATTTCACCATTTAAAATGAAATCATAATTGAATAACAAAAAGTTGTATTTTTATTTGGTAAAGTCTTTCCTTGCCTGTAAATATATATTCATAAATAATTTACATTGTGTTGACCTGCTGTGTATTGACAAAAAAACGCACTCTGGCACAGGAACTAAACAGTAGAAACTTCCGATAGGGCTCTTGCTAATCTGCCCGCACCCCAGCTCACATCTCCCCGCCCTCCTGTCCTGTCAACAAAAGTGCTCCTCTAGAATGGATAGGGTTCATTTTTTGGTGGCCATGCATGAATATGTTGAGTGGCTACCATGCTGTTTCAGTGGTATTGAGGATGCTTTTTAAGGGGGTTTTAATTTCACAGTACATTAAGTCTCATACAATGCAGGGCTTTTGGCAAACAGTTTGTGAAACTGTCCCCCTTCTCTGTAAACCATCATGAGACTAAGATAAGGAAACTCACATAAAGTAAAAAGCAGAACTTTTTACTTTCTGCTTGAGCACATCTCCCTATATACATTTGAACCATTTTCCGTTCTTTGATACACCATTGGTTCAATTTCTGAACATATTTAGTTTGTTTTTGTTGTAACAATGTTCAATGTTTGGAGACAAATTCTCCTCAAACACACACACACACATTCATCTATTCATCCCCCACCCCCCGCTCTCCTCACAGGAGCTTGTCCTTTTTTGACAAAAACCCTTTTTACCTGTTGGGCTCCTGAATTTCACCTGAGGCTCTCATTCAGCACAGCAACACAGCCTCATGTTGACCGAAGCACTGCCATCAAGCACTTCCCATCCATTTCAAAATGTCATCCTTTGTACCACCTTCCTTTGGAAGGAATGTGATCCATTTCCATAGCTTTTTTTTTTCTGTTCAAAAAGTTAAACAGTTTTAAAAAATGTATAACTTTCAAAAGAACTTTCTTTACAGCTACGGATGTCCATATATCAGTCAAACAGACAAATACAAATATGCACATGTACAAATGAGAAACACACACACAAAACCCATACACACATTCAATACATATGCAAATACACCAGAGGACCTGGTCTAGGCTGTGACTGTGGTCTCAGAAGAGGTTCAATACAGGTCTCAATGACAACACTGCCAACTCAGCACTGCCTCTGGGCTCATTCGCACTCTTCTGTCACCTTCACACACACTTGCGCACATTGACACACACCAAACCACTGCCTATGCAGCAGCTGCATATGCAGATCACTGTGATTCAGTAATGCTAAACTGGAGGCCCCGGGGCCCAACAACACTGAGGCCCGTCCATGACTCAACATGGAGTGTGAGACCGGCTTTGACTGATAGGCTGGGAAAACCTGAGACTGATGTTTTGGGAATGAAGCTGTAGATATGCCGCATGTTGCTAGATCAGAGCACTCAGTGTACAGAGCAACTACCCCAGAGTGATGGTATAAACTTTTGTACATTGGACCACTACCTAGTGAACCAATACACATATTTAGTAATGAAAGAACAAGAAATTGAGCTTTGGAATAAATTATTACAATTCAAGATGTAACAAATAATTTATAGCATCATAAACCTGCTCAAATTCAGGACAGAATCAGGGACACCACACAAATGATGAAGGTTTAAAGCAAACTAAATTTATTTAACTAATGATAAACTAAACACCAAATTTGCTAAATGTTATGTAAGTCAGTAGGCTGATTGGATGAATGGGATGGGTAAGGATGAGTGTAAAAGGGAAAGTAACTAATGTAACCTAAAGCTACCAAAACCTGAGCACACATAGGAGCCATTTATGGAAGCAGGACAGAAACAAGGAGAATGAAAGAAGGATCAAATATATGTAGGCAACTAAGCTATATAAGAAGGTGTCGGGAAGGGCATCAGCCAATACATTTTTAGAGCCTTTATATAGTGATGGAATCGAATGGCTTCAAAAATAATGCACATCTCATCAACTGTTCATTAGGATTTTGCCAAAATTGCAAAAAGATAAGTAAGTTATGGTCTGTACACAAATGGAGGGATCCCAAAACTTACATACATTTCAAAATGCTGTAGTCCCCAAACTAACAGTAAGGGCTCTGTCACAGTGACAGTATAGTTCAACTACAGTAATGGGAATTTAACTTTTTTGAAAACAGCCCAGCCAGCCTCTCCATCCCCATATCATCAGCTTGTAGCAATACTGCTTCTTCTCCCACATGACTGGCATCAAGCTGTAATGAAAAAGGCCTGCTGGGAGGCGAGAGAGAGAACTGACCCCCCACGACCAATCATTTTTAATATCCAATAGATTTAGGGTTGGGGTTAAAACGATATGATGAACCAATTCACATATCTTCACTAGGTCTGCTGGAACCATACAATCTCAATGTGAAGTCATCAGTTGAAAAATCTTGTAATGTTAGGAATAAGTCAATTGTACTCTGATTGGCATTGATGTGAGCACACGCCCCACTAAATTTCTTTTCCTCTCCTCCTGTAACACTTCCCAGAGCACAGACACAGCCATGTCACCTTACCACCACAGTGCTGTTAAACCAGACAGACCTCCAGGAGGCAAGAATTGAGCTGCAGCATCAATGTAAGTTTTGAATAGACACAGAGACTGATCAAGGTGCCTCAGGGAGGTTCAGACTCTGACAGGAGAAACAACAAAAGAATGAGAGGTGCGACAGTCACTCTGCAAGCTGATAAAATGGATCCATCAGCTGACTCTGTGTTACTGCTCATGTGTCCTCAGTCTAACATCAGCTCCCAGTTGAAAAGGGGTCAATCAGCTTTTATTACCAGTTTTAATCTGTGTAAAAAAAAATGTAATTTCCAGTTTATACCTCCTAATTTTGGTTTGGCATTAAACCAGATCTTTGCACTCGGCAAGAGCTGTCATCAGAGTTGAAAGCTAAGGTGCTTGTCAGGAGTTGTAGCCTTCAGGCTCTCAGGGTGTTCTTCATCTTCTTATGTAGGACTGATCTAGTGTCACACAGCAGTCACAGAAGATGGGAACGGATAGGATTAGTTGGTTAGCATGCTAATTTTAGCAGATATCTCTGAAATAAAATATCACCTTGGAATAACTATGTTCCATATCTGTGTGTTTGCCTCAGAGCAAGGGTCCGGGGGAATCCTGTGTTGTCATGCATGCCATCACCTGCCATCCACCAGACAGGACTAACCTGCAATAAATGTCGCTCAGTTGTGTTTGTGTGTAATCACCTGTTAAAAGTCTTCACCCTGGTAAATGTGTTCCATCAGCATTTCATTTTTATTCAGCTCAGTGCATGGCCTCTTTTCACCCCAGGAAATAGATACCCATACCAAAGATCAAACAAAAAAGTATTACTCACAACACATGCTGCATGAATGGTTGCAGTTATGTGTTGCAGTAAGGTATAACCATGTTTTATCTTGTTATATTTGTATATATTTCATGGTCATGAAATAGTAATAGAATAGGTACCCAGCGGTTATAAAAATAACAGGTAAGATAATTAATGTAGTCTTTTTTATTTGATATATTCTCTTCTGACTGACATGTTGCTGGCAGAGAGAGAAAAATGAATATGTGTGTGTGTGTGTGTGTGTCCAGGTAAGCTGTGCAGGAGTGTGTATAACAACTGTGGCAGGATAAATGAAAGCATTTACAGCAGTTTCAAGTCATGCAAAGAACCTAAGAGCAATGTCACAGTCACATACACATTAGTACCATGGCCATCTCTCTCTCTCACACACTCGTAGACATGCATACCCCCCCCAAACACACACACACACACACACACACACACACACAGCATCAGAGCAGAGAGGAGTAATTCACCTCACACATGCATACAATAATACATGCATGCTCATACATACAGATCCGCTGCGGAACATTGCCACCTTGACCTCTCTGTGCTCTTATGTGTTTGCGCCACTGTTACAGGATGGACCAATGTAATGATCCTGTCTGCAGTGTAAATCTGTGGATCACCTCTGATATCATCTCTGTTGCAGGCTGACTGATTAGAGTTTCACAGTGGAATTGAAAACAACAAATGACTGAAAGCCGAACCCACAATGCATTAGACTATGACAAAATATATAGGACTGCAATATCAACTGCGTATATACTCATATAAAAATCAGAGAAAACTCAAAATGTTGCTTCTTTACTTCCATACCATCTGTCTTATTTCATATATACAGACGTTAGTAACTGCTAATCGCAGTTATATCCCCATATTTGTTGGGCCGGGTTAAAAAAAATTAACATTCACATCAGATGGGTTGCAGGTAGGTCAAATAATATATAATTTATGATCGGAATAAAAATCATATTTTCTAAAACATGTAAAAGATTGTTTAAGTTTCATTTTTCATCAGGCACAGATTAGACTGCTGAACTCATAATGATTTATTATTTATTTTGGGCAGCAGCCAAACGTTATTATGAGCTTTTAGATATTTTTTGTTCAGGAAGCAGCAGTGACATTCAGATTTTTAGGGTGAGTTTTACTTTTAATACGTGCTTGTTCATATAAAACCAGCATCTTCACTGCAACAATGTCACCATATCATCGCACCTAATATCCCACTGAGATACAGTGGTGATGTCTGATTGGGTGTGGGTTTAAATGGTGGAAAACTATTTGATCAGGTTGGTGGTGGGTAGATGATTTCTGCTTACATTTGGATTCAGCATCAGAGCTGATCCATGCATCACTAATTCGCAGGCCCACTACGTACTATATATGTGTGTATGCATATGCTACAACAGTGATGTTCATTTACTGACGCGTAAAACTAGGATTGTGGGTTGATCGGCATTTTTTATTTCTAAATGGATTAATAAAATCCAGAGGACGTGAAAGTCATAATAAAGCTAAGAATATTTTTATTTTGTCTGTTTGGATTTTAACTCCGAGTTTTGACACATATTGCAGCAGTCAGCAGGGAGGGTTTGACAGAGAATTCAATAAGTTGTACAACTGAACAGAAATGTTCATTTTCATTCTGTCACAGGGCTTCTAGATTGTGGACAGGAGGTGTTAACAGTAACATGGATGCTAAATCATGTAATCAATCATTTAAGTGAAACAAATTGCTGTTGAAATAGTTAATTCAGCAGTGTTAGGTTTATACCTTACACTCACCATGCTAACCAAGTTTTGATAAAAGTAACTAAAAAAAACCTTGCAAACAACTAAATCTTACCAGTTATTCCCCAGTCTCAGAAAACATAGCTACTTTTGATCAAGACAGAAAATATGAGGCCCTGCTATATTTTCAAAATGGGTAGACTGTCTCAATTGCTGCTGCATCCAGAGAGGGGACCTTCTCATGGCGGCAGGAGAAAATGTTTGGCTGTTTTAGCACACAAGCAATGGCATCCTCTAGGAGAGCTTGTCCATCAGCTGTCTGATGAGTTTACTTCTGTCTCAGCTGCACCACCTTGTTGCGCCTCTTGTCTTTTTCTCAGTGCATTACATCGCCACCCACAGCCCAAGTCAGGTTTCTTACTGAAGTCCTCAAGTGGACCCACGATGCCGATCACTGTTTATTCTCTCCACTGCAGCTGCAGATGAAGAAGAGGTCATCAAGCAATGTATCCTGTGATAAATGCACAGCAGATGGAAGTTGATCCCTCGTATGACTATGTCTATTAAACCATATTGTTCTGAAGTATGTTACGGCCTGCTCTCTCTCCTGAGCCGATGCCACCCCACTACTTTGTCCTCTCAATAACACCCAAGGGAAGACTGCTTTTGATGTCACTCTCCAACAACCACTTCATGCCCATCGTCTAACAGCCCAGTGACATGGTTTTGGCTGGCCTCGCATACAGGGGCAGCTGTTTGACTGCAGCAACTTGCTATTCATGGACTTTAAAGAAAGCCTCTTCTTACAAATACTAACCTAGATGCTCAGTAAATAGATGCTGTGGCCAGTTAGTATCCAGGCAGCAAGATGTCTATATTGAATGAAAACTCTCTCTCTTTCTTCTAGGTTCAGCCTAAAGTGTGAAAGGAAGGTTGACATTGGTGTGTTTCAATCCAAACGTCGGTGGCAAGTGTTTGGTTACAAAGAGAGCAGACTGACATGGGTAAAATGAACAGAAACAACTGTATCCTTAAACTGCTGTTTTCATTATGTACGGTTCCTTCTCCTGGTTTTCACCGTGTCAACCTCTAAAATAATACTGGGCCAACCATTTAATCAGATTATAAACCCCTGTGTTAGTGGGTTGGTAGGGGGTTTGGAGGTGTTGGAAGATCCAGTTGGAGCAGTTATTCCAAACCAGATTAATTTTGCTGAAGAGACTTTAAGTGTTTTCATCTTATCTTGTAAATGTCCACTCAGTATTTGAGTTTATTGGACTTGCCAACACTACTCATCCTTGAATGAACTCTATCATATATTATCGTCTAATGGAGTTGTCTCTACAGATTGAATTTTCCCTTTTTGCCTGTGTGGGTTCTCTCGAGCTCTCCAGGTCCTTCCATAGCGCAAAGAAATGTACATTAGGTTAAATGGTAACTGTAATTGTTTGATTGTTTGTCTCAGCCATGAGACAGACTGGTGACCTTTCCAGGGTGTACCCCCTCCCCACCCTATGTCAGCTGGAATTGACCAGCTGCCCTGCAAACAACCCTGTGAGCATAAGTGGTATTGATAAAGGTGGGTGCAGTGTCTTTTGTTTGCAAATGCTTAAATTCTCCTTTGAGGGATGAATATTTTCAATTTGAATTGAAATTGATATTCACAATAACGGAAAGGTTCAAGAATCCAGTTCACGTTAAATATTTTGGGAATAGATAGATATGCACATTGTATATAAATTGCATCTCATTGCTTCAACTATGAGTGTTTTTATTGGGTTGATCCTGTTCTGGAGCAAGGAGAGAATTTGAGGACAGTGACTGTCTGTCTCTCTGCTGGCTCAAAGCCCTTGGAGGGGCCTTCCCCCTTCCCAGAATCCAGAGCATCTTTTCAGCAGTGGCCCAGTTTAAACCCCCTGTCAATAAGCAAACTAGTTGCCTTTTCTATGGTGATGTGCTTCTGAATAATTAAGACAAAATTCCAGCAAAAGCAGAAGTGAGCGCTGTTTATACGCACGTTGGTTGATGGATTTATCAATTATACATCTACAGTGCCAAATGATCACAGGAAGGAGATGAGGCGCCTTTGCTCACAATGTCTACAGGGACAGGAGCATCTGCATGTGAAGCAAAAAAAAAGTGTCATTCAAGCAATGATTAAATAAGGTAAAAGCTTCAACCACAATTGAGTGTATTTGAGTCGTAAGAGCTCATTAGGTCTTGGCAAACACCAAATCTCTCCAAATGTTCCCAGTGTCATTTCCAACTCTCACAAGCCCCTCCATTGCTCCATCTCAACATGTCTTAGGCCAAGCTGCAGAATTAATTTTTCAGCTTTCTGATCGGAGTCAAAAAAAAAAGAAAAAAAAAAACAGCCACCATGTGTTTTGCAGATCATTAACAAAGTCTTCTGTGGCTTCAGTCGGCATCTGTGGAGACGCAGCGCCTGCGGCTACTTTGGAGCGCAAAACAAGCTGGTGCTTCAGTTTCATTAGCTGAGTAGAGGAGACGCAGAAACACGGTGCCACTAACAATTAGCCTGACACACCGTCGGCTGATCGAGTCTATCACATTGGTTTTGTGTTAATTCGATTTAATGCTGACCTAATTTGAAGGTTGCTACTTAATGATACTAATTCACGCTTTTGGGAAGACTCCTGACCTGACCATAGAAACACAACCTGAATCCGGAGGCTGACAGCAGGAGGGCGATTCTTCATTATCTGCACCCAAACATCTGTTGGTCTCTCAGGCATGACCAGCATTTTTTTTTTTCAGCAGTTAACACAGACTGCTCTGTGATATATTCAGCTGACATAAGTTTTATAATGCTCACAATTTTATGTTTAAACCAGAGCTAGTACTTCCTATACAATGAACTGTAATCATTTTTCATGACAAAAATATAAAATAACTACAAGCACTTGTGGATTTTATTCAGTGCTCTGCATTAAACAGCAGACATTAAAACAAATACCTCTGCTTACAGTAAATAATCACAATGTCTCGTTACATCACTTACAGCCATATTTAATGGCCATAGCAGTATACGTTATGCCAGTGTATTACTTCATAAATTTGTGCACAAAGCATGCGGCCATAGGGTCATCTGTGTTAGAGAGTGAATGAATGAATGGATGGTGCTCTATGTTGTAAAATAAGACCAAACTAAGTAATATGTGAATTCCTAATCTTACATATTTTTTTTCTATTGGCAATGTTAACAGACTGGGATTTATTGTTTGTTTTTTGTTTTTGACCAAAAATGAAAAACTGAAAAAGTGAGCAGTTATTTCTTTTATTGTTGTCAGAACATCAAATTGGAAGAAAAGCAAAATTTTTTTTTTTGTTTAAAATTCCTCTTTTCAATTTCCCATTTTTGAATTGAAGAGGTATGTAGACAAGATTGAATTTAAAGTAAATATTCAATTTTCCATTTTATTATTTTTGATTTAAATAGTTTATCAATCAAGAGTTAGTGTTTGATTGATAAAAAAAAACATGCCTGGCATCAGCTGTTAGAATATATAAATATCAATTTCAATCCTCCATCACTTTAGACCTGTCAGTTTTATTAAAGCTCTGCTGCACATGGCAACAACCATAAACATCAGTTGAGCATCTTCACACAACACCACGATGCACATGCTTATGTTTATCTTTAGAACTAATACTGTCAGTGATTCACCTGCAGGAATAATTACATTTCAGTCATCACCATCAGTCATCAGACTGTTAATCAATTATTTAGTTAACAGAGGTGAATTGGAAACAACATTTCTAAATAAAACATGAAGATATGTCATGATTTTACCAAGTGATTGAATTGATGCTTTATGAATACAACATTAAATGAGAAAGAGATAGCTCAACTCAAGGTCTGCACCATGAAGAGACACATAAAATGCAACTCCTTCATCACTGCTAAGTTTTTCAAATATACCCTGTGCAGGTAGCCTTTTCAAACTATTGTCAAACGTCATTGGTTTATAAATGGGACATTTGACTCCTGTAAACAAAGTGTTTAGACTCCCAAAAAGTCTGCAGTTGCTTAATTTAGATTTCAATTCTCCTATGGCTCTTTTCTACTTCAGCACATCCCAGCTGACTCAAGAAAAACTGCACTGTGACTCTCACCGCACAGTTTGTTATTTTCATCTTAGTTTGTGTGTCCCATCCTTTGTCTGGCACATTTTCTGCGAGCTGGTAAAAATTACATATATATACACGCACACACTTACTATTGTTATTTACATTTCCCCCCATTGTTGTTGCCACAGATGACATGATGACACGTACAGAATTCAGTGGAATTAACATTCACTGCATTTTTTCAGGATTTATCCTGAAGAGACTGCAAAGCTACAAAACAGTACAATTGTAATTAATTAGATGCATTTTATCCAAAAGAATATTTGTATGATGGGTCAGACTGATGATGGAATGAAATTAAATAAAAGATTAAACATCTTTAAAAACTCGTTTTTTTATATATGTATTGTATTTTGCATAATGGTCAAGAGTGATAATCTAATCATATCCTGTTGCTTGGCAAACTTAGTTGTACTCTTGTTTGCAATCACAGTCTGGCTGCAGACAATCTATAGCAGAAACAAAAGCGTCAGAATGGACAGATGGAGGTATTTAAAGTAAAGACAGCTTGAGACAAATGGTAAATCAAAAATTTTCCCCCGCTCCCTCAATCAAAAAAGACTGGACTTGGTGTTTTCCACTTCAATTGTTATCTTTACAATAAAAACTACTCTAGGAAGCCCATATTCGCATTGAGGTCCTACATGGGCCTCCAACATTTGGATGACTCGATAACACGTGCACACAGTTCATTGTATAATAAATGGAATTGAAATTCCATCACATCAGAAACGGAAGTCAGCTTTTTAATTAAAACCCGGTGTGAGCCTCACAAAGCTTACCGCGGCAGATCTTAGTGAGAGCATCCTCCTCACACCTGTGTCCTGTCTCAAGAGCAAAAACCAGACAACAGCTAACTTCACAGTGACACACACACACACACATACACACATCATTACGTGCCCTCGACTAATAGGACTTCCCCTAATCCTGGTCCTCTGAAAGGATATTTAATCAGGCTCTGATTAACAAGAGTGTGACACAGCAGTGTCAGGGCATGTGTGTGTTTATACACACACACACCTCTGTTTCTGCCAGTATGTCTCCACCGACAGGCAAACAGTAGACGACCTCCATAATGACCAAGCACTCCTCTTGTTCCTTCCACATAACTTTGTGCCTTTTCTCTCCGTTTCTCTTTGTCTTTCCCTCAGTCTCTCCATCCCACACACGTATTTCATCTCACTTTTTCTATCATGGCTGGAAACAAAGCAGCAAAAGAAAGAAATGGTAATCTCTCCTCCCCCTCCTTCCCCTTTTCTTTATTTCCTGTTGTCCTCTCTGACTCCCCGACAATGAATTAAACATCAGGACGGCGGCCTGCGCTATTGCCACCACTGCTGATGGGACAGCAGCTCCGCTTTGTGTATGCAGAGAGAGATTTCATGCAAGAAAAAGAAAAACTTGTTTCGAAAGCACATGGAGGACAGAGGGAGAAGATGGAGAGAGGAGGGGGAGGAGATGAGGGGCTATGCAGAACAAGAGGAAGATGAGGAAATGAAAGAGGAAGCAGGAGCAAGTGTTCGACCTCCACGTGCTGTCGTCTGGGGGTCTGTCTGTGTCCTTTTTATTTCAATTCCATCTCTTTCATTCTTTTTGTCACTCCTCTACCTCTTCATCTTCCCTTTTCTCTTTCACTCCATCAATGTGGAGTGAGGAGAAAAGCAGATTGGTTGTCCAAATGCCTCATCCACTGACTTACAACACCTTTTCAGATGCACACTCTTTCTCCTTCCCCGTCTAATTCTTTTCCTCCCTCTCTCTCTCTCTCTCTCTCTCTCTCTCTTAGTTGAAGCTGCAAAGCCTCAACTTTGGTCAGCGATAAAAATAATCATCACTATCACATCATATAGTTTTTCCTTTTTCTTTAACCCTCTGAGAAGTCCCTGTTGGGCCCTCCAACCCAGACTAAAGGGTTAGAGGCTCAAGCCAGACATGGCTTTCAGCTTCTCCAGCAGCCTTTCCGAATCAATTTTCATGTCCATCACTTGTCGATGTCACAGGATAGAAACACTTCTGTTACAAGAAATGCTACAAGAGAAATTACTCCCCCCCGCCACCCCCGCCACCCTACACACACACGTTTGTCTTCTTTCTGACTGTCAAAGCAGCATTTCTTGTGATGTAATCACAACCTGTTCAATCCCATCTCCTGCTGTCTGTCTTAGTGTAATGATCAGTCATCTATGATCAGTGACTCCATTTCAGTTTTAATTCCTGTTTTCACGATACAAATTTTTCACATCTCCATTGGAGTAAAGAAATAAGGCTGATGCTTGCTCTTTTTCTTCCTTGTTTCATATCATATCTGTCGAGCAGCAAATATAAATTCTTTTCTGTGAGAAACCACATTGACTCTCTTTATTGAGTATTAACAAAGATGGTGAAGTAGTACCACCAGCACACACTGACACCGCTGCTGTGTTTATAGTTTGCTGGATACATCAACGTAAATTTCTTCTCTATTTAAATTTATTTCAGTTCTGTATTTGACAGGAAATAACTCTAAAATACCTCTACCTCTATAAGCATCTGCTGAAATGTTAAAAAAAAAAAAACAACAACTATATTTTTCATGTTTGGCACATATATCAAATTCAGCCTGGACTATAGTGGAAAGTGACAGTTGTGTGTTATATTGCTTTTGCGATGTCAAAATGAACTCTACATTTCTTTTCGCTGTGTACCTCTGTTGCTCGATGCACATAACACGTAAAAAACAGATGAAATGTCAAATCTCTTGATGACACGACACAGCCACATCACACAGCCAGTGTGTCTGCTCTAATCCTCTAAACTCAGACATGCTGCAGCCACCATTCTCATGCAGTCTATCTGGTGTGTCTCTAACCTTAAATAAATTTGCACATTGGGAAACAATGAGGAAGGAGAGGAGGAAAAAAATACCATGATGTCTGTAAAAGTTAAGATGGATAGAAAAGTGAATCAGTGAAAATTGCTTTTATTGTAGATCCTCTTGTTATTATTGTTTATTTTACTTCATAGATTTTTTTATGCATTTCACTTTTACTGACCAAATTGTACTTGATTCTCTTTTTGTTGAGCCTTTATTCTTTATATATATTCTCTATTCTTTATTAATTCTGTTGTGTTTCATGACCTTCATGTCTTCTTCTGCTGCTTTGAATGAAACAAGTTATAGGCTCTTATGTATAAGCTAATATCATCACCTGATTACAAGCCTATTTTGATAATGTTGCCCCACATTAGAAGATCGCAAGTTCGATTCCCGGGCCTGGGGCCTTTCTGTCTGGTGTGTCTTTGTGGGTTTCCTGTGGGTGCTCCAGTTTCCTCCCACCATCCACAGACATGTATGTTTAGGTTAAGTGGTGACTAAATTGCCCGGAGGTCTGAGTGAGTGTGAGTGGTTGTTTGTCTCTGTCTGTCTCTATATGTTGGCCCTGTGGTGGACTGGTGACCTGTCCAGGGTGTACCCTGCCCTTGCCCAGTGTGAGCTGGGATTGGCTCCAGCACCCCCCACGACCCGTAAACAGATAAGCAGTAGAAGAGGAATGAATGAATGAATGCTATATATGTATGCACATATATACCCTAACACATTAATAAATAATCAGACCAAAGTATTGGAAAAATCATCATCCTGATGTCTTGTGATCATTTATCAACAGATCAATGTGCATTTGGATCAAAGTTAATAACGATCCATCCAGTAGTCTCTGAAATATCTCACTCTGGACGGACACCATTGGCCACTATTAAACATTCAGAGCCCTTGAGGTCCATTGGCTCTCTGGTGAATCTGCTTTTAAAGACTAAATGAGATCAGCCATTAACCCTGTACCAGCAGGTCACCTCTCCCACTCTATTAAAGTTTACTGTCATCCTAAATGACGTGATGAGACAGGATCATTGAAATCACCGTCCCCCTTCTTCACTTTAGTTTATACAGTGAACTTTAGTCTTTTATTGTAGAAGGAGACCAGAGCATAAACAGCCTAAAGGTGCTGCATTATGGTGGGGGTGTTTGTGTTCTTCCAGGGTTTGTATGTGTGAGGGAGAGACATAGACAGTGTTTGTGTGTGTGTGTGTGTGTGTGTCTGCTTCTCCACCCCTGTGTGCCTTTGAGTTAAGGTGATCACAAATTTACCAACTTATATTTGGCTTCTGGTGTGTGTGTGTGTGTGTGTGTGTGCGTGCATGTCCTAAGTCTTTATCAAAGGCAGATAATGCTTGTTGCTGTCCTATCAGCTGTGGCCTGAAGCCGAGTGCTGAGATAATTGAAGTTATTAGCCTGCTGCCCGTTAGCCAGCACAGAGCTTGGGGTGAGCCTCAGCGAGCTTTAACCTTGCTAGACGCACACACACACACACACACACACACGGATTGGCAAGTCTCTCCGATCCATCCTTTTCCATCTTCAGTGTTTATCAAGGATCATCTCTACTGGAGGGTGTGTGTCGAAGGACGCTGTGGCATAACTGAGAAGTGTGAGTGTGTGTGTGTTTGTATCTGACGAATGGATGGATAAATAAATGAAATCTTCAACCAACCTTCTTCTACAAAATCTCATTTCGCATCAGGCACACTGATGTTAAGGGTCTCGCAAGACCTGTACAAAGAAAAAGGGGAATATATGTGTGTGTGTGTGCGGGCAAGGGTCATCTAAATTCTGTGCAAATAACGAAAAACCATTTAAAGAGCAGTTGGAACTTATTCAGCATATGTTTTATTTTCTGGTTAGCCTGTCATGTCATTTTTGTGTACAAAACACAAAAACACAAATGACCAAAGTGACATCTTCTCATAACCAGAAAAAATCAACGGATTACAAAGCAATGAGCATGTTCACATTCATGATTTTGGTCGTAGAGAATCAGGCCAAATATTGTTTCTCCAACATCTAATGGAAGCTTTAGCTCTATGCTGTCCAGCCTCCAATAACTCATCTTTATTAACCAATAAAAAAGCCAGATCACCTTTTCTATTGAAATATAGGGATATGTTGTTTCAATTATTATATTTGACAAATGGCTGATATTCTGATAGAGAGCGTATTAAAAAAAAAAATCTGAATTTGCAATCCAATATTAACTTGTTTGTGACTACAGAATTATAAAGTATTTATATTTTTGGAAAAGACATGGTAGTAGGCTGAATGCGGAAAAATTGGATTCATGCCATGACCTCTGATGAGACACTCGTAATCTTTGTACGAGTAATCCTGGTGACTTCTCTAACATTGAAGAAGACAGCCTCTATGTCTGCAAGGAAATTTTTTTTCTGTTGAATCCTGTAATAAACAGAACCCATTCAGGTACTGTGCAGAAAAAAACCTCTCAGGATCCCAGTGCTATTTCCCGCAATGTGAACATACACCATCTCAACAGAAAGATAAATCGCAATGTGGATGCGATTTATCAACATGGCCACCATACACCTGTAACACATGGTACTGTGTCAACTGAAGCCAGACAACAGTATTTGAAGACTCCCCCTCCACTGCCAGTTATACCCCTCCATCCCCACCACACTACCATCTCCTCTGCGTTGGCTCTACCGAAACCCCAACATCTCTCTCTCCTTCTGTCTCTCGGTTTCTCTCTCTCTCTCTTTATTGCCATATTTTTGTGTGACTCATCGTATTGAAAAACTCTTCTGGTTTTTGCATCGATATTACAATAAAAATAAATGTGACACTCCATGAATATATTTTAAAAAAAATAGCTTCTGAACATAATCTAGGCAGTCGTTTTGTCACCACAATTATGTGATTGGGAATTTACATTCTATGAGACAGGGTTACTCCATTGTTGTCCAAAAACACAGGGGGAGATGCACTACTTCACTTTATGACATTAAAAAAAAAAAAAAAAAAAAAAAACGGACTCTGGGCCAGGGCAACAAAGAATAGATTGCACTAATTAATATCACCTTGATTTTTTGCAGGATTACTTGGTGCAATCTGCCATATCCACAAAAGAATTTGCACTAATTATATGGCGGCACTAACACACCCATAAATTTTGGCAGCTGAGCACAATTTGTGCATCCTGTGGAGGGATCATGCAGCCTGGAAACCAGCATCTCTGAATGATTTCATTCTCACCTAAATCAGAAAGTGATACTCATATCTTGTGTATGCCTAGCTTTATGGTTCCTTTGCCTGGCTACGATCACGGCTGCCATGATTACCAGAGAGTCCAGGCATCACAGCCCCCTTATATAAGCTATGCTCCACAATTTCCACCAGCTGAGTGCAATTTGCACACATTTTGTGTGAGAGAGAGTGAGAGAGGGAGAATTTGCGCATTTGAGAATTTTATACAAAGGTCACTCTCTTGTTATATCGCACTGCTGTAACCACCTGTGGTAAATACTGTTGTCACTGTGAATTAGGTGGTATTTGCAAATAGGCTTATTTGCACAGAGAGGGGGCAATTTTGTGCCAAATCTATGAATATTCATTAATATACTCACGTGCAAATGTGAAAGACATAGCTAAGAGAGACGCATTTCAGTCTTTGCATGGTTTATGGATTTCATTTTTTTTTACACATTTGCCCAGATTTAGTAGTTGCAAAGTAGCACAATCCTTTAGTGGATCTGGCTGCATATATTTCAAGGGCTGCATGCAAAAGGTGGGGCCCTTCATAGCGATTGTAGACCATGACGGCTGAACTGATATGAGACAGTTTGGGCTACAGAGAATTTTCGCTTTGCGTCGACCGATGTATTGCAAAGCAGCGCTCTGGTTACCTAGCAACTTTGACAACACATAAAAACTGATAATTGCGCCTTTAGTTGGTGAACTGAGCTGAAGCCCAATATGTATATTTAAAAGTGTTACCCTCCTACTCTTGGTCAGTGTTGTTTGCTGCCGTGTTATTTTTATTACCTTTATACAATTCATGTTGGGACAGGTACAAGAGGGATCCACCTGTTGGAGCCTTCATTGGCCAGGAAACGGAGGGTCCATTTGTGTGCAGCTTCGTTGCCTCGGTCTGAAAATGCAGCTTCTGAATTGGGACACAGCTAGAATCAGGAAGTCAAAATATCGATAGAAGGCAAAACATTCTTATGGTAGTAACATGGTAGTAACATAAATGCAACATTATTTCCAAATATATTTGATCCCTAACCCTACAGCCACAAGCTCAGTTAGAGAGTGCAAATGATAGACAGACCAGGCTCAGTCTGTTAATGTCTCAGTGAGGCGTTAATATGCAAGAACCAGTTTAACATTTGAATCTAAAATAAAAGTAAATTCTGATGAAAAAAAATGGATTTATACAATAGAAGTTTAAGATGTCAGAGCATATTACACTGTGCTTTTGTGTAATTGAGTTGTGGTTATGCACAGATTATGGGGATTTTTAAATGTGTTACTGGATCCATTCAGTGTCAAAAAGAGGTTTGTCTATGGGCAGCTGATCTGACACAGGAGGGTGGGCTGTGTGCTTGTAACTTTATGATGCTAAAACTTCAAAGCATTCCCCATCATCTAAAACACAAAATATTATTTCTGTCCCGGAGCATCGCCCCTCTGCAACAATAAGTAGCAGTAACACCAAGTCAGGTGGCGCAGCAGGCTAGGAGTCTTCAGCTATGTTTGTTTTCATGTTTGCATTATTTAACACCAAAGTGCTGATTAAAAGTCTGAACTGTGCCAGAGCCTCGTCGCCGGGTGAGCCATCCCCAGGGCCACATAGGGAGACTGCTAAACTAGTTCAAAATGACAACAACAGTTTGTATTATCAATGTAGCCCCTTCCCCCCTACAAGCCTCCACCTTTCCACACACATTTCCAGACCATGTGGTGTGTGGGGAACAGACTAAGCTGCTGCCTACAAATACAGGATCAGTCATATTTCTGCCTCTGAAGCTGCCTAATGTCCAGCCGTAATCACAACAGTATATTTCACATAAGCACCCACTCTAATAAGGATGCTAATTAGCCTAATGAATGTGCTAATTAGCAAAATGTCTATGTCGACAGACTGCGGTTGTCTTCACATAACACGTGACTAGAATTAATACAAACAGGAGTTTCACTTTCCTAATTAGCTTGAAAATTTGTCCAGGACAGAGCTTCAAAACACAAGCTGCACATATATTTTGAAGTCAACCTTTTTTTAATAGCTTGATCACTCGAAATCCCAAACATTTTCTTTTTCAGTGATATTTGTCCAGGTTTTGAAATATGAGACTAAATGGAATTTGTCACTGTGTTTAAGAATTTCAACTGTTTACTCAGTCCAAGTCTGGCCTATGTACAGCATTACTGTCAGATGCTGTTCCCGAATAATGTCTGTCAACACTGGAATATAAAGGCTGGAATCTAACAGATGCGTAAATATATGGGCCAGACTCCGGTCATGGAACCACAGTGTATACTGGGCCATTTTATTAGGGTGGATGGCATCGCTTTCATGTTGAGAAATGCGACATAAAAGATATACAACATGGAGGGGGGGAAATGTTCTTTTAACCACAGAAAATACACCAATCGCCCCCGTTCTAGCATCTATCAGAACCCACATCTGGTGGCCCTCCTCTGCACTCTCACTCGATTTGTTTCTTTTTTTTCGTTGTTTTTTTGATGACACCAAAGGGAGGTGAGACTGTCTGAGGAAACACAGCTTTGGCACTAAGCCGTCTTTATCTGTTTAAAACCACTGAGCTGTTCCTTGTGAAATCTTTACATGTTAAGCCGATAAGTGCAGCAAAACAATAAACATCATCATCTCGGCGTTAGCTGAGGATCCCTCCTTTCATCTGACTGGAGATTAGGCTCATTTGCCTGACTCGCAGCGCCTCAGTTACAGAGATTAAAACCGCGCCAAAGTTTTGTCATCCCCCAACGAGCACAACGGCAGACATTACCTTGGAAAAAAGATTAAGCCATGATTAGACAGATCGGGTACAATAACATTGCTGTCATGTATAGCCCACTGGCTGGCAGACTGTCAGATAGACACAGGTTTAAAAATAATAGCTGTAACAAAGGCTGTGATGTACTGCCAAGGAAACCTTATCCTCTTGGGTATCAGATACTTATAAGGCTATGCTGGAAGAATTCCCATAAACTGTTATGGAAAATTCCAACAATGCTGAGCTGCTTGGATGCAAACAGGGAGTAAGACTGAGGCAAACACATCAAGAGAGAGACCTTCGAATGTGTTAATGTATCTGTAACAAGGTGTGGAGAACAGACCAGTGGGGGTTTCTGCGAAAAAACATTTAAATGAGTCATACTGTATTTGCACTGCAACCAGACACTGCAATGGAGCTTGGCTTTTTCCATCCCAAAGTTGTTGACGAGGGTTTTGCTCACAGTCTGTTCTCCATTTCATGGTGGAACTAACAGGTATCAAAGGCACTTTGTCATGTGGAATACCAAAATGCCAAATCTCTGCTGTGTCTGGATTATTAATGCTGCTGTGTGTTCCCTGAAGCTTTAAGCGGAACGATGGAGACCTGTAGCTTCTCTATATGCTCTAAATGGATTTCATAGTTCCCCATGGAGATATGAGGGAAACCTAGATAGGAGGCATTGAGGAATGAAAAAGGTAGGGAGGGCATCCAGAAAATCACAGTTTCGATTTCTGAGAATCCAAACAACAAACACAGGTAGACTCTGAGACGAGACTTGAATGCAAGGTGAATTTTCAGCTTTATAGTAAATATGTTCCCCAACATGTAAAGAGGAGTTGAACTCTCAAAGGTGCCATAAAAACTGCCTCATTACTTGTTCCAAATTCAAGTCTTTTTCTTTTAACCAAACCTTTCCCCTTTCCTCAAAAATCATCTGTCACTCCAGCAACACGTGTACGAGCTGTTGAGACGAAAGGCCCTCTTTAAGCCACCAAGCTTAATCACATGGATATCACACTTCAGTGTCAACTCCTCACCTAACACTTAAAGTGTTAAGGAGCAATTTATGTCTTGATACCCTCAATAAAAGGAGAGGAAATCATTTAAAACATGAAAACCTTGATTCAGTGTTAATTTGCCCAGACCACGCCATCTGCCTGACATTGATTGGCTCCCCTCTCCATCGACGTCACCCATGGTGACCCTCACTCGACTTTAATTTCATGTCTCACTCTGTCCCTCTCCCCGGCCAGGAAATTAAAGCCAGCGCTCATGCTGCGGTCACATGTAATGGAGGACATTAGAACAGCTGCAATTACCATGAACTGTCAATGTATAATAAGAATTGAATTAGATTACTCACTCACTTCACAAGTGCCATCCACAGTGTAGGAGAGAGAAAGAGGACATTTCTCCTCAGAGCATGTTTGGCCCCCTGCTTCATTATTGTGAACCAGTAAACTGGAACAAGGAGAAAATCAAGGCAGTGAAATGGACTCGGTCAAACTACAGCAAATCCATTTACTGTCCACAATTTCATTTCTAAAAGTCCAGCAGGCCCATTAAAACGGAGTAAAAGGAGCCCGACACACTCTAACACACACAGCTGTGGACATGCATTTACAGTTGAATTAGCAAAGACCCTGTCCTAATTAAAACCAGCCAAAGTGCATATATGTGTGTATATATATGTAATAAACTGTTTGAGAATGTGCTACTTTCTAGCAACCAATTAAGCAGCAGCAGTTGAGCAGTTCGGATGGGGCATTGAGGCCACAGGCCTGCCTGGGATTGATCAGCAGGTGAGGGAGTGGCTGGCTGTGTGAGTGGACCGGTGAGGCGGGAGGGGAGAGCTGCTGTTGGAGCTCAAGCTAAGGTCAGAGAACCTTTCAAGGGCAGATGGAGGCGAGCCAGGGGAGAAAGCGAAGGTCAAAGGCTCCCACATGAGCACTGCTGCATAATGCAGACTACTGCATATTTTATGCATATTTTTTGTTTTGCAGAATAATGTTTTGAAAGTATTCCCCTGGCTGCATCCCATTCAACACGTATGTTTTCAAGGTTTTCAGGAATGCCATTATTTAAGTGCACAAACAGACAAATGAATGCACAGTGACCCAAAACACCACCCGCCACATGCGTGCTTGAATCTCTCCTGTCTGGACTGACTGGGTTTTCACCATCAACCAGCCGGTATCAAGATACATCAGAAGCAGTTCTCACCACCCATGTATGGTCAAGAGAATTATTCTTTTAACTTTGGGGTTACTTTCACAGATGCAATTATTTCACTTATGATAATTAAATATAAAAGAATGAGCAGGGTTTTCAACTCAGAGGCACTCTTTAAAAAAAACTTCAGCACTATTTGAAAACAACCTAAAATCGGTATTTACTGAGAAAAACTTGGCATTGGCTACTTTAGGAGCCTAAACCTAGTAAATTCCCATTGCTTTTGAAACTTTATAAGGCTGAAAAAAGTATTTGTCTGTATTTCCAGTTCAGTTTAAACTGAAAAGCTTAAGGTCTGTGCTTTCAAACTGATTTTATCAGTATCACAGATTTGATTATATTCCTGTTGGAAAGGTTGAGAGATAAAAGAAGGTTTCAGTGAAAGCGTTGTATCTGGTGAAGCTCTACCTTAGCTCTCTACCTGATACTGGCACATAGATCCTCCAACCCCCACCTCATGTCTCACCTTGAGCTTTGACAAGCTGGTCAGCAGCTTAGCAGAATGAGAACAGAGTCTGACCATTTGAAGTCATTGTTTTGGTTATTGTCGTCCTGTAATCGGCTAATCTGAAGAGAATATATTGCCTCACGCACAATTTGCTTTAGCAAATCATGGTGTATTTTATGGTTTACATGTCTTATGGACAACATAATCAAATAATAGGCATTTCAAGGGGACAAACACAACTGTAGGGACATTATCACATGTAGTTACAGGGGATGCACATACAATGAAGAGTGAGCTGCTAAACAGACTGGTAAAATAGATTTATGGTGTCTCATACACAGATTTGTGTTCTTGTTAGTGTCTAAGCCGCTGGAGGAGACGTCACTATTGTTATTTGTGCATAGCTGCCGCGTTTCTGTTTTAACAGTACTGTACTGGACAGGGATCAAGTCTGTTTACAGTGTGCGTGTTTTCTGAAAGATGTCACAGAACGGAAAGAGGTGAAGAATATTTCACAAAGGAAAATCTCCAGTTACTGGAGCTAGAGCTGAAAAATACCCACAGCTACTACAGAGTCCATATGAAACAGTGTGAATGGATGCAATCATATCCATAATCAGATCGTCACCCTGTGAATTTGCCAATAGCTGATATGAACGCAGATTCAGGGGTGGATTACATTACCCTGTGAGTGCAAGAGGGATTGTGTTAAGTTTTGCTCCTCGCTTTTTCTTCCTTTTTCAGATACCCTGAGTAATGACGGTAAAATTCATTTTATTGCTATGTTAAAACAAAAGTGCCATCATAAACAAAGCATCAATTATTCACGTTGAACAGCCTGGAATTCACAATTACCAGTGAGAATAAGTGAAGGGATACATGCAGAAGCAAGCATGAAAAGCAGTGGCTAAATCCAAACTGATGTTTGATAAATAACTAGTAGATAGCCTGAGTGGTTTTCTTTCTATGTTGCTATGTTGCTTGTCAGTTGCTGATTGATATGGGTCTATAAAAAGTTATTTGATGTCATAGCCACTGTGTACGCACATTATACAATGCCTATGAACTAATCAGATCACTTGATTTGAACTAATGGTTTTATAAGTTTTTATATAGGCAAACCTATAGCTGTAAGAATAAAATTACGTTTTATTTTATAAATAAAGTCAACAAGCTGAAATATCAGCTTGACATTGGCAAAGACGTGAGTTGTTAGAGTGATCAGTGATCACTCCAATGGCTGTCAATCACCAAGATCATTGCCCGTCAGCAAGCTTGACGAAGATCCACCATGTTAACTGACAAGAATCTGGGAATCAGTTATAATAACTAAAAATACGGCAGGGGAAAAAATTGGAGGCCAAAGTCAAAGTCAGCAACGATGCACTTAAATTTAATTCATATCATGCCAAATCATCACAGAACTTATCCAAAGGAACTCTTTGCAGGAAGAGACCTTTTATGATATTATTTACAGACCCGACATCCACACATGAACTGTTGCTACTCATTTTCCACTGCACAAAAAAAGTGTGTGCACAAATTACTCCATAAAGAGTGCATTAAAGTTAAAGCAGGAATTGGCTTTACTAAATGATCTATGTTTGCAGTTGATGGCCTGAGCTAGTCAAATATTGTTTTTGTATTTGTTTGTATACTGTTTGTCTGATGCTTGTAGACCCAGCAGACCATTTTAGAATGATGTTTTGCCCAAAGCTACAAAAATTAGACAAAGGTGCTCCTTAAAATGAGGCAACTTGTTAAAGGGTATTTTTTATGGTGGCCCTGAGAGCTTGCTGTATTTATAAATATCTGTAAATTAAAAGAGACCAAACAGAAGCAAATTCGTAAATGCACTGCCAGCAGCACAGACAACAGCAGAGTTTCCAAAGACACAAAAAAATGACATTCCCAGCCAGGAAACCCCTGCTTTATATCCCTTGGAGACAGCAACCAAGTCCCAGCGAGGTTCATCACAGTTCTATACCCCTTCCAATATTGTCTGCAAGATTTGCAGCATCTTTCAGTATATTGTGTTGTGTATATTCAGGACATATGTTGAAACTGGTTCTATTTACATGTGTTCTCTTCAATTGCAGTTTGTAAAGCTCTGAAGTTTTGCTATCCCTACCTAGTTAACATTAATATTGACATCTGTTTGTGGAGTCCAGAAGAAAGGTTGTGAGTTTACATCACACCTCCTTCACTCAACAAGAGCTGTCTTCAGTGGTGGAAACTCTTTTATTTTGCTTCTCTTTCAATTACTTTTTTAATTTGACTGAGAGTCACTGTACTGTCGAGCCTGTTCAGAGTAAGTAAGGCTGCTCCGAGGGCATGTTATAACCACCGTCAGCTAAAAGATGGCTCAAGCTTTTGCTACATTTTGGTGATGTAACAAAAGCAAAAGCTACGACCAGCTCCCTAAAGCTTCGGGAAAAAGAAGCTGCATTATTTCAAAATACATATTTGGGTCAGTCTGCCCCAAAAGGTGATTTGAGTCAGAAATTCTAGACATTAGTTGGCTGAGAGACATGGCAGACTGCACCAATCAGTGCCTAGTGTATTTCACATCTGGGGTGACAGGTAAGGTGTCAGGGACTGAACTCACTGTTCCACCTGATGGCACCTGCAACAAATGTCTGTGCATGCAATGAAAATGAAGCTGGAGGTGAAAGTGTGTGTGTGTGCGTGAGTGTACGTTTCACTTCTCCAGATTTACAGTTGTGTCTGTGTGTATGAAAGTCCTTCTGTGTTCTTGTCAGTTCCCGTCATAATTGCATTTGCTCACATCTGTTGGGTCAGGCCTTCATCAGGCTGATATAGTGTGTTAGTCTGATCTTGGAATTAGATGGTGCGACGCAGTCATCAGTCACCACTTCCAATTTTTGCTACTTGGGGGGGGGGCAGTCATTCCTCCCATGACTCTCTCAAGGGGTTGTCATGACAGTTTAAACATAATATTGTCTGAAGTGTTTAAACAACTTGTGCTATTGTTCTCGTGGGGGCAGGCTGATAGACCCTGGGTAAAAAGGTGGTTGCCATACCAGCAGCAGAGACACAGAGAAGGTAGTAATCCTGTTGTATTTTCTCCATGTCATGTGACTCTGGTCTACGGTGCTTCATCTGATCTTACACGGTTATCTATACAAAATTCACCTAACAGCATAATTAATCTAACACTCAACAAAACATAACTACACTTCCATGAGTTTCCCTCCACCCCAGAAGCAGATAATGGGCTCTTTAAGTGGAAATAAAGCCTCAGTGTGACAGCACTTCTCCTCTCCTCCCTGAACTCACCTCATGACTCATTTGCCCAAAGTGAGCATCTCTCCGGTACATTAGAATAACTGATGCACCCAGCAAAGTTGTCAACCAATATTAATTGCTTAATTAAAAGGAATGTATTGTCGCTTTGAGTTTACACACAGTTCAGTCTCTCTTCAGAGCTTTTAAAATAGATGACAGACCAAGGTGGGTGAGTGTGCATGAGATGGAGGTACAGAGGGGGTGGAAATGAAAGGATGGGAAGAAGGAGAGGAACCAGAGAAATGTTTTTATTCTCATACATATGTAAACTTATGAGTTTTCAGGTATAGATGAACCATATATTAAATTCAGAGTGCATGCGGAGGTCTGCAGCAGTCGTTTCTATACACAGATAAGGTTTTACATCAGCATCAGCAGCAACAATGGCTCAGTTATCATTGTTTAACATTAAGGGGACAATCAGTGATTAATATATAGAGCTCAGAAACAGACTTTTGAAATTCAATTTGTGATTGAGTGAACGGGTGTCACTCATAAATAATTTAAAGCCAACTTAATAAAGGTGCCTTTGACATCTGTAGGTAAACAGCTAAACAAACAGGTTAGATTTTTCAGATGATATTTCACATCCACCTTAAATGATAATTTCCTATTAAAAAAATGCTTGTGTGCAGACATAGGCCAGGGGTTTCAGTTAATGTTGACATGAAACTTCAAAATGAGGAAAGAATATGATACCTGTGGGGTTTTTTTTTTGTGTGTGTGTGTCGGCTGTCCAGTTGAGTTTTTCTGAGCCTGCTTATTTTAATTCTCAACAGTCTCCACTATTAATCGGAATGAAGGACGTGAACAGCATCTCTGTGGATGATGAAAGCATGAACAGCTTATGTTTATGTAACCTTTCATGATATTTCACTCCGACGGACACATTTCCAGTGTCAGAATAAAAACCATCAAATATTTTTTTTAAAGAATCACGGCTTAATCCCTTTGTTCCACATAGTTGGTGTAAGGTGATTGAGGATTATTTTTTACATTGATTAAGGAGAAAATCAAACATATTTCATGTTATTGTAAGTTTACAGTCTGAACTCATTTAGATAGTTACTTTCTGGCCAATGATAGTGAGCACAGAGATGACTGGTGAGGAGCAACTAATATCACACTAATGACAATTAGTTTCAAGCAGCTTTCCTGTTTGTTTGCACAGTAACAACATACAAGCAAACAACAAACGAGTAGTAAAAGGAGGGGTTGGGCCACAGCCCATTAAGATTATTATTTATCGGTCTCCACCCATAGGTTCTGGTAGACCTAGGTAGTTCAGTGGTGATTGAATATCAAAAACTGAATGAAGTAGTTATATTAAAAATAGCAATGTTAAATGACAACTTTAATTAATATCAAAGTTAACTTCAGGGAACCACCCTAAAAAGAGAAACCATAGCCAAATATTCATTCATTCATTCATCTTCAACCACTTATCCATTTCCGGGTCGCGGGGGGTGCTGGAGCCCCGGAGCTGGAGGGTTAGTTGTTTTATGCTAGGTTGGCCCAGTGAACATTACCCAGTCCTTGGACAAGCAACTGTCAGTTAATGCTAACTTGAGGCTCGTTGCTTGAAGGAAACGGGAAGAAGACATTGTGTCAAATTGGCTGGCATTAAACTTGTTCACTCTTAGAAATATTTGGAAGGACCCTGCACTGCTACTATGGAGGAGAGTGAAGTGTTGCAGGTGGTCAGGGCAAAGAGAAACCTCTGAGCCAGGAGAGCAACTCCAAAAGAGGTCCACAAGCAGTCTCCATACAAGACGCTGGAGGATCTGGAGCCAAGAGCAGGCTCATGGCCACAAAACAAAAAGCAAGAGGAGGAACAAACGGGGTTTTTTGTGGACTTGGGTCACATATCATATGGTCTGTGGCAGTCTTCGTACATACGTTTGAAAAGCTGAGCATTGTTGGGGGCTGAGATCAATGGACCCTCCTTTGTCTGTGGAATGAAGGAGCACCTTGGCTCATTCCTTTCTTTAAATAACGCATTTATATTTATACATGAGTGATAATAGTAATAATAATAATAATAATAATAACAATAAAGCAAAAAAAGGAAAAAGCCTGGAACGTTTTCCTTCTGTAAATTTCCTTTTGGAGAATGATGAGAAACGATGAGGTGCTTTTCGGCACCTTTCACTATCTAATCCACCCACCTAGCCGAGAGAGCAAGCGTATATATAGGACATATATAGTGCTGTGACATGTTTGTTCCATCTACACTCAGCTAAAGCAAAGCAGTGTGACCTAGCAGCTCGGCAATAAATCCTGACTGTATGAAGCTTCGAGACAGTACATCCCAAAAGCGGCACAATCTAGTGACAGTTCTGTCTCAAATGATGACAGAAATGAGCATCATGTTGTACACAGTTTTAGGAAAAATAACACAGAAAACTTATTAGTGAATCTTTTCCAAAAGTCAAAACTAAAATGGAGTCATTATTGTGACCTATTTGAATATTAGTTGAACAGGTGCCTGAATTAAATTTCGATAGCAAATGATAGATTAGGAGGAGAATTAACAATGCTGCCATGATGGATCTGCTGTGCTTCAGCTGCTGATGGTGCAGCAGATAGGGGCTGTGAATCTAAGATAGCACTACATGGATCACTGTAGAGAAGATAATAATTCAGAACCTCATCAAAACACAGAATGGTGGTGATTTATCAGTAAGAAGTCCCTCATGAATACAGAAATGGATTTTGGTAACAGCTAACTGCCAGGGCCAAATGAAGGAAACTTTGGTGAAACCTGCCAGAGGTAATACATGATTCTGTATCACAGTTTAAAACACGAACCTAAAGCTGCACCAAGCAAAGTCAAAAGTAATGAACCTCATGTCATCACACCTACGCTGAGTGATCTATCCAGACTGAAGGAGATGCCATAAATGTGTTTATAAGGAAACGTTAAGCAGCAAAACAGAAGAAGATATAGTTGTTGCTGAGGGTCAGCTCTAAAGATGACTATTGGCCGAGTTTGGTTGTGTCATCATATTGTGTATTTGGCCGAGAAAAACGCACTGACAGGACACTGGGGAGCACTGCATTACCCTTTTGTTTCTATGACAACAATATCTTGACAACATATCACCACTGCGGCCCAGTGTCCGGTCGATCTACTCCCACCATTAGGATTTTCTGTCTCTGTTGTGGTAGCTCTATCTGACATGTCATGAAACCTCCATTTCCTCTATTTTCTCGGATCCCAGGGTGGCCCCATCTGATTGGCTGCCACAGAAGCAGTTACACTGACAATACCAGCCGTCTCTGCAAAGTCACGAGATTGTCAACAAGAGGCGCTTAATGCAACCATTTTTTCTGCATAGCCACTGGGAACAGCTGATTAAAGCCCTTGCATCTGTTATTTGGCGCTGGCATGCCATTTCAAGTGTTCTTGATAATGAAGCCCTGCATATAGAAAAGTTTATTCAGGCTGCTATACTATTAGCTGAATAGTAATTTTAGCTGCTTCAAGGTATACAGCCATGTTTCCTAAATCGTAAGGCTCCATATAAAAGTGTCGACACGCTGGGGCTGTAATGCGGACCCAAAGCTGAAGTTCATTAAACCTTCATTCAATCCAGGGGCCAGGGGACGACTCCACTGATTGTAAAAAGACGTCAGATTATATTGAACGCCGTGTTCAAATGGCCCAACTTCTCACTTGACGTATTAGCTCAGTACTAACTGACTCACTGAGCTGTGCACTTAGGGGTAGTTTTTGGTTCTTCAAACCACATAAATATCTAGGATATCATCACTTCAAGTAAGGTATAACACACGTGTTAAAAGTGTTAAATTGCTGCAATATTATTTTTGCCCTTATCATTCATTTATAGGACCTTTCAGCAAAAAGAATCTTGAGAATGAAAGATTAACTTTAACTACTGATTATGTCATAAGTCATAAATAAAAAGCCTACACTGATAGACTGTGGTTCTGATATATGTCACTGCCAACGAAATATGTCCACAAAATGCTCTTCAGTGTAGAAACAGTAATCAAAAATATAATGTTGGACGTTTCATTCAAATAATAAACATTTACATATACAAATAAGAAGGAAACCGATTTTTGTCTTCAGTATATGGTAAAACTTAAGATATTGCTGCCTAAGTGTACAAAAAAGTTTTTCAAGTGCACAACAGAGATCAGGAAAAAATTAAATTCACCACTTGCATATTTGCTGACTCCAGATGTGCTATTTCACCCCAACATCCATCGTCATCAACATAAAACTGTACCCGTCTCTCACGTAAAGGGCTCTTTCACACTTCTATCCAAATCCGCCTGTAAACACTGTGCTGTGATTGATTTCCAAAAAAAAAAAACTGCATGGAGAGGGTGTAGCTGCACACAGTGGGTAATTTAGCTGTCACTTATTTGATTGAACAGGAACAGCGTCCCATTTAACTGTGCTCCCTGTTTACTAAAATGCCTGTCAGAACTAATGTGGTTTTGTGACTCATTCATGCCGTGAGCAGCAGATTCAGTGAGAAATTATTAAGTGTAATAGTCTTTGGAAAAGGTTGGACTACAGTTATTAGACGGTTTTGCCGGAAATCAGAGCATGTTCTAAGTCCCTGTCTAATTTTAACCTTTTTTATCTGGGGCATAACTAAGCAACCTGCCACGAACTGCCTCTGACCTTCTACTGAACCTAAAGAATTCTTAAATAATCTCTACTTTTGTTTGCAAAAGTGTGTGTGAGCAACTGTGTGTAGCAAAGTCTCGTTTGTATGCGTGTGTGCGCATATTTCTCACTTTTACTGCTTTCTCTCTTCCACTGTCTCTGCCAGCTGACAGACCTTGTGTTGCCTCTGCTCCATTTCTTTGTGTAGAGTGTTGTTAATAACAACCTTACATCTGAGAGTATGGGAAACGCTTCACATTCACACAAACACACACAGGGTCACCACTGCTGCCAAATGCCATTTAACGCACCATAAACATTTGATCATTTCATTTATCATCAAGGCAGAGAATACACACGCATGCACTCAGGAATGCAGAACGCACACATAGTAGAGACAGTTACATACACAAACATGCATGTGTAATACATACCGTGACGCACAACCTTACACACATAATCATGCACTCAGGCTCTAAGCATATGTAAGAGTACACCTTAGTCAGCTGTCATCCCACAGAGCTGTGGATGTGAAAAATCAAAACACCATAGCTGACAGCAAAACCAGCCTACGTGTTGCTATATTATCACTTTCACATAGCACTTACAACGTACACCCTCGTAGCACTTTTCTGCACTCACACACACGCACACACAGGCAGAATCTGATGGATTAGAAGACTGAGCCGTCAAATGATCAGACAGATAAAGAGAAAGGGCAGATGAGAGTTGAGAGCAGTACCTCTTCATCATACAATGTACAAAGCTACTTCCTGTTCAATCTGATGCTGATGGGCTTAATTTTCTTGTGCAATGACAGATTCTGAGCCTGAACAAATCCTCATCAGATGGGGTCTGGGTCAAAATTGAGTCATGGTGTGAAGAAGTTTGAAACAATACTGGGGATCTGTTGGGTCTCTTTAAATAATTTTATAAAGAGTTTGGTCTAGACCTGCTCTATATGTAAAGTGCCTTGATGTAACTTTGTTATGATTTGGCGCTATACAAATAAATCTGATTTGATTTACTTTGGTTTAGATAATCTGTATAAACAGCTGCACCACGGACTGATGGCGTTTCTTTCCTCAGATCTCAGCATTTATCATAAGTCCAGTGTTATAACTGCTGAAGATAAGACATAATGTATAAGGAAGAATATAGGCGATATTCTGTACTTAATATTCTATGCTCAATGATAATCTGGACTATAAAAAAAATTATGAGTATTTATCATCACACATAATTTTGAGTAGCCTTTATTATGTTGGAGTTGGCATTTAGCTCCCCTCGCCCTCTGGCTGTCTCTTGCTCACAGACAAACTCCCCGGTCCATCCAGAAAACTCTCCTGGTTGCATGTGAGTGATGAAGGTGTATGAGGTTTTGTATCTGGAGAAGAGGGAACTGGAGGGAGCACACATACCTACCCCCCCCCCCCCCCCCACACACACACACACACACACACACACACAAACACCAAGAAACAAAAACAAGGTTAATCTATTCAATTAATAAAACGGTATAGTTCTATCTTATGGTAGGTTTCTGCTCTAACCATATAGAACATGAAGCCTTCACTTTCTCCACATAAAGCTGCTGAAATGGTTAAAAGCAGTTCAGCCATTTAGACTTTTGTATATCTGTGTCACCTTCAGATTCAGCCTAAACACTGACCCTATAGTGAAAGGTGTCAGCCCTAATGTTATTGCTTTGACATCAATATGACTATGAACAGATGTTTACCTTCATTCATTCATTCATTCATCTTCTACCGCTTTTTCATTTTTGGGTTGTAGGGGTGCTGGAGTCAATCCCAGCTCATACTGGGTGAGGGCAGGGTACACCCTGGACAGGTCACCAGTCCATCACAGGGCCAACACACAAAGACAGACAGCGACAAACAACCACTCACACTCACTCAGACCTACGGACAATTTAGAGTCACCAATTAACCTAAAAATGTATGTCTTTGGACAGTGGGAGGAAACCGGAGTACCCAGAGGAAACCCATGCAGACACACCGGACAGAAAGGCCCCGGACCCGGGAATCCAACCTCCGATTCATAATGTTGCCCCTTAATGTGGGGCAACATTATGAAAATAGGCTTGTAATCAGGTGATGATATTAGCTTATACATAAGAGCCTATAACTTGTTGGGAGGAAACCGGATTACCTGGAAGAAAACTACGCAAGCACAGAGAGAACCTGCAACCTTCTTGCTGTGGCAACAGCCACTATGCTGCCGTGCTGCCCTATGTTTACCTTGTCTATTTGTATTTTAAATATGTCACTCTGACCTGGAAGTGTTGTTTGTCTGTGGCCTGAATGTCAAATGTGTTTTGTCAAGGGTCAAATTTATTCTGGTTAGGAATTTCTCTTCTCAGCAAATTTAGAATTGTTCCAATAGAAACAGCAAATGGATAAAAAGTAAAAAAAAAAAAATGTAATACAGACAAACATTGCAGGGACACCAATCATTTTGTGCATCATGGGTTACATTTCTAAAGTGTATTCTTGAAGTGGATTTATAAAATGCTTTAGAAAAAGAGGATATGCAATATGAAGACGCTGAATATGTCTCTATTGTGTATCATGATATAGCAAAAGAAGATTGCGAAAATATTCCATAGCCCTATGAACTTAAAAAAAAAGAAAAAAGAAAAAGAGCAGATGAGAACATACCACTGCACAGCCACACATAGATTTACACACATACAGTTGGGTCCAAAAGTCTGAGATTATTGTTTACTTGCCTATAAAATATCTAAATGTTCATTCACCCACACATTCGCATAAATTCACACCGATACACGCACTCATTTAAAATTGCAAAAAAAAAAAAGGTTAAAAACACCTCAGCCTCCTTCACGTCATCTTTACCTCTGGTCTCCTCAGGTGATTGACACTTGGATGTCACTTAAATACACACACACACACTCCTCCAATTACATTTTCTTTCTTCCACATTTCATCAATGCTTGCTATGGTAACACTGCAGACAGCCAAGCTTCATCTGGTCAGGTCATCAACATGTTTATCTGCTATAGTTGAGGATTTGTATCAAACTAAGTGACTAACTTACATAAAGTGTTCATTACCTAAGGTTGTTGTAAATCAGAAATTATTCAAACTGGTTGCAGCCTCTCAGGAGTCAGAATTTGCTGAGTCACTTATTGTCATTAAAGACACTGAATCTTTATTAGTATTTAGTCAAAAATACTCACGACCCATAAGGCAACAGTGTATATGAGGCAAAACGTTTTGGGTGAGATTTTTCTGTGTTTGTTATTGCAAAATTACTGATTAGCATTTAGATACAGTATGGGACATTTTCCGTGGGCTCCCTTAGGTGCTACTCTGGCAAATTGAGAAACCGCAAGCTAATGTGTCCTGATTGGACAACAGGGGTCTGCAGTTTCCACACACACACACACACACACAACAGCAACCCACAAACCTTCAGACAGACTGATGGCAGCAGCATCCAGAGACTCGAGTGAATGTGAGCAAAATAATCAAAAATTCTTGATATATAAATGCAATTTTTTAGGATAAAATTCCAATGCAGCTGAGGCAAACATTGTGATATACAATATTTTCAAAGGAAATGGGGATTGGAGTGTTATATAATTATATATCACTCTGCTATTTATTTTCTTTATTTGTTTTTTATGCATTTATTTGCATTTTAGTCATAAAAGCTAAACAGCAGTTCAAGCTCAGTTCAGTTTTTCAAAATTAATCTCTGGAGTGCATTAAGTAGACTGGGTAAGGTGAGTTTTTTTAACGGGCTTGTTGCTTTGCTTTGAAAACCATTGCTGGGTCAAGAAGTAATAAGGTGATGCTGTTATTTGTATGACCAGTGAATGGACGACCATATGAATGAACATGCATATGTCCCATGTATGCATGTGTGAAAACCAATAAAGTGGAGACGAAGGATATTAAAGCGCTGAAAAAGAGATGAGCTAAATAAAATCTCACCTCCGAGCAGCCAAGAGCTTCCCATGGTTTTATGACCATACACACAAACACGTGGACAGAGGTAGAAGATTGAACTGGGGACTGAGCTTCAAATGGTTAAATTGAATGGACTTTTTATAGTACTGATACTACTCCATTCCATCTCAGGCACACACATACCTCTCTCCTCGCCAGCTCTTTCTCTCCATCTCCCCCTCTTCTCTCGACCGCCCCCATCACACACACACACACACACACACACACACACACACTCACTACCAACACCACCTCTACTCTCTTTTTCTATATAAGAGGGGTCAGCTGTCCTTTCCCATAGCTGTCAATGCTCAGGCTCTTTACAGCAATCTGACGACCCCCCGCACTCTCTCCTCCACTCCTGCCCGCTCTATGTTTATCGCTCAGCTGTCAGATGCACCGAGGGTGATTGGAGGTGAGTTGGTGGAAGGGCAGAGAAAAAAGAATAGAAAAAGAGGAGACTGAGGAAAGGAGGTGAAGAGGATAGGGTTGAAGTTGGAAGAACAGTGGATGAGGGGTGATATCAGATCAGCCTTTATGAACTAAGACAGGCCAGGGCTAAATAAAAAACCCACAATTCTAGACTGACAGGAGACTCAAAATACAGAGATAGCAAGGGGAACAGAGGAATGAAAGTGATATGGTGGAAAACTGAAAGAGAGAAAGGAAATAGAAATCTTTTTGTCTCCAGTCTCCTCTTCTTGGTTATTTTTAGAGGTCTAGTGCAAAGGTTGAGTGGCTTTCTCTGTCTCTGAGGATTTAAGGTCAGCACTTCATGTCAGAAGGGAATTGTCCTTGTCCCAACCTGTCGCTGTAGGAAACTATTGCCTGGAGCATGAGCTATGATTGGCAGGTGCAGAGGCCAGTCATTTAGGATTACAAGAGCAATGAAAAATGCCACTGACATGGACTGAAGAGGGCGAAGACACCCACGGTTGTACACCATGACGCATGTGGATCCACCAGTCAGCTTTTGTCTGCCTGTCAGGTTTCTTCCTGGTGGAGCTTCACAACAAAAACACTGTTTCATGCTGTCTCCGAATCTGAGCCGACCAGTTCCTCACTAGATCAGGTACAAGGACTGTGATTGCTGATTTCACAGCCACACTGTCAACTTCATTCAACGCCCAACCAAGCTGAAAGCACTGCTGATATTGTCAATAAAACGTAAAATGGTTAAAAAAAAAATCTGTGTGTGTGACTTCTAATGCTGGGTTAGTGGAGGATTTCACCTTGATTCATACTTCCCGACAGTTTGAGAAATCCGGCCCTGGTCCTTAATTCAACATTTGTTTGAATTTGTTGGCTCTCAGGCCTACTGTGGTTTTAAAAGTGGTTATGATTTTAAAAATCCTGAAGTCTGGATCCAGACAGGAAACTCCAGTCTGTCGCTGTCCATGGTGCTTAAAGAGGACTACAGTACACTGTTACTGTTACTCTGCAGAGTCAACTGCTAAAGGCCCACTCTGATGAAAATCAAGCGTTTGACCTCCATATGATTAACTGACATAATACATGATATATCATGAGCGAAATAATCAGTCAGCACCATGGCTGCACGTGGCAGGCAACATATATCCCAAACCTTGTCATTAGAGTGAGCAAGAGTATACGCGAGCACACTTCTGCAAGTTAGAAAGTAACTAATAAACAACTTAAATGATTTTTTTTTTTTTTTTACGCCAACTGTGCTAACCCCTCTGATATGTCTAGGCTAGTTGCTGACTTTGGTCACAAAAGCCCTCTCATTTGTGTCTAGGTCTGCCTGAGGCTCAAACATGTAGATAGTTCCTCAAACACTAAGTATCTTCATATCGCCCACTCCTCTCGAGTTCAGTAAAGAAAGCAGGATTTTGGTCACAATAAACTACACAAAAGGTCCTGAGCCTGGGTCTGACTGAGGTGCAATCATGTGCCTGAAATTCTCTGACATTTCCTCAATTAATCATAAAGGCCTGATCCTCGCTTTTTTTATTTAGGAAGTAAGTGTAGATGAGCTTAAATCCCCATTTTTTGATTTTCTTCTCAGCCAATCCAAACTAAATATTTATCAATGTAGACTATTTTTTACATAGTATAAATTATATCTGGAGGAACTTTAATATACCCTTGTCACAATGGGGGATATTTGAGAATACTATGACAATTTACAGTAAAGTTCCCTAAATATTACACAAGTTACTGAGTTTAACAAGCTTACAGCACATCACAGCTTTTACCTACATGCTCCATTTCCTATTAAAAATAATTCTGTCAACTCTCTACGGGACCATCCTTCAAAGCGGAGCTGAAAACAATATTATGCGGAAGCTTCTGAATAGCTGGCATTTTGGAGACAAGCTTTTCTGTCTCTGTCTCCAACTCATTCTTTCACTTTTTCTCGCTCCCTAATTCTTTTGGGTGGGGGGATGAGGGGGGTGTCAGTCTGCCTGGCTCAACCTAAGCCAAATGCCTGGTTTCCTCTCTCTCCCTCAGCCGAGATCCCACCCACCCATCCCCTCTCTCCTTGTCACCCGCTTGGTGCCAACCCCTTTTCACCAGCTAATACCACTTCACCCTTTTTACCCTCCTCCTCCCACTCGCATTGAATCACACTATCTTTCCTCAGCAGGCCTGTCAGACACCCTGCTATTGAGTGAGGCAAATCAGCCTGAAAAAGTGGGGGTGGGAGGGTGGGGGTTGAGGGCAAGTGCAATGATAGAGAAAGTAGACAGATGATGCATTGAAAAATGGGGAGAATGGAGTGAATGTGATGACAGAGGGAGACAGAGGAAAATGCAACAGGGTTAAGCCTGCAACAATAGGAAAAGAGGGATGAGGTGGACTAGGTGGAGAAGGGAAGAAGGGATGAAAGCAAAAACCTGATGAATAGATGGATGGATAGAGAACAAGGAAGAAGGAATGCAGAGGGGAGAATGAGACATAACAAATGATCAGGAGTCAATATATCATTCATCCAAGAGGCTACAGTCCCTCCTCCACCCCTGCTTTCCATCCTCTAGCTTGTCATCCTGCCTGGTCAGGGTTAGGAATCTCTGCCTGATCCACTGAAGCAGTTTCTCTCTCTGTGCATCATAAACAGCATGTGATTTTCAACACAATTTCAGTCATGGAAAACAGAGGTGGAATACAGTAAGCCGGGAACATAAGAAATACTGTCTGACTTTAAAGTGCTTCGTGAATCATGCTCTCTGATTGGTCGATGTTTAAGTTGCTCTGATGTACAAAATGAGGCCAAAATGCCAACATTCTCCTGCTCCGCTACCATGACTGTTAAACAGTGAGAATCTCTAGAAAATAAACAGATGGGATGGCTGGTAACACACTTGAATGCTCTTTTTGCCGTAACAAAACCCAATGACACAATGAACTCTGTGCATTACAACAATTTGCTAGTCATTCCTTTTTGTTGCCTTTTGAAAAACAATACTGGATTACACACACATGGATGTAACATTAGCCTTGTGCCCAAGTTCTTCATTAAATACAATTAAGTATACAGTGTGTGTTAATGTAAATACACAAGAAAATTACAGACATAGACTGCTGGAAAAAAGAGATGGCTACCTTCCAGCAAAGGTTAATTGTACAGTGGCCCCGAGCACCCCATGTACTGCAACTAAAGGCATGCACATTAAGAAAACTGTAATTCAACACATTAGCTACATATCCTCACAACAAACACACAAAAAATGTTTTCAGGGGATAAAAAATGTGTATATGTATATGTATATGTATTTATATATATACATACATATATACACTGTATATATATGTGTGTGTGTGTGTGTGTGTATATATGGAAAGCCATTTATGTATTTTATGAAGTTTGAGTAACGTATAGCCTCTGCATACAGCAGAATTTTCTCTTTACACTCCAGGAGTAGGTTAACCTGACTGTCTGAAGGCTGCCATGTCTGTGTGGTGGTAGCTACCACATATAATAGTAAAGGTAGTTACAGTCAATTAGTGGCACTACCTCTTAAGATTTTTTCTTTTTGTTTTCCTTCTTGTTTTTTTTTAGTGTGGAAAAAGGAGAGACGTTTATGATAGAGAAGCTTTTTTCTGTGCAAATCGCAGACATAATCAGCTATTAATAGACCCAGCATCTATTAGCTGGGAGGCTGCTAGTATAGGAAAGTAGTAGTATTATAACTTCATGCCATATATTCTGACGTTCATTCAATATATTCAAACTTCATTCCATATATTCAGACTTTTCATTCAATAATACCCATGCTATATATAAGGCAGCACAGCTGCATAAGGGTTAATGCTGTTGCCTCATAGCAAGAAGGTCGCAGGTTCAGGGCCTTTATGTCCAGAATTTGCATGTTCGTGCTTGTATGGGTTTCCTCTGGGTAATCCAAATTTCCTCCCACCTTCAAAAGACATGAATGCTTAGGTTGGTCTGTGTATATGTGTTGGCCCTGTTGGCCCTTGAAACTTGTCCTTGGTGTACCCCGCCCTCGCGCAATGTGAGCTTCAATTGTCTCCAGTGCAACTTCATAAGATATATAAATTATTTCCTAACTACTAACTACTCCTAACCTAACTACTTGCCAAATGTAATGTAATTAAACATCAATATTAACTTCAAATGGAACTAAGAATGAGAGCTATAAGTATTTCCCAGATATGCTTGAGTATTTAGTTATTTAGGGCAGCACAGAGTTTAGGTTGCCTAGGTTAACTGGTGACTCTAAATTTTCCATAGCTCTGAGTGTGAGTGGTCGCTGGTCTGTCTCTGTGTGTTGGCCCTGTGATGGTCTGGCGACCTGTCCAGGGTGTACCCTGAACTCCCCCAGTGTGAGCTGGGATTGGCTCCAGCACCCCCTGCAACCTGGAAATGAAAAAGCGGTAGAAGATGGATGGATGGATGGATTTAGTTATTTAGTTAGAGTGAGTCTTAGCGGTGCAGTGTTTGAGAAGTAGATGTTTTTGTCTAGTAGCACATGTTTTCTGTAGCTGCACTGCATTGAGCTCTCAGAGCCAGCATACAATGGTACTTAAAACATGTCTCAATTCCAAAACCGAAAAATTGAATAAATGAGTAAATATGGTAATAAAAATGTGCTGACAGTCATAAGGCGGTTGTAAGGTGCCTTTTCAACAAGAGGTAGGGGAGAGCCAGTACGAAAGTAACAGTTTTCACATAAACGTCATTTTAAAATATACGGTTTCAGACCAGAATTTTCTTTCATGAGGATAACCCACTTGTTGTCTGTCAATATCAGGTGCTATATCATACAAATGTGTGATGACCGCGTTGCAATTTGACATCGAATGGAGGTTGCGCATTGTTACTTTTGACCCCGTTAGCTGGGACAAAAGTAACACGATCAAATAAACTGGAATTGCTTACATTTTTGTAATTTTTTTTCAAACATCGGACAATTTCCTTGCTAATTAGCAATTACAAATATATAATGCATTTTCATACTTTTATTTGCTTCTAATATGTCAAAAGTAAAAGCTTGAATTATCTTATTTATCAGCAAATCCAGGTCTGCAGCTGCTGCTGTGGAAAAAAAACCTAAAAATATCACAAAATATTCTCATTTGTTCTCTTTATAATGAAATTACAACAGGAAAGATTCTCATAATGTCTTTATTCCCTATCACAACACAAAATATAACGGTATCTTCTTTGTTTATCACACATAACAAAATAGAACTTCATCCTTTGTTCACAGCATAAAACAAAATATTCAAATACAATCTTTAGCCTATTCATTATCACAGTTGTGACATATGTAATAGTCTCCACCCTCCACTATTTCTGTCAGGAAAATATAGAGTTGTTGTGTTTCAATAAGCTGTTAACGCACAGAGTGCGACCGCATTAGCAAGAGGGGGGGACAAAAGTAACGACCATTACTTTCGTCCCGACAGTGACTTCCAACATTTACACCAGGTTTTCTCCTAAACCGTAAAACTCTGACATTTGAAACTTTAGTATGTATTAGAAAACTGAATGACCTATCATATCATTACAAACATGACACATGAAATTATAATCACAATCTTTGAAATTGAAAGGTTCACCTCTCGGATAAATTTACTTATCGGTCTCAAAAACTGTTTTCCAGCAATAACTTAGTAGAAGTGTGACGTATTCACAAGATTTTTCTCTGGTCTGGGGATTATTGCTTTCTGAATGTGGTGACGTAATTTGGCGCATCTACATTCAGCAAATGTTGAGTAAATCACCGTGTTACATTTGTCCTGTGTTACTTTCATACCGGCTCTCCCCTACCATGACACTTGCCAGGGCTGGAATTTCAATAGCATGGTAGGTTCATTGATAATTGTTTGTGCAGCAATGGGTATCATCAACAGCTGTGCAAGACTTTGCAGGAAGTTGTGCTATACAGCCACCTGTGAATACTATTTTTGGAGCAACAAAGATTCGATTTTTTAAATATATATTGTAACTTTAGCTGTCAGCAAAATGACAATTACAGACATTCCCCAATTTCCGAACGGCCGTTCGTATCCTGAACGGACCAATTCTTTGTGCTAACGCAAGTACAAGGTAAGTGGATTTGTATAACACATTATACACAGAAGTCATTCAATGTGCTTAAAAGAAATAAAGGCATTACATATATATTTTAAAAAAAGCAAAACTACATAAAAACAGAATGAAACAGATTATAAAACAAATTATATATAATTAAAGAGCAAGATCCAAATGTTAAACAAATGCAGTAAGGAACAGAGCAGTTTTTAGCTTTCTCACCCTGGGCTCCATTTACTGACCAGATGCTACAAGTCTTAGAGTTAGTTTCACATCCATTGAGCAGCTTCTCAGTATATAGTAAGTAAAAGTAAGTATAGTAGTAAAAGCAATAATTTCCGCCTTGAATTAAATTTTGCAAGCCAGCTTAAAAATCCAAGAACTGAAGTAATATGGTCCATTTTCGAAGTTTGAAGAAAGCGTAGCAATAAGCAACTCTGGAGAATGTGAAGGCTTGAGTAAGTTTCTTTCAGTTTTGGTTAGCAAGTGGGCCTTGTTATGTTCTTGAGTAGCCAAAAATTTTATTTTTTATTTAAATTTTATTTAATGGTAGCTTTGATGTGCTTCCTCAAACAAAGATCCCTATCTATTATTAAAACAAGGTTTTTAACGTGGACTGAACCTTTTAACGCTTTTGTATCCAGGTCGGAGTTCCCGCCTTCTTTGCTCCCAAAAATAACTTTTTTTATTTTGTTGTTGTTGCGTCCAGCCCTTCACTATTTTAATGTGCAGACAGAAAGCATCAATGGGACCGATGCTAGCAAAAAAGGCTACATGGACAGTCTGCAAGGATGTAATTTTGAGTAGATGCACAGGCCAATTTTAACGCCAGTTCTTACAAAGTATCTAAAGTAAGACACGTCACACAAAAGAGTTCACTAATGCTAAGAAGGAGGTCTAAAATTAACTGCAGCAAAGACTGATAATTTTTTTCCATTGATCAGATAAATTCCACTGCCACTAAACCAGTAAGTAGTTCAGTCTTTGATTTATTTTGTTTTTATGATAGAAAGATGAATTAAATGGTAAATGACAGATTCTATGGCTTCATGTTTCGGTTCATGTTCTGCTCATGAAAGGTTTAACCGACCCACAACAGCAATCACATCACAACCATACAGGGTACGTAGAATACAGTGTTTTCCTTTTTTTACCAAAAAGGGACCAGCACTTAAAATTTTGATTTTGGAATAAGTATCAGGGAGCTCAGAATTGTATCAGGATATATTTTAGCAGCTAGTTTACATAGTACACAACATTTCTCACAGTTTACTCACACCATTGTACTATATTTCCATTTTATTTGCACTCAATTTGTCCTTCCTGAAGTGTCATGTCCAGTATTTTTGTGGTGATGATTGGTCAAGAAAGCCATTATTAACATGCATCAATTTTCAAAACAAATTTTGCAAACGATTTATATTTTATGGGTAACAATCTTTTTCAGTGCAAAGAGAGACTATTCACAATGAAAGAATGTGGTCTCATGGGTGTTACTATACAGAAAGTTATAATGCTCTGGCTGGAGTGAATGAGTTCCATCTTGGCATTTGGCCCTGTGATGAAGGTGGGGAGAGAAATGAAGTGATAAAACGCAATATGCAAAATAAACAAAATAATAAAATGAAACCAAGAACACCAGAATGGTTTTATGAACAGCTGAGAGCAGATAACTGTTGTGCTCTCCGCCATAGCACCAATCATGTCTTCTTACAATAATGATTACTAGTAAATTGGTTCAAACATTGTCTTCTATGCAGCAATTGTTGAGAATTCCAAAACTCAGTACTGTAGAGTCTTTAACAACTGAGAGCAGGATAAAAGCACTGCTGCACACCTTTTCTCCTTTCATTTCTCATTCTTTGCTTCGCGGTGTCACGCAGCACTTTCACAATATGCCAATAGTTAAACGCTGTTTTGCAAATTAGTGTGTGTGTGTGTGTGCGCATACAGCAGTACAGTGTGTGTTTGTTAGGTTGGCAGGAGTTACACCAGCACCCTGCAACAGTTTTTTGTACCTCCAGCTAGTCTTTTTCTTGTACTACAGCTGACACTTTCGGAGGTCTTCAAGGTGCTTGAGGTAAGAATTTTGTATAAAATTAGTTTTATCAGCCTAAATCACAGAGCAGGGCTTCCACAGGGAAGCACGCGTCACCTCGGTAGACTATGCCCAGCTAACCAAAGCGTTTCCCATGGAGGGATCAATGTAGAAATTGTGTCCACATAGGTAGTTCAAAACTCTTAAAAGTAGGACGTGATTACTCCAGAGAGATTCTTAAAAGCTAATTTCCTCCTTTATGACAACTATACAGCAGGTGAATATTTGTATAGCTCAGCTGTTTAAATTTCACTCAGACTTAAGGTTCTACATAATTGCATTGACTGACAGGTGGGTGGGTGATGCTTGCCACCAACTGCTGTGCACCCAAGTCTCTACTCCACTTGTGCCCCAAGTCTTTGCCCATTTTTGGATTAACTACGATAAAGCAGATACAGGCAATGTTAAGATAATGACAGCAGAGCAGCTAACTCTGAGCTCAAAAACCACTCTGCAGAAGCCAAACTACGTCAATCTTTATTTATAGTCTATACATACAGTGGAATCTACAGATGCTGCTTCTGAACATTTCAGTAAAATGTGTGCCTTGATGGCAGTTATAGAGGTTATAGAAGTTTACAGAATATTTGACTGACAAATCTTACATTCTATAGCAACAACCTATTTAAAAGACTCCTTATAAGGAAGAAGTCCTGGATTCAAAGTCCAAAATAACATTAAGCAGCGTCCATCACAAGGGTCAAAAGTAAAACTTCTCAAAAACTTCTTCTTTATAGACACATTAAAGATTAAATTAGGCTACTAGATCATTATAAAAGAAAGCTACTACATTCTTATACAATACAAGTATAAATATAGAATTTTCATTTGAGCTGGTGTCAAGGTGGAGCCTATTAACTTGTATTTGATGTCTTGTGAATGTAGCCCAGAGTGGTGTAGAATCAAAAGCACATATATGCAAGATAGATATAAAATATATGTAATTTTAATTATATTGCAATTATTTAAATACTGGTAATATGCAGATATTAAATTGAGGAACCAATGCAAAGGGTTTTTAACAGATTACATTTAGAGAATCCTGCTCAGTGCAGGATTCTCTAAATTGGAGGAGGTCTGGTAGGCAGGCAACAGTAACCTAAAGATAATTTCTACGGTGAATTGGTGCTGTACAAACAAAATTGGGTTGACTATTGTGACACATTTTCCCGTTATCAAATAATTTGCAGCTCTTGTGATTTGAATTTTTAACTTATGATTGTAACTGTATATTCCATTTTTTGATTGATGGCGCAGCCTGAACCTGTTATGTCAGTGTGTTGCCTACAGTGCTTACCAAGTTAATGAACAACACTATCTTCAGAACTTTTAAGAAATATCACATTTTTGCACGAAATAAATTTGACATTAGCTCTGTTGCTCCTCTGTTCTGATCAAGATGTTTTTGAATCCAGTGACTAATACAAATGGAACCCAATAATAAATGCAGCTACAGGCTTCAAAACACATCTGTATGAGTGATGTTAGACCATATCTATTCCAAGTCCACGGATTGTAAATCTGTGAAAATGCATATGCTGCTTTTTTTTTTTTTTTTTAAGATTTCTTTCAGATCCACACTGGTCCATAGTTGTTCATTTGCTGCCATTCTCATAAAAATGTCATTTATATATACATAACAATCCTCAGATTGAAGAATACAATTCCTTTTGAAGGTGCGTACTGTCTGTGCCTGCATTATTACATTCAGCCTCTTTATGTACAACTTACCATTCTCGTCTCCTCAGCTTGCTGCTTGCTGCTTTTCATCGAAAGTGTTTCTTTCCACTCGCTCAACTTCTTCCTCTCTTTTCAGTCCAAATGATTGATTTTCAATCTCACAAAACCCTCCTCCTCGTCCTCTCCACACCTCTTCTCCTCAGGAGTCTGTGTTTGAGATGAACCTTTCAACATCCAAAACGTGAAATATTTAGAGGGTGTGAGTTATAAAGCCCCACAGTGCTGGCCTCGGGCTAGAACTACAAAAAGAGAAAACTGTTGGCTGTGTGTATAGGGGTGATATGCATGAGGGAAACCATGAGGGCAACAGTTTTGAGCGAGGAATTGGTGGACAAGAGAAAGTCGGAAGGTTTTTGTGGAACTGCAGGGGAGCTGAAAACCCCTGAGGACGGAATTCCTTATTTGAAAAAAGATGAACGTTTGAACATGTCAAGGAAAATTCAGTGATACCTTAAAACAGATGGTGAGAGGAATGGGAGCAAACAAGGCTGTCAGAGATGCAGGAGATCTCTCTCTGTGTATGTGTGTGTGTGTGTGTGTGTTGGTGTGTTGGAGGAGTGGGGCAGGGGGGGGTCTGCGGCAGCTACAGATTTATAGGTGTGTGTCCAGGCTGCAGTGTGCGGACATAAATAAGGCTGACGGGAGAAAGCTCTCCATTGAGCATAATCAAGTGGATCCTTTAGAATGCCATTCATCTCTCTCTCAGTCTCTCTCTAACACACACACAGTGACGGATGATGTACACAGTTACAATATACACGTATAAACTTTGAAACACAGCAAAATTTGTGGCAGCATCGTGTGAATGTCATGAGTCAAACATCTCTTACCAGGGTGTCACGGGGTGTCTCTTAAGCTCGCTCTGTCTCTCTCTCTCTCTCACACACACACACACAAACACACACACACACACAAATCAGGTTTCAATCAGTTTTCCTTTCCTCATCATATACATCTATCCTCACTTTGATGGCTGAACTGTGGCTGAGAATTCACACAAAGTAAACAGCCATTGAAGTGACACATTGTGTTTTGTTATGCTTCAGCCGAACACCCTGAAAAAAAGACATTTCTGTACAAAGCCACCAACATGCTCTTTGGCATGTCCTGATGATAATCCATGTACTACACATGAGCAGGAGATGTTTTGAGAGGTGAAGCTACTGTATGAGCTGATCATCTTGCCGAGCTCCACTTTTCTTTCTGTTTTCAGTTTGCTTGGAAGAACCCTCAAGCTCAAAATTACATTTATGTACTCTCTGAGTACAATTTAGTAAAAAGGATTCAAGTTACATTTTCTCTAGGGGGACTGAGCCGAAGTAAGAGATCTACTAATTTAAAATGAAAAAACATTGGGGATAAATATGAATGGGAAGTGACTGTCACGAGTTTGCTGTGTTCACTTTGGATGCAGCTCTTCCTGTGCATATTAACACTTTCAAGCAGTTTACACAGACAGCGTAGGAGACTTTGAGGAGTGTCAGCTATTACAACCAATTCCAGACACACAAACAACAGTAGGTTTGCACCGAAAACAGCAGTATTGATACCAGCACACGAAGAAGTATAAACAACTTCTACAAGCAAATGGAAAAATTTATTATGGAATCGAAACATCTCATTTTTCTTCTCAGCATAAAATTGGCCTCTTAACTCAAGTACAAGTCTTTTTATTGGCATTGTTTGTAGATTTTTGGTGTGATAAGTTCCTGGTATTATTCTACCAGTAAGTCATGGATCATGGGACTGACTGAAATTGGAGTCAATGGAATTTTGTTAATCAGTCATTTTTAATATGGTCTGGAGTCTTTAGAGTTATTATTGCAGTAATTCCTTCTCGAAGTACAAGCAAGATACCTCCAACACACTCATATATGAGTTCAATATATATTTGTATTTATTTAGACATTTATATACTGTTGTATATTACATTGTTGAGATTTGGATTTTTCGGAAAGATTTGATGAAATGACTTAATGACACGATATATAGTTAACAATGCTGTAACTGTATTGTTTTAACTGATTATTTGATTTGTATTGGTGCAGTACCCAATCCATTCAAAACAAAAAAATACAAAATACGTCATCAACATGAACATCCAACAGATGTCAACATCAAACAACATCAGTGACGTTGTGACACTTATCATTAGTTATGAAGACATCAATTCATCATGTGACTCACTCTCCATTCTGTTAGTCTCTAGCAATTTTTCCCATGATTAATGACTCTGCATGATTTGAGGCAATGCTCGAATTATTCCTTCTTTTATTCTGTCAAAAAATAAATAAATTCAATTGTATGTCCAACATTTGACCAAATGTCTCTCTTGGCCATTGTCAGTTGATCTATTGCCTGAACTGACATTTGGACCATACAATGAACAAACACAATGAAATAAAGTGTGAATGACCACAGTGAAACAAGCAATCTGCCTGATGCCGCCACAAGTGAATGCTGGGGCTTTGAGCTTCGAGAAACATACTGGATACAGACACTCCGGTGACCTGACATCATTTGCTGAGGACAAATTATGACCAGTTCAGACAAGGGGAATAAAAAGTAGGGATTTGGAATGAACTGTACAGGGATTCTCTGCCGACACTCAATCTTATCGTGCACCAAAAAGTGCTGCTCAGCACATCTCTGTAATATATTGGTGGAAGATGACTTTTGAGAATGAAACTGAACTGGCATGTTGAGCTGCCCCTTTCATCAACGGAACGGTTCATATATTTGGCAGCTGTCATTTTGTCTCACAGTTTTGGCAATGACACAGAGACAGAGGTAATGCCTTCAGGTACGTTTATATTTTTCAACGCTTAGGAATGGGAACTTTGTAACTGCGGATGTTTTAACACCCTTTAACATAAAGTGCTGGATGTTTTCAAACATATGAAACCTATTCTTTATGTTTACAGAACAACATGGCTGCAGTCTTTTTCAAGTCGCACTCCTCGCAGAAATCATTACTTGGATGTTTCCTCAACCACGCCCGACCTATTGAAAACAACAGGGAACCAAACAGTGCCAGAGAGTACAGAGAATGAGGAGAATATTTTGGAGCGGCGAGTGTTTGCTGATTTGCAGAACACCTGTTTCTGAACAACTCCGGCCACTCGCTACAAAAACCTCTCTGAATGCGTATTAACGGTTCACAGCTCCGTTAAAGCCCTTGTTCACATGCAAATCCCACTCTCACTAGGGTTCTGAAAACCTGGGATGCTGCTGCGTTGTCTTCACCAACACACCCACACACACACGCTACGACAACAACACACACACTTTTAATAGCAATGTCTCTCTCTCTCTCTCTCTCTCTCTCTCTCACTGTCTCTCGTCTTTTTCTCCAGCCATCTATCGTGCTTGTGTAGAGGAGGGATTAGGCCTCAGGAAAAGAGACTTATCTGCACTGTCAGTACAGCACACTAGACAATACCAACAAACACAAACACACACATACACACACTCTGTACAAGGCTTGAGTACATTTAAACCAACAAAGATGTTCACTAAAAACAGCTTGTAGGTGCAACAAGCTATAGTAGTAATACAGTTCATTGTGGGCTAGGATAACAACTCCGCTTAAAGGGATTATGTTGGTGTGAAATACCGCACCAAGCCCACCAAAAAGATGCATTGGCAATATTTCTTAAAGCAATATCCAAGTGCTGAGGTTTTTGTATGCATGAGGGGAGCTGCTGCTGTCAGAGAGGAAACTTTTTGAATGGCATCTGTATGTGACAGTCAGAAAAGTGCTTGGTGATAAATTACAGCACCACTTGAAGGGTAAAGTGTAACTCTAATGAAAATGGATGTTTATGAGGACAAGTAAAGATGCAAATGGAATATGTCATTCAAAATGAATTGCTATTGTAGAAATTATTGGGTGATAATGATGAAACAGTGGGCAATTTACACTGTGGAAGTATAGCACAGCCAAATTTTTCGTTTGGCACCAAAACCTCATTTTCTTTTCTTTTTTTTTTTTCCTTTTTTCTTCTTCTGTTTTGACGTTGTGCCATTTTTAGAGAGTGTCCACACATACACGTGTTCACATATCATACACTCTCACACACACATGCACATAACAAATCATTAAAGGCTGTGTATCTCCTTGTGCAAAATACCGTGGATTAACATGTCAGTGTTTACACTCTCACAACAAGACCACAAAAGATCCTTATGTTGCCACACAAACAACAATCAAACATCAAACACACTCTTGCAAAGACCTGCCAGACATTGCCAACACTCATTACATGCACAGACTTGCTGGACTTTGTCTCCCATTGCAAAGTAAAAAAAAAAAGAAACATTAAGAGCAACTTCTCTCCCGGCTCTGCCTCCTTACAGCAGCAGCTGCAGTGTTTCCTGATACGTTGCTGCTTTCTGCTGCTCCACGCTGAGAAGCCCCTTTGATGTAGAGACACCCTGCCCAAGTGTCACCCACTAAATCCTTATTGTGAGAGTAAATCCCAACAAAAGCCACAGCTATCCTACTCTCAACGCTTCCCTGCAGAGCCCATCGGCCCCCCAACTAACATCCCTTGATCCTCCAGGAAAAAAAAACAACTTCATATCCACACACGTACATTTCTGCAACAAACACTTACATTTATATATATATATCTACACAGATAGCAGCAGACATTCGAGGACATTATATAGTTGGCTTGTATTTGTTATATTTATAGAATACACGTTTCTTTGCAGAAACAATTTCTTTATGAGAGAAACATGCTTTTTTATTACATTCTCCTCACTGAAGACGGTTTTTCCCAAACCCCAAACGCATATTTTTCTGGATAACTGCAAATCATGATATTAAACCAATTCATGTATGAGCAGTAACATTTATTAAAATGTATATACAACCCAACAGTTAAAATTGTGAAATGTTGTGGCCATCTAAAATCATTTTCACAATCGTGCATCACCTCATTTTGGACTTTGTTGCATTTGATGGAGGGAAATAGAGCTGCAAAAAGCCACAGAGGAGCCAGAGAATGAAAAGTCTTTTTCAAGAAATAATTACTGGGTGGGGGGGCAGCAGTTATCATAATCCCTCTTTTTAGTGCCTTCCTCTCCCCGTCCTCTAACCTCTTCTTTGCATGTCCTGAACATCAACATTGCAATTTACCATATGACCCTGGTACAGTCTTAACTCCTCCGGTCTAACCCCCTTGATAATACTGAAAAGAACCTGTTTTATTTTTACCGTGGAGAGACATTCACACCAGGTCACACCAACATGTGCAAACCGCTTTCAAATGTACTTTTATGTAAGAGAAACAAAGTGAATTGCAGAAAAAAATGCATTCAGGACTAGGACAGATGGCAAAAGGATGGAAAAGTAAAAACACAAAACTGTGGAATAGTCCTATCAGATGTGCAGCCCCTCATGTATGAAATATGCATACTTGTCTGGTGGGAAAGAAAAACCTTATGCAGAGTTTAAGTAGTCCCAAACAAAATACAACACATTTTAAATAGAGATTTTGAAAAACTGTGTGAGCTGCCTGCAGGTGCATAAGAGACAGCACCAAGTGACAGGAGGTGAATGAAACAGAAATACTTCAGGCAGAAAATAGCCTACATGAAAAACACATTCACATTCAAAATGAATCAGAGAGTTTAGGAGCAAGTTTTAAAAACACGCATCTCTATGTGCAAATCACTTTAATATACACTTTTGCACAAAGATACTTTTGTGACACATTTCTGAACAATGAATGCACAATCTCTCTGTCTCTCTCTCTCACACACACACACATCTACAAAGCACATTCTGCAGCTTCACAACACAACGTGACTCCGTCCAACAAATTTGAAAGTGATGCTCTGCATTTTCCCATACGTTCCCACTGTATCTCTGTTGCATGCTCTGCTCAGCGTGCAGCTTGTCTACTGTACAACACACAACCCAGTACAGTTAGTTAGGAAACGGCTCCCTCAGTAGTGAGTGAGTGGGGGAGAAGCATGTATGTGCAGTACAGTACTCACGGTGGTCAGGAGTGTTGCTCTTTCTCGGTCCGCTCAGTCCTGCCTCTGGATGGCTGTCTCTCTCTCTCTCTCTCTGTCTCTCACTCTCTCTATATCTGTTCCCTTTCTTCTATCTATTTCTCTCTTTCTCTCTCTCTCTCTCTCTCTGTGTTCACTGCGATCGCTGCTCTGGACACACGCCACGGCAAACACACACTCCACTCTGTTATACTGCTCTGCCGAACGAACTGCTCTGAGCGAGACTGAGATGGAGAGAGAGTGAAAAAGAGAGATAGAGGAGGAGGAGGGGACAAAAGAGAGGAGAAGGAAAGCAAGCTGTATGTGTGTGTGTGTGTGTGTGTGTGTGTGTGTGTGTGAAGATGCGTTTGGTGTGCCTCCAGTGGGCACGCTACAGTAGGGGAGAGCTGGTGCCCGATGTGAGCCAGTGAGTGAGCAGAAACACACACGCACACAAACACACACACACACACACACACACACACACTGCACTATATATGCTGAATGTGTAAATGCACATTCATATGAATGCATCCATAAATACCAGTGGAGACACTAAGCTGACTATGCATCTAAATGAGACACAAAGAGAGTCACACATTCACACACACTCAAATGTGGCTGAGCACATTACAAAGCAAGCAAGGGTTTATGATAGAAAGAGAGAGAAAGATAAAGAGCAGGCAGAGAGACGAGGCAAAGACCCCTTCTGTTGTCTGTGTGTGTGTAGCTCTCTCTTAGTGAGACTTAAGTCAGCACACTCTGACAGGTAGTGAATCTCATAGGAAACAAGCCTCCCTGCCTCCCACCATCCTTCTCTCTGATCTCCATCACCTCACCTCCTTCATCCATGACACGCCTCATCCCTTCCTGTTACAATTACTTCTTTTCTTTGTCAATCCCTTCATGCTCCATTCGTTCTCTGTCTTTGTCTCTCACTCTCTCTCTTACACAATACACATTAGGAATGTTGACACTGGACTTCTCCGTCCGTCAACAATATGCACTTGTTTTTTTCACAAGTGGTCACTGAGACACATTTTAAAACTAGGTACAGATGCATTTGGAACTGACCACTTGTGATCAGATTAGTGATTACATGTTCTGCCATCGAGTCTTGTCATCTCACGGTTCTGATTCACTGCAGGATCAAACTTGATTTCTAAACTTTGAGCCATGCCACCTCCATTTTCACTGCTGAGTAAAATAGCTTTAAAATTAATATTTTACCAAGGTTTTTATATTTGTCTCAGTGTTTTCCTGTTTTGCTTTTTCTCTGACGAAAAAAAGAAACCTGACCTCATCTTTTTTATATTATAAGGCAAACCCAGGATTCACATGAAACTTTCACAACAGCAGAGGAATTGCTATTGGACCAGAAACATTCGTGAGTTGAGTTTTTCCACTCTACACTGTTTATATATATATATATATATATAAAACCCTGCAGATGTTTCATCCCCCTCTTTTGCTATGTCCAGATCCAGGCCAACAAAGTCAGGGTTTGATACAGTTTTGCAATTTCCTCACATCCAAAAAGGTCAACCTCCTTATCAAAGTGATATCATCATGTCCCTTTGGAACACATTGCTGGATAAAATTCAGACAGATGAAGAACGAGGGTCAGCTAAGGAGACATTATGCATCTACATGAGCATGTCCAAGCATAGTAAAGTTCAAAGAGTCTTCTGTATCTATTTCTTTAAGGCTATCAAAAGAATATTTGAATGTTGATGAAAAAGTGACCAATGTCAATCAGCAGAGGTAGACTTCACTGCTCAAAACTCACAGGGATAATTTTTGTCATTACAGGATAATGGCATGTTTTGCAGCCAGGAGAACCACCTAAAGCACGTGCCTGGCTCAGTGATTTGATGTTAATGGTGTCTTTCAAACCTCATTCAATATTTGGTAAATATAAATCTGTATTCATCTAAATTCATCTGTAAATAATAATAATAATAATAATAATAACAAAGCATAGAAAAAGCATTCCAGCAATTATACATTGACCACTTTAGACAAGTAGAGTTTCCTCCAGGGTTTTGGCTATGTCATTTTGTAAATTTCAGTGTCAGTGTCTCTGCATCTTTAAGTCAGGCCACACATTATCTCCACTGTTCTGCACCAAGTTTAATTAAAGTTGAAATTAGTTATTAGACCAGCATTGTGCAGCCACTAGTTCAATGGAGAGATGCTCAGCAGCACGGTTCCATCGAGAGAAGGAAGCAGCGATGAAGTGGCTGTTGCACCAAACATTGGCTGGAAGAGGGGTGTGTGTGTGTGTGTGTGTGTGTGTGTGTGTGTGTATTCACCTGTGACATCCAACCGTGCTGGCATTTCAAGTAATCATTGCCTCTCTAAAATAATGCCTAAGATTGACACGCTAAGCTCTCATCTGTGTGAATAGCCTGATCCAGCCCTTTGATAGTCCACCCACTGCTAAGGGTTGTCCAATAACTCACATATGGGGTACAACCGAGCCAATCACCACCTCTACGGGAAGGACAGAGATTCCATTAACAGTTAAGTCAACAAGTTAGTGCTCACTGCATGGGACCATTGAAACAAAACAAAGTGCAGAGCTTGTAAAACAGGAATATACTGAAGGAGGTAATGTGCCCCACTGGAATGTTTTAGTGTTAGCGAAAACACTGCTAACATTCAAGTACTTTACCATTTTTTGTGAGATTTACAAAAGTAAATAAGGTTTTGTGAGTCGCAACAAACCTTTCCTGCATTTTTGCTCTCAAATACACATGAGAACAACACTTTTGAGCATAAGTTAACAACTTGTAGAAAGCAACCAACACAGACATATGCACCATTTTATTTATTTTGTAAAGTGTTAAAAAAACATGTTGCTAAAATGAAATGAGCTGTAATATTAAGTTATTGTTTGACAAATTCAGATTGTTTAGCTAGAAATGTTGATATAATGGAAGAATGTGAATTGACTCTTTTTCACCTTTTCAGCAGCTGCATTTCAAGACATTTTCTGTTAAGAAAAAATTTGAAATAAATTCAAATTTATTGAATTTAAAAGAGAATGAGTAGATAGAGCTGAAATATAACAGAAACATGTTCAGGAGCAGATCAGCAATATCAATAATGACCAAAAATCATGTCTGGCTAATGATGCACCCACTTTCTCAATAACAGTGTTGTCAGTGTCAGTGCTGACACGCTATTCGCCATTAAACTCAGCTCAATAGATTCTCCACAATTCATCTGTTCATTTTTCAGAACTTGTCCCAAGTGAAGGAGTTCAAGTACCTTGGGGTCTTGTGCACGAGTGGGGGGCCCTTGGAGCATGAGATTGTCCGGAGAATCGGAGCGGTACTGCAGTCGCTGTATCGCACTGCGGTAACGAAAAGAGAGCTGAGCCGGAAAGCGAAGCTCTCGATCTCAGGTCAATCTTCGTTCCTATCCTCACCTATGGTCATAAGAACTGGATCATGACCGAAAGAACAAGATCGATGGTACAAGCAACCGAAATGAGCTTCCTCAGAAGGGTAGCTGGCTTCTCCCTTAGAGATAGGGTGAGGAGCTCAGTCATCTGAGAAGAGTTCAGAGTAGAGCCGCTGCTCCTTTGCATTGAGAGGAGCCAGTTGAGTTGGTTCAGGCATCTGGTCAGGATGCTTCCTGGGCGTTCCAGGCACGTCCAGCTGGGAGGAGGCCCCAGGGCAGACTGAGGACCCGGTGAAGAGATTATATCTCCACTCTGGCCTAGGAATGCCTCGGGATCCCCCAGACAGAGCTGGTCGATTTGGCCGGGGAGAGGAAAGTCTGGGGCTCCCTGCAGTTGCTACCCCCACGACCCGACCTCGGATAAGCAGACGAAGATGGATGGATAGATGGATTTTCCAGAACTTTGAGTACAAAAGTGTAGGTCATGGATGCTTACATTTGCATCACAAATCAGCAAGACTGCAACATTTGAGGACGCTACCTTTGAAATGGCCATGAAATCAGATTGTCGAATATCTATATTATGTTGCTCTTTACAAGTTTCCAAGTTTTGAATGTTGTCATGTGAGGTCCATTGCAGACTCTCCGTTTTTTGGTTTTGTTTTTTGTTTTGTCCATTTGGGGTGTGACTGCAATCTGATCCATTTGCTGAAGTTGGTGATCTGCTGGCCAATGAGTAAGTCAGCTTATATTTTTCTGCCTAGAGACAGCAGGATAGAATGATTGGGTTGGATAACTATATTGTTTTGGTTTTAGGAAAGTAGACCTTTAATTTCTAAAGCAAATTTTGTAGAAAAAAAAGCTAAGATTATGAGTAGAAGGTATTATAATTAATAAAATCATTATTAGAGATTATATTTAATATTTATATTTATAAATTACTGACATGTTTTGCATGTTGGGTTTTTTTGCCAAAAGCTTAGATGGTGCTGGTGACTCACTGCACTTTAAGTGCAACTTAGGCATTTAAGGGTGTTAGATGTGTTCTGAGAGGAGGTCCTCTTGAAAGAGACGGACAGTATTATCTAGCTTATTCCGCCATCAGAAAATTACAAATGAGCAGTCTGGACTGAGACTCAAGTCTTGTGAGAGATTCTTTTTTTAAAAGGTGATTTTGAAGTACTATTATAAAGGAAGGATTAATTTAGGAACATGACCAAAAGTCTTATAAAGGTGTCTTTGGAGTTGGCCATCATTCATTATGTGGATGAAGGACCACTCTGAGAAATATGCTCCATGTGGTAGGATATCAACCAGTAAGGAGTTTTGATACCTCACACTCAGTGAGAGGAGTGAATTAGGGAAAACCTGTGTCATTGAAATAGAGGGAGAGAAAAGAGAGAGCCTCTTGCTCTGAATTAAAGAGATGGAATAAGTCTATGAAAGCAATGGCACTTAAGAATTACCTTAAAACTCCAATATAATGTAGATTCATTATGTAGTTGTTTGTTTCTGTTTGTTCATTTTAGTTCGGCAAACTGTCCCTTCATTTGATCTACTGCCCCACTTAACCCCTATGTGTTAACCAAAAATCCATTCATTCTTTACGGATGGGCACATTGAGAATTCTGCAGGAACAAGTACTGAGCTAAGAATTAAAACGACCAAGAATAAATAAAAAGGACTATAGACAATACTGCATGAGCAATGTGCATTATTAAGAAACAGAAATTAAAAAGCCATCGGTCAGCATGAGTCAAACCTCAGTGGTAAAGCACAAAGAAAGCATGATGGAATTATAACTTTTCTGTTTGTCTCATGCTCTCATGCTTAATTAGAGGTGTTTCTCAGTCACTTTATTGGTCCAGAGAGAGTTCATAGTTTTGTTTCAGGAGGAGTCCTTAGCAATTAGGTGATCTTAATGTCCTTATATTTGAGGCAAGGGGAGTTGAAGAGCAAAATAACTCAATAAATATACATCATTACCTCAATGGTTAGCATTGGAAAAGGTAATGAGAATGTTAAATAAAGTCATGAATGAGGTAACTATATGCCTGAAATGACAACCTATGGGGAGGTAGCACTTCTGAATAAATATGTAAGTGAAGAGCCTACAAAATGTGAGCTAAATGCCAGAACAAAATTTAAGGTCAGTATATACAATATAATAAAAGGTCAGCAACGACCTAACTGAAATAAAAGGTCATAGGACCAAACAAAAAATTATGCCAGTGGGATCCAAACTTAAGTATATTGGCAACAGAAATTTAAGGTCTGCTGTACAAACAGATATTGAAGTGCGTAGCAACAAACAAAATTTAAGTCCTGACGACCAGATTGAAAACAACAGTAGACTGCAATTTTACCAACAATAACATAATTAACAGCTACTGTGAGAACCATAAAGGAAAAGAAAAAGACATAAGACTAAATAGAAATTAATGTGGCCCCAAGACGGACTGGCGACCAGTCTGGGGTGTACCCTGCCCTTGCCCGAAACGTGAATTGAGATTGGCTCCAGTACCCCATGTGACCGTTACAGATAAGCAGTAGAGTTGTAATGGAAGATAACATGGTGCTTCTCATGGCAGGATGAATGTCTTTGCCTTGAAGAATTTTTGGCCTCTGGGAAATATATTTACTGCTTGAGAACCTTGAGGAGAGGCTGGAATGGCTGTAACCAACGAATGCTGAGTGGATTCCCCAGAGTTGGTGTGATTCAGTTCGAAAGATGGCAACAACATGGATGCCTCGGTGACGACAATGTTCTCTTGGGATAGATGAGAAAATTGAGTCAAGGAAGGTTCAGGAAAAGGGAAAACGATATGCATAGAGGAGGTTTGCAGGTCGTGAAGCCAAAGTATTGAGCAAAGTGCTTGGAGTACAAAAGTACACAAATGCACAGGTGAGGGGAGTCAAGTCCAGACAGAAGTGGATATTTTAATGGAGTAGATGTGATCTGGCATATTAGTGATACACTGTAAAAATAAAAGGGCTATGAAAACTCAAAAATTCTAGGTAACTGGCTGCGATAGATTTTTGCGTTTTGAGTCCCTACTAAAACTCTTAAGTTTTGAAGTTAAGCCAACAAATTATCTTTTGGTGAGCTAACTTATAAATTAAATTAAAGGTAAATTAAAATTTTGATTTTTTAAGACACTTAAAATTCAGTCTCAACAAATTATTTCTAGTTCAGAAAAGTTACCTTTCAAATGCATCAAAACTCAACATTTTGAGTTGCATTTATAATTATATATATATATATATATATATATATAAAGTGTGTGTGTGTATGAATTAATTTAATTTCTACAAATAATACTAGTTCAGTGAAACGTTTATTTAAACATCAAATGCAAAAGCACTGTAGTAACACCATTATAGTGCAAATATGAAAAAATGCAAATATGCAGGAGAGTAAAATCTATCTACCAATACAGGTCCAATTACACTGCACACAAACAAAAAGATGCAGACTGATAGACTGATCCTAAAAACATGGTTTGAAGAAACATGTTAAAACAGTCTCAAAACAGTTGAAAAGCACTGCAATAAGAACTAGATGTAAAACATTATTTACACATGGTCTTTGTAGAACTGTAGGAAAATAACCCTGACAGGGATGAGTCCTTTGCTCGCAAAACAGGCCCAAAAGCCAGCCAACATAGCTAAAAATTAACAAAAAATGGAATGGAATGTAAATAAAAAGATGGGCTTGTGACTAAGTGTGAGGGTTTGTTGTTGTCAGGCTTTTTACAGCAACAGCTTTGTTTTCATTCTCCGCACACCCTGTGAACAAGAGGGTGTAAGCTCCATGAAGATGTGCTGCGGTGTTTCAAATGTATATCTGAGATGTCTTGGGAACTCGATGTTCAATGCATAAAGTAGGCCAAAAAGGTAGGCAAAGGCAGTGGGAAGGTCTGAAATGTCTTGGAGCACAATGGTCTCCTCCAACACCACGGCAATGTTGTTGACAGTTTGAAGTGAAGCCGGTGCACCGTCATCCACGAACACGGTGAGCACTCCCATTTGAATCCCTTTTATTGATCTGTCTTCTGGATCTGTGTCCTGTTAAAAGCAGATATTCAGCAAAGTTCAATATAAACACTGTTAAGATAACACCATGTCAGGGTTTGATTTTAAATTTAAAGGATATTATTCTTTATGTATGCATACAAGTTCGTCCCTGCTGGAAGTGATGTATATCACGAAAACAAAGTCTTTTTATAATCAATCAGTGGAACGATGGATTATCATATGCATGTTGCGTGTATTTGTGTCGCGGGCTCCACCGCCACCGAGACGAAAGCTTTTTTTCTTCTTCTTTTTTTACCGGGACAATAGCTGTGACACCAGGTCCGAGGTTCTGATCACAGGTTTGGTTTTCAGCAGCAGTGTGGAAGGCAGAGAGCCTCCACTCTCCCTGTAAGAAGCTACAAGTCATATCTAAAATCCCAATTAGCTGTTTAATGATGGTAAAAATTAAACATAAGGTAAATATCCTAAATAGTTGTCTGTGCTACTCTGACCCTAGCAACAGTGTTACACTTATTATTTTTCTGTTGTTGTTGCCTATCTTGATCAATAGATGGTGGTATTCTGGTAAAACTCCAAATTCAATTTTAAACAGCTTTGGAGTGATAGTGCTGGCTAAATAAATAACTTGTAACTTGTTCCAGGGAGAATGGAGGCTCTCTACCTTCCACCTAGCGTATCTTGGCTGAAAACCAGTCTTGTAAGATCAGAGCCTCCAACTGATCTTGCTCTCATATCAGTGGCACCACACCACAAACGAGTAACCCGTAATATCTTGTTTATGACGGATAGGACTACACAAATACACGCATCGTAACACGTCAATGATATATAATGTTATCCACCGCTCCATGGATTGCTTTCTCTCCAGCTTTGTTGAAAACAAATGCCTCTGCCTGATTAACTTCTGAGCTGTTGCCACCGGTTATGGCGTAACGTTGGTGTTGGGGTGTAAGATAAAGTTTTTTTTAAAAGGGGGGAAAATGACCGGTGCGTTGTGTTTTTATTTTGAAAGGTAACGGAAGTATGTTGAAACTGTATCTGACTCTCTGTCTGTCTGATCAGCTGGAGATGGCGCGATTTAGAAACAGGCTCTGGGAAAAATAAACTTGCTACGAATTCACAGGCATCAGAACAACTCTAGTCCGGCCCAGTATTGTATGTTTTGATGACTCTGGCTGTTTAATTTTAACTTGGTAACACGTTTTGAGTTGCTAACACAACTTACACAACACGTACACAGCCCTCATACAACAACCACAGAGTGAGCTCAGTGTGTCTGTGTGCTCCCCCAACGCCCGCTCATAAGCTGTGCATCCATTTATGTATTTAAGAACGGTTAAATTACTGGCATAAACGAGTCCTTCACGTTTAATTTTAATACATGATTTATGCATTGCAATAACTCTCTTTAGCAGACCCCAATGTTAAAAGGCCAATAAATATGTAATAAAGTACAATCTGCATGCATGAACCCCAACTTTTAGTACTATTTTGCAAAATACTCACCTTGAGGGTGAAAAGTGTCCATGAGGGAGAGATGTCAGTCGGAGCACACGGAAGCAGTGTTGGAACCCCTGTAGATATGCATTGGAGACCCCAGTTCTTGTTCTCTAGAACTTGTCCTGACCTCAAATGCACAGTTCTGAGTTTTGCTAACTCAATTTTTAAGTTAGACCAACTTTAGCCAATAAACCTGAAACAGATAGTTGAAATTAATATGTTGATTTAGTTTACAACACAACTCATGTTTTTTGTTTAGTTAGCTCAAAAAATATGGCAAGGCCAACAATTTTAAGTTTTAATTTTTAGAGTGCACAACATCTCTGAGCGACGACCAGGGTCACAGTCAGACATCAGTTTAAAGCAGTGGCGGCTGGTCAGTGGAGGGCGCTAGGGCACCGCCCCCATCAAATCAAGAGATGAAAATAAAAATAAAAAACAAACATGCTGTACAAACATGCAAATAATTATTAAAAGGTGTTATTTCAGTCTGTGGGTGACTGTCAATAGTAAGTAAATGTTGTTTAAATATTTATTTGATTCTAAAATGGTTTTTATTTTATTTTATTCACTTCCTGAAGTGAAGGACGCCGGTAAAACAGAATCCAGTGTAAGCCCTCGAACATTTGATAAGCATGTGACCTGAAGCTCTCTTTTAATTGGTTTGAATTAGATTCTTCACGGGACGCAGCTGTGTGCGTCCCGTATGCGTCCAAGAAACATCAACAGCGAATCAGCAATCAGTATCGTGTCGTGTGTTTTTTTTTTTTTTTTTTATCTAATGTGATTTGACAATTCATTCCTGGTCTTTTTTAGCTGAGCAAAATGGACATTGTACCAAGCTCGTACCGAACCGTGACTTCTGTGTAAAATCTTATTTGTTTACTTACACACTACCAACAAACTGATTAGAAGAAACAGGTGCATCAAAATCAAGAGAATTGTGGTTCTTGTGCACAAATATATTCTTTGTGATTTAATTTAGATTGAGCGAGTTTACAGAACAATAGAGATGTGTCATCGCACATCCCCCTCAAAAATATGGCAGTCGTGTTGCAGGCAAACATTGACAGATGCCATCCCAAATTGCTCTCTGTTAAAAAGGCCAAAGCTGGTACTATTTATAGTTTTCTTACTATCAATTAATCCCAGGAAAGTCCGTAGCTGGCCGTCTGGCTGTGGTATTCAGCCCCACTATTCCTACCCTTTAAAACAACCGGATATATCACCGCATATATTTTGGACTATTTTAAGCAGCAGATTAATCCACTGTTGTTGCTGTAGTGAGTATTTCAGAAAGCAGGACAGAGTATATAGGACTGGCTCTAAATAAACTATACTGGTAGTTTTCAGGTTAATGAAGGAACATGTCACGCACTGCAGTGGGAAATGGCCCCCTTAAATTTCCAGAATGCAGTGCAGCGTTATGTTAAATCCGCCATGCAAATGCCCATGTAAAATAAAATGATTCACCCAGTGGGGCTAACAAAAAGACATTGTCGAAATGAATCACAGACTGACAACATTGTCAGCCATTTAGTGTAAATATCAGTCTGCGCTGTGGGATGCACACAAACGCACTGATTGTACCACACAGTGATTTTTTCTTTTTGCTGTTGCGTATGTCCCTAGAGGCTTTGCATCACAGCTAGTTAGCACCTGAACTCCTCACAGGCTGTGGTGAGACACTCGGAGGCCCATCAGAACGTTCCTTTACCAGGCTGCCAGTCTTGCCTCACACCCTCCCTAACATGGAGGCTCACATCTGGTGGTACGATAACTGCTGAGGGGGCTTTCCCCAGCTTTCCAGTGTTTTGAATGCTTTTTTTTTGGGGGGGGGGTGAAGTAACCAACAGCTGTCATGAGGAACAGTACAAAATTCAAACATCTCATCTCACCCTTCCTTTCTCCATGTTTTTCTCTGTCTCTTTACATCTCTCTCATCCAGTTTCCACAGTAAAGGGTCATGGGATTTTGTGGGTGGCATCTGTAAATAGATAATCTTCTCGCTTGGCAAAATAGACACACAGGTATCCTCACATGCACCAAGCAGGATTGTGTATGCCCCCACACAAAAACAAACACACACTATTCTAACAGGTTTCTCTCTCTCTCTCTCTCTCTTTCTCTCTCTCCTGGATTACTAAATAGGAGAATAACAGAGAGATAAGTAGGCAGGGGGTTTGCAGTGTAACTGGCAGCAGCAGACATACACAACTAAATAATGAAGCCCCATTTATTATTACTGCACATGGAGCAAGCTGAGAGCTGTTTGAAGTGCTCTGGATTCCTCTTCATCTCCTCTCTTCTTCTGGCTGTCTTTTTCCTTGTACACCCTACCTCCTTTTTGTTCCCCAATCTCTCTTGGATGAGCTTATTCTTGGGAGGACCAGTCTATTCTTTCAAGAAGTGTGAATGCTTATAAACTGCCTAAACCAATGTGTCCTTAGGTAGCTTCATTTACCAAAAGAAATCAGGTCAGTGCAGCAGCAAAATAACAGGTTGACAACAGTAAGTACAAACTTCAAAAGAATCAACAAAATTGAATGGCATACAAATGTAGAGTCACTCAGAGGTGCTGATTATGACATATACAGATCAGTGAGTATTTTTCCCAATAAGACTTGCTATTGCGTTGTCAACAGACACAAAATTATAATTATTTAATTAGTTGTTCGATTTGTTTTCCTGCTCTTCACCTGACTTTGCATAAATGTAACTTTATACTCACCAAGTTATTGAAAGTCACTATTACTTATATGCATAACTGAAGAAATCCCTGACTAAACCACGTGGTAATGGAGCACAGTGGCCCTGTGTAAAAAAATCAAGTGTGTGCGTGTGCATGTGTTTACCAGGGGAAAACATGGCACTAAGATGCACTGTGGGATGAAGGCACACTGATGGAGGCAGTGTGATGCTTTGGGCAATGTTCTACTGAGAAAGCTTGGGTCCTGCCATCCGTGCTCATATTACATGTACACAACCAGTCAAAAGTTTGGACACACTTTCTCATTAAAATGAATAGGAATGTGTGTCCAGACTTTTGACTGGTAGTGTACATGTCTCCCTGAACATTGTTTTCAGACCAAGACCCACAGCATTCAGTAAGGGCAGCGATCTCTTTCGATAGAATAATGCCCCCTGCCACACACACAAAACCAGCTCAGGAATGATCTGAAGAACAGTTGTATTGGTTTTGTTCTGAAGTCCCCAGACCCCAGTCCAAGCCAGCATCTGTGACAAACAAGTCTGATCCTTGAAGGCCCCACCTCACAGCTTAAGGGACACAGTTCACCTTCAGAGCTCTATTGGAGTCCATGGATCAACAGGTCGGAACAGATTCAATTTAGTGGAACGAGAGAACTACACAATAGGTAGTGCTTTCTCGTGGCAGCTGGTCATAATGTCATGGCTGATCAGTGTATATACTTCACTGTTTTTTGAAAATTCCTTATTTTTCTTCTTCTCTCTATTTAATACTATGCTCTAGTCACCCTCTCTGTTTGCGTTCAGTGCTCTTTAAAGCAGTGGAGGGAAAGTGGCAACAATGAAATAGATTTATTCAGGCATTTTAGAACATGGTGTCTTTTTGGCTGTAAAACTAAAGAAAGTTCATCCATTTTCTACCACTTTTCTTTTCTGGGTCATGGGGCTGCTGGAGCCAATGCCAGACAACATTCCAAGCAAGGGGCAGGGTACACCCTGGACAGGTCACCAGTCCATCACACAAAGACAGACAACCACTCACATTCAGACCTACAGTCAACAGTTAACCTGGACATGCATGTCTTTGGACGGTGGGAGGAAATCAACGTAGACACAGAGGGAACATGCAAACTCTGCACAGAAAGGACCCAGGCCAGGAACTGAACCCATGACCTTCTTATTGTGAGGCGACAGCACTAACCACTACGCCACCATGCTGCCCTAAAGAAAGACAAGTCAAGCCAAGTTAACTTTATTACCAATTATTCTATATATATATATATATGTACAGGACATACAGAGAGTTGAAATTGTGTTTCTCTTCGGCCTGGCTGATAACCAACAAACCAAACCAAGCAACAACCAAACAATACTAATGGCAGAATTTAAAAAAAAAACATGTGAATTATAAAAAGAAAGAATGCAAGGAATGAGTTTTATTTCAAATTTTATGTTAAAAAAATTAAAAGGAAACAGAAGTTACATAACAGATATATAAGAGAATAAAATAAAGAATAAAGTAGCATTTAGTGCACAGAAAGCAGTCCAATGCAGCATAAAGTGGTTGGTGCAGCCCTGACTCACTGTATGTGAGTGAGTGTGAGTGGAGCTCTTCCTGAGGACTGTGTTTAGTGTTGGGGGGTGGGAGTAGGTCAAAGTCCAGGGTTCTTGTGTGCAAGGGGGGCAGATGGCTGAGAGGGGGCAGAGCAGGTAGAGAGTTGTGCTCTCTGATAGCCTGATGGATGAAGCTGTCCCTGAGTGTGATGGTCCTGGCCCAGAGGCTACCCAGGCTCCTCCCTGATTGCAGGAGGCTGAAGACGCTGTGAGATGGGTGGGTGGGATCACACGCAATACAGAGGGCTTTGAGGGTGAGACGGTACTGCAAATGTCTCGGGGGAAGGGTAGAGAGGTACGACCAATCTTATCAGCTGTTTTCACTATGTACTGGAAGGTGTTGTAGCAGGACATTGTGCAGGCTCAATACCACACAATGATATTGCTCGCAAAAATGCTCTCTGTAGTAGGTGCATATGATTGGGGCTGGGATTCTGGCTCTCATCAGTTTGCAGAGACGCTGTTGAGCTTTCTCAGCCAGTGATTCAGTGTTGTTAGTCCAGGAGAGGTCCTCTGTGATGTGCACACCAAGGAACTTGGTGCTGCTCTCCCTCTCCTCAGCAACACCGTTGATGGTTCAGAGAAGAATGCTAGGTGTGCGTTCCACCACTATTGCTTTTGTCCTCTTCACCTTAAGAGAGCGATTGCTGTCTTTGCACCACCGGGCCAGGCAGCTCACTTTGATCCTGTAGTTGGTCTCATCCCCAGTGCGGATGAGATGCACCACAGCTGTGTCGTCTGCAAACTTGATGAGGTGGTTAGTGCTGTGTCTCAGTGTGCAAACCTGGGTCAGCAGAGTGAAGAGGAGGGGGCTCAGCACACAGCCCCTGTCTTCAGAGTGATGGCGCTGGATGTATTGCTGCTGACTCCTACTGCTTTTGGTCCTCCCATGAGGAAGTCCAATAGCCAGCTTTTTTCAGTATTCAGGATCTTTGCTGTGGCTCCAAATTGTGAACAAGTGTTACCTCAACATAGTTGATTAGACATACTTTCAAAGGCTTTCATTTGTGTATATAAGGTCTCACAAGGTCCCCGCTTATCAAGACTTAGACTTCATAAAAGTAAATCTCTTTGGTGAAGCACTCATCAGGGTGAGGGTATGAAGCAATTTCTGAAGAAGGCAAAAAGTTTAAAAGTACTGGGACTATTAGCAGAGCTGGCCGCCCAGCCAGATGTGAGTAGCGGAGCAGGATATGAAAGGATCCCAGTAAAAAACTTTCTTTGAAGTATATGTGACATGATTAACAGGTGGCTGATAGGGGGACGGTCCCCTGTCAACACCCCAATGACTTCAAACATCCAAGATAAAGCTGGATTGGCCTAATGATAGTCCAGATACAAACCTCATAGACCAATGTGAGATTCCTAGCTCATGGACATTTGGTTAATTTTTAGTTAGCAAAGATATTCTGTTGTATGACATTAGATATAGTAGAAGAAGAGTTGTGTATATGTGTGTGTGTGCTATCCTCTGTGTGATGCCTATTGGAAACTGCCTTTTCCCTTCGGCATGTTAGCTGTGCAGCAGCAGCCGTAGCACCTGTTTGTCGTCTTATCAAGACGTGAAAAGTTTTATGGTCTCTGAGTGTTTTATAGGTAAGCCATAGGCGAAGTAATGTGTGGGAAAGGATCCACGAACCCTGACAGCAGGCACGAGGAAATCCTGTGCGTATGGAATATCCAAGAGAGAGGAGAAAGAATCGATGTTATGTTAACTTGTGTTTTCAGGCATGTAAAAGTGTGGTAATTAAATTTTTGCGAGTTAGGATTTTCTTCTCATTTTGAAAATAGGCTTATTTCATATTGGTTACTTTGTCATGGGGCACATGCATCCTCTGAGTATTAATCAGTCTGTGCTGATCCAGATCCAGCTCATTAAAATATATTACATGTTTAGAGGTTTATTAAGCCACAGCAGAGGCAGATACTCTGCAAAATTCAGAGCTAGGAATGGCTTTTAAAGTGAAAATTATAATTGTTACACTTGGTGCATAGTCTCCAGTTGGCACTGGGGACATAACTGGAGAGGACACTCGGTTAATGTCCACCAGACATGAGTACCATGTCTCACTCAATTTGTTTATGCCAAAACAACTCTCATAACTGAAGCTATGAATCTGCAAAAATGACATAACATTCAAACCCTGTGGATATTTCTGGCAAACAATTAAAAATTTATGTTACCCCAAAAACACATTGTGTATATTCGTTGAGACTGATCATTTGTTTTCTCATAATCAATGGCGAAACTGATTTCATAAACATATTAAAACTAGCATTGTTTGCCATGTTTTCAAACTAGCAGACTTTGCCAGAATAGTGGTGACATGACGTGCAAGAAGTGGAGTAGTGTGAAATCCTTGGCAGGATTATATATTGCATTATCTGCATGCACACACATTTGCACCCTTGAGTGTGTAGTAGTCTTTGTTGGACTAGAGGTCAAAAACTCTACAGGGATCCTTTAATATTTAAAGATGTATTTTATTGACTATTGACTTTCATTAACTACACAACTTGTCTTGTCTATTCCCTTCACTTGTCCTCTGTAGTCTGTAAAGTAAGACAAAGAATGCTACACCATGATCAACACTACAGAAAAAGGGGAATATGCACAGATCAAGCAGCTGCCATCTTTGCCTCAGACAAATGCAAGATTTCATTTGATTTCTTTTACTAATTTTATAGTGCTTTTTAGTGCTGTCGCCCCACAATAATAAGGTCGCGGGTTCCGGCCTGGGTCCTTTCTCTGCGGAGTTTGCATGCTCTCCCCGTGTCTGCATGTGTTTCCTCCTGGTACTCCGGTTTCCTCCCACCGTCCAAAGACATGCATGTCCAGGTTAATTGGTGACTCTAAATGGTCCGTAGGTCTGAATGTGAGTGTGAGTGGTTGTTCGTCTCGGGAACGGAAAAGCAGTAGAAGATGGATGGATCGATGGATGGACCATTGCATCAGCACACATCTAAAGGGAGGTTGAAATGACAGCTCCTGCATTTGAGTTAAATCTGCAATATGCACAAACCTCCTTTGTCACAGCCACCTCAGACAAACTGAGAGTCATGCAGACCAGCATGCCCTTCTATCTGACCCCCTTCATTACTGGCAGCAGATGAATTGCCCTGGGCCTTGGCATTTTTTTGTCCCTGTGAAATTGAACTTTTAAAACGACTCAACACCCAGCCTAACTTTGACAACAGCCATGCATTAGGCTTAACAATAAAACTATGCAGATAAAATATGTGTAGGCTGACGATTTGGTTGAATTATGAGAGGGAAGCCCTTTTTTCCCGCTTGAGCACCTGCCGCTCAAACTATTTGTGCGTAGCTCTGTTAAGGAAATACAGATAAAAAAATGAAAATAAATGATTATTCTTTTTTATCATTTTATTGACTCTAACACCTTGCCATCCGTTACCACAGTGATCGTAAATAAAGTGCAAATATGGTTTCACTGCGCTGTCAAGCACAACACAATTCCAGTAAAAAATTTCAAAACAATGGTGTAAATGCGTCCACGCACATCTCATCTGAGCCATGATGGAAATGCGGCGAAACATGTGAATGTCTTTAAGGTTTTAACCTCAGATCAGGTTATGAAGAGAAAGTAAAGAAGTTTTAATTCTTGGTGTTGTATGTTGAATTTGTGTGTGTGTGTGTGTGTGTGTGTGTGCTTGGTGTGTGTGTATGGTGCATGTGTGTGTGCTTGGTGTGTGTGTATGGTGCATGTGTATGGTGTGTGTGTGTGTGTGTGTGTGTGTGGGTGGGTGTATGTGTGCACCCATGTATCTGGGGGCTGATTGTGTCTCTAGGGCAAATTTGAGCTTAGGAATTCATCTTTTATTTGCATAATGCCTTTAGTGCTCCATACACATTAATTACTGTGATCTGACGTGCCTCTCTCTGTCATTTTCTCTTCTTCTCTCTGTCTTGCGCTCTTTCTCTCTTTTTTCACTATCCCACTCCCTTCTACTCAGCTTAAGCACCTTCCTTTCTCAGCTAAAGGTCAATGTTAATCACTGGATGCAATAAAAGGGATAATTTTCTTATGAGAGTCCTGTTGTACTCTGTTTCCAATTAGCTTGGGCCTAAAAAATACAGCTCTTTGGCATGGCCAGGGGATGAGTGCATCTCCTTTCAGTTCTTCACGCACAGACACATACACATACAAACACACACGCTGCTCTATTTGTCTGTCATTTCAAACCCTCCTCCCTCTCCCTCTCTCACCAAACTTCCATTTACTCCCAGCAGAGGCAGCAGATAAAAATACCTCATTTTGAAAGAGCAGCCTCAGTGCTGGTGGCTACTCTCACTGAAACTCATTTGTTCAACTGGAAACAAGACAGTAGAGGCTGGTATTCAATCAAAGCCACTAAAAGCAAGTCAAAAGGCCATCCTTCATCTTCTACGAGTATGGATTACTGCACCAAGAAGAAAATATCTCCACCATGAGGTAATTTATAGAATATTCTTTTGCAAAGGTTTTAAGACTCTGCTCTGTTCTTTATCTCACACAGAGCACACATATCAAAGCTAAAACAAAGGTCAGGTCCCTCATCTGTGAATACAACAGGGGTTGACTATACCTTAGGGTTTTATGAAAACACTGGCCATACAATTCATCACTTATCAACGTTGATGTGAGAGTATAGATTAAATTTTCGTCTAACAGCTTCTCAAACTCTCTTTGAAGTTCGCAAAGTTACAGTTTGGAAGATATGCCTGTGTTTCCCCAAGAGCAGGCCCATATTCTTATAACACCTGAGGTGTCAGAAGGTCCCAAACCCCTCCACCAGTCATTTTAATTAACAACCCTATTTTAATTAAACATTGATTAGCTGCTAAATATCCCCCGATAGCACCCAGATGTGAGTGGGAACAGGTAGTGGGAATCACAGGCAGGGGGAGGACAGGATGAAGGATCTATGGCACAACTAAATTGTGTTGGGGATCCCCCTAGGGCTGAATGTTTTGCCATTATTTCTTTGATTATAAATGGTGCTTTCATGTTGCATTCCTCCTAAACGACATCGCCATTATAGCTCCCAGATGACGGACGCATGGAAGATTGAGCGTGCGTGTGCGTTCTCATCAAATTTAGGCAATTTTCTGCCACTGCAAAGCAATAAATACATTTTCAAAAAGTGTCTGGTAAATGAAAGCGAGTGCTGGTAATAAGAGACTTGGTTGTGTTGTGGTGCGGAATCTACTTTAAGTGAAGTTTCTGTCAGGGAAATAGTTCTCAAGTCAACACCAGCTCGCAGTCTGACTCACACAGAGGCTGAGTAATTGTCTCAACTGAGTGTATGTGTGTGTGTGTGTGTGTGTTTGTGTGTGTGTGGCAATATGAACACTCACTCTCCATCCTTCCAGTGCAAAAACTGTACATCAGACATTCATTGTTTGTTTGCAGCCTGCCCTAAAGTCTTCAGCTTTTAATCATAAACATAATACATAAACCCTATGCTCAGTTGATTACAGGAAATATGTTGTGCATAATGGCTCTAAACTGTAACCAGCTCGCTGGTGTAATAACGTCTGTGTCTGTTTCACCCATACCATGTGATACCTACCTTTGTTGTTTTGTTTCTTTTTTTTACCCAAGAATACAGTACTTCTCCATTCACTCGATTGACAACATGCTGTGAGCTGTGGTGATCACCAGCCAAGCACCACATGCATTATTTGGCAGTCAAACAACAGTGCGTCAAATAAAAGGCCCAAACAATGAGTAATGAATACTGTCATCCGCCTTTCAATTAGTTCTGTGTGCTTTGAATCAACCCTGTGTGTGTCTGTTATTGTGTGAGTCTGTCGCACTGAATGGGCCTGAAGCGTCAAGTGCCAAAATCAATAATTATACATGTGTTATCATGACAGCCCCCAATGGAGTGAGGCTTTTCGCCATTATTTTCCCTAGTTCTCACTGTGGCTCACACAGCAGTATTTACAGAAGTCTCATTCACCACTCTTAGCCCTGTAAAAAATGTCACAATTATTTGGGTTTAGTTCAAGGCTTTATTCTATAAGAAAGACAAAATGGTACTTCAAGGGGTCAGGCACAGTCCAGTAAAGACAAGAATTCCAAAATTCAAAGAGACAACACAGAAAGCCAAGGTATTACAACTTAAGCTGAATGGGGGAAAAAGAAAGTTTAAGAGTAGATGCTGAATGTCTCTGGGGAATCTCAAATGCGAAAAACAAAGACTGAGGCAAAGACTTCGGTACACAAGGGAGACACAGGGGTACAAGTGAAACTGTCACAACGTAACAGTCACAAAGGCAAAGATTTTTTTATTATTATTTTTATTAAAAAAATACAGTATGTATGTATGTTTTCAAGGAGCATGACTGAAACAAATTCTTCATGAATATAGTCTTGCAGTGACAGTGACATCAAACACAGATACACATGAACTTGTATTTTCTGCCAGTTCAATTAAATTCATCGAACTATCACCTCACCATTCCTGAAAATGTTTATAACGACCTCCACTTGAAGCTGAACAAAGATCAACCGTGGATTTATTTTAATGTCTACTTGCGTTGATATTGCCATGAGATCTTAGCACTAAATTGGTCTAATATGAATAAATCAATTCAAAAGATGTGCATATAGAAAAATATGACCATTTTACGATGGCCCTGAGGGCTAAAAACCATTTTTGAGAAATATATAAAAATGCACGCAAACTCAGAAAACATTCTCAACATCACAAGCACAATCACGCACAGAAGAGCTGATCTGTACAGAATACAGTCATCGTGTTTACGTCAAATCTAACTTTGAAATTTGTGCAAAAGTGATAATTTTTTCTGAAATTGTCTGTGTTTTGGGCAGCACGGTGGCATAGTGGTTGGCGTTGTTGCCTCACAGCAGGAAGGTTGGCCTCAGTTCCTGAACTGGGGCCCCTCTGTGTGGAGTTTGCATGTTCTCCCCGTGCCTGCGTGGGTTCCCTCCAGGTACTCTGGTTTCCTCCCACCGTCCAAAGACAGGTTAATAGGTGACTCTAAATTGCCTGTAGGTCTGAGTGTGACTGTGAGTGGTTGTTTGCCTCTGTCTGTCTCTATATGTTGGCCATGTGATGGACTGGCGACCTGTCCAGGGTGTACCCCGCCCTCACCCAGTGTGATGGCTTGGCTTGGCTGAATTGGCTCCAGCACCCCCACGACCCGGAATTGGATGAGCGGTAAAAGATGATTGAATGTCTGTGTTTTGGCTATTGCATGTGTTCTCTTGAGTTGCGTGGCACTGAGCTCTCAGTGTAATATTATGGATTGACCATATGACCATTGTTACATTTCTGCATAAAAGGATCAAACAGAAGCAGTCAACAAAGAAGGATTTATTTACAATATTTCATTAAATGAGTGAATAACAAAATGAAGGTTTCGAAGTGTGGGGGGGAAGGGGAAGCCGTGGGGGTTGTGGCAAACAAAAGAAACAAAATATAACAAAACAGGGCCTAGCTCAGTGATTACTGTGTTAGAAAATAAAACAAAAGGCCTGACTATCTTATCTACAAAAGTGAGTATACAAAACTTACAGCGGTGGCACCAACCCATAACCTATTGAAGTAACAATATTTCCTACGTGTGTGCAGAATGTACAGAGTACCCCAGCCTTACCTCAGCTCTACCTCCCCTCCATTAACCTTCCTAGTACACACATTGTTCCAAAGACAGCATAGCAAGAGAGACATAAATATCGTTTATCATTTTGGTTCAACTTACTTATCAAGTATCATTATTTCAGTGTATGATGTTATTTATTATTATCATTGAGTATATTGTATCATTTAACAGTTACAGCACTTGTGGCTGACATTTGACTTATTTATGGATCACTACCTGAATGCACCCAGTTCGTGCCTCAGCCCAGCAAATCTCACCTGTTCCTGCCGAGTCATGTCTTACCTTGTCCTCTGCTGTTCCTGGGAAGAATTCTTCACCAATTCCACAGTCTGTACCTGATCTCACCTGGTTCGTGCATCCTTGAGTTGAACTCACATGTTCCTGCTCCTGTTGGTAATGAATATGGGCTTGTCACGTGGTTCAGTCACTGTCTCTCACATATCAACCTTGAATGAGATACACATGCTTTCAGTCTGCTGTAAAACACAAAAATGATCAGTAATACTACACTGACATGTCTGTTAACGCTATTCTACCCACTCACCATCAGCACTGCTTTACTCAAAATAAGGTCCCAATGTGCCGTTCCCCTTTTCACACAGAATTGTGTCACATACACACATGCATAATTATTCAAGACAAATGCGAGCGGTTTGTTTGGGTCAGAGCAGATAGCTGGAGGATGTCTGGTTCAGATTCTTGATTTGGTTTGAAATGGAGAAGAGGAAGGGGAGAAGATGGAGAGAAAGACAGAGCGCAAGAGAGAGAGAGAGAAAGAGTCGGGGGAAGAGGAGGAAAATCAGTGGAGAGCGAGGCACTCAAAGTGGGGAATCACATCACAAACTTGTATTGATCCATGTTCCAACACAGTGTTTGGTGAGAAAAGATAGAGTAGAGAGTTAATGAGTGTTTGAGGGGGCGAGGGAGGCAAAAGAAAGATGAAGCATGTGTGTGTGTAGTCACAGGTTGTGTCCATCTGTGCATCAGGATCAAACATGACACGACTGAATTTCACTCGAGTGAAGTATTCATTCCAAGTGAATAAGTAGAATTGATCTGCTCATATTTACGGCAGATGAATAGAGCAGTTTTTTTATATATATATATACAGATCAAGATATTTATATCTTTAATGCCTTTGAAAATCTGTTGTGACTGTTGATAACGAAACATATTGAAAATGAATTGAGCAATATCTCTGTATACTGTGTATCTCTCTCTCTCACACACACACACATGCACACACACTCCCACAAACACCTACATATAGTATACACTGCTGTCCCCTCTCTGTGGGTTAATATCTCCCAGGGATCAGCAGTGATTACGGGCCCAGTGGTGCAAGGCGCTGCAGTGAGATGGCCAACGGAAAGATCGATTTCTGTTTTTACCGACTTAATTCAATGCGGGCTATTTAAACTGGCAAGGCAGGGAGAAATTAGATTGTATTAGCTGGGTATAGATTTTTGCCTTGTGAAAGCACCAAGAGCAAAAGGGGAGGGGGGGGGATCACGAGGAGCAGGGGTGTTTACAAGGCCCGACTCCCATTTAGGCGCTCCGCACACGTACCCGGGTAATCAGCGAGAATTACCTTCGATTGATTATTCGATATTTTCCCAGATCATGTTGTTTTCATCTCTACTAAAAGTCTTAACAGGTTATTGATACCTAGAGGGAGAGGGAATGCTGGGGTCTTACACACATACACACTCACACGTGAACTGTCATGTTGTAAAGGCTGAAAAAGAATAGCTTCTGTGTTGTGTTGTGTGTTTCTGTGTGTGCACAGGGTGTGTTCAATTGAAGATCAAAATATGCGCGTGAGTTTGTGTCAGAGAGAAAGAGGGGAGGGACATGTGCTGAACTAATAAATGAACTTGCCAAAACTGACCTGCTATGGACCTGTCATTCCTGTCCATTTCAAGTATAATTATGTTTCTTACTGTTTTTTTAATTGTCGGGTGTGTCAGTTCGTAAAATCCTCCAATAAAACCTGCCATATTAGCTTTGCATTATGGAATAATTTACAACAAAATCTATTGTCATTAATTTGCTGATGAATATTTTGTGATGCATGCCATTTTAAAGTTGGAGTTATATACAATGTATATAAAAGAGGATGGACTGTAGGTCTCTATCTAACAACCATCAGGGGACAAGTTCACATATTCTAAACAGAAGTCAGATTCTATTGAATTCTGTGGGAAAATCACCCTGCTTCTCACTAGATATCTCAATAAATGTTTTCTTCTTCAGTTTATGGTCTCAATCAATAGTCTTCAGTTCAGTAGAACATATTTTATATTCTGGTCCTATTTACAGTCAAATAGACCATAAATCAGGGTATATGTTCAGGCATGGCTACTCTAGCTACTGTGCGTTGGGGCATTACAGGCTCTAACAGAAACAACTATCTGTCAGAGAACACACAGAGCAGTTAAGATTCACCCCTCAGTCATCCTCCACTCCACCCAGTGCCGTGTGGATGGGGCATCTTTTTAAAATATGCCCATGGAAAAAAGACAATATCAGTTTGGGTGAACGCTTTATTTTGAATATTTTCAATGCATTATTGTATTGTCAAACAGTCCTTGCAATACATTTTACTACCATACTATCAACAACCATATTCCTGTGAATAAGATTCATTAGATTACAGCAAAGCGAGCAGCTCTGGATGGTGGGTGAGGCAGACTGGATGTGAGGTGCTCAGAAAGACCCTGTAACAAAATTGCACTCATTACAGCTATAGCTCTCCAGGAGCATAGGTTTGAATTTCATACGTCTTCTGTATACTCTGGCTGAATGCCATCTTATTACCACACTGCACAGCATTCTGTTACTGCTGTCAACATCACTAATTTTCTCACCCTCCTTTAAAAAAATGAAAAAAACAGCTGATTTGTGTAGTAATACTGTGCACTCGGTACTGATGTTGAGGTTTCCCTTTGGGAGAACGAGTGCTGGAACCCTGAATGTCCTATGCTGAAGATGTTTATATGCTCTCATCTCTCCCTACTCTACCCAACTTTGCCCCCCCCCCCCCCCCCCCGTGTGTCTGTCTCTCTCTCTCTCTCTCCCTCTCTCAACCCAATCGGTCGAGGCAGATGGCCGCCTCCCCGAGCCTGGTTCTGCCCGAGGTTTCTGCCTCTTAAAGGAAGTTTTTCTTGCCACTGTTGCCAAGTGCTTCCTCATCGGGGGATCTGTTGGGTCTCTTAAAATCATTTTATAAAGGGTTTGGTCTAGACCTGCTCTATATGTAAAGTGCTTTGATGTAACTTTGTTATGATTTGGCGCTATATAAATAAATCTGATTCGATTTGATTTATTAAAGCTTGATTAATCAAGGAGAAAAGAGGAACCATCAATACATTGTTCTCTGCATGATGTCGCCTCAATTCTGATGAAAGGTTCCTCATTTTTAATTCTTACAGTTTGGAAAGAAGGACATGTCAACATCCCATTGGTTCACTAAACATAAACAACCAAACATGATTTGTTCTGACCTAGGTGCAGTTTCGTGAACCACTTGCTACTGACCATCTAAGGTCTTTTGCTAACTACTGTGGCTCCAGCAACATCAGTGGAAACCCACAGCTGTGTCTGAAGGATTCACTTGTGTATCTCCTTCTACAAGATTTGGTAGAATAACTGGGGCACTGTGACCTTTGGCTTTATACGACCTTTACCTAGTCTTCCTCACAATGGTCAGCAAAAATTCCCTGACATCATGCATTTGAATATTGTTGTACTGGGCTGATTCAAAATAAAGCATAAATGCCAATTTTTTTTTAAATAGTTTTTAATTGGCTAAAACATGTTTTTGCAGTTGACCCTGTCCACAGTAGCACTTGTGCAATTTCTGTGCTGGTAGGCTACTCCTGGCTGCAACTCCAAGCTGGCGTGGTGCTGATCCGGTTCTACTGCAGGTAATCGCACTGTCTGAAAAAGCACCTTATACAACCCCACATAAAAAACAAGCTAAACTATCCCTTTGAGAGACTTTAAATGTTTACATTGCTTGCTGATATTGCTTTCCATTTCATTATTTTGTGTTATGGTTGTCAACTCCAGAAACCAACACAGAGGAAAACTTTGTGAAATTAAAAAATTCCATACAGTGAAAGTGCAGAAAGATTTGCAAAGTTTATATAAACAACTAAGGTTAAAACCACGACTTCATTGAAAATTCAAAACGCAAACATTATGTTTTCTTTAAATAAACATTGTCATATAAATTTCCATTTGGGGTCTGCATTAGCTAAATGAAAAACATTTAAAAGTGTTATAATTCAGCTGAAATAATTGTTTTTCATTGAGGCATGAATTTTCAGGCAGGGGTTGTCCAGCAATGATCAGTCAACACTTAACACATGGTTCTGTCATTAGTTTTTACAAGTAGGTGCAAGGAAGCATTTTCTTTTTGGAGACAGACACCTTCTCCATGTCAAGATGAAAAACAATCAGCCCTCTCCAGCTTGGGGGCAGAACCTTATCCTTACTGACACAAGCCATGACAAACAACATTAAATCAGTTTCCTGTGGGCTGGTTGGCTGCAGGAACACTTCTATTGACAATTCTATTTAGCAACATTTTGTAATTGACTGTCTGCAGTTTTTTAAGGGTTGAGCTGTGCCGCGGAAGGTGGACAAAGTGGAAGTTATTTATACAATTGGCAACCTGTTTGGCTTTTAGATTTTCTGCTGTTATCATCTTTCATAGCATTATGACACAGAATAAATCCATCTCATGATCTCACATCCAGTCCCTCAAGTGCTTCAAGTTGTCTATCGCTAGGCATCTATGAATACTGCATTTCATCGTATTTTGTTATCTGCATTTCACCAGACACAAGTCCATTGCCTTTCAGCACAATAACTTATATTCATAACTCAACATTCATCCGTTTATCCATCCTCTAACTTTTGCTACCTCAAACATGTCACTTTGTGTATCAAAGAAAGGAAGCAGAATTGACCAACATGAACATCCATCTTTATCTATCTGTTGCCAACAGGTGGTCAGTGTAACCCAGGGCTGACATAGAGACAAACAACCATTCGCACTTGCAGTGGTTGCCGGCGTACCCAGAGGAAACTCATGTGCAGGCACAGGAAGAACAGGAATGCAGGAGAAAGTGAAAGGGCCTGAAGTTTAAACATACCTGTGTGGGAGCTAACCACTGCATCAGTGTGCAGCCCCAACATTAACATAATTTCTTGAAATGTCTCACTTTTTATGAGTTTCTATCCCTTTCACTCATATTCTCAGATATAGTGTGACTGGAGTGTGCTAGAATGAGGCTCCACCACATTTTTAATCCAAGTGAATGAATAAAATATATACAGATGAAGTTTGGATGTTCGCATGATATGATTGCAATTCATATGCATTTTGAACTGCTTTAAGAGCTAATCGTCCCTAAGGGTGGTGTATAGTATTCAGTTGTAGTATAGTCGTAGTAGTAGTAGTCTAATATTGTCATATTAAAATTATAATTTTTGTTAAGGTTTATTGACTGATTTCCATATGTCAATGATGCATTGAGTAAGAAACAAGAAAACATACCACCTTAAAAGACAATGATGACAAATGATGATGATTAATGACAAAGTCAGCCGGTTAACACTGGGACAACTTGTATGCTACTTCCACAGAGCTGCTGTAGATGAAAGCCAGTTTCGCTAAACTTTCAGAGCTTAGCCTGTTAGCTTAGTTGCACTTCTGTCTGCATTCATTTGTTCAACACAAGATTTGGCAGAATAACTTGGGCACTGTGACCCTCGAACTTATATTGACCTTTATCTAGTCTCCCTCACAGTAGTGAGCAAAAATTCCCTGACATTATTCATTTGAATATTGTTGTACTGGGCTGATTCAAAATAAAGCAACTAATTTAACACATTAACTACTTGTATTAATTCCCCCTGCTGATGACAACCTACCACATCCGTGGTATTGTCTGACATCAACAGGCTGGTTTGCCCAATGCTGCCTCATATATTGAAAATGATAAAAGCTGTTCATAAAGTTAGTCATAAACTTGTCACAAAGTTGACAAGTGGTTAAATAAGCTTCAAAATATGCAGTGTAATGCATTGCAGTACTCAAATAAACAGCAGCGCATGCATTGATACGTAGACACACTCTGTAAACACAATTATTCTATGCACATCTTCACCAGTAAGATTTACAGTAAGCAAATCAAGTGAGAGCATTTATAATCTGGAGTTACCCTCAGAGGAACTCATCAGACATGTCACTGTGTTTAAATCTTGTATGAAAGCAAACTGCACTAGTTTCATTTAAAAAGGTAGATAAAATAAAATCAGATGTTGGCAACATTGGATTTGATGTAAATGACATAAAATATTGATATGGCCCTCTAAGAAGCTGCTAAGACCTCTTGTCAGTTTGATAAGTATAATTTTGAATTGTGTTGTTTTCCCTCATGGTCTAAATACAATTTCAGAAGCTTGGAGGTGTACATAAATATTACAGACCACTTTCAGCACTTGTAATTGTACAAATGGAGACAGTTAAAAGTCAGCAGCAAGGTGACAGGCAGAATGACAGTGACGATGACAATGCACTGTAAAGGCTTCATATATATGGAGAGATGGTGTATTTCCAGAGACTCACAGCCGTGCTTAACCACTGTCTGTCAGGCCTCCCTGGTGAATGATTTGAAGTGACACCAGCATTCTTCCTAGCCCATAAACTAGTCATGTTTTGGTTTAACACTTGCTGTAACTAAATGACTTGGGATAGATCCTGGAATTAAAAGAACAGATGTTGCATCTAAATCAGCTGAGTGTTGCAAGCGTTGCAGTTTCCAGCAAAAAAAAAGAAAAAACCACTATATATTATCTTGGGGAATTAATTACACACCTGCCACTGTTGAGATTCTCAAAGAAGTTTGGATTTAATTTCTTCTGGTGGGAGTCTATACTGGACAGTCATACCTAACATTATTTACTGCATACTTACACTTATTATTAGTTTTATTATTATAATTAGGCTCGGACACAAGACGTTACTAAACGTGTATACATAAAAGCCCAAACCTATTTCCACAGCTGAACGCTGCAGTGACCTAGATCACTCTTCTTATCACTGCTCTTTCTGTTCTGATTACAAACTGCCAGCCTTGGCGTCAATAGCTCTTACCATACAGTTGAGGTCATTCGTATTCATACTATGTAGATGAGTTGCTTCACAGGCCTTCAGAAAAGGCTGTGGGGAGACAAACCAATGATGTCTGCTTAACCTTACATAACAGATCCTGACCTGCCAGGGCAATGAGGAGCAGAAAGAGAATAATGTGCATGCATGTGTAAGCATGCACCTGTGCACTGAAGACTTTTGATGCTCTGATTGTTCATCTCCCTCTCTGCGTACAAGAAGGTGTAAGTAGTCCATAAGAAAGCATGAAGGGTGACTGTAATGTATCAGTGTCTACAAAGTGTATTAAATCTCAATTAGTGATCTCAACAGGCCAGGTTTTTAAATGACTACGCTCGAACGTAATTCTCAGTAATGGAACTTAGTAAAGGTACCTGTTTCTGAAGAAAGTAACAGCATTTATTTCAACACCATTATTCCCATCACTGGTGATAACAGAGTTCAAGGACGAGGCAGTCAAGATCGACAAACTGAAAGGTGAGGATGCGCAGCTGGAGCAGGAGCATTAATAACTGAGTTTGAGGAAAAGTGGAGGATTGATGCAGAGCGAGTCAACTTCCTCCTCTCATTCCTCATTTTCTCACTGACTGAGGGCAGACAGGACACTACAGTGACTCAGTATCACCTCCTCAGGTGGAAAGTGGTGTCATGGGACTAGAACAGCTGCGGCTGGCCAGTTAGCAGCCTAACTTCAGGAGATACACCTCAAGTCAGTTTCAGGAACTGAGGATTCAAAGATAAGCTTGCATTTGTAGTGCAAAAGGTTCTCTATTAGATAGATAGATAGATAGATAGATAGATACTTTATTAACCCCCGAAGGGAAATTCAAATTGTCCATAGCTCATCCAAGATACAAGTGCATTCTTTTTTGTCCATAGCTCATCATCATCATTCATTTGATCATCAGGGGATTGGTAGGCGAAGAAGGGAATTTAAAATTATATTCTAGATTTTCCAGAATTCATCAAAGATGTTTCACAACTTAAATCCATATGCAACAATTATCAACACTAACTGACTCTGGGAAGCTATGTAACTAGTCACCAGACAGGAGTAGCATCCACAGAATAACAAACTAACATGCTAACAAACAAGTCCACTGTCTGGTACATAAGCAAATCACACAAGCTCCAAAGGCCCCAAGAAGTGTCTTCATTAGTCTTCACCATGCGGGCTCTGGTTCAGTGTATGTGGGCAAATGAGGGCACTGAGTTGATATAACAGCTGTTATCAGAGTCAGGGGTGTCAAATATACCTGTTTGTAAAGGTTTGTAGTACACACACCTATGGTGAGAACAGGGGGAACGCAGCTGGTCTCCACCAAGAGTGACAGCAGAGTTTTGTTTGTAATGCTATTTAATGTTGTATATGACACCATTTTTATGATTGTAGTTTGGGAATATATACTCAGGAGAGGTTTGAGAGCTTTTGCCCAAAGACTCAGCCCAAAACTTTAACATGGTCCCTGCTGGTGCTGTGAAGCTGTGTTGATGCAGAGGGAAGAGCAGGCAGCGCAGTTTTAGAAAAAGGTGGTGAAGAATGAGGGAAGGTTAACAATTTAGCAAAAACAAGTGAATTTAATAGGAGGTTTGGGGTCCCCACCATGTCAGTTTGAATAAAATCACCGAGGCCATACATTTTTTTTTTTTTACTTTTTTTCCAGCCAAAAACATGGTTTGCACATAATTCAATTCGATTTGTGTGTGTGTAACTCATGACTGAGTTGGTCATTTTGTCTGACAGTCTATATGATTAATAGCACTTTTCAGTCCACGCAGCTTCCCTCCTACTGTTTTTTTTTTCCCATCTTCCTCAGCTGGCCTGCTGGCTTGAGGATTAGAGAAGTGACAGCAGTGGCAAAAGATAAACACACATTCTCACACACTCAAACATACATACACACAAAGAAAGCAGACAGGACAGACTCACACATGCACAAAACACAGATATACTAACACCAAAATGTGAAAATATATTTAAAGATTTACTGAGCATGCACAACCAAACAGTGGAGCTCTATACACACTAAGGCATGTGAACAGACATACACTATGAAGCAACTCTCTTGTCTTTTTATATTTCATAGACACCACAGGCAAGCCAAAAATGTCATACTTAATGATTTATTATAATAATAACAGACACAGTCTTATCATTAGACAGTAGGAACAGGTGCTATGCAGAAGGCTGTCTTTTACAGAGCCACTACACAATAGAATGTGCTACTTGAAAAAAATACACTTCAAAAAAGAATTCAAAAATATCAGTGACTAAAAGAAAGTTCTAATAATTTCATCTTTATCTAACTTGAATCTTTGCTGTTGTTGCCACTGAATATTTTTTACTGAAATGGGGTGCTTTGGGGATGAGGGTGGTACTGTGAAACAAAATGATGGTTTAATTATCTGTATATTTGCCTTTCAATGTATTCTAATGTATTGTTTTCATATACTGGGACCCTGGGAGGAAACCCCCAGTAGCAAACAATGGGGATCCAAACAAATAAACACAGAGTGGAGGCAATAGATATCTATCCTATAGATCCAATGTAATCCAACTTGGACTTGCCAAAAACCTGTACTTTACACAAGCTGTGTCCTTGCACAGAAAAAGAAAAAGAAAAAGGAGGGAAAGAAAAGAAAAAAACTGATGTCAGGGTGTACCCCACCCTCGCCCAGTGTGAGCTGGGATTGGCTCCAGCAACCGCTGCGACCTAGAAACGGATAAGCGGTTGAAGATAAATTAATGAATGAAAAAACCAGATGTGTGTTATACTAAAGTAAAAACACCTATTTGATATTCAGAGTTCAGCTTCTGGTAGCACTTGCCCAAATTTGGCAAGGCACTTCTGTCTACACAACTGGCAGTGTTTGCAAGGGGAAGTTGGTGAGAAGATCATGCTTAGTGAGATGGTGTAAACTGTGTGTTTTACACTGTTGAGTAAAAAAGAAGGAGCCAGGGTGAAGAAGGAGGGAAGTGATCCAAATCTTCCTCAGGCCAACAGCAGCCAGTGGCAACAAAGTGTCTGTGGTCTTAAATTGAGGTGACACAAACTCAAATCTGAGATTAAATTTATGTTTCATTAAATTTGGAAGCTGTGTTTAATTTTCAATGCTAACTATAAATCAGGGGTTGGTTACCACAACAGAAATGTAATAATCAATCAAATTCAGGGATATATTCACAATTTTAAAGGGGCAATTAGTGCCATGTAAGTTGTGTCAGTGATGCTGATTGGCAAGAGCTTTGGCCATTACTGTCTTTATGACACTAGAATTTTTAAAATCAATAGAGCACAATAATTGAAGCCAGACATGTTTTAGAAGTGCAAAAGTGGGATCTTTAACAGACATCTCAGCACAGATACACCTTCAGCTACGACAACACCAATTAGATCTAAGGACTGGCACTAACTGCTCAATAAATTCATTTTGGATGGGAAGCGTCCTCGAATTCAAGCTTTGACAATAGCCTATAAATCTAAAACAACTTATGCATATTCATAGAAAACAATGATAAAAACATAAACTCCAAAGAAAAACTTGATGTCAACATGTCCCAGTGAAAACTTCCGCTCATCAACAATCTTCAATAAACTCTGAGAAGAGCAATTAGAAATCCCTCCACTGATGATTATTCATCACAACCCATGCATCCGTTGATGGTGTAGAAGCGCTGCTGTAATTGAAGACGAACGGTCGGGCATAAATCCTGGCACCAAGATAATGAGTGAATCTGGAGCAGATCTATTCATCTCAATGATCCCCATCTCCACCTATGATGGATCACTGCCGGATCCCTCACTGGCCGATAATAAATCACTGCAACAGGCATCGGCCATCCACCCACGCTGCGAGGTTCATTAGGTGAGCTAGTTAACTTGCTAAATTCTGAAACATGCACCTTGAGCACTTCTAACTGAGCAACAAGCACTTAATGTCTGCAGGTTTTCAGCTATGAGTAGGTTGGCTGGAAGGTTGCAGGAATGGGAAGTGGGGGTGGGAAAAAAAAAAGAGATGGACCAAAACACAGCAAGATGAAAGGGAGGCAGGGAAAGAGATCTACGGAGGCCACAAATATTAACAGGTTTGTATTAATCTCACTTTCCTCCCCAAAACACCACCAACCTTCTCAAGGTCATCATCCAATCACATCTCGGACAGCCCAAGCGCTCCCATTGGAATGTTTCTTGGCAAATTGACGAGACTTTGCAGGGCGGCACAAATCTCCGTCTCCCAAGCCCCCCCATTCACCCGCCCCACAAATGCTTTGTCCATTACAGGGACAAAGTGGTCCGTAATGAGCGCAGAGTGGCTGACCTCTGTGATCTAAGGAGCTGAATGGCACCATTTAATGTGTCCCCAGTGCCCTGCTCACGGCCGGCACACCCCTTAGGAAGGGGTCCTGGCTAATGTGATTCATGGAGCATCCAAGGAGGGGCTTGGGCCTACTTGTAGCTAATACCAACAGTAGAGTTTGTCTGAATGTTGTTTTCAGAATCACATTTAAGCAGTTTGAATTTTTGCTGCTTTATAGGCAGCTCTATTAAACTCGGTCATAAACACTTAACATCTGAGCCTGTCTCATGTTATGTCACATGTAATGTAAAAAGTCCCCTTGTAACATGTATAGATTTATAGTGTGCGAGTGGATCTTAATGAGTGTGTGTGAACTCTGATTTGTTGATATGAACACAAATCTCTAAATGTGATTAAGAGTTGTTGAAGATTTTATTGTAAATTGACTTTTTTATTAAGTATTTAGCTTTAGTTTTTTTTTTTTTTATGCCTGACGTCTGAAAACGTGGCAATCCGCTGGCGGCTCAAGGTTTTCGCAGTGACAAAACAACTATAATTTGGGGAAATTAATCCTATCCAGAGATCCATATAATAAAAAAAGAAACTTTCAGTGCATTTGCATATTTATAAATATATGAGTATAGACGTGTATACTGTAAGTGTGGACCAGCTCAAGTATTAAGTCAAGAGGAAAATAAACTCATGACGTGTTTGCATATGTGGTGCATTAAAGTTCCAGTGCATGAAGGCTACAAGTGGGGGAGTTTGTCTAGATCTATTCCAGTGAAGGACCATGTCACGGCAGTTTGGGATTCACTTAAATTTCAGATATAGGGGTGAAGACAGAATCTTAAATGGAAACTTTGAAATCACAGAATGGCAGGCAGTAAAATCACAGAAACTTATCTGTGTGAAGAGCCTCCCTCTCTTACCACCAATGCCATTCATCTGTCCCCAAGCTTCTGTAAAGTTTTCGGTGTTGATCTCCCAAAAAGCTGAGACTGGACCTGGAAAAAGCCCAGTCACTGAAACCTTTCTTAGGCCAGCATGATCAAATCAAATCAAATCAGATTTATTTGTATAGCGCCAAATCATAACAAAGTTACATCAAAGCACTTTACATATAGAGCAGGTCTAGACCAAACTCTTTATAAAATGATTTAAAGAGACCCAACAGATCCCCCGATGAGCAAGCACTTGGCGACAGTGGCAAGGAAAAACTTCCTTTAAGAGGCAGAAACCTCGGGCAGAACCAGGCTCAGGGGGGGCGGCCATCTGCCTCGACCGGTTGGGTTGAGAGAGGGAGAGAGAGAGAGAGAGAGAGAGAGGCACGGGGGGAGGGGGGGGGGGGTCAAAGTTGGGTAGAGTAGGGAGAGAAAGAGAGCAGGAGGAGGGGATATTCAAACAGGTGTAGGCAGGAACATGATGCTGCATGAGGTTCGTAGGAATGATGCTGTATGGAATTCTTGAAGATGTGGGAGCAGCAGGCATTGCAGGAACATGGGATGGTGATGATTCATCACCTGCAGGATGAGGACAGGGAGAGAGAGGAGAGGAGCTGGGGGAGACAGAGACTTCAGGAAAACATGGTTAGTAAATGCAGTACACATGCTTGGAACTGAGAGAAACTGGGATTTCGGAGAAGCAGGTTGTTGGTATGACGGCGCATGCAAGGGGGGGAGAGAGACAGAGAGAGAGGGAGAGGGAAGAGGGAGAGGGGGAGAGAGAGAGAGAGAGAGAGAGAGAGAGAGAGAGAGAGAGGGGAAAGGGAGAGGGAGAGAGAGAGAGAGAGAGGTGCTCAGTCCTTCCCCCAGCAGTCTAGGCCTATAGCAGCATAGCTAATGAGTAAATGAACTTTAACTTTTTAACTATAAGCTCTGTCATACAGAAAAGTTTTAAGCCTGGTCTTGAAAATTGCTAAAGAGTCTGCCCCCCGGACCGATACTGGAAGTTGGTTCCATAGAAGAGGAGCCTGATAACTGAAAGATCTGCCTCTTGATTTACTCTTGGAGACTCTAGGAACCACAAGTAAACCTCCATCTAGAGAGCGGAGTGGCCTACTAGGACAGTAAGGAACTATGAGCTCTCTGAGGTATGACGGAGCTTGGCCAGTAAGAGCTTTATATGTTAACAGAAGGATTTTAAATTCTATTCTGGATTTTACCGGCAGCCAATGAAGAGCAGCTAACACAGGAGAGATGTGATCCCTTTTTCTAGTTCCTGTTAATATTCGTGCAGCAGCATTCTGATTCAACTGAAGGCCTTTCAGTGATTTGTTCGGACATCCAGATAATAATGAGTTACAGTAGTCCAGCGTAGAAGTTACGAATGCGTGGACTAGTTTTTCTGCATCCTCTTGAGAGAGGATATTTCTGATTTTCCTAATGTTTCTCAGGTGGAAGAAAGCTGCCCTACTGACTTGTTTTATGTGGGGGACAAAGGACATGTCCTGGTCAAAGGTTACTCCAAGGTTTTTTACAGTGGAGTTGGAAGCCAGAGTAATGCCATCCAGACTGATTAGATGATTAGATAGGGTTTCTCTAAGGTGCTTAGGGCCGAGTACAATAACTTCAGTTTTGTCAGAATTTAGAAGTAAAAAATTATGGGTCATCCAGACTTTTATGTCTTCAAGACATATCTGCAGTCTGACTATCTGACTAACTTCATTTGGCTTCATTGATAAATACAGCTGAGTGTCGTCTGCATAACAGTGGAAATTGATGCTGTGTTTCCTGATAATGTTGCCTAAAGGAAGCAGATAAAGAGTGAAGAGGACTGGTCCAAGTACCGAAACCTGTGGGACTCCATAACTGGCTATAGTGCGTGAGGAGGAGCTATTGTTAACATGAACAAACTGATATCTATCCAATAAATAGGATTTAAACCACCTTAGAGCAGTTCCTTTAATGCCAATTTCATGTTCCAGTCTCTGTAATAAAATATTGTGATCAATGGTGTCAAATGCAGCACTGAGATCTAAGAGGAGAAGTATGAAGGCTGATCCATTGTCTGAAGCCATTAGAATATCATTGGAGACTTTAATCAGTGCTGTTTCTGTGCTGTGGTGAGCTCTAAATCCTGACTGAAATCCTGATCCTGATCTTGATGATTGGCCTTTTCTGAAAGGTTAAGAGCCAAAAAAGTATTTGTGGTTATTTTTCCCCCTTAGCATTCAGTCGAACTCTGTTCCTTCAGGTTGCAGTCATGACTGGAAGTCATGCTTATGTTGAAATAATCACGATCATTTGTTCCAGATATACACTACCAGTCAAAAGTTTGGACACATTTTCTCATTCAAAGGAATAGGAATGTGTGTCCAAACTTTTGACTGGTAGTGTATATATTAATAGGGCAGCACGGTGGGATAGTGGTTAGCGCTGTCACCCCACAATAAGAAGGTTGCGGGTTCAGTTCCCGGGCCTGCGGCCTTTCTGTGTGGAGTTTGAATGTTCTTCCCGTGCCTGCGTGGGTTTCCTCCAGGTACTCCGGTTTCCTCCCACAGTCCCAAGACATGCACGTTTGGGTTCATTGCTGACTAAATTGTCCATAGTTCTGAGTGTGAGTGGTTGTTGGTCTGTCTGTCTCTGTATTCTAATAAATTCTTTAGTGAGTTTGCCGCAACTCACCAACTGTTCAGGGTGGATTCTTTCCCACCATTACTTCTACCAGTTGACATCTCCACGAATACATCTAAAAAAAGTGAGAATCCAGTGTTTGAGAGCAAGAGAGTGGGGAGGCTTCCACCGCGATGCGACCAGTTTCTTAGCAGCTGTGATACCAGCAAGTAGTAACCGCCTCGCAGCCCTTGACAGGTCCAGCCCAGATAAGTCATTCAGTAGCAGAACAGGAACAGTCACTGGGACAGTTACAGATGTCAAGTTTGACAGTTGAGAGGCCACGTTAGTCCAGAACTGCTCAACCGGTGGACATTCCCAGATCATATGAATGAAAGTACCTGGAGAATTCAAATTGCAAAGGCTGCAAGACGGAACGTTTATCAGTTTCATAGCATGTAGTCTATGTGGAGTGATATAGTTTCTATGGACATAATGTCAGGGTTTACACTCGATGAAACACTCATCGGCTCCGGAGTCCACAAAGGCATGCCACTTTGGAGCGGTCGGTGGGAAAGCACGATCTCTGGAGCTCGAAGGCCAATGCGCATTGGGTGATGAACCCCCTACACTTGCCTGGGTTGCCGTCGTATTGCTGTCGATACGCCGTCGTATCGTGGTGGCAGACGGACCTCCAGTCCTGGGGCAGCGCCAGTAGAAGAAACAGCCGGGTTGTGTCCATAGGCCTCAGTCGTGGTGGAGGCAGTAGTGTCCAGACGACACTCCAATGATGTAGTGAGCGTGCTCAACTATTGACTAAGCTGCTGCACTGCTGCTCCAATAGCCTGAAGGTCTTGGGTGTTCTGTCCTACCCGGACACCTTTGGCTAGCCAGAGCAGCCCGAAGGTGGACAAGCTCTGCTGAAGCAGCATTGCGTTCTGTGCCTTCTGCTGGGTCCATATTGGAGGGTTGAGTTGTTCTGTCAGGGTGTACCAGACGGACCCAGGAATGCAGAGGTGAGAAAAAGATTCGAGACAGGGATGTGGCAGAATCCAAACTATATGGTATTTATTCCAGCTTGAAAACAGCATGCTCAGGGTAACAGACAACTCAACAGTGAGAGACAAACACAGGGACTGCCTAAATACATGGTGGACTAATCACACAACAGGAGACACCTGGGGAACCAGAGGACACCCAGTGGTGACATGAGTGGAGACAGCTGTGAGGTGAGGACACCACGTGAGTTGAGTAGGAGGGCATCTAGAGGACCAGGAGGGAAGCACAGAGACAAGAGGTAAGTGGGGGAATACAAGAACACAAGGGCGTGACAAGAACATAATGCAGTGATTGCTAGGCAGGACCATCACACATAATTATAGTAAATCTGTTGATGATTCGGGTTGCGGGATGCCTCCCTGATATTATTCCACACCTGCTCCCACTTGAAATCAGGATCTAAAGCAGGATGATCATTTCTCCATAACCTATCCAGTGGTAAATCAGTAAATCAGAATAAGAAGATCTCTGGAAAAAAGAGTAAAGTTTGGAAACTAAGCCGCTATTATTTCTTTGTGTAGCAACCAAATTATGAAGAGGGTGAATAGATAAAGCTTGCTGTAGGAGAATACTGTGTGCATTAAGAGCATGTCTAAGTTGTACATAAAGAAAGAATGAGAAAGGCGGCAAGGCAAAGGTGTCTCTCACATCCTGAAAGGAGCGTAAACCTGAATCATTAAAGATGTCACCTAGATAGCGGATGCTACTGTTACTCCAAGGAGATGCTGTGATGGGTCTGCCTCCAATCACAAGACTCTTGTTGTGGAATATTGGAGAAAACAGGTGCCACTTACAGGATTTTCTAGACAGGGATTCAACCGTGCGCCAGATCTGGATAAGAAAGGAAACTATTGGACCAAAACGGAGTTTACATTGTAAGTCGGACATACTGGAAAAGAGTATCCCTTGCAATGTCAGCGGTCGAACGATATCTTCCTCCAATTCACGCCAAGAAACAGATATATCAGTATTAACCCACACAAAAAGAGGTCTAAGGACAAAAGAATAGAAATACAGCTTACAGTCCTCCATCTCTTCTACCTCTCTGTAAGGTTGTCAGTTTTAAGCGAGGACGCTTTTTATTCCAAATTAATTGTGAAGTACTAGAATGAATTTTCTTCCAATAAATGACAGTAGGCGCAAGGGTAATCATAGAGCACACAAAATCAATTCTAGGTACGGTATTCATTTTCACAATGGAAATTTGGGCTTGAAGAGAGTTAGGGAGGCTAGTCCATCTGTCTAGGTCTGATTTAACTGTATTCCAAATTTCTAAGTAGTTGTGGGAAACAATGCAATTCAGGGTCGGGAAAATATGAACTCCAAGATATTTAAATTGTTGCACAACAGGAATATTAAATTGAAATTGTAGTGCTTTAGCTGTGTCATTAAGGGGTAATAAGGCAGACTTATTCCAATTAATTTTGAAACCAGATAGATTGCCGAACTCACTACAGACGTTGAGCAAAGTATTAAGGGATTGGACCGGGTTCTCCATAAATACAAGCACATCATCAGCATATAACGCCAGATGATGAGAGGTACAACCAACTGAGATGGGCTGCATGGTAGCAGTTTGACGGATCATCTGTGCTAGGGGTTCTAGAGAAAGCGCGAACAACACTGGACTCAAGGGACAACCTTGCCGGGAGGACCTGGAGACAGGAAACAATGCAGATGACAACCATCCAGTGACAACTAGAGCAGAAGGCTTACAATACAGAACCTTGACCATATTTACAAAATTCCCACCAAAACCCATTTTTTCTAACAAAGCCCACAAAAAAAGCTACTCAAGCCTATCAAAGGCCTTCATAGCATCCAAAGAAAGAACTGCACATGGTGTGTTCTTACCCTCTGCAGTATCTACTACATGCAGTAGGCATGTAACATTATCAGCAGCCATCCTCCCCTTAATAAACCCTGTTTGGTCGCAATGAACTAACTCAGGCATGTGATCTTGGATGCGTCCCGCAAGCACTTTTGCGTAAATCTTAAGATCAGTGTTCAGCAAACTGAGAGGTATATAGCTGGCGCAGTCAAATAGGTCCTTATCTTTCATCAATAATAAAGAAATTAGTACAAGGTCAACATCTCTTGAAAAACCTCCTTCGTCTATTGATGTTCTCACCATATCTAGCATTAGTGGGCCAAGTTTGGCCCAAAATGTTACATAGAGCTCGGGAGGTATCCCATCAAAACCTGGAGATTTATTCCTTTGTATAGCAAGTGCTGCCCCCTTCAGTCCTTCCAAGGAAATTGGAGCAGCCAGATTCGCAGCATCGCCTTCTGAGAGCCTTGGAAGGTCTATCTGATCAAGGAGGTTACTATACCTATCACTATCCGCTTGAATCTCTGACTGATATAATTTAGAATAAAAGGTTCTGAAGGTTTCATTTATTGTTTTTTAGGATCAGTTGTGATGTTACCCGTACACGACCTAATGGATGGAATATCTGCAAAGGCTTCATTGGTTCTGATTCTAGAAGCCAAAAGATAGCTGGGCCTCTACCCGTGGAAATAATATCATTGTCTAGTCCTGTGTATCAAGAACTCTGACTGTTGTTTAAGAATATAATTTATTTCCATCTTAATAATATCACGTTGTGTTGTCTAACCTGTCTGGAATAATTTCTTTGCATTATCTAATCTAATCTAGCAAAGTCTGCTTCTAAATTTTGTAATGTAACAGCTCTAGCCTTGCGCATGTTCGAAGAAAATAGTGTTGCGTTACCCCTGATGAATCCCTTAACAGCGTTCCAAAGAACTCTGGGATCTTCTACTGAGCCCACGTTAATAGCTAGAAAATCCTTCAACTGAGCGTTAAACTGTGAAAAGAAAATCTATCCTTGAAGAGGTTTTGTGCCTGGGCGAGAAGAAGCTGTAATCCGTCAATATAGCGTTAAAAGTGTGCCAAACATCCATCAATCCTAAACTCTCCACCCAGGCCTGTAGGGCTGCCGTCGCCAGCTCCTGGTCCCTATTAGCAATTGCACTAGACCTTTCAGATGCCTGCCAGACAGCATTCATATCAGCACCAACAATAAATGAATATCCAGTCAGTTGTAACATTTCCTGAGCGAGTACACTATAAAATTCCCTATTAAATTTGTTGGGGGCATAGGCTGAGATAATTGCTATCTTCCTCCCGTACATTTCAACTTTGGAAATTGTCATCCTCCCATTATTATCTGCCCATGTATCCAAAACTTTAATTTTCAAATTACGCCTACAAACGATTTTTAAATCTGCCGAGGAAGATGCTAAGGTGTAATAGAATTTGTTGGCCACGCGAGCTGAGTCTTTAACAGATTTGTTTCTTGAAGTAAAGCTATGTCCTCCTCCGTTTCAGCAGAGTTAAGACACTAGTTCGTTTGTGGGGTATATTCAAACCATCACAATTCCATACCAGGATTGCTAAATCACCCATTAAAATGCATTATACTCCAAATATTGCTCACTGATCTAGACAGAGTGGTAAGTAGTCGGTATACCAGTCGGTATACCTCAACCAGCATCAATTTCTGTGCATGCTCCCCAAAACATAAAAATGACACATCCCTCACAATATTCCTAAAAACCCCAAGGTGGCACCATAACCCCAATAACATAAAAAATACACCCAAAAACATAATGTTAATACATGCAAAATAGTAAAGAAAACAAACGCTTTTATGTTGATCCGTGATTGGTATGAACATAGGGCCGCGAGAGAGCAGGAGTCAACCCAATACTTAACTAATATAGTAAACAGTTGAGTAAATATAATAGATCGAAAAACAGCAATAATCTTTCTTACCAAAAACCAATATATCAGTCAAACCCCAAATGTTGACTTAATAAAATACACAAAAACAGAGGGAGAAAGAGCATCCCAGTCTCTCATCCATAGTGAAAAACAAAAAGTGCAATCTGTGCAGTGGTCTATAAATCTGCATGCGTCTTGAGAGGCAGCAGTTCAGTCAGTGGATGAGACACATATAAAATAAAATAAAGATGTATCCAATGGATCGTTTGAGACTTCAAGTCTTAGAAAACTGATCGCATATCAATAACCATGAACCGGTTAACGTCCCTCGTAATGTTAGTGAAGGAAGCCGACATGGCATTAGCAGCTAGGATTAGCTTGCAGTTCAACCATGGCTAGTAACTTGTCAAAAATGTAAACATACCGGGTGACGTGCAGCCGTTAAAGCCGGCTGTGGATACAGTTACCAGCTAGTGAATGAATGATTATATATTAAAAACAAAAATTTTGCTGTAGCTGTGCTATGATGCCTGTGATAAAAAAAAGTCACAGATTTTGTTAATGCTGATCAATAGACAGACAAGATAATACACGAACAAACCACAATTGCATTGTGTTGTGATGTATTTCATCTGTGCACATACTTCTTAGAGTCAGAAGGATGGCATTTTCTTTTGTTGCTGTTGTTGTTTTTTTAGACTAACAAAAAAAAAAAAAAAACAGTAAAGCAGGTAAAAAGGAAAACATCTACGTGAGCTGTCGTCAAAAAAATGATGTTGCCACCAAAAGGTTCCACCAGGACTTACCTACAATTCACATCGCCTGGCTGCACAAAAAGTGTTTATCAATTACCCAAGAGCTGACTGGATAAGAGAAGAATCATACCTCGCAAAATGGCCTTTGTGTGTGGGTTTATGTATATGGTGTGTGAGGTTATTAAATTTGTGGGAACACCAGGAGCCAAGTGTACCTGCTTTGTGTTCTTGTGGGAACAAAACTCCCTTGTCCCCACACATTTAAATGGCTGCCTAAGGTTTAAGACTTTAGGTTTAGGGCTCAAGTTAGTACTGGATTTAGGGTTACAGTTGGTGTTTGGCATTGAGCTGTGGTAAATTAGGTGCTGGGACATGCATTATATCAATGATCAGTGCATGTGTGTGTGCGTAACACAGCCACACATACTTCATTCATGAGTAAAGAAAAGGAAATCCAGTTTTTGATCATCAACTCTCTTCATTACATGGATAAAGCACAAAATACGGCATTTTGCTGCAGTCAACTGGATATTTTAATAATCATTTGACATGTCAGTCTTCACTTCACATAAGCCCTTGATTGTAGCACCAAACATCACTTACATGGCAACTTTCCGGAATGGCTTCAGGTCCTAAAGGAGAGAGGGGTTTTGAAGGTGATATTTTTTTACCCACTGTGCTCACAATGCTTTGAGTGAGACATGGCCCTTAAATTCCAATTTTGTTCATTCTCTCAGCCTTCACAGGGATCTCACTAAAGCCTTCTATATATATATATATATATTTTTTTTTTTTTTTTTTTTTTGAGTAATTGAGCACAGCTTAAGATGACAGAGAGGGTTTTTTTCTGAGATGATGTCCTAAGGGGACATCAACAAGGGCGTATTAAACCACTATTGCCCCATAGGCCAAGATGGCTCAATCACACCCACAAAATAAGAACCACATACAGTTCATCCATCCAACCATTATCTGTCCTGCTTATCCGTCAGGGTCATGATAGGGCTGGAGCAAATCCCAGTTGAAAGTGGGCGAGGACAAGGTTCACCCTTGACAGATTGCTAGTCTATCACAGGGGCGATATACAGAGGCAAGCAACCATTAACATTTAGGCCTTTGGCAATTGTCTTAAACATGCATGTCTTCTGAGCGTGGAAGGAAGCCAGAAACCCAGAACCTTCTTGCTATGAGGCAAAAGTGACTGCACCAGCATGCCACCTACATAAAGCGCATGTTCAGTAAAAAATTATGTCACATTAAACGGTTGAAAAAAGACTTGGAAAAAGCTTTTTATTCAAAAAATATAAGCTGGTTCCCAGCACTGCCCTCCAGGAGAAATAACAGTCTCCTGAGCCTGAGAACCTAAAGAGTTTTACTGCGTGTTAGCACATAAGGCATATTTTTCACGAGACCATGATTATCTCTACAAACAACTGAAAATATATGGAAACTGAGAGACAACCAATATAATCACCCATAAACAGGTGAAGTCTTCTTGCCTTCTGGTACTGGTCTGGACAATTTTTGGAACAGCTGGTTGATTTATGACATTTGCGTTACGGCAAATAGGAGAGTTTTCTCCATCCTACTATTACAGTAGTTAAGCCTGCTAGATATAGAATTCTGCATCACTTTAAGTAAATGTCATGGTGTGTTTTTTTCCTTTTAACAAATGCACACCACTCCTTCACATTACCACACATTCCAATTTCTTTTCCTCTACTTTCATGCTAAGGCATGATATATCAACGTCAGGCCCTCATTCACTTTAGACTGCAAGACACAAAAGCACCTTTTTGTCCTCCATCAACAAAACTTGAAATATAATGGAGACAAACTGTGCTGCACTGTCGCACTCAGTTTATAAGACCCCACTGTAACACACATGCTGACAGGCACAAACACACATATACACACAATCTGAAACAGAAAAACTAACAGACATGAGCTAGCCAACCTCTCTCCCCAGACCAAACTTTATCATAAGTTGTCTTTAATGGGAAAACGAATGACAAGCTCAAGGAGAAGCCGAGGACCCTGCGAAAAACAATTTACGCTCCTAAAGAACAAAAGAAAGAGTGGGGAATAAAAGATGGTATAAAAGCAAGACAAAAATTTGTTCAAGTCTTGGCAGCTACCAGAGATCAGTTGAAATAGTTCCTCATTGCTGCATTTCTGATAGACAGGATTTGAAACAACCTTGAGTGGGGGGGGGCTAAGGCTAGCTGGAGTTCTGAGGAGTGAGACTGGCAGGTTGAGAATAAAAAAATACACTTTCTAGTTTTGTCAGGCCAATCCTGAGCATGGAAGCCCTTGTGGCTGACATTGGCAGAAGTTTGTGATGCTTTAGAAAGTGCGTAAAGTTTCACAAATACAAAAAGCACATTTTCACACATTCTACTGTGGATAATTGTTTTCTAAGTATGTAAATGCATTACAAAAATTCTTTCCTACCACATTATTCTCACAGTGACACAATTACACACACAGAACACGAGACACTCAGCAACTGTAATGTGTTTGGGAAGAGAAAATAAACAGACACAAATCAGTTGGAAAGCATTCAGTGATTATCAGTTTGGGTGTTGGGTTTACCAGGCAAGCAACAAGGAACGCTAGTCAGAGGCAAGGCTAGTCAAAGCCAGGAAGGCAGTCCAAAGATGGGTGTTGGAGAGTCAGCCATAATGCAAAAACAGTCTGGTCATGGGTGAGTGGACTCATGCTGCTCTATGCTGCATTGTTGACATGTGGAGATGAGGCCCAGCTGGAAGCAACAGGAGGAAATGTTGAGCTGATGAGGTGTGATATGGTGAGGAGTTCTGGCAGGAAATTCCCAAAATAGTTTATGACAATATATCAAGTGAATGTATGCCAATAAAGTATACCTAATTCAACTTGGCATTTATCTATCAGTCCAATCAGTATTGATGACTGTTTCATTTTGGGATAGCCGAGTTCCCAGGTGATATAGCCAGGTGACATGATTACAATCAATTTATTTTTAAACATAGCATTGGGTATAGTAAATCTCTGTCTCCTCCATCTCTGTTGGTGCCAGGCTGGTATCCCCCTCAGTCTGTGTTAAAAAAAGCGGCAGCAAACTTTTTCATGGTGATCTTCAAATCAGACAATTTTTTCTCCACCTGAATGTAAAAAAATTGCAATACAAGCGACTGGCTCTGTAACTTTTTTTTCTGAATTTGTGTAATTAACAGGTTAACATTTACTAATGAATGAAATATTCAGATGTCAGCCAGAGTTCCTCTGTCCACGCCAATGCTGTTTACTGCAGCAGTGATTCCTGTTGATTTCTGGCAGCATCTGATGCCATTTTTTATCCTGCCAAATGAAACTACATTGTTCCACCACACTTATCACATCCATTCTTTTGTACGTTGTTATTGGCTATAATATGAATGTTTACATAATCACACATGAAACCTGGAATAAGATGATTTTTGCACCTGGATCTATACCTGTTTCTAGCTCGTTTGATGAATGAGGGCCATTGTGCTTTAGTGCAAATCCACTACAAAGAAGCAGTGTAATTCATTAAATTACCACAACTTATCACCACTTTAAGCACACACTCATAATGTAGATTTAAGTAGGTAGCTACTATTAAGTGGGTAGATAAATAGGTAGGCACAAATTGATTAAAATTCGATTATTGAGCTTACACTATGGGAAATAATACGCTTTGGTTTTCTGGCCTAGGGCACTGTCTCCTTTGCCACTTTCCAGTGACCTCTTTGGGACTGAATGATGTTTGAACTCAAAGGATATAATGGACAGGTTCAAGTGATCCTCAGTGGTCTAACACATTCATTCATTCATTCATCTTCTACAGCTTTTTCCGGTTGGCTGGGGTTGCTGGTGCCTATCCCAGCTCACACTGGGCAAGGGCAGGTTACACTCTGGACAGGTCGCCAGTCCATCACAGGGCCAACGCACAGAGACATACCAAGACAAGCAACCACTCACACTCACACTCAGACCTATGGACAATTTAGAGTCACCAATTAACCCAAACATGATGTCACTGGACAGTGGGAGGAAACTGGAGTACCCGGAGGAAAGCCATGCAGGCACAGGGACAACATGCAAACTCCGCACAGAAAGGCCCCAGGCCCGGGAACCAAACCCTTGATCTTCTTATTGTGGAGCTAACCACTATACCGCCGTGTTGTCCTGGTCTAACATTATTCCTGTTTAGCAGTCAGCAATTTTATGCCCCAGCTGAACACAACCTGGACCAAGCCCTGCTGTCCCTTCCTGAGTTATATAATTCTTTGGCAGTTTAAATGTGTGGCTTCAATCCCCAGGCCAACAATGCCTAATGGCCTTCCTCAGCTGGATCGCCTCTCTCAGTGCTTGTCTCTGCAAACAGGTTCTCAGGCTGTTGCTGTTATAAGCAGATACGACTATCCGACTGCAGCTCCGAAAAACCATATCTACGATGGAGACTAACATGGTCTCCTCTCACTTTTTAAGGGAACAGTGCTCAAATGGAAAAGTAGTTCTGCATCCCCCATCATGTATATGCTCATCTCTTTGTTTTCAATCAGAAGTTTTGTAGTTGCTTCAACAAATAAAATCTTGTAGTTATTTTCCTCAAATGTTAGAAATGTCATGGAGTATTCACCACATTAGTTACACATTTACCACTAATGGAGTTTTATGTCCATAGAATTTATTGTATATTGTATATTTATTGTACATTATTCCACTGCAATTAATTCTAATTTTAATGTATATATGTATATATATTTCCTTTTTTATTTTTTATTTTTGTCTTTCCCTTGTCTAAGTTTGAAACACTGGTGTCAAATTCCTAGTATGTATACACATACCTGGCAATAAAACTATTTCTGATTCTGATTTATGCAATTTGTTATTAGTAGCTTGGCAATAAATATATGGCCTGTAGCACTAAAGGTGTCCTTTTTAACTGATCAACAACTCTGCTAACATCTGACTTCTGGCAATTGTCAGTTGTAGTCTCATGTGCTCTCTCCTTGTCTGTCCTCTGGATGAAGAGAAAGGAAAACTAGATTGGTAGAATAAAATGGGTTGATTGTCTTTCATTAGTGTGTTTTCAACCTGTTTAAAAAAACCCTGCATATACCTTGTGATTTTGAGAAATGGTACAAATTCAGTGTATGTGAGATGGGCATGGTCATGTGCTTTCAACACACAGTCTCTTGTCTGAATAGAGGAACTGTCTGTGTTAGGAGTGTGTGGAAAAAAAAAAACAAAGAAAGAAAGAAAACGCCTTCTGGTAAAGTCACTCCAGATTGCTGTTTTCTTCCTCCATGTTTTCTTCCCTCTCTTTTGACCTTCACTCTCGCCTCTCCCTCCTAATCTCTCCTGTGGCCGATTGGAGTTTTGTTCCATTGTCAAGCCTGTCACAATGCAGTGACAAGTGCATAGATATAAAAAGAATTTCAAAGTTACACACACAAGACAGAAACATGCACAAAGAAAAACAGCAAAATACTGAAATGAACTTAGAAAAATGGTTAAAATAGGTTTTTAAAAAAATGATACATATACCTATAGGTATGTATGTATGTATACATACATACCTATACATACAATAATCAAATACCCTGCCTCTTTGCTGCATGCATCACTTGTAGGTTATATATACAATCTGGCAATTTGGACAATGAAAAATGATAAACATGTAAAATCAATACATCTGTGTCATTGTTGATAATAAAAAGTATGAATGTTGAAATTAAAACACGGCAGGAGACAGGCACACAGGGTAGAACATATTATTTTGATATCAAGGCAGATCTATGCACATATGCATCTTTGAGTTAAAACTCAAAAGAAAGAGTGCAGACAGGCCTAACACAGGTGGGAGAAAAACCAAACTGATATAACAAATTCATTACAATATATAAAAAGAGATATTAAAACATATATTTGAGAAGTAAATGTCATCATTCATGTTTTTGCTTGCTGTTTTGTTTGGCCTGTCCTGCTGCTCTCTGTGTTCCTGCTTCCCCTGCCCCTCCTCCCTGTGTTTTTTCCCAGTTGGTGTTTCTACTGTCCTCCTCCCTTAGCTGACGAGGCACACCTGCCCTACATTTAACAGCAATCTAGTGACTATATATACCATCTTCAGACTTCTCTTCAGTGTCAGAGTATCCAGCCTTCTCGGTTATGCGGTGTGCCTCAGTCAGCTTCGCCCTTGGTTCTCAGTGTGATTTTGATTCAGGCTTGTTTCTTCTGCCTTGCTTTTTGTTATCCTTTATGTTGTTACTTAATTCGTTTTTTAGAACGTCGAGCTCAGTCTCTGTTTCATCTTTTGGTTTTGCTTTGAGCGTTGCTAGTAGTATTTGCACAGACTTCTTCTGTTGGACTTTGCTAGCTGTAAATAAAGACTTTGTTTCACCTGATCTGTTTCTGCATCGGGATTCTATTTTTGTGAAACGTGACACTAAAGAAAACAAGACAGTCCTTTGGTGTCATTGGCAAAAATAACCATAACACACGGGTCATATTCACTGTCATCAACAAACTGACCAACTCCTCAGAATATTTTCTTAAAAGAAAGAAGCAAAGTTTTTGCAGGACCTTTGTGGTAGTAAGTCATGAGTGACTGATGCTGAGAATTAGACAATCAGCATCTCCACCTCTGGGAAAAAATGAAACCTGTACTACAAAACAAAACCACTCCAATTAATCTGGCACATTTTCCTCTCCTGGATTGTAACCCTAACCCTTAACCCTTTTTTAGAGATGTTTTCAACTGTATAGCACCTGATGTGTTACATTTAGTCAATCCCGCATCTGACTACAGTCTTCAGAACCCTGAAGACCAACAAACAACTCCTGAAAAAGCACCATATTTATGTCTCCATTATAAGAAACTATAGACCCATATTAAATCTCTTTCTCTTAAGAAAGGTTATTGAAAAAACTGTTCTTCCTCTGAATAAACAACTTAAAATTCAACTCCTTGTTAGTGCAAATCAACCTATTCAGCAGATTTAATTCTGACCCCATTGTATCACAGACAGCAAACTGGGCAGTGACACATCAAAAATTTCAGCTCTGGTATTGCTGGACCTCTGCCCAACATTTGATACAGTGGACCATATCACACTGCTGGCTGGAGTGGAGTGATGGTTAGGAATATCTGGTGCAGGATTAGATTGGTTTAAAAGTTACCTTCAAGATTGAGAATATTTTGTGACAATGGGCTGTTCTGCGCAGGTTTTGCGGTAAGCGTGTTATGTCATTTCCGGTCACTGGTGGTTGTGCTCTGTGTTACCTCACGTGCTGTCTCTGCTATTCTTTGCTATTCACCTGATTAATCGACAGTAAACTGTCATCAAACTTATACTAGCATAGAACTCAATCTTCTTCCCCTGTCCTAAATTTATAGACGATACTGTAACTCCGCTAATTGAACTAAACGATTAGCAATGCCCTCTAGCTCTCTCTCTCCACTTTCTCTTCCTCCTTCTCCTTCTCCCTCTCCTCTTCTTTCCTGTCCTGTGTGCTACATGTCCAGTTACTCCTCTGCCTCCTTTTATGATAGCACTTCTTGTCATAGATGCAGGATGATAGTAGAAATGGAGGCGAGAATAAGTGAGTTAGGCTGTGTCCGAAACCACCCCCCCACTCCTCACTCCCTACTCCCTATATAGGAAGATGAATGTAGTGGACTATATAGTGAACTCATTCACAAAATGAACAATCGCTTTCAGACACTACTTTCGGCGCCGTTAATTGTGTCATCGCTGTCGCGCAATTAAAATGTACCCCACTAAGAGCTAAAGACAAAAAAAAATATATGTTTAGCATTTTGTTAAAGGCTTTTCATAATCTGATGTCCGATTATACTGTTTTGCATGATGTTAATGCTGTTTACATTCATGTAAACAGTACATTTAATTGCCTTGTTTTTGAAATGTGCTATAAAATATTCTGTTCTGCTAGAATCGCCATTTTCGCCACCAGCACAATGCATCATGGGATATCTTGCTTGGGTTAGTGACTATCAGCTATTCACTACTTTTCACTATGCATTGTGGGATACTTTCAGTGCACTACATTTTGTCGCAAAAGATTTCGGACACCACTAGAAAACAACGAGCTCCTCATATAGTTCAGGGATTAGGGAGCGGTTTCGGACACAGCCTTAGAGTCGCGGCTCCGCACCTTAGCTAGCCCAATTTATGATAGTGTAGCTAGCCACCCCCCTGTAGCTGATGCGGGCTGACCTAGACCAGCTCCTACGGCAGCCGAGAGAGTTTCCTCCTCCTAGTCATAGGCAGCAGCCCCCTCACCATCAACCAGTTCACGTTTCCAACAGGTTCTCCCCACTCAGCAACACACCCACTGAAAAGCCGACTCTATTGATTGATGACTCTATTCTGAGGCCAGAGCAGACGAAATCCAGTCTTACCTGAAACTGCTGGCTAAGGATAAGCGTAAATATGGTAAAATTGTTATTCACGTCAGCAGTAACGACACCCGACCAAGCCAGTCAGAGGTCACAAAGATTAATGTGGAATCGGTGTGTAACTTTGCTAAAAAGGCGTCGGACACTGTAGTTTTCTCCGGCCCCCTCCCCAATCAACCAGTGATGACATGTATAGCCGCATGTCGTCATTCAACCGCTGGCTGTCGAGGTGGTGTCCCGAAAACAATGTGGGCTACATAGACATCTGAAATACTTTCTGGGAGAGACCTGGTCTGATTAGGAGAGATGGTGTCCATCCCACCGTGGGTGGTGCCGCTCTCATATCTAGGAATATGGCCGAGTTTATTAGAAAGTTAAAACCCTGACAACCCCGAGTCGAGACCAGGAGGCAGAGCCGCAGTTTAACATGCTCCCCTGCGCCTCAGTCAGAGCGGTTCCCTGCCGAGAACAGAATAGAGTCTCTGTCTATGTCTAGGTCTATAGAAACTGTGTCTGTCCCCCGACCACCTAAATTTAGAAAAGTTACTAAACCTAGATTAAACAGAAGAGGAGCTAAAAACAAAAACTTAACTTATATCAAAACAGCCACAAATTCGGTCTCAAATAATACTGCAGTTAAATGTGGACTGTTGAATATTCAGTCACTATCATCAAAATCTCTATTAGTCAATGATCTCATAACTGATCATCGCATTGATTTATTTTGTGTAACTGAAACCTGGCTGCAGCAGGATGAGTATGTTAGTATTAATGAAGCTACACCCCCCACTCGTGTTAATTTTCATGTCCCTCGTACCACAGGTCGAGGAGGGGGGTGGCTGCGATATTTCAGTTAAGCTTATTAATCAACCCTAGACCAAGATCTGGCTGTAGATATTTTGAAAGCCTCACTCTTAGTCTTTCCCAATCTAACTGGAAAGTTGAAAAACCAGTTCTGTTAGTTACAGTATACCGTCCACCTGGTCCGTACTCAGAATTCCTATTAGAGTTTTCTGAGTTTATATCAGAGTTATTACTCAATACAGATAAAATCATTATACTGGGAGATTTCAATATTCATGTAGATGTAGAAAGTGACAGCCTTAGTTCTGGGTTTCTTTCCTTACTAGACTCAATTGGCTTTTCCCAGCATGTGAATGAACCCACTCACTGCTTCAATCATATCCTTGATCTTGTTCTAACATATGGCATTGAAATTGACAAGTTAACAATTTTTCCTCAAAACTGTGTTTTGACTGACCATTACCTAATTACATTTGAGTTTACTTTAAATTTGGTCACAGCATCTTCAGATAAACATCTTCTATAGCCAAATTTATTCCTCGATGCTGTGCAGTCAATTAAAGAGAACATTCAGTCATCATTTGCAGCAATGCCATATCTAAATTCAAATGAGGGTTTCTCCCATACACAGGTTGATGACCTTGTGATTAGCACTATGGCCACACTGTGTTCAAATCTTGATGATGCTGCCCCTCTCAAAAAGAAAGTAATAAAACAGAGGAGGCTGGCTCCTTGATATAATTCTCAAATTCATGCCTTAAAGCAGACGTCAAGGAAATTAGAAAGAAATGGCGTTCCAGCAACTCGGAAGAGTCTCATCGAGCCTGGAAAGAAAGCTTAAAAACGTATAAAAAAGCTCTCTGCAATGCTAGAAGCTCATATTACTCTATACAAAAAAAACAAGAACAACCCCATGTTTCTCTTCAGCACAGTAGCCAGGATGACAGAAAGTCATAGTTCAACTGAACCAGTGATCCCCTTAGATCTCAGCAGTGATGACTTTATGGGCTTTTTTAAAAATAAAATTATAACAATCAGAGAAAGAATTCATCAGCTCTTACCTACATTAGACAATAATCTACTGAATACAGCAACTCCTGAATCAACTGCAATGCCTATTTTACATCTGGAATCATTCTCATCTCTGAATCTCTCAGAGCTAGCTTCTATAGTCTCATCATCTAGACCATCAACCTGTCTATTAGACCCAGTACCAACTAGCCTCTTTAAAGAGATTTTCTACTTAATTGAGCTGTTCATTTTATATCTGATTAATTTGACGTTATCTTTGGGTTATGTACCTCAGACTCTTAAGACCGCAGTCATCAAACCCCAACTTAAAAAGCCGAATCTTGATCCAGATGTTTTGGCTAATTATATACCCATATCGAACCTTCCGTTCATTTCTAAAATCATTGAAAAAGCAATAGCAAACCAATTACATGACCATCTGCATAGGAACGGTTTGCTTGAAGAATTTCAGTCAGGATTTAGAGCTCACCACAGCACAGAAACAGCGCTGATTAAAGTCTCCAATGATATTATAATGGCTTCAGACAATGGATCAGCCTCCATACTTCTCCTCTTAGATCTCAGTGCTGCATTTGACACCACTGATCATAATATTTTATTACAGAGACTGGAACATGAAATTGGCAGTAAAGGAACTGTACTAAGGCGGTTCAAATCCTATTTATCAGATAGACATCAGTTTGTTCGTATTAACAATAGCTCCTCCTCACGCACTATAGCCAGTTATGGAGTCCCACAGGGTTCAATACTCGGACCAATCCTCTTCACTCTTTATCTGCTTCCTTTAGGCAACATTATCAGGAAAGACAGCATCAATTTCCACTGTTATGCAGACAACACTCAGCTGTATTTATCAATAAAGCCAAATGAAGTTAGTCAGATAGTCAGACTGCAGATATGTCTTAAAAACATAAAAGTCTGGATGACACATAATTTTTTACTTCTAAATTCTGACAAAACTGAAGTTATTGTACTCGGCCCTAAGCACCTTAGAGAAACCCTATCTAATCATCTAATCAGGCTGGATAGCATTACTTTGGCTTCCAGCTCCACTGTAAGAAACCTTGGAGTAACTTTGACCAGGACATGTCCTTTGTCCCTCACATAAAACAAGTCAGTAGCGCAGCTTCCTTCCACCTGAGAAACATTAGGAAAATCAGAAACATCCTCTCTCAAGAGGATGCAGAAAAACTAGTCCATGCATTCGTAACTTCTAGGCTGGACTACTGTAAGTCATTATTATCTGGATGTCCAAACAAATCTCTGAAAGGCCTTCGGTTGATTCAGAATGCTGCTGCACGAATATTAACAGGAACTAGGAAAAGGGATCACATCTCTCCTATGTTAGCTGCTCTTCATTGGCTGCCAGTAAAATTCAGAATAGAATTTAAAATCCTTCTACTAACATATAAAGCTCTTACTGGCCAAGCTCCATCATATCTCAGAGAGCTCATAGTTCCCTGCTGTCCTAGTAGGCCACTCCACTCTCTAGATGGAGGTTTACTTGTGGTTCCTAGAGTCTCCAAGAGTAAATCGGGAGGCAGATCTTTCAGTTTTCAGGCTCCTTTTCTATGGAACCAACTTCCAGTATCGGTCCGGGGGGCAGACTCTTTAGCAATTTTCAAGACCAGGCTTAAAACATTTCTGTATGACAGAGCTTATAGTTAAAAAGTTAAAGTTCATTTAGTCTTTATCTATGCTGCTATAGGCCTAGACTGCTGGGGGAAGCACTGAGCACCTCTCTCCCTCTCTCTCTCCCTCTCCCTCTCCCTCTCCCCTCTCTCTGTCTCTCTCTCTCTCTCTCTCTCCCTCCCTCTCTCTCTCTCTCTCCCCCTTGCATGCACCGACATACCAACAACTATGCTTCTCCGAAATCCCTGTTTCTCCCAGTTCCAAGCATGTGCACTGCATTTACTAACCATGTTTTCCCGAAGTCTCTGTCTCTCCCAGTTCCTCTCCTCTCTCTCCCTTTCCTCATCCTGCAGGTGATGAATCGCCATCCCATGTTCCTGCAATGCCTGCTGCTCCCATATCTTCATGAATTCCATACAGCATAATTCCTATGAACTTCATGCAGCATCATGTTCCCATGTTCCTCCCTACACCTGTTTTGAATATCCCCTCCTCCTGCTCTCATTCTATCCCTTCTCCCTACTCTCTCCCTACTCTACCCCCCCCCCCGTGCCTCTCTCTCTCTCCCTACTCTACCCCCCCCCCCCCCCGTGCCTCTCTCTCTCTCCCTACTCTACCCCCCCCCCCCCCCCCCCCGTGCCTCTCTCTCTCTCCCTCTCTCAACCCAACCAGTCGAGGCAGATGGCCGCCCCCCCGAGCCTGGTTCTGCCTGAGGTTTTTGCCTCTTAAAGGAAGTTTTTCTTTGCCACTGTCGCCAAGTGCTTTCTCATCGGGGGATCTGTTGGGTCTCTTTAAATCATTTTATAAAGAGTTTGGTCTAGACCTGCTCTATATGTAAAGTGCCTTGATGTAATTTGTTATGATTTGGCGCTATATAAATAAATCTGATTTGATTTGATTTAAGAATCAGAGCGAATAACAATGACGTGATCCCTCAGGGGTCCATTCTCACATCCCTCCTGTTTAACATTGACATGCTCCCCTTGTAATGGCATCGTCACAGGTCTTAGCAATACATCAATCAACTCACCCAAAACACTGCTGCTAGAGTTCTCACGAAGAAAGGAAAGAAAATGGACCAAATCTAATTGAGCCTCGAATTCATACTTTGGTTTCCTCTATGTCAAAGAATAGACCAATTTTGTAACTGGTTTACAAAGCACTCAACGGTTTTGGGCCCCCCTCTTCAATCCACTGTTTACCTTTACAAAGGAAGAGCAGTTTGACTTCCCTGGCATATGACTACAAACAAAGCAACCAAAATTATAGTCCAGTTTATTGTCCCCATTACACTTTCATTACAGTACATTCAGGGCCATGCATTAATAATCTCCTTCCAAAAATAGCACAAGTGATAAGGTGTCATGGTTGAATAATCAAGCTCAGTGTGTCTAGAATAAGCAATTATGATGTGCTGAGTTTTCCATTCTTTGACTGAAGACACAGTACCATACCATTCACATTAAAAGAAAACAAATATACAGTACATAATATATTACAGTCAAATTTAATTAATCATAGTTTATTTCTTATGCCAAGGTTACAAGAAGTAGCGTGTCCTTGCTTAGTGAGTCCAGGCTGTTGTGTTTGTGATACTAGAAGGCTTATGTGCAGGCATTTTAGCTGCCATAACCATAATTTATTTGTAAAAACCATTTTTTTACTTTCTATTATGATTGCCATACACTGAAACTTTACACACTGAGATGGATTGTCAAAGATCCACTTTTGGTGTTATAATAAAGATATATCATACCGTAAGTGAAGTACGCAGTCAACACCATGTCTGCACATTTTGATGTGGAACTAAAGCGAACCGATGTCTCATAATAGCTTCAGACAACCAGGCACTCGTGTGTCATTTAATCTAAAGAACCAATCAAGTCAATTTCTGGGGGAAAAAAAGATGAAATTTTTTAAGTACAGATTAAAGAGTTTGCATTAGTACAACCACCAACATGGTGACAGCAGTTCCCTGTGCCCTTTTCCCCAGGATGGAAGATTTGGGTCAACTGCCTACATCGTGTCCCGACGAATCTTTGCTGTGCTTTTATATGTCAGTGTAATAACGTGGTTGATCATACATGTTTATAAGAGGGATGGTCTTAAAAGATAAAAACTCGGGGAGGCCTGTTACATCTGCTCTTTCTGCCTCTCTATTCTGTAGAGTTATGTTTTGAGGAAATCTGTAAAGGCTCATCAAAGACATCCACATCCTCTCCTTCAAAGATAAAAATTTCAGGGCTCATTGGTAATCAAGAAAAAACTCCTTTGGTCCCTAAATCATTTGCAAATGATGTGAAATGTTACAAATTATCGGACCACTGGAGTGCCGATTTGGTAATTGGAGCTTAAATTAATACCAGAGTTGAGAGGTAAAATGTTCACATGGTCAATCTAGATTCAATTTAAGGAGAAGTGGAAGGAACATAATATAATTCCCCTACCTTCAGCATCTCACGCAATCCAAATGGGACTGAGGTTTCCCTTATATATCTTTTCAATTTGACACAACCTTGGGTAGCAACTTTTTCATGGGCCTGTATTTATTAAGAATGTGGCAACATCCTATTTCAGGTGCTATTCCATGAGAACCTGGGTGGAAAAGCAACTCAGGAAATTGGAATCTATTCTGTAATAACCGTTCTTTTGCCACCGTGGCAAAAGTTTGTGTTGTGTAGGTGAAACTAATACGTCTTCCAAGAAGTCCTCCAAACCAAATGACTGTATGGTCTGCTTATCCCCACCCTTGGATATGATCTATAAGTAGAGCACCAGTCTGTGGTGAGGGAGTATTGGGTGATTGGGGTATGTGGTGAGTATCATCTGGTGGGCAGATGGAGAATGGCAGGAAACAGTGTCAGAATGTCGGAGTCAAGAAAGCAGCAGGACTAGTAGGCACACTTGTTTCCAACTCCAATTCCCCAAATTTCATTCATTTTCAAACCTGTAGTTCCACCTGTCACTGGCATCACTTCAGGACATTTATCACACTTCAGGCAGCTACCTCTGGAGAAAAAACACACAAGCACTCTCCTACGTCTGGAAACACACCTTAAAGTTTTCCTTTGACCCCAAAGTATAGATTTGGGAAATAATGTTCACATAATGTGAACTTAATGTAATTTTTTACTGACAACCAATGACACATGTTATGTCACATGAAATCACTGGCATTTGAGCAGGCAACAAATGGTGAGGCTGTCTACTTTAGATGCGTTTTTGTTTGGTCTTCCACAGCTCTCATCTTGACCCTGTTTGACAAGTCTCTGGCTATAAAGCCTCATGTAGAGCTCTACAGCTTTACCACTGTAGGTATATAAGAGCACATGCTGACTGTGTTTGCTCTATTGTGACTGGATGTTGATGGCTTATAAGGTAACATCATGTAATCATTTGTCTCATATGTCTGAATGCTTCCCTCTGTAGTCTGTCAGCCTGGTGCTTGATTTTTTTTTTTTTTTTTTTTTTTTTTTTTGGTTTAGCAGTCATGAAGAATACTGAACTACTGTTCTATTGTGTTTACATTGTTTAGAGTGATGATTTCAGTTCTACATTTCGTGGTCAAACTTGGTTTATTTCTACTACACACTGTACGTGAAGTCCAATGCTAGGGGTCACAAATCGGGGTGTTGTACTGATTTTGACCCAGACATAATCCTGAACCAGACACAGACATAAAACCTAGAAATTATTGATGGTCATTTAATTTTGATGGAGTTTTTCTTTTTGGTGACACAAATTTTATAGCCTTTATATAACGCCACTCAGCCCATCACTGCAACTTGAATCAATCAGTGAGATATGAGTGGTAAAGAAGGAAAAGGACATGTTTTCACAAGATGTATTACTATTAGCACATCAGTGCTATACAGTTCCACTGATATGGATACACAGACAATATTGAACTAGTTCATTGTTGGTTCTGTGCATTGGAAATAAGAAGAAAATATCAATAAAATCAAGAAACCTTTATTTGGGTGAATATACTGAATGTGAAGCTAAATGTTGTCACTGAGCAGAAATCATAAATGCGAAACAGCTGCATACAGATTCAGTCCGCTGGAAACAGGGCAGTGTACTTTCATTATACTGGACATCACATCACACGTCTGCAAACTCTAACATCTGTAGCTGTGGGTAAATGAAAGTGTTCCCCAAATGTCAATGAGCCTTAAAATTCATAAAAAGCTTTGAGCCTTTAGACTGGTTTCTCAGTAAGATAGCAAAAAGGAAAATCCTAACACAAAAATACACACACACACGCGCGCGCGCGCACACACAGACAGACCTTTCCATTTCCCTCCCCTTCCGGCTCTTCAGCATGGATGTGAAGCCAAATGGTGGGAAGGGAAGCTGAAATGGTGCTCTGGAGCACTGCACTTAACAGACCACTGCCTAAGGCTATGAACAAGTCTGCATCTTCACTCCTTCCCTTTCCCTCCTCCCTCCTTCCTTCACATTCTCATCTCTAAACCTCTTTACCCTCAATCCCTGTATCAAAGCCTACCCTCTACCTTGAAGCCAGAGAGAGAGAGACCCACTGTCCACTTGCTCTCCAACCTTCTAGCAAGAACCCTCAGTGGAAAATGAAAAGATGGTGGGATGACGTAGGAGGACATCAAATCAAAGAGGACCATGGAAAAGTGGATATGAATGAAGTAATGGAGTATGAGGAAGGAAAGGCAGTGGATTAAATATTGTAGAGAGACAGGAGTGATGCAGAGAGTCTGCAGAAGTGAAGAGATCATGTAGGGAGAGAGGAGGGGAGGAAGTGGAGGTTGGTGGGGTAGGTACATGTGAAACCTTACTGTCTGTTTTAATATTCCCAGCAGAGAAAGAAACGGACAGAAAATCGATCGCTTCAATTTTTTTCTCTGATATGAAAGTTAGACAGAGATCTGAGCTTCAAGTCTTGCTTTCTCCCTCTGCCACCTTGAAAATCATCTCGTCTCTCATCTGTAAGTCATAGAGACAGAAAAAGTGGGTCTGACAGTACAGGCAGGGCAAGAAAGAGGCTACAGAGTGAGAGGAACACACTGTATGGGCATATCTTTTCAAGCATGACAAGTAGCATCTCAAACAGGGATTTCCTCATATATATGGGGTAGGAAATTTTTTATGTGGCATCAAACAGTAATCCCATAATCACCATTTCAGCATTTTGCAATTGAAACGGCCTTAGAGCAAACAAAACATGTGCACATCCTCTTTCTTTCAGAAAATATAGATTGTGACAGGAGAGTTAGGCCAGTGGCCTGATTATCTGTAATTGTATATATTATTCCCATATTTATTCTCGGATCTTGTACTAAGATTTCAGCCACAAAGTGGACCATACCATTTATTAACCTTGACAATGGTTGTTCATTTAGTGGTGCTCATCCCCAAAAAATCTCTGCTCTCATGCGTGGTGCATTGAGACTTGTAGGTAAATGTAAGTAAAAGTATGTTTATCTAGTTTGTTTAATATACTTTACTTTTCCTACCTTCTGGGTTCTGGAATCTAAGTGTCAAAACTAATGTGTTACCATTATCTTGTTTCAAATTTTCTTGAGTTGCTGTTGAGTTAACTTATGTCATTTAGTTTCTAACTTATTATTATATATAATATATTATATATATATTTATATATTGTTACGTGTACAGAGTGGAGTGTGTGTGTCTGTCTCCCTATCCTCACCCCTCCCCTTTCCTGCAGGTGAGAATTGGAAGATTGGCTGCCACCTGTGAGCTCCAAGAGAGCAGAAGATTGGCTCACACATTGACCAGTTAGCCAACCGGGGATGAAGGAAGCTCTTTAAAAGAAAGGCCTTTCAAGCTCCTGAAGGAGGAGGGCTCAATCTTTTTTTGTCTGTGGAACAGAGAATGTACTAGTGAAGGTTTGTGGAGGGGAGGTAGAGCTGAGGTAAGACCGGGGTACTCTGTACATTCTGCACACACACATAGGAAGTACTTGTTATTTTCACTAGGTTATGGGTTGGTGCCACCGCTGTAAGTTTTGTCTACTCTATTTTGTAGTTCAGATAGTAAGGCCCGTTGCTTTTCTTTTCTTACACAGGAAATGCTGAGCTAGGCCCTGTTTTGTTATATTTTCTTTCCTTTGTTTGGCACAACCCCCACAGCTCCTCCTCCCCTAAAACTTTGAAAACCTTCATTTTTTGATTTGCGTATTTTATTCAATGATGGTAAATAAACCCTCCTAGCGTTGACTGACTGAGACCTGCCTTGAGTTGTCTTTATTGGTTGTCAGCGTTACTTTTTCCACTTGTTCCCTTTTGGCAGAAACATAACAATATAATTTTGCAGTTTAAGTAAATATTGTGAGCTATGTAAGCTTTAGCAAACGCCAGTGATGCCATTGCTACAAAAAAAATGCTGCAATAGGAAGGAAATATTTTAAATACTTTAGTTAAATGTGCATTAAGTAACTGTAACACTTCAGGTCATTCATGCATAGAGAAAAAAGTTGCCTTCCAGATTGTCACCCTATAATTTGCACTCAGACTTTCCTAAAGTTTGAAGGTTAGCTTTGTCTCAATTTGTGCAGACAGTGTTTGGAAACCTATAATATATTTTTCCTTTGTTATTGTTAAGTCCCCTAAAATAGAAAATAGCTACTTTCCTGAGTCAGTTTTTACGCAATGTTTCCTGCCATTCAAAGGGAAAATTGTTACATCAACAGGTATTAAAGTTCTACAATGCAATACTATACACTCTTACCTGTAACCATGGGGATCCTTCAACCTTCAAGAAGGAGAAAAGCTCTTTGTGTCTTGGTTTTCCGTTTGAGAATAATTTGTTTTGATACTTTTGATAAATCCCAGTTTAATTTTGTATCCAGCATTGTGTGTGTTTTTGCTGTTTGACTTCCTGGGCCCTTTCTTTGGGATTGTCTGTCCGCCCTTGAGCTCCTGTGCTTGCTTCCTTACAGTGCCTTGCAGAGTGTTTGGACATGGTTCATTAACTTTCTTGTGCCCTCTTATCTTGTGTCCGTCATTCATGGTGTCCACCCATTCTAACACACAACCTACCGCAGAATTATCAGATATTCGCCTCCTCAGGTGCTGGGGTTGTTTTACTACCAATAACTGATGGGGTGTGTCTGTTTAATTCACAGCAAAGGGAGGCTGTATCTGTGTTTGACTGGCAACAACTGGTGGTGTGTGTGTTTGATTCACATGAAAGGAGGGGGAGGGCATAGTAGCAACAGTTTAGGTGGTGTGTCTGTGTTTGATTGACAGCACCCAACAGGATGTGTTCCATCAGATTAAAGAGAGGCAAAGCAACTACATTGCATCATATTTAGTTATTTGTGAACATGTAAGCTTATGTCCACAAATAATCTGTTAATCTTTGGAAGGATATTCTGCTTTTTGGCATTTTATCTTATAATAGTTAAGGTGTTTTAAACCCTGATGGCAGAAGGTATGAATGATTTTCTGTATCTTTGCCTCCTACGTCACAGATGGATTAACCATGGATGTTGAGAGTACTAGTGAAGGATAAAGCCCACAACAGATGTACTTAGTACATTAGGGTTAGGGCACTGAAGATTTAGCATTATCCGTTTTAGAGTTAATATGCTGTTGAATGCTAATAGTTAGTAGCTGTCTGCCTACAAGTTTGTTATTGAAGAGGCCTTTACTTTGGTGGCATTCATTTTCCAACTACTCACCTACCATACATTTCAAACACACCTATAGTGAATCAGAAAGGGCTAAATGTCTCTTTGTTTTGGCAAATAACATTCAGCAAATATTCTAAAAGAAGCATAGATTTAGATGGACATTGGATTGTTTTAGAAGTATCCATGACAATTTTCTTCTGCTGACCCTGTGCACGGCAACACATCACTCAGCTTCTGTCCCAATGCTTTGCTAAACTAGCCATGCGCCGATCAATACGTAACTCTCCATTGAATGACCCAGTGAACCCTTTAAAACATGCTCTAGTGATGCACAATTGTTGATCTGTTTCAAAGGCTTACAGTCCATGGTCAAGTTGATCAAAAACAAGCCACATGTGAGCACATTTTCAAAGAAGTTGCTCAAACCGTTATGACATTTCAGTTTTTAAATCACTTTGTTTCAAATTATGACAATACATTTTTTCTTGAATCCCAATCTTTTATATTCACTTACATCTATAATACCTTCATTTGCAACTTGCAAGAGTCAACTATCAGAATATATAAAGTTAAAATCCTGACTTCTCTGGATCTGTCTGTGTGATGTAGTAAAAGCTCTGCCCATCGTGCAGGTATATGAGCCGATGCAGGAGCTGTCCAACTGTCCTTTAACTGATAAAACCAGAAGACGCCGCTGGTTTTAGGTCGTCTGGATGGAGTCTGATTGCCTGCCCATCTCTCCGGGTCCAATCCACTATCAGGTTTGGTGGTGCCACTCAGGAACCACTTGCAGACCCCCTACACACACACGCGCACACACACAGAGTGCTCATACTTTGAAACGCTGACGCACACTCACATGGCAGGAGGAAAGGCTCTGTCACATTCGGATGCACAAGCGGCCCTTCAGCAAAATTACATCAGAAGATTTGTACTCATTGCACACAATAAACTATTTATATATGTTTGCCGTCAGATGCCGTCATGCTCATCCATGTACATGCTGTTGTGCTGATCTACAACACACACAGTTAATGAAAAGTAGGATTCCTGAGAGTGTCTGGCCAGAGTTTGATCTTTATCTCAGATCAATGTCAGTAGATTGCAGGGGAGCTGTGAGTCTCACATCTCCACTCAATACCAAGACTAGACCAAGTGGCTGAGCATGTGTATGTATGAGCTGGAGAGAGAGTGTGTGTCTTTGTGACAACCCTGTTAAACAGTGATTCTTTTAAGGGTGGGCATCTGACAGCCCGTTTTACCAAGTTTTGTAAAACTGCAAGATACTGCCAAACTTGGCAGGTGAATGAGTCCACTCAAAGAGCCACGCATGTACCGACACTATGGTACCCTACAGTATATGGACAAAGTTATGGATTATCCTGTTCTACATGAAGAGTGACATGGGATAATATATGTTGTCATTTGGCGATATATCTAAAAAAAAAAAAAAAAACTGACGTGACTTGAATTCCAGGGCAGTGCACTTGAATGTGTTTGGCTGAGCTCAGACAAATATATATATATATACACTGCAATGCTCTTCTCCACTGGTTCAAAACAGTTTCAGCTCCACTAAAGTTTGGCCTTTGTCAGCAATAGAAAAGGCCACACTTGGCTGTCAGACTCAGTCTAAATGACTCTGCAGTGAAAACAGGTACTTATCAGCTCCAACTCCATTTAGCATTGATGCAAACACAGCACTCTGGCAAACATGTTAATATTCACACCTTCCTCTGCTATAACACCTCACAGAGCTGTCACATGTCCACCGCAAAGCACAGACTTTTGAAAGGTGGCAAATGTACAGATGTGTACACTCTGTCATTATTAGCATACAAAATACACTACCAAAAAAATGTCACACAGTAATGGTTTGTTGGACCGCCTTTAGCTTTGATTACGGCACGCATTTGCTGTGGCATCATTTTGATAAACTTCTGAAATGTCACCACATTTATTTTCGTCCAGAGTTGCATTCATTTTTCGCCAAGATTGATCATGGGAGAGTCGGACCGCTGCGTAAAGTCTTCTCCAGCGCATCCCAAAGATTTTCAGTGGGGTTAAAGTCTGGACTGTGTGAAAATGATGTCTCATGCTCCCTGAACCACTCTTTCACAATTAGAGCCCGATGAATCCTGGCATTGTCATCTTGGAATATGCCTGTGTCATCAGGGAAGAAAAAATCCATTGATGGAATAATCTGATCATTCAGTATATTCAAGTAGTCAGCTGACCTCATTCTTTGGGCACATAACATTGCTGAACCTAGACCTGACCAACAGCAGCAACCCCAGATCCTAGCACTGCCCCCTCAGGTTTGTACATAGGCACTAGGCATGATGGGTACATCATTTCATCTGCTTCTCTTCTTACCCTGATGTGCGTATCACTCTGGAACAGGGTAAATCTGGAATCATCAGACCTCATGACCTTCTTCCATTGCTCCAGAGTCCAAACTTTATGCTCTCTAGCAAACTGAAGCCCTTTTTCCAGTTATAGCCTCACTGATAAGTGTTTACACAGCTGTTTAGTCCCAAACCAAGTTCCCTTCGCACTGTGCATTTGGAAATGCTCTTACTTTCACTATTTAACATAGCAGTGAGTTCTACTGTTATTATTTTTCTGCGATTTGATTTCACCAAACGTTTAAGTGATCGCCGATCACGATCATTCAAGATTTTTTTCTTCTTCGAAGATGATTCCCCACTATCCTTCCGGTTTTAAAAATGTGTTGGACAGTTCTTAACCCAATTATAGTAGTTTCAGCAATCTCCTTAGATGTTTTCTTTGCTTGATGCATAACAATAATTTGACCCTTCTGAAACAGATTGACATCTTTTCCACGAGCACAGGGTGTGTCTTCCAACAGGGTTGTTTAAGAAATAAGAACCTACTCACAGCATCAGTGAGGGTTAAATAACTTGTTGCCAGCTGAAACATAATCATCCATTCAATGATTATCCAATGGGAGGCTCTTACCTATTTGCTTAGTTAAAGCCATGTGGTGACTTTTCTTTTTGGATGGGCAGTGTATTCTTTAATCTATACACATACAATGGATGGATGGATGGATGGATTGACATGTGTGCACACTTAGACTGGTCCACCAAAGGACGCATACTGTACACGAGTAATTTTTATGTAATTTAGCTGACGGTGTTATTTACACAACTCCATTATAGATTTATTGTTGATTTCATTATAACTACAACATAAATCAGCAAAGTAATATTAAAAAAAGGCGTGATGATTATTATGTTATAATAATTATATTATTATATATAAATGTATTTAAAAAATGTTTTTTATTAACAAATCAGAAATAGTAGCTGCAACAACATAAAAAGAGCTTCTGTACAAGAGGAGGCAGGACAACCGATTGAACGCCACACCAACTGAAAGGTTAACGGCAACAGTAACAGCAATCAACGCGTTTTCTGCCAAATGGCCCACTGGCCCCGTCCGTCATGTCCCCAGGCTTTTCTAGTCTCGATGTCCCAACTCAGATCAGGTATGCTCTGCCAACAACGGTACAGGAGAACGGGAAGGGCAGGATGTAGAAAAGCAAAGAGGGAAACAACACACACATATAACAGACCCACAGCACTAAGCCGTAACAATGATGATAACTACACATAGATTAGACTTCACACTGGATAGGACTGCAGTGAATCAGCAGCAGACATGTTTATCTCTCTTCCTTTACTGCACAGTTCTGTAATATTATTCTGCAGATCTGAACTGACACAGACTTTGAGGACTTCAGTTAGTGCAGCATTTAAACATCTAATGACACAAGAGTCGAGCAACAAAAGTATAGACCATTTTCTTTTCTTTCCATTTGCTGAATAACTCAGACAAGCTTTGCCTACTACCAAAGCTGTAAAGCTTGACTGGTGTGGGAGCTGCTCTGCTCCTTCTGCTTGGTAACTGCAGTGTTACTTCTGCTAGATTCATGACGCCTTGAACCAGTTTGAATTTTTCTGGATTGAGCTCTTAAGTGGTGGGTGATGATGACAACAAGTAAATGCTGAGCCTGTGAGAAGAGGTGTATAGTACCAAGCAGTTAGCTGGAGAGGGGAATAGAGGGGAATAGACATGAGGGAGATGATAGCCATATAGAACCATATAGAACCAGAGTGGCCCTGCTCAGCCTGCTCCACTGGGGTAATCACCACGACACAACCACTTCTATCTCTTTCTCTCTGTCTGTGTCGTTGAGCCACTGGCCCAATTTGTGAAGCAACCCATTGGGAATGCAGTTACATGTACTGCCAATTTTAACATAATAAATATAGATACTCAGACATCAGGAGGCTGGTCTATCGAAGCAGAGGAAGGTGCCTCTCATCGTTATTTTTGAGAGGCAGGACCTCTCAATTTAATCTCCTTTAAATTTCTTTAAATGCTAATCTGTTATAGGCCAGAACAGGTAAAGCAACATCCCATTGTGGCCAATCAACTACCAGAATACTATAACGTGGTTTTGGTCCAAAAATAATTTACAAATCTCATCTTCAAGTTTTTACCCCTTTATTACATGTGAGTGTAATGATAAAGGGATAGATAAATTCTTACTGGTATTAAAAAAGAAATGTTAACCTAGAAATGAAGGATTACTTCATTATCCTGCTGTTAAACAGTATAGATAATGAATACTGTTAATCCATGCTGAATGGCTGGATTCTAGCTGACACTGGATAAGGACAGGACAGACCCTGGACAGGTGGCTAGTCCATTGCAGGGCATTTTACGGTAACAAAAACCCCACAATTACACTAACACTCAAGAGTGCCACATAGGCACAGGGAGAACTTTTGTTGGATCCTTTACCATAAGAATTTGGTCTAGATGTTTTATCTGTAAAGTCTCTTTATGTAACTCGTTATCATTTCGCACTATATGAATAAAATTTTATTTGGACATGCAAATAAAACATGTATACAAAAAAGGGCTCGAGGGCAAAACATTTATGCTGGGAGGCTTCACAAACCCTTGGCCCTTTCATCATATTGAACTTTCTTAATTTTTTGTTATCAAGGAGTATTTAACTACTTGTGTTCGCCAACACCCTGACGGACTGTTTTACGAAAGTTTACGAAAAGAATGGGTGTGCTTGACGAGTGCAGCAGCAGTCTGATGGAGCAGATGGAGAGCACTGCATCCGTTCTCTGGGCTGGACCCACAGCAGGATCATGGCTCATCATACAGTGATGGACTGCAGTTTTCACATTTTTTTATTTTAATATTTTAATCCCAGAATCTCGTGAAAACTATCTACTATACAATATGACAGGTGCTGTGTCCCCTTAACAGGCTTTTAGTGACTAATTACACACACAGATAGTTTAACTAGTGATAGAAAAGCCATTTCTTACATGCCCTTGTTATCTGCTACAGGTTCCAGACAAAATTTCAAAATATATATGACCTTTCCCACAGTGTTTGCGTAGGTTTCCTCCTACCGTCCAAAGAAATATATGTTTGGGTTAATTGGTGATTAATTGGTGTGAGTGGTTGTTTGTCTTTGTCTGTCTCTGTATGTTGGCCCTGCGATGGACTGGCGACCTGTCCAAGGTGTACCCTGCCCTCGCCCAGTGTGAGCTGGGATTGGGTGAGGGAACTACTGGTGGAGATCTTGAATGTCCTTGATCTTTGCAACAAGCTTCACACTCTTGATTCCCTTTTACTATATTGGATAAACAGTATATATATTTGACACAGTTCTTCTAGCCTGTGGACCATTTTCCCCCACTTGATATTTTCAGCTTATTTTCATTAGCCTGGCCCCGTCTTATTAAGTAGCATAATGTAGTGTAAGAATAAGTCTTGACTGTGTGATCTTTTGCCCATTTTTCAGAGCAGCTGGCCATCAAACTACATCAGAGGCTCTGAGTGAAATGTTGAAAACTCCTTGATGTGGCCCCCCACCACCACCCGCTCCGGGACGTGAGCAAACTGTCAAATCCCACTTGCTTCTCCCAGTTGTGAATTTTCACACAGCCTTCTGGGAAACAGTGTTCTGAAGAAAAGTTTTAAGCTCGGCTGATCAAGCCTGCCAATGGACAGTAACCAATCCATGTCCAGCAGCCTATTATTCACTCATATTCAAGAAAAAATAATAGGGGTACTGTACTTGACCCACTTGGAGCTTTTCATAGTCTCTTTTACACACACACAGGAAGCTGTTAGCTGTTTTCTCCTAGCATGTTAGTTGCTGTTTATGACCAAAATCAAACGTAACCCTGTGCTCGCCTTCAACAGTCTAAAGTGTGCTGGTGAGTCTCCTCAGTCCTGATTCATGGTCAAACCCCTTTAGAGGCCACACACTATGACAAAGGACCTTCAATCACATGAACACACACACCAGACCCCACTGTTCAAACACAGTGGCATGTAAATAGTGGCCACAACCAAAAGCTGTGTGTATGTGAAGCTGTTATCTACCTGCAGCTAACTGGCTAGTACCAGTCATTATTTATGCATCCTGACAGCAGTTAGATCTATAATTCCACTAAACTAATGCCACTGTAACTCCACTAATGGCCATTCTTTTTGGTCTTCTTCAGTTCTGTTTACATTTACCTTTGATCCACTGTGATAGCTGCTTCTATAAATAAACCAATGGATATATTATTTCCATTCCCTGCTAATGAGCAGCAGCAGGTTATGCATAACACACTGAAAAATTATTGTCACGATCCGCACCATCTCTCCCTCACACTTCTGAGAAATGTGCTGTTACAGGAAATTACACTTTTTCAAAAAGTGTCAATACGTCTGTGTGTGCCTCAGAGTGTCCAGATGGTGAGGCAGAAGGAGTAGGATGTTTTCCTGCCACATTAACACCAACTCTTTAAATTTGTATTTTTAAAACTCTGAGAGGTTTTTTATAAGTCTGCGCTAATTAATCCATTGTGTCAGTTTTATTGCCAACAGCATAAAACATAATCATTTATACAATTAAAAGCTTGTGACCATTTAATATTGTGTACAATCCACAGACTGAAAGGGTGACTTTCTGTCAATCACTCTGAGGTAAATTATTTTTCCATTAGTGTAACATAATCAGCCAAAACATTATGACTACAGACAGGTAAATTCAATAACATTGATCATCTGGTTACCGTGGCACCTGTCAGTCAGTGGGATATATTACATAGCAAATCAACAATCTCTCTTGAGGTTGATGTGTTGGTTGGTAAGAATGTGAGCAATTTTTGAAATTTTCATCGAAATGACTCGTTCAAAGCATCTCCAACACTCCAACTCTTGTGGGATGTTACTGGTCTGTAGTGATCAGGACCTACCACAAGGAAAGAAAACCAGTGAACTGGAGACAAGGTGAACAACAGCCAAGTCTTATGGATGTTCGTGGAGAGTAACATGTGGTCCATTACAAGAGAAGAGTTACCACTGCCCAAACAGTTGTAAAAGGTAATGCTGGGTCTGATAGAAAGGTGTCAGAACACACAGAGCATTACAGTTTGTTGTGCATGGGGCTATATAGCTGATTGGCTGATTGTAGGGGCCCTGTGGATGGGGACATTGGCATGTCAGAAGAGACCATGACCATCAGGACAGAAAAGTCTCACTGGTCAAAGGTGATCCCTCAGTTCCTGCATTTCTGTTCTCTTCAGTCTCCATACTCACCTTTTCAACATCATGTAATCAACTCTTCAGCCAGCTGCAGTAGAAAACCATAGGTTTGCATCACCATCTTTCTGTGACATTGTGACATTACTATGACGTTACTCCTCTTCGTCCCCTATGGGACATAAGGCTTCAATGAGCGATCTCCATTGCATTCAATCCCTAGCAGCATGTTGCACCTCTCACCATGACAGGTTCATCTGTTCCAGTTCTTGTGTCACAGTTCTGCGCCAGGTTGTTTTAGGCCTCCCAGGTTTTCTTTTGCCTGGTGGGGTCCATCTTAAGGCCACCTTAGTGATGTGGTCCTGTTCCATCCTCAGTACATGTCCCAGCCATCTCAGGCGTCTATGTGTTATTTCCTTGGTGATGCTCCGGCTCCCTGTTTTTTTTTGTACAGTTTGACATACATTGTTTGAAATTGTATTTAATGTAGCCGCAAGGGGGTACAAGCCAGTGCCTTATTGTGCCGGTCCCAAGCCCGGATAAATACAGAGGGTTGTGTCAGGAAGGGCATCCGACGTAAAACTTTTGCCAAATCAAACATGCGAATCGAATCAATGACTTCCATACCGGATCGGTCGAGGCCCGGGTTAACAACGACCGCCATCAGTGCTGTTCACCTACAGGGTACCGGTGGAAATTGGACTACTGTTCGTCGAAGAAGGAGAGGAGGAAGGTGTGTTCGTAGGAAGAGAGAGAAAAGGAACGCCAAGAGTCTAGGACTGAGAGTAGGGACTTTGAATGTTGGAACTATGACAGGAAAAGGTAGAGAGTTGGTTGACATGATGCAGAGGAGGAAGGTAGACATACTGTGTGTCCAGGAGACCAGGTGGAAAGGTAGCAAGGCTAGAAGTTTAGGAGCAGGGTTCAAGTTGTTCTATCATGGTGTAGATAGGAAGAGAAATGGAGTAGGAGTTATCTTGAAGGAGGAGTTTGTTATGAATGTTCTGGAGGTTAAAAGAGTATCAGATAGAGTAATGAGTCTGAAGCTAGAAATCGAAGGTGTGATGTTCAATGTTGTTAGTGGGTATGCTCCACAGGTAGGATGTGAGCTGGAGGAGAAGGAGAAATTCTGGTTGGACCTTGATGAAGTGATGCAGAGCATCTCTAGAAGTGGGAGAGTTGTTATTGGTGCAGACTTCAATGGACACGTTGGTGCAGGAAACAGAGATGATGAGGAGGTGATGGGCAGGTTTGGTATCCAGGAGAGGAATGCAGAAGGACAGATGGTGGTTGACTTTGCAAAAAGGATGGAAATGGCTGTAGTGAATACTTTCTTCCAGAAGAGGCAGGAACATAGGGTGACTTATAAGAGTGGAGGTAGGAGTACACAGGTAGACTACATCTTGTGTAGACGGTGTAATCTGAAGGAGATCAGTGACTGCAAAGTAGTGGTAGGTGAGAGTGTAGCCACACAGCATAGGATGGTGGTGTGTAGGATGACTCTGGTGGTGAAGAAGATGAAGAGGGCAAAGACAGAGCAGAGGACTAAATGGTGGAAGCTGAAAAAGGAAGAGTGTTGTATGATTTTTAGGAAGGAGTTGAGACAGGCTCTGGATGGCCAGGAGGTGCTTCCAGTTGACTGGACAACTACAGCTAATGTGATCAGGGAGACAGGTAGGAGAGTATTTGGTGTGTCATCTGGAAGGAAAGTGGATAAGGAGACTTGGTGGTGGAATGAGGAGGTGCAGGAGTGTATACAGAGAAAGAGGTTAGCTAAGAAGAAGTGGGACACTGAGAGGACTGAAGAGAGTAGACAGGAGTACAGGGAGATGCAGCGTAAGGTGAAAGTAGAGGTGGCAAAGGCCAAACAAAGGGCTTACGATGACTTGTATGCTAGGTTGGACAGTAAGGAGGGAGAGACTGATCTATACAGGTTGGCAAGGCAGAGAGACAGAGATGGGAAGGACGTGCAGGCGGTTAGGGTGATTAAGGATAGAGGTGAAAGTGTACTGACAGATGCCAATAGTGTGATGGGAAGATGGAAAGAGTACTTTGAAGAGTTGATGAATGAGGAAAATGAGAGAGAACGAAGAGTAGAAGAGGTGACTGTTGTGGACCAGGAAGTAGCAAAGATTAGTAAGGATGAAGTGAGGAGGGCATTGAAGAAGATGAAGAGTGGAAAAGCACTCCGTCCTGGTGATATACCTGTGGAGGTCTGGAAGTGTCTAGGAGAGGTAGCAGTAGAGCTTCTGACTGGGATGTTCAACAGGATCTTAGATAGTGAGAAGATGCCTGAGGAATGGAGGAGAAGTGTGCTGGTGCCCATTTTTAAGAACAAGGGAGATGTACAGAGTTGTAGCAACTACAGAGGAATAAAGCTGATGAGCCATACAATAAAGTTATGGGAAAGAGTAGTTGAAGCTAGACTAAGGGCAGAAGTGAGCATTTGTGAGCAGCAGTATGGTTTCATGCCAAAAAAGAGTACTACAGATGCAGTATTTGCTTTGAGGATGTTGATAGAGAAGTACAGAGAAGGTCAGAGGGAGCTGCATTGTATCTTTGTAGATCTGGAGAAAGCTTATGACAGGGTGCCCAGAGAGGAACTGTGGTATTGTATGAGAAAGTCTGGAGTGGCAGAGAAGTATGTTAGAGCGGTGCAGGACATGTATGAGGACTGTAAGACAGTGGTGAGGTGTGCTGTAGGTGTGACAGAGGAGTTCAGGGTGGAGGTGGGACTGCATCAGGGATCAGCTCTGAGCCCCTTCTTGTTAGCTATGGTGATGGACAGGCTGACAGACGAGGTTAGGCAGGAATCTCCATGGACTATGATGTTTGCAGATGACATTGTGATCTGTAGTGAGAGCAGGGAACAGGTGGAGGAGAAGCTAGAGTGGTGGAGGTTTGCCCTGGAAAGGAGAAGAATGAAGGTTAGCCGCAGCAAGACGGAGTGTATGTGTGTGAATGAGAAGGACCCAAGTGGAAGAGTGAGGTTACAGGGAGAAGAGATAAAGAAGGTGGAGGATTTTAAGTATCTAGGTTTAACAGTCCAGAGCAATGGAGAGTGTGGAAAAGAGGTGAAGAAGCGTGTGCAGGCAGGCTGGAACGGGTGGAGAAAAGTGTCAGGTGTGATGTGTGATAGAAGAGTTTCAGCTAAGATGAAAGGAAAGGTGTACAAAACTGTGGTGAGACCAGCGATGTTGTTTGGTCTAGAGACAGTGTCACTGAGGAAAAGACAGGAGGCAGAGCTGGAGGTAGCAGAGATGAAGATGCTGAGGTTCTCTTTGGGAGTGACCAGGTTGGATAGGGTCAGGAATGAGTACATCAGAGGGACAGCACATGTTAGAGGTTTTGGAGATAAAGTCAGAGAGGCCAGACTGAGATGGTTCAGACATGTCCAGAGGAGAGATAGTGAATATATTGGTAGAAGGATGCTGAGTTTTGAAGTGCCAGGCAGGAGGCCTAGAGGAAGACCAAAGAGGAGGTTTATAGATGTAGTGAAAGAGGACATGAAGGTGGTTGGTGTGAGAAGAGAGGATGCAGAAGACAGGCTTAGATGGAGGCAACTGATTCGCTGTGGCGACCCCTGAAGGGAAAAGCCGAAAGGAGAAGAAGAAGAAGATTGTTTGAAATTGTATTTGGCCAAAAGATCTGACATATTCGCCTGAGGCATCTATTGTGGAACACTTCCATTTTCCTGGTGTCCATTTTCACTACTCTCCAGCTCTCAGAACCATACAGTAAAACAGATTTGATATTGCTGTTGTAAAGGAGCATCTTGATTTTAAGGCTGTATTGCTTTGATCTCCAGATGGGGCGGAGTTGGGAGAAGGCACCCTGGGCCTTTCCCAGCCTGGCCTTAATGTCTTTTGATGCCCTGCTGTCCTTACTGATAAGGCTGCCCAGATAAGTGAAATCTTTCACAAACTCAAGTGGTTCCTCATCAACAAGAATGGGTCCTGTGGGGATGGAGTTGACACACATCACTTGTGTTTTGGAGGTGTTGATACGGAGTCCGACTTGTCTGGCAAAGTTGTTAAGCCTGTCAGTTTTTGCCTGCATGTTGTTATGGTTGGTTGATAGGAGAGCAAGGTCGGCAGCGAAATCGAGATCTTCCAGCTGGGAGAATAGGGTCCATTGGATGCCTCTGGGTCTTTCAGCTGTGGTGTTTGTGATGATCCAGTCTATGGTGGCGAGAAAGAGGATAGGAGAGATGATGCACCCCTTTCTCACTCCGGACTGCACAGGGAACCACTCAGAGAGGTTATTTCCCATAATGACACTACACTCAAACTGTTCATAGAAAGTTTTTATGATGGAGATGATCTTTAATGGTATGCCATAGGAGTGTAGTATCTTCCAGAGGGTGTTTCGGTGGACACTATCGAAGGCCTTCCTAAAGTCCACAAAGTTGATGTAAAGGGGTGTGTTCCATTCCAGGCACTGCTCAATTATGTTTCGCAGTGCAAAGATCTGGTCCATACATCCTCTTCCCTTCCTGAAGCCTGCTTGCTCCTGTCTAAGTCTGGTGTCAATGGCTGTCTCCATTCTGTTGAGAAGGACTCTGTAGAACACCTTGCTTGGGATAGATAGAAGTGTGATTCCTCGCCAGTTGTCACAGTTCTTGGTGTTGCCTTTCTTAGGAATTTTGACAACAAGACCTTTGGACCAGTCTTCAGGGATGGTGTCACTGTTCCAGGTGTTTTGGAAGAGGTCCGTCAGCACTCGTGTTGATGTTGGAATATCAGCCTTCAGCATCTCAGCATGGATGGCATCAATGCCACATGCTTTGTCACTCTTCAGGGTTTGGATGGCAGCTTTAACCTCAGCAGAATCAGGGGGGTCGATGTTGATTTCCAGGATATCAACTGTTGTTGTAATGTTGGCTAGTTTTTCTGGCTCAGGAAGGTTGAGTACTTCCTGGAAGTGTTGAACCCATTTGGCTGCCTGCTCGCGCTCTGTTGTACAGATGTTACCATTCTTGTCCATAGCATGGGTAGTTTGGTTTGTACATTTGCCGCAGAGTCGCTTGGTAATCTTGTACACTGTACCTAGATTTCCATAAGCTGCAGCCTTCTCGGCTTCACTTGCCAAGTGTTCAACAAAGACCCTCTTGTCTCTCCTGGCACTCCTCTTTACCTCTCGGTCCTTGATTTTATAGGACATGTTGGCTTTTTCAAGGAGTCGTTGGGACTTGGTGTTCAGAGCCTTTACCTTCAACTGCTTCCTCTCTTCGATTTTCTGCCAAGTGTTAGCCAATATCCATTCTTTGGCCCCCTTTTGTTTGAAGCCCAGGACCTTTTGTGCTGTTTCAGAGTAGATGGTTTTGATGGTATTCCATTTGCTGTTAATGGTGGGTTCATCTTCTACTTCAGAGGAGGCCTATAGTGTGCTGAAGAGGTTTCTGAGTTCCAACACGAAATCCTTGTTTTTCTTCGGATGCTGGAGTTTTGCAATGTCCAGTTTCTTCTGCCGTTGGCCTTGTGGGATTGACTTCTTCAACTTGAGTTTGATGGTGGCAACAATTAGGTGGTGGTCGCTAAAGGCATCTGCTCCCTGGTAAGCTCTGACATCATGAAGTGAACTGCACCGTTTACCATTTATGATAATGGTCGATTTGGTTGGTGATCCTACCATCAGGAGACTTCCATGTGAGCTTTTGGATGTTCTTGTGAGGGAAGATGGTACCGCTGATTACCAAGCTGTTACTCATGCAAAAATCGGCAAGGCGTTCACCATTGTTGTTTCTTTTGCCACATCCGTGCCTGCCCATTGCCCTCTCATAGTTGGAGTTGTCGGTTCCCACTTTGGCATTCAAGTCACCAGTTAAGAGAAGCATGTCGTGTTGGGGGACCTTTGAAACCGCAGTTTGTAGTTGTTCATACCAGTCTTCTTTGACCTCCTCCTCAGCCTCGTTGGTTGGTGCATAGCACTGTAAGGTGGTGAGTTTACAGAACTTTGAATTGAGGCGTACTCGGATCAGCCTCTTGCTTACTGGTTCCCATTCCGGCAAGGTTTTGGCTTTCTCCTTGGAGATTAGGATGGCTACACCATGTGTGTGGATGTTCTCATGGCCTGAGTGAAGGATGACGGACCCATCATGCAGGATTTGACGTCCAGAGCCAGTCCAGGGACTTTCACTTATCCCCAGGATGTCCAGGTGGTACCTCTTCATCTCAGTGAGGACTTGTGCTGTCTTGGTGGTCTCATACATGGTTCGGACGTTTTATGCTCCAATGTGGATTATGGTTTTAGGCCCCAGTAGACCCTCTTTCACACTCCTGACTTCCTTCCGGCTTTCATCAAGGGTGGTCATGCTGCTACCCAAAGGGTTTGGGTAGCCTGGGTGTACTATGGGCCTGATGTCAATTGGATAGTTCATTGTAGTTTCTGTAACAATAAGCTTTTTTTACAGGGTGGCGTTGTTAGTGCCACGCCCAACCCCCAACCTGGAGGGCCAGTGTGCTGCCTTTCGTCTCACTCCTCACCCAAGACCTGTCTGGTATGGTTAAACCTGCCAGGAGCACTAGGGCCCCCCCAGCATAGCTCTCAGGGTCATAGAATCACCCAAGCCTCTCCACCAAGACAAGGTCACAGCACAGGGAGAAGACATTACTATGACCAAGCTCTGAAATACAACTTTTTTGGACTCCTAATTCATGCAATCTTGATCTTGAGCTGATTTTGCCTGTTTGGGTTTTTGTTTGCCTGCCTTGGTCAGTGGATTCCTGTCTGTTTGCCTTTCCTCTACCAACATCCTGTCAACAGCTTCTAGCCCTCTCCACCAGCACTATCCTAATTTCCTAATAGTCTTCATTTGCTTTTCACCTCAGTACTGTGTTCTGCTTTGGGTCCAGATGCATTGCTCAAAACTTTACAATCCCTTTGATTTATCTTTGAAAAATGTCCATGAATGTCATTATATCTTATGTCAACCAAAATTGGCTGATATGTGAATGACCCCTTTTATACTGCCAGGCAAGGGGAAACACACAAGTGCAGGGAGTAATAGAACATGCACTTGTAACCGACCCCAGGGTGAGGGTTGTGGTATAATCCCACAGCCAACTCTCTACAAGGAGAGCCACAGACGTGCACTCAAGTCAATAACTCAGTTTTTGTTATACAAAAATAGAGGCAAACAGCTACACTGGACCTGATGACTAAAGAGAGAAGACAGTTTTGTTAAAACAGTGCTTTTAATATTACACCACTAATAAACAGTTAACATTTCAAAATAGCTGAGCCAACAGAATAGAATAAATTAAAGACAGAAGTATTAACTGCCAATAAGAAAATGGTCAGACAGGGTACTCACTGCAGGGAGATTCTATTGCGAGACCCAATATTAACCACTACGTGGACACTGTGATCACTGCAACCAACACTGCAAAGTCAGTCTACGACCTAATTTGGGTGCTCACCACTCTTCAAACCCACCACACTGCAAAGGTGCATACACCACAGATACTCCCCACTGATCCTCCCTCTGCCTGACAACAAAACAAAAGAAAATACAATGTCAGTATACAGTTGGCTCACAATTTGTCACAGTGGCATCTGAGTTGTCTTGATTTGATTTATGTGACTATGAAAGATAGTGAACAGGTTATGAATGTGACCAATCGGTCCAGGCAAAGCATCAGTCTGGCAGTCTGTGGCTCTGTCAGACACTGGCACTGGTGGAGCTGACTGCCTCTATCCTGGGACTCAGAAGACAGGTGAAGGCTGGCTCATGTCCTAAAAAGTTACTAACACATCACTAATAATTCACAGAGGGGCTTAAAGACCAGATTGATAAATGGCCTACCTCTTCAGCATGGGTTTATAGGGCATTGAAACCGGGTTGTAAGGGGAACAAGCTGCACCACAATTCTGTATAGTAATACTGGTTAGATTCTCCACAAGATATCAAAAGAGTTTCTCTCCAATATCCCTTACCTGCACAGACAAAGCAGTCCCACCACACATCTACCAGGCCTCAGACAAAGAGGCAGTAATTGCTCACACCTGCCCTTATAAATAGGGAGAGCTCTCTAATTACAAGGGGCGGTGCTCTCTAGCTCTACCTACAGGGGGCAGTGCTCCTAATCCAAGTGCTCGCCCTCACAATTATTACACTGCTTGCTGCTGTGCTGTGCAGACTTGTGAAACAGATGTGGTGCATCTCATCCCTAGGGTAGTGCTGCTGTAAGTGCTGGAGTTACCATGTGAGACTCTAAGATTTTTTAGGTTTTGCTGTTTTGGTAGCTTGTTCTTGCTCCCTTTATGGCCAGATCTTCTGATGGCTACCTCCAGTAGGATAATGCAGCATGTCACAAAGCTAAACTGGTTTTGTGAAGTTCAGTTACCTCTCCAGTGTCGATCCACAGACCCAGTAAACCACCTTTGGTATGTGGAAAAACAGGAGATTAGCAGCTTCAATGAGCAGCTGAGAAATCTGCACAAATGATGTGATGCAGTCAAGTCAACAGTTTCCAACTTATTCTGGCATCCATGGCATGAATGATTGAGACTGAAGAATTCCCAAATTATTATGGTGTCCTAAAAGATTTATTATTGAATATCTGCAGAGGGCCATGATAAAAGCATGCTTCCCAAACATCCACATTGAGAGCCAGATTTTCTATGATCTTTTGGTTTGATCAGAAAAACCGGAAAAGTCAGGATGCAGATAACAAAACATTGCTTCAGAGAGCGACTGAATAATGTGTTTGTCTATGTATCAGTGCAGGTGTCTTGACAGTTCTATCTCCCAGACATGTTATTCAGATGCAGGGAGAGATTGGCATAAACATACTGCAATTCCCATGAACACCATTGTCAAGAGTAATGCTGACCCGACAGAGTACAAAGCATTAACCCCCAGATTAACCCGCATCCCTCCTTTGGACAGCAGAGGGGAGAGAGGAAGCAAAAGATGGAGGACTGGACGCGAACAAAGAGTAACCTCAAGGAAAAATAAGGATAAATCATGGCGAGTATAAAAAAAGGAGAGGAAGGATGAGTTGAAGAAGACAAAGAAAGGGAGAGAAGATGAGAAGGAAAAGATGGAAGGAGAATGGTTGGAAAGAGAATGACAAAGGATAAGATAAGAAAAGACAGGACACGGAATGGAGGGGATGAAGCAGGAGAGGAGAGGGAAACAGAAGGGAGTAGAGTGGGAGACAAGAGAAGAGGATTAGGTGAGTGTCATTGTGGACTGATCACACACAGGCCTCATCCATCACAAACCCAACAGGAGGGAAGCTCTGCTGTCTGTTCGTCCATTCCACTGCCACCAGTAGAGTGGCACAAGGACACAAAGACAGGCACAGAGGAAAAAGTCTCTAGAAGCATTAAAATATCAAAACTGAATCTGCAAGAAGTAAAATAAACAGGAGTTTTTCTTATTTTTTCCAGTTTGGTTCTTGGTCCGGGCTGAACATACTTCTTACACCCGGGGCATGACTGTCTTATAGTCCAGGAACTGCAAGTGTGCTGCAATTTCCCAGCAAACTCAAAAGTAAACCATGTACCTGATGACATTCTGTGGAACAAACCCCAAGGTAAAGAGGTCTGCTCCACTTTTAGTGAATTTTTCTTTGCCAATGCCTTATATTAAATCACACTTGAGACAATTGTTTTATATTTTGCAATGCACTTGTGTTTATTTGATCAACTATTTTACTTTACTAAATACTTCTTAGGGAATGACTTTTCATGACACCTTGTGTTTCTTTTCTTATGCTGGTTTAATGCTTTTTTATGTCTCACTGAGAAAACCTCAGATTGTTTTGTTGTTTCTGTACAAATAAAGTTGCCTTGTTCTTCCTAATAATGTTTGGTAAAGCAGTGGGTGACACGCCTGGGCGAGAAACTTTGGCAGCATGCCCAGAGCACTCAGACATCAAAATCAGGAGACCTGTGTAGCAAATTGTATGGACATCAGAACAAAGCGTGGTTTTTCATGTACGTATATTGCATATGGCTACGATCTTCATGTGTTCTCACAGACATGAATCTGCTTTTTACAGCATTCAGTCCACTGGTTTCAAGTTTTCCAACAGATATTGGGATCAGGCCACAGGGATTTGTTCCCATTTAGCCACAAAACCACTAATAAGGTCCTGACATTGGTTTGCCTGACATTATAGTCAGTCGTTGTCATGCTGAAACAGGAAAGGCCTTAATTAAACTAATACCGTAAACATAAACGAAGACTGATAATATCACCGCATACTGTAGAATAAAAGATGATCTTTCTCTGGTTTTAAAGAAACAGCAAACATCCACAGAGGTTTCTGTGTCACATTATGTGCTGTAAAATATCATCCAAACATGTAACTGGGACTTGGTTTATGTCATCTCTGACCACTTCTTCATGTTAAAGTCGAACAAATGTGATCAAAACTCTCCTTCAAAATATTTTTCACATTAGTACTTTAATTGCACTTAAAATTAATTAGCTATTTCAGGGCTAGGACTAATCACAAACCACAGTGAAATGTGCTGAATGCTACAAATAGTTTTATTTCCATGGGGACTGGTACACATTCCAAGCAGTACCCATCTGTTATTTGTTTCAACCAAGTGTCAACCCACCACAGCGTCAGCCATTGCTTTGTGAACTGCCATTTCAAAGCCTCCAATTTGTAAATTGGCTGGTGCAATCATGGTTTTTTGAAACCAGAGGAAACAATATCAAGAGAAGAAGGTAAAGCTTGGGAGGTGTGAGAGTCGGATCAGACTTGCTCTGTAGTCAGTCCTGATTGACAGGCAGGTACAGTCGGTCAATCACACATTTGACAAGGCTTAATGAATTCCAGTTTGGCCTGCTTTCCTCTAAAAGGGGCCGTCATTTTAATGAACATCATGTTGTACTGGAAAAAACTTGAGTTCATTCAACGCATGTGGAAATATTTACAGAGCTATTAAATCAGGAGAAACGTAGGGTCCTTTTCACTCAAACTTCTATACAACAGAGCGCTTTTTACCGCCAGTGGAGTAGCGCCCTGATGGGCATTGGAAAGAACGCAAGTTTAAGGCTCTTCAGCATTGGCTTCACCTTAAAGTCCTGTTGTCTATTTTCCATCCATCCTTCTTCATCCCCTTATCCAGGGTTGGGGTCTATTTTGATTTTTATAAATAGAATGTGATTTCAATTGGAGAAGTGATTTTTGAAATGATTTTCAAATTATTCAAAGGATCTGCAAAGAATAGTCATTGTGAAGAAAAAGTGGTCACCAAACACAGACGAGGCGCATTTATGTTGTGCACCACATGACCCTAACCCTGCAAAACACAGTTGAACCACATCCATTAGCCCACCGCAGCATTTCTGAGATATGTGCTACACCCATGAGGTCGCTAGTGATAGCAACATTAAAAGTTATAATAAAGAGATGAAATGCACACAAACACACACACGCACACACACATCTCTCCCTCCATCCTTCCCATTGTATTTTAACAGTCAGCAAACTGCACTATCCCTTCTCTCCCCTTCACTCTGATAGAAATGTGACCAAGAGTGCAAATTTGTTTCACACATTCCATCATATGCATACATACATCCAAACACACACTAATATTTCGTATTTGTGTTTTGTTGTTTCTCTAGATATAGATCATTGAAACTGTAGCCCTGCCCAAAACACAACTTATTGTTAAAGAAAGCACTCAAAAGTTCTGAAACTCATCAAACAGAGACGTCCAGACTTCCCTCTCTCCAGACACTTCCTCTAGCTCTTCCCGGGAGATCTCAAGTTGTTCCCAGGCCAGCCAAGAGAGGTATTTACTTATTTTTTTGTTTAATAGTAAATAACACCCTGCCCTCAGCTTCCCCTGTTTTTCTTTTCTGTTTTGTTTTGGAATTTTTTTTCGGGGGGGGAGTTGTCCCAAACTCATTGAGTATGAGTTTGCGACAGAGCCTTGTGAAAATTGATTTCACCTGAACCTCAGCACACCCAGAGGAGATGTGACCATTACTCAACTGTGTCTTTATGTAGAAAATTGTTATGAACTGCAGTTCTATCATTTCATTTATATATTTTTTTAAATTTGGAATTAAAAAACAAATTATACATATTCCACTGTGAGCCATGATATGATATGTAAACCTGATGGTGCTGTTAATTGCAGAAAAGGAATGATACAACCATGGATTTCATATTGACACATCATTTAAACCCTTCAGCTGAATATTCCATAACACAACAACAACATAATAGTTCAAAAATCCAAAAGGGGCAAACACGTAAAAAATCTCTCTACATGTTGATGGTGGTAAAAGAGCATTTCCAGTCACAAATGAGGAGAAGGTCTGTTAAACTACTTGAAGTGAATGGTTATCTATGTGTGCATGAAAAGGAGGCAGCCTGGTCTGTATGTCTCGGCTTGTAGCCAGTCCCTTAGAATCATATGGCGCCATCTACAAACACACACACACACAAACCTCCTTTTCCCCAGTAATGGGCCAAAGTGCTAGAGGCCAAAGAGCAGAGCAAACAAGCAAAGTGTTTTCCAGGAAAATGCTGCTGACCACTGGCAGTTGATGTCCATATTGGAGGCAGTAAAGTCATATGTCAGCCAATGAAGTTGATATTTAAATAAAGTTAGCATTTGTCAAAACAAATGGGAATAAATAAAGATCTGATCAAATTCTAATTTACTCAGTGTGTTTGTGTTGATATGAAATGTGAGAATTTTGGCTTTGTTTAAACACTGTAATATCTACATTTTTCTATCTATGTTAGTGTGTGTGTGTGTGAGTGTGTGTGTGTATGTGTGTGTCAGAGGGGATGTAGATGAGTTTTCTCAGTGCTGTAGGCGAATGGGCTGCGGTTGGCTGGCCTGACTGCAGACCGCTCTGTGGAAAAGAACGACTTTTTAAATTACTCATATATCACTGTCACTGTTGCACAGACTGGGGTGCTATGAACACATGCACACACACACACACAGACACACATATATACATGTACACACTTTCACACTTCTCACTCCTCCCCCTCTTCAATCAGCAAACTCAATCCCATGTTTACAGACATGCAAACGTGATTTTGCGATGCAAACCTAATCATATTCTTGTATGTACATACAGAGGGGCAAAATATGGCGATTTGAAGACCAACACTGAAACATTGTCTGTGAGAAGATGTAACTGATTTATAAACAAAATAAATACATGCATGTCAAGCCACAAGAGTAGGACTGCTGAATCATTAGCAGCTTGTGAGTCTCCTTCTCCACACTTCTCTCCTGCTCTCTGCTCACCATTCTCTTCCTCCTCCTCCTCAACTAACGAACTGGATCTTAATTGCTGGTAATTAAACTGCCCATGGCTTACAAAGCAGGAAAAGTGCTTGCAGCATATGTGTCGACAATAAAACACAGAGACATTACACCACCAACAGGGGTTAGATGGTTGGCATTCGGATGGATGTCACTTCGTTATCTCTAAGGGTTATTCCTCTCACTCAACTGCTAATTAAATTCTCAGGAGATATGGAGCATATGCAGAACGCCCACTCGATGAGCAGGAAAATATACACACCCACAGGAGAATGCACATATAGCTGTGCACTTCAGTGCTTGTTACAGTTGTTATTCAGCAGAGGGCGACAAAGGTTTAAAAAAAATGGTGTAAGAGGCAGTGGGCAGCTGGTCAATGTGTGGAAATTTATCCTTTTAGTCTGATATTCACATGTTGCTAATTCTGGCTAAATTTGAACAAAAATGAGTTGAACATGTTACTTTTTTGCAGCTCTATACAATTTTGTTCTCTTTTAGTTGTAGGAGATATCAATGAAGGCATAATCAGTTCACTGGCAGAGGAGATGACAACAATAGGTACCGATTGGGAAAGTTTCTCCATCTAAAAGTGAACTACAAACACTGCTTTTAGCTTCACAGAAATTTTATCAAATCAGATTAGGTGAGCTTTGGGGAGTCACTTGAAGAAGTCTCAACAACCTTTATCTCGCCATCACATTTACGTGTTGCAGTTCAATACAACCATTAATTTGACCGTTCGTTCATAAACCATACTACTTATCACTATATGGTTGCAAGGGAGGGAGGGGCAACTGACAGGTCACCAGTTAATCACAGGGCAGACCATTCACACAAATGAGTGTGTGAGTCTGTGCACTGCGGAAAGTTGCTGGAGCACCTGGAGAGAATTGTATTATAATGTATAGAGTAACTTCTGACTTTGTTATGCTACAGGAAGAGGTCCACAGTATGCTCTACAGAATATAGAAACATGCACAGCACATGTTGCTCACAATTAGGGTCCAGTATGGGCTTTTGTATAATAATACTACACCCAGACCATGCTGTCTACTTTTGTGTCAGTGTCAGTAACATCTTTCCTCATGGCTTCTCACATTTTGCAGTGAAAACAAATCGTTGTTAATCAGTTTGTTAATAAATTTTTATCTTCTACTTGAAAAATCCATATCAGTTTTGCATCTTTAATCCCCACCTTACTCTACTCAAGTTCTTGCTCTTATAACTATGACACCAAAAGTCCTCTAACCAGCGCTTCCCAGCTTCTTCTTTTTTTTTTTTTTTTTTTGCAGATGTTTTATTAAAAGCGTTTGAAATCCATTAGCATAATCTAGTCTGACCTGAGGGAAGAGCTTATTTCATCTTAAACCATGACATTTTCCTAAATTTACCCAATGATACCTCATCAAACTGTCCTAAACCTTAACCTCATGTTAACTTTTCTTACCATGACAAAAAATGTTCAGTATGCCTGGTCTTGATGTCATTTTTCCGTGCATTCATTGATCTTTTGCTTCAGATGGTTTAAAGATTTCAAACCAGTCTTTCAACCATTGTGGTTTTATAATGAGACTCTGCTTTCAGCGTACATTGATTTTTTGTCATTTCGTTGAAATAATCCCATGATGTTGTCAGAATGTGATTTACTATGTGACACAGGTATTATGAAGGTTTTTGTAACAACTAGTGCAATATTGTTGTTTCAATTTACTAAATTTAAAAGTAGAAATCAGTTTAAATAATTGTTTCTACTTGCTTGAAGATGTCTTCTTCCAGTTTTTATGAATCTGGCATTGACTACTACCTTGTAATGATCAATGGTTATATAATATGTATAACTAGGTCTCTCTAATGACGTACAGCAGAAAATACTTGATCAAAAATCAATCTGACATTGACCAATTCCAAAACAACAGTAACCGTAAAATACATTCTAATGGTGTTTTATTTACGATGTCCTCTGACCCTCTGCATTAGGGCTTTTCAACAAGAATAAAAAGTGGAGGCTTACATCACCAATAAAAATTCACATCAATGTGGTTTAAAATGCTCTCAAGTGTTGTTTTTTGCAAAATTTGAAATGAATTTTATGTCATTGTGATAACTATGACTCACCATGGCTGACAATTATACAAAAGCTCATTCCCTGATTATTGAAGGAGGAAACTGTAACCATCTCAGATTTCTTTAAAATGTATTTTCAATCAGATACTTTCAATAAAACTAAGAGATTAAACTTAATCCATGGGAAACACGTCTTTGCATTTAATTCTTTTCATTTTGAGTCAGAATTTAAATACTGAACATAATACCAGTTTTGTATACAAAAAGATATGCACCTGTACTTATATACTGTAAAAAGCCACAGACACAATCTTCATATTAATTTCACTAAACAAAACAGGAGAGAATATGGAGTGAATTTAAATTAGGAAAATTACTTTTCATCTTTAGGATATATTGTTGTATAACATGAAAACATTCATATTTCATTTTAATAATTTCATGTTGTTCATTCTTATCTGTGAGGGGAAATCAGGCACAAAAAAGAAAGGACTCTGCAGTTGGAGGTTTGCTGGAGTAAGAAGGAATGAACAATACTGGTGGTTTATAGAGTGGAGTCACCACCTGCTGGTGATTTCAAAGCACTGTAAAACTGACTTGTTTTTGTTTTTGTTTGTTTTTTTACTTTTATGATCCTGTTTTAGCTTTCACTTGCTGTTCTGATGGACGATTTGGTTTTGAGTTAAATGTTTTAACTTATGTCTGTTGTAAGTAGTTGGAGTGGAGATCCAGACTGGAATTGAAGTTGTTGTTGAGCAAACATTTTCATCCTTAAGATAATGCTGTTATATTATAAAACAAACACTTTATCTGGTGGATGAGGAAGCTAAACTATGTCTCACAGGAGCCATCTGTGTCTCAGTCATTATCATATTTTACACAATGTTACATGGGTCTGCACTGGTCTTTAGCAAGCACTTGCAAATCCTTAAGCGAGAGACAGTCCCCACTGCCATCAGCCAGACAGTGGCTCATGAGATGGACTAAATTTTCAATAGTGATCTACTGGACAATTTGAACCTTCCCATTGGATCAATCTGTGTATATATTTTTCAACATTCATCGTCAATCCTGAAATATTTGCAGAAATTACTATGATCTTGTTCTTTTATGCTCTTTTCTCTATTTTAGTTTACCTTCATTCCCATTCCTGTAGAACCTGTACAAATGGGAGGTGTTGCTGATCCAACCAGGGAAAAGTGGACATTCGAGAGTGAAAGTAAAGCACCTCTCATTCCAACACAGGCTGCTGAACCAAAGACTGCGCTGTCATCTTGGTGCACTCCACGAACATGACACGTGAGTATTGGTTCATTCACCGCAGGATTCAACAGTCAGCCTGTGTAATTGTAAAGGGACATCCTCCCAGGAGGCAGTCTTTCAAAGTCTTAGATAACGATAAAGATTTAATCAGTTATTTCGGAATGGACTCAGACAATATAACATTTAAAAGCTTTCTTTACACTGTGTGTCATGTACAAGCAGTGTCTAACAAAGGAATGCTTTTGAGCAGCATTGAAATGAAAAATATTTTTTTTACTTAACTGGATACCTGATATTAGGACCAAATCTGGATAACTGCAGTATCTCAATAAATTGTTTCATACAAGGCTAAATTAAAAGCAAAGCAAAGTGGGGAATGTCCGGAAGCTTCAGACATAATTGAACGCAGAAAATCATTTGCTTACATTATTACATGTGTTTCAGTTCAGTAGAACCCCTTTTGTGTTTCATCAAATACCCAGTTATCAGAAAGTAACATCATCATATTGTGGGGTTGTTGGTGGGAGCTCAACATATATCAGTGTTTCCCTTTTTTCAGGCCACACTTTCAGTGTGAAGGTTTGTCCATTTTGCATATATACTCAATTAAATAAAACCCCAACTCCTGTCAGGAGTTATATAAGTATAGATTTAACATCTTCATGAGCTTAGAAGGTGGTGCATCTCCTATGGGTGTGAGCCTGTTTTTACTCGTGTCTACCTTGGTCAGATTTCCCTCATGTGCAATACTTGGATAACAGAAGAGCAATCATATAGATTGCAGTGGTCACTTTTCTGCAATATTGAAAGTAAAGAGATCATAAGACACATTGCCTTCTCTGCTGTGTGTCGGGACCAGACAGACAAACTGGGACCCACAGAGCAGACCAGAGGCAGCGAGTAGCGAGCAGTAGTTTATTATCAGTCCAGGTTCGGTACACAGGCAGGCAGTCAGAATAGGCGGCAGTGCAAAAACACAAGGCAGGATCATAAGTCCAAAAGGCAGGTGAGGGTCAAAACCGGGAGATCAAAAACACAGGCACGTCTCGCTGACGTGAAAGGTAGGATTCGGCCCTTTTCTGATCTGGTCCAGGGACGTCTGGAGAAGGTTCTGTCGAGCCTGGGACCACATCCGTCAGCAACGGCGAACCATGGCCAGGGCGGACGGGACTCTGGCCTCCTCTTCCAGGCCGGGGAAGAGAGGTGGTTGATACCCGAACACACACTGGAACCGGGGCATGTCCAAGGAGGTGCAGGGGAGCGTGTTGTGGGCATACTCCACCCACATAACGAATTTGCTCCAGGAGGTGGGATTCCGGGAGGCGAGACAGTGGAGTCCCTTCTCCAACTCCTGGTTCAACCGCTCCGTCTGCCCATTGGTCTGAGGGTGGTGGCCAGATGTCAGACTGACAGTGGCGCTGATGAGCTGGCAGAATACCCCACAGAATTGTGCCTAGAACTGCGGACCCCAGTCAGACAGGACAATCCTGGGGAAACCAAAGACTCGACAAACCAGTGACATGAGCATTTCCGCTGTTTCCTTGGCGGAGGGAATCTTTGGTAACAGTATGAACTGTACCATCTTAGAGAAACGGTCAACCACCGTGAGCACCACAGTGTTACCGTCAGAGGGTGGTAGACCGGTCAGGAAGTCGAGGGAGATGTCTGACCAGGGCTGCTGTGGTACAGGGAGGGGTTGGAGGAGCCCAGAGCTGGGGGCGTTCTTGCTCTTGTTTTGTTTGCAGATGCTGCAGGCCGCCACATACTCATTGACATTATTCCTCATTCTGGGCCACCAGAACCTCTCACAGACCCGGGACAGAGTTCTGGGGGAACCAGGATGACAGGAGAGAACAGAGGCATGAGCCCAGGTAATCACAGGTCCCCAGAGGTTGGGGGTAACATATGGTTGATTGGGTTGTACCTCAGGAGGAATCAGAATCCCTTGGTTGGCTCTTTTAACCTGCTTCTCTATTTCTCAGGTGACACACCCCACGACACAGGTCTCAGGGATTACAGTCTCTGAGTCTCTAGGGAGGGGTTCTCCCTTGAACAGTCTGGACACAGCATCAGGCTTAACATTCTTGGAACCAGGGCGGTAGGTGGTAGTGAAATTAAACTGGGAAAAGAAAAGGGGCCCACCTGACTTGGCGAGGGTTCAGCCTTTTGGCTGCCCTGATGTATTTAATATTCTTATGGTCAGTCCAAACCAGGAACAGCTGTTCGGCCCCCTCCAACCAGTGCCTCCATTCCTCTTGGGCCAGTTTCACGGCCAGTAATTCCCGGTCACCAACATCGTAGTTCCTTTCAGGAGGGGTAAACCTGCGGGACAAGAAGGCACATGGATGGAGCTTGTTGTCCTTCTCAGATCATTGGGAGAGCACCGCTCTTGCCCCCAGGTCGGAGGCGTCCACCTCCACCAGGAACTGTCACTTGGGGTCCGGAAGGGTCAGTACCGGGGGGGTTATGAAGCTGTCCTAGAGGCGGTGGAATGTGGCTTCGGCCTGAGGTGACCAGCAAAACTGTACCTTGGAGGAGGTTAGTGCATGTAAGGGAGAAGCAATTTGGCTGAAGTTGCGGATAAACTTCCGATAAAAGTTTGCAAACCCCAGGAATTGCCGAACCTCCTTTCTGGACGAGGGTGTGGGCCACTCCTGGACTGCCCGCACCTTCTCTGGGTCCATGCTGACCCTCCCCTGTGACACCACAAACCCCAGAAAAGACACAGTGGAGACATGAAATTCCGTTTTCAGCTTTGACAAATTGTTTGTTGGCTAATAGCAGTTCTAAGACCTGGCGAACATGTCTTTGGTGAGTCTCAATGTCAGGAGAGAAGATCAGAATATCATCTAAGTAGACAAAAACAAACTTATTTAGGTATTCTCTGAGTACATCATTAACCAGGCTCTGGAAAACAGCCTGGTTGGTGAGTCCAAAAGGCATGACTAGATATTCATTGTGTCCTGTGTGGCTGTTGAATGCTGTTTTCCATTCGTCCCCCTCCCTGATACGGACCAGATGGTAGATGTTGCGCAGGTCGAGTTTAGTGAAGACTTTGGCCCCCTGAAAGAGGTCAAAGCCAGAAGAGATGATCGGGAGAGGGTACCTGTTCTTAACAGTGATGTCGTTTAGTCCCCGATAGTCAATGCAAGGGCGGAGAGACTTATCTTTCTTGCCCACAAAGAAAAACCCGGCCCCCGCTGGTGACGAGGAAGGCCGAATGATCCCCGCCTTGAGTGTCTCTCCGATGTACTCCTCCCTGGACTGACATTCTGGTGCCGACAGGGAGTAGTGCCAGGGAGTAGTTCGATGGAGCAGTCGTAGGGGACGGTGCGGGGGAAGTGAAGTGGCCTTGGCGTTGTTGAATACCTTTTTCAAGTTGGCATAACATGATGGCACAGCAGAGAGATCAGGAAACTCCCCCTCGTCTGCTTCCTCAGGCGAGGTGGTAACACCCCCAGAGTGGGACACTGGGGGACCTGGAAGGCACTGTGACTTACAGTTGCTCCCCCAAGACAGAATCTTGCCAGAAGACCAGTCTATGTGTGGGTTGTGCAAAGTAAGCCAGGGGTAACCAAGGACTAGTGGGTGCTGGGGTGCCTCAAGGAGAAAGAAGGTGATACGTTCAGAGTGTGTGTCGGGGAAAGTCAGGGTAACTGGGGAAGTGTGGTGAGTGACCAGATGCATCACATGACCGTGTAAGGCAGTGGCGGGTACGGGAGTCTCTAACAGGACAAAGGAGGGGTTAAGTTTCTGGGGTAGCCTGATGTCCATAAGACTGGCATCAGCACCTGAGTCTATGAGGACAGAGTGTGAGAAAGAAAGGGAGTCGGTAGATAGTGTGACCTGAGAAAACTGCCGGCAAACTCTGTTCTTACTGAGGGAGGTTCTTACCAGCACAGATGCCAACCAGGTAGGTCCGCTGTGGCGGATGGGGCAGTTTTCCAGGAAGTGTCCCAGTTGAACACAGTAAATGCACCGGCCGTCATTCCGTCTGTGTAGGCGCTCCTCAGGAGAGAGCTGGGCGCAGCCGATCTGCATGGGCTCCTCGGTCTTGCTACTGGTGTGGGTTGCAGGGACCAAGGGGTCTCTCGGCAAAGGTCTCCGGGCGGAGTTGGGGGCAGGCTGGGGATGAGCTGGGGCATCTCTGGTCCTGTCATGCTCCCATAGCCTCTTGTCGATCTTGGATGCCAGGGAGACCAGTGCATCCAGCTCGGAGGGCAGGTCCAGCGGGGTCAAATGGTCCTTGATGCGCTCCAACAGACCCTGGAAGAAGGCATCCGCCAGCGCAGGTTGATTCCAACCACTGTCTGCCGCTAGCGTCCGGAACTCAACGGCATAGTCCATGATGCTCCGCCTGCCTTGGCGCAGAGTTACTAGTGCCTTTGCAGCCTCCCGTCCTGGAGCCACCGTTTGAAAGATCTGCATGAAGGTCTTCTGAAACAGTGGCAGATGGCAGATCGGCAGTTCCATTCCGCGGTGGCCCAATCCTTGGAACATATAAAGCTCTTCATGGCCAAGCTCCATCATATATCAGAGAGCTCATAGTTCCCTGCTGTCCTAGTAGGCCACTCTGCTCTCTAGATGGAGGTTTACTTGTGGTTCCTAGAGTCTCCAAGAGTAAATCGGGAGGCAGATCTTTCAGTTATCAGGCTCCTCTTCTATGGAACCAACTTCCAGTATCGGTCGGGGGGGCGGACTCTTTAGCAATTTTCAAGACCAGGCTTAAACTACTACTCTTTAGCTATGCTGCTATAGGCCTAAACTGCTGGGGGAAGCACTGAGCATCTCTCTCTCTCTCTCTCTCTCTCTCTCTCTCTCTCTCTCTCTCTCTCTCTCTCTCTCTCTCTCTCTCTCTCTCTCTCTCTCTCTCTCTCTCTCTCTCTCTCTCTCTCTCTCTCTCTCTCTCTCTCTCTCTCTCTCTCTCTCTCCCCCCCTCCCTCCCTCCCTCCCCCTCTCTCCCTCCCTCCCTCCCTCTCCCTCTCCCTCCCTCTCCCTTTTTCTCCCCCTCTGCCCCTTGCATGTGCTGACATACCAACAACCATGCTTCTCCGAAATCCCTGTTTCTCCCAGTTCCAAGCATGTATACTGTATTTACTAACCAAGTTTTCCCGAAGTCTCTGTGTCTCCCAGTTCCTCTCTTCTCTCTCCCTGTCCTCATCCTGCAGGTGATGAATCATCGTCATCCCATGTTCCTGCAATGTCTGCAATGTGTTGTTGGCAACTCTCCGATAGCTGTTGCCTTACTGTGGAAACACGAACCCAGATCAGGAACAACTTCTCCAGTGGTCTCTGCTGGGACTCTAACCAAACCTTTACCTGGATCAGGTGGCCCGGAATGGGATGAAGGCAGACTTACACCAGCATTTGTCACCCAAACCCTTTACTCTGCTGACAAATACTACTTTGACTGAGCTTTCAGAGCTTTGGAAACGGTAGGAAAACACAATATCACAGGAATAAAAATAAAACACATCAGTTTAAACACCATTATGTTTCCCTCTCTGTCTCTTTCTGCTGCTCAAGAGAAGGCCTGAAGCAAACCTATGTCTTGAAAATTCAGACTGATGTCTGTGTTTGTTGCCCAATCTCCCCCCAGTTCCAGGCATCTTCTTCTGTTTATAACAAATTTTAAAATCATAGTTCAGAAGCACTTATTGATCAAATGTGATTAATTTCAGAGATGGGAATTCGAGTTTGCAACTCAGACTCGAGTGGCACTTAAATCGCACACTTCAGAGACTTCAGACTTAACTTGGAACCGTACTGAAAAGACTTCAGATTCGACTCGGACTTGTGAACAATCATTATGTTTTCTTTTTCTGGCGTATTAAAATTGAGGGAATTTGAAATGCCTGACGAGGTTAATGTCACTACCTCCTTTTTGTCAGGGTAACAACCATATTAGGCATCGGGTGCACGCCTCACACACTCGTTCCTCAGATGAGGGTAACTATGGCGACCGGCACACCTGCAGCTGCTTCTGTAATGTTACCCTTTGTAATTACGTTTGGTTATAAAAACTTTAAAACAGATGGCATCGACATCAACAAAAGAAGCGCAGACTGCAAAGTCTGTGGTACCAAAATTAAGGAGGCTAGATCAACTACTTCAAATTTTATCAGGCACCTGAAAACTCACCTGGATCGGTAACTTACGTTAAGTCACATTAGCGCATATGGACGGTTAGCAAACACGTTTAGCTTAGCATCAGCTATGTAACGTTAAATTAGTTTGCTACTAGCTTTGTAGCTGAATATTTGAAAAGATGAGTGAGTGTTGGTTTGCTTGTCACAGTTGTTTGCATTGAGTGCCGTTGACATGACGTAAAAAAAAGGACGGGTAACATTACGTTCAGCTGCCACCATCTACTGGCTAACGTTAAACAGAGAAAAATACATAGTTATACTGGCAGTTTACATGCAGGTTACAGGTTTATTGTTGACCACGTAACGTTAATGTTACAGGTTAATCAGGTTACCATTACACTAGGGGATAGATAGATAGATCCAGTAATTTTAGACTCCGACCTGAACTTCAACAGCCACATTAAATCAATAACATCAGCAGCTTTTTATCATCTAAAAAACATTGCCAGTATCAAAGTAATAGTGTCTAAACCAGACTTGGAGAGACTAATCTATGTGTTTGTCTCCAGCAGGTTAGACTACTGCAACGGCCTGCCCACTGGATTCTCTAAACGAGCTGTAAGACAGCTGCAGTACATCCAGAATGCTGCTGCTCGAGTCCTGACTAGAACCAGGAAATACGACCATATTATACCAGTGCTCAGGTCTCTCCACTGGCTTCCTGTCGCTCAGAGAATAGACTTTAAAACAGCTCTGCTTGTTTACAAGTCTCTTCATGGTCTAGCACCAAAGTACATTTCTGACATGTTAGAGCCATATGAAACATCTCAGGCTCTGAGAACCTCAGGGGGTGGTCTCCTGGGGGTACCCAGAGTGAGGACTAAACATGGTGAGGCTGCGTTCCAGTTTTATGCTGCTAAAATCTGGAACAGTCTTTCAGAAGATGTGAGACAGGCCTCAACTCTGACAACATTTAAATCCAGGCTGTAAACAGTTCTATTTAGGTGTGCATATGACAACTGAAAGTATTTTATCTGCGTTTTTTTTTTCTTTTAATTTACTCAATTATTATTTTATGTTCTATGTAATGAATTTATCTGCCTTTTTGTTTGTTTTTAATTTTTGGCATGTGTAAAGCACTTTGAATTACCCTGTGTACGAATTGTGCTCTATAAATAAACTTGCCTTGCCTAGATGATAGAACACTCATTACAACCAGAAGAGACATTAGACTATTATTTTTTAGAGACTTGAGACTTGACTTGGATTTATGACCAACGACTTGAGACTTGACCAGGTCTCACCCCACAAAGACTTGAGACTTGACTTGGACTTGCAAAAAAATACTTGTGAACATCTCTGATATAGATATATATATATATATATATATATATATATATATATATAAACGCTGCCTTTCTGTGTGGAGTTTACCTGTTCTCCCCGTGCCTGCGTGGGTTTCCTCCCATTGTCCAAAGATATACATGTTTAGGTTGATTTGTGACTCTATATTGCCCGTAGGTCTGAGTGTGGGTGTGAGTGGTTGTTGGTCTCTGTCTGTCTCTGTGTGTTGGCCCTGTGATGGACCAGTAACCTGTCCAGGGTGTACCCCGCTCTCACCCAATGTGAGCTGGGATTGGCTCCAGCACCCCCTGCAACCTGGAAACGGAAAAGCGGTAGAAGATGAATGAATGAATCATTTATTTCTAACCACAACAATGCTTAATATTGTACCTGAAAATCTAATCATTCATCTGACCCAACTGCAGTAGTTACATTACCCTGAGGCTAATATCAGAGGGAGTTGCTCATTATATTGGGTACAGCATGAACTTGCATTTGAAGTATGGGATATCAGATATTACAGCCCTTATCTACCCATAAAATAAAAAAAGGGCTTTGCCTTTGTTAGTGTAGCGAAGCTGGGTTCACTGGGTTAAGAATTAACCCAGTGAACCAAACGGCAGGTCAGACAGAGAAGAAGCAGTTCCTTTTTTTTTTTTTTTACTGGTTTTATCATGACATTATTACTTTGGTAACTTTAATATTTGCAAATATATTAAAAGGACTATTTCATTGCAAATACAACGAAGCTAATGTCTGAGCTGTTTCCTTACCAGACACTTGGTGTTTTCAGAATCAGACTTCAATCCTTAACTCAGCACTAAGTATCTCCTAAGGAGGAAAGCAACACCAACCTTAAATTTATCATGCCTGCGTCATGCCCATTCATTCATCTTTCAGCTCTCTACATTTTAGAATTCATATTACTGGACAGATGATCTTCTCTGTGGATTAAAAAACAAAAAAAAAAAATTGTCATGGTTATGGAAAGACTGTGTCACCCTACAATAAAGGCTGCATAACCACATACCTATCAGACGCTCAAAAATTGTCCTGAGTCATCAGTAATCGTGTGCGGTAACCAACAAGTGCATTTTGAGATAAAATAATGCAGAAAATACAGAACCTAAAAAATAAATTAGGAGAGAGACATTTAATCAGAACTTAACATATCTATATAATGCAGAACATGCTGGTCAGATGACCATCTCAACAGCTTTCAATCATTCAGGCCTCTATGGTAGAGTGACTTAAGTCCAATAAAATATCTGCTTAGAGGCCTGAATGTGGTTGTTCAGACAGTTCCCATCCAATCTTACTGAGTAAAGTGTCTGCCTGTAACAAGGCTTTCGATAAAGTACTGAATAAACATGCTTTCACTTTTTCACTATGAGTTATTGATTGTATATGACTAAAGAAGAATAAGAATAGAAAATAAGAATACTAAATAGTAAAACTATTCTATATAGTGAATCCGAAGTCTCTGTATCTTTTGATAAAGAGGAGTCCAGCGTTGACAGTGACAGATCATATGTGCAAATCAATTATTAATTTGTACAGGAACATCATCACTTATTTTACTTCAACAGTCACTTCACAAACAACATCAGTGCTGAATTCATAACAAAAGTATAGACTTGGAAATCAACAAATACTATGAAAACATAAATATAAAAATACAGCTTCAGTGTATTTAGACACCTGTTCAATGTTGATTATTTTAGCCTACAAAGTGATAGATTGAGTTATTTTAGGGAAAGTGCTGAAAAATATTCAAAATCATTAAAGTTGGCCCCGTTGACAGCAGCACATCACTCAGCGCCTCTGTGGCACAAACAGCTGCTTCCCTAAACTGGCAGTGCACTGAATCTACTGAAGGGAATATACCTATTATACAGTAGATAAGCAAGATACAAAAACAGAGAAATAAGGCATTGTGAGACATCAGACATCCAGCAATCCTCATCTGGGGCCTTGTGGTTTACCTGGTTTAGGTTTCTAGTATTTGTGGTATAGACGTAAAGGGATGTTGATCTAAGGATGCGGTTCTTTCTTGGAAGGAGTGGTTTATTCCACTCAAATGAAGACTAAAATCTCTTATCTAATGTATTTTTTTGTGATTTTGGGAGTTTGGAAAACTAGCGAAGATGGGTGAATACCAGGAACAGAGTTATGGTGAGTGATCCAAGGGGATGTCTGGGGTTACAGTTTTGCTGACGAGCCTGTTGGGACTATATGCAAATAAGCTTCTCTGTTTTAGTAGTTATGGTTTTTATAATGGTTGCCAGATCATATCTAATTTGTCAATCACTATAGGATTTCATGCAATTTTTTTTTTTCTTATGTACTTTTTTTTAACTTTCTATTATTGTTTTTTTGTCATCTGTCAGGAAGGCAAATCGAAAATCACAGAGTAACCCACAACATATGGTTCAACACTACCACTCAGGAAAAGGAGCAATAATACATGACTCAGTTTTTTGATTCCTACAGGGACAATGGCAGCTTACCCATCTGGATAACAGCACAAAGACAGGTTCATTTAATGCATTTCTTTGGTCTCCATGTGCCAAAAACTAAATTTTATGCATGTATGGTTGTTTTCTTGCTGAATGACTCGCAAGTGTTTTTGAGGAACTACTTTTCTTCACTAAAAAGTGCCCTATTGTTTTCCAGGGGCTGAAAGTGGGGTCGCTGCATTTCTCAGGGACAGCACCTTCAAGAGCGAGACTGTGACAGTGAGGCAGGTAGAACCTTATGTCTATAATTTTTCCGATGAGAAAGACTGGTGACTGAGCATTGTCAAAGTGATTGATGAGTGGTTCCACCAGCAGGACCTATACTTTGTCACGCTGTACTTTGGAGAACCAGATCTGGCTGGACCAGATTCCCCTGAACGGCAGGAGATGCTCCAGCAAGTGGAGTACTATAGGCTATATTAAGGACAGGATCCATGACCATGGTCTCACAGACCAGTTCAATGTTATAACTGTTGATCATGGTAAGAATACAGTTCTGCAGGGTGAACTGATTGATAAGATCCTTCCTTGATCCCTCACTTCAGCTTCAGAGACATCAAATTCCAACTGTTGGATTATGATCCTGTTGGGATGTTGCTTTCTAAAGAGGGGAAGCTGGAGAAGGTATACCAAGCTCTGAAAGGAAGCCAACCTCACATTCATGTATATAAAAAGGAAGAGGTACCAGCTAGACTGCAGTACAGTGAGCACCCTAGACCTCTGCCCATCATCCTCATCACTGACCCTGGATAAATTATCAGTGGGATGAACTTTGCACTCTGAAGAGCTCTGTATATTTAAAGCACAACTTGGTGCTCCTCAGATGTACTTAAATCTTTTAGACTGATCACACCTTGGTTTCCATTTGCAGGTGCTTTTCATTTAAAAGTCATCACACAATATTATCACATGATCAGGGAGTGTCATTAGTTGCCTAAAATGTGTCATCGTCAAAAATGTGCTAGTTTGACCTTGATTTTCAACACTGTCATGAACTGAGCAGGCAGGCTGCGCACCCACAAAGCAGAGCTGAGGCATACAGTTATCAAAAGACAGTTTAACCCAGAAAAAGGGTCGGTACACAGGGAGTCAGTCAAACCAGGCAGAAGTACAAAATCACTAGGCAAAAAACAGGAACCAGAATCTTAGAAAGTACACGAGGAAAACAAGCCGGAACCACACACACGCACACACGCACACACAGACACGCACACACACGCACACACGCACACGCGGGCCAGAGTTCTGCAGATACCAGGATGACAGGAGACAAGAGAATTATGAGCCCAAGAAATAACAGGACCCCTAAGATCAGGGGTAAAAAACAGTCTATTCTCAGGTACCGTGGGAGGGATGTCTACTCCTTGAATGGCAGCTGCAACTCTGTCTTCAATCTCCCAGGTTATACCTCCAATAATGCAGGAATCAGGGATAATGGTGGATTCTGTGGACCTTTCTCCAGAGTCTTTAAACAATCTTGACAAAGCATCAGGTTTAGTGTTCTGTGAACTAGGTCTGAATGATAATGAAAAAAATTAAATCTCGATAAAAAGAGAGCCCACATTGCTTGCCTGGGGTTTAATCGTTTGGCTTACCTTATGTACTCTAGGTTTTTATGATCGGTCCAGATCAGGCACGGTTGCTCAGCTCCTTCCAGCCAATGCCTCCACTCCTCCAGAGCCATCTTGATGGCTAATAGCTATCAGTCCCCCACATCATAATTCCTCAGAAAATTTACGTGAGAGGAAAGCACAGGGATGTAGTTTATTGTCCCTCACTGACCTTTGGGAAAGAATGGCCCCTGCTCCTAAGTCAAAAGCATCCACCTACACCACAAACTGCAGAGATCGGTCAGGAAGAGCCAAAACCGGGGCTGAGATAAAGCACTCTTTAAGTCTGTGGAATGCAGCATCCGCTTCTGGGGACCAGGAGAACTGTAACTTAGAAGAGGTGAGAGCATGCAAAGGTGAGGCAACTTGACTGAAGTTCCTAATGAATTTCCTGTAGAAATTAGCAAACCCCAGGAAGCGCTGCACCTCCTTCCTGGAGGTTGGATTGGGCCAGTCCTGAACAGCTTGGACCTTGACAGGATCCATGCTGACCTGTCCTTCAGATACTATCAGACCGAGGAATGATACGGTTGACACATGAAATTCACACTTTTCAGCCTTGACATACAGATGGTTAAAGCAATTTTTGTAACACTTTACAAACATGCTGAATATGGGTCTCAATATCGGCAGAAAAAAAAAAATAAAATAAATCTAAATATCATCCAGATATACAAACAAACTTGTTTAGATAGTCACGTAAAACATCATTCACCAGAGCTTGGAACACAGCAGGGGCATTAGTCAAACCAAAAGGCATTACCAAGTACTCATAATGTCCAGTGGGAGTGTTAAACGCAGTCTTCCACTCGTCCCCCTCTCTAATCCTGACTAAATGATATGCATTACGGAGATCAAGTTTGGAGACTACGTTGGCACCCTGCGAAAGTTTAAACCCAGTGGAAATGAGGGGGAGAGGGTACCTGTTCTTGACAGTTATCTCATTAAGTCCTCTGAAATCAATACATGGACGGAGTGTCTTATCCTTCTTACCCACAAAGAAAAAACCTGCACCTGCGGGAGATGAAGACAGTCTAATAATGCCTGACTTGAGCAGAGTTGATGTATTCTTCCATGGCCTGATGCTCGGGAGTGGAGAGGGAGTAAAGGCATCCTCGAGGGGGTGTGGTACCTGGAAGAAGGTCAATGGTGCAGTCGTAAGGGCAGTGAGGAGGAAGAGAGGTGGCTTTGGCCTTGCTAAACACTCGTTTAAGGTCCAGGTAACAATCAGGGACAGATGACAGGTTGGGATACTCCTCCTCATCCAAATCCTCATCCTCCGGTGAAGTGTAGACCCCATCCTGAATGGGCTCCCTCACGACCGCCAGGCAGCGTGACTTGAAGTTCTCTCCCCAAGACAGGATCTCGCCAGTGGACCAGTCAATGTGAGGGTTATGTTCAACTAACCAAGGATAACCTAGCAAGACTGGGTGTTGTGGTGCATCATAAGCGTAAAAAGAGATGTCTTCAGTGTGAGAGTCAGTAAAGGTGAGTGTAACGGGTGAAGTGTGGTGAGTGACTACATACAGGAGACGCCCATCCAAAGCAGTGGTGGGCATGGGTGAATCTAAAGTTATGAGGGAAAGCTGAAGCTTGTCTATCAGGGACTTGTCCATGAAGCTGGCATCAGCACCTGAATCCACTAATGCTGTGTGACAAGAATGAGATGCATGAGAAAGAAATACCTTAGTGTACTGCCGGTGAGACCTGTGCTTACTGAGGAGAGGACTTACCAGCACGGAGTTTCTGGGGAATGAGCCTTGGCGACGGACAGGACAGATACTCAGGAAGTGACCCAGGTGGGCACAGTAGATGCAACAACCCTCATTGCATCTGCGGAGACGTTCCTCAGGTGATAGACGTGTGCAGCCAATCTGCATAGGTTCCTCAGACTCATGTGCAGTAGTGACAGGTTTTACCAAAGCAGGTGCCTGAGGTGGTAATGAGGGCCCAGGAGGGATGAATCCCTGGCGAGCAGAGACAGGATGAGGCCTCATCCTCTCTCGTTGGAGCAGTCTTTTGTTGATCCAGGATGCGAGAGCAATGAGGGCCTCCAACTCAGAAGGCAGATCCAAAGGGGTAAGGTGATCCTTTAAACGTTCAGAAAGTCCATTTAAAAAAAAAAAAAAAAAAAAAAAAAAAACAACCCCAACTAAAGCCAGTTGATTCCACCCACTGTCAGCAGCTAACGTACGGAAATCGATGGCATAGTCTGACACACTTCTCCTACCCTGGCATAAAATGACAAATGCTTTGGCAGCCTCACGACCAGGAGTGACAGTCTGAAAAATCTGAGTCAGAGTGTTAGTGAAGAGTGGAAGAGAGTTACAAATTACTGAGCGACGATTCCACTCAGCAGCGCCCCAATCCTTGGCCCGGCCGGTCAAATAAGACAAACGCCACTTTGCTTCTATCAGTAGGGAAAGAGGAAGCATGAAATTCAAAGTGAAGTTCGCACTGAGTGATAAAAGGTCGACAGTCACCTGACTCTCCAGAAAAAACGTCACGGACTGGATAGACGCAGGTGTTGGCTTTCAGTTGAAGAAACAGTTGATGGCAGCGGATCTGGAACCTGAGATTGTGAGGTAGGTGCAGCAGCGCCCTCCTCAGTAGAAGCCATGGGGTTGCGGTTCTGTAGACAATCTGCGAGTTGATTCTTCCGATCAGTGAGATCAGAGAGAAGAGTCTCCTGACGCTTGTTGGTCTCAGTCAGTTCATGTTGGAGCCAAGCCAACTGTTCGTCCTGTATCTGAATACGCTGAGCTTGGACTCTCAGAGCACCACAAACTAGGTCAGCATGGTCCATGTTCTGGTCGGATCGTTCTGTCATGAACTGAGCAGACAGGCTGTGGACCCACAAAGCTGAGCTGAGGCATACGGTTAGCAAAAGACAGTTTAATCCAGAAAAAGGGTCGGTACACAGGGAGTCAGTCAAACCAGGCAGAAGTACAAAATCACTAGGCAAAAAACAGGAACCAGGAATCAGAATCTTAGAAAGTACACGAGGGGTCAAAACACGAGGAAAACAAACCAGAACGCTGTGACAAAGACACGCTGGGAGAGGGGGGTAAAAATACACACAGGGAGAGGGGATAATGAGATACAGGTGAAAACAATGAACAATCACACACACAGGGAGTCAAAACACTGAGAATAAACACAAACAGGAAATGAGGGGATCCAAATAAAATAAAACAGGAAGTGGAAAAAGTAAAAACAACTTGACGGGACATGACAAACACAGTTTTTACCTCTGAACAACACCAATGGAGAATAAGGCTTTCATAATGAAGTCATGACATGAAAGCCTTCTTCAGGGCAAAGGGGCCTGACTTCCAGAAGAGTATGATGCTAGATCCCTTTGACATGGTTGATGTGTATCCATTGATGTGCCACCTACTGGGTATAATCCCAGAGATCCATGATGGTCACTTGGACAATACCAAAAACATGCTGGTCCCCAAGAAAAACACAGCAGGAGACAATGACGGTAAGGGAGAACTTGTCCTATTCACCGATAGAAAAGTATCTCTACAACAGTTTAAAACTAAAATTATCAAAATTGTTGCAGCGGATTAAGACAAATCATCTTGTACAATACATGGAGCCAAAACCTGGTGCCTACAGTACTCTTGGTGCTACTTCAAACAGCTCAGCTGTAGATTTTTCTTGGTGCATAAAAGCTAATAGCAATAGCAATAGTCTGTGTATAATGCTATGTGCTCCATGGCCATAGGTGGCAGCATTTCACATCTCTGCCCCCCCCCCCCCATCATTTTTTTTACTTGCCAAGAGCTTTCTGCAGCAGTAGAAAGCTTTGATGCTAGCTATGAAGCTGTTCTACTTTCTCCAGTGTAAGACTGTCAGCAATTGGATGCTGCACAAACTCACATAGCATCTACTGCCACAAGATGGTACAGGGCAAGGCTAGTGGGTTGGCATGCTTATTTGTAGATGTAGGTGTTGACATCATCCATTTGGCTTTTCAAGTCACAGGGCTGAAAATCTTGAACAACACTCACTTTTTAATTCTTTTTTGCTTTGTATTGTTTTTAAAATAAATCAACAAAGAATGTATTGGTCAGTAGGACTTAAATGGATATTTGCTGAGTGAATAAATATTGTGATACCTGAACATTTATTTGCTGGAGCTTCCTATTAAACTATATTCTGCCTTTCATTCAATCATTTTGGACACCTTTATTCTCCTCTGCATTCTCTGTGAAGTACAATATACTTTATATCAGAATGCATTCAGCCCCCATGCTGTGTGTGAATAATCTTTGGTAATGTATTTATCTAGCTGTTTTTCTCTTCAACTGTGCACACAACACACACACAAACTGTGCTCGGTTAGATTAGTCTGATCAGTTATAAAGGTGTAAGTCCGTCACCATAAAAGAAAAGAGAGACTTATTTAAGTGTCCTCTAATCAAATGTGAGGCCAAACACTTAGTATACACATGATCCCAGAGGTGATGGCAAAAAACACTCAGAGATATTTTTTTGTGTAATGTCATAGCATACATATTCTTTGTACAGAAATTACAATTTATATTTTCAAAATCTTGTGGTTATGTTTATATATATATAGAGAGAGAGAGAGCAAGTGAAAGACACTTGTGTGAATTAAAAAAAAGTTTTTTAATTTTAAGCATTACTTTATTTTATCATAATAATAAATAAATAACAACATTTCATATAAAAAAAAATACTTTGTTGCACCAGAATATCTCATTCAGGCACTGTCTAAGCATCTTCTTCTTCTCAACATTGATTGGTGTTGCATAAGTAAATTCTAATACCAAATTCTTTTTGTCAATTTCCTCCATATGTAAATTTTGTAAATATCATGAGGATAACATTGTTGTTACGTGTTATTCCTAGGTATCCAGGTGGTTTTAAGATTTAACAAAAATTTTAAAAAAGCGCAGTACTTTTTCACAATATCGGGTCATTCTAGCGATCTTGAGCAAAGTAGATAAAAGGACAAGTATCTTGAAGAAAATACGACAGCGGAATGTTGCAGATACATAGCAGGGACCCCGTTGAAGAGTAAGTGTTGACATTTTAGAGCAGGCCATCTGCATACTTCCATACTGACCCTCTGTCAGCTTTTATGACTGTATTAAAAACACAAGAATTGAGGCCTCCTTCAAAGACATTTTGAAGTCAGATTTAAAACTCCAAGAATCAGATACTGTTCGTTTTAAAGTGTAGATGTCAAAAATTATTTTATAAATTGGGATTGGCTCCAGCATGCCCCACAACCCGGAAACGGGAAAGCAGTAGAAGATGAATGAATGGAAGATGCCAGTAATCTATGGTTTGAGGTAAATGCAAGGTGTAAGTGCACTTTACATGATCAGACGCCATGGACTGGGTTCAGCTGCAACACCTGAATTCTTAGATTCAAATAAATACTGTGAATGACATGCTGCACTTAGATCTAAGTCTAATATCCTCCTAAGACCCTCTGTAGTGGACATTAGTTTTTCTTTGATTCCTCGATTACTTTCGGACGCACCTGACGCAGAGATAAAACATTCAAACATGCAGAGATTTCCTTTCTGGATGTTCAAATGTTTTATGTTTGACGCCAGTGATGCCCTGTTGTCCACTGCAGTGCATGTGTTATAACATTTTAATAAAGTTATAGAAAGGTTTGCCGGGTCAATGTGTTCAAATAGTAAAACTAATGGCTGCAGCCAAATTCCCGTGAAGCAGCGGGGCCGCTGTCACACGGCGGAGGAACAGCGCCCTCTTGTGGCTCCACCCCCAACACAGCTGTCTGAGCAACAACAACAACAACAGCAACAATAGCGGCGCAGCACGGAAGGAAAGAAGACCTGCCACAACTGAACTGACATTTCAGGAGACACAACCACACTGCCGCAATAACACCACCGTCTACAAATATTTCCCCTCTTTCACTCGGGACTGCGTGTTCACTGACTGCGCCCCGCCGCCCCCGCTCGGTAATCCCGCTGTTTTCAAAGCAAGAAGGCGAAGTGGAAAGGATGAAGAGTGGTCCGCGCAGCCTTCGGGACAACTCTGCAATGCCGCCGGACTCACCGGTAATACCTTCGTTTTAGGCGAAAGGGAAATATTTGGCTTTCAGCTCGAGTGCAGGCGGGGTGCAGTCTTTAAAATGCAAGCGGGAACAAAATGGAGTGTAGTTAGCTTAGAAGTTGTGTGTTGTGTGTGTGGTTCCGACGCTTCGACTGCGTGTGGTTGAACAGTTTTGTTGTTGTTGTTGTTTTGTTTTGTTTTGTTTTGTTTTTTTGCTCAGCAGAGACTGATGGAACAAAATGAAACCGCTCCGCCGAGAGAAACCGGATTTCTAACGCAGCTGCTTTTGGAATAAAAACACACAGCGTCTGCCTAACTGTAACATTATATTATTAGCCATTAGCCACAAAAGTAAAAAAAAAAAAAAGACCTGACATTATAAAATGACCGACTCGGGAGATTCTGCGAGTGTTCCCGGTACCTCCGGCCTCAGCAGCGGGACCGGGCTGACCCTCGCCAAGGGCAGGGGGCACCATGTTGCGGTCAGGAATCTGTCCTCCCCGACTCCACCTGGGAGACTAACGTCCCTGAGGACAAGGGACTTGACGCTGGGGGGACCTTTGAAAAAACCAAAGGTAATGCCTCACACACTAAAGAGGGGGACTATATTACCAGTGAACAATGACTGATTATTAAAATTTACAGATGACTCGTTTAGAGGTAATTGATACAGTCACGAATCAAAGATTATTTTTATTTCATATATCCCGTAGCCACAGTTTTGCAGCCAATGTGGATTTACAATCCGGTTCCCTTCAGAGGCAAGAGAAATCCACAGACTAGGGTGGATGTAAATCCTGGGGCTAAAAGAAGTCAGAATGCATTGAAGTCCATTAAAAAATGGCCTTACTTCCTACTTGATTTATTCCCTTAGTGAACAGTTAGTGTCTAGTTTCAAGTCTTCTTCAAGACCGCATGATAGAATTTCTTTTTATTTTAGTGTAGAAAATTGGCTTTAAAGCAGCGTATGCGATAAGACGTAGCTCATGTGTGATTGACAGACTGTTAGGACATACAGAAATCTGCCCAAGAGCACAAAGCAGTTCCGATCCTACCCTGACTCTTACACTCAGCCCAACATTCTCCAAATGTGGTTTCTGTTGCTTTAGGGAAAAAAAACAAAACAATACAAAGATTTATTACCTAATTGATTACCTTTAAAATGGCAGTTCACTAATGGGTGACGTCACGATGGGTTGAATCTTGGAGGAAAAAAGAAAAAAAAAGGAAGTCTGTAAAAGGCTTTGTATACAAGTGTCAAAAATATGTTTCAACTGTCTAAATTAATCTGTTAGGATTTCCTGTAGAGGATCAAAATGTGACAAACTTTGTCTTTCAAATGTGCTGAAAGCCAATGACAATCATAACAAGGTTCATTGCCCATGGATATTTATTTTATAAGCAATCCCAATAAAAGGTTTGTGCATAAATATTTGCCAGGCGTGTTAACTAACCTATTGCACAATCATGCCATGTACGTTTTTAGTTGGTCTGCAGAAAAACAGATCAAGACAGCATAATCCAAACTGACAGATGCAAGATTTATAGTTGCATGCAGCGTGTGACAGGTTATGTGTTCCTATTTCGAAGAACTATACAAATATGAAGATATGTTTCATTGTTATGTTCTTATTTTATTACATTTATTATCCCATTGACATACAACTAACCCTACTTACCCTGATCCCAGCAAACTCCTAATCATGACTTTACTTAATTCCAAACAATATATCATTTGATTTATTGAATAAATCTCCCTGGACAAAAAAAAACCAATTTGTTTGTTTGTCCCTTGTTTCCTACCATGTACTATTCCTTAGCACATGTTTGTACTAATGAAAGGGTGACATTTAAAATGAGCAGCACATAAGTAACATCCATTACTGAATCTAGCAGTAAAGCAATAATAGCAAACTAAATACACTGTTTGCTAGATCTGTCTCAAAGTTCAATAAGGAAAGACTTTGTATTAACAGTGTTTATTTTTTATTTTATTTATATTTTATCAAAAGAAGACCTTCGAGCCGAATGTCCATGCTGTAAGGAAGAGCAAAAATGAGTGAGTGAATGTGAATAAGATGTTTCCAGTCTCCTGTCTCATACTGAAAGCACTGCAGAGTTTATGCTATCAGTGTGTTATGTTTACATTGTGTCAGACTCTTCTTCAGGTTGAAGGACAAGATAAATGCAGGTCCAAAGAAGGAAAGAAGAGATAGGGATGATAAGAGAGGACCAAGGGAGAACAGAGGAAAGAGGAGAGAGAGGCCTCAGACCATTCAGTCTCACTCCATCTTTGAATTGGGTCCTGCTGACACCGCATGCAGAACAGGTGCTCATACTATTTTCTTTTTCACTGAATTTGGGCACCAGAGGTCCAGTTACAGATGGTGAAATAGGTTGACAGTTTCCTTCCTTCTCAATATACCCCTCTGTTCAGGCTGGCGTGCTACTGCAGACTTGCAGGACTCAACCACCTCTCCTGTGTGTAAACTTGTGAAGAAAGAGAGGAAACATTCAGAGGAGGATGAAGATGACATCCTCAGGAAACTGCAGAGGGATGATGTGAGTACTTCCTGCTGTACTTGAAATTCTTACTAGATTCTTATCTCATCTGACACCGCAGGCATCTTAAGTTCTGATTGACTGGTGGGCAGACCCAAGGTATTTAAATTATGGGATTTAGACAAGGGCAGCCAGCCACCGAGTCCAGTTGCCCTTGATTCACCATTTTGGTATAACCATGACCTGGAGGCTACATCCTCACTAGTTTGTTTCAGTTTTAAAACACATCTCTTTGGCCATTTTTAAGCCTGGTGTCCATGCTGTGGAGTCCTGAGTCCGCTTAAACAAGGTTTTGCAATTGTTGCTGACCTGATTTTAGTCTTAAAACTTCACAGTGATATTTTAGTCTGGATGAGCAGAAACAAAACGTTTTGGAATTAATGATGCACATACCAACGTTGCCTCCTGATTGGGTCTTCAATCACATCTATCAATGGTGAATACAGCATAGAGAAGGATCTGCAAGTGCTGCTGACCTTGTTGTCTGTGATGCAGTTAAATTCTGGAATGAACTAGTTGTTTATTATCCAACAAGGCCAGGCTTATTTCACATTTAACACTTAATGGCATATTTGGATCTGTCAATGACGCAACACACCAAAATGAGGCTTTCTCTAATTTTTATGGTTGTTAATATTGAGTTACGTTTTTATTTGTTTATTTATTTATTTATTTATTCTGTTTGAAATGCAAACACAAAGCTGCTGTTTGTTACTCTCCACTTGAGCTGATAATAAAGTTCTGTGGGTTTGATTGTTAGCTGTATAACATTATCTTGATACACCATCCCTTAGCTTAATTAATTTTGTGATCCATGGCAATAATCACCCTCTTAAGCTCGTTACTATTACATGTTGCAAACACAGTTTACAGATGATCCAGATCTCAGGAATGATGCCAGGCTGAAACCCATCCAGCTGCCTCTGTGTCAGTCGACAACAACATGTGAGAAAAACCCCCTTAATACTTCTACTGCCACCATTTAAACAACAGTGCAATAATACTTGTCTGTTAACTAGAAGCTTATTTTATTCAGGATAATTTAGGTCATGGTTTAAGCATTTATTGTGGAAATAGAATTTTGATAAAGCAAAGTGAATCTGCTCATGCCCCTAAGTTCAAAGAATGCCTTGGCAGAGGCTGAAATGTATGTATTGAACATCTAAAGAACACAACACATACATTCTCTCAATGAGCACTTTATTTTATGCCTGTCTATTCATGCAATTATCAACCAAACACGTGGCTGCAGTGTGGTGCATACAACCCGGCAGATCCAAGTCAGAAGCTTCATGTTTACATTAAACAGCAGAATGAGGAAAAAAAATTGACATCACTGACTTTGAATGGTCACTGGTTTGAGTGTTTCTGAACATGCTCATCTCTGCTGGGACTTATATGTGCAGTAGTTTGTAATCTCAAAAGTTTTGTTCAAAGAGACAAAAAAGAAAATTGATAAGATTACAGAGGTCAGAGAATGGACAGAGTGTCTGGAGCTAACACAAAGACTACAGTCACTCAGATAACCACTCTTACACCTGTAGTGATCAGAGGAGCATCAGAGTGAACAACATGTGTACATGAGCTACACCAGCTAAAACACCATCTTCCCCTTCCTGTCAGAGAAGAAGAGAACAGAAAGAGACTGCAATGGCACAGGTTCACCAGCAGGATAATTCTCAGTGTCAAAAGCGAAGCTGGTTTCATGAGTCTGGCAATGAATTACAGTGGTCATGCCATTCTCTAGACCTGAATCCAGCAGCACACTTCTGGGATATGAAAGAACAGGAGATTGGCAGCTGGAATCCATTGAATTCCAACATTTTGTAGAATCAAAAGCATGAGGAACTAAGGCTATTTGCGAGCAAATGACCCATTAAGGTATTCCTAATAAAGTGCTCAGAGAGTGTAAATACAGGGAGAGGCTGGGCAGGTAGAAAGAGTTTGTGGAAGCAGATAGGACTATATCACTGACTGACTGATGTACAGAGATCACATGACTATAAAGTGACTTCTTTGCCTGCATGAAGTCCAGTGTATTAATGGGTTAAAGTGTTTGTGTTTGTATCTCTGGTTGTGGTTGTGGCATGGGCAGGTCCAGAGAACCCTCATCTGGTCTCTGGACATCAGAGCAGGGGAGGCCACAACAGGAAGGAGTTACCCAAACAGGATCACCCATCTCTGGGGGATCTGCTGCAGGATCTTAGCCTGTCTGGCAAAGAGGAGCTCTTTTTAATGCAGTTACCTGACTGTATGCCAGGCAGAGTGTCAGGAGGGAAGGAAGACCCTGATGTTGCCTCTACAACAGAGCACCCTGCCAAGAAGGAAAGCAAGGGTGAAGATAAGAGGCCTACACTTCTACAAGCACAAGTGAGTAAACAGAAGGAATATAAAACCAATAAAACCTGTTCCTACTTTTCTACATTCATTGGCTTACATCTTTTTTGGTGTCATCACTGACTCTCCTGAGCCTTTCATTTGATTGCCAGTCCTTAGGATATATACTGCATAAACTCACTTTCCTCTTCTGGTCTCTCCTAAAACTGCTTTCATTAGTAAACTTTTAATGGGGTGTAATGGTGTGTGTGTCCCTGTCTCTTCTCAGCAGGCTGTGGTGAAGGAGGGCAGTCCTGTGCTATCACAATTGCCAGAAGGATTACTAGGTAAACTGCAGATCAGAAAGTCAGGAAAGGTGGAGTTGAAGCTTGGTGACATTGTCATGGATGTCTCTGAAGGAGCTGCATTCTCCTTCCTGCAGGTATGGAGTGTGAGCACAGAATAAGCTGTTCAGTTCACCCAAATGGACTACTATGATTTAAGTAGCATTGTGCTTTCCATAGCTTTTCCTTTTCTGTTGTTCCCAAAGGCCTCTAATGGCAAAGGAATAACACAAATATAATTTTTTTAAAGAAAGCACAAAAGGATAATGGTACAAAAAAAATCTCCTCTTCTGAGGAGGCAAAATACCATGAGAAGACCCTGATGTTGAGGAAGAAAAGGAATAATTAGAACCATTTTAGTTTCTTCAAACATCCAGAGAATTTTATGATGACTGACACTTAAGTACACATGGCAGTAACTCAATGCATTATAGCATGTAGACAGGTCAAGACGATCTGCTGAAGTTCAAACAGTTTGTCAGAATGGGGAAGATGAGTGAGCCCAAAGTCGTTTTTAATAAGCAGACTTGGAGACACTGAAGAGGTCACTCTTGTCAGCTAAGGATGGAAAACTGCTGCTCCAGTTTGCATGGGTTGCAAAAATTAGAAAGTTCATGTATTAGGCCGACATAAACTAGATTAGATTTTGAATTAATGATCATCAGTTATATGCTAATAGTAAAAACTCATGTTTTTCTACAGCATATTAGAAAGAGGAGGACGGACAGGGGATTCCAACTTAATCTGCTGTAGAGGAATTCCAATGAAATAAAACAGAGCAAATTAGTAAGGGGAGTGGCCAAATCATAACACAACAGCCACAATCATGTGAATGATACATAATGTTTTTGTTTTGGAGTATTTGATTGATTAATGATAGCCATGTTACAGCGTCCCTGTACGCTGGGATGGTTGTAACATCGGAGCAACTGTTTTTAAACCTTTACATATTTCAGAACACTTAAATATATTATTTCAGTAGTTGACACATTTAAGTTTATAATACAGCAAATTCACTGTTCCAATGTACATGGTTTATGATTTATTAGGAAAAATGACCGGTGGGCTAGTTTTCCTAGAATCCATGTCCAGGTCCTTGGGCTTCCCCACAGATTTAATGTTGGTCCCTTTTAGAGGAAAGTAACCATAAAGCAGCAGGGGTTCTTGGGCATGTCTAGCATTTGACTGGCAGACTGCCTGACAGTCGGAATAATGTACTTAACAGATCATAGCCTCCCCTCTCTCCTAAAGATTTCTTATGATTTTGAAAAACCAAGCTGGCCGTTGGGAAAATTACTAACTGGAGGCTTCAAAACGGTAGTTCACAAACCAATAGGTGACGTCACTGTGGTTGACACTTGAGCCACTCTGTCACTGTTAGTACAGAAGCCTCTTCTTCTTCCTTTTACAGCAACTGGTGTCTGTGCATCTGGCTGATGGGCGGACAGGAGACATGATAGTGCTGGGAAATGTCCAGCGCAAACTGGTTTTGTCTCCTGACTTCCAGGCTCTACTGAGACAAACTTCAACACAGCAGCAGGAAGGATTCTGATCACCTTCTCAATAGACTGGAAAGCTGTAGACTCTTGGACACCTGTAAAAGTTTATTTTGAATAAGACTCCTGATGTGATGGCACATGTTCAGCTGTTACAGCACATAAAGGTCATTCCATTGTTGTTATCCCTCTGCTCTGAGGTCTGTAAGGCAGCTACTTCAGTCACCTGTTTTTAATGTTTTTAATATGTGGAAACTGCTAAGTATTTGTAACATTTTGAAAAACCCTGTGATGGCAAAATAAGTTGCCAACACAAAGTCTCACCACAGAGAATTTAAATGATTCTCTGTGATGTGACACTGGCAGAGTTGAATTTAGAAGATGAAAACGGTAATGTGGTTTAAATACCTGTCAACTCTACTGATAATGATAGTCACTGTCAGCTTCACACACACCAGCACGGCAGCCAACATGATTGTGAGCCTCAGACTGACTGAACACTGGCAAAAGACACCATCTTAACGTTGTAAATGATTTTGGGCAGCTGACCGTATCCATTTGGGAGGGGTCAAAGGTCGTATTTGGAATGAATTACCCATGACATTTTAAACCTGGGTTGTGTGAAGGGACTTAACATGAAGACACCTGGAGACTTTGGTCTGATCTTGGGTGGCTTCTATAGGCATATTGCACCAACATAAAATTCCAAACTTCGTTTCACTGTCAAAATGGTTTGATATGAAACATGGAAACTGGTCATTAACAGTTAATGCGACATATATTTCCTCCTGAGTGCAGGAAGCAAAGCTGCTTTCTTGTATCTGGGTTTCTAACTCAAGTGGACATGGCTGAGTTTTGAGGAGAGGAGCTCTGACAGAAGGTGTCATTTTAAATCACTTTTTCAAAACTTTTATGTCTTTTATAACATGTTGTGTTTTAGACGCTGAACATCATAGGTTAACATGTTTGTTTTCTGCTTTTACTCTGTTTCTGAACTCTGTTTTTATTCTTTATGTTTTGAATTAGTCTTGAAATATGCAATGAAAATAAATTTCATTGAATTTAGTTTTATTACTGTTGTGCCAAAAAAAAAAAAAAAATCAATTAACTCAAAACTGCATTTATGCCACAACATGAATCATTAGTTCAAAGTAATAGAACTTAAGGTTCAACAAGCCACAAATGAAACAGTTGATCATGTTGCATGCATCAAAAACAAAAACAGTTGTCTGACAGTGTATTTTATGATATTTTGCTTTTATTGCTACATCATGGTTAATGATTTTGTGAGTAGCACTGTGGCCTCATGGTGTCCAGCCCTTGCTACTGTTGCCCTTGTGAAAAAAGAAGTAGTGAACCAGAGGAGACTGGCTCTATGGTAGAATTCCTGAATGATACCACTGAAAATGGAACGGAAGAAGAACAGATGAATTCCACCAAGTCTGGAAAGAAACCTAATGAATAAAAAGACCTCCACAATGCCATGAACTCCGATTATTAATCATTAATAAAAGAAAACAACAATCCCAGGTTTTAGGTTTCCCAGAGGGGTGTACTATGAAGGAAACTCAACAGAGCTGGGCTTTCTTTGGGTGAGCTGGCTTGACAAAACCGAAAGCTCGAACCACAGACAACGAGTATCACGACGGTGGTTATCAGCTTGATTTGTCGACCCAAGCTTTCCTCATCAGGCTCTGTGCGCGTTCACATAAAAAGGGATTTCTGCAGAAAAATGGACCGATTACATGCCGCATATTTCAGCCAAGAGGAGCAGAATATGATAATGGAGAGCGATGAAGAGTTCAGACCAATAATAACAGCTAAAAGCAACACTGTTGCTGCAAACAGGGCAAGAGAGGAAGCCTGGCAAAAAATTGCAGATCGTGTAAATGCTTAAGTTAATATAGCCTAATATAATATATATTATATATCATTAAATAACTTTAATTCCCTCCCTGACATTGTCTCACAATAAAGGATACATGGAAATCACTTGGATTAGGGCCAAATCAAAGTGAAATTATTTTGATTTGGCTTATTTGTGATAAAGTCTCAGCAATTCCCTAATTAGTGTTTTTTGGTGTTAAAATACTAATTTATTGTTTCTCAGATGAGAAAAGTTTTAATCTAATTTACAGTTGAAGGAGACACTGTAGTGTTGCTCAAGCCCCCAGCACACACCCTTGCTGACCCCCACACAGAAGTAACCGTCAAAGCAAGTTGTCATGTACTCTTATCTTTGTTTGCTGTGTTGAATCCACTTTATTAATTTCTCTTAAACTATTCCACAGGTGGAGATCAATGATGAAGAGACACTTTCAGTGTATTCAGAGGTACCTTTGAGGGTAGATATCTTAATAATCTAAATAAGGGTTTAATTAAACATTTAAATTAATCTTTTTAATTTAGAAGCAGTTAAGTTTCTTGCTCATTAATGTCACAGGGAGAGGACATTGTGCAACCCTCCCCTCAGCCTGTGGCCTCCACCTCTAGGCCCACAAAAAAACAAGAGGTAAGGGTTTTATTATTTCTAGCAGTCCTATGTCTACTTTTTTAAAGTAATCCTTACCAAGAATGCATAAGTGAATGATGAACACAGTACACCAACATAACTGAAGTCTATCTTACTCATCCCTGTTGCTTGATGAACACGTCAATGTCCTATTAATACAGGTTGGAGCAGACAATGTGAGGGCCCTTTATAAAAACCATCTAGAGCTGGATAATCAGAAAAGAGAGCTGGAAATCAAGAAACTAAAACTTGAGATCGAGCAACTGGAGTATGAGAAAAAGGTACTGCAGTAAATGGTACTTTAAAATGTTTTGTTTAGCATGATTGACATTGTATACTTACGACTTTTTCTTTTCTCAGAAAACGAAGAACTTTAATAAATAATAAAAGACATGCTGTGATTGGTGTTTTGTTTTTTTTTTAGTGGGTGAAAAACTGCTGCGTGATGGCTCCGTTACTGTAAGTGCATGGCTTCGTTTGGTCGCATTACTTATATATGGCTCCGCAAGATTGCATATGTTGTGGCAGGATGAGAAGAAACCAGGAGACAAAGGCAGGTTTTAACTTTTTTAATCCTCAACCAAGAACAGACTGAAACAGGAACAACTTAACCATAGAGCCCGGGAACGTAAACCACGCCCTCAGCTCACACCCCTGCTGGGTGAGAGGCATAGCCCCTGGTGTCCGCCACACAGCCCCCTCCCCCTCTCCCGAATACCCAGAAGGGACTCCTGGAAAAAGAAATCAGTCTCTCACTCGGGGCTTAAGCAACCTGCCATAATGGCTGCGCCGTGTCTCAGCCGAAACAGCAGGAGAAAAACAGTCCAATACTGGCTGAGAAGCAGAATGCTGAACCTGTGAAGGTACTGCTGGGGGCCTGGAAGGAGGTCAACCCTGACGGGGAACCTGGGCCGGAAACACAACTTCATCTGCCACCAAGCGCACTGGTTTAAGCCTATCAAGAGTAACGCACATGTCTTACAAAGACTAACCGAGCCGACATGAGCTCCGCAGGCACGAACGACCGCGGAAAACCGCGGTGAATGGGGCCCGGTACACAAGTGCTGTCTGACAAAAAAGGATAAATGGCTGGACAAGGCCGAGGAGCAGCGCTCCCAGGCAAAAATTCCCCAGGGATGCGGAGCGGCTGGCCGAGAACCAGCTCAGCAGGCGAGGCATCGAGGTCCTCCTTAGGGGCCGAACTCAACCCGCGCATAACCCAAGGTAAACAGTCCACCCAGTTACCATCCGAGAGGGCAGCACGCAAAGCTGCCTTAAGCGACCAGTGAAATTGCTCACACAAACCATTAGCCTGAGGGTGGTATGCGGTAGTGCGGTGCACCTGCACACCCAATGATTGCGCAAGCACTGACCAGAGCTCTGACACGAACTGGGGACATTTGTCTGAGGTTATATCCGACGGAGTACCGAAACGGGCGACCCAGGAGGACAGAAATGCGCATGCAATGTCCGAGGATGTTGTGGAGGACAGAGGGACAACCTCTGGCCACCTGGTGGTCCGATCTGCCATTGTGAGAAGGTGCGTAAAACCCTGCGAAGAAGGTAGCGGGCCCACTAGTTCCACATGCACGTGGTCGAAGCGTCTGGCTGGGATCGGAAACTGGTGGACCTTAGCACGCTGGCACACCACACATGCAGCCGCCCACCCTTTGACATCTTTACGGAGGCAGTCCAAACTGACACTTAGCCAGGTTTACTATCAGGCCGTGTTTGTCCAGACGACGGAAAACCTGTTTCAGGTGCGCCAGGTGCTCTTCAGCTGATGGATTGGCCACCAATATGTCGTCCAGATAAACGTAAACAAAGGCCAGGTCACGCAACACTGAGTCCATCAGCCTCTGGAAGGTTTGTGCTGCCCCCTTCAAGCCAAAAGGCATGCACATGAACTCAAAAAGCCCAAACGCTGTGATCACTGCGGTCTTGGGCACGTCCTCTGTGCGCATGGGAACCTGGTGATAGCCACGCACCAGGTCCACCTTCGAGAAAATAGTGGTACCTGCCAGTTGTGTGGAGAAGTCCTGTATGTGGGGGATGGGATAGCGATCATTCGCCATGGCGTTGTTCAAGCGGCGAAAGTCGCCGCAAGGCTGCCACGACCCACCCACCTTAGGCACCATGTGAAGCGGCGAAGCCCACGGGCTGTTCGAATGCCTCACTATGCCAAGACGCTCCATGGAGGCGAACTCCTCATTAGCTGTGGCCAACTTTACCGCGTCAGGGGGCCGCGCACGTGCAAAAACCGGCGATTCCACAGTGGGAATGAAATGTTGTACACCGTGTTTCGTAACCGCGGTGGAAAAGGCAGGTGTAGTTAGTGATGGAAAGTCTGCTAGCAAACGTTGAAAAACATCATCTGACGCTAAAAAGTTAGCATGTGTTAACGGCCCGGCTCCCCGTCTCGCACGGAAAAGTGGCGAAGGACACAGCATTAATTAAACGGTGGTTTGCAATATCAACAAGCAGGCCATTTGCACACAGAAAATCTGTGCCAATAATGGGAACAGTAATGGAGGCCACTAAAAAGTCCCACTCGAAATGGTGCCCGTGGAAACAAACAGTCACCAACCTCGTGCCAAATGTTGCAATGGGCGAACCGTTAGCTGCACTCAGTAGCAGGCCGCCGCCTTCGGCTGACCTGTCTCTGCTAGCTGGTGGTTGTGAGCCAGAGTCCACCACAGGAAACTGTCTTCCTGATGTTGAGTCCTTGATGAAGAGCAGCTCGCTACGTCCACCAGCGCCCACAGCTGTTACTGAGCGCTGGCCCTGGAGTTTCCCGGCGCTTCAAATGAGCACGGAGGGACGCAGTGCATAGCCTTACCGCCAAACCGCTGGTGGAAAAAACAGAGGCCATTCCCGCGCCGTCTCCGGACAGTCACTCCAGCCACCACGGGCGGATCCGCGTCCCCCGACACCGTCGGCAGGGGTTCCGATGCGACACTCTGGACAGTGAACTGTCTAGTAGCCAGCAGGACCCAATTGGCCTCCTCAGCCAAACCTCGGCAGTCACCGGCAGCCAGACACGGGGAGTTAGCCAGAGCCGCGTGCACCGGAGACGGGAGCTGGCGCAGGAAAACGTGCGGGCAAAGGAAGCCACCTTCGTCCGAGCCTAGCAGCGACAGCATATTGTCCATGAGATCCACGGCCGTGCCGTCGCCCAATCCGGATAGGGAAAGGATCCTATCTTCCCTCTCCATGGCAGATAGGCTGTACCTCCGGAGCAGAAGCTGTTTTAGGGCGACATATCTGTGTGTGTTGCGGGGGGGGGCGCACAACAGCTGCATGACCTGGCGTGTGGACTGCTGGTCCAGTGTAGCGACGACCAAAAAGTATCTGGAGTCGTCCGTGGTGATTCCACGCAGGTGGAACAGCGCCTCAACATGCTGGAACCACGAAGCTGGGTCGCTCTGCCAGAACTCTGGGAGCTTCACGGCCGCGGTGAGAACGGCTGGCTGTGAGAGATGGGGCGGCGTGGCCGAAGTGGAGTCACACTCTTCATCTGCTCCAAACATATTCAATTCGGGGTCACCAATGTGGCAGGACGAGAAGAAACCAGGAGACAAAGGCAGGTTTTAACTTTTTTAATCCTCAACCAAGAACAGACTGAAACAGGAACAACTTTACCAGAGAGCCCGGGAACGTAAATCACGCCCTCAGCTCACAGCCCTGCTGGGTGAGAGGCATAGCCCCTGGTGTCCGCCACAATGTAACGTATTCCCTCAGCTGAGAATCTGTATCGCTCATAGAGAATATCGTCAGAAAACGCCAACGGATCACTCCGGTCTCGAAAAACTCTCTCCCTCCGAAGAGCACCTCTAACAATTCGGGCACCTAAATCCACTGGATTTTCCAAAAACGGTTAGGCCATGTTCAAGGAGGATGATCAGAAAAAGGGCAGCACTTTTTATAGCCAACTTAAAGCTGAAACTCAGAACATAACCTGGTCCGGACCAGGTTGTTTGCAACATAAGTTACCATGGTGATATAGAGAGCCACTTTTGTGACACAGAAAAGTCTGGCTTTATGCTGAACCTACCTTGCCAACACACTAATCTCGCTTCGTAGTACACCCCTTTGGTCTTCAGTTCTGCAGCCAGGCTGACAGAGAGAAGCAGACCAATTGAACTATCAATTCCTTTAACTGTCAGCTGAAATGACTGTATGAGCTTCTTTACAAATAAAATTGTAACAATCAGAGATCAGATCAAAAGCTGTTTCTAGACGTTCCATTTTAGATCTCAATTTAATTTTATCATTAGGTATGTACCACAGACTTCTAAGACTGCAGTTAAGAATTAATTAAACTTAGACTCAAAAAACTATCCAAAGGGGTTCTTTACTAGGACCAATCCTGTTCACCCTCTATCTGCTTCGTTTTATCAATACAGGAAGTCAGGAAGCACAGCATCAATTCTCATTGCTATGTCACACACAGTGTGAGGTTCTTTGGATACCAGCAAATAGGGTCGGTTCCACTGTTAAGAACACAACTGTGCCGTGTGCAATTTAAATAATTTATTAAAACAGCTAAACACCAGAACAAAATGCCTGAATTAGCACGATAAATATATATATAAAAAACAGGGTTTAAAATCCACAATTAAGGAATAAAAGTCCAAGGCTCGAGGGGGGCAGTCAAGCTATAACAAGTTCAAAGGGTGAGCTACCTAAGTTGGAAAGGGGAAAGGGGGGTTCTGCGTCCGTCTGGTCCTTTGCTCCGGGCCTGCAACTCTGTATTGTCTCTTCCTCGAGCGGCTGCTGTAGAAGACAGAGCATGCACTCAACAGCTGACATCGGATGGCGACGGACCACACGCACATAATGGCAGTCCAATGCTTGGTTCACGTTCCTTTTACTTATTGTTCTGTAGGCGTTGAACCAAGTCTTTTTCAGCTCTCTGGCTCGTCCGGTCTCTCGTCGTGACCTCTTGGTGTGGGCCCGCGTACCGTCACAGCTTTTCTTCGGTTTGGTTAAAACTCCGATTTACCGTCTGCTACTCTGCTTGTGCCTGCTCACTGCCGTGCCTCCACTCCCCATCTGTCCCCCTATGCTCCCCTGTCTCAAATCAATAGGTCCAACACTTCTCTGCGCCAATCCCACACTGTGGGTGTGTCACACAATCAGTCTCCAGGTGTTCCTCATCAGTTCAGTTTGATCCAGTCCATGGCTGAGTCCGAAACCACCACCTAATCACTATATAGTGCACTATATAGTGAGCTCGTCATTTTGTAGTGGTATCCAAATGTTTTGTGACAAAATGTAGTGCATTCAAAGTATCCCACAATGCATTGTGAAAAGTAGTGAATAGCCGATGGTCACTAACCCAAGCAAGATATCCCATGATGCATTGCGCTCGCGGCAAAAATGGCGATTCCAGCAGAACAGAATAGTTTATTTTATAGCACATTTCAAAAACAAGGCAATTAAACGTACAGTTTACATGAATGTAAAGAGCATTAACATGTGAAAAACACAGTATAATCAGGCATTCAAGTAACGTTAGATTACAATTAAAAACTGTTACCGAAGAGCCAAGAGAATAGAAAATAAAAATATAATAAAATAAGACCAAATACGAGAATAAAAATTACAATGCAGTGCAAGATTATCAAAAACCTTTAACAAAATGCAGTGATAAACAGAAAAGGTTTTTTTTCTGTCTTTAGCCGTGAGTTAGGTACGTTTTAATTGCGCAACAGCGATGACGCAATTAACGGCTCCAAAAGTAGTTACCGAAAGCGATTGTTCATTTTGTGAATGAGTTCACTATATAGTCCACTACATTCATCTCCCTATACAGGGAGTAGGGAGCAGGGAGTGAGGGGGTGGTTTCGGACACAGCCCATGACATCAAAACCAGTAAATCCACAATAAAACACAATCCATGCAATATATAAAACCAGTAAAACAACCATCTTCTACCGCTTTTCCGTTTCCGGGTCGCGGGGCTACTGGAGCCAGTCCCAGCCAACGTTCCAGGCGAGAGGCGGGGTACACCCTGGACAGGTCGCCAGTCCATCACAGGGCCAGCACACAGAGACAAACAGAGACAAACAACCACTCATACTCGCATTCAGACCTACGGACACTTGAGAGTCACCAGTTAACCTAGACATGCATGTCTTTGGACAGTGGGAGGAAACCCACGACCTTCTTATTGTGGGGCGACAGCGCTAACCACTACGCCGCCGTGCTGCCCCCAGTAAAACATGCAATCATAAAATCAAAAGATATAAATACACAGCCAAGATTAAAACCACACAATAGGTATAAACATCTGGATCAAGTGGTTATAAAAAACTGATAGGCTCCAATGTGACAGCTACACAGATGAAACCCAACTTTAGTTATTTATTAACCCAAATTAAGCTAATCAGCTAGTCAAATTTCAAGAAGAGGATGCAGAAAAACTAGTGCATGCATTTGTTGCCTCTAGACTGCACTACTGTAATTCATAACTATCAGGATAACCCAACAAATCTGTGAAAATCCTTCAAATAAATCCAGAGTGCTGCTGTGTTAGTATGTATTAACAGGATGGCTACTACAGAAATTCAGTGTGGAATTCAAAATCCTTCTCCTAACATACAAAGCTCTTAATGACCAAACTCCATCACATCTCTGAGCTCACAGTTCTTTATTGTCTCAGGAGGTCACTTCACTCTCTAAATGGAGGTTTATTTGCAGTTCCTCAAGTCTCCAAGAGTAAATCATGAGGCACATCTTTCAGCCATCAGGCTCCTCTTCTATGGAACCAACTCTCAGTATCAGTCTGGGGAGCGGACACTCAAGGTTTACAAGATCGGGCTTAAAACCTTCCTCTACGACAAAACCTATTGTTAAAGGGAAAGGTTCATTCATCTTTAGCTATGCTGCCATAGACCTAGGCTGCTGGGAGATACACTGAATGCCTCTCTCTCTCTTTCACTCTCCCTCTCTCAACCCAACCTGGGTACACACCAACAAGGTGTAGGTCTGTCCTCCCTGAGTCTGTTTTTGTCTGAGGTTGAAGTTTTTCCTTGCCACAGTAGCCAAGTGCTTGCTCTTGGAAGGCTTTGTCGGGTCACTTTAATACCTCTATGCAGAGTTTGGTCTAGACCTGCTATATGTAAATAGCTTTGCAAAAAAAAAATAATAATATTAATCCTATCGTGATTATGTTGGCAGATATTGTTGTTATGACTTGAGGTAGCAATGAAATAAAAATGTTTCCATTTTATCTTTTACAGAAAAAAAAATCCAACAACTTATTTATTTATTTGTGTTTGTGTACCAAACATTCATTCACTCATTCATCTTCTATCGCTTATCTGTTTCTGGGTCAGCTCACATTGGGTGATTCCGGGGTACACCCTGGATAGGTCACCAGTCCATCACAGGGCCAACACACAGAGACAGACAGAGACAAACAACCACTCACACACACACACTCAGACCTACGGACAATTTAGAGTCACCAATTAACCGAAACATGATGTCTTTAGATGGTGGGAGGAAACTGGAGCACCCGGAGGAAACCCACGCAAGCGCGCGGATAACATGCAAACTCTGCACAGAAAGGCCCCAGGCCCGGGAATTGAACTTGGGCTGAACCTTGTGAGGCAACAGCACTAATTCTGCATGCTGTCCATGTAGCAAACAAACATATCCCATTTGGAGATGAGGGCATGCAGGTCATGGCGTCTCCGTGGTAAACAATGCACAACACTGTTTACACATATCAGCTCCTGCAATTTGGATGTCACACTTGGCTGTGTTTAAATCTCAGGTCTATTTTAATGAAATGTATAGCCATGACTCCTAATGACGTGCAGTTTTTCAGGGGCCACAAAAGTTCATCTTGTTGTAAAAAGTCATGTAGATGTTTATTCAGTAAACACACAATACAAAGGATAACTTTAGTTACCGTCTAAACAGTTTGAAACACAAGGGAAAACAACTGTCAAATACTGAAAGTACATTCTTCATAATCAACAAGAGTGGGACTTTACATGAAGCGCAGAGAATCTGGGTTTCAGGATTATGAACTTTTAAGATAAGATAAACGAAGAGGCTCATGCCCTCAAAATTTTTTATCTGGACTAACCAAGAGGAATGAACCATTTTATCTCTATTATTAATTTAATTAATTAATTATATAGATGATCTCATCGTTTTGGGACTTTCTTTTCTCAAACAGCCAAGTTTCAGTTGATACTGGTTCTCATGTAGAATTTCACAGTTTTGGGTTGCAACTGTACAAGCTTATGCTAAACTATTAACAGCAATTATTCAGTCAGGTTGCATTTAAGGGAAAGGGAAGCCTGCTAGCGTCTGATCTGTTAAGTAAGCGCTGACTGGAGCATTTTTTCAGAACAGAATGCAGCACTATTATTTCCTTCTCTGGGGCAAAAAATAGATTGAGTAACAGCTTTATTAAGTTTATTGTACCTTTTTAAAAAGATGAAAACAATTTCCATCTTTAGGAGGAACCAAATGGCTTTGAACTGAGAAGACAGTAGTCAGTAGTCACTGGAGTAAGACACAAGTTTGGACCTTTCATGGATTTGATGGCAAGAAAATAGAGAATTCCACCACACTTATTGTTTACATGACCAAAAAGGCGTGATTGTTGTTGGGATGGCAATATGAACTTTTACATTCCCCTCTAGTTAACTTCACTCTGGGCACACTGCAGACTGTACCTACACTATCTTTGTTTGCTACATTCACCCGAATGCCTCACTTGAATGTCTTGACTCTTAAAAATCTTTAGATCTCTCTCGCATCTCTTTAGATGAGACAGTTTTTTACTCCACCTAAACATTATGTCAAAATAATGGGTGGCAATGATATCACATTATTGTATGTGCTATGTAGTCTAGGTAGTCCAGGTAATTTTACAAAGGTCTCTTTTGTTGTCTTTTGAGTTGTTTTTTACTTTCCTTTGTCTTGCCTTGCCTTGCCTTGTCCTTCTTCTCTTTAGCTTTCTGTGCTGCGAGTTTTTTCTTAGCAGACCGGGTCTGGTCCCGGATCAGGTCATCTCGGCCAATCTCTGCCATGTAGTCCTCCCATGACTTCATCTCATTCTTATAGCGGACTTTGTCGTCTTCGGCCAGCTGTGTATAGGTCTGAGAGATGGCATGAGCATATAAGATCTATGTGAAAACTTTTTACTCCATGTAAAAGGACATATTATGTCTGTGTATGTGCTAACCTGTTTCTGATGGCTGAACAGATTCTTCCAGTCTTCCAACAGTGACATCATCTTTGCCTGAAAGAACATCAGCAGCAACATTTTATCAATGACTGTTTTGCAAAGCCAGCGAAATTTTCCACAATACAAACACACAAGCCACCAAACTAAGACCAGGACTATGTTAAAAACCACTTTCATTCTTGTAGCGGAGATTTAGGTAGTGGAGGCATATAGATACCTTGGAGTCCACTTTGACAATACAGTGGGTCCTAAACCTACGACGCCAATCTATTATTCGATGTGGCGTGAGTCAGATTATAAATCATAAACACATCAATTAACACCATATAATAATGTTAGTGGATCTCACCCACGGCATCTTGTTTACTGTGGCACCACATGACTCATTTTTTTATCCGCTACACTGGTTAAGTAGTTCCTAGTGCGACTCATCTTTACAATGTAAAATTGCTAAAGTCGAAACAAAGTTTTTCAATAAGTATTGGAATTTATGGGGTGCAGCATCTTGAACTTGAAACTTTGTTGGTCGAGGATCACATGTATAATGGTCTGGAAATGCATTCAACTGAGTCTGTCTGCAGTGAGGGACAAAGCAGACTGTGTGTCCATTAATATGTGAAGCAAGGTGTTGAAGATTCACTAACAGTCTGATTTGGCCAGAGCAGCAACTGATATGATGCACTGGCTCTGAGTTGGCTCTCTCCAGCAGATGCTAAAACAGGTCTCCAATTTGGTGAGAAACTACAAAAAGTCACACCTTCCAGTTGATGTCACTTATTCTTAAATTATTTTTTTAATCCAGAATTTAGTCCTTAGTTGCTGCAGCAAGACTAACATGTCTGTAAATTTGATGATGCAGAGCTCACTAGATATTTACTGAAAAGATCAGAGACAACTATAGGAAAGAAAGGGTTAGGGAGTGTCACAGAGAAAAAATGTTTTGTTCAGAGCCACAATGACAAATTACACCAATTAAATGGAATATTGTTACTGTTGCATTTTTCTGTCAACATTTCCTTTGAATGCATTCATCTTATAACATACCAGTCTTATTAAATAGATTTGAAAACTAAATTTTTAATCTTTGAAAAAGAGAAAATCAAAGCATGCTTCAGATTCTTACCATTTACTTCATACTTGCATCAGCCTCAGTGTGTTTTTGAAGTTGTTTCTCAGTTCTGTTTTTGAACAGTCACTTCATTCATCTACTACAGAGATCACCTCATAATCTGAACTGTGTTGTGAGCTTTTTTTTGGCAAACAGAGTCTGGTCCCGGATCAGGTCGTCTCAGCCTTTACATGTGATGTCAAGGTGCTGTGGTTTACCTGTGTGGTAGCCCCTTTGGCCTCCTCAAAGTGCTCAGACATGTAAATGTTGAAAGGCGTTCGAGGACGTTTGGGCTTCCCCAGGCTGGTTAATTCCTGGATCACACATAAAGACAGCAGACAGAGTTGTTGTTAGACAATGTTGATATTCGAGATGCACCGATCCAATTTTTTCCAGTTCCAATCCAAATCCTGATTTGGATATCTGTTGATACTGATGCCAGAGCAATTTTTTTTTTTACTTTATTGTTATTACTATTATTATTAATGTTGTTGTTGCTGGCATAATGCGCAAGTTACACTAACCACACAGCACTTCTTATTAAAAGAGTGACAAATATACAAAAATACACTTTATGCATGCAATTTAAATGTATTCCAAAGGTTAACTGTAACTGCTGTAGGCCTCGAATATAAACAGGTGCAATGACACTCCTCCTTTTGAAAATGTCATATGCGTCATTGACTTCACTGAGTCTTTGAGCTATTTTTGTTGAAATGTTATCCCTGTGTATTTTACTAAGCTTCTATCTGTTTTATCCTTTTACTGTAATGAACACTGCCTGACCCGCCCGAATTTTTGCCATGGGCTTAAAATTGCATTATGAAATTTTTATACTTCATAAAAGCATCAGACTATGGAATCTGGATCAGTATGTGCATCTATAATGTCATTCTAAAATCCAATGAGTAAATTATGTCAATATTGGCACCAGACACTGATACTGGATCAGATTGGTCCTGACTCCAGTTGATATAAACAAGACTTAGATTTCTAACAGGGGTTTTAATAGGATAAGTTACTGTCAGCAAAGAAAAGCAAGAAAAATTTTGAATATCATAGACTCTAAAGTGTAGAGCGATCTGGCTTTAACTACTGTATACCTTACTAAGGGTGGGAATTGATACGATTTTTACAATTCCAATTACATTTTCGATTCTGCTTAGCGATTCGGTTCTTTATCAATTCTCATTTGGAAAAAAAGGAGAACAAACAGGTTGATTAGCATCAACTTTGTTTAGTTTAGAAGTAACATGACCCTACAAACCCAACAGGTCTTAAGTGGCCCATTTATTTAATATTCCACATTATTTCCTCCCTTTGATGAAATATGCACTTTGCAAGTATTGCAAGTTGCCCTGTTGTCATTCTGTAATCAAACTTTCGAGCGTTTGTGCCGCTAGGGCGCCATGTTTCCTGCTGGCTACACTGGTGAATCACGTCATTCGTGCCCACTGGAATCGATAAGGGAATCATTTGCAAAATTGGCAAACGATTCCAAGGAACTGAAACACTGGGAACCGGTTCTCAACAAGAACCGGTTTTCGATTCCCATCCTTATACCTTACCCTCTTCTTGCTGATGGCCGTCCTCTTAGCTATCCTCTGCCTCTTCACCAGGGCTTGCTGCTGGATCTGTGATGGGGTCAGTTGTGCCTCATAGCGCTGGCGATCAACCTTAAACTGCTCCATGGCCTGCTGAGAGGCCTCCTTAAACGGCTACACAAAAGAAAACTTGGGTCACAACAACAGTGCTATATGGGGAAACAGTTATACTGAATAAATGTTATAAAAAAAAAAAAAAAAACCCACAGTGCAACATTTTCTTCTCTATCCATACTGATTATTTAGCCCATGTTCTACTAAACTAAAGAAAACACAAAAAATTAAGATAGACTGAAAAGGGCCCGGTAAAATTTAAACTCATCAACAAGTAAGATGTGGAATTACCTGTTTCTGTTGGGGGCTCAAGGATCTCCACTGCTGGGCAATCTTCCTGATGATATCAACTGATTTGAATTCTAATAGCAAAAGTTACAAGTTGATAACAAAAATTGCACTTTTTATTGTATTAAAAGCAGCTGCCGCCATATCAATACAACAAGCTTATAAAATAGAGAACTCAACATGTCCAAGCGTTGCAGGTTTACCTGGATTTTGTCTGACTATGATTGGCTTCTGCTCCATAACATATCTCATGTATCCATTTAGCGGTCTCTTTGGAGGGCCACTGGCCTGAGAAGTCAGACATTTCACTGGGGTGATGCATGCAGCAGGTAGGACACTGGTACACCTGCAGAACGTGTGCACACATACACATAAACATGTAGACAATTGCAGAGAAAATCCTTACATCAATTTCCTCTAAAGGAGGAAACTTCATACAAAACTGTTCACAAATGTGTATTGGTTCAACATAATATTTTTGCCATACAGCCTAAACACCAAAGAAACACATATTATTTTAACAGTCTGTGGTTCATGAGCTGATACAAGTCTTTTAAATTTTGGTATAGTTAACAGTATTGCTGTCTATTACATCTCCTGCATGTTATGTTACGCATTTAATGATGAAAATGCGATGCGATAAAGATGAAAACAAATGAAAAACAACTGCAAGAGGCTAAAACTGCAGCCCATGGTAAAGGACGTGTTTAGTCTGCCTTCTGCAAGGTGCATTAGTTTTTATGTAAAAAGTACATTTTGCTTAAACATTAATATCATAAAAGCTCCCGAAACCGCACAAACCACCCGAACAAACAGGATGCTATTCAAAGCTGGCTCCCAACTGCTGCAACTTACTCAGAGAGTCGGTGACGGTTGTTTTCAGGCCAAATGCTAATCTACTCATTTTCTTTATGCTATATCAAAGTATCTCGTTTAGAACATAAAATACGTGTAAAGACAGCTTAGCATGAACTAGTTGGCCAGCTCCCCTTCTGCTAAAACTCCAGCTAACTGACAGATAGAGTAACTTCAATTTAGCTACCTTGCCAGGGTGTTTGTGCAGGAGAAGACACTGAAGGATTTAGCCACCAGGCTAATGCTTGCTGTTAATACACTAAACGGAGCCATGTCGGTGGCGAATTAACGTTGACGACCGTTAGCTGGAGTATTGGAAAACAGATTGTCCCGCGTTATTATAAGCATGCATTAGATGTTTGAATTGAAGCGGTGCCTCGTCCCTCCTCCTTACAAGCAGCAACGGCGAAAGGCGCACTTTGTCACTTCCGGCGAATTCGGGAAACGTTGACCCAAGTACTTCCGCTTCCGTTTCGCTTCCTCGGAGGCAGGACGTCATGAAAGAGACAGCTACTGTTACACTTGCACCGTGAACAGAACTTAAAGCGGACCAGTAAAACTCAACGAGTCAAAACGATGGATTGTACAAAACCATTCATTTGGCAAATTCACTCAAATCCCTTTTTATCCTCGAGTGATCACTGAACAGGCCGATGTCTTTACACAACATTGGTGAGATTTGCAGGATGTGGATGTTTTTGTTGTGCATGTGATTTTTTTTCCAGTATTACGTTCAATTATAAAATGCTATCACTCTTTTACAAAGGCAAATAGGACAGTTGTTAAAGCGCTCCAGAACTGAGTAACTTGATACAGACTTCCTCCTATTAAACCACAACTTTCAACTACTGAAAACTTCAGATCCATATATAAATGGTCGCCTATTCTTGTGTAAAGGCGATTATTCTTTGTATTCTTTAGAGATTATTATAGTTTGCCACGTTTGTTTTCTACAGTATTTATGAGTATGCTGCTGTACAATTTAACATTAAATATCATACATTTACACCAATACCAAAATATATGATCAACAGAACAAATCACATAAAGAGATAATCCATCCTCCACACATCAGCATTAAGTACTGTGGTAAAAACCGAGCTCGACCATAAAACTCATGATTTAAAAAAAAGTGTACCATTCTTTAATTCAGTACAAAAGGTCCCACACAGGCCTCAAAGTCACAGGTGTTTACATATGAACAGAGCATGGGATTGATGATTTTCTATGTCATAGATAGTTATATATACAGACAGACTGGGGGATCAAACAGAAGTTCACATTTAACCATTTGGTATATGTTTTAATGGAGTTAAAAATGTGATCTTTGTTCCTGTGTAATCCAAAGAAATACCCAACATTACAACTATTCCCAGGGAGTAGTACATTGTTTCAATGAAAACATTTACATTGGGATGACTATAAACAAAAATGAATAAAAAAATTATTATACATGTCAGGAGAATTGAAATAATAATATGAGAGGAAGAAGAGATGATGAACAGCCAATACATTACTTGCGATTTCTCCCATTTTGAGGGGAACTGCGATAGCACATTCATTAATTCAAATTTGTCTGCAAAAGAAGTATTCCATCACTGAAGATGAGCTGCAGATGTACTGTTAGAGGAGATGGATTATGATCTTGTCAGTATTCTTCTGTTGTGTAGACATGTCAGAATGTAGGGCTTACATACATACATACATACATACATACATACATACAAACACACACACACACACACGTTTGTACGTTCTCCCTTGGCCTTCAAGGGTTCTCTCCAGGGACTCTGGCTTCTGGGTTACTCCCTCAGTCCAAATACATGCATGTTTAGGTCAACTGGTGCCTCTAAGTTTCCCAGAGGCATCAGTGTAAGCTTGAATGGTTGTTTGTCTCTGTATGTCTCTATATGTCTCTATATGTCCTGCAATAGACTGGCGACCTTTCCAGGGTGTACCCCACTGCCACCCAATCTCAGCTGGGATTGGCTTGACCTGCCCCCCCCATTCATAATGAATGAATGAATGACCATTCCCAGGCATCAGCGCTTTTCCTGCTTGCCTCTGATGGATGCTAGCAAAGAGCAATGCTGGAATTTTCCAGTTATGGAGCAGCTTGTATAATAAGTACATTATCCTGCTGCTCTTTTACTCAGCTTCTCTCTTCTCGCTTAGCGGCATATGGTGGGATTTGTGTCCCTACATATTTTTATTTAAGAACGAACTATTTGAAGCAGTCCGTCATAAATTTGTGTTTTATAAATAAAATGTCCTCGATGCAAAAACATGCTAATGTCTGTGTCAAGACAGAACAAATGTTTGATATCAGATTAATAACAATGACATTACAGTGTGATGGAAGCTAACAAGATTACTTCATGATTCCATACTATAATTTACAGTGTGTTGTGACTTTAAAAAAGATGGAAAAATGAAAAAAAAAAAAAAAGTAATAATCTTTGTTGGGTTTTTTTCTTTACATAGCATATTTTTGGGTCCATTCTTTTGCTAGTTTGTTGTATCTGAGGAGAGAAAAGAAGAGAGTCATCAGATGTTAATATTGATATTTGTGGACAAAAAAGCATCAATTAAGCCACACTCACTACTCACTTGTCTTTGTCGTTCTTATATATGTGTGCTATGTCTGGAACTAAGGGATCATCTGGGTTTGGATCACAAAGCAACGAACATATGGACAATAAAACTGGAAGAGAAATCAAAAAGAGTTCACATGTAGTTGAAAGATGTTGAGGCAAGCCAGTTTAGTTGTGTAGTGTCAAGTGAGATTGAGACTCCAGGACTTTGCCTCCTGCAGAAACCAGACACGTTTAACCAAGTGCAATAGGGAACTTATAAATACGCAGAACTTTTAAGAAAGGTAATTTTATGGTGCATTCAGCATGTGTGCAGCAGTGTGTCAACATAAGTAATGACAATAATACGTAATGCATTGAAGGAATTTAACTAATATAAATGATAAAAATGTTGTTTAATGCTTTAACACTGAAGATTCCTAATCTCCATCTTAACTCTTTGCTTATTTTAACCATAAAAGGGCCAGAAAATGTCCTTTGAGTAAGTGCTTTTGCCCATTTCTCCAGAACACTTAGAACTTTCAATATCCGGCAGTTTACAGAATGTCGAAAGAATGTGTTAACGATTATCATTGAAGGAGCAGATTTGCCAAGTTCTGGCAAGAGCGCGAGTGGAATTACCTATGACGCGCAACTTCTTAGCTTTCAGAAAACACTAGAATTTCTACGATAGAGTTAACATTTGTGAACTTACAGTAATTTGAAGTGTAGTTGTGCAAATGTGCCACCAGCGGCACGCTCAGTGTTAGAGGGTTAAAGCACTTATAAGTTTAACCATGTAACTATCAGAGTGAAAAGGTTAATTGTGCAGAGAAAGATGTCGCAATGATGAATGATGAAGCTGAAGTGACACCATCTGAGCAGGGGAAGCTAGGGGAATTTGGCAGAAAGGAATGGGCTAATGGCAAAAGAACCTGAAATAACACTAAACAGAAATTAAAACAGACTCTTAGAATTTGTAAATCCTAGCTTTTAAACCTAACGTAGCAATTCACCAAGAGCATAGATCATTAAGAAGAAAGCTGCCTTGAACAGCGTGACTGGTTGTAGTTCACAGTCAACACAGCTACTCTTCTGTGGGCTGGCTACTTGAGGCAGCAGGGTAGACGCCCAGGTGAAACTTAAGAAATCTCTAGAAATTCTATCCAAGCCAGAGCCAGCTAGAACTAGACACTGGACCCTTTAAATGGAGATCTGGTCCACTGGAGTCTTGTAACAGGGGCTTACACTGGGATCTGACACGTGGCGCCTAACATGGGGCTCGACAGAAAAGAATCTGTTGCATCTCGAGAAGAACCCCAGTGGCCTGGAGAAGCCACTGTTCATGTGAGACGAACTAGAGGAAGGTGCACAGGAGGCAGAGGAGCAGCCTGCTCATCAGCGGAGTAACAGTGGCTGTTGGAACTTCAAGACCTTTGTGGGACAGAGGAGCCAGCAGAGGATGAGCCACAACGCAGACGTAGGAACTTCAAGAAATTTGTGGGACAGAGGAGCTCAGCAGAGGCGGATCAACGACGCAGACATCGGATCTTCAAGACCTTTGTGGGACAGAGGAGTCCAGGGGAGGAGGATCGACAATGCACGGACAGATCTTCAAGACCATAGTGGGACAGAAGAGCCCAGCGGAGGAGGATCGATGATGTAGACATCAGAGCTTCAAGACCTTTGTGGGACTGAGGAGCCCAGTAGAGGAGGATCGACGGCACAGAAATTGGAGCTTCAAGGAATAGAAAAAAGTACAAGAATAGAAACAAGGAGTAGATGTACGAGACAAATATAAAGTGGCAGTGATAATGATAATGATACTAGGAGAAGAAAGAGAAAAGAGAGCCCAGCAGCAGCCTGTCAAGGCAAAAGCTGCACAAAAAGCCCAGAAACCAGCTGAAAGCCCTGGTCCAAGACCACCACATCAGCACCAGACTGATAGCCAGCGAAGTTAACAGGGTAATCAACTGGTAGTGACACAGCCTTTAATAATGACACACCAGCTAAGAAGGGGGATTATCTCCTAACAGATGAGTAAAACAAGTTAACACCTTAACAGAAGCGAGCCCTCCGTGAGTCCTGCCAGGCAGCAAGCAAGAAGTAATGGCACTAGAGGTGCAATTCATCCTGGAGCATGCCTACTGGGTGGGGGACGACATCTTCACCAATGTGGATGGAGTTCCGTACCTAATGGACTCCAGGGCCAAGGTGTTAATGACCCGCAAAAGCCTGAAGACAGCAGGGAACCTCAATGTCCAGTTCGCAAATGGGGCAGTAAAGAAAGTCCCATTTGGGATCATGAAATGGATGGTTTGGTTGTTAGGATCGTACGACCTGATAACCACCAAAGACTTGAGAAATCTACATCAAACCAGAAAAGACAGGGTTCCAGTGAGATTTTAGTTAGACAGGCTCTATGCCAGGCTGATGAGGTTGGGATCTCTTGAGGGCGAAACATCAGTGAGATGTTGGTACTAACCGGTGGAAGTGCCAGAAGTCACAGAGCAAAAGATCAGAGAGAGTGAACTCTCGCAGCCAATGTAGCAAGATTCAAGAATGAATACGGAGACATGGGGACCAAGTATATCCACATCACAGAAGGGGGCATGCATTCACTGGTGAGACAGTATCCAGTGAACCCTGGAGCAGTGCATGAGATGGACATTATAGTCAGAGAACAGATAAGCGGTAGAAGATGAATGAATGAATGAATGAATCTCAGTATTTGTGTTATCATGGCGGTGAGGAAATCTTCCATAAATCTGCTTATTGATGTCTGTTACTGTGCTAACGTCATTTCTACAAGCAGTAAAAACATACCAGAAGTACCACAACTAAGTTAAAGTCAGTTCACGTGTTTCTGAATGTCCAAGTCAAAATGGCTGAGTTGTTACCATTTTGTGCTCTGAGATGTCCTATAAACACTGTTGTGAAGCACCCGACTTATATATATATATATAAGTCGAGTGTCATGTTCTCTTGTGTTGTGCTGTGTTGACGCAGGCGTGTTGCGTTAAGCGTGTTACGTCGTTTCCGGTCACTAGTGATTGTGCTGTGTGTCACCTCGTGTGCTTTCTCCGCTACTCACTGCTATTCACTTTGATTAATCGACAGTAAACTGTCATCAAACTTATACTTAGCTGAAACCGCAACCTCTTTTCCCTCTCGTAAACTGTATAGACGATTCTTTAGCTCCGCCAATCTAACGAAATGATTAGCAATGCCCTCTAGCTCTCTCTCTCCCTCCTTCTCCAACTCCTCCTCTCCTGTCCTGTGTGCTCCATGTCTAGTTTCTCTTCGACCTCCTTTTATGATAGTACTTCTTGTCATAGATGCAGGATGATGGCAGAAATGGAGGCGAGAATTAGTGAGTTAGAGTCGCGGCTCCGCACCTTAGCTAGCCCAGCTTATGCCAGCAGCCTATGGTTCACCACCAACAGGTTCTCCCCACTCAGCGACACACCCGCTGAAAAGCTGACTCTATTGATTGGCGAGTCTATTCTGAGGAACGTGAAGTTAGTGACACCGGCGGCCATAGTTAAGTGTATCCCGGGGGCCAGAGCAGACGACATCCAGTCTTACCTGAAACTGCTGGCTAAGGATAAGCGTAAATATGGTAAAATTGTTAATCACGTCGGCAGTAACGACACCGAACTTTGTCAGTCGGAGGTCACAAAGATTAATGTGGAATCTGTGTGTAAGTTTGCTAAAACGACGTCGGACAGTAGTTTTCTCCGGCCCCCTCCCCAATCGGACCAGTGATGACATGTATAGCCGCACGTCCTCATTCAACAGCTGGCTGTCGAGGTGGTGTCCCGAAAACAATGTGGGCTACATAGACATCTGGAATACTTTCTGGGGGAGACCTGGTCTGATTAGGGGAGATGGTGTCCATCCCACCGTGGGTGGTGCCGCTCTCATATCTAGGAATATGGCCGAGTTTATTAGAAAGTTAAAACCCTGACAACCCCGAGTCGAGACCAGGAGGCAGAGCCGCAGTTTAACATGCTCCTCTGCGCCTCAGTCAGAGCGGTTCCCTGCCGAGAACAGAATAGAGTCTCTGTCTAGGTCTATAGAAACTGTGTCTGTCCCCCAACCACCTAAATCTAGAAAAGTTACTAAACCTAGATTAAACAGACGAGGAGCTAAAAACAAAAACTTAACTGATATCAAAACAGCCACAAATTCGGTCTCAAATAATACTGCAGTTAAATATGGACTGTTATTATATTCGACCACTATCATCAAAATCTCTATTAGTCAATGATCTCATAACTGATCATCGTATTGATTTATTTTGTATAACTGAAACCTGGCTGCAGCAGGATGAGTATGTTAGTATTAATGAAGCTACACCCCCCACTCGTGTTAATTTTCATGTCCCTCGTACCACAGGTCGAGGAGGAGGGGTGGCTGCGATATTTCAGTCAAGCTTTTTAATCAACCCTAGACCAAAATCTGGCTATCAGAGTTTTCTGTGTTTATAGCAGAATTAGTACTTAGTACAGATAAAATCATGATACTGGGAGATTTCAATATTCATGTAGATGTAGAAAGTGACAGCCTTAGTACTGGGTTTCTTTCCTTACTAGACTCAATTGGCTTTTCCCAGCATGTGAATGAACCCACTCACTGCTTCAATCATAGCCTTGCTCTTGTTCTAACATATGGCATTGAAATTGACAAGTGAACAATCTTTCCTCAAAACTCTCTTTTGACTGACCATTACTTCATTACGTTTGCGTTTACTTTAATTGACTGCACAGCATCGAGGAATAAATTTGGCTATAGAAGATGTTTATCTGAAGATGCTGTGGCCAAATTTAAAGAGAACATTCAGTCATCATTTGCAGCAATGCCATATCTAAATTGAGGGTTTCTCTCATACACAGGTTGATGACCTTGTGATTAGCACTATGGCCACACTGTGTTCAAATCTTGATGATGCTGCCCCTCTCAAGAAGAAAGTACTAAAACAGAGGAGGCTGGCTCTGTGGTATAATTCTCACATTCGTACCTTAAAGCAGACATCACGGAAATTAGAAAGAAATTGGCATTCCAGCAACTCAGAAAAGTCTCACCGAGCCTGGAAAGAAAGCTTAAAAACTTATAAAAAAGCTCTCCGCAGTGCTAGAAGCTCATATTACTCAGCACTAATAGAAGAAAACAAGAACAACCCCAGGTTTCTCTTCAGCACTGTAGCCAGGCTGCCAGAGAGTCGTAGCTCAATTGAACAGGTGATCCCCTTAGCTCTCAGAAGCAATGATTTTATGGGCTTTTTTACAGATAAAATTATAACAATCAGAGAAAGAATTCATCAGCTCTTACCTACATTAGACAGTAATCTTCTACTGAATTCAGCAGCTCCTGAATCATCTGCAACGCCTATTTTACATCTACAGAAACAGCGCTTGTTAAAGTCTCCAATGATATTCTAATGGCTTATGACAATGGATCAGCCTCCATATTTCTCCTCTTAGATCTCAGTGCTGCATGCGACACCACTGACCATAATATTTCATTACAGAGACTGGAACATGAAATTGGCATTAAAGGAACTGCACTAAGGTGGTTCAAATCCTAATTATCAGATAGACACCAGTTTGTTCATGTTAACAATAGCTCTTCCTCACGCACTATAGCCAATTATGGAGTTCCACAGGGCTCGGTACTTGGAACAATCCTCTTCACTCTATCTGCTTCCTTTAGGCAACATCATCAGGAAACACAGCATCAATTTTCACTGCTATGCAGAGTTCACTCAGCTGTATTTATCAATGAAGCCACATTAAGCTAATCAGATATTCAGACTGCAGACATGTCTTGAAGACACAAAAGTCTGGATGACCCATAATTTTTTACTTCTAAATTCTGACAAAACTTAAGTTATTGTACTTGGCCCTAAGCACCTTAGAGAAACCCTATCTAATCATCTAATCAGTCTGGATGGCATTACTTTGGCTTCACGCTCCACTATAAGAAATTTTGGAGTATCCTTTGACCAGGACATGTCCTTTGTCCCCCACATAAAACGAGTCAGTAGGGCAGCTTTCTTCCACCTGAGAAACATTAGGAAAATCAGAAATATCCTGTCTCAAGAGGATGCAGAAAAACAAGTCCATGCATTTGTTACTTCTAGGCTGGACTACTGTAACTCATTATTATCTGGATGTCCAAACAAATCTCTGAAAGGCCTTCAGTTGATTCAGAATGCTGCTGCACGAATATTAACAGGAACTACAATAAGGGATCACATCTCTCCTGTTTTAGCTGCTCTTCATGGCTGCCGGTAAAATTCAGAATAGAATTTGAAATCATTCTTTTAACATGTAAAGCTCTTAATGGCCAAGCTCCATTATATCTCAGAGAGCTCATAGTTCCCTGTTGTCCTAGTAGGCCACTCCGCTCTCTATATGGAGGTTTACTTGTGGTTCCTAAAGTCTCTAAGAGTAAATCGGGAGGCAGAGCAACTTTCAAAACCAGGCTTAAAACGTTTCTGTATGACAGAGCTTAAAGTTAAGTTAAGCTAAGTTAGTTAAAAAGTTAAAGTTCATTTAATCTTTAGCTATGCTGCTATAGGCCTGGACTGCTAGGGGAAGCACTGAGCATCTCTCTCTCTGAGTCTGAGCAGAGCGTGCTGACGGTGGTCAGAGCAACATTTGACAAAAAAACAATATTTATTGTCTGTATTTCCGTGTTTTGTTGAAGTGCAGTTGGGTGTAAGTTGTTTGTTTAGTGTGTGTGTTTATTATTTAGTTGTTGTTTGGTGTTTTTGTGTGTTTTTTGGAGATTTTGCCAGCTGGGCTTTGTCCGGCCGGTGGCCGTCCCTGCAGCATTGCGGGGAGCGCCGCTGACTTCTCACGGCTGTCGTGGAAGCACGGCGTTAAGGTGCCCAGCTGTCCGCACACCGTGGAGGAGGTGGGCCTGGCTGTGGGCGAGCTGGTCGGGTATGACAGCATAAAGTCGGCTTCCAGGATGAATGGAGCGGTGGTCCTGTTCCTGGACGAGGATAGGAAGGTGGAGCAGGTGGTGGAGAAGGGAGTCACGGTGAGGGGAGCGTTCATTCCAATGCTGCCGCTGGAGACCCCCGCAAAGAAGTTTATTAGTAACATCCCCCCCTTCATCAAAAATGAGGACCTGGCCAAAGCCCTGTCCAGGTACAGGCAGATGGTCGGGCCCATTAGAATGGTGTCTTTGGGCTGCAAGTCCCCAAAGCTGTGGCATGTGGTCTGCCACAGGAGACAGGTCCACATGCTGCTGAAGGACACTGAGTCCCCCCTGAACCTGACCCTGACCTTCAAAGTGGAAGGGTTTAATTATATGATTTTTGTTACTTCTGACACTATAAAGTGTTTTGCTTGTGGAGCTGAGGGACATCTGGTGCAGGTTTGTCCCGAGGCCAGGGGGGCGGCCAGGGGTCCGGGGTCGGGTCCACTGGTGGTCCAGGGTCAGATCCACTGGCAGGGGTGGCCGGTGGTCCGGGGCCGGAGGTACTGGTGGTTGCTGCGCGTGGCTCGGATGAGAGTCCACCGGCAGGAGAAGCAGGGGACAAGGAGATGGAGGAGCGCACAGGTTAGTCAGGCTCACCTGGTGCAGTAAAAGGGACACGACCTGAGCTAAGTGTGGACAGACAGACAGGGAAAGGTCAGGATGTGATGGAAACAGGGAAGGAAAATTGTTCAGAGCCATTGGAGGAGAGTGGAGGGAAGGAGGAGGACAGTCAAGTAGACTGCAGCATTGCTGATGTTTTAATGGAGGACGGCGGTGAGGACTCAGGCCTCACTCTAAAGACGGGAAGGAGAAAGAAACAGGGGAACAAAAGTGATGAGACGGACTACGAAACTAGAAAAGTCCTGCTGACTCCCTCTGAAGAGGAGAAGGAGAGCAGTGAACTGACTGCTTCCCAAAAAGAGAGTAGCACGGTGTACTCGTTGGAGAAAATAAAGAGGTTTTTAGTGGAGACCAAAGGTGAGACGCTAGTGAAGGTGTAGGACGAGTTTCCTGACCTCTTTGGTTGTAGAAACCAAGAGGTATACAGACTCAAAAAGCTGATGACCAAAGCTAGATGTGTACTCCTGAACCACGAGTATGACGAAGACTTAGAAGAAGATGATGAATATGTCTAATTCCACCCTTTTTAACTCTCTGTGCTTCTTTTAGTGTCTTTTTTTTTACCTCCATCATGGCCAACACCCTCTTCAGGTCTCTAAACACTGCCAGAGCTTGGAGCGAGACCAAGAGAGCTGCCGTTTTTAAACTGTTTGAGCTGGAAAGACTTGATGGTTTTGTTTTTATCCAGGAAACCCACAGCAGTGCAGAAGACGAGGGTGACTGGAAGAGGGGATGGCGGGGGGGGTGGTTTCCTGAGCCACAAATGCTCCAACAGTGCTGGGGAGGGAGTCCTGCTCTCAAGAACTTTTAGGCCTCGCGTGTTTTTAACCACACTGAGGAGGACAGGTTAGACAGCAGTCACCTGGAGCCTCATACTGAATTCCTCAGCTCCCCCCTGTTCTCCCTGCGGGACCAAGCACAAAAGACAACTAATAGACTTCATCCTGGGACAATCAAGATTGGCTCTTTCCTCTGCACCAGGAAGAGGCAGAGTGATGACACTGTAGACACTGACGGGGTCCAACTGCTCAGCAGGATGGTGACAGCCAGAGTCCGGAGTGACCTTCATACATTACGGAGGGGTGCAAGATCTGATCCGGCTCAAGCAGCTCTGAACTCAGGGTCCGTTCCTGTTTTCAGGGCAGGACTAACAGCTCACTTACTCCGACCAGTTGCTCTAATCTGTTTTGTGTGTTTGTGTTCTTAAGTGACCAAAGAATGTGTGTTTAAACTTGTCTCTGTAAATGGGTATAATAAAGTTGACTTAAAAATTTAAACTATCTCTCTCATATCAATAACCATCCTTCTTCGAAATCCCTGTTTCTCCCAGTTCCAAGCATGTGTACTGCATTTACTAACCATGTTTTCCCAAAGTCTCTGTCTCTCCCAGCTCCCCTCCTCTCTCTCCCTGTCCTTATTCTGCAGGTGGTGAATCACCATCCCATGTTCCTGCAACACCTGCTGCTCCCACATCTTCATGAACTCCATCCACCATCATTTCTATGAAATTCATGCAGCATTATATGTTCCTGCCTGCACCTGTATTGAATATCCCCTCCTCCTGCTCTCATCTCTCCCTACTCTACCCAACTTTGCCGTCCCTGTGTGTGTGTGTGTGTGTGTGTCTGTGTCTGTCTGTCTGTCTGTCTGTCTCTCTCTCTCTCTCTCTCTCTCTCCCTCTCCCTCTCCCTCTCCCTCTCTCTCTCTCTCTCCCTCTCTCCCTCTCTCTCTCTCTCTCTCCCTCTCCCTCTCTCTCTCTCTCTCTCTCTCTCTCTCCCTCTCCCTCCCTCCCTCTCTCTCTCTCTCTCTCTCAACCCAACCGGTGGAGGCAGATGGCCGCCCCCCCTGAGCCTGGTTCTGCCCGAAGTTTCTGCCTCTTAAAGAAAGTTTTTCCTTGCCACTGTCGCCAAGTGCTTGCTCATGGGAGGATCTGTTGGGTCTCTTTAAATCATTTTATAAAGAGTTTGGTCTAGACCTGCTCTATATGTAAAGAATCTTGATGTAACTTTGTTAAGATTTGGCACTATATAAATATATTTGATTTGATTTGGATGGCATGTACAACAGCACCAGTTAACAAAATCCTGGAGGAACATTGTATAAGTTCATAATTATTATTTTTTTTGCAACACTACCAGTGTACCACAGTTAAATATTACATATGAATGTATGAACTACCCAAGAATCAAGGAATTGCTGCTATTGCCACACAGGGTAGCTTTACACAATGGTAATATTAGAGATGTGGATATCCGAAAAGTGGGATTGTGAATAAATTACAATACACCTAATTCCCAACATGCTTTCAAATTTTGGAATCAAACTCAAAACACATGAATATTTACATTCTGCACGCTAAAAATAGAATCAATGGCCAATGGAGATGTTATAAGTGTGTTGTAGTTACATTTGATATAGTGATACCAACCAAGATTGTACAATTACCTTTAGACACTGTTAGTGCTGGTGACCACTGTGAACGTAGAATGTCCAAACAGATACTCCCATTGCTGTTAATATTTGGATGATAAATCTTTGTTGTAAATGCTACCTGTGAAAAAAAACACACACTTATTCACACAGGTCTGGGTGAGCAGTAAAATACACTTTCAGCACACAAGTGTTTCTCAGGATCTGCACTCCAGCAATTACAAATTCCAGTAATGACTAGCTTTAATTTGAGGAGGTTTTCATCAAGAAAGAAAAGCCTTTTCAGACATATCAACTACAGGGATGTAAAAACTTGTGTATGTTTGTATTTCCAATGATTGGTATGGAGGAAGGAGGAAATCTGCCCTGTGGTGCGTATCATCCTTAAAAGTGCTTCTAGACAGGGAGCTGTTGCACTTGGTTACTTCCAGTGTTACCTGTATACAACAGCGGCTATCCATTATATGACTTTTCCTAAGCCTAAGTTTATCACACTGCTTAATATGACCTCAAACCAGAGGATACAGTTGGTAATATGCAACAAATAATAGGCGTACTTGATGTTTTGAGTTCAATGTTGTTTGTTCTCATTTATTATTGAAAGTACCGTTACAATCATGAATACAACTTGGTGAGTATAATCGCTGACATAATTTATAAAACAGGAGGTGTTTACAGGGTCAGAGGGTTTCCTGGTTTTCCTGTACAACCAACTGGATACTCCACAGTGTAACATGACAAGGCTTTGGACTACATAACCAGCTCTTACCTTTGGTGGCTTGAATGGGTAGTCAGTAGGGAAGTGAATTGTGAGAAAGAAAACTCCTCCTTGATAAGGACTGTCACCCTGGCATAAAGATATGGAAGATGTTTCTGTCAGTGTGTTTCTTCACAAATAAAATAAATCAACTGCAAGGAGGTTAATCACACTGTGTATACATCCCACCTAAATTGTATATATTCTCAAAAGCACAACTTGTTATTTTATTGCTAAGTTAACTTTTTCTTTTTTCTTCTAACTTATTTTTAGGGATGTCCGATATTAACTTTTTGCCGATATCCGATATGCCGATATTGTCCAAACACTTAATTTCCGATTTCCGATATCAACCGATACCGATATATGCAGCTGTTTTTCCCCCAAACTAGTTTTAGGTCACATCACATATCTCCTGTTGTGGAATTAACACATTACCTACTTTTATTGTGATGCCCCACTAGAGGCATTCCATAAATTAACATTCCATACCACGGACATTTTGTATAGCAACAAGTGAGCAAGCTTGTTAGCCACGACTAGCCACACAGTGTTGTTATTTTGCCTCCAGGTGCGGTTTGATGAGGTAATCAATCGCGCACCAGTCAACGTCTCGGGACCCCACAAGTGATTCTAGCGTATTGGTGAAACCAAGGCATTGCGTTATCAGGTTTTCATTATCGGAGGAAAAACCGATAACGATTCTCACCGATATTACATAATTATGCTCATATCGGGCCGATATTATCGGACATCCCTACTTATTTTTCTCATTTTTAAATTTCCTGTCATACGGTGCAGTTACAAATTCCTGTGTACATTGTACATTTGAAAAATAAAGAGATTCTGATTCTGATTCTGCAACCAGCCAGAGAACTACAGCCATCTTGAGAGAGAACAGGTTCTCTTTGAGGTATTCACACTCTGAAGCCTTTTATTGATGATTTAAGTGAAGTACTGTCCCAAAGCTCCTCACCATGACTGAGTGTCTACACTGAAAGTGAAGTTCAAAGTTACAAAGGCTGCATCTGTTTTTCTTGTTGGCAATCCAACCATGTTGGGTGCATGTTGGAGTTGTTAGTTGCTGCACCCGCCATGTCTCTCTTATTCAGGTAACTATAAGTATTTAGATTTTTATTGTTAAGGTAATCTGTTTTAGTGGATATGATGGTCAATAACTGTCTCCAACACATTAATTGAGAGATCAGAGGCATAATGAAAAATAGGTCAAAGTTTGAACAGTTTTTAAGAAAAAGAGGGTTAATCGTAATTTTACTTTCCATACTGTCATGTGTACTGTCAACACCTAACACAGTTCATAGGCACACCTCCAACGTTAATTTTGATCTTCTGTGCTGACTCTTTCAGTTTGACCTCCTTATAAAAATGTTCAATCTACATAAATTGCTGGTTATTGTCCTGTTGAACCTATTTTTTACTGAAGTCGCTGCTTTCTTGAGATGTCAATAATTAATGGATGTAATCCATCATGTAATTTTACTTTAATATTAAACTACAATTCTCCTTACTTATTGTTTATCATTAGCAACTGATTAAAAAAAACAAACACACTGTATGGCCAATTTCTCCCCTTCAAAGGCATCACCCTCCTTTTGAAAAAAAAAAAAAAAAAAAATCCAATTGTACAGCAGAATTATGCTCTTGGCCTTTGTACAAAACAACATCTGTTATTTGTATTAAATGCTTTACTTTTTAATTGTGTCCACTGGACAAACAATGACTCAATTTTTCCCTCTGAGTCAACTCATCCATACAGGGCCAGTCACAAGTTTTAAGATGAACGTCTGACGTGCCTGTACCCGAGAACAGGATAGCTGCACTACCATGGTGTTTGACTGCAGTTAAAGGCAACCCAGCTGTAGTGATTTAAATTTGCAAAACAAAGCCTGTGAGCCACCGAGGACTGCTATACTAGTATTTGCATAACTGATGTGTTTTTCTTGTAGCAGGTCATTGAATGATTCACATCCACAAAAATTCATGCAGCGATAATCAAACTTGTTTATTTGCACATCATATATCATCTCATAGCCTGAGTCACTCTCCATACATTTGTAACCAATAATAACTTGCCACCCACTGTGCAATCACAACAAACAAATGCAAATACACTCAAATGAACATAAATACAAAAAATTTCTCTAACACCAGTTACCACTAGTTAATTTATTAATCTGACTTTGTGATACAGTTCCCCTGAAAATATATATTTTAATTTTTCAACAGTTAACAAAATCAACAACACTGTTGGATATTTGATGGCTATTTGCCTACTTAACTTGAATGTTAGCTAGTTAGTGTCACTTATTATGTATTTCTTCATGATGTTTTGAATGTGTATACAAAGATAATCTCAAAATGAATTCAATTTCTTGATCTTATGTACCACTTTGTGTAACACTGTGCAACTGCACTGAGCCAAAGCGATAGGTATTCAAAACTATTGAAAGGAAATGCAACAGCAGTCTAATTAACTCCCTGCTTTAAAAGTGTCAAAAGTTTGAGGACACCCCCTTTTTTAATCTTATAATAAAAATTCAGCAGCTCTCCTCTATGGAATAATCCTAAATGATACAACGGTCAGTTGTACAATGCCTGTTGTAAATTAGGTATATTTTGTGTTTTGTTTTTTTTTGGGGGGGGGGGGTTATATTTTAATATTTGTAAATAGTTGTATTTCTTATTGTCTATTCTTTGCAATTCCATTCTTGATGAAGCATCTGTAACATAATTTAAGATGGTGAAATTGAGGTATTCTAAAGCATTTGACTGGTGGTTTATGTAAAACAGCAAGAAATAATTAAAGTCCATATAGCTAATAAATGCTGCACAGTAGTCTGTATGAAAGGCTTGAGACGCTTAAGCGATGGCATGATACTCACTGGACCCATTATGGTTGCCTGCCAATGAAACACTGGAAGCAAAGGAGAAATAGACAGAGAGCAATGTAAGCTGTACATGTCACTGACAAAATGTTCAGCAGTCCATCATCCAGTACACGCTTCCTGCAGAAATTCATGCCTCTGCCCAGCTGAGAGCCAATCATTGGGCTAGAATATAGACGCAAACAACCATTCATGTTCACTTATGGGAAATCTTAAGAGTTCCCAATCAACCTAAAGCACATATCTTTGAACAGCAGGAGGAAGTTACAATACCCAGGTAACAGGGCTAGCCACTGTATTATCTAGGTGGACCTGTTCATAATTAATATCAAATTAAATAGATCTGTCGTCCTTTGTTGATTTACTTGTTGGTTTAATGCAAATGAGTTGAAACAGTGACATAATTGGGTTTTACTGCTATGATAACCATCAAAAACTCCAAAGGCACTGAGCAGCTGTCCCTTTTAAATATAATTAGGTGAGGGTGGCATCAATACATGAAATGTGTAAGTATGTGTACTTACAGTCATCCCCCACTGGTCCAGCAGAGCACTGTGCTGGAGGGTCTCTCTGCAGGTCCTGCAGCTCCTGTTTAACCCAGCAGAAATATCAAGTTAACTTAACAGGTCAAGTACCCGTTAAGCACGTAAGTTTTTACTTTTACATCAAATATTTTGCGCTATTGTGATAATTTCTCCCCTGTTGTTCCTGGTATGCCTGACGAATTTGGGCTTCCCAAAGTGAGCTTAGCAATAGTGACTAAATCTGATAATATTTCAGATCGTTCATAAACTGAGTCATGATAGTGGGGCCACGTTGATTTCAGTGTAATAATTGTCTGGCTACGATCAGTTAGATCAATGCCACTCCAGCAGTGAGCAGGCAGTTCCACTATTGATGTTTGAATAACTTATTATATATCCAGGGAGGCTTCCAACTTTCCTTCAGTCCTCCTCTGCCTTACTGTCTGCATCAGGGTACTTCCTTGTTGGAAAGGAGTGGCATAGGGGAGAAAATTAGCTTTCAAATGGCTGCCAAGGGAAGTATGCACATTTAAAGCTGTTAGGAAGAGTACACAATTTATCTTATTTATTTCCAGGTAATGCATCTAGTAGTGCATTTCTCATTTCCCAAGAAAATTCTGGACTTCACTGACGGTGGTTTTTTAGTCAGAAGATAACCGACTTTTAGCTGGTGTCTATTACAAAAAGACAATTCAAACGGGTGAAAAGGAATAGCGTTGTGGAGTGCTGACTTCCTGGTCAATGTAACCAGTTGTCCAGTCAAGAGCACACGTACAAGAGGGCTGTTGTTTGGCTACAAAGACAAGAAACGGCTCGTAGAATGATGGCTTTATTAACAGTGTCATAATGACACGGAGGTAGCTAAACGGGGCAGTTACTAAGCTAACTTGGTTATTTCTTAGCGACATAGCATGAAACTTTGAAGTTGTCATTGTGTGTGTTCCGTGTGGTGTCAACAAACAGCGAATGCACAAAAGCGTTACAAAGTCCGGCAGAAGTTGGTTTACATCGACGGTAGTGTAGAAATCGATGTTAATGAACCATAAAAACTCTAACGTTAGCCCCTGCTGCGCCAGTTAGCTGCCATTAGCCGGCATTCAAAGCTAGCAAGTCAAACTTACCTTCTGTATTCTTTTCAGCGCCATGGAGACTGGTGCGGTTCGCTTCCGAGCTCACTTCGACACGCTCTTAATTTTCACTTTCAATGTTATTGCTGACGAGTTCAATGGCTGCAGATTAATCCCTGAGTAGTTCTACGGTCAGGGATGTGTTTATGTTTTAATAAAACCTCCTTTGTTTCCGCTTGTTTCTGTTTACGGTCGCTCCTGTCAAATGAATCCTGGGAAACGTAGTTCTCAATTCACCTCAAGCACGCCTTTGTACGTGCATATAGACACAACAAAAATAAAGCACAATGTTAAAAACATATGTAACTTACAATTATGTATTATAGTGCGCTATTTTTATTTTTATGTTTCCAGTTAATCTTAATTAATCGTCGACCTGTTTAAGTGAATTGTATCTTTTACTTTCTATTTTAATATTCATTTTATTTTTACATTCTATTCCTATAATAACTAAGGACATTTAAATTTGCACCTGCAACGTACCAAATTTCTATTTGGGATTTGCGCACTTCTGATTCTTACTCTGATAATGAGGGTGCCTCATCAACTAAGTTCTTGTGCACCAGCTATAAACCTGTTTTTGCATCACATTATTATAACTTTTATTATTAATTTACTTATGGTGATGGGAGAAAGAGTGTCATGAAGATGTATAACGATCAGATGACTGATAACAATAAACAGACAAATGGTGTTAAGCAGAATGGGGGCAGCGGGCAGGTCAAACATATCAAGTCTGCATTTATCAACTTTAGGGTATTTCTGCTGCCAAGCTGTTGGCTGGGTTGTGAAGGCAGCCTCAACAAGCCCCAACAAGCTGATGTTGCTATTACAAAGAAAAAAAAAACGAATCAGACTCACTCATGATTACTGATTTCCAGATAAACAGCTAAAATCTGGAAACAATGGTCAAATGTTGTAGAGCAGGTCTACCATACGGTAGCGCTGTTTACACTGCATACACTTCTGCCTCTCTGCTATCACTACGCCCTGCAGGTATCTGCCGGTCTCTCAGCTCAATTCATTCATAAGTTCTTTGAAATAGGACTCAAATGTTTTCAGATATTTGCAAACAGTTATACTGAAATAAGTTGAAATGCTTCAAGCATGAGCATTCAATTGCATTCATATATTTTAACCTCAGGACACCAGTACAAACACAGGCAGAATGTTAGACTGTGGAAAGGTTTGAGTGACTTTACATTATAAAATATATTAGCTAAATACAAAAAACAAGAAACAAGTTTTACTCCTGACTACTGCTCATTAATACATTAGTCGTGGCTATGATCGCTGTACATCGAAGTGACAATGACAACTGAGCAATCACATTTGCAAAGTAATTTTGACTATTATTCGGTTAAAATTACTTTGCCTGCATGGAAACACTTTTTAGCATTGTGACATTATTGCACTAGATATTCAATACATTCCATAAAATGTCACTTGCCAAATTGAAAGGTTCACTTGATGTTTAATATCTTTAAAGGGAAACCATTGAAGACGTGACGAGGAAACTTTATACACACACTACTTCATTAAAACATATAAAAACCTTGTCTTTTAATTATGTGATAATCTGATGACATTATAAGTTAGTGTCCATCATCATACGTGTTGGACTGTCCAAACAGAGGGTTTGATCATGAAAGTAATATGATAACTACAGGAAATGACAATCTGAGCCCCTTAAAATCAACTTATACAATACAGAGATCATGAGCCAAATTAGAACATTACTTTACAGGAGTAGGTCAAGAGCATAAACAATCTCAGTACACCGTTCCAACTGATTATGCAAATTATATTTTTCTCTGGTTTTCCTAAATAGTCGATGCAATTAACAGTATAATTCAAGTCATCAACCATTAGAGTATAATTTGAATTTTACTGAACAAACCTCCAATGATAACAGTATTTTTTCAAAAATAAAAAACTCAAAATGCACTGTTCCAAATTATAATGCACAACAGAGTTTCAAAACATTTTATAGGTTGTAAAGAAGCGAAAATGGTTGTTTATTGGATTTGCAGTAATAGGAGGTCATATTTACTGAAATCAAAAGCTTTTTCAATCAAAAACATCTTAACAGGCCAAATTACATGTTAACATAGGACCCCTTCTTTGATATCACCTTCACAATTCTTGATTTCATTGAACTTGTGAGTTTTTGGAGAGTTTCTGCTTGAATTTCTTTGCAGGATATCAGAACAGCCTCCCAAAGCTGCTGTTTTGATGTGAACCGCCTCCCACCCTCATAGATCTTTTGCTTGAGGATGCTCCAAAGGTTTTTAATAGGGTTGAGGTCAGGGGAGGATGGGGGCCATACCATGAGTATCTCTCCTTTTATGCCCATAGCAGACAATGACACGGAGGTATTCTTTGCAGCACAAGATGGTGCATTGTCATGCATGAAGATGATTTTGCTACGAAAGGAACAGCTCCTCTTTTTGTACCATGGAAGAAAGTGGTCAGTCAGAAACTCTATATGCTTTGCCGAGGTCATTTTCACACCTTCACACCCTAAAGGGGCCTACCAGCTCTCTCCCAATGATTCCAGCCCAAAACATGACTCTGCCACCTCCTTGCTGACCTTGCAGCGTTGTTGGGACATGGTGCCCATCCACCAACCATCCACTACTCCATCCATCAGGACCATCCAGGGTTGCATGGCACTCATCAGTGAACAAGACTGTTTGACAATTAGTCTTAATGTTTTTCTGGGCCCACTGCAACCGTTTCTGCTTTTGAGCATTGCTTAGGGGTGGCCAAATAGTAGGTTTGTGCACAATTGCAAGTCTCTGGAGGATCCTACACCTTGAAGTTTGCGGGACTCCAGAGGCACCAGCAGCTTCAAATACCTGTTTGCTGCTTTGTAATGGCATTTTAGCAGCTGCTCTCTTAATCCGACGAATTTGTCTGGCAGAAACCTTCCTCATTATGCCTTTGTCTGCACGAACCTGTCTGTGCTCTGAATCAGCCACAAATCTCTTCACAGTATGATGATCACGCCTAAGTTCTTGTGAAATATCTAATGTTTTCATACCTTGTCCAAGGCATTGCTCTATTTGACACTTTTCAGCAGCAGAGAGATCCACTTTCTTTCCCATATTGCTTGAAACCTGTGGCCTGCTTAATGATGTGGAACGCCCTTCTTAAATAGTTTTACTTAATTAGGGCTCACCTGGCAAACCAATTATCATAAGTGTCTGAGATTTATTTCAGTGATTGTTAGAGCCCTCAGACACAATACCATCTACGAGTTCAATTAGCATAATAATTTGGAACTCAGTGTATGTTTTGATCGTAGTGGACGGAACAGCACATAATTTTAAGGGTAAACAGCCACCATCTGTTTACTGATTCCACTATTTATGTTTATGAAAATTTAGGTCAGTAAGAGTGATAACGTGAATTTTCCAACAGATAAGTGTAATTGTCAGAGCAATTAGGGATAAGGATTGTTTTGGAATGATGATGGAGGAGGCTTTAAATTCCAGTATGACAGGGAATTTCTCAGGGAGGGGGGCCCTCTTGTGATTTGTATCACATGAAAGACTTACATGGGAAAATTAAGATTCTAATCTTGGAGATACCAAAATGTAATATATCCTACAGTTAGTCATAAACTATCATTACAGTAAGGCTTGCATTGTGAGAAAGGTTGCCAATGACCCTCGCAGGTTTATTAGTGAATTTATTAGTTTGCCAATACACAGACCAATAAAATGTTTAAGAAAAGAAAAGCCAGAGGCAGACAGCTCTCTCAAATCTTGTCTACTGAAAATTATGTTTATAAAATGTCATTTGTAGACTGGTTGATAAAAGAGAAAAATCAATCCATCAGTCATTACATTATGACCACCTATCTAATGTTGTGTAGGTCCCATCTTTGCTGCCAAAATAGACCTGACCCCTCAAAGCATGGACTCCTCCAGACCTCTGAAGCTGTGCGTTGTGTCTGGCAGCAAGACGTTAGCAGTAGATCCGTTTTCTGTCCAGTCCTGTAAGTTGCTAAGTGGGAACCTCCATTAATCAGACTTCTTGTCTGGCACATCCCATAGATACGGGAGGCAAATTCAACATCATCTGTTTTTTGGGCTCCTCATACCATTAGTGAACCATTGTTGAAGTGTGGCAGGTAGCATTATTATGCTGAAAGAGGCCTCTGCCACTGGGGACTACTGTTTCCATAAAGGGATATACTTGGTCTGCAGTTGTGTTTGAGCACGTAGTACAGGTCAGAGTAACATCCGTATGAACCGCAGGATGCAAGGTTTCCCAGCAGAAACCACCAGCCTAATTTCTTCCCATTGTACATCCTGGTGTCATGCCTGCCCTATATTTTAGAAGAAAATGATAAAGGATAAACAACAATATATTCACAAGGTATAAATGCAATTAAAATATTACAGTGATGTAATTGTTGAAAAGAATTCAAGTATGATAACTGAAATGTGAGGTCTAAGGCTGTAGATACACTAAGATACACTTGACCATTCTCTCTTAGTATGCCACCATACCATATGGTATTTGGTATGATATGTAAGAGATTTTGGACAATTCCATGCTCCCAACTTGGTGGGAACAGTTTGGGAATGGCCCCTTCCTGTTCCAACATGATTGTGCACCAGTACACAAAGCAAGGTCCATCAAGACATAGATGAGAGGGTTTGGTGTGGATGAACTTGACTGGCCTGCACAGAGTCCTGACCACAACCAGATAGAACACCTTTGGGATGAATTAGAGCCTTCTCGTCCAGCATTGGTGTGTGACCTCACAAATGCACTTCCGGAAGAATGGTCAAAAATTCCCATAAACACACTCCTAAACCTTGTAGAAAGCCTTCCCAGAAGAGTTGAAGCTTTCATAGCTCCAAAGGGTGGGCCAACGTCATTTTAAACCATATGGATTAAGAATGGGATGTCACTTAAATTCATATGTGAGTCAGGGCAGGTGAGTGAATATTTTTGGCAATAAAAGTGTATGTCCTTTGTTGCAATAAGTAAAGAAGAGCCCAAAATGATTAAATAAACTAATGCATTTCAACTGTAAAATCAATCAGTTTAAAGTAAAAATATTTGATGCTAAAATATTATACATTTAGTAATACACAGTTGATTACAAATTAATTTCTGGTAAATTATGATGAAGTTCCTGATGGCTGATATAGGAACAGCCCGCATAGCTCAATATTTCTTTACTTGCTCTAATATTTTCAGCCACCACATACCACAGCAAAGTGTCACCTAATCATGCAAACAAAGCTTTATCTGTACAGTGAGAGCAGTTAGATAGATGTGTCTTGAAAACCAATGGTAATGTACTTACATGAAACAAATGACACTGTCCAGAACCGAGACAAAATTAACCAAACAAGGACCTTGTAACTTCTTGTTTATGGGGGAGATGTGCTCTGCCCACTATTCCACCGACGTCATTCCAATTCTATATATTCACACACACACACACACATATATATATATAAACCAGGGATAGTCACACAAAAAATCTAAATTAAAGCTGTTCATAGTGAACCACTGTTCAAGAAGCATATTAGACTGCAGCTTTGTTGCATTATCTTACATTACATTAGACCCCCCCCCCCCCCCCCGTTGAATGAGTTTTACATAATGTTTACGATAAGAGTGACAACCCAGATTTCAAAATAAATCCGGCCCGTACTTGGACTCATCATCTGGCTCAAGATATGCCTGAATGTCTTAATGATTCATGTTTCTCCTCATTTGTGTTGATGTTGATAATCAAAGATCAGGTTGTCTTAATTCGATAACACTCGAATTAATCTTCTTGGAAATACTAATAAGTCACACTTGTGTTCTTTTATTTAATTAATCTAATGTTAAACATGTAAACAGTTAAAGGGAATTAACGGCAGAGTGGACACACATCCCCATCCCGTACTTGCAAGTTCTGCTGTCAAATGGAAATCACATTGCTGCCGCAAAGGTGTGAAAAGGTATGTTTTGCGACAGTAATGGCAAACGTCGCAAACGTGTCGGAAGCTCTGGGCGTTGGTTACGTAGAGAGGTAGTCGCCTGCACTGACCTGAATTTCTTCTCCCGAGGAGGACTCTGCCGAGTTTTTTTTTTTTAAATAACCTGGATTTCAGGACAACAAAGCACTATTTTGTGCCCATCCTCGCCGGACAGGCCTCCGGTTATACGGCATCCATGACGTCCCTCTGATCTGCCGAGCCGTGACGCGAGAAAGGACTCATTGGGCACCCGAATGGATAGTATCAATAAGTCATCAATTAAAATGTGGACTGACTAAACTCTCTGTCTAATTTCGGGATTTTATCGCCTCCGTTCGCCCTGCCTGCTTCTGTGTCGTTGTCTGGGGCTGGATATCACCCCTAATTTTGTGGTCACATCTGCATTATTGGGAGACAAACAGTGACTAGTTGTTGAGCGGGGAAGTAAAGCTGACGTTGACAGATAGAGCTCGAGAAGTTTGGTGATATTGCCTTCATAGTAAAGGCGCCAAATAATTTAGATTTCATTTTAAATAGAGATTTCTGGGGTCCTACCGAGCAGTGAAACAAGCCAACAAAAGGAGAGCCAACTTCTCTTTTTCTCCATTCCTGTCTTTATTATTAACCTTGATACACAGCATTATTTATGTGCCACCGTTGGTTTTATTTTGGAAGATGAGAGCGGAAGTAGTTTTTTTCCTTACTGTTCCTGAGTCTGGGAGGAAGGGGGATGTGGCCAGGACGTATTTATGCTGCTGTTCAAGATATGAAAATCATTGAATCGGCGCTGCTTCGGGAGCTTAGCCTCACCACCAGGGACAGCGGGGGTAACGTCGGTGCTGCCATCCGTCAGCGTGGTCCTCGTCCGTGGTCGAAAACAACCAACGCGACCGAGGCTTCGGTGCCTGGTTTCGTCTGGACTGGACCATTTCCATGAAAGCCTTTCAACCTCACGCCCAAACAATTAGTTGAATTTGTGTGCAGGTCTGTGTTTAGCGCTTATGTAGCATGTGAATCAACACAGTCACGTTGATTTTTCGTAGAAATCTTTAACTTTGGACAAAGGCGTTGTTGTTTACCCCCCTTTTTTTATTTGATTATTTTTTTTAACTGATGTCAACAACTCAGCATCAGGTGATGATGGAGTCTTCTTTAGCTCTTGGCAGACTGGAACTGACCTCCAGCTCTGCTTCTGTTGGGGTCAACCTGACCCCACGGCTCTCCAGTGGCCCCTCCGCCAAAGAGAAGAGCGGCCAGTGGCCATCGGGCCAGGCTCATCTGAGTGGCTGCGTCCCGCTATCACATCAGGTGGCGGGTCACAAGTATGGAGTGGATAAAGTGGGTGAGTGAACCTGCTGAGAGCTGTCATTTCAATCCATCTAGAACTTGACCTATTGAACTCAAAATGTTACCACATATGATGTGTGAGTGACGCTTGGCTCATCACGCTTCCATGCAACTCAGGATATTACACGGCTTTTTTAAGTTAATTGAGAAATCGGTCGACAAATAATCCACCAATCCATTCACATTGCTTGTACCTATGATACATTAGGGGAAACGGGTTGTCGGAAGAATTATTATTCTGGAAGCTAAAGATTAAATATGATTTTTTTTTTGTCAGTACAGTTGACCATATGATGCATTCTCAACCAGAGTGTGGAGAGGACATTTAGAAGCTGTCTCCAGATATGTTCACTGCAAGGAAGAACTAATTTCCTTGCACCTGAGGGAGCGAGCATGTACACCAGAAAGAGATTTGTACTTCTGTGTGCAGTTAGGGAAAATATTTTCCCACCTGAACTGTTCCTGAACTGAACTGATCACGCAAAGATCTATGACCCTAATCAGTCCACATTTGTGGATGTGTGTCCAGTGAGAATCTCCACTCAATGATCTGTGTATTTTCTCCGCTGTCACACACTGACTCGTACATACAGAACACCTGACACTATTAAAGCCTCCTATGTGCATTATAAGGCAAAGTGTTGAGCATAATTGGTTGTGCAGGACACAGTTAGCAGCTGGTTTCACAGTACAGTGTCAGATGGATGAGTCATTCCTGTTTAGTCAGGTACTTGATGAATTGCAAATTGAGTAACATCTTTATGCTACGGGACAGACAAACAGCCCATTTCCAAAGCTGCCAGATTGAATGCAGCAAAGACATACCAGTCGATCCAATAAACTTCTCTGTTTCAAGTGTCGTGTTTTACCTTGGGCATTGGCGTAGACATTCTTTTATCAAATTTTCATACTGAAACACTAAAAAAATCACACAAACTGAGAAGTAGCCAATTACCTCAGATGATACCTTTTAAATGCGTGTAGTGATTAACAACAAAGCAATAGAACAAGAGTATCCTAAATCCGCTTGGATTTAAAAATTTGAAGGAATTGAGAAGTGTGAGTAGCTGTGAGTGTGAATGGTTGTTCGTCTTTTTCTGTCTCTGTATGTTGGCCCTGTAATGGACTGGCGACCTGTCCAGGGTGTGCCCTCCCCTCGCCCAGTGTGAGCTGGGATTGTTCCAGCACCCCCCATGACCCAGAAACGGATAAGCAGTAGACGATGAATTAATGATGATGAAGTGTGAATTATCAAAATCAAAATGTGTGTTTTCTCTATTTTACCTATAATTGTGGAATTTGGATTGAGTGTCTCCACTGTGTGCAGCATCCATTTCTCATTGGAAGTAGAAAGAAGGATTCAGTGATAATTGACATCTGACAGCCATGTTGAACAGTCTTATCTCAGTCCTTCCTTGGGTTTGTTAGTTAATGAACATTAACGTGGGCTACATGAGTTCAGAATTACTGGTACCGGTATTGACATATTATTGAGACAAAACCAGCAGCCTTCTTTAGTCTCCACAGCAGTTGTATAACAAGTTCTGGAATCCTGTTCAGCTTGTACTGCAGCTGACTGAAAATGAACCTGTTCACTCCTCCCACTGTTTCCCTTAGCTTCCCTCAGCCTCCAGCCTCCTTGGCTCCTTGGCACCATGGGCCTTTTGTTTGAATTTGAGTTAGTGGTGGGCAGTTATGTGCCAAAGTGCGGAGGTTTTTTAACTGAACACTGACTTGGAGTAGATTATGTTTGTTAGTTATTGATTATGCTAGTTTCTCTCATGCAAGGGACGCAAGAGATCTGTTGTAGCCTTTGACTGGTTTAAGTAGTATTAGTAGTCAAAAACACGGAATCTTCTTGTTAAACTAAATTTAACATAAATCCACTCACCAAGTTGGCTCCAATGCTGTTTCAGAAGTTCACTTGGGTATGTTGCAGCACTTGCAGGTTCACTTCAATTGGGTTTAAGTCTGAAGCCTGCACTGCTCTTGTTCATGTTAAGCCACCATCTCGTGTTTGATACACACGGCGGTTGCTGATTTTACAACTGGGACAATGATTTTTAATTTGTTTGAACCATTGCCAGCTTTTGTTTTCTAACGTGAGCCATTAACCTCGCAGGGTAGGCTGCATCCAATACCCAATAGAGTTTGCCAGTGTCCTGAAGTGCCTTAGTGCCTTTGCTGCTGCTCTGAAAAAGTTAAATAGTACTGCTTTAACTTTCAATGATTCCTTTAAAATTAATTATGAATTACATCCAATTGTAATCCTGAATAATTGCTGCCAGTGGGTTGAGTCCAACACTTACTGTCTTTGTATGAAAGGTTTCTTATTGACATGGCACATGCTGCCAGTTCAGTAACTGGACAAGTTAATACAACATGAGATAAGAGTGATAACCATGAGGAAATTGGAACATCATGACTGCAGACATATGCAATCAAATAACATAAAATGGCTATAAATGAGTGTGGCAGTAGTATGTATATGTATGTCTTTTCAAAGAGATGCAGAGAGAAAAATGTTTATATTCCATGTTAAAGAAAAGTTTACAAAAGAATTATGAAGTGTAGTAACTCTTTATTAGTAACTCAGCTAATAAACAGTTGGTGGATTTTTCTTTCTATTAATTTTTTTCTTTCTATTGTTTGTTTTGGAGTGAGCGCGTTAGCCAGAATCTCTCAGCTAATGCATGCAGGTTAGCCTCCCTCCCTCATTTGGTGATTTGTCCTGCGTAATAGGGAACCAACTTTATGACAGGTTACACCCTCTGATAGAGTCTGACGCAAGACAGAAAAGCAAAGGTGAAAGTCCGGCTTTGTCACTCAGTAGACCTTACCTGTCAGCTGCTGCAGGTGGAGCAGGACTCACCCTTCAACCTGAGAGCTGCATTTTTCAGTCTGATCATGTGTTACTAAATGTACAGCATTATACAACAAATTCAGCAAAGTTGGCCAATGTTGTTTTAGAGGTATATAGTTAAAAAAACAGCACCTATAGCAAAATGAATCATGAATCAATCTTGTAGGGAAATTTAATAAACAACAGGAAACATCTTTCTGTTTGTTGCTCAGTTATTCTTGACTTAACCATCAGTTTAATGAAGTTGTACACACCCCAGTTCCATGCTGGACAGTTATGTGAATTTGTTTGAATGTTTCTTCCTTTTTCTTTTGACCCTTTCCTGTCCTCTGTCACATCATTACTCATCAGTTCAGTCCAGGTCCCAGATCAGCTGACTGTCTATGTTGGTGTATCACTAAGTCATTTGGTCTCCACATAAATGACACACTTCTACATGTGGCCTGATTAACTAGCACACTGTTGACCAGATCTTTTTTTATGGACTGACACTGAGCGTCGTTGACTGTAATTGGCACACAGACTGTTGAACTAATTAAATTTGCATATGATGGCTGTATGACTTGTAATCCTCTTTCGCTGTCTTTTTGACGCACCCAGTACCTGACACCCAATCTAATTTCCTGTGAATCATATCTACAACAATGCCCAGGATACTGTGCATGTAGAGAAACCCAATGTTTTAGGGACACAGACCTAAAATTTTACAAATGTTGATTCGCCTGTGTGATCACTAAACTGTCAATAAAGATGGACATAACCTCAATGATGTCACGCGTAGGTTTCTGAACAGCAGTCCTGAAGTTCAGTTGTTGCTCCACTGTCCCCATCTTGGCAGTGCCTGAATCAGCCACTAATTCCCAGCTAATCAAAAGTGGCAAGTGGTGGGATGCGTGCGGTGCAAAGACTCTTCGTAGCAATCAGATACTCACCCACCTCTCACTCAAAGAAACAGGCTATGCAGAATTAAAAGCCTCCATAAAATTCAAACAGGTGACATTTCTTCCCACATACAGTTGTTATGAATGAGGAAATTACCTTTACAGTTAGTTTTCTAGCAAGTGTGCTAATATCTGCTGTAAAGTTCTATATTTATATACTGGAGCCAGAATTGCATTTTTTTTTACCACTTTAAAGTTAGCTGCTTAATATTTCAGTCTGGGTGGTTGGTGTGACCTTTGAGGAGACTCTACACTGTGGCGCAGCTGAACTGTATTGGCTCAGATGGATAGATGTTTCTGTGTGTTATCCTATCCTCCAAAATCCTCCAAAATGATCACACATTTACATTCAAAACATTATGAATTCAAAAGTATTGTACCCTATGTTTCATAGAATCAATATTATAGTATATAAATATACAATGTTGTTGATCTGGTACTTGATCTCAATACTGTATTTTGAGAACTTCAAATTTATATAAATAGATATTTTTGACAATCCCTAAAAATGTAGTTTTGAATCTGGGACTTCTTTAAATTGAAATAGAGCTGTATGAAAATATGATGCAGAATTAGTGTTGTCTGCAAAGGTGCAATTCAGCTCTGTGAATATGTGTGTCTCCCACACATTAGATAGATTGGATCATTCACTCCAATTTAAATCGGTCTTGCCGTTAAACAAACCACATTTTACTTGGTTGTACAATCCATGTTTTGTTGTTTGCGTGCATTCGTTACTGGATGGAGGTGTTTATGATTCAAGTCTTCATTTTCTTTTTCGTGTGAAAGGTGTAGTAACAGTGATTATACCTTGGTCAAACATATGCTGGCCTACGCTCAACACTTTGCCTGAAGGCATCATGTGTTGATGTAGCCGAGGGAGCACTGAAGCTGCTGCTCTGCTGATGTGCTGCTTTCACTGCAACCCCTGTGCGGACGTGCAGAACATTGATTTGCGTTGATGATGGATGGAGCAGCCCAAATGGATATTTCCACTCATAGCAGGTTGGATCCTTTGCTGTAGAGTCAGGTGTCGACTCTTCTTCCTGCTTCCTCTTATGATGATGATCTTACAGTGGCAGGACAGATGTCCACCCCTCAGGCTCCCCCGGCCCCTCCTTTGTGTTGTAGTTGTTTTTACATATGTTAGGAAGTTTTGCATATTGTTTTGAATGTGTATATGTGTGTGTGCATGTTTGCGCATCTTTATGTTCTTAGAAGAATCTAGAGATCAGACTAATCCTCTGGACTGCAGGTTCATCCAGTATACCTGTAAAGAGCTGTGGTCAGCATGTGATGATGTAACCAGGGACATCATTATCCTTCTTTTAGTCTGGAGAAGCCATGTTTACTGGTAACCTTAAATGATCCAGTGGTCAGTTCATAGCACGCAGTGTGGCCTGTTTAAACAAGTAACAATAAAGTTGCACTTGCGGATATGTGATGTATATTTATCCGACAGTGATGCAACTGATTCATCTACTTTTACAGGAACTCACTCTTGGTTGTGTCTGGTTTCACTTGGGAAAAAACTGTTTCAAAAGTGAGCGAATTTCAGTTGGAATGGTTAGCATCGGGGCTAACCACTTTAGATTGAGGCATGAACTTGCTCCTCCAGTTCTTCTTACTGTGTCAACATTGTGTAAAAGCAATGTTTATTTTAGACAGTTTACACGGATCATGATTAAACTACACGGAATAGTTTTTCCATAAATTCATATTGGATTGTGAGAGCAGACAAAGTCATGTGTACTTTCTCATTTATTGTGTGTACCTTGTTGGTGGTTATGTTCCTTCTTAGTGACAAAACTGTTCAGTTGTTGTCATCATGTGCTCTCTTTTCCCTTCATGGTGCCTCATTCAAGCTGAAGCAAATTATTTATTTCATTATCTATTAATATAAGCTTAATTAGTCTGAGGCATTGCCTTCAAGTTTCTTATTTAGTTTCATTCCAAAGCCCTTTTTCGTGATTGGTGAAAATTCAGACAGACAACAGCGTCTTGTTCATTCCAGTGTAATATATGACAACTTTGGGCTGTTTAATCAACTTTTACTGCAATGCAAAATCATCTGGCTACACAGTGGTCACTTTCCAGGGCAGTAAAATCCAGTCTCTTGATTTTATGAATGACTGCACTCTGTTTTGGAGTCCTCCTTTATTGTCCAGAGTGGCTCTTAAGAGGTGGGATACACATTGTGGGATAACTTGGTACAATATTTCATTGTCTTATATGAAGAGCAGACCGATCTGTCATTCTCTTTTTATCTTTATAAGTTTCATTACCACGTATTGTCAGATTATTTCCAATTTTTCCAATGTGATCCAGTGTTCAACAAGCTCCTCTTTCTCCTTCCTCAACCTTCATCATTCATCATATTTATGACTGCTATCTGGGCCCTTTGTTTTTGATAAATACCTGTTTGTGGTCGAATATTTAAGGATAACCTAAGTGATGAAGGCTGTTAACACACTTACCTGTTTATAGGTAAAGAGACAGTGGTGTTGTGCAAGACTTTTAAACTGAGATGTCTGAAACTCATCATTTAGCTCTGCTGTGCCTAAACCAAATGGCAATGCACTGTGACGAAGCCATAAGTTTGTCAATGGCCATTTTAAAGCTTCCAGTTTGTAATATGGCTGTCAGCCATCTGGGAGTTTTGAAACCAATAAAAAACATATTTGGACTTGAAGGTGGAGTATAGTAGGAAACAGGAGGGGATCTGACCTTCCTTATACTTTATCCTGATTGTGAGGCAGGTTGCCATATGTGATGTAGTCTGTCAACCGTGGTAGCCATGATTGAAAAATAGACATCATGTTGTATTGAAGAAGACTTGAAACTAAAGACTGAGACCACAAACTCACCAGGAAAAGGTTTACTGAAGGAATACATCAACTGAGAAGTAGAAACATATTCCCATAGAATAGACTTCAGTACAGTCTGACTTGTTTTTACAACTAGTAGAGTTCCCCCTGATTCATTAGATAGAATGCTGGCTTAAAGAACTTTAGCTTTGGCTGCACAAGACCAACCTGTTGTGTCTCTGTTCCAGGTATTTTGCAGCATCCAGATGGAACAGTCCTGAAGCAGCTTCAGCCTCCACCACGAGGTCCAAGAGAGATGCAGTTTTACAGCATGGTAACACCTGGACTTCCACACACACACACAAACACACACATCCCAGCCTGAACCTTATGTTTTCACACAGATTCTTAAAATTAACAACAAACAAAACATTGAGACTTTTAATATAATCAATTACCACACTCATACACCAAATACCAGTGAATTTCAGTTTTCAGATGTTTGTCTGCCGCTGATATTTGACTTGCTGCAGATGATGGATTGAGGATCTGTATTGTATTCCTGTCTGGAAAAATTGTACTGGATCCAGAAAATACACATAGTTTATTCAACAAAACTGAGTGACTTTGCAACATACTAATATTAAATCCTCTAAATGGTGTCATCTCATTCATTCATTCATTCATCTTCTACTGCTTATCCGTTTCCGGGTTGCAGGGGGTGCTGGAGCCAATCCCAGCTAACATTTGGCGAAGACAGGGTACACCCTGGACAGGTCGCCAGTCCCATCTCAAAATAACTGTATTTAAAAAAAAAACAAAAAACAAACTTTAAGTCTAAATTATGTATAATTAAAAACAAATAAGTGAAATTAAAAACAGTCCCCAAAGTTTTGTCATTATAAAAGATCCTGTCAACCTGTGTCTAGCGTAATGGCTCCACATGAAGAAGCTGGCCGAATAATAAAAAATTGAAAAATTGTGCCTTCATAAAACCTTAAGAGGCACAAGAGCATCATTAGAACTGAACATGAGCTGTTTCACAGCTGCAGCAGGAGATAGGAAGTACTAGAGAAGTAGTGGTAGTCCAAAAAAATGACGTGAATTCCCATCTATGCAACCTGGCATAAAAAAGTAGACTGGTAAATGCTTCTGACTTGATCTGTGGAAAATGGGCTGTTGGGGACTGATCAGACCTCAATAACTGAAGTCCGGTGATCAATCATAATTACATCAAACACACTGATGCCTGATGGATGTCGGCAGTTATTATTTTGGTCTGATCACAATGAAACATGAACAAATGGGTTTCTATTAAATATACAGGATTTGTCATTACTGAACACCATTGGGATACAGACCAAATGTTTTATTGTACAAGACCCACTGACCTTAGCAGAAGTATCCAACTGAAAATAAATCTCCCTCTTTTACTTAGTAGTATCAGCATCTTGCTAAATTTTATATGACACTTAACATACCCTGTATTAGTGATTTAAAAAAAAAAAATAAAAAAAATTGTTCAATACTAAATGTATCTGCATGTAGAGTGTAGTATGATGATGATGTGTGTCTCCCAGGTGTATGCAGAAGACTGCAGTGATACATGTCTCCTGGAGCTCCAGACTCATCTTCCCAAGTACTACGGCACCTGGTCCTCCCCTGACAGCCCTAATGGTGAGAAGCTGTGGGCTAGTGTTAGTGGTGTTATCATAGTTTTATTTATCTTTACTTGTTGAGATGTCAATTTGTGATGAAATATCCTGAGATTTATGCCAGGACTGAGAAGACCCTTTTTGTCTCTTTGAGATTTAAAATATCAAAAAATCTGGCCATGTTCACCAAAGATCTGGATCTGTATCTCTTAGAGATTAAGGTCCCCAAACTTGTAAGTCAATAGGAAAGGAAAAGCCTGGTATAGGAAGCATGTTGGGGGCGACACAGATTTTTTTGAAACTTTTATTATGATGCTTGTGATTTAGACCTGTACCTAAAACTGGAGGATGTGACTCGTCGTTTTGTAAAGCCATGCATCATGGACGTGAAGCTGGGCCAACAGAGCTACGATCCGTTCGCCTCACAAGAGAAGCGGGAACAACAAATCAGAAAATACCCCCTGATGGAGGAGATTGGCTTCCTGGTCCTTGGCATGAGGGTGAGTCTGACCTGCTGTGGAGCCTGTTTAATTGACAAATGTCCTGGTTTTGAATCTATGAGAAGGGTTTGTAGAATATTTTTCTAAGGTAGATTATCAATGCCTGTCATTTTGTCAAGCTTGTTTTCCTGATCGATGAGCTTAATTAGTTTGATCAATATCTGCTTCTTTGGTTTCTTGTGTTTTATAAACTACCAGAGTTATTTCAGCATGCCAGATACATCTTTTAGCAACATCTCAGTGCATATAAATATCTGACTAGGTTCATTATCATCGTTATCCATTATCATCTGTTATCTTAGCTATGGTGGAGTTTTAAAGCAGGGAGTGGGTTAAGCGAGGTAGTAGGGCAACATGTTTTAGCTTCTCAAGAGGCATTCCCAGACCTGATTATATCTATAGGCCCTTTGAGTTTTCTGCGGCTATCCTGGCATCTCCTGCCAGGTTGAGAACCTCCAGTGAAAGGTGCCAAAAGGGCATCTGATTAAGATGCAACTAGCTGCTTTCAGCACAGAGGAGAAGCAGCTCTACTCTGAACTTCCTCCTTTCTTTAACTTCAATCCACAAGTCACTGTCACTCTCCCTTTTTAAAAACAGAACCATATTTGAAGGATTTACCAACATGTTCTGCACCTTCTTCTGCGTTCAAAGAACTTGAATGTGCCTGAATGCAGAACCTAAACTTTATAAAGTTGTTTGAAAGTTTAGGTTCATGTTTATCGGCTGCTGCAATAGGGAGTTTTAAAAAGGCTGTGAACACTAATAACACTAAATCTGAAGGTGATTTCTTTTATTTACGTTTGTCCTTCAGTAAAACCTGACACTTCAGATTCAGACAAATGATTCAAAGTGAAATCTTTCCAGTGACCCATAGGATGTATACATCTCTTTCCTATTTAACATCTACAAGGTTGCTAGAAAGAATAAGTGGATTCAGCATTATGCATATAATGAGATACATGAACAGCAAATTAGGGCAGATTGTTAAAAAATATCTATTTTTGCTTTTTTGTGAAAAGTCAAGTTTAGCTATATGTAGCTAACAACTTGGGGCAGATACTGATTAATAATCTCTAATATCCCCTTACCTGCCTGCTCACTGTGACTAACTGATATCAAAGTAATGCAATGAATGATTACACAACACTAACCTCTGGCCCCACCACCAGCAACACAATAACAGAGCTAATACCAGCATGAGGTCCTGGACAGCACAAATAGCACTTTCTCTCTCCCTCTCTCGCACTTGCTCAGAGACACATAGTGTCCACAGGGCTGAGACAGAAAAATGGCAGGAAAGACGGCAAGAACTTCTTATCTTTTGGAAAGGAAGACAGCCAAATAGCAAAACCTTTATCAGTTTGATCAGTTTCCATCACAACTCGCAGTCAGTGTCATCATCACTAAGTGTCCCAGTTTCCTGCATGCAGCAAGAAACAAACAAAACTGTCAAGGAGATGAGTTGACTGTCTTCTCTCTGTATTTAAAATGAAACACAATTGTAAAATAAAAAATAGAGCCAGCTGCCAGACGATTTAGTTAGTTGTGTTGAGTTTGAAGCTTTTTTAATTTTAACTGGAAAATAAAGTTTAATTTAAACTCATTCTCAAACTTGAAAACTAAGGCTGCAGGAAAAAAGTTTTTTTCTTAGAAAGGTTCGTAACAGAGTGAAATGACCCAGAATTATCTCAGTGCCAGCCATGATGATCGAATTCTCTGCATAATCCATTATATTCAGCGCCTATATGTGAGGGTCAATCCACGAGTAGGTGTGCATTAAACGGTTTTAATGCACAACATGGAGGCGAAGAACTACCAGACGCGCAGCAGATAATATAAATTATATTATATGATGGTCAGCATGAATACTCTTTTCTGATTGGTCGGCAGGTGTGTGTTAAAACCGTTTAATGCACACGTAGTTTGGCTAAACTTTGTAGGCTAACTGCTCTAAATTCATCCGCGCCTGTAACCATAGCAACATACTGAGCCCAGTTTTATTTTTATTTTAAATATATCATTTTATAAACAATAACCATACTGTGGAACAATTTTGACCTAAATCAAGCTAAATTTAACTTTTAATAGCTTACTTTTGGCTTTGTTAAAGCGATTGAGCCACAGTGCTCATCCCGTCCTACTGTGACTACTGTAACTGGCATGGTTGTAAAAGGGACTAGTTTATTCCTTGTCATGACAATGGTAAGCTCTTGCTTCAAGAACTTTCGATTTTGAGTGCAAAACTTTCACCAAAAGTTGGTGAATCCTTTTATTCCTATATTCTTGGAAAATGACCATGGTATAACCGGATTAATCCATGAGTAGGTGTGCTTCAAACAGTTTTAATGCACGACGTGGAGGCAAAGAACTACCCGACGCGCAGAACTACCCTTACTTCACAAAGTATCTCAAGACTAAGTAGTTCATAACTTTTTCCTTCAGGAGAAATTCCTCCAGTGCTTAAAGAAGAACCCATGTCTGGGAGAATTAGCAGAAGTAACTCACTAAGACCAAATCACACAGCATTGATTAAGGGCAGCAGTCACCTCACAAAGCTGCTATTTGGCAACAAGGAAAATGCAACTTTGCAGTTTCGAGAACTTGGAGATTTTCCAGACGTTTGTGCTCTCCTCAGAGGACAATTCATACGATTTCCTTTAGATGTTCACTAACTACAGAGAAGCAAATTTGGCCACAGTTTTTTATGCCGGATGCCCTTCCTGTCGCAACTCTCCCCATTTATCCGGCTTGGGACCGTTGCAAGCCTACCACTGGTTAGCGTTGTGGCTGGGGTTTGAACCTGGGGCCTTTGCATACAAAAAATTGCTTTACCAATGACCTACGTCCCCGGGCAGTTCAGTACGTTGTAAATATTAGACTTAAATTAATCGTTAATCTCCGGAATGTATGCCATGATTTCACTTTTCACTTTTCACAATTCAGATTCCTCCCAGTCATCAAAAATATGAATGTGGTTTTAAATAAAAACAGGAATACTACAGAGAAAATATACCAAAAGCTCGTTTTTTGGGGGGGTTTTTTTTTTTTTCAACAATAGTGTTTCAGAAGAACAAAGGAAAAAAGCAGCGCTCCAGAGAGGAATCATTTCACATTATGTTTCAGGTAAACGATACTGACATATTTTGGCTGGAAGCCTTAATCACAGCAAATATAACAGCAGTTAACTGTGTTTTTAAAGGTAAAATCTAGATGCATTTTCAACTTTTCACACTTACCCCATAATGTGTGCCTACAAAATAGAGTATAGTAAATGATAAACTAATAACTAAATTTGCCTTGCTTAGTACAGTTGACAACAGCTGTCCCACAAATGCAGTCGACTAGAAGGATAAATAATTTTAAAGGCTTCAGAATTAAGGATAAAGTTCTTCAAAGCTGCCAGATAGTATTGGCAGTGCAGTGCCTTAGTCATATAGATGTGGCTTGACATACAGTATCTGGTCTCTTGAAAGGTTTGGACACTTCAGGTAAATGATTATGTAGTTTTGATTAATGCTTTTTAGCACAGTTTTAAGATGCAGATTTAAAAATCAGATTAGGGAGAATTCAATTGAGTTGGACAGTGTTGTACCTTTAGAGGAGGGCGTTTAGTACAGAATGTCCCTGGGAAGATTCTCGTACTAATCGCTGCTACGCTTGTTTAGATAGAGAAGAGACTAATTAGTGATAATGGTTTTTCTCCTGATGGATTGATAGTGGGGGAAGCGAGAGTTTAAGAAAGACTGAGAGGAAAGATAAAAAGAGGTGATTAAGTTTAAGCTGAAGAGAGAGACACTCCCTGGCCTAAATATAAAGCTGAAGCCCCTCATACTGTAGAGTTACTGAAGCACAGAGACTTGGTCTTCAAATGTGGCTTGATGAATCCAGAAAATTTTTTGACTTGACTTAACCGGTTAATTTGGTCCCAGCTGAGATACTGTAAACAACATTGCTCTCATATTTTGAAATAGCAGATGCAATTTTATAGAGTGAGGGATTTCTGTTATTCATCTTAGATTCCATGATCTGAATGGTGTGGACAATATAGTTAAAAAACCTGGTCCCCACAGTCCATGGGATTTTATGTAGCAGTATTAAGCAGTATATATAACATAGTCCTTTTTTCTAAAACTCGCATTTCAGGATGGATAAACTAAATTGTTGAATTTTTACTTTCAATGTATTTCAGTTATCTGCCTCCTTGATTACAAATAATAGGTGTTGAACCCAAAAGAACATATCAGCCCAGCCTCAGATTTGTTCGACATTGTGCTCCACATGGTTTCCAGAAGTTGATCACTTGAAAAAAAGAAAAAAAAAGGCAGTAAATTTGGTTAAGGTAAAGTGTTATTGCATGATTGATAAATAGATAACTCTTCATCATAAAGTTGAATTGTGGTGATTTCACCTGCAGATCATTCTCAATAACCAGCATGTTCTATAGTAAAGTAATTCTTGCAATTGTCTTTTTTGAAAGTGAGCTTATGTACAAGTTTCACTGTACAGCGCTTTGGTCATAAGGCAGCTGACAATCAGTCAACTGTACTTTTCCAACCCTGGGTTTTTTGCCTCAGCATGCACATGCTTTATGGCAGCTTTTGCAGTTTGATCTACAGCCCTAACTGCTCAGTCTGACATGTTGGAAGCAGATGTTAGTGTGGCCTGGGTCCACTAGGTGGAGAGAGAGTTCCAGAGAACCAGCACATCAGTCATGCTCAGTGAAACAGTGGCAGAGAGTCGATTGAAACCTGTAGCAAAAATTAAAGGAAAAAAATGTAACAGCTCCTGTTGGTAAACTCTATGAGTGATATGATCCTGCATGAAAGTGGAGCTGAGCAACACCAGCCCTGTTTTTTCCTGCCAGTTCATGAGTGATGAACAATAATAATGCTTTTACCATCAATTGTGTTTTTGTGTTTCAGGTGTATAAAGTGTGCAGTGACACTTTTGATTCCTATGACCAACACTATGGAAGAGGACTTGTTATGGACACCATAAAAGATGGTACGTGTGTGTGACTGGAGCTGGTTTTTTACCCCTCCTAAACAAGTGACTAACAACTATAAAGCGAAAGGGTAGGAACCTCTCAAGTCAATAAGTTATGAAGAAAAAGAGCCAAACAGTCACGAGGGCTAATAGTTCATGTTATTAGTGTGACATTTTTAGCGACAATATCTGAAAATAGTATCATATTCACATGTCAAAAATCTAAGATGAGGATGAAGGAACAGGAAATGTGATGGCAATAAATCAGGAGAGTATAATATATCAACAGTGCAGACAACAAAGCTGTGGTAACTGATTAAAAACATAACCAGTGCTTTCCCAACTTTTTCCATTGTTCATTGCAATCAGACCAAATGTAGAAGTATAAATTTATATAAAATATGTGAAAACTGTGTGGTGGTAATGGCTTACAAGAAAGCAGGACTCTCAGTTGAATGATCAATATTCCCTCAGATAACATTAATCATCTTGACTGGACATATACTGTGTAGTAATAGAAAAAAACAGCATTGATTGATGTAATGAAATGAGAAATGAGAAATAATTTATTACGCCCTGGAGGGAAATTGTGCTGTTTGGTAGCTTATCTTGTAATTGTAAAGGAGTTGTAAAGTCTGATGGCAATGGGAATGAAGGATTTTCTTCATCTTTCTGTCCTGCATTGTAGATGGATTAAACATCCACTGCTGGGGTTTCTCTGCTGCACTAAGGTGTTAGGAAGTAGATGGTCTGAGTATTTTAAGATGGTTTCTGCCCTCCTCTGTTTGCATCGTTCAGCCACAGCTGCCTTGCGTGCTTTTGTTTTATCTGGCCTCCATCTTTCTACAGACAAGGAGGTGGCTCTGCCCCTTTCTGTTGAGCATATGCATACTAGGGGACCAGTCCCAGGCTGAAGAGCGAGCTTGGACTTTTGGAAATCCACTATTATATCCTTTGTCTTTGAGGTGTTTAATAGGAGTCACTCCAGTCACTGAAGACTTTTATCACATCCCTGATATGCACCACAATAGCAATATCATCAGAGTATTTCTGGATGTGGTAAGAGTCAGACCTTTAATTGAAGTCTGCTGTATCCGATGTAACAGGAACAGAGCCAGAACAGTCCTTTGTGAACCCCCATGCTGCTCATTGCTGTCCCAGAGATAGTTTCCCAACCTGACAAACCGTAGCCTTCTGTCAGGTAATCTGTGATCCAGGAAAAAAGTGAGGGGTCAACTCCCATCCCTTTGAGCTTGTCTCTGAGGCTGATTGTACAGATGTTGTTGAATGCATTTGAAGGGTCAAAGAATATAATTCTCATATAAGTGACAGGTTCTTCCAGATGAGGGAGGTCACGGTGAAGCATGTCGAGGACAGTCCACTCCAAAGTGTTCTTTGTATGCAAACTTCAGGGGGTTGAGTGTATCACTGACCTTGAATCTCAGTAGGCGTTGAAGCAGCCTCTTGAGTTTTCATGATGTGTGAACTAAGGCCCACTGCTGCTCAACAAACTGATGGGAAGGGGGAAAGGAAAAAAAACAGTTTCACATGAAAAGTCAGTTTTCCGCCAACGCTTTACAGTGTAGACAGGATGTTAGGGGATTAAGATTTAAACTCCTTTCAATTATTTCTTTAGGAGGTTTTTTACTGAACCTGAGTCATCCACAGATGCCGCCTCCACTCCTTAAGAAGCCAGAGAACTAAACCCAGCATTAACAACAAATGAAGCAGTTTCACTTAAAAATCAAAGTGGAAGTCTCAAAGTAGATGGAGCTGATATTTAATTTGATTGTTTTCTCTGATCTGAGCAAGAGATTTGATGATGAAAATCCTTTATCTAATTAAAATACATATGCGAAATAGACCAAGATGGTATAAGGTGCATTTTAATATGTTAATACCGAATAGGTTCCAATTGCACTGTTGTTGTAATCAGGAATGAATGAGATATGGTCTCTGGGTTTTTTTTTTAAAGGTGTTGACTGAAACATGAATACTATCAGATGTGTCCTGATATACCGCTGAATCAAAGAGGGCTAAATTGATCTCTCTTGTTTTTTCTCCTCACCACTTTTCTCTTGTCTCTTTACCTCTTTTCTTTCTTGTTTCCTCTCCTTTAGGCTTGGCTAAATTCTTCCATAATGGTGTGTGTCTGAGGAAGGATGCAGTGTCAGCCAGCATCCATAGGGTGCAGCAAATCCTCCAGTGGTTTGAGTCTCAGCAACAGCTAGCCTTCTACGCCAGCTCCCTTCTCTTTGTCTATGAGGGTCTCCCTTGCTCTTCCTCCTCCTCCTCCTCCCTCTCTTCCCTCCTTAGCACCCCGTCAATCAGCCCGACTGCAGTGAAAAGCAGCATTTTGTCGTCAGGGGGTGACAGCTGTCAGAGGGGGGACGGGAAAGCGAGACAAGGAGGGACAGGACAGGAAGAAGAGGTGGCCGAGAATAATAACAACAACTTACAGGTGGTTTTGCCCTGGGACTGCAGCCTGCCCATTGTTTACACCCACCACAGGAAACATGGCCACCACAACCACCACTGTGCCAAAGGTCACCTCCATGGGAGCAGTGGAGCTGATGCAGCTGTGGAGACGACGGTGAGCTTGGTTTCTGGAGCTAACAACTCAGTACTGTGTCAAGAGGACAACTCTGCATGGAAACGAACAGGTGAGTCACAGCAGTCGACTAATGGAAATGGAAACAAGTCACAACTGGAAAGGAAGGTGGAGGAAGCAGAGGAGGACAGCATTAATAGGAGGAGGGATGAAGAGCTGGAGAGACAAGGCAAGGATGCCACAGACGTGAGTGGGAGCAACATAGAAGTGGAGGTTAGGATGATCGACTTTGCCCATGTTTTCCCAAGCGAGAGTCTTGATCACGGCTACATTTACGGCCTCAAACATCTGCTGACGGTGCTTGAGCAGATCCTCTGTGATGCCGCCTAGAACTCTCACTCCTCCACTGCTCCCACTCCGCAGACCTCTTGACCGACTCAAGCTCAACCACTCTCTCCTCCCTGTTACCCCCACCTTCTTTGCAAAAGATGGATGCCTTCAGAGGAGAGAGGAAAGAATCAAAAGAAGTGAATACTGAACCATCATCATATTATCAACATCATCATCTCACATGATCGTGATGGTCCATCAGTTGTGTGTCTGTCTGTGTTTGTGCATCTGTGTCTGTCTGTGGCAGAGTAGAAGGCGGTAGAGCTGCGGTCTGCCTGTGATCAGAGGCACTACATGCACTAATCAGTCCATGAAGGCATTACAACCCTGCACTTAAACACAACATCTCCAGCTGTCTGGTTTACTGATGCTCAGACAAGTCCCACCTACCTGACCTCAGCTTTAGAATGCATTTATATTGCATCCATTTAAAATCCATTTAAATTTGTATTTTTATAGCATTGATACAAGAGTAACTGATCCTTTGACCTCTCTGGTTGTATCAGGCCATTGTGGGCCTTTTCTTAAGATTGCCAAATTCATAACTTTTGGAATTTCTTCAATTGAATTTCTTGTACTTCCACTATGTCATGTGAAATTACTTATATTTTGATACTGTTAAAGTGGGATTACCCAACCACACTTTATATGTGTTTTGATAAAAGTCATCGAAACTGTTTTCACCTGCATCATACAAATGGCCTTATAGCATTCCTCCATGGCCAACCAGTGCGTCCATTAGAGAAAACGCAATATAACTTTAATTGTACTAGAGTAACAGTCACCTCTGCAGCCACACCACACACGTGTAAGGATCTCTGTTAGGTTTTGAGCGGGAGCCAGTATTAGAAGCAGTGTACCCCCAGAAACTAACAGCTCATCTACTACAGAGAATGATGGCCAAAAACAAAAAAATCATCTAATTCCAAACCAGGAATCATATATGGAATATCCCCTCATAGCACACCAGCATCTGGCTGCTTGTCCAAGAATATGTAAACCCACAACAGTCTGTGAGCTGGTCTCTTCACTTTTTTCTCTTTACAGAGAGCACCAAGCTAGCTTCATCTTATAGCTGGCTGAAGACCAGTTGTTGTGTATGGCAGTGTATGACATAGTGCCATAAAGCATTGCATGCTCCCTAGTGCTGTACAACTAAGTGTACTGTCAAAATGATTTTGAAGCAGTTATTAGGGTAAAATGGCATGATTTTGCTTTAAAAGCCAATAATTGTTCTGACAACTGATATATTAGCAGCCATATAAGGAATGGAGATATATCAGGCTCCACCTGTCTTATTTAATTCCATATTTCCTGCTCAAAATCTTTAAATGGTTGTTGAATTTTTGCTGGGTTGTCCTGGAAACAAATCTAATGACATGCGGGTTCAGTAGCTGATAATGATTTCATAAATGGAACACAGAGCAGGAACTGTGTCAATCCCCAGCTTTTCACAGTTTGAAAACTGCAGTATGGGTGAATTCAAGAGAAGCAGTCAGAAGAAGTTTGTGCCTTTTATTCAAACCTCACTAGGAAACTACCTAAACTCATATGTAGTATAAAGCAAAGGTAAACCAATTCTTGTGTAGTACTCAAATATATTTCCTTTATCAACATTTGGGCAGCCACAGATTTTAACTGAATTTGTTTCATTAACCTTTACTCTGTCTCGAGGATTAGCTGGCATAGATTTTACTATTAATTTGTGAGGACCAAGTAAAACAAGAAAGTCTGAGAGTGTTGACGTTTAAGTCGGGTTGTCAATTTGTGTTTTTGTTTAAACCACTGTCTAAAGGTTTCTAACTCAGGTAAATTTATTGTAAGAAAAAATGTTTATTACTACTACTATTGTCCTACAAGATGATCCTCATGCTGTCTGGTTGTTCAGCTCTTAATAATTGTTTTATAGACTTATCTCATGATTCTCCTGTTCTCATTGGGTTTTACCTCTTTATCATTGTGTAATCTTATATTAACCTTATTGTGTTGTCTTTTACCGTGGATATTTTAATCATTGTATATGTCTGGCTGCTAAATCACCTCTTTCTGAAGCCTGTGCTCTATGCTGTGCTTTTTGCTGTGTGCCATTAGTCTAACATGAACCATATGTTGCTTTGTGCTTTCAATTCATTGTGTTGTATTTAATTGGATTGGAACAATTGGAAAAGCCACCAGTTCCTTCCCAAATATATGGTTTAGATGGTCAGAAATGTCACTGCATGGCCAGTAATGCCAGAGTCAAGACATCTAAGTTTACACAGGGTAAAGCAACAGTTTCACTGATTAATACTGCTCAAGTTAAATCAGATATTTGCTTGGGCTGGATGGACTGATGCTGGCAACATTCAGGTTTTATATGCATATTCATGACCAACCAATGTGTGTAATTCCTGTAGCTGTGGTTGCTGTCTGGAAGCTCAGAGCTACCTTGGCTGCTACAGTTTGGTCTTGTCAAAAGATCTGATTTAAATTTTGTTTGTTTGTTTGATTTTTTTTTTTTTTTTTTTGCAGTCATGACTTGATTATTTCCTTTTTCTATAAAACAAATTGAGGTCCGTTTGACCAAGAAACACTATATTATTGTCGAGATATCAGCTGTGTCCCATGGCCTTCATTAGCAGATTTTAAAACACAATTAGTCGACTTTATGATAGGGGGCAGGGGGACAACGCAGGATTACTAATGTGGCCCTATGCTCCCAGGGATCCAGGCAGGTTAACTGTTTAGCTTGTGGTAATTTCAACCATTTCAAGTCCAAATATGTTTGGTAATATGCACCTTAAAAGCACAATAGAGAGGACAAGTTATAGACTGAAGTTCTCAGTAGAGTTTTTAGTCTGACTCTACTTTCCAATGTGATGACAGCAAATGAATTGTGTCCTCGCGGAAAGAGATTCAACAGCTCAGTGTAGGAGGGTCAGCTATGCGTTCTTAAGATGGAAATACTTTTACCTATTCATTCTTAAAGGCTTAGCAGTTGCCGTGGTGCCACTGTACAGGTTAACTGACTCCATGCTCTTTTCTATCCTCACTAACTGTGGAGCTGCTTTTAAAATGTAACACTAAATCTCACTGCCAAAGTACACCGCAAACGCGCATTGATTTTTGACCAGTAATATGCGCGGGTCTCTTCAGCTTGTAATATATAAATATATTGAACATAATGGAAACCCTCATCTTTAGTAGACTTGATTAGGTGTAATATAATTTATATCTGAAGCTAGAGAAGCAAACTATTAGAATATATTTTCTATATCATTGTTCCTTTTTAATGAACTAGATAATCAATGTGAAAGTTTAGGAGTCTTACAGGACATTTACAAGAGTTAGAAAATAATTTATTATTTTTATTATTATTTTTTTTTTAAACACTGCCTTATTTTCTGTTCATGTCTCCATGTGTATTTTAATGATTGATTATTGATCATTCTGGCAGCTTTGTTAATCCATGTGTTTCTGGCCTGTTAAGTAACAGAAAGCATATCATGCATTTGTATACAGGGCATTGTTGACTGAATTGCTTTGATCATTGAATCACAGTGATGCGACTGCATTTGGTTTCAACACTGTGTTCAGAAGACTTACAAGCTGCAGTTAATGTTTTTTGTTTTTGTTTGTTTTTATTTTTAAGGACCGGAAGGGTTTGTGGGTGAAGATCTCACTCATAACTCGTTTATTCTTCTTTACATTACAGCCGATCAGCTGAAGCAGACCCGTGTTTTAGCTCACTCGGCATGTTTTCCATTCTCTTTTCAGGCAGCCACTGGGTTTAGTTCAGTACACCATCTCTGACATTTCAAATCCACCATTTTACAAATGAAGTTATAATAAAGACTACAAGTTACATGAAAGACTCCAACTGATTCAAATTATACACTGCAAAGATCTGTAATTACTGAACAATGCTCTCTTCAGGCTCAATGTGATTAATATCTCTTAAGTACCTTTAAATCTTCAAAGCACAGTGAAATGAATGGAGACCGATGGCTGCCAGAAAGGTATAAAGAAGGTATTAAATAAATTTTGTACAGTTTGTAATACATCGTGTATAGATACATATATAGTTATTTGGACCTTTGTTGATGTTTACCTGGTGTGATGGCTGACTGCTTTAGAATTTATGTTGAAGGCCAAATGTAACAAAAGCTGTGCAATATGCATATGCTGCATGTTTGGAAGTTTAAGGCTGACGTTTCTGTTCCATCGGTGAAGAGTCTGGATCTGAACCTACTAATACCAATAACCTCTACTGCCTCAGAATTTTGCAGAGTAATTTCTGGATGCACCCTAACCAGACTGGAAATGAATGACTCCATCACAGTTTAATCATCAGGACTAAATGTGAAACCAGGAGTCATTCTACTGAATATATATCTCTCACTGCATTATATCATCATACCACAAATGAGTGTAGTGCTTCAGCCCATCTGTGGTCAGTGTTTTTAACCATTGATGGCTAAGATGTGAAATGTCAGAATGTGATATCAGAAGAAAGTGAACCTGTGTTTGTTCTGGATCTTTGTTGTTGCCACCCCACCTTGCCCTCGCCCTCTCTCTCTCTCTCTCTCTCTCTCTCTCTATGTCTGAAATGGAAACATGAGTAGAATGTACATTCACTCTCCTCCCACCCAGGAAACATTAGTCAGAGGCCAGAACTTCATTTCCATTCTTAATTACATGATTTAAACAGGGTGTTGGGTTCTGGCTGAAACTTTTTTTGTTTATCATGCACTGCAGAGTAGTGTTTATGACGTCTTGCACATTTTTATCTCCTGTGAACAGAGTACATAGCCAGTTACTATCCATGAAAGGACCATAAAGCTGGTGAGACACCATAACCACAATAATGCAAGCTCTACATTACTGTCAGCTTTATTCACATCTTTTAATTTTAATTTCTTTTAATTATATTAAAACTTTTATCATTATTAATGTTATTTGCTTTGTGTGTCATTATCAGGTTAGTTCCACTGAAATCATATTTGGAGTAAGTTAACAAAACTGGATTTTATTCGGTTTAAAATTCTCCATAATGTCTCATAATTTTGGTTATATCAAGAAATTGACATGGTTATTTGTCTTCAATCTGAAACTGCAAACAGAAGTGTAAATTCTAAACTGTGATTCTAAATCTCTAAATTCTAGCAATTTGGAAGAAGAAAACTTTTAAGATTTTACCCTGTTTAATTTACACTTTTGTCTTTGTGTAACAGGCTTGAAAAATGCGCAATTGTGAATTTAGAAAAAAAATCTCAATTTATATGTTTGTTGTTTTTTTTTAATATATATATATATATATATAAATAATCGACATTAGGACTTACGACAATTAAACTAACCCAACAAGAATTGCAAAAGCTACAAACTAAGATGTGGCAAAACTTTTCCTCGGTCTTATTGAAACCAAAACCATTGGGTGCTTTGATACACAACTGGCAGTAATGTAAAGCTTGTAGTCCTTCTGTTCACGTGTGAAATATGCAAAATCAACAGTATGGTTCCTTAATGAGCTCCAGGAAGAGAAAGTAGCATCTTTTCAGCCAATCAGACACTGCTCTGACTGAAACAATTTGTCAATTCTCTCACTTTTCAGTTTGTGATGCTAACTTGTATAGGTTGAACCAGCTGAATAATTCACATAATGAGTCGTATCCTTCACTACATTTGTTAATAAGATATGTTTACCGAATGAAGCTGCATTTTGTGTTCCCCCCCCCCAGTGGACACATGAAGCAAAGAAAAGTGTGTATCTGTCTCTGATTGGTTGTGAAGTCCTTCAGTCTTTTTCTTCCAGTTGACAACCTTTGATCCACTTAAGTGTCTTCATGTGACATCTGATGGAAACCTTCAGGTCTAGTTAGCTCAGCTGACCGGGGAGTACCCTTGTGAGTTCCGTGTGCTATAAGACATTAACATTGTGAATGTTTGTGGCGAGCTGTTGCTGCGCTGTTAACATGAAAACAAAACCTGTTGATGGGAAGAAGGTGACGGGAGCAGACCAGGGCTGGATTGATGCGAATCCAACTGCAGTTTAGTGAGAATCTGAATCTGCCCAATGTGGATTTCAAGTGTTTGAATTTTGATATACTGGATTTAAAACAAAAAATGAGCCTGAAACAGAACAGAATATGTCATCAGTGTACACAATGAGAGGAACTACAACAGTTAAAGTCCCTCTAGAGCAACAAATCATAAAATCATTATTTTTTCAATAATAAAAAAATATTAATCAAATTGTTTTGGTTCCTGTGATGACTATAACTAAGTGCCACCTCTCAGACAGAAAGAATTGTCAACAACACAAGCACAGATCACATTGAGACCTGTCATGTGAGCACACCACCAACCACTGTATATTTCTCTTGACTTGAGTTACATTGGAATTATTGTGATTGGCTTTGTTTGAAGTTAAGAGCCTATAAAGAGAGAACCAATTTTTTGGACTTTGTTCAGATCCAAGGATTTGAAAGTACACTTTGAGTTTCTGCTTTAGTCTTAGTTACCTTCCTCTTGCCCAAAACGTGCTGGAAGAGACAGGTTAGAGGGAATTGAGGAGAAAAACATGTCATAAAGGTCTTAAGGCTATGTGATTAATAGATTGATTTCATTCTCACCAACCAGCAACGATATCACCTCCACTGATGAACATGCCCGAGTAGAAGAATCCCAAAAGTTGAATTAATAAAAATACAAAAATAGTTTTTATACAATACAGAGGCTAATCTTGTGCTACATGGAATGTTTGTAAGTCTCTGGAAACAGCTGAAATTCACAATATACCAGCAAACTACTAAAAATCAAAACAAATTTCCCAAAATATTAAAACTGTCCTCAACTAGATCTCGACTTTTCAGAAGGAAAAAAAAAGTCAACACTTCAGAAACCCAGTGACTAATGATGTGCCTCAGTTTGAGTTTTCATATAAAAATATAACTTTAAAAGGAAATTGTGAGCCAGTTTGTCTGCATTAATCGAGTGAGCAAGAAACTAAATTAGGTTGAAAATTGGCTGGTAACTGCTTCTGTACCAGCTGCAGGTAGTGTGGGGTCTGTGATTTATAGAGACAGCTCATCATTTTAGGACATGTGCTGTTCTGCTCTGTCTCTGACTGAGTTGACAGATTCCCAATCATGGAGTCAAGGAATGGTTAACCTATTTTAGCATGGAGAGTGGCAGCAGATTATTATTCAACTAAAAACCGTTCCTGCATCCAACCGTCAGGCTAGCTGGTCCGTACTCTCACTCACTGTGTTAAGATATACCACAGGAGGACTCCAGCTATGCTTCTCCCTCTGTGAGGGAGAAAAATATGCATCATTTTATGCTGACATATTTCTTTAGGATTTGTTGATCAGAAACAGAATCAACAAATTCACAAAACCTCATATCACAACCCTTAATCAACGCCATTGCACAATTTTCTGGAAATCATTACCATATTGTAGTCTCCTGCTCTGCCCCCCTCCGATTTTGTAAGGCATGATTGGTGTGTATTTACTGTACAGATTTCACTACATGTGCAAAACAACCAGAAAATTCATGCTGTTGGATTTCCTACATCAAAATGTTTTGGGACCACCATCATATCTGTGGACGAAGACATTCTTCTTGCTGTGATTTGACACAAGTTTTTCCACTAGTATGGTCTCTGCTCACTATAATCTCTTTAAGGCCTGTGGGTAGTACTTGAGGAAGATCCTGTGTGCGATGTCATACGTGTCTCCCTGAGGTTCAGTTGGGTACTTCCTGCTGTTGTAAACAAATCCTTTTTCTACCTGAAAAACTGCCTGGTTGAAGGCGTCCTGCTTGAATGGTCGTCCACTGTCCAGGCACTCCACTAGCATGTTGACAAACAATCCCCAGCGCTGGGCGTAGTAGTCCTCCATGAGGCCCCCCCACTCTTTACTGGCGTAGTCCAGGATCTCACCACTTGGGCCCCACAAGGTGATCTGGTTTCTGGCATTGATTTCATACAGCTGCGCCTCTTTCTCATTCAGGCCCAGGGATCTTGCCCGCTCCAGCCATGTCCCCAACAGGAAATTGCGGTCACTATTCAACAAACGGTTGAGCTCAGGCAGGATGTCGTAAACCAGCACGCCACCTGCAACCAGCAGCTCTGGCAGATTTTGGTGCTGGAAGGCATCTGCAATGTCCTGGTAAAAAGATGCTGTGAGGACTTGAAGGACCTGCCGAGTCACATCCACAAGGTCGTACCGGAACGTCTCCTTGGACATGAGAGAGGGAGCCGCCTCTATAATCAGTTTCCAGGCTTTATACAAGTCAGCTGGGTCGTACCAACGGCCGCCATTCATGTGAAAGGAAGGCCTGCGCACCAGCGGGCTATGGTTGTGGTTTCGATAATGTGGCACAGTGCAGTTATAGACACTGAAGAACAGGAGAACCCACGCAGCCGTCAGGTTCTCCTGTGTGCTGCCATATCGGCGCACTGCATATAGAGATGCCCACTTGGACAAGTTGACTGGTTCCTTGCGCCAAGCCAGCTCACTCATCAACTCATACATGACAGGATTTTGCTCAATGCCTTCAGGAGTCATTCCCATGCCCACCATGGAGGAGTTTGGGAAAGTCAAAGCTTTAAAGGGTCCCGAATTGATACTTTCCACTGTGCCAAAAAAGCCACTGTTACCACCAAAGTTATTCAGCATGCACCAGATAAATGGCTGTCCATAGAAAGACTCAGTGTAAGAGTAAATTGGCTCCGTCTCTGCAAACAGGTCTAATACGATCATTCGTCCGAGGGGCACCCCATGCAGCAGGGCCTTAATCTGCTCTAGCTTCCAGAATTCTGCTTTGCTGAAGAACAGCCAACCTTGCATCAGCCAAATGGCCTGAGGATCAACTGAGGAGAAAAAAAAAATAGATTTGTGTCAGAGACAAGAAAAGAACAGGTCTTAGGTATGGCTGAAAATCAGCAGGGTGCTTAAGGTATGGGGGCTGTCTGCCTAGGACAGATGGGTTATCAAGGGGAAATGTTGTACTTGCGTCCCAAAATATCAGTATTCAGCCAGTTTACAGGCACTGTCAGATTCTAAACTCACAGTGTGAACAGGAAGTGTGTCCTACAGACACTCACCTGCAGTCATTGAGGCGAAGACAGAGCGACTGACTGCAGACAGATAGGCAGGGTCAGAGGAGGGAGGGGTCATCTCATTAAATGTGTCTGTATTGTAGATGTGATCTGTCCCAAACTGCTTGACCACCTGGGAAAGAAACAGGGTTCCAATTTGGAGAAAGAGTGGATCCTGAGGGTCTAAGACATAGGAGCATGAGAAGCTGCAGTTGAACTTAGCCCAAGGCCCCAGTCTGGTCACGTTTGCTTCTGGATACAACCTGAGAGACGAGAAACACTCCAGTGTGTTAAAGGGTTTAGAATTTAAACAGACTGCTTAAAAGTGTCTGAGAGAGCTCCAGCTTTACTTTGTTTTCTTTTATTAATTTCCTCCTGGTACTCTGCTTTCCTCCCACAGTCATGAGACATGCACATCCAGGTTGACTGGTGTCTCTAAATCGCCTGTAGGTGTGAATGTTGTGTGTCTCTGTGTGTCTCTATATGTTGGCCCTGAGATGGACTGGTGACCTGTCCAGGATGACCCCGCCTTCACCCAGAACATTAGCTGGGACTGACTCCTGCACCCCCCACAACCCTGACAGATAAGCTGTTGAAAATGAAAGAATGAATAAATTAATTTCCTCAATAGTGCTGTTTGTACAAAACACCATTCGCCGATTTATTTGTAAAATTATACAGGCTCAAAAGGACTGATATCGGGGGTGGGGGTTTTGGGGTTCGGGGGTAACACTGGTTAACTCACTTGCATTGTTGCATTCTGATGTACATCTCTAGGACTGGGCGTTCTGTACTTTTGATGATCAGGGGCCTCATTTATAAAACTGTGCATAGGATCGTTAATAAAAGTGAACTACGCCCAAAAGCCAAAGTTTGCGTACGCCAGAAAATATTTATATTAAAATATTAATATTTATAAAACCCTGCGTACGCACACTTAAAGCAAACTTTGCTTTATAAATCACAGACTTGACTACAAGTGTGCGCAGCTGTGTCAGCTCCATGTCACGCCCTGTACACGCCAATTTTTAACCATAAATGGTCAATGCAAAGCACCTCATGAATATAAAATAAGACTCAGATACAACTGTTATGTTTTGTTGGAACTGATGGCGGATACAGGAAGAAAAGGTAAAAAAGAAGTTTTTTCTGAGGCGGAAGTGGAGACGCTTGTTGGTGAGGTGGAGGCCCGAAAAACCATCCTGTTGGGAGGTCACAGCACTGGAATCAAAAACCAAAGGAAGCAAAGCAGTGCAGTACCCCTGACAACTGATACTGGGGGGACCCAGTGCTCCTGACCTGACGCCGATGCACACAAAAATCGCGTCCATAACTGGCGTCATTCTGGTACGCCTGCGAGCGGTCGGGTGCTCACCGAGTCCTGCAGCTACAAAGGGAGACAATACAAGCAATCAACAACCTGATGGAGGAGTTGAGGAGAATGTGAAATGCAGTGGTTGAAATAGCAGAAATAGAGCTGGGCGGTATGACCAAAATTCTATATCACGGTATTTTTCAGAGTTACTCCGGTTTCACGGTATTTGACGGTATTTTTTTTCATGCGTGATTCAGTGTTGACCACATTTCCTTCTTCTTCTTCTTTGCATTTATTGGCGGATTGCAATACCAGCTTATAGGTGCATACCACCACCTACCGTACTGGAGTATGTAGAACAGGATCCTGTTTACAATAACACACAAAAAAGGAGTTCATTCACCTACTAAATTCTGTTAAACAATCTGGTGTTTACAAAGAATTTTAATACCTCTCTCTGAATTTCCTTCACCCTATCACCACTAGTTCCTAGTATTCCCTTCCAAATCCCAACCCCGTTTGCTCTCTCTCACCCTTTGTTGTAACCTAATTCTTTTATCCTGATATCCGACACAGTGCATTAGTACGTGCTCAACATTTTATGTTCTATTACAATGTGCACCACCACATTTTCCACTGATTAAAAGAAGATTTACTGCATATTTATGGCGACAGATTAGTGCCAAAAATCACTGGCGCGATAAAACATACATTCGGGCGTATATTATTTCACACGCATAGATATTAACTTCGAGCGCGCACTCAGAGGAGACTGCTCCCCGAGCGAGGCGGAATATGTGACCAGCGCACCAAACAACCACTCAAAAATCACCCCACTCTCTTGAAGTTGATTTCTGCTCTCTCGCTCAAAACGTTTGGCACAGTGGGGGAGGGAACCATATGTGGCACACTGGTCACATATTCCTCCTCACTCGCATTTAATATCTACGCGTGTGAAATAATTTAATACACCGAAATGTATGTTTTATCGCACCAGTGCTTTTTGGCACTAATGTGTCGCCATACTGCCTGTTCAGAGCTTCCTCTATCCATGTCCACCACGCTCAGCAACTCCACTATTATTTCCGCTCTGTTCAATGCGTGTTTAGCGGCGCAGCAATGAAAAGGGTCCCTCATGAAACAATTTACCAGCGCGCTGCGTTCCGGACATGTTTAGGCTATTTAAACCGGTGTTGCCGGTATATGAAAATTCATAACAAATATAAAAACCGGTTTTTGGTACGAACAGGTATACCGCCCAGCCCTAAGCAGAAATATTAAAAGGCTATGTGCAAAAATGAACCTTTAGTTGCATGACATCCTGATGGAGTCTTGCACCCTGTTCATATCCCGCTTGTCTTGAAGGGGGCTCTGCCTCCGGGTCATAATGCCGGGGGGGGGGATACCATTCCTCTGTGCCACACTGTGTAACACGTTGCGCGCTCTTATAATGCGGCACACTTTGGGAGGATGGTAAAGAAGCCTACCCTCCGACGCATCCAAAGCCACCACTTTGGATGAGTCACATGGGCCACTGACCACGCACGGGTATGGACCTCATTGAAGACGGTTTTCTCTGTGCTTTGCGCATTTAAAAACGGGATGAGGACCTGCGTCTGCACCGGGATGGCGTGGTTCCGGCGCGTTGCCCTCTCAAATGCCTGACCCAGTTCAGCACATAGATCCAAGAGCATAGCTCTAGGGAATCTAAAATGGCTCATAAGATAGTCGTCATCATGGGCCAATAAATCATTATGGTCCCTGGAGACCTTCTCCCTCCTAATTTTGCCATTGGCATAGTCCTCCAGCAGTGCCAGCAGTGCCATGGTGCAGCTTTACGCACAGGGCTCACCGCTGTATTTATAGGTTTACAATAATCAGACTGATAATCAGTTCGTGCTAACCCCCACCACGAAAAATATTCTTTAGACTGAAGTGTGTGAACATTACCCTTTTCTTTATGCCTGGTTTGTTATGAAAAGCATCAAGTAGAGCTGACGAACTGAGAACAGGAAAGTGTAACGATTGTTAATGGCTTTGTTTTCCACACTTAGGATTTCATTGGAATTTGATTATGTGTTCACAGTATCACAGGAAAATATTCTGTTATCTACACATGTTAGGCAGATGCTTTATGCGCCGTCCTGTCCTCCTCTTGCGCTCCAGGAGTGGACAATATGACGGAGAGACAGTGGTGATTAAATATAGAGAAGGGATTTTGATTTAGGATTTTCAGTTAGATTCTAAGGAGATGTTTCTGAAACAATTACTCAGTCCAATGCAAAATAAGGCCGTTGAATTACATAATTCTGATGACATGGCTCCAACGCGTGCTACGGGTTGAAATTAAATGTATGAAGGGCAATCATAAACACTTAATCGTTCTTCCCCCTCTTCATTTCTTCAATCTGACTTCAGTTCACCACCGCACCATCTGTGTCGCCAATTCCCCTTTTCCTCAAAACTGTGCGTACGCATGGGTCAAAGTTTCTATAGGGGTGCGCACATTTTCCCGTCAAGTCTGTTTTTTATAAATCACAACCTTTGCGTAGAAATGACGTACGCAGGTTTTAGGTCCGGATTTGTGCGTACGCAACATTTAAAAATGAGGCCCCAGATCCTTTCAATTCCAATACATCAGGTACATTTCGCTGATATTTATACATTACAGCTAACACTAAGCCAATGAAGACAAAATGATTCAGGTGATTGTACAATCTCAGAGAAGTTTGTTTGGTCACCACAATCACCTGAATGAGAATAAAAGCTGAAACATAATTATTAAAATCATAATCAAATCAATCAAATTCTACTTAGAAGTTTCCCTAAATATTGCACCCTTTGAGTGGCATTTTCACTTGCGGCCTTTTCTATCTGTTTGAGTATTTAAGACCAAAGTTTAATATTTTAACTTACACAAAAGATCTAAATACTTCTTCACCCATAGAGATGAAAGAGCAGAATTTAAACCCAGAGGTCAAGAGCCACATGGGCTTAGATATATTGTGATCTGAACTAGATAAAGATGACACAGATACATAAGTACGATCATATCTTTTGACAAATAATTCTTTAGGTGCATTACAAATAACATGCATAAAAGAGACCAGTGAATTTGGTTTGGTCACTACGCTTTCATTACTTATATTAGATGTGATTCTGGTGGGTATGTCTTTTGGAAAACTCATATTCGTATTCATTTGTAACAGCCCCCAAAGTCCAGATCTGGTAACATTGGAATGCTTCGCAGAAAACCAGAATAATGCACAAGAGTGAAATGTTGCATCACCTGAGTATTCCCTTGGGTATGTTCCCGGAGAAGGCCGGTAGCACAGGAATCATCCCAAATGACCTCATTCTCTCCAAGATTTTAAACTGCAAAGAAAGAAAAGTGATGTGAAGGCATCCAAAATCTGATCATGATAATGTCACACCAACTTTCCACTTAAAAAGGCCCTTAAATAATAATTCTACTTCATGACAAAGGGGTTCACGTTTTTGCAGCTTTGGTTTATATAACTATTACTCAAACTGTCTGTTGGAGTCATACATTGCAGCTTGCACAGCCTCTTCCTACTTCAGTTGTGATCTCCTGTTCTTACTCTAGTGTTTCAGGCTATCTGGGCTGGGGACAGTAGTTGATCATATGCTAATTTACCTGATTACTGTGTTTGTGTAAATAAACTACAAATACTTAAAATTTTTATTAAATTGCAGTGCTTGAGTAAATACATTAAAAAGCTGCCTGAACGTCTCACCTTTTATGATGGTGAATACAATGTTGTTATAAACAACAGGTTATTCAATCTGCCGAAAAATGATAGACTTGACTAAAACTGTTTGTGCAAACCCAGCTTATTCCTCATTCTGCACATCTATTGTCTTGTCATTTAGTCTCAGCAAAAATTCAAAAACATCTCTCTCTCTCTCTAGAGTAAGACCCAGTGGAGGTAAACTGGAATTACATTTTTAAAAGTTTTTGAAAAAGTTTTCACACAGTCTACATCCTCGGTGTATAACATGACTCGGGATGCACCGATACTGGTATCGGGTATCGGTCTGATAATGGCAATGAGTACTCATACTCATAAAATTGCCACCGATACCACGCAGTGTGCGGTTTACAGCACTTGACTGCAAGGTGGGAAGCGAGTCATGTCAGCAGCGTGGAACTATTTTCAGATGAATGAGAGCGACAAAAACAAAGCAGAATGTGTATGTGCATGTGTGGCAGTGCCATGTTTAAAGCACTTTTGTTAAATGTCAGGACTCAGTATATGACAAAGTTTTACTGACATCTTACAGTAATGTGGCAGTGCCATGTTTATAAAAGCCCTAATGTTGAATGTCAGTATATGAAAATTTTGTTAAAAATGTGTTTGTCACAAGTTTCACTGCAGTACAATCACCCATGTACAAGAAAATCATACTGAGGAATGTTGTTCAAATAACAGACGATATGTGTGGAAAACCAAAAAAATTCGAAATAACTTTATGTGCAATGGCGTAAGTACTCGGTATCGGTGAGTACTCAAATGCAAGTACTCATACACTACTCGTTTTGGAAAAAAGTGGTATCAGTGCATCCCTAAATGTGACCACTTCGGGGCCCGAAAGAAAGAAATGTTCTGTTGCTGTACATGGAAGCTTTAAGTGTTTCAGTACTTGGACGGAGAGCTGGTTCAAGTGCCAGGACTGGGGCAGAGGCCCGCCATATTTAAACATGTTTCCCATACGATTCCAGGCGAGAAATGCAGGGCCTGAGAAGAACTCCTCGATCTCTGACTGGTTCAACCCAATGGCACGGTAAACCTAAAAGGTACACAAGGAGTTCATCAGTTCATGTTCACTTGGTGCTGAACATGTCAAGTTTGAAGTGTCATTCAATTCAACCTGAAAGTAGTCACAATACTGAGGGCTGTTTTCAAACTGTGTGTGAAAGTGTCACTTTCAGATTGAAAGCTCGCTTCTCACCTCTTGCCACAGGGCTTCTTGTCCAGTGAACGCCAGTGGCAGGTTGATTCCATTGAGAGCCATCCAGTCAATCTCTCTTTCCCATCTTGGCCAGTCCCACCACACAGAAGAGTAGCTAAATGTGCAGACGTTTTGATAATACCGAAATCTAGACATAAATACACAAATATATTGTTTGCAAGTGACAATCATAAATGGTCTAGAAAATTGGACGTGCAATTCTAGTTTTCCAAAGTAAAGCCACTGCATAAGTCCCTTAAACATGCATTCACTCTAATGAGGGGGGTGACTCCTCTGCTTGTAAAAACAGCCACGGTAACTGGACAATTAATACTCTGCAAAAGGAATTTACAGTATTTAAGTTTTTGTATACTGTGGTTCCTAATCAACGTTTCCAACCGTCCAAGACTTTCCCTCTACCACTAAGTTATAGTCATGGGAAAACCCAACTGTTGCATGTCTGCCATGTCATTTTCAATCCAACTACTGTGCACATGACATAACTGGGGTGATGTGAGGCGGGTCTAATGCACTACAGATAATTGAAAGGAAGTGTCCTTTAAAGGGCCCGACCATGGTACAAGTTTCCATACTGTGAACAATAACAGATCATGTGTGACAGCGCTCCATTTGTCAGCAACCACCGGTTTGGTTGTGCTGCATTCAGAGAAGGGTTACTGGGCGTCATATACCATCAACATGGTGCTCTTATTCACAAAGTTTTGCCAATATCATTAAAAGACATATTTACAGGGAAGCAAGATTTTAGCTCAGTATCTCTTCTGGTCGCCAAAAAATGTGATTTCAATTTCAGTCAGTGCTTCCTCTTTGCGGTAAAGCTCTGTTTGTGCGGAGTACACACACACTATTGTGTGTGTGTGTGTGTGTGTTCTCTCTGAAATGTAATTAATACTAAAACAACTCAAATCAAAAAAACAAAAAATTCATAGTATCATTTTTAATTCTGAAACTCGTTGCTAACGTTGCATTTTTAGCTCTCACATAGAGGAAACTGACTGCGTAAACAAGACTTTACATCCGACTGAGAAAAAAATATGGAACAGCCAAAAGGCGACCTAGAACCCACATAGCAGACGGCTGCTGATGTGTACACCCTCAGTCTGCCTCCCGGTGAAGGTTTGGCTCTGCTCGGTGTACCGGAGACAGAGGCACGCTGAACCGAGCGCACAGCCGGCGGCCCGCTGACCTGTGCTGGGTGCTGATGCGCAGGACGCCGGTCAGCCTCGGCAGAGGACTGGGCAGATCCAGCTGGTCTCCGGACCAGGAAACATGGCAGTTGCAGAAATATTTCAGGTAATTGTAAATGCCAGAGGCCAAGGCCACCCCGGTGCTTCCCGTGGCCACGATCTTATTGTTTTTAGCGGACCTGAGCTCGCACACATCCAGAGTGTCGTTGGAAAGGCTCCTGTTCACTGACACGATGAACTCGGCCGACCTGTTGCCGAGAAGGCGCCTCAGCAGCTCGGCCACGGCTCTTCCCTGCGCTCCCTCGCCGACTGTTGGTTTAATGTGGTCGAGGGTGGGAAACCTACAATGTGCGGCACCGAAAAGGCAGATCGCGACGACGAGGACCAGGACGCTGCCTTTCCTGGTGGACATTTTGAACCCTCTCTCGACAGTCTGGCTTTCCCAACGTGGAAGGTTTAAATAAAAACTCATTATTTCTCCCCATTGCAGACAACCAGGAAGCGCCGCGTTACAGGCATGCTGCCGGCCAATCGGAGCGCGCGGTACCGCCCCCCAGCTTCACTCGCAGCCAATCGGTACGAGCAGAAATGCGAGGGACCGGAGAGATGAAATTGTCACGTGATGGTAAAATTATGGAAGTGACCTGATTCCAGGTGCAGTCATGTGATGGAGCAATAAACAGCAGGTGAAAAGGACTTTTTTTCCTGCTGAATCATTTGAAACGGAACACATGAGTCGAAGCTGTATAGTGTTCTTCTTCTCCTTTCAGCTTTTCCCTTCAGGGGTCGCCACAGCGAATCAGTTGCCTCCATCTAAGCCTGTCTTCTGCATCCTCTTCTCTCACGCTAACCACCTTCATGTCTTCTTTCACTACATCTATAAACCTCCTCTTAGGTCTTCCTCTAGGCCTCCTGCCTGGCAGTTCAAAACTCAGCATCCTTCTACCAATATATTCACTATCTCTCCTCTGGACATGTCCGAACCATCTCAGTCTGGCCTCTCTGACTTTATCTCCAAAACCTCTAACATGTGCTGTCCCTCTGATGTACTCATTCCTGACCCTATCCAACCTGGTCACTCCCAAAGAGAACCTCAGCATCTTCATCTCTGCTACCTCCAGCTCTGCCTCCTGTCTTTTCCTCAGTGACACTGTCTCTAGACCAAACAACATCGCTGGTCTCACCACAGTTTTGTACACCTTTCCTTTCATCTTAGCTGAAACTCTCCTATCACACATCACACCTGACACTTTTCTCCACCCATTCCAGCCTGCCTGCACACGCTTCTTCACCTCTTTTCCACACTCTCCATTGCTCTGGACTGTTGACCCTAAGTACTTAAAATCTTCCACCTTCTTTATCTCTTCTCCCTGTAACCTCACTCTTCCACTTGGGTCCCTCTCATTCACACACATATACTCCGTCTTGCTGCGGCTAACCTTCATTCCTCTCCTTTCCAGGGCAAACCTCCACCACTCTAGCTTCTCCTCCACCTGTTCCCTGCTCTCACTACAGATCACAATGTCATCTGCAAACATCATAGTCCATGGAGATTCCTGTCTAACCTCGTCTGTCAGCCTGTCCATCACCATAGCGAACAAGAAGGGGCTCAGAGCTGATCCCTGATGCAGTCCCACCTCCACCTTGAACTCCTCTGTCACACCTACAGCACACCTCACCACTGTCTTACAGTCCTCATACATGTCCTGCACCGCTCTAACATACTTCTCTGCCACTCCAGACTTCCTCATACAATACCACAGTTCCTCTCTGGGCACCCTGTCATAAGCTTTCTCCAGATCTACAAAGACACAATGCAGCTCCCTCTGACCTTCTCTGTACTTCTCTATCAACATCCTCAAAGCAAATACTGCATCTGTAGTACTCTTTTTTGGCATGAAACCATACTGCTGTTCACAAATGCTCACTTCTGCCCTTAGTCTAGCTTCAACTACTCTTTCCCATAACTTCATTGTATGGCTCATCAGCTTTATTCCTCTGTAGTTGCTACAACTCTGTACATCTCCCTTGTTCTTAAAAATGGGCACCAGCACACTTCTCCTCCATTCCTCAGGCATCTTCTCACTATCTAAGATCCTGTTGAACAACTCAGTCAGAAACTCTAGTGCTACCTCTCCTAGACACTTCCAGACCTCCACAGGTATATCATCAGGACCGAGTGCTTTTCCACTCTTCATCCTCTTCAGTGCCCTCCTCACTTCATCCTTACTAATCTTTGCTACTTCCTGGTCCACAACAGTCACCTCTTCTACTCTTCGTTCTCTCTCATTTTCCTCATTCATTAGTTCTTCAAAGTACTCTTTCCATCTTCCCATCACGCTATTGGCATCTGTCAATACACTTTCATCTCTATCCTTAATCACCCTAACCGCCTGCACGTCCTTCCCATCTCTGTCTCTCTGCCTTGCCAACCTGTATAGATCAGTCTCTCCCTCCTTACTGTCCAACCTAGCATACAAGTCATCGTAAGCCCTTTGTTTGGCCTTTGCCACCTCTACTTTCACCTTACGCTGCATCTCCCTGTACTCCTGTCTACTCTCTTCAGTCCTCTCAGTGTCCCACTTCTTCTTAGCTAACCTCTTTCTCTGAATACACTCCTGCACCTCCTCATTCCACCACCAAGTCTCCTTATCCACTTTCCTTCCAGATGACACACCAAATACTCCCCTACCTGTCTCCCTGATCACATTAGCTGTAGTTGTCCAGTCAACTGGAAGCACTTCCTGGCCATCCAGAGCCTGTCTCAACTCCTTCCTAAAAATCATACAACACTCTTCCTTTTTCAGCTTCCACCATTTAGTCCTCTGCTCTGTCTTTGCCCTCTTCATCTTACTCACCAACAGAGTCATCCTACACACCACCATCCTATGCTGTCTGGCTACACTCTCACCTACCACTACTTTGCAGTCACTGATCTCCTTCAGATTACACCGTCTACACAAGATGTAGTCTACCTGTGTACTCCTACCTCCACTCTTATAGGTCACCCTATGTTCCTGCCTCTTCTGGAAGAAAGTATTCACTACAGCCATTTCCATCCTTTTTGCAAAGTCAACCACCATCTGTCCTTCTGCGTTCCTCTCCTGGATACCAAACCTGCCCATCACCTCCTCATCATCTCTGTTTCCTGCACCAACGTGTCCATTGAAGTCTGCACCAATGACAACTCTCTCACTTCTAGGGATGCTCTGCATCACTTCATCAAGGTCCAACCAGAATTCCTCCTTCTCCTCCAGCTCACATCCTACCTGTGGAGCATACCCACTAACAACATTGAACATTACACCTTCGATTTCTAGCTTCAGACTCATTACTCTATCTGATACTCTTTTAACCTCCAGAACATTCCTAACAAACTCCTCCTTCAAGATAACTCCTACTCCATTTCTCTTCCTATCTACACCATGATAGAACAACTTGAACCCTGCTCCTAAACTTCTAGCCTTGCTACCTTTCCACCTGGTCTCCTGGACACACAGTATGTCTACCTTCCTCCTCTGCATCATGTCAACCAACTCTCTACCTTTCCCTGTCATGGTTCCAACATTCAAAGTCCCTACTCTCAGTCCTAGACTCTTGGCGTTCCTTTTCTCTCTCTTCCTACGAACACACCTTCCTCCTCTCCTTCTTCGACTTCTTCGACGAACAGTAGTCCAATTTCCACCGGTACCCTGTACGTGAACAGCACCGATGGCGGTCGTTGTTAACCCGGGCCTCGACCGATCCGGTATGGAAGTCATTGATTCGATTCGCATGTTTGATTTGGCAAAAGTTTTACGTCGGATGCCCTTCCTGACACAACCCTCTGTATTTATCCGGGCTTGGGACCGGCACAATAAGGCACTGGCTTGTACCCCCTTGCGGCTACATTCGAAGCTGTATAGTGTTACCATCCTGTTATCTTTAACTGCTAGTGTTATGCTGCGTTCCAGACAACTCGGAACTCGGAAATTTCCCAGTTGAAATCTCCGAATTCCGACCTCAAAGCATTCCAAGCAAGTTCCGACTTCCGTTTGAGCGCAAGGAATTCTGGTATGTAAACAAACCAATATGACGGAAACTATAAGATTTATGCTTCATCATTTCAATCGCCAAAGGTGCCTGCAACTTGTTCATTTGAGTAAAACGGAGGAGGGGAAAAGGCGCATAAGTTAACAGAAGCTTATGCTTTATGTTTTACGTTATTTGTCGTTATTTTGAAACGTATTTTGTATTGATTGACAATACAAGATTAATTTGATTAATTAACATTGTATGCCTAATTTGGCCATGTAATTGTACATTACATTGTTTTCTTAATTAGCATGATCGACTTTTTAACGTTAGCTAGCATTAGCTATCGCTAGCTAGCACTAGCTATTTCTTGTCGGCGACATATTTGGGCACCGTTTCGGACACATAACAGATTGCAATACACAATCGTGTGTGTAATATTGTGATTGCAACGTGCGAATTTACTTTACATTGTTCTAAAGTCTGTGTCGGGCGCAGTACCACCGCATCCACGGAAGTTGCCATATTGTTTAGGAAGCGATCTGACGTCACAAGTCGATTAGGTACGAGTTCGACTCTCCGTTCCAGTGCACTTTCACCAGTTACAGGTGGGAAAATCACGAGTTACGGGTTGCCTGGAACGCAGCATTAGAGCAAGTTAAATAAAAAAAAAACAGCTTTTTTTTTTTTTCTCTTTGTGGCGTCACAAAGTTACAGCCCTGGCAGCTCAGTTCAAGGTCCAGTTTCTGAATACAAGCTGAGATTATTTCTGTAGTCAGAGCAGGACGAGTTAATTGAAATTGGAATGTGTTCCATTAACACAAAATGGTGTCACAAAATTGTCTGGTGATGTCAAACCAAATTTATTTATATAGCACCAAATCATAGCAGAGTTATGGCACTCTGAGTTATTTAAAGAGACCCATAAAATCCTTAAATGGGCAAACATTTGGTGACAGTGGCAAGTGTAAGCATGTTCTTTTGCTTGCCAAAGGATCACAAGGAATGTTCTATTCCTCAGTCAAATGTTTAATTGGAGTTTTAAAAAGCGTGTACAAGGACCTTTTCTGTTCAGAAAATCGCAGTCAGCCTGGCTGTTAGTCTGTGACCAACTTCCCAGAAAAAGATGCATAATAGAAGTTACACAGGATAATATACACATTCAAAACAGTAATATGATTGATTGCTGATGTTGGGGAGGAGCCATGGTTTAGACTTAGCTCTCCCTTCGTTGGTGCACAGGCTGGTTCCAGCCTTTTGGTACACGACCACGTCCAATCCAGTGGGATGGCGCCCTGAAACAATGAAAAGTACAACCTCCTTTCTTATTTCCCTATTCGGCCTCATCTGTCTCACACCGCTGAACTTAACCTTTATGTTATATTCCTCCATCCACCAGTTTCCAGCTTTGCACCTCTAATCTTAATTTGAAGGACATATTGGGAGCGAGTATCTCAGTGAACAGTTGTATTCATACGGCAGATAGAAAGGAAATTGCTTACAGTTTACACCCACACGTTCACACACACTCCCTAAGTCATGACTTGTCTCTCTTTGTGTTAGTTCTTCACACTGTGGAATGAATGCTTTAATCAATGACTTTACATTTCTTTATGAGCACAATTGCAATACGTGTAATAAAGGTAATTAAAGCATAAAAAAACCTAACACAAGGAAAAACTTCCTTTTAAGAGGCAGAAAGTTGTAGCATGACCTACTAACCTATCAAATGTTTTATCTTTACAGAAGTCACAGACTGTCATTTCATCTTTATTATAATTTAAAATCTGTGAAATCTGCCTGCAGTGAAATGAAGTAAATTTTTTCTGTTTGGAGTTTTGAGGTATTTGGACTGTTTGCTTTAATATTTAGAGAGATTTCTGCAGTTTCAAGAAAATTTCGTACTTTTACTTTGTGTTTGCAGAATTTCATCTGAGTTAAGAATCCTAGGGAATTCTAATCCAATCATCTCCCTCCCACCTGATTCTTGCCCACACAAATGCTCATCTGTTCCTTATTTCCCAGTATACACTGATCAATTCCACTGTCGATGATTTTTTTTTTTTTTTTAAATCATGCCATCCCTGTTGTACTTCACTTACCTGGTTCTGTTTGCTGTGCTGACCACCACCCATTCCTTGATTTCACCTTCTGTTTATCTTTGCCTGCTTTTGTTGGCTGAGCTTAAATAACAGTGAATTCTGAAATGTCTTAACTTTTAGTGTGTCCTGCGTTATGGTTCAAGCCATAACACAAAATTTAAAACTGTTATCAGTCAAAATCCATTTACTCTTAGAATGTATTCATTTAACTGATTTTACTTTACTGCAGTTCTCTGAGCACCTTTGTTATTGTTATTTTTACTGAGTCTTCACAGAGATAAATGTTAAGTCAGCTTTGGTATAGGTTTTTCTCTTTTTGGGAAATGACTGTAAAAAAATGAAAAAAAAAAAACAAAAAAACACATTTCTACACTGTGTTACATCTGAATTATATCTGCAATTTACTTTGACAAACTGGCTTACATTTTACTATAAAGTATGAAACATCTCTTATTTTGAAAGTGGCAAAGTTTTTCTCTATTTTGTGCAAACCCATGAAATGATGAAATACAGCACAGAAATTATTGCATTTTTAAAAGGCATTTTGAATTACATGTAATGTCTGTTTTTAAAAGACCATGTGTTCTTCATGCCATCTGTTCAGTTTGACAAAAGTAATGTCCTCTGGCACTACATTAAACAGAAAAATGCAATAATCCATTTTCAGCAATTTATACGTTTATGTCAATCTAGCAAACATGATTCAAATTTTCTATAATATAGGCTGACAAGATTTATGTACATTGCGGCAGAAAATCATGCATACATGTACTGCTGAGGCTCCATGTAAAACATCCCATTGAAGAACCTTTGCAGACAGCACAATTTACAGATGTTCCCTAAATGCCTCACATGCAGGCCATTACGAAATGCTCACATTGCAATATCATCAGGTGCCCAGCTCTAGGGGGTTTGGGGCAACAGTAATGCATTGTATAGTGCATTAAGGGGGCTTTATTGTTGTCAGTAGTGCCATTAGAAGGGGCGATTGGGGGCCCCTTTGCCTTTTAACAACCCCAACCATTTCACTCTTTGTCTTAACTGACGGTGCACCTCTGCCAAAATACTAACTAGAGCAATACAAGTGGAATAATATGCCACTGGAAATATATCCGTCTTAAACCTATATGTCTGAGAAGATGTGGAGTAGAGAAGTTCAAGGTATTGACAGACTTGATTGATAGAATTAAAGACGACAAGCCTTATAGTCTCTCAGCACCCATCCTTGTCCTCTGCTGGACAAGAAGAGGACTTGATTCATTAAGTTCAGTGCCAGTCTTCAGGAGCCTGTTGCAGCTTTGGTTATGCATGAGATTTTACCCATCACAGGCCTGAGCCTGGTTTCTCTGCTGCCCAGCAGTCCACATCTCAGGCCAATGCTTCCTGCCTTCCAGAGCCTGTTGGCTTGTACAGGCCGCTCTGTGATATCAGCAGTTCCTGTTGACACAGAGGGTTGGCACTGATCTGCTGGACATGGGGCTCTCCTGATGTCTGTACTGTGGATAACTGGAGGCAAGAGCCTCTCTCAGCTTTTCACAGTATAATCATTAGTCAGCATCAAGACAAATCAGTGTCTATGTAGTGGATAAGGCCTTGATTCTGGAAACAACATGCAGTCCACTGTCTCAGTTTGTGTATTTACAGTTGTTAAAAAGTTATAAACCACACAAGTGAAAACTTCTTGGATGAGGTGAAACATCTTCAAAAATCTACAACTGAGACCTGTTGCCCTACATTTCAACTTACAACTTCCTAAAAGAACTGACCTGGTTAGATGTTTGGCTGGTTGGCTTTAAAAAATTATTGTTTCATGTTCTTATTTTCAAAATACTCGTAATACTAAGCCACAATCCTCCAAACAACAACTCCCTAGAAGGCAGAAATAAAGCTATTATCCTATTTTTATGTCAGTCTATATGATGGTTGTCAAGATATTTAAGTAAAAACAGTAAAACATTAGGATACAAATCAAAGTTATTCTTTTAAGGCTCCTTGTCTGTGGGCCATGGATGCTTGTCCAAAAATGTCACAGTGCCAAATCTAATAGACATTTGAGATATTTCAAACTGATGGACCAATCAAATAACATGCTCAAACTCGTCAACATATGATTTGACAGTTAAATACAAGTCAATGACAATTAACGACAATGTAATTTGGTTAATAAAAAAAACAAAAACAATTATTTTATTGTCCCTAAATCAAAAATTTTGACTTAGAGCAAGGAGTAGGACAAATAGAAGTAAATCAATCTCCAAACATACCACAGAAAGTACAGAAGCCAACAAACACATGGCCGCAGCGACTATACACAAACAATAAGTTGATTCAAGGACAAACAGGAGTTCTACATTATTAAAAACATTAGGCAACTGCTGGTGTCAGTGACAAAGTGCTTGTTTTCTTTTGATTTAGAATACGATTTAAGTCTGTTTGTACTTTTAACTAACTTAACAAGCTAACTATAAGTGTAACAGAGAGCAAAAGTAGCATGACAGTTAGAAAAGCATCTCCACTCGAGGCAACGGGTGTTATTTGGTTTATTTGGACTCCTTTTACTTTATTTCACTGACTTTTCCTGAGGTTTACCTTTATTCTGGGTGAAAACATTTAACATTCCTTGGTTGAGGCTGGTAGTAGTGCAGTGTCAATGATAAACTTTAATATATCCTCTATGGACAATGTTGTCCCTTAACAATCAATAAGTCACAGGCACCTTCAGCACATCTAGCTGTGGCCCAGTCCAGGGCCTGTATCCTTCATGTGCTGCATTTGAAAACTGGTCGCAACCAGGTTATCAATTTTTCAAAGGCTTGTTCTGACCTGTCTTTGTGTTCCAAGGCTGCAATGGGTGGATCCTTCATAGCCCAACTGTCACTGCCTGCTAATACTGAAAATTATGAGAGCTTGAAAAGTACATTTTTAAATGGAAGAATTGGGTTGAGGGTAAAAGTATGAAAACATGGGCCTTTAAACTTCAACGTTGTCCAAAAATAACAAGTTGCTAAGGTCGCTGGGCAACATAAGCCACACTTCACAATGAAGGGCAGCTGCTAGAGTGGGCAAAGTTGTCCATTTCAAATGCACGACAACTACAAAGGACCAAACCTTCATAGATCACATTACCCTAAAAAACTGAATTGGAACGCAGCTTCTGTATCTCCACAGAAAAGAATTTTACCTTTCATAATAACTGAGAATTATGCTTGATGCGGAGTCCTTACAATCATGTGTGCGCAGTTTAACAGAATCCCGCTGAGGTTGATTGGATTAAAGAAGCTGGTCACACGATCAGCACTGATCTATGAGCTGTGGAGGTGAAATCATTATTTCATAGCTTGAGTAGAAATTAATCAACAACTATTTTGATATTAGATCAGTTGTTTCAGTCCCTTTTCATGCTTACAGTGGATATAAAAATTCTACACATGCCTGCTAAAATCCTAAAAGACGAAGATAATCCTTTCAGAATTTTTTCCACTTTTAATGTGACCCATAACCTGTACAACTCAATTGAAAAATAAACTAAAATCTTTTAGGGGAAAAAAAGAAATACAGAAGAAATGCAAATAATAATGTGGTTGCACAGGCCCGCGCACCCTCTAATAATTGGGGATGTAGCTGTGTTCAGAATTAACCAATCTCATTCAAACTCATGTTATATAGTTGTCAGTACACACCTGCCATCTTTTTAAGTGACTTTAATTATTCCCAAATAAATTTTCAGCTGTTAAAGTTGAATTTTCTGACGTCTTCTTAGTTCTATCTTACTGCAAAAGCAACGCAGAGAGTTTCCAAAGCATTAGAGAGAGCTCGTTATTGAAAGGTGTCAGTCAAGAGAGGGGTACAAAAGAATTTCCAAGGCTTTAGATACACCATGAAATACAATGATGACAATCACCATCAAGTGGAGAAAAATATCCCACAACAGTGACATTGCCAAGAACTGGACGCCCCTCCAAAATAAATGAAAAGACAAGAAAACCGGTAAGGGAGGCTGTGAACAGGACTACAGAACCATTAGCAGGTAGGGTGGCAACTTGGAAGCTTTTTCTCCAAAAAGTAAAAACATAAATGAAGTCCATGTGAGAAAATGTTTTAGGGTCTGATTAAACAAGGGTTGGATATTTTGGCCATAATTCCAAGAGTTTGGTGTAAAAACAACACTTCCTCAACTTTATCACACTCCTTCAGCTGCAACTGGGGCTTTAGTCAAGATGGAGGGAACTATGAACTACCAGTCAATTTGGGCACAAAACCGTCAAGCTTACCTTTCAGCATGACAACAACCCAAGACCTACAGCACCAGTCAAAAGTTTTGATACACTTTCCTGTTCAGTTGAATGGGAAAGTGTGTCCAAACTATTGACTGGTACTGTAGATACAAATCAACAAAAAAGTGCTTGTGCATAGGACATGGCATCACAATCTGACAGATTTGGAGCACTTCTGCAGAGAAGAGTGGGCTATTCTTGCCAAGCCAAGATGTGCCTTGCTGATAGACTTCTACCCAAAAAATTTGAGTGCTGTAATAAAATCAAATGGTACTTCAAAAAAGTCTTAGTTTATGTGTTATGTGCATATTTATGTAACCATATTATTCTAAGTTTTTTATTTTGTATTTTCCCCCCTAAAATATTTCAGTTTGCTTTTCAATCGAGTTACAGGGCCACAATAAAGATGGAAAAAGTTCGGAAATGATTATCTTGGTCTCTCTTTTTTTTTTTTAAACATCAAAAAATCTTTTTAAAAAGGGGTGTGTAGATGTATACTTACTTTATATCCACCATCAGTGTGTCAAACAATGCAAATGTTTCTATGGTTCAAACATTTCAAATGTCATAGTAAATATTTTGCAGGCTATGTGAAGTTAATTATAAAATAATTGTAATTATTACCAGCTTAGCTTGTAAGACACCACATACAAGCAAGGCTCCTTTTTCTGCATGTATTTAAACATAGAAGATTCATTATTCCACGTAAATGCCCACAGTCCCACTTCCACAAAGATGGGTAGGTTTTTTTTTTTTAGTTGTTTTGTGGGTTTTTTTTGGGGGGGGGGGGTGATTTTATATATATATATATATATATATATATATATTTTTTTTTTTTTTTTTTTAAAGAGCTGCCTTTGGTGCAACTGTGTGCAAGTTTGTCATTTGTAGTCACTGCAAAGCGTTTAATATCTTTTTTTTCCAGCTTAAGTTTTCAGTCTAGTTCAGACACACAAACGCAAGTCAATCTCACTTCGGACTTGGACAGACATGAGGTATCAAGCACCTGATACAGTGGGTTACTAATTGAACAAAACAATGGTCACCTGAGGTCATTCTGACAAATCCTGATTAACTGTCAGTGTCTTGTTTCTCTCAGGACTTAAAAATTTGTTAAATGGAAACTGATTCTTGGGATGCCTATTCAGCCTTATGGAGACATGCTCACAGAGTGCTACAAGTCAAGAAAAAAAATCTGTGCACAAGGATTATTAAATATGTTGAAGTTCAATAAAATTTTGAAGCTCTGGAATGGAACAGCTTTCTCTAAAATGAAATATAGCATTTAGTTATGTGAGCTAAAAGGAGTTTAGACCGAAAACAGCATCAGAAAAATTGTTTTACAAAAATTTAATCCTTTAATATCCTGTGTGCTGCACTGAGAGTGAAATCTTTTTCCTGGAAGCCTGGAGATGATTAATTAGAGTCTTTAAGTAACAGAGAATAGCATAAATAACAAATGACATTTCATATCTCTGTACGTGTTAGGCTCATGTCAGGAAACATTAATTACTACAGATGACTGCTCTGTTCACTTGGTAACAATCTGTGTCCCTGCATTTGTTTTAAGTCCTTGAAGTCAAAAGACAAAAGACAAACCCTTTAAAATATTGGACAATCCCTCAGCAAGGTTCTGAGCATTTACTAACTACAGACTGCATCTGTGTTTGGTATAATGAAGTAGAAACATTGTCCAATACATTCATTATTTTACGTTTGACAGATCATGTCGCTCCAAGGTCAGTCTGGCAGCAAGACAATCAGTTAATGACTTTGTGTGACCACTTGAGGCCATTTGATCATTTTGCTGGATATGAGTATAGCACAAAAACATCAGAACTGCTGTAATAGAAGCAATTAATAAAAATACCATAAAAAATTATGCAAAGTCAAGATTTAAAAACCCATTTTCAGCTCTTAAGGTCAGACTATGTAACATTTCAAATAAAAAAAGACCACCCTCTGTAAAAACTTAATTCCAAAGGTGTTCAGCTCACTTCAGGCTCGGTTTAACTAATAAAGTCTCACTCGGTCTGTTCTGACCACTAGCTTACTGTGGCTAATGTTAGCTCTGTGTTTTACCAGTGGTGTCTGATTATCTTACCAGAGGTTTAGAACAGTTTCAGTTAAACCAAAACTGTGCACTGGGTTGAAGCTGATTGCTGTGTCAAAATAATTATGATGAAGTGCATAAGATGTAACTAAGCATAATACCTCCAAACATTAATTATTCTCAGTAAAGAGTAACATAGAAAATGGTTTCAGCTTTGTTACTTTACAGTTCAGTTCATTTCGGAAATATCTCTTACTATTGACAGTGTATTCGATCACAACAGAATAATGTATCACACCATACTTTTACCTTTTAAACTGCACAAAGATGGAGTTGCCCGCATGATATATTTATTTTTTTGGTACAATTAGGGATGTTAGTGTTAACATGTTAATTGTGATCGATTAAAAGGCCACGATTAATGTGTTTTGTTTTTTTTATTCAATACTGCTATTTTGTCCCTTTGCTGCACCAATAACTTGCCATCTAGCCATCAGCACCAGAAATAAAATGTTTTATGTTTCACATTTCAGAAAAGCTATATGTCTGAAGTAGACATTGTGTTCCCTCAGGCCTATTATACTTCATAAGGCAAGTTTATAAAGTGATTTTCTTTCATTCCCACTCACGATAAATTGGTGAGAGCTGCTTTACGACCAAAACAATGTTGAAGTTTCGGCAATCCGCCCATCCTATATTTATTAAAAAAGCATTACTTTATTATTCGTTTGGATGTCAAATAAAAAACAAATGTTAAAAAATATACATCCGTCTCCTGTCATTTATCTTTCTGTTCCAACAATATACAGAGAAAATGTGAATTTTTTGGTCATAATAAGAATGGTGATTAATCTGATGAATCCACAGCTATCCTGTGTTTAATCAGCATTTAATCCCTTGACAACCTAAGTGACATTATTATCTTAAATTGACCAAACTAAAATTTTATCTTTTCTATTGGTGAACCAGTTAGTACACTAGTGCTGTGCGATACTACGATGTATGCCGTAGTGCAATATAAGAAATGTCTACAGCATCATATAATCCTCTGTTGTTTATATCATCAATTTAACATGTGGGCTACTGGGTTAGCTCAGCTAATGTAACTGGAGCAATGCTACAGCTTTGCAGTCGCATTTTTACGTCACAAGAAAAAATACTATATCGGGATATAAAATTGCCTATATCGGGATATAAATTTTACAAATGACGATGACACCAAGTATTTTTGTTTATGACAGCACAGGTTTTAAACCATCTTAAAGCTAAATCCACTCATAAACTAGGGTCAATGCAGCTACTCTGTTAATTTCTGCTTGTTTCCCCACCTATTGACTCAGCAGAAATTGTGGAAGTGGCAGTGAAATTCCTTCCTGTATGTACTTGTGGTTTTTACAGTGACTGATGTTCAGCTATAGTTACATAGTCTCACTTTAAGGCTTACTTTTTTTTTGTAAGAATTTTCATTATAATAACATTACTGATATACACATTCTATAAAAAAAAAAGAACATATTCAATTTGCCAGTATTTAGTCACATTAATCAATGTTGGCTGTGTAGATAGAAAAGAGAAACAATCTTATGCACAAGTTTAGTAATGACGGCTAAAAGCTTATCAGGCACATATGAATGCAAAGCTTACATAAAAATTCACTGCAGTCCATAGATTCGTCCTGAACCATCTCCATATAACTGCTCTGGGAAACTAACAACAGTCTCTATTAACATGCAGCTAACGCTGACTCTTGAAAGCAGGTTTACCGTATTTATAGACAACTAATCAGCTTTCCATTACCAGGCCTGTTCCTTTGCAAAACTCCTGTGGACAATTTAAGCTTTGGATAAATAGTGAACTTTATGGCTACAAGGACTGCCCTCACTGCAATCCCGACAGAATCATAGGTGTGTGTGTGTGTGTGTGTGTGTGTGTGATGTTGGATAAGATGGAGAAGACCTGAAGGTGGGCAGCAGGTTCATGTTTCAGGTTCACGACTGCTGGCTGCTCCACTGGTTGGCCATGGGCCTGCGGAGCAGCTCCTCCACATGACGAGCCACATCCATCGTGTCTTCCAGGTCAAAGTCTCCATCTGCATCCAACATGGTGTCACTACTGAGAAGACAAAAGTAGAAACAAATTTTCAAGGAGGTTCACTGAAAAACACTAACTAGATTTGTTACCATATCCAGGGGTCCCCAACCAGGGGTCCTGGAGAGCTACTGCCCTGCATGTTTTAGATGTTTCCCTGCTCCAACGTACCTGATTTAAATGAGCGGCCCCTTATCATACCTCTGTGCAGGGGCGCCACTAGGGATTTTGGGCCCCATGAAAAAAATCTTTACAATTTATAATTTATATAAATTATAATTTTATTAGGGGCCTCTCTGGGCCCCTCTCAATCATGGGCCCCTGGAATCTTTCTCCTTTTTCCCCCCTTTTCGGCACCCCAGCCTTCATGGATCTTGATGCTTGGCTGATGATTTGAATGTTTATTACAAATGGTTATAACTTAATGGTAATTGCAATGCTCAAGTGTCTTAGACCTGCATTCTAATGACTATCAGGGGTCGACACTGCCTGTTCTAAAAAGGAGTTTATGTAAAATTTTGCTATTCTGACTTGATATATTACAACAGTGAATGTTCTCCTTATGAGTTAATGGTCTCAGTGTCTAGTTTCAAGTGTTCTTGAATAGAGATGATGTTTATTCTTTTAAATGATGGCCCAACTTGGAGAAAAAAAGAAAATAAAGCAGGGTGTAAAGCAGGTATATGTTGGGGCACGGCTACCATGTGACTAACAGACTACCACACACAGTGACCTGCCCAACAGAGTTCAGAGCAAGGCAGATTTGAAGTTTGAAGTTGTTTTTATTCATATTTTTTGGCATTACATGAAAGAGCAAACATAAATATAAATAACATGAATTTTGGCTAACATTTTGGAATATTTGACCCGCCTTGGCTGTCAAGATGGCTTCATGCATCTTCATGTTCCTTCAGGGCCTCGACTTTGAAGTTAATTGTGCCCACTACAAAATGTTTCATCTTGTGTTTTTCTTTCGTGTAAATCCTGCAGTCTTAAATCCTGTTTCTCTCCTGGTCAAAGACGAGCCGCTCGCAACCTTTCAGCCACTTTGCATTATATACCCTTTTTTTTCTACTCCTCTTTCATTGACATTGATGTTATCCCCTGTCTCTTTTCTCTTCTGGCTAGCAACAGCCAGGTTACTCTTCGTTAACGATCACAACATACCTGCTTTCGGTCTATTTAAATTTCGCTTCTTTTGAACTGGCAGCCTTCTCGTTCTCGCACACAGCCAATCAACGTATGATACATCATGCTGTAGCTTTTCACGAATGCACATGCTTTGTTTCGTAGTTGTATTTCTGAATTCACAAATGTAATTTTGAGGCACACTTGTAATACAAATTCACGGAGCATGAGAAATGCTGAATGTGCATTTACAAAATCTGTACGTTGAATCTTGAGACTGCCCTGACGTCGCAGGTCAACCAACGTCACCATTGGCTGATAAAGTTGTCAATCAAATGTATGTTTCTGATTGACAGATTCATCAGCCAATCAGGTGTGTTTGTTTTCAGCCAACCATATGGCCCCTTACATTTGTCCACACTTAAACCGTTGGCAACCGTCATCGTTATGGCAACAATAAACAACACGTTTCGCAAAGGCCGCATGTAACATACGGTCACATAGTTTATGTTCATTCAAACATTTAACTTTGCTAAGCAGGACGCTTCAACAAATTCAATGATATTGCATTTACAACGAGGGGAAAGTCAGATAAATGTTACTCACAGGTTGAGGTTGATTAATTCTCTCCATATGATTGGCTGAAAGCAAACACACCTGACTGGCTGATGAATCTGTCAATCAGAAACATACATTTGCTTGACAGCTTTATCAGCCAATGGTGATGGTTGACCTGCGACGTCAGGGCAGTCTCAAAATTCAACGTATAGATTTCGCAAATGCACATTCAGCAATTCGCATGCTCCGTGAATTTATACTACAAGTGTGCCTCAAAATTACATTTGTGAAGTCCGAAGTACAACTACGAAACAAAGTATGTGCATTTGGGAAAAGCCCCGCGAGAGTTCATTCATTATGAGACTGTTCTGACTCCATACTGTTCGCATGTACAGAAATGATATATGCATCTGTTTGTACAACACTGAAACTTTATGAAAACATTTATACATGCATTTTTTTTTACATTTTTGAGGAAGGTTTAGGAATCTATACACTAAACTGCGTTAAGTGATTTTTTTGGCCACTTGGTAGCAAAAGTTGTTAGCAAGACACCCACAAATAATCACCACTTTATTTAACAAACTTGTCGGACAACATTCGCTCATTTAAACATATCACAGTTAAGACAAACATGATCCCTCATTTAGTATTGGTGTCCATCTTAGGTTTTTAAATCCAAAATTCAATATTTCAGCTGTTTTTGGTCTCTCCTTAGAAAAGTATCGGGCCTTCTCCTTCTTCGCAGAGTAAAACTGTCTCAGCACAACAAGGCACTAGGAACATTCATACTGCCTGCCCCAGCTGATGAACAGAACAGGTCCAAAAAAAAAAAAAAGTATCAGGCTCTATTATGTTCACCAGTTGGTCACCAACTGCATTTATCTGCTTCTTGCTGCTGCTGAGGAAGTAGTTGGTAATGTGCTCCTTAAGCTTTTATGCTTCTGTGAACAGCTGTCTGAACTGTAGCTGCTGTGCATATTGGTAGTATGTACATGCACTTTTACACAGGTTGGTGGCTCTGCCGCTGTCAGAGCCTCAGTGTGAGACACTTTGATGTGTTGCACACTGAAGTGTATTTTTAAAATCTATCTCACGATTGCAGTTCACTCTTTTAACCCCCAGGAAAATGCAGCTGTATTGTTTTTCTCTAAATCTATAATCGTCACATCCCTACTCATGACATTATTATGAAATGTTGATTTCAGCCACTGTGCATGTCATTCTTTTGCACCAGTGTTGCCTGCGCTGCTTATGTGTAAAATGTAGCACCACTAACCAAACCAAGTGTAATAAGTACAAGTGCTCTCATCAGTGAAGTGAAAATGCACACTGACAGTGTAGTGTATATGTGACGTAAAGTGTGTGCTTACATTGCAGGGTAAACCCCAAAGTTGTTGGGGTGGTTCACAGAGGGAGAAGCTGTCTGGTCCATGAATGAAGGAGTTCCTCCAGTGGGCTCCGGGTTTTGCGTGGTAAACCTGCCAGAGATATGTGCAACACATTACTTCATAAAGACATTTATGAGAGGATTAAACTGACTACAAACTAATTGTTGATTAATTGCTTGTTTTTTCATAACAATTCAACAAAATATGTGGATATGTTGTGCAATTCAACAAATGACAGTAATCTGACAGGTTCAAAATTAATTTTACACAATGACAGCAACTTAAAAATAAACACAGTCATACTTGACATTAGAGACAAGAAAGGTCAAGAAAGATAGTGAGTGTCTTACTGTAGATGGATGACAATCCTAATCACCTTTGTACGTCTCCCATCAGGGACTAGCGATCAGTTCAGTACTGTCAGTGTGTGTGTGTGTATGTGTGTAAGAGAGAGAGAACAACTTACTCGGGCACAACTTGTTTTATCTGGGGTTTTACATATCCATCCACTGCTTTTGCTGCGAGAGAAATATGAATCATAAAATGAGTTTTGAGTAACCAGAAATGCTGCCATGACAATAAATTTGTTTTTTTTTTTCATTTTGATGCATTTATCCCATAGAAGTGGTGCAAAGATGTGAGGAGAAGTTAGCACAGCTGATACATACAGAGTGGAGGTGTGTAGTACTTGGCAAAAACCTCATCTTTGGGCCGGTCAGGGTAGAGAAACAGAAGGTGGTTCAGGTCACTTATGCGGTCAGCCAGGGAGCGAATGGAGAAGTCCTTGGTTGTGTAAGGCAAAAGATTCCAAACCAACCTCTCACCTGCTCAAAGACAAGAGCTACCACAGGTTATAATCTCTGTATTAATCAATGCAGGAAATTACTGTAGAAATAAAGTGGACGTGTGTACTGATTAGTGCATGAATGGATAAATAAGCTTTATGATATTCTACTGACATTAGAATTAACTGTCCAACACATCAAACTAAGTCTAAAGTAGTTCAGGACCTGGTTTGTTGGGATTCTCAGCCACCCAGGCTATGGTGATGCCTCCAATCTCAGAGTCACTAAATCGGAGCAGGAAGGTGCCATTGGGTTTGGACAGCAACATGTCCTGGGCCTGCTGCTTGTTTACAAAGCCCAGGATTGCCCTGCAAACACAGTACAGACAGAAATATAGTATCTTTTTAATGTACTAGCTCACAACGTGAGTAGAAAGATAAAAGTGTAAATTCCTTCTACAAATCTGATCTCCTTGTTTCTGTTCAATAAACATCAAATTAGACAATTTCAGAAGCTGTTCAAAACATCATCCACTTCTGACTAAAGAGGCAGGACATCCCCAGATTTAGATTTGTCATTATTTTACTCCCCTTTTCTTATAGTTATATTTAGGTGAGGTTTTTGCCTCCTCTGAGTTTCTTAACTCAGCTGCGCATCCATTTCATAAAAAATACAATATACAATCTATTAGTAATGTTTAAGGCAGAGGTCTCCAACTCCGGTCCTGGAGAGCTACTGTGCTGCATGTTTTAGATGTGTCCTGCTCTAACACACCTGATTCAAATGAGTGGCTCCTTATCAGACGTCAGCAGAGCTTGATGACGAGCTGATCATTTGAATCAGGTATGGTGAAGCAGGAAACATCTTAAACATGCAGGACAGTAGCTCTCCAGGACTGGAGTTGGAGACCCCTGGTTTAAGGTATGTGTGTACAATTCATCAAAAAGTTGTGTTGAGCTTGTAGCATCTCCAGAAGAAGCTGTGTGAAGTGAATGCACTTCTATGTTGTTTATCCAACTGGTTGACTGGATCTCATAACCATAACCCGAACCCAACCCTGGGCCACCTTACATTACAAAATACGTTTTTTAATTCTTACGTTTGTTTCTCTCATTCTACCTTAATTATAAGTAGCTGTCTTAGTAGTTATCATAAAATTATTTTCTTGGGGATAAGAGAGTCAGCAGAAGGAAAATTACCCATCATTCCAGTGAGGCTTGAGATGTTTCTTCATGAGTTCCACAACTCCATCAAACCACTGCCAGAAGGTGAAGTTGCGTCCAGGTAAACTCTCCTGTACAAAGTAATTGTGTTCCATCAAGTGAGCATGGAAATTCTGGTTCACCAAACCAGATCTTTAAATGCTGGGCTCACCCGGTTAAATTGAGCCCAGGATATGGTCATGTTACGGTAGTCGTCAGGGTTGTTGCTGCTGCTTGTAAAAGCCTTCTGCGCCAAAAAGACAAGGTTGTCCTCCGACAGGCCGCGCCCACTGTGCATCTCCGCCTTGTACTTCATATCGAGTGCCTCACACAGCTGGGGCCACAGTACCTTGTCTGGCACAATAAATGGTACCCTGCCCTGAGGTAACAAAGAAACAGGGTAGTTCAGATACTGGCAGTTCATAGTTTCCAAAATAACCAAAAAATAAAAGCCGAAGTGACACAGATCTCAGCTTTTCTTATTACAGACATATCCGTTTCCCAAAAGACCAAAATCAGCATTGCATCTATCATTTATTAACCCTAGAACACTAACGTCACAATTAGCAACACCACTAACGTCGGGTGAAAATCACCCAAACCCGTGTCTGTGGAAGAAACCGGGGATGGGAGCAGGTAAATATGCTTACCTTCAGTGACATCAGTGAGCAGGCTGAAGCTACCCAAGGACCCGTGCAACTCAGGGTGCTTTCAGACCTATAGTTTGATAGCTTTGGTCCACACCAGGCAGAAAATTGTTACAATGCAGCAAACACACGTTGGTACTGTTCGGTTTCACAGATGCATATTTCTAAACAAAACAAAATAGACCGAAGACAATTTCCTCACAGAAAAACGCGCCACTTTCAATAAGTTAGCATGAATCGACAGCTTTGCGCTGCGCTCCTAGGGCTGATCCTCACTTATTACATTGTATGTGTCAGTAATTTTCTGCAAACAATTCAGTACGAACATGAGTCGCTGCTGCGACTCGAAAACAACGTCATGATGGATTGGAGTCGCCGACGGCACATTGCACGCCGCTTCAGAGAGAAGAGACGTGCCCTCCTCCTGAATGACCATTTCATCATTAGCCAGCGATGTTTAACACAGCATTGTTCAACTGTCCGCAGATAGCATTTCTCCCTTAGCTGCTTGCTGAATAGCGCATAAATGTCACTGTTTTTATGGGTGGAAAGTTGTTCCTGTATGTGCTCATCTGACCAAATATCTATGAGCCATTTTATCTCCTCACAAGTCCACGTTTCTCCGTGGTTTCACGTTTTTTGGGCTTTTTTCCATCTTGAGCCGCCAATGACTAAACAAATGGGTCAACCATGGGATCAACAGGAAATAAAATGAATAATTTTACCCACAGTTCAGTATCCCCGATACCCACAATGCATTAAAACTAGACCGTTTTGATCCAATCTGTTTCGGTTGCCTTCACACCAGCGGAACCGCACTAAGGTTAGGGAGATGGAGCAGATCGAGACCACCCTTTCAGGGAGGTCTCGGACCGACTGATTTGGTGCGCACCCAAGTGCGGTGGTTGCATTCACACCAACGCAAACGTACTGAACCGAGGGACCAAACTCGTTTAGTGCGCACTAAATGCTGTTGGTATGAAAGCACCCTCAGACAGCAGCAACACATCCTGCCCCACTCCGGCGTGCACTTGCTTGGGCGGTCCGGGGGTGCTCGCCGTCGCCCACCTAGAACACTGGTGACTGCAGCGTGCCACGTGGCTGCGGTAGCTTGCTGGGCTTGGTACCTCATGCGCTCCTGCATTAGGGTGGTGGGCATGGGGAGCCAGGACCTCTGACCCGACCCTGGGCCCTGGTGACAGTCTCACTCATATTTAGGATATGACCACTTGCATGTGCGGTGTCACTTGCCAGCTCGGGTTGGGTCACATCATGAAGAATTGATGAATCCTGCCTAAAATGGGCTGAGCTATTCTTTCATTCCATTACTATGTACCCTAACTTTGACTCGGCTCCTCTTTTGCGACACCTTCATCTACGTGGACTCCCATCTCCCCTCATCTCCACAGAAACCCTCTGGACTCTCTTAATCCTGAGTGAAGTAACAGGAAAAGCACAGCATCTTTCATTCCACTAGTTCCTACCAGCACCACCTGCTTCCCTTCCCCTGTCCATCCTTCCGCACCTTCTCTGTCCTTTCTTCCCCCCTGTATTCACAGAGGTGTAGCACTGCCCTCCCTGCCACACAAAGGTCATTTCACTCAATAAAGATCACAAACTAGCTTCCAGGGAGGGCTGGTGATGGTCATAGACACGCAATGAAATAATAAAATATTTAGCTGCAAGACTATATTTGAATTTCCCTTCAGGGATTAATAAAGTATCTATCTATCTATAACTGCATCAATCACATACAATGTTGACACCCTGTGGTGTTAAACTATGAGGACAAATGCAGACAATAATAAAAAAAAATATATAGCAGCACCACAATGAAAATCAAGTGACCACAACTGCATGGGTGAAAATCACCCGACGTTAGTGTTCTAGGGTTAATGCATTAACTGAACAATTAATGGACAAATGGATCAACAAAATAGAAATGAAATTGAAATTATCTGGATGGTTGGATAATTATTTTTACCTCTTTTTTCATAATTTGACTGTTAAAAGTTTTGACAGAAACAAGACCCAAGATTTGCTGTCTAGGAACTCATCTATGGATGTTGGCATATATGGTATGCACCCTAACCATAGGCCACTCGCAACCCATTTATTCAGCCATTGAGGAAAAAAGAAGCCAGCAAATATTACTAAAACAGGAAGAACCAGTGCATTTCCACTGCAATGTGCTCATAGTGATTAAGGAATACATCGTACAATCCAACTGTGAGGTTCACTGATGGGCTCTGAATCATTTTAGGGCAAAAATGGAACTCACAGGCAGGGAATAAGAAAGATACAATATCAAGCTTTGGATACACACAATCCCTATTAGCAGGCCACAGAGCGTTGACTGATTCATTTACAGGGAATTAGTACTTGATATGGTTAACCATTAAAGGCCACTGTGGAAACAGAAAACTTACAGGTTCAGCAAAGGCGTTGTCCCATAGGACTGTTGCTGTGGCATTGTTGTCCTGACTGCCATGGACGATCACTACCACAGGCAGTGATAAAGTCTGCAGGTTAAAAGCCCAGAAAGAGCAAAAGGTATAGATTCAATAGGAATAGTCTTTTTGGCTCATTTGTCAATCAAATCACACAATCAAGATAAATGCTAGGTGGTATTCAAAGTCTATAATCAGGAGGAGATGGCAGAGTACAGCTAATTACCATTTCATCAATATTCAGTAAACAAGATACCCTGAGTTATTTAGATACTATTTCATGGTATAAGAAAATTAATCTTGTTACTTTGACATGGAAGACCAGCTCATTTCCCCCAACACTGAACTGTGACTCAAACAGAACTGTGAACTTTTCCTCCGTCACCGACTCTGCACCTCGGCGGTCAGAACGCTTGATCCGTTTCAGTGACTGCAAAAACACAGACGACAATCACACGAAAAAATATTAGAGACAAGTTCTTTTATTATTATGAACAAAGGTAGTATAGCACACTACCACTGAAACAATTCTGCAACTGCAGTTCTCTCTGGAGTGAAGGTATACATGTGGTGGATGTCAATGAGCAAGCTCCAAGTTTATTGTTACACTGATTGGCTTGTTTGACAAGCTGAGAGGAGTAAGATATCAAGATACACACAATACTTGTTAATAGGATTATTTCATTGTTGGTTTTCATGGATGTTGATAATTAAACATTATTTGAACGATCCATCATTGATTCTTAAAATCCCCAAAATCTATTTGAAAATTTTCCTCAATAAATATGTACATCTGACCAAAATGTCATGTGTCTTGGAATTGCAAGTTTTGTTTTGTTGAAATTGAAAATGACATTTTGGGGTAATTTTTGCTTCATTGGGTAGGGACACCAACAATAGGTAGAAAATAGGGAGAGAGATGGGCATTGATATGCACATGCAATTAATGGTTGTTGTAAAAGTCATGCTGGCAATCTCCTGCACAGGGCTCAGTACACCAATATGATATGCACCCTAACCACTCAATCACCTGAATGTCCAAAAATGACTTTAAAGTAATGAAGTAACACAGATGATGTTGGTATGTCATGTAACAAAACTAAGTGGTGAATGTCAGATGTGCAATGGTTTGTTGGTCTGTTGTGATTCAGGTTTGTTAACTAGACTAACTGACAGACTCAGCATACTGATGTGTATCTCAAAATTTTCTGCAAGGGAGCCAAAATTATTTAACCAGTTGTCTGCAGACGTCATGCTGAACTCTTCTAAACGAACAATGCATCTGAATCAGACTGTTTCTGTCCTACCCATGCCCATATTGATCAAAACCGTTCATGTGCTTTACATTGCTGAATCACCTGCTGCTGACATTTATTTTTCAAAAAGTAGAAAATTACTCGTAAATTTCCCAGGTTTTTTATTATTATGCTCAACTATTTCACATATTTGCACCTGCAAAATATCAAAATATCACATTTGACATTTTGCATTTGCTAAGGAAAATAAATGGTTTTGTTCTTTATATTGCTTTATACTCAAGAGAACAACAGTTTTGCTCTCCCTACGAAGCACTTTAAACAACATTGGTTTGATCTGATCTGATCATTGATCTGATGCAATTGAATAATTAAGAATCCAATTAAAATGTATGATCTTGGACTTCCAGTTATGACCACGAGCTAGAAAGTCATGTTCAACCCCACTCCGCTGCAATCTTGAACGAATCCTGAGGTAAATTGCAAATTTGAACTTGAAAGTACAGGCGAACGCTGGATATAGCGAAGTGATGCCAAATACTGGAAAAATGAGCAGGGATAGAGGGAAAACACTGACACAAGCAAAGTTAACTAGCTTCGGGACGCAAAGCATGGAGCGCAGAGCTAGCAAAGACACTAACCTTGATACAACAGCTGCGGAGCACTGTGAACGCCAGCTCTGTGGGGCTAAAGAAGAAATACCGATGGTAATAAACAACCTAAAGTCCAAGTTTTCAACCAGATTGGATGGGATTTTGACGGCAATCGAAGAAACAAAGAGAGAACTGGTTGATTGCACTGAAAGAATAAAAGAAGCGGAAACACGGCTGTCCACAGTGGAAGACGAGCAAGATAAGTTAAAAGAGACGGTTCAGACGTTGGAAAAAAGGAACAAATCTCTAGAAGATAAAGAAATGGAAAAGAAAAAGAAAAGAAAAAAAATGACAGTGCGACAGCAGCTGCGAAGCCTGGGACTCAGACACGGCATAATACCTCCAGCAAAACTGGTGGTAACTTACAGAGAGCAAACACTCACCTTCAATATGCCGACGGAGGCACAGGAGTTTATAAACAAGAACAAAGAAGAAGCTGGAGGAACGAATAAAGATGACTGAATGACTATTACTGAACGCACAATGTAAGTTAAATTATTTTGCTTACATCATGATAGATGCAAGATCATACACACGGTAAAGAGGACTGTGCCATTAAAAAAATAGATAAATAAGGCAATTTTTGATCACCTTCTAAACGTTGCTCTCAACCTTATTTTCATTCTATTTCTATGCTGATATTAAAAGTTATGGCAACGCCAGTAGATGAAACATCTGTAAGAAAACTAAGTTTGCATAAGTATAGGTCTATACCTATTCAGAGGTGTTTATTTCTGTTCCTTAAATGTGACTTTATTAAATACTGCCCTCAGTTTTATTTTATTTATTTATGTACTTAGTTATTTTTTCTTCTTCAATTCTGAATAACTTACATGTTAAGGCTGAAGAACATGTCAGTGTATTAAACCCTGGCAACTTACTAAGCTCGTATATAGGCTACACTCCATACCCAGGTGTGTTTTTACTTGCATGTATGTAGCAAGGAGCAAGGAGGGTTAATTATTTGATGTTTTTCCTTTTCTTTCCTATATTTCATAACAAGAAGGCTGATAGGATTGATCCAGGGATCTATCCATGAATAGCTGGAAGCAGCATAAGCTAAGGGGGGCTTCCCATTCAGTTGGGAAAATGGGGTTCATTCTTTCTTATGGTTCATTAAGTTCAGTGTATGTTCTAATGGTTAAATGTGTTGAGCTTCTCAGTCATTTCACTTTTGTTAAGGGACCATTGTGGTATAACATTTGGAATGTCTCAAAGGGTAGAACTTAAACCTATATCCTGGAATTGTAGAGGTTTACAAAAAAAAAAAAAAAAATCAAACAAGTGATGAATAAGCTAAGAGACATGGATTCGAAAATAGTCCTCTTACAGGAGACTCACACTGTAAAAGGAAGATAATGTAAAGATAAGCAGAAGATGGCAGGGAAACATCTATGCAGCGTCATTTACATCACAAGCAAGAGGAGTTATGACTCTCATTCACAAATCAGTACCTTTTCAAGTTTCGGACGTAATTAAGGATAAATATGGAAGATACTTGATTATCCAGGGATCTTTGCTTTCAGTTAACTTGAATTTAGTGAATATTTATGGGCCAAATGCAGATGAACCCAGCTTTTTTACAAATTTATTTCTTACACTGACATTTCTCCCAGGAGAATACATAATTGCAGGGGACTGGAACTGCACACTGGACCCAATAAAAGACAGATCCACAGGTGTCGACCAAACTCATAATAGAAGTAGAATAATCATCAATCAATTTATTAAAGAGTTGACTCTGTTGGACATATGGAGATACTTAAAACCCAACGATATTGCTTATTCCTGCTACTCTAGTACGTTTAAAACATACTCACGTATAGAATATTTTTTGGTATAATGTAGCCGCAAGGGGGTACAAGCCAGTACTTTATTGTGCCGGTCCCAATCCCGGATAAATACAGAAGGTTGTGTCAGGAAGGGCATCCGACGTAAAACTTTTGCCAAATCAAACATGCGAATCGAATCTATGACTTCCATACCGGATCGGTCGAGGCCCAGGCTAACAACGACCGCCATCGGTGCTGTTCACCTACAGGGTGCCGGTGGAAATTGGACTACTGTTCGTCGAAGAAGGAGAGGAGGAAGGTGTGTTCGTACGAAGAGAGAGAAAAGGAACACCAAGAGTCTAGGACTGAGAGTAGGGACTTTGAATGTTGGAACTATGACAGGAAAAGGTAGAGAGTTGGTTGACATGATGCAGAGGAGGAAGGTAGACATACTGCGTGTCCAGGAGACCAGGTGGAAAGGTAGCAAGGCTAGAAGTTTAGGAGCAGGGTTCAAGTTGTTCTATCATGGTGTAGATAGGAAGAGAAATGGAGTAGGAGTTATCTTGAAGGAGGAGTTTGTTAGGAATGTCCTGGAGGTTAAAAGAGTATCAGACAGAGTAATGATTCTGAAGCTAGAAATCGAGGGTGTGATGTTCAATGTTGTTAGTGGGTATGCTCCACAGGTAGGATGTGAGCTGGAGGAGGAGGAGAAATTCTGGTTGGACCTTGATGAAGTGATGCAGAGCATCCCTAGAAGTGAGAGAGTTGTCATTGGTGCAGACTTCAATGGACACGTTGGTGCAGGAAACAGAGATGATGAGGAGGTGATGGGCAGGTTTGGTATCCAGGAGAGGAACGCAGAAGGACAGATGGTGGTTGACTTTGCAAAAAGGATGGAAATGGCTGTAGTGAATACTTTCTTCCTCAAGAGGCAGGAACATAGGGTGACCTATAAGAGTGGAGGTAGGAGTACACAGGTAGACTACATCTTGTGTAATCTGAAGGAGATCAGTGACTGCAAAGTAGTGGTAGGTGAGAGTGTAGCCAGACAGCATAGGATGGTGGTGTGTAGGATGACTCTGGTGGTGAGGAAGATGAAGAGGGCAAAGACAGAGCAGAGGACTAAATGGTGGAAGCTGAAAAAAGAAGAGTGTTGTATGATTTTTAGGAAGGAGTTGAGACAGGCTCTAGATGGCCAGGAGGTGCTTCCAGTTGACTGGACAACTACAGCTAATGTGATCAGGGAGACAGGTAGGAGAGTATTTGGTGTGTCATCTGGAAGGAAAGTGGATAAGGAGACTTGGTGGTGGAATGAGGAGGTGCAGGTGTGTATACAGAGAAAGAGGTTAGCTAAGAAGAAGTGGGACACTGAGAGGACTGAAGAGAGTAGACAGGAGTACAGGGAGATGCAGCGTAAGGTGAAAGTAGAGGTGGCAAAGGCCAAACAAAGGGCTTACGATGACTTGTATGCTAGGTTGGACAGTAAGGAGGGAGAGACTGATCTATACAGGTTGGCAAGGCAGAGAGACAGAGATGGGAAGGACGTGCAGGCGGTTAGGGTGATTAAGGATAGAGATGAAAGTGTATTGAAAGATGCCAGTAGTTTGATGGGAAGATGGAAAGAGTACTTTGAAGAGTTGATGAATGAGGAAAATGAGAGAGAACGAAGAGTAGAAGAGGTGACTGTTGTGGACCAGGAAGTAGCAAAGATTAGTAAGGATAAAGTGAGGAGGGCATTGAAGAGGATGAAGAGTGCAAAAGCACTCGGTCCTGATGATATACCTGTGGAGGTCTGGAAGTGTCTAGGAGAGGTAGCAGTAGAGTTTCTGACTGGGTTGTTCAACGGGATCTTAGATAGTGAGAAGATGCCTGAGGAATGGAGGAGAAGTGTGCTGGTGCCCATTTTTAAGAACAAGGGAGATGTACAGAGCTGTAGCAACTACAGAGGAATAAAGCTGATGAGCCATACAATGAAGTTATGGGAAAGAGTAGTTGAAGCTAGACTAAGGGCAGAAGTGAGCATTTGTGAGCAGCAGTATGGTTTCATGCCAAAAAAGAGTACTACAGATGCAGTATTTGCTTTGAGGATGTTGATAGAGAAGTACAGAGAAGGTCAGAGGGAGCTGCATTGTATCTTTGTAGATCTGGAGAAAGCTTATGACAGGGTGCCCAGAAAGGAACTGTGGTATTGTATGAGGAAGTCTGGAGTGGCAGAGAAGTATGTTAGAGCGGTGCAGGACATGTATGAGGACTGTAAGACAGTGGTGAGGTATGCTGTAGGTTTGACAGAGGGGTTCAAGGTGGAGGTGGGACTGCATCAGGGACCAGCTCTGAGCCCCTTCTTGTTCGCTATGGTGATGGATGGGCTGACAGACGAGGTTAGACAGGAATCTCCATGGACTATGATGTTTGCAGACGACATTGTGATCTGTAGTGAGAGCAGGGAACAGGTGGAGGAGAAGCTAGAGTGGCAGAGGTTTGCCCTGGAAAGGAGAGGAATGAAGGTTAGCCGCAGCAAGACGGAGTATATGTGTGTGAATGAGAAGGACCCAAGTGGAAGAGTGAGGTTACAGGGAGAAGAGATAAAGAAGGTGGAGGATTTTAAGTATCTAGGTTTAACAGTCCAGAGCAACGGAGAGTGTGGAAAAGAGGTGAAGAAGCGTGTGCAGGCAGGCTGGAACGGGTGGAGAAAAGTGTCGGTTGTGATGTGTGATAGAAGAGTTTCAGCTAAAATGAAAGGAAAGGTGTACAAAACTGTGGTGAGACCAGCGATGTTGTTTGGTCTAGAGACAGTGTCACTGAGGAAAAGATAGGAGGCAGACCTGGAGGTAGCAGAGATGAAGATGCTGAGGTTCTCTTTGGGAGTGACCAGGTTGGATAGGGTCAGGAATGAGTACATCAGAGGGACAGCACATGTTAGAGGTTTTGGAGATAAAGTCAGAGAGGCCAGACTGAGATGGTTCAGACATGTCCAGAGGAGAGATAGTGAATATATTGGTAGAAGGATGCTGAGTTTTGAACTGCCAGGCAGGAGGCCTAGAGGAAGGCCAAAGAGGAGGTTTATAGATGTAGTGAAAGAGGACATGAAGGTGGTTGGTGTGAGAGAACAGGATGCAGAAGACAGGTTTAGATGGAGGCAACTGATTCGCTGTGGCGACCCCTGAAGGGAAAAGCCGAAAGGAGAAGAAGAAGACTATTTTTTGGTATCTGCAACACTGGCTTCTAGAATACAGGATTGTTATTACAATAGCATACTAATATCAGATCATGGTCCATGTTGTTTATGTGGATAGAAGTCTTGTAAAAGATCCACCTAGATGGAGTCTAAATAAGAAATGGCTACTTGATGAAAACCTTATTAAGTATGTAGGGAATGAGATAGATAATTATTTTAAAGATAACACAAATGAAACAACAGCAGGTATTAAGTGGGATGCTTTCAAAGCCTTTTTAAGAGGACACATAATTAATAAATAGTTATAAATAGTTATACCTCATCCAAAACTAAAGAATTGCGGCAAAAGAGACAACAGTTAGAATCTAAAATACAAATTCTCCAAGAACAGGTCTTTAAAAATAGAACCCCTGCTGTAGAAAAAGAATTACTGCTACTAAGAGCAGAGTATAATAAACTATCTGCAGATAGGGCAGCCTCAGATATGCTTAGGCTTAATCAAACTCTTTATGAACAAAGGGAAAAGCCCGGTAAACTGTTGTCCTGGCAAACAAAACATATAGAAACAAGAAAACCCATTGCTTCAATTAAGAATAATAACGGGGATACAATAATAGGCCCTACTGAAATAAATAAGGAATTTTGAAAATATTATGAAAATTTATACGAATCTCAGGTAGAATATAACCCACAATCCCAAAATTCATTCTTGGATAAATTGAAATTTCCAACTATCTCTGCTGAACTTGTAGAGGAGCTGGAGGCAGACTTAAAAGAGGAGAAAATCGGTATAGCTATTGACTGTATGGAAGCAGGCAAAACGGCAGGCCCAGATGGATTACCAATTGATCTGTATAAAAAAATTTAAACCCAAATTGCTTAAACCATTACTAGAAGTGTTTTTAGAAGCATTCCACAATGGTAGCCTACCAAAATCAATGACAGGTGCTGTAAAAACACTGTTGCCAAAACCAGGAAAGCCCAGTAACAGATGTGAAAATGCAAGACCAATAAGCTTATTAAATTCCGACCTCAAAATTTTGTGCAAAATTTTAGCAAGACGGCTCCAATAAATATTACCTAGTATAATACATAGGGATCAAAATGGGTTCATTCGAGGACGCCAAGGATTCCATAACGTCTGAAGAGTCCTTAATGTTATTCAAGGCTTGAAAGACCCCTTCAATAAGGCCCTCCTAACTTTAGACGCTGAGAAAGCTTTTGATAAGGTGGAATGGCCTTATCTCTTTAATATCCTGGAAAGATTTGGATGTGACAATAGATTTTTAGAATGGGTTCAATTGCTGTATTTAAACCCTACAGCAGAAATATTAACAAACAGAAATATATCACAACTAATCACAATTAAGAGGATGCCGTGAAGGATGCCCTTTATCCCCGCTCTTATTCACTTTAGCAATCAAGCCATTAGCAATAGCTATATGAACATATACTGAAATAGCTGGAATAACAATAGGTCATACAGAACATAAATTAGTGTTATATGCAGATGACGTTATTCTGTTCATCTTACACCTTAGTAGAACTATCCCTGTGTTGCTGGAGTTAGTAAAAACATTTGGTGGCATCTCAGGATATACAATTAATAACTCCAAGTCCTCAATTTTATTACTTGATGAGGGACAGAAAGAAAATCCACACAGAGAAGCTTCCAAGTTTAAAGTGGTAGATAAATTTACATATTTGAGAATACAAATTAGGTCCAAATTAGCTCTGATTGTAAAATCTAATTATGATCCATTGACTGAGGAAATAACAGAGTCAATTATTAGATGGACATCCCTGCCCTTATCCCTGTTTGGTAGAATCAACATTATAAAAATGAATATACTTCCTAAGATACTATATTTCAGAATATTCCACTGTCTCCACCAGATGGTTTCTTAAAGAAAATAAAAAAGTTATTTACTGGCTTTATATGGCAAAACAACAAAGCTAGAATTAGACTATCTTTGTTACACCTACCACATAGTAATGGAGGTTTAAAGTGTGCAAATATAAAATGGTATTATTGGGCAGTACAACTAAGGACTATTAAATTTTATTTCACAACAAGGAATGTTCCACAATGGAAAGAAATGGAATCAGAATGTTTGTGTTTGCCCCTACCACTGTATTTTTATTCTGATACATTGCCAAATTTGATAAAACAAACCACTAACCCGACTGTCTAAAATATGGTAAGAGTATGGTTTGATATAAAAAAAAAAATTACTAAATAAACTAGTCGTTTATCTCAGTACACTCCTATTTGGGGAAATCAGCATTTTTTTACCAGGAAGAACAGATGCTGTGTTTAGAAAGTGGGCATTAAAGGGACTAGAAAAAATTCAGGATCTATATCTGACTAATTCCGATAACATGTTATCGTTCGAACAAATTAGACATAAATATGACAAAGATAAAAAATACTTCTAGAAATTACATTAGGGTGAGCCAAAATAGTCTTTTAACCAGACCTCCAACTTCTGACTTGGAAAAAATTGTATCTAAGGACAGCTTAAGTAAAGGTGCTACAGCAAAGCTATATAATTATTTGTTATCAAAATCGGTTGAAAATGCAGATCATAAATGAGAAATGTGGAAAGAAGATCTAGGCACAGATATATCATCAGAGGACTGGAACTATATATGCACTAAGGCTCACACCCAATCAGTCAACACCCGATTTAGACTGTTGCAGTATAAATGGCTGATGAGAACCTATATTATCCCAGTCAAATTAAATAAATACAATAGGAATATCCCAGATATATGTACAAAATGCATTGGGGCAAAGGGGACATTGTTCCATTGTGTGCTGCAACGCAGTAAGATAAAATCTTTTTGGGAGGAGGTTAAAAGAGCAATAGAAAAAATGATCTCGAAAAGCATTTCAATGGATTCTGTACTCTTTGTCTTAGGTCTTTACCCAAAAGGTCAAAAACACAACAAAAATGAATGAATAATAATAGAGGTGTGTCTTTTACATGTCAAAAGATCCATTGCAATGTTTTGTAAGAAGACCAGCAGTTCAAGTGTTAGGTATTGGGTGAGACAAATGCTGACAACATTTCCTTTGGAGAAAGTTACATACATATGAAAAGGAAGGCAAGATATGTTTGAAAAGATATGGAAACCTTTTACTGTGTTTGTTAATGGTATCGATTTAGCAAATGACAATGAAGAGGAATAAGTAGTCAGGTAAACCTTATAACAGGATTAATGAGTTCAAATACCTGCAATTATATTAAGCCCTTAAATTATGTATAAAATGTTTTATGGCTGAGAAGTGGATGTTTGTGATGTGTATGTGTAGTGTTTGTTTGTAATTTTGTTTTGTTCTGTTTAATACACTTGTAACATAGCAGGTGCCTTCCTTAATGGAGCACAAATCTATATATTTGATATAACTACATGTATGTAAATACAACAAGTGTATGTGTATGTAAGAAAATGTTAATATATTGTTTAAAAAAAGTGTATGATCTTTGTGGATTGAAATCAAATCAGGTTCAACTACCAGTTTCAATATTTAGGCCTACACAATAACTATTGTATGCAGTAGTGTGGAAGTACTTTGGAAAAAAATATGGAAAGGGGTGTGTATATTGTGAAGTTATTTATGCTGCATTACTGTGGTTCGGAAGAAGCTGTCTTCTTCTATGGTTGTTATAAAATTAATGCAATTTTAGTGTATTGTAGTTTGGTTTTTAGGGGTGGGTTAATGGTTTCATCTTTCTCATGTCATATCCTTTTCATTAGGATAAACACAGACATAATGCCCAATCTTTAATCATCAATATTAGTGAATTAAACTTTCCAAGACAACTGTGCTTTGTAAAAAGTGCTTTTCAGTAAAAATCCATACAAAAAGATTTTCTTCTTCTCCTGAGAAAGAAAAACAAGACAACTAATTAGCAGGAGCAGAATGAAATGAAATCTGATTTGAACTGTATAATTTTATATCACACTGGTCGAGGCCCAAAACCTGGATCTGGGATAAGCCAACCCCCAATCCAAGCCTTTATAGATTACCTGACAGTAACAGCAGAGTGCCAGGGGCTAGGTGGATCCTGGAGGGGCTGATGAGGTGGGCCAGGATGTCCCTCAAGCCAAGATAATAAAGATTGGCAGTTCGGATGAAGGGGAGGATTGTGGTGTGATTCTCAATATAGGGTATCCAAATTTAAATCATTCCAGAAAGCCCATAAAAAGCCACCGAAAGACATTGGATGTGACATTCAGAAACAAGGCTGCAATAAAGAACACCTGTGGGGAGTGTGGAGCTGGAGCTGAGGCACAGCTATATCATAAAGTGCTCATGGGAACAGTTGCCAAGGGAAGAGCTAGTATTGGAAATCTTGAAGTTCCCCGGTTCAACAAGCGGAAGCGAAGGAACATCTGTGGGGAGTATGAGCAATGGCTGGAAAAGGTCAATGGATCTGTCATTCTAGGGCGGTTCAAAGCTCTCATTTACCAGCATGGGATACTTTCAAGATTTCTCTGGCCTTTACCTCTATATAAATTCCCTATTTCTACCATTGCTGAATTAAATAGGGTAGGCAGCCAGTTCTTACAAAGATGCTTGTGACTGCCCAAGAACATAAGAAGCATTGGGTTCTATGGAAACAGCTGCAAATAGAGGCTCCCCCTGAAATCCATCCAGAAAGAGTTCAAAGTAGCATAAGTTAGGGAAGTGCTGCAGTATCGAGAGTCTTCAGATCCATAAGTCGCTGGAGCAAGGGTAGCAGTAAGAAAATGAAGAAAGTGGAGAGCAGAAGCTGCAGTGGAAGGAGCTGAGGCACACCTATACCATAAAATGCTTGTGGGAACAGTTGCCAAGGGAAGAGCTGGCATTAGAAATCTTGGAGAAGTAGCAATGAGACAGTAAGGCGCCCAGACTAAATGAGAGTTCGTGATCGAACAAAAGATCACATGGAAAGACCTCAGGAAAACGGACTCACGCAGTTCCTCATCCAGGCTGTTCATGATGTCCAACCTAGTCCATCCCATCTGCAATAAAGGGGTCTTGTAGAAAGACCAACCTGCCCCCTTTGTGAGAATGGCACTCTTGGAATATATTCTGAGCTGCTGCCCGAGAGCTCTGGCCATTGAAGCCACCAATGGTGGCATAATCAGGTCCTTTGCGAAAATATTGAGACCATCTGCGGCAATGTTGACATATGCCGAAGACAAGGCCGAACCGGAACACCCTCCACTTTGTCAAAGCTGGAGAAAGACCAACACAACACCAGAAGCCAACTGGGCAGCTGTTCACTGCACAATACTGGAGGATGGAGATAGGCCTGTGCATGTACACATTGCTAAGACAATGCTACAACCAGACATAGTCCTCTGGTCTGATTTGTCAAAGCAAGTGATTCTGCTTTGGCTCACCATGCAGTGGGAGGAACAGATTGAGGAAGCCTATGAACAGGAAAGAGGAAAGTATGAAAGTCCTGAGGAACAACTGCCAGGAAAGAGGCTTGATTGCCAAGTGTTGGCCCTTGAAAGCCCTTGAGTCAGGCATTGCAGGCCAGTTGCTTTGTAGAGCATACACTGCTCTTGGCATTACAGGTGAGAGAAGAAGGAGGCCCATTTCTACCATCACAGACGCAGATGGAAAAGTGTCAAGATGGCTTTGGCTAAGGGCAGATCTATAGGTTGCTGTTGGGGCACAGGCCAGGGTCTGATCGGCCTCAATCGGGTCACCGGGGCAAGGGTGTATGAAGTCTGAAAGACCCAAAACACCCAATGACCCCTGGTAACATGACTGATGATGTTCCCCAACTTAGTTCAATTAGTCCTAGCTTTTAAATCGTCCCTCGTACTTTCAGAGATATCTTCAAATTACTGAGTGGTTCACCTTAGGCAGGTCACCCCAGACAGAACAGGTTCACTCAACATTTCCTCCTTGACCCTTGAATATCTGAGAGGTCAGCGTTTGAAGATCTCTGACATAGAAATAGGTCTAACTGTGTTGCACTGGAAGACTGGCACTCTTGAACGTAGTCTGAGCTGCTGCCCGAGAGCTTCCGCCAATTGTCGGTACCACTGGCGACATGATCAGGTCCTCCAGACAATTGCGCAGAGTGTATAAAGAAATACTAACATAGGAACCAGAATTGACCCCTCTGGTGCACCAAATGTAATTTTTGTTCTGATTTTAGTCCACAGAAGTCCATAGATCTTACCATGTTTCTGAAGTGTGCACTGAGGGTCCCAGTGGCTTGGTGGTACTCCATCACACAGTTGTTGTTAAGGATTTCTCCACTGCTTTCACTGCAAAAGCAGAAAAACAATGTTTGAAACATTTTAAAACTATTTGTTTAGGAATTGCCTGTTAATCAGTTACCTTAAAGGAACGAGTGTAATCACCCAGTATTTTGTCCCTACAACTGGTAAGAAAATGATTTAACAGGTCAAATTTTTTCTCAGTAATTCATTTTTTAAAGGTGCTACCGACAAAATTTTCACTAGATGTCGGTAACCCCCCCGGTAATCCCAAGTAATCCATACATACAAAGAAACCAAAACAAATAACCTCAGAAATTAAACTATGTGTAATAAAATGGAATGACACAGGGAAAAAGTATCGAACACGCCTACTGAGATGTATTTAATACTTCGTACAAAAGCCTTTGTTGATAATGGGCCCCTCACCTGTGTGTGCTTTCATTCTTCAGCAGAGCTTTTGCCTGCTGTTCACTAACAATGACCGCCTTAACCTGTGGTGGATTCATGTGGACATTGAGCTTTCCGCCCACCAGCAGGCGTACAGTGGCTGCAAACTTGGTCTGGGTCTTTAACACCTGGGGTGGCTGCTTTTCAATGATGAAGGTGCTGAAGAGATGAGAGTACAATTACACATCAACACTTTCTCAAGAGATTCTATGTTATCCAAAGGCAATGATATTTATATATGGACAGAATAAGTGAGATGAGAAAGAGCACACAGGCCTTCAGCCATAGAGAATGTGCTTCTTCATAATCTTCACATGGGCATATTTCTCACTCCAGTTATACAAGACAAGAGTGGCCTGTAGTATCAGTCTTGTACCCTGTACACATGCAGCAATCTTCACAACACTGCCAAAGGATCAGCCATCTACATGTGCACAGTACATTTGGACTAGTTGTACAAACACCCATAACCTTTCCAGTATCACTGCAAGAATAACGGCAGAAAGTGAAGTATACAGAGAAGTAAAACCAAAACCTAACTTAAATTTTGTGCAATACAATTCCGTGGTTAGCTGCAGTGTAGATATGGAACTACAATGCAGATTGAGGCACAGATAAAGCTGACAACCAAAGATCACAGAGGATGGATGTAAATTCAGTGGCCCTGCATCCTGCATACAGCTTATATGTAGAAGGGGTAGAAGCAACCAGAACAAATACCAGAAGAAATTTCGATGGCTCTTTGAGTGGTATTTGGTATGACATCTACTACAAAAAAAAAAAAAAAAAAGACCACATTGCAACAAAATCATCGCTGCTTCTACAATCAAAATAATAAGGTCAAGGACAAACAATTTGAACCGGAAGTGGTGAGCTGATGGAACACTAGCTGGGCTCCACGTCTACGGAGAGTGCAGTATATACTCCAGGTAAAAAGCAATGGCTCATAGTAACAGCCCCAAAAACCTGTTACCCCAAAAGATACTGTTATGGTCTCCAGGGTGACAGTCCATTTCGTTTTCTTATTGTGTATGGTGGCGTAATCACTTATTCTGACGGCTTTGTCAACCCTCCTGTTGTGTTCTGGTCAAATCTGACCGATTTACAAGTTTCCTCTCTAAAAAAGTGCAGTAAATTTCATGTCAGTTTGTCATGAGGTTCCATGACTTTGTTCACACATGGCATTTGAACACATAAAATAAATCTGAAATATGTTTATAAAAATTTGTGTGTTTTATGGAACTTGTATACACCCATGGTGTTCCCGGTCAAAAATGACCGGTCATTGGAAATGAATGGGTAAGACTACAATTAGTGTATAAAACAGAGTTCAAGCACATATCTACTCTTCTTTCTCACACCTCAACACGCAGGTGTCTTTGAGCAGACACACACACATGCGCGTGCACACACACAGACACACATTCATACACACACACGCACGCACGCACACACACAGACACAGACACAGACACACACACACACACACACATCTTATGCCCCTTTATGGCTTCCATGGCAACCCCCAAGAGGTGCCAACTGTGTGCACCAAGAGATAAAAAAACAAGCTGTGTGTGCCACAGATGTGGTGTATACATTTGCAAAGAACATGCAACGACCTCAGCATATTGCCCAATATGCGCATGAGAGGGCAAAACTGAGGACCATGGACATGACACTATGGCACTGTCTTTTCAGAGCTACTATAGAAAACTGCAAATGTGTTCAAGCAGTGTATGGTTCAAGCTATTTGTAGCTTACTTTTGTAGTATAGTTGTAGTAAGTTTTCCCTGTGCTGTTCGTTTTCAATATACACAATATACAATATACATAAAGGGAACACTTAAACAACACAATGTAACTCCAAGTCAGTCACACTTCTGTGAAATCAAACTGTCCACTTAGGAAGCAACACTGATTGACGATCAATTTCACATGCTGTTGTGCAAATGGAATAGACAACAGGTGGAAATTATAGGCAATTAGCAAGACACCCCCAATAAAGGAGTGGTTCTGCAGGTGGTGAACACAAACCACTTCTCAGTTTCTATGCTTTCTGGCTGATGTTTTGGTCACTTTTGAATGCTGGCGGTGCTTTCACTCTAGTGGTAGCATGAGACGGAGTCTACAACCCACACAAGTGGCTCACGTAGTGCAGCTCATCCAGGATGGAACATCAATGCGAGCTGTGGCAAGAAGGTTTGCTGTGTCTGTCAGCGTAGTGTCCAGAGCATGGAGGCGCTACCAGGAGACAGGCCAGTACATCAGGAGACGTGGAGGAGGCCGTAGGAGGGCAACAACCCAGCAGCAGGACCGCTACCTCCGCCTTTGTGCAAGGAGGAACAGGAGGAGCACTGCCAGAGCCCTGCAAAATGACCTCCAGCAGGCCACAAATGTGCATGTGTCTGCTCAAACGGTCAGAAAAGACTCCATGAGGGTGGTATGAGGGCCCGACGTCCATAGTTGGGGGTTGTGCTTACAGCCCAACACCATGCAGGACGTTTGGCATTTGCCAGAGAACACCAAGATTGGCAAATTCGCCACTGGCACCCTGTGCTCTTCACAGATGAAAGCAGGTTCACACTGAGCACATGTGACAGATGTGACAGAGTCAGGAGACGTGGAGAACGTTCTGCTGCCTGCAACATCCTCCAGCATGACCAGTTTGGCAGTGGGTCAGTAAAGGTGTGGGCTGGCATTTCTTTGGGGGGCCGCAGAGCCCTCAATGTGCTTGCCAGAGGTAGCCTGACTGCCATTAGGTGCCGAGATGAGATCCTCAGACCCATTGTGAGACCATATGCTGGTGAGGTTGGCCCTGGGTTCCTCCTAATGCAAGACAATGCTAGACCTCATGTGGCTGGAGTGTGTCAGCAGTTCCTGCAAGATGAAGACATTGATGCTATGGACTGGCCCGGTCGTTCCCCAGACCTGAATCCAATTGAGTACATCTGGGACACCATGTCTCGCTCCATCCACCAACGCCACATTGCACCACAGACTGTCCAGGAGTTGGCAGATGCTTTAGTCCAGGTCTGGGAGGAGATCCCTCAGGAGACCATCCGCCACCTCATCAGGAGCATGCCCAGGCGTTGTAGGGAGGTCATACGGGCACGTGGAGGCCACACACACTACTGAGCCTCATTTTGACTTGTTGTTTTGACATTACATCAAAGTTGGATCAGCCTGTAGTGTGTTTTTCCACTTTAATTTTGAGTGTGACTCCAAATCCAGACCTCCATGGGTTAATAAATTTGATTTCCATTGATAATTTTTGTGTGATTTTGTTGTCAGCACATTCAACTATGTAAAGAACAAAGTATGTAATAAGAATATTTCATTCATTCAGATCTAGGATGTGTTATTTTAGTGTTCCCTTTATTTTTTTGAGCAGTGTACAAATCATACCGGTCAGTTTTGACCGGGAACACAAAAGTTGTTATTTTGTGCCACAGTTTAGATAATTTAACTGGTTTCAAAAAAGTGACTTTGGTAAACATTTCAGTGAAGTACTCTGTGATAAAAAGTACAACAGGTTTCATCTTAGTATTTGTTATAGTCAAAATAATTTGTATATAATATTTTTTTCCTTAAAAAAACGAGTGGTATGAGCTCAGGTAAATGAGGCCTGTAGGACATACACAGCAAATACAAGTTCAAAACTTGAAATGCTTACAAGAGCTGAATTTGATAAAAAGATCTAATACAACATTAGTTGATAATATATGTATTATTGTGGATTTAAAATGGAATAAAATGATCGCGGTCAAAAGTGACCGGGAACACTATGGGTGTTAGCCGAAACGAACACAACAGCAGGGTTAAGGCTGCTTGACCTGACATCCACCCATCCTCGGACCTTCGGACCGCCCATCTGCGTTGGTGCCCAGTGATCCCCGTCTGCAGCTTGCCTTCCCCCTCCTGACATCACAGGCCCCACCCGCCAATCGCAAGCTTGCCGGGTCTGTTCCTGAGCTGATAAAACCTACTCCATGAAAGTGACCAGACGGCTGTGATTTAACCTGAGCTGTCGGCTTCGGTGTGTGTTAGTGTGTGTGTATGGTGTCTCTCGATGTGCATAGTTAACTTGTGACAGTTAACCCTGCGTTAACTTAGTTTCGGTGTGAGTTACATTTGATTTATGTTAACTGGTATGAGGCACTAGTTCTGAGGTTTCAGTGAGACTGGGCTTTAGGTTTAATTTATAGTTAGTGTTCAAACTCCCATCCTCGCACCGCACGTAGATAACCTGCCTGTCTACTTCATAATAGGATTTATGGGTGGCTGCTAACGTGTTTTTAAGAAAGCGAGGTCTTGTTTTGTTTGTTTTATGATTTGGTGCCACCCGCAGCCCTTCTCCTTTGTTCTGTGCCTCACTTAATTTTGAGTGTATTCTTAGATATTCAGTATCTCAGTGACGGACCAGCTTCAACCTGGTCATGGACGATCCTGGGCATATGGGGGGGAGAGCTGTCTTGGTTTTTGTATTTTAATTTAATCTGCTAAACAATAAACGGCTGTCCTTTCCTGAACACTGGGTTTATGTTGCATCCTTTTCCCCTAGACTACTACGGGGTGTAACAATACTCTAGGTGGTCTGACCTAAAATCACAAAGCCAATGAAAAGACCTTTTTGACAAACAGATGCAAGTCTAGTTCTCACCTAGTAACCAGGGCAGAAATTATATCAGTGATGTCACTGTTGAGTTTGCTCAGCAGCTCTTCCATTGGGCCTGGCAGAGGAAGTTGCTGGGTTAGATGTTCACACCGCCGGATCTGTTGCCGGTTCTGCCAGATCATATCAGCCAATTTCTCACACCTTTTGGACAAGGAGTAAAAACACAGATGCCACCACAACATGAAAGTAACAGAGAGAGGAGAAAATCATTAGTCGCTATGTGATTATATTTATGCTTATAAATCATATGTTTGTTTGTTTTTATAGATTGTGTCATCACTGTGATGTGATTTATTATGACAGAAAACATTTTAGAAATCTTCCATCATCATGCATTTTCAAAGTGTTGAGTGAAATCTCCATCCTGTAAAATAGAATGCAATCAATATGTACCACGATTGGAGGACATCCAGTCCTCCCTCATGTGGACCTCCATTTCCAGCCAGCTGCTGCCTCCTTTTCCACTGGATGAGTTCCTCATCCAGGATTAGAGTCTGCTGCTTTCTCAGCAGGCCCAGGGTCTTCTGGTGTTGTTCTGACAGGTCCTGCAACGCATCAGCAGACACATACTGAGGAACATTTGAATACATGATATTCATATTGTTAACATACACCAAAAAACAGAAACTCAAAATTATGATGACAAAAATGGGTGATGGAAACAAGGGCCAGTATAAATCATGGAGAGCGCAGACATTAAGTGCATTGCAGCTTTAGTGTCCCCTTAACAGGCTCATTTAGTATAAAAACAATTCCTGATTAAAGTTGCTAGCAGCAATGAACAGGCCCTCGCACACCTGTGCAACTTGGAGCACACTGGACTCACCCCCACTCAAATGCATTAAAACTTAAAATGTTTTGTTGTGAGTGGTGTGGTGCAACCTATTCTGAGTGGCCATTAAGTGGCGCCAGAGAGCACCCATCAGTTTAACGTCACGTGGAAGTGTACAGTACTATGTGGAGAGCACGTCCTGAAAATATATTTGAAATTGTTTGCGCAACGAGGCATACTTCCTGTGTCCAGTGGGTGGCACTCTTAGTCTGAGCCGCTATTGACACGTGGACCAGTCCAGAGTGGGAGTATGAACAAGTGTGCAAAATTTGGGGCAAATTGGACAGCATATGTTGGAGTTACAGGGAATCCTGTAAATATCATGTATATCTGATGATGTTTGTGTTACTAGGCTGGCCCCCTGTGTCCAGGAGGTGGCACTCTGCGTGTTACTCAGTATTGAGTTACAATACAATACAGTATTGAACAGAGGTGTTCAAGGCAGAAACCCATGTCATGCGTGGCAAATTCGGTGCAGGTTGGAGGATGTATGTTCGTGTTATAAAGACTTCCTCTATTATGGTGACTCATCAAAATTGGCGCCACAACACCACAAACGTTTTGATAGTTTTTCATCTTCATGGTCTTGAGATGATACTGAGTGATTGTAAAATCATTTGGTTTAGCATTGTTGATCTTTGAGGCATGGTCCTTGAGTTCAGTTGTTGGCAATCTAAGTCTGAGTCTGACTCAATATTAATACATAGACGTGTCTGGATTGGGACTCTGATCATGTGTAGTGAATTTAGACCTGACTGGACTATGTATGCTAGACTTAGGAGGACTTCCTTTTTTATGGCGAAACCTCAAAAAACTGCCGCAGCGCCACTCCGAGCAGGTACAATGCACGAACAAGCTTTTGATAATTTTACATCTTCATGGTATTCAGATGATACTGAGCGAAAATGAAGTAATTTGGATTAAAACTGTAGGGGGAGTTCGTTAAAGTACAAGGTGTGGAAATCTGCAAAATCGGCCAAAAATCTAAAGTTCCTGTTGGACCGCAGGTATGGGTCCTTGAGACTTTTTTGTGCAGCTTGTCATGATAAATGTGTGTACAAATGTTTGTTCAAGTATGTCAATCCTGAGCAAGGGGCTCAGTTTTCTTGATTTTCAAGGTGGCGCCATTGAGCCATGTTTTGATTTGCATTTCTGCAACCAATAAAAAAATCGAAATTTCACGCTGTCCTGACGTTCTGCCCAGATTTCATCAGTTTCGGGGTATGTTAAAGTCACCAAAAAGGCAGTCAAAACAGGGGAAGAATAATAACACCAAAGGATCCAATAGTGTTAGTTAGTTTAGTTCGTTTAAAGATATTGGTGCTGGTGTTTTCATCTTTGTTTTTTATGAAGACTGAATACAAATAAAAGTTAACATTGATTTACATGTAATGTTTTTAAATCTAAAACACTACATTTCATAAACTTAGCAAACAAATTTAAATGAATTTTTAGGGACATACATCTGTTCTGGGCATTCTTAGAACTCTCTCTGTGACTTTTATAATGTTTATATTGATATGAGAATGATATTTTATCAGCCAAAGTTAAGAAATATATATATTGCTTTCCTGAATAATTTGTTTATATATTACATATGTGTATATTATGTGTAATTGCAAGCATGTATTACTGGTGTGTGTTTTAGTACATCAGTATATTTTGTGTGTGTATTTGATTGTGTGTGTGAACGTGTAGTATCTTCATACAAGCCTGTATTTCTGTAATGTGCTAGCCTCTCTGGCGAGCCAGGCCTCCACCGTGGCCCTCTTACTCTGCAGCGTAGTCTCTCGTTGGGTGCGCTCGGCTGGGGGCACTGAAGACAGGCTGCTCAGCTGGGCTAACAGCAGTGGATAAGAGACACAACATTAGAAACTCCACACAAAACCACACACTCCACACTCAAGCGCCACAAAACTTTTAACCAGCATGCTTAATGCATGTGAGCCGAACCCTATCAGCTAGATATATTTGTCCATATCGATAATGGTGTATTTGGGTGTATGCATACAGGTATGAATTCATGCGTGTGTGTGTGTGTGTGTGTGTGTGTGTGTGTGTGTGTGTGTGTGTGTGTGTGTGTTTGATTTGAAAATCTTTAATGTCCCTGAAGGACAATTTGGTTTGCAGCAGAAGTTCAGACACAGTGAAATCTTACATAGCAGATACAACAGATACAAATAATACAAATAAATAAATACATACATAGAGTCATCACAATTACACCAGTGCATCTTACCCAACAGGCTCGCCTACAGCTTATTTAAAAATACGATGGCAGATGGAACAAAGGATTTTAAGTATCTATTTGGCCTTACAGGGAAAAGTATACCTTCTCAGGGCAGGAATTTCACAAGGGCCACAATGAACGGGTTATGATGACAGTTTGACACCAATCTATCACCACCCAACCAGGAGACTTAATCAAACGCACCCCCCACCCCGACCCACTTGTGTCCGCGTCCGTAAGGCTGTGACATTGACTCTACACTGAAGAGAGGGAAAAAGTTGCCGGACTGAAGTAAGGCTGTTTGATAAATAAACAAACGAATAACATAGGAATTTCAACATACAAGTTAGTTAACGTTAAAAACCCATTGCTGTACAGTAACATTACCGTTACAACATTGACCCTCTTTTAAACTGCCGAGTACCGACTATAGCCTGTAACAAACGCTAGCTTGCTGTCAAGTTTTTCCTTTGTCAATCTTTAAGCGTAAGGTCATGGATGTCCTTACTATTTCTTGCTCTTGCCGTTATGTGTAATGTTTGTGTTTTTATGGTGTTGCTACTTGGGTAAGTTACAGTTGGTTGATGTGTGCTGCCTCCTCATAGCCATTTTTTAAATCTAGGCTGTTAGCGCTGTTTTGTTACTATGTTTCTGTTTGCTGTTTAACCGACGTGCAACTGCTGCCATCTTGGACAGATCACCATTGTAAGAGATTTTATCTCAATGTTTTTGGCGTCATTACAACACTAACATTTGCTTTTATCTATTTACCCCCAGTAATAACTATGTCAAGCAAGCAACGGAGGGAGAGGTGCAGTGTGAAACCAGAATGATGCATTTGACTTAAAAATGTGCCACCAGACCCCCCTAGAGGGTCAGACTGAGGTCCAACCACCATAGTCTCTTAAAATTTTGTGGGAAACACTGGTGTAATAGTGTTTGTGTTCTGAAAATTTACTTTGAATTCAATATTTCAGATCTCTGACATGAGTGCTACTTTTAAAAATAAAAGTCAAATGTTTTCTTTGTCATCTGTTTAGTTCATTTTATTTCCTAAATAATTTTCCTTGATCAAGAAAAAACGTAAAATCATTGTTTTAATTTATGGCCTTTGTGCCCTCAAAAAATTGACAACACAAAAGGCCAAGTGGCCTTGCCCCTAAAATGACGAAATTCCAGGCCTGCCTTCTCTTAGATGGGAGAAGCTGAAACTCTGCATGAAGAGGATGGAGAGGGTTCGCCAGAATGGCCCTTGCCCTCTGAGTGGCTCTAGCCTGGTAAACATTGTCAAGTTCGTTCAGGCTAGTGCCTCTCGTTTTTTGGCAGAGTTTGATCATGTTCCTCAGGTTATTCTTATTTTATAGGCTGAGGTTCCCAAACCAACAAATCATAGTAAAAGTTAAAACAGACTGAATAAAAGATGAATAAAACATTTTGAGAAGCTTTTTGTCAACATTAAAAAAACGCTTCAGTTTCCTCAGTTAAAACAACCTCTGATTTGCCTTTCTACAGATGGCATCTGAGTTGGTCTCAAAAGACAGTTTATCACCCAGGATGGTGCCTAAATACTTGTAACGACTGACTATGTCCACAGGTGTACCTTTGAAAAAGGTTTGGGCTGTGGCAGGTGGTTTCTTACGGAAATCGAGGATCATGTCTTTCGTTTTTGACACATTAAGTTGCAGGTAAGAGTCATCACACCATGTAACAAAATAGTCAAGGACTGGTCTGTGGCCAACCTCATGGTCCTGCAGGAGGCTGACAATCACAGTCATCAGCGAATTTTATAATAAACCTTTACTCGAACATGCCCTTACAGTCGTTAGTGTAAAGCATGAACAGTAGAGGTGACAAGACACACCCCTGAGGCGAGCCTGTGGAACACAACAGGGTCTCAGACAGGGTTTCATTAACACAAGTTCTCTGCAGCCAAATCGTCAGAAAATCAATGAACCTACATATGGTTCCCAAATCAACACTGGGTATTTTTTAAAAGCCTGTAAGCAAGGAAATGAGGCTGCATGCAGTTGAAGGTCGATGAAAAATCAGCAAAACATAAGACATACATGTGTTTTCTTGCCCTCCTGGTGCCTGACAACAAAATCCAATAGTGTCGCCACATCATCCTCTACCCCTTTCCTGGGTTGGTAGGCGAATTGGAGTGGATCAATCACTGTCTGCGTCATAGAAAACAAACTCTTTTTTACAATACGCTCAAAGCTCTTAATCACCACTGAGGTGAGGGCCACAGGACGATAATCATTCAATTGTCTTCATTGTCTTTGGTGATGGTACCTTCACCACAGGGACAATAATGGATTCTTTCAATAATGTGGGAACTTTGTTAAGTGACAAGGACCACTGGAAAATGTGTGTGAAGATCTCACTTAAGAATGGGGCACAACATTTAAGTAGTCGACCACTTATGCCATCAGCATCAGGCCCATGACTTTTCCTTGCATTAGTCTTTTCAACAGTGCTCCACACACTGGTTTCATCTATCTGAATCCGTGTGTGTGTGTGTGTGTGTGTGTGTGTGTGTGTGTGTGTGTGTGTGTGTGTGTGTGTGTGTGTGTGTGTGTGTGCGTGTGCATGCGTGCGTGTGCATGTGTGCATGTGCACCTCATCCTCACCCTGGATACGCAGGCTCTCCTGATACTGGATAATGAAGTACTCCTGGCTGTGCTGCAGCTTTCTCAGTTCATTCTCTGTCTCCTGCGTTGCTAAGCGTAGCTCCTCAAAGGCCTGATTGATTTGCTGATGACGCTGAGAAAGGGTGTCCATAGCTTGGCCACCAGTCCCACAGCTTGTCTACACATTAAACAAAGACACGAACAAAAAATTGAAACACCAAAATCTTTTTGTATTTTGTGGCCCAGCAGTTTAGTGCAACTATTATCATGTTTAACAGCCTCCACAAATGCCGAGATATCAGCTGTCCCATCAACACTTACATTTGTAGCTTCTTGGACCAGCCTCTGTTCTGAGTGCAGAATGTGTTTAATGCAGCGCACCAGCTCCAAGGGACAGCGGTCATAAGTGCTCTGCAGAGATACACCAATCAAATCATGAATTAAATCAATTAGAAAACCTCAATAGCATACAAATAAGGTGGCCTATGACATTTGAGTTGGAATTCTTTCCCTCCATTTAAGGTTCAATGCTCTGGTCTTATTAAAGATCTTTTGTTGTTCTTATCTACCTGTATAAACTTTGAAAAATTTATATCGAGGTATAAAGGTAATTTCCTAGTGTACATATAGCTAAGGTTTCCAAATCAGGATGTGGATCAGCACTCCTGCAAATAAGTGGTATTAAAAATAAATGATAATAATTACCAATCTGATATGAATTCTCTTCGCATTTAAGACTAGAGTTAAAACGTTCCTCTTTGACAAAGCCTAAACTTAGAACTAAGTTATTCTGCTATAGAAATGCTAGCTGGGGTTGGCTCCAGCACCCCTTGCAACTGTGTACTTGCTCATCTGTGAAGTTTATTAGCTCTCGAAATGTAACGCCGTCAGAAACCCACCTCCCTAACACTACAGTGACTGTAGGTAATGAAGCCATTGTACTCGCTACTTGCTGTGCAGCTGAGTGTGAGTTATTTAGGTGGTAACTTAACAAAAGTTGTTGAGCTGTGAAATGTAGTGTAGACGTGTAGATCTGGCTTCTGTGTCATTATTTAATCATTTGAAATGGTCCCACACTGCACTCCGTTTTGAGCACATTATGTTTGTGTGTTCTTGCATGTGCATTGTTTACAAGTACATTGGTTGTGAGGAACAGTCAATTGACTTAATTTAATCGATTAAGCTCTCATTGATAATTAATCAATAGTCCATTAATTGTTAACATCCCAATTGAGAATATTTTGGATTCCCAGGAAAATCCCACTCTTAAACGTCTTTCCTTCTATAACATTTGTAATGGGGAATATTTTTTGGGGTTCAGTTTGTGTCACATGAGACCTGCTTCACATTAACTTGCACCAAACCATTTCAGCAAGTAAAGACAAGGTTTATGGGCAGGATAGTTGTTTTCTTGTCTTAAAGTAGCTGAATGCTACCTTCAGCTGGCTGGCATAGTGGCCCAGCTTGATCTTTAGCAGAAAGCCGTCTTCTCCTCCCTGAAGCTGGGCTTTCCTCTGCAGCTCAGCCACCAAGTTGTCCAGGAGACGCTTGGCCTTGGTTTCCTCTGCTGGGTTGTCCAACTCCAATGAATCCCTGTGAATTAATTAGATCTTTAGATTTTTAACCTTTGTCAACCTCAGTGTTGTACAGGACAATATAGCTTTGATTACTAACTTACAAAGAGTCATATATATTTATCCTTTAAAAACATGGTCACATAATGCGTGAAAAAAGTGACACTGTAAACATAATCAGGTAAAAGGACAACAATTAAAAACAGACAAAACATAAGACAACAGCATCAGCAACTTTTTCAATGTATACATATATACACACACACACACACACACACACACACACACATGTGAGAGTGCTATTCTGAGCAAAACTCATGGATGGTGCATGGATGCATTTGGTCTTTGAAAACAATGTAAGACATACTTTGTTTTAACTACAGTGTAATAATACCAATGGCTCAGCACGCTATCGTTATTATTTGCATCATTAAGTGTTTTATTCCATTGACTTTTTAAAATTATTTGTAAGGAAGGAAGTTCAAGCAAGTTTTTTTGTCCAATTATATTATTTCACATTATACTTAAAGATGAAAAAATCCAGCTGAAGGCATCTTATGTCTAAAAAATCCATGATCCAACCCACAAGCCTGGTACCACTCCCACAAAGATCAAGGTCTGTTGCATACCAGAGCTGGCTCTCAATCCACTGGGCCAGGTAGTGTCGCACTTCGATGGGAAAGTGCTGGCCATAGAGTGCCTGCATCTGGTGTAACGCCTCGCCCTGAAGCTGCTGGGCCTGGATCCACATTGCCATGGTGCACCTGAGGAAGGTGGAGGACAGGATGAGGAAGATGGCAGTGGAACAGTGGGGTAAAGTAGCAATGAGCAAGATAACACGAGTAAGTGACTATGGTTGAAGGGAAGATATTATCGCATTTTATTGAGAACAGCAAATGTTCCCGACTGATGTCTTTAGGTCACGTCAGAAAACGTCACACAGCTACAGGCCTGACAAAATTCTGAAATGCTTCCAAAGCTGCTCCTGATTCAACAAGGCAAAGGGACTGCACTTCCCACAATTCGGCTTCATATCATTGGTCAGAGACCTCCTTTTCCATCTGGCAAACTAACACAAACTATCATATCAGTACGACCGTTATCTGTCAATGTGTTTAATTACAGTAGCAGGACCCCTTTCCTCCTACAGTGGTAAAATTTACCAGATTTAAATCTAAAATTACTTGGTAGCTGCTGGGTTAACAACCTATTTGCTGACAAGTAGAATTGAATTTACAAAAAAAAAAAAAAAACACACCAGAAGTCGTTTAAATAGTTGACCATGTCGAACCTATCGAGGTCTACTCAGACTCCGTGGGAGAGCGAAACGCATCAGTCTACACCGAGGAAGCTTTTGCACTCCTGTCAACTTTGACATAGCTTAGCTTGCTAACAATACAATACCTTGAGATTGACTGGTTGGTTAAAAACGAAGAGGAATTTTCAAATGGCGTCCGCTGATGTTTCAAGAGAATACGCACAAATACTGAGCGGGAAGGTGGTGAATTTACGCTTGCTGCCTTGCTGGGGCAATTCAGTGGAACGTTAGGTAGCTAGCGAACGGGAGCTATCCGTAAAGCTAGCGCAGTAAGAGCGCTCACACACATTCACAACTTAACTTTAACGCTCCACAAGTGGTTAACAGCCACGTCTATAACTCACCTTTTAAGAGGCCGCAACACAAACCATGGGTAGCAGCGGACAGCACACACACAACTTTTGAACACTTAACAGGTTAGTTGACGGGCATGTCAAGTCGCCAACTCCTTAAACGCTCTCTGGTTTCTGGTAACGCAGCTGTTGTTGTATCACGTTAAGAGCGATCATGAGCAACACATTTTGATTTCAAATTAAAAGCATTCCTTAAATCCTAATGATGCTTTCTAGTTTTAAAAGGCTCTGGTTTCTTGTCGATGTTTCTCCAAATATACTACACATCAAAATCAACATGTGTTTGGAGTTTTATTTATTTCCCTCTACCTTTTTTGACAAAAATTCTAATTCAGGCCGGGAGCCCCTCCGTTTCCGGTCAGGTTCATACTAACGTCAGATAACTTGTTACAGCCCTCCCAGCTCTCCTGTTTCCGCTGTGGGCCCCACCTCCAGCCCGCAACCAGCGATGTGTCAAAAGCCATGATCTGTGGAGTCTTGTTTACATGAAGAAGTTATTTAATCCATATAAAGATTGCTGATAAAATTTAGAGATTGAGACTGTAATCAATTTGGAGCTTAAAAAGACATCTGACCAGATGTAACATATTAAGCACTTTCAAAACATTCCAAATATATTTAGTTTTTCTGCTTTATTTTTCAAAAAAATTCATTTAAGGCTTTTATTGGTCACTGTATGACTGTTCATCAACGCTATACTACTGCTCCTATGCTACTAGTGAATTTTAAGTTTAGCTGTATTGGTTATGAGTCTAAATTAGTTTGAACACAAAAAGCTGACATGTGACAACAATGTAAAAACCAAAGCTCAGGTATGTGAAGTTTTCACATCCAGTTCTTCTCTTTTTCTCCCAAAGTCAAATGAAAACATAGTTACTGTGAACCAAATAGTTTTTATTCATTAAATCATTAGTGGTTTAGAAAGAAAATATGAAACATTATACAGTATCAGTAAATGACTAAACAAAAGCAAGAAAACAGTTAGGTGTGAACTACATTTTGTGTTTCATTAAGCATAGCTGCATATTGTTTCTGCTTTGAAAGGCATGGCTTTATTAATCCACATTGAAAAACTCAGTCATAAATCACTGCCATAATTGTGCATAAAAAAGCTACAATAATTTGTTATCTTTGCAAACTTGTAGGAGCGCCAGTGTTGCTTGTTGCACTGTGGAATCTATGCAAACATCAAAATAACTTGCCCAAGGAAGCTCCTCTAAATGCTAAAGAAGTGCAGGCAAAAAGGAAAGAGGTTCTCTGGTAATGATTTTTTAAAAAAGCATCGTGATCTGTATTGGCAGATATTAACATTTTATACAAGAAAACCCCAAATAAAACCGTGATTTGTCTGAGCTACAAACTACACTTTGACACTATAAATACTATGGCAACATGATAAACTTTTGCAACAGTTATGCAAAACTCCAAATTTCTGTTGTTTTACTTTGGACAGAGAAATTTGTGTTGTCTCAATATTTGCCCTATGATAGACACTCCAGTCCATAGTATGCCAGCTCCAGCGGTGCTACCCTAACAAGGATTAGTTTAGAAAATGCACCAGTGGATGAAAAATTGTTTGGGATATGCTACAAGAAATACAGTCAGAACAGAGCATTCAAGGATTAAAAACATTTGTTTTTGAATTCAATTTAGAAAAGCACACAAAATACCTAAGTGTGTGTGGTGAAGATATAAAACTGTTTTTACATATTGTTACAAACAGATCAATGATGAAAATGGAATAAACCTATGTGGAAATATTTTAAAGAAATTTTAATTTGAAAGAGACCAGCTGGAAACTACTTGCACCTTTAATTTGGAACAGAAAAAAAAAAAAACTACTGAGATGTCAAACCACTAGGGGTCAGTGTCAGACCATAGCAACAACACTCCTGGGACTGGAATTAGGAAAAATGCTAAAAACTAACATAGTCATTAAAAGATTTTTGAAGATTTGAATTAAACATGGGTCCCTATCTCAGTTTATTTTTGAAAAACATATTTAAATAACACACAACCAATTTCCAGGGAAAGTTTGCATGTGAAAATAATCAAAGAAAATGTGTTGGGGCAATGAATAAACTGTCTCTATCTTCTTCATTTTCATGGGAATGAATTGTTATTTGGGAACACTGGCAGAAAAATGTTAGATATAAGAGCATTCCATGAAACATGGCACACTGAAAAGACTGATTAGTTTACAATTTGTCAGTAATGAAAAAAAGATTACGTCTTCCACTGTAACGTGAGTACGTACAAAGTCAATCACAAATACTTAACCATGAACACTTCTGAACAATGGGTACATTACATGGAGTAAGATAACACCTCAATATTTCATCAGCTCAACAATGAAGGGAGTGGAAACAATAGTTTTGCATGAATGATATCTGATATCTGTTTTACATAGAAATTTGTAAAAATACATAAAAATGTTAAACAATAATCAATAATTTGGCTCATGAGCTGAACTGAAACTCAACCAACAGAGTCAATTCCATAGATTCTTTCTATTAGTTTTGTGTAGTTATTGTCTTGATTCTAAAAACTTAATAAAGAAAGGAAATGCTGACAAGTTTCTTACAAAGGGAATAACAGTTTCCCCTCCTAATGTTCTCTAAAATGTGAATGCAGCTATTTCCACTTCCTGGCTTCCTCTTCTCAATTTAAGAGATTTTCTACACCCTACAAGCACAAAGGAACAAGGACTTCTAAACAACCCCTGAAGTGTTTTAGCAAATGTGGGAAGATTTTCATTTCATTTATCTCATTTGTAAGCTCAGAGTCTTTAGTCAAAGTACAATTGAAATTGTTACATGAAAAAAGAATACAGCCTGGGTCTTATTTTTGTGCTTTTGGCCATCGTTGGTAATAATATCGATAACAGTGACTTTGTTTTGACAAAGTTAAATACTGAGGCCAGTGAATATGGCAACACACAGTCAGATTATACTGTAGGGGGTGGCAATAGAAAGCACTGGCTGACTCCCTGATCCAACCACTTTCTGTGCAATGTGAATTGTTTATTTGAACTAGAATGCTAACTTGGCCCTAGCATTACTATTTGGTCATTTACTAACACAACGATCTACAAACAAAGCACTGACTCACAGAGTTGATATGGTGAATGTGTTAGCAAAGAGTCGTCTATTTACACATGAAGCATAGATGGTCATGGTTCAATATTCACTCTCTTAGCTCTGCTTTGATCTTCACCAACACCTGAAAAAAAAATCTGTCTCTTTTTTCTGCTTGATATCTTACAATTTTCTGTCAGATGTTTAGTGCTGGGCAGGTAGTGTACAGGGGGTTTTACTTTTTGCTGTAAATAGATGGAAAGAAAATTGCAGAGTGTGAAACGGGACAGAAACCCCAAAATGATGAAAAGATGCAAAAACTGAAACAGGCTCTTTTAAATCTAAAAATTCAAAATTCAAAAATTCTAAAAATTGCTTCTAAGCGTAGGACCAGTCTGATCTGAGGAACCTTAAATGTATTTCTTTTAGTTCGGAAACAAATCATTATTTTTTTTTCTTGGTTTAAGAAAACAATAGTGTCTCTATTATTGTTCAAATTTCACAAATAGTACTCTTAACAACAAAATACATTTTGAGTTATACTGAATATTCAAGTAGAGTGTCTGGGTAAATGATGTGTATAATTTGAATTTAATTGTCATTGTGATAATTTGTCAAACCTGTAGTCATGTCACCATGCTTCTCGAGCTCAACAATTAATTTGATGAGTACAAAGTTATGATACCTGATAGGAATAATGGCCAAAATAATAAAAAATAGGATCCAAATTGTTTTCAGCTGTAATTACTTATTAGTATTCTTCTTGATCTCCACAATTTATTCAGTTTTTCTTGAACCCTCAAGGTTGATGCCAAGGATTTGATTAGTATCTTGGCAAATTCCTCATACTATATCTAATCACTGTCTCTATCTCTGTCTTCATTCTCCTCCAGGGCATCATGGCTGTCCTCCTCGTCTTCAGCCTCTTCTTCCTCCCCTCCTCCATTCATCATCTCCATCTCAACCTCCACCGCATCCTCCTCAACTTCCCCATCCACCCCGCTGTAGGGGTCAACATCCTGGGACACTTCCACCATCTCAGTGCCATGGACCACCTCAACAGCACCCTCGCGTATTTTCTTGACATGGAAGGTGAAGGGGGGCACTTTGTACACAGCAGTCTTGGACCGGGCATAAACAACATGGTCTGGTGTAAAGGCCTTCTTCACTTTGTCACGTGATGTCTGCATCTTCTGCTTTCGCTCAGGGTTGACAGTCATGCGTGTTCCAAGCTTTCCCATCTTTTTCTCAATGTTGTGACGTGTCTTCTCCAGGTTCTCCCTTGTCTTCTGCTTGGTCTTCTCTAAGTTCTCCTTGGTTTTCTGCCGGGTCTTTTCCAGATTCTCTTTTGTCTTCTTCTTAGTCTTCTCCAGGTTGTCCTTGGTTTTTTGTCTGGTCTTCTCCAGGTTCTCTTTGGTCTTTGCCCTGGTCTTATCCATTTTCTCCTTTGAGAAGACCATCTTTAGGGTTTGTACACGTTGCAGACTACTGCGCTTGATGCGTTCAGCACGAGACTCCTCGATTTCCTCAATCTCCACCCCCTCCTCATCTGATGAGAGGTCTACATGGGGTTTGTCTGCCTTCTCTCCTTCCCCTCCCTCCTCTCCATGTTCATCCACAGCCTCCTTGAGCTCTTGCAAGCTGCCTCCTCTACTTCCTGACACAGAATCAGACACCTTCATTGATTTAGAGATGCTGAGTTTTGAGGGAATCTTCATTTCATCCTGTGGAGAAGAAAACGTAAGGGTTGTTAACATATGATTCAAAGTACAGGCAACAAGAAGAAAAACACCTTGTCAAAAATATACTTAGTAAAGCTGTTATAGACAACATGCTTACAAACAGTTGCATATTTACATATCATGCAACACAGAGCAAGATAGCATGTTACACATATTGCTTCATGACATTATATACTGTATGTCCACCTGGGAAATGTAGGCCTAGGAATCATTGTCTTTTTCTCCACCAACTCCAAAGACCAACACAACTTAAACTGCCAAATGTTAAACTATTTTCATTGGCCAAATACTAAATTTGTCTTAGTTTTCAATGAGTTTATCAGAGACTTTTCATTTGCGATAGTCAGTTGTTGCTGCCAGAAATGACAGTGACAGTGGTAAAGGTGACAATTAAAACTAGTAATAACTGAAAAATATAATTGATTTCAAACAATGTCTTAGGGCAGCTTTAAGGTTATAGTTAGATTTAAATGTTGGGATCTGGCATGAAGATATTTTAGAGGAGGTAAAGGGGATGGAATGTCTTCATTATTGTGAAACAGATTAACAACACTTCTATTAGAGGAAACAGGCATAAGAGCTGATTACATTTGGCAGAGCAGAAGACTGGATGGAATCTGTAACAAGACTCCAGGGTTCAAGAATTTATGTCATACCAGAGGGGAGGCATGAAAGATACAAAGAAAAATGTAACTGTCTCAAAAAACCAAAAAAAACAAAAGTCATGCAAACATGGAAATGTGAATAGCTTGTGGTTGTTCTCCAAGAGAATCTCATCAGGATGAGCATGAGTTTGTTCTCATCGCATATTTCTCTACAGGCTGACACATGCTCAAACTCTGTCATAGTATTCACCCAGAAACACTACATCATCTCCTGACAGAGACCTGAGCAGTTACAGAGCTGGTACAGTGTGTTGCATAGCGTTGCCTTTTATGTTGACCTTAATAGGGTTTCAATACATAATGCTTAGTGAGGACATCCGGTCACTCTATATTAATGTCCCCTGGAGAACTGACTTTCCATTAAAATGATTTATCCAAACATGAGACTTTAAATTGCTGTTCTTAAACTGCCTCTGCAGAACACTAGAGAGAAGACACAAGTATGACCTGACTCGACCTAGCCCGGTCCACCCTTCTAAAGCATTCCTATCTTGCAACACAACACTTCTCTTTCTAGCATCTATTATTTCATTCCCATGGTCTTTACATATCCTTCCCACCTTCTCCTTGCCTTACTTACGCTAGTTTGCATTCCAGATGACGGGAGCTTTCATTCCTTAGCTCTCTTGTGACCTCCTCACCCTGTGATAACAATACTCTAAGTTGTTAATGAGTGGATGGGAAAGACGGGTGAGGGGAGGGGGGGTCTTCCGTTTTTCATCATAGCAAATTCTCATCTAATTTGGCTCCTGGATGTCTGCATGAGGACTAATACTTGTGTGTATTGTCTTTTCCTCTCCCTCTACATGCCTTCGTGGTCAAAACAGGAACACAGCAGAGTCAGAACAAAGAACCACAAGATGGGGGGGGTTGTAGAGTAAGCAACTGTAAGGTGTGGAAAGGGAAGATAGTTCTCTGTTGTCATATGAATTGAGTAATGGCACAAATGGGATGATGCTTTAGAGTCTTGGAAAACCATCTCCTCAGCAGGAAAATTATAGCATCAAAGTGTTGGCTGAAAAGTGGAAGTATGCGAGTTGAGGGTGGGTGAGCGGGGACTTGCGCCTATTGTATTCATTCGCTGTTGAATGTGATGGCAATTTTATGAAGGTATTGTTTTGCAGTATCTTGGGTAAACTTGACCTTGGATGAGGATTCTTGGCAAGAGCAGCTGTGTTGATAGGCAGCAGAGGTGGAAAATACCTGTCATGCTAAAGTTCATTACATCTTGTTTCAATCTTATGAACAATACAGTGTGTATTATAAATCACTGAAGCAATGTTCTAAAACTTGGCCAAAAGAATTCTAATCAAAGATCAGGGAGGAAATGTCAAAAGATAGGCTTAATATATTATATTTGTGTTTGCTGCACTAAATATTCAGTTGATCACATTACCAAAACGCTCTAACATGCAGTGGACCTGCGGGTGCTTTGGGATCCTTGCGGCTGGAGTCAAGGCAGGTTGCTCAGTGGGTCATCTAGCCTTCTTTCACATAATCATAAATATACCATGTAATGTAATAAAGGGCTTTACAGCCAAATTATTTTGGCTTTTAAAATATGGTCTAGTTGAACTGCTCCCTTGTAATTGTGGATTCTGCACATACAAACATTGTGTGCCTGGGAAAACCCACTCTGTCAGCTCAAGCTATATGAGGTCACATGTTGATGTATTTGTACAAGATGGATTCAGCAGAAGCCGGGATACAGGAGGGAATTCTTCGCTGTACTGATGTGTGTGTGTGTGTGTGTGTGTGTGTGTGTGTGTGTGTGTGTGTGTGCGCGTGCGTGTGTGTCCAAAGTACATGGAAAGAGTGTCTGTGGAAGTTCAGGCATTCACCTTGGTGTGTTGACTTCCTGACCCTCCTAATTTAATAGGACATTGTTCTCCATGAGGCTGCTGGGCCAAAGACAGGAAGGCACAGAGCCATGGAAAATAGAAATAGATGAATGAGGTATGTAATGGGTCTGCAAGTGAGTGAGTGTGTGTGTGTGTATGTGTGTTTGATTTTCTAAGCAAGGCAGAGATAAACATCTTGCCCTAAGCTCTTGTAAAACATGCACAATGAGATAGTTTTCATATCTGGTTTGCAATTAAATTACAAAATGACAGTCAGGAGAGAAGTTTGTTGCAAAACACACTCAACCAAAATGTGTGTCTGTCTGCTAAGAGAGTCAGTATGTTCTGAAACAATGGAAGTAATCGTCTCATTATTTTTTCATCATAATGTGGGGCTTCCCACTTTGGTGTTTATTTCTTGTTAGCCCTTCATATTAGATGTGTGTTTGCATGTCTGTTCACAGTGCATTGAGTTTATGTCACCATTGCTACATGCCACTATAATGCCACTAAAACATACAAACATTTAACCTATTTGCTGCACATTTGACATCAGCTTTGATACTTTTTTGGTCTTACTGCTTTCTTTGTGTCTTTGTTTCTCTCTTTCATTTTCCATCTGATAGTGTACAGTCGCTGCAGTGACTCATGGCTGGTGGAAAACACATTCATTTGAGAGGCATTTACAGTGCTTTTACTCTGGCTCTCTCTCTCTCAAACAACACACCACTCAGTATGTGTGTGTGTGTACTGGCTCATGAATACTCACACCTGATTCATGATAGCCACACTGTTAACAATATTAATAACAGAAAACAGAAATTGTCATCTCGGGCATACACTACCCACTGTTAATCTTGTCCCACGTGTATGTGTGTGTGTGTGTGTGTGTGTGTGTGTGTGAGTTGCTGAGATCAGCTGGCTGATGCTCTGTGCTGTCAGGACAATACAATGTTTCATGAAAGAAACATTCAGCACAAGCTTTTTGACCAGAGCCCTGACATCTCTCATTCAGCAATATTTGATTGAACTAATTTCATTTTCATTTGTTGTTTCCAAGTACACATGCATTTAAAAAACAATTTTTGGACTTTGTGATTATAATGATTATAGAAACACAAAGAAATTACTCTGATCTGTGTTTTTCTACGTTGCCAATTATTTTTGTTTGTAACTCGTTATTTATCTGCACCTGCATGTCTGTTTTCACGCCTGTGTCTCTATGTTCATAGGGATTTTCTGGACATAGGCAGTGGTGAGTTTCTGGAGAGGGGAACCATGGCAGCAACAACAATGAGCATTTACCTCTGCTAAGAATGTGCAAACAACTCCTGCCACAGACAGGAAAGAGTTTGATTTGTTTTTTTGCTAAATCTGTGTTTGTGTACTTCATATCCTTGGTATTACAGCATAGTTTCTGATGACTGTTATGTATAAACTCTAAAAATAAATATCATGACTTCATTTGAAGTCAAAAACATTTAGTTGTACTTGTAGCTCCATGGTAACAGTGGTTAGCCTGTCTGGAACTGTAATGCCTCCAGATGAAAGGAAAGAGATTTTCACTAAAAAGCAGTTGAGTCAGAGGGTTACTGCTGCAGGAGATTTGTGTTTGTGTGTGCACAAGCGGTCTCGTGTTTGGAAGAATACAGATGTGTATTACAAAACAAAGAGATGTGCATTATTGTGTGTGCACTTCTACTTGAACATATCTAGTTATACAGAAGTTAAAACGTATAACCATTTTATTGCGAGTGAGTGTCTGTTTGTGGGATGTGAAGAACACGATGGAAGCTTTCCACTCTCAGCCCACACTGCAACCACTCATCAGCCCAAAGTAGAGCGGGAGAGAGGAATCCCGCTGTAACACACCCTTCTCTGTTTCTGTTTTCCTGTTTAAACTCAAACCACCAAGAACTCCCTACTGCTGTGGAAAAGCCGTGAGTGTGTGTGTGTGTGCACGCCATACCTGTGTGAGCAATATGCATACTGTACTGTATGATTTGTAGTGGAAGTGTGCCTTCCACTACACACAACTCATGAGTGGATGGTCCAGTAAATCTAGGAAAATGCCCATTGCTGATGAGACAGCTGCTTCTTTAAAAAAGAGCTGAGAGAATTCTAAGAAGCAAATGAGGACATTGTTTTTCTTTTTCTTCGGCTGCCAAATTTTAAACTTACTGAAGTTGTCCATTTAGTTGAGCTGCTGCAATTTTTGACCATGTAAAGTGGCCAAAATGTTGAATCCACGTTCCATTTTAGAGGTGCTACATGTACATTTTTTCCAGCCAACATTAGTATTACCAGTTGTTTACATACCAGTCAAGGAGAAACATTTGGTTCAAACAAGTTCATCATCATGAAATGACCATGACCAGAGCAGGGACACTTTCACACTTTGAGACCAGCCTTGGCTAAATGTGGACTGTGTTCAAATGACTGACAGAGCTTGGATCATTGATGATGATTCACAAGTTCAAGACAAAAAATATTAGCAAGGAGACAGACTGCCAATTGTTTATTAAAGTTAGCCAATGTTAGCCACAATAACTTACACTGTATGAGCTGACATATGTGAGGTGTGTAACAAAAGACATGATAGTCATGAAATGAACATGGCGTTGTCTTTTTGCTTATGTTACCACAAGGTCTGGTTTTAACTTATATGGTTTGATACTGCTTGACATTGTTCTCTTGATAAAGCCTATAGGAGTAAACCAAGACATCAGTCTTCAAATTCCAGCTATTTTGAACCGGGTCCTTTGGGTGATAGATATGTAGGGATAGTTGCTCTAACCAGCCAAAGGAATCTGCATGTGTTTGTTTGAGTGACATGGGAAAGACTGTAACGGTCACACACAATCTAAAACTCTGGGGAGAGAACTCTCTACTTTTCTCCTGCTTTCGACTCGTCCCCTTTAATCAGAGACATGGGACTGGAGAGAAAGAGAGAGGGAGAGAGAGAGAGAGAGTGGAATTGCTATATAAAGTGATGGCATGCCGTCGGTCCCTCAGGGGGTAGAAAGTGGGATGAGTCATCAAGCCCATTGTTGAGTCACAGCACTAAAGCAGCTCCCTTTTTCTTCTTCCTTTCTCTTAGTTCTTCTCTCTCTCACTTCCTTACATTCTCTGTTCACTGCATTATCTCTGTCTTTGTTTCTTTCCATCTACCATCTTTGCTTTCTACCTTCCTTGGCATCCTTAGCGTTCTCGGCTTCATGGCACACAAATAAATATTCCTGTAACAGATACCAGATAATTTAGCTTATCTTTGATTCATTTTCGCTTGCTCTAGTTAACCTGCCCAAAGGCACAAAGCAAGTGAGTGTGGGCAGGAATGCTGGTAAGGCAGTGGTGTAATTCTCAAGTTTTCCTAAAGGAAAATAAGTGAAATTACCTAATGTCCCTGTAATGCATCACATTTTTTTAGATTTATCAGAATGTTCTGAAACTTTAAACGCAAGTGGTGAACTGAATATTTCAATACGTTATGAATCAGGATACATTAGCATCTACTTCCTTGAGTAAATAGCCATATCCATGGTCTAACCTGACAAAAACCCTTGCTTTCCCCACATGCTTGTGTGTCCCATGTTTTCTACTCACTTGAATAATATAGGATGACATCGAAAGAGGGCAGCCATTGGCTGACTAATACATACTGAGCTGCAGCTCATACGCCATAGAATGATGAATAGTCCAGTTGCAGACTTTGGAGCTCACCTGGGCTTATCACTTTATAGCAAGAAGCTCTAGAGATCTAAAGATCTATAGAATTGCAGATTATTACTCCTGATCCTTTCTACCTGCAGACTTTGGAAACACTTGTTGCTGCAGTATATAATATAAATTTCATTCCTGTCACTACTGAACTTTACTGTAAATATGTTATCAGCATATACTGGATTGTACAGTTTAAAAAATACAAATGGTAGTTCTCCATTCTATGGCAACATTTGACAAAAAGCTTACTCCGAGACACAAAGCACTTAAGTGTATTTCCTGAAATGTTCAACTATACATTCAAGTTAGTTCCATCACATTAATTTTTTATTTTTTTATTTTTTTATTTCCTATCCTGTCCTCTCTAGGCCAGATGTACCTCCTGGTTTTGTTACTGTGAAGTAAGCATGTGATGGCAATGTTTCCAACAGTATTTAAAGGCAGTACACAACCTTTGTCTGCATTCAGGTTGTGAAATTTCACATCCCATATAGTATTCGCTTATTCGTAGGCGTTTAGTAAGGATGCATACGTGAACGTAGCACAAATAAAGATTTCTTGAAATGTTTCCAAGGCTGCAAACACGTGTGCATCAGGCAGCCTTGCCTATTTTCATTCTTACTTCTTTCAGCTCTCACTGCAAGACACAGCTTGCCATTGTTGACTATCATTGGAGGTCGTGTTTACGACATACTTTAGTTGGTGGGCATTCTGATCATGTACTCTCATGCTGGAGCACACAAAAACACACACGCTCATGCAAATGTGTGTTAGTGACTCACACAGTCGAAGAAAAAACAAACCCCATTATTAATAATTCTTCCTATGAGTGATCACATACACATTTCTACTATGAGCAGACCTTTTCCTGAAAGCTGTTCTCAAATACACACGATGAGCCCACAGGAGCAGCTGAAACTTGGCAGCCCTGTCCCCCTCCCTTCTGGCCCCTCTGAGACCATGAAGATTTCCCCATGCTTGACTAAGAGGGACTAAGAGGGATGACAATGGTCGTTCCCATGGTCACCTAATGTTACTCTTTCCAATAACATTGCAAAAGGAGGTTGGAGTTGATACAATCTCGGAAGAAGTAACTTCTTTCTCTACTGTTTGCCCTTGCCAGCTCTGTACAATGTGAGTTCTGCCTTAAGGTAACAGAATTATTTGGTGACAGCCAGGCATAGTCATGTACAGTATGGAAGCAAGTCAGGTATTCCTGCATGAACCCTAATTTATTTATTTTTTGGGTTTTTTGTTTGTTTGTTTTTGTTAGCTTATTGCTTTTGACTTGATTCTCTTATTTTTGGATCGTAAGCTCCTCATTTTGAATGTTTGTAGAGATCTTTTCTGAATATTTTTTTCCAAGTTATCCTAACTTTGTTGCAATGTTATGGCCGGTTACCAGGTCTGCACACTTGTTGTTTGAGTGAGTTTCATCACGGCATCACCCCACTCAGAGAAAAACAAGAAATCATGCTAATAACCAAGTCATCACAGGACTAGATGATATGGTAACTTATCACAAGAGTTTCTCTGTTCCTTGCCAATAATTTAACTGCACGGCCACGAGAGGAATCAAAGATGGAATCATATGATGGTTTGGGTCATATGAGGAAACAAAATAACATTTTCATCAACCACAGCTTTTGACTCTGAGTCATCAATGACTGACTCGTGGAAAAACTTGCACTAAGAAATTTAAAATGATTTGGATCTGAGAGATAATATAGCAAGAGGTTGGGAATAAAATAGTGTCTGTCTTGATGAAGTGAGTGGCATTAGAGCAGATCTGCCCTGCATTTTGCTACAGCAGAAAAATTAGGAGCCCATTTTTTTCATCAGGTTTTTAAGGTTACAAACAAGCTGTTGAATATGTAAATATGTGAAAGTGCTCACTGGCAGTGACTGATCCCTTAATAATCACTGTGAAGCAAGAATCTGCAATTTCATGCGTAAACAAGTAAAAGAGATGGGAGCACTAAATAGAGACAAAGGATGTTACTTGCCATGGGTAATATATTGTTAAAGAAACCAAATAATAAATTGGCAATAGTTTACAAACCTTTAGCTATGTGTCCTATTTTCAGCCTACACACACAGACTGAAGTAAAGCTATGAACAACTATGTGTAGATGTAGCCTAGACTCTGCAATCCGTAGAGTATACTGGTTCATTTGTAAAACGTTCTGAGACAAAATGCTCTTCAATTGAATACAAAGAAAAGCTATAGTTTCCTCTACAGGGCTGGTGTATACAAGTATTTTATCAACTCACATATTCACATGTGATTAGTTACTTTCTAGTAACAGGAGGTATCAACTAACTCAGAAGCAACATGCCCCACATCAGTTTCCTTGGAGCTAGCATCTTGTGGCCAATAGAGGAAGTGCAGCTTAGTGACCAGGGGCCTCATTTATAAACGTTGCGTACGCAAAAAACCGGACCTAAGACTTGCGTACGTCATTTCTACACAAAGGTTGTGATCTATAAAAAACAGAATTGACGGAAAATGTGCGCACCCCTACAGAAACTTTGACCCATGCATACGCACATTTTGGAGGAAAAGGGGAATTGGCGACACAGACGGTACGGTGCTGAAATGAAGTCAGACTGAAGAAATGAAGAGTGGGAAGAACGATTAAGTGTTTATGATTGCCCTTCACACATTTAATTTCAACCTGTAGCATGCGTTGGAGCCATGTCATCAGAATTATGTAATTCAATATCAGTCCAATGCCATATTTTGCATTGGACTGAGTAATTGTTTCAGAAACATCTCCTTAGAATCTAACTGAAAATCCTAAATCCCAATCCCTTCTCTATATTTAATCACCACCATCTCTCCGTCATATTGTCCACTCCCAGAGCGCAAGAGGAGGACAGGACAGTGCATAAAGCATCTGCCTAACATGTGTAAATAACATCATATTTTCCTGTGATACAGTGAATACATAATCAAATTCCAATGAAATCCTAAGTGTGGAAAACAAAGCCATTAACAATCATTATACTATATACTTTCCCGTTCTCAGTTCGTCAGCTCTACTTGATGCTTTTCATAACAAACCAGGCATAAAGAAAAGGGTAATGTTCACACACTTCAGTCTAAAAAATATTTTTCGTGGTGGGGGTTAGCACGAACTGATTATCAGTCTGATTATTGTAAACCTATAAATACAGCGGTGAGCCCTGTGCGTAAAGCTGCACCATGGCACTGCTGGCACTGCTGGAGGACTATGCCAATGGCAAAATTAGGAGGGAGAAGGTCTCCAGGGACCATAATGACTTATTGGCCCATGATGACGACTATCTTATGAGCCATTTTAGATTCCCTAGAGCTATGCTCTTGGATATACAGTAATCCCTCGACTATCGCGGGTGTTACGTTCCAGAACTCCCGCGAAAATCCAGGTGAAAATCCACGAAGTGGAAACAGGATTGGCTAAAGTGATTCATCAGGGTATTGTAATGTGTATTAAAATTTTTATATATTAAAGCTTTTTTAAAGCCTCCACACACTCTTATAAGCGTTTCTACACTCTTATACAAAAATAAGTGCGTAGGAAGCAAACTGAACAGCGTGGGATGATGAAAGGTAGGAACTGAGGCTGCAGTCACTAAGCCAATCAGCGCCCAAGATACTGTACAGCATGCTGTCATTGGTCGTGTCTCCTCTATCAGCCAATAGTGTGGCATGTACGAAATCATCTGGGAAGACTAAGCCAAATTTCGATCGGCCGCAGAAACCTGCGATGTACCGAGGGAACCGCAATGTTAATTACATTGAATATTTTAAAAAATCCGCGATGCACTGAGACCGCGAAAGGTGAACCACGATATAGTGAGAGATTACTGTATGTGCTGAACTGGGTCCAGCATTAGAGAGGGCAACGTGCCGGAACCACACCATCCTAGTGCGGACACAGGTCCTAACACCGTTTTTAAATGCGCAAAGCAGAGGAAACTGTCTTCAATGAGGTCCATGCCCGTGCACGGTCGGAGGACAGGCTTCTTTACCATCCTGCATTACAAGAGCATATGGCGTGTTACACAATGTGGCACAGAAGAATGGTATCCCTCCCTTCCTTTATATCAAACCACTTTTTTTTTTATGGCACCGTGCTATCTGTCCCACTGACGGTGTTCACAGCTGCAGCAACCTGTTGCCACTCACTTTGCTTCCTTTGGTTTTTGATTCTGGTGCTGTGATCTCCAAACAGGATGGTTTTCTGAGCCTCCACCTCACCGACAAGCGTCTCCACTTCCACCTTAGAAAAATTTTACCTTTTCTTCCAACATCTGCCATCGGTTCCAACGAGACATAATACTTATATCTGAGTCTTATTTTATATTCATGAGTTGCTTTGCATTGACCATTTATGGTTAAAATGGGCATGTACAGGGCGTGACATGACAGCTGCGCACACTTGCAATCAAGTCTGTGATTTATAAAGCAAAGTTTGCTTTAGGTGTGTGTACGCAGGGTTTTATAAATCTGAATATTTTCTGGCGTATGCAAACTTTGGCTTTTAGGCGTAATACACAGTCCTACACACAGTTTTACAAATGAGGGCCCAGGAACTTAAATCTTTAGTGGCAGTAACTTTGGCTTGGTGGTGGCATAGTGGTTAGCACTGTTGCCCCACAATAAGAGGGTCGTGGGTTCGGTTCCCGGGCCTGGGGCCTTTCTGTGCGGAGTTTGCATGTTCTCCCCGTTCTTCCACTGGGTACTCCAGTTTCCTCCAACCATTTGGGTTAATTGGTGACTCTGAATGTCCCTAGGTCTGAGTGTGAGTGTGAGCGGTTGTTAGTGTCTGTATGTTGGCCCTGTGATGGACTGGTGACCTGTCCAGGGTGTCCAGGTAAGACGTCTGACTGTAATCCTTCTGTATTGCGGTGGGGAATAATCCAAAACAGATACAGGAAAGGACCTAAAAGCTCAAGGGTTTCCTGGTACCAGGTGTTAAATGTGCTTATTTGATAAATATACAGGTGTAACAAGTAAAGACAAGCTGCACAGAAACCTCATGGCAATATGAACAGTTGAAAAAATACTGGAGCTTAAAAACAAAACAGGAAGACTATCTCCAGAAGGTCTTTTCCTTCTCACAATCAAACAAGTATGTGATAGTTGCTATTTTTAGGCAGCTCTCTCTCTGCCTTTATGAGCCCTCCGATACTGCGTTCTGTTTCCCTTATTGTCTTTGTCTCCCGCCCCAATTTTGTCAACAAGCTCTCATCTGTGTTTTGACCATGTTGCCTGACCATGCACACCACCCCTTACATACTGTACTGTCTGAAAAAACATACTCCACCAAAAAAGCACTGTTCCCAGCTGAAACAACGTTAGACACAATCTGGCCCATAAACTGAGCAGGGAACATTTCTGGCTCACATGTCCATATAAGGACCTGGATCAACCTGTGGGAGAAGAAGGGGGTTCACTCTTGATAGACAAAGCATTAATGGGAGCCTGAATGCTCCCTTGCTGTTGGTGAAATAATGAACTTTGCAGTGTTACATATCTGGTTAAAAAAAAGAATTTCAGGGCATTAAGCTAGCTCATGTGTAAATGATTTGGATGAAGTTGTGATCACAGTTAAATAAAGTGGTAGCTTGACAATATGCTTTTGAGTGAAATGTAGGGAGTGTGTAGGCAACAGGTGTTTTAGGGGGGATTGGAAGGAGTAATGTCGAAGAAAAAGATTAACAAAATCTGTTCTGACATGGTCTTTGGGATATATTTCTTGCACATGATTCCTTTGTAGGTAAGGAGGAGAAGAAAAAGAAAGTGATTTAGAGAAGATAGAGATTTACTTTTACATTTTTGGCTTTCAGCCTCAGCCCCTCCAGACAGAGGTGCTGAAAGATTTATCACACTGTAAAAATGTTGCAAAGCTAGTCACCGTATATCCCCTATGGTAACCTTAAAAAAATCAAACCCCATTTTTACCTGTCAAATGGCAGCAAGCAGTTAACCTCTGACATGTCTGCACTGAGAAGTGCCAAGGAACACATGCTAAGTTCAGAGACAGAGCTAACACGTAACATTGTAGTACTTACTGGACGCAATAGCTCACTGGCAAAGCTTGTTATCTGCCCATTAGGATATTAGCTAGCTCCTTCTCTGACTAAAATAGACGTTATTTGAAAGGCCTGCTTTCTCATGTCTGACTGAAAACCGTACAAGATTTCTTTTATGAGGTATGTCATAGCATAGTGGATTTCTATAACATGAATTGAGTTAATACTGTCTGGAATATCCTTTAAAAGTCAGCATTGCCCAGAGGGTTTGCATCTGGTCATCAGTGTAATTGTGTTCCTCACTGACCTTGGTACAAATGTGTTGCTGTCATCAGGGGAGGTACAAAGACCTTTAGACTGGCTGCAGAACACCGGCAATGAATGAATGTAATATTATGTGCATGAGCATGGTGATCTTATAATAATACATTTTACTTAGATCTCATGAATTTCGTATGATATTTTTGATGGGAAAAAAAAATTTAATGATGAAATGAGAGGAGAGAGAGTGGAAAATGGTAAGGAAAAGACATGGTGGGTAGGGTGGAGTACGGTAAAGAGGACACAATGTGGATGCGTGGAGGAGCTGGAAAGAAGGAGGAACAGGGCTATAACTGGTCCCACATTAGGAGGTGGAGGCAAGAGGAGGTTAGCAAGAAAACTGGGGATGCCTGTGCTATGAATCAGCTGTCTAAATATGGTCCCTGCTCGCGCTGCAGCAACACACCCATCCACTCCCTGTACAAAGTGGATGGACCTACCCGTATCTTTCACCCTAACTCCCACATATATTATTCAGCTATTCCATATATCATGCTTCCTTTGCTTGCTGCCTCAGATTCTCTTTTACAGTACACACACTGATTGTAATAATCCAAGTCAGATCCTCATGTGCCAATCAATGTGCAGTAAACTCACCATATGGAGTTAGTCTCAGTTGTCAAGGATTTAAGCAGATATGCTAAAGAAGACTGGATTGTGAGGCATAACGGAACAAAAGATGAACATTCACAGACATGCAAAGACACACACACACACACACAAACACACGCTCCCGGATGAGGACAGCTGTTCATGCTTACAGTGACACAGCTTACCACATCCACTTACACATCATATCGTAGCCCAGACGCATTCGACATGGCAGTGGCTTTATGGGGTATTGTTTGAGCTGTGTCTTTCCACCATAGGTGGTTGGTTTACAGTTTAGCTAATTATGTGTGCCATAATGAAATATAATGTCATTTGACTTTATATTAATACACAATTATGTGGAATCACTCAATAAAACTGCTCTTCCATTAGAGAAAAAGATGAACATCATTCAGTCTAAGTCTTGTTAAGATAACATTTGTGAAGGGGGTTCAAGAGGGAGGCTGTTGGACCACTAAAACAGATTAAAAAAACACCCTATGCTCCATTACAAAGCCCTCACACTGTGTGAGCTGGCCCCATGTAACAGTAAACACCACTCAGCAATAATGTGTTTTATTATCGGCTGAGCACCAGGGCAGGGCTTTTCCTCAGGGCATAAACAACACAAGACAAAGCAGGACTGTCTAAATCCAAGCTCCCACCTTACAGACACTGAAAAGTGAGAAGCATTTAGGAAAATGTCAGGAATAGATGGGAAAACATTTTCTGTCGCAATAGCTGCATGTGTCACACACCAACAAATATGGGCCTACTCATGTTTGGTCAGCAGATGAACATTAAATGGAACATGAAGTTTCATTTATCCCTTAAATGACCCGGATCCTACTGAAATTGGTGTGAAGAGTATTTTCTTCAGACTGCTAATTTGTAAGATAAAATCTCGAGCTACAAATGCTACCCTGTTGCCATGTTGTTTCACTTTGTGCCTGCTCTAAAGTTGCATAACAAGGTCACATGTCCCCCCTTCATTGGTCCGGAAAAAGAAGGCATATTTCTTGGCAAGTGAAGTTTTGAAATTGGACAGTGTTGCTGTGATGCAACGGTCGCAGCCCCAGAATTGGAGCACAGTTTATGTAATGGACACTGTTTATCAACTGACATATACACACATTATCATATACTGGATGTGATGAAATAATATTGGATGATAACAGTGTTTGGCTCTAATAATGTGTAAGCAAATCACATCAGTATGAAAATGTCTGCAGTGTCTAAGGTTTGTTTGTTAGTGAACGAAGCTCTTTAAAGGACAAATACACATCACTATTACTACTGCGACTGCAGAAATCTCTGCAGTGTTTAGATTGCTGTTTAGAGTGGAGATGTATGCATCAGTGCTAATTAGTCCTAACAAAGGCCAAGTATTTATGTGTTGACTTTGTTTCAGTTCATTGGGGGTGATTCTGGAGTCTCTCTGCTGCTGATTTTGAAAGAATTTGTTCTTGAAGCACAGAAAATTGAAAACAGACTACATTGTGGGTTGCTTTTTTAATGAAAACCAATGTGATGTTATGTCACACTTGGCAACTGTAAACAAAGCTATTGTTTTGAGTTTGCGAGGGAGCTTGAGATTGGCATTTCAGGGGGAGTTTCTCTTGCCAAAGGGTCAAAGAAGTTGGCTAGTGCTAGCTAAATCCTTAAAGTCTTCTTTTTCACCCTGAGGTAGATTGTATTGGAAACTTGCAGCCCTCAGGACTTTATCATATTCTTATTAAAACTGATTTATGATCCTGTCAGATTTAGAAATAGCAGAAGATATGTGCAATGATGAAAAGACGAAGAGTTCTGCCTTCTTCTTCTGATATGCCAAGATTAGGAGCACCACAGGGAGAGACGTTAGTTTAAGCCATGATGTCTGAGTCAACGCTGGAAACTCTGAATGTTCTCGCACCACTGTGCAAAAGCTGCAAGCTATTATACATCACACTGTAGCCTCAAGGCTAAAAAAAGAGCAGGGCTCTCCTCAACCCCCCTCTCGAAAAAAGTGCTCTCTTTCTCTAAATGAAACATTTCTCTGCGTTAAGCAGGACTTTGAGCTCAATTCTGGTATTTTCCATTGCTGTATAAAAGAAGGAAAAAAAAGTTAAATTACTTTCCGAATGAATTCAGTATGAGTTGAGCAGCTGGCCAACTCAGTCCACATGTCCATCTGACTCCGTCAGTCTAACACACAGTTTGCAATAAAGGGAAAAATATCTGGAGGCCACCTGTAGTAGATACCACTACATTTATCCAATGTACAGTAGATCTGGGGCGGGGAAGAGCTCAGTGAAAGACAACATCTGACAGTCATGGATACAAAGTACACCTCCCATTATGATCCTCTAAGTTAATGAACAGGGTCATGAACAAGATCAAAATGTTGCTGAGACAAATCCTAGACAAACAGATTGCATGGTGTTTGGAGGTTGTTACTATTTGTACTTTGATAATTTTTTTTATATGAAAGTTCATTTACGAACACATGGAAAAAGTAGAACTTACCAGGCTGGAAAATGAGTGGAAGTGTGAGTAATGTATCCGGTAATTGTTTCCACAGGTGGAGATGTTTTTTTTTACCTTGGTCTTTCATACCAATTATATCAAATTGTGTTTTCAGTTAGTCGTTTAAAAATGAATTTGGTGTACATGTACTGTGCATGCTCAATATTAGCTGGTCTTGCAAACCTGTCATACCAACATTCCTTCATATGTTACATATTTATTAATGGTGTATGGTGTTGGTTGTGTATTGTGTATTATCATCATTAAATCTCTGTTTAATTTATTCTATTTTGCCTTATTGTTCACTATTTGATTTCATTCATCTACATAAATAAGGGAGAAGAGTGTGTTATGTTTTAAATATCATTTGACCTTGGAAAAGAATTATAATTTGAGTGCAGTTTTTTAGCATTGCAGATTCAGTGAGGAGAGAAATCATAACCTGTCAGTTCAGCATGTAAAATGGAACGACTCTTTGAAACCTGCATTTCACCAAACTGAAAAAAATTCTCTGTCAAACCGATTCTTTTCTCTTCACCTGTATTAAACCACCCCTGAATCATTTTTAGTAGGATCCTTTTCAAAAGCGATGTGGTAGATTCAAGCACTAAAGCATTTGTCTGGTTCACCAATGGACCACACCCATCCCTGAACTAATAAGTTCAGGGATGGGCGTCAGATAAACAAACTTAAAACCCGACACAGGTAAAACACACAAACCGAAATCACAATGAACAATGCATACATGCAGACAAACACTATCCCACCTGGTAAATCATGACTTTAAAGTTGCGTCTCTTAAGCAGCTCAGCCTCGTTGGTCTCCAGCTTCTTGATCTGGCCTCCTTGCTTCTCCAGGGTAGCCCGCACTGTCTTGACATTGACGCTCACCTTGCGCACCTTCTCCATCATCTTATTTACGCTGTTGGACGTGGTGCTGTGGCTCTTGGACAGCTTGGTCAGCTCACCCTGAATGCTGGTCACAGAACGCTCCATCTCCTGTTGCCTGGCCTCAAGCCCGCTCTGGGTCTGCTGTATCTGGTCCACTGCCCCGATGATCTTGTCAAGCAAGGACAGCACCAAGACCCCGTTGGCCTGCGGGTCCAGCTTTGCCATCTCATCCTTGTTTTCAGCAGGATCCCCCTCTGTGCCCAGGGTGGAGAGCTCTTTCTTGGCTGCAGCGAGGGCATCATCTTCACCATCTGAGGGTGGGAAGTTGATCTCATCGTCTGAGATCTCCGTGAGGGTTTGAGGCTCCAGTTGGGCATTTGAGGATTCCAGTGCTTCCATGGCTGCCATATTAGTGAATTTGTAGTGTACAGTTAGCTAATCAACCTTTCTTGACCACTGGTCTTCTACACCCCTTTTTCAACCGTCTTCTTTCCCACCTGCTTCTTCTCTTCTTCCCTTCTCCGGACCTCTGTTCTTTTCTTCTCCTACTTCTAAACTCACTTATTCCTCTCTAGCATACATGCACTTTTTCTCTCTGTCTGTCTGTCTGTCTACTTCAAATCCCTGGAATCAGTCCAGTGTGCAGAGGAGGCCTAGCAATGTTGGATGTTACTGCACGAGCGTTAGACTGCGAATGCCACACCAGGGAGAGAAAACCTTCCAGTCAAGCTGAAGCCGGTATGATTTTTTTTTTCTTTCCAGCCCTCCCTCCCCTTTTTTCCATCAGACTTTCCTCTCTTCAAACCCCTCCCTCATCTCCTCCCTGAATACACAAACATAAGTACAACTCCACCCACAACTGAACAGTCCCAGCCCCATAATGATTCCATAACACACCCCCCTGGTCAAGCCTTGTCCCATCAGCGTGGTTGGAATAGTTATGGCGGAGTTGTACTGATATGCTTGTATACAAGCTCAGGCACAGCAGAAGGAGGAATGTCAGGCAGGATCCATTTCTTTTTCCACTCCTCTCTCCCCTCAGTGAAGAAAGTGGAAGGCAAGATTAAAAATGGATGACACCAGGCAGGAAATTACATTTGTCAAAGAGATCATCATGTTGTCTAGGAACACTATGACCAGACAAGAGCAAATCTGCCCCTCATATCTTTTTCCTCTACCTCTTTGTGTCTCATATATACATAAAAGACATACACAGACTAAACTGTGTTAGTGAGCAGATTAAAAAAGACCCAAACCATGAAGTACATTAAAGTTTATTTTGAATTTTGAATTTTGAGTCTGTTTCTCATTGACCTTTTTGTGTGCCAGTGTGATGATTCTGGCTATGTGATGGTGCTCTGTCCTCTCTAACATGGTTTAAAATTAACTGAATATTGAACACTTGATTTTTGTTAATCTGTAATTTGAAAATAGCTTTGATGTAGTATTTGGGGCCCAGCACAGAGGGCATAAAAGTGGGAAGATGAAAGTAAATAGGTGAGGCAATACAAGGGGGATTGTCAGTATTGTGGTGGAAAATGCATTTGAGACATTGCACAAAAAAGTGGCACCTCAAAACGTTGTGTCTTACTGAGGCGAGCATGGGTATGTTTTTTTTAACAAGAGTAAACTTAATGTATACAGTAAATACACATTTGAAATGTAGATTTGTTAAAGGGCCCACTTTAATGACACTCTACGTTTGGCACCAAAATTCCACAAAGACGTGAATTTCAATCAATCCAATGAAATTATGATGATCATAAAAATCTGAAAATGACACTGACAAATTTCCTGCATAGCAAGAAGAGATTATAGAAGTGCTTTCATTGTACTCCTCATGTTTAATAAAATGACAAATCAGAGAAATGCTTCAGTAAATGAGTCCAAAGTAGCAATACACAGAATAGCAAAAGCACAAACACTAACTCTCATAGTATGAATATATATATATATGAATAGACATTTTTCGGTCAATTGTGTATAAATCAATTGTTTCAACCGACAGATTAGAAGGTTAAGATATTATGGCTCAAACAATATATCTTCTGCAGTAATGGAGTATGAATTAACCTGGGATAACTTGAGAAAGTAAAGTCTGTAGCTGAAGGTTGAATTTCCAAGAGTCATTTGCCATCGAAATGTATTTCCAAATTTTCCAAAGTGTTGCTTCCAGTCATTACATTCAGGATTTACGCCACATGCAACTCAGTGGTTTTCACTTCTGCGAAGCAAGCAAACACTTGGAAAAACAATATTCAGATGTATTCAAGTTAAGAAAACTGCATGGCACCCCGGACTAAGGCAGAAAGCTGTCTTTGAAAAGTTGCTTCTTGTAGGAGTCTTCCATGTAATTTATAAACATTATGGGATTTCCATGTTTCCAAATTGCTCCTTGGCACTCCGCCAGTGTCCTTGTTTAAACCGTGCTGCATGTGGGACAGAGAGGGTAAAATTCTAGCATGGCTTTTCGTAAGAGGAAAATTTCAACAGAATCCTGTTTGGACTGACTCAATGCTTGGCCAGATGTGGAGTGTTCCGCCACATCTGTTAGACCTTATTCTCAGGATGGTTAGAGAAAGGGTTTTGGTAACACTTTACTTCAAGTGGCATTGACAGGCAATTGGGTGTCATTAGAATCTACCACACATTATATTTAATGATCTTGACAGAGCTTGATAGACTACAGATGATAAAAAATAATTAGGAATTAAATCTCAAAACTGTTGCAAGTTCAGAGTCAAACTTCATTCCTTTATTTACCAAACTCTGTGGATAGCAACACCAAAGCTAACTCCTGTTTTCTAATTTTCATGCAATTCTGTGGCCAATAAGTGACAACCCAACGTGACCACACGCCTTGATTTGTGAACTGCTGTTTTGAAGCCTTGAGCTAACAATATGTACTTTGCCATTTTTTTTTTTGGTTTTTTTTTTTGTTTTTGTTTTTTGTTTTTTTCAACCAGAAGAAACCACATTTAGAGGAGAATTTTGGAGTTCTGTACTGCCTCTTCATTGCCAAACAGGTCGTCATTTGCTGGCAGTCCGTCACTCACATTGGAGTCACACCCGCATGCATTCCCTGCTTTATCATAATTGCTCCCCTAAACGGGACCATAATTTTGAGAGTGGAAATCGTGTTGTTTTGAAGAAGCTTGAAACTGAAGATTGAGACCATTAACTCATTTGGAAAAGGTTTGATTGAAAGTTGATGGAGAAAATATGAAAAAGATAAAAAAAAATATACTGCAGTGAACAGGGGGCACAGGATCAGTGTAGGACTGTCCTGTCACAGCACAAAGGAAACCTTGCACTGTTCGATATACATTTATGTGGTGGGAAGAACCTTTAGGGTGAACTTAAAAACTTTTATCAGTGAACGGAGCCCTCGACTGCCTCCTTGACCATCCCTCTAATTAGAGCCAGCTCATAACAGCACCCTGCTACTCTCTCTCTGGCTTCTTTCTCCCTGCTCCAATCTTGGTAGGCAGCTGGTATTGTGTGAGCTCCAGGTATGTGGATAATATTGCTTACCCTTCCTCTTTTTGTATAGGTTCACCTGCTGCAGTTTTGCTCTGTTTTGTCCTTGGTTGCTCTGTTTTTTTGTTTTTTTGCCTTGTTTTTGTGTTTTGCCTGTTATGTCCAACAGGGACATTTATATGGCTGCACAATTAATCGAATTTTAATCACGATCACGTAAACAACTGTCTGATGACGTGCCTAAGTGAGCCAATCAGAGTTGTTCCCTGCACCACCGCGCAGCTCAGTTTCTAGATGTATTACTAGTCGACAGTCACTGACAGAGTAGCAGCGAACGTGGGGAAAGCTCCACAGGAGATAGCAGTCGCCGGTCAGAAGGCAACAAACCATCTTAACAAAACAAAACAAACAAAAAAAGTCTAACGTAGCAGAGGGCGAGTCCGAGGGGCTTGTCCCGAAAATCGGATCGTCATCCATTGTGTGGAAGCATTTTGGCTTCAAGGCAAGTCACACAAAACAAGAACAGGTCATATGCAGTTTTCTTTGTTTTATTTATTCTTTAAGGAGAAGCACTGAATTTTGGTGATTATTTTGATGCACATATTGGTACATTAGCAGGAATGTAGTACCATATGGTTGTGAAAGCAGTTATAACGAGCCTACTGTATGTGACAATAAAATTTGTTTTGGTTAAAATTTAAAAAATAATCGTGATCTCAATATTGATGAAAGTAATCGTGATTATCATTTTGGCCATAATCATGCAGCCCTAGACATTTATGTGTAAATCTATTAGTTCTTCCTGCTCTTTTATTGCAGCTGAGAGCCAGATTGTGGAGGGGCTAGGCACGTATGAAGAGGTCCCCATGTTTGTATACATGCAAATAGAGGCGCTGTGAGACACGCATGCAGTTTGCACCAATCTTTTGTGTGTGCTTTGATAGTTACTGTGAAGAGAAGGTGAGTAGCTGGTAGAAGCAGGTAGGGTGCCTCTCCACGAAAGACCTTGGTTCACTTTCTCACAGTTTTCTTTTGTATGATTAAAGCATCCATATCTGACTTAACCTTTGTACTTGGCCTTTTTGTTAACCTCTTTATAAACATACTTCCCCTTCACCCAATATTGTGGTTAATTTGTATAATTATTTGCCGCTAACTTTCTTTTCCTCCTAGGAGCTTCAGTCCAGCCCAGTTGATTATTTTTTATTGTTGTTAATTATTCTTTCTTCAATAAAATGACAATACTTTCCCTTAATAGCACGTCTCTGACTTATGTATATCCAGGGTTAAGAGTCATTTTAGGGTGTAAGATGTATTTCCTAAGGTGCAACTCCCCAGGTGGCATTGTTGGTCCCTTAGTGCACGACCCCATAGTCAACTTTACTAAATTTACATTGAAGTCCTAAAATATTTCTTATTGTTATTTATGGCCTCTTGTACATCCCGTATGTGTGTGGATGTGTTTCATTTTGATGTCAAAATGTCCTGTATAGATGTCCTGTTCTATTTTTCCACACTGCGCTCCTCGGTCAAAACTATTGAATTCACGGAAATGTTAACATTTCATTTCCGGTTGGGATTTTCAAAATATAAAAACAAAATGACCGCCTTGTCGGCCCGATCTATACAGTGAAACGGCGCGGAGTGGGTTGTTCATTTTATAACGCACTCAACATTAATTTCCTTCGTTCAGTCACTGCGGCGAAAGTGCAACATATCCGTCAAGAAAAGGTTGCCATGCTTTAATTTTGAAGTCGATTATCGTCACCTCTTTTTTACTTCCCAGTATTTTTAACTTGATGCACCGCGGCAGTCAGCATCCGGGAGGGTCCTGCAGAAGGGAGGGAGCCGGATCGAGCACAGGTGGGTGAGGCGATCGTTTTGGGGGAAAATAATAATAATAATAATAATAATGGAAGAAGAGGACATTTCAATTCTTCACACTCTGTCAGTGAGGGGATTTTCAACCATAGATATAAATGTGGTCTTCTGGCTGTGAAGAGACACCAGCGAACGCGCCTCACGTTCATAAATAATGTTTTTTTTTCCTAAACATTGATTCATTTCGATGGTCATATGAACCGAATTCTTAAATATGCTTTTATTCCAACATTAACGGTATAGACAAACGATTCATCCTGGGCCTTTTTCGTATACAAGACCCATAACTCGCATATATGAGTATAAGGGGGGATAAAAACATAACAGCTTTCCTTGCTGTGTGTAGCGGGGGGGGGGGTGACAGATGCCAGAGCTGCGGGCCGGACAACAGCATCATGGCGTCCTTGAGCAGTGAAGGGCACGGATGCGGAGGAGGGATGCTGCGACGTCAGCGACGCTCGGCTCTTCCTGCTGCAGCTTGCAGCCGAGAGGACGCCACTTCACATTTATAAACTGTGATACTCAGTTGCTCTTAGAAAGACGTTTACCACCATTCACATGCAGTTTAGCAGCCTAGAATTTAGGCTGTGTCATTACGTTGACTGAGCTTTTAATGGGTGACATAATTCTCTGTTGGAGATATTACTTACTCTTGTGTGGTGAATGATCGGACTGATTAATAATCCCCATTCCCTTCCGAATTAAGATTTGGCATTTTACCTACATATGAGTAGTATTAAAGTTCAGCCGATCTGCACAGTAGGTAGGCTGTGCCACATTTCTTTTAGGGCTGCACCAACCTAGTAGGCTCGTGCTAAAGGACAGTACCAACACTAAATACTCATAAATCCAATCAATCAATCAATCAATCGATTAAACCAAAGCGGAATTTAAGGTTTATTTCATTATAATTTCATTCATTCATCTTCAACCGCTTATCCGTTCATTATAATTTGACCAATTAAATTATTCTGGAGCCAGAGATTTTTTTAAAATCTATATTTCCTGTATAAAATTTAGAGTTCTTGGATGAATGAATAAGGTGGATTAGTTATTGTTGGGTGATTTTCAAACTAACAAAGTCATTAATTGGGCCTCTTAACACTAGATTAACAGCTTCAATGTTAGGAGCCTACAGCTAAAACAACATTCCCACAATGACTCACATCCACAACAAACCACCTTTACCATGGCAACTTTTACTTTGTGCACATTAATGCACGTTTAACAAAATGTAATTAATTACATCACTACTAATTGAAATTAAGCAAACACAGAGCTTTAAGCAGGGATGGTTCGACAACCCTGGAGATGTCACCTACAACAAGGATGCATTTATTAATCAGAAAGAAACTATTTATATTATCAATCCTTGATAATCACACAAATATATATTTTAAAAATCCCTATATTCTCTCATCTCAGCTATATAATATACTGTATTGACAATAACAGTTTGGGTTTTGTTCTATTAAAACATTTAACACCACAGAGGAATTACACTGGCCCTATTCCACCATTTTCTGACAATGACAAATGATTAAAAGAATAATCAAAATCATTGGAAACTGGTGATTTAGTCTTCAGTCAAACAATATAGTAGAGTGTAATATGGCTTCATAGCAAATTATGGCTTAAAAGTAATTTGTTATCTGTTGTGTAATCATGCAATGTCTGTGCATTCCTCTGATGATATGTAACATTTAAATCAGTTCATTAAGAGAATAACAGGAATTGTATATGTGCTTTGATATGGTCTTCTGAAATATCTAAGTGTAATAGTTTGTGTTTATTCCCATTCTGTGTGCAGTGTTTATTCACACTAGTTGAAGAGGAGTGAAGTGGTCATCATGGGAGAACTGTTCCGGAGTGAGGAGATGACCCTGGCTCAGCTGTTTCTGCAGTCTGAGGCAGCATACTGCTGTGTCAGCGAGCTAGGAGAACTGGGCATGGTGCAATTTAGAGATGTAAGTGCAAAGGTTCTCAAATGATTAAATCAGTTAGTGAAGAAAGTTAGATCTGAGAGAGAACAACTCCGTAGATAATGATTAATATCTAGAATATTTCAGTTTAATTATCCTATTAATCAGTCACTTTGAGCTTTAGTCAAATGCCTTAATAATTTATGTCTCTCTCTCTCTTTATATAAATTATGATTCCTTTCACAGCTGAACCCAGATGTAAATGTATTTCAGCGCAAATTTGTGAATGAAGTGAGGAGATGTGAGGAGATGGATAGAAAACTGAGTAAGTATAAAGCCAATTAACACCCATTCCCAGACAACATGGTATTTAACCCAGCTTTAGTTTCGGATTCTCTGCTATTCCTATCAGATGAATATACCTTACTAAGTACGAGGATATGGCCATATGTTTGAATATAATCAGATAAAGTACTTAAAGGCACAACACAGAGTCACAGAGTTGGGGTTCAGAAAAACGAGAGTCCATTTAATATAGCAAGGGTTGCCACCTGGTAATCAAATGATCAGGCACTCATGGGAAGAGGCCTGAACACTCACAGTGAAGAACAGGACAGTCTAGCAGAGGAGGATTGCAGGGGGGCCTAATAAGACACAGGTGACACACATTAGAGTGGGGACACAATAACGCAGGTAGGAAGACAGGGGTAAGACAAAATAAAACAAGAAGTTGAACTGCTGCACAAAAACCAAACTAAAACCCTAACAAATAGACAGCGTACTAGCTGGGGCCTGTATCACGAAGCTGCATTAACATGCCCAGGACCTCTTTTCAAAGTCTGACTTCAAGTATCCAGACATCTGCAAAATGGTCTCACTAAGCCAGTTATCAACTCGTTAATTGAACCCAGGCTTTTCCCGTCTAGATCAGTGAGTGTTCACATAAAAGGGGCAGTGTTTGCTGCATACAACCAAGCACGCCATGGAGAAGACACAAAAACTGCATATTTCACAACTATAATATCAAGAAAATATGCAGAATATAAATCAATAATACAAGTAAAAAGTAAAACACTTGCAGCTGCTGGAACCCACAAAGAATGTTGGGGAAAAAATCACAGACTCTGTCAATGCGCGTTGACAGAGATTGGAATATTAAATCCCCACCACATTGGTGAGATTTACCGTATGTGTGTCCCATACATTCATGTTTCAGATTTTTTTATTGCTTGCTTACAATTTTATCCTCATCAATTCAGTTCAGGCGTTCCGCGGAAGTTACCATGACATCCCCGATAGAAAGTAAACTACCTGTGTGAGACTGAAAACCCAGGGTTAACCTGGAGGCTATCTGCTAAACTGAAATCTAGCTTTGTGATACAGTACTCAGAGGTATGGCAAAATATGTACTTTATCCATTGAACAGGATTTGTGGAGAAGGAGATCAAGAAGGCCAACATTCCAACTGTGGACACTGGAGAAAACCCAGAGGTGCCCTTTCCCAGGGACATGATTGATCTAGAGGTAATCGATCCTCGGTCCATTAAGATGAGAAAATTTTTGTCACACAAATTCATAGGAATGAAAAACATGATCATAAATGATGTAATATTCTACATTCCTGGCCATGCCAATTTCATATCATTATGTTTACAGATAAACTGTAGTAATACGAGTCCATGTTTCTTGTGATTGTCAGGCCACCTTTGAAAAGCTGGAGAATGAACTGAAGGAAATCAACACCAACCAGGAAGCCCTGAAGAAGAACTTCTTGGAGCTTACAGAGCTTAAACACATTCTTCGTCGAACACAGCAGTTTTTTGATGAGGTTATTCCATTTCATCTTCTGTCTTTCACAGACTCACGGAATGCAATCAGATCTCTGGCTTATCATTATAGTAAATGATGAAATTTTGTTTTGATATGTTGGCTTTAAATAAGAAATTATTGTATACCAATTAATTTTATCGTCTAATCACAAATAGCAGTGAATGGAAAGGTATGCTTTAAAGGTTTTCATATACTGTAAATGTAGGTGGCCAAGTGTTTTTTTTTTACAAAGCATGTGTAGTTTCTGTATTAACTCTAAGCATCAAAGTGCACAGTTCACCGACAAATACTATAAAATAATGTGAGCCTTAAAATGAGCTGTCAAAAACACCAAACTCAACCCCAAGTAGACACAGCCTTGCAGGATTTGGTTTGGTCTCTGAGTATTTATTAGAAATTTTCATTTTCACTGAATCACACAGAAAACAGTCAGAGGAGAGCCTCTGAGGCTCTGATTGCCACTAAAGCTCAGAAGAAGAACCCTGAGAGCAAAGATGTGAAAATTCACTGAGATGGTTTTTGGTTCTTAAAACCATGAACACATCTGCCTTTGGATATAACCTTTGGAGTATAAATAAATAAGATCTTTTTCATTCTTTGTGTGACAGATGGAGGATCCTAACCTGTTGGAAGAGTCATCAGCCCTGATGGAGGGAAGTGAAGGGGGGCGTGGAGCCCCGCTCAGACTGGGGTAAAACACAATCTCCAATGAACACAATTTAATTGGATTCAGTTCATAAGTAAACAGTCACATGATTTTTGGCAAATTAATTTAAACTGCACGTCTTACTAGTGAATAATGTCTAAAAATGTGTTCTCATTATTGATGATTGTAATCTCAAAAATAACATCATTTATCAGACAGATGGATATAATCTCATCAACACTCTGTACATACACACTATGTTTAACACTGCTGTGATGTCAATAACAGATTTATTTTCCAGTAATGATTAATAGTTTCTTCTAAATAAACGTTATACTGTAACAGGAAACAACTGAAAGTTTAAACTGAAATTTACAAGAACTCTTTTGACCACAATATATATTTTAAATCTGGCCTCCGTTTGGGAGCTGAGCTGGTCTGCTAAATTAACTTTTAGATATCCACAGTTCCCACGACCCAGAAACGGATAAGCGGTTGAAGATGAATGAATGAATGAATATCCACAGTTAGCCAGCTCTTTGAGCATAAACAACAAGGAGAAAGCTAGAAAAAAATTTCATATATTTCTGTACAGTACGTTTTTAAAATGTAGTGATTTTTCACTTCCCAAAAGCTCACTAAGGAAGTCTTCACTGAGCTGTTGTATGTTGGTACTGTACAGGTTTGTGGCTGGTGTGATCAGCAGGGAGAGGATACCCACCTTCGAGCGGATGCTGTGGAGGGTGTGTCGTGGTAATGTTTTCTTAAGGAAGGCAGAGATCGAAGACCCTCTGGAGGACCCCACCACGGTCAGTACACATAAGCAGAAGTCATAGCGTGTGGTAAAGAGAGAAGAATTATAGTTTCCATGTAAAAACTAGAAATCAACACACAAACGTCTTGGAAAATTGCTATTTTTAATACGTACTATATACACTGAAACCAAATAAATAACACTCCTGGCTGTATACAAGTGTTTTCTAGCATTTTCACTTTCCAACAGGGCGACCAAGTGCACAAATCAGTGTTCATCATCTTCTTCCAAGGTGACCAGCTGAAGACCAGGGTTAAGAAGATCTGTGAGGGGTGGGTGTCATATGCAGCTTTCAAAAGCCTAGAATGTGTTCAGGTATCGAGTATTTCATTGTAACATTTACAGTGCATCTAAAGTGCATTTTGAGACTGTGTGAAAATGTATGATAAGGACAAGGGAAGATTGGTGATTCACTCAGGTACTATGACAGATGTATAGGTGATAGAATCCAGACATTTATATGGATACCTTAAGGATGATAGTTACAGCAAATCCTTGCCAAATAGAAAACTTTTAACAAAGTGGCACAAATTGATCTTGATAAAATTAACAAGCTGACCTGATTAGACCCTGTCACAGGGGGACATCAAGCACAAGAGACTATCTGGGTAAATCTGTTAGGTTGATGACACCCATGCCATGGAGTGGCATGGGTGTCATCGACATTGACAGAGGATGGATGGAAAAACTAAGTGTTTTTAGATTTATTGTCAAGCATTTTCATGCTGCCTTGCTTAAATGTAAACTAATGAAAATTTACTTGTTTGTGGTGTAATTTTCCCCTTGGTATGTTGAGTGTTATTTGGGATAGACGCCCTGTTATTTTCTCCTTGATTATGTTATATAGCTCCCTTGCACTTGCTTGTTGAAACTGTTTGCAGACTGATGACAGGCAGCAGCCTGAAATGTTCATGCATTGCAGGAAAAAACAATTTAATGGGAATTTTGCCCTACATGTGCTTAGTTATAAGCCATAGCATAGTTACATATATATTGTGGTAAAGCAACAAAATGGCTTACGTTGGTGTAAGGCTTAATTTTGATAAGCGTGAGTACAGGCAATCTTTATCATAAAACTGCTCAGATTATTGGATGACCCAAGTGGAGAGCTTTACAGCTGAAGCTGATAATCAGAGTCTCCACTGAAATGTTTTGAGAGAGGCCCTTCTGATAATGTGAATTTTCTTTGAGCTAATGGACTTTTAAAGAACTTTGGTCAGGGCAGTGTATTTTGATTGGTGGTTGTTGTCACAATTACGTGATATGATTGCTTATATGAGGGTTACATGGATCCCATTTAGATCGAAAAGGCTGTGTTAGCCTAAAAAGTGGGAATGAATGAATACCTTGTGATGTAACTCTGTGGGTGGTTGTATGATTCCAGGTTCCGTGCCTCTCTTTACCCATGTCCAGAGACCCCACAGGAGAGGAAGGAGATGCTGGCTGGGGTAAATAGTCGTATTGATGACCTCCAGATGGTACGTGTGCCACTTTACCTCCTATTATTGGCATTACTGTGTCAAGACCAAACCAAAAATTTTAACATTAAATGAGAGGTTACAATCACACAAATCAATTGAAAATCAAAATAAATAATAGGGTGGGGAGATGACTTTTGAGTGAATCGTGCTTATTGTTTAAGCAACATTACTATTAGCCATCCATTTTATTTTATGGATTGAATCATTCTTTCAAAGCATCTTTGTGGCCTTTGTTCCACTGTTGCCTAATAAACAACAAAATATTAATTTGATTTTCACAGCAAAATGGTTGTGCTCAGCTGTCTTTGATAAAATGTTATTTCCCATCAAATCACAGAAGCCCCGAGTTTGTAGGTGGGCTGCTTTTTTTTTGCTTTGGTTTTTTTTTTGTTTTGCTTCAGTTCTTATCTGTGAAAGACCTTGTGTAATACTTCCTCCTAGGTTTGCCCTTATTAAGGTTGGAAAAAAGCCACAGTTTTCCTTTAGAGGTTTGCTCCAGTATGGCAATGTGTTACACTGCACTAGACAGAAAAGTGAATTCTTTGCGTAACCATAGCCTGAGTTTGGGAGACACAAACTCAGCAAAAACACACAAAATAACTGTAGATATACTGTCCACCAATGTCACAGTTTCTCCTGTTTCAGCAACTAATGGCAGTAAACATTGCTTATGTCTTTAAAGTGAAAAAGCTTTAAATTTCTGCCCATCACAGGCCATTTTTCTATTGTCTTTGCATTATTGGACTTGTTAACAACAACTCACGGTCTACTTCCATGCTTGTGACCACATCACCTGTCATGCCACAAACATTTCTAATGAAAATTTGTTGTCATAACATTAAATGTCAACTTAGCTGCTTCTCCATCTTAATTGAGTTACTACATGAAATCATTGTGAATCATCAATGTTTTTATGATAAATAGGAAAGTGGGTATTCATTATGTGCTCATGAGAAAATAAATCCTACTATAGGTGCTTAACCAAACAGAGGACCATCGTCAGCGAGTGCTACAGGCTGCCTCCAAGACCATTAGGGTATGGTTCATCAAAGTGAGGAAGATGAAGGCCATCTACCACACTCTCAACCTCTGCAACATTGACGTCACCCAGAAGTGTCTGATTGCTGAAGTGTGGTGTCCAGTCTCTGACTTGGATTCCATCCAATTTGCTCTTCGCAGAGGAACAGTGAGTATGAGTCCAGTCGCACTTAATGCAAGTCAGTTGAGTTTTGTTAAATTAGATCAGTGAGTTGCTGCTTGAGAATTATAGGTATCACTGGAGTCTGTCTTCAATCTGGAAAATTTTCTTGTGAAGAAAATAGAAACTAAAGTAATGCTATATCTTTGTTGTTTTTTTTTTTATTGAGGATAAACCTGTATTTGTACATTTATAAGGAAACAACATTGCTAAAAGCAGTGCTAACCTCAAGTCACAGAGGGAGTTAAGCAGCTATATAATGCTATTTTTGACATCAGGTTACATGAAGTCATCAGTTAATGTTGTGATGTGGCTACAGTATATGGTTACAGTATAAGTTACAGTATATGGTCTTACTACATTTGCCAGGAGAGGAGTGGCTCAACAGTGCCATCCATCCTCAACAGGATGCAGACCAATCAGACTCCACCTACCTTTAACAAGACCAACAAGTTCACGTCAGGCTTCCAGAACATTGTTGATGCCTATGGCATTGGGAACTACCGGGAGATCAATCCAGGTTTTGACTCTACATAAATTCATCGCTTGTCACATTAGTGTAATAAATGTCTCAGCACTTGTAATAGGTGAGCAGGAATTTCACAATAAAATCTTAGTTCAAGGACAAGATACAAATATGCTTTTTAAATTTTTGATACCTGTCTGACAAATCAAACTCTTCATGTCCTCCATGTTTACCTGTTGGAAATAAGGAACTCACCACTCTGCCAATGTCGGTTCCTCTTATCCCGCTGAGAGAACAAAATACTCTGCTCCCCCTTTTTCCTTGTTTACATTTAATGTAATAAGTCAGCAGAAGGTGATATGAATTTCTTCAGTGAATTTAAACTGTATTCTGTATGATAACAAGTAAAGTATTGATGACATTTCTGTGGAAATACATTTATTATACGGTACTAGCTAAATTTGCCATATTTATATAGTTTTTATTTATTATATTATATCTTTCAATGATTCATTGATTAAATATTTTGATCACAAATTAAATTGTTCTATATGTTTTGAGTCCTTGTAAAATTTTTATGAACTGTCTTGTATACCAGTGATTTAGCATATCAGTTCTGTTAAACCTTGCCTATGGATGATACTTCTTGTGTTTTGCCTGTTACAGCTCCCTACACTATCATTACTTTCCCCTTCCTGTTTGCCGTGATGTTTGGTGACATGGGCCACGGTACGCTGATGACCTGTGCAGCCCTCTACCTGGTCATTCGAGAGAGTCGCCTTCTTGCGCAGAAGAGTGACAATGAGGTACAGTTAAACACATTAATAAGTGCTAAATGCTACCGTGCTGACAAAGTTTCACATTGGATTGGAAACATGAAACATGTCTATGACACAATTTGTTGTGTGTCTGCAGATATTCAACATGGTGTTTGCTGGCCGTTACATCATCCTCCTGATGGGGATCTTTTCCATTTACACTGGCATCATTTATAACGACTGCTTCTCGAAGTCACTGAACATGTTTGGCTCTGGATGGAGCGTCAGGCCCATGTTTGGCGCTAAAGGAGCCAACTGGTCGTAAGTCAGCCAAGTCTGTCTGTCTGTCAGAGCCATTCGACATCCTAGATTTTATTTTTCATGTTAAACTAGTCATTTGAATTGTTTTTATGGAAATTATTTATGGATTCAGTGAAATATATTTGGTTTTTTTTTAGAAGTTAGATGTCATTCTCATGTGTGTGTCACATACAAATTGTCAAGCCTCTATATGTTATAAGAATCTGGAAATTGTGTGACTTTTTCTGTTCAGGGTTTAAAAACACAACTACCAGCATCACTTATGTTTGGCAAAGAGAGAAACCTATCTTTAACATAACGGAACTATCTTTTTCAACAACAGTAAAAAGGAGTGAATTCCTGACACAACTAAATTGCCAGAATTGGTACAACTGTGTCTGCACAAAGATCCAATTAAACCTGGAAAATACATGAGACCTTTATAAAATAACTGGCATTAATCGATAAATGTTAAACATTTTTAGACAAGTAATAAACCAATAGTTTTGCATGTTCGGTTGACCTCTGCATGATTAATCATTTGAAAGTACAATGAACATTGTCTCCAAATTTTCCAACTCCAAAGAAACTTGCTTTGGCAGAAAATGTTATACTCTTTTGAGTATGTAGTAAAATTTTCAAATAAATGTTACCACTGAGGGCAGCACGGCAGCGTAGTGGTTAGTGCTGTCAGAGAATTTGACCTCTGGTGAGCTTTAAATATCTCCTGATCTGTCCCAGATTTGAGACACTCAATGAAAACGCAGCTCTACAGTTAGACCCAGCTGTTCCTGGTGTATTCAACGGGCCTTATCCACTGGGAATCGACCCGGTAAAACCAGCAACCCACACACACACACACACACACACACACACACACAAAAACTACAAAAACAAAACCAATCACTAATTTATTTTCTCAGGTTAGAACCACAGCGCATAATACTGCTGCTTGTCAAGCAAGGGAATAAGCTAACAATATGCCATATTTTCAGAAACAGACCAAAGCCAACAATGAATGAGTATAAAAGTGTTAGTGATAATGCAAAAGATGTGAATGTTATCCAAAGCTGATGTAAACAAGGCTGTTTATGGACATCCAACAATTTGCAAACTCCAAGCACATTATAGAGACATTTAATAAGAACAACTACACATCCGTGGTGTTTAAAGCTGTCTTTGTGTGAGTCCACAAAGGAACATATCTATCAAATCTTATCAAATCAAATTGATTTAAATAGCACCAAACCATAGCAAAGTTACATCAAGGCACTTTACACTGAGAGCAGGTCTAGACCAAACACTTTATCGAGTTGTTAATGAAAGCCAACTTTTCCCTCCAAGAGCAAGCACTTGGAGATAGTGGCAAGAAAAATCTTCCTTGAAGAGACAGATACCTTGGACAGAACTGGGCTCTGGGGGATCAGCCATCTGCCTCGACTGGTTGGGTTGAGAGAGGGAGAGTTGAGGCTTAACAAGTGTTATATCAAGGGGTCTGTTTCGAATTTTTAGAAAACAAGTAATTATCAATATTAGCTCAGAATTTAAGTAATCTGTCTCCAGTATGTTGGTGGTTATATAAGTGTAGCCTAAGACTAATCAAGTAGAATAAAAAGCATCCATCCAGTTGCTCTTGATGGGTATCATATTTCTGATCCTGACCTCTGAACCTGTTGTGTGGTTTATGCAGATCTGGAATGTCGCCACCAACAAGCTTACTTTCCTTAACTCATTCAAGATGAAGATGTCTGTGATACTGGGTGTCATCCACATGCTGTTCGGAGTGTCCCTCAGTCTCTTTAACCACATGTAAGTGCTCAATCAATCACTTAATCAAATCACATCAAATCAAAAGTGTTTCATGGGTTAAAAAGAAAAGAGGAAACCAAAAAGAAAAATCAAAAAGAAGACACGCAGAAACAGAAAAAGCCAAGGAAAAAATAAAAAGCATACAGTATACACAGTTACACGCTAGTAAAAAATGACAGGGCACTGAGGAACTAGGTGATGAAATGCTATCTTAAGGGTCCATCCACACTGAGAGGAGTCCCCACCCATAACTCCAGATGGTCCTGCCTACGCCATGACAATAAAGCCATGGTGCAGAGCCCCAGCAGATTAGGCCGCAAAGGCCCCCAGGAGGACCCCCTTGCAGGTGGTCCAAACACAACTCTCGGTGTGGAGGGCTCCCATGAGGAGAACACTGGAGTTGAAAAGAAAACCAAAGGTTTTTGTTCTTACCTTTGGAACAACTAAAAGGCCAGTCCCAGATAAACTCAGGGTCTGCGAGGACTCACAGGTTAGACATAGTTCAGCGTGTTGAGAGACTGCTTATTTTTCCAGTTAACTAGGATTGCTTTCTTCGCAATGGCTAGAGCTATGAGTACAGATTGGGATAGATGGTTTGGAAGGCTGATTGTCATCAGATTGCCAATTAGATAAAGGTTAGGAGTTAGTGGGATTCTGCAGTGCAAGATAGAGGAGAGGTCTGTGTGACCGTTGACCAGAAGTGCTGCACAGTTGAACAGCCAAAGAGCATGGAAATAAGTGTTTACCATGTTCTGAGTGCATTTAGTGCATATATCGCAGTGAGAGAAGCCCATTTTATGCATGTCATATAAAGTGTGTACTGTGAAGGACCCTGAACCCTTTTTTTTTTTTTTTTTAAATGCATTTTGGCAAATCTGGGTCCAGAAGTCAAAGTCAGCAGACGAGGACAAATCTGTTTCCCGTTTTGATTTTGGTCGATGACAGGTTATCTTAGACAGGTTATATTGTTGATTTGGACCAGTTAATGGAGTAGTCAGAGAATTCTAAGAAATTCTGTCATGAAATTATATGCTTCATGTACTGATGTTTGAGGTTCTTATAAGTAGAGCAAGTTATTGTCAGCATATTTTGTGTTCATAAACAGTAGTAGTGGATACCTTTGATATTGGCACTCTGACATATTGCTGATGTTAGCTGCTGATGATGAATATAGCAAACAGTAAGGGAGAGAGAGGCCCTCCTTCTCTGGTTCTCCTCAGCAGAGTGAAGCTTTGTCATATGACCCCATTTGTGGTACTTGTAGCCTTGGGGGAGTTACTGTATAGAGTGCAGATGCCCAGTGGGCAAATGACTCTCCAAAGCCAAATTTGTGAAGGGTAGCAAAAAGGAAAGACAATTTAACTTTTGTCAAATGCTTTTTCTGCATAAAGTGGTACAAAAATTGCTTTTGTGTTGCTGCGCTGCCACATGTTGATCAAATGTAGGAGCCTTATGATGCGTGTAGAATGTTGACCTTTATTAAAATCTTTTTGGTTATTGTAAACTATCAATTAGGTTATTGTCCCCAATCTAGAAGCAAGTGCCTTGGAGATGATTTTGATATCGGTATTGATTCATGACAGATGGCGCTACCCAGAAAAAAGTGTTGTATCTTACTCTGGTTTTAGAAGTCATTTCATTGCAGCTGTATTCATTTCAGCTCTTGGACAACCATTGCCCTTTATCTCTGTCACTGTCCTGAAGATTAGAGGCACCTACGCTGACCAGATATGTTTCATAAATTCAGCAGGGAAGCCATCCTGACCTGGAGCGTTGCCTGCTGGCATACTTTTTAAAGCAGTTATAGTTCATTAATCATCAGCTGTGCATCTAATATGTTTCTTTGTTCTTTGGTTAGTTGGCAGATTAAGGTTATTGAGAAAGGCCTGAATGTTTTCCAGGTTTCAGTTGTTTGTTGTTGAATATAGGTTCTGATAAAAGCTATCGAAGATATGATTGCTGTCTTGGGGGGATTGTGTATGTTTGCAGGCTGAGTCCTGAATCGTAGCTGTGAGAGATTTTTCCTTGTTGCGTTGAAGTTGATTTGCAAGAAATTTGCCCAGTTTGTTATTGTGTTCAAAATTTTGGTAGTTGGCCTTCTTCCTTTCGGCTGGGTTGTCTTGGGGAAGCTCCATGATGCACCGCTGATAGTGGTTATTGATGAACTTTCTCCACTGTGGCTGGTGATATTCTTTGATTTTAAATTCTGTGAATTGATTTCACCGTAATTCAGATAATCCAACGATTGAATCCTAAAATAGTGCTGTTTATTTTTGGTCTAGTCTAGCAGCAATGTGCGAGTTTAAAAAAAAAAGATTTCAAAGCTTCTTGTGATCTCTAGCTCGCCATTTAGCTGAACTTAAAACCTTGATTAGGTTTGTCTGGATGCGTCTCTTTTGGTTGACAGCGTCAGCACTGACACTTTCTACCTCTCTTTGTTGCACAGTGTCAGTACTGACAATGTCAACCAAACCACCACATTTTCATGGCAACCAGTCTAATGCTTAGGCCCTCCTAAGGGAAAAAGACTCCCCGAAAAGGTCACTAGCAGCAGCAGTTCCATTACCTGTGGGGACCCAAATGATGTGATGCATAGTGATAACCAGTGTGCATGAGGGGCAATGGGTTCAGTAAAGATGAGTCAACTGTACACTTTACTAATAATCTGGATGTGATGCATTCAGGGAACATGTTAAGTGTAGCCTATGCCTGACATCGAAGGACATGATTAAAAGTGGGTTTTAGGCGGCAGGGTGGGGCTTTGATGGCCTACTTGGCCTGCAGTACCTCCAGAATGAAGGCACTACTGTCATGCTTGTTTATTATATTTGTACTGCAGGCCAAAAGCAGTTAAGTTAAATGCCATACTACATCATTCATCATCAACAAGCAGTGTTTTTGTCTGTGTTGCTGAATTACATCACTTCATTGCAGGTACTTCAAAAAGCCATTGAATATCTTCCTGGGTTTCCTCCCAGAGATCATCTTCATGTCCAGCCTGTTTGGCTACCTCGTCCTGTTGGTCTTATACAAGTGGACAGCTTACGACGCCTTCACCTCCAAAGACGCCCCCAGCCTGCTCATCCACTTCATCAACATGTGTCTCTTCAACTACAGTGACCACACCAACAAGCCCCTCTACAGGGGACAGGTGCACCAACCCCCTTCATCCACCCCTTTGCCTCTCAAAGCTTCCTTTTAGACCGCTGTAATACAATCTACTCTGTTGCCAGACTCGGGCACAGTATGGCTCCCACCCTATCACAGGAGCTCTTGTTATACATAGTGTCACTGAGAAAAGTTATTGGATTGTTTTGGCAAAGGTAGGTGCCTCCAAGTTACCTATTTTTGTTTTCAGTAATGCTCCAGAGGTGAAAATATGTTAAATCATTGACAATATGGGAGCATTTTCTCTCATATTAACTGATTCTATCACCTAGCCACATTTAAAGAAATAGTGTAGAAGTCTAAAAGAGACCAACAAAAGAGAGGTTTGTCTCAAATGAGACATCAACTCAGTGTTGATTTCCTGCTTGTTGCCAAATGAAATTGTAGACTGAACACTAGAAAATTCTGTTCTCCTGTCAGCAGTTTGAGTCTTGTGGTAGAGAAACTCAGTTAGTATCCATCTTGGTTTATTGAGAATGCTAGAAAATTGTATTTTGAGATTAGTTTTGACATAAGCAATGCTAGACTTAAAGACAAAAGAAAGAAACTCAGTTATGTGGTTTTCCTGCACCCAGCAGTGAAAGTTAGGCCCCACAACAACATTCAGGACTTTATTATTCTTCTGAGCACTGCTGCACATTGCCAACACTTTGTTAACCTCTCTCTGTTTGAATCTTAGATGGGGCTCCAAATTTTGTTGGTGTTGATTGCCGTTGCATGTGTACCCTGTATGCTGATTGTGAAAACTATGGTGCTACGGCGTCAGCACCTGTGGAAAAAGCACCTGGTATGTGGATCTGACCCCACCTTTGATCTTACTGCCATTTTTGAAGGATAACCATTAATATAACGTTTTTTTTTTCACTCCTACTCTACCATTCATTGCACTGTGTAACATGCTTGGTTGTGTTGCCATAAAAAATGCTTAAGGCCTGCCTTAGAAACGCTGATATTTTGGTGGGAATTTGCAACCAATACTTACCCTAACGCCATAATTAACTATTTAGTTCTCCCCCTACATTTGAAAACTTCCTTTCCAAATACAATGCATCCAGCCTGAATTTAACCACGGCAGATACATGACTTAACAATTAAAATAGCGGCCTAAAGCTCTGGTTGCTCTCCCTGGTTGTGTTAAACCTCAAAGAAATGAGGCTTCATCAGAATGATGATAGCACCAATTAAATTAAGTAATGGTCAAATCACCATTGAATGTTATTCATAGTCTACTGTGTATTGAAAACAATTAAATGTAATTCCAGTCAGTGTAATATATTTGTTTAAGCCTTTTGGCAAAGGTTTACCGTATTAGCTTTAATCTACATTGACAAGGTCAAAAACACAAAAAACAAGAACATTCCAAAAAACACTACATTTCACAAATCAAAGCATTTCATAAAACACAAAATTTCATGAAACGCAACAACTTTACAGACTACTGAAAAGGTAGGGACAAGCTATCTGTTTCTGATTGGACAGAAACCAACAGCACAACATAATTTCCTGTGTCTACATACTAGCAAGCTTTGTTCCTGTACAAATTTGAAACTGACTTGGAAAGAATGGAAGACAAGAAGGAAATACTAAAGGAATATTTTAACAAAGGGTATACATAAAATGTAATACTTGACATGCAATCAACCCATCGTGACATTACACTTCTGTGTAACTGATCATTCAAAATGCATGAATTCTTGACGGGCAGCGGAACAACCAATCACAGTAGCTTATATTTCTCCAGCTGCATCCACTGAATAAACTGTAAAATATTACTTTATTATTTAAACTTTGTCTTCTTTACTTTCCAAATCAGATTAAAATTTGCTGAGTAGTATGTAGTGGAGGCAGGACATGACATCACGCTGTCAGGTTCTCTCCAATCAGAAAAAGAAACCTCTGCATGCCTGTAATGTCATTGTGTTTTGTGACATTGTAGTTTTGTTTTTGACCTTCAGGATCACCATAGTAATCAAACTTAGTTTCTTTTTTTTTTTTTTTGTCTTTTCAGTTGTACATTCCCAAAATTAAAACAAATTTTAATCTGCTTTTTATTACTTGTAATTCAGTTTAATTTTCATTGTGCACTCTTCATTCATGACTAGTAGGTTATATAATTGACATTATTCACTAAACTAAGACTGGTACCATAGCTCAAAGTTTACAAACTCAGATTTTCAAGTATTTAGTTTACGATAGCTGACAACTTTTTAATTTACTAATCCCGTAGTTAAAACACATGTTAAATATTAGCATTTTTCATAAAGCTGCGTTTTTTTGTCTTCAGCCGTGAACCATAAGTGCATGAGTTAAACTACTATAATGGCAAACATTGTTGGTGGTGATCAATGTTTTAGTTTAATGCAGCTTTGATTAATTAAGTTATAAAATTAGGTTGTTAGACTAGATAGATAGATCAGTGTAAAAAATGTAAATTTGAATTTTAGCTGTTTTAGACAAGGGCTGTCATGGTCACATTTTCACTATATAATTACTGTGGCCTAAATAATTCATGGTAACAATATTATTACAGTGTATATGAAAATTGGGGGAAAAAATCCTAACAGTCAATTTCTTCTCTTTTACTTTGTTTATTTTGTGATTCATCTCTTTTTGGCAAATTAATTAGACTCAAATACAAGAGTAGGGAGGTAATGGAATTACATCTTAATTTTTTAGCTATCACATGACAAATTCAGTTCAGGTTGTAGGCAATCAAACAGAATGGAGTCTTTGATTGTCTGTTGACATTTAACTCAACCAGTGGGATTATTATACCAGTTAACAATTGAGATTTACGCTATAAAATGTAATAGTTCGAGGTAAGATTTTGTGGTAGTAGCTGACTCACTGAACACTTTAATTTTTATCTATTAAAACACGGGTAATGTTTGACAAGTTTTGGACAGAGTTCATTTTGAATGGATTATCTCACTGTATTGGGTGCCCTGTTTTAATTGAAAAAATTTAAGCAAATTAAGAAGTCAGCGTTCAACCTAAGGCCCGCTTTAAGCTAGACACAGCTCTTGTGGCTTTTGTATCTAGTCCAAGAAGAGGGAAGAAACCCCTGCAGAGAATCTAGAGCAGTCTTTAGAGCAAACAGGCGTGTCCTCATCATGCACCGGACTCACCCAACAGGGAACGCAGAAGTTCGGAGGAGTGCGGGTGGGTAACGGGCCCACGGAAGACGAGGCTGGCATCATGGACCATGACCATCTCTCCCAGCACTCAGAGGAGGGAGATGAGGTGCGCCCTTTAAAATTCAAAATCAGATTCAAAATGAAATCCTTTGATGTGTAAAATTTTACCTTGTGTTTGACAGGATAATGACACTCAATATTCAATACTCTGCTTGTTGTTCTTTCAACAGCCTATTTTATAGGGATTTCAGTACATTTTAAAACATGGGTTTTACTGTATAATTATTGTGAAAAAGGACAGTTATTTCTGGATAGATAGGAGAGATGGTCCCAACAACATTCACAGAGAAAGGAAGGGCTGGCAAGAACTAGAGCCGATAAGAGGTGGTGTTTCCTTTTCAGAAACATAAACAGCAAGGTGGTAGTCATGAGAACCAACAAGTGGAATATCTGAATTCTCTTTTTTTTTTTTTTTCTTTCTTTGACTGAGTTTTTCTTGTCTATTGGATAATACATTTCTCAGGATTAATGTTTTACTAACATATTGGGTAACTGTAATGTAATAAGACTGCATTTTGTCACCGTTATTCAAAGGATATGAGCTTTCATTTGGGCATGATTTATCAACAGGCTTGTGGGCTTTAATATTGCATAATACTTAGAGCAGCAAGTGACACTAACAATAGCTCTCAGGTTTAATTGTATAACTTATTGTATGAAAAGAAAAGCCTTTTCCCTATTCTGTTGTATTTTATCCAACCTTTTTTGAGTTTTCAATCATTATGGGAATTATTTCTAAGTTTTGTTATTGCTAGCCAGCAAAATTTTATAGCTGTTTACTTACTAGTCAAGAAGAAATGCAACAACTTCAGCTTCAAACTTCATTCCTTCAGAGCTTGAAAGAATCACCATTGTTTCTATCATGTATTTTCTTCTTCCGAAGCATGCTAATCAACCAGCCTCAACTCACTGTAAGACCAAAGACGTAGCTACTGATAGGACATGATGTTAACCTCTTCTATGTTCACAAGTCATTGCACTAAATAAAGTGAGCAGCTTAGTGCAATGGGTGAGTGTGTTTTTCAGTTCAATTCAGTCAAAGCAGCAAACATAAAAGCTTTAAAATCTAAATATGTCTATTTGAGTGGGTGTATTAATCAGACAGAAAGGCAGAATAATGAGTGATTCATAATGAATCAAGAGACAATGAAGCCCAACATGAGCCCAGAGCTACCCAATACCTTTGTCAGGACCATTTACAACCAGAACTCTGCTGTCTGCTTAACTACAGTGCAAATCAGCAGTGCTCAAAAATAGGTTAGAAGCATTTGGACTAATACAGTTCTTGAGTTCTGCCACTAACCTTTGACTTTTGTTTGCTTTCAAGCACTCAGAGGAAGAGCCGGTAAGAGCCTGAGTTTGGTATCTTTTTAGCATGTATGAATGCTATCATGCTGATGTATTTGTTTGTGACAGAGAAAAGAAGAGGAAAGTGAAAGTAGAGTTTGTTCAATGATTATTTAGTCCAAATCTCTCCTGTACTCACTGTTACCCCTCTCAACTCCTGCCAGCATTTTCTTTGTTTGTTTCTTTGTCAATATTAGGAAGAAGAACGAAAAAATAATAATTAAATTTATTATATGACACTTCCCAAACAGCAAAAACTTTTGATTAATTAATGCCATCTGCTCATAATTATTTATTACTTTATTTGTCCTATCTCCTTTTAACTGTTATGTTCCTGTAAAAATGATAAATTGGTTTTTCCTGGTATCTATTTGGTCAGTAGTTTTGCTGTTGACAGGTTTTGCGCTTAAGTTTGCCCGCCCCAGAGGAAGTTTGGAGGTCAGCATAGTTGCATTGGTAATTTAGTTCATCAACAAGGGAGCCATCATTATAGGACTGAAAACTCAGGATTATACCCGAACAGTCTTGTGTAACTACCTAAAAGCCATACTTGAGTAAAATTACATTTTCCTTTCTAGAAAATGACTCAAGTAAAAGTGACAGTCACCCACCCTCTAACATTTTGAATTTCCCTTCGGGGATTAATAAAGTATCTATCTATCTATCTCTATTTACTTGAGGGTTTTGTTTATTTATTTATTTTCAGCTTTTCCCTATTTGGGGTCGCCAAAGCAAATTAGCAGAAGTTGTATCTGTGACTTGCATGATTTGATTTGGCTACATTTACCACTAATGCCCTTCCTGACGCAACCTTCCCATTTATTCGGGCTTGGGACTGGCACAAGAATACCACTGGTTTGCAGTGATGGGAATAACAGCATTACTTTTTTTCAATAACAAGTAATCTAATTGATTACTCTTCCCATCTTACCAGCATTTCTTTTTCTTCTTCTTCATTTTTTTGTAGTAACGAAGATGGTCATGGGAAATGTAGTGGAATAGAAGTTTGTGTTTTACTTCGGAAATGTCGCCAGAAAAACAAGTACAAATACTCCCAAAACTACTTAAGTATTGTAAAAAAGTATTACTGTCCTGACCTGAAGTAGGGGTTATTCATGCTCAAAACTCTTATTACTAGGCTGTTAATTTGAATTGTACAGCATTTATAATACGAATTTCTTAAAGCCACCTGTTTTGCCATTATGGCTTTTGAGTCAGTGTTGTTTTCATTGGCCACTTCTGAGACCTTTTGAATGGGAACAATAAGTAATGCTTCCGTCAACTCAGTTTCATGAGTCCAAGGACAAAAGAGAAGCATGGAAAAAGGAAACCAGACCAGTGCCAAACCAAACCCAACAAGAGCAATGTAAAGCAAATCAGCTTGCTTCATACAGGAAAGGCTAGACTTGCTCCAGGATGGAGAGAACGGAGGAACTCTGTTGGCTTTACAATAGACAAACAGGCCCCTGAGCTGTGAGCCTGCGGGAGGGGGGGGGATATATTTTCTCTTTGTTTTTAACCAGACTAGAGATAATAGGGCAGCTGGGGGTCAGAGGTCAAAGCAAGCAGTCGTTAAGATGATAAAAGAATTTCCATGCCAAGTAATTTCCACCTGACGGCATAGTGGTTAGTTCCGTTGCCACACAACAAGAATTTCGCAGGTTCAGTTCCCAGGCCTGGGACCTTTCCGTATGGAGTTTGCATGTTTGCATGTGCCTGCGTGGGTTTCCTCCAGGTACTCTGGTTTCCTCCCACCGTCCAAAGACATAAATGTTTAGGTTGATTGGTGACTCTAAATTGTCAGTAAGTGTGAGTGGTTGTTTCTCTCTATTTGTCTTTATGTGTTTGGCCCTGTGATGGACTGGTGACCTGTCCAGGGTGTACTGTACCCCACCCTCGCCCAGTGTGAGCTGCGATTGGTTCCAGCACCCCCCACAACCCAGAAACAGAGATGCGGTAGAAGATGAATGAATTAAAGTTAAATTTAAACTTTTTTTTTTAATCTTTACAATTTCTCTGTGATTCCAGAAACACTGACATCACAATGTGTAAATTTAAGTAACAACTTAAAAAATGTTGTTGCTGTAAAAGCTTTGATTGGTAGTGTACATTTTGAACATGTAAGAAAAAATAAAACTAAACAGTCATGGAAACTTTGATTATAGGGTGAGATACTGAAGTTTTCAAAGAAAGAAAAAAATAAAGACATACCACTGAATTATGAGATAATAATGGGTACGAAGGAGCCAATGTTTTTGGAGGTGCTTATTTAGTCTTTATTTTGTGATTGTGCAAGATGCAGTGTTTGTCTCTGAAAGCCGCAGAGGCAAAAGCCTGGACTGCAGCAGCAGCCAGATGGTTAAAGAGTGAGCCACTGAGCATTGTGCTTGGCACGATAAGTTTAAGAATGACACTTGCTTCTCACTGCCACTACTGAGGTGCCCTTGAGCCTGATCATGGCTCCATGGGCCTCTGCCCTGTGCTTGATTCCCTGCAATCATGTTACTACAGTGTGTGTGTAGTAACCATGTTGTTCACTCACTTATTTGTGCATGGTCAAGTATTAAGTAGTAATTTCTCTGATTAAATAAAGGCTTTGAAAATGCAAAGAGTCAATGGAGAGCTGTGCGTCGGAGTCATGCTGTGAAAATACCATGAACAAAATACTGAAATTAGCCCCTCAAAATACATCAAACTAAAATCCTTTTACCCTCTGGCATTTATTTACTATATAAAGATTAAATTGAAATGGTTTCAGGACGTATCGACGTGTTCATGAATGTACAGTATATTTCATTGCCACAGATTATCAGTATATACCTCTACCTCCCCTTGCGTATAGATAATCTGTCAAACACTCAGCGTGACCCCCCACCCCTCCTACCTTCACTCCCACAAACACTTAAATTTCATACATTATATTTCATTCCAAATACTGCTTGTAAATTCTACTTTAAAAAACGGTACCCATGTTTGTATTCTAACCATCTCGTCTTTCCACAATAGTTTAACTTTGGGGATGTAGCAGTCCACCAGGCCATCCATACCATAGAGTACTGTCTGGGATGCATTTCCAACACAGCATCCTATCTGCGCCTCTGGGCCCTCAGCTTGGCTCATGCACGTGAGTGCAAGTACACATGCATATAATAAGGAAAATGTTCTCTTAAGGGGTAGGTAATGACACTGGATTCAAATATTCTCTACATGTTTTCTTAACTAGCTGTAGAGGTGACATCAATGCTCTGTGTGTGAAATGGCAAACGAGAAAGAGACTACTTGCATTTAACTGTTTAAGTGCAGTCTATTTATGCTATGCTGTATTGTTATTATCATTGTGTCTACAGAGCTGTCAGAGGTGCTCTGGTCCATGGTGATGCACCTGGGTCTGTCTTCCAGGAGTGGAGGTGGGTTCTTCGGCTTATCCATCATCTTCTCAGCCTTTGCCACACTCACAGTGGCCATCCTGCTCATTATGGAGGGGTTGTCAGCTTTCCTGCATGCCCTGCGTCTGCACTGGTAAGACACACACACACACACACACACACACACACACACACATACATGCATTAAATATCCACATTCATACAATTTACATACAGTGCTACTAATCCCATTCATGAACTCATGATACACACAATGCATAATAGACTTTCATATGTTGACACAAACATACATACAGTGTCAGTTTTCACCTTTTGAAGTATCTCTGCAATTATTTATGTGAATTTATGTTGCTGGAAATGCTAGAAACCTTAAACATGAAACATTCCTAGAGTAGTTTACAAGACTGCGAGCACACAGGACTCCAGATAATCTCATACACACCCAGATCCATCGGCTCCTAGCACCACATCCGCCCATCCAGCCAGCCAACACTACAAACTGCACTGATACACAGGGAGTCCAAAGAGTGCAGAGTGCAGGGATTCCAGTGTAGCATAGTTTTGGATTACTCTGGAAAATGGTAATTATTACTCTGACAAAATTTATATATTAACAGATAATAGCTGTAAGCATGGATCACATTAATTTGAATAGATGAGTATCTTTAGCTGTCCAGACTAATAGTACTGTACAGAACTATAAGGAGGGGGTGCTGACAAAGTGATGGATGGTAAACTATTCATTAAGTATCCCAAGAAGGGAACCTCCTGTTTAGCACAACTATGTGATTATATGCATCCAGTAAATTATAAACACCTAAGAACATATTCATACACATTCTGGGCCACTCTGTCAGACAGGAGTATAGTCAGTTAAAGAAAAAAAAAAACTGTAAGCAGCAAAAGTAGAAAAATAATTTTAGAGGGTCAGAATGAAAAAGTCCATTGATTGAAATTGCAAAAAATAGCTGTATTTTCAGATGCATATTAATATTTCTTTTGGTTTCAAAGAAACAAGATGGCAAAGACTAAATTACAAACTTGAGGTGTCAAGAGGGTAGTTCACAGACAAATACAACATCACAGTGAGTTGCCACTTGGGTATAATGTAAAATCCAATTCGATGAATATTTTTTAAAAAGACCTTGTATTTGTGTACCTTTTTAATGGTTACACATGTTGAAGCAGAGCTTGTGAATTACTACATAAATCCATAAATTGATATACTTAAGTAGAACAAAAGGAATGATGTCATTCACAGGCCTTTCTGCTGTTTGACAGTTCACTTTCAGTGACTACAATTCAGTTGTGAAAAATTAGAGTTGATATTAACCAGTACACCTTGCTGCATTTCTGTTTGACACTTTGTTCCTTTCAAAAAAAGAAGTGAAACCAACCCGTTTATTTGCTAATTCCCGCTAGTCTGGTTCCTGCTAAGATGACAGAGCTAACCTAAACCTAAATCACGAATAACTTAATCTCATGGTTCTGAGATGGATGTACAAAAGCAGGAATCTCTTGTATGTTTTTTTTGACAGAGGTATGCCGTTAATGCTAACTGTTGCTCACTTGACTGATTGCTGTAAGGCGGTTTAAGTGGAAATACCCTGTCTGTCTTGTATCTATCTGTCATTCCTGTAAACCATTGGAAAGTGATCTGACCACCTTTGCACCACCAGCACAGATGTCTTTTGTCCAGACTGTTGTTCTTCCTGTTCTGTAGTACAGTCATACCTTTCTGTCTCACACTCTCCTCCAGAATGGACATCCTGCGGCTAAAAGGATGCCGCATGATGTTCTACATCCAGTGTGGAAAAGGTGAAATTGATTCCAGGCCAAATGGCACATCTTTGTCTGAGTTTCAGAAGCTGCAGCATTTTTAATTTTCATTTACATTTGTCTAAATATTTATATAATGGACATTAGGCTTAGAGCCAAAGTTAGGGAAGATAAGTATTAATGGCCCCATATGGTATAAAGGTGGATGTTCATGTATTTTAATGACAAAGCCAGTCCAGGATATATATTGATAGTGTGAATGTATCAAAGTGCCCAGTCCACTGAGAAATGCTTACATCCTCTATTTAAAGACTGGGCCTTCAGTCTAGCTATCAGGACTTCTGGGACTTTGTGTTGCCACAATAAAAAGGTGCCATTAGTAATGCCTCAAGTCCCGCCCACCATAACCCACCATCCAACATTAGAGGATTTGGTTACTCTGAGTCTTTATATTTAGTATATTTTAATTAGCTGACTCATGAAACAACAGAGGTTGTATTCAGAGATGCACAGTCTTGCTTCTGATCGCTCTTCTAATTGGTTCAACAATCTGCTGTTGCCAGGGTTCCAGAAAGAAACATGAGAGAAAAGATGCAAAACTACCCCGAGAATATATCTTCTTATGATATCAACATTTCAAATAAAACACAGGAAAAGTATCAAAAGGTGGAACTTTAAGGTATTAAGAGACAGAACAACACATGTAGTCTTTGGTCTTCTCAGTGGAATTGCTGACAGTAGGAACATCTTCCCTTTAAAGGGTCGAACCTGATATTGTTACCACTTCCAAAAATTCACTACAGGGGAAGCTGTAGTTAACAGAGTAATCTATCAAACCAAGTTGAATTAGAAACATGTACTGTGTGAAAGAAGAAGCTGCTGAGGAAGCACATCCCCTGAGGCGAGTGCCACAGGATGAAGCCCAGTGCTGCAGCATCAAAAAGCGACTATAGTGCTCCCAGTGACCCACAGTAAGAGGTTATGGTTATACTTATAAGCCTTCAATGTGAGGAACTGTGTGTTAATACAGCAGCAGCGTGTTAGCTCGACAGATGTCTGCTAAGGTTAAAAAGAGTAGTGGAGTATTTTTCACAAAGGTGAGTGAATAGAAATTGCCATGTTAAAGGTAAACAACAGTCAAGAAGAAGCCTCTTTTCTGCAGTCAACCCTTCACACACAGATGCTGATGAGTTGTCCCTACAAACACGCAGACACTAGAGCAAGTCAAGGATGATGTGCGTTAGGTACAAGGATTTTTTCCACTTATACAGCTGTGTGGAGACGCAGAGGAGAGGCATTTCTTTCCTCTTTTAAGTGTTGCCCTCTCACAGGTCGGGCAGGCCAAATATTTGCCATAGCCGGGAGACATTCCTGAACACTCCCCTCTCTCGTCAAGACCAGGAACCTGTAGGAACTAAGAATCCACTCTTAGTTTTTTCCACCTAAATGAGGAGTCAGGTTGTCAGCATCTGAGGATTGCAAGTATATTACAGTGCAATTCTGCCATTTTATTGCAGATGGAACATAAAATTTGTCCTATAAATTGTAAGAGAATCAAACTGACTCATTTTAAAGTTAATAGATTTATAGATTTATTCAGGTTATTTTAAATGTTTTCTTCTGAAAATGCTCAACCTTAGCTTCAGAACTTTTTAATTAATCTCAGAGGTGATAGTAAGGGATTGCCATGGTCTCTGTTACATGATGTGACGTCTCAACAGTGTCCCACATGCTTGATGACCTTTGACTTTCTGCGGTTTTGGTCTAGTAGCTGTTTTCTGTGCTAACTCAGTCATTGCAGAGTTTTGTGTTTTTGAACTGCCACACATCATCAAGGACCAGATGTGTTTGAAACATCATTCCATTTGTTTTTTTCTGGAAGAAATTCCCTTACAGAAACTGTTCGAGTATACTACTAATGTACTCCATACAACTCCCCTGTGGAAAACACTTGATTGCACATTGGTTGAAAAGTTCATTTTGAGTGTGATGTGAACTTAACTTTTCCAGAATGAGAGGGCAGTACATCAGGGTCTGGTTTTAATTGGCAGATATATGAAAGGAGATGTCGCTGACAGAGTGCTCTGGCTCTAAGCAGCCATATTTGGTCACATTACAGTCTGTAGTTGCACAGGCTGTATTCTTGTGTCCAGTCCACTTATTTCTACAGTTCTTCTCTACTCACTGTCCCCTCTGCATGGACAAATGTTTGCAACACGTTAAACCAAAAGCTCCAGTTCAGGGATTCAAAGCTCACTGTTTACTCTTGTCTGTTCACTGTAGAATATTGAGCTTGTTAACCAGATGTAGATTTACACAATGAAGTTTAATCAGATAGTTTTCATCAACAATGACAGAGAATATCTCCTCTTTTGTGAGGAACTATTTTTACTTTAATGGAATGTGCCCTGCCTTTAACATGTAAGAGGCAAATGAACTTCATCATCCCTGGTTGTTTTCACGTACTAGAGAGTGAGATTAATATTGCTGACAGTGCAGCATTGCACTTGACCTCCCCTGGTCACACATGGCAACTGGCCTGGTTTCTGTTGGACTCAAAGGCTATTTGGTGTGATCTGATTGTGTGTTGTTTGTTTTGACTTGAAAAGTCAATGGTTTTATAAAGATAAACAGTTTGTTGCTTAGTGAATAACTAGTTAATACATTTTAATATCTGTGAATTGATTCCAAGCTCCTCAAATCCACCTGTTGACATACTGTTGGGCTCGATACTGAACTCCAAATGGTCTACAATAATTTTCTGTGTTACAGAAGGGATTTTCATTGCCACAGAACAAATGTGTGTGCATGTGTGTGTGTTTATGTCCAAATAGGCACGACTGCATAAATACAGTCCATTTAGCATTGTCAGACAAGTCAGATCAGCCAAAATGTCTGAATCAGCTCATCCACCCAGACAGATAAACACCAATATGATGGGCCAATGGGGCTCCTGCGTCCTTGCAGGGCCCAAAAACATTGTCTGGTTTGGGTGTTTCAATCACACTCTGATGGTTTATGGTAGTTGTGGTTTCAGAAAGGTGTTATGATGACATGCACTTTGATTGAAGTATACTGATGCCTTTGTTCTTTAATTTCATTCAATAAATGTTTGACTTATATTTACTGTTGGAATATTAGAATGTGAACATTTCTCCTTGTTTTGCCTTTTCCTTTCAGGGTGGAGTTCCAAAACAAGTTCTACTCTGGCCAAGGGTTCAAGTTTGTCCCTTTCTCATTTGAGAGCATCTTGGAGGGACGATTTGATGAATGATCAGGCCTCAATCTCCGAGTCTCCAGTCTTCCCCTCTCCCCTCACTGCATGTCTTTGTATGTATGTATGTGGGTGACAGAGCCCATGTGCAGCCCTCTGTTACCCTCTAGTGGTAATTTGTGAAACCTCAGTGTGTAACTTGTGTAGTGTAATCTTTTACATCTTTTTCCAATGCTGTACACACACTTGAGCGTCTATGGCTGTGCCGCAGTTCAGTCACTGTATCAGGAACTAAACACTGTCCTGACATCTTCCCCCCAAAAAAAAGTTTCCACTCTTGGAGTGCTTTCTTTATGTAATCTATTCAGGAAATTCTGTGACACAGATATTCAGATTATAATCATTAAATGCCATCAGGTCATAATTTTAAAAAACCTTCATGAGTCTTCTTTATTCATATTATTAAACACTTGTGACTCAATCACACTCTAGAAAATTTTTAATGAGCTGTAACATAATAACTTTCCATCTTGACATCTGCCATTGCTACCCTTACTAGGAGCTGTGGATAACTTGATGTAGTGGAAGAGTTGTAAGACCATGAATCAACATTTGGCGACATTTGGTAATATGAATAAAAAACAGTATGACTACTGAACCCTGTATTCATTGTGGTAAAATCTCCAGTTTATAGACTCATTGTGGTTTAAATGGATGTTGTGATTTGCTGCTGTCTCACAAAATCAGAGCTTTTCCTCGTTGAGTGAAGACATGGTGCCCTTTGTGCTGTGGCCTCTCTGTTCTCCTTTTGTCTTAACTGTTGTAAACAAGTTAAAGAAGTGAATTGAAATATTTGAGTCAACTGAATCAAGCTACTGTATCAGTTTGAAAAATAATGCCACTCGTTGTCTTTCTTTTGTGGAAAAATATATAGGTATTTCCTCTACATATCTTTACATTTGACTTGGCATTATATTTTCAAAGATGGTTTAGCCATGCAGCATCAACAGACACCTGAATGGTCATAAACCCATCAAGGATCAAACAAGGAGACTATGTAGTTTGTGCTGTGTTGCACTAAAATAAATCCTCCATTCCAACTGAGGCATAAAAACAACCACATATGGCTAATTAATGAAGCTCTTGATGGTGAATTTTCTTTTCTTAAATTATTTTTGTAGTTGTGTTCTTTGAAAACATGTTTGTGGTGTTTAGATGTTGCTACTTGAGTGGCTAAAGAGAGCCTTCAAATTCAAATGCAACTGATGTTGGTTAGTGGCCAGTGACAATAATAAACAGAGACTTGGGGATTCATCTTGTGTCTTGTTTCTTTCTTTCTTTTTTTGAGCCAAAACTGTTGGTTATTTGGAGAATTCATGGAGTTAACCATGAAATACTGTGAAAAGTCCCATTCCCACACTATTTGTTTGGGCTGGCCGGGTCCGTCTGGGGGTTTCCCCTGCCACCTTACCCAACTCACCACCTGATGGTAATCAGTTGACAGCTTTCCTCCTCTCTTCACCTGAGTGCCCAAAACACACGGTCTCTGGTCATATGATACGATTGGCCATTCCTTCCAATCACGCCCCACCAGGTATCTCGTCATTGCCAAGGTGCGCATTGAAGTCTCCCAGCCAGGGTCTCCAAAAAGGCCATATACGCTCAACTGCTGATCAGTGCATTTGTCCCTGCCTTCAAGCGCAGGGAAACAACCCTTTGGTCAACTCCAACATGTTGGTCCTCAACTTGGGACTTGTGGGTATCCCCACACCTACCTGGCGTCTCAATCCCTTGGCAACTCCGGAGAAGAATATCGTCCATCCCATAGCCAGGATTTTAGATTCAGAGCCAAGGCTAAGCCCTACCATATCCAACTGGTAGCACTCAACTCCCGCCCCTTCCATCCCCAGAGCCAGCCTCTGTTGCCCAGGTCTGGGATACCGAGGCCCTTCACTATCACCGCTGCCCATGTGGCAGCATACCCGACCCCAGCTGTTTGTTGCATGGGTGGTGGGTCCACGAGATGGGGGAGGATGAATGTCCACGTCACTCCTTTGGGCTGAGCTATACTGGGTCCCGTGGCAGACCCAGCCACTGGGTGTTCGCTGATGGGCCCTCCATCCACGCCTGGCTTAAAATCTATAGCTGTGAAATATGTACACAAAAGATTTTAATAAATAACCCCCCAAAAATAATAATAATCAATGCAAGCCTATATGCAAATGATCCTTTTTTTGATCAGCTATTGGTTTCTATCTGACAAAATACCTCCTTTGACTGGATTGAAATGTAAATATTGTCTTTGTTTAAAGTTTGTCGACTTAACTAACCTAATATGAATAAATTAATTCATGAAAATTATGTAGAAGAGGATATACTAATCTTTGACTTAAAAATCAATGAGAGGGGGTCAATGGCCCCTTGCCCTCCTTACCTCTGCTGCCAGTGGACCGTCATCCTTTCCAGTAATACTGAGGGGATAATGGATATTCTACCAGCAAGTCTACACAGAGCCCTTACATGTTCTCAATCAATGTTGGACTCTTTGTCTTTGGTCCTGTCTGAGATATTTATGGACAGCAGCGTGTGGTTTGGGATCCCCAGAACTGCATCTTTGTTTTTTGCAGATGATGCGGTTTTGTTGTCTTCATCAGAACTGATGAGGAGGTATTGCAGCTGATTGTTAGACAATGAGGGTCAAGGTTCTTAGGCAGTCTGACTGGCAACTAGGACAAACAGTACAAATTGTACTGTACTCTGTCAATATTTCCCTCTTGGAAAATGACTTAAACAATTTAGCTGCTTTTTTTTAGACATGAATAACACTCTAACATCGAAAATAAATAAAACACTGAACACTAATATAATTTAACTCAGTTATTACGTGTTACTTTTACTTTGGCGTGTAAAGCTGGGTGGTGATCCTGCAAATGCTGCATCAAGCTTGATGTGTTTGAACCTTTAGCCGCACCTTTTTTTCGGCAGGTTTTGCAGACGGGTGATCTGTCGTCTTGAATGACTCCCTGTACATTCTTGCTGTATCCGAAATACTCGCACACCGCCGACTTCACTTTTCTTTAGGTGGAAACTACGTTTCACTGCTTGGTCCTTCTGCCATTGTTTAACTAATGTAGCGTAACCCCCATGCCCATAGACATAAAGAGTACACGCCGCATTGGCTGCTGGGGCGCAAGAAATGCGGCCAGCATCTTGGACCGGGCATCCTACTAGATGCCTAGCAGCAGAATAAATGAAGATGCCAGAGCACTGTACAGCATATTCCTGTTTAAATCGGAAAACCATCGAAAACAGGGCTCGGGAGATTACTTTTCACAAGTAAGATTGAACATTACGTCTTCTTCTTCTTCTTCTCCTTTCGGCTTTTCCCTTCAAGGGTCGCCACAGCGAATCAGTTGCCTCCATCTAAGCCTGTCTTCTGCATCCTCTTCTCTCACACCAACCACCTTCATGTCCTCTTTCACTACACTATAAACCTCCTCTTTGGTCTTCCTCTAGGCCTCCTGCCTGGCAGTTCAAAACTCAGCATCCTTCTACCAATATATTCACTATCTCTCCTCTGGACATGTCCGAACCATCTCAGTCTGGCCTCTCTGACTTTATCTCCAAAACCTCTAACATGTGCTGTCCCTCTGATGTACTCATTCCTGACCCTATCCAACCTGGTCACTCCCAAAGAGAACCTCAGCATCTTCATCTCTGCTACCTCCAGCTCTGCCTCCTGTCTTTTCCTCAGTGACACTGTCTCTAGACCAAACAACATCGCTGGTCTCACCACAGTTTTGTACACCTTTCCTTTCATCTTAGCTGAAACTCTTCTATCACACATCACACCTGACACTCTTCTCCACCCGTTCCAGCCTGCCTGCACACGCTTCTTCACCTCTTTTCCACACTCTCCATTGCTCTGGACTGTTGACCCTAAGTACTTAAAATCTTGCACCTTCTTTATCTCTTCTCCCTGTAACCTCACTCTTCCACTTGGGTCCCTCTCATTCACACACATATACTCCGTCTTGCTGCGGCTAACCTTCATTCCTCTCCTTTCTAGGGCAAACCTCCACCACTCTAGCTTCTCCTCCACCTGTTCCCTGCTCTCACTACAGATCACAATGTCATCTGCAAACATCATAGTCCATGGAGATTCCTGTCTAACCTTGTCTGTCAGCCCATCCATCACCATAGTGAACAAGAAGGGGCTCAGAGCTGATCCCTGATGCAGTCCCACCTCCACCTTGAACTCCTCTGTCACACCTACAGTACACCTCACCACTGTCTTACAGTCCTCATACATGTCCTGCACCGCTCTAACATACTTCTCTGCCACTCCAGACTTCCTCATACAATACCACAGTTCCTCTCTGGGCACCCTGTCATAAGCTTTCTCCAGATCTACAAAGATACAATGCAGCTCCCTCTGACCTTCTCTGTACTTCTCTATCAACATCCTCAAACCAAATACTGCATCTGTAGTATTCTTTTTTGGCATGAAACTATACTGCTGCTCACAAATGCTCACTTCTGCCCTTAGTCTAGCTTCAACTACTCTTTCCCATAACTTCATTGTATGGCTCATCAGCTTTATTCCTCTGTAGTTGCTACAACTCTGTACATCTCCCTTGTTCTTAAAAATGGGCACCAGCACACTTCTCCTCCATTCCTCAGGCATCTTCTCACTATCTAAGATCCCGTTGAACAACCCAGTCAGAAACTCTACTGCTACCTCTCCTAGACACTTCCAGACCTCCACAGGTATATCATCAGGACCGAGTGCTTTTCCACTCTTCATCCTCTTCAATGCCCTCCTCACTTTATCCTTATTAATCTTTGCTACTTCCTGGTCCACAACAGTCACCTCTTCTACTCTTCGTTCTCTCTCATTTTCCTCATTCATCAACTCTTCAACGTACTCTTTCCATCTTCCCATCACACTATTGGCATCTGTCAGTACACTTTCACCTCTATCCTTAATCACCCTAACCGCCTGCACGTCCTTCCCATCTCTGTCTCTCTGCCTTGCCAACCTGTATAGATCAGTCTCTCCCTCCTTACTGTCCAACCTAGCATACAAGTCTTCGTAAGCCCTTTATTTGGCCTTTGCCAACTCTACTTTCACCTTACGTTGCATCTCCCTGTATTCCTGTCTACTTTCTTCAGTCCTCTCAGTGTCCCACTTCTTCTTAGCTAACCTCTTTCTCTGTATAGACTCCTGTACCTCCTTATTCCACCATCAAGTCTCCTTATCCACTTTCCTTCCAGATGACACACCAAATACTCTCCTACCTGTCTCCCTGATCACATTAGCTGTAGTTGTCCAGTCAACTGGAAGCACCTCCTGGCCATCCAGAGCCTGTCTCAACTCCTTCCTAAAAATCATACAACACTCTTCCCTTTTCAGCTTCCACCATTTAGTCCTCTGCTCTGCCTTTGCTCTCTTCATCTTCCTCACCACCAGAGTCATCCTACACTCCACCCTCCTATGCTGTCTGGCTACACTCTCACCTACCGCTACTTTGCAGTCACTGAGCTCCTTCAGATTACACCGTCTACACAAGATGTAGTCTACCTGTGTACTCCTACCTCCACTCTTATAGGTCACCCTATGTTCCTGCCTCTTCTGGAGGAAAGTATTCACTACAACCATTTCCATCCTTTTTGCAAAGTCAACCACCATCTGTCCTTCTGCATTCCTCTCCTGGATACCAAACCTGCCCATCACCTCCTCATCATCTCTGTTTCCTGCACCAACGTGTCCATTGAAGTCTGCACCAATAACAACTCTCTCACTTCTAGGGATGCTCTGCATCACTTCATCAAGGTCCAACCAGAATTTCTCCTTCTCCTCCAGCTCACATCCTACCTGTGGAGCATACCCACTAACAACATTGAACATCACACCTTCGATTTCTAGCTTCAGACTCATTACTCTATCTGATACTCTTTTAACCTCCAGAACATTCCTAACAAACTCCTCCTTCAAGATAACTCCTACTCCATTTCTCTTCCTATCTACACCACGATAGAACAACTTGAACCCTGCTCCTAAACTTGTAGCCTTGCTACCTTTCCACCTGGTCTCCTGGACACACAGTATGTCTACCTTCCTCCTCTGCATCATGTCAACCAACTCTCTACCTTTTCCTGTCATAGTTCCAACATTCAAAGTCCCTACTCTCAGTCCTAGACTCTTGGCATTCCTTTTCTCTCTCTTCCTACGAACACCCCTTCCTCCTCTCCTTCTTCGACGAACAGTAGTCCAATTTCTACCAGCACCCTGTACGTGAACAGCACCGATGACGGTCATTGTTAACCTGGGCCTCGACCGATCCAGTATGGAAGTCATAGATTCGATTCGCATGTTTGATTTGGCAAAAGTTTTACGTCGGATGCCCTTCCTGACACAACCCTCTGTATTTATCCGGGTTTGGGACCAGCACAATAAGGCACTGGCTTGTACCCCCTTGTGGCTACATTAAGACTGAACATTACTATTGGTTGTATTTTTTGAATAAAATATTATTGTACTGTATTTATGTCCACCAGCGAAATCGTAGCCAGCTAGCTAGGCTATGTTTAGTGCCGGTGTTCACCCGACTATGAACTGAGACTTTAGAAGTCATATTCCATAACACTGACTTAGATTACAACTGACACAAGAATGCTATTGTAGAAATAAAACAAATATTACTGGTATAAAACTGACCAGTGAATTTGACACAGATGGCACACACTGTATTATGTGTATGTGTGTGTATTATGAGATACTTATCCCTGTATATATATTCTTTTCAGGGATTATGCTTCTTCGTTTTAGCCAGAAAAGGGCTACGTCTACCTCCAAGAAGAAGAAGAAGAGCTGAAGAGAGCCTGTCTGTGGCCTCTCATGATGCCCCAGAAACAGTAACCTCACACCCACAACCTCAGCCTAATGATGTGAGTATTTCTACTTTAAACATCATATCATAATGGTCCTGGACATATTAAAATCTCACTTGTTTGCTGCCACTCATATTAAACACACTCACAAATAAACCCATACACACACAATTGAAGACATGTTGAACATGCATTCCTGGCACGCACACACACACACACGGTGCTGGCAGTGACTTTGACAGGTGATGACTATAAGAAAGAATGTGGGCCATACACTAGTGGTGTCAAAGTGATGTGTGTGAAGTGAAACATCACTCAAACCATGTTCATCCCTCTTTCTAAGGATCATGGCTATGCCTTGCCTGCTTCTCCTACCGCTCTTAAGACCAAACTCAATGAAGCCTTAGCAAGAGTGGAAAGTCTGGAGCGAGAGAAGAAGAATGCCATGGCCAGAGAAAAGAGGGCAAAGACCATATTGAAAAGTCTTTTTCCGGGATTTGAGGGAAGAGCACCCTGAACTCAGAGTTCAGGGGTAGGCTCAGAGTTTGTTGAACCTCCTTTCTGAAACGGACCCCTGGTATAGAACAGCCTCGGAACAGTCTTTCTCTCTCACAGACCTGATATACATATATAGATATGAATTATATTGATATTCTATATATGATTTATATATATTTTCATTTTCTCTGATATATAACTTCTATCTACTATCATACATCACATATATCATACATCAGAATATTCTATTACTGTTAAGCCCACTATGAATATTGAAATATGCTGAACCATGTGTCCTGTATCATAGCTAAATGTATGACGTTTGCAGCAAGAAAAAACAACAAAAAAAAAAAAACGCGTGAAAATCTGTGAAGTATTCAGCGAGTTATGATTGACAGTTCATTGCGCCGGTCAAACAGATTACACTGGCTGTGTCCGAAACCACCCTCTAATCACTATATAGTGAGCTCGTCGTTTTGTAGAGGTGTCCGAATGTTTTGTGAGAAAATGTAGTGCACTCAAAGTATCCCACAATGCATTGTGAAAAGTAGTGAATAGCCGATGGCCACTAACCCGTCACTAACCAAGCAAGATATCCCAAGATGCATTGCGCATCATATTATCAGATGACAGATGAGAGGCACAAGCCACATTCATGAGTTGTGGTGGCAAAATACAGAAAATAATGGCAAGGCAACTTTATTCTATAGTTTATTTTAAAGCACATTTCAAAAACAAGGCAATTAAATGTACTCTTTACATGAATGTAAAGAGCATTAACATGTGCAAAACAGTATAATCAGGCATTCAAGTAACGTTAGATTACAATTAAAAAATGTTACCGAAGAGCCAAGAGAATAGAAAATAAAAATATAATAAAATAAGACCAAATACGAGAATAAAAATTACAGTGCAGTGCAAAATTATCAAAAGCCTTTCACAAAATGCAGTGATAAACAGAAAAGTTTTTTTTCTGTCTTTAGCCGTGAGTTGGGTACGTTTTAATTGCGCGACAGCGATGACGCAATTAACGGCGCCAAAAGTAGTGTCCTAAATCGATTGTTCATTTTGTGGATGAGTTCACTATATAGTCCACTACATTCATCTCCCTATACAGGGAGTAGGGAGTGAGAAGGTGTTTCGGACACACCCACTGAGTGGAGCGGTTGACCGGTCCAAGATGGCGGCCCCACGGCTCGTCAGTGCAAATAGGCAGTAGCAGTCGATGCGGCGTCTACTCTTTGGCTGTGTCCGAAACCACCCCCTCACTCCCTACTCCCTACTTCCTATATAGGGAGATGAATGTAGTGGACTATATAGTGAACTCATTCACGAAATGAACAATCGCTTGTGGACACTACTTTTGGCGCCGTTAATTGCGTCATTAGTCATTAATTGCACTAATTAGGCATTAGGGAGCGGTTTCAGACACAGCCCATGTGTCTATGCGCACGGCACAGTAAGCAGCTGCACCTCTGGTGCAACTTTGTTTTCGTTCCGTGCAGGTTGCGCTGAAAATATTGTACCAGCATAGTGTCCGTTTTTTGGGAGTGAGAACAGAAAAACTCGGTGTAGCGGAGCCTTTGGGATTAAATTAACAGTGACGGTTTAAAGCGCGGTTAATAGTAAAATCGGTTCATCGTTGCATCCCTATTCTGAAGTAGAAATTATGTTCCCTCAAGTAGGTTATTATACTTCACAAGGCAAGTTCATAAAGTCATTTTCCTTGATTCCCAAACATGGGGGAGAACTTCTCTAGATTGTTAATACAGTCCAAAAAACTATTGATTTCATCAATCCCATATTTACTTTCAGTCATAATAGGAATGGTAATTTATCTGCTAATCCATTAAAATTTTTAATCATTTGACAGCCCTAATTTAGATCCAAATGTTTGATGACTAAAATCCTTTGCTATACTGTAACATTATTGTTAAAATGTGTATCAATAAATTGTGAGTTAAAACAGAGTTTTGAGGCTTCTGGCAGACAGACAGCCTTGACACAGCCAAAAACAGGATCTGATACCACTAACAGACAGCCAAATTAAAGTGACTGTTACCTTGATTAACATAATAGATTTCAGTGCATAACTCAACAAAACATAAAACAATAGTTTGGCTGTTTTTTGGAGTTTTAATGCAAAAAAGTTACATAGAACCTTAAAAGCAAACATTGTCAGCATAATGTGGAGCACTATTTTCAAAAGTATATCAGCACATATAAATGCATCAACCAACACGGTCATTGTAAATTAGTGCATTAAAAGCATTTACTTTTGATGGCTCTCGGTTAAGATAAAGATTTAAATGAAGAATTTTCAAAGTCAAGTGGTAGGAGTTACAGTTAAAGTCATTGCAAATAAGAACATCCAGATCACATTTAACAAAATAATTTACATTAAGTTTAGCTCAAAAAAACCATTGAATGAATGAATGAAACTTTTATTGCCCCAAAGGGAATTTTTTTCACACAAAAGAGCCACGTTAAAAATTAAAAGGCAGACAACTATAAATAAAACCACTGATATGGAACACATTGGAAACATAAATATCAATGACAAGGAATGCAATAATTTGAAAGTTTAACCATCTAAAACCATGATAAAGTAAACTACGAATGGAGGGAAAAACACAGACTACAGGAAGGAACAGAGTTATTGACATGTAATGGTTTGATATACATACATGGTGAAGAGAGAGAGAGAGGTGCTCAGCGCATACCCCAGTGCCCCAGCAGTCTAGGCCGGCATAACTAAAGAATGTGGGAGCACAAGAGACGCCAAAACCAGAGAGCCACTGCAGCCAAAGGGTATGCCACGGCCCAAGACATACAGAGGGGTAATGATCACCACCACCAAACCACCCGAGCCACCACACGTAGGAGCCAGGCAGGAGGGCCCCCCAGTGCCCTCGCATCCACCACCCAGCCACCCACCACCACCACTACCAGCAAACACCCCAAGCCCCACCCTAACCCACCCACCTATTGACAAGCCAGAGGCACCCCCACAACCTGAGGGAACCACCCTCTAGCCCAAGCAATGCCCTGCGGGCGGACACTGGCGGAGCATTAGAATTCCTTCCGTGGGGGACGGGCTAGAGGGGTGGAAGGCTGTGGTGCAGCAAGGCACCGGTCCCACATCCCTGATGCACCAAGATCGAGGAGACAACGGCAAAGGCGAATCGTCCACAGGGCAGAAAATCCCAGGGGCCTACCCAAACAATCATCTGCAGGGCCCCAGGGCAGCCTGCTGCTCAAGGGGGATGGAAACTCCGCTCCGCAGGCCACCCAACTGTAGAGGACCATGCCCCACAAGCGATGCCATGACGAAAACATGTGAAAGTTCCCCTTTTTCTATCCTTCCTCGATCCGTCAAGGAAACATATCCCTGCTCCATTAATGCATGACCCTGGATGTGGTGTGGTGCATGAAGATTGGGGGACAGCAGAGAAAAGTGGGGAAAGGTCAGAGGGCTACGGCACACTGCTGTCCTGCAGCCTGTCCTGCCACAGAATCCCCTGAACCCGCCCCAGTCTGTCCCCCAAGGTGTTGTGCAATAAAATCATGTACATGATGTTTATTGTGTGCCTAAATATGCCTGGGAGAAGCTATGCACAGCAAAGTGTGTGGTGAGTGAAGAGTGATATCAGTGCAATTCAAGAGGCCAGGCAAGTGAGAGCCCGGTCCCCTAGCCAGAGGTGTTGGTGTGGTTGTCCAGGGGCCCGCAGGTGGGGCAGGGCCCCCAGAGGATTGAGGAGGACCCCCACCAGAACCACGCACCCCAGTACAGTGCAGCAACAGGAGCCCTCTATCCGCCCTAGCACCACGAACCTACACAGGCCGGCCGTTGCAGGGTCGCCACCCCCTTCGACTGAATAGGTAAATATGTTAACTCATGTTTAATTAGAAGGCATAAAAATATATTATTTACAGTATTATTTATTACAGTAAATTGTTTACTTACAATATATACAGTAATGTTGATGGTGACATAGGAGTATGGAGTCAGAACTGTCTCATAATGAATGAACTCTTGCGGGGCTTTTCACGAATGCACATGCTTTGTTTCGTACTCGTATTTCGGCACACTTGTATTATAAATTCAGCATACGAATTGCTGAATGTGCATTTACAAAATCTGTATGTTGAATTTTGAGACTGCCCTGATGTCGCAGGTCAACCAACATCACCATTGGCTGATAAAGCTGTCAATCAAATGTATGTTTCTGATTGACAGATTCATCAGCCAATCAGGTGTGTTTGCTTTCAGCCAATCATATGGCTTCTTACATTTCTCCACACTTAAACCATTGGCGACTGTCGTCGTTATGGCAACAATAAACGACACGTTTCGCAGAGGTGGCATGTAACATACGGTCACATAGTTTATGTTCATTCAAACATTTAACTTTGCTAAGCAGGACCCTTCAACTAATTCAATGGCATTGCATGATTTACAACGAGTCAGATAAATGTTACAGTCGTCTTCCCCAAAACTGAGAAGCTCCAGCTAATCTTCAGTATCAGCTTTTACAAGACTGTGGCAAAATTAAGGTTTTGATCAATTAATCAAAACTCAAAAAAAAAAATTTTTTTAAGTCCTTCTCATCCTTTCAGTCAACCTCTGCTGCCAGGAGATGGATAGGTCGTAGAAAATGAATGAATGAATGAACCGGTCAAGGCAGATGGCCGCCCCCTCTGGTTCTGCCCGAGGTTTCTGCCTCTTAAAGGAAGTTTTTCCTTGCCACTGTCGCCGAGTGCTTTCTCATTGGGGGATCTGTTGGGTCTCTTTATATAATTTTATAAAGAGTTTGGTCTAGACCTGCTCTATATGTAAAGTGCCTTGATGTAACTTTGTTATGATTTGGCGCTATACAAATAAATCTGATTTGATTTGATTTGAATTAATGGATGTTACCTAAACATCACAATTAATAAGGAAAAAAAAAGTTTTGTTTTTTTCCTAGATCACATTAATGTATATATAATAATAATAATACATGTAGACATTTTCAATCCATTTTAATTAATCATGATACTTCTGATTGGATCACTGAATAATAAAACCAGTTTGATATGTCAGTTAAAGCAAGGTATGGCTCTACAGGAAACCACTACGCAGACTAAAAGGGGTGAATTTTTGAGCCTGCTGGGCTCCAATCTCAGCCACATACAGAGCCCCAGTCTTCAGGTCCAGGTCTACCAGGTGGGGCTTCACATCTTCAGCGAGCTGGATCACACTGACCACTTTGCACTGACCAATTAAACCCACCGGTGGTGCATCCAGTAGCGATATCTGATTGGTGTTGAGCTGGACAACAACAAAGTACTTCTTGTCCGGGGTCAGACGAACCGAGTAAGGAGCGTCCTCTGTGAAGCAGCTCCCCCACGTGCCTAGCCAGTCTCCAGTGACGGAGTTAAAAACCTGGATCCTTTTATTGCCCCTGTCTGCCACCCACACCCTTTGGGCATTGTCCACAGTCACACTGTGGGGGATGTAGAACTGAGCTAGTCCTTGGCCTTTCTCTCCGTGCATCCAACACACCTCCTGCTCTTTAGACAGCTTGATGAGGCGATTGTTCATTCCTCCATCACCGTCCACAATGTACATTTCCCCAGAGCTGTGGACGAAAATCTCAGCTGGCTGGTCAAATTGAAGAGGGTTCAAACCAGAGCCTGCCTTCCCTGGTGTACCAAGCACCTGACAAATGAAGGAAATATTCAGTTTTACATGAATTACACAAATGTAAACCAAGCAAATGTTACCTTATGCAACAATTCCTCAAACTCTATGAAATCTGGCCCTGAGACAGACTAGCGATCTGTCCAGGGTGTACCCCCCCCTCGCCCAAAGTGAGCGAGCATTTACTCCAGCATCCCCCGTGACCCGGAAATTGATAAGCAGTTGAAGATGAATGAATGAATGAATATATGAAATCTGACTGTGGCTAAGGTTATTACCTGAAGGAGCTTCCCAGACGGAGAGTACTGTTTGATGCAGTGGCCATATGGGCCATTTCCAACGTCTGTGATCCACACAGTAGGGTTTGATGAGGCTGCATCTGCTAAAAATATCCCATGAGGCATCTCCAGTGTGGTTGTGTTCCAAGACATGAGGAAATCTCCATCTGTGGTAAACAACAGCACCTTGGGCACATTGTCACCTGTAAGCAACACAAAGGCAAACACTGAGTGTGGCATAAAGCAAAGTGCCTAATCATATTGAGTGAACAATTTTTATGAAGAAGGACAAATAAGGACCAAGAAGCACTTCTTTGTATCAATGAATTAACTTGTCGTACAGGAGCCTGGTCTTGGTTGTGTGGTGTATGTATGCATGCAACAAACTATTAAATTTCCCTCGGGATAAATAAAGTATCAATCTATCCATCCATCCTATTGTCATCTGCATGTTTGTACATGAAACAAAATTTGTACGCAACTCAGGAACGTTATGATATCCTACATCAAAAATATGAAGTTAATCCTATTCTAAGTCAAAGTGGATTTAATGAAGCATGGAGTTCACCAGTCTCACAGCCTCTGGATAGAAGCTGCGTTTTAGCGTATGGGTCCTAATGCTCTGCAGCCTCTTGCCCAAGGGGAGGGGGTCAAACAGTCCAGGGCAGGGTGGGTAACGTCCCCCATGATGCAGGCGACACTGCTCCTGAACTGCTGATACAGATGTGCTCAATGGAAGGAAAGTTGCTGACAGTAGATCTTATGGGCAGATTTCTCCCCTCTCTGCAGCACCTTCCTGTCAGCAGCAGAACAGTTCCCTACTGGGTGTTGATGGAGGAGGTCAGTGTACTCTTCACCACAGACCTGTAGAAAGCTGCCAGCACTGAGATGTTGAGGCTGGCCTGCCACAGCTTCCCTGGTGTTTATTGTCCACCTCAAGTCCCTGGAGTGGGGGGTTGGCTGCTACTCCTCCTAAAATCCCTTACATGCACAAGGCACAGTTTATTCTCTCCACACCAGCTCACCAGGTCTTTCACTTCTTGTTGGTTAGACAACTTTCGACTGATGTGTCTTTCGCAAAGAGTACGATATGGCTGCCTGGGTGTTCATGCTTTTTGTTGCTGCATTTTTGGGCCCTTGGATAAGGGTGGAAGTTTTGAGACACACCTGCACCACGGCCTGGGAGTGAGATGTTAAAAATATCTGTACATAATTCTATGAGTTCATAAGCACAGTCCCTCAAAACCCTTTGCAGGATATTGTCTGGGCCTGCACTTTGCTGGGGTTGATGCACAGCAGAGTCCCCCTCACTTCACAAACATGATTAAATAGTGCTGCACCAGTGGCAGCCTGTTATTAGAAGCTCTGGTCACCAGTGATTTTTTTCTCTTTAAGCGTGTTTTCCTATCCTTCTCTACTTTTTTGATACATTAATTTTAGGTGTGCTCCGATCAATCGGTGTCCAGATTGGCATCGGCCAATATGAGCATTATCGGGATCTGAGTTGTTATTTAAGCCAATCAAAAACCAGCCCAAGTTGGTTCTCACTCAGCTATCAGTCAGAGACACTTTGCAGTGTGTGGAGCCCTATTTGAAAGACAGCAAGAAACAAAGGGAAATAAATGAGAAAATAATGGAGTTCATATGCCTGGACCACCAGCCACTGTCTGTTGTGAATGACATCAGGTTTAAGCGTCTAGTGAATCACTTGGATCCATGTTGTGTTCACTAAGGAGGTAAATACTTCACTGATGTGTGCCTTTCGGAGTTATACCAAACGGTGTATGGACATATTAACTCCCTTATGAATGAGAAAGCCACAGTGGTCAGCTTCACGATTGACATTTGGAGTTCGAGTGTCTCACCGATGTCAATGCTGAGCCTAACGGCGCAGTTTATTAATGAAAATTTCGAGCTCATTAAAATTGTGCTTCACAATTTACCGGATCACACACCACAGAGGCTATTGCAGGTGCGTTCAGAAAAATGTTCCAACCATGGGGAATACCGACAGAGAAAGTTCATGTTATTCTGCGAGATAATGCCAGAAACATGGAAAAGGCCATGAGAGATGCACATTTTTCAAGCTTGCCGTGCATGTCGCATACACTCCAGCTCATTGTGCATGAGGGGGTCTTGTCTCAACGTAGGATAGGTGATATCATCGCAACTGGAAGATGCATTGTTGGGCATTTCAAACATAGCCCGCTTGCCTACTCTCGATTTCAAGCTATCCAGAAACAACTGGGCCAGAATCCCAAAAGGCTACAGCAGGATATCCCGACTCGGTGGAACAGTATTATGTATATGTTGCAAAGCCTTTTAGAACGGACACGTGCACTGTGCACTTATGGAGCAGATTATGATTTGCCTGCCACGTTCACCGCCAGTCAGTGGAAATTAGTGGAAAACATGATTTCCCTGCTTGCCCCTTTTGAAGAACTAACGAAACAAATCAGCTCATCAACTGCCTCTGCAGCAGATGTGATACCAACCATCCGAGCTGTAACTCATCTTATGCAGAAAACAGCAGAGACTGAACACGGCGTGAAAACCTCCAAAGCAACGGTGTTGGAAGCAATCCAGAGGAGGTTCAGTGATGTTGAATCCGAGCCCCTTTAAACCATCACTACAGTCCTTGATCTGAGATGAGAAGGTTATTCACTGTCATTCAGACTGTCTGTGTGCCTGTCTCTCTCTCTTCTACCGCTTTTCCGTTTCTGGGTCGCAGGGTGCTGGAGCCAATCCTAGCCAACGTTCCGGGCGAGGGGCGGGGACCCTGGACAGGTCGCCAGTCCATCACAGGGCCAACACACAAAGACAAACAACCACTCACATTCTTACCTACGGACAATTTAGAGTCACCAGTTAATCTAGACATGCATGTCTTTGGACGGTGGGAGGAAACCCACGCAGACACGGGGTGAACGTGCAAACTCCACACAGAAAGGACCCAGGCTGGGAACCGAACCTGCGACCTTCTTATTGTGGGGTGACAGTGCTAACCACTACGCTGCCGTGCTGCCCCTGTCTCCTGCTAAATATGTTTATTTTTATGTCTCAATTTAAAAACTAACTTTGACAACAGTATTAGGCTCCTCAAATCATATTCCATGAATATCTAGCTTTGGCCAAAATGACTGATGAAAAACTTGCTTAAATGTAATATGAAATGTTGTGCTACCTTCTAGCATAGGAAGCATAACCTCTGAAATGCAAAAAATAAATCAATGTTTTGTCTTTTCTTTCTCATGTTAATAAATAGGTACAAAGACAGATATTTCTCAGATGAACTCAAGCCACAAATCCGTGGGCTCCTTTCTCATGTCCTGCTGGCTGGTGCTGCAGGACCGCAGGAGGGTGGTGCTGAAGCGGAGGAGCACAGTGGTGAGAATGGTGAGCCCCCTGAAAAGGTACAAGCTGGTTCCTTGCATGCTATGTATGCAGAACTGTTGGAAGAAGGCAGGGGACACAATGGTGCTGACACCAGCAACCCAGCATCACCCCAGATGAACCTTTACCTATTGGAGCCAGTTATCCCACAAAACCAAAACCCGCTTACTTTTTGGCAGGACAATAAGAGCCGCTTTCCATCTCTCGCACAAGCAGCACGTGCCTACCTCTGTGCACCGTGCATGTGTCGACAGTGAGCGACTTTTTAGTGCGGCAGGAAATGTTGTTGATGATAAAAGGAACAAGCTAACAGCTAAAAATGCTGAGATGCTGATATTTACCAAGGTAAATCTACCAGTGATGTTGCTTGAGAAGGAAAAGAAAGTTGGAAATTGAAGTCTGAATTCTACACACACACACACACACACACACACACACACACACACACACACCACTCTTTCTCTCTCCCATTTAAAAGGTCATAAAAAACTCAAACTAAAGTTACAGATAGATGGTATAGATGGCCTACAGATAGAGACAAGAGGTTATACTTAGATATAGGCCCCATTCCAGTCTGTCTGTCTGTGTGTGTCACTGTCTCTGTGTGTCTGTCTGTCTCTCTCTCTCCATCTCTCTAAATATGTTTATTTTTATGTCTCAATTTGAAAACTAACTTTGTCAATAGTATTAGGCTCCTCAATTCATATTCCATACATATCTAGTTTTGGCCAAAATGACTGATGACTGATGTTCCATTCTTGGAATTAACTTGTGTTACCTCATAATTTTATTGTTCTGTGTTTGATTGTTGAACACATTTAGATGTTATTCTAAAGTAGGTCTATTTTTTCCACATGAAGCTATTTTTGTCTCTGTGCAGATGTACCACATGGCTGTAAGCCATCCCCTTTTGAATTATTTTTTATTTTATTTATTGTTTATTGTATTTTTCTACAGGAAGGTACGTAACTAACTTGTGTCTCTGAACAGTCTCTATAGACAGTGTAATGTTGAATGTGGTGGTGCACTTAGAGCTTTTTATTTTATTGTTATAAAATGTTATTTATTTTAGATAATTTTCAAAAGCTGAGCCTTGAGCTAAGCCTCAAGCATGTGGAATGTTGAATATTCCGGCAAATAAAAGAGGTACCAATTCATGATACTCTCTAATCTCTTTATTTAATGATGCTTAATATACAGTGTTAAAGAATAACTTAAATAGATGAATAATTAATGCTACACTATTAAAAGCAAGCTTCAAGTTCAAACTGACACTGTGTGATTGGTGATCGGTATTTGATCGGCCAATATTGATTTCAGCGATCGGTGATTGGCCCCAAAAACCCTGATTGGAGCACCCCAAATTAATTTTCCAAACTTTTTTGTGCACTATGGAGACAACAGTTGCAACTTTGGGTCTCATCTAGCACAGCCAAGACCCTGTTGTTTACAGTAGGGATCAGATGTTAGCAGTCCTTATTGCAGCTTTTGACTAAACAAACAACATTTGGTTGCATAGTCAAAATTGGCATAGAATGTGTTTAGGGAATCTGGAAGAGATGGGTTCTAGAGGCATTTAGTGTCTCTTTTGCTATAGTCAATGATGAAGCAATAGGTCAGGGTTAGGGTTAGGGTTAGATGCTGTTGTTGTTGTTGTTTACTTCACATCAAAGGAAGATAAATAGGCCTGAGGTAACACAATGTCTACTTCAGAAATATAGCTTGCCTTACATATGAATTCTAAAATATTTAAATTCAACTATACATAAGCTGCTATTTACTTTTGACTTGTCTAATGAGCCTTTTGGAGTTGTCGATCTTGCTCTCTCTCTCAGTGTTTTGGGTTCAACATTAACACCATCCCCTAAGACAATACTTGCTGGGCCAAAAGAGAGGAGTGATTTCGAACTGTTGGACTATGTGGACTTGAATTATACCTTTAAGGTATGATAATACCTTAAATAAACAGTAATAAATAAACAGTAAAAATTGCATATTTGCTTTTTTGTTCATATCATAATTGTTACATCGGGCATTATACCCAATTCTGGCAATAATATTTGCCAGATTGTTAGGTAAATTTCATATTCATAAACCCAGATTATGAAAATCCACCCCATCGTTTAAATTATAATTATGATTTAACTGAGTTGAAATATTACTTTGAGTCCTTAAAAAACATAAAAAAATAAGAAAAGTTTATCAGGCTTTGAATTTTATTTAGAATATTTTAATTAAAATTGTTTGTCACTTATACCTCATTTATTAATTTTATTTTCATTATTCTTTTCTTATACTTCCTTCTTTGTATTCATTCATTCATCTTCTACCGCTTTTCTGTTTCCAGGTTGCAGGGGGTGCTGGAGCCAATCCAGGGGTCAGGGGCAGGGTACATCCCTAACAGATCGCCAGTCCATCACAGGGCCAAAATACAGACACAGACAGAGACCAACAACCACTCACACTCACAGTCAGACCTACGGACAATTTAGAGTCACCAATTAACCTAAACATGCATGTCTTTGGACGGTGGGAGGAAACCAGAGTACCTGGAGGAAACCCATGCAAGCAAAGGGAGAACATACAAACTCTGCACAGAGAGGCCCCAGGCCGGGAACCGAACCAGCGCTAAAAACTATCTCGCTGTGCTGCCCTCTTTTTTTTATATTTTACTAGTTAATTGAAATATCTGAATGTTTGTAAATTTTTTGTTCTTAGACGGTAAGTCAAGGGTGCAGCGAAGGGACAAAATAACAGCATACATCTAATGTGATTTCCCGCGACCCGACCTCGGATAAGCGGATGAAGATGGATGGATGGATGGATCTAATGTGATTTGAAAAGATAACACATTAATTGTGGTCTTTCAATCCACTCTCTGAAAAGGCACATTCATTAGATTTTATTAGTGCAGTGGATTACCTCTGCTGTAATGTCACATAGTTAATGAATGTTAAATGAACCCTTTACACTGGAGAAAAAATTTGAGAGACAGAAAATCATAAGAGGAGATATTGTGACCATAAAAAAATTATTAGCCTTCTACCACCCTCAATACCAAGGTGGTATTGATGATTGTAGAGTCTTTCAATAAAGACCAATACATTTGGCCTCTGAGGGGCAAACGGCGAGAACTTGTTCAGACACATGTTCTGGGCAACATTAAAAACCCTATGTCCAATACGGTGGATCTTTGAGTGCGGTTACCCATTTATTTAAATTCAATTGTTTGCTCACTTCCACACAGGTGTAACTTTTGAGTCTGTATATCATCACAGATAAGTTTTCCATTCATCAGTTTCCTTCATCACAGATCAGTTTTGTATTCATCACAAAGAGAGACGTCACGCTGCCACACTGAGACGGTCAAAAACTGTTTGCCTTCCCCTTCACACCACCCCTGCCCATTACCTGGGCTTTACCTATATGCATTTCCGGTGCTTATGAGCCATCTACCGTACAAACACAAAAAGGGCGTATACACTGATATGGTCAGTAGTATAACAAAGAAAGAAAAAATTACATTATGGCTCCAACAATTATGATGTTTTGTTAGCAGCAATGGGATCAATGGATTTTTCTATAAATGGTAAATACTGATTGCTCAATTTTTAAAGTTAAGTAAAGTTATCTGTAAGAATTTTGTATTTTTTGCCATTATGAGTTTTTGTGATTTGGCCACCCACAGATACACATTAAGTTTCAAGTTTATTTGCTCCAAATGGGAAAATTGTGCTGCAGCAGTCATAAAAACACAAAACAAAGGACACACGGCATCACACTAAAAATACCAAATAAGTACAGTAAAAACACAAGATACATTAGTAGTAATCAAGAATTACTGCAACTCATGGAAGCAGTCTTCACATCCAAATTCGTCATCTTTATCTACAGCAACAGTTACTTCATTCGGCCAAAAGCATTTAAGGCTCTAATGGACACAGTGACTAAGGAGTTTTTGGACCCGTTTTTCTTGGCCTCAAAAGCACTTAGTGATATGGCAGATAGCAAAAGCTTGTACTCTGAGCTCATAAGATGGACGCCATCAGAACTGATGCTCCTGGCTTTATTCACCACTTGCATATTGAATATATGGTTCAAGCTGAATTCCTCCGATGGCCTCACCGGCCAGCTTCACAATTTTACCAAGCACATTCTTCTCTTTGGTACAAAGATTACCATACCAGCAGCTAATACAAAAAGTATAAACAGACTCAAATAAAAGCTCTATACAACGGTATAACTGAGTCTTGTTAACTTGAAAATTTGCCAGTTTCCCCAGGCAAAAAAAGCTTTCTTCATAGCATTTCGGTATTAACATCAAATTTGAAGTGGTTGTCTGTCAGGGTGTGAAAATATTTATAGTTGGTCACCACATCCGCCGCATGACCCTTGACAACAGTGCTCTGGGGAATTGAATCATCTTGTCTGAAATAATTACAGAGGTCTTTGTTTTGCTGACATTAAGTTGAAGAAAGGCATCATCATACCAACAGACAAAATTGTTGACAACGTGACCATGACTGACTTCACCATCATTTAAAAGCTGACAATAACTGAATCGTTGATGAATCTAGCAATGTGCCCATTGAAACACCTGTGTCATCTGCATCACTAAACAGGGTCCCATGCACCCTTACTGTCTGGGCTCTATTTATAAGAAAATCAAGAACCCAGCCAATGATGCCTGAGATTTAGCATCTTGCACATTGCTCTGAGCCCTATCGGCAAATTGAAGAGGATCCAAAAGATGTTCTGTTTTAGTTATGAATTCTCCCTTAACCAATCTTTCAAAAGATTTCATATCCAAGGAAATAAAGGCAACATGCCCAAAATTATTAACAGTCAGAGGACATGGTAGAATATAGGGCCCAATTGCTCTGCACATACCATTAACAGCTAACTATATTGTCTGGGTTTTTCCTAAGTATGCAGTTTTTAAAACACTTGATCACGCTATTCTCATTAAAAGAAGGATTAAATGAGAGCGCTGGCAAAAATGCATTTCTAAGCTCAAAATGTTTGTTAGTAAAGTTATGCATATCACACAAAAAATATAACTCCTGCGCCAGTTGCTGGTCTGAATTATTGCCATTGAGCTCTACAGTATTCCTGATGCCTTTTTTGCGACCTACAATGATTTTTAGGCCGTCCCAAGCAGAGCCCAGTTTATTAATTTTGATTTAAGTCTCAGTGTTGATCTTAAATTTCATTTTACAAGCCATGAATTCTTGTTTGATTTCTTGTTGTAAACTACAGATCTCTAACATATTCCCCTCTCTAATTAACTTGTACTTTTTGTTCAGTAACTTTTTAAGGGACTTTGATACCGAAGGTTTACTATTGAGATAGACTGTGACAATTTTTTAGGAATTAAATGATTTTCACAATAAGTAATCCAACAACATCATTCAGTTTATCAGCGTCCAAGCAAGAATCTGTAAACATGTCCGAGTTGGTGCTCTCAATACAACCCTGGAGAGTCAAGCAGGCCTCCTCAGACCAGTGCTTTACACAAACAGTCCGAACTTTGCCCCTTTTTAGTGCAGAAGATTAGATGCACTTCTTATTATTCTTAGCCAATAATGTAAAACATTTTTATGTTTATAGTCCTTGGCCTATGTATTTTATATTCTTTACTTTGTCCTATTCTCTCTTTTTATGTTCTATTGTGTTTATTTTATTGAGAGAGAAGCCACACCAAATTTTATGTACTTTTGGTATAATGACAATAAAGTTAATTCAGGCATTCATTATAATTGGATGAGTGAATTAGTTGATGTGAAAGGAAGTCAAAGTTATTTCTTGCTATATTTCTTGATTTCGGGCTGTATAGTTATATATGAATATTTTTTTATAAATTTGAAGATTTTTTGATAGATTGTTTGGAAATGAATAAGATAAGATAGTACTTTATTTATCTCACGTATGGGAAATTCGTCGTTACAGCAGCAACCACAGGTAAAGAAAAAATACAAGAATATAAACAAGGAGTAGAAGTACTAGAAAAATATAAAGAAATATAATCACATTTGCTGAACAGATTATGGACTGAAGGAAGTGGGGATATCTTTGAAGTGAACAGAATGCCATCAGTGTAAGCTGATTTTGTGAAGAAGTCTTGATTATGGTCGCATTTACTGAGAAATCAGAGGTATTGAGTTCGATGTCACGTGAAAACAGCAGCGGGGTTAAATGGGGAAGAGAAATGGTATTGCATGTGTTTACCTCTCTGTGCCACATACAGCACGCCGGCGTACTGGTCCACAGCCACCCCAAACACCTCTCCGGTGAAGAGCTCCGGGTTCCTGGGCCAGCTCAGCTCCAGCTTGTACAGGGGTCTGCCCAGCAGCTGGTAGTCCTGCGTGAGGCTGGAGCTGCCTGTCTGCTGCTGATGTGTGCCAATGGTTCCGTAAAGCACCACCATGAGCAACACCAATGAGGCCATAGTGGACGCTATCAGACACTTATGGCCTCTCTTTTTCATCAACATCAGCCTTTTCACTGCTGATATATGCTACGTCTAATGTGTTTCCGTGACGTTAGCTTAACCTGTCGAAGGAGTCCAAGAAGGAGAGGTCATCTAACGGCAGATGCACAGTCTGCTGTAAAAACAAACAAACAAACAAACCACCGATCAGACGTGTTAAGATGCCCCGAAACCAAAAACGCGGCTGTGTGTGTTGTTTAAGATGCACTAACGATATCAATGGTTGAAATGACTTCCCCTCAAGCCAAAACGAAAATAAAAGTGCGGAAAGTGATATGGCATTCGAATGAGCATTTCCGCTGACAGTGGCGCAATAAAACACGTCTCAGCGTTCACACTTGACATGTAAGTAAATGAATAACTATGAAAAAAATAAAGACACGTAACGAAAAACGTGGCATGCTTTTCGTGTGTGTGTGTATTGGTCTAAACGGTTGCAAAAAAAAATCGATCCTGTTATTTGTAAGACTTTTAATTTTATGACCAATCGTTTCCATTTCCGGTAGCTGAGCGGCCCGAAACCGCTGCCAGCCCCGTCGTACGTCAGTGCGTGTCGACGCTGTGTTGATCGCTTAGGCGAGGTGCTCCCCTCACTCTAAATCTTACAACCGCCGTTTGCTCAAGATTTTTCACTGCAGTGCGAATGACAGTCCGTGTAGGACAGAGACACCGTTCATGTAGTGTAAACCTTCGACCAATCGACTCCATGGAGGTCGCAGACAGCCCGCTCAACCTCGTAAGTTTCGGTCTCGATGTTGCAATCGCAGGCTAACATTACTGACGCTAGGGCACTGTATAGATAAGCTACAGTAAGTTAGCAGCTAACCGCTCCGTCGCTGGCTGTTTTTGTGCTGTCTGTTAGCCCGAATGTGCTACAGATATCATACATTCTGGTTTGGTTCTCGACAGAACAAGTGTTACCTCCTTAAACTAGAGTCAGTACTTTCGGCTTGTGTAATTCTGCTACTAGTTAACTTGTTGAAAAGGCCATTTCATGATAACCCTCCATTTAATAGGTAATTTTTAAAATGCCATGGCCATACTTTTACCAGACAGGAGAACAATGAAAGAGAATGCCATCTCAGTACTTTTTAATTCTCTAAACTGTTTTGTTGTCAGTTTAGGACAGTAGCAGTGACATTTTCCTGGAGACAAATGATCCCTTTTGATTCATGGCAGCTTTGTAATCCTCATTATAATCAAAGAAGATATTCAGAAGTATTATTAACACGTTAGGGTTCATCCATATGCTTTTTCAGGGCATAGGATTCAAGATCTACATGGTGTCCAGTTTTTTGGGTTAGGGTTGGTTATATAAATGAAGATAAATAACAGATACACTTGTATTACCTTACACAGCTGAACAACAACACATGCCACATCCTCCAAAAGGGTCAGATTCAGTTCAATCCAGGCCTGGAATTTCGTCATTTTAGGGGCAAGGCCATTTGGCCTTTTGTGTTGTCAATTTTTTGAGGGCATAAAGGCCAAAAGCCAGGGCACCAAGGCCATAAATTAAAACAATGATTTTACATTCTTTCTTGATCAAGGAAAATTATTGAAGAAATAAAATGAACTAAACAGATGATAAAGAAAACATTTGACTTTTATTTTTAAAAGTAGCACTCAGAGATGTCAGAGATCTGAAATATTAAATTCAAAGTAAATTTTCAGAACACAAACACTATTACACCAGTGTTTCCCAAAAATTTTAAGAGACTATGGTGGTTGGACCTCAGTCTGACCCTCTAGGGGGGTCTGGTGGCACATTTTTAAGTCAAATGCATCATTCTGGTTTCACTCTGCACCTCTCCCTCCGTTGCTTGCTTGACATAGTTATTACTGGGGGTAAATAGATAAAAGCAAATGTCAATGTTGTAATGACACCAAAGACATTGAGATAAAATCTCTTACAATGGTGATCTGTCCAAGACGGCAGCAGTTACACGTCGGTTAAACAGCAAACAGAAACATAGTAACAAAACAGCTCTAACAGCCTAGATTTAAAAAATGGCTATGAGGAGGCAGCACACATCAACCAACTGTAACTTACCCAAGTAGCAAAACCATAAAAACACAACATTACACATAACGGCAGGAGCAAGAAATAGTAAGGACATCCATGACCTTACGCTTAAAGATTGACAAAGGAAAAACTTGACAGCAAGCTAGCGTTTGTTACAGGCTATAGTCGGTACTCGGCACTTTAAAAGAGGGTCAACGTTGTAACGATAATGTTACTGTACAGCAATGGGTTTTTAACGTTAACTAACTTATATGTTGAATTTCCTATGTTATTCGTTTGTTTATTTATCAAACAGCCTTACCTCAGTCCAGCAACTTTTTCCCCTCTTTTCAGTGAAGAGTCAACGTCACAGCCTTACGGACGCGGACACAAGTGGGTGGGGTGGGGGGTGTGTTTGATTAAGTCTCCTGGTTGGGTGGTGATAGATTGGTGTCAAACTGTCATCATAGCCCGTCCGAGCGGTTCATGCCGGGCTTGAATCAAACCCACCATTGATGATGTATTTTTTTCTCAAAAGACGCCAGTGTTGAAGCCGTGTTGACAGAAAAGAGGCAGACTACAAAACCGCAAAATTAACTGAGGCGGGGCATCAAGGCCACTGTGGCCTTACGGCAGATATTTTTTTCAAGGGCACAAGGCCAAATTGAGAGGGCACGAGGGCCATGGCCCTCGTGGCCCTCGTGAAATTTCTGCCCTGGTTCAATCAACATCTCTTTGACTATTTGCTTAGGAAGGAGATGACGTGTAGCAAGATGCCGCCCTCTAGCAATTTTAAAAGAAACTTGCATTTACATTCCAGATCAGAATTTATATGCCAGATGTAGTAAGCGGCAAGATGTTTAAAACTTCATGGAAAGAGAGCTAAATAAATCACCTAATAACAAAGAATGCACAACTGGTGTCAAGGCCAATCCACAGAAAACAATGGCTTAAAATAAATATACACATACACAAATTCCCAAGTCTGGATTCAAACTGTTATGTGCTAGCATTATCATTAGAGTGCAGCCACCTTCTGTGGTACCCCATTGCATACCTGTGATTAGGGTTGCATGATTATGGCCAAAATGATAATCACGATTATTTTCATCAATATTGAGATCACAATTATTTTTTTTAAATTTTAACCAAAACAAACTTTATTGTCACATACAGTAGGCTCGTTATAACTGCTTTCACAACCATATGGTGCTACATTCCTGCTAATGTACCAATATGTGCATCAAAATAATCACCAAAATTCAATGCTTTTCCTTAAAGAATAAATAAAACAAAGAAAACTGCATATGACCTGTTCTTGTTTGTGTGACTTGCCTTGAAGCCAAAATGCTTCCACACAATGGAAGGCGATCCAAGTCCCTCGGCCTCGCCCTCTGCTACATTAGACTTTTTTTTTTTTTTTTTGTTAAGATAGTTTATTGCCTTCTGACCAGCGACTGCTATCTACTGTGGAGCTTTCCCCATGTTTGCTGCTACTCTGTCAGTGACTGTCGACTAGTAATACATCTAGAAACTGAGCTGCGCGGTGGTACAGGGAACAATTCTGATTGGCTCATGGAGGCACGTCATCAGACAGTTGTTTACGGAGCGCCAGAGGCTTAAAGAGAGAGCGTTTTCTCTGTCACTCTGGGGAGTGCTACATTGACTTTGGGAAAAAAAACCTATGATACAGAGCGTTCTATGAACAGAATGACGCATTTTAAATCACTTGATCACGCGAATTTGATCGTGGGAAGCCAAAATTGTGATCGTGATTAAAATTTGATTAATTTTGCAGCCCTATCTGTGATGGTCTCTACACGTATATATTTTGTTAACTGTTTAACACATGGTTATGGTTGAGATGATACACCCTTGTTATCTTGGCATAGTCATAACACAGCCAGATTCTCCCAAAGCACATCTGAAAGTAGCAAAATACAGATGTTGTATTGACAGGGTGTTTGTCCACCAGGTGAAGCTCATTAGAAGCTGTTGATGCAGCAGGACAGTGGTGCTAAACATTTAAGTAAAGTCACTCCAGAATGACCCGTATTTTCCCATAGTTACTGCCAACTAAGGTACATTTCGCCTTACCTGACATCGTGCAGTCTTCACTATCCTGCTGTTTCCCTCAGCTTCTGACAGACAATGACATAGAGAGCAGTAGAAATAGGCATCATAAATAAAAACTTATTATTCTCCAATCCTTTAATCTCACTTCCTGTTGCTCTTTTTTTTTAGACATCTGCTCCCTGTGAGTTCTTTTCTAAATTTTGGGTGCTCCACTCCCCCCCCCCCCCAACATTTTTCAGTGAATTGCATTCCTTTCCTATTTTTGATATCTCTAATCATCCTCTCCTCCATTACCTATTCCCTCAATGTGTCTCCCTCTCTTCAGGCTCATCAGCAGAGCAGGAAGGCAGACCGTTTAGTAGCTGCTGGAAAGTATGAAGAGGCCATGTTCTGCCATGGAAAAGCAGCAGGTTGGTTTCAGGACGCTTTTTTCAACTTTGAGTATACTTGCTCGAAAACAGAAACAGTATTTCACCTGGACTACATGTCAATACTGTTTTCTTAGGAGAAATCAGACTGCTGCCCAGTGCACTCCTTGTTATGAACCCTTCATGTGTGTGTAACCAGATGTATGTACGTGTAAGAGGGAAAAGCTGCTCTCCCCATCTGCAGATAGAGTGTCTAGCTTTTGCAACACTGACTACTGTATGAAAGCAGGGTTTAAAATCAGCACCCGCCACTCGCCAAATGTGGGTAAAAATACGTTTTGGCGGATAAAATAATTAGGCTTACTTGCCATTGCCTCATGCTTGCTTCACTAATAAATGATTACTGTTTTACACAATAAAACACACAAAGACTACAACTGGTGTGATCACACATTGGGATTAATAACAAACAAGGACATGTTCGGGGTGTCTTTATCTATAGTTCCCAGTTAGAACAGTCCTATACTTAGTTAATACATAATATGCGTATTTTTACTCTGAGCTAAATTGTTAAGAAGCCTAAGAAGTTATGAATGATATAGCTCCTAAACACTTTTTCCTCTCTCCTCCACTCATCATTGATCACTTTGAGGCTGATTTAAACGATTGTAATGTGTTGATTCATGGATCTTTATATGGTGAAAAAATTACTATTTTTAATGTGTATGTTGCTCCTGATATAAATTCATGCATTTTTACTAGTATGACTGACTTATTGGTTAAATACAGCTGACCATTTACGATTGTGGGCGGTGATTGGAACTGTGTAATGGACAGTATATTAGACAGGAACCCAGGTTTGAATACAACTAAGATTCTAGACAAAGAGCCCTGCAGTAAATGTTAGATGAGGTTGATGTTGTAGATATTTGGAGGTTAATGCACCCATATGATAGAGATTACACATTTTTCTCTAATCCAGATACAATGTATTCTAGAATTGATTTCTTTTTGGTTTCTAAAGTATGTACAGAACTTGTATCAAGTAGCAGTATTGGGAACATTTATATATCGGATCACACCCCAATTTCAATAGAGATTGTTATTACCAAGTCTAATAAACACCAACATTCCTGGCAGTGTAATAGATCAATACTGTCAGACCCTGAATTTTGTGATATGGCAAAAATTAAACTTCTGGAATTTTTAGAAATAAATGATAATGGGGAAACTGATCCATCAAACCTATGGGAAACTACAAAAACTTATTTGAGGGGCATGATGAAATCGTATTGTACCGTCATAAAGAAGAAAATAATTAAGACTAGAATTAAAGATGCAAGATGCTGAATCAGAACATAAATTAACCTTGTCTAAAGGAAGCTGGAACGAAGTATTAATTGCTAGATCTGCACTTAACATGTTGCAATCTCAAAAATCAGAAAAGGCCCTATTCATGCAGAATTACAAGAGGTATGAATATGGAAATAAATTAGGAAAGTATTTAGCCAACTTAATTAATAACAAAAAATCCAGCAATGTAATCTCAAAATTGAAAGATAAAAATGGTAAATTAGTTTATACATCTTCTGAAATTTCAAATGTCCTCAAAGAATTTTATTGCGCACTATATAAATCAGAGAATGAGGGAATTAGGAATTTGCTTGACACTGAAATTACACCTGAACAAGTTGAAAAAACTATCCTACATTTAAAAAATGGCAAGGTTTGTGGTCCAGATGGCTTTCCATCTGAAGTACATTAATCCTTTAAATAATTTTTTATACCTATATTAACAAAAATGTTCAGGCATTCTTTTCAAACTAGAAAACTACCTAAAACAAAATGCAGCTGGCCACTATCAAGATAATACCTAAAGAACAAAAAGACCCAGAGATTCCTTTCTCGTATAGACCATTATCAATTCAAAATATAGATTCTAAAATATTGGCGAATATTTTGGCAACTCATCTTAATTTAGTTTGGCCTAAGTCAGTGGCTGCAGATCAAACTGGTTTTGTTCAAAACCACCATTCTTATTCAAATATTCAACGATTCCTGGGCATCATGCAGTACACAATATATAACAACAATAATGCAGGAACAGTTGCACTTTATGCTGAAAAAGCTTTCTATCGAGTAGAATGGAATTATTTATTTAGAACGTTCCATGAATTTTGCTTTGGGGATATTTTTATTGATTGGGTTAAATTGCTTTATGCATCTCCAAAAGCTGCTGTATCTGTTAATGGTTTGACCTCCCAGATATTTTCTCTAGAGAGAGGCACAAAATAAGGCTGTCCCCTGTCTCCTCTATTGTTTGCTTTGATTATAGAGCCTTTAGCTGAATCTATAAGAGTAGACGAGCAGGTGAAGGGCATTCAAACAAATACCAGAATACACAAAATCTCATTATATGCAGATGATGTCCTTTTATTTATAAACGATCCTTCTAAATCCATACCAGCTTTAATAAAGATTATTGATGAATTTAGTATGTTTTCTGGATATAAAATAAATTATGATAAGTCTATAGCCTTACCTCTTGGAAAGAGCAGCAGTTGTGGTTTCTCAGAATATCTGCCTTTTAAGGTGACTAATAATGGGTTTAAATATCTCGGCATTTTCTTTCCGCTCAAGCTTTCTGATTTAACTAAATTTAACATTTTACCCATAGTTACTCAAATTAATTCAGATCTTCAAAGATGGATGAATTTACCAGTTTCCTTATTAGGTCGGATTGCAATCATCAAAATGAATGTTTTGCCACGATTACTGTATCCAATTCAGATGCTACCTACCCATATTCTGTTAAAATTGTTTAATTTAATACACAGTGCAATTCGTAGATTTGTTTGGAAAAATAAGCACCCTAGGCTGAAGTTACAAAAGCTCCAATCTCCCATAAAAAAGGAGGGATTAGCTTTACCTAATTTAAAGTACTATCACTGGGCCTCACAGCTAAGATTCATCACAGACTGGATAAAAGACAGTCAGTTTTCCTTTACAGACATGGAAAGTATAGGCCTAGATAACATATCAATGTCAGACCTTCCTTTTGTATGTTTCCGAAAGTTACAAATGAAGATGAATGACAATTTTATAGCTACAAATATTTGCAAGTCGCTGAGTAGCAAATATAAATTCTTTGGAGTTAGTCAATATTCATTTTTAGCGCCCATTGTTAATAACCCTGATTTTGAATATGCTCATGAAGATTTAGGTTTTAGAGATTGGAAGGCTGCTGGTATCAGGAAAACTCATGATATGTATCTGGGCGATGCACTAAAGTCTTTTCAGTCAACAAAGACTTTTGTTTAGTTCACTCAACTACAAGATGAGTTCAGTCTTAGGAGTTATCTAAATTCATTTCAGTATTGTAAAAGTGGCTGTAAACTGAATACTTTTGATAGTCTCATTATGAAAGCCGCAACAATCAATAAAAAGTGATTATTTATATATATGACCAATTGCTTATGAATGAGAAGACTACAACGAATATTAAAAACAGCTGGGAAAAAGACTTTGGTGCTCACCAAGATGACCAGACCTGGTGCAAACGTTTGTACAATGCCAAGAAGATTACTAGATCTGATAAATCTCATGAAACACAATACAAGATAATTAATAAACTGCATGTGACCCCAGAAGTACGTAGTAAATATGATGATTTATGTCCTGCAGCATGCAAGAAATGCAACAACTAGGCACTTGTTTTCATTTAATGTGGAAAAAACTATGCACCCTTGGTATCAGCCCCTTGTCTAGGCATAATGTAAAACTGTTAAATATTATGTTGTATGCTGCAAGTCTTTCTATTCTTCACATATGGCTTGATGTAAACCCACCTGCCTCATCAATTTGGTATGATAAACTGTTATCAATTATTCCTTATGAAAGGAACCTTAGAAGAGTTTGCTAAAGAGTGGTGCCCATTTAACAGCTATTTTGGTTATGAGTGGACAACAGTAGTGGGTATTGGATTAGATGGAACTTAGGTTATTTATCACAAATCCTCCCTCTTTAATTGAAATTTTTTTTTGTTGTTTTTAATGCGTTACTTATTTTATATGATGTTATGTATGTTGTATGTTAGGACAGCAGCTATACATTTAGCTTGCTCATGTGTATCTTGCTCAACAGATGAGATTTGTTTTGGCTGTTTGGAATAAAATAAAATAAAAAGTGAAAAAAAAAAAAAAAAGAACAGTCCTATAAAACAGGGGCATCCTTCTCTATCCTTTTTCTGAGAGCACCTGCTCTCCTAAAATTCCTAACATGTCTAACTGGCATTGTTGTGGCAGATTATTGTTTGTTGCGCTTTTTTATATAATTACCTGCACCATTTTAAAAGATGTAGATATTCTTGCGGAAATTCTCTGCTGCTTGTGAAGAATGAAATAGAGACTTCTAGCGGCCGTCAAGTTTTTATTTTCTTTGCAAAGAAAAGGTCGATCATCACACGACTGGTAAAAATTAAGAAAGACCCCAAGCATGAGGAGAGCTAAACATTTATACTTTAGGAATGCCCCCCAACCCAAAGGTGTGTTTTCACACTCTCTGGTCTGCTATAGGTGTCGGTGCCGACTCCCTGGGGTATGGTCCACACCGGAGGTATCCTGCAGGGTTTTGTATGTTGGTGTTAGAAGGTCTAAACATCAACAATTAAAAACCCAAAAGGATCTGACATCCTGGTGAGGAAAAGGGAATTGGGGTATCCCAAGTAGATCAAATGTAAGGAACTGAAATTACCATTACAATATTCATACTGTACTTGCTCCAAGACCTCTACTGCTGAGAAAGTTTACCGATGCTTTTCATTGTAAGCTGCTTTGGATAATAGCATAAAATAAATGAATGAATATTAATGCTATCTGGCACACTCCTGATGTTGATACTTGGCAATAGTGTATTGATAACGTAACAAGAAGGTGGAATATAATTTTGCATTGATATTTTGTCAACCTAAGCCTGTGCTTTCTCCCAAATCTTGGCTGGGGAACCTGCTTTAGGATTCTCATTATTGGGAGTGCTGATGGTTGAGTGGTTAGCAAGTGTGCCATGTAATTGCAGCATCCCGGGTTTATGCTGCAGGTCATTCCTCTCTACCTGTTTCCTGTTGGCCTCTCTTCCAATTACTGCCTGAAATAAAGGCATATAAAGTCCAATCATTTAGTACTTCTGCCAAAACTTGTACCAAGCTTTGTGAGCTGACTTTGTCTAATCCTGTCTGCCTTGTGTTCGTCACTAACTTTCTGGGAGAAGCAGCATGGGAAATCACATCTCCATGAGCACAGGGCCACAAGTCCTCCTGTACCATCTTTCCGGTTTTCAGAAGACATTACCATCATTTGTCTGTTTCAGGATGTACAGACAAATTGACCTTTGGTAACAGCCTGGGACGAAACACTCCATGCATTGTGGTGCTGGAGTAAAAAACAACACAGCAAACAGTGTTTTGCTGTCTAAATACCAAGGTGTATTGCTCAAAGTACTGATGCAGATTATAATGTCATCCACTGTGTGAGTTGTACTATGTATTGTGCAGTCTTTATTGTTTGCCTATTTGTAAATAATGGCATAGTTCACTTGCATTAGAAATGAAAGTCTGTCAAGTTTTTGGGTTCATTAAGGTGCTCAATTCCATCTGTCTCTCCCACAGAACTTTTGACAGACGCAATGAAGACAACAGAGTGTGAGCGGGTAAGATTCTTCTATGTGCGTGCGTGCGTGTTGTCATTGACTTCCATTCAGGCTTTTATTTCGACTGATCTTGCTAAGGCAAAACCTTAGCTTTTGAAAGGCAAACATGAGTCTGAATATGTATATCCCCAGGGCAAGATTATAATCTCTCTAACGACTCCCAAATTTATTCACCTTGTGAAGAGACCACACAGCTCCATCTCAACCCTTTGCAAACAAAAATATTAAGAGATAATAAAGTTTGAATATTCAGCATTTAACTTAATTTGACCCCCCCTGCCCTTGAGCTTCTATTTATCAAAGGAGCAACAAACAACTATGTGACTTTAGATCTGTATCCATTGTCTATGCTAGTGTTGGAGTTAATGCTGTGAGTGCTGGGGCTGGTGTTGATACTTGTGTCTCTAGGCTCGTCTGTCCATAGAGCTGCAGAGGGACAGTCATATCAAACAGCAGCGGCTCATCCAAGAGCGCTGGAAGAGAGAAGCTCGTCGTGAGGCAACAAAGGCCCGACCTGGACCAGTGCAGCCTTCCAGCAACCCAGCCCTTGTCACCCAAACCCAGGCCATAGGCCAGCTCCTGCCCCATAGCTCACAAGGCCTTTCAGCCACAGAGTGTGGAGGAATCAGAGAGAGAGAGTATGACACTTTACTATACCAGCTTCAGACTCGGCAGATTGGAGGCTGCCAGCCTTTGACTCCACCGTGCGCAGGATCTAAGACCACCAAAGATGACAAAACTCGCCTGGAAGAACAACAGACCACCATCGAGGACCTGCGGCGCCTGGTTGATCACCTGATGAATGAAAACCAGCGTCTGGTGGCTCAGAATGAGCAGCTGCAATCCGAAAACAACCGGTTGCGCTCTGAAGCGGTTGAAGCAGCAGACTTTGTGGAGCGTTCAGAGCTCTGGGTGCTCCCGCAAGCAGGCGCTTCTATGGGAACAGGGGTTGGGCAGGAGAGGAAAAGCACAGGGAAAGGGAAGGAGATTGCTATCCCTCAGCTGCCCCCACTGGAGATGCCAGCTCAGGAAGACCTGTGTCTGGATGACCTGCCTCCCCTAGAGCTGCCGGAGGACATCCAGAATGAACTACAGGAGCTATTGGACAGGGATAAACTGTGATAAGGCCAATGCCACTCTCGCACACACAGTCACACACAGTCACAGGGTTCAGCCAGTATGGCTTGTGAGATCTGATGCCTCAATTGCATACAGGTCTAATCAGGCAGATTAAGTGATAACTCCTGCCGAAAGGATACAAAGACAAAGGTATAGTACATCCAGAAATAATGTCAGTTGGAACTTCAACAATACAGCAACCTTCAAGAATAACTAAAGTTTTCATAAACACGATTTTTACATAGCATGTGAAAGGATATTCTTGGACATAAAAATTCTTACAGTCTTCCTCTGCATCATCACATCAAGCTCTATGTTTTTGTCATACCATGACTTGCAGGTGATTTGAGTGTTTTATTGTGAAATATGTGGATTTATCATATGTCCTGCAGAGTATCTGAAAAAAAAAAAGCCATAAAATAAGTGTTCTGAAGCTAAATGATAGTCATGTTATCCCAAATTCCAATATTTGTTCTTTCTGTCATGGATGTGTAGGTTTCAGTGTTGTTGTAGTTAGTTTATTAGTGGGAAATTATTTTTAAGAGGAATATTTAGTATAATTTTTATTAATTCAGTGTAGTAAGTAAGTATTAAATAAATAAACAGTATATTATTTGTCTTTATATGGCTTTTTTTGGTAATATGTGTTATTACAAACCTAAGTTTGATTTTTCCAAAATTTTTTTCTGACCTCTGCAGCAGAACCTCAGACAGAAGTTTGGTTTTCCTTATTGTCTTATGTTTTCTTTTGCTTGTAAAGAAAGAAGGAAAAAACGCTGCCTGAAATTTTATAGAATGAAATATCCTTTGTTAAAAGACACAATTAGTGTATAGTCTTTGAATCAGCGTTCCTCCAAGCATCCTGAAGATTTGTGCCCCATCACAGGAGCATTTGGTTTCAGAACACCTAGTACACCTCACCAGTGGCAGTACATATGTCTAAGTTACAGTCTGCATCTTAGGATTCCTTACCTCTCCTAGTGTCCTCGTATGTCATGGAAAATCTTGGGAAGAAGAAGCATCCTCACATTTCATGCTTGTTACATTTTCATATAAATCTTCCTTTTAGGGTATCGTCAGAAGTGCTTGGTGCACTGTCTGCAATATTGATGTAACTTTCTGCACAAACAGGTCAGGATTATGTGACTGTCTGACTCAGTCTCAGAGCATATTGCTGTTGTTGAGGATAAACTACAGTTCTACCTTTTATTATGTTGAAGTAGATTTTAAATAAACATATATAGATGTTTATACATCTATATATGTATGCGTGCGCAGAATAAACACTGATTTTCATGCATATTTGTAGTTTTATACAACAACAGCAATATTCAGATATGTTCCTCCAAATTAACACACGTTGTGTCCTGTTTCTTGCAGGAGCAGGGTGTTTGTTGTTTATGGCTTTCATGATAGAGTCCAATGAAAAAGACTAACATGGAAATGCTTCGGCCTATTGACTACAAGTCATAGGTACTTGCCGACCGTTTTCCAAAAGCTAATGTTTGCTGATTAACGTGTTTTTTCATCCAATCAGTGAAAATATAATTACACTAGAGTTACACAGTGCCTTGCCTGTGGTGGTACAGTTATAGGGGCATACCAATTGGTATTATCACTGGTGGCAATAAATACACATTCTGTAGGAAAAAAACATTCAGAAATTTAAAGCTTGAAGTTAAATGGACTAAAACATTGGAATGGTTTTTGTAAAGCAGAATTAATCAAGTGTTCGTCACTAGAGGGCTAAATAATTCCAGGAGAATTTCCAGCAGACAGTCACATTCATTTGGAGTCTGGTTGTCTTTTCAGCTTTTTCAGTTACTTGTTGCTCTGTTTTTCAGCTCTGGCTCTTTAGCTGCTCTCTGACTTCGTATAACATGTAGTGAGCAGTTAGCTACTGCATGTCTTCACAGACCGTTCTGAACAACTGTGCAGTAAAACCAGAACAATAAGCTGGAAAAGGCTGACACGCTCCGTGGGCCTGAAAAGTTGGTGACAGTTCTTTGGTTTCATCATTTTAGTCATGCGATTGATCAAGGAATTAAGTCTTGGTGAGTGCAGCTTCAGCTGAACTACATCTATATTCAATCAGTAGCATTGAGACAGCTGGAGAAAGCTCACTCGTCCATTCCATGAATGATCCAAAGAAAATCTGGCTGCTTGTTGACTGCCTCTTGCAGTTGAATGCATGTGAGAAACACACAGGCAGTGATGCATAATATTGCAGAACTGGTTGCAAACAGGACACATGCTGCACATTTACTTATAGATCCACATATTCATTAATAAAATACTTGCATAGAGTTCCTGTTAGTGAGGATTGTAGTAGGACTGACTGTAATATTGACATGTGGACACCTTTAGAAAATTATGACATAAAGATAAGCTAAATTATTTTCATCACAGTAGCTCATGATATGCTGTTGGAAGCTTTGGCAGGATGTGATGACCTGCTGCATATTTGTTTCATCATTGATATGATGTTTTACAGTGGAATGTTTAACTGGTCATGATGTGTTAAATGTATAAGGTACATGAAAAGTCCTTGAATTTAAATATATTCATTCATTCATTTTCTACTGCTAATCCATTTCCGGGTCACAGGGGGTGCTAGAGCCAATCCCAGCTCACACTGGGCGAGGGCGGGGTACACCCTGGACAGGTCGCCAGTCCATCCAGGGCCAGCACACAAAGACAGACAGAGACAAACAACCACTCACACTCACACTCAGACCTACGGACAATTTAGAGTCACCAATTAACCTAAACATGCATTTCTTTGGACGGTGGGAGGAAACCAGAGTACCTGGAGGGGAACCCACGCAGGCACGTGGAGAACATATAAACTCTGCACAGACAGCCTTCTTGTTGTGGGGCAGCAGCCATAACCACTATGCCGCCGTCTTGCCCAAATTTAAATATATGAATAACTAAAATCATCCACTGCTCAAGTGAGCCAAGTCTCAATTGCAATCAAAGAACAGAGGACAGACTGAAGGCCTCAACTCCCGACTGGCTGGCTTGCATTAATCACAGTAGCCGAAACAGCTTCAGCAGCTCTTCAAACCCAACCCGTGCCTTGGACAACTGTTCTCTGGTGGGATTCTTATCTCTGGATTGTTAGATCCAGATCTTTAAAAGCAGTTTTCTTAGACCTGCATCTGATGCTATGGTTGTTCATTCAGTCACACTGGTAAACTGTGATTGAAAGCACATTCTGCTCTTGCCGGGTTTAAGACTATAAGTGGACTGATCATGTTGAACATTGGCTGTGAGAACTGAGTTCTTGTGTAAATGCTGATGGCTCCTGTGTGTTGTATGAGTGTTAGTTGTCGAGGGTTTGACTGATATTGTGATTTGAAGGCCAGTTCAGGTATCTATACCTACTGTAACTACATTACTTGTGCTTTGATTTATGGTTCATTCAGCATCTCATGCTGATATTCACAAGAAGAATAAAATGTTGGATCCCCAAAAGTAGAAGTGCTCAGTGTTTTCTGGAATAAAATTGTGGTTTTTTCTATGGCAGTAATGGTGTCTAACTTTGGGGGCAGGGATACCACTGAAACAACACTATTTGGTTTTAATCAGACGCTATCAGAACAAAGACTTGGGAAGCCTTGAAGGGCAAGTGAAACCTTTTTAAGTAGGATCATTTAACATAATTTCAGAAAACTTTTTTTTTTGTTTTTGTTTTTATTTTTTGTGGAGAAAACCTCAAGAGTTACCACCTTAAGTGATTCTTTTATTTTCTTTTTCTGAAGAATTTGTTTTAAATGGCTAGTTTTTGTTTTACAGATGAAAAAAAACTTCTGCAATAGAAAATATTTTACTTCACTTCCACTTCCATAAAAGACAAAAGATTTTAATCTGACTAGTATTGCAGGATCTGCTGCTAACATCTTGATCCAGATACAACAGTTCACCTTCAGAGGTCTAGAGGAGTCCAAGCTTCCCTGAGTCACAGCTGCTTTGGCACCAAAAGGGGAACTTACACAATATTAGGCAGGTGTTCATGATGTTATGGCTGATCAGTGTATCAAACATGAAAAATCTTGGCATAATATCGCTCTTGTCCAGATACACTTGTACTGGCAGAATTTTTGGTCATGTACTGTTTACTTTTCCCCTCTTTCCTACTGTCTATGTAGTCAAATGTCTCACTTGCTGTTTATAGTCAATCAGATAACTAGCTAGTGTTGCTGTTTGCTTCCTAAAGAAGGATGCTGAGATCACTTTTCGTATCAGTTCATTATGTACGTCAGGTGTTGTCCAAAGCTTGATTTAATTGTCAAGGAAATCCTCTCACACTCAGGATGTTTGTCACCTCAGCAAACTTTCCTGATTGAGACACAGTTCCAGGTTTGACATTAGTGGCCTGCTGAGCTTTTTCAAATACCCTGCATCTGAAAGGTCCAGCTGGACACCTGCACCATGAAGCGGGATGTGGAGCTACCCACAGGTAAGATCAGGTTACATCTTGGGTTTTCAATTCAATGAGGCTGGATACTTCTTCCCGGGATATATCACCGTATGGCTAACCTGCTCCAAAGCAGCTAATGTTGGAGATAAAGATCACTGAGGATAAAGACAAAAACACTAAGAGCGCAGACTGTCTGTCATTACTCTACTTTCACTCAGGAGAACTTGATGCAGGGACCTAAACCAGAACAATGGAGTTCATCCACTGGTGAGGTTTGTTATTTCCCAGGACCCTTAACATCTCAGGCCAACAGAGAGCTTTATGATACAGCAGGAAGTTAGACACCAGAATCAGAAATACTTTATTAATACCCATGGGAAATTAAATTTTTTACTTTGGTATAACCATCCATCCATCCATCCATCCATCTTCCGGGTCACGGGGAGTGCTGGAGCCAATCCCAGCTCACATTGGGTGAGGGCGGGTACACCCTGGACAGGTCACCAGCCCATCACAGGGCCAACACACAGAGACAGACAAACAACCAATCATACTCACACTCAGACCTACGGACAATTTAGAGTTACCAATGAACCTAAACATGCATGTCTTTGGATGGTGGGAGGAAACCCACGCAGGCACAGGGAGAACTCCGCAGGCCAGAGGCTGGGAACTGAACCTGTGACCTTCTTTTTGTAGCGCAGCACTATGCCACCGTGCTGCCCCGGTGTAACCATATAGAGTAAAACAGAAATTTTACAAAAGTATACAAACATTCATATAAATGTTATATAATATATATCTATAATCTATATGTAATATAGATGGATACAAATACACAGGCCTAATAATGTTAAGTACAAGGTGAGAGATAATTAAGGTGAGTGGGCCATGAAAAGTAAATAAATGGTGGATATAGTTGGAAAATATTACTACAATTTGTTAATGTTTCAACAAATGAATCTGTGCTATTAAGCAGCTGATTAAGAAGCAGGATCATCAAAGCTAAAGGGTTTTTTGGTTTCTTTTGCCTAACATTTCCATTATTGCTCTACAATTACACAAGCACTGAAAATGATAACGCAACAGAACAAATGAACTTTATTTTTTGCCGTCACTTTGAGGGACAGCCTTTATTTTATTGAATTTCAAATCCAGAAAATCACACACCAGATATTTTACCTACACACATTCAACAGCCCAGCCAGCACCTTTGGTATCATTAGTCACATTATGACATCACCTAGTTTGTCTTATTTCTTCACCTTGGTATGAACCAGAATTTTGTTTTTTTTTCAGGTAGAAAAAGTTTGCTGTATATGAAACAAATTCAAATAAAGTGTGATGTGGAGGAAAGTGCTGACTCCACCAACAAAAGCAGAGAACACACTGCACTCACAAATGTAGACATCCACACAAATGGCACACAAAATATATATGTAACACAGAACTCTGCAGCTGTACTGAAAGACTAGGTTTGCATTTGTCAGTTCTCAAATCCAGGGCTGACACTTTTCTGAAGGTTAGAAGGAATTCAAACTAATAAATGTGAACAACCCAATGGTGCAGTAAAGGTAATTATATTCTGAGGATGTTGTTAGTGTCCTGAGAATGAATGTGTTTCTGGTGCCTCTTCTGCCTCTTAACTTAAAGTCAACAAACTGCCTCATATATGTTTTGTTGTTGATAGGTCTTTTTATTATTTTGCATGAACAAATCTAACAAATCTAACTGCAGCCACACTCTGTCTCGCATGAGTGCATGATTCTATCTGATGAGCACAGCTCTTCTCTGTAGTGTTCTCTTCCAACACAGTGACAGGCCTTCAGGATCCAAAGGTTAAATATATATACATTGAATTTGCTGTAATTGTTCCACACACAAACTGGGAAGAACGTTTTCCCACTGAGATTCAATTCAAGTGGAGGAAGACAAATCACAGTTCTCATTCACTGACTTTGCAATCATGCTTATCCTAGAAGAAATCAATGATTCAATTTTTTCCTTTCATATTAGTTTCTAAGAACACAATGTAAGAGTTTCTCTTTAGGAAGAGTTCTTCAGTGGAATGGCGACAGATTAAAGGAACATTTCTGCTGGACAAGAATAAACTTTCTCTCTCTACACCTATCTTTCCACACCACAGCAACCTGTGTAGCAATGACTTTAGCACTACAGGACAAATCTCAGTCAAACCTTAGAAGTAATGAGAATCTTTAAATTCACTCTGTGCTGCGCTGTACTTCCAAAGCAAATTAAAATGAGATGACAAGCAATGACAGCACTGGTTAAAAAATATGAGGTACATACACAAAAAAGGTGATTAAAATACAAAAGGCTCAAGGAAGAAAGAATAAAATCAAATAAAATAGAATTCAAAAGATGATTTCAACTTAAAATAAAAAAAGCTGGAAATGTACAGCCAAGGATATCATGAAAAACATGCTAAAAGTCACACTAGGAAAATGACAGACCAAGAATACTGACAAACTTCTGGGTCTTCACACGAAGGAATGATTTTGTTTCATCCATTTGGATCCCTCTTCCCTTTCTTCCTCTTTGCAGTGTGGACTGTCGTCTGATGCCAATAATGACAATGTTGATCTGCTGGTGTTTATAGGATTGCGTCAAAGCAGGTTCAGTTAAGTTCAGCAGTGAAGTCAGAACAGCTGATGTCCCTCGGAGACTCAAGCACTTATATTATCACCACGGTGCCATGGAATGTTGCAAGTGTCTGCGGCTAAAGGTACACTAAGCCATACAGAGCTAACAGACTCAAGCCCTAGTGTCATTGATAAAAAAAAAAAAAAAAACCTTTACAGACAGCATACTTCAATGGCAATTAAATAATTCAATGAAGTGGGCCAGATCGTTTATAAGCCAATAAAGAAAATAAACTTTAGGTTGCTAGGTTTTTAAAAATATCTTTGGCTTATTATGTTTGCTGGTAAAAATAAGTTAAGATGGTAATCTTTATTAAGTCCTATAATAATCCGCTGGGAGACTCCCTGATACATTTGTTGAGAAGAATAAGGCCCAAAAGAGGAACCAAATATGTTGGAAGATGGAAAAAGAAAAGCTGTTTTAGGTTTTGGTTTTTTTTTTTAACCCAGCAACCCAGAAATGTTCTCATTTATAACTTATAAGTGGGCTTAAAACATCAGTTAATAACTCTATTAATAGTCTAGCCATTAGTTAGTTTATGAAACCTCTTCACCAATGATTTGTTGAAAGTGGTACCACAAACAAATGGATGTAAAATCTAAAAACCCAGATATATAACACTCCCAAACACATAAAAGACTGATGAAACAAACAAGATCACGAAAAAACATAATTATCATTATCTGAGTGATCAACATGACACTGACAGGAAAATATCAGTGTCTGCATTAGGATGAAATGGGTAATAAATATGCCAGCAGAGATTAAAGAGTCAGGGAGAGAAGAGCTGGAATGCAAATGATACCAGCTCGAGGGCCCTCTGCTCTGTGTATGAGCATGTATTTTCATATTCCATAATTAACAGAGCCAAGTGTTGGTCTCTTTTTGCCTTTAATCTTCAGAGATCCATAACGAGCCTGGAGACAAAATATTGTGAGTTAAACACTCAGAATGTTTCATGTGTCAAAATGTTTTTTACATTCCTAGAGTTTCTACACTGTACAGCTGATTTCAAAAGAAATGTACACATTATGCAGATAAACAAACTCCTGAGCAACTTCTCTGTTCGTCTTTCCCCAGACCAGTTTCCCATGTTCATTCCAATTTAATTTCTCATATAATTACAGACGCTCGTTGCCATCTGAACAGATGTTTTCACATAGGTCAGATCAGGACACTCACATCTTTGCGGACCCTGGATCGAGAGATTTTGACACTCTGTGATCGTCTTAGTCCCTTCTGGCTGACAGCCTCATCCTCAGAGAAGGTCGGATCAGCCTCTTCATCCGTCCTTTCATCCTGGTCATAAAAATACTCTGAAAAACACAAATACACATGCAAACATATCAGGAACACTCCAACAGGTTCAGATTTCTATTTTGTCTATATTAATACTTTAAATAGCACGTTTGGTTGTGCTGCTGAGCTGAGGTTAGGAGTCAAAATAACACTCTAATCACTTCAATCCATTACAGATTATTTAGGGTGTAAGAAAATGCACAATTGATCAAAAACATTTAATATTCAATAAAGTCAATGAAAAATTCTATACTTCTACTTCTTTTTTTTCTTTTTTTTTTAACAATTATTAGATTGTATTTATTATGATTATTATCAAAGTTTACTAGTTCACTATTTGGTCCACAACAAAAAGAAGAATAATAATCATTTTTGTCAGGATCTAGAAATGTCTTCTTTAGTCCAAACAAAAGCAGAGAGAAGCAGCAAAAATGAACCCTTATGAGTCGCATATCACACCAGCATGATGAAATCATGGGGCTGGTTCATCGCAGTGTGAAAACAAAGTCACCATCAAGAAAACTGCCATCAACTTTTCAAACAGAATATTAAGGTAAATTCAAAAGTATTCATAAAACACCTAATACATCCTAAGACTATTACCTTTTTAGCATTTTATCATTTCAGTTTATTGCGTTTTTGACCAAGTCCATGAAAGTGGTAAACACTGTAAACTAGCAATTCAGCAAGATGCTCATGAACACAAGAAACATTTAGAAAATACAAATATATCAGAATTGCAAATATGAAAAGTACAGTTCACAAGTGAATAGGCCTGTGTTCAGTTTTCAATTTTGTGCAGGCAGTGTAGAGAGCTGGATTAATGTAACCTAAATCTGAAATCATCTGATCCAGCAGAGGTCACTACATATTTACCAAACAGAAGTTTCTGCTGCTGTAGCTCCCTTCATAGAAACACAACAGTTAGGCAGTTATGTACAAAAACCATGTTTCACATTGCAGCAAACACTACCAATTGTTTTTCTTTTTTAACCTACAGTGGAAAGAAAAACTAACCCAATCCTCTGTACTGACCTATATTTAATGTATAAATGTATCTTAAAATATGGTCTGATCTTCTTCAGTTAAAAAAGCAACACAATAGGTTTAAAGTAGTTACACAAATTATTGGGTTGATTTTGTTCATATCGAATATAACATTCAAACATTCACAGTGTAAGTTGGAAGGACAGACTCAGCACTTCTCTTGCCTCCCTGAAAAATGTTGTGCTTTTCAGGGACAAGAAATTCTTATTTCTACGAGCTCATTACAAATCGTGGTCATAATCCCAGAAGCCTCTTTACAAACACGAAGTCTCCCGTCTAGTCAACCTGTTAAACCCACCCCTTTGGATTGTGAGCAATTTCTTGATTATTTCATTACAAATATGAAGTAAACACTTCACCACTGACTTCAAAGAGCCTGACTTTGACTCCTGCCTTCTGTCCACTCTAAATCATTTGAATGTGATTCCTCTGTCCAGCCTGGAACACACTATTGCACACACCAAGTCATCCACCTGTCTCTTAGATTGCATCCCAATCTGGTTTTAAAAACTGTGTTTGGCATGTCTGGTCAAGAGATTTTGGCTATAATAAACTGCTCTCTGTCAACTGGGAATTCCCTGTCTTATTTTAAACATGCTTTTATTTACCCCCTCTAAAGAGGCCCTTTCTCGATCCTTCTATTTTAAGTCATTTTAGAACCATCTCTGTGTTGCCGTTTTTATCCAAGATTTTGGAAAATACCGCGGCCACTGAGCTAATTACTTTATTAAATTATAACTTCTTTTTTTTTTTTAAGTTTCAGCCTGGTTTTTGCACCTTCCATAGCGCAAAAACCCCTCTGGTCATGGTTTCCAGCAATCTGCTGCTTACAGCCGATTCTGATCTGTACTAATCCACCTTTACCCCAGCTCAGCTTTCAATACAGTGGACTAAAATGTTTTACTCAGCTGTCTGAACCACAGCATAGGCATCTGTGATGTGGCACTGCACTGGTTCTTCTCTTATCTGTCTAATAGGTCCTTTAGGTCAAGCCCCCTCGTCATGTGCTGCCCTCTCTTGTGGTGTGCCCCAAGGGTCCATTTTTGGTCCCCTCTTTTTCACTATTGACATGTTACCCCTGAGACATATCATAGCTGCAGTATCAGTACTGATTTTCACCAGCGATATCTAATTCTATGTACTACTTAAACCTGGTAGCACAGATGGTTCAGACACTGCTCAGCATAACAGAAGTCAAAAACCAAGAATTTTCTCCAATACATGCAGAGGTGACAAAGGTTGTATAATCCTGCTTTCCGTCCAAGATTATTATTGATGATGTTATCATTTTTCTCTCCTTCGCCGTTTTGGCCCCCAAGTGCAAAGCATGTCCTCTTTTTAAATCTCTTCTTAAAACTCAGTTTCATCATATGGCCTTTTCTTAACTGCTGATTTTCTGTTTTTATGATTTCACCATGTGTTTATTGCATTATGGCATGTTTTTGGTTTTATTTTTAGTTTTTTTTTTCATTTGTAACTGTGTGTTTTGAATGGGGCTGTACAAAGTTGTTGTTATTATTGTAGCCATTGTCAGTGTTACTATTAGAGTGGAGGTTTGGGTTAGAGCTCCATTAACTTGAAAACACTCAAACATTTGGAGCTTGCTAGAGGCACCTGCTGATGTGAACCATGCCATGTAAAAAAGAGTTCTCAGAAGACCAATGATCAAGAAGCAGCTTCCTTGCTGCCTTGAGGCTTGAGCAGCTTGACATCAGAAGGAATAATGAGTTCCAGAGTCAGGGAGTTGTTCAACCAGCTGAAGCTCAGCAGAAGCTGTTCATGCAGCAAGTCAATAACCCTAAGAGTTCGCTTACTTTCCCCCCACTATTGTGAGTAATATGTTGCAATAAGTCACTGAAGAAATACAGGTTTATTTGAATCCACTAAATAAATGAGTGTGATTAACAAAGAGGGTGGAATGATTCAAATTGCTGCTGACACCAATTTTCACAAAGAGACAAAATGAAGGAATTTAGCCCAGCTAAGGAAGCCAGGTTGTTGCATGACCCAGTCTCTGGCTCAGTCTGAATCACAATGAATAGGACACCAATGAACTGCTCCTGAATTCACACTCTGGACAGAAAAGGCCCCCGGACAATACATTACAGCAAACCCTGCAAAATTGTTTCATTTTCATAAAAGCTATATTTTGTAATTTAACATGATCTGCCAGTAATTAAGCATGGAGCCCCTTTCGTGACATTCATAAAAAAAAAAAAAGGGTGGCCACAAGGTAGTTACAGTAATGCGTGGCCAGAGATAACTTCTGTTGTCATTTTCATGCAGAGTTGTATGGAGCAGGTTGTTGCTTTAACATGGACAAATCTGGATTGATTTAATTTTGCAAAAGTTCAGCAAATTTCCAGCGCTGAAGCTGATGCATTTTCAGCAGAGGAATTAAGCATCTCGTGCTAAAGTCACTCCATGCCTAACTGCAAGTGACTTAAGTATTTCATTATATTTCATTCCAAGATGAAAAAAAAAAAAATCAATTCATCCAGAATTGTTCATGTTGACCTTGAATTACTATGTCATGGCTCTGTGTTCCTTTTTTTTTATGTCACCATATTTAAGCCTCTATCAAGACATGAGGCTAAACCATTTTATGGAGCTTTAACATCACTGACAAGGCTCATTTTAAATATTGTATTGCCTTGTAGCCATACAGTAAAAACACACTAAAATCGAACACGAACACAACATTTTTTCATATTGTTTTTTTCCCCTTTGACAGCTCCTGGCATGGTATATTCTGTTTACTCTTATGTTTTCTGATTTTGAATTCTTCCAACATCACCAAATCCACTAAAAGCCCAGTACATCTCTTCTTTTGTGGACTTCAGTAATTAACACCTGAGATACAAAAGTCATCATAACTTTGCAGGGCGTATTAGTGCTAAACCTATAATTGAATAACTTATGTTACCTATTTGATTTGTTAAAATATGTATGAAATTATTCAACATTATGCATGCGTTGTGGGGACGCTGCTTTCATCTGTGGTGATGTTTTCAGCAGTTGCCAGTGGGAGCTTCTGTCCATAGATACTGGAGAAATATGTTACTTTCAGCAACTCTGATTGAAGCTTGTGATGCAGCACAAAAATAACAATTTTTGACACCAGAAATCTTTATAATTCAGTTCACCTCTGGCCCAATTATCCTGCAGCCCCATTCAGCATGAGCATGAAGGCTATTAGTATCTTTGTGTATATTATCCATCTGTAAATGAGTTCATCTGTCTTGCAAAACTGCATAGAGTAATCTGTCTCTCACCACCTTGCTTGTTTATAAAATCTGGGCATGAGTGCCACATTGTGGATTCTGCAGCCTCTGGGGATGGGAAAATGCATATCACCTTACATACAACAGATGATGTAAATTCATTAAATAAAGTAACAGAATATTAACCATTTCTAGTGTAATTCGTTCACACAATACAAACTAACACCAGATATCCTTTGAATAAATAGTCATCTATAGAAACCATTGCAGCCCCAAAACAGAGTATCCCATAGCCACTGGAGGGAATCTGATATAAAAACTTCTCAGTGAGAACTAAGTTAAAAAGAGCAATTCGAGGGTAAAAATTTCTCTCTTCCTTTCATCTCTCTACTGGCTAGCTGAGCTGAATACCTAATACACTGCCCTCTCTAAATATGCTAATGTTTTATGCCAGCCTTCCCTCCCTCAACCCATCCACCTCTTCTTCCAATTCACTCTTTCTACATTCATCCCATACATCTCTGCTCGCCTGCAATACATTCATGTGTCTTCTCCTCCTCTACTCTCCCTCCCAACAATATTGTGTGTGTGTGTGTGTGTGTGTGAGAGAGAGACAGGGAGCGAGAGAGAGAGAATGTGCGAGCAGGATAAAGATACAGAGAGAGGAAGAAGGGACAGAGAGAGTGTAGGTGTTTGACATTACACCAGCATCCCACTGAACCTCATCTCATCTCCTGTCTGTGAACACAAGCACAAGCGTGCGCGCGCGCGCACACACACACACACACACACACACACACACACACACACACGCCCACACACACACACACACACAAAGAGCTTCAGAGTGCTCCCATTGTGATGCGATGGAAGGAGAGAAGGGACCAAAGATATATAAAATGCTGAAAATTTTCAAATTTTCCAAATGTGCCTGATATGTGAGAGGTGAATTTTATGCTGTGACTTTCTAAAAATGAAGGCATTGTGTGGGGTTTCATCCAGTTTAATTAAGCCCTTGGACAGGGGAAAAAAAAACCAAACATTCTCACACAGGAGTGAAAAAGCACAAACACACACTAACATTTGCAAATGTTATTTTTTCAAGAAAGCCATTCATTCTGAGGTCAAATGATGCTGCAGTACTCACAGGTATTTATCAACTTCAGGTCCAATCAGCAGTGATGGAAACGCAATACAGGGTGTGTGGGTGTTTGTGTGCGCGCGTGTGTGTGTGTGTGTGTGTGTATGCTCATGCATACCTGCTCCGTCAGCAGCATCTCCACTCTGAGATCTCCTCATGGCAGGGTTGGCTGAGTGGGAGCTGTACTGATACAGCTGGGTTCCTCTGTCGTCTTGCTGGCTTATCTGTGTGAGGTCATGCATACTCAGGCTCCGAAGCTTCTCTGTGATTGCACCTTGACCCTGTCACACACACACAAATCAATATTACATCTCTGGCAACCTGCAGTTCAGCATGCTAGGACACAATCCAACATGGAAACCAGGTGGGTAAATTTTAATTACAGGCTGAGACTTCTTCCCTCAAAACCTACAGTGAGAAAATCCTGCAAACACGTGATGATATAAATTTGCTGCAGTCAGAGAGGCCGTTGTACCAGCAGAGCATGATTATTTTACTGATGATTACTCAGTAATACACAGCTGTTAGAAGAGTTCATTTTTATCATGCATGTCATGAAAACTATGAAGCAGATCGATAAACTTCTATAAAAACTCTGTGTCTATTATTCTTCAACAGCTGACAAACCCAAGAAAGAATTTATTTTCCGTATTCTTCCCAAAAAGATTTTACCCATGTCAACAACTACCAAACCAACAGTACAGTAGGCTACAGTAACTGTAGGGCAAAATGACTGTAATACTCTAACAGATAATATCAGATTATGACACCAATCTGATAACAATTATGTACAGCAAAAAATATTTGCAGTTCTCAGACAAATTTGCTTCCTTTACATATTATTAAAGACTCCCAATTTGTCATTGGAATATTATTATATATTATTATAACCAATTCAATATTAAACGGGTGTCCCATAAAAGCCTTAATTGGTGCACATGTGAAATACATCCATGTGCTAAGTAAATTGCCACAAATACTATTATCATTATGAAGTTTACTAACAAGAAAGCTACATTCTGCAATGATAAAGGCAGTTCACAAAATGAGATTGTGAACGGTACCAAGGGAGACTAATTAAAACTATTCTAATTACAAATTATAATCAATTATCTTGAATGCACGGATAAGACTTTTGAGAAAAGTTTTTAAAAACAAAAATCTTAAATACCAAAGCCAAACTGGCAAAACATAGTTGAACTTGAAGATTCAGATTCAAACACAGCCCAAATGAACGCTTTCTCTTGGAGTATCCTCAACTGGCTATAGGAATCTCCATCTCTCCTACTGCTCACAGACCACACGGCTGGCCAGTAAGTGCAGTAAGAATAGAAATGTTTAAAACCCATCCTGTTTTTTCCCACCTGCAGAAGTTTCATAGACACAATTTAAATCAGCTTGAGGTTATAGTCACGTATATTCAGGCTGATTAACTGTAGGAGCAATACAACTAGTTTTATTAAAGTGGTATGGGTTAACCTCATTTTAAGTAAATGATTAAAAGTTTTCAAACAATGTAAAATTTCATTGCAAGGGCAGGGAAAGAAGAGAGAAACAGCAAAGGCAAGGAGGGGCAAAAAAAGCAAACAAAAATTGCAGGGACAGGGAAGACTAGGAAAAACAAGAATGTTCAGGCAGAAAAAAGACAAATAAAAAATGTGGTAGAGAGAGAGAGAGAGAGAGAATGAGACAGGAACAAAGAGTTGCAGAGAGATTTAGCTGTCAAGGAGTGATTAATTGCTGTGTTTCAAGTAAAACAGAGACAGGAGGGCCTGGACTCACGTATCTGCAGCGCACATACATTACAATGAAGTTAAAGGGACAGCCAGCTGTGTCCTAGTTCCAACAGTCACACCTTTGGTATTAGTCCTTTTGATCCATGTCCTTGATGGGCCAATATATACAAGTCATTTCTTTTTTTGTTTTTATTAGAGCTGTCATACGACTATACATTTTAATCAGATTAATCTCATGGCCGCTGTGGATTAATTTACATTAATATTAATTCATTATTAATTGTTTCATTTTGTGGGGGCAAAAAAACTCACGAGTGAAGACAATAATAAATACTTAAGATCTGTTTATTTAAACTAAAGAGCAGATGTGGTGTCCAGATTGCAATATTTAAATTAAAAAGAAGAAAAAAAAAAAGCATACCAACCAATCATATTTAGAAACCACTTTTTCTTATCCACATTAATGTGGCTCTCTTATTCATCTTTTAGCCAGTGGCTGAGACAGACGACGAACAACCATTCACGCTCAATTTAGACTCACCAATTAACCTAAAAGTGCATGGACAGTGGTAGGAAACTGGGGCACTCGGAGGAAAACCACGTAAGCACAGGGAGAACATACAAACTCTGTGACCTTCTTCTTGTGGGGCAAGAGCGCTAACCACTATGCCACCGTGCTGCCGACATACATCATCTTCATTTTTAAATTGCTTTTTGGTTTAGTTGCTTCACCTTGCAATTCTGATATTTTATGGTAACAAGTATTAAAACATGGTATTCCACTAAGCCATGTAGTGCAGGAAGGTAAAACCTACACCTTACCTTGAAAAAAAAAGACAAATGCTTTAAAAAGCTTATGCTCCATACTGTGTGTGTGTGTGTGTGTGTGTGTATATATATATATATATATGTATATATATATATATATATATATATATATGAATAAGTCATTTTTAGAAGAAATCCAAATGTTTTTTGCCTCAAGGACGATTGGACGATTTTCTATTTTGAACATTTTTGAAGAATAAATCAATAGTTTGATCAAATTAAAGGAAAGACTCATTAGATGCAGCCCTTTTAGTTTTGCATCTTCCAAATTACCACGAAGAAACAATACCTTATAAACAAGTATTATGTAGCTTAACGGTATGTATGCTAGGTAACGGCAGCTGTTAGCAACAGATTCCCTCAGTGCAGTGAAGCCTGAGACAGGAGATCAGCAGATTAAATGAGCTGAATAACCAACCAAGCACTCTGTATTTATCCTCATTATACTGTATGTGGGAATTGAGAAACCTACACATCAAGGATACATTCAGATGAGCAGTGTTTCAGATGCTGTATATTATTGAGAAATAGCTGTTGTATTTAATGCAACTCCTGCATTAATTTACAAATGAATGGCACTATTTCTGTCTGTGTTCTCTCAAGAGTAATTTCAAAAGTACAGCGGGACATTCTTTATCAACAGGTTGAATTTAGTGCAACAATCTGCTGGATTGTTCTATCGCGCAAAGCAAGTAGGGGGCATTGTTGTATCTCAGGAAAGGAAATTCAAGCTTTCTTTGCATCACACATTGGCAGATCCTGCATTGTGAGGGTTGGCAGAGGGGAAAGAAACAGAAAGTACTGGTATTTTTGTGAGAGGTGCCAATTTGATAAAAAAAGCAGTTGTGAAATATATAGTTCTACTACTTTAACCAAGATAACAGCAGCACAATAATGATGAAAAGTGTGAGTATAAGCATCACCTGTTTTGGAATTTCAAACTGAATATTTATTGTTGAGAGAAGCCAGAGACACTTGCCTTGACAGCTGCAGTGACAGCAGCAGTGGCTGCAATGCTCAGTCCCTGTTTTCCAAAGTTAACCATGGTTTCATAGCTTCTCTCTTTGGCCTGGACAATGTACTCATCAATTTCCTAAAGTGAAAGAATCAATAACACTTTTAAAGCAGACAGTTTAATCAGTAGCAACACAACATCAATTAATTGGTGTAGGTAGACATTGTGATCTTACCCTCTCTCTGGAGGACAGCAGAGGATGCAAACACTTCCGGTAAATGAGACTTGCTCCTCTGGTGTAGGGTGACAATAGCCAGATCACAAAGGCAATCTTAAGCTCATAGTACAGAGGAAACCTAGAAATGTAAAGGAACAGAGGAGGATCGCAACTTTAAGGAGTGGTGTCATTCACTTGTTAAGTCGTAGTCCTTTTCTACTGCAGGAAGGGTTTAAACACATGCAGCTAAAGTGGTGCTATACTGCAGGTGTTGGATTTTAGAGTATAGCAGAAAGTTTCTGCTGGAGCTTGACAAATAATATTTAAAAGGCCTTAGATTGTTAACCAACAAGATGGGAAGCTTTAACTGGTGCTGAAGGGCTCCTCATACAATGCTCTTTGTTACACAATATAGGGCATAATCTAATTTTGAGTTTACTTGTTCCTTGTCATACGCCACTATGTGCTCGATGTCGTATGTCACTGTCAATTATTGGTTCAGGTGGAAACAGAGACATGGCAGCAGTTGAAAGTGATTTTGGGGATGCACAGACCACTTTCAATAGGTGTGGCTGTATTTTTTTCTTGAATTTGTTAAAGAAAATGTATTTTTATTTATTTTTTATATATTTAAATGAAAAATGGTTTGTATTTTGCAGTTACACGCTACCTCAGAAATGTTGTGGTTTTTGTCTTAGAAATAATTAAAGGAATGTTTTTCATTCATGTCAAAGTCAAGGTAAAATTTATTTATAGAGCACATTTAAAGCAACAGCAGTCAACTAAAGTGCTGTACAAAGGTTAAAAACATAGTAAAAAACAATAAATTGATGCCATAAGAGAAAATGACAACATACAGATACATTATAACAAACATAGTAAGTGCTCAGACTGGATGAAACACCAGGGAGAAAAAGTGGGCTTTCAGGGAGGACTGAAACATCTCTAGGGTCTGGGAGGATCTAATATAGAAGGGGAGACTATTCCAGTTGCAAAGACCCTGTCATAATTTATCTGCAAGCTCAGTCTGTTAAAAAAAAAAAAAAAAGTGAGAAAATCATATTGTTAACCCTAGTATCCAAAATAGTACTGAACTGTGAGTTGAGTGTATCGTCACGTCCTTAGCTGGTCTCTTTCCCACAGTGTTATCTTATGTGATTGGGGTTAGGGTTATGGTATACAGTATGCTCTAACAAGTCCACAACTGGGGCACTCCAGCTTCAGGTTAATATAAGACTAACAGCAAATGCATGGGTTAAGCAGTACTATAAGTCTACCTACAAAAATGTCTTTTATATAATTTAAAGTTAAAAGAATAATCATCAGTGCCACATTATTCATTGTGATCCACTGTTGCATGAGATGTATCTGAAAACGTTATAATTTGAAAAATGCAGCAGAAACACAAAATAATGAAATTTAAGCATCACACAGACCTAGTTCCACTGAAACTTGAAACACCATCAACTCATGCTAGCTCAAGAGAGTGTGTTTTTGTGTGAGAAATTATACACACACTGATAACAGACATTGTGCTTGTTGTGATACTTACCATGCAAGTGTGAGATCAGTGATTGTCTCTACCACAGTGTATAGTGCAAAAACAATCCAGTACATCATCCATCGTACCTAAACAAAGACAATAGAGAGCAAAGAAACCAGATGTAGACATGTTGATTGAGCAATGAATTAGTAAAGAAAAATGCACAATAAATAAATAAATAAATAAAAAAAGCAAAACAGTGTTTGAGAGGAAGTGTCAATGGAATGTCACCATTACACCATCACCGTCAATCAGAGAGAACTGACAATTTTTTTACGCCACAAAATGTCACAATTCATTATTTCATTCATTCATCTTCTACCGCATGTCTCTTTCCGGGTCACGGGGGGGAGCTGGAGCCAATCCCAAATCACATTAGGCGAGGGCGGGGTACACCCTGGACAGGTCGCCAGTCCATCACAGGGCCAACACACAGAGACAGACAGAGACAAACAACCACTCACACTCACACTCAGACCTACGGACAATTTAGAGTCACCAGATAACCCAAACATGCATGTCTTTGGATGGTGGGAGGAAACCAGAGTACCTGGAGGAAAGCCACGCAAACAGAAGGAGAACATGCAAATGCCGCACAAAAAGGCCCCAGGCCCGGGAATCAAACCTGCGACCTTCTTGTTATGGGGCAACAGCACTAACCCCTATGCCACCGTAATGCCATCCTGTACAATGTTTGTCACAAATACTAAAAGACAGTAATACTAAATTAATGATTAATAAATGTTTTTTTACTACTCAATATTGAAATCCACTCCCAAAAATCCCAAATTTACCTGTGAACACAGAACAACTTTCAAATTCACTAGAATTTGTTCATTCAGTAATGCGGAATTTCAGTTTAAGGAGAAGCTGGGTAAACTTTACTAACATGAACCCTGTCTAAAATCTTCACAAAAACAAAATCTTAATATAAGGACATGTACTGTTTTTAGAAGAGATGATCCTACCTGGTAAGAGCAGGGAGTTAGATAATTTGAGTCTTATTTCATTTTTCTCCTTTAATCCTGCACCCTGCCCTCTCTCTGGTCAGTAGCAGTGAGGTTTAGGAGGATAATGTCAGTTTAGTTTTATGATTTCAGCTCTTCTCCCTGCTCCCCCGTTCCCACTGTCCCTCTTTAAAGGCTTTCCAGGGTCTCCTGGCAAGATTTCCATATCAAAGCCAGCAGTAGACAGTGGCAGGCAGGCAGGCAGGCAGACAGTCACATGGTAGGCTGAGGTATAAGCCGGACTGGGCTGCAGCTGCATGACTGAACAAACACTGACACAAAATAATGAAATGTCGGTGTGTATGTGTGGGTGGACGAGTGAGACAGTAGACTGTTTGTTCGAAGGAATGAGAATACCAGAGAGGGGAGGAATAGAGAATACACACACACACACACCTGTCTCAAAAGCACAAACTGTCAAAATTACAAACACACACCTTTGGTATGAGTCACATTAGAGAGACACTGCTCTCATGCAGACACACTGCACTCTCTCTTCACGGCCTGCACCATCATTGTTGAACTGGTTAATTGGTGACCTCATTGTGAACTCCCTGCACACTCACACACATGGGAGTGATAAATGTAAAGGAGAGAGTGAAACTCGGAGCCAGTTAGATGGAGAGGACATTTAATTTATGTTTCATTCTCCCTCTGCCTCTACTGCTTCTGTCTCTCCCCTACCTTTAATCTTACACTTCTTACCCTTTTCTCTCCCTCTCTACCAGCATTTCTTCTCTTTCCTTCCTTCTTTCATCTCATCAGTAGAAAGGACATAAAAGCATGACCTCAGTGAAATATACAGCAGCCATTTTGCCTTCCTGAGGCAATAGCAGACATTTACTAGCCCCGTCTATGAATAACTGCCTTCCATTAAAAGAGAAGTAGGGAAAAAAACACCTGACATCAGTTCTCTATAGCCAATGGTTGACTGGTGGTGATCGTCTACAGTGGGGACAGTAGACAAACATGGTACAGTTCCACTAACCAAGTTTGCATTAGATTAATCTTAATGATTGTGTTTTGTCCAAAATAATTGACATGGATTTAATCAGTGAATAATGCCTCCCATCCAACACAATTTCTGTGCCTGATGTTCGCAACAAATCTGGCACTTGATCTTTGTGTTTGAAAAAAATGTAATTTCTTCAAATAAATAAATTTTAAGTTACGCAATTGAACATAGACAGGTAGACAAGTCAAGCCCGCTTAGTTTAAGACAATGGGTTTCTAAACTGAACAGTCTTCATCCTTGTCTGAGTCAAACAATCTAGTCTTGGGGTAAGGAGCTTGAGCTACCCTCATTTAGAACCTTTGGGGTGTCCGGGTAGCAGATGGGTGGAGAAACAGTACACAGCAATAGTGAGGGTACTTAGTCCTGTTAGGGATGTATAGAAAAATGCAATGAATCTATAGCACCTCAAACAGTGGACAAAATCTCCTAACATCAAGGCTTTAGTTATCAAATGACTAAGCAGCCATTGCTGGTATTTACAACCTCCAAAGAGCAGGCATGTTAACATGACAGCTAGGTGAACAACCAAATAATTTTCCACATAGTCTGAAGAAAATGCAGTGTGAACGGAATTGTGTTTTGGTGGATTTATCCCGGGTGTATGGGCTAATTTTGGTGCTAAAAGGGCATATGAAAGAAAGAAGCAGACAATGTTTCAATGACTGCTTTCACTTTATAGGGAGGCGTTTTCAGGAAATATTCAACAAAACCCAGTCTGTGAGAAATGTCTGACAGCATGCACCTACATGACACTTGTCTGCATATACGCACACTTACGTCAAAATCATGTAACAGAAAGAGAGCTGGGCCTCTGGAATTAATCTACAAGCCAACTTTGTGATAAACTCAAGTAACATCTGGCATGGTGTGCAGCAACTCACGTAAAAGCAGCCACAGGCCCAAAGCCACTATATAACAGCAGCTTTAACAGCTTAACCTGATGAACTCTGTAGATACTTAAAATTCATTGAGTATATGTGCTGGGGAAAAATAAATTTAAATTCATGAGCATTTTTTGGCCAAATGATCATTAAAGGGTAGAGGACTTTTTGCAAACAGCATTGCATGAAGCTGTTGGTAAATATTGGCCCATGTTCAAGTGCGATTCAGTCTTCATTTACTGATTCAGCTCTCCACTTGACATTATCTGAAAGCAGCATTAATGCTACACTCTGGCTTCCACACAGTGAAAAGGGTGTCATCTTTCAAGTGACTTTAGAATCTTTTCCACATTACTGCATGAATAAAAGAATGACTCTTTAATGAAACACAACTGCATTGGTGAAATGTGTATTACTATCATAAAGAACTCCACCAAACAAAAAAAAATGGACTGGCTGTTTGTTCATCTGGCTTTACAAACTCCCCTATTATTTCAGATCTGACCATGCCCTGTCACCTCATTCTCATCACCTGAGTTTCCCTGCCATTTTCCCTTTACATACAGCTATCTTTCAGCTATTCCTTGTCACATTATCTGTCCCCATGCCTGCTGCTACCCCAGCCTGTTTTTTTCCTGCCTGAGACACCCTGCTATTTGCTAAAGTCTTTTATTGTGACCTTCCTCTTTCAGTTAAGTTATTTTGTTCAGATTGCAGTCCTGTTTTTTGGAGGTACATTATTAAATCTTTTGGTGAAACACACAGCTTTTTTGTCTAATTTGTGCTTCTGGGTCCAGCATCTCCAGACACATTAAAGAAATGAACCAAATCTATTCAATAACTTAGGTCCAAGTAGGGCTGGCCAATAATCAGATAGTTTCAAACACAGACTATTGGTTGAATTGTATCATAAAGCTATACTCATGTTTATATAAGTTTTAATGTTAGAAACAATCCATATCGTGGTATCAACTCAATTTATTACTTGCTAAAACTAATGTCAAACTCATTTTTATCTTCAAGTTTACTTTTTCGTGAAGTATCACTATTACTGTTTTGACTTTTTGTGGAAACTTCCTGTTTTGGGATATCAACTGATTTCATCCATACCTTCCTTATCAGAGCTGGAAAGAGATTATAAATCATGTATCCCTCACTAGCAGAGAGTGTGTGAGGAACAGAGAGAACGATGGTTTAAAGCAAAGTCACAATTTTCTGTGACTTGTGTGTTAAGGCTTTATGTGAATGTGCTATTGTTATTTCTCTCTTACTGGAATTAGTTACATCATCCAACTTCGTCAGAAATACACATTCAATTCCTTGTGGCCCCGTTTACACGTACATGGTTATTTTTAAAAATTGAGAAATTTCCCTTTGTTTGTGCCCTTCGTTTACATGCAAACTGAGAATTCACCTCTGAAAACGATTCATTCTAAAAGCTCCGGCCAGAGTGGAGATTTTGGAAAACTTTGGTTGCATGTTTGCACGTAAACTGAGAAAAACTTAGAAAAACAGAATTTTAGGCATCCGACGTAACATTATGCGCCAGAACTTGCACCTGTGCCAAAAGTGCAAACTATGTTTATATTTTCATTTGGCTATGGTGATCATGGATGCATTCAGAGTAGCAGTCGCATTTATGTTGGTGCAAACCTTTTTCGTATGTTTGCATTTGTAAATACAGATTTTATTTTTTATTTATTTATTTATTTTTAAAGATTTTATATATCGTTGCTGTTCTTGCTATTTTCAGGATTCTGATTGGCTGATTGGCTGGACTAGAGCGTCTCGTTACACTGCCATCTACAGTTTGGAAAGTCCTGACGAAATACATGCACGGGTTAGTGTAAACGAAAAGTTTTCTGAATACGGGCACGTGCGCACGATGTTATTTTTTAATACAGAGAAGGTGAAATGTCAGTTTATGAAAATAGCCAGCCACGTGTAACCGTAGCCTAAATCTAGACACATGTATAGATTCCCATCAAAACCTGGGTTAAATCATTAGTGACCCAGAATTAGCATGCTGATGTTCCAATAATGGGCAGCGCAGCAGCATAGTTGTTAGCGTTGTTGCCCCACAACAAGAAGGTCGCGAGTTCAATTCCCGGGCCTGCGGCCTTTCTGTGCGGAGTTTGCATGTGCTTGCATGAGTTGTCTCTGGGTACTCTGATTTCCTCCCTCCGTCTAAAGATATGCGTGTTTAGGTTTATTGGTGACTCTAAATTGCCCGTAGGTCCGAGTGTGAGTGGTTGTTCGTCTTTGTCTGTCTCTGTATGTTGGCCACAAAGCAGTAGAAGATGAACGAATGAATGAATGTTCCAATAATTTTTCACACGCAAACACGCTATGGCTAAGATAAACTATGGCTATCATTTTGCTGTATGTTCTTGCATTCTGGTCCGGTCTGTTCTGCTTTTAGATAGTATCCATATTTAGATGACATAACACTTTCTTTACCAAAGAAATTGTCTTATAAAATAAAAAAAAAATCAACTTATATTTATTATTCATTAACATTATTATTATTATTAATAGTAATATTAAAATAATAATTTGATGTCATTATTTCAACCATTTAAAAAATTTGCAGTAATTAAAGTCAATCAAACAATGGTTTGTCAGCTCCCACTTTAAAGCCTTCAGTTCGTAATTTGCCATTTTTCTAGAAAATTTGTGGAATCACTCTCCATTTTCAAGTCTTATTCAAAACAACATGATGTTCTCTTTTTTTTTTTAATTGATGGTCCCAAGTAGAGGAAAATAAACTGAGCTAGCAAGTCAAGTGAGAAGTTGATAATACAATGTGGTCTTAGAATGCAGATTTAAGGTTTTTCACCCTTGAATTCACTTTTCAACCACAGATCCAACATGCAGAACCCTTTTTATATACAATCTTATTAACAGTTACTTTATATCAGTAATTTTTTTTTTCATTTTAGTCTAAACTAAATAAAAAGTATGTATCATTAGTATAAATAATGCATTTAGAACTACTGACATGGTATTTACCTTTACACTATTTAAAGACAGTGTTAGGATCATGCAAAAATCAAGTATATTCACAAAAATATTAAGCATATACTTAATGAAGTTCACAAACTTACATATTCTTTGACATTTTTGGTTTTTACAGCTTTGTAAGAGTAGTATGCAGGATACAGGGTCCCAAACAGCAGCCTGAGGAGAGAGAGAACACACAAACGATGCTCATCATTTCTATTGCTCGTGGATGAGGTTAAACAACTCTTATGTCCTGTATCTTGGTGTTTCCAGGTTTTTAAGTATAGTACCTTGCTAAATGTGATTAAACTCATTCCTTGATCATTTTTCCACTGAACACATTACATTTCAGATGAAATGTAAAATTACATTTCATCTGAAAACATGAATGAATGAATAGTCATATTAGCCCAATTAAAAAGGCTAATACACTGTTCATGTATCTTTACATTTACAACAAATGAAATCTGTTGTCATTGGTACAACTGATGCTCAGAACAGTTTCCCCTCACATTTGTGAAAGGGATTTTACACTGAAATATATACACTTTGATTTCAATGTACAAACTGAGGTTTAAATAAAAAAAACTGTGCCAGTTTCCAGTTTTCCTGCCAAACAACCTGTGGACATTTTATATCCTGCAATGATTAGATGTTGGGTTCTGACCCAGAGCCTAAAAACAAGTGGAATATAAAATGACTCAGTGTTTCCTCTAATATGAAGCAGCAGCATCTGGGGGCAATGTAGTTTGGTTCCATGTCTGGTCCAGTGCAGGATTAAACATTATGCTCTGATCCTCCCCCTTGTTCTTCTGCATTTATCTATGCAGTATTTGTATTTGCCTTTACCCAGTGGTATTATGCAGTTTTATCTGCTCAGTCATGCTAACTATCACAACTACTAGGGGTGTAACGGTATGGTGAAGTCATGGTTCAGTATGTACCTCGGTTTTGAAATCATGGCTCAACAACAACATACGGGGCTTTGCGATAGTGAAAAGTCACCCAGAGGAAGCAAGGAGTGGCGAACTGTTCTGCTTTGCTTTAGCATGGTAATATTTTCAATTCGTTTGGTACACGTGTATTCGTCCCGAACGCCCTGTACCAAACGATTTGGGACAAATACACGTATCGGTACACCACTAATAGCAACTCCTTCAGTTAATGGAAATGGAATGATAAAACTTAAATCCTTTGTGGTATGCTATATGGGTCATGGCATCTCACAAAGTATTTACTGTTTTGTTTGTTTGAATTCACATTTCGCAGTTGTATGGTTCCTAACAACCGACAAACTTGCAATTTACATCAATGTCCATCCATATATCTCTGGTGAATTGAACTGATATAAGTGGCATTAGGTAGGGCTGCACGATTATGGCCAAAATGACAATCACAATTATTTTCCTAAATATTGAGATCACGATTAATTATCACGATTATATGTTAAATTTTAACCAAAACAAATTTTATTGTCACATACAGTAGGCTCGTTATAATTGTTTTCACAACCATATGGTGCTACATTCCTGCTAATGTACCAATATGTGCATCAAAATAATCACCAAAATTCAGTGCTTCTCCTTAAAGAATAAATAAAACAAAGAAAACTGCATATGACCTGTTCTTGTTTTGTGTGACTTGCCTTGAAGCCAAAATGCTTCCACACAATGGATGACGATCCGATTCTCGGGACAAGCCCCTCGGACTCGCCCTCTGCCACGTTAGACTTTTTTTTGTATGTTTTGTTTTGTTAAGATAGTTTGTTGCCTTCTGACCAGCGACTGCTATCTACTGGGGAGCTTTCCCCACGTTCGCTGCTACTCTGTCAGTGACTGTCGACTAGTAATACATCTAGAAACTGAGCGGCGGGGTGGTGCAGGGAACAACTCTGATTGGCTCATGGAGGTATGTGATCAGACAGTGGTTTACGGAGCGCCAGAGGCTTAAAGAGAGAGCGTTTTCTCTATCACTCTGGGGAGTGCTAGATTGGCTTTGGGAAAAAAAACCTATGATACGGAGCGTTCTAAGAACAGAATGACGCATTTTAAATATCGATTGATCACGGGAATTTGATCGTGGGAAGCCAAAATCGTGATTGTGATTAAAATTTGATTAATTGTGCAGCCCTAGCATTAGGTATACTTCAGACTAAAAATGTTCAGTCCATCACTGAATTCAAATGGACAGTTGCAGCAAATGTAATGAAATTCCCTTGGGGCATTCCTGATAAAAAGACAGACAGTGTGGTCTATCAATACTTACTGCAGACACTATAATAATGATTTAAAAAAGAAAAAAAAAAAAAAAAACCTGAACACCTTGAAACAACTTATAACTTAATTTCTAGACTTGAAACTAGAGACTAGTACCATAAATTCAATAATAAATCAGTTGAAAAGCCGGTGGAGTTGTCTCCTGCTGGTCATTAGATAGAATGCAAGTTTAAGGTTCTTATTTGGCTTCACTTTTCAGACCTGGAGTCTAAACTGATTTTTATATTCAGCCTATGCTCTAAGACTTTCTATAGACAGACTTAAAAACAACTAGTACCTTAGCAACATTAAGGCAAGCAAACTATTCAATTCAAAAATTCCGCTGGCCATTAAATAGAAGATTAGCTTCATGATCTATAACTTAATTTTGAGAAAAAAAAATTCTCCTCAGGCCATCCTTTCTCTCCAGAGTGCTAGAGAACTCACATTCATTCAGCTGCACACAGACACATGAACTTGTATCTTTCATTCATTATTGAAAGACAGAAGTGACTTCAAATGTAATGTTAAGCTCTTTTGAAAATACTAAGCATGGATTTCTTCAATTGTGACCAACAAATCAATCAGATATTAATGTGATTACAGAATCTATGGAGACCCTGAATTTAAAGAATTTAAGGGGCAGCAACAAGCTTCATGCATCTTTTTTAACAAATGTAGTACTACCCACTAGTCAAAAAGTGTTCCCTTTTAACACAAATTTTTACTTTCAGTCAAACTTGTTATCTCTAGCATGTCACCTTTAGTGGGACTAGGGCCAAGACCAGGCCCAATAAATAATTGGCTCTGGTAATGACTCAATACAACAGGCCGTCTAGTGTGTCAAAGTGAAAGATGTCAGAATACCCAACGCAGAATACCCAACAAAAAGACTACATAAGCATCACAGTCAGTTTCAACATATGTGTAAACATGAAAGAGAATAAAGATATTTTAGTTGCTCTCTGTAAACCTGTGACAATTTGACTGTCCCCCTTTGGTTCGGGAGCATTATACCAAATGAGTCACAGCTGTGCATATATTTATACGTTGCACTACATGCTCCATTTATTCACCATGAGAGATAAAGACAAAGTCTGCACCATACAGTGATGATGAATGATAATTACCATTTATTATGCCACAATCGTATAACTGAACATTTGCCGTTTGTAGCACCTTTGCCCCTTACCTATCATGTCTGTTTGTCATGCAGGGAACATACTAGCTGTGTGGTATAGGTATAAACTTGAGATTCAGGGTCTTGCTTATTTTTCCACCCATGACATTCAAGCAAAAAATAAAAAAATAAAATAAAAAATACAGAGAGAACTGTTGATAGTCATACTGACATCATACCAGCAACATTACATTAAATTGACAGCCTTTACTGTAATTTCAGCATCAGGGTTCAATCTGAAGATGTCAGACATGACATTTTTAGAGCAGCTGCATTTGAGTGACATTTGGGTCAAAAACAAATCTGAACAGAAATTCATGAGGTAAAAAAAGCTAATATTTGATGATAATAGCCATTTAGCCATCACTCAGGGTAACATTGACACAGCATGACAGAACTACCAGTAGCAGCAACGCAGCCGACACGCAGTTGATGTGAACACATTTACATATTCTGGGCATAAGCAGGATATGATTGGTCAGGGACCAATGTGTTGCTGCTGTTTTTTTCTATTAAATCATAGCACAGGAATTTTAAACAAAAATATGGTTTTATGAAAGCACACAAATATCATTCCTGTTTTAGCACAATTAAAATGAATTTTAGAAATCTGATGCAACCTTATAGGCACAGAACCTTGTAAGGATGTAGTGAAACTGGTTTGGAGTTATTTAATTCCCATGATGCAACAACTCTGACACGGCTACGCAGGAAGAATGTATAAATGCATTTGGATGTACTCATATTAGTATTTTAAGATATTGGAATCTGTACTTCAAAATATTTTACATAACAGCAACCAAACACACACAGACACACTCCTTCTGACCAGAGTCAAAGGGAGTGCAGTTGTTGGCGGCTTGCCCACAGTGGTTTATTTTCTTGCTGTTGCTATAGAAACGGCAAAGCTTCCACAGCTCCATCACCCCACCCGCCCCCTCATCCCACCCTTTACGGTCTCCATCTCTTTGTCATTGCAATTTGAACTCACTCTGCTCCATTTCAATGAAGAGAAAAACAAAACTGCACACAAAACATAAAATGTTTTTTCAACGTAATATTCATAAAAGAAACTAAAATTACAAAAAGAAACTGTTGGGGCAATGTCTATGGACGTGAAATAAAGTCTTAACCTAAATTCCAAATTAATTTCACAATGAATGTTGAGAAATATCAACTAATTTGCAGCACCACAACACACCTGATCTATAGATAAAAAAGGTGTCCCATGCAAACCTTTTTTTAAGATTTATATAGCAGTGATTCCCAACCGCTGTGCCGCAGCGCATGGGTGTGCTGTGGGGGATTGTCCAGTTATGTCTGATTGGTACTCTAAGCCTTGGAGTGCCGGTCGGGTGAGGTTGGGTGGTCTTCCGCTGCGCACCTATGTGCCGCGGCACAGCGGTTGGGAATCACTGATATATAGATTTGGTTAGCACAGCTGCATAGTATTTAGCGCTGTTGCCCCACAATAAGAAGGTCGTGGGTTCAGTTCCCGGGCCTGGGGCCTTTCTGTGTGGAGTTTGCATGTTCTCCCCGTGCCTGAGTGGGTTTCCTCCCACCATCCAAAGACATGCATGTTTAGGTTACTGGTGACTCTAAATTGTCCATAGGTCTGAGTGTGAGTTTGAGCGGTTGTTCGTCTCTGTCTGTCTCTAAGTGTTGGCCCGGTGATGGACTGGTGACCTTGCCCAACGTGAGCTGGGATTGGCTCCAGCACCCCCCCATGAACCGGAAACCAATAAGCAGTAGAAGATGAATGAATGAATGAATGAATGAATAAGAATATTAACCCAATCCATGTATTTCCTGACCTACACCCCCTTGCCCAAGATTACAGTCATTTACCAATGTTGTGTGGTACAACTGGAGCACAAATCCCCCCCATTATATTTATTAGCTTCTAGGTCACTAAGTCAGTAGAGCAGCAACAGGTCAAGCTGGTCATGAATTTTGAGAGCACTTTTTGTCTGTTATGCTCAGAAGCTGTGTCCCTATGCCAGGGCCTCATCCTTCAGTGGTGCCCAAGTGTTGCAGCAAGAAATAAAGGGGACCAAGTTTTTATATACAATTTGGAAAGTGTTTGCATGCTTGTTTCATAAAAGCCTCACGAAAGACTAAACCAAATCATCTTGCCACAGCAGCTTCTAAAAAATGCAGATGGAAAAATTCATAAAATTATGTTGAAGATTTCATAACATTAATCATCAAAAGAAAAGCTTCAGAAAGTATTTACATTTTGAAGAGTTTGTTTGGACTGAATTAAAAATCTAAATCCCAAAATACTGATTTACAAAAAGGGTTTGGGTCTTTTGTTGTGACTCCAAATTATGTCAGAGGATTCCTCTTTGCTTTAAACATCCTTCATATTTGTGAAGAAACTTGTCTAGGGTAGGGGAGCGCCGGTACGAAAGTAACAAAGGACAAATGTAGCATGGTGATTTACTCAGAGCCGACTGAATGTAGACACGCCAAATTACGTCACCACGTTCAGCAAGCAACATTCCCCGGACCAGAGAAAAATCTTGTGAATACGTCACATTTCCACGAAGTTATTGCCGGAAAACTGTTTTTGAGACCGGTAAGTAAATTCATCAGAGCGGTGAACTTTTCGATTTAAAGATTGTGATTATAATTTCATATTTGTAATGATATGATAGGTCATTTAGTTTTCTAATACATCCTAAAGTTTTAAATGTCAGAGTTTTACAGTTTAGGAGAAAACCTGGCGTAAATGTTGGAAGTCACTGCCGGGACGAAAGTAAACAGTTGTCTTTCGTCCCCCCCTCTGCTAATGCAGCTGCACTCTGCGCGTTAACAGCTTATTAAAACACAAGAATTCTATATTTTCCCAACAGAAAATGCCAAGAGTTAGGAAGAGAACAACACAGAGGGGTCTGGTTCCTAACCCTAACCCTGGTTTATGTGGAATTCATTGCTAAATTGTATTCATATAAAAACAAGATGATTCTACAATCACAATGAATTTGCAGGTGATCAGCAATATTGACTGATAGCCCTGTGAAGGCTGCTTTGGGGGAGGAGAGTCAGCTGAGGAGCCAGAGGAAGGTCTACATCTAAAGGCCAAAAGAAAAGGTTCTACAGTGAACCCACTGACCATTACATATGTCACAACTGTGATAATGAATAGGCTGAAGATTGTATTTGAATATTTTGTTTTATGTTGTGACAAAGGATAAAGTTCTATTTTGTTATGTGTGGTAAACAAAGAAGATACCGTTATATTTTGTGTTGTGATAGGGAATAAAGACATTATGAGAATATTTCCTGTTGTAATTTCATTATAAAGAGAACAAATGAGAATATTTTGTGATATTTTTAGTTGTTTTTTTTTCCACAGCAGCAGCTGCAGACCTGGATTTGCTGATAAATAAGACAATTCAAGCTTTTACTTTTGACATATTAGAAGCAAATAAAATTATGAAAGTGCATTATATATTTGTAATTGCTAATTAGCGAGGAAATTGTCCGATGTTTGAAAAAAAAAATACAAAAATGTAAGAAATTCCAGTTTATTTGATCGTGTTACTTTTTTCCCACCCATGTGTTACTTTCATCCCAGCTAAGGGGGTCGAAAGTAACAACGCGCAACCTCCATTCGATGTCAAATTGCAACACGGTCATCACACATTTGTATGATATAGCACCTGATATTGACAGACAACATGTGTAAGTAGGTTATCCTCATGAAAGAAAGTTCCAGTCTGAAACCGTATATTTTAAAAATGATGTTCATGTGAAAACTGTTACTTTCGTACCAGCACTCCCCTACCCTACTCAGTGTCACTTTAGTTTGCCTCCAGGATTTTCCTTGATTTGTCCCCTCCATCCAATCTCAGTATGCCTTCGTCATAGAGCCAACAAAGAATAAATGGTATAGGGCACAAAAAGTCCTCTGCAGAGGAGGAGAACCTGCTGGAAGGTAGTGCTGGGCGGTATACTGGTTCGTACTGAAAACCTGTTTTTATATTTGTTATGTTATGAATTTTTCATATACCGGCAACACCGATTTAAATAGCGTAAACATGTCCAGAACGCAGCACGTTGGTAAATTGTTTCACAGGGGACCCTTTTCATTGCTGCACCACTAAACACGCATTGAACAGAGCAGAAATAATAGTGGAGTTGCTGAGCATGGTGGACATAGATATAAAGAGTAGACACCGCATCAAGTGCTACTGCATATTTGCGCTGACGGGCCGTGGGGCCGCCATCTTGGACCGGTCACCCACTACACTCTGTAATCTGTTTAGCAGGCGCAATGAACTGCTAGCGCATTTACTCAATCATAACTTGCTGAATACTAAACTGATTTTCACGCATTTTTTTTTTTTTTGCTGCAAACATCATACATGTAGCTATGAAACTAAAATCTGCACCTTCCACACCATCAGGTAAAACCAACAAAGCTAAAGGACAGACGAACGGACAGCACTTTGTGGGGCCATGCAAACCTGTAGGCTATTAATACTTGTGCACAATGCACAATAGTCATGACCATGGATTGGAATAGGCTATTCTTAGCCAATATGCAGTAAATATTCTCTGAATCAGTGGATAATGTGGTCAACACTGAATCATGCATGAAAAAAAAAAAATACTGTCAAATACTGTGAAACCGGAGTAATTCTGAAAAATACGGTGATATAGAATTTTGGTCATACCGCCCAGCTCTACTGGAAGGCCAACCATTTCAACAGCACTCCATTTATCAGGCCCTTGGTTTGACAAAAGCCACTTAAAGTAAAAGGCCCATGACAAGTTACTGGAGTTTGTCAAAATGGATTTCAATGACTTTGAGAACAGAAGTAATATGATTGCTCTGGTCTGATTAGACAAATACTGAACTTTGGGCAGAACTCCAAACAGTATGTCTGGTGAACACAAGGTGCTGCTCATCACCTGATTAATGCCATCTGTACAGTGATGTATGGCATAGGCAGAATCATGCTGTGTGGAGGGGTTACTGAGTAAAGATTGATGGGAAAATGGCAATTATCCAATGCATATTAAAGTTTACAACAATTGAAGGGGTCTGAATACTTTTTGAAACCACTGTTCACTACTCACCAGCCTTGAATATAATGTATTCAATAATGTTACATTAACTGACACTCTATAAAATTTTTTTTAAATTTTCAAGGTCCTAAATTAAAGCCACTCTTCTCTATTATCAGATTCACAAAGTACTAGAAGAGACAGTTTCGCCATGAACTAAATTCTCACAAAAACATGCATAGGCACTGCAATGTTCTTGAAACGATTTAGTGAAAGCAGGGCCCCTTCTTCATTCCAAAACTACCATATCTCCATTCCCCTGCACTCTCTTCTCATTCTTCTTCATCCCATTTCAACGGTCCCCCCATGCCCACCCATGTCTCTCTGCATGCAGCTGAGAAAATAGCCCCTCACTTTAAGACATGCCTTGACTGTAGGCTCCAGGTCAATTTCCCTGGTTTCCTGACACAATACACCACAACAACCAGATGGAGGGAGGAGAAGACAGGAAGACAACAAAGAGAGCAAAAAAAAGACACAGAAAGAGAGAGAACAAGAGCAATAAAAACAGAAGATACACTAAGAGGGAAAAGAAGCGAGGGTGGGGGATCTAGAAAAATCCAAAACTTGAGCTCCCACCATCTGGTTTGAACTTCAGGAATAAGAATTTGATTACAAGACTTTTCCTCTAAAAACACAGAGTGGGGATTGTTGAGAGAACTGCTGCTACAGCAAATGGGTATAGTTACAGTCCCAGGTCTGTACCTCCCTTGAGTTTTTTCTCATAGGGAATTAGAGCATGCATAGAGCATGTATCATTTACACTGCTTTCACTCCCAACCTTCCCACATTAAATACTGACTTAAAACTTTATTGAGTTCAACGTTTTGTGGTTTTTACATATTTCTGAGGGCAGAAATTTCACTACAAAACACTGGAAGGAACTAGAATATCATTTAAGTACAATTGGGGATGGGTAGATTATGGATTTTGATGGTATGATTATCAACTGCCATTATGCCTAATGTTTGTTAAAAATGTTAGTTTTTAAAAATCTATTTAATACGAATACTTACACACACACACACACACACACACACACACCATTTGTAAACAAATGTTGTTGTGTACCTAACTGTGACTGTATCTCTGAATGGTAATCACATAGATGTTATATCAAATTGGATGTGCTGGACCCTTTGGCTGCACCTTTCTTTTGGCAGGGTTGGTATTATGGTATTACTCAGTTGCTCAGTTACTATGGTTGAATAATTGTGATTTTCTAAACCGCAGTCAATAGTAAAACCTCTTAAGAGTACCATCCCTAATAGTATTTAAGCATCTTACCTTCACAAAAGAGTTTATTTCAAAAAGATAATCCCAGTTTATGACAACATGAATAGTGTGGCTTATTATCTTACTGAGAAAACGCAAGGTCATTGAAACACAAACTGTCAGACAATCTACTACTTACAATCCACTTTATCAGGACGTAAATTTGAACACAAGTGTAATGTGATAGGTTTGATTCAGCACAGGCCACATTAAAGTACTTATTTTTTTAACTTTGGAAATTTTAAAACTACATTTTCATCTGAATCCACGCAAGTATTTATTATAACTCATAATCAACTAATGGTGGGGGAATAAATTTGCAGTGCCAAAAGGCACAGTTTCTCAGATATAGCATGAGCATCTCATTAAACCAGACTATATGTATACTGGTCAACAGGGATGACATAAGAAGTTGCTATGTGCCACAGTTACATAACACTTAGTTGAGAATTAAGAAGTTCACACACTAGTGCTGGGCGGTAGACTGGTTTGTACCGAAAACCGGTTTTTATATTTGTTATGATCTGAATTTTTCATATACCGGCAACACCGGTTTAAATAGCCTAAACATGTCCAGAACGCAGCACGCTGGTAAATTGTTTCACAGGGGACCCTTTTCATTGCTGCGCCGCTAAACAGGCATTCAACAGAGTGGAAGTAATAGTGGAGTTGCTGAGTGTGGTGGACATAGATATAAAGAGTAGACGCCAAATCGACTGCTACTGCCTATTTGCGCTGACGAGCCGTGGGGCCGCCATCTTGGACCGGTCACCCGCAGTGTTGCCAGGTCCGCTTGTTATAAGCGACTTTGGGCTTGTTGTTCTGTAAAGTCGCTTGCAAATATCGTCGGTTGCGGGTTTTTTGGGCTTGTTTTTTAAAGTGTGGTTGCTTATTCTGGGCTTGCTTGGCTCCGTGTATGAACCCCTCCTGATTCTCTCCCAGCTCCCTTTTTCCTTAAAGGATCTGTCCACAAACTGTGTGCCGGGACCATGCTGGCACCGAAAAGCGCAAAAAAAAAAAAAACAACAAAAAACTCAAAACACCAACAACAGCAAAAAAAAACAAAACAAAAAAAAAAAAACTCCATAGCTTTTTCATCTGTGAGGCTTTGACTGTCATCGGTTTGACTGTCTTAAAACAAAATGAGCCAAGGCAAACAGGTGAGCTGAAGATAGCCACTTACAGCTTGTCACACATCAGTCAGAGCTGTCGATCATCTCGGTGAACTAACTGGATCTACTTCGAGTGATAAAGAAGTCAAAATGCTAAAACCAGTAACCAGAGTAATGGTGCAAAGGACCCATGCATGTTCAAAGACCTGATGAGTTATTTTGGGAGGTGCCCAGTATTCCCTTGTAATAGATGAAAGATATTTACTATTTTCTAGCAAACTGTGTATATATATATACATATATACACACACACACACACACACACACATACACTGTTATCAAATTGCCTCTCTCTTACACAATGTCGTAGGTTTAGGTCACTGGTTGGGCTTTCCCCCCCCCCCGAGTCATGTTTTTTGGGCTTGTTTCATTAGAGCTGGTTGCTTGTTTCTCTGCAAGATCTGGCAACACTGGACACCCGCTCCACTCAGTGCAATCTGTTTGGTAGGCACAATGAACTGCTAACGCATTTACTCAATCATAAGTCGCTGAATACTAAACTGATTTTCACACGTTTTTTTTTGCTGCAAACGTCATACATGTAGCTATGAAACTAAAATCTGCACCTTCCACACCATCAGGTAAAACCGACAAAGCTAAAGGACAGACGAATGGACAGCACTTTGTGGGGCCATGCAAACCTGTAGGCTATTAATACTTGTGCACAATGCACAATAGTCATGACCATGGATTGGAATAGGCTATTCTTAGCCAATATGCAGTAAATCTTCTCTCAATCAGTGGAAAATGTGGTCAACACCGAATCATGCATGAAAAAAAAAAAACAAAACGCCAAATACCGTGAAACCGGAGTAATTCTGAAAAATACTGTGATATAGAATTTTGGTCATACCGCCCAGCTCTATCACACACATAAACAGCATGAATAGCTATCTGGAGTCTGATGTTTCAAGCACAGAGATGTTTCAATTATTCATCACTGGAGTATCATACACATTCTTTGTTGCCATTCAAAACAGCAGTTCACCAACAAATACATACATTCACAGAGCAATTTATTAGGAATTTTGCTGTGCTATTTAATGTGTGTGTAGCATTTCTGAAATCAAGATGGAAACTACAGCACAAACATCCGCAACCTTGTGACATGCTATTGAAAGACTTTAATTATGACACCTACTCCTCATTCATAAACATTAAGGGAGACTGCTGCAAAGAGAATGAACTAAAAAAACAGACACGGGGAAAGATTCTGATACTGAAGAGTGCTGCCTTAAATAAGCTGGTTGAAAAAACAAAAGACAGCATCTGGCTTTTTTTAAACTGCTGCACTATTTGGCATTGTAGATTGTCTTGGATGGGAGAGGCACCGAGGTGGAAAGTATGACAGACACTGGAAAGGAAAGACATTGTTTTCTGATGTTGCATTTGAACATCTAGCATTAGGCTTCAATTCACTTTCAGTAAAAGCCTTTTTTTTTAACATTTGTTAAGATTTCAGCGACAAAAAAGTGTTAATCTTAACATCATTAATTTTCTCAAGTACACACTAAGGCGTCCACATTTTCTCATACACCACAAATGCTCTGCATACTTTGCTGTTCATGTCTCTGGTCTTTCAATTTCACATTCAAACTGCTCAATTAAACAAAATACCTCTTTGGCTTTACTATGCAAGTAGAAATACACTTGAAATCTTACTCACATTCTTAATTATTCAATGTAGAAAACAAAGAAAATACGAGCTTCATGCTCCTCTGCGCTAACGCTAGGTGCTAAAACGAGTTCCCAGATGGCTCCGCGTGGCTTGTCTTTACTAACATTAGACTGGGTCATTGGTTAGATTAATTAACTCAAATTTGCTTGGGTAGCTCAAGCTCAGTGAAGTTGATCTGTGCTACATGCCAAGCAAGGTTGCTAGGATGGCTTGACAACACACGGGGCTATGCAATAGTGTTCCGTCACCCAGAGGAAGCAAGGAGTGGCGAGTGCTTTCGCTTTGCTTTAGCATGGTAATATTTTCGGTAGGTTTGGTACATCTGTGTATTTGTACCGAACACCCTGCACCAAACAGGACGAATACACATACCGTTATACCCCTAATATTCAATATACAGACTTCTATATTTCAAGTGGTTTGTTTTTGTTGTTTTTTTTATTATTTTGAGGATTATAACATTCAGCTGATGAAAACCCCAAATTCTGTATCTCTAATATTTTGAATATGAATATGAACCAATTAAAAAAAGGATTTTTAGAACAATGTTGAACTACTGAAAAGTTGAACAGCTACAGAACTCAATATTTAGTCTGTGCACCTTTTACATGAATTACTGCAGCAATGTGGCGTGGCATGGAGGAAATCAGTCTGTGGCACTGCTGAGGTGTTACAGGAGTCTAGGTTGCTCTGATAGCAGCTTTCAGCTTTTCTGCGTTGTTTGGTCTGGTGTATCGCATCTTCCTCTTCACAATACCCCATAGATTCTCTATGATTTTTAGGTCAAGTGAGTTTGCTTGCCAATAAAGCGCAGGGATACCATGGTCCATAAACCAGATATTGGTGCTGTGGAAATGTGGGCAGGTGCCAATTCCTGCTGGAACATGAAATAAGCATCTCCATAAAGCTGGTCAGTAAAAGGAAGCATGAAGTGCTCTAAAAATTCCTGGTACACAGCTGTGCTGATGTTGGGCCTGATAAAAATAGTGGAGCAACACCAACTGATGGCATGGCTCCCCAAACCACATCTGACTGTTGAAACTTTACACTGGACCTCAAGAAACTTGGATTCTGTGGCTCTCCTCTCTTCTTCCAGACTCTGGGACTTGATTTCCACATGAAATGCCAAAATTTCCTTTTAACCGAAAAGAGGAATGTGGACCAGTGAGCACCAGTCCAGTCCTTTCTGTCCTTTGTCCAGGTATGATGCCTCTGACATTGTCTCTTGTTCAATAGTGGCTTGTCACGTAGAATGTAACATATGCAGCCCATATCCTGGATACGTCAATGCATGATGGCCCTTGAAGCACTGACTCCAGCTGCAATCCACTCCTTGTGAAGTTCCCAAAATTCCTGATTGAGCTTTGTTTCACACTCCTCTCAAGGCTGCTGTTATCCTGTGTCAATTTTCTAACACATTTTTTCTTTTCATTCAGTTTTCCATCAATGTTCTTGGATACAGCCAGCTTCTTTAGCAACAACATTTTGTGTCTTTTGGACAACTGTCAAGTCAGCAGTCTTCTCCGTGATTTTGTAGCTGACTGAACCACACTGAGAGACCACTTAAAGGCTCAGGAAACGTTTGCAGGGGTTTTGAGTTAATTAGCTGATTAGAGTGTGACAAAATGAGCCTCCAATATTGAACTTTTCCACAATATTCCCCTTTTCTGAGATACTGAATTCTGGGTTTTCATTAACTTTCATTTATTAGAAATTAATAAATAAATTAAACATTTTAAATATATTTGTCTGTGTATAATGAATCTATATAATATGAGTTTCACTTTTTGAACTTAATTACTTAAATAAATCAACTTTTTGATAATATTCTCCCCAAGTTCCTGCAACGCCTGCTGCTCCCATACCTTCATGAACTCCATACAGCATCATTTCTATGAAATTCATGCAGCATCATATGTTCCTGCCTGTACCTGTTTTGAATATCCCCACCCCCTGCTCTCATTCTCTCCCTACTCTACCCAACCTTGCCCCCCCCCCCCCCCCCCCCCTTTCTCACTCTCCCTCTCTCTCGCCCTCTCTCTCTCCCTCTCTCAATCCGATCAGTTGAGGCAGATGGCCACCCCCCCGAGCCTGGTTCTGCCCGAGGTTTCTGCCTCTTAAAGGAAGTTTTTCCTTGCCACTGTCGCCAAGTGCTTGCTCATCGGGGGATCTGTTGGGTCTCTTTAAATCATTTTATAAAGAGTTTGGTCTAGACCTGCTTTATATGTAAAGTGCCTTGATGTAACTTTGTTATGATTTGGCGCTATATAAATAAATCTCATTTGATTTGATTTGATTCGAATTTAGTGAGATGCACCTGTATATGATCATTCAAATACAATTAGCATGCACTGATCTGATGTAAACAGGAAGCAGGTTGTCTACTCTACAATTGATTAGTCGCACAAAACACTACAAACAATTAACTTTAACATAAGGATTTCTAACAAAGTAAACAAGGTGAGTAACACTTGTAATCCATTATTCTTTGATTTCACCATCAGTGGTTGAGATTGACAAAACCCAAAAAGGTAGCAACTGCTGGGGTCTAAATCATCGCTGCTAAATTCAGGCTACAACACATCCCAGATTTATCAAGCTAACAAAGGCTGAAGAAGTTTATACAAAGTCAAAGTGGAATTGTTGCACCTTTATTCATTCTCAACATTCTGCATAATAGATGCAACACTGAATCAGTGGCATTGCTGTTCCAGCAATGTTGTCAGAGTTGGATTGGCATATCTGTCATATATCTGTCAATACTTTTTTCTAAAGGGGTTACTGTGCAATATTTATATCCTGCTACTCGAAACTACTGTTGTGCACTACGATATTGAAACTGGTTGCTTTTAAATATACAGGTCACTTTGGTGTCATGTAAATCATGTTAATATCTATTTTCTCTTTTATAGATATCCCTTTTCTTTTATATTACATTCTATTGCATACTATTTAATTCTATCTACATCTTATCTTATTTTACATCTAAGAAGACTACACCAATCTCAGTATTTGTTTACAAAAATTGAAAATCTGATTCTTCTGATAATTATTCTGATAAAAGGACATCTAGTCCAGTGGGATAGACAACAGTGCAGTTGTGTTATGTCTTGCCGAAATGCCTGCACACCATCTTCAATCCCGTCACACAATGGGGCAGATTAAGTTAGGTTACGTGAAAACAAACATATTGAGCACAATAACATGATTTCCTTGACTTATAAATCACTTGGAATAAAAGCATCTGGAAAATGTATAAACGTCGTGTAATGTTACACTGAGGATTTGCAATGATAGGAAGGCACCTTGATTTAAAAAGGGACTTTCAGTTGCCTGAGAGAAAAAGGAGAGGCTTTCCATATTTCTCCACCACTCCCTTCATTCCGTTCTACTGCATTCCTATCCTCCATTATACCTCCACCCATAACTTTACAACAGCTGTCCCTTGATGCACACTGACATGGAAAGACAAAGGGTAAAGAGGGGGATAAATAGCTCAAATACATGCTAGTTGGGTGAAGAATGGGCATTTTCCCCAAAAGTAAATGCATATACGTTCCCTCTTAGACTTCCGCTATAATCTCAGGTGATTTCAGTTACAAGAGAATGGATAAGTATTCAATGACTAAACTAATTTGTTCAAAGCCGTTTAAGCTAGCTTAAAAATGCCTCTCTCTTGTGTTGAAAGGATACAGGGGTTTCCAGGTTATTTTGAGTTGGGTCTGACTATTAATATCTTCAAGATGGCAGCTGTAGCTGACACTGGTCACAGGCAGAACATGTAAAGGCTTCCAGAGGTCCACCTCACACTACTAAAGTTCACTGACTCTCCAGCAGCGGGTATTCAAATGACTCAAACAAAGTTTCTTAAGTGCAGATACTACAGCAAATCACCAGCCACAAGGCCGGACTAGCTGTTTATGACTTTTTACATTACAAAAACAAAACAGTGTGCTCGAGGAGTGGGGAGATACCTTTCCAATTTAACTGATACTTCCTGGCAATATCTCCATACTAATTTAAAGGACAGAGACATAAGTAATCCCAAATACGGGAACACTTAGGCAAGCAAGCTAACAAGGCTCAATTCCATCAAGCAGCCCTAATTTTCTCTAAAAGGTAAAGAACTCATTTTCACGCCACTTCCATTGCTCTTTACTATGTTTGTACTTACACAACGCTTCTCGAAATCATCCAGGACACCATGTTGATAGTTGATGTAGAGTCTTTCTTTTTCAGCTGTATGAAACTGCCCCGAGGATAACGTTAACAGCTAGTCGTAGCGCTGTGAACTTCTTAGGCAAAAATTTCGATGAGCGATCCCGGAAGCAGCCAGATATCTCACTAAACATCACCCAATCCTTCTCTCTGAAGACACTAGATCTCACTGTCCTGTCTTCCTAGACATAGCTAGGCAACAATACATATCCAATATAATCCCGTTGTTTTGTATCCGTCACTTATTTCCCTGCTTTCCTCCTTCCTTGTCCGCTTTGCAATTCAGCTCCTGGTACCAGAACGGCCCTCAACTGTCTGCTGACGTCATCGGGAAAAGAACGGCCTCTCGAGCTTCCTATTGGCCAGTTCAGTCTGTTTACAACGGACCCAAAATGTGACTTTTGCGTTTAATGTGAGCGATGACGATTCAAAGTCACCCATTTGAGCTCTGATTGGTCTGTTGTCGCATCGTGGCGAATTCCAGCCAGTGAGTGAGCGAAGTTATCAGGCGGCTTGGTGGAATTGTTAGTAGAGAAGCATTTTTTCTGACCGTTTCCATGGAGGGTGTTTTAAATTCCAATTCACACAGTTAAAGCTTATTGGGACATGTCAGTCTAAGTTTTTATTTCATGTTGCTCAAAGAACATTTGAACAAGAGGGGGGGCGTTTCGTTTCCACTGACTGGTATCCTAAAGGATCATCACCTTTTCATACTTGATGCATCTGTTGCACCGTTGGATCTATCCTAAATCCTTAGACTTTGTTTGCTATACCACTGATCAGTAGTTACCTGTTTTGTTATATTCTGTGTGCAACATATTTTATGGTCAAAATTTATAAACACACAAGCTGACCTGAAATACAGAAGAAAAGAGAAAATACTGAGGAAAAATACAGGGGGAGAAAGGTCTCCCAGATAAATTAATTCTTTTATTTTATTATTATGTATGAAGGCAAGGTTTATGACTTTGGAAAATACCACTGGATAGCTGGGTTTGGCCTGACTTTGTCTTATCATTATGTAAACCATACCAGTCTTTAGAATGTAATCACATTAATTTCAGTTTTCCATACAGAACACTTGGCAGACATCACCCTATCTGTGAGCTATAACAGGCCCATGTCTTTGTGAGTGCACGGGTCTCTGTGTGTGCAGATAATGATATCTGAGCACAAACGTACAGACTTGTACATGCACAGCTATGAGCTTGTGCCTTTATATATATGTAGATGGTCAAGTTCATGACCACATACAGATATATGCATTTCTGTGCATGTGAGTGTGTGTCAATGGAGGAAGAGGGGGAATTGGATTCATGGCTGCTTGTTATTCATGAAGACTGTTGCGGTGTGCAGCAGTGTGAGGTAGATTCCCAGTGGAGCCTCTCTGGTCACAGAGCCTGTCTGGGGCAATGTCACAGGATCACAGCTGAACAGAAAATACCTGCAGACAAAGATTCAGTTGCCTAATATTAACCTCACAATTCTCAATGATTGCACATGAAGTTGTGAAATCTAGTCAGGAACATGCACATTGGGAAATTAACTGAGTAAAAATATTGTGAAAATCAGCTACGGATAAAAATCAAGTTACATTAGGGTTTTCACCATTACTGGAGAAGAGAACAAATGACACACTGCATCAATTTTCATTGTATACATGCAATGTGTCATTGAAAACATAAAATTGAAAACTATGTGATATATAGTATAATGCAGTACTAAAATATTGCAGTTAAATTGGAAGCATTCTGAATGACGATTTGTGGGTGCATTGCAATATTTCCTTTAGTAGTTCCCTTCCATATTATAATATTTTAAATTAAAGCTGTAGTTATTACTTGAATTCAGTAAGCTTATGGTAGTACTCATCCCTGTTCAGCCCCCTGATGGTCTAATGCACCTCACAAAATGAAACATCTTATGTGTGACAATGAGACACTGTCTAGTAAAAAAGTCTAAAACAGGCCTGTTATAATTGAAAGTTTCCCCTCTAACATTAACAGGTATTTTATGAAAGGTGGAAAGGCCAATTAAAAGATGGGTTGAGTCTGTATTTTACAATTTTTCCATCCATTAACAATTAATTCATAATTTATCCATCATAGGGTTGTTGGTGGGCTGGAGCAAATCCCAACTGATATTGGGTGAGGAGGGGAAACATCCTGGAAAAGTTGCCAGGCTATCACATGGCCAACATATCTCATCACACTCACAACTACGGGTAATTCAGAGACCATCTTGCTGTTAGGTGACAGTTCTAAGCACTGTACCACTTCACCACTGCACGTCTGGTTGTTTTAGTTTGTTCATTTTGGTGTTTTTTTAGCCAATTTTCCCTCTATGTAAATATAATTTAGTGTCCGCCCCTCTCTGTTGTCGTCTTTGTACTGCCAATTAATACACCAGTCCAACTGGCCTTTGTTCTATTTGGGCAGTTGTTTATGTTTTATTATACCATGATCAGCGTGAATACTCTTCTGATTAGTCGGCAGGTGTGCGTTAAAACCGTTTGATGCACACGTAATCCAGCTAAACTTTGTAGGCTAACTGCTCTAAATTCATCCGCGCCTTTAACCATAGCAACATAACAAGCCCAGTTTTATTTTTATCTCATATATATCATTTTATAAACAATAACCACACTGTGGAATAATTTTGACCTAAATCAAGCTAAATTTAACTTTTAATAGCCTACTTTCAGCTTTGTTAAAGTGACTGAGCCACAGTGCTCATCCCGTCCTACTATGACTACTGTAACTGGCATGGTTGTAAAAAGGACTAGTTTATTCCTTGTCATGACAATGGTAAGCTCTTGCTTCAAAAACTTTCGATTTTGAATGCAAAACTTTCACCAAAAGTTGGTGAATCCTTTTATTCCTATATTCTTGGAAAATTACCATGGTATAACCGGGTTAATCCACGAGTAGGTGTGCTTCAAACGGTTTTGAAGCACACCTACGCTGCGCGTTGGGTAGTTCTTCGCCTCCATGTTGTGTATTAAAACCGTTTGAAGCACATCTAACTACTCCAGACTTTTTTGCCTTTTACTTTCATCCCTTGGTTGAATGTTATAACAGAACAAGCAGAAAATCTTCATCTTAAAATTCTGGGACTATCAAATGTTTGGCATTTTTCGGGACTACGCAGTCGCTTGCGTGCCCGAACGTAAACTATGCGGTGACGTAGCAAGTGGTGTCCCAATTCCTAGGGAAGATTACAAAGCCCTACCCCTTGTGGCTTCCTTTCGAGGGTTAAGGGGTAGTGGGTGAGGGCTAGGGGTAGTGAGTAAGGGCTAGTGGTAGTGAGTAGGGTGAACATTGGGATTGGGCCCAAGTCTACATCAAATTTGTATGTTTATAGTGAGGTAAAGCAGTGTAGACATTTCAGATTAATCAGCAGTTAAATTGTGCTAAAGTGTAGTTGAATACAGTGTTAACACTGAAGGTGGTTGATTTGTACAGCTCCAGCATGCTGTAAACAAGTGGAGTTTTTCGTATCAAACTGAAATGATTAGAAACCAATGATTGCATTGAATGGAAGGAAATACAATCAAATTACAAATGTCTTGCATTTAAAATATGATTATCATCAAGGTCAAATTGGTTCCAGTACACTAGATCAGGGCAAAATTTATTCATAATTAATCATCATAATGATCCTGCTCTATTACAGGAATATTTCTTCCAGAGTTTTGAAAGCAACTGACATGTTCAGTGTCTTTCTTTCAGAGCAGATTTACTTGTGTCTTCCACTGAGGCCTCATGTGCTGGCAAGGAACAAGACAGAGGGAATCAGTGAACGAGAGACTAAAGCAGAGCGATTGAAGGAGAACAAGAGAGTGGAGGTGTGTGTATTCTGTGTATTCCCATGGATTGCACAGTTGTGTGGTTTTGCATTCGTGTTTGTACAGAGGGATGTAGAGGGATCTAAAGGATGTTGTAGAGGTGTATGTGTGAAGTGTGTAGAAAGCAATTGGCCTGGCATGACCTCCAGGGTGGGACAAGAGAGGAGAGACATTGATAGAATGACAGAAGAATAACTAAACTTAAAGAAGAAAACTGGGAAAGAAAACTAGAAAGATGTTGAAGAAATAGTCACATTCAGGTCACATGAGACAAAGAGGCATGAGAAACAGGAAAAAGAAAAAAAAAGACAGAAAAGATCATGATTCATTTTTGCTGTGGTGCACCACAATTTCTGCAAAAAAATCTCTTTGTTGTAATGAAATCTCAATCCATGCTAAATAAATAAATCAAAGCTGTGAAATGGTTACCAATACTGTGATGCTACCTGATGTCAGTTTTATTCCACTTCACTTTGTTTTCTTATTGAGAATGTAATGTTATTTGTATTCTGGGGGGGGGCCATGGAAACCATGATAGATTTAACCCGATCCTGTGTCACATATACATGATACGTTTCTATCGTCAGTTATGTGTTTCCACAAATACATGGCCAGCAGGCCGCTTTTGACCTTCCATTAGGCACTGTTAGGCCATGCCCCTTGGCCACTCTAATACCCAGAGAGTGTCATCTCAGTCACAGCTTCTTAAGTAAACACAAAAGGGGGAAGTATGTATTCAATAAACTGGCGGCTGGCGTGAAATCTGCTTTTTAAATTGCCAAATTTTATTACCTAGCCAACATTAGCTGGCACTTTATGCTTTTTGATTTGTTTTTTGACATGTCGAACTGAGTTATGCAGTTACATTTATGTTATGCCGATTTGCAGACAATGAAGAAAAAAATCTACAGACATCCCTTTTTATTTTAAGAAGAAAAATTGATAGAGGAGAGAGAGACCCAACAAGGGAGCAGCAGCAGAGGGTTAGTGAGGAGGAGGATGCAGAGGAACAGGCAGAGGTAGAGATTTACAAAAATACACAGGCCCAGACAACATCCCTAACAGAGCACAGTGAAGATGGACATCTGACAGCAGCAGACCAGGAACAGACAGTAACAGTGGCCACAGAAGTGAGACATGATTCAGCCAAAGCAAGTGTTCGACCTGGAACTGATAATTTTAAGTGCACCAGTATTAGTCTATGCATATCAGACCATTATTAAGAATAATTTTCACCCAGGAAACCAAAGTATATCATTAGGCGATTCCTAAAGTCTTTCCCATAATTATCTACAAGCCTATATACTACAACAGTAAAATAGAATTTCTGAAATTATGGCTTTTGCTTTTTTGTGTGCCACTCGAAGATTTTCAGTGGCACCATCTGGCCACCCCTTTCAAAAATTTGTTGAGAAGTGTGTGAAGAGTTTTCAAAAAATGAACTGAGAATTGTAAATCAAACTGCAAGATTGTACTGGAAATGTCCCATGCCTTCATTCTTCTCTCTGTTAAGGTGCAGGTGAGTCCCTCACTTGTTATGAAAATTTATAAATGAACAATTTGGTTAAATGATTAATTGTTTCATTGATATTCTCAAATGTCAATACTTATTACTGTTGAAGTTTCTGTGAAAGTCAACTAAACATTTTTGTGTTTTTGACTGACGTATAAAACAAACAAACAAAAGTATATTTAATACGTTAACATGGGATTAACATGGGATTAAATTAATAATTATGATTGATTTTGACTTTCATTTCCACTATATTCTGATATTTAATTCACTGATCTGTCAGTTATAATTTTATTATTTTTAATGCCATTGGAATAATATCTTGCCTGATGAAAATTGTTTTACAAAGAATAAAGGAGTAATTTAACAATAAACAAATAAAAAAAACTACACAGAATAATTCAAGTAATTAAACAAATTTTTTACACAATGTCTCTTAAACTACCCAAACTTCAAAATGGAGGATGAGGAACTTGACATAAATGATATTGTATGACAGTGGTGCAAATTACTACCAAAATAACGTGATAAGTCATGGTGTGCAGACCCAAACAGCAGTAAAAGTGACAGTTGATGGATTTAGGAAGTTACCCACTTTATACCTGCCACAATTATAAATATAACATTTTGTTTATATTTTCTAGTCTGTTATTATAGGCTACATGGAATACCGTTGTTGCTCAGTAGTAGCTGTTGCGCCAACAGTGGCACTATAATCAGAATCAGAAAGTTTTAATTGCCAGGTATGTGCAAATATACTTGGAATTTGACTCTGGTGTTTCAAACTTGAACAAGGGAAAGACAAAAATAAAAAATAAAAAAGGAAATATATGTATAAATATATATACATATATACATATTATCTAATGAATAATATGGGTAGTGCTTTTACAGTTATAGTACAAGGAGAAGTTGACAACATTTGGACTGCTTAGTAATCGCGGCAGCTCTACAAATACTAGCAGTTTTATTCGAAGCTTGGCGAATATAGTGCGGATGGGGTTTAATTTAGCGGAGGGACACAGGCGTGCTACGGTCCTGTGAATGCCATGGGATCCAGCGGAGAAACACAAGTATGGATGGCGGCGGTGGTGCGGTCTAGTGTTCCACCGTTTTTTCAAGCGGAGAGAAAAGAGACTGACGCTCGAGCGGGTGGAGACTCTACACACTTAAATCCCCCGGGTCGGTTTTTCTGCCTACAGCGACAAATAACTTTCCTTTTTGATTTTCTTTCTATCGTTGGACTCCTTAGAGCTGATTTAATGTCGTAAATGAAAGGCCTGTAAGGGCGTCGTTGTTGGGAAGTTTTTTCGAGGGGGTGGGGGGGTGGGGGGTTTGGACCAGCAAAGGGCCATGGCAGTCGAGGCTCGGCCGGAGCTGGTAGGGAAACGGTTCCTCTGTGTCAGCGGGGACAAGCCGCCTGAAATCGGCGACATCGATCTATGGCCATGGAGGTGTGGGGTCATACGAGCCGTCAACCATCGTGACAGCGACAATCCCGACCTTACGGTATGAGAAGCGCCTTCTATCTGCTCCTCTTCACTCTGTTACATGTAAGGCAAACGGGGAATTCTCTGTGGCTGGTGGCTAGCCAGCGAAGCAATGCTGTTGGCTTGCCAGGCGGAAATATAGTGTGGATATGTGTTAGTAGGGCCACCCTAACAGGTCGCTTGGATTTGTCATTGCTTTACACCAACACCTTTGTCTTTGTTCAGTGTACATGTTTGACCAGTTAGTTGACCACTTAAGCAAGTTGGGAGGCAGACTACCAGCAGGGGGTAATGGAAAGCAGAAAGCTAGCCTTCATCCAGGCAGTACACTTCTTATTTACATCAATATCCCCAAACCCGCCGCTTTCACAAGACATTCACTGTGTGGAAGACGAACCTGTTTTCATGTTTTGTCAACGCTAATAACACAGTAGGCTCCCTGTAGGTACACTGTTTTCATGAATTAAAGCATAACGTACAGCGGTAATTTCACATTGATCAGGCATCTGAAATTTGATCTGAGATTGTGTTGTCGCATGACAGAAGCTGCATTTGTCAAAGCATGTGTTGGAATTTGAGTCCAAAGCAACGGAACGCTTTAATCTGATGTATACTGCAAATCAGCTGACGGAGGTGAGGTTGGCTTCCTATATTTACCCCGCGTTACAGCCTTTACGTTCAACTAATCCCCATTTACCTCGTGGTTATTGATCATAATCCACATTATATGTGCGTGTTGAGCCATTATGAGCCCTAGTCTACCTTTGGTTTTCTGGCCGACAACAACCTTTTCGTGTTGGGCAGGAATGCCAGGACTTGTAAAAACATTAAACTAGCTTGCTGCAGGCGAAACAATGGGAAATTTAGAGTCATGAAAAATATTGTTTGCAATTTGAAGTCAGATGAGTGTTGTCAGTTTCAGATCTTTCAGGAGCAGATATATTTCCAGTTTGCTTATCCTGTACTCAATACAGTTAGTAGACAGGCAGTGATGGATGGAAATCGTGGCAATATATAGGTCCATTTCCCCTTTTCCTTAAACAGAGGTATTTTCACAGTGGGTTCACATGCAAAACCCAGCAAACAGTGAAATATTTGCCATGACAAGCCCTTGGCTGGCTGATACACTGCGCTGTCTCATTGTACAGTGCGCCTCTTCCCCATTTCTTTTGTTCACAGAATCCTTCTATCAGCCTATGCAGATAACTAGCTGAACCCAAGCACAGGTTTGATTTGATTATCTAGCTTGTTTTCTGTGTGTGTGTGTGTGTGTGTGTGTGTGTGTGAACATATACATATCTATATATATATATATATATATCTATATATATATATATATATATATATATATATATATATATATATATATATATATATATATATATATAGAGAGAGAGAGAGAGAGAGAGAGAGAGAGAGAGAGAGAGAGAGAGAGAGAGAGAGAGAGACACACACACACACACACAAAGTCATCAGATATATTAACACTGAATGGTTGTTGGTCTGTGGTAGGGTGTTGGTGTATGGTTTGATTTTAGTTAAGTGTTTGTGTGTTTATCAGGTCTAACTGAACTGATAGAATTTGGCCAGCATACCCATTAAAGGTCCTCACGTGAAATGGACCGATTCTTTTGCTTTTTATGGAATCAGTCACTGGTGAATTGCTGGTGTCACAGGTTTATGTCTTTCTATTAATTTTCAGTTAATTCAAGTGTTCTACCTTTGACAGGATTAGTGAGGTTGGATCATTCTATGGATACTGTGACCTAAAATTAACACCTTTCATGTGTACTCTCATGTTCCCTCATCTACACGTCTTTTTTTCATGTATCACCTGCCCAACTAGCTTTTAGTATTAGTATTGCACTTCGTCATTGTGCATGATATAATTCAGGCAATGAGTGGTGGTGTTCTGGTTTAATACCATACAGTGGGGCAAAGTCTCATTAGCAAGGGGTTTAACTTGCTGAGTGAATACAGTCAAGAAGGACTGGAGATTAGATTAAAAGAAGTGTGTCAAGCCAAGCTGTCAAGCCTTTGTCAATTGTCTGTTTTCAGGCTGGTCAGTAGTACATTATTGTTCTGGATTAGTAATAGCTCTGACTAACTACACATACTTGTTCATAGCTGTGAATATTAGTGGGAGAAAAATGCAAGTCACACAAGTTAACCTATATTAATATAATATTAATGTGGATATTAATTTGAAAATGCTACCTACCATGCATCAAATATCTAAAATAACCAAATTTTCATAATTTCCCTGGTTGGACAGATTTTATACAATATTTTTTCCGTGGATATGCTCAAAGGGTCATTTAAATTATATCTAAATGAGAAGAAAAACATTTTCATACAACTGTATTGTTAAAATTATAATAACTGTCCTTGGCAGATATTCCCTAAATTAAATGGTTGTGTGTCTTGCTGCCAGCAGTGTCATAATCTGACGATTGTACTTATGCTATAACATGGATGATATATTTTTGGTTAGCTTGGCCCAATAATAGAGATCTGGTCTACATGGAGATTAGACCAGTTTAGTTGATTTAGATCCGAAGTTGACTATACAGTGAAAAAATCTGAATTTCTAATGCATTTTGCTGAATTGGTTTACTGCCAAATCTTTATATAGGATATATGAAAGCAGTAATGGCAGTGCGTTATCACACAGAGTCATAGTGGTAATAACTGTACACTGCCCAGCTATATTCTTTTTGCATATTCTTTATATGTTAAATGCCAAGTCATAAAAGCACAGCTTCATTGTGTAAAACCTTAGTCCACATTATGCAGTAAGATCATAACTAATTAGAAAATGTGCAAATAAAATGCATGTTGTATGATAAAATAAACAGGCTGATGCACAACCCGAGTATTTCTTAATAATACTGAATGTATGATATGTGCAGAGGATTAGAATCCAGTTTTCTTTTTGTACATCTGAGCTGAACGTTAAGACTCATATTCATAATAGCCATACAGTTTCTTAAAATCTATTTGTGGTTCCAGTGCATGAGTATAAAATATAAAATAGACTATTCCATTAATAGGATTGTGAATTATTTTCCAGTTAACAGATTGCTGTAGGGAGATATTGTGAAATGGAAAACAGAAAAATACACGACAGGAATTAAGAAGGCAGAGAGAGTCACTACAGATCTGTGACATACAAAATGTAAGAACAATTTAAGTTCTTTTGCAGACACTTGGCTTGTACCAGTGTGTCAGAAATCCCACCAAAAATTGTTAGGAAAAAAAAACGTCAGTTGCAGAATACTTTGCTGACCTATTAGGCATAAACCTGCCACGCTCATCTTGATGCACAATGAATTGTCACTGCCATACAACCAGGTCACTGCCTATAGCAGCCTTTGTTTTCCTTAACAGTCCACTCTCTCTGTGTGACTGTGTGTGAGTGTTTGTGTGTCTGTTTACAGTAGCACGGCTGCCAGTTTGTTTTAGGTCTGTGGCCTGAAGTTCATCTCTATGTGGCTAATCAGCAGAAAATGACAGGCTGTGACCAGGGAAGAACCTTCCACACACACAGTCTCTGCATGGTTGTTGCAGTGCTGCAGTTCAGCCAGTTTACAAGCATTTCCAAGCTGCTTGTGAGTGTGCTAGGTCATGAATAGCAGCATTGTTTAGTGTGGAAATGCATACTAGAGACATAGAGAATAAACATGGCCTGGAGAGAGGCTTTAGCCTTCTAATGTTAACACCGACACACATGTGCTATGTAATAAATTTGGCTTTACCCTATTTTGAATTTTGTTTGGTTTATTACACACACAAATATATATATATTAGGGCTGTCAAACGATTATATGGCAGATGTGGTATCCAGATTGCAATATATACATATAAAAAAACAACAACAAAAACAAAAAGAACGAACCACATCATATTTATAAACAACTTTTTCTGTCTTTCTTCTTTTTTGGAAACAAACAGAGATCCACATTGATGTGGCCCTCTTATTCATCTTTTAGTCAGCTGCTGAGACGGACTCACTTGTTTACTTGCTTATTGGAGAGGAGAGTTGACTGCTTCTTATGTACAATATTACTTAGAGTGGCGAGATATTTGCAAGCCAGCAGTGTTTGCTTTCATGGGCTCCTGAATGAGCTGATCACTAGTGATGGAGGTATCGATATATTGATACTCAGACGCAACTCATTTGAGTATCGATTACGCTAATGAAGCATTGATACAAATTAATAAATGCGAAATAAAAGCGCATGTGTCATGTCTGAATCTATTATGGTAAATTAGTCCAGGGTTTTGTGCCCTGTCCAAGGGACAGTCCTTCATAATAATGCTTGGCTTTATTCTGTACCGCTGGCCGCCATCTTGCACATCGGTTTATGGCAACTCCGCTTGGACAAACTTCATCAGCGCATTACAGATATGCAGTGCCAGAGACTTTTTCTTGGGGGTTTTGAGACATGTTAATTGCTTTAAAAAAAATTTTGTGTGCAAATTAATTAATCTGGATTAATGCATTTTGAAATTTTGAGAGCCCATATATATATATATATATATGTGTATAAATGTGTGTGTGTGTGTGTGTGTGTGTGTGTGTGTGTATATGTGTGTGTGTTTGTTGTGAAAATAATTTTTATATGCTGTGTCTGAGCAATTACATTGAGTTGTATATTTACTGTTATTAGACATTGTTTATTTAGATATGATTAATTACCTGCATGACACCGATGATACAATTTTTGCATAGTTCTGTCTCAAATTTAGCAGTCATGAAACACAGACGACTTTAGTCAATGTTACCTTGTGATTTTTTTTTTATTACGTATTTGTATTTATTATAAGATATAGATTTAGAATTTGTATATGAGATTGGATAGATGTCATTATTGTTATTGTAGTAATTAGTTCTACTTCTATTGTTGTGTTACACATACGAATGGATTAAAAGTAAAGCAATATACAGCATGTACTCCTTCATTTCAGATGTGGAATTTTAGTCTTCATATAGTCACAGTACAGAAAGTTCAGTGAATGAAGTGAAAACACTTGAAACACACACATACAAATAATAATAATGGCTGAAATAGTTTTTACCTGGCGCACGGTACATGTGATGGTTTATTTATCTTGACTTTGACATCAGTTAGCCTTGACATTGCCATGTCAAAAGATTTATATAAATAATATATCGACTGAATTTATAGACAGGGGTTTTTATTCTCAATCAGTAACCTTCAGTTATGTTCTAATGTTTATGTCATTATTCCCTGTGCATTGTGTCTTTGTTTGGGCATCTACAGGCAGAACAGAAGCTCCTTGGGCCTTTAGAGGCTTATTGTTGTTTTAGCATTAAACAGAAGCTATCATTGTCAATTTCAATACAGTCAGGGACAAAAATGTTGTCTGTAGAATCATTACATAATCAGTCTTTATTTATCAGGTTGACATTCACACACTGAGCTCCAGTATTGCTATGTGACTCCCAGGTTATGTGATGTTTGGGCAACTGGATACGCTGAGTGTTAGTGGTTTGTTTTCTGGTGCCTAAGGAAACAAAATGTAATCTGAAGCCTAGATGGGCTGGCTGGATTTCTGGCTGGACGTACCCTTCCCCCATCTCTTCAACATAAACACAGAGTGCACTAAAGCTCCACTACATCACAGTGCTACATACGGCCATAAAACCTCTATCGGCTCGCAGGCTTCCCAGATAACCCTGGGAATACATTAGGCTCTACTATACAACAGCTGCTGTGGTTTCCTCGTGTACTGTTCTACACGACTGTTATTCTCATTGCTAGCTATGATGGTATTTTTATTTTAAAGCTTGCAATACTAAAAATACATGAAGTCGCATGTGAAGCTTGGTTACAACCAAAATAGCTTACTGCAAAGCACCAGAGTCTAGTAAAATCTCAGTTCATTTCAGTTCTATATCTATTGTCCTATGGTGAATTACCTTTCATGTATGACATTTAGCCATTTTTAAATTGGTGCACAGCAACCGATTTTATGGAAACTCAGAATACAAAGCAGTATTAAGACAGTGCAAAATGACTTCATCTTATGATCTTTGATATTTTCACTTTGCAACAAAATTAAGTTTGGTTAACAACGCACACAAGAATAAATTTCATCCCAGTGAGATACTGATTGATTAGAAAATGTTTGTTGTATAATTTTAGGGTAAATCTGGCATACATTTTTCAATAGCCATCAAGTTGTTTCCCCTTAAAAGCTAACCTGACAAGTGACATTGCAATAAGTGCTCAATTCAGTAAGATAAAACATGGGTTTGCAGAGTGAAGTGAAGGAGATAAGGGTCAGGCATGTTTTTTTACAGTTGGGAATCATCACTGTGTTCAAATAATTCAGCTTTGCCACTGGCAGAGCTCAGTCAGCAAAACTAAAACTGTTGAATGGCAGACTCTTTTCAGATGATTAGTAAAACATTTAGTATGAAGTATGTAGTATGAAGCCCAGACAGACTGTGAATGGGTCCTGAATATGGAATGAGAAAACCTCTGCTGCTGTTATCGCAACCATACCTTTAAGCAGCCAGCATGCTTGCAACTGCCCTGAATGAAATCTATCCATTACTGTTTTATGACAGAGGAACTGATAAAATAAGATATGGTTTTTGCTCCAACTGGCATTCTCTGTCAAAGAGTAAAATGCCTTTTGTTTTGTGTTTTGTGGTGGGAAAGTCCCACTAGTGTGTTTAAATAAATGTCCTCTACCAAGCTGCACTGAATCATTTCAGTCCATATAATTTCTTGGACTTGTGGGTCTCGTTTGTATATTTGAACACTGCTCTCAGGGAAAAGTAAAGCGTTCTGCTGCCAAAGGAATGTTGTGTTACCTGTCCGAGTAACATGTCTGTCTGTCATCCTCACTAACACCAGATGACCCTGGTGACTAACCCCTGTTAATAATATAGATGTGCACTGTAGCATAATGACATTTATACTTCTGTCCTTAATGTACATAACTGACCTATAGTGTTTACATGTATTCATATCCTGCATTTTTTTATACAATATAATTTATTTTATTTGCACTACTTTTGTCTTACACCTGCACATTTAGACACTTATGTCTTGTGCCTTCTACTGAGAAGTGCATTTCATCATCTCAGTAATTTTTACTCTGTGCTATAGCAGTACAGTTGAATTCAACTGACTCTAAATTGAGGATTGATAGTGAAGCCCATGATTAATAATATTAATAGCATATTGTGCCAGTGTCTTCATGGCAGTGGCTCTATTGGTAACTATAGCCAGACATTTAGAGTATTGGATTAACTGTGACTGACCCCAAGGGTGCTTTCATCCATTGTCTGACCTCTATTGCTTTTCTGCTGGTCATCTTGACATATGTTGTCCATTGCACTGTGCTGCTTTTCCAGCTCTGTCATGTTCCAATCAACCATGACCTGTTCTTTTAGACTGTGTCTGTTTCTGTCTTTTCTGCTGTTCTAATTTGTGCCTTTGCATTCATTGGATCTTATTTGAATCATGTTCATTACCAGGGATTGTAAACATGACATAACCATGCATGGCCTTTGTATTCAGTGATGAATGTGAGTGACTGTGACTATTTGGAAAGAAAATCATCACAATCTTACAAATGTTCTTTTTTTGACACTGAGATTTAATACATTTTAAATCTGACATTTTATGCTATATAGCCTATAGGAAACTACTGTAAATAAATAATTGGTTGATTAATAATGTATTGATCATAGGAAAATTAATCCGCAGCTATTTGGATGCTTGATTCATTGTTTCTGTCTGTTTCATAAACCAAAAAAGACATCCATTTCTTCAGCCTCTTAGATGCTACTCTTCATTAGTGAAAATAGTGAAGTTCCTAATACAAATTCAGTGTGGAAAATAAGCTGGCAGAGATTGGGTTGCTGCTGTTATGAGCTTTAATTCTCACACTGTCTTCAGCCTGGCCTTGTGCTGTGCATGAATCACTGACTCGCTTTCTGATATGAAAGCGAGAGTGAAAAATGGAGAAGGTGAGATGTGTAGATGAAGGGAGGAGAGAGAGAGATGTTTCAGAGAGCAAAAGAAAGAGTGAATGCTATTTGAAAAATGAAGAGAGGGAGAAAGAAAGAGAAAGCTGTGTATTGTCATTAGTCATTTGGTTTTGCAGCCAACCAGGCTTGTATAGAGAGAGAGAGAGAGAGAGAGAGAGAGAGAGAGAGAAAGAGAGAGAGAAAGAGAGAAAGATAGAGATAGAGATAGAGATAGATAGAGAGAGAGAGAGAGAGAGAGGTTTCTTTCTCCTCTGTCTGGCCTCTCTCCCATAGCAACAGCGGCTTAGCCACGTGAATGCCAGTTCCTTTGAGTTCACCCACTGCAAAGGATTTAACTCCTTCAGTACTGGATTATGGCACAATACAACAACACAGAAATGAAGAAGTCTTGAACAAATAAACACATAAATGACTGGGTGTTTGTCTGTTCAGGAGCTTAACCAGGCTGCAGATGATCTAGAGATCGAATATATAATATTCATACAATATTCATTGTTAAGTAACCAGTGTTCAACACTCAGTGGTTTATTGTTATACCGCCTTACAGAGTTTACTTGAACAAAATATTATCAGAATTCAGTCTCTTAGAACAGAATAGATTATAATTATATACAGGGGAGTAGTATATTATAACATAGAATGAAATTGAATATGATCCTATAGTGGGTTTGCCTCTCTACATAGTATAGAAGAGTTGTGTGCAGTTATATCATGTGGAAGTGATAGAGAACAGTAGACTGATTCCACTGGTGAGTCTTAGAAAGAGACAGAGGAATAGTTGTTGACCACAGAGAGTGTGGGACAACATTGGTTTCTGTGGCTTTCCTGACTTCACTCTGCTTAAGACAAGAGATCTGATTTTTCAGTTCACATTTCATTTACAAAAAACTTTAAACACAGTTCAGTAACACTCCTGTCAACAGTATGTGCTACAGACAGATTTGAAGGAAGGATTTATCAAATCCATAAAGTGAATGCAGATTTGACACAATCCATTCAGAAATTGATTACAGTAACACAAAACATGTATGTATTATGGTATATTAATGGAACTACAGTTTAATCAGTACAGCAACCTAGTTAAGACTGGATATTCCACCACTGTTTGGAATTACAAAGCCTTAAAAAAAAATCATTTTAAGAGTGATGATAATAATACTGATTGGCGCCCTTTGGCCAATGACAGTAGACTATGGGGCTGTTTGACAGATATCCACTCTTCTGAATGAATTGGTCACAATTATTTTGCTCTAGGATGAAGAAGTACAATCTCAGAAGTTGCTCCTGTCGTTTACCTCTGCCCCCCCCCCCCCCCTTTGTTCAGTCTTTACTTGTTGTTCAAGAACTCACTAACTCTTTCCAGATGGTATAGAGCTAACTTTCGTATCCTTGCAGCTTTTATTTGCTGACATAAATTTTGGCAGATGGCCTGTTATTAATATATAAGGAAGGAAATAATGGAGCAGTACTATATAGACTCAGGGACTCCGCAAGGTTGTCATTTTGGTATTTTTGCCAATTAACGCACTTTCTTGATCATTGGACCATTTTATTTTGTTTGGCTTTTACTTTCTGTTCAACATTTTATATACAAATTGATTATTATTCATTGATTCTGATCCTTAATTGTAACAAATTGAAAGTTGGAAAAATTATGAACTTGTTCAATCTGATGTTGTTTTGTGTTTATAGTGTTGTACAATAGCAGCTTATAACATGTTAATGTAGTTCGTCGGCTTTAGTTTTGATAAAGCAGAGTATGATGAGGAAAACTGAGGTATTATATCTTGCATAATATGTACTCAACCCCAGTGTGAATAATAAGTATTATAGTCATAAATAATATGAGGAATAAAGGGACTATAGAACCTACACAGTAGCAAAGCTACTCGGGATGTGTGTAGACCCGGTATTTGACGTGTCCAAACTGGAATGTGAACCGCAATTAAACAAGTTAACTCTTGTTACCTGAGAGACAAGAAGTGCTCCTCTCATTGTCAGCACTCTCCCCGTTTCTCAGCAGTATTTTCTAGAGCTGCAACTAATGATTATCTTCCCTAAAGCACTGATTGCTTTTTGGATTAAATGAATTGTCGTTAACTTTATAACATATCATCATAAACATTTGCCTTGACCGAGCAACATTTAAAAAGAAGCAACAACAGAAACAGTTCATGGTTTAAATGATTAATCACATGTCAAAGCTACAGGAAAATATTTTCTGAGTTGACTTAATGAATTAGTTTGTAAATTTTCTGAGCACTTGTATACAGTAACCCTCGCTATATCGTGGTTCACCTTTCGCGGTCTCAGTGCATCGCGGATTTTTAAAAATATTCAATGTAAATTAATATTGCGGTTCCCTCGGTACATCGAGATTTGGCTTAGTCTTCCCAGATGATTTCGTACATGCTGATTGGCTTAGTGACCGCAGCCTCAGTTCCCAGCATCCTAGCTTTCATCATCCCACACCGCTAAATTTGCTTCCTACGCACACGAATCACTTTAGCCAATCCTGTTTTTACTTCGCGGATTTTCACCTATTGCGGGGGGTTCTGGAACGTAACACCCGCGATAGTCGGGGGATTACTGTACTTCATAGAGTTTCACACTATTCCAATATGCTGAAAAAGAGAGAGAGCGCGCGTGTGTGTCTGTCTGTCTGTCTGTCTGTCTGTCTGTCTGTCTGTCTGTCTGTCTGTCTGTCTGTGTGTGTGTGTGTGTGTGTGTGTGTGTGTGTGTGTGTGTGTGTGTGTGTGTGTGTGTGTGTGTGTGTGCGCGCGTGTGTGTGTGTGTGCATGTGTTTTATTTCCACATCCTAAAGAATAACATGTCAACTATACTTACACAGCTTTTATGAAATTACATGGGTATGAATAGAGCTTTCTGTGAATGTAAGGAGGAGACATAAACATCTGGTGAGCTGTAAATACAGGTTGTGAAAAGAAAGCTATAGGTAAAGAAAACAACAATTACAAAAAATAAAACTAAAAAAAAAAGAGCAATGGATAAAACCTTATAGGACTTGGTTACCGTTACCAGAGATGATGATTGGTGGGAGATAGTGTCTTTTAAATCTATAAATAAACTGACAGTGCCAATGGCAGTTTTATAATAACTGACCTATTACATATCCATATATGATGGAGCTACCGATGCAAAAGTTAAAATGCATCAAAGGGGTATATCAGTCACTTTCTTGTCTTTTTACTTTTTTTAAAGACATTTTTGCTAAATCAGTTTGACAGACTTGTTGGTTATCATGCAGATCACTAGCACTGGTTTAGAGTTTATTCATTGTATTGGAATATATTGTACCACAGTTATTTGTTATATGCAGTCCCATGTGTAAATTTGATGCATTACAAGATACCATATTTGTTAAAAATTACGAAAGGGAAAATAGCCTGAAGCAAGAGTTTAGACTCCCTGCATAGTTGTTTCTTAGTAATGCTCCCTCTGGTCAGTATCCCAGCCTGTTAGTACTTCCTGCTGCTGCTTTGAGTGTTTCAGTTCTTGTTTGGGGTATGTTTTTCTTCCCTGAAAAAGGTAAAAAAAAAGGTTTTGTGAGATTGTTGGGCCTTGCTGTATGCACAGCTTTTAAGGACTTTATTGATAATATTTAGGTCAGGGACTGTGAGGACTATGACAAACCCTTCAGCTTGCAGGTTGAGGTGGTCCATTGTGTTTTGCATCCTGACTGGATTATCAGCATCATACTAACAATAAGATTTGTTGTTAAATACATATCACGTCTTTTTAATGGCATACAATTAGTATTGTTATTGTCACTTGGCAATGGCAGCAATAAAGCTGCCCAGCTTGTCAGATGAGCAGACCTTGTCTCTCTACTATGTTCGTTTTACTGCTTATCACGCTAGAAAGAAAAGCCACCTGTGGTATCATGGAATAATCTACACACACACACACACACACACACACACGCACACATAATGAAACATGGGTGTGTCTTTGTGCGCTGAACAGTCACACATTTCCATACATGAGTTGTGAAGAGTGGCTGTAGTGGAGTCTTGCAGTGTAATGAGACTTGTGAATGGGAAGAGTTACTGGTTTATTTTCTTAATGTACTCATAAAGGATGTTGGGAAACATATTTCAGGAGAACTGTGGTGAATCCAATAAACATTGAAGGCTTATGATTATTTTTGTATTTCAGGGTTTATTGAAGCCTAATGAAGCCAGGGGAGTTATTAATACCCAGGTAGGGAAATTCTCAGTAACAGCCAGGCTGGGAACTTAAATGTAACTTGCTCAACCCTTCAGCCAGAGAAGCTTACATTAGCGATCATTTTCAGGAATAAGGTAGGTTGGTTGATATTGGTGTTGAGCAGCTTTTGTGACCTTATGATGGATGTATTTGTCTGAATGTCAGCAGAGATTTGGGTTGAATTCAGTGCCCCCCTACCCCTTCTACAAGGATTAAGCTGTTGTTCACAATGTAGTACATAAATGTTAAACGATGTTTCATCAACTAACAATTGGTTAAAAATCAATCAATGCACACTACACATAGGGCTGCACAATTAATCGAATTTTCATTTTAATTTCGTGTGATTGAGCGAGATTTAAAATGCATCTTTCTGTTCATAGAACACTCCGTATCATAGGTTTTTTTTCCCAAAGCCAATCTAGTGCTCCCCAAAGTGATAGAGAAAACGCTCTCTCTTTAAGCCTCTGGCGCTCCGTAAACCACTGTCTGATCACATGCCTCCATGAGCCAATCAGACTTGTTCCCTGCACCACCGCGCAGCTCAGTTTCTAGATATATTACTAGTCGACAGTCACTGACAGAGTAGCAGCAAACGTGGGGAAAGCTCCACAGGAGATAGCAGTCGCTGGTCAGAACGCAATAAACTATCTTAACAAAAAAAAAAAAAAGTCTAACGTAGCAGAGGGCGAGGCCGAGGGGCTTGTCCCGAGAATCGGATCGTCATCCATTTTGTGGAAGCATTTTGGCTTCAAGGCAAGTGACACAAAACAAGAACAGGTCATATGCAGTTTTCTTTGTTTTATTTATTCTTTAAGGAGAAGCACTGAATTTTGGTGATTATTTTGATGCACATATTGGTACATTAGCAGGAATTGAGCACCATATGGTTGTGAAAGCAGTTATAACGAGCCTACAGTATGTGACAATAAAATTTGTTTTGGTTAAAATTTAACAAATAATCGTGATCTCAATATTGATAAAAATAATCGTGATTATCATTTTGACCATAATCATGCAGCCCTAACTACACATGCTGTCTGTTTGGTTTTATATTTGTGTATGTGTCCTGAGGAAGATAGTGGATGTAGTGGTGTGTGAGGTCCAAAGTGTCTGTTGACATTACAACACTACATTGTTACAACAAAGAGCAGCACAACAAGCACAATGATTTCTTCTGTAATGCTGTTCTTTTCCCTTGTTACATTTGTAATGTTTTTGATTTATATGACCAAAAAAAAAAAAAAAAATCAGATTTATAGGTGATTTATATTTTGCAGAAAAAAACTGTATAAATCTCTTCTCTGGTAAGACAGCTGCAGTGTTTCCGCTGTAGTTTGCCACGGCAAAAAAATACATAAAAATCAATCCATCAATCAAACCAACCAAACATCTAATACAGCATCTTGCTGACTTACCCAAAAGTCGGATTCTCACCTCCACCCTGTGTACGCAATTATGAAATGCAGTTAGTTAATGATACTTATAGGGTCTAGCAACAGTGTAGCTGACGCATTGCACATGGGACGTGTCCCCCTCGATTCCTGCATCTGTGCCCTCTGTCCCACGCACTTTTTACATCCCTTCAATTCATTTATACCATGTTGTAACACTTTTTCTGAACTGTCTTTAACCATACCATAAAAGGTGGCAGAAAACCTCTGGACAATCTGTCCAAGTTACTTTTGAAATTATGGTAATGCTCTTGGTCTACATTCTTACATTCTCATTTAGTAGACCATACTAAACTGTGCAGTATCACTATAGGTAATTTTTTTAGTTGGTATTGACATCCCTGTCACAATGCCCCCACGCCAAATTTCTTGCTCCACAAAAACCACTGAGCTGACTAAAATACACAAGAAGCTGAACAGCAAATCCTTTTATACATTTAAATGAAAATGTTTTAATGTGATAGGAAAATATTCTTAACCCTTTAAAGTTGTGGTCATCTTTTCTCATTCTGCTACCTTGGATTCTGTGTTCAACCAGGATGTATTTGTTGGATATATGATGCGTTTACCAGGTTTTGTGTTTGTGTCTCTGGTGGTATTTAGGCCTGGTATTAAGATTGAAAACATGAGATCCAATCACGTGGTCACTCAAGACACTTTTTAAATCCAGGTGCAAACCAACATGCATAAAACCACTTGTGATCAGCTCACTTAAGATGCATGTTAATTCATGTCCGAAGATGCCTTTACACTAGGTCTTAAACTCTGTTGCTCAAGAAAACTCTAGAACCTTCATTTACTAAAGTGAGGAACACAGGACTAAGGCTACTAAATAAAACACGTGTAGTCCATCTGAATTTGAATTGTTACCTCTGCCAGCCTGTGAAATTTTTGTCCAGCAAGAGCAGAGATGCAACATGAGATTGCTCCTTGAGAATCTAGGGAAAGGTTCCTTCTGCACATGTGCCACTCTGAGTGTGTTGTGCATGCCTGGCAGCCTCCAAGTGTGCATATGCATATTTATTATGTATGTTTAAGTATATTGGCTTGTGTTTATCTCTATGTGTCTATGTTTGAGGGCATGCTATTGTGTGAATATGTGTGTGTTTGAACTGGGCATACAGATGTAAAGTGCGCATGGGACCACTTTGTGAATGGCTGCTGTGTGTGTGCGCGCACCCCAGTACAGCAGATGAAGGCGGGGAGGGGTGTTCTAGTGCTGGCTCCATTGATTGGTTCCATATAGACTGAAACTTGACCTTCACAGCAGATGTCTGTAAGGCTGCCAAAGACATGCACGCAAGCGCATGCACACAGACTCACACAGAAACACACAGGAAAGAGAACACTGCTCTCATTATGCTTTTTTTGCTTAAAGTATTTCAGTTTGTAGGTGTCTTTATATATAAATGTACCTCTTCCTAGTGTCTAATGCGATCAGCGAGAATTATTTGACATTTAGCAAACATGCTCCTACCCAACATGGTGCACAAAATTGACAAATCAGCTGAAACCCTGTAGAAATTGAAATGCAAGCATGATAGGAAGTGTGCTGATCTTTCCTGAGGGCCATCTGAAAGTCTCTGCACCCTATGTCTGATAACATTAATTGTAACCGACCTGTACATATAGGGTTCATGAAAACAGCTCCAGCTCCCAACATCACTGTCTGATAGGGGAGTATTGGCCTGAATGAACCAATCTTTTCCTTTTGGATACCAATCAGTTACACCCTAAAACATACTGTGTCCTTTCCGACACTGACATGTCCTTTCGCCTTCAAAGGAAATTTGGCTGACTTGAAACTGTGCCGGTAGTGACTGACAGAATCATGTTTTACCCTCTGGGTTTACTGTAGCTGTGTGTGCTAGCTGCTGAGACCATTCAGTGCTACAAACTTGTACAGACCAATGTTCAATAGTAGATGATATCAGCCCTGGCACGCATGTACTGAATAGGAACCTATTTGCTAAAGAAAACTGAGGAGTACTTTTGGTTGTTTGGTGTTTGCTGGATTCATACATATACCAGATTTTGACTGTAGACTCCTTGCAAATTACTTCTGATTACTGCCTGCAAACTTGGGAGAGAGTTGTATAAATACTCATCTCATTATCCATACCGCTTATCTGTCAGGGGCGCGGGAGGTGCTGGAGCCAATCCCAGCTGACATTGGGCAAGGACAGGATACACCCTGGACACGTTGCCAGTCTATTGCAGTGTCGACATATAGAGACAAACAACTATTTGCACTCACATGCCAGAGGACAATTTTTAAAGCTCCCCCATAATATTTCAAGGGAGGCTTTGAGGCAAGCTTGTGTCTTTTTCAGGGGAGCCAAACTCCAATTAGCTACCCCGAAAATCGAAGTATGGTTTTATTGTGATCTGCCCTTAGGACTGCATAGCCATCAAACCCGATGTCCATACTGTTCTCATGAAGCCACGTCTCAATAAAGCAGATCGGGTTACTTTTTCAAAATTCCTTCTCATGTCTGAGGTGCACTGCGATCTCATCAACTTTATTTCCCAGTGTTTGACAGAGTAATAACTGGGAGCCACATCATGAGGAAATACAACAAACCTTCACCACCAGTTGAAAAAAAAAAAAACAAAATTAAAAATCACAAATCAAATCACAATTCTAATATCTGTCAAAAAAATAGCAATTGGATATTTTCCTAAATGGCCCAGCCCTACTAGTCACCCCCCCACTGCGCTGCCCTTGAACACTTGTATGTCTCCAGGTTATTTATTATTCTTACAACAGCTGCTGAGACCAACACGTATGTTAAGGTTTTATGTATTTATGACAAAAATACATGTGATGTCAATGTAATTGCCACAATAATTTAAGTAAAGACACTTTTTGATTTCACTTTATCCAGTCTGCAGTGTTTGACTTTGATTCAACAATGGCTGTCAAATGACTTTGACCAATGCTTTGACCCAATACTAACCCGCTTGAAACACTTCAATTGACCTGATACACATGTTTTATACATACATTATTATTAGAGTATACCAGAGTTGCAGGTATAGATGCATTAGGGTCAGTGGAGCATAGTGTTTTTCCTTTCTGTAGTATTTCACAGCCCGAAGACAGCTTTAGCATGACTGAGAGATGGACACGTTTTCAAAGTGTCTGTGTACTTGTTTGTCTTTCAGAAAGGGGAAAAACCATCAGGCTTAACTTGTATAGCTTAGCTAGCTTATCTTAACATATATTGTGCTTATCAAAAGTAGAAAGGGTTAAATTGTTGAAATTAAAAAATGTATAGCTTTTTAGCAAACAGTAAAGCCATTTTGAGCTTTGTGAAAGTAGAGTATGGTATAGAACTTAACTATGAAATAGCATTAGATTGTGTGTGGGTATTGCTACACATAATAGCATTAATAGGATGTAAACTAATGTGTATTTAGTTGAGTAAAATTTCAATTGCGGTATCTGTTTTCATACACCGACCACTGTGCACATAGTGCCTGAGTCTGTCCACCTGTGCTTAAGGTCTTGAATAGTTTGACATTTTTTGGTTTTCTAATGTGGCAATCTGTGACAAATAAAGTAAATAATATGTGATACTGTAGATCAAAGGTACTCAAATACAAATTTTAAAGGGCCACAAAGAAATTTTTCAATGAGTCAAAGGTCAATTTATTAAAGTCGGCCAAGTCACACGTCATAATACTGTAATATGCAAAACTAAATGTCCTTTTCATTCAAAACAACAACAAAAATATATTCTACAATAAAATGCTATTTTTATTTTGACATAAATTCAATTAAATACTTGAATTAAACATAACAAAACAAAACCACTGCAAAGAATCCAAAACACATATACCAAGAGAGGGTTAAAGAACAGTTTCTTTTTAAATATAGACACAAAGAACCACAAAAAAGGAATAAAAATACATTGCTGTTCTAAGGTGAATCAAGCATCTCAAAATAAAATAAAACAAAATGTCCCTTTAAAAAAAAATCAACCCATCCATAAAATCCTTTGATGGCATCTTGTGTCTGCTGCCAAGGCTTTGAACTTTGGCACAAATGGTGTGATGGCCAGGCGGAGGAACTGATGCAAGTGTTCATTTGTGAGTCCACTGCGGTACTTGTTCTTTGCCACATTCATTGTTGAGAATGCAGATTCACAGCAAGAGGCTGAGCCAAACATTGTCAGAATGTGAAGTACTATTTTCTGCAGCAGAGGGAAATTAGCTGCAGTTACCATCTTTGTCCAAAAGGGGATAACATCACACTGAGTCTCTTTCAATGCAATATTTTCTTGCTGGTCAATTAATTCACTTTGCAGTGAAGCAGCTGTGGCCCATGGGAAGATCTGTTGTGCTTCTGAAGAGAGCTCTCTCACATTTCTGACCAGAAAGGGATTGTCAATGTATAGTAGGATTTATTTTCCCAATATGAAGTCATCAAAGCATGTCTTGAAATTTTCAATGGAGTATCAAAAAGATGTCAAGTAAAATCCAGCTAATGTGTAAAATAGAAAATTTTAAGCAATCTACCTGTAGGTCACATTTGAAGACCCCCATTTCCTCTGGAAAGCACACACTGCTGACATCACCTCACACACTGTGTTGTTCTTCCCTTGTAGCTTCAAATTTAGGTTATTGAGATGAGATGTTATATCAGTCAAAAATGCCACAGTTTCCATCTTTTCTGGATTTTGCAGGAATTGCATGAACTGTTTTGCTTTTGCACTATTTTGCTCTGACAGAAATATTTCATTCCTAATGGCCCAAAAATGTTCTAGGACCTTGACTTAGCTCAACCATCTGATGTTGTTGTGCAGGAGCAAATCATCAAATGCTGCATTGACCTCTGTCAGGATTGTGCGCAGCAAATGATGCTGCAGTGCAGATGATGCTCCCAAGAAGTTTATGAGTCTCATCATTATTGCAATGATATAGGACTACACTTCTCCAAGACTTGCGCAAAGGACAGACTGGTGAATTATGCAGCGGTAAGATATCAGGTGAGGGTGGTGAATTTTCAGGCACTGAACCAGTCCTCTCTCTCTCCCCATCATTGCTGGACCTCCATCCGAAGCAACAGGCACAACTTTCTTCACATCTATTCCTTTTTCATTCAGCATTCACAGTATTGCGTTATAAATGTCGTCCCCCCTTGTTGGTCCACAGAGGGTTGCCATGCCAAACACGTCTTCAACAAACTCCCTCTTTGGCTAATCATAATACCTCACAAACAACATAGACTGAGCATTATCAGTGGTGTCAGTGGATTCATCCACAGCTAGGGATGAATTTTTTATTCCATCACAAAGGTGTTTGATTAGATCACCAGCCAGTACTTCAGTATGTCTGGATGCTGTGGAATCGGAGAGGGGGATTTGCTTAATTTTAGCTGTCATTTCCTCTTTTTGTTTGCCTTCAAACATGGTGTCCATCACTTCAGTCATACATTCTTTTAATATTTTATTATATTGAATATCCCCTCCTCCTGCTCTCATCTCCCCCTACTTTGTCCAACTTTGCCCCCCCCTGTGTGTGTCTCTTTCTCTCTGTCTGTCTCTCTCTCATCCTCTCTCTCTCCCTCTCTCAACCCAATCGGTCGAGGCAGATGTGAGCCTGGTTCTGCCCGAGGTGTCTGCCCCTTAAAGGAAGTTTTTCCTTGCCACTGTTGCCAAGTACTTGCTCATCGGGGGATCTGTTGGGTCTCTTTAAATCATTTTATAAAGAGTTTGGTCTAGACCTGCTCTATATGTAAAGTGCCTTGATGTAATTTTGTTATGATTTGGCACTATATAAATATATTTGATTTGATTTGATTTATTTCTGAATCAGAGAGAGGCTTCTTGTGTTTACCCAAAATTCATGCCACTGAGTGAGTACTATGTTGCTTTTTGTTGTTGCGTCATAAATGTAAGAAGATTCTTGTTTGCAGCTTGATATGACGATTTGAGTGCATTTATTTTTGTTGTTCTTACCTCTGAATTTTGAGGAAATGTCTCTTTAAAATTCCTACGCTTGGTCTCATAATAGCATTTCAAATTGGAAATCTTCATCACAGCTATGGTCTCCTGGCATATTAAGCACATAGGTCTTTTGCTGGTTGGAGGGAGAATGAATGCAACGTTTCAGTTCAATAGTCTCTTAATTGCTGATTTTTCCCTATCCACTTTTCTTTTAGCGGCGGACTTAGAACATACCATTTTCATCCAAAATAGGCTCCTACTGCTGGCTCAATATCAATTAGTGAACTGTTCCGAAATTGATATAAAAAAGTGCCGCTCGCGCTTGGCCGGCTGTCAGCGCACTGTCCACGTTTACACATGCTGACCAAACCAAAGCACATTGTGAAGGAATCACAGCTCGGAGGTCACAAATTGGCTGCTCGAGGGCTGGATGGGGCCAGCAGGCCGCCTGTTGAGGGACACTACTTCAAATATTATGCTCAAAGGTGAACCCTTGTGAACCTGTTTTCTCACTTGTAGGATGTAACCTCCGATCAGCTCTGTAACTTGCTCAGTCCAGTGAAAATGTATGAATCGGTAATGACTTTTATTGTGAACACACACACGCACACACACACACACACACTTTGTTACTGTTATTTGCAAGGACACTCATTAACATAAACCTAACCATAACCTATATATATGTTAGTAGCAGCTAATGTCACAGTGATGGTTTACGCACGGCCATAGAAAGTCATGTAACAACACATAAACACACGGTATGGGGCTCTCTCTCCAACAGCAGCCAGCTCATGCGCTGAGTCACTGGGTGATAAAAGAATTTTCTCTCATCACTGCTCCATTTTGTGTGCCCAGGTATTTCAGTTTCTTTATTGGTATTAATACTGGTGCTGTAACATCTATCAATCATACTTAAATAAATACACAGTCGATGCACATACTGAGACAAAGACAAATAGTACCTGCATTAATCGTTCACAACACAAACAAATTTTTAAACCACACCCTCCCAACAGAATAAAACACTAGCGTGTAATGACATTGCAAACTACTGTAGGAGCAATCAGAGAAACAACCTGCTGGCATTTCTATTGAGTCTTTCATCCTAATCTGAAGACCAAACGTGCTTGACTTGTAAATTGTACAGACTGAGAGTGAATGGGCGATGGTGAAATAGAGCTATGTGACCATATTTTAACTATGGCTGAACAATTAATCAGAATCGCGATATTAAGCGTTGTGATGTAGAAATTTTAATTTGATCTGGGTCCAATTCATTTCATGCAGTGAGTTGGACCCAGATCAAAAGCGTGGCTTTCTTTCTTGTAAGACAATCATACTCAGCAACAGAGTAAGTGCTCCTCTATGCTCCCCAAGCAGAAGTGGCCTCAGCTGCCCAACTGCGTATACGCCCAGTTGGGCGGTGAGGTGGCAGCTGGCATGGATTTATGTCATCCAACATTAAGACATTTTGACCTGTTGATCGAAAAATCACAGCATTAAAGCTGTCAGTTAAAATTTCTGCAGCTTGCCTATTATTTGGTCCAGAAATGTAGACATTGTAGTATTACATACATTTGTCCAAACTCCTGTGGGAGATAAAATGGTCTGAAAAATACTGACAGCAGCTCATAGTCTCTTGTGCACACCTTTTCATGCAATTTGAATTGAGTGGCTCATGTAATGTCTTAAGGATGCACAGTCCATCAATTGAGTCGTGAGAGGTGGTTTTACTTATGGTTAAAATTGCACAGTGGCTTTCAGTGAGCCATATTTTTCAATGTGGTTGAAATTTCACTGCTGGTAAGTGTCAGGTTAGTTGTAGCTGCTGCACTGTTAGCACAACTTGTTCTCTTTGATTGGTGAAACCAAATTGTCCAATGCTTGGTTGTTTTTAATGAATTATTTTAAATTTAATAAATCCTGCACAAGTCATTTCTTTTTATAGTAGAATTTGGTTAACATGTGCTTTTAGTAAGAAGTGTTAGCCCATTTTCACACAAAATGTACCATGTTATGCCATTGAGACTCAAATAGCACCAAATGCTAAGAATGACCCAAATATAACAAACCTCCAGTAGCCATTTTAAAATGAAAAAATTAAATGGCAAATCAATTAGCAATATCTATCAGAAATATTTGGTATTTTCTCAAATTGTTCATCCCTAATCTTAACTGCAAATTGCCATTTTTCAGACAGGTAGTAATGAGCCAGATAACTTGCTGTAGCTAATAACAGTAATTGCATGTCTGTGATGAAAAGAATGACCAAATAGCTCACAATGTAAGTTGAAAGCTGTCAACAGTCCCCTAGGGCTGGTCTGAGAGAGTGTGCTCAAACACTAGGAGACAATGTAGTGGTAGTCAGGATCAAAGCGCAGAAAACTGTGCCGGTTTCTACCATTATCATGCAAATAAAGACAGTGAACAAAGTGACAGAATAGAGTACCCCACAGTCTCCCAGGAAAAATTACTGCCCGTTCCTCAGACGAAGTTTTTCCTTATATAATGTTTGTTTCTGTGGGTGTGTGTGCAGATGAGAATGTGCATGTCAGTGATAAACGTGCATGTGAGAGTATGATGTGTGAGTATGCTATTTTTTTTCAGGAGGCATGCTGTGTGTGTGCGTGCACACTGTTTTCAAGCCAGGAAACATGCAATTTGAAATGGTGGGATGATGGAATTTCTAACCCACATGCTGTAGCAGGAGATGAAGACACGTGAGCTGGTTGACCTCAAACCATCTCTGTGGGGTGGGGGGGTGGGGGGAGTGAAATACAGGCACAGTGGTGAAATACAAACACAGCCAGAAGAAATAAGTTCGTATTAAAAAGTGGAAAAAAGAGGCAGGGGAAAGACGGTGAACAAATACTGCGGGTGACATAAGATGACTACCATTGAATGCTACCTAACTTAGAGTTTCCTTACAGCAACGCAAAGGGATACTGATACAAACTATATTCAGTCAGTTTATACAGACACAAATGGAGGGAAAGCGAGAGGGAGATGGAGGATGGGGGTTCACTGTGTCTGGTTTCAATTAACATGCTCAACAATCCTGCTGTGTTTGTCTCATGGCTTTCAAACATGAACGTTTGTGTGTGTGGGCTTTACTCAGGGTAAGAACTTGACTCAGTTTAGTGTATAGGATAATACAGTATACATGTCCAATGCACAAACATACAGTACGCATCGGAACACATCTCTTGTAAATAACATAAAAGAATAAATTATTGATATTACAATGTTAGCCACATGGGCCATCTTCAGAGTGTACAAATTGCATCTGGTGAGGGTGGTAAATTTTCAGGCACTGAACCAGTCCTATCTCTCTCCCCATCATTGCTGGAGCTCCATCAGAAGCAAGAGGCACAACTTTCTTCACATCCAATCACTTCATCCATCTGCACCTCAGACCTTATGTCTGGCTTACATTTATGCTGACAAATAATAAAATCTTGGCACATAAGTATCATTTAAATATTGGAAGCAGGTGAAACAGCTGTCTGCTCCCCTCTGACTGGACAGCTCCTTCTATATACCAGTGTTTTAAAGGCAGGGAGAGGGCAGAGTAAAGCAAAAAATGACGACTATCAGTGGAGTCAACTAAATACCCATATCTTTATTCACACATCACCATATGCTGTTTAAAAAAAAAAAAAAAAAAAAAAAAAAAATCCTGTCTCTGCAGTGACAACAGCCAGGGCTTGAGGATTCCCCAGCTCTGGAATTTCTTCAAAGTTGATACAAGCATTCATCATAACTAAAGGATAAACTGATTATAATTTGGTATAGTCTGTCAGTCAAAGTCTAACAAACGGCTTTAAAATGATGAAATAGTGACAATTCATATCCAAAAGGTCAACATCACTGTAACGACATGATGTTCTGCAAAACCACCTCTGACCATCAGTGAACATTGTAACTTGGGAACATCTGTATGATATCTCTTAAACACTTAGGAGCCTTCAGAGATGATTAAAGTCAGAGCAAAAGCTGAGTGAGGGTTACAAGTGTTCACTGGTAATACAGACAATATTTTTTCTGACATGAAAGGGTATGTATTCTGGTGCTTTGCTGGATCAAACACACAACGATACATAAATACACACACACATGCATACAATCACAGAGTCTTTGCCGACATTTGCGTCAAATTGTTTCGGATTGAGATACAGTTCCTCTGTTTCTACTGCCCTTTTTGCTATGTTGTGACTTCTTTAGCTTTACCTACATTGACACTGAAAAGGAACATAATGATAATAATAAAACGAAAATACTGTCTTGTATTGTTTCTTTTTATTGTTCATGGACAATAAAGATTCTCCCTTGTTGAAAGGTGGACGTTATTGTTCCTGCCTTTGGATTCATAGACCAAACATGAGAAAGGCCCTCTAATGAAGGGACTCTTATATTCTGGGGCTCTAAAATAGCCCTTTGAGGTTTAGGTCTTGTGGTGTACATTTAAGGTGGAGATAAATTTAAACCAATGATTGGGTTTATCAAGCCAATAAAAAAAGAGAGCACTGCATGTCATAAATGTATATAGAAAATCTTTTAGATATACTTAAGTATGTATATTTATTGGATAGGAGGAAGCATGATGATTAACTTAAAATTCAGTGCTCATTGCCATGGTGTAAATTCTGCTGAAACACTGTTGTTTTCTGAAATACACACACACATATACAGTGACACTATTGGTGTAAGGCTGACAGTGATTGTTATGATGCAGAATTCAGAGCTATTTTCCATGGTGTCAGTCATTGGCCTCAATATGTACCAGGAAAAATACAGCTTAGTAAGGGGGCTGCCAGTCTCTCTTGTTTGTAGCTTTCTCTTTCTGCTCACTGTCCAAACACTAAGTCTTTCACTAACATGGTTTGTGGCAACTTTTAAAGTAAAAGCTTAGGGAAAATATCCATAAGGGGAAAATGGAGAGGGGACTGAGAGAGAGCATGAACAACAAACAGAAGGAGAGAGAGAGAAGGCAGAATTAAAGTAGCTTCTGAGAAGGATGAGAAGGAGCAGAAGTTCAGGTCATAGAGTCAACATGGGCTTGTCCACCGTGAACCACAGAGACTCTGTCTGAACTGTCCATATTGCAAAGGTGCTACATCAGATAACTAATCTGGACACTTGTTCCCTGCACTGCATTTATTTACTCCTTATATCCCATCCTTGTTCCTGCTCTTGAAGTGATTGCATGCTCCATTTTGGTTTTTTATTTTCTCATATTGTTCAGTCAAATAAAGAAGCCCAGTTAATCTGTGGAACATCTCAGCGTTCCTGGCAGAGAAAGCAAGCGAAACCATGAGCCGGCCTCTAGAGAGTGCCAACACTATATGTGAGCAGTGTAAATCACTGCCAGCTACAGATGAGGCAGGCTGCAGTATGTCTTCATACAGAGATGGCTCCATCACCTTGGTTTCATTGTTTGCCAAGTGGCTGTTGTCCTTGAAAATATATTGCTGATCAACCAATTAAAATCACAATTAATTTACTCTATTTGAGTAAAATACAGTGTATAAGTGAAGTTTAGTGCATTTTGGACAGATGGGGATTGGCTGGAGAGAATGATTCAAGCCATGGGTAAGGCTTTGCTGAGTCAATCCAAAGGGGAGTTTCAGTCTGGTAGCTCTCCCTCTCTGTTCTCACCCACTGGATGTGGCTGCTATGTTTGTGTGCCCAGCCATCATTACGAAATACATCCAAGAAGTGTTTTTACTCAGCTCACATTTACTTCATAGTTCCATTCTCTTCTTGACTCTGTTACTGAGAGCCTCCTCAGTAATTTGTTAACATCCCAAGTGTTTACTCCTCTGAAATCCACAGTGAAAGCCCTGTTTTCAGACTACAGACATTATACAAGAAGCTTAATCTGTCATGTGTTTATGTGTGTGTGTGTGTGTGTGTGTGTGTGTGTGTGTGTGTGTGTTCTCTTCAATAAGGCTCTGTGGCTACATTATTACTCTCAACAGCAGACTTAAAAGCATTGAGCTTTGCTATGCATGTGACACTGTGGAGATCATAACAGAAGCATCTCTAACCAGGGATGAAACACCTGATTTTTTGATTTAATGATTGACAGAGGACTCATCGTAATTCATCATTCAATCAATATGACAAAGGTCTATTTGCAGTTTTAAAGTTAGAGGTGCTCCTTTTATCAGTTGGAAGCAGAGAGTTGAGTATCTCCGGCCCCTCCAGGCTCTGATGCAAGAGGAAAACTGTTCCCATCATCACTGTCCATTAGGGATGTAATGGTTTTGAACCGAACCGGAAAACCGCGGTTCAAAGGACTTTGGTTCAACTACTCGTTCTGACATCCTGAACCGTGGTTTAGCTGCACACATTGTAATTCCGAGGAGCACTTGAATGCAGCATGACCTCACACGTGTGTTGATGGCGATGGCGGACAAACCTGAACTAGCAGCACCCCCACCCGAATTCCAGTCGCCCGTGTGGAGATATTTTGGATTTCCAATTGAAACTACGGAGGATGGAGGTTGCGTCGTTATCCGAACGCAAGTTATTTGTCATTTGTGTTCAATGAAACTGTGTGTGGGAGCGAATGGTAACACGTCAAACATGCAAGTGCATATGAGGAGATATCACGCCGGCACCAAGCTCACTCAGCCTGGCGGAGCAGCGAAACCACAACTGCAGCCAAATATTCACGATGCCTTCAAACTGAAACTTGGTCCGAAATCAGAGCGAGCAAAAACAATTACTAATGCTATCGGGGTTTTCATGGCATTGGACATGCTTCTACCTCAGACAAGTGTAAGATTTTTATTTTACTTCAGACAATATAGACTGGTCTTTAAAGAATTGATTTTTATTTATCCTTTTTCTACCTCAGATCAGTGTAAGAAGTTTTTCATATATATTTTATTTATTCAAACAATGTTGGCTGGTCTTAAGAGAAGGTGCTTTTTTATTTCTTTTTTATTTCTTTTTGTTATACCTCAGACTGGTTTAAGAACAGTTTCACAAATTTTATTATGACAAAGTAGACTGATCATAATACAAATGTTTATTTTAGTATTCTTGGATAATTGAAATTAATAGAAGTTACCTTATTATTGAGGACTGGTCTAAAGAGATGTTATTATAACATATATAATTGAGTCATGTACATGTTCTTAATATTGCAATAAAATTAAGACATTTTGTCTGGAAGTTTTCAACAACAAAAAATATCAGTGAGTTTTTTTTATTTTTATTTTTTAATGTTTAAACCAAACCGAAGTTTGAACCGAACCGTGACTTAAAAACTGAAAGTTGAACCGAACACACACACACACACACACACACAAACCATAAACAGAGAGGGACATTCAACTTGTTAGATAACTTTTGTTGACAGGATAGTTATAATGCATTGCAGTTAACCTGTTTTGTGTCTGAGCACCATTGCTTTCCCACCAGCATGTGTGTGAACTACCTAAATACAATGAGACGGCTCCATCAGTAACAAATAAATAGAATTGTTGCTTTAATATAACTGTGCAATATACTTAAATATAATATGATGATGACTGTGAAAGTACAGTGAAGATTAAAGATCTGTCCTCTTTACAATGTTTAACTCTTAAATAGTAAAGATGATAAAATTGTAATGTTAGTTCTTTCTTTTAGAAAATGCCATGAAACTATCTTTGCCTGCAGCAGCATAGGTGCTGCCTGAAGTGATCTGTCACAGAGTTTTGTATAGATTCTACGATATTTAGAAGCCAAATAAGTTGACTTTGATTCACATTTACTACTCTCACAATCAGATCTTTTATTATCAAGTGCATCATGTAAACTGCATTCCTAAATGGGAGATTGAATCTTTATTTTGAAGTCTATAACTTAGGGGTAGAAATTGTTCTCATTTAAAAGGGGATTTAGGCACCTGGCCAAAATATCCCAAGGCAAAGTGGCACTGAGATGTGTTTGTTTAAAAAAATCATGATTTCTGTCCTGAATGTGCCAGTACAGGGAGTCTGTGCTCTGTGTAAAGATGTCAGATCAGGTGCTTGCTGTACCAATAAATGAATGCCTCCATTTGAATGAGAATCAGCTCATCCTTTGTGTGTAGGATAGGCTAGTGAGAGCCAGTTGCACAGAGCCATACATTCTTTTTCTTATAAATGGAAAGTGGTACATTCATAAATTATCTTTAATTCTTAATTTTAGATATTCAGTGCCGGAAATAAATAATTTTACTATGAGCTGAGCGCCCCCATTATCAGATGTGTTTACTCAAACAAAAATGCAATTTCAGAATGGCTGATATGATTGTTTAAAGCCCAACATCAAACTAAATTATGCTAGACGGACATTTCTTGAAGATAACATGAAAAATAAGAACCTTTGGAGATGAAATGTTGGCTGTTTACAATCATTTGCAATACTTAAAATACATCACTTGTCCTGCACTGCAACTATTGTTAATGCTCGTGCTTCAGTTATGCTGATGCAGCATATTGTTCAACCTGAAGAGGGCTGCAACTAGTAACCTTGATGACCCTCTTCACTCTTTTAAGTTGCTTAATAACTGAGCAAGATAGCCACCATACAGTATGAACTGTATGTTTATGTATTACATTGTGTTAAAAATATGACTGTGTCTGTCATAGAACAATGTTGCCACCCCAGTTTTGAACAACCTAATTCAAAAATATGTATATGAAAAGTTGTGGTCAGTTAGAAAGAGCAAAAGTCCAGAGAGGACGAATAACGAACGAAACCCCGATATCCGAGTGCTTGTGAATGCAACTTGTAGATGTAATGGTTCTACTACAGACACGGGGCGACACGACCTCCCCCAGAAGGGGCTGCTCATAGTTGACCTCACTCATGTAGACATCAGTCAGACTTTGGCATGGCTTGCAAAATGTTAAAGGATGACACCAGTCAGACTCAGCAGACCATATGGTAATATTACTATGCACAACGTATAAAACGCTTATACTGTCAAAGTTCACATAAAGTGTTTGCTTGCGAGATGAGCCATGCGGTTTCCAGTGAGCCTGGGACTTGCAAATTTTCAATTATGTAGCTAGCTAAAGTTAAAGAACAGCCACAGAAGGATAGTGGTGGGATCGTTTATTGAATTTTTTTTTTGTTTTGTTTTTTTTGTTAGGTAATCATAACCTGTGGTTCTGGGATGGATTAAACATAGTTAAAACTAAAGTAAATTTTGTGCCTGGTTTTGGGCAGCAAATGTTACCGCATATCTGAAAATGTCATCAGTCATGCAAGTGTATCATATAAAAAATTCTGTAGAAATTCACACAAAACTTACATGATGAAATCAGTCTTTGATTTATTGCTGTTATGGAAGGTATGAAAACTGAATACTAGCAAAATGGATTGGCTGCAAATAAATCTAACTATTGCACTGAATTTTGACTTATTATCGACAGCTAATAAGAATAACTCATTTACAAATTGCCTGACAAATACAAGAGATTTACTCATGTCGCATATTTATTTGAGCAGTAATTTGATGACTCCTGCTGGCTGGGAACACCCAAAAATGTCTTAAGATTTGGTACAAAAATTTTTTTTCGAATGTTAGCTTTGGATATTTTCATTTAATGTTTTAATTGTCCTACAATATATGCCACACACACACACACACACACACACACACACACACACACACACACATATGTGTGTTTCTGCCACCCCTTAAAGTTCACATATCACCCTTTTGCCATCCCTTTAATATTTCTCTAGATCTGCCATGATTAGAGGAGACCTGGAGAGGATGACAGATGAGGGGAATATTGATTGTTGTTGCTCGCTCAGTGTGTTGCAGACATTCAGCTCTAAATAGATCACCAGATGTTGTTCTGTTTGCAGCTGTAAGCCATGAATGTGCTCCGCATTACACGCCTTCATTGTTCTACATGCCCGACTTTCTAGCATTCTGCGTAACCCTCCTCCATTTCACCAGAGGTAGTACAATCCAAACTAAATCCCATGTTTCCTGATGCATGGTAAACCAGCCATATAAATAAAATGTACAGCGAATAATTGCATGCAGAATTAATGTTATTGAATTCCAACTGGAGTCAATCTGATTTTAGTTTAGTTTTTTTTTAACTACACATTTAAATGAAAGCGAATCCTTGTACATGCATCATCATCAGTCTGTTTCATCTAATGCAGCAGTGCTGGCAGAGTGTGCGTGTGTGTTTGTGCGTGCGTGTGTGTATGTATCTTTTGCATTGTGTGTCTGGATGCATTAAACTGCTTGGTTCAAATTTAGTCAAGCTGCTAGTTCCAGAATTAAGACTGGACTCTAAACTCCAAACAGTCTTGAAATTAATAAACATTAGTTGTTGGTTTGGTTGTCACTGGGTGATCCATGAATGGGACTTCAGCACATAATGATTAACAAGTGGTACACTCCAGCGATTATGATTTCATGGCATTGATATTATGTTGTATCATAAACTACAGCTAATTTGTTTCCACTGTTCTGACCTCTAATCAGTTAACTACACAAAACCTGTCAGCTCACATAGTCGTAATATATGTCTAATGGCTGTAATAACAGGCTAGTGTATCTGAAACTTGTGTATCTGAATCTGTCTGCACTGAGAGGAAAGAGTCGGTAAAAGAGTATTAACAGACCATTGATTTTTTTTCCCAACTGCTTCAAGTCATTTGTCTTTAAAAAAATCAATCTATATCTATCTATAAAATGAAATGTGCGTGTGTGTGTGTGTGTGTGTCTCCTGAGCGTGTTTATTCATGGTAATTAACACCATGGGAATTACAGCCGCTGGAAACAAGTTGTTCTGCTCTGCAGGTGACTGGAAGTGTCTTTTCGTGTATGTTGGAATCAGTTGTCAAACAGGTAACACTGGAATCCTTCAACACCCTGAGCATGCAAGGATAGAGTGAGAGAAGTATGGAGTCAGAACGGTCTCATAATTAATGAACTCTCATGGGGCTTTTCACGAATGCACATTCTTTGTTTCATAGTCATATTTCGCAGTTTCATAGTTGTATTTCGGACTCACGAATGCACATGCTTTGTTTAGTAGTTGTATTTTGGACTTCACAAATGTAATTTTGAGGCACACTTGTAATATAAATTCACGGAGCATACGAATTACCGAAAGTGCATTTACGAAATCTGTACGTTGAATTTTGAGACTGATGTGACGTCGCAGGTCAACCAATGTCACCATTGGCTGATAAAGCTGTCAATCAAATGTATGTTTCTGACTGACAGATTCATCAGCCAATCAGGTGTGTTTACTTTCAGCCGAAATACGACTACGAAACAAAGCATGTGCAGTCGTGAAAACCCCCGCGAGAGTTCATTCATTATGAGACTGTTCTGACTCCATAGAGAAGAGAGTGATCATTTAAATCACTCAACTCTCAGACCCATAAACGTAGTATATTTGAGTCTTATAAATACACCATCAATTCTCACAGACGTAAAACAGCAATGCCATTGAGTCAGACTAAGCTAAATCTTACTTGACTTTGTTTGTGAGCACAGTGATGGAATTCACTGTCACACACTGACAAATCAGCGCTTCAGAGCAGTAAGCTGGCATCATAGATGATCGTAATTATGTGTTTAATCTCGTTGAAGTAAAGCAGATGTACATTAACTTGCATATAAGCCTAAAATGAATCTCAAATTTAGTGGTCTTGTCCTTCTGCATCATGATCTCTATTACATTTATCGGCCACGAAGGGTCATTTTCTCCGACGGCAGATTTTTTTTCAAGAGCTCTTTATCAGGACATTGTGTGGCAGAGGGAAGCCTTAGCTGTTTGACAGATGGTTTCATCTCCAGTTCTTTTCCACAGAAAATATGCTTTTTTTCCTTACCAGAATAACTTGAGTAATTTTAAGTCCCTGCAGGTTTTACTTAGTCTGTTCCTCTTAAAACCTTGCTGACTGGACTTGCACTAACTTGGAAAAAAAACCCATTGAAACTAGATAAACCAGCAAAAGGACAAAGACAACATAGAGCTACAAACAACATGTGTCTTTGTGTTGATGTAGCACGCTCTTGTGTCATGTTTTCCCTTTAAATAGGAATTCCTATAACACTACTCTCTGTAGTTTAATTTGGGATATTACTTTTTGTGCATTGCAAAGGTAACTGGTATGTGTTTGGTTGGGTTAAAGACAAAGCAAGGACAAACAGCAGTATAACTGCACAACTCACTGCATTCAAAGCATTTCAAAATGCAGATGTTGACAGAGAGCTGTCTTTATGTAAATATTATTTAAAAACCTTACAAGTGTGGACTGGGCGCCCAAACCATAGAGAAAGCTGCCAACAGAGGTATAAAAATGTGATCACATCTGTGCTGTTGAAGGTGAGTAGTGATTTAAATGAAGATACTAAGGTCACAGAAAAGGTCCGCTCATTCTCTCACTCCCTCTTCTTAAACCCCTTACCCCTGTACCAGGCTGTTCCTCTGTAATAGCCCTAGATGTCTGACCATTTGTCCTCAGCAACACACTCTTGCTCTTGTAGCTCTCCAAAACTAGTGCAGACCTACTTTTCAATGCTTGTTCAAATAGAAGTCTTCTTTGTTGTGTTCTCTTTTGCTCTCTCTCTCTCTCTCTTTCTCTGTATGCTGCTGCCAGAAGACGGCCCTCCACCTTTGAGTTCCCTCTTTTGAAAACACACACACACACACACACACATACTTTTTTCTTTTCTCTCACCTCCTTTACACATAGTCTTAATGAAGTCATATGAATCAGTAGTTGGGTTTCCCCTATAGGTCACCATAGGGTATTCATGTGATTAGAATCTGACCAGCATCATTGTTTTTGTGTGTTTGTAATATTGGTAGATTAGTATTTTTTGTTTGATTTGTTATGGATTTTTTTGTTCCTGTTTCAGTCTTTTTTTTTCTATATATATATATATAATGCAGCCACACAGACTACATCTAGCCACATGTGGACGCATTTGCTTTTGTCACTTTGTATCAAAACAGTGTGTGCCAGCAACACATTATTACTAATTAGGGTCTTGGTTTACATAAGGTTGGGTAATGTCATCCCCAATTTGGTATCTTCATTCCAGAGATACTGAAAATATAATCAATGTAAAGTATTTCAAAAGGGAATATATACTGTCTTTCCCCCACAGACATCTTGTGACACTCAGAACCGTTTGAGAATTTATAACCGCTCAGTTTAGGAGGAGCTGGCCAAACCTGTTGACCTATACACTAGTGTGTCGTCAGTAACAGATTAGCAGACTGTATGAGGCCCGGTCTGTTGTCTGATAAATAAGTAAGTAAGTATATAAGTAAAGTTTATTTCTATAGCACCTTTCACAGACGAGGGAACTTCACAAGGTGCTTTACAAAAGATAAGAATGCTTCCTCACCCAATCTCTGAAAAGATTATGCTATTGTGTTAGTATAGTTTCTTGGATTGTGTTTGTCTGCAGTGTATCTGTGCACACTAAGACTTCAGTCGGAAAGAGAGTGGAAGCATCATTATAGAAATTTATCATAGTGTTTTTACAATACCAGCACTGTCGTTTCAGTCAGTTATGCTTAAACTACTTCTGCTTTACTATTTCACTACTGTGCCGCAGCCCACTGTTCAGTTATCACTCTCAAACTGACAACGGGCTGGAATTTGGCCTCTAGACTTGAGATTATGTAATACACATTTAAAACAATCAGAATATCCAGGCATGATTGTACTTTAGTTAGTAAACAGGTGTGTGTTTTTCCAGTACATTACTGAAATACTTGTTTATAACCGTCAGGTATAGTCCAACTTCAATGAATTACTGGTGACACCACCAGAAGTAGATGTCATGTCATGTCCACATTGTTACATAGAAACATTAGTAAAGGGTAAAAAAGGTAAATAACTAAATGATTTCAAAAATTAAATGTGAATTAAATATCAGCGGTCTGGTGTAGTTTACAAGATGGGCTTATTTTGCATGTCTCTTGCTCAAGACACCCAAAATAAATACAGGAAAAACATCAGTTTCTGGGTAAATGAAGTTTGAACATGTAGAAATGTCCTCAAGCGTCCATGATTGTCAGGTGTTTTCACAAAGTTCTAAAAAGGGTCAAAGAAGGTCGCCCTTCAGAGTGAGGAGAAGCTGGTCTGAGTTTATTGTAATGACGGAATAAAGACAGACATGCACAGTGAGAACAGCAGATTTATCAAGGAGAATGAGCCGAAGTTGTGCTGATTCTGAATATTCTGAGTGCTTGGGGATATAAAAAAAATTAGAAGGAAAAACAAAGACATAAAAACAGGGAAAGCATTGGTAAATTTCTTTTGGTGAATATTGTAGCTTTGCATGAAAGCTATACCACCCACTAATATGGTTACTTAACAGTTGCCATAGCAGTCTATGAGGGTTTTTGTGCACTGTGACAAACAAAGTCCTTAGCAAGTATTGCACAGTAGCCTGCACATTCTGCAGGCAGGCATGCAGACTGGAGAGGACAACAGGGATTTTCCCATACTGCCTTTGCCGTGGCTGCCCTAGATTCTACCAAACTCAAATTGTCTCAATGCTGCATAGCTATTATTAGAGCTGTATTATCAGGGGAGATGGAGTGCAAGGAGAGCAAGAAGCAAGGAAGGAAGGAAGGAAATGCATAAAATGCAAAGAAAACATGGCAGAGAAAGGAAAAGTGTTTCTTGTTTTTTTTTTTTTGTGTCCCTGCCTTCTGCTGAATATTCAACATAGTCTCTTTTGGTGTTCCCTATAGTATTCCATATTTAAAGGCTTCGGGCTTGATCACTTACAGATAAAGCACAGACAGCCCTAAAGGGCGGGCTTGAGAAAGAAATTGGATTTGCCTGCAAGTCTGTCTCTGTAAGTCAGTAAGCACGTTTACATGACACCCTAAAAAAAACGAATTATTGCGTTAGTCCGACTCAAACTGGACTTTTAAAGTACATGTAAACACGTTAGCTCGACTGAAATTGAGTTTATAATTGTCGGACTAACACACCCAGGTAATGCAATTGAAAGTAGATCTGCTGCTGCGTGTATACGGACATTCAGACTGGCGCTGGAGGAGGTGATCTGCGCATGTGCTAAAGTTTCGTGCTAAGCTATGACCCGGAAGTTGAATGGCATTTAAAACGTAAACGCAAACGTAGGAGGTCAGACAAAAGAAGCCATGTCAAACATGGCAAAGTCTACAGCAAAAGCTCATTTTTGGACAGATACAGTGGCTAACTTGCTAGCTCAACAGTCTTTTTTTCTTTCCACCTCTGTTGGTGTCTGTGTCATAGGTCGTCATAGGTCAATCGGTAGTGGCCCATTACCCACAAGCTGAAAGAGTGCATATCGCCACCTATCGTAGTGGAGGTGACATGATTTCAACAAATAAATCGATTTCACTCCCGTGCATGTATACTGGGACAAGGGCAGAAGTCCAATGAGATGGCTTTATCAAGCTATCACCATAGCTTGACTTAACTGTGCATGTAAACGTACTGAGTTTGGTCAGCAGACTCTGAATCACATAAATGGGCAGCAGTTGATTTCAAGAGGAAAAATGCTGCAGGCTGCTTTCCATAACCCTTCTCTTCCTCTTCTTTCAGTTTCAGATGAGATACTACAAAAATCGCTAATAAGGGATGTATTCCATGAAGAGGACCTGTTGTAATATGGGATTGGCACTGTGAGACTTGCCAGGGTGATAAAAATGTATGTAGTGGATTACTGGGGGCTACAGAATACAAAAAACAACATCATCAAGATCGGTAAATTTGGAGATGATGTGCTGAGGAAACACACTGTAGACATCATAGAAAATACATAAAAGAGGAGGAGCAAGTGGCTACAAGCTGCAATGACACCAAGCTCTCCTGACCCTCAGCGAAAATGACACTCTGGGCTTTGTGCTGAGGCTCACAAATTGGAGATATCGAAATCATAAGAGAGGAAATTACACTACTAGTTGTTTTTTCTTTTCTTTTTTGGGGGGGCATTCATGTCATGTTGACAAAACCGGAAAGAGAAAGGAAGAATCATACCCATTTCCATTTAAATTAGAACAAAGACAACATCACACCTGTTGTGACATTTGTGAGGCATTGATACTTTGCCAGGCTGAACTAAAAATTACATTAACTTGACAGGAAACAGGAAATGTATAAACTGCAGGCATATATTACAAAAGGTCCTTTTTTTATTCTTTGTGTCAAGGGTAGTGAGCGGTGGTGGCTTTGCAAATATATCTACATTGGTCAAAATTGCAGCACTGATCGAAGATGCATGCCACAAGAAAAAAGTACAGACTAAGCAGATCCATCTTAAAATCTTGGGCTCAGGAATGAGCATTTGAACAAGTATTTTCCTAATAATGCATCTACAACAACACTAAGCTATTTTTGGATGAGCCCTTTCCTTCCCTCTCTTCCTTTCACCTCTGCCTCCCCCTCTCTCCTGGGCCCACACATCCGTAATGAAGAGATGAAGGAGGAATAAAGGACAGAGGAAGCTGGGTCACCTCAGTCTCCTCAAGGCTGTTTACTCCCCCCTTCACTCTCCATATCTACCGTTTTTCTTTGTTATTTATTTTTTCTTTTTTTGTTTGTTTATTTCTCTCAAACTTCTGTACTGCCCTTCATGTCTACACTATCTGACATTCTTGCCATCTTGGGTCTCCTCTGTTTCCCATGTGTGCTTGAGAGAGAGAGTTATAGCAAGACAGGGAGAGAGACAGCTTGACCTTCTAGAAAAGAGGATAGGATGTCTCTTCATGCTGTCGTTGGGTATTATTTCAGCTCATCTGCTCTCCATCCTTTTTCTTCACATTAGTTATATCCACTGCAGCTCAAAAAGGGAGCTATTCTTTCCACCTCCCTATCTTCTCACTCTCTGTTTTCATCTCGGTTATGTTATCAGTTATCTTTAACCAGGTTGCACCATTTCATCCCTGTAATCTTTTTAAACCACATTGACGGCATTTTACTGGTTTAGTGACCTAACGGACACAGTGCAAATCTTTTCTGGCTGTTTCTTCCATGTAAAGCTGTTGAATATGGACTCTGACACTGTGACATTGGGTCTTGAGTCCCTCAGTGTTTTCCATCACTTTCAGCAGAGAGGGACTTCATGTGAAGCTTTTTCAAAGGAGTTTTTTAGGTCATTTTTTGGGGGGGCAATTTTGTCCTCATTTTGTTGATGAGATGACTTGCACAGAGAAACAGAGAGACAGGATGATTACAGAAGTGTCTTTCATCATATTTATTTAGCTGACATTTGGTAAATGACATGTAACACTATATATAATAATAATATTAATAATAATTTTTTATTTAATTTGCTTCCACAGGTTCTGCAGTATAGCCACAGTTAAATGCAAACACCATTTTCCCTTGCTGGAGTCAGGACAGGTTTAATGAAAGTCACAGAGCAGTGTCAGTAGTGTGGTGAAATCCTCACACCGACACAATGTCTGGGGTATATATTAAATGAATAGAACTTCAATAAAAGTCAGTTGTATTCAATTCAATAAAAGCTCATAAAAACTTGAGATGCTTTTAGAACCACTGTAAACAACTCCCATCATTGCATGTTGTTTTCATTCTCTAGTTTCAGCTGGTTTCAGCCCTCTAGCTGCTTGCTTTAAAATATATATAATTTTACTCAATTCCCAATTAAACTGTTCTGAATTACACATTTTTCTGTTGTTGCTGTCAGTCACTGGTGGAGCAACACTGGGGACTCTTCAATGGATATAATTTATTATAATGGCATGTAAAAATATGAAGAGGAATGTTTCATTTGATGTGTGAGAGTTCATGTGTCAGAGCTCAGAAATCAGCAAGGTGTGTAGGGAAGCAGCCTATACAAGACAGCCCATACTCTTTCTTTGTAATAATGCATGATAACGTGTTGATTAACTGCTGGGGGGCCAGATTGACATCCCTCCATCTCTTCACTGCGTGTCATTTTTTCTGCCCCTCACTGTCCTCATACATCTTCATGTCTTATGAGTTGCCCCACTATTCTACCTTGTAGCAATTTCACTCGTCATAAAAACACCGATACGCACACACTCTGCCTCACTGTTTGTTCTGTGTTGGGAGTGAACTTCAAACGTGTCTTTACCCTCATTATTCCTAATTCTGTTTATTCCTATTTCTGTTTAGCATGATGACATTTCTTCTTGCCTGCTCATTCTGTCCCTGTTTGATGAAAATTTTCCCTCTGTCTCACTCTCTCTGTCTTGCTTTTTCCTTGGTTGTTAGTAAGTGTTAGGGGAAGCCAGCCAGCAATGACTCAGAAGCTGCTTCATATATTTATGTATGTTTATGTACCTCTGTGGAACCACCCCCCCCCCGTTGTCAGACAGACCAAATGATGCTGCTACAGCTTTCTATTTGGTCTGTTGTCAGGGACGAAGTGCCTTGGTTACAGTATTGTCAATCTATTTGCTGTTGTGCTAGGCCAGTCATTCAGTTTCCAGGTGGTTCAGTTCTTCCGTTTCTTCATTTTTAGTGCACTTTTTCTGTCCTGATCGTTTTTGCACTTAGTTGTATTAGACATCTTCTCTTCCATATTACCTTGTTGCTTTCATCACATTCCTTCCGAACTTTCCTTTTGTTTCCCTTTCCATTCTTTTAATCATTCCTTTTCCTCCATGTGTCATTTTGTGCTGTGTATGACTGATGATGCATTCCTCTGCATAATTTTCATTTCCCTACCATCTTTCATTGCCTGAGACAAAGGTCTGTTTTCTACTTTGTATCATTTAATCCATTTCTTTAATCATTTTGTTTCTGTTTTTTATTACTCAAGTTTTTTGGTGCAATTTCTTTTTGCCTGTTTTCGTTTTCCTATTGTGTCTTGTTTACAAGTTACTCATTTAAAGTAATTCCATTTTCATTTATTTCTAGTTCATTGTTTTTCTGCTTCGGTTCACCTTCTTTCACTTTTTATACTGTCATTCCCATCCTTCACCCAATCCTTTCTTTTTGGTATTTTTTCTTACATAATTAATTTTCTGCATTGTTGTCACTCATTCTCCTCATTAGCCACTGTTGCTATATTATTGTACATTGTTTTCATTTGCTCTTACTGTCTGTCTCCTGTCATTTCCTGCAGGTCTGTGCTTCTGATGATTTCACATGAACACAGCAATGACTTTTGAATTTTTCTGTTTTAGCAGCTCTTCTCATCTCCGGTGCTGTGTCATGTTGAGCAGTAAATAGATACAATTTTTTGATAATCTACACACAGTAATCCAGAACGTTAAACAATAAAGTTTTATAATTGTATTAAAAGGTCCAGCTGTTGCTGTGCATTGAGTTCACTGGACACAATTCGGAAAGGCTCACATCTGTGAAGGTCCCACGGCTCACACCAGACCATGAAGTCCAAAGCTGTCTGTTAATTTGTGGTCTACTCTCTACTTGTGTTCTAACCACAGCCTCAGTACTGTTCTAATTCAAAGTCCACATCTCCATTTTACCTTTGGTCTTCTGTTCCAGTTATCTTATTCATCAGAATAATTGATGAATAAATGACTTTAATAAGGACTGTTAAAATGTCAGAAGTCAGGTGTCTTATAATAATACACACAGGTACACACATGTAAAACTTATGCCGCAGATGTGTTGAGTGGTGAGCTTTTGAGAGACTCCACTTAGTATTGCAACTTTCACATTTTGTTGTCATTAACTCCATATTGTGTGACATCAGTGAGGCTGGAGTAAATATCAAAAACATTTTTAGTAAATCACATTCCTTCATATAATCAATACAGGAAGTCAATGCAGTATGAGACATCCACACTTATCAGTGACACCCAGTAATGCATTACAGTCTTTGTGGGCGGCAGTAGGTCAGTGGGTTGGGACCTGGGTTGGGAACCAGAGGGTTGCTGGTTCACGTCCCAGCCTAGACAAAGAAAAAGTGTGATGTGTGGATAGAGAGGTTCCAGGGCACTGCTGAGGCGCCCTTGAGCAAGGCACCATCCCCCTGAGTTGTTCCAAGGTGCGCTGAGTAATAGTGGTGCCTTCACTCTGAAAACAGGGTCACCTCTTTGAATGTTGCATGATATAGGGCTCTGTGTGGTTGTCTGGGGGCCTATACATATCTCTCTCAGAGTGTAAATGTAATTTCATTGTGTGTGCATTGATCTCAATGTGTCTACAATGACAATAAAGCTTATTTCTTTCTTTCTTGTAATGGGACATTTAATGTTGACAAGCATCCCTGTAATGACAAATACACAAATGGCTGCCCATGAGGCTGTACTCATTTATGGTAACTTTGGGTCAGTTGTAAGATTTCCTCTGGCAAGTGTGTCTGTGTTTCTGTAGCTAAACTTAGTGGCTGGAAGATTTGGAATCAAACACCCCATTTAGTTGTACCTTTGTGTGCATGCACATGCAATCGGGACTATGTGTTCTGTGTATGCATAGCTGTTTTGGTTGTTGGTTGTGGGCTTGAGGATAAAGGAGTCTTTCTAGTCTGGCTAGACTACATGCTTTCTGTGCAGTCAAGCTCAATAAATCAGGTTAGAGTTTTTGGAGAACTGGGTAGACTTTGCAGTGTGTTTACATATGTGTGTTTGGACATGAGAGCAGGGCAAGGCTGGTGGTGAGAGACAAGTAGACAAGAAGTGGAAGGGAGTCGTGTAACTGCTTGAAAACCTTCAGTCGACAAAAGGGTGAAAACGTAACAGTGCTACTGCAGCATAATAAAAGTGAAGGTGGTGTACTGGTTGATCCAAGATTGATGACTCATCACATCCAGGTCACTCTGACGAGAACTAGAGTTGATCATATTAAGTGCAATATAAAGAAAAGAGAGGTAGACTACATATACATACATACATACTGTCTTGATCTTACAGTATCCTCATTAATTCTTTCAGTGAAAGCAGTCACTCTGCTCTCGTTTGTATTCTGTACTCTGTATCGGTTTGTGTTTTATCCAGCTGTCTGTGGTGTTCTATTTAAAAGGTAGACAGTGCTACTCCCTCTGCATTGGTAGTTTGCTTTCACGCCTTGTGCTCATTGGCTGTCAGCAGACAGCCAGAGAGCAGCTCTGCAGCCTTTAGTGATGGGCAGATTATACATCATGCACTGTTAAACACACTCACATATAACCACACAGTCACATGGTGGCAATAAATTTGCACCCTTTATCCTGCGTGAGCACTGTATATGTTTACATATACGCAGACAAGATGCCAATGCAGGCAGCAGAAACAAAGAAATGTCAGTGTATGTTGGTGTTGAGGTGCTTTAGTTTTGCAGACAGCTACAATTCATAATTTAGTTTTAAGCATAAGTACTGATTGCTAATAGGATCAGCAAGATTTAGTAAAATTTTTGCCGAATTGGCACTTTACATATAGAGCAGGTCTAGACCAAACTCTTTATAAAACAATTAAAGAGACCCAACAGATCCCCCCATGAGCAAGCACTTTGCGACAGTGGCAAGGAAAAACTTCCTTTAAGAGGCAGAAACCTCGGGCAGAACCAGCCTCAGGGGGGGCGGCCATCTGCCTCGACCGGATGGGTTGAGAGAGGAAGACAGAGAGAGAGAGAGAGAGAGAGAGAGAGACACATACACGGGGGGGCAAAGTTGGGCAGAACAGGAGGAGGGAATATTCAATACAGGTGTAGGCAGGAACATATGATGCTGCATGAATTTCATAGAAATGATGGTGGATGGAGTTCATGAAGATGTGGGAGCAGCAGGTGTTGCAGGAACATGGGATGGTGATGATTCATCACCTGCAGGATGAGGACAAGGAGAGAGAGGAGAGGAACTGGGAGTGACACTGACTTTGGGAAACATGGTTAGTAAATACAGTACACATGCTTAGAACTGGGAGAAACAGGGATTTCGGAGAAGCATGGTTATTGATATGTCGGCGCATGCAAGGGGGGAAGGAGAGACCATCATCAGGAATCCAAATCCATCACACCAGGGTACATTTTCCAGTCTTAAACAACCCCATGTTAATGAGATTGTGTCTACATCTGCCTTATATCAATGCAACCTGATTTGGTCTTTGCATTTGTAGCTCATCCACCTCAAGGCTGGATGGGTTCTTCATTCTGATAGTTCACTGCCCAGTTTAGTGGCTATCTGAGTGACTGTAGCCTTTCTGTTAACCAGTCTGACCATTCTACTTTTACTTCATCACTGACATGCTTCCTCCACTGAGATGTGGTTCACTTGATATTTTAAATTTTTTTTGTTGCATTCTGAATAAATACTCAAGAGACGGTTTTGAACATTTTAGGAGATCAGCAGTTTGTGTCTTCACTCTGATGTGCGATGTGAACACTAACAGAAAGATTTGTGCATTACACTGGCTGATTGGATAATTACACAAAGTATCAGGTTAAAAGTGTTCTTAATAAAGTGCTCAATATGCACACAGCAGTGTCCTCTCTGTTCTGTCTCCAGTCTTGTATCAACGTCAAACTGGAGGCAGCTTCTTACCTTGTGATATAATGTGAATTGTACAGAAATATAAAAAACTGAGTAGAATCACCAAGAATGGATACATATTTCCCTTTAAGTGTATTTTATTAGTCTTATTTGTGGCATGAATTATAGGAGAAAATGATAGTAATAACATTCCACAACAGCCCCGAAGTAGATTCTATTGTATGGATGAACAATGTTATTGTATTATAATTTACTGTGTGTCGCTGCAGTCAAATGTAAACTCTCAGTTCAGCTGTAAAAGAGAATACACACATGGTTAAACTTGTAAAGTACTTATTGTAAGATATCTATGTTCTCATGACTGTCCACTATAAAGCAGTGATGCCACTGAATAAAGGCCATTTCTAAAACTTGCTGTTAATCGTTATGAATTACTAGTGGTTTCACTGTGATGCAACAAACCCAGATGTCAGGTACATGACTATGGCGTCTGGATCTTGAAAGCTCTAAGCTCCTGAATCATTCAGCCACACTCTCGCATTCGCTAGCTACATGATATGGTAGGGCTTAATCTTTATGGTCTTTATTGTGTCTAGGTCAGTGCTTGAAAGTGGCTGTCAGCAGGCCTTGAGAAGACAGTGGCACACAGCCTGTAGTGTTGGTTACAGCTGATGTTGATAAAATCAGATGCTGAACAGTGCTGTAAGTGTGGCATCTGCTCTCCTTTGTTCTCTCCCTTTGTCTCATATTCTGCTCACTGTGGTTTAAAGGAGCTCAGTCAGAGCTGTGAGTGTGTGTGTGTATGTGTCTCCATGGCCAGTGCTTACTGCTGTCTCCAGTTACTGTGGCAACAGGCTCACCTCAACAGACTTTCCTACCTATGTTTTCTCAACTGAATACTCAATGTACTCTGTGTCTTGTTTGTGTGCTTTTCTGTGAAGCCAGAGTACAGTATCGTACCTACTCTGAACCTATCAAGGTTTTAAATATGTTTTCTCATAGTCATTGTGCAGACAAAGGGCACTGACATGATATGTTTACATATACGCAGACAAGATGCCAACGCAGGCAGCAGAAACAAAGAAATGTCAGTGTATGTTGGTGTTGAGGTGCTTTAGTTTTGCAGAAAGCTACAATTCATAATTTAGTTTTAGGCATAAGTACTGATTGCTAATGGGATCAGGAAGATTCAGTACTATTTTTGCCGAATGGGCACTCACATGCATATATAAACATGCAGATATGGAGACAATAGTGATTTTTCCTACAAAATTATGAGGCAGCAGAGTTACGTTGTTCTTTGTATATAATGTGAACATTGCATTGATTACCTTGATACAATCAGGATTTAATGAAAAGAAAAACAGAAATAAATTAAGTTCTTCCTTGTTCCTTCACTTGCTTCATCTCAGTGGCTGCCTTCCATATCTTCAGGCTTACTCAGGCTTCTCTCTCCTTCATGCACAATTACACAGTACAACCTATTATTTTCTTATTTTGGATGAAACTAGAACAGCAGAAACACCAATAGTCACAAGAAAAACACAGGATATATCTGAATGGACTGTTTTCATTGTCTTTTCTTTTTTTTTACCGCCCAAACACAGGTGCGTGAACTTGTATTCAGACCCTATTTATTATAGGGTCTTAGTATCATGTATTTTGGCATGCACCTTGATTTACTGATCATATCTAAAGTCACTAAAGTCAGTGAGCCCACAGTTTCAGCAATGACAGCTTACAAGACAGTATGTACAGGACGAATGAAGTGCCTGCTAGAGGGAGAGATGAGAGACGCCTGGCTAATGGCAGGGGTAGCCAAGAAGTCTCTTTCTTGTTTCCCATGCTTGCCTTTTGGAGAGGACATGGCTCAGACCCAAGAAGGATTTGTGAACCTGAAATATTTATCTTACAATATTAAGAAACATTAGAATAGCACAAGCCACTTTAGAAATTATGTAAAGCTTTCATTGTTGGTTAAAGTTAATAGATTGTTGCAGAACAACGTTGCTGCTGTAATATAATGTTTCTGATGTATAATGTATTTGTATAGTATATTTGCTCAGGCACCCACCCAGAATCACTATCACCTGTCACAGCTTCATTCTTTAACACACTCTTTCAGATATTTTAGCAAGTTTGATCACTATTAAACATCAAGAGCTATTACAAGATATCTATGTCCAGGGTGCGATTTGCCGGTGGGGATGGTGGGGATTTCTCCACCCCTCTGGTTTACACGTCCTACCCTCTACTGATTTATTTTCATCCTCGGTGGGGACAAAATTTATCCGCCCCACTCAAAGTATTTTCACCATTACATCGTAATTATTAACAGCCAAAATACAAAGAATCCGTGTGCATTCTGGTTGTGTGATTTTGATCCAGCCTCTGACTGGATCTGATGAGTCTGAGGCGTCACGCTCGCAGACAACGCATCGGATGGGGCCAGGGCTAGGAGAAAAACTGTTTTCATATAGCCTACTGTTCGCCCGCTGTTGTGTGGTAATTTTTTTGAATAAAAGCGTTCCTCAAAATTATCCCCCCCTCTGTTTTTTTCACAAATCGCACCCTGTATACGTCTATGTTTGCCTGAATGCTGAGTCTATTAGTAGTAATTTATGATGACCAGCAAGAGGCTAAACAATTAATTCATCAATAAAATTGAAGAATATTCATGAATCAGCCATGAAAATAATCACTACCTATCACTGGCTTTGTCTTCAAATGACATTAGACTGAAAGACTCAGCTGAGTTAATGACATGACCAAAAACTTTCTCCGAATCACAAAGTGAAGGGAGGTTAACCTTTGTTGTCTGGAATGGAAGGGAGATGAAAAAATGTAGAGGATATAGGAGAGTGATGGGATATTTTTGAAGTAGGAGAAAGCACTGTGCTAGAATTGATGCAACTGAGACAACTGAAACAGAGGTCCATCCCTAGGGAAGAGGAACGGAGAAATAATAGAAGATGCAGTGCTGAATGGATTTATGATGGAAGTATTCCTGAACACCCCTGCACCCTCCCAACCTGCAACAATGAGGGCTATGTTTATACCTTTAAACAGCAAATAGGCTGCTGTGATGTTAGAAAACCTGTACTTGTGTATTTTCAACTGTATTGTGCCGGGCGTTTTGTATGTACTTGGATGTATTTACATTATCTGTGTTAATACTTAGATTTCTGTACACTTTGATTTTCTTTTCTATAAAAATGTTAATGAACTATGAAAATAAGGTGACACTCGGTAGAATGCATGGTTCCACCAAGTTTGGTGCAAATCAGTCCAATAATTCACGAACATGGGTGAAAAGAGAGAGTTCTCTTCCTCTGTCTTTCTTTACCCCCCCAAGCCCTCAAATCTGTCTTCTTCTTGAGCCATTTCTCTCCCTACTTCTTTTCTTCCTTTCTGTTCTACTCTAGCTCCAGCCTTTCCTTCCTTCTTCTGCTTCACCACAATATGGCAAGTTTCAAGGGCCCTGGTATGTGTGCTCTGGTCAGCAGATGTTTTTTCTAAACTCAGTTCATTTATTTCATATCATTTCTATATTTATTTCGCCCTCTCATTCTCTGTCATTTTTTACCGCTTATCTGTAAGGGTAGCACAGGCTGCTGGAGCCAATCCCAGCCAATGTTCCGGATGAGCGCAGGGTACACCCTGAACAGGTCGCCAGTCCATTGCAGGGCCAACACACAGAGACAGACAGAGACGAACAACGAATCACAATCACACTCAGACCTACGGACAATTTAGAGCCACCACTTAACCTAAACATGCATGTCTTTGGACTGTGGGAGGAAACCAGAGTACCCAGAGGAAACCCACACAGGCATGGGGAGAACATGCAAACTCTGCACAGAAAGGCCCCAGGCCTGCAAATCCATATCTTTTTGCTGTGTGGCAACAGTGCTAACCACCATGCTGACGTGCTGCCCTATTTAATTTTGATGCTAATTTAATTCATACCATATCTGAAAAATTTATGATCAAACAGCATAATTTACCATCCATTGCTTGACTTTGTGTCAAATAACTCCATAATAATAATTCCATATTATGATTGGCCACTGAGCCCAGTCCTGGTAGCAGCTCTGTGCACCCTGAAAGTAGACACACTCAAGGGGGGCTGGTGCTGAAACTCAAGTATTGACCATTCTTTGGCCAACTCAGATGGCAGGATTTCTGCTGGTTGTCCTGATAGCCAGGATGGTCTGCAACTATGACAGACTGTTCTGTTGTTAATGTGTGTGTGTGTGTGTGTGTGTGTGTGTGTGTGTCTGAGAAAGATATTTTTTCCCTATTTGGAATGGCAAAAGAAGGTATGTGGGGGTCAGTGCTGATAGTAAGGTGCGTTGTTAAAAACAAATAAATGTACAGTACTGTAACTGAAAAGGAACTTCACAGGTTATCTCTTTATTGTAAAAAGTCTTAAAGGTAGGGAAATGAAGCTGGATTCCAACCTATTTTGTGGGTGGAAGTTGGTGTACCCTGGACTTTTGGTAGTTCAATCTTTTTGCTTTCTCTTCTTCCTATTTTTCATCTTCTTATTTATCTTTTACTTTATCATCTTGGTAAGTGTTAAATGGTTGACTGTGGTTGTTGGTGTTAAATGTCTCAAGGTCAACCAACATGGTAGAAAATGGTGACAAAAAATGCCAACATTTCAACTGAACTCAAATCTCGAAACAGGAAGCTCTAAATCAAGTCAACAGCTGAAAGCAAACTGTGCTCAGTTGGTTTTCTTGTGTTTGATGTTGTTATTGAATTTTATTTTTATTTTATTTTATTTTGTTTTATTTTTTTGTGTGCTCTGCAGGTATACGTTGAGTTTGATGATCAGGAGTGGGAGAAGAGAGAGTGGCTCAAGGTCTATGAGGATTTCCAGCTGTTTCTACTGGAGCACCAGCTGGTCTGGGCCAAGAGGAAGGAGGGAACAGGAGGAGCAGGAGCAGGAGCAGGTGGAGGAGCAGGAGGCCTGCTCCAGGCAACTAAGAATAAACACATACAGTGGCCTGCCCTGGTAAGACCTTTGTTTTATATTTATAGGATGGACAAAGTAATAGGAACAGTTAGCCGTATGACCAAGCTGTTAATGGTGTTAAAATTTTGACACAGCATTGAATGCTTATTCTTTAAATACAAACCCTGAGGACCAGTGTTCATTTTGTCTTTAAGCTGCTCTGTTTACTCCTGGATGTAGTTTGGTACTGAGTGGTCTCTGTCACAATTGTTGAAGCTATCTAGCAAAAAACTCGCTACCTTTCAATTGAAGGAATAATTACAGGAATCCTAAAACAAATTTTAAAACTTGGGGAGGTTACCTTCATTTCCATCAGCAGAAGCAGAATCAGAATTTTGGTTTTAAGCTGCCAGGGCATTGGTACTGTTATTGTCATTGTTCTGACAAGAATTTGTTGGTCTCTTTAATAACTCCATAAAGAGCTTGGACTAGACCTGCTCTATATGTAAAGTGCCTTTAATTATATAAATAAATTATATTTGATTTGATTGTGTACTTGTATGTTGGCAGTGGGACAAAAGGCTTATGGGATCATCTTGCTACCTTTTCACCTAGAGTGACCTGGGTCGACTGTTCCATTTGGTGTACACAGGATTGTGCTGATTATTGGACTTTTTTTATGATTTAAATGTGATATCTTTGGGTATCTTTATCAGTAAAATTGCTACATGATTTCTGATTCTGACGTAATTCAAGGATGCCAGCTGGAGGTTTCGACTTTCTCAGTCATGGTACTTGCTTGTGTGTAGGGCTGCACGATTATGGCCAAAATGATAATCACGATTATTTTCATCAACATTGAGATCACGATTAAATATCACGATTATCTGTTCAGTTTTAACCAAAACAAATTTTATTGTCACATACAGTAGGCTTGTTATAACTGCTTTCACAACCATATGGTGCTACATTACTGCTAATGTACCAATATGTGCATCAAAATAAAATAGGTCTTTTTACTCACCAAAATTTAGTGCTTCTCCTTAAAGAATAAATAAAACAAAGAAAACTGCATATGACCTGTTCTTGTTTTGTGTGACTTGCCTTGAAGCCAAAATGCTTCCACACAATGGAAGACGATCCGATTCTCGGGACAAACCCCTCGGCCTCGCCCTCTGCTACGTTAGATATTTTTTCGGTTTTTTTTTTTGTTAAGATAGTTTATCGCCTTCGGACTGGCGACTGCTATGTACTGTGGAGCTTTCCCCACGTTCGCTGCTACTCTGTCCTCAGTGACTGTCGACTAGTATTACATCTAGAAACTAAGCTGCGCGGTGGTGCAGGGAACAACTCTGATTGGCTCATGAAGGCACGTGATCAGACAGTGGTTTACGGAGCGCCAGAGGCTTAAAGAGAGAGTGTTTTCTCTATCACTCTGAGGAACGCTAGATTGGCTTTGGGAAAAAAAACATATGACATGGAGCGTTCTATGAACAGAATGAAGCATTTTAAATATCGCTCGATCACGAAAATTTTATCGTGGGAAGCCAAAATCGTGATCTTGATTAAAATTCGATTAATTGTGCAGCCTTACTTGTGTGTATGTTAAAACACAAAGTAAGAGATTACTGGTTGTCACTAGAATTGACCTACGCACATTCTCTTGTAATAGCCATTGATGCTCAAAAGTGGTTATATGTAATTAGATCTGCTGGCATTTGTTTGAAAGAATTACTTCAATAGAGGAACAGTGACAGATGGTGGTGATATTGGGAGAGTGGGCTAACAAATGCATTATACTTATTAATAGTTCTCGCTTGACCAGCAACAGCATCACCTCATAGATACTATGTTAGAGCACAACAGTACCCCAGAACAAAATATAAACTTTAACCAACAATGGATATAAAATTGAAATAGGCTGTCATTGGTCAGTGGCATGTAAGCTCAGTGAATTTTGCCCAAATGATCAGTAAATCAACGGGGCATGCCATGATCACTGATATTCAGACTGTTGAATTTGATGCCCCTGTGTTTGGGCTATAAAAATCAACCTGTTCAAATACATCCTTTGTTTTTCTTGTGACTATTTGATGTTGAAGTTTCCTACAAATAAAACAAGATTTAGCATCTGCTTTTTTGTGTGCATTTTTTTGCTATTTTTGAAAAAGATAAGGGAGGTCTTAACCTTGTTAGCTCATATATACCAGTCGCTACTGGAGAAATGTGTACGCAAAGGGACAAGAACACGAGTAAACAAGTAGATATAGAGGGCAGCCATCGAGAGAACAAAGCAAGTGTAGCAGAGAGACAAAGCTTACTTTGTTTCTGTATTTTTTTTCATCAAACACTGAGCATATCAAGGTTATCTATGCACTGGACACACTGCAAAGAACAACAAAACTCAAATAGCACTGTCATGCTGTTACTGGTCAAATTTTGCCTCTTTGCAGTTTGTAGGACATGGGTGCGTTCATGAAAGATACTGCAGAATAGCTTACTAGTTTTCATGCAGTAAAACCTCTTTCCAACACACTAGCCCACACTTGATATTGACACAGAATAAGCCAATTGATGTAAGACCTTGGGTTTGGTGTTAAGCTGCAGATGCTTGGAAAAAGTTCACATACTTTAGTTTGTACTTAGTTTGTAGTAGTAGTGAATGAGACCTTTAAATCACTTGTTCAGGGAAAAAAGTAAATCTTCAAATTCCAGACCTACAAGGTCGTTTCTCTTTGGGCCAACATTGTAGATTTGTGCATGTAGACTGAAATAACATTCAAAACATTTGCCTGACATTGAATTAAACTGGGGGCAGCACGGTGGCATACTGGTTAGCGCTGTTGCCCTACAATAAGAAGGTTGCGGGTTCGGTTCCCGGGCCTGGGGCCTTTCTGTGCAGTTTGCATGTTGTCCTCGTTCCTACGTGGGTTTCCTCTGGGTACTCCAGTTTCCTCCCACCATCCAAAGACATGCATGTTTGGGTTAATTAGTGACTCTAAATGGTCTGTAGGTCTGAGTGTGAGTGTGAGTGGTTGTTTGTCTTTGTCTGTCTCTGTGTGTTGACCCTGCAATGGACTGGCGACCTGTCCAGGGTGTACCCTGCCCTTGCCCAGTGTGAGCTGGAATTGGCTCCAGCACCCCGCAACCCAGAAACGGATAAGCGGTTAAACGGTTAAAGATGAATGAATGAATGAATTAAACTGGAGGGTCCCACTCTGTTGTGCCGTGTCAGTGTATGTCAGTGTGTGTCTTATTAACAATTTACACATCTGCACTCTCTCACTCATTTACCGATCCGACACTCAGTCTGACTTGTCTCTTTTCCATACAGATGTTGGTGTGGTGGCAGTGTGGCTGTTGGGGTGTTTTTCTTTTTGTGTCTATACACACTCTTTCTTTCTCACAGACTCAGACGGTCAGACGTGCTCTTGCTGTATTTTTGTGTAACCTGACTGAAGGATTTGGTTTATACATTTTTGACATTAATGACATTTCAGAGTTTGTGCATTTGTATCTGTGGGGGTGTGTGTATTTGTATCTGAACGTGGCTGTCTTCGTGGAAATATGATTCACTGTTTTGATTATGTAATAGCAGGGTGCACATTGCCATCTGGAAGCCACATGGGAGATAAGAGTTCAAAGACTTCCACACAGTTTTCAAATGATTGATTTTCTCACTGTCTGACAATTTTTTTTTTCATTCATTCATCAAATCACCACCCCGCTGCTATTGTAATAGCAATGTCAAAATCTAGTGCAGACATAAATGCAAAATAGTGGGAGATAAAGTTATGAGCTATTAAAAGTTGGGAATAACTGATTTTGGGGAAAGAAAATGTCATTGTGTGGTTTTAATTAATATTCACTAAACAATGAGCTTGAAAGATTTCAAAAGTGACAAATTTAAAGGAATTTTTGTGATGCCTTTATTCTCTGCAGGGTTGACTTCTCACAGTTTGGCTGTGAGTTGGGCTTTATATTGAAGCTTGAATGTTCTTTTCATTGAAAGCAGCACCTTTGAAACAAAGAACTATTCAAACAAAGTCTCTTCACAAAGTCACACTAGAAAACAAAAAGCATGATCTGGCTCTCCGGCTTTACTGCTGTTCATGGGAATTTTAGCTTGGTGAATGAGTCCTTAAAGTCACCAATGCAACTGACCAACTAACATAATATGTGCTACCCAGAGGTACAGGTACTATCACTTCACTAAGAATGAGCAGCACCTGACAACTTTTCCCTAGCTGTGGTTTTTGACAGTAGTCCTCATTCAACTCTGAGTTCAAAGTTCTGAGAGAGTCTGATTTATGTGTAGTTGGAAAGGCAAGTAGTTAGTTAGGCAGTCAGACAGGAAGACAGACAAGCATAGGTTGAAGCCGGGAGAGAGTCAGGAAGGCAGACAGCAGATTACTTGTCTAGTTTTTGCACCATTGCATAACTAAACCCCTGTTCCATTCATGCACTAACACAATTTGTTTGTCTTTTTTCTGTCTCCACTATTCATATTACCATAATTTCTCTTTAGCTGACTTTCAATTTAATCTTTTTGTTTTGTTTTGTGCTCTTTTTCTGCTTGTACGCCTGCAAACTAGTATAGATGAATGTCCATTTTAATGCTCTGTAAAATAGACTGTCTGCATTTCATGGTGATTGATTATTTACTCATAAAGCCCAACTCACAGCCAAACTGTGAGGTATTCAATTAGCAAGCTTAGAGCTGTAACAATTCCAAATGTTGCTACACAGTTAATTGTCTTAGAAATAATTGCGATTAACAATATAATTGTCTCTTTCGGTCCAATTTTTTAAATACTTTTTTCATTATCCAAGTCCAATAGTCATCACCACTTCTTGACTTGCATTTTTCCCAACTGTATCTCCCTTGTCATTTTAGTTGATATGAACGTGTATACAGACAAGTGCTACCACTAACAGTTTAAATAATAATAATAATAATACAAATATATAGCCCTCTGAAAAAAAGGGCGAGGGGATGGTGGGCATTTAAAAAAAAAAAAAAAAAAAAGTTATTTGTCGGGCAGATTTTGGGCCAGAAGCACAAGCATGTTCAGTTTCTCTGGTTCGGACCTGGAGCTGGACCTCACTGGACTTGCAATGGTGCCAGCTGTGCTGAACATTTGCTGGCACGTTTAGATTTTGTCTGCTGGCTGAACGACTCCGCTATGCCCTGCTGCCGGGAGGGGCCATCCACTGTGCAAACTGTGAGGGATGGTGATTTTTGAGATGCTGTCTCAAATTGGTTGTGCTTGCATTTTTTACCGTGACCGTTTTCTTACATAGCCGGCAAATCGTCTCTTTCAGATTTGCGGGCTCTCCCCTCTGATTTGGCTTGAAACCAAAATAATCCCACAACAGAGAATTTGTACTACGTTTAGAAACAATCTCCATCTCATGTCTCATTTTCCAAATTCAGTGTCAAAATGATGCTATAGCTGAAAGCAGGATGACAGTCTAGTCCCTCCCCAAATAACTGATAGTCCAATCATAATTTAGCTGAAACTAGTTGGGCTTGCAGACTAACTTCATTATGACAGGACCAACGGGACAGTGTCAAGCGACGCTCTTTCTTTCTTTCTTTATTACCAACTCTAAACGAAAACTCCAGTGAAAACCAAACGTGTACCACCTTACTGTTATGGGTATTTCTCAATACCGCTTCTCATGAAACTACCCAATTCTCTTTGAATTGTTAATGTTAGAAAAGCTGATTTGACTTCGCAACTGTAAATCAATGCGCGAGGTGTCCTCTGATGGGACAGTTACTGTTCTGTCACGCTGCAGGATGCACACGGACACTGGAAATGTGTTTGATGGATGCAAACAAAAGTGTTACGATGCTTTGACCCATCTCATGAAAATAAACCCCACCATCCCCCAAAAAATGGCTTTAATTGCGGTTAAACAAAGAAACCGCGATTACGCCAAAAAATCATGGTTAGACAATTATGAAATAATTGTTAAAGGCCTAAGCAAGCTGAAAGTTGTTGTTATCCAATGTCTTTAATTTGACATGTGTAAAATGACTTAGACAATGGAAGTAGTTCTTTATTTTCTGATGATTTATTATTAAGTAATAAAGTAAGTATCATTAAGTAATTTCGGCTCGACAAACAAAGGTGAAATAGTGACTGACTCCCTTTCTATAGCTGATATCTGCCTGTAGCTGTCATGTATCAGTACATGAATGCATAACTGACTGGTGTGCATCCACTGATCGCAGTGTGTAGCCACACACCTTGGTCAGAAATCCAAAACAGATTAACAGCAGGTGATTTTTGGGTATACTGCAAATACACTTTTTTGCTGCCTACACGACTTACAAAACCAAGGTAAACCTGCTGAGTTTCTCATTTCCCTGTTGAGCACAGACATTGTGAACCGACCTGTCACTCTTCCAGCATAATGCTGTTACACCTTCCTCTGAGAGTATGCTTCAGCCCTGAATCAACTGTGAAATAAAATGAGCTGAGCACCAACCCAGGGATCTGTTTTATCAGTTCATTTAGTGGTTAGGAGCTCTCCCTCTATGTGTACAGAAACACAGAGATGGATGCAGTGAAAAAGGAGTAAAGAACCTCTGAGCTCTTCTCTGGTCTACTGTCGCAGGATTTAATCAGTGCCTCAGCGATGCTAATGATAGCAGCAATTAATTGTAGGAGAATTAATAGAATATGCAGTGCTGGTTAGAGATGCAAAATGTTATTGGCACGTTATCAGTATTGGCCTATATTTGCTTAAAAATTAACATTAGACATTGGCCATCTTGCCGATATCCACTGATTTAAAAACTAATGAAAGAGAAAGCCCCAACTTCCTAGAAAAAACACCCGACCTTGATTCAATGTTTCCGGTGGGTGGGCAACTTCCAGAAAACGACAAGATAACATCATATGTGTCTACAGTGCCTGTAGCCGAACAGAGAAAAAACACACACACACACACAAAAATGAAACCTAAATGTCCGTTGTCTGGAATTTTTTCAAAGTGAAAATACTATAATACAATAATATAAATTTGTCAACAAAGAATATACTTAAATTACATTGATGATGAATTGGTGTGCATTGAATTGTACAATGCACTTCAAGTATCATTGTGAACGGGGTCATGTTTGCTTTGTCACTTTTGAAAATTGCCCCATTTCCCTTAGTTGGGGGTATTTGAGTAAAAACAATTGTCATAAATAAATGACATTTAACGTTATGTAAGTTGAAGCACTTTTTTATTTTGCATACACAGTGCTAATTACATAATTTTAAGCTTTGTGTTTTAAGTCTGCACTTGCTAGTTGGTATGTGGAAAAATATTGGTATCTGCTATCGGCCAAATTAGTTGTTAAATACTGGATATCAGATATCTGCAAAGAAATCCCATATTGTTCATTCCTAGAACAGGTTGTAATAACAACTGCAGCAGTACTATCTGAAGGTCGAGTTGAAGCTAGTAATCTGATTTTGAGCATTGGTATTGAAAGAGAATTAAGTAAAGAAAAGGTATTAGCTCAAATGTCCAGTCAATTCTTATATAGGTCTTAGAAAGATTCATGCCTGTGGCTCAGTCATGTAGGTAGAGGTATAATGTGTGAATATACAATATACATAACATCAACATGAATATGTTGATGTTATGGTTGCAGGTATGCAGCAAAATCAGGTGAGCAGTGGTTGTGAGCAGTGGTTGTGCCCTTAACCCATACACAGAGAGCAAGGGTAAGAGAGACCATGACAGTCATTAGACATTTTGTCCATCTCCCAGTTAACACTATGATTAGCTGAGACCCACCTACCAGCCAATGGCCTCTCAGTGTGCATCATAATCTTCCCACAGACAGCTGGCACTCAATATTTTACTTATTATTTAATCACCTGCTGACTATGATTTTGATATTATTTTGGATCAACTTTGTTATTGGAAGCTCTGTGTGTAGACTTTGACCGAGAACTTCACACGAGAGATTGCTTGTCTCTCTGCTTATTCAATGAATCCTAAGGAGCTATTAGTTCATAGCTTTTCTGATAATCCAAAATTCTGAATAATTTTTATGACAGCAGTGTCATGGACTCTCCATCCATCTTACCTTGTTACAGTACAATTCACTCTTGACTTACCTGTACATTTATGTAATGTGCAGGTAAGTGTGTGTGGACACATGGTCTAGACAGTGTTTATCATTAACATGTTTGCTCATGTACAAGGCATATTTGTGTAATGGCATGTGGTGTCAGTGGATGTAATGCAGTGAAAATGTCATACCACCTGTCGGACAACCTTAACTTAATTAGCTAATGGAAACCGCTCATTTCATCAAAGAAGCACACACACGCACCCACCTGTATGTATCAGTAAACATGTTGCTAGGCAAAGGCTCACATAACACTTTAACTACTCATTAACTACCAGGTCTCTCCCTATCTGTATAAAAGATGCTTACATCAGTACTTAGCTGCAAGCATACTCACCCACTCACCCACTCTCCCATAGCTGAACTGACAGGGGTGTGATCGACTTACAACATTGATCTGGCTGAGTCGAAACTTATTTCAAGTCAGATCACAAGTCAACGCATCAATTTACCCCATTATAAAATGGAATTAGTTGATCTCGCACATGCAGTATTCTTACGCGTTGGTGGAAGTAGTTCCTAGAGAGACTTAGCTTTATGGTGCAAAACCACTCAAGTTGAAACAAGGTTTCTCAATAGAATTTATTGGATGCTGCATCATAAACTCGAAACGTTGTAGGTTGAGGATGGCTCAAGTTGAGGACCCTCTGTACTTTAGTAGATGAAAATAATCTTAAAAGGCAAATATCACAAAGAGTGTGTGTGTGTGTGGGAGAGTGTGTGGGAGAGTGAGTGGGAGAGACGGATGACCCTTGTGTGAGAAGGCCTTCTGCTTTAATGGCAGCAGTAAATTGAGACAGGACTTGCTCCAATCTGTGTGTTAATGTTGTATCTGTTGTTTTGTAAAGTTCCCCACCCTGCACACATCAGCTCCATAACTTCCATCACTGCCCCCTTCCCCCCCAACCACACACACACACACACACACACATACTTTGGCACACTTGGCTTTAATTTAGTCCTCTTGTTTTTGCCTGCTTTGTTTTTCAAAGTCTTCCCCTGGTTTCCCAAAACTACAATTGAACAATCCTTTTCCTTGTTGTTTGTCCATTAAAACCATCACTGGGGGTTCTGCTTTCATGTGCAGGACCCTTTTAGAAAAAGAATGTGTGTGACTGTATTGAAACCTGTCACGTCTCCTTCCATTGACTAGTTAAATGATACTGAAACTAAATAGGATCAATTTTGAATTTATAGCTTAGACCAACCCAAACACGTGTAAGTATCTATGTTCAAGTTTTCTTTGGTTATTATGGTTTGTGGTATTTTTTTTTTTTAATAAAATAAGGTGAAATTTAATGACAGCTATTCAGAGAATTTTCTCTTTTTGAGTTACTATCCCCATTATGGTGAACAGAAGTCTTCAGAATGTGTGTCTGATTGCTTTCTGCTGAGGCCAGATAAAATTGACCTCAAACTGACATTTGTGTGTGTGTACACAGTAACACACAATGCAAGCATGTCAACTCATGCCCTTGGGTGTACTACAAACACTTGGTGTCTAGCTTTCCTGCATTTCTAGCACAGACACAGATGCATGCACAGAAACATGGATGCACAAACACCTAGACAACACACACACTTTCCTGGCTTACTGTCTTTGTTCACTAGAGACAAAGTGCTCACATCTTCCCATTCATTTCACTTATTTGTATGTGTGTGGAGAAAATGAGTGTTCTTCAGATATCCTGTCTGCCAAGGCACTCATAAGGTGGTTTGTGAGCTGCCTATTTCTACTGTCTTACAGTATCTTAGATATGGAAATTTAATTCCTTAGTGACCTTAAAAAGTTCCTTTCTAAGGTTCACTTTCCATCAGTGCCCAGTTCATGCCCCTGTGTTACTTCATCATACATCACACAAGCTGTCGCGCTCGGGTCAAAATTACATTGTAATTTTACAAACAAATAATTGATTGACATGAGTTCTATCCAACATTGTTAGTGATAAGAGAGGGCTTGACATGGCGCCTAAGTATTGTCATGCATAAATCTGAGCGCGATACGATTTGAAAGCGCATGGCACCACAAAAAAACACAAGTCACAGTGTGCGCCCAGCTTTAAATCTTTTGCTGTACCAATGGGATCTGGTGCAGGTTAAAGCATGATAAAAAATGACCAAAAACACTGTGAATTTAGGATTTCAACGTCCTTGTCATACTTCCATCAAATAGGTGTGTGGGCTGCAAGCTTGACAACCTGCCAAAATCAGGTGTAAGAATAAAAGATTATTGACTGAAACTATTTGAAAATGAATTAATATTCTACTAAATGCACCCACAATAACTATGTAAACTATGTTTGCATGCTTTGCATTTTATCAATTATTATCTACATTAATTTTTGTATATTTTTTTGGTGCATTTATTGGAATAAAATTTTATTTATTGGGTAAATTCTTTTTTTATTTACTTTTATTTGTGGCACTTTCAATGGTACATAATCCTATTGCTTCTGAGTAGGCTTGTTTTTCCTGTGGCTTTTATTTCATTTCTTGTGGATGCAGATTTGGTTGTCTGACTGTGCTCTTTGTTATTGATACAGCTGTAGGCTGTTAACGTGTTTCCTGTTACGTTTGTTATAGTTTTACTCAGTTTCCAGCCAGGTTAACATTTGGGCTGGTTTTTGTTGAATTGGTCAGGTTTTAAGTTGTGATTGGGCAGAAAACTGTCAGGCTTATCTGGCAACCCTGTTCCCGACCCTGTTTTGAGTGCAGTTCACAGAAAATGTCTCACATGGCTTGTTTAAGTGAGAGAAGAAAGTGGCCTGGTGCATGTGCATCTCTTACCTGGGGAACACATGGCACCAGGATGCACAATGGGAAGAAGGCAAGCCGGCGGAGGCAGTGTGATGCTTGTGGCAATGTTTTGCTGGGAAACCTTGACTTCCACAACTCATGTGAATGTTACTTTGATGCCTACCACCTACCTAAGCATTGTTGCAGACCATGTACACCCTTTCATTGAAACGGTATTCCCTGATGGCTGTGGCCTCTTTCAGCAGGATAATGCACAATGCCACAAATGATTTGAGAAGCACAACGAGTTTGAGGTGTTGACTTGGCCCCCCTATCCCGCAGCTCTCGATCCAATCGAGCATCTGTGGGATGTGCTGGCATAGCAAATCCAATCTATGGAGGCCCTATCTCACAAATTACAGGACTTAAAGGATCTGATGCTAACATCTTGGTACCAAATACCACAGCACACCTTCAGGGATCTAGTAAAGTCCATGCCTTGACTGCTCAAGGAGGTTTTGGCAGCAAAAGGGAGCCCCACACAATATTAGGCAGTTGGTCATAATGTTGTGCCTGATTGGTGTATGTTCAGTCATCTACTGTTGCTATCCCTGTGGTCTAAGATATATTTTTATCTCTGTCCATCTGTGGTTATTGCCAGACTCCAAACCAATTCAACTGGTTTAGAGTCTGATCAGTAATGTCGGATCTGGTTATGGAATTTTTAATGCCTTAGGTATCCCTTTATTAGTTGAAACAGCAACTCTCTCTTTTAGACAATAGCAGTATCATTAGTGTACATGCAAGCACAGAATTTACTATTCTCAACATCTACAGCTGTCTAAATTTTAACTCTTTTACACAGAACTTGAACCTCACTTGTAGATTATCTTCAAGCTACATTTAAATGAATATTTTATTAGTCTTGTGCATTTTAGGGTCCATCTTTTGTAAGCACAGTATCTCTTCCCATTGTTGCTGTATCTTGCAGTACTGAGACTCCTAATTGGTACAAATAATCCAGTCCTTGGCTAAAAGTTGAATGTACTGAGTCCAAGGTTCTTATCAATTTTCTTCAATTAAGTATTACATGAATTCCCTGAACACTTAAAACATGTTTTCATTTATATCTGAATGACTTAACTATTATCATTAAATTTTTTTTTATCCACATATTTTCTATTTCAGTCATTATTCTTTGTGGTATTGTTTTGTGGTATTGTTTTATCTTTTCATTCTAGTTTATATCTCCACTTTTTCAGCTTATTGGTCAGCTCTGGTAGATTTTAAATGTGCCTTACAAAAGAACTCGACCTGGCTACTGTAGATAGCAGCGCTGGGAAGATACCCTTCTGTCCCAATTTGATTTTATCATAATACCTGGGAGCTGATCCAACTTATATTGTGAATCTATGAGTATTGCAATCTGATAGTATTGATTATTGCGATTTTCTTTTGATATTTTCCAAAAAGTGAAAAGGTCAAGGTTGTTTCACGTGTAATTTAGAGTCTGCCGTTTTCCCCTTTTTGCTGCTCTCCTCCTGCTCATTGTTGCCAATTCTTCAATAAGGAAAGTAGCTATTGGCTGTCCTAAAAGTGCTAGAAGTTGCTAAATGATGTAATCAACTAATTTGCATGATAAGCAATTTGTGTGTAGTTCCAATAGAAGCTGTAGCAGAAAGGATTAGTATTGTGGGAGAGACCAAAAATGATTAAAACACACCCTTAATATGTTTAGACCTAGACTAGACCTACACCTAAACCATTGCCTGTTCCATTAACGCAGCCAAGAAAACTGATTGGAGTTGTGTTTATCCAGTTACGTAGTTTCTGATTGTTTTTGTACTTCCTATCACAAGAAGAAATTGCATTAGCAGGCTTTGCCACACTGACACAATAGCTTTATTTTATGCCAATCAGTAGAGGAGCCCTGCCCCCCCCACCACCACTACTCAAATGCCAACATTACACAATGCTGCTACATGATTTCTTCATTATGTTTAATAAAACACAGCAGATAATTATTGCCCTTATTTGTATAGTAATTTTGATAAAAGCTATCATTTTACAGCAACATTATTGCTTTCTTACCAAGTAGGCCAAAACACAGATTTGTCTCTGAAATCATTGCCACCCCCTACCTGTTGTGGACTTTTGAGATAGATTTGAATTCATCCCCATAGCTCTGTTCTTGGAGTCAGATCTCAACTGTCACCAGAGAACATTCAGGCAAAGTGGCTGCCAGGAAAAAAGGAGAGAGAAGGGTAGGGGACATGTCTTAGAGATAGAGATAGAGAGACTAAGCCTTCCTGTTCTGTACATTTGTTTGTTGTCACCATGCTAACCTTTGCTGAGTGTGTGCGTGCGTATATGTGTGTGTATGTGCGCTTGTGCATGTTTGCATGTGTGTACTTTTGTGTGTGTGTGTCTCTGCCTGCCTGTGGTTGCATTACAAAACCAGATATTACATCATCTCTGTTTACTGTTCTGTGTCAACTCATTATATACCCACTACAGACTCCTATCAAAGACTCAAAGAGAATGACCAAATGGCAGCCAGGGGGCTGGGTTAACAGAGTTAAACTGAACAAAGGGATGACAGGAGAGAAGGACTGGCAGCCATGCTGCATCATACCACCTTCATGAAATGGTGAAAGGACTTAGAGTACTTATAAAAAATGTTTATTGTTCTTTCATGATACTTTCTCAGATCCTTTAACTATTTAACCCATAAGAACCTGGACCCATTTCCCCTTAAAGGAAAATTATGGGGGGCATAAAATAGACCAAACAGACCACAGAGAACACATTTCTGACATTTTTTTCAAAATAATAATTGTGTTAATAATATTTTGTTAATAATTGATTAATAAAATGTGATCTTTTGTTTAAATTTGTTTTAATATGCTTTGAATTGAATAAGTTAACTGAGCAGATCACTACAATTTTTTCTTATTGTGACATATATGTCACATGAGGTTTTCCATGACAATTTTAAGGTTAAAGGTCCGATGTGACATATATGTCACAACGATATTTACCTGATTTGTTTTATATCAAATTGTTCATGAAAAGTGTTCACAACAGTTTAAATGTAATAAAAGACATGTTATGTAAGCATTACAGTTCTTAAATGGTTTGAATCTTACCTTTGGCAGCCAAAAACAAGCTTTTTAAATTTAGCTAGCTCTGCCCGTAGTGGTAACCTGGCACACAGTCTTCTCATAACCCCATTTCCAAGATGTCTAAGTCACATGACCTGTCACATGAGCTGTCACATGACCCACCAAAATGTTTAGTAAGTGTCGCTCTGGGTCTTCATGCGTTAAAATCAAGGATAAATCTGTTCATTGAATTTTCCAAAACATTTAAAGGATGTGTGACACCTGTGTCACAGTGGGTTCTTATGGGTTAAGGTTATCATTGTGGCCCTGCGTTAAACCAGTGACCTATCCAGGGTGTGCCCCGCCCTCGCCCAGAACATTGGCAGGGATTGGTTCCAGCAACCCCGTGACCCTTAGAGATAAGTGGTAGAAAATTAGTGAGTTATTGAGAGAGCGAGAGAGAGAGAGAGTCAGTGCAGAAATTGAGCTGGCCACAATTGTGAAGGTCTTTCAAAGGAAATGCATCTTTTTTGACTCAAATAGACAAAAAAATAAATAAAAATCCTTTCGCCCTACTATCAAATGATCTCAACCCACAGCGTGTAAAACAGCTCTCAGCCAAGAAAATTGGTCCAAGTGAATTGTACCTTCACTTGCAACACTCATCCAAACTATCTCTAGCATCAGCCCAGAGTTTGTACTAACTGTGCATCAATGGAAAGGTGGTAATAGTGACCAAAGCTGAGCAACTGAAACTGTAACTTTACATCACCTGAAATAAGGTGTTAATCGGTTAGTCAGTCCTGAAAAATGTTGTTATTTTTTTACTCAGTTCATGACATCAACAGTTGCATAACTTTGTCTTTTGTGAATTTTGAGTTGACGTTGGACAAAGCAAAGCAAACTATGGCACAAACCTTTTACAGTTTTTTTACCCCAGATGAGTAAGTGTAATAAAGAAAATTATTTTGAAGTAAAATATAGCACCAGTATTAAGGGAGACCACAGAGACCCTTTCGTTTGGACAGTATATATTGACCTTTATTCATTGTTTTTGAAATGCCAGCATGGTTTATGATCTACATCTAAACTGTATGTTATGGAATAGTCACTATTATTCATCAATCATGTCCACTGTTCTCCGTGCTGGCACTGCTAATGTGTAAGTAGGACAATGCTTTGGAGCTGGAAGCTGACAGCTGCAAGAGTTACAAAGTCTTCAAGAATGAAGCCAAACAACAGTCAAACTTAGCTCTAGTCTGTTCATAACAATGTGCTATTAGCCTTAGAGTAGACTTTGAGTAGTGTAATGTCCCTGTAATTGGCACACACCCTCATTTCTCCCTTCTTGAAGAGAGGGACCACCAACCCGGTCTGCCACTTCTTCTGCACCATCCCCAACTTCCATGCAATGTTGAAAAGGCGTGTCGACCAAGACAGCCCCTGAACACCCAGAGCCTTCAGTATTTCAGGGGGTGTCTCATCAACCCTGGCGGCTTTGCCACTGTGGAGTTTTTTAACTACCTAAGCGACTTCATCCAGGGAAATTGATGACCATTCCCCAGCCTGTCTCCATTACAGAGGATGGATTATTGGGGTTCAAATGTTCCCCAAAGTGTTCTCTCCACCGTCCTATCACCTCCTCAGTTGAGGTAAATAGTGTTCCATCCTTGCTGTACACAGCTTGGATGGTCCCCCGTTACCCCTTCCTGAGGTGACAGACGGTCTTCCATAAACACTTTGGGCCATCAGAAAGTCCCTCTCCATGGCCTCACCCTCTCCCACACCCACTGTTTTGCCTCTGCCACAGCCACGGCTGCTGCCCTTCAGGTTGGTCAGTGCCTCACAACTGCCTCAGGATTCCCCAGGGACAACATGTCCCTGAAGGACTCCTTCAGCCGGGTGGCTTCCCTGACCATCCGTTTCCAATACGGTGTCTGAGGGTTACTGCCCCTTGAGGCACCCATGACCAACCTTAAGACCCCAGGACGCCTCTGCAGCTTCAACAACGGAAGCTTTGAACGTCGACCATTCAGGTTCAATGCCCCTAGCCTCCACAGGGATGTAGGAAAAACACCTTCAGAGGTGGGAGTTGAAGGCTTCTCGGACAGGGGCATCCCTCAGACATTCCCACTTTACCCGCACTACTTGTTTGGGGGTGCCAGGTCTGTCCAGGAGTTTCCCCATCACCTGACCCAACTCACCAACAGATGGTGATCAGTTGACAGCTGTGCCCCTCTCTTTACCCACCCATCCATCCATCCATCCATCTTCTACTGCTTTTCCGTTTGTGGGTTGCGGGGGTGCTTGAGCCAATCCCAGCAAACGTTCCGGGCAAGGACGGGGTACACGCTGGACAGGTCCCCAGTCCATCACAGGGAAGTCTGTCTTCACCCAAGTGTCCAAAACATGTGGTTTCAGGTTCAGATGATACAATTACAAAATTGATCATTGACCTTCGGCCTAGGATGCTTTGGCACCAAGTACACTTATCCTTGCATCCTTGTGCTCGAACATGGTGTTCATTATTGACAGACTGTGGCTAGCACAGAAGTCTAATAATAGAACACCACTCTGGTTCAGATCAGGGAGGCTGTTCCTTCCAATCAAGCCCCTCCTGGTATCTCCGTCATTGACGTGCGATGTGCACGTTTGAGGCTCCCAGCAGTATCACAGAGTCCCCCAGTGGAGCCCTATGCAGGGTTCCAGCCAGGGTCTCCAAGGCCAAATTCTCTGCACTGCTCTTCTGGAGTTTTCTCCCCCGCTTTCAAACTTAGGGAGGCATCCGTCTGGTCCACTGGGGTAAACTCCAACACGGCCAGGCCTGGCTCCAGATGTGAGCCCTGGGCTTCCTCTGGGCAGGGTAACTTTCCTCCCTCCTCTATCTTTCATGGGGTCCTTTGAACCATTCTTTGTCTGGCCCCTCGACTGACACCAATTTGCCTTGGGAGACCCTCGCAGGAGCACATGGCTCCCGACAACACAGCTCCCAGGTTCATTGGGGCAAACAAACCTTTCCATCACGATAAGGTGATGGTTCCCAGAGAGGAACCTGGAACCTCAAGATAATTTAACTTGGTTAATTTTAACAACCTGTTGTAATTTTCTCCTGTATGACTGCTCTTGGTTGCATGAGCTGGATTAATATCAAACAATGCCATTAACACTTGTTGTTGCTACTGTTGTAGCAGTACTCCATAGGCTATATAGCTCAGTGGAAACTTTGCAGGTCAGTGGGGACGTCTGTCCTTCCTGGAACTTGAGACTGGCTGCTGAGCTGACAGGCAGCATGACAGTGTGTTTGTCTGCCACCTCTGTTGCAAAGGCAAATGGTGCAGAGCCAGTATTAGAACTAATGGTACACTTTTGGGACACACACACACACACACACACACACACACACTCCTTCATGCTGTGCTCTGGCTGAGTGCCCATGTGCTGCTACGCACCAATGTTATCTGGCGAGAGTTCTTCTCTGTCCTACTTTCAGACAGACAGAGAGGTGGAGAGTAGGGGTGATTGTAGGATCAGAGCTTTCGGGATGTGGAGCACCATATGAGCCTCCTGTGTTTGTTTGGGTTTTTTTTTAAACTAAAAAGAAAAAAAAAGAGAATTTTGACCAAAGTTCTGCATTTGTGAAACAAGAGCGTCATACCCTTTGGGTAGGGGAAATGCTTGCTGGAAAGACACCAACAAATCTGAAAACACTCAGCATTGACTGAACTAACCTTAAAATCCAGCCCATTTTATTCACATATGTCTTCAAAATATATTAAAATGCAGATAGAGGGACTCAGTTTTAGGGTGCTTGAGAATCCCTAAAAAGACATCCCTAAAAAGACAAATCTTGTGTATTTTAAAAACGTAAAACTAACAATTTACTTTGAATAAATATGTGGCTCAGAAATAAGAAGTGTACCAATGTATTTCTAGAAAAGTGATCAAAGTATTATTGAGTGTGCTAACTTCTGAGCTTATTATGCGCAAACTAAAGATGAGAAGACTCTTCGTTCACAACTATAATGGCTAAAGTGTGTACAGAATGTGTACCACCTCATTGAGACCTCATTGAGATTGAAAATGTGTTGCTGTACTTTTTGATGATGATGATGATAAATCAAGCCAAAATTATTCAGTACACACACACCTTTTTCCTTGTACAAATATGTTAAGAGTTACTCCAAAATAAAATGTCTGACAAAAGCCACATTCTGATTGCAGGAACTTTCTGCAAGGAACAGGAACCTTTCAAAGAACCTGTGTGTTGTTGAACCAGAGTAAAAATTAAGCTCTTGGGTGAATGATTTATCCCCAAAACAGTCCTTACTCAGGGGCTAGTACTTTCCAATAGCCAAGGAACTTTGGGGGTGCAGCTTGGAGTGCTAACATTTTTGATTGAAACACTTTCGAGTGTCAGAGGTATCTCCTGTGCAGCCTCAATATCAGCTATTCATCGCAGTCCCAATGTTACATGTGAAAGTGGCCACACATCGTTGCATGTACATTTCTCAGGTGGAGCCTTTATGTTTGAGGCACTTGGTAGTATTTACATTATGTATCAAAAAATTATATAACTATTTTGGTTTGTGCTTTATGTTTGGACCCTCCGATGACAATGGATGATTATTATTATTAGAGGCAAACTCAATGCTTAAACATAGGAGCGTTAGTAGTATCACCTCATGTTGCCACACAACATCATACACAGATGCAGGGGTATGACACTTTGGTCACAGACCGGTTTGGCTGTAATGGACCAACATTTAGTGCTTTATTTTGTGATTAGTGTGTCCAAATAAGCCCAGGTTCTACTGTACTACCTTCGCTCTACTCCCACAATGAAATGTTGCTTAATAACTTGAAATACGAGGGAATTGCTTTTACATTGAGATTTTAATGAGACTACCATGGAAGGCCCCAGCAAATTTGATTCAGATCTCCTTGGTCATCAACTGAACATTAGCTAGAGGGATGAAAACTGACTGACTTTACTTTGTAGGATTTGCGTGACCCTTTTATTAGTCCCTCAATCTTTCTGTCCATCTGTTCAAGTCAGACAGATAGTGGCGTTTTATGCTAGTAGCATCTAATGTAGTCATAGATGACAAATCTGAAGCAGAGCTGGGTGGTGGCGATGTGGAGACTAGTAGGGTTTAACTCCACATCCAAAAACTTGTAGTTGCCAGATGGACACAGTTTAGATCACATATACAGTGCTGTGGGAAAGTAAGATAATGTTTATTAGGTCCTTAGTCAATGTTTAGTTATAACTCCAGCCAAACCATAGAAAAAATTTGTACAATATGATCATGGTATTTCAATGCTTTGTGATTGTGGGTATTTGTTTCGTCTTCATAGTTATGATCCCCCTCTGGAATGTGTATCTTTAAATGAAGCTTATGAAGTGTGAAAACTCACTACATTGTTTACTGATTAAAATTTAGGATCACTTTAATGCTGAGAGTTTTTTTTTTGTTTGTTTTTTTAAATTAAATACCATTGTGAGGTTGCTCAAGTCCTGCCACGTTACCTAGCAACTATGGCCCGCTTTGTAAAATGAATTAAAGCGTAGACACACAAACACACTTACACATTCACAAATAGATATATATCAGCATGCATCATATGCGGTAACTGTACTGGGTCTGTGATGATGACGAAAGAACAAAGGAAGGAGTGGGAGAGTGAGAATTAATCTTATCACATGTGGTCCTCTCCTTTGAAAGTTGTCTCTTTTTCACAATTTCCAACCTTTGTGCCCGCAATGGTGTGCCCACAATTGCAGTTCATCCATAATACAGCCCGCTTAACTATTTGGTGCTATGTATAGCTGTGGAGTGTATCTCTAGCCAAAGTGTATACCCAACGCAGCAGTCTTTGCCTTGTGCCTTGTTCGTAGATTGTTAGCCTTGTTAGCCTTGTTAGCCAGAGAGAGAGGAAACCATGCAACTGTGGGATGTAGTTTTGCTGGAAATTGGGTCAGTAAAAATATCCTCCGTCCCCCTGAATTTCCCTCTATCTCTCCCCTGAGCAGATGGAGCTGGGTTTGTGTAATCTCCTGCCTCCCATGGATCTATTTGTGCATGTGTAATTATAGCTTACCTTCATGGCAGCAAGTGCTACAGAAAAAACATGTTACCCTGCACAGAAGAAGGGCTTCTAACTGAAAAACAGTTGCAGCAGAACTCAAGTCCTATCTAACTTTTAAATCACTCACCTTATTTCAGATGAAGATAAGACTCAGATTCCATCACTCTAATCTCATGTACATCTCATCTACAGTACTAAAGTGCACCACAGGTCAAAGTTTTATTGTTTAGCATTGAGCAGGATCTGTGGCAGAGTTAGGTGTGTGTGTGTGTGTGTGCTAGTGTTTGTGCCAGTGTCAATTGTAGTGTTAGTGTCTGTTATTGTGTGTGCGTGTGTGTGTGTGTGTGTTTGGATTAAATCCTGCATGCATGTGACAGATGGACTGCAGAGTATTACTACACTTTGTGTGTACTGGGGTTATGCATCTCTGGTCTGCGACTGACACATTACTTATCTCGATACACCGATGTTCCGGTACATTAACAATACATAAGCAGCAACTATCGATGTGACACGATGCACTCTGATACAAAACGATTTGATTTAACACATTAAAAAATATCAAATTATTGGTTGAATAATTTCTATAATTATTGGATTGGAGTTTATCACTGCAAAGATGTAAAAACTGATGAATGTGTACCGATGTGAATCGGTTAATCTCCCCATTCCAGGTGTGTACTGTTATAATAGCTGTTAAGAACGTTTGTTTCTCTGTCAGGGTGCAACAATCAAACTCTATACAGTCATCTACTGTAAATGCCTTGAGCTGTTTTTATTTTTATTTATTTTTTTATTTGGGAATCTATTTTCAGAAGTATTATTTATTTTGATGAAACATAATTATTACATGACCGTTTATTCAAAGCATTAAGTTAATTAATCAATTACGACGATAAACATGTAATCTGTAGGATAGGGTCAGCTGTTTGAACCGGTAAATTGAAAATCAATTTTCTGTTTTTTCATTGTTATATTTAATGTAAAAAAGATTATCACAAAACAGGTACAATATAAGAGAGGCAGATACATAAATTCTTACACAGAGCTTTAGGCGAATTGATGCCAAATTTGGAAAATATGCAAAAAAAGTTAGCATCATAGGTTGGATTACATTAGTACATTGGTAGTTTTAATGGCCCTGGTAAATAACACCCATCTCAACTAATGGTTTGATGAGAACAATGTGTTTAACCATTATGACAGTAAACAGCAGGAATGATGACCAGTGGTGGTGGTTTAGTTTACTCCAACATAAAGCAAACAAAGGCTTATATTCATCTATCACCCTGATCAACCAATACTATTTCCATCAGTGTGATATCTTCATGTCAACAATGATGCATCACAATCTGAAGCACTGTTTAAACTATTTAGGACAATTGATGAATGCATACATAAGATTAAGAGTAATTTATTTATCCCACTCATGGGAAATTCGTTGTTACAGCAGCAACCACAGGTATAGAAAAAATACAAGAATAGAAACAAGGAGTAGAAGTACTATAAAAAATATAATGTTCTTAAACTTTTCTTTAATAATAAAGCATTTTAGATCAGTATATTTAATCTTTTTTTTTTCAGAGTAACTCAGAGACAGTGTAAGGAAAGTGTAACAAAGGCAAAAAAAATAGGCCAGAGTGTCACAACTACAACACTTTAAATGTTCAGAAAACCCGTGATATTTCAATTTGTCCCTTGCGTTCTACAGTTACAAGGAAAACACTTGGTGGCAAATTGGTGTTGAATAAAGAACTATTAATAGTACTGAATGGATTGGAACATTACTTACCAAAACCAACAGCTGTCAGACCAGTAGATATCAGATTTCTCTAACAGTTGGTGCTTAAACTAGTTTGCAGAAGGTCAGAGATGTAGCTGGTTGTTTTGACTGTCAAGAAAGTGCAGTGAGTTCATCTGACCTTTTTCGCAAAAAATAGCTGCGGTTGGAAACCAGGTTGATGATGATGAGGACCCAACAAACAGTTGAATAAAACCAGGCCCAAGATAACTGCAGAGTTGAAGATAATTCTTGGCCACAGAGTACACTTCTTCACATGCACATCTGAATCCTTACATTCTGGGTACTGGTCATCTGAGTAAGTCACAGGGGGATGTTGTTATGTAGCTCCCTTATATGCCTATGTGCGAACATAGGCATATAATTTGACTCAGAGCAATATGCGGAAACGTTGGCTTCAGCTTAACTCTGCTTTTACTCTGGGGAAAAAGAAAATATCAACAGGTACAGAACTGTGAACCCAAGCTTAGAGCGTCCACTACTGTTATTATGCTGAATAACACTTGGGCATTGTTTATCACATACATAACATCTCCTCCCAACTAAAATACATCGTTACCCTTAAGTCAGAACAGTAACTTGAACATATTTATATATATATAACATTAACTAAAAATATTTTTGTTTCATTACACACAAAATAATATAAATTAATGGGATTTTCTTTTCTTTCACAGTATGATATGTATATCTACCCATTAGGCCTAGAACAACAACTAGAACAGTCTCTTCCCTTGTGCCACTGCACACTTTTGTTCAGTCTCTCAACTTAGCTTGGTAACACTCAGGTGGTTTGGTCATCCTCAGAGGATAACGTCTACCAACCTCTGATACCTGATTATCTCCAGCATGGGGTGGTTCAGCGGAGTGGTGTGATTCAGGTGGCATGGTGGGCAAAGGAACTGGATTCCCATTCTTTTCTGGGTGAGGTGTAGTGCTAACCTGCACTTGACTGAGGCAACACAGGGAGGCCGATGGGAAGGTGCACAGCAGAACCTGCAGGTTCCTGGTCTGCTTGGTCTGAAAGTGCCAACATCTGGTCTACGTGTCGTTTCCAAACTCCCTGTGCTTCCACATTCACCCTGTACGACACTGGTCCAGTTTGCGCTAGGACAACACCTTGTTTCCACTTCTTCCCCTTCCGGTAGTCACGAACCAGAACAGGCTATCAGACCTCAAAGTGTCTGGGCTTGCAGTGTTTCTGGCGGTGTTGTAGGTGAGAATCCTGTGACTGGTACACTGCTCCAGCCACATTAGGCTTTAGGAGATCAAGCCGAATGCGCAGCTTGCATTTCAGGAACATGGCTGGTGATTCTTTGGTGATGGCGTGACGGGTGTTGCGATACGTTAAGAGGAATGTGTCCAGCCGCTGCTGCACAGGTGCAGTGCCTCTGGAAGCTTTCAAGGCATGTTTTAAAGTCTGCACAAAACGTTCGGCCAACCCTTTGGTAGCAGCATGGTATGGTGCAGAGCGGATGTGTTTAACACCGTTAGCCTTCAAAAATGCGGCCAACTCTTCTGAACAGAACTGGGGGCTGTTGTCACTTACGAGAATGTGAGGGATGCCGTGATGACCGAAGAGGCTCCTCAGTACTTGAATGGTCTTGCTTGCTGTTGTATTGTCCATTATATGCACCTCAGGTCATTTGGAGTGTGCATCCACAGCCACCAGGTACATGTGTCCCTCAAACGGGCCTGCAAAGTCCACATGAATCCGTTCCCACGGACTATAAGGCCACATCCAGGGGGGTAGAGGTGCAAGACCTGACACTTTCTGCATGCTGCAGTCCACTGCCATTTCTGTCTCTTATGCATCAATTTGTTCAGTGGGTTCAGGACGGTGGCTAAATTGGGAATAAACCGTCCATAATAGTTAACCATCCCAAGGAAATAACGTAGTTGGCTGACGTTAGTGGGTGCAGGAGCATCCAAAATGGCATGTTCCTTCTCTGGTGACTTGTGGAGCCCCACAGCATCTATGATGTGCCCCAGGTACTCCACTGACTCCTGGAAGAAAAGGCATTTCTCCTTCTTGACATGTAGACCGTGTTCTTCCAACCTTCCCAGAACAGCATCCAGGGTTTTTAAGTGGGTTTTCTCATATGGTCCACTTACAAGTAACAGTGAGTGAAGGGGAGCCCAATGAGTACTTGGTCCATGGCTTATTGGAACAAAGCTGGTGCAGATGATATTCCAAAAGGCAAGCAGTTGTAGCAGAAATGTCCTTTCTGTGTAGAGATCCTCTCAATGTGCCTAGCTCATCAGAGAAAACAGCAGAATGTCTCTTTAATACACTCCCTAGGCTGTCTCCCCCACCTGGCTTGACTCCTCTTCAACTTCCATCTGCAGGTAAGCATTTGACAAGTCTAGCTTACTGAAGTGTTGGCCTCCAGCTAGGGGGGCGAAAAGGTCTTCAATACATGGAAGAGGATATCTGTCCACACAGAGAGCTGGGTTGATTGTGACCTTGAAATCACCACAGAGTCTCACTGTGGCATCTTTCTTGCTGACCGGAACCATGGATGTGGCCCACTCACTATGCTCTACTGGTGAGATCACACCAAGCTCAGTGAGGCGTGTCAGTTCTGCCTCCATTTTAGGTCGCAGAACGTAGGGCACGTTATGTGGCAGGCAAAACTTGGGCGTGTAGCCAGGTTTGAGGGTCACTTTAGCTTTAAATCCTCTCAATGTGCCTAGCTCATCAGAGAAAACAGCAGAATGTTTCTTTAATACACTCCTTAGGCTGTTTCCCCCACCTGGCTGTAATGCATACAGGGTCTTTAAAGACTTCCAGTTCAGTCTAATGATTCTCAGCCATTCTCTTCTAAACAGAGGTGGAGCATCCACCTTCACTACATACAGGGGTAACTTAGCAGTCTGCTTGTTAAGACTTACCTACACGACAATGGCTCCTTCTGGTCCGAGAGGCTGTCCCGTGAATATCATCAGGACAATATCAGTAGGCTGCAGGGGCATGTGACTGAAAGAGCTTTCATACAGTCCCCATGAAATCAAAGAAACAGCAGCTCCCATATCCAACTGCATCTCCAACTTTTTCCCATCAACCACAGGAAGTGCAGAGATGTGTGTATAGTTCCCTTTTTGGGACAATGTATTCAGTCCCAGTTCATCATCTGTATCAGATTTTGTTTTGTCACTATCAAAATCACTTGCCTCAACACGGTGCACCCGCCTTTTTCTCTCTCTCCCACCTCGCTTGGTGAAGTTACCTCTCTTGTACATTCGTCCCTCTCCCTGTTTCCTCTCTCTTTCCTGGTCGCTTTTCATCTTACTTTTACACATGCGTTCGATGTGGCCTTTCCTTCCACAAGTGTAGCAGTCTCGATCCTTGTACCAGCAGTCATCATCAGTATGACTTGTTTTCCCACATTGCCGGCACTTATCGCTGCCTCTTGTGGAGATCACAGCGTTCACTTTGAGCGAGCCGCTCAGCTGCTGCGCATCGCGCACCACAGTTTCTGCTGACACTGCGTAACTGACTGCTTTATGGAAAGTGAGATTTTCCTCTGTAAAAATGCGCTTCTTTACAGCTTCACAGTTTAATCCACAAACGAATCTGTCCCTTAATGCGTCCTCCAAATGCGCGCCAAACTCACAATGTTCAGACAGTCCCTTCAATACTGCCACATAGAGCGCTACGGACTCACTGTCCTCTTGGCTGCATTTGTGGAAATGGTATCTCTCCGCTATCACAAGAGGCTTGGGGGCGAAATGTGCCTGCAGTTCATCCACAATACGTGTATAATCCACATCTCCCGGCTTTGTAGGAGCTATCAGACTGCACAGTAATCGGCATGTTTTCGGCCCCATCACACTAAGCAGCACCGGTGTGTCAACCGATTTGCTTCCCCGTTGGAATTCCTGTTCCCCCTCGAAAAGCCATGTTAACTGATGCCGCCCACATGACCAACCCAGAACAACTGGTTCTATGGAAAGCGAAGTGGTACAATTAACAATTTGCGTGAGATTGCAGCAAAAACGATCATCTGTTATTTCATTCGGTACTGCCAGTCATTGTTTTTAATGGAAAAGAGTTATTGCATATTTGTGATTTCTTAGCTCCGAGTTCACGCCTGTTGTTTATAATTTGTTTATAATTTTTAATGGATAAATAAATACCATGCTTTGTTGTTGAATTGTTATTGTGTCTATGCAACAGTTTAACTTGTTGATCATCACAATGACAATTATGTAGGCCTATAACCTATTTTACGGGCATGTGGTGCAAGAGATAACAGATAATGGGTAGGCTTTCAGGAAATAATATTTTAGGTGTTCAGTGAATGGATCATTGATTTTCGTATGAATCATGCACCTTCTTGGAACTAACCTAGGGCATAACCTAATTCCCAACCCAGTTTCCCAAGGGTGCAAAGTTGATAAATTCGGGTGGCCAGGATGCGCGTTTGTCACGTGAATGTATGTTCATGCTGGTAAAATGGACAAACTTACGTTCAACGAGCTCGTGAATGATAAAAAATATGGACGCTATCTGGTGGGTATTTCCGAGGAGCAGAAATATGTCATTCGCAGGCACTTCGCCCATTTCCAAATGAATGGTAAGCAATAGTAACGCTATACGTCAAAAATAATGTCATCAATTCGTCAGTCGAGCATGCTAACCAGTAAGCCAGCAGCCCATTTTGAATCGACTAACTAGTGTAAGTGATCCGGCAGTGAAGTTTACTTAACGTAGGCTACTCTCACACAGCTAGGCTAGCTGGCATCTATTTACACAAAGATTGACAATGAATGGTCTAACAAATGCATTCTCCATTTATTGTTTTAATGTAAAAAATAACATATCAGTAACCTACACATTGGTTTGTCCCATTTCGCTTTCCGTACACCCAGCTGTGTTTCTATTTGCGTTTCTTACTTAAGTATGTATGGTAACATAGCAACTACACACGGCTCAGCAGTAAATTAGCATAAAGGGGAATAGGAACTTGGGGGGAACCAAATCGGTTGACACACCGGCACTTTGTTTTCATCCCTGATCTCATTAGCCAAGACATAATGCTCAAACTGTTCAATACATGTTGTTCACTGGTACCCGGAGTCATCAAAGGAGTCCATTTGTCCGATGATTCCAGCCACAATGTGCCTTCCTTGTGCCGCTTGCAAGACAAGTCGCCGGAGGAAGAGTGACTCCACACACCTGTGTGAAACTAGCTACCACAGAGTCTAGCTTGCTAGCGTCTTCGTAGTGTGGATGTCTCGTCCAAAACTGCACTCACGCAGTGACCTTCAACACTCAGCAGTGAGAAAAGGTTTTTGGACTTCACAACTCGTCGCCAGTTTGTTATGTAGCTCCCTTATATGTCTATGTGCGAACAATTTGACTCAGAGCAATACCCAGACACGTTGGCTTCAGCTTAACTCTGCTTTTACTCTGAGGAAAAAGAAAACATCAACAGGTACAGAACTGTGAATCCAAGCTTAGAGCGCCCACTACTGTTATCATGCTGAATGACACTTGCGCATTATTTATCTCATACATAACAGATGTGAACATACAAGTACCTACAATCTCTGCCTTTGGACCGTGGGAGGATGCCATGGGTACACAGTCACAGGGATAATGTGAAAACACCCCAAACTGCCTGAAGGCAAGGTATCCATCCCAAAGCCTCCTTACATTGAGGTGTCAGTGCTAACCTCTGCGCTACCCCTATCATTTGAATAACCTATAAATATAAAAATATGTATCAATACAGGTTCTGTCATTATCGGATTGTAAAAGTACAATTCTATAAACTTGGATGGAAAAAACTGGTTTCATACAGTGAGTTTTACCTGTCCAGTCCGTTTGTAGACAATGAACATTACTGGACAGTGTATAATACAGTGTATAATATGGGAATTATGAGGAAATGAGAATGGAAACTGTGGCTCATGGTATCTGACTCTGCTTTAGTCTTCTATGCCCAAACCATTGTGTGAAGGAGAAGTACTGTCTTCACTGCTATGTGTTTGCAAAGAGGCAACTGGTCCGTAAGGACACAATTCTCAATAACACTGAGTTAAACAGATCAGAGAGAGTAAGAGAGAGCAACTCAGACAGCATGGTGAGCATGCGTCACTCACTCTCACACACACGCATACGCGCACGCACGCACACGCACGCACACACACAGAGCGAGAGAGAGAGAGGAAGTGAGTGTCAGCCGGCCCTCCCTCCCGCTCTCCTCTCTGTCCCTCTGAGCGTCAGCAGCAGTTAAAATGTCGGCTGTGCAGCTCGTCCTCAGCTCTACTCTCTCCTCATTGGCCATCTGTCTTTTCTTACCACCAAAGGAAACCATTCTCTCTCTTTGCCTTTTCTACCCTCGTCATCCTTTCTTTTCTTTCTTACGTCTCTCCCCTGCATATTGGATCAAAAGCTAGTGCTTCAGAGCCACTGCTCCTTGACTTGGTTTTTCAGGCGGAGGAGAGAGGTAATGTTACAATTTTATATGCTTTTCTCTTCCTCACACTTCAATTATTTTTTTAGACTAAATGCTGCTTTTCATTTAAAAGATTTAGGACCAAGGTTCAATGGATTCAAATGACAAAGTGCCCGGGAGCTGTGGATATTTCCCAGAATAGACGTACAGTCATCCTGATCTATTCTCTGCTTGTAGTCGACATGTACTGTAGGGTGTCTGTGATTCTGTGTGTGTGTGTGTGTGTGTGTGTGTGTGTGTGTGTGTGTCTGTTGAAAGGAGTGTGTTGCTTGCTTTTCATTACTGTAATCTAGCTGCTTCTTCTACGCCACTGCATAACCTACTATAAAAAAAAGCAGCAACCTGTACCTAACCTCAATCCAATTCTTTCTTGTTCCACTTTGTAGTATTTGTTTTGGAGCAAAATGGGAAATGTTTAATAACATCACAGAAACACTATAGATGTGGATTTATTTTTTGTAATTTTTGCTGCGTTGAGTTATTTTCTCAGTGTTCTAGAAGTGCACCAAACTTTAACATCTATCCCTAAGATTTAGATTGTCATTTATAAATGTAGTGCATGATTCATTGCACTGAGCATGTCTCACAGTGATGGCTGCTCTTTGATAATTCAATTCACAATATCTGCTGCCATCTGCACCATGATCTCATCAACTCTGAGAACATTGTCATCACATCTTTCATGAAAATATAATATATAACTCAAATAAGTGCCATAACATTACTTTTGTTATATAAATACACATATACATGGGAAGAAAAAAACATTCATGAAATCACAAAAGGAAAACAGACAAAAAAAACCTCTCACATTTGTATACACTGCTACCTTGTGGTTTCACCTCAGTTAACACTTGTACTGCTAATTTATTCTCTTATTTGCTTTCACTCTATGACCTCATTCCTATCAGTTGATGCACTTTTAACAGATTTAACAGGTGCAATGACTCTAATGACGTTTCCCTTACACATTATATAATATGTGTATAATAAACTTGTAGTTTTGGAACACTTACAGTCATCTTTAGAGCTCTGTTTGTTGTCATGTGTGTGGCTACTGGAAACCACCGTTTTAGTGCAGCAAAGAAAAACTGGTTCCAAATCAACATTGTTAAACATAGTTGGCAAAATGTAGGGCTATATATTAGGTAGACATGTCAACATTAAAAAGGAAATGTGTACAGGTTTTGATTTTTAAGGACACCAAATGTGTAGGGCTTTATATCAAGATTCAATGTTGGAGTGTAGGATGTATGATTTTATCCACTGCTGGAGTAGCTAGCTGTGTTGGTTGGTTTCTTGTAGATTGTGGCACAGAGGAAAAGCACCCAGCCACCTGCTTGGGGGCCAACCACAGGAAGAATCACATTTGATTGTCATTTGTTTTTGTAGGTTTTGCTGACTCATAACGCAAGACTGGGCAAGAAATAAATTGTCATTCTTTGAATCAGTGCTTTAGATCTGCATTTTAGTTATTTACTTTTTTTTAATAGAGTAAGGCTTGAATTTGTTTGGATGTAAATCTGTTTTCAGTCATTTGAGCCTCATCTTCCTTTTGAGGACAAAAAGAAATTCCTCAAAAGGTAAATGATAAAATTTTACAATGGAGATTGATTTCAGATTTGCCTCAAAGTTAAGGGGTTAAGGTATGTCACAAGGACAATTTTAATGACCTCTTAAGTAATTAAAATATGCCCTGTCTTTGTGTGTGTGTGTGAGAGTGAGAAAGAAGCTGTGTGTTTTTGCTCTGGTCATTTCCTATCAAAGCAATAAGTTGAGAACACAACCTGTGTTTGTCTACGAAGGGAGCTGTTGTACTGTGACCCAATTAGACAACACGATTTATCTGTGCAGTAGTGCCGCACATACTGGAGTTTCTTTAAAAAAAAATTTAAGCTGGTAATGGAAGCATTATAAGTCAAAAGTTTTTTTAATTACTTAGCTTTTTCCATCAACTCATTGTAATTGTTATTCTGAGTGATATACCGTTACATTTAGACATTTGGCTGCTGGAGTCAGGAAACAAAAGAAGGCCCAAACTGTGTTTTGTAATGCTGTGGATTTTCCTCAGCTTAATGACGTTTTGAATGGAACCTAATCTTATCCTAAATGTAAATCCAAACAATAACAAAGAGAACAGAGTTTTTCTGGTCTTTATTAGTTTCAAGAGTGACAGGAAATGGGGGAGAGTTTAGAATGATATGCGGCAAATGATACCTACCACAACTGAACCAGTACCCGCCAACAAGGACCTTGTAGCCTCCTGCTCCCCACAAGACAACACAGTTGACTTGATGTGATTTGATTTACAGTAGATGTAAAAAAAAGGGAAAAAAAGCATTCATTAGATTTAGAAGAACATAACCTTGATACTTCACTGTGACTCTTCCCTGCGATTGGTACAGGCTGTGGTGATACATCTCCATTAGTGTAAAATCAATTGAATAAACTCTACACAACATGTATTGAATAATTGGGATCCAGCAGTGAAGTGTATGAACTTCCTAATTACTCCCCATCCATTATCTATATGGCTTATCCAGTACTGTTATTGGAGAGCCTTGGGCCATTCTCAGCTGATATTGGGCATGCAAGCAAAATGGCCTGGGCTTCAAACTCACAACTTTTTTGCTGGGGGGCAATACTGATAAGCCCCACACCAATGTGCAGCCCCCTCATTACATCTTCAACTTGAATCAGGACCTTAGAGACTTGGGCTGTGTTTGTGTCCATGTATTTTTTGCGCCTGTGTCCTGTTGCTACACCCCTGTTTCTGCTGACAGCTGAATATGATGCCATAAACAAAAATTAGTGTGCAATCACACCAGTCTATTCATGGTAAACTAATTCACAATTCAGATCGTAGCTTGTGATTCTAAAAACATTGTCAAATGATGTTTTGACCAGAGGGCTTCCCTCTACCTGGTCCTGTCGCTCTCCCTCTCTAACCTTCCAGTGTCCTGGATAACAAAGCTTTAGCATTTGTGTGTCTGTGTGCGTTTGGGGGGGCTCTCTAGGTCACTCAGTGATCAGTGATGAGCTCCATCATGGTATCTTCAGCTCCTTCACATTCAGTCACATTTCTCTAATCTACTATTCACCACATGGGGCAGCGGAAGATGTGTTCGTGGAGACTGGTCTGTGTTCTTACATCTGTCCTTTTCAGATGGTTATACTGCTGGGAAGCCACAAGTGTAAATTTGCTTTGTCATCATGTTTTTGGTTGTTTTTATTGCTATGTAGATCTATATGTGTTGTTTACTGACAGTAAATAAATGCGTCTCTCATCTGTTCATCCACTCTCCTGATGCCTTTCTGGAAATACACAGTGACAGAATGCTTTTTCCTGGCACACTGTAGCAGATGTGACGTAATTGTGGTTGAGTTGTGTGGGTTTTATGTGGACAAATCACTTTAGAGGGGATAGATGAAATGTAATTTCCTTTAGCCTGAGAGGAGTGGGAGTATAGAATCAAATATTTTAAACCCTGAAGTCTCATATTTTCATCATATTTTGATGTGTTTTTGTGCATGGAAGAATACCACACAAGTCTAACATTGCAGGTATGTCTAGAATCTGTATTACTGAACACAGTTGGACTTAGTGTACCCAAATGAACTTCTTGCCGTACTATTATTAAGCAGTAACTCATGGCAAGCTATGGTATGCTCTCATTATATCACAGATAAGGGGCATTGCCAAAGACCCCCTTATGTGATTGAAGCACAAATCACTGACTGAAGTCTATTACTTCACTACTACTATTACTATTATAAAATGGTTACAAAGTATGGCAAAAAAGTTAAAGTAATAGAAACAAAACTATATAATTTTTTAATTCCATCAATAAAGATTTTTTAATAATAACAAAAAGTAGTATTCAGTATTTACATACTACAGTACAAACTTCATGATAGACAAACAAGCTACCATACATTTTTATTTCATCCTTTAATTATTTTTCCTTTTCGTTTACCAGCTCTTCATTAGCTCTGCATGTAATTTCCATGTTGTATTTTTTTTTAAATAGTTTCCTAATGCTGTTAAATAACTGGTAGCTAACCCACTTTTTTTTATGTCACTATGTTGCTTGTCAGTCACAGAGTGATATGGGACTCTGTAAAGTAATTTGATGCCATAGCAGTTGTGCTTGCCTATTATACAAGAGCTATGAACCAGTCAGATTGGAATTTGTAGTATTCATTAGCTGTTGTAAGTTAGCAAAAGATTCTGGTCAAATACAAAGAGACAGTTTTCTTGTAAAGCTAGAAATCAGATGACTAAGTATCAAAGTTCACCTGTGAGGTGTATGTTAAAGTAGCCAGTGCATGGACCATTACTGAATATTATTTATTTCATATATTTTTCATTGTTTGGATACCTGAGTTTATTTGTTACCATTGAAACAACAGTTGATAAATGCAATCTCATGACCAGGCCCATTAATGTAGTTTAGCTTTCTACGTCTAAGTCTTACAATGGATTTCTCTATTGACAAGTGCTGTCGTGCATATTCCTCCTGTCTATAACTGACATTGGGTAATAGCATGTGCCTTTAGGCTTGAAGGGGGTGCTCATTGCTTGCCTCATCTCGCACAGCAAATCAAATCTCGTTGCAAGGCTGCATATGTTCCACGTATACTCCTGAATCCAAAATACACCCAAAATTCAGCTTTGAAAGTTGTTGGTGCTGACTTTAATGAGCTACAACTACCCATTTCTGTAACCATTTTTTGAATAAGCAACATGCATTGTTTGGTCAAGTGGGGCCTCTGAATAACACAAATCACACTACAGCACCACCTCCATTGCCCCCGCAGGTGGGAGGTTTCATTACAATGGAAATAATCAATTTAAAGATTTGCTAAATCAATACTCTATTTGGAAAAAATATATTGCAATGCATTGACAACATTGGGCAGCACAGCAGCATAGTGGTTAGTGCTGTTGCCCTAAGACGAGAAGGTCGCGGGTTCGGTTCCTGGACCTGGGGCTTTCCTGTGGGAGGTGAATGTTCTCCCTGTGGTTGCATGGGTTTCCTCCTACTGTCCAAAGACATGCATGTTTGGGTTAACTGGTGACTCTAAATTGTCCGTAGGTCTGAGTGTGAATGGTTGTTTGTCTCTGTCTGTCTCTGTGTGTTGGCCCTGTGATGGACTGGTGACCTGTTCAGGGTGTACCCCACCCTCGCCCAGTGTAAGCTAGGATTGGCTCCAGCACCTCACGCAACCCAGAAACGGATAAGCAGTAGAAGATGAATGAATGATTTTTATTTATTTATTTTACCTAGCCCTAATAGTTTGACTCACTTCTTCAGGAACATTTAATTATATCTCATGACCTTTTTATCCATCTGATGTTGACATGTGAAAACTCATTTTCCCCGATTACTTGAAATGTTATGGTGGTCCTACAGTTTGAATCTGTATGAGATATGCAGTATAGCACACAGGGGTATCTAACACTTTTTTTTTCTAGAAATGTTTGTGTTGTCAGAGTTGAGTCATTTTCTTTCCCCATGATCATGGTTGTGCATCTATTCTAATTAGGTTCACCACCCCACTGTGCCTGTGCCTGTAACCATGGTAGCAACTCCATCATCTTTCAACATGCTGTAAAACTTGCCAGAGTCCTGTCATGCTTCTGCACCTCTCTGCCCTGTGTCCAGGCTGTTGGTGCTGGCCATTGTCATAAATCTTTTGCATTATGTATCTGTAATGGATCCTGTAAGAGGGAGTGTACATGGGAGACTCAGCTATGATGGCTGCATTGTTGCATTCCATTTCATTCAGCTTGAAATGTAAGCAGTTTATTTGTGTTATTGACATATTTATATGTGATAATCTCTCTTGGCAAATGTTGGATTTTGTACGTGTCTTGAGTGCGATTACAACAATATTCCTGCCCTGATCAGATTTTTCAACTGTTCCTCTTGTAAATAACCCAAGATATAAGCCCGATGTCAGACCCTGGATAAGATCTTAGTGGACCTTTAGACTAAAAGCATAAATATGTTGACGGTATGTTGGTGTTACAGTGACTCCTTGATACAAATCAATGAGTGCCATAATACTGCACAGCTGTTTATATTACCATAGGACACAAATTGGCAGCCTTGTTGTGTGCTCCTGGCTACATGCTGTCACTGCAGGCTGGAAAAGTGATATGTGTACACGGACCAAAATAGAGCTGCAGACACACACACTATCATGTTTTGCTTGCACACACAATGTACTGCTGCCTCCCCTGGGGGTGTCTGTGTATCATCTCTAATCTGTTATCTCTCTATTTGACTGACCATGTTATGTAACTATAAATCAGGGGTCACCAACTCCAGTCCCTGCTTCAACACACCTCATTCAAATGAGTGGCTCTTATTCAGACCTCAACAGAGCTTGATGATTAGCTGATCATTTAAGTTGTGTTGAGGCAGGGAAACATCTAAAACATGCTGGGCAGTAGCTCTCAAGGACCAGAGTTGGTGACCCCTACTATAAATTACGGCACACACACACACACACACACACAAAAATACTACTGATGTCCTGATGTCCAAAAAAATTATAAATTATATGGTAGGAAAGAAACCTTAAAACAACCTCTGCAAGTGAGAAATGTAGCTGTAAATATTGGGATTGGATTAGAGCTAGTCACCACACACACAGACACACACGTATAAAGAGAGGATGTATGGGAGTCAGTGTTGTCTGGTCTGTGTATGTGCAGTAACAGCTGAGCTCAGCCTGCAGGCTGACAGACATCCCGGGCATGTGCATGTGGGTAAAAGGAGCAACATCAAAGTGGAGTTTTCAGCCTTTGAACCGTCAGACTTCCTCTGCTCATTAATTTATTCAACACTATGGAGCTCCCTTCTATCCCCTGCTCCCTGTCTCTTTTTCCTCCATCCCTCTCTTTCCCCCTTCATCTTCTTCTTGTTCTTAATGTTTTATCCTCCTCCGTCATTCCTGTGTCATTTCTCTGACATTTCGTTTACCCTATTCAGTTTTTTTAGAGCAGCTCCAAAATAAATTATACATCTGTTGTTTATTACTTATTTATTGTAGAATTTATGAGCTGTACTTGAATAGATTGTATTGTGACATTTTGATCAGAAATAAGCTCTCTAAATAAGTTGATGTCATTTTGTTATCATGCATCTGTTTGCTGACCATAGTATATGTTCTATGTATGCAGGCATTTAAGCCAGTGGTGGGGAAGACCCTGTTGTCGTCAGTAACAGCAGTGGAATTCTTGTTAGACCAACAGCTGGACTTCCTGTCGGACCATTCAACCTTCCAGCCTTACCAGGTAATAATCAAGCTCATAAATAAAACACAGAGTTGTCACTGGTCCTTGTGAAATAGCTTTTTCTGCATTCATCATTTTATTTTAAGTAAACACCACGCATACAATGCCACACGCATGCACGCATACACACATATGTATATGTGTGTGTGTGTGTGCGCGTGCGTGCGTGGGGCACATGCGTGAGTGGGTGTGCACACGTGCTTGTGTGTGTGTCTGTGTGCGTGCAGTAGTTGTTGGGATAGTTCACCTGATTAACTGTGTACCATTTGTCAAGGTTTATGCCCGAACCATGTTTCAACTGAATGTGATGTACCCATTTTTTTGTGAACTGCCATTTTGAAGCCTCAAGTTTGTAAATTGGCTGTCCTTATCTTAGAGACCAGAAGAAATCAAAGTTGAAGAATGTGGAACTTAGGAAAGAGAGAAGGGTGAATCTGACCTACTCTGTACTCTATCCTGATTGAGAGACAGTCTGCTGTTTTTGGTGCTGCTAGTGATTGATCAATTACATGATAGTTACATCCCAATGCATACTTTCTTTTATCATCAATTTTCCTCCAAATGTGTCCATCAATCAAAAAAATTACACCTTGTTGTATTGAACAATACTTGAAACTAGAGTCTAAGACCCTAAAAACAGTGGGAAAATGTTTAATAATCAGGTGAGACGTAGAGCCATTTTCACACGGACTTCAATACAATCTGACTTAATATTGGAACACTGGAGCTGCCCCTTGATATTTTGTAGAATGCATATTATAGAACATGCATTCTATAAAATGAATTATAGAACTGTTTAAGGCAACTAAGCCTTGGCTTTACTTTTCATCCTCAGTGTCTACGTCCATTGTTACACACAGTCCATGGCCTGAACACAGCGGGCCATAATAGAACTCAATTCAATCCATGCCAACCTATCGCTCTTCCTGTGCATTTCTTTTCTATCTCCATTGTAACTGTCAAAAAATCACAAGTGTCGCTCAAAACTCACTCTGACAGAGCTTCAGAAGTCTTCTGTTGAGAATGAAAACTGCTGGATACGTGACCAGCAATGCTCCATCATTCTGGTCCTTATGATACAGTGACTAGACAAAATCGCTGTGAGTAAAAGACATATGACAGCCTGCATTGAGGACTTATTAATAAATGAAAGACCCTCTCTAGTCACTCACCACTGACTTAAATGAAAATGTTTATTCTGGACCAAAGGAACATACTTTTCACATGAGAAACAAAGCATCTGCTTAACTACTCTTTCCACAACCAGTCCATTGCCCTTTGCAATGGGGACAAGTTCATGGTTTAGTAAATCTTAGCGTTATTGTTTAAACCAGTTAAATATAACTATAATAACTATGATGTAACAGTCATATCTTCCAAAAGAGAGACCTAAATGATCAACCATAAAGAAGAGCACTCAAAACTAGGTCGTTTTCACACCTCACCAATCGGAACTCGGTTCGACTGGGGGGCTGAAAGTTGTAATATTGTTGCATTTATCACTTTTTTGGGTTCTGCTTTCACATTGTGATTTCTGAAGCGCACCAAACTTTCTGAGCAGCATCACGCGGTTGAAAGGGGCGCTCGTCGATTGGACAAAGTAGGAGGGGAAATCCCTCCCTCCCTCCCGACCCGGAAATTTATTTGAGGGAACGCTACAACGTTACCTAACTACATACTAATGAACGCAACCGTTACTATAATGCTATCGTAGCTTGTCAGGGATTGAAGCTGTTATTTTTCTAAATTTGACTAAAATGTGACAACAAATTAGCTCAGAGTTTAAGGACTGTGACTGTTGGTAGTTGTGGTTGATTTTGTTTAAATATGCCAAATTGTGAATATATGGGTTATTGTTGTTCAGACGATTGAGCTAAGCTAGCTAACAACTGCTAACGTCAGCGGTCACTTGTTGCCTAGCAACAGTAGACATTCACGTAAGGACTAATGAGCTACGTACATTTGGTCCTGTGTTTGGTCTGGTGAGCATTCACATTCAGAAAGCTTGGTGCCATTTCAGAAATCACAGTGTGAAAGCAGAACCCAAAAAAGTGATAAATTCAACAATATTACGATTTTCAGCCCCCCAATCGAACCGAGTCTGATTGGTCAGGTGTGAAAACGACCTTAGATTCAGAGAAGCTGTCACTGAGTACAACAGAAGTGCCTCTATACCTACAGGTAGTATTGTCTGCAGCCCCGGATTTAGCCTTTACCGTTAGGTGGGGCAGGAGAAAATGACAGGGGGGCGGCCTCCGAAAAATTTTGGGGGGGTCAAATCCCCCAAAACCCCCGAAAATGCATAGAAAACTAAGCATTTTGGCACAGCTATAACTATAACACAATGCAAACAACAGGTCTTACACCCGCATCAAGCTACTGCATCACACTTGTTGGCGTATCTGTTGCCTTTGGTCTGACATCTAACCTGAAACCTGCCCAGCTTGGTTGAACCTGCCAGGTGTATGACCCCTGCTGGTATAGCCCCCAGAGTCACGGAGGCACACATCTATCTATAGTGGCACTGCCACTGGCGCTGCAAGGTTTAGCAACCAGAAATCGGCGCATATTGACCGAGACGGTCCGACCGTCCGAGAGAGAGAACAGAAATGAAAGTGAACCAATAAAAACAAAATGTTCCTTCCCTCGATTTTCTGAATAACGTTTTATTTCAAAATAAAGAAAGACATGAGTTGGCAACCAGCAGCGGTGTGTCTGTGCTCTGTGTCAACAAGAGAGAGAGACTGACTGACGCTTGCTCGCTCCTCGCTACACCAATGGCAAATCAAGGCAGAGCATTATTTTGAATTGTGACACATAAATCTGGTCTCGGAGGTGTGGAGAGGGAGAGCGATTTATTTATTTTTTTGATGATGAAATTGTGTTGGTTTGGTGGTGCGACAGTTGTGGCATAACATTTCAAATACTTTTAAATATATTTGATTTTTCTTTTTTTTTTCATGCCATCATGTTTAGTGGGGAAGTCAGGGCATTTAGGGGGGCTTTTCCCCGACCGTGCCCATGCCCAGATCTGGCCCCGATTGTCTGTAATTCACTTAGGTTGAATGTTTTATTTTTAAGGAAGTCAGAAGAAACCATTTTTCTTAATCTGCTTAAAATTTAGTTATTTTTAGAATTATTTTAATTTAGTTGAACAAGTTTCTGTGGTTATCAAATTTTAGGTTTCACTGTAATGTAGTCTAAAGTAAACCATAGTTCCATTTAGTAAAAGTTAAGTTCCATTTATTTACTTAAAAAAACACATGACATTTGGTGATTAAAACCTTTGTAACCAGAGCGAAAGATAGGGACACCATAATGATGATAATTATACACCTCCCATATCATATGTTATGGAAACTTATAGCATTCATTCATTCATCTTCCACCGCTTATCCGTTACAGGTTGCGGGGGGTGCTGGAGCCAATCCCATCGCTCACATCGCGATTCATTACTGTTGTGTTTAACAGTTGAGTGAGTGGACAAATGTATGAGTGATGATGAGATAGTGGATTATATGCTATGCTCTCTTATAGCAAAGCTTTATTATTGCAAAGCAGTTCACATTTGTAAAAAACACCTGCAAGTTTGGTGTGAATAAAAGGCTTTTGTTAAAAAAAAAAAAGTAACTACAAAAGTATTGTCTGTTGGCAGTGTACACATATTAACTGAATCTTATTAGATAATGAAGAATTAGTCATTCACAATTAGTTCTAAACAGGATACTGTGGTCATCACTGGCCCTATAGAGCAGCCATTGTTGGGTGTTGTGCTTCATATGGATGTTACCGTCAGGTTTTAAATATGAATACAAAGCCAACACATGCAATCACTGTCCCCTGACTGATTTTCCACAACTTCTCAATACTGACTCATGATTTACACCCACACACCACACAAACTAAAACACTGGCTGATACAAGGACACTCAATAGATACTGTAGTTCCACTACCAACTATATTTAATTGGGATATACACTACCAGTCAAAAGTTTGGACACACTTTCTCATTCAAATGAGAAAATGAAAGTGTGTCCAAACTTTTGACTGGTAGTGTATATCTGTGTCATGTGGCTGTGTATTTAATCAATGTGTGGATGTGTCAGAGCTCTGTAGCTGAAAACAGCTTGCAATTGTGCTAGCTGGAACACTGCGTTCCACTCAAGTGCCAACCAGACGGAAAAACTGTCTTCAGATGCTGATGCTTTGGCCATCCACTTGATCTTAGCACAGTCCAAATATGAAAAGAGTGAGATTTTCTACTTTTTAATTTGATTGCAGCCACTCAGATCAGAGTCAGATGAAAGTCCAGTCTACTGTTTCCATGCCCTCTGCATCTGTAGTTTCCTGTATACCATGCGCTGACTGGTGCATTGTCAGCTACCGCCTGTGCTCCACGTAGGTCAGCAGATGGGATGAACATGCTTGGATTATATTGTGGTGGCTGAGGAACTGCGACTTGTCTTTATTCTAAATTGTCATAGTAGCCTTCGATTTTTCTTCAACCTGGCATTTACAGGTTGAGAAGGCTGCAATTTGTAGAGTCAAAGAGAACCTGTACTTACCAGCTGTAATGCTATGGCACCATATATTACCATTATTACAATGTATGCATTGTGGTTCTCAAAATGGAGTATATACAGCTGTGGGTTGAAAACACACAAAAACATGTTAGTTGGAAAGAATCTAAAAAAAAAAAACAAAACAACTTTTGGAGTAATAATGTAAGTAGGAGTAAGTGATTTACCTTAGTTATGAAAAAAGTGATTTTTATTTCATAACTGCAGTCCAGTTATTTCACAACTGGGGAAAAGCGAAGGAAATGTCGAGTTGTTTGCTGTGGGATTTTTTAGTAATTAATTAATTAATTTCTAGTTCCTGTTCTTCCAGTATATGATGGTTTGCCTACACTGTACAGACTGTGCACAATCAGGGATGGACAGTAACAAAGCTTTGCTATTTTGCTTAAGTAGATAGATAGATAGATAGATAGATAGATACTTTATTAATCCCCGAAGGGAAATTCAAAAAGTACTTTACATAAATTGATTTTTTTTTTTTTGAGCATCTGTAATTTACCTCAGTATGATTTTTTTTTTTTCCCATGAACTGGGCTCCAATTTGAAGGGGCAAAAACACCCTAAGCAATGGGGAGAATACAGAGAACAGTGCTTCTCTAGATTGTAAAGGAAAGTAGGAGAAATGAGATGTGGAGGAAGGAACTGAAAGCCTGATGTCATGTGTCAGATATGTAGATTTGTGCAGACTGGAAATAAAAGCTCACTTTTCAGAATAAATAAACACAACACTGGAAAATGTAAACGCTGTGGGCAAGACAAAACATTAGAGCTTGTTATTTTATACACAGTCAGAAATACAAAGAAATGAGGCAAATGCTAAAAATACAAAGGTACAATTAGATTTTTTTTCCCCAAATTATATAATAGTCTGAGTAGTAGATATTCTAACCCAGATTCCAGACCAGTTGGTGGTATTAATGCATCAATTCATTGTTTGCCAACTGCCAATAAAATAAAATAAAAACAGATTGCACCTTTATTCTCTTGCTAATTAGGAGTGCTCTGATCAGGGTTTTTGGGGCCGATCGCTGAAATCAATATCGGCCGATCCGATACCGATCACCAATCACACAGTGTCAATTTGAACTTGAAGCTTGCTTTTAATAGAGTAGCATTAATTATTCATCTATTTAAGTTATTCTTTAACACTGTATATTAAGCATCATTAAATAAAGAGATTAGAGAGTATCATGAATTGTCAACTCTTTTATTTGCAGGAATATTCAACATTCCACATGCTTGAGGCTTAGCTTAAGGCTCAGCTTTTAAAAATTATCTAAAATAAATAACATTTTATAACAGTAAAATAAAAAGCTCTAAGTGCACCACCACATTCAACATTACACTGTCTATAGAGACTGTTCAGAGACACAAGTTAGTTACGTACCTTCCTGTAGAAAAATACAATAAATAAACAATAAATAAAATAAAAAATAATTCAAAAGGTGATGGCTTACAGCCATGTGGTGCATCTGCACAGAGACAAAAATAGCTTCATGTGGAAAAAATAGACCTACTTTAGAATAACATCTAAATGTGTTCAACAATCAAACACAGAACAATAAAATTATGAGGTAACACAAGTTAATTCCAAAAATGGAACATCAGTCATCAGTCATTTTGGCCAAAACTAAATATGTATGGAATATGAATTGAGGAGCCTAATACTGTTGACAAAGTTAATTTTCAAATTGAGACATAAAAATAAACATATTTAGAGAGATAGAGAGAAAGAGACAGACAAACACACAGAGACAGTGACACACACAGATATAGGCCCCATTCCAGTCTGTCTGTCTAAGTATAACCATCTACCATCTATCTGTAACTTTAGTTTGAGTTTTTTATGACCTTTTAAATGGGAGAGAGAAAGAGTGGTGTGTGTGTGTGTGTGTGTGTGTGTGTGTGTGTGTGTGTATGTAGAATTCAGACTTCAATTCCCAACTTTTTTTTCCTTCTCAAGCAACATCATGGTAGATTTACCTTGGTAAATATCAGCATCTCAGCATTTTTAGCTGTTAGCTTGTTCCTTTTATCATCAACAACATTTCCTGCCGCACTAAAAAGTCGCTCACTGTTGACACGTGCACGGTGCACAGAGGTAGGCACGTGCTGCTTGTGTGAGAGATGGAAAGCGGCTCTTATTGTCCTGCCAAAAAGTAAGCGGGTTTTGGTTTTGTGGGATAACTGGCTCCAATAGGTAAAGGTTCATCTGGGGTGATGCTGGGTTGCTGGTGTCAGCACCATCGTGTTCCCTGTCTTCTTCCAACAGTTCTGCATACATAGCATGCAAGGAACCAGCTTGTACCTTTTCAGGGGGCTCACCATTCTCACCACTGTGCTCCTCCGCTTCAGCACCACCCTCCTGCGGTCCTGCAGCACCGGCCAGCAGGACATGAGAAAGGAACCCACGGATTTGTGGCTTGAGTTCATCTGAGAAATATCTGTCTTTGTACCTATTTATTAACATGAGAAAGAAAAGACAAAACATTGATTAATTTTTTGCATTTCAGAGGTTATGCTATCCTACGCTAGAAGGTAGCACAACATTTCATATTACATTTAAGCAAGTTTTTCATCAGTCATTTTGGCCAAAGCCACTTTGTCCACCACTGTACAAAAGTGGTGATACTTCAGATAATGAACTGAGATATTTAATTTCTTTGTTGGCGGTAATGATATACACCACCAAGCAGAGATTCCAAGATATGTATTGCTTGCAGCATGCTCTTTGCTCAACTTCTATCCAGTACAACGATTATAGATTTTGATTGTGCGATTATAGTTTGAGGAATAATCACGGTTTCACAATTATCACGATTATGCATTAATTAATTTCACAACACTACTAATGAACTAATGCAAAAAATTACATGAGCATTTTTTCGAGATTTTAATTTATTTATTATTATTATTTATTGCTGTCAGAAATAACACAGTAATAAAATAATACAGTACAAAGTAATAAACAAAGATAAACAAAAAGTCTATCTCTCCCTTTGGAATTAAATAGAAGTGACCTCTGCTCTGTAAACATCGATATCAGTATTTCCCTTTTGAAAAAAACAAATGCAATCAAAGGCTGCAGGACCTCTGTGTGCATGGCTCTTTTGATTAAAAATATCACAAAATTATTTAGTATATTCAGTTTGTGTATTCTTTCTATAATTCTTTTAGACCTGAGTACAGAACTTGCAAACATGGTGGAAAAAAAAATCTAATTGGCTTTTGACCTAAACAGTTTAGCTGCTTTTTTTAAACATAAATAACACTCTAACATTGAAGATAAATAAAACACTGAACACTAATGTCATTTAACTCAGTTATTACATGTTACCTTTACTTTGGCGTGTAAAGCTGGGTGGTGATCCAGCAAATGTTGCATCAAGTTTGATGTGTTTTAAACTTTAGTTTCAACTTTTTTTCGGCAGGTTTTACAGACGGGTGATCTGTCGTCTTGAATGACTCCCTGGTCATTCTTGCTGTATCCAAAATGCTCGCACACTGCCAACTTCACTTTTTTCTTAGGTGGAAACTAAGCTTCGCTGCTTGGTCCTTCGGCCTTTGCTTAACTAATGTATCTTAGCCTCCATGCCCCTTGATACGCACGGCACTGTAAGCAGCTGCACCTCTGGTGTATCTTTGTTTTCATTCCGTGCAGGTTGCGCTGAAAATATTGTACCAGCATGGTGTCAGTTTTTTTAGGAGTGAGAACAGAAAAACTCAGTGTAGCGGAGCCTTTGGGATTAAATCAACTGTGACGTTTTAAAGCGCGGTTAATAGTAAAATCGGTTAATCGCTGCATCCCTAATCCAGTTCATCATAAACAGTTCCAAGGGGTTTAGTTCTGGAGCCTGGGCTGTTCTTCTTCATGTGAAGTTTTTTTCTTCTCATGTTGTGGCTCGGTATCTTGCTGTAGGATGGAGCCCTGACCAGCCAGTCTCTCTTCCTTTGTTATTTGTCTTTCTCTCACCAGTCGTACTTCCTGCAGCACAGTACTGTACAAGTAATGCAATAGATATTGTTAGACAGTTTGTTCTTTGTATAGATAGGATCTGAATTCAGTTTCACGGATTCTTTTAGCTTTGTAGTAGCTGATTTCAACAGATTGTAAACAGATTTAAAAAATGCGGTTGTTCTCCGTGCAAAGAATTATTTATGTATGGGGAAGTCAGACTAATATAGCAGTCCACACAATAGCTCTTATAAAATCCTAAAACAAAAAGGTCATAGGGTGCTGTCATACATTATGTATAAAGGGCTAACAAGTGAGGCAAATGCTGAAGTGCCTAATATATGCATTCTGTTTAAACACCATCAGGGGTTGACTCCACTGGTTGTAAAAAAAAAAAAAACTTTGTTTATATTTATATCTGTAAAAATCAAGTTACTTCTTAAATAGAAAATAGGCCATAAAGCAGTGAATGCATTAGGTGTTGCTATTTTGTGACAGTGTGCCACAAATGAAGAGCTGCTTGAAAATCAGAGTACAGAGCAAGTCAGATTCCTCTCCCTCCTCCTTGGCCCCAACTTCTCCTCCAAATATTGTTTCTCTGGTTTAAAACAGAAAATTGAGACGCTGTCGGCCAAATTAAAAACTTGAGGTTTCAAACGGCAACTACAGCAAAGCTGTTTGCTTATTTAATTTTGCACTGGCATTTTCAGGCTGCCCTCTGTCTTTTGCATGTAGATTTCTGCTGTGAGGTCTTAAGGTGATATTTACCAAATGAGTGTATATTGGGTAAGATTTGGATTATGCACACAAAATAAATCGATCAATTCTGTATTTTTCTGGTCTCAGAGCGAGTACAGTAAAGTACAATGAGTTGAGGATTGTGGTTACAGTTCAAAAGAATGAGCAGAACTTCAAATCACCTCTAAATCAATCCAGACGTGTATAACTTTCTGTTTTGAAGTTTTTTTTTTTTTCAGTTATTATGGTTTACATAGTTTCTATCGATAAAATAAGAAAATATTCAATGTCTTATGATCTACTATCCCATATTACAATGAACACAAGTTTTTATTGGGCGACATTTTATTATACCATGTTGTGCTGATTCTGAATCTGGTACAATAAAATAAATAAAGACAATAAAAAGATACATAAAGGCATGAAAAAGGGTTGGGGCTGGGTTATATGGCTTCTAAATAAATTCAAAATTTTTTCCCTCATAAATCTAGGATTTTAATAAATTTTTTCCTTCCTAAAAACAAACTAAAATGAAAAATAAATTATTCTTTTATTTAGTTTAGATATTCTCTTCTGGAATTGGAAGAAAATATCCCTTTCTGGTGTAAGAAGTTCTTATTTCGTGTTTTCTCACAAATTGCGATTGAGTCCGGCACCATATTTGTATGGTGCCAGTCAGTGGCGAGATTAGCCCTTTTTGGCGGGGGGGGGGGGGGGGCTCAAGCCCATCCTATCGTTTAGTCCTCAAATCGTATATAGATTTTTGCAAACCTGTTTTGTTTGGAGATGGGAAAATGGTAAATGGCTCATACGGGCCAGTAAAATCAAGCACAAACTGCATGCATCTCTTGTCTCTGGTGAGTGGGCACCTCCTGTTTTACAAAACATGCAGCCCGAGAGCATTAAACGTGTGTCCTCCTGTAGAGGCAGGGCAGATAACCTGCGGTGCAGCGGTGTGTTGGAACACTAATGACCAGGTAATGCTTCATTTTAGGACCTTAACATAATCTGTCAGATGTCTTTTAAACGGCAGTTGACCACAAGCCGATTTTATCAATGCCTCTTCTTACGTTTAAATTCGCATGGGTTGGATGGTAAATGATGCGTATCAGCTATTCAATTGCAAAGAGTAAAACTTTTGCCCAGCAGCAAATAATTCAGATATGAAATGTCACTGTGTGAAGCTGTCTTAGGCCAAGTTAGAAAGTCTAACGGAAGTGAATTGTTCCGAGTTACTGTACTATTATTGCCGAAACACAGGAGTTTTTTATGTGAAAGAAGAAGAGGTTTTTTAATGATTGTTATTAATGTCACGATGTGGCTGTACAATGTGTTATAGTATAGTATATACACTGCTCAAAAAAATAAAGGCAACACTAAAATAACACATCCTAGATCTGAATGAATGAAATATTCCTATTAAATACTTTGTTCTTTACATAGTTGAATGTGCTGACAACATAATCACACAAAAATTATCAATGGAAATCAAATGTATTAACCCATGGAGGTCTGGATTTGGAGTCACACTCAAAATTGAAGTGGAAAAACACACTACAGGCTGATCCAACTTTGATGTAATGTCCTTAAAACAAGTCAAAATGAGGCTCAGTAGTGTGTGTGGCCTCCACATGCCCGTATGACCTCCCTACAACACCTGGGCATGGTCCTGATGAGGTGGCGGATGGTCTCCTGAGGGATCTCCTCCCAGAGCTGGACTAAAGCATCCGCCAACTCCTGGACAGTCTGTGGTGCAACGTGGCGTTGGTGGATGGAGCGAGACATGGTGTCCCAGATGTGCTCAATAGGATTCAGGTCTGGGGAACGGGCGGGCCATAGCATCAATGCCTTTGTCTTGCAGGAACTGCTGACACATTCCAGCCACATGAGGTCAAGCATTGTCTTGCATTAGGAGGAACCCAGGGCCAACCGCACCAGCATATGGTCTCACAATGGGTCTGAGGATCTCATCTCGGTACCTAATGGGAGTCAGGCTACCTCTGGCGAGCACATGGAGGGCTGTGCGGCCCCCCAAAGAAATGCCACCCCACACCATTACTGACCCACTGCCAAACCGGTCATGCTGGAGGATGTTGCAGGCAGCAGAACGTTCTCCATGGTGTCTCCAGACTCTGTCACGTCTGTCACATGTGCTCAGTGTGAACCTGCTTTCATCTGTGAAGAGCACAGGGCGCCAGTGGCGAATTTGCCAATCTTGGTGTTCTCTGGTAAATGCCAAACGTCCTGCACGGTGTTGGGCTGTAAGCACAACCCCCACCTGTGGACGTTGGGCCCTCATACCACCCTCATGGAGTCTGTTTCTGACCGTTTGAGCAGACACATGCACATTTGTGGCCTGCTTGAGGTCATTTTGCAGGGCTCTGGCAGTGCTCCTCCTGTTCCGCCTTGCACAAAGGCGGAGGTAGCGGTCCTGCTGCTGGGTTGTTGCCCTCCTACAGCCTCCTCCACGTCTCCTGATGTACTGGCCTGTCTCCTGGTAGCACTTCCATGCTCTGGACACTACACTGACAGACACGGCAAACCTTCTTGCCACAGCTCGCATTGATGTTCCATCCTGGATGAGCTGCACTACGTGAGCCACTTGTGTGGGTTGTAGACTCCGTCTCATGCTACCACTAGAGTGAAAGCATCGCCAGCATTCAAAAGTGACCAAAACATCAGCCAGAAAGCATAGGAACTGAGAAGTGGTCTATGGTCACCACCTGCAGAACCACTCCTTTATTGGGGGTGTCTTGCTAATTGCCTATAATTTCCACCTGTTGTCTAGTCCATTTGCACAACAGCATGTGAAATTGATTGTCAATCAGTGTTGCTTCCTAAGTGGACAGTTTGATTTCACAGAAGTGTGACTGACTTGGAGTTACGTTGTGTTGTTTAAGTGTTCCCTTTATTTTTTTGAGCAGTTAGTTGAGTAGTATAGTTTAGGGGTGCAACGGTACAGGTAGCCCACGGTACGGTCCGTACCTCGGTTTTTGGGTCACAGTTTCAGTACGTGTTTTGTTCATAAAGAGACATTTTTTTTCTACCAAAATGATTTATTTATTTTGCTTGTCAGAACAAGTTCCAAACAATTCTGGTACTTAATAACACTTTAAGTTAACAGTTGGTTAACAAATACAACACTTAAACTCAAATAGTAGATGTGCCTCTTTTTTCTTGCCTACTACTTACACCATAGCATAAAATATGTATAAAAATTTAAAACATACAAAAATGTAAACAAAAAACACTTTCAAATGTTGAAGTGCCTCTTAGCATTGACTACTAGTATACATAAATAGTAGCAGTGATGAAAATAACGGCGTTAAAATAAACAGCGTTACTAACTGCGTTATTTTTTTCAGTAACGGGTAATCTAACTAATTACTATTTCCATTGTTAAAACGCCGTTACCAACAATTAAATGTGGTGCGTTATGAAGTGTGAAGTGAAGCAACTCATTGAAACTGCCATCCGACTTGGCTCTCAGACAGCCAGCCACATGATCTGCAATGGTGGGTTTTTTTTTTTTTCTTTTGGTGGTGGGGGGACAACCGCATAAGTGATGATGATTGGCTAAGGTAAAGTAAGATTTCATGGTAAGCCAACCAGAGGCAGGTCTTGTTTACACACAAACACACACACGCACAGCAGCCTCACACAAACTATCAGAGATAGCATGCAGCAATGGCGAGTCCGGAAGCGATATTACAAATCCTACTATGGCCACGCCAATCAGAGGCTGAATAAGGCGGGTCTTGGCGTGGCCATAGTAGGATTCGTAAAATCGCCATCCAGAGCATTCAGAGGTAAAGTTGTTGTTTCCAAGGTAGAAGTTTTCCTGCTTCTGTGTGTGTGAGCTGCAATGGCTCCAGTTGCAACAGTGTGATAAGTTAGTCACTGTGAGTGGGCGGAGGCACAACAATGATTGGACATTAACTCGCGAGGGAGGGCTTTCGCCTGGACAGTCAGGCACAGACACACACAGTAGCCTGTAAAGCAGTAAGCGCTAATGCAACCTAACTTGTACTGAAAACCCGCGGGACATAAGGGCGAATTGTTCCGTGCAGGGCGTATCGAACGGTTCGGTATTTTACCGAGTACCGTTGCATCCCTAATATAGTTAAAGTGTTCAGCGTAAATGAGTACACCCCCTTCGAAAAGTAACATTTTAAACAATATCTCAATGAACACAAGAACAATTTCCAAAATGATGACAAGAATAAGTTTAATATAACATCTGTTTAACTTATAACATGAAAGTAAGGTTAATAATATAACTTAAATTAAACATTTTTCAGTTTTACTCAAATTAGGGTGATGCAGAAATGAGTACGCACAATTATGCCATATAGTGTCAGGTTTAATATTTAGAGATTATGCAAAAATGGCACATATGATATGTTTATTTTATTGTTTTGTGAGGACTCTAGCTGATTGACCTGCTGTTTTCAATCTTCATGGCAACAGGAGAGTAGAGATAATGAAGATCTCAAACCTGACGTTACATGATCTAACCAGATAACACATTGAAAAGTACAGTCACATAACGACATTAATAAGAGTTTAATAAAAAAACTTTCATATTCTTCTTCTTGTATCTACTGTAGGATACAATCTTAAACACTATATATGCTTTTATGAAAAATCTTAGCCTTTTCTAAGAAAATTAAAAACTGGATTAAATTCAGTAGCCTCATAATTCCTTGTCAAGAGTGGATGTCAGCTGCTTCCTGGGGGCAGATCTGTGTTCCTCTACCTGACCAGAGCTACCCATTCTTCTGAGGACCTTTGAACCCACAGAGCAGAAAAAAGCTGTCTGAATCTCTCACACACGAAGTCTCACACATGCTCAGAGCAGTGAAACCATCGCCACGCCCCTCTCTGTTTTTCCAGTTGGACAGGAAGACTGGAGGGAGGAAGAGGGGGGAGGGGGCTACAATCTGTTTGGCATAAACAGTACAATGAAGTCACTGTTTAGTGGGCCAACCCTGCCTGCTGCTACTGCTCAAGTGTGTGTTTCTGTGTGTGTGTGTGCGTGTGCGTGTGTGTTTTTGTATGTCTGTCTGTTGGTACAAAGTTGTGGTGTGTTGAGCAAGGCTGAGCGACAGGAGGTGGAGAATAAAACTGTTAGTGCTGACTCAAGAGTTTGAACGAACCACACATTGTCAGTACAGAGAGTTGCTTTTCCTCCTTATGAAAAGAAAAAGCAACCCAGTTCACTCGCTGCACTAACAGTATTAGTGGTAAAAACATGAAATGCAAAACATATTCTAGCCAAGTAAAAATATCTACAAAACAGAGTTGCAATGATGTTGTAGCTTCAGGGGAGAGGGTGACTGACTGGGTGAAAACATGTGACATTCACTGTGAGGCTTGGCAATTTAGAGAAAATATCTAATTGTCATTTTTCTGATTATATATTGTGATTGCCATTTGATTTACGATTGTTTTTTGTTCTTTTTCAAGGGCTGGTGGAGTTTTGATTTATTTCCTCTGATATGGTTCAGTTATTACTATGTCAAACATCAGATCACTGAGTGATAAAGTTGACTAAATCATAGTGTCTCAGTGATTTTCTGAAGAGTAATCTAATTTGCTGTAGTGAAACATTACCATGGAAGTTGGGTTTGATGGGCATACAGTCATAAGGCCAGACCGAGTTAAAATTACTTCTCACGAAATGATCAGTGGAGGACTATGCATCATGTAAGACATGGTCTCCACGGTCCGATTTAAAGTGCACAAAAAGGTGTGCACAGCAGTGTTGCACTCAAATTCCTACATTTGTGTATTCAACTGAACTCATGATTGTGCAGGCGAAACAACAAAACTTTGTACAATTTGGATTCACCAAACAAACAAGGCAACAAATTATGCTAATAGTACAGCAAGTACAACTAACCTGACACCGCAAGCAGGTCTTGCAAGCAGTGAAAGCTCCAACACACTGGAAAATGTGGCTCACTGAAAGCCCCTATGCAATTCTAACCCTGAGTAAAACCACACCTCACACATCAATTGGTGTAGGACTGTGCATCCTATTAGACATTACATGAGCCACTCAATTCAAAGTGCATGAAAAGGTGTGCACAAGAGACTATGAGCTGCTGTCAGAATTTTTCAGACTGTTTTAGCTCCCACAGGAGTTTGGAAAAAATCAATATAATACTTGTTTATGTTTCTCAATTAGATGAATTGGAGAGAGGGATATTTAGACTCAACCCTTTATGACCCATATTTTTTATATGTCAATAGAACAGTAGTTTAGGCAAAGACATATGATAAAGACATACATGTGATGATACTGTATGCAAACTTCAATTATGTACATATGGTTTAAGTGACACAGATGTGACATTGTTTTCAGATGCATCTGCAGAGGGGTAATGACAGGGACATTGCTGTGAGTAGTATATGCCAAGTGGTGGAGGAGTGCAGTTTCCTTTTACTTAAGGAGGGAGTCAGCAGCGGCTACACAGCATACACAAACATGCGTGTAGACACACACACACACACACACGCACATACTGTATTTTCTTTAATACTGCTCAGCTAAGAGCTCTGCCTCAGTGGCAATGTGGCTTTATGTGCTACAGGGATCCGATATAAAGCTCTCTCTTTCTTGTTCTGTGTTTGTGTCTGGGTGTTTTTCCCTTTTTAGTGCAGAGCATTTTTTGTTCATTAGTGTTAATTGCTCATATACATTTTCTATCAATACGTCATCAGTATCTACTGAGAGCTGTTTTCTCATAACCCAATGCTATGGCTGAGTTATTTGGGTTAAAAATAAAATCTTTAAAATAAGATTTTTTTCATACCAAACCTTTAAATATTTTCCCTCTTAAATACAAGCTACAAATCACACAGAAAATATTCCACACAAGTTTTATATTTATTTTGCTTAGATTTTTTACTTCTGTGATTTGAACCTAATTTTTCCTCGGGGTTAAAGGGCTAGTGTCAAAAATTCTTATTTCTTATTCAATGTTTTCTTGCAAATCATGATTGAGGAGGGGGCTGTTTTTGTGAAGTTCCTGTACAAGATGGCAGACCCACTGTGCATCACTACACACACAATTTTGATCAAAACAAGTTGTCCTAAACTACAAATTTAATTTAATCAATAAAATTGATCTTTCACCCAGTCCTAGTTGATCTATGTTCAACTACATGTCACAGATTTTTTATTTTAATAAATGGAACATCAAGCCCCTGTCCTATAGATGAAGTACATACAACATAAAGACACAGAATATGCATACAAACACATTATACATACATAATTAGCAAGTAAAATCAGTAATGAAGCTAAAACTTGTTAATCATATTATTGGGATATCAAACCATTACTTTTTATTATTACTTTTTTTTCTTTGGGGGTCTGGGTTTTTGTTACACATTTTTAAATAGTCAACATTTTTTGCACAGATCTCATTACAAGGGTCTAGCACCAACTATTTAGGCTTTCTACATTGTACCAGATCTGTAGTTCAATAAATTGTTACATTCTCAGTTGAATCATGGATATTTGTGTGTTCATATGTTTGTATGTGTGCACCATACATACTCAAACCTAACATGCACCTAGAACACACTGCATCCACAAACGTTTCTCATAAAAAGTCCTCACTTTTCAAAGAATGACATCAGAAACTCTCCTGCAGTTTAGTTCTCCTTGCTTCAGCCTCACCGTTTCCATGGGAACAAGTAGTGCCCCTGAGAAGATTTGAAGTCTTTAACAATACGTTTGTCTTTATTTCCATTTGTTGATATGTGACTAATTATCCAATGCAGTGTCCTCATGTCTAACTGTCCTGTGTCTACCTTTGTTTTACTCAAAGTGGGTGTATAACCCTTTAACATATGGCAATTTACCATACATTGAAAGAGTGTATTAACAGTTAACAACGAAGGAGCTGATTCGCCGACTTCTGTCAACAGCGTGAGAGGAATTATTGCAATGACCCTATATTGCCTGTGAAGCCCAACTTCTCAGTTTTCAGGAACTGCTAGAATTTCTTCGATAGAGCAAACATTCATGAACTTATGGTAATTCAAAGTGACATTGTTCAGATGTGCCACGGGCGGCACACTCGGTTTAAAAGGGATAACTAATAACCTTCTGACATAGAGGTAGTCAGAGGAAAAAGGTGAAAGAATTAAATCTTTCATCCAGAATGTATTTTGATGGTGATCTTAGAGTAACTGAATCTTATTGTTGAACTGCTGTTGTTCTGTCCTGGTTAATGGTGCCAGTAAAGTCTGTTCAAAATGGCTGGGGAATAGTTTCAACCCATGTTGGCTTAATATCATATAGTAAATTCAGCAGCAGAGGCAACGTACATAAGCCTCATTTCAATCACTGTACAGGGACGCGGTCTACATAATGTTTTTAACGTCATTGAACAGTGAGTAGTTAGCTGTTGAAACAGTCAAGGTGCAGTCACTAGTTGAATAGTTCATGATTAGATTAAGTCACCTTTATTTCTAGAGCACATGAAACACAACACTGAGTCGACCAAAATGTTATACAAGGAACAGAGACATATTACAGAGAAACTAAGAGGTTAGCTAGCTAGAAAGGCCATCCATCTTCTACCACTTTTCCGTTTTGCGGGGGGTGCTGGAGCCAATCCCAGCCAACGTTCCGGGCGAGGGTTGGGTACACCCGGGACAGGTCAGCATTCCATCACAGGGCCAACACACAAAGACGAAGACACAAACAGAGACGAACAATCACTCACGCTTGCATTCAGACCATTGGCCATTGGGAGCTGTAAAGGTTATCAGCAATGTCTAAAGATTAGTTCTTTGGTGAACAGGAGGCCAGTGAAAGGAGTCTAGAGTGATCTGGTTGCATTTCTTAGGACTAGTCAACATCCTTGTAGCTGCAACTGGAATCAGTTTGAGTTTAGAAATGGCTGAACTATAGTAACTACTTTTAACAATAGATGTAAGTAAAAATCATCTATTTTTAATATATAATAGTGTATATTAATATTAATATTAATAGTCTTTACAGATGTACATTGTCTGTACTTCTTGAAAACAAATCATGACATTCTTAATTGGTTTTGATAAAGAAACATGAGCAAATAATTTTTCTTATATTGGATTTTGGACTTCATGTAGACTTGCACGTAAAGGTTTGTTACTCTGAACTCCTCAAACAAAATCCTGTGATGATGTAAAGAGGTCACTGACAAGTTTTAATTTAATATTTCTGAAACTACTGTCACTTAAATAACTGACTTTTGATCTTTGACTATTATGACTAATATTGCAATGACTGACCTTTTCTGGAAATGAATATGTGAAGGGGATACTATACATTCCTGATGTGAGGTTACTTTATCCATTTGCAACTTCTCAATAAATTTAACAGGACATTAAATATATAACCATGGATGTCACCTTGGTGACTTTTTACAGTTTGCTATGCTTGAGTGTTATCTGTATTCCCAGCTCTAACACTTTTTATGTTGTGTTGAAAATGAATCCTGCAAATATGTTTGGCAGCAAGTAAAAAAATACAATGTTAGGTTAATGGTTAAAATCAGAGCTACTTGCCATCTATGAATGGATAGAAATAATACACCTATCAGGTATAGCATTATGACCACTGACAGGTGAAGTGAATAAGGCTGATTATCTCTTCATTGTGGCACCTGTTAGGGGCTGGGATATTTTAGGCAGCAAGTAACATTTAGTCTTAAAAGTTGATGTGTTAGAAGCAGGAAAAATGGGCGAGTGTAAGCTTTTGAGGAAGTTTGACAAGGGCCAAATTGTGATGGCTAGATGACTGGGTCAGAGCAGCTCCAAAACTACAGCTCTTGTGGTGTGTTCCTGGGCTGCAGTGGTCAGTATTTATCAAAAGTGGTCTTTGAGTCCTGCCATCCATGTGGAAGTTACTTTGACACCTACCACCTACCTAAGCATTGTTGCAGACCATGTACACCCTTTCATGGATGTGAAAGTGTGATGGCTGTGGCCTCCTTCAAAAGGATTATACTCCATACCACAAAGCAAAAATGATTCAGGAAGTGTTTGAGGAGTACAACAATGAGTTTGAGTTGTTGACTTGGCCTCTCATTTCCTCAGAACTCAATCTAATCAAGCACCTGTGGGATGTGCTGGATTAACAATCCGATCCATGAAGGCCACACCTTGCAATTTATAGGATTTAAAAGATCTGCTGCTAACATGTTACCAAATACCACAGCACATCTTCAGGGATCTAGTAGAGTCCATGCCTTGATGGATCAGGGCTGTTTTGGCAGCAAAAGGGGGACCAACAAAATAACAGACAGGTGGTCATAATGTTTTTGTCGGTTGTTACGCACCAGTCTAGGGGTCTGGAAACGTAGCATAAAAATGAGCCGACAACCATTTATGCAAACAAGAAAGGTGAGCTTTATTCACTACGCACAGTTATACACAATTTACAGGATAGGGAAGCTTGTCATCAGGGTGAACCCAGGCCAAAATAATAAACAAAACAAACTATCTTCCCCAGAAGACTAACTGAACCCTATGTGAACAAAAAGAAACAAAAAAACATCAACTTAACCTAACTCCCTATGCTACCCAAAAACAGGAGAAAACTGTTCAAAATAATTGGCAGTTCACTCCTACTGCTTCATGCTATACCAGATCTCTACAAATGGAAGTTAATTAGTGTAAAAAATCTGTTTTACAACTGTTACGTTAAGAGCTGTCGGCTGCAATCACCGGCTAACCGCTCGTAGTGGCCGGACTGACTACACTTAAAAACTGCTTCGCAGCAAGCACTAAACACAAGCTTCGCCACTCTCCAGTCAGACCATGAGCACAACAGGCAACGATACACAGTTTAGGCAGCCGGGACGATGGGATGAGGAGGAATGTGACTGCTGTCAAAACTCTTGGGACTTTGATGGACTCAGGGGGTTTAAAAAGGCCAAGCCCCCGCAGCAGCCAATTCGCATCCGTCACGACCAACCACCAACCACCAATCGGAGCTGGGGCCAGCACCTGTCACAGATCCTCAGAGAGAAGAGGTCTCACTCTCACATACAAACACCACAGCAGATCACATTCTCTCCTCACACACACAAGCTCCAACATAACGACAATAATCACACAGCATATAATGTCACACACAGTAAATACATCCGCAGCCGTAACATTGGTGTATATGGATTATATACAATTTTTGTTTATCAGTAGTCACTCTTAACACTCACCTTCCCATGAATGGCAGGAAGTTCTTTCTTTTTCACTTCTCCTCCTGCATGAGAAAAACAGTTACCTTGCCCACCCAATATTAGACTGCTGACAGACCAGTGACTTCATCCATTGCAAGAGGAAAGTTCCTGCAATGCAGATGTGTACATTATTTGTTAAACATGTCCCTTCCTATTTACCTAGTGATACAGTGGTGGTGTCTGGCACAGTATTTTATTCTGATGGGTCATCTGTGATGATGGTGACATCTATCACCTTTAAGGCTCCCCCAAAATAAATTCTTGAACAATATCAATACATGCCAGGAAGGCCCAGTTCACTTCCAGTGTGGTGTCTGTGGTGTCCTCTTCCTCATCTTATCCTGTCAGTGTTGACACTATTGCATGTGTTTGAAGAGATAGTTGATTTCTAGAGCTTCTGCTGCTTCGTGATTCTTCCAGTTCTTCAGCCTCCTGCCTACTTCACCCTATGTGACCTGGAAAGTGAACAAATTTAGGTAATTTCCATGGTCATGGTTTCCCTGTAAGCATGTGTGTGTGTGTGTGTGTGCGCGTACACTATGTACGTCTTTTTTTTTTTTATTTCCATTGTGAACAGCAGCTTTGCTGTGTGTATGGATTTCACTGCATTTCTAGAACTTTATAAGGAAATGGTAAGTGTCCGAAAGAGGTATGTGTCCGTGTTTCATAGGGTTTCACCATAACTGTTGTCAGTTGCACAACAAAAAAATGTGTGGCAACTTTTCACAAGCGCTGCGCCCTATCACTGCAGGGCCTGCACCTCCTTCTAGTTGATTGGCTTTGCAAACTTTATTAAATTATTAGTTATTATTATTAAGTTTCAAAATTACTGCACTGCAATTATTGCATGAATCAAATAAAATTTTATTTATATAATGCCAAATCATAACATATAGACCAATGTTTTTGTAGAATTTATATGATCTATTAATTAATTTTAAGGGCCGCAACAAGTCCCTTCAAGAGCCAGCGCTTGACAACAGTGGAGAGAAAAACTTCCTTTAAGGGGAGAGGGGAGAGAGCAAGGGACGGATAAAAAGAGAACTAGCGCAGGAGGAAATAAAACACTAAAAATAAAAGCAATACATATGAATATAAGGAAGGTCAATGACCGATACCACTAAAAGTGCATTCATAAATATCATTAAGTTAATATAACAGGAAGGGATAACATTATTAATACTGGTTGTTAATAATAAGTAATTGTAGCTATTGCAGCAGTTGGTAATGTGTAGGAACATAGAGCAGAAATGATCCCAACTTTAGGAATTAGATAGTGACATAGAATGCTGTGATATACATAAATCATATACATAAATAAAGACGGGGGGGGGGGGGGGGGGGGGCGTAATCTGGAGATTTAAGTGATTTACTGGGACAATAAGGAACTATGAGCTCTCTGACATGCGCTGGAGTTTTGCCATTAAGAACTTTGTATGTTAGGAGAAGAATTTTTAATTCTATTCTGTATTTTACTGGGAGGCATTGAAGCAAAACTAGCACAGAATTTGGAAGGATGGGGTCATTGTACCGGTCCCTACTGTAAATCCAGCTGCCCCACGACACTGAATGATTTTAGACTGGCTGCCTTTATTTTGATTATTATAAAAATCTTTGAAAAACTGCAACGTTTGAAAATTCTGAAAAATAAAGTGTGCAACTGATCAACTACAGTTTGCCTGCAGGCCCAAAAGAGGAGAGGAGGATGCCACACTCATTCTCCTTAACTTGCTTTTTAAACATCTGGAAGGGAGAGTGTGTCACGCTTGGCTCTTATTCATTGATTTTCGCTCTGCTTTTAACAACCACACATTTTAACACAGGGGCTTTTAGAACATTTTAATTTGAGTAGAAGTCTTGTGGGCAGGATTTTAGACTTTTTAACCAACAGGACACAGAGGGTCAAGGTTAATGAGTTCTTATCTGACAAAGCGTGCTCCTCTACTGGTTCACCACAAGGGTGTGTGCTCTCACCCTTGTTATTCATTTTCAACACTAATATGTGTAAGAGCACTTTTAAAGATTGGTTCATTTTAAACTTTGCTGACAACTCAGTGATCTCTAGCCTGCTCCAGGCAAATGAAATAGTCAGGACCCTGTGGTTGACAATTTCGTGAAGTGGTGTGAAGACTCACACTTACAGCTCAACTTATCCAAGACTAAAGACATGGCCATTGATTTTAGGATAAATTCCAATAAACCTGAATCCACCATTATTAAGGGACAAACTATTGAACAAGTGCAATCCTACAAATACCTTCGGATGATTATTGATTCCACACTGAATTTTAGAGAAAACTGTAAAGTTATGAACAAGAAGGGACACCACTGTTTTGTCTTAGGAAGCTATCCCATTTCCACATTGACAGGACCATGATGACACTTTTTTATCGTGCTTTTATTGAGTCAGTTTTAATTTTCTGTCTCGTGTCATTGTTTTGGAAACCTGCCCCTAAAAGAAAGAAACTCACTGAACTAAATCATTATATGGTCAAGTCAGCTATTTGGGGAGCCACAGCTGGGCTTGCAGTCACTGTACACTAAACAGTTGCTGCAGCTAGCCAGCTCCATTTCAAATGATGACTCCCGTCCCCTTTCCAGTGAGTTCCAGCTTCTGCCGTCCGGACACAGACTCATAGTGTCGAGGTGTAGGACCACACGCGATAGAAACAGCTTTGTTTTTGTTTTGTTTTTTAACAAGTCTTAGTGCATTTTAACTACCAAGGTCTATATTATTTGTTTTTTTATTGGAAACCTGGCCTTTTTTTTTTTGTTTACTTATTCATTTACTGTCTCGGATCACTGTTCCTCAGTGTCCCTCACTGATCAGAGGCCTGATCAGTGAGCCTTGTGAACACCTGCCCATGTCTGTTCTGTGCTGTCTTAATTGTCTGTTGTCCTTAATCTATGTATGTATTTTAAGATGCCCTCTCCTCTCCTGTTACTGCAAACAAATCTACTTATGGCTACTAATACAGTCAACTTGACCTTGAAATCTCTTTTTCTAGTTCCTGTTAATACTCATGCAGCAGAATTCTGGCTCACCTGAAGGCTTTTCAGAGTAATGACTTCAGTAGTCCAATCTAGAAGTAATGAATGCATGCACTAATTTTTCTGCATCCTCCTCAGACAGGATATTTCTGATTCTTGCAACATTTTGTAGATGAAAGAACGCAGTCCTAGATACCTATTTTATGTGAGGGACAAAACACATGGCCTGCTCAATAATGACTCCAAGATTCCTCACAGATGAACAGGAGGCCAAGGTAGTGCCAGAGTGATTACATGATCAGATAAAGCTTAACTAAGGTGCTTAGGATCAAGCACAAAACTCAGTTTTGTCTGAATTAAGAAGTATATATTTTCAGGTTTCAGGTTCAGTTTCATCCAGGCCTTTAAGAAATACTTGAAATTTGACTAGCTGATTATCTTAATTTAGTTTCATCAATTCCCAAGTACAACTGAGTGTTGTCTGTGTGGCAATTTGAATTGATGCAGTACTTCCTGATACTGTTGCCTAAAGGAAGCATTTAAAGGGCGAAAAGGATTGGTCCAAATACATAACCCTGCAGAACACTCATTGATTAACTTTATTTTGTATGGAAGAGGCATTGTTAACATGAACAAACCATGAAATCTATCTGATAAATATGATTTAAATCAGTTTAGTGTGGTTCCTTTGATCCCAAGTTCATGTTCCAGTCTTTGTAATGAAATATCATGGGCCATGGTGTAAATTACAGCACTAAGATCAAACAGGACAAATATGGAGGCCAATCCGTTGTCTAAAGCCATAAAAATATCAGTGGTAACTTTTACCGGTGCTCTTCCTGTGATATTCAAAATCCTGACTGAAAATCTTCAAACAAGCCATTACAGATCAGATGTTCACATAATTGGTTTGCAACAGCTTTTTCAAGGATTTTGGAAATGATAGGGAGTCTGTAATTAGATAAACATCTGGATTACGATTAGGTTTTTTGAAAAGATGTTTAATAACTTCAGTCTTCGAAGTATGCGGTACATAGGCTAAAGATAAAGTCAAATTGATCATATCTAAAATGTAAGTGTTAATTAATGGAAAAACTTCTTTAAACAGCCTGGTTGCTATCAGTCTAAACAAAAAGTTGATGATTTAGATGATGGAACTAAGGAAACCATCTTGAAAAGATTTAGTAGTGATTCCAACTAGGGCTGAAAAATAAATTTAATCGCCAGAATTACAATTAGCAAATAGCATGATGCTGAGATGTAGAAAATCCTTGACCCAGCATTGACCTAAATAAAAAATAGCTTTCCTCCTTGTAAGACGGTCATAGTAAGCAATGTAGTAAACTGTTTGTACGAGGTGAGGTGGCAGTTGACACGTATTTATGTCACCCAACACGAAACGGTTTGATTTGTTGATCAAGAAACCAGTATTGAAACTGTCTGTTATAATTTCTCAATTTCTTTATTATTCAGCCCTGGAACATTGACCTAGAAGTATAACAGTGATTTACCCAAACTCTGGAGACAAAACAAAGATAAAGATAGCAGTTCATAGGCTGCAAAGATTTTCATGCACTTTTAATTGAGTATCCCATGTCGTGTCTAATATGATGCACAGTCCTCCACTGATAGATTTGTGAGATGTTGTTTAATCGTGGTCAGCCCTTTTGACTGTATATTCATTAAACCCGGTGTCCTTGCTGTCCTCGTGGAGACATGTCCCACTAAAGTAGATCAGGTTACTCTTTGGAAAATCCCCTTGACACCCTGTGATTTTGTCAACTTTATTACTCAGTCATCCGACAATTGACATTATTATTGAGCCACATCAAAAGAAACACATCAAACATCCACCAGCACTTGACAAAGCACAAAATTAAATCACAAAATAAATCCCGATTGTAATATCTTTCAGAAAATTAGCTGATATTTTTCCTAAATCGCCAAGCCCAAATCATAAATACAAAACGGACATTGTAGTTGACTCAATCTGTCACTGTATATGACAGTAAGTCATTGCGAGTTGTGGGCAGGAAAAGATGATTTTTTTTCTCGATTTTTACGATTTTATATGTAAAGCAGTTCAGAAAGTCAACAGTATCAAGCTCTGAACACAATGAGACCTTCAGAATTAACAGATGTTTTCCAACCAGTTTAGTAGAAAAGTTCAATGTAAACTCTATTTCATTTACTCCCAACAGCTCGCCCCAGAAGGGAGGACGAAACACTTAGTTAACTTTTTCTGTATCCCTTGTTTTATTCTCCTGAAGTTTCAGATTCTGTGTGATGATAGATTACTTGTTGACATTGCTCAAATGTTTTTGCTGTTTATATTCTAAAAGATTCCTAAAATAAGTATGTACAACTTGCCTTGGGCAGCACGGCGGCATAATGATTAGCACTGTTGCCTCGCAGCAAGAAAGTCAGTGGTTCAATTGGAGTTAGCATTTTGTCCCTGTGCCTGCGTGGGTTTCCTCCAGGTACTCCTGCTTCCTCCTGCTGTCCAAAGACATGCATGTCTAGGTTAATTGGTGACTCTAAATTGTCTGTAGGTCTGAGTGTGAGTGTGAGTTGTTGTTCGTCTCTGTCTGTCTCTGTGTGTTGGCCCTGTGGTGGACTGGAGACCTGTCAAGGGTGTACCCTGCCCTCGCCCAATGTGAACTGGGATTGGCTCCAGCACCCCCCGTGACCCAGCAATGGATAAGCGGTAGAAGATGAATGAATGAACTTGCCTTGGTGGTGAACTGTATAAGGTCTCTTGTTTGATCGTCACACTCTCAGAATAAATGTGAGTGTGAAAATGGGAAAGGTTGTTCCAACCTCATTACTACTTCATAAAATACTCTTGGGCAAGGCCCTGAACAACCCAATTACTCTGCTGCAACTTAATCTCAGTAGCCAAAAGATCAGACCACTGGCTGGATTGAATGTATGTATGCAGAAAGAAACCAAAATGTGCATTCAGTTGTCTTAAAACACAAACAAAAGAACCCATACCACAGTGTGTATTTTGCTTAATTGAAACACAGTGCAAGTGCTGACGGTGAAGAGAACAGGTCAGAGCAGATCTCGAGTCAGTGCCACATCTCTGTCCAGATGATTTTATGAACAGCATTTTTAATTTTACCTGCTTACATCTGAACCAAGTGTGTTTCAAAACAGGTTGATGATGTAGATGTATTTGTGTGTCTGTCAGGATGAAGTGGACAGTCAGAACCCAGTGTTAAGAGACAATCCTCAGCTCCACGAAGAAGTTAAGGGCTGGCTCAAATACCAAAAGGCGCAGGAAATTTTCATGCAAGGTGAGTTTTATGGTGCTTTTCCCTTATATCATTCAGTATTATATAGCTAATACATAGTAATGACTCTTATGTTTGTAAAAGTGCTTTTCTCTGTGACTCGCAGTATAACACATGTTTTTTGATGGCACTGTGTCTTGTTTTCAGGTCCCTATTCGTTGAATGGCTACCGCGTCCGTGTGTACAGACAAGACTCAGCCACCCAGTGGTTCACTGGTATCATTACACACCACGACCTCTTCAGTCGAAACATGGTCGTTATGAATGACCAGGTACATGCACATTTATACACACACCCTATTCACTATATGTCTTAAAAAATGTGTGCATATGATTTACAAGAGATATTATTGTCTACTGGTGAGCAAAAATGTCACTGTTTACCAGACTGATAGTGAAGCTACAGAATGACTTTCTCACTGAACCGAGTTATTAGCCTTAAACCTCTTCCTTCTGCCAATCACTGCGAAACAGCTGCTTATTCAGGAGTCATAGTTATTAATGTAATTTTACACTGTTTAATGCTTGTACTTGTCCCGATATACCTGATCCACACGTGAACTGTGAAAGTAAATAAAGAAGTGAATCTTACATGCGTTCAGGTGCTAGAGCCTCAGAATGTGGATCCATCTATGGTCCAGATGACCTTTCTGGATGACGTAGTCCACTCTCTGCTGAAAGGAGAAAACATTGGCATCACATCCAGACGGCGGTCACGATCCAGCCAGAACAACAACACTGCCCATGTAAGTAAATACACAAGATTACAATGTTACACCATTTTTACCAAAGAATTAGATTATACTATTTACAAAGACAAATGAAGAACTAAACAGTATTGACAGGCCCACTGCTTCATGCTGTGTAAAAAAAAAAATAACAACCCTATATGATTTTAGCCATTTTAAATTGTAAAAAAAGAAAACCAGTATGCTGTGGTGAGTGCAAAAATTGTGGCCACAGATTAATCAATATATATGAAACAGAAAGAAAAGTACTTAAATATATTTGGTTGAAACTGTGGTTTAAAAGTTTCAAGAATTAACGGGAAACATGGAATGGCCACAGTGAGGGCATCACAAAAATGTATGGTAGCTTCATGTGTTTGCATGTTACAACAATGGGTGGATGGAGGTTAAATAAAATAAAGGCTGCTCTTCCATTCAAATAAAACTGCAAATCAAGTACACCATCCATCAAATAATTAATGCAGGTGATATCATTCTGTTATCAAAGCTTCGTCACACCTCTATCCAAGACAAACGGGCAACTTAGACTGACACAAAACAACAATAAAATGATGAAGTCAAAAACAAAGCCTTCAAAAAAACACAATCAAACAAACAAACCGAAAAAAAAATTTTCACGCAGGTTTTCCAGATGACATGACTTGTTGGTAGCATCAAGGCCAAATAAGTGAACGGATGATGGTCTTTATTTTACTATAGAAAATATGGATATAAGACAAAGACTAGTTTTGTTAAAATCAGAACTTTGGACTTTTAAAAAGACAGTTGCTTACACATTTTTAAAACACAGGCTTTTAATGGATCACATGTACTTTGGCTTGCACTTCATCTGATGATTCATTAAGATTTCAAAGTGCTGAGCCATTCTGTGTCTGTTCCAGCCAAATACAGCCACAACACTTTTCTCACTCCTGTTTCTGTGAGTGTGGCTAGACACCATCATCTGTACTGTGTCTGTTTATGTTTGTGTCAGAGACATTTATCCACATAACTTTCCAAGTCTTTTATCACTCACAGTTCGTAACCAGAAGAATTCCATTGTATTTTCAATCTTTTCAGTATTTGTCATTACTGTTAGTACCATGTCTGCTGTCAAATTTTTTCTGCTTTATGTTTCTTATTGAGGAAAGCTTTAAATTAAAGTCTGTTTCTTTGTGCCTTTGATTTAGCTTTACAAAAACTTTAAAAGTCAACACATACAGACTTGCACTGTTGTATTGGTTACCACTTGGCTCCCTTCATGTGGTGGCACTCTACAACTTGGCAGATTTCAGCAGAACACTGTTAAATCTCAGTTGTTGTTTGGTCAAAAGTGATGAGACGTCCTGTGTATGAAAGGAAATCATTGGCGAACCAGTCTGATTAACACTCGCCAGCTATTTCTGGTCCCGCAATCATTAACAAAATCTCTCCTTGTCCCACATTTTCTTTGTATTCATTTCATTTTTTTCTTTTTCTTTTGTTTTTTTTTTTTTTTCCGTGTTGTTAACACGTTAAGATGGCAGGAGGGAGACCCGGCGGGACCACTGGCAACATTCAGGTACCCCCAACCTCCCACCCAACATCTACCTCATGCCTACTTCACACAATCTCCAAATTCTCATAGCCTCCTTACCCATGTGTTCCAAAAGGCAAAGTCTATTTAGTCTATCTAGCTGTTATAGTTTATTCTCAATGTTCAGTCATGGGTTTTCTTTGACTGCCCAGTCCACACTCACAAATTTGAATACTTTCTTCAAGCTCAGTTGTGATTTTTTGAAAGGCAGTTGTGGATTCAGAACTTTCATACAGAGCTGCAAAGATATTCAGGTCACTGTAATAATACCAAACCAAAACTACCTTGGACTGCTAGAGCTCGTAGAATCTAGCATTAAGATTTTATTGCATTGCCACTTTTAGTATCATTTAGTCATTAGTCACGTAACAGGAACCATTATATTCTCCATGTCTAATTTAACAGATTGGTCATTTACATATCTGCAAAGTGCAGCTTTATTGGAATTACGGCACTTTAAAGGACAAAGAACTAAAAGACTTAGAGTAAGCAGTGTACACTTTTTCAAGCCCTCCTTATGTCTTTATACTTTTACACTTACATTTTCCTCTGACCTGTAATTCTAAACAGTATTTTGCCTTTGTTAAACATATTAACTTTTACTCAATTAGGCTCTGAATATGTACCTTTTTCCTAATTTGTATCCCAATATTTATGTATTAATTAGTAATATTTGTGGTTTTAGTGAGAATCTCCAAAAATGTTTTTCAACTAATTAAATAAAAAACGGGGAAAATTTAGGAACGGTTAAAAAAACAACCAAACCCCCCCCAAAAAAGAAAAAAAAGTTCACCAAACATAATGGTGTTTTTAATGTAGTATGGCATTTCTTTTTGACTCCAAGGCCTCAGGTGTGTTCCAGAAAGCAGGTTTGATTAACCCTGAGACTGAGATGGCATGAGGAATTGAAATGGCAATAATCAATGAAGTTCAGATTCATGGATTCACCATGGTAACAGGCAAATAAAGGGCATGGTCTGCATTTTTAATCCAACTGAGCCAGAAGTATTGTTTTTATCATTAAAGCACTTTTATCATTAAAAGAAACAGCAACTAAAAAAGTGACAGTGGTGCATGCAAGAGTCAATAAATTTTAACTTAAACTATTACTTTTTGTTCAGTGCTCATTAATGTTTTTGTTTTGTTTTGGGTTTTTTTGCTGAAGTTTACTGTTTTCAGATTAAATATTAAAATACATTTATTTATTTATCTATCTGTATGACAAAATTCTGTAGCAGCAGGAGATTAAAATATAGATAATAAAGATAACAGAGTTATTCCGTCAATGACTGTAACCCTAGATTATAACCCATTAACATCTACAGTTTCACTTGAAGTTTGAATAAAATAGTAATTTTAATACCTCTACTTTGATTTAAAAATCATTGCAGCATCAGTGCTTGTGATTCAACATGAAATAAGGTTTTATACACTAAGTATAAAACGTCTCTAAACTATGGGCTAATTGCACCTCTTATGTTTAATAATTGCATCAGAACTCATCGCATTATACTACAAATGGAACAGTCTGATATCTAACTTTCATGCCTATGTACCTACAAAATTTTTTTATCCAACTGTAATTTCCATCGGGGCATTAGCCGGAGTGACAGCTCAAAGCACATTTAGCAGTCTACTCTCCCATTTTTAGCATATTTGAAAATGAGAGGCTTGTCCTAGACAGGCCCAGCAACATAGAACAGTAATTAAACGGAGTGGCACATTGACCGTCCCTGAGCATAACCCTGCAGATGAGAGCTTCCTCCTTGTGATGCATCATCATCAAGCCCTGCATTACTCACCCAAGTTTGAACTTGCAACAAATAACCTGCTTTTATGGGTGATCAAGATTTGTAACCCTTCTCGGTCATATGACGGCATCAGTGGGCATGGAGGGATGTAAAGCATTCTTACCTCTATTCATGACCGGAGTAATGATGTGAATTTGTCTGTTAGTAAAGCCTATTGTTTCTAATTTATTTGCATTACAAATGTTAGCAGTGAAGCACATTGAAGGGGTTTCTGTTTCTTAAACTATTGATTGGATGTTAGGTTCCTCTAAATCTCCTCATAGCAAATGTAAAGACCCCTTGGTTTCATACTGTGCAAATTACTATTTAGTGAAACTTTGGAAGTCTAAATGATTCTTCTATGGGCTTGGAAAGCAAAAACCTCACCGGATTAGACAATTGCAGTGGACATTGTATTAGAAAAGTCCCTAAAGGGAATACTATGGTTTCACACATCCTTGGTTGTAAACCATTTTACTATGTCCAGCTTCAGCAAATACAGCTTAGCTATTTTATATATAAAATTCCAGCCACCTAAAATTCTCAAATTAAAATTGTCTGCAGCATTGTTAAAAGTAACTTGAGCTATGGAACTATTTCACATACACTAACATGCTACTAAACTGAGCCTTTTGTTGCCCTGTCAGTCACACATTGAGGTCTCTGTACAGCAGATAGGAAATTGGAGATTCAGACAAGTGACTAAAGGGAGGAATTTTTGCCTCGAACTTTAAGATAAGGACACAAACATATGTTTATGATAGACATCAGAAAGTAATTGGGCAATTATTAAACATTTTATTGGTAATAAGTTTACGCTGTGTGTAGTTTTTCATTTCAAACAAAATATGGAAAAACATATTATGTCCAAATGTTCTCCAACATTTTCAGTTTCTTTTTGTATTTTCATTTGTTTTCTGTCAGTCATCTGTCTATGGAGGATTAATTTCCGATATACTTTCATTGGATATTGATGAATGTTCATGGCGATTCATGCACAATTCAAACTTCTATAATTTCTTTCTCCTCCAAATCTGTAGGAACGCTTATCTAAGGAAAGGCCATCCTTTGCCTGTAGAAGGAAGTTTAATAAGACCAGGCCTAGTGATTCAACAACGCATTTTGTAATTGTCCTAGACAATAAAGATCACTGCATTGACCGATGCATTATTCTGTTGTTCAAATGTGGATACAGTTCACTGCAAGACAGATAGGTTGATATGTCTGACGTTATCTATCAAGCTTATATTTATGTTCAGCAAGGGAACCGATCCACTGAAAGGCATCCCAAAGTATTCTCTGTAACTACTTTCACTTAACTAAAACTAATAAAAGCATTCTGATCCACTTTTCCAAAGATTTATAGTCATGGCATGTGGTCATTTTGGGTCAGGATAGAGTTAGTCACATGGGAAATATTCTCTGATAACAGTTCACATTAAACCAGCTTCTTAGTTACAATAATAATAAGTCACAGGGCAACAAACTGACATGAATAGATGGACTATCAAATCAAAGGTTTCTTTCCACTCCTCCTAGAAAATATCACATCACCAAATATGACTGATTAATAGGCAGCAGTTATGAAGCAGTGGGCAGCAATTATAAATATTCAATGATGCTATCATGGAACCCCAAGGTTGGTCCTCGAGGTTTAGCAGGGATCAAGTTACAAATGAGGATGTTATGCGGTTTTTTTTTTTTGTTGTTGTTGTTGTTTAGTTTTTTACTTTTCATTTTTGGTTTGTTTTTTCAGTAATGCCTAAATCAATGTAACCTTCTAGAGAACAGTCTCAATTTCACATTTAGCTATCTCAGAATGCTGTTAAGGTAGTGCAGCCTGTCCAAAGCACGTGTACAGCAAACAAAAAATATCTCACTCGCTCACTCATCTTTTACCGCTTATCTGTTTCTGGGTCGCGGGGTGGCTTGAGCCAGGAGGCGGAGTTCGCCCTTGACAGGCTGCCAATCCATCACAGGGCCAACAAATCAAATCAAAAAAGTTATATCAAGGCAGTTTACACATAGAGCACTTCTAGACCAAACTCTTTATGGAGTTGTTAGAGTGACCCAATGTATCCCTCCAAGAGCAAGCACTTTGCAACAGTGGAAAGGAAAAACTTCCTTTAAGAGGCAGAAACCTCAAGCAGAACCAGGCTCAGGGAGGGCAGCCATCTGTCTTGACTGGTTGGGTTGAGAGAGGGAGAGATGGGGGGGCAGAGAGAGAAGCAGACGCAGTGAGAGAGACACAGTGAGAGTGAGTGTGAAATGGGGGGGGGGACGCGATAGAGGGATGAAGAGAGAACAAGAACAGGAGGAGAGAAGATGCCATGGAAAATACATACAAAACATACAGTGACTGCAACCTGGAAGTTCTAAATGTGAAGTAGTAAATATTAACAGTAGGGGAGAAGAAGAAGTTAGAATGGGAAGGGAGTAGTAGCAGGGGCGATTCTAGGATCTGACCTTTTGGGGGGCTCAGCCCCCAGGTGGGCAGCTGACATCCACTCTTGACAAGGAATTATGAGGCTACTGAATTTAATCCAGTTTTTACATTTCTCAGAAAAGGCTAAGATTTCTCATAAAAGCATATATAGTGTTTAAGATTGTATCCTGCAGTAGATACAAGAAGAAGAATATGATGAAACTGTTATTAATGTCCTTATGTGACTGTACTTTTCAATGTGTTATCCTGTTAGACCATATAGCGTCAGATTTGATATCTTCATCATCTCTACTCTCCTGTTACCATGGAGACAGAAATTGAAAACACAGTAGGTAGACAGCCAGCCAGAATCCAAACAAAACAATGAAATATCCAAAATCATATCATGTATGCCATTTTTGGCATACATGATATGATCTCTAAATATTAAACCTGACACTATACGGCCTAACTATATAACACATTGAAAAGTACAGTCACATAGCGACTTTAATAACAATCATTAAAAAAAAATTTCATTTTCTTCTGCTTCTTCTTTCACATAGAAAAAACATCTGTGTTTCGGCAGTAACAGTACAGTAACCAGTGTTGCCAGGTCCACTTATTATAAGCGACTTTGGGCTTGTTGTTCTGTAAAGTCGCTTGCGAATATCGTCAGTCGTGGGTTGCGGGTTTTTTGGGCTTTTTATTTAAAGTGTGGTTGCTTATTTTGGGCTTGCTTTGCTCCGTGTATGAACTCCTCCTGATTCTCTCCCAGCTCTCCACAACTACAATAAAGCTAAAGTTTGTCCTTTTTCCTTAAAGGATCTGTCCACAAATCGTGCGCCGGGACTGCGCCGGGACTGTGCTGGCACCGAAAAGCGCAAAACAACAACAACAGCAACCAAAAAAAAAAAAACTCCACAGCTTTTTCATCTGTGAAGCTTTAACTGTCATCGGTTTGACTGTCTTAAAACAAAATGAGCCAAGGCAAACAAGTGAGCTGAAGATAGTCACTTACAGCCTGTCACACATTAGTCAGAGCTGTCGATCATCTCGGTGAACTAACTGGATCTACCTCGACTGATAAAGAAGTCAAAATGCTAAAACCAGTAACCAGAGTAATGGTTCAATGAACCCATGTGTGTTCAAAGGCCTGATGAGTTATTGTGGAGGTGCCCAGTATTCCCTTGTAATAGATGAAAGATATTTACTGTTTTCTAGCAAACTATATATATACTGTTATCAAATTACATCTCTCTTACACAGTGTCGTAGGTTTAGGTCACTGGTTGGGCTTTTTTTTTTTTGGAGAAGTCGAGTCGCTTTTTTGGGGCTTGTTTCATTAGAGCTGGTTGTTTGTTTTTCTTGCAAGATCTGGTAACACTGACAGTAACCCGGACTACTTCACTTACGTTAGACTTTCTAACTGGGCGTAAGACATCTTCATACAGTGACATTTCATATCTGAATATCTTGCCGCTGGGTAACAATTTAACTCTTAGCAATTGAATAGCTAGCACTAGCTCCTAGCGACCTAGTTTATCATGATACGCATCATTACAAGCCATGCAAATTTAAACGTAAGAAGAGGCATTGATAAAATCGTCTTGTGGTCAACTGCCGTTTAATAGACATCTGACAGATTATGTCAAGGTCTTAAAATGAAGCTTTACCTGGTCATTAGTGTTCCAACACACTGCTGCACCGCAGGTTATCTGCCCTGCCTCTACAGTTTAGTGCTCTCGGGCTGCATGCTTTGTTTTGTAAAACAGGAGGCGCCCACTCACCAATCAGAGAAAAGAGATAAATGCAGGTTGTGCTGCATTTTACTGGCCCATTTCAACCTTTTACCATTTCACCATCTCCTGACAAAACACATTTGTGAAAAAATGATATACTATTTTGAGGACTATATGATAGGATGGGCTAAGGCAAGTTTTGGATGGGCTTGAGCCCCCCCCCCCCAAAAAAGGCTAACCTCGCCACTGAGTAGTAGTGTGTAATGATAACAAATGGTAACTATTGCAGCAGCAGGTACTGAGCAGGAACATGGAGCAGAGATGATTCAGTACCTGTAGGAGGGGGTCAGGAAGAGAGAGGACAGGAGGGACCATTGCGAAATAAACATAATGTCCTGTTTTAAGCTGAGTTGATGTGTGCATGCGTGTGTGGGTGTATGGTGATGTGGCCTGGGAGGGGGATATTGTCTTTTTTATTTTTATTTTATAATGTGTAAAGCACTTTGTGCAACATTATTCTTTGTTTGACAAGTGCAATATAAATGAAGATTGGATGATTGAGTGGCAGAGTGGCGGCATAGTGTTTAGTGCTGTTGCCCCACAACAAGAAGGTTGCGGGTTCAGTTCCCGGGCCTGGGGCCTTTCTGTGCAGAGTTTGTATGTTCTCCCTTTGCTTGTGTGGGTTTCCTCTGGGTACTCCGGTTTCCTCCCACCTGTCCAGGGTATACCCACCCTCACCCAAAGTGAGCTGGGATTGGCTCCAGCACCCCTGTGACCCGGAAACGGATAAGCAGTTGAAGATGAATGAATGATTGATTGATTGAAAGCTCATAGCGGGGAGGGAAAGGGAGTGAAACCACAAACCACAGCTGTTACTTTTCCCGCAAGGCTAATATAGTGATTAACTTGAGTCCCTGCAGTCGCAGTCGCACATTAGTGACACTTTGTCTGGTCTCCCCTTTGCAGTTAGGTGGCAGGGATGAGTCAGTGAACAAGTTAACAGAGATGACGAATCATGATTCATGAGTCAGCAAGATGACTTCCGAGTTTTGTTTTGTTTTTTTCTCTCTTTATTTGTATAGCGCCAAATCATAACAAAGTTACATCAAGGCACTTTACATATAGAGCAGGTCTAGACCAAACTCTTTATAAAATTATTTAAAGAGACCCAACAGATCCCCCGATGAGCAAGCACTCGGCGACAGTGGCAAGGAAAAACTTCCTTTAAGAGGCAGAAACCTCGGGCAGAACCAGGCTCAGGGGGGGCGGCCATCTGCCTCGACTGATTGGGTTGAGAGAGGGAGAGAGAGAGAGAGAGGCACGGGGGGAGGCAAAGTTGGGTAGAGGAGGGAGAGAAAAAGAGCAGGAGGAGGGGATATTCAAACAGGTGTAGGCAGGAACATGATGCTGCATGAAGTTCATAAGAATGAAGCGGTATGGAATTCTTGAAGATGTGGGAGCAGCAGGCATTGCAGGAACATGGGATGGTGATGATTCATCACCTGCAGGATGAAGACAGGGAGAGAGAGGAGAGGAACTGGGAGAGAGGGGGGGGAGAGGAACTGGGGGAGACAGAGACTTCGGGAAAACATGGTTATTAAATGCAGTGCACGTGCTTTGAACGATTCGTTCAGGAATCACATATCACTGGCACGCAGGCGGGGCTGTGGGAGGAAACCAGAGTACCGAGTACCCAGAGGAAACCCATGCAAGCACAGGGAGAACATGCAAACTCTGCACAGAAAGGCCCCAGGCCTTGGAATTGAACCCATGAACTTGTTGCTGTGTGGCAACCACGCTAACCACTAAGCCGCCACTATGCCCCCCACAACACACACACATACAAAAAAAAAACAAAAAAAATCCAAAAACAAAGTAAATTAATACAGGAAAAGAAAGAAGAGGAGGAATGAAGAGGCAGTAATAGTACTGAACTGAGGGGGGTGCTATGCTCTTGTCATCCCAAGAGCTGCTGAGGACACATTCTGTTCCTTCTTTTGTAGTTGGTCCATGTTAGCCAAGGCTGATCCAGCATACCCACTGACATTCTTGGATAGTGTAATAGTCTTTCCAATTAATGCTGCCGTTGATTTGATTTTGATTTATTTATTTTTTGTGGTTTTTGCAAATGCACCACAACATCTGTGCATCTGCACAGCCGTATAGAGTGAGGAGAACAGCTGCTGTTGGAGGCGGATGAGTGGGGAGTGACTCTTATTGGAATTAATGCAAAGTTAATTATTCGCTAGAACGATATCTTGAAAGTGACAGCATTACTGATGTACCTGGTTTGACTCAGACCAGGATTCATTGTGAAGACTCATCAATGAAAAAGATCCATTTTTATTAGCTGAAGATGACTTATAGTATATTTTACAAGTTAATAAATTGACATTCGCAAATTATTGATGGCCAACTAATGTTATGTAACATAGCTGATGTTAATTGGGCCTGGCACATCTACACACCATGATTTAATACTGCTGATTGCATTTTCGGGTGAGCTTGTTAAAATATTTCTCTAAGAAGAAAAGGGCAACTGACGATGAAGATAACGCTATTCAAGTAACAGCGGGGTTGCTATTGAGTTGTTAAAGGACTAAATTTATCTATTTTCAGTGCTGGGACTTGATAAAAAGAATCTAATTAATTAGAGACTTTGTAATTAATCAATTGAAATTAATTCAATTTTAATCACATTCAAATATTTGACACAGGAGGAAAAAAAAATTTATTGTTTGTTTGATAAATGAATCAGTGCAGAGTTTTTATGTTCTACCCGTGCTTGCATGGGTTTCCTCCGGGTACTCTGGTTTCCTCCCACCGTCCAAAGACATGCATGTTTAGGTTAACTGGTGACTCTAAATTGCCCGTAGGTCTGAGCATGAGTGGTTGTTTGTCTCTGTCTGTCTCTGTGTGTTGGCCCTGTGATGGACTGGTGACCTGTCCAGGGTTTTTCCCCTGCCCTCGCCCAGTGTGAGCTGGGATTGCCTCCAGCACCCCCTGTAAGTGGTAGAAGATGAATGAATGAATGATAAATGAACCTTGTACCTTAAAATCTCTTCAAAAACCAGATTAACCATGTCCCAAAATATTTTTAATTTTGTACATGACCAGAAAGTTTGTGAGTGATTGGCATATTGTCTCCAATATTGCTGCTATGTGCTTAATTGCTTATTTTTAATATAGGATGCAACAAAGCAACAAAATAAATTTTTTCCAAGTTTGTTGTGTTCTGCTAATAGAATGCCAATCACTCTGTGATAGTTCAGTGTTAATTTCCAACACCCATTTTGATTTCACATATCGATGGCCAAAACACAAAAATGCACTTTTTATGGCAGATAGACGGAATAAGAGCACCCTTCCTTGTTCTTGTCATCCATAATGAAATCCACCTATATATTTTGCAGATAGAAGGTTTTTCATTTTGACCAGTGATGTAGTGTATTTATTCAATGTCTTTTTTGTAGACCTTTATACAATCTAGAGACAGTCTTTGTTGGTGCTTTTTATATGCCATCGTCAACACTTCAATAACTCCGGTACTTTCTGTTGAAGTTACTTTTTTGATTTCTGCATCATAGAAATGTCTTAGCTGTAAAAATATATGAATAAGTCCCAATTTTCCAAATGAAATTCTTGTCCCTAACGTTTTGTTAGGGACCAAACGGAAAAAGGCTTGAGGACAAAGGTATAAGAACAAGATTTTGTTTAATTAACAGAAAATGTTCAAACAAATAACAATTTAAATCATTCTGAAATATAACTCCAAAAAAGTTAAAAAAAAAAAAAAAAAAAAAAACAGGGCCCAATTTAAGAAAGTCAACTAAGCAATAAGGAAACCAAAGGCATAACTGAACAAAACAGATATGACTCACAAATGACACACTGGGGTTTCTAAACCAATGGACTAATCCTTCTTTAAACACAGGAGGGCGACTGACTACGATAACACTAACAACTACCAGTTTAACTAAACATAAATCACTGAAAAACACTATACAAAGAAACTAAGTATAACTATAACAAAACTAATGGACTTCACAATGAATCAAACTAAATAAGTTGAAAACCCTTCTCCCCTGTCTTCCTCCTGCAATGGTCTGCTCCACTTCCTGTGGGCCATCTTCACCATATATAAGCTTTCTACCAGCAACTAAGAGCAGAAGAAAATATCTTTTAGATATCAAATGAAAAATAACATGCAACTAAACTATGAAATGATTGAAAATGTGTATAGTACATATCTAACACTGGCTTAGGCTGCCGTACATTTTAAACTCTTCTTTAAGAGTGTAAATTTTACCATCATCCCCCTTTCTTTCTAGTTTTTGAAGTGTTATCAAGCATTCCCAGCCTAAACTTGGGTGTTTGAGAGGACCATACCAAATATTTCCTTTTGCCTTCCAGTTTATATCTTTTAAAAATTGCATGCCAAGTTTTTAAAGAATCTTCTATAATAGTTTTCTCCATTTTGGTCTGTGTATTCTTTCCCATCTAGCCTGGCCTGAGGGTGAGACTGATTCCAGTTGAGTTCAATATGCTTCAATCTGGTTTGGTACTCCAGAGAACACCAGTAGATAAGGTATCTCATCTCGGCAGTTTGGCAGCAGTCTTTAAGATTTGGTATGGCAAGGGTTCCTTTCTCTTTGTCAATTTGAGGTGTTCTAAACTTAACTGACATCTCACCATATTCACCAAGAATCACCATGAGTTTGGGAAATGTAGTGTTATGGTTTTGAAGAAAGTGGATAGTGTCATCCGCGAATAGTCCTATTACATGTTCATCATGTACTATATTGCTCTCCTTCAGTTGTCGGTGTTGTCTAATGATTTGTGCTAAAGGCTCTATGAATATTGCAAAAAGAGTGGGGCTTTTATTCTAGCAGTTGGGTCTCAATTAACAACAGTATGCATCTAATGAATTGAATAATAAACCCCAATCTTTCAAACACTCCGTATAGAAAAGGCCAACAGACCATCAAATGCTTTTCAGCATGAAGACTGACCAGGGGTGCACTCAGATGTTTTTTTGTTTATTCGTTCTATGACTTGTCGGGTTAGTCTGATGCTGTCCTGGTTTTGACAACCTTTGTGAACCCTGTCTGGTCTTAATTTATTAAATTGGGCAGGAGATGTTCAATTCTTCAGGAGATAACAGAAGTTAAGGGGCAGTGAACTTATCATTTTGTAATTTCCCTGTAGTGGGTAGGTCTAACCATGACAAATATTGTTTAACATTTTCTTCATCAACATATTTATGCTGTGAGTATAAAATTTCATAGTAATTTTGGAAAGTTTTATGAATATTTTTGTCTAATAGGTTATTTTATTGGTTGAGGGAGGCCTCTCTAATTTTATGAATTCTCTTTGTCATTTATCATGCCCTGAGGTGTTTTGCTAGAATTTTTGTTGCTTTGAAGCCCAATTCATAAGAGGTTTGTTTTGTAAATCTCAATTTCTTTTCCAGTTCATTGTTCAGAATCTTGTCAATCTGGGTTTTTTTTTTTGTTTGTTTGTTTGTTTTTTTGTGATCTGGTTCATCACCCCCGTTTTTGTCATTTTGTTTTTGCTCCTCTGATTTTCTCAGCATACTCTCTACTGTAATTCATCATACTACCGTTCATGAGATTAGTTACTCTATCTCTTTCATTACAGTCTCCTTGGTTAAGATACTGGCGTTAAGACTCCACAGTGTAGTTTGCTGTCTGTCATTCAGGTGAAATATTAGATAAATTATATGTGGTCTGATACGTCAGCTGTTCCTATCAACCATTCCCTCACCCACAGTGTTCATTGAGAGTGAATCTATTCTGGAATGAACCCCCCATGTAGCTGAATAGTGAGTAAAGTCTTTTTCACGTGGGTGGAGGTTCCTTCAGACATTAAACAAAACAATTTCTTTGATTAACAAGTTCAGATCTTTTGATTTATGGCAAAATATTTTCTTATTACTCTCCGGTGGTCCATATATGTTTGTGAAGGTAACTAAAACATTTATCTATCTTCCCTTTGATGATTATACACCTGCCCTCTTTATTACCCCTCTCCTTAATTGGTTCAAAATTGAGATTCAGTGTCGCCACTCCGTTTTTTCAGCTGTTTTTTTACATTAACTGAAAAAGGAGTTTAAGTACCCAAACTGCTGTTACCTTACTCCTCCTGACTGCATTACTCAGGCCATTCTGCGTTCTTTCAGCTCCCTCCACTTCTCATGTGCGCTGTTTTATGTATGGTAGGTCTGTATCTTAGTGTGTGGTTTTTGAGAATGGATCCCTGAGAAGGTTGCAGTGTTTTTGTCTCATTACCTTACCTGAAGGAACACTTTGCTGAGTGGAATGAACTTGAACTCAGTTTGATATGGATGAGAGACGGACATGTCAGATCATTTATTATTCGTCCTGTTTTCATCACTTCAGCAGTACACTGTTGCACAAATGTGTACCTTGCTGTTTGAGCCACACAGTGCCTAAGGCTAAACTTATTTGAGTTTAGTTTTAATTATATAAAATATAGAGGAGGGTCGGCATAGTTCTAATATGTATATAATTCCCTTATATTACCTGTGAATCTTAAGGAAATAAGTGATGTGCATGTTTCTTATGCATTGATGCCATTCTTCAATATGGTGTGATTACATGACATGAATAACCTGATATAAATTTATAGCTGCACAGATTATATAGCCTTAAACACAACCACGATGCCTAATCAGCACCTCTCTGAAGCTATTTCAACACAAAATGAAACCTTTGTGAAATTAGATTTTTTGCCCTGCCCTGTTGAATCAAGCTGGATTAGTTTCTGGGTTTACAATATATCATAGAGTGACACAATTTGTTGATTTACTGCAGGTAATGTTAGTCTACATCAAACTATAGAGATGTATTGAGTACAACATAGGTAAACATTCATAGTAATATTTGTAATTATGGTTAATGTTGTTCGTCTGCATGTCTGACCTTTGACCTTTCCTGTTATTACAGAGTCATTACACACGAGCCCAAGCCAACAGCCCCCGCCCCATCATGACTTCATCAGGCCCCATTCCTAAAGCTTCCCAGGTGGCCACCCAGCATCACAGCCAATCACAGCAAAACCAGCAACCAGCCAGCCAATCGCACCACTCACCTGGCTGCAGTGGACGGGAGCAGAGAGAGCAGCGCAGTTCTCGCTCTTCCAGAAGGAAGGGATCAGACAGCAGCATCCCAGAGGAGGACAAAGACAGGAGGGAGGAGACCACAGGGAGAGGTAAGGACAGTAACTACCAAATCTCTTTTGAGATTTAAAAGAAAGTAGATTTCTGCTCATTGTTATTGTTCTAAAAATTAAAATAGATAATTGAGCTGTGTTCTTGTAACTTGGCACTTATAATATCACTACAAAAGTTCTACATGAAGAGATCATGATAAGTTTCCTCTTGGATATGAGATGCTGTTTTGCTGTGATTAATTCTGATGTCCACCTTTGAGTTTTATGGGAGGTGACATGGTATGCTTCCACCATAAACAAAGGCCAACACTGAGGAAAAAATGAGAAGCTAAACCTTGAATTAGCAGAGTTTTCAAATGAGAATTTAGCTTGACCGTTTTACCAAAATTATTTCCTGCAATAGGTTATTTTCTCTGTTAGTATGAATGATGCCACTTAAGTATCAAGAAGAAAAAAAAAGATATTGGTACCTGATTCAAGTCAAGAACAAGGTGGAGAAGGCTCACCAGTAACCAGTTTCTCTTAATTTTTCCAGACTCCAAAGTCAAAGTGAAGCAAGTGGTAAACAAACGTAGAAAAGGTGAGGAAGATGAGAAGAAGGCAGGCTTAAAGAGGCTGAAGACTGATATGACTTCTGATCTGTCAGAGAGCAGTGACTCAGAAAACCCATCCAACAAGAGAATGGCCCACTCCTCATGCTCCTCGTCCTCCTCCTCATCATCATCGTCCTCCTCCTCGTCTTCTTCCTCCTCTTCAGAGCCCAGCTCTGAAAATGAACTTAAGACTCGCAGCAGTGATGTTAAATCAAGTGACAGTCCCAAAATGGAAGGAGACGAGAAGCAGCTAATGCAAGGCACCAAAATGAACAATTCCTCATCTATTATTGGTCTGATGTCCCCATGGATGGAGCTTCAAACAGCAGAAGATAGCAAGAAGGGTGTGGTTAAGGAAATGGGCAAAATGATAATGAAGGAGGTGGAGGAATTGGTGGCAGTCACACAGATCACCCGGTCTCCACGACAACAGTCTCTGATGTCTGATACCATTCAGTGCAGCATCATGGAGAGCAGCAAAAACACTGTGAAAGGTACAAACAGCTGATGCATAGACACTGTCATATATATGACCATTATGAATAAATTTGGCATTCTTAAATTTTTATTATTCTTTTTTAGCATCCTCTCGATCCCAGACCCAGACCCCGTCATCATCCCACCTCCATAACAGTAGTGTGATTGACATTACAGATGACGCCCAGGCCACAGTTCACCGTGAGAGTTCAGAGGCAGTTTCCGCACTGCTTGCCTCTCAGAAAGCCGAATCCACTTCCCTCTCACCTTACCTCCTCAACCCCTCTCCAGTCTCTTCACCTCCCATTCCACCTTCTCCTTCGCCATCAGATCCTCCCATGCAGCAAGGCATTATGGGAAGTGGCATGACAGCAGCCCGGAGCTCAAGCAGCAAAATAGAGTTTGCTCCCTCTGAGGTCATCAGGTGAGAATGGAAATCTTCAATTCAAAGAAATATTATTCAACACTAGCAGGTCAACCTCATACATGTCTAAAAGTGAGTGGCCCTCATTTATCAAACAAACATATGCCAAAATAGGTGTATGTTGATCATAAATCCATTCCCATGCGAAGCTCAGCATTTCATCAATTTGGAAGTGAGTGCAGGGTACACGCAAATCTCACACCATTCATTGCAGTCTTCTGCTTGTGTAAGCAAGATTTTGCAGTATAGTAAAATGTGTGTCAGATAATTGGATAAAACGATTTAGTTAAGATTGAGAGATTTCAAGACAGTATTATTATTGTTATTACTATTTAAATTGTCGGAATTAATTAATTAGACAATTATTTTATTGCATATTAACAGTCTTTTTTACAATTATTAATATTATTTTGAAAGTTGGATGCTCACTGGTTCTGAATACGCATACAGACAAACCATAGGTCAAAGGAGGAGTGGGATGTTGATCGGTACTGGTTTAGGATTGGCATTATCACATATGCAAGAACAGAACAGAAAAGAACTGACGGATACAGAAAAATGAACTCTTACATAGACAATTTCATTTTCAATTTCTTCCGTTATTGAATTTGTGCATAACAGTTTGATTAATCACAATTAATAACAGAAAAATCATACAATTAATCATGATTTTAAAAATGTAATCATTGTCCAGCACTATTTTTAGATAATAGTATAATTTAATGATACATCAAAGAAAACCACCTTGTTCTGTTGGTCATCCAACATCATTATTTCAATTTATGCTTCATCTTTCATAAGCTTTGATTGGATATCATATATATCATATTTGGTGAATCACACATGACATCTTGCGTAGGTGGATTTTTTCACCTGGATTTTCCCTTTTTTGTAAAATGAGGGCCATTGTGTACTTCTGTGCACCCTTTTTTTGTGTGTGTCTGAATGCTGAGTGCAGTGATGACTCCACACACAGTAGTGAGACTGCAATACCACCTTCCTTTGACTGATATGTGTATTTTGAAACTTAGAGAATGAGTGCACTTTATGTAGGGGACAGGGCTGCACTAGCTAAATTCGTTATTTTAATCATTTGTGATCTTTCCTGTAACTTTATTAGCTGCAGTCCTCTCATGTGCAGCAAAAGGATGGGTTATTACATTCAGATGCACGATCAAACTGTCTATTATATTTATATCCACAGTTGTGCCATTACTGCAAGCATGAACTGATCTAATAAGTAAAGTACATAAAACAAGCACAAAATAAGGAAATAGACAATAATGGGCCTTATAATGAAAACTATATTTATTTCCAGCCTGTAAGCTACTGTAGATAAGGTAAAGACAGGTGTATTTCATGTACCTTAAAGAGCCAGCAATAAAGCATAACTTTTTTTTTAATTTAAATACAAACTAAAGATAATCCTTTATGTTATTCTGCACATTCTTTACTTTTTTTCAGACCTGTCACATCAGCAGCTGACAACGTGGTGCTTGGAGAAAAGGACAAAACTGCCCTTTCTCATCATCATCTTCATCACCATCAACAACAGCAGCATCATCAGCCGCACACACAACAACAGCAACAGCACTACACTTCAATTCACCCTAGCATTAAAAGCCCATCTTTGGCAGATGAGTCAAGAAAACATCAACAACTAACCCCCCATAAGAGCAAAACACTTCTCCCACCTGACTTGGCCAAATCCAAAATAACCCCAAGTCCAAACCCCAATCCACCTCAGCTCGACTCCCTGAAACAGAAATCTCAGCACCCCAACAACGCTCAGAGCTACCCCTACCCCAACACAAGCCCAACTGAACTTCTCAAAGCTAAGTCCCAGCCGAGCCTGCTGGAAATCTCCAAACCTAAACCCAATACCTCCCCAGAGATCTCCAAGCATAAAATACCAAGGTACTCTGAAACTTCCCCACCTCCGACAGGCCGTTTATCTGCTAAAATAGAAACAGCAGAACCTGTGCGGTCTGGTTTCAAGCCAGTGTCGGCACGCTCTGAATCAGTTGGAGCCAGTGCAAGCAGCAGCACCAAGAGCCCTTTGATCATCGATAAAAATGAAACCTTCACTGTTTACAGGGACCCAGCACTGGTCTGCTCTGACACAGAGAACTCTGCTGCTGCAACTGTGTCTTCAAATCATGTGGCAGCCTATCTTCATCCTCACTTGCACACCCTGCATTCCACATCCCCCCACTCACCCTGCCTCACCCCTGGATCCCACACACATGCCACATCCCATCTCCTTGCTGCTCCTCACACCTCTGCCCTACCTCATCCACACCTTTTACCCCCTGGGGTACTCCCAGCTATGCCCCCTCCCACAGCATCTCTCCTCGGGGGACACCCTCGACTCGAGTCCCCTGGAGGGTTGGGTCACCTTGGTATACCTCACCCTGCAGCTGCACATCAGCAGCAGTTCCTACAGGTTTGACTCCAGATGCATTCACAGCATTACAGCCTGTACTTGTGTTGTGATTGTTATGTATAAACTAGCACCGGGGTTTGAGGTTGGGAAGCAGAGAGGGAGAGAATGTCTTACACTTCTGATTTATATAAGCTGTCATATCTAAAAGCCAAGCTAAAGCTGTCTTTATTTTCAGGGTCAGGGCCCCCATCCACCACCTCTTCTAACCCAGGCTCACAGTGGAGCAGCAGGGCTAGGCCTATACCCCATCCTCTGGCAGTACCCTAATGGAACACCAACCTCCTACCCCCCAGGACTTAACCTTCCCCCCACAGCTAAGTGGGTCCACCCCGAGAATCCTGTCACTGTAAATTCTGATGCACTCAGGAGGGTAGGTGTCTTCATATTAGCATGTTTTTTTGTGCATTTTTGAGGAGTTGTACTTATAATTGTCTTTTTAGTTAACTATCTATTTGTCTTGGAACAAAAGAAATTGTGATGTTTAGAGAATATAAACATAGCAGGACTCTTAGATCCATGGACTCAGGTCAACTAGTCCATACCAGAGTCCAGACTAAATACAGACAAACAGCATTTAGCTGTTATGCCGCAATTAAGATGAACAAACTTCCAGTGGAGATTAAATCTGCACCAATTGTTGACACTTTTAAATCCAGCTTAAAAACTTTTCTTTTCTCATGTGCTTGAAATGTGCATGAAACCACCTGCACTGTATTTTTTCATTACTTATCCAGACTGAGGTATAATCTTTTAATAATTTTAATTTAGCTCTTATCTTCTTTTTTTCAATATTTTTTTTTATCCAAAGCAGATTGATTGAATAGCCTTTGTGTATGAAATGTGCTATATAAATAAACTTGCCTTGTGAAGGATGAACAGCAAGATATGTGATGGAGATTAAAAAAATAAATAAAAAAAGACATTTAGCAGGCATTGAGAAAATTTGGCTGGGTTTTATTATATACCTTCGTAAAAATTAGGATTGATGTAATAGCATTTCACACTAATGTACTAATGTGCCAACTTAGTAAAAGTTCACAGGAAGTGATGAAAATGCAGACGTCCAACAGAATGCAGACCTAAATTCTGGCTTTCTGACCATCTATTTTTCCAAGCTATTACAAAAAGTCTTCAAAGTGCTTAGTCAGCATACACAATCAGACATAAACTGGTGTCAAGTATTTCCCATTCAGATTCATTAATTTGATTATGTTTTTGTGTGTTGTGTGTGCAGAACACAGCCAGTCCATGGTTGCACCAGGCTCCTGGTAGTGCTGGTGATGGCTTGGCTTTGCTGAGCCACCTTCCCGTTCGGCCAGCAAGTGCCGATGCCCATCGGCCCCCTATCAAGATCAATACACACACAAGCCCTCCACTGACAAAGACCAGTGTGGATGTTCATAAAGAGTGAGTAGAAAAATCAGCAATGTATAAATTTCTATTCTAAGATGATAAAATATGTCTTTAAATAAGAAAGTACAATCCAACACCCCCCAAGGGTAATTCAAACTGCCAATATGTGAGAAAAAAAGATTTTATTGACTATTGCACACCACTAGATAATGTTCAGCCCAGGTGGACTAGAATCAAGTCAGTGTGTAGATAGCCTCAGAAACATTGTGTCCAGTGTTGCCAGATCTTGCGAGAGAAACAAGCAACCAGCTCTAATGAAACAAGCCCAAAAAAAGCGACTCGACTTCTAAAATAAATACAAAAAAAAAAAAAAAAGCCCAACCAGTGACCTAAACCTACGACACTGTGTAAGAGAGATGCAATTTGATAACAGTATATATATAGTTTGCTAGAAAACAGTAAATATCTTTCATCTATTACAAGGGAATACTGGGCACCTCCCATATAACTCATCAGGTCTTTGAACATACATGGGTCAGTTGCACCGTTACTCTGGTTACTGGTTTTAGCATTTTGACTTCTTTATCAGTCGAGGTAGGTCCAGTTAGTTCACCGAGATGATCAACAGCTCTGACTGATGACAGGCTGTAAGTGGCTATCTTCAGCTCACTTGTTTGCCTTGGCTCATGTTGTTTTAAGACGATGTTTGTAAGCCTCACAGATGAAAAATCTGTGGAGTTGTTTGGGTTTTTTTGTTTTTTTTGTTTTTTTTGCTGTTGTTGTTGGTATTTTGGGTTTTTTGTTGTTTTGCGCTTTTCGGTGCCAGTGCGGTCCGGGTGCACGGTTTGTGGACAGATCCTTTAAGGAAAAAGGTAAACTGCTGCGTTTAGCCTTATCGTGGTTGTGGAGAGCTGGGGGAGAATCAGGAGGGGTTCATACACGGAGCAAAGCAAGCCCAAATAAGCAACCACACTTTAAAAAACAAGCCCAAAAACCTGCAACCCGCGACTGACGATATTTGCAAGCGACTTTACAGAACAACAAGCCCAAAGTTGCTTATAACAAGCAGACCTGGCAACACTGATTGTGTCAGTTGGACCACGAGTCATTCTTTCAGTCTGTATTTAATCTAAGCACTGAAAAGTTGAACTGAAGGAAACACCACAAGAGAAGGACAGGACACAGAATATTTGCTTTGGACAGTTTGAACAGCCTCTCATTCCTATTGTAAAGCATGATGTGCTCAGATGACAGCAAGAGAGTTAAGTTATCCCTGACTAGCAGACAAGCCCAAATCAGTTAGATGAAACTAGCTGGCACCAATCCAATATCCAGTAAGCAGTTCAGAGAGAATGTTCCTCATTTAGAATCCTGTGCTCTCCTTATGTAACCATCAGCCATGATTTGGACACCACTGAATACACAAGCACAGTCATTGTGAAAACATCATACTTAGGTAGACATAGGTAGTCTCGCTCACTAACCTAGTGAGGGAGTGTTCAATGAAAATGCTGAACAGGCAGTCATATATTGTATTCTGATTTACAACAATCAATCACTCTTTAATAGTTATTTGTTTATTTATTCATTAATCGTAGTGGGCTGAAAAAATTTACATTTGTGTTTTAACTCTGAAAATCTCCCTCTGCTCCCAAAATTTCAGTAGTTTTTGAAAAATTGAAAGGCAGAGCTCAGCTTTATAGGATGTATCAAAGTAATTTTCAATTTGTTTTATACATTAATACAATTGTTTGCAGAACAGGAAAGATTAGTTTGGAAGTGTATGGTAAAGCCTCATTAAGCTTGATCACTTTCAAAATGTTGGACTTTTCTGTTTGCAGAGATGTGGATAAGAAAGGCTTTGTAGACCCCATCAGGACTTTGACATTGGCCCAGCTAAAACAGGAGCAGACAGACAGGAGTCGCACACCTACAGGGAAGGATGTCCACTTACACCGCCTCTACCTAGACCCCCTCAGCAAGGCTCGTCTGGCAAATACACAGGTACATTGTAGTTTGATATTATCATCAACCTCATTATTCTCCTTACCAGTAGCAGCTCTGTTATAATCACTAAACTTGATATTACACAGCATTTTAGGAAGCTTAACTACAAATACTTTTACACGATGTGTAAGGTGTGTGAAGTTCATCCAATCACCAATTTTAAGTCTTAAAATGTAACAAATATATATTATTTCAAGTTTCAAAATTATATAAACATTAAAAGGAATAATAATAACAACATCTGCATGAACTAGATTCAATTCAGAAATCATTATTGTGTCTAGTGTACTATTATATTAATATCAGAATTTATCTACTCTCTCTTTTGAGAATTGTTCATTAGTCTTTGGAGTTGTATGTGTTGACAGTGATGCCTCCCTTTTAATTGAAGGACTTTCAACTTCAAACTTCATAACTTACTTTCCTTTAAATATGTCAGCAGTCCTGCAATCTTGTTTTTTTTTTGTTGTTCTTGTTGTTTTTTGTTTGTTTGTTTGTTTTTTCAATTAGAAAATAACTCCTAAACAGAGTTTGCATTTTCTTTCCCAGGATGCAGTTCTGGCAGTTGATCGAGCCAATAAATACAAAGAGGAGAATCGTCAAATCCTAAAGGAGAGCATTGAAGTGGCTCCATTCACTGCGAAGATCCAGCGTTCCAGTGCCTCTGGGATGGACAGGGACCGAAGCAGAGATTCTGCTTACCCTGTCCGGATACCAGCTCTCACCTCACCCAGCCCCAAGGCCAACCTCACCCACCCCCATGTCATCCAATCAGAAAAAAGCAATTACTTCACCACGCTGTCCAACAGTGTGGTGAATGAGCCTCCAAGACTGTACTCTTCCAAGGAACTCAGCTCTTACTTTGAGAAAGCATCTGCTGGAGCTCCAAGCGTTGTAGCTAGTATTGGGGCAGCTGTGCCAAACCAGGCAGCTCTGTCCTTGGGCAGTCACAGCTCCAAAAACTCCCTCTCCAAGCCCCCTCCTCTTATAAAGCATCAACCAGAGGGAGGAGAAGGTTTAGCAGGAAAAATCACTGAGCAACTCAGCCAGCAGGTGACACTAGTCCAACAGCAACATCAGCACCACACAGGTCTGGAGAGGATAGAACACCGCAGCCCTGCCATTTCTGCTCCTTCCTGCTCTACATCCTCCCCTTCCTCTATAGCCTCCAACCACCATCACCACCACCACCAACAGCAGCAGCAACACCAGCTCAGGGCAATGCCATCTCTCCACCGAGCGCCTGTCTTCCACCCTCCCACACAACACGCGCTGGAACGAAAAGAAGCAGCAGAGCGAGAGAAAGAGAGGGAGAAGGAGAGGGAAAAAGAAAGGGAGCGAGCAGGTTATGGTGGACGTCTGTCTCCTCCAACCCTCACACCCATCCAGCCAGTTACCTTAGCGGCAGCTGGTAGCAAAACATCAGCAGAGCAGCAGAAACCTCCAACGCTGTTGCCCGAACTCAGGGACGTCAAAGGTCATGGAAATGCTGCCACCATCACTTCTGTGGCCTCTGCCATCAGTGGGGAGATTATAACCTCGTCAGTAGATAGGTGGAGAGGTGGAGAGATCATTCAGGAAAGAGGAGGAGTGTACTCTGGTGAGAAAGGAGTGTCAAGAAGCAAGCCCCAAGCTGCAATGGCATCAGTCATTGTGCGTCCATCCACAGCCATCAAATATGATAGTCCTGTTGGTGCTTACAAATCTGGTGCTATGATCCATCAGGATCTCTCCCAGGGGAGGATTTACTCATCCAAGCTTCAGGAGGAATGTCTGAGGCTAGGGGAGAGTCTTAAAGAGCCTTTAGCGGGCAGGGTTATCCAACTTAACTCAAACATGGATGACATGTGCGGCCAGTACAAAAAGACGTCCATGTGTGGCTTGCAGGGAGCTGTCGGAGCCACTACCATTAACTCAATATGCAGGACTGCTGGGTCAGCTCCTTCAGCCTTTGGTGTGCAGAGTAAATGTGAGACCGCCTCTCATGAGTTGGGTTTCTCAGTTCCTGCTCGGAGCGACATTATAGCTCATAAAACTGGCATTGGTTGCTGGTTGCTGGGTCACTCAGGACCAGGAGAGCACCCAGAGGGTTTTGGCACACCAACTACATCTCCAGGGGAGTCACTGCTTCCTCCTAGTCCAGCAGGGACTCCCCAACCCAATCTAAGCCTCATCCCAACACCTATATCCATTTCTGGCCCTAGTCCACCTTTCCCCTCATCCTTTGTCCATCTCAAGAAGCACAAAGCTGCTTTAGCTGCAGCTCAGTCAAGAAGCAATTTCTCCACAGCTCCCACATCCATCACAACTGGAAACTCGTTGCTTCCTGGGGATTCAGTTGACAAAACCCCCACTCAAAGCTCCCCGCCCCCGTCCTCCTGTTGCCAAGTCTCAGTATCATCGGGTGACAGCAGTAGCAGCAGCTCAGTAAGTGCGAGCACAACCCCAGGCAAGTCCAGTCCTCTGCCTAATGGTCAGTCCTCAGGGTCAGCCTCAACAAGCGGTGGGCAGCTCAGTAACTACCACAAGCTGAAGAAAGCCTGGTTAACCCGCCACTCAGAGGAAGACAGGAATACAACTGCTACAACAAATTCCACCAGTACTAAACTAGAGAAAGTGTCCAGCACCACCACCAGCATCACTAACACAAATAACACTGCAGTCATGTCAGAAATGATTAAACCCTGCACAGTCAATCTCAGTGCATCCACCTCCAGTGAAGTGGAACTGAATAAGGACAGTGGAAGCAAAGGTGACAGACAGTCAGAGGAGAAGATGGGGGGTGCAACAGGATGCGTGGAGGAAAGGAAATCAATTCCTTCATCAAGGCGAGGGAACAAACGATCATATGAATCTGCTTCAGAGAGTGGAGGAGATGAGTCAGACACCAGTGAAAGCAAAATGGAGGGGCGGGCCAAACGTCAGCCTAAACCAACATACAAGAAGAAACAGAATGACATGGCCAAGAAGAAAGGTGAAAATGAAAAGGAAGAAGATGATGTGAAGCCAAACGGCATCTTCAGATCAGCCCGAGAGAAGACCAAACTCAAACTCGCCAGCAGTAGTAAGTTTTTTAAAAATATTTATCAGAAAGATATACTGCAGCGCATTTAAAACATTAGTGACTTAAAGGATGAGGTGGGTGCTATTCTGTACTTTGGTTGTTTTCGACAAATCTCTTGGGTAAAACTCAAGCCAACAATGTGCTGCTGTCTCTCAGTGTCTCCCTGGCTTGTTGTCTGTGGCTTCTAACCTACTGACTCCTAAAGCAGCTTATTGTGCTTACTGTACTTTTTTGCAAATAACTCAAATATGAGGATTGCCTTTGTTGGGTACTATTTTGAGTGGCAAATTACAACAAGTGCTACAGTGTGGCTCACTATCCTCTTTTTAATATTTTTTTGTAAACACTGGAGCTGTGTGGCTGACAGGAATAAGATATAATAATTTTATATACATGGCTCTGTATATTAGATGTGATAGTAACAAGAATGTATAACATCACCAGGCTTTAACAGCTGTGGTTAATGCAGGGGTCAATTGTGGGGCTATTTATTTAGATCAACCACCTCTCTCTCATCTACCCAATGACTAACGTTTGAGGCAATCAATTTATATTTATTGCTTGAGAAGCCAGGCAGACATCCAATAAAACTGTTACATTGTCCTTCAATTACTCTACCTTTCAAAATTTCAGACCGAAATAGACAGCTACTGTAATATCATTTTATTTTATAGTGACCTCCTACTTAATGGAGGATGAAACTGTTGGAATGTCGGTTGAGAGTTCAGTTAACTGGTTAGCTAAATCAGAGAGGTTTGGGAAAACCAAATTCAAAGCTTATTAAAACTTTTGTGCCTGGAAATTTAAAAGTAAGACAAATTTATAAACTATTATACATATACTATTTGGTCCACCAATAGAAAGACACAACATGGAATTTCGCTTGATAAGGCCCATCTTCCATACTTTGGAGTATTTAACAGACTGTTTGATCACTGATAATATAAGGTAGACACTGTTAATGAGTTAATGATATGCACTCTTCTTAGATGGGATTCCCCGCTCTGTACTGAAGGACTGGAGGAAGGTCAAGAAGCTGAAGCAAACAGGGGAGTCTTTCCTGCAAGATGACTCATGTTCAGAAATTGGACCCAACCTGCAAAAGTGCCGTGAGTGCAGGGTGGTCCGCAGCAAAAAGGGAGAAGAGCAGGCACATTCCCCTGTCTTCTGTCGCTTCTACTATTTCAGACGGTAATGTTCTAACCTATTACACATTTGTTTTCCTTCCCCTATGTTTCCTTTTTCCATTCCTTCGGTGGCATCCATCCACCTAACATACTTTCTTGTTTAAGATCCCCCTATGATGCAATGGCACAAATATATCTTCACTCCACTTTTCTATAAAGGGAGTAAGCCCTTGGTTTAAGAGGTTGCATTTGTAGAGGGAAAAGCAGACAGGAGAGCGGCTCTACCTACAACACATATTATTAATCTTGTGCAGTATGTCCTGCCTCCGTCTGTTTCTCTCTTTTGCATAAACACATGCCATGGACAGCAGCTGTAGACAGGGTCTAACAAGGTAAATCTTCTAAAGAGGATTTTCTGCTCGATAATCTTTTCCTCACTAATTCACTGAAGAACTGCCACTACTGCAATCCGCCACTACCCGTACACTTTGCATCTCCACTTGTCATTCATATTCTTTCACCTTATTGCACCTTCTTCCTGTTGGACTCGGGGGATTGGGATTTCATGATAATTGATGAATGGCTCTCTGAGGGCACCAAGGACAGAGGCGGTTTCACAGAAAAAAGGCTCATTGGGAAAAAAAAACAAAAAACAACCATTGTGCCACTGATATACTGAGTCACTCTGTTTCTCTGTGTGACACCATAGAATTGAATATACCTTACTATTTTTGTGTTATGTACTAATAAGGATGTGTCATTCATAATAACATCTTTACAGTGCATAGCATAAATGAGTACACCCCAACCAAGAAAACCGTCTCCCTTCAGAATGAATACTTTCCATGGGACCCTGTATAGAAAAGTACTCACGCAAATCTCATTTGGTTTTAAATTAGATCAGTCTAACAAAATCATTTCAAGTCATGGCGCAAAATGAGTACATCCCAACGGATGTGTTAGCAGCAGAAACTAATAAAATTCTAACAAACAGGAATTCTCCAACAGATGACTCTAATTAATCATCACGCAGCTGGCCACATGACTGACAGTTAAGGGTTGTATTTAAGAGAGAATATACTACAATTCAATGCTTACAAAAATTTAACCAATTTGAAGATGAATATTTTGAAGAAAACAAATTATTTCTTGATGCAAAAAATGCAGGGTTGCAAGAAAATTAATAAACCTTTAGAAATAAGATATAATACAGTAGCAAAGTTGAAAAACATTTACCACCAAAGCCACCCACAGTAGTTAACACCTCAACATGACCATTTTATGATTGGACGAGTTGAAAGTGACATGCAACATCACAGCTAGCTAGAACATTAGAAAGTCAACTTGACATCCCTGTGACACAATACCACAAGCATTGCAGAGCAGTGGCATGGATCTCATCTAGAAAAAAGCCAGTGCTGAGGCCCATGCAGAAAAATCTCAAGCATTTACCAGGGCCCATGTTGACAAATGGGAAGGCTTTTGGGGACTTTAGCAAGTGTAAATGAGTTGTATATCATAAATGGTATAATAAATTAACAGATACTACGAGATACTGAAGGAGATGATGCCACCATCACTCCATGCCCAGGTCACCGGGAACTCTTTCAACATGATAACAACCCAAAACATTCATTTAAGGCCACTGAGGAAGAACAGGGTGAAAGTGATTCAGTGACCATATCACCAGACCTCAACCCAATAGGACACTTGTGGGGATTTCTCAAAAGTCTCCTTTTTACTTAGAAAATAAAATAAAAATTTGTGTGCTGCTGCCCTGACCGTTGTGTATGTATTAAAACGTGATATTTACGCTTTTGTCAGACAGAGCACAATGTTTTAGGTTCCACGTCTTCTGAGTGTTGATTTAAACGTAAACCCCAGCTCTTTTAGCAAATGATACCAACTGCCACAGTGTTTATCAAAGATTTTCTAATTAAGCACCAGTGTGAGGTCATTCCAAGTCCAACTGCAAATTAGACAGCATGCAGCCGGGTGTGCTGTGTGTAAAAGAGGCTTTCAGTTTTCTCCATCATGTTGTATAGGTCTTAAAATGTATTTCATGTTTCCACAGTAATGCTCAAGATTTCCCTTAATATTGTCACGCTGCACGAATATTAATAGGAACTAGAAAAAGAGATCACAGTTCTCCTGTTATCTTCTCCTCTTTGGCCCCCAGTAAAATTATGAATAGAATTTAAAATCTTTCTCCTGACATACAAAGCTCTTAATGACCAAACACCATCATATCTCAAGAGAGCTCATACTTCCTTATTGTCCCATTAGGTCACTTCGCTCTCTGGTTGTAGGTTTACTTGTGGTTCCTTAAGTCTCCAAGAGTAAATTGGGAAGCAGATCTTTCAGCTTTCAGGCTCCTCTTCTACGGAACCAACTCTCAGTATCTCTGTCAAATTTCCACTCTGTTGCAGCTTTCAAGATCAGGCTTAAAACCTTCCTTTATGACAAAGTGTACAGTTAAAGATTTAAAGTTTAATTACTCTTTTTCTTTTTGTTGTGCTGCTATAGGCCTACACTGCTGGGGGTTGCACTGAGCACCTCTCTCTCTCTCCGCTTGGTCTAGCCCTGCTCTATGTGTAAAGTGCCTTGATGTAACTTTGTTATGATTTGGTGCTATGTAAATAAATTTGATTTGTTTGATTCATTACTATTATAAGCGGGTGCTGATGACCGGTTTCCTACAATCCAGGCTTTCCTATAGTAAGAATGGAGTCATTCGGATGGATGGTTTCTCTACTCCAGACCAGTTTGATGATGAAGCCCTGGCACTTTGGGCCCCTGGGGCAATGGAGAGCCAGCTGGACCAAACTACAGCCAAATATATCCTCAATTTCATAGGAGACAAGTTCTGTCAGATGGTTGTGACTGAGAATACTGCAGCAACCTGGGTCAAGAAGGAGGGTAAGTTGCTTTAATAAGGGAAGACATTTTAACCAGCTTAACCCTTCTAGTTCTTTTAAATTCAACCTGTTCTGTGTGTTTCAGTTAAACTGGCATGGAAGCGAGCAGTAAGGGGGGTGAGGGAGATGTGTGATGCCTGTGAGGCAACACTCTTTAATATCCATTGGGTCTGTCAGAAATGTGGCTTTGTTGTCTGCCTTGACTGCTACAAGGCCAAGGAGAGGAGGAGCTCCAAAGGTCAGTATTCTTTTTGGCTGGCCATTTACGCATCTAGAAGAGCTGAATTAAGAAATTCTTGGTACACACACATATCAAAATCAAGCTGACTAGTACCACTCTGGCATGCATTAAACCCGACACTAAAGATCTCAGTCTCAGGGTCATATGGTATGGTTGGGTTTCTAGTCAAACCCAGGTGACAAGTTCCTTCTCTCATATATTTGCACCAACAGACGTGTTTCTTTTTGTTTGATTAGATAAAGAACTCTACAGCTGGCTGAAGTGTGTGAAAGGCCAACCCCACGATCACAAACACCTGATGCCAACGCAGATCATACCTGGCACGGGTACGCTGCAAGTTGCTGTCCCCTTCCACATCTGCATTTTAGTCCTCTTTCTCTTAGCTGCTCATGCATACACTTAATTACTGTATAGCTGATGTAGAGAGTAATAGTTATATTTGGGAATTTAAGTGCTGAATAACAAAAATAACAAATTAATTAAAATTTTTGTCATCTGTTTTGTTTAATGAGCTCAGCCTAGTCAACTTTTTTTCTCAGTAATGCAATAACAGTCCATCAATGATGTTCAGTTTTGATTTAAGTCTTTTTTTCCCTGAAACATTAACCCTCTGGTGCATCTTACTGATTTTTCAGTGTTGACTGATTTGGTGACCTCCATGCATGCACTGAGAGACAGACACATCATCAAATCCCACTGTGCCTGCACCAACAAGCAAAACCTGCTCTCCAAAATACCAGTCACCAATGGAGTCTCACAGGTACTACAATCCAGTAAATTAATTACCTAACTACCTAATATCTTGTACATGGTGCTAGGACAGCTAATTATTGTCTCTTTACTCAATACAGGATCTTACTTTTACCCCTTAAATGTTTTCTCACTTTAAGAAAGTATGAATCTCCTATTTAAAATAACTTTTTTAACCTCTTTTTCTTTTATTAAGAGTTATAAAGTTATAAAGTGTTGAAAGTTTTATACGGAATTCCACCTCTCTGTGGCAGGTTCTGCAGAATGTCCTGAATCACAGTAACAAAATGTCTCTAGTGAAAGCTGAGCCAGGGTCTCAGCAGAACTGTGATCCAGGAGGAATCAAGGCAGAGACTAACGGAGGAGGAGTTGGAGGAAGCAGCCCAGGCAGTGATGGTGGGAGTGCTGCCGTCACCCCACCAGAGTCTCAGTCACCTCTGCACTTCTTGGCCGACCTAGCAGAACAGAAATCCAGGGAAGAAAAGAAAGGTGGGGGGAAGATGACAGAATCACTATGTGTTTAATTTTCCATTCTTATTTCTTTTCCAGAAATTTGTCTGACCGTGTCATCCATTCCTCTTTGCCCCTATTCTTCTCTCTCACAGAGAACAAAGAGTCACTGTTGCTGACTAAGTCACTGAAAGAAGAAAAGGAGGGAGAAAGCTTGGAAGTCCTTCAGCAGTGTAAAACCACCTCACTGGTAGCTAACAATACGGAGCAGGGCTCCACGCTAAGAGATCTGCTCACCACCACGGCAGGGAAACTAAAGCTGGGCTCTACTGATGCTGGAATTGCCTTTGCTCCAGTCTACTCTACTGCTTCACAGGTACATAGATGCATTTATGATGTAAGCAAGATTTAAACATGGATTCGCTTGGAATTGCCGATTAGTCCTTGTTTCATTTGTCTGACTGCCCATGGGAAGCATGTTAAAATATATATGTATAAATATGTTTAAACTAGAATTATATAATGTTTATCCCACAAGGTCAAAAAATCACCAGTTGTTTAATCTAGTCCTTAATACATGTTTTAAGAGTCAAGCTTATATTTTACAATAGAATATTTCTTTCTTTTTTTCTTGAAAGACTGGAAAGGGTGGACGGACCATGCCCAATATCCTTGATGATATCATCGCTTCAGTAGTTGAGAATAAAATCCCTGCCAGCCGCCAGAGCATCACTACCAAGCTGTCAATCAAGCAAGAGCCTGTTTCCACAGGTGGTATCAACATCAATGATATCAACACTGTTACTGAGGATACCAAACCAGACAGGAAAAAGTCAGTGCCTGTCACCACAGCTGTGCAAGAGGAATCAACCAGTCAATACCCAGACATTCCCCATTGCTGGTTAAACAACAGAAGGCTACTGTGGCTCAAAGATCACCGTAACCAGAACAACTGGAAGCTATTCAGAGACTGCTGGAAACAAGGACAAGTACATATCTATCTTACCAACACTAACAGCATTAATAATCGCAACACAGCTGTGGTAATTGTTGATAGTGCATTTATCACTGATAATGACTGCCATATGTGTTTGTGCAGCCTGTTTTGGTGTCAGGGATCCACAAGCGACTTAATGCCAGTCTGTGGAAGGCGGACTCCTTCAATCAGGAGTTTGCAGACCACCAAGGAGACCTCCTCAACTGTAAAGACCAGGTGGTATCCAACTCTGGGATCAAGGAGTTCTGGGATGGATTTGAGGACATCACCAGTGAGCCTTTTTTTAATTATTTGAATAATTGGATAGCTGCCATTGAAACAGCAGTGTCATTGTTGAACTATCTTTGATCTGTGTGACTCAAGTCTTCATATCTGTTCAGAGCGGCCCAAGTCCAAGGATGGAGAACCTATGGTCTACAGACTCAAGGACTGGCCATCTGGAGAGGAGTTCATGGCCCTCATGCCTTCAAGGTGAACATACATATTTGATTACTATAATGTGTTCACTCCAAGTGACAGCCAATGTATTTCACCAGCAAACAGCAAAAGAATGTAAACGACACAAGAGCGATTGTTAGTTTGATCTAAATGAGAGTTTTTTCTGCAGATATGATGACTTGATGAAAAACTTGCCCCTGCCAGAGTACTCTGATCCAGAGGGCAACCTAAATCTGGCCTCCCATCTGCCATCTTTCTTCGTCAGGCCAGACCTGGGGCCAAGACTTTGCTGTGCCTATGGTGAGAGGGAAACTAATCACAGCAGTGATTTAATGTTATCTGCCACATAATTTCATTGGATTGCTTGTTCTGAAACTACTTAGAGGAAATAAATTATTTGTGAGCCTCTGTGAATTTTTATAGTTTCCACTGATGTAAATAGAATCCCTCTCCGTCCTCTTATAGGTGTGGCTGCATCTCAGGACCAGGACTTTGGAACTGCCAACCTTCATGTGGAAGTGTCAGATGTTGTGTCTGTGCTGGTCTATGTTGGAGTAGCCAAAGGCAATGGAGTCCTGTCCAAAACTGGTAAGACTGAATTCTGTCAAATAATAATCCTAAAAAATGGTACAACTCATGAAACTGCTGTTATGAATGGAGTTAGTGGTGCATGCTACAACCTTAGTATGTAAGGGACAGGCACGCGCAGGGAGAACATATAAACTCCACACAGAGAAAACCCCAGGCCAAGGGTTCATTCCCAGGCCCTGCTGTGAGGTAACAGTGCTAGCCACCACCTTCCTGCCTTTATGTTATAAAATTAAAAATGCAGCCTTGAAAAATAATCATGTGTGTGTCTGTTTTTGCAAGGCGTGTTGAAGCGCCTGGAGGAGGAGGACCTAGATGAGGGAGTCCGGAGGAGGCTAAAAGACTCCAGTGAGACACCAGGGGCACTGTGGCACATCTACCTCAACAGGGACTTGGACAAAGTCCGAGAGTTCTTGCACAAGGTCAGCACCTCCATTAAATATATTGACCAACTACTACAGGTTTTGAAAAATGTAGTGAATTTACCTATATGTATTGATGAAACACTCCCCCACCCCTCACCCACCAACCAGCTCTGTAAGGAGCAGGGATTGGAGATGTCGCAGGACCAGGACCCAATGAGAGAGCAGGGCTGGTATTTGAGCAGGAAGCAGCGCCAGCGGCTGCTGGACGACCATGGAGTTCAAGGCTGGACTGTAGTTCAGTTCCTGGGAGACTCTGTCCTTATACCAGCAGGAGCCATGCACCAGGTAATGTATTGTACACAGACACACAGGTCAGCTCAGATGGTGAAAATGTTTCCTCTGCCGCACAATTTGATGTGCAGTGGCTGGCTGCTTTTATTTTGCAACAAAATGAATGCAAGCTCTCCACAGGGAAGTGAAATAACTCTGGTGATATTCTCCATTTATTTAACTGTCAACAGTGACTTTGTCACTGGGGGTCAGAAAATGGTAAATTAACAAATTTTTGGCTTTGATCATTGACACATAGGACATAAGAAAGGATAGTATGATAACGCCACACTTAGAAAGTCATTTTATATTTTATAGGATGTATACTGAATGAACATTTCCTGCCAACTACAAATTAGTTTATGTAAATGAATGTGCCATTGTACCAAGTTTTCATTATATTCTCTAGAATGTTAATTTAGATTGCTGTTGATCATCAGTTGTGACCCGATCCTTTCACAGATCCAGAAAATAACAGCATCAAATCACACTTCTCACAACATCTCCACACCCTTCTCCTTTTTGTCCGTCAGGTCCAGAACCTCCACAGCTGTGTGCAGGTCATAAATGACTTTGTGTCCCCAGAGCATGTGGCAAACTCCTTTCACCTAACCCAGGAGCTCCGGCCCAGTAAAGAAGAGGTCAACTATGAGGATAAACTACAGGTGATAGACCTGAGCTCAGTCTTACTGTCAACAACATCAACATTACATCATCTTTTCTGCCTTATTTGACCAGTTAAGATCTTTGTGAGAGTCATATTAAAATTTTTATTAATTTAGCTGTCTGAACTGGCCGAGTACTTTTGCAATCAAAGTAAGTGATATCACATTTGTCCTTGTAGCTTTGCGAGTCATCCTCTGTCTTCTGTCTGTTCTCAAGGAGTGTCTATGTAGGTTCTCATCCAGGTCATGGTAGTTTTAAGTCCTCCAGACAAATAAACTGGACTTCTTGTAAGCTCTGGAAGATGTTTCACCTTATCAGAAAGGCATCTTCAGTTCTAAAAGCTGATGGGGAGTCATTTAACATCTGGTGTGTTTTAGCACCTTGGAGGCAGTCCTGAGAATCATTGACCCACCCTGCCATCATGTGATATGTGCTGTGCTCCGTCAGAGCACAGCATACAGTTATAGCCAAAAAAATATTGGCTACCCTTACGCTTCGGTCAGATAATGCACCACTTCTCCCAGAACATCACTGCAATTACAAATGCTGTGGTTTTCACATGTTTATGAGTGGCTGAGTACTTGACAGTGTGAGAGCCCTACTGAATCTGTAGGTTGTTTTTTTTTTACGCCTTTCTGGCGCAAAGTTCTATGTTTTATTTGTGAAATGCACTTTGCAAATGCCTCAACGGCCCCACCATGAAAATGAAGAAAGTCTAGAGTCTCAATCCAGACTACTGTAGACAAATCAAAACTGGTACACATAAGTATAATGGCCAGACAGACTAAAGAAGTCGAGAGGGGGGGTATACCCTAAATCCATTTTCATTTAATGTTTCGGTTTTTATGCCATTTTCAATATTTCCACACTTTGTACTTTAAAGAACTCCTTTTAAAGCTTTTATCAAAATGATTTTTCATTGCAGTACCATCTCAAGACCTTGAAGATGAAAAGTTATCCAAATATATTTTTATCCATTATACATGCAGGGTGTGGCGATGGCACCAATTTTCATGTGCCGTAAAACAGGAAGTCCTTGTAACTCAAACATACTTTGTTCAAAACTCAAAAACTTCAAACTACACTCAGTGGTTCAGTTCTGGTGAAACATTTTACATTTGATGCATTCCAGAAAAGCCACCTTGAAAACTAGGAAAATTCAGCCACTCGCTCCAGACTGACTTAGCAGAAAAAAATCTGTACACATGGCCAGATGCACTAAAAAATCTCCATACACTATCTCAAAAAGGTAGTCAGACATTTTGATTCATATGTGCCAGTTTGGCGCGATTTCCACCAGTTTCGTGACTCACACTTTAACAAACTGTCAAAAGTTTCAATCTAAATGACTTCACATTCACTCAGTATACCCCCGCTATACCTGCTTGGCATGATGGTGAAGCCAATGTCTAGATTTTCACCATGAAACAGAAACTCCTTAAAACTCCAATGTGCATTTTCCAATCTCCCAAAATTTCCCAAAAATATTATCACTCCTGCCTGTCAATGTGTCAATATTGAGTCACCATCATCTGATTTACAGGATATTTACAGGGTATGTACATGACATATAATTGGTGGGTGTTTGTCGCAAACCTCAGTGAAATGTTTTAAGATGTAAAATGATTGGGTGGGGGTGAAATCTAGAGGGCTCCAGGTTGCAAAGGTGTGCTTGGGCCAGTAAATCACTGCTTGAAGTTTTAATTTGATTCTTTGTTTGTTTGCTTTTCCATAAAGTAACACAAAAAAGCAGAGCAAAAACACAAATTTGATCTTGTGCCACACAAAACTCCAAAAATGAACTGGGCAAAATTATTGGCACCCTCAAACTAATATTTGGTGGCACGTTCTTTAGAATGGATAAATGAAATAAATGGCTTCATTTAACCAGGAATTAGTTTCTCACAACTCTCTACCTGAATTTGGACCAGTGCTCTTTTAAGAACTGATACAAGTCCTTCACATTGGCAGAGTCCCTTCTTCCAAGTACTGTTTTTAGATCTTTTTACAGGTGTTCATTGGAATTCAGGTCTGACTCAGTGTTTGCCATCTCCAGCACTTTGGAATTTATGTATGAAATTTTCATCCTTTAAAAATCACTAAAGTGTGTAAATGAACTGTATAAAATGTCTTCACAAATTGATATGAAACTAAAATGGGTCTTCACTTGCCTTTGTGGCACCAACAGAGCTAATGTGACCAATGGAAATTGATGCATCAACAAGGTTTCTTACAAATTAACAAATTTTCTGTATCAAAGAAGTTGCTGAAACTTCATTCATTTAAAAAAAACTTGGAAGATATTAGTTGAACTGAAAGTGTAAAACAAACTCTACACAGTATGTACAGGACAGAAGATGATAGCCTTTAAATCCTGTCGATGTTCACCTGAGCATCTGATTGTGATGCAAAGCTCTTGGAAATTTCATATAATGAGCATAAATGCTGATTCTCTCGTACATATGTATTGGTCCTTTACATATTTGTGACAAAATTTTAGGTTTAATATATTTATTTTATATTTTCTGCTAACTCTTTTCTTTTTTCTACCTCATCTTACTATCCTAGTTATTCCTTGCTGTAACATGCAAATTTCACAACTAAGCCACTAATAAAGGATTATTTTATAATTTGTAGTTCAGAGTCTGTTCCAGCAGAAAAAGTCAAATTACTGTTGAAACATTTTTCTCTTTTCTTCCTTAGGTGAAGAACATCCTGTACCACTGTGTGAAAGAGGCGGTAACCTCCCTCAAGAGGAGCAGCTCTGAGGAGTACAATGAGGAGGAAAACTCATGACACCCCTTCACTTACACCCTCCAGAGAGGGCCATGACTCCCATTACTACATGCCCTCACCACAACCTCTACCTTACGTGGAGAGCTGCATAACATAGGTGGTTGGGATCAGAGCTGGTCATGTGACCTGAGAATAACACATCCAGGTGACCAGACAGATGCTCGGCCACCTCCATCATCTCCCCAAACCTTCAGTGCCAAGAGGAGACAAACACAAGACCAGAGGTTTGCTGAACAGAAAGGGATAAACCCTCGACTGGTGCCTCAGTGTTTCATACAGAACAGAGGGAGCCTTATTGAAGCCACTACAGACCTCCACTGAAACAGGACTGAACTCTTCTGTGTAATTGATGGTGCCTCCTGCAGAGCTCCAGTTTCCATGAAGACTCAGACTGTCAATATTGTCAATAAGCAGCAGTACACAAGTCTGATGGCAGCAGTGCTGCTGCTCTCTCACTGTAATCTGTTGTGGATTACAAAGGCCAGGATCTTTAATCCCTGTCTGTAGCAGCAGCCCACATAATGTCTTGAACAAAAGATTTCCCTGATCACAACAGCATCACCAGCAGCAAGCCACATAGGAGCAAAACTGTCATCTCCGATGCTTCAAAAATAAAAAAAAAGGGTTTTGAGTCTGAAAAATGCAAATAGATCTCAGATGTTTCAGTCAGGAGTCTGCTGCTCCCACATTTTTTTTCCTTCTGTAATTTGTCTGTTCTTGTCCTTTTTTTCTATATCAGTCTGTCTGTCTGTTGCTGTTTTGTTCTTAATTTTCATATGAAGCTTGTTTTATTTCCTCTGTGAAGATGTATTTATTTAATAGCTCTGTCATAATGCGGTGTTATTGAGACATAAAAGCATTCATGTAAATGTGACTTGTACAGTTAGTTTTTTTTTCTTTGCTATGTCGTTTTCAGTTGTGACACGGCACTACTGTGATGGAGGACACACACATACAGACACACACACACAGACATACAAACACACGCGCGCACACACACACACACACACACACACCAGCTAATGCCTGTAACTTTGGGAAATGTTAATGCTCTACAGTCCTCATGCCATAAAAGCAATTTTTGAAAATGAACTGCCAAACTATTGTAAAGACTGTAAAGTTGTATTATGTAAAGAAAAAACAAAACTACACACAGCATTTTATGAAAAAGTATTCTCTGTAAAATGGAGACATTTACAAAAAAAGATGTAATTTATTTAACAAAATAATTGTCCTGTTTTTTGTTTTGTTAAGATTTACTATGGTGAAACTTTGAAGTTAAAAGATAAAATAACTGTAATGTGTACATATATACTTTCACTGAGGTATTTTTTTAAAACATGGCTTGCTTCAATTTCAAATTTTAAAGTGCAAGTGTTACATGCTTTGTACATTGAATTTCAAAGGGTTTTACATTTTCCATTAAAATGGATTTATCAAAATTTTGGTGTTGTGTTTTTGATGCTAAGGTTCAGCTAGAATTCACTCTCTAGAGTGCAAAGAGAATCATAAATCACTGGGTCTTAACATAAGTTTGCAACGTCTGTTTTATTATAAGTTTATTGCAGACTGTAAAATGTCACCAAATTACACAAATCTAGTTACAATTCAAAACCAAATCTAATCAAATCAGATTTATTTATACAGTGCCAAATCATAACGATCATACATCAAGGCACTTTACATATAGAGCAGGTCTAGACCAAACTCTGAAATTATTGATATCCGTTTTTTTTGTGGTTAAGTCTTCGTACTTTTATTTGTCTCAAATTAGGTAGAAACACACATTCTACAGAGCAATAAAAAAATTGTTAAAATTAGGAAATTGTGTCTGATTTTTCAGATTTTGGCTGTCACGTGATTGACTATCAATATATTTCAAGGAAGAGAAAAACACATGAGGCCCCAGCAGCCTCATGGAGACAAACTAATTAAAATTTTTTGGAAACATTGTACAGGCACTAGTTGTTGACCTGGCTGTGTCTGACCACTACTGCGTGTATTTTAACATTACCAGTTTTATTAACAGGAAGCCCCAGTGAGAACAGTGAGGAAACGCTACCTTACTTCCGAAGTGGCTGCAAATTTTATAGAGATTTTACAGAGCACTCCTGCTGAAATTTTACCCGCACCTTGCGATTTTATTGTTGACAATTTTAATAGTAAATTGAAATCAACACTGGACTCTGTGGCTCCACTTTTAACTAAAACCATAAAAAGTAAACCTATACCCCCGTGGAGAAGTGATGATATCAAAAAATCAAAAGGAAAATGCAGGATTGCAGAGAGAAGGTGGAGAAAAAGTAAACTTACAGTTCATTATGAAATATTACGTTAACAACTCAAATCCTACAATAAAACCGTCAAACATGCAAGAATATCCCATTTCTCAAAACTCATCACAGATGATAAAAACAACCCTAAATTTCTTTTCTCCACCTTCAATCTTTTAACTAATATCAATTTAAAAAAATCCTCAGCAGCACCAACAGACGCTCTCTGCGAGGATTTTGCAGACCACTTCGGAAGCAAAATCGATGATATTAGGTCCAGTCTTTTAGCACATCAAAATGTAATTTTTAACACGTCTGGACAGTCACTTCTATCCGAGGAAACACTGGAGAGTTTTGCCCTGGTTGATGACACTTGGTCAAATTTTCTTCCAAGTAAAGCCCACAACCTGCCTTTTAGATCCAATTCCCACATCACTCTTAAAGATGTTTTATGGATTCTTTGAGGAACAGATTTTAAATATAGTAAATTGCTCTCTTCAGACGGGTTTCTTCCCCACCTCCTTTAAAACGGCGGTGGTGAAGCCCCTTCTGAAGAAGAGCAAATTAGACCTCAACATTTTTAATAACTACCGACCTGTATCCAACTTACCATTTTTAAGTAAGATTTTATAGAAGCTGGTTTTTATCAAATTAAATGATTTTTTAAATACAAACTATATTTTTAGAGAAATATCAATCTGGTTTTAAAATAAACCACAGTACCGAGACAGCCCTTTTAAAGATTTTAAATGACTTCAGGTGTAACGCAGACAAAAACTCACAGTCTTGGTACTACTGGATTTAAGCGCTGCTTTTGATCACCACATTTTATTGAATAGACTGAGAAACCTGGTGGGCCTCTCTGGTACTGTTTTTAACTGGTTTCGCTCTTATCTCACAGATCAGTTTCTTTGTAAGTACATACATGTTCCTCCAGAACACATGAAATTAGGTGTGGGGTGCCCCAAGGGTCAATTTTAGGTCCAGTTCTTTTTAATCTTTACATGCTTCCTTTGGGGGACGTCATCCGTCATCAGATGACCTTTTTAACTGTAATTTAGATATAAAGTCATGGATGGCAGAGAATTTCCTACAGCTCAACCAGGACAAAACAGAGGTTTTAGTCATTGGTCCTGAAGGCCAGAGGGAGAAACTTTTACCAAAACTACAAGATTTTAAACCCTCACAATACGTAAAGAACCTGGGCGTTATTTTTGACTCTGAGCTTTCTTTTGTTCCACACATAAAAAATATTACGAAGATAGGTTTTTACCATCTTAAGAATATAGCCAGAGTCCGCCCGTTTCTCTCTCAGGCCACCACGGAGGTGCTGATGCATGCTTTTATCTCCTGTAGATTAGATTATTGTAATGCGCTGCTCTCTGGTCTTCCCAAAAAGAGTATTAATAATCAAATATTACAAAACTCTGCCGCACGCATACTGACGAGGACCAGAGGGCGGGAGCACATTACACCAGTTTTAAAATCGCTGGCTCCCCGTCTGCTTCAGGATTGATTTTAAGGTTCTCTTATTAGTTTTTAAATGTCTTAGCGGTCTTGGGCCATCTTATCTATCTGACCTGCTTTTATCATATCAACCCTCACAGACCCTGAGGTCCTCTGGCACCAGCCTTTTAACCATACCACGAGTTAAAACAAAAGCCCACAGTGAGGATGCATTCAGCCATTATGGCCCTTATCTGTGGAACGGCCTCCCAGAGAACCTCAGGGCCACAGAGACTGTTCTCTCACTCAAGACTCACCTTTTTAATTTGGCTTTTAACTGATTTCTTTTACTCTCTTATTTCTATTATTTTACTATTATTATGCCTTAATCATCTTTATTTTATTTTATTTTAAGTCTTGTGCATTTTATTCCTTTAAAATTTTTTAAACCTTCACATTTCTAGACATTTTATCATTATTGCCTGTTTTTATTCCATTGTCTTAATCTTTTAGTTTTTAGCTCCAGTGTCTCCTCATGGGGGCCCTCCACACAGGGAGTTGTGGCGGGCTCCCTGTGGCTGCGGACTGTGGTGCCTCTCTGTGTGGATGGCCACCCATAAGTGGCTTCTCCTCACCTGGATCCTCAGTGCCATACCATGTCACCAGTCTTTTTACTGTGTGTGTGAGTGTGGGCGTGGGTGTGTGTGCGTGTGTTTGGGGGGTCGGGTCTATATGTGGGGGTGGGAGGGACGGGCTTTCATTTTTTATTGTTGAATGTTTTATATTTGGTTTGTTATTTTATTCTGTGAAGCACTTTGGGTTGCATTTTCATATGCATGAAAAGTGCTATATAAATAAATAAAGTTTAAGTTAAAGTTTAAGTTTAGTATGTAATACAGACGCTGTTTCACTTGATGAATCAAACTGACTGCTGAAGCTTCACATCATATTGATTTGATTTATATATATATTTTTTGTTTGTTTTTTTTTACAGAGGGAAGATTATGGCTTCGATTTGCTGTTAACTCCCTTATTATCCTAAAATATAACACGTGATCTTTGAGGTCAATCTGACCCCAGGGATATCTACCTCCAGAAAATGATTTAAATGAAATTATTGACCAAGTTTTTGGATCAGGTTCTTTGTTCATTTATTGAACACAAAAATCATCCCTTGATAATGAAAATTATTAGCCAATTTCCTGTAGCACCACCATCAGGCGAAACTGTCAAATTAGAAAGAATATATCTTGGGAAATTTTCATTCGGATCTTTTCAAATTTACTGACTACATTAATCACCACAAAAGGATGAAACCTATTGGTTTTGGCCAACCCATGACCTTTCATTTACTTATTTCTCTTGGTTTTAGATACTTTTTTAGTAACATATTTCTGTCCATGACCATAACATCTCACTCACCCCTCCTTTTTTTAAATCTGGGTTTGGGAGTGACAGTGGCAGCGTTAAAGAGTTTTATTTATTTATTTATATTTTTTTTAATTATTTATTTTTTGGGCTTTTTTTTTTGTTTGTTTTTTGAGGAGTCGGGAGACACGTTTCGGAGTCAAATTATTCCCAAGTAAAGCAAACACCTTTTCAAACTTTTAGCAGGATTTTGTAAAGTTAGAGCATGAGAACATTTGGTCAGAACATGAAACAGTTTTTATTTATAATGTGTGGAGCAATTCCCAGCCAACGTTCTGGGTGAGGGCGGGGTACACCCTGGACAGGTCATCAGTCTACCACAGGGCCAACACACATAGACAGACAGAGACAAACAACCACTCACACTCACAGGACCTACGGGCAATAGACTCACCTCTGGAGTACCCAGAGGAAACGCTTCCCTGCAGACATATTTCTTGCATTGAGCATCTTTCAATCCTTTTGGGTGGGACAAACCTGGCACGTGCCACGTTACCTGCCTGAATGGACACAGCCCATGAAATAAAACCAAACATTCATCAAAAGTCCCTATTAGAAGTTCTCATGGGAATTAAGCTTCCCTGCCCCCTTGTGATGTATCAGCTCAAAAGTATCAAGTCTGCAGCTGCAGGTGTAGGGATGTGAGGTCACACACACAGACAGACATATTTTACAAGCTTAAACAACTTGGCGTCAAACTGACCCCAGAGGAACACTGATATGTGCAAAATGTGTACAGCTAATTAAAAAAGCATCATCATGATAATTTTATGCTTAATCAGTTGTCCCCCTCAAATTAGGAAAAGTCATGAAATATGAAGCCAAAAAACTGCAATCAACTACAATTTAGGAGACTTAAGGGATCTCTTGATGAAGCAAGCAAAAACTTTCATTTTCATGGGCATCTGACTGTTTGACAGCAGATTTTAAAAAAGTTAACTTATCCTTTAATGTAAGCTGCACTATGTGCTCAACACCACTGAATGGTGCTGTTTTTCCATATCAGTTTCCATCAAGTCTCAGTCCTGTCATATCTCACCACAGCTAGTATAACCTATGGCAGACAAAAGGAAAAAAAGGAAAAAAAATGTTTTTAGATTTTTTTTTGACAAAAGGAGAGGAAAAACAAGATCTAATCAAATATTGATATTTTAAAGTTGAAACAGACTGACACCATCTTTAATAGACAGTTTAACATCTCTTCCAGTCACATGTGGATGACACCAGCAGATTTTTCCCCTTAGTATTCAAACTCTATAGCCCTAGTGAAATTAAATGAAATGAAATTCAGCTGTACACTAAACTAAAAATATGTGTCTGGAGTTTGCTTTTTCAAATATGAACACTGGGTGCTGCCCTAAGGTCCTCAGGTAAACTGTTCCAAAGTTGGGGGCTGTAGTAATGAAAAGATGCCTCATCATATGTTTTAGGTCTAACTTTTGGCACTACTAAAAGACCGCTTCCAAAAGAAACGTGAGCTCTCACAGGCTGATATGATGAAAGCAAATTTGATAAATACATCATTCATACATAACATAACAATACATAAAGTCAAGATTGCCCGGGATGTAGCTCAGTTGCTGCTTTGCAATGCAGAGGTACGAACTCCAGCCACAATGCAAACCAGTGGTGCCGGTCCCAAGTCGCTCCCCATAAATGGGGAGAGTTGGGGCAGGAAGGGCATCTGCCAGAAAAACTTTAGCCAAATCAATCATGCAAGTCACAGAGCTGAGAGAGATTGTAATCATGTGGGAGCTGATTTTTTCTGTAGCTGTAGTTGTGCACTATTCTTGAGCAAACCAGAAAGAAGAGCGTCGCAACAACAATCCTGCAAGTTATAAAATCACAAATTAGAGTGACAGAGAAACTGATGTAATTAAGCAATGTTCATGAAGGCCTAATAACTTGAGGTCTAGGGAGGAGGTGCTGTTTTTCTACTAAAGCTCATCACATTGAGCAAGGGTGGGGTACTGTTCACTGTATGAACAATTTTGTATTCACCTCTGCCAGTGTTAACGGTGTTGCGTTTCTCAGTAAGCGGTAATGTAACTAATTACTGTTTCCATCGCTACAACGTGTCCCAACGCGTCGTCTCAGAGCTTGACAGGAGATCCAGAGTTCATTCATTCACCCATTTACACCCTGGACAGATCGCCAGTCCATCGCAGGGCCAACACACTGAGACAGACAGAGACCAACAACCACTCACATTCACACTCAGACCTACAGACAATTTAGAGTCACCAATCAACCTAAACATTCATGTCTTTGGACGGTGGGAGGAAACCAGAGTACCCAGAGGAAACCCACGCAAGTACGAGATGAACATGTAAAGGCCCCAGGTCCGGGAATTGAACCTGCAACCTTCTTGTTGTGGAGCAACAATGCTAACCACTATGCCGCCATGCTGCCTTTAGGAATGTTTTTGCAAGAAATTTTATTGGTGGTTACAACTCCCTGGCAGTTGAAAATAATTTTCACCGCAAGTTGCAGAGTTCTCTTGTTAGCTGAATGGCTCCTGTTCTTACATGGAACTGGAGTATTATGACGTAACATCTATCATAAGTCACACGATTTTCATGGTACTTCACCCAAAAAATAAAAGCAAGTTTCTTTCTAAGCGCAACACACATATCACATATTTTTCTGTCTTCAGTTCCAAACCAAAAAACAATTCCCAAGTTTGAACAAACTTGACTCATTCCACAGTTATACATTTTACAACTGGTTTAGACTGTGGCCACAGAAGACACAATTTATGGCCACAGCTTTGTCATTTAAGATGACAGTACCTTTCCTCAGTTTTCTGTAACATTGATCTTCCCACTTTCAATTGATTTTAGACCAAGTGATTTTGAATTCCTGCGTGGGGAAATTAATTAGTTCCTTAGGGAGAGAATCTTCGGTACTGGCGCTAAGGTTTCCCTGTTGGATAGTGGTGGTAAATGTGGTTAATTTTATGGAGAACAGAGGTACTTGTCTCCTTTTTTCCGCCCCACTATCATAGGCCTTACTCCCTCTGGAGGAGTATACTCCACCGGCTCCAAGCTCACCTCCTCGTCTTCCTAATCTTTCGCCTCCTCATCACTGTTACTCACTGGGTCCTCCAGATGGGGCTCCATCTGGAGGACCCAGTGACCCAGGATCCATCATTTTCTGGAACTTGATCCTCAGCTCTGCTGCAATTTCCCGGCGTTTGGTGCTCCAAGGTCTGAGCCTCATCATCCACCTTTGTGGTGTACATACTTTGAAACCTGGGGAATGCTCTTGCTCAGTCACCAGCATTCTCATCACTCCTTGGGTGATCGCACTGGTCCCTTCCTCTGGGGATTCTGGCCTCTCCTCTGGGGAAAGCATCAGTCTCACTTGTCTCCTACCCTTGGTCTCCTGCAGGGTGACTTGTGGTTTTGAAGGCATGGTTTCAGGAGTAGACAACATTCGGTCCTGCTTACCTGTCACAGGAGTGACCAGCTCTTCTTCCTCCTCCCTTTCAGGGATCCAACTGCTCTGGCCTTCAACCCTCTTGAGATGGCCTATGGTCTTCTCCTCCCGCTCTTCTTCCTGATCTTTGCTGACCATGATTACCAAGTCTTTTAGGTTGCACCAGGCTGAATGTCCTTTACTTTGTCAGTGTACAGTTCTAACGGCAGCTTGCTCCACCACCATGGCAGATTGTTGGACCTCATCCCATCAGCGCACACCACCATTCTTCAATACCCCATCTCGTTGGCCCCTTTTCAATCCACACTCCAACACCTCAACCATAAGGCTCACATCACCATTGTTCTGGTATTCTTCAACTGGAACATGGATTATGGCAAAGTATGTGGAGTCTCCCCCACTGGTAATCACCACCTGTGAGGTCTGGCCTTGTTGCTGACAGGCTTGAAGCACCTCCTCCACCTCCGTTCCCTACCCCGCCCCCACTTGTCCACTTCAGGGCCTTCATGAATCTATTGTTACGCACCTTCAGCATTGAGTTAGTCAGGACCAACAGTCCGTCTCCGCTGATTTCCCATGGCTCTCCAATCAGATAGTGTGTGGCTGCTCCCACTTGATTGGTCACTTTGGGGTCTCCGCTGGGCAGAGGAGAAATGGTACCTCGGATTTCATTCTCTTATTTGTTTTCCTGACGGTATCAGTGAGGTCCTCCAGCTCCTTTCACAGGCTCCCCACACTCTTTATCGCTAGGGTACCTGGTTCTCTCAAAATAGGCAGGAGGGGTAGAAGTCCATTCTCCTCCTCCAGTCCGGGATCAAGCCCGTGCTGAGCAAGCCCCATAGTCGGGGAGCGATCTGTTCAAATGCTTCTTTTTTCTCAGGGCATATTAGTGATGCAGAGTCAATCAAGCACTCTTTGATAAACTCCCCCTCCAAGAATGGCTTACTGTTTTTAGCAATTTTGTGGGATATCACAAAGCTGGTCTTGGTTGCTGCATCCCTGGATGTGTGAAGCTTGGTAAAAAAAACCTTGTTGCTTTTGTAGCTTAGCTAGCAAAGCTTCCGATGTTCGCGCTCTTTTGGGATCGTTCAAGTTTTCGTATTTATCAGCATGTTTCGTCCCGTAATGCCGACTCAAATTATAATCCTTAAACACGGCAATCTGCTCTCCGCAAACGAAACACACGGATTTACCTTTGACTTCAGTAAATGAATACTTAGCAGTCCATGCTTTCTTGAAACTGTGCATTCGGCATCAACCTTTCTTTTCTTAGTGTGAGCGGACATTTTTGAGGGGTAACGTCGTGTGACCTCATTCAATCAGCACTCCTATTGATTTACATATTGCATCTTTAGGTACATGAAAAAAAAAAAAAACTTCAAAATAAAAACAATGCAGGTTTAGTCCATGCATGATATAAAATTAGAAAATACATTTATTTTCTAATTTCTAAAAAACTTTACATGGGCCGGTCTGAGTCAACCAAAGGGCCGTATGTGGCCTGGGGGCCCTACAATGCCCAGGTCTGCCCTAGGGGGTAGCAGAGCCTGGTAATGGTCTGCTGCGTCAGATGGGTCAGGCAATAACCCATTTGTGACATGGACTGGAAATTCCCCATCTGGGTGTAGGGGTCCAGTGGTGTCCATTGGTTCTCCGCCAGTAGCCATCTCCGTTGAGTGCCTTTGTCTTTTATCTTTGCCGTTTCGAGCAATCTGCTCCTCAAAGCCTCATGTTGAGCCTTGAGCAGGAATGAGAGCAGAATGGTTCAGCTACTCTGCAGCGTCATTGGGGCTCTGTCAACGTCTGCTGTTGCTCCTCCGCTGGGCTCAGAGGAGAATTGTGAGCTTTTTTAAACCATAACCACACTTTAGATATAATGTGACAAAAAAGACGAGGGGCATTTGTTCAAAGTTAAAATACATTGTTATCTATCATTTATTTGTCAGATAGTCAGGAAAACAGAGTGAGAGAGAGCAAAGCCAGTGCTGACATGACTCATGCTGGGATCAGCTCCCATTCATACTCCTAAAGATGAACTAGAGACACACATATTGTCCTGCTCTCCATTACATAAGCAGTGCTGCGCCTCCTGGCACTGTGTGTGTGTGTGTATGTGTTTGGGGGGGGGAGGGGGGGGGGGGGGGGGGGGTTAACTGGAGTACACTGAGGCAGAAGTTCACCATTGAGTTCAGACAGAGGTCACTCTCTTTCGCTCTCTTCTCTCCTCTTTGTTTTTCTTTCTTTTCCCCAATTTCATTTTTGCTTTGCCTTTTCCCCTTAATTCTAGTTATGCTTTCTTACTTTCTTTCATTCTGGTCTATTGTGTATTCTATCTCTCCTGTCTGTACCTCTGTTATTCCTCTGTCTCGCTCAGCATTAATGGCTTTTTAACAGGATTCATTACTTGTTGATTGTTTCTTCAACTCAGGTGTGTGTGTGTGTGTGTGTCCTCCCTCTCAAAGTACAACTCTACAAGTGTCTTCTGGGTTCAGCTGTGGGTCATCGTAATGTAACTCCACCCACCAAACCACACACAGCCACAGTCTCAGAAACACAGACACACAACAGAGTTGTTTTGATTTGAGAGTAGACATAGACTTGAATGCTCACACAAATATTTTTTTATATAACTGTTAATTTAAGATATTTCATGATATCGTCATATTTAGTTATTGTATATAATGATCAAACTGTTTCCTGGATTTTCTCTCTCCCCTTTTCTCACCATCAGTGTGTCTGTATGTGTGTGTGTGTGTGTGTGTGTGTGTGTTCATTTTTTGTGATCAACTTGTTGCAGGAATCAGTGTACAAACAGAAACTGTTCTTCTAAGTGAATGGAGGTCTCATAAATTCAGTGTGTGGACAGCAGGCAGCTTCCTGTTGCTCTTCCCTGTCTGAGGCTCAAAGCAGATTCACAAACAAAGATCATTTTCAACTATTATCAAGCTTAGACCACAATCACTGCTTCTATTGTCTATATCCACCTGCAATTACTACAACTGCAGCGAATATGACTTCATTGTCAAACATCTGAGGGGATCATCTCCAACAGGGGGCAGTGCCACTCCAACTGTTAATGAAAAGGTGACTGGAAGGTTACCAGTTCACTCCCTGGTGAGTTGAAGACTTAGGGGAGGAAGTAAAATATTAGCCTGTGTACTCTGCACTCTTACTTTTTTGAAGTGCAAGGAACCCAGAATCAGAATAGATTTTAGATTTCGCTTTTATGATGGGCATGGAAGCCAGTGAACCTTATTTCTGCTAACAATAGAAATATGCAGGAAATATATAATGTGATGTTTTAAAACTGCATATCAACAACAGTTCAGGCTTGACGGTCATCCCTACATTCGTTCCACCATTTTCCATGTTACTGTATGATGATCATGATCCTCTAATAGGCTTCCTGTGAAGCAACCTGATAGTTCATTAGACTGTCTTGATGAAAGCCCACACACTCCATCACTCAGTATACATTTCAGTTATGGAGTCTTCAGGGCAAAACTGATATCACTTCATTGTATCATGACAACATCATCTTGATATTAGTTGACTTCTAAATGTTAAAATCACTTTCCCTAATGATTTGACAAAAGATCTTGCATGTTGGTTCACAACATGTGAGTGAATTTAAACTTCTCCCCGTGGCTTTGATGAGGGTTCAACATCAGACACAAGCATAGCCCTCCCACCCTGATTCCCCCCATCAAATTACTGTGTGTGGAGGTAGCAGCCTCCTACTGTGTCTTCACCAACATGAACTCACTCAGGGCTTGCAAACAACAGCTGGCTTCTTGTGTATGGGTGTGTATGTGTGCATGAGCACGCAGCATACCTCCATTTGGCTGACTGAGGTTTGCTCCCGGTAAAAGTGAACCACAGGTGCTTGGCTCTCACACTACAACAGAAAACCAGCTCCAAGACAGATTTCTGACCTCAATTTCGTATTCCTGCTACCTGTTGGTTTGTTCTACATATTTTCAACCCTCCCACACAAATCATGCAGGAAATTGCATACTTGGGTTAACAAAAAGAAAAATGAAGCAACTTTTATCCTAACCTAAAGTATATTAATTAGCAGGAGAGACATTGCTCATTCATAAAATGTAGCAAGCCAAGGATTTGTTGGGTCTCGTTAAATTCTGTGAATAGTTTGGTTTAGACCTGCTCTACTCGCAGAGTGCCTTGGTGCGATATCAATACATTTGATTTGACTGAATATTATTTGGTTATTGAACGGACCTGCTCCAGAGATTATAATCTCAAAAGAGCAAAACATCTGCATCATCTGAGGTTGCAAGTTGTTCTGTGAACGTTTCTGATCAACTGCCATCTCTGAGGGTATAGAAGTTTTGAGAGCACACAAGGTACACATGCTATTCCTCAATATGTTGCCTATTACACCCAACAGGAAGCCATAACATTGCAAACAGGATAAATTCGTGTATGGGATATTAAATTACATATCATTACATGATATCTGTTTCCTGAAGACTCAAACTCACAACAAGCAGATCACCACCTTCATTGCCTTTAGAAGAGGTGTGAGTGCAGGTAAATGGTAAACGATATAAGCAACATTTTTCTTTACTATTTTATATCACTATTGAGTATGCAAAATGGTATTCTCTCAATATTTTTATTCCACTTGTATTTTAAAATATATTTTAATGCGTGGGTCAATTTTTGCTTCCTCTGTAAATAGGAGATTTATGAGATCACTGTGTTGTCGGGTACTAAATATTATAAAAATTTTGTATTGTAATATTTAGTACTATGTTGAGTTTATTATGAAGTGTAATTATTTTAAAAGAATATTTTCTATGTAAAATGAAATGCAGAAAAGTGGAATTTGCTTGAAAAAAACTTGATGTTGATCCTGACATAGTTGACAATTACTGACTGATGTCAAATCTACACTTCATTCCCAAAATTCTGGAAAAGATAGCCTTTAATCAACTTCTTGCAGCCATAGATCTGAACTACATTTTTGAAAAAGTCCAATCTGGTTTCCACAGACATTATAGTACAGAGACTGCACTTTTAACGGTTACTAATGGCTTCTTAATGAAGGCAGATGAAGGCTTGTGCCCTGTTCTCATTTTGCCCAACTTGAGCTCTGCTTTCAAAAACATAGATCATACCATTCTGTTACATAGATCACATTATTGGGTAGGATTCTTTGGTATGGTTTTTTAAGTGGGTCAAATCTTACTTGACAAACAGAAAATTCTGTATTTCCATCAGTAATTACAGTTCTTCAAGTATGGTTTACCCCAAGTGTAATTTTTAATATCAACCTTGTTTTCCCTTTGCATGCATCTGCCCCGGTGATGTCATCCGTAGACATGGCATTTCTTCTCATTGTTACGCAGATCACTCTCATTTGTGTCTCCCTAATAAAGCCACAAACTCATGCAAGTTACACTACCTTTATAATCGCTTCATTCATTCATTCATCTTCTACCGCTTATCTGTTTCCGGGTCGTGGGGGGTGCTGGAGCCAATTCCAGCTCACACTGGGCGAGGGTGGGTTACACCCTGGACAGGTCACCAGTCTATCACAGGGCCAGCACACAGAGACGAACAACCACTCACACTCACACTCAGACCTACAGACAATTTGGAGTCAGTAATTAACCCAAACATGCATGTCTTTGCACGGTGGGAAGAAACCCATGCAAGCACGGGGAGAACATGCAAACTCTGCACAGAAAGGCCCCAAGCTGGGAACTGAATGCACAACTTTCGTGTTGTGGGGCAGAAGCGCTAACCATTATGCCATCGTGCTGGCCTCATAATTGGTTAAGTAACATAAATAATTTCCTGCAACTCAACTACAATAAAACTGAGATCCTTATTTTTGGGCCTTGGCATATTCAGGAACAACAGCTGCCATTGATTTGGTCACCTGCCATGCCTTATCAAGCCTGTTCAAGAAACATGGGAGTCTGATTTCACAGCAAGTTATGCTCTGAACAGCACATCGACAAGGTCGTCCAGTCTTGTTTTTATAATCTCAGGAACATTGCAAATATAAACCCCCATTTTAAATGGCAGGGATGCCGAAAATATTGCACATGCTTTTATTTCTTCACGTCTTGAGTATTCCAACAGTCTTTTTACCTGCATTTCACAATAAAGTTTGAAACGGTTTCAGACTGTACAGAATGCTGCTGCCAGGCTCTTAACTGGTACCAGGAAATTTGACCACATCACTCCTGTTCTAGCTTCCCTGCATTACCTTCCATTCTGTTTTATAATTGATTTTAAGATTTTATTACTTACCTTTAGAGCTCTACATAACCTGGCTCATGATTATATCACAGACCTTTCAACCCTTCACTCTTTGAAATTGCAACTTGAGGTCTTTTATCCATCCATACTTAAATCTAAAGGTAATAAAGCCTCTGCCATCAGGGCCCCAAAACTATGGATTGAGGTTCCTGATGAAATCAGGCTTTGTAAGTCTGTGACTTCTTTTGAATCTCATATTAACAAATAGTTTTATTGCAAGGTATTCCCTTATCTTTTATGAACTATTCTTATTGATGTTATTTTATTCCATGTGTGGTTTTTGCCTTGGTATTTTCCACGTTATCTGAATTATCAATTTTATTTTGTCCTGCAAAGCACTTTGTTTTGAAAAGTGATGTATAAAAAAGTCATTGTTATTATTATTATTATTATAAAATGTGATGTGATAATAACAACCGTTGAAGATTAGAAAAATAACAAGTTATCTTTCTCTGATATCCTTAGACATGGTCAGTCAAGGATTTTGAAAAATGTTTGTGGTGGGGGTGGGTAGAAATGACAAAGTGGGGGCAAAAGAGGTAACTGGGGTAACAGGGCAATGGGCATTGGATGTTGGTTGGGGTTAAAGCTACATCGAGAGGGCTGAGGTAAGATTGGGGTGAGGGTTTAAATTGAGGGCAGAGCACAGGAGAAAAGGTGTGTGTGTGTGCCTGTGTGTGTGAAGGGTTTAAGTGGAGGGCAGACGAGTGACTGCCTGTGTGTTTCTGTCCTCTGAGCGACCTTCTCTTCCTCTACACATAACAGGAGGCTCCCATCTTAGCAATGTGTAACTGTTTGTGTGTAAGGGAGAGAGAGAACAGAACAGTAAAGGTGGGAGCAATTTGTGCGTAACAAGCTGAATCATACGTTATTGAGGCTGTGGTCCAACCCATAACACTAGAATGCAAACTTTTAACAGTGCTGTTGTGACTCATTTTTTGTGGCCCGTTTTGGCAGAGGTGATCAAATGTAGACTGTATTGTGAAATAACTGGCAAAAATCATTAAGACATAATGAATGAAAGTAGCAATGAATAATAACTTTAATAATGATGACTTTGTTTAATAGCACAGTTAAACCCTAGTTTACAATATGTGTATGTGTTGTATGTGAGTCAAAGCAGGACTAATTTGAGTTGGAGTTACAGAGGGAGGACACACACGCAGTCCAACACACACAATTATAAAAAAATGAATGTTCACTCAATATACATTTGGAAGAGCCAAGACTTTTAATGGGAGTAAAATGACTCAGTGGGTCTCACACCAAGTACAACAGGTGAAAAACTATTCTAAATCAGTTAGTGTTTATTGTAATGTATCACATTGCACTGCTGCTCTTGTTTCATTGTTCTTCTTGTTCAATAGGGGAAAACTGATTTGACTTGACCAGAGCCAGGAGATCAATAGTTTCTAATCAGTGCAACTTTAGTTGAAAGAGTAGGCAATTGTTCTTTTAATCATACACTGGTTTCAAAAATACAAATATAGACACTTTTTGTATTTGTAAATGACATCCTTATGACATGTGTCGGACAGTGATCGGCTAAGAGTGCATACTCAATAGAGATTTTGAGATGATATGTTTTCCAGAAATTATAATCTGATTTACATAATGAACTCTAAACATGCAGGCTATGAAGCTAAGCCACAGCAAGTGTTGTGTATTGCTCTTGACCAATAATTTCTTAGGCAGACATTTGAAAAAACAAAAATTTAACTCAACTAAGAAAAAATGTCAATTTCGATAACTCTTTAAAGGTCAAAAGTATGAAAACTATGAAAGGTGACAACAGCATATGTTTCCACGCTTCAGCACTTCGCTTAAAATTCACCACCTGAAATACAGATATAACAATAGACATTTCTGGGAATATGTAATTTAATGGGCTTCATCCTTCAGTTTATGAATTTGAACAGATTTGCCCTTCCAATATGATCAACAAATGTATTCTCAGAATCAGAATCGTCTTCAACGGCCAAGTTTTTGCACACAAAGAAGGAATTTGACTCTGGTTCACTTCATTCTCACTATGCAAGTGTTTTTAAATGGAAAATATATACATTAGAAAACATGTAAACAAAGAAAAGTAAAAATATAAAAATGTAAAAGTTAAAATGAGAAGGGACAAGAGGGAGAGAGAGAGAAATAAGAATAAAATATAAAATATGTAATATAAAAATATAAGCTTAATTATTAATTCCCAGTGTAAATTTAATGGTGCAAATGTGAAAATGACCTGGAATTAAATAACCAGGTGGTATTTTACAGTCATATACTTGAGTGCTCTGACTGTAAAGTGTCCATCTGAGTGACAGCCATGGGGAAGAAACTGTCTCTGTGGCGGCTGGTTTTTTTGCAGACAGCACTCTGTAGTGCCCACCTGATGGGAGAAGTTTAAAGAGTTTGTGTCCAGGATATGAGCGGTCTGCAGAGATGTTTGCTGCCCATTTCCTGACCCTGGACTTGTACAAGTCCTGGCTGGTGAGAAGATAAGCACCGATGATCTTCTCTGCAGACCAGATTGTCCATCGCAGTCTGGCCCTGTCCTGTTTTGTGGTTGAGCCAAACCAGACAGTGATGGATGGGCACGGGACAGACTGAATGATGGCAGTGTAGGAGATGACCAGCAGCTCCTGTGGCAGGTCGAACTTTCTGAGTTGCCACTGGAAGTACAACCTATGCTGGGCTTTCTTTGGGACAGTGTCTAACTGTGAGGACCACCTGAAATCCCGCAAAAAGGTGGATCCTGGGAATCTAAAGTGATCCACAGTAGGCACTGTGTTGCTGAGGATGGTTCTTCTTTTCCTGGACTACAAAACATCCAGTCAATGGCTATTTCATTGCCCAACCTATTCCAAGGTTCATTATGTGGCAGTAATGAGTCTTTCTCATCTCCAACTTCTCCTCCAAACATGATTTTTTCTTGTTTCAGAACAACGATGATAATCATGTAAAGCTAAAATTCTTCAAGGCTGGACATTCATTCTCATTTCAGTTTGGCCTTGACAGACTAACATGGCAACTAATGGACACAGCCTTGTGACCACATCCTCTGAAGATTGCAGCCCTTCAATTGTAAAGCATAAAGGTGCCCGGTGGAATTATTTTGCAGACCATGTCACTAACTGCACTGCTGAAGAGCTCCTCTTCTTCAGATATTTTTGTCACCAAACAGTTTTAATGTGGCAGACACTGACACACAGCCCTGTGTCCATACCCGTGGCTAAGTGCGACATTGCCTGGATTTTATCCAGATATATTCAAACCCCAGAAATATCCTATCGTTTTAGCTCTTCCACTACTTTTCCTTATAAGTCAATAGGAAGCTCAACGCATTTTCTGTCTAAATATTTGACCTCCCATCCTGTCCATACTAGCTAACATGACTGTGGGAGGAAGCTGGAGTACCTGGTCAAATCCCATGCAGGCACAGGAAGAACAAGCTCCACACACAAATGCTCCAGGCCTGGGGTACAAATCAGAACCTTCCTGCTGTTTGGCTGAAGTGGCAGCTGCCCTTAATCAGAGCATAACATATTATACATCACATCACATACTTTTGTCTATGCTCATTGCAAATAGTTGACATTCATTAGACTATTGACCGGGTCCCACTGAATTTAAAATTTTCATTTAAACCCTGTTGAGCAGAATGCCTAAATTATACTATGTGAACAAAAACAAAACAAACAAAAAAAATTATTAAATGGAGACCATAGCAAATGACAGTCTTCCAATGCAGGAGTTCCTGTTCAGAGGGTAGGTTTGGGCATCATCCTGCTGGTTTAGTTGCTCATTTGCAACAACAACATGAAACTGATGTGGAGTTAGGGGGATCAGATGTAAGTCCAGTGCTTCACTGGACTTAGTGTGATACTGAGTCAGACAAAGAAGAAGTTTACTTTTAGTCACAAAAGTAAACCCTGCCGGCCATCATGTGTATCTATGCACTGAAACACATCCAACTTACACACACCCCACACATCATGCAGTGTAGGGCTGGCAGCCATGGAACCGACTGTCAATTTCAGGCTCCACGTCTTGCTGCCGAGGGATGACCAGGGTGTGGTGAGACCAGTGAGCTCCTTTTCGGAGAATTTCAATCGTTAATTATTCAGTGATTGGTAAGGAGGTATTAGCGCTGATTTGGGTTTTATCTTACTGCTGACATGTAGTGACACACTCTTTTGCCGTGATTCTTGGGTGGGTGGTTCTGAGTCAAAAATGGAGAGTTGTGAATTTGAATTTTCTCTTGCTGTGGCTGTTCCCTTAATTTGGTTCTCAGAACTTATAGAAGATAGGTGGGGAAGGAGCAGGGCAGGAACAGGATGGAGGTTGTTTTTGTTTCAGTGTTTTAATACTTAGGTGCTTGTGTGCTGTTGTTCCCCTTGGGTTACCAACTTTGTGGGAGAGGGTGTGATGGCCCCTGCCTAAGCAGCTTAAGCTTTCATGGGTTTTTACTCTCTGATGTTGATGTAATTGTTACTTCTCTCCAGGGGGATTAGCTGATTCCTACATTAACCTGATCTGGATCCCCTGGGCTCATTGCTCCGGATGGATAAAAGTTACTGCCAGGGACATAATTTGGGGGGGCATATCCCCTGCAGTTTTTCAAAAGGCAGTTTTGGTCCCCTGCAGCTTTTACTGTCCAAAAACAATGTTACGCTATATTATATTATTATATATTTTGTTGTATTTGTAAGCAGACTAAATTCCACTGGCTGGATTTAGTGTGAAGGTAAACACTGGAACTTTGCACCTGGTTCCTGATCAATTGCAGGAGCGGTGGAGCCTGCTCCTCCCGACTCCAGGGTTCTATTGGAGGATGACTGGTCACTCTCCTTGGGAGATGGTCACTTCTACCGCTTATCTGTTTCTGGGTTGCAGGGGGTGCTGGAGCCAATCCCAGCTCACATTGGTTGCCAGTCCATCGCAGGGCCAACATACACAGGCAGACAGAGACAAACAACCACTCATACTCAGACCTACGGACAATTTCGAGTCACCATTAACATAAACATGCATTTTTTTGGACGATGGGAGGAAACACACGCAAGCATGGGGAGAACATGCAAACTCCGCACAGAAAAGCCCGGGAACTGAACCCATGACCTTCTTGTTGTGAGGCAACAGCGCTAACCACTATGCCACCCCACTGCCCGTACAAAATGTTTTTCCTCAAAGTTCTACAAGATTATGTTCACAGACTAGTTCAGAAGAAGCAAGCCCAAACACAAGAGCTGTGCTTGGTTGTCATTTGATTTCCAGCAGGTTGCATGCGTTTGTAGCTGGTTCACAAACAGGACTCAGGTTTTTATGAGTAGATTGGTTGATTTTCTGTAATTTTTGTCTTTATATTGTTCAGCATCCTGCAATACACTGGATTCATGTCCAGGGTGACCCTGAAAGTTTGCTGGGTTTTGCTCCAGCACCCCCTGTGACCCTGATGGATAAGTAAATTGCTCAGCATATACAAAGGTTTGCCTGGTGGAGCAGATTTTTTTCAGTAGTGTTTTAACTGATCTCACTTTCATATCTACATCTTTACACTTACAAATATAGTTCAGGTGAAAAGTGACATCACAATACAAACAATATTAACAAACCTGCCAATTTACCAGTGGCGTCACAGCCCTTCAGAAAGTGGGGAGGATGGCCGAAGTGCGCATGCCTAATTATTTTTTTTTCAGGGGGCACATCGGTAAACAGGAACACTTTCCATCGCTTGGACCAATTGCTTGGAGTGCCTGCAATTTAGTAATTGAATTACATTTGTCAATAGAAATTGTGTAAGTGTGTGAGACAGAGAGAGAGATTAGTGTGTGTGCCTTTGCCCTTGATGAACTGCTAGTGAACTCTGTGGTCATGAAATCACACACACACACACACACACAAACACACACACAGAGCGGCATGCAGGTGCATGTTCTGGGGTTCCCTTACTGAAACATTTGCCTTTTTCATGTCCACAGCTGCTCAGTGTGCATGTATGTGTGGTTATCGGTGTGTGTTTGTGTGTGTGTGTGATTGTTATGTAGGTGTGAAGCGAGTGTTTAAGTATACAGCAAATGGCAATTCTTTCACTGCACTGCTGATCCAGAAGCTTTAACCCTGCAGTCACCACCAGCAGCACCACTGGGGATTTAGTGCCCTGTCACTATCGGCCCCTACCAAATGTCTAAACTCAATCCTATGCAGACATCAGTTTTAAGCATGTTACTTTAAAAAAGTAATTCATTATAGTCACTAGTTACATCTCTCCAAAACTAACCGAAATATAATTTTAGTTACAGCAGTATAAAAGTAACTAATTAACAGGGAATTTTTTTTTATGTACCTGTTTTTTGCCCTTTAATGGAACTTTTCTACAGTTCTATATCAATTATTTAGAATTTTTTTTCTTTTTCGCTTTTCAGGGTCACTACAGCAAGTCAGCTTCCTACAACTTGCATGATTGCTATGACTACAGTTTTACACAGGATGCCCCTCCTGATGCAACCCTCCCATTTAACTGGGCTTGGGACCGGCACAGGAGTCCCACTAGTGGGCATCTTATGGCTGGGGTTCCTTGTCGGGGAATTTCATCCCGGTCTCCAGCATACCAAGCAGGTATACTCATCACTTTACTAATGAGGCGATCAATAATTTTTTAATTAAAAACGAATATTTTAAATTCATACCCCAGCCTGAACGCAAACCAGTAGTAGGCTTGTGCCTGTCCCAAGACCGGATAAATGGTTAGGGTTGGGGTAGGATAGGAATCTGGCGTAAAAACTGTGGCCAAATCAATCACTTAAGTCAGAGGGCTGAGTTGCTGTGGCGACCACAAACAGGGAAAAAGCCAAAAGAGGAAAAAAAATAATAATGAAAAAATTATATATTTTTAAATGAATGAAATGGACACCTAATACAAAGGAGGTTGTGGTTTGTGTGTGAAAACCTTGGCCTCTGATTGGCTTACCATGAAATATTAGTCTACCATAGCCAATCATCATCATGTAACATGCGGTTGACCTCTCCAAAAAGAAATAAAGAAAGAAAAAAAATGCATAGTGATTAGCGCTGTTCCCCCACAATATGAAGGTCGTGGGTTCGGTTCCCGGCCTGGGTCCTTTCTGTCCGGATTTTACATGTTCTTCCTGTGGGGTTTCCTCCAGGTACTCCGGTTTCCTCCCACCGTCCAAAGACATATATGTTTGGGTTAATTGGTGACTCTAAATTGTCCTTAAGTGTGAGTGTGAGTGGTATTTTTCTCTGTATGTTGGCCCTGTGATGGACTGTCGACCTGTCCAGGGTGTACCCTGCCCTCACCCAATGGTAAGATGAATTAATGAATGAACTCTGGAGCTCCTGTCAACCTCTGAGAGAGCCGGGGGTGACAACAGCAAGCAACGTTCAATTGTCGATAACGGGGACACGTTGTAACGATGGAAACAGTAATTAGTTACATTACCCCTTACTGAGAAACGTAACACCGTTAACACCGGCAGATGTGAATGCAAAATTGTTCATAAAGTGAAATACACTAATTGTTGCAACTCTGCATGAAATGTGCTTACGGTAATTTTTTCCTACTTAAAATGTTATTGTAGTGGTAAAACACAAAATGTAAGTGTATGCATCAACCAGATAGTACTAGGGGAATATGAGAATATATGATTTTAACATTGGCTGTCAAAACTGTTCAGCATCCAATACATACTGTCTCCACTGTCTACATACTGTAGTTCATATGATGGTTATTATGTGGAAAAATACTTAGTGATTTAATTCTTAAATCATTTATTTCTGAAATTTTCTTGTTAATAATTTGTCACATACAGAATATTGATGTTAATTTGAGGATAATTTACAGTCACAGCATCTTATGGACAGCAACAGATATCGTGTCTCTCGTTTCTCCAAATACCTATCCTCACATTCTACACTGACTGCCCTGTGTTGACTACACAAGGGCAGTCAGTGTTTATGTGCTGTAGTAACGTGTGATGAATCTGCTATAAATCAGAGTTGTCGGGGCTTGAATGAACTACTGGCCTTTAATGGCCAATAAATACAGGTTAGCAGGACAGAGGTTGACTACAGGTCACAGAGTGTAGGTGTGTGTAAGTGTGTTGTATTCAGTGTTGTTCACAAATAGTTCTAAAATATCCACAAATATTTGATATATGGTTCTTTTAATATGAACATAACATTTTGCCACAGTGTTATCCACATTTCAAATCCTCCGTGTTAGAACCATAATTTTTTTGTTTAAGTTTTAATTTATCTCAGTTTAATTCCCTCATAAACATTCAATGTATTTCACTTTCTCTACCTTCTGTCTCCTCAACTCTTGGTCTTCTTCTCTGACTTGTTTTCCAGCTGGGACCATCAGCAGCCTTCATCTCATTATCCTCCTCCTCTCATCTGTCTGTAGCTGTCTCGATGAGACAGGGGTCACCTTTTAGCCCCGTGAAAGTCTCAGCCTTAAGGCCCACCACCTCTCAAGACAAGAGGGTCAAAAGCAATTCAACCCAAGAAGTGATTTTATGCCCTTCACACATGTGAGGAACTTGGAAAGGGCAGAGAGAGGGAGGACAGGAAGCTGGAGGTGCTGTGATTAACACCACAGGCTTCAGATTTTCCATCCACCATCCAATTCATGAAAACATGTCTGTTCTTGATTTTCCACTCCTCCTTGTGTTCTACAGTTTGTGCTGTGCAAAATCAAAGTTTACTTCAAGCTAATTAAAAATGAGTAGTTATTCATATTCATACCATTCACCATTTCAATTATACCAAAATAGATAATACACAAAAATATTAACTAAGTTCATAGTCTCAAACAATAAAACAATAATATGTAATAATTTTTAATCGACTCATTTTGGTTTCTGTATTTCAGTTGAATCTCCTCCTACTATTCACTGACATTATTCACTGCCACCCTACTTCTGACAACTAAAGAACCACAGAGTTAAAAAAAAAAAAAATCGAAACAAAACATATGTAAATGTGTGTATCACTAGGATGTTATGAATTGAATTAATTAATTCATCTTCTACCGATTATCCATTTCTGGGTTGCGGGGGAGCTGGAAACAATCCCAGCTCACACTGGATGAGGGGTGGTACACCCTGGACACTCATTGCAGGGCATACACATAGAGACAGACAGATATGAACACCTACTCACACTCCTCCTCACAAACTATGGGAAATTTACAGTCACCTATTAACCTAGATGTGCATGTGTTTGGACTGTGGGAAGGAACCGGAGTACCCAGAGGACAGAGGAAACCCACGCAAACATGGGGAGAACATGCAAACTCTGCACAGAAAGACCCCAGGCCCGGGAGTCAAATTCTTGCCGTGAGTCAACAGCGCTAACCACTATGCTGCTGTCACGCTGCCCTATGAAGTGGATGGTCTGAGTATTTTAAGCTGGCCTCTGCCTTCCTCTGTTTGCATTGCTTCACCTCCAAAAGGTTTCTGGTGCTCCGCATAAAGTCAGGATGGTTGAACGCATTATGCACTTTCTGGACTATCCAGGATGTGAACATGAGCTTGAGCATGACAGTGATCATCTCATAAACGTAGCTCTGTGGCTCTCTCATGTTAAACAAAATATTCACTCTGATTGAAAGATAGAATCTTTGTCTAAACTTAACCAAGCTGTTCTTGTGCCTCCTTGTGAAATCCTAACCAGAGTTGTGGTACATTTTTCAACTGTTCTGGAAGGTCCAGAGAAATTATGTTGTCCAGTAGATAGGGAATGAGATAAGAAGACACTGCTTTCTGTTGTTCTTTAGGGAATGGACAGACAATGTATATTCTGACGTGTCATATTGTGGTAATTTGCAAAAATCGTATTGACTATAGCAGAATGAGAACCCAGGGGTCAGGTGTCCATTTTTGAATATATTAATATTATTCTACAAGTCCAGTTGGCCTAGATTTTTCAGGTTTTTCAGACAGGCAGTGACTTATTTTTCATGTATAAAAGTTGATCAGACTATCAAGTATTACATTTTTCTTGATCTTTTATATTTTTTTACTTTATATTTACATTTTGTTACTTTCCCTGCATCATTTCTGTTGACAAAGAGACACAATATTTGGCAATGTTTCTCAAAAGGAAGAATGCTTTTTTGGGATGATGGTTTTGAAACTTTTATTCTGTGTTCTCTAAAACAAGCAGTGACAATCATAAAATTAACAAAGGAACTGTTTGAAAAGAGGTGGGGGCCAAATCCATCCATCTCTCTCTTTCTGTGAACTCTATAGAGTTAGTCATTTTCCAGGGTTCTTGTCAAAATTGTTCTGTTCTTTCGATAATCCTTTAGAGGGTGTGTGTGCATGTGTATATGTACTTGTGAGTTTGTACCTTTATGTAGCTTAAAGAACATAAGTCGTGTAAACTGGCCTTGAGGAAATCCAGCGTGTGTCAACCTGAGAATGATGGAGAGAGTGTGCTGTCATCTATGACCAAATAGCGTGTTTCTACTGTCACAGGTTTGCTGAGGAGTTCCTTGAATTGAACTCTGGAAATATTTAGGAAAATATTGCTCTAAATTACTGAACCCAAAATGAAAACTGGAAAACACAATCGTCTTTAGCTGTTCATTTATCAGATGACAAAGAGCAATGTAAATGATGCACACAGTAAAACTAACAGCTCAGAAGTACAATATTTGTAATTAACATTGCTAACAAGCTGATATTATGTATGTGGTAAAAGTGTCTTATGTACAATGTGTGAATATGAGTATTAGCATATGAAGCCAACTCCCGTATCAGCAGTAGTAGAGTCTGACTCTTGGCAGTAGGGGGTGTAGTTTTTTGCTGAAAAGGCAAAATGCACTGGGAAAAAGCCAGCTGATGTCCATTTTGGCTGGAAATTTTAGAGGACACCAATATAAAGGTTCAGTTGGTGATTATCTGTTAAAAAATACTGTACTGCAGCTGCTATGCAACAAACAAACTATGTTTATCAGTTAGTTGTTGTTTTTTTTTTTTCTTCAGTTTTTCTACCTGCTCTGCTTTCATTAGCTTTGCATGTCATGTCGACAGTTTTTTTGTTTTGTTTAGGTTTCTACTGTTGTTAAACCCCCTCTTTGCCAGCATTTTTTTTCTCTCTGTGTTACTATATGTTTCTTTCCAGTCATGGAGTGATATGTGTCTGTGAAAAGTAATATCAAGTCATAGCTGTTGATTGTGCTCATTATACACAACCTATGAGCCAATCATATCACTTTATTTGAGCTTCCTGTTTCACGATGGAGCATAAGTTGTGCTGTATTTGCATCCTACTGGGTTTGTATTGTATTTTTCCTGGTACTTGCAGCAATATTTTATTTTCTGAATATTGGAACTCGTTTCTTGAATGTGTTCTCCTTTTCATGCTTCTATAAATGGAATGAATCATGGTCAATATATTTTGGCTTTTTTGAAAAGAATTTATATTTTACAGACTCTGCAGTAACTTTACTTGAACTTCCACTGAGGGAGTTAGCATCTAAACTTAGTTCTTCTGAGATGGAAATACCATACAGTAAGTCTCTGTGGCTCTTATTTCCAGGGATTTTAGTTCCTGGTTTATATTTGTCTCTTTTTCAGCTATTTCTGACCTCTCATTTTGGGCTTCCTCAAAGTAAAACATTTCTTCGGCTTGCTTCAGTGTCTCTTTGTTTTAGGTTTTCCTTGTTCCAAATATGCGAATGATCTGTTTGTATGTGATAGGCATGAAAAACATACACACACACACTCACAACCAGGCATGCTGCCACTTTGAGATTGCCAGGTGAGCAGGGTTCATGAGCAGGCCAGATAACAGTATGAGATAGAGGGAGGGTGAGTGCAGTCACAGCTTCTGCCTTTTCCTGCTGTCAGGAGAAGCCCTTCAGCATAACTTGTCACGCATATGGAAATTATGCAGTGTCTTATTGTAAGTAATAATACTGCCTTACAATACTTAAGTAGTTTTTGGGAGTATCTATACTTTGCTTGAGTTGTTATATTTCTGGCGACTTCTACTTAGCTACATTTCCAAGATAAAACGCTTACTTTTACTCGACTATATTTCCCATTACAATTTTCATTACTGGTTACCACAAAAAGAGGAGAAGAAAAAGCAGTGCTGTTCCACTCAGCCTCTTCTAGATTTTAATATCCAGGCATTAATATCTTGAATAGCCTTGGTACTGGTTGAGGTTAGATCTAGTACGCTGGAATGGATTCCCATTAATATTTTAGGTAGAATCAATTCTATTTAAATTCATGTTCTACCTAAATTTTTATCTCTTTTTCAGTGTTTATCTACAGTATATACCCAAAGTATATTTGGATATGATAATTTCAAAATTCACTGAGGAAAATCTGGGAAAGGGACCTAGGTGACACCTTGTCTGATGAATTGTGGCACAAGGCCCTTGACAGGGTTAACTCCACTTTATCTTGTGCCAGTCTGACATTGATTCATTTTAAAGTCCTACACAAGATATGTTATCTAAACTTAAAAAAACGTTTTAATACAAGTGATAAATGCAAAGATACTTTCTGTCATCAGCCAGTAATACCCATGTTTTTCTTCTGTCTCTGACTGATTTCATTCTAGTCCTATTCCTATGATTCGCTCTTAAAAGCTCTTAACAAACCTGTGCTTTGTAGTCCTCTCACCTCTATTATTGTTGAGCCTGAAGGATCAACACATTTCACTGAAAGGGAAACCAAATCTATTGCTTTGGCTTCTCTTGTAGCCTACAGACGTATTTTACTCCATTGGAAGAACTAGAATCCTCCCTCCCCCAGTTCTTGGCTAAAAGATTTAATGCCATTCCTAGACTTAGTAAAAAATAAAGCACATTATAAGGGGGTGCTCTGACATCTTTAACCATTCTTTCCTTAGTCAATTCCATTCTCTCCCTACAGGATTAAATTAGAGGGACCTAATTAAGATAAACTGACCTGACTTTTTCAATTTGTCAGGGTGCAAAGAAAAGCCAATTATTGTTCTTGGCTTGATGATAGGTAGTCAAACTCAAGGCACAACCTATACAAATGTATAAATTTTAAGTGGGGGGATCATGTTGTTGGTGTTCTAAAAGGGAAAAAATGGGTGAAATTGATTCTTCTTGAAAGAACTTGTCTTGATAGCTCAATGAAAGTAGATATGAATAAAATCTATTTAAATTAACTTCAGGATTCCTGCACATACCCTCAATAAGTGAATGAGATTGTGGGTGAATGAGTGTCTGTGTGTGTGTGTGTGTGTGTGTGTGTGTGTGTGTGCTGAGGGCAAACTGGCTCCTCTCAGCGGTGCTGTGTAGTCTTAATTCAGTCCTACAGGCACCAAGTCCAAAACAAATGGGAACCCTTTGTTTTGGGGCTGGAACTGTACCAACTTCTGTTGGTTGTTTTATTTATTTCGTTGGTTGTTTAAAAATATGCACATTGTTAAACTTTGTCTCAAATAGTAGTCTAAGAAGTGACTTTCACTTTTACTTGAGTCATTTTCCAGTATCCAAGTATCTTTTACTCAAGTGGCTTTTGGGTATTCTATAAAAGACTGATTATGCATCATAACAACAGTCCTGCCATTTTGCTCTACTGTTACATCCTCATGTTGCAAATTAGGTTCCAGGTCAGCTGCCCTTATCCTTGAAAATGAGCAACTGTCAGTTCTACCTTAAGTTGGAAACAGGCTACTTGTTTTGCATGTGTATGGTGGATGTTATTACTGATAGGCTCTCTCTTTCCACATAGAGTTTGCAGGATACTTGAATGTTTGACTTATTTCATTCATAAATTAATTCAGAATTAATTCAAAATATAATTTTTTTCTGTGTCAATCTGAATATGACACGGTCGTAAAAGTCAACTATGGTGATAAGATGTGAATAAAACTGGACTGTAATAGGGTATTTATGATGAGAGCTGTATGCATTGTGTGTAAAAAAATTGCCAAATCCCTAGCTCACGCAATGGATGTGTGCCTTCCATGCGTCAGTGCTGAGAAGACAATCAAACTTGACCATCAAGAAAAATTAAAGTCTAAGTAAGGTTTGTGTAAGTGAACCTGTGAAAGGATCATTATGATGTGAAAGTATCCGTAAAGCACATGCTGCTCTTTTTGTGTTGTTTTGTTTTCATCTGCTTATCTGCTTATCAGGGGCAGCAGTCTCAGGAAGGAGGCCCAGACACTCCTGTCCACATCTAATTCCACCAGGTCCTCTAGGAGGTTCCCCAGGCATTCCCATGCCAGCTGAGAGATCTGGGTCCGCCCCAGGATCCACTCATAGATGGGTATGCCTGGAACACCTCCCAAGGGAGGCGTCTGGGAGGCATCCTGGCCAGATGCCCAAAACACCTCAACTGGCTCCTCTTGATGCAGAGGAGCAGCAACTCTACTTTGAGCCCCTTTCAGATGTCCAAGCTCCTCGCCCTATTTCTAAGGCTGAGTCCAGCCATCCTACAGTGGAAGCTCATTTCCACCACTTGTATTGGTGAACTTGTTCTTTCGGCCGCTAACCACAGCTTGTGACCATAGGTGAGGGTCAAAACAAAGATCGACCAATAATTGGGAGCTATGTAGCTCAGCTCCCTATTCACCACAACAGAACAGTATAATGTAGCCTTCACTGCAGACACCACCCAGATCTGTCTGACTATCTCCCGCTTCATTTTCCCTTTCACTTGTGAACAAGACCCTGAGATAATTGAACTCTTCCAGCAACAATTGCTCCCCAACTCAGGTTGGGCACTACACCCTTTTCTGGCTGAGGACCATGGCCTGAAGCTTAGAGCTGCTGATTCTCATCCAAGCTGCTCACAGTCAGCTCTATAAAAATTATGAACAGAACCAGTTACAAAGGTCACAACTGATGGAATTTAATCCTAACCAGAAATGAGTCTGACTTACAACCAGCAATATGAACTAAACTCATTGGTTCCCCTCCGGCGGTACAGGGATTCAATGGCCAGTAGCAGTGTACAAACCACCCCATACTTCTGGAGAATCTCCCACTGGATACCCATAGGGACATGGTCATAAGCCTTCTCAGGAGGCTGTATCTAGGTTCTATCCACCCTGACTCGGGCTCATCTTCTTCTTGACTGATCAAAGATATTGCTTGGTTACGTTTGGTTTCGATAACTTTATGTAAGCAATGTATTCTTTTGCTGTTACACAGTGACAGTGGTGCTTTCATTTAAAAACTGTCAAGGTCAAAGTCAAAATCAATTTTACTATCCCTAAGGGCTAAATTGCAGTATAGCCAGCAGCAAACACAAGTTTTGACACAATTACATAAAAAGAAAAAAAATAGAACACAACAAATGACATACAAAGAGAACCACAGGCCACTTACTGGCAGCAGTGACAAAAGAGTTCTTGATCTGTCCTGCACCAGGGCAATCTATATCTGCAGTCAGATGGGAACAGCTCAAACTCCACAGCAGAGGGTGAGAAAATTCACAGAGTTGTCCAGGCCTTTCTTAAAACTGTTTTGATATAGTTCCCTCACACTGACTATGAAAAAGTTACATCGAAGCTCTTCCTCCATCTCTAGCTTTCTCTGTCCCGCTCTCTTTGAAACACTCAAGTGTACACAGCTACATCACTCTACAGAGACAACAAGATGGCTAATAACAGAGCAAACATTCAAAGTGTGATATATCATGGGAATACCATACAGTCGCAAGGCAACATACAGTGAAAGTGGATGATAAATGTGTTTGGACAAATATGAATTAATAGGTGTGGGTGGGTGGGTTTGCATGTATATGTGAGTTTCTACTGTTAGTGTATGTGTGTGTGTGTGTTTGTATGTCCGTGTGCATGCATGCGCTTTTGTGAAGGACATGGTAAACAAAAGCCCTGCATAGCCTCTTTATCCTACGTCCAGGTGTATTCAGATTGTGTGCAAATCCAGCTGAGACAGTTCACACCTGACTTTAGAATGTGTCTCCAGTGACCACTGCTGGACAGGTTTGCTTCTTTGCTCATTTTTGATCTGATGTTTCCTCCCACTACCACGCAGGACCCGTTCAAACTGCTCAGTAATTTGAGTGGAAGCTGTTTCAGGATACAGTAGGGCTTTCAATGAAGAAGGCTGAAAAACGCAGAGCAGTTCAGCAAAAAAACTTGATCCTGGCTCATCTGACCTATGATTCAGCAAAACAAATATAATTCAAATCTCACCTGGAATCACACAACACAGCACACTCATTTGCTGTTACACACAACCAGCTGTGTTTGGTGTTTCTCTTGAGGATGGTGTATTGTATTGTTCATAAAAAAAACTGATTTGTGCATCAAAATATAGCCACATACAAATAAACTGACCTAACTCCATTTGCTGGTTTAGACTGTGTGATGTGTTTTTAAAGTTCAGAAATAAGGCCAATAGGTTTTTCATCTTGAATGATTAAGTTAAATTCATAGTGATTAAATTTCATTTCAACCTTAATTGAACTAAAAACACACCACAGAGGGGCTTCAAAAGACACTCTCAAGATATGCAGCAACAAATTGCAATTATCAATCAACCTATTAAAAAGTATTCAGTAATTACTGTATAAAATGAACAATGAATGGTTTAGAAATTATAAACAGGATTTCTTGAAAATCAAAAATTTAAAATCTGCCAGATTGTAATTCCTGTTTATTCATTTAACTGATGCACCTTGGTTGAACTGTAAGCTTACACCAGACGTGTTTTCCATGTTAATGCTCTGTCTGTCACCAGCCTGCCCTTACACCTTCAGTACATGTAGCTAAGTGCTGATCTTTGTGGAAAGTGCTTGGATGGTAACCCCTGAATGCATTCCAGACCTGGGCATTCTTTCACGCCTACTCTGTCTTTCCCTCCTTTCCTTTCAACCTTCTCTTCTTCTTTGTTTCATTATGTGTGTGATCTCCATCACACACACCCCCGCAACAGTGACTACCTTGTTTTGGTCTGACTCTGTCTTTGTTGTCCTCATTCCACAGAGGCTGCAATGCGACTGTTATTAGATATCTTAATTTGGTGGAGTAGATATGTGCTACTTCAGCCTAATGAATAGATTTTAAGGCCTACTGGCAGTTTGTCTCAACAAGTATTGGGATAAATTTTATCAGTTTGGTGATATACTGATTTTTCCTCCACCACCAATTTAAAATTCCTAGAGTATTTGGATTTGTGCAGAAAGTGATTGCAAATTAGTAAAGGATGGCATACTAACGTGTTAAACAAAACACTGTTAACCAGTGGTTTACACCAACATTGCATTATCAATGTGATTATGTTAGCCTACTGATATATAGATTTTGGTATCACAGGCTACTCCCAGATGATGATGGACTGATGAGCTATAGTTCTGTACATTATTGTTGACACTGAAAAAAAGCTGCGGCGCCTTCAAAATGATTTCTACCATTATAAGAATAGTTTATTCACAAATAATGTTTCTTTACATGTACAAATCTTTATTCTAGTACAACAGAAATGCAAGCAAAGTAAGATCCAAAGCTTATGTGTGTGTGTGTGTGTGTGTGTGTGTGTGTGACTTTCCTGACTGGTCGATGCAGTTATATTGGGTTCTGTTGTAAAACAATGGTCTTTTTTTTCTCTCTGATCAAAGGACTTAAACATGGCATAGACCTGTTAGATCCTTTGGCTTTCACTTGGCATCTTACCACACTATCAGACAATGTAGTGTGTGTGTGTGTGTGTGTGTGTGTAGACCTCAGAGAGTCTGGTGTTGTAAGGTGTGGTATTTGGATGTAAATGATGTCAAGATATTAACGACATACACTACAGAAAAACTGTAGTGCCGTTAACACTTTTATTTCCTTTTCATTGTCTTTTAGATGTTTCATTGCCCCAAGGCTCATGAAAGCGGAGAATCCTTGTAAAAGTTAAGTGATTTGACCCCCATGACCTTCTTACCTGCCCTAACCTGTCTTCTAATACGTCCTAAAGCTCAGAGTTCACATGATGTCCATTGTGGAAATTTAAGAAAAACAAATCATATTGCTTGTTGCTTGTCTTAAAGAAAACAATTTGTTGCAGTTATGTTTAAGGCCCTCTTTTGAAATCGTTTCTTTAGAAGCCCTTTTTATTCAAGGCCAAAAAAAATCCTAGTGGGGCAACTACAACTACAATGGACCCACCTTCACCATGTCTGCCAAATTATTTTCACTGATTTAACACGTACAAAATTTGAATGTTTTAATGTCACGAAAAATTTATTTGAACACAATCTGTCCACCCACGACCTGGAAACGGAAAAGGGGTAGAAGATGCTTGGATGGATGAATGGGCAATCTGTCCAATATAAGCAGGACAACTGGAGCTGGTCCCAAGGATGAAAATAGTCAACACTTTGTACTTAAGTTCATCTTTAGCCTACAAATAAATGCTATACGGCCAAAAGAATCTGGACACCTGAATAAAATATGTGGACACATGGACATTACACTCATACCAGGATGAATATATCTAACCCATATTTCATATTGCACCCATAAGAACTTGTTTACTGTTAATGATCCCACTCAGATCTTTGCCCCCATTCAACCACAGAGGAATTCAGGGGGAAAAATAGTTCCTGTTCAGACCTAGTATTAACACGCATCATCACATACACATCAAGTGACCACTTCAGATCTCATTTCCCCACTGTCTTTGTAATTAAACATACATATTTATTTTTGTTGAAGAACCAAATGCATTGCCAGTCTTGTGTGAGGTACCAATACACTTCTCTTGCCCTGCCTGCTGGAAGTTAAAAGGAGAAAAAAATCAGACTAGATCTGGTCCTTAGCATGATCAAATTAAACCAAAGATGCTTTGACACACTTATAATATGCCATTAGAATCTTCAAAAACTCCACACAGCGTAGAGAAAGTCAGCTTTAATGATTAATGTAATAATACCATCACCAAATACAAGTATTTTGCTTTTGTCTCAGGTTTATTTACACCTTGTGATAGTATAGTACAGAAATACTATCTGGAAAAACATTAGGGCCCCAATCCAGCAGAATTTACATTCCAACAGGAGCTTAGGGTGAGAAGAAATGGCAAAAGCATGTTTCTGATGATTGATAAAAGTTTAGAAAAATTACAGGGTGACCTAATAAAGTTGCCATTGTTATTTCACTTTAAAGGGGCCAGAGTGCTTATTCACATGTGAGATGGACAAAAAATACACAGAGGAAACCAGAAATGTGTTTTAAATTCAGGAATTTCAGTTGTGTGTATACATGTACATAATTTTTTGTGTGCTGGAAAATGTAAGCTTGAGAGGCAGGGGATGTCCACATTGGACTCACGTTTTAGAATAAGCTCTACAAAGTGGACTGAATATCTGAATAACAAATAAATTGTAATTAAGTGACATGATTGTGCTCATCCTGTCATCATCATCATCATCTAAGTCCAACATGTTTTGTCAGTATTCACTTAGTACCACCTGCACCACTTCTTTGTAGGTGTTTGTGCACGTGTGTGTGTTTGTGTGTGCTTCATGGATACTTTGGCCTTAAATTGTAACTCCCCTCTAATCTGGAATTGGCTGTTAGATGTTACTGGAAGTACAGATACAGAGCAACAAAAATGCGTGCCTCCTCACTTTATGGCAAAAGGCAGACATGAAAATATGCATGCTCTTATCCCTGTGGACTTTGGCAGCAGTGAACAGAAAATTTCCCCATATGAGAGTAATGCTACTGCTGTTGCTTAGTTAAGTTCTCAGGACATTATGTCGTAAATGTGTAAGCCTTCTATGTCCAGGCCATTGAAGCACTTAAAGAATTGCTCAAGATGATGTTCTGATGGGTTCTCATCAGCTTGTCTCAAAACATTTATATTTAATAGATAGTTCGGTTCACAGATTCATTAGCCATTCACTAACATCATGAAACATAAGCAGTCACATACTGTTAAACAAAACAAAATTCATGTTAGAGACAAAACGCAGGCTATCATGAACATTTTAGTTTAGTATTGTAGCATGTAGAACAAACACAAAGTGCAGATGACAAAAGGAGTGTGATTAGTTTTACAGATATTAAGTCATAACCCAAAGTATTGGACAAATGATGGTACCTCAAAAATCAGAGAACAATCTACAATTCAATTTACTGAATTCAAGTGACAAATGGGTGGACCACAGTTCAAATTAATGCAATCGTAGTTCTTCTGGGATCTTGCGTGCATTTCAAGGCAATTCAAGAACTAGTAGAAGAAATATTTCAAATCGAATCAAATTTATTTATGTCGACCAAACTCTTTACAGAATAATTTAAAGAAATCCAAAGAACTGAGGGAGAGTCAGAGAGGGGAAAAAGCCTGGGCGAGACAGGAATAGAAGGAGCAACAGAGAGACAACGAGAGCAGGAGGAAAGAGAATACAATAAGAACACAAACAAACCTATAGATGAACAGAGGATTAATGATTGACATGGCATTCTGATATTGCTCCTAACAGGACTCTGTTCTTTTCTATTCATGTGACTGTGACCTGCATCCCCTTTGCTGTCTGTAGGCCTTCGTTGCTGTTAAACTGAACACCTGTTTGGTCTGCTCTGCACCTCAATAGATGCCTTAGATATGCTTTGAAAACCATCATCTTACTAATACATACAGTCAACACTGTAACTTACTGGGAAATCCATATTGCTTAAGTGTCAGATAAAGAAAAATGCAATTAAACCAACACATAGTTCAAGAAACAGCGCACTGCTGCTTCATTAACACTACCAGGAAAACAAGCCCCTGCTGCCTGGATAACTGTTCCTGTATCTGTGATAAAACCTGATCTGCAGTCTTCTTGGAAAGTTAACTGACTGATTTTTGTTGATAAGTATAACAAACATTATGTGTGGTGTCACTTAATCTGTCATTCTCTTATGGACATTTGCATTTTATAGGGCCTTTGCAGTCCAGCCAGATACACACTGCATTATGGGAAGTGTGGCATACAGTGCTTGCTTTACTCTTTTTAAGAGGTATTAATTCCTAATGTGGAAAACAGAATTTTATATTGAATGAAATATATAATTAGCTGAAGATGTGCTGGTTCTGAGTGTGTGGAACATTTGGCCGCCACCTTAAATAACTTTCCAACTTCATAAGGAAAAAAGGAAAGGCATCAAAAATGAAGAAACTAAGATGAAATACATCTTGTGGTAAATACAAAATGCAAAATGAATTTTCGACCAAACTTAAATATTTTAAATGTTTCCTGTTCCCTATCACATTATTCTCTACTAAGAACACAAAAAGTAGCAAATTTGTTGCTGTTGATTTTTAGGTACAGCTGTCAACTTTTTAATTGTATCCACAAGTACAACTGTCCTTAATGTGTTAAATCTATAGATTGTGTTTTAGACAAATGTGGTCAAAGGACTGATGGTACTGGGAGAAAAATCAAAAACTAAACCGATTCAGATCAAATCTAACACAAAATTCAATATCTGCTTTGAGTGCATTTATAGGTAATTTGTTGTTAGCAACCATCCATAGCAGGGCATAGGGGCCAGTAGAGCTGTGCAAAAGCAGATTGGAATTAACACAAACACTAATCGCTTTGTCTCCCGATAAATTTGGTCAATCATCCCAAATTGCCTGTTGATGTTAAAGTACATTTGTTGTAAGCGCTCATCTGACTTTCATAATATCATGTTTTTTCTTAATGTTTTCATTCTGTGCTTTTTGCTGCCAATGGCTAACATTTTTGGGTTTTTTTGAGTGTGTGCCCTCGCTGCTGTGTTCATCACTTAGTGTCCGTGCCCTGCTCTTCACTGTCCAGGGCCAGTCTGTTTCCTGCTTGCTGGGTTTTGTTAAAAATTTTTGAACTGTGTCACATTTTTTGTATTAAACGTTGTTGCCAACACTCCACCTTGGTCTCTGTCATTTTCCAGAAATTGTAGTCCAGAGATTCTCTCCTCAACTTCCTGTAAGTGTTTTTCAGACTAAACTATTTTTTACCAGCATCAGAAATGTGTTCTAAAAGAAACACCCACAGTGGTTTCTGAGTAGTCCCAGTAGCATAAGGTGTGCCTTATTTGGCATGTGCACTTGAGTCCCAAGAAATGTACAGCAATGTATATATCTCACACTGTAACCGGCAAATGCACAACTACCTAATTTAATCACCAGCCAGTTATGGTATATAATAAAATGTTAATTGGCATCAAGGTCAGCATAAAGGTACTTATTTCAGTTATATTTCATAGCTTTTTCCACATTATATTTGATTCTATTGTATTGGTGCTAGAACTAAATGCTTTTATTACAGTACTGTACTCAAGTACTATTTAGAGATTTTTATTGAAGTAATTCCATTCAACAGGTTTAGTTACTAGTACTTTTAAGATGAAGAACTGATGAAGAAAGATTTTTATTTGTATTTAACCTTTATTTTAGCAGGCAGATGCTTGAGATCAAAATGATCTCTTTTACAAGCACAGCCTGGCCAACATGGCAGCATTGACACAAAAGAAAGGAGTTACATAAGACAACACATTACACAATACCAAACAATATTAAAACACAGACTGGTAAAGGGATAATTTATCTGGTGTCCCTGAGTGTAAAACTGTGAAGCTCCAGATCTATTGGCAACAACAGTAAAATGCTTCTGACATACGAAGCCAGATAGCTATCTGTAGTTAGAGACAATTGACCAGTGGCGAGGTTAGCCCTTTTTGGGGGGGGCTCAAGCCCATCCTATCGTATAGTCCTCAAATCGTATATCATTTTTTCGCAAACCTGTTTTTTTGGAGATGGGGAAATGGTAAAAGGTTGAAACGGGCCAGTAAAATCAAGCACAACCTGCATGTATCTCTTTTCTCTGATTGGTGAGTGGGCGCCTCCTGTTTTACAAAACAAAGCATGCAGCCCGAGAGCACTAAGGCCCAATCCCAATGTTCACCCTACTCACTACCACTAGCCCTTACTCACTACCCCTAGCCCTCACCCACTACCCCTTAACCCTTGAAAGGAAGCCACAAGGGGTAGGGCTTTGTAATCTTCCCTAGGAATTGGGACATCACTTGCTACGTCACCGCGTAGTTTACGTTTGGGCACGCAAGCAACTGCGTAGACCCAGCAGCAACATGAACGCTACGGTTCATGTAAATTTCAATCGGCATGATTTTAAATTTGTATGTAATGCCCTCACCCTGTTCGTACTCTGTCTGTCAATGTAAATTTTGTCAATATATATAAAAAAAAAAATACATGGAGTCTACGGTTGCGATCGTTTTTTTTTTTAGCATTCATCATGCTTCAGTTGAAAAATAAACCAAGAGGTATACGGAGAAGAATACACCATCAACGTTTGTTGTCTCTTGTGAATTTTTTGTGTTTTTTTTTTCTCCAACTTCTCCACATCCTCTCGCTCTCTGGGGATCGCGAAAATGGCCCTTCCTCGGGAAGTCAGAATCGGAAAACCCTCACTCTGAAGGGCTAGATTCATAGCCCCTACCCCTCATTATGCCCCCTACCCCTACGTGAAAAAAGGAATTGGGACACCACTACCCTCGCGGGAACGTGCAAAATTTAGGGGTAGGGCTAAAAAGTAGGGGTAGGGGGTGTATTGGGACTGGGCCTAAACTATAGAGGCAGGGCAGATAACCTGCGGTGCAGCAGTGTGTTGTAACACTAATGACCATGTAAAGCTTCATTTTAGGACCTCGATATAATCTGTCAGATGTCTATTAAAAGGCAGTTGACCACAAGACGATTTTATCAATGCCTCTTCTTACGTTTAGATTTGCGTAGTTTATCATGATGAGTATCATGATAAACTAGGTCGCTAGGTGCTAGTGCTAGCTATTCAATTGCTAAGAGTTAAATTGTTACCCAGCGGCAAGATATTCAGATATGAAATGTCACTGTGTGAAGCTGTCTTATGCCAAGTTAGAAAGTCTAACGTAAGTGAAGTTGTCCGGGTTACTGTCAGTTTTGCCAGATCTTGCAAGAAAAACAAACAACCAGCTCTAATGAAACAAGCCCCAAAAAAGCGACTCGACTTCTCCAAAAAAAAAAAAGCCCAACCAGTGACCTAAACCTACGACACTGTGTAAGAGAGATGCAATTTGATAACAGTATATATATAGCTTGCTAGAAAACAGTAAATACCTTTCATCTATTACAAGGGAATACTGGGCACCTCCACAATAACTCATCAGGCCTTTGAACACGCATGGGTCAGTTGCATCATTACTCTGGTTACTGGTTTTAGCATTTTGACTTCTTTATCAGTCGAGGTAGATCCAGTTAGTTCACCGAGATGATCGACAGCTCTGACTGATGTGTGACAGGCTGTAAGTGACTATCTTCAGCTCACTTGTTTGCCCTGGCTCATTTTGTTTTAAGACAGTCAAACCGATGTCCGTAAGCCTCACAGATGAAAAAGCTGTGGAGTTTTTTTTTTTTTTGGTTGCTATTGTTGTTGGTGTTTTGGGTTTTTTGTTGTTGTTGTTTTGTGCTTTTCGGTGCCAGCGCAGTCCCGGCGCACGGTTTGTGGACAGATCCTTTAAGGAAAAAGGACAAACTTTAGCTTTATTGTAGTTGTGGAGAGCTGGGAGAGAATCAGGAGGAGTTCATACACGGAGCAAAGCAAGCCCAAAATAAGCAACCACACTTTAAATAACAAGCCCAAAAAAACCCGCAACCCACGACTGACGATATTTGCAAGCGACTTTACAGAACAACAAGCCCAAAGTCGCTTATAATAAGTGGACCTGGCAGCACTGGTTACTGTACTGTTACTGCCGAAACACAGATGTTTTTTTATGTGAAAGAAGAAGCAGAAGAAAATGAAACATTTTTTTAATGATTGTTATTAAAGTCACTATGTGACTGTACTTTTCAATGTGTTATATAGTTAGGCTGTATAGTGTCAGGTTTAATATTTACAGATTGTGCAAAAATGGCACACATGATATGTTTTTGGATATTTTATTGTTTTGTGCGGACTCTGGCTGGCTGTCTACCTACTGTGTTTTCAATTTCAATCTCCATGGCAATGGGAGAGTAGAGATGACGAAGATATCAAATCTGACGCTATATGGTCTAACCAGATCTTCTTCTTCTCCTTTCGGCTTTTCCCTTCAGGGGTCGCCACAGCGAATCAGTTGCCTCCATCTAAGCCTGTGGTCTAACCAGATAACACATTGAAAAGTACAGTCACATAACGACATTAATAACAGTTTGTTCTTGTATATACTGTATAATACAATCTTAAACACTATATATGCTTTTATGAGCAATTCAGCCTTTTGTAAGAGATGTAAAAACTGGATTAAATTCAGTAGCCTCATAATTCCTTGTCAAGAGTGGATGTCAGCTACCCTCCTGGGGGCTGAGCCCCCCCAAAGGTCAGATCCTAGAATCGCCCCTGCAATTGACAGAAAATAAGTTCTGTATTACTTTGAGTACTAGGGTATGCAAGTATATTTAGTACATTGATTGACATCTGCAATAGAAGCTTGGTGATAGGTGCACCTATCACCAAGCACCAAACAGCAGCTGTTCTATTTACACAAACCATGAGAAAATGTAACCAAATTGTTGTTAATGGGATAGACTGAAGTTGCAGTTTGGATGCAAATTAAAATTACAAAAGCTGATAAAATCTTTGAAACCAAAAGTTATTTGCCTCCCTTTCTCTCTCTCCTTTCATTTCTGTCGTTTTAATCTATTTTCTCTGTGTATACCCCTCACCTCTTTCATGTACTGTTCATGACAACAAACGGTTCAATGTATAAAAGTTCTGCCTTCAATAACACTACTTCACTGGATGTTACAATGATTTACTCTTGACCATCTTCAGGGCTGGGGATCTAATTGAAAGCAAGCTAGATTCAAACCTCTTTCAATGCTGTGTAGTAAATTCCCTACAATGGTAGCAAATGTAGACAAAAATGGCCTTGGCCGTGTAAAGTTTTGTCCCACTGGGTGATGGTGAACAATGGAGGGAAACAGACAGCTCTTTAGAGTGAGGAGAGGAGGCAAAGTTCAGAAAAGTTCATTCACATCGTCCGAGGGCTGGACCAGCCAGGATAGGATGGCTGGACATAAAGGTGTCAGCTACAATTTAGTATTACAATTTGGTCATTAAACTGAAACGCTCAGCCACAGAGACTAACAATAAGTACAACAGCTCAGCATTTGTGGATCCAATAATTGCTAGTAGCAGAGTAATAAACAATGGCTAGGGACAACTGTACAATGCTAAAAAGCTGGTATGGACTGCAGGGATGTTGGGTATAAATGAGAATGACACCAATAAGAGAAACAACTTATAAAAAGCCCAAAGCATATCTGCCAGTGACATTTGAGACACACTGGGTTTTACTTTGCCATCTCAGAGAAGACTGAAGGACTACAAATGTGCGCAGTCAAAATTTTTCATGTTTCAAAGTAAAAGTAAAAGTAAATGTAAGGAAATGTGGAGTTATTATGTCAAACTATCAGTCAGTAAAGAAATCTAGCACTAGCATCCTACTAAAGCTCATTATATGTTGTACATTTTAGTGAACAGTAAGTGCAACTTCTTTAGTCTTGTCAGCCCTGTGAGGCTGCCAGTGTTGGTACCACTGTGCTTATCGGAAGAAAGCATTCTACATTTTACACAACTGGTGAGGTACAGGCAGAGATGTGTTTGCACTTTCCACTGAGCTGTGAAAGCTGATTCTAGTCCTAAGCTAGAAATAGGCGAGTTATCCAAAATGGGGATCTGTTTGGTTAAAAAGAAATGTTATCAGTTTCAATCATTTTAGAGTCACCAATCAACCTAGACATGCATGTCTTTGGACTGTGGGAGGAAACTGGAGAACCTGGAAGAACCCATGCAAGCACGGGTAGAACATGCAAACTCCACACAGAAAGGCTGCAGGCCTGGGAATCAGGTCCACGACCTTCTTGATTCGAGGCAACCACACTAAACACTATGCCGCTGTGCTGCCACCTGGCTTCATAACATTTTGAATTATGTAGGAGTTCAGTTGTCACTAAAACATTAGATATTAGCATGATGAACTGATCCAACAAACTATTTAAACAACAGCATGTTCTAGAGAAATAGCACAAATTTACTAGTATATCTACACTTGCACTACTTAATTTTTGTCAGTTGCATTTACTTACAGTCAAACAAGCATGTACATGTGATTTATCAGAGTTTGGTGCTGAAGAGTCTAAAGGCTTCAGTATGTTTAAACCATGTTGTATAGACTTGGACTCCAGGACTGAAAAGTCAAGTAAATGCTGAAGTGCCTGGATTGACAGTTCAAACAAAGAGTTGTCAAATTATGCCTTCTTTTTTGTACAAGGAGAGCTTCTTTGACGATGTGTGCTATCACATTCACTGGAGATTATGTGGATCACACAACAGACCAAAATAGAAAATAATAAAGAAAAAAGAATAAGCCATTTATCTTATGTTGCCCAGATTATCTGAACATCACCTGATGATTCTATCAGCTGCACACCAATTCTCCAAACAAAGATCTTCCCTTTTTACTGTTTAAACACCTACCAAAATAATTCATTTACTGCTTGTTATTCTAAGAAGGCCATGCAACAAACACATATCTACTTCCACTGCTGCACTGGAGGTCTATACTGGTTCAGTGGCCTGAAACTGAGTGGATCAGTATGAACTTAGTTTCACCCTCCCTGCTCATCTGTCAGGGTCATCAGCCCATCACTTTGCTTTCCTGTCGATGGATTCCACATTTTTCTCCTATTTTCCTTCTCTTCTCACAACTCATGGATTCTGTAGGGATAATGGAATGTGTGTGTGTGTGTGTGTGTGCACGTCAGGACCACCCACGTAAATACATTGACTGTCATCTGTAAACTTTACCTTGGGTTCTTGAATAAATCTGCTCATCTCATCCAAAATCAGTTAAAAAGTAATTACTAATGACTTTCTTTCCTAGAATTTGCATTCATATACTCCATGATTTTAATTATTAGCAATGGAACATATGATTCCTGTTGTTTGAGTTTAATGTATAAATATCCTTGGTGCAAGATGATCAATACAGCAATTTCATAATAAACACAATACCCATTTGCCTCCTTTCTGAGAATGAGATGACAAAATTGATATCAATCCCATCTTTGTGTTAAGTGTGTGGAAAAGATTTTGAAAGGTTCATAAATGCCACATATTCTGAAGTGTGTATTATTTAAACATAGGGAGGTGATGTTTTTGAATTTGTGCAACATTTTCTCTTGTGCTAGGAGCTACTAGGAAGAAATCCCAGGGTGGAAAGAGTTTTAGCAATGCTGGACTTAAGAGACTGGGACAGGTTTTTGTTCTAAAATTGAAACGATAAAGCAATTAAGTATCTCTGCTGTAATTTTTTGGGAAGAATTGCTATGGATTTGTGTTGAGAGATGAATGTACCGTCAACAAGTGCATTACAGTAGCCAGTCATAAATTACACTTCATGTAACTTCATTCTTTTATTTCATGCTTTTTAAAATTAAACCCAAAAGTTGAATGCAAAAAGGATTTTTTTAAATAAAAAGCCCACACAATTTAACACAAGTCACTTAAATAAGTTGGGATAGGATACTGAAGTTATATAAACAGAATCTACATTGTATATGTACATGATCCTATAGATACACCTCTGAGCAGATTTAAGTGTTCCATGTCTGTGTATAGTGCCTCTTGTTTAGTCTGTTCACATTTTCAAATCAATATATATGTATGCATATAAAACACATACAAAGTATTAACAATTAAAAAAAATACAATATTTACATTCAGGCCACACTGACACAAATCCAGATGAACATTTCTTGTATTGATGTCTAATTGCAGCCCTTTCTCCATTTCCTAGTGACACCTGAGTGCTTCCATATACTCCCCGTCTGCATTTGGAGATATAATACACCGATTTAGTAAATAACCCCACATCTCAATTTAATGTTGTACATAGCTGGTAAACTTGGTTGGTAGATTGTCCACAGGATATACAGTAGGTCCTGTTTTCATGGTTGGCAACCCATTTAAAAGAGTCCAGTGACACTTTGAGACCACCTCAACCAAAAGGATCTTCAGCAGCACTTTGGCAAATTCCTTTCCCACACACATCCTGGAACCCCCTCCAAATGGGATGTACTGGAACCTGGAGGAGTCCCCTGAGAATTCTGACATGAAGCGCTCTGGCTGGAAGTCTTCCTTGTTGGGGAAGATGTCTGCCACATCATGGGTGTCACAAATACTGTAGAGGACATTCCAGCCTTTCGGAATTTGGAAACCCTGAAATTGTGAGGAGAAAATAATAAATAAGCAGCACATTTGGACACCTGCCTATCAAATGCTTGAGACAACCTGTGGTTCGCATAAAAACTAATTATCCTTATGGTTCATGAAAACCTTTGTTAACTTACATTAAGTTCAAATGTCTTGAGGGCCACTCTGAAACCTCCAGGAACAGGAGGGTTGAGTCTCAGAGTCTCTTTTATGACACAGCCTGCATATTTCAACTGCTCCAAGGAGTCCATGTTCAGGTTTTGGGTGTTCATCCCCTGCTCCTCCTGTGAACAAAGAGGCAAAGACAGTGTTATCCAGGTGGAATACAATAGAACTGCTGTACTATGAGCTTACTGTTGGCTGTTACTGTTGCCACTAAATTCAGACAACCCTTGTTATCCAGTAAATCTAAGTGCTGGATAGGAATATGTTTGATATTGATTAACCGGCTCAATGATTTTTCTGATCTGACTTAATGATCTGGTTCCTGATCATGGTTTAATGCATCATACCACCTTTCACTTCAAAGGGAAAACCTACAATGTGGCTTTCTTTCACCTTCGAAACACAGTTACTTTGTTATTACAAAAAAAAAAAATTGTAAGGGGCTTCCCAAAAATAAATTGAAGTGAGTAGCTTTCTCATTGTCCTCAGCAGATGCAGTTTTTCTCAGTTTCCGTCTTGTGACTTAAGTGTCATGCTTAGCCACCTCTAGGACAACTGAGCAAACTCCATTTGCCAAGGAAGGCCATGAGTTGTGATTGAAAGTTAAGGAAAAGGAAGCAAGTTACAAACTCTTTGCTTTATTAAATATGATGAGTAAGTTTCCATGAAATGATCACATGAGCTGAACTGCATTTTGACTGTTTCATTGGATTTTGAGGATTAAAATTAAATCAAAGCTGAAACTATCACAGCAAGAATTTTTCCAGTGGAATTACCTTGTCCATTAACTCCTGCCTTAGTCTGTCAGCAACTTCAGGGTTCAGGCCCAGGAACATGATAAGAGAGGTGGCTGTGCTGGCTGTGGTTTCATGCCCACCAAACAACAGCTCTGTAGCAGACTCCTTAATGGCCTGAAAACAAATGCAGAGAGAGAATTGGCTCACTTAAACACTGACTTGTAAGGATAGAAGCTATTTGATGTGTCTCATGTGTTATCTTACATGTTTGAAAAAGTAAAGATGATGTGGCCATTTTTTACCTGCATGCTGAAGGGCTCTCCATTTTTTCTGCTGCTGTTGATGAGCTGCTGCAAAGCATCTCTGTGATTGGAACCCTTGTCTGACTCCTGCACTTTCTTCTTGATATTCTCCTCAATTTTGGAATGAATGAAGTTCCTTGCTTTCAGACCCTGGAGGTTTGGGAAGATGGAGGAGCAGGAACAGAGCCAAGAAGCATGGAAGGTAGAGGAACGCAAAGGTTAGGATGTTAATTAGGCTGACACTTTCATTCATACACATGTGATGGGCTTGTTCTGACTTAAAGGACCTTGCCAAAGTAGCTGAACGTTTTAGCACATTACTATGTTCTGTATAGCTACATTTCAGGCAGCTTATGGCTTCCACTCATTTCACTTCTAGAGTCCAGCTATTCGCCATGATGAGTCAATATCTTGTGTTTGACAGTTGATGTCAGTGAGATTTCAATATGGGTTACTATGATTTATCATGCATAAATTAGTCGTTTGGTTCTTGAAGTTTGAGATACTTCTATGACAGTAATGAGTCGCTCTCTCACCCTGTATAGTCCACTGAAGGGTACATCAATAGGCAGAGAAAACAGATTCTTGATCATTTCCTCAAAAGCTTCCACCAGCTGCTGCTCATCAGTCTTGATCTGCTCTGGCTCAAACCCTAGCAGGATCCTCATGGCTATGCGGAACATAAGTCGCTTCATCTCTGGGTAGACAAGCACACAAGAGTCTCTTGCCAACCACTCTTTCACTGAGGCCTGTATCTCCTCCTGGATGACAGGGATGTAGAGCTCAAGAGCCCCCTTTGAGAAGGCTCGCATGATGGCCTGGATAGGGCAGAGAGGTGAATAGGGGTTGGTTTATGATGCATTTTTTGTGCCTGGGCAGAAAAATTGTTCATGCGCCTTCATATTGTCCACCCAAAATAAACTTTTGAGTAATGACATTGGAGTCTTTGGCCAGTGTGCTCAATTACCAGATACTTAAATCCCGTTACACTGTCTAATTGTAGTGTAAAGAACTTATCAGATAATTTGTTTGTAAATTTTCACTTCAAATGTATTTTTCTTAGATAATCCACCGCTGCATTTTAATTTCACCTTATTGCCTTATTTCAAAAATCATTCTCCAAACTCAAACAGGACTTTTCTGGCTTATAGTGCAAAGACATTCTTTAAACATTCGTTCAAAAAAAAGCTTATTTTCACCGGGAACAGTTCTAACTGCAACTGCACCACCTTTTAAGTTACATAGCACATGTAGTATGGATGACCCAAATAACTGTTGTTAGTTATTCGATTTGTGTGAATGGTTTTAAAGCTATATTCCACCTGATTTTAATGTCAGACCGAATCAAAATTTACAGTAGACACAATTACATTACTGTAACGTTCATTTTATATGAAAAGGGAGGCGTCCATTAGGTCATTATCATAAAGTAATAATAGTTGTGGATCTGACTGAACAGGCAGCAAGTGGTTATAGCTGTTATAACTGTATGTACAGGGAGAACATGTTTGCATATGCCTGCGTGGGTTTCCTCCGGGTACTCCGGTTTCCTCCCACCATCCAAAGACATGGATGTTTGGGTTAATGGGTGACTCTAAATTGTCCGTAGGTCTGAGTGTGAGTGGTTGTTTGTCTCTGTCTGTCTCTTTGTGCTGGCCCTGTGATGGACTGGTGACCTGTCCAGAGTGTACCCCACCCTCACCCAATGTAAACTGGAATTGGCTCCAGCACCCCTCCGCGACCCGGAAACGGATAAGCGGTTGAAGATGAATGAATGACTGAATGATCTGACTGAACATGACACCAAAAATAGTGATGATACTGGTGTTTCACATCTGTAAAGGTGAGGTATAATAAATAAATAAATCCTAATGCATCCTACCTTTTTCTTGGCCTTGTGCAGAGCCCCGTGTACGTTAGACAGTGTGTCAGAGCCCAGGATGGTACGCACTGACGCGGGCCACTGCACGGACACGAGCTTGTGCTCTCCAAGCAATATCTGCCTGACGTACTCCGCGCCGGTCACGCGCACAGTGGGGTTCCCGAAGAGGTGTGTCCGGTAGATGTATCCGTACTTCTGCCGCTTCATCCGCAAGAACTTTCTCCTCTGGAAATATGGCCAAAATGCAAATCATGAACAAAACTAAACAAAAAGTATTAAACTGACGTAATCTATGACATAGGTCCAGAGAGTTCAAGTCAAAAGCATTGAAAAAAATGTGAACATACATCAAAACGAAGAAACAGTCTACTATAGACATGATACATTTCAACATTGTTTCTTGAGTCTTAAAGACTGACTCGAGTTCTCCCGAACGAAATGAATTCAAACTTAGACTCTTCTGGAAAAGCTCCTGGAAGCGCAAGTACACTAGTCAAAACCTGAATTATTCATTAAAATGAAAATGATATAAACCGGTTAACCTTAAAATGCTATTCACTCTTGGATCATCCACATTTTTGTAATTTATCAGATGAGAAAATGACTTCAGATATGTCGTGCAGTTACCTGCAGGAAGAGCTGCAGAGTCTCTCCAATGAAAGGGAGCCCCATGGATCCGGGAGGCAGCGGGCTCTGGCAGCTCAGGTCCCTGCCTCGGACCGTGTACACCTCCCACAGCTTCACCGCCACCAGAAACAGCAGGATGGGCAGCACGATTGTGCACAACAGGGTGACTAGCAGCGTGCTCAGAGCCATGGTGCAGCGGCGTCCGTGACCACAGGTAGTTGTTGCAGCGTTAGATCAGCTCAGGTAGAGCTCTATCAGTTACTGCAGCTCCGGGCTGCAGATCCAGCGCTTTTATAGGCTGCCATGGCCGCGGGCAGCCTGTGACCTTCTCCTCCCTCAGATAAATTAGTTCACACAAAGTTCATATTTAATTGTGGGTGTCGTTTGGCCCCGCCTCCAGCCTGTACCGGCTGACTGGCCTCACCATTTGTTCCAAGGGCCGCATCCTTAATCCTTACCTCCTGTTGCACGCAGACAATCCGCGGCGGATTTCACTGAGAAAAGGTGATGGTTTTCTCCCGAGACAATGGAAGCAAATCCCAAGGCGCCTTTGTTGGCCAAGAGGCAGCTAGTTTACACACTCATTACCTTGGCTTAAGCCTCACTCGCAGGATCAGTAATCGTGCCTACAGGGCGGCTTGCATTCAAGAGCAAAAAGCTTTTGAGCAGCAAATTTTCATCTGCTTCAGAAAATGGAAACGAGGTTTAAGTACGTCTTAGGTTGGTCTTTATTTTGAGTTTAGTCTTTTCTGTTTTTCTTTTAAACGGTGAAGCCAACCTGCACGCAGTTGCAGTTCTTATAATTTGATTTATATGCATCTTATGATATTCTCAAACATATACTTTTTAATTATAATTTTAATATCTAACTATTCAATACTACCGCCTTACCTTGTTGACCTCATGATGTATCAATATAACAATGCATGTGATTGAAAGATGAAATGATGATTAACTGCTGATTGGAAAGCAGCCCTGCCTTTTTCTTGACTCCCTGCTCCTATCAGGATACATTCACATTCAACTCACATTCACTTCTAATCTGGAAGAAGACTTTAACCTCAACTTTCTCCATGTTTGTGTGCTATAAAAATGATATCTCTGACCCGAGTTCAAACCTGGGTCAGCAGGACAGTGTGGCGTTAGTGACAGCGCACATTACACCGTATAAACAGTGAACAGTGCCAGAAAAGCAGCTCATCAGCCACTAATCACATCCTCAGTGCGCCTGTTGGGTGAGCGGACAGTGTGTCACTGCACAGCTTGGCTGCTGCTTAACAGCCACAAACTACAGGGAGCATCCTCGAGGCATTTTACTTCCTATTTTGAAAAAAGATAATTGCGGCACATTGTTGGAGGTTTATAATTCAAATCTGTAGATTTCAATTTTCATATCATTAGTAAGCTACACCATTAATGCATACACAACTTGATATTTCTCCTCAAATAATGGTTTCATGTGTCAGATAGCTGTATACCCACCTATGATTCAGTTAAAACATTCCAAATCAGCTGACAAACATTAAACCTGTATCTCCAAACTAGCATTTTTTTCCTACCTTTTCCCAATTGGTAATCCATTTTTGAGACCTGTTGGCTGTTTAGAAGTCCCGTCATCGCTTGTCTAAAAATGTGTGTATTTTCCTGAGGCAGCCAAATAATGTCTGCTGGGGGTGCCTGTATAATATGGTACAAATAAATATAAACTGTTCTTCAATAGTTTCATTAGTTGGTCTCCATTCTTTTTGGGAAATTTGGAAAACTTGTTAAAAACGTTAATTGTCAAGAATTACTATGGTGAATTTATTGCACTTACAAATTTTCATGAACTATAAAAGTGCTTATTTTTTCATCTGATTTCCATATGAATACAATTGTTTTGTATACGAGAAATATTTCAATAAAATTTTTAAGGACGGTTGGGACAACTCCAAGAATGACAGTAAAGGCTAAATGATAAGTTAGACTCAAAAACTGAAGCCAATGTCAGCCACAATATTAATGGACAAATCCTTGTTTTACTTTGTGTTTGGACAGACAGCAGTAGGCAGCAGGGTTTCCAGCTGGACATGTTGGTGAGTTTTTCTCATCAAAATGTGAATGTGTGAAACAGGATTCTGCTGTTCAAGTGTGATAAAGCAGGAGGTGGAAGAAGGAGGGGCGACAGATGGGAAGTTCAAGTGTAGAGAATCATTCCAGTCTGTTTACATGTCCTCATCATGTTGCTCCAAGAACTGACTGTAAACCTACTAATAAAGTGCTGGATTCCACTCCATGATTGACCAGAAATCAATACCTTTGTTAAATGCTCTTCTATGGTATACAGTTCATAGTCAATTGATGTGCACGGAAAGCATGGAAATTTAAAAGTCAATTTTAATTTACAAGAACAAGTGAAACTATTTTTCTATCCTGCTCCCAATACACATTTAGGTTAAAGAATGATTTTTTTCTCCAATTACAGGATATAGTATATAGTATATCAACTTCACACTGTATTTGAGTATATTTTTCAGTGTAATCCAACAGAAAGCTTACTAATTAACAGGTAACAGCCATGCTCCCCTAAAAATGAACCCATTGCTCCTGCACCACTATCATAACAGAGTTTACAAATGGACAAACTGCCACTATGCCATTTCACCTGCTGTTGTATAGGATCTTAAGCCACACAGCCAGAAGGTACCACCAGAGGGGCCAATATGTGGATCCCCAAAACCGTACAGCTAAATCCATTTCCAAAATTTTGCTATTTAGAACGTACAAATAGAAACTCCCATCCATCATTCACAAGTGAAAAAATGAAATTGGTGTTCTATTCTTATTTGATATGTTCAATAGTTGTTGTTTCATTCTTTTTTTTTAGATTGATAATGTTTTATACCCCATCTTAACAAAGTCAAAAATGTATTTATATTCAAATAAAATAGCCAGGCACAAAAATATGCTCACAAATAAGTAGTAAAAATGCTCTCAGTAAAGTTGGACATTTTAACTGTGAACAGTTATTTTGAGTTATGTCAGAATAATACAATGACTACTGGGCAGCTTATTTTACAAAAATCCCTCATATGTGAGCTCATAGTAGTTTGCAGTTTGAAGACCATGAATTCAGTTCCTACATTGTCAAATTATTGAACATTTTTAAAACTTTGGTTCATTTAAATTTAGTAGAGTAGCAGAATATAGATAGGTGAATAATTACCTAACAGCCACTCAAACCTTTCTTAAATATAATGCCTGTAAAAAGTATTAATCTCCCTTGGATGCATCACCTTTTATTGCTTATGCCTTTTATAGCACATTTAGTAGATGCAACTTTGGCTGCAATCACAGCACTGAGTCTGTGTGGACATGTCTCAATCAGACTGCCACATCTGGACACTGCAATTTTTCTCAATTTTTCCTCACAGAAGAGCTTAAGCTCTATTAGGTTGCTCGGGGGTCTTTGAACCATTTCTACCAGCTTTTGCTGTATGCTTGGGGTTGTCTTGCTGGAAAATAAATCTTATCCCAAATCGTACTTCTCTTGCAGATTGAATCAGATTATATCCCAGGCTTTTTCCGCATTCATGTTCCCTTCTACTTTTACAAACCTTCCCGGGCCTGCTGCCGAGAAGCATCCCCAGACATGATGGTGACATTCCCACCGCCATGCTTCAGGGTGGAGATGGTGTGTTTCTGGTGATGTGCCGTGTTGGGTGTTGCCAAACAAAGAGTCTAGTCTGATTGCCAAAAAGCAAAATTTCTGGCTCATCAAACCAAAGAACCTTCTTCCAATTGACCTTGTAGTCTCCCACATGCTTTTCGGCAAAATTTCATGTGAGCATTTTTTCAACAGTGGTATTTTTCTACCACTCTACAGCTTCTTCCACCAGTCTTCTTGCCTGATCACTCAGTTTGTGATGCCTGTCTTATACTTTTCAGTTATCTTTTCTCTGAGTGGCTTGGAATGTTCCGTTGTCTTTATTTTGCAATTGTAGCAGGCATACTGATAAACCAGAGACTGGATCTCTCAGACACAAGTGTTTTCATACTACAATCACTGGACACACATCATCTGCACTCAGTTGATCTCCATTTCACTAATTGTGTCACTGCTGGGATCAACTAGCTGGACCTCTGTTGAATTGGGTCAGTCACTTTAAAGGGGGTCAATATTAATGCCAACACTTATTGTACACTATATATTTTTAATTACTTGACAGTTGTTTGTAAACATCTGTTGTCACTTTGACATGAAGGCATCTTTTTTTGCAAATTCTTGTCAAAAAAAGCCAAATTATATTGACCATGATTTCATTTACAAAAGCACCAAAAGGGGAAAAATCCAAGGGGGATGAATACTTTTCATAGGCATTATATAATCACCATTCTTTCTATCAATGTAAGTGGGTAGTTTCCATTTTTACTGTGATGGCAATGGAAGCACAGCCTTCATGGCAGTTTGTCTCTCTTTCTTTCTTTCTCTCTCTCAGACACACACAGACAGATAGTGAGCAGTCAGAAAACAACTGAGGTGCCTGCGCATGTTTGTAACTCCTCCCCTAGCTCGCACGTTGGCTGACCTGCTTGTGACCCTGACATCTTGGTGAACTCTCACACACAACCAAGTTCACTGGTCATTAAACATACACACAATGGAGGAAATAAATTTTTTATCTGATAGGGTACTTACCTTTTTAAATGTCAAATGATAGCTGACAGATTAAAAAACTTAGAATCAGTGGGGTATGTAACAGTCCCACCAGTCTACAATGAGTTGCTGTAACTATATGTTTGCTTTTGTCGCCATCTATGACTTGGATTCATAATTTTGGTCCTACCTACAATAAAACCTTACTGCTGTGAAACTGGAGTAATGCAGAGCAAGTCCAGTGTTGTTTAAGGGTCTCACTTTGAATTACCCCCAAACAGCTGCAATGTGAAAGTACTAAAAATATAGACTGTACAGATATAAGCCATTCAAATTCAGCAATGTCTTTAGTAAGTAGATTACAATGGTCTTTATATCACCTAATGCAATACCATGACATATCACACTGGTTGTCACTGGTTGACAGCAACCCAGCAAACAGGAACTGTAAGCTCAGTAAGTTTTGTGTGTCTTCCCTTTTACAACTTTTTACTTATTCAGTTTTAAAGTTACCTTTGTAATTGCTTTTATTAAACACCAAAAAAAAAGAAAACACATTTCGAAAGAAGCATCTTTCCCAGACATTATGATGTGAAAAATCCGAATATAGAAGAAAACAATATCATTTATGGCACATTGAGGTCCCTCATGGGACCCTGAGCAGCTGCTTACTGGTGGAGCACCTCTGACTTGTTACACTGAAGTAACTGAAACAGCAATACTTCATTCAAATCAGCTCAGAGGCTCGAATCAAATCCCTTACAGCAGTATGTTTGAAAGGATGCAGATTGGACAGTCACCATCTTCTTTAAACTGGAATTTCTATTTGCATTTTGAGAGGTTTTAAAGGAAGTATTTCAGAATACACTACCAGTCAAACGTTTGGACTCACTTTCTGAATAATTTGAATGGAAAAGTGTGTCCAAACTTTTGACTGGTAGTGTATATGATCCTTAAAATAGCCCTACAATGGACTGGCGACCTGTCCAGGGTGTACCCCGCCATCGCCCAGTGTGAGCTGGGATTGGCTCCAGCCCCCCCGTGACCCGGGAACGGATAAACGGTAAAAGATGAGTGAATGAGTGAGTGTAATAAAAAAATATGAATCATTGATAAATTAAGGTTAAAATTCTGATTTATCAAGTTGCAACATAAAAGTAAATCCATGCCACAAACACTGAAATATCTTCAGAATTAAACATACGATGGTTTTATATGTGTAATATCACTGTGGTAATTAGTGATAAGACTGTTTGAATGGGATTAGGTATCAGTTTTGATTCAGTCTCTATATTTAATAATATCTATAGGCTAGAGGCTGGCATGGTGTATTGGTTAGTGCCATTGCCTCACAGCGAGAAGACCCTGGATCTGATTCCCGGGGGCCTTTCTGTGTGGAGAGACCTGCACAGAGTCTCTCTGTGCCTGCATGGGCTTCCCCTTGAGTAGTCCAGCTTCCTCCCAAAGTCCAAAAAAATTTAATTAAATAAATAAATAAAAGCACTTTAATGTTAAGGTTTGGTGTATTTAAATTACTTTGAGGGATAAATGTAAGTGTGAGTGGTTGTTTGTCTCTGTATGTCTGCGCTACGGTAGGCTGACAACCTGTCCAGGGTGACCCAGACCTCGCCCAGTGTCAGCTGGGACTGGCTTGTGCACCCCCAACAAGCCTGAGAAGTGGTGAGTGATGAAAATATATACACACACACACATACACACACATATATATATAATCTTAAATGCAAATGCAATCTAAAATGTAAGGGTGCCTAGCTTTAACATGCATTTCAATGCTTGACTTAAACTGAATTGAAAGAAAAACATTTCAGCATTTATAATAAGTTAATCAGTCTTATTGGGATGTACAGAAGTAATGTTAACTGTCCTGCCAACTACTTAATACTCTGAAGCGAAACTAACTGACTAACTGACATCAAGAAGCCTGGCCACTGTACAACTGGAAACGCTGGTCCAGTCTCGTTAGAGCTAACTTCAATTCCAGATATGTATTATAGCCTCAACAGATCAAATGAGTTTTGTAATGTAAAAGGTACTATAGAATTATTGCAAAGACAATTTTGGTGTCCCTCTCTTTATATTCTTTGCATTTAAGAACTTTGAATATTCTAATTTTTTGTGCTAAAGAAAACTTGAAAAAGGTGAGCATGGTAATGTTCATGCTGTTTTACCACAACTGGTCTTACTCACTCCTGGGTTTTGTAGTTGGAGGTGCTAGTCTGAGGTGCCTTCCCAGTGGGAGGAGGTCAGAGGGAGTGTCAGACTCTTGGTTTGGCACAGGGTCACCATCTGTTTGTCAACTGTTTGTGTTGTCTCTCTGTCTCCAACCGGAGACTCTTTAGTTTTACAAAGCAGAGAGTGAAAAATTAATAAAATGATCTACTTATTATTTATTGGGAGTCGAGTGATATGGGTGCAGAGGAAGTCTCTGCAATATAGATTGAGCTGGCTCTATAATAATATTATGTCTAATGCAGTCTGGACATATTGTTCAAAATTTTGGTAGTTTATTAGACTAGATCCCACAGGAAACAATTGCACAGCTCCACAAAAGGATTTCCATAATAGTACATTAAATGGTTTGACAATTTATCATCATGTAGATTTGAAAACTTGCTGACTTTACACATATATGTTTTCTTCAATCCTACTAATTTTCTTTCTAGTTATATCTGATTTAGTGATGTTGATGCTTTCTCTTTGTCTTTTCCTATGTACATTCAATTCATTAATGTATCAACACTACTGTCAAAGTAAAGGTAACAAGAAGAGTTAAATATGAATTAGCATCACTAATAAAAACAAAAATCTCTAACTTGCTCCAGCTGTGCACCATTATTTGTTATTCATATGCATTGGCTCCAGGGATGACATGAAAGGGAACCAGCCATGATCTGTACAGCAAGACAAAACAGATCACCTAGACATCAGACATAAAATATTATGGGTTTATTCCAACAATTTTGCATTGGCAGACTCATATAAAAACATGATCAAGACTTACAGGGTCTTTCATAAAATGCTCTGTAGTAAATTTTGAGTCTCATGTCCAAACTGAGTTACCCCTTATGACAATGGCAGGTTTTTTTTTTACACAATTCTTTAGAAAGAGCCACCTGAAAGAATATTTGCTTTCACAAGTAACATCCATGACTTAACCAGAGTGAAGAGCTGAATCCTAAAGTGAAAGAAGCCAATATTGTTCACAGTTAAAGTTCACAAGTGTTGAGAAGTTAAATAAGACTCAGTGTAATACTAAAATACTGGTAAAATCAGTGTGTGTATCAGAGTACGTGAAGGGTGTTGGTAGAGGTGTAGACGTATGTGTCCTCTTCTGTCTTCCTGCTTTATTTTTGAAGTGAATGTAAAAGCTGTTTACTGCCTTGTTAAAGTGTTTGATCTCTGCCCTAAAATACTTGTCACTCCTGTTGACACACAGGAAGGACCTTCTACTCCCCCATTGTGGTGACTTGTTAATAAGTCATAACAGGCAGTAAATAAACATGAGTAAACTACATGTGACCCCCAAAAAATATAAAAATCTATTTCATTACGTTAAACGTACTAATTCAAAGCAAAATACGTACCAAGTGACAAGTCTGTATTCAGAAATGTAACATTATCACACAGACTTTCATGTGTAATTAACAGTTTAGTAGTTTTTGAGTTGATGCTAATTTAAAACGCTTAAACAAAGAATCTCTCTGTAAAATATTAATATAAGGAAATATATAGGTTATGTAACAAAAATTGTCAAATCAATGCAGGTAAATATGTTAGTAATTCCCTGAGAATTTTTGAGCAGTTTGCTGCTGTCCAGTTATAATGGAACCCCCCCAAATGTTTCTAGCCCAATTACATCTGTGGCGACAGGGATCCTTGCACTCAAATGTTGACCCAAGCAAAAGTTCACTTGCTGTTTCCAAGTTAGCTTGTATGGAATGGGAGGCAGCAAGGCTCCAAGGTTGAAGCCACAACACAGCATACATTCAAAGACTGACAAATCTGTCTTTGTATGGTGTTTGTGTGTGTGTGTGAGAAAGACATATAGAAATTATGAATTCAACAGAAATTAGAAATGTGTCTTTCACTGTTCCACAGTATTCTGTATTCTATGGTAGCCTCGTGTTTGGAGAGCATCAACATACACAAATACATATGATAAAACGTTTAGTTAATGTTTAACAAGCTAGACAATTATGCCTGCATTTAAAAATGGAGCAAACATCATCCCAAAGTATCTGGCCGGGGGGCAGTTGACCACAAGACGATTTTATCAATGCCTCTTCTTACGTTTAAATTTGCATGGCTTGTAATGCTGCGTATCATGATAAACTAGGTCGCTAGGAGCTAGTGCTAGCTATTCAATTGCTAAGAGTTAAATTGTTACCCAGCGGCAAGATATTCAGATATGAAATGTCACTGTATGAAGCTGTCTTACGCCAAGTTACCAGAGTTACCAGATCTTGCAAGAAAAACAAACAACCAGCTCTAATGAAACAAGCCCCAAAAAAGTGACTCGACTTCTCCAAAAAAAAAAAAAGCCCAACCAGTGACCTAAACCTACGACACTGTGTAAGAGAGATGTAATTTGATAACAGTATATATATAGTTTGCTAGAAAATAGTAAATATCTTTCATCTATTACAAGGGAATACTGGGCACCTCCACAATAACTCATCAGGCCTTTGAACATGCATGGGTCAGTTGCACCGTTACTCTGGTTACTGGTTTTAGCATTTTGACTTCTTTATCACTCGAAGTAGATCCAGTTAGTTCACCGAGATGATCGGCAGCTCTGACTAATGTGTGACAGGCTGTAAGTGACTATCTTCAGCTCACTTGTTTGCCTTGGCTCATTTTGTTTTAAGACAGTCAAACCGATGACAGTCAAAGCCTCACAGATGAAAAAGCTATGGAGTTTTTTTTTTTTTGGTTGCTCTTGTTGTTTTGCGCTTTTCGGTGCCAGCGCAGTCCCGGCGCACGATTTGTTGACAGATCCTTTAAGGAAAAAGGACAAACTTTAGCTTTATAGCAGTTGTGGAGAGCTGGGAGAGAATTAGGAGGAGTTCATACACGGAGCAAAGCAAGCCCAAAATAAGCAACCACACTTTAAATAAAAAGCCCAAAAAACCCGCAACCCACGACTGACGATATTCGCAAGCGACTTTACAGAACAACAAGCCCAAAGTCGCTTATAATAAGTGGACCTGGCAACACTGGTTACTGTACTGTTACTGCCGAAACACAGATGTTTTTTTTATGTGAAAGAAGAAGTAGAAGAAAATGAAACATTTTTTTAATGATTGTTATTAAAGTCGCTATGTGACTGTACTTTTCAATGTGTTATATAGTTAGGCCGTATAGTGTCAGGTTTAATATTTAGAGATTGTGCAAAAATGGCATACATGATATGTTTTTGGATATTTTATTGTTTTGTGCGGACTCTGGCTGGCTGTCTACCTACTGTGTTTTCAATTTCAATCTCCATGGCAACGGGAGAGTAGAGATGACGAAGATATTAAATCTGATATCTGGTCTAACCAGATGACACATTGAAAAGTACAGTCACATAACAACATTGATAACAGTTTCATCTTATTCTTCTTGCTGTATCTACTGTAGGATACAATCTTAAACACTATATATGGTTTTATGAGAAATCTTAGTCTTTTCTGAGAAATGTAAAAACTGGATTCAATTCAATAGCCTCACAATTCCTTGTCAACAGTGGTAGTCAGCTACCCTCCTGGGGGCTGAGCCCCCCCAAAGGTCAGATCCTAGAATTGCCCCTGATATCACGTACATGAAATTATAATGCTTCAAGGGAAAAATTACAGTAGATGGGATGAATACGTGCACACCCCAAATCAGACTGTTTGGAGTCTATTTAGAGAAAAGGGTATTCATTAAGCTGTGGCTACCATGTAATTGACAGACTCTACGACCAAATGTATCCTGCCAGAGAATGCACACATCCAGGTCAGACATTACAAGTGTACTTAAAAGGTAAACAATAGCAGCTCAGATACATTGTGATGCACTGTATGCTCAACAACAATGACACAAAATGGTTGAATACACTTTTATTACAGCACACAAAATAAAAACATATGTAGGAAAACAACATCTCAGTCAGGGTGTTACTGAGCACATCAACCAAGGTAAAGCAAGGTTTCCTTTGGATATCAAAATGTTCCCTCTTTCCACTTCTATGGAAGGCAAGGATAACAATCAAAATTTTTAAAAATCTAGTTTAAACAATCATTGGCACACAAGAAGTGTGATGTAAAACTTAATTTTTTTGATCTATATTTAAGCCATTATGTCAGGGAATGCTCTGATCAAGTGATCTTGAGATTATGTGACTGATTACGTTTTATATTCACGTACACATATTAAATGTTTCCTTCAAATGCAGAGATGGACTTTACTTTTATATTTCATCATATTTTACAACCCTATCTCCTAAAAATTACATTGGTACATAAATAATTTCCAACAGCAGCATATTAAAAGAATTGGAACACTGATGGGATTGTGTCTTGTCTTGAATACATCACTAAAATGTTAACTGACAAGGTATTTTATTTGTATCAGGTCAAAATATATGATCTTAGAATAAAATATCCACTTGTACATTTTCTTTTATCCCCAAGGTTCTGTTTGGAACAACACAGAATGCATTTATGAACACTTAACCCATTCTATTTCTCTTAGCCACTCACAGAACTCAAAGGATGACAGCCTGGTCTCATCCCTCTGTTGGTCACTTGCAAACTCTAAAACCTTTATTTCTGGAGATCAGGCTGGGTGGCATTTTATACTCAGGGGTTGAGAGTGGCCTCACTCCAATGCAGGAGTGAGGCCACTCTCACCCCCAGACAGTTGAATTTTTCTGTTTATCAAACACTTTATCCAGTAGGTCCTATTTTCTTTTGCATTGCTCAGCACTTCCAGGAGAGTTCCAGCTGCAGAAAAGACACACTTCCTGCCATTTTTTTAAAAACATGAAACCTCTTCAGGAAGCCCCGAGCTGCACTAACAGTATCTTTCAAAAATCAACAAAGCAGAAGCAATTACTGAAACAGCACTTTGGTAAAGAGAAAAATTAGGTGCAGAATGGTGAGTAGAGTATGAGTATGAGACTGAGACTCAGATACTCCTACACCTATCCTGAGTCTAGAAGAACCAGTTTGCACTCAAACTGTATCTTTCAGTCTTTCAGTAAAATTAACCGGTCCTTTGGACTTTTTATTGAAAATATGAGCAGTTCAGCTAAAATCTTTGACCAGGACTTTAGTAATAGATTGTAGAGGGCATAAGCAAGAACATAATTTTTTTTTTTACCTTAACCATGCAAATGAGTGGCGAGAAAGTGAGTCACTGAGTCACTGAGCTCCTTACACTGTACTCAACTATTCACCAAAGTAAGCAACAAATTCAGGAAATTCAGACTTTTACTGATGTCATATTTACTTCAGGTATTGATGGAGGTGCATATCACAGTGTCAACCTCCAGTTCTGTTTACAGCAGACAAGCTGCTGTAATATCCTCTTTACAAAATATGCAGTATATACAGTGGCATTTACAAGCAACGATTTAAAAAAGGCAAAACATGAATGCAAAACAAAACAAACAAAAAAAAAATAAAAATAAAGAACTTCATCAACTTCAGTGCAAAAATGCTAGCTAGAGCACAGATCCGAAACATAAACAGAATAAAAACAGTCTCATTATAAAATGTTTTCATTAGGAGAATCTGTGCAACTTTATAGTAATCGAACAACCTGCCTGAGAGGCCGGAAAGGAACCAATTCATTATTGCTGTGCTTTGTGGTGAGATGTGGGTTATGAGATTCTAAAGCTTAACTTCACCCTGAGGAACTAAAAGAAAGAATTTAGCTGTTAAATATATATATATGTATATGTATATATTATTATTAACATGAAAAACCCTAGACACCCCATGTGTGGCATGTTTGGGTAGGTTGTAAGAAAAAACTGTAGTTAACCTCCCCTAAATAATGTCCTTCACCCTACAACTGACCAGAGTACAGAGGGAGGAAAGGGGCATGCACTGATGTCACCTTTCACATGAAAACCACCTGAACCACCAAGAGGCCCAAGAGGCCAATCACTTCTCTGATTGCTGTGAATGCCCACAACTGTGAAGCTGGGAGGAAGGAAAGATAATATTTTAGAAAAGTAAAAGTCAGCGGATTTGATTATGATGGAGCCATTACAGTCTATCACATATCCAGACAAACAACCATTCACACTCACATTCACGCTTCCAGTTTAGAGTCACTAATTTACCAAAACGTGCATGTCATTGGACATTGGGAGGAAGCTGGAATATACAGAGGGAACCTATGCACAGGGAGAACATGCAAACGCCACACAGAAAAGTTGATGATATTAAAAAGGTGTCTATAGGGAGCTCTAGTTGGGCTGCTGTAATGTGCAAAGTTGAACAACCCACAAAAAGAACCGTAATTGCAAATGATATTTTTAGTATTTTTTTATTTTATTTTTTTTAGCTGCTCATAGTCTATGTATGCGCAGACTGAACAGGAGGATAATTTGCTCCAAACTGCACATTTGAACATGTCTTTGTTTAGGTTTGGCTCCATATTTGACAAAAATGATCCACAACAAACACAGGCATTTGATGTGACTCTCTTTACATGACACTGGAGTCCTACATCGAGCTCAGGTGATTTCCATGTATGGCCATACATTTTGGTGAACCAAGTTGTTTCCGCAAATAAACTTTAAAGCATTGCCTGATAAAATGAGTCAAATAGCAGCTGTGTTGCAACTGTGTTGTGTCAGCTGTAAAACCATTTAAAATTAGTGTGGCTGAGATTTGACTGAAAAACATCTGCAGTGGGGGTCTGGCAGAATTTATTAACATTTCAGTTGCTCTGATTACATAACCTGTGTCTGCTAAACTTTGTGAAATTGATTATATTATTTGGTTGAATGTTATGCTGTCCAACCTGTGCAAACACATTGACCACAGAATGAACACTTCAGCTCCTTTTCTGACATTGTCACATGAAGAGGCCTAAACTACAGTATGGGTGTTAGACATACTCGCCCTTGCTACATCTCTCTGACATTGAACTCTGCCATTTTAGTCACTGCGAGGTTCTATCTCAAGGGGGTGAGCTTAAAGGTACAATGTGAGAAAGAAAAGAAGACAAGTAGCAAGCAAATGTACAAAGAAATTCAGCAGTTTTTTTTCATGAACATCAGCCTTTCAAGACATCATCATCCATTCCTCTGTCCTTTCATCCATTCATGACCTTAGCATCACCTTGTTTCCTCACAAGAACACATAGAGAGTAGCAACATTATAATTGATGGCACAATGAGTTTCATTTGGTCTGTATCAGAGCTAAGAATGGCTACAGATTTAGACAGATGACGAAGATGAGGATAATTCAGCAGAATCTGCTTCCTTGTCCAACAACATGCAGGTTTAGGTTAATTGGTATTTCTGTAAGTCTCCTTATGTTGGCCTTGCAATAGACTGGGAATTTGTCCAGAATGTACCCCACTTTCGCCCAATGTCAGCTAGAACTGGCTCCACCACCCATGCACAGAAAAAAAGTACAGATAATAGGTGGTATGCTGCGTGCATACACATAGCTGACAGTAAAAGGTCTCCACAATGCAGTGTGATCACCTGCATAATGGATTTTCTGAGTAATTTGGTTTCTTTTGCAGATCTATGTGTTCTCAGATTTTAGCGACTCAGGCTAAATGGACACACAGCTGCAAAGTAGAGATGTCCAACTGAGAGAATAAGAGAGAGCTGATTTGTTTTAAAAGCTTTATCAATGGATAACCAATTACTTGATCTTTCTACATCCACAGTTAACTTGTTATGCTTACAGGTGAAAACAAGGAAATAGGTCTGACTTAATCCATGGGGTATAGAGGTATTTGAATCTTCTCATGTTAAGTATAATATATGTGTTTCTGACAAGAGAAACAGGAAATGATTAATGTTGCTCACATGACGTGTGATAAGTGTTGACCTTTAACCTTATTGTCCCCATACTCATCACTTCGTGTGCTGCCCCACTCTCCCTCTGCAGCTATACTCATTTCACTCACAAATGTACAAAGTTTGTCTTATCGTAACCATTGAAAATATTTTGCAAACTTTTTACCATTCAGTCAAGTAAACTGTTTTGTGTGTGTCTGTTTTATTTACATAGAATATTCATTAAGGTATAACAGAGAATGTAAATCCATAAGTGTGTGCTGTATTTGCAAGGCAACAGTTCTCTGCATGCCCTGTACAGTGCGTGTATTGCTGTGCTGTTATATGATGTGTGTCTGTATGTTAGCTAACTACCTGCGTGTGTTTTTCTGTAAATTCCCTGTGTGGTTCCTCTGTATGTGTTTGTATCACTCCGTCTGCGAGTGTCCTGACTTTCATTCATTATTTCTGCGACACCCATGCCACTCCTGTGTGTATGTGTTCACGAGGACATGCCATTGACCAGGCTCCTCAGCTGTTTCACCACAGTCTCTATCAGCTTCTGTTTGTCTCTGTCGTTTTTCCTGAACTGAGAGAAGATGTTGTTCTTCTTACTGGTGTCCTTCATTCTGGAAACAGAGAAGAGGATGTCAATATGTATTCACTCAGCTATGTTGTGGTGCTGTTCATGGCAGGGTTAATACAGACAGTGATAATAGCAAAATTTAATTTGCATGGGCAGTTCATTTTTTGGTGTGAAAACAAAACACAAGAGAGTATTTTATGAGGGTAGGTACATGATTCTCATGTGAGTTCAAAAAACCGTTAAGAAAGGAATCCCCCCGACTATTGGAGTGATTAAGTGGCTATACAGTATTCGAGCATGCTTGAGAAGAGCAAGGACAAATGGTGAGGATGTTGCACCTACCCCCTGTAGACTCTAAGCAGCAGCAGCAGAAAAACAGCAGACAGAAGAAGGGTAAGAGGAGCGGGAGGTAAACAATGCAGCTCCACTCATATCTGATTTTTTCACATTATATGCAAGCATACATTTAATTAAATTCTATTATTTGAGAGAAGATATTCACAAAACCTATATGCTTTCATCCAGTAGAATGTAAAAGCACAACATCTTTTAAGGATTTCCAGAGTTTTTGCAGAGTCAGCAGTTTTTTTTCTTCCACTTCTACTAATACCACCACTACTAATACCAATAATAACTATAGTTATAACATTAACAAGAACAACAACAATTCTATTTTGTCATGATTTGATTTATTCAACTAAAGTGAAGATTAGATCTGGATCTGAGAATAATGGAATCTGGAAACAGCTGGCCTTCAAACCATTTTTGAGGAATTCTGCTGATGCCCCGATTAACCTAAGAGCAATTTGGGAGGCAATTTTGGAACTAATGAATAGGTTAGGATTAGCCATAGTGGACCCCCTTTAAAATTACGAACACTAGTAATTCAGCTTGAAAGACGTTTCACATCTTTGTTTTTTTGTTTCTTGATGGCTCTTCCTCTATTTCCTCCGACACCTGAAGCATCACTCCTGCTAAAGCATGCTGCTGATGTGATTTTAAATAATGTACACGTCTGACCAGAAGTGTTAACACTCACTTCTCAAGTAGAGCCAGGGCAGTAGCTGGATTCACTCTCAGATATTTAGAGGTTGGCTGTCCGTAATCTGCCAAATAAGTGGACCAGTCCCACACCATGAAGAGGTCCAAGAGCTACGAGGTACAACAAGACATTCAACACTTATGAACAATAGAACTTGATTTAGAACGACCAAAGAGAAAGAGAAACATGGAGGCTGGCAGTGAGTTTGATTGATAAGAAGAGAATGACATGATTATTTTGCCTTTCTTTGTTGGCAGCTGTCAGTCTCACTTTGGATGCTGAGCTACTGTTATTTTAGCTAAGTTTCAAAGAATGACAGGACTCAGTACATCTTAGCTCCAAACACTGAAACACTGAAGTGCTTCAACATGGCACTGATTTTAACTAGGTAACAGCCAAGAGAATTACATTTGGAGCTTAGACCTGCACCAAAGCCTGTCACTATGTTATCAACACATTTGCTCTCATAGGTAACATAAATGTGTGTTACTGTTTGGTCAACACGTGTTTCTACAGCACACAGAACACTCTTCTCCTGAACAACACCCTGTGTTCTGCAGTTCTGACATTTCAGTCATCTCTCTTCATCTGTATGGGAGGGAAAAGAAGGGTGGGGCCTGTGCTGCAATATGATAAGTGTTAAGTGAGAAAAGAAACATTTAAAATGACCACCCATCGACCTCTGGTTAACCTGATGGAGATGACCCCCTCACTCCACCCACACACAGTGTATGCTAATGTCATAGGGAGAAACAGCTGGGTGTTTAGTTCATGCTGAATGAGCAGTGAAAGAGCAGCTTAGTGATAATAGTATTATTCAGTTGACTGAGAGATTCCAACACACAGGGAGAGGCTTAACAACAATGCCATTATTCTCACCTGGAGCTAAATGATGAGCCTGAGCAGGCAACTCAAGGGTGGCACATTTTCCCTTGACACCCACTCAACTCTCCACTGTTCATGACAATTGAGAGGATCTAAATGATTAGGTGCACTAAGGACTTGCTCTCATTTTAGAGAAGCTCTATGTAGCACTGCAAAGAAGCTGAATAATGAGTAAAAAGACATGTCTTAGGTGCCATAGTGGCTCAATCGTTAGTACTGCTGCATGAATTAATCCCTGTGCAGGTTCTCTTTGAGTAATTGGGCTCTCTCTCATATTTTACAGCACTGACTGAGTAATCAGCTGCATAATAATATAGTAGTTCAACACCCCAAATATTTCAAATAAAGTCTTCACTTAAGGGGAAAATAAGCTTTTTGTGGGCATGTTTTTCCATACGTCCTTCCAAATTTCCAATTGAAGAGTTAACGCAGTTCCTCATATCTTATCTTAATGTGGTGCGTGGAGTTTTTAATGCACATGTGTCTGATGAGCGCTGAGGGAGGGTTAACTCAAGGTCTCACTAGATCATATTCAAATGATACAGTCCAATTCAGTTTTTACCTGAATATGGTTCTGTGGTGTTTAAGGACACTGCCTGAGTTTGCAACTGCTTCAACTTGCAGTGCATAGATTAGAATCTCATATGTTTGTGGAAACTGGTGCCACCTCAACAGTTCACTGATGCTTCTGCTCTGCTTAAAAGACAGACAATTGTATAAATTACTCTTCAAACCTGAAGTGACATGTTCTTGGGGTTTCCAAATGAGATCCTCTGAAAATATTTTAAATTCTTTATCATTTATCATCCTTGACAAGGTGAATAACAAGGTGCTGCTTTCTTCTTTCTTGCATTTTAAGGGACATTGCCACATATCTTGGTGTGTTATCGCCACCTGTTGATCAGTGACTTGGTACAATACCATTGGTTGGTCAGTGTATTGTATCATCTGATTGTGTGGGCATGTGCACAGGAAAAACAATTTGATTCACTTAAAGAAATACAGATTCACTCGTTAAGTTGGAAAAAAAAAAGTTCAATGTTCTCTTCTTTTTTGTGGTTTCAAAACCAATAACTGAAAATTTGAGCTCACTGTTTCATGGGTCAGTCAAGCAATCACTACATTATCTACCTGTCTCAAGATGGTACCCACACATTACCTAACCACAACTCATTACAAGATTAACAAACCCACTGGCAGACAGATAGGCAATAAGTGAGTTTGAATTTTCCAGCAACCTGGATATTAAAATGGTAACAAAAGAGATCCCCCACCCCTACTGTGAACCTTCCTCCAAATTTCAGCGGTATAGGATACTATGTATTTGCTTAGTTTGAATAATGTGGTATTTTAATGGGGATAAAATTGGCACAATAGGTAAAAGTAAAAATGGAAGACATGAAAAATGTTGTATGTGCATCTCATGCTTGGGCTTCATTTAGAAGTAGTATGATGATCAATGGTGAATTTAGAGATCAGTTTGAGACTCAAGGTCAAATATTCTTATGGACAAGTAACTTTTAAAAAGGTTTAGGGTTAAGGTTCACTGTTCAGTTGTTATTTATTTAAATGTGCTGGTTTTAAACTGCAGGAAATGTCAGAAAGTTATTCAAAGACAAAGACTTCGTATAGTGAATTTAATAATTGAGGTACAGACTCAGTAAAGATCAGTTTTCAGTCAGTGCATAACTTTACGCTGCACACAAATCTGTCTCCATTTTCATTTCAAGCCTTTTATAGATGTTCCATCCATCATTTTTGACTTAACTTTAAGTCACTCTCAGCAGCTACTGATAACAATCTAAAAAGCAGTTGAAGCTATGAAATCAACGACCATTAAGATAAAGGGAAAGTAAAAGGTTGACCTCTGTGTAACCTCAGCCTGTAGTTAACTTCCAACCCATTTACCTAAGGCTGGGATTAACAGGTCAACCAAGCAGCTGATATAAAAGGGACCATCATTAGACACGTTTTGTCTAATGAGCTGCCACAAAAAACTGAACTCAGAACCTGAGCTAAGCATGGCAGGAGTTCAGACCACTTACACTGAGATCACCTGCTACTGTTGGTTTCTAGAAATTTGGGCATCTGTGTGTGTGTGTGTGTGTGTGTTTGTGAGAGAGAGATTAGTAAATTAACCCATTAATACTCATAAATTTTGATCTCAAGGTATTCAGTTTTAATATAAATCACTATGAAAATACTAATCTTCATCAATGTAATTCAACAGCAGTTATTTTGACTATTAATTAATTGCTTAAGTCTTTATTTTTAAAGCAAAACTATCTTTTTATAATTGAATATTTCCCAGTTATCTTATTCATCATCTCTTTCAACTTGCAAAAGGCAGGCTTCACTTTTTACTTTAATAGCCAATTAAAGAATGAATCAGGAAATTAAACAGATTAATTGAAAATAGTTGTAGACTAATCTTCATCCAAGCCAAAGCAAATCTTTTTGTCAATTTTTAACTTTAGTCAAATTTCTTTTCTCTTTTTATAAATGTTGAATTCTTCACTTAATTATTGTAAGATTTCATATTCATTAATAAACTGTATCTAATTGAGCACTACTACTTTTTTATACATGATAAATCATATTTATATTATAACACTAATGTTACCCTTTATTAGGATATGTAGCTATTATTTCCTGGGATTAGATTCCCCCCCCAAAGGGTTCAGAGGTCCTATCCTAACACACACACAAAAAAACCCCAAACCCTATTATTTCAGTCTATTTGAAACTTTTTTAATCTTCTTGCAGTGAGGGCGCCAAGCTGGCTCAGTTCAGTGCTGTGACCTGCGCTGGATCAAGAGCCGAGCCTCCACCTCAGGGTCAGATTAACAGGGCATCGCAGACACAAATTAATGAGAGGAAGCAACAATTTACATAAAACTGGTGTTTGAAACAAAAACAAGGACCTGTGCTTTTACGACCACTGTAACATAATATCTTTGATTGTGTTAAAAGGTAAAATGGAATGGAGCAGCAACAAATGAAATGTACACAAAAGAGAAAACAGATTGTGAAAAAAAAATTGAAATGAAAAGATTGTCACTATATACTGGCGAATATGCCTTCAGCTGTTTTGTCTTAGGCATCCTTTATCATCTTGAGCTTGTGCTCAGAATAGGCCATTGTCTTTGACTGGTTGCCTTAATAAAAAAAACAAAACAAAACAAACAAAAACAGGACTGGTACCTCCCCTGACTTCCCACTTAAAGACGGTTAAAAGTGTTGCGCCTGATTGAAAGTTCTGAATTTGTGGTGTCAAAGGAGACAACCTTCGCTCACATCTGACCTTGGGCCAACAAAGGCTGACACCATTTTCACCAGGAAGATATGAGGGAAAAAAAAACCTTAATTGAAAAATATGGTGCAGTCAGTAAAGCTGCCCTAACCTTGTGCTGGCTACGTTTTTACACACAAATGTATGTCTTCTGTACTGTTCAGTGACGTAGCTTACCTGTCGAAGGTCGATGAAAGCCAGCTGCAGAGTGTCTCCTTGGAAACCAGGAACCGGCTCTGAACTGGCAAACACTGAGGAGAATGACAACAGTTGCTTTAGACTCAAACCTTACAGCACTTCCATGTCAAAACATACTGTTCAAGATTCCGGGTTTACAGCTGGGATGAAAACCAGTGTGCATATAGAGGTTAACGCTCTTTCAACAAGAAGCTCAGTCACATAACGATTAAAATATACTTTCAATGATAACAAGAGGTTCACTGCTTTATGGTTAACCCAGGCTCCTAATGAAAAATACTGAGCAGAAACAAACAGAATTTTCCTTTCTATTCAGAATAATTATAGAAAGAACTTCATAGTACAAGTCCCCAAAAAATGTATCCCAAATATAATATTAACAGATTTGTTAAATCTTTTGTTTAAGTTTCTAATATATCAAAACCACCAATTTGGCTGGTTTGAAATGTTTTAATTTGAAATTTAGACGTTGGTTAATGACACAACATCTGGCTTGATTGTTCATCAAAATGCAACCGAAAGCCCCACTGAGCTCCAGACTGAAACGATCTTACTTAGTACTTAGTATTACCAACTAGAACTAGGGGATAAATATTACAAAACAACCTTATGGAGCTGAATGTTCAGAATTACTTTATTACTGAATGTTATCTTAAAATTTAATCAACTATCAATTAAAAGCAATATTTTCTAAACCCCAGAATTTACTTGGCAGAAGAAGATTGCTGTTGTGCATGAGGCATCACTGCCTTCACAGTAGAATCCCTAGTATTAGTAATATGGAGCTCAAACAGCATTCCATTCATATACACTCACACAGACATTCATTCATTCATCTTTTATCGCTTATCTGTTTCCGGGTCGCGGGGGATGCTGGAGCTAATCCCAGTTTACATTGGGCAAGGGCAGGGTACAACATGGGCAAACCATCAATTTTATCAGAGCTGGGGAGAAACCAAGAAAAACACAGAGAGCAACAGCAGGGCTGCTCAATGCTGCACAGGACTAGCAGCTGATCGTGCATTTGGGCAGTCAACTCAAGTTCCCCAAGCATGTCGCTAAAACCACCCTCAGACCCGACATTGCTATGGTGTCAGAGGCAACAAAGAACTTTGTCATGCTGGAGTTCACCGTTAAATGGGAAAAGCGGATGGAGGAGGCCTTTGAGCGGAAGAGAGAGAAGTATGACAACCTGGTTAGCGTCCGCAACAAACAGGTTGGAAGGCTAGGTGGAGTAGGGTGCAGAGTCTCTCTGCATAGCATACACTGCACTCTGCATCACAGGTGAGAGGAGGAGGGCCGTATACAACAGGCAGAAGAGAAAGCCTCTAGGTGGTTCTGGATAAGGAGGGCTGATCTGTGGTCAAGTGCTGCTAAGGCACAAGCTGAGGCCTGATCAACCTCAGCGTGGTCACCTGAGCGAGGGTGTCTGATGTTCGAAAGACCCAAAACACCCAGGTAACATCACTGACAATGTGCCCTATCTATGCATCAGAAGATGTTTCACTATATTGTTGCAATATAACGCTGCCTGCAAAACAAATCTAAAGATCAAAAGAACAAAACAATGCTCTTTGAACAATTAAAATAAACAACATAAAATCAGGGCAGCACGGTGACATAGTGGTTAGCACTGTTGCTTCACAGCAAGAAGGTCGTCGGTTTGATTTGGGATTCGAGACAATGCATGTCTAGGTTGACTGGTGACTCTAAATTGCCCTGCACAGGGCCAATACAGAGAACAAACAACCATTCATACCTGCCTTCGCCCAATGTGAGCTGAGATTGACTCCAGCATCCCTGTGACCGGCAACAGATCGATGAATGAATGAATGAACGAATGAATGAATAATCCTTTATCTGTTGTTTACGGCTGTATTTTACAAGCACATTATGCTTATGATGGAGGGAACACATATTTTATCCCTGGACAGGTCGCCAGTCCATCGCAGGGCCAACACATACAGACAGACGGATACGAACAACCACTCACACTCATACCTATGGGCAATTTAGAGTGACCAATCAACCTAAACATGCATGTTTTTGGACGGTGGGAGTGACTATGAGTGGTTGTTCATTTCTGTCTGTGTTTATGTGTTGGCCCCACGGTGGACTAGCGACCTGTCCAGGGTGTACCCACCCTTGCTCAATGTGAGCTGGGATTGACTCCAGTACCCCCCACGACCTGGAACTGGATAAGCGGTAGAAGATGGATAAATGAATGAATATTTGCACAAAATATTGGTACTGCCCCAATGTTCACCTGAAGTTTGCGCCAGTGGTAATGTGTAATAAGTTATTGCAACCTCAGCAGTCAGAATTCAGAGAATGTCGCAGCACATCAACAACTGTGTTACTAGGATAATGACAGCACTAATTATAATTGTTGTGAATCCATTGGATTGTAAAAATTTTAATAAATTTTTTTTTATTGACAGCCATGGACACAGTTATAATATAACACAGACAAGAAGAACATATTTTCATATGAAATAAGTGGTTAAGGCTGAAACAGCGGTACAGTGGTAAGCACTGTTGCCTGTCAGCAAAAGGTTCTAGGTTCTGCTCTCCCAATGATGACATTTTTTCTTTTTCAGGAGAAGAATTGCCACATTTAGGTGTAACATCATTTTAAAACATAAATGAGTTTAACATTTGATTGATTTGTACTCACATTCACACTGAATTACATCCAAGTTGAATTGCTGAATGGCCCCCATACTGATCTGTTTGAGCTCTGTGTCCAGCAGCATTTGCATCAGTGATATGGACAGATGCTTACAGGCTGACATACAAGCTGTCTGAGCCACTTTACCCTGCAGATGGAGAGACGGGGGATGGGGTGAAGAAAGGAGGCAAGAGAGAGGAAAGGTGTAGGAAGATTTAGGGTGGGGATGAGAGGGATGAGAAAAAGGACAAAAAAGTTGTGAAAGAGGCAAAATGAGGTCAAATAATTGTATGAACATTAATAAAAATAGGGGAGGTAATGTGCATGAAGATGATTGGGTTAATGAGTAAAAGGAGAAGTAAAAAGGGATAAATGAGAGAGTGTGAGGCAATTGGCCAGAGATTAAAAGGTTAAATGGCAACAGAAAAGAGAAAGGAAGAAGATAACAGGAGTAAAAATAGATATAGGAGATAAAGAGCAGAAAGGGCAAACAATAATCCAGTGTTAATTGTTTTCGTCACACATTTCACAGACTACCTCCTATCTACCCAAGGCATTATGAAATGATAGCTTACAGGTCCTTACATTTTATCGATAGTTGGTTACTTGAATTAACTTTTGAAACATCCATTAACAAGTAATTGTTTTGTTCTTAAAGAATTTCACAGCTGCAAAATCCTACCTAGACAGAAGAGGAAACAGTAAATGAGTTTTGTAAAACACAATACTGTACGCATAGCAACCATACTGGAACTATCAGTTAAGCTTTTCTTGACAAAATTTCAATGACTGTTCAACTAGTATACTGGAAGCAGACACAAGCTTTGAAGCTTTGGCTGATGAGAGAGGTGATGTGCGGGATAACATTAAGAGAGAAGATTAAGAATGCAATTAACATTTTTAGTTAGAATTGTGTTGTTGTTGGTTTTTTTTTTGTTTCTCTTAAAAAGAAATCCTCTATTGCACTGGCTGGTATCATGAGAGCTGAGATTATGAGTCTCAATAAATAAAAAAAAAAAAATACACTAATTGAAAAACTGGATTAAAAAAAAAACCTCCATTCTCCTGATTACCTCACTCTGACCTACTCTGAGTTATGGAAAAGTCTAACACCAGGAGATGAGTAGAAAGGCTTCCCACACATATTTACAGATGAATTTTCAATTTTTTTTTTGATATTTGTGTAATATTTTATTGCATTTTCATGAATAAATTTAAGTAGTTTGACATAGGTAGGATGACCATAGGGCACAGTAAAGAGGCTTTTACTTAAATGTGCTGGCCCTGTTACAAGCTGTGTCTGGAAGGCCTGGAAAACAGTCTTTATAGTTCCATCATTTTTCCAAGAATTTCATGACCCGATTAGAAAGTGTCAATATTAACTGAACCTTAGAGTTTGGTATTAAAATCTCACATGGGTATGTTGTTGTTGTTTGTTGCTCTTCAGTCATAGATATTTGTTATTTTCATATCTATTTTTGGTACGATTGTATTAAGCCATAAAGACTGGGTGCGATATAATCACAAACTATAAAATGACACCTTTTTCAAGAAATCTTTTTAGTGACCAATGAAATGCATTTTTATTCGCTTAAATTTAATCCTGAAATCCATTCAGGAATATCCACTTTGTTTGATTTTTTGGTAGCTACAGCTTCTGAGTCATATTTGAGAGTCATCTACATATTGAAAGAAAATTAGTTATGAGACAAATGAAGCTTCATTGAACAAGTTTGTGATGCACAACTGCATATTGTCCTATTAAATCTGATTAATAACACTAATACCATAAAGGGTAATTTAATTTTTCTTTATATTTAATATAAATGTACACTATATTGCCAAAAGTATTCACTGACCTGCCTTGACTAGCATATGAACTTAAGTGTGATCCCATTTTTAATCCATAGGGTTTAATATGATGTCGGTCCAGCTTTTGCAGCTATAACAGCTTCAACTCCTCTGGGAAGGCTTTCCACAAGGTTTAGGAGTGTGTTTATGGGAATATTTGACCATTCTTCCAGAAGAGAATTTGTGAGGTCACACAAAGCAAGGTCCATAAAGACATGGATGAGAGAGTTTGGTGTGGATGAACTTGACTGGCCTGCACAGAGTCCTGACCTCAACCCCATAAAACACCTTTGGGATGAATTAGAGTGGAGACTGAGAGCCAGGCCTTCTCATCCAACATCAGTGTTTGACCTCACAAATGCGCTTCTGGAAGAATGGTCAAAAATTCCCATAAACACACTCGTAAACCTTGTGGAAAGCCTTCCCAGAAGAGTTGAAGCTTTCATAGCTCCAAAGGGTGGACCAATGTCATATTAAACCCTATGGATTAAGAATGGGATGTCACTTAAATTCATATGCGAGTAAAGGCAGGTGAGTGAATACTTTTGGCAATATAGTGTATATTATACATATTTTTAAAAAAAAAGGTTTGCCCAACACATGCAGGTAAGGCACAACATAAGTTTAATCAACAATTATACACATAAAACACTTCACATTCTTTTACTGTATCATGTAACAACTCCACAGCTCGTGAAAGAATTGTAAGTTTCCATAGCATTTTTCTTGATTTTTTGAGCAGGAATGTTTTTGCCTATGAATTGGAACAGCTGTTTGTTACACCTCCAGTCAAAGGTATCTGATGACTCACTCTTAGTTTGTGGTTAGATAGGTGAAAGAACAGCAGATCACCACAATCCATTCTTAACAGATACTCATGCAAAAACTATCCCAGGGATGATGTGGTGAACCCATCGTCAAGGATAATGCCACCAGCAGTCTTATGGAAATACAGTTCAATAAGACCCTTTAGTACCAATAAAAATTAAGAGGATAAGTGATTCAAATACAGAAATCACTGACAGCGCCTCGCAAAATGATGGAACTAATGAACACCACAGTGGACTGATACAAAAAAGTCAATGTGAGTGTGGCTTCCTCTCTTTGAGCTCCCCAACATCCCTGATAATATTGTTCATGCTGACATTTGAGCAGCAGACAGATGCCAGTGATACAAGGAGTGCCAGCAGGGAAGGCTGCAAGGCTTCACTCTGAATGAAAAGCTAGCTCAGTCTATTGACTTCTGGGTGACACAAGCAGATTGTTGACTCTGATAAATGAGTAGCCAACACAGGGGCTGTCCACACAGACATGAACCCTAAGGAAAAGGCTACACACAAAGTACAGGGCTATGGTTAGTTTAGGGTATATCTAGTCCTCACACTAATTACACTAAAATTGAAAATTTATCCAAAAAGTTTGCCTTCCAACCACACTTGCTCATCATTTATTACACCTGAAAACTTTGTCAATTATTTCATTCAAAAATTATACTAAATTTGAAAACAATCTTGAGTCGAGGCGGATGGCTGCCCCCCCTGAGCCTGGTTCTGCCCGAGGTTTCTGCCTATTAAAAGGAAGTTTTTCCTTTCCCCTGTCGCCAAATGCTTGCTCATGGGGGGATCTGTTGGGTCTCTTTAAATCATTTTATAAAGAGTTTGGTCTAGACCTGCTTTATATGTAAAGTGCTTTGATGTAACTTTGTAATGATTTGGCGCTATATAAATAAATCTGATTTGATTTGATTTGATTTGAGTCAATAAAAAAAGGAATACGCTCTGCCCTGGCTATTTCTCAATCTGACAAAGTTTCACAATTACTTCACTGTTACTAGACTTAAATGATTGAAAAGCTAATTATTATATTATTGCATAATTCAAAAATGCACCCAAGTTCTGCCTATTCTTGGACTTGACTCCAGATTATATTACAATAATAAATTATATAGACTACAATAGTATACACACACAGTCCATGTTCTGACTGCACAACGCATAACTGCTCCCTGTTCATTTCATTAACATTCTTTATGTTGTTAACTAACACAGGAAATCAACAACAAAAAAACATATGTCTATCCATGGGTTCAGAACTATACAGGATATGAATCCCTTTTCTATATTTTCACCTCAGGTCTCAGTGTTTTTCAAATAATTAAATAATTTAATCAGACGTTTAACCCAGGTAGAAAAATGTTGTCATAAATTTGGGTAAGAATATTTTCCCTGAGATATTGACAGTGAGGTATTTAAACTTGGCTGAACATGTGAAGACTGACAAAAGAGCAAAATTAAAAATTTTTTATTTTGTTGCTGTAACAGAAAACAGAAGTAGAAACTCATGAGTTTGGATGAATTCAGTTTAAGCAGCTGAGACTCATCAGAACATGATATACTGTCTCATAGCACAGAAACAGGATGGAGAGGAACAGATGGGACATGTTTTTCTAGTTTCTGTTTCTGTTCTAAAACAGAGATGAGCTCCACATTTCGAACTAGTTGGTGACCAGTTCTGAAATTAGTGTGGATGCAGGCTTGTGGGCTTTGGAAGCAAGTTATAATAAAGACAGATTTATTACAGCAGTGTTTGCACCTTTTCCCTGTTACTGTTGTACATGTGTCTCATGTTTCTCTGTGTAAACAACCACTGACTGCTGAGCATTTTCTCAAAGCAAGTCTGGGAAGAATGCTTTTATTTGGCTGACTGCTGCATGAAGCTAAGGTATGACTAAAGGATGAGCAAGATGCTTTTTTTCCCATTAATATACTTTATGTATATCTTCAAGACGTTAGAGGACATTTTTTGCTGTTTAACTTTTAGAAGTTAAAGCTGTTTAACTTTTACAAGACTGGATGATTCGTCAGAGTCACACTGATAGTCACTACTATGGACAAGACGCTTGTTGTGGCAATATTTTTATAGCATTTCATTAGGTAATATTTAACTGAGCAATGAATCAGACATTTAAAAAATACTTGAAGGACATTTTTGAGTTGAATGACAAAGCTGATATTAATGAGGGACAAAAAGAAAAGAGAAAAAATAACTGGATTAAATTTCATCTTATTTTCTTGAGCATTATCAAGCAGCCACTACAGAACTCAACAACCTTTGCAAATGTCTTTTCTAAAATGCAAACTTAAAAAATGTCATTTGGTATAAAAGATGCAAGCCTTGAATGATGGAACCTCCAGAGTCAAACATTAACATGCTTTTCATCTTCCCTCTGCCTGTGTAATGGCAGCATGATTTTGTTACAGCCAGGCAGGAATACTCACCGACATCGAGGCATGGTCATTGTTGTTATTCTGAGCAGACACCCCCAAACCAAGCAAAAATGGAAGAAGGGGAGGGTAGGAGGGAAAGGACAGGAAAAGAAATGTGGCAACAATAAATGGACAGGAGGAAGAAAATTCAACTAGCGATATCTTGCATGCCGTTACAAGTCAACATAATAAAGGAGGAAAGCAAACAAGTTACACCGCTGTTACACTACAGAGGGTGAGGATAAGGAGACCAAGGACATTCTTGAAAAACAAACACCATAACAAGAGATATTGGGAGAGAACAGCAGGCAGGTGGCCCACACCTTAACAGGTTGAGGCTGTCAGCTGTCTTGGCTAGAGGACAGTTGCAGTCAACTCCTCTGTTACTGACACTACTGTATTCAGTTGAAGATGAGCAAAAGTTGTTTACAAGTCAATAACACCAATGCAAAAAACTCTGCTCAACCTCAAATGCAGAATGTAAAACGATTAAGTTTCAGAGAGTACACACACTTTAATAGGGATGTCGTGAACATGGTCTAACATAATATTAGTAAAGATAATTGCAACAAAAATGGAAAGTAAATCACATCATTATTTATGGCTTTGATGAACTTAAAAAAAAAAATAATAATAATAATAAAAAGGGAAAGCCCACAGTGTTGAGAGAGAAATGGCACTCTCTTTGGGTCATGGTTGGACCTAAAGAACTGGGGATCAGACTCACCGGGAGGTGTGTGAAGACCTGGAAGGTGGAACGCAAGAAGTTGATCAGGTCCATGAGGTATCCAGAGGCACGACCATCCGACTCAGCCATACCCCATTCATAGTCTGCCAGTTGGACAAACTCATCGATTTTCTGGTTGAGTTTAGTATAAATCTCTCCCTCTGCAGAGTGACGAGCATCCTGGAGAAGGATTTAATTAGTCCCTTTGTTGAGACTTAAAACCACTCGAACACCACAGTTAGTAAAACTCTATCTACAGTTACTCTTAAATGAAGATACAAATATATTTATTATGAAACTATCAAGTGCCTCTTATGTGGAACAAACTCCCAATATCAGTACAAGGGGCAGACTCTTTCTCTACTTTCAAGTTCACGCTTAAAACCTTCCTCTATGACAAAGCCTATGTTAAAAGTTTAAGTTTAATTTCTCTTTAGTTATACTGCTATAGACCTAGACTTCTGGTGGATGCAGTGAACACTGAGCACTGATGTCTCTCTCTCTCCCTCTGCAAGTATGTACGTCACATGGTGTATATCTCTCCCTGTCCTCATCCTGCAGGTGCTAAACCATTGCTGCTGCATGTTCCCGCTCAACACCTGCTGCTGCAAACGTTAATTAGTTAGCATTAACCACCACATAATCATTTCCGTTATTACTTCTTCTGCTATGTTTAATTACTGCAAATTTTTAACAATGCGTATTTAGTGGTATATGTATAGATGTATTTGCTTGCATTTTAATTGAATTCTGTTTCCTTTTGGTCTCGTTCTCTCTCTATCCACCAATTTCTTCCCCCCCCTCTGCCTCTTCCCTCTCTCTCTTTCTTTTTTTCTCTGTCTCTCTTTCCCTCTCTCTCAACCCAACCTGTGAAGGCAGATGACCCCCTCCACCCTGAGTCTAGTTCCGTCTGAGGTTTCTCAAAAGAAATTTTTCCCTCCACTGTTGCAAAGTATTTGCTCATGGAGGGATTTGTTGAGTCTCTTTAAATAATTCTATAAAGAGTTTGAACTGGAACTGTTTCTATGGGTATTATACTATCAGTACAAATTTAACAGACTACTTTGTCTGTAGATATCTGAGTTAGTTTGTTTCACCTCTGGACATCAGTGATTTAAATTGATTGAGAATCTGACTTAAATTTATGTTAAACAGTTGTCAGAGCAAGAAGTCCTTAAAATAGTGCTCCATTTATTTCTCATTGCATTTGTCTTTTTGTATCCATGGATTTTTCATGCAAGAGTTCAACTTTCGGGGGAATTATCAGTGCACTGTGTGGTATCAAATACTATAGTCACACTCAAAACATCCTTCTGACCTTAAAGCAACTTGACCAAAGACATTTTTGTTACAAACTTGGGTGTTTTATGGTAGTTATAACTAATGCAGCCTGGAGCATCTACGCTGAGGCATAAATAAAAGATCTGAACTCAAATAACATATACTTAATGGACTCACAGCTCCCTTTGGTACTACACAACTTTTTAACATAAGCAGTAGTGCTCTTCAAAACAGGTCAACAAATGAAGAGCTGATCAAGGTTTTGACTTTACTCATGTTGCCTGCATTTATCATGCTGTCTCCAAGAATATTTTGACAACAATATCTTATGGTTGAGATCCCAGTCAGCCCCAAAATGACTGCAGCTCTGTTTGTAAGAGCAGGAAAGCCTTAGCAGCACTAAGAACAAATGAAGTAGTATCTAAGTATATCTCAAACCCCATGTCCATTTGTGTGATTTAGGAAGTAATGAATTGGTATTTAACACAAAGAGAAAATTAAGATACCAAATAAGAATCCGCATTGCACTCATGTTTTACCTTGAATGTTGACAAGCCGTAGAGCCTTGTGGTATGTACCGTTTCAGGAGAGACATTAGTGATGTTTGTTATGAATTCCTCCAGATACTTGCAGGCCTGCTCCAAGTGAGTGGTGTTAATAATGATCTGCACCAGCTACAAAAAGAAGGTTACAGTTATAGACTTGAATGCCTAAATCCTTTTGTTTGGTTGGTGGGTAGATGGTGTGACAGCTGTGTTGTTCCTACCTCTGTCAGTCCAATGTGAGGTTTCTTGATGAGGTTTTGCAAACAGCTGCTGAGTGTTCTCGTCAGTAGCAGGTTGGTTGACTTTCTCAGCATATCATCAATCTCTGTTGAACTAAATACACAATCAAAATGTAAACCATTTAGTTCACAAATTCTAGACTTCAACAGCAAAGAGAAATAATTTTACGCAATTCATCTTGATACACTCACTTGCACAGTGACCTACCTGCGATGTAGTGACTCTGAGAACTTGAGGCTGGCATAAATAAACTCTTTAACCTGTGTGTAGATCTGAGGGACAGACTGGGACATTGGCAGCTTCTTAGGAAAGTCCTGCTGCTTATACACATACACAAAACACAGGAATCAGCAACATTAAATTAGTCATTTTGTTATTACGGTTGGTAGCAGAAAAGTTTGTTGTCCAGAGTATTTCAAAATCAATCTGATACAGGAAATATGCAAGAATGAACAAACCTAAAGAGTTTCTGATTTCACTTTTAATTTATTGAGACATGATGACTTGTGATTTGTGATTACTTCATTTAAGATGGCTTGATTATTTTACAGTGGTAAGACTGGCCACAACTAGCTGGTTAGAGTGCTAACTTCAGTAAAAGGAAAGAATTGATAAAAACCGTTAACGCTGGTGGTGATCTCTACTACTAGAGTCAACTGCAAGCAAATATACAATTATATTGTGATGGTTTCCTCTAGACTACTAAAACATTTTAATTGGTGCCACAGGGCAATGCACAGAGTCATTGGACCTCTATGCCTTATTTTTATTGCTTGTGTTTCTTCTTTTTTAATAACAGACTCCTCTGATATGAGAAGGGTTTATCAACTATTTCACTGAATTCTTTGTTACAGGCCTGATCAAACACTCAATAAAACACCATGGTTTACAAACATTTCAAACATTACAAAACAGTTTTCAGTCAAACTAAGTTTCTGTCTAGTTTTATTCACAAACGGTTGGCAGTTACCTATATTTATTACATAAATGTATATGTAGAGAGGAAATCTGACTAGCTAATGAGGCAGATGACTTTTTAATCTCATTGTGCTCTTGCAACATGTAACTGATCAAGTTACAGAGGTTACCCATACACAGACACAGACACACACACACACACACACACACACACACACACAGGAGAGTATAAGTGGTAGTGGATACTTGCTCTGAAATTATTATGGGGGGAACATGTAGGTCCTGCGAGGATTGTGTATCTTTTAAGATGATTATATGATTTTTTTTGTATTGCATTCCTTTTTTGGCCTTTGTCCAAAGAAGACATCAAAACTTTACATCATTGGATGTTTAGGAATGAACTCATTACCTTCTCTATCTCAGCATCATGGAAGGGAAAGCGGCTGACCACCAGTTTATACTCATCTTCGGTCTCTACTGGAATGGGACTGTAGTTGTCCAACTCAAAGATCTCCCTGTGAAAAGAGCACTATTTAAGGTGTGTGGAGACTTAGTTTTTGCTGTACGAGCTTTAATGTCTGTAGCTTTGACATTAGAGTTTTATGAGTAGGTCAGTTGTTTTCATCAGCTTTCAGTGACACATCAACAAAGCCCACCTGAAAACATGCGCCCACTTCTTTAGTAAGGTTTCATTGTACTGGTCTCTGACCTCAAAAAGCAGGTCAAACAGCCGGTTCACTGGGAAGCCATAATCCTGCACACACAGACATTACAGAAACCCAAATTTGTTAACCAGTCTATATACTTGACAGTCATAAGCTTTTCAAATGAAATCCAGCTCTGGACCAACCTGTAGCGTGTCAGCAAAGATGACTATGAGGTTCTTCAGCTCCAGGACCAGGTCTGGGTCATCACAGTATGACTGGAAATAAAAATACCAAATATAGTAATTATTTATGAAAAATGCTATTGGGAGTGTGAATAAGACACTTAATTGTGGTTTTTAAATTCAAATTATTTGCCCGGCTGCACCACTTGTGTGTATGAGCTGAAATGAAATCTATGCTCTTTCCAATACTTAAAATACTACAAAATTCCAAACAAATGAAATAGAAAAAATTATGTCCGCGCAACTTTCTGTTAACAGTCCAATAATGCAATGCAATACATTAGCTACATGGGAACTGTATTAGTTCATGCTATTCATGTGAGTGATGAGGCTAAATTAGATTTGCTTTAATAAACACTCAATTTTGACAAAATGTCAGAACCTTAAAGGAGGCAAGGAGGCAAATTATCAGTGACCTACTCATAAGTATATTTGTGAACAGAACTCTCTCTGATCTGACCATGAAGTGGCTTCTAGTGCAGGAACCTAGCACTGCGGCCCAGCAGAGGGGCTAAAAGCCAGAGGGCAATCTCGGAGCCTTTGTTAGTCTACTCACCCCATGTTGTGTGGCCCATTTTCTGGGCTGTTAGCATAATCCTCTGGGTCATTTACAACTGACTGGGACCCGACAATCAGAAATAGGCCTCCTTAATCTGCTGTTATTGTTGCAATCTGTCCCTCATTAAGGTCCCAATGACCGCTTCTTTGGTTGAATGCGTACGTATGTTTTGACCTCTTCTCTTTAGAGTGAAATCACTAGCGTGTTTGTGGGTGGAGTGACTTCCACAGCGTGTGTGTGTGTGTGTGAGCTTTGAATGTAGCTTCATCTAGGATAAACAGGTCTACAGCAGGCTCTATTATACTCTATTTAACTTGGAAGTCTCCTTTGCGTTGAAAGTCAGTGCCCTGCTGACTGTGTGTACATGTGTTCATGGTGTTTATGTGAGTGAGCCTACAGAGTGTGTTCGGAGCACAGCGATGATCTTGGACAGGGCCATGTTCCAGAGTTCATCGGTGAAAGCTCTAGTAACTAGCCCCTGTGTGGCATTGAGGATATGATCTTCCACAACAAAGAACCTAAAAACAAACACAGAAATACTTTTATTTATACAATGTTTATAATAAAAAAACTAAAAACTCTGACATGATGGATTTGGTATGAATGTATGGTCTCTTTAAGAACTCCATAAAGAGTTTGGTCTGGACCTGCTCCATATGTAAAGTGCCTTGATGTAATTCTATTATGATTTGGCGCTATACAAATATGTTTCATTTGATTTAATTAAGTTTGACACATTGATGTAACTGATATTCAAGTGAGAACAGAGTGTGTAAAATGCAGTTGGAAATTTCACAATGACAATGAAGATGAAAGGAACATCTTACCCAACAATCTGATTGAAGTATCTTCTATAGCCCTCCACGGTTTCATGCTGGATACACAGACACATACACACAAAAGCCATCTTTAGCCCCAGTAACCAAATACATAAAATATTTTATTATACTACTCAATGTTCTCATTGAGTGGTATTGCATTTGTAGCATATCTGATCAGTATAGCTGTATACGTCAAACTACAACATATTCATGCAAAAAACAGCTAACAGACAATGCCCTTATACACTCACTGAGGACTTCACTGGGAACACCTGTACTTATTTCTTATTCCTGTAGCTATCCAATTATCTTCATCCAAATATTTTCCCCAGGAACATTAATTGATGGTTACCGGTTGAAGCAGATGTCTGCCCTCTCTGAGTGTGGTTCTGTCTGAGGTTTTTGCCTCTTAAAGGAAAATTTTCCTTGACACTGTCACCAAGTGTTTGCTCTTGGAGGCATTTGCTGGGTCTAATTTTGTAAGAGTTTTGTTTAGATCCGCTCTATATGTAAAGCACCTTAACTCTTATGATTTGGCAAAATAAGAATAAACTTGACTTGATTTGATCTGATTTGATAGGGTGGACTACAAATTCAACAGTTCTTGGAACTACATGAATCTGCATATGTTTTGTTATCTGGCTTTCATAATGTATATTGCTCACCATGTTAGCCTGGGGCTGCAGCACTAGTCTGGCCTGTTTTTTCCTCTGTTTCCTGTAGTAGTTCTCAAATGTTTCTCTGTTGCCCTGTGGACACAGAGAGAAAGTTTTGGCAATGTACAATTTTGAGAAATGTAAATCCCACAATAGAGAAACACTCAAACCTTCGACACTTGAAAAAGAAATAATGCAGTTTTTCAAAAGCATTCTTCCTGGAGGTGAAATCATTATCATCATCATGAATTTCTTCGTTGGTTTTTAAATAAATATTTTAAAAACGATGGCTTTAGTATCCTCCACTGGTCTAGCCAACAGAAATCAGTCTATCAGTATATCAGACTATCTCATGATTCTTAAACTTTTACAGTCATTCTGCACTTTGGACAAGAGGGAATTTTCAAGCCCCACCTACCCCCATTTCCTCAACAAAATGCTAATGTAGCTTATTTTGATTTTGAATTTTTGAATTGAATGAAGTTACATCAAGTAACGGCAACACAGCAGTGGCTCGTGCTGGATTTGATTCCCAGGCTTAGGACCTTTCTGTGTGGAGTTTGTATGTTCCCCCGTGCTTGCATGGGGTTCCTCCCGCAGTGCAGACATGCATATCTAGGTTGGTTGGTGACTCTAAATTGCCCGTAGGTACGAGTATGAGTTTGAGTGACTGTTCGTCTCTGTCTGTCTCTATCTGTTGGCCCTGTGGTGGACTGGCGGCCTGTCCAGGGTGTACGCCACCCTCACCCAATTTGAGCTGAGACTGGCTCAGCACCACCGATGACCCAGAAATCGACAAGCGGTAGAAGATGACTGACTGAATGAATGAACATCTTGTTTAATCTATTGCCAACTTTTGTGGTACATGTCACAAAGTGTGTAAGTTTTTTTATTGTTCTGCTGCAATTAACATGCCGACATTTATCATTATTTTTGCACTTTGGTTCAAGGTTACATTTTTCTCGCAGTCCCCTATCTGTTCTTTTCATTGAGGCAACATTTGGCTATTAACGATTACTTTGGTTTTGCGTGGGTGTTTTGAGTGTAGGCTCTTTGGTGTCACTAAAGAAAGGCATTAATAAAAATTGGCATAAAAAGGAAAATTTCCTCAAGTTTGTCACATCCCAGCTGTCGTGTCTCTATTCCCAATCAGTGGGGTGCACCCCACACTTTGAGAACCTATCAATATCTATGAAGACTACATCAGTACAGCACGCGTTGGTAAATCCACAAAAAAGCTCACTGAATTCAACCGAGTTTCTCTTTCTGAGATGCACAGTTACAAAGAACAATGTTGCCCATGCAGTAACTGAGCAGATACGCACAAATGCAGGCACTGTTCGGACTGGTAAAATGCATCCATCTCATCCTGCTCCTGTTTCAGAGGTTCTGCGTGAGAGGTTTTAATCAGCAATGGTGTGCTTTTGAAACTATTTTTTTGGTTGCAGTTCACTCTTTCATCCTAGTTAAGCTGTGGTGTTTCAGGTTTAACAGCATTGTGCTTGGCAGGTCTGTGTATGATGTTTGTTTTCAGAATGATGTCACAGCACAGAAAAAAGAGGGAACATCTGTATGTTCACTTGGATGTTTTGTTTACATCACTGCCAATTGGAGTTATTGAAAAACCATGACTATTACCGAGTCATTTGACCCAGGCCAGAATGATGATTGTAGCCATTTCCATTGCCAAAAGGCTTAATTTTAGCAGGTCTGTTACTCTGGTTTTTGACCACCTTAAGAAGCATAAACACCTACCAACACAGTGTAAATGTGTAAACATCTGTAAACAGGTGAGAAGTCCACCAGGTCCTGAGCTGTAGGAATCTGTCACATACACATACACAGGACATGTGAGCATGCTGACAAAGTACAGTAAGACAATGTTCCTACAGGCATTCATCAAGTAATGAATTCAGAAGAAAAATATTATACTTTACTGCAGAAAACAAATTTATCTCCATGACAATTTTGTTCTGCACCAGTGTTTAAAATCCAGTTTTGGAAAAGACAAATGCAATTATATCTAGTATGATCATCTGGTCACAACAAAAACCATGTACACACAATACTACTTGACCTCTTCATCTGCTTCCTCTTCATCTCCTGTGTCATCGTCTATCATCAAGCCATTTTGAGTGTGCATTCGTCCATTGAAGGAGTAAACAGGCTTGTCGTAGTGGCCAATGCTGGCCTGCTTTGCCACAGCACTGTTAAAGGTCCTGTGCTGCTGCGCCTGGAGGGACATCCACAGGCGAAAATTCATTCTTAACTGCTACTTTGGGGGGTGGGGGGTGGGCGGTTGGTTTAAAATACAGATTTTCATACCTGTCTCATGGCAGTCTCTCCAACCTTGTCAGAGTGTTTTCTGATGCTCTCAAGAAAATCCTTGAGGTCTGACATCGAGATCTCCTTAATTTCCTCTCTCAGTCTGGGAAGATTTTCAGCCATGATCTGACAGAACCTGTACTGACTGACCCTGCAGAACCAATGCATTTCTGTCAACTTTCGAAAGTTTGGTGCTGTTTAAAGCAGCTATTAACACACATCTCAAATGATCCAATCATAAGTGGACAGCTCTTAGTTTGTCTCTTCACTCTTTACATCAGAATGCATCGCCACATGGGTTACAAGTGACAAATGATCTCAATCTATCTTGCACCCATAAACATGCTTAGAGTTGTCCATTTTGGATCATTGTGGACACTGATATCAATGGCAGGTATGGTAACAGTGGTAACAGTGGTAAGAGTGCTACTATCAAATTTAAACTGAGACTATCTAGTTCCGTATGGAGAGTATGCAGTTAAACGTAAGGAAATCAACCAAATTCTATAATGAGATAATTGGCATCATGCTGTTAATACCAGAAAATGTTCATGCCAGCTGGGCTATAATGAAAACCTTTCCAGCAAGATCCGAGATATGTTTTGTTTAGGATCACTGACAGAGAATTGTTACAAAATTCCTGGCAGAGCTTCTTAGCCTCTATTAGCTGGTTGTTTTGGTTTTGTTAGGAGTGGCAGAAAGCTGTTTTAGGGGAAAAGCTCTGATAAGGCCACAGTTCTCTATCTGCATAACCCTAAATAGCATAGACAGAAAGTCGGAGACTAGCAGGTGAAAACTATAGTAGTTCTGTGTGTGGTACATGGGTAGACAATTATTGGCTAAAATGTTCACCCTGACAAAAGTTGCTAACTGGTTCTGCCTTTAAAATTGATTCAAAGACTCAGGAATAAATGGTTGGTTGGAACAAGTATTGGCTTATACTTTTTGGTCATACCTAGTTGTGCAGGATGAAGTCATGATTTAGATCTGACAGAACTGCATCACACCACTGATATGTGATTGTTATTTTTATGTTCTGAATCAAGTTTCAATGTGTCAACACATCATATTGATCAACAATCAGCAACAAATGGCAAGCATTTAAATGGTGCCTTTTTTCTTGTTTAACTAGTCCAATTCAAATCTGGTTACATATACCCTTATAATAACCGTACCTGGGGATGTAAACCTTCTCCAGCTGCTCCATTGTCTTCAACGCAGCATAGTATCTGGAGAAATAAACGGAAGAACTTCAGGTGGGAGGCACAGACAGGGTCCTTTAAAAGGACAGATTCACAATTTGTAATTCAAAGTTCAGTCTTACAACAATACTCAGGTGCCCTTCTGAAGAATTACTCAAACTATCCAGAATGTGCTCCCTATGTAACTGATTCTCGCCACAATCAAAAGTCATCCTGGTACAAAAAAATAATAATTTCAAGGTTTATGAGGTAATTTTGTATTTCTTTCAAATTTGCTGTATTTCAGTATGTTAGCGCAAAACTGCACACACGACGATTGTATTAAAATATTTTTTGTCTCTTTTAGATTTCCTAAGGTATATATGTTATAAGGATTAAGGTCAAGGTTCAAGTTTCTCCTATCTCCAATTATACTGGATTAAAGAAACAACTGCACAAAAACAACTGCAAAAAAAAAAAATAATTATATATATATAAGAAGAAAACACATAAAAACAAAAGCCTTTCATAACAACCACATTTATTACTAAATCCTTCACTGTAAAACATGAATAAATTTCAAGAAATACATCTCCACAGATGACTTAAGCATAAATCATTAGCTAACAGTCATGTGAAAAAATTAGGACACCCCTTACATATTCAACTCTTTAAAAAAAAGTAGTTGGTGAATCCATAACATAAATTGAACTCTATGGTTGCTCCCAAAAACCAACGCCAAAAATCTTTAAGTTGCCAAAGGGAATTGAGTTTAGGTATTACATTTGTAGAACATTATATGCTGCTCAGTGTCATATTATATCCTCTGTACCTATTTAAAAACCTGTTTGATAAAGATTTTGAAGTCAGTCATAGAATGCATCATCACAAGAGTTCAGCCTTGGGTCAGTGTCCTGATCTGCCATCATTAGGCTGATAGGCAGGCCGTGATCTAATTTATCAGTCAGTGAGTGTAAAATATGTTTTACACACATGAACAGAAGACAGACTCGTGAACCATACAGTGAAAAGACTTGCCAAAGTGCAGGTCACCAGCATGGAGATACTAAGGGTGCAGGTGGCAGGAAACTGAATGTAATATAACCATAGCATCAGTACATCGCATTCAGACAATTACGTGCATTTGTGCAATTCAAACTAAATCCAATATAGTAACTTTGTGTAATATAGTAATACAGACCATGTCATTAATGCTCGAAAAGTACTCTCCATGCACAAAAATCCAAAAGGTGGCCAGCATGGTCTAATTGTTTTGGATTGGCTGTGGGCTGTGAAAAAAACCTAAAATGAGGGGGCCTTGTTCTGCACAAGGGCACACTGATGGTCAATTGTCCTGCCAGTGAATGGCCTCTTCCTTTGGTACACACTAATGAACAAGAAAAGGATAATTATTTTCCTGTCTAAAGTGAATTCTCCTCCCCTCTTTATACAGACAAGAATCAAAATGTGGCCAAACATGTTTGTTGGGAAAAAGGTGAATTAAACCTGTATAGAAGTGGATGAGTTGAAAAGTCTGGAAACCTGCATCATGAAGACATGATGATTTTCCAGACAGCTTTTGATGAATGTTTATTTACTGATTTTAGCTTTTTAGCTAAATGCCCTTTGTTGGAAAGTTAGTCCATGCTTTCAGTAAAATTACTTTAACGCCAACATATAACATAACATTTGACCTTACCTTAGCTGCCATCATTTACAACTGATATAAATACAGTATAAATACAGAGCATTGGAACCATGGGATTAAATTTTAGCATTTTCCGATTATATTTGTAAAGATGAAATCAGAATGCTAGATAAAATCCTCATACTTTTTTTAATGTATTATAGAATATTGATTTATTAATACTAATTGATCATTATAATGAATAATTGGGTATTTGTTAAATAAATAATCAGATTAATGTTTTAATTATTATTCTAATTTACCAATGCAATGTCTGATTGTTCATGAAATTGAAGCATATATAAACCCAAAAACAAGTCATGAAATCTTCTCATTGACACAACACACTCTTTCTTTTTATAATGGAAATAAAATAAAATAAAACTTCAAAAAGAAGTTCCCACCGATATGTGCCACTTGCAGGTTGCTTTGCTTTCACCTTACATCCATTGAACCCAAACCAGTCCTACAGGTTTAAAGATTATAGGATAAAGCCCTGACCACCAACTCCTTAAGCAATGTAATATCCTATAATATATCAGATGGTATAGTAATAATAAATTATCTCATTATCTATGCCGCTTATCCATCAGAGTTTGGGCGGGGTGGTTGGAGCCAATCCCAGATGACATTAGGCTGGGTGGGGTACACCCTGGACAGGTCGCCAGTTTACAGCGAGGCATACATATAGAGACATACATTTACCCTATGTATGTTACATATTACCCTAAATGTCCATGTCTTTGGACATGGACATTTGAGGAAGCCAAAGTACCCAGATGAAACTCACACAGGAACAGAAAGAACATGCTAAATCCATATAGAAAGGTTCCAGGCCCAGTAATCAAACCCCCAACCTTGTAGGCAATGGCACTGATCGCCATTCCACCAAGCTGCCCCCTGTGTGCACACATGTTCTTTCAGTCTTATCAATGCTGTTTTCACTGTAAATTTAGGGTGGTAAGAAGTACTTGAATTTATGTATAGTTGCATTTTCAAATATGACCTGATCATGAAAGTCGTCATTAATAGCATACAAAGTATTGCATTGTTTTTGCTCATATTGAATACATCATTCAAACATTCCAAATTTGGGTTGGAATAAGTATGTAGATTAATGACTTCAACAGAAGATGATTAGATTCATGAGTGGGTTGGAGTTACATTAACCTCAGATATATTGAAACATTGGGAGTTTGACATTCACAAGAAGTATCCACTGATGTGAACCATGTCTGAAAAAAGGGCTTTCAGAAGACCTACTATCCAGAATTTGTCAATTGTTTACAGCTGTTTTGTGTGTTTTGGCTTCAATACATTGTGCATATATGAACAACACACATTATATAGAGAATGAAAATCTGTGATGTCAAACAATCACAGAGCAATAAGCTGTAAAGCTAAAAACAGCATGATTTTTTGGAAGCATATACACTTCCATGGGCTTAAAAGAGTTGAGCCTCTGGCCACACTTCTGACTTTGCCTGCAAGCTACTGTTGCCACTTTATTTATCCACACCACGTACAACAGTAATGTGCTGTAGAGTGGTTTAGGTCTTTTGGGTACCTTCAGGATTTAAAAATTCTCAGGATCTCTAACTATTGGTTTTAATATTTCCATCACACTTTTGACATCATGGCATAATTACCACATGATAATGAAATGCTCTGTGAGATTGATACCTTTTGGATTCCAGCTGCTCCTTTAGTTTGCTGTACATTTCAAGCACTGCAAAAGAGGAAATGAGAAATAGGCTTAGTAGAAGGCTGTTAGCTATTTACTCTGTTTTGTGTCAAACAACTCATTTTAACTATTTTATTTATGTGTGTGAATAGAAATTCATGACAACTGGGGGACAATCGCACAAAATATATCTAAATCCTTATTATTTCTGTTGCGTGGTATCAGACTTGTGATGCACCTGCTACAGTATTTCAGTTCCTCTTATAAAAATGGCCATTTACTCATCAGGCTACAGTTGAAAGACAAGAATGCTCCACAACAGCTTTGACATCTAAAGGCTCACAGAAGTGCGTGTTATAGTAACATTCTAAACAATGTGTCTGTTTGCCTTCATCCCACTCAACAGACTTCGTCAGGCAACTGCAGATATCTCAAACAACCTGCCGCATCACTACGTGATTTTTCTTCCTGTTCGGTGAGGTAATAGTTTCTGATGTTCTCACCCACTGATCTGTACACTTGTCACTGGTATGTTTCATGTTGATGTGGATATTGATGTCTGATGGCTGCTGTTAATGTACTCTTGTTTGTTTGTTTTTTGTTGTTGTTTATTTACATCAATGAATGAATTGCCCTCTAGAACTAATAAAGTACTCTAGATCTGAACTGGTCATAAGGCAAAAGTACACTGTATATATCACCACTAGGAGCACCCTGTGGTCACTCAAGTGACAAACACCACATTAGCACTAGTATTAAAGTGGTAATCACACTGACACATAGACAGAAGTCGTACCTGGTATACAGAGCTGAAGCTTCTCTACAGTTGTGGCCATGTTTCTCTGCTGGATCCGACAACAAATCACCTCCTCTGTCTGAGCTGTCACCTGAGGGCAGGAATGCATAATGGAGGGAGACAAAAAGAAAAAGGCCACCACTCTTTACTGCTGCATTAAAGAACAGCCATGTCGAATGCAGAATTGTCTTTGGAGTTAGTGAGCCCACATATGTCCTTTTAACAATATATATAGCACAGTTTTTAATCTTTTGCACATTCTTGCATACAGGAATATGTGGATTTACCTCCCTTCCAGCTTCTTGTAGTCTTCGATTAGTGTCTGTCACTTGACCCTTTGAAAGTGAAGACAAACATCAGTTTAATTGCACAAACATTCATATTCTTTACATTTATTGAATTTCTTTTCCCAAATTTTTTTTATTTAATTTCCAAACCTTTATCTAGACCTACAAGTATTATTCTGGTGATTTTTACATTTTTACATTTATCCTATGTGTATTATTATTATTATTATGATGTATATTATTATTATTATTATGAGGCACAGATCTCCATTGTTGTCCAAAACAATTTAAAAGCAATTTAAAAGCACATCAATCAACTTCATGTTACTAAGACATACTCACGTGTGCATCAATCCACACAAAACCATCATATTTCTCATTAACATTTCCTTTAAATACAGCAATTTCAGGAAGTTTTTTGTTTTCTAAAAAAATCAAACTGTACATCTGTGAGGTATTTTTTAAAGCTTCCAGAGGCCCTGGGTTCAACCACAGCCACAACGCAATCCAGTGGTAAGTTTGTGCCAGTCAAGAAGCCCAGATAAATGGGGAGGGTTGCAGCAGGAAGGGCATCCGGCGTAAAAACTGCAGCCAAATCAATCACGCAAGCTGATTTGTTGTGGCAACCCCAAATAGGGAAAAGCCGAACGAGAGAGAAAAAAAAGAAATAATTCTTCAGTAAGAAACAATTTATCTAATTTTAAGAAGTCAAACTAATTAATGGCAATAAAATATAGGTTATTTTCCAAGTGTGGTCAAGTTGGAAGGGGTGAAAATATTCATGCTAAGAACCAAAGTCTTAATTAATCGATACAATATGGTTTTAGTGAATTCTCTCATTTTTTTATGCTATCTTGACAGCTGAGGATTTTGGTATCAGAGTGTATGAATACCTCTGGTATTGGTTTAGTCCCGCTCCACCTCCATGTCCTCTCTTTTCCCTCTCTCCATCCCTCACTGCAGCCTTGTAATCAGCTCATTGTCCATGAAGGGGCAAGGACAAAGGCCCAAAAATTCAGTTTAACCAGGCAGTAGGGACCTGAACCCATCAGTGGTGTCCTAGGCCTTTCAGGGGTTTAATGGCTTCTGACAGGCTCTTTCTCACAAATTCAGTGACAAACCTCTTGATTCTGTATGAGGATTTTTGAACTTTCAGCTCTTGTTACACAGTTGAGGACCATGACCCAATTGACCAGCCGGGTTTTTGATGACAATCCTTTCAAAAGTTAAGCTTTTTAAACAATGGAGACTGACCACATCGTCACAGCTTTTTTCTTTTAACAAGGGTAGAGTACCTGAGCATAAAGCATAATGAAGAAACAATGCTATAAACTTAACCAACACTGTTTTCAAAAACAGCAAAAGGCTGCAGTGGTAAGCTACCAGGAGCAAAATTATGGCCTGTTATTATGGGACGTCTGTATCTCATTAGAAAAAATAACTCATCAGATACAATAACTACAATAATAGATGGATCCCAAATCATAAACTGGTCCCTCTGTCACATCACAGCCAACAACACAGATACTTTCTTATGATTTCCTGCAGCCCCTAGATTTGGTTATTAACAACATTTTGATGACCACAAAACAAAACAGCAAAGGTACTAGCAAAAGTAAATATCCAGATAGAATAAAATAATGCATATTACATTTTTTTGGCAGGTATTGCAGTATCAAGGCAATATTTGAGTTAGATTAGATGTTTTTGCAGTTTTAAAACAGAAAAATATTTAGTAAAATTCTTATAATATGCCATGGTGATGAATATATCTTTTGTGAAAATAATGATATTGACAACCACCGCAGTAATGCAGTAGATCTTTCAGAATAAATTTTGATGACATAATGAAACCAGCCAATGTTAGCTACAGTCAAAACTATCAGTTGCCATCACTACCAGCATGTAATCCGCTTAACAGTACTGTCTCTCACCATCAGTTTCTCTGCATCAGTGCGGACTTTAAGGAGTTCTGTGATGGCATCCACAAAGCCTTGGTGGTGGAAATTGCACATCTTCTCAATTTCGCGGTCATGGTTCCTTATCCTGGCATCAAGCTTTTCCATGAAGCGTTTGTGGGCGTTGGGCTGGTCATCGTAAATAGACCTGAAAAACGGGTAAGAAAACAGTGGAGTTGAAGGAGCAGAATTAAAAGGGTGCAAGGCAGTAGGGGAAATAGGCCAAAACAGAGAAGAAAACTATCTGAATAAACAAGATTTGTTCATATTTTGATTTGTATGACCCATTACAGCTCTGTGGACCTTCCTTACCATAGCTACACTGAACACTGCCGAAAAGCTATACATGGTTTGCTGCTGCATGTGGTTCATAGCTATTGTGTAGTGTGTGTGTGTGTGCAGGTACAATATTTACAATATGAAAGTTGAAGGTTGTTTGTAAAAAAAAAAATAAATAAATAAATAAAGCAACCTTTTTCAGGTCTTACACTATACAAATAGTAATTCTAACAAAAACAAATTGACTCCACTTTAAATCTGAATTGTTTATGCTGTTAATATATAGAGAAGAGGCGACCTTGCTTGCAATTTGAGGTTTCCTTTCGACAGTTTTACAGATGTCTGCATGGTGAATGCTTTCTGCACCATAGGAACTTTTGTTGATGTAACCACTGTAACAAACTAGCAGGAAGACTAACTTACTTCAATTAATTTCTCTTAAGATTCAGCAAAAACATAGCTGTCCTTCACAAAAGGCTAGATAAAAGATGTAATCCCTTAAATATTATAACAGAATTACAGGAAAGGAAGACATTGATTTAATATGGTAGAGTACTGTTGTTACTGATCACTGTTCACTAACCACTGCTGAAATCTGTTAGCACAAATGTTCTCTTTGTCTTGGACCACAAGAAAAAGTGCTGTGAAAACTCAGTTAAGATGGTGATATTGTGCTCATTTACAGTTTCATTATATTTTTATTTCAGGGGTCTGCTGGGAAACGTTTGCATGCTTTTAATTTTTTGTCCAAAACATCCCTGTGTAAGTTATATAGAAAAAGGTACATAAACTATCTTGTTTCACAAAAGCATGTAATATAAGGGGAACATTTTTATGTCTTTGGTCATAGTTATAATGCCCTTTAATAACTATAGCACATCCAGCTCAGGTAAAAACAAACAGTGACCTTTTGACTTACTTTTTCACCATCAACTCCAATAGAAGGTGAAATCTAAGGATCAAATTCTTTAATGTGCCTGGCCTTTGTTTGTCATGTTTTTTACATACATCCTAACCTGTTTTTAATTTTTTCATCTCCTACTACATAGAAACTCCCTATCTTATTTTTACACCTGAATTTCATTTGTATTCTGTTATTATTTAATTTCAACACCATGTTTCCTTTTTGAACAGGCACTGTTTTGAATAGAGGTTCGAACATGAACATAACTTGAGAAGCCTCCAGCTCATTCAATATTACCTCAGAGAATAAAACCAAATTATGCAATGTGCTGGAATGAATGAATGAACTACTGAAAATGTGTCCACTGTCAGCTTATTCTATGTTACATGTTTTTGAAAACAAAATAACTTTGAGATGATATTTTCATTCACAATTGATACAAAAGCTCAGTGTAAAGTCATCAAGCTGATTAAACAGAAGGATGTAAAATAAAATAACATGAAATAAAAAAATTACATAGGTAAACCTTATTTTAAAATGCTTGTAATTTAACAATTAAGAATTAATTAATTAAGATGCATAATTGACATATACTTTGTGATGATAGTCAAAATGACTGATAATTGATTTTGCCTGAAGTAACAGCTCCCTCTAGTGAAGCTAGAGTAGTAAATGCTATGTTCAATTATTGTTGATAAATAGTATGGAGTTAACTTAAATGAACAGGGCTATTCTAATGTCAAACATTTTTCTAAACATGTCATTCATTCACCCAAGGTTTGAAAACAATTATTAGGGACTTAACAGAGGTACCAATCAATTCAATAAATTCAAAAAGGCAAAGAGGGGAAACTGTGCAATTATAGCAGTACACTGAGTCTGCTGATTCAGTTCATTTGTAGTAACAGGATTTGAAGACTAAACAGTTTAATGTGATCTAGGAGGCCTGCATATCAGGGAAATTACTCAGATATTTTGGTCCAGTACGAAAGTGGTTGCCCAACCGACCACAACTTATCTAGACTATGGCCATCCTCTAGAAACAATTGATGTATAAATCCGTGTCTTAAGAAGGTTGAGATTTCCAGTTCAAACTTGTGTAAGTTAAATATTAAACACTGAATAGTTTCCCTATTAGCTGTGCTGTTACAAATCACAAGCACCAAAACTAACAGTTTTTGAATGATTTCAGTTTGTATGATATTGAGATAGAGCTTGTGTTTGAGCTTTTGTACCTCAGAGCTCCAAATTTTTATACTGAGTAACTAACTGGTTTTACCTGCTTTACCTCCAGTCTATCATTACTCAAACAGATGTTAATCTAAGATTGCTGTTGTCTCAACCCCCTGTCAGACCAATCTGTCAGTAGATTTGCTTGACCATGTGGTTTTGAAAAAAGGTTTTTTCAATTCATTTATTCATTCACCTTCTACCGCTTATCTGTTTCCGAGTCAGGGGGTGCTGAAGCCAATCCCAGCTAACACTGGGCAAGGGTAGGGTATACCCTTGAACGGTCACCAGTCCATCGCAGGGCCAACACACAGAGACATACGAAAAAGAACAATGACTCAGACCTACGGCCAATTTAAAGTCAACACTTAATCTAAACATGCTTGTATTTGGACAGTCCAAGGAAACCCACATAAGCACAGGGGGAACATGCAAACTCTGCACAGAAAGGCCCCAGGCCCAGGAACCGAACTTGCTACCTTCTTGTTGTGGGGCAACAGCACTAACCACTATGCTATGGAGTCAGAACACTCTCATAATGAATGAACTCTCGCGGGGCTTTTCATGAATGCACACTTGTACTATAAATTCACGGAGCTTTTATGAAAACTGTACGTTGAATTTTGAGACTGCCCTGACGTCGCAGGTCAACCAACGTCACCATTGGCTGATAAAACTGTCAATCAAATGTATGTTTCGTAATGACAGATTCATCAGCCAATCAGGTGTGTTTGCTTTCAGCCGATCATATGGCCCCTTACATTTCTCCACACTTAAACTGTTGGCAACTGTTGTCGTTATGGCAACAATAAACAACACGTTTCGCAAAGGCTGCATATAACATACGGTCACATAGTTTATGTTCATTTAATATTTAACTTTTTTAAGCAGGACGCTTCAACTAATTCAATGATTTGCATGATTTACAACAAGGGGATAGTCAAATAAATGTTACTGACAGGTTGAGGTTGATTAAGTCTCTCCATGCGATTGGCTGAAAGCAAACACACCTTGTAGGGTTGTCCAAACTATTGATACTCAGCTAAGTATTGATACTTGAGATGGCTGCCCTCTATGACCCTGGTTCTGCCCGAGGTTTTCCCTTCCCCTTGAATCAATTGATAAGCTAAGTCGTGTCTTACAGTTCTGTAAAGAAAAACTGTTAGTTACATTATGAAAAATATTTCTCTATGCCTTTTCAATTCTTGTAATTTTTCATCCCTGCAGTATTGAAAATGGCATCAATTATTTTCATGGATATCAGCAATGAGTTTAAAATTGTAGTTTCAACACAACACTAACATCTTGGAATTTTCATAATAAAATAGCAATAGTTGTATTCTTGTAGTTTACAATAACAGTTCTTAGCATTATGGCCAATTTGAGCAGTGCTCACAGGGTGGCATGTTGCTTCAGTGGCTAGCACATCAAGAGGTTTCTAAGATGAAGGAGTGGCCCCGCTGCACAGAGTACACATGGGTTCCCCTCAAGGTACTCTGGTTTCCTACCACAGTCCAAAGACATGCACATTAGGTTAATTGGTGATGCTCAATTGCCCGTAACTGTGAATGTGAATGATTGTTGTTTTTTTTCTACAGTACTAGATGTAAAGTTTTTTTTTGTGGGATGTACTCATTTTTGCATCACCCTAATTTGAGTAAAACTGAAAATTTTGTTCTCTAAGTTATATTATTAACCTTACTTTCATGTTAAGTTAAACAGATGTTATATAGAACTTATTCTTGTCAACATTTTGGAAATTGTTTTTGTGTTCATTGAGATATTGTTTAAAATGTTACTTTTCGAAGGGGGTGTACTCATTTACGCTGAGCACTGTATATGTGAGCTCTATGACAAATTGGTGACCTGTCTAGGGTGGCCCCCGCCAGTGGTTTTTAAATGGATATTTTATACAGACATGTAGAGATTGTTGGTTTAATATAAAACTGTAAATAGTTGTGACAGGCTAGAAACAAAAGCTAACTAACAGAATGTGCAAAACACTAAATGACACTTTATTTTCCTTAACAGAAGGGGCCACTAAACTGTATCATTTTGATTGAGTAGTATATGGGATTAATCCGGGAAATCGAAATATTCATTCACCTTCTGAATACCTGCCAAAAAAGTACAACTATAGGCAATTTAAATAATTATTTTTGGGGGGCTTTTTATAATGGCTTTCTTCTGACATTAAGTGGCAGGGGCCATTAGAAAGCAGGTGGAGAGAGGGGGTAATGACATGGAGCAAAGGTACCCTTGTTGGAGTCGAACCCGGGACGCTGCGATAACATGATGCGCACACTAACCACTACACTACCCAAGCTGTCACTACAGGCCATTTAATAAGCACAATTCTTTTCTTGTTTAAGTTTATTTTGTTTAATCTGATGAAGTTTACCAATTTTATCTAAAGTGGTGAATGCCCAGTTTCCTATTGTGGTTTATAAGATCCTAATACCCAAATCTTCTGACCCCATTGTTTTGTCAGTCATATTTAGCAGAATATAAACCACATCCACTATACCTGACTTCTGTGGAGCAACACAGCAGGCAACCTTTGAAAGGATTTTGTTAATCAAATCAGATGCTGCTTCACTTTATGTCGTTCCTTACTGTTAAATCGTTTCAGTTGGCTGAGTTGCCATGAGATGAATGCAAGGAACAAATGACAATTGCATTTTTTGCAGGCCTTATTTCAATATTAAAAATATAAATAAGGGCTGAACATTTACAATATCATACTTTCAAGGTTAATTAACATATAACTTAAAAAATGAATTGGTAAAAATGATAAATAATCAAAAAGATATTTAAGTACCTTAGATATGACACAAAGCAGTACAACTTAACAATGGCTAATGTAGAATCTTGATTGATAAAGTGATTACAACAATCCCTGAACAACCTCAAGCAAAGAATTGATTTAATGGCCAACACACCGCATGCTGGTGGATGCAAATATGTTGATGCAGCCCAGTAATCCTCAGTCTCCATGCTGCCATATGAGCTTCCTCTTTCCTGCTATTAATAATTGAAAGCAGGTGTTTGCTGAAACAAATAGATCATTATCTCCTCCTTCCTGCCAAGACAGCCAGTGTTAAGTGGCCCCTGGGTTACAAAATATGTGTCTTATCCTTCTACTTTCTAGTGCGTAAAAAGTCTGTCAGTCAGTACTACCAAATCCCAGATACACACACTATAAATCCTTTAGAACATTTACAATTTCCCAACATCTTGTATGACTTCTGCCTTTTATCGATATCTTAATCCATACCCAGAAGGAGGTGTACACATCTGCCAGCCGACACTGCCAAAAACTACCAGCACTTTAGCTGGCATAGCTAAGGACAGTTGCTTGCATTGAGTACACAGAAGTACTACTCTTAAGTAGTAAACTGTACGCTCACATCATCCACCTTTAATTAGATCTGCTGTGAGGGTGGGTTATTGGTTAGAGGAACTATCTGTTCCTGTGCCCAAGTGTACCCATAAATGTTTTTTCTGCTCATAAGCACAAGACACAGTAAAATCAAATACATTTACAAAAAAGCTACAATCAATCACAAATAACCAAATAAAGTACACATTATCTGTCCATTCCTGACTGTAAGGTATTGAGTATATGCTCTCTACCTCAAGCTAACTAGAATTGCATGAATTTAAAACGTCAACTTAGTGTCAGCAGACAATATTCAATTCACCTGTAATGCTACTTCACCACATATAGAGTTAGGACTGGACTGATTTACAAAACTAAGTTAATTCATTGTAGATTTAGAAGCAGGTAGATAGCTACCAAAAACATTGTGGCAGTTTATTCATCATTGCCATCTCAACGTCACCAGCCTATTTGAAAATCACAATACAACAAGGGGTCAAGATGACTCATCCCACCATGCACCACCCGGTACAGCGCAATGTCAGTAGCATGGACTTTCTATTTTAGCTGACCAACTAGCCAGAATTGTTTTTGACCTTCAGTCAACGTTGACAAGATGCAAAGTCCCATAGCCACACCCACAAGTGATGTTTGACAGGTCAACAGCTGTCCATCAACAAAACCCCACACAGTCTCGCTTTTATTAATGCTAAATCAAGTCGTTTGAATCATTGGTCAACGTTAGCCTGTTACCTAGCAGGACGGTCAGGCTCAAGCCCTGTTTCAACACAGTATCGACTGCTGGCAATAATTGCTAACATAGCTAACCAGCCGGTGGCTAGGTTAGCTACGCTAGGTCATGAACAAAAGGTCTGATTCCGGAGCGGGTGCCACCAAAGATTATGAAATACTACATAAGGTCTGTGCTTTTCGAGTAGGCATTTAATCTCACCGAAGAGTGGGACCAACACACGCCGTGTCGGTACTCTCTATTTCCTGTAAAATCCGCTCGTGCTCCGTTACACACTCCAGGGTTTCATTTTCCGCCATGATTGTTGTGTGTCTATAGTGCCAACCACTGCAACTGCAGCAGAGGAGAGCCAGGGTCTGGTCTCTAGGAGGCGCAATACAGCTGGGATCTATTCAATGGCCGCAACTTCGTTTCCTATTCCCAATACCGTTGGTCGCAGCAAGAAAATCGCACATCCCAACAACTTTACAGAAGTATGTGCTGGGTAACGTGGTAAACCAAGCTGGCTACATCATTGAGTTTGCTGGAGTGGGTGTAGAAAGTAATATGTCATAATTAAGCAATAATAATGTTTTTCATAATAACACATCAAGTCTGTGACGTCTGTATAGTAGTGCACTAAACCCAAATGAAATCACCTTTAGCATCTTTTGAAAATTATATTAACATTTAAATTACACACACACATGCACATATATTTTTCAAAATTATGTTTTTGTAGAGATGCTGTAATGTTTCTTTCAGGTTTGAGTGATTCCAGGTTATTATCTCAGGCAGTGTATCAAATTTCCTGAACAAAATGGAAAGGCCATGCACTGCTCATGCCCATAAAACAAATTTCTTTCTATGTTCTATGTTTCTATGAGTTTTTAAAAGGGTATTGCACAAAATGTTATATTAGACCTTTGACATTTTAAGAAAGCAGAATATAAACATATGTATGTTGAATTTCCTCATAAATATTCTCTTGACTCTTGATGTGGACATTAAGATAAATAAGTATCTTATTTCTCTCAAAATCACGTTTGTTACCTTAGGGTTGTTCCAAGAGGGAGATCGACAGATTCTAACTCTGCAAAAATATTTACAAAAACTTTGTCCTCATCTTTGTTGTCCTCTTCATTTTGGCTCAGAGGGTTGGGTAAAGCAGCGTGCACCCTGTCAAAAGTCATTTCTTTCTGCAAGCTAAAACTATGAGGTGGAAGCCTAAATTTCTGCACATGCAAGAGAGGACACCAAAAACTACCTCTGTCCATACGTGTGTGTGTGTGTGGCTGATTCCAGGGGACCTGCTACTGTCAGCAGAAAAAGAGGGTGCAACAGGAAAAAGAGACCTTGTGATTCACTGGACTTTGAAACCAATAACACTGACTTCAGTTGCATTTTTGTGAACATTTTGTCTCATCCGCTGTAAACCCAGAGGAAATACAAGAGGGAGCCTGACTCTGGTTTAATTTAGGAGATGGCCAGTCACACTATAAAGCTTGTATCAATGGCTTTGCTTGTTGGAGTTATGAATGATGCAGTTCCCATCCTGCATGCAGTTTGGAGGGAGAATATGTTCCGATTTGCATGAGACTTGTACTGTACTCTCAAAAATGTTTGTGGACCTTTATTGTTGGAACTTAGGTTTCAGTAGGAATAAAGCAAATTTATGTAAGATAGAATATACCTCTTCTGCTGTTGAAGGAGTTCCTGCTTAAAACTTTGGGAAAATTAACACTTGAACATACATCAGCGTGATAATGGCCACCTGAAATAATAAAAGGGAAAACCAAAGAAAAACGTGTTTGGAGAAATTTTATTTGACGTTACTTGGAGTGTCCCTTCTACGGAGGTTACAGGACATGACTTGTACCACAGGCAGCCATGGGGGGGCGATCGAGACGTTTTGGTCTCACCTTGGCTGGCACTGACCGACCCAGGCCCCCCAGCCGTCCCTACAGTAATCCACCACATAGCTGCTAACATGTAGACATGTCCGTTGATTTAGGTTAAAAAAATCGTAAGGTCCCTCCTGGCAGCAAAGTGGAATCTTAGCAGTGCATCAACACCGATGACGTTCAAGTGTACATTTCCCCCGATAAGTTGGTTTGAATCCGTCATTTGATTCTATGAACACAGTCTGACTATACCGAGCTTTTATTTTGGTACTTCCGATAAGCAGCAGCGAGAATTTGCATATTAGCTAAATATTTAGTTTCACCCAAAACATTCACAAATAAAATTTAACATTCGCTCGACTCATTTTCTACCGCTTATTCGTCAGGGTCGCAGGGGGTTGCTGGAGCCAATCCGAGGTTGGGGTACACCCTGGGTACAATTTAACGTTTAGCTTTAGATTTAGCATTCGGATTTAACATTTAGCATTTAGACTTCAGATTTAGCCTTTAGTTGTCACATCCAATATTTAGATTTAGCTATTTAATATATTTCTAATTTAACATATTGCTGTAAATGTGCTAAGGTGACTTTAAAACAAATTCACACCATTCTTTTCAACACTGTATGGGGCTAAATGTAAAAATGTTGAGGTCATTTTCATCGTGAGAAAATGTCACCTCATACCTGTCAGGTCGCATCATAAAGAACTAATGGGTCCCACCCACATGGGCTGAGTTACTCTCCAAACCTAACACAGTGCTTAAATCCACTGTCTACTCTGCCTTGTCTTTCTTCCTCTATTGGAAGATTTTATTCTACCAGGACTCCCACTTTTCCTGTGATCAACACAAGAATTTTTTGGATACTAGTTATCTTGAGAGGGGAATCAGGAACAACAACCATTCCACTGCACACACCCACACAACCAGCACTGCTCTCCCTGCCTCACAAGGATCATTTCACTCAATAAAGATCGATTAGCTAGTTTCCAAGGGGGGCTAGATGCTCACAGACACACAGCTGTTAACATTCCTACCTGTTGTTCACAGCTCATCTCCACTCATCACTCATCAAGTGTGTTTTCTGGGTCTCTTCTGTCTGTGGCTGTGTGGTGTTTTACTGTTTCTAATCCCTTGGAAGAGATCATCTGTCCACTTGCTGTCTTCAGAATCTCCTGCTGAGTGAAACTTCTCTCTTCAAGTGAGAGTGCTTCTGGCTTCTCCTGTCTCACATTAGACTTTGAACTGTGGAACAATAGTTTCATTTACCTGCTCCCCTTACATGCATTACCAGTTTAAACAAAAGTAACAACAAACCATTAGTCTGTGTGATTAAACTGCATTTGGACCATACAACACCTCATGATAAATACTTAATACGTTTACTGTATGATATTATGTCATTGCCGACCAGTGTCAGAAGCTGACCTGTGGTACCAATTATTATTATGGTTTTATGGTTTTTTTTAATCACAGTCTGAGGCAGCACCTGATCAGTTTACTCAACCACTTTCTACTTCCTGTTATTCTACTCAAAATGGATTGAACCTTTAGGAGTGTGGACATAGTGGCTGAAAATAAGGTCTTTACAAAAGCCTTGACTATGGGCTTCCTTATTTCTCCATCAAAAACAAGAAGTGAGTCACTTACGTTTGTGTAAAGACAACACCACATACTACTTGAGCATGAGCATGAGCATGATTGTGGTTATTTTTTTGGGGGAGAGGGGTTGCCTGCATAATATCAGTACCACCACAACATTCACTCTACACTTTTTACACTTGCCTCGGTATTTATCAGAGCTCAGGCCTTGAAGTACATCTGCAGAGAGTCAGTAATCCAAATTTACCCTGAGGTTACTATCTCAGACATTCTGTCTGAGTATACAAAGGATAAGGCCTCAGGCCTGCTTCTTTGGCACAAGAACAAATGTATGATGCTTTATTTCTTTCTGTGTGTGGGGGGGGGTTCATGTGTATACAGCAAGACATTCACAGGAACTGATGGAGTCCTACCCCAGAAATAAGGGTTATATGCAGAGGATCTTGGACCTTCAAATACATTGAAATTCAACATCCAGACTAACAATGTAACAAATAGGTGCTCAGTGTTCCAAGATTCTCAAACGGCTTCCTTTAGGGTTCGGCAATATTATCTGGAAGCACAACATCAATTTTCACTGTTATGCAGATAATACTCAGTCATACTTGTCAATGAAGCCAAATGAAACTAATCAGCTAGTGAGACTTCAGACATGTCTTACAGACATAAATACATGGATGACCTTAAGCGCCTTACTTCTGAACTGAACTGAAGTCATTGTACTTCGCCCTAAGCACCTTAGAGATGCATTTTTAATCATTGAACCCCTCTAAACAGCATTACCCGGCCTCCGGTTCCACTGTTAGGAATGTTGGAGTCATTTTTGATCAGGACATGTCCTTTGTTCCTCACGTAAAACAAGTCTCGAAGACAGCTTTCTTTCACCTTCGCAATATTGCAAAGATCAGAAACATCCTGTTTCAAGAGGATGCAGAAAGGCCTCAGTTGATTCAGAATGCTGGTGCATGAATAGTAACAGGAGCTAGAAAAAGAGATCACATTTCTCCTGTGCTAGCTTCTCTTCATTAGCTCCCAGTAAAATTCAGAATAGAATTTAAAATCCCTCTCCTATCAGGCCCTCTTCTTTGGAACCAACTCCCTGTATCAGTCCAGGGGTTGGGATGTCTCACACCTTCCTCTACGATAAAGCCCACAGTCAAAGAAAGAAGCTTTATTGTCATTGTACACACACAACAAAATTACATTTACACTCTGAGAAAGATATGTATAGGCCCCCAGACAACCACACACAGGGCCCTATATCATGCAACATGCGAAGAGGTGACCCTGTTTTCAGAGTGAAGGCGCCGCTATTAGTCAGCGCACCTTGGAACAACTCAGGGGGACGGTGCCTTGCTCAAGGGCACCTCGGCAGTGCCCTGGAGGTGGACTGGCACCTCTCCATCCACCAGCCCACACATTGCACTTTTTCTTTGTCCGGGCTGGGACATGAACTGGCGCTCTGGTTCCCACCCCAGGTCCCAACCCACTGAGCTACTGCCACCCCAACAGCTGTCATGAAGTTAAAAAAGTTAAAGTTCAGTTACTGTTTCTTTAGTTATACTGCTATAGGCCTAGACTACTGTGGCTTGCACTGCACCCCCCCTATTTCCATTCTATCTGGCTCTGTTCACCTGTGCAGCACTCCTGGTCAAGAACTCTCCTCCATCTTGGACTGCAGAATCCCGCTAAATCCAACCCTTTCTCTAATTGTGAATCTGACAATAATCAACCTCCCAAACGTTCTAACCTGTGATTGTAGCTCTAGCCATCACCAAGAAAAGTGATCCTAGTTAACTAGCAGGTGATGTCCTGTGGCAGCTGGCCCATGTTGGATCGTGGAAGCTGCTGGGGCAGTTGGCATGTTCGTGTCCCTGAGTTTTTTTGAGAAAAGTGTCCTGGTGGGGGACCTGCAGAGATTTCTGGGGGCCCCTGGGCTGCTGCACTGGTTGCCTGTTGGCTTCACTCTGGTGGTCCTTTGGCTGGTGGACTGGGCTCTCACTCGCCTGGCCTCTTATAGTGTACTTGAATCACTTTTCACACACCATACACTATATTGTTAATAGTTTCTCACAGGCAATTTTAAAGCATATAACAACTGATACGATTCTATTGAACCAAACCTTGGGAGATGCATCGGGTGGGCTCAGGGGGCTTTCTGACAAGGCAAGTTCCAAAACAGGAGTGTGCTCTAACCCTCTGACAGGAATCAAGGAGGCACAGGAAAGGGCTAATTAGTGGGCTATCTCTATAGTTGAGAGACCTGTGAAGGGGAGCCCTCCTCCCTCTCTGGATGCTTTGCATGGGTCCCTTGGGATTTCTGGGGCTCCACGCCCATGATTTTCCACTGCCTCAGTCTCTTTGATCTTGATGTGCCAGGGGCACTTGGCCACAGCCCCCTTTGCACGTAATGTCTCTCTGGTGCTCAGCCTGTGCATGCCCATGGAGGGAATGCTTGGCCCCCTGAGCCAATCCCTCAGGTTCTGGCTCACCTTGATAGTGGGGTTTGGGGTGTGGGGTGGTGGTGGTAGGTGGATGGGTATTGGGTGGGGGGCGAGCTTTTGTCCTGTATATTTAGCGAATGTCCATATGCATGTCTAGCTTGAGCTCATAATCCTGGGGTGGGGGGCATTAATTAAAATTAAACATTTAGCTGCAAGACTAAAAGTGCATCAATCTCATAAAAAGTTGAGACCCCTTGTGGTGTTAAACTATGTGGAAAAATGCAGACACATAAAAATAAAAAAATAAATGAAATAAAATTAAAGAGCTCCCTTGTCACATAAAAAAAATCCAAATAGTAAAATTATAGAGAAATAAATGCTTTCATGCCAAAAGCCTGATTCATCATATTCAAAGGATTATATTGTCCAAGTAATTTTATGTGAAAGGGCTATTAGAAAACTTTGCTCATATAAATGATTCTTGCTGTAAGAGGTTTCCAGTCTCCTGGTGAATTATTGCAGGACCACTTTAAACTGAAATGCCATATCTGCACTTTTACAAAAGAACTTGATTTCACTCCTTTAATTCTTATTACTGACCATGCAATATGTCAAATTTAAACTTAAATATTCATTAAAATACATGCTTGGTTAAATCCCAAGTAACTGGGAAAGTAAAACCATTTAGCTTGGTGAATAACTGTCAACAGCTGCAGCGTTGCATCAGGGTGAAAAGGAAGAAAAGAAGAGAGAAAACAGGAAGAGAGGAGAGTGGACAATTGTGTGCCCTGGCCACTCTGCAGTTTGCAGCTCTTCCTGTTTGGTTTTTTCTTTGAATATGAACCTGGCTTATGTGTTTTAAACAATCCTCAATCAAACAAGTGAAGTGTTTTCAGGCATTAGTGCATTTTGGAGGTGCAAAACACAGTTGTGCCGAGCTGCATGTTGGGAAGAAAAAGATAAGAAAAAATTCACTTGGAGTTTGGTGGTGGTAAGCTGAGGAAACTGTAGCCAGGTGCGTACAGCCCTTGCATGCATTTTTAGTTCTGCTATGATGACTAGTGGACTTTTGATGGAAGTCTCAATATCTTCATATTGGAAATAGCCAGTTTCTGCATAACATTTACCTTTACCCTATCCTTAATCACTGACCCCAAAAATTTGCCTTTTTCCAACTCAGGCTATCATACCAAATTTGAAAATGTCAAAGTTGTTTACCTTACGTAAAACATTAGTAGCAAGAGATAGGTTAAGGGTATCTAAGTACACTCAATGTAAACCATCCATCCATCCATCCATCTTCTACCGCTTTTCCGTTTCCGGGTCGCAGAGGGTGCTGGAGCCAATCCCGGCTAACTTTGGGTGAGGGTGGGGTACACCGTGGACAGGTTGCCAGTCCATTGCAGGGCCAACACACAGAGACAGACAGACAAACAACCACTCACACTCACACTTAGGCCTACAGGCAATTTAGAGTCACCAGTCAACCTAGACACGCATGTCTTTGGAAGGTGGGAGGAAACCGGAGCACCCGGAAGAAACCCATGCACTCAGAGAACATGCAAACTCCACAGAAAGGCCCAAGGCCTGGGAATCAAACCCACGACCCTCTTGCTGTGAGGCAAATGCAAAACCAATATGCCCATGACAAAAGACATACTGTGAATTAACATTGTATCATTGTGTGACAAACCATAACAATACTTTTCTGCATCTACATTGACAGGTACCGCAACAGTAAATCGTTGTTAACTGTATATGAAGACGCATATTCATACTGAGGAATAATCTGTGTGCATGTACACTGTTTGAAAAAGGAGGATATATGGATCACAGCAGTGTGCTCGTGTGCTCTTCCTGTCCATGCTTGGTCAGCTTCCTTTCAGGTTCCTCCGTCTGTCTGCAGAGCTGGCTCCTATCCAATTGTTGACCTACATTGTGAGATACACTCTAAACAAATAACACTTAAGGACATCCGGGAATGGGATCTGGACAGTCAGAAAAGGTTGTCCAGATGTTTCAGTCAGCGCTGGGGGTGGGGGGTATCAGATTTAAGGGAACATTTTCCCTTAAATGCCTCCCAGCTGTGTTAAATCTAACTGAAACAGGATTAAATGCTAGCCTAGGGTGGTTAAAAAAGGACATCTTCTAACAACACTATGCGTTATGAAGGTGGACAGAGCTAAAGTGTAAATTACATGTGGTCACCTGACTCTCTGAACTAAATAAAGTTATAAGAAGGACCTGCATGAAGCAGGATTTATTGGATTTTTATTGGACTTTGAATATTAAACTGGGTGTGTGTTGTAAAAATTGTAAACAAGTTGTAAAAAATCCAACACCTTTTTATATTTCACTTTTGACAACCTTAGAGAAGAGTTTATTAGTCACAAATGTTTAATTTGTCTAGTCTGACTGCACTCTGTAATCTGGTGGCAGTTCCCAGGCCCAAGGCCTGTGAAGCAACACCCCTATCCGTCTCGACGGAGGAGAACCAACAGCGCACACTACCATGGTATTGTGCCATCTTCAATGAAGGTAATAAAAATATTAAAATAAAAGTAAATAAATGAGTAATAAAAGTAATTATATAAACTAAAATAAAAGCTATGATGAAGGAATAGTTTAAACAGATAAGAGAAATAAAATCTCTGTAAAATAAAACATAAAAAGACAGGTATTTCATAAATTTTCATCTTCAAGGTCTTGAGATGATACTGAGTGAGTGTGAAGTTGTTTGGATTAAAATTCATTAACAAGGTGTGGACCTGTAGGCTGACTTTCTGTGCTGGTAGGTGGCTTTCTGAGTCTCACTCGGTATTGACACATAGACATGTTCAGAGCAGGCGTCTGATCATTTGTGGTGAATTGGGAGTAGACTTTATGTTTTAAGTATGTCACTCTTTCATGATTTAGCAGCTCTCTGTAATGCTCTGTTTGTGTCGGTATGAACAGTATTTTTTACAGACTGGTTAAAAGCGGCTTTTGTGATTTTAAAAAAGTCACAGATAAAAGATACTCTCCTCTCCAATTAGACCAATCTTCCCACAAAATGAAGCTTTCATTTTCTCCTCCAGCATGACAAGCAGCAACCATATTATTTCAGCACAACTGACATACATTGACCTACAGAGGGAGCCATAGTGAGCATATAGAGTAAACTGGCCTTCTAACACACTATGCTGATCAGCTGGGAGGTCAAGTCAACACATTGAGCTAATAGTTGTGTTCCTCTAATCATTCCAGATTCATTGATGCAGTTTGGCAGGGAGCACAATCCTGCTGAAAGAGGCCCTTGCCATTAGAGGATACTGTTTTCATGAAAAGATGTATGTATGTAACAATGATGGTATATGTGAAAGTAGCATCCACATGAACAGCAGGACTGAAGATTTTCCAGCAGACCATTTCCAGGGCATCAAAATGTCTGCAATGCTCCAAACTCCTACTACTCATCATTAATCGAAAAAAATCAAAAACAACCCCAGGTTTCTCTTCAGTACTGTAGCCAGATTGACAGAGAGTCAAAGATTCAATTTAACCATTGATTCTTTTTACTCCCAGCAGCATTGCTTTTATGAGCTGGTTTTTCAAATAAAATTGTGACAATTAGAGAAAAATCCCCTTGTACCACTGGCAATGATTTACTATCAAACACAAAAACTTTTGAATTGCAACACTTGCTTTATATTTGTACTCTTTTTCACCTTTAAATCTCTCTAAGATATTTATCAGATAGCAACCAGGCTATTTCAGGATGTTTTACCACTTGTAGTAAAGATTCACTATTTTTGCTTTATTTATTCCACTTCTTTTCCCTTACTTGACTTCCTGTCTTCTTCTTTCCTTCTCATTGATTGGTTGGTTGGTTCACACTTGATTAGCTTGATTTATTTCACCTGTACGCTCAAGCCCTATTTAAACACAACCCTCATTTTCACTCATTCTTTTGGATTTACACAGGGTGGTAGACATGGTAAGAGGTTTTACTTTACATCACATTTTAGCCTATGCACATTTAGTTTAACTGAAATATTATTTCCCTTTAAAGACATGATAATAGTTTGATTTGTGTCAATTCAATCGTGTATTTTTTTTTTCATGCACTTCCCCAACCCAGATTATGGAATAAACATTCTGAGAGAAGTCACATTTCATGGTCTCCTTTCCAAGCATCCTGACCAATGCTCCATCATGATAGTTTAATTCCTTTAACCCTCCTATTTTACATCACTAATTAACGCTTCCATTTTGGATGTGATTAATTTGGCTTTAACAACAGACTATGCATCATAGGCTTAAAAACAGTTAAATGAAGATTTACATAGAAATGGTTTGTTTGAAGAGTTTCAGTCAGGATTTAGATTTAACATCAGGGCACATATTATCAGGAAGCCCCACAAAAAATCCATAGCTACACAGATGACACCAAGCTGTACTTATCTATGAGGGCTAATGAAGCTAATCTGGAACTCAGACTTCAGGTATGCCTCAAAGACACAAAGGCCTGGACTACCTGGAATTACACTGCTCAAAAAAATAAAGGGAACACCTAAACACCACAATTTAACTCCAAGTCAATCACACTTCTGTGAAATCAACCTGTTAGGAAGCAACACTGATTGTGAATCAATTTCACATGCTGTTGTGCAAATGGAACAGACCACAGGTGGAAATGAGAGGCAATTAGCAAGACAACCCCTATAAAAGAGTGGTTCTGCAGGTGGTGACCACAAACCATATCTCTGTTCTCATCCTTTCTGGCTGTTTTGGTCACTTTTGCATTTTGTCAGTGCTCTCACCCCTAGAGGTAGCATGAGGTGGTGTCTACAATCCACAGGAATTGCTCGGGTAGTGCAGCTCATCCAGGATGGCACATCAATACGAGCTGTGGCAAGAAGATTTGCTGTGTCTGTCAGCATAGTGTCCAGAGCGTGGAGGCGCTACCAGGAGACAGGCCAGAGCACCAGGAGATGTGGAGGGGGCCGTAGGAGGGCAACAACCCAGCAGCAGGACCGCTACCTCCTTCTTTGTGCAAGGAGGAACAGAAGGAGCATTGCCAGTACCCTGAAAAATAACCTCCAGCAAGCCACAAATGTGCATGTTTCTGCTCAAACTGTCAGAAACAGACTATATGAGGGCGGTATGAGGGCCCAACATCCACAAGTTGGGCTTGTGCTTACAGTGCAACACCGTGCAGGACGTTTGGCATTTGCCAGAGAACACCAAGATTGGCAGATTCGCCATTGGCACCTTGTGCTCTTCACGGATGAGAGCAGGTTCACACTGAGCACATGTGACAGACGTGACAGGAGACGCCGTGGAGAACGTTCTGCTGCCTGCAACATCCTCCAGCATGACCAGTTTGGCAGTGGGTCAGTAATGGTGTGTGGGGGGGGAGGGGGCATTTCTTTGGCGGGCCGCGCAGCCCTCCAATTGCTAGCCAGAGGTACCCTTACTGCCATTAGGTACCGGGATGAGATCCTCAGACCCATTTTGAGACCATATGCTTGTGCAGTGGGCCCTGGGTTCTTTCTGATGCATGACAATGCTAGGCCTCATGTGGCTGAAGTGTGTCAACAGTTCCTGCATGATGAAAGCATTGATGCTATGGACTGGCCTGCCCGTTCCCCAGACCTGAATCCAATAGAGCACATCATGTCTCATTCCATACACATCACAGATTGTTCAGGAGTTGACTGATACTTTAATCCAGGTCTGGGAGGAGATCCCTCAGGAGAACATCCTCCGCCTCATCAGGAGCATGCCCTGGCGTTGTATACGTGGAGGCCACACATACTACTGAGCCTCATTACAGGCTGATACAACTTCAGTGGAAAGGACAAGTCAAAATGTGATTATCCACTTTTATTTTGAGAACGATTCCAAATCCAGACCTCCATGGGATAATAATTTTGATTTACATTGAAAATTTTTATGTTATTTTGTTCTCAACGCATTCCACTATGTAATGAATAAAGATTTTCAACTGGAATATTTCATTCATCGAGATCTAGGATGTGTTATTTTAGTGTTCCCTTTATTTAATTTTTTGAGCAGTGTATTTACTTCTAAACTCAGACATCCCAAATTTCCCCCTAAAATAAAGCAATGAAAGCCAGATGAAACAGTGTAATATTTCATTTTGTATTATACTGGCTGCAGCTGCAGATATGGTGGAAAGCCATAAGTTTTAAGTGGTTTCTTTCTGTAAATCAGTACCGTACAACAGCTTCAACATGCAACCAGCTGTCAGGTTTTTGCTTTTGGAGGCAACAGTCATGAGCCATGGGCTTTGCCTTGATAAGGTGGCTGTTGGTGGACGTGTGTCTCTATAGAGGACTCTTGTCGATGGGACAAAAAGCTCCAATGAATGTTTGAGTACATCTCTCAGTGTCTGGTTTACTTAGCTACATTCAATTCCTGCACTGCTACACTCCCTCAACCTCTCACCCGCTCACTTTCTCTCTCTCTCTCACACACACACATACATATATATACAGATCAGACATGCATGATTTGTGGTCAGCAGACATAAAACTCTAAGAGGCTGTCAGTGCTCTCTCCTGTCTCCTTCAAGTAGACAGGTTTTATGGAGATCAAGGACAAATGTTCATGTGTAGAGTGTGTAAAGACACTTCTCCATTTATCCATCTCTCTCTCTCTCTTTCTTTCTTATTGCTTCCTTTCCTCCCCATGTTTTGTACTCAAATAAATTCTTTAGGGGAGGTTGCTAAAGAAGAACATAATATTTTTCCTGCTTGAACCTCAACATCTGTCCAGTCTTTGATTGTTTGCAGTAGAGTCTCTTTGTCTACACACTTATGGCAGCCCTTCACCTCTGTTCCACTGAGTGGTCAGGTCAAGCCCATCATCCTCCTGCTTCACAAGTTTATCAAACACTACGAAGAGGACGTCAAACAGAGACAATGATCTTCCTCTTATTTGTGTTGAATAAAGGTTCATATTATTCTTCATCTGTCAATGAGAGAATTTGACATCCAGTCACTGGTAGTGAAGCACTCAAAAGTTTGATTCAAACCAATAAAATTTGAAGGAAAGACAAGGTATATATTTAGAGAAAACAATGAAATAAAAAACTTTGTGAATGGCTGAACTTACCTCAAGGTGCATTTAGTAAGTGTTATGGAGCCTTTCATGATGTCACACAATTTCCACCAGTTGAGTTTCCTGTTGTTCTAAAATCATGGAAAATAATAAAAAATACTCAAATGTAAATTGAAGGGAAATTGTTTTGTCAAGTGTTGCTCCCAACTTTGATGAACTTAGAAATGGAACTTCGTAAATATTTAAATGTGAGTTGAAGATGTGAAAAACTATTTAAGTGCTTAGTCCACAGATAAATGCACATGGCTCATCTTCAGAAACTAAATTTAAATACCACCTGTCAAGAATTCTGTTACTTTGTGATGTCACAAAAAGCAGTCACTGCCTTCAACATGAAATTGGCATTAAAGGAACTGCACTAAAGTGGTTCCTATTTATCAGATAGACATCAGTTTGTTCATGTTAACAATAGCTCCTCCTCACACACTATAGCTAATTAGGGACACCCACAGGGTTAGGTACTTGGACCAGTCCTCTTTACTCCATATCTGCTTCCTTTAGGCAACATTATCAGGAAACACAGCATCAAATTTCACTGTTATGCAGATGAGACTCAGCTGTATTTATCAATCAAGCCAAATGAAGTTAGTCAGATAGTCAGACTGCAGACATGTCTTGAAGACATAAAAGTCTGGATGACCCATAATTTTTTAACTTCTAAATTCTGACAAAACTGAAGTTATTGTACTTGGCATGAAACACTTTAGAGAAACCCTATCTAATCATCTAATCAGTCTGGATGGCATTACTTTGGCTTCCAGCTCCACTGTAAGAACCCTTGGAATAACTTTTGACCAGGACATGTCCTTTGTCCCCCACATAAAACAAGTCAGTAGGGCAGCTTTCTTCCACCTGAGAAACATTAGGAAAATCAGAAACATCCTCTCTCAAGAGGATGCAGAAAAACTAGTCCATGCATTCGTAACTTCTAGGCTGGACTACTGTAACTCATTATTATCTGGATGTCCAAACAAATCTCTGAAAGGCCTTCAGTTAATTCAGAATGCTGCTGCACGAATATTAACAGGAACTAGAAAAAGGGATCACATCTCTCCTGTGTTAGCTGCTCTTCATTGGCTGCCGGTAAAATTCAGAATAGAATTTAAAATCCTTCTTCTAGTCTAAAGATTGGCTCCAGCCAATGTGACCTGGAAATGGATAAGCAGTAGAAGATGAATGAATGAATTTACCCAAAGTGTCAATAGGTTGTCTGACCACCATTGTTATCTATCTACCTTAATCCTTTTGGGCATGGAGGTTTACTTGTGGTTCCTAGAGTCTCCAAGAGTAAATCGGGAGGCAGACCTTTCAGTTATCAGGCTCCTCTTCTATGGAACCAACTTCCAGTATCAGTCCGGGGGGGCGGACTCTTTAGCAATTTTCAAGACCAGGCTTAAAACCTTTCTGTATGACAGAACTTATAGTTAAAAAGTTAAAGTCCATTTACTCTTTAGCTATGATGTTATAGGCCTAGACTGCTGGGGGAAGGACTGAGCACCTCTCTCTCTCTCACTCCTCCCCCCGCATGCGGCGACATACCAATAACCATGCTTCTCCGAAATCCCTGTTTCTCCCAGTTCTAAGCATCTGTAACTATTTACTAACCATGTTTCCCGAAATCTCTGTCTCTCCCAGTTCCTCTCCTCTCTCTCCCTGTCCTCATCCTGCAGGTGGTGAATCATTGCTACCCCATGTTCCTGCAACGCCTGTTGCTCCTATACCTTCATGAACTCCATCCAGCATCATGTTCCTGCCTGCACCTGTTTTGAATATCCCCTTCCTCCTGCTCTCATTCTCTCCCTACTCTACCCAACCTTGACGCCCCCCATGTCTCTCTCTCTTTCTCTCTCAACCCAACCGGTCGAGGCAGATGGCCACCCCCGCTCAGCCTGGTTCTGCCCGAGGTTTCTGCCTCTTAAAGGAAGTTTTTCCTTGCCACTGTCGCCAAGTGCTTGCTCATTGGGGGATCTTTTGGGTCTCTTTAAATAATTTTATAAAGAGTTTGGTCTAGACCTGCTCTATATGTAAAGTGGCTTGATGTAACTTTGTTATGATTTGGCGCTATAAAAATAAATCTGATTTGATTTGATTTGATTTGAACCATGCCCCAACCTAACTGAACCCAATCTCTTTAACCTGAACTCTGCTATATTTTCATCCAATGCCCCAGACAACAGCCCAAGGCTCAGACCTTTTTATTTGGTTGGCTCACAGAGCTGTTGTTGAATCCCAGAGAGAAACTTGAGACAAATGAAAAACTACACTAAGATGCATTTTGGTTCTTCAAACAAAAATTATCTTCTCATCGATAACAGGACTTCCAATGAAGCACGAGAAGGTCAGTTTAGTGCCAAAAATAAAGTGCTATGTATGAATTATGTTTTCTACCTCCATAATATGAGAATCACACGATAAATCTACTGTGCATTTAAGACTATAAACAGAAGACAGTACATATTCAAACTAGGATTTAGCTAAACAGTCAAAACACTTTGCATAGAAAATATCCATAGTCTAACTGTAAACACTGAGAACCCATGACATGGGTATATGTTTTTTCATACATTGTTTTGCAATCTGAAGGCTTTACATTTATAGCTGTATATACAGTATATATTGTAATAATACTCCAGTTGAGCCCAAAGACACATTAACCTTTAGACACCACATGTAAATACGTGGTTGGCCATTTCACCCATTTGTGTTGTTTCTCCATTTTTTTGTCTTTCCTTGTTTCTCTCTTTTTCATTTTCTTAAGTGCATGTTGACAGTCAGTCAGCTGACAGCTGCAGCCTTTGTGATTTTGGAGGTAATGCAAAGCATTTGATCACTTCTTTGAGATCTGCCTTGTATGTCAAGTCTTACAGAGTATGTGCTCCAGTCACATTGCAGCGTTTAGTTTATTTAGTGCTGCAGTTATCTTAGATATTGTGTTTTATTATCATAGAGTAGATTCATAAGTATAAAGTCATATTTAAACAATTTTTTTCTACAGTGAAAATTATAATTTTGCATAAAAGTAAAAATGAAACTAATAAGATTTCACAACAAATTTGCAAAGATTATCATCTGTGACAAATGAAGGTTATGGAGCATTTTAAAGTATTATCCATTTTAAATTTCAATTTGATTTGAATCCCCTTGAAAGCTGTATTTCTTGTTATTGTCTCAGGCTCATTTTGCACGTCTCAAAATATGTGCAAGCTAATCCAGTCTATCATTGTTGTGAAATTGGCTAAGTGCTCATTTAGAATGGGGAAGTGAAAGCATGGCAGAGATATGCACACACATACACACACACAAACAGAATGTTCATTAAAGCAGCACTGTCAAACACCTTGCAGACACATGTGCATCTAGATAGCTTGTCGATCTTGAACAGGAGAGCGTGTGATGTTACTGATTGGCAAATCCTCTTGGTGCCATGACTGACTTCAGACTGCTGCAGAGGGTCAACATACTCAGACACAGAGAAATGCAGAGACATTCAAAGACACAGAGACAAACAGTGACGTAAGGAGGGAAACAAAGAGTGTTACAGAAACATGCAGAGATACAAGGAAACACAGAGAGAAACGAGGGGTCCCACAGAGACACACAAACAATGACACAGTGAAAAACTCAACAAGACACAAAAACACACAGGACATGCTATGAGACACACAGAGATATGCAGAGACACAGAAACTCACAGAGACACATAGGTATATACAGAGAAACATACAGACATGCAGAGGCACACAAAAACTCATGGAGACAGACAGTGATGCAGGGACGTGCAATGAGACACAAAGGGAGATGAGGAGACACATGTTGACACACAGAAGCATACAGAGAGACACAGAAAGACCCATGACAATGACATACACAGAGAAACACACTCCAACTCACTTACTCAGTCATTTTCTACTGCTTATCCATTTCCAGGTCGGAAGGTGAGGACAGTGTTACCCTGGACATGTTGCTAGTCTATCGCAGGGTCAGACACACAGACATACACAGAGACTGACAGAGACATGCAGACACAAAGGCCAAATAAGAATGAGAGAAAAACTGACTAGAGAACCTGAGAGGTCACATGGATAAAGTGAAAATGGAAATAAAAGTGCTGTTGTTATGATGATGAGTACACTTGGATCCATCATTTATTTTCCTTTTAACGCACTTTTTGGGGTCAATCGTGAGGTCAGAAATCTGGTAAAGAGGAGAATCTATATTAGACAGCCCATACAGCATTAGAACCTCAGGTGGGCCATTCCAAAGTTGAAGCTTAACTAAAGGTGACATTCCTTTTGCCATTTGCCTTTGTCTTTCAAATGACCTGCCAGAGGAGGAAGAAGAGGGGCAGAATCTAGTTCTTTTAAATCACTTGCTTTTATGTTGTCTTACTTGAGTAAGCATCCCTCTTTAACTTTAATTTTGCCTTTTCAGCCTCGCTTATCATTACTTTTGTTTGAGTGTCACAGCAATAATTCAACAGTTGATTGTTCTGATTATTATTCATGAGAAACTTTTAGAGAGGTGGATGGTTGGAGCGTGCACCTGTGTGTGTGTGTGTGTGTGTGTGTGTGTGTGATATTATTATAATTATTATTATAATGCAAATCCTGGCTAAGTAGAAATGTAGCCAGCAAAAAATGTGTAGCTCCTTTTAGCAGATCTAAAACTCTAAAAATATTTATATGTATACATATAGGCTAGATAAGGATATCAATACTTTCAAGCAGTTGAGTTATTCATCTGCTTGTGATGTGGATTGAGTCATTTGTCAGAACCAGGTAGGTTTTTAATAAGGAGGACAATTTCCTAATCACTGCGATGGATTGGTGACTTATCCAGGGTGTACCCCACCCTCGTCCAATGTGGGCTGGGATTGGCTGCAGCACCCCCCGTGACCAGGAAACAGATAAGCGGCAGAACATGAATTAATTAATTTCCCAGTCAAACAGGGTCAAGCAAGGAATGATCAAAGAACGGGGATCCAAGTGTACTTCAAGCTTTTTCACAAAATACATTTTGTGTTCTAGTGGGAATGAGACAGGTGTTAATGCTGACAAAAATGATGGTGTTTTGGCTGTGTAACACTATCATTGAATTTATTTTTCTGTTTTCAGAGCTGTATGAATTTAAAAGGTGATAAAAGGTAACTGTTCTTCATTGTAAAGTGAGTACTCCAAAGGCTTTATTATCGCAGCATGACTGTTCTATTGTAATCTGTTGCTAACATACTGTCCTCAAACTTTCTTTCTTCCTGTCCAACATCTTCCAATATGGACAATGTCAACACCCCTCCCCCATCACCCAACATTCCCTCATCTATTAATGTTCTTTCCTGTCTCTGTGGCCATCACTGTTTTAACAGCCCTTAGCCGGAAACCAAACAAATTAACACTGCATTGTTCTCCCTGTTACAATATAGCTGGAAACATCAGCACAGCAATAGTTTCCTGAAACCCGACATTAAAGGCCAGTGGTCATATGTGTGTGTTGTTTGAGTTTATATGACTTTGTAGGAGTTCCAGAAAGTTAATTACATCCAGCAAATGAGAGACTGTTATGACATTTTAACATTTTTGCTTGTAGCTTTGAGCTCTTTTATTTCAACAAATCTTACGCTACATTCAGATCAAAAGTAAAGAGAGTATTTCTTCTGGTTAACCAGATGAGGAAATTTTCATTTTGTGGGGGCTCTGAGGCAGATGAAACAGACAGATGAGTTTGTTCAAAATGCTTGTTCTTCCTAACTTAATAAAAGTGGATGTTAAGTGAGGCCAGTGCCAAAGGGACATAAAACTGCATTCTATTTAATGACCATCAGGGGGCAACTCAGTTTGTATATAAATCTGTTTGTATCAAAGTCTGTGAGAACAGGGCCCTTCTCATAATCTGGTTTGGTGGCAAAGTAAATTTATTTCTAATGAGTTTATGGTATTAGTATCAAGTTTTTCAAGCCTTCTCCCATTCAACATGATGTCACCAGATGATGGTCCAATTTAGAGTATTATAAATGATAATACAGGGTATGAATTAGGACATTGCCATTGTTTGATTGACAGACTACACACAGTGACCTGCCTGACACTCAAGACAGACTAGAGGTCTGGTCACCCTCCTCATCGCCACCTTCTTCTCCAAATATGGTTTCTTCTGCTTTCAAAAAACGTGAGTTGACCCTTGGATAAACAATAAACAAGTTGGACCCCTGATCTATTTAAGGATCGATGGTGATTTGGCTTACAATAAGAGCTTCCTCAACATTAGGCGATCTTTTCTTTTATTACAGTAATAACAATGTAGTTCTTTCTAGAACAGTCATGATCAAAACAACACAAAGTGCTACATCACATGGAAATCAAACATTGCTCTTAAAAAGGAGAGAAATAGCTGTCTCCAGGGATTTAGCTGGTTAGAGTGGCAAGGTGTAGGGTTGGTGTTCCCATTAAAGAACACGGATACAGGTGTCCAGTTCAGGGCCAATTCTAGGATCTGACCTTTGGGGGGGCTCAGCCCCCAGGAGGGCAGTTGAAATCCACTATTGACAAGGAATTATGAGGCTGCTGAATTTAATCCAGTTTTTACATTTCTTAGAAAAGGCTAAGATTTCTCATAAAAGCATATATAGTGTTTAAGATTGTATCCTACAGTAGATACAAGAAGAAGAATAAGATGAAACTGTTATTAATGTCGTTATGTGACTGTACTTTTCAATGTGTTATCTGGTTAGACCATATAGCGTCAGATTTGATATCTTCGTCATCTCTACTCTCCCGTTGCCATGGAGATTGAAATTGAAAACACAGTAGGTAGACAGCCAGCCAAAATCTGCACAAAACTATAAAATATCCAAAAACATATCATGTGTGCCATTTATGCACAATCTGTAAATATTAAACCTGACACTATACAGCCTAACTATATAACACATTGAAAAGTACAGTCACATTGCGACTTTAATAACAATCATTAAAAAAACGTTTCATTTTCTTCTACTTCTTCTTTCACATAAAAAAACATCTGTGTTTCGGCAGTAACAGTACAGTAACCAGTGTTGCCAGGTCCACTTATTATAAGCGACTTTAGGCTTGTTGTTCTGTAAAGTCGCTTGCAAATATCGTCAGTTGCGGGTTGCGGGTTTTTTGGGCTTGTTATTTAAAGTGTGGTTCCTTATTCTGGGCTTGCTTTGCTCCGTGTATGAACCCCTCCTGATTCTCTCCCAGTTCTCCACAACTACAATAAAGCTAAAGTTTGTCCTTTTTCCTTAAAGGATCTGTCCACAAACCGTGCGCCGGGACTGCGCTGGCACCGAAAAGCGCAAAACAACAACAACAAAAAACCCAAAACACCAACAACAGCAACCAAAAAAAAAACAAAACTCCACAGCTTTTTCATCTGTGAGGCTTACGGACATTGGTTTGACTGTCTTAAAACAAAATGAGCCAGGGCAAACAAGTGAGCTGAAGATAGTCACTTACAGCCTGTCACACATCAGTCAGAGCTGTCGATCATCTGGGTGAACTAACTGGATCTACCTCGACTGATAAAGAAGTCAAAATGCTAAAACCAGTAACCAGAGTAATGGTGCAATGAACCCATGTGTGTTCAAAGGCCTGATGAGTTATTGTGGAGGTGCCCAGTATTCCCTTGTAATAGATGAAAGATATTTACTATTTTCTAGCAAACTATATATATACTGTTATCAAATTACATCTCTCTTACACATTGTCGTAGGTTTAGGTCACTGGTTGGGCTTTTTTTTTTTTATTTGAGAAGTCAAGTCGCTTTTTTGGGGCTTGTTTCATTAGAGCTGGTTGCTTGTTTTTCTTGCAAGATCTGGCAAAACTGACAGTAACCCGGACAACTTCAATTCCGTTAGACTTTCTAACTGGGCGTAAGACAGCTTCATACAGTGACATTTCATATCTGAATATCTTGCCGCTGGGTAACAATTTAACTCTTACCAATTGAATAGCTAGCACTAGCTCCTAGCGACCTAGTTTATATTGATACGCATCATTACAAGCCATGCAAATTTAAACGTAAGAAGAGGCATTGATAAAATCATCTTGTGGTCAACTGCCGTTTAATAGACATCTGACAGATTATGTCAAGGTCTTAAAATGAAGCTTTACCTGGTCATTAGTGTTACAACACACTGCTGCACCGCAGGTTATCTGCCCTGCCTCTACAGTTCAGTGCTCTCGGGCTGCATGCTTTGTTTTGTAAAACAGGAGGCGCCCACTCACCAATCAGAGAAAAGAGATACATGCAGGTTGAGCTTGATTTTACTGACCCGTTTCAACCTTTTATGATTTCCCCACCACCTAACAAAACAGGTTTGCGAAAAAATGATATACGATTTGAGGACTATACGATAGGATGGTTTAAGGCAAGTTTTGGATAGGCTTGAGGCCCCCCCTCCCCAAAAAGGGCTAACCTCGCCACTGGTCCAGTTCAAGATTGGTTTAATTTGCTGTTGTAACAAGTAACCATCAGTATAGCAAACATCACACATGACCCAAACACAATGAACAACTAAGGTTACAACAGTATAACATAACATAAACAAGTCACCTCACATGAGGTACACAGTCAACATGGCACAGTCTAATAGCTTCAACAACACACTAGCACAAATTAGCATTAACTTATGTGCGGCTAACAATGCACGCTAACACATTATTAGTACCCAACCCAAACAGCATTACACTCACTCTCTGGCATTCACACACAGCAACAAACCAGGGAGACGCAGGTAAATTTTGGGTAAAAGGCAAAGGGAGATTACAATATATATGCCGCTATATCGGGAGGAAAATCAACATACGCAGCACAGCATTTCACAAATGTCCGAAATATGAGAACTGACCGACAACAACCTATAACTGAGTGGAACTTAGTTGCACAAACAAGCTTACAACACACCAACAGCGTGGGCTTTCTAACACAGTCGCCCCCGACTGTCTGCATAGACAGTTGAATCTAAGGTAGAAAGGCTATTCAGGTCGGTGGATCTTTGGCAGAGTCTTCCAGCTTAGGGAACTGGACCAGACGAGCTGCTGGTCAAATGTATGTCCGTTCCTTGACCTTGATGGCAGCAGTCCGCATGCGTCCATCAGCTCCAGGGTAAGTAGCTGTTACCTTCCCAACAGGCCATGACGCTCGTGGGAGCTGGGGATCCACAATGAGCACTACTTGGTTTGGTTCGAGGTCTTTACCCTCTTTCTGCCACTTCTGTCTCTCCTGTAGACTAGGAAGGTAGTGACTGATGAATCTGGACCAGAAGTGATCGACGAGGACTTGGTTGTGCTGCCATCCACGATTCCCAAGGGTGTTACTAGGGTCATAAACGGCCTGAGGAAGTGAAACATCATAACGTCCCATCAGTAGAATGCCATCAGTAGAATGCTAGGTGTGATAGGATCTGGGTCAGCGATGTCTGACAAGACGTAGCCAAGGGGCTTAGCATTCAGGATGCTCTCCACTTCCACAAGAACTGTGCAGAGCACAGTTTCGGGCACAGACTGCTCCTTAAGTACGACCCTGAGAGCAGTCTTCACAGACCTCACCTCTCTCTCCCATGCTCCAGCAAAGTGGGGAGCGCTGGGGGGATTAAAATAGAACTCAATCTGCTGTTCTGCCAACTGTTCCTTTAGTTGAAGGGCCATAGCCCCAAAAGGCCTCACGTAGCTCTCGGGCTCCACCAACGAAATTTGCTCTCTCTCTTCGCTCTCCAGGAGGTCTAGATGTACACAGCTGGTTGTCATACACTTTAAAACAATGCCCCAATGCTTCTCTGTTCGACGTCCGATCTTCACTGTGAAAGGGCCGAAACAATCAACTCCAGTTGAATAGAAGGGTGGCTTATAGAGGTGTAGACGAGCAAGTGGCAAATGGGATGGAAGAGTTGGCTTGCCATGCCTGGCATTGCATGCAGCGACTCTGAAACATCTTGACTGCTTCCCTCCCCCGCAGGATCCAAAACCGACGACGCAGTTCAGCCAGCACTCTTTCAGGTCCATGATGCAGGAAGGTCTCATCAAAATCCTGGATGATAAGGTTGGTCAGCGGATGCTTTGGGTCTAGCAAGACTGGATGGATGGTGTGGGTTCTAGCTGCTCCGCTCTCCGTAACCTCCCTTCGACTCTGAGAAGTGCTTTATCGTTGTCATACTCGGGAGTTAGGGAGCCCAAACGATTGGAGGTTGGTAAGGGTTGGTCGGAGATGAAGGCTTTGACCTCTTCTGGGAATGACTCCAACTGCGCCTGTCTTAGGAGGAGGTTCTCAGCTTTAATGTAGTCGGTTGCTTCACTGGGTGAGTCAGAATTCGGACCAGCCACCCCGTGAATGGACCGTGATGTTGTCTGCATGAGGTCCTTCCATGTGGAGAACTGGCTGACATCAGGGGATTGAGGACAGGTGTTGACAGTCACATGTTCGCAGAAGGAGGATTTCTTCAACTCGCTCTCCTCTGTGTCTGGATAAGATGGTGGGCTGGTCGGCCAGTGATCCTCTGTGTGATGTAGGAAATCGGGGCCTCTGTGCCAATGATGTGGTCGGGACAGCTCCTTCAGGGTCTTGTCCTGCGTGATGTCATCGGCAGGGTTGTTCGCACTATCCACGTACCTCCAGTGGCTCACCTCCGTAAGACTCTGGATCTCTGCCACACGTGTACCCATGAAGACCTTATAGTGACAAGATTCCGACCTGATCCAGTGTAGAACTGTAGTGGATTCAGACCAGAGAATTTTCTTTCTAATGGGTAAGGAAAGCTCAGTGTGAAGGACGCTGGCTAGTTGAGCCCCAGTGAGTGCAGCACTCAGCTCTAGCTGTGGCATAGACAGCTGCTTCTTTGGCGCCACAAAGGAGATATGAACTTCCTTCTGAGCATCTTCTGTCTGTAGGTAATCAACAGACCCATAGGCCCTCTCAGAAGCGTCGCAAAAGATATGCAGGTCTCTGCTGGATGTCGGTGAGTCTGTAGAAGCTGGTGCGCAACATCTGGGGATTTCCATCTGGATGAGGTCTGGGATCTCCCGTTCCCAGGCAAGCCATCTGTCACGGAGGCTCGGTGGCTGGATCGGGTCATCCCAGCCGATCTGTTCCTTCCAAAGATCCTGAACTAGGATCTTGGATCTGGTGGTGAATGGTACAATATAACCTAGCGGGTCATATTGACAGGTTTGTACCTTGTAGACGTTCCTCAGTGTGGGTTCAGTTCTCTCCACTGGTCTATGTTTGTACTTTAGGGAGTCACGGAGGCAGTCCCATTGCAGCCCTAGCATTGGCTCCTGAATGTCCGTGCTGGATTGGGAAAGTCATAGCTCACTGTTCTTGGAATTGACGTCTGATGGAAGATGTTCAATGACCACCAGAATGTTGCTAGCCCACTGGCGTATCTCGAAGCTCCCGGTGTTGAGTAGCTGGCGCAGACCATTGACAAGATCCTTCGCTTCATCCTTTGAGTGGGCTTTGACTTGCCACTGCAGGGCGTAGATGGCACAGCAAGGGATGCACGTAGTACCAAAGGGCAGGACTTGCCATTCATAGACCTATGGCTCCTCGGCCCTCTTCATATCCCGCCAGATGAAGCACAGAAGTAGTTTGTTGGCTGGCAGAAGGTGCATCTGGTGGAACATGCCTTTGATATCACCACTCACTGCAACTGGGTACTGCCGGAACCGAAGTAGGATTCCTAGCAGTGATGGGCCTAGGACAGGTCCAGGGAAGAGAAGGTCGTTGAGAGACTTTCCTTCGTACTGAAAGGAGCAGTTAAAGACAATCCTGTCTTTGTTGTTGTGCCGCACCATATGGTGAGGTATATATATATACATCCTTTGGAGCCTTGGTCGCCACTGGCAGTGAGGAGGAATGCTGTCGACTTCTCCTTAGAGCTGTTGAAGGGGCATTGATCCCTCTTTAGTGGCCTGGGTGCTTCATGGTAATAAAATGGAGAAGCTTGACCTGCTATGCGCTTAGCTTGGGACTTCATCTGTAGCCAGGAGCTCAGATCAGGTAGGGTGTAAGTTTGGTCGGTACCTGTTCGAAGAATACCTTGGTTCAGGCAGTATTCCACAAACCCATCACGATAAGTTGGTGGCATCTTGCTCAGTAGTCAGTCGACATGAGATCCACATCGTAGTCTGTAGCCATTCTGTCCCTCCAGGATCCTAAGCATGCCTACCAGTGATTGGATGGATAAGGTGAAGGCATCAAAGGCTTCAGAGTCACCAGAATTGAGAGCTGGAGTGTTTAGGATGGCGCCCAGTTCACTTTGGATGAGTTGACGGGGTTGACCATACTTGTCCTGTAGAGCCTGCATGGCTGTTGTATATGGTCTTGAATCGTGCATGTAGGCCTGTGCTAGTTGGAGTGCACTCTTCAGTCTTCTTCTCTAACTTCAGATGTCCAAGGAGCACTTGATATTTGTACTGCTCATTCAGGTGCGGATGGCTGTTCAGTAGGTTGTCGAGCGACATCTTCAATGAGGCAAAGTCACTTTATTTGCTGCTTTCAAAGCAGGGAATCATAGGTTTGGGGATGCCGTAGGACGTGGTGATGAACGGGAACACATCAGCTGCCTTTGGCGGTTGTGAACTGGATTGAAGAAAGGCGAGAGCAGAGCACGACACTGCCTGGACAGGGTACGTGAAGGCTGACTTGGGTGGATGATACTGCGCTGGATGAGCTGAATATGGAACAGGGCCCAGCTTGTAGTTCACCGGCGCTAAGCTAGAAGGCATGGATGCGGGAGGGAGAGCAGACTGTAGTGAGGGGGTGAGGTGGATCCTGCGCGGGAGCCAGAACCACAAGTGCTGGAGGTGGAGCTGGGGTTGTAGGAGGCGGAGCTGCACAGAGCGCTGAAGGTAGGGGCACAGGGTTATTTGCCTTGCTATGATCTGATTGACACGGTGAGGATCTGGCGCCCCTAGGGTCCTATGCTTTTTCTTTGAGGAGAGAAGTAACCATCTTAGCTATCTCTAGCTCATTCACTCTCTTCTTTAGCTGTTGTCCCCTCCCCAGCTGTCTGGTTAGCGCCTCTTGTGTTCTAATGGCTTCCTCTTGTAGCTGTTGGGCTTGTCTGGCTTGAGTTTGAAGTCGATGACGCTCATGGTCGATTTGTTGATCCTCCTCTTTGTGCTGCTGTAATTCCTCAAGCTCCATTTCCTTCAATCGCTCTTCAAGCTGGGCTGTTTCTAACTCTGAAAAGATATTAGAGGGGAATCTGCTCGTGGATGAGTGAGATGACTGTGTGGACCTGGAGTTGGAGCTCCTCCAAGATAAGCAGGTTTTCCGGCTATGTGGACTTTGGGTGGAGAGAGCCTGTTGTGTGGTGTGGGTTTGTCCATCTGAAGGGAGAGTTGCAACCACATAGTTGCTCAGATAAGCTGGGGGGTGTCGCTCTCTCTGGGAAGCACGTTGGGGTACTGGCTCAGTTGGGACATCTGTAGGGTCCATACCTTGGTTGTCACTCTAATCCGGCTTGAAGGACCATAAAAAGGAGAGAAATAGTTGTCTCCAGGGATTTAGCTGGTTAGAGAAGCAAGGTGTAGGGCTGGTGTTCCCATAAAAGAACACGGATACAGATGTCCAGTTCAAGATTGGTTTAATTTGCTGTGGTCTGTAATGACAATACAAGTAACCATCAGTATAGCAAACATCACACATGACCCAAACACAATGAACAACTAAGGTTACAGCAGTATAACATAACATAAACAAGTCACCTCACACGAGGTACACAGTCAACATGGCTTAGCCTAATAGCTTCAGCAACACACCAGCACAAATTAGCATTAGCTTATGCGCGGCTAACAATGCACACTAACACATTATTAGTACCCAACCCAAACAGCATTACACTCACCCTCTGGCATTCACACACAGCAACAAATCAGGTATTTTGGGTGTTTGTCAGGGCCCTTGGCAAGATCGAAGCCCCTAACTTGTTGATCTGTTCGTAACTGGTGACTTACAATTAGTTCATGATGTTTCTGCAACAAAGTCCTTGTGTGTGATGTATTGTCACTTTATAGCTGGCAGCCTTAAAATGGAATTTACTGATAGAAATATCATGTACACGTTGTTAGAAAACCAGATTTTCATGATTTTACCTCACCAGAAAATTAAATTGAAGTCTTCACTTTCCTATACACTCTTACCCCAGTGTGGAAATACTCTTTTAAATTGTTCCTTAAATGTCACCTGTGCCCTAATAGCAGCTTAATTTAGTTGGATGTTTGGAACATTTGGCCATAGCTATTTATTATCAGTGTGTGTACTCTGCTCTGGCAGCTTGTTTGAGCAGTTAATTGTTCAGATGGACTCTATCTAAATTGGATGGTGAGGCAGAAAATCCTGTACACTTTTGACTAACATGTGAATACTTTTAAAACCTTGCTATCTTCCATTTGGATATGGCCTAATTGAAAAGCAAATAGTACACTTGAGTGCACCTCTGAATCTGTGAGTGATATCTCCTTAGCTGCCAGAGGAATGAATCTCTCTTGCAGGACCTTTTTCCTGTTTTCCATTGCTTCAAATGTCCGCCCTGACACATTATCTATTGGGACATTGTTTTGGGGATTACAGCCTCAATGTGGATCCTTTTCATGCACATAGTAAGTGGTTTCTGGGACAACTTCAGTCCTTCCTGTTGACCTACCGTATGGGATGCTGGATAGAAACAGGCAGATATGCTTGATCAACAAATTGAATGTGATGAAGAGGATTTCAAAAACCCTGAATGTATGTGAGAAAAGTGATGAATGAATGAAATAAAACTATGACTATAGTCCATTATATGTTTTTCGTAGTATTCTACAAGAAAGGTTTGATGTGACTAGTGTGTCAAAAGTACTGTATTTTGCACCCTGTACGTCCCTGACAGACACTGCATGAAGTTGACCTTAGGGTTTTCCCTTTTGACTGCATCCCCAAACTCATGGCATGGCAAACTGAACTCTAAAAACTAATATGAAAAGAGGCCTGATAAATGTTTTCAGGTCAATTTTTGGGCACATGAAACCAATATATTGAGTACAAATTAGATCAGAGGTCCAGCATGTTTGTTGTGGACCCAAGTGATGACACACATAGGTTTGTGAACTGCTGTTTGGAAAACTCCAGTAATTTGAAGCCTTGCCACCTTGGTTTTTTGAAAGCATAAAAAAACATATTTGGAAGTGAAGTTGGAGCTGAGGAAATGTGATGGATGGATCTAACCTTCTCTGTACTTTATCCAGATCGTCAGGCATGTACCATGTGTGGTAGAGTCCATCAGTGACGTTGAAGCCATGTCGACATGCTTGATGGTATTTTCCTTTTAATGAGACATGAGACAAAATCAGTGAAAAAGACATAAAAGTAGAGGTCAAGACTATAAACTAATTTCAAAATGCTTATTATTATTTACTACTTATTATTAAGGTAATAAAAAAAGAGAAGTAGTAGTACTGTTGCCTCACAGCACAAAGGTTCTAGGTTTGATTTCAGGACCTTGGGCCTTTCTGTGTGGAGTTTGCATGTTCTCCCAGTGCCCACATGAGGTGTTGACGATTATCGGCTGGGATTGGCTCCAGTACTCCCTGGGACCCAGATGGATGAGCTGTATAGATAATGAAATGAGATTAGATGGTAATTAGAAAGAAAACATATTGAAGGCAGTTCAACATGTTTTCAATTCAATGATTTACTTCACTTTTTACAACTGGAAAACTAAATAGAATAATAAATCCCTACAGAGGATTTTAAAGTAGCTGGGTCGAGAGACAAAGGCCTCTGACTTGCCCTTTCAAGGAGGATAAAAATCTGTCATAAAAAGTAAAGGTAGGCCACAAAAAACAAAACAAAAACAAAACTCAACAGTGAGGTAGTAAAAAGTTCCAGTAGTAGCAGCAGTTCCACCAGCTTGAGCTTCTTGGGACAGGTTAGGCGGCTTGTGTTCTCTCAAGCAAACTTCTGATTGTGAAGAAAAAGAACTCTTGTCAGTGGCACACAAACCACACTCATTCTAGAAACTGCAGTCTTGTGGCTACTTATAATAAGACAAGCAGAGAGAGCCGTCATGGATATATCTGCTCGTATCAAACCCAATTTATGTCTGACTGACTTGAAGGCAGTTCAGTGCCTTCATCCTTGCCAGCTGAGCATTTGTGAATATTGACGATAGGAAGATAATAGCCATTACGATATATCGTTATATATATATTTATACTCCCAACCTCTCTTTTATTTGTCATTAAAGCATGTTTTAGAAAAGTTTTCCAGAATGAATAAACAAAAATAAATAGCTTCTACCTCCCTGTGTAGCCAATGCTATTTGACACCGATATCACTATTTGTGTCAGCCCCACACCCTCCTTTTCTGTGAGTCAGTGTGGCTGCTGGCGACACTAGTATTGATGTAAGCAATGTTTTCTCTCATTAATTTATCAGTTCAGCAGAGGAGGGAGGCCTCAGCAGGGGGAGATAATGGCTTCCATTTGGCCAAGGTCAACAGTCAACACATTCCTCAGTCGTTCAAATATAACCACACATTAACTGGTGTGCACCAATACCACAAGCCACACACATATGCGCATGCACATGCACATGCACAAGCACAAGCACAGCTAGTAAACTGCATGGCTTTTAGTAACACTGTCCTGTCTATTAGGATTTCATCCTGTCAAAGAGCTAAAACTCTGATAATCTGATCAGAAAATAGTCGTCTATTAGACTGATTAACTTCAGATGATAGCTGAAGACAAATGAAGTACTTTACTCCATCAGTAGCCAGATGACCCAAGATATCAGCATCTGTTTGGGAGCTGGAAAGTTGCTTTATTGACTTTCCTTTGAAGTTGTGATTAGGTCACAATAATTTTGGACAGTGTATTTGTGGTTCAGATAAGGGACAGTTTCAGTTCATTCAATGAAGAAAACAGCTCTTTGAGTCAACACAGTCTTGTCAAACTGATTTAATGTTCATATTCCTCTCAGAAACAGAGCTCCACTGTTTCGAAAAACCTATTGCTGTTGCAGTAGGTGCATGTCCCTTCCTCAACATGAATGCATATATTGTAGTTTATTTTGATTCAATCCTACACACATACTCACTGTCCTGCTATCCCAAATGCACCCTACAGCACTAAATGCTCATCCATTACTGAATGAAAGTGTAGTTCAAATTGATGTTATGATAAACAAGGATAATTAAATCCAGTAACTGTTTAAAGCATCGGAACACCTCGCATTGGTTGCATCCTGCTTTGGTTTAAACTGATGAAACACTTTTACATGCTGGGGAGTCAGGATTATGTTGAAAATGCACACAAAAAAAGCATGTTATGTGCTTCAGATTAAAGGTGATGTTTTTTCAAAACCAAGACCAACATCTTTCCCTGACCTAAAACATTAACCATGCTTTAGTTTTTGTTTAATGATACTGAAGGGAAACTCCAAACAAGTTATGGAATATTTTATTATTGTGTTTCTGAGAGTCTTAAGTAAAAAAGAAAAAAGAAAAACGTACAGCAGTTCATTAGTCAAGTTTTTGCCTTTCGACAAGTTATTCCTCCATGTTTACATGTGTGAGTATGTGCCTGTGTGTGTGTGTGTGTGTGTGTGAAAATTGACCAGCTCAGAAAGGTACACTGGAACCAGTTGGCTATCTGTTGAACATTATACCCACCAACTGTGTGTGCTATTCCTCCCATTATTGACTTTACCCAGCACAATTTGTGAACCATTACACAATACAGAAGCTAAGATCAATGTGCATACTGTTAGTTTTGGAATAGTCTTGTACGTATGAGGCTGTTGAATCTCTGCAATGGATCTCAAAAAAGGCTATGGGAGCAATGAGTTTTAATTGCACATACTAAAAATGTGTTTTTGTTTATTTCAAAATAATCTTGGTGTAATTTTCTCAACAACTTCAATCCACTGTTATATCAAAAAGCATTGTGAACACATTGTATAACTATTCATCTCCTACTATCTCCCCGCTGTCCCTACTGCTCTGAGGTTCACTCAATCATTAACCTAATCTACTTACTGACAACTCTCACTCACAGTGGTGTGCATGGGAGCCAAATGATAAGTTATTTCTGGGTGAACATGGTGATGGGACAGTGATTGAAATGGACTGAACTGTTTGCTAATCTGCCTTTGATTCCTCTGAAAATCTAGGCACTCTAAAACAGCAGAATGAAGTCTAGTGATCAATAGGAAATTTACGTACCCAGTAGCATTAACTGTGTGCCCCAGTGGCAAGTTTTTCATTGATTCATTTAAACATCCTCACACTTACTTCACCTAGTCTTGATTTAAAGACAGCTTTAAGTTTCCTTCAGAGTAATTTGTACCTAAAAAGCACACTGACTATTGATCATGGTGGTATTGCAGAATTAGCAGGATTGATGGGTCAGCTGTCAAACCAGAATATCAATTGATGACAATAATTAAACTATAATTTAGAAAAATATGTGTGTAGTCAATCTACACACATTCTTTTATAAATTATAGTCAAAATTTTTTGCTGTAATATATGATGAGTTTATAATACTGTCATACTTTGAACGTGGGATACCATTAACTTTTAACTAAGCATTTTTAGCAATTTTGTTTTATTACTGATTTAATTCATGAAACACATTACTTCTTTTCTGCCTTGGCTCATATACTGTATTACCTTACTCCAAGTAAGAGGTTCAAAAATCCCCCCCCCCCCCCCAAGGAAATAAATAATAATAATAATGATATCACATGCTATGTAATGTGCCTAATATTGATTTAGATGAAATTAAATTATTACTTTATATTATTTATTTTATTTTAAACAACCTGATTTAGATTAAACCAGTGAAAAACAAACACAAAAAGTTTACACGCAACTAGAAGATATGACTTTACTAAATTCAAACAAGAAGTCAAACTATGTATGATCAAAATCATATGAGATCGCACAAGTAGAAGTACAAGAATCCTAGTTAACAAAAACATGTCAAATCAAATGGATCAGACTGAACTCTGGGAATTAATTCAAGTACACAAAACTAAAGGGTGGGACCATGAAAATATGATTCTTTCGATGGCTTAAAAAACTTCACATAATATAACGTTTAAGTGAGTGTCACTTACTACTTGTAAATAAAATTTTAGTTTCCCTTATCAAATAAATCATATTGCTATGTTTTATTTATTTATTTTTTGCTGTTAATGAAATAATAATCATGTATTTAATTCGCTTTATTATTGAACCAATCTATTCCACTTATGTTTTAATTGCTATATTTATCTCGGGTTATCCATTTGTTTTTAGTCGTATTTTCTTCATCAAACTACAAACCACCAATGATTTCAAACACAACATAATTTATAAATTTGCTTTTCCCTGTGGGCTACTATTTTAAGAAATAAAATATAATAAATCATAATCAAATTCCAGCTATGACAAAATGTATTCTAATAACAAAAATATTTTTTACATATCACCAGATAAATCATAATACGCTCTCTTATTATTTAATGAAATTTGACATTTTAAGGCAAAGGCATGATACCAGATAAATGCTCTTCAGTATATAGAAAGTTTATCAGGTAAACGACTTAAGTCTACAGCAGCCTCAAGAGAAACTAACAAGTCAACTATTCATTTACAGTGGACAAAACAGTGACAATCAACAAATATACAGCAGAAGATGATGATTTATGTACAAAAAGACAGTCTAAAGAAACAGATGAGTAAAAGACATCTGTGTAGGTGAAGGTGAATGAACGGGTGTCAGAGGAATCCTCTACATCATCATCCAACTCCGACTTTCCCAGCTGATCAAGTGTCACCGTGGAGCCTGTGCTTCAGAACTGGTGGTTCTCTGAGAGTTCGTCATCGTCCTCTATATCCAGCTCCTGGTCTGAATCGTCGGACACAGAGTCAGAGTCCAGCTCCGTGTGGGGCTGCTGTGAGCTCACACCGTGGCCAACCTGCACCGGCTGACAGGAGAGGACCGCTTGTCCCTGCTCCAGGTTCTGGACCCCGGTCGGCTTGGTCGTCTCATCCCCTTTATTACTCCTCCCAGCGGAACCGTCTTCCTCCGGCTCTCTCTTTCCTCCTTGGGGATTTTCCTGTATGAAGAAGCGTTTTATGAAGTAGAAGCTCTATAACTGGGTAATCAGAAAAATGAAAATAAGACTGAAACAGGCAAATAACTCTCTTGCCTGTTTCAGTCTGCGCCACTTTGCCCGTCTATTCTGGAACCAGGTTTTAACCTGAAAAACAGAATGAAGAACAGAATAATTATGCTTTTGCTGTAAATTTGAAGGATTGAACATTAAAGCTGAACAAACAACAGGAGGTGCAGGTGGAACAAGGAGCAAAGCAGATTTCAGCGGATCTGTTCACCGATTCCATTAACGACTAAACATAAGTATTAATGCTGAAGTTGTACGATTGATGGATTTCTCATTGTAATAGTTTTTTGCAGTTATTTCGTCCAGAGCTGATTTGAATTGGCTACTGTGTGTCTTTGGTGTTTCGTATTTCTCCTTATTAATTATACATGAGTGAAATTAATAACAGGCTAATACATTCAATTAAATATTGAATTAATAAACTAACGCATTTATAGGATAATTTTACATCCGTTTTATATGCCATCACGCCTGTGTTATTTTAGTTTGTAGTTTAATCAGATCTATTTCACCTGCTCATCGTTTACCTTATATTCAGATTATATTTACACTGCATGAGCGGCTCAGCAAAATTAAATCTTACCTGTCTCTCGCTTAACTGCAGCATCTTGGCCAATCGCTTCCTCTCCGGTGGAGACAGATATTTTTGGGTCTCAAACTTCTTTTCCAGTTCGATGGTCTGGTCGTTGGAGAACCGGACTTGGCCGCCCTTTCTTTTATGCAGTGGCCGCTGGATGAAGGGGGTCCACAGCAGTGGTTTCCCTGCAGAGGAGGCGGGGGAGAGAGCGAACTCTTTATTATAGGCTATATTATTAAGATCATTACTCATATATAAGAAAAAAACGGTTCATGAAAATATGCTTTTTGGAATTTTTGCAAATCTCTGTGCAATTCACACAGGGTTGAGCAGCGAGGCGAATGATAGATTTATAAAAAGTACGAAAGAGACCAATTGTTAAGGTGGTGAAAATAGAGAGAAAGGAAATAAAATCCCTGAACATAAGTATAAACTCAGTATAATAAAGTGAGTATCTGACTGATAACCCTTTACTTTTTAAAAATATAGAAAATGAACTGTTCATTGAAATAAAAAGAAGCGTGTATGTATGAACTAATCTTTATCTGCTCAACATGTTCTCTCAAAAAATATCTGTGGGGAAAGGACACCGCAGTGTAGCCAGTGTTTTTTTTTTTTTTTTTTTTTTTTGTCTGGTTTCCTCTCCTCTTAATGGCCGGGAACAAACAATGGTCGAGGCCGCGGCCGCCACCCCGGCCTGCTGCACGTTGTCTTTTAAGGAAGGTCGTGACGGAGTGAAATCTATGGCCAAATATCCGCTTCATGTGCTTCCTGCTTTGTGGTGTGATTATAGGCGATGGCATTTACTAACAGACACCAAGGTCCTTTTTGCTCTGCACTGTCACAATATAAATCTGATGTGGTCGAAACTGCTGTCCTTCTTATTGCTGCCCCTTTCCAAAGGAAGTTAGCCAATCCAGTCCCATGAAATATATTTCTGAAAGCAGAAAAGTCCTGAGGTGAAAGACAAGAACAAAGCTTATTAATTAAAGAGACAGTTCTTTTGATTACTGTGAAATCATTTACATGAATGAATGGAAAGCCTGGATTGTTGCAGAGTGGTGTTTCTCAGTGATTCACATCTCCTTTAATTCTTCTAAAATTGCTCTAATTAATTTCTATTTATTAAAAATAGTTATATATGACTAAAGCATCTACAACAATGATCAATTCAAGACTAGATTTATCCTATTACTTTGTGAATGTATTTTATTCCGTTTTTAGTTTCTGATGTGTGATGGTCGTTTTGTTTTTGTTGTCTAAGTCTGTACATCACTCCAGCCTTCCCTTTACTTATTTATTGTTGCCTACTTTAAATTCTCGTACATGAGAAGTTATCTTTTCTTTAAGATCCCACTAAGCTTAACGCGCTGGTCTCTCTCTTTCATTTATTTTTTCTCGCCGTGCAAAGAAAGTCAGCTACATCCTCACTGGTCTGGCAGAGGAAGTGTAACAATATGTGAAAAACGGATCCCAAGCTATCAGAGGCCGAGTGTTTCCTGAATATGTCTGTATTGAGGATGTCGATAAAATAATCAGCAGTGTGCAGCGGGCTCCCAAGGAAGCGGCTGGCCGGGGTGAGCCAGGAAAACATTTAACAGCTTCTGAAACCAGATTTACTCCTATCGACAGGCTCACGGCTTCCGCCATGAACGGAAAAAGGCCGGCTTATTCAGCGCAACACAAAGCCAGACAGTCCGCTTGTCACACTATACTTGAGAGGACCACAGTATAACAGAGATACAAATATTGATCCCTTAACAATCTATTGTAAACCTGTTAACAAAACCAAAGTCCTAAACTAAGTCCAAAGACCCAATGCTACTGTTGATCAGGTTTAGGACAACTGCAGCCCGATAAAATATTGGCTGCAGATTTTTAAAAGCTATAGGTTGCATAAGTGGCATCTTTGAAATCCTTAGGATGTTGACAAAAACTTTGAAAATATCTTTCACTCCTTCCAGCGCAACGTGTGACTAACGGTCACACAACACAAAAACTGAGGGCCCCATCTCAAATCCAAATATCCCTATATCATACAATCTAAATCCAAATACATTACTACAGCAGCAAGAAGCTACCCTACAATGCGTAGGCAGGGGCACGCGCGCGCGCGCGCGCGCACACACACACACACACACATACACACACACAAGCACATAGCAGTAAAATAATAAGTGATTTAGAGCCCAGACATATTTTAGTCACCGGCTGACTTACTCCTCTGATGTTTCAAAACAATGGGAGTCAGGAAAAGGAGTCACCCACCACCACCACGAGCAGATTAACGGAACTGGACAAGCCTTTTGCTGCCCCCAAATATTTCTGTCAAACAAACAAAAAAAATCTTCTAAAGACTAAGAGACAACCCATTTTCACTCTGCACTCTTTTTATACGGGCACTGCAGACAGTCTTGACTTCGATATGCTTGCATGACCAAGCGTGATATATTTATGCAAAAATAGTTTCGTTGGCAGTGAGGTTGTTGTTGAAAAAGTTTTCATGCACATGCTCAAAAGTGCTCGTTTTGCCCTATCAATCAAGCAAACTTTACTCCCTTTTTTGCGCTGAGATCGTAAAAACGTCATAGTTAGCCTAGACAATGTATGAATTGAAATAAAATAAAGGAAAACAAGTAAATATTTAAATCATAAGTGATGAGGGAAAAGAACCATCATAGCCTAATTGCACACAACACAACACAACAGACAGTGAGAGGGTCATGTGGCAGCAGTCTGAAAACGGCAGTTATGAAACAGAAGATATGATCGAGAGCCTTCTGTGACTCTCTATATAATAATCAATGTAAAGGTGACAGAACACTACACCTCCAAGTCGTCCAAGAGCACACCACCTGTTCTATTCCACTCACCCAGTGGGTCGCGCCTCAGCAGCGCCTGTGCGTACTCCCCCATTGCGCGGTGGTGCTGCTGGTGGAATGGGTAGATAGGGCCGGCGAAAGCCCCGGCCGAAGCGTATGTCGCCGTCAAAGTTGCGGTGGCGTGGTGTGACAGCGCTGGGTGGATGGGCGTGGGTTCATAAATCGGCGTCCGGTAAGGTGAAATGAGACTCGTGAAGGAGGAGTTGGGCGATGCAATAGTCGGTGTGGGGATAATCGGCGTTGAGCAGGAAGATGATGAAGAGCCGGAGGAGGATGAGGGAGAAAACGTGGTAGAGGCAGTCCTCCCAAGAATGTCTTCGATGTAGAAGGGAGTCGGTTGCGCCGGCTGGACGGGAGTTGGTGCGTAAAGCGGGACGCTCATGGTGCTGCTTGCCGTCGCTATGAGCTGTAGCTGAATTAACGGAAAGCTGCGTCCCTCCCTCGTCTCCCCACAGCCTTCCTTCTTGTCTTGAAGAAAGTTTTTACATACTACCAACAACCAAACACAACTGTCAGCATCAACTTAAGTATGCTGGTTATGTTGAACACACCAAAGTGTCTCTTTCCGTGTTGTGGAGCCCGTTAGTGTGTCAGTGTCCATCAGTTTGCGGTGATGATCAGGCTGGTAATTGACCCAACTGTTGGGTTTGTTATCTGGCAGCAAGCGGAGGAGGGAGGAGATAAGTGGACGGCCAACTTCCTGCAGGTGGCCAGTGGCCATTTGTGATTGGCTCACTGGCAGCTCCAATCAAGCCACTGTGATCAGATGACAGGAGAGAGGAGATGATCGTGTATCAGGACGATCAGCTCACACCAGCACCTGAGATAAAATATGGGATGAAGAAAGTACCAGCACATCGGCCATAGTCAACAATAAACGATGCATTGGGCTCTGAAATTGAGACTCATTTTTTACAGCTAGGCTCTTAATCGCCTAAATTTAACGACTTAACTTTTTTTTTCAGGTTACAGTGCGTAAATAATAGTCCGCAGCGGGAGAAGTATTCAGATCGTCCATTTCAGCAGGTACGGTGAAAAAAAATGCTCCATTACAAGTCATAGTTCTGCTTTTAAAATTGTATTTAATTGCTAAACGCAGACGGATTCTCACCAAATTAAAGTAGAATTCGTGCTGGGCCTGCTTTTGGTGGCGAACAGTCGTTATGGTAAATTCTGTATTTTGGTTCCTGTGTCAGTACGTTTCGTTTAATGATTATGTGTTTTACAAGCAAAATCTTAATTTGCAAAACAAATAACTTTAACTGTCAGATAAATAGACCTTGATGTAGAATGGAATTCATAAGAAAAAATCCCAGTAACGCGCATTATAATCACATAGAATAGCTGCTCACTGTAAATTCACGATAATTGTTGTCATACATTTTTTTCATCATTTTATTATAATATTTGAAACACTGTGATTTAACTATCTAATTCTTTTTGTTTTGCTGCCGCTTGATCTGAAGAATGTGTGTATTTGATGGATTCATTTTGAATTGAGAGATACAGGGACCCTGCAAAAATGAACACAAGTAAAATACCGTCCTTCCTCACTCTCTTGTTCTGCTTCTTTTCCCTGGCATCTAGCCATTTTACGATTAATTTCTGCTGCAAGTCGAAACTTTTTTTGTCCAAATCCTCAACACAACGAATCCTGATAATTAACAAAACTTTACATCACACCGAACTGGACATTATTTGATAAACCAGATGAAATCTGTGATACAGCTTTCTGCTATGAGAAAACATAGTTGAAAAATGAACAAAAGCAAACAAACGTACATTTCGGATCAGATTGTATCACCACTTGTTCAGAATAAAGGGTTCAGAGTTTCCACTTACCTTTCGAGTTTTAAATAAAGACTTTTTTGTAGTTACTTCCTACATCACATCTCCTCCAGGGGTTTAATTTCTATCTAATGAAATCATCTGCTTTGACTCCTCTTCAAATTAAATTTCACTAAGCTGGAGTTCAGTGAAACCAGTTCCAGAAATCAGTTTTTACTGGCAGAATTAAACAAGCCAATACATTGAAAATCGAGAATTGTTCACTTTACTATTCGTTTCTGCAGGACTTACTTATATGGCCTACTGAATGGGTTATAAAGGCAGTTTTTACTTCACACCATCAAATTTTGAGTGCCGGAGTTATTTTCTGTTGACCTATACACATTTCACTTTGAGGTATCAAAATCCCCCAACACCAATGAAACAAAAAACCCTCCGAGCAACTATATCCGGATGAAGCCAGCGTCCTGCTATGTTGTCAGCCTATACGAGTGTTTAACGGATCTTTGACTAATCAAACAGCTTGAAGCCTTATCTGACAATGTAATACAGGTTAACTGCAATCCACATCCCAAACGCCGCAGCTGAATGGCGAGTGATTAACTCATGATTTTAATGTTTGGCGCTTTCCTGTGAAATCCGTCTATCAGTGCGGCTCAGTTGATATACTTATGGTAATGACCACAACGCACACCATTTGAATTGCTTACTGAGCGCAGGTATACCCCCCTACACACGTTTCCGCACAGGTAAATAATAGCCGATAACTTCTGCAGTCAGAGGAAAGCCACTCTTTTCCTGAATCCAGCTGTAGTGTCACGGTCATCAGGATATTTCACTGGCAGCTAGATTCATTGGGCTAATAGTGTGCTCACAGGTCACGCTTCAGTTAGGGGAGGGGACATATGCCAAACTAAAACTAAATCCAGTAATTCGATTTTCTGATGCGTCTTTAAGCGCGCTCCACCGACTGCCCACTTTCTAACAGCCTGCAATTTAGATAAAATGGGCTCTAACAGCAAACATGGTTATAAAGAGCCTTGGAGACATGAAAGAAATCACCTTGCGGCTAATATTTGGACCCAGGCAATCATTACAGCGCATTGATCTGGACGCTTCCCGTGGCGGCAGACTCCTGTCCAACGACGATTGATAAGCGCACAGCCGAGTCGCTGCTCCTGCTCCGTGGCAGCTGGCGCCATAGATCTCCCTATGAAGGTCCAAAGCACGGTTACATATTATCTATATCAGCAGAGGAATGAACGCTCAACGATCCTAATGTTTTGGCATGTTTAGTAATGTGAGAAACACCAGTGGAGCGATTAAAGGGACAGATTGGCAGGGGATGTGTTAACTGTATTAAACCAAACAAGTATTTTTCCCTGCTGCTGAAATAATAATTATAACTAGTTACAGTTCTTTTTAACTGTTACTACTATTAACACTACTATTACTGCTTCCTCTGTTATTTGAACTTATTGCTGATATTCTTTTATTGTACGCTACTTTTGGTGGTATCAGTCATTAATAGTATTTACACAGGCTACGTTTTGCTTGTATTGTCTCCTCTTAATCTCTTCTCTCTCCACCCCTCCCGCTGTTCCTCTCTCTTCCCCTCTCTGTGTCTAACTGTCTCTCTCACCCTCTGTGTCTCTCAACCCTGCCTCTTAAAGGAGGTTTTTTCCCTTCACTATCACCAAGTATTTCTTGATGGAGGGATTTTTGGGTCTCTTTAATAACTCCATAAAAATTTGGTCTATACCTGCTCAATGAAAAATGCCTTTAAGTATCTTTGTAATGATTTTACGCAAATAAATTTTTGTTTGATTTGGCGATGACCAGGTTCTGTTAGCCTTATACTTCAGGCATACGTTAACAAAAGTAACAGTAAATAGCCTACATTAAGGGCCTCACAGCGGAATAGTGGTTAGCGTTGATGTCCCACAACAAGAAGGTCACGTGTGCGATTCCCGGGCCTGGCGTCTTTCTGGGCGGAGTTCCCTCCGTGCCTAGGTAGGTTTCCTCCCCCAGCCCGAAGGCATATACGCTCTATATTGCCAAAAGTATTCGCTCACCTGCCTTCACTCGCATATGAATTTAAGCAGGGACGGTTTTTGCTATGGGCAATGTGGGCGACCGCTCAGGGCGCAATCTATTTGGGGGTGCACGTGCGCCCTCCAAAAAAAAACAAAAACCAAACAAAAAAAAACAACAACAAACAAACAAACAACGAAAAAAAAAACTCGCCAGTTTTCTAGACTAGTACCGCGTCAAGTTAGTGGAGTAAAACTAGCCAGGACCGCCTCTGAATTTAAGTGACACCCCATTCTTAATCCAAAATCTCTTGGTATGCCACCATACTATACCATGCCATATGGTATGCTATGTAAGAGATTTTGGACAATTCCATGCTCCCAACTTTGTGGGAACAGTTTGAGGATGGCCCCTTCCTGTTCCAACGTGACTGTGCACCAGTACACAAAGCAAGGTCCATAAAGACATGGATGAGAGAGTTTGGTGTGGATGAACTTGATTGGCCTGCACAGAGTCCTGACCTCAACCAAATAAAATATCTTTGGGATGAATTAGAGTGGAGACTGAGAGCCAGGCCTTCTCGTCCAGCATTGGTGTGTGACCTCACAAATGCGCTTCTGGAAGAATGGTCAGAAATTCTCATGAACACACTCTTAAACCTTGTGGAAAGCCTTCCCAGAAGAGTTTAAACTGTTATAGCTGCAAAGGCTGGACCGCCATCATATTAAACCCTATGGATTAAGAATGGGATTTCACTTAAATTCATATGCGAGTCAAGGCAGGTGAGTGAATACTTTTGGCAATATAGTGCGTGTTTGGGTTGATTGGTGACTCTAGATTACTCGTGAGTGTGAGTTTGTTGTTCTTCTCTTCTGTATGTTGGTCCTGCGATGGACTGGCGACCTGTCCAGGGTGTACCCTGCCCTCACCTAAAATGAGCTGGGATTGACTCCAGCAACCCCCATGACCCGGAAACAGGTAAACAGCACAGGGTGAATTAAAGAGCCAAATTAACTTGGAGACTGTTTCATCAACTGTGACTCCTGTTTTCACTCAAAAAAGGAAATTCGGCACTAGTCATAGAAGAAAATAAAGCAATGATAAAAAAAAATATAAATGATTAAAATAGGGGAGACCGGGTATGGTTGTAACACCACCAATTCCATCAATCAGGGAAGTGACAGGCATCATAATGATTATTTCAGTATTTCCCCACTTCATTTCCAATTTCATGTGGTGGTTTTCAAGGCTGGTCTTCAACAGCTGCATGCAGATTTTACTGAGAAAAAACAGATTTTTAGGTAAAAAAGTAATTTTTTTTTAATCAAAACTAAATTTTGTTTAGTACTTAGACAATTGCAGATAAAATCATATGACATACTGTAGATCAAATTGTAGCTTCTCAGGCTAAATGTGACATATTTTCCCCCTGCTAATTTCAAAGCACTATGCTGTTACAGTTGGCTAAACAACTGACAGGGGTGGGGCGGGTTGTAACATATATTGTAAAGGCGTTACAACTATTCCTTAACATAAACCTAAGAAGACTTTCTTGATTTTAATAATTTTACAGCATGCCTAAACAGTGGAAAATGAAGACTAAGGGAGGTGTGCCTGCTGGTGTTTTTAATAAAAAGCATCTTCTGCTTATGTTCACAAAGAAGGAAAGGTCAGTCAGATCAATGAAAGAACATGTGATCTGCCATGTAACACTGAGCAGAGCAGCTCTCCAAGCCAAAGGAAGTGTGTTTTCCATACAGGTGCACTATAGTATTCATTAAGCATTCATACTGTTATGAAAATTTGTTCTAGTAAACTCATTTACACACACACACAAGTGCACCCACACACATACATACAAACACACGGACAGACACATACGCAAATACACTCTCCTAAGTTTAACAGAGTGTGTTTGAGTGATGGTATATATATATACAGGGAAAGATATTAATCTGGATTGGGGTTTTTTCCCCAATACAGCTGTTTTGAAGCATATTCCATGGCATGGTTTCTGTTTTTGCTTCTTTTATCTTATTGTCACAACCCACCCCGGTAGTGGGGGTAGGTTGTAACAAAGGAGCACTATGTATTTGACATATTCTTGCAGGGTTTTGGATTAGTGCCATGTGTGTATTTGGGGTATTTGGGGTAATGTGGGTATTTTGTATAAAAGTTTGAGAGCTGAAGCTCAAAAATAAAAAAGTCAGTAAATTACAGTAAGTTAAAATAATAAAATAAAATAAGAATAAAAATCACAATTTTAACATAGTATCCAGTCATTTTGACCAACATATCTTTTTACCTCTGTTGCACTTATGGAGATTAGCAACATTTTTTCACTGGCAAAGAAATGAGTTTTTTTTAATAACACCCTATCTGAGTTGCACTTGTGAGAGCAAGACCGCTGTCACTGTATTTATGTTAGTTTCAGGAGTTTGGGGATATGTTGTAAAATTTTGTTCCACTTAATGTCAGCTTATATTTAAAATTCTCATTCTCCATATCCTGGAGACTTTATTTCAGAATTGTCAAATGTCTCAGGCTTATTTCACAGCACATGATCTGACCTGTCAGGAAAGTAAGAGTTATGGTTAACATTAAGAACCTTTCATTCAATGAATGTCATTCAGTTATCTCGCTTAACACCAGATGGTTTGTATACATAGAATGCTACTATTGTTAATGTTATTGATTAAACAACTACTTTTCCCAAAATGTCTGCCACGAAAAAGGGCCAGTGTCACACATAAAGAGAAAATGTACTGAATGCTGAAATTAAAAGTCAAGGTTCTGAAAAAGAATCATTGATAGATAATACAATTTGGGTTTGTTTTATTTATTTTGTCTGTTCATTTGATACTCACATTTACCAGTTTCTAGCAGTTAATTAGGGAATCTTATTTTATTTTTTAAAATAAATTGAAATTTTCACTTACATCATTCATGATACAAGAATTTTTTTTTAATTTAAATCTGAGGTCCTTATCAAAACTAAAACATGATGCGGACTATGAAAATCCATATGTTTAACAAAGACAAGTCAGGTTCAATCCAATATTTGATTACAAAATGCAGGACAAATGAGATTACACATACTGTATTTATCAAAGTGATGATGCAGCCGTTCTGGCAGATAGAGCACATGAATCTAGGAAAAAAAAAAAACAAACAAACTGTACTTTGGAAGAACAGATTGATTTCATTTGCATATAATAATTCTTGGAGCGTTGTCATGACCGACCATCAGAGCATTTCCAAAGATACATTTACACAAACTCACTCACTCAAACTTCACCTGCAAACACTTCATTATAATGAAACTAAAGCAATCATTTGTATTAATGTAAAAGCTTCCTTACTTCCTTGCAAACTAAAAAAAGTAAATTATTTACAAACTTGGAAAAAAAACCCCACAAAAAACAGGAACACATCAGGAGAGCCAATCAAAGATGTAGGTCCTGTTGTAGTGCGTTTCTCAGGTGTCATTCTGCAGTGGGTTTGTGCAATCTGCACGCAGATTGGATTCTGAGCAAGTCTGCAGAGAGTGCATGATATGATCTAGTGTCCACTGCTCCTCACGTAAGGCGTGCTCTTCCAGTGTGAACTGGCCCTGTTTGGTCCGGACCAGGTTCTTCACATGAGCACATGATGACAGAGCTGCAACACACACATTTGTTGCCGTTTCATCAGTTGGCTCAGTGTAATGACTTTTCCATAAATGTGCAGAGGAGGAAACTATGAAACAGAATGAATTGGTCTCACCTTTTCCCAGGTCATCCACTAAGGTCCTGACATAGAATCCACCACCACACTCAATGTCTGTCAAAGAAGCAGGACCAATGTGACTGCTATTTTAATCGAATATTTTTAAAACAACAAACATTGAAAGAGCAGGAAATGACTTCTCACATACTATGTAAGAAGTGGGTATTACATAAAAGTAGACAGAAACACTTCATTAAGCAACTTGCGCTAACCCAGAATGAAGTGAGGAGGTTTGAACTCCTGCAGAGTCAGGTTGTACACGGTGACGGGTCTGGCAGGTTTGGCCTCAACACTGTGACCTTTCTTCAGTAGGACAGACAAACGCTGGCCATCTTTTTTCAGAGCAGAGTAGCTAAGATGACGAAAATCAACAAAACACACTACAATTAACCCACTCATAATTTTTTGTATTTAACAGTGCTTGTATAGATTCCATTAACTTATCTGTCTGTCTGTCTGTCTGTCTTTCCTTCAATGTAAAATATAGTGCTACTAATAGGAAAGATACATATCCTGATTAAATAAATTGTGTAGTCCAGAATCCAAAGATATTTACTGTCAAATCATAAAATCTCCTGACAATATTTAACATTTCAGCATTTTTTTATACAAATGCAAGGGAAAGGATTAATTGGGCTTAATTTCACATACATAAGTGATTGTAATAGAAATATTTTCTCTAATTGGAAGCCTTACTCACAGGGGAGGAACTTGCATGATGTCACCAGTGAAAGATTTCAACTTCTCCTCAATGTCCAGCCTGGTTACATGTTCTGCGGGGTAAAGAGCAAAAACCACAAACATTATGAGAAGTTGCGTTGCACTTTATATGTTCCAGGAAAAACAGTGCTTTGAATGAGTAGAATATAAACTGCTAAAGGTGAAATTAAATTATTTGTACATGCAGCGTTACCAAAATCTTTTTCAAGAATCACACTGCCAGTAGCATCAAGTGTGTCTGTTGCTTTTCCCAGCTCCCCAATGGCAACATATTTCTGAAAATAAACACACTTTATAATAAACACTTTTGTTCAGCTATGTTTTGACCTCAATCTACAACACTTCTGTCACATACAATTGGTAGTTTATATCAGCTGGTCAAGATTAAAAAGAAATGTTATACAGGATTTATAAAAGGCAGACAAACACAAGATAACATCAGACGAATGCTTCATATCACAGAACATGCCAACAAAAATAATTTGAATGCCGCTCTGATCAGTCTCAATGCAGGGAAAGCATTTGACCGTGTCAAATGGCTTTTTCTGTATAAAGTGTTACGGAGAATGGGGTTTAATGTTCAATTTATTAAGTGTTTACAGTCTCTGTATTGCGACCCATCTGCCAGAATAAAGATCAATGGCCACCTGACAGAAAGCTTTAAGCTGTCCAGAGGCACTCATCAGGGATGCTGTACTAGCCCAATCCTCTTTGCAATTTTCATAGAGCCGTTTGCTGAAATCATTAGACAGGAAGAAAAGCTGACAGGAATCACTATATCAGGAGAGGAACACAGGATAGGGCATTTTGCGGATGACATCATCATGTACCTCCAAAACCCAAATACAACATTTCTCAAACTTGTAAAAATCATGGAGGACTATGGACTAATTTCAGGTTATAAACTGAACATCACAAAGACTCAGGTACTCTCCCTCAACTACAAACCAAATAAAGCCATAAGGAAGCTGAATAAATTAAGATGGGATGCAAAGTCAATAAAAATGTCTGGGAGTACTAATTACTCAGGAAGTTGATAAGATTTAAAATACAAACTACAAGGTAATAAATGAAAAAGGGATGTGAGGAAGTGGTCCACACTAATATTGGATTTCAGTTCAAGAATTGAAGTGGTAAAAATGAATTTATTGCCAAAGCTGCTGTATCTCTTCTCATCCCTTCCCTAGAGTACCACAATCACAATTTGATGTCTGGGATAAACTGATATCCAGGTTTATCTGGGCGGGAGCTAGGCCAAGGATAAAACTCAGGTCCCTCCAAATAGACAAGGAAAATGGGGGACTAGCGATGCCAAAATTTATAGAATATTATTAAGCGGCCCAATTAAGGTACATTGTCTGTTGGTGCTCCCCTCACTACCAAGCTAGATGGAAGGGCATTGAGATGAAACTGGGTCAAGTTCCCCCTCAAGCCAGGCTTGGTGAAAAAGAAGGCACAGATCTCACGGAAGACAATGCAATACTGAAAGAAACATTTAGAATATGGCATGAGCTGGTTCGAAAATACAATTTGACAGATGATAGTAAAATTCTCATCTGGCCATTCCAAACTCACAAATTTAAGCCTGGACAACTTTGGACCTTTGGAAGGTGGATAGACAAAGGAATGACAGCCATGTGCACACTTGTAGAGGGACAACATCTCAAAAACTTCAGAGGGAGTTTGACCTAGATAATGGAGACCTATTCAGATATTTTCAATTAAGAAATTTCTATGATTCAGAGATTAAGAAAAGAATTTCAACAGAAGGAAACCAAGTTATAGGAATGTTTACAGATGCCTACAAATGATTATCTTTAAGAACTGTCTCAAAGCTGTACAAAGATCTGCAAAAATTGAATGGGAGTAATACACTGCACACAAAAATGAAGTGGGAGCTAGAACTAAATTCAAAATTGTCTGTGAGTGACTGGCAGTCCATGTGCAAGAACCAACACACTTAAACCAGTTCTAAAGGATGGAGGGAATTCGGCTGGAAAAATCTAATTTGCTTTTTCATTACACCTCTCATTAAATCTAAACAACTGGGCAAACAGCAGTGCTGTTGGACACTGTGCGGACAGTGGAATGCCGGTCACTTACATATCTTTTGTGTGAAAATAAAAACATTCTGGGACATGGTCCTTCAAATCGTGGAGGAAGTTTTAGGCTATGGGATTCCCAGTGACCCCCTGGTTGTGTATCTGGGACTGATACCAGAGGGTATAGTCAGAAAAGAGGACATCTACCTGTTTAAAATACTGGCACTTGCAGCTAAAAAAGCCATTACTAAGAACTGGCTAAAAAGTGAACCTCCTGAGCTGACACTATGGCTGGACATAGTGGATCAAATATACTTCATGGAAAGTCTGACTTAATGTTTGAGGACTAAAGCAGACATCCATCAACAATGATGGGAAAAAATGGTATATATTTAAGACAAAGTAGTGTTTCCTCCAACCCTCCCCTTATGTTGCTGTTTTTTGTTTTTGTTTTTCTGCAATGTGTATTTTAATTATGTACAAAATGAACAATAAAGTAAAAAAAAAAAAGGAAATGTCAGTCCAGAATATATCTTGCTGTCAATTTATCCAAATTTATAATACCAAATTTAACCAAAGCCAATGAACACACAAATTGACAGCCAGTACAGTTCGCACACCAATCAGTGCTTCAGGATTAATAGGCCAAAAGACGATCGGTCAGTTTGCTTCTTTTAGAACAAGAGATTGGTGGTTAGCACTGTCACCTGACAGCAGGAAAGTATGGGGTTTGAAAACCAGTCCTCAACCCTTTTTTTTTTGTGGATTTTGCAACCTTAGTATTAGAATTGAAGATGGGTGGATGACCCACAAAAAAAATTGTTAGAGCTGTTAAGAGGAAACGGACATGGGAGAGACAGGGAAAGGGCCAGGACACCAACGCACCCCCTTACCAAAATCTTTTGAAAGTTCAATTACCATTCAATTTCTTTTCACAAAAATTTACTTGTACTTATCAGAATCAGATATACATAATTAATCCCTGGAGGGAAATTCTGCTCTTTTGTTGGTTTATCTTCTAATAGTTAAGGGGTTGTTAAGTCTGATGGCAGTGGGAATGAAGGATTTTCTTTATCTTTGCCTTCTGCATTGTAGATGGATTAACCGTCCACTGCTGTGGTTTCTCTGATCCACTAGGGTGTTCTGAAGTGGATGGTCCAAGTAACACCACAGCAGTAACATGCTATGTGTTTTTATGCTATGCTGCTCATGTATTGTTGCAGTCATAGCCACTATCAATTGCTTGCTTGACATACAAAGAAAAGTTAATGAGAATCAGGGGGTTATTCCAAGAAGAACTATATGATATTTTTCCATATTGAGGATGAAGCTAAGATAAATTGAATGACCAGTGTTTGAAATAAGTATACTTTTTCTAGTTTAGTTATCAATTTCACTTTTTTATCCTTAAAGTGCACATAACTCACCTTTGAGCCAGTTAACATGGTACTGAGCATTTTTGTTCCATTCCCAACTCCAACAACTGAAAGAAGCAGATCGTTACAATCTTAAATCTTACATCTTGCTACATTTTAATTTAATGCAATCTGTCTTTTAGATTACGTAATGTGGACACTTTGGCTTGTTTTCACAAGACTAAAGATTAATGTAAATTTGGTTTTATCCTCTCCACTGTAGTTTAACATTCACAAAATGAAAACTGAACAGAACTGCAAAAGAGACCAGAGAGAACCGATCTGAAGCTCATGCAATGTCCCATATGATTCATGTATTCCCACATTTCAATGCAGCATTGACTACAACCTCAACAAATGAAACTAGATCAAAACCTGTTATGTGGGTTGCCTGACCTTTTTTTTTTAACTGCAAGATTATCTGATTATCACCAAAGACACAAATTAAAAAGACAGTGGTGCTATTTTTTTTGCTCTGTTTGCTTACAAAATGTTTGTTTGAAGAGAAAATTAGACAAGTTATTTTTGTCATTGAAGTCATACTGACTTTAAGGGAAAGTTTGAAGGTAGAGAAAAAGGGTATGACATGCATTATGTGGAAGAGAAGGTGGGGCTGAAGAGGAGGGAGAGGTGGATGCGACCTGTCCTGTACTTTCTCCATGATTGTCAGGCAGTCTGTCAGTCACACAGTGGCCATACCCTTGTGTCCTGCATTATCTACTTTCCTCTAAATGAGGTCACAATAAAAAAATAAATAAATCATGTCATACTGAATCCAGATGCTGAGACCATAAACTCGTTAGGGAAACATTTACTTAAGTAATATATCAAGTGATAAGTGGAGCCATTTTAAAATGGATTTCAAAACTTGACTGACCGACTTCTCTTTACAACCGATGGAGTCGCCGTCTAATGGTTATCGGATAGGATGCAGGTTTAAGGTTTACCAACACTGATTACACTTAACAGCTCCAGAGTCCGCTTTATGGTCCTTGTCTTCACTTTTCGGCATCGCTGTCAATTTAATCTATGGGTTGAATTGACACTTTTGAGCTTCATTTGGAAGCTGTTAAATTTAATTCCTCTTACCTAGCACACCACTGGCAGCACTATCCAGGGTGCCTCCATGCCCCATTTTCAGAGACTGCTTCTTTCTCTTTCGTGGGTTTGGGTTCTTTGCACCAGCTTCTACACAGGACACACACACACAAAATCACTCGTCAGCTTCGACAGTCGTCAAGAGACTGAAATCGTGATGTCGTTCTGTCATATTACCCTTGAGTAAAGTTTCTTTTAGCGTGTTTAACACGTCTGCTGATGTAGGTCCTTGCTTTTTGTAAATTGCAAACAGCCCATTCAGTGACTGTAGTTTAGACAGAGAACTCGTTATTGGCACTGCAGAGGCACCTACGTTCCCAGCCATGCTTCCTCGGTCCTCCACGGCACCACTCTTCTTCTACTGTTTAAATGCTACATCACGCCACGCGGCGTAATCGCCATCTACTGGTTCAATAAACTCATTACGTCTTGGACCCCAACAGTCTGAAATATGACGGCATTAAACAACGACATGCCCCTCTTGGCGTTTCAATTGATAAAAATGGTTAATAAACAACTGATTTGGTTTTCAGTCATTCTCATTCTGGTGAGAATAACAGACAGAAAAATAAATTTTTTGCAAAACTACACTGACCTAGATGCTTTGCGTGGAATTACGCTTCCTAGTTACTTTGTCGCGTAGCTTCCGACGCATGGCAACTGTGTTGTTTTCCAGCTGCGAGGAAGTAGCAAGGGTCTGTATTTTTTTTTAGGTAAATCGTGGTTTTTCAGGAAAATATCCCCAAAGAATCACTTTATTCATACGTTGGTTTACCTAACAAAGCCAACATTTTGACTATGGAAATGATGTAACGATAACGCGACATTCGGAGTCATTTCTTAATCACTGGAAGGCATATTACGATTCGGCAAACACGTATAAAAAGTTTATGCCTTAGGGTCACACTGCTTCCTTCTGTCAATTAACTACCTTTATTGACTGATCTGCTCCCATAGTTAAACTGATTATAAATACAGATCGATTCCGGGTGTTGTGGACGTGGAAGCGGTTGTTACCGAAAAGGTGAATCGTGAGTTGCAGGTAGGTTCTCCACTTAATGTTCCTTTCAAAGCGTTTTGTTGTTGTTGTTGTTTGTTGAAGTCAGTCTAAGCCACTTTAGTTTTGTAATGTCAGCTCTCTTGAGACAGCTGATGTCGACTTTGAAGTCGGATTTCCGTAATGTTGGCAACACGTTCCCTTAAAACAGAGAACAAGTGAACTAAAAATCTTATTGACAAATGATAGAGATTAAGCACCAGTATACGCATTGTAGGCATCTGTCTAAGATATTTCCTACTAATCTGATCCTAAACATGCGTGTTTATGTTAACTGGGGACTCTAAATTGCCCGTAGGTCTGAGTGTGAGTGGTTGTTAGTCTTTGTCTGTTTCTGTATGTTGGCCCTGCGGTGGACTGGCGACCTTTCCTCGCCCAATGTGAGCTGGGATTGGCTCCAGCACCCCCTGAGACCCGGAAACGGATAAGAGTTAGAAGATGAATTAATGAATGGGTTTTCCACAGGTCAAATCCCAAAGAAAAGAGGGAAGACGTGAAGACAACAATTTTATCTCGGATGAAAAGGAGGGAGTTGTGACCAAAAATGGAGAATTTCTGGAAGACATATCTACGCCTGTGTAAGGAAGGAGGTGTGGAGCCTCAGGAGAGTGTTGTAGTGCATCTTCAGGAAAGCACGGCTGGTCAATGCTCCAGACTGGACCTAAGTGGACAGAGCTTGTCTGTGGAAACCTGCTCTGTGCTGGCCAGGGCCTTCCAGAAAGAAACCATCTTTACAGAGGTGTTGCTCAGTGACTGCATGCTCAGTGAGGAAGGTGTGTGATTTGTTAAGACAAACCGTCTCTATTTAGACTGTTATGGTATGTTATTTATATAAGCCAGTGCTAATTAATATACTTAAATTGAATAAATTGAATTGAATAGAAGTCAGTCCAGTGGTTGCTTATTACTGCCTGTGGACCTTTCTGAATTTGCTTCAAAGACCGACTGGAAACTCAATTAATGCAATTTAGTCAGATTTTTCTCGGGTAAAGCTAATGTCTTTATATTTTTATCATTGCAAAATGTAAAGAATAACAGGAGACATACATTATTCTTTTGATTATGCATGTTAAATGTGATGAACAATAACATAAGTCTCTTCTCTTATGCTTTTGTTTGACTTTAAGGTGCTAAGATACTACTGACTGGACTGCTTGGCAACAACACCGTAAAAATCCTGGATATGAAGGTATTACCTGCTAAATGTGACAGTAAAGACTGCTTATGGATTTTACTAATGACATGTGCATTGATAATTTACTGATACAGATATTATTAACAGGGTAATAACCTGAAGTCATCAGGGGCTGAGGCGTTGGGAAAATTGTTGGCACACAACAAGGCTCTGCGCAGGTGAGAATGATGCTCTTCGTGTTAGAATATTTTCTGTTATCTGAACACAGTACATTTACTTTAAAGTGTCAAGAGAAGGAGTTAGTGAACCCAAGGAATTACTCGATTTTCTGTATTAAATTGTGATAAAATGTGTTTTGACGAATTGACATTTACTCCCAAGTGTTTTGACTGAAATTTTGTCATATGCTGATTATAATTATCAATTTTTCTGCCCATTTTAGCCTGACCACTATTTGATAAGTTACCATGTTCTTCCCTTTGTAAAGTTACCTGAAGAACCTCTGAGTAGTTGAGTTAATTTGGCTTGAAATATGTTTCCCATATTGATAGATCTCCTCATAGCTTGGAATGTTCATTAATAGCTTTATTAATCAAATGTAACTGTTTATGTAACTGTTTTAATTTAAATTTAAGTCGACATCTAATAGTCATTCATCGATTGACCAAGAAGGGATTCTTTATGGTGATACAGCCCTGACTTTTGAAACATCAATTATCTCTCCAATGCTGCAACAGTGACTATTGTCCCATCCCAAAAGTTAATACAAGCTTCTAACTTCTCTGTCCAGGATGGTGTTGGAATGGAATGCATTGGGGTTGTGGGATGACACCTTCTCACTCTTTTGTGAGGGCTTGGCCTCCAACAGCGTTCTCACACAGCTGGACCTGCGCAACAATCAGATCAACCATCATGGAGCATCTGAGCTTGCTCTGGCACTCAAACGCAACACAGTCCTGGAAGTGCTAGGTGATTTATAGTCAAAATGATAATCTGAATTTTTGTGACAAAAAACAACACTTTCATTTTGTTCCACTGTATTTGAAATTGTTCTTTATCAAATGGCATGATGTACTTGGTCTGAAGTTTTTTTTTTTTTTTTTTTTTATGGTTTGACAAGCTTTGTTGTGGAGTTTTGTTTAGTCTTTCAGTTGAATATACTTAGGTAGAATAATGCTTAGCTGAACATCCTGTAACAATGTGTCTGATTTAACAAAACCCTCAGAAGGATTCTCATATAAATGAATATATCCAAAAGCCCTCAATGAAATCTGGTGAAATCTGTATTTTGTGTGCGTGTGTGATGAAAGCAAGCACAAAATGCACAAAGGTCAAAAGTCTTTACCTGCTGCAGTTTGATATTTTCTTTATCCCCGAAATACATGGATGATGGTGCACTCTAGCGTCTCCTAATGACTGCTAGCATCTGTTCACAGATCTGAGATGGAACAACATAGGTCTGCTAGGGGGCCGGTCCCTGCTAGAGGCTCTGCAAAAGAACAAGAGCATAGTGCAGCTGGAGATGGCAGGAAACAACATTCCAAGTGATATACTAAAAGCACTTGGTAAGTATTTAATTCAGAGGGAGTAATAGTTAGTTATATTTGTACAGTTTTACCATCCATGCTGTCCCATTTGTTTCCCCTTTACCATTTTGCTCTTTGTGAACTCTTTCAGAGCAGACCACAGGGCACAACTTGGAGAGACAGTCCACCCTGAGAGAAAGCCGCAATAAGACCCACGTCCTCAGAATGGAGATTCAGACATTGAAGGACATGAAGGGCAGTCAGGTAACAGCCAAATAATGATACAACCCAATAACATGAAGTCTTCTGTCACATCTATCATTTGATTTACTTGATCTAGACTAAGAAAACACTGAGAAACCACTACCTTTTAGTTCGGATCTGGTTCACGTTCACAATGACTTCTCAAAATGAACCATAAAAATATTAAGTCTCATGGGCTGACACCCATGGGTTTTGGGGCTGTAAAGTGAAGCCAATACTGAAGTGACTTAAACCTGCATTCTATTTAATGGTTGCCAGTTAGTGACTTCACTGGTAGTGAAAAGAAGTAAGTGTGTAGTGGTTGTGAGATCGGACCCAAGATCAGCACAAACCCAGACTGGAACAGTTCAGAACTTTATTAACTATGTTCAGGCGTCCAAACAGACGATAATCAGGATGCCTAATCGGCGAGCACAGTCCAAGTTCTGAATGTGGCAGGTACCTCCGGAGAGGGAGTCCAGGTAGACAGGGAGCAGGCAGATGCAAAGTCCAAAGACAGAAGGCAGGTCAGGTTAGTGGGACAGAGATGAGTGGACACGGTCAGGGGCAGAAGGCCAGGCAGGTCAGGTACCAGGCGATCTGTCCGGAAAAGAGTGCTGGAGAGTAGTGCATGATGTCACAACAGTCTGCCAGAGAGTGAGTATGGAGGAGCTGGGTGATTAGAGCTAGCTGGGAGGAACAGGTGAGTCTGATGATCTTTGATTAGGACATTTAGGCAAGCAGGTAGAGCAGGGTGGTTGAGGGGGAAACCAGGAGTGGACTGTGACAAAGTGAAGTTATGAAATTTATTTGACAACGACCCTGCTTCTTAATTAAGTACCTCATGTAATTAAATTACGAATAATTGACTATTGAGTTTATTGTTTCAGCATTTAGTTTCAGGTCTTCTCAATACCATATGATATGAACTTAATAGACAAAAAGCAGGATATGGTTACTGTGAGATAAACTGTGCCTGACCTGGCAACTTGTCAGACAATCATGGACCAAGTACAGTCTAACATGTCACCATCTCCTCCAAATAAAGTGCCTTCTGGTTGAGAAAAAAATCACGATGGCGATGGCCTAAGTACAAACTTGTGGCTTCGAAACACAGCAGTTCATAAATTGACCATGTTTGAGTTTGACTGTTAGCCATAGTTGAGCCCTACCCTCTAAGATATTAGTTACAAATTGATCAGTAGGCTGATATCAAATTCCTCACGATTAAGTGATAATTTAGTAAACATAACCCTTATTATTTTACTCAAAATCTGAAATTATGATCTACAGTGGTATACACCTTCACAAAAACAGAAGATATTACAATTTTAAACCATTTTAATTGAGCAATAGGAGTACAAAATGTTTTCTGATTTGGGTTATTTTCTCAGTCTCTAGTTTTGTGTCCCTACCAAGACAACTTGAGATAATTTTTTTATATTGTGATGCAATTTAGATAAAAGTAGACTTAAAGCATGGTACATATTATAACCTGGTTACTATGTGATTGACAAACTGCACCAGAAAAGGTGACCTACTTGGAAAGGCACAGAGCAGATCAGATCGACCCCTCAATCCTAATCAGCTCTGCCTTTACATCCAAATATGGTTTCTAGTGGTTTAAAAAAAGGCAAATTGGGGACATCTAAATTACAAATTCGAGGATTCAATAGGTGATGTCAATTTTCCAAATTTACTGCAGGAATAAACATGTTTACACTCATGTACTAAAAAGTCTGTTTTTGTACGAGAAGTAGCTGGTCTCTTCAGCTACTTTAGAATCTTAAAAGACATGTACTGAAACCAGCTGCTATTGGCCTGTTCTGTTATGAAGGAAATATTTTGTGTTTGTTTTGGTGTTGATATTGATACTTGATACTTGGACAAAACATTACTTTAAATGATCTATTTTACTATTATAAGTGCATGGTCATCACTCTGGCTGTTTCTTCCCTCTTTCAGATCCTAAACCTGATGGAAACCATAGACAGGCAGAGGGACGAGATAGGGCACTCTAACAGGTGAGTAAGTTGTAAGTTATGATATGCTTTGTCATTTGCTTTAACAATAGATAAGTAACTGAGAGACACATACTCCACATCAGCCTTTAACCCTTCAAAATTATAATAACATCTTTGTAAGAACATTTTAATTTATTTTCAAGATCTCAGTACCCTCTCTCTCTTTCTTCAGGTCTGCTTCCATTCAGATACGCCAACTCCAGGAAGCTCTAAATGAGAGGAAATCAGCTGTCAACTCACTCACTGCTAAGTAAGCAACCCATGGGTATTGTCTTACATACGCATGCATAAGACTATGTCAAAAGACTGTAGTAACCTTTGTCTAATGAAAAGCATCTCCACTGACTCAAACCATCTAAAATACTCACTTGTTCATTCTTATTTAATTTGATGACCCAATTCTGAAGCCTGTAATTATTTTTTTGTACTTACCGGTAATTATTATGTGCTTAACCTAATACATAACAAACAATGATAACCTTTCATGTTTATATTAATCACATCCATTAGACATTCATAGCAGTGGTAGAAAAAAAATGTAAACTTGTCTCCTCACTCCTCCTGATTGCAAAGAGTCCAAGCCCCGAGGCAGCAAAGCATGCTCAAATCATGATGCTTGCACTGCACTGATGAATATTGAGAGATTTTGCCTCCCAGGAGGAAGTTTTGGTTTGACTTTGGTCTCTCAGTGGGTCTAAGGTCCAATTGGACCCACAAATACCTCCACTTTATTATAATGGACCTGTCAGTCTTGTATGTTTGAGAAGTGGTGGCAGTTCCGGTAAGACTTTGTAGTATTAAGAAAACTTAATTTTTTGAGAGAGTCGTTGTTATGACATAACAGTTGCTTTTATTATTACAAGTGTTTCTGTGGTTTCAGGGCAAGCATATTAAAATTAGATGATGTTGTCTCAGAAACATTATATTAAACATTTGTCTGCATTTGTCTCATAGTTTAACATGACAAGGAATGTCAACTTTTTAGAATAGAATAGAATGCCGTTTATTGTCATTATACAGCTGTGCAACAAGATTGGAGAGCTTCTCCTTTTTCAGTGCTGAATAAACATAAATAAATATATATAATAAACATAAGTAGACATAACAGAATAAGAATGACAATAAGTGTAATGATAAAATAGAAAATGAAATAAAATCTAAAATTTTAATGTGTATTTGCCTTATATACAGTATGGATAAACCGAAATGTACAGATATTTGATGATATATTTTATGATATTGATGCACTTTTGTCTTGCAGCCAGTTTTTGGTATGTCAGTGCATGTATGCAATCATCACCAGCCCTCTCTGGAAGGTGGTTTGTTGATCTTTATTGTGTAAAATGAGCTTTGTGAGGCAGGGAGAGCAGTGCTACACCTCAGGGAATATAGGGGGAAACAAAGGAGGAGAGATGAGGCATGATGAACAGGGGAAGGGAAACAGGCGGTGCTGGTGGAACATAGTGGAGTGATGGTTGCTGTACACTTTCTGCCACTTTCCTCAGGATTATGAGAGTCCAGAGAATGCGTTTGGATTTTTTGGAGAAATGGAAGTCCAGATAGTTGAAACTGTCCAAACAGAGGAACCGAGTCAAAGAAGTGTAGACAGGGCATGAAGTGATAGGTTGAGAGAATTCATTGATTGTTTGTGATGTGACCTGACACGAGTTGGTAAGTGAAGCCAGCCATAAGCCAGGGAGAGAAGAAGAGGTGAACCACCGTGCACCAACCAGCACCGGACCCCCAGTGACAACCAGGACACAGTGCCACAATGGAGCCATAGCCACAAAACACCAGGAGATGAAGCCCAGGTGAGGGGCCCTGGAAACCCCATGGGTCCACCAAAACATATACTGCAGGGCCCCAGGACCACTACCCCCATAAGGAGGAGCACCCCATCCCCAGGGCCCTTGACTGTAGAGGACCAGACCCCATGAGCTGTCCCATGGCTAACATCATATGGAAATTCCCCCATTTCTTGTGCTTTCTCAAACCCTACACCGTGAAAAACCCTGAATGTGGTGTGGTGCATTAAAATTGGGGGACAAAAGAGGAGGGTGGGGGACAGTCAGCGGGGTTCACTTAGGGCACATGTGAGGCCCGCAGGCCCCCCACCAGGAACATTCAAGCAGCCACTGTGGACCAACATAGGCGAGTAACCGTAGGGCACCTCCCCCAGGAAGGTTTGGGTGCTGCCCCTGGATGCACGTATATGCTGCCCACCACAACCACAACTACACCATGAAACCAACAATGTGGGATGGCCGCCTCTACCCCCACAGTCGATGGTGGCACAAGCGGACCCGCAGGGGTTGCTGCCAGGGAGTGAGCCCAGGGCCCACCTACTGGGGCCAGCCAGCCCCGGCACCAAGCTCCCAAGCTGAAGAGAGCCCCATGCTTCCTGAGGGATAGAGGAGGAAGGAGGCAGGGGGAGGGAGCGGAGCAGAGAGGGAGGGGGCAGTGGAGGAGAGGTGAGGAGAAGCTGGAAAGGCCACTGGCCCACACCATCATGGCCAGCCAGGGCACCCAGAAGGACCCAGCCAGCACCAGTTCCTCTGCTGGTGGTGTTGGTGCCTAAGACCTTGAGCACCCCTACTGTGTGCTCAAGGTCTTAGGTTTGGGCATCCGCTGTAGTATTCATGGATGTGGGGGGTGAAAATAACAGTGATTATAACACTTGCAGAGAATAATACTGAGGTGCAGGGAAGGAGCATGTATGTGCGGAGATGGCATGTGCTAGCAGGCAGATGCAGATTGAGGGGGGGGGGGTGGCAAATCTGGGTCTAGAAGTCAGCGGACAAAGATAGAACTGTTTCTCATTTTGATATTAGTAAGGTGGTTCCAAACCCAACCAAGGGGAGAAAATGGAATCCAAGAATGGCAGTGCAGGAAGCGAAAGCAACTCTTTGGCATACAGAGATTGTGGGTAATGTGCAAATAAGCCAGGGAGGCTTGGGGCTTGGCCCAGGCAAACCGGTGTGGAGTAGAGCAGGTCCCAAAGAGAAGAGGAAGCTACTTGTGGAGCAGGTTCGTAGACAGGAGGAAATATTAAGGAGTGCAAAGGCAGTGGCTCAGGCTAAGCAGGGACAGTGGTTGAACTGGGAAGGGGTAGAGAAGAAAAAGCTTAGTTGGAAAGAACTGTGGAGTATGGAGGAAGGTAATATTCGATTTTTGATAGGGGCAACATATGATGTATTGCCAACTCCCCAGAACCTAAAAGTCTGGGTAAATGGAGACCTGCTATGTTCATTGTGTTCAGATACTGCAACTTTAAAGCACATCTTGTCAGGTTGTAAGGTTAGTCTGTCAGAAGGACGGTATACGTGGCGACATAACCAAGTTTTAAAAAGCTTAGCTGCAGGCATTGAAGATGTATGGAGGCAGGCAAATTTAGGAGGGTCTAAGACAAAGAGAGTTGCAATTCAGTTTGTTCAAGAGGGAGAGAAAGTTAATAAGACAGCAAGGAGGCAAGGCAGCTTAGAGGATGCCAGTGACTGGGTGATGCAAGTGGATTTAGGAGGAAAACTTGTTGTTCCCCAGGAAATAGCCTGTACAAAACAAAACCCGGATATAATTTTGTGGTCTAGGAGTACAATGAGAGTATATTTCATAGAGCTGACTGTTCCGTGGGAGGATTCAGTTGTAGAAGCGTATGAAAGAAAAAAGCTTAGGTATGCAGACTTAGGGGCTGAAGCTGAGCAGCGAGGATGGAAAGTTAGTCCAGTGGAAGTAGGATGTAGAGGGTTTGTAGCAAGGTTTGTTGTCTCTTTGTTTAGGGAGTTAGGAGGAAGGGGACAGAGTGGAAAATAGTGAAGGAAGTGTCGGATGAGGCAGTAAGATCCAGTCAGTGGATCTGGATTAGAAAAAGTAATAGTAGTTTGGGGCCCAGCAGGGTGAGCACTTAGGATAGACAGACTCTTGAGAGAAGCAAGGAAGAAATGCAGGAAGAGGAAATGTATTTAAGTGGAGGGTGTGGCCTGTGTGAGCCTCTTTGAGACCATGCAGTTAATCCAGGTGAGTTGGCCTGTATTGGTTTGACTTGGCTTGTTTTATGTCTTTCTTTGATTATAGGACAGTTTAGGTGAGTTTGTGTGCTGAAACTGCTATTGTGTCTCGTCCTCCACGTCCTGCACCCTGTATACTTTCATTACCCCCTACCTGAACCAGGGTCTGTATCCCATCCCTACTTTTTCTCCACCTCTTCTATTTCTCCCCTTACCCGAACCAGGGTCTGTATCCCCACCCCGCTTTTACTAGTGCAGTTGGTGCGAGGTCGGAGTAGTTGACGGTAGTGCTGAGATAGTTGTCTTGGTGTGAGGAGTGGTGATAGCTGGCATTAGGGGGGTGACTCTGGGACGCTAGTGATCGCTGTCTAGCCTCTTGGAGGTGTCGTGGGACCAACTAGATGAAACACCGGTGAAAGGAGGTTCCCACCTGATGACCCCAAAGACATATTAGTTATCACTGCTCACTGGGCTAGTTAGATATAGTTGTTTTTAGGGCACGTAGGGCAGGTCGCAAGGTTGTTGTTATGTTTAGGGAGTTAATCACTGAGTGTAGTCCATTTTTTTTTTTTTTTGTAGCACAAATTTCTTGTGTTTACTCTGAAGTTATCACAAATAGGTATGCCAGAAAAATCTCCACTCCTTATTTCAAAAGATTCGAATAACTTGTGTGTGTGACAAAAGTAGGTTGTCTTGGAAGAAGTCATAGAGATTGGTGACTTTCTGCTCCCATGTGCTAAGATAAAAAAAGCACTTTTTTATTCAAAGTCTGGGATGTGCCAGATTGGTGAGAACATGCAGAGTTCCAGTCGGGAGTCTGTAGCCTCCAGATTTTTCTGCGAAGCAGAGAGGGTTGAGGAAGTCATTGAGTTTTTGAAACATTTATGATGCTTCAGGGTCATGGAGATGAAGGGAAGGTCTGAAATTCTAATGCTGTTACAGTCTATCTATTCAAGCTCAAACAAGGAGTTGTAATCTTCATTTGGATGTATCCATTTGGTGATATATTTCAATGATTTGCCAAGTAATAATCCATGGAATTTGGTGCATCCAATCCTCCAACAGCTTTACATTGTTTGGAGAGTAGAGGGGCTGATTTTTGCTCTTTTGTTCCTTGATTAAAATTTTATCAAACTTTTGGAAACACTTTTCTGTGGGTTTGAATGGAATCACGGATAAGTAGATGTTTGATTTGTGGTAAGCTTTTCATTTCAACCATGGCTATTTACCCCAGAGGGGAGATATAAAGATTATTTCAGCGCCCCAGGTCCCCATGGATTTTCTCCAGGAGTGGGTCAAAATTCAGGTGAACTAAATCTGATAATTTGGGTGAGATATTTATACACAAGTGTTTAATTTTACCTGTGGAGAAAGAAAATTGGTAATTTTGGTCTGCAGGATCTCAATCATACTCCAGTATTGGTAATATTGTTGATTTGGACCAGTTAATTGACTATTTAGAGAATTCTGAGAAATTTGTAACGAGGGGATATGCTTTCTGTAATTATGTTCCACGTTCTTTTAAGTAGAGCAAGATATCGTCAGCATATAGGCTGATGTTGTGTTCAGAAACAGTAGAGTGTAAACCTTTGATATTCACGTTCTAACCTATTGCTAATGCCAGCGGTTAAATTAATATTGCAAATAGTAAGGGAGAGAGAGGGCCCCCTCGTCTGGTTCTCTTCTACAGAGTGAAGCTTTGTGATGTGGTCCGATTAGAGGTGACTGTAGCTTTGGGGGAGTTATGCAGTGCAGATACCCAGTGGATAAATGACTCTCCAAGCCCAAATTTTTGAAGGGTAGCATAGAGGAAGGAACAGTTAACTTTGTTAAAGGCTTTTTCTGCATCGATTGATACAAAAATCACTCCAGTGGTGCTGTGCTGCAACATGCTGATCAAATTGAGGAGCCTTCTGATTTGTCGAGTGTCGATCTTTATAAACACCTGTTTGGTCATTGTGAATTATCGAGGAGACTATTGTTTCCAATCTAAAAGCAAGTGCCTTGGAGATGATTTTGATATCAGAAAAAAGTGTTGGATCTTACTCTGGTTTTAGAAGTCATTTAATTGCAGCTGTATTCATTTCAGCTCTTGGACAACCATTGCCCTTTATCTCTGTCACTCGCCTGAAGTTTAGAGGTGCCTACGCTGACCAGAAATATTTCATAAATTCAGCAGGGAAGCCATCCTGACCTGGAGCCTTGCCTGCTGGCATACATTCTAATGTAGTTATAGTTTATTAATGGTCAGTGGTGCATCCAAGATGTTTCTTTGTTCTTTGGTTAGTTGAGGCATATCAAGGTTATTAAGAAAGGCCTGAATATTTCCTAGTTTTAGGTTGTTTGTTGTTGAATATAGGTTCTGATAAAAGCTATCAAAGATCATTGCTGTCCTGGGGGAATTGTGTATATTTCCCATTTGAATCCTGGATTGCAGCGATAAGAAATTTTTCCTTGTTGCATTGAAGTTGATTTGCATGAAATTTGCCTGATTCGTTATTGTGTTCAAAATTTTGGTATCTGAGTTGTAGTTGTTTTTTTTTTTTTTTAATCGGATATTGTTGAATTTTATATATTGTCATTGGCTCCATAAGTGTTCATTCAGATATAATTTTGCATCAATTACAGTCTTCTCAGCTTCCCAAATCAGAGATGGGGATAAATTTGGGGAGTAATTTGTTTCCAAAAAGTTTTCCCATTCCTTCCTCATTAAAATGTCAAATTCTTGATCCTTAGTAATGAGGTGTTGAAGTGCCAAATGGGGCATGGCTTCAGGGTGGATGCTATTTGAAGGTGGAGGAACACTGATACATGATCACTGATGATGACTGGATGTATGCTGGTGTTAAATTTTTGTGCAGTGGAATTGTGTGAGAAGAAAAACTCAATTCTTGAAAAAATGTGATGCACTGCGGAGAAGAAGGTATATTCCCTCTTTGTTGGATTTTTGAGTCTCCAGCCATCACCAAGTCCAAAGTCATATATTCCTGTAGGAATATTTGTTGTGAAAAACGTTTTGGAAGAAGGCTGGATCATTGATATTGGGGGCATTTAGATTCGCAGTTGCATATGATTTATTAAAAATGGATGCCTGCATGTATTGGGCTGTTACCAGACTATTTAGTAATCTCCTATGGAGACTCCTCTTTGTCTACTATTGTAACAGAATGAAAAGATTTGGTCAAAATTTGGGTCTGTAAGGGATTTTTCTTCCCTCTAAAAATGGGTTTCTTGTATGAGGAAAATATTAGCTGTTAGCCTTCTACTGCCATCAGTATGTGTGTGTCATTAAGTGTTATAATCAGTGAGTTAAGTTGATTATGGAAGTGAATTTTGGAGTTTTGTGTTGTAAATGTGTAGATATTTGAGGGAGGCGTGTGTGGCAAAATCACAAAATATGTTATAAAATTGAACATCAAAGCCTGCAAAAGAAACTGTAGGGGAAAGACAAGGCCCAGAGGCCTTGTGGAGGAGAGAGAGACATCGATAGATGGAGAAAGAAGAAAGAAAAGCAGGGGGAGACTGACAGGAAGATTGAAGGAGTAAGGGAGGTTTTATATTAACATTTTGTGAGATTTGTTTTTTATTTTAGGTTGGTTGATTAAAAAAAAAAAAAAAAAAAAGGGCATATTTTCACTTATTGAAGCCATGGTGATGTTTTCGTGGTACTTATCTGTTCAAAAGAGCCATGAGGTTCTGGTGGCGCCCCGGAACAACAGACCATACAGCTTGTTCATAGTCAGTGCAGTCGTCTTTTCTTTCCGCCAGTGTTCTGTCAGGATTGGGTACAGCACTTTCAACCTCTCGTTTTCTTCTCTTGGTATTTGATCGTTCATCATGAAAGAGGTGCCTTTAAGTTCACATCCTTTGCTCTTAACTGGTACCGTCTGTTGGATATGCTTGAATTTAGCAATGAACAGACAGGGTATAATATTTTCTGTTAACTTGAACTGTTGACTTACTTTTAAAATTATAGACATTTGAATTTTCTCTAAGATCAAAAACCGTTAGGCTGTTCTATCTTGCTAGTAAGGTGTTGATGTGAAGACAAAATGAATGTATCATAAGGACCACGTAGATGAAGTATAGCTGAAACTAGCAATTATTTCCAATGGTGAATAAACTGGAAATTATTTGCTTAATTGATTTCATCTGTAATATGCCAGGAAATATATCCAGCCAAACATGAGGTTCTCTGGTGTAGGGTTAGGGTCAGCCTAACATCTTAAAATCGAAATTACTCTGTTATTAAACTCTTTTATTAATCACATGATTATTTTATGTAAAGACTACAGATGACGGAGGCTGCCCTTGCCCTCTCTGAACAGAAGAATGATAACATGGGAGAACTGCTGACTCGGGTAAGGGCTGAGACAGAAGAACACAAGGAGCGACATAGCAAAGAGAGGAAGAAAGAGGAAGAGGTGAGAAAAGACCTTAATCTATTTGAGTGATAACGTTTTGAGCATTTTTGCCTCTACTATAGTGATAGTGAGAGAGATAAACAGGAATGAAATGGGAAAGATAGGGGATTACATCGGTCAGATTCAAATCCAGGCCACTGCAGTTAGGACTGAGCCTTAAGGGTATGCACTCTACCAGGTGTGCCACCAAGGCACAAGTTTTAATAAGTCCCTTGGGTGGATGCAAATGTTTGCATGACTCTTTCATGTGATGTAGCAAGTCACATACTTAAGTTCATACTGAGACCATTTGTGACGATAGTAAGCATGTACTGAGACAGACCATACATTCAAGGAGCTGACTTCACTCTGTATTGGTATTGAAGAACCAACTGCTGTTTTTTAGGTGTGAGGAAAACCTGAAAGACCCCAGAAAGACAAAACACTACAACCATGTTAAGATGTCAGTTACAACAGCTCAGAGTCAAGGCCTTAAATCCAAGGACAACAATTAGCCCAAATACGAACAAGTGTACATATACTTTGTGTTGCACTACATATTTGCAGTTTAATCAGTCAATGTCTGACTTTGGTCTGTAGTTTAAGTAATAAATTATCGAGACATCAAGCTTTTTTTTCAAGCAGCGCAATGTGCAATGCTCCACAACACATCAACAGTTCAAACATACAATTTCAGAAAGCCCAGATTTAGGGGATTATTCATCAGTCTAGGCTTTTCCTTTTAGGACAGAAAAAGTAAATCTTAGAACACACAAAGGAAGAATAGACGGATCAAGATTCACTGTCACTTGATCCAAGAAACTCCACCCTAATCTTTTAGTAATTTCCCATAAGCAGCCATAGTATGCCTTCTTGCTCATAGTTTGAGTTCATCATTGCTAGACCAGTTATTCAGGATCCCTTATCTTAGCAGAGAGCGTGAGTAGATTGAAATTGCTTTATGGGGGTGGAGGAATTGAAATCAATATTGTTGTATATACAAGGTGAATGCTAAAGTGACATGAGTCAGTAACACAAATAATGAAATTGAAGAAAAGCAAAACAACATCATAGCATGAAAAATCAACACAAATGATTGACACTTGCGATATGACTGAATGAAATTTGTGCTGTCTTGTGCAGGAATATGCATGCAGAGAGGGCAAACTTCTCAGAGAGATCCAAGACCAGCATCAAACCACCGTCCAACTCCGGCTCAAAGTAAGAGAACAGTGTGTGACAATGTGAATGTCTGTTTTCTGTTTCATTATTTGACTTTGTTTGATTAGAAGAGAGAAGTTGGGGAGACAGAAGAGAGACAACAATAGTAACAATAACACAAAAAACACAAACCACAACAACAACACAAATAACAAAAGAAAACAGACAATAGCAGTATAAACAACTGAAACAATCAATAAGATAACCAAACAACAACAAAAAAAAAAAACCCAAAAACCAAATACAACAAAAGTAACAACATCAACACTAACTATAACAAGGGAGAGATTCATAGTAAGTTGTGGTAAATGTAGGCTGAACTGTTTTTTTGTTTTGTGTGTGCTAGCTGGAGGAGACGGAGCGCCGGTGCAAGTCTCAGCAGCAGCAAATCTTTGAGCTGAAGCATGAACTGACCAACAGCACAGCTGAACTCAAATTACGACTAGTACAGACAGAAGGTAACCATGCAGACACACATACACAGTCTTCTTCATAAGCAACACAATCCATATTCCTTATGTGTCACCCCTTAACAGAGCGTCTGGAAACAGAGAAACAAAGGTCTAAGCAAGCCCTGGAGGACATGGATGCTCTCCGACAGAAAGAGGTGCTTTTAATGTAAAATTTTCTTCCATAGTTTTGTCTTGGAAGCGCTGACCTTTATTATTTAACTCTTAAATAGGTTAAAGCTGATATCTGTGAACTTGGCAAGATGATCAAACCAGGAAGTTAGACCTATTAAGAAGAAAAAAATAAAGTTACAAGTCAAATTATTACCTAAACAACCTAAAAATCAGTTTAGAAGCCCGCTTAATGCTGACAATCTCCAGTCAGAGCTAAGCTAAAAAAAGTGAGAGCATCTGAAATTACACAATGATTAGCACCTAATTGTTAATTGTTGGGGTTGTCTCAACTTCTTATATTTAACTTATTGTGTGAAAAACATTGCCCAAAAGTAAAGTAATTAGTTATAGTACTAGTTACTTTTTTCAAAAAGTAACTAAGTTAGTTATTCAGTCATAGCAATATAAAAGTAACCAATTACCAGGGAAAGTAACTATTTGTTCTGCAATGTTTTTAATGTACTGTTATTTAATATGTTTAATTTATTTTTTTCCGTTAATGGAACTTTAAATTCAACAGTTTATTCAATTAAACTCAGCATTCTCAATACAAAGATAAATATAAGACGCTAAAAATTCTCATTCTGTCCAGGTGGAGCATGTGAACCACCACCTTGAAGAGAGTGAGAGAGTTCTTCAAGAACGAATCTTCAAACTGGAGGGACAGCGGATACAACTGGAAGAGGTTAGAACTCAAAATATCCATCTTTAAAAGAATGTAGCGTGGGATGTCCTGACATCCAGTTGTGTACTGCTGACAGTAATTGTAACATCTGCAGTGTTGGTTTCTATACATCACTCTAAGCTCAGCACAATATATGTCCAATTTTAACATAGATTTTAACATTGCCTCTTGGTTAAATCATTTTGGTTGAGAACCACGTTTGTTCTTGTACACTCTCCTGCGGGATCTCCTCAGGGCTCCATCCTTTCCCTACTTTTGAATCCATGCTCCAAAGTGATAGATGTAAATTGCAAATAATCTTTAATTCCTGTTATTGAGCAAACACAGCTCTGGTAGTCAAAATCAAATCAAATCAAATCAGATTTATTTGTATAGCGCCAAATCATAACAAAGTTTTATCAAGGCACTTTACATATAGAGCAGGTCTAAACCAAACTCTTTATAAAATTATTTAAAGAGACCCAACAGATCCCCTGATGAGCAAGCACTCAGCGACAGTAGCAAGGAAAATCTTCCTTTAAGAGGCAGAAACTCGGGCAGAAGCAGGCTCGGGGAGGCGGCCATCTGCCTCGACCGATTGGGTTGAGAGAGGGAGAGAGAGAGAGAGAGGCACGGGAGGGGGAAGGCAAAGTTGGGTAGAGTAGGGAGAGAATGAGAGCAGGATGAGGGGATATTCAAAACAGGTGTAGGGAGGAACATGATGCTGCATGAAGTTCATAGAAATGATGCTGTATGGAATTCATGAAGATGTGGGAGCAGCAGGCATTGCAGGAACATGGGATGGTGATGATTCATCACCTGCAGGATGAGGACAGGGAGAGAGAAGAGAGGAACTGGGAGAGACAGAGACTTCGGGAAAACATGGTTAGTAAAAGCAGTACACATGCTTAGAACTGGGAGAAACAGGGATTTCGGAGAAGCATGGTTGTTGGTATGTTGGTACATGCAAGGTGGAGGGAGGGAGGGAGAGAGAGAGAGAGAGAGAGGGAGAGGGAGAGGGAGAGGGGGAGGGGGAGAGAGAGAGAGAGAGAGAGAGAGAGAGAAAGAGAGAGGGAGAGAGGGAGAGAGGGAGAGGGAGAGAGACTCTTGGAGACTCTAGGAACCACAAGTAAACCTCCATCTAGAGAGTGGATTGGCCTACTAGGATAGTAAGGAACTATGAGCTCTCTGAGATATGCTGGAGCTTGGCCAGTAAGAGCTTTATATGTTAGGAGAAGGATTTTAAATTCTATTATGAATTTTACCGGCAGCCAATGAAGAGCAGCTAACACAGGAGAGATGTGATCCCTTTTTCTAGTTCCTGTTAATATTCGTGCAGCAGCGTTCTGAATCAACTGAAGGCCTTTCAGAGATTTGTTTGGACATCCAGATAATGAGTTACAGTAGTCCAGCGTAGAAGTTACGAATGCATGGACTAATTTTTCTGCATCCTCTTGAGAGAGGATGTTTCAGATTTTCCTAATGTTTCTCAGGTGGAAGAAAGCTGCCCTACTGACTTGTTTTATGTGAGGGACCAAGGACATGTCCTGGTCAAAAGTTACTCCAAGGTTTCTTACAGTGGAGCTGGAAGCCAAAGTAATGCCATCCAGACTGATTAGATGATTAGATAGGGTTTCTCTAAGGTGCTTAGGGCCGAGTACAATAACTTCAGTTTTGTCAGAATTTAGAAGTAAAAAATTATGGGTCATCCAGACTTTCATGTCTTCAAGACATATCTGCAGTCTGACTATCTGACTAACTTCATTTGGCTTTATTGATAAATACAGCTGAGTGTCGTCTGCATAACAGTGGAAATTGATGCTGTGTTTCCTGATAATGTTGCCTAAAGGAAGCAGATAAAGGAGGATTAAGGATAAGGATAAAGAGGATTGGTCTAAGTACCAAACCCTGTGGGACTCCATAACTGGCTATAGTGCATGAGCAGGAGCTATTGTTAACATGAACAAACTGATATCTATCTGATAAATAGGATTGGAACCGCCTTAGTGCAGTTCCTTTAATGCCAATTTCATGTTCCAGTCTCTGTAATAAAATATTATGATCAATGGTGTCAAATGCAGCTCTGAGATCTAAAAGGAGAAGTATGTAGGCTGATCCATTGTCTGAAGCCATTAGAATATCATTGGAGACTTTAACCAGCGCTGTTTCTGTGCCGTGATGGGCTCTAAATCCTGACTGAAACTCTTCAAACAAACTGTTGCTATGCAGATGCTCATGTAATTGGTTTGCTACTGCTTTTTCAATGACTTTAGAAATTAACGGAAGGTTCGATATGGGTCTGTAATTGGCCAAAACATCAGGATCAAGATTTGGCTTTTTAAGCTGGGGTTTGATGACTGCAGTCTTAAGAGTCTGAGGTACATAACCCAAAGATAACTTCGAATTAATCAGATATAAAATGAACGCCTCAATTAAGTAGAAAATGTCTTTAAAGAGGCTAGTCGGTACTGGGTCTAATAGACAGGCTGATGTCTAGATGATGAGACTATAGAAGCTAGCTCTGAGAGTTTCAGATTCAGAGATTCACACTGGAATCCTAGCAGCCTCTGCTATGATGTTGATTAGCTTCTGTCACAGGGGAGGGATTCCCTCCTTAGTTGTGAGATTAACAGGTATATGAGCTTTTTCTGTCAGCCAGTAGCTTTGGAGACTAAATAAAATTCAGCCTGTTAACAGCTCCAGATGTAGAAAAACATGATCTCATCTTCTCCTGTTGCTCACTCTGATGGTTTGTGTAACATAAATTGTATTACATTTATTCCAATACTTGCTGATTTTATTCACTATTGTATTCTTTTTGTCTTTACTGTGATTGACTGCTTTCTACAAAAACTTTACTAACTTTACACAAAACTCTGTGATCACTTTGACATGAGTTTATTTCTCTGCCATTCATCCTCCAAGTGGTAACCCACCATGGCGTCACCCATTGGTTTGTGAGCTTCCATTTTAAAGCTTCTAGTTAGTAATCGTCATATTTTTTTAATATGGAAGAAAGCATATTCAGAGAGGAAGGTGGAGTTAAGGAGGAAGAGGAGTGAATCTGACCTCATTTGCACTCTATCCTTGTTGTCAGGCGAGTTGCCATCACTTTCTTGCTATGACGTGACCACAATTTTCCTCTAAATGGGTCCATCATTCGAAAATGAAATAGAAATTGTATTGTATTGAACAGTGACAACCAGTGGACTCGTCCCTGATGGTAATTTATCGAATGCAGGCTTAAGGCTATGTTGCATTGACTTCCCCTCTCAGCCCTGGTGTACATACAGTACATCGTATACAGTCTATCCATCTGCTCCATTTAAGCAAAACACAACTTCCACTTTCAGATTAAAATGCATATAGTGAAGTAGTGAGGAGATGAATGAGGGGATAGCCGGGCAGTGGAAGGAACACTTTGAGGAACTCCTGAACCCGACGTACCCACCCTCTGGAGCAGAGACAGAGCTGGAGGATGAAGGGGGGTCATCTGCAATTTCCCTGAGGGAAGTCACTGAGGTAGTCAAACAACTCCACAGTGGCAAAGCCCCAGGAATTGACGAGATCCGTCCTGAAATGTTGAAGGCTCTGGGTGTTGAGGGGCTGTCATGGATGACACGCCTCTTCAACATTGTGTGGGGGTCGGGGGCAGTGCCGAAGGAGTGGCAGACTGGGGTGGTGGTCCCACTTTTTAAAAAAGGGGATCAGAGAGTGTGTGCCAACTATAAAAGCATCACACTACTCAGCCTTCCTGGGAAAGTTTACTCCAAGGTGCTGGAAAGGAGGGTAAGGCAGATTGTCAAACCTCTGATTGAAGAGGGACAATTGCGGCTGATTGCGGGTTCCGTCCTGGTCGTGGAACAATGGACCAGCTCTTCACCCTTGCGAGGATTCTGGAGGGAGCCTGGGAGTATGCCCAGTTGGTCTGCATGTGCTTTGTGGACCTGGAGAAGGCGTACGATTGGGGCCCCTGGGAGTTTTTGTGGGGGGTGCTGTGGGAGTATGGGGTGAGGGGGTCACTTTTAAGGGCCATCCAATCTCTGTATGCCCAAAGTAAGAGCTGTGTGCGGGTATTCGGCAGTAAGTCGGGCTTGTTCCAAGTGAGGGTTGGCCTCCATCAGGGCTGTGCCATGTCACCGATCCTGTTCGTAATTTTCATGGACAGGATTTTTAGGCGCAGTCGGGGAGGAGAGGGGTGGCAGGTCGGGGGGCTCAGGATCGCATCGCTGCTTTTTGCGGACGATGTGGTACTGTTGGCACCATCGGTCTATGACTTCCAGCTCTCACTAGACAGGTTTGCAGCTGAATGTGAAGCGGCTGGGATGAGAATCAGCACCTCCAAACCAGAGGCCATGGTTCTCAGCAGGAAACCGATGGACTGTCTTGTCCAGGTTGGGAATGAATCTCTACCCCAAGTGAAGGAGTTCAAGTACCTCGGGGTCTTGTTCACGAGTGGGGGGACCTTGGAGCGTGAGATTGTCCGGAGAATCGGAGCAGCGGGAACGGTATTGCAGTTGCTGTATCGCACCGCTGTAACGAAAAGAGAGCTGAGCCGGAAAGCGAAGCTCTCAATCTTCAGGTCAGTCTTTGTTCCTACCCTCACCTATGGTCATGAGAACTGGAACATGACCGAAAGAACAAGATCGCGGGTACAAGCGACCGAAATGAGCTTTCTCAGAAGGGTAGCTGGCTTCTCCTTTAGAGATAGGGTGAGAAGCTCAGAGTAGAGCTGCTGCTCCTTTGCATTGAGAGGAGCCAGTTGAGGTGGTTCGGGCATCTGGTTAGGATGCCTCCTGGGCACCTCCCTTGGGAGGTGTTCCAAGCACGTCCAGCTGGGAGGAGGTCCCGAGGACCAGGTGGAGAAATTATATCACCACTCTGGCCTGGGAATGCCTCGGGATCCCCCAGTCAGAGCTAGTCGATGTGGCCGGGGAAAGGAAAGTCTCGGGCTCCCTGCTGAAGTTGCTACCCCCGCGACCCGACCTCAGATAAGTGGCTGAAGATGGATGGATGGATGGATAGTGAAGTAGTGAGGCTGCTATAACTGATAGTGTGAGGTTTTTTCTTTTTTTCAAACAGTGAGATTGAGGAGATGTTTCTTTACCTTGACATGTTTCGACTAATTCTTCAGTCTTCTTCAGAAGCGTCATCTGACATGCGTTGTGACGTGTCTTTATAAGCTGGTGTTTCCTTGAAGCCCACTGATGGTCTCTGGAGAAGAGAATCCCAGGTGTGGGACAGCATGAATGCCCCCTCATCCCAGTTGATGGTGTCCCTGACCCGCCTCCTGATCTCTATGGCCTCCTTGATGCAACGTTTGAGTTTGTTACTTTCTGCTCCGATGACCTTTGCATTATCACAGTCCATTTCGATCTTGTCAGTCATCCTGTTTCCTTTTCACATTCTTTTTTGTGTTCTGTTTTCCTTGTGTTAAAGCTTCTCCCTGTTTCACCTATATATGTTTTTTGGCATGTCTTGCATGGTATTTCGTAAAAGCCCTATTAAAACCTCTTTTAGAGGCTAAAAAATAACACAGGACACGTACAACCACCTGATACCAACAGCAAGCATCATCTTCTGGATCTACAGCACACCCAAGATACACAAAAAGGACACACCACTACGCCCCATAGAAGACAGTATAGGCTCAGTCACTTACAACTTATCAAAATCACTGGTTGACATCATCAAACCTATCCTTGGACTCACAGAACAACACTGTAAGAACTCAAAACAACTGGCGTAAGAACTCAACACAGTGGCGAGGTTAGCCCTTTTTTTTCAAGCCCATCCAAAACTTGCCTGAGCCCATCCTATCGTATAGTCCTCAAATCGTATATCATTTTTTCGCAAACCTATTTTGTTTGGAGATGGGGAAATGGTAAAAGGTTGAAATGGGCCAGTAAAATCAAGCACAACCTGCATTTATCTCTTTTCTCTGATTGGTGAGTGGGCGCCTCCTTTTTTACAAAACAAAGCATGCAGCCCGAGAGCACTGAACTGTAGAGGCAGGGCAGATAACCTGCGGTGCAGCAGTGTCTTGGAACACTAATGACCAGGTAAAGCTTCATTTTAAGATCTTGACATAATCTGTCAGATGTCTATTAAAAGGCAGTTGACCACAAGACGATTTTATCAATGCCTCTTCTTACGTTTAAATTTGCATGGCTTGTAATGATACGTATCATGATAAACTAGGTCGCTAGGAGCTAGTGCTAGCTATTCAATTGCTAAGAGTTAAATTGTTACCCAGCGGCAAGATATTAAGATATGAAATGTCACTGTATGAAGCTGTCTTACGCCAAGTTAGAAAGTCTAACGTAAGTGAAGTTGTCCGGGTTACTGTCAGTGTTGCCAGATCTTGCAAGAAAAACAAGCAACCAGCTCTAATGAAACAAGCCCAAAAAAAGCGACTCGACTTCTCAAAAAAAAAACCCAAAAAAAACAAACCCAACCAGTGACCTAAACACTGTGTAAGAGAGAGGCAGTTTGATAACAGTATATATATAGTTTGCTAGAAAACAATAAATATCTTTCATCTATTACAAGGGAATACTGGGCACCTCCACAATAACTCATCAGGCCTTTGAACATGCATGGGTCCATTGCACCATTACTCTGGTTACTGGTTTTAGCATTTTGACTTTTTTATTAGTCGAGGTTAATCTAGTTAGTTCACCCAGATGATCGACAGCTCTGACTGATGTGTGACAGGCTGTAAGTGACTATCTTCAGCTCACTTGTTTGCCTTGGCTAATTTTGTTTTAAGACAGTCATGTCCGTAAGCCTCACAGATGAAAAAGCTGTGGAGTTGTTTTTTTTTGTTTTTGTTTTGTTTGCTGTTGTTGTTGGTGTTTTGGGTTTTTTGTTGTTGTTGTTTTGCGCTTTTCAGTGCCGGCGGGGTCCCGGTGCATGATTTGTGGACAGATCCTTTAAGGAAAAAGGACAAACTTTAGCTTTAGTGTAGTTGTGGAGAGCTGGGAGAGAATCAGGAGGGGTTCATACACGGAGCAATGCAAGCCCAAAATAAGCAACCACACTTTAAATAACAAGCCCAAAAAACCCGCAACCCGCGACTGACGATATTTGCAAGCGACTTTTCAGAACAACAAGCCCAAAGTCGCTTATAATAAGTGGACCTGGCAACACTGGTTACTGTACTGTTACTGCCGAAACACAGATGTTTTTTTATGTGAAAGAAGAAGTAGAAGAAAATGAAACGTTTTTTTAATGATTGTAATTAAAGTCGCAATGTGACTGTACTTTTCAATGTGTTATATAGTTAGGGCATATAGTGTCAGGTTTGATATTTTTTTCAATTTTTCAGTGTTTTCAATTTCAATCTCCATGCCAACGGGAGAGTAGAGATGACAAAGATATCAAATCTGACGCTATATGGTCTAACCAGATAACACATTGAAAAGTACACACATAACGACATTAATAACAGTTTCATCTTATTCTTCTTCTTGTATCTACTGTAGGATACAATCTTAAACACTATATATGCTTTTATGAGAAATCTTAGCCTTTTATAAGAAATGTAAAAACTGGATTAAATTCAGTAGCCTCATAATTCCTTGTCAAGAGTAGATGTCAGCTGCCCTCCTGGGGGCTGAGCCCCCCCAAAGGTCAGATCCTAGAATTGCCCCTGAGTCAACAACATAAAAATAGGAACACAATTCATCTCACATTACGTTATATCATTATTCACAAAAACTCCCGTTGATGTCACATTACAGATCGTACAGGAACGCCTCAGGAACGACAGGACACTCAAAAAACGCACAAACCTCACAGCCAAATACATATCCGGACTTCTACATTTCGTTGCCAAATCCACTTACTTTCAATTCAGAAACACAATCTACAGACAGAAATAAGGTTTTGCCATGGGCGACCCACTATCTGCTGTAATGAGCAGTTTTTTTATGGAAGACCTGGAAGAAAAACCCATACACAAATCACTTGCACATTGCAAACCCACCATCTGGAAAAGATATGTTGACGTCATTCTTCAGAAAATCAAATCAGGACACAAACAAGAACTCACGGACCACCTGTACACCGTGGACACCACTGGAAACATCAAATTCACGCACAGAGAGGAAACAAACAGAACCATAAACTTTCTGGACATGAAAATACACCACAAAGACGACGGCAGCATAAAAATCACATTATACAGGAAACCCAAACACACAGATCAATACCTACTCTGGACATCGGAGCACCTCACAGCACACAAACTATCTGTTGTCAGAACACTCTACGAACGGGCCAACATCATCACCGAGGAAGAGGACAGACAGGAGGAGGACAAACACATCCAACACGCACTCACACACTGCCAGTATCCAAGATGGGCCATAAACAAAGGAAAACAGCAAGTCAAATACAAAGAGAACAAACAAAAACCAAAGAAAACAAAACCCATACAAAAAACCGAAGATGACGTCAAGAACACAGTAACCATACCTTACATACGAGGAATAACTGAACGCATACAAAGGGCAATGAAAAAACTCAGAATAAACGCATCCGTCAAACCACACACAAAACTCCGACAACTTTTAGTGCATTTGAAAGACAGACAAACACTGCAATGTAATTTACGAAATACCATGCAAGAGATAAAAAACATATATATACCTATATATACACCTATATATAGGTGAAACAGGTAGATGCTTTAACACAAGGAAAACGGAACACAGAAAAAAGAATGTGAAAAGGAAACAGCAGGACGACTCACAAGATCGAAAAAAGAAAAAGCAGAACAGGAAAATCTAAAATCAGCCATATCAGACCACTGTAGGACAAACAACCACATCATGGACTGGGATAACGCAAAGGTCATCGGAGCAGAAAGTAACAAACTCAAACTTTGGATCAAGGAGGCCATAGAGATCAGAAGACGGGCCAGGGGCACCATCAACTGATTCTCTCCTCCAGAGACCATCGGACGGCAGGGGGCGTGGCCGGCCTGGCAGATCTGTCAGATTGCTAGGCACGCCTTCAAGGAAACACCAGCTGATAAAGACACGTCACGACGCACGTCAGATGACGCTTTTGAAGAAGACTGAAGAATTAGTCCAAACATGTCAAGGTAAAGAAACGTCTCATCAATCTCACTGTCTGAAAAAAAGAAAAAAACCTCACACTATTGAAACTTGAGTAGACAGTATGAACATAAACGAACTGCTATAACTGATGTATGTACCCTCAAATATGTATTTACATGATCAGGTTAGAGTGGCTTCAGAGATACAATGTGGAGACATCAAAAGCTTTGATAGGCCAGCTTTGGCTGCTTGTATATTTTTTCTTCATGTATGAATGTGTTGGGATTGTTGACAAGACAATATTAGAGAAGTAGGCAAAAGACTGCAAATGCTTCAAATTTCTAGCAACTCCCTGTGATTGTTGCACTCTGTCACAGTGAATAAAAGAATATCACACGTTACTTTGTGATATCTAATTACAGCAAGATATGTCTTAATACTGTACAATGTACCTGCACTGTGTTGCTGTGCTTCTATGAACAGGTGAAATTATTTACTGAAATATAAAGCAATTCCCTTATCATAACAGAGCAGTAGCTTCTAAGCTGCAGTGCCAAAGTGACTTCCATCTTTACAAAAGTGTACTACAAGCAGTTCAGGTTCAATTCCAAAGACTGGGTGAAATTTGGGAAATGATTACTTTCCATAACTGTATTTTTCCAAGGAGTTCAGTTATTCAAATCTTCGAATTGCCCTTAGATTGCAAACTGGGGATTTCCCACCTCCAAGGTTAACTGGAAAAAGCTTTTTTTTTTTTCAGTTTGTTGACAAAGTTAGATAAATGCATATACATCTGTGCTGAATCCAGTGTCGTGAAAATGTACTGTGTAACTGCTGTAGGAGCTGAGTAAAGCGAAAGCAGCATGTGTGACAGAGAGGTCCCAGGCAGAGGAAGAACTGGGAAGAGTGAGAGCTCAAGCACGTCTGGAAGTGGTGGGTGATATAACTCAAAAACTAACACTAAAATCAACCCCCTGATCTTTTAAAAGGATAATGTTGTTGGCTTCCTGAGCTTTTCTGTAGCTGCACCATCAGACATATGCAGTAATATACCAATGCTGTCTCACTATAAAAACTCTATTCCGACACCAAAACTATACTTGTGTGACAAAGACCAACATCAGAATAGTCTTGATGTTTTTTTTTTATGTGATAACCAACATACAAGACTTATTGCTGCTGATACTGAGACTACTTTATGTAAGTTCAGTGTCCAAATTTTTCTTTGTTTTGTTCACCCAGGTACAACCAATGTACCCAGCATAGTATTTTATTTAGAAGTTGCGTGTGCTGCCTGTTTTCTTCATTCTTAAATTGCCTTACTATGAGTACTATAATTCAGATTTTCATCAGAATAGCTTTCCTTGAGCATACACCACTTTTCTCCCTAAGTTTCTCCATCAACTCCTTTGATTGCTTGTTCCCTCTGAGCAGCAGGAGCACATGTCATCCATGGAGGAGAAGGCTCGCTCTGCACGCTCCTCACTGCAGGAGGTCCAGCTCCAATGCTCCCAACAGAGGCAGACTATCTATGAGCTGCAGTCCAAGACCAGCCAGCAGAGCGCTGAGATGGATGGACTGCGCCGCAGGATAGAGGAGCTCCAGCAGGTGGGGCCTCACCTGATATCACACAATGTGTGCCTGTAACATTATATATTATACTCAGATGTGACTCCTGAGTTGGTGTAGTAGTGTTGTTGTACTAGTTATATGCAAACCAATATGAAATATCTGATCTGTGTAGTCAGTCACTTCAGGAAATATCTGATTTATTCTAAAATGTGGCTTTTCCACTGAAGTCCCAGTTCAGTGGTAGAACTGTCACCTCACAGATATTATCTCTTGAAGTCAACCAGAGGTCAAATTTGAACGTTGACGTGGTGGAACTATTTTTAGATTTCATTTGACTTACACTTTCTGAGGATAGCCTGTCCAATAACAATAAACTAAAAATTCTTGTTACTGCAGATTTGCCTCATCAGGTCAGATTTCAAATGAGAGAAAAAAGTAGAAAACTAGACGGAAACTAGACTAATGCTTCACAGATGAGAACAGTCAGTTGTCACAGCCAATGAGTCTACAGTGGTCTCAGCAGGGAGGTACTTTTTGTAAGATACCATTCTCCTGCTTCGATTTCTCTAGTCTTCATTTCAAAAAATGACAGTAATGACAGTCTGTGAACATGATTCCAGCAGCCATGACAAAGCTCGAATGGTACGTGGCTGTTACAAATTTTGAGGAGCAAAACACAGGGGAAATAGTTTAATGTACAGAGCCTATGCTGCTGATTTTCCAATTTTAGGTCACTGGTCACTAAGTGGTATTGATAAAGAATGGATGGATGGATTGATCTCTTTTCGTATTTCATTAGACTTGTACTGTACAGTATCAAAGAAACAGATCATTTCTATCACAATTCTATGCTGTTTGTATTGGTAATTAAAGCAGGAGAATTTTGACTGATAGAAAGTCAAGTGATGGATTTTGAAACTAATTTCCAACAATTTACAAATGTATGATTTGTAAAACACGAATTACCAAATGTCCAAGTTCTACCTTATCTGTTGGCCACGCTGTAGATGAAGCTCAACTGCCTTGTGGCCACAGAGGTTTAAGAGATGGTGTATTGTTGCAGGAGCTGCTGGGTAAGGACCAGGAGAAAGTGGCAGAAGTAAGCAGGGTCAGGGTGGAGTTTCTGGAGCAGATTGGACATTTACAGGCAGAAAGGACGGCACAGACAGGACTCAAAGAGAAGATCAATGCTCTGGAAAGAGAGCTTAAAGGTAAAGGTTTTATTTATTCTTATTTTTTTTACAAAAAAAAAAAGGAAAAAGAAGAAGCAAAACCCCCAATAGTAACAAAACATCATTAGTTGCCTTATTTGCCTCTGATGGCATCATTTGTTAAATTTAGTTTGTCTACAGAAATGTTGTAATTCATGAGATCTGAACACCAAAGTAGATATCGATGTGCATGTGTATCTATTAATGATATGTTTACAGTAATATTATATATTTATAGTATTATGTCATTTGTGTGTTGGTCCCTTTAATCCTATCTATGTAATTCCTCACATTAAGAAATCATTTAGTTTATTGAAATTTAAATCACTGGAGTGAATTCAATAACAACTTTTGTTTGTAAATTCAGTCATGCAAATTAAATGTAAATTTTCCTGCATGGACTGATTGTGATGATAAGCACCTCTCCATCTGTGTGCGTTCTATGATTTTCCAGTTGCCAGTTTGTGGTCACTAGGCTTGACTGTAAGATCTACCTCTGCTTTCTATCTTGGACAGTTGAAAGATATTTTGACACTTCATAATCCCTGTCTTGGTGTAATAACTTGGGACACTCTGATTGACTTTAGCCACGAAACAGGCCAGTGTACGTTTAAGAGGGTTAATTTTTTTTCCTCATCACCAACCCAGCTCTTGGGTGGCTGGTGCTGAGCTGGGCTGGGCTTCTAGTGTTTAAAAGGCATGTCTTTTGCTTCCCTGCAGCACTGACCAGTAACCACAGAGAGGCGCTACTTGACAAGGAGAGTGAGATGCTTTCCATGCTCGAAAAGCTGCGCCATAAAGAGGCAGAAATCTTGAGGATGAGGGAAGATGCAGCCAACAGAGCCAGCTACCTGCAGAGTGCTATCCTCACCTATGTTCAGGGCTCACCGCTGGGACACTACGACATCCTCAAGAAATGACCCAGAGAGCTCAGCACTATAGCCCAACCCTAGGATCATACACTGGTTAGGAGAGTGTGCAGAGTTAAACAATCATGACTATGACAGTTTGGGAGACATTTGGGAGCTAATTGTTGCCCTGTGCTATGACTATAGCAGACTATGAGAAAGACAAAATGTTCTCCTTCAGTCCAAAAACCAAGGTTTTATAACCTTTTAAAACTGTTGGAACCACACTCTGCTCCTACTCCAAATCACTGCACTTCCTCAGTACTTTTCAACACTTTGATTTCATGATAGGTCTGCTGTTGCGATTATTGATGATTGTTTCCATTATTGGACAAACAGTCTTATGTCACTTGCCTACATCTAAAGTTACATTGAATTTTGTTCAAGTGTGCAGCTCTCTCAGCTTGTCTGTCAATTTATCTATCCATTCATCCAGTCCTACACTTTAACTACAACTCAGTTATGAGCTTACCTACAACTATGCAGAAGCACTGTGATGCTGGCTGTGCTCTAAGCTTGCATGGCTCATGTTCATATTATACCACTATACCATATTAGACCATGTTCTCCATTAGTTGTGATAAGCTTAGTTTGCTTAAATGTTGTAGGAGTGCTCGCAGCGTACAGCTGATGCTGATGGGAAATTTTGCAGGTATCTGGTCATAAAACAAAGTATTTAGCGAAGTGTTATTTTTAAAAAGTCATAGGATCACTGAAGATGAAGTAGTCTTGAGGGGTTGCAGATGTGTGGTGCAGGGTTCATGTAAGTCAATCAAACAATCTTTTCAGAATTGCTTGTTAAAACAAATAGCTAATCAGCCAATCACATGGTCACAACTCAATGCATTTAGGCATGTAGAAATGGTCAGAGAGAGGAGAATGGGCAGACTGGTTCGAGATGATAGAAAGGCAACAGTAACTCAAAAACCTACTCGTTAGAACCAAGGAATGCAGAATACCATCTCTGTACACACAAGACGTTGAACCTTGAAGAAGATGGGCTACAGCAGCAGAAGACCATACCAGGTGCCACTCCTGTCAGCTAAGAACAGGAAAGTGAGGCTACAATTTGCACAGGCTCACCAAAATTGGACAATAGAAGATTGGAAAAATGTTGCCTGGTCTGACGAGTCTCGATTTCAGCTGCAACATTCAGATGGTAGGGTCAGAATTTGGCGTAAACATGATACAAGGCAGGATGGATCCATGCTTTCAACGGTTCAGGCTGGTGGTGGTGGTGTAATGGTGTGGGGGATATTTTTTTTGGCACACTTTGGGCCCCTTAGTACCAACTGAGCATCGTTTAAACGCCGCAGTCTACCTGAGTATTGTTGCTGACCATGTCCATCCCTTTATGACCACAGTGTACCCATCTTCTGATGGATACTTCCAGCAGGAAAATGCACCATGTCACAAAGCTCATATCATCTCAAACTGGTTTCTGGAACATGACAATGAGTTCACTGTACTCCAATGGCCTCCACAGTCACCAGATCTCAATCCAGTAGAGCACCTTTGGGATGTGGTAGAACGGGAGATTCGGATCATACATGTGCAGCCCTCAAATCTGCAGCAACTGCATGATGCTATCATGTCAATATGGACCAAAATCTCTGAGGAATGTTCCCAACACCTCATTGAATGTATGCCACAAAGAATTAAGGCAGTTCTGAAGGCAAAAGGGGGTCCAACCTTTTACCAGCAAGGTGTACCTAATAAAGTGGCCAGTGAGTGTAGGAGAATGATAAAGCAATAAGTGTGAATTTAAGATACTTTCAATAAATATTTTATGATTTGAAATAAAACTAAATTCACATCCCTTTCTTCATGTTTTATGTGTTAAGTTCATAGCCCATAAAATATGCACTCTCACTTCTTTAGCTCCCCTCGTTAACTGAGGTGGGCTGCAATTCAAATCGATTGTAAGTGATTAAATGTATCTATTCTCGGTGTCCATATCCATTCTGCTGAGCCCTTTCTTTATGTCCTCCAGTCTCAATCAATTAAATGCAGCATTGCATTGTGATAAAGTTTACATGAAATTTGGTTCAAAGATGCCTTTCCTTTAATAACTGACACTGCTGTTTTATATCTTGATGTTTTCAGATATGTTATGGATATTTTATTTGTGTTTAAGTGTGTTTGTACCATTTTGCTTTGTTTTTGATGACATATCTTTTTCTATCAGTAAATTTAATTTCTAAAAAAATGCCTTGTGATCTGAATGATAAGGTGATTTGTATTATTCCACATCACAGAGCACAGTGTTCAGAGTGAGATGTGATTTTGGGGTGGGGATGTATGAGGTCACTGGGTCTTGAAACTGCAACCAAAGAGTGTTATCTTTCAAGATAGCTCCCACCATAGACATACATACGTAGACGCCGCACTGAGCGCTGAGCTGTACGTCAACGTCGCCGCCATATTGGATGTGGCAAGCATCGGCGCAGAGAAGATGCCTCATTCCTGTGCTGCGTGGAATTGTAACAAACGTTGTACACCCCAAACCAAATCTGAGGGAATTACCTTTGATAGTATTTGGCCCATAGACTGCATTATTTGGCCATTTTAACATTGTTTTGAGCAGTTTTTGGGAAGTTACAAAAAAAAAGTAATTAGTTACTTATTACTAGTTACTTCTGTAAATTGTAATGAGATTACTTTACTAGTTACTGCATTTGGAAAGTAACTTCACTACTTATTACTTTACTTTTCCGTTTCTGAATTTACTGTGTAGATACATGGAAAAACATCATAGCCCTATCATCACTTAGTGTTTATTGTATAAATGTATACAAAATGGCTTATAAGCATATAAACGTTCCAACACTTGAAAAAAGCTTTGCCTGTTTAGGCGGGGTCGGCTGCTCCTCGACTCCTTCAGATGACAGGCGAGCAGGATCTTTCGCCACAAGTTTCGTGTGTTGTCATGCTGGGCTGACAAATGCTTGGACAGTTTGTTCATTGATTTGGCAGCAGTTGAAAGACACCAGTCGCCTGGGCATAGAGTGCATTTCACGCGAATATTTTGTCCTTTCGAAGCTATAAACTGAAAGTAATGAGAATATCGCCACTGCCCTAAACCCCCCTGTCTCCGTCTCTGTCTCCATTATCTCTCTCCTTCGCACTAGCGGCAACGTCACTCGACTCAAATCGATCTCTATGGCAACGCGCTCAGGCAAGTAGCACGCACACAGGCAGCTCTCCACACAGGCAAACACGGCTTGGGTAATGCAGGAAAGCGCGTTCCTATAGTCTAATAAAGTAGTGTAGTTACCGATATTTTTATTGTAATCCGTTACTTTACTTCGTTACCCCAAAAAAAGTAATATCGTTACTGTAATCCGTTACTTTGTAACTCGTTACCCCCAACACTGGTTTTGAGAGCATAATTTGCCGATGTTGTGGAAAACACTATATATTCCATTCATTCATTCATTCATTCTTTCCATTCATTTATTTTTATTTATTCTGCTAACAGTAGTATATATTCTCATCGAAATATATACATTTTGATGAAAATTTGAAAGCCTACAAATCCATAGTAGGAAAGAAACATTTTAGTAAGAGTGTTGTTAATTGCTTGGCTAACTTTTGTCATACTACATGTTTCCCAAAGATAGCAACAGGAGGAAACAGTGGGAAGTAGCTCTCCGGAGGGATGGGTTCAATGCAAGCTCGTGTGTGTGTGTGTATATAGTGTTCATAACTGTATGTATAGTGTGTGTATAGTGTACATACAGAGGCGGTATGGCCATCGGGAGTACCGGGAGTTTTCCCGGTGGGCCGGTACTGCTGGAGGAAAAAAAAAAGACTTTTGGCGCAGTTGGGTTGGCATTCGCCGCCATCATCCGCCACCCCGGCCCATGAGTAGGCCAGTCAGGTACTAAATTCCTGGGTCGCTTTTTTGCCCAGACCGCCACTGTGTACATAGCCTGTGTATTGTGTGTGTATAGTGTACATAGCCTGTGTATTGTGTGTGTATAGTGTACATAGCCTGTTTATTGTGTGTGTGTGTGTGTGTGTGTGTATAGTGTACATTGCCTGTGCATTGTGTGTGTGTGTGTGTGTATAGTGTACATAGCCTGTGTATTGTGTGTGAAAAATGACTATCATTTGTTTACTGAAAAATGGCTAAAACAGGCATATGTAATTTCTAACCCGAAAAATTGTAACATTTTGTAATTTGTTGTCTGAAAAATGGCAAAAATATGTAATTGTCTTGCCTGGAAAAATGGCTAAAATGTGTTATTTTGTTGCCTGGAAAATAGACCAAAAATAAATAAATAAAAGTGAGAAGATGTGTTTCTTTATTGATCACACACACATATATAGGCTACTTATTGGAATAGGAATCGAGTGTGGCTTAAGAATAAAGTTCTTGTTTTAGTCATCTGAGAAGATTAAATACATTGTTTTTGGTCCCTAACTGTTTGTCAAGTATAGTAGTGCATGTGTGAATGAATAGATGAGAGGCATTAACGTAAATTTCTTTTTAGGAAGGCGCTTTATGAAATGAAGTCCATCTACTTGTATTCGTTTACAGCGCAGCCTTGCCACATCTAATATGGCAGCGACACTGACGTATCACAGCAGCGGTTCACCCGCTCCATGCGGCGTCTACGTATATATGTCTATGGTTCCCACAACTTACCCTCTGACACCCTTATGTACCCATCGTTTTATGTGCTGCAGATTTGAAGCCTTGAGTTTGTGATTTAGCCGTCAGTATCTATTTTCTTTTCCCACTAGAAGAAAGCATATTTAGAAGAGAAGGTAAAGCTGGGCAGGAGTAGGAGTGGTTCTTACCTGTCACATTTTAATGCATACCCTGCTTTATGGCTTTATTTCACTTTATGGTGAAAATCACAGATAAATCGTAGTTTTTCCAGTCTATGTGCCAAATATTTTAGATTTTAGATTCATCCTAAGTCTATAGTCTTCATAAATAAATATGTTGAGTCAGCCAGCGTTATGTGAGTCAACGTTTTTACTTTATACATAAAAATTATGAGACGAGATTGTTTTGGCCCTGATGTTATGGTTATTTATTGGCACAACACGTAAAGTAATAGAATAAATGAGTCAAAGTACTAACAAGGGTGGTAAGCGAAGGCGGAAGGAGACGAAGTGAAACCTCCCAGGTTTCTTGCGTACCTGCTCTGTCCCTTTAAAAATATTCGATACTTTCCGGACTTGCTCGGCATTGTTCGTCGTTGTCCTCTTTCACTGCGGCTCCATCGCCGTGCAGATTGGCCCGCTGCTCTCATCCGAGACCTCAACGCAGACCGTTGGATCAAAATTAACCACCATCGCCGGGTCCTCGGAAGACTCCAGCTCGAGCACAAATGCAGGCGATCAAATGTGTTGTGGTCGGTGACGGGTGAGAGCATGAACACGCAGAGCACGGGCACATTTTCTCATGTGTGATTTAGTGATGCCTCCGCGGACGGATGGATGATGGGAGGATGCTATGTAGGAAATGGGAGCTGGGGCTCACCGATCCGTCGGTCGCCCCGGTTTTCCCTGATGTTCGACAGTTTCCACAATGATGTGCTATTCAGTGCATTTAGTATGTTCTCATCGTTTTTTGTTTTGTTTTGTTTTTTTTAATAATGGGAGCGGTGCGCCTCAGTATGTTATGCAGGAACACCTACACGCCTCACACTGCTCACACTGCTCGCAGGCCACTGGGGGCAGGCTGAAGTGCTGATGCACGCTGAGGAATTTGTGGCCCTGTCAGTAACAAACAGGCCCCGCTGCCCTAATTCCTCTCTGCCAGCCTTTTACTCCTGCATCTACAGCCCATTAAGCTCCATGCACTGACATTTGTAGGTGGATTTTTCATATCGATGTGAAAAATTACAATATAGTTGCGAGTTGCAGATTTAAACCAGTAAAATGTCCTCTTATATTTATGTAGCGTCTTAGAAAAAAAAAAAGAAAGAAGAACAGACCTCAGGTGGAAGTCACATTTATATGATCCACTAAAAATGTTGAAACCTATTTTGATTTATGTTTTAATGATGATCAGTCTCAGATATCTGGGAAAAGCTTGTGATCATAATCCTACAATGAAAAAGAAACAATGATACTGTTTTTCACTTATGTGCTGAAAAAGAACACCAAAAATCTATAAAGCTTTTGCATCAACATTCTGTTAAAATTGCTCTTGAAACTCAGTTTACTGGTCATGGCCAGTAACAGCTTCTCAGCTTAGAAGTATAACCCTAACAGTTTCACAGCACTGTGCCATGTCAGTCTTGGAAATAGCATGTTCAGTAGAGAAAGGTGGTGTAGTTTATAAAACTGATAGGTCAGACTAAATATGAAGGTAATTTTTTATTTGCATCATTTGTACAAATGCCCGTTTCTATTGCCAGTTTATACTATAAACTTTCATAGGACAGGCTGCATGGACATCGTCCTTTGACTAACTGATTGTTTGGGACAAATCTCAGCTGCTTCAGTTTCAAGGCCCTGCTATTGGTTCCTCAAAATGAATCAAAATGTCTGCTTTGAAAAACCGACTGCATACATATTATCTCGTGAATGTATTTAGAAGTGGAACATGGACACAATGATGCCGTCCATTTATCTGCTTAAAAATTACTCGCCAAGTGCTTGAGCCAAAAGCATTTTCTAGCTTTCTGGGTTTATCTGCATAATGTGGCCCATTGCAGATGCTCGTTAACGTCCTCTGGCTCCACATTTAAATTTTAGCTCAATGTATAGACTTGTGCATTGTGTTAATGTACATAAAGGTAAAAAATAAAAAAAACAAACAAACAAAAAAAACAAATATAATGGCTACACTGATTTACCATTGATAGTACAATGAATAATAAGTTACCATGCTTGCAGTTGTAAGTTTTTTGCATTCTTTTTTAAAAAAGTTGTGAAATTGTGGAGACACCATCTGAGTGTGTCATTGTAATAAATCTCAGAAGCTCCACTTCTTTCTGTTATTTTTCTCTCAGTCTTTATTTCATTTCATGTGTTGGATTCATACAGCTGTATAGAAATTTCAGAATTTTGTCATTCAAGTTGAGACATGTTCAGCTCACATCGTACATTTCTGTGCTTCATTGTAGAACATCTGGAACAATTCTGCATCACTTGATTTTTTATACTGATATATATATATATATATGTACATATATTTTACAATAAGGTTACCGTTGAGGTGAGTTGGGATGCTCATTTGTGTGTTGGATGTGAGCTCTGTGAACTCTGCGATCAAAGTAAATTTTAATAAAAAGTCCGAATATGTGAAGTGGAAAAACCAAATGCTATGCCCATGTTTTTTTAGTAAAAAGGAAAAAAAAAAAGTTAAATCAGAGTTTCACATCTTTATTTGGGTCCAGCTAATTACAGGCTGATAATGCTTTTGTAATTTTAAATTACTTAAGTAATTCTGTAACTATGATACAATGATCTGTACCAAAGGCTACAACGAAGTGTTTCAGATCTTGCACAACCCATTCTCCATAGTAATGGCTATTGAGGCTTATGTGTATGTTGAGTCAAGCATGACAAGCTGATGGACAAAACGTTAATAATTCAAACTGACGGACATAACATAAGCGGATGCAGAATGAAGAGCAGACAATAAACAGTATCAAGATGCATCATGGGAAATGTAGTATCCAGCATAGGAAAAGTCACAATATTTCTGTCTATGGCTAAATTCTTATCAGAACTTCTTTGGGGTTGCGCTGCTTCATGCCAATACCTCTCTAATGAGATGAAGACCTTATGACAATGCTCTTCTTCTTTATATAAAATTTCAAGTAATCTGAGCTGTCAGTATCAGTAATTTTAACTCCCTCCCCCTTGTTGTTAACTCATCCATTTCACTTGGAGGTACTGCATCCCTCAGGCAATGTGAAAGTAGGCCAGTGTCTGTGTGGCACTCATGGCAAGGGAGTAGCAGTCTGCCCTCTGACACACACACTCACTCACACACACACACACACACACACACACACACAGACACACACACACTCACATACACACATGACAGTGTTTACATATATAGTTTTTACTTTATGGAATAGTTGGTTTTGTTTTTTTTTGATGCAATCTATTCAGATCTAGATTTTGTGGAGCTGTATTAAAACGGTGTCTCCTTCTCAGGGCTGTGGGTAAGACCTGTCTGCTGATTAGCTACACCACCAATGCCTTCCCTGGTGAATACATCCCCACTGTGTGAGTACACCGCACTCCCTACATGATTTAACAGTTATTTGTTGTAAGCAGTGGTTTAACGTTGTAGCATTAGTGCTCTGACAGTATGCTGTACAATATGAGATACTGATAGCATATAGAATTTTTGCCACACCAGTAGAACATCTACAATGTAAAATCTTTACAGGGGTTTTATTGTTTTCAAATATTTTACTTGTTGGACAGTTATTTGTCATCTTAGCAGTTATTAGATGAAGGGATTGATATTCCTGTTTTGTCTGTGTAACGTAATTATGAAGCCAACCTTTAGCAGATGGTTGGTGTAGCTTAGCATAAAAGTTAAGTGTATCTTATAAGCATATATATAAAAATATATAGCATAAGCTAAACTAAGAGTAAAAGCATTGGGCAATGGCTAGCTGACTCTATCCCCAGTGCTTCTAAAGTTCATCAATTAATAATGCTTTGTTAATAACAACTACAAGTTGTGGTTTTGGACGATCTCCTGGCTGGGATCAGTATTGGAGAAATGTAATAGTGTATGTGGTTTGGCATATGTTTACAGATGTAACATGTTTATGGTTTAACTTTTGGAGGAAGCTGTCCTAGTATGGTCTTATTCAGGTCTTTATGGTCAGCTACAATAAGCTGAGCTAACCATCTACTGGCTGTAAACTTGTATTTGCAGGGCAGAAATTAGAAATAAGGATAAAAACCCACGTTAAAAGATATCAGAATTTTCTTTTGAACTAATCCCTCCTTGAAAATTTGCTGTCCTGACCTAGACACAAAGATACGTTTGAAGGCAAGCCCCTAGTCAGTGTAGTTAAGAATTACGTTTTATTACTCCTATATTTCATTTATTTATCTAAATCATTCACTGCCATATCTTTCCTGCAGTTTTGACAACTACTCTGCCAATGTGATGGTGGACGGGAAACCAGTGAATCTGGGCCTTTGGGATACAGCAGGACAGGAGGACTACGATAGGCTCAGACCACTGTCTTACCCACAGACGGTATTCACACTCACAACAATAGCCCTAACTAACATAATCTAGATGTTCCTAGAATGGGGAAGAATTATGTTTTTGAAGTGTTAAATTTATGGGACACAAAATATCAACTTATATATAATATAAACTTCTGCTATGTAGCACACATTGCTCCATCTTTGTAACTGAAACAATCATACCAACCCACACTAAGGTGTTTTTATATGACAAAACAAGGGATTTGTTCCAATACTGACAAGAAAGGTTTCTTGTTAAAGAGTATCTGTATATCTCATTATAAGTGTTTTTTTGTTCTGGTTTATTTATTTATTTATTTTTTACAATTTTAAGTCAATTAATAAGTAACTATTAGTTTACCAAGATTTGTTTGAGAGCAACCCTCAAAATTAAATGAAAAAACAGTTCAAATTCACTGTCTGTCAACACAAAATGGAAGAGAATTTGTGTAGCTCTAACACATGCCCACACTCAAAAACACACACACGCAGATCTTTATTTCAACTAGCCATCTCTCTGGTTCTCTCCCAGGATGTGTTCTTGATATGCTTCTCCCTGGTCAGTCCGGCTTCCTTTGAGAACGTCCGAGCTAAGGTCAGTACGCTGGCTGACCAACCCCCCCCCATGTCCCCTCCACGCCGAGTCTGACCACAAGGAGGCACATCTATGGCTCCACCTGGCTTATCACATAGCTGCTCCATCTGTTCAGACCTTGGCTTAGAACAGTCTGGATTTTAACTCATTCTCCCAGGGGATGCTGTTAAGAGACGTGTTATAAGACGAGGTCTGAACAAATCAAGACATTACAGAGGGAGGAGGGTGGCCAGCTGTGGTTTGGTCTGGTGAGCATCATGAGATGCTCTCATTTGAAATCACACTTTTCTTATGGTCCCAGCTCCCTCTGTTGTGTCTGTTTGCTTCAGGTCTATCAGGATCTGCACTCTCATCATGTGATGTGATTGGAGTTTGCTTTGCCTGACGATGTTTTGTGTTCATACAGCCACACTTCCTTTTGGAATCATGCATTAAAAACTATTTTTCTATTTTCACAACTAGAGTCTGTTGAATGTCATGGAAAGGCCCATGTCTTTCTGCGTCTATATTATTCTAACTCTTATCTTTCTCCTCTCCCACTGACTTTTTCCTTTGTATATGCATATGTGCGCTTTTGTGTATGCATGTGTGGTGCCTCAGTGGTACCCTGAGGTGCGACACCATTGCCCCAACACACCCATTATCCTGGTCGGCACTAAGCTGGATTTGCGAGATGACAAGGACACCATTGAAAGGCTGCGAGACAAGAAGCTCTCCCCCATCACCTATCCGCAGGGCCTGGCTATGGCAAGAGAGATTGGTAAGGCTAAGTGTGGCATGTTCATAACTGGATATAGGTGCATGATGATCTACTCATTTCTTTGGCTTCAAATGGGGATTGATGTATATGTAGCCCTGTGATAAGAGAGGTCAAATATGGGGAGGAAGCTATTATTTTAAACAAGGTAATATGGGGAATCAGGAAATTTCCAATTTTGATGCTCTGAGAGATTTGCTTCAGTCACATTTCAGCCAAGTTTGATTCAGGAAGCACACTGGAGGTATAGCAAGGATGACCCATCATTTCATTTTACAGCAGGTGGTTCTTACTGGAGTATGAATGAATGATATGCTGAAGATGGCTCAAATCAAAGATTACATTTTTTTTTTTGAAATCATGGACGTGTTAATCAGTTAGCTCTAAGAGGGTTTGAACACTAGCCAGTCTAGCTGTTTCTCTCTGCTTCTAAACTTGAGCTGACTACATTCGAAATCTAAAATCTAAAATCTAAAATCTACTTATCTAAAAATAAAGCATAAAATAATTCATCTAAAATCTTCATGATAGTTTTTTTCATTCATATTTTATACATAACTTGCATACTGTAGATCTTCATCCTAAGTTCCTCCTTGGTCTGCCATGTAGGTCTCTGCCTGAATGCAATCATGTAGTTGCCCTTCTTAGAGACACTACACTAACAAATGCACCTCAGTTAAAAGGAGCAGTGCTTCTCAGATGGTCAGATTTGTTAAATAGTTATTGCTCACAGATCCCCTAATTTTGACATCACTGACATCAATCGAGGCCGTAGGGTTGACAACATATGTGCTCCTTTTTTTAATATTCCCTGATCTGTTGCCGCAAAACATTACACTCAAAGCAGTGGAGGAGAGCACTATATTTCCGACTATGCCCTATTCCTGGTCCTCAGGAGCTGTGAAGTACCTGGAGTGCTCTGCTCTGACCCAGCGAGGCCTGAAGACGGTATTTGATGAGGCCATCCGAGCTGTGCTCTGCCCTCCACCAGTGAAGAAGAGGGGAAAACGGTGCACCATGTTCTGAGGAGGAAACATTACTGTTACACTACACTGCATCACCACGAACAACAACCACTACTTCTCTAAGAGGATGAGAGAGAAAAATAGTGAGAGTGAGTGTGCACTACTGAGATTGCTTTCTTTATATTGATGTTTTTTCAAAGTGATATTGGTAACATGACCAATATTTTTTTTTACCATTTTACCACTGAATAGTTCATTGGTTTTGAAAGACACTGACTTTCCACTTACTTTGTACCATAAAACTACATGCCATGAGGGCTGACAAAGGTTTCTATTACTTGTCTTCATACTTTAAGAGCTCTTCTCTCTCAACCATGCTTGCTTGAATTAATGCAGTGTTGACTAGATAGGAACTGTACTATGAATACACCTTCAGGTGGGAAGTTACCTTTAGCTTCTAAGTTCAGCATTTAGAAACACAAAAGTGGTAGTGATATAGTTAAGGAGAGCAGGGTCAGTGAGGCCCTACCAATTGATTTTTACCCCTTAAGTTGTTAACCCAAAAGATGAAGCCACCCATTGTCAACTCTAAAAGCAGTATGACTGCTTATGTTACATTTTAGAAAGTATTTTTTGATGAATAAAAAGTCCTTGGTAATGCTATAAATGGTGAGCAGACTAAAGGCATAATATAAAGACTTATAATATTGAAATTGCTTTTATTGAAATTACTTTTAAATGACTCAAAATGAATCACACATTGGTGCTTTTATCTTAGGCCTTGCACAGCTTTGTAAAGGGTCATTCCTGACACAGTGAATACTTGTCACAGGTCATCAGTTGAAGACTTAGAGGTGAGGCTGAAAAATGCTATTTACAAGGTTAAGAATTAATATTCAAGCTTGAACAATATTGGCAGTTGACAAAAAAGTATCTACTTCATTTACCCTATCTACTACCCCATCACCAACAAAGACTGTGAATTGTTGAGTACAACTTTATGTCGGGGTTATGTTTGCACGTGAAGCCCATGAGATATGGTAAGAGAGGGCTCTGAAGTCAGATTTTTTTTTTTTTTAGAATGACCTGAAGTTTCTTAAAATTCACTGTTAGCAAGCTAGAAAAAGTGTATCTAATTTTTGCAATCACGTTTTTTTAACACTTGTGACTTTTCACAAAATTCTGATCTTAGTGAAATGACTTTGGGTAACTTTATCTAACTGTGAACATGTGACTGATGAGCATGCCAAACATGGGGGCTGTCCAACCTTGCTGCCTGAGTTCTGCCTCTAGGGGTGGAGGAGCTTGCATGGGTCTTAAACTCTTCTGTCTTAATTTATCCCATTCTCTAACTCTTTTCTTTGTTCTTCCCTGTTTGTGTGTATGTATGTGAGTCTGAGTGAGTGTTTGTCACAAGAGTGTATATGAAAGCTGTTGTTTGTGTGTTTGGACAACCACGTGTCTGTATCAGTGAGGCGGTGTTGTTTGGGATAGTGCATAAAAGACAGTATTGTTTTAAACCAAGTTTTTAGTGTCCAGTTTTTGGTACTATTTCATATTTTACTGAAGAAATACATAAAACTTGTCAACACTATTTGTTGACATAAATAAAGAAAAAAATGGTTATCAATAACATCTCGTGATGTACAGAATAATCCTTAGGAAAGGAATATGTTATGTATATCTATCTACATGTACCTGAATATCTAGCTCTGAAAAATAAACAATTAAAAGTAAAGGGATAATAGTTGCTCGTGTCAAAGTTAGAGGTGTCACTAACAGTATAAAATAAAGGGGCCAATCTTTGTGAAGTTTGTCATGGTGGCAAATGGTGCAGATTCCACCTTTATAACATGCATTTCTGTATGGTTGCAAGGCCTAAAGTGTATCTGTCTCCCTTATGTGGCGAAACGCGGCACTGCAGTCCACTCTGTCATGCTGTCTTTGGTTGGCATAGCAAACTGTGTGATTGAATCATGTCATGTGGTCCTGCCTAGCTAAGGTGTTGAAATGTCGCTGAGAAATGCAGCAAAAAGTTCTAATCTACTCTTGCATGGAAGTTCTCTGGTTATTTGCCCCACTGTAATTTTTAGGAGAGGTTGTATGATGAAATACATTGGCCATGTATGTATGTAAGATTACTTGTATACTTGTTTTAACTGTCTGTCTTATTTTTTATTACTTCACATTTGTGTGGTGAAATATTTCAATTTTTTGTATACTAAATACAAATGTATATGTAAAGCACTCTGCTGTCTGACATAGTCCCATCCTTTTGTGTCTCTTTTTTCCACGATGATATGGTTTTGTCCACATATTTACATTTTAAGCAAGTGAGTAACGCATATATAGTAAGTAAACAATGATCAAATGAGAATAGGTCAACCTTTAATGTGCTTCTCCTATATTAGATAAAATATGTAATTTTTTTCCCCCTCAAAATTTACCGCATCTTGGAGTATTCTGACTGAAACATATAATCAGTCAATTTCTATAATCCTCAAAATTTGTTGTAGTTTGGCAAGATTTTCTGGAGCAGAAAATGGTAAAGTAAATGGTGGAATGTATGCAATATGGTTTAATGCAAAAAGTAAGTTCAATACAAAAATGGCTAACAAAACACTGAAAGTGCAGGTTGGCCTCAGAGAACTGGGTACAAACACTGGACAACATTGAGCTGTTGCAAGGACATAATAAATATGATTTATTTTGCACAACTGAAACCTTGCTGCAGCAGGATGAGTATGTCAGTATAAATGAAGCTACACCCCCCACTCATGTTAATTTTCATATCCCTCGTACCACAGTTCGAGGAGGGAGGGTGGCTGCGATATTTCAGTCAAGCTTATTAATCATCCCTAGACCAAAATCTAGCTGTAGGTCTTTTGAAAGCCTCACTCTTAGTCTTTCCCACTCTAACTGGAAAGTTGAAAAACCAGTTCTGTTAGTTATAGTATACCGTCCATCTGGTCCGTACTCAGAATTCCTATTTCCTATATCCTAGTTTTCTGAGTTTATGTCACAATTAGTACTCAGTACAGATAAAATCATTATACTGGGAGATTTCAATATTCATGTAGATGTAGAAAGTGACAGCCTTAGTTCTGGGTTTCTTTCCTTACTAAAATCAATTGGCTTTTCCAAGCATGTGAATGAACCCACTCGCTGCTTCAATCATATCGTTGATCTTGTTCTAACATATGGCATTGAAATCGACAATTTTTCCTCAAAACTCTCTTTTGACCGACCATTACCTCATTACATTTGAGTTTAATTGACTGTAGAGCATCGAGGAATAAATTCGTCTATAGAAGATGTTTATCTGAAGATGCTGTTCGGTCATCATTTGCAGCAATGCCATATCTAAATTCAATTGAGGATCTCTCCCATACACAGGTTGATGACCTTGTGATTAGCACTATGGCCACACTGCGTTCAAATCTTGATGATGCTGCCCCTCTAAAAAAGAAAGTAATAAAACAGAGGAGGCTGGCTCCGTGGTACGACTCTCAAATTCGTGCCTTAAAGCAGACGTCATGGAAATTAGAAAGAAAATGGCATTCCAGCAACTCAGAAGAGTCTCACCAAGCCTGGAAAGAAAGCTTAAAAACTTATAAAAAAAAGCTCCCTGCAGTGCTACAAGCTCATATTACTCAGCACTAACAGAAAAAAACAAGAACAACCCCAAGTTTCTCTTCAGCACTGTAGCCAGGCCGACAGGAGTGATGACTTTATGGGCTTTTTTTACAAATAAAATTCTAACAATCAGAGAAAGAGTCCATCAGCTCTTACCTACATTAGGCAGTAATCTTCTATTGAATTCAGCAACTCCTGAATCAACTGCAATGCCTATTTTATATCTGGAGTCATTCTAATTTCTGAATCTCTCACAGCTAGCCATTATAGTTTAATCATCTAAACCATCAACCTGTCTATTAGACCCAGTACCAACTAGCCTCTTTAAAGAGATTTTCTATTTAATTGAGCCGTTCATTCTAAATCTGATTAATCTTTGGGTTCTTTGGGTTATGTACCCCAGACTCTTAAGACTGCAGTCATCAAACCCCAACTAAAAAAGCCGAATCTTGATCCAGATGTCGTGGCCAATTAAAGACCCATATCATACCTTCCCTTCATTTCTAAAATCATTGAGAAAGCAGTAGCAAACCAATTATATGACCATCTGCATAGAAATGGCTTGCTCGAAGAGTTTCAGTCAGGATTTAGAGCTCATCACAGCACAGAAACAGCGCTGGTTAAAGTCTCCAATGATATTCTAATGGCTTCAGACAATGGATCAGCCTCCATACTTCTCAATTCAATTTCTTCATATTCAAGTAGTTCTGAGTAGTTTGTGAAGAGATTTGTGCAGTTTGATTGCATTTCAATGTGAAGTGTCAAAAATGCACTCAAAACGCTGAATTGAGCCTGTTTTTGGACTCCTGATGAAAAGTAGTAAAATGGACAAATCCCAGCAGAAGAGCAACAGGAACGATGTAATTCCTTCATATTCAAGGAGTTCTGCGTAGTTTGTGAAGAGATTTGTGCAGTTTAGAGTGTGTTTTTGACACTTCAACTTGAAATGCAAATTAAACACTTAATTGAGCCGGTTTTTGGACTTTGTATGAAAAGTAGTGAAATTAACAAATCCCAGCAGAAGATCAATACGAACCATGTAATTCCTTCATATTCAAGTTGTTCTGATTAGTTTGTTTAATTTGAATTTCAAGTTGAAGTACAACTCCTCCGAGGCAGAGGAGCCCTCCTCTTCTGAGGCAGACGAGGAGGATGAACTGGAAAGGGTGTCCACATCGGCGAGGGGAGACCAGAGGACTTTCTCAGACAGGCTTGATTCTGGAGACATGAAACGTTGGGTGGATCCTCATAGTGCGGGGAAGCTGCAGACGGACTGCCTCTGGGTTGATAACCTTTGTGATGGTGAAGGCCCCGATGAACTTGGAGGCTATCTTACAGCTCTCCACCCTAAGGGGCAGATCACGGGTGGAGAGTCAAACACTTTGGCCAACCTGGAAGGTGGGAGGAGGCTTGTGTTGCTTGTTGGCATTGGCAGCATAGTGGTTGGCAGACTTGAGAAGGGCAGAGTGAGCTTGGTCCCAGGTGTGCTGGCAGCGGCAGATGAAGGTCCGAGCAGATGGACAGGTTACCTCCTTCTCTTGTTGGGCAAAGAGTGGGGGCTGATATCCATAGGCACTGGAAGGGAGAAAGTCCAGTAGAGGAGGAGGTGAGGGTGTTATGGGCATATTCTGCCCAAAGGATGTGTTCAGACCAGGGGCCTCATTTATAAACGTTGCATACGCACAAAACCGTAACTAAAACTTGCGTACATCATTTATGCGCAAAGGTTGTGATCTATAAAAAACAGACTAGATGTAAAATGTGCGCAACTTTACGGATGCTCTGGCCCATGCGTACGCAAATTTTGGAGGAAAAGGGGAATTGGCGACACGGTGCAGTGGTGAACTTAAGTCAGATTGAAGAAAGAAGAGTGGGAAGAATGATTAAATGTTTATTATTGCCCTTCACACAGTTAATTTCAACCCGTATCATGTGTTGGAGCCATGGCTTTGGAATGACTTCATTCAACTGCATTATTTTGCATTGCACTGAGTAAGTGTGTCGGAAACATCTGCTTAGAATATAACAGAAAATCCTAAATCAAAATCCCTTCTCTAAATTTAATCACCACCATCTCTCCGTCATATTGTCCACTCCTGGAGCACAGGAGGAGGACAGGACGGCACATAAAAGCATCTGCCTAACATGTGTAAATAACATCATATTTTCCTGTGATACTGTGAACACATAATCAAATGCCAATTAAATCCTAAGTGTGGAAAACAAAGCCATTAAGAATTGTTATACTTTCCTGTTCTCAGTTCGTCAGCTCTACTTGATGCTCTTCTTAACAAACCAGGCATAAAGAAAATGGTAAAAGCTGCAGGGGACCCGTCCCCCCTGTCCCCCAAAATTATGTCCCTACAGGAATAGTTTGGGCGGCGGGGGTTACCAAAAATTGTATTGAAGGTGTTATCAATCAGTCTGATCATTGTAAGCCTATAAATACAGCGGTGAGCCCTGTACATAAAGTTGCACCATGGCACTGCTGGCACTGCTGGAGGACTATGCCAATGGCAGAATTAGGAGGGAGAGGGTCTTCAGGGACCATAATGACCTATTGGCCCATGATGATGACTGTCCTATGAGCCGTTTTAAATTCCCTAGAGCTATGCTCTTGGATCTATGTGCTGAACTGGGTCCAGCATTAGAGAAGGCAATGCGACGGAACCACGCCATCCCGGTGCAGACGCAGGTCCTCACCACTTTGGGGTTCCTGGTGACCGGCTGTTTCAAATGGGAATTGGCAGACAGGTAAGTGTTTGATATAGCATCATCTTATAAGTGTCACATTTAAGCAGTTTTGGCGCAATTATATATATTTTTTTCATTGTGTAGGTCTGGTATATCACAGGCATCCCTGAGTGCCATAATGCCTAGCGTTTTGGATGGCATCATCTGGATGAGAAGTCAATACATAAGGTTTCCCTTCACAGTGGAAGAACAGGCCGAGATTTAAAGGCAATTTACAGCAACGTCCGGTTTTCCAAACGTAATCGGCGCAATTGACTGCACTCATATTGCTATACGGGCACCATCTGTAAATGAATTTGTTTACGTTAATTGCAAGCACGTGCACACTATTAATATTCAAGTCACTTGTGACGCGCAGATGAACCTGACAAACGTAGTGGCATGTTGGCCTGGCTCAACACATGATTCTTTCATCCTGACACACAGCAGTGTAGGGAACAGACTACATGCAGGTGCAGGGCGGGATGGCTGGCTTCTAGGTGAGTTTCATAAATAGATAAGTGCAAAAGAGAAAAACTGTAAGCATTGTGGCTTTTGCTGTAACTGATATTGTGCCTTGCAGGTGATAGTGGATACCCACTGCGACGCTGGCTCCTCACTCCGTTTTTAAATGCGCAAATCGCAGAGGAAACCCTCTACAATGAGGTCCATGCTCGTGCACGGACAGTGGTGGAGTGTGCGATCGGCCTCCTGGCGCGCTTTGGATGCATCAGAGGGGAAGTATCCCTCTCCCTCCTGATCTCCCTCCCCCCAGCATCATGACCCGGAAACAGAGCCCCCTTCACGACAAGCGGGATATCAACAGGGTGCAAGACTCCGCCAGGATGTCATGCGGTGTTTATAAAGACAACCAATGGTTCATTTGTGCAAATAGCATTTTAATGTTTCAGCTATGTCAAGCATCACATCAATACATTTCCTCAACTCCTCTGTCACGTTGTTTATCGCCTGTATCATTTCTCTTTGTAGCTGGAGGACCGTACCGGTTAGCACCCGACCCCCCGTACCAGAAAGACTGGTGTTCCTGGGGGCAGTCGGATAGCCTGCAGCCAAGGACCCCTCACCGGGGTCAACATCCTCTTCTCCACCCACCGCTGACTCTGGATGGAGCACAAGCAATTTCTTTCAGATGCACAGTCATTATACGTATGTGTTAAATAAAATAAACAAAAATTCCGCTTCACCTTTTTCCTCTGCGATGTCAGTGTCTCCTTCCCCCTCTGACAGTATGCCACTCACACTTGCGGTGCCAATTATGGATGCGATTTGAGAGTCCACTGGTGTCAGGTCAGGAGCACCGGGTCCCCCCCCAGTTGCAGCCACGCTCTGGCGGTGGGAGGACAGCCTCCGCTTTGTATCCACCTGTAGTGGACGACGATCATTTAATACACAGCCTACTATCAGTACCACTTAAGCTATAAATTAAACATGTGCTGTGCGTAAAAGATTTACCTTTATGTCAGACCACTTCTTTTTAATTTCTGGCACTGTGCGCCCTGAACCACTGACGGCGTTGACCGCTGCAGCAACCTCTCGCTTTTTTTGATTGGTGATCCCAGTGCTGTGACCTCCAAACAAGATATTCTTTTGGGCCTCCACCTCACCAACCAGCGTCTCCACTTCGACTTCTGAAAAATTTCTTTTTCTTCCTCGTTTTGTTTCTTCCGCCATGATTTCCAACAAGATATAACACTTGTAGCTGACTCCTGTTTTATATGCAGGCCGCATTCATGAGGTGCTTTGCATTGACCATTTATGGTTAAAAATAGGCGTGTACAGGGCGTGACATGACGCCGACACAGCTGAGTACACTTGTAGTCAAGTTAGTGATTTATAAAGCAAAGTTTGCTTCAGGTGTGTGTGCGCAGGGTTTTATAAGTCTGAATATTTTCTGGCGTACGCCAACTTTGGCTTTTGGGCGTAGTGCACTTTTAGTAACGATCTTACGGACGGTTTTATAAATGAGGCCCCAGGTCCTGGTTTTTTCTCTCTGTCTGTCCATTGGACTGGGGATGAAAACCAGAGGACAGGCTGACTGAGGCTCTCAGCAGGCTACAGAATTCTTTCCAAAATATGGAAGTGAATTGGGGGCCCCGATCAGACATGACGTCAGTGGGCAGACCATGGAGCCCGAACACATGCTGTAGGACCAGTCTGGCTGTTTCTTTGGCTGATGGAAGTTTGAGAAGGGGAATGAAGTGTGCCATTTTGCTGAACCGGTCTACCACTGTGAGAATGGCAGTGTAACCCTTGGAGGGGGCAAGACCGGTAATAAAGTCAAGAGAGATGTGGGACCATGGTCGGTGCGGAACAGGTAAGGGGTGCAAGAGGCCAGCTGGAGGATGACGAGGGGTCAACGCATGTCAACCGGACGTTGACGTACCCACGGACATCCTGCTCCATAGACGGCCACCAGAAGTGTTGCTGTAAGACATGACAGGTCCGCTGAATGCCAAGGTGACAAGAGAGCCGAGAAGCATGCCCCCACTGGAGTACGTCTGAGTGAAGGGGAGCAGGAACAAACAAACGGTTAGACAGGCAGGAACTAGGACCAGGGTGGTTCTCAATGGCCGCCCATACTCTCTCCTCAATCGCCCAGGTAACAGAAGCAATGAAGCAAGAGTCTGGGACGATGGTGGAGGGCTCAGATTTTTTGTCAGTACTCTCTGGAAACTGACGGGAAAGAGCATCGGGTTTGGCATTGCGGGACCCTGGCCAGTAGGACAGGGTGAAATTAAACCTGTCGAAAAACAGCGACCAGCGGGCTTTTCTGGAATTCAGTCTTTTGGCCGAGCGAATGTACTCCAGGTTACGATGGTCAGTCCATACCAGGAAGGGCACTGTTGCACCTTCCAGCCAGTGGCGCCACTCCTCCAGGGCAAATTTCACCGCCAGAAGCTCCTTGTTGCCAATGTCATAATTTCTCTCTGCTGGAGTGAGGCGATGAAAGAAGAAGGTGCAGGGATGGAGCTTCTGGTCCATGGCTGCACGTTGCGACAGGATAGCCCCCACTCCTACGCTGGATGCATCCACTTCAACCACAAACTGGCGCTCTGGATGGGGGACCTAGAGGATAGGAGCCATGGAGAAAAGTGACTTGAGGGTGTCAAAGGCCCTCTGGGCTGTATCAGTCCAATGAAAGGCGGACTTGAGAGCAGAGAGGGGGGCGGCAACTGAGCTAAAGCCCCCGATGACGCGCCGGTAAAAGTTGGCAAATCCCAGGAACCGTTGTAGTTGTTTACATGTCTCAGGGACTGGCCAAGCTGCTACTGCAGAGACCTTAGCAGGGTCCATCTTTAAAGAGTCCTTGGCAATGATGTAGTCCAGGAAGGAGACTAATGGGACATGGAACTTACATTTCTCTGCCTTGACAAACAGGTTATTATCCAGGAGGCGGCGGAGAACAGATCTCACATGGGTGACATGCTCTTCCTGACTCCTGGAAAAAATGAGGATATCATCCGGGTAAACAAAGATGAACAGATTGAGCACGTTTCTGAGCATGTCGTTAACCAGGGTCTGGAAGACGGCGGGGACGTTGGTCAAATCCAAAGGGCCACACCAAGTACTCGTAATGCCCTGTAGGTGTGTTAAACGCTGTCTTCCACTCATCCCCCTCCCGGATGCGGACCAGATGGTAAGCATTCTTCAGGTCGAGCTTGGTGAACACAGTTGCCCTCTGGAGCAGTTCAAAGGCCGTGGAGAGAAGCGGGAGGGGATAGTGGTTCTTCACCGTGACATTGTTAAGTCCCTGATAGTCAATGCAAGGGCGTAGAGTCTTGTCCTTCTTTTCCACAAAGAAGGCCCCCACCCCTGCAGGAGGAGAGGAGGGATGGATGATCCCTGCCACCAAGGAGGATCTTCCCCAGAGTCAATGAGGATGGAGATGGGATGAGAACCAGAAGGCAGCAGAAACTTAGCAGTGACTATAGGTCTGTCCATGGAGGTGGAGTTAGTGGTTCGGCTCAACAGTATGCCTCCAACTACTTGATGAGCCTTGGCTTTTACTGGACCAGGCTGACCACAGTACATGCAGAGATTGAGCTGCTGTCTCCTCTTCCTCTCCTCCGGGGAGAGGCAGGTACGGCCAAGTTGCATCGGCTCAGGATCCCCGTCACTGAAAGGAGCAGCGGCAGCTGAGGATACTGGTGCTGACGTCACTGGGGCCCAGGAGCTAGGAGGACTGTGAAGAAGACGGAGGCAGAGCGATTCTGAGCGGCGCTCCGGTCGACGTGCCTGGATGCGCAGATCAATGCGGGTGACAAGGGCGAAGAGGTCCTCCATCGAGGACAGCAGTTCATAAGCCACGAGCTTGTCTTTTATATATCCAGCCAACCCCCGTATGAAGGCGTCACAGAGGGCGGCCGTGTTCCTGTCATAGAGGGCGGCCGTGTTCCAGTCACAGAGCGGAGCTCTGGTTTCGAAAGTCTATGGTGTAATCTGTGACTGACTGGCTCCCCTGAACCAAATCGAACAGCTCTCATCCAGCGTCAGCTCCCAAAGGCCCGGTACCAAACACCTTCCTGAGTTAATCAGAAAAAACATGGAAAGAGCGGCATGCAGGTGTCCCTCTCATCCACTCCGCTGTTCCCCACAAGTGCACCCGCCCTGTGAGGTGATTGACGGTGTAAGCCACTTTAGCTGCCTCTGAAGAGAAGGTGAGGGGCTGTAGATAGAAGATGACAGCACAGTTGCAGAGGAAGGCGTTGCAGGTTGCCGGATTGTCATAACGCTCCGGCGAGCCCACGTTAAGCTCCCAGACTTGGGGTACAAGAGGCGCAACTGCCGCACCGACAGAGGAGACAGGCGCCCCCAGCGAAGCTCCCACGCCGGTCAGGGGAGCCACAGAAACCCGCAATGGGGAAGCCCCTACCTCCAAGGATTGGAACCGGGCTTTCATGTTTGCCATAATGTATCTCGCTGGACCTCCGCCACGACTTGTCGGTTCTCAGCCGTGACAGCGACAGAGTTGGTAACCAGTTGACCGAACATCTCCTCCATCTTGGAGATCCGGTTGTCGATCTGTGCTGGGTCCATTTCTGGCCAGATTGTACTGTAATGGGTGTAAGAGCGGACCCAAGAACAGCTCACAAATCTAGACCGGTACAGTTCAGAACTTTAATGACAAAGTGCTGGAGTCCAAACAGACAACAATCAGGATGCCTGGTCGGCGAGCACAGTCCAAGATCTGAATGGGGCAGGAGTCTCCGGAGAGGGAGTCCAGGCAGGCGGCAGGCAGACAGGGAGCAAGCAGATACAAAGTCCAGAGACAGAAGGCAGGTCAGGTTACTGGAGGAGAGATGAGGAGACATGGTCAGGGGCAGAAGGTAGGTCAGGTACTAGGAGGTCCGTCCGGAAAAGAGTGCTGGAGAGTAATGCATGAGGCAATGACAATCTGGCAGAGAGTGAGTGTGGAGGAGCTGGTTAAGAAGAGACTGGGAGGAACAGGTGAGTCTGATGATCCTGATTAGGAGAGGTAAGCAGGCAGCTAAAGTGGGTGGTGGAGGGGAAAACCAGGAGTGGAATATGACTGGAATATTAGAGTGCGTTTTTGACATGTCACCATGAAATGCAATCAAACTGCACAAATCTCATCACAAACTATTCAGAACTACTTTAATATGAAGGAATTACATGGTTCCTGTTGAATTTCTGCTGGGATTTGCTTATTTCACTGCTTCTCATCAGGTGTCCAAAAACAGGCTCAATTCAGTGTTTAGAGTGCATTTTTGACACTTCAACTTGAAATGCAATCAAACTGCACAAATCTCTTCACAAACTACTCAGAACTACTTGAATATGAAAGAATTACATGGTTCCTGTTGATTTTCTGCTGGGATTTGCTTATTTCACTGCTTTTCATACAAAATCCCAAAACAGGCTCAATTCAGCAGTTTGAGTGCGTTTTTTACACTTCAACTTGAAATGCAATCACACTGCACAAATCTCTTCACAAACTATGATGATCTACTTGAATATGAAAGAATTACATGGTTCCTGTTGATTTGCTGCTGGGATTTGCACATTTCACTACAGAGGTATCCAAAAACAGGCTCTATCCAGCATTTGGGGTGCGTTTTTGACACTTCAACTTGAAATGCAATTTGCAAATCTGAAGGGACTTTTGCAGTTTGATTGCATTTCAAGTTGGAGTGTCACAAAAGAACAATAAAGGCTGAATTGAGCCTGTTTTTGGACTCTTTTTGAAAAGTTGTGAAATGAGCAAATCCCAGCAGAATATCAATAGAAACCATGTAGTCCCTTCATATTCAAGTAGTTCCGAGTAGTTTGTGAAACGATTTGTGCAGTTTGATTTTATTTCAAGGTGATGTGTCAAAAATGCACTCTAAACGCTGAATTGAGCCTGTTTTTGGACACCTGATGAGAAGCAGTGAAATAAGCAAATCCCAGTAGAAAATCATCAGCAACCATGTAGCACGTGATGACCCCAAAGACATGTTAGTTATCACTGCTCACTGGGCTAGCTAGATATAGTTATCTTTAGGGCTTGTAGGGCAGGTTGGAAGGTTGTTGTTAAGTTTATGGAGTTAGTCAATGAGTCTGGTCCATTTTTTGTATCACAAGTTTCTTGTGTTTACTTTGAATTCATATTCAAGTAGTTCATCGTAGTTTGTGAAGAGATTTGTGCAGTTTGATTGCATTTCAAGGTGAAGTGTCAAAAACGCACTCTAAACGCTGTGTGTGTGTGTTGTGTGTTGGGATCTCTGTCCATGTGCTCTGAAAAGAACAACAGAGAGGCCTACATGTCCCTCCAAAGATCAGCTGATTGCACAGCGATTTATGTTGGGTTCGAAAAAAAAAAAGAAAAAGAAAAGAAAAACAACAACAGTCCGTGTGCTCGTCCCGCGAGTTGAAAACTGTGACCTAGGCTTTAAGGTATTGGAAGTCAAATGTTTGAGATGGTGTTGCTCCTTTCAGCGGCTAGGTTGTGGAGAGAGCTTGGAGTAGCTCTCTACTGTAACCGGTGCACTGGGAAAAAGTACGGAGGGGGTTGTAGCTGCACCTTTATTACCTGAATGATGTCGCCGGGGACCCATGCTGAGTGTGCCTGCTTTCAGCCAATGTCCACGTTGAGTTTTTGCTCAAACTCAGTTTCACATCTAGGTGTGAAATCGTGGGGTTGGTGGCGCTGTTTCCAAATGGTCAGCCTACTCTGGCTCAGGCTTTTGGAAGGACATGTAAGCCTCTCTATTGATCTTTTCAGAGCACGTGGATAGAGATCCCAACATCCCCCCTTTGATCTGAAGAATGGGGTGTTGGCCACAGTCTTTGGATCAATTCTAGGGTCAAATAGTCCATGTGGTGAAGGTGGTAATCCTGGTGGTCCTTCATGTCATTCCTGGTGGACAGGTATAGGTTAGCAGTTTAGGCTCAAAGTTCATAGAGGCTATCATGTCTGGGCAGAGTCGAAGCAAGATCTGGGCAGAGACGTAAAAGTTACATACTAGCTGACTAATACATGGTTTTCTCAACACAGAAAAAAAATACCGAAACACACTCATAATTCCAACCAAATAAACATCAGATGTGAAAAGGAAAAGGGAGAAAGAGTGAAGAGAGGTGGTTTGGCTCAGTGGGTTGATTTTGTGTTGGGATGTGATGTGACAAAGAGGAGGCAGTCTCTTAGTGACAGCTCAGGCTTTCGGAAGGACATGTAGGCCTCTCTATTGTTCTTTTCAGAGTACGTGGATATAGATCCCAACAAGACAAGCGCACCCACTTTCTTTAAATATGCAACAAACTGCATCGACTTCCACCCATGATCTTCCCCCCTTCTGCCGGGGAACTCATCACATCGCCCCTCCGCGAGGCAAGGACCGCTTGATCCCCAGCCACAGAATGCGCTGCGGACACCCGAAGCGGATCTCTTTCCTTTCTCCCTCAAACTCCAAAGGATCGGAGCAACGAAAATAAGAGGCTTACAATTAGCATAGAGTAGACTCCAGTTTGCCGCCTCGGCTATTCCGTAGTGATATTGTTATTATCAGCTGTGGTGATGATCTTTTGTGGACTCTCTCTCTCATCTCACAGACGTGTGGTGTGGTCGCGTGACTTGAGTCCGTTGCACAGAGGCTGCCTTGGCAACGCTAAAAGGTACATCATTCACATGACTCCGCCACCTATTTCCCTCTCTCTTTTTCACCTCTAACTCCTCCCTACAAACACACGCACATACACATCACCATTATGACTGCTGCTGCTGCTGTTGCTACTGCTACTGCTATTGCTGAATGCTATTGCTATTGCTATTGCTATTGCTACTGTTATTGCTACTGCTATTGCTACTGCTATTGCTACTGCTATTGCTAATGCTAATGCCATTAAATGTGTATTACCTGTCATAGTTGGTAACTAGTGTTTAGCTTTTGATAACTGAATTGTAATAGCCTTTATTCCAAGTAATGTAATTTTTTAATAATTATTGCTGTGAATAAATTGCATTATAATTTAATCGGTCTTTGTCTGTGATTGTTGTTATTATACAATTGTGATGGATTGCTGGATTCATAACAATCAGTGCTCGAGTCAGTGCTTAAGTTCACCCTTTAGCAACCTTCTGAGACTGTATTCCAGTTTTGTAAATTTGGTTATTGATCCCTGATGACAGGGTGGTGCCCCAAGACTTACTATTTTTAGTAGATATTTCTGATTATGAATAATTATTCCCCTAAATTATTAATATTAATTGCCAATAATCAGATTGCCCCTACTAGTGCGCAACAAGTGTCAAAAACGCACTGAAAAGGCTGAATTGAGCTTGTAGTGAAGTAGTGAAACAAGCAAATCCCAGCAGAAAATCAACAGGAACTATGTAGTTCCTACATATTCATGTAGTTCTGAGTAGTTTTTGAAGAGATTTGTGCAGTTTGATTGCAATTCAATGTGAAGTGTCAAAAACAAACTGAAAACGCCTGTTTTTGGACTCCTTTTGAAGAAATCCCAGTAGAAAATCAACAGGAACCATGTAGTTCTTTCATATTCAAGTAGTTCTTAGTAGTTTTTGGATTGTGTTTGCGTATTAGGCTGATATCCTGCATCCAGGAGGTGGCACTCTGTGTGTGGATCAGTATTTACATGTAGAGGTGTTCACGGTTCAAGGTTCAAAGTGACTTCATTAGTACCCATAGGTATATTTGTTTGTGAGGAGAGGATAGCTCAACATACACGCTTAGATTAAGGGCAACACACTGTTAAAACAGCACAGAACAAACATGGACAGGTGCTCAGAAGGCTCACTCATCAAGATTAAAAGCAAAATAAAATAAATAAAGACCACTAAGATGCCAATATAAAAACCAATTAAGAGCATGCTTCTGGGACAGTGAATAGATAAGTTAAAAACTATGTCAGGAATAGGAATAGGAATGGATAATATAAGTCATAGAAGTAAAAAAAAAAAAAAAAGCACTAAGACTTGTTTAAAATGGAAACAGCAGCAGGAACAAAGCTGTTCCTACAGCGTGTGGTCCTAGAACTCAAGACTCTGAATCTCCCAGACGGCAAGAGCTGGAACTCCCTGGATAGGGGATGGGAGTCATTCTTTGAGCTGGAGCTACCTAGCCGCTGCAACTGTTTGCTGTACAGTGACTCTTAGCCCAGTTGTGGTTCCCCAATCAGCCGACTTGACCATTTGTGCCTGTAGGCAAACTATAGTTGATTAATTGCACACTCTGTATTTTTTAAGAATTTCCAGATGTACCAGTTTTTAAAAGATTTCTATAATAATTGTTGGGCCTCCATCACGAGGTCAGACAAAAAAGGCCTACATGAGGCCTGACCACGAGGTCACCTCTGTCCCTTTGTTCTCTGGAAACAAAAGAATCCATCCACAGACTTCATTTCCCTTCATCCCTTGCAGTTCGCACTTAGATGCGAACTCACCAGGAGGTGTCAGGCTTTCGTCTCTGATTGGCAGAGAAGTATCTACAACACAGGGAGTCATGGCAACAGGGCCTTGACGTCACTCCCCCTTTAAAACAGGGGCCGAGAACTTATCTCGCCTGAACACCTTTTTCCGGATCCGTGAGAGTCAGCTGTTTGCAACCCACTGACCTCTCAGCTATTACCTGCAGAAGGTAGAAAGAGTTTCTTCACGGAGACTCTGATAACTTCTACGCCCCGTTGTCTACCGATTGAGTCGACCACCTGGTGTTTCATCGCTGCCCCACCGAGAAACCTGCGCCAGTACCACGCACCGGAGGATCCGCTGCTGGGTCAAACTGATGGACTTATACACACACCAGTTCGCTCAGGAGAGCGACACAAGTAAGAAGTTGTTTTGGCAGAGACGTTAGATTTGTGTGTTTTATGAGCTTAGTGCTCCTTATTGTTGTGTGCTTTAACGGACCGCCAAATCCGCTCTCTGCTGTACTCTGAGGAGTATTTTTAAGTTACTGCCTGTTTAGTTTTGTGTTCACCACGCTAAACTGTTTGTGTTATCCCATTTGGGATTGTTATTATTATTTTTGTGTGTGCGCCACCGTGAGTGAAAAGTAAGTTGCTTTGTCAGCCTACAACCAGACAACGGGGTACAGACCACCGTCAGCGCACCCGCTCTCTATAGACAAAGCAACCGCTGCTCTCCTCTCACGATCACGGGACCGAGAGTCGGTCTCCCTTCTTCTCGTTTTCCTCTCTCTCTCTTACTGACACACACTAAACACGCGCACGCACACTTACACATCAATTCAATCACGCACGGCTCGCTCCTCACGTCCGATCGTGAGATAACGCCGGTATAGCGCGGCCTTATCCCTTCGTTATCTACTATCAGATTTGTGTGCGTGCAGAAACGCCTCCGACCACCGGGCGGCGCTGTCTGCCATTGTTAACTGGAACCTGGGGGCAGGGTTAGGTTGTTTACGTGTGACGTAGCTTTCCCCGGGAGCCGCGCCATCTTGACACACACACACACTCACACGCGCATACACACACGCTGTAGCTCACCTGTTTTGTCTTTACACCACTGCTGTCTTTATGTGTTTTGCTTAGCATTAGTTGGTAGTATAGTGTTTATTAATTGAAACAATTGTTGGCTTTGTTAATTCTTGTGGAAGTTAATAAATACTATTTGTAGCTTTAAAGGGAAGTCTCCTTGTCATTATTGTGCATATTTTGATTGATTGATTGGTTGATTGAGAGAGTCAGAGCTCGGATTTCACACCTTCACCGTTCACCTAGTGGTGCTGGTATTTCAGATATTGGCTCCTCTAATTGAACACTTGTTTATAAGGCAACGTTTACAGTTTGGTTATTGGTCCCAGTTTCCAGGTGGTGCCCCACATTATTAATTTAATTTAATAATTTCTGATTTTATAATTCCTAATTATCTCTGATAATTAAGAATTATAGCTGATAACCAAACGGACCCTTTTCAAACCCAACATAATTGAAGTCAAGGCCACCAGTCTAAGGTCATTCAGTTCGTGGGGTGGCTGGATTTAGGGACTGGTGCAACAACTGCGTCTTTCCAAATCCTGGGGACATGATGCACTTCTAAGGATTTGTTAAAATTTTATGGAAAACTGGAATCAATTCTTTTGCACAGGTTCTAAGAAGCCGACCACAGATGTTATCTGGACCCTGTCTTTGGTTAACCTTTGTGCAGTTAAAAGCATTTTCATCATCCTCAAATTTTACAGGGAAGTGCTGGTTCTCATACATGTCAAGGCGTAGTTTCTGTATTTCATTGTTAAAATCAAACATTAACACGATTGTAAAAACCATTTAAAGAGACACTAGTACTATTTTGTGTTCTGTGCCGACGATTTTCATGCTGGACCAGGCTGAACCGAAGTGGTTAGAAGGCATTTTTTCCTCCAGTGTGGCTTTATAGCTCTCTTTAGCTATGCTGCTATAGGCCTAGACTGCTGGGGGGAAGCACTGAGCACCTCTCTCTCTCTCCCTTTCCCTTCTCCCTTTCTCTCCCTCTCCCTCTCTCTCTCTCTCCCCCAGGCATGTGCTGACATACCAACAACCATGCTTCTCTGAAATCCCTGTTTCTACCATTTCCAAGCATGTGTACTGCATTTACTAACCATGTTTTCCCAAAGTCTCTGTCTCTCCCAGCTCCTCTCCTTTCTCTCTCCCAGCTCCTCTCCTCTCTCTCCCTGTTCTCATCCTGCAGGTGATGAATCATCACCATCCCATGTTCCTGCAATGTCTGCTGCTCCCACATCTTCATGAATTCCATACAGCATCATTTCTGTGAACTTCATGCAGCATCATGTTCCTCCCTACACCTGTTTTGAATATCCCCTCCTCCTGCTCTCATTCTCTCCCTACTCTACCCAACTTTGCCTCCTCCCCGTGCCTCTCTCTCTCTCTCCCTCTCACCCCCCTCTCTCCATCTTTCAACCCAACCGGTCGAGGCAGATGGCCGCCCCCCCGAGCCTGGTTCTGCCTGAGGTTTCTGCCTCTTAAAGGAACTTCTTCCTTGCCACTGTCGCCGAGTGCTTGCTCATCGGGGGATCTGTTGGGTCTCTTTAAATAATTTTATAAAGAGTTTGGTCTAGACCTGCTCTATATGTAAACTGCCTTGATGTAACTTTGTTATGATTTGGCGCTATACAAATAAATCTGATTTGATTTGATTTGTTTTGCCCTTGAGATATCTGCCTTAAGCTCTTTGGTGGCTATGTATAGATCTGATGCTCCTCCTTGTTGAAATGTTAATTTATTTTTCTTAACAACAGACTTAACCGATTTATTGACCCATGGCTTGTTGTTGGGGTATACTTTGACCCTCTTCTTGGGTATGAGCATGTCTTTACAGAAAGCTGAGTATGAACAAACCACATCAACTAGTTCATCCAACTCTTCACACGCTTCTCAAACATTCCCCAGTCTATACAATCAAACCAGCCCTGCAGAGCACATACGACATCATTTGTCCAGACTTTCACTACCTTAGTTTGGACTTTCTCCCTTTTCAGAACAGTCGTATAAGTGGGAAGAAGAAGTGCACAGTTGTGATCTGCCAAGCCTAGGTGGGGTAGGGGAAGTGATTTAAAAGCATCCTTAACACAAATCCAGGGTCTCGCCACATCTGGTTGGACAGGAGACGTACTGGTAAAAGTTTTTTAGGGTCTTTTCCTGGGAAACATGATTAAAATCATCCAATATGATATATGGTGTGGGAGGTAGAGGTGGCATTTCCCTTAGGGTGAATATATACAGTCATTACAAAAATCTGGGGGAACTCAGGGATGGAGTCTTATCATGTGTGCAAAATTTGGGGCAGATTGGTCAATGTATGCTGCAGTTACAAAGACTTCCTCTTTTATGGTGATACATTGAAATTGCCACCATTGCCACAGCCAAACAGGTCTAATGGATGAAAATGAGTTTGATGACTTTTCATCTTCAGTGTCTTGAAACGATACTGAGTGCATTTTAACTCATTTGGATAAAAGGTGCAGGAGGAGTTTTCTTGAATAAAATAATTCAAGAGTTGCTGACTTCCTGTATCCAGTAGGTGGCACTCTAAGTCTGACTCAGTATTAATACATAAAAGTGTTCAGCGCGGGGCTCTGATCAGCCGGAGAGTACCCATCAGTTATACGTCATGTGGGAGTGTATAAAGTTGAGAAGATGTCCTGTAAATATGACACAAATCAGACAATATTTGCATAATGAGGCTGACCTCCTGTGATATAAGGAATTGCTTTTGAGTGTCCACTCTGTGGTGCTGTTTGTGTATTAGGCTGATATCCCATGTCCAGTATGAGGCACTCTACGTGTCACTCAGTAATAACAGATTGGTGTGTTCAGGGTTGGACCCTGATCATGCATGGCGAATGTGGGGCAGCTTGGACAATGTATGTGTGTTATGAGGACTTCCTTTTTTATGTTATCTGTGTCTGGGTCGCGGGGGTGCTAGAACCAATCCCCACCAAACCAGCTCACACCGGGCGAGGGCGGAGTACACTGCCAGTCCATCACAGGGCCAACACACAGAGACAGACAGAGACAAACAACCACTCACACTCACACTCAGACCTATGAACAATTTAGAGTCACCAATTAACCCAAACATGCATGTCTTTGGACGGTGGGAGGAAACTGGAGTACCCAGAGGAAACCCACACAGGCATGGGGAGAACATGCAAACTCTGCACAGAAAGGCCCCAGGCCCGGGAACCGAACCTGCAACCTTCTTATTGTGGGGCAACACTGCTAACCACTATGCCACTGCGCTGCCCCCTCAAGAATAAAGAGCAAAAAATATTTTCATAGTTTTTTATCTTCAAGGGTTGATATGATACTCAGTGAATGTCAAGTCATTTGGATTAAAATTGGAGGAAGAGTACATCCATCTATGAGGTGTGGTCCTTGAAAGTGACTTCCTGCGTCCAGTAGGTGGTGCTCTCACTCTGCCTCAATATACACTGCTCAAAAAAATAAAGGGAACGCTAAAATAACACATCCTAGATCTGAATGAATGAAATATTCTTATTAAATGCTTTGTTCTTTACATAGTTGAATGTGCTGACAACAAAAATCACACAAAAATTATCAATGGAAATCAAATTTATAAACCCATGGAGGTCTGGATTTGGAGTCACACTCAAAATTAAAGTGGAAAAACACACTACAGGCTGATCCAACTTTGATGTAATGTCCTTAAAACAAGTCAAAATGAGGCTCAGTAGTGTGTGTGGTCTCCACGTGCCCGTATGACCTCCCTACAATGCCTGGGCATGCTCCTGATGAGGTGGTGGATGGTCTCTTGAGGGATCTCCTCCCAGACCTGGACTAAAGCATCCACCAACTCCTGGACAGTCTGTGGTGCAACGTGGCGTTGGTGGACGGAGCGAGACATGATGTCCCAGATGTGCTCAATTGGATTCAGGTCTGGGGAACGGGCGGGCCAGTCCATAGCATCAATGCCTTCGTCTTGCAGGAACTGCTGACACATTCCAGCCACATGAGGTCTAGCATTGTCTTGCATTAGGAGGAACTCAGGGCCAACCGCACCAGCATATGGTCTCACAATGGGTCTGAGGATCTCATCTCGGTACCTAATGGCAGTCAGGCTACCTCTGGTGAGCACATGGAGGGCTGTGCGGCCCCCCAAAGAAATGCCACCCCACACCATTACTGACCCACTGCCAAACTGGTCATGCTGGAGGATGTTGCAGGCAGCAAAACGTTCTCCACGGTGTCTCCAGACTCTGTCACGTCTGTCACATGTGCTCAGTGTGAACCTGCTTTCATCTGTGAAGAGCACAGGGCGCCAGTGGCGAATTTGCCAATCTTGGCGTTCTCTGGCAAATGCCAAACGTCCTGCACGGTGTTGGACTGTAAGCACAACCCCCACCTGTGGACGTCGGGCCCTCATACCACCCTCATGGAGTCTGTTTCTGACCGTTTGAGCAGACACATGCACATTTGTGGCCTGCTGGAGGTCATTTTGCAGGGCTCTGGCAGTGCTCCTCCTGTTCCTCCTTTCACAAAGGCGGAGGTAGCGGTCCTGCTGCTGGGTTGTTGCCCTCCTACGGCCTCCTCCACGTCTCCTGATGTACTGGCCTGTCTCCTGGTAGCGCCTCCATGCTCTGGACACTACGCTGACAGGCACAGCAAACCTTCTTGCCACAGCTCGCATTGATGTGCCATCCTGGATGAGCTGCACTACGTGAGCCACTTCTGTGGGTTGTAGACTCCGTCTCATGCTACCACTAGAGTGAAAGCATCGCCAGCATTCAAAAGTGACCAGAACATCAGCCAGAAAGAATAGGAACTGAGAAGTGGTCTGTGGTCACCACCTGCAGAACCACTCCTCCTATTGGGGGTGTCTTGCTAATTGCCTATAATTTCCACCTGTTGTCTAGTCCATTTGCACAACAGCATGTGAAATTGATTGTCAATCAGTGTTGCTTCCTAAGTGGACAGTTTGATTTCACAGAAGTGTGACTGACTTGGAGTTACATTGTGTTGTTTAAGTGTTCCCTTTATTTTTTTGAGCAGTACATAGTATAATACATAGATGTCTTCAGGGCGGGACTATGAGACTTTTTATGTGCAGCTCATCATGATACATATGTGTACTAATTTTGGTTCATGTATGTCAATCCTGAGCAAGGGGCTAAACAAAAGGTGGTGCAGAGGAGCCATTTTTTGACGTACATTTCTGCAACTAACAAAATATCGAAATCTTATGCAGTCCTGCCATGCTGTCCGAATTTAATGAGTTTTGGGGTATGTTTAAGTTACCAAAAAGGCTGTTGATTCAGTAGGAAAAAAAAATCCTTAGAAATGTAATAGGGCCATTGCAATGTCGAGTGCTCGGGCCCTAATAAATGGTGATTTTTTGTTCAATATAGAACTTCACTTGAGGAAAATGCACTTACTGTCCAAACACTTAAATTTTGCATTGCGCTCTGTCTCTATCACAGGCGCCCTAAGGAAGATTTTCCTTCAGCCCGAGCATGGATATTGACTCGTATTAGTCGTACTCGTCAAAATTGCTATATCCGTACCGAAACTCGTTTCAGCTGAGTATCCAGCTCAACCCTACTTCTGACTGAAATGTCAGAAAGAATGAAAGAATGTTAATAAAAACGTACTTTTACATTCTCTTTTGCAAACAAACGTTTCTCATTCCTCCACACTGCAAACGCTAAAGCTCTCGCCCCTCTCTGCATTCAGGTAAGTAAAAATAAAGGTATCTAACAGATGAGTGAAATAACAGGTAAATAAAACAAATAGTAAACAGGAAGGAAAATAAAATCTCTACACTCATATCTTTAAAATGCCTCCAAATAATGCCTCTTAAAGGAAGTTTTTCTTTCACACTGTCGCCATGTATTTGCTCTTGGAGGGATATGTTGGGTCTCTTTGACAACTCCATAAAGAGTTTGGTCTAGACCTGCTCTACGTGTAAAGTGTCTTGATGTAACTTTGTTATGATTTGGTGCTATATAAATAAATTGAATTTGATTTGATATCAGCGTGTGCAGATTTCTTTGAAGATGCGGGCATGTCTGAGGATGATTTATTTAAAATTTCACAAAAGAGGAAAAAACAAAAACCTGTTCAGAGCAGTGTAAAGGCAGTCAAAATAAGTAGACGACAAAAAGCTGGGAAACCATCAGTGGAGTCAGAAAGTGACTTCTCTGTAACACAGGAAAACAGCAGAGTCACTATTCTCCTAAAATTAAAAAGTTTCTCAAAGACAGCAAAAGGCCACAAACAGAAGATCATTTTCCTTATCTGAAACTCTTTGTAAATTCAGCAAAACCCCTCACTAAAAAAATCTGCACACTTTGAATACCAATCAATTAATCTGTAGATTTCCTAATCAGCCATAACATAGTTTCCAAAGTAAAAACTCAACTCACTGATGATGTTTAGGAAGGATCTGTGTTGTTCTTTTTTTATTTATTTAAACTAGGCACCCTGAATTTGTACGGAGTAGTGACGAAGGTATTGATTCCATGGTATTGATATATCGATAATCTGAGGCAACTGATTTGAGTATCGATTACTTGAATAAAGTATTGATACTAATTAATAAATCCAAAGTAAAAGTGCATGTGTCACATGTGTCACTCAATCTTTAAGGGTACCTTACTCCAGGTGCTAATGACAAACAGGGCAAGAAAGATCCTTTACGACCCATTCCTCCCTGGCCCAGGCCTCTTCAACCTTCTGCCCTCAGGGAGAGGATACAGGGTCTTAAGGAGCCGAACACACTGGCTCAGAAACTTTTTTGTCCTTGGGCAATCAGACTCCTCAAAAATCATGTGCATTAGACCATGTCATGCGCAATAGATCAAATCAAAATAAAATTTATTTATATAGCGCCAAAGCATAACAAAGTTACATCAAGCCACTACACATAGAGCAGGTCTAGACCAAACTCTTTTTATGGAATTAAAGATCCAACAAATTCCTCCATGAGTGAGCACTTGGTGACAAAAACTTCCTTTAAGAGGCAGAAACCTCGGGCAGAACCAGGCTCAGGGGGTCGGGCATCTGCCTCGACCGATTGGGTAGGGATTGAGAGAGAGAGACGCAGGGGAAGGGGGGGGTTGAGTAGAGTAGGGAGAGAATGAGAGCAGGAGGAGGGGATACTCAATAGACTGTGTAAATGTGTGTGTTTATAAAAAATATAAAACTTAAACTTAAACTACTTAAAGGACTATAGTTTTTTAATTATAATATGTAATCTTCTGACACTTTTGCACAATGGGAAGAGAGAATCCCGAACCAATTTCGGTGTTACAACTGCTGTACAATGACAATAAAGGAGATTCTGATTCCGATTCTGATTCTTAATAGTAAACATGAATGGAGAAAGTAGGGAAATGGCTGAGAGAAAAAGGAACGGGTGAACTTTTCACCTGTGGAAAAAACTACGGCAAGGCATAGTTTGTGTGGTAAAAATTGGCATGTGATTTGTCAATTCATATTAATATCATATTGGATAACAAAAGGGTTGTATCACCCATCACTAACATGGAGCTAGAGATGATGATAAAAGAGCTGCTCTCTTTAAACTGATGGAGCTGAAGCACATAGATGTAATGATGGTTCATGAAACACCACACCACAGACATTGAGAGTGACTGGTGGGGGGGGGGGTGTAGAAAAAGTTATTAAAGGCTGCTCACTTAAGGTCAAAGCTCAGTTTGAACAGGTTAAGACAGATTTTATTTGTGTTAATGCTCAAACTAATGGGCTGGAAAGAGCAGCAGTATGGGATGTTTCATGTAATGTCATCAAGAGCTTTAACAGTGATTGGTTTTCGTTTTTAGGGGGCGATTTTAACTGTACTGAGAATCCAACATTAGACAGAAACCACCATGAGCATCGTGGTTGTGAACACCAGGTGTGTGTGGAACCAAATGCAAGAGAGAAGCAAGGCACAAATGACAAGTCCGTAAAACGAGCTCTTTATTCCAGGAGGTAACAAATGGTCAAAATCCAAAAAGCAGGCAGAATCAGGCAGACAAATCAGAAAAGGAACAAGCAAAAATCCAAAAGGTCAAAAGTACCAAAACCAGTCATATACAGGAGGCAAACAGATCAGAACCCGAGAGAGCTTGTACATGGAGGTACTGTAAATAAAACAATCTGGTACAGGAGGGAAGGGGAGCATGGTCTAAATACACTAGGAGAGGGGAGACAATGAGACAAAGGTGTAACACATTAGGGCTGGGATGTACTGTAGAGAGAGAGAGAGATAAAGTCTTTACTGTTATCGCATGAAAATACAACACAATTGCACTAAAATGCAACAAAATTGGAGTGCAGCCCACTTAAGTCAATAAAAAGTTAGATTTACACAATAAATAAATGAGAGAGGCATGATGAAAGGAGACCTCCATTAATCTTCAGCACACACGCAATACAACTGTACACAACCTGGACCTTGGCTAACTGGGCTGAACCCGAAAGCAGCTTTAACTTACCACAAGTACTTGTGTTCAACCCGATTAAAAGCCTTCTCCTGGTCTACAGAAATCAGACCAGTGTCTACAGGACCTCCAATACATCACAAATTAAAATGACATTATCACTTATCAACCTGCTGGGTACAAGTCAGGTCGGTATGGATAACAGAGGCCATCACTCCTCTCAGTCTCGTGGCCATAACCTTGTACAGGAATTTGTAGTCAGTGCAGAGCAGTGAAACTGGTCTCCAGTTTTTAAACCTCCTGTTGTCCTTGGGGTCAATTTGACCCCATCCATCCATCTTCTACTGCTTTTCCATTTCAAGGTAGCAGGGGAGTGCTGGAGCCAATCCCAGCCAACATTACGGGCGAGGGTGGGGTACACCCTGGACAGGTTGCCAGTCCATCACAGGGCCAACACACAAAGACAAACAACCACTCAGGCTCGCATTCAGACCTACAGACAATTTAGAGTCACCAATTAACAACACAATTGGACATAAACATTATGTCTTTGGACAGTGGGAGAAAACTGGAGTACCTGGAGGAAACCCATGCAGACATGGGGAGAAAATGAAAACTCCACACAGAAAGGCCCCAGCCTGGGAACTGAACCTGCGACCTTCTTATTGTTGTACAACAGCGCTAACCACTACGCTACTGTGCTGTCCCAGTGTGACCGCATTCAATGTTTATCACTCAAAAATTGTATTGGCTTCATATTTCGTGACTTTTACTAATTTGAGGGGGAAAACTAATTATGGAACAAATTATCATGATGATACTTTTTGAATTTGCTGTACACATTTTGTATGTATCGATGTTCCTCTGGGGTCAATTTGACCCCAATCTGTTTAAGCTGTGTAAAACATCTCTGTCTGTGTGTGTAAACTCACATCCCTACACCTGCAGGTGCAGAATTGATACTTTTGGGTTGATACATGACAAAGGGGGGGGGCATAATTCCAATGAGAACTTTGATTATTTGCATTGTGACTTTTGATGAATGCTTTGTTGCCTTTCATGGGCTGTGTCCATTCCAACAATATATACTGAGCAAACCTGCCAAATACAGCATCAAAATTTGGGCAGCATGTGATGCAAAGTCCAGCTATGTCTGCAATTTAGCTGGACTGTGAGGAAAATCGCTTGAGGAAACACCTGAGAAAATCAGGTCACGAGGGTTGTGCTTGACACGGCTGAAGGACATAATGGGCATAACATTACTTGTGATTCCTTTTTCACATCTTACTCCATGGTAAGGAACCCAAACATCTAGAATGGTATAAACCACAGGCAGGTAATGTGGCAGGTGCCAGGTTTGTCCCACCCAAAAGGATTCAAAGACGAGTATGACCTTTGCTCAATCCAAAAAATATGTCTGCAAGAAAGCATAACGGTTGGACTGTTGACTGTTGTCGTGCGTTTGATTCCTGGACCCCATGGCTTTTCTGGAGTTGCAGAGTTTGCATGTTATCCCCGTGCCTGCGTGGGTTTCCTCCAGGTACTCCATTACACAGTCCAAAGACATGCATGTGTAGGTTAACCGGTGACTCTAAATTGTTTGTAGGTCTGATTGTGAGTGAGTGCTTGTCCGTTTCTGTATATCTCTATGTGTTTGGCCCTGTCCATAGTCTACCCTGCCCTGAGCAGGAATTTGGCTGGGATTAAATCCACGCATTATAAATTAAAACAGTTTCATCTTCTAACCAATGTTCCCATGTTCTAACTTTACAAAATCCTGCTAAAAGTTTGAAAATGTATTTGTTTGACTAGGGCAAATTTGACTCAGAACAAAGTTTCAGCAAAATAACCCTAACCCTAACCCACACACACACACACACACAAAAAGCCAGAAAGACTAAAAAATAAAATATACAAATATACAATATACAAATAAAACTCTGCCACTGTCAGTCCCAAATCCAAATAAGAAAAGAGGAGGGGTGAGTGAGGCTTTATGGTGACTGACGAGAAATATGTTCCTAAAAAAGTAAATAACAGCAATAGAAATAAGTAAATGAAAGGTCATGGGGTCACCAAAACCAATAGGGGTTCATCCTTTTCTGGTGGTCACTAAATTTGAAAAGACAAGGGTTTTGATTGGGTTGAACACAAGTACTTGTGGCAAGCTAAAGCTGCCTTTGGGTTCAGCTCAGTTAGCCAAGGTCCAGGTTCATAGCCAAGTTTAGGTTCTGTACAGTGGTATTGCGAGTCTGCTACAAATTGAGTGGTCTTTTCAGTGTTGAGCGGGAGGTCAGACAGGGCTTCCCTCTGTCTGGCATGTTATACTCTCTGGCCATTGAGCCTCTGCTCCACAAACTGAGAACTGACCTGAGTGGTGTTCTCTTTCCATTGTCATTGTCAGTTCTAACACTGATATTGATATTTTCATCGACACTGTAAACCGTTTAGGTTGTATTTCCTCTGAATTGGTAAAAGACTGTGGCTGTCATGGTGGGGGACAGGCTGAGGGATTATTTTAGGCTAACCAGAGAGGGATCGTCTGGAAAACAGGAGGGCTAAAATATCTGGGAGTCTTTTCAGGAGAAAAAACGTTTTTAAAGGAAAACTGGAACAATATGCCCAAACTGTCTAATAGAGGTTGTGTTCTTATCATTAATAAGTTGGTTTCTTCTGCTTTGTGGCACCGGTTAGCCTGTGTTGATTCTCCAGCTTCACTTCTGTCACAGGTTCAGGGTTTTAGTAAATTTTTTCTGGGACATGTTGCACTGGGCTGTTCAGAGTGTTCTTTTTTATGTAAAGAGGAGGGTGGATAGGGCCTGGTCCATCTGGCCAGCACCTTCCACCTTCAGTTTATCCAGAGACTGCTCACTGGGCCTACAGACCTGGTGTGGAGATCTCTATCCTGCTGCATCCTGTGGCAGTTTGGTGGTCTAAGACTGGATTTGCCTCTGTTCCTTATGGATTTAGAGAAACTTATAGAAAGGCGGCAAAGATGGATTTCCTGTCTTCTCAGTGTGGACTCTCCTGAGGAATCAGAGGCAGGGACAGACCAACTCTCTGTACTGGCTCCTCAGGGAGCCTGTACTGTTTGAACAACTGTTGGCCTGTCCTAGCTGGGACGGACGCACTCTGTCTGATGCTTTACACTGCTGGAGTTTCCATGCTAGGGCAGGTGGTGGAGCTGGATGATCCTGCTGGACTGGCTACCCAGCTGGGATTGATGTCTCACATTTTTGTTTACTCACACCTCTGTTCAGACTGTTGGTGAATTGAGAAGTTTTAACAAAGCATTTTTTTGTATTGAAATACACTCGTGAACAGAAGGACAAATGCAAATTTTTAAACTTTGTCTTAGGGCAGGCAAAGATGGCGGTGTATGTGACTCGCAGGAGGAAGGTGGAGGAAGTTTTAACCGTTGATGTTCTTCTTGTTTTAAAGAGCATGGTGAAGTCCAGACTGTTGGTGGATTTCATTTTTTCAGAGCAGCTACGGACTGCAGAAGTTTCAGGAGGTCTGGAGTTATGGCGAGCTGCTCTGTTCAGTGACTGATGGACAGTTGATGTTTGGATGAGAGCTGAACTCATTTTAATGTCTGTGTAGATGGACTGTATGTAGTAATGTGATGTAATCTGTTTTTAAACATAATGTATGCTGCTTGATAAATGTTGGTTTGAAAAATCAATCTTTCTGTCTAAATGAGTGAAATGTGTCGACCATAGTCAGCGTGATTGTGTGCCAATTTTCTACCTTTTTTTCTTCTTTTCTTATACTCTAGGTTGGTAAAGTTAGTTGTTGATTACAAATTTTTTGGGAGTTTTTCTGGCTGGGCATTGTCTGGCTCGTTGACATCCCTCACCCCATGGTGGTGAGAGGCCTTGACTTCTCCCGGTTGTCGCAAAGACACAACATCAAGGTGACAACATCAAACTTTTTGTAAAAAATGAAGACCCGTCCAAAGCCCTATCCAGGTATGGACAGTTGGTGAGCCCCATTAAAATTTTGCCTTTGCTGCAAATCGCCCAAATTGAAGTATGTTGTTTGCCACAGATCTACATGATCTACATGATCCAAATCCATGACAAATCAATAAGGGATCATCATGTCATATTCTTTAGAAAAATTAAGGAAGTTTCTGGTTGAAACTAAAGGCCAGAGGGCAGTGAAGGTGCAAGGTGTTCCTTTACCTTAACAGGTTTATAAAATCTGTAAACTGGCTCAGAAGAGAGGGGGCTTCAGTAACCAAGAGGTTTACAGCTTCAAGAAACTCGTAACTAAAGCAAAATATGCACTCCTTGATGATGATGACAATGATGACGATTAAATCCATTCTCCTACTTCTCCTGGAGTATCCTGGAATACGAATGGCGTTTGCTCTTGGGCAAAAAAAATAATAATTATGGATTATATCTCTAAGTTAAAAGCAGATATCTTCCTCATTCAAGAAACCCACCTACAAGATTCAGAAGAAAAATCTCTTATAGATCCAAATTTTAACCAAATCTTTTCCTCCTGTTACAATAGTCGACAAAGAGGAGTCTCCATTTTGGTCCATAAGAGACTACTATTTACTTTAAACAGTATGGTAACAGACCCAGAAGGCCAATATATCATTATTCAGGCATCAATCTTTAATCAATTATACACAATTGTGAATATTTATGCTCCTAATAATGATGATCCGGCGTTCTTCCAGAAAGTTTTTTCACTATTATCCAACATATCAGTCACCCCAACTACGATCATCGGAGGGGACTTTAACACAGTCCTGAATCCCTCTATAGATCGTTCTCATAACTCTGCACACACAAAAAAATCGCAATCAGCCAGGAATATATGGATGACTTCGGACTTGGTGATAGCTGGTGACTCAAAAATCCTACAAAGAGGGAATACACCTTCTTCTCCCCAGTGCACCACTCTTTTTCTAGAATTGACTTTTTCCTCTCAAACAACTTTATCACACAAAAAATCAACACCAGTATACATCCCATTTTAATTAGTGATCACGCACCGGTGTCCCTCCACCTTCAAATAGAACCCACCCTGAAACCGTCATCCACTTGGCGCTGTAACACCTCATTACTAAGGCATCCAGAATTTGATTTGTTAATAAGGGAGGAATGGAAAGACTTTTTGGAAATAAATGACTCTCCAAATTTATCTCCATCCCTGATCTGGGAAGCTGGGAAGGCTGTAATCAGAGGCAAAATTATATCTTATTCCTCTTACAAGAAAAAACAGGAACAACAGGCTGAAAAAAACATTGAAGATAAGATTAAAGAACTAACAGAACAATATGCTACGAAACCGAATGAACAATTATGAACCCAACTACAAAATGTGAAATTACAATTAGAAAATATCCTTTCAAAATAAAAAAACAAAAAACAAAAAAACAGAATTCATACTTCAACAACTCAGATACCAAAATTTTGAACATAACAACAAATCAGGCAAATAGGGGGGCGGGCGGTGGCTGCCAGGGCAGCCGTCCCGCCCCTGTTGCTGTGCTGCACTGGGGGGCGGGGTCCAGTTGAGGGACTTCCGAATTCCCTGGTGCCCCCTGCCGCGCCTGTGGGTCCCCTGGGCCGCTGCACTTGTGGCCTTCTAGCTGGGGGCCAGGCCCTCACTTGCCTGCGTTCTAAACTGCACTTACATCACGTTCCATCCACCTCACACACTTACCACTACAATACTGCTCACAGCCACAGCTAGGTACACGATCGAGTACCCAGGGTCTTCCGTGTCCTTGTGGCTGGGCTCTGCCTCCTGGCGCTGTGTGGTGCTGGGTCCGTGGCGGCTCCCTGGTGGCCCCTATCGGTCCGGCGCTGGCTGGGCTGTGGTGGATCGCCGCTTCCTCTCTCCCTTGTGTGGGGGGTCGGGGGCTCCTCCTGGTGCTTGTGGGGTTTCCTCCAATGTCATCTGGCCCTGCAGTACTCTCCACCTGGCCCTGCATGAATGAACTCTACATAAGGTTCCCCTAATATAAGAACTACTGAATCCAAAAAAGAGGGTCATGAACTAGTTTTGGAAAATATGGTTTTTAGGTGAAAAGTGTTTTTGTTCCCTGGAAGAGAAATTGAAACTTGATTACTTAGAATGTAGACAGAAAAAAGTATTTGATTAATTTAATTGCACATAGTCAAATGCATAAATCTTACTTATGCAAGAAATTGTTTTTACAAAAGCCAAAAGGGGTTACTCTTGTTCTTTGGAGGGGACTTTAACTATGGATTTCTCAGAACAACAAAAACTACACAGTACTTCATAATAAAATTTTCTATTCCAAATAAGTCCAACAGCATAGGTGTCAAGGGTACTACTTACTGTACTGACCAATGTAGAAGAAATGGTTCTGCCCATAAAACAACAAACAGGGAATACCAATTGATCATTCAGAATAATTCTTGATCTTTTCTTGGTGATAAGCTATATCCTAAGTGTGCTAGATAAGCTGCCATACTGTTCGCAGATTAGATGTGATATTGCAGTATCATTCACTGGTATATTTGGAAACTAACCTTATGCTGTTTTACATATGCGTTTTAATGATATTTTTGATGATCCTTCCCATATTTGTGAAATTACCATCATAACTGGTGATTGGTAGTGGCAGAACTCAATTCTCTGTTTACAATGAAATTCACAATTTGCTGTCAACTGATTGAAATGAGCAGCTTGCTAAACATTTGCTTGACCTGATTATTTAACAAACAACAGTGAAATGTAAAAACCCATAGTTTTCTTTGGAAATATGAGCTGATATGAGGAAAAATGTGAGTTAGCTTACATAGGCCATGGACAATGTTAAGACATGGACAACATGGTTATGTTCCAGGCCTTTCCACTGCTAATTCACAAAAAACCCACCTTGTTTCTTGAAAAACTGGGTGACATACTGTCTCACTTTGGCTTCGCTCTCCTCTTCCCTTCCTCATTCTCATTTTCTACAGCTTATTTGGTCATGGGGGTGCTGGAGCCTGAATTGGCCAATGCTCAGAGCGAGCATGGGGTAAACCTTGGCAGGTCTCCAGTCCATCGCAGGGCCTCTTCCCACTCCTTTCCTTTTTATTTCCTTGCATGTTTGACTCCCCAACTTTTGAGGCATGTAACCACCACCTGTCGACATCTCCACCTTCTTCCTTACTGTCTAATACCACTCTGTAGCTAGGCCTGCAGCAGCCAGGCCCGCCCTGCACTGCTCTCCACCTGGCCCTGGAGCACTCTCCACCTGGCCCTGGAGCACTCTCCACCTGTCCTGCAGCACTCTCCACCTGGCCTGCAATACTCTCCACCTGGCCCTGCAGCACTCTCCGTCTGGCCCTGCAGCACTCTCCACCTGGCCTGCAATACTCTCCACCTGGCCCTGCAGCACTCTCCGTCTGGCCCTGCAGCACTCTCCACCTGGCCCTGCAGCACTCTCCACCTGGCCTGCAGCAGTCACCAGCCATGCCAAGCAAAAACAGTGACAAGCCTCCATCTGAAAATCCTAGGTCTCGTAGGCCAGAAAATGCAGGTATGGGTACTTTGGAAGTAGATGCAGCAATATTTGAATCAATTAATGCCAGATTAAGCAAACTGGATATTCTTGAGTCTTTACAATTGGAGATTCATGATCTGAAAATCAGCTTGGAGTTCAGCCAAAATCAGATTGAAGATATAAGAAAGGAAAATGTCACTCTCAAAGAGGCAGTGGATAAGGTCCAACAATTTTCCAGCTCTCTTATGCAGGATAACAAGCGCATGAAAGAAACATTGTTGGACATTCAGTGCAGAAACATGAGAGACAATCTAATTGTTGCTGGCATACAAGAAGACAATGCAGACCCTGAAATAACGGTGAAAGAATTCATGTCCAAACACCTCAAATTTTCTTCTGAAGTTGTTAAAGACATCTCATTTTCCAGAGTTCACAGACTGGGCAAACCAAGTGAGGGTAAGAACCAGCCAATTTTAGCTCATTTTGAGCACTACAAGCAGAAAGAAATGGTGAAAAGTCATGGAAGGGAACTGAGGGGGACCTCCTTCTGGCTGAATGACCACTTTCCTGCTGAGATCAATGCCAGGACTATAGTTCTGTTACCTATCATGAAGGAAAAAAGGGCTCAAAAATGTAAAGTGGCACTGACTGTTGACAGGCTTTATATTAATGGTCAGCTGTTCCTGGACTCAAAAGTAACTCCCTGGCTCTTTTAGCATGGTTTTAGCATAGCTTTACTTTATGTTTTTACTGAGTCCATATGACTCATTCCATCACTGTCACTCCCTGCACTAAACTAGGTCTTGAAAAGGGGCTAGTCTTAGCTCATGTTAATGTAATAAGATTGAGGAAATGGAAGGTATTGTAAGAAGTAATTGTATTAATATTCTTGCCATTTCTGAGACGCATCTTGATGATTTTTTGACTGACTCAGATGTAAATATTGAGGGGTTCTCTATTCTTAGAAAAGACAGAAATCAGTTTGGAGGAGGTGTGGCCATTTATGTGCAGAATAATTTTCCTGCCAAAGCACGTCAAGATTTAATGAGAGATGATATTGAAGCTCTTTGTGTACAGGTTCATGTCCCTCATCTTAAGCCTATTTTAGTATGCTGTTTCTACCGTCCTCCTAGTGCTGATGCTATATATCTTGATGATTTGTGTGATATGTTTGATAAGTTATCTGATATGAATAATTAAATTTACTTATTAGGTGATATGAACATATTGTAGATTGGCTGGGTCGGCCTAATAAAAACAAAAATAAGGTACTTTCTATTTTGAATGCTTGTAATTTGTATCAGATTGTCACTCAGCCGACTAGAAATAGTATAAATCGTGATGGTATTATCTTGAATACATGTACTGATCACATCTATACTAATGTTCCTGATCTATGTTCCAAAGCTGTCTCTGTGCCAATTGGTTTTAGTGGCCATAATATAATTGCTGTTACCAGAAAGATAAAACTTCAGAAAATCAGAGCAAATGTTATTTATACTCGTTCATACAAAAAATTTTATAAAGATAGCTTTATCAAAGATATATCAAGTATAAATTGGAGTGATGTATATAATAAGGATGATCCCGAGGCTGCACTCAATTTATTTATGTCCAAGTACATGAAGATTGTAAATAAGCATGCTCCTTTAAAAAAGTTTACTGTCATAAAAGAGCCCCATGGATTGATAACACTTTAGTGAATTTGATGACAGAGAGAGATGCTGCTAAAAAGGTTGCTATAAGATCTGGATTGATTGAGGATAGATGTAAGTATTGCTCTTTGCGTAATCAAGTCACAAAATTAAATAAAATGAAGAAGAGGGATTACTATAAACAAAGATTAAATAATACTAAACATGATGGTAAAAATCTCTGGAGTGTTTTTAATGAAATGATGGGTCAGAAAACTAATGTTTGTCCTCCCTTTGTTGAATCAAACGGTTTTGCTCTCACTAAACCAAATGATATTGCAGATCACTTTAATAATTTCTTTATAAAAAAAGTCTCTCAACTTAGAGAAAGCATGAATACCTTTAACAATCATAAATCAAATGACATAATCACTAACATTATAATGAATGACAAAGTATGCACTTTTGAATTTTACCAGGTTGAAGTCAAAGTAGTGGAAAGGCTTCTCTGTGCTCTCCCTGACAGCAAACTAGCTGGTGTAGATAATATGGATAGTAAATTGTTAAGGATTACTGCTAGTCGTAGCTCATCTCCAGTGATTTATATCATTAATAGATGTTTATATGTATGCAAAACTCCTAAGTTGTGGAAGTCAGCTAACATTGTTCCAATACCCAAAGATAAAAAGTCTGTTTTTTAGTGAAAGCAACTCCAGACCGATTAGCATTATTCCTGTTTTGAGCAAAATTATGGAAAAAGTTTTATATATGCAAATTCATGATTATTTCTTTAAAAAAAATTTGATAACTATGGCTCAGCATGCCTACAGAACTAGCCACTCCACGTCTACTGCTTTGATAAAAATGACTGATGACTGGTTTAGTGCTATTGACAATTCCTTGATGGTTGGGGCTGTGATGTTAGATTTAACTGCTGCCTTTGATCTGACTGACCATTCTCTCTTGGTAAAGAAACTTGAATGTTATGGTTTTGGACCACTGGCATTAATGTGGATACACAATTATCTGTCTTCTCGATCACAACAAGTGCATCTGAATGGTGGCATTGAACAGTAGGGATTTAGTGTGTGGTGTGCCTCAGGGCAGCTGCCTTGGACCTTTACTGTTCACTGTGTTCATTAATCTTGCTTGGGCTACTGAAAGTGCAAAAATAGTGTTTTATGCAGATGATTCAACCTTGTATTATGCTGCGCCTTCATGCAGCGAATTAAACGATGTCCTTAATAAGGAATTGCAAGTTCTGCATGATTGGATTTGTTGTAACAAGTTAGTTCCTAATATTCCCAAAACAAAAAGTATTTTAATGGGTTCAAGACATAAGTTATTTTGTAGCCCAAAGCTGGATTTAAAGTTAAATAATGTGATTTTTGAACAAGTGAACAGTATCAAACTTCTTGGTGTAATGTTGGATTCCAGACTTCCTTTAGTAATCATATTAATCAAATCATCTTAAAGATGGGAAGAGCTGTTGGAATCTCTAGGAAATATGCTTCCTTTTTTGCTCGACCCCTCTTGTGTCAGATTGTGTTGAATTTAGTATTATGTCACCTCAAATATTGTTCTGTGGTCTGGGCATCTGTCACTAAAGGTGAGTTCATAAAGCTGCGGATTGCTCAAAATAAGGCTGCATGGTTGGTATAGGGTTGCTCTACCCGGTCAAACATCAACCGCATGCATGCTTCTCTCTCATGGCTGATGGTAAAAAACAGGTTGGCTTTAAACACAGCTGTAATGTTTAAATCTGTCTTGATCAGTAAAACACCAGATTTTTTATTCAATCAAATTATTTTTCGTAGTACTATGCATAACCATGGCACTAGAGGGTCCAGCAAAGGTCAGCTAGAGGTGCCTCACCCAAGGACCAATGCCCTATCAAAATCTTTTATCTATAGAGCAATATCTCTGTGGAATAGTCTGCCTCACTATCTCTGTTGTACTGAAAGTAAACAGGTATTTAAAAAGAAACTTAAATCTCATTTTAGATTATAAATGTGGACTTGGCTGGATGTTGAGAAAATGAATGAATTTTTAGATTTATGAAAATTATTAAATATTTGTTTTAACTGTTTTAACATCAGGTATATTATAGCTGTATTTGCAAAGCTATGATATATTGTAGATGATGTGATTGATTGTTGTTTTTTTTTTTCTTATTGTTTTCTGTGGACCCCAGGAAGACTTGTTGGTTACTACGGTACCAACTAATGGGGATCCCTAATAAACTAAACTAAATAAACTAAATAGTTGAGAATTGTTTCCAAAACAAATCAAGTTACTTTTACCGGTACACTGTTTTAAATCACAGGAGAGCTTGTGCCTCATTATATTACAACACATATACCCACCCGTAACATTATTGTTGGAACACATGGTGAAGTTATGTTGGAGAACAACAGTACCAGTAAACGTGCCGTTGCATTAAATCACTGTGTTTCGAGTCTCATTCATCATGCCTGAGTCATCCTAATTGGACAACACTATAACTGGCAACGGGAAAACCACACCAAATGATAAAGGAAGAAAACTATCGTTCTGGACATGCGGTAAACGAACTACGCTGCCAATACAGAACACCTCTCCATTCTTAAGCTAGGGCTGCATTGGGATGAATGGGACAGAAGGTGAAAGCAAAGAAAGAGCAGCACACTTACGAGAACACTTTCAACAGTGTTGTGACAATATTTGATTCCCATTGTAGAAACAATTTGTCAAATTTTTTATTAAAATTTGTTCAATAAGGGGATTTGATGGTTAATTGCTTGTAAAATTTCTCGTTATTTATTTGTAGCACAGTCATTTCAGAAACATTGAGAAATTGAATTGTGTACATTTAAACAACAGCTTCTGTGCTTTTTAGGTAATTCCCTTTTATATTTAGATATCAAAATGGATCAATACTACTATTTTCTCCAAATTCATTGCTGCAATGCAGTTTATTCTGGCAGCATTGAGATCCAAAGGTTAGAGCACCAACCATTGCTGCAACGCTTTGAACATTTTCTAATAAAAAAGAACACATCACACCGAAATCATTATTTTATGATTATTATTTTAAAGCCTTGCATGGTGTAGCTCCTGCCTTTATGATCTATTAACTAACTATGACCGTGATTGCTGCCTGATCACCATGTTGGATCTAGATTGTTCAAACATCTTAGCTTGTTATGAAAGGTGACTAGGTCTATGGTTTACAACAAACTCACTACCTTTTTTTCTTTTTAAAACTAACTTTAGACTTATTATGTTTTTCTTTATCTAGATTTAGATTTATTTATTATTTTTCTTCACTTTTTACTGAAAAAACCTTGTGACTGTTTTGGAAGGTGTTCTTTATTTACTATTATGGTTTTTAAGCCACAGAACTGTACCGTAAACAAAGACAATAAAAAAGGGGGGACTTGCACATGCTACCCATTCCTTTTGTAGTCACATAGCCATCTCAAAGGTTTGAAAAGTATGCAACGAAGAACTCAAGGCAAGGGCAAGCATTTACACTGACTAAATTTGACAGAATTTGAAACTTTTTTGACCTCCCTTTAAAATAACAGTGACATCTGTTAGTCTGTGACTTTTCTAGCTGCACACTCCCAGACTTTTTTCATTCCATCTTGTGGTCTTCAGATTGAATCCATCCATCAAGTGGCATCAGTTATGGAGATGTGTCAGATCTCACACTCTGGAGTGACAAAAGTTTTACACAACTTTTTTAGATGTGCAGTTCTTTTCTCCAGATGTGTAGTTGTCTTCTTCTCTGGTTGTTTTGGCATGCCTTATAAACAGGTCTGATGTTGTAAAACCCTTTAATTTTATTCCCAAGGAACTGTTTTCACCTCACATTGTGATATGTAGAGGGATGGGTTAGGGTTATATTATTTAAAATATAAAAGTTGAACCCTAGCACACATGGACCACGTGAAGTCAATGTGTAAAATGAAGGTATTAGTTGAGTACAGTGGTGGTACCATTGTAAGTGACTGACATGGGGTCCTATTTCCAAGGTCAGTTCAATTTTCCATATTCCAGGTATTATCATTAACAGCTGTTGTTAAACAAGTTTTATATAGTGTCCAGTCTAAACGTATTTTGACACCAGAAGCGCATTTTTGAGAACCCTGTGAGTTCATAACATCAAGCTTTTATGTGTTCCAGGATATTTTATGCAACATTGAAGTCCTCGATATCTCTAGAAATCAGTGTTGTATTTTTTTCACTCTCAGTCAAATCTATCACCAAGTCAGTCACCGAGACACCAAGCCAGTTGTGGTCAAGTAGAGTTAGCTTTCATTCACTATGACAAAGTGAATATGAGAAGACTGGACACAAGAAGATCAAGCAATCAGTGAAAAACTTCAAGTGCAGCCTGCATTTCTCTCAAAAACTGAAATTATTACGGCTTAAAGCATATGCTTAAAATTCCAAGCTCAGTTTAATATACATACATATATGTATATATACATATATATAATTCCTACAAATACATGGTTGCAGAACTTTAAAAACATTCACTTTTTTCAGTAAATTCAAGAAAGCTAGAAATTCCTACAGTGAAAAGAAAGAGAAAAAGAAAAAACCACAAAAGACATGAAAATAACAATCAAATGAAATTTGAAAAACAACATCCTGTACAAACACTATGGCCAATAATTTAAGAAAATAGTGTCTTTAAAACTTTCATATTGCTTTGTGCCTCCACTTACCGGGCAAAGTCTACCCTATGCACCAGGTGGTTTGGATGCAACCACAGAGGAGATCTGTGAGATCCCAGGTACAGATGTCCTTCCAGAGGTTATGGGGCCTAGCTGCAGGCAGGTTTGTGTTGACTTCTTCTCTGGTTGTTTTGGCAGTAACAATACAAAGACAAGGGGTGGTCACACTACTACAGTACTGCACTCCTCATGAAACCAAGGATGATTTTACTGTTTGTTGTAGTTTTACCATAATTACTCTCTACAGCATTATTATTAGAACTATGACCATCAGAAACACATTTTTGTATTTGTGTGTGGAAGGTTTCGTCAAGCCATTTGTGTGTGTTAGAGTATCAGTGTTCAGTGCTCAGAACTTTTCTTCTCAAAGGAGAAACTGGGAAGAGTCAATAGCTTGGTATTGGTGCTGAGGTTTGATGAGCCTCCATTCTGTCCTGAACTCTCTGCAACTCCCAGGTCAAAAGAGTCCTTGGAATCACTGGAGGGTGCTCTCCTCCTCAGGCAGGTCTCCTGGATGGGAAGGGAAGAGGGCATCCCAAAACCGCCAAGCCCACCTAGGTAGTGACCGGACTGGGGCTCCAGTCCATCTAAGGGGTCTACAGAGATACAAGGTGGGCTCATTTTCTCCTTGCGTCGAGGTGAGGGTAGCGAGGTCTGAGTGGGGATCTGGTTGTGAGTCTGCTGGTTGTCGGGCTGTGACACAGACCCAGAGGAGTTGGAGGTGGTGCTGCACTTAGGGCTAGACTCCATTGATGAATATACTTCTAAAGAATGGTGTTGAGGGTAATCCAACCAGGAGGAGGGCCGGGGGTGGGACAGGAAGGTATGACAGCCTTGCATGTCAGCACTGTGGAACCTTTTCAGTGGTTTCAAATATGGACTTTGACTCACCTGGCAACCTGCAAAGGAGCTGGAAGCCTTATTACCATCACCGCTGGTCTCTGCCATGATGTCATCACTGGCATCCAACCCGGTGCATGTAATGATGGACACTTCCTGATCTACTGAGGCCTCCTCCTGTTGGCGTGACCCTACTGATAAGAGTGGAGGAAGCAGGGAAGGGGAGGAGGATGCTGGGGAGTAAGAGGTGAAGTAGTGTTGTTCATGATGTTGGGCGTGCATGCTGCCAGGGCGTGAGGGTTTGGGGGAGGTGCCTGGGGTTGCAGGTAGCAAACAGAGAGCAGGTTGTTGAAGATGATGGGAGCAGGGTGTGGGAGATGTAGGGGAGGGGCAGGAAGACGGAGGGAGCCCCAGTTTAGACACACTGACAAGTACTTCATTGCTCTCCTCACCGTCTGAACACAGGGCCTCGTGAGAATCAGTAGACACTGCAACCTGGAAGATTGTGCACAGAGGGGAGGGTGATGTATTTTGGTAATAAGAGGAGCATGAGTAATAAGATGGAGGGAGGGGGAAATGGAGGGGAGTGAGAGCACAGGCTTGAGAAGAGATGATGACATTAGTTATTGTGAAGTGATGACAATGAGAAGCAGTAGTTTGTGTCAAAGTTCACAGTCAGGTCAGCAAAGTCCCAGAATCCTTAGCTCTGATTACAGAGAGTTTTACTTTCACCATTCAGTCATAGAATACAACATATATTGAAGTGAAACTGCATTCCATTTAATGCATACAAGACTAGATGGAGTAAACATTTATATTCTTTGTTTTTTTTTGGTTTAACTTAAAATAGTATAAACCTTTCTTCTCTCAGAAATATTCATGTTGTTCCTTTGAATTTTATTTAAGCAGACTGTGACATTAGAGTATTCACATTAATTCGCTGAAGGTGGAAAGTTACTCTTTTTATTGCCAATTGCAATTCAATGTGCAACTTTCACGGATGCGATATGGGCACTTATAATCCTTTTTTATATACATTTTTAGTGGGACAGCCACTTGTATGCTAGCTGAACTCTGATTCAGACTACCTGAACCTCTACTCTTTGACCATTCACACAAAACCTTTTAAATTATGAGCATTAGAGTTTTCAGATGAATTTACGACAAAATTCTGATCAGTGTTTTCCTGTTTTCATCCTTAGTCCTGTATAAAATCATCTACTGTAAAGCAGGCCCATAGGTAGAGGGTAAAACTACTTAAGGAGCGGGAGTGCAGCATTTGCTTAAAATCATAAAATGTCCTCAAGATCTCATCACTTGGTTCTCACAGATGATGAACTACGAAAAGAAAATGAATGATACTTGAATGCCATGTTGTTGAATTAGGTCAATTCAAGTAAAAAAGGTTTCAAATCCATGGGGCGGGCAAACGAGGCTTGCATTTGCATTTGTGTAGTGGAGTGCAGAGCATTTTGCTAAATGTTTAGTTGCATGGCTTTCCCTACATTTCCCTTAACAAGGTGACCACAAAGAAACCTTGTGGCCAAAGATTTCCGTGCCAGACTGGGACAATCACAGCCACAGCAGTCGATGATGATGATGTACTTTCAAACTTTATTACTACACTAACTAAAAGAAAATACACAAATGCCTCAGCACCTTGATACCGTGTTTACAATAGCCAAATGCATTTCGATTGTACTTCCCTGAATTGTATAGATTATGATATAGTATAGTACGTGCACTGCATTGTGGGTAAAATTGTCAGCCAAGTAATATCTTTGTCCAGCTAAATTACATCAATCACTTAGCTAATTGATAATCCACAGATAGAGACTTAGAAGAATACAGGAAAATTCACTTAACATCTCATCTAAGTTTTCTACTTTAGTTTGGATACTTTGTGGCTAATGGTTAGCAAAAGACAAACACACATGAATCAAAGGTAAGAAAAAAGGAGGAAAGCCTGTATCTGTGGAGTGGGAAAGGTTGGAGTGAGGTGGGATCAGGTGGTGAGGAGGGGGGATTAGGCTGTTTCCTGAAAATGATCATGGAGTCCAGCCTCTCTGAAAGTCCCAGCAGTAGCTAAAATTGACACAAAAATGTGTCAATGTTCCTCAGAAACAGGAGTATCTGTGTTTAATTAGTGGTTCAGGGTCAGATTGCTTTTGAACCAAACTGAGCTGGGATCAGAGAATAACAGATGTGATATGAGGACAGACAACCAGTTAGTAACAGAAAGAAGGGGAAAAAGATAAGAGTAGGAAAGTTAAATTGTTTAGAACAAAGATTTCAACCAATAAATTTAGACCATTACTTGGAGTAAAACTACATCTTTTTACTGTTGTTTGAGAAGAAAACCTTGCAATTAACCCCTATGGATGGACTTGGATAGTGGTGTATTACACTTGTCCTTATGCTACAGTTTCATAAATTTTTTTATCTATGTTTCTGCAAATATGTAAGGTTCTTGCTCCTCATCTCCATTTGAACCTGCTTTGATTAGTAAAGTCAGCCCCAATAGTGTTTGGTATGACTAGACTTGCAACAGCTTGGAACAATACTCACATATAGCTGAGAAACATTTGTATAGAACAGCATTTTCATCACATACAGTATGATATGAACAGGTGAATAGTGCAAAAAAAAAAAAAAAAAAAAAGATTCATTCACCTGTCTTCGGAGCGTGCGGGTGAATGCATGTGTGCATCTGGTAGGGGGTAATCGCGGTATACTCCCTAAATCCAAATTGCTGTGGGGGCTGATGGGTCTGAAGAGGTTTGTGGGAATAGCCCTCTGCTGAAGAATCCCCTCTGGTTGTGAGTACACTGAAACATTGGAGCCTACACAAAAACAGACACAGCTCTGACAGGTAAAAAATACTAGGAAATGACTAATTTGTTATTCATATTTCTTAAAACAGTTTACATCATATTAAAAATCTCCCAGCTTACCCATCGTAATGAAATGTCACATATTACATAGCAAATAAAGAAAAAGCTTATAGACTGTGGTGTCTTAGAAAAAGTTATACTCTACTTCTGGAGTTTTTTGTTGCGATTAGATTCTATTATAATATTAATTAAACATGAGATATCTTACCCAATTGGGCCGTGTGTATGTCCTGCATGTGCTGGGGCCTCTTAGTCTGTGTTAGAAGCTGGGGTGGAGTTGTAACTGTACAACCAAAACGCTGCAGGGGGAAGAACATATAGCTGTCGTTGGGCAGGGAGTGTGTGCGTCCCACCATTGGCTTCCTGACGCTCAGCAGGTTGTCCTGCATGGGCTGTGCAGGGTCGAGCTGCTCTGGCTGTAGGGAGAGAGAAAAGGTTCAAGGTCATTCTGGAGCTGGAAGGGTTGGGGTCTACTTTTTACTCATCCAAACACTCTCACAGTCTTTTAACCTACTTACAGTTCATATCTCTCTTAGACAATGTTAACAGAGGATCTTTCCATTTGGTTTGTTTAAGTATATGACTTGTGTTTATGTCTGCATTTACCCTTCAGCCATACAGGTCTACATAAGCCTGTCCTGTGATTGTTTGTCAGCTTAAGCAGTTTCCTGCAGCCTGAACCATAACAGAACCAGTTCACATTCCTCACAGAGCAACTGGAGCTCGAGTATCTATCACAAACCCACAGCAAACGCGTGACAATTCAAAAAGGAGTGAAAAGTACTACACCGGGTTAAAAAACTCAGATGACCACTGATAGGAAAGGATTTTAGAAAAAGATGTGGAATCACATGTAAAGCACATCGCAAAAACATAGAAAACAGAGCAAAAGAACCAAAACAGTTAGAGAAAGGAGCAAGAATAGCAATGGCAGAGATGAAGGAACAGCAAACTGGCAAGTGAGGAGGTGCAATACTCTACTGGACTTGAGACAAATACATACCAGGCTGGAAAGGTAGAAAAAGACAGAGAAGATAAAAATTTGAAGACATAGAGTTATGTTCATCAGGGGTTTTCAACACCATCGGTACTCCTCTACCTCTTCAACGACCTTTGTTTTGAATCATGGAACAGTCGCTAGTAAATTCATGTCATGCGCTGCCAGCAGTTCTCTGATTTTGAGACTGATTAACCTCGGCTGACTGGCTTAGATGTGACGTATGAACTGAGTTTGAGGAAAACACTGCGAAGTGATGTGATGATTATTTTAAACTACCAGGCTTACAGACAGAACCAATGGGCATGTATTTGCTATTCAACAGCTTGGAAGTTGAAAAGGAAAATTAAGCTGGCAAAAGGTACTTCTGAAAGATGCTACAAAGAGATATAAGCATTCTCATGCAGTTGCCTTTAATAATGTTTTTAATACCCTAACCACAGGTACAAAGTAGTTGTTTAGCTAATTTAGCACATTAGTTTCTTTCTGCAAACCTGTCATCATGTGTGAGTGTAGTAGAACAAGTGGCTTTGGAAGCACCCTGGGAAAGGAGGCACTATAAATATTGCAGAGGGGAAGTAGAGGGAGAAAGAGAAGAACTGTCAGTACATTGCATTCCAGACTGGTTAGAAAGAGGGGGTTATAATCCTCAGGGGCTGAGTCATCTGTCAGAACTAGGGACAAGGCCAGAGACAGAGCCTCCATCTCCACTAGAGGAATCTAGGTAGGAAGAGACAATGGTTGGTGAGCAGAGAAAACAAATGCACACTCCGTGTAACACAGAAAAATACTAAACACATGACCTCTAGCTAACAGGAAGAAACATAATTCAATCAATAGATACAAAACTGAAATTAAATAGACAGCAAAAGCAACAAAGAGAAAAGATTTGTTGGTATGAGAACTGTTCTTCCCACCTCCGGATTTTTACACCATAATTTGGACAAAGCTATGGAATGGTTCAGACACACACAGAGTTATGCTGTGTTATTATACTGTGAAATGATCAACACAAAAAATAACATAATGAAATTGAGACACAATCTTATGTTATTTCCATCCATCCATCTTCTAGCGCTTTTCTGTTTCCGTGTTGTGGGGGGTGCTGGAGCCAATCTCAGCTCACTCTGGGATTAGGGTGGGGTACACCCAGGACAGGTCACCAGTCCATTGCAGGGCCAACACACAGTGACTCACAGAGATGAATAACCACTCACACTCACATTCAGGGGCCTTTCTGTGTGGAGTTTGCTCAGCAGGTGAACTGGCGTGCCTACGTGGGTTTCCTCCAGATACTCTGGTTTCCTCCACCTGTCCAAAGACATACATGTTTGTATGTCATGTTTGTATTCCCCCGCGACACAGAAACGGAACGGAAAAAAGCAGTAGAAGATGGATGGATGGATAGATAGATGGAAATAACATAAGATTGTGTCTCAATGACAACACCTCCTCATCATTCACCTCTGAAAGATGCCAATCATTCTTTTCATTCTTCCAAACAAAAATAGACACCACCTACAGCAACCTCAACACCACCGGAATCCCTCCCATCTCCCCGCCTGGTTCCTCGCCTGTCACTCTGCCCCTGTCCCAGTTCTCCCCAGTATCCCCACCACAGTTAGCAACTATTATGACCGGAATAAAAACCTCTACCTGCACTCTGGACCCCATACCATCCAAACTCATTAAGGACTGCCTCCCTGTCATCTCCCCACTCATCACTGCCATCATTAACACCTCCCTTAGCTCTGGCTCTGTCCCCCATACCCTCAAACTGGCTGCTGTTACACCCATCATCAAAAATCCCGGCCTCAACCCTGACAACCTAAGTAATTTCCGCCCCATCTCCAATCTCCCATTTTTCTGTCAAAAATACTGGAACGTGCTGTTGCCTCACAACTCAGAACCCATCTAACCTCCAATAATCAGTTTGGATTCTTTCAGTCTGGTTTTCAATCAAAACATAGCACTGAAACAGCTCTCCCCAAAATTACCAATGACCTCCTCCTTGCCTCAGACTCTGGATACCTCAACATTCTCATCCTCCTCGACCTCACAGCAGCCTTTGACACCATCAATCACTCCATCCTGCTTTCCCGACTGGAATCATCTCTTCACATCACTGGCACAGCACTCTCCTGGATCCACTCTCACCTCACAAACCGATATCAATTCATCAGTATAAACAACTGCACCTCTTCCACTGCTCCTCTGTCCCAAAGTGTCCCCCAGGGGTTGGTGCTTGGTCCCCTCCTCTTCATCCTCAAAAATGCTCCCCCTTGGCAATATCATCCAGCGCCATGGCCTCCAGTTTCACTGTTATGCTGACAACATCCAACTGTACGTCTCCACCAAGCCATCTCCAAAACTACCCACACCACACTCAGTAACTGCCTCACCGAAATAAAATCATGGATGCAAAGAAACTATCTTCAACTGAACAGTGATAAATCTAACATTATCATCATTGGTCCCACATCCCACAAGAACACCACCCACGACTTCAGCCTCACTTTTAACAACTGCACTCTGTCTTCCTCCCCATACATCCGCAACCTTGGAATAATTTTTGACAGCCAGCTAAAGTTTGCCCACCAAATCAACCACATCACCAAGACTGCCTTCTTTCACCTCATGCATATTGCCCGTCTCCGCCCCTCACTCACCTTCTCCGCTGCCGAAACGTTTATCAATTCCTTTATAACGTCCAGACTAGATTACCGCAATAGCATCCTCTATGGCTCGTCTTCCAAAGTCCTCAGTAAACTCCAATACATCCAGAACTCTGCCGCCCGCCTACTTACTTACACCCGCACCCAAGACCATATCACCCCTGTCCTCCAAAATCTGCATTGGTTCCCCATCACACACCGCATACAATTCAAAATCCTCCTCCTCACGTACAAATCACTCAACAACCGGCCCCCTCCTACCTCATAGACCTGCTCCACCACTACACCCCCTCCTGCAACCTCCGTTCATCCGAAGGAAATCTCCTCTCCCTACCTGCCCGGACCAAGCACCGAATCTGGGGGGACAGAGCCTTTTCAGTTGCTGGCCCTACCCAACTCACTACCCACACCCTTAAGAGACTGCACCAACATTCAAACCTTCAAATCCCTACTAAAAACCCACCTTTTTAAATTGGCTTTTAATGTGTAATTAACTACTAATTTTAGCTCTTCCTTTATGTGATTCCATTTTTCTTGTATTTTGTTCTTAACTTGGCTTTTCGTGACTAGTTTGTTTTAAATCGACTTTTGCTTGTATTTCTATCGGAGTTTGTAGCATCTTTGAGCACCTGTAAAAGCGCGTAACAAATAAAATGCATTATGTTTGGGTTAATTGGTGACTCTAAATTAACCGTAGGTCTGAGTGTGAATGCGAGAGGTTGTTTGTCTCTGTGTGTTGGCCTAAGGTGTCCAGGGTGTACCCCGCCCTCGCCCAATGTGAGCCGGATACGGATAAGCGGTTGAAGATGAATGAATGAGATCATTTCACTTGTTTCCAATGATAACAACAACAATAATCATAATAATGATAATAATAAATAAACAGCTGATCTCCATAATTAAAAAAAAATCAGTCTGCTTGATTTAAAAGGTTAGTTCACCAAAATTACAAAAAAGCTTCCCTATTTACCTCAAGTGCTACGTTTCCAAACCTCTTCACCAAAGACCATCGGTTGGACAATTTCTTTGAGAGACCTATGTAATAAGAACTATTTTACATGTGATTCAGGCTAAGTGAAGATGGTCACTGATGGGTTAAATGGGAAATTCCATTACCCTCTGTGAAAACCTCTACACAAATTTTGTGAATTTACAACACCATTACTTCCTTTTTTGGGGCCCCACCCCTAATTACTATTTACACAGTTGTTTTGGACCTTTGCTGAAAGTACATATGCTGTTTTTAAGATTGGCAAATTGCTTTTTCAATATGACATAACTTTTATTTAATTTTGCCAATAGGGACTATCCCTGACAGAACTTTGTTTCACTGAAAATGTTTTGTCAAGCTGTTGACAGCTGTAGGATGTATCCTACATTGAATGTCATAGAATTTTTCATATGAGTTTAATTCAGCTCCAGCGCATGCTCACAGTGATCATAAATGTCCAACAAAGCTAAAACTATCTGCATAGAAAATGTGCCATTCTTTTGTGCAGTTGTGTAAATTCATCCCATTCAAGTATTATTCATTTTGTCAGGGTTCTGTTCACTTCTTAGGATGGCAGTATATACAAAAAGTGCACTTACATGTGCAATTTATGTAATTAAAATAATTTTTGTCTTGACTTTCACTGTCCATTGGTCCTTCCCACTTTTACAAACACGCAGGCACTGTCTGAGGTGATACTGTGTGGCTTTACAGAGGCAGAGGGCTCTATCAGCGGCTAAAAGGCTCCAGTTTGACAGAGAACTGGCTTTTGGCCTTGATGTATGAAAAGCTAAATAATTTCATTTTCTCAAGTGACTGGTTGACATGATCATGACTTGCTTTTACCTATGAATTACGAATTTGTTCAGCAGATGTTGCTATTTCTAACAGGCTTACTGCTGATAGCAATAACGCAGCATAATGCTTTAATACTGGTGAAGGTGACTGGTTGTGGCTGGATTGTTTTTATTGACTCTTACAGAATAACGTTATACAGATGTGCTTCTTGGTTGGGTGTTCAGTTATCATCTAGAGACAGCAACAGTTACTTACAGCACCTTGAGGAAAAGCCATGTGATAAATTGTATCGAAAAAAGGTGATATGATTTGAGGATTTGTAGCCACTTTGGGTTTTTGTAGAAATAAGCAGCAGCAGCCCTATGTATTGAAGAGAAATATATTCACTGGATATATGAAATGGAGGACGTGAGTCATTGGCGGCGTTATTGGTAATTGTTGGCCTTCTTGTCAGTATTGTGCTTGCGGTACTTTGGAGGTAGCGCACAGAAGTGCCAGATAGAGCCAGACAGGTTGTCCATCAGACTCAACTCTCCCTCCATTGAACCCTGGATGACCAGGGAGACCGAGTCAAACAGTGTTGTCCGCTGTACAAACATGAATAATGTAGAGACAGGTAAAGAGAAACAGAGGGACAGCAGAGGTGGTGGAGAAGGACAGGGACAGTGAAAGTCAAGACAGACACACATGAATAAATGCAAATGGAGAGAGTGAATCATAAAAGAAAAGGCAAAAAGATAAAGGTAGTTGATCAAGCAGACAAACAGATAGACAAGCAAAAACAAGATAAAAGAAATATTCAAGCAGAAGGTTCAAATTTTACTGTAAATCAAACTTAGGTTTAGTTCATACCCATATTTCAAAGTGGTTTACTTAATTACTTTCATGCAGTGCACAGCAAATTAATGGACAAAGGGGCACTCCAAAACTGCAGTAGAGCTGGGCCAAAAACATGGAAACAGTGAGAATTCTGTTTCCTGCATCTAATAAAGTTCTCCACTGTTTTGAAATAAGACCTGTGGTCCAACGTCTTCGCTTCATTTGATCAATCTGTAACTGAATTGCCTGTGGCAGTCAGGTACACAAAAAAACTATGAGGAATCTGCACCTAGTGGGCTTCAGCCAAAGAAGCCTGTTAAAGTTTATATTTGTCATTACAAAATGTGCCATCATAATACCAGACTGTCCTTTGAGTAGTTCTTAATATGGCCATCCAGTATAGTTTGATCATGCATGGGATTTGGTCAGAGGTTTTTTTTGTTTGTTTTTTTTTACACTTTTTTTTTACATTGGCACTAGTTGAAGAACCTTGATATAATTATTCAAAACTGTACATGAAAAGCTCAGAACTGCAAAATGGTCAAAATGCACATTTTAACAATTTTTCCAAATGCTTGGATGCATAGAAATACAATAGACATAACCAAAGATAATCTTTGGTACAAGGACTACAAGGAATATGAAAATTAAGATGAGTGGGGGGTGTAGCTTCATTAACACTGACATACCCATTCTGCTGCAGCCAGGTTTCAGTTATACAAAATAAATCAATAAGATGATCAGTTATCAGATCATTAAATGGCAGGGATTTGGATGATAGTGATTTAATATTCAAAACTTCACATTTAATTTCTGTAATATTTAGATATGAATTGGTGGTACTTTTACTTCCAATTAGGTTCTTGTTTTTGGCTCCTCTTTTGTTTACTTTTGCTTTAATAGATAAACTGAATTTAGGTGGTCAGGGGACAGACAGAGTTTCTATAAACATAGTATTAGTCTATTCTAGGCAGGCAACTGCTCTGATTGAGGCGCAGAGAGGAGAGTGTTAAACTGCAGCTCTGCTTCCTGGTCTGTACTCGAGAATTTCATGGTTTTAGCTTTCTAGTTATTTTGGTCAAATTCCCAGATATGCGTGCGGCCCCCTCCACTGTGGGATGGACACCATCTCTAATGAGACCAGGCCTCCCCCAGAAAGTCTTCCAGTTTCTATGAAGCCACATTGTTTTCTGGGCACCACCTCAACAACCAGCAGTGGAGTGACAGCATGCGGCTGCATGTTGTCACTATTAGATTGGGCAGGGGGGTCCAGAGAAAACTATGGTATCCAACATTGTTTTTGCATAGTTACACACCGACTCAACATGAATCTTTGTGACTCGAACTGGTGTAGTCGGTTGTCGTTACTGCCGACGTGAATTAGAACTTTACCATATTTATGCGTAACTTTAGCCAGCAGTTTCAAATAGGATGGGATGTTTCCCGCTCTGGCCCCAGGGATACACTTAACTTTTGCCACTGGTGTCTCTAACTTCAAATTCCTCAGGATAAAATCTGATAAATAGGTTTCTGTGTCGCTGAGTGAGGAAAACCTGTTGGAAACATGAACTGGTTGGTGGTGAACCGGGGTTGCTGCCAGGGGCTATGCCTCTTTGAGGGAGTAACTCTCTGAGCTGCTGTAAGAGCTGCTCAGAAAGCTCTTTACAGATAAAATTGTCAATCAGAGGAAAAATGAATCACCTCGTGCCCACAACTGGCAATGATTTACTGTCAAATCAAATCAAATGCATTTATGTAACGCCAAGTCATAACAAAGTTACATCAAGGTACTTAACACATAGACAAGGTCTAAACTAAACTCTTTATGGAGTTGTTAAAGAGACCAAACATATTTCTCCAACAGCAAGCACTTGGCAACAGTGGCAAGGAAAAACTTCCTTTAAGAGGCAGAAACCTCTGGCAGAACTGGGCTCAGGGAGTGCAGCCATGTGCCTCAACTGGTTGGGCTGAGAGAGGGAGAGATTCGGGGGGGGCAGAGAAAGAGGCAGAGACAGTGAGAAAAACAGTGAGAGCAAGCAGGAGGAGAAAGCTGCAATGGAAAATACAAACAAAACATATAGAAAACATACAGTGATTGCAACCTGGTAGCATTAAATGTGCACTAGCACAGTAGTAGGGGAGACGAAGAGGCTACAATGGGAAGTGAGTAGTAGTTTGTAATGATAATGTAATGAACTACAACAGCTATAACAGCAGTCATACAGCAAATTTTGAATAAACTGAAAGGTTTGAGTATAAGTATATTTTAGATCAATTTGACTTTATCTTAAGGTTATGTACCACAGACTGAGCACCCCCCTCTCTCACACTCTTTCTCATTCTCTTTTGCCCTCTCTCTCCCTCTCCCCATGTATGTATATTACACCATCACATGTCACTAATTTTGTTTCTTCCTGTAATCTGTGTTTCTCCCTCCTCTCCTTTCTCATCCTGTCGTCATCCTCTGTTGGTTAATCATCTCTGCTCCATATTCCTGTTCAATACCTGCGGCTGCAATAGTTACTATTGGTTATAATCAATATCCATTATTTAATCATTTTTATTATCAGTTATGCTGTTGATGTTTACTAATGTACTTTGCATCAGTCAGTGGTATCAGTCATTAATCCTCTTTACATCTCAATGTTTGCATGTATTTTTATTGTGACCCTTCCCCCTTCCTCTCTCTTTCTCTCAACCCAACCAGTCCAGGCAGGTGGCTGCCCTGCTGTTTTGGTCACTTTTTTGGTCACTCCGCCTTTGTGCAAGGAGGAACAGGAGGAGCACTGCCAGAGCCCTGCAAAATGACCTCCAGCAGGCCACAAATGTGCATGTGTCTGCTCAAACGGTCAGAAACAGACTCCATGAGGGTGGTATGAGGGCCCGATGTCCACAGGTGGGGGTTGTGCTTATAGGCCAACACCGTGCAGGACGTTTGGCATTTACCAGAGAACGCCAAGATTGGCAAATTCGCCACTGGCGCCCTGTGCTCTTCACAGATGAAAGCAGGTTCACACTGAGCACATGTGACAGACATGACAGAGTCTGGAGACACCGTGGAGAACGTTTTGCTGCCTGCAACATCCTCCAGCATGACCAGTTTGGCAGTGGGTCAGTAATGGTGTGGGGTGGCATTTCTTTGGGGGGCCGCACAGCCCTCCATGTGCTCGCCAGAGGTAGCCTGACTGCCATTAGGTACCGAGATGAGATCCTCAGACCCATTGTGAGACCATATGCTGGTGCGGTTGGCCCTGAGTTCCTCCTAATGCAAGACAATGCTAGACCTCATGTGGCTGGAATGTGTCAGCAGTTCCTGCAAGACGAAGGCATTGATGCTGTGGACTGTCCCGCCTGTTCCCCAGACCTGAATCCAATTGAGCACATCTGGGACATCATGTCTCGCTCCATCCACCAACGCCACGTTGCACCACAGACTGTCCAGGAGTTGGTGGATGCTTTAGTCCAGGTCTGGGAGGAGATCCCTCAGGAGACCAAACGCCACCTCATCAGGAGCATGCCCAGGCGTTGTAGGGAGGTCATATGGGCACGTGGAGGCCACACACACTACTGAGTCTCATTTTGACTTGTTTTAAGGACATTACATCAAAGTTGGATCAGCCTGTAGTGTGTTTTTCCACTTTAATTTTGAGTGTGACTCCAAATCCAGACCTGCATGGGTTAATAAATTTGATTTCCATTCATAATTTTTGTGTGATTTTGTTGTCAGCACATTCAACTATGTAAAGAAAAAAGTATTTAATAAGAATATTTCATTCATTCAGATCTAGGATGTGTTATTTTAGTGTTCCCTTTATTTTTTTGAGCTGTGTATAAGAACTGAGTCTTTAGCATGTCTTCAGCATGCACTACAGTGACCATTACACTGTACAGTGCAGTACAGTTGCTTTCACCAGAATTAAAACTAAACCAAATAGTGGAGACAAAGGTATACTTTTCCTGGGAGCTAGAGCGAGCTGATGTCAACTTGGTCAGAATATAATATATTATATTTGCCTTACAGAAATCATACAGCATATCCAGGAAAATGAAGACATCCTCTACAATGTGTACACCATAAGTTTAACCACCACAGTACATATACTGAAAAGGCACAAAATGTTCTTAAACAGCTACAGTTTTAGCTTTTTACCAACAGAATACAGACAGAACAAAGCAATGGAGGATTGAGTATGTTCATGTTCATGATTCCTGTTTGTGAAAGATTCTCTATCACTGTCATTGTCAGTGATTTTTACTTCGAGTACAATGGCTCTGGATGCCGATGAAGACCAGCCTGCAGGCAGCTTTTCAAATACATGGACGATGTGGGGCCAACATTGCAGTGTGTGGCTCTATCAGGAAATGCTGTGTTGAGATAAAGAACTTTTATTGGATCATGCAATCCTTGCAGCCTTAATGAGCTAACTCTGGTCTGTAGAGCTGTTGTCATGACCTGTGTTACTGTGTGGGATAGTGTCTTGCAGTCTCACTATGCTCAGCAGGTGCAGATTTCACAAGGATTCACCTAGTCACATATTACACATCACCTATTCTATTCTAATATATTCTATCATCATGTACTCCTCCCCAAAACTCTCCTTTCCTCAACATTCATTCATTCATCTTCAACAGCTTATCCGTTTCCGTGTTGCGGTGGGTGCTGGAGCCAATCCCAGCTCACACTGGGCGAGGGGTGGTTCCCCTGGACAGGTCGCCAGACCATCTCAGGGCCAACACACAGAGATAGACAGAGACAGACAGAGACAAACAACCACTCGCACTCACACTCAGGCCTGGGAACCAAACCCGCGACCTTCATATTGTGGGGCAATGGTGCTTTGATAAAGTGCAACCGAGCGAAATGAACAACGTACAGGGAAACCAGGTCAGACGGAAGAGAGGCAAACCACACCCCCCAGAATCTCTAGGCACAAGACGAAGAGTGGGGCATTAGCAGCATCACTGATGTGTCAGAGAACACAAGGCACCAGTCTGAAAGGGAAGGCGTGGGGCCCTCCTGCCCCACTCTGACGTGCGCTTGCTTGGGTGATCCTGTGGTTCTCGCTATCGCCCACCTGGAACACTCGGGGCTGCGGTGCGCCACATGGTTGCGGTGGCTCTCTGGGCTTGGTACCTCACATGCTCCCGCACTCAGGGTGGGGGGCACGGGGAGCCGGGGCCTCTGACCTGACTCTCGGCCCTGGTGATGGTCTCACTCATATTTAGAGAATGCCCACTTGTATGGGTGGTTTCACTTGCCAGCTTGTTTTTGGTCACATCATAAAGAATTGATGAATCCTGCCTAAAATGGGCTGAGCTGCTCTTTTATTCCATCACTATGTATCGTATCTTTGACTCTGCTCCTCTTTTGGGACACTGTCAGCCTACCTGGACTCCCATCTCTCCACATATCTACACAGTAACCCTCTGGACTCTCTTAATCCTGAGTGAGGTAACAGGAAAAGCACAGGATCCTTCACTCCACTAGTCTATACCAGCACCACCTGCTTCCCCTCCCCTGTCCATCCTTCCACACCTTCCCTGTCCTTTATTCCCCCCTGTGTTCACTGAGGTGTAGCTCTGCCCTCCCTACCACACAAAAGTCATGTCACTCAATAAAAATCCACAAACTAGCTTCCGGGTAGGGCTGGTGATGATCACATTCACACACTGAAATAAAATATTTAGCTGCAACACTAAAAGTGCATCAATCTCATATAATGTTGACACCCTGTGGTGCTAAACTATGAGGACAAATGCAGCCCAAAAAAAGGGAAATGAAGAGCCAAAAGCCAAAACAGAGACCCAACCAAAAAAAAAATGGGCCTTGTCACAGTTCTGTCACCCAGCTCCCATTCAGTACTTTTCGCACTTTTAGAAGAAAACAAGAACAATCCCAGGTTTCTCTTCAGCACTGTAGCCAGGCTGACAGAGAGTCATAGCTCAATTTAACCAGTGATCCCCTTAGCTCTCAGCAGTGATGATTTTATGGGCTTTTTTGCAGAAATAATTATAACAATCAGAGAAAGAATTCATCAGCGCTTACCTACATTAGACAATAATCTACTGAATTCAGCAGCTCCTGAATCGACTGCAACGCCTTTTTTACATCTGGAGTTATTCTCATCTCTGAAGAGCTAGCTTCTATAGTTTCATCATCTAAACCATCAACCTGTTTATTAAACCCAGTACCAACTAGCGTCTTTAAAGAGAATATTCAACTTAATTGAGCCATTCATCCTAGACCTGATTAATTTGATGTTATCTTTGGGTTATGTACCTCAGACTCTTAAGACTACAGTCATCAAACCCCAACTTAAAAAGCTGAATCTTGACCCAGATGATTTGGCCAATTATAGACCCATATCAAACCTTCCCTTCATTTCTAAAATCATTGAAAAAGCAGTAGCAAACCAATTACATGACCATTTGCATGGGAACGGCTTGCTCGAAGAGTTTCTGTCAGGATTTAGAGCTCACCACAGCACAGAAACAGCGCTGGTTAAAGTCTCCAATGATATTGTAATGGCTTCAGACAATTGATGTTGTTCAATTCATGTTAACAATAGCTCCTCCTCATGCACTAATTGTGGAGTTCCACAGGGCTCGGTACTTGGACCAATCCTCTTCACTCTATATATGCTTCCTTTAGGCAACATCATCAGGAAACACAGCATCAATTTTAACTGCTACGCAGACGACACTCAGCTGTATTTATCAATGAAGCCAAAATAAAGTTAGTCAGATAGTCAGACATAAAATAATTGAAGACATAAAAGTCTGGATGACCCATAATTTTTTACTTCGAAATTCTGACAAAACTTAAGTTATTGTACTTGGCCCTAAACACCTCAGAGAAACCCTATCTAATCATCTAATCAGTCTGGATGGCATTACTTTGGCTTCCAGCTCCACTATAAGAAATCTTAGAATAACTTTTGACCAGGACATGTCCTTGGTCCCTCACATAAAGCAAGTCAGTAGGGCAGCTTTCTTCCACCTGAGAAACATTAGGAAAATCAGAAACATCCTGTCTCAAGAGGATGCAGAAAAACTAGTCCATGCATTCATAACTTCTAGGCTGGACTACTGTAACTCATTATTATCTGGATGCCCAAATGCTGCTGCACAAATATTAACAGGAACTAAAAAAAAGGGATCACATCTCTCCTGTGTTAGCTGCGATTCATTGGCTGCCGTTAAAATTCTGAACAGAATCTAAAATCCTTCTTTTAACATATAAAGCTCTTAATGGCCAAGCTCCATCATATCTCAGAGACCTCATAGTTCCTTACTGTCCTAGTAGGCCACTCCGCTCTCTCGATGGAGGTTTACTTGTGGTTCCTAGAGTCTCCAAGAGTAAATCGGGAGGCAGATCTTTCAGTTATCAGGCTCCTCTTCTATGGAACCAACTTCCAGTATCGGTCCGGGAAGCAGACTCTTTAGCAATTTTCAAGACCAGGCTTAAAACCTTTCTGTATGAAAGAGTTTATATTTAAAAAGTTAAAGTTCATTTAGTCTTTAGCTATGCTGCTATAGGCTTAGACTGCTGGGGGAAGCACTGACCACGTCTCTCTCTCTCTCTCTCTCTCTCTCTCTCTCTCTCTCTCTCTCTCTCTCTCTCGCTCTCTCTCTCTCTCTCTCTCTCTCTCTCTCCTTCCCCCTTGCATACGCCAACATATCAATAACCATGCTTCTCCGAAATACCTGTTTCTCCCAGTTCTAAGCATGTGCACTGCATTTACTAACCATGTTTCCCGAAGTTTCTGTCTCTCCCAGTTCCTCTCTTCTCTCTCCCTGTCCTCATCCTGCAGGTGGTGAATCATCACTACCCCATGTTCATGCAACGCCTGCTGCTCCCATATCTTGATGAACTCCATCCAGCATCATTTCTATGAACTTCATGCAGCATCATATGTTCCTGCCTGGACCTGTATTGAATATCCCCTCCTCCTGCTCTCATCTCTCCCTACTCTACCCAACTTTGCCCCCCCTGTGTGTCTCTCTCTCTCTCCCTCTCACCCTCTCTCTTTCCCTCTCTCAACCCAACTGGTTGAGGCAGATGGCTGCCCCACCTGAGCCCGGTTCTGCCCGAGGTTTCTGCCTCTTAAAGGAAGTTTTTCCTTGCCACTGTCGCCAAGTGCTTGCTCATGGGGGGATCTGTTGGGTCTCTTTAAATCATTTTATACAGAGTTTGGTCTAGACCTGCTCTATATGTAAAGTGCCTTAATGTAACTTTGTTATGATTTGGGACTATCTGATCACTATCAAATCTGATTTCATTTTGATTTGATTTTTCCACTCACCAGCCCCTGCCTCACTCAGCCTATTATTGACTATATTCAAGAGCTCACCATTCACTCCTTTGCCAGATTGTTCTTCGCCTTTCATGCAAAACTCTCCAGCACTCACTTCTGGACTGACTCCCACTTGGCTGGTAGCTAACTTTTATAATTACTACTTGGCCAACAGATTACTATATATACTATAATGGATTAAGCCAAACTCATTAGACCAAGTGTGGCTCGATATCGAAAAAATATTTTGCAAAGAAATCCAAATCTCTGATCTGCCCTTTATCAGTCCTACTATCAAGAATCACAGCTGCTTCAAGTGTATTAGCATCAGCAACACCCTCACAGCTTAGTGGGAAGTCCTCAAAAAGGAATAGGTTCTCGAACACCCCTTGCAGGCTCACGCCTATCTGGAACAATCCTGACATTCTGGTTGATTAAGGGATAAAATATTTAAAGTTTACAGATTTTTTACAGCTTTCACTGCCTAAACTACTGTCTAAAATTAACTCAATACTGTCTACAACAGATTTAACAATCTCTGTTCCTACCTCCAAATGGGAGAAAGATCTGTCAGTCAACCCAGACCCTAACTTTTGGATACAAATCTGTTCCAACACGTTCCGAATAACTCAAAATGGCAACCTAAAATTAATAAATTACAAGGTCCTCCACAGAACATACTATACAGGACAAAAGATGTTCATGATGGGCCTCACACAAACAAATGTTTGTCCGAACTGCGCGACTGGCTCACCAGATGGCTATCTGCATGGTATTTGGCTTTGTACACCTGTTCACAACTTCTGGCAGAGGGTTAGCGAAGTTCTATCAGGGTGGTTAGGGTACCCCGTCCCTACCTCCCCCTCACTTTGACTGCTAGGCGACCTCACTCATGTTAATATGGAAGTAAACAAATCCTGCATGCTCCTTACTGTCCTAATTATCGCAAAAAAAGCCATCCTGATTAATTGGAAATCCAAGAATAACCTAAGCATTACTCAATATTGAAACATTTTATTAGACCACATTTCCATGGAGAGAATGTCTGCTTAGGAAAAAAATTGATCGGCAGAGTTTGAATGGATCTGGTCCCCAATAATTAAATCCATCACGTTGTTTCGATGAGGGGTGTCTATGGATTCTGGCATCCTTGTGTGTCCGGCAGTTTGTTGGACCGGTGGGCCCCGGGTTGCTGCTTCCTGGGGCTGCTTTGGGTGTCGCCTGTGTGGGGTCGTGTGAGGGGCACGGGGGCTGCCTCCCCTAGCATGGTGGCACCCTGTGGGATTGGGGGTCCATAGGCTGGGTCGGGGCTTCCCCACAATGTAGGTGGTCCAGGGCACATGGTGGGGTGGTGGACCCTCTGTTTGGGTCTGCGGGCAGTGCCCCTGGGTGCTCCGGTTCGGCCCCTCAACCAGGTGGGCTGAGCTCCCTGTTGGCTGGTTGCAGGCGGTGACGGGGGTGGCCAGCGGGGCCAGTCTGGAAGCTGGCCCCCTGTGGGACTGGCCCATGCTTTGCCCCTCTTATTGCCTCTCTGTCCCATCACAACCCACCTTATGTCACACTAGGCCTTGAGGGGCTGGATCCCCCAATTTTAATGACATATTAGACATCAAGGGCTTGGGGGAGTGCATAGGGGTGTGCTGGGAGACTCTTCTGCCTGAAAACGGCGGGGCTCCCATGCCCTGTCTGCCTCCCCCAATTTTAACTACATCCTAGTCATCCACACCATCACATCTACAGTGCGTACGGAAAGTATTCAGCCCCCCTTCAATTTTTCACTCTTTGTTACATTGCAGCCATTTGCTAAAATCATTTATGTTGATTTTTTTCCTCATTAATGTACACACAGCACCCCATTTTGACAGAAAAACACAGAAATTTATACATTTTTGCAAATTTATTAAAGAAGAAAAACTGAAATATCACATGGCCATAAGTATTCAGACCCTTTGCTGTGACACTTGTATATTTAACTCAGGTGCTGTCCATTTCTTCTGATCATCCTTGAGATTGTTCTACACCTTCATTGGATTCCAGCTGTGTTATGTGCACATACCTGTCTATATAAGACCTTACAGCTCAGAGTGCATGTCAGAGCAAATGAGAATCATGAGGTCGAAGGAACTGGCCAAAGAGCTAAGAGACAGAATTGTGGCAAGGCACAGATCTGGCCAAGGTTACAAAATAATTTGTGCTGCACTTAAGGTTCCTTAAAGAACAGCGGCCTCCATAATCCTTAAATGGAAGACGTTTGGGACGACCAGAACTCTTCCTAGAGTTGGCCTTCTGGCCAAACTGAGCAATCGGGGGAGAAGAGCCTTGGTGAGAGAGGTAAAGAAGAACCCAAAGGTCACAGTGGCTGAGCTCCAGAGATGCAGTGGGGAGATGGCAGAAAGTTCTAGTCAACCATCACTGCAGCCCTCCACCAATTGGGGCTTTATGGCAGGGTTGCCCGATGGAAGCCTCTCCTCAGTGCAAGAAAGTGATGAAAGCCCGCATAGAGTTTGCCAAAAAAAACACATGAAGGACTCCCAGACTATGAGAATAAGATTCTCTGGTCTGATGAGACCAAGATTTAACTTTTTGGCATTAATTCTAAGCTGTATGTGTGGAGAAAACCAGCCACTGCTTATCACCTGCCCAATACAATCCTAACAGTGAAGCATGGTCTTGGCAGCATCATGCTGTGGGGGTGTTTTTCAGCTGCAGGGACACAACGACTGGTTGCAATTGAAGGAAAGATGAATGCGGCCAAGTACCCACCGTACCCACTGTACATTCCCACGCACAACATGCACCCAGCACCCATGTTGCGATGGGGGGGCAGATGGGGCAGGGCATGGGTCCATTACTGCCCCATTCGCTGACTACACCAAGGCTGGGCTGGGGGTCTGTGGCCTGGTAGCTTCGATCCGGACTTTATATATATTTATATATTATATATAATATTTTTTTTCTTCTTTTTTCCTTGTTTGGGAGTGGCGGGCCCGGATGCAGACGGCTTCAGCTCGCCCCATTTGCGGGCAGGGGCTGAGCGGGCTTGAGCCTCCGGTGCACAGGGGGCTCCCTTTTTTTGGGATGTGGACGGGTCACTGTCTTTTGGTGCCTTGTGGCCTCGAGCTCAGCCTTGGTGTGGGGGAGTAGGAAGAATAGGGGATAGATGGAGGGGTGGTGGGGGGGGGGGGGGGGGGGGGGCATCTCTGTACTGTGGTGGTGGGCTGTGGCTTGCCACGTCCGGGCGTGGGGCGTGGGGGGGCGTCGGCCTCGCCGGTGTGTGGCGTGGGGGGGCGTCGGCCTCGCCGGTGTGTGGCGGGCCACCTGTTGGGGGTCTGGCCTGGCATCTGGCTGGGGTGGCCCCATACCCCAGGGCTCAGCTCGTGCTGTTGAGGGTGCGCCTGGCGGGCCTCGGGTCCTTTGTCTCCCCTGTCTCTCTGTGGGCTGCTTCCAGTCGGGGGTTGCTGTTCCTGTGTTTTCCTGCAGGTCCTTGCATGGGTTGGGAATGTGGTTGTCTCCTGGGGGGGGTGGCCTGTGGCCCCCTGTGCTCTAGGGGTTGCTGGGTGCCTTGATGGCTTTGTCCTGACCTGCCTGCAATCCTGGGCCAGGGGGCATGTTGTTCCGGCCCCCCACGTCAGCTCCAGTCAGCTACCCACAGCATCCCATGACAAACTGTAGCATACACATACACACACATACATACGCAAGGTGCACAACTGATACATAATCACACACTCATACATTCATTTTAAATTATATTGAACAAAACTGTAAATTTGCACTGGAAATCCTGCGACCAATGCTCTCATTGTTTCGGTTGATATTGCTGTTGCTGTTGTTTTTGCTGTTGTTGTTGTTATTGTCTTCCCTATCCTGTCTCTGTTCTCTCTTTCAATCCACTCCGGAGCCTCAGTCCGGTAGCTTTATCAATAAACCAATACCATTGCCAATAAATTTAAACACAGATGGCAACAGGAGGAGTATGTCAGACTCCTCCTTTGCACAGTAAAACTGCTTTATAACAACAAGGCACCAGGAACCTGCCCCAGCTGCTGAACAGGACAGGTAAAAAAAAAAAAAAAAAAAGACCTTACGAAAAGCTGAGTGTTACCACAGGTACCGGAAATGATGGATGGAAGAAAGGCCAGACATCCAGAAAGAACCCTTTCAAATACCTGTTGAAACTCCTAGGCCATAAAACATCAGGGGAGCTGAAAGCAACAAAGGAGGAGGTTGGGGAGCATCTTCACCAGGTCCACAGTGACCCTAGAAAGGAGGATTATGGAGGAGATGGAGAAGCTCATAAAACCAGCAAAGTCATCTGTGAGCACTCGTTACTGAGAGATGCTTCATCCGTAAAGAAGAGAACTCGACAGGGATCAAGCAATTCGATACCATCTCACTCCCCAATGTTGAAGGTAAAATCTTTCTCGGGATTCTGGCAAAGAGGTTAACAACCATCATGTTAGACAACAGGTACATGGATACATCAGTCCGTTAAGTCAGCAGAGAAGCTGTGCTGGGGTGCAGTGCTGTCAAGTGGTATCCAGCGGGTACCGATTAAGGCATTCATGCATTACCTCACCATTACGGCAAAATCAGTAACCAATGGGAGATGGATCTTGGGGTACCTGGCTGAACTTGCTGACTGGGCAAGGATGGAGTTTAAACCAACCGATGGGGTCGGTTGCCCAGGTTAGGTTTGGATTGAGTTGCACCACCAGACTGAACTGGAAAAAAAGCAGACCCAAGAGAGTAGCGCAGCACAGTGAAGAGGGAGGTCCGCAAGACAGAGGAGGAAACCCGCCACGCAAAGGCTGTAGCCTAAGGAAACAGGGCGTATGGATAAAGTGGGAGGGAATATAACGAAGGGCGCTGATTTGGCAGGCCATCTGGAACATGGAAGGGCATCCGGTAAAATTGTTGTTGTGTTCTGTCAATGCCCTGCCTACTCCATCAAACCTCCATACATGGAGGGTGGCAGAGAGCCCCAAGTGCAAGCTCCGTAGAGAGTTAGCAAACCTCGAACATGTCCTCTCATCGTGCCAGTCAAGCTCAGCAGACGGGAAATTCTGATGGCGTCACAAGAAGATACCGATGCAGCTGGTGGATAGTGTGGAATAGGCACAGACCAAACAGAAACAACAACGGTCAGATGGACTCCACATCGTCCCGTTTATCAGGTCAGGACAGAGTGGTGCAGTAGGAGGACAGAAGAACAAAGGGATCCTGGCCTCAGCAAACAACTAGGAGATGTGAGCATACCTGAAGAAGCAGCTCAATTCTGAGAGGAAATAGCCCAGACCGGCCTCAGACCAGATATTCTCTTGTCTAGAGGTACCAAACAGGTGGTGCTAGTGGAGGGAAGAAGGAAAGAAGAGAGCGATACTGGTGGCCCACAGATGGCACAGGGCGGGGTACCTGTAAAGGTGGGTCAGGTGCGATGACCCATCATATTTTGCATATGTCATTTTACAGTGACATTACATTGAGCACCATGAGGAAATGTATGCAAATACAATGGCTGCATGAACAACTTAACAGTGAAATTATTATCTTGTGTGGGTAATCTAAAGAAATGCCTCCATGAGTCTGAAATTGTTAGGTATCTTGAAGACTATCAATGCAAAATGCAATGTGCTCAATGTTGGACAGACGGTTTTATAATTGATTACCATTTTGTGTTTACAATTTTGAAAGTTGACATCAAGGTTCTAAAAACAGGTAGTGTAAAAAAATGTAATAAACTCTTTTCTTAAAGAATTAAGAAAAAGGCATTCCTCATCCATGCGACGATTTGCAAAAGAGTCAGATTAGATAACCAGAGACATTGGGTCATCTGTACATCATCAAAGCCTAGCTCCCAGCAGTACCTCTGTCTTATATTGCAGAATTCAGCATGAAAAATCATGTATGACTGCAGGAACACAAGGTGTGAGGTTTCAATAAGGCATTTATATTAAGCTATTAAGTATTAAATGATAACTGTCTCGAGGGAGGTCACAAAATCACACTCATAACAAAACAAACTGCTGAATAGCACCTCCCACTTAACTGTTTCCGTTGATTCGCTTTGGATTTTATAAAAATCCAATATTGATGTTGTACAAAGAATGTAGTAGTTAAAAAAGACAAACAAACTAGCAATGTATCAAACATAACACACACACAAAACATACGAGCAACATGAGAACAACTCTTTACCTCCAGCGGCAGGTCCAGGCACGAAGGTGGGTCTGATCTGACGTTTACAGACTCTCTGCTTTTATCTGCAGTGGGTGAGTCCATAGAATTATTTCCCCCTTGTTTACTCTCCCCTCCTGAAGAGGATTTCCAGGATGAATCAACAGAACTCAATCTGTCCATGCCTATGGTCAGGTGGTTTAGCTGGGGTGACCTCAAGGCCATGTCAGCCCCATCAATCTGCAGCTCGAAGTCTGTCTCCAGCTCTGCACTAGCTTTGGCTTCTTTGTTGCTCTCCTCCAGGTGTTTCATCAGGACGGCAATGACAACATTGACCAAGACAAATTGCGCAGTCAATACAAAGGAGACAAAGTAGATAGGAGAGACGACAGTGTTGTAGCAGGTGCCGGTGTCTTGGGCACAGTCTCTTAACGTGTCCTGAAAGAAACAGCAAAACATTACACTAGCAACCATTATCTGGAATTATGACTATTGTTAGATGTCCACTTGCAATGTTTCAGTTGCAGTAGCAGCCTGGTTCATCACAGGGGTCGTTTGTCAGTTCTGATTTATTTCAGCAGTTATTGCAGCAGTTATAATAATGGCATTTTGTACAAACATCACTGATTTGTAATGATGTGCAATGATGGGGTAAGCTATCCTAATAAGTGACACAGCAATATATTGCCACTTTATCTGCTCCTACTGAATGTATCTGCATGGGTTTACAAAGAAAGAAGACGAAACCTGCAGTATGTGCATGTATGTATTTAGAATCCCAGCTGAAGTTCTGTTTCACCTTCATTATGCCATTCCAGTTGTCGCCAGTTGATACTCTAAAGAGAAGTAGAAATGCCATCCCAAAATTTTTAAATGTAGCATAGCGCCCTAGACCTTCACATGGGTGGAGTTCATCACAAACTGTGGAGAAAAGTACAGATGAAACGAAGAGAAAAAGATAGCAAGACTTTGATGGCTTCTCTCATGTTAACAACAAAAAACCAACAAAAAAAACAGTGGATTCTCAAAATTAGCATCAGATTGATTAAAGAGGTAACAACTTTTTCTGGTAACAACCTGTGTATGGGAGAAATCCTCATTTGAATTTAGATATGTCATTGCTGCAAATGATGACTGAATGTTCTTTTTAAATTTAGCCACAGCATCTTCAGATAATTATCTTCTTTAGCTGAATTTATTCCTCGATGCTGTGCAGTCAATTAAAGTAAACTCAAATGTAATGAGGTAATGGTCAGTCGGAAGAGAGTTTTGAGGAGAAATTGTTAACTTTTCAATTTCAATGCCCTATGTTAGAACAAAATCGAGGATATGATTGAAGCAGTGAGTTGGTTCATTCACATGCTGGGAAAAGCCAATTGAGTCTAGTAAGGAAAGAAACCCAGAACTAAGGCTGTCACTTTCTATATCTACATGAATATTGAAATCTCCCAGTAAAATGATTTTATCTGTACTAAGTACTAACTCTGATATAAACTCAGAAAACTCTGATAGTAATTCTGAGTACAGACCAGGTGGACGGTATACTGTAACTAACAGAACTGGTTTTTCAACTTTCCAGTTTGAGTGGGAAAGACTAAGAGTGAGGCTTTCAAAAGACCTACAGCCAGATTTTGGTCTAGGGTTGATTAATAAGTTTGAGTGAAATATCGCAGCCACCCCCCTCCTTGACCTTTGGTATGAGGGATATGAAAATTAACATGAGTGGGGGGTGTAGCTTCATTAATACTGACATACTCATCCTGCTGCAGCCAAGTTTCAGTGATACAAAATAAATCAATGAGATGATCAGTTATGAGATCACTGACTAATAGATATTTTGATGATAGTGATCGAATATTCAACAGTCCACATTTAACTGCAGTATTATTTGAGACTGAATTTGTGGCTGTTTTGATTTCAGTTAAGTTTTTGTTTTTAGCTCCTCTTCTGTTTAATTTAGGTTTAGTAACTTTTCTAAAATTAGGTGGTCGGGGGACAGACACAGTTTCTATAGACCTAGACATAGATATAGACATAGACAGACACTATTCTATTCTCGGCAGGGAACCGCTCTGACTGAGGCGCAGGAGCGTGTCACATGTGCTTACTCAAGTCACCAAACAGCTCCACTCCCAATGCTGCATAGATAAAGAAGAGAAGCATGAAGAGAAGACCCAGATTGCCCACCTGTAGGGAGACAACAGGGAGAGAGAGGGATTAGTCAAAAGAGAGAAATCCGAGGCAAAATAAACCAGTAACAAGGACCACAAACATCTAATTCCAGAGAGAGGATTAAAGAAAGGTTCAGGCGAAACAGCAAGGGAAAAACATGGTATGGTAACTTGCTGAACCTTACCACCAAAGGTCACACTGAAACCACAACTTGGAAAACTATTATTCATTTAGTTATCAAGCAAAGTAGATAATTATGGAAAGTGCTGAATCAACCAGAGACAAATTTTTCAACAAAGCCATAAAGATAACTTAATTAGTTCTTAAACTAGCTACAGTTGATTAGAACAAATAAAAAAAAAAAAAAAATTGAAAAGAGGGTGGAAATTCACAATTATCATCTGTGAACTGTCTCAACGAGAAATCCCAGGAATAAATTAGAAAAATCTCATAGAAAAATTAATGCAGCTGGAGACTCATCAGGAGAATATGGAATCACAGCTTTGAAATATATTTTTTTTCTTTTTACATTAATTTTAACACTGCAGAAACTGCTTAAATTTACCAAGTCAACCTTCCCAAAAGTCGACCATCTTTCAAAACAAGTACCTGAGGCAAGGCTTGCATAACGGTATCCAGCAAAGCTCTCATCCCCACTGCCATTTTCAACAGCTTCAACACTGTGGGCACAGAGAAAATTACAAAATTATTTAATAAATTTCAAGAGAGATTTTCATTCTTCCATTTTAAAACAGGGACTTGTGTCATTACTTCTTGTCCGCATTTCCCTGAGCCCTCGGTTCCCAACACCGAGGGCGCTGAATCCTTGGCCATTAGGGGATGCACTCGAATGAACAGTGTTTTAAGAGTTGATTTATTACATCCTCAATTTGAGATTATTGGAGCATAATTTTAATAGAAATTTCTGAACATTGTTGGGGAGAAAGAGAGGTTGCCGACAAGGGGGAGATACAGGTCTCAAGTGGAACCTACACGTATGGAGGTGCTGCCAGCAAATTCTGAAAAAGGCTGCGGTTACGGTTTTATTGTTTTTAATTATGTTATGATTTTGTGAGAAACACAAAGTGCTGAAGCACAGAAGGTACTCTGATGCAGCTTGATCAACACAGGAGTGTATGTAAATTAATTTAGCTGATTGGGCTTATCTGGCAGTGAAGCTGGCCAGCTGTGGTGCTTGGATGAGTTGTTGAGTTTAATGACAAAAGGATGAGTTGGATCTTATTTGTGTGTTAGAAACGTGAAGCTGTCCAAGCACAGAACAGAGCAGGAGATGCTCAAGCTGTGTGCTGAGCAAATAAGTGAATTGGTAAGCGCTGTGAAATGATGAAGCCGGCTGCTAGGACCCCTTGGCTGTGAATTTTGTGTGCATGTGATAACCGCTGGCTGAGAAACCAAAAGGGATACAGGATAAGCACGCTATGTGCTGTGCTGTAAATCGGTGGTGCTCATGGTGAAGTCTTTCTGAGTGGCATACCCCCTCCTAGAGCTCAGGGAGGGGAAACCCACAAAGTCTGTACTCACTTATTAATTAATATACAGTGGGGCAAAAAAGTATTTAGTCAGCCACCAATTGTGGAACTTCTCCCACTTAAAAAGATGAGAGAGGCCTGTAATTTTCATCATAGGTATACCTCAACTATGAGAGACAAAATGAAAAAAAAAAAAAAAAAATCCAGAAAATCACATTGTCTGATTTTTAAAGAATTTATTTGCAAATTATTGTGGAAAATAAGTATTTGGTCAATAACAAAAGTTCATCTCAATACTTTGTTATATACCCTTTGTTGGCAATGACAGAGGTCAAACGTTTTCTGTGAGTCTTCACAAGGTTTTCACACACTGTTGCTGGTATTTTGGCCCATTCCTCCATGCAGATCTCCTCTAGAGCAGTGATGTTTTGGGGCTGTTGCTGGGCAACACAGACTTTCAACTCCCTCCAAAGATTTTCTATGGGATTGAGATCTGGAGACTGGCTAGGCCACTCCAGGACCTTGAAATGCTTCTTATGAAGCCACTCCTTCGTTGCCCGGGCGGTGTGTTTGGGATCATTGTCATGCTGAAAGACCCAGCCACGTTTCATCTTCAATGCCCTTGCTGATGGAAGGAGGTTTTCACCCAAAATCTCATGATACATGGCCCCATTCATTCTTTCCTTTACACGGATCAGTCGTCCTGGTCCCTTTGCAGAAAAAACAGCCCCAAAGCATGATGTTTCCACCCCCATGCTTCAGAATAGGTAGCCAGAAATCTTGCTTGTTTGTAGGTGACCAAATACTTATTTTTACCGAAGAATTTACCAATTAATTAATTAAAAATCCGGCAATGTGATTTCCTGGATTCTTTCCCCCCATTCTGTCTCTCATAGTTGAAGTGTACCTATGATGAAAATTACAGGCCTCTCTCATCTTTTTAAGTGGGAGAACTTGCACAATTGGTGGCTGACTAAATACTTTTTTGCCCCACTGTATCTCATTTAGTTTGCCTTCAACCATACTGAATTTGGTTGATGTTTGCCACTAACATTAATGAGCTATCACATGCAGACACACAAGAGTACATATTTGTCGCCACATGAAATGTTTATGGGTCGAACCGAGCCTTTGCCATAGTTAAGAGGTCCCTATGTTGTTGAGCAGCTGCGAGATGAGTTGAAAGCATTAGGCATGAGCGAGTACACCACTGTCTGTATCTGTTCTTTTTTTTTTAACCTGTTCTGTTCATCAGCAGGAGCAGGCATTATGAATGTTCCTGGTGCTTTGTTGTGCTGAAACAGTTTTACTTTGCGAAGGAGTCCGACATACTCCTCCTGTCGCCCTCTGTGTTTAACTTTATTGGCAATGGTATTGGTTTGCTGGTAAAGCTACAAAAACAACAACAACAGCAACACTATCAACATGGGGGATACGGGGGGGCGTACAGAAACGACGACAACAACAACGATATCAACATAAACAGTCAGATTGCATAGAAAATCCTGCAACCAATGCTCTGAGTTGTGCACCTTGTATGTGTGCAAGTGTGTGTATATGTAAGCTACGGTTTGTCATTGGATACTGTGGGTAGCTGACTGTAGCTGATGTGGGGGGCCGGTACAACACACCCCGGCCCAGGATAGTAGGCAGGTCAGGACCGAGCCACCAGGGCACCCAGCAACCCCGAGAACACAGGGAGCCCCAGGCCAGCCCCCGCCAGGAGACAGCCCCAGGTCCAACCCATGCAAGGTTACGCAGGAAAACATGGGAGCTGCAACGCTCACCACAGAGGCATACCATAGAGAGACAAGGCCCCAGGCCCGTCGGGCGCACCCCACAGAGCATGGGCTAAGCCCAGGGGCACAGAGCCCCCCCTGGCCAGAGACCCAGCCAGGCCCCCAGCAAGGGCCCTGCCACACACCGGCAAGGCCAATGCCAACCCACACCCCACACCCAGACGGGGCGAGCCACAGCCCACCACAGCGACCAGGCCCACCGCCCCTGAACAGAGCTGCCCACCCACTCCCCATGAGTTGGAAAGCTTGGTGGGTATGTTGATACCTAGATATCTAATGTTTCCTGGACGTAGTGGGGCGGTTGACGAACTTGGGGAATCTGAGTTTATGGGTACGACAGTCGATTTCCAATTAATAGAGTAGTCAGAGATGGTTGAGAATTTGTCAATGAGTGCTATTGTTTCAGGAGGAGATGTTTGTGCATTTCGTAGGAAAAGTAATACAATATCAGTATAAAGACTTATTTTATGGTACACATTTGCTGTGTTAATTCCCTTAATATTTTGGTTCTGCCGAACTGCAGCTGCGAGTGGCTTTATAAATATAGCAAAAAGGGAGGGAGAAAGGGGACAACCCTGCCTGGTTCCCCTTTGGAGAAAAAACCTTGGAGAAGTTTGATAATTTGTTCTGACACAAGCACTGGGAAAGCTATAAATATTTTGATCCAGTTCACAAAGTTTTCTCCGAACCCCAACTTTTGTAATGTGGTGAGGAGAAAATTCCTCAAATTTACCCTGTCGAATAATTTTTTCTGCATCTAGGGAGACTATTATGGCATCTTTACTCTGACTGTTACAATAGTCTTTAAGGTTGATAAGTCTGCGGGTATTGTTGGCAGAGTGTCAGCCTTTAATAAATCTAGTTTGGTCGGGATGTATTATGTGAGGTGTTACTTTTTCAAGTCTTCTAGCTAGTGCCTTGCAAATAATTTTAATATTTACATTTATAAGTGATATTGGACGATAGTTTGGTGGGAGTGCAGAGTGTTTGTCCGTTTAAGGAGGAGGCTAATATTTGCACAGTTGGGTTGAGGTTTCCTGCATTTAGCTGATCATTCTGTAAAATACTGGTGCAAGCTCTGGCCAGAACTCTTTGTAGAATTCTGTAGGGAAACCATCTGGTCCCAGGGCTTTCCCGTTTGGCATATGTTTGAGCGCTTCTTGGAGTTCCTCGGTCGAAATAGGTGACTCTAGAGCCGTTATTTGGTCTTGATTAAATTTTGGCAAATTGACTGTGCTCAGAAAAGTTTCAGTGCTTAATTTCGGAGGGGTTAATCTCAGAAGAACAAAGTTTTTTTTATAGAATTCCCTAAAAATTTGATTTATTTCTTCTTTTCCCAGTGGAGCTCTTTATTTATGAGATTGTTGCTCTTTCTGTTTTAGTTGGTTTGCTAGAAATCTGATGGATTTATTGCTATGTTCAAAGTTCTCCAAGTGTAATCTCTGCAGTTGGAATTGTATTTTGACATTGAATAATTCATTTACTTTTAGTTTTGATTCCCTTAGTTCTCTCAGTTTAAAATTCAGTTTCAAGAGCTTTCTCCTGTTATTATATGAAGAATAATATATTATTTTGCCTCGCATGACTGCCATAGGACACAAGCTGAGATATCAGGCTGGTCATTTATTTCACAGAATAGTGTCCATTCCTCCTTAAAGAATTTAATAAATGTGGGGTCCTTGAGCAATGATGTATTAAATCTCCATTGTTTAGAAGGTGGTGTTTTAGTTTTTTTTTGTGAGTGTCAGAGTGACTGGTGCGTGGCAATGGGGTGAATCTTGTCGTCAGAGACATCCTTCATAAGTGAATTACTAATTAAAAAGTGGTCTAAACGGGAATAAGAGTGGTGGACTGGTGAGTAGTAGGTGTATTCCTTCAGCGTGGGGTGACGTGAGCGCCAAGCATCGCAAAGACCAAAATCCCTCATATACTGCTTTATTATCTTGGATGATTGGTAGTTGCGTTGACTAACTGCCCTACTGGTTCTGTCCACTTGTGGGTTGAATACGATGTTGAAGTCCCCTCCTACTATAAAAGCTGTGTCTGAGAGGGCCGAAAGTGCTGTGAAGAAGCTGTGGAAGAAGGAGGGGTCATCAACATTTGGACCATATATATTGGCAATACATACCTCAGTGTTGTGTGTGGATATGCTAACTATTAGACAAACTGTAATTTGTTCATATCTAAATTAATCTACTGACTGTAAATTTTCATAGGTGGGTGAATGAATTAGGTGCACCTGTGTGTGTGTGTGTGTGTGTGTGTGTGTGTGTGTGTGTGTGTGTTTGCGTGTGCGTGTGGCGGTGCCAGAGAGGAAGCGAGTGCATGTGTGTGGCCAATGTAACAGCATATTATATAATTGCACTGGGAACCATATAGACATCACATTCATAAATAAAGTATAACACAAAACAACAACGGGAAAAACAACGGGGTGACATAAATACACATTTTCCTTTGGTGAGAACGGCATGTTATACAGCGTGCGATGTGCATTCATATATTTTTACATGATTGACACAGGTGTGAAAGAAAGAATGAATGAGAGAAATTGATGTTAACTTCATCCATTACCATAACCATACTATTACCATACCTGGGTGAATCCGATGAGCCTCGGGTGGAGAGAAGAGATGCACTTTAATAGAGCCAAGGGGTGATCTCCGGATCCCGGAACAACTGGCCGTTGACATATAACTTGTCCACAGCGATGACCGCACGGGATCCCCCTTCAATGAACTCTCTCCTGACAGGGAACAGGCGTTTGTGGCGCTCCAGCATCTCCTTAAGGAATTGATCATTCACGCTGAAGTCCGTTCCTCTCAGCTCCCTGCCCCGGCTCTTCATCAGCTCCTTCTGTTTGAAGTGTTCAAACTTCGCAACGATGGGCCTAGGGCGCCTGTTGTCCAGTCTCTTCCCTCCAAGGCGATGCACCCGGTGGAAGGCGATGTTCTTCACGGTCTCCGTCGGAAGTTTCAGTTGTTTCTGGAGGAAGTCTTTGATGGACATCTCAGGGTCTTCCTCCGCGTGCTCTGGTATGCCAGAAAACCCCCTCAGTAAGTGATTTAATGGAGGTTTTAAGGACTTGGTTTTCAGCGGCCAGTGAAGCCACATGTTGCTGGCTGAATCCTAGAGACTCATGGAAAGCCTGGAACTCTTTGTGGAGCATTTCCACTAGGGCTAGTCTGGCATCGAAGCTTGTTAGTTTCCTGTTGATTGATTCCAGGATGTTTCCAAAGTCTTTATCAGGTGATGAGGGTGCGCTGGGCGGTCCGTTTCTTTTGGAAGATGGGGTCACTGCGTTGCCGATCTTCCCCATGACGAGTTGGTGGTAGCACTCGTCAACGTACTCCTGCAGGCTTTCCACGGTTTCTTCTTCCAGATTTTCTTGATGAGGATCGTTGGTGGATGAAAGAAGTAAATGTTTTTCTCGTAGTTCTGAGGATTTGAGGATTCAGACTGTGTAGATTGGCGTTTAAAGGTGAGCTTCTTTGGTTACGTTCAGGTGTGTGCCACCATGCTGAGTCATGCACAGGTCTGATGTCTGACGTTCACAGAGCCATGCCCCTCTCACATGCCACTATCTGTTCAACCATATACATTATCTGTATCCGTATTCGTACTCTTAATGGGCGGGACTTAAACTGGAAGTCGGCGGGGTTTGTACAAAAGTTGTACTTTCAAGCCTGAAACTGATATGGCTTGGTCAGAAGTTGCTATATTTATTGTAAGCCTCAATATATTTTTATTTACAGCTTAATTTGTATTACACCAAGGTAAGATGATCGAGCCGACCGGAAAAAAACCTGAACCGCTGAAGAAACAGTGAGAATGAGAAATGTGATGCGGGCTGCATGCAACCCTGTCTTGTCACACAACCACCGCTTCTGTTACGAATCAAGTTTTTACCCCATAACCCCATAAAGTGGGGCAGATTTGAAATGTTTGGATTATAAAAAGATATTTTAAAGGTCCGGTTAAATGATGATCTTACTGGGGGGACTCGATCAGGTAGTTGTAAATATCGATGTATGTCACCTCCGGCCATTCAGTGGGATCATTTCTCCATGAAAATGAAGGCAAGCAGAAGGGACAATGAGAGAGACCCACATATGTGAGTGTTTCATTGTACCGTTTTTTCTCCAGTACAATCCAGTAAAATAATCATTTGACATGTTGAAATAATGTTTTAAGCTAACTACTGGATGGTTTATTTTAAATTGTGCCACCGATTGTTTTCCCCTCCAGTGGGCATGGCTTTTGGAGTATGACGCATTGCGCTCTGTCTCTATCACAGGATGCCCTGAGGAGGATTTTCCTTCAGCCCGAGCATGGGTATTGACTTGTATTACTCGTATGGTACTCATACTTGTCATAATTGCAATTGTAATGGACACTCGTTTCAGCTGAGTTTCCAGCTCAACCCTAAAATGGACCAAGAAGAACATATACCTCATGATGATACCCCTGATTTAGAAGACAGTGATGAGTCCAGCAGTGAAGAGCTTCAATATCTCGGGAAAGAGATTAAAGATGCAAACCATCCTTCATGTTCCAGAAAGTTCTGTGCAAGAGGTCATACAACAGCTGTTACAGATATATGAACTGTCCAGGCCACTGCTGCCTAATTCAGTCAGGGACATTCTAAAACAACACACATATGTAGGTGATTCAACTTTGAGACAGATAGTCAGGGCTGCCACAGAGAGCAGTGTAATAACAAGACTAGTGCTGTCAAGAGGTAAAAAAAAAAGATCTATAATTAATTGATCTTTTTTTAGTCTCACCTAAAAATTGCTGAGAAAAACCCAAACTCGCCGTATTTCCATTTAAATTTAATAAACTGCTGCTGTAAATTTCCCATTAATTGGACCCACAACTCTCACATGCTCCTCCATTTTCACATCTCCTCTCCACTACTCACCGCTCCTCCCCTTTCCCTCCGAACTACAATGGGAGCCTATCAGCTTATGCTAAACAAGCCCAAACACAATGACAGTCAGTCAATGTCCACTTCAGGGTGTGACTGACTATTGTTTTCCACCCCCAACAACTCAATAACAGGAAGCCCAACGCTTACAAACGGATTTTATAAAAAGGCAACTTGCATACAGAAACAGTAAAGTTAGATATTACAAATTAGATTAACTCGATTAAAAAAACATGACATGCTAAATATGACTGTAGTTAATTAATTGCAATTAGCACGATAATTTGACAACCCTAAACAAGACTTTGTGGCAAGGATGGCACCTTATGAACCACTAAAAGGAGAGGAACTCATGTGAAAATAAACTTTCCAGTGCTTATGCCAGTGGCGTATATTATTGAGAAATTAAAAAATCAAGTGCTGTTTATCACCTCTAAATGCAATGGTACAGCAAATGCTGAACAGAGCAGACAATTTAGACAAGCCCTTCCAATAGAAAAGCATGTGCCACATGAGTATAAAACATACAGAGATGGTTTATTCTGTAAAGAAGATGACCTCCTTAAAGGAAAGGAGTTCAAAATTGCTGTTGGACTTTAAACAGATGAATTTGAAGTGTCCAATCCATTGGGAACATCGAAAAAGAAACACAAAATGAGTGCAGTGTATTGGGTGATAGCTAATGTATCATCAAGATACAGGTCCACACTCCACTCCATTCAGCTTGATGATTATGTAAAGCCTGTGATGTAAAAGAATATGGCTGTGCTAAAATTTTCCATCCTCTCATCCAAGATCCGTTTTATTTTTTGGAGCAACATGTTCTGTATGTTGAGAAGTTGGGACCACGTATCAGAGGCACAGTGTTGTATGTGGCTTCAGATAACTTGGCTGCTCATTCACTTGCAGGATTCTTCGAGAGCTTTACAGTGGACAGGTTCTGCAGGTTCTGTATGTCAACGAGAAGCGAGATCCAGATGAGGAATGTTCAGGCACTATTGAATCCCGAACTAAAGATGCATATAATAGGCAGGTGCAGGAAGTACGTCAGGATCCCACTGTGGCTAAGCAGTACGGTGTGTATGTGTGCAGGATGTGTATCTTTAACTTTTTAATTATAAGCTCTGTCATACAGAAAGGTTTTAAGCCTGGTCTTGAAAATTGCTCAAGTTCATTTACTCTTTAGCTATGCTGCTATAGGCCTAGACTGCTGGGGGAAGGACTGAGCACCTCTCTCTCTCTCTCTCCCTCTTGCATGCGCTGACATACCAATAACCATGCTTCTCTGAAATCCCTGTTTCTCCCAGTTTTTAGCATATGTACTGTATTTACTAACCATGTTTCCCTAAGTCTCTGTCTCTCCCTGTCCTCATCCTGCAGGTGGTGAATCATTGCTACCCCGTGTTCCTGCAACACCTGCTGCTCCTATACCTTCATGAACTCCATACAGAATCATTTCTATGAACTTTATGCAGCATCATGTTCCTGCCTGCACCTGTTTTGAATATCCCCTCCTCCTGCTCTCATTCTCTCCCTATTCTACTCAACTTTGCCCCCCCCCCACCATGCCCCTCTCTCTCTCTCCCCCTCTCACCCTCTCTCTCTCCCTTTCTCAACCCAATCGATCGAGGCAGATGGCTGCCCCCCCTGAGCCTGGTTCTGCCTGAGATTTCTGCCTCTTAAAGGAAGTTTTTCCTTGCCACTGTTGCCACGTACTTGCTCATCAGGGGATCTGTTGGGTCTCTTTAAATAATTTTATAAAGAGTTTGGTCTAGACCTGCTCTATATGTAAAGTGCCTTGATGTAACTTTGTTATGATTTGGCGCTATATAAAAAAAAATCTGATTTGATTTGATTTGATATTGACTGACAGTCTGGAGCACTTTCATGTATCATGGTTACCTCCCTGACATCCTGCATGACCTTTTAGAAGGCATTGTTCCTGCTGAGTTATTGCTCTGCATTTCAGACATGATTTCTAAGAAATATTTCACCTTGGAGACATTGAGCCATGCTATAAAAAGTTTTACATATGCTTTTAATGACAAACTGACCAGCCTCAGACTATTGCACATGGCTTCTCTGCCAAAGGGACCATAGGTGGAAATGGCAAGGAGAATTGGGCTCTCATCAGACTCCTCCCATTTGTCATTGACCATTAAGTACCAAAGGAAGACAATATATGGAATATTCTGATGCTCTTCAAAGATATTGTTGAATTGGGTGTAGCAATAAGGCAAACTGAAGAGTCTATATATTTCCTTGATTGCAAAGTGTCAGAACACAGAGAACTGTTGCAAACAAGATTCCTAAGTTGCATCCAAAACACCACTTCATTGAGTGTTATCCTGAGATGATTAAGGCATTTGGTCCACTCAGATGTTTGGAAAATGTGCTTTGAGGGAAAGCACAAATTCTTCAAACAGGTTATCCATAATGCTCACAACTTCAGAAATGCAGCTCTTACATCAGCTGTAAAACATCAGAAAATGATGGCTTACTATTTAGATATAAGTTCATTTTTCAAGCCATAAGTTGAAATGGACAAGGTTACAACATCACATCTTTTCTGAGAATGTCCAACAAACTTTCTGCCAGAGCTCCTCAGCTTGCAACTGTTCTTACTGTGTCATCAGTCAGTGTGGATGGAATCAGATATTGTGCTGATATGATACTCTCAGTTGGTTCATGCTCAGGCTTCCCTGAATTTAAGCAGATCAAACAGATTGTGGCAATCAATACAGAGATCCTGTTTGTGTGTGAGTGAATGAATAAGAGTGAGTGACAGGCTGATTGAGAGTATTAGTGAAAGACACACTGTCATTCTCTCTAACTCACTTTTTCACTCACTCAGTCACTTTCTTACTCATTCACTCACTCACACAGCTTGCAGTGACATGAAACGAGCTGAATCTATTGCTGGTTGTTGCAGAGTGTAACGAGGTTGCTGACATGTACGACCCACAGCTCTGGCCGGCTGGGATTTATGTCTGTCGGTATTTTGAGGCTCGTAGACCCAGAATAAACAATGACAGCGCAGTACACAGATCAGAATGGGGCGTGGCTGATCTCCAGCAGCAGCAGCGACTTGTCAACACAACTGCAGCTCCACAAGCGAACAGCCAGGCGAGAGCCCTGGACGACAAACTATGTTAAATGAATATCCACGTTGTGACTTTTAATGTGCAAGGGTTGCGAGTTGGCCACAGTATAAATGACAAATCTCACCGTGTTGTTGTGGATCAACTCTTAGAGTCCTGTGATGTACTGTGCATTCAGGAGACATTCTTGCCTAAACAGGACCTGGAAAGACTGAACTCCCCTACATAAAAACTTCTATGGGGTAGGTGAATCTACTACTGACCTGAGTGAGAAAATAGTACGTGGCACCAGTTGGTGTTGCCATCCAATGGAATAAGAAGTAAGACCAGCTGGTTAAAGTGGTTAGATTGGACGTTGACTGGGCTATAGGTATAGAATTCAACTGCAGTGACAAAACATTCATCATCCTGAAAATTTATACGCCCATGTCAACATGAAGATGAATATCTCAACAGACTGGCCTACATAATGTCTTTTATTCAGGACAATGCATCCACTTGCATTTATGTGGTGGGTGATATGAATGCAGATATTTCTGATGCCAACTCATTATTTGCTACCCATTTAATGCAGTTCTGTAGTGACAATGGCTTAATTCTATCCAGCAAGATGATTCTGCCCGATAATAGCTGCACGTACATCAGTGAGGCGTGTCATACGACCTCATGGTTAGATCACTGCCTATGCACGGCTGATGCACATGACTCCTTAGAGTCCATGAGGGTTCAGTATGAGCATGCCACCATGGATCACGTGCCTTTTTCCCTCTTGGTCAATGTGGACAATCTTCCTAATCTATCACCTATGGACAATGACGTGTGCAGGAAAAATTGATTGCTCTAACCTCACAGAAGATGGGCTACATGACTACTGTGTCTGGACCAACACCATGTTAGGGAACCTTGTCCTACCTAAAGAAGCAGTTGTATCCTGTGATATGAACTGTAAGAATAGGCAACATGGTCTTAAGTTAAGCTCTCTATATGGCTCTATTGTGGAGGCCCTGTTTGCCTCTAGCAAGCCCACGTGCAAACACAAGCCACTTATACACAAAGGGAAGCCAGGCTGGAATGAACATGTAGGAGAGCTCCATGCAGTGGGTAGAAGGGCTTTCATAGCATGGGTTGAGTCAGGAAAACCAAAATGTGGGCCTGTATTTGAATACAAAAAACGGGCCAATGCAAACTTTAAGTATGCTCTTCAGTTCATCAGAACAAAATGAGAATACAAAGAGATCTGACTCGCTTGCAAAAAGTTACTAAGCAACAGCTCTAAGGACTTCTGGAGAGAAATCAGAGTCATGAACAACTGTAAAACATCTCTGCCATCAAATATAGATGGAGTAACTGGCCCCTAGGAAATATCCAAAGTGTGGCAGAAACACTATTATGAACTGTTCAACTGTGTCAGCAGCAGCAACTGTTTCTCAGCAGGCAATATTGGAAATAATGAAAATGTCCACGATGCAATTATGAAGCTAGCAGATTATAAGGCATGTGGCTTGGATGGAATAGCTGCTGAAAATCTCAAACATGCAAGTAGTAAACTTTATCCTTTGCTCTCGCTCTGCTTCACTGGATTCCTAGTTCATGGTATTTCACCTGATTCCATTCTATCGGTTTTACTAGTGCTGGTCATCAAAGACAAAGCTGGCAAAATAAACAGCTCAGAGAATTACCGGTCTATAGCCTTGGCCACTATTTTATCTAAGGTTTTAGAGAGAATCGTCCTGGACAGACTGGAACAGTTCATTCTGACCTCTGATAACCAGTTTATATAGAGGCAGGCAAATTTAGGAGGGTCTAAGACAAAGAGAGTTGCAATTCAGTTTGTTCAAGAGGGAGAGAAAGTAAATAAGACAACAAGGAGGCAAGGCACCTTAGAGGATGCCAGTGACTGGGAGATGCAAGTGGATTTAGGAGGAAAGCTTGTTGTTCCCAAGGAAATAGCCGGTACAAAACAAAGGCCGAATATAATTTTGGGGTCTAGGAGTAGAATGAGAGTATATTTCATAGAGCTGACAGTGCTGTGGGAGGATTCAGTTGTAGAAGCGTATGAAAGAAAAAAGCTTAGGTATGCAGACTTAGGGGCTGAAGCTGAGCAGCGAGGATGGAAATTAGGATTTGTCCAGTGGAAGTAGGATGTAGAGGGTTTGTAGCAAGGTCTGTTGTCTCTTTGTTGAGGGAGTTAAGAGGAAGTGTTGGATGAAGCAGTAAGATCCAGTCAGTGGATCTGGATTAGAAGAAGTAATAGTAGCTGGGAGCCCAGCAGGGGGAGCACTTAGGATAGACAGACCATGGGGAGAAGCAGAGGAAGAAATCCAGGAGGAGGAAGTGTATTTAAGTGGAGGGTGTGGCCTGTGTGAGCCTCTTTGAGACCATGTGGTTAGTCTAGGTGAGTTGGCCTGTATTGGCTTATTTGGCTTGTCTTTGTCTCTGATTATAGGACCGTTTAGGTGAGTTTGTTTGCTGAATCTGCTAGTGTATCTCATCCTCCACCTCCTGCACCCTCTATACTTTCATTACCCCCTACCCGAACCAGGGTCTGTATCCCATCCCTACTTTTATCTCCACCTCTTCTATTTCTCCCCCTACCCGAACCAGGGTCTGTATCCCCATCCCGCTTTTACTGGTGCAGTTGGTGCGAGGTCGGAGTATTTGACGGTAGTGCTGTTTCAGATAGTTGTCTTGGTGTGAGGAGTGGTGATAGCTGGCATTAGGGGGGTTACTCTGGGACGCCAGTGATCACTGTCTAGCCTCCTGGAGGTGTCGTGGGACCAACTAGACGAAACACTGGTGAAAGGAGGTTTCCACCTGATGACCCCAAAGACATATTAGTTATCACTGCTCACTGGGCTAGTTAGATATAGTTATCTTTAGGGCACGTAGGGCAGGTCGCAAGGTTGTTTTTAAGTTTATGGAGTTAGTCACTGAGTCTGGTCCATTTTTTTGTAGCACAAGTTTCTTGTGTTTACTCTGAACGGATTCAAACCAAAACATGGCACAGATGTGTATTTTTCCTTTAAATGAGATTTTAGATTTATACAATAGACAAAACTCCACAATTTTTGTGTTTTATTGATGCCTCGAAAGCCTTCAATCACATTAACCATTACAAATTGTTTGATAAGCTTCGTCAGAGAGGGGTCCACATATACCTTGTAAGAATACTAGCTTTCTGGTACGCTAATCAGCAAATACGTGTGAAATGGGATAACCCTTTGTTTGACCCATTCAATGTGAGTAATGGGGTCAAGCAGGGTAGCATCTTGTCCCCCTTCTCTCTTCAATGTATATATATGGATGATTTATCTGTACGGTTAAATGGATGTGGAACAGGTTGTTGGGTGGGGAACTCAGTAGTCAACCACCTTATGTATGCTGATGACTTGGTGGTCTTTAGTCCTTATAGTGCTGGCCTACAACAGTTACTTAGGGTCTGCTCACATTATGGCTCAGAATTTGATATTAGCTATAATGCCAGCAAAAGTAATATCATGATCACCAGAAGTAGGGATGATAAAAATCTATTGTTTCCTGACTTCTTACTGTCTGGCTCTATCTTGAAAGTGTGTGATGATGTAAAATATCTGGGCCATTACAATTACATATCAAGTAATCTCTCTGATGACAAGGATATTAACAATGTCGAATGCTGTACGCACAAGCTAACATGCTGAGCCGAAAATTCAGTATGTGTTCAGTAGCTGTGAAGACCACACTGTTCAGATCCTATTGTAAACCTATGTATACTGCCCACCTGTGGCGCTGCTACAGGAAGTGTAGCATGCGCAAACTAAATGTGGCCTATAATGACTGTATGAGGATACTGCTGAAGGTGCCGTGTTGTAGCAGCGCAAGCCAAAAGTTTGTCAATGTCGATGTACCCACCTGCTCTGCTGTTTTACGAAACCTAATGTACAGTTGTATGTGTAGGTTACATGACTCTGAAAATAGCATTGTTGTTGGCCTATCCAACCCTGCACTGAGTATGATCAAATACACATCCAGACTATGGAACCACTGGCGTGTCAGCTTATATATGTTTAATGATTGATTGATTAATTAATTGATTGTTTGATTAATGTATCTATGTAGACATGTCTGTTCTGTCTGTTTTTTTTTTTTTTTTATTTTAATTTATTTCTATTTTATATGGACCTCCCAGCTGTCTTTAAAGTATTACTACCACTACTAACAATGTCAGTTCTCTCCAAGCTTTTTCCAACTGCTTTGAGTGTTCTCTTTGCTTAATCTTCTCTAGCAGTCTTTATAATTTTCCTTTTTTGTCTAACTGTTGTGCACTTTTGTTGTTAGGACTCTGATGATGATGATGAAGGCTCATTCAGCCACCGTGACATTGGGACCCTGCTTGTTGAGCATGAAGGTGCTGTGTACCTTAATTTTCTCTTCATCTCAGTCCATCCTAACTTAAGTTCATCATAGAGAGTGAAATCATGATGGACAACATTGAAGACCTGCCAAAAGCTGTGTGTATTCTGTTTGGACTTGCATATGTAATACATCTAGACTACCCCAAATCTATGAAGAAAACATTCCAGTTCATCCAACATGTACTTCTCACACTCAGTCACAGTGAACTAAAACCCAGGTTGCAAACACAAAAAAAAATCAACTCACAATGTAAAGAAATACTATGTCAAATCTACTATGAGAAGCCACAAGTACTTCTGTTTTTCCATGGTGTATCACACTGCAAAGGTCAGGGGATAATAGGTTAGTATATAGGTGGCATTTTACAGGGGGCCACACATACCCACATTCAAAATCCTTGAGTTCCTGCCATGTAAAAATTATTTGATCTGAGCATCTTTTGTGTCGACATGCATCTGTTTGAGTGGAAATACTAACATTTCAATGTGAATATTGTTATGAGGATTAGTTCTGTACTCAAGACAATAATGAATATGTGAGCACTGTATGTATGCTTGTACAAAAATATTTAGGCCTTAGATGTAGTGATACCCCAACCTTGGTGTCTGCAAGCGTGTGAATAGCACATATTAAAACACAACTACTGGTGATATCATCTCTTTTAGCCTGTATATCCATGATGACGTCACCAATGATCTACACTGTTTTGCCAGCATTTATTGTTCATTAGTCGTTCCTCTGTATTCTTAATATTGTTATTGTCCCCTCTTTTACCCCAGTAGTCCTTCCAAATCTTTGCATGTTTTATAAAATGCAGTGTAAAAACCTCATGTGGTTTGATTCCCCATTGTCAACAGTGATGCAAAGGAAATATTCAACAGATTATTAATTTATGTTACATAAGAACTGACCTGAAGACTGTACTATCTGTCCTTCAGTAAAGTTGAAGTGTTTGAAGCTTGTATCAATTTTTAATACATTTCTGCGTCCAGATGTTCACATGGATGTGACAGACATTGTTGAATGTTGTGTCATATTCTTTTGCTAAACATTTTACAATTGTTACCAAGCAGTTTAATGCCTGTTTTACTTTTGGTTGACAGGGTTTGTTGATGCAGCAATAATACATTTGGAGTGTTATTTTGCAATGTTTTGTCAGAAATAAAATACATTGGAACATGGAAATGCACTGTTTTAATTTCCTTCCTTACAATTTGCTGAAACAAGTGTATTGAAAACACTAATCTAAAAATCTAAATATTATAATTATTTAATTATTAAAGGGCAAGAAACCAGATTACTTTCATGAACAGATTATTTTAAGTAGTGATAAATAATGTTTTGTTTGATATGATTTCTTTTTAGGTTTAACTTAAAATACTTATTTTAGACCACATAGCTTGAGAAGAAGAATAATTTAAGTGAACTAATAATTTTGAGTAGGCACTACTTTAACTATTTTTTTTCTACTACATTCACTTAAAGTTTTGTGTTAATACAACTTGAGCTGTTTGGTTTCACCTTGTGTGAAAACTGAAATGGTTTAAGGCAACAGGTTTCCAAGCAATATCTAGTAAAGTCAACTAATTTTGGATAATAGTGTAGATTGGTCTTTTCTCTTCACCTCTCTAATTCACTTTGGCTTTCAACCATATTTCACCAATTGGACTAAAACATTCTGCATTTTACCAACAGCATGTTTTAACCAATGGAATGATTTTTAAACCATTTCCACTACGGACAGGCACTCAAAGGATGTCCTTTATCCCCATTATCATTCGCACTCTTTGTTGAGCCTCTAGTAGCTTCTGTTACAGAATGAAAGCACATCATAAACATTCAATCAAAGTCACACCATCATAAAATCAGTTTCTATGCATATGACATTCTGTTATACATCACAAACCCCTCACTTCCATTCATCCATTTTGTACCGCTTTTCCATTTTTGGGTCGCGGGGTTGCTGGAGCCAATCCCAGCTCACTCTGTGCAAGGGGCGGGGTACACCCTGGACAGGTCGCCAGTCTATCACAGGGCCGACAGACAGAGACAAACAAATTTTTCCTTGCCACTGTTGCCAAGTGCTTGCTCATCGGGGGAACTGTTGGGGGATCTGTGGGGTCTCTTTAAATAATTTTATAAAGAGTTCGGTCTAGACCTGCTCTATATGTAAAGTCCCTTGATGTAACTTTGTTATGATTTGGCGCTATACAAATAAATCTGATTTGATTTGACTCATTCTCAGACCTACAGACAATTTAGAGTCGCCTAGACATGAATGTCTTTAGACGGTGGGAGGAAACCGGAGTACCCAGAGGACACCCACCAAAAGGCCTCAGGCCCGGGAACTGAACTCACGACCTTCTTATTGTGGAGCTACAGTGCTAGCCACTATGTGCTGCCCCCCCTCATTTCCATGAATCCATAATCTGATTAGAAACTATATCGGTGTGTCTGACTACTCCATCAACTGGACAGATTATGCCTATAAAGAGGCAGGATGTTGGGGTTGGGGACACCCTTTTCAAATAAATAACAAAAGCCATTAAGTACCTTCGAATCCACATTTCTTCAAATTTAAATAAGCTACTCCACCTTAACTTAATATCCTTACTGCAAGAAATAAAAGACTCGCTGGAAAGATATAATAAATGACTATTATCCTTTATTGGCTGAATGAACATCCTTCCCAAAACAAAATATCTCTTCGAATTGACTCCTGTTGCCCCGCCCCACCAATAGCAGCGTCATTGCATTGTATTGGAAAGATAAAAGACCACTATTTAAATTATTCACCCTCCAAAAAAGAACGGAGGACTCAGGGCCCCAAACTTGCAGCTTTACTTTCTTTTGTATCCATTACTGGACACTTATCATTCGATAAAAGATAATAACCAACCTTGGTTTGAAATTGAAAACAACTTTACACAAGAATTGAATATCAAACAGCTCATATAGAAAATCGCATACCTGCTACAAAAACAATACTCTCTGTAATACCCTCATTGCCTGGTGGAAATGTAATAAAATTTTCCATTACAACTTTTCTCAATGACCCATTCTCCTTAATGGAAGAATCCCATGTTTTTAATCAATAAGAAACCCGTTGTTTTTTCAGCCTGGGTTGGGAGGAGAATATCCAGCCTGGGACAAACTTTTGGTCAGAGGCCACGAGCAGGCTATCTGAGATGCTCAGTTTCAGCATCCACACTTGCCCAATCATAGCACTGCTTGGCGACCAATCTAAAGTACCCTACTAATAACCAACACTATCTCCAGTTGTGCGGCTGTGCCATGGGCTGGAAGTATGCACCATCTTTTGCTGACATCTAACTGGCCCATTGGGAGGAAACAGCCTTCACTAAACTCAATAAAACCCCTGCCGTATTTCCGGTGCCTGGACAACATTTTTGGCCTCTGGGACAACACACCGGAACAAATCATCATATTCATCAACACACTCAATCCACACCACCCCCAAATTAAATTGAAATACAACCTACAAACCTCCTCAATAGAATTTCTGGATACAGGTGTCCTTTTCCGTAACTCCAGCGACCAAAACCGGACACTGGCAACAAAAGTTTTTTTTCAAAAATACGGATCAACATTCACTTCTCCATAAAACCAGTTACCACCCAAGGCACACGTACAGAGGTCTGATAAAGTCCCAGCTGATACGCTTCCACAGGATCTGCACCTTCCTGGAGTATGTGGAGGAGGCCACAAGCACCCTTTTTAGTGCGCTGAGGCCTAGGGGTTACTTGAGGTGCTTCCTCAGAAGTGTGAAGGTGGAGGTCAGCCAGACTTTTAAAGATGAGTATAATCAAATCACTCCTCAGCGGGCCGTTCCTACACTCGTCCCTCTCATGGTAACTTTTTCAGAGACCATCAAAGGACTTCTGTCAACTTTTAAAACCCACTTTGAGGGGGCGAGGGAGGACTGTGACTCGCTGGGGGAGTGTCAGCTGATCTCTGCCTACCGATGAGATAAAAACTTAAAAGACATATTGGTACATTCCAATTTAAACAAACAATCACACACTGAGGAGGCGCTTTGAGGCTCGGCAGTTGGTTTTATTTCTCTCCCCCACATTTTTAACCCTTTTTTACAGGTTTTTAGCATGACTCTGGCTGCGGGTACATCAACTGATAAATGTATTTTATGCACCGTTTTCTTAAATCTTCATTTTATCTTCCAATTTTACTTTGTTTTATTTATTTATTTATTAACATTATTGAAATGCAGCTTCTCCCCATTGTTTTGATGATTTATGGTTTTCTCTTTGGTCTGTGTATATTTATTTTTTTAATGCATGTTTTTTACCATATTTCATATATATTTTTAACTTTTATCTTACCATCATCTTAATATGGATTTAAAATTACTCCTTTATAGCACTTAATTTTCCATGGTGGAGGAAGCTGTATTTTATTTTATTTAAATTTGAATTTGTTTCCTTTTTTATATTATTTATTTATTTATTCTAATTAACTTATTTAACCATTTAATTTATCTATTATTAACTCTTTCATTTTTTATCTATTACATTATGATTTCTCATAAACCTTTTGCGTCCAGCCAGAGTCCCCACTAACCTCCAATGTTTTAATAAACTTTCTTTCTAAATCTGGGGGGTGCTATTTCGATATTAAATAATCAGAGAAAGTTTTATATTGGGGATTGGAATTTTTTTAAACATATAAATGGCCCGATTTTAAGAATTGCATGGTTTAAGGTTACCTATTTATATTTTATATTTTATTAATTTGTATCAACTTTTATGGTCTCATCCTGAGTTTTATTGCACTGACTTTATATATTTTGTATATATATTTAGTTATTTACTTAGATATTTATTAACCTTCCTTCTCTTATGTCGGCTTTCTTAAATCCAATCCGAGCACTTATTTAAATAAAATTTTATCTTGCTCTTTTTAATTGACAGCACCGCTAGATGTAACTTTATAGACCCTGGGAAGCTGGATGTACTTTGTTAAAAAATCTAATTCCCACTGCCAAACTGACCTGTGGCCCAATCTTCCTTACTTAATCTTAGCAGGGCTTTTAAGGACCTACTTGGTTTTTAACACAAAAACGTTTTAAGTATCGAGTTGATACATAAAGCCCCCGAGAGCCCGTGTCCCCTGGTGTGCTCTTTTCAGAGCACTGCGTTTTTACCTCAACCTAACCCTCTCATCACAAATCATAATATTAGTGGCACTAACTCAGCTTCTCTTTAAGACAATATCATGTCCTTTGAAAACACCTAATCCCCCTTTTGCAATATCTCCAGAGCTTATTGTATTTACAACAAACTACAATCCACCCTCTGTAATTTTTTTTTTGCTTTGTTTATTATCCTATTCACTCCTCCTTTCCTTTTATCCTTTTACACACCCATGAGGGCACATCAACAGTTTATATATATACATATATATATATATATATATATATATATATATATATATATACATATATACATATATACACACACACACACTACCTGTCAAAAGACACACTTTTCTATTCATTTGAATGAGAAAGTGTGTCCACACTTTTGACTGGTAGTGTATATACATGGGCAGCACAGCGGCATAGTGCTGTTGCCCCCCAATAAGAAGGTCGCTGGTTCGGTTCCCGGCTTGGGGCCTTTCTGTGCAGAGTTTGCATGTTCTCCCCGTGTCTGCGTGGGTTTCCTCCGGGTACTCCAGTTTCCTCCCCCCGTCCAAAGACATGCACATCTAAATGACTCTAAATTGTCCGTAGGTCTGAGTGTGAGTGTCAGTGGTTTTTGTCTCTGTCTGTCTCTGTGTGTTGGCCCTGCGATGGACTGGTGACCTGTCCAGGGTGTACCCCGCCCTCGCCAAGTGTGAGCTGGGATTGGCTCCAGCAACCCTGTGACCCGGAAACGGATAAGCGGTTGAAGATAAATGAATGAAATTAATGTATATACACACATATACATAAGAATTTATTATACACAAATTGTAATTTTAATTATATACTGTATATTATATGTATAGGACATGGTGGCTGGTAGTCAACCCCATTTTGGGGGGACGAGCTCTTGTTGGTGTGGGAGAGGCAAGGCCTGGTGGCACCTATCCCCCGTCTGTCTTCATACATTAATGAGAAAGCGAAAGAGAGACAATTGGAAAAAAAAATGTGGTGGTTCCTCTGTGGACATACCACCTCCAATGTCTTGGGGTTGTCCTAGGCAAGATCGAACAAAAAATAGGAACTCTAATACCTGTTACCTGGAAATAACTACAAAATTAAAAAATTAAAAAATTAAAAAAGGGGGCGGGGAGGCATCATGAACACCTCACATAATATATCCCAACCAAACTGGATTTATTAAAGGCTGACACTCTACCGACAACACCCGCAGACTTATCAACCTTAGAGACTATTGTAACAGCCAGAGCAAAGACCCCATAATAGTCTCCCTAGATGCAGAAAAAAGCATCCGACAAGGTAAATTGGAATTTTCTCCTCACCACATTACAAAAGTTTGGGTTCGGAGAAAACTTTTTGAGCTCGATCAAAATATTGTAGAGCTCTCCCAGTGTTTGTGTTAGAACAAATGATCAAACTTCTCCAAGCTTTTCTCTCCAGAGGGGAACCAGGCAGGGTTGTCCACTTTCTCCCTCCCTTTTTGCTATATTTATAGAGCCACTTGCAGCTGCAGTTCGGCAGAACAAAAATATTCAAGGAATTGATACAGCAAATGTGAACAATAAGATAAGTCTTTGTGCATTTCGTAGGAAAAGCAATACATCATCAGCATAAACGTCTCTCCCTGAAACAATAGCACTCATTGACAAATTCTCAACCATCTGTGACTACTCTATTAATTGGAGCAAATCAACTGTACTACCCATAAACTCAGATTTCCAGAGTACATTAAGCGCCCCACTACGGCCAGGAAACATTAGATACCTAGGTATCAACATACCTGCCAAACTTTCCGACCTGAGACAGCTAAACCACACCATCCAAATTAAAGAAATACAGGACGGCCTCACCCAGTGAAGGACACTATTCATATCACTAATGAGAAGAGTAGCAACAGTGAAAATGATGATCTTGTCAAAAATTAACGATGTTTTTTTGATGGTTCCAACCCAACCTCCCATGACTTGGTTCAAATCACTAGACTAACATCTCCAAATTTCTTTGGAAAGCTAAACTGGCACGTATAAGCTTAAAGACTTTACAAACGAGTAAGACCATGGTGGTTTGGAATTACCAAACTTTTACAATTACTACTTGGCCAATTGATTACAATATATACTGAAATGGATTAAGCCAAACTTGTTAGATCAAGCAGTGGCTCGATATTGAACAGAAATTTGCAAAGAAATCCAAATCTCTGATCCGCCCTTTATCAGTCCTACTATCAAGCGTCACAGCTGCTTCAAGTGTATTAGCATCAGCAACACCCTCACAGCTTGGTGGGAATTCCTCAAAAGAAATGGGTTCTCCAACACCCCTTGCAGGCTCACGCCTATCTGGAACAATCCTGACATCCTGCAAAATAAAAAATCTATATATTTTTCAGCATGGGTTGACAAAGGGATAAAACATTTAAAGCATATCCTCCAAGACAACAAAATAATACAATTAAATGAAATCACAGCAAAATATGGTATTAACAAAAAAATATATCTGGAATATCTTCAGCTCCAATCTATAATTAAGGCACGGTTTGACCTTACCCAACTGGACTTAGAGCTTCCACCCAGAATAACAAATTTTCTACAGCTTTCACCGCCTAAACTCCTCTGACTGGCTCAGAGCCCAGTCATCCCTGGCTGTCATTAAAGCATAAACCTCTATCAGAAGCTTTAATCCTCCTATCAGACAGGACCTGGACTTCTCCAACAGCACAGCTCGCTAACCTGGTAGTCTGGCATTTTGGTCTGCACTTGTTAACAGCCCTGGAAAAACTGGGCCTTTAAACGGAGCTAACTAGCATCCAGCTAACCGGGACAACAAACAGAGGATCAAAAAGCCACAATCTACAACTGAAGCCGAACTTCCGCAGCGGGTCCACTTGTGGGACCCGTGCCGGCAAGTTTCCGACGCGTTTCTCTGTGGTCATCTGTGCTAACGCTGAATCAACGTTGCAGGCCCCTTCGTTGACTCCACTCACCTCTCCGCTGGACTGTGTCAGCTGTACCCGTCTCACTCAGAAGATCGAGGAACTAGAGGAACGGATCTCCAAGCTGTACAAAATCCAAGAGGCTGAACAGTTACTGGACACCATCATTTTCGGGCCTGCACACAACGCCACCGCTGCTGGTTCTGCCTCTCCTCCAGTCACCTCCTCCACCGCTCTCTGCCCGGCTGCTGAGCCCACCTCTGCTCAGCTCACTGAGCCTGCTGCCACCGCTGTCTCCCCCAGGGTTGTTGCCGACCCACTGCCGGCTGGTGAGGCCAACAACTCCTGGTCCAGCCTCGGGGCTAGACCTAAGGACCTGGTCAGCTCTATTCCGTCCGATGGGGATCCCTGGATCGACATCGAAGCAGGTAGAAGGAAAGGGAGGCGCTCCTCTGGACCACAGCGCTACAACATCCAGCTGGAAAATGTGTTTGCGCCCCTTGACCTTCTTCCTCTGGATGAAGAGCCCCGGGATTCCCCTCCTTCATCTCCGCTGCCTCTTCCGGCCGCATCTGGCCGCTCCTCTCACTCCTATCGCCGATCCACACCGATGTTCACTCCAGCACCACACCACCGTCGGAGCTCCAGGCTGGCTGCATCTGGTGCTGCTTCCTCTCCTCCTCCTGCTCCGGCTGCCTCCTCTCCACCTGTTGCCGGTGTGGATCGGGCCGCTTCCCGGTCCACTACGGGCCAGCAGAGTGAGAATCTGAGGACATCCGCCTCCCACCGCCGCAGATTACTGATGGAAGCTATGAACAGACGCTCTGGTGGTCCCACTCGCCCGCAGCCAGCAGAGGAGCAGCCAGCAGAGGAGCAGCCCGCGGAGCCAAACTGCCAGATGACGCCATCTCAGGCTGTACAGCCTCGTCCAGAGCACAAGCGCCACTCCAAACCCCGGCCTTCAAACCCCGCTGCTGAGGATATTCCTGACATCCGCTCCTCCGTGCTTGTTGTTGGGACTTCCATGGTCCGACATGTGGAGATCAACAGGTGCACTACCTCCTGCCATCCAGGTGCGCTTGTTCAGGAAATCAATGACGTCATCCCTCAGCTGCTGTCTCACCGTCTGTCCGTCTCCACTGTGGTTGCGCACGTTGGCACATGCGGTCTTAAGCTGGAGCAATCGGAGAAGCTTAAAAATGGCTACATCTCCCTCATACGCACCATCATGGACTCCAACAAACAATGTGTAGTTTCTGGCCCCTTTGTCCCCCCCTGTTTCGGTGATGTAAAATTCAGCCAACTCAGACACCTCCACATCTGGCTTAAAGGATACTGTCAGAGCAAAAATATCCCTTATGTTGACAATTTCACTTCTTTCCACAAGACAGCGGACCTCTTCAAACACGACCGCCTCCACCCAAATTTTGTTGGATCTCACCTGTTAGCCCTGAATATTGAACTCACCTTGCACTCCTGCAAAGCTTTCTCTGGTTGACGGTCAGCTTATCCACACCATAAACATTTTAGTAGCACTGTCTCATCAATCCCAGTTATCACAAATGTCAGACCTATGAAATGCATTTCTGATCTCCCAAAATCAGCTAACCGTAGCAACCTTATCAATGTCACTCCAGTCACCACCCCCCCACACAGAAATGCACCTCAAATATTAAAAATGGCTCTTTTAAACGTCAGGTCACTTACAAATAAATCATTTTTAATAAATGGTCTAATTAGCACCCACAGTCTAGACTTCGCTCTGCTAACTGAAACCTGGCTTTATAAAAATGGTGCAGCTACACTCACTGAGACTGCTCCTCCCAATTTCTACTTCTTCCACACCACCACAGCTAATAGGAGAGGTGGTGGAATTGCTGCCGTCTTTTCTGACATTTATAGTTGTAAGGACATCTCTCTTGGCGAATATAATTGTTTTGAATACCTAGCAATATCTGTACACTGTAAAACCACAATCTTAATAGTAACAGTCTATCGTCCACCAAAATCCAAAAGTGTCTTTCTGGAAGAATTCTCTCAACTACTAGCCAAGGTCTCCACCGACTATGACTGTCTTATTTTATCAGGTGATTTCAACATTCATATTGACAATGAAACAGATCCAGATGCCACTAACTTTTTGAGTTTGCTGGAGGCATTTGATCTCTCCCAACATGTCCGTGGACCCACCCATAATAAAGGACACACTTTGGATCTCATCATCACAAAAGGACTTAATATTACTACACCATGTGTAATGGACGTAGCTTTCTCTGACCATTGTTGCATTTATTTTAATGTATCTGCTTCTTCTGTACACCATAATGGTTCTCGTACAATCAAAAAACGCATAATCAACAACAATACAATTGAAAGTTGTCAAGGAACCATGAATAAGTTGTCACTGTCCAATGTATCGCCAGCTGGACATCCTGTGGACAGTTTCAACTCAAAAATACAGAGTATCCTGGACAACACTGCAACAGTTAAAACTAAATATGTAGAAAAACTAAAAGCTCCCTGGAGAAATGGCGTGGAGGTCAGACAGTCTAAAAGAAAGTGTTGCCAGGCAGCGCGACAGTGGAGAAAAACAAAACTTAAGGTTCATAATGAGGTTTATAAGGACAAACTGAATGAATATAACAAAGCTATTAAACAAGCTAGACAGTCTTTCTTTTCTAAAATTATAAATGAAAATATCAACAATAGTAAAGTACTCTTCTCCACTGTTGACAGACTCATAAATCCACCATCCACCATCCCATCAAATTTGCTGTCTACAGAAAAATGTGAGCAATTTGCTTATTTTTGATAGCAAAATTAACACAATCAGACAAAACATCAGTGCCCTCAGACCAAAAAATGAATCTGTCCTTCCTTTCTCCAGGGGCTCCACCTGTTTTATGTCCCAGTTTGACCACTTAGATCCAACAGATCTCTCTAATATTGTTGGTCAGCTCAGGTCCTCCACCTGTTGCTTGGATCCTATTCCAACCACATTTTTTAAAACCGTTTTTAATTGTTTAGCACCCGAAGTTTTAAAAATCATTAACTGGTCTCTTCAGTCAGGTATTTTCCCCACATCACTTAAAACAGCTGTCATAAAACCACTCCTGAAGAAAAAGAATCTGGATCCAAATCCTATAGCAAGCTATTGGCCCATCTCCAATCTGCCATTCCCTAGTAAAATACTTGAAAAAACAGTTTACATTCAACTCAAAAATGATCTCACATCAAATAGCCTTCTAGATATTTATCAATCAGGTTTTCGTCCCCACCATAGTACAGAAACAGCTCTCATCAAAGTAATAAATGACCTGCATATAAACACAGACTCCAAAAAAATATCTATTCTTGTTCTACTCGATCTCAGTGCCGCTTTTGACACTGTTTACCATAAAATCCTGCTGGAGAGACTCGAGAGATGGGTGGGCTTATCCGGTTCTCTTCTAAAATGGTTCAAATCATATTTACGTGACAGGAAGTCTTTTGTTTCCATCGGTGACTTTTCTTCAAACAAAAGGGACGTTACATGTGGGGTCCCCCAGGGGTCAATTCTTGGACCACTACTGTTCAACCTCTATATGCTTCCACTTTCACATGTCATCAATAACCATAACGTCAAGTACCATAATTATGCAGACGATTCGCAACTTTACATTTCACTATATTTCGATGATTTATCTCCCGACAGTCCCTCACCCAATGCATCAGTGACATTAACAAATGGATGACAGAAAACTTCCTGCAGTTAAATAAATAAAAAACAGAAATACTAATCTTTGGTGCACAGACTCAAAGACAGAGAGTTGCGGAACACCTCAAGTCCCTCTCTCTGGAGGGCAAAACTGTTGCAAGAAATCTTGGCATAATCATGGACAGCAATTTAAACTTCAGAAATCATATCCACCACATCACAAAATCATCTTTCTACCATCTCAAAAATATATCCAAACTAAGAAGTTTTCTATCAAAACCCGATTCTGAAAAATTAATTCATGCATTCATAACCAGCAGATTAGATTACTGTAACGGCCTATTCACTGGCCTCCCAAACACCAGCATTCGACAGTTACAATTAATTCAAAATGCAGCAGCACGTGTTCTCACTGGTACAAAAAAATATCAACACATCACACCCATTCTTAAAACCTTGCATTGGTTACCTGTCATAAAAAAGAATAGATTTTAAAGTCCTCCTGTTAGTTTACAAAGCAATAAATGGTCTTGCACCTCAGTACTTAACAGACATGCTAATTACTTAAACACCAGCAAGAACCCTCAGGTCCACAAACACTAGTAAACTAGTCATTCCCTGCACTAAAACTCAGGTTGGGGAGGCAGCATTTTCTGTTTATGCCCCACGCAGGTGGAATACCTTGCTTGAGACAGTAAAGACTGCCCCGTCAGTGAATATTTTTAAAAGTAGGTTAAAAACTTTTCTTTTCACAACAGCTTTTGATTGAGTGTGTGTGTGTGTGTGTGCTTGTTTACTCTGTGCTTTGTATTGTTTGTTGTATGCTGTAAAGCGCATTGAGTCTACCTTGTGCATGAAATGTGCTCTATAAATAAAGTTTGAATTGAATTGAATTGAATTAAACTACTGTCTAAAATTAACTTTATATTGTCTACAACAGATCTAACAATCTCCGTTCCTACCTTCAAATGAAAGAAAGATCTGTTGGTCAACCCAGACCCTAACTTTTGGATAAAAATCTATTCCAACATGTTTAAAATGACACAAAATAGTGACCTACAAATTATTATAATAATATATTAAGATGGGCCTCACAAAAACAAACGTTTGTCTGAACTGCACGACTGGCTCTCCAGATTGCTATCTGCATGCTCTTTGGCTTTGTACACCTGTCAACGACTTCTGGCATAGGGTTAGCAAAGATTTATCATGGTGGCTAGGGTGCCCCATTCCTACCTCCCCCTCACTTTTTCTGCTGGGCAACCTCACTAATGTCAGTATGGAAGTAAACAAATCCTGCATGCTCCTTACTGCCCTAAGCATCACAAAAAAGCACATCCCGTTTAAGTGGAAATCCAAGAAGAACCTAAGCACTACCCAATGTAGAAACCTTTTATTAGACCACATTTCCATGGAGAGAATGTCTGCTTGGGAAGTAAAATCAATCGGCAGAGTTTGAAAAGATCTGGTCCCCGATAATTAAATCCATTACGTAGTTTGACGGGGGGAGGCTGGCCCTCATGGCTCTGGCCCTGGGGTCCTTTGGATCCTTTGTCTCTCTGTGGGCTGCCTCCGTGTGGGGGTCGCTGCGCCTGTGTTTTCCTGCGTGTCCTTGCATGGGTTGGACCTGGGGCTGTCTCCGGGCGGGGGTGGCCTGGGGCTGACTGTGCTCTGGGGGTTGCTGGGTGCCCTGGTGGCTTGGTGCTGACCTGTCTGCTATCCCGGGCCGGGGGCGTGTTGTTCCGGTTCCCCACATCAGTTACAGTCAGCTACCCACAGCATCCAATGACAAACCGTAGCTTACACATAAACACACATACACATGCATATATACACTCGCATACATACAAGGTGCACAACTCACATTGCATGGAAAACCCTGCTCTCATGGTTTATATTGATATTGATATTGTTATTGTTGTCGTTGTCGTTTCTGTGTGCCCATCTTCCCCATGTTAATAGTGTTGCTGCTGTAGTTGTTGTTGTTCTTGTTGTTGTTGTTGTTTTTGTACCCCTCTTCCTGTCTTCCCTATCCTGTTCCTGTTCTCTCTTTCTAGCCACTCCTTAGCTTTAGCCCAGTAGCTTTACCAGCAAACCAATACCATTGCCAAGTAAAACTGTTTCAGCACAACAAGGCACCAGGAGCATTTATACTGCCTCGTCCTAGGTAATGAATAGGTAAGGTTTAAAAAAAAAAGAAAAAACATTCGACAAAGTATGGCACAACGGACTCATTTACAGAATACTGGATTCCATTCTCAAACTCCCACAACCCACCCAGTCCATTATCTCAAGTTTCCTCGATAATCAACAGATTAAAGTTAAAGTTTCATCAACCATCTCAACACCCTTCACCCCCAAAGCAGATGTCCCCCAAGGTGCAGTCTTAAGTCCCCTCCTCTTCCTCCTCTACATTTCTGACATTTATTACCCACCAGCCACCATAGCCAAAGTCTCCCAATTTGCCGACAATCTGAACCAACTGCAGCGACTACAAACCATTCAAAGCAAAGCACTAAAACTGGCCCATAGAACCACTACATACACACAATAACAGGCATCAGGACCATACAACAATGCCATCAAACAATAGCCCTGAAATACATCAAGACCGCTACAATCAACCCCGCCCTGCAGAAGACCATTAAGGAAGCCCAGCTCACAACCAACACCCCCTGTCACTCATCACCCAGCTGGTGAAACCCCCAACCTCCTAATCATCCCATGAAAGAGTAACTGAGAACACAACACATATCACCAAACACTGACATGAACACATAAACACAAATGTAAATCAGATTTAATACACTAAGTCTACACTAGATACACATGAGCACCTTTTTTTTCTCCTATATTTTTTCTCTCTCTGTCTCTCTCTCTTTCCCTCCTTCCTGCCTTGGCTCACATATGTCCTCATTCCTCTAGAGTCCTGCTCCTCCCACCCCTCCTGCCACCCCCCAAGCTCCACCTACGATGTATAGAAAAGGGCAGAAGCCCTGAACTATCCTCCCAGGCTCAAGATCCCCGATTCCCGATACCCTCAGAACTGAAGAAGCCTTTTGGATGAGAAGCAAAATGTCTCAAACAAGATAAAGAAGTCCAGTTGCTTCCTACTAAACACTCCAAGAATGAGAAAGTCAGTAATCTACTCAGATAAACTGGCCATCAAGCCTTGGAGAAAGGAGAAAAGAAGAGGAATAGTAAAAAGAATATGAAAATGTATATATTTTATTGGCAGTCAAAGCAAAATAACGCAGAGAGTCAGCCAGCCAAAAAGATCCCAAAAGAACAAGGATAAGGATGAGGACACCTCAGAAGAAGATAAGTTTGGCATTTAGTGCATGGAGACCTTTGGAAATTCAAAAGCCAAGGAAACTCTTCCTTGGGATCCGATGTGTAAATTGCAAGTTCTGGAACCCCTGGAAGACCTACATGCATCTGTCACTACTGTGACTCTGATCACTCCGATTAGATGGATAACACACACAAACAAAGACAGTCAAGTTCATCTTTAATCATTTAAGACAAACACAGTGTGCATGTTTGTTGATTTATTAAAAATCAAATTTCTTCCTGGAATTTTATGTGGGCTATGAACTGCTTCTGAAAATCTGCTGAATAGCATACATATATAGCATTAATAGGTATTATCAGAGTATGTTCTCTGAAACCTCTTGTTAGGATCCACTCCACTGACACTTTTATTCAATATGTTAATGTTGGCACACACACAATAAACCTACATAGATGCATATTTTGTGCTGTTGTCTCACTTTACTGTTACTTAATGTTTAATTACTGTTACAATTGACCACGGGTTGTGCTACAACATACCCCAGGAGTTGGTGGGTTGAAATAATGGCACTCATTCCATTTGACATCAAATAATAAATTATGTGATAAAGTTGGAGAAGCTGAAGACATTTCTATTTGTAGTAGACAAATGAGAGTACTTTGTGTCAAAATTTGAGTTCACTACCCCAAACATTCTGCAAGTTATAAGAGCTGAGAAACCATCCCCAATCTCGACTGCTGCTTTTAGTTTTATATGTCACTCTTATTCCCTTTTTACACATATTTATTGTCGCTCTCTGTTGTGTGATATGTCTGTGGCTATTTCTTTTCTATTCTATTTACTTGATATGAGATGTATGTTGATGCCATCTGGAAAAACAGCCATCTATTGCAGCTGAAAAATCACAATGAAATCAAGATGCATTTATTAAACTCATATTCAATCCCTTCATAGCTATGTTTGTCAACCAACTCAATTTTGCCTCTGTGACAGAATGTTAGAGAGAGGATGAAATGCATAGATCAGTGGAGGGAGTAATGAGGACTTCATACCTCGTGCGATTCTCAGCACTCTCATAATGCGGATGATGGTGGGGTTGATTGGCAGTGAAGCATTGACCTCAATCTCCTCCAGAGTGATTCCCATGATAGAAAGCAACACAATAGCCAGATCCAGCTGATTCCACCTACACACACACATACATTAGGCCCAAACAATTACTTAAATAATTTCTTTTCATTGAGACAAAAAACCTGAGTGTAATTGGTTGCAGAAACTCATCTGAAAAAATCAGCGACCTCCATCCATTTTTCTTTAGTCATTCATCTCCTTTAGCAGAGAGTCATGTGAACTTAAGTCACATGACTTGGGTATAAATTTGAATGACAAATGAAATGACTTCAAACTAAACAAAATGTCAAAAGAGAATCAGCTCAATTAGATTTTAAAGAGACATTAGAGGTTAAAACTAATTTTCTAGCCACAATTTGTTTTCATTAGTATATAAATATCTTTGTCAAGTTTCATATTCATTGGCTTGATCTTGGAAAAACAATTGAAAATTTTATCTAAAAAAGTATGTTAAATATCTGTGTTTGCCAGAGAAAGAGGGTTTAGTCATATATACATTTAGTTGCAACATGGAAAGCATAGGATGATACAAATTAGACTGAGAAGTCTCATACTGTTGAAAAACCAAGGATTAAATGAATTTGTTTCACACCTGCTGTTCTCAATGCTATTTAAAAATTAATTAACAGGTAGTCAGAAAGTCACCTGCACTAACAAAATTACACGTCAAATTTTTGTCATATACATTAAGGGTGACATGGTGGAACAGTGTTTAGCATTGTCACCTAGCAGTAAGGTTCAGTCCCTGGACGTTTGGGGCCTCTGTGTTTGGAGTTTACATGTTTTTCCTGTGCTTGCGTGGTTCCCCTCTGGGTAGTCCAGCTTTCCCACCACAATCCAAAGAATTGCACTTTTACATTAAATGTCTGTAGATATGAGGGTTCTTGAATTGTTGTATGTCTCTATATGTCAGCACTGTATTGGACTGGCAACCCCTTGCTCAATGCCAGTAATTGGCTCTTGCACTCGCAAATCTGAAAGATTAATTGGATTAATTAGCTGGATGGACAGGTTTGAAGACTGATAATCTTCTGGATGCCAGTTGGAGCATTGAGACTATTTCAGAGGATATATAAATATACTGCTTTCTTTCCCAATATCTATAATGTGATTTAAGATAAATAGTGAGTCCAAACTTTATTATAGAAAAGTTAAAAACTAGAGATTTATGTAGGTGGTGCAACCTCACAAGTTAACATAAGGAATTCAGTTTATGTTGTGTTTATCTATTTAGGTCTACAGGAGTGTAGTGTGGCAACATCATACTGGATTGCTGCCAAATGCAAGGATAGTGGTTTGACCTGGCGTAAATACCTTGGTGTTTGTTAGCATGTCAATTCATTGACATGTAATCAAAGCTAGTATACACTTATATAGTTACGACTGTATTTGTGCATTAATTTGTGGTTCTCAGAGATTTCCAAGCTATGAAATCATCTAAGGAAGCGAGTTTTATGAGAGTTTAACGGGGCAAATTTTATACATGCAGGCTACGCAGAGGTTCATTAAGTGGAACACAGTTAAAAAGTTCACCTAATCTCTCCAAACCCTGCCTCGGATTTTCCACATGAAAATCATGTCAGAATGTCTCTTTGGGAGGAAGCTAATGAAATACTGACTTGTCCTTGAAGAAGCGTCGGAAACCAAAGGCCACCAGCTTTAAGACGGACTCCAGAACAAAGATGAGGGTGAAGACGTAGTTACAGATTTTCAAGGCCTCATCCAACTCCTGAGGATGTTGGGGAAAGCATTAATACAACATCCTATTCACCAAATCAGGAAATCTGATCCGTAGCTTTTCTGTAGCTGACTGGAACATCTGGGACGCCTTCACAAAGAGGAAAGAAATAACCTTCCTGCAGTCAATGAAGAAACAGGGTACTACAGTGTGAAACTGCTGCTGTAAATAATGTGCTCCAGTATTTAAATGGGCTAGGGTACTGTTTGTACCTGGTTTTACTCTGAGAGCACAGCCACCTATTAATGTAGAGGCTAAAGCACAAGAGACTACTTTCAAAATCATTTGCAATAATTATTCAATCCCAGGTAATATTTGAAGCCAGGAGCCATACCTTGGGCTGCTGGTAGTGTTCCATGGACATAGTTATTACGTTGACCCCGATGACAATGGTGATGAACAGGTCCAGGTAGTGGCTGGTGCACATCGTATGGATGAGGCGACGGGTAGGTGAGTAATCGGAGAAGTAAGGCTTAGTCTGAGCTTCTGTTGGAAGTGGTGATAGGGGTTGGGGTGGGGGAATGTAGGGGAGGAGGGTCAAGAGGTGGGGTATTGGGGATGGGAGTTGAAAAAGTGAGATAACATAAACATAAATGTGATCTAACAACTCACTTGGCTTAACTCTCAATAAGACATTTGATAAATGTGTAGAGATTGCAAAAGGGGAAGGCAGATTAGATAATGGGCAGGGAGAAAGAAAGACTAAGCTCTGTTGTGATCTGTAATCATGACTGATCAAATCAAATCTCTAATGAAAAGTTATCCAAAGGCACTCTCTGAGTGTGAGAGAAGATAAACAGCCTTGCTATATGTGTGTATGTTTTACATTTTAATATAAGACAAACATGCGTTCACAACATCAGACATTTGTTGTTGTGCACACAAACAGATGATTGGAAAACATTTAATTATTTGACAGTTAGCTCAATACAACGCAAATGCACTTGTTATGCAAAATAATAAATTATTTATTGAAATTATTATTTTTGTGTGGCTAATGAACACTATTGCAAGAAATAAAGTTTGAGGTATTGCTGTAAATTAACTCAGTCACAAAATAGCTGGTATGGCATCTATCCGGCATAGACATGTATTTGTGCATGTACATGACATCAAAAATGTAATTAAAACATCCTTATATGTCGGAACAGTTGCTATTGAAGAACAAAAATGTTTCTTTGACTAAGTAGGAGCTACATACAGTAGACACTCAGCTTTTGTTATTATTTGCGCGATCTAAAACCCTCTATGAAAATGACAAAAGAAAACAGACAGGAAAATACGTAAAGAATTCCCTGTCCAAAAACAACTCCAAGACTTTTTTCCTCCTTATGCCTTTCAATGCACTCATCTTCCCATTTATGAATGCCTACCCTCACCTCATTGTTGTGTATAATGCTCTAAGACAGGGATTTCAAACTCAAATGAACTAGGGGTGTCTGCTGCCATTGCATCTCACTGGAGGGCCACATCAGTGTTTAACCTTCCTCTAATGTTATGGTCGGCACTGACCTGTTTTAGGTTTTAAATGCATATAAGTACTACTTGTTTATTGCATCAAGACTTTTTGACTTTGTCAGGAACGTCTATTTAAACAAAATAAAATAATTTAAAAATTTTTTTTACTAAATTATAAAATGCTCTGGTAAAAATTATGACCTTTGTGCTGTTAGGGTCAGTTTCGAACCAGCTATAATATAAGATTATAAAACAATAATAAGTGCCAAAACTGAAATCATGAACACACTATCAGCCAACAGCCCACAGCCAGCTCCTCTTCCAACTACTTGAGCTTCAGTTAGGGGCTTCTTTCTTTGCCTTTTTCATAAAACAAACGAAGACAGACATGTCCAGTCATGTAAGGCCAATTCAGTTTAGAGTTTGTGACTTGCAGGGTACACATCTCTAGTTTACAGCATGCAACAATGAGTATCAACCGGAAGGCACAGAAAACATCTGATTAGTCTGATGAGGAGGTCGCTGGTGCTGAAACTGCTCCCGCTCCTGCAGAAATATTCAAATCCAAAAGTGGCAACATCTGTAGGAACTCAGCACCTCCTGACGTACATGGCAGGGCAGCTGCTGCCACTGTCATCAAAATGACCCCTGGGATCACAAGGTTTGCTGTGACGAGAGTAAGTGACATAAAGACATGTTTTGATCTGTTTATGCCATTTTCAATAAAAAAAAGTCATCATTGCTATGACAAACTTTGAAGGAAAAAAAGTCCATGGCAATATGTGGAATCACATTGATGAGGAATACCTGGATGCCTACGTTGGTGTTCTTCTTGCTGGAGTGTAAAGCAATGAGGCCACTGCCGACAGGCAGGAATATTTTCAGGGCAATAATGTCACTTCAGACCTTTCAAATTATATCAAGAGTCCTCGTATTTGACAACAGAGACACCACAGCAAAATCTGACAAACTTGCTCCCATCAGGGATGTCTGAGAGAGATGGGTACAGCTCCTGCCACTGATGTTCAGCCCAGGGCCCCTTTCTGTGGAAAATGCCCCTTCCGGCAATACATGCCCAGTAAGCCAGGCAAATACGGCATAAAAATCTGGGCAGCCTGTGATGCAGGAAACCAGCTGTGCATGGAATCTACAGATTTAAACAGGTAAATCTGCAAGCGGCATCCCTGAAAAAAACCAAGGAAAACGTGTTGTCCTCAATATGACTACTGGACTGCAGGGTCACAACATTACTTGTGGCAATTTTTTCACCAGCTATGATCTTTGACAAGAACTTTTCAGGAGGAAACTCACCATGGTGGGCACATTAAAAAAGAATAGGCCTGCGCTGCCCACTGAAATGTTGCAGGTGAAGGACAGGGCTCCACTTTCCTCAAAGTTTGTTTTTACAGACACCACCACTGCTGTGTCATACTGTCCAAAAAAACGCTGGAATGTGATACTGATGTCCACTCTTCACAAAGATGCCGCTGTGTCACCAGGAAGTGACAAAAAGCCCATAATCATCCTTGACTAAATAAAAAACAAAGCAGGAGAGGCCAACCTGGACAAGCTTACTGCCGCCTACACTTGCCAGCGAATGACCAGGAGATGGACAATGGTTGTGTTTTACAACACCCTGAATGTGTCTGTGTAACAGAGTTTTGTGATTAATTCCACTTACCACATTCACAGCCAATGAAATTTTAGTTCTTTTGAGTATCGTGAGTTTTGACTGGTCGGCGGGGTTCTCCCTCACACTATGCTGTGCTGACCGTGATGTCGGCGCAGTGTAGTGTGAAGGGATGGAGCCCATGGTAAGTTGTGTGGAGCACAGCGGGATGTTAAATCTATCGAAATAAGACTATAATAAAACAAGATCCAGACACCATAATGTTATGTTCTACATGTTAATAGGTAGCGATGGTGTTACCCTTGTTAATGTTTATATGTATTGAATTTTATCCGGTTTTTATTGTTAGCATCTTTACCTAATCGGCAAGCTAACATTTTTCCACTGTCTATTTGCTTAGATTTGCTGTGCTATACACACACCAGGTGCATGACCAGGTCATTTCATGCTGCATACAGGAATAAAGACTGCTGCCAAGCTGAGGAGAGAGTCGGTCATTAATTTCCACAACGCAGACTGAACATCATCCACAGTTACATCTGCATACAATGCATTTGTGTTGTGGACCCACATTCACAAAGGGTGGAACTCAACCAAAAAAAATCAAGCAGAGAATGTTTCTTGAGGAGCTAGGAAGTTCCTTTGTCAAGGCGCACATTGAGCAAAGGGAACCGGTGCCCCGAGACGCAGCCACTGCAACCTTGGTCAGACAGCTGCAGAGCTCACCAAGCACTCCGTCCACGCCCACAGCAACACAAAGAGCATCCACTTTCAGCCAGCCCTGCCTCAACATCAACAACAGCCACAGCCACAACCCCAGTGAAACCACCTGATTCAAAAAGAAAGAGGTGGCAGCTCTGCCCAAGCAATAAGGACAGAAAAGCTAACACGTTGTGCTTCACCTGCAAAAAATACCTATGCAAAGAACACACTTTTTGTCACGTTTTGCCATACATGCATCCAACACACAGATACCCATGCATGTTCTTGCACAGAGAGACTTTTTATGGCACTAAAACTTGATTTCTGTTAGTTTGATTTGCTTGATTTGTTGTTTTTTTGACCTTGCAAATCTACATTTTGTTTTATTACTGGCTCTGCTTTTCATTTTGTATTTGTATTAAAGTTCGATTTGAAAAAAAAAGAAAAAGACTTGCTTTTTGACTTTTTCTTGAAGTTAATATATATGGGTCGAAATTGACCCGTAACTCCATAGATGTTACTATAGTAATATTAAAATAAAAAAAAATAAATAAATGAACATTTAACAGATGTGTTCTAATACCCCTCAGTGATAGTCAGGTAACATAACATCCTTTTATTTATTTATATAATTCTTGTAAGCTGTAACGAAAAAAGAGCTGAGCCGGAAAGCAAAGCTCTCGATCTTCAGGTCAATCTTCGTTCCTACCCTCACCTATGGTCATGAGAACTGGATCATGACCGAAAGAACAAGATCATGGGTACAAGCGACCGAAATGAGCTTCCTCAGAAGGGTAGATGGCTTCTCCCTTAGAGATAGGGTGAGGAGCTCAGTCATCCGAGAGGAGCTCAGAGTAGAGCTGCTGCTCCTTTGCATTGAAAGGAGCCAGTAGAGGTGGTTCGGGCATCTGGTTAGGATGCCTCCTGGGCGCCTCCCATGGGAGGTGTTCCAGGCACGTCCAGCTGGGAGGAGGCCCCGGGGCAGACCAAGGACCAGGTAGAGAGATTATATCTCCACTCTGGAATGGGAACGCCTCGGGATCCCCCCAGTCAGAGCTGGTTGATGTGGCCGGGGAGATGAAAGTCTGGGGCTCCCTGCTGAAGTTGCTACCCCTGCGACCCGACCTCGGATAAGTGAGATTATCCGAGGTCTTTATTTATTTATTTACTGGCTTTATTTATTTACAAGATAAATTTGTGTTTCATCCATCCATCCATCTTCTACCGCTTTTCCGTTTCTGGGTCGCGGGGGGTGCTGGAGCCAATCCCAGCCCATGTTCCGGGCGAGGGGCAGGGTACACCCTGGACAGGTCACCAGTCCATCACGGTAAATGTGTTTTATGAAATATTTTTTTCTAATTTAAATTTCATATAAAGTGGTTATCTTAATAATTGTAGCGGTAATGCAAAATAAAAATAAAAAACCCTCAAGGGGCAATTTACATATAATTTTGTCAGCCTGGCAGACAATTAAGATTTTTAACCTGATGAATCACGGTTCATGACAGCTGTGGTTTAATCACTATTAATAACCATTCCACCAACCTTCTTTATGTTGTTGGAAAAGAACGATAAATGACAGGAGGTGGACATATATGTTTCAAATGTGTTTTTTTCATTTAAGACAAATCTAAATAAGATGCTATTGCTCTGGTTTTTCACCCAACATAGGATGGATGGGTTGATGAAATTTCACAACAGTGTTTTGGGCTGCATTAAGAATGTAAAGCAGTTCTCACCAATGTGTCTTGATTGGGAATCAGAGAAAATTTCTTTATGAAGCTGCCTTTTAGATTTATTTAAAATTAAAAGAAGTATAATATGCCTAAAGATAGATAGATAGATAGATATTTTAAATTTTAATAAATTTTAATTTTGAACTTATTATATTTCTGAAACAGCAGCTTGTTTGGCTGCAGTGGCTTCTTTTATGCCCTTGTCCTTCATGTTGAATGGCTCAGCAGTAAACCTTGAGACTCAGTGTCTGCCAGGAAAAAATGTGTCAACCACGAGAACTGGATATCTAATTCTGAAAACGAGGCAAACACTGAGTATAAAATAACAATGTCAACATAAAGAGTTAATGTAAAACAATTAAAAAAAGGTTTCACTTGAATTTTAAGATGCTCAGCTCGTATGAATGTTATGATAGAAAGAGAGACAAATAAAAGAATCAAACAAAGTGAAGTGAGTCAAACCTACAAAAACAGAGGTGCAGCAGAGCAACTGGAAGAGTCCAGAAGGAAAAAAGTAAAGAAAAAATTAAAACATGACATTCAAAATGACTGGGTATGATAACACACACTTATATGCACTCTTTGGCACACGCACACACCCAGACAAACAAACAGATTGTTGTGTTTCACATGGAAGCCTGACATACCTCTTTCTGAGTCATATTTGAGCAGAATGGACTAATTGAAATGGGGGACTGAATGGTGAAGGCAAGAGTTTGGATGGTATGAGTGGAGGAAAAGGTAATAGGAAGAACAGTAATGACAAGGTGTAGATGCATTTTAACTGCAGAATGATACAGTGTTCATGATCCTTATTCAGTACAAAATATAATGATTTTGTTTTGACCCTGATATTGCCCCACTGAGTAAGAGCACAAAGGAAACACAACGCACTGCTCAGCAATTCCACTGTCACCAGAGTCATTTTTAAAGGCAACTTCAGAAACAGAACATGCATTTTTAGTTATTTGTGTCCTGACAAAGCAACTGAAATTTATGACAAATACTGATTTGTCTAATGTTTTTTTAAGCAACTGCTATCTGTTTTAACATTACTATAGTGAAAATTTTAATGAATATCTTAAGAAAATTTAATCAAGTACAACTGGACTTGGTTATATATCTGTGAAGAAGTTGCACATCTTACCCAAGAAGTTTCATCAGTTGGTACCCTTCTTACTGGACTACTTGTCTACACTACAGTCAAGTAGATAATGTTGTTTCAAAAGATCGGAGGAGGAAGCAAATAAAATGTATTAATTTAGTGCCAAATCATAACATTGAGTTATGAATTGCATCAGGGCAAAGTTACATCAAGGCACATTTCATATAGACCAGGTTTAGACCAAACTCTTTATTAGGGATGAGCGAGTACACCACTTTCCATATCCATATCTGTTCTACCATCTACATTATCTGTATCCGTATTTGTACTTGTAAGGGGCGGGACTTAAACTGGAAGTGGGCGTGGTTTATACGAAAGTTGTATTTTTACGACTGAAATTGAAATGGGTTGGCCAGAAGTTGCTATATTTACTGTAAGCCTCAATATATTTTATTTACAGCTTAATTTGTATTGCACCAAGGTAAGAAGAGCGAGCTGACCGGAAAAAAAAAAACCTGACCCTGTGAAGAAACAGCAAGAATGAAAAACGCAATGCGGGCTGCATGCAGCCCTGTCTCGTCACACAAACACTGCTTCTGTTACAAATCAAGTTTTTACCTCATAACCCCATAAAGTGGGGCATATTTGAAATTTTTGGGTTATAAAAAGCTATTTTAAAATGATGATGTAGTAGTGTGGAAGTAGCCTAACTTTTTAGCACTATTAGGTTAAATGATGATCTTAACGGGGGACTTGATCAGGTAGTTGTAAATATCAATGTACAGAAAAAAATAGGACACCCTATGAAAGCCTGTATATTTTTTAACATATTTGGACATCTGGATATTTAATATCAATTTTAACAATACTGAGGGATCCAAGTAATATAACTAAACAATGAAAAATTAAGAAAAGACTTTTTAAAACTTTCTGTAAAATGTAATTTAAAAAGAATGCAATTTCTGGTGAGGAATAAATTAAGACAACCCCACATATTTTCCCACTTAAAATGGTTAAAATCACACACAGGTGTATCACATCAGGTGCATATGATCAGAACATCATTAACCAGCATTTTGAAGGAGGCTTGCCCTATTTAAACTTCAGACATTTAGTTTGGTGTGCCCCTAACTGTTGAAGGGAGAGTGAGCACCACGGTGAGATCCAAAGAGCTGTCTGATGCCCTCAGAAAGAAGATTGTGGCCAGTTATGAGTCTGGTAAGGGATTTAAAAAGATCTCAAAAGAATTTGACATCAGCCAGTCCACCATCCGGAAAATAGTTTACAAGTGGAGGACATTCAAACAACTGCCACCATGCCCAGGTCTGGCCATCCAAGCAAGTTCACCCCCAGAGCAGACCGCAAGATGCTAAAAGAAGTCATCAAAAATCCTTAAATGTCATCACGGGACCTACAGCAGGCTCTTGCTACTGTCGATATGAAAGTGCATAACTCTACTATCAGGAAAAGACTACACAAGTTTGACTTTCATGAGGGGTGTGCAAGGAGGAAACCTTTGCTCTCTACCAAAAACATTAAGGCCAGACTGAAGTTTGCCAAAGAGAACGTAGACAAAGACCATGACTGCTGGAATAATGTTCTTTGGACAGACGAGTCTAAAATTGAATTATTTGGACACCAGAACAGAACACGTTAAACCAAATACATGGTGTAAACCAAAGACAGCATTCCAAGAAAATACCCTCATACCAACTGTAAAGCATGGAGGTGGAAGTGTCATGGTTTGGGGATGCTTTGCTGCAGCAGGACCTGGCCAGCTCACCATCATAGAATCCACCATGAATTCTACTGTGTATCAAAGGGTGCTTGAGGAACATGTGAAACCATCTGTAAAAAAAGTTTTAGCTGAAGTGGAACTGGACCTTGCAACATGACTATGAACCAAAACATACCAGTAAATTCACCAAGGACTGGCTAAAAACTAAGAAGTGGAGAGTCCTGGAATGGCCAAGTAAAAGCCCAGATCCTAATCCCATTGTGATGCTGTGGGGTGACTTGAAACGGGCTGTACATGCAAGAAACCCCTCAAACATCTCACAGCTGAAAGAATTCTGCTTGGAGGAGTGGGGCAAACTTTCTTTAGATCAATGTCAGAGACTGGTAGATGGCTACAAAAAGCGTCTCACTGAAGTTATTTCAGCCAAAAGGGGCAACACTAGTTATTAGGGGGTAGGGTGTCCTAACTTTTTCCTCCATTAAAATATACATTTTTGTTTATATCTCTTGTTTGATGAGTAAAAAAATTTTAATTTTTGTTGTTTAATTGCAATTAAATCACTTTTCCAGAAATAAATAAAAACAAGATGGGACATTGATATGTGAACATTTCTTAAGAAAGAGCTGACTATTTATTGGGGTGTCCGAATTTTTTCACGATTGTTTGGTCTAGACCTGCTCTATATGTAAAGTGCCTTGATGTAACTTTGTTATGATTTGGCGCTATACAAATAAATCTGATTTGATTGATTGTATGTCACCTCAGTGACATAATATCCCATTCTGTGGGATCATTTCTCCATGAAAATGAAGGCAAGCAGAAGGGACAATGAGAAAGACCCACAGATGTGAGTTTTTCATTGTACTGTTTTTTCTCCGGTACAGCTAGCGTGTTAAAATAATCATCTGAAATGTTGAAATAATGTTTTAAGCGAACTGCTGGACAGTGTATTTTAAATTTTGCCGCCAATTGTTGTCCCCTCCAGTGGGCGTGGCTTTTGGAGTATGTCACGTTGTGCTCTGTCTCTATCATAGGACACCCTGAGGAGGATTTTCCTTCAGTCCGACCACAGATATTGTCTCGTATTACTTGTATGGTACTTGTACTCGTCAAAATAGCTATATCTGTACCAGATACTCGTTTCAGCCAAGTATCCGGCTCAACCCTACTCTTTATGGAGTTGTCAAAGAGACCCACATACCCCTCCAAGAGCAAGCCCTTGGCAAAAGTGGCAAGGAAAAGCTTCCTTTAAGAGGCAAAAAACCTCAGGCAGAAGTAAAGGGATGGAGAAAGAACAACAGCAGGAGGAGAGAATATGACATAGAAAATGCAAGCAGAACATACAGATGTAAATAGCAATTGCAACTTGCTAACACTAAATGTGCACTAGTAAATATTAGCAGTAGGGGAAACAGGGGTTTTTGGCAAAGGAAGTAACAATGGGAAATGATTAGTAGTGTGTAATGATAACTAATGGTAACTATTGCAGCAGCAGGTATTGAGGAGGAACATGGAGGTGAGATGATTCAGCACCTGTAGAACAGAGACAGGAAGAGAGAGGATGGGGGGACAAAACACAGACTACTTGAAGAAATCAAGTTAGTGTCATGTAATGTTGTGATGTACATGGATGGGGGAGAGAGAGGGAGCGGGACAGAGGGACAGAGGGAGAGAGGAAGAGAGAAAGAGGTGCTCATTGCAACCCCTAGCAGTCTGGGCCTATAACAGCTTAACTCAAGAAACAGCAATTAAACTTTAACTTTTTAACTGTAGGCTTTCTCATAAAGGAAGGCTTTAAGCCCAACCCTGAAAGCTGCAAGAGAGTCCACCCCCTGATCTTCCCAATATCGCATAGGTGAAAGATGACTGTCCTAGAAACTTGTTTTATATGTTTTATATGTACCGCATGTCTGTTCTTAAAAATACCACTCATCCCCAGTAACAAAAGCTTAAGCTGCAGCGCCCAATTTTATGAACTGGCACAGGCAGCACTACGGACTGTCTGCTTGTTTTCTCCATGCTGCTGTCTTCTTGTGATTTTGGTAAATAAGTTACTGCATTCATTGAGAAAGTTTGCAACATGAAACATTCATAGTGTATGTTGGGGCAGCTTTTCTATTAGAACTTTTCAGTCACACTAAGTAATTGCTGTACGTTCATTCACAGGAGTCAAAGTGATTATTAACATTCTTACTTTTTTTTGGAAATAAATTAGTTTTATTACTCATATTAGTTTTGATTTTCTGTCTCTGCTACTATTTATAAACCATAAAGTTTTTCATTCTTGGTTCCAAACTGATGGATGAACTAATATATTTGCTGTTTCCAGAGGGTAAATGAGCTTCATTTGGTGGTTTACTCGATAATGTGAAATCAATACATCATGTGCTTGAGTCTCACTCTGGTGTGACTGTTTAGAATTTCATTTAAGGGATAGAAGTAGGTAAATCAAATCTCTCAGAGTTCTTTCCAAATCAAATCACTAAATTACCCTGCTGCATTCCTTCCTCTTCTTATCTCTCTGACTGGTGTTATTAATTCCATTACAAAAAACAGTGACAATATGAATCTTGTGTTTGAGTCAACTTTCACCAAGATGCAGCTATTACTACAAAATGTCGTATCGTTGAGTGTGTGTGTGTTACTGATAAGTCAGGTAATTTGCATTTACCCAAGTTAATGTTTTGGATGTCTCTCTGTGTGTTTTCTGAGGTGGGATATGTGAAGAGATGGTTCTGTTTTCCCAGTCTTGTTGACGACTGCTGCCCATGTACTAATAACAAAGATTAACACCATAACATACGAGTGACTTTGTTTACCCACCAGAGGGTGAAGAGAATTTATGAACTGGTAGGAAGAATGCAACTGTCACATGGTCTTCATCAGCTATTGCTGCCATTATGTGCAAAAATGAAAACAAAGTCTTTGTAAAGGGTAAGACCATTGTGTGTGAAACAGAGGTACCTCTTCGTCTCAGCTTGACTGACAGAATGCAATGGTTTATAGCGCAGTATTTACATTAAATTTGGTAGATCCAACCTGCATTCTCTGTTATCAATGTCTCAAAAAACTATCGCTTATTTTTTCAGAGCATCGTGTGCATCTTCTAATAAACTTATTGAGTATATTTCTGTCCTCATCTTTTATAGTCTGCATACTTTACAGCTCTCATTTAAATGTTAAGAATAATTGATTAAACATAGATATAGGTGGCCCTCATCTTTTTTAAGTCAGAAAGTCTTTTATAATAGTCTATATATAATTTAGATTTTTTTAAACATTGAAGTGAACAAGTCTTGAGGATTAACATTAGGGTTAGGGTGGGGAAACACTCAAACACTACAAGATTGCTCTTTTTCCTAACTTGCTAGTACCTTGTGCATCAGAGTATTAATGGATATGAGTCATTGTCAAACTCAATATACCTGTGAGAAACAGTCTGCCAATATTACTACTGCTTCACATAACCATCAAAAGCCTTAGAGCTGACCAAGATGTAAGAGGGAGAAAGTAATATTAAACTGTAGGCAACTGTATAGTTACAGATTTGAACCATACAATTTTGGCAGAACACTTTCTCCTGATGTGTCTATCACAGTCAGCTGATTCTAGCTGGAGAATCCATGAAAAACACAAGGAGTCAACTCACACAGATGTTGATGTTGACCCTGAGGGGAAGTTCATTCTGTATAGCCTACATGTCTACCTATGTGGGATATTCTTCAGGTGTCTGAAGATGATCCATGTCTGAAGTAGGTCTGAAGTATAATCCATGATAAACACTGTGTTCTTAAATTTTTGATTGGGCTTCACTTTCCATCCCTAGTACAAATGTGTGAGAAAGATTCAGAGAAGCCATCATCAGCAGATTACAAATCAATTATATAGATCCCTGAAGAGGAAATTTAAATGACTGATGTTTTTTTTAGCTTTGTTACTGATTTTTAGCCATAATAATGGCATGGAATGGAATGGTTGGTCTGTTGGTCACTCAGCTGTTAGATACATTGCCATGAGGTTTGTTTCACATATTCATGGTCTACGCAGGATGAAGCCAACTGATGGTAACATCCTGACTTTTACACCTCTGATCAAGCTGTACAAACATGTAGTATCAGGTACAAATTGCAAGAAAGTAACCACACGCAGACATACATGCAAACAAACAATCAAGCACAGTCAAGTTCATGGAATTCATGGAATGCACCCCTGTTTAACACACAACTAGTTGTGTATGTGCAAACAGACAGTACCGCAAGCATATTCACACAATGCACAACCCTAACCCCCTAACCCTAACCCTAACCCTGCAATGTACGAATTACTGAAAGGGTTAACATTATTCCAACACAGTTTTGAGCAGCTCACTTACATGTAAACCAGCTGTGCCAGCAAACCAGTAGGAGTGGTCAAACAAGAGCTGAGGAAACCTGTTATCTAACAGGCCAAACCTGCTCTGATGTTGCATTAATGTGCTGTGAACCAAGAGCTTTAATAATGTAATGATTTAATATCTTTATGTTATAGATGCACATCTGGTAAACTAGCCAAAAAATACCTACCTAAACTATCTTTTTGTGGGAGACACAGATTTGAAGCCTGAGCTGTGAGGCTTGCAGCCAGAAAAAATAGATACTCTGAAATGCTTTGCTGAGCAAGTTTTGTTGCTGTTATTTACTGTGATTACCTTTGCATATTTTGGAGCTGGATGTTTTGTGTTTAGCTTTTAAGTCTGCATAGAACCGAACAGATAATAACTGATGATACTTGACTGAATTTCTTTGTTTCAATGTATTTTAAAGGAAATCACTAGCCTATAATAGAGGATGTTATTCAAGGAATAACAACAGAAAGAAGCTGCTCATCCACAATGGCAGCTCTTGTAGAAATACTGAAGTGATTTACAGTATCAGTAATGAGATTAAATTATAAGAAAGAAAAGAGTGGCATAGAGAGTTTAAGGGGAGAGAGAGTCATCAGTTATCAGCGCTTGAAGCTTATTATTTTAGCTTTGGCCCTCATTCTTAATGGTAATTGTAAAATTATGTTCAGAAAGTTAGAGGTCAACTTTCTTTTTTGGAAGAAAAAAACAATCAGCACACACATCTTCCTTTTCCCAGTGCATTATTTTTTTTCTTAAGAATAAAACTGGTTTGGATAATTTGGGTTTTTTACCTTCTATACTTTCTGTACAAGGAAAGTATATCTCACTCCAGCTCCATCCCAGTTTCCCTGCCAAACCAACTAAGAGCTTTTTCTTTTCTTGTGGTGGTGAAGTATTGCAATCGTGTGGATAATGGATGAATTGCAGGCAGTGTGGAGGAACTGTGACAGACAAAACTGCAACTGAGAAAACAGGTAACAGCATGTCCACCAGACTGAGTGCTAATGAGAGAGAGGCAGGGGGCGGTTAATATGATGGGGCCCTACCTCCCATGATTATTGAATTTAGGATGCTAGCGATCATGGTGCGTGTTCCAGGTCAGTGGTGGTAGTGGCATTTAAAGGGACACTGAAAATGATGGAATCGCTGTACCTTTCAGTGTGCCTTCAGAGAGGGCCCAACTCACCCCCGGAACCGATAAATCTAGAGAAATGAGACCGTGTTAGTCAAAGAAAAGCAGAAGTCATTAAGGGATAATAGATGAGGGTCAGAAACAAGAGAGAGACAAAGAGAAAGAAAAAGGGAAAGAGGGGTGGAGTAAGGCCAGAAGGAAGCGATGAAAGATCAAGCTGGTTTATGTTCCTATGTTTTTGTCTTTCCAGTGATTCTGAGTCCAGTTCTTTGGATTATCACCTTCAGTTATATAATTATCACAAAGCCTATGGCTGTCCATTCAAGTTTCTCAAATTTAAGCAGATATAATCAGTCATCTTATAAACTGTATTCTATCGAGTTACACTTAAACAGCACAATTTAGAAAAAAAAATGTTGTTGTCCATGAAAGAAAAAAACGAACACGACAAATTACCATAGAAATATTGAGTTACCTCTGGGAAAAAAATAGAAGTATATGTGTATAAATTGTAGACGCGAGGGCGGGATACACCCTGGACAGGTCACCAGTCCATTGCAGGGCCAACATACAGAAACAGACAAAAACGAACAACCACTCACACTCACACCTGCGGGCAATTTAGAGTCACCAATTAACCTAAACATCTATGTCTTTGGACGGTGGGATGAAACCGGAGCACCCAGAGGAAACCCACACAGGGGAGAACATTTAAACTCCGGACAGAAAGGCCCCAGGGCCGGGACCCGGCAACCTTCTTATTGTGGGGGAACTGTGCTAACCACTAAGCCACTGTGTTAATTGAGACAAAATTAATGAAGTTAATTATCAAGTCTTTATTTTTGGCCACTCGTACTCGTACATATGGAAAAAAGAAAGTGCCTTTGGAATTTGTGATTCAAATATTGTAAGTATATACATCAAATTTATAACTGGCACTTGTTTTTTTTTTTGGTGTAGGGGAGGCAGTGTAAAGGGTCAAAACGACAAGCAACTTGTCATATACTCCTATCTAGCCAGTGGGGACTCAAGGGCAGGCAGGGAATTTAGTATTATGTAAAATCTTTTCAGTGGGAAAAATAAGGGGTAACACTTAATCATTTTCTTCCCAATTTTAGGTCAATCCCTTCCCCTGCGGCTGAACTAAACCACATACAGAAAAGGGGAAAGGGAGCCGAGTTATCTCATCATTGATCAAGGCAATAAAATGCTCAACAAATCCCCCTTCCTCAAGCCCTGTTTAACTACAAGCCACGTCTGTCAGCATTCACTGGGCGTGATCCAAAAGGACGTCCCAGGCATGACATTTATGGTTGACTAGGCAAAGTGAAGGAGGTGCTTAAGGAAGTGGGTCACATCATCATCCGCTGTCATAGCGCTGCAAACTTACTAATCATTGAAGCCATTCTTCGCCTTCAACCTGATCAATTAGCTGCAACTTAGCTAGCAACTAGCTTCCACAATTTGCAGCATAATATGCAGAGCAAAAGTAGGTGACCACGAAGCTATTATAAGAAACTAAATTAAAAAATAAGGGTAAGAGGAAGTTCTACTGTAGAATAGTGACCAATGTTGGTACTAACTCACTAATTGCATTGATCCAGATTCTGCAAAACTCAACCAATAAGCAAAAGGGAAATAACAGCTCAGGCTCAACTCAAGCAGGACTCAGAAAGATGTGGAAAGACTACCGACCAGCCAGCTCCTTCTCCTTACTCCGTCTCTTTTTCTCCTTGCGTTTCAGTCTCTTTGCCTCCCTGCGCTTTGCCTCCTCGGCCTCCTGGTGGCGCCGGCATTTGTGGAAATTCTCCACCACAACACCCACAAACATGTTGAGCACGAAGAAGGCCACAATCAGCAAGAAAGAGATGAAGTAAAGCAGCATCCATGGATTGTAGTTCAATTCTGGCTGAAACATACACAGAAACAGAAAGTGTGAAAGATACTTTCACTTTTTATAGAAACTTGAAAATGACTGCTAATGGAAATTAGAATGTGATTAATGTTGTATTTCATATATTGAATATTTTTGATTGGATCAACCCAATGCTGATATAGCAGTGATCAGAACATGTAACTAGTTTTATTTTACCCCCTTGTACATACGTTTAAGTATTCATTTACCTGTTTGTCAACTCCTACAGCATCTAGTCCGTTATACATGATGTCCACCCAGCCATCTTTTGATGCCAGAACAAACAGAGACATCAAGGCCTGAGACAGAGAAAAATGACGAATGGGTTATTATTTAATATTAAAATGACAACAAAGGTTAACAACCTTACAATAACTTCTCATTCAAACTGTACATCAGACAATTTGTTTATTTTTTTTTTTTAATCAATTTATTGATAAAAAAGTCAAAAGCCTTAAGACAAGTCTTAACATTTCTGATATCATACCTGTCCTAGGTTGTCAAAGTTGTATTTGTGTCTGACCCATTTGTAGTTGGCCTGCAAACAGTCAGACTTGTTCGTAATGTTCTTTATATGATATTCTACTCCTTGACAAAAGAAGAACTTCCCCTTGAAGAGCTGGAGAAAGAAAAATATAACTGTGAATATAAGGTTTTTGTTTTAAAATGAACTTCAATGATGAAATGAAATGAACTTTAAAATGAACTTCAATGATGAAATGAAATGAACTTTAAAATGAACTTCTGCAGTTTCAATGTCTGTGTATGCAGGTAACTCATGGCATTGACAATAAAGACTTCAAAGAGTATTCAAAGAGTCAACAGAATAATACAAGAGGGCAAACATACCAAATACAGGTACAGCTACTACACTGCACTGGCTTCATTGTATCGTCACATATATTTGTCAGTCTGACTAATATTGTATAGATTTGTCTTTCAGCTGTTAACCATGAAACATCCCTTGTGACCAGATAATCATACGGAAGTCTCCTTGCATATGAGTAGTTTGTGCTATATTTTGAGTATATCGAAACATGATATCTGTACTAAGGTTTCAGGATAAATGTAATGCCGGGATGTATGTACAACTGTGCCAGATGTCAAACTGTGATAGCATGCAAACAAGAGGATAATGTTTCAGTTTATTACTGTAAGCCTGCCTTGCCTTAAAAAAAAAAAGTTCACATTTACACATTCAAATAAAAATAAAGCTTATAGCAGAGGAACTCTTGACCTGTTTCAACATTGTTATCTGGCAGACTGCACCCTCTTTAATTGCAGATGGTAACAGTAGTCTATTACTACTACTAGTCTACTACTCATCACTACATGTGCCACTTGGAGAGGGTGCACTTTATCACACTGTAATTTGTTTTTTTTTGTTGATGAAATGGCTCAAGAAGAAGTGTCAGTTGCTTCCATGCCAGCCTCCATTTTAGCACTAGGAAATGTGTGTCTGTCTGATGTGTGACTACTTGTCCACGTTTACTCTCAACGTGACTACATATCTCGTAGGTATTTTCAGGCAAGGGATATGGACATGATGGCTAAATGTGGGGCTGTCAGTCCAACATTGTAAGACAAGACTTTTTGTTTTCTCATTATTTCTATTAGTTGTACTTCTCTCACCTGTACTCCCAGTATGCCAAAGATAATGAAGAAGGCACAGCAGATGACCACAATGTTGCCAATGGGCTTAAGTGATGACATCAAAGTCTCCACCACCAACTTCAGTCCTGGGGCTCTGCTGATCACGCTGAAATACAGGATATACCCAGGATATTACCACACTGTCTGTGTTTACGAGTAAAGTGCATGTTTGTGCAAAGCCTCCTGACCTGCAACCTTTTGTTTCTTTCTCCTTCCTTTCCTATCTGCAGTCAAGGAATAGTGAGTAATATATGACAAACTAAGCACAAAAAGTAAGGAAGGTTGTGTTTGGTTGATTATTTCTTTGTTGTAACAATGCAATAAATCTTATACCGTTGGAAAAGCCTGTTTATTTCCCTTTTAAATGGTGCAACATTTGTAAGGAACATGCATGTGTGGGATGAGCAGCAGAGCTGAGTATGTGCGTTGTACCCATGAAAAATTTGCCAAAACTTCACTGCCAATGCCAAACAGCTTATAGAGGGAATGCGCATGACGTCACAGATGCGACCTCACAGCGGGTTACGCCCACTGAGTGGCAGCGTAAACTTTACGTTTGAACACAGCGAAAACATCTAAAATGGGAAAGAGCTGTTGTGCGATCGACTGTACTCATAGATTTAACAAGAAATCTAAGTTATCTTTTTACAGACTGCCGAAAGATAAGCTAAAGAGAAACAAATGGATCGCTGCAATTCGCAGAAACAACTGGAATCCAGGCACCAAAACGTGGATTTGCGGTTCCCATTTTGTATCAGGTAATGTTGGATTTTTGGGTAGCTAACATTAAACGGTAAAATCATAAAGTTGTATAATGTATTGACTACTCATCAATTACATATTTAGCATCTTTCATTTATACTAACTAACCCTTAACTATAAAGTTTTTGTCAGCATTTATTAAACAAAGTATTACAAACAAAGAGGAGGATGGTTAGTAGGCCTAGTGTTAGCTAGCCAAGACAAACCCAGTTTTTCTTATGAGGGGCTACTCCAAGAAGTAAGTTTAGAAAGTCTAATAACTTTCAAAGTTTATACAAAATATGTTGAAATTTTGTTAATTATTAGCATCATCATAGGTGGCTGAATCACATTCCTAGGCTACCGTTTTGTAATCCTGTTTTGTGGAGGTAATAGTTGCACAAGTCAAATGTAAGTTAAGTAATGATGAAATCATGCATATTTCCTATGCAGAGATGTAAGGAATATTACATTACTAGTAAAACTTTTTGTTTGTTTCAGGAAAAAAGAGCAATGATTCCCTACACCCTGACTACGTGCCAAGCTTATTCAGTTTCACCTCCACCACTGAAAGAACTCGGGCTGTCAACAACCTGCAGAGATATGTGAAGTCTAAACAAGTTTCTGGGAAAAGTCGTTGACTCTTGTTTGGTGTTTGGAGGATTAGATTATTGAAGTTTGAAGAAACAAGACATATTGGCAATCTAACAATTTATTCATTTAACAAACATGCTCGCAGGTACCAGAAGCTCAAAAGAAGAGTCAATAGCCACAGCAAAATAAGCTGTTTGGCATTGGCAGAGAAGATTTGACAAATTTTTCATGGGTGTAACCCACATACTCAGCTCTGCTGCTCCTCCCACAAATGCATGTTCCTTACAGATGTGGCACCATTTAAAAGGGAAATAAACATGCTTTCCAATGGTATAAGATTTATTGCTAAGAAGCATTGTTACAACAAAGAAATAATCTACCAAACACAACCTTCCTTACTTTTTGTGCTAAATTTATTTGTCCCTGTATCAGGAGTGACATATATGTGCCATGTATGTTAAATATATTATCACATAAATAGGTCATCTAATAGTCTCATGTATCTATGAGACATATATGAAACATGAAATAAATGAGAATGTAAGTTTATTTGAATTGATTCATGATGAATTTTAATATGGTTTAACGCATATTATATATAAATAGGATGTGCCATTTATTTCTTAAATCAGAAATTAGAAATAAACATGTAGACAAGATATTAAATGTTCTCATTTATTGATGCGGCCTCATTGTTTGGCTGGATTAGGTTAAATATTATTGGGAGTTAGTTTTAGTAATGAGTTTCTACAAATGCCAGATGTAGCAGAAAATAAAGATGAGTAAATGATGATATTACTTTGCAGCTGAATGTTGGCTTACTATTTGGCAAGCAACAAACCACTGCTGCCATTTGTACATGTTGAAACAGCTTATACATGATTTAAACGTGTCAATAATATACAATGTACAAAGTACAATATACATTCATGATAATGTGGGTGTGTCCGAACATCAGGTTAGGTTGACTTCTTGCTGCTGGCCACTAGAGGGTGCTGGTGCACAAGAACTGCATCTGTTTTTTTTTTTTTTGGTTTGTTCTTTGTAAAGATTTGTTTTTGGGCTTTTATGTCTTTATTTTGGTACAGTAATAGGCATAGAGGCTGACAGGAAACAGAGAGCGAGAGGGGAATGACATGCAGCATAGGTCCCTGGCTGGATTCAAACCAGGGATGCTTTGATTACATGACATGCTCTAAACCATTTGACCAGCAGTGCTCCATGTATTCATTAATGACTGATGAAGCTGAGCTGAATACAACTGGAGATATGCAATAAAGGCTTGTTGCATCCATTTTGTCCTCTTAAGGGATTAAATATGACATTTGCATTCTTTAAATCTATAGTAATCAAAATATTCATTGTGAAAAGAAAAAAGCAGCTGGCTTCAGCACAAACATTTTGAGAAAAAAGACAAGAAAAGAAAAAGAAGTGAAGTGCTTTTTGCGAGAAACAACCCCTAAAACACTGTTCTTTCATATGAAAACTTCAAGCAAACTAATTTCCATCATATTCTCCTTTTGAGCTCCACTCACTGATTAATTGCTAAAGTGACAAAGCTTATTAAAGAGGAGAGCAAAGCAGAACAGATCAGCCTAACCCCACTCAGGAAAGAAAACAAGAAGTACAGTAGTAAACGGCCTGTTCGAACAGTACAAACACTGATTGTAATCAGTACTCGAGTTACAAAAAAAAAAAAAAAAAATCAGGGGGGATGGTGGATTTGGTTAAAATAAGAGGGCAGTCACCTAAGCCTCATATTCAGTTAGAGAAATGTTTACAAGAAATGTAACATGTTACTGACCAAACATGGTAATGTTATTGCTGTAAGGATAGAGAACCTTTTAACACTTATTTAAAAAAAAAAAAAGACAGCATCATAAATATTTTTTACAAACCATTAAAAGCACAGCAGCTTGTTCCTCCAGTAGTTAGGAAACTACATATTTTAATGAATATGCCCAACATTCAGAGAACAACTGAATATAAAATAACAGCTTTATGGCTTAAAATAGTTTTGTCACCTTTGTTTTAATACCACTGTTTGAACAAATAACAAAATACTTTTCAGTTAGTTTTCAGGGACCCATAGAAATGCCAAAATTTCTTTCACTGGCTGGCAACTTTTAAGGTACATGCTGGCAGGGAAAGAGTCAAATTATCTTAAAATTAATAGTTATCAAACCCTCAATTCTCTCAGCACAAGGTTGGTCCTGGCTATCATCTATGGAGGAAACAGCAGTGGCCAAATACAGATTGTTATTAGTTTAGATTTATTATTTCATAGTATTTTATGCGCAGTTATAAGATTATAAAACAATAAATGCCAAAACTGAAATCATAAACACACTATCAGACAACAGCCCACAGCCAGCTCCTCTTCCAACCACTTGAGCTTCAGTTAGGGGCTTTTCTCTTTGCCTTTTTGAAAAAACAAGATGGACATGTCCAGGCATGTAAGGCCAATTCAGTTTACAGTTTGTGACTTGCAGGGTACACATCTCCAGTTTACAGCATGTAACAATGAGAAGATTTACTGTAAGCCAGGTTTCTGAGGAGGAAAACAATATGGAGTACCAACCGGAAGACACAGACACATCTCATCAGTCTGATGAGGAGGTCACTGGTGCTGAAGCTGCTCCCGCTCCTGCAGAAACATTCAAATCCAAAAGTGGCAACATCTGTTGGAGCTCAGGACCTGCTGACATATGTGGCAGGGCAGCTGCCGCAAATGTCATCAAAATGACCCCTGGGATCACAAGGTTTGCTGTGACGAGAGTAAGTGACATCAAGACACAAGGGATGCCGCTTGCAGATTTGCAAGCGGCATCCCAAAAAAAAACAAAAAAACAAGGAAAACATGTAGTCCTCAATATGACTACTGGACTGCAATGTCACATCACTTTTGACAATTTTTTCACCAGCTATGATCTTGGACAAGAACTTGTCAGGAGAAACTCACCATGGTGGGCACATTAAAAAAGAATAGGCCTGAGCTGCCCACTGAAATGTTGCAGGTGAAGGACAGGACCCCACTTTCCTCAAAGTTTGTTTTTACAGACACCACCATTGCTGCTTCATACTGTCCAAAAAAACGCCGGAATGTAATACTGATGTCCACTCTTCACAAAGATGCCGCTGAGTCAGCTGGAAGTGACAAAAAGTCCATAATCATCCTTGACTATAACCAAAACAGAGGAGTGGATAAGCTGACTGCCACCTACACTTGCCAGCTAATGACCAGGAGATGGACAATGGTTGTGTTTTACAACATCCTGGATGTGTCTGCATTTGTGCTGTGGATCCACATTCACCAAGGGGGGAACTCAACCAAAAGAAACAAGCAGAGAATGTTTCTTGAGGAGCTAGGAAGTCCCTTTGTCAAGGTGCACATTGAGCAAAGGGAATGGGTTCCCCCGAGACCCAGCCACCGCAACCTTGGTCAGACAACTGCAGAGCTCACGAAGCACTCCGTCCACGCCCACAGCAACACAAAGAGCATCAGTGCAAGCATCCTCCTCAGCCAGCCTTGCCTCAACATCAACAACAGCCATAGCCACAACCCCAGTGAGACCACTGGGATTCAAAAAGAAAGAGGTGTCAGCTCTGCCCAAGCAATAAGGACAAAAAGACTAACACATTGTTGTAACACGTTTTTTTAAGATTTAAGAGGTGTGTTCTAATACCCCTCAGTAATAGTCAGGTAATATAACAGCCTTTTATTTATTTATATAATTCTCTTGAGGTTCATTTGCCAATTTTTTTTGTACTGAAAATGAGGGGTATGCTGTAAAAAGAAAAGCCCAGGGGGCCACAACAAAAATATTAAAGCCAATCTTTTCAGGAAGCTTAACAAGGTAACCATAGGTAAGAAACAAATTGGAAGATAAATAATTGTTTTTAGGGTATTTTATGGCTGATTGAAGACACGGGTCAAAACCGACCCGTTAACATAAGAGATAGTAGAATAAAGCTAACACAAGAGGAAGGTTAAGAATGCAGGCACCAGCTCTGTACAAACTCTTCACATTGGATGAACAACAATACATGTAGCACTAAATTCAGCTGCCTAAGAGAGAAGCTGCCATGGACCCAAGCCTGTGAGCTAATGAATGAGGGTGATTGAGTATAACTGCCAAGGCAGTGTCAGCAGGGCAGATGTTGTGTCTGTGCACATAATTATTTTTCAATTTATCGCCATGTTTAGGAAAATTACTAGGCCAATTTTATTGGGATGTGTGCCATCATACTGTGACTGGTGGCTGAGAATATGATATGATAATTGTCAAATAAAAACTGCTTCTTTCTGTAAGGCTCGATATTTTATGAAGCTGTGTTTTTAAACCATATGAAAAGGCCACGAACACCCACAGAGACACACACAAACAAATATATATGTAACACAAGCACCAAATAATTGTTCCTGGTACTGCAACTAAAGCATTTTTTTTTAGTGATGAGAGCATGGGGGTATCTCCCAGGAGCCTATTTTAATGTAATGGCCACATTGTTTCAGGAAGAAAAACTACAGTGAATTTTCACTCAACATTTCCACAGATGCGGTTTTGTACACAACAGCGCCTCTGGGTCCTTATTGTGTATTTACATCTTTAAGCTATAAGATAGTGTGCTGAGGAAAAATATCTTTCCACAAAGCACTAGCTCCCACATATTTCTTCCTCCCTCACCTTCTACCACTCTATTTTAAGAAAAATTGTCACACAGGGAGAAATGTGATTAGAAGAGTATAGAGACATCAGTCCTTTACAACATATTTTACATTTGTTCAGTTTTTTTCTTTACATTACATTTAACAGTAAGGAAGGTCAGGAAATGTTACAATTAGTTTGGCCAAGGAAGGTGGTAGGTCTTAATTCCCAGAACTGGGGCTAGTTTATTAAACATTGGTGGCCAACACGTGCAAATAAGGCAAAAATATTTACACAATTTTTGATATATTTAACAAAAACTCCAAAGCAAATAACTATAAAATTAGACTAATTTTCAAAATCAAACTAACAGCACATGTTGAGCACAGCACAACCTACTTTCTCTCCCCAGCCTCTGAACTCCACTGATCTTACATCCTGCCCTCAATTAGTCCACTTCAGCCAGTACAAAACAGCACAGGTTAACTCTCACAGTATGCATAATACTGTATAAAAAAAAAAAAAAACAACAGAACATAATTAACTTCATATCATTTTGTCCCCTACATAACTCCTGTAAAGTAAATAACAACATTACTGAACTCAAAACAAACAACATAAATACTGAAACAAAAGAAAAACCCCTCCACATGGTTCAGCCCGATGATGTCAGCCATGACATCACTCTTATAAAACCCAGGAAGTACTGGACGCCCCCCTCCCAAACACTCCTGCATGCTGGGTCTGAACAAAAGGAGCAACCAAAAGGTAAGTACAGAGAAAGAAAAACAATTTAACAGTTTTCAATCTGCAACCAATAAAGATAACTCATCTAATGACTATGTGTTTGTTTTAATTTACCCCTTTTCTTTGATATAAGCTGTAACATAACACAAACAAACCTAGGATTGTAAATGGTGCAATGTTATGGCAGCAAAATGAAAATAATATGGCATACTGTGCACATATAGGGACAAGTGGTGAGTATACAAAGCCTGCACCCACTTTGTCACAGTGATTAATACATCCTCAGGCCTGACCCCTGGGAATTAGTTCTCAAGTATCTCAAGTGTTCTATTTGTAACAGTAGCACCAAATAACTATAAGCATATAGCTGCAACCAAACCAAAACTCCTGTGTGTGTTTCTAAATTCAAATTTACATTGGTTTTAATATTATTGTACCTACCAAAGTAATTGCTATGGGAATTAATTGAGATAAATAAATAAATAAATGTTCATCAAGGCAGGAAACAAAAGTGGTTAGTGATTAAACAGGTTGTATACAAGTCAACATTTTACAACCACATGCCCCCAACCCCTGTACTGAGCTCACAATGGTCATGATTTCAAAAAAGCTCTATTTATCCTGTTAGACACTGAATAACCAAGTTCATGTTGTTGTTTTAGATGAGCACAGTTGAAAATAAAGAAAGTAGAGAGAAAAATTTTACTGGTTTACTGAGGACCTACTCTGAGTGCATGCTTGCTTATTACTACCATTGCATCCTGAACTTTTCCTTTCCTCTAACAGCTGTGTCTAACAGCTTGTGTTTCTTACCCATCCATCCATTAACTATGGATATCATTTATGGGTCACTCAGGGCTACTGTAGATGTGTTGTACACCTTATAGAGGCAGCCAATCTATCACAAGACTTGCATGTGGCGACAGATTCACAACTACAGACAGTTTAGAGTGACCCATTTACATAACTTGCATGTGTATGAACTGCAGCAGGAAGATGTATTTCACAATAGAACCATTCATCACATGAGTTCAATGTCATGAGAACCAGTAAAGATTTCTGAGATCTGTTGTGATTAAAAACCCAAACAGAGGATGTATACTTACAGCAAATTCAAAGCTGAAAGTAAAAAAAAATTGCAAAAAAGAAACAAAGGAATCAGTTTGGCAGGGTGAAAATTAATATTAGATTTTTGTGCTCTTTTCAGACAGTTTTATAGCCATTAAGACCAGTGAAAAATGGCTGAGCATAACTTACAAAGAGCTTTTTCCTTTTCCCATTTCACCTCAGGAGGTATTTATGTTATACTTTTGGCAGCAATATTAAATCTACATTGAAATTCAATTGTGTCTAAGCTGAAACAAACACAAAAAACATTGGACCAGCATTGGATCCATCTTTAGTTGCTGAACAGTAACTAATGATTATTCTAGACATTTTACTTTCATTGGAGCTAAAAAGATCTGTGAGGTAAGTGAATGTGTGATTTGCTTGTTTCATTTAGTTTTTGTAATTAAATGATGTCATGATAGCCAGCTTTGAATGTCTGTTTTTCCAGAATCACCTTGGTGTGTTGTGAAGCCAGTTGGGGCAAATAAACCTTAATATGCTGAACATCCATGTGACAGGGCTCTGGCTATTATTTGTATTGCTATGTTTAATCTCTTATTGCTACATGTGATCCTATTGAAGGGTTTGGGTCCACGGTTCGCCACTGGTACATAGCTAACAGAAGTGATAAATATGTGATTTTGGCGCTGATGCAAGAAACATGTGAGGGTTGGAAGAAACAGCCTCTGGCCTATTACGGCACAAAATTGGACAATGTAGCACAAGGACAGCCTCCGTCCTATCAGGGGCGAGCAGCCGTCCATTGGCGTATGAAAAAGCATCAGTCAAGGACAATTTGTGGTAACTCAGGGGCGTTGTGTGCAGTACGCACCACTCCTAACATATCTAGATGTGACCATTAAGCGGTGTTCAGCTCTAAACCCAGATATGACCATCCAATTTGAGTCTGAAGGCGAACCCCATGAATGTGTAGCATAAACTACGAGATACATCAAGCTCAGGCCTGATCTAGAGTCATCCCCCATTGGAAACGCAGATGTCATCAATTTTGTAGATGGTTCACGCTATCATGATTATGTGGGAAATCATGCAAGCTATGCAGTAGTGAGGCAAGAAAGGGGTGTTTGGGTGACAGAAAAAGCAGAGAAATGCAGGCAGCTGTGTTCAGCTCAGCTAGCAGAGTTAAAAGCGTTAACTGAGAAATGTAAATTAGCAAAAGGAAACGCAGCAAATATCTACACAGACTCTGCGTATGATCATGGTGTTTGTTTTTTGTTTGGTGCACTTTGGAAACAAAGAGGCTACAAGAGAGCTGATGGGACCCCGGTGCAACATGGTGAACAGATTAAACAATTACTTTTGGCTATGATGCTGCCGACAAGACTAGCAATTGTAAAATGTCAAGCTCACAGAAAAGGCAATGAGGATGTCATAAGAGGAAACAATGCTGCAGATGAGGCAGCCAAACTGGCATCCAGGTGTCAGGCAGCAGTGATGACACCACTGGTGTCACTTGAACCATGTTCTCGTGATATCATACTTGCCTTGTCTTTGCCTTGTGTTTCCCTCCTTGTTGATTGTTTGACCCTCCCACGTGTGTTCAGTTACCTTTGTCTCAATAACCAAATTTGCCCTGGTGACTATCAATTTTTCCAAGGGATTGATAAAGTGTTCTGATCTGATTCCTATTCGGATTGTCTTCAGGTGTTTAAGTCTGTTTTTGTGTGACTGTATGTTGTATGAACATTCCTCACCTGTAGAAATCCTGTTCTCCAGGTTTGTTTAGTTTTTTATAGTTTACGGATATTTTTTTAGTAACACACACAAAATAATTCCTTTCACACCTGTGGTTGTGTGCATTTGGGTTCAGCCTTGCTGCCAGAACGTGACAGGGGTAAGGTTTCATTTTATAATTCTTTTCACAGTTCAGGGTCAATTTTGTTTTCGCAACATGTCTATAGATTTCTCCTTTTCTTGGGAGAGACACTTACCGTAGAGGCCTGAGGGTTCTCAGCAGCCTCAGAACTCTGAGCATGCCCAGGATCTTGGTGCCCGAGTTGGATATGAGAGATACCAGGATGTCAATAACAGAAATCATCACCAACATCCCATCCAGAATGTTCCAGCTGCTCCTCAGGTACGCTTTGTCCCCAAAACACCAGCCCATAGCTACAATCTGAACACAAACACAAACAAGGCACTTAAACATAACATGGTGTAGATGCTATATGTTATTAACATATACCAAGTACACCAGTGGAAATTGATGCATTTAAATTATTAGTATTTCAAAATATGTACTTCCACTGGATAGCAGCACGTTTGGTGCTCTGGAGTTTACAGCCTTTTATTCTCATTTTGTTTTTTTGTTTTTTTTTTCTAAAAAAACGACTGATGGATACTTTTGTGGAGAGAATTTACACAAGTCTGCCAAAAAAAGTGATTAGCTGAAAATTTTGATCAAAACCTGCGAAGCATATCGTGAGTACAGTCTTATGTGTATCTTATGTGTACTGTCCTACCAGAGAAATAAAACACTTGAGCTGCTTTATGCAAATGTCAAAGAAGCCTACAGAGCTACTGCCGCACCTTGTGTAATGAGGCAGCATGCAACTACATGCACAGTCAGGAAATGGACGCCAGAGGCGAGTGAGCCTCTAAGGGGCTGTTTTGAATGCTCAGATTAGAATGTGCTGCTGGAAACTGATGGGAACAGTATGGATATCGACAGCCAACTTAATTTTTTAACTGAGTACCTAGAAAGAATGTAGCTATTTCTCAAATGATAAGCTATGGATCACATGCAACATCGAAGAACTCCTCAACCAGAAAAAGGAAGCCTTTAGAGATTGTGACAAGAAATGACTCAAACAGGTACCACATGAGTCAAAGAGGAAATTAATAAAGGCAAAAGTGGACTACAGAAAGAAAATAGATGAGGAATTTACAACACAGCAACATCTGTGAGGTGTGGAGAGGAATCAACACTACCTCTGGCTACAACAAAAGATAGCCATTATTGGGAGATTTGGAAAGAGCCAACAAACTCAACCAGTTCAACAGATTTGATACGGCAGCCGCACCAATCCAATGTTTCTGTACTTTCTTTTCTTCTGCTACATCTGTGTGCATCTCCACTGCTGCAGCTCCATACTGTCTGCCATCTTGGCCTCCTCCATCATTGTGTGTAACAGGGGTGAGGTTGGAACTTGGGAGACCTTGTCCTGTGAAGGCAGCTGGTCCCAATGGTGTGTGTCCAAGGTTGCTTAAGGACTGTGCTACCCAACAATGTGAACCTCTCCAGAGGATCTTCAACCACTAGAGATGGGGCACATCCCTGCTCTCTGGGAACATCTTGCATCTTACCATTAGCAAAAATAAAATGTCTGGATGAACGAGACAATTACAGATTGGTACACCTCCCTGGTGGGCATCAGCATTTGAAGATTTATGAAGACATGTTTCATATTTTTCAGGAGTCAGTGCTTAATATACAACATGCCCTGCTTGTTGACTTAGTGGAGTGGTTGTTTCCATGGAGCATAACTGTGAAAAACACAGAAAGGGCAAACCTCATTTATAATTATATAGGCAATTCTTCATGAAGTAATTTATATTCCAGAAAATAATATCCTGGCTGATTTGGTTTTTAGACTCAGAACTATTAAACAATGATGTCAAATACAACAGTTTTTGCTTTTTGCATTTCTAAACACCTACCTAGGAGATAAGAGAGAGAGGTAGTTTACATTATTTGATGTTAATCAATGCATTGTCTTTGCAAAAAACAAAAGAGGGCTTAAGATACACCAAAGCCGAACCAACTGTGGAAAAAAAGAGGTCACAGGTGCAACACACAGCGGTAGCACCTGGTGAGATGCAGGAGAACTCCCCACAGCACTGGAGATCTCTCAGCACCTGTGTCACCTCAAGACCTCAGGAGGGACCCACCTGATGCCACCCCAGAGAGCCAACCCCACCCTGCGAGGGAACAAATCAAATGGCCAAAATGAGCAACAACAAAGAATGGTACCAACTAGACCAAGATCTCAACAAAGTGCTTTGAATTTCCCTTCGGGGATTAATAAAGTATCTATCTATCTATCTATCTAGAAGCCACGCTAGCAGGGACAGCTGAGCAGAAAGTCAATACTCTCACAACAATAACCTACAACCTGGCAAGGGAGCATTTTAGAGTTGAGGAGAAGAAAGTCAACATCAAGTCTGCACACCAGCCAAGCAGAAAAGAAAGGGAAATCCATCGTTTGAGGGGAGAAATCAAGACGCTCACCAAGCAATTCAAAAGAGCCCCGGCTGATGAAAGGGAAGGCATCAAGGATCTGACGAGTCAACTCCGGGAATGCCTCTGCAGACTCTGAAGAGCAGAAAGCACTTGGAAGAAGAGGAAGAATAGGGTGAACAAAAGATCGCAGTTCACCAAACACCCCTTCCGGAAGCAAAATCTGGAAGACTGACCAGTCCTAGAGAAGATCTTCTTTTCTGTACTCGGCAAGACGATGACCTTGTACATGAGAGAGAATGGATGCGTCAGCACTGCTATCCAGAAAGGTGGAATTCCAGGCTTCTCTGGATGCGTGGAACACACCAGAGTTCTCAATCAGATGATCCATGAGGTCAAAGCCAGCAAAGGCAAACCTGACTGTTGTCTGGCTGGATTTGGGCAATGCATATGGATCAATCCCTAAACCCTCGTCCATGCAGCATTAGACCACTACCAAATCCTTCAGCACATCAAGGGAATGATGACCAGCTACTTTGGTGGAATCCAGGTACGATTCAAGACAGTCCATTTTACAACTCAGTGGCAAAGCCTGGAAAAGGGTATTGTAACTGGCTGCACAATCTCCCCCATCCTCTTCACCATGGGAATGAACCTCCTAATAACAGCTGTGGAGAAAGATGCCCAGAGTCCATAAATGGAGTCAGGCATCCAACAAACCCCAAATAAGAGGTTACATGGACAACCTTACCATGATGTTCACAACCTATGTGGCGGCGAGGTGGGTGCAAACTGTTCTGGACCACATGGTAACGTGGGCCAGAATGAAGTTTAAGCCAAAGAAATCCAGGAGTATGGTGATGAGGAACGGGAAATTGACCGACAGGTTCAAGCTGCATGTGCAAGAGGAAGTGATTCCATCGATAGAGAACAATCCAATCAAGTGCCTCGGAAAGTGGTTCAATGACTCACCTACTGACAGGAACAACATTGCCAGTACAGAAAAAACAGATGGAGGAAAGACTCCATTGAAAAATTAGGGCTCCCAGGGAAGTTTAAAGCATGGCTCTATCAACACAGACTGTTGCAAGACTCATGTGGCTGTTGACTGTGTATGAAGTCCAGATGACATGTGTAGAAGGAGTGGAGAGGAAAATCAATAAGTACCTCCTAAAGTTGTTAGGAATCCCCCCAAGCTTCACTCCAGTAGGCCTTTGCATAAGAGCAGGGCAGCTCCAACTTCCTCTGTCATACATGGTTGAGGAATTCAAAGTTGCAAAGTGCAGAGATTTAATGACATATATAGACTCCCAGGATGAACAAGTCAGACATGCAAGCGTCATCACAAGGTCAACACACAAGTGGGAGGCTGACTCGTCTATTGCACAAGCTGAGAGCATGCTGATACATCATTGGAGCACCATGCACAGGGTCTTGGAACCTCCCATTTCCAACAGTGGATGAAGGCAAGAACCAGTGACAGAAAAGCAATGATTCAAGAGGAGGTATGGAACCTGGAAGAGGAAGGACAAAAGTCAAGGGCAGTGGAGCCACCTTCCTAAGGGGCCTGGACTAAATGGGACCTCCCCAAGAGGAAGATCACTTGGGCGGACCTATAGAGGCTGGAACTGTTCCGCATCTCCTTCCTGCTGAGATCAGTGTATGATACACTCCGAACCCCAGCAAACTAGCACAAGTGGGGCATGAGAGAGGACCCATTGTTCAAGCTTTGTGGGGAGAGGGGCACCATGGCACACATCTTGTCCAGCTGTAAAACAGCACTCACCCAAGGAAGGTACAGGTGGGGTGCTCATGACACTCGCTAACACCTTAGAGCATGAGAGAAACAACAAACGCCTAGCACTTTGGAAAACAACGTCAATTCAGTTCTAAGGGCCACCAATGATAGCAACAACAACAACCCCTCTGCTACAAAAAGCCCAATCATGGGAAACGAAGGTAAACCTGGGAGGAAGGCCACAGTTCCCCCAGTTTTTCCAGACAACCCTGAGGTTGGATTTGGTACTGTGGTCTGAATAGGCAAAAAGGATCATCCTAGTAGAATCTACAGTCCCATGGGAAGAGGGGTGTGAACAGGCCTTTGAAAGGAAGAGCGCCAAATATCAAGACCTTCTGCATGACTGTAAGGCGAAAGGATGGCAGGCATGGCTGTTCCTGGTCAAGGTCGGCTGTAGGTTTCCCGCCCAGTCAGTGTGGAGAATGCTCACAGCCATTGGAATGACAGGGAAGAAGAGAAAGACAGCAGCTCGCAGGATGGAGGAGGCAGCAGAAAGAGCCTCTTGCTGGTTGTGGAGCAGGAGAGAGGAGTTAAGCTGGAAGCCAGGAGGAGGAGATGGGCAGTGACTTGGCCACCATTGCCGACCCACCACCGGGAGAGTGTTGCGGTTAAGGGTTGAAACGCCTAAGGAATGGTGGGTACCATTTGATGACATCAACTCTTCCTGGCCAAGGCTACATTAACTTAAGGTGAATGGAGGAGAAGCATCTTCAGATGTTTTTGTAAGCTAAGGATAAGGACATGGACAGGTTTCTGTGGCAGTCCGGAGAGTTTACACTGATCCTTCACTTAATGTAGCTGTAGTGGAGCAAAGTACATTGGTTCCTAATCTGGCAGTTGGTCCCCACAAAAGGGTGATAAAATCCATCTGAATGAGAATTAGTTCTAATCTCTGCTATTTTGTTAAATATCTATCTATATGGCAGACTTGAGAAAATGAGCTGAAATTTGGACATAGAAGACACCTGCAAGACAATGTGCAATTTTTATGCTTATATAGGTAAAGTTTAGTGGATTTTCCACTGCTGGCAACATTAACACATAGCATTTTATTTGCTAATAACCAATCATCACTTTTGTGCTTCAATTTAAGAGATTATTTGGAAATGAAATGATACTTACAATTAGTGACTATGTGTGTCTTTGTGCATTTTTGTCTATATAAACCTGGAGTTCCTGAGCCAAGCAACACAGGCCACCCTCCCTTCTGCCTTTGCTTATTCATGCACCTGCATGCATGACCCTCCATTTAAAGCTGAGGAATTTTAATACTGGTGAGACTATATATAATCTCTGGATAGTTTTCAGTGTCAAGTCTCTTTACATCACTCAACATTTTTTACATTGAAACAAACAAGAACTGACATATCTGTGTTCATTCTCAAAGACACATTAATGAATGAAGATATTTATAGTATATAGCATCCTGTAACCTGGTTCATTAGTGGCTAAAATGCTTCTTCAGCTTTTGAAAAATCTGCACTGAGTCCTAGGATGTCAGGAGAGATAATCTGTGGCGTACATTCTCACAAAACTGAGGTTGAAACAATGCTATGAGTCACTGTAAATGTCTTACCTTTACACTCATCTCTGCTACAAAGATTGCTGTGAAGATGTAGTTCGACAATGTGAGGAAGATCCGTTCCTGCCAAGAAAATAGAACAAAGCTCATTCAAATAGTTTTAAAGATTTAAACTACTTCTTCTAAATGGATATTGTGCGGCGTTAAACGATGAACATCACAGATTTTTTTTTTTTTGATAGTTAAAAGATCTTTGTATAAAGATTTCTATTATACTGACTAATGATGGCTGGCAGGCAAAGGCTTCTGATTTGACATTAGGACTTATTTTGCTTTGGACCAGTGAAAAATATACATTATACAATTTTTTCTGCTTCAAATGAAATGCAACTGAATTATTCTGGGGTGGCATAGTGGTTAGCACTGTTGCCTCACAGCAAGAAGGTTGAGGGTTCAGTTCCTGAGCCTGGGGTCTTTATGTATGCAGCTTTGATATTCTCCCTGTGCCTGCGTGGGTTTACTCCAGTTTCCTCCCACAGTTAAAATGTCTAGGTTCATTTCTGACTGAATTGCTCATAGGTATGAGTGTGAGTGGTTTCGTCTTTGTCTTTCTCTATGTGCTGGCCCTGCGATAGACTGGCCACCGCCCTCGTCTGGAGCATTGGCAGGGATTGGCTCCATTACCCCCTGCAACCCATAAATAAGCTGTAGAAAATGAGCAAGAGAGAGATAGGGACTGAATTGTTCTGATGATGAATTTGATGAATTTTATTTGTTACACGCTTTTACAGATGCTCAAAGACACTTTAAAAATCAAGATAAAATACAAGCAAGTGAAGCACATAGCGGAAAAGCAGAAAATTAATAAATTTAATACAGCAATAAAAGCCAATTTAAAACAAAAGTGAGGCTGAAGTCGTGGGTGGTGTTCTTGTGGGATGTGGGACCGATGATGATAATGTCAGATTTATCACTGTTCAGTTGAAGATAGTTCCTTTGCATCCATGATTTAATTTCGGTGAGGCAGTTGCTGAGTGTGGTGTGGGTAGTGTTGGAGATGGCTTTGGTGGAGACGTACAATTGGATGTCATCAGCTTAACAGTGGAACTGGAGGCCGTGACGCTGGATGATATCGCCAAGGGGGAGCATGTAGAGGATGAAGAGGAGGGGACCAAGCACCCTAAGAGTGGATCCAGGAGATTGCTGTGCCAGTGATGTGAAGAGATGATTCCAGTCAGGAGAGAAGGATGGAGTGATTGATGGTGTCAAAGGTTGCTGTGAGGTCGAGGAGGATGAGAATGTTGAGGTGTCCAGAGTCTGAGGAGAGGAGGAGGTTGTTGGTAATTTTGAGGAGGGCTGTTTCAGTGCTATGTTTTGATCGAAAACCAGACTGAAAGGACTTAAACAGATTATTGGAGGTGAGGTGGGTTCTGAGTTGTGAGGCAACAGCACGTTCCAGTATTTTTGACAGAAAAGGGAGATGGGGCGGAAATTACTTAGGTTGTCAGGGTTGAGGCCGGGTTTTTTGATGATGGGTGTAACAGCAGCAAGTTTGAGGGTATGGGGGACAGAGCCAGAGCTAAGGGAGGTGTTAATAACGGCAGTGATGAGTGGGGAGATGACAGTCCTTAATGAGTTTGGATGGTATGGGGTCCAGAGTGCAGGTAGAGGTTTTTATCCCGGTCATGATAGTGGTTAACTGTGGTGGGTATACTGGAGAGAACTGGGACAGGGGCTGAATGACAGGTGAGGAAACAGGCGGGGAGATGGGAGGGATTCCGGCGGTGTTGAGGTTGCTGTAGATGGTGTCTAATTTTGTTTGGAAGAATGAAAGGAATGATTGGCATTTTTCAGAGGTGAATGATGAGGAGGTGTTGTCATGTGATTTGAGGAGTAAGTTTATGGTGGAGAACAGAGCCGTTGGAGCCTGAGTGGATGGGGGTGAGAGGAGTAGGTGGTCCGGGCAGCGTTAAGTGCATCTTTGTATTGTTGGAGGTGGTCGGTGTAGGCAAGAAGGTGTTCTGATAATCCAAGCAGGAAGAGAGTGTGTTGTTGCAATAATTTACCAGGTCAGCAGGGTCATCAGAGGGCAGGGGAGGCGAGGCAGACAGACAGTGGGTGAGGGAGGCTGAGAGAACTGAGGGGGAGAGAGATTTAAGGTTTCTGAAGGTTATTGTCCAGTTATCTTTTGGAGTGGGGTTGGAGATGTCTGTGTTCATTATGATAGCCAGATGGTCGGAGATGTGCAGGTTGTAGCTGGATAGCTGTTGTATGTTGAATTTAGTGGAGCAGACCAAGTCCAGAATGTAACCACAGCTGTGTGTTGGGAAGTTGACGTGTTGAGTAAAATTGAAGCATTGCAGTAGTTCTAAATATTCAGTGTTTCGCCCAGGAGAAGAACAGATGGTGAGATGGCAGATAACTGGGTCAAAAAGTCAGCAAGATCAGGGAGAAAGGAGGGATGTGGTTTGGGGGGGCAGTAGATGATGGCTGTGACCAGTGGAAAGGAACCAGAAAGTTCGTAGGTGAGGTGTTCAAATGAGGAGGCAGGAGGGATGGAGATGGTGGTTGTTTTGAGGTTTTTCCTGACGATGGCTGCAATACCACCTCCCCTGCCCTCTGTACGGAGTTTGTCTATGTAAGTGTATCCTGTGGGGGTGACTTGGTTAAATGACAAGTAGTCCAGAGGTGTTTGCCAGGTTTCAGTGAGACAGAGAAAGTCCAGGTTATTATTCACAGTGAATTCATTAAGAAGGAGGCTCTTGTTGTTGAGGGAACGAGTGTTGAATAAAGCAAGTTTGAGGTGACGTTGCTTTCTGTTTGGCTGTGAGGACCAGGGAAGTGGACGGAGATTGACCAGTTTAATGTATCTTGTGCTGTGTGGATGGGGGCGCCTGTGTCTAGTGATGGTGGGAATGTGAGAAAATACAGGTTATGGATGTAATGACTGCTGTGGCCGAGTGGAGGAGCTAGGGGGCAGGAATGAGGTGTGTGGTGCCAGTGGAGCTTTGGGAGGAGGAGAAGAAAAGTGAGTGGTGGGGGTGTGGCAGGTAAACAGTCATGCACGTGTAGCAGTGTGGACGGCATGCTGTAGGTTAGCCGCTAGCATGCGGCTACCATGCCGGTTTGGATGAGGGCTGTCAGCTTTGAGGAGGCGGGAGCGGTTCCAGAACAGATTAAAATTGTCTATGAAGGTGATGTTGTGAGTGGAGCAGGTGGACCGTAACCAGGAGTTGAGGCTGGGAATTCTGCTAGAACCGTCTGCTCCGTGAGCCATGGTAGGAATCGGCCCAGAAATAAAAATAGACTGCTGGTTAAAAGGCTAAAAAGGTCCTTAAAATTATTTTTTGTGAGCTCAGACTGTCTACAAGCGGTGTCATTGGAGCCAATATGGACAAGCACTCGTTTTATGGAGGACGGGAGAGAGTTCAACAATGCTGGGAGTTTTTTCAAAATGACAGGGACTTGTTATGGGACTGCTCTATAGTGGTAGCTCCCACCCCTAGTGTTTGTTTTGGAAATGGTATGACCCGACTAAGGAAGTGCTTTGTTGTTAATGTACTGGCGGGAGTTCTCAATACAGTTCAATGATAGACACGCTCCACGTCTCGTCTCCATTTGTTATACAAACATGGTGTCAGAAGTGACAAAGTGAAATAGAGCACAGCTAAGCAACACCGGCAGTATCAGAATGGCCTCCGCAATTCCAGTGCCAGGAGAGATGAAAATGACTGGCAACTTAGCAAACAACTGGGACGAATTCAGGTCGGAGTTTGAAGATTACATGCTAGCGACGGGGCTAACAGAAAAAGACAATGAGGTACAGGCAGCAACCCTGCGACGGGTGATGGGCAGTGAAAGTTGACACATATATAAGCACAACTTTGGACTTTCAGCGGAGCAGGCGAAAGACCCCACAGTTATCCTTGACGCTTTGGAGGCGCATTTCAAGCCGGCCAGGAACTTGATATTTGAAAGATACATCTTCGGCAACTGCAAGCAAGACGACGGAGAACCCATTGATGCATTTGTGACGCGCCTAAGAGAGAAGGCTGCATCATGTGAGTACGGAGACCTTAAAGAGGACTTGATAAGAGACAGACTGGTGCTGGGGGTGTGTGATGAGGCTGTGCACCGCTGCCTGCTAAGAGAAAAAAAACTCACTCTCACATCAGCCATAGAAATATACCAGGTTGCAGAACTGACGGATTTGAGTTTGAAAGCAATGACACATGACAGACCTCCAGAGACAGTACATGCAGCAGACAGCCGTCGGCCGCAGGCTGCACCTAGGCAGACCCGCCATGACAGATCTCAGAATCAGATGCCCAGCGCGAGCGAGGGCGCATCATGCAGATTTTATGGCAACATGCACAGGCGCGGATGAGAACTGTGCCCTGCATATGGAAAACACTGTCGCTATTGTGGAACAGCAAACCACTTCGCAAAGATATCCATGAAGAGAGGCCAAAACACTCAGCTAATATTAAAATGAATGGGGGATCTCAGAGATGCCAGTTAGATTCAGGGGCAACCTGTGACGTCATGAGCATAAACGATATGAGGAGACTGGCACCCCAGACAAAGCTGTTACCAAGCCAGACCAGATTAGTTCTATATTCAGGCCAGTCAATGAGATCCATCCATAACTTTGAGATAGTGAGGAGCAGTCAGAGTCAGGTGACACCTGTGAGTGTCTAGGCTTGATACATTTCACCATACCTAAAGAACTACTTATGGTAGGGCACAGCAGGTCAGACCCATTAACCAAGCAGCATCTTATCAACACCTATGACGACGTTTTCAATGCGCCAGTTGAATCACTCCCAGGGGAGGTCCACTTTGTGTTAGACAAAGATGTAGCTCCAGTGCAGGCTCCCCCACGTAATGTTCCATTGGCTCTCAGAGATGCTGTTAAAGCACAATTGGACAAAAATGAGAGAGATGGACATTTAGCCTCAGTGTCCGAACCAACTGAGTGGATTAGCAACATGGTGATAGTCAGGCAGCCAGAGAAACTGAGGATTTGCACAGACCCTAAGTCACTAAATCTAGCTCTAAAGAGGTCCCACTACATAATGCCAGCACTTGAGGATGTGTTACACAAACTGCCCAAGGGCCATGTTTTCACTCTTGTAGACGCACGTTTTTACAGTGTAGACTAGACAAAGAAAGCAGCTACACAACCACATTTTGGACACCCTGGGGCAGGAAACGCCGGCTAAAGCTGCCTTTTGGGGTGTCAGTGGCCCCAGAGATATAACAGCGGAAACAGCATGAGCTACTGGCAGGTCTAAAGGGTGTAGAACCTATTGCAGATGATATTCTGGTAGTGGGGTGTGGGGACACAGACGAGGAAGCCACAAAAGACCATGACAGGAAACTACTAGAGCTCATGGACAGGTGCAGAGATTTCAAGCTTAGACTGAGTCTAAAGAAATTGCAGTTTAGGGTCAGGGAGGTCAAATTTCACGGACACATTTTGTCAGCAGAGGGGCTCAGGGTAGACCCTGAGAAAGTCAGGGCCGTTCAGGATATGCCTCACCCCACAGACGCCAAAGCGGTGCAGAGACTGATAGGTTTCGTGACCTACCTGGCGAGGTTCACCCCACACCTCTCGCAGGTGTGTGAGCCACTACGTAGGCTGCTGGACAGGGACATCCCATGGCACTGGCTACCAAAGCATGCGGCTGCAGTTGAAGAGATCAAGCGACTGGTCACGGCAGCCCCGATCCTGAAATACTACGACGTGATCAAGCCAGTCGCCATCCAGAGCGATGCAAGTCAGAAAGGACTGGGCTGCTGCTTATTACAAGAGGGACAGCCAATAAGGCACACATCACGGGCACTGACTCAGACAGAACAAAATTATGCACAAATCGAAAAAGAGTGCCTGAGTATTGTGTTTGCATGCCAGCGGTTTCACTACTACCTGTACGGCCGGGGGGTGATCACAGCGGAAACAGATCATAAGCCACTTACCTCAATCTTCAACAAGGCCCTCCTCATGGCCCCCAAGCGTCTCCAGAGCATGCTGCTCACGCTCCAGAATTACAACCTCAAGGTAATATACAAACCAGGCCCCGACATGCACATCAGTGACACACTGAGCAGGGCCACGGTTCCACCACAGAGGACTGACACAAGATACACAAAACACAACATCTGCAACCTGCAAAGGGCGCAGGAAGAACACAGAGCAGATAAAACAGGCGGATTACCTGAATGTAACCACCAAGCGTCTAAGTCAGATCAGACAACACACTGAGGGAGACGGAGCTCTTAAGTTGCTGAAGGCAGCAGTGCTCCAGGGATGGCCAGATTGCCGGGAGGACACCCCTCTGGCCATCAGAGAATACTGGTCAATCAGGGACGAGATCAGTGCACAAGATGGCGTGCTCTTCAAAAACCAGAGAGTTATAGTCCCCAAATCGCTGCGTGCAGAAATGTTGAAACGCATCCATGCCAGCCATGTAGGAGGAGATGCCTGCTATAGGCAGGCGAGAGACACGCTGTACTGGCCAAACATGCACGGGGAAGTCAAGGACTATGTGAGCCAGTGCTCAGCGTGCAACGAATACTCACATGAGCAGCAGCGTAAAACAATATTGTCACATGCACTCCCGACGCGGCCATGGCAGATAGTGAGTATGGATTTGTTCAGGCAGGCAGGCAAAGACTTTCTGCTTATTGTAGATCATTATTCAGATTTTTGGGAAATAGAATTGCTCCCAGATCTTTCAGCAGAGACCACAGTGCTGCGATGCAAGGCCCAGTTTGCAAGGCACGGGCAGCCTGACCGGCTGATAACAGACTGTGGGCCCCAGTTTGACTGGGAAACATTCAAAAGGTTTGCAAAGGAATGGGACTTTGACCATGACTGAAAGCAAACACACCTGATGGGCTGATGAATCTGTCAGTCAGAAACATACATTTGATTGACAGCTTTATCAGCCAATGGTGATGTTGGTTGACCTGCGACATCAGGGCAGTCTCAAAATTCAACGTACAGATTTCATAAATGCACATTCAGCAATTTGTACGCTCTGTGAATTTATATTATAAGTGTGCCTCAAAATTACATTTGTGAAGTCTGAAATACAACTACGAAACAAAAGCATGTGCATTCGTGAGTCCGAAATACAACTATGAAACAAAGCATGTGCATTCGTGAAAAGCCCTGCGAGAGTTCATTCATTATGAGACTATTCTGACTCCATAGTTTCTGTCCTGACCCTGCCTGCTCATCTGATCCCTGGCAACCGACCTCCCCTTCTGTCCCTGACTTCGAGACAACCCGTAAGTCCCTGCTGTGCTGGTTATCTGATCCCTCACTTGTCCCTGACTATCCAAATGCCTGCCCCCTTGCTCTTGTTGGTCTGGACCACTGAGCACATCATGGACTCCACTCATGTTGAGCTGAACACGTCATCACCTCAGAGCCTAGTGGTGACGTGTCGGACTCTCCCACTGGAGACGTGGGTTCGAGCTCCTGTTGTTCCATCATTTACCAAGTGTTCAATAAAGACTTTTGACTGCATCTGCCTGCTGCCTCAAATCTGGTTCTTTCCTGTGTGTCTGGTCGTGACATCTGTCCTTATATTGTTTGACAAAAAGGGTCATGGTAATTATGTCACAAATTTTTAGCTCAATGATTTTACTGTAGAATGCTTCTAAAAATGTAATTGTTCTGCGTGTGTAGTTCCTAAGAGTATATTAAAATAAAAAAGTGCAATAGAAAGCTTTGGATTGTTTTCACTTAAATTGTAATTATATGATAAAAATTAGGGAAGTAAGTTTTTTTCACTCACAAAAACTAACATATAGTTAGTACCTTTTTCCTAACAATTGTTAATTTAATTGTACTTAGTGTGACTATTCTTGTAATTGCGCAGTCAGTATTAAGTAGGGTAAAATTATTATGAAATGTGTGTAAAAAAAATAAAAAATTGCCAACAAGCAATTCCAAACAAAGTAGCATTTAAGACAAACCAAATTATAATAAGCTACTGTAAAGGAAAAAACTGTTTTATAATGTAAATTCCGGTTAACAGTTAACTGTAAAGTACTGTAAAGATGAATTAAAAAAAAAGTTCATATCGTTTCTTCATTAACAGGGAACTACTGAAAGTTTTCGTGACAGAAAAACCTGTTAATTTCACAGTATAATGGCCACCCTTCTGCTAGTCGATTACTACTTTTTTACATGGAAAATTTTTACAGTATATGATCTCTTCACCTTATTATCAGTCTGAGTTTGAAAAAACAGGACCCCCCTCTTGCACTTCATTCTTCATTGGTAATGGTGAAAGTATTAATCCCACCTGGGCAGTGTATGTGACTACAGCTGAGAACCACAAACCATCACCATGAACAGCTTAGCTTGGTTTCATGTAATGATGATCACAATGACAGAGGTTATCCCTTTAACCAAGAGACCTTATGGATTGTTACACATCAGAAAAAACAAATGACAAAAGGAGTACCTTAAATGGCGAAGGCTCCACAAGGCATTGTACACTAGTAGCCCCAGACACCTGAGAGGTTCAATATGTGGCTTGACATTTTAGTCAGCATATAGTCTGCACATACCTGTATAATAATTTCACTTTGCCATTATACTATTTACAAAACCTACATGTATCGCTGAGCAGGGGCAAACCCACACTGAAATATTTGATTGACAGTATGTTACAATGCTATTAGATTTAGAGCTCCAGACGGTTCAGTCCCTTAGCTCAGTTAGAAATTATACAGCATAATGACATTATAATCATCCCCAATCACTTCCACTGAGCAACAGGAAGACATTATCCAGGCAATTTACAGAACAAAAGCTAAATAGGATTGAACAGCAAGTCAAATTTAAAGTATGTGACACAATTTCCTGGACAATAAACAAATTATTCAGCCTGCATATTATTCAATAATATTCAAGTTTATTTTGCAGTAAAAAATGGTTCAAAAAGTTGTTGTTTTAAGTTTCAACTTATTTCCTGGAGTTTGATGCAGCAGTCATATTCATCTTTTTGGTTTAAAAGTGTTTAAGGTTTACCAGGATTTATCCTTGTTGAAGTTAATGCAAATTGTTGTAAATTGATTTTAATCTTTTTTGAAAATGCACTCATTAACATTAAAACTAAAAAAAGAAATACAGATCCACTTACTAAAAGATTAACTTTATTAACCCCTTTTTTTCAGACTGAGTATACAATGTTATGCCGAGGTGTATTTGTAATAATTTTATAGACAAACACACTACTATAGTATTACTAGTATATTTGGGGCCTGTTTACACGCACATGGTTATTTTTAAAAATGGAGAAATTTCCCTTCGTTTACATGCAAATGGAGAATTCGCCTCTGAAAACGATTCATTCTAATAAGTCTAGCCAGAGTAAAGAGTCTGGAAAACTTTGGTTGCACGTTTGCATGTAAACTGAGAAAAACTGAGAAAAACAGAAACAGAGTAAGTGATTTGTTGCTGTTTTTGCTATTTTCGGGATTCTGATTGGCTAACGTGGACTTGAGCTTCTCGTTACACTGCCATCTACAGTTGTGGAAGGTCCTGACGGCATACATACACAGGTTGGTGTAAACGAAAGGTTTTCTGAATACGGGCATGTGTGCACAATGTTATTTTTGAATACGGAGAGGGTGAAATGTCAGTTTATGAAAACAGCTGGCCACGTGTAAACGTAGCCTTATAGTGGTGTGTGTCCGTGTGTGTGTTACTGCTTCATAGGCTGGGCGTAACAGAAAACAATTGAGAACCACTGGTCTAAATTAACCTACTGTGAACTTTCATATTCCTCATACCATAGGTTGAGGAGGAGGGGTGGCTGTGAAATTTCATTCTAGCTTATTATCAATCCTAGACCAAAATCTGTTGTAGACCTTTTGAAGCCCTTACCCTCAGCATTCAAACTGAAAAATTGAAAAACAAGTTCTGTTAGTTACAGTTTATCGTCCACCTGGTCCTTGCTCAGTTTCTATTGGAGTTCTCTGAGTTGCTATCAGATATAGTACTTAGTACGATAAAATCATTATAGTGGGTGATTACAATATTCATTTAGACGTTGTCAGTGACAACCTTGGTCCTGTATTTAATCCTCCTGTCATCCTCAAATACACATTTTATTCTTGGGGTCAATCTGCACTTTAGTTAATCACGGAGTTCCACAGGGTTCTGTCCTTAGATCAATCTTTTCATCCTATATATGCTTCTTTTAGACAATATTATCCAGAAGTACAGCATCTATTTTCATTGTTATGCCGATGATACTCAGTTATACGAATGGAACTAATCAGCTAGTCAGACTTCAGGCATGTCTTACAGCCATAAAGACCTGGATGACCTGCAACTTTTTACTTCTGAACACAGATAAAACTGATGTCATTGTACTTGGCCCTAAGCACCTTACAGAAGCATTGTCTGATCATGTTACTATCTAACCACTCTAAATGGCATTGCTGTTAGGAATCTTTGAGTCATTTATGCTCAGGACAGGTCCTTTGTCCCTCATATAAAACAAGTCTCTAGGACAACTTTCTTTCACCTATGCAGAAATCATAAACATGTCTCAAGATGATGCAGAAAAACTTGTGCATGCATTTTTTACCTCGAGACTAGACTACTGTAGTTCACTGCTATTATGATGTCCCAACAATTATCTGAAAAGCATTCAAGTGGTTCAGAACACTGCTGCACAAATATCAACAGGAACTAGAAAAAAAGATCACATTTCTCTTATGGTAGCTTATCTTTATTGGTTCCTAGTAAAATTCAGAATAGAATTCAAAATCCTTCTCCTAACATACAAAGCTCTTAATGACTAAGCTCCATCATATCTCTGAGCACTCATAGTTCCTTATTGTCTCAGTAGGTCACTTCGCTCTCTGGATATAGGTTTACTTATGGTTCCTAGAGTCTCCAAGAGTAAATCGGGAGATGGATCTTTCAGCTATCAGGCTCCTCTTCTATAGTACCAATGCCGGGAGGAGGACTCTGTCACAGCTTTCAATATTAGCCTTAAAACCTTCCTTTCACAGCAAATTTGAAATCGAAATACTTTAACTCCCTCAGAGTTAAAATTAACACTGACCCAGTGTTTATATGGGAACCACAGATTCAGAGTTAAATTAACACTTTCAATAGTGTTGAGATTATCAACACTTTCACCGTGTTACTTAACAAACTCTGATGGTGTCAAATATTAACACCCAAATGGATACATTTAAATTAATTAGTACAACAACAGCGTTACTTCAAACACTCTAATATTGCAAAATATTGACACCAATATGGATAATTTTAGATTTATTAACATTACAATAGTGTTATTTTAAACTCTGTGTAACATTTTGACACTAATATGGATACATTTACATTAATTAACCCTACAATAATGTTACTTAAAACTCTAATAGTGTAAAACTGTGACACCAATGTAGATACATTTTGATTGGTTTGCACTGTGGCAGTGTTACTTCACAAACCAAGTGTAAGATATTAACACCAGTTTTTTTTTTAAATCAACACTATGATGTTATGACCAGTAACACTGATGTAAAATGTAAACTTAACTAGTATTTACTGTGCTGCTGATACAGCATATATGGACCACTGGTATTAACAGTTAAAATGTACATGAAATAATCACTTAAAAATTACTGTATCAAAAATATTTATTTTCCATTAACAAGGAAAATTACTGATGGCCTGAGCTGCACTGATCTTTTGTCTTCTGTTTGTAGAGGGCTGAAGTGACAGGATATGCTGGAGTAACAAGAGATGCCATATCACTGTCGCACTCTGTAGAAAGAAAAAAAAACTTGTGTATAGTATAATTTCTTTCATTTCAAAACTATGGAGAATTACATCATACTCTTACTTGAGTAAAACTTTTGGGTACCAAACCCACTTCTGTCTGATCTTGAGGGATATTAATCTAACTTATGCTATTACATGAACATTGTAGAAAGTTTTAACTTTACATTTTCACTCCAACTTCCCTTACTTGAAGGCTGAGAACATTGTTGGGGCTCTTATGGTCCCGTTGATTGCTCATGCTACAAATCAAATTAGACAATGCTAATTTCATAAGCAAAAGAGCAACATGTGCGTAAGTGTTATCTTTTTGATAATTAATTATCAAATTAAAAGACATAAAAAAATCATAGAAATTGTTGAAAATTTAATCAGAAAGATTTTTTCTTTTGTTTAACCGACGGGCTATCCTCCAGCCCGGCCGGTCTTTATGCTGCCGCTGTTTGCTAATGACTCCTGACGCCCGCGTTGTTCTTTTAACGGTGGAAACCATTTTAACTCGACTGAAACAGCTTCAGAGTTATACTAGTTTATGTTACCATTTATTTACCGTGTTCAAAGACTAACCAAGCACTAACGTTAACATGAAACATAAGTGACAGGTGCATGCCCTGGCATGTTTGCTTAGCCTGCATGTACAGTGGTGGTCATTCGTTTGAAAGACAACAATAATATCGCCATTTTCCTGTATTTGAAATATTGAGCCAACACATACACATTTTGTGCAAAATATCAATCAAACAGTAAGCTATATTGGCATGATACTCACCCGTCACTTGCGTGGTATCTTTTCGTTGCGGGGATAAGAAAATGGGTGTCGTTCAGATTTCTTACGGAAGTGTGCCTCGCCAAGTGCCCGGATGTGAAAACAACACCCGCAGGTGTTGGATACCATTAACTGTGTAATGTTACGTCCACATGGATATGTCTTCTCACTAGCACAAAGTTCATTGTATTAAAATCCACACCACAACCTCAACACTTCACTCTAAAATGGCCTAACACTAGGATTTTGACTCAAGTGATTTTGCTGTGTTATCACAAAGCCTACAGTTAAAAATGTAATGTTTTGTCACTTTTATTTTCTTTTAGTTATGCTGCTATAGGCGTACAATGTTGTGGTTGCACTGAGCACCTCTCTCTCTGTCTCTGTTTCTCTGTGGCTCTCTCTCTCTCTCCCCCCCATGCATGTACATGCATGTCTCTAACTATGCCCCCCCATCTCTCCCAGTCAATCCAACCAGTCAAGCTAGAGGGCTGCCCTCCTTTAGCCTGCTTCTGCCCAAAGTTTCTGCCTCTTAAAGGAAGTTTTTTTCCTTCCCATTGTCACCAAGTGCTTGCTCTTGGAGGGATATGTTGGGTCTCTTTAACATCTCCATAAAGAGTTTGGTCTACACCTGCCCAATGTATAGAGTACCTTAATGTAAGTTTGTTATGATTTGGTGCTATATAAATAAATGTTTTTATTTGACTAGATAGTTCATTAATTTTTGTGCATTATTGTGTCAGGAAGCCTGATGTTCGCCTCTAATATTTAGCACTACTGTCATCCAATCCACCTTCTTACCTTAGGTGACAAGTGCATGACTTGATAGCATGCATGCCTGCTTAATTTTTACTTTATTTTAACAACTGTTTGTTTTTCAATGTTTGCATGTGCATTTCAATTTCTACATACCTGATTTGCTTGCTTGTTTTGATATTGCTTGGCTTTCCACTGGTTATCAACCCACATGTGATCACATTGCTGAGAAAACACTTGGACTATGAATGAATGTCAATGTAAACATACTGGTCTGTTGAAATTTTTTTAATTTGAGGGTTCCTATGTTTTGCTGTGAGAAAATTATGTAAAGATGTAGATTACACCGGAGATCTTTCAAAAATGTTTTATTTTTAGTTTTGTTTACACTAGGGATACTTAAGTTTAACTTTTGTATGTTCAAAAGATATCAGGAATCAAGGATAGAAGTTAATGTGAGCAGTTGTTTTGGCACAGTAAAAAAATTAAAATGAGTATAGTCTTTGTGTTCTTTCTTTTTTTGCTTTTACTTTTTGTTAAGCAGTCAATCAAGTTTGTGCACAAACTCTTTACGGCAGTATTGCAGGATTTCTGTTTAAAACGGGCTTGTGTTTGCTAGCGTGGGGCATGCGAATTTACTCATGATGTTACATTAACACAGGTTTGAAATTCTCCCTCGCTCTCTCCAGATTCGTTATTTTGACCAATTTCTAGAAATTTGCAGATAGGTCTGTGCTGTCCTGATGATTGTACAGCTAAGTTACATACATCATCAGGTTTTTGCTTCAGCCCACATTTCAGCTTTGAATTATGCTCATGGCACTGTATATTTATTTATTCATTCATTCATCTTCAATCGCTTATCCATTTCTGGGTCACGGGGGGGGGTGCTGGAGCACCAAACAACCACTCACACTCACACCTACGGACAATTTAGAGTCACCAGTTAACCTGAACATGCATGTCTTTGCACGGTGAGAGGAAACCTAAGCAAGCATGGGGAGCAACAGCGCTAACCACTATGCCGCCATGCTGCCCATAGATTTATTTATGATTGTTTATATGTTGTTGTTGTTGGTTTTTTTTTCAGGAAACATGGAAGTGTTGCTTTGGCAAAAACACAACAAAGTGTATAGGTATGTATCAATACTACGTATACACGAATACATGCAGTGCAAATATTTCCCTTTTAGATGATCAAGTGTGCCCACTGAATGGTGTGAAATATATCTACAAAGCTTAGTTCTCCTGAACAAAATTGTAATTCACCACAATTCAAACATTGTTTCAAGCATATTGAAAGGCATGTCTCATATCTACAACTTTCCCTGTTTTCCCTAAGTGCCTCCAAATGAGATGGCAGTGTAAAATATGTGGATTCATAGCGAGAACAAGGGGTGATCTTCTGCAGCATTATAGACTACAGCACAGGATGTTTGAGGTTGGAAATTCAATACCTTGTGTCGATTACGACTGTCCATGCTCGTTTAAAACATTGAGTGCTCTCCGCACACATTTGTCAAGATATTGTGCATAAGATAAGGCCAAGGGGCCAGGAGTAGTCCTTTCTTTCACGTGTGTTATTTGCGCAGCTAAATATCCCACTGAACAAGAATATTTCCAACACCTTGGCAATCACTGAAGGAGTCATGAAACCATAGAGTGTGTTTTTGTTGGATGTACATTTAAGACAAATGCATATCGAAACATTTAAAACACACAAAAGCAGAAAGCACAGCACAGTAACTGATGATTGAAATTCACCAAAGAATTGGCTCACTTCTCTTGAAGTTAGAAAGTGTGCACAACGTTTCTGTTAAGTGTATTGATGATTTAGTGGAGGAGCTTCATTTTATATACACCATTTCTACTCCAGTAATTCGTCAGCTTGTTGATGCGACTTTGAAGAAGTATAATTGTGCTGTGGAGGAGGACATTGTTACCCAGTAGAGGAACTGTGCAAGTCACACCCTACAAGTGAAGCACTGGGAGCAGATAGGCCATTTGTTTCAGGGTATAAAAGAAGACAGTATTTCAAGAAACAGTTTGAATTTGTTGAGCCAGTGGAGTACATCCTTGATTTGAAGGAGAATCTCAGCATTCAATATGTGCCCCTTCTTCAGACCTTGCAGCATATATTGATCAATAAGGATATTGCACGAGGTTGTAAAAAAAATGAACAAGCTCATCGACTCAGTATGAATCATTTCAAGACGGAGGATATTTCAAAGAAAATCCATTTTTCTCCGTAGAGGAACCAAGAATAGCATTAATTCTTTATGTTGATGATTTTGACCCATTAGGAACGTCACGTAAAAAACACAAAATCACTGCAGTTTATTGGGTCCTGGCAAATGTACCACCTGAATCGCGCTTTACACTTTCTATAATAAACTTGGCCATTCTCTGCAAAGCTGTTGATGTTAAAAGATTTGGCTATGATATTGTTTTAGAGCCTCTCCTGAAAGATTTGTCTGTTTTGGAACAAGGAGTTTTCGTGGTGGACTTGTTGAAAACTTTACAGGTCCTTACATTTGCAGGTTATGCTTAGGACCTCACTCTGAATATTCTCAAAAGGAGGTACGCTGTGGAGAATTTCCCCCTCGAACAGAGGAAGCCCATAACTTGCATCTCAAAGCTGTAAAAGATTACCCCACTTAAAATACTTCACATTATCAGAACTTTATGACTTAATCAAGCAGTTTCCACTTAAGTTTACAGACGATCTTGACTGCCCTCAGTCCATCCCAGTAAATATTGCTAGTTGTTGTAGTATAGGAGGAAATGCTCATTAGAACTGGGCACTCATAAGGTCACTGCCTCTAATCATTGGATCAAGGATACCCTCTGATGATCCAGCATGGCAAATTCTTATGACCCTTAAGGACATTGTAGAGCTCTCTCTAGCCACTTTCTACTCCCTCGAAAGTGTTGCTTATTTTGACCTGAAAATATCTGACACCCAAACACCATTTTTTGGAGCATTATCCTGCCCTCATAGAAGCCCTTGGTCCTCTAGTTGGATTGTGGACTATGCACTTTGAGGCCAAACATAGGTTCTTTAAACATGTTGTGAGGTTCTCAAGCAATTTCAAGAATTTCTTGCTGTCACTTTCGACAAAACATCAACTGATGATGGCTTACAATTGGCAAAGAAATATGGCTAAGCCTGCCCTGATAATCAGTAAAGTTTCATCTCTGCCTTTGGAAGTACTGCATGATGACATCCAGGAGACTATTAAGAAACTGTTCCCGCAGTTAACAAGTGTACAGTTGTCAAACACTGTGATATACCATGGAATAAGGTTTTCAGCTGGGATGATCTTGCCGTATGGTTCTACAGGAGGGCTTCCAGACTTTGTAGAGATCATACAGATGCAGTTCTTGGAAAAGTCTTTACTTCATTGTTAAGAAACTCAATGCTTGGTACCAGGAAAACTTCAGATCTTTTTTGTTGGAAAGCTGTAGGGAAGTGAATCTTGTTAACTAGCACAGAATCCACTTACAGCTTACAGTCTTGCAGTAAAGTGTGTGGTTACACTGAAACGTTACATCTGTTGCACATTTTAGATTATAACTCCCTATCACAAACTGTAGGTTGTTAGTTATTTTTGTGAATTAGCCTATTTTCAAAAAACAGCTGCCCACACATCACTCGTTCTCGGAGGGTTAACCTTTGTGATGTCAGGAATTTTAAAGATTTTTTTCTTCTCACTTGGCCATCTGACATTGATTCAGTAATGCCCCAGGTGATCTTTGGTCACATTATAGAGAAACTGACTCTTCCATCTGGAATACCAGAGACTGTGGAGGAACTGAAATTGGCCATCAAACAGACATGAAATATCACTGATGACTTCAGCTTGCAGTATTTAGATGCGGATTTTGGGGACTTTTTACTCCCAACTCCACTACTCAAATTAAGGAAAAATTCAGTTGACTTATTTGCATTAACCTAATTCAAGTACCGTAATGCCTTGATATGATGCTGTTATCAAGTAGATTAATACAGATGTGTGACAATTTTTAGGGTTTTAAAACTTTAACTCGAAATTTTCCTTTGATTTGTCATCCACCCCTACAGTGACATGGATATAAAAAAAATAATGGATGGACAGTTTTATACTATGACACTGATTACAATTTCATGTTGCAGGACACTGAGAATTTGGAGGAACTTGAACTTGTAATGGCAATAACTGCAATCACAAAGGCCAGTACTTCTACAAGTGACAGCTCAAAGGTGATTGGCATTGTTATTGTGGGCGTGGAAGTCATCACAGGACTTCAAGGTATTGCCCAGGGCTTGCTCTGTCTTTCTTGGCTTGTCCTACGCACTGAATCTGGATTATCCCAGGCAGCTGAAGTATACCTTTAAGGTGTTTCAAAAACTTTTCCTGGAACTGGATGCTTCAAAGCTGTCAAAGAAAGCCCGATCCCTCAAGAGAAAACTTCTGGCTTGAAATGAGACTGGTTACAGCTTTTACAGAGCTTGAAAATTGCACATTCAAGGAAATTTCTATTGCTGAGTGTTCAAAGTTGTGTTCAAATGTTTCTTACTATGTACGAATTGCACTTTAATATGTTTTATGTTGTGGCACATATACTGCTGATTTTTCTTTAAAAGGTCAACATTCAAAGTTCATGCAGTAACTTTACTGTCACACCCACTTGTACTTGTAAAGTTTGAACAATTAAAAGTGTTTTATCAAACATTCAGTGTCATTGCATATTTTGTAGTATTTTGACTTCTATTTATTCTGTACTTTATGGGACATAAACTCTAATCTTACCCTGAAATGCAGGCCATGATACAAACACATAAAGTTGTTAAGAAATGCAATGGTTATTCCTAAGAAAAATATTTAGATTTAAATATGTAAATTAAACACAATAAATTAAAATGAATGCACCGATTAATGTAGATAATTATTACTCAATTATATATCATTGATATGTAGAATTTAATTATTTTTTATTTGTACTATACACATTTAAAGGTTTCTGTCTTTTATATCAACTCAATATTTATGTTTAGGTTTTAATTAATTCCTTTTTGTTTGCTATTTGAATCAACTCATATTAAATGGACAAATAGAAAAGGTTTCATTTAATTTAAATTTACTCAAAACCAAGCAAAGTTATATTTAATTAATAGTATTGCGTGTAACCTGTTGCCTCAATTTTATTGAGCAGATATGGTGTATCTTTTCTTACAGTGTGTTTGGATTTCATTTTTTTCACTTTTGGTCTGTGTTTAACTACTTAATGCAAAGGCATCGCTCCAAAGTCCTGCATCTTTATAGTGTGACTTTACAGAGTACAGTAAGGGATAGTATTAAAGACTTACAGCACTGCTGGGGTTGATGTGAGGCCTCTCCATGGCAATGGTGATGCAGTTGAGGAAGATAATGACCAGCACAACATGGTCAAACATCTTGTGGGTGATGATCATATTACACAAGGTCCGAAACCTGGCCAAAAAGAAACAGAAACATGAAACTTATTACATGCAGTGAGCAAATGAAGCAGGCAAGTATACCAACAGGTGTCTGTTTTGGTATGATTTAAAAAAAAAACAAAAACAAAAACAATCCTCAGATCCCCGCTTTATGCATAAGCACAGTTGTCATAGTCCTTGGCAAGCCCCACACATTCCCTTGTCACCACATGAACAGACCATGTTCTTACACAACCCTCTGTTACATTGAACCTGCAGATACCTAAGCACAAGACTGGATGACAAAATTCCTACAAAACCATCCTACTCCTCTGCTCAGTAAAATCTTCTCCTGCAATAACCATGAGTAGTTGCTGTAACAGAAGTGAAAAGCAGGCTATGGTGAACTTGCCTCCATGTGCATGCCACTGAACTCTGACCCCATTATACTGCTGTTTCTTGATATGACTGTAAGTACAAGCAACCATTTTTCAGCTGCCAGAGAGGGGAAACCCGTCAGTCAAGTTTTTATAAAGCTCTGACAATACCAAACTACAGCAAGCTTATCCTACTAAACTTTTTCACATTATATAATCTAGCCAGCACTGGAGATTTTTCTAACTGGATCAATTTCATGGATGGGCTATTTGAGCAGACACCTTGGTGAGCTGGTCCAGGTGCTGCTGATGGAAGTCGGCAATGAGGTGAGGGTCTAGGATGAAACTGGCAGGAACCCATGATCTCTCTTTTGGATCATAACCCTTCCAGTCGACCAGATACTGGAGGCCCCTTCCATGGCGCCGAGAGAGAATTATACTGTAATGGGCTTGTTTAAGAACCCAAATACAGCACAAACAGCAATTGACAGTTGGTAATGACCTTTATTGATGACCACAACATATAAACAGACGGATGGAGGAAAAGCAGGAACAAAAGGTCTTGGGAAATGTTCAGAGTTCGTGGAAGAGTACAGGGGTCCGTTGTGTAGGGGTATAACCAAGGCAGGGGAGCAGAACAGAGCAATAGATGCTGCCTTGAACTCAGTGGTAGGTAGGAGTAGGTTAAGTATCCTCAGGAGCAGCTCACCAAGCAGTTCCGGGGCAACAGGTTCCAGAGACCCAGAGGCTGAAGACGTGGTCAGTCTGGAAGTGAGTGCTGGAGAGTCTTGCATGAAAAGGCGAATAACAATCTGGTAAAGGAGTGAGTGTGGAGCTGGTGAATATCTGCTGTGCTGATAGTAGTAAATGAAGAGCAGCTGTTTCGCAGGTGAGTACAGTTGCCTTAATGAGGGAGTGTGGCTTAGCAGGCAGAGTGAGTATGCATGTTTACATGACACCTAAAAAAGCCGAATTATAGCGTCAGTCCGACCAAAACTGGACTTTTAAAGTACATGTAAACATGTTAGCTCGGCTGAAATTGAACTGAAAATTGTCGGACTAACACACCTAGATAATGCGATTGAAGGTCGATCTACTGCTGCATGTATACGGACAATCATACTGGAACTGGAGGAGGTGATCTGCGCAAGTGCTTAAGTTTCGCGCCAAGCTATGACCCAGAAGTCGAACAGCATTTAAAACGTAAATGCAAACGTAGGAGGGCACACAAAAACAGCCAGCTAACATGACGAAGTTATGTACAAATTTACAAGGTGGTTGTCCATCGTCATGCCAGTCTACCTCTGAATCACTAACTTGCTAGTTCACTGGTTTCTATCCACCTCTGTTGTGGTCTGTGACGTCATAGGTCAATTGGAAGTGACCCATTACCCACAAGCTGAAAGAGTGCATATCACCACCTATCGTAGTGGAGGCGACATGATTTCAACAAATAAATCGATTTCACTTCTGTGCATGTATACTGGGACAAGGACAGAAGTCCGATGAGATGGCTTGTTCGGTTCGGTTTAACTGTGCATGTAAACGTGCTTACTGCTCTCATTCTCTCCCTACTTTACTCACCCAACCCCTCCCGCATCTCTCTCTCTCTCTCTCTCTCTCTCTCTATCCAATCGGTCGAGGCAGATGGCTGCCCCCCCAAGCCTAGTTTTGCCTGAGGTTTCTGCCTCTCAAAGGAAGTTTTTTCTTGCCAATGTTGCCAAGTGCTTGCTCATGGAGGGATTTGTTGGGTTTCTTTAAAAAATTTTATAAAGAATTTGGTCTAGACCTGCTCTATATGTAAAGTGCCTTGATGTAACTTTGCTATGATTTGGTGCTATATTAACAAATCTGATTTGATTTTGAAAAATACCGAATGGGAGCTGGGTCACAGAACTGTGACAGAGTGCAAGTGTTCGAATGTTTGATATTTACGGTACTTGAGTATAAACAGTAATTTATTATTAAATAAACTTCAAAAGTACTTATAATAAACGTATTCATTGATTCATTCATCTTCAACAGCTTATCTGTTTCCGAGTCGCAGGGGTGCTGGAGCCAATCCGAGCTCAAACTGGGCGAGGGTGGGGTACACCCTGGACAGGTCGCCAGTCCATCACACACAGACAACACACAGAGACAGACAGAAACAAACAACCACTCACACCCATACTCAGACCTACGAGCAATTTAGAGTCACCAATTAACCCAAACATGTATGTCTTTGGATGATTGGAGGAACCCAGAGTACCCAGAGGAAATCTACACAGGCATGGGGAGAGCATGCACACTCCGCACAGAAAGGCCCCAGGCCCTGGAACCAAACCTGCGGCCTTCTTTTTGTGGGGCAAAAGCGCTAACCAAGTAAAAGTATATTCTAAGTAAATCCTGTCAATAAAAAATATGTTTTAAAAATATTTATTTTTATTTTTTATGCTTTATTGGCAATTTTCATATTTTCATACAACCAATAAAGATGAAAAAAAAATTGCCAAAAAACAAAAGGATACCATTTCTTTTGGGCTCTGTGCTACTGAGTATGGGGAACTGAACAGTGGCGCACTGCTGAGTGGGACTTTGTTTGCCCTCAGTCCACAAACACAAACTGATTCACTCACACATGTATATAGCAGTTAGTTATCTAAATTTCGCCGAAACACTTTTTGTGTTTGTTGTTTTTGCTGTGGGCAGCACAGTGGCGTAGTGGTTAGCGCTGTTGTCCCACAATAACAAGGTCGCTTGTTCGGTTCCCAGGCCTGGGGGTGTTATGTTGCTGTTTGATGTTTGGACAGCTCAATGTAGCCTTATTTACATGGACCATCTTGTCCCCAAGATCTCACGCAGTCACCAAGAGTTGTTAGAGATTTACTGTGTTCATTTTATTTGAACATTGGGTCTGCAGAACTCTTGGCCATAGCACCAGGGTGAATGGACTCTAACTACGCTGATATAATGACATGCAGTAGGCCAGCTCACAGAGTTAGCATCTAATGCAGCGTGCTGAAAGCGAGTGGCTCCACCGCTTCAGAAGTTACTAAAGGGTTGCAATTTCTGCGTAATCATGTTCCTCTTTTCCGTCTTCCTACTATTGCTCCCCCATTTTTACTTTTGCACAAATTAACTACCTGTCCGCACCTAAACACACACACACACACACACACACACACTAGTTGGTTCTGGGGTGCCACATACCACGTGAACCAGGTCTCAATTCCGCATACTGTGCCCTCCCCTCTGGAAGGGGTATTTGCCATCTTAGTGTCAGGCATGTTGACTATAACCTTTTTAGCCCACCATTTTGCACTCTACACTCCAACACACACAAATACACACACACAAACACACACACACACACACACACGCACACACACACACACACGCATTCATACAGACACACCTACCATCGCACATTGACACACACACACACCTACATCCCCCTTCTTAGCTCCTTCCCAACCATAGCTTGTATGTCCCAATACTTGTTTTTTCTAAAAGTGATTTTGCTGTTTGTTCTACAAGGAATATTCATTATCCATCAATGTACTTGAGAAATAAATTGTGATATTCAAAGTGGTTGGCTTGTGTCATTATTGTGGATGAGCTTGTATCAATTGCTAGTTGACTGGGGTCAGTGCTTGAAATCACACCTTCCCCCTTTTATTATTGGGCAACTTGTTGGCCTCATCATTAGTCAAACCGCAGCCCCGTTATTGAGACTGTAGATACCAGATTGGGCAGCACAAAGGCATGGTGGTTAGCGCTGTTGCCTCACAACAAGAAAGTTGGGGGGTCGGTTCCCGGCCCTGGGACCTTTCTGTGTGGAGTTTGCATGTGCTTGCGTGGATTTCCTCTGAATACTTCGGTTTCCTCCCATCGTCCAAAGACATGCATGTTTAGATTAACTGGTGACTCTAAATTGCCCGTAGGTATCTGTGTGAGTGGTTGTTCATCTTTGTCTGTCTCTGTATGTTGGCCCTGCGATGGACTGGCGATCTGTCCAGGTTGTGCCCCAGCCTCGCCCAATGTGAGCTAGGACTGGCTCCAGCACCCCCTGCAACACGAAAAAGGATAAGTGGTAGAAGAAGGATGAATGAATGATATCAAATTGGCTTCAGTCCCTGGATCCAGGGTGGTGCCCTAGCATAAATTTGTATTAAAACCATTTTGTTTGAGCAATCTCATCCAACCTCGGATTGCTCATTCTACCTCTCCCTTTGTGAGCACAACATTGTGTTGTGAGGTTGTATGTTTGTGTATGAGAAGTGCTGTCAGGTATGACAGTAATCAGTGGGTCAGAGAAACCACATAATCGGACAGTTTATCCAGCATATATATATATATATATGCAGGTATATGCAGCACGGTAATATACAGAAAATCATTAATTCCCCCTGTTATCAGAATTTACAATTCCTTTACTATTAGAAGATGAGCTAAGAAACAGCAGAATTTCCCTCAAAGGATTAATAAAATAAATAAATGTATTCTAATGTAGGGGATTGTTTTCAAGGTTTATTTTTTACTTGTTTTTTACAAGGTTTATATTGGTGTTTAAAATATATTTTTGTTGTACTACTCCGACAGACAAACACACACACTGTTTACTGTTGTGTCATGTTTCTAATAGCAAAGAAAAGAAACTAGATACTCGGCACTGCATCCAGTGTCTTTTCATGAAGACAACACAACTCAGAGTGGGATGGAAGAAGTCCATGCGGCACCGCAAGCACATCAGTTACACATAAAGGCAAAGTCAGTCACTCCTTCAGGGTATATGCAGGAGTCCTGAAGTTAATTTCAATACCTTTCTAAAACCTTATAAAGACCTTTCAAAATATTTTAAGACCTCATCACCTCTTCAAACTGTAATCAGCAACACATCTTTAACTTACTAAACAGTTGTAGTTTGCAATTAAAACTATAGAGTACAACCAACAACAGAACTCAGATCAACTGGATTAGAACAAAGCTCAAAAGAACAAATTAAACCAAAGGCAAGGTGTATTAAAATACATCTTAGGCCACAGCAAGTGACAATCTGCCTCTCACGTATTCACAAGGAAAACTTGGTGACTAATATAAATACAGATCAGTATTCATGACATGTGCCTCAGTTTTGTGCATGTGCTGATCTGGCAGTCCAAGCTTGCTGCGCATCGGTTTTTTTGTTGTTGTTTTTTTTGTCAGGGGTTTCGAGAGCATGTTGCACATAAAGTGATTAAATAATGGGATGCAGCTGGCCTCTGACCAGACCACCCTGAGTCACTACAGTGGCTTTTTTTTCCCTTCGTCATTTTTTTAATGGTTTTGGGAAATGTAATGAAGTATAACAATGTGTTTTATTTATGAAATGTAGTGAAACAAATGTGAAAGTCACCAGAAATAAAATACCTCAAGTAACGTTCCCTCCTCAACTATCAAAACTTTGTTTGTAGGGTATAGACTATAATGGAGGAAGGAATGCCAGTGCTTTGTCAAATAAGTGTTACTCTCATAGTACACTCCTGGTTTTCCCCTCACCCACCCCACTCTACCTGCCTGCCTACCTCTCCTAATCAAGATCATCAGACCCCCTCTCCAGAGGGTACTGCCACATTCAGAACTTGGACTGTGGTCACTGATTAGGCATCCCGATTATTGTCTGGACTCTTGAACATACTTAGTAAAGTTCTGAAGTGTTCTGGTCTGGGTTCATGCTGTTCTTGGGTCTGACCACCACCCTTTAGTAATATAATTTTGGGTGACAATCACTTTTTTTTTTTTTTTTTGACAAATAAGCCATTCAATATGAGCTTTGATGAACCTGATCTTGCAGTTTTACAAAATTCTCTCTAAAAATATGATCTTAAATTTTATAAGCCATTTGACAGTTAAGTTAATTCAATATTACACATGAAATTTAATATATTGTACCCTCCTTTACAGTGTTTGAATTTGGAATTAAGTGTAAAACCGCAGAAAATTAAGTGGTTTCACTCACACACTCATCTACTACCGCTTATCTGTATCCGGGTTGCAGGGGTTGCTGGAACCAATCCCAGCTCACATTGTGCAAGGGTGGGCCAGTCCATTTCATCCCTGTCAAATCAAATTTCCTTGATGCAGTTATAGTCTTGCAGCTAAATATTTTATTATTTCAGTGCATGTATGTGACTATCACCAGCCCTCCCTGGAAGCTAGTTTGTTGATCTTTATTCAGTGGAATGACCTTTGCGTTGCAGGGAGGGCACCTCAGTGAATATAGGGGGGAATATAGGACTGAGAAGATGTGGAAAGATGGATAGGGGAAGGGAAGCAGGTGGTGCTGAACTGGTGGAGTGAAGGATCTTGTGCTTTTCGCGCCACATCACTCAGGACTAAGAGAGTCCAGAGGGTTTCTGTGTAGATCTCTGGAGATATGGGAGTCCAGGTATGAGAAGGTGTCCAAAATTGGAGCCGAGTCAAAGACAGGGTACATAGTGATGGAATGAAAGAACAGCTCAGCCCATTTTACGCAGGATTCATCAATTCTTCATGATGTGACCCAACAGGAGCTGGCAAGTGACACCAAACATGCATGTGGGCATTCTCTAAATATAAGTGAGACCATCACCAGGGCTCAGAGTTGGGTCCGGGGCCCTGGCTCCCCATGCCCACCCCTCTGTGTGCAGGAGCGCATGAGATACCAAGCCCAGAGAGCCACGGGGCATGCCACAGTCCCCACTGTGCCAGGCGGGCAACGGCAAGCACCACCGGACCGCCCAAGAAAGCGCATGCCAGAGCAGGGCAGGAGGCCACCAGGAAGCCGGCATGGACCAAGCACCACGCAGCGCCAGGAGACAGAGTCCAGCCACAAGGACACAGAAGAGCCCAGGGATCCAACAGGCCCCCGAGCCACGCCATGACAAATGACAAGTGAAAGTGTCCCTTTTCCTATGCTTATTCAATTCCCGTCGAGGAAGCATTGACCTGCCCCATGACCCTGTGACCCTGGATGTGGTGTGATGCATTAAGATTGGGGGAAAGGAGAGGAGGGTGGGGGGAGGTCAGAGGACTGCAACACACATCTGTCCTGCAGCCTGCCCCAATGGAGTGCCCCCTGAACCCACCCTGGTGGGTGCATTAAAATCTTGTGTAGGGTGTATGTGGTGTACCTAACTGTGGCTGTGAGAAGTAACGTAGTGGAAAGTGTGTGTGGTGGGTGAAACGTGATGTACTTGCAATTTAGGAGGCAGGCAAGTGAGGGCCTGGACTCCAGCCTGGCCCAGGGGACACACAGGTGGGACGGGGGGGTCACATGGAATCCGGAAGTCCCCCAACCAGACCCCGCCCCTCAGCGCAGCACAGCAACAGGGGCAAAAAAGCCACCAAAAAACAACACCAGCCAGCCGTCGAAGGGCACCGCCAGCCTCATCCCACCCCCCAGGAGGGCAGCCCCCCCCCCCTCCAGGATGCATGAAGACTCCGTCCACCGCAAGCCCCCCTGGCCCCAGCATGCCGGAGGGAGCGGGGCGAAGGGAGGCGGGAGCAGTGGAGGAGATGAGAGGAAAGGCCGGTGTAATGGTAATTTCAGTTCCTTACATTTGATATACTTGGGATACCCCAATTCCCTTTTCCTCACCAGGATGTCAGATCCTTTGGGGTTTTTAATTGTGATATTTAGACCTTTTAACACCAACATACAAAACCCTGCAGGATACCTCCAGAGTGGACCACACCCCAGGGAGTCGGCAACAACACCTACAGCAGACCAGAGGATGTGAAAACACACCTTTGGGTTGGGGGGCGTTCCTCAAGTATAAATGTTTAGCTCTCCCCATGTTTGGGGTCTTTCTTAATTTTTTTAACGGTCGTGTGATGATCGACCTTTTCTTTGCAAAGAAAATAAAAACTTGTCGGCTGGCAGAAGTCTCTATTTCATTCTTCACCAGCAGCAGAGAATTTCTACAACACCGGAGAGCCTGCAGGCCCACACAGCCGAGGCCATCGACACCCCCAGACCCCATGACAGCGAGCAGGCCCCGGAGCCACAGGAAACCCCAGAAAGGGCGTCAGAGCACACCCCCACGTGGGGGGGAGGGAGGTCTGCTGGGTAGACCCTCCAGAGCCAGAGATTAACCCAAGGTGAGAAGGAGAGGAACCCCCCTAACGCATGCTCAAAGTGAGAAACTCAATAGGTTTTTTCGGGTAGCAGATATTTTCTCCAATGATTATGTATTCTGCAAGAAGGTTCAACCACTGGGAGATGTTAAGAGACTGTTTATTTTTCAAGTTAACTAAGATTCTTTTCTTGGCCATTGCTATGAGTACAGATTGGAATAGAGGGTTAGGCAAATTGGTTATCAGGTCACCAATAAGGCAAAAGTTAGGGGTTAATGGGATTGTGCAATCCAAAATGGAGGAGAGTTTCTTTATTACAATAGACCAAAAGTGCTGCACAGGAGAAGAGTCAGAGAACAGAACCATATATCGGAGTGAGAGAAACCTATTCTGTGCATCTTATATTGAGTTGTGTGTGATCTGTACTTTGACTTCTGAACCCAGATCTGCCACAATACATTCAAAATAAAGAAAAAAAACAAACTCGAATTTACATCTTATCCAGTTCAAAGTCAATGGACAGGGACAGATCTGCTTCCCATTTCGATATTGGTAGTTGCATAGAATGAGTGCTTGAGAGGAACTTATATATTTTACAAAAGGTTTTTCTTTGTTTTTGGGAGAAAGTTTTGTGATGTTAATGACAAATTCTGGGGGCTGTATGGTATTCTTGGAGAAAGTTTCCATTTCCTATTGAAAAAGTCACAAATAAATCTCTGTTTCAGAAGAAGGTTTTCCTGGAAGAGGTGATGGACTTGGGTGATTCCTTTCTGCTTCCAAGTGCTAAGATGAAGAGGGACTTTGTTACTTACAAAGTCTGGCTTGTGCCAGATCGGGGAGAATATACAGGGTTCCAGTAGGTAACCTGTGGTCTCTCAACTTTTCCACCAAGTAGAGAGGGTAGAAGCAATCATGGTGTTTTTGAAGCAGTTATGACGCTTGAGGGTCATGGTAATGAAAGGAAAGTCAGAGATACTGTTGTGATCTGCTTCTCCAAATCTGCTTTTGGATTTATCCATTTAGTGATATATTGCAGCTGATTTGCCAAGTAGTAATTCATTAAAATTTGGTGCATCCAATCCTCCTTCTGATTTATTTTTTTGAAGGGTAGCAAGGCTAATTCTTGTCTTTTTGTCCTTTGAGTAGAATTTTATAATAGTGGAATCTAACTTCTGGAACCACTTTGCTGTGGGTTTGAATAGGATCATGGAGAATAAATATTTGATTTGTGGTCAAATTTTCATTTTAACCGTAGCTATGTGCCCCATAAGAGAGATAGGAAGATTTTTACAGCACCCCAGGTCATCACAGATTTTGTCCAGGAGTGGATCAAAGTTCAAGTGGACTAGCTCTGATAGTTTAGGCGAGATATTTATACCCAAGTATTTGATATTGCCTGTGGAAAAGGAAAGTTGGAGATTTTGGTCTGCAGGATCCAATGCATTCTCCGTTACTGGTAATATTGTTGATTTGGACCAGTTAATCGAGTAGTCAGAGAGGGCTGAGAAATTTGAGATGCATGTACTTGTATTTCCTTTTCATTTCAGCAATATTTATTTTTTGTGTTCACATTAAAGACACATGTGGGTAGCATAACGAATTTCAGGCCTACATTGCACATAACTGAAAAAATTTCTCTATAATAACAAAATCCAAAGTGCCACTTTTTGAAAAAAAGCGCAAACACATTTTTGAGTAGTCCCCTTCCTCTTCATATTTTCTTCTTTCCTTTTCGTTCCTAACATGGTTAACATGTCATACATTTTAAACAGCAACAGGAACTGAGGCATACTTTTCAAGCAGTATATCAAATGTGCAATTGGAAGATACATTTCAAATAACACAGGACTGAAAAATTTAAGTAGCTTAAAACAATGGACTTCTTTAAGAAAAAATGTCCCCCTTCCCTTTAACCTCAATTTTCTTTTATATTCTTTTGTAACATTACTTTTTTTTGTCAGTGGGAGAAATGAGCATGTGACTGCTCTGTCAGCAGCTTGAATTTTGGCTTTAATGTTGTTAGCCATTCTCATGCACATATGTAGATGTTCACTGGTGAACCTAGAACGGTGCTTGTTTTATTCTAATATTCATGACAGAGAATGCTAACGCAGTTGTAAGTCGATCAAAACATGGTCAATGTGTACAGAGCTACCTTGGTAAGATAAGGGTAAGCTTACCGTATATGGCGTATAAAAAAAGGGACTGCTATAATAACTAGTCTAGTTGCACCCGCGATCTTACCGCGCGTTGATTAAACAGCGCTCTTGAGAGTTAATACACGTTTTGGGGTATCACCGGTCTCGACAGAAACATTACTTGGTCAGGACCCAGACCGTGGTCCGCCATTTGGTGATATACGTTCTACAGAGTCCCTTGAGAACTGTCATATCAATGAATCCGGTCATTCTGCGGCTAATAGATTGTTAAAAAAAAAAAAAAGTTCAGTTCAAGAACAAAAATTAAGGGAATGTTTGTGACATAAAGCCACCAAATCAAAATATTTAAGTCTGTGTCAGCTATTTGGTTTTACCTTTGATTTTTACGGTTTGCTTTAATAAAACAAAGATCTTCATACCTGAGATACAGAACAGCTGCACATCGTGTTCAGACAACTCAAAAAGTGATATGAAAATGTTTTTTTCACAAAGATTAAAACCATAAACTACAACGATGAATATTTTTATATTTTTAAAGCTGGCAGTGACTACAGTCACGTCCTCCAAACAGAGCGTAAAGATGCACCGATCAAAACCTCGGTAGGGAAGGAGGAGTTAAGTAAAAGAAATCGAGGAGGGTGGGAAACAATATATTCAGCACATGGCTGAGATAACACACAGTGCTCTGTAAGAAACACCTTTCTTTTTCTCCAGCTTACTCACCAGTAACAAGGCAGAAATTTGCAGATAAAAGAGACTCGAGATGGGAGGAAGCAAGGAAAAATGCTGTGCTATCATTGCAGGGGAAACCACTTTGCCATTACTGTCAACATTATGCAGTGTCAGTTAGGGCTGGGCGGTATACCGGTTCGTACCGAAAACGGGTTTTTATATTTGTTATGATATGAATTTTCATATACCGGCAACACCGGTTTAAATAGCCTAAACATGTCCGGAACGCAGCGCGCTGGTAAATTGTTTCACAGGGGACCCTTTTCATTGCTGCGCCGCTAAACACGCATTGAATAGAGCGGAAATAATAGTGGAGTTGCTGAGCATGGTGGACATGGATAGAGGAAGCTCTGAGCAGGCGGTATGGCGACACATAAGTGCCAAAAAGCACTGGTGCAATAAAACATACATTTGGGCGTATTATATTATTTCACACGCGTAGATATTAACTGCGAGTGAGGAGGAATATGTGACCAGTGTGCCACATATGGTTCCCTCCCCCACTGTGCCAAACGTTTCGAGCGAGAGAGCAGAAATCAACTTCAAGAGAGTGGGGTGATTTTTGAGTGGTTGTTTGGTGTGCTGGTCACATATTCCACCTCGCTCGGGGAGCAGTTTCCTCTGAGTGCGCACTCGCAGTTAATATCTACGCGTGTGAAATAATATAATACACCCAAATGTATGTCTTATCGTATGTGCATAAATATGCATAAATATGCAGTAAATCTTCTTTTAATCAGTGGAAAATGTGGTAGTGCACATTGTAATAGAACGGAAAAAGTTGAGCACGTACTAATGCACTGTGTCGGATATCAGGATGAAAGAATTAGGTTACAACAAAGAGCAAACGGGGTTGGGATTTGGAAGGGAATACTAGGAACTAGTGGTGATAGGGTGAAGGAAATTCAGAGAGAGGTATTAAAATTCTTTGTAAACACCAGATTGTTTATCAGAATTTAGTAGGTGAATGAACTCCTTTTTTGTGTGTTATTGTGAACAGGATCCTGTTCTACATACTCCAGTACGGTAGGTGGTGGTATGCAACTATAAGCTGGTATTGCAATCCGCCAATAAATGCAAAGAAGAAGAAGAAGGAAATTTGGTCAACACTGAATCACGCATGAAAAAAAATACTGTGAAACCGGAGTAATTCTGAAAAATACCATGATATAGAATTTTGGTCATACCGCCCAGCTCTAGTGTCAGTCATATGTAGCATTAAGAATCTTTTCTTGTCAGGAAGATGACTCTGTCTTATAACTAAAAACTTTAATTTAAAAACTGCTGAAGGGCTGCTTACTTTGAATATTTAATTACATTTTTAAAATACAGTGCATCATTTAGCTGAACTACAAGAAAGAGAAACATCAAACTTCCCATACTGTTGTGCACCCAACACCCATTCCATGAATATGTAAAAATGTTCATATTGTATATAGAAAACCGCAAAGGAAAGATGCAATGAGATCAGTGGAGGGGTAAATACTACCTGGACTCTGGAGGGAAGAGGTAGAGTGACCAAGTGTTTCTCTGTCGACACCATTCTGGCTGTTTCTTCTCCAGCCAGTGGAACAATCTGGCAAATCGACCCTGCAGGGAGTGGCAAGACATTTATGTCACAATATATTTAAAATAGAAAAACAAATTTTTTATTCATTCATTCCTTCATCTTCTACTGCTTATCCGTTTCTGAGTCACAGGGAGTGCTGGAGCCAATCCCAGTTTACATTGGGCGAGGGCAGGGTACACCTTGGACAGGTCGCCAGTCCATCACAGAACCAACATACAGATACAGACAGAGACGAACAAACACTCACACTCAGACCTACGGACAATTTGGAGTCACCAATCAACCTAAACATACATGTGTTTGGACAGTGGGAGGAAACTCACGCAAGCATGGGGAGACCATGCAAACTCGAACCGAACCCGCGACTTTCTTGTTGTGGGGAAACAGTGCGAGCCACTATGCTGCCATGCTGCCCTTTTTTTTAATAGTTTATTTTTATGTGACAGCTGTTTTGTGATTAATGGTTAATTAAGGTGTTATTTTTCTGTCTTATTCCTTAGCACACAGTTGGAATTTTGTAGCACAGAAAAATAAATTTTTAAAACACACTAATTACATTTTCCTCAGGTCAAGTTATTCTCAGCTCAAGAACATTTTGTAAACAAAAATCTATTCTTTGCTTGTTTCATGTATTTCCCTGTTCCTCATAGTTTTTTATCCACAGTCACACAATGCTGGTATCTCACTCAGTTTCTCACTTGTTCCCTCAGAGATCTCTACTTTGCACAGCGCTATAATGTGCCACAACACCAGCCAATCACAGCTCTGGAGAAAAATATTCTTTATTGGCTGTTCTGTCACCAACCAAATCACCAGTGCAATTATCAACCCTGTTGCAGAAACACTGTAAAATGGTAATTAAGGTACAATTTGATCTTTGATTAAATCAAAGAATAATATATAACAATTTATTTTTGATGAGTATCTAAGAATTGATTCATGTCACTGAAATACCTATTTTCCTTAGTGTGTTGTGGTGCTGTCGCATTTTTATGACTCCACATCAAGTCATTGGCTAATACTTTGAATTTGTTTAATTCAGTGTAGAAAGTTCAACATCACCATGGTGCACTGAAGCATCATTTAAGTAGCCTACTTTGTTTCACTACAGTTAGATATTTTCTTCAGTCTGCCTTTATGAAATCCCAGTCGCCACTCTATACATTATTCTTTTTTACCAATTACAACAAAGTCAGTTTGTTAGGGTGCTAATGCTAACCAAAAACAATAACTTTATTACATCCCACTGCCACGATAGTTTAAGTTTGCAAACCTAACGGTAAAAAAAAATAACGCCATAGTGGGTTTATAGCCACATTCTCTATGGTTGGCCAGTTGGTAGCCATATCCTGACTGATTCCTGTACTCTGATCTATAGCTTTATTCTGGTTGGTTTATTAGTATCTCTATTCACATTGACTGGTTTATGGTTATGTTCTGAGTAGTTAGTTAGTTTGTTGCTGTATTCTACCTTTATTTGTAGCCATAATGGGATTGGTGGGTGATTTTTGATTGTTTTTGATTGTTAAATGTATTTGTAGTTGATGTAGCTGATTGGTTCTTTGTCACTCAGTTCTTAACAGTTGATATGTAGCTGTTATATGTAGGCAGAATGTGATCAGCTCCTAGATTTCTAGCTTTTCTCAGATTTTTAACGGAATAGTAGGTGAGTTTATTTTTAGTCATACCCTGATTGAGTTGTATATTTCTACAGCTGGCAGTTTGTGTGGATGTGAGGACATGTTTTAATTGTTATTTAGGATGGAACCATTTTGAAAGAATATGAAAGCTTTATTTTACTGAATCACTTGTGCAAACCACTCCCTGGTGAGTCTTCACTCTCTTGCTTGTTCAACTACTGCTGTGCACGCTTTTTTTTGTTGAGCTGGCAAAGACAGGCCAACTTGAATAGTATGTTTATAGGCTGCAACCAATGAGTTGTAGTATAGCTGTAAAATAGGCTGGAAGGACATTTTCATTGAAAAAGACAAAGGTGCAGGTAACACATGAACATTGACTGACCAGATTGGGCTCCTCCTCTGCATTTTCATCTTCAGTGTTGTCTTCTAATGAGAAGTCTGTTGGACTCAGGACTGAAAAAGAGCCTTTTCCATTGCAGTCACTATGCTCTGTGGGTTGTAAATGGCTGAGCGAGGGCCGCCTGGAGCTGTGCATATTGACTGAGTGGTGCAAGTAGGGTACCTACACAGGGAAAAAGGAAAAATAAAATAGATAAGTGAAATACAATCTTCTCAAGTCAGCATAATCCATTATCTATACCAGTTATCTGTCAGGTCATAGGGCAGCTGGAGCCAGTCCCAGCAATTGGGTGAGGGTGGGGTGAGGAAAGGTCACTAGTCTGTCACAGGTCCAACATACAGACATAAACAGCCATTCACACTCAGACTCCACTCCTGGCCTATGTGAAATTTAGAGTCACCATTTAACCTAAAGTTGCATGTATTTGGACTGTGACAGAAAGCCACAGAAACCAGAGAGAACCAACATGGGCACAGGGAGTGTATGCAAACTACACACAGAAAGTCCCAGTTTCCAAGTTTGCAGCTAGAACCTGTTTGCTTTAAGGCACTACCCTCCTAAAGTTATTTATACATTTGGTATACTATGGGCAGCACAGCGGCGTAGTGATTGTGCTGTCACCCCACAATAAGAAGGTCCCGGGTTTGGTTCCTGGCCTGGTGTACCCCACCCTCACCCAGAACGTTGGCTGGGATTGGCTCCAGCACCCCCGCGACCCGGAAACGGAAAAGCAGTAGAAGATTGATGGATGGATATTATACTGTGTTATGGTGAAAGACATTTTGTGCCATAAAGAGATTTCCCTTTTTGCCGTATATCCATGCACATGGTTCTGTATGGTAGATGTACAAGTTACAACAATCCTGGAAGAGTAATAAAGAAGAATTAAAAAAAAATAATAATAATTGTAAAACTGATATAAAATTAAAGTTTTAACTTTAAAACCATTAACCATTAACCATTAACTTTAAGTTACTACTGCTATGATAGCTGGGCCTACAGTTTTTGAAGCTGTTGGTATTAATCCAACAATTTAATTTCTGCTCCAAGTCAAGATTCATACTCTCAGTACTCTGAGGATTGGTCAGTTGTAGGCCATAAAATGATGGATGGTGCAAAAGTTCTACCTGCAGCAGAGCATCAGGTGCCAAATCAATTGAGCTCTGCGTCTCAACTGAGTCCATCCTCTGATGTCCAGGATCTCTTTGTGACTGTGACATGGAGTCTGTCCTGGCCTGGGAGTTGTGATCATCCTCCATCAACCCGCCTCCTCCACCCTCCCCTTCTTCTGAGCTGGAGCCACCCTCCCCAGAGAGGAGCGACTGTCGCTCCCCTGACTGCCACTTCTGGCGTTTGAGTGACGGGGCATGAACCAGGCTGTTCCAGCTGGATCGTTGGCTGGTCCAGCTGCTTCCAGAGCTCCATGGGACACAGGGAGAAGTGCTCTGGCCACTGGTCTGGGGCAGGATGGTAAATGGAGGCTACAATAAAAACCACAAGATAAAAAAGCATTTACAAGGGAGTCTGTGTTTTGCTCTTTAATGTGAATAACCAAGCTGAACTGTATTGATTCAGTTTTATGTTAACTTAATTGAATTGAGATTCCCACTGACAGACAGGAGAAGTTGTAGAGATCTAGACCTTTTTTCTCAGGTCTTTATCCCAATAATCAGTTTGTCAAATATAGATGCAGCAGAATTTCGGACTGGCATACCACATCAATCATCAGTCTGTATGTATGAGCTCAAAACCTCTGCAGGAAACATACAGAAAGAGACTCTGTGAATAGCATGAGCTGGGGTAATTTCAGACACTTAACCCCTTACACATGTATTAATATTTGCTTTGTTACATCCCAGTTTATGGGAATTACACTTGAGAACTTCCTCATGTTTTGGTGTATGTGAAAATACTAATAAAAACACTAACCGGGGATTTTTCATAACAGGCTGGGTCTATGGAAACATTGCTGCCACGCCCGGACTCATAGGCCAAGGTAGGGTCACCTCCAATAGGCAACTTAGGTACAGGCATGGGGGTGGGAGCTGTGTGGGTAATTTGAGGTGGAGTCAGACTGGTCTTCAGATCCATGTGACCATTCACAGGAACTACTAGTAAAAGAAAGAGGGAAGAAGAAGATACGGTCACATGGTTGAGGAGTGGGTAAGAGCAAAAGTGGTGAGAGTTTGAGAATATTCTAAATGTATGGTCAAATATAAAGAACAGAGCGTCAAATGAATGAAGGGATTAAAGAGACAAAAGAAAAGAAAGAAGAGTTGAAAAAAAAAACAGTAGCAAGAAAAAATGGATGGAACAAAAGAAGCTCATGGGGGAAAAAAGCTTCAGAGGAAAGTGAAAGCACTAAATTGAATGAAAACTTTGGGATCAGCAAGAAGAAGAGGTGTGCCATGCAGATCCAGTAATGTAGCACATCATACTTTAAAATTTATGCATAATGCCCTTATTGGCCAATTTTTCAGCAAGACGTTCATGGGATGTGTGGTGAAGAATTTTATGTGTGACAGCAACACAAATAAATTACAATTGGAGGGGGATGCATTATTAAATGTGCTGAAAAAAATGTATATTAGGCTGTTCCAGCTATATAATCAGTTCTATACAGAGCAACCAAAGAATATACTGAATATCTGGGAGTTGTAGTCCAGTGTTTCCATTGGGCCTTTCAGTGTGCAGTGCAGTAATCGGAAGGGATGGGAACTGCTGTGTTGCTAATGATTTGATGCTCTGCAGAGCAATAGGCAGCCACATGCTGCCTAATTTGAAATGGTGTGTGCTTGAAACACAGCATGGTGTGTAATTTACAGGTATAGAACAAATTGAGGGAAACAATATGTTACCTGTGCAATCACTGAAGACAAAATCACAGAAGTTTGACTCAATCTTCCTACAGCATCAAACAAATAAACTGTGTGTTGTATGTTATCTAAATGGTGTTTGTGCATGCCTCACCTGCAGAGGCTGATGGATCCTTCTCATTAACATCCTCCATACTTTGTGTGAAGCAATCAATTTCTGAACCTGATTTAGAAGCATCACCCTTGACACAAAAACACAAGAGGAAAACTTCTGTGAAATCTTGTTGGGATTATTTGACAGAAAGGCGTGTTGAACTGCCTGTAAAAGAATACCCCTGCTCAGCTGTATAACTCCTAAAATATCACATCAGACATGGTTTAAATTTGACCTAGAATCAGTCAGAACTGTAGCATCAAACCTTGTCTGCAAGAAGGTAGGTAAGGTTCTGATTTCCTTTATTCACTAGTTCAAATGTCAAAAGGTCTCTCTCTGTTTCCTTTCCTTTTTTCTCTCTCACTGCTTGGTGTATTTATTGTGTTACATAAATATTGTCTCTCATAAATGATTCTCAAAAACTATCTATCTATCTTTAATCACACCAAATCTGTTGTTGGTAGGTAGTTTAATGTGCTGCAATCTAGCACTTATTGGGCAATGCTGAGTTTACAAAGTTTAAACTGAAAAGAAATTTACCTATAATATCTTGATTGTCAAATGTGCATAGGGCAATTTAGTACTGTTTTGGTTGTATTGTTATACTGATACAAGTGTCTGCAGAGGTTATACTGAAAGGAAGAGATGGATCAAGCATTAGCCTGATTTTAGTCTGACAAAGTCCATTTTCTTATCTTATATTTCTTTCTTTCCCCTTTTTCATCTTTCTTATGTCATTCTGCATTGTCTTCATGATCTTTTTCAGTTTTTAATCTACAGTATATAAAATGTTTTCCACTTACCAGACAGATATGAATTTATAATTCAGCTGTCAGAAGATCTTCTAAAAGAAGACCTCATTAGAGTGGATTTAAAAAACTTTCCAGCCCAACTGCAGTTTGAAAAATCTACTTTTATTTTATTTATTTTTTTACAGATTATGTCAACTCAACAGGACAAATTAGGGGACTAGTAAAATATGTTAATAGGATTATATTTCTGACTGCACATATTCAGTATGCTGATGGTGACTATGCTGGGGGAATTTGGTGAAGATTAAGCAAGTATTTTTACTAAACATTAGGCTATTTTTGTTTTAAAGGGGAAAGGAAAGGTGGAGATGATAGCTTTCTAGGGTGCGCCAGACTCAACCGAAATCCCTGGTCCTGAAATGGTCAGTTTGAAAACTTTGAACTTTGAAAACAACTTGAAAACCCAATGGCATATGGTACAACTATCCCATCTCAATTTGGTAATGGTGGTGGGGCCAGGAGATGGGCCAGAGGAGGTCTGCTGTCAGACACCAGCAGCACAGAGGGATCTCAGTTACATCACTTCAGTAAGAGTGCAAATGGGAGAGAGAAGATGTCTCTTTATAGGTGGTGGCGTGGTGTATTGAGAGTGTGGTATGTGTGTCTATCAGAATTGTAACCTACCACTGCTGCGCTATGTATTTGGATTGAACATACAACTTTTATCAAATTATAATGATAACAGAAATGATAATTGTGCTGCAAAACGAAGATGACATCAAAATTATAAAATCTAATGAGGGATTCTGATTTTCAAAGGCAAACTGCCTCCTAACATTAAAAAATTAATTTCTTAAAAAGATGGCAGGGAGCAGCACTAAGAGTCTACAGCCATACTACCTGGTCAGTCTAATTCCTAGGAGGTATAGTGTTGACCATGTTCACCCTGTATTTCAGATCACAATTTTAGCTTATTTTAAATGTAAACTACTTTACAGCTGATGCTGAGAGGCATGTCAATACTTTTGCAGGTGTCAAAAAAATAATTGCATTTTCAGAATACTCTAACAGAAGTTCGAAAAAAATAAATTTTTGACCTGGCACCAGTTGAAAAATTAAAGTACAATCAAATTGAATGTTTGTAGAGATGCAGCCAATAGATGCTGAGACATCTCGGTAGGGAAAAAGGGGTGGCCCGAAATTGTCATCCATTGAAGTACATTACTAGCTGGAAAATAGTAACAGCAAAAATGAAATATCAACATGAAAACTCCAGTGTCAAGCAATTTAAGTATACCAAAAACAAAACTGTATCATAATAATAATTAAATCAAATTAGTGAATTTTGTAATGTTAATTTTCAAATTAAAATTTTCAATTTTATCAAATTATTTCATACTGAATTACAGTCCATGATATAGACAAAATAGATTTATAAGAGGAAACATTAACATTTAGCTAGAGCCACGGTTTTAATTATTATTTACGACACTGTGGTGGCATCAGACATCTTTTATGGAGTGGTCTGCTGGGGGAGCAGCATCTCGACGGCGGACAGAAAGAGACTTGACAAACTGGTCAAGAAGGCCTGCTCTGTCCTGGGATGCCCCCTTGACTCAGTGGGGGTAGTAGGAGAGAGGAGGATGATGGCTAAGCTGTCATCCATGTTGGAGAACGACTCCCACCCCCTGCAGGATGTCTTAACAACACTGGGGAGCTCCTTCAGCGACAGACTGCTTCACCCAAAGTGTGTGAAGGAGCGACATCGCAGGTCCTTCCTTCCTGCAGCCGTCAGACTTCACAACCAGCAGTTGTAGAACCAGCAAACCACACACCCACCAAAACTTTTCAAACTGACTGCACTATTGTAAATACTTTTCTACTTACTTGTTTATATTGTTTATTACTGTACATACTTTTCAATATTACTGTCTATTTATACTGTTTATACTGTAAATTGTTACTGCTGCTGTAATACTGGAAATTTCCCCACTGTGGGACAAATAAAAGAATATCTTATCTTATCTTATCTTATTAGACAAATGTTAAGACTCCAATCAAAATCCTCACTTCAACCATAGGCCCCCAGTGGCCCAATCAACAACACACTCTACAGTGAGGACCATATCCCTGGAAAAGTCAGCAACATTCAACAGTGTAAAATAAGACTTAAAACAATCTATTCTTCAAAGGCCTCATTTAATTGAGTGCACTAGCCCTGTCTTAAAGGTCTGTCATGCAAACAAAATCTATCTCCCTGCTCAAGGTAGACATGATTTTCAGTTGTCAAATACAAAGATATTTTTTCTAGCCAATAACGAAATCTGCCAGATGAATCCAACCTTGAACTCCAAACTGAGATGATTTAAAATGATGAGTTTAATGGCAGGTTTGTATAGATACTAACACCAGAATAAATGTAATTACTCTGTAATCAATTGCATCTCCCAGCCCTTTGTGATATTTTCAGTTTCAGTTACTCAGCTCTTGAATTGATGAGTCATCACTTTAATGCCCATTCAAGCCTTGGAAAAACTCCATAAAGTAATTTGAGTCAAGCCAGCCCTTCAACTAAGCATGGGTTTACTTTGCAACAAACTTCCAAAGTGTAGCTGAGAGAACTTAGAATAAACCATCAAGCATCTGTAGGAATGGGTGAGGAAAACAGGTTGTGAGGAAAGGCAGATATGGCACTGGGGTATGCAATTTTCCATGCAATGGAGATTGGAAAGGCAGAGCTCCAGCGCTGTACATACCCCTGAGTCTACAGGTAGCTGAATTAGGCTCAGCTGCCCATGCAAGTCTTCCCGTTTGGTGACTTCCTATAGTGGAAGGGTTAGGTTTAGGGATCGGTGCAGCCACAGGAGAGGGAGGCGTGGAGAGGAAAAGAGGCACAGAGGTAGGAGGTGGTACCATAACAGTGGAGAAGAGCAGAGGGAAGAAGTTAAAGGAGGTTCAGCATGTTTTAGCATTTGAACCATACACATATTCTGTCCACATAAACTACTGTACAACAGAACATATCTATCTAGATCACAGTGTACAGTACTGCACATGTACTATGGTCACCTCAATTAATCAAAAACATGTCAGAGAAACAGAGTCATATTTTACCGACCAGTTGATCCATTATAAGATTATTGTTCACAAGTGAAAATATATAAGTTTAAAGGCAGCACAGAACAGATTTGCATTGTTCAGTATGGAAGCAATTGACATGTCAAGTGTGTCTAAGTGTGAATGGTGCATGCTAGCCTATTTGTTTATTTATACATGAGAAGTCTGATCAAAATAAAGAAATTTTTTCCATTTCCTCTTTATGAAGACAGTGGCGGTGCACTCTATGCAGCAGATACTGGAGTCTGTCAGACTGTCATGCAAGGAAGTGAGTGGGAGAGATTGGCAATAGGTGAGGACAGGAATAAATGTAGTTTGGAATGGATCACACAGAAGCAATTGTCTTGTCTATTATGAGTTCCCGTCACCTGAGTCATAATTGTAAAGGTTGAATCTGAGTTGCTAGAGGCTTCACTCTCAAGGAGCAGACAGAGATAAATTGTTTTTAATGGTCTTTATTTACCATTTGTGACATAATATCCAGATAAATTGTGACAGACCAACTCTCTCTGCACCCTTTTTCAAGCCATGGGATGCTGGCAAGGTGTCTCTCTGGACGTTTTGTTTTGTTTGCAGTGTTCATTCATTCATTCATCTTCTAGCACTAATCTGTTTTTGGGTCACGGGGGATGCTGGAGCCAATCCCAGCTCACATTGGGCAAGGGCAGGGTATACCCTGGACAGGTCGCCAGTCTATCGCAGGACCAACACATAGAGACAGAAAGAGACGAACAACCACTCACACACTATGGAGAATTTAGAGCCACCAATTAACCTAAACATGCATGTTTTTGGACAGTGAGACGAAACTGGAGTACCCCGAAGAAGCCCACGCAAGCACGTGGAGAACATGCAAATTTCACACGGAAAGGCCCTTGGCTGGGAACCGATCCTGCAACCTCCTTACTGTGGGCTGCTGCTGCCCTTTTTTTGCAGTGTGCACACTCAAAATGTACAGTCCACATATTGATCAATCCTAGACCAAGATTTGGTTATACATCTTTTGAAAGCCTTATCCCCAGTTGTTCCCATTCAAACTGGAAAACTGAAAAACCAGTTCTACTAGTTACAGTATATTTCCCACCTGGGGCCTCATTTATAAAACTGTGCATAGGATCGTTACTAAAAGTGTACTACGCCCAAAAGCCAAAGTTTGCGTATGCCAGAAAATATTCAGATTTATAAAACACTGTATGCGCAGACTTATTGCAAACTTTGCTTTATAAATCACAGACTTGACTACAAGTGTGCGCAGCTGTGTCGGCATCATGTCACGCCCTGTACACGCCCATTTATAACCATAAATGGTCAATGCAAAGCACCTTATGAATATAAAATAAGACTCAGATACAAGTGTTATGTCTTGTTCGAACCGATGGCGGATGCAGGAAGAAAAGGTAAAAAATAAAACTTCTGAGGCGGAAGTGGAGACGCTTGTCGGTGAGGCGGAGGCCCGAAAAACCATCCTGTCTGGAGGTCACAGCACCAGAATCAAAAACCAAAGGAAGCAAAGTGAGTGGCAACAGGTTGCTGCAGCTGTGAACACCGTCGGTGGGACGGAGCGCACAGTGCCAGAAAAAAAAAAAAAAGTGGTCTGATATAAAGGGAGGGAGGGATACCATTCCTCTGTGCCACATAGTGTAACACGCCACACACTCTTGTAATGCGGCACACTTTGGCAGGATGGTAAAGAAACCTGTCCTCCGACGCATCCAAAGTGCGCCGATGGCGTGCTCCACGTGTCAGTTTGTGCTAACCCCCACCGAAAAATATTCTTTAGATTGAAGTGTGTGAACATTACCCTTTTCTTTATGTCTGCTTTGTTATGAAAAGCATCAAGTACAGCTGATGAACTGAGAACGGGAAAGTATATAGTATAATGATTGTTAATGGTTGTTTGCTTTGTTTTCCACACTTAGGATTTCATTGGAATTTGATTATGTGTTCACAGAATCACAAGGAAAATATTATGTTATTTACACGTTAGGCAGATGCTTTATGCGCCGTCCTCTCCTCCTCCTGCGGGAGTGGACAATATGACAGAGAGACAGTGGTGATTAAATATAGAGAAGGGATTTTGATTTAGGATTTTCTGTTAAATTCTAAGGAGATGTTTCCGAAACAATTACTCAGTCCAATGCAAAATAACGCAGTTGAATGAAATAATTCTGATGACATGGCTCCAACGCATGATAAGGGTTGAAATTAAAAGTGTGAAGGGGCAATAATGAACACTTAATTGTTCTTCCCACTCTTCATTTCTTCAATCTGACTTCAGTTCAGCACCGTACCGTCTGTGGCGCCAATTCCCCTTTTCCTCCAAAATGTGCGTACGCATGGGTCAAAGTTTCCGTAGGGGTGTGCACGTTTTCTGTCAAGTCTGTTTTTTATAGATCACAACATTTGCGTAGAAATGACGTACGCAAGTTTTAGGTTCCGTTTTGTGTGTACGCAACGTTTATAAATGAGGCCCCTGGTCCTTACTCAGAGGTTCTATCGGAGTTCTCTGAGTTATTTTCGGAGTTCCTTTCAGAGTAAGTACTTAAGGACAGACAAAATCATTATAGTGGGTGATTTCAGTCTTCATGTAGATGTCAGTGACAGCCTTAGTTCTGCATTTAAGTCATTACTGGACTCAATTGGATTTTCCCAGTGAATGAACTTACTCACTCTTTCAATCACACCCTTGAACTTGTGTTAACATATGGCATTGAAATCGACCAATGAATAATATTTCCCAATAACCCTCTTCTCTCTGACCATTACATAATACATTTGAGTTTACAATAATTGGCTGCACAGCATCTGGGAATAAATTCAACTATAGCAGATTTTTGTCTGAAATTGATTTGGCCAAATTTAAGGGGGATATTCAGTTATCATTTGCTAAATTGCCGTGTTTAAATTCAATAGAGGACTTCTCCGCTACACAGTTTGACGGCCTTGTGAATAGCACTATGGCCTCATTATGTTCAAATCTTGATTCTATTGCTCCTCTGTTTTTCAGAGGAGAGCAAGAGAAAGTAATCAAACAGAGGAGGCTTGCACCTTAGTATAATCCTCAAATTCATGCCTTAAAGCAAACATCACAGAAACTGGAAAGGAAATGGCGGTCCCGTATTATTGATGAATTCTACTTAGTCTTAAAAGAAAGCTTGAAAACATATAAAAAAGATCTTTGCATTGCCAGAAGCTCCTACTATTTGGTGCTGATAGAAAAAAACAAAAACAATCCCAGGTTTCTCTTCAGTACTGTAGCCAGGCTGACAGTGAATCATAGCACAGTGGAGCCATACATTCTTTTAGCTCTTAGCAGCAATGATCTTATGGGCTTTTTCACTAATAAAATAGTAACAATCTGGGACAAAATTCGGAAGCTTTTACTTGCAAATTGGCAGTAGTCCATTACCAAATGTAACAGTTTCTCAATCAACTGTAACGCTTGCTTTGTATTTGAAATCTTTTTCAACTTTAAATCTCTCCGAGCTAGTTTCTATAGTCTCCTCATCCAAACCATCAACTTGTCTTTTAGATACCTACCAGGCTATTTAAGATGTTTTTCCATTAATTATCATGTACATTCTGGATCTGATCAATGTGAGTTTATCTCACTGTGCCACAGCCATTCAGGATTTCAGTTATTAAACCTCTCCTCAAAAAACCTAATTTGGATCCAGATGTTTTGGCTTATAGACCCATATCTAACCTACGTTTTATCTTCAAAATTCTTCCATACTTTACTATTATTCCACACTTTACATTATTCTATACTTTAAATTACATTACATTATTCCATACATTATTCCATACTTGTCCTTTTAGATCTTCGTGCTGCTGTTAACACCATTGACCATAATATTCTACTACAAAGGCTGAAACATGATATTGGGATTAAAGGAGCCGCACTACACTAGTTTAAATCATATTTATCAGAAAGACAATGGCTCTTCCTCATGCACTTAATCATGGAGTTCTACAGGGTTCTGTCATTAGACTTAGGAAATATTATCCAGAAGCAAAGCATCAATTTTGGCAGCGCAGCGGCATAGTGATTAGCGCTGTTGCCCCACAATAAGAAGGTCATGGGTTTGGTTCCTGGGCCTGGGGCCTTTCTGTGCAGAGTTTACATGTTCTCCCCGTGTCTGCGTGGGTTTCCTCCAGGTGCTATGGTTTCCTCCCATTGTCAAAAGACATGCATGTTTGGGTTAATTGGTGACTCTAATTTGTCCGTAGGTCAAAACCTTCCTTTATAACAAAGGTTACAGTTAAAATTTTAAGGTTTAATTACTGTTTTTGTCTTAGTTGTGCTGCTATAGGCCTAAACTCCCTCTCTCTGTCTCCCTGCGTCTCTCTCTCCCCCATGCATGCACATTCACTACATTCATTACATTTCACTAACTTTGTTTCTTCCTGTAGTCTTTGTTATGTACATGCTGTCCTATCCCTTCCTGTCTCCGTCCCACAGGTGCTGGATCATCCCTGCTCCATGTTCCTCCTCAATACCTTGCTGCAATAGCTACCATTAGTTTTTATGACCCATGACTAATTATTTCCCATTGTTATTTCTTCTATTTACTAGTGTATATTTAGTGTTACCAGGATGCAATCACTTTTCTGTACTTTTCTGTTTTCTGTGTTTGTTTGCATTTTCAATCGCATCTTCTCTCCTCTTGCTCTTGTTCTTTCTCCATCCCTCAAAAGAGTCCCCCCCTTCTCCCCTTCACGCTCGCTCTCACTGTCTCTCTCTGTGCCTCTGCCCCCCCCACAACTGGTTGGATTGAGAGGGGGGTGCCCTCCCAAACCAACCAGTCGAGGCAGATGGCTGCCCTCCCTGAGCCTGGTTATGCCCAAGGTTTCTGCCTTTAAAGAAAGTTTTTCCTTGCCATTGTTGCTAAGTGCTTGCTCTTGGAGGGATATGTTGGGTCTCTTTAACAACTCCATAAAGAGTTGGGTCTAGACCTCCTATATGTGTAAATTGCCTTGATGTAACTTTGTTATGATTTGGTGCTATAAAAATAAATTATGATTTGATTTGAATTGGTCATATTCAAATGCTAAACAAAGAATGTAAGCAAAAAAAACAAAAAACAAACAAAAAAAAAATAGCTTACACAGTACTGCAAAACCAAAATATTCAGATATTTAACAACTTTCACAAAAAATCCAAACTCTTAAAATCCCAAAGTCCACAAAACAATCAAACAAACAAACAAAAAAAACAATTACGGCTTTTTTTTAATGTTGTGTTATGTTATGTTAAAATATAGATGGATCAGTATAGTTATGGTCTAGAAAACCTAAACAATTCCCTAAAGATGCAAAGAATACATCTTCTTCAACTTCCAGTTCTTATGCTTGTCTTCTGCTTATCTGTTTCTAGGTTGCGGGGGATGCTGGAGCCAATCCCAGCTCACATTGGGTGAGGTACACATAGAGACAGCAAAGACAACCAACAATTAACACTTACACTCACACTCATGCCTACAGGCAATTTAGAGTAATCAATTAACCTTTATAGGCATGTCTTTGGACTGTGGGCGAAACTGGAATACCTGGGGGAAATCCATGCAAGTACAGGGGTAACATGCAAACTCCACAGAGAAAGGTCCCATGCCCGGGAACTGAACCCACAACCTTTCCGTGAGGCAACAATGCAAACCACTGCCGCCGTGCCCTTCAGTTCTTTTTGTTTAATATTATTTTAAAAGCAGCTGTTGCAATAGGACATCCTGCACATTCAGTGCTTTGACTGACCCTCTTTTAGGTATATGTTTTCACTCATGTTTTGGTGATGATGTGAAATGACCATATTGCCAAAGGTTTCTAATAATACAAAAGATAATTATCCATCCATCCATCTTCTACTGCTTTTCTGTTTCCGGAATCCCAGCCAATGTTCAAGGCGAGGGTGGGGTACATCCTGGACAGGTCGCCAGTCCATCACAGGCAAACCACACACAAAAACAAACCACTCACTTGCATTCAGACCTACAGACAATTTAGAGTCACCAGTTGACCTAGACATGCATGTCTTTGGACAGTGGGAGGAAACTGGAATACCCGGAGGAAACCCACGCAGACATGGGGAGAACATGCAAAGTCCGCATTGAAAGGCCTCAGGCCGGGAACCGAAACGGTGACCTTCTTATTGTGGGACGACAGCGCTAACCACCATGCCGCTGTGCTGGCCAAAAGATAATTATATATTAAAAATCCTGAATGCAAATATTGCATATTAGCACTGAAATATTTTGCATTTATCTACGTTGACCCAAGTAATTTGGGTCAATGCACCCAGCCCTCCATGTAATTCCATTCACTACCGTCATATGCACTTGATATTTGTACCGTAGATAAGTGCAATAGTAGGTGAAGCCCATTCAAATAATCAATTTTTTATGAGGCTGTCAACCTCTCTCTCTTTGCCATTCCTCGTCTTTTTTCCCTCTACTCGCACAAAGAGCCAAAGAACATCAGTAATCTAAGCAGGCGTTTTGTCAACTCTTAAAAAAAGATTAGTTGAGACACGAAGAGAGCTAGGCACCGATTGTAACTTGTGATGTATTCCTTTCTTTCACTTCCTTTATCTGTCTCAAAAAACCCCTGCATACTTCAAATGGGTTGTGAGACAGTGAAGAAGGGCTGTTAGTGCATGTCAGCTTTGTTCAGGCAAACATTTCCTAGCTGCCTTTCTCTGAATAATATCCCTTATAGGGTAGGGTGTGTTAAGAAGGTATCCAGGCATTTAACTGGGATGTCTAGGCTAATGCACAGTCTAGTTGTGCAGATATATTTTTCGTATGATATACTTTTTGGCATGACTGCATTGGCAAGTGAGCAGAACAATAATGAAGATTACTACCGAGATAAAGAAAGTGGGAGGAAAGCAGTCTGACAGTGTTATGAAGAGAAGAGAAAAATGAAAAGCTGCAGCTATAGGGATCTCGTTTCCTCACATAAACTGCTGCAGAGAGTATAGGGAAAGTTGTAGATTTAAGGCATACAGTGTTCATGAATTTGTTGTGTGTTTGCGGTGTGTGTATGCGGGTGGGAACATCCATCCAGGAAATCTAGTAGATCATATATTGAAATAATGTGTATGAAGGCCTGAAAGCCAGTGAAACTATGGTGTAGCATTGGATTAAACTGACTTATATTTTAAGAGGGCTAAACCCCAACGACTGATCCTGAGAATGGTACGTGATTCACATTCTTTTATAAAAAAAAAAAAAATAATAATCTGACAAAACATCTTAATAGTTTAATCTCTGTGTTTTTTGTATTCTTTGTATGCATCACATTTGTACATGTGACCAGCAATACTATACCTCTGCCTGAAAACCCTCAACCAAGATTGCCACTAGCAAGTTGAAGAGGACGTAGTTTCCAAAGGTCATAAGTGCAATGAAGTAGAGGGCAGCCACAGGAGAGGTGGAGGCCATGCCATTATATAGCACCTTGTTCCAGTCCTCCTGTGTAAGGATCTAGATGAGAAAAGAGAAGGAAGTGTATACATTATAAAAAAGCCTAATTGTTTGTGACATTATAGTCTCTTGCCACTTAATAAAAGAAGATTTCCATTCCTGCAAGGTCCAATTTACAGTGATGGTGGTATGCTGTGATTGGCTGACTTTCCATTTTAAAATCTTTTTAACAAAAATTTAGGAGGTTTAAAATTTCTCCAAAATAACAAAAAGTAAGAACAACAGTAATGATGGGAGATGGGGTTCAATGCTTACCTGAAAGACAGTCACTATGGCCCAGAGAAGAGAATCAAAGTTCTTCCTGTCTGGCAGAGTATCTTCGTCCCTTTCAGACCCAAACTTACAACCAAATAGATGCATCCCAAGGATACTGACCCACAAGGGAGGAGCACCAATAAAATAGAAAAGAAAACAGTGAGCACATTTTTAACCAACAAAGTATCAAAAATAACAACCATAAATGGAATGCTCTCAAACAGATATCTTTGACAGCATTCAAACTTTATTGTTTCATAAATACTGTGGCAAAAAATGTTGCTCTTAAACAAATTGGAACTGGAGTATTTCTTTCAGCTTAGGTTCAGCACCATGGAGAGCGTGACATAGTGGATGTATTTATTTATTTTTTTTTTCATTTTTAATAAGCTAACAGATGAAGATCACTCGTTAAGGTTTTGTAAAAATTAAACAAATTTTTAAACTTTGATCCTAACCCTGCTTCCAGTCTTCAGGCTAAACTAGTGCAAAATACTAATACTTTAATTCTAACAGTGTTTTGATGCTTTAAAACTCTTCTTCTACACTAAATACCTATGTTGCTTGGTCTAGAGTACCACTGTAAACTTGGCAAAGAGATAGTTTTTGCACTTTAACATGCTAAAAGAATTGGGATAGAATACTGCAATAGAAAATCCATATTAAAATAGGAGTTTGAAACAAAATAAATTCAATTAAATAAAGTATAAAGGTAAAAATAAAAGTAGAGAGAGAGGGAAATAGCTCACTCTTAACTCAAAGTGATTTAATTCATCTGCGTGGCTCTGTTTTGGAAATATTCGTCAGTAATATCAGTTTAAGTAATGATTAAATCTTATCAACAAAATTATTATCTAAAAGATAAAAAGAAAGGCAGAAATTTAGTATGACCTTCAGTCCATCTGAAACACAGAAAGATGGACTGAAGCTCAGGGAGCAATAAACAGGACTGATAAATTCTAAATGTGTTTGGACTTTGGACTTATCTATTTCACATTTAAAAGAGAAACAAAATGTCATTCTGCTTGCATCACAAATGAAACACACTTCAAAATGACAATAAAGTTTGATTTGATTTGATAAATAATTGTGTTTATTTATTTATTACTTTTAGCTGCTGCAACAAAGTTCAAACAGGTGGAATCTTTTTCACCTTTAAATCTCTCTGAGCTAGTATCTATAGTGTCATCATTTAAACCATCAACTTGTCTTTTAGACTTGATACCTTCTAGGCTATTTAAAGATGTTTTTCCACTAATTAACATGTATATTCCTGATCTGATCGATGTGAATTTATCTCCTTGTTATGTACCACAGCCTTTCAAGACTGCTGTTATTAAACATCTCCTCAAAAGACCTTATCTTGATCAAGATATTTAGGCAAATTTTAGACCCATATCTAACCTCCCTTTCATTTCCAAAATTCTTGAAAAAGCAGTTGCAAGCAATTTATATGCACATCTGCATAGGAATGGCTTCTTTGAAGTGCTTCAGTCAGGTTTTAGAGTACATCATAGTACAGAAACAACACTGGTAAAAGTTAGCAACGATATTCTAATGACTTCAGACAATGGACTGACCTCCATACTGTCAGATTGCATATTGCGGCTTTTGCCACCATTGAGCCTTATACTCTATTACAAAGGCTGAAACATTAAAATGGGATAAAAGGACCTACACTAAGTTGGTTAAAATCATACTTATCAGACAGATATCACTTCGTTCACGTTAACAATGACTCTTCTTCACGCACTTTAGTTAACCATGGAGTTCCACAGGGTTCTGTCCTTGGACTAATCTTTTCATCCATATATATATTTCCCTTAGGCAATATTATCAGGAAGCACACCATCAATTTTCACTGTTACGGATGTGGTGTGGTGCATTAAGACTGGGGTAAACGAGAGAAGGGTGGGGGCAAGTCAGAGGACTGCAGCCTACCCTGACAAAGTGCCCCCTGCAACCGCCTTTAAATCTTATGTTAAAGGTATGTTGTGTACCTAAATGTGCCTGTGAGAAATTATATAGTGCAAAATCTGTGGTGGCTGAAGAGTGGTGTAGGTGCAATTTAGGAGGCAGGCAAGTGAGGGCCTGGTCCCCAGCCAGAGGGCCACTAGTGGAACGGTCCAAGGGGCCGAGAGGCAGGGTGAGGGCCCCAACCCTGGATATATGGAGACTCTGCCCACTGCAAGCCCCCCTGGAACTAGCATGCCAGAGACACAGGACACGGCAACACCAGAAAGGAGGAATGGTCACCTTGAGCCCCCAGCTGATCCAGGGTCACTTATTCATGATGCAAGACAATGCTTTCTCCACAGGGATTAAGGAAGCATAGGAAAGGGGACCTTCTCACTTGCAGTTAGTCATGGCATGACTCGGGGGGCCGGTCCTCCGCGGTTGGGTGGTGCTGGGGGCCCTACGGAGGACAGTTAGGTTGGGTGCTGGGACTCTTTGGACTATGCTTTGTTTCCTAGTGCTGTGTGGTGATGGGTCCTTGGTGGTGGCCTCTGTGGGTCCAACGCTGGCTGGTGTGTGATGAGTCACCACTTCCTTTCTCCCTTCTGAGGGGGGATTGGGGGCTTCTCCCAGTACATGGAGGATTCTTTCTCCTGCAGTATCTTCGGTCTGTGTGCGTCAGGGGCGCAGGTCTGGCACCCTGTGGCACCACAGCCCACCTCCCCTGAAGCCCTTCCCCCCTTTGGATACTTTGCCAGTGTTCACCTATGGGGGCATTGCTGAGGCTCCCAGGTGGGTCTCTTCAGCCAGTGAGGTGCCTCTGGCTCATCTGGTGGGTGGGTGTTGGGGTTCGGGGTGTGAGATGTTAGTGGCGGGTGTGGATGGCTGGGTGGTGGATAGGGGATGTCGGTGGTTCAGTGGTGCTCACCGTTACCGGCATGGAACACTGGGGGCTGCGGTTGCCCTCTGGGTTTGGTGCCTCTTGTTTTCACGCACACAGGGTGGTATGCCTGGGGAGTATGGGCCCCTGACCTGACTCTGGGCCCTGGTAATGGTCACTTATATTTAGGGAATGCCCACCTGCATGTGTGGTTTCACTTGCCAGCTCGAGCTGGGTCACATCATGAAGAACTGATGAATCCTGCCAAAACTGGGCTGAGCTGTTCTTTTATTCCATCACTATGTACCCCATCTCGGCTCCTCTGTTGGGACACCTTCACCTATCTGGACTCACATCTCTCCAGAGATATACACAGAAACCCTCTAGGCTCTCATAACCTTGAGCGAGGTGACAGGAAAAGCACAAAATCCTTCACTGCACTAGTTCCTACCAGCACCACCTGCTTCCCTTCCCCTGTCCATCCTTCTGTATATTGTCCGGCCTTTGTCCCCCCCCTGCTTTCAGTGAAGTGTAGCACTGCCCTCCCTGCCACACAAATGTAATTTCACTCAATAAAGATCAACGAACTAGCTTCCAGCAAGGGCTAGTGATGGTCGCGCACACGCACTGAAATAATAAAATATTTAACTGCAAGACTGTAAGTGCATCAATCTTAAAAAAAGCTGACACACCTTGTGGTGTTAAACTATGAGGACAATTGCAGACAAAAAAACATCACTGTTATGCAGATGATACTTGTCAATGAAGCCAACTGAAACTAATCAGCTAATCAGACTTCAAGCATGTCTTACAGACATAAAGACTTGTATGACCTGCAACCTTTTACGTCTGAACTCAGACAAAACTGAAGTCATTGGACTTGGCCCTAACCACCTTAGAGAAGCATTATCTGATCATGTTACCACTCTGGATGGTATTAGTTTGGCCTCCAGTTCCACTGTTAGGAATCTTGGTGTCATTTTTGATCAGGACTCTGTCTCTCATATAAGTCTTTAGGACAGCCTTCTTTCACCTATGCAATATTTCAAAGATCAAAAACATCCTGTCTCAAGAAGATGCAGAAAAACTGGTCCATGCATTTGTTACCTCTAGACTAGACTGTAATCCATTACTATCAGGATGTCCCAATAATTCTCTGAAAAGCCTGCAGTTGATTCAGAAGGCTGCTGCATGAATATTAACAGTAACTAGAAAAAGAGATCACATTTCTCTGGTGCTAGCTTCTCTTTATTGTTTTTCAGTGTAGTATGTGTTTTGTCCCTCTTGTCCTCTTTCTTCCTGTCCCCGTCCTACAGTTGCTGAATCATCTCTGCTCCATTTTTCTTCCTCAGTACCTGCTGCTGCAACAGTTACTAATGTTTACTAATACTAATGTCTACCAGGTTGCAATTACTGTATGTTTTCTGTATGTTTCGTTTGTATTTTCCATGGCATCCTCTCCTCTCCTGTTCTTGTTATCTCTTCATCCCTATACCGAGTCTCCCCTCTCTTTCATGCTCGCTTTCACTGTGTCTCTCTTTAACTGGCTCTTCTTCTCTCTCTGCCACCCCCTGTCTCTCCCTCTCTCAACCCAACCAGTAGAGGCAGATGGCTGCCCTCCCAGAGCTAGGTTCTCTTGGAGGGATATGTTGGCTATCTTTAACAACTCCATTAAGAGTTTGGTCTACACCTGTTCTATGTGCATAGTGCCTTGATGTAATTTTGTTATGATTTGGCACTATAGAAATAAATTTGATTTGATTTGATTTTAAACTATTCTCAAATTTAAGGGTTTACCAATGAGAATGTAACATGAATTAGCAGATTTTGTAGTGAATTAGGTCCACCTAGCTGAAACAACCAAAGCCTGATAACAGTTCTGTGATGCTACTGAACTGCACTGTGTTACAGGGGACAAAATAACTTAAGTATGGCATTCCATTGGCTTGTTTATGTCTGTATTGATGTCTGCTTTACATGTATTCACCTCCACCTACAGGATTAGAAATTGTGTTTGATGCTGCTGCACCCTCAACAGGTTGCCATATAGACAGAGCAGATTGTTTTTCTTGAGACTGCAAGATCAATTTAAATATATGCTTGATATAGTATAAAATAATGTCTGTCTGCATACCTGAAAATGAAGATAAAAAGCATGAGAAGCATACAGAAGGTGGCCACATTGTCCATTGTCTTCATCAGCACCACCAGCTGCCTCTGCAAGGCTGGCATGAAACGAACCAGCTTCAGCACACGCATCAGCCGGAACGTCCTCAGTACTGACAGACCACCACCCTGTTGACCCACTATCTCCCACACACTGAGAAGACACACACACAGCAAATGGTCACAATACACAGCATCTAAATGCTTGGCCCATACAACTTACATGCCAGTGATGCTAATGCATCACTATGGCAGAGGAAATTGAATTCAAAATAATTTGAACAAGCTAAGTACAGCATTACCAATCAGCACAACCCTGGGTGTTTAATTTGGTATTCACGGTTCAGTAGCAGCTAACCACCTCAGTGCTAGGTGTGAAAGCTAGTCCACTGACGGGCAAAAGCATTCATAGTTCAGAATAGTACAGCTTCAGAAAGCTTGGTGTAGCAGTTAGTAATTCACCAATACCAGCTGCAGTTCAACACTGTCCAATGGGAGAAGCACAGACAGATATATTAGCATAAAAGCATGGATACTCCATATGACTTAAGAAGACAGACATCCTAAAGAAGCATCAAAGATATTCAGTACACTATTAGGATATGAAGTAATAACAACCTTTTTTCAAGAATTTCACAGTAAAACCAGAGTTAATATAGGTTGCATAAAGTGTTTCTGATGGTGAATTTAGATTCTGAAGCCAATCCCAGCTAGCAGTGGGCAAGGGCAAAGTACGCACTCACACTATGCAATTTAGGCGCGAATACAGTCTCACGCTCATACTCATGCCTACTGGCAATTTAGTGTCACCAGTTCATGGATGTGCATGTCTGTGGGAGGAAGCAATTGTGCTGCTCCCCTTTCACAGTAAAACAGTTTTTGGAAATTGAGAAGCCATTTTTGCAGTGGTATGTCATTGGGAATTATTTCAGAATTGCACTACTGGCTAAGTAAAAGCATATTCAGGTTTTCTATTGCCAGCGGCATATCAAAATAGAGACAAAGGAAAAATCTGGGAAAATAATCTGTTTTTAGAATGTCCTGCTCTACAACTCACCTGATGACCACGATGATGCCATCGAAGATATTGTAGGGGTTCTTGATGTAGCCAAAAGGCCCATAGACTAAAATCTTCAACAGCATCTCTAGAGAAAAGAGGCTGGTGAACACAATGTTACTGATCTCCAACGCATTGGTCAACTCTTCAGGCTGGTGACACAGAAAGAGAAAAACAAGTAGAATGTTACTATATTACTTTAGCCTGTATACAGTACAGGGCGGACATGCAACCTGTACTAATGATAAAAACTGAAAATCACCAGACTGAAGAAACAGTAATGACTAAATTATAAACATTAGTCAGAGGTGAACAAATGTGTCAGTGAATTAAGTCAGTAAAAATCAGTCAAAAGTGTCTATTTACACACAACATACAACAAACAAAATATACACACATGACCTTTATCTTGCACCAGGACACACACCACTTACAATGCTGCAGCTGAATGTGTTTGGGATGTCTGCTCGAGGCTTATTATAGAATTAGGCTGCCATTCACATCTACGTCAAACAACTGGTGTGTGTTTGTGTGTGACAGCCTTTATAGTGTGGATGTAGGTGTGCCAGAAAAAAAAGTAAGTGAGTCATTGCACTTCCAAATACAACATCATATGTAAATCAAACTTCATACAGAGCATCTGGAATTATTGGCGACAAAAAAAAAAGAGCTCATGAAAATGATGTTGGGGACTGTGAGACACACCAGACAGGCTTCATCGGGCGACATACACTGACATAGCACTGTGGATGGAAAGTGTTAAGGACCTGATTTGTGTTTGCATGTTCTCTGCTATAAATGTGTAAGTGAATGTGTGCATGTGTGTGTGAATATTTGTTTTATAGTATAAGTATACCTCCGTGTGTGTGTGTGTGTATGTGAAAACCAGGAAGTAACGTAACTTAATGTAAACAGTGTTAGTGCATTAAAATTAGGGATTGTGATAGCCCTGAATTAAGGGATCAGACTATTTGTGTGGGTGTTTGTTACATACATGGATTAACAACGTTGCTCCTTTTGGATGTAGATGTACCGATTTAAATTTCAACATGTGTAAATAATAATAGTTTAGATGAGTATCTACATATACATATTACAAACATATTCATTGTGAACATAAATTTGTAAATAATTAACTATATTAAGGTAAATGTAGTTTTCCATCCTTCCCCTCCTTGTTAAAAAAGAGTAACTACACTTTCCTGGGCAGATCCTGCGAGTGAACCCCATTTCCTGAGAAACAAGCTTTCCTCTGGTTGATACCACCTCTTTGTCTTTGTTTGTTTTCACAGCCAGATGAATCTGTTTGTTTGATCCCATGACTTTATTTGAACAATCACAATTACAGTGTCAACAAAGTCTGTGTGTTCTATCAGATTAAATGCCCTCAACCACAGTTATATAGAAACACACACATGCATTCAAGTGTAACCAAAGTTATTTTAACAAGCATTTGGACTCACACATCCAAAGGCCACACACATAATCTCATGAAACGCACTCTATTTCCACACTCATCAACATGTATGCAAACATGCTCTATACACAAAGCTCTGTGCCTATTCCCACTTTAAAACATGCATGTAGACACGAAAAAACTGCATAAGATGCAGTTGGTATGGCAGAACAAAAATTACCATTTTTATGAAGTGGTACTTGGCCTGCAAACACATGGCCTTGAGAATTTCAGGTCATTATTTTTCCTCATCTGTTTCTACTCTGCTATTGTTCCAGCTTCTAGATTAAACATTCCTTAATCATCATGCAAGAATACTGCAGGGAATGAGAATATGAAAGTCTTGTTCACATGTAGAAAGGCACACAGGAGTACGGAGGAAGAAAAATAAAACCACAATCAAAAACACAGAGGCTAGCATTAGCTTATCAAATGGAATAAATTTCTTCATCGACCAGTGACCACCAAAGGGTGTACACAGCCTGAATGTGTCTAGTCTGCAGGTGTTCCTCACTGTTGCCTCCTTAGGTGGTGGTGTCTTCGATAAAGAGGCTGCAGGCTTATCAAGTGTCAAATAAAGCTTGCTCTGTGAGGAATATTGTAATCTGGTCAGCATCAATGTAATGTCACCTAATCTGATGTGATCTAATCTTAACAGAGTGCTGTGCTCCAGTCTACCCTAGCCTGTCAAAGATGCAGTACCATGTCTAGTATGCGTGTGAGTTTGTGTTTCATTTAATCAAGTGTTTTGCTTACGCTGCCACAAAGGAGGACATTTCAACATAAAATGCCCTAGAGTGATGCACTACATAATATGTGGTTGCTTGGTCCTGGTTTAATAACAATGAGGATGATTTGTCTCAGTTGAATGAATGATTTGAAAGTCAGCATCAAAATTTCAAACTAATTTATATTTACATGGCAAAACACTAAAGTAAATACAGTAAAGTGGCAGTAAATATATGCGCTAAAACTGTTCCAGAGTGGTACCAAATGTACACAGTAAGTGCTTGTTAGCATGCTGAGGTGTTAGAACTGTTAGGATTGGAAAAGCGCGAGGACACCTGCTCTAAGCTTTGGAACACTAAGGGCAAAGAATCCTTTGTGTGCAGGAGTGGCATTGCCATGGACCATTGACAATGGTCAGTGGTACATTCAGTATCCCAGTACATTCGGGGTTGGAGGGCTAAATAGGAGCATAAGCCCGTATGAGAGTCTAGTCGATGGGTGCAGAACCAAAAGACATTTTGTAGGATTTCATTTGATGGCTATGAGTAAGCGGTGGAGGTTGATGGGCAGCATAGGGGGACTGAAGAACCAGCCACAGTTCCACATTTCAGACATGAGGCCCCCTAGGGCGACATGCATGTCAATGAAAATCATGGAAAACCATGATTTGCCCATATTGAAGGATACAGATAGCAGTATGTAGTGGTTCATCATGTCAAAGAGTGCTGATTCTGATTCTGCCTCTCCGAATTCATGCAGGTAAAGCTATTCCTCTACAAATCAGGATTAGAAGCAGTTGTTTAAGTGTTTGCATCTCGTTATTGTACAAATTAGAAAAACACTCCTCTCATGGTGTCTTGGCAGGCAGCCAGTGTGCAGATGTTAGCACCACATTCCTCCAGAAGAGCAGGATAAAAGCTGAATAAATATTGTCCCTAGTTGAAGCTAGAAGCACAGTGAAATGGTTTCTCTGTCTTTCATAAGGAAACAGGAAAACTATTTTGCGTGCCTGTGAACAATACCGCAAGGGAATTAATCTAGAGATCTTCAATAAACTTGATGACTACAGTACATTTAAGGAAACAAGCCATAACTTTAAACTAATATTCATGTCTGGTGAATATCTGACAAGGAGACTTAAACTCAATTCCTATTAAACAGACATGCAGGTCTTTGAGCCTCAGAACAAGTTTTCAAGCTTTCTATTATTATGGCCCTGAGGTAGCCCCAGCTTTTAGAGTGATGGAATCTATCCATGTATTTGTCTAGTACTCTGTTGATTCAATGGACAGTTTGACTCAGGCAAATATCAAGAGTTGTAATGAACCACTCATGGCAGTGCTTCCACCGTAACAGCAACAATTACTTCCAAAACAGGAACCATGCATTTACCTCTTCTTTGATAAAGAAGCAGGCAGTCTCTGTGGCCTTAAAGACAAGGGAAGTTTGTTATGTAAAGCCAGAGGGGGTTGACTTTCCCAAGTAAATAGACCATGAGCTATGTCACATAGTTGGCCAACACACAACTATTCCATCAGCTCCACCATAAATGGTAGTGCTCTTTAACTGCATGAAAAGCTACAGCAGACAAATCTCATCTGTCATCCTTATACAACACTCTATTTAATCATCTTTTAATCCCTCCATCTCTGCATCACATACACATTTATATTTGCGGCACTTACCTTGCCTGTTACTGTTCGGGTGAGAGAATGTACAAATTATTTTATATGCAGAATTTAATGTTTGTGTCTACATATTTATGAGTGTGATGGGAAACTAGATATGAAGCAGACACAGTGCTCTGTTGCGTTTCAGGGACAATAACGGTTCAGGTGCTGTGGCTGTATATACACCAGTAGCTTGCATGGCAACAACATATTTGTGATGGAAGGACATGTGTTTGGATGTACAACAGCTGTCATGGTCCATCTTATCATGAGTCCTTTACATGGGGCTGAATGAATCCCAAAAAGAAAATCTTATGATAAAATGTCAATATTTACTTTTCTTTACTTCTCATGAGATTTAAAGCTAAGAATTTGTGGCAAAAGTGTCTTTTTGCCTTAACTGAAAACTGTACTTTACATGTATTTTTACATGAACACAGGTCAAAATCATAGCTTGTAAATTAAGATGGACGAAGCTTCCTTGGTATCATCCTTAGGTTTCCAAAGAGTAGTTGTAAAGGTCAGAGTTAAGTGCTCTGCCATCCCCTTAGGCCACGAACAGCTGTGGAAAATCTTGGATTTAATTTCAGTGACCATGTTATCAGATTGTGATTGTATAAGTGAAGACATTAAGGCTGTTTTATGTGATTAGGCGTCTTGTGTATTTCCTCTTACTGAAAATAAAACTGACACCATCCAATAATTTTTCAAAATCTGGGCTGGATAATTTTTTTACATTTTTTTCAACAATTTAACCAGCTGGAGATAACCAATATTCCAGTTACTGGCAAACTCCATATAGAACATGAGAGTTGCCAGTAGCAGTGACACAACAGACAATACAACCAATGTGAGCAGACATATGGTTCTGTGGAGTTTAGCGACAGCCGGTGTCGCATATTCATAGCTGCCGCTGTGCACTCTTTCTATTCAATAAAATCAAAAAACACTTTTATGAGAAATTGACCACAATAAATCAGGTACAGAGTTTTTCTCTCTTTCTCTTCCATGGCAAAAAAATTTGCTACATTCAAAATACAGTTATATTCAATAGAGTCTTAGCTCAGTGACAAATTGACGATAATCCTTTTCTGTTAAATACATTAATTCTAATCATAGTAAGAACAATTCAGAATGAACACAAACATTGTATGTAATAATTACCAGCAGACACATTAACTGCAGCTGTGAGTATGTTGTCACTTTGTTGTTATGTATGCTATTCCATATTTATTTAAACCATATTTTCTCTTTGTGGGTAATTTTTTTTACCAGTCAAATTCTCTTTTTGTCACAGTCAAAACTCCTTATTTGGAGCTGAATGCTGCATAATACCAGATCTACTCCAAGTGCATTGCTCATTTACAGAACAGGAGGTGAGCTAAAAATACAGATCAGCTTGATTGATACACTGTCATACACAACAGAGCTGAAACTTCTTAAAGGGACAGTTTTCCCTAAAACACAGATTTTGACTCAGAATTGTCAGATAATACATTGTTTGTTTGTTTTTTATTTCCATCTATTAGCAAATGAGTTAAAGATTATGCCATCAAAATTGGCATCGGTGAATGATTTCTGTGGGACAGGGTTAGGGTTTGGGTTAAACAATAGTGAATGGTCAAAGATCCGGGCAGTATATTTTTCTATATTTATCTGATACTGGCAGAACGTTTTCATGTTAAGCTGAGCAGAGGTATTATTTTCTATTGAAATAAATCTTTTTTTTCAGTGCTTGTGTCGGTTCCAAGCCTGGATAAATGGGGTGGATTGTGACAGGAAAGGCATAGGGTGTAAAAACTGTAGCCAAATCAATCATGTTGTGCCAACCCTGAACAAGGAAAAGCCATCCTGACAATTTCTTAGATCATATGATAATCTGTCATACATTGTGGGGCCTTCCTCACCCATTATATCACGTCTTCCTTTATTCCATCATGCTCTCTCTTTCTGGCTGTAATTAAGTTTGTGTATATAAAAATGGACCAGAGAAAGCCATCAACAATTCCAGTTGACCTGGGAGCAGTATAGCTTAGATTATCACAGACAATGACACAGATGTCCATAGAAGATCAAAGTAGCAGTTTGTAGCAATTGGTCTTTGACTACTATATCAGACTGCCACTCATGTGTTGCCATCCTCTGTCATCTTTCCTATGCACTGTCCACTTTGCTGCTATAACCCTGCAATTTTTTCCAACGTGGGGCTGACAGAATAACCCAGTGTGAACTTTGTGTATTCATTTACACTGGCTATTATCTCAGTGGCAGGAAGCATGGTGGCATAGTAGTTAGCGCTATTGCTCCACAACAAGAAGGTCATGGGTTCGGTTCCCGGCCTGGGGCTTTTCTGTGCGGACTGTGCATGTTCTCCCTGTAGGTTTCCTCTGGGTACTCAGGTTTCTTCCCACCATCCAAAGACATACATGTTTAGGTTAATTGGTGACTCTAAATTGACTGTGAATTTGAGTGGTTATTTGTCTCTGTCTGTCTCTGTATATTGACCCTGTAATGGACTGGCGATGGGTCCAGGGTGTACCCCACCCTCGCCCATGTGAGCTGTGATTGGCTCCAGCACTCCCCGTGACCCAAAAATGGATAAGTGATAGAAAATGAATGAATGAATGAAATATCTCAGTGGCATCATTCAACTTTAACACACTCATTATTTTCCCAATGAGACATACAGAGTTACGTGTACACTAACCTGCTCATGGTACTCGATCCCCATGCTCAGAGTATTGATCAGAATGGCGATCATGATCCCCCGACCAAAGTACTTGCTGTCAACAATCTTCCTGAATGTGTCACACACAAGCCTCCAGAAGTGAACAACCTTTGCCGCTGTTTTACCCAACCTATGGTGCTTCTTTTTGGGCTGCCAACTCTCTCTCCTGTCCCTCTGGTGGAAGTCCTGTGTGCAGTCATATAGACCTTCACTGTCAGAGTCTCCAGGTGTCGCATTGCACTCTGTGCCTCCCTCGGATTCGTTGGCTTGGGCCTTTGGACAATATGGGCAACTCTCATGGTTCATTGTAAAAGCAGCTGTCTCCATGGCACAGTTTATGGTGCTGAGGTCATGAACTGACAAGTGGCAGGAGAGTTTGGCTGCAGCAGAAAGAAAAGTGTCAGATGCAAAGTATAAAACAAACAGAAGGGACCTAAAGTGAATTCAGCACAATTTAAATAAGTTGCAATAAATAAGTGTTTGAGACTAATTGTCATGTCAATTGTCAGACATTACACCAACTCTTCGTAAAGTCCACTGGCTGATTTTTAATAGTGAATTTGTGACTTGATCCCTGTCAGATTGTGATTAGTTATCTACCTGTGTGAGAATGTGTGTCCATCATGCTTGATGGCCGTTTCTTGAGGGGCAATGCAGGGATATTATAGTTGAAGTTGATGTTAGTCAGAGTGCTGGCTGCAACACTCCCTCGTCTGGACTCTGTTAGGACTCGTGCCTGCACGGTGGGATAATTTTTAGGACGTGGAGCAGCAAAAGGCACCGAGTTCCTCTTCATGGTCCTGGAAGTTGCTCTGATCAGTCTAAGGGAGCTTGGCGATGGCCCCACGGATGTGGGAGAAGGAGTATTACAAAGAGTTTCTGTGTTAAATTCACTGCAAACTGATGATGAATTAGCAGTTCCTGTCATACGATTGAAGAAAGTGGCAAGATTTGAATCAGAGGTGGCTGCTGTAATAGAAGAGGATAGTGCCAATGTAAGATGCCCTGTGCCAGTTGTTACAAGACCTCCTGCATTGTTGTTATGACTTCCAGCCTCCACTTCACTTCCCTCCATACACTGGATGCTACCTCTTGCCCTCACACTTCCATTTCCCAGGTGGAGGTGGTGGTGGTGATGATGGTGCACCATGTGATGAACTGTCAGTGATCCCTGCCTAGAGAACTTCTGCCTCCTTCTTTTGCTCTGGCTACATTGGGGCTCCATGGCAGCGGGCAAGGTGGCATTTTTGAGCCCGACATGACGGCCCAAGAGCCTGCACATGTGGACCACTTGCTTGGCCCCCTTGCGGATGATGTGAACTAGGTACTTGAGGAGCTCATCATAGCAGGAGCCTGGCTCAGAAACCGAAGCAAGAGTGCTGGCGTTGGACATGAAGCGCACCCGCTGCTCCTTCATCAGCTGGCTCTCCCTCTGCTTGGTCTCTGAGAACTGAGTGGCAATGACCACGAGGCACAGATTGATCATGAAGAATGAACCAATCTGAGGACAATGAGGGGCAGGTGACAATGTTATTTGTACACTTACAATTAATTGCTCGTAAACCCTCTCCCCTGAGTGACCCACTCATTAATAAAATCAGCACACAGCAAGTGGCAACATATGGCAGTACTTACTATGATAAGTAGGATGAAGTAGATGAAGTTGTAGAAGGAATGAGCATCCATCACGAAATACATTATATCCACCCAACCCTCCAGGGTGATCACCTACAGAGAAAAGGGGAAGAAGAAGGAAAATAAAATTTGGAAAAAATGAGAGACAGCAACCAAGAGGGTAGAGTTGAAACATGTTTTAGAGAATCCATATTACATAATCCTTAATACCCGCCGTGAAAATAAAAAAACAACAATTGTTTTGATTTTATGCGCATAGAAAAGCAACTACCAAATATATACAAAATATCGTCGGGCTTTTGTCCTCAAAATGACCACCACAGTTCAATAGTGATGAACGAACATGCACAAAACACTTTTCAAATTGTGTGGGTAAAGCTAACAAATGCTTTGTAAAAGTTAAACTGTATTTTGCTAATCTTGTTGGTCCTTCTTGTATTATAGATTTGCATTACCCAACCAAACGTTTCATCTAATCTGTAATTTTAAGTCTTACTGTGACCATATCATTTCAGTCCCATTGTCATGGACACTGATTCAGCTCCCTGCTCCCTGTAGTCCCCGCCCCCTGCTCCCACTCATCTGTTCTGTCCCTCCAACCACGACCCACGGACACTCCTCCCACAATGCTGTCAACCTGCTCACTCTGCCTCACCTGTTGCCCATTAGTTAATTACCTCTCAGCATTTACACCAGTCAGTTCACTCCCCTCCTTTGTCAGTTCGTGCCTCTAGCTCCACCCTGTTGTTATTCTGCCCTGTTAGACGTCCTGTGTATCAAACCTGTTTTGCGCTTGTGCTCCTGCCAGTCTTCTCTGTGCCTTTTGCCAGATGATTTTGTGTTTTGTATTTTTGCTCCTGCCTGTCTTCTTTGTGCCTTTTGCCAGACGATTTTGTGTTTTGTATTTTTGCTCCTGCCTGTCTTCTCTGTGCCTTTTGCCAGACAATTTTGTGTTTTGTATTTTTTACCTTGGGCCTGCTTTATCCCCGCTCGGCCGGTGGCCCTAGTAAAGAGACTTTGTTCAAGTTCTGATTCTGCGTTTGAGTCCTTCTGAACGTGACACCCATCATGTCATTTATTAACAAGACTGTTTTTTTTTTTGTTTTTGTAATTGCAGTTTACATACTCATTCAGACCAAAGTATTAGACATCACACATTTTCTATTTATTTGCCTTTGAAGTTACATTGTTTTAGATTTTTATTTTACATCTGCAATTTTATTTATATTGATTATTTGTCTTGTTGTTTGTGATACCAAAAAGCCTGAAGTGAAGTCTTTTTTTTTCAGTTAGCAACTTGATTAGATATTATCTTGAGTAGCTATGTCTCATTAGGGCTTGCTTTGTATTGTTTGTGTAAATAAAACAAATAGAACTTCATGTTACCTCTGTGTGTTACTGACCAACAGCTTGGTCAGTAACACTTGCTGAATAAGTTTCTTACTTGAAAGATGGCAATCCAGGCATAACAGATGTTGTCAAAGTTGATGGCTCCCTTGAAAGGATTAAAGGGACCAGCAGAACACTTGGAGTAGTACTGGTTCCAGTTGACACAAGTAGTGTTATCAGTGCTGTTATAAGAGTCCATGTCCAAGTCACACTGCAGGACTCCCTCGTACAACTTGGGCACAGAGCTGCAGTCCCTCATGCCATTGTCTCTGCGCTGAGAGCAGATGAAGGGGCTCTCATCGTCATTCTCAGTGTGGTAGTACTCATGCAACTTCTCATACTTCACAGACAGAGGGCTTAAAGAAGGGAGAAAAGATCATGTTGAAATGATTACTGTAGTTATGTATGAAGAAGATGTGGAAAAAGCCAGTATATTATCCATGGATTTGACTTTTGTACTGTTATTTCTGTAGTAATTTTTTTTTTTTTTTTTTTTGGTGAAAAAGCACCCTTTAGATCAACTCTAAATCCAGACATACAGTACAATGTAGAACAATTCCAACACACTTTCCATTATGTGAGACAAAGTGACTTTTGTTGAGTAGTTCTGAAATGAAATTCAAATTACAGGATATTGACAGAATTATGTCCCGTTTATTCTCTGAAATTAGTTAAAATAAACACTACACAGCCTGGCCTAGCTGGACAATGTCACCCACACAGCAACATCTGTCTAAAGTTTGCCAACATTGAACAACACTGCCATATAAAGCTGCTGTTCATAATCTGAGCAAACCAAAGAATGCTGCAGTGCCCATCACTGTTTGCAAGCAGCTACTGTTGTCGCCTGGTTAGTTTGTGGTTTAGAGCATGTGCCATGTAATCACAGCATGCCTGGTTTGACTTTAGCCAGAGACCTATCCTGCAGGTAATTTTCCCCTTTCTCTCTTTGTTTCCTATCTGCCAGTTACTGACTAAACTAAAAGCATCCTAAAAGATAATTTTTGATAGGTTAATGTTGAATACAAATGATTTTAATTGATTCTCCTTCAAAAAAAAAAGAACTAATGTGAAGCGCTTTGTTTATTGTATGAGTTTGTATGCTGACTCTTTAGATTAAGTTGTGTGTCCTGTATGTGTTATGGGATTGGGTACTTGGTTTTCCAATAAAACTCATTTAGCTTGCAAGATGTGCACGGTAGCTTTAAATATTTTTATCAAAATAGGTTTTTGGTACAGTCTACAAAAACACTTCAAATTCAAAATCCATGAAAAGAAAAGAAAAAAAAAAGAAAAAAAACCAAATAATAATAAAATAACATAAGCATAACAATAGAAATAATAATAATAATTGAAAAAACTTTTAATTCAGTGGCAGAACAAAAACAATATGGCAACATTCTGAAAGTGTAACTCACAATGAGAAGTTGTCTTCAACAAAGCAGCGGTTTCTCAGCAGACCGGCCCACAGCTGGACACCCACAATCCCAAATATAAAGAAGACAAAGAAGCAGAGTAGCAGCACGTTACCAAGCATAGGCAGGGTGTCCAGCAGGAGAGTCACCAGGATACGCATACCTGAGCGAAGAGACAAGGACAAGCTCAAATAGTTGGCCCACACATAACAGTGCACCAAGACACACAAGTGTTTGTGAGCAGGGGTACGTTTCACAAAGCAGGTTCAACAAACTCTGAGTCTAACCCTGAACTCTGAGTTGATCTACTCTGAGATAGGAAACTCAGAGTTTTCGGTTGCAGAACAGCAGATTTGAGTTAGTTTAATCAACTCGGAGTAGTTTCACCTGGAGTTAAGCGCATGCACCACAACTATAAAAAGACAGCATCAATGGAGCCCCGATTCGACGAGTCACCATGGCAACGGGGAAGAGGAGGGCCACGTTTTTCACCCCAATAGAATTACACATTTGAATGCGCTCATACGGCGAGTTTGAACATGTTTTTAGAAGGAAGTGCAACACCGCTGCAGCTGCAAAAGAGAGGGAGACAGCGTGGGAGAACATTGCTGCTCGGGTTAATGCGTAATTTTAAATGTAGTCCTTTGCAATCACAATAATATTACAGGGGAAAACTGGTTGAATGGTAACCTATTAATTTATTTCATTTAGGTGCAATCCCACAGGGGAGAGGCGCACTTGGCAACAGTTTAAGATGAAATATAAAAACTTTGTTCAAACAGGTAAAACCTTGGCATAATCTCATGGGGGTACCTCATTTTGATCATGTTTCTATCTGCCTGGTGGAGCCCCCTCATGCCACAACAGACCTTGTAACTGTAAGTAGGCAATACTCCAAAGATTTTGCCAAATGGTAGTTTAAGTATACTGAAACATATCACTCATCTTGGATGAAGAGGAAACTGTGTCTGCTGCCTTTACAGAGGGTCATCCAGAAAGGCCTATAAAGGTAACATCTTGATATGTTACTGATAGTTCTCTTCCCATTCACATTTCTTAACATTGTGTGACATTTAGCCTACACTGAAGTATTAACACATTCTCATCCTTTTCAACAGGGCATGGCTGGGCAGCAGCAGGAGGGTCCCTCAACTTCCACTGCAGAGATTGACACAGTGAGATGGATGTTCAGTAAACATCAGAGGTTCATTCTGTGGAATTCATGTGCAACTGTATCATTTAATGTCCTCCTTATGTATTCCCAGTTACCAGTAAAAGAGATTTCCAAAATTCACCTGCTGAAAAAAATCCTAAAAACCGAAAAGAAATGCAATACTTGGACGGCCAGATTGGAGGGCAGATCTACAAATTGAAATACTGGAGCACAAGTTAGAGTTGGGTGCATGGTCACAGGTGATTATGTTAATTATGTTAACTGTTGGAACATTAACTAAACTAGCTCTTGTATTTATAGGAAATAAAGAACACCAAATAAAATGTGTATTATGTCTTTATTTGACTGCAGCAGTGGTAGTGGTGATGATGGTGACTTAATCTCTGAAGTGATTATGGCATACAGTTGCCTTACTCAAGTGCTATGCATCTCCGACGTTGTACAAAAAACTCCCATTTGCAAAGAAACACTGTGCAACACACAATTTCTGCTGGGATGTGAGAGCATGACTACTGTTGGTAATGTTGCAAATGTAATGATGGATTAGATCGTGTATGTAGATGATGGACTGTGCTGTGAAATGGTACTGCTCAAAAAGACAATTGTCTGGAAATGCTAGAACATCCATGTGCAGTCTGATAACCATCTCCCGACGAATATTTAATTCTCTGCGCAGTAATGCTGCACCTTCATCCACAGGATTGTCATCAAAAGGACAGGCCATGTTAGTGAAAAAAGTCACCTACTGGACTTCTAATATAGCCCTACTGACTGATTTTTTTTTTAAATAACAGACGGCAGAATTATGCTACGCCAAAACTCGCCTGCTGACTGAATGAATGAGGAAATCAAATACCGTGTGTGGCTGAAAGAGGGCGGAGTCAGAGAAAAACTCGAGGTTTATTTAGAAAAACCTGGTCCCGACCAGGTTAGGTTCACAGAGTCTGTTACTACGGTAACTGACCGAAAGCTTAAGTTACCAATCTCTGGGAAACAGGCTAGAGTGTACCTGCTTTCTCCTGTTTGAGTTACCTCCCTTTGTGAAACGGAAAACTCAGAGTTTCCCTCATTTCAGGGTTAACAAACTTTCCACGAGTTTCCACTAAACCTGCTTTGTGAAACGGACCCCATTACACCAGGAAAACCCTGTTTTAAATTTTTTTTAAAAGTTACCCGCAATGGATATACTACTCAGTCATCAGCATTGCAGTGTACACATTCATATAGTAAGTGAAGAGTTTCATCAAGAAATGTCATTTATCAGAAAAGTTACTCCATGAAAAAGTTAACTGCTATGAAACGCTAACTAGCCATGATTCAAGACAAGTGCAGAGAATCATGTAAAGATGAACGACAAACTATGGTAATTTGCTGCTGCCTTATATTTAGCAGAATACTTGATGAACATAATTACCCTGAACTGATCAAGAATGGATATTGTGATACAGTCAGCTGCACATACACGCTAACAGACCTGCAGCAGATATTCTATCCCTCTAATTCTTTCCATGGGCAGTAATGAGCTATACAGGCATACATTCTTCCTTATTCAAACAAAATCCAAACATACTCGCACAAACTAAGCAACATTTTGTAAGAAGTGTAATCTGCTGAGCAGTTAGGATGCTGCTTTGCCTGGATTAGTCATAGCCAAGAGAATAACAATTTGGAACCGAACAAGATACAACTGCAAAATGACTGATTGAATGAATTTTTATACTAAAAATGCCTATGCTGGTTTTCACGCTTCTGACAAATACACCCATGCAAAGTGCAAAACCATTCACTGACCACACGTTTGCTGATTTTGACTATACTCTGAATCTCTGAAAAAAGAAAAAAAAGTTAATCATCACAATTACCACTGCTTAAAAAATGAAAAAAATAAAAAAAATATCAACCTCAAGTATGAGGATTTATGAGGCTGGAGTCAAATAAAGAAACACAATACTGTGACCTGAATTTTAGGAAATGATCATCTGTGCTTACAAACACATGTACAACTGCATTTAATAATAGAAAAAAATGGAGAACCTCCTAAATCAGTATCAGTATGCATTACCATATATCTTATAAGTAGAAGTTTGCAAAAAATAGGTTCACATTAAAATTGTGTACAACTACAGATTCTTAATTGAATAATAAATAAAAAAAAAAATCATTTTCCTGATAAGACTTTAGTTGAAAAAGTCAGTTAGTTTTCACCTAAATTACAGATGGTACTGGTTAAGAATGGACACTTCACTCGTGGGGCATGAGATTCATGCTTTGCGTGAAATGTTCGTCACATCTGTAGCCAGTAGGTGGAAGCATAGTACTGAAATGTAGTTCAAAAGGTTTTGGGACAATTCCACGTTTGACCACAATGTACCCACTGAGCAAGCTGACGTTGAAACGACGTATTTCAGACGTCTCCCGCGGGTGCAGAATTAAAGTTTTCCCGACATCTTTTTTTGACGTCTTATGGACGTCTGGTTCTGACCTCTGCAGAACGTCTATACAAGGTCAAAATTTGGTATAAAAACGGTCGGTGAGGACTTCCTCTCGACGTCTTACATGAACCAAATTTGAACTTAATTTATATGTACAAAATTATATAAAATACTGACCAAGTTAATGCCTATATATAATGTAAATTTAGAACATTGTTTTCCAATGAAAATGCTGAGAACAGCATTCAAAATACACCAAATGTTGTCTTGCACTGTGTGAACATACAAACGCAATGCTTGGGGGTATTGAAACGTGTATATTTATTGTGTATGTCTCACTTCGTCCCTGTTTTTCCATGAAAAAGTCCAATATTTTATTAAAAAATACACTTTTATTGTTTTCACACACAACTTCTATTCAGCCAGTTTGTTCAATGTTGTGCTGATTGTGTTTTGTGCTGTGCATGTTTAATGTTGTGTTGTGTATGTTAATGTGTGTTATTTTTAATTCTTTTCTCCCCCTCTTCTGGATGGAACATGTTTGAGGTGTTCCCCTGCATGTTTGTGGACAGCTTACTCGGTCCCCTCTCTATGGGTTTTCAGTACGTAGCTGCAGTTTAGAGTACTTTATATAGGTGCTAATGTGTCTATTAAGCTCATTACTTTCAATAGAGCTGAGAAACTGGAACATGGTAAACAACCATTAGCCTACAGGCACCAAAAACTGAAGTGATGTATTGATTTTATAAAACCGGACGCTTAATATGCAGACAGAGTTGCTCCGTCAGTAAATGACAGGACGCTGTTATTAGCAGTTGTGGTTGAGAGAGATAGCAAGAATATGAAGAGAGGGAGCGCTAACAATAAGAAATGGAATTGGATCAACAAAACTTTATCTGATTGTTTCGCAGCGATTACGTTCAACAAGACAAATAAACCACTCAACCCTGCAACTCCACCTCAAACCTCTGAATGTGAATCATCTACATCGTGCTGTTTAAAACACAGCAGCAGTTTTAGTTCAGTCTAATAATGCTCAAACATCTGTACAATAAATCAACTCTGATCCTGATCCACTTCTTAGTCATCTGTAAGTCTTTTATTTTTTTAGTAGACATTTAGTTTAGTTATTTAAAGAAACACAAAAGATATTTACTGAAAAATGTCAAAATCTAACGGGATTTATATGCTCCTCAATTATCTAGATGAGTAGATAATCACTTGTGCTTTATTTGTTTCAGAGCTAAAATATGGACATTAGGGTTATTGTTTTTTATTGTTGTTGTTGGGCTTTTTTTATGGTTTGGAACATTTGTTAACAGGTAAAATAGAAATTGCCAGCCTGAATTATTGTCCCAGTCCGCCCCGAGAGCATATATCATGACCTGACTGGATGCTGCTTAAATATAATAATATGGTAATATCTGATATGAATAATTAGCCTATAGCCTATAAAGTAATATCAAGACGTCTGAGGTTGGGATTTTCCTTGCTCGCGGCAGCAACGGCTAAGCGGAGAGAGAAACAACTATGCACAGTCTACAGAAGTTTCAAAGTCCATACAAGAAATGATTCTAATCAGTTCCATAATTCAGAGAGGATTTTTACTTAACAAAAAAAATGATAAAGATCAGTTTTTATAACTTTAGAAAACAATTCTATGACCTGAAAATGAATCATAAAGCTGCCTGCGTGCACACATGCATGCACATGTGTGTGAGTGAAAGTGCTTCATTTGGAATGGGTTTTCCTGTTCTGTCCACACACAAAGAAGTGACTCCAAGCTGAACTGCTGTGAAAGAAGGGGGCAGGGCTCGCCTTTTGTCTGACAATGTACAGGCTACTGTACTTAAAGAGGTGCTAATGTAAATGTAAACTCAACGCTTTCAATAGAGCCGAGGAGAGTAAACAACCGTTAGCCTACAGGCAGAAAGAAAGACAGAGAATCAGATCAATAAAACTTTATTTGTTTCTCAGCGGTTAGGTTCAACAGCACAAATAAACTCCACAGCTTAATTATGGACATTAGTTGTTTTTTTGTTTGTTTGTTTGTTTTTATGGTTTGCTTGGAACATTTTCTAACTGGTAAAATAATCCCAACCTGAATTATCGTACAAATAATAATAATAATAATAATAATAAAATTATTGCAAGTGTTTTGCTGACTAGGGTGTTTGTTTAACACACAAACTCCCCCTGTCTCATCCGACGAGTGGACAGTTTGAATGGGGAGCCTGAGGCAATGCTCAGGCCAACGCATGTTTTCTGCGACTCTCCTGTCCTACTTGTTACCCTCCTCCTTCCCCTCTGTCCATTGTCATTCACAAACACACACACACACTAAGAAAAACCCATCACACTTTCCTTTTGTTTAGTTAATGAGCCTAAGCTGTTGTGACTTTCGTTAGCATACAGAAAAACTTTATCACTAGAAGGTTTTTAGTCTTTAGTGTACTCCTCTTTATCTGAGACTAATTATATTTTCGTGCTGTTTAATTTATTTTAAATTTAATAGTTTATAAAAAAAAGTTTTAGATAGAAACAGCCTACTATATAATAAAATACAGTAAACACATCTTTTTCTACATTGTGTTTCTTCAAATTACTAAACTGTCTTTGCTTATCAATAAAAGACTTAACTTTGTGATGACTTCGGAGTGGATCAGGATCAGAGTTGATTTATTGAACAGATGGAAATAAGAATAATCGTTCATGAAGCCTTTGTTTTTTAAACTGAACTGACCAAACCAGCATAATGTTGCTGCAGTGTGCTGTTAACACTGTAAACGCATGCCAGGGTTGAGTTGAAGTGTGTGGGGAATTTTATTTGTGCTGTTGACCATAACCGCTGTGAAACAATCAGAAAATAATGTTTTATTGATCTGATTCATCGCTTCCCCTCCCAGTTCTCTCTCTAGCTCACACCACAGCGCCAGTCGATACAGTGTTTCGGTTTAACTGGTGACCATGCTACGTTGTGACTATCTCACATTACAATATACATTATTGTACGGTCACCAATGAAACTGAAATACCGGCATTGTTACCACTCTTTTGCCACTTATTACCAGAGTAACTCTGTTCCTGTTCATGTTCACTGCTCCCTGCTCCCTGCTGCTGTCTTATGGTGGCGTCGTCCTGCTCACAGATGCCCCCTGGTGGTTGTTTGAGCACATTGTCTGATGAAAACACAATTTCTCCTCCTCTAAAAAGACACGTGAATCAGGCATGACTCACGTGAGAATTATGCGTGAATACGACCAAACATAACAAGGAACATCTGTAGCAACAAAACACAATCCAGATGTTATAATTTTGAAGCAAAAGAGGAGCACATTCAGACCCATGTTTTCTGCAACAAATAGAAATGTTTAAGTGCCTGATGAGCTGATCATCAGTTCTTACCAGGACTTGAGTTGGATGACATATTAAGTAAAGCAGTTGTTGCTGTTAACAACAAAAAACATCATGGTATCCACAAGAGCAACTACGCATTTTTGGGCTGTCGTAGACACTTGTCTTTTGCTTTGTCAGCTCCGATAAAGACAGTTGTGCAAATGACTGCTAAAGTCAAAATATGATTGTAATTCGACTAGTCCAACTATGACTGTTACACTGTGCATGTGAACGGATGGATTCACTACATTTACACGTGCAGTGTTAGTTTCTGAGGGAGTTCATCTGAATGGCCACTTCTCCAAATTGGGGTCAACATCTGTGTACTTGTATTACGCAAACTGAAACACCATATCAGTGAAAGTTTATATACAAAAAAGTTCACTTTCCCCAACTGACAGTATTACAATCAGCCAAATGAGTGAAGTGTCTTAAAAAATGGTGTCTTTGTGTGTCTGAATAGATAGATACAGTAATCCCTCGCTATATTGCGTTTCACCTTTGGCTGAGTTGTTACTTCTCCTGGGTAAACTTGACAGGGCAGCATTGTAGATGGGAGATAGGTGGTGTCGCAGACCTCCTCCCCTGTTTAGAGAACGTTTCTCCCCTTTTACCTAGATGGCTTCTTTGACCCCTCTTTCAAACCATCTGTCCTCCCTGTCCAGGATTTTAACACTGCTTTCCTCAAAGGAGTGTGCCTTTTCCTTTAAGTGTAAACAGAGAGCTGAAACTGGACCTGAGGAGGAGGCCCTTCTGTGTTGGGCCATGCATTTGTTCAAAGGTTGTTTAGTTTCACCAATGTATAGGTCCTTGCATTCCTCACTGCACTGGACTGCATATACCAGGTTGCTTTTGTGAGTGTGTGGTACCCTGTCTTTGGGGTGTACCAGTTTTTGTCTGAGAGTGTTGCCTGGTTTGAAACATACAGGGATTTGATTTTTGTTGAAAATCATCCTGAGTTTCTCCGACACCCCAAACACATATGGAATCACTATGTTTCTGCGTTTGTTGTTCCCTTCCTCAGCACCCTCTGTGTTGGTATTCTTTTTGGAGCGTATTCTTGTTTTGTTAAAGGCCCAACTCGGATAGCCGCAAGTTTTCAGAGCTCCCCTTAAATGCTTATGCTCTTTCTCTTGGTCTTGTTGGCCGGATATGACTATGACCTGGATGAATGAGAATATGCACGGACAACTTATGCTAGTGTAGCTAGCCAGTCTCTTGTAGTCGGCGCGGGCCAACCTTGAGCAACTCAGAGAGTTTATTCCCCTAAGCAGCCCTGATCTAGTCAGAGCAGCTGGGTGACTGTCAAAACAAGAGGCAAAGCCATTGGCAGCAACCTCCGGTTCAGCACAAACCAGTTCCCATTTCTAACAGGTTCTCCTCACTCAGAGACACACCTGCTGAGATGAAACAGTGGAGCTACAGCAGTGGAAATGTACACAGATGGAGTAGAAGTAGCAGCATAGAAAGTAAAGAAATATTGGGTTGGTGTGACTGCAATGCCAAATCTGTTGAAGAACTGGTTGAATTTGTTGGCTCTGCCATTAATTGCTGTCTTTTCTTTTTGTTGTAGACGTCCTTCCTCCATTTTTGCTGATGGAATGAAAGGCTTGAATTGTGGTGGACACAGGGGGCATCCCTCTCACCCAGAAGGACTTTGGGTTGTGGGTGTGGTTTACCCTCCCTGGGTTTTCTGGTGCATTTCTGTTCCTGAATCAGTTTTGGTTTGGAAGTTGAGGAATAAAGTTCAAACTTGCCTGGAGCTCCTGTGTGCTTTCTCATCCTTCCACATTGGTGACCCTGAACTGAACATGTTCAAATGCATTCAGCCCTGTCTCATCACACAAGCACCGCTTCTGTTACGAATCAAGTTTTTACCCCATTACCCCATAAAGTGATTTGAAACGTTTGGGTTATAAAAAGCTATTTTAAAATGATGATGTAGTAGTGTGGATGTAGCCTAACTTATGCAACTTATGGTTTTTATCGCTGTTAGGTTAAATGACGATCTTACCGGGGGACTTGATCAGGTAGTTGTAAATATTGATGTATGTCACCTTCGGCCATTCAGTGGGATCATTTCTCCATAAAAATGAAGGCAAGCAGAAGGGACAATGAGAAAGACCTACATATGTGAGTTTTTCATTTTACAGTTTTTACTCTGGTACAGCTAGCTTGTTAAAATACTCATTTGACATGTTGAAATAATGTTTTAAGCAAACTACTGGACAAACTACTGGATGCGTCTTACCACGCCCCCTCTGTTGGGCGTGGTATGAGGCGTTGTGCTCTGTCTCTATTGCAGGACGCCCTGAGGAGGATATTCCTTCAGCTTGAGCATGGATATTCACTCGTATTACTTGTATGGTACTCTTACTAGTCAAAATTGCTATATCTGTACGGGATACTCGTTTCAGCCGAGTATCTGGATCAACCCTACTGCTAACCACCATTTAATTGATGCTGTAACTTTCCACACTTTTCCATGAGAGATAGGGGGAGTCAGGCCATTAACACAAGCTAAGTTTGTAGTATCAGGTGATGTTTTCCATCGTTTGCTGGAGTTTGCCTTTTCCACCGTGTTTACAAAGCACCAGGGACCGCCAGTTTTTGTGCACATCCCACAGTTAAAGAGGAGTTTACCACCATGGAGCACTTGGGTATAGTGAGGCGTTCCAACGGCCCATGGACCTCGCTGTTTCACATGGTGCCCAAGGCGGATGAGTCGCGGTGCCCATTTGGCGAATTTCGCCACCTGAAAAACGTCACAGCAGATGACTGCTAGCCCATCCCAAACATCCAGGACTTTTCCATGCGCCTGGCAAGCACCGCCCGCTGCGTACTGCGCTCTCCGATGGTATTAGATGGACCACTTGCCTTGGGTTATGCTCGGATTGCGTTTAGTTCCTAAGGAGGACCACAATGCTTCACCTACTGAGCTGGTGCTTGTTCAGCCACGCTGCGTCCCTGTGAAAATTTTCCCTGAGTTCAGCTTCCCAGACCCTTTTGTGTGGCATGATGCTCATCGCTTGCCCTTCCAACCACCATACAATAGCCTTTTTTGGGTTCTCCAGACGAGCCCTAAGGCTTTTAAGATGGATATGGTTGAACATGGAGAGCGTGTCACGTTGGATAGGCTTAAACCGGTGCACAAGGTGACCAAGTTTGTTTTCCCAGCCCAAGTTCCCGTCGCCCTCCTTCCAAGACCTCAACAGTGTCTTCACAGGCTGGCAGTTCTGTTTTTCAGCCTGCATTGGACTGTGCTTCACCTGCTGTTTTGGCTGAGGGATGACACAGCCCTTATGGTATCCTATGGCAGCCTAAGGCCCCAGTGAGAGACTGACTTTCTTTCCAGTAGTCCCTTCTGGGTGTTTTTTTTTTTTGGGCTATGTAGAGGACACTAAGGGGCTTGCCTGTTTGCATCTCCGGGTTTTCTGGTGAGCTGTTGTTCCTGAATCAGTTTTGATGTGGAAGTTGAGGAATAAAGTTCAAACTCGTCTTCAGCTCCTCTGTGTTTCCTCATTGTGACACAGTATCTCCATTTCCTGGACTTCACTTTCGCACAGTTCATAGTTCATAGTTCTTTATTGTTCCCATAGATCACTTTGCTCTCTAGATTTAAGTTTACTTGTGGTTCCAAGTGTCTCCAAGAGTAAATCAGGAGGCAGATCTTTCAGTTATCAGGCTCCTCTACCATGGAACCAACTCCCAGTTTCAGTCCAGGGGATAGATTCTGTCTCTACTTTCAAGATCAGGCTTAAAACTTTCTTTGTTGACAAATTTTACAGATAAAACTTAAAGTTCAATCACTATTTTGTTACGCTTCTACAGGCCTTGACTACTGGGGGATGCACTGCACACCTTTTTTTCTCCTCCCTCTCTCCCCTATGTATGTATATCAACATTATTAGTTCATTAACTTTGGCAATACTTAATGTCCTTTGCCGCAAAGGCTTTGGATGCTGCAAAGCTCTCCACATATTTAGATAAATCAATATTCTTATGCTCTTATATATGATTTAACCATCTTAGTGCGTTTCTTTAATCCCAATTTCATGGTCCAGTCTCTGAAATAAAATATCACAGTCAATGGTTTCAATTGCACCGCTGGGATCTAACGGGACAGTATGCAGGCGATTCTGTTGTTTGAAGCCATTAAAATATAATTGACAACTTTTACCAATGCTGCTGCTGTGCTATGGTTTACTGTAATTCTTCAAACAAGCCATTGGTATGGAGAAATGCCCATAATTGAATAATTAACAACAGCTTTTTCAAGGATTTTAGAATTGAAAGGGAGGTTAGATATGGGTCTATAATTAGCCAAAACCTCTGGGGTTTATGGTTAAAATCTTAAAAGTCTGTTTATACAACCTGAAGATAAAGTCATATTGATTACAGTTGGTGCTGGTTAAGAATGGACACTTCACTCGTGGGGAGTGAGATTCACGCATTGCGTGAAATAACTGTCACAACTGTAGCCACTAGGTGGAAGCATAGTACTGAAATGCAGTTCAAAAGGTTTCGGGACAATTCCACATTTGACCACAATGTACCCACTGAGCAAGCCCACTCTAAAATGACGCCTTTCAGATGTCTTGGTCCAACGTCGAAAAGACGTCTCCCGCGGGTGCAGAATTAAAGTTTTTCCAAGGTCTTTTTTTGACATCTTCAGACGTCTGGTTCTGACGTCTACAGAATGTCTATACAAGGTTGAAATATATATAATGATATCTGATATGAATAATTAGCCTATAGCCTATAAAGTAATGTAAAAGCGGTAGAAGATGGATGGATAGTTCATTTGTATGCTGATCCAAGTTTAAATGGTTGAAAGTTTTGGCAACAGTGGATTGAAAGTTTATATCAATCACTGAACATTTAAATGAACCCTTATAAATTGGAAGTGCACATTGATAATGTATATACTGCGCAAGCATGTTGCGGTAAGCGTGTTACGTCATTTCCGGTCACTGGTGGTTGTGCTGTGTGTTACCTAGTGCGCTGTCTCTATTTACTTTGATTAATAGACACTAAACTGTTACTTAGCTAAGAATTCAACCTCCTTTCCCTTTCCTAAACTGTTCAGACGATTCTGTAGTTCCACTAATCTAACTACGGGGCTGTGTGCTGAGCCCCCTCCGGTACTGCCTCTACACCTACGACTGCAGTCCGGCCCATGGCAACAACATTATCGTCAAATTTGCTGAAGACACCACAGTGGTTGGGCTGATCTCAGATGGAGACGAGGCAGCCTACAGAGAGGAGGTCCAGAAGCTCACGACTTGGTGCTCAGACAACAACCTGGCTCTGAACACCACAAAGACCAAAGAGATCATCGTAGACTTCAGAAACAGAACGACCCACCTTCCCTCTGCATCAGCAGCGAGTGTGTGGAAAGTGTCCACACATTCAGGTTCCTGGGAGTCCTGATCTCCGATGACCTTTCCTGGACGGACAACATCACAGCTGTCACAAAGAAGGCTCAGCAGCGTCCACACTTCCTGAGAGTCCTCAGGAAGAACAACCTGGACAAGAAGCTACTGCTTGCCTTCAACTGCTCCTCCATTGAGATCCCGCTGACGTACTGCGTTTCCACCTGGTACGGGAGCTGCACTGTTGCAGACAGGGAGAGGCTTCAGAGGACAGTCAGAGCAGCACAGAGGATTGTTGGCTGCCCTCTCCCCTCCCTGACAGACATTTACACCACCCAATACCTCAGCAGAGCTCAACACATCATCACGGACAGTGCACATCCTGGCTCTCAGCTGTTTGAGCTGCTTCCTCCTGGGAGGTGCTACAGGTGCATCAAAGCAAGGACAAGCAGACTGAGAAACAGTTTCTTTCTGAGAGCCATCACCACTTTAAACTCTCACAAGACACAACTCCAGCCATTAATATAACATTTGATATCTAAAACACTGTTTAATGTCACCCTGTGCAATTTAGTCAATAACCTGTGCAATATATTTATTATTTATTCTGTACATAGCCAAACACCCTGTGAAATACATCTGTACATTTTGGTTTATCCATACTGTATATAAGGCAAATACACATTGACATTTTAGATTTTATTTAATTTTCTATTTTATCACAACACTTATTCTCATTCTTATTCTGTTATGTCTACTTATGTATATTATATATAGTCATACTTATGTTTATTCTGCACTGAAAAAGAGAAGCTCTCCAATCTCATTGTACAGAATCAGAATCAGAATCAGAATACTTTATCTTTTCTATGCTTGCAAGGAGCACCTGTAACAAAAAAATTTCCCCTCAGGGATAAATAGAGGAGATTTAAAAATATGTGAAAAACAAAATATATATAAAAGCTGTATAATGACAATAAAGGGCATTCTATTCTAACTAAACGATTAGCAATGCACTCTAGCTCTCTCTCTCCACTCTCTCTTCCTCTTCTCCCTCTCCCTCTCCTCTCCTGTCCTGTGTGCTACATGTCTAGTTACTGATTCTCACCTCCATTTCTGACCATCATCCTGCAACTATGACAAGAAGTACTATCATAAAAGGAGGCAGAGGAGTAACTTAGAGTCATGGCTCGGCACCCCAGTTAGCCCAGCTTATGCTAGTTTAGCTAGCCGCCCCCCTGTAGCCGGTGCAGACTGACCTAGAGCAGCTCCTAGGGCAGCCAGGATCTAGTCAGGACGGCTGGGTGACTGTCTGGGAGACAAGAGGCATAGTCGTAGGCAGCAGCCCCCAGTTCACCACCAACAAGTTCTCCCCACTCAGCGACACACCCGCTGACAAGCCGATTCTAGTGATTGGCGATTCTATTCTGATGAACGTGAAATTAGCGACACTGGCGGCTATAGTTAAGTGTATCCCGGGGACCAGAGCAGGCGACATCCAGTCATATCTGAAACTGCTGGCTAAGGATAAGCTTAAATATGATAAAATTGTTATTCACGTCAGCAATAATGACACCCAACTTCGCCAGTCGGAGGTCATAAAGATTAATGTGGAGTCGGTGTGTAATTTTTCTAAAACGATGTTGGACACTGTAGTTTTCTCCGGCCCCCTCCCCAGTCAGACAAGTGATGACATGTATAGCCGTCGTCATTCAGCTACTGGCTGTCGAGGTGGTGTCCCGAAAACAATGTGGGCTACATAGACAAGGAAGGCTTTCTGCGGAGACCTGGTCTGATTAGGAGAGATGGTGTCCATCCCACCGTGGGTGGTGCCCCTCTCATATCTTGGAATCTGGCTGATTTTACTGGAAATCTTAAATCCTGACAAACCCAAGTCGAGACCAGGAGGCAGGGCCACAGTTTAACACGCTCCTCTGAGGCTCAGTCAGAGCGGTTATCTGCCAAGAATAGAACAGAGTCTCTGTCTATGTCTATATTTATGTCTAGGTCTATAGAAACTGTGTCTGTCCCCTGACCACCTAAATTTAGAAAAAGTTACTAAACCTAGAATAAACAGAAGAGGAGCTAAAAACAAAAACTCAACTGAAATCGAAACAACTACAAATTCAGTATCAAATAATACTGCAATTAAATGTGGACTGTTGAATATTCGATCACTATCATCAAAATCTCTACTAGTCAATGATCTCATAACTGATCATTGTATTGATTTATTTTGTATCACTGAGACCTGGCTGCAGCAGGATGAGTATGTCAGTATAAATGAATCTATACCCCCCACTCATGTTAATTTTCATATCCCTCGTCCCATAGGTTGAGGAGGGGGGATGGCTGCGATATTTTAGTGAAGCTTATTAATCAACCCCAGACCAAAATCTGTCTCTTTTGAAAGCTTCACTCTTAGTCTTTCTCACTCTAACTGGAAAGCTGAAAAACCAGTTCTGTTAGTTACATTATTCCGTCCACCTGGTCCGTACTCAGAATTCCTATCAGAGTTTTATGAGTTTATATCAAAGTTAGTACTCAGTACAGATAAAATCATTATACTGGGATATTTCAATATTCATGTAGATGTAGAAAATAACAGCCTTAGATCTGCGTTTATTTCCTTACTAGAATCAATTGGCTTTTCCCAGCATGTGAATGAACCAACTCACTGCTTCAATCATATCCTTGATCTTGTTCTGACATATGGCATTAAAATTGACAAGTTAAGGATTCACCCTCAAAAGTTTATTTTGACTGAACATTACCCCGTTACGTTTGAGTTTACATTAATTGATTGCAGAGCATGGAAGAATAAATTCGACTATAGAAGATTATCTGATCATCATTTGCAGCAATGCCTTATTTAAATTCAATTGAGGATTTCTCCCATACACAGGTTGATGACCTTGTGGTTAGCACTATGGCCTCACTGTGTTCAAATCTTGATGATGCTGCCCCTCACAAAAAGAAAGTAATAAAACAAAGGAGGCTGGCTCCATGATATAATTCTCATTTTTGTGCCTTAAAGTAGACGTCACGGAAATTAGAAAGAAAATGGCGTTCTAGCAACTCAGAAGAGTTCCACCTAGCCTGGAAAGAAAACGTAAAAACTTAAAACAAAAAAAAAAGCTCTCCATATTGCCAGAAGTTCGTATTACTCAGCAGTAATAGAAAAAAATAAGGACAACCCCAAGTTTCTCTTCAGCACTTTAGCCAGGCTGACAGTCATAGCTAAATTGAACCAGTGATTCCCTTACCTCTCAGCACTGAAGATTTTATGGGCTTTTTTGCAGATCAAATTATAACAATCAGAGAAAGGATTCACCAGCTCCTACCTACATTAGACAGTAATCTTCTACTGAATACAGCAACTCCTGAATTAACTGCAATGCCTATTTTACATTTGGAGTCATTCTCATCCCTGAATCTCTCAGAGCTAGCTTCTATAGTCTCATCATCTAAACCATCAACCTGTCTATTAGGCACAGTACCAACTAGCCTCTTTAAAGAGATTTTTTTACTTAATTAAGCCGCTCATTCTATATCAAATCAATTTGACTTTATCCTTGGGTTATGTACCCCAAACTCTCAAGACTGCAGTCATCAAACCCCAACTTAAAAAAACAAATCTCGATCCTGATGTTTTGGCTAATTATAGACCCATATCGAAACTTCCCTTCATTTCTAAAATAATTGAAAAAGCAGTTGCAAACCAATTATATGACCATCTGCATAGGAATGGTTTGTTTGAAGAATTTAAGCCAGGATTTAGAGTTAATCACAGCACAGAAACAGCACTGGTTAAGTCAATGATATTCTAATGGCTTCAGATAATGGATCAGCCTCCATACTTCTCCTCTTAGATCTCAGTGCTGCATTTGACACCATTGACGATAATATTTTATTACAGAGAGTGGAACATGAAATTGGCATTAAAAGAACTGCACTAAGGTGGTTCAAATCCTATTTATCAGATAGATATCAGTTTGTCCATGTTAACAATAACTCCTTCTCACGCACTATAGCCAACTATGGAGTTCCACAGGGCTTGGTTCAAGAACCAATCCTCTTTACCCTATATCTGCTTCCTTTAGGCCACATTATCAGGAAGCACAGCATCAGTGTTCACTGTTATGCAGACGATACTCAGCTGTATTTATCAATGAAGCCAAATGAAGTTAGTCAGATAGTCAGACTGCAGACATGTCTTGAAGACATAAAAGTCTGGATAACCTGTAACTTTCTACTTTTAAATTTAGACAAAGCTGAAGTTATTGTACTTGGCCCTAAGCACCTTAGAGAAACCCTATCTAATCATCTAATCAGTCTGGATGGCATTACTTTGGCTTCCAGCTCCACTGTAAGAAATCTCGGAGTAACTTTTGACCAGGACATGTCCTTTGTCCCTCACATAAAACAAGTCAGTAGGGCAGCTTTCTTTCACCTGCGAAACAGGAAAATCAGAAACATCCTCTCTCAAGAGGATGCAGAAAAACTAGTCCATTCGTAACTTCTAGGCTGGACTACTGTAACTCATTATTATCTGGATGTCCAAACAAATCTCTGAAAGGCCTTCAGTTGATTCAGAATGCTGCTGCACGAATATTAACAGGAACTAGAAAAAGGGATCACATCTCTCCTGCGTTAGCTGCTCTTCATTGGCCACCGGTAAAATTCAGAATAGAATTTAAAATCCTTCTAACGTATAAAGCTCTTAATGACCAAGCTCCATCATATCTCAGAGAGCTCATAGTTCCTTACTGTCCTAGTAGGCCCCTCCGCTCTCTAGATGGAGGTTTCAGTTATCAGGCTCCTCGTCTATGGAACCAACTCAAGCAATTTTCAAGACCAGGCTTAAACTTTTCTATGTGACAGGGCTTATAGTTAAAAAGTTAAAGTTAATTTAGTCCTTAGCTATGCTGCTATAGGCTTAGACTGCCAGGCGAAGCACCTCTCTCTCTCTCCCTCTCTCCCTCCCCCTTGCATGCACTGACATACCACTAACCATGTTTCCCAGAAGTCCCTGTTTCTCCCAGTTCTAACCATGTGTAACTATGTACTAAGCATGTTTTCCCCGAAGTCTCTGTCTCTCCCACTTCCTCTCCTCTCTCTCCCTGTCCTCATCCTGCAGGTGGTGAATCATCACTATCCCATGTTCGTGCAATGCCTGCTGCTCCCATATTTCCATGAAGTCTCTGAAATGTCTCTGAAATGTCTGTGATGAGCATATGATATATCTAACCAGGTTGGTCATACCATAGCTTTCCCAGACCTGGGGCCAGAATCTCTAATCTGTTCTTAAATTCTTAAGATCTTAAGTAATGTCTTAAGATCTAAATTAAGAAGTTCATAAGAAACTTCTTAAGTGCAATTCCTAAATATTTTCTTAAGAACAGTCTCAAATCTTACGAATGTATTTTTCCTACTTACAAACTTCTTAAAAAATATGTTGCATCGTACGAGCCAGTAAACATTTAAAAGGACGTTAGTCATAAATTAACGGTCAGGCATTTAGACGGTCAAACTTCTCAAAGCAGGAGCTTGAGGTTATAATTGAGGAAATTAATGTAAGAAAAAAATTACTACTTGGGAAAATAGATAATATGGGAATAACAGCTGAAAATAAGTCTAGAGGGTTGGCAAAAGTGGCTGATGCTGTCTCAGCGGTGGGAGGAACACTGAGAGACGGCGCAGGTGTCAAGAAAAAGTGGGCGGATTTCAAGTCCGAGGTGAAAAAGAAGGGAGCTGAGAGGAAACGATTGATGAACAAGACCGGTGGAGTTTAAAGTATTATAGCGTTGTGGTGTAACTAGGTGGATGGAGGAAGGATGAGGAGGAGGTGATGTCGCAGTTTGCTAGCTCAAACGAGCCCAGATTTATTTCCTTGCCGCAGCACAGCTAACCCGAGGTTGAAGTGTCCCCTGGAAGCGATATTACGAATCCTACTATGGCCACACCAAGACCCGCTTCTGATTGGTTTGTCACGATGTGTCCTACTCTGCCTCTGATTGGCCTTTTCACACATAAAGTTTGACAGTTCTTTCTATTGCCGCCTTGACAGTGGCCATAGGAGGATTCATAAAATCATGTACTGTGCTTACACTGCCTACACACAATTTTAAAAGGTGTTTTTGTTAAAAAAAAAAGAAAAGAAAAGAAAAGAAAAATTGCGTGTTTTTTTAATTTTTATTTTTATTTCCATGTCATGCATTGTTCTCTTTGCTACTGTAACAACGGAAATATCACCACTAGGCTTTGTGATGAATAAAGTGTTATCATCCACCCCACTCCCCGAGTAGTATTGTGTGTCACTACACCACATAATTTCGGCAAAACATCTTTTCACATTCTGTGTTACAACAAGAACGATCAGGCGTAGTGGGTACTGCGTAATTATGAACAGATATATTTAAACGCTGGGTTGGTTTTAATTCACGTAGAGACAGAGCGCAACGCGTCATACTCCAAAAGCCACGCCCACCAGAGGGTAAAACAATTGGCGGCACAATTTAAAAGACACTGTCCAGTAGTTACCTTAAAACATTATTTCAACATGTCAAATTATTATTTTAACACACTAGCTGTACCAGAAAAGACGGTACAATGAAAAACTCACACATGTGGGTCTTTCTCATTGTCCCCTTCTGTTTGCCTTCATTTTCATGGAGAAGTAATCCCACTGAATTGCCGGAGGTGACATACATCGATATTTATAACTACCTGATCGAGTCCCCAGCCTAATAACGATAAAAAAGTTAGACTACATCCACACTACTACATCATCATTTTAAAATTGCTTACCCAAGCATTTCAAATCTGCCCAACTTTATGGGTTTAAAACATAGTTGGTGGATGTGCATTAGCCTGGTTTGTCACGTCTCGATCCAGGTGTTAGGTTTTTATTTAGTTTTTGTCTTGTATCTGTGTCTCGTGGCTTTTATTTTGAAACCTCTCTGCCCTCTCGTTTCAGGAAGCCTGTCCTCTCCCCGGTGTTCCCTGTCTGATTGTCTTCCCCACCCTAATGGTCTCCACCTGTTCCCCATTACCGTGTGTGTATATTTAGTCTGCGTCTCCCTTTGTCCTGTGCCAGTTCGTCTTGTCCATGAGTCAAGCCTCACGATCTAGCCCTTCATGTCCAGGATTCACGTTCCTGTCCTCGTAGAGATTACGCTCAGGTTTTTGTATTTTCTTTGCTACTTTGTCATTTGCCTCAGTCACAGTAGAGTGCTTATTGAGTTGATACTTTGTTTTGTAAGATCACAGTTATTCCTCATCTGAGTGATTTTTAGTTCATTATTCTCCTCATCAGAGTGACGCTTTGTGTTTAGGATTTTTCTAGTTGAAGAAGATTTAAGTTGTTACTTTTGTAAATAAAACTGTTTGAGAATCTTTTACTGTGTTTTGGAGTCGTGCATTTGGGTTCGCGTTTTTCCAGTCTTGTCATGGTTAGCTTCACACTTAGCTTTGCAACCTTAGGAGTAAGCAACCTTAACTTAGACTTAAAAAGAATGAATGCGCATAGCTTTATTATCTTTTTATTAGCTTAATAAAATTTTGCATTACACCCCTTATGTTACAAAATATTCTAATAAAAGCTTGGCATGAGAAGAGTATCCAGAGGGCTAATTGCTTGTTATTTATCTTCCTTTTTGTTAGGAATATACACTCACACAGCAATGAGAAATTACAGATCTTTGGATGCCGATAACTCTTTTGGAAGTTAGTTGTGTTGTGTTCCACCATAAACCAGCCAACTCTGACTGCCCGGTCATCAAGGCTGATGCATAGCCGACAGCGCCTCTCGTCTTCCTGCCTGTATCCACTTCTCTTGTCTTAAAGGCTCATTTTTTCTGTTTGTCAGCTTATAAAAACTTAGATCGGGGTTCTTCACCCTGTTAGTAGTGCACCCTACCAAACAGCAGCTTTTGGGCATTTGTTTGTGTTTGCTGGCACACGGAGAGTGACAAGAGACACCTTCACACAACACAAAGTCAATGGAGAGCTATTAATTGTTTTCCTGTCAGGTGTGGGCGGGGCTTAAACGGAAATCACGTGAGGCTTGGAGAGCTCAGCCAATCAGAGGCAGAGTAAGGCTGGTCTGGGCATGGCCATAGTAGGATTTGTAAAATCACCCCCCGGAAAACAACGAACAGGGTCTCTAACTTTTTCAACTGTCGTGAAATGTCAACTCTTACCCACAACATCCCCCACCCCTCCCCAGAACAACCCATTGGCAAATACCCCTACAGTGGACACCTCCCTCAACAGAAACAAAGCAACAAACCCACATCATAGTAGTCCCCATACCCAGCATTACAGTATTAATCTCAAATGGATGAGATTAGTTACATTAGAGGCTTACCTCTTCACTGTAGGAATTTTAAGACAGGTCAAGGTTGTCTTAAACTTGAGAAAAAAATCAAGAACAAATTTGAGAACATTGTTTTCAAGAATACCATTTATTCTTAAGTATTTTCTCAACTTTCTTCGTAAGTTTCTTCTAAAGAAAAAACTTAAGAACTTTATTTGAGAATATCAGTTTTTCTCTTTTTTATTCTTAAAACAGAAGTTAGGAAAAAAATGGCACTTAAGAAGATTTTTTTTCTTAAGAAATTTTTGTGAATCTGGCCCCTGGTTCTGAGAGTAGGAGTAGATGTTGGTTATGGAACATTCTGCTGTGGTGGTGCTGTTGCATGTTGTTCTGTTGAAGGTCATTCTGGAATGCCTCCCAGGATACATTCTGCTACTCCACTGCCACTCTGCTTCGGCAAGGGCAGCATGGCAATGAGATGACGACAGTTCCATGGTGCCCCTCCACCAGATATGAGCGTGGCTAGGTGTGGCTTTCAATGACAACTCGAGCTCTTCTTTGGTCTGTGACCCGCACATCCTGCGAGTCTATTGAGGTTTTGTGCACGGTGTTGCAGATTATAGCATTGTGCATCTTCCATCTTCCTCTGCTGAGTGCTTCATGATTTGTTTTTAGCAGGCTTGCTATTCTTGAACATTCTGACTGTATCCACCGACTTTGCATCACTTGCCTGTGCCATGGTGTCACCTCGAAAGGAAGCTTGCTGCTTTATCACCTCCTTGCTTTGACGTGTCATCCTGACAGCTTTATCCAACGTCAGTTCTGCATCCAGCTGCATGTTTTCAGACAGCCGCTTGTCCAATAGTCCAATGACGAGTCTGTCTCTGATCAACTCGTCATGTGGCACTCTGTAGTTGCAGTCTTCTGCTAGCGCATATAATGGAGTGACAAACAAATCCACAGACTCTCCTTCTCTCTGCACATGTTGAATTTAGCATGCTCGTAGATTACGACCGCATATAATGGAGTTACAAACGAATCCACAGACTCTCCTTCTCTCTGCACATGTTGAACTTAGCATGCTCGTAGATTACGTTATTCGCCACTAGCTTCTCCCTCTGGCTCATGCTGTCTTTCTCTCTCCTTTCCACAGGTGTACAATGGTCCTATTTGATGGGCTTCTTCTCTCCATGCTAACTACAGGACTTCTGACACTATGTCGTGTCATTAAAACACTTGCCTGAGTCTAACTGTATATATAATGTGTCTTTATTTTCCAAACATGTGTATCTGCTCTTGTCTGCTACTCTGGTCTCCTTTTGCCGCCGGTTGCACTCTGCTGATATAATCCCTTGACGACTTTGGAGTTTTCTCTGACTATCACAGTTACTCCACAGGGGGCAAAATTTCATCAACTCGCTGGAAACGGTTCCTAATCACCAGACTAATATCAAATTTGTCAATTTTCAGATGATACAGTAATCTTTCTAAAGGATAAGTCTATAATAGCGAAAGTCCTACATATAATATCAGTCTTTTCTAGAGCTTCTGGTCTGTGCTTAAACTTGAAAAAATATGAAATATTAGCTCTTCATCCTTGTGCTGAGACAAATATAAACTCCATTCCGGTAAAAACTGAACTAAAACACCTAGGTTTAATAATGTCTAAAAATAGGAATAAGAGAGAACTACTAAACATAGAAGAGAAAATGGTATGAAAAGATCTCTCAATCATTGGCTTATGAGAAATCTCTATTTTTGGCAGATTTCATTGACAAAAGCAGAAGGCATATCAAAACTAGTATATCCTTGTCAATCTCTGTATGTTTCTCCACAAATGATTAAAAAGGTGAATTCTGTCATTTTTAATTTCATATGGAAAAATAAGACCAACTACCTTAAAAAATCTGTGATGGATAAAGACTATCAAAATGGTGCCTTGAAAGCTGCTGAATTTAAATCCATGATTGGTGTATTCAAGATGAACTGGATAAAAGCCTTTTTGGCACAACAAAATTCTATATGGTTTCAGATACCAAAATGTCTATTCCAAACTATTGGAGGATTAGAATTTTTGCTAAGCTGTGACTTTCAAATATCTAAGCTGCCAATCAAATTTTCTGACTACCATAAACAAATACTATCCTACTGGAAAATGACATTCACTCATAATTTCAAACCACATGGCTCCACCTTATGGAACAATAGAACCATGACTATTAACAAGAAGACTTTATTTAAACAAGAATGGTATGATAACAAAGTTCTATATGTTATTGACTTGATGGATGAAAATGGCAATTTATTGCAATGTCATTCATTTGGAGAAAAGTGTACCAATAGAGAGTTTAATCAAATCTGTAGAGCTAATCCACTTCCCTTAAAGTTCATGTTTCTCACGAAACTACCCAATTCTCTTTGGATTGTTAACGTTAGAAAACTGATTTGACTTTGCAACTGTAAATCAATGAGCCTCATGCTAATTCTGTCCTACGATGTCCTATGATTCTGTCTTACTTTTCTGTTGCGCTGCAGGATGCACATGGACACTGGAAACATGTTCAATGGATGCAAACAAAAGTGTTACGATGCTTTGACCCATCTCATGAAAATAAACCCCGCCACCCCCCAAAAAATTGCTTTAATTGTGGTTAACCAAAGAAACCGCGATTACGTCAAATAATCACGGTTAGACAATTATGAAATAATTGTTATAGGCCTAGTGTTTACAAAATTTTTGTTTAGAGTGCTTTTAGGTAAAATCTTCCACGACAATGATTATTATTATTGTACTAAATGGGGGGGGGGGGGGGGGCAATACTGTCTCCAGTAACTCAAGTGAACCGGGTGACTTTAGTGATCTTACTTGAGTCCACAAAATGAACTGAGTTTACCACCACTAGACATAATTAAGGTCTGTCTTTAAAGTGCATTTTTAACAGTAACGTCAACAATGTATCTCCTGACATTTTAAGTTGAACTTAAAAACTATTTTATGAAAAAAAATACACAAACTCAAAATAGTGACTGTATTTCCAGCTAGAAAACGTGCATCTTTCTCTTCCCTCCATTGTTGTTTACCCTGCGTTTGTGTCGCTGCATGAGTTGTCCTCATGCTGAAAACGTGACTTGTCGCATATGTGACCTCACTCCCGCAAGAAGATGCAAGAAGAAAGCAAAAATATATCTTTTTACTAAGGAAAACGACAAAAATAGTAATGCACAGTGACTTGGATAAGTAACTTTAATCTGATTACTGGTTTGGAAATATCAACGCGTTAAATTATTTGTTACTGAAAAAAGTGGTCAAATTAGAGTAACGCGTTACTAAGGCATCATTGGAATCAACCTAAGAATGAATGCATAGAGTGGACTTGCTGGGTAAGTATGAAGATGCTCATTAACATGCTCACTTGAAATTCAATAATCTGCTGATTAAACTTATGTTTGTCAGTAATGACAAAGAAGGTGGAAGATTATGCATGAACCAAGTGACTCATGTGCATGTGTGTCATAATTAACGGGTGTAATAGTGTTTGTGTGAGTGAAGTTAAAAGTACAGTCCTATTGTAATGGGAAGGCTTTTAGGACCCTAGGGAGCCTTGAAAGGTGGAGCGGAAGCAGCGCTCTCTCTCTCTCTCTCTCGCTCTCGGTTTGCAGGCAGCATGAGTGACGCTAAACATTTGTTGCAAACTCGGGCAGAAGCAGCAGATGGGGAAGGGTTGGTGCTATATAGGGACTCAAGTAGTTACGAGTATCTCCAGCCATTTGTGTACAGAGCAATATGGTGCGGACCTTGAGCGGAGATTGTGATTGTCGGTCATCACGACACAAAGCAGACTGCTGGTCTGGGTGTAATGCGACGTGAAGGACTGTCTGCGGGTACAGAGACTGTCACTGTTTTTTCTCACCTGAAACATTGGATTAGTTGTAACGGGCCTTTTGGTTTTAAATGTTTTCTTCATTTCTTTTGTTTCTTCTTTGCCATTTAATTTAAATGAGCCAAGTACAATCCTTGTGTAATAACTGATTAGTGGGAGTTATAGACCCTGTATTTATTGACCCCTTTTTTTTGTGTGCTCATAGTATGGTTGCAGTGTTAGTGCATGTTCTTCCCACAGTGATATTTTATCATTGGTGATTCCTAACTGTGCAGTGGCCTTATATCCTACGGGATCGATTTGCCCTTTTGGAGTGTATCGGGTCTTAAACTTTAGTTGAGCCCAATGGCGGAGCCAGCGAGGGGGCAGAAGGGGCGGCCGCCCCAGGCCCACGATTGCAAAGGGGCCCACCGCCAGACTGATAACCAAAAAAAAAAAAAAAAAAAAAAAAGTAAAGTCGGACTCTGGCTGCAAGGATAAATGTGTAAAAGTAAACTAATAGGATATATATAGTTTACTTTTACACATTTATCCTAACAGCTAGATTTTGCACTTTATATATATTTAAAGTGCAGATCGGACCAAGATTAAAAATCTCCATATGTCTACATGTGTTTCTATTTGACATGGATGTGTGCACGCATGTTTGTTTACTTTCAGTGATCTTTGAGTAAGTGTAAGCTAGTTAGCAGTTTTAAAATGAAGAAAAACAAGTCGGGTACGCTCAAGAGGAACAGAGGAAGAATGTTGGGGAAAAATGTTATATAAGTTCATATTTTTTAAACTCCATGACCAGTAGCTCTGTGACGTCATGTCATATTGCCATACCATGGCTTTTGCTGAAACGATGCTCCTTATATAAGGGCCCACTAGATGTCCCCGCCCCCTCTGTAATGAGTCACTTGCTCCGCGCCTGGTTGAGCCTAATCCGTCCTTTTTTATAATCAGTCATTTTATCAAGTGAGCGCCATTTGCACATTTGTACAACTGCTACTGTGTAGCCGTAAGCCCATATATTGCTCTCGTGTAATGTTTATTATATTTTTATTATATTTATACAATAAATATTAAATTTTTTACAAGCTGTCAACCTCCTGTCCTGGTCATTCTGGACACTTACCTACTCCTGTAGTGTACTAGCTTGGGAAGCACTAATTACATCTACACATAGTACATTCTCAATCACTACACTGAGGTTGAAAATAGCATGAGAATCTGACTGGCAAGAGAAATCCAAACACAAATAGAGCATCTTGTGTGTGGACCAGGTTGTCCTGGCACACATTTCACAATTGGGATTAAATACATTTATGCTGCTTTATTCAGCTTTGAAGAAGTATCAACTTTTGATTTATGTATCTTAATGCTGGTACAATAAAGTTTACGGATACCCACCATGGTATAGTAATTATTAGTTTTATCCACAGGCTGCTCATCTGAAATGCATTTTTTGTGTGTGTGTGTAGTTCTTACGTGGGAACAGCAAATTCTTTATTCACTATGGTGTATGGATTCTGCAGTTGAGCAAAACAAGAGGGACTTGTTTCGCTGGGACAAAAGACTGGTTAGTTTCCTAATCTGACTGACTTAAGTTCTTCTTTTATCGGTATAGAGTTCACTTTAATTAACAGCGCTTGTTTACTTGAGTACAATTTGTCAAATTTTCAGTGGGTTTCCACTGACCCTCACTGTACCTGCCAGGCGATCCCACCTCATTACCTCATTACCCTCACCTGTTACATTTATCATCGAATTCCTTACTTACTTCCTTGCCATATTTTTCTTTGCACTATGCATGCAACTTTCTAGCATTCGCTCCTGGGCTAGTTTCCTGTTGCTGTCTGCCTGTATTTTAATCAAACAACCTTGTCATAATCACAGTCATAACCCCCAGCCTTCTGCTCCCGGTCAGGGAAGTTCTGCTTCTGCTTCCCCTGGCATCTGTCCTATTTTCAATGAATTTGTGTTTGGGCCTACTACGCAGCTCAGTGCAACACCCTCTTGCTATGTCTGGCAGACTAAACGACCTTCCCTCTTTGCTGGACGGCCTGATTGTGAAGGCATCAAGTGGACCTGCATATTCAGGTGAGTTTGAGAAGTGACAGGGAAGGGTATACCGACGCTCATTAAATAGTCCTTGGTTCCTTCCTCAGGCTGTGGGGTCTTCAACCAGCCAAGAGATGAAGGAGCCTGCCCTCCTGCAGATGGGTTGCACCAGTCTTACCCGAGAGGAGTGTGAATGTTGCCACCAAGAAAACCTCTGCCTGTGCTGTGGATGGAGAAGTCACTTCATTTGTCAATGCCCAGGAAAAGGTTGAACTTGCCAGTAGAGGGAGACTTAATGGTGAGAACAATGACCTAATCAGAGTTGCCTCTGCCACAACCAGTTGATGCTAGCTGAAGGTTCTCGCACTTCTACCACATTTACTGACTCTGGTTCCAGTGTCAGTATTATTGACTTAGCCCAGCTGCTTAGGCTACAAGCAACCCTTCATCCTGGTGCCAGCAATTCCTGTGGGTGGAGGACGCCCATAATACCCTGACCTGCTTTGCTAATGGGCTCTCCCCTTTTCAGTGTGCCTACGGCTTTCAGACTCCCCTTTTCCTGTCCCTGGAACAAGAAGTATCCTGAGTTTCATCTTTCAACGGACTTCATCTGTTTCTTCTGCAGGACCTACACTCAAGCCAGGACCTCCCTTCTCCATTCTGCTGACAAATATCTATTATTCCACGACAACCAATTATCACTGATTGAAGATGCCCATCTACCAAGCTGGCCAGAAAGTGTGGCTGTTGACCATTGATCTACCTTTGCAAATGGAGTCCCAGAAGTTGGCTCCCTCAAGCCTTAAGAGACACTGTGCTAATCTGTAAGTTTGATCTGTGCTGCTATCTTCCTGTTATCCTCTGTTTTTGATAAAGTAGATATTGCAGGACTATACCTACTTTAACCTGCTGCCTTTGGATTCCGTCAATCCCCATTACACAATTAATTCCAGTACCACATATACAGCCTGGCTTTGGGTTTTTGATCTAATTAAATCTATGTGGGGCAGCACGGCGGCATAGTGGTTACGCTGTTGCCCCACAATAAGAATGTTGTGGGTTTGGTTCCTGGGCTTGGGGCCTTTCTGTACAGAGTTTGCATGTTCTCCCCGTGCCTGCTTGGGTTTCCTCCAGGTACTCTGGTTTCCTCCCACCGCCCAAAGACATGCATGTTTGGATTAATTGGTGACTCTAAATTATCCGTCGGTCTGAGCGTGAGTGCGAGTGGTTGTTTATCTCTGTATGTCTCTGTGTGTGATGGACTGGTGACCTGTCCAGGGTTTACCCCGCCTTCGTCCAGTGTGAGCTGGGATTGGCTGCAGCACTCCCGTGACCCAGAAACAAAGATGAATGAATGAATAAATCTATGTGAGTCCAGAGGGAGTGATACTTTTTGTGATATTAGAGGACACTGTGCTCTCAGATCCAAAGTGTATGGATAGAAAACTGGAGTATAAGGACAAGTAGGCCTGTACTCACTTGGCACTCGGTTGATGGCTCTAAGTGGTCTCAGCACGCGAACTGTCCTAACCGCTGAAAAACTAACATTCTGCAGATTGAGGGAGTACTCCAGCATCCTGCAGCATGTAGAGAGAGAAGGAAAATATGTGTTAACACAAATCAAATCAAAATCAAATCAATTTTTTTTTATAGCGCCAAATTATAACAAAGTTATATCAAGGCACTTTACATATAGAGCAGGTCTTGACCAAAATCTTTATAAAATGATTTAAATAGACAAACACGATGAGCAAACACTTGGCGACACTGGCAAGGAAAAACTTCCTTTAAGAGGCAGAAACCTCGGGCAGAACCAGGCTCAGGGGGGGCGGCCATCTGCCTCGACCGATTGGGTTGAGAGAGGGAGAGAGAGAGGGTGAGAGGGAAAGAGAGAGAGAGAGAGAGAGAGAGAGAGAGAGAGAGAGGCAAAGCTGGGTAGGGTAGGGAGAGAATGAGAGCAGGAGGATGGGATATTCAAAACAGGTGTAGGGAGGAACATGATGCTGCATGAAATTCATAGAAATGATGCTGTATGGAATTCATGAAGATATGGGAGCAGCAGGCATTGCAGGAACATGGGATGGCGATGATTCATCACCTGCAGGATGAGGACAGGGAGAGAGAGGAGAGGAACTGGGAGAGACAGAGACTTTGGGAAAACATGGTTAGTAAATGCAGTACACATGCTTGGAGCTGGGAGAAACAGGGATTTTGGAGAAGCATGGTTGTTGGTATGTCGGCGTATGCAAGGGGGAGAGAGAGAGAGAGAGAGAGAGAGAGGTGCTCAGTGCTTCCCCCAGCGGTCTAGGCCTATAGCAGCATAGCTAAAGAGTAAGTGAACTTACTTTAATTATAAGCTCTGTCATACAGAAAGGTTTTAAGCCTGGTCTTGAAAATTGCTAAAGAGTCTGCCCCCCGGACCGATACTGGAAGTTGGTTCCATAGAAGAGGAGCCTGATAACTGAAAGATCTGCCTCCTGATTTACTCTTGGAGACTCTAGGAACCACAAGTAAACCTCCATCTAGAGAGCGGAGTGGCCTACTAGGACAGTAAGGAACTATGAGCTCTCTGAGATATGCTGGAGCTTGGCCAGTAAGACCTTTATATGTTAAAAGAAGGAGTTTAAATTCTATTCTGAATTTTACCGGCAGCCAATGAAGAGCAGGTAATGCAGGAGAGATGTGATCCCTTTTTCTAGTTCCTGTTAATATTCGTGCAGCAGCATTCTGAATCAACTGCAGGCCTTTCAGAGATTTGTTTGGACATCCAGATAATAATGAGTAGTAGTCCAGCCTAGAAGTTACAAATGCATGGACTAGTTTTTCTGCATCCTCTTGAGAGAGGATGTTTCTGATTTTCCTAATGTTTCGCAGGTGAAAGAAAGCTGCCCTACTGACTTGTTTTATGTGAGGGACAAAGGACATGTCCTGGTCAAAAGTTACTCCAAGGTTTCTTACAGTGGAGTTGGAAGCCAAAGTAATGCCATCCAGACTGATTAGATGATTAGATAGGGTTTCTCTGAGTTGCTTAGGGCCAAGTACAATAACTTCAGTTTTGTCAGAATTTAGAAGTAAAAAATTATGGGTCATCCAGACTTTTATGTCTTCAAGACATGTCTGCAGTCTGACTATCTGATTAACTTCATTTGGCTTCATTGATAAATTTAGCTGAGTGTTGTCTGCATAACAGCGGGAATTGATGCTGTGTTTCCAGATAATGTTGCCTAAAGGAAGCAGATAAAGAGTGAAGAGGATTGTTCCAAGTACCTAACTCTGTGGGACTCCATAATTGCCTATAGTGCGTGAGAAGGAGTTATTGTTAACATGGTCAAACTGATATCTATCTGATAAATAGGATTTGAACCACCTTAGTGCAGTTCCTTTAATGCCAATTTCATGTTCCAGTCTCTGTAATAAAATATTATGATCAATGGTGTGAAATGCAGCACTGAGATCTAAGAGGAGAAGTACGGAGGCTGATCCATTGTCCATCCATGGTCGTGCAATTGGGTTGCTACTGATTTTTCAACGATTTTGGAAATGAACGGAAGGTATGATATGGGTCTATAATTGGCCATAACATCTGGATCAAGATTTGGCTTTTTAAGTTGGGGTTTGATGACGGTCGTCTTAAGAGTCTGAGGTACATAACCCAAAGACAACGTCAAATTAATCAGATTTAAAATGAACGGCTCAATTAAGTAGAAAATCTCTTTAAACAGGCTAGTTGGTACTGTGTCTAATAGACAGGTCGATGGTTTAGATGATGAGACTATAGAAGCTAGCTCTGAGAGATTCAGAGATGAGAATGATTCCAGATGTAAAATAGGCGATGCAGTTGATTCAGGAATTGCTGTATTTAGTAGAAGATTATTGTCTGATGTAGGTAAGAGCTGATGAATTCTTTCTCTGATTGTTATAATTTTATCTGTAAAAAACCCCTAAAATAATCACTGCTGAGAGCTAAGGGGATCATTGGTTCAATTGAACTATGATTCTCTGTCAGCCTGGCTACAGTGCTGAAGAGAAACCTGGGGTTGTTCTTGTTATTTTCTATTAGTGCTGAATAATATCAGCTTCTAGCACTGCGGAGAGCTTTTTTATACGTTCTTAAGCTTTCTTTCCAGGCTCGATGAGACTCCTCCGAGTTACAGGAACGCCAACTTCTTTTTAATTTCCTTGACGTCTGCTTTAAGGCACGAATTTGATAATTATACCACTGAGCCAGCCTCCTCTTTTTTATTACTTTCTTTTTGAGAGTGGCAGCATCATTAAGATTTGAACACAGTGTGGCCATAGTGCTAATCACAAGGTCATCAACCTGTGTATGGGAGAAATCCTCATTTGAATTTCGATATGGCATTGCTGCAAATGATGACCGAATGTTCTCTTTAAATTTAGCCACAGCATCTTCAGGTAAACATCTTCCATAGCCAAATTTATTCCTTGATGCTCTGCAGTCAATTAAAGTAAACTCAAATGTAAGGAGGTAATTGTCAGTAAAAAAAGTCAAAAAGTTTTGAGGAAAAGTGTTAACTTGTCAATTTCAATGCCAAATGTTGGAACAAGATCAAGGATATGATTGGAGCAATGAGTGGGTTCATTCACATGCTGGGAAAAGCCAATGGAGTTTGGTAAGGAAATAAACCCAGAACTAAGGGTGTTGCTTTCTATATCTACATGAATATTGAAATCTCCCAGTATAATGATTTTATCTGTACTGAGTACTAACTCTGATATAAACTCAGAAAACTCTGATAGGAATTCTGAGTACGGACCAGGTGGACGGTATACTGTAACTAACAGAACTGGTTTTTCAATTTCCAGTTAGATTGGGAAAGACTAAGAGTGAGGCTTTCAAAAGACCTACAGCCAGATTTTGGTCTAGGGATGATCAATAAGCTTGACTGAAATATCGCAGCCACCCCCCCTCCTCGACCTATGGTACGAGGGACATGAAAATTAACATGAGTCGGGGGTGTAGCTTCATTAATACTAACATACTCATCCTGCTGCAGCCAGGTTTCAGTGATACAGAATAAATCAATACGATGATCAGCTATGAGATCATTAACTAATAGAGATTTTGATGATAGCGATCGAATATTCAACAGTCCACATTTAATTGCAGTGTTAATTGAGACCGAATTTGTGGCTGTTTTGATTTCAGTTAAGTTTTTGATTTTAGCTCCTCTTCTGTTTAATTTAGGTTTAGTAACTTTTCTAAATTTAGGTGGTCGGGGGACAGACACAGTTTCTATAGACCTAGACATACGCTAAAACACTAAACAACACTAAGTAACACTAAATAGTTTTACTGCTTTCACAGATGATACTGCAAGACATGCTTGATCATCTGGAATTTGTCAGAGAACATTTAATAGCAATATTATGGAGTCAGTTATATATTGCATGCTCTTCCCTTATCATTGGACAAGTGGTAATTAATCTTATAATACCCCAAATCACATTTTGGCTATTGTCTTTAGAGACCACGGTGGTGCGTGTGTTCTGGGAAACAAGTTTTCATTCAAGAGCTAATTGGACTGCAACTACAACATCAGAAAGTTAAAGACACACATTGATGGTTGATAGTACAAGGGTGTATGTGAATGTATGATGTTGTCCACATACCACCACATGCAAACGAACAAAAAACGTGGATCCAAAGTTTGTGAATCACTTGTCAGGATGTGGCATTCACAATACATAAAAGAGCAGCATCAGATTTTGACTTGTAACCTTGATACAGCACACACTTAACAGCCTCTCTAGCCTCTCTTCATTGGCTCTTTTAGGCTGTGATTGGAGGTTATAGGGGCAGTGCTTAGCCCTTACAGATTGTACGGGTCAAATTTGACCCATTTTGACAGCAGGAAAAATATCCTAAAAATAATTTTTTGAGCCTGAAATTGGATGACTTTTTCTAAAGTGACCCAAAGTGCCCAAAAGTGAAGCAACTGTACCAAAGTATAACATTTAAAAAAAAACCAACTCAAATTTCTGCACGCTGAGTCAAATCAGGGTCAAATTTGACCCACATCTATTCAGATGGATTTTAGCTCCACCAGTGTGTGTCAAATTAAGGAAAATTGTGGTTTTAGGGAATATTGAAACTGTGAAACTCTACAGGCCATGTCTGTGTGTGTTTCCTATGGGGTAGAGGTTCCAGAGTTCAAGTGGCCTGACCTTGTCTGTGTCCCTCCACATTTGCCCAAGTTGATGTATAGACAGACACACCTGCTAGTCTTTGAAGGTGCATGGCGGGGATCATGAAACAGTGTAATTGTAAAACAGCATAGCAGTGATCATAGAGGGGGCGCACAAGGAATACAAGTCATCCAGAGGTCAGAGGGGACCTTGACACAGACACAAGATCTGCACCTGTAAGCAAAGGTATCTCCAATGTAACAAAATAATCTACATAGTAGCACATTTGAAATTAGCACATTTGGCAGCAATCAGGGATGTCTGGGACGGCTGCCTCTCATCCAGGTCCAGGTCCTAAGGTCACAGTGGACGAAAGACTGGTTCCATTCTGAGGTAAGAATTGTCTTTTATTATTATACTAATTAACCACTGCTTTGCAACTGATTCCCTCTATTAGTCATTTCTTATGCACTTCCATAGATAAAAGGGAAATTATGTTTCCTCTGAAAAAGACATAAAAAAAAAAAAAAACAAAGAAGATTAATAGAATAGAATGACAAATGGTTTCCTCTTTTTGTGTTTTTCTAGGTCGCCGTCCTTTCCGTCAGCACACTCCAAGCAAGCCTGGAAAGTATCAAATTAAGTTATGGGCTGCCTGTGATGCATGTTCCAGTTATGCTTGGAATATGCAAGTATACACTGGGAAGCCAACTGGGGGTGCTCTAGATAAAAAGCAAGGCATACATGTTGTACTAGAGATGACAGAAGGTCTAAGAGGACATAATGTAACATGCATCAACTTCTTCACCTGTCATCAGCTTGATCAGGCTCTTATGAAGAAGAAAAATCACAATGATTTTCACTGAGACAGAACAAGCCTGAGCTGCCACATGCTCTGATTGCAACAAGGGGGAGAGAGGTCTTTTCTTCCAAGTTTGCTTTCACTGAGGACACCACAGTTGTCTCATATTTGCAAAAGAACAAGAATGTAATCCTCATGAGCACATTACATAAGGCTGCAGAAGTGAGTGCTCGGGAGGAGAGAAAACCAACCATCATTCTTGACTATAATGTCAACAAAGGGGGAGTGGATAACCTGGACGAAGTAACAGGCATGTACGGCTGCAAGGGGAGGACCACTCGCTGGTCTCTCGTGCTAGTCTACAATATCATTGATGTATCAGTCTACAATGCCTTTGTTATATGGACTGATCTTAACCCTACCTGGAGGGCAAGAAGGAGGAACTGGATGAGATTCTTTTTGGAGGAATTTGGAAAGGCCCTTGTTACTCCTTGCATTGAAAAGCAACAGCACCTTCCTCGCACAGCAGCTTCAGCACCACTGGTAAGGGGCTGTGCAGCAAACTGAGCCTAGCCCTGATCCAGTCCCGCAAGAAGCCAACACAAGGGGACGGAAAAGAAAGTGATGCAACTTCTGCCCTGCAAAACAAGGACAACCTGCTGCAAATGTGGGAAACACGTGTGCAAGTTTCACGCAAGGAAAGTTTCTACCACTGCTTTAAATGCAGACTAGTTTGAAAAACTGAGTCTTGAGAGACTTTTTTTTTCTTTCTTTCTTTCTTTTTTTATGTGGTGTTTCCCGTTAATGTTGAATTTTATGATATATCAGTGAGGGCAGCATTTAATGGTTGCAATGGTTATAAATAGTTATTTTGTGAATTCCAGTTGTTCAGAACATTCATTCAATTTTCATTTTCAATAAAACATATTTAAGTCACTATGGCTGTTATGTTTTCATTTCTTATATAAAACAAGACATATTGTGTAATAGATGTTTGGCTCCAAAAACGAATTTAGCAGAACCTAAAAAAATAAACTCTAATCTCCTTTCTCTCTCTCTCTGAGACACACACAGACACACAGAGTTGTGAGTCTGTGTGTAGCAGATGCTGAGCACATGGGCAGGAGCATGCAGATGAAGGAATTCCCTTTTTGCACTGAATCCAAGTCTCTCTCTCATAACAATTTTCAGCAGATGCTACAAATTTGTCAGTGTGTGTGGCAGCCTGTTGGTCACCCTGAGTCCATTTCACAAAGCAGGTTTAGTGGAAACTCGGAGTCTGTTAACCCTGAAATTAGGGAAACTCTGAGTTTTTCGTTTCACAAAGGGAGGTAACTCAAACAGGAGAAAAGCAGGTAAACTCAAGCCTGTTTCCCAGAGAGAGGTAACTTAAGCTCTTGGTCAGTTGCTGTAGTAACAGACTCTGTGAACCTACCTGATCGGTACCAGGTTTTTCTCAATAAACCTCGAGTTTCTCTCTGACTCCGCCCTCTTTCAGCCACACACGGTATTTGATTTCCTCATTCATTCAGTCAGCAGGCGAGTTTTGGCGTGGCATAGCTCTGCCGTCTGTTATTTAAAAAAATAATTTAAAAAAGCAGTCATTAGGCCTATATTAGAAGTCCAATAGGGGACTTTTTTCACTAACATGGCCTGTCCTTTTGATAACGATCCCGTGGATGAAGGTGCAGCATTACTGCGCAGAAAATTAAATATTTGTTGGGAGATGGTTATAAGACCGCGCATAGATGTTTTAGCATTTCTAGACAATTATCTTTTTGAGCGGTAACGTTTCACGGCACAGTCCATCATCTACATAAACAACCTAATCCGTCGTTACATTTGCAACATTACCAACCGTAGTCGTGCTCTCACATCCCACAGAAATTGAGTGTTGCGCAGCGTTCTTCGTAAATGGGAGTTTTTTGTACAACGTCGGAGATGCATAGCACTTGAGTAAGGCAACTGTATGCCATAATCACTTCAGAGATTACGTCACCATCATCACCACCACTGCAGCAGTCAAATAAAGACATAATACACATTTCATTTGGTCTTCCTTATTTCTTACAAATACAAGAAATGTTTAGTTAATGTTCCAACAGTTAACATAATTAACATAATTCACCTGTGACCATGCACACACCTCCAACTTGTGATCCAGTATTTCAATTTCTAGATCTTCCCTCCTAATCTGGCCGTCCAAGTATTGCATTTCTTTGTCGGTTTTATTGGATTTTTTTCAGCAGCTGAATTTTGTAAATCTCTTTTACTGGTAACTGGGAATACATAAGGAGGACATTAAATGATACAGTTGCACATGAATTCCAAAGAATGAACCTCTGATGTTTACTGAACATCCATCTCATTATGTCAATCTGTGTAGTGGAAGTTGAGGGACCCTCCTGCTGCTGCCTAGCCATGCCCTGTTAAAAAGGATGAGAATGTGTTCATAGTTCAGTGTAGGCTAAATGGCACACAATGTTAAGAAATGTGAATGGGAAGAGAACTATCAGTAACATATCAAGATACCTTTATAGGCCTTTCTGGATGACCCTCTGTAAAGGCAGCAGACACAGTTTCGTCGTGCTCTTCATCCTAGATGAGTGATATGGTTCAGTATACTTAAACTACCATTTGGCAAAATCTTTGGAGTATTGCCTACTTACAATTACAACGTCTGTTATGGCGTGAGGGGGCTCCACCAGGGAGATAGAAACATGATCAAAATGAGGTACCCCCATGAGATTATGCCGAGGTTTTACCTGTTTTTATAAAGTTTTTATATTTCATCTTAAACTGTTGCCAAGTGCGCCTCTCCCCTGCGGGATTGCACCTAAATGAAATAAATTAATAGGCTACCATTCAAGCAGTTTTCCCCTGTAATATTATTGTGATTGCAAAGGACTACATTTAAAATTACGCATTAACCCGAGCAGCAATGTTCTCCCATGCTGTCTCCCTCTCTTTTGCAGCTGCAGCGGTGTTGCACTTCCTTCTAAAAACATGTTCAAACTCACCGTATGAGCGCATTAAAATGTCTAATTCTATTGGGGTGAAAAACGCGGCCCTCCTCTTCCCCGTTGCTATGGTGACTCGTCGAATCGGGGCTCCATTGATGCTGTCTTTTTATAGTTGTGGTGCACGCGCTTAACTTCAGGTGAAACTACTCCAAGTTGATCAAACTAACTCAAATCTGCTGTTCTGCAACCGAAAACTCTGAGTTTCCTATCTCAGAGTAGATCAACTCAGAGTTCAGGGTTAGACTCAGAGTTTGTTGAACCTGCTTTGTGAAACGGACCCCTTAACAGCAAGAAACTCACCAGTGGAGAATCTATTTGTATCATCCAGTCCCTGGACTCAGGTACATGTCATCAGCAGCTGTTTAATGGCCACCATGAACATTTGGGTCTAAAGAAATTAAGTTCCATTTTTAAGAAAGATTGAAAATACCCCGCAGCACAGCAACATAGTGGTTAGCACTGTTGCCCCACAATAAGAAGGTCAAGGGTTCAGTTCCCGGGCCTGGGGCCTTTCTGTGTGGAGTTTGCATGTTCTTCCCATGCCAGAGTGAGTGGTTGTTTGTCTCTGTCTATCTCTGTGTGTTGGCCCTTCGATCGACTGGCGACCTGTCCAGTGTGTGTACCCCGCCCTTGCCCAGTGTGAGCTGGGATTAGATCCAGCACCCCCGGGACCCAGAAACGGATAAGCGGTTGAAGATGAATGAATGAATGAATAAAAATACCCCTTCAGGAATCACAGAAAAGTTACTTATTCACTTAAAAAAATAGCAACTCTTTTCCTGTTTAATTTTTTTTTTTTACTGAGAGAAAAGTGACAATTCTGTAAAAATACAAAGTGAATTTTAGCTTTTGGACTCTTCTTCAGAAAAATGGAAAATCGATGAAAAATTTATGCTTAATGCAGTTCTTATAGTCCTTGAGCTTGTCTTTTTGTCTATTTCTTTGCTCCATAGTGTAGGTAAATTTCTTTTACATCTGAATAAAACAAAGTCCCACAGATTTACACCCTAAAACTCATGAACATGAATTTCTGCAGTCTGGATTTGGTTAGATACACTGCTCAAAAAAATAAAGGGAACACTTAAACAACACAATGTAACTCCACGTCAGTCACACTTCTGTGAAATCAAACTGTCCACTTAGGCAGCAACACTGATTGACAATCAATTTCACATGCTGTTGTGCAAATGGAATAGACAACAGGTGGAAATTATAGGCAATTAGCAAGACACCCCCAATAAAGGAGTGGTTCTGCAGGTGGTGACCACAGACCACTTCTCAGTTCCTATGCTTTCTGGCTGATGTTTTGGTCTCTCTCTTTGAATGCTGGCGGTGCTTTCACTCTAGTGGTAGCATGAGACGGAGTCTACAACCCACACAAGTGGCTCACGTAGTGCAGCTCATCCAGGATGGCACATCAATGCGTGCTGTGGCAAGAAGGTTAGCTGTGTTTGTCAGCGTAGTGTCCAGAGCATGGAGGTGCTACCAAGAGACAGGCCAGTACATCAGGAGACGTGGAGGAGGCCGTAGGAGGGCAACAACCCAGCAGCAGGACCGCTACCTCCGCCTTTGTGCAAGGCGGAACAGGAGGAGCACTGCCAGAGCCCTGCAAAATGACCTCCAGCAGGCCACAAATGTGCATGTGTCTGCTCAAACGGTCAGAAACAGACTCCATGAGGTAGGTATGAGGGCCCGACGTCCACATGTGGGGGTTGTGCTTACAGCCCAACACCGTGCAGGACGTTTGGCATTTGCCAGAGAACACCAAGATTGGCAAATTCGCCACTGGCGCCCTGTGTTCTTCACAGATGAAAGCAGGTTCACACTGAGCACATGTGACAAACGTGACAGAGTCTGGAGACGCCGTGGAGAACATTCTGCTGCCTGCAACATCCTCCAGCATGACCGGTTTGGCAGTGGGTCAGTAAAGGTGTGGGGTGGCATTTCTTTGGGGGGCCGCACAGCCCTCCATGTGCTCGCCAGAGGTAGCCTGACTGCCATTAGGTACCGAGATGAGATCCTCAGGCGTTGTAGGGAGGTCATACGGGCACGTGGAGGCCACACACACTACTGAGCCTCATTTTGACTTGTTTTAAGGACATTACATCAAAGTTGGATCAGCCTGTAGTGTGTTTTTCCACTTTAATTTTGAGTGTGACTCCAAATCCAGACCTCCATGGGTTAATAAATTTGATTTCCATTGATAATTTTTGTATGATTTTGTTGTCAGCACATTCAACTATGTAAAGAACAAAGTATTTAATAAGAATATTTCATTCATTCAGATCTAGGATGTGTTATTTTAGTGTTCCCTTTATTTTTTTGAGCAGTGTACTTCCACTCAGGCAGAAGTAGGTTTTTAGACTCAATATAGGTTATTTTTAGATAGTCAACTTTAAATTCCCAATTTCAATACTGTTTTTCTAGTTTCCAATAGCAACAAAATGTTAGTTATCTAAACTGACAATATGATAAAAATTACTATATTTATCTGTGGTGTCTGTCCTTGAATACCAGACTAGATTAAAGATTGAGGGAATCCACTGAAGCAATCGACCAGATTACCTTAGTCTCTCTTCCTCTCTTGGTCTGCCTTTCAGTCTGTTGCCCTCCTACTGTTTACTCCTCACTCACCTCGACCTCTTCAGTTATCCTTTATACCTCTCTACAGGTGAAATCCAGCCCTAGAGAGACAGGATCTGTAGAGTGCAGTCTGCTGTAGTGTTTTGATTGATACTCCACGCACTGGTCCTGAGATAAATGGGGAGATAATGGGGTAGTGAGGGGTGTAATAAACGCTGGTCACCCCACCCTTGACTGAGTGGTGCATTCCTGGAACGGATCTGTTATGAGTTATCTGATATTTTCGGATCAGGTCATGTATAGGCGTGCACCCCAACCACACTGCTCAAGTGTGTCTGGAATACAGGGGCTAGCAAGCCCTGTAACCCACATCCATCATCATTGCTGTAGAGACATTCCTGGATCAGACTGTACAGGACGGAGCTGACTGCATTGTAATACCAGGATACACCATGTGGTGCTGTAGAGACAGAAATTCTTCAGGTGGTGGAATCGCAGTGTTTTCCATGCATGGAATTGCCATCCACCATGATGCACAAAAAGGTCCAACAGTCCTGGAGCTGATGTGGTTTACAGTCCCTTTCACTCCCAAAAGCTCCTCATAGGAGCTGTTTACAGACCACCTAGTGCCACCACCGACATTTTCAACTACCTCGACAGTGAGGCCAAAATACAACTGCCTCAAATCAAGCAATCAACCCCCTGCGCTATTGACACCATCACATTCAAACTTAAGGACATCAAGAGGCTCTTGGAAGGACTCAAACCAGACAAAGCCTCTGGGCCAGAACAGATTCCTACCAGAGTCCTTAAGGAATGTAGTGCTAAGCTTGCAAGTCCCCTGTGTCGCCTCTTCAACCGCTGGATTCTTCCCAAGACAATGGAAAGTGGCCTCTGTTACACCAGTGCACAAGAGAGACTCCAAAGCAGACCTGTCCACACTGCATAAACTGAAATCTAAGTAAAATGAAATATCTTAGATCAAGGTCATATATGCTTATTTTTTGTCTGATAAGATAGTTCTTCTCAGTAAGCAGTTTTTATCTTAGACTTTTTCACTTGTTTTAAGTGTTTTAATCCTTAATTATCTAATAAGATATTACAACTTGTTAATGAGATTGTATGACCTATTCTGAGTAAGTACATGCTTGAAACTAGAAAATCAGTTACAAAGCTGTTTCATCAACACTTACAAGTATAAAACTGCTTTTTCCAAGTAGTAGTTTCTTATTTCAAGCATGAAATAAGAAATCATGGCTTTGACTTGATTTTATCTCTTCACATTCAAACAGATGCAGCCAAAAAGAATCAATTGTTTTATTACCAATGAAACAATAGAAAATATGTAGTCATATATATATATATATACTATAACAGTTGGCACAGTACTGTAAATTGACACTTGATATTTAAACATTTAACATGTAACATTTTAAACAATTTCAAACAGAAATAGTTTATCATTATACATTCAGATAATTCACTGTATTGTATGTTTTCATCTGTTACAGACCTTTCCCGCATTTGATCTCCCAAGGTCAAATTACAAGGCTACTAAAGCTAGTCATACCGTATCTGGGGAACACATCATGGGTTATTTTTAACTGTTGTACAATTCTATTACATCTCCAAGATGGCATTTTACCTGTACAAAGGTTTGGCTCTTACTGCTAGTTATGTAATATGAGGTAAAAGTGTAAAGTTTGAAATGGTTGGTATTCCAAACAATAAAGCCTAGAATCAACAAGATATATTTTTTTCACTAGTCCAAATTCTAGCATATTACCATTCACTACTTTGACAAGGATCACTGACTTTGAGTTATGCATTTACTGCCATTTATCATAAGCCATTTGACTGATACAGCGTGGTTTACATAACCTAGGAAGTCTCTCAGTTTTCCTTGTAAATACTGTAGATCTTTAATCTCAGATACAGGTCCCATCTCCCTTTCATTTGAAAAGATTGGGTGTAATGAAGGGTCAACATTTTGGCAGCTTTCATATATCTGGCTCTGATTTATCAAAGACTTGCAAATGTTTTTAAAATTGAGCTTAGAAGCCCATTGTTTAAAGAGGCAATGTTTAGATTCAAACCGCATACACATATGTCTAACCATTGGACCCAGTGATCTAATCTGTGATGGCAAATGTATTATATAATGCTGTTTGAGTGTAATATTGCATTCTGGGAAAAGCTCCTTCCAATGCTTCATATGATTTTCTATTAGTGACTTGAATCTAGAAACAGTTGTAATGGTAAGAATAGGTGCAAACGCTATCTGCACAATCTCTATTAGCTCATTTATCAGATACACATATGCATTGTCCTCCGAACTTACTAAAACAAATGGCAAAATCTTTAGCAGGACAAGAATTTGCCCAGATGACTGTTTTAATTTACCATCACTTGACATTAACGTACTCAATGAAATTGGGGATGGCCGATCTCTCACATCCAGAGAGGAATAAGGCAAACTCAGAAAAGCAGAATTCACAGAGTCCAGATCTATCATTCCTGACTGAACAAGATGGTGCAACACACTCTTGATTTCCAAAGGAGCTGTACCTGCCAGAATTACATGCATAATGTCTTGAGGAGTTTGTTGTATAATGTCAAAGGCAGGGAATTCAACTAATTTGCTCCTTCGATTTATCCCATATGTTGTTTTAAAGTTTTGCGAAAGAAGTCTGTATCTGCCTTTTCTTTTTCATCATTCTGTCTGATATGCCTCTTGAAGGTTCTTTTAGTAAATGCATCCAATTGAAGTGTGACTGAATGTCCTCAAAAGAACACTCAGTGTCTGCATTTACTGTAGGCAAAGCCAACACCCTCCTTGAACCCTGCCAGTTCATGCTGTGCCAGAGTGTCACCACAGATGGCGACCATGGCACCATAAATAGTTTTCTGTCCATTAATTGTTTGCATTTTAACACCATTATACAATGCATCCATGTCTTCTTTGATTCTGTTCAGTATTACATTTACACCACATTGATGGAGGTCTACGGATCTAGCCATGGCAAGTAGCCTAATAGCAGCAAGTTTAGACCTATATTTTGGATTTATGTTTGCTATGGTGTAATACACCATCAACAACTTATTTTTTGATGCAGAGGATCCTAGTGGATTACAGATCTCTATTTCACCTGTGTACAGAACAATTTGCAATGCATCTGGTTTCTCTGAAAATAAGGGATGTGATTTTAAAAGGAAGCCATCAACAATGTCCTGAAAAAAACCCTCCTTGCACCTTTCTGGCCCCTTTTCAATCATAGAGAATATCTTTGGGTGCGATAAGAATTGCTCTAGACTTTTCACAAATGGTATGTAATGAAAGACTTTGTCTTTAATAAAAAAGTCTTTTGATGCTCCCATGTTTCCTCTTCCATATACTCTAAGAAATTTGAATTTCCTCCGCATCCAAAATCCTTAACTGCTTCTTCATAACACTGTTTTTGTTGAAATGTTGTTGCAACACTCGTGAATGGGTCAACAAAACTGTCAAACACATCCATTACTTCTTTTTGAAGGTGTCCTGATGATTGGTACTGCTCCACTCCAGCAACAATATCATTCATGCCTCTGTGAAAATGAGAAGAATAACACAACTTCTTGATAATTGTAACAGTTTTGCCTATGACATAGACATTATCATAAGCAGATGACTGTAGTAAATTGGAAAACATGGCAGGCAGATTGACTGTCAACTATAACAGGACATTTTCAACAAGCTCTGTGTAACTGCAAATGGGCAAATAAAAAGTGTGGTCTGTTTTGAAAAAAACATCTTACCTGTGAGAGACAGTGCTTGGTCTGTGCATTTATCACAAAGACAGTGGCCTGTGTGGTCAGGTCCTAAAAAAGTTGAAATTGTATTAAGTATCCTGATGTAATGTGATCTGACATTCATAGTTACATGTCGAGAACAATGTTAATCACAGAATAAATAGTCCTTTAAATGTTAAATTATCTTTACTCATTATATCAAGAATGTTTTAGCTGTTATATAAAATTTTTGTCTTTTCATTTATAAATTAGGTGTCAAATCACACATTACTGTAGTGTAGTTGCTATTTAGCTTATATATGCTGATGCCAATACAGGCAATGTATGAGACCTCAACCTGATATGCAATGGCTTGGAATTTATTGGCCTCAGTATTCATTGTGATTCTTTCATGGTCAATTTCAGTAGAATGTCACCAGGAGAATAATTTACAGGCTGTACTATGGCAGCTAATTTAAGCTAAGTTAATCAGGTTGAATTTTGTGCTGTGTCACATATAAAAGAAACAAATAACTTGACATTTTACTTAATTTCCCAGGTGTATTTCATTAATTTTTATATTTAAATATTTTCCCACAAACCAAGCAGCACATTTTCATACAAGTCAAGCATATTTATAATCCATTTTTCTTTGTTCATGACATCCTGTTACCTGTAGGACCCTCTGACTGATTGACGATGCTAGTTTGTGCCAGATAGTTAAACTGATATTTACAAAGTGATATACGATCGGAAGATTGCCTGTTGGGTTTTATTTAGAAATTTACAGGATGCTCTGTGGGTTTGACTTCCTGTGCGGTGTATTGTGGCCAGATCAAGCCATGGATCACACTTGATCACCTGGCCTTCACACGTCAATTCACATTGATTAGATCACCCAACACAGGAAGTCAAGGGCATTCGTTAAATTTCAAAATAAAATATAACAGACAAACTTCCGATCGTAAATCATCACCTTCGTCACCATTAATTTCACCCACTGGAACAAGCACCAAATCATCAGTCAGTCAGAGGGTCCTAAAGCTAACAGGACGTCATGGATAGAAAAAGATGGTTGTAATCGTAGCAAAGTTACTCACCTGTGCCAGCAGCGGTTTTTGACTTTCCTCTTCTGGCCGTTCATTGGTGTGGTTGACATCTCCTGGTCTGGTGTTTTCAAGAAGATGTTTGGAGGGTCTTCTCTCTCTTGTACACTCGATCTTCCTCAGTGCACCAGTCAATACAACACAGCAATCTGAACTCAGGACTGCGGCTGTGCACTTGATTGATGTGGCTCAGTAAGAGTTTCAGCGAAAAAGTGATGACAACGACGCAGATAACGCACAGCCAAATCATTTTGAAATTAATAAAATTATATCCAAAACTTATTTACAAGTAGAGTTTCTTATGCTGTCTCTGAAAAAGATGCGGGAAGTACGTGAAACAATATATCGCTGATGTACTTCACTACATTATATAGAAAAATAGGGGAGTTCTATGAATTAATCTTCTTTTCATAATTTATAATGGCCTCTATGACAGTAACCTGTTGCAGTGCTACATTTTTGAATAAATTGCGGGAATTTGAAATTATGACTCTGTCTGTTAGTCATATTCTCAGTTTGTACAATATTTACAACATGTATGTCACCCCCATTTTATTACATGGTACCATCCAAATGGGAACGCACCAACAGGGGTCAGTCAACAGTCAGTTCAGTTGCAGCCACCGCCTAGAGTTTTAGCTGTCCTCTGTCCTGCTGTCGAAGTTTAAACCATTGCAATTCCTCTAAAGTTGCAACACCATGGATGAAAATGGAAGGGCTTTTTCAGGTATGGATCCTACAACAGTCGCAGTATTGAAAGGTAATGTTAATTTGCTTTTGCCTGTCTTTGCAAGTTAAGCTGATTGTGAAGTTGGCTAACACATGGCATGCAAATAAAAAAAAAAATGGTTTACTTACTGAACATGTGGGCTATGAACAATTAGTAAATCAAATCAAATCAAATCAAATCAGATTTATTTGTATAGCGCCAAATCATAACAAAGTTACATCAAGGCACTTTACGTATATTTTTAGTAACTACACTAAGAGTCTTAGAAATTTATTGATAGTATTTTATTGTCAGAAATCTCCCCCAGTTCCTCTCCTCTCTCTCCCCCTCTCTCTCTCTCCCAGCTCCTCTCCTCTCTCTCCCTGTCCTCATCCTGCAGGTGATGAATCATCACCATCCCATGTTCCTGCAACACCTGCTGCTCCCACATCTTCAAGAATTCCATACAGCATCATTCCTACGAACTTCATGCAGCATCATGTTCCTGCCTACACCTGTTTGAATATCCCCTCCTCCTGCTCTCTTTCTCTCCCTACTCTACCCAACTTTGCCCCCCCCCCCCCCCCCCGTGCCTCTCTCTCTCGCTGTCCCTCTCTCAACTCAACCGGTCGAGGCAGATGGCCGCCCCCCCGAGCCTGGTTCTGCCCGAGGTTTCTGCCTCTTAAAGGAAGTTTTTCCTTGTCACTGTTGCCTAGTGCTTGCTCATCAGGGGATCTGTTGGGTCTCTTTAAATAATTTTATAGTTTGGTCTAGACCTGCTCTATATGTAAAGTGCCTTGATATAACTTTGTTATAATTTGGTGCTATAAAAAAAAATTGATTTGATTTTGATTTGATTTGTGTTAACACATATTTTCCTTCTCTCTCTACATGCTGCAGGATGCTGGAGTACTCCCTCAATCTGCAGAATGTTAGTTTTTCAGCAGTTAGGACAGTTCGCGTGCTGAGACCACTTAGAGCCATCAACCGAGTGCCTTTGTTATGATTTGGCGCTATACAAATAAATCTGATTTGATTTGATTTGATTTGAATCGTTTTAAGGTACATAATGTAGGCGGTTAGCTTAATTTAGCTGTGTCTTAATTGTTGGCTGATGTTAGCATGACTCATGCACTGTTTTACAAGACACATGGCGGGAAGGTCTCGACCCTCTGCGTGCGGGGCATACTCACGGGGCAATTGGAACACTGTACAATTAGCTATTTAGCGCGCTTACCATTTATTAATGTTCCAGCACAATCTGTGTGTGCGCAAGAGAGACCTAGTCCAGTTGGGGAAGGGGCTGACTGAAGGAGATGAGAGATTTCGGCCACCAAAGTCTCCTTAATTAATCACAAACACTGGTTGATGTGTTAAAATCATTTCTGCCTTTAGTGGAAATGGCAGGCAGACTTGACCTTAATGTAGATACCTATTCCTGCCTGGATGTGTGCCTCTCTGCTGCCACCATCAGCACATTTTCACCCTTTGAAATACAGATTAGTTTATTACATTATACTGTACATTTACAGTGTGGTTGTATGTATTTTTCACCTGCTAATATCAGCACAGACATGCTCCCAGGTCTTTCTAAGGAGGACTTGTGTGATCTCTTTCCGGGGCCTGAGCACTGAGAAAGCCATTTGGAGGATGACACATGGAGAAAATGAGGTGATATTAAATTTTAACATTGTGGAGTTTTAATCATGCTGTGATTCATAATGTCAGTGAGGCATTGCCTTTTAGGTGTTGTTGTTTCTTGTGCACTGCTATTGACTTATAATTACTACAGGATAAATGTTTGTCTTTTTCAGACCAGCTTCGACCAGACACCTCCCCTGGCACTTGTGAACTTGCCAGCTTCCACTACCCCAACCCTTTTGGCCACCCCCCCTTCAAACCCAAGAGACCAACATCTTACCAGCAGAACTGTACAGCTTGTAAGTCCACAATATGTCGTCTGCACAGACTCAGAGCTGGAGCAGTCGAGAACTACCTTATTTGAAAAACAATGTGCTGGACAAGAGGGGGACTATACACTCTCCAAAGAGCTTCGCTGTCGCTTAATAAGTACTACAGTAACAAGCGTGATTGCCATCAAGAGAGCTGCAGGGGATGACTTCCAATATCCATGCAGCCTTGAGATAACTGTGATGGCTAAGCGTCTCATTGAGTACTATCCAATGCTGCGGGACAGGTCTGCAGCCAGTGGAGCTGAGTGGGTAGGAGGATATGCTTTATTTAAGACCAGTGCTTGTATGGTTTAATTTAATTTTGAACCATCAAAGTGCAAGTTCATTACACTCTCAAGAAAGAGGACACCATCAGAGCTGGACCTGCACTTTAGCGGTCACTGGCTGACCACCACAAATGAACTTGACATCCTAGGTGTAACAACAGACAAAAAGTTATCCTGGTCCAAACACCTGACCAAAATCTCCATACGATCAGGTCAGAAACTGATAGCGCTGGGGAGAGTGGCCAGTAAACTCACCACAGAGAGCCAAGCAACTGTCTACAAGCTACAGGTACGCAGTGTCATGGAATATGCCTCACTCAGCTGGATGAGTGCTCCACCAACACATTTCAGCCTACTTGACAATGTCCAGAAAAGGCCTTTAAGATAATAGGAGTGGACCAGGACACTGCATGGAAAAATCTCTCCATCCCCAGCCTTACCCATAGAAGACAGGTTTCTGCTGCTACAGTCCTGTACAAAATGCACAACCGCCATTGCCCAAAGGACCTCCAGGATATGCTCCCTCCACCATACCTCAGATGGCAAACCACCCGCCTATGCACAGCTATGCCAGATCATGGATCCCCCAGCCTCTAAAAGCAACCTGTTCAGATCCTTTCTTCACACTGCTGTGTGTGTGATTTCTTTGAGGATACTGTGGGTTCTTTTCGAGTTTGTTTGCAGAAAGAGTGTCAAGTCCAGGGAGCTCCAACCTCACAATGTGCTGAGCCACTTTCACCACACAATGTAGGCTGTGATGTTCAGAGGCTGTGCAGCTGGCATACCACACAGTGGCAGGATGGACTCAACGGTGCTTCTGTAGAAGCTGAGAAATGATTTAGGAGGTAGTTTGGCCCACTTCAGTTTCCTCAGAAAGTAAAGTCTCTGTTGTGCTTCTTGGGGGGTGGCCATGTTAAATGCAGTGCTAAAGTCTACAAATAACATCCTCACATAGGTGTCTGGTGACTCCAGCTGCGTCAGGGCAAGATGGAGGGCACTTGTGATGGCATCCTCTGATTAGTCCGGTATTCAGGTTGGTGCTTGTCCAGGTCAGTTGGGATAACAGACCTCAGGTGAGAGAACACCGCCTCTCAAAGCACTTCATGACAATCAGTATGAGTGTTACAGGATGGTAGTCATTTAGACACTTCACAGGGGATTTTTTGGGCACTGGGACGATCATGGAGGTTTTGAGGCATGTTGGGACAACAGCTTAAATAAGTTGGTAAACACTCCTGTAAGCTGGTCAGCAAATACCTTCAGAAACTGCCCGGGCAATCCATCCAGGCCAGCCCCCTTGTTCACACTGTCCTCTCAGGACAGTTCTCACCTGATGATGCTCGAGTACCTGACCTATATGTGCAGATGGGGTTGCCTTGTGAGCTCCTGGGATACTGGTGTAAACTTGGTCAAGTATATTGTCCTCCTGATGAGTTCAATCCCACATGTTTCCTTGGCAAAACCGGCCTCATGGCGTTGGCAGAATCTAGGTCCGTGGCTGATGTGTCATCTCTGCCTTCCAGATTTCAGACCTGTCGCAGGGAGTCCCAGGACAGAATATAGCCCTATGGGTAATGTCTTTCACACAGTAGTAACCTCCACTGATCAAAATCAAAATGAAATGAAATGAAATCAAATCAGATTTACTTTTATAGCGCCAAATCATAACAAAGTTACATCAAGGCACTTTACATATAGAGCAGGTCTAGACCAAACTCTTTATAAATTTATTTAAAGAGACCCAACAGATCCCCCGATGAGCAAGCACTCAGCAACAGTGGCAAGGAAAAACTTCCTTTAAGAGGCAGAAACCTCGGGCAGAACCAGGCTCATGGGGGGCGGCCATCTGCCTCAACCGATTGGGTTCAAAGAGGGAGAGAGAGAGAGAGAGGCATGGGAGGGGGGGGCAAAGTTGGGTAGAGTAGGTAGAGATAGAGAACAGGAGGAGGGGATATTCAAACAGGTGTAGGCAGGAACATGATGCTGCATGAAGTTCATAGGAATGATGCTGTATGGAATTCTTGAAGATATGGGAGTAGCAGGCGTTGCAGGAACATGGGATGTTAATGATTCATCACCTGCAGGATGAGGACAGGGTGAGAGAGGAGAGGAACTGGGAGAGACAGAGACTTCGGGAAAACATGGTCAGTAAATGCAGTACACATGCTTGGAACTGAGAGAAACTGGGATTTCGGAGAAGCATGGTTGTTGGTATGTCGGCGCATGCAATGGGGAGAGAAGGGAGAGAGAGAGGGAAGAGGGAGAGAGAGAGGGAGAGGGAGAGGGAAAGAGAAGGGAGAGGAAGAGGGAGAGAGAGAGAGGAGAGGGAGAGGGGGAGAGAGAGATACAGAGAGAGAGAGGTGCTCAGTCCTTCCCCCAGCAGTCTAGGCCTATAGCAGCACAACTAAAGAGTAGATGAACTTTAACTTTTTAACTATAAGCTCTGTCATACAGAAAAGTTTAAGCACTGGTCTTGAAAATTGCTAAAGAGTCTGCCCCCCGGACTGATACTGGAAGTTGGTTCCATAGAAGAGGAGCCTGATAACTGAAAGATCTGCCTCTTGATTTACTCTTGGAGACTCTAGGAACCACAAGTAAACCTCCATCTAGACAGCGGAGTGGCCTACTAGGAAAGTAAGGAACTATGAGCTCTCTGAGATATGATGGAGCTTGGCCAGTAAGAGCTTTATATGTTAGGAGAAGGATTTTAAATTCTATTCTGAATTTTACCGGCAGCCAATGGAGAATAGCTAACACAGGAGAGATGTGATCCCTTTTTCTAGTTCCTGTTAATATCCGTGCAGCAGCGTTCTGAATCAACTGAAGGCCTTTCAGAGATTTCATGACAATAGAAAATGTACCTAGGAACTAAAGCAAGTGGCACCCATGTTTTGGGCTGCTGACAAGTATGTGGGGCTCATAAAAGGAGCCACCCATTTAGTAATCCATCCTAAATCTGAATACTGGCTGTGTTTTGAAATCCGCTCAAAAAGGAAGCAATTGATGGTGATGATATAACACTGGTTTTTGAATTGTTGCTAACATCAGGCATTATAGTTCCATGTGACGATTCTCCAGGGCGCATGCCAATTTTTCCAGTAAAAAAGATCTGTGACAAAGGTTAACATATTGAATGGAGATTTGTACAAGATCTGCAGGCAGTAAATGCTGAAATTCACTCAAGGGTACCAGAAGTCTCAAATCCACATACAATTTTGTTTCTGGTTCCACCAATTTCCAAATACTTCTCTTTAGTTGATCTAGCAAATTCATTTTTCTCTGTACCAGTACACCCAGATAGTCATTATTGGTTGGCATTCTTGTTTAATGGGCGTGGTTACATCTGGACTAGGTGTCCACAAGGATACTCTGAGTCGCCGGGAGTATTCCATAGGGCACTCAGTGAAAACCTGCATAGCTGATGTCTCCCTGCAGGATCTGCCCTTTTACCATAGGTAGATGATCTGATGATTTGTAGCCCAGCCGAGGAAGAGTGTAAAGCTGACACAATAGCGCTACTCAAACATTTGGCAGACACGGGGCATAAAGCCAGTCTGCAGAAACTTCAGTTTGCTTAAAAACAGCTTTCTTATTTGGGACATGTGATCACACATGAGGGTAAATCTCTCTCTCCCAAATGCATAGCCTCAATTAGAGAAATCATTTGTTTCTTTGTGATTGGTTTTTGGATGAGTTTTTTTTTTTTTTACCTACAAGGCATTCTCCTTTGAACCTTCTCACCAAACAGTTGATGGAGTTCCACCACAGATTGAAGATAAGATAGTACTTTATTTATTTATACACGTGTGGGAAATTCGTTGTTAGAGTTGCAAAGTTGCAAAGGCGGTCAGTGCGAACCTTCGACTCGGGAGTGCTAATCCAAGGGAAGCCTAAGAGGATCCAGGAACCAAGAAAGAGGGGCCCAAACGGGCGGAAGGGAAGCGAGAGCCTCAGGAGAAGCGTGAGAGGGGGAACAAACAGGTTTTTGTAGACCTGGGTCACATGTCATACAGTGACCAGTAGCAGCTGGACTTAAAGTTTGTGGGTTAGGGTTAGGCTGGTTGTCTTGAGCATTGTGGGAGGGCTGTGTTCAAAGGACCTTCCTTTGTCTAGACAACAAAGGAGCATGTTGTCTTGTCCCTTTCTTGAATAGGCTGTGCCCCAAAAATATTCAGTCATCATTGCCATGTCTAAATTTCAAAGACTGACGACCTTGTGAATAGCACTATGGTCTCACTTTGTTGAATCTGAATCTGTGGCTCATCAAAAAAAAAAAAAAAAAACTTACCTCCCCAGTTTGTCCTGGGGTATGGAGGAAGGGACAACAAAATATAAGATAAATAAGTACCAAAACCCACAAATGAAAAGCAAAAACCAAATAAACCAAAAATCACAGGTCTCACCAGGATGCTCAGTCAGTAGTAAAACTGAAAACACTAGTCCACGTACAAACTAAAAATGACCAGGAAAACAACAAGCGCAGGTCAGTAACAAAAACACCTTTCCACAGAAAGGGAGAAAAATGTAGCATTAGCACAGACACACACCGAGGAAACCACACACCGCGACTGACACACAGTGGCACACTGGCCCCCGGCTGTTGCCTCTCTTCCCATTTTTTCCTCTAGCTGTCGCTCAGGGGAATGCGAAGCACCTGTATCTGGGGCAAAGCATCCACCTGGGCTGGAGAGAGGGAGAGAGAAAACAAAGGGATTTGGCGGTTTCAAATGCCTGCTGGCATATTGTTGTCCACACAAAAGGGACCTTCGGACTGCACAAAGCAGTGAGAGGGGCAACTATCACAGAGAAATTTCTACAGAAGCACCGGTAAAATCCTGTCATCCTGTAGAGGAAACGGCGAAGCTCCCCCCCCTGGTGGTAGGGACTGGATATGTCACCACAGCCGCTATCTTAGCCTCCACTGGGCGGATCTGCCCAGGACCTACCTCTTTTCCAAAATAAGAAGCTATGGCCTTCCCAAACTCACATTTTGCTAGGTTCAACGTCAGATTGTCCTCTGCTAACCACTGGAATACTGTCTTCAACCTGGACAAGTAACTTGCCCAATCATTGGTGTAAATGACCACATCATCAAGGTACACCTTAAACTCTGGAACCTCGCCCAGCACCAACTGCATTAACCGTTGGAATGTGGCTGGCGCCTTCTTCAACCCAAAAGCCATCACCGTATACTGCCTGAAAGTATCCGGGGTGACATAAGCAGAGATCTCTGAAGCATGTGGGGTTAATGGGACCTGCCAGTATCCTTTTAGAAGATCAAACTTGGTTATATGAGTGGCTGGACTGATGGTGTGCACACAATCCTTTATATGGGCCAAAGGGAAACAATCAGGTGCTGTAACTGCATTTACTTTTCTAAAATTGGTACAGAAATGGGGTGTTCCGTCTGCCTTAGGAGCCAGCAAGCATGGGGAGCTCCATGGACTGTGGCTGGGTTTCGCTAACCCATTCTCTACCAGGTATATAACCTCTGACTTCATTACCTGTCGCTTGTCCATAGAACACTGATATGCATGTTGCTTGATGGGAGTAGCACCGGCCCCAAAAAAATTTCCAAAATGTTGACAAGAATAAGTTTTATATAACATCTGTTTAACTTATAACATGAAATTAAGGTTAATAATATAACTTAGATTACACATTTTTCAGTTTTACTCAAATTAGGGTGCTGCAAAAAAAGCAAAAAAAAAAAACTGTACATCTAGTACTTTGTATGGCTTCCATGATTTTTAATGACAGCACCAAGTCTTCTAGGCATGGAATGAACAAGTTGGCGACATTTTGCAACATCAGTCTTTTTCCATTCTTCAAGAATGACCTCTTTTAAAGACTGGATGCTGGATGGAGAGTGATGCTCAACTTGCCTCTTCAGAATTCCCCATAGGTGTTCGATTGGGTTCAGATCAAGAGACATACTTGGCCACTTAATCACTTTCAGAAATCCAGAAATCAGACGTTTTCTTCAGAAATCCAACAGTGGCCGTTGATGATTTTTGGTTTATTTAACGTCATTTCCGGTCAGTGGTGGTAGTGCTGTGTGTCACCTTGTGTGATATCTCTGCTACTCACTCCTATTCACTTTGGTTAATTATAGACTGCTGGGGGAAGCACTGACCACCTCTCTCTCTCTCCCCTCCCCCTCTGCATGCGCCGACATGTCAAAAACCATGCTTCTCCAAAATCCCTGTCTCTGCCAGTTCTAAGCATGTGCACTGCATTTACTAACCATGTTTCCCGAAGTCTCTGTCTCTCCCAGTTCCTCTCCTCTCTCTCCCTGTCCTCATCCTGCAGGTGATGAATCATCACCATCCCATGTTCCTGCAACGCCTGCTGCTCCCATATCTTCATGAACTCCATCCACCATCATTTCTATGAACTTCATGCAGAATCATATGTTCCTGCCTGCACCTGTATTGAATATCCCCTCCTCCTGCTCTCATTCTCTCCCTACTCTATCCAACATTGCCCCCCGTGTGTCTGTCTCTCTCTCACTCTCTGTCTCTCTCATCCTCCCTCTCTCTCCCTCTCTCAACCCAATCGGTTGAGGCAGATGGCTGCCCCCCCTGAGCCTGGTTCTGCCCGAGGTTTCTGCCTCTTAAAGGAAGTTTTTCCTTGCCACTGTTGCCGAGTGCTTGCTCATCATGGGATCTGTTGGGTCTCTTTAAATCATTTTATAAAGAGTTTGGTCTAGACCTGCTCCATATGTAAAGTGCCTGAATGTAACTTATTTATGATTTGGCACTATATAAATAAATCTGATTTGATTTGATTTGATTTGATGTGTGTTTAGGATCATTGTCATGTTGGAAAAGTGCACCGTGACCAAGGGCACGGAGTGATGGTAGCATCTTCTCTTTCAGTATAGAGGAATAAATCTGTGAATTCATGATGCCATTAATGAAATGCAGCTCCCCAACACCAGCAGCATTCATGCAACCCCACATAAGGACACTGCTACCACCATGTTTCACTGTAGGCTCCATGCATTGACATATTTAGACTCTACTTTTGAGGATACGTCCTTGATGATAGATGGGTTTAATATTTATAGGAAGGACAGAAATGCTTTTGGGGGAGGGATTTTTTTTTATGTCCAGCATCACCTACCTGTTAGAATAAGGCATGAACTAATGCAACATGACATTGAAGTGCTCTGTTTGCAAGTACATTTGAAACATCTCAAACCTATACTTGTAAGATGTGGTTACAGACCCCCCAGTGCTAATTATGAACATTTAGATAAAATGTGTGATATACTTGATTCTGCTTGTAGTACTAAGCACGACCTATATTTCATGGTTGATATGAATGTGGATTGGAAGTCTTTGTCTTGTCCAATGAGAAGAAAATTAGCAGATATATGTGCAGCTTCTGGATTATCTCAAGCAATTGATAAGCCAACAAGAATCAGTTTTAATAGTAATGGCAAGCAAGTGGCAACATGCATTTATCATTTCTATTTAAATATACAAGAAGTTTGCTCTAAAGCTATAACTATGCCAATAGGATGTAGTGACCATCATTTAATTGCAATTGTTAGGAAAACAAAAGTGCCAAAAGTGGGTTTTAAGATAATTAAAAAGAGATCTTAAAAACTTTGATCAAGAGAAATAAGTGAGAGATGTTTCCAACGCCAAGTTATCAAATATTTTGCTATTACATGATCCAGAGGCTGCCTTTCAGGTTTTTGACGAAACTTTATCAAATGTTATAAATCATCATACACTGTGAGAACTATTAGTTCGCCATGGTTAGACAGAGAACTGAAAGATCACATGATGGAAAGGGACCAAGCAAAACAGATAGCTGCATCATCAGGTATTAAATCAGATCGGCAAGTTTATTGTAAATTAAGAAATTTTGTTACAAACTTAAATAAGAAAAAGAAAAGACACTATTTTGGGAATATTATTCTGGAAATTAAACATGGTAGCAAAAGATTATGCAGTACTTTAAATCATTCAGTGAAAGGCAAAACTAAGTCCATACCATCTTTTGGGGAGCTCTTAACTAAATCTAAGTACATTGCGAATCACTTAAATATTTTTTTTTATATAAAATTGATAAGTTAAAGAGTACTGTACAACATATTAACACTAATCTAGCGTTTAAATTAATGAATCAGATTATAGAGATTAAAGAATGTAGTTTTAATTTTATAAATGTTACTGTATCAAAAGTGGAGCTGATGTTAATGACTGGTAAGAATAAGCCTCCGGGGGTTGATTTTTTTGATGGAAGGCTGCTCAAGCTTATTGTTACTATTGTTGCTCCAGTGATAATACATATAATTAATCTAAGCTTTTATAAAAATATATGGCCACAGGGATGGAAAATTGCAAAAATTATACCAATACCAAAAAATACAAACATGCCGTTTCCTGAGTCAAATACAGTCATATTTTTCAAATAATAACTTATTTACCGATTTCCAGCATGCTTACAGAGAAAAATACTCCACAGCGACAGCCTTGACCCAAACGGTCAATGACTGGTACAATGATCTTGAGCAAAAGAAAATTATTGGAACTATTGTTCTTGATTTTTCGTCAGCTTTTGATATACTTGATCACAAGTTAGTACTGGAAAAATTTAAATACTATGGCTTTTCTTCTTCTGCTTTGCGAACAATTGAAAGCTATTTGAGCGACAGACAGCAAATGGTTTATTTTAACAGAAGTGAGTCTGACATTAAACATGTTAAACATGTAGTACCTCAAGGGAGCTGCCTTGGACCTCTTCTATATTCCATTTTCACAAATGATTTCCCCTTAGTTTTAAATAAAGCTCACATGGCAATGTATGTGGATGACACCACAATTTATTTAGCTGAAGCAGCAATTGGTGATTTGAATGATAATTTAAATAAGGAAATTACATCAGTTTTGGAGTGGATTGATAGCAATGACCTTATTTTGAATGTGTCGAAGACTTATAGCATGGTTATTGGAACAAACATTACATTGCGTTTTAATCCAAAGCTTGACCTTTTAATTTACAATGAACCAATTAAACAAATTAATGAGCTCAAATTGTTGGGAATAATGATTGAGCAAACATTATCATGGGACAAACATATACAAAGAATTGTACCTAAAATTGGAAATATTATAAGGCGATGTGCCAAATACCTCACACTAGAATCCACAAAACAAGTAATTCAAGCTCTGGTTTTGTCACACATGAATTATTGTACTGTTATCTGGTCCAATACCCAACTAAGTAACATCAGAAAACTCCAAATGGTACAAAATAAAGCAGCACGTGTGGCTCTTTCCTGTGAAATATGGACAAATGTTACCAAATGTATGACTGTCTTGGTTGGCCTGATGTAAAAAATAGATTGTCTTAGTAGTGATTAAATTTTTAAGGAACACCATCAACAAATAACTTGCCAAATATTCTCCATAGAAAATTATCCTTTAGTTCTGTAATACATAATTATCCAACGAGACATGCTGCCGGAGGCTGCTTTACATTACCTAAATCTAAGACATTTGTTCAACATGCAGTAATATAGAGAGCAATGAAGGAATGGAATTCACTGATTATGTTACTCAACAGAAAAACATGGTAAGCTTTCAGTTAAAACTAAAAGATTTTTATTTGAAATAAAATTTTGATTATTAGTATCCCTTGGGGACTATGTGAAAGGAAGCGGGCTGCAGTTTAGCCGCAATATTTAATAACACCCATTTTTATTGTTGGGTCATGCCATCTTAGTCATGTGACAAAATATTCTTAGTTACAAAACATATTTCTCAAGGTTTCAATGTAGGAGCGTGTGGCGATGTCCTATTGTTGTCTTATTGTTTAGGTGCGTATTGTATGTGTACCTTGTTTTTAGTGTATGTATGTATTTGTAGCGTCTTATATGTATATCTGGTGTTCTGTATGTCTTGGGTTTACATATTGTAAGCATTTGTATTGTTATGCAAGAGAAGACCCCAGGAAGAATAGCATTCGCCTTGCTAAAGCTAATGGGGATCTTTTATAAACTAAACTAAACCCTTTTATAGTCAACTGTCTTCTGGACACCAGTGTAATGAATAATTAGACTCACCTGTGGTTGATTCTTGTTAAATTAGACGTTTGCAGTCTAAAATTTTGCTTTGCTCCAGAGACCTTCAGTGGGGTGTACTCATTTTTGCATCATCTTAATTTGAGTAAAACTGAAAATGTTGTCCTCTAACTTATATTATTAACCTTATAAGTTAAACAGATGTTATAGAATATGTATTCTTGTCAACATTTAGGAAATTGTTTTTGTGTTTATTGAGATATTGTTTAAAATGTTACTTTTTGAAGGGGGTGTACTCATTTATGCTGAGCACTGCATGTCACCACGATGTTCATCAGAGGGATAAGATAAACGGGAGTCAGCACACAACGGGAACTCTGAATTTGTCAGCCGACCACTCTGTTGGCCACCAGAGGGTACTGTGAGCCCATCATCTGCCACCAACTCCGAACACACCGGGGAAACATGCTCTTCCTTTTTCTACTGGGTGGAGTCTCCGATAAAATAAGGCTTGGGCATGTTCACATGCCATAGCCAGGTTTTTTGCCTACATTCAGGGGTGGGGATAACATAATTGTTCTCTGACACCTTTTTGGCCACCACATATGGACTCAGAAACCGTGCAGTAAGAGCAGTACCTGGCACTGGCATTAACAGCAGTACTTGATTGTCTGGAGTGAACTGGCAAATCACTGCCTTACGGCTTCATGCCTCGTTGGGTGGAGGCTAAGGCCTGCTTAGCTAGCGAGGGGGCTCTATGTAGCTGGGCCCTGCAATCTGAAACAAGTCTAACACACTGGTTTTGGAGCGAGAACTCACCATAAACTGATCATGTAGTACCTTAAACGGACCTCACACATTATGTCCAAACACCAATTCAGCCAGAATGAAAGTCTGGTGCCAGCACTTTAGTGCTCCCTGCAACTCGGGGTGATAGGCACTTCTTACACAATGTGAAATCCCTAAAGATTGCAGAGTCTCTCTAAAAACTTTAGATAAAAAATTGGTGCCACGATCTGTCTGCACAACACATGATAACCCAAAGTAATTTTTCTCAGAGGTATAGCCTCAGGAAAATGAGTCGCCACACACATAACCGTCAATAAGAACTGGTTACCGATTTTGTCTTTGGCAGGGGTCCAACACAGTCAACAATGACATGCTCAAAAGGGACGCTGACAGCTGGAATGGGGAGCAGAAGAGCAGGAGGGACTTTCTGGTTCGGCTTCCCAGTTACCTGATGAGTATGACAGGTTCTGCAGAACCGTGCCACATCGAATTTTAACCCTGGCCAAAAGAAGTCTTTCAAAATCCGTTTTCAGATGTGACAAATAATGAAGTACAAATACTTCGTTACTGTACTTCAGTAGATTTTTCAGGTATCTGTACTTTACTTGAGTATTTATTTTTCTGACGAATTTTTACTTTTATTCCCTACATTTATACACAAAAATATGTACTTTCTACTCCATACATTGTAAAAACAGGCTTGTTACTTTTTTTTTTAAACCTCCACAGATGACGACACGACGTAAAAGCATACGTAAAAGACCTGTCAAACTAGAGAGGGAAAGAGGGAGAAGAAGAAGGGGGGACAGGTAACCGCGGGAAGAAGTTGAGTGAGTGAGGGGACGGTAGAGAGAGAACCGAGATCTTGTACTGTAGCAGCGACATGGAGGCAAGGAATATTGCTTGCATGGAGGAAGGAAGCGAACCGGGGAGTATTGCCGACGGCGACACTTCAGAATGCATGCTCATGCAGTACCTCTGGTCAGTTAAATCTTGATTATTCTGTCTGAACTTTTTTCGTTTAGCAAAATTATCAAAGGATGTATTGTGTTTCATTAACGGCAAAAATTCATTTTTACTTTTTACTTTTACTTTGAAAGTACATTTCAGAACCTGTACTTTCTTACTTTTACTTGAGTGAAGGAGTTGAATCAGTACTTCTACTTTTACCAGAGTATTTTTTTACACATGTATCTGTACTTTTACTTAAGTATAGAATATGAGTACTTTTGCCACCTCTGTATGTTTTCTTCACGCCCAGATGACCAGACTAAGGATGCTCATGTGCCAATGCCAGTACATCCTGCCTGCAACCAGCTGGAACAACAATCTGATGGACAGCACCCCAGTCTGCATCCGCAGCTCCCGACTGCGGAACCCACCTTCAGACCAGCAACCCATCATCCTTCAAATAAACAGATCTGTCATTAACAGTAGTAGCGGATTCGCTTATATCAACCACAGCCGCAAAACACTTGTCAAGAGAACGGTCACTCTGTTGAGCCTTGATCAGGGTGTCGTGGTTTAAAGGCAGCGTGATCCCTGAAGTAGCACCTGATTCCACTGTGCTCCTGCGCTGTCTAACTCTGTCATCCCCCAGCTAAACCACAGGGGGCAACTTGTTCTCAGACAGGGCAGTTGCAAACAGAGAGTCGTCCTTTTCACGGGCCTGAGCTCGGGTGAGGACGCTTACACCAAACATGTCAGGGTGGCTAACCACTAACTCGTCTCAGGGAGGGGAACGCTCACGACCTCAGGGTTTGGGTAAACCTTACCGCCCACGATATTGTTTCCCATAATGAAATCAATCCCCTCTATAGGGAATGTGTTACGAACAGCCACCGTGAAAATAATTGTCACCAATTCAGATTGTAAGTGAACATGGTGAAGAGGGGCTGGCACGAAACTCACGCCAATCCCCCTCACCACGGTGCTCACATCACAGGCAGACTCGCTCCCCAAAGGCAGGATACCAGACAAGATAAAAGACTGAGAGCCACCAGTATCACGAAAAATGGTAACTGGGCGCTGATCCTCACGCTTACCATGAAGAGACACAAACCCATTCGGGGTAAAAGGTTTGAAACAGTCATCCAGCCCGACTCTCTGACTGACTAGAGGGGTGGTTGTCACTGTGCTTGTTAACGTGACTTCTTTTGGTTGCTTCTCCACACCTGCCTGCTGTCTCCGCTTTAGTGCCTCACAATCTGCGACCAAGTGACCTGGCTTTAAGCAATAAAAACATGGACTGACCTTCTGATTCTGCCCTGGCACACCAGCACAGGGAACGGGAAGTGCCTGTGAAGTGTCAACTTTCGGTGGCGCCCACGAGTCGAGGGCGCGTCATACTTTATGAAAGCACTCTTATGTATCAGCACAAACTCATCAGCTAATACAGCCGCCTGCTGTAGGGTGGTAACCTTCTGCTCATTCAAGTATGTCACAATTCTGTCAGGGATGCAGTTTTTAAACTCCTCTGTGATAATCAGCTCACGCAAGGGAGCCATGTAACTCACTTTTACAAGCTGAACCCCAATGATCAAATAAAAGTGCCTTTTCCCTAGCAAAGTCGGTGTATGATTGGTTCTGGGTCTTCCTGAGCCCACAGAAGCACTGCCGATACACTTCCGGCACCAGCTTGTAGGCTCTCAAGATAGCTCCTTTCAGCATATCATAACTTAAACTATCAGCAGCTGAGTGGGAAGTGCAAGCCTCCTGGGCTTTGCCGCATAATTTGCACTGAAGCAATATAGCCCATACATCATGTGGCTAGCCCAGTGCAGTCGCTATGCACTCAAAAGCATTGAAATATGTGTCCACCTCAGTTTCTCTAAAAGCCGGGACTAGTGGAATATTTCGGCTGGTGTCAAAAGTGTTACCTGTGGGAAAGAGCGACAGGTTTTGAGCCGAACCTGAACTGGTTTGGAGCTCTAGTTGGCACATTTTCAATGCAGTATCTGCTGAAACTCCCTCTCTCGCTCCTCCTTCTCCATCTGGAGCCAGGCGAGACGCACCTTCAGTCGCGCATCCACCTTGGAAACGGAGAACGGGTTGAAGTGTGGTGCGGTTTCCGCTCCGGGCAACCCATGAGCACCCGGAGTAGCACTCACCGGTTGCATCTCGGACACCTCCTCCACTGGAGACGCCAGCTGGCTCACTTCACCTGCTCCCGCTGTAGTCAGCGACACACCGCCTTTGTCCCCACAACGAAAGGTGCCCTTAAAAATCAGCGCATCCACTAACGCCACTATAAGGGCGTCTTTATGGAGGGAGAGAGAGACGGAGGCGCCGTAATGTGCCGTGATCTCCACTAACTCTCTCTTACAGCAGTCAGCCAACTTAGCGACAGTAGGCACAGGCACAAATGCTTCCAAATCAAAATGCAACAAAAAACAAGCTCCAAAACGAGCCGTAAAATGCGCACAGAAAATAAATCTCACCTGAGCAACAGCTGTCTCCCCGGACCCTGCCTGGCCCAAGCTAAACCTCTCACTGGTCTTCTCAGAGCATGCTGGGCTCGAGGCGACTTTAAAAGCTGAATGTCAGTGACCTGTTATGGAGGCCCCGAAATGCTTGCCCCCATGAGGGAATTGTATCCCCACCCAGGGTTACTCCAAAAATAAAAGACAAAATAAAAAACGAGTGCTCAATGGATAAGTGTAATCACTTAGCTAGACACTCACCTGATCTAACCGAGGAAGAGCAACTTACCCTCAAACTCATGTATTCTGTATGTTTTGTTTTTATTTTCCGTGGCATCTTCTCTCTTGCTCTCGTGCTCTCTCTCACTGTGTCTCTTTCACTGCATCTGCTTCTTTCTCTACCCACCCCATCTCCCCCTCTCTCAAACCAACCGGTCAAAGCAGATGGCTGCCATCCCTACTCCCTGAGCCTGGTTTTGCCGGAAATCTCTGCCTCTTAAAGGAAGATTTTCCTTGCCACTGTCACCAAGTGCTTGCTACCAGTGCTTGAGGAATATGTTGGGTCTCTTTAACAACTCCATAAAGAGTTTTGGTCTAGACCTACTCTATGTGTAAAGTGCCTTGATAACTTTGTTGTGATTTTGCGTTATATAAATAAATTGCATTTGATTACTGTTTTAACTTACTTTTTTAAGCAAATAACAGGTTTGTTGAGTTTTGAATGGTGAATATCGAGTTTGCTTAAATACCTTGATTAACAGTATCATTTTGAAATATTTTAAGAGCATGGTGCATTTTTCAACACTTTACAGCAACAAGGTAATGTTCTAGTTGTTTTTACAAGAATGTAAAATGTTATTGGCAATTACATGCCCATTGAGTGATTGATGTCTCGGGCAGCTGTATGTGTATGCCTGTGTTTGCGCATATGTGTGTCTAAGGAAATTGTGTATGTCATTCATATAGTTTACATTTTTATATATTGCACTTTATGTTTACATGATTATAGCACTTTTCTTATATGTTGTAAAGCATATTGAGTCTACCTCGTTCATAAAATGTGCTTTATGAATACCTTTTGATTTGACTTGATTTCACTCTGTCATGCTTCTGTGATTGCTGTTAGCAGCTCGCAACTGTTGTCTGTCAATTTGAGCCAAAACAAATCTTCCTGAGGAACACAGTGCTCTGACAACAATACAATTGTCTGCACTGCAGATAATTGTATTGTTGACAGATGCTAAACAGTCATCTATGTACAAAACTGTTGTGCTGTTTACAGCATTAAGCAAAGATTTGCTCCTGTTTTCCAGAATGCAAAAATTACACAACTTTGGCTCAATGTTGCTCTGATACGGCAATCTTGAATTTGGTGAAGTCCTGCTCAGAGTTTTGGCCCCCCATAGAAATTACAAAAACTCAGTATACCCTGATACATGGATTCAGTCAATGTTTTTAGTATTGTATTGCACATTGCACAGTAAGTACCTTGTAGCTGTTCAGCATTTAATGAAATTACTGTGAAACCTGAAATTTCTCTGTAAAACAGGCCATTTTTCAGCCACAAACAACTAACAAATGCAGACAACTAACATGATCATATTTGAGACCAGCTGGAGAAGACTAAGTACTCCTTCGTCCCACAAACCTTGGAGAACATCATCTCCTACTATTACCCACTTGTACCAACTCCACACATTAGTATATTGTATCAATATTTTTAATATTAATATTCTGGTCATTTCTCATAGCAGATCACCTATGGACCTATATAATTATTTTGAAGAGGACAGTTCCTTTATTTTCCAGTGTTGTCTTGTTGATACAGAGGCAAGTACAGACACAGACACACCTACACATGCAGACAGAAAGACATCCACAGAAGGAAAAGTGCCCCATTCCCACTAATGGACATCAGAAGATCTGGCAGAAGGATGGTGTTAAAAAGCAGCAAGGGATTTAGTGTGATGAAAATGTTTGAGCCAAATTTACAGGCTATCTTTGGAAATGTATTTAGTTAAACTAATCTGGGCACACACTGTGTATGTGTGTAATCCCTAGATTACAATTACAAATTTGTAGGTGCAAATCATATTGTAATTAAATAATATTTTATCCAACTCTTTCATACTGAGCCAGATTCTAAATAATTAGGAGTTAATGATAGTATTTACTACCAATGTCTAATTTAAAGGATTTTAATGGATATTTAGGGTAAATTTACTCAATAACAAACCCAGCGGTATTTACAGTGAAGTGCCATGGCCCAATGTTACATAAAAGGTAGTTCTAGCAACATAACTTTTCAACTCCAATGTCAAAGTAAACTCTGGGGGCAACAGGCAACAAAAACTGTGCAGATTAAAATATATAGTACTGACAAGATGGAAACATCTATAACATTGTAATTGTTAATTTGTGTATGTATGCTGGGGCTTGTGCAAACCTACAATATGTAGACTTTGCCATCTATGTATTTGTGTATGTGTTATGTGTGCACTTGTATAACTCACCCAGCCAATACTATGAAAAAGTCCAAGCGGTTCCATGTGTCTCCAAGGTAACACTTCTTGCCAAAAATCCCCAAAGCCACCATCTTGATTACCATTTCAATGGCAAAGAATGCAAAAATGAAATCATCAAAATCCTGCCAGAAAAACAGAAAAAAGACATTATTGCTATCAGACGTAGAGAACAATCCGCTGTTGGCAATAATTTGTCAATAAAGTTAGGAATGCAAACTATTTTGTGACAGTTATTAAACTCTCCCTCTGGGGATAGTTAATATACAGTCTGATCTTATAACAATATTCAAGCATTTCACTCAAAATGAAAAATGTCAAACTCATGGTACCACCACAAGAACAATCAGGGGATCAATTTAAGATACGTCCTACAGTAACCATGAGAGCCATACATACATAACATGGACTTCTACCATGAGAAGAGGGGGAAGAAACCAAAAACTTTCTTGTCAACTTAAAGACTTTAAGGACAAAACTTCAAACAAGTCCTTGCATTTCTTATTTGCAGTTTCTTCTGTACATCCTGCCATTTATTGGAAACATTTCTGATATAGTAAAATATGAATATTAATGAGGGGACAGTGTGTAAATTTGAAAAAACAATATCAGACACCATAGTTTTCTCTGGACCCCTGTTCAATCTGATCAGTGATGACATGTAAAGTTCCATGTTATCCGTTCACCGCTGGTTGTCGAGGTGCTGCCCAGAAAACAATGTGGGCTACATAGACAACTGGAAAACTTTCTGGGGGAGAGATATGGTGTCCATCCCACCATGGACGGTGCCGCTCTCATATCTAGGAATCTGACGGGACCGGCAGGTAGAGCTGGGCCTCAGACACAGTTTCTATAGACATTTTTTCTATTTTATTGTGGGCAGGCAACTGCTCTGACTAACCCCCAAGCACCTAAATTTAGTAGATCTATTTAAACTAAATTAAATAACTAAAAAACAAGAACGTCATTGAAATTAAAACAACCACCAATTCAGATCTAAATATTACAAAAATTAAATGCGGAGTATTGAGGATAAGAACGCTATTATCCAAAATGAAATTGAATCTGAGTGGTGTGAAGGCTGGAGCTGGCTATGTAGGGTGACTGATTCTCTGAATTTGAATGTTATACATTTTTGCGGTGAATCAGCAGCTAAATCTGGAGAGTCAGGACTCTTCCGTCAGCCTGCTTTTTCTTGACTTCTGGACTTTAATACGATCATCCCTCAGACCCATCAATAAACTACTGCTGGTTGGATTAACACCTTCCCTCTGCAACTGGATCCTGGACTTTCTGACACATCGGCCACAGAAAAAATCCATGGCGCCTTGTCCTAACCTCTCAGCCTCATCCCTGGTACCACCCAAGGATGTGTCCTTAGCCACCTGCTGTGCATGCTTTTCACATACATATTCTCAGCCACCCAGTCAGCTGTATCACAAAATTTGAAAATGACACAGCAGTGGTGCAACATATATCCCACAATGACGAGTTGTCTTAAAGACAGGAGTTGAATGTGGAGAAGACAAAGAAGCTGGTTGTGGATTTTAGGAGAAAGCCACATCCCCTCCCCTCTGTTCATCAGTGGAACAGTTGTGGACGTGGTCCACAGCTTCAAATACCTTGGACTCCACATTTGAAGAGACTTGAAATGGACACTAAAAACTTCCAACATCATAAAGAAGGCCCACCAATGCCTCCATTTCCCCAGGAGGATGAGGCAGACTGGCCTCAATATCTCAGTGCCGGCAGCTTTCCTTCCATTAAGGACATCTCTATCAGTTGGTGCAGGAGCAGTGGAACCCACATCATGGGGGACCCTACCCACCGGCTCTTGGACTGTTTGATCCCCTCCTTCAGGCAACAGGCTGCAGAGCATTAAGACCAGAACAACTATACTCAAACTCCACTTCTTCTTCTTCTTCTCAAACTTTGAAATTGTAATCAGAGTGCACTACACAGTAGCTTAATAGCTAGGTGATAACTCAATGCCTTATCGTTAGTATTTTATATTTTAGTGAAATGTTTGGGGGTTTTTTTGTTAGTTTTTTGGACAGTTAAACTTCCAGCACTTGACTATGTGAGAGTAAAAAAACAAAGAAAACAAAGAACATGAACATGATCCCAAGGTAGCATTTCTGTTGATTTTGTTTTGGTTGAGTGGCAAAGCTTTTAAATTGAACAGTTTATTATAGATATTTTGCTCATGAATGAAAGAAACAGAATGTACTTAAGTACAGCATACCCAAAAAGACAGATATATGACTCTCAGGAAAGACAGAAAAGACATCCATCAGCCATAGCAATATGACTACTGACAGGTGAACTGAATAACATTCATTATCTGTTAACCAGGGAACATGTCAGTGGGTGGGATATATTTGGCAGTTGGTGAACATGAGTGAGCAGTCCTGAAGATGATAAAGCAGTAAAATTGGTCAAGTCTGAGAATGTGAGTGACTTTGACAAAGACTTTTGTTGTGTCAATGATTGAGTCAGAGCATCTCCTATACCGCAGCTCTGTGGGATGTTCCCAGTCTGCAGGGGAAAGGGCCTATATATATATATACATATGCGTTGATCCAGATTAATTTATTTGCATGATTAATTTACTTAAAACTTTTAACACAATTAACGCGTCTCAAAATCCCCCCAAAAAACCTCGCCTCTGGCAATGCATACTGGGCAGCGCGGTAATGAAGTTTGTCCAAGCTGAGTTGCTGTAAGTCCAAGATGGCAGCTGGCAGTACAGAACAAAGCCAAGCATTAGTATGCAGGACTGTCCCTGCAGAAGGCACAAAACCCCGGAGTAAGTTACAATAAAAGATTCAGTGACACATGCACTTTTACTTTGCATTTATTAATTAGTATCGATAATTTATTAGAGTAATAATTTCTTAGATTACTTGTGTGTGAGTATCGATATATCGATACCACAGAATCAATACATCCATCACTAGTGGTCAGCTCATTCAGGAGCCAATGAAAAGCTGACAATGTTCCTTCACAAATATATCTCTCCTCTCCAGGTAACATTGTACAATAGAAGCAGTCAGCTCTCCTCTCCGATGAGCAAGTAAACAAGGAAGTCTGTCTCAGCAGCTGGCTAAAAGATGAATAAGATGGCCACACTCATATGGATATTTGTTTCTTTACAAAAAAAAAAGGAAAAGAAAGAAGGAAAGAAAAAGGTTTCTAAATATGATGTAGTTGTTATTTTATTTATTTATTTATATATTGCAATATGGAAACCAAATCTGCTCTTTAGTTTGAATAAACACATGTTAAGTATTAATATATTGCCTTCTTTGATGAGTTTTTTTGCCCCCACAAAATGAAACACAATTAATAATGAATTAATATTAATCTCGATTAATCTAAATTAAAGCAACAGGGGCTGTGAGATTAATCTGATTAATTTTTTTTAGCATTTGACAGCCCTAACACAAACACACACATATATATATAATATCCCAACATTCTATAACATATAGCCTTCTTGTTTTGAGGCACAGCACTAACCACTATGCCGCCGTGCTGATGTGCATAATCTGTAATACTTGTTTATTGAAGGTGGCATTTCTGCAATCTCTCCTTCAGAGTAATTAACTGTTTTTACTATGTAGTAATTACTATGTACTTTGCTTTAGTTAAGCCTGCATTCCTCCAGAGCCTACATTGAAGAAACCCCTTTGGGAAGCCATTAAGGTGTTGAGGACATTATATTCACAGCCTCACTACCAAAATGTACATACACACACACACATATATACAGAATAAGATCAGAATCACAAATCAGAAATAGTTTTATTGACAGGTATGTGTAAACATACTAGGGATTTGTACAACAGTGCAGTAGTGCAGTAATATGCAAATGTTCATGAGTAGTTGACAGTTGACAGCTTGGGGGAAAAAACTGTTTTTAAATCTGGTGGTTTTGGCAAACAGAGCTCTGTAGCACCTACCAGAGGGAAGCAGTCCAAACAGTTTGTGTCCAGGGTGTGAGGGGTCTGCAGTGATGGTTCCTGACTCTGGACCTGTAAAGGTCCTGGATGGAGGGCAGATCGGCCCCAATGATCTTCTCTGCAGACCTTATAGTGCAGTCTCTTCCTGTCCTGCTTGGTGGCTGATCCAAACCAGACAGTGATGGAAGTGCAGAGAACATGCTGGATGATGGTAGTGTAGAAGATGACCAGCAGCTCCCGAGGCAAGTTAACTTTCTCAGCTGATGCAGAAAGTACAAACTCTGCTGGGCCTTCTTCCTGACAGAGTGTAGGAGGTCCACTTCAGGTCCCAAGAGATTGTGGTTCCCAGGAACTTGAATGAGTCCACACTAGACACTGTTCTGTTGAGGATTGTGAGGGAGTGGTAGGGTGGGCAGGTTTCTGCTGAAATCCACTGTCATCACCACAGTCTTGAGTGGATTAAGCTCCAGGTGGTTCTGACCACACCAGACGCCCAGTCGGTCCACCTTGTGCCCGTAGGCAGACTCATCACCGTCCTGGATGAGGCCGATGACATGTTGTTTGCAAACTTTAGGTCATCTGAGGTGCTGCTGTTGGTGTACAGGGAGAAGAGCAGCGGGGAGAGAAAACACCCCTGCACACCCCCAACACACCATCAGCACTGGCGGGGCGCCAGTGCTGATGGTACAGATGTTGGAGAAGATTTTTCCCAGCCTCACTTGCTGTCACCTGTTGATGAGGAAGTTGTAAATCCACTGACAGCTGGATGCCGGCATGGTGAGATGGGTGAGTTTGTCTTTGAGGAGTCCCGGGATGATGGTGTTGAATGCCGAGCTGAAGTCCACAGACAGGATCCGAGAATATGTCCCTGCGGAGTCAAGGCGTTTAAGGATGAAGTGCAGTCCCTCGTTGACTGCATCATCCACTGACCTGTTTCCCTGGCAGGCAAACTGCAGGGGGTCCAGCAGGGGTCCTATGATGTCCTTCAGATGATTCAGCACCAGTCTCTCGAAGGATTTCATGACTACAGATGTCAGGGCGACGGGCCTGTAGTCATTCAACCCTGTGATCGTGGGTTTCTTGGGGACTGGGATGATGGTGGAGCATTTGAGGCAGGAGGGAAATTCACACAGTTCGAGATATGTGGAAGATCTGCGTGAAGATTGGGGCCAGCTGATCAGCGCAAGTTCTCAGGCAGGAAGGGGACACACCATCAGGTCCTGGAGCCTTCTTGATCATCTACCTCTGATAGAGCCGGGACACATCCTCTTCAAAGATCCTCAGTGCAGGTGGGGGTCTGGGTGGAGGGGGGAGGGAGGGGGCTTAGGTACAGCACAGCCATTGGGTGTTTTGAATGGGGTGGGGGATGGGTGTGAAAACCAGAAGTAGAAGCTGTTCAGTTCCTCTGCCAGTTGTTTGTTCCCCTACAGTGTGCGGGGATGGGCTCCTGTAGTTGGTCATGTCCTGCAAGCCTCTCCACACTGAGGCGGGGTCGCCGCCTGAGAATTTGATCTTCAGCTTCTCAGAGTAGCTCCTCTTAGCTGCTCTGATTTCCCTACTTGTACAGGGCACAATCCCCACTTCTGTAGGCCTCTCCTTGGCCTGGCCAAGTTTCTGCAGTGGTGTTAAACCACGGTATATTGTTGTTGTATGTGCAGAGTATTTTGGTCTGCACACACGAGTCCTCTCAAAAACTGATGTATGATGTCACAGTGTCAGTCAGTTAGTCGAGATCCATCGCTGCAGCTTCAAAGACACTCCAATCAGTGCAGTCAAAGCAGGCCTGTTATTCCAGATTTGACTCAGCAGTAAATCTATTCACTGTCCTCACTACAGGGTTTGCAGATTTTAACTTCTGCCTATAACTTGGGATGAGATGGACCATGCAGTGATCGGAGAGCCCCAAGGCAGCGTAGGGAACAGAGTGGTAGGAGTCCTTCAGAGTAGTGTAGCAGTGGTCCAAAATGTACTTAGGAAGTTCTTTGCTGAGGTTCGCTCTGTTAAAGTCCCCCAGTATGATGAACAGGGAGTCTGGATGTTTTTTCTCCACGTCTGTGACCTGGTCAGCCAGGTGTTGTAACACCTCCAATATGCAGGCATGAGGTGGAATGTAAACACTGACCAGCATAAACGAGGAGAGCTCCTGCAATGAAAAAAAACGGTTCACAGTTTATGAAAAGGGACTCCAAGTGAGGGCAGCATGATTTCTTCAACACTGTGACATCAGTACACCAACCTTCGTTAGTGTAAAAGCACATTCCTCCTTGTCTTCCCCAAGAGCACCGTGACTTGGTCACGTGAGCTGGAGAGAGGAGGCAGGGATGTGCTCATTGAGCCAGGTTTCATTGAAGCACAGGGCGGCGGAGTGGTGAAAGTCAGAGTTTTTGGAGTTCAGCAGCTGCAGTTCGTCTATCTTGTTGGCCAGGGAGTGGACATTAGCCAGATGTATTGCCAGAAGTGCAGTGCGTAGTCCTCGCTGCCTCATCTTTATGACCACTCCTGCGCATTTCCTCGGTCAGCGTCTGCGTGTCCTGGCAACTCCGTGAAGAGCTGTTGTGTCTCTGACCAAAATCCCTGAAGACTTTCGGGATTTGTGAAAAGTGGCAGAAAATGAAGCGGGGATGTGGCTCTCATGTTTAAGAGTTCATTTCTGCTGAAATGAGCTGTGATGAGTGACGGGAAGAGGGTAAAAAAAGCAAAAAAGATCGTCCATAGAGCAGAGAGAAACACCGAGGTCACCATCCACAGCGCCATATTGGAAAAAGATGCACAGTGATTACAAAACAAGTAGGCAAGCATGTAGGCATATACGCACCTTTGATTAAATGAGTATAGGAAAATAATACATATAATGAATGTAATTAACTTGCTGTAAAAATGAAAAAACAAGAACAACCCCAGGTTTCTCTTCAGCACTGTAGCCAGGCTGACAATGTAGCTGCAAGGGGGTACAAGCCAGTGCCTTATTGTGCCGGTCCCAAGCCCGGATAAATACAGAGGGTTGTGTCAGGAAGGGCATCCGACGTAAAACTTTTGCCAAATCAAACATGCGAATCGAATCAATGACTTCCATACCGGATCGGTCGAGGCCCGGGTTAACAACGACCGCCATCGGTGCTGTTCACATACAGGGTACCGGTGGAAATTGGACTACTGTTCGTCGAAGAAGGAGAGGAGAAAGGGGTGTTCGTAGGAAGAGAGAGAAAAGGAACGCCAAGAGTCTAGGACTTAGAGTAGGGACTTTGAATGTTGGAACTATGACAGGGAACGGTAGAGAGTTGGTTGACATAATGCAGAGGAGGAAGGTAGACATATTGTGTGTCCAGGAGACCAGGTGGAAAGGTAGTAAGGCTAGAAGTTTAGGAGCAGGGTTCAAGTTGTTCTATCATGGTGTAGATAGGAAGAGAAATGGAGTAGGAGTTATCTCGAAGGAGGAGTTTGTTAGGAATGTTCTGGAGGTTAAAAGAGTATCAGACAGAGTAATGAGTCTGAAGCTAGAAATCGAAGGTGTGATGTTCAATGTTGTTAGTGGGTATGCTCCACAGGTAGGATGTGAGCTGGAGGAGAAGGAGAAATTCTGGTTGGACCTCGATGAAGTGATGCAGAGCATCCCTAGAAATGAGAGAGTTGTCATTGGTGCAGACTTCAATGGACACGTTGGTGCAGGAAACAGAGATGATGAGGAGGTGATGGGCAGGTTTGGTATCCAGGAGAGGAACGCAGAAGGACAGATGGTGGTTGACTTTGCAAAAAGGATGGAAATGGCTGTAGTGAATACTTTCTTCCAGAAGAGGCAGGAACATAGGGTGACTTATAAGAGTGGAGGTAGGAGTACACAGGTAGACTACATCTTGTGTAGACAGTGTAATCTGAAGGAGATCAATGACTGCAAAGTAGTGGTAGGTGAGAGTGTAGCCAGACAGCATAGGATGGTGGTGTGTAGGATGACTCTGGTGGTGAGGAAGATGAAGAGGGCAAAGAAGGCAAAGGCCAAACAAAGGGCTTACGATGACTTGTATGCTAGGTTGGACAGTAAGGAGGGAGAGACTGATCTATACAGGTTGGCAAGGCAGAGAGACAGAGATGGGAAGGACGTGCAGGCCGTTAGGGTGATTAAGGATAGAGATGAAAGTGTATTGACAGATGCCAATAGTGTGATGGGAAAATGGAAAGAGTACTTTGAAGAGCTAATGAATGAGGAAAATGAGAGAGAACGAAGAGTAGAAGAGGTGACTGTTGTGGACCAGGAGGTAGCAAAGATTAGTAAGGATGAAGTGAGGAGGGCATTGAAGAGGATGAAGAGTGGAAAAGCACTCGGTCCTGATGATATACCTGTGGAGGTCTGGAAGTGTCTAGGAGAGGTAGCAGTAGAGTTTCTGACTGGGTTGTTCAACAGGATCTTAGATAGTGAGAAGATGCCTGAGGAATGGAGGAGAAGTGTGCTGGTGCCCATTTTTAAGAACAAGGGAGATGTACAGAGTTGTAGCAACTACAGAGGAATAAAGCTGATGAGCCATACAATGAAGTTATGGGAAAGAGTAGTTGAAGCTAGACTAAGGGCAGAAGTGAGCATTTGTGAGCAGCAGTATAGTTTCATGCCAAAAAAGAGTACTACAGATGCAGTATTTGCTTTGAGGATGTTGATAGAGAAGTACAGAGAAGGTCAAAGGGAGCTGCATTGTGTCTTTGTAGATCTGGAGAAAGCTTATGACAGGGTGCCCAGAGAGGAACTGTGGTATTGTATGAGGAAGTCTGGAGTGGCAGAGAAGTAGGTTAGAGCGGTGCAGGACATGTATGAGGACTGTAAGACAGTGGTGAGGTGTGCTTTAGGTGTGACAGAGGAGTTCAAGGTGGAGGTGGGACTGCATCAGGGATCAGCTCTGAACCCCTTCTTGTTCGCTATGGTGATGGACAGGCTGACAGACGAGGTTAGACAGGAATCTCCATGGACTATGATGTTTGCAGATGACATTGTGATCTGTAGTGAGAGCAGGGAACAGGTGGAGGAGAAGCTAGAGTGGTGGAGGTTTGCCCTGGAAAGGAGAGGAATGAAGGTTAGCCGCAGCAAGACGGAGTATATGTGTGTGAATGAGAGGGACCCAAGTGGAAGAGTGAGGTTACAGGGAGAAGAGATAAAGAAGGTGGAGGATTTTAAGTACTTAGGGTCAACAGTCCAGAGTGTGGAAAAGAGGTGAAGAAGCGTGTGCAGGCAGGCTGGAACGGGTGGAGAAAAGTGTCAGGTGTGATGTGTGATAGAAAAGTTTCAGCTAAGATGAAAATAAAGGTGTACAAAACTGTGGTGAGACCAGCGATGTTGTTTGGTCTAGAGACAGTGTCACTGAGGAAAAGACAGGAGGCAGCGCTGGAGGTAGCAGAGATGAAGATGCTGAGGTTCTCTTTGGGAGTGACCAGGTTGGATAGGGTCAGGAATGAGTACATCAGAGGGACAGCACATGTTAGAGGTTTTGGAGATAAAGTCAGAGAGGCCAGACTGCGATGGTTCGGACATGTCCAGAGGAGAGATAGTGAATATATTGGTAGAAGGATGCTGAGTTTTGAACTGCCAGGCAGGAGGCCTAGAGGAAGACCAAAGAGGAGGTTTATAGATGTAGTGAAAGAGGACATGAAGGTGGTTGGTGTGAGAGAAGAGGATGCAGAAGACAGGCTTAGATGGAGGCAACTGATTCGCTGTGGCGACCCCTGAAGGGAAAAGCCGAAAGGAGAAGAAGAAGAAGACTGTAGCCAGGCTGACAAAGAGTCATAACTCAATTGAACCAGTGATCCCCTTAGCTCTCAGCAGTGATGACTTTATGGACTTTTTTACAGATAAAATGATAACAATCAGAGAAAGAATTCATCAACGTACATAAGACAGCATTCTACTACTGAATTGAGCAACTCCTGAATCAACTGCAACGCCTATTTTACATCTGGAGTCATTCTCATCTCTGAATCTCTCAGAACTGGCTTCTATAGTTTCATCTTCTAAACCATGTACCTGTCTTTTAGACCCAGTACCGACTAGCCTTTTTAAAGAGAATTTTTACTTAATTGAGCCATTCATTCTAGATCTGATTAATTTGATCTTATTTTTGACTCTCAAGACTGCAATCATGAAACCCCAAATTGAAAAACCTAATCTTGATCCAGATGTTTTGGCCAGTTATAGACCCATATCAAACCTTCCCTTCATTTCTAAAATAATCAAAAAAGCAGTTGCAAACCAATTACATGACCATCTGCATAGGAATGGCTTGCTCGAAGAGTTTCAGTCAGGATTTAGAGCTCATCACAGCACAGAAACAGCGCTGGTTAAAGTTTCCAATGATATTCTAATGGCTTCAGACAATGGATCAGCCTCCATACTTCTCTAAGGTCTTAGTGCTGCATTTGACTCCATTGACCATAATATTTTATTACAGAGACTGGAACATGAAATTGGGATTAAAGGAACTGCACTAAGGTGGTTCAAATCCTATTTATCAGATAAATCAGTTTGTTCATGTTAACAATAGCTCCTCCTCACACACTAGAGCCAATTATGGAGTCCCACAGGGCTCGGTGCTTGGACCAATTCAATATCTGCTTCCTTTAGGCCACATTATCAGGAAACACAGCATCAATTTTCACTGTTATGCAGACGATACTCAGCTTTATTTATCAATTAAGCCAAATTAAGTTACTCAGATAGCTAGAATGCAGACATGTCTTGAAGACATAAAAGGCTGGATGACCTGTAACTTTTTACTTACAAATTAAGACAAAACTGAAGTTATTGTACTTGGCCCTAAGCACCTCAGAGAAACCCTATCCAATCATCTAATCAGCCTGGATGGCATTACTTTGGCTTCCAGCTCCACTGTAAGAAATCTTGGAGTAACTTTTGACCAGGACATGTCCTTTGTCCCTCACATAAAACAAGTCTGTAGGGCAACCTTCTTTCACCAGCGAAACATTAGGAAAATCAGAAACATCCTGTCTCAAGAGGACGCAGAAAAACTAGTCGATGCATTTGTTACTTCTATAACTTCTAGGCTGGACTACTGTAACTCATTACTTTCTGGATGTCCAAACAAATCTCTGAAAGGCCTTCAGTTGATTCAGAATGCTGCTGCACGAATATTCACAGGAATTAGAAAAAGGGATCACATTTCTCCTGTGTTAGCTTCTCTTCATTGGCTGCCAGTAAAATTCAGAATAGAATTTAAAATCCTTCTGTTAACATATAAAGCTCTTAATGGCCAAACTCCATCATATCTCAGAGAGTTCATAGTTCCTTACTGTCCTAGTAGGCCACTCTGCTCTCTAGATGGAGGTTTACTTGTGGTTCTCCAAGAGTCTCCAAGAGTAAATCGGGAGGCAGAACTTTCAGTTATCAGGCTCCTCTTCTGTGGAACCAACTTCCAGTATCAGTCCGGGGAGCAGACTCTTTAGCTGTTTTCAAGACCATGCTAAAAACATTTCTATATGACAGAGCTTATAGTTAAAAAGTCCAAGCTCACTTACTCCTTAGCTATGCTGCTATGGGCTTAGACTGCTGGGCGGAGCACTGAGCACCTCTCTCCCTCTCTCCCTCCCCCTTGCTTACACCGACATACCACTAACCATGTTTCTCCAAAGTCCCTGTTTGTCTCAGTTCTAACCATGTTTAACTATGTACTGACCATGTTTTCCCCGAAGTCTCTGTCTCTCCCATTTCCTCTCCTCTCTTTCCCTGTCCTCATCCTGAAGGTAGTGAATCATCGCTACCCCATGTTCCAGCAAAGCCTGCTGCTCCCATATTTCTATGAACTTCATACAGCATCATATGTTCCTGCCTGCACCTGTATTGAATATCCCCTACTCCTGCTCTCATTCTCTCCCTACTCTACCCAACTTTGCCCCTTGGTGTCACTCTCTCTCTCTCTCTCCCTTTCTCTTTCTCTCCCTCTCTCAACCCAATCGGTCGAGGCAGATGGCCACCCCCATGAACCTGGTTCTGCCTGAGGTTTCTGCCTCTTAAATGAAGTTTTTCCTTGCCACTGTCGCAGAGTGCTTGCTCATGGGGGGATCTGTTGGGTCTCTTTAAATAATTTTATAAAGAGTTTGGTCTAGACCTGCTCTATATGTAAAGTGCCTTCATGTAACTTTGTTATTATTTGGTGCTATATAGATAAATTTGATTTGATTTGAATTATATGATGAGGATCATATAATTGGAAGCACTCATCTTCTTCACTACAGCAATAGAAGGAGCCAAGAAAACCAGAGTGACTCAGTCAACTGCCATCCATAGATGGTTCAGACATGATATATTTACCCAGTTATACTTCTTGAAAGTTGTTTTGAAAAACATTCTAGTTTTATGGCTGATATACTGTTAAAGTCAAGCCCATTATTAGGTCCCAAGCACTCGCAGTGCAAGAGCCCTATTGGATTCCGTTAATTTTTCCTCTGTTTTGATGGCATTTTTGGGGGCTTAAACATACCCCAAAACTCAGAAAATTTGTACAGCATGTCAGGACTACATGAAATTTCAATATTTCATTTATTGCAGAAACACACATCAAAAAGTGGCTCCACAGCACCACCTTCTGTTGAGCCCCTTTTTCAGGATTGATGTACACAAACAAAAATTAATACACATATGTATCATAACAAACTGCACAAAAAAGTTTCTTGGACCCATACACTCACTCCAACAGGAAGCCAGCCATTTTGATTAGAATTTTGATTTTTGGCCGATTTTGCTGATTTCGGGGCCCGTACTTTAATGAACTCCTCCTACTTTTCATCTAAATGAGTTCATATTCACTCAGTATTATCTCAAAATGATGAAGATATAAAATTTGAAAAATCTTCTGGTAACACTTTATATTAAGGTAAACATATTCACCATTAACTAGGTGCTTACTAAAATGTATATAAGTAGCATACTAACCCTGAGGTAGTAATTATTAAGCCCATATTAGCACCTTATTCTACATAGCCTTATTCTACCTCTATTACACCATGACTTAAGATTTTTCCTGTTATTACCTCCTAATTATTGCTTATTGACTGTACATTAATGCATTGTTGTGTCTGAATAATGATGTGATTAACCAGTGGGTTATTGGGGCCTTGTAAAGGGCCAGTAGCACAAGAGCAGTAATTCTTCCTCTATCGCTTTGAATTAGTATAGTCTATTCTTGTGGAATGGAATGCAAAACTACAAGTGGTAATATTACCCTAATATTTATAAATTATTATTTTATAGCTCACCCATAACTCAAAATTATAACTCAACCATAACTCAAAATATGTTCACTTTTCTTGTTCATATTTAATTCACAAGCAGTTTGACCCTGATTAACCCTCTTTTGTTCCTTATACTAAAGTTGCAGACTCCTCACATTTAGTTAAGACATTATAGCATACAACTAGCAGTTAGAAGACAGCCAGTTAGTACATTTATTGTAAACTGGAAACCCTCACACCATACATTCATCTCAACAAAAATAAACACAAAGACTCAGGTCAATGTACAATATACAGTAATCAGCAGACAACAGTTTAAAAAGAAGGAGAAAAAAAAAAGTTCTGCCTTTCTGCAGCTAAGGCTAAATGTAATCAAATGTAAACCGAGGCCTGACTCCAAATTGAAGACCAGTCAACCAACAAAACAACTGGCAGGACATTTCCTAAACGTTTTTAAACCAAGCCTTTTCTTTAACGGTTTTTAAACAACTCATTTGAAAAGTGGTAAAACTGATTAACTAGTAAAAGCATGTCCAACCTCTTTAATACTTTACTAGCAAAGGGAGCAGTGTTCCCTTGGATTTCATATCCTCGATTATGGTTCGTTTTTCTAGGGTGATGTTACGCGCACATTTCCTGGCAAAGGCCGGGAGGGTCTCCATTGCAGGGTCGAATTTCAAGGATGCAAATTTTTCTGGGTCCACATAATTCAATTCTGCAACTGGCGCTGTCATGTTGATGGTGGCTCTATCCACACCATTGATGTGGAAAGCTTCAGTCATTGTTCAGACCTGGGAAAAATTTTTCAGAACTTTTTTGTGTCGCTGGATGATCTCTGCTGGCCCCTTGACTGACCAAAAAGAAAAGAAAACAAAAAACAGCATGAGGGATTAAGACAGTCCACGGCTAATGCAGCTAAAGTTGCATTGATGACAAGCATACTCTATGTTTTCTTCAGAAAAATACATAAGGCTTTACCTGTATTTTCTTTTCATGGCAGCTAATCAGTCACTGGGCAGGAAGCTCAAGTAAACACAAAATCACCTCTCATATGAGATCACCCAGGGCATACCTGCCAACACTGGGCTGTGAAAAAGAGGGAGATTTTCTGGGGTAGCGGTTAGAATGCTCCTCCCAAACATCTCTGCCTCCATGTAACCCTACACCACAAATTAATTAAAAGAATGTAAATAAAATGACTTTTAAAGAGCCTTAAATCTATAGCTACAATGAAATGGGCTACAATGTACCTCCCATAATGACTCTACGGTCTTCTTGGAGCCAAGTATGTTTAATATATACATAAAATACAATTATACATACATATTAACAACAATAATAACAAAAAGAAAAAAACATTGCAATAATGAATTACAGTCTCCAAAGTGTGTAAAGTGTGTGTGTGTAAAGACAGCAGAAGCAATAACAGAAAGAGAGATGGAGGTAATTTTTACCTCCACACTGAAGTGGTAATGAGTAACATGGCTCGCGATGACAAACGTGAAAGTGTCACAACACGCAGATTGGAATTTTGAAGCGTACTTCTTTTTGATTACCATCTCGCTCATTTTGTGTAGCCCGGGAATTGACGTGAGCTTGGACGTGGGTAGTGACGTAGGGCACTCAAGGCATGTAGCGGGGGCATTTGGGGTGGATTGCCAGGTTGTCTGGTACCACAACACATGAAACACCAATTTGACTCTTATCACTTTGAAATCGGGGGAAAGTGGGATAAATAACAAATCGGGAGCAGGGCGGCAGAAATGGTTAAAAAACGGGAGACTCCCGCATAAAACTGGATTGTTGGCAGGTCTGCCAGGGTGAGTCTGAGTTGCAGGTGAGGGTGTGAGTGACGGAGTGACGAGTGAGGGTGTGAATGTCTTGGGAGTCTTGAAGTGAGAATTGCCCCCCCCCCATTTGGACACGCAAAAATTTTCGCTCTTAGAAGTAGAGCACAGGTATCACTTCAGTGAAATGTTTATTTGAATATAACCAATAAAACACCAGAAAATATGAGGCCATTACCTGATCCGAGGCTGCTACAGCTGGGTGCCTGACTTTCATTATCTTCAGAACCTATAGTAGGAACAAAACATATTAATTTAAGATTCAGAATGTTTATATTACATTAAGATAGCTTGTCAAGTAGGTTCTACACAGAACAAACAGACCATTACCTACCTTGCTTATGCGGCTCATTGCTAGTCCTCTCTTTTGAGTCAGTCATTTGATTCATTTACCCAAATACTCATAATTAAGATAACACATGTATTCCTGTGGCTAAGGGTAGTTTCAATGTCCTGTTTGATTTAAATGTTTATTACCTCCATTAATTCATGTGTGGCAGATTCATTGGTTTTGCAGTATGCCACACAAAGGGGCTTTGCTGACATCAATAGTACAACGCACCGTGTAAGACATTTTAATGTCACTAGGGTGCTATTCGCATGATAATACTGTGAAGCAGTGAGGCTCTATTGTCTGGCTATCTAGTGTGGACTAACAGTTTGTCTTAAGACACTTTATTGGCTTATTGGAATACAAACAGCTAACCTCAGTGTTTCCCATTGTTTAGAACAGCCATAGTTTCTCACCCAAAAAAACAAACGTGGTTGTTTTTTTAACAGCTTTTCAACATTTCTAATCTCTGTCAGTCAACCTGTCCTCCTGCTGGACTCGTTCTCTGGCCCTCTCTCTCACAAACACACACACGGACAGACACACGCCCCCCTGCGCACTAATAAACACGCTAATTCGGGGATTGTACAGTGGTCAAATTACTCTACTATCACCGGGTCCGTGACCGTGACCGCAACCGCAGCCTTCCCCCTTCCTTTCTGCGAGGTCCCAACACAGTCTCCTAAAATATGTGGAAAACACCGACCTTTATTGGCTACTTCAGCAAATAAAATACATTAGCAGGGATTGGTATGGGCATTTGTTTAGCTAGCTAACATCCAGCAGAACCCTAATTGGCATTTGTAGAGAAGTTTGAACATAACACATGGAAAGTTAACAGATAACTTACCATTTTCGAAGCACAAGAAATATCCAAACCTGATCCAAACTCTTCTTCAACCGTGACAACCTGTGGAAGGGAAGTGACGTGTCCGCTCGGTAGTTTGTGATGATTGGAAGCGCTGAGAGGAAGTAGGCGGCTGATAAACACTGACTGGTGGATACGCAATCATTGAAGTGTCGTTGGAATTCTGCATATTTTTTTTTTCATCCTTGGCATTTTTTTTTTTTTTAACCGAGAAAGAGAAAATATGATGGTGTTGCAGTATGAGATTTTAAGACAAATTTAATTTTGACAGAGCCCCAAGGAAGCCGACAAGTTTATCAGGTGGTTGATGAAACAAGGCCTTCTCCGAAAATCAATTAATTAATATTAATATATTATTAAATAATTAATTTATAGTTATTAGGGTTATATTACCATTTGTAATTTTGCATTGCATTCCACAAGAATACACTATAATAATTCAGAGTGATAAAGGAATAATTACTGTTCTAGTGCTACTGGCCCTTTACAAGGCCGCAATAACCCACTGGTTATTCACATCATTATTCAGAGATAACAATGCATTAATTTATAGTCAATAAGTGATAATTAGGTGGTAATAACAGGATAAATCTTTATTCATGGTGTAATAAAGGTAGAATAAGGTGTTAATACATGCTTAATAATTAGTAATAAAGGGCTATTATGCTACTTATATGCATATTAGTAAGCACCTAGTTAATGGCGAATATGTGTACCTTAATATAAAGTGTTACCAATCTTTCTAATTACTTTTTCCTGCTTGGCATGGGGTTGCGGTGAGTTTTTGAGGCTTTGACCTAAAAATTAAGTCTTCATGACTCCAGCCTGCATTGTCCGATCCGGTCCAAATTCACCACACATGCTGAGAGTCCCACCCTGACCCATCAATGTATCAAAACTTAAAGTGTCACTTACTGGACACAAAACGTCATGCTCAAGGACCATGTCTCATAGATGAACGAATTCTTCCTACAATTTTAATACAAATTACTTCACATTTGCTCAGTATCATATCAAGACCATGACGATGAAAAACTATCAAAATCGTTTTTGTCCGTTATTCCTAGAGGGTGAGGCATAACGCCTATTTCAATGTGTTGCCATAAGAGAGGAACTCCAGCATACATCCCCCAATCTCCCCCAAAATTTGCACACATGCTGGAGGTCACACCCTCTTTCATATTTCATCTGCAAGGGAATGCATGTCAAAAAATGATTCAACAGCGCTACCTTGAAAATTTAGAATGTCAAGCCCCTCGCTCAAGAATGATGTACATGAACCAAAATTGGTACACATATGTATCATGGCGAACTGCACAAAAAAGTCTCAAGGACTAATACCCTCACTCGAACAGGAAGTCGGCCATTTTCATTTAAAGTCAAAATTTTTGGCTGATCTTGTTGATTTCCACTCCTCCTACAGTTTTCATCCAAATGACTTCATATTTGCTCAGTATCATCTCAAGACTAAGAAGATTACTTGTACCTGCTTAGCGTGGCGGTGCGGCAAGTTTTTGTGGCTTCGCCACTTAGTAGATGTCCCTAGCGCCACATAATGGACACTAAAACTCCAACATACATTGTCCGATCTGCCCATGTGGAGGTGGTGGAGGACTACAGGTACCTGGGAGTCACCATCAACAGACTGGAGAGGAGATCCAACATGGTCTTTGTATACATGGAGGGAATGAGCAGACTACTTCCTGAGGAAGCTCAGATCCTTCCACGTGTGCAGCAGGATGGTGGAGATTTTGTCTGTTGTAGCCAGTACTATGTTCTTTGCTTGCGGTTTGTTGGGACAGCACCATCGGAGCCAGTGACAAAAACAGACTCAACAAACTGATTAAGAAAGCTGGCTCTATAATTGGATGCAACCAGGACACTTTTGAAGCTGTGGTGGAGAGGAGGACAACTTAACAAACTGTTATCCATCAGGGATCATCCTAATCACCCTCTCCACCACATACTGGGCAGACAGCGGAGCTCCTTCTCCAACAGACTCCTACAGCTTCACTGTCATAGCAACCATTTCTGGAAATCTTCCCTGCCCCAGGCCATAACAGTACAATAACTCACCACCATCGGACAGAGATAACTCTGAACTCCCTCCTGTTTAGTTCAGTCACTTGCACCTTCAGAGCTGATCTGCAGATCTGTTCTATTTATTTAATTGTTAACTTCTTTCCAATACGTTTGTTTTTGCTGTTTTTGTTGACATACATTCCACTTTATTCTTAATTTTCTGTACTCTGCTTAATTTGTTTTTTATTACTAGTATTTCAAATTACTGGCTCAAGGAAATTACATATATATTTTTGGTACATATGTATTTTGATATATTTTCTGTTGACCGGCACTTTTTTTTTTACAAATTTTTATTGAAGTTTTTATATTTAAACAAATGAGAGATACATATTTCAGTTATGTATTCCTTTGTAGAATTAGGTATAGAATTAGGATACATGTGTTAAGTAAGAAACAAAAAAACAGAAAAATAACAGTCATGGTTACCGTTATCTATTATCCAAGACAAGGTGTATATAATCGAGTCAGACAATCCCTAAGCATTATTCACTGTGTCGTACTGTGTCCATTTCTCCCACTTATTCACAAACACACTCTCTCTCATTCTAAGCCGGTGGGTCATTCTCTCCATGGTGTAAACCTCTCTTATGATCTCTAGCCACTGAATTGTAGTGGGTGATTCAGCCTTGCACCAGTTTCTTGTTATTGCTTTTTTACATGTCACCAATAATATTTTGGTTAAATATCTGTCTTTTTCTGGAAGATAATCATTCAAATTTCCAAAATACACAACTTTACATTCCCTGGGTATTGCATATCCCACAATGTCTTTAATTATGGTATGTACACTTCCCCAGAACAAGTTAAGTTTGTGACATCTAGAAGATGTGTCTGTGGTTTGCTTCGCTCTCGCCACATAGCATGTATATTGGGAACCAGTTTGTTCACTCTTCAGTTTAGGTGTGATGAAGTAACGGGTCAGGTTTTTCCATCCAATTTCCCTCTATGTTCTTTAGTTTGTAGTTGTGTGTTGCGTTTCACACATATCCTGCCATTTTTCCAGAGTAATGTTGATGTTCAGTTCCCTCTTCCACTTTTCTTTTCTGTATAGAGTGGAAGCAGCTTCAGAGTCTCTCAGATGTCGGTACAGTACAGTACAGTACCATTTAAAGTTTTCACAGTTTGTATTTCCCTTACAAAATAGTCCCTTAACTGTAGATATCTAAAATGGTCCCCGTTTCCTAATCCATACCTTGTTTTTAACTCCTGGAGGTTCATTACCTTCCCATTCTTAGTTAATGTACACATGGCTGTAAGCCCTTTCTGACCCCAGTCTCTGAAGATGTGGTCACTTAGGCTTGGTTTGAATCTGTCATCACATGCGAACCAACTTAACAATTTTGAATCTCTCTCTAATTTGTGTTGTTTGATAAAGTCAAACCAGATATTCAATGTGTGTAAAGTTATTGGATCCATTGTGTCTTGTAGTGACTTCATTAATTTTCCATTACCAATCAAGGACTGGGTTGGAATACCTGCCACCTCCCTCTCAATGTCTTTCCACTTTGCAGTATAGGTTTCCTCACACCACTTGACCACTGGTCTTAGTTGTGTTGCCCGATAGTAGTCTTTCAAATTGGGAAGTGCCATACCTCCTTTATATTTTTTCACTTGTAGTGTACAATATTTTATCCATGGTTTTTTTCCGTTCCATACAAACCTGGAGATCATTTTATCCCAGATTTTGAACTTTTCTTGTGGGATCCTAATAGGCAGACACTGGAAAAAATATAGTAGTCTAGGGAAGATGTTCATTCTAATTACTTCAATTCTCGAGTTGAAATCTAATGGTAGGGTCGACCATCTTTCTATGTCTCTGTTAATTTGTAGATGAATCTGGTCATAATTTGCTTTGTAAAGGTGAGCAAGCTTTTTTGTAAGAGTTACACCAAGATATTTAATAGTTTTTGATTGTCATTTTAATAGGTAAGTTCTCTTGATTTGTGGTGATGGGGTATAGTTAAAGGTCAGGATCTGTGTTTTATTTACGTTTATTTTGTATCCTGAGTGTTCGCCAAATCTATTTATAAGATGCATCAGCTGAGTAAAAGTTGTATTGGGGCTGTCCAGGTATATCAAAATATCATCCACAAATACACTTATTATATGTTCTTGTCCATTAATATTAATCCCTTTTATTTTCTCATTCTGTCAGATTGCCTGCGCTAATGGCTCAATATATATAGCAAAGAGGAGCGGGGATAGGCAGCATCCCTGTCGCGTACCTCTTCCTAACATTATTCTTTCTGTTAGGCTCCCATTAACTTTTATCCTGGCTATAGGATTTTGATAGATAATTTTAATGCAATTAATTGAGTCTTTATTAAATCCGAATCGTTCTAGTACTAAATATAGGAAGTCCCAATTTACGCGATCGAAGGCCTTTTCAGCATCAAAACTTAGCAAAGCAGTGCAATTTTTTTTAGTTTGTATTGTGTTAATTATCTGAATGGTCCTCTTAATGCTATCTTGTGTTTGGCGCCCTGCGATAAAACAGGTTTGGTCTTCGTCAATTAGGTTATTTATGAATTTCTCATATCTTTGTGCTATAATAGATGTATATATCTTGTAATCCACATTAAGGACTGATATTGGTCTAAAGTTATTACAATATTCTGTGTCTTTTCCTTCTTTGGGAATTAATAAAATTATTGCCTCTTTCCAGGATGGTGGTACTTGGCCTTCTTTGAGAGTCCAATTAAAGGAAGCCGCAATGAGAGGTATCAGTTCCTCCTTAAAGATTCTGTACCACTCTGATGGGAATCCATCTCCCCCAGGGGTTTTATTTGCTTTAAGCTTGGATATAGCCTTGGATATTTCCTCAAGTGTTACAGGAGCTGTGAGGTTGTTGTTTTGTGATTCTCCAATAGCTGGCAAATCGAGTGAGTTGAGAAACTGTCTTTTATCCTCTTGACTAGATGAGGGTAGTTGTGTATATAGGCTTTTGGAGTAATCTTTAAATATATTTTCTATTTCTGCAACATTGTATTTTAACTGGCCTGATTGAGGCTCTCTGATTTTGTGTATTGTATTTAGCACCTGTTGTTTTTTAATATGCCTTGCCAGTAGTCTAGTAGCTTTAGGGCCAGTTTCATAATATTCCTGTTTCACAAAACTGAGTTTTTTCTCTATTTCTTCTCTCAGAATTATATCTATTTCCCCTTTTATGGTCTTCATTTCCTGTAGGAGTTGAATATTTTGGGTGTTTTGATATTTTATTTCCAGGATTTTTAATTTTCCTGTCAGATCAAGATAAGCTGCTTGTTTTAGTTTCTTTTGATTTTATGTTATAGCTATTAATTTTCCTCTAATTACGGCCTTTACAGTGTCCCATAGAATAGTTGGGCTAATTTCATCTGTAACATTTTCTTCGATGCATATTTTTATTTCCTTTCTAATTTGCTCGATTATTACTTTATTGTTCATTATGCCTCTGTTCAGTCTCCAAGTTGTGTTTTTATGTCTATTATTAATATGTACAGTTAAATGGACCGTATTGTGGTCCGAAATATCAGCCACTCCAATTTTGCATTCTTTCACCTTGTGTATATCCCAGTTATTCATAAATAGATGGTCTATTCTACAATGAGTGTTGTGTGTGTTGGAATAGTGTGTATAGTCTTTCTCTGTGGAGTTCTCTCCATACGTCTGCCATACCCTGTTCCTTCAATGACATACACTACTGTTCAAAAGTTTGGGGTCACTTAGAAATTTCCTTATTTTTGAAAGAAAAGCACTGTTTTTTTTCAATGAAGATAACTTTAAATTAATCAGAAATACACTTTATACATTGCTAATGTGGTAAATGACTATTCTAGCTGCAAATGTCTGGTTTTTGGTGTAATATCTACATAGGCATATAGAGGCCCATTTCCAGCAACTATCACTCCAGTGTTCTAATGGTACAATGTGTTTGCTCATTGCGTCAGAAGGCTAATGGATGATTAGAAAACCCTTGTGCAATCATGTTAGCACAGCTGAAAACAGTTTAGCTGGTTAGAGAAGCTATAAAACTGACCTTCCTTTGAGCAGGTTGAGTATCTGGAGCATCACATTTGTGGGGTCAATTAAACGCTCAAAATGGCCAGAAAAAGAGAACTTTCATGTGAAACTCGACAGTCTATTCTTGTTCTTAGAAATGAAGGCTATTCCATGCGAGAAATTGCCAAGAAACTGAAGATTTCCTACAACGGTGTGTAGTACTCCCTTCAGAGAACAGCACTAACAGGCTCTAACCAGAGTAGAAAGAGAAGTGGGAGGCCCGCCGCACAACTGAGCAAGAAGATAAGTACATTAGAGTCTCTAGTTTGAGAAATAGACGCCTCACAGGTCCTCAACTGGCAGCTTCATTAAATAGTACCCGCAAAACGCCAGTGTCAACATCTACAGTGAAGAGGCGACTCTGGGATGCTGGCCTTCAGGGCAGAGTGGCAAAGAAAAAGCCATATCTGAGACTGGCCAATAAAAGAAAAAGATTAATATGGGCAAAAGAACACAGAAATTGGACAGAGGAAGATTGGAAAAAAAGTGTTATGGACAGATGAATCGAAGTTTGATGTGTTGGATCACAGAGAGGAACATTTGTGAGACGCAGAACAACTGAAAAGATGCTGGAAGCGTGCCTGACGCCATCTGTCAAGCATGGTGGGGGTAACGTGATGGTCTGGGTAAGGTGGGAGATTTGTTCAGGGTAAAAGGGATTTTGAATAAGGAAGGCTATCACTCCATTTTGCAATGCCATGCCATACCCTATGGACAGTGCTTGATTGCAGCCAATTTCATCCTACAACAGGACAATGACCCAAAGCACACCTCCAAATTGTGCAAGAACTATTTAGAGAAGAAACAGGCAGCTGGTATTCTATCTGTAATGGAGTGGCCAGTGCAGTCACCAGATCTAAACCCCATTGAGCTGTTGTGGGAGCAGCTTGACCGTATGGTACGCAAGAAGTGCCCATCCAGCCAATCCAACTTGTGGGAGGGGCTTCTAGAAGCGTGGGGTGAAATTTCTCCAGATTACCTCAACAAATTAACAGCTAGAATGCCAGAGGTCTGCAATGCTGTAATTGCTGCAAATTGAAGATTCTTTGACGAAAGCAAAGTTTGAAGGAAAAAATTATTATTTCAAATACAAATCATTATTTCTAACCTTGTCAATTTCTTGACTATATTTTCTATTCATTTTACAACTCATGGTGGTAAATAAAAGTGTGACTTTTCATGGAAAACACAAAATTGTCTGGGTGACCCCAAACTTTTGAATGGTAGTATATTCATGAATTTAGATAGGTGGGTCTTATTTCTTTTTGTGCTTATTGTTTCTATCTTATAATCTTAAAATCACCAGCGCACATCATAATACCTTCTGATTCTGACGCTATACTTGTAAATAGAGTTGAAAAAAAATGTTTATCACTTTCTGGCGGTGCATATACATTGATTAGTGTAACTATCTTGTTCTCTAGTTTCCCCTTAACAAGAACAAATCGTCCCTCCTTATCATTAATTTCTTTCAAACATTCAAATTTGATTGCGTTTTGCATCATTATCGCAACCCCTCTTTTGCGTCTCTGCTTTCATGTGCTATAGAAAGTGTTTCTATAGCCAAATTTCTTTAGCTTTACACATCTATCCTGAGATAGATGTGTTTCCTGGATGAGGATGACTTGTGCTTTAAGTTCCTCATTTTCAAAATTACCTTACTTCTCTTAATTGGGTTATTCAGCCCATTTACATTTAGTGACACCAGTGAGATACTACTCATATTGTTTTTGTAAAATCTTGTACTCCCCTTGGGTCCGTATGGCAACCATGACAACCAACAACAACTTCGTAAGAACATAGAACAGTTTGATATAGAACAGCGAAGAGTTTAACTTCCAAAAGTAGGCATGTGTCCATATGTGTGCCTCCCACGTTACCTTCGTGGGGTGAGGGGAATATCCCACAGCATATGGGGGGGCCCCTCTCTAGGTAGGTTTGGTCTCATTGTCCAATAATGTCTCTGCATTAACCTCCTAGCAAGAAAGTATGCTCTTAGCTACCGATCAGATATGACTAGGGAAGACGATCGATCAATATTTTGACGAATTCAAGGAGTGCAATAAATATTTAATTGTTCATCCGTATTTTTATTTAGTCTTTTGAATGCACTCACGTACCTCTTTGTTTATTTATTTCTTTTGAAATTCCTGAAGCCTCTGCTTGACTCGCAAAGCAGTATCTTCTGAGTTACCGACTCATTGCCATGGTAACGCCCACTGGAGCCGTTCTTCCATGTTAATTCTAGTTGCACCTCTCCCCGGTACCTCTGCCGTAATTCCCCTCCGGCTCAGCTCCTTCGTAGCCTCCTGTGCGCTCTCGAATGTCTGTGAGCCAGCTTCCCAGTGGATCCTGATTTTCGTTAGGGGGCGTCTGGAAGCATATTCCTTTCTCCTTCAAGGCTTTTTTAATTCCGTTGTATTCTTTTCTTTTCCCAATGACCTCGGTCGCATAGTCATGTTCAAAAAAGAGTGCTCGGTTTTGGTAGTGAATTTTTTTCTTCCAGGCTTCTCTCAGCACCGTCTCTTTCACCGTGTATTGAAGGATGTTCACCACGATAGATCTCGGGGGTTTATCAGCGTCTGGTTTCGGCAGTAAAGCTCGGTGTGCCCGCTGTATTTGTAGATCCATGTTTGTCGGCAGAGGCAGCTCATTTTTCAGAAGTTGTTCAATGAATTGCGTTACAGAACTGCCCTCTGCTCCCTCTTTTAGACCAGAGACACAGATGTTATTCTGTCAATTTCTTCCCTCTTGGTCTCTCAGCATATCTTGTAGCACTCTCTGTTGTTTTAAAGAGTGAAGTAGAGCTTCTTTTGCCTCCATATTCCAGTTTTCTAGCTCTTCGATTCTCTGTTCGGTCTCCGTGAGTCTTGTATTTTGTGTGGCTAGCTCTGTTGTTGTTTCTGTGAGTCGCTGGTTAATATCTTTCTTAAAATCCTCAAGTTCTACTTTCATTTCCTTTTTTTTTTTTTTTTTTAAAACATATGTTTATTAACATTTTAAATTAGTATACAGAGTATGCATTAACATATAAACACAAACTTGAACAACCCCACCCCTCTCTCATCCATCAAGGTCAACAGAAAGAAAGAAAAAAGACAGGAAAGTAAATAATAAATAAACCGACAATAAATAAGATGTAAGAATACATAGAGCCATAAAATTAAACACTCAATACAGTATCAGGTAAAAAAAAAAAGAAAGAAAATCAAGAGAAGAAAAGAAAAAAGGAATGTACAGACAACATAGCGACAGCATCCAAGAATACAGAGTCAATGTCAAGCAGTGAGATTCAAGGGTTTAGAGTGGACTGCGGATCTGTGCTTTCAAGGTAGTGCAAGAAAAGGCCCCATATTTCATAGAATTCACAAAGTTTTTGTTTGATACTATAAGTTAGCTTCTCCAAAGGCAGACATAATGATAATTCGTTAATTCGTTAAGCCAATATTCTTCCAGTACATGGCAATGAGACGTTTTGAATGGGCAAGGCAAAGATTAATCAATTTAATTTCGTGGGATTTTAGGGAAAGATTTTCTGGGTAGAGGCCTAAGATACAGAGTTTAGGGGAAATAGGAATAGGTCTGGAAATTATTTGGGAAATTATCTGTAATACTTCCTTCCAAAATGTTTGCATATTCTCATATTCCCAAATGCAGTGGAAAAAAGTGCCTTTATGAGTGCTACATTTCACACAAGTGTTTGGAATATCTGGTTTAAATTTATTTAGTTTTACTGGGGTAATGTAGGTCCTCATGATCCAATTATATTGTATTAATTTGAGTCTTGAGTTAATGGAGAGTTTCTGGGCCTTTGAGCAAATCTGACTCCACTCACTGTCCAGCACACATTCCTTTAAGTCCTCGCTCCACAGTCTTCTCTTTGAATCAGAGGACTCTTTAGAATAAGTTAGAAATATATTGTAAAGTGTAGAGATCTGGCCTTTGCTTTGCTGACGCTGGGTTGCAAACCGTTCTAACACTGTTAGAGGGGGACAGTTAGATGAATGATTTAATTTAGAGAGAACAAAACTTCGCAGCTGTAGGTATTTAAAAAAGTGTGATTGTGGAGTGTTGAACCTAACTTTAATTTCATTAAAGGACATTAGTATATCACGATTATAAAGGTCCATAATCCTTCTAATCCCTTTGTGTGACCATTGTTTGAATCCTAAGTCTTTTGCGCCAGTTTTGAACTCTGAATTTCCCCAAATAAGTGCAAGGCGGGACAAAGGTGGATTGTCATCTACAGCATTATGAGTTTCATGCCATATCATCAAGGTGTTTCTAACAAATGGGTTTAACGTATTTTTCTTCAAGTTCTTTGGAGAGTCTGAGTATAAATATGAATCAAGCGTAAGTCCCCGTATAGATGTTGCTTCCAATTTTACCCAAGGTAAGTCTGGACACGAGAACCACAAGCGGGTAGCTCTAAGCTGGGCTGCCCAGTAGTACCAAATTAAATTTGGTACCTTTAGGCCGCCTCTGTCAAATGGGAGATATAGTAATGTGAATCTGAGTCTTGGGAATCTATTTTTCCAAATGAACATTGTAAGAGTCTTTTTCATATCTTGGAAGAATTTAGGAGGAGGTGGGAGAGGGATTGACTGGAATAGATAGAGGAATTTTGGAAGGGCATTCATCTTAAAGGCACTTATGCATCCAATCATAGATAAGGGAAGTGAGATCCATCTGATTAGAGATTCCTTGGCTTCTGAAATAACTGGTTCGTAATTGGCAGAGACTAATGAATCTAGATTGGGTGCAATAAAAATACCAAGATATTTAAATCCTTGAGGTGCGTTCATAAATGGGTGTCAGACCGCGGAATGGAGTCGTTCCCGTTTATTGAGTAAGAGGACAGAGGATTTATTTTTGTTAACTTTGTATCCTGAGGACTTCCTGAACCTATTAATCTCCTCAGCAAGGGCAGAGAAAGATTGTTCCAAGTTTGTCAGAAAAAGTAATGTATCATCTGTGAACAAGGCTATGCGATGTTCTACATCTGCTATTTGAATTCCTTTAATAGTAGGATGATTTCTAATGGAGATGGCAAAGGGTTCTAGCGCTAATATGAAAAGCAGGGGGGATAAGGGGCATCCCTGCCGGGTTCTGCGATGGAGATTGAATGGTTTAGAAATATAGTTGTTGGTCATAATCTCTGTGCATGGTCCTGAGTATAAAAGTTTGATCCAATGCCTAAAGTAAGTACCAAAACCAAAGCAGGAGACTACTTCAAATAGGTATGGCCACTAAACTCTGTTGAATGCTTTCTCAGCGTCCAATGACAGAATGCATGAGTCTTTTGACTCTTTTTTTTCATGAATTATAGTTAAAGTTCTTCTGATATTATAGTATGCCTGGCAATTTTTTATGAATCTGTTTTGGTCAGAATGTATTAGAGATGGGAGGCATTTCTCGAGCCTGAGCGCCAAAACTTTAGCAATTATCTTTGTATCTAAGCTCAGTAAGGACATAGGCCTATAAGATTCACATTTAGAAGGAGATTTGTCTGGTTTTAATATCAAGGTAATAAGTGCATTTCTCTGAGAGGGGGGCAGGGTACCATTCTGAAAAGATTCTTCGTACATATTCTTCAATGGACTTATCAATTTGTTTAATTGTTTAATTTATAAATATCAATTGGGAGTCCATCCGGACCTGCCGTTTTCCCTCCTTTAGTGTGATTTATAGCCTCTATAATTTCCTGACTTTCAAGTGCACGGTCCATCCAGGATTTGTCTTGGTCAGATATAGTGGGGACGGGGAGCTGGTTAAGGAAGGGCGTTTGAGCTTCCTCTAGTTCTGATTGGTATAAGGTCTTATAATATGTAGCAAAAGTATCATTTATCATCAAAGGATCAACGATTATATCACCGTTTGTAGATTGAATACTATTAATGGCTCTTTCTGTATCCAGCTTTTTTAATTGCCAAGCTAACAGCCTTCCACTTTTCTCCCCCTGTTCGTAAAAAGTTTGTTTCAGTCTAATTAAGCAATTTTCTGCTTTAGAGGCAGAAAGTGCATTATATCTGGCCCTGAGAGTAGTCAATTCGTGTGTGTGAAGGTTTGTCTTATCTATCTCCCTCTCCAATTGTTTAATTGACTTCTCTAAAGTAAGCATTTCTAAATTTGTTTCATTGGTTATTGAACTGATGTAGCTAATTATCTGACCATGGATATAAGCCTTAAATGCCTCCCATCTCCCATCAAGTCTCGTCCTCATTATTGTCAGAAAAGTAATCTATTTGTGTTCCCACGAATTTTAAAAAGCTGGGATCATTTAGCCATTTAGGATGGAGTTGCCATCATCGAGCACCCCGCACAAGTTTTTGGTCCTTATAAATAAGAGATGCTGGGCCATGGTCTGAAACTACAATGGAATCATAAACACAGTCTGTTATTCTTGGAAAGAAATTGTTGGACACCAAGAAGTAGTCAATCCGTGAATGTCCTTTGGATACATTTGCGCAACACGAGTATTCTCTTTTATTAGGAAACAATCTCCTCCAGGGATCACATAGATTTAACTCTTTCATAAGATGCTGCAGCGTTTTTCTGGTCTGTGTATGAGCTGTGTCCGTGCCAGAAGAGCGATCAAGGTGGGGTAAGATTTTGCAATTAAAATCACCACCAACAAGTAGTTCCCCTGGTATCGATGCTAGTAATAGAAAAAGATTTTCAAATAATTTAGGGGAGTCATCGCTGGTTCCATATAAGTTCACCAGTGTTATATTTTCATTGAAGAGTGAGCCCTGCAGGATCAGATATCTTCCATTGGGGTCTGGTAGTGTTTTTATAACTTGAAAAGGGAGAGAAAGTTTGCCGAAAACTCATCTTTCATGCCGGTTATAGCTTTCATGATCTTGTTTTCCCCATCAGTTTCCATGTTAGCTGCGCCAGGTGTTAGCATAAATGGGGGGGCAGAGGAACGAGGGTCCGCTTCGGTGGGGTTAACAGGCTGGCTTGACTTCTTTTTCCGGGATCTGGTTTTCATTAGAAGTACAGAGGTTTTAGCGAATCTAGTAGGATGTTTTCTGGATTTTTTATGAGCATTCAGGATAGAGACTGCAGGATTAGCCATTAGCCTTTAGGGAGCAACTGTCGACGCGTGTGTTCAGCTCGCCGCCATGTTGGAACTGTTCATTTCCTTTTTGATTTCTTCTTTGAATGTGGTGAACTCCATTTTCAGTTCAGTTTTAAAGTCCTGGATTTCCTTAACAATATCTTTCAGTCCCACTCGAATCACCACAGCCGTTTCGGTCTCCATGTGTTCTTCTTCACCCTCCATGTTGTCAGCTATATCTCCTCCGTCTTCGTTGGTCAATTTGGGTTGTTTTTTTGGATTCTTTTGGTATGTTTGTCTTCGTGACTTTCCTGCCCTTTCCATCTCTGTTTCGGATGTATCTATTTCTATCAGAATAATCGAGTTCGGGGTTTTTTTCGAGTACTGATCGGGAGCTAGTTACCTATGCTGCCATCTTGGGCCGAGTCAACCGGAAGTCCACTTGAGTGGCACTTTTGTCATTGTTCATCCGAGAGGAGCTCAGAGTAGAGCTGCTGGTCCTTTGCATTGAGAGGAGCCAGTTGAGGTGGTTTGGGCATCTGTTTGGATGCCTCCTGGGCGCCTTCCTTGGGAGGTGTTCCAAGCACGTCCAGCTGGGAGGAGGCCCAAGGGCAGACCGAGGACCAGGTGGAGAGATTATATCTCCAGTCTGGCCTGGGAATGCCTCGGGATCCCCCAGTCAGAGCTGGTCGATGGCCGGGGAGAGGAAAGTCTGGGGCTCCCTGCTGAAGTTCCTACCCCCGCAACCCGACCTCGGATAAGCGGATGAAGATGGATGGATGGATGGATGGACGGATGGCACATTTGTATATTTTGCGATTGTAAATATTTTTTTGCATTCTATTTTACATCGTGCCGTTCATATGTTATGTCTGTTATCTGACTGCTGTAACAGAAAAATCCCAGTTTGGGATCAATAAAGAGCATCTATCTATCTATCTATCTATCTATCTATCAAATTTTGCATACATGATATGTCTGTGTCAATTCTCAGTCAGAAATAGAGCACCACCTCCTTGACACAGGAGTTTAGCCTAGTAACACAAACGTCATCAGATTTAGATCATATCTACAGGGTCTGTTCTCCAAATCGTAGTCTATCACATGACATGACATCAGTTTGGTGGAAGTTGTCTAGTGCCACAGAGTGGACACTCATAAGAGCAATTCCTTATAACTCCAACATATATTGTCCAATCTGTCTCAAATTTTGCACAACTTTTCAGACTCCCACTCTGTGTGCAATTCAGTATTAACACATGGATTTGTTCAAAGCACCACCCACTAGACACAGGAGGTCAACCTTATTGCTTAAACATCATCTGATTTGTATGATATTTACAGGGCATGTTCTCCATATTGTACACTTCCACATGACTCAACTCCATGGTCTCGGAGTGATTTAAAACCCACCTACCCCACCCAATTGGTGTGGCCTATTGTTTGTGCCTGTATAAGTACTTTGAGTCAATGTGCAGCAGAACCTTCAAAAAGATGCATTGAGAAACTGCAAACAAACTGGATACAAAATAATTTGGGGCATTAATTGATAAACACATTATCATGATAATTATGTGTTAACCTTCCCAGCCCTACAACAAAGAAAATTTGAAATTGGGAAAAACATTTATGTTCTCTGGCATTCTCACTATTTTATCTTACTTACCTCCTCTCTCATAGAAGTATCCCTCCCCTATCTCCCGTGTACGCGCATGTTTGTATCTATTTCATATGCAGCATATTGTATAAAATTTGGTATTAATCCAGTTAAGGTGGTGGATCCAGGACTTGTTTTTATCATGAAAGTAATTTTTTGATGTTCGGATTCACATGGAAGCAGAGTGACAAATATTAATCAATATTATTCATACATAAAGAAACAGATGTCAGTCTGGCATGAACCTTTCAGCCTAAACACTGATACTAAATACCACTTTAACTGCCCTGTGTATGAATGACCATGTTTTTTTCTCACATTACCCGACAACAAATCAAGCTGTATTGTTATCAGTATTGTCTGTCATTCCTTCTTGATCAAAGCTTTTATATTCACATAAGGGCAATTTATCACTAATACTAAGTGCACCTGTAATACTCCCTAATGATTCTACATAACTCACTCACAAATCCTTAAGTGTCATAGCACTAAAGTTGAGATTTCCAAGTGTGAAAAGAATTGATGAAAAATCAAGACCTGTTTGTTCACAATATAATTTAGATGCTTCTATGTGTTTCCAAGCTTGCTTTCAAAGTAATGAGCAATCAGGCAGAAAATTGTACCAGTATTATCCACATTATAGCAAGGACTCCACTCCAGTGGCATTGTTGTTGAGCACACAGGGTCTGTGCTGATGGTGGCTGACTACAGACAGCTGTAGTAAGACTACATAAATCAGCCAATCAATTTAATTATTTTTTTTTTTTATTACAATCAAGTTCCACTGCAAAAAAACAAACACACACACACACAAAAAAAAAAACTTCAATATAGTTATGAAGATTGGATCACGGCACACATCTGAGTGAGTCTGCATAAAAAAGGCAGTGACTTCTACAAACCTTGAATAGAAGTAGATTTGAACAACCAGGCCACCCAGCCCGGGAAAAGGGTCTTGGTAAGAGAAGTGATCAAGGACCCAATTGTATTATCATGACAGCAACATCACCCATCTACAAAAAGTCTGCACAAAAGCACCTAAAGTGGACAGTGCAAAACTATGTCCTATTGCTAGAGAGTCCAGGTTGGATGAGTGTTGCAGTGATGCATTTGTTGGGTTTTAAAAGGGTGCGTTTGGTTATCAGCTATAATTCCTAATTATCAGAGATAATTAGGAATTATAAAATCAGAAATTATTAAATTCAATTAATAATGTGGGTCACCACCCGGAAACCGGGACCAATAACCAAACTGTAAACGTTGCCTCATAAACAGTTGTTCAATTAGAGGAGCCGATATTTGAAATATCAGCACCACTAGGTGAACAGTGAAGGTGAGAAGTCCGAGCTCTGACTCTCTCAATCAGCCACCTATCACAATAAAGTATGCACAATAATGACAAGAAGACTTCTCTTTAAAGCTACAAATAGTATTTATTAACTTCCACAAGAATTAACAAAGCCAACAATTGCTTCAATTAATAAATACTATACTACCAACTAATGCTAAGCAAAACACATAAAGACAGCAGCAGTGTAAAGGCAAACAGGTAAACTACAGCGTGTGTGTGTCAAGACGGCCGGCTTGGATCACCTGACGAGTCACGATGTAACTTCCGAGGAAAGCTACGTCACACGTAAACAACTGGCGGAGCTGCCACAAGGTTCCGGTTAATAATGGCAGACAGTGCCAGCCGGTGGTCGGAGGCGTTTCTGCATGCACACAAATCTGATGGTAGATAACGAAGGGATAAGGCGGCGCTATACCGACGTTATCTGACGATTGGATGTGCGGAACGAAACGCACGTGATTGAATGGATGTGGAGGTGTGCGTGTGTAGTGTGTGTTAGTAAGAGAGAGAGAGAGGAAAGCGAGAAGAAAGGAGACCGATTCTCGGTCCCGCGACCGTGAAAGGAGAGCAGCGGTTGCCTTGACTACAGAGAGTGAGCGTAGGAAGGTGGTCTGTAGCCCGCTGTCTGTTTGTAAACAAAGCAACTTACTTTTCAATCACGGTGGCACAAACACACACACACACACACAAAAAATATCCCGAATGGGATAACACAAACAGTTTAGCGTGGTGAACACAAAACTAAACAGGCAGCAACCGGGTTTCTCAGTGGGGTCGCGATGATACACCAGGTGGTCGACTCAAATGGTTATCCGCGTCTCCGTGGAAAAAACTCTTTATTCCTTCTGCAGGTAACAGCTGAGAGGTCAGTGGGTTATAAACAGCTGACTCTCACGGATCCGGAAAAATTGTTCAGGCGAACACGGGTCCAGCGAGGGTGAAACTCCAAAGAAGGGGGAATAAGCACACGTGTACTGGTCACTTTCGTCGGTGATCTAGCTGATCGAAAAGGCAAACCTTCTCCTGAGCAAGAATACCAGAAAGAGGACGAGATAAGTTTGCGGCCGTGTTTAAAGGGGGAGTGACGTCATGGCCGCGTTGCCATGACTCCCTGTGGTGTAGATACGTCTCTGCCAATCAGAGACGAAAGCCTGCCACCTCCTGGTGAGTCTACATCGAGGTGTGAACTGCAAGGGATGAAGGGAAATGGAGTCTGTGGATGGATTCTTTTGTTTCCAGAGAACAAAGGGACAGAGGTGACCTCGTGGTCAGGCCTCATGGTTTGAATGTAGGCCTTTCTTTGTTTGACCTTGTGGTGCAGGCCCAACACATTCATAAAAAGCTGTTTCCATGAACTTGACGAAAACCTGCCCCTACATCCTCTCCCATGTAAATCTCAACCACTATATATGAAAATTCACAAGTAAGAATCTCATTACCACAAGGGTCAGATGATTTCATTACATGTATACACACAACTGTATTCAGTCAGCCAGTGTGATGGTGTACATCATGTGCTGAAAACAACAGGACAGGCTAAATGTAGTTTGCCATTCAGGTGGAGGGAGATAATATTGTGAGAGAGATCTGTGGGGTTGACTATTGCCACCATTTATATATCAGGCAGGGTAATGTCATGCACACACAAACACACACGCTCTGAAGTTTCTTTAATTGTTGTTTGGCACATGTCAGACCTAAATGGCTTCAAATGACACACCATACAGACAGAGACTTTTTGTAGTTTCCCCATTGATGGTTACCGGAATCAAAACATGGAATTGCAATGCCAGCCTCGGCCTTTTAATCAATAAAACTCATACATCCAATTCGCATTATTCGGTAATTCGATTTGATGTTATTCAGCTCTAAGTTGAAGAAAATGATAAATAAAGGATTCAAAATATCTAACGGATGAATAAAAAGAAATTGTTAACCCTCTATGGTACGATGTTGCCATTTGGCAACAAACCCATTGAATTCCCTCTCTACACACACAATACCTCCCTTTTTATGATGTAGTGCATTGAAAGAAAGGTGGGGGCCTAATAGAACTAATAGCAGTGTTTAAATTTGTCACATGGCTTTCTGGAGGGACTTTTGAAGCTTTTTTCTGCAGACTTCTTCACAAGGAGGAGCCTCGCCATTTGACTCCTCAAAAATCATTGTAAAATGCATTTTTTAAATATTTTTCGACGGGGGAAAAAAATACTCACACAACAATAAGTGAGGTAAGTTCACTATTCTGTAGTTTATTGCAATGTATTTGATCATTTAATAATGTTAAACTGTGAAAATGTGGAAGTTGCAATATGGCAGCACCGTACCATTATTATTACCATTGCTTGCCTAGCATGTTGCTAGCATTTTGGATTAAGTTATGCCTATATTGTTCAAAAGCATATTGTAAACTTTATGGACCCCCCCTGAGCCCTCCCTTTACAGTAGATGGTAGTGAGGATGAATTAGGATTTAGGGATGAGGAAAATGAGCAGCTTGCAACCCAGCCAGGATAGCAAGGAAAGAGTGAGGATAATGGAGACAGTGATGAAGACTATGAGCCAGAGAATGAGGACAAATGGAAACAGCGAGGGTGAAAGTGCAGTCCAGTGCAGTGACAGGTATTACCAGAAAACGAGAGCATTGCTTATTATTTTCCAGCTATTATTTATGTGTTGCATTAAATTGGTAGATTCTTAACATACTAAAGATGTTTGTTTGTTGTCTAGGTCCACTTCCTCCACAGGAAGCACCAAAAAAGGCTAAAGGGCTGGGGTGGAAGAAGACCAGAAAATGCATTTTAACTGTTGATTCAACTGGGGACTGTTGAGAATATAATAATGATTTTTTTAAATAAAGGTTTAAGGTTTTATAAAGAGTTTGGTCTAGACCTGCTCTATATGTAAAGTGCCTTGATGTAACTTTGTTATGATTTGGCGCTATACAAATAAATCTGATTTGATTTGATTTGATTTGATTTGATTTACAATAATAAACAAAGTTGTCTTGTTTTCATTAATTTCCACTATGGTATGGTGCTACCGTATGGCAACATAAACAAAAAATTACTAAAAAAATAATATTTTTTAAATATATCTCTTGATTACGTTTACTTGGTCTATTTTATGACAAAAAAACATCCCAAACATTTTTTTACCAACTGGCATCATGATGCGTACCATAGAGGGTTAAAATGCCTCAGGCCAACATTTCAATATCAAGAATACAATGAGCAGCGGCCATTTTTCTACTCGTTGTTCCACAGTGGCCTATGATCATTACAGTAGCCACTAGGAGATAGGAGCTCATTTAGCCTCCTTCAGAGTTGGGAGCCATACAGAAACCTGAATGAGTTCCTCATTAGTCCCAGTACTGGGATGGAAGCCTGGATTTTTGAGCTCAAGCATTAGTAAATGTAATTTTGGAGCACAGTTACATTTTTGTGGTTCAAGTTATATTTTGATAGAAATATATGACTTTAGTAATTCAGTCTGATGCTAGTAGTCACACCAAAATCCTTTCCTTTCCTTATTGTTTTGTCTTGTAAGTTTACCTGGGGCCTGTATCACAAAGCCCAGACGTTTTCCACCTAGATCAGTGTGCGTTCTCATAAAGGGGCGGGGTTTCCTATGTCTGACCAATCAGCATGGAGAAGATGCCAAGAGCAGCTTATTTCACGATGGAGGAACAAAGTGTGATATACAGAAAGTATCAGAAGTACAAATCTATTATTCAAGATTAACAGCTGCAGCAGAAAGATGCAGCAGAGAATGCTGGGAAAAAAATCGGCGACTCTGTGAATGCGTAAATTACCAGGATTATAATATTAATTCTCCACCACACCAGTGAGATTAATGTTTGTTCCCTATAAATTCATGTTTCTAATTTTTTTATCACTTAATTGACAATTTGAACCTCATTATTTCAGTTGTAACCCTGGTGGAACAAAAAGGATTTGGGAGCAAATGAAAAACAAATTTAAGAACGTTCAAATTGTAGTTTTACTACAATATCTTATAGGTTTTCTATATATCTATGTTGTGGGCTATAACCAAAATGTATAAAACTGTACTTTTTATACACTGTATCCTTGTTTTAGGATCATCACAATGGTAATGATTTTATATTGTTTTCAGCCCACGGGAAGAAATGTGACATGAAAAAGACGGGGGGGTCAGGGGGTGCTACTCAGGATTGCACTCCTGCAGAGGAGCGTGTCCTTTAAAATAATGAGGGTCCCTCTTGATGGAGGCTTGTAGAAGGGGGTCACATTAGACCCCGGTGGAGGTGGCAGCTCACAAAGCACCACACTTGTGCAAAGTATGTTTCAATGAGTCGGTGTTATAACACTACAAACATAATTATCCATTTACTGTCAAAGTAAGATGTATTTTTGCCCAGTGGATAGAAGACCCTCACAGTGAGCCTGCTACCCCCACTCACAGAAAATGGTGTCCTCCAGAAAAGTAACAGTAAATTCAACCTATCACATACAACAGTCACAAGATGTCCATCCATCCATCTTTTACTGCTTTTTCCGTTTCCAGGTTGCGGGGGTGCTGGAGCCAATCCCAGCCAACGTTCTGGGCGAGGGGCGGGGTACACCCTGGACAGGTCGCCAGTCCATCACAGGGCCAACAACCACTCACACTCACATTCAGACCTACAGGCAATTCAGAGTCACCAGTTAACCTAGAGATGTCTTTGGACGGTGGGAGGAAACCAGAGTACCAGGAGGAAACCTATGCAGACACGGGGAGAACATGCAAACTCCGCACAGAAAGGACCCAGGCTGGGAACCAAACCTGCGACCTTCTTATTGTGGGGCGACAGCGCTAACTACTACGCCGATGATAGTCAGTGTGACATTGGCATTAATTTAAAGTGAACCATACAAAAGACTAAGTACTTATTATGCTAAAGCCACTGAATTATGTATTTAATTTGTTTCAGGTGGGTGCTTACACTGTGAGAGCACAGAAAAAATTGGAGCTTGATATAGAGTATAAAAAATTGAAAATCAAAAAAATGTTACTTGAGGTGGGAAAACTAAAGCAAAACAAAAGTTAATTCAGTCATTTAGTTTCTCAGGCATCGCAAAAAAAATGACGCTAAAACATGTTTTGTTTTTTTTTGTTTTTTTTTTTACAGGAACTGGACAAAAGAGATTGAAACAGTGAAATAAAAACAGAAGGGTGACCCCATCACCCTTGATTACTCAAGGGTTTACCACATCAGGGGTTTACAGGAGGGGTCCTCTCCTTCTGGATGGTCGCTATATTGCGCAGTACAATGCATGCAGAAATTATATTATATGCCCGGTCTGGGGCCACTCTCAGCCCACAGAGACAGGTGAAATGGGCCCTGATGACCCCAAAGGTCATCTCAATCCTGACACTGGTTTTGGAGAGGACCACATTGAACCGGGCTTGAGGCCCTGGACCAGGGTCAGAATAGGGGGTCATCAAATACGGGTGGCATGCTTATCCCCTGTCGCCCAGCAGCCCTCCACTGAACTGCCCTAAAGTAAAAAAAAATGCCCTTGATGAGTATCATATAATACAGTTTCAGAATATAATGAAGATAACATTCAGTGTAGAGCTGCCATACGCTGCTCAAATTTTTTGCATAGTGGTAGCCTTGCTGCTTGCTGAGGTCAACAACTATGAATGAATCGATCATTGAGTGGATTATCTAATCAATTAATTAACAAACAAATAAATAATTTACATTTAATTTTCCTCTTGTTTTTGTCCTGTAAATCATTCCATATGAGATTATAAAACATCACAAGAAGGTTATAAATAAATTAATAAATGAAAAAAAAAAAAAGACTTCACTAACTTCCCTGAGGCAAAGAACCGCAGCGCAACAGTCTGGAGCTCTGTCAGCGCCCGACTGTGAGCTGTTGTTCCCGGCATATGGCCAACCAACATGCAGATCTGTATCTCTCATACCAAACCTAGTCCAGAAAATCAAATAACTCTGTCACTGAAGTTCCTCTCTCTTTTCAGAGCTCTTCTTCCAGCTCTAGTGCCCACATTAATAGTCTTGGGCTCGAGTAAAAAACGGGCAGGTCATGATTGGTCACTGCGTGGTCTCATATACCTACCCAGATCTTATCCAGAACATAACTTGCCCTGGAGCAGGTTAGCCGTTCCGTGTAAGTTACCATGGCAACGTACCCCAATAAAAAGTAAACCAGCTTCGTGATACCGAAAACCCAGGTTTAACCCGGAAGTTACTTCGCTAAACTGAAATCTGGCCTTGTGATACAGGCCCCTGTGGTTCCTAGAGTCTCCAATATTAAATCAAGAGGCAGATCTTACAGCTGTCAGGCTCCTCTGAAACCAACTCCGTGTATCGGTCTGGGAGGGTGCACTCTCTCTCTACTTTCAAAATCAGTTTATACTAAAGTTAAACTTTAATTATGCTTTGGTTATGTTGCTTGTGCACCTTGTGCACCACACATTAATTCCTTCCATTCAACTTGTCATTAATGTGCTTGGAAACAGCACTCTGTAAACAGCCAGCTTCTTTGGCAATGACTTTTTGTCTCTTACCCCCCTTGTGCAGGGTCTCAGTGATCATCTTCTAGTCACTGTCAAGTCAGTAGTCTTTCCCATGATTGTGTATCCTACTGAATCCCATGTTGGGCTTTTTAACGATATTAAAATTTTCAGATAAACCTAATTTTGCATTTTCATTCATAAGTTATAATCATCAAAATTAAAAGAAATAAATGAGTGAAATATATGTGTTTAATTAATCTATATCATATATGAGTTTAACTTTTGGAATTCAATAACTGAAATTAATCAATTTTTTGAAGATAATCTAATTTATTGAAATGCACCCGTATATGCAAAGATAGACTGGACATGGAACTCACACTTCTGTCTTTACATACAGGGAGTTCTCAGGGTGCTGGAGCACAGACTGGACATAACAGATATGCTCATCGTCAAGATAAATAAAAACATAGATGTCGACCATGTTCCAGAGTACACCATTGGCCATGGTTTGGAAAACAGCAGGGGCATTGGACAGTCCCAAGGGCACCAAGTATTCATAGTGCCCACACGGTGTGTTGAAGGCCATCTTCCATTCATCCCCTTCTAATGCAGACCAGATGGTAGGCATTGCAAAGGTCTGGTTTGGTAAAGATGGTGACCCTCTTGAGCAGTTTGAAGGCAGTAGAGATGAGAGGAAAGGGAATATGCACTGAGGTTGAGGAGAATGAAGATAGCACAGTTTCCGGAGTCAATGGAAAGGAGCAGGTCGTCATGGATTTTTAACAGGGCGGATTCTGTGCTATGTTTATCCTTAAAACCAGATTGAAATTTTTCCAGGATGTTGTTATGATGTAGGTAGGGCAGCAACTGGTTGAGGATGACCTTTTCAAGAACTTTAGCCCGGAATGGGAGTTTAGAAATAGGTCTATATTTATTGGGCTGTGTGGGATCCGTGTTTGGTTTTTTCAGGAGAGGCTGGACAACTGCATGCTTGAAACAGGTATTCCCCTTTTTGTCTGTGGCGCTCTCATTCCTCTGGAGAAAGGGAAGCTTGGCCTATCTGCATTGGTTCAGGTTCCCCTGGCTGGTGTCCTGGCGTAGGAATTTAGCTGCTGAGACCCCCTCTGAACAAGACAGTGGGCTGGCAAGGAAAGGACCCTGACGTCTCTACCATCGATGAGCCTGGTTGCAGAGGCTGATCCGGGTGGCCAGCTCATCATTGGAAACAAGTTCATCCTTGACGTAGTCAGCGAGACCATAGAGGAAGGCGTCCACTGGGCAGCAGAATTCCACCTGCAGAGGCTGGCTTTGGTGCGGAAGTCTATTGAATAATCTGCCACGGTGCGGTCCCCCTGCCGCAACCCCAGAAGCTCCCAAGCAGTCTCTGGTCTGGAGGACCCATTCCAAAAACTTTGCATATATCCTCTGCAAACATTTAAAAAGAGGAGCACACTGGAGACTGTCACTCCCACTCTGCGGTCCCCCACAGGCAAGCTCTGCCTGTAAGATTGTTGATGGTAAAAGCTGCCTTTATTTTTACTGAGGTAAAGGTACAAGGCTGGAGGGAGCACAGCAAGGAACAATTCATTAGAAAGGGGCCACAGGTCTGGGTCATCATCATAGCATTCAGTGGTTCCCTTCTGGGGCTCAGGGGTGTTGCTGGACTGGGGGATAGCCGGAGCAGGTCCTGAGGGAGCTGATGTGGTCCGAGAAGCCATAGATGAAGAGATGAGGGCTGTTAGCTGCTGCATCTGTTTAGCTAGTGCAGCTAACGCCTGTCTATTGTGGGCAGCTGCTTGCCTGGCTTCAGCCATAGTTGCAGACATAACTGCCTCATGGTGTTGGAGGACCTTCTAGATCTAGATTGTGTGCTGGGTCCATACTGGCCAAATTGTACTGCCATGGGTTTAGGCAGGATGCAAGAGCAGCACAACAGCAGGAGTGTAGATTAAAAAAAAGTCTTTAGTCAAATCCTTGCAGCAACTGAGTAACAATCCACAAGAATTTTCTCAGTGTTCAGAGTTCAGTTAGTGTCCCTGCCGGGATGTGGACCCAGTTCTCTGGAGTGACAGACAGTGATAATACCATTCAGCCATAGGGCAGGCTGGCTAAGGTGGCAGCAGGAACAGAGTCTCAAAAGAGGTTGCAGAGATTGCAATTCCTCCTAGGAGAGTCGGAGCGACCGGAACCAGGAGACACACCGTTAGAACTCACAGTCAGGGGCAGAAAGCAGGTCAGGTTACCAGGGCAGAGACGAGGAGACATAATCAGGGACAGGAAGAGTCGATACCAGGATATCAGTCCAGAAAAGAGAGCTGGAGAGTAGCGTATGAGTCGACGACAATCTGGCAGTGTCTGTGAGGATCTGGGCTGGCAAAATACTGGCTGACTGATGAGTGGAAAAGAGTTTCAGCTGGGGAGACCAGGTGCAGGAGATTGTGACTGATGAAGTGGTGAGGCAGGAGGTGAGTGAGTGTGGGCTGAGTGTTACAGTGTTTTAATTGTACTACTGAGTAACGTAGAAATGAATACAATTCCAAACTAATGTATGACATTAAAATACAATTGTTGCTGTTATTTATCATCAGTGAGTTTTAAAGCAATGTGTCTAACATGCTCAAAGCTTTTCCTTTTTTGAAGACTTTTCTGACTTTATTAATTAGGAAAGGTTGAAGAGTGATAGGAAATTGGGGAGAGGTTAGTAGGGAATGACATGTGGTAAATGACACTACCTGTAACTGAACCACAAATGAGGACGTTTTAACCTCTTGTTTATGGAGCATGTACTCTACCTGCTATTAGCATTTAGCAGTCACATTTGATGGCATAAATGTCATCATGTTATGTGATGGCAGCACGGTGACATAGTGCTTAGTGCTGTTGCTTCACAACAAGAAGGTCACGGGTTCAGTTCCTGGTGATTGAATGGTGACCTGTCAAAGTGAACCCTGGCCTCGTTCAGTGTGAGCTGGGATTGGACCCAGCACCCCCAATGACCCGGAAATGGATAAGCGGTAGAAGATGAATGAATGAATGAATGAATGTTATGTGATGCCATTTTATGTTACATTATGTTATGATATGTTGTGAAATTGAAATGTGGTAAGGATGTAATTATTGAAAATGAAATTCCTTATAAAATTGTTGAAAAATGTTTTGATCTGTGAATCTCAGACAGCATTGGCTGTAGTGTCATTTGGAAAGTTATTAAATTATATAAACAATGCGGTCCAGGAGTCTTAGAGACTTAGCAATCAGAACTAAACTGTTTAATTTTACAGTCAGCAGACAAAAAAATACAAGTGTTATGTATTTGGAACTACTAAGGCTACCGTAGTAGTAAAACCCTTAAGGTATTCTGGGTAATGCAGTTGTTCGTTATGCCTGTAAGAACGGTGAAGTCACGGTTACGGTTGTTGTCACATCAATAAAGAAATAAGAAGTCAGTCCCCGGAGTCCATATCATTATATGGAAATACACATACAGGACATAACAACAAGGACTTAGTTTTGATTTAATCTATTTTAAACCTATTTGGCAATTATATTATCTCTTCGCTGCACATGATAAACAGATTTATTCTGTTCGACTCCACGCTATTCCCTAAGCAAACACAGACAAAAAATGTGTTCCCTCTGTTTATTACAACAAAAGCTATGCTCTTCCATTAGTGTTTGATAGGTTAAAAGTGGTATATAAATTAATTGACACACCAGACAATTTTCTTTTTAGTTTCCTATCACAGCAGGAGCAGATATTTCACAAAATATGTTTTTTTCAGTAGCTCTTTGCCACTGTTATCAAGCCTTTACAAACTGTTGACAATTAACACAATATAGGAAAAAACCTGTAATTTGGAGATTAGGAGTATAACACAGCTTGTATAAAAAATGTAATGCTGATGAGGTTTTTGGTGACTTTAAATTTTGAATGGATTTCAATTAGGCTTGGAGACTGCAAATGTTGTAATATAAACAATTTGTTACATCCATGAACCTTGAAAGACCATGCTTGTTTAGCATGCAGTAAGAAAAAATTAATCAAATTGGATTTTGGGCAGGATTATTGACATGACATGTCAGATAACAAGTTTGCTTTCTTTGTGGAATTGCTGGAGAGGTCTCTTAAAAATATCTGAAAAATTCAACACTATAAAGCACTATTGTCTAGTATTTACTTCACGTTGTCCTTAAGACACAGCTAAAGTGTGTATTTTCTCAAATCCCTACATATTCAGAAATTTTTTTAAAAACAGAAAAAGGTGCCATGATGAGCACTAGTTATGTTGACATTAGATTACATTATTAACCCATCAACAGCTAGTTCACCCTTGTTTACTGCATGTAGTAGAAAGTCAGTCTCACCGTGAATGTGAACTTCAAACTCTATAGATTAGTATCAAATTTCTTCGGGTAGCCCCACAATGTTTTCCAGCGTCAAATTGGGGGACCAGTTGTACCCATTTATTTTTGTCATTTTACACCTTGATCTGTCACCTGTTTGGTAGTGAGAAAGCACACTGGGTTTAAAATTCTCTTATCAGCTTTGCTTTTTTGAGTTCTTGATAGGTCTTTGTCATGGGTCTTTTGTTTGACCCTGAAAGTAGCATTTTTTTAAATCTTTCTGTTGAGATTAATCAAATTGATATTTGTAAAATAATCTTTCTTCTCTTTGTTTGTTTACTAAATCATGAAGTGAGGCTACTTATTATTTGAAACATTTATGGCACTCCTATTTAGAATATTTGATTTAAAAACCTTATCTTGCATATTTTTGGCAATATTACAATGCTATATCTACAATATCTGTTTTATAACCATATAATTTTCATGTATGAGGATACCTGGCTGATTTTTTCCACATAAATATTACCCACTTGATTTGGTAAGTAAAAACAAACTTTGTTTTTAAATTAATCTGTTTTAGACAACAGATTAACTTAATCGACCACACAAACCATGCCAAATATGATCTTACCTGCAGTATCCTGCACCTCTCAGAGTCACAGTTGCTGTCCTCACAGGGATGAAACATGCCCAGAGTCACACAGTTCAGCAAGATCACGAGCATGGATGCTCGCTCAAACCATGTGGACACCAGTTAAGGAATATAACATAAGCAGAAAACAATGGTTTACAAGCATATATGACAAGGATTATAAACTTAAATTAACAACTAATAGAAAAAAGAATGCTCATTTATCTAGGCTTACTCAGGTTTTTTCATCAAGTTTATAGAATGACAAAGTGCACACTTTATGCATCCCTTCAAGTCCAATTCACTATCAAAACCAGATTCTGAGGGGGGAAACTGGGCCAAGCATTCATCTGAGCCATGTGGCACACACAAATCTGTAAGATAAAACAGAGATCACACACATACAACACATATATGACAGTTATATGGGCTCCCACAGTACCCTAAGAACAAATACAGTCAGAAGTTGATTTTTTTTTTTTTGATGTAAAAGCATAGAGCAAAAAAGTCATAGCTCAGCTCCATATCTGCACATTTGTCTTTATAATAATTTTTAAGGTAAAGCACAGGAATGTTTGTGGTAGTGAAGTTTTGACAACAAGGAGTCATAAAGTTATCCTGCTTCATGCCCTGCCATCGCCATTGCACCTTTAATGAAAACGGTGAATGCACAAACAACACTTGGTATTGTGGTATTGTATTAATACATGTAGGCAGTAAGGACGTTTGAGTCTTCGACCAGAAGAATCCTCAGTAACAAGGCAACAGAGGATTATATCACTCACTGGAGGACACATAAAAAGTTATGTGAATCCAAAGGGATGCAATTAAAAAGATCAGTCAGTATGAAGAGTGGGATCATTAAACAGGAAAACAAAAAAACCCTCAGTTGTATAGTCTGTTGACAGTGGTGGCACTTTGTCTGGAGATAAAAACAGTTGTTGACACAGTGATGTTATCTGCAAATGCTCACAGTTACTGGCTGAGGAGGTTGGGACAATTAAAAGAGATGAGCTGCATGGGGGCATAGTAGTTAGCGCTGTTGCCCCACAATAAAAAAGTTGCATGTTCTCCCTGTGCTTGTGTGGGTGTCCTCTGGGTACTCCTATTTCCTCCCGCAGTCCAAAGACATGCATGTTTAGGTTAATTGGGAATTCTAAATTGCCCATAGGTCTGAGTGTGAGTGGTCATTCATCTTTGTCTTTCTTGGTATGGTGGCCCTGCAATGGATTGGCAACTTGTCCAAGGTGTACCCTGCCCTCACCCACTGTGAGCTGCAATTGGCTCCAGTACCCCCCGCGACCCAGAAATGGAAAAGCGGTCGAGGATGAATGAAAGAATGACCTACATGGGTCTCTGTAACTTAGTGACATCAGCCTTCATCTGATTTATTGTTTGCATTAAGGAATATTTATTTTGTGGTAAAGTGTCTGCTTAATTTCTGAGCATATAATGGTAAAAATTGTAGTTGAAAGAGAGGAGAACCTTGGAAAGGAAATGCGGATCTTACATGGAATCCATGAACTCAGAAAACCTGAAGAAAAAACTATAAACACTGGTTTATCATGTTTGCATTTTTTGGTCTTACATTTCCAGTTATACATCAAGTTAAATAAGCCAGTGCTTGGTAACACATGGACTTGAAAGATGATAAGTTGTCATGTTTGTTTTCTCTGCCACCAAGTATATAAAACAATTTTGGTGTAACAACCTCAGGTATTGGTACCAACAGAAGCTATAGGGGACTAATGTGAGTTAATTGGTTAATATTTTTTCAGTGTTCTCATGTTGTGTTACAGTTTGCCTGTGCATAAGCATATATTTTTATTTTATTACTGCAACTCAATGTTCCATGCACTCAAGTTAATATTGTATAACATAAAATTATTAAACGTTCTTCTGAGAAATCATGGAATATCACATACATTAAGACATGAATAAATAAGCAAAAAAGCAGAGAAATGACATTAGAAACTCTTTTCTTTTTATTGTGGCCACAGAGAGAAATGACAATGTAGATCTTCATTACCTGACAAGGTAAGGAGGTGTTTTATAAGGCAAGATTTCTTGGCAACAGACTACCTGCCCTTTTTCCATGTCTGTGAAAGGCAGAAAGGTTTTACTGGTGCACTTAAGACCCTGTCAACTAATGAAGTCCATAATATGTATTGTTTATTGGTACCAATTCAACAGAATCTAAAGAATTTATGAACAGAAGGAAATCAAAGTGATTGCAGAGGAGAGAGCTTGGACAGAGAATGAAGATATAGCAAAATATCAAATATATGATTAATCTGACATAAAAAAATCTTCCTTTCCCATACGTGTTCTCTACCTCCATCTCTTCGGCTGTTGTTCAGCTATAATGACACAATAAACAGAGTGTTTGCAGCATTCAGTGTAATACACACCATCACCTTCATGGTGTCAGAATATAAACAAGGGGTGATGCCTTGAGAGATGGATTTAATTAAAGGAAAAATACACAATGATATGCTCTGTCAAAGTTCTCAAAGCAAGAAGTCTGCCACACCACACTTAAGACACATGTATACGAAAGCAGACATACATGCACACACACACACACACAACAATCAGTGCATTGGATAGACAGTATTATTAAACTAATCAACCCCTTAAAAAGTACTCTGTGTTCTGCTCCCATGGGATCGTCCGTCTCCCACACAAAGGCACAAATGTAATGTTTTTTTTCTTCTTATCTAATGAAAGGGGAAAAAGGGTTTTTTATCTATTTCTGTCATCAAGTATATACACAGCCAGTATTGGGGATACCGATACTTTGTACTTGAATTGAAAGCAGGGGGTCCATGTGCTCCTCTCAATTGAGCCTGAGCCGAGTGAGAGCCTCTATGAAAAGATAAATTTGTGTTTACCAAAACTCACACCCATCCATCTCTGCTCTGCCCAATTCCACAGAGCTTTGTATCTGCCTCCTCAAAATTTTTATCCCTCATAGCAGTAGAGCATGAAAGGATAGCACAGGTGCACTAAGGAGCACACTTGATCAAATTATTGTACATCATGCTCGCAAAGCCAAAATGCAGCCCAAACATTTTCCAAGTTATTTGAAAACCTATTCAGAATGAAATCGTCTCTGTCTTTAGCTGTAAGTATATGGTTGATAGCTGAAGATAAACTTTGTAGTGTTTTCAGAAACGCCTTTAGATATTGAAAATGCAAAGCAAAGTGTATGAGTCATAAGCATCCATCCATCCTCTACCACTTTATCTGGGGCCAGGTCAGGCTATAGTCCCTCAAGTGTATCCTGGGGCTTCCTCAGAGTGGGACTTGCCACCCCAGGGAAGCATCCAGGAGACATCAGAAACAGGTGCCCACACTTCCTCAGCTGGCTCCTTTCAATGTGAAGAAACAGTGGCTCTATTCCGAACTCCTCCCAGTTGACAGAACTCCTCACCCTATCTCTAAGGGAGTGCACTGCAAAGGAAACTAATTTCAGCTGCTCGTATCCAGGATCTCATCCTTTCGGTCATGACCTAAAGTTCATGACCATAGGTGAGAAACGTAGATTGACCAGTAAATCCTTCTTCACCACGACAGACCAGTATATCAACTGCATCGCTGCTGCTGCTTCACCGATCCCTCTGTTGATCTCACGCTCCATCCTTCCATCATTCGTGAACAAAACCCCAAGATACTTAAGGTCCACCACTTGAGAATAACCACAAAGTCCTGTTCGAGAACCATGGGCTCAGACTCGGAAAAACTGATTCTCATCCCAGTCGCTTCACACTCACCTGCAAGCTGCCCCAGTAAATGCTGAAGGTCCTAACTTTAATGAGCCAACAGGACAACATCATCTGCAAAAAGCAGAGATGAAATCCTGTGGTCCCCAAACCAGACAACTTCACTGGGGCACTGAGGCGTCCATAAAAGTAATGAACAGGACCACTGAAGTTATATACAAGTGCAGCCCTTCCACAGTCCAAGGAGGAGAGTCAAAAAGCAATCAATAATATTTAGTATATCATTCCATCCTTTTCCCTCATCATGCCTCCCAAAGTGGTATGTCATCTCAGCTGTGACTCACAGCAGTGGCTGTCTGGGGCATGCAAGGCAAATGGTGATAAAAATAAAAATGCAGAAGTGAAAGCCATCATCAGGTCAAGTAATCCATCTGAGCTCAAAAGAACTTTCCATCAGGAACATTGCCTGTTTTACATTCATCATCTAATTCACTGCCCAATGGTGTTAGCAGTGGGCTTTTGTTGGGGGAAGCTAGCATGACAACCAGCTGTTCTAACGTTTCTTTGCATGTTCTAATTGAATGTGTCTCAAAGGGCTGGAGCTAAACACACAGGCAGTGAGCAACTTTTTTTGAAGATGCTTGCGTATGCACTAACATATGATACGTGATTACCTGTTGCCAATCTGTCCATATCTTTGACATGCCCTCCGCTGTTCAGAGGTCAGTTAATACTGAATGCTTACACTACTGTGGGAACTTAACTTGTTAGTGGAAAATTGCTTTTTCCAAGGCCAAGTCCTGTACTGTGACTGGAAGGCCTCTTGGCTTAGAGAACACATGGGGAGACTAAGCTGGAGATGAAACAGGTGCAGTGACAAGCCTGTCAGGGTAAAAATAAGATCTGACCCTCTGCTAATGCCAACCTAATTGCTAGAAACACACGCAAATCTGGAGTCATGGGAAGATTCGAATTAGGATGGCCTGCTTGATAAGCCGCTAAGGGCACTGACAGTCAGTAAACATTGACTGTAATTAAGTTCATCTTAAATCAATAGAAGCTACACATGACAACTTTTAGCAACACAATCATGAACTAGTGGCTCAGTGTAAGAGAGTAATCATAAAGCTGCATGCAGCTTTAAGTTGGCTCTTGCTCTGTCATTCCAGTTTATATGCTTTTCAAGTCAGAAAATGAAGAACCATTGGGTTTATGATTATAAAACACATCAAGAGGAATGCTTCTCCTGAGCAGCCTCACTATTTGACAATCTTTTGCCTCATTCATCACCCATGACAAGCCAACTCTTTCTTTATGTGGGGGGCAATGTCTTCCCTTCAAAGACAAACTTTACAAAGTCAAAAAACTCAGCCAATATACTGAACGTGTGCAAAACAGGAAAGATTAGGATGAAAAATTAGGTTTTATACAAGCTTGATATAGCTGCTGTAGTGTCACCTTTGCTGCTCATCTCCCATCCTTCACACCTCTCACAAATCACATCCCATTTTTTCTCCCTGTTCACTTTCTTTTCCCTCTCACGTTTTGTTCTGTTCTGGGAGGTGAGTGACAAAAACTGAACTTTTTTTTTCCTGGAGAAAAGTAAAATATAGGAGGGAAAGTGATAATTGAAAGTGGAAGGATGTTCATGAAATATTTAAGATTACTTCTGTGACCCTTTGTAATATGCATCAATGCATCATTGTCATGGTGCATAAATGTGTGTATGTGTGCTACTGCATGAGCAACTTGTCACACATTTACATTTATGAATGGAGGTTAGTGAGCCCGTCAGCCCTGTGATGGACTGGTGACCTGTCCAGGATGTACCCCGCCCTTGCCCAGAACATTGACTGGAATTAGCTCCAGTACCCCCCACGAAAAATGAATGAGTGAGTGAGAGTTAGTCATCCCCACATGATGAAATGTAAGTTAGATGACAGTTATCTGACTGTCTTCTTTGTCCTTTTTTGAGCATACAAAGATACATTTTTAGGGATCAGAGTGTATCCTTGCTTATTCTATCTTCCAGCTTTGTTTCAGTAACGTGAGTGAAGAATGACTACCACGGGGAATCACAGGCCGGTGGTAGACATCTTACTAAGCTTTGAACCAACATCTGACACTGTTTGTTTCTGTCAGGATCAGCTAGTGTGTCAAATGTCTGTGGTTAGGTTTAGGTCAGTTATCTGTTTTTGTCTTTTTATGTCCTGTTTTCTTTTGAAGTCCTGTCTCATTGTCATTCTCCTGTCATCCTTTCCCTCCTGTGTGATGGGGTTCCCTGCACTGTTGTGTTTCACCTGTATCTTGTTCGTCTCTCCCTTGCCTGGGTTGATTCTTTACTGTACATATTTCTGCCATTACTGTACATGTGTTTGCCACTAGATGGCGAAGCATGGACATCTGAGTGGCATATGATTTTTGGAGAGGACAAGATTTACAAGCTTGAATTGACAAATATGTTAAACAGTTCACAGAATTAGCAAAGAGGCAAACTCTTGGCAAATCCTCATATCACATACCTATCATACATACATATACATACATATCAATAGGTTTCCTGACCTGCTACTTAAACAAATAACCACAGCCACGCAACTACACAAGGAGCCAGAGATGACTGTTCACAGAAAATTTTTCAGAAACATATATATATATATATATATATATATATATATATATATAAAATTTTAATCAGATTAATCGCACGGATTAATTTAGATTAATCACAATTAATATTCATTCATTATCAGTTGTGTTACATTTTGTGGGGGCAAAAAAGCTCATGAAAGAAGGCAATATATAAATACTTAAAATGTTTTTATTTAAAATAAACAATATATACATAAAACAAAAACATGCCAACCACATCATATTTAGAAGCCACTCTTTTTCTTTCTTTTTTTTTTTTTACACTCAACTATCCATATTAATGTGGCCCTCTTATTCATCTTTTAGCCAGCTCCTGAGACGGACTAGCTTGTTCACTTTTTTATCAGAGAGGAAAGCTGACCTCTTCTTATGTAGAATGTTACCTGGAGTGGCGAGATAGCCAGCAGTGTCAACTTTTCATGGGCTCCTGAATGAGCTGACCACTTGTGATCGCCCATCACTACTGACCACCTGTCCAAGGACATACTAATGCTCGGGTTTGCTCTGTACTGTCGGTCAACATCTTGGACAACGAATCCGACTAATTATGTTCATTTTGTCTTCTGTTACGATAATTGTTCTTTTGTTTTTCTTGTGTTCAGACAAATAAGTACAGATGTTTTTATCTGCTTGACAGTTTCAACTGTGACTCCAGTCTTCCTCAGAAGTGTCATCCAACGTGCTGCTGACGTCAACAAAAAGAAAAAAAAATGTCGTAACAGAAGACAAAAGGAACATAAATAGTTGGATTTGTTGAAGCTTTGGACACAACGGTGTTAAAGGCTCTCCGCCGACTGGAAAAGTTGGAAAAATCGCAAGCTCGCCAGAAAAACCACCTAAGATTTAACCTGCGATGCAAAGACGAGGACATAACACCAGCAAGCCTCAACATAAAAAGCCCTATCCTGACCAGGAATGCAGAAAACATCATCAATAAAGCAAAAAAAGTCCTCATCAGAGAATGGATGAGAACAACAGTAAACAAAATCGAGGAAATAAGCACACAAATAAAGGAGGAAATGGACAATTTCAAACACCACTACACATTGGAGAAAAACATGGAGGAAGAAATAAACGTACACCTAAAACACGCATATGAACAAGAACTGGGCACAACAAAACAACGTCAGATCACAAAACTAAACAAACTAATAGAAAGAAAACATAGAAAACAGACAAACACACTTCAAAACTCCGTCCCTCTCTCAACCCAACCGGTCGAGGCAGATGGCCGTCCCCCCTGAGCCTGGTTCTGCCTAAGGTTTCTGCCTCTTAAAGGAAGTTTTTCCTTGCCACTGTTGCCGAGTGCTTGCTCATCGGGGGATCTGTTGGGTCTCTTTAAATAATTTTATAAAGAGTTTGGTCTAGACCTGCTCTATATGTAAAGTGCCTTGATGTAACTTTGTTATGATTTGGCGCTATACAAATAAATCTGATTTAATTTGATTTGATTTGAAAACCAATGACAAATGGTTGCGAAATTTATCAAAATGCACCCTCAAAGAAACAGAAAAAACAGTATTAACAAGAGGACTAAATTTTGCCATCACACCCACAAAAATACCACAAAAAGAATACATCCTAGCCACCGAACTAGCATGCCATAAAATCCAAGATCAGGGACAGAAAGCAGAACTCTGGAACGTGGTATAAGGTATTCTCATATCAGCCAAATTTCCTCAAAGCAACATCATGAAGGAAGAAGAAAAAGCAATAAGCTCACTCCAACGGGACAAAACTATGAAGAAAAAGACAAACAGGAGGAGGAAAAGCACGCACTCACACTCTGCCAATACCCCAGATGGGCCATAAACAAAGGAAAACAACAAGTCAAAAACAAAGAGAAAAAGAAAAAAGACAAGAAAACAAAACACACACCAAAGACCCACAACAAACCAAAAGACATCATAACAATACCATACATGCGGGGGATAACAGAACCAACGGATCATGAAAAAACATCACATCAACACAGCAGTAAAACCACACACAGAACTCCATCAACTACTCGCGCATCCAAAAAACAAAATAGCACAGGACCATAAACGCAACGTCATCTACGAAATACCATGCAAATCATGCAATAAAATATATATCGGGGAAACAGGATGATCATTCAACACAAGGAAAAAAGAACATCAAAAAGAATATGAGAAGGAGACAGCAGATAGATTCACACGGACACAAAAAGACAAAGCAGAACAGGAAAACCTCAAATCAGCCATCACAGATCACTGCAGAAGAAATAACCATATCATGGACTGGGATAAGGGCAAAATCATAACTTCAGAAACCAACAAACTCAAGCGTTGGATAAAAGAGGCCTTAGAAATCAGGAAGCGGGCGAGCGGTGCCATCAACCGGGACGGGCGTACACCCTCTCGCACACCTGGGATTCCCTTCTCCAGAGACCATCCAAGGGTTAGGGTTAGGGTTCGGGGCGGGGCGGCCCTGTCAGAGTCTGTCAAGCTGGCTAGCTGATAAATGACACGTCAGCAGCATGTCTGAGAAAGACTTGAGTCACAGTTGAAACTGTCAAGCAGATAAAAACATCTCTACTTATTTGTCTGAACACGAGAAAAAAAAAAAAAAGTACAATTATCTTCGACAAATATTTATGGAAACTCCGCTTCAACAAACTTCATTAGCGCACTGCCTGATATGCGTCCCATATCCCATAGAGACATATTTTATTTTATTAATTAGTTAATTGTGTTAAAAAATTTGATACAATTAATCATGCAAATGAATTAATATGGATTAACACGTTAATTTTGACAGCCATATATATATATTTATGTGTTTGTGTGTGTTTGATAAAAAGTGACTAATGCTTTTTTTTTTCTTTAATAGCATGAATCACATGTTGCTATTTTGTGCACCCATAACTTGCCATCCAGACTTTTTGCTTCCTGATGCTGCATATGTCAAAGAGGTGAATGAAACAGTCTGGCAAACTATATTTCTGAAATAGACATTGTCTTCCTTCAGACCTACACTGCTCAAAAAAATAAAGGGAACACTTAAACAACACAATGTAACTCCAAGTCAGTCACACTTCTGTGAAATCAAACTGTCCACTTAGGAAGCAACACTGATTGACAATCAATTTCACATGCTGTTGTGCAAATGGAATAGACAAAAGGTGGAAATTATAGGCAATTAGCAAGACACCCCCAATAAAGGAGTGGTTCTGCAGGTGGTGACCACAGACCACTTCTCAGTTCCTATGCTTTCTGGCTGATGTTTTGGTCACTTTTGAATGCTGGCGGTGCTTTCACTCTAGTGGTAGCATGAGACGGAGTCTACAACCCACACAAGTGGCTCAGGTAGTGCAGCTCATCCAGGATGGCACATCAATGCGAGCTGTGGCAAGAAGGTTTGCTGTGTCTGTCAGTGTAGTGTCCAGAGCATGGAGGCGCTACCAGGAGACAAGCCAGTACATCAGGAGACGTGGAGGAGGCCGTAGGAGGGCAACAACCCAGCAGCAGGACCGCTACCTCCGCCTTTGTGCAAGGAGGAACAGGAGGAGCGCTGCGGGAGCCCTGCAAAATGACCTCCAGCAGGCCATTTGTCTGCTCAAACGGTCAGAAACAGACTCCATGAGGGTGGTATGAGGGCCCGACGTCCACAGGTGGGGGTTGTGCTTACAGCCCAACACCATGCAGGACGTTTGGCATTTGCCAGAGAACGCCAAGATTGGCAAATTTGCCACTGGCGCCCTGTGCTCTTCACAGATGAAAGCAGGTTCACACTGAGCACATGTGACAGACGAGTCACGAGTCTGGAGACGCCGTGGAGAACGTTCTGCTGCCTGCAACATCCTCCAGCATGACCGGTTTGGCAGTGGGTCAGTAATGGTGTGGGGTGGCATTTCTTTGGGGGGCCGCACAGCCTTCCATGTGCTCACCAGAGGTAGCCTGACTGCCATTAGGTACCGAGATGAGATCCTCAGACACATTGTGAGACCATATGCTGGTGCGGTTGGTCCTGGGTTCCTCCTAATGCAAGACAATGCTAGACCTCATGTGGCTGGAGTGTGTCAGCAGTTCCTGCAAGACGAAGGCATTGATGCTATGGACTGTCCCGCCCGTTCCCCAGACCTGAATCCAATTGAGCACATCTGGGACATCATATCTTGCTCCATCCACCAACGCCACGTTGCACCACAGACTGTCCAGGAGTTGGTGGATGCCTTAGTCCAGGTCTGGGAGGAGATCCCTCAGGAGACCATCCGCCACCTCATCAGGACCATGCCCAGGCGTTGTAGGGAGGTCATACGGGCACGTGGAGGCCACACACACTACTGACCATCATTTTGACTTGTTTTAAGGACATTACATCAAAGTTGGATCAGCCTGTAGTGTGTTGTTCCACTTTAATTTTGAGTGTGACTCCAAATCCAGACCTCCATGGGTTAATAAATTTGATTTCCATTGATAATTTTTGTGTGATTTTGTTGTCAGCACATTCAACTATGTAAAGAACAAAGTATTTAATAAGAATATTTCATTCATTCAGATCTAGGATGTGTTATTTTAGTGTTCCCTTTATTTTTTTGATCAGTGTATTACACTTCACTGGATTTGAAATAAATCTAATAGGCAACTTTAGAAAGTAATTTTCTTTATTCCCAAACAGGGTACACTGATGAGAACTGCTTTGCATTGTTAATGTAGCCAAAAAAACTGTTGTGAAGTTTTATGAATCCGTCAATCCTATATTTAGTGAAAAAAAGGAAAGCAAAGGCTCCTCATTTGGATTCGTCATCAATAAAAAGCAAATCTTTTTATATAACAGGATATATATCCACATCCTGCCATTTATCCTTCTGTTCCAACAATATTCAGAGGATATGTGACTATATCAGTCATATTTAGGAATGGTGATTAACCGTGATCAATCCACAGCTAAAGCTACAGATTAAAAATTTTCGTTTTTCGTTTCAGAATCAGAATTTTATTGCCAGTATGTGTAAACATACTAGGAATTTGATTCCCGTGTTTCAATCTTGGACAAGAGAAATAAAAAATAAATAAGGAAATATACATATATACATTTAAATTAGAAATATTTTAAGTGAGATATGATACAATAGTGCAATAGTGCAGTAATGTGCAAATGTTCACGAGGTTGTTAGGTGGTTTATGTGGAGATCTGGGAGACAGCCTGGGGGAAGAAACTGTTTTTAAGTCTGGTGGTTTTGGTGAACAGTAGCACCTACTGGAGGGAAGCAGTCATTACAGTTTGTGTCCGAGGTGTGAGGGGTCTGCAGCAATGGTACCTGACCGGGTCCTGACTCTGGACCTGTAAAGGTCCTGGATGGAGGGCAGGTCGGCCCCAGTGATCTTGTCTGCAGACCTTATAGTCCGTTGCAGTGTGTTCCTGTCCTGCTTGGTGGCTGATCCAAACCAGATAGCGATGGAAGTGCAGAGAACAGACTGAATGATGGTGGTGTAGAAGATGACCAGCAGCTCCCGAGGCAGGTTAACTTTCTCAGCTGACACAGAAAGTACAACCTCTGCTGGGCCTTCTTCCTGACAGAGTGTAGGAGGTCCACTTCAGGTCCCAAGAGATTGTGGTTCCCAGGAACTTGAATGAGTCCACACTAGACACTGTTCTGTTGAGGATTGTGAGGGGGGGTAGGGTGGGCATATTTCTGCTGAAATCCAATGTCATCGCCACAGTGTTGAGTGGATTAAGCTCCAGGTGGTTCTGACCACACCAGACGACCAGTTGGTCTACCATGTGCCTGTACACAGACTCATCACTGTCCTGGATGAGGCTGATGACCGTTGTGTCATCTGCAAACTTTTAAAGTTTCCGAGGTGCAGTCATTGGTGTAGAGGGAGAAGAGCAGGAGGGAAAGAACACACCACTGGGGGGTCACCAGTGCTGATTCTACAGATATTGGAGAAGATACTACCCAGCCTCACCTGCTGTGTCCTGTCAGTGAGGAAGTTGTAAATCCACTGACAGGTGGAGGCCGGCACGGTGAGCGAGTTTGTTTTTGAGGATTCCCGGGATGATGGTGGTGAATGCCGAGCTGACAGGTTCCGTGCATATGTCCCTGGGGAGTCGAGGTGTTTGAGGATTAAGTGCAGTCCCTCGTTGACTGCATCATCCATCAACCTGTTTGCAGGCAGGCGAACTGCAGGGGGTCCAGCAGGGGTCCTGTGATGTCCTTCAGGTGATTCAGCACTAGCCTCTCAAAGGATTTCATGACTACAGATGTCAGGGCCACAGGCCTGTAGTCATTCAACCCTGTGATGGTGGGTTTCTTGGGGACCGGGATGATGGTGGAGTATTTGAGGCAGGAGGGAACCTCACACAGCTCCATAGATCTGTTAAAGATCTGCCTGAAGATCGGGGCCAGCCGATCAGCGCAGGTTCTCAGACAGGAAGGGGACACACTGTCGAGTCCTGGAGCCTTCCTGATCTTCTGCCTCTGAAAGAGCCAGCACACATCCTCTTCACAGATCCTCAGTGCAGGCGGGGGGTCTGGGTGGAGGGGGGAGGGAGGGGCAGGGGGCTCCGGTACAGCACAGCCATTGGGTGTTGTGAATGGGGTGGGTGATAGGTGTGAAAACCGGCAGTAGAAGCTGTTCAGTTCCTCTGCCAGTTGTTTTTTCTCCTACAGTGTGGGGGAAGGGCTCCTGTAGTTGGTTATGTCCTGCAGGCCTCCCGACACTGAGGCAGGGTCGCTGGCTGAGAATTTGCTCTTCAACTTCTCAGAGTAGCTCCTCTTAGCTGCTCCGATTTCCCTCATCAGTCTGTTCCTGGCCTGCTTGTACAGGGCAAGGTCCCCACTTCTGTAGGCCTCCTCCTTGGCCTGGCGCAGTTAACCAGTTTGGTTTTAAACCACGGTTTATTGTTGTTGTATGTGCAGAAGGTTTTGGTCTGCACAGACGAGTCGTCACATAAACTGATGTATGATGGCACAGTGTCAGTCAGTTCGTTGAGATCCATCACTGCAACTTAAAAGACACTCCAGTCAGTACAGTCAAAGCAGGCCTTTAACACCAGCTTTGACCCAGCAATCCATCTCTTCACTGTCCTCAGTACAGGCTTTGCAGACTTTAACTTCTGATTGTAGGTTGGGATGAGATGGACCATGCAGTGAAAACATATGGTTTTTAGTTATTACATCAAGTTTACAAAAATGACCCATTTATCCAAGTTTGATTTTAAATTAAATGACATCATACTATAACATTAATTTGTTTCAAATAATCATTGTAGCAGTGTTTAGGGGCAAAGTATTATACATTTAATATTTGAAACATGTTTATTTTTTAGTTTTTTGTCTGTATTTGTCCTCATAGTTTAACACCACAGGGTGTCAACATTATATGAGATTGATGCAGTTACAGTCTTGCAGCTAAATATTTCATTATTTCAGTGCGTGTGTGTGATCATCACCAGCCCTCCCTGGAAGCTAGTTTAGGCCCAATTCCAATGTTCACCTTACTCACTACCACTAGCCCTTACTCACTGCCACAAGCCCTCACCCACTACCCCTTAACCCTCGAAAGGAAGCCACAAGGGGTAGGGCTTTGTAATCTCCCCTAGGAACTGGGACACCACTTGCTACATCACCGCATAGTTTATGTTCGGGCACGCAAGCGACTGCGTAGACCCAGCAGCAACATGGAGGCTACGGTTCATGCAAATTTCAATCGGCATGATTTTAATTTTCGTATGTAACGCCCTCACCCTGTTTGTACTCTGTCTGTCAATGTAAATTTTGTCAATATACATAAAAAAAACAAAAAAACAAAAAACAAAAACATGGAGTCTACGGTCGCGATCGGTTGCGATCGTTTCTTTTTTAGCATTCATCATGCTTCGGTTGATAAATAAACCAAGAGGTACATGGAGAAGAATACACCATCGACGTCTGTTGTCTCTTGTGATTTTTTTGTGGTTTTTTTCTCCGACTTCTCCACATCCTCTTGCTCTCTGGGGATCGCCAAACTGGCCCTTCCTCGGGAAGTCAGCATCGGAAAACCCTATCTCTGAAGGGCTAGATTCATAGCCCCTACCCCTACATGAAAAAAGGAATTGGGATCCCACTACCCTCGCGGGAACGCACAAAATTTAGGGGTAGGGCTAAAAAGTAGATGTAGGGGGTGTATTGGGACTGGGCCGTAATTGATCGTTATTGAGTGGGATGACCTTTGTGTGGCAGGGTGGGCAGTGCTACACTTCAGTGAATATTGGGGGGAATAAAGGACAGAGAAAATGTGGAAATATGGACAGGGGAAGGGAAGCAGGTGATGCTGGTAGGAACTGGTGGAGTGAAGTATCCTGTGCATTTGCTGTCACCTCACTCAGGATTAAGAGAGTCCAGAGGGTTTCTGTGTAGATCTCTGGAGAGATGGGAGTCCAGGTAGGTGAAGGTGTCCCAATAGAGGAACCAAGTCAAAGACAGGGTACATAGTAAGCACGTTTACATGACACCTAAAAAAACCGAATTATCGCTTTACTCCGACCAAAACTGGACTTTTAAAGTACATGTAAACACTTTAGCTCGACTAAAATCGAACTTAAAATTGTCGGACTAACACACCTAGATAATGCGATTGAAAGTCGATCTACTTCTGCATGTATACGGACAGTCGGACTGGAGCTGGAGGAGGTGATCTGCGCATGTGCTAAAGTTTCACGCTAAGCTATGACCCGGAAGTCAAATGGCATTTAAAACGTAAACACAAATGTAGGAGATCAGACAAAAGAAGCCGGCTAACTGCTACATGGCAAAGTCTGGAGCAAAAGCTCATTTTTGGACAGATATAGAGGCTAACTTGCTAGAAAAACATCAGTAGACCACAAATTGCCATCTAAATTCTTACATTCAATTCTCACCTCTTCTCCTGGCTGTGTCCCTGTGTAGACAAGTCCATTTACTGCATAAGGTAACTTTACATCGCACATCCTTAAGATTTTTATCCCATACTTTGCAGGTTTGTTGGGCATTTATTGCAGAAATTTGCACCTGCCCGAGTATGGCTCAAGCTGCTCATCTATGGTGACAGTCTCTCGGGGGGAACTGTCTTCTGCAGTTGCTCAGGAGGTAGTCTCACGTGTACCTGAAAGCTGCCATGTGTTCTGTTTCCAGTCGCAAAGCCTTTGTCCTCTTGTTGTTAAACCATATAAAGCGACGGATATCCTTGTATCTCATGAGACCCATGGTGGCCCTGTATTGCATCAAATTCTGTAATTGGATTTTGGAGAGGACCCAGAAACAGCTCCTACAAGGCGATATTCCAGCTCTTGTCTCCCCCGACAAGAAGGGTCAAACCAGTAAATGCCATGAATTCTTTGTAGATGCTTCTCCACTCTTGCCTTTTGCTGTGGCTGCTCTTCGCCCTTGTAAATTGCACTGTAGAACCTCCTCAGTCGTGTTGTCACTGATGAACAGAGATTGTGAGGCCGTGTGAGATTTTGAATCCTTGCATGGTGGCATTCTGCTGCTATACTAGATCTATTACAACAAGTGCTTTCTTTGTATTATATCTTTGGATCCCCTGGATTACACAGAAATCAACTCACGTAATTTAAAATAAAAAAATATTGCGAGAGTGGAGGACCTGGAAAGCTTCATCAACATTTAGTACCAGTGGTGCGTCATGGAGCTTCTCGCAGACATGCCGGCCAAGAGGAAGAACACCAACACACAGGATCTCATTACCAACGAGGTCTCTGTGCTCAAGTGTATTTATCATAACTGGATCTGTTCAGTGTAATGATAGGAGCAAATAGGTACATTTGCTTATTCTCATTTTGTAATGTTGGTAAAATGCCCAGATTGCAGGGGGCCTGCAGAGTACGTGCAAGCGTCAAGTTGTTGTTCCTGTCTACATGTGAAGATAGTAAGTTTGATAAAGATCTTTCTCTTTAAGGAAATACCATTTTGTCATTGAAAAACCCACTACACAAACAATACACTCATCTTACTGCACTAGGAGATCAAGGATCTTAAAGCCTGGAGTTTTCACACTAGCAGATTATTTGCCTGTGTGAGATAATGCTGGGCTTTGAGCTGACTATTACAGTGGAGGTAGACCTGCTCAAAAAAGAAAATATACTGTTTTGAAAGTAAAAAAGAAAGTGAAAAAGAAAATATACTTTTTTGAGCAGGTCTAACTGCCCCTGACATACAGTCCAAAAGTAGGCGGAACAATCTAATATTCTCAGAAATCTCCCCAGATGACCCAGAGGACCAGATTAAAAACTTCTTGTTGTCTGGTGTCAAACTTCAAGACAGTAAACAACATCACATTCCACAGAGTCCACCGACTTGTAGCCCAAGGAGGAAACTGTCCCTGTTCCATCATAGCTAAGTTCGAGCACTACCAACAGAAGGTTCTCGTTAAGAGCAAAAGACGCAAATCTAAAGGCACGTCTGTTGGGATGAATGATCAATGAGGCAGAAAGTGCTGTTACCGGTCTTGAAGGAACATTGGCAGAAATGAAAGAAGACTGCACTCACTGTAGACAAATGGTACATTGAAGGTCAGCTGTTCCGGGACACCGACATCATCCCCTTGTTCTTTTGAAGGGTAGTACCATGAAATTATAGACGTGGCTTAAATAAGTAAAATATATGTATATAAAAAAAATCAACCAATATAAAGGGGAAAATGTTAATATATACCTCTCCTATCCATTGACTCTCCCTGTCAGTCTCCCCCTGCTTATTTTTCCTTTATCCCTCTATCCATGTCTTCCTCTCCTCCACACACCCTACCACTCACCCCCTTTGCCCCTCTCATATATAGGCAATGCAATAACTTTTTTCCTTGTGGTGCCTATGTCAGTAACTTTGCTGTTTCTTTCCCAGGTCTTGATATTCAATTTCTATCACTTATCCTGTGACTCTGTTGTACACACCTCACTCAAATATTTACATATTTACAACCCAACACTCCAAGATTCACTTCCAGAGTCTACTCCACTCTACACCTCACTTTTTGCCTGGTTTATGGTCCTGCGTTGAATCAATGCTGTACCTATGCCGTTGCAGTGGCGCCGTCCTGAACCCTTCGAACTTTTCCATAACTCCAGCGGTAGGAGGCTGCACTCCTTTCCTGAATGGTTATCGTCATCTCTAGTTGATTCTTTGTTTAGCTTCCGACTTTTCTGGTCACAGTGAACAATGGCGACTGAGAGAGAGAGAATCTTGCTGGAGTTGGAGTTGTTGGATGTCGAAGAATGTATCCTGCAACATCTACATCGCAACAGAAGAAGAATCTGGAAATACGGAACTGGATATGCGTTGCTACCAAGCAATCCAATCATAGCCCTCTCAGTTTGGGTCTGCGTCGCCTCGACATGTAGTTACATTATTTGGGAGGTGCACATCAGGCTACGTTGGGGTTTACGGTGAGGCTCCCTACCCTACAACGTAGGTATCGCGTTGATTTAATGCAGGACCATAAACCAGGCTTTACTCCCCATATACTGATAGCGGTAGAAGGTTACATAAAGGCACATACAGACCATTCTCCATATTCATACACAGAATGATTGAATGCTCTCTCTCTCTCTCCATTCATCTATCCATCTTCTACCGCTTCTCCGTTTCCAGGTTGCGGGGGTGCTGGAGCCAATCCCAGCTCACTCTGCGCGAGGGCGGGGTACACCCTGGACAGACTGTACAACACACAGAGACAGACAGAGATGCACAACCACTCACACGCAGACCTACGGACAATTTAGAGAACATGCAAACTCTGCACAGAAAGGCCTCCGGAAACCGAACCCGACCTTCTTATTGTGGGGCAACAGCGCTAACCACTATGCCGCCGTGCTGCCCCTCTCTCTCCATAACTATAACTATAGTATCCTGGAATATGCATGGCATTCGTTTGCAGGCAAAAAAAATCACATATTTAAAAGCAGATATTTTACACATACAAAAAACCCATTTACTAGATTCAGAAGAAAAATCTTTTATATATCCAAATTTTGATCAAATCTTTTCATCCTGTTACAATAGTAGACAAAGAGGAATCCCGATTTCAGGACATTAACATAGCCCTGAATCTTTCTATACATCCTTCTCATAACTCAGTACACACAAAGAAATTGCAATCAGCTAAATCCCAGAGGAATAAATGAATGATTTAGGACTTTGTATCTTTCCTGTATTATAATTTTACTCTCTCTACTAATGTTATAATTCCTGTTTATGTCAATGTCTTATCACCCTCCATATCCAGGAACCCTATGGCAGACAACAGGACCTTGAGCATGCATTCGGGGTGTCCCTCTCCTCCTCACCCCTGGGTTGTTCTCTGGCTCAAGGGGTCTACCCGGGCAGCCTCCCTCCCACTCGCCTGTGGGTGTGCTCCAGCGCCCTGCAGCTCCGGGGCCTGCTTGCTGTCCCTGCATCTGGGGGTGGTGCTGGCCAAATCCTCTTGGATTGCCCTGCAGGCCCCAGCGGTGTGAGCTAGTGGCCTCTCCACTCTCTCTGCTCCCCTCCTTCCTCTGACCCCACCCCCCTCCCAGGAGCCGGTGGCTTTCTCCGGCTTCGTAGTGCCACTTGGGGGCCAGCTGGCCCATGAGGGTGGGCTCTGGCCTGGTGCCCTGGGGTCGACTCTGGTGGCATTCCCTGATTTTCCGCTGTCAGCAGTTGGTGGGGGTGGAGGTGGCCACTCCTCCTTACTGGTGGAGTACCGACAGTACTGAAACTGTGTACTGTGTCCTTGGTGTGTTGCGGCTGAGGAGCCTGCTGGATTTCCTGGGACCTATGCCTCACCTCCGGGCCCTCACTTGCCTGGCCTCTTAAATTTCACCAATATCACTCTTCACCAACCACACACTTTGCTATATATAATTTATAATCTATATATAATTTCTCACAAGCACATTTAGGCACATAATATACATCATACATATGATTGTAATACACCACACCTTGGGGGATGCACTGGGGTGGGTTCAGGGGGCTCTCTGTCGGGGCAAGCCGCAGGACAAAGGCTTGCCCCCACCATCCTCTCCTTTCCCCCAATCTTAATGTACCACACCATATCCAGGGTCACTTATTCACGGAAACTCTTACTTACTGCTGGCCATGTGGTCCTCCAGAGTTGGGTGGCACATGTGGGGGGGGCGGCTACAGGGGCTGATTCAATTGGGTTCCCGGGGTTCTTTTTGAGGCCCCGTGACTGGACCTTGTCTCCTGGTGACCTGGCAATGGGTCCATTGAGGCTGTGTTCCCTGGCAGTCACAGTGTCAGACGCTGGTTTGTGTGTGATGTCTCGCTGCTTCTTCTCTCCCTTGTGGGGAGGCGGGGAATGTTCCTGGGGCACGGACAATTTCCCTCTGCTGCAGTTTCCTCTGTCTTTGTGCATGGGGGGCAATGGGCTGGTACCCTGCAGGCGTGCCATGTGGCTGTGGTGGATCTATGGGTTTTGCACCTTTTGTGCTCCTGCACGCTGGGTGGAGGGCCTTGGGATCCTGGCCCTCTGACCCAACTCTGTGCTTTGGTGATGGTCTCACTCATATTTAGGGAATGTCCACATTCATGTATGGTTTCACTTGCCAGCTTGTGTTGGGTCACATCATGAAGAATTGATGAATCCTGCCAAAAATGGGCTGAGCTGTTCTTTCAGTCTATCACTATGTACTGTATTTATCTGGAATCCCATCTCTGTAAAGAGCTACACAAAAATACTCTGGACTAATAATCCTGAGTGAGTTGGCAGGAAAAGGATAATATCATTCACTCCAGCAGTTTCTACCAGCACCAGCTGCTTTCTTTCACCTATCCATCCTGCTTTATCTTGTTTGTCCTTTGTTCCCTAAATTCACTGAGGTGTAACACTGTCCTCCCTGCCTCACAAAAGTAATTTCACTCAATAAAGATTAACAAACTAGCTTCTAGGGAGGGCTGGTGATGGACACATACAATACACGCACTGAAATCAGAAAATATTTAGCTGCAAGACCAAAAGTGCATCAATCTCATAAATAGTTGATATACTTTGTGATGTTAAACTAGGAGGACAAACGCAGACCAAAAAGAAAACTGCTGCTGTTCCAGGTGTAGGTCCTGGGCAGTTCCTCAGAATGTTATGGCTTCCTTTTCTGTCATGAGTGACAGGATTCTCATTCTACTAAGAACCCTTTTACTCAATATATTTGACTCAGTCTGAGTTTCTTCTTCAGAGGACTCATCAGGTAAGTTTTCTATGTCATCAGCAGAGTCGTCTTAATACAGGAAAGCTGGATTCCAAGACCCACCCACAACTCCAGCTTGATCCTGCGATACATACACTGGGTCATCATCATAACTAGAGATTTCAGACTCAAAATCAGGGCCAACTACCTCCTCATCTTCCTTATCTTGTCCCTCATGCAGCATCTCTACGACCAACCACACAATTATCTTTCATGAGTCATCAAATGTTCTTTTAGGTAAGATTAGAATAATTGTAAAACAAAACTTACACGTATGAGATATGCAAAGGGAGCTATGCTGAGCTGTGAGATATGTGGCAGGCGAATAGCTGGCTGCAGTAAATACATTCCTAATTCAAAGCATGTAGAAATTTTAACAGTTCCCACCAAATACCACAGTAAATGGATTTCTGACAAATGTTTGTAAACTTGATGTAAACTTGTTGTAGACATCTCCCTCTTCCCTCTCTCTCTCTCTCTCTCCCTTGCATGCGCCGACATACCAAAAACCACGCTTCTCCGAAATCCCAGTTTCTCTCAGTTCCAAGCATGTGCACTGCATTTACTAACCATGTTTTCCCGAAGTCCCTGTCCCTCCCAGTTCTTCTCCTCTCTCTCCCTGTCCTCATCCTGCAAGTGATGAATCATCACCATCCCATGTTCCTGCAATGCCTGCTGCTCCCACATCTTCATGAATTCCATACAGCATCATTCCTATGAACTTCATGCAGCATCATGTTCCTGCCTACACCTGTTTGAATATCCCCTCCTGCTCTCTTTCTCTCCCTACTCTACCCAATTGCCCCCCCCCCCCATTCCCCCTCTCTCAACCCACCGGTCGAGGCAGATGGCCGCCCCCCCCCGAGCCTGGTTCTGCCCGAGGTTTCTGCCTCTTAAAGGAAGTTTTTCCTTGCCGCTGTTGCCGAATGCTTGCTCATCGGGGGGATCTGTCGGGTTTCTTTAAATAATTTTATAAAGAGTTTGGTCTAGACCTGCTCTATATGTAAAGTGCCTTGATGTAACTTTGTTATGATTTGGCGCTATACAAATAAATCTGATTTGATTTTTGATTTTTGATTAATGGTAGTTTGCAAAATAAGAAAGAAAAAATTAATATGATGGCTCATTGCTAACCAAAAATAATATTTGCTGAATACTTAGTAGATGTTAGGATATATCAATTTCAAAGATGTAGCATAGAAAAACTCAGTCATTCATGAAATGACATAATAAATGGTTATGGGTCATTTTTGACCCATGTTATGCATTATACGGGTAATGTTACAAAAAAGTTTTTTTATTCAAAAAGTAAGAAAGAAGAAAATAAAAGAAGAATGTACCATGATCAAAAACAAGTTAACTGAGGAATGCCTGGAATACTGAATGATGAAATCTATTGCAAAGATATACCACATAAAAACTCGGGTCACTTTTGACATATGTTGTGCATCAAAAGGTTAATCATGAAATTTTAAAATAAAATTAAAAATAAATAATAAACACATTATTTGTAAATGCAAAATAATTTCAATGAAAGGAATGTTTTTCAAGCAACAGGAAGAGCGCAGATCCAGAGCTGTACAGTGTGGCACTCCAGTCCAGATGGCACAAAGAATAAGAAGGAAACAAAGAAGAAGAAAAAGAGGAATAGTATGTTGCTTTCAAAATGTAAAAGAAAAAAACAGATGATGAGCACACACAATAGACAGATAGAATTTAAAATAAAAAAACACGATATTTTCATAATTATCTGTTCTTTTTTTTATTAATTGAATACTGATGTGGCCCTCCAATGAGATGTTGGTGACAGCACTCCCCAGTTCATTTGAGTTGGAGAGTCTTTCTGTAGTCTCTGGTTTTGAGTTTGACCCATGATGGTTGAGCAATTGCCTGATGATTACAGAGGTAATATAATCCTCCATAGTGCAATGTTCAGTTAAAATGGTTGCTTCTCTACATTCGGGTTTTAGCTGTAAAGAATGAGTTTAATTTCATAGAGACTCTCCCTATTTGAATAATAAAACACAATTGATGCTCTTTGTATGGAAAAAAAGAGGAGGTCCTCTGTTTACGTGTATCTGTTATTGGGTCAACCCTTTCTAGTTCAAAGATAGATAGATAAAGATAGAGACATTTTGTAATCAAAGCTCCTTCTTTGCCATTCTCATTGGCCCAATCTTGTTGTCCACCCTCTCGGTCTGAGACTTTGGGACAAACTCCTGCTAAATCCATCAGGGCTTGAGACAGTCCCATTGTAAGACCATTATGTGCATGAGAGATATCCCCGAGATTTTGAGCCTTTTATGCAAGCTTTCTGGCTGAATTTCTGCAGACCCTGCTGGACGGTACTCACAGTTCATAGCATTGTGATGTTAACACATGTCTACTATGGTTACCAGGGAATGGTAATGATAAACAACAGACATAAAATGAAAGAAGAAGTTAGAAGAAAAGCTGTTTAGGAAACAAACAAGCATGAAAGGAACAAACTCAACGCTTTAAAAAATAAGAAATGTATTTCTTATTGCTGTCCCCAAGTATTTGGGGACAGCACGGTGGCATAGTGGTTAGCGCTGTTGCCATAAAGCAAGAAGGTTGTGGGTCTGATACCCGGGCCTGGGGTCATTCTGTGTGGAGTTTGCATGTTCTCCCTGTGCTTGCGTGGGTTTCTTCCAGGTACTCCGGTTTCCTCCCACAGTCCAAAGACATGCATGTCTAGGTGGATTGGTGACTCTAAATTGCCCGTAGGTCTGAGTATGAGCGTGAGTGGTTTTTCATCTCTGTCTGTCTCTATCTGTTGGCCCTGCGATGGACTGCTGACCTGTCCAGGGTGTATCCCGCCCTTGCCCAATGTCAGCTGGGATTGTCTCCAACCACTCCCCCACAAACAGGAAATGGATAAGAGGTAGATCGTCAGAGTGATGAGTGAGAGTATTTGCTCTCTGCTCATTCATGACCCTGACACAGATACTGATAAACATTTCCAAATTGCTGACCTTTATGTTTTATTAATTATGTTCGACATTGTTGTAACTTTATCACGCAAGATCATATATAAGAAGATAAGCTGAAATGAAAGGCAGGAGTTCAGTCTAATGCTTGAGGGCAAAATAAAAAGAGATGACCGCCTGTTCTGTGGTTAATAAATCTCAGACACATCACAGACTTTGAAATTCATTATTCAAACTTCTGTGTAACTGCGACAATTCGTCCCCATCACCTCAGCTACATACACCATGGCAACAGAGATATGACTCTACAAGACTTGCCAATGAAAGCCCTCGTTGCTTAGCAACTCACAGTCCGCAGTGCCAAGATACAGGGGAGTTTCCTGACTGATGAGAGAGATGTTTGTTGTGTGTATTTGGAAGAGCAGTGTGCATCAGATACCTTCAAATGGTGCATACATTTCATATGCAAAACACGCACAACGCAGAAGGTAGGAGTTCATTAGCTGACTGCATCTATAGCTGAAATGATACCAGGTGACTGGAAAATGAATGGTTTTGTTTTGAATATTGATGAAACAACTGCATCTTGAAGCCAATGTTTTGTTCTGCTGCTCTCACATAAAAATTGATATTCTCTTATAATCCATGTTGTGTCAGAATAATAGTTGTGGTTACTCAAAGCATCCATATTCATGAGTAGGGAGCATAAAACAAAGTTGCTACCTTTTTGAATAACCAGCATCTTGGAGTGAGGATGAATTTATAAATAATGTAAGCATGTGAAAGTTTAATGGTGTTTGCTGTTGTCTTTTTTCCACCCCTGGCAAATCATTAGGTCAGTTATCCCACTCCCAACTCCCCCATTGAACTGAGATACACACATACACACACACACACACACACAAAGACTTGACAGAGTAGTCACTGTATTAAATTATTTTGTAAAACCCTTAAGCTGATATGGGTCTTTGTTTAGCTTTATCTCACTTGTTTCCTCTTCCCCCATGTATTACTCTCTGGTATCACCCCTTTCATTCTTGTCATCTCTGACCCATACTCCGTCTCCCACTTCTCTGTCTTGCCCTCTTTTCCACCATCTCCCTCCCATTCTTTTCCTCAGCACAGGTTTAGCCCATTAGTTATTACCAACCTCTCACATGATAGGGACTGATATAACCGAAATGACAATATGTTGCTATTTCTCTACCTCCTAACTCCCTGGCTCCTGAGACAGGCTTCTTATAAGTGATGTCAGTGAGTGGTGCAGATATGAATAGCAAGATTAACCCTGCCACAGGTGCAGATGCTCCTCTGCAGAAAAGCAGCCTTTTGCACCTCAGTATGTCGCTGAAGCAATATATATTTATATATTTAACTTTTCATGGTGTAAAGATTAAGATTCTAGTCACTGTAGTAATTGTTTTGGTTTTTTATGTGTGTGTGAAAAAAACAAGCCTTTTAGCATTTGGTGGATTTGTCCTGATTAAATTAATTTTTAATAGTTCAAATAGTTTACAGACAAATGAAGCAACGTTTCAGTAACTTCAAACTAATGCACAGCTTCTGAAACTATGCCTTTTCTTTGCGCTTTTATTGCTCTTGTATTTTAAAATATTCAATGTAAATTAATATCGCGGTTCCCTCAGTACATTGCGGGTTTCTGCGGCCGATCGAAATTTGGCTTAGTCTTCCCAGATGATTTCGTACATGCCACACTATTGGCCAATAGAGGAGACAAGACCAATGACAGCATGTTGTTCAGTATCCTGGGCGCTGATTGGCTTAGTGACCGCAACCTCAGTTCCCAGCATCCTTTCATCTTTCATTATCCCACGCCTCTCAGTTTGCTTCCTACGCACACATCTGCTACATCGCTCAGCATCTTTGTTTGTGTTTAAGATTGTAGAAAAGGCTTATAAGAGTGTGTGGAGGCTTTATAAAAGCTTTAATATATAAAAATATTTAAAAAATATACATTACAATACCCTGATGGATCACTTTAGCCAATCCTGTTTCTACTTCGCGGATTTTCACCTATCGCGGGGGGTTCTGGAAAGTAACACCCACGATAGTCGAGGTTAATGGTCTTACAGTGGGACTTTCTTAAAACCTCATGGATTTTGCAAGAGCGTGTCCCAAAGTCTCAGACTGAGAGGGTGGACAACAAGATTGGGCCAAAGACAATAGCAAAGAAGGAGTTTGAACTATCTCAGAGAGCTCATAGTTCCTTACTGTCCTAGTAGGCCACTCCGCTCTCTAGATGGAGGTTTACTTGTGGTTCCTAGAGTCTCCAAGAGTAAATCGGGAGGCAGATCTTTCAGTTATCAGGCTCCTCTTCTATGGAACCAACTTCCAGTATCAGTTCAGGGGGCAGACTCTTTAGCAATTTTCAAGACCAGGCTTAAAACTTTGTGTTTATATTAATAAAAATAGGGAGAGTCCGTATTAAATTAAACTCATCCTTGACAACTAAAAACAAATGCAGAAAAGCAATTATTCCACCAAAATCAGCCCTGAACGTCATGCTATGTAGGATTACATTACCTCTGTGCTAGAAGCAATTATCCAGCTATCATGACTCAAACTCATTAACAGAGATTACAGAAGGGGTCTCCAACTCAAATGAGCTGAGGGCCACTGCTGCCATTGTATTTTCATTGGAAGGTCACATCAGTTTTTAAGTAATACAAAAAAGAGCAGATATTTCTGAAAATGTAATGTTTTTTTATTTTAAATACGGTCTGTCTACTGTAGGGCTTCTCAACGGGGGTGGTACTGCCCCCCAGGGGGCGTTCTGAACATTTGGGGGGGTGCTGGGAGTGTGAGGGCTGAGAGGGGGGTGCTCAGGCACAAATGGGGGGCGCCACAACTTGGCTTTTACAAAGTTAATTTGAACTTTCATGGTTTCCCAGAGTTTTTTTTTGTGCAAATCTACTTTATGTGTGTTTCAATACATTCTACTGAGTAGTAGGCATGTTATGAGATTGGTGTGTCCTTTTAAGAGCGAGAGCGGTGTGTGTCTGTGTGTGGTCGAGAGAGGTGAGCGAGCAAGTGTAGAAGCGGTCGAGAGGGAAAAAATAGTAAGCCTATACGCTACAGCAGCGTCAGGATTTTGATTGTGGTTGGGCCACCAGAAAACTTGATGGGCTAGTTAAAATAAGACAAAACAAAAAAAAGGAAAGAAAAAAAACTGCTTCCCGCATCTCCGTTTCAGCACTTTGTGTCGCTGTTCTCAACTCAGCGCTGAAGCGGACAAAGACAGGTTTTAAGTTAATATTGATAAAATGTTACGCTCAGCTTTCCTTTCTAAATAAATGCATAATAAGCTCGAGGAAAAAAGAAAAAAAAACTGCGAATGACAATAACATTAACACTATCGGTCTGGGTCAAAATTTATGGGCCAAATTGTCGTATCTCGTGGAACAGGGATTCAGCCAAGCTCTTCACACGCAGACAAAATATCGCAATCGTCTGAACTTGGTGAGCTCTGGCGTGCTCTGGCTAAAACTCACGTCGACGTGTCCGGACATGAAGAAGCTGGCAGCGGCCCACCAAGCGCAGGGCTCCCACTAAAAATTAAAAGCGTGAACAGTCCTAGTTCCCTTCTTTTAAAATCGTTTTTTTCTTCTTTTTTTCTTGTTGCCAGGCCATGTCTGGTCAGTCTTCAGAAAATGACCGTTTCATGTTTAAGGAGCATTAATTGATGCACCAGTGGTTCCAGTCTTTTTATTGGTTAATTCACCTTTGTTCACGGGAAGTGTGCATGATGTTGTTGGCATCTCTAAATACCTATAAAACAAATTTTCAACAAATTCTGCTGTGGTGGTATTTTTCTTACCAAGTTCCACGTTGCTTAATACCTACACCTGGAGTTATTTTCAAATGTTGTGATACTTTGAAATGATAAAAAACGTTAATTCAGAAATCCTCAAAGACTGTAGCACATCATGTTGTTGTCAGACACACATACGCACATTTTTTTTTTTGGGGAGGGGGGGCGTTTGTTAAAAAAGGTTGAGAACCACTGGTCTACTGTGTGTGCTCATCATGCACTTTTCTTGTAGATTTTCAAAACAACTTTTTCACTTTCTACTACTAGCAAAGTTTTCTTCTTCTTTGTGCCATCTGTACTTGAGCACCATACCCTACGGCTCTGGATCTGCGCTCTTCCTGTTCACTTCAAAAGCTGTACTTCCATTGAAATTATATTAATATCACAATTATTTTGCATTTTCTAAATAAATGCACTTTTAATAATTTTTGTATTATTTAAATTTCATAGTGAAGTGGTTATCTTAATTATTGTGGGGGTAAAACTAAAATACAAACAATAACCCTGAGGGCCAATTTATATCACTATTTTGAAGGGCTGTCAAACGATTAAAGTGTTTAATCTGATAAATGTCAGGGTAGCTGTGGATGAATCACTATTAATCACATTCCTCATTCCTCAATCATCATTCCTATATATGACTGAACACTTGCACTTACTCTTATGCTACGTACGTAAGAACTGAAGTTTGTTGCATTAGTGAAATAGAGGAAATATGTTCTATTTTCCTCAGAAACTTTTCATTTTTTGGATGTATCCATGGTTAGCTTACCGGGGGTAGAGAGCTCAAAGAAGTCACCAGCCTGTCGGCAACAAGTGACACATGCAAGGTGTGACACACACTTTGATCGACAAAATTGACAAAAATAAATAAATAAATAAATAGTTTTACTTCAATGTCACCTAAATTTCCATAATAATAACTATTACATTGAAGAAAGAAATAGGATAAAATATATTTAAATTAAATTGCCATGATTTATTTACATTATTTACCCACGGTCCAAAGACATGCATGTTTAGGTTAATTGGTTACTATAAATTGCCCGTAGGTATGAGTGTGAGTGTGAGTTATTGCTCGGCTTTTTCATGTGTTGGCCCCGTGATAGACTGACGACCTGTCCAGGGTGTACCTGGACAGGTTGTGGGTTTGGCTCCAGCACCCCCGTGACACTGAAACGGATAAGAGACACACACAACTCACACATACACACAAACACACACACATGCACAGGGACATTAGAAGAACACGGCTTGCAAGCAGAGTCCACTTTTCCTTTACACAAAGGAAAATGTTTACAAACCAGAGAAGGCAGCTAGTATTTATTGCCCTGTTCTTGTATGTTATGTAGAGTAAAGGAATGTCAGCACATGGCTGTTATTTAAAAAAAATATATATTTGCATACAGAATCAGTGGTTATTCTTTGAAGTGACAAGTGATTGGTTGTTTTCATTCTTATTTTAAATGAAATATTAGAAAGTGTTGATTTTCAAGATTTGAACTTATTTTTACACCAAATAAGGAGACCTAGATGGGTTATACACTCTTACTGTGGTCAGTTTAATTTAGTTAGACATTTACTTTAAACTAAATTAAAGTGAGACCTTGGGTTATTTGACATGGACCTATATGAGATATATTTGCAATATATTCAGCTTTGTGTAGCAAAACTAGTGGGAGAAGTGGTGACAAAATTTCACAGAGGCCAGGTCCTGTGGACAGGACTTCACTAAATCATCACTGTCTATATAACTGACTATGCACAAGTATGTCACACAGCTCAAAGTCAATTAACCCAAACTATCATTTTAAGGCAAATCATTAAAATAAAATAAATAATCAGAAAATAGCTAGACATATTTCAGCAGGGTAATTTAGCAGCTGTTGGAAGCCATTTGAATGAGGACACACTAATCACCTGGGGAAGAAAGAAGTGGCTGAAAAGAAAGATGTATGGAGAGACCAAGAGTCACTGAGGAAAATCCAAACAATAAAAAACATGTAAAAATGGAACCTAAAAATATAGCTCTGGCTGATAAGAGGGAAATGAATAGGTGGAGTCAAAATGGACCAGTATGAGTTTGCCAGTGATTTGTTATTACATAAAATATTGTTTTCAATATACTGTTTTCATGAAAATCCCAGAAAAAATTTACTGATTTGGAGTACTTCAGGGGCAGCAGGTGGAATTGTGATTAGTGCAGTACTCACAGCCACCTGGTGGCCTGTCCAAGGTGTACATACTTAGCCCTAACCTGAGATGTCAGCTGGTATTGGCTCGAGCACCTCCTGTGATAGATAATGAAATGAGATGACATGAGGTACTTCAATTTCTGGGCGAAATTACTTCGCTTACACTAAGGAACACCTGCCTACTGATTTCAACACAATGGTAATATGATCTTTGGGTCTTTACTAATTTGCCTATGTGTGGGATTAATACTCCAACTGTAGTCCCAAAAACCATTTCTCAGTGTGTGCCTCAGACATGAGTCATGAAACATATCTGTAAAATATTAAAATGTCCCAGTTTTTAATCTTCACCACCAAAACATTCCAGCTGTCTCTGCAATTAATATACTAACTGCAGTATGATATTTGATTTCAGAGTTTCAGTGTTTATTGTGTTCTGTCGCACTTGTTATTATCTAACATAAAAAATGCAGAGCCTATCATGCCTGTTGCTGGTCTATGAATCACAGGCATGGGTGCTGACAGCTCTTTCTAATGCTAATGATTACAACTACAAAGGAGGCAATCCTCCAGGAAGATTCCTCCTTTTGGACTCTTCCGTTCATGGTGGGAAAGATGCACCCAGTATGCCATGTGCTGAAATAATCCTTCACTATCCTGTTGAAAATGTCTGTGGTGAATGAATAAACATGGATGCTGAGTCCAATAGCTTGCACCATGCACTAGAAAAGACAGAAAGACAGACAGATCAGGAGTCACTGAAGGCAGGCATCAAAGGTGAATCAGTGAAAAACTACTTTTACTGAGTGGGAACTCAGTGTTTATCATATGTACAAAATAATGCATTTGGACCAGTTATAAATAATGATAGGTGAGTTGATTAGGCAATTCCAAGAAAAACCCCTGGAAATAATAGAGAAATTCCCTGACAGAGGAAAGAAGAAATACTATGAGGAGACTCCTCATGACATATGAGGAGATTTTGTATCTTTTTGTGTCTTCAGTATCTGCATCCTCCGTTTTCTTTATCTTACTTATCAGTAAACCTCAGGAACATACCTTACCCTGCACTGCACCATGTGTTTCTTAAGTCTACAGACAAAGAAATTATTTTTTTTCTTTCTCTTTTGACAAACCACTGTGTCACATTAAAAGATGATGAAAGCCAAAGTAACTTTTATTGCACATTTGTTAGCTAGGTGATAGATGATAAAATTGTCACTCTATTCTGGTTGTTAACAGTGTCCCTAAATGACCAAGACTGAAATCTAAAAAATCTAAAAAAAGATTTTTGACTAATGTTATGAAACAAATATAGAAGATTCAAGCTAGGTAAGGACAGAGTTTTTAGTTTTTAGTAGGAGAAGTTTAAAGTATAATGTAATGACACTGAGGCTAAACAGGGAAGCTATGACTTAAAGATGGTTGGAATTAGATCAATAGACAAAGTAGGTGAGGGCAATTGGTTCACCAAGGAACAGGGGGATAAATGGAATTGGAGGAAGCAGTCAGTTCTGTGGGGGCCCTGAGCTGCGCTGTTCGAAGTGGTTATAACTTGCCATGTGAACATGGCACAAATAGTGTGCCTCTCACACAGAAGACAGGAGCAAAGAGACTGTTAGATAGAGAGGTTAATGACAGTACAATGAGAAATGAGCGTACAACAGAAGAAACTGTATTTCTTTGCTGCAACAGAACATTTTTATTAAAGTGGTGTAATGAGTCTGTGTCATGCTTTTAGTGGAATTCAGTTTCCTCTTGTGGCCTCCTACCAACTTCTGCACTGCATTTCATGACAGTGATCCAACAATTTATTGATACTGCTTACATGATAAGTAACTGCTGCATTCTCTAAAAAACATATTTCTGTACAATCTGAGGAACAATATCACAGGTTAACATCATGATCCAGGATATTAAGATCCACTAATGTCAATTAGTTATTGGTGATTGATTTCACCTTTCATCTGAGGATAAATGAGTAAAACTCTGGCATCACAGAGAAACTGTAACATGGAGAAGGCAGGTGTTCAAGCAGGGTGAGGAAGACACAGTGGTCACAGGAATGGCAAGGGGCAAACACCACATCTGAGAGATGGCCATGGGCCTTGTCTTAGAGGTGAGCTTAGACTTCACCAGAGAGGTGGCTATGGGGGAAGATGGTTGAAGAAAAGGATACAGACAAAACTGCGATAGCAATAGCAAAGAGTCTCCCACAAGATCAGAGCAAAGGCTGTAGACCATGTCATAAATCAAGGTATGACAATGATTGAGTCAGCAAGAAAGCTGAAGACCTAGAAGATCAACCGTGGCTTCAATTAACTGAACCTTCTGCAATAAGAATTAATTCATCTTTTGCATACTAAATAAATGTGGAAAACAAAGTACATACAAGTACATTTGTCTCACACAAATCAGAAAGCATATCTTGGAAAATGAAGGCATCTTCAACAATGTGGAAGCCATGTTTACCCACCACTGTAAGCATCCTGAAAAGGTACCAAAGGTTCTTAAACAACTATAGTGTCAACTTTTTGAGACAAACACAGGAAGAGCGAAGCAAGGGAGAAGTGAATTTATTCAGTTTCATGATGCCTGATTGTGAAAGATTCCACATCACTGTCATTGTCAGTGATTCCTTTCTTACACGCCTTTTTACTTAGAGGGCAATGGCCCTGGACGCTGATGAAAACCAGCCTGCTGGCAACCATTTAAATACCAGGACAATATGGGGCCAACATCACAGTGTGTGGCTCTATCAAGAGATGGTCTGCTGGGATGCAGAGCTTGTATTGGCCCATGCCTGTTGGTGTGACCTGTATTATTGTGTGGGACAATGTCCGGTTGTCCCACTATGCTCAGCTGGTGCAGAATGGTTTCAGGCCCATTCACAGTTCATCATTCCCCATATTCTCCTTTCCTCAACACAACTGAGGAATTTTTCGCTACATGGATGTGGAAAGTGTATGATATGTGTCTGCATCAACAACTGACCCTTCTCCACTGCCTGGATAAGGCAACAACGTCACAGCAGACCAGTGTCAGGCATGGATTTGCAACCGTGTTCCAGCTGGAAGTTCTTTCTAATGCGTTTGTCCAATTAAACCGTTCATTTTAATGTTGACTGGCAGCACGGCATGGTGGCATAGTGGTTAGTGCTGTTGCCCTACAATAAGAAGGTCGCGGGTTCGGTTCCTGGGCCTGGGGCCTTTCTGTGCAGAGTCTGCATGTTCTGTTCTGGGTTTCCTCCAGATACTTCAGTTTCCTCCCACCATCCAAAGACATACACGTTTAGGTTAACTGGTGACTCTAAATTGCCCGTAGTTCTGAGTGTGAGGGTGAGTGGTTGTTTGTCTCTGTCTGTCTCTGTGTGTTGGCCCTGCAATGAACTGGCGACCTATTCAGCGTGTACCCCACCCTTGCCCAATGTGAGTTGGGATTGGCTCCAGCAGCCCCCATAACCCAGAAATGGATTACCAATTATTTACCTGATAAATAAAATATAAACCAATTTAGTGCTGTTCCTTTAATCCTAATTTCATGTTCCAGTCTTTGTAATAGAATATTATGGTCACTGGTGTAAAATGCAACACTAAGATTTAACAGGACAAGAATGGAGGTCAATCCACTGTCTGAAGCCATTAGAATGTCATTTGTAACTTTTACCACTGCTGTTTCTGTGCTATGATGTACTCTAAATCCTGCCTGAAACTCTACAAACAAGCCATTCCTATGCAAAAGTTCCTATTATTGGCTTGCGACTGCTTTTTCAAGAATTTTAGAAGTGAAAGGTAGGTTATGTATCTATAATTATATATTAATTATAATTAATTAATATCATTAATTATAATATCTATAATTAGCCAAAACATCTGGATCAAGATTAGCTTTTTTGAGGAGAGGTTTGATAACTGCAATCTATACATTCTGTGGTACATAACCTAAAGATAAAATCAAGAATGAACGTGTTAATTAGTGGAAAAACATCTTTTAACAAGCACGGCGTTATAATGGATTAGTGACGCTGTTGCCTCACAACAAGAAAGGCATGGGTTCAATCCCCAGGCGTGAGGCCTTTCTGTTTTGGGCTTTTATGTGCTCCCTGTGCTTGTATGGGTTTTCTCCAGGTACAGTACAAAGACATGCATGTCTAGGTTGATTGGTGACTTTAAATTGCCCGTAGGGACTGTTAAGTGGTAGAAGAGGAATGAATGAATATTAACCAAATGATTACTTTTTGTTGCCAATAGGTGATGCTAGGACTTTATTTTGTCATGTGACATTAATTAATTAATTCATCTTCAACCGCTTATCCGTCCCAGCTCACACTGAATAGGGCGGGGTACACCCTGGACAGGTCAACACACAGAGACAGACAGAGACAAACAATCACATATTCTCACACTCAGACCTATGGACAATTTAGAGTCACCAATTAACCCAGACATGCATGTCTTTGGACGGTGGGAGGAAACCCGTGCAGGCACGAGGAGAACATACAAACTCCGCTCCAGAAAGGCCCCAGGCCTTCTTATTGGGGGACAACAGCACTAGCCACTATGTTGCCATCATGTGACATGTCAGCGTGCAAATGCTTGTGACTCTTGTCAAACAAGAATATATTTTTCGCTCATTCAAAACTTAAGTGACACTTTCAACAGACCTGCACCTCTGACATTTTTATGTTCAAATATGAGCAATATTTTCATGAAATGCAGTGATGCAGCTCTGTACCTGTTTTCTTTGTATATCAGTCACTAAACTTTATCAAAACTTGGTACAGCGCATGCTGTGCAATTAGATACACTTGGAGCAGACACAGTAGAGAGAGCAGCACTGCTCTGTTCATGCTGTCTTCAGAGCCAATGAGAATTCTCTGAATTTCCCTGGAGCCAATCAGCGCTCGGCATGCAAATACAAGCAAAGAGAGTGGAGAGTAAACCTTGAACAAACATGGCGAGTGAACAGGACTCAAAAAAAGAAAATTTGGAGAGGCGCCATCCTCTTACAAGTCCGCATTGTGGAATCATTTCGGATTCAGCGTCGACTGCAATGACAACGGAAAAATGACAGTCAACAAACAAAGCAAGGTGTGCAAGCATTGCTTTGCAGTTGTTTAACAATTTTGAATTGATGCTGCACTTAATGTCTTGTTCGCATTTGTTGACTGTATTTGTAGCAGTTAAGTAGTTTCTATGAGTGGGTTAAAATTTTATTTATTTTTATTAGATACTACACTTTTTTTTTATATTGCCTTGATAAAGAGCATGTAAGATAAGTGCTCCCTTTTTATGATACATTTTGTTGTTTGACTACATCTGTGCTATTCTCTGATATTCTATTTGTAACAGTTAAGTAGTTTCTAATTATGGTGTCTACAATAATGTTTGCTGTTTATTCTTTATTGGATACTGCTCTGTTTTTTATGGAAGGGTGTTACATTTTTAAAATGAAGTGGTTTGATTATATCTGTGCTTGCTTTTAATTATTTTTAAATGCAATGTATTGCCTTTTCTAGTGAGTAGTTTTATATTAAGATATCGAAAACATACCATTACCGTGACCTAAAAACTGTGATGCATACCGAACCGTGGGGAAACTGTACCATTGCATCCCTACTGTCCACCTGGACTTTTTGCTTATTTTAAACCTAAATGGGCCAGAAAGTGTCCTGTCAGTAAATGCTTTTGCCCATTTTTCCAGAACACTTAGAACCTACGATATCCGGCATTTTCCCATATGCCCAAAGAATCTATTAACGTTTAAAAACGAAGGAGTGGATTCAGCAATTTCCGGCGACAGCACAAGTGGAACTACCATAATGACCCTATATTAGCTATGATGTGCAACTTCTCAGTTTTCAGAAACTGCTGGAATTTCTCCGATAGAGCAAAGATTTGCGAACTTACAGTAATTCGAAGTGCAGTGGCCGCTGGTGATAGGCTCGGTTTAGAAGGGCTCAGAAAGGGACAAGACAGCACAGTCCTTCGTTCCACAGACAAAAGAGGGTCCTTTGAACTCAGCCTTCCAAAATGCTCACCTTTCCACACCTATGTTAAAATATTGCCACAAACCGTAGGTCAAGCTGCTATTGGTCACTGTATGATATCTGACTCAGCTCTACAAAAACCCCTATTTGTTCCACTTCCCTTAAGCTCTTTCGTCTTTTTTCTCTCTTGGTGCTTCTTCCCTCATAGCCCTGAGTTTGGTCTTAGCCCTGGATCCTCTCTTGGCTTGGATACTTTGAGGCCGCTCTTGGATTTGCTCTCCTGGCTCGGACGTCGACACTGACTTCCCTTGCAACTATTCACTCTCTGAATGGTAGTAATGCAAGGTCATGCCCAAGATTTCTAAGTGTGGACAAGCTGAAAGCCAGGAAAAATTATGCAACGTCTTACTGCAAGTAAGCATCAACTGCTAACTGCTGCTAAGTGTAACGTTAACCTTTGTACACAAAAATGTAGATTTGGGTATTCTCAAATCAATTAGATCACATTTATTTTTACAGCGGCAGTTCATAACAGAGTTGTATCAAGAGACTTTACATGTAAAGGTGTAAGGCCAACTCTTTACAGAGACCCAACATATCCCTTGAAGAGCAAGCACTTGGCAACAGTGGGAAGAAAAAACATCTTTTAAGAGGCAGAGACTTCAGCCACAACCAGCAAGGGCAGCCATCTACCTTGATTTGTTGGGTTGAGAGAGAGGGAGGGAGAGAGAGAGAGAGAAGGAAGGAGGCAGTGAGAGAGACAATGAGAGCAAGCGTGGAGGAGAGGAAAGACAAGAGAGAGATGGACAGAGAACAAGAGCATGAGGAGAGAAGAAGCCATAACGAAAAAGAAAAAAAATACAAGCCAAGGGTACAGATGTAAATAGTGATTGAAGCCCGGGACCACTAAATGTGCATTAGTAAATATTAACAGTAAGTGAAAGTAGGATTTTTATAGAAGAAGAAGTAACAATGGGATATGAATAGTAGTGTGTACTTATAACAATTGTTAACTATTGCAGCCACAGATATTGAGAAGGAATTTGGAGCAGAGATTCAGCACCTGTAGCAAGTTGAACAGAGGGTAAAGGAGGGAGCCAAACGAGTGGAAGAAACAAAGTTAGTGACCTGTAATGTCATGATGTACATGCATGGGGGAGAGAGACCAAGGGGGGCAGTGAGACAGAGAGGGGGTTAGATAGATAGAGAGAGAGAGAGAGAGAGAGAGAGAGAGAGAGAGAGGGGCTTACTGCAACATCCAGCACCATAAGCTTTGTCACAGAGGAAGGTTTTAAGCCTGATCATGAAAGCTGCAAGGGAGTCCGCAGCAGAGTCTGGGAGTTGGTTCAAAAGAAGAGGAGCCTGATAGCTGAGAGAACTGCCTACCAGTAAGCACGTTAAACCAAGCTACGGTTGTAGCCCAATAGAGCCATCTCATCGGACTTCTGTCCTTGTCCCAGTATACATGCACAGGAGTGAAATCGATTTATTTTTTGAAATCATGTCGCCTCCACTACGATAGGTGGCAATATGCACTCTTTCGACTTGTGGGTAATGGGTCAATTCCGATTGGCCTATGACATCATAGACCACAACAGAGGTGGAAAGAAACAAAGACCGGTGAGGTAGCAAGTTAGCGACTCAGAGGTAAACTGGCACGACGATGGACAACCATCTTGTAAATTTGTACATAACTACGTCATGTTAGCCGGCTGCTTTTGTGTGCCCTCCTACGTTTGCGTTTACGTTTTAAATCCCGTTTGACTTCCGGGTCATAGCTTGGCGCGAAACTTAAGCACATGCGCAGATCACCTCCTCCGGTTCCAGTCCGATTGTCCGTATACATCTACAGCAGTAGATTGACCTTCAATCACATTATCTGGTTGTGTTAGCCCGATAATTTTCAATTCAATTTCCGCCAAGCTAACGTGTTTACATGTACAAGTCCAGTTTTGGTCGGACTGATGCTATAATTCGTTTTTTTTAGATGTCATGTAAACGTGCTTAATGTTTTCTCTGAGACTCTAGGGACCACAAGTAAATCTACATCCAGAGAGCGAAGTGACCCACTGGGACAATAAAGAACTATGAGTTCTGTGAGATATGAGATATGGTCATTAAGAGCTTTGTATGTAGGAGAAGGATTTTATTTATTTATTTATTTATTTATTTATTTATTCTTTTGTCTGCATTTGTCCTCATTGTTTAACTCCACAAGCTGTGTCAACTTTTTATGAAATTGATGCACTTATAGTCATGGAGCTAAAAATTTTATTATTTATGTGTGTGTGTGTGTATATGTGTGTGACTATCACCAGCCCTCCCTGGAAGCTAGTTTGTTGATCTTTATTGAGTGAAATGACTTTTGTGCGGCAGGGAGGGCAGTGCTACATGACAGTGAATGCAGGGGGGGACAAAGGGCAGACAAGATGCAGAAGGATGATGGGGAAGGGAAGCAGGTGGTGCAGGTAGGAACTAGTGGAGTGAGGGATGCTTTGTTTTTCCTGCCACCTCACTCAAGATTATGAGAGTGCAGAGGGTTTCTGTGTAGATCTCTGGAGAAATGGGTGTCCAGATAGGTGAAGGTGTCCCAATAGAGGAGCCGAGTCAAAGACAGGGTACGTAGTGATGGAATGAAAGAACAGCTCAGCCCATTTTTGGCAGGATTTGGCAGGAGAAGGATTTTAAATTCCTTTCTGAATTTTAGTGGGAGCCAATGAAAAGAAGCAAGCACATGAGAAATTTGATCTTTTTTTCTAGTTCCTTTTTCCAATTAATACTCATGCAGCAGCAATCTGAATCAGCTGAAGGCTTTTCAGAGAATTGTTGGGACATCCTTATAGCCAAAAATTATAGTACTGCAGTCTAGAGGTAAAAAAAAACCAATGCACTACATTTTCTGCATTCTGTTGAGACAGAATGTCTCTGATCTTTGCAATAATGCATAGGCGAAAGAAGGCTGTCCTACAGACTTTTTTTATTTGAGGGACAGAGGCCATGTCCTAGTGAAAAATGTCTCCAAGAATCTTGATAGTGGAACTGGAGACACGGCTGATTTAGCAAATACACTGACAACATGTTGTGGCTTCCACTGTCTTTACTTACAGCTGCCAAATTAATAATTAATATATATATATATACCTCTAACCCTAACCCTCACAACATACAGATTTTTTCCCTTAATTAAAGTTGTAATACAGTGGGTACGGAAAGTATTCAGACCCCGTTAAATATTTTGCTCTTTGTTATATTGCAGCCATTTGCTAAAATCATTTAAGTTGATTTTTTCCCTCATTAATGTAATTTAGTGTAATTTTGACTGAAAAACACAGAAATGTAGACAGTTTTACAATTTTTTTGCAAAAAAGAACAAAAACTGAAATATCACATGGCTGTAAGTTTGCAGACCCTTTGCTCATTATTGAGTAGAAGCACCCTTTTGAGCTAATACAGCCATTAATCTTCTTGGGAATGACGCACCCTGCCATAAATTCCCGATTGGTGGAGGGCTGCAGTGATGGTTGACTTTCTATAACTTTCTCCCATCTCCCCATTGCATCTCTGGAGCTCAGCCACAGTGATCTTTGGGTTCTTCTTTACCTCTCTTACCAAGTCTCTTCTTCCCCAATTGCTCAGTTTGGCCAGAAGGCAAACTCTAGGAAGAGTTCTGGTCATCCCAAACATCTTCCATTTAAGGATTATGGAGGCGACTGTGCTCTTAGGAACCTTAAGTGCAACAAAAAATCTCTTGTAACCTTGGCCAGATCAGTGCCTTGCACCAGTTCTGTCTCTGAGCTCTTTGGCCAGTTCCTTCAACCTCATGTTTCTCATTTGCTCTGAAATACACTGTGAGCTGTAAGGGCTTATATAGACAGGTATGTGCACTTAACACAGCTGGACTCCAATGAAGGTGTAGAACTATCTCAAGAATGATCAGAAGAAATGGACAGCACCTGAGTTAAATATACGAGTGTCACAGCAAAGGGTCTGAATACTTAGGGCCATGTGATATTTCAGTTTTTCTTCTTCAATAAATTTGCAAAAATGTCTACATTTCTGTGTTTTTCTGTCAAAATTGGGTGCTGTGTGTACATTAATGAGGAAAAAAATCTACTTAAATGATTTTAGCAAATGGCTGCACCCACTGTATATTGCTTTTAGTAGCAAGCAAATTGCTTTTAGTCAAGTCTAGATTGAATGAAAACCTGGATGATCATTTTAAACCTACATATATGATAATGTGAGTAGCAAGTAGTAAGTGGATAAGAAGATTTCTGAGTTGGCTTTTGACTTGTTTAGTACTCAAAATAAATGGTCAAAGATAGTTTTGAGGTTGTTTATTCATGAATGCACTTACATTTGATACTGATGAAAAAGTCTAAATTTGATCACTTTGAAGCAAGTTAACTGACAAGGAGCATGTTATAGTGTAGTATATGACTTTTAATTAGATTTATGGATATTAGAAATATGGATTGTATTTCAGATCCCAACGGTATCATCATGATGCTTTTGAGTTAGTTATGAACTTTAAAAAGGGGTGATAGTACTCCTACCACTATCACAAGTAAAACTAAAGAGTGAATACAGCATTTTGCATTTCCCTGTAAACTGCAGCATGCTTTGGGGCTCCTTTCTTTCTTTTCAACATTTTTGTAATCTCAGGTTCTCTCTCATGAATAAAACTGCACGCTCTGCATTTCATCCTAAAAGAAGGAAAAATGTTCATAACATGTACAGAGCCAAAGGTAGATATGAGAGGCAATTGCAAAACCACATACTACTAGACTACTAGCATTAACAAGCACAAGCGCACACACACACACACACACACACACACACACACCCACACTGCCCAGCTGCATCTGGTTTGCATTACCTCATTGATGCCGGGGAAGTGCATTGGCGCCCTGCTCTTATTGGTCCTTGGCGGCCTGCACTGCTTTTAATTGTTTGTCTTGGTGCCAGACCCTCACAAGCTGTTGCTCATATACAAACTCACCCCTTGCTAAGTTTGCAAAGGAGAATTTCTAAAAAAAAAAAAAAACGTGTTTCAAAGTTGAGCTAATTGGGAGCCATTTTCTCCTCTTTGTCTTGCTAAAATAGATTATGTTCAAACTGCAACACAGCTCTCAATTCGGATTTCATTCTTGATTCGATTTCTTTATGTTCACATTATCTTCTTAAACTTGGACTCCAAAGTGATCTGGTCATGGCCTTTAGGTGAGCCGCATGTGCAGAAGTACAACAAGATGTCACACGCAACACTCTGTGTACAGAAGTAAACAAGAAGAGGTTGGGTATAACAGACATAGAGCCCAAAGAAATTAGTGTTAACATTTGAATTTTTATGTCATTCACAGTCCCTTCACTCACTACCTCCATCCCCGCTGTCTGCAGTGTTTGTTTTTGTTTTGAGACTCCCACCTGCACACAATGACAATGATTGTTGTTGCTGTTGATCTAGAATGAGCTACAGTGACGTAGTCACATTTAATTCTGATACAGGTTGCATGGCTGTTCAGACTGAGGTCACATTTTAAAAAAATCTGATCTGTATCTGATTTAGAACCGCATATAAAAGTGCCCCAAATCTGCTGTGCAGTTCACATTCACACTGTCATTACACAATCACGTCTCAAGTCATACAGGGGGGAACAAATTTGATTCAGGCCAACTGGACCTGCTGTGTGAACAAAACCATGGATATAATAAGTGTATGACAATGTTGGCTGAACAATTATTAGTCCACCATGTGTATGTGACCTATAACAAGCTTGTTAGTGAAATAAGAGATAAGAACTTGAAGCACATCACAATTTTACTTCCCGATGTTGGATATTCCTGCACACACACACACACACACACACACACTCATTTTGGCTGTGACAGAACGCATATATTTAGTAACTTCGTAACAAAAAAATATGCACATGTACCCTATTCTTTACACAGTTATAAAAAAATTCATTAACGAGTAACATTAATACTCAGTCTATCAACTACAGCACTCACATATGAATCCTTTCATAACTGAGTTTTGGTTTGCAACCAAGTCGGGATCAGTTACCCCTCTAAGTGCTTTTAGAAAGAAATACAGTCTGTCTGTCTCTGCACTCAGTGTTCTTGTATATGCACTGTACTTGCATAAACCAGAGAATGATACAAAGTCAGAAAATATGAAAAACCCTGTTTTGTTAGAAAGTTGTTTTGTGTGATTTTATATTATAATTTTTCTGCAGCATTACAGTGCTTTATAATTCCAGCTATGGCTTCCCTCCACACACTGGTTACAATATGTAGATTCTACTGTAACATGGATTAGTAAACAACACTCAACAATTCCTTTAAATTAATAAATGTACCAGAATCAGAATCAACATCAGAATCATCCTTGGTTGTGCATTAACAAGGAATTTGACTCTGGTTCACTTTGCTCTGAGCATTCAAGTGTTTTTAAATAGTAAATATATACACAAGAAGATAAAAGTAAAAAAAAAATAAAAATATATATATATATATATATAAGTAAATATATAAAATGAGAGGGATGAGCAAGAGAGAGATAAGATTAAATATGAAAAATATAAAAAATATAAACTTAAATATTAATTCAACAGTGCAGATTGAATAGTGCCTCTGTGCATATGACCTGAATTAAATTAACAGTGGGTGAAGTGTTCATCACAGTGACAGCCTGCTCTGTAGTGCCTGCCTGAAGGGAGAGGTTTAAAAAGTTTATGTCCAGGATGTGAGTGGTCTGCAGACCTGATTGTCCGTTGCAGTCTGGCCCTGTGCTGTTTTGTGGCTGAGCCAAACCAGGCAGTGATGGATGTGCACAAGACAGACTAATTGATGGCAATGTAGAAAATGACAAGCAGCTCCTGTGGCAGGTTGAACTTCCTGAGTTGCCACAGAATGTACAACATCTCGTGGGCCCTCTTCAGGGCAGTGTCAATATGTGAGGAACATCTGAAATCCCGCAAAAGAGTGGAACCTAGAAATCTGAAGTGATCTGCAATAGGCACTGTGAAGTTGAGGATGGTGAGAGGAGGGAGTGTGGGGGGGGTTTCTCAGAAAGTCCACCATCATCTCCACAGTCTTGTGAAGACTCTAGTCTCTAGTCTTTAGGACTTTATGCCCACAAACATCAGGGCGACAGGCCTGTAGTCATTTAGTCCTGTAATAGTGGGCGTCTAGGGGACTGGGATGATAGTGGAGCATTTGAAGCAGGTGGGAACATCACACAGCTCCAGAGATCTGTTAAAGAGCTGGGTCCAGGTGGGGGCCAGTTGGTCAGCATAATCTATCCTCACAGATCTTTAATATGGGAAGGGGGTCAGAGGGGAAGGGAGTGGGGGCTGCAGGTAGTCCTTTTGTGTAGGTGCGAGGTGAGGGTGAGCAGATGGGAGCTGTGAATGGTTGTCTTTCAAATGTGCAGTAGAAGCTGTTGAGGTCATCATCCAAATGGGGAATATTCACAGGGTGGGGTGATGGACTCCTGTAGTTGGTGATGTGCTGCAGACCTCTCTAAAATGATGCAGGTTCATTGGTTGAGAAGCTGTTTTTCAGCTTCTCACTGTAGCTCCTTTTAGCTACCCTAATCTCTTTTGTCAGCTTCTTTCTGGCCTTCTTGTACAGGGCCCTGTCCCCACTGCTGGAGGCCTCCTCCTTGGTCTGGCACAGTTTCCTCAGATTTGGAGTGAACCATGGTTTTTTGTTATTGTATGTGCAAAATGTATTGGTCTGCATACACATGTCCTCAAAACCACTGATGTTAAGATGTCACAGTGTCAGTGAGTTCATTTAGGGTTGTGGTTGCAGCTTCAAAAATACTCCAATCTGTGCAGTCAAAGCAGGCCTGTAACAACTCCTTTGACTCCTCGGTCCACTTTTTCACAGCGTTTACCACAGGCTTAGAAGTTTTCAATTTCTGTCTGTATGAGGTGAAGCAGACAGTGATCAGAGAGTCCAAGAGCTGCACGGGGGAGTGCGCAATAGACATCTAAAACAATATCAAAAACTATAATTGCAGTTGATAATAACATATAAATAGCAGTATGAGCAACCAGTTTGAGCAACTGAATGAAAAAATTGGAAGCAGGACAAAGGGAATTATAAAGGGACAGAGAAAGAAAACACCTCCAAGCACAAGATGGGGAGGGAAAATGGAGAGGAAGAGAGCATTTTGAAATGTTAGGCTACAGGGTTTGCTGCTGGTGGTGCTTCTAATGAAGGTCATGGTTTCTGTGTGTGTTCACCGGGTAGGCTGAAAAGTCTGTGCAGCGCTTGACTCTCCATAAAAGTTCAACAGCCAGAGGGTTTTGGAAGAAGGCCATGCTACACCACAACACACTGGCCCTCAAACTTGCCTTATGCATGCTCCAAATGCCCACACACAGTCAGATCAACACAGAACCAAAAACAATGCTGAGTTCATCTGAAAAGCCACAAATATGGGCAATCAAAGTTCGATACGCATTCACTCCCTCTCTCACATGCACACACAGACATATGTGTCTCCACAAATTGGCAACATCCAATCCCTCTCATCATCACATCAGAACCATCACAATAATGCAAAAAAGATGGACAATATGACAATCCTAATGTGTAGGACACAAATCAGAATGCATTAAAAAGTAGCACATGAAATATTAATTTAAGAGTTTGAGCTAATACTAACCAAACCAACACCAAATACATGCAGGCATTCCGTGATTGCCTTTTAAAAGGAAGCAGAAATGACTCAGACTACTGCTAACTAGACCATCATTCACTCTGTTCACCCTGCTCTGTCTGCGCTGCGTGTGTGTGCTTTCCCTTTTTTTCATGAAAAACGCTTAGTAGACAGGCTGTTTATGATTGCAAGTTGGCCTGCTGAGATGAGGCACAAACCAACATGGTAACCTGTTGGTGCTGCAGGGCTGTGGGAAACACCTCACACATGCAATTAGGGTACCTCCTTTCTGAGTGACAACATAAAATGTGAATCTGATGTCAATTGCAAATAAACATCAATAAACCTGCTTAAAATCATCGAAGAAATGATACATAATATAATTCCAGAACTTGAAACCCTGAAACTGTAATCCCCTGCTTTCTACCAAAAAAACATGGTATTCTTTGGTCTATTGGTGGACCTGTAACCATTGTAGTGGATTTATGGTTGAAGTTAGTTATGCTATCATTGTTGGTGAAATGGTATTTAAGTCTATGTGTGACTTTGAACACAGAATTCTGCACATAGCCACTGGGACAGTGGGACATTTTACTGGATGGTATGGGTAAGAGGGAAAGAAAAGTTGATCAGTCCCTGTGGTGTTGATTTCATGACACTTAAAGTTATCTCAAGGGCCTGAGTATATTGAGATAATCAATTTATATAAACTCAAATCAATTTATATAGCACCAAATCATAACAGAGATACATCAAGGCACTTTACATATAGAGCAGGTCTAGACCAAACTCTCTACACAGGTATGAAAGAGAGAACGAGAGCAATCAGTCACCATTCACCACAAAACAGTACCCACCTCACCTCTTTTCCCTTTACAGGATTCCCCATAATCTCTTACAACACTCCTTCAGCTCCTGTAAATTTGTGATCCTGACGCTTTATTGTCAACAACTTTTAACTCAATTTCCACTGTCCTTGATGAGTGCGTCTTTAAATTGAAGCCCTAAGATAATCTTAACAGCGTTAGGACTGACAAATCCATCCACACATAATATGGAGTGAAGTAAAATGTTAGCCCCTTTCCATCACACTCTGGCCAAATGACTGCTGATTCTGGACGGCACTCCAGTTCCAAGAAGTGGTTTGAACCTTTTAGTGGACTTTTGGCAAACAACAAAATTTTAGTAATGTGCAATATGTTCCAAAAATGCTTGATGATGGTGGAAAACAAAAAGAAATGTGGCTCGATGTTTTAGTGCAATTTTTTGTTTGTTCATGCAGTGGACTGAAAATCCAGGAAATAGTGTCATCACAAGAAATTGCAAAACCATGAGTCTGTCTTGTGACTGAGGCCTGAAATTATGTTCAGTATATGATTCATAAACCAAGGAAATGAAACTTTTGCTTAGTACTGTTTGTTTTTTCAATAAAACTATGTCTGCAAATATACATAACCAATTAACCACCCACAAACTGCATTTCTTTCTGTTGTGCTCTGGTTGCTGAAGTAGGCAGTGAGGCATGTCATTTTCGATCACTGGGGTGGCTGACTTTGCCTGGCCCCTCGCCACCATGATAAGGTGATGGTTTCCGGAAAGGAGTGGCAGAGATAAATCTGAGAAACACATAGATAGGTGAGACAAAGACTGGTTAAAAAAAACCCATGAAAAATAGAAGAGGGAGGAAAGTGCCCGGGGCCCATGTCTGGAGCCAGGCCTGGACGGAGGGCCCGTCAGCAAGTGCCTGGTGGCCAGTTCTGCCACGGGGCCTGGTTGGGCACAGCCTAAAAGAGCAACTTGGACACTCATCCACCCTAATGACACGAACCTGCCGAGAAACCGCTGGGGTCAGGTGCGCTGCCATGTGGGTGGCAGTGATAGTGAGGAGCCTCAGTGACCCAGACCTGGGTGACGGAAGCTGGCTCTAGGCACGTGGATTGTCACCTCTCTGGTTAGGAAGGAGCTGCAGCTTTAGCGCACGGTGGAGCACTACTGATCTCGTAGGCTTACCTCCACGCATAGCCTCGGTTCTGGATCCAAAATCCTGTATAGAGTCTGGACGTTATTCTTCTCCAGAGTCGCCAAGGGCATGGAGTTCCAGGTGGGTGTGGGGATACAGGTTGGAGTTTACTCCAGTGGATCAAAGGGTTGCCTTCCTACACTTCAAGGCTGAGCAGAAAACTCTTACTGTTGTCTGTGGATATGCACTGAACAGCAGTTCGGATTATTCAGCCTTCTTGGAGACCCTGGCTGGAGCCCTGCATAGGGCTCAGCTAGGGGACTCCATGGTACTGCTGGAAGACTTCAAAGTGCACATCGGCAATGACAGAGATACCTGGAGGGGCGTGATTGGTAGGAACGGCCTCACCGATCTGAACCCGAGTGGTGTTCTATTATTAGACTTCTGTGCTAGCCGAAGTTTGTCAATAATGAACACTATGTTCAAACACAAGGATGCTCATAAGTGCAGTTGGTACCAGATGACCATGTGTTTGGACACTCGGGTAAAGAAAGGGCCAGAACTAAGGTCACACTAGTAGTGCAGGTAAACTGGGAATGTCGGCGAGAGGCCCCTGTCCAAGAAGCCTTCAACTCCCAACTTCGAAGTAGTTTTTCCCGCATCCCTGTGGAGGCTGGGGGAATCGAACCTGAATGGCCAATGTTCAAAGCTTCCGTTGTTGAAACTGGAGAGGTGTCCTTCAGCCTTAGGTTCTTGAGTGCCTTAAAGGGCGGTAGACCTCAGACGCCATGGTGGACACCGGTGGTCAGGGAAGTCGTCTGGCTGAAGAAGGAGTCCTCTAGGGTCATATTGTCCCTGGGGACTCCTGAGGCCATTTTGAGATACAGCTGTAGCTATGGCAGGGATGAAATAGCAGGTGTGGAAAAGGACTTTTGGATGGCCCCAAGGCATTTCTGGAAGACTGTCTGTCACCTCAGGAGGGGGAAATGGGGGATCATCCAAGCTGTGTACAGCAAGGATGGAACTGTTTACCTCAACTGACGAGGTGATAGGTCAGTGGGAAGAGCCATTTGGTGAACATCTGAACCCCACTAAAGCACCTTCTTTAATGGAGACAGGGCTGGAGGATGAGGGGGAATCATCGTCAATGTTCCTAGGTGAAGTCGCTGAGGTAGTTAAACAACTCTACACTGGCAAAGCCCCAAGAGTTGATGAGATACCCCCTGAGATGGTGAAGGCTTTGGGTGTTGAGGGGTCTTGGTTGACACGTCTTTTCAACATTGCGTGGAAGTCGGGGACTGTGCCAAAGGAGTGACAGACTGGGGTGGTGGTCCCGCTCTTTAAGAAGGGGGACCACAGGGTGTGTGCCAGTTCCAGGGTCTATGACACTAATCAGCCTCCCTGGAAAAGTCTACTCTAAGGTACTTGAAAGGAGTGTCCCTCAGATTATCGAACCCCAGATTGAAGAGGAAGAATGCGGATTCCGTCCTGGTCGTGGAACAACGGACCAGCTCTTTACTTTCGCAGGAATCCTTGAGGGGGGCCTGGGAATACAATCTCCCAGTATACATATGTTTTGTGGATCTGGAGAAGGCGTATGACCGGGTTCCCGGGTTTTGTGGTAGGTACTGCGGGAGTACAGATGTTCCTGGTTAAGTTTGGTCGTATTCACGCATGATTCCCATGAGAGTCACGCGTGATTCACGCGTCTTTTTAGAGGAGGAGAAATTGTGTTTTCATCAGACGCTGCAATGGGCCCAAACAACCACCAGGGGCATCTGTGAGCAAGAGGATGCCACCATAAGACAGCAGCAAGGAGCAGTGAACATGAACGGGAACAGAGTTACTCCGGAAATAAGCGGCAAAGGAGTTGTAACAAAGCCAGTGTTTCAGTTTCATTGGTGACTGTACAATAACGTATACTGTAATGTGAGATAGTCACAATGTAGCACGGTCACCAGTTAAACCGAAACACCGGATCGGCTGGTGCTGTGGTGTGAGCTAGAGAGAGAACTGGGAGAGGAAGCAGTGAATCAGATCAATAAAACATTATTTTCTGATTGTTTCACAGCGGTTATGGTCAACAGCACAAATAAACTTCCCCACACACTTCCACTCAACCCTGGCGTGCATTTACAGTGTTAACAGCACACTGCAGCAACATTATGCTGGTTTGGTCGGTTCAGTTTAAAAAACGAAGGCTTCATGAGCGATTATTGTTATTTCCATCTGTTCAATTAATCAACTCTGATCCTGATCCACTCCGAAGTCATCACGAAGTGAAGTCTTTTATTAATAAGCAAAGACAGTTTAGTAATTTGAAGAAACACAATGTAGAAAAAGATGTGTTTACTGTATTTTATTATATAGTTGGCCGTTTCTATCTAAAACTTTTTTTTTATAAACCATTAAATTTAAAATAAATTAAACAGCACAAAATATAATTAGTCTCAGATAAAAGGAGTAGACTAAAGACTAAAAACCTTCTAGTGATAAAGTTTTTCTGTATGCTAATGAAACTCACAACAGCTTAGGCTCATTAACTAAATAAAAGGAAGGTGTGACGGGTTTTTCTTAGTGTGTGCGTGTGTGTGTTTGTGAATGACAATGGACAGAGAAGAAGGAGGAGGTTAACAAGTATGACAGGAGAGTCGCAGAAAACGTGCGTGGGCCCGAGCATTGCCTCAGGCTCCCCATTGAAACTGTCCAGTCGTTGGATGAGACGGGGAGTTTGTGTGTTAAACAACCACCCTAGACTGAGGAAAATATTCGCAATAATTTTATTATTATTATTATTATTATTTTTTGTACGATCATTCAGGTTTGGATTATTTTAAATGTTCCAAACAAACCATAAAAACAAACAAAAAAAAAAACTAATGTCCATATTTAAGCTGTGGAGTTTATTTGTGCTGTTGAAACAATCAGAAAAATAAGGTTTTATTGATCTGATTCTCCGGCTTTCTTTCTGCCTGTAGGCTAACGGTTGTTTACTCTCCTCAGCTCTATTGAAAGCTATGAGTTTACATTAGCACCTCTTTAAGTACAGTAGCCTTCTGTACATTGTCAGACAAAAGCCGAGCCCTGCCCCCTTCTTTCACAGCAGTTCAGCTTGGAGTCACTTCTTTGTGTGTGTGAACAGGAAAACCGGTTCCAAATTGAAGTACTTTCACTCACACATGCATGTGCATGCATGTGTGCATGCAAGATTCATTTTCAGTTCACAGAATTGTTTTGTAAAGTTGTAAAAACTGATCTTTATAATTTTTTTCATTAAGTAAAAATCCTCTCTGAATTATGGAACTGATTAGAATCATTTCTTGTATGGACTTTGAAACTTCTGTAGACTGTGCGTAGTTGTTTCTCTCTCCGTTTTGCCGTTGCTGCCGCGAGCAAGGAAAATCCCAACCTCAGACTACTTTATAGGCTATAGGCTAAGTATTCATATCAGATATTACTATATTATTATATTTAAACAACATCCAGTCAGGGCATGATATATGCTCTCAGGGGCGGACTGGGACAATAATTCAGGCTGGCAATTTCTATTTTACCTGTTAACAAATGTTCCAAACCATAAAAAAACCCAACAACAACAATAAAAAACAACCCTAATGTCCATATTTTAGCTCTGAAACAAAAAAAGCACAAGTGATTATCTACTCATCTAAATATTTGAGGAGCATATAAAACCCTGTTAGATTTTGACATTTTTCAGTAGATATCTTTTGTGTTTCTTTAAATAACTAAACTAAATGTCTGCTAAAAAAAAATAAAAGACTTACAGATGACTAAGAAGTGGATCAGGATCAGAGTTGATTTATTGTACAGATGTTTGAACATTATTAGACTGAACTAAAGCTGCTGCTGTGTTTTAAACAGCAGACGTTTCACATTCAGAGGTTTGAGGTGGAGTTGCAGGGTTGAGTGGTTTATTTGTCTTGTTGAATGTAATCACTGCGAAACAAAACAAAAGTAAAGTTTTGTTAATCTGATTCACCGGCTTTCTTACTGTTAGCACTCCCTCTCTTCATTCACTTGCTAGCTCTCTCGACCACAGCTACTAATAACAGCGTCCTGTCGTTTACTGACGGAGCAAATCTTTCCACATATTAAATCAAATCAAATCAAAATCAAATCAGATTTATTTGTATAGCGCCAAATCATAACAAAGTTACATCAACTCACTTTTACATATAGAGCAGGTCTAGACCAAACTCTTTATAAAATTATTTAAAGAGACCCAACAGATCCCCCGATGAGCAAGCACTCAGCGACAGTGGCAAGGAAAAGCTTCCTTTAAGAGGCAGAAACCTCGGGCAGAACCAGGCTCGGGGGGGCGGCCATCTGCCTCGACCGAATTGGTTGAGAGAGGGAGAGAGAGAGAGAGAGAGGCACGGGGGGGGCAAAGTTGGGTAGAGTAGGGAGAAAAAGAGAGCTGGAGGAGGGGATATTCAAATAGGTGTAGGCAGGAACATGATGCTGCATGAAGTTCATAGGAATGATGCTGTATGGAATATTAAGCGTCCGGTTTTATAAAATCAATAAATCACTTCAGTTTTTGCTGCCTGTAGGCTAATGGTTGTTTACCATGTTCCACCTTCCCAGCTCTATTGAAAGTAATGATCTTAATAGACACATTAGCACCTATATAAAGTACTCTCAACTGCAGCTACGTACTGAAAACCCATAGAGAGGGGACCGAGTAAGCTGTCCACAAACATGCAGGGGAACACCTCAAACATGTTTCATCCAGAAGAGGGGGAGAAAAGAATTAAAAATAATATACATTAACATACACAACACAACATTAAACACGCACAGCACAAAACATAATCAGCGCAACATTGAACAAACTAGCTGAAGTGAATTTGTGTGTGAAAACAATAAAAAAGTGTATTTTTTAATAACATATTGGACTTTTTCATGGAAAAACAGGGACGAAGTGAGACATACACAATAAATATACACGTTTCAATACCCCCAAAGCATTGCGTTTGTATGCTCGCACAGTGCAAGACAACAGTTGGTGTATTTTGGATGCTGTTTCTCAGTATTTTGTTTGGAAAACAATGTTCTAAATTTACCACATATATATATATATATATATATATATATATTCCGACCTCCGCGGGAGACGTCTGAAAGACGTCGTTTCAACATCGGCTTGCTCAGTGGGTACATTGTGGACAAACATGGAATTGTCCCAAATCCTTTTGAACTACATGTCAGTACTATGCTTCCAACTACTGGCTACAGATGTGACGTACATTTCACGCAAAGAGTGAATCTCACGCCCCGCGAGTAAAGTGTCCATTCTTAACCAGTACCATCTGTAGTGGGGTGACTTTTGAGGGCCATCCGATCCATATATAACCAAAGCGACAGCTGTGTGAGGATACTCTGCAGTAAATTTGACTTGTTTCCGGCGGGTGTTGGCCCCCGCCAGGGCTTTGTCTTGTCTGCAATTCTGTTCGTGATATTCATGGACACGAATACATCCAGAACTCCATCTATGAGCAGCAAACACTCAAGTTGGCCAACAAGATCATACAGGACCCCTCACACGCTCTACACCCCGCATTTGAGTGGCTCAGGGCGCCGCCTCTGCTGCCCCTGCTGCAGGACACACAGGAGAAAAGCAACCTTTGTTCCCAGGGCTGTTCACCTCCTCAACTCCGCCTAACCCCTTCAGTACTTCCCCCTGCCCCCAACCCATAAACTGTTAACAACATAACTACCTCGTTTTACACTACAACACTTTTTTTTTTGACTCCGTCCATCCCAATCAGCTCTGTTTATCTATTCATTGCTTGCACATATTTTATTTCTTACCAATATTCCTAAGTTTATATTTGTATATATCTGTGTTTTGTGAAAATGTATCTGTATTTTATTCTTTTGTACCTACCCTTTGTCTTTTTGTAATGCTGCTGCTCTAAGTGCCTTAAATTGCCCCCTTGGGACAAATAAAGTTATTTGAATTTGAATGAACTTGAATTTGAATTCGAGGCACAGCTGTAGTATTGGTATCTCGGGGTATTGTTCACAAGTGAGGGAAGTGTGGAGCATGAGATTGACTGAGAATTGGGGCAGCTGGTACGGTACCGCATTCGCTGTACTGCACCATTGTCACAGAAAGGGAGCTGAGCCAGTAAGCAAAGCTCTTGATCTACCGGTCAGTCTTCCTTCATACCATCTTCTATGGTCATGAGTGATGGGTCATGACTGAAACAACAAAATCGCAGATACAAACAGCCAAAATTAGTTTTCTCTGCAGGGTGGCTTTGGTCTCCCTTACAGATAGGATGAGAAGCTCAGTCATCTGGGAGAGGTCTGTGCAGCGCCATTGCTCCTTTGCGTGGAAAGAAGCCAGTTGAGGTGTTTTGGGCATCTGATAAGGATGCCACCAGGGCATGTCCCTAGGGAGATGCTCCTGACACGTCCAACTGGCAGGAGACCTCGGGGCAGAACCAGGACCGGGTGGAGAGATTATATCTCCTCAATGGCCTGGGAGCGCCTCGGGATGTCTGTCAGAGTTAGCTGAGGTTGTTGTGTTACCCCCGCGACCTGAGTTTGGATATGAGGTAGAAGATGGATGGATGGATGGATCTCTGCCACTCATTTAAATTTATTGACAGTAGAATTTTATTCAGCTCACAGTTAGTTAAGAATTTAGTTTTCACAAATTCCTGAATTCACTCAGTCTACTGTTTAGCTCTGATAACTTAGCGGTAAGCAATGGCCTCTCACTCTCTTTCCCTCTCTCCTTCTCCCTCTTTTACTTTCTCCTGCTCTGTGTTGTTTATGTTTAGTTCCTTTTCTTCCTTTAGTGATAATAGTCCAAATTGGGATCAAAGGATCGTGTATTAATCTTTCTGATACCATTTATACTTTTAGTTCAGCGATGGTTGAAGTCTCATGCTCAGTTTTGCTGATTTTGGGTGAAAATTTTAGTTTCCCATGTGTGTGTATTGCATGAAATGTTCAGCGCTAGAGTGGAGAGATCTGCAGTTAGAGTGCGGACCAAGGTGTTGATCATCAAAAAAAAAAAAAAGTAAATTGCCCTCATGGGCACATAGTTTGAAGTACACACGACATTTTCCCCAAAGTAGTAGAGATTCTTGCGGCTATAAGCCCCAGAAAGGACATAGGAAGACTGTTCCAACTCTCCAGGTCAACACAGATTTTCTACAAAAGTGGGTCAAATTCAGGTGGACTCAATTTAATAAATTGGGTAAGATATTTATAGACAGGTATTTATTGTTACCTGTGGAGAAAGAATATTGGTAATTTAAGTATGCAGGATGCCATGCATTCTCCTTTATTGGTGGTATTGTGGATTTGGACCAGTTAATCGAGTAGTCAGAGAGGACTGAGAAATTTGTAATGAGGTTATGTTTCCTGTAATGATGTTTGAAGTTGTTGTAAGTGGAGCAAAATATCATCAGAATATAGGTTGAATTTGTGTTCTAAAGCAGTAGAGTGGATACCTTTGATATTGGCGTTCTGATGTATTGCTGATGTCAGCAATCTGATGAATATAGCAAACTGTAAGGGAGAGACCACATTCTATACTGACCTGCATGGTAACAATCTCAACTCTTCACAGTGATATTTTGCTAATTATCTTAATTGTCTTCCCTTGCTCTATGGTTTTCAGAGAGCAGGGAGATTGTGCCAAAGCTACCAAATACATTGTTGATCAACAGGGACTGCACCACAATGCTACCATAAATAGAAAAGGCTCAAAAATGGCTCCCACCAGAAAGAGATTATTGCTGTTGCCCCACAATAAGAAGGTTGCGGGTTCGGTTGCCGGCCTGGGTCCTTTCTGTGCGGAGTTTGCATGTTCTCCCCGTGTGGTTTTCCTCCAGGTACTCCGGTTTCCTCCCACCCTCCAAAGATATGCATGTCTAGGTTAACTGGTGACTCTAAATTGTCCGTAGGTCTGAATGCGAGCGTGAGCGGTTGTTCGTCTCTGTTTGTTTTTGTGTGTTGGCCCTGTGATGGACTGGCAACCTGTCCAAGGTGTAACCCGCCCTTGCCCAGAACGTTGGCTGGGATTGGCTCCAGTGAGCCGGAAACGGAAAAGCGGTAGAAGATGGATGGATGGATTTTCACTGCGTTTTCTAAGCCAGACTTCTACTCCCAGGCGTATCTTGAGAGTTTCTGTCGAAGTAGATAAGAATATTGTCTTGTGAATGTGAAGTAAAACCATGCATGTCTACATGTTTTAGAGATGGAAATGGAGAAATGACCAGAGAGACAGCTATCAAAGACTTTGTGTGTATATGTGAGTACACTAAACTGAGGCAAAGTCAGCCATGGCAGTTTAGATGTGATGCCGCACCCGAGGCTAGTGTATACATAGTGTCAATCATTGTAGCCAGTAAGCCTCTGAAAATAGCAACAGATAGCATTAGAAGAGAACAAAACAAATCACAGCCCAACCAAGGAAGTCAAACAAAGAAAGAGAGAGAGAGGGAGGCAACAGGGATAAAAGTAGACAGGGAAGGAGTGAAAAAGAAGAACAGTGAAGCATAGTAGAGGAGAGCAGAACAAATCTCTCCCTAAGGACTTTCCCACTGTTTAGGACTTTGTGATGCATTCCCCCCATCTGTCTACTATGATATCTATTACCTTTTTCTTCATTCACACAGCCTCTCCCTGCCAGTATGGATCAAAAACGCAACTGACTGCCACCAAAGCTGACACTAAAGAGGACTGGACTTGTGAGGATTGGGCTGAAGCTTCAAGTTGAACCAATTCTAGGGTTCTAGCTGAGTAATTAGCTGAAAAAGAAATTTTATAATCACTTCTCTAGAATCTCAATGTATTTTTACACATTATGCTACATTGCTTCCTAGCTAAGGTTAAGTTACGGTAAGGTGCTGCAGGGATGTCACATTTTTATTGGCCATCACATAGGTGAGCATGATCCTGGTTCCATCAACACAAACCCAGACATTACAATATCTTTTTGAATACTTCAGAAAATAAACTGTGAACAAATTGCACACTTGTTTGTCTGACAGGCACATTTTTTAAATGTCTCAACTCCTGCACTTTCAACTCCTTCAAATTTATTTCATTTAGACACTTGTTAGCAACAAGCCTTTTTTAATGTGAATTAATAATGCAATTTTTTTTCTTTTGCTTTTCTCGTTTGAGGACAACAATGGATCAAACTGTGAAATATGTGCGTCATCTCACCGTGACATCATCCATCAGTTTTTGAACTGCTCTTTTGAAGCCCACTTTTTAAATATGTCTGTTGACCTTTTTTTTTTTTTAAATGACAGGAAACAGTATTTGGAGGAGGAGATATTGCTGAGCAGAAGGGAGGGATGGAGGTGACATGCTGTGTACTCAGGCAGGTAGCTGTGTGTGGTAAAGTTCCTTACAAATAAATTGAAATGAAAGCATTGAGAAAGACTTGAAACAAAGGACATCAATGATGGTCTCTAGATAGAATTTTTCTGCCAGTCCCAAAGTTTAAAATGTGTGTGTTTGTGTGTAGCATATAGTTTTAGTAATGATAGCTCTGTTATTGTTATAGTTTAGGTTTGCTACAGGGGTTGTAATGTTGCTTTATACTGTTCCAATATTTAAATCAGGAAACAACCAAAATGACACGGTACACTTGTGTGTGTGTCTGACACACAAACACACATGCACACACATACGGCATCTTCCAAGCCGGAATGAATGGGGAAGATTGCGGCAGGAAGGGCACCGGCTTATAAATTGCTGCCAAATCAATCAAGCAAGTCACAGAACTCACTTGCTTTGGCGACCCCAAATAGAGAAAAATTCGAAAGAGAAAAGAAAGATGTCACTTGTCACACGACAACAGGTGAACAGAACAAAGTTTAAAGACACTAAGCATTTTGACCCTCAGAACTATTATGGAAATACTTGTGCTTATTACCTAAAATTTAATCTGATTTAAGTACATTATGTCAATGAACTCTTAATAAAGTTAAGGACTATCTACATTGAAATGATATTGGAACTACAGGAAGAGGAATGGGTGAAAATTAGTTACTTCTACTCTAAAGAGATATTCTTGTGTGCTGGAAAGATGGGAAAGATGGGAAATAGGGTCAGAACTTCGGAAAAGGTTGTTCATTTAAAGGTTTTATATTTGAGTAGAGCACTAAACTTAGTAACTTTATGGTTACTAAGCAGTAACAGTACCAGGCAGTGACATGCCACATGTTGTTATCAGCCCATTCAGTTGCCCCATCATGACCAAAATTGAATTATAACATGATGTGAAATCAGGCAGGGAAATTTACTTTACTGTATACTGTTGAAAGTCATTAATTTACCTTAGTTCAATGAAATTAAAATAAATCGCAGATCGAAAAGCCACATTGATAATTAGTTCAATTAATTTGAATTTGCTAAGTTGTTATTTTTCCTCTCCAAGTAGCATCTACTATTAAAGCATTTATACAAAGATGTTTAGAGATGGGAAATGGTGAGTATAAATTTGGGTTAGCTGTAAGCAGTATCGGAGAACAAGAGGGAGGAGGAGGGGGTGATTGAGTTAGTGATGACCTTTATCTAAATTACTGTGGGTGTGTGATGTGTGTATGTAAGTGTGTGTGTACGTGAGATGAGTCATCCCCAACCTTAAACAGCCCCTATAATCACAACATCAACACGGCACAAGCTAGTCAGTGGTGGCACAAACATTCCCATACTGATCTGCCTGTGGAATGGGACATGAACAAATTACATGTACACATGTGTGTGTGTGTGTGTGTGTGTGTGTGTGTAGTGATAGTTTTTGTAATGTTAGCTCTGTTATGTTTACACTTCAGGTTTGCTAGAGGGATTCGAGTGCTGCTTGACACTGTCCCTTATTTTAACATCAGGAGATAACCAAAATAACGTGGTACACTTGTGTGTGTGTCTGACACACACACACATACATTGCATCTACCTAGCCTAATCTCTTAGTGTCAGGCGCACCCGGACTGCTGGTGCAACCTATTCTTTCCACTGATTAAAGTTATAAAGTTATAAAAGTTCATATTTCACAGCACCTTCACTTCCTGTATGAATCACCCAAGCATGATGGGAATTGTAACATGAGGTCTATACTATTCTATGAAACACATCTTGGGTGATTGCACCATATACCTGTAAATATTACAGGATTGTCAACAAACACAACTTACAATCTTAATATTGCCACAGTGATAGAGCACATCTGTTTACCTACAGACTGTAGCCACCGTTAAAATGTTTATTAGTCAGTTTCAAGTGTTTAATTTCTTCCTTTTATTCTTCTTTCACTAAATTCTATACTGTTGGCCAAGTGCTGCTCTTTGAGGATGTAACTCATAAGCAGTATGTATTTATGACTGTGGATGTTTGGTCACAGCATACCCTGCATGTGTTGGCTTGTCCACTGGAGAGACAGTACCTTTACCATCAAGGCGGAGGAGCAGGGTGCTGTTCTTGAGGAACTGCTGATCCTCTATACTCCTATTGAATTTTTGTGTTATGTTTTATGTCTAAATATTGGTGATGTCGCATGGAGCACTTGGTGTCTGTATTGTAATTTATCTTTTCTTGTGTTATGGGCACACAATGAATTTCTGAAAGGATAGATAAATTGAAGCTGAACTGGAGTCAATCACATCTTAGGTTCCAGGCAGGGGCAGGGTACACCTTGGAACACCTTGGATTACAGGGCAAACACATAGCGCTAGTGGCTACAGATCCTCTCAGTTCTGGACAGTGTGTGTCTGTCTGGAAGTAAAGTACTGGAATTAAGGCTGTTGCGATTACAAGATCAGCTGCAAAGAGACACACCAAAATACTATATGAGATACAACTACAGAACACACTGTAACCATTTGCGACTGCTTAATATTTTTCAACAAGTTTACTTTATACTGTTCATCATCCGCACTCTCCTTTCAACTCTATGCCCAGACTGGTACTGAAGTTAGCTCATGTTGTGTTACAACTCACCAAAGAAGCCAGGAATTTTGTGCTCACAAAGAGAGAGCTATGATTGGCCATAGAATTCAGAACAAACAAATTCAGTTTAATACAAATTTAATACAGGGCGCCACCCAGGAACCAGGGAAGAAGGCCAATCAGGTCTCTATAGTCTCAAAAGGGGCCTTCGCTTAACTAACGAGGAGCCGAGTGACAAAAAGGGGGAAGGTGTGATTTCGAGCAGTGACCCCAATCAAACGGCAATTAATGGAAGATCATCAACAATAAAGACACAAGTCAACCACTTCAATCATCATTATTTCATCATATCATTATTTATTTACCAAAGCATTGATATGCAATCAGTGTTCCTGAAGAACCAACAAGTTACTACTATAGGTTGTGTGTATGTGGGTGTGGTCATAAATAAAGCTAACCTCTGAAATGTTATCCCTCAAGTCATCCTCGCAGGGCTGACCAAAGCAAGCATTCACCTTTCAAACATTACTTACAAAAAGACAAAGGACAGATCATAGTTCTTTGTCACTAACAAAGAAATGATCTTTTTTGATATCGAGCAGGCTTCAGTTTCAAATTCTACTGCAGGATTTGGTGTACAACAAGATAAATGTTCTTCTGGTACCTCTGCAGTAACTTCTGTCTGTTTTGTTTTTGCATGGGCAAGGCTGTTCCCATCGGGCTACAACTCATTGGTCTCTTTTCAAAGGTCTAAGGGGGTTGAACTAGAAATAATGACCTGTGACCTCAGAGGGAAATGATAGAGGTTGTGGGATGGCTTTTTGACGTCAAAAGATCAAGATAAACTGTGTTTACTCAGCTGACTGTCTAAAAACATAGCTGGAAAAATGGCAAGAAGAAAAGTTGAGGAAATCAATGAGGATCAACGTGGAAAAGATTGCAGAAATTTTAATTTCCCTACAAAGGGGTCTGAGCTACAAAGCCAGAGAGACAATATAACAGGTGGGAGGATCAGAAGATGATAGTGTCTGTCTGCAGTTGATCCTTGCAGGGACATGAATGCAACTTAGCTGAAGACTTTGACTTTGATCACTAGAGCTGGGACAGATTGCTGCAATGTGGGCTGTGAAAATAGAAAAAAGGTTCAAGTGGCAATGAAGAGGCAGTGGTGCAAAGAGTGTCTCACTACAATAAAAATGCAGCTATTCCACTTACATTTCACTTAAATGTAAGACATTTTAAATTCTCAAGATTTATGTTAGTTAAAGGAAATAATAATTAATTACATAAAGAAGATTTTTGGAAATTATTTTTTAAGGCTTAGCTAAAGGGATAGAGTTCAAACTATATTGTTTTAAGTGTAATATTATGAAATTACAGAATGCACAAACTAAAGACAGATAATTGTTCTTGGTTCACTATATACTCACTACAAAATAGCTACAAAACATTACTTCCCTTCCTGTCTCCATCCTGCAGGTGGTGAATAAGCTAGCTCCATGCTCCTGCTGAATACCTGCTGCTGCAGTAGTTACTATCAGTTATCATTAAATACTGTTGAACATTTCTCATTGTCACTTATACTTTTATTTTTACTTATGCTGATAATTACTAATGTACTTTGAGTGGTATCGGTCATTACTCCTCTGTACATTATTGTATTCTCTTTCCTCCCTCTCTTTCTTGCTCTAAATTCAATTCAATTGGCTTTATTTGTATGACTGTATACAATGCAATGCTGCCAAAGCATTTTTAAATGAACTATGCAATTATAACATAAAATTTATAAATCACCTAAGTTAATCAATAAAAAATAAATAAACAATATACATTAACAAAATAAGACGGCATGGAGCACAAGAGGGGCTATGTAGGGCTTCTCTTTATCTCTATCTCAGCACAACTGGTCGACGCAGATGGCTTCACCCATCCTGAGTCTGGTTCTGTCTGAGGTTTCTGTCTCTTAAAGGAAGTTTGTCCTTGCCACTGTCGCCAAATGTTTGCTTATGAAGGGATTTTTTGAGTCTCTTTAAATAATTCTATAAAGATTTGGTCGTGACATGCTATATGTAAAGTAACTTGATGTAAGTCTGCTATGATTTTGCACTATATAAATATAATTTGAATTGAGTACACAATTACTATTGAACCTACAGGAAGATGAGTGCGAAGAAATGAGTTCTACTCCTAAAGAAACATTCTCATGTACTGGAAAGATGTGGAAGAGGATCAAACCTTTAGAAAAGGTTGTTGTAGTTTAACTGTAAAGCAGCTGTGGAAAATTATATTGATATATAGGTTTCATATTTGAATAGAGAACTAAAGACTAAAACAATAAAGAAATAATTTATGGTTACCATGTAGCACAGTGGCATATGATAAGATAAGATAGTACTTTATCTAGCGCACGTATGGGAAATTCGTCATTACAGCAGCAACCACAGGTATAGAAAAAAATACAAGAATAGAAACAACAAATAGAAGTACGAGAAAAATGTAAAGTGGCAGTGATAATGATAAAGTGACGATAAAAAAAACTTTCAAGTAGTGCAAAAATATTTAATGTAAATGTAATTAGTCCAGAGTGCAGATTTTATTTCAGCTACAGAGTGGTCTTATATAGTCTGATAGCTGCTGGAATGAATGACCTGCATAGAGGTTAGCGCTGTTGCCTCACAACAAGAAAGTTGTAGGCTGAGTTTCCGGGCCTGGGGCCTTTCTGTGCGGAGTTTGCACGTCTTGTCTGTGCTTGCGTGGGTTTCCTCTAGGTGCTCTGGTTACCTCCCGGCGTCCAAAAACATGCATGTTTAGGTTAATTGGTGACCCTAAATTGTCCAGAGGTATGAGTTTGAATAGTTGTTCGTCTCTGTCTGTCTCTGTATGATGGCCATGCAATGGGCTGCTTACCTGTCCAGGGTGTACCCCGCCCTCGTTCAATGTGAGCTGGGATTGGCTACAGCCCAGAAACGGATAGAAGATGAATGAATGAATGACTTTTTGATTACCAAGCAGTCATAAGTAACAATGAATAAATATGCCTTTGGAAACCTAATAGAGAATGTTCACTCCCTTCGTCCTCTGAATTACCTGTATCCCTTCATGGAGGAGCTCATCTCTGGAGGTCTGCTTAGTTTTACTTCATTCAGACCTGCGTGATCCCATGGGCAGACTGGAAGGTAAAATAAGCTTTATAAAGTGAGCCCTTTATAAAGCTTAAAAACCTCTACCTATACCAGCACATCAAAACAAGCTATCTTTAAAATCAGGCAAACCTCCCATAAAAACATTGCCAATAGAAGAAAAAGGAGAGGAGAGGGATGAAGACAGGAAGGGAGCGGAAGTTTTGCCTGGAAAGCAAATACAAGAGGTGGACAGGGAAATAATGACAGGTTATAAAAGTTATAAAAATGGCAAGATGAAGCACATTAATTACATGTGGAGGTTAAAAAAAAAGCAGAGTAGAAATAGGAAGAACAGAAAGTCACTCAGAGCGGGAATTGATTAATTGACTGGAGCTGGGGAATCATTCCTGTACAGCAAGAAACCAGGTAGGAACAGAGAGAGAAACAAAGGACAAAGGAGGATGAAGTACTGATCAAGGGAAAATATTGAGAGGAAATGAAAGAAAGAAAGAAAATAACATGATAAAGCAAACTGAGGAATGCTTGGAGAGAGGAGTTGATGGGAATATTAGCAGTCATTTAAGGCTGGCTGAAGATGTATGCTTCAGTAATAAGCATGTATTCATATACTAAACATACACACAGTAGACTATGCTATTCTCACATAATAGCAACAGAGTGACCTAAGGAGGAGCTGCACTGAGACAAACACAGCTCGTCCCTACTGTACCAGTCAAGCAAGAAATGCGCCCAGGCACAGGATGCAACAACAGCCAAGACTCTGAAACACTGACTCCCATTATCACACTCCATGTGTTTCATAACACTTCTGAAAATTACAGTAAAGATGGAATAATTCTGTTGCTATACTGCACAGGGCCACTTATAAAGTCATTAAATTTTTAGATGATTTATTAAAACGTGCAATTTAAAAATAATCTGTTCAGGAGAAATTATTTGCAAGCTTGAGAATTGCACAAGTCTTAATGTAGGTAAATATAATAGGAAGCACTGACAGCAACAGAAGCAAGCTACAGGAACAACTTCTTAGCAAAATCTGTCACTGCTGAAGAGAAAAGTCTACTTTTGGCATTTTGGTACTTTATTGCTTCAGTTAACTATCTTTTTAGTTGGGCTGGTCTACTGCTAACAAAACTGAAAACTTCCAGTACAGACCACCAGTGTTAGGAGAGAAGTGATTTAATTTTGTACTTCTTGAGACAAAGGAATAGAAAATGGTTAGCCATGATATGTGTCGAAATACCCTTATGTTTAAATGCTTTCTGATTAAGCCTTAGAAGTGGAGTTTCTTTATGGAAATCAGTCTGTCACATTTTGTCCAGACTAAAATCTTAGTACTTATTGGATGGATTTCAATGAAATCTGGTACTATCTGGCATCTACCCAGTGATGGTTGGTGGTGGTATTTACATGGCAAGCTGGCACAAGCATAAAATTCATTAATATTTTGGTTGACCAGCAACAGCATCATATCATCATACAGCAGCAACAGATTTCAACAACAAAATATTAACTTTTCCCAAAGTTGAAAGTTTTACACTATTTCCGATGTGAGTCGATCTACATGTAAGTTTCAAAATTTTTTTTCATGTCCCCAGTCCTTTTTGGGGTTGAGCTATTTATTCTCCAAACAACAAGTAAACTGAACTCTTAGCTGCATTCATTTTATTGAAATCCAGTTATGATAAACTTGTGATTTTGTCATTCATCCTTTTGTGTTATTTGAATGTTGTTTGGACAATGTGTTCACACTCTCTTCACTTTCAATTTTGGATGATAAAAGAAAAAATAGGGATGGTACTAGGGCTGCACAATTAATCGAATTTTAATCACGATCACGATTTTGGCTTTCCACAATCAAATTCGCATGATCGAGCGATATTTAAAATGCGTCATTCTGTTCCATATCATAGGTTTTTTTTTCCCAAAGCCAATCTAGCGCTCCTCAGTGATAGAGAAAACGCTCTCTCTTTAAGCTTCTGGTGCTCCGTAGACCACTGTCTGATCACATACCTCCATGAGCCAATCAGAGTTGTTCCCTGCACCACCGTGCAGTTTAGTTTCTAGATGTATTACTAGTCGACAGTCACTGACAGAGTAGCAGCGAACATGGGGAAAGCTCCACAGTAGATAGCAGTCGCCGGTCAGAAGACGATAAACTATCTTAACAAAAATAAGTCTAACGTAGCAGAGGGCGAGGGGCTTGTCCCGAGATTCGGATCCTCATCCATTGTGTGGAAGCATTTTGCTTCAAGGGAAGTGAGACAAAACAAAAATATGTCATATGCAGTTTTCTTTGTTTTATTTATTTTTATTTATTCTTTAAGGAGAAGCACTGAATTTTGGTGAATAAGAAGACCTATTTTATTTTGATGCACATATCGGTGCATTAGCAGGAATGTAGCACCATATGGTTGTGAAAGCAGTTACAACGAGCCTACTGTATGTGACAATAAAATTTGTTTTGGTTCAAATTTAACAAATAATCGTGATAATAATCTCAATATTGATGAAAATAATCGTGATTATCATTTTAGCCATAACCGTGCAGCCCTAGATGCTACCCCCCTATATACCGAGGTTGGTACATGGAAAAGTAGTCAGACTATGCAAAATTATCCAAAAATGTACAAACTTAACAGGTCGTGACAGTTCTAATACCCTACTTGCTTGGGTAACATGCACATTTTATATTATACACTATATATAGATACTACTTAAAAAGCTCCTCCCCTCCCCCCACATCTCTCTCTCTACCCAATCGGTTGAGGCAGATGGCCACCAGCCCTTAGCCTACTTCTGTCCAAAGTTTCTGCCTCTTAAAGGAAAGTTTTCCTTGCCACTGTCGCCAAGTGCTTGCTCATTGAGGGATTTGTTGAGTCTCTTTAAATAATTCTATAAAAAGAGTTTGGTCTAGACCTCCTCTATATGTAAAGTGCCTTGATGTAACTTTGTTTTTATCTGCCGCTTTATAAATAAATCGATTTGATTTGATTTGATTTAGTATATTCAGTAAAACTACACCACACCTACACCATATGCATGGCATGTGTCTAAAGTTTCAAAACAACTTAGGACATATTTAATGGGTTTTGATTAAATATGACTTCAGAAAGTCATAATCCCTCTGATTTATGTGATTTAAAAAGCTGTTTCTAACAGATCATGAGGCTAATGCCAATACCACAACAGGAGTCTCACGACAGCAGAGCAGAGGAATGTTACCCAAATCAGTCCAAGCCATGAATGAAGCTAAATTGAGGCTGATTAGATCCTCTGTGATTTGTTCTGCCTTCCAGCCATGGAAACACCAAAGTGTCTTGTTATCTTTGCACCATAGCCAGTAACTCCTTATGACTCTTATTTTGGACTATCAACCCTCTTTTCCAACTTTTAAATATCACATTTGGATCTTAGATTGGCTTGAAATTTGTGCGTCAAAGCACACAAAGCAAAACACGAACATAGACAGACAGTCTCACTGATCCCAGGAATGCTCTAGGCTTGGAAGAATTTCCTGATATCAGGGTATGATTTGAACAGATTGTTTCTGTGCGTATTCATGTGTCTTTGTGTTCATTACTTGGTATCTATGCAAATTGGGCCTTAGAGAAGGGAAGGAAAGAACAAGAAGAAGGTGAAGAAGAAGAGGCTTAGCATCCCTGTTTGAAGTAAGCAGATTTTATAAGCACCTGAGGAATGTTGACATGAATCAGCTCTTATTGCTACACTTAGTGCAGTGGTGGGCCAGCAGAAGCTATTGCACCACACTTAGAACTACTGCTAAGGCAGAGTCATCCATAAGAGTAAAGGGGCAGAAAGCTCTGAGCTGAGCAGAGTGTTTGGGGTCACCCAAGGGCATCTGAGTGGGATATACCCTCCCTGAACATATACAGCAGTATATAAACTATGATAAAGCAGGGCTACACAGTGCAGAGTTCCCTCCAACATACTTGCAAGGCAAACCTTTTTCATAGACACCTTTCTACACAAAGCAACAGAGGAAGGTTGTAAAGACAAGACCCACATGCAACACAAACTCCCATTAAGGCAGCAAACACACCATAAAATATACTTCTTCATGCATATAGAGGCAAAAGAACAGAACTGATGACATATTCACTCAGAACCTATCGAACAGTCACACACAATTTTTTGGTAGGACAGCTGGGTTGTGTTCAGTTTTCAGTAAATTATGGTGTTTTCTCACACAAAATCCATGAGACACATAAATGGTAACATAGATATTACAGAGCTTTAGGCTGTAATATCTCAAATTTATGACACATCAAAATAAGCACTTTTGCTATTGTTTCTCTTTATTTAGCAGTCTTCGGCCATCATTATGTTTTAAAAAATATTGAACACAGCCTCTGACCAGCTACTTCTTAAAGAGCATATTGCAGGTTAGAGCCCCAATTGAATCAATGTTTAGAAAAATAATATAGGAACATTTTTCTCTTCAAAATATATTGGTAAATACATTAATTAGGCTTCTGGAGTCGTTTTTGTGAGAAAATTCTACTTCCACATCTAAAAAAGCTAAAGTGGAAGTGACGTAAGCAGAGGGAGAGCAGTGAACTTGAACAATAGGAAAACAATGGATCCCGATCTCAGTTCTGACACAGAGGAAACTTTAAATGTGTACCATTACACATATGATGGACTGCAGCCCTATAACTACGAGCCTGTTATGCTCCCCAGAGAGCAGGGAGAGACCAGGGGGAGAGTAAATGGTGGGAGGAGAGAGATAGAGCTGTGGCGTCAGGACAATCAGTGGAGAGCAGGGCAGGTGTCTTGGTGAGAGACTGGTGTTGGCTTACACACGTCAGCTAAGGATATGTAATACTGTGTTCACGTCATAATATTGCACAGATTGCCATCATATGTCAGGCAATAGCAAAGTTATTAATGGTCATCTATTACAGGAAGGAGTATTGATACTTACAAATAATCAAAATTAATGATCTTGATGAAGTGTCTCATACTCGTAATATCCGTCAACACTGTGAGGTATAGCGCTGTACTATTGCCGCGGGAGAGAAACACTTGTGATCCACGTTTTGTTTGATAGGTGCTTGTGTGGGAAATGCGAGGCCATGACCACAGCCGAGGAGAGCATGTGCTGCAGGGAGGTAGATGCTTACTGGGCCTTAGTGGAGAATGTCACCCCCAGGCTCCAAGTCCAGTGCTTCACACAGCACCCGGGATTTGATGCTTGCTGTCTGACTCCCTACGTGCTTCAGATAGCCTACATGCACTACAGGCAGGAGCATGGACCTCTCCAGGCCAGCAGACACAAGTATGTTATGTTTAGGGCAGAAATATTTAGTTATTTTACTCTTTATTACTTATTTGTTCTATTTTCCATATATGAACTAGGATAATAAAGTACATAATAATGCTGAATGTTCAGAAGATTTGTAAAACTCAAAATTTTTAGATTTACCAAACTGAAATAGAATGGAAGTAAATGGTATAGGTCAGGGACGTGCACAGACATTTTGGGGGGCAGGGGCTCAAGTGAGAAAAAGGGCACTTCTTGTAATCTCAGAATCATGGTCAGAACTACTTTATTAATCCCTAGGGGAAATTGCTTAATTTATTCATAAATAAATAATAGGACATCTCTGACTTACCTATTTATTTCAGTACCCTTACACTCACATAATTGTTGAATAGAAGAAAACTTCCCAAAAATACATATTTAGATGGCATTTATTTAACTGCCCTCTGTTTGTATCTGTAGATTTCTCTTTAATTCACTAAACAAACTCCTTGTCATCTACATATTTAAACATGTCAGGGGGAAGATATTCTCTCTGATAACTGAAAATCTCTGGTGATTTATTTTCCTTCATTCTTTATCCCTGCAATGCCTTGGCAATTGCAAATACATGCAAATTAGCGCATTTTAATTTATTAGCGCTCAATTTACATATCAGTGCGGTGTTTTAGACATGACATAATGAGATAAACCTAACTGTATTCACCTGTAGTGTCCCAGTACATAAGCCTGTATGCCCATGATGAAGAGCCTTAGCTAAACCAAACACATCAGCTAGTAGCTCATATGTGCACGTTAACTATGTTTGGTCTTGTCATTTGTGAACTCGAGAACTTCCTTCATCACCACTCACCTCCAAGGATAAAAAAAAAAAAACTAGAAACAAAAGCAAAACTGTGCTGAGGGCTGGGGTCTGCTGCTACCTGTCTCTGCCTCTGTGTTGTTCGCAGCCGTGATACGGGAGAAGGGAGAAGGGAGAGGGGATGGGGAACGTCTAACAGATCGCATTGAGCGTTATCTCCCGACCTGCGATTGGGAGTTCTTTTTTTAATTTATATTTATTTGACAGGGAAGCTATGCCAAAACAGGAATGTATATTTATATAAGAGAGAGCATTTATTTAAAAAAAAAAAAAAAAAAAAAAACACCCCAGAAAAAAGGGCTCTTTTTCTTCAGGAAGAAAAAGGGCAGTTGCTTAAGCTCCCTTTCATGTCTATGTGTGCATGTGTCTGGTATAGCTAATTACACACACACAAACTCAACAGCCATTTCATGTGGTACATCTGTGCCAACAGTTCTGCCATAAATACATTTATGAAGTTTATTTTCACTTTTAACATTGTCATGGGCATCCCATGTTGAACTCCATCAGATCGCTTGATTGATAATCCTCTGGTCTAAAGTGAGAGCCATACACGACCACGTTTGTCGTAGCTGATGCAGCCGTGAAGTCCCGTCTCTTCAGCTGCACAAAACGCACCCAGGCACGAAAGATAGCGCCGTTTTTTTTCCTGTTAGGAAACCTGTGGACTCAATGTCCTGACAGGCTAGAGTTTGTGCAAGCTCCACAAACGCAATAATTTGCCATGATAATGAAAAATGAATGCAATACAACATTACTGAAAACACACTGACTCTCTATAACGCGACCGCTCTGACTGATAACTACCTACTCTCACACTGAGTGATGGCAGAGCCTAGCATATAGCTCCCTCTGCCTGCGTAATATGACGCAGTGTTGAAAAAAAGAGCGTTTTTAGAGGCTTAGCTCAAAACTCACTTTTTGGTCTAAATTTGCGCTTTCATGTCTTTAAAAACAATTTTGAAACCTCCATTAACTTTTCAAATGATATTTTTTAGACAAGATTATATATAAATTTTGAAAAAGTGTAACCTCCAATATGCTCTTTAAGGGCAGTCTGAGTAATAAAGTGGCACAGTCAAAAGTGACAAGACAGTCTGACCAGGGTTACCAGTAAGCATGCTAACTTCAATTGAAGTAGAAAAATAGAACTTCCAGCTAAGAACACAATTTGATGCTGAACAGAATACACTTTTTATGCAGAGGCATAATTTTCAGACAGCTCTCTGAAAAACAAAACAATGACTATGTGCTTGGCAACATTCTTCTCAAGGTAAGTGAGAAAATATGTTTTCTTGTAATTTAACTTAATCAGCCCAACCCAAACCAGACAAGTTGCTGGGTTCTTGTTATATAAGAATATAATAATAGCATTATATCCAGAACAGCAGTCAGACTCCATTTCTGCATTTATCACAAATTCTCCTGTTCATTTTACACAGCATTATTTCAAATCAAATAAAAAATATGTATACATTGAAGTGGTTGTAAGGGACAAAGCCATTTTCAACTGGCCAGCCAATAAATAAGTTGTGAAAATTAAATTTGCAGTCGTGTCATTTGTTTACGCCGCCACGGCCCCCCGGAGAGCCTGCCCCTGCTGCTAAAAAAAAATCCTAGAGGAAACACTGAAGCATATTTATTCCCTCAATACCTGTTTGTGTGTATTCAGCATAAAGCATGCATCTGCATGATAGCGAAAGACAAATAATTATTTTTTTGTATACAATTATAAATAAATTCAGCTGTCAAGGGGTGAAGGCATGGTCTCTCATGTTTTCTGGAGCTGAGTGAAACCTGAAAGCTGACCTCGAGCAGTTGCTCAGGTTTCCTCAGGAGATCAGCTCAACCTCCCCATGACAGCCGACCTGTCGTGCTCTGGTCTTCCCCGACCATGAGGGTCATTGTGGTTGAACTGACAATTGTGTGGGAAGACAGGTGAAGGATTTGAGAGGAAGAAGGACAAACATGCAGATGTGGCAGCAGCATGATTGAAAACTGGGTGGAGGGCATTCACATTTCCAACAGAGGTTGGGTGCAGAGGCTACAGCAGAGTATCTACACAGGGCTTCTTAAAGGCTCTGGGCATTAGAGGCACCAACTTGAAGAAGGCCATTATAAATAGAGCAGAGGAGGCAGAGAAGGGAGCTTCTGTATCGGGTTCTGCAGGTATGATAAATTGTGGAGGAAGCAGGGATCAATTGATGACCCTGCAGCTGAGACCCTGCAGTAAGATCCCTGCTTTCCCCATAGTTATTGTCAAAAAATTGTTAGTTAGTTAATTCAATCAACTTGCAAAATGGTCAAACACTATTCCTCAAAAAATTTACTGACTGTTGTGAGTTATTCTAAACACATAGCACATTCTTAACACAAACCTGTTTTGTCACAAAAGCTGTTATTGCCATTTGAAAATGCATTGAACTTCACTTTTTGCAACAGAAAGCGGCAAATGCCAGTGCCATTCTTGAGCAAATTTATTAAGCAAATCAGCGCACACCATCCAGGTCACATGACCCAACACAAAAAGGATACTGTGTAGCAGGAGCTTTGCTATATTTTTTCTCTAAATATGGAGTTAAGATGAATACTGTGGAACACTGAGGAGCTAAGTACAGAGTTAAAGGAATACGGTTACACTGTGAAATGTGTGTGTGTGTTTTCTTTTTTTTTTACTTCCCAAAGATTTGATTGTTAAAAAAAAATTAATAAATAAAGAGAACGCTGGTCTGGTAGGTCACATAAAAAAAAACCTAAAACCTAGCTTTAAATGACAGTCCAGGTGCTTTGGCACAGTTTTGCAGTCTGGCTGATACTTTCCTGTTTTTGTTTTTCAGTACTGCACTTTCCTCTTTTTCTTTTAAGAATGTTAACTATTGTACTTAAAGAAAAACTGAAAAACTAACTTTAAATTGGGGAAAAAGCTAATTTTCAATAAAGTTAGATCTTAAGTTATCACTTTTTTGTTTTAATGTGTTTAGCCTGACGGCACTAATATTACTTTGAATGCATAACAAAGAAATAGTGTGTAGAAATGGGTTTTAAGAAGTAATTTCAAAAAAGTAACTGATTCTGCAAGCCTTATTTCCTCAGGGAGGTCATTCCAAAGCCAAGGGGCCCTGATGGCACATGTAGATTTCAACGCTGGCTTTGGAGCAGCCAGAAGGGCCCCACCTAAGGATCTAAGGCTGCAGGGGTGAGGGCAGGGTACACCCTGGACATGTCGCCAGTGTATCACAGGGCCAGAATATAGAAATGGACAAAGACGAATAACCATTCACACTCAAACTCATACCTACTGGCAATTTACAGTCCCCAATCAACCTACGCATGCATGTCTTTAGACTGTGGGAGGAAACCGGATTATCCAGAGGAAACCCACACAGGCATCGGCAGCACATGCAAACTCAGTAAAATCTTAAAATCAATTCTTAAATTAACAGGGAGCCAGCTGAGAGAAGCAAAGATTGAGATGATGTGATCTCATCTATCAAACCTAGTAGGAAGCCTAGCTGCTACATTCTGAACTAGTTAAAATTTTGGGGATTTTGGCAAGAAAGGTTACAATAGTAATAATCTAGATGACAGAAAACTAAAGTATTGTTTAGTATCCTAGCTCAAAATACAATATATTGTGTCTGTGTGTCAAATGTGCATTAATAAACCCAAGCATGTAAGGCTTCCTCCCTATATTGTCATTCATTTCACTCTATCAAACTGATTAGATTGTGTTTTATTGCCTACTTCATCCCCTGTTTTTGATGTTGTATTATTTGACAGCTGTTTCCAGGCTGTAAAATGAATTGTGCTGCTGCTAGCCCACAAATCTCCCCAAGGGTGACAATCAAGTGTCATCTTAATCTTATGTCTTATGACTCAGGTCCGTTGATTTCATTTTAGCTCCTCTGTTCCAAACCTTGTTTCCATCATCTCTCTCCAGATGGGGTTACCCACTTTTCCTAAATAGATTAATTCTCTTAAATTGCACTCTCTCCTTCTACCTCAGTGCTCCTCCACTAACATCTCTGTTTCCCTATGTGACATCATGCTGTGACCACAAAAATTTATAGCCTCACACACTTTGCTCAATGAAAAACTATTCTGCATATACTGTGTTGAATTTCACACAAACATGCAATATATTTAAATGAGGAGGCTGCATGCAGAGAGAAAGCTTGTAATAGGTGGGTGGGAAGATGAGAACAGCTATACAGAAAAGACAAAACAGGAAGAGTAGACAAGTGAAGAGGTGGAGACAAGGAGCAGAATTAAACTGATGGGAGGGATTTGATAACCGTGAGCACATTACAGAAAGAACAAAATGATACTTGTCCTTTCTACACTCATCATTCCATCTATCCATCTTCTACCGCTTTTCCGTTTCCGGGTCGAGGGGGATGCTGGAGCCAATCCCAGCCAACGTTCCGGGGCAGGGTACACCCTGGACAGGTGACCAGTCCATCACAGGGCCAACACACAAAGACACAACGAGATGAACAACCACTCACACTCGCATTAAGACCTATGGGCAATTTAGAGTCACCAGTTAACCTAGACCTGCATGTCTTTGGACGGTGGGAGGAAACCGGAGTACCCGGAGTAACCTGCGACCTTCTTACTGTGGGGCAACAATGCTAACCACTACGCCGCCGTGCTGCCCTTTCTACACTAATCCACACCCAGTTGTAGGCTGCTTCAGAGAGAAACATGGTTTATTAACACAGATCTCTGCCCTTGGCAAAGCACCTCAGCTCTCAGAGACAAAACAATGGCTATAACCTCTGCATTGAAAAGCAGCCAGTCAGAAACAAAAGACAAAAGAAAAAACAGTCAGAGGAATAGAAACATAGAACACTGGAAGAAGCTGCGGTATATATAAAAAAAAAACCCTCACATTACTATAGCAACCCTGGCTAAGAGGTGAGAGTGGCAAAAGAGAAAGATATAAAAAAGGTAGTGTGAAAGAGGAGAGGGGGAGGAAAGAAAAGAAAAAGAGTGTTCAGAAAAAAGGGTTTGAAAGAAGATGAAATATTGAGAAACTGACAAATGGAGAAAAATTCAAGCCACTTGACATTTGCTGGCAAGCAAATGTCAAGTGGCTGGAATTTGAAGCTAAAGCTGAGAACTCTAGAAACAAGATAACACCAGTTTGGAGCTTATTTTTAATAAGTTGTAAGTCCAAGGCTACTGCATACTCTGTGAAGCAGGAATTCCCAGTATAAATAAAATCTAACTGTTCAGTGGAAAAAAAAAAAAATTCTTTAGTAGGAGTGCACTGAAAGACTTAAAATGGATTAATCTGTATAAACATAAGATATTACTAGCATAGTGACCACAATAGCCATGGTTTTCACAGTATTGTTAAAGTGAGTCACCCCAGGGCCATTAACCCGAACCCTAACCCTGGGGTGACAGAGTGAGCTGCAGCCTTGAAAATAAGTTAGAAAAAATTAGGGCTGAAACGATTCCTCGGCTAATTCGAGTACTTTGATTACAAAAAATTATCGAGGAATTTCCTCTGCCTCGAGGAATCGTTTAATTTTTACAGAGCATGGTATTTCGCCCGGGCTACTTTTAATGTGGCACAACGCGCTGACATCATGCACGCAAAGGAATGAGGAAGGGGCAGACATGTTTGGTTTTAGCAGTGGGAAGATGGAGGAAAGACGTGATGAAAAAAAAGGAAACCTATTGTTCATTATTAAGTGAAATGTCTTATTTTCTCGTGTATATTTATAATTGCTCTTTAACTAAACAAAAATATGTTTTATCCGATTACTCGATTAATCGATGGAATTTTCAGTAGAATACTCGATTACTAAAATATTCGATAGCTGCAGCCCTAGAAAAAATGCAGTCACCAACGGAAGCTCAGCATATAACAGCTCACTTTCTTTTTCTTGTCTATGTTTGTCTAAGGTCATGTGATGAGCCCAAGAGAAAACGTGCAGTTTAAAAAAAAATTTTTTGCTCACCTTTAAAAAAAATTGCTTATACCTGTAAACTTTGGTGTAATGGGTAGTAATAATACATTTTATTTCTATACACTGCTCAAAAAAATAAAGGGAACACTTGAACAACACAATGTAACTCCAAGTCAGTCACACTTCTGTGAAATCAAACTGTCCACTTAGGAAGCAACACTGATTGACAATCAGTTTCACATGCTGTTGTGCAAATGGAATAGACAACAGTTGGAAATTATAGGCAATTAGCAAGACACCCCCAATAAAGGAGTGGTTCTGCAGGTGGAGACCACAGACCACTTCTCAGTTCCTATTCTTTCTGGCTGATGTTTTGGTCACTTTTGAATGCTGGCGGTGCTTTCACTCTAGTGGTAGCATGAGAGTCTACAACCCACACAAGTGGCTCAGGTAGTGCAGCTCATCCAGGATGGCACATCAATGCGAGCTGTGGCAAGAAGGTTTGCTGTGTCTGTCAGCGTAGTGTCCAGAGCATGGAGGCGCTACTAGGAGACAGGCCAGTACATCAGAAGACGTGGAGGAGGCCGTAGGAGGGCAACAACCCAGCAGCAGGACCGCTACCTCCGCCTTTGTGCAAGGAGGAACAGGAGGAGCACTGCCAGAGCCCTGACTGCCATTAGGTACCGAGATGAGATCCTCAGACCCATTGTTAGACCAAATGGTGGTGCGGTTGGCCCTGGGTTCCTCCTAATGCAAGACAATGCTAGACCTCATGTGGCTGGAGTGTGTCAGCAGTTCCTGCAAGACGAAGGCATTGATGCTATGGACTGTCCTGCCCGTTCCCCAGACCTGAATCCAATTGAGCACATCTGGGACATCATGTCTCGCTCCATCCACCAACGCCACGTTGCACCACAGGCTGTCCAGGAGTTGGTGGATGCTTTAGTCCAGGTCTGGGAGGAGATCCCTCAGGAGACCAAACACCACCTCATCAGGAGCATGCCCAGGCGTTGTAGGGAGGTCATACGGGCACGTGGAGGCCACACACACTACTGAGCCTCATTTTGACTTGTTTTAAGGACATTACATCAAAGTTGGATCAGCCTGTAGTGTGTTTTTCCACTTTAATTTTGAGTGTGACTCCAAATCGAGACCTCCATGGGTTAATAAATTTGATTTTTCATTGATAATTTTTGTGTGATTTTGTTGTCAGCACATTCAACTATGTAAAGTACAAAGTATTTAATAAGAATGTTTCATTCATTCAGATCTAGGATGTGTTATTTTAGTGTTCCCTTTATTTTTTTGAGCAGCGTATATAGCACATGGCACTGGTTGTTAAACATATCTCTGGCAGAGTGTTGCCAGTTGATGATGTACACAACATGAGTGAGTGTTAGTCAAAGTAGCCCAAATAGTTTATCTTGATAATCAACCAGAGTTTTTGTGATAACAGGAATACTAATTCCTTTTTACTGTGAATTAGCATGGACAGGTAATTTCATCTTATTCTTGTATTCAATAATAAATAAAGAAAAATCAACTGGATTGAAATGGTTATAGAATAAGTAATGAGTAGTGAAGCCAAAAGTGAAATTCCTTGACTATCTAATGACCTGAAGGGGGTCGACTCCACTGGTTGTATAGAAAAGTCCAATTGTACTGTAGACTACATGAGAATGGCCCTATATCTCACTTGATTTAGTAGCTTAGTAAATATTTTCCTTATGAGTTTATGTTCTCTGTCTGGAGTGTCAAGTCTTCTTCAATACAACATAATGTATATATTTTAAATGATGGTCCCATTTAGAAGAAAATGAAAAACCCATAAAGAAGGGAATGGATTTGGGATGTGGCTACTGTATGACTGACAGACTGTACCACACAATCAGGATAGAGTCAAGTGCAGTTCACATCCACCCCTGATTCTTCCTTAGCTCTACCTTCTCCTTGAAAACCAAGATGGCCAATGTCCAAATTAGAAACTGGAGAGAACATTTGGAAAAAAACTGGACTTGAGTCCACACTGCAGTATTTCAATCTTATTTTATTTTAACGGCACACAACAGAGTACCTACTTAGGAAGGCAAAAAATAAACATACACTGTTATGCACAAGCAGAGAGAGATTAAAATAGTAAGTGTTAAGTCAGAATAAGTCGGGTGAGACATTCAAATCATATAAGCGGTAGAAGATGAATGAATGAGGGCAGCACAGTAGTGCTGTTGCCCAACAATAAGAAGGTCGGTTCGGTTCCCCGGGCTGGGGCCTTTCTGTGTGGAGTTTGCATGTTCTCCCTGTGCCTGCGTGGGTTTCCTCCGGGTATTCCAATTTCCTCCCAAAGACATGCATGTTTGAATTAATTGGTGACTCTAAAATTGTCCGTAGGTCTGAGTGTGAATGTGAGTGGTTTTTTGTCTCTGTCTGTCTCTGTGTGTTGGCCCTGCGATGGACTGGCGACCTGTCAAGGGTGTACCCCGCCCTCGCCCAGTGTTAGCTGGGATTGGCTCCAGCACCCCCCGCGACCCAGGAATGGATAAGCGGTTGAAGATGAATGAATGAATGAATATTCTGTGTGTGAGTGTTACACAACCTTAAGAGGGTGATGTTATGAAAAGCTCTCATTAGGAGGAAGGTATGACTAAAATCTGTGTTTTGCTGAGATCATGTATGGAAAGAATTTACACACATTAAATTCTTATTTATCAAATGAATATCCACCAGAAAAGAAGTGTACATTGAGCTTACATCCATTTCCATGCAAGCTCAGCATTTATCACTGTGAACGTGAGTGTATCAAATCTTACACAAAGTCTTCACCTCATGTAAGCAAGTTTTTATCAGTGTGGATGTCAGATAATCAAGTAATAAGACAAAATTCACATTGACAGATTCTAAAACAGTACCATGACTTAAAATCTAAAATATCCAACAAAATATATCCAAGATAACTAAAAATATAGATGAATAAAACTAAGTATAAAAAGCAAAAATATAAAACTCCAACTGCACTTTTTTAATGTTTTTTTTTTTTTTTTTTAAGTTTTATGGCTCTTAATGGCATATTGCCTCTGTGCAATATGCCATTAAGAGGCAATTATTTTGTTTAATGTTTGTTTGTATTAAATCTTTCAAGCTTGGCCGTGGTGAGCACGTTCATTCTCCCACCTTGGAAACAGAAAATTGCCACCACAAGTATCATTAGCATAATAAGTGAAAATTGATGCTGCACTTCCATATAGCACATATAGGGTGAAAGGGATTGGTCTAAGTACAGAACCCTGAGGAATTCCATGATTAGTTGAAGCTTGCGTGTTAACATGAAAAAAGTGATATCTGTCTGATAAATATGATTTAAACAGGTAAATTGATCTAAATTTTATTTTCCTGTCTTTGTAATAAAATATTATGGTCAGTGGTGTCAAATGCAGCATTAAGATCTAACAGGACAAGAATGGAGCCCAGTCCGTTGTCTGAAGCCATTAGAATGTCACTGGTAACTTTTACCAGCACTTTTTTTGTGCTATGATGTACTCTAAAACCTGACTGAAACTCTTCAAACAAGCCATTCTATGCAGATGTTCACACATTTGACTTGCAATTGCTTCTTCAAAAATTTTAGAAAAGAAAGAGAGGCTAGATATAGGCATATTATTAGCCAAATCATCATTACCAATTTTAGGTTTTTTGAGGAAAGGTTTAATAACTTCTTGAATCTTGAAAGGCTGTGTACGTGGTAAATAGTGAGAAACATATTTAAATAGCCTGGTAGGTAATAGGTCTAAAAGACAAGTTTTTGGTTCCGAAAAACTAGCTTGGAATGATTTAAAGGAAAAAAATATTCCAAATTCAAAGCAGGTGTTACAGTTGATTCAAAAGCTGATAGAAAACTACTGCCAATTGTAGGGGGTAAGAGCTGATGAATTTTGGCTCTGATTGTAACAATTTTATTTGGAAAGGAGCCTGTAAAATCATCGCTGCGGAGAAATAAAGGAATCAATGGTTGAACTGAGTCATGTCAGCCTGGCTACAGTACTGAAGGGGAAACCTTGGATTATCCATATTTTCTTCTGTCAACGCTGAATAGTCAGAGATTCTGCAATTGCAAAGAGTTTTTTAATATGTTTTTAAGATTTAATTCCAGGCTAGGTAGAATTCATCTACATTATTGGACCGCCATATCTTTACCAATTTCCATGACGTTTGCTTTAAAGCACGAATTTAAGGGCTATACCATGGTGCCAGCCTCTGTTTCATTACTTTCTTTTTCAGAGGAGCAACAGTATGAATATTTGAAAAGAGAAGAGGGTTTTTAGGAAATATCATTATATCTGGTCAATTATAATGTTGTATGTTAGGAAAAGATCGAGTGTGATAATGACTTAAATGCACAACTAAGGTTGTCAATGGCAACATCTACGTGAACATTGAAATCACTGAGTATAATGATTTTATTTGTACTCAGGACTAACTCTGATAGAAACTCTGAGTTAGGACCAGGTGGATGATATACTGTAACTGGAAGAACTGGTTTTTCAAGCGTAGAATTCAGTTCAAAACGTTATCTTCCCCTTGTCAGTAATGTGTTATCATGAAATCATCCTAAATGATATTGTATGTACCACCAGTTTGATTGGTTCCAGCTTTACGTGTTCCCTGTGTGTGTTCTCGAACACAATGGTGCAAGTCCTACATCATGGCAATCTACCGATTGTTGTTTTTTACACTGAAAAAAGGGGAGTAGTGGGCTTCTTCAATTTATAAATATGCAGTTCATATATAAAACGCAACTGATTTATGTTCCTCTTCTAAACATATCTCAGTCTTGTAGAATTATCTTAATCACGAGGGATGTAAAATCTTCATGTCTAAGTCATGTTAGCAACAAACGAAGTAGTCATGTTTTGTCTGGAAACTCCGCCTCCTCGGAACACATTAACAGTGCGAAACGATACGCCATTTTCTCACCCACTCGCCTATGGATACATTACTGTGGATGTGGAGTGCTCTCTATAATGTAAGGCAATTAAAACTTATATGTCGGTCAGAGCTAGAGGTAGTCACTTTAGACGCATTGTTTTCAGTAAGCCGAGGTTTTTACCTGTAACATCAAGCAACATGATCCTAGATCCTAGATCAGATCCTAGATCTGAAATCAAAAGGGTCCTAAATAGTTGCCATTTTAAAGAGAATACCTTTTTGAATTCTGAGGAATTACGAATATCTCCACGTATGTATGTGGATGATTTTGAGACCTGCAATCCTTTAGGCACCTCTCAGAAGAAACACAAGCTTTGTGGGGTTTATTGGGTACGAGGCAACTTGCCCTTGGCTCTCACTCGTCTTTATCTTCTATTTTTCTTGCAGTACTTTGTAAAAGTGTTGATGTAAAAACATATGGTTATGACAAAGTGTTAGAAACTCTTCTGCAGGTCTTAAAATTCTAGAGAACCATGGTGTATATGTTCCTTTATTGGGCTGATAACTTGGGAGCGCACAGTATTGCAGGCTTCACTGAAAGTTTTTCAGGTGATCTTTTCTGCTGGTTTTGCACTGTAAAAGTTGAGATATTAGGTCTGACTGTTGCATCTGGTGCTTGCAGCCTGAGAAAGAAAGACAGAAAGAAAGCATGCAGATCATGTAAAAGCAGCTCATGAGAATAATACCCATTGCTTTGGAGTTAAACGAGAGTGTGTTTCAACCAAAAATCTGTCTCATTTTCATGTTGTCTCTGATTTACCTCCTGAAGTTGTTCATGATACATTTGAGGGTATTGTTCCAGGTTAGCTGGCTTACTGCTTGGCATCAGTGATATCAAAGAAGTTGTTTACATTAGATGAGCTAAATACAGTTATATTGGCTTTCCCCTATAAATGGTCAGACAAAGCAAACAAGCCATATGTTGTACCACAGAGTTTCGTGGGTCGAAAAACTATTGGAGGCAATGACCATGAAAATTGGAGTTTGCTGAGGTTTCTCCAATTTTTCATTGGTCCTTTGGTGCCAGAAAATGAGCCGGCATGGCTTCTGTTGATGGATTTAAAAGACATTGTAGAGTTAATCGTTGCTCCTGTGCATACAGATGAGTCCATCTCACACTTTGAAACCAAAATAGTTGAGCACAGGCAGAAGTACCAAGAGCAGTTCCCTGGTGTCAGACTTCTACCGAAACACCACTATCTTGAGCACTACCCTCAGATGATAAGGTGTTTTGGCCCTCTAGTCATACTGTACTCTATGCAATTTGAGGCCAAACTTAGTTTCTTTAAGCAGATTGTAAAACACAAGTTGTTTTAAAAACCTACCTTTGACTTTGGCTTCAAAAAAATCAGCTGATGATTGCTTTTCACGTAAACTCACCATCCTATGGTAAATCTAGCCTTGATGTGCCATACGTGTCCACAGTTCCAGTTGATGTATTGAAAGAAGAAGTGGCTCATGCTATTTGGTCAAAATACCCCAATACATCTGAAGTGCATCTTGCTAAGATTGCATCAAGTAGTGGTATAGCCTACAGCAAAAGCATGATAGTTGCCCATGGTGCAACAGGTGGATTACCAGATTTTGCACAAATCGGAAATCATTCAGATGTGTGTTATAAATGAGGATTTGTTGCTCATTGTGAAAGTGCTCTGTGGGTGGTTCATTGAACACTACAGAGCCTTTGAACTAAGCTCATCACCATCTCGAGAAATAAAGCTTGTGGCACTCGGTGAACTCACTGACACCTATCCATTGGCTGATTATATGGTTGGATCAAGCTGTATGGTGACCTTAAAAAGGCATATCCTCAAAAGGTTAGTTAACCACCTGGGTGGTAATTAACAGCTAAAGACAGACAGTCACCCTTTAGGTTCTGTTGTGACTTTCTGTGTCATTGCTGTCTGTTCCCCTGTTTGAATGTGTGACATGGGAGGTTGAATTGGGTGGATTGAATTAGATGTAAGTGATAAATCTTCACTCATTACTGGCCAAAATATAAAAACGAAAACCCTGGACTACAATTAATGTCTCTTACTGACTTTTCATTATATTTGAGTAATTTGAAAATCAGAAACCTGACATCCAGTTTGTCTTTACATGTGAAAAAATGTGTCTTAAAATGAAATGGTATTCAACAGCCTTTTTAAAATGGAATCTTTTTAATTTTCTTCACAGACTAAGACGTACAAGGATGAGTTCCCCGACCATTCTAAAAGTAATCCCGGGTGACAACAGCAGCCATAGGTTGACTTTCCAAAATGGGCTTCCTGGATCTGTTGATGAACTTGTTGGTGAGGTGCAAATGTGGCCTTAATAAATATTTAAATAAATATTGAAAATAAAAAATAATTGTGATCTTAAAATTTTGACATGTATATCCAATTTTAGATTTACGAGTTCACTATGATTCAGGTATAAATTGTGGTAAGGCTGAAGCAATTAATAAATCGATCTATCAAAAATGTATGTACAACTGCCCTGATAATCAGATAATTGTTTCCCTCAGTTTGAAAGAAAAAATGTAAAGCTGGTACCAGCTTCTCAAATGTGGACAAACAATTCAGTATTTTCTGTCAATTACAGACAAACCAATGAATTGAGGAAATAATCATCATGTTAACTGATAATGAAAATGATCCTTAGTTGCAGGCATTTAATAAATATGCAATATAATATTTTAAATTCTGATGTTCTATCCATCCAAAAAGTTAGAGGGATATTAATTTGAAAAGGGTACAGGAAGTGTTGAGTCTGTTAATGCAGTAACATTAACAGGGAAAAGAGGAGTAGATCAGACAACAAAGAGGCTTAAATGGAGTACTAAAAATGTTTTATGTGATTTCATTTGGTTACTTTTGTGACTGCCATGTTGTTTGGCCTTACGTACGCCTTAAATCTGAAATACCCTCAGAAGTAGTCGTTTGAAGTTATGCAGAAACTGTCATGGAGCTGGATGGCGGCACACTGTCAAAGAAAGTGCAGGCCCTAAAAAACAGAATTCATGAGTGAATGTGAAGAGAGAATGAATGAGAATGAGAATTCTCAGAATTGAGCCCATCATCAACGTTATCACCCATGCATACTGTTACACATACACATACACACACATTACCATTGGCAAGTTCTCATTTTTTGAATTTATTTTTTATATTATATTTCATGGCATAGTCTAAAAAAGTGCTGCTCCACTGAACCTAGAGAGGACAGCTATATAACAGTTTGTGAATATTGAACCACATTTTTAAAAATGTTTTGTCTAAGATTGCTAAGTCCTTGCTAATAGACTTATTGTTATTATGTTGTATAATTGTTATTTCTTTTTTAATTATCCAGAGTCAGATATTGGGTTTTTGTTTGTTGGACTTAAGACTTATGTTAGGACTTAAAGTGCTGTAGCAGTTAGAGATGAATACTATTCCCTCTTGATAAGAGTTGACAAGTGTTTTGTTGTAAAGTAGGAATATGCTTTGTTCTAAGAAGCGAGTTCCAAACTTGCATATGGATTTGTGGTCCAGGGTTAAGGTTGTTTAAATCCTTGACAAAATATAGTTGCTGTCAAGACAAATGTTTTTCTTTCTGCCTTATTAACTTGAAAATCAGTCAACATACAAAAATAATTTAATCCATAGAATGAGCATAAAAGTCATATTTTTTTATCAGGATAATTCAATATACTTTATATAAAAGAAACACATTCAATTTACATTAAAAAGTTATGTTTGTTTAACATTAAGTTATTGAATATCCTTTATACAAAATAAAAGCTTTAAATTCACAATACAAAAACTCATGTTTGTTTTATAAATAAGAATTTAGTATCTTGAGCATGAATAAATAATTTTGAGGAAACATAACTTTATCATGTGCAACCGATTTTTCATGTAAATCTGACAGACTTTTTTCTTCAGTGTAGGGCCCAAGCACTCGACTGTGTGAGATAATAATCCGAAGGAGTTCTTTATAATTCTTCCACTTGGACAGCCTTTTTGACTGACTTTCAGCCACTTTGGCAGGGTTTTCTCCCACCGTCCAAAGGCATGCATGTCTAGGTTAACTGGTGAATCTAGATTGTCCGTAGGTCTGAGTGTGAGTGTGAGTGCTTGTTCTTCTCTGTCTGTGTCTATGTGTTGGCCCTGCGATGGACTGGCGACCTGTCCAGGGTGTACCCTGCCCTCACCCAGAGTGAGCTGGGATTGACTCCAGCACCCCCGGAAACGGAAAAGCAGTAGAAGATGGATGGATAATCAGAGTCCCACCCTGAACATGTCAGTGTCAATACTGAGTAAGACTACAAGCACCAACAAACTAGACACTGAATGTCAACGTCCTAGTCTCTAGTCCACTCCTCAGAAATAAACTCCTAGAGTTTTGATCCCAATGATTTCACATTCACTCAGTATCATTTCCAGAACTTGAAGATCTAAAATAATCTAAAGGTTATTAATATTTTACACCTGCTAGGTGTAAAATAAATTGGTGCCATTTCAATGTGTTGCCATTAGACAGGAAGTTGTGATAACTTCAACAATGTATGTGCATCTCCCCCAAATTTTCTAGACATGCTTCAGGTTCTGGCCACTTTAATATTTAGTCTGCAAATAAATACACATCACAAAATGGCTCAATGGCACCTCTGTGAAAATTAAGAAAACTGAGTCCTGCATTTCAGATTGACGTAGACAAACCAAAACTAGAACACTTCCACACCATGGCCAGACACACAAAACTAAGGATCCATTTTGATTTGAACTTTCAATTTTTGCCCAATCTCAGCAATTTCCAAGCCATATACTTTTACAAACTCCTCCTACAATTTTAATCCAAATGACCTCGGATTCATTCAGTATCATCTTTAAACCAGAATATAAATCTTTACCATCCGTTATACCTGCTGGGCATGGTGCTGCAGTGAGTTCTCGAAGTTTCGCCATAAAACAGGGAGTCCTTATAACTCCAGCATACATTGTCCAATCAGCCCAAAATTCACCAAACATGATCAGACTCCCGCCCTGAAGACATCTATTTACATATACTGAGTCACACTCAGAGCACCACCTACTGGATACAGGAAGTCAAGCTTGCACTATAAACACGTCCGATTTACATGATATTTTCAGGGCTTATTTTCCAACTTATATTTTCTAACATTACCTATAACTGGCAAGTGTTCTGTAGCACCAGGTTATTATTATTTTTATTTTATTTTTTTTTTTCACTAAAAGCTCACTATGTCAATCTCATTCTGGTGCTTCAGGTATAATCAATGTCAATAGGAGTCATTTTACCCCAGTAAAATAAGATATTATTGCTTGCATGGCTAAGAGATAGAAAATAAAGAGACAATAAGGGCTATTTTGCTTCAAAAAATGTCATGAAATGGAGAAAACGTTTGCCTATGCTGATAAGACCAAACACTTCCCAATTTCTTTCCTCACCTTTCCTTCATCTTCTCCTAGCTTCCAGCATTTCTTTGCCTTGCAATCTTTTACCTATTGCCCTTTCTCTTTCCCTCCACTTTCTCATCTTCTTGTCCCTTTCTTTTCTTTGCTAGTGGTCATACTGTGTCTTTTTTCCCCCCCTATTTCCCCTCTCCATCTCCTTGGGGTAAAGATGTACTTAATAATTAATAACAGGGGCTGATTTATAAGAGTATAGCGGCCAGACATCTCAGTCTCGCTCATCAGTCTGGAAGCAGTTTCTGAACTAGTGTACAACATCAGCACAGTGGAAGTCACACTCTTCATCTGCTCCAAACATGCTCAATTCGGGGTCACCAATGTGACAAGATGAAGAAAAACACAGGAGACAAAGCGAGTTTAAACTTTTATTCCTCAACTCCAAAAAAAAAATGAAACAGGAACAACTTCACACCAGAGCCCGGCAACATAAACCACGCCCTCAACTCACAGCCCTGCTGGGTGAGAAGAATAGCCCCTAGTGTCCGCCACAAGATCACTATTATCCAAATCTTTGCTAGTTAATGATCTGATCACTGGTCATCCATTCATTCACCTTCTACCACTTATCCATTTCTGGGATGTGGGGGGGTGCCGGAGCCAGCTCACATCGGGCAAGGGCAGGGTACCCCCTGGACAGGTGGCCAGTCCATTGCTTGGCCAACATATATAGACAGGCAAAGACGAACAACCAGTCGAACTCACACTCACATACCTCACATACCTACTGATAATTTAGAGTCACCAATTAACCTAAAAATGCATGTCATTGGACGGTGGGAGGAAACCAGAGAACCTGGACAAAACCCACACAGGCACGGGAAGAACATGCAAATGCCACACAGAAAGGCCCCAGGCCCGGGAACTGAACCCGCGACCTTCTTGTTGTGAGGCAACAGCACTAACCACTATTCCACTGAGCTGCCAATCACTGATCATATTATTGATTTATTTTGTATCACTGAAAACTGGCTGCAGTTGAGTATGTTTGTATAAATCTACTCATGTTAACTTTCATATTCCTCGTACTAGAGGTCGACCGATATTGGTTTTTCTATGGCCGATGCCGATGCCAACTTTTAGAAATTGGGGTCGGCCAATGGCTGATATATGATGCCGATTTTTTGGTGGGGGGGCTGACATTTTGTCGTGTTTTTCCCTTCCATCTGATTTAACACTTATTCATTATAGGGCTGTTGCTATCAAATATTTTAGTAATCGAGTATTTGACTGAAAGTTCGATCGATTAATCAAGTAACCGGCTAAAACAGATTTTTGTTTAATTAAAGAGTAATTATAAATATACATGAGAAAATAAGACATTTCACTTAATAATGAACAATTGCTTTCCTTTTTTAGAAAATCAACATTTATCTTTATCATCGCTTTCATCGTCGTCATGTCTTTCCTCCATAGAGACAGAGCGCATTTAAGCCTCACCCACACGGGACGGGAAATCAATCGAGAGCTCTCCATTGACTTTGTATTGTGTGAAGGTGTCTCTTGTCACTCTACGCGTTACAGCAAACACAAACAAATTCCCAAAAGCTCCTGTGTGGTAGGGTGCACTCCTAACAGGGTAAAGAACCCCAAGCTAAGTTTTCATGAGCTGCCGAACAGAAAAAAATTGCCTTTAAGACGAGAGAAATGGATACAGGCAGTAAGAAGAGAGGCGCCGTCGTCGACTACACGTCAGCCTTGAAGACTGGGCAGTCAGAGTCGACTGGTTTATGGTGGTACACAACTTGGATCCATTCACTTACAAAAAGAGTTATTGGCATCCAAAGATCTATAATTTCTCATTGTTGTGTGAGTGTATATTCCTAACAAAAAGGAAGATAAATAACAAGCAATTAGCCCTCACTGGATACTCTTCTCATACCAAGCTTTTATTAGAATATTTTGTAACATAAGGGGTGTAATGTTAGATTTTATAAAGCTAATAAAAAGATAATATAGCTATGCGCATTCATTCTTTTAAACTTTAAGTTAAGGAATTATCAAGGCTAACTGCAGGAGCAGAAGCTAACCAAGGCTAACTGTAGGAGCTGAAGCTAATCAAGGCTAACATACATCCACCAACTACGTTTTAACCCCAAAAAGTGGGGCAGATTTGAAATATTTGGCTTATAAAAAGCTATTTTAAAATGATTTTGTAGTAGTGTGGATGTAGCCTAACTTATACAGGACTTGGTTTTTATCGCTATTAGGTTAAATGATATAACCGTAAACCAGCCAACTCTGACTGAAGGCTGATGTGTAGCCGACAACAGCGCCTCTCGTCTTACTGCCTGTATCCACTTCTGTCGTCTTAAAAGCAATTTTTTTTCTGTTCGGCAGCTTATAAAAACTTAGCTCAGGGTTCTTTACCCTGTTAGTAGTGAACCCTACCACACAGCAGCTTTTGGGCATTTGTTTGTGTTTGCTGGCACACGGAGAGTGACAAGAGACACCTTCACACAATACAAAGTCAGTTGACAGCAGCTTATAAAAACTTAGATCAGGGTTCTTGTAGTACACCCTACCGCACAGCAGCTTTTGGGCATTTGTTTGTGTTTGCTGGCACACGGAGAGTGACAAGAGACACCTGTAGTCCGGACGAAATAGCATGCTCTGTAAAAATTAAACGATCCCTCTGGGCAGAGGAAATTCCTCAATCATTTTTTTTATAATCGAGGTACTCAAATTATTCGAGGAATCGTTTCAGCCCTAATTCATTATAACTCTATAACAATAACAAATGATACACAAAATTTCTCAACTTAAAAAAACCTTTATTGAACATTTATTGAAACATTATGTCTGTGCACTGCACATATATACTTTAAATAAAAAAAAAATAAAAAATGAGGAAAGCTAATTGCACTAAGTCACGTGCACTTTCTGCAATATATTTCGACGTAATCCTCGAGTTTTCTCTCTTATGTGTAAACGACATGTCGCATTTATGAGGAGCGGAGTTAGCATCAACTCTAGAGAAGTGTAATCACAGATCTGAACATTTAATTTTCTCTGACATCGTTGTGAGCAACTGTGTCTGAACACGGCGCTACGTGTGTGTGTGTGTGTGTGTGTGTAAAACCTGGTCCTCCCAGCACGCAGTCTCCGAAGGAGAGAAACCCCCCCCCACCCCTACACGCACACACATACACACACACAAACAAAAAATTGATAACGTCGGATAATAATTTTGCCCTGCTGTTGATTGTTTCTGTACCCATCCCTGTAAACTACAGATAGTTAAAGGTTCGCAACCAATACAGTGACAAACGAGACTATGATTAGGCATCTGTTCGCGTTTTCTCTCCTCAAGTTAATAGTAACATTTCATAGCAAAGCAATTAAATATATAATTGTTTTATTTTGAAAGATAAACATTTGTTTTCTCCAAAGACCAGCGTTGTTGTGTTTCTTCAGATAGCTACTTGGTCGGGGTCTTGTTCTGCTGGTCACATGTCCCACAGCAACAACACGCGGCTACCCGCAGATGCGCCTGTCAATTAATCGGCTTAATATGCTCTGACATCGGCAGATGCCAATTATTTAAAAATTGCTAACAATTGGCCCAATTAATCGGTCGACCTTTACCTCGTACCATAGGCCGAGGAGGAGAAGTGGCTGCAAAATTTAATTCCAGCTTATCAATCAATCCTAAAATAAAATCTGGTTGTAGATCTTTAGAAAGCCTTACCCTCAGTTTCTCCCATTGAAATTGGAAAATTGAAAAACCAGTTCTGCTAGTTACCGTATATCGTCACAGTGCCAGAAGCTCCTACTATTCAGCGCTGACAAAAGAAAACAAGAACATTCCCAGGTTTCCCTTAAGAACTGTAGCCAGGCTTACAACAAGTCATAGCTCAGTTGAACCATTGATTCCTTTAGCTTTAGCAACAATGATTTTATGGGCTCTTTTCCAAATAAAATTGTTAAAATCAGAGCAGAAAATTCATCAGCTCTTACCCTCCAATTGTCAGTGGTCTACTATCCAATGCAGCAGCTTTTGAATCAACTTTAAAGCCTGCTTTGAATTATGAATATTTTTCTCCTTTAAATCTCTCAAAGCTAGCTTATATAGTCTCATTATCTAAACCCAGGGTGTCAAACTCTTTCACACAAGGAGCCAAAGCTCAAAGCATAGTCTAGGTCACAGGCCATAGAGGAAGATTATGCATTTGTTGAACAGACTAAAACCAACCATGTTTTGAATATATTGAAGCAGACAGAATACTATATTTTACCCAGTAAAATAAATAAACATAAATATTTTGTTCTAAAAATAAAAATAACTAGTGCAAACTGAAAAATATAAATAAAATTTGGAATTGTTAAATGCTTAAATCACAGCCAAAGTATTACTTGTTGATGTAAACATCCACAGATGTCTGATTGGTGTGCCATCATCGAAGCGGAAATTAGGGTTCTCACAGGTAGCCTATTGTTCGGCATGGCAGCTATTGCGCTGTATTATGTAGTGTTACTGGCGGCTCATACTGCCGGGCCATTAAGAATTTGACAACTGAAATGATCTTGCAGGCAATACAGGGTGAACAAGGTGGTCAGGGAATTAGGCAATCCCTTCCGAGGGTTAGGGTTAGGGCCTTTATCATTACCTCTTTCATCAACAGTGTACCTCATTCATTCCTTTATCTTCAACCGCTTAGCCGTTTCTGGGTCGCAGGGTGCTGGAGCCAATCCCAGCTCACACTGGGCGAGGGCTGGGTACACCCTGGACAGGTCGCCAGTCCATTGCAGGGCCAACACACAGAGACAGACAGAGACAAACAACCACTCACACTCACACCCAGACCTACGAACAATTTAGTCACCCATTAACCCAAAAATGCCTGTCTTTGGACGGTGGGAGGAAACCGGAGTACCCGGAGGAAACCAACGTAGGCACGAGGAGAATATGCAAACTCTGTACAGAAAGGCCCCAGGCCGTGAACCAAACCCGCAACCTTCTTATTGTGGGGCAACACCGCTAACCACTATGCCACCACACTGCCCCTCAACAGGGTTCCTGAAATACACAAATGCAATGTGATTAAAAAGTTTGATAACCACTGAGTACATACAACAAATCTGATTAAGATATCTCAATTGCCTTTGTAATAATTTTTTTTAAATTGTAAAGAGACTTTATGGACACCCTGTATAATTGTATCCCTGGCCACTGTATCATATGTGGCCTGCGGACCATAACTTTGGCATTTGATCTACTGAACATGTTTCTCCACTATTAACACATAGAGTACACAGGTCATAAAGACCTGGATGACCTGCAACATTTTACTTCTGAACTCAGACACCCTAACCCTAAGTGAAGTTATGGCACCTTAGAGAAGCATTAACTAATTGTCTAACCACTCTGGATGGCATTACTTTGGCCTCAGTTCCACTGTTATGAATCCTGGACTCAGTTTTGATCAGGACATGTCCTTTGTCCCTCATGTAAAACAAATCTCCAGGACAGCCTTCTTTCACCTCCACAATATTGCTAAGATCATATACATCCTGTCACAGGATGATGCAGAAAAACTAGTGCATGCATTTATTACCACTAGACTGGACTACTGTAATTCACTGCTATGTGGATGTCCAAACCATTCTCTGAAAGGCCTTCAGTTGATCCAGAACACTGCTGCACGAATACTAACAGGAACTACAAAAGGAGATCACATCTCTCCTGTGCTAGCTTCTCTTCATGGGCTCCCAGTAAAATTCAGAATAGAATTCAAAATCCTTCTCCTAACATACAAAGCTCTCAATGACCAAGCTCCATTATATCTAACAGAGCTCTTAGTTCCTTATTGTCATGGTAGTTAATTTTGCTCTTTGGTTGTAGGTTTACTTGTGGTTCCTAGAGTAAATCAGGAAGCACATCTTACAGCTATCAGTTTCCTCTTCCATGGAACCAACTCTTAATATCAGTCCATGGGTGAGACTCTCTGACAGCTTTCAAGATCAGGCTTAATACCTTCCTTTGTGACAAAGCCTACAGTTAAAAATTTAAGGTTTAATTACTGATTTTTTAGTCATGCTGCTATGGGACTAGACTGCTGGGGGATGCACTGAGTACCTCTCTCTCTCTCTCTCTCCCTCCCTCTGTCTCTGTCTCTGTGGGAAGTTTTCTTTGCCACTGTCACTCTATGTGTAAAGTGCCTTGATGTTACTTTGTTATTATTTGGCGCTATATAAATAAATTTGATTTGATTTGATTTAAAGTGTATATATGTGCGTATACTGGCTCAGGTCAGCGGTCACCATCCAGAGGTCAAAGTATCATGTTCGGACAGCCTGGATCAAGTGTGTGTCCAGAAATGATAATTTCTGCTATAACAAACTTCTTTATCCTCAAGGGATGATATGTAACATGTCCAATTAGAATTTGTTTAAGGGTGTTGAGTCCTTAATAATGCTGATGGTCAGTGTTATCATTAGCATGATCCCAGCACAAAAAAGACTTTGCTGAAAGCTGAAAGATAACAGTTCCCACTTCCCTCACAGAGAAATAACCAATAAGCCCATCCAAACAAATACAAACCACCCCATCTGCGCATTTTGTTCCATCAGCAACTTCTATCTTTTTTGTGCTTTACTCTTAATTTTATTTTCCTGAAGTCCCAAGCTCTGCAGAAATGAGTTTAAAAAAATTAAGCAGATTATGTTTCCTGCTCAATGTTCTTCAGAAGTCTTAATTCAAATTAACTGACTGTGCATTGAGACTTGAAACAAAACATGAAAAAGGTGTGTATAAAGAAGCAATGTGTCAGTCAAAACATTTTGATACTCATTGCACATTGCTCAACACCCCAGCTTGCCTATTAGTAAAACTCTTAGCATAAAACACCTCCTCAGCCTTCTCCTACATGAGCATCAGGAATGGGAAGGCCTGTTCAGTCACAATGTCTGACTTGACACATCTGACATATCTGACACAACTGACCTCATTGTCAAATTCAGAGGGTGAGTTCAATGGTTAGTACTAGAGCTGGGTGGTATGACCAAAATTCTATATCACAGTATTTTTCAGAATTACTCCGGTTTCACGGTATTTGACAGTTGTTTTTTTTTGTTTGGTTTTTTTCATGCATTATTCAGTGTTGACCACATTTTCCACTGATTGAGGGAAGATTAACTGCATACTGGCTAAGAATAGCCTATTCCAATCCATGGTCATGACTATTGTGCATTGTGCACAAGTATTAATAGCCTACAGGTTTGCATGGCCCCACAAAGTGCTGTCCATTCGTCTGTCCTTTAGCTTTGTCGGTTTTAGCTGATGGTGTGGAAGGTGCAGATTTTAGTTTCATAGCTACATATATGATATTTGCAGCAAAAAAAGACGCGTGAAAATCAGTTAAGTATTCAGCAAGTTATGATTGAGTAAATGCGCTAGCAGTTCATTGCGCCTGCCAAACAGATTACAGAGTGTAGCGGGTGACCGGTCCAAGATGGCAGCCCCACGGCTCGTCAGCGCAAATAGGCAGTAGCAGTCGATGCAGCGTCTACTCTTTATATCTATGTCCACCATGCTCAGCAACTCCACTATTATTTCTGCTCTGTTCAATGCATGTTTAGCGAAGCAGCAATGAAAAGGGTCCCCTGTGAAACAATTTACCAATGCGCTGTGTTCCGGACATGTTTAGGTTATTTAAACCGGTGTTGCCGGTATATGAAAAATTCATTTCATAACAAATATAGTACGAACCAGTATACCACCCAGCACTAGTTAGTACAGCAGTGGAAACTTAATTACGAAGCAATTTTTTGTGAATTTAAATTTTAGTCTGACTTACAAGACTAACGTGGACTTATAATCAATGCAAATCCTTTCACGTACACTTGTAAAAGTTTGATTTGAAAACTGGATATATGTACATATATGAATATACATGCATATGGATATATGTCAAAGAACTAATCAGGGAAATCATCTCTCAGGTTTCCAGTCACAGTAACCTGGTGAGAGATCAGCGTAATGGAGAAAATCAACTGAAAACCATTAACACAAGTGCTATAAGTGTAGCAGCTTTGGTTGTATTATGTGCAACAGAATAAAGCAATAATAAGGACTACTTTACGGCAATATTTAAATTTTTTAGTAACAAATCTTTTGCATCAAGATGAGTATGTAAAGCATTTAATTACAAAAAAAAACAGACACATGAATCTGTTACTTTATTTTCAAAGTCTTTCCCAATTGAATTTTTAGTAAATTTACTGTCATATAGTTAATGGCTTCCAAACCATGCAATGAGACTTTATATGCATAACTTAATGTTATAGATCTAACACAATCATAAGACAATGAGCGCATACAAGTGGACTACATTTAGATACATGAAGAGAGAGAAGCTCAAAAACTGAAAAGGATAACACAGAAGGACCAATGTTCCACAATTTTATTTATGAATTTCATTTGAGTTGTTCATAACAAATCAATTGGCAGCCTTTCTCGACAGAGAGGGGAGTGTATGGGTATGGTATGTCATGTATAGTAATATAAATACTAATAAAGACTTGATCTTAGCAGAGTGTACACATTTGTTATAAATGCACACATATACAAGGCACTGTAGAAACAAGTCAACATGGAAGATGATACAATTGCGATAAAAAGAAAATATTAATCCAAGCAAAAAGGTGAATCTCACTGTCTGTCTCATCCAGATTGTTGGATAGTCTGCATTTTTTCTCACAGAAATGACATTGTCAGATTCGTGAATCTGTAAGAGATTCAAGAACCAATATACAGTATGTGATGGAGGATGTTGGTCAAACAGTTTACATTTAGGTATCACTTGTATCTGTAGGGGATTTTGGCTTGTTCTATTTAGCTGTTGTTGCTGTATGAAGCTTTACGATGGTGGGACTTCAACAAATTGATTTTCTAATACTTTGTTAAACTTTAATTACTTATCAGCTGTTGATCCAGAATGACTTAAACTGGACAATAATGCTGGTCAGCATTATTGTTCAGTATATGAAATTTTATGTATATTATGTTTTATATTATACATGCTAAGATGACTATTTGGTTAGTTAAACCACAAGTAGGGAGTTGAGATATACATTTTTTTCACCTCTGAGCTATAAGTTATGCTAAAACTGTTTAGTAATCTTAGCCACCTCTCAAATTCAACATGGAAAAACACAGCTGATAATACACACAAATGGTGTGGTTTATTTTCTTCTATTTATATATATATGTTTGGCATGCAGTGCAGCTGTTGTTTAGCCACTTCATAAGCGGTAACTATCATCAGGTGGTAATGGCTCAATCTGACGTTCTTTGCGAGTGTAACAGATTACACCTGTTTCAGTTTATAATCCCCTTTTAAATTTGGTAAACTGCAGTCTCATAGGACCTGATCGTATTCATTCCTCAACTGAGCAAGAGTAACTGAGCAACTCAGCACAAGTATTGCCCTTACAACAATGCCGTAGCTCAGCACTTTCACATCATGATCTGATTCTGGAACAGCCACTACCTCAGTCACCCCTTAGACATTATGCACTAATGGCATCAACCCTGTAAATGTCATGTTGATTCGGACCAAATGCTGTGAGCCCACTGGTGTGTGTTTGTCTCAGTTTGTATGGGAACATTGTCAAATTTAAAGCATTGAAAGGGCACTGAAGCGAAGGAAAGTCTTTACAGTATGTCAAAAGTCAACATACAAACCCAAACACACACACACACACACACACACACACTTCCCCACATTGGTTACACACACTCTAATATAGCAAATATACACACACACGTGTGTCGACATAAGATGTGTCTATGTAAGTGGGCATCAAGGGCCATTATTTAGAATTACTAACTATAACTGGGACCAACAATTACGCTAAAAACCTACATACATGTAAGTAATGGCTTTCACACACACAACTGAAGCTTTGAACATACAATTGAAAAACTCTCTTAAAAAACTAATGAAACATTTTATTTACACAAGTGAAACACTGTCAAACAAATGCCTGAAAACATTTGCTAAGATATTCAACTGAAGAACTCACACATACAAGTGAAAACATACATACTACTAAAATCTTGGTTGAAATGCTTCTATATTATTTTTGTGATCAAGGAAGAGGTGAAACTAAAAAGTTTTTAATGTGATGATGTTAATGTGGTTTATGCCTATCCTTTTAGCAACATATTTTGATCTACTGTTAGTCACTGTTAGTTCCAGTGGCATGTATAGCTACCCAACAAGAGATACTGCTTGACGGTTATCAGACGCCATCTCATTGTTGTTGTTAAAGATGGATAAATATAACCTTTATAGTATTTTTAAAGTTATAGTATATTATAGGATTTTTTTTTTTTTATTCTGATGCTTCAGGCTCTGATAAAGAGGCCGAAAAAAAGGGATGGTAATTAAAATTTTGCTAAAATGACATACATAGTGGTGTATGAGGTTTTCACTATCTGTGAATGAGTTTGGTTTTAGATATGAATGTAATTATAAATTATGTCCCTGATTGCCCCTTATGTGCATGCAAGGCAGGTGAGACACCTTGTAGTTATGTGAAGAAGGATTAAATCAAATCAAATCAAATCAAATCAGATTTATTTGTATAGCGCCAAATCATAACAAAGTTACATCAAGGCACTTTACATATAGAGCAGGTCTAGACCAAACTCTTTATAAAATTATTATTGATTATTATTATATTGATTGATTATTGATCACTCATTTAGCCCTAACCCTTAATAGCTGTTTTAAAAGTTTTCCTATCTCACGTAACACACAGTTTATATAAAAAATACAGATAATCTCATGAAGGCTGATCTGAAAAATGGAGAAACAAGAGGGGAGAGTGTGGAACCGTGGCTCCAAAGCATACTAGTTAATGACCAATATATATTCACCAGCCTACTAATTCTGACAGATTAATTATTGGTGAGACATGAATTTGCATATACTTTTGCATTTGTTTTGTTGAATTGGGAAGAAAGACAAAACCTTCAACCACACACGCAATCTAAAGGTTGTCAAGTGAACATGTTTGTTTGTTATAAGATCAACAAAAATCACTGTTTTATCAATGAAATAACATGCAAGAACTACCGTTCCAACTGATATCTGCTTAAGGAATGAAAATGTGATTATTAGATTTTTTATTATAATTTTATTTGTTTATTTGTGGGTTTTTTTTAGTTTTTTTTTTTTATTTGCATATCATAGAGCATCCCAAAAACCCGGACTGTCTTTGGCCGCAATTTCGTTTCGTTTTGCAGCAGCAAACAACTGGAAAACCCTTCAAAAATCTTTAAAACTCACATCTTTCATTTCACTCACCACCTTCAAACAGAAGCTCCAACAGGTCATTACTGACTGTTGCTCCTGTTGAGGCTCCTGACTACCTCTTGCTCACCGAGCCTTATGCACGCATGCATGTTCACACACTCATATGCAGGCACGCACGCACACACGAACGCACACACACACACACACACACACCAACAAATGGCACTTGTGTCTATATCCCTGTATATCTGCTGTCCTCACTGTTTTATCTGCTGTCTTTGCTATTCACATTTTTTATTGTTTTGTTCCTGTCCTGTGCACTGTGTTACTTCATTTTTATCTGGCTCTTGCATCCTGCTTGCATGCCTATATGTTTTGTTTTATGTTGTATTTATTTTTCTGACCGGCCCCTCTTGGCTAGGTCATCATTGTAAATGAGAACTGGTTTTCAATTGATTTACCTAGTGAAATAAAGGTCGAAGATACAGCTCTGAAACCATGGAAAATTACTGATCAGGAAAAAGGTCTAACTTACAATAAATTGCAATGCTTGCTCAGGGCCAGAGATCACATTGTTTGATGCATCGATGCACGTTACTGCCTTGAAAAGCAGTGCCACCTTCCTTCAGCGGGTCATTTGGGGCAAGATCAGGGGCTTTACAATTTGCCCCTCAGTGACAAATAAAGGGTTTTTGAATATGAAATAAAAATTCTCAATTATATACAACCTAGGGGGGAGACAACATCAGGCAGTAATGACTGAAACGCATGCATATGTGCTTGTACACATCAGACATGGCTGTTTTAGTTCAGTGGTTTCAACTCAGCCTTATTAACTGGAACTGCTTACTGCATATGATGCTATTGCCATTGTATGATTATGGTATGCAACACATTGAATTGACATTAATAGGAGAGCTTTATTAAGGCTCTGTTTGTTGAGGCAAGCTAGATGAAAAAAGCTATGGATGAGGCCACACACACACACACAGATGCTGATACACACAGGATCTCATACACAGAGGGCTGAAAGGCTGACGACATATCATGACTCTTGAATAAGCTTCCCACCCCCAGAGGTATTTATAACCCTCGTTTGTTATCTATAATAAGATGTCCCTCTTTCTTTCTGGCTCCTTCTTCAGACTCCTTGGTCATTCTGCAGGAAAATCCTGATTTGTGTGCTGATGACTTAATAGGGAGTGATCAAGAGACAAAGGCAGAGGGCGAGGACAGAGGTGGAGCAGGACATAAAAGATAAAGAACAGCAGAGGATGACAGATGAATTTCTGACTTTTTCTGAAGCAAGGGATTTAACAGTTAACTGATTTGATGCTCTCTGATGTTTTTCCCTTGAGAAGTGTGTGTTTGTGTGTGTGGTGTTGGTACTAAGATAAGGCCAGCAGTCATGTCTGGTCTGTGTCAATGACACCTGAATCCCTAGCTAGTATAATACAACCTAAAAAGGGAACTGAGCCTGCTATGCTGGACACCAACTTATCAATCTGTCTGTGGACAAAAAAGGGCTGCAGAGGGTGAGATGTAGTTATCACAAAACAACAAGCAAAAGGTGGAGTAGAAATGTCTAAAAAAGGAAAGATAGACAGGAGACTGTGAAACTTTTTTCACTACACTAGCTCATTGTGAAAAAGAAAAAACAAGGCGCTGCACAAATTAAAAGAGGATTGAATATGCATGGAAAAAAGGAATTATAAACTACCTAACTAGGTGATGGGATAGAGAGAATCAGGAGAACACAGGTAAGGGAGAAGTAAAGGTTTAAGCAATGAGATAAGACTGATGTGTTAACATGTATTACATGGGACAGATGCAGTGGTAAGACAGTAAAGATAAATTGATTCTGGTAGGCAATGAGATTTTGCTGGATATGAGTAAGTGCATAGTAAGCCCACCCCCACTGTCTACTTTCACTGTATCCCAACCCCCCTTCTGTTGCCATTCTATGCAGCCAAGTCTTCCACAATTCTCTAATGAGAAAAAGCTGGTAGGAAAATCCTGGACTTGGTCCTACATAATTTTACTGCCATCTCACGGAACAGCCCAAGGAGAGAAGGGCATAGGAGGGAAAAAATTTAAAAGTTTATTTCCTATGCATACACTATGTATTTGTATTTATTGTGGAGTGTATCTGATAATTACAAATAGTAACTTTTGTTGTTTCTAGAGCTGAAGTTGAGCTCTACAGTCAAAATGTTATCAAAAAGTGTTCATTAAGACTAGGTGCTAGCATTAATTGTGACTTTCTTTTCAAAATAAAAATGTATTTATGGTTTTTATTTGTATTATTATAATCATATTTAGGGCTGTAGCTATCGAATATTTTAGTAATCGAGTATTCAACTGAAAATTCCATCGATTACTTGTGTAATCGGATAAAATATATTTTTGTTTAGTTAAAGAGCAATTATTAATATACATGGGAAAATAACACATTTCACTTAATAATGAACAATTGGTTTCCTTTTTTAGATTTAACATTTATCTTCGTTTTCGTTGTCATCACGTCCTTCCCCCATCTTCCCGTTGCTAAAATCAAACACGTCTGCCCCCTCCTTCTTCTTCCTTTGCATGTGTGACATCAGCACGTTGTGCCACATATAGACAGAGCGCAACGTGTCATACTCCAAAAGCCACGCCCACAGAGGGGAAAACAATCAAGAGCTCTCCATTGACTTTGTATTGTGTGAAGGTGTCTCTTGTCACTCTCCGTGTGCCAGCAAACACAAACAAATGCCCAATAGCTGCTGTGTGGTAGGGTGTACTACTAACAGGGTAAAGAACCCTGATTTCAGTTTTTATAAGCTGCCGAACAGAAAAAAAATTAGCCTTTAAGACAACAGAAGTGGATACAGGCAGTAAGACAAGAGGCGCCATCGTCGGCTACACATCAGCCTTCAGTCAGAGTTGGCTGGTTTATGGTTCATCATTTAACCTAATAGTGATAAAAACCAAGCCTTGCATAAGTTAGGCTACATCTACACTACTAAATTATTTTAAAATAGCTTTTTATAACCCAAACATAGTTGGTGGATGTACGTTAGTTGTTGGTTAGCTTCAGCTTCTACAGTTAGCCTTGCCAATTCAGCAACCTTAACTTAGAGTTTAAAAGAATGAATGCGCATAGCTGTATTATCTTTTTATTAGCTTTATAAAATTCAACATTACACCCCTTATGTTACAAAATATTCTAATAAAAGCTTGGCATGAGAAGAGTATCCAGGGAGGGCTAATTGCTTGTTATTTATCCTATTACACAACAATGAGAAATTACAGATTTTTGGATGCCGTTAACTCTTTTTGTAAGAGAATGGATCCAAGTTGCGTACCACCATAAACCTGCCGACTCTGACTGCCCGGTCGTCAAGGCTGATGTGTAGCCGATGACGGCACCTCTCGTCTTACTGCCTGTATCAACTTCTCTCGTCTTAAAGGCAAATTTTTTCTGTTCGGCAGCTTATAAAAACTTATATCAGGGTTCTTTACCCTGTTAGGAATGCATCCTACCACACAGCAGCTTTTGGGTATTTGTTAGTTTTTGCTGACACACGGAGAGTGACAAGAGACACCTTCACACAACACAAAGTCAATGGAGAACTATTGATCGTTTTCCCCTCCGGCGTGGGTGGGGCTTAAATGTGCTCTGTCTCTATTTAAAGTAGTCCGGGCAAAATACCATGCTCTGTAAAAATTAAACAATTACTCGAGGCAGAGGAAATTTCTCGATCATTTTTTGTAATCGAGGTACTCGAATTACTTGAGGAATCATTTCAGCCCTAATCATATTAGTGGTTTCTGTTGTAAATTGTAGCCTAACAACTTCACTTCCTATAAAAAAAACTGATGCAATTGTTCTGGCAGACTGAAACGTCTCATTTGAATTGTATCTTTGAGTAGGCTGAACAAGGTAACACAAAATGTTGACTTGCTGCTCTCCGTGTTACATCTGTCCCTGTGGCTGTCCATCCGGACACACCCCCAATTAACTTGTGCCACTCTTTGAGTGTTTGTGTGTTTGTGTGTGGAGCAGGGAGCAGGACTGATTGCCTGAATGGAGACTGGTGTACAGGAGCAGAGCAGAGCCATCACCAGCTACAACTCGTGCCATAATCATGACCACTACAAAAGCCCAGTGCTGCCACTTCCACGCTGCCAGATTGTAGCCTCTGCTCATTCCCCTGCTCTGCCCCCTGTCCTAGTCTCCCGGTGATCCTCCTGCTCTGGACTCCAGCTCAAACCTGCTCCCGGTCTTCCCCTCGGTCCCTGCGTTCCCCCCCGAGCCAAGGAGCCCCCAGCCATTTCCTCCCTGCTCTGCTCAGCTCTGCTCCGCTCTGGACCTCCAGTCAACCCGCTCACCACCCTGCCCACGGTCCCTGCCTCGGTCCTCATGTTTTCCCCAGCCAAGGAGCCCCAGCCATATCCTCCCTGCTCTGCTGTAGAAATAAAACCTTTCTTAGTGCCCTGTGTCTGCGCCTGAGTCTTTCCGTGAGCCCGTAACACTCCAACCAATCAGCTAGCCTCCTTACCAAACATCCAACCTCAACAATCAACGTGACTAATTATCAAACTAAACCGCCAGTCTTAAGTAACTGCAGGTGACAATGAAAGAATTGTTTTGGGGGTTTTATTTACACAGATTCATCTTAACAGGTTTTGTTCTGAAACAGGATTAAATGACTGTCGAATTTCATCTGCACTAACTCTTCTCTGTCTGTCAGTTCCTCAATTCTCTGTTTGGACACAAATGGACACACATCCTTACCCCCTTATCACCACCAACACCACACACACACACACACTTCTTTTACACACCACAGATGAGTTCTTGAGTACGTCACATCTGTGAAAGTCTACACTCGACCCCCTCCCCTCTTGTAGCTTTACTACCCCCTGTCATCAGACTCCACTTTTGCTTTTTTTCCCCTTCACTCTCCTTCTGTTTTGTCTTTTGAGGAACTTGCCTGTGGCTTTTACAGGATTCGCATTGATTTGTTAACTAGGCCACCAGAGTCAAGGGGGCGGAAGAGCACAACACATCCGACAAAAAAGATGAAGCAATGCAACAATGCCTTTACTCAGTTTTACTCAGTTCTATCATGTGGACTTAACCATGGTGCCAATAAGGTCATCAATTTTGCAAATCAGTCAAAATGTGAAGATAAAATACTTTCTGAAACATGCACACAGCCAGACAAATCACATGAACATAAACATAAATGCTATAAGAGAGTGTTCTTCCTGCTGCTGTCTGGCAGACTACAGTGGCATTTGTGGTTTGCCCCTGAATTGCTGTGACTATACTCTCAACAAGTTGTATCACGTAAGTCAGTCCTACCCTGACAACACACACACTCACTCAGAGGCAGCTTCCAGGCTTGGCCCCAAACATAGTCAGCGAATATACATGCACTTATGTAACCAGATGACAACATTAGAAACTTAAACTCAGAAATTAAATGAAAGGGAGATTAGATATGGGTCTACAATTAGCCAAAAAATCTGGATCAAGATTAGGTTTTTTGAGCAGAGGTTTAATAACGGCAATCTTGAAAGTCTGTGGTACATAACCTGAAGATAAAGTCACATTGACCAGTTCCAGAATGTACATGTTAAAAAAACTTAAGAGAGTCAGGTAGGTATCAGGTCTAAAAGGCAAGTTGATGGTTTAGATGATGAAAACAAAGAAACTAATTAGAAGTGATTTAAAGGTGAAAAACTTTCCAAATACAAAGCAGACATTACAGTTGATTCAAAAGTTGCTGCATTTGATTGTAGTTTATTGCCAATTGTAGGTAAGAGATTCTGAATTTTAGTTCTTCAGTATTTTTTCAGTATTATTTGTGAAAAAACCAAAAAAAACCAAACAAAAAAAAACAACAAAAAACGATAAACTCCTTGCTGCTAAGAGCTAAAGGATTCAATGATTCAACTGAGCTATGACTCTCAGCCTGGCTACAGTACTAGTGAGAAACCAGGGATTGTTCATGTTTTCTTCAATCAATGTCGAATAGTAAGAACTTCTGGCTTAGCAAAGAGCTTTTTTTTAATGTTTTTAAGCTTTCTTTCTCAGGCTAGGTAGAATTTATCTACACTACTGGACTGCCATTTCCTTTCCAATTTCTGTGACGTCTGCTTTAAGTCTTGAACTTGAGAGCTATACCATGATGCCAGCCTCGTCTATTTCATTACTTTCTTTTTCAGGGGTCCAACAGCATCAAGATTTGAACACATTGAACCTATAGTGCTATTCGCAGGGTTATCAACCTGTGTAGGGGAGACGTCTATTGAATTTAGACATGGCATTGTAGCAAATTATAACTTTATATTCTCTTTAAATTTAGCCACAGCATTTTCAGATAAACATCTGCTATAGCTGAATTTATTCCCAGATGCTCTGCAGTCATTTATTGTAAACTGTAAAATGCTATTGAGTATAAGTCAGAGAGAAGAGGTTTTTGAGGAAATATTATTAACTGGTCAATTTCAATGCCATATGTTAAAACAAGATCTATGGTATGTTTGAAATTGTCAGTAGGGTCATTAACATTGTGCAAAAAGCTAATTGAGTCCAATAATGACTTAAAAGGAAAACTAAGGCTGACACTGGCAACATTTACATTTTTTATTTTATTTATTTTATTTAGCCATTCTTTAACCAGGAAGGTCCCAATGAGATCACAGATCTCGTCTTCCAGGAAGTCTTGGGCAAGAAGCAGCAACACATCCCACAGACAAGAGACAGATTACATTTAAGGACACAGTAACAATAAAAAACATAGACCATAAAAGAAGCCTTATTCTCTTACTGTTCGGTGAATGAGATGCTGCAAATGACCCCACTTGGAACTGATCCAGTGTTACAGACGAGGACTTTATAGCCTCCTGTTTGTGGGGTGTGTCCGCTACCAACTATACCACTGGCAACACATGGCAATCTTGATACCTCTTTGCTAATCTACTATGCTAATCTGTCATTGGTAAAAAAAAAGTAAAGATTTTTCAAATTGGCTGGAGGTGTGAAAAGGCAAGGTAGAAATTACAAAAAGTGTACGCTTTCGCATTTCCTCAGCCATATTTTCTTTTTTTTAGCTTGTTGTTGCAATGTACAGTAGTGATGGATGTTGAGCTATTGGACTGGAAGTGGTGGGAGCAGCCAAACTCTTGTTGAGTATTAGAAAGTATGTAGTGAGATAAGTAGTCTATAAAGCCACTTTGTATATTGGTTTAACTCCTTTCATCCAAAATTTCACCAACACTGAGCCAAATTAAAAATTTGAGTTTTTTACTTAATCTGTGCCTTGTTTTTGGAAGGAAATTCAATCCCTTTCAAGAATCTTTGCTTGCATTTGGTGGCTGTCTTCCAGATTATATCCAATAGATTGAACATGAAAATAACAGACAAACATGCTCCAAACAGGCCTCAAGACACCCACTGTGTAACACAACCAAAACAATATTTTATAAACCTTTGATTGTATGAGATGAGCCTATAAGCAATTAATTGCAGAACTTTACAATTAGTCTGCTGAAACATTTTTGAAAAAAATAAACAAAAAACATTTTTTACTGAAAAACAAAAGTAATGAATGTCCAGTTTTTTCCCAGAAAAAAATACAAAACACCAAATGTGTCGTAAAGAAAATGTAGGCTAAAAGCTTTAAAGAGTTGAGTATAGGTTAAAACTATGGCACTTCAGCAGTCAGCAAAGGAGTAAAAACAAGTACAAGTCTGTAGTCAGTATGAGGCCTTACCTAATGAGGACTTTTAAACTGCAAACAGGCTAAGCACAAAGGATATTCTTTGATCTTATTGCACAAACACTTTTCTGCAGTCTGAGTTCAGTCTTGTTCCTTTGCACTGCCTCGCCCTCACTCTCCTCCTGCCATCTATTTCTAATGGTCAGTGCTGTTATTCATCAATAATCGGCACTTTCTGTGTGGAGGTGGCTGATTCGCTGAATTTCGCACACATACTGTATAGTGTGTCGGGAGTTTTTCTTCACCAGTAAAGTGATCTATCACTGTTTTGAATCATCGTTTGAATTGGGTTCAACAAATTATGGTAAAAGAGCCTTCACTTAGCCACAGAGCCTGTGATTATGCGTTGAGAATCTACAAAAGAGATGTCATTCAGGATCAAAGCAAACACAGTAAGGCTATATAATGTGTTCAACAAAATATCATTGCAATTATTTTGGTAAATACTGCAAGTCATATACAGTCATATTATGACTGTAAAAAAGACTCTGGTTCTATAATTAAGCCTTACATACACACTAACATGAATACCAGCTGCAGTCAGAGCTGGATGTTTTTGACTGTTGCAGTGTTATCATTATGCATGATATCATTTCCCACTTAGTTTCCATTTTATGCAGAAGGAGGCTCTTTTTCTCTTGCTATCCGGTTATTCCACAAAAATAACTGTGAGTTCAGTTAAAGGCTCCACAAGATACATATTTGTTGGACCCATTTACGTCATGACATTCTTTCATTCATTCATCGTCTACCACTTATCCATCACAGGGTCACGGGGGGTGCTGGAGCCAATCCCAGCTCACACCCTGGACAGGTCGTCAGCAGGGTCAACATACAGAAACAGACAAAGACAAATAACAACTCAAAATCACACTCATACCCACGGGCAATTTAGAGTCAGCTGTCAACCTAAACATGCAAATTTTTGAACGGCGGGAGGAAACCGAAGTACCCGGAGGAAACCCACGCAACAGCGCTAACCACTATGCCGCCGTGCTGCCCCCAGAATATCCACATCCTGTCATTTGGATCTCCTTCAATCTGCCCACACCAGTTTGCCTACAGAGCTAACAGATCTACAGAGGACACCTTAGTCACTGCTCTGCATGCTGTCCTGTCCCACTTGGAGCAGCAGGGGAGCTAAACACGGACGCTCTTCATAGACTGCAGCTGTGCTCTTAACACCATCCTACCTCACAGACTGGTAAATAAACTACTGGACATAGGACTTCCATACTCCATTTGCCTTTGGACGAAGGATTTCCTGTCCCTACACACCCAAAATGTTAGAGTGGGCTCCCACTTCTCTACAGCCATCAGTCTCAGCACAGGCTCACCACAGGGCTGTGTACTGAGCCCCCTGCTCTACACCCTCTACACACATGACTGCACCCCTGCACACCACAGCAACGCCACAATTAAATTCACTGACGACACCGCAGTGATAGGACTCATCTCTAGGGGGGGAATGAGTCTGGCTACAGGGATGAGGTGGAGTGACTGACATTGTGGTATCACTGTGAAAACCTGTTCCTCAACACAACAAAGAAGCTTATTGTGGATTTCAGGAAGAGAAAGGACAATATCCAGCCATTCACCATTGATGGGGACTGTGTGGAAAGGGTCTCAGACTTCCGCCTCCTAGGAATCAACATCAGCATGGACCTGACCTGGGCTGTTCACACTGCTGGGCTACCACAAAAGGCCCAATAAAGATTCTACCTCCTGAGGGTTCTCAGGAAGAACTATATCCCTGAGAGACTACTGGCTTCCTTCTTCCGAGGCACGCTTGAGAACATTCTGACCTACTGTGTCCGTGCATGGTTCTCCAGCTGCACAGCAGCACAGAGAAAAGATCTCCAGATAATAGTAAAGGCTGCCCAGAGGGTGGTTGCCTTCTCCCCTCAGTTGAGGAACTGCACAGTTCCTGCTGCCTCAGGAAAAAAAAAGGATATTAGAGTTCAAAACAAAGATTAAATGCCATGATGTCTTCAGGGTCCCTACTATAGTAGTATTACAACTTTCAGTTGTTCTGAGAACAAGTTGGGAACCAGTACAAATCTTGTGTTAGCCAGTAAAAGAAGGAATCAAATTGTTTTAATTCATGGTGTGAATCAATACAATCTGTTAACTGTACCATGTAAAACTCAGAATGCCACATAGGCCTCTGTTATCTCTAAAAAGCTAGCTTTACTTAATATTAGATCTCTCTCCAACAAATCACTACTAGTTAATGACTTAATAATTTCCCACAATTTAAATTGTCTATTTCTGACAGAGATATGGTTAACAAAAGCCACAAGTGCCACTGTTCTTAACGAAGCAGCACCCCCAAATTTTTGTTTTATGAACAAGTGTAGAAATGGCAGGAATGGGGAGGAGAAGCGGCCTTATTTAAAGATAAAATCCACTTTAAAGAGATTTCACTTGGTAATTTTAGTTCTCTTGAATATATTAGTTTTATTTTAAAGGGTGTTCCCAAAATTCTATTTTTAATAATTTACAGACTTCCAAGATACTGTGCTAATTTTATTGATGAATTTGGTGATTTATAGTCAGTTATTTCCACTGATTTTAACCCTTTTACACTGTGTGTACCACTGCCTGCACATTCACACAATCACACTTCGAATTGCCGCAAGTTCGCGAATGTTTGCTCTATCAGATTTTGCTCTATCCAGCAGTTTCTGAAAGCAGAGAAGTTGCGCTTCAGAGCCAATATAGGCTCATTATAGTAACCGTTAGTAGACTTTTTCGACATACTGTAAGATATTGAAGATTCTAAATGTTCTGGGAAAATGGGCAAAAGCACTTACTCACAGGACATTTTCTGGTCCTTTTATGGTTAAAATCAGCAAAAGTCCAGGTGGACAATAGGAACCTTCAGTGTTAAAAGAGTTAACTACTTGTCTTAGCTGGAGATTTTAACATCCACATAAGATTAATGGTAAGGCCAAAGAACTTGCTTTTGATTTAGACACTTATGGTCTGGTCCAACATGTTCAATATCCTACACATATTCGAGGCCACATTCTGGACCTGGTTATTTCTAAAGATGTCGACATTTCCTCTGTTGTGGTTACTGATCTGGCCTTCTCTGACCATTTCTGTGTTTTGTTTGATTTACTGATCACTTAGTATGTTAAAAAAAATTCTTGTCTGATAAGAAAAGGTACATTAAAGAGAGAACAAGTGCTCAGTTTGCCGAGGCTATACAGCAGCTAACAACAATGAGTGCAGAGTCAGTTGACGGACTCTTGAACCATTTCAAACTGAAAAACCACTATGGTAACATACCTGGAAAGAGAATGCAGGAAAGTTCAAGTGGAGGAAAACTTAACTTGAAATTACTAGGAGCTGAACAAACAGAGCCTGCGTAACTATAACAATGAGCTCTGCAAGGACAGAAAGCTACATTTATCTGACATGATTAACAAGAAAGTCAACAATTCCTGCACTCTGTTTTCTATGGTTGATAAACCTACAAATCCTCCAAAACAGATAAGCACAGAACTCCTCTCCACTGAGAAATGCAATGAATTTGCCAACTTTTTTAGTGAAAAAAATCAAAGCATTGAGACTAAACATGAGTGCCACATAGTGAAACAAAGAAACTAATCTGTATCCAAAACCTGAGAATAACTCAACTGTGATGGCACAATTTGATATGATTGATTCAAAAAGCCTAAAAGAAACCATTCAGCATTTGAAACCAACAACATGTACTCTGGACATAATTCCATTTCACGTTTTAAAAACTATTTTTAGCTCAGTAGAAATTTACTTCCAACAAATGGTTAACAGCTCACTGGTATCAGGCATTTTTCCCAAGTCACTAAAGATAGCTGCCATGAAGCCACTTTTAAAAAAGAGGACTCTAGATGCCTCTATAATGAACAACTATAGACCTGTCTCAAACCTCTCTTTTATGTCCAAGATTATTGAGAAAGTTGTATTTAATCAGCTCAGCAACTTTTCAAACAAAAGCAGTAATCTTGATAAATTTCAAGGAAGCTTCCTCACCACAGCACTGAAACAAGCACTGGTCAAAGTGTTAAATGATATAAGGCTAAATACTGATTCTGGTCTACTATCAGTCCTGGTTTTACCAAACCTCAGTGTTGCACTGGACACTGTAGATCACATAATCCTGCTGTGATCTAAAATTGGGTTGGACTTTCTGGAGTGGTCCTTGATTGGTTCAGATCTTATTTAAAAATCATATCTATTTAAAAACACAGAGTTATTTTGTTACAATTGGCATCTATGAATGTCAACAAGTGGCTATGACTTGTGGAATCCCCCAGTGGTCAGTTCTTGGAGCCCTTCTTTTCAATCTGTATAAGCTCCCTCTGGGTCAAATGTAACAGAACTTTAATATCAATTATCACAGTTATGCAGATGACACACAACTGTATGTTTCTCTGTCACCAGACAACTGCAGCTCACTACACTCACTGTGTCACTGTCTGGAGCTCATAGACAACTGAATGAGCCAGAATTTGCTTCATTTAAATAAGGATAAAACAGATTATTATGCTTGGCAACAAAGAGAAGAGGGCCAGCATTAGTAAATAGCTTGAGTCTCAATCTCAAAAAACCACAGAGCAAGTTTGTAACCTTGGTGTGTTAATTAACTCAGATCTGAATTTCAACAGCCCATCAAAGCTGTCATCAAGATAGATTTTCCCAACTCAAAAACATCAACACAGTTAAAAGTTTTGTCACCCAAATAGACCAGGAGATGCTCATCCATGGGTTCATCTCCAGTAGACTGGATTACTGTAATGGTCTTCTGACCGGACTCCCCAAAAGGAGCATTAAACAGCTGCAGCTCATCCAGAACACTGCTGCTTGAGTTTTAACCAGAACTAAGAGATCAGAGCACATTAGACCAATTTTAAAATCTTTACACTGGCTCCCAGTCAGTCACATAATAGATTTTAAAGCCCTGCTACTTGTTTACAAAACACAGAACAGCTTGGGACCAAAATACATCTTTGATATGTTTAGAGAATATAAACCTAGCAGGATTCTTAGATCCATGGACTAAGGTCAGCGAGTCCAGAACAGAGTCCTGACTAAACATGGAGAAACAGCATGGAGAAACATCTCTTTTTTCATGCGCTTATGCATGAAACCTGCACTGTACTTCTCTTATCCAAACAGCTGCATATTCTTTTAATCATTTTAATTTAATTATTTATGATTTTATGACTTTGATTTTATGCATGTCATTGTTCTCACTTTTCTCTGTTTGTTCTCTATATGTATGTAAAGCACATTGAATTGCCTTTGTGTATGAAATGTGCTGTATAAATAAACTTGCCTTGCCTTGCCTTGCCTTTCAGGACCAATCCCACCCTGGACACACACTGCTCAAACGTCTGCCTTCAGGCAGGCGCTTTAGATCCAAGACATAAACAAACAGACTCAAAAACATTTTCTATCCATCTGCCATCACCTGTTTAAATGCTGCTACTCTAGATATCTGATCTAGTCCATATATGTTTACCTACAATGTGTAGGTTTCTCTTAATCACTTCAACTATTCTTCATCCATCCATCATATCCCAGGTTTATGGGACGTGTGCAACATGTCAGTGTGTTTTTGCATTTTTCTTAGTTTAGTTTAGATTTTTGTTGTCTTTTTCCTATCTATATTTTTCTTCGATTTTTCTACTTTCTATATTTTGTAATTGATGTTTTTGCACTGGAAATCTGCACTTTCAATTGTGTTTAACAATGTTTCATTGTCACAATAACAATAAAGATTCAGATTCTCACCACTATGCTGCCCTTGTGTTATACTTACAATACAAATCCCTGCTTTTATCAAATCAAATCAAATCAAATTTATTTATATATTGCCAAATCATAACAAGGTTACATCAAGGCACTTTACATATAGAGCAGGTCTAGACCAAACTTTATATGTATGCCTATCTTATGAAGATAGGCATACATAACCTTCACAAATAACACTTTAAATTTAATCGTGAGAGCAATTTTGATTAATAAACATAAATACACACACATACCAGCTTCACAGATGCTTATTACTTGAGGCAAATGTCTTACATGCAAAATACATGCAAGTCAGATCTCATACTCAAACAGAAATTACACACTCGTGGCTCACACAAAGTCTTACACATACAAACACACATTAAAAAGTCTAGTTAAGTAAATAAATACTTAATCAAAGATAATCTCTTTGTGAGACAATGTCAGCCTCTCAGTGAGTAAACGAGAACATACCAATTCAGTTCCTGTAGAAAGCACAAAAAATGCATTCATACATGTTTATTATGCATCTTGTGACATCTATGAAAGAATTTCTAATACATTTCAAAGTGAAGATCAAGGTGTAAAAAGTTGGAACTGAAATTCTCCAAAGAACTGGGAGGGAAGGGTAGGGATGTGTGAAACTAAAATTGTTGGCGGGTACAGGCCTACTTTTTCACCTCTTAAAAAATGTTCTCTGAAATCCCACTCAGTTCTCTATGTGCGCCTCCCTTTTATTCTATCCCCCGCACTCTGACTTTTTTTTTTTCTATTTTTTCTTCTTTCTTTTTTTTTTTTTACAAATTTTGGAAGCCGTCAGAGATGCTACACGCCAGACAGAGGGAGAGGGGAGATTAGGTGATGTAGAGGGCACCAGACATTTTTCTGCTGATTTTGTTAATCTGTACTTCAGCTTCCATTACTTGACAGACGCATCAGAGCAAAAAGCAACAAATGTGAAAGCTCCTTTGATCAAATACTTAAAAGAGTAAAATAGAAGGACAAAACAAATTACTAGCACCAAAATCCCTACACTCCCTTAACTGCAAGTGGTTTTGTCAGCCTTCCATTTCAACGTAATGAGAAACACCTAGCCTAGACAGGTGTCCTCCCTTACTGGTCTGACCAGTATGGAGTCAGAACAGTCTCATAATGAATGAAATCTCGCCGGGCTTTTCATGAATGCACATGCTTTTTTTCATAGTTGTATGTCAGACTTCACTAATGTAATTTTGAGGCACACTTGTAATATAAATTCACGGAGCATACGAATTGCTGAATGTGCATTTACAAAATCTGTACGTTGAAGTTTGAGACTACCCTTACGTAGCAGGTCGACCAACGTCACCACTGGCTGATAAAGCTGTCAATCAAATGTATGTTTCTGACAGACAGATTCATTAGCCAATCAGGTGTGTTTGCTTTCAGCCAATCATTTCTCCACACTTAAACCGTTGGCTACCATTGTCGTTATGCCAACAATAAACAACACGTTTCGCAAAGGCGGCATGTGACATACATAGTTTATGTTCATTGAAACATTTAACTTGGCTAAGCAGGACGCTTCAACTGATTTACAACGAAGGGATAGTCAGATAAATGTTACTGACAGGTTGAGGTTGATTAAGTCTCTCCATGCGATTGGTTTAAGTGTGGAGAAATTATTGGCTGAAAGCAAACACACCTGATTGGCTGATGAATCTGTCAGTCAGAAACATACATTTGATTGACAGCTTTATCAGCCAATGATGACGTTGGTTGACCTGCGATGTCAGGACAATCTCAAAATTCAATGTACAGATTTCATAAATGCACATTCAGCAATTCGTATGCTCTGTAAATTTATATTACATTTGTGAGTCCAAAATACAACTACGAAACAAAGCACGTGCATTCATGAAAAGCCCTGCGAGAGTTCATTCATTATGAGACTGTTCTGACTCCACAGACCAGTGTAATCCTCTGCTTAAATCAGTGCGAGCAAAGGACAGAGATCCCTGGGAGATGTCCCAGATTCCCTTCCTCCTCCTGGTCCTCTTCCTCATTCTTGGCAAAAAACATCCAGTTCCTCAAAAGAGAGGAGACACCTATGGGAGTCCTGGGGGAGTTTGTCTGGTTGTGTCCTCTCACACACACAAAGCTCTCACTTTCTACACAGATTTTGCTGGAATCGTTAGCAAAGTCATAGGAGGGAATTTCACACAGGCAATATCCTGGGCAAATCATCACTCAGAGCAAACAACCCCAGGGGTCTTCAATTAAAACCCTAAATACCTCAGCGAGTATTCCAGCAAGTATTCCTAATTACTTCAGACTGCTGGAAATGGCTGCAGGCCGGCTGAGGCCAAGGATTTGCCTGTTTAGAATAGTCTCTGTCCCCAAGATCAATTGGCTTCTCCTGTGTTGTTGGTCTAGAGCATCAGACAGGGGAAGCAGTCTCTGTTCATCAGAGCCATTGCAGAACTGACCGTTAGTAGTGTGCTGTGGATGTGTGTATTTCAAAGAGGAGAAATTGACATGACTGCAGGATTAATTCTCAAACCAAAGAACAGCAAGCAACATGGCGTAAAGAGGTAGCAACTAAGGGGGGCGTTGAATTACGAGGAAGAGTTAAAAATATAGCAAAAGACATATCTGTTCTCTTGGATACAAAGCTTCAGTGTACAAATGGATTCACAGTGGAGTTCATACACACACATGGCACAGAGACAGATCAATCCCAGTACCAGTACTTTCCATTACAGAGGCTGACCTTTTCCTAAATTCTTACAGATACACATTAGTGGGCAAAGAAAAGACAGAGATGATCTATTTACAATCCTCACAGTGCTGGGGAAGCATGCACTCATACATACAGAACATTCAAATACATTCACATTTTAAACTGCAGCCTTTTCGATGCTCAAATCGATATCTGGCTGATAGGTTGATTGTCACAAGTTGAATCTGATAAGGATTTCTTTGCTCTAATAATTTTTAACAACATCCAACAGCAGTCCTCATGGCAGGAGAACAGATGAGGGAGTGGCAGAGATACTCAACTCATCTCAATACTCATCTCAGTTAAAACTGACCTCGAGCAAGGGAAAAGTCAGAAGGGTGGGTTAGATGGTGGATGGTGGGTGGAAGGAGGCATGGGACCGAAGCAGACAGGGAAGGAAGGAATATGGGTAATCTGAATGACATCATCAAACACACACAAACATACACACACACAAACCACCTAAAAGGAAAAAAAAAAAGCCTATCTGAAACTTCTGGAGCAGAGCACAACCAGCTAAGCGGATATTCCTGCCCATTGCTCTCACATCCAGCCACCACAGCCTCATCTATGTTGCGTTCAAACCCAAAAGGAAAGACATTGAGAGTTATTAAAGAATCCTTAGTGTGTCTACTCTCCAGAGACCTGAATCAGTGCAGTTCTGTATACTTATGAATCAATATTGTACACAATAATGCACTTCAGTGGCAGGAATAATTCAAAAACCCTGTACTTGAATAGATTTTATTCCTTCCTTGCTATCCACCAGAAGCAAAGGTAACCCCTGCTTGGTATCAATAGACTAATAAAAAAAGCAAACCCTCACTGTAGGTTCAGTCATGTGAGGTGAATATATTTGAACTGGAAGCACTGAAACTGAAGAGCATTGACTTTAGGGTCAACACACACACAAACACATTTGATCACATGGTGGGAGGGTGCAGCTGCAGTGGGACCACCACACAAACACAAAAACTGCAGATGAACAAACACTCACCCAGATTGACGCAGGTCAGAATCTGTAGGTCTAAGTAGACCACGTGCTTCCAGTATAATTCTAGGGTTTGTGGTCATTCAATAACCTTCTAGGTGAACTGGAAAAGTTGCACAACCAAGCAGGTGTTTCTTACCTGAAAGGTGAGAGTCGTGCACAGGTGAAATCTCCTATTTCATAAATAAAAGGATATGGATTACAGACCATCTTGAGACACCAGCTCCGAGGCCGAGTGGTTTGTTTCAGGTAGAAGAAGACCACCGGAGCCAGGGTGGGGTATGGCAAGGTCTCCCCACCGCTCGCTGTTTCCTCCCTGCCTGTAGAGATCCTGTCAGGCAACGGGGACTCCGGCTCCACCACCACCTCGCTGCTCTCCCCGCTGCCCGGCCCGACCCCAGACAGGTCGTTGAGCAGGATGAAAGTCCTCGGCAGAGAGGAGCGACTCTCCGAGCCCCTGGCGTCGGCGACCACGGAGAGATTTCCCGCATCGTCGGCCATCATTTACCGCCTGCATTCAATAGGGTGCCGTAATCATATAATTCGACACAGAAAATATTGCTGACAAACATGAAAACGTTGCCTAAAACACCCAAAGCTGAGCATATTATGAGAGCAAAATAATAATTAACATTTATCGAATATGAGCATTAAAAAAACTACTCTGGATGTAGGATAATGAAAAAACATTCTACTGCAACACATATTACATCTAAAGATAGGATGAAGCAGTGATTGTCATGGAGAGGTTATTTTGGGAAAGCATGCGCACATCTCGTCGAAAAATCATTTCAGACTAAAAATCATAGAAAAATTGTTTTAAAGACCAAATATGACCAAGTATGTATTCACTGACATCAGATGAAAATAGAATTGATATACACCAAAAAGGATCCCCCAAATTTCAAGACGGGCTCGCATTCTTTTCAATCAAAAACAATGATACGATCTCTTCCCTTAGCAACCATAGCCTATACGACTGATAGAAACCATTTTCCAACTTAAAGAACGTCAATCGTCTACCAGCAATACAAACATTTTTGAGTAATCAAAGAGCGTTTTTATGTTTGATTTATTACCTATAGTGGACTCGGTAGATGTGTCCAAAGCGCGCTCAGTCATCGCATGATCAGTTCTTATTGTGGCTTTGGTCCAAACTTGCCTGCTGAAAAAATCCGCTTGAAAGGAGGAGACGAGGGGAGAGAAGATAAAGGAGAGATGAGAGGGGAGAAGAGGAGAGGAGAGACAAGAGGGGGTCTTTTGGTTTGGTGCCTTTATCGTTTCAGGTGGTTGCGTTGCCGCGCTGGTCCGTCTCAACAGACGCAAAGCGCCCAAGTCCAGGTCTCCGATGTTCGCGGAACCTCTGGAGGAGGGTTTAGCAAAACTTCATAATCATTCCCTTTTGAAAAGAAAGGAACCGTGAGATTTCTCCTTGTGTAGAGCCTGGTCTTCTGTCAAATATTAACGCTGCCCACAAACTTCTTCATACCCCCCTGCTCCACAGACCTGATGGATAGAGTCCGAAATTAGACAAAAAAAGAGAACTTCATTATCGATTGGTTTCATCACATTTTCCGCCGCTGGTTTTCCAACTTCAAATTGAATAACTCGGTACTTTTCGTTGTATCCGCAGGCGGCTTTATGTGAGATAGGCTACACAACCCGCATAGGCGTTTTAACGATCCCCAAAGATGCTGCTGTACATCCTTCATTTGAGCACAAACAATTGTCAGATGGGCAGGCTTGGATATTTTCTAAACATCGCAAACTGCCTCACTCTTCGTTGTTGCATACATGAGCAGCTGGGTGCTCCCGATCTCTGTCTTATCTCCTCCGACCTTGACTCGATCGGTTCACTGTGGCTCTTACAGATCGATCTTTGGATGAGAGATACTAACTTCTCAATGTTGGCTCAAGTAACTCCTGCTTTGCGCCAATCACAGCGGAATTTCGATTTAGAGTTCCCTCCTTACTGGCTGAGCTGCACGTCAACCTAAGTTCCACACCAGAGGGGCGGGGTGAAACAGCTGGAATCTTATTGTTAACTGTGAGCCAATAGGAAACGAGGGAGTGATAGCATAGAGGAATTGTTTGATTGGTCTAAACTTGAATTATGGAGACATTTTGGGGGGAGAGAAGTTGATGTAGGGGCTTGCCACATAGTACTGTTACTGTTAACATAAAATGATGCGTATATGTGTTTGTGCTTTCAAAGAGAAAAAACGGATCGATCAGGCTAAACCACAGACCTAAAAGCTGATCATTTGTACCTACAATCCAATCTAATTTTAATTTTATTAAGTATTGCTAAACAATGAAATTATAAATTAAAATTTAAAAATTAATTTGGCTGTCTTTCATGCAAAAAATAAAACTAAATCTTGGACCACAATAACAAATTTTTAGACTTGAATACAAAGAACAATAAAAAAAGGAAGATTTTTGGCTTTATGAAAACAAACAAATTAAAAGAAAAAAGGGTAAATTTTTTTTATGTCTATAGCAAGATTTTTTGGTTAATTGGTGACTCTAAATTGTCCATAGGTCTGAATGTGAGTGTGAGTGGTTGTTTCTCTTTGTCTGTCTCTGTGTGTTGGCCCTGTGATGGACTGGCGATCTATCCAGGGTGTGCCCCGCCCTCGCACAGTGTGAGCTGCGATTGGCTCCAGGACCCCGACCCGGAAACGGATAAGCAGTTGAAGATGAATGAACCTTGGATGAGTACTGAAATGTGTAGTAGTGGCCACTAGGGAGAAATATTTCCCCCAAGTCGTCTCACACACACAGAGTGACACCTCCTGAGGCAGAGAAGTTTGCTGTACTGTCTAGATTTTCAGTGATATGATGACCCTGAATTTTATTGCTTTACCTGTGTTTGGGTTTTTAAACCCATGATTATATATTACCAACATTATTCAGGAAGGAAGAATGTATCCTTTTTTTAAACAACCCGTTGCAGTCGTGTGTGTGGATAGTACGATATGTTAGTTATTGGGCTGTTTATAAATTACATATTATCAAAGCATGATTGAGTACCACACATGCATAGATGACCTAAAAAGACAATTTCTTTTGAGCACACAAAGAGAAAAAATGAGTGTTACTACATTGCATTGACAATATTGGGACTGATAACTTAAATGTATCCATTAAAACATGTTGCATATTAATAAAACATTGCTTCTACTCATTTTACATGGTTGAGGTGCTGCTCTGAGCACATCACAGAAAAGTTGGAGACAAATAAAAGTGAGTTTTAGGTGGCACAAAAAATACAATAATGATAGGCAATACACTAATTAATATTTAATTCAAAAACTTGAATAGAGCAATGATATTTCAGTTCAGTATACCCAAAACACTTCCAAAAAAGCAAGCAATGACGAGCTGTCGAAAAACATTTATTAGCTGTAGTTGTTTCAAACCAAGACCTCACCTCAGTTCTCTGGGGCAAAATTGTTCTCATGTTTACTCTGCAGGACTGCTGACCAGTAGCATTGTCTACACAGCGACACAGCTCATTCTTCACTGCTCACCTTTAGCTGATTGTAGCAACAGATTCTACTGAAAGGAAGTGTTGTGAATTTAAAGGTTTTAGCTGAAGCCAAAAACCACTGACACAGAGGGGTTGAAATCATTCGTTATAAGGATGTTTAATTCTCGGATGATTGCAATGATTCTTAAACATAGGAGACAACATGCTTATCATATCCAAAATCGGGCCTTTAAATTATAGATATTCCACATAGTGTGAAATATAGTATAGTGGTTAGTGCTGTTGCCCCTCAATAAGAAGGTTGTGGGTACAGTTCCCGGGCCTGGGGCCTTTCTGTGCGGAGTTTGTATGTTCTCCCCGTGCCTGCGTGGGTTTCCTCCAGGTACTCTGGTTTCCTCCCACTGTCCAAAGACATGCATGTTTGGGTTAATTGGTGACTCTAAATTGTCCGTAGGTCTGAGTGTGAGTGGTTGTTTTTCTGTCTGTCTCTGTATTAAAAACATACAATACATAACACTGGGTGAGGGTGGGGTACACCCTGGACAGGTTGCCAGTCCATCGCAGGGCCAACACACAGTTTTCACGGTGCTGTGAGGACTCACCAGACAAAAATTTGAGAAATAAAAGGAAACCTTACGCATAAGTCAAAAATCTCTGTTGCACTCAATTTAAGTAGTATTTTAATGTTAGGATTTGTAGCAGTCCCTTGGATTGAAATGACAAAACACACACAGCAAACAAACATTTAAACTCCCTAAGGTGAAGGGTTTTCGAGACAGAGCGGACAATGTCCTCACCACTTAAATTGCCATGTATTAATTAAGCAGACATATTTGTTTTAAGCTATCAAAAAATGCACATACAATTTCGGCAAAGGTTTTTCACAAACATTAATTATCCCCAGTGAATGAATCCTAATTTTGGTGATCCCTTTAAGTTTTATTTGGATTTTTCTTTTTCAATGAGGTTTCTATATTAATCTAGATGGGATATCAGAGTTTTCTGAGTGTTTATCAGAGTTAGTACTTAGTACAGATAAAATCATTATACTGGGAGATTTCAATATTCACGTAGATGTAGAAAGTGACAGCCTTAGTTCTGCGTTTCTTTCCTTACTAGACTCAATTGGCTTTTCCCAGCATGTGAGTAAACCCACTCACTGCTTCAATCATATCCTTGATCTTGTTCTAACATTGAAATTGACAAGTTAACAATTTTTCCTCAAAACTCTCTTTTGACCGACCATTACCTCATTACATTTGAGTTTACTTTAACTGACTGCACAGCATCGAGGAATGAATTCGGCTGTAGAAGATGTTTATCTGAAGATACTGTGGCTAAATTTAAAGAGAAAATTTGGTCATCACTGGCAGCATTGCCATGTCTAAATTCAAATGAGGATTTCTCCCATACACAGATTGATGACCTTGTGATTAGCACTATGGCCACAATGTTTTATTAATTTCTTTTTGAGAGGGGCAGCATCATCAAGATTTGAACAGAGAGGAGGCTGGCTCCGTGGTATAATTCTCAAATTCGTGCCTTAAAGCAGACATCAAGGAAAATAGAAAGAAGTTGGCGTTCCAGAAACTCAGAAGAGTTTCACTGAGCTTGGAAAGAAAGCTTAAAAACGTATAAAAAAGCACTCCGCAGTGCCAGAAGCTCATATTACTCTGCACTAATAAAAAAAAAAAACAAGATCAACCCCAGGTTTCTCGTCAGCACTGTAGCCAGGCTGACAGAGAGTCATAGCTCAATCGAACCAATGATCCCCTTAGCTCTCAGCAGTGATGATTTTATGGGCTTTTTTACAGATAAAATTCTAACAATCAGAGAAAGAATTCATCAGCTCTTACCTTCATCAGACAATAATCTTCTACTGAATACAGCAACTCCTGAATCAACTGCAATGCCTATTTTACATCTGGAATCATTCTCATCTCTGAATCTCTCAGAGTTAGCTTCTATAGTCTCATCATCTAAAACATCAACCTGTCTATTAGACCCAGTACCAACTAGCCTCTTTAAAGAGATTTTCTACTTAATTGAGCCGTTCATTTTATATCTGATTAATTTGACCTTATCTTTGGGTTATGTACCTCAGACTCTTAAGACTACAGTCATCAAACCCCAACTTAAAAAGCCGAATCTTGATCCAGATGTTTTGGCCAATTATAGACCCATATCAAACCTTCCGTTCATTTCTAAAATCATTGAAAAAGCAGTAGCAAACCAATTACACGACCATCTGCATAGCAACTGTTTGCTTGAAGAGTTTCAGTCAGGATTTAGAGCTCACCACAGCACAGAAACAGCGCTGGTTAAGTCTCCAATGATATTCTAATGGCTTCAGACAATGGATCAGCCTACATACTTTTCTTCTTAGATCTTAGTGCTGCATTTCACACCACTGATCATAATATTTTATTACAGAGACTGGAACATGAAATTGGCATTAAAGGAACTGCACTAAGGTGGTTCAAATCCTATTTATCAGATAGATATCAGTTTGACCATGTTAACAATAACTCCTTCTCACGCACTATAGGCAATTATGGAGTCCCACAGAGTTAGGTACTTGGAACAATCCTCTTCACTCTTTATCTGCTTCCTTTAGGCAACATTATCTGGAAACACAGCATCAATTCCCGCTGTTATGCAGACAACACTCAGCTAAATTTATCAATGAAGCCAAATGAAGTTAATCAGATAGTCAGACTGCAGACATGTCTTGAAGACATAAAAGTCTGGATGACCCATAATTTTTTACTTCTAAATTCTGACAAAACTGAAGTTATTGTACTCGGCCCTAAGCAACTCAGAGAAACCCTATCTAATCATCTAATCAGTCTGGATGGCATTACTTTGGCTTCCAGCTCCACTGTAAGAAACCTTGGAGTAACTTTTGACCAGGACATGTCCTTTGTCCCTCACATAAAACAAGTCAGTAGGGCAGCTTTCTTCCACCTGAGAAACATTAGGAAAATCAGAAACATCCTGTCTCAAGAGGATGCAGAAAAACTAGTCCATGCATTCGTAACTTCTAGGCTGGACTACTGTAACTCATTATTATCTGGATGTCCAAACAAATCTCTGAAAGGCCTTCAGTTGATTCAGAATACTGCTGCTGCACGAATATTAAGAGGAATTATAAAAAGGGATTACATCTCTCCTGTGTTAGCTTCTCTTCATTGGCTGCCAGTAAAGTTCAGAATATAATTTAAAATCCTTCTCCTAACATATAAAGCTCTTACTGGCCAAGCTCCAGCATATCTCAGAGAGCTCATAGTTCATTACTTTCCTAGTAGGCCACTCCGCTCTCTAGATGGAGGTTTATTTGTGGTTCCTAGAGTCTCCAAGAGTAAATCATGAGGCAGATCTTTCAGTTATCAGGCTCCTCTTCTATGGAACCAACTTCTAGCATCGTTCCGGGGGGCCGGACTCTTTAACTTTTTAACTATAACCTCTGTCATACAGAAAAGTTTTAAGCCTGGTCTTGAAAATTGCTAAAGTTCATCTACTCTTTAGCTATGCTGCTATATATATATCCTCTCCTCTTCCTCCCTGTTCTCATCCTGCAGGTGATGAATCATTGTCATCCCATGTTCCTGCAATGCCTGATGCTCCCATATCTTCATGAATTCTATACAGCATCATTTCTATGAACTTCATGCAGCATCATGTTCCTGCCTACACCTGTTTTGAATATCCCCTCCTCCTGCTCTTATTCTCTTCCTACTCTACCCAACTTTGCCTCTCCCTCCCTCTCGCTCTCTCCCTCCCTCTCACCCTCTCTCTCTCCCTTTCTCAACCCAATCGGTCAAGGCAGATGGCCGCCCCCCCGAGCCTGGTTCTGCCCGAGGTTTCTCCCTCTTAAAGGAAGTTTTTACTTGCCACTGTTGCCAAGTGTTTGCTCAAGGGGGTTCTGTTGTGTCTCTTTAAATAATTTTATAAAGAGTTTGGTCTAGACCTGCTCTATATGTAAAGTGCCTTGATGTAACTTTGTTATGATTTGGCGCTATACAAATAAATCAGATTTGATTTGATTTGATTTGATATAATACCAGGCATTAAATATTTCAATATTAGGACAAATCCTAATTAGGCTGCCACTGTAAATAATAAACATTCAGATCAGTCCATCTAAAAGCCCAGGCTAAGTAGCTACAGCTAATGTGTAACGGCCATAATATAAGATAATTCTTTATTAGTCCCCAAATGTATTTGTTTAATATGTGAATTTCAATTTTGTTAAACATTATAAAAATAGTATAGTTCATATTGACAGTCTCTGTAAAAGAGTTATGTAGAATCTTACTGTATAATTAAAATAGAAAGAGTCTGAATAGCTACTAAGAAGAAAGAGAATAATGCTGATCATGTGGCAAAAGGTGAAAGGGTGAATGCTTATACAATTTGCCATGCCAGCCTCCAGCTGCCGTGGAATTTCCTTTCTCTCCAGCTCCACTCCTGCCCATCACCCACACCCATCTCATTAGTTACCTCATACACCTGGACTCTCAGCTGCGGCTCATCCCGAAACATACTTCTATTCTGTGGTACACTCGCTCTTTGACTGATTGTGTAGTGGGGTTGCTTAGCTTTCCACCATTTTTTAAATTCTGTTTTGTTTGCATTGTACTTTGCCTCCTTGCCTGCTCTGACTTTTGCCTGCCTGTTTCTGCCTACCCCCTTTTGGATTTGTCTAACACAGTTTTTTGGGGGCTTTTTGTGTGTTTGTTTGTTTTTTACTCTGCATACTTTTCTGAATAATTTGAGTTTTCATGCACTTCCTTGTTTCTGTGTTGTGCATTTGGGTCCTACCACTGCCACCTGTTACACATGTACAATGATATCACACCACTTGTCAGCGAGTTTGAACTCAGGAGGCAAGTAGGAGATTTTCTGTCAGGACAAGAGAAGAATGCAGATAATACCAACTGGGTTGAGCCTAAGATGTTGACAACCATACTGACACACAGAATCCCCTGACACACTGATGGGATGATTGTCCATGGTGTGATATGAGTTAGGTTTTTTTGATTCAACCCACTGATCTGCCTCTGGTGGGGTCTATAAGTAGAGATTTGCAATGGTATTTTGCAGTGACCTGTCACTCATCCTGACAGAGATGGCAGAGATTAGGGATGCTTCATACTGTATGTCTGGGGATGTGGCAGTGTGCAGTCTTGACCACGGGGGGGGGGGGCTTGACTTACTTCCCGGTGGATGACAATGACTCTTGACAAGTACCGTAAGTGACCAAAGATGGAGACGAAGTGGAGCACAGTCAGTCTGAGGGAGAGTTACAAATTGGTCAAAACAATTATCCGTCAAGACACGTGAGCCAAGATTGCTGGGGTGGATACCGTTGTGGTGAAAGAAAGTGGACCAGTTCCAGAAGAGGTTGAAATTGTCAATAAACACTATGTTGTGTGCTGCACAGGTTAATTGAAGCCAGGCATTGAAGCTCAGACTGCAGCGAAAGCACTCTGCGCCTCAATGGAATGGGGGGAGGGGGCCAGAGATGAAAACCTGTTTTCTGTGATTTGTGACAGAGTGAAGGAGTTTAACAAAGTCCTGTTTTAAAGTTTCAGATAACCTATCTGGGAAGTTATTGCATCCCACATGGAGGACAGTTATCTTTGTGGATGGTTACTCTGCCAGAATATCAGGAATTTTTTCGTAATGTAAGCCACCTTTGTGCCAGGAAAGCAGAGGGACGCTGCTGATTTCCTTTTTACATCCGTCACAAGGCAAACTCCAATAATGAGTGCTGCTGGAGGAGGAGTGGATAATGGGATGGACAAAGAGGGTATGGCTGGAGAGTTCCATGGTGCCGGTGTGAAATTTGGCAACGTTTGGTGAGCCATGATGCAAGTGGAGACCTGGGGCTTGATCAATGAAGCAGAGGGATGCACTGTGGAGAAATGGGAGCCACACGACGCCCGGGGAGATGAAAGGTGATCTTTGGATTCAGTAGCCAGTAAAGGGAAATCATGAAGGCCAAAGATGTCATATCTGTTTTTTAGCGGGATGTTAAAACAAGGAGGTGCACCAGAAGAGCGTCTCCCTCTCTTCTGCCGTGTGCAGCAACATGAGACGAAGGCTGTTGATGGGACGGAGTGGAACTGGCTAGTGCTTTGGGCTTAGCCCTTTGCTGTTTCCAGTGGCTGTCAGAGACGGCATAGACGCGGGTGACATCAGGCACAGCAGGTGCAGCAGCCTCTTTAACCAGAGATGAAGCAGCGATATTGAGTCCTGCAGGAGGGGCCGTCCCAGGAGCCTCAGTAGCCGGGGATGGAACAGGGACATCGGGCGATGCAAGAGAGGCAGTCCCAGCAACCTCAGTAGCCGGAGATGGAGCAGTGGTAGCAGACTCCACATACGTACAGGGATCAATGGCCTTGGTCGTCCAGGGAACTGGTTGTGCTGATGTTTGGATGGCCAAAGATTATAGTGTTCATTAATTTTCAGCCTCTTGGCTCTTATAAAGGTTGGAAATATGTTTCTCCAGGTCCACAGTCAAGACAGCCAGATGGAAAGGTGAGTGGAGCCATGGTTGTTAACGTGTATATCATACAGGTCCAACAAGTGGACCAGCTGCAGTGATTGGGCTTCGGTATCCAGAGAGTTGGTTGTAGTTTGTCTTTCGCCATTGAGCCAGGAGACCTTATAATGTCTGTTAGCAAGCAGGCTAATTACAAGCCGCAATTTCTATGGGTGCATATGTAACTGATGTGTTCAGTTAACAGTTCTTTTTATAATTCGTATATTTCACCATGAATCCATTCTTCTCTTATGTTTACATTTTGTGTTTGGTTTCAATGTATACTTGTTTATTTTGTTTGAGCCTTTATTTTGTTCATTCTGATTTTGTTGTGTAACCGTTTACACCGTTGACAAACTGTTCTGTCAATTCGAACCAATTTTCAGTTGGTCTCTGGTCTGGCTGAAGAGAGGTAAGATGACAGAGTGGTCCTGTAAATAAGTTATTAAATTAGTTAAAATATTAGATAGAGACATTATTATCATTTTATCATCATTTCATTGTCACAAGTGTTTGTTCTTTTGTTTGAGAGAGCTGTTAGTGTGTGTATGTAGATGTATATAATTGTGTACAGCACTCTAGCGCAGTTTGACCGTTGATTTATTAGCTGAGCTAACTGCGCTGGCCTCTCATACCACTGCTGTTTTCCCCCCTTTCTTGAAAGTGTGTGTGAGAGCCGTTGAAGCTGCAATATTGTATATATATCTTTGTACACAGGTATGTGAGCTCCCTTTTTGTTTATTTTTGTGTAATTATATTATTTAGTTTTGTATTTGTTTTGATATGATGTATAGTATGTTTTGATATCTTCATATTGTGTATGTTCATACAGCTGTCGCTGTTAATCTGTGAAATATATAAAAAGTTGCCGCTAATGGTTGGGGGGAAATATCACTCTGATTATAATACAAAATTAATTACAGGTTGAGTATGATTTGTATGGTTTCTTGTTGAATTGTGTTAAACCATTATTTTCAGTTGGTCTCCGGTCTGGCTAAAGAGAGGTGTGTGTGAGAGCCGTTGAAGCTGCAGTATTGTATATATATCTTTGTACACAGAATAAACCCCCCTCCTGCTGGCTGGTAAACGCTTGTCCTCGTCTTAATATCAACACAACGCAGAGAAGACGCAGTATTTAGCCAGAGAAGCTTTACCCCGGCTACACATACTTCAAATCCAAATGTCCCACTGTTAATGTGATGTGACTGATTGAAAGGCGATAAGTTAAAACAGCCAAAGTGCAAAGTTTTGACAAAACTTAGAAATAATAAAAAAGTCAATTTAATGTTGGGGCTGCTAAGGACCAAGACACAGGGTCACACACCAGAGGCTATGTGCATGAATGGATGGCCCTTCAAAGCTTTTTATAGTGTATGTCTGTCTGTGTGTGTATGTCTGTATATGTCTATGTATGTGTGTCTTTGTGTTTGTCAACTCTGTCCAAGAGTCATGTATGAACAGTCAACAATATTGAATTTAACCCTGTGTGTGTGTCTGTCTGTCAGTGTGTTGTGTGTGCATCAGTGTCTGTGTTTGTCTGTCTTTGTTGTGTATCTATGTTTGTCTTTATGCGTGAGTACATGTGAATATGTGTGTGTATATGTGTCTGTATTTTGGTGTATGTCGGTCTGTGTATTGTGTGTATGTCTGTACATCTGTACATGTCTATGTGTGTGTGTGTGTGTGTGTCCATGAACTGCTCTCATATCAGAGTCGGCAGCTGCAGCACACACATACACACCTGTAGCTGTCACCTGTTAGTCCAGGGTTGCAGGGACATTGCCCTGAGAACAGAGGCAGAGAGCCCAAAACCAGCTAATTTTTGAAGCCCTCAAACTTACGTCAAAACAGTAACTCCAGGCAAAGCAAGGCAAGTTTATTTATATAGTGAATTTCATACACAAAGGCAATTCAATGTGCTTTAAATATATACAGAAAACATACAGACAAGAGTAATAACAGTGACATGCATAAAATCATAGTCATAAAATCATTCATTCATCCTCTACTGCTTACCCATTTCTAGGTCACAGCGGGGTGCTGGAGCCAATCCCAGCTCACATTGGGCAAGGGCAGGGCAAACCCTGGACAAGTCGCTGTCATAAAGTCATAAAATAATTAAAAGAATATGGAGCTGTTTGAATAAGTGAAGAGAAGCACAGGGCAGGTTTCATGCAGATGGGAAAAGAGATGTCACTGGATGACATGACATTTGGTGCTGATTAACTTCCATTGGCAGTTTGTTCATCTTGTTTGCAGCGTAAAAGCTGAGTGCTGCTTTTACATGTTCAGTCAGGACTCTGGTCTGGACTTGCTGCGTGAGTCCATGGATCTAAGAGTCCTGATAGGTTTATATTCCCTAAACATATCAAAGATGTATTCTTGTCCCAAGCTGTTCTGTGATTTGTAAACAAGTAGCAGGGCTTTAAAATCTATTCTGTGACTGACTGGGAACCAGTGTAAAGATTTTAAAACTGGGTTCATGTGTTCTGATTTGTTTGTTCTTGTTAAAACTCTAGCAGCAGTGTTGTGGATGAGCTGCAGCTGTTTAATGCTCTGTGGAGGTGGGCGTGGTTTGGGCTCCGACTGTAGGAGGGGGAGACAGGGCAGGGCCGGCTCCGCAGGACCAGCGCCAGGTAAGTGATTAAGTCCAGCTGTACTGAGGAGTACTAATGGGGCTCTTTTTACCTGCAGTAGGGGGGGAGAAGGAGCGCAGGGAGGACGCTCACCGGAGGGAAGAAGGAGCAAGGAACACAAGACATATGTACATGGAGTACGGCATATAAAAAGAGGACAAAATAAAAGGTCTTGCCGACATTTCAGTGGTGGTGTGGTCATTGCTGGGGGAGAATCTGGGTGGCTTACGGCCACATGCTCCTTTTGTGTAGTGCAGTCAGAAGATCATTACAGTAATCGAGTCTACTGGAGATGAACGGATGAGCTTCTCCTGGTCTTTTTCCTGATGACAGCTTTGATGGGCTGTTGAAAGTCAGATCTGAGTCAATTAACACACTAGGGTTACAAACTTGGTCTGTGTTTTTTTGAGATTGAGACTTAAGATATTTACTAATGCTGACAAGGGGGTCAGCATTAGTAAATATCTTGAGTATGTTGCCAAACTGAATAATTTAATTTTTATCCTTATTTAATTGAAACAAATTCTGGCTCATCCAGTCATCTATTAGCTCCAGACGGTGACACAGTGTGGAGTAGAGGGTCACCTGATGGGGGGAGAGCTGCAGGCTGTGTGTCTCTCCATAGTGTCCTTCACCCTTATCTGCAGAGTCATGTTTGGATCAGGCATCCCAATAGCAGGAAGTAAGTTTGCGGCAAGTAAACTGCATCCAGCTGAGTTTGGATGAACCCTGTTAGGTCGGAAACATTCTCTACAGTTCCAAAAGATATTGAAATTGCCGATAAACTTGATCCCATGGGCGATGCATGCAGTTGACAACCATGTGTTTAGGTCAAGAAGTCTGCTGAAAAGTTCAATTCCTTTACCTAATGTGGGATTGGGGCCTGAGATGGACATATGATGTGTTTCACAGTGGCGCAGTCTCTCCAGTAGCAGAGGAAAGTCTTTCTTAAGGATCTCAGAGCCAGTTATCCTACGTAGGATGTCAGAAGACACCATGTGGACAATAATCATCCGTCAGTGCTGTCAGTACATCCATCCATCCATCTTCTACCGCTTCTCCGTTTCCGGGTCGCGAAAGCCAACGTTCCGGGCGAGGGGCGGGATACACCCTGGACAGGTCGCCAGTCCATTACAGGGCCAACACACAAAGACACATAGAGACATAGAGACAAACAACCACTCACACTCGCATTCAGACCTATGGGCAATTTAGAGTCACCAGTTAACCTAGACATGCATGTCTTTGGACCAGAGTATCCGGAGGAAACCCACGCAGGCACAGGGAGAACATGCAAACTCCACACAGAAAGGCCCCAGGCCGGGAACCGAACCCGCAACCTTCTTATTGTGGGGCGACAGCGCTAACCACAATGCCGCCGTGCTGCCCTCTGTCAATACAATGGTCTCCAATATCGCTGTCAGTTCCCTGACAGATGTATTATCTCGAGTTAGATTTTGACTGTGGCCGTAAGCCACCCAGATTCTCCCCCAGCAATGACCACACCACTACTGAAATGTCGGCAAGACCTTTTATTTTGTCCTCTTTTTATATACCGTAGTCCATGTACATATGTCTTGTGTTCCTTGCTCCTTCTTCCCTCCGGTGAGTGTCCTCCCTGCGCTCCTTGTCCTCTCTACTGCAGGTAAAAAGAGCACCAGTGCTGTGCCAGTACTAGGAAAGTGTAGTTTGCGAGTTTTTCCAGGTATTCCAACGGGAGTGTGTTGACCAGGTCTGTGGCGGGAGGCTCCACATCAGATGTGATCCCGCATATAAAAAACTTGAGTCTATCCATTAGCATTATAAGTTTTCACCGCTTGTAGAGAAGCTGCAATACAGTCAATGAATTGCTTGTACTCATGAATGTGTTGCAGCCTTTCAATCTTCTTTTCAAGCTCTGTTATCTTCTCAGCAAGTCATTCGCAGTCTGTGTAGCTCGTTGCCATTACAGGGTTAGGAGACATGGTTCCCACACTGTTCACAGCAGATAGGCTGGCAGCCAACAAAAACTAGAGCTTTAGGAAAACATTCTTCAAGCAGTTCAAAAAGGTTGCTTATAGTGTCTGTCACATCTGCTGTCCAAAAAACAACTACGTAGTCAAAATCTCTCAAATGACAACAGCAACACAGCATTTGGCTGAACAAGTGTTGACAGCCGCTGATCTGCTGTGTATGAAAAGAAGTTGTATTAAAATGTGTTTGAAATATGCTATTTTCAATAAATTTAAATCCTAGTATTCTAGAACTTCTGTTCATAGAATCCAGGAGTAAAAACTAGGTTAAAAGTGAGAAAAAAATAAAAGAATTTAAGCAAAGCAGGAGCAAGCAGCTAAAGTGTCCACACTGTAGGAGTGTCATGGGAAATGCAGGGGTAATGCTGGGGTGAGGACCCAAATGCAGGAGACGGAGGCAGCAAGGTGAAGGTGAAGATTAATATTTTAATGGCAACCAAAGACTCTGAACTGATACAAATGGTGACAAGCAAGAGCTCTACACAGGACTGACTAAACTAGACCAAACACAACAGGCTAAGAACAAAAAAGGTCAGATAATGGCTGTGGCAAGGGTTTTCAAGAGAATACAAGACATAGCAGAACAAAGGATCCGACGAGGACTGGACAGAAACCAAGACTTAAATACAAACTGAACTTAACGAGACAACAAGGAGCAGGTCTGGAGACAGGGGCAGGCAGGGAGCAGATTGGTTGAGAAGACCCGAGGAGGCGGGAGACAACAAGACAAAGGTGAAACACATTAGGGCAGGGAAGACAATCCACAGGAGGGAAACTTGACAGGAAGACAGGGGTAAGACGAGGACTTAACAGGAAGTGACAATAAGATTAAACTTGACCCCAACACAAAGACACTAGACCGTACTAGACTAGACTGAACTAGACCGTAGACGACTGACCCTGACAAAGAGAGCAGGAAGTAAGAGCCCAATTAGAAAAATGACCATATGGTGATCGCTACAAGTTCCTGGAGTAGTGTATGGTTTTTTGTGTTTCTAGAGCCTGTCTGCTGACTTTGACTTCTGGACATGATATGCCAAAATGCATTTAAAATGACAAAAAAATTTTGAATTTACAGCTGATCCAGCTCAAGGTACTTCACAGATCACACATAGCTCAATACAAGATGCATAGACTGGGCTTCTCTCTTAACATTTCCCACTGCTTGAACGTCCTTGGAGAATACATATCATGGGAGAAAATAGCTGCTGCCTGAAAAAACCAATTGACTTACTTTACAAAAAAAAATGGCTAGCATTGGTGGACTCCCTAAACCTCAATCTGCATCCTGACCTTGCCTGCTAGCATGTGACATCTCTTCACATGTATGTTCCTTCTCGGTACTGTGATATTACTGTTTCTACTGATGTTATAATTACTGTTTATGTCAATGTTGATAACCCACAGATCCAAGGACCACAGGACCTTGAGCATTCATTAGGGGTGTTCCTTTCCTCCTCACCCCTGGGTTGTTCTCTGGCTCTGAGGGGTCTACCTGGCCAATCTCCCTCCTTGTCACTTTTTGGTGTGCTCTGACGCCCCGTCTGGCATGCCCTGTGGCGTGATTGTGGCGTGAGATAGCGTGAGAGGTATCGACCTGTTCCTCCAAGCCTATATACTGAACTCAGAACCTTGCTGCAGAATAGGCTTGAAAGTGGTGTGGTAAGGGAGAGTGCCAGCCCTTGGTCAGCTCCCATTGTACTGATAAAGAAAAAGGACGGGAGCTGGAGGTTCTGTGTTGACTACAGAAAACTGAACGGACCTTGCAAGTGGTTATTGGCAAGTGGAAATGGACCCCTCTAATAGAGAGAAGACAGCATTTACTACCCCTTTCGGCCTGTATGAATTTGAACGCATGCCCTTTGGACTGTGCAATTCCCCCGGCACGTTCCAAAGGCTGATGCAGCACTGCTAAGGAAACAGGGTAAATGATTCTTTGATGATCTACTTGGATGATGTGGTTGTGTTTCCCCCTGATTTTGACAGTCATGTCCGTCACCTGGAAGAAGTGTTCAGCTGCCCCCATCATCATGGACTAAAGTTACAGCCCAAGAAGTGCCACCTGTTCCAGCGAGAGGTAACCTACCTGGGACATGTCATCAGTGAGAAAGGTGTGGCTATTGATCAGCAGTGAGAGGCCAATGCCAGTACCCCAGAAAGTGAAGCAAGTAAAATCTTTCCTTGGTTTTGCTGGCTATTACTGCAGATTCATACCTTCTCCAAAAGTGCAACACCCCTAAATGCCTTGACACATGGTACCGCCCATGATAAGAAGTCAGCCCCGATTAGCTGGTCCCAGGAATGTCAGCAAGCTTTTGATCAATTGAGTGAGGCTTTGATAAACACGCCCATTTTGGTGTATGCTGATTTCTCCCTCCCTTTCAGGCTGTACACAGACGCAAGTTTTGATGGCCTAGGGCAGTATTGGCTCAAGTACAGGGAGGCAAAAAGAGAGTAATTGCCTACACCAGTCGTAGCCTCTACCCAGCAGAGCAGAATGACCAAAATTACAGCTCCTTTAAATTGGAGCTGGTGGCTCTGAAATGAGCAGTTACAGAAAAGTTTAAAGAGTAACTCTGTGGTGCAGAATTCGAGCAGCGCTGGGCAGCCCAGCTGGCCAACTTTATGTACACCATCAAATATGCTCTGTCCAGATTGCAGGGACAACGGGGAGAGGCCGTGCATGCGGATCAGATTGCGGTGGAGGGTGATGGATCTTGGAAGGAGTGCCAGGCCAATGATCCAGATCTTGTCCAGATACGGTGTTGGAAGGGGCAGCACATTCCATGGCCAGAGGTACTCTTTTCTCCATATATGAAACGATTGCTAAGGGAGTGTGACAGCATCCAGTTACAGGATAGGGTACTTGGCAGAGTGGTAACAGGGGTAGGGTCTGTGTGAAATTTAGTTATGTTTAAAGGAGCAAATCAAGGTAAAATGGTATAGTTTAGTAAGACAAAACAAACAAATTTATTCATGTGTAGAGTGTTAATCATTTTTACTCCATTTGCTATTTCCTTCTTCCATGAGGCTGTTGGGGGCGCTACAGTAGGCAGACTTTGGTCTCTCGGATCCTTATAGGGGCCTACCAGCTACAGCCAAGTAGTACCCCCAGGGCTCCATCGTGGGATCTCCCTGTGGTGCTAAGGTCCCTGATGCAGGCCCCTTATGAGCCTGAAGAACAGTCTAGTCTTAAGTTTTTCTCTTAGCTGTGTTTTGAGCCAAGAGAGTGAGTGAATGACATGCTTTATCTGTGAGTGCGACTTGGTTGAGATGTAAGGCTGGTGACTTGGTGTGTCCTTATGGCTCAACCCCTCATTTTTGCCTAAAGTGGTGAACTGGTAAATCAAGTGATTGAGATCAGCACATTTCAACCTAGTCAGGCTCTGCTAGAGGGGGGACACTTGCCTGCTTACTTTGTGCCCCATGAGGGCACTGAGGGCTTATGTGGCGCACCCTTAGTCTCTGCGGCACTCACACTGTCAGCTGTTTGTCTGTTTTGGTGGCAATAAAATAGGTCACCCTATGTCTAAACAGTGCCCATCCTGGGCCATGCTGTAGCTCCACCAAAAGTGTTGCCACTTCCTGGGCCGCTTTGAAGGGGGTCCCTCTTTCAGAAATCTGTGCAGCTGCAACATGGAGTACTTTGTGTACCTTTTCCAGGTTCTACAGAGTCAACGTGGCATCCCCTGCTCCACTGGGTTTGGCTGTGCAACTCTCAGCTGCTTGGGCGCAGATGTGAGGTGGTGGAGACCTCTGTTCTTCGTGACCCTGCTGGTACTAGTCATCCAAGGTAAAGACTGTGGTGACCATCTGAGGGAGGTTGAAATAGATTGTAAGTTTGACTATAACTATGGATCTATAGGGCCAAGTTATGCAAGAGGAAGAGGAAAAGGCGTGCTCACTGGGATGTTTTTATGGGCGGTGAGCCAAGCCTCCTAAGGTAAGTCACATGACATTGTTGAAATATAGGTCTCAAGGATAGGGAGAGGAGCATCATTCAAGGTAAAGGTCCGTGGTAAAGGTCTTTGTTCAGTTTCATAGATCATGGTTATAGTCATAACTTACATTATTTCAGGATACAGGGTCAAATATAAAAAATTTCCATTATTAGTAATTAAGTCAAATAAAGGCAGGAATCAAATTTCTTTACATTACCTGTATCTTTAATTGGAAAAATAAATATGTTTAAAATGAATGTGCTATCAAAGTGCATAGCGATTAGCGCTGTAGCTTGATGGGTTTGATTCCTAGGCCTGGAATTTGCATGCTCTCCCCGTGCCCGCATGAGTTTCCTCCAACAACCCCCGTGACCAGGAAACGGATAAGTGGTAGAAAATGAATGAATGAATTATTACAATTTTGCTATGAAGTAAAAAAAAACTAAAACGCTGAATGAGTCCCAATACATATCACAGTGCAGTCAGCACAGACTGAAGGTATAACATATATAATGAAGGATAAACAGCATTTATTTCAGAAAATACAATCAGAGCATCAAAATTTAGGCCAATAACTCATTTCAGAAGACTAGAAACGTTCCATTTTCCAATTTCCAAGAGCAAACTAATTATTTCATTAAGTATATTACCATCAGTTAAAATAAAAGGACCAACTTTGTTTTTAGAGTTATTGTTATTCAGTACTTGGTTATAATCTATTAAAATGATGTCTGCTGTCTTTGTGGTTGTCTTTGCCTTCTTACTGTCAATTACATGATTAAGACAAAAACAAACTGTTTGCCAACCCAAATTTTGATTTAGACAACTTTCATTTGCAGCTTATCCCATTAGACACATCAACAACGTCACCATCCAGTATGTTAAATCTCATATGCGAGTATAAACAGACAAAGAGAAAGGTTGGAGAAAGAAAATTCTCATTCATTCATTAATTCATCTTCAATCGCTTATCTGTTGCGGGGTGTACTGGAGCCAATTCCAGCTCACACTGGGCGAGGGCGGGGTACACCCTGGACAGGTTGCAAGTCCATCGCAGGGCCAACATACAGAGACATACAGAGACGAACAACCACTCACACTCACACTCAGACCTATGGGAAATTTAGAGCCACCAATTAACCCAAACATGCATGTCTTTGGACGGTGGGAGGAAACCAGAGTACCCGGAGGAAACCCATGCAGGCACAGGGAGAACATGCAAACAGAAAGGCCACAGACCCGGGAACCAAACCCGCGACCTTGTTATTGTGGGGCAACAACGCTAATCACTATGCCGCTGCGCTGCCCGAAAACTTTTATAACATTTAAAAAAATAAATGGCAATAAAGGCTACGAAAGATCCTAAACTAACATTGTTACATGATTAACATGTGAACGAACTGAAAATAAAATCTAAAATGGCTACTCTCAAAATTTAAAAACCTAATAGCAGAAGGAATAAAAGGAAAACCAATTTGTTTTACTTCTACGCATTAATGGTGACCAGAAGGCTTCACTGGAAACTCGATAGAGCATGTTGACTATTGATAATCAATGCCATGTTCACTACCTGTTTCTCCCAGAGTAAGGTGACCGGGTTTCCGAAATGAAAATTGGGGACATTTTCAGCGCAGTGGTCAAAAATTAAATGTTATTATTTTGAAATAAATGACAGGGGCAATTACATGCTTGTGTATTTTGACTCATCACTCTCTCTTTTCATTCTCTTAATCTACAACAGAGCAAAATAAAATAATATTATTGTCATCTCATGGTTATCGAAGCATCATCAACACCACACTTTCACCAACAACAGTGACAGTTTAGTGTTAGCAATGTGGCTTCAGTTCAGGGGCCTCATTTATAAAACTGTGCGTAGGATCGTTACTAGAAGTGTAACTAAAAGTGCCCAAAAGCCAAAGTTTGCATACGCCAGAAAATTTTCAAATTTATAAAACCCTGCGTATGCAAACTTTCCTTTATAAATCACAGACTGACTACAAGTGTGCACATTTGTATCGGCTTCATGTCACGCCCTGTACACGCCCATTTTTAACCATAAATGATCAATGCAAAGCACCTCGTGAATGCGGCCTGCATTCCTCTGCATCTGACTCAGATACAAGTGTTATGCCTTTTTGGAACTGATGGCGGATGCAGGAAGAAAAGGTAAAAAAAAGAATTTTTTTCTGAGGTGGAAGCGGAGACGCTTTTCGGTGAGGTGGAGGCCAGAAAAGCCATCCTGTTTGGAGGTCACAGCACCGGAATCCCCAACCAAAGGAAGCAAAGTGATTGGCAACAGGTTTGCAGCTTTGAACACCATCATAAGGACGGAGCGCACGGTGCCAGAAAAAAGAAGTGGTCTGATATAAAGGTACATCTTTTTATTCCTTTAGGCACAGCACATGCATGTATGTATTAAATGATGATCGTTCATTACAGGTGGATGCAAAGCGGAGTCTGTCCTCCCACCACCAGAGCATGGCTGTAACTGGGGGGGCAGTGCTCCTGACAACTGCAACTGGAGGGGGGACCCAGTGCTCCTGACAACTTCATCATCCTGGTAGATGGCAGTAGATTTTTATCAAGAATGTCTCTGTACATTTTTCCATTCATCCTTTCCTTCAATTACATGAAGTTTGCCAGTGCCGTATGCTGAAAAACAGCCCCACACCATGATGTTCCCACCTCCAAACTTCACTGTTGGTATGGTGTTTTTGGGGTGATGTGCTGTGTGCTGTGCCATTTGACCTCCAAACACGGTGTGTATTGTGGCATCCAAAGAGTTCAATTTTGTTCTCATCTGACCAGACTATAATCTTCCAGTATTTGACAGGCTTGTCTAAATGTTGTGCAGCAAACTTTAAACAAACTTCAACATGTTTTTTCTTCAGCAATGGAGTCTTGCATGGTGAGCGTGCATACAGGCCATGACTGTTGAGTGTGTTACTTATTGTTTTCTTTGAAACAATTGTACCTGCTAATTTTAGGTCTTTCTGAAGCTCTCCACAAGTGGTCCTTGGCTCTTGGACAACTCTTCTGATAATTCTTTTGACTGTCAGAAATCTTGGGAGGAGCACCTGGTCGTGGCCAGTTTATGGTGAAATTATGTTGTTTCCACTTCCGGATTATGGCCCCAACAGTGCTCACTGGAACATTCAGATTCTGTAACCAATGCCATCAGCATGTTTTGCAACAATAAGGTTCCGAAGATCTTGAGAGAGTTCTTTGCTTTTACCCATCATGAGATGTTTCTTGTGTGACACCTTGGCAATGAGACACCTTTTTATAGGCCATCAGTTGGGACTAAACCAGCTGATATTAATTTGGACTGACAAGGGGCAGGATTGCTTTCTGATTACTGATAGATTTCAGCTGGTGTCTTGGCTTTCGGTGCCTTTTGCACCTTCATTTCTTCATGTGTTAAATACTTTTACCCTGTGTGATTCAATTTTATCACATATAACTTAATTTATGGACATCTAAGGTTTGATTTCCTTGCATGTCTGGTTTGCATGGGTTGTTACCGACATCTGGTGAAAATTTCATGTCAGTAGCACCTTTAGAAATATATTTACTGAGAAAAATGGTGACGTGTTCAATACTTACTTTACCTGCTGTATATACTGGCTTGGCCAAATAGGAAAAGTAGGAAAAAAGATGGCCTATGTTTAAACAGTCATATTTACTTTATATAACACATTTTCAGTCTTGTCGCGTATTTGAAATAACTAACTCATTCAGTTGAGTCAAATGTTCTCAATCTGATAAAAATTCTCAGCTCTGGGTTTCTTCCATCTTAATTTAAACATGCTGTGATGCCTATCATTAAAAAGAAAAACTGAGATGTCTCAGTTTTTGCCAACTTCAGGCCAATCTCGAAATTCCCTTTTCTGTCCAAGTTATTTTAGAAAATACCTTGCACAGTGGCATATTGGTTAGCGCTGTTGCTCCACAATAAAGCTTTCTGTGCGGAGTTTGCATGTTCACCCCATGCCTGTGTGGGTTTCCTCTGGGTACTCTGGTTTCCTCCCACCATCCAAAGACATGCATGTTTGGGTTAATTGGTGACTCTAAATTGTACGTAGGTCTGAGTGTGAGTGTGATTGGTTGTTTGTCTCTGTCTGTCTCTGTGTGTTGGCCCTGAGATGGACTGGCGACCTGTCCAGGGTGTACCCCGCCCTCGCCCAGTGTGAGCTGGGATTGGCAACCCAGAAACGGATAAGGGGTTGAAGATGAATGAAAGAAAAAGTTTCAATCTGGTTTTAAACCTAATTTCACTACAGAATCTGCCCTCTGTTAAGTATTGAACTCTTAAGTGTTGATTCTGGAAACTGCAATTTTAGTTCTACTGGACCTGACTACAGTTTTCAACGCTGTGGATAATCATATCGTTTTATCTAGATTGGGGTAGTGTGTAGTTATTATGTACATTGCCTTAAAATGGTTGCCGTCGTCTGAGAGAATAGTCTGTTCAAAATCTTTTGAGGGACACCACAAGAAAGAGAAGCAACTGAAAAGGAGTATGACTCTAAATAAACAAATTAGTTGTTATCTCTTGTATTCTGGTCTGACATATCTTAACACTTGTCTCTTTGACACTTTGATTTGACTGTACTGTGACAAAAATTACGGGTACATTTTGTAACTGCTGAAAAGCTGAAATTAACTGATTGCTTCCAGCGATAACTTACTGTCCTTTTAAAAGAATAACCACCTTATTGTGTCTTCACAGTGGATAGGAAAAGAAGAGGAAATATACTCATCAAAAGATATATTTCTCTTTATTTCATATGTGGGTAAACTTGGGTGGATGAAAGGCGTAACTTCAAAAGGGAAAGATGAAACCTCCTTCGTACACCCAAAAGCTAGAAGGAGAAATCTGATTAGACTAAATTCGCGCCAACAATCAGACCACGCCCCTGGGTTGACCCCCAATAAATAGTCAAGACACTATTACAATTTGGCAGAAATTCGGCGAAAAGTCCTGGAGAGGAGAGATTAACCAGAAGATTCAAAAAAAAAAAAAAAAGGGGAAAGAGAAGAAGAAACTCAGAAGTTAAGACTTAGCCGCTTAGCAACGAGGGCTGAGTTAAACTTGCAGCGAGGACCACAGGTGAGCGGAACAAGTTTGGCTCCACTGCACCCAGTCCCAAGCGTCTCAAGTTGCCTTGGCAGCCAGAGCCACTGGTGCTGCGTGCTGCTCCCGTCTGTTCCCTCATCAGAATAGAAAGGAATAATTCGGATACCACCAAGCCAGCCGCCCGAGGGACAACATTGCCGGTGAAGAGGGACGAGACAGATCAACAGCCACTTCAGCCGAGGACCAGTCTAACTTGGGAGGCCATGACGAGGGACCTCGACGCAGCCGCTCTTGTCGGATATCTCCTCTGACCTTTTCGTGGCCAGTTGATTCGCCAGCCCAAAGTAAGGTTGCATTTATCTGCTCTCCCAGCTGGCTGTTCTGAGTGGAGTGAGGCATGGCTATTAGACAACATTGTCCCAAATTTTAGTCTAAAAAGAAAAAGAAGCTCTCCTTCTTCAGACAGATTCGCCCCGCATTTGTAAAACAACTTCCCTTTCATTCGCCAAACTCCCGACTTGGGTATTAGCTGTTTAATCTTCTTGGTTGTGTTGTGTTATGTTTCTTTTGATGTCCGAGCTCCCCTGTTTCATTTAGCTCATACTTTAACCTGCCCCCTTTATATAATGAGCACGTTTGATTCCTCACCTATGAGCTAATAAAAACCTTAAAACTCAGCCATTGTTACACTCTTTCCTTCAGTAATTTTATTAGTCAATCCACAGTAGAGAACATCCCTTCCAGATTGAGATTTGATAAGAGGCAATAATAATATACACAATCCTAGGCACAACATAAGGTAACGGACTTGATCCGGAGTCCCTGGAATCAAATGTGTGATTACTGGAAGGCATAAACGTCGTTTGCTTACTACCATAATGTTGTCATAGCTAACGTTAACGTTAGTTAGCGACTGGAACTTGGGAGCAGCCACGGGGCTTTTGCTAGCTAGCTAGCTAACGTCCGTTACAAAGTAACATAGATAATGTTACTTGCTGCCTTATTATCATAGTAATGTGAAATATCCGACAAATTTGCAGGAAAGATGAGAGCTAACGAGTAATGTTAACAGGACATGGCAATGTTACCGAGCCGACTCTCATTGTGAAGAGCAATTGTTGTGGTCACATATTGCATTATCTTACGTTAAACCGTTTTCTATACAAAAACACTGTTATTACAAAATGTTCTTACTAATTTTCCATGCGAAATTATACGTACATTTGTGGTTTTTCTTCTTCAACTTCTCCACATCCTCTCGCTCTCTGGGGGTCGCCATTGTTGTTTGATTCAGTATGCAAATGATGACGTAAAGCATTCTAGGAAATTTTCACTGGCCTTTCCTCAGGAAGTCAGCATCTGAAAACCCTCGATCTGAAGGGCTACATTTATAGCCCCTATCCCTCATTATGCCCACTAACCCTACATGAAAAAAGGAATTGGGAAACCACTACCCTCACGGGAATGCGCAAAGTTTAGGGGTAGGGCTAAAAAGTAGGGGTAGGGGGTGTATTGGGACTGGCCCTATGTGTCCCACCAGGGACACGAACACTTTGGACCACTGCTACACTGCTCTGAAGGACTCCTACCACTCTGTTCCCCCCGCTGCCTTGGGGCTCTCCGATCACTGCATGGTTCATGGTTCATGCTCATCCCAACCTACAGGCAGAAGTTAAAATCTACAAAGCCTGTAGTGAGGACAGTGAAAAGATGGACTACTGAGTCAAAGCTGGAGTTACAGGCCTGCTTTGACTGCACTGATTGGAGTGTCCTGGAAGCTGCAGCAATGGATCTCAACGAACTGACTGACACTGTGACATCATACATCAGTTTTTGTGAAGACTTGTCTGTGCAGACCAAAACACTCTGCACATACAACAACAATAAACCGTGGTTTAACACCAACCTGCGGAAACTGCGCCAAGCCAAGGAGGAGGCTTACAGAAGTGGGGATCATGCCCTGTACAAGCAGGCCAGAAACACACTGACGAGGGAAATCGGAGCAACTAAGAGGAGCTACTCTGAGAAGCTGAAGAGCAAATTCTTGGTCAGGGACCCCGCTTCAGTGTGGAGAGGCCTGCAGGACATGACCAACTGCAGGAGCCCATCCCCCACCCTGTAAGGAACAAACAACAGAGGAACTGAGCAGTTTCTACTGCCGGTTTTCACATTCATCACCTACCTCATTCACAACACCCAATGGCTGTGCTGTACCTGAGCCCCCTGCCCCTCCCTCCCCCCTCCACTCAGACCCCCAGCCTGGACTGAGGATCTGTGAAGATGATGTGTGCTGGCTCTTTCAGAGGCAGAAGATCAGGAAGGCTCCAGGACCTGATGGTGTGTCCCCTTCCTGCCTGAGAACCTGCACTGACCAGCTGGTCCCAATATTCACCTTCAACAGATCTCTGGAGCTGTGTGAGGTTCCCTCCTGCTTCAAACGCTCCATCATCCCGGCCCCAAAGAAACCCACCATCACAGGGCTGAATGACTACAGGCCCGTCGCCCTCACGTCTGTAGTCATGAAATCCTTCGAGAGACAAGTGCTGAATCACCTGGAGGACATCATAGGACCCCTGCTGGACCCCTTGCAGTTTGCCTACTGGGCAAACAAGTCAGTGGATGATGCAGTCAACAGGACACTTCATCCTTCACTTCATCCAATATCTCCCCAGGCATATACGCACAGATCCTGTTTGTGAACTTCAGCTCAGCGTTCAACACCATCATCCCGGGAATCCTGAAAAATAACCTCACCCAGCTCACTGTGCCAGCCTCCACCTGTCAGTGGATTTACAAGTTCTTCACCACAGGAGACAGCAGGTGAGGCTGGGTAGCATCTTCTACAATGTGTACCATCAGCACTGGCACCCCCCAGGGGTGTGTTCTCTCCCCGCTGCTCTTCTCCCTCTACACCAACAACTGCACCTCTGATGACCCATCTGTGAAACTTCAAAAATTTCGGCCTCATCCAGGATGGTGATGAGTCTGCCTACAGGCACGCGGTGGACCGACTGGTCGTCTGGTGTGGTCAGAACCACCTGGAGTTTAATCCGCTCAAGACTGTGGAGATGACAGTGGATTTCAGGAGAAACCCACACACCCTACCCCACCTCCCCTCACAATCCTCAACAGAACAGTATCTAGTGTGAACTCATTCAAGTTCCTGGGAACCACAATCTCCCGGGACCTGAAGTGGACCTCCCACATAGACTCAGTCAGGAAGAAGGTCCAGCAGGGGTTGTACTTTCTGCATCAGCTGAGGAAGTTTAACCTGCCTCGGGAGCTGCTGGTCATCTTCTACACCACCATCATCCAGTCTGTTTTCTGCACTTCCATCACTGTCTGGTTTGGATTGGTCACCAAGCAGGACAGGAAAAGACTGCAACGGACTATAAGGTCTGCAGAGAAGATCTTTGGGGCCGACCTGCCCTCCATCCAGGACCTGTACAGGTCCAGAGTCAGGAACCGGGCAGGTACAATCGCTGCAGACCCCTCACACCCCGGACAGAAACTGTTCAGACTGCTTCCCTCTGCTACAGAGCTCTTTTCGCCAAAGCCACCAACAGTTTCTTCCCTCAGGCTGTCTCCCAGATTTCCCCATAAGCCAACAGTCAACCTCATGCACATTTGCACATTACTGCACTATTGCAATACTGTACAATATTCCATAACAAATATTTTTTATGTCCATGTATATATGTACTTATATGTATTTATTTATTTTCTTTTGTCTTTCCCCTCAGTGTGTCCAAGATAGAAACACCGGAGTCAAATTCCTACTGTTTACACATACCTGGCAATAAAATTTGATTCTGATTCTGAGAAGGATTTTAAATTCCATTCTCTGCTTCATCAGCCAATGAAAAGAAGCTACCAGAGGAGGAATGTGATCAGGCAATTACCTCGTTCCAAATTCCTTTTAGTACAACTTCAACCAGCAAAGCCTCACTGATGGAAACAATATTTTGAGATTTGTGTGACAGAATGACATCATTATTGTTGGCTTATGATGCTTCATTATTGAGTCCTGGACTAGATGAAGGACTAATATAGCTTCTCAGCTGGGCCAAATACCTTAATTTGTCTTGTCATTTATGACCAAATTCCATCAAAAACCTTATGAAATTTTGGGTTTAACGACAAATAATGGTATGCTAACACTCTAAAATAGCAAACTCATCCTCCCCTCAGAAATACCAATGATCATATTGAAATTTCATGGCATATGGTGCTACATATGGCATATGTCTATTGTTAAGCCTGCGAGGACGAATAGAAAGAATAACAGGGCCATCAACATCATATTAATATGTTTACAAAATGTCACCATCAGTGTATTGTGCTCTTTTCACAACAAGAAATTACACAATCAAAAACATGTATCAATATGTCAATGATAACCTTATATTACTCCATTTAAGGACGGAGGGAAAGCCGGTACAAACGTAACAGTTTTCACATAAATGTCATTCTAAAATATAAAGTTTCAGACCGGAACTTTCTTTCATGATGATAACCTACTTACACGTGCTGTCTGTCAATTTCAGGTGCTATAACATACGAACGTGTGGCCTTTTCTCTTGGCCTTTAGATGTAGACCTTCCTCTGGCTCCTCTGCTGACTCTCCTCCACCAAAGCAGCCTTCACAGGGGTATCAGTCAGTATTGCTGTTGACCTGCAAATTCAATGTGATTGTAGGTGTAATCACCTTGTTTTTATATGATTACAATTTTACAATGAATTCCACATTAACCAGGGTTAGGGTTAGGAATAAGACCCCGCTGTGTTGTTCTCTTCCTAACTCGGGATCTAGTCAGGGTGGCTGGGTGACTGTCCGAGACAAGAGGTATAGTCGAAGGCAGCAGCCCCTGGTTCACCACCAACCAGTTCACATTTCTAAGAGGTTCTCCCCACTCAGCGACACACCTGCTGAAAAACCGACTCTAGTGATTGGCGAGTCTATTCTGAGGAACGTGAAGTTAGCAACACCGGCGGCCAGAGCAGGTGAAATCCAGTGTTATCTGAAACAGCTGGCTAAGGATAAGCGTTAAATATGGTAAAATTGTTATTCACGTTGGCAGTAACAACACCCGACTTCGCCAGTTGGAGGTAACAAAGATTAATGTGGAATTGGTGTGTAACTTTGCTAAAACAATGTCAGACACTGTAGCTTTCCCTGGCCCCCTCCCCAATGGGCCAGTGATGACATGTATAGCTGCATGTCCTCATTCAACCGCTGGCTGTCAAGGTGGTGTCCGAAAACAATGTGGGCTACATAGACAACTGGAATACTTTCTGGCGGAGACCTGGTCTGATTAGAAGAGACAATGTCTATCCCACCGTGGGTGGTGCTGCATCTCATATAGAGGAATATGGCCAAGTTTTTTAGAAAGCTAAAACCTTGACAACCCCGAGTCGAGACCAGGAGGCAGAGTTTAACACGCTCCTCTGCGCCTCAGTCAGAGCGGTTCCCTGCCGAGAATAGAACAGAGTCTATATGTCTATATGTATGTCTAGCTTTATAGAAACTGTGTCTGTCCCCCAACCACCTAAATTTAGAAAATTTACTAAATCTAACTTAAACAGAAGAAGAGCTAAAAACAAAATCTTAACTGAAATCAAAACTGCCAAAAATTTGATCTCAAATAATACTGCAATTAAATGTGGACTGTTGAATATTCGATCACAATCATCAAAATATCTATTAGTCAATGATCTCATAGCTGATCATCGTATTGATTTATTTTGTATAACTGAACCTGGCTGCAGCAGGATGAGTATGTTAGTATTAATGAATCTACAGCCCCCACTCACGTTAATTTTCATATTCCTCGTACCATAGGTCGAGGAGGGGGGGGGGTGGCTGTGATATTTCACTCAAGTCTATTAATCATCCCTAGACCAAAATCTGGCTGTAGGTCTTTTGAAAGCCTCACTCTTAGTCTTTCCCACTCTAACTGGAAAGTTGAAAACCAGTTCTGTTAATTACAGTATACCGTCCACCTGGTCTGTACTCAGAATTACTATCAGAGTTTTCTGAGTGTTTATCAGAGTTAGTACAGATAAAATCATTATACTGGGAGATTTCAATATTCATGTAGATGTAGAAAGTGACAGCCTTAGTTCTGGGTTTCTTTTCTTACTAGACTCAATTGGCTTTTCCCAGCATGTAAATGCACCAACTCACTGCTTCAATCATATCCTTGATCTTGTTCCAACATTTGGCATTGAAATTGACAAGTTAACAATTTTTCCTCAAAACTCTCTTTTGACTGACCTTTACATCATTACATTTGAGTTTACTTCAATTGACTGCTCAGCATCGAGGAATGAATTCGGCTGTAGAAGATGTTTATCTGAAAATGCTGTGGCTAAATTTAAAGAGAAAATTTGGTCATCACTGGCAGCAATGCCATGTCTAAATTCAAATGAGGATTTCTCCCATACACAGATTGATGACCTTGTGATTAGCACTATGGCCACACTGTGTTCAAATCTTGATGATGCTGCCCCTCTCAAAAAGAAAGTAATTAACAGTAAGTAACAGAGGAGGCTGGCTCCGTTGTATAATTGTCAAATTCGTGCCTTAAAGCAGACGTCATGGAAATTAGAAATAAATTGGCATTCCAGCAACTCGGAAGAGTCTCATCAAGCCTGGAAAGAAATCTTAAAAATGTATGAAAAAGCTCTCCGCAGTGCCAGAAGCTCATATTATTCAGCACTTACAGAAAAAAACAATAGCAACCCCAGGTTTCTCTTCAGCACTGCAGCCAGGCTGGCAGAGAGTCATAGCTCAATTGAACCAATGATCCCCTTAGCTCTCAGCAGTGATGATTTTATGGGCTTTTTTACAGATGAAATTATAACAATCAGAGAAAGAATTCATCAGCTCTTACCTACATAGACAATAATCTTCTACTGAATACAGCAACTCCTGAATCAACTGCAATGCCCATTGAACACCTGGAATCATTCTCATCTCAAAATCTCTCAGAGTTAGCTTCTATAGTTTCATCATCCCAGTCCCAGTGCCGACTAGCCTCTTCAAAGACATTTTATACTTAATTGAACCATTCATTCTGGGGGGGGGGGGGGATTAGGGTTAACCCTTAACCCTAACCCTATCCAATGATATTCTAATTGCTTCGGACAATGGATCAGCCTCCATACTTCTCTTAGATCTCAGTGCTTCATTTGACACCATTGACCGTAATATTTTTTACAGAGACTGGAACATGTCAGATAGACATCAGTTTGCTAATGGTAACAATAGCTCTTCACACACTATAGCCAAATATGGAGTCCCACAAGGTTCGGTACTTGGACCAATCCTCTTCACTCTATATCTGCTTCCTTTAGGCAACATTATCAGGAAACACAGCATCAAATTTCACTGTTATGCAGACGACACTCAGCTGTATTTATCAATGAAGCCAAATGAAGTTATTCAGATAGTCAGACTGCAGACATGTCTTGAAGACATAAAAGTCTGGATGACCCATAATTTGTTACTTCTAAATTCTGACATAACTGAAGTTATTGTACTTGGCCCTAAGCACCTCAGAGAAACCCTATCTAATCACCTAATGCTATCAGTCTGGATGGCATTACTTTGGATTCCAGCTCCACTGTAAGAAACCTTGGAGTAACTTTTGACCAGGACATGTCTTCTGTCCCTCTCATAAAACCAGTCGGCAGCTTTCTTTCACCTGCGAAACATTAGGAAAATCAGAAACATCGTCTCTCAAGAGGATGCAGAAAAACTAGTCCATGCATTCGTAACTTCTAGGCTGGACTACTGTAACTCATTATTATCTGGATGCCCAGACAAATTTCTGAAAGGCCTTCAGTTCATCCAGAATGCTGCTGCACGAATATTAACAAGAACCAGAAAATTCCAGGGAAATTTTGAGTGCCACAGGGGCTGTTGCCGGGATGAGTAGCCTACATTATTTATTTTCCAGTCTTCAAAAGTCACCCCGATCATATTCTGCTTTGGAGAAATTACTTGTGATTATATTGTTACTGTAGCGCCCCCAGTTTTCACAAAGGGCTCATAGCAATTATCAAGACCAAACTTAAAACTTTTCTGTATGACAGAGCTCATAGTGATTTGATTTGATTTGATAGGTAAAAAGTTAAGTTCATTTAGTCTCTAGCTATGCTGCTATAGGCCTAGACTGCTGGGGGAAGCACTGACCACCCCTATCTCTCTCTCTCTCTCTGTCTCTGTTTCTGTCTCCTTCCCCCCTGCATGCGCCGACATATTAATAACCATGCTTCTCTGAAATCCCTGTTTCTCCCAGTTCTAAGCATGTGTACTATATTTACTAACCATGTTTCCCAAAGTCTCTGTCTCTCCCAGTTTCTCTCCTTTCGCTCCCTGTCCTCATCCTGCAGGGGGTGAATCATCACTACCCCATGTTCCTGCAACGCCTGCTGCTCCCACATCTTCACGAACTCCATCCAGCATCGCTTCTATGAACCTCATGCAGCATCAAATGTTCCTGCCTGCACCTGTATTGCAGGCAGGAACACCTGCACCTGCACACCTGCACCCCTCCTCCTGCTCTCATCTCTCCCTACTCTACCCAACTTTGGCCCCCGTGTGTCTCTCTCTCTCTCCCTCTCTCAACCCAACCAGTCGAGGCAGATGGCCACCCGGCCTGAGCCTGGTTCTGCCCGAGGTTTCTGCCTCTTAAAAGAAGTTTTTCCTTGCCACTGTTGCCGAGTGCTTGCTCATGGGGGGGATCTGTTGGGTCTCTTTAAATAATTTTATAAAGAGTTTGGTCTAGACCTGCTCTATATGTAAAGTGCCTTGATGTAACTTTGTTATGATTTGGCGCTATATAAATAAATCTGATTTGATTTGATTTGATATACCACACACTTTAAAATTGTAAGTGTATGTACAACATATTGCATTTTCCACGTTGACAGTCACGTGACAGCACATTACCATAATAGCCTTCCGCGCCACTGAGCTCCGCCATTGCTGTCCGAAAGAAATAAAAGAGCGATTACTAGTATATTTAGTAGGGCCTTCCTAGCCCATATATTTGGGACAGACATGTAACAATCGGTGTTGCTTCAATAGGAAAGTCAATCAATCAGTCAATTTGCATAATCTATTGACCATAAGCGTGTAATTGTAATAGACTCTCCCGGCGCTAAACTCTCTCTACAGTGAGACAAAAAGTGAGTAAAAAACATCTTAAATGTGTTTAGAGCTATAAATGAACTTTATTCTGTTGATTCTTTCTTCTTCTTTGCCATTGAAACAGGCCAACAGTTCTCTGAATAACTACATGAATGTAATTCATGCTTGTCGAAAGCCACATCACATAGGAACAATTAATTTTGTCCCGTATTGTATAATGTTGGAATATAGGGCAAACAAACATCTTTTCACGGGGAAACTGTATTTACATCCAGGGTGGGATCAGCTTTTATTCATTTGCAGTCTGGACGCTAATGGAGGGGTGAGGATCTCCTCTCTGCTCTGACTGCCTTTGGGAAGAGGCCGATGTGAGTGCTTTGGAATGGGGCTCACGGCAGCACCCACTGCTGCTGCTGCTCGTTGAGAGCTGCAGAGCGATGTGCGCTTTCACTTCAGTTTACTCCATAAATGTCTCCATTAACACCAGAAACAGTGGCTAAATCTAGTGACAATGACAGTAAATTGGCAACACTGGTGACGATAATGCTGATTGAAGCTCATGTTACAGCTTCAGCTGACGTCTTCACTGTGGCAACTGTCGCTAATGTAGCCTTCTGCCAATGTCCAAAACCACCACTGATTTCTCAGAATCGGAGAAGAAATGATTAAAACTTGGGTGAGGGGGTGCAGCGTCCGTTTAAACAGGCTGCTGCACCTACTAGTATGTTTACTAAGGCCCTACTAGCCCACATGTTTGGGACAGACCTGTGACGATAACGCAGATTGAACAGCTGATGTTACGGCTTCATCTGGCGTCTTCACTATGGCAACGGTCGCTTATGTAGCCTTCTGCTAATGTCCCAGACCACCAGTGATATCTCAGAATTGGAGAAGAATTAATTAAAACTGATTTATCCATGACGTTAACCGATCATATTATTGAGCTTTTCAGGAAACTTTCGTGCTCATCTGTTGTGAAACGTTAACAATGTTATTAAAATTGACAGTGAGGAAAACGCTGACAGGCATTAGGTCCTCTCTGGTCTGCCCACTGACTTGCCTGATGAAAATTAAAATAAAGAAATAAAAACAAGGGTTTAATCTCGTGTTTAAACGCTCAGTAATGTAGCGGATATGATTAAAAATTATTAAGAAATCCAGAAAAAAACAATACAGCTTTTGTGCTCCAAAGTCCCAGCTTACAAAAAGAAAGACACACACACACACACACACACACATACAACTTTCACTTTAGAGTCGGGATGGGGGGGTTGCAGCCAAATGTCTTTTCACAGGGAAACTTTGCAAATGAATCAAGGCTGATTCCACCCTGGATCTAAATGCAGTGTGGACGCTAATGGAGGAGTGAGGATCTCCTCTCTTCTCTGGCTGAATTTGGGACGGAGCTCACGGCAGCACCCGCTGCTGCTGCTGCTCGTTGAGAGCTGCAGAGCGATGTGCACTTTCACATCAGTTTACACCATGAAAGTCTCCATTAACACCAGAAACAGTGGCTAAATCTATCTACAAATACACTAAGTTGGCAACACTAGTGGTGGTATTGCCGACTGATGAGCTTATGTTACGGCTTCAGCTGTCATCTTCACTACGGCAAAGGTCGCCGATGATCATGTGTCGGCTAACGTAGCCTTCAGCTAACGTCCAAAACCACCTTAGATTTCTCAGAATCGGAGAAGATATAAATAAAACTTGGAGGGGGGGGGGTGCAGCGTCATCTTAAACGGGTTGCTGGACCTACTAGTATGTTTCCTATACAGCCATACTAGCCCATATATTTGGGGCAGACGTGTGAAGATAATGCCAATCAAATAGCTTATGTTATGGCTTCAGATAGTGTCTTCACTATGACAACGATCGCTGAGGATCCTGGGTATTGTAAGCTAACGTACACAAGTTTCCGGTCAAATGTGTGTGTATATGTGTATATGTGTATATGTATATATATACATGTGTCTGTGTGCATCCCAATGTTAAAGTCATTCCTACACCCTTGTACCTGTGTCATTAAAAAGCAGGTGCAGCTGATCAAGGAGATCAAAAGGTGCACTCAAACCACAAGAAGGAGGGGGGAAAAGCAGACCCACAAAGCACACACACACACACACACACACATTGAACTCTGTTGATGGAAACAGGCTTTTACATAGCTACTACGGTTATTGCAAAATGTCAGCCCTTCTCAGATTTTTGAATGGTGTCACAGAGTGTAAGTCCTGTGATCTGTTTAAACTTTGAACCACGTTTCTGTGACCAAGTATGACAAAGTAGTCTGGCTCCAAAGAGGAGTGGGTTTGATCCATGTTGGTTCCAATAGAGCTGAGTAGGCAGATCTTTCAGTTATCAGGCTCCTCTTCTATGGAACCAACTTCCAGTATCGGTCCGGGGGGCGGACTCTTTAGTATTTTCAAGACCAGGCCTTTCTGTATGACAGAGCTTATAGTTAAAAAGTTAAGGTTAATTTACTCTTTAGCTATACTGCTATAGACCTAGACTTCTGGGGGACTGAGCACCGCCCTCTCTATCGCGCTCTCTTTCTCCCCCTCTTGCATGTGCCGACATATCAATAACCATGCTTCTCCGAAATCCCTGTTTCTCCCAGTTTTAAGCATGTGTACTGTATTTACTAACCATGTTTCCCGAAGTCTCTGTCTCTCCCAGTTCCTCCCCCCCCCCCCCCCCCCCCCCGCCCGTCCAGTTCATTGATCAATCCTAATCCTATAACCAAAATCTGGTTATAGATCTGAAATCCTTTTTCTCAGTCTGTCACACTGAAACAGGAAAATTGAAATGCCAGTTCTGGTAGTTACAGTATATCGAACACCTGGTCCTTACTCAGACTTTCCTATCAGAGTTCTCTGAGATTTTATCAGAGTTAGTCCTCAATACAGATAAAATCACTTTAGTGGGATGATTGCTGCCAGTGACAGCCTTTGTTCTGCATTCAAATCATTATTAGACTCAATTGGCTTTTCCATGGGCAGCATGGCGGAAAAGTGGTTAGCACTACTGCCTCACAACAAAACGTTACAGGTTTGGTTCCCGGGCCTGGGGCCTTTCTGTGCAGAGTTTGCATGTTCTCCCCATGCTTGCGTGGGTTTCCTCTGGGTACTCCAGTTTCCTCCCACAGTCCTAAGACATGCATGTGTCATTTAATTGGTGACTCTAAAATGTCCGTAGCTCTGAGTGTGAGTGTGAGTGGTTGTTTGTCACTGTCTGTCCTGTATGTTGGCCCTGCAATGTACTGGCGACCTGACCAGGGTGTACCCCGTCCTCGCCCACTGTGGGCTGGGATTGGCTCTAGCACCCTCTGCGACCCGTAAATGGATAAGCGGTAGAAGATGAATGAATGAATGAATGGCTTTTCCAGACATGAATAAACTTATTGGCTGTTTCAATCATACCCTTGAGTTTGTCTTAACATATTACATTTAAATTGACTGAATCATGACTTTGTCCAGCATCACATTGTCCCACAGTGCAGTTCAACTCAGAGCTGGATCCATTACAACAGATGGCCAGAGACTGTTGACATTTAGGCAGTACAACTCTTTTCATTTTAGACAAAGTCACATCCTGCAGTTTACACGTTAAGACAAATGCCATCAAATGTCAAGCAAATGTCAAGCCTCAGACACAAGGGGCAGGGGAATGACTATGTGGATCCGTGCAATTAGTTTGTGTTAAACAAAATGTTTAATAAATTAATAATTCTGGAAAATTTACTCAAGCCTACTAACTCCAAATTTTTTAAGAAGGTCAAAGTCCAATGTTTATATGTTAAGGTGTGTTCAGGATTAACATAGAGCTTCAGCTTTCAAACCCTACACAAAAAGCAGCCACAATGCAGTGGCACAGTGTGTTACATTACTTGTGAAATTACCTTTGTCTATGGCAATAGGGCTCAGGGAAGGGAGAAAACAATTATGATGGCACAGGAAATCAACGATGGCAGATTGTACTTTTTCGAAAAATAGTCATATTGATCTTACATTTGGGGACAAATAAACCATAGGAAGCATATCATTACCTAGCTCTCTTGTGAAAATGTTTATGTTTCTCTGGCCAAGAATGATGCAAAACTATGATGCTGAGAAAAAGGGACTAGGAAGGAACTGAGGTAGAAAATAGGGAAATGTGGAGTTTGGCAGAAGGGGAAGGGTAGATTTAATGAGCACGTTTTTCACTCTGCTTTGATCTCTCTGCTTTCATCTAACTAGGCTAACATGATGAACTAGTTACCCTGTTACCCTTCAGTTTCCATTGCTCAGTTACCTCCCTACTCAGCACACAAACTGGGCCTGACAACACATGATAAATCTACAGCAAGAGCAGGAGAGAGGGAGATGGAGAGAACATTTTCAATCTGTTCTGTTTAAAACATGCTGATGAGCCCTTTCATGTTTCTTCTTGACCCACTTTAGTTTTTTTTTTTTTGTTGTTTCTAATGCCATCAGCAGTTATGAAAAGATACAATTGGTATGTGTTTTTATTATTCTCTTAAAAAAAAAAAAAGATAAAGAAAAAAAGTTGCCAATCTTGTCAAGGCCTTCTAGGAATGGATTTTTCATTCCATAACCAAAAATTACAATTATTAACAATAATTAACCGTTAACCCAGCTCTTCACCCTTGCAAGGTACCTGGAGGGAACCTGGGAGTATACCCAGCTGGTCTACATGTGCTTTGTGGACCTGGAGAGGGCATACGACTGGGTCTCCCGGGAGTTTTTGTGAGGGATGCTGTGGGAGTATGGGGTGAGGGGGTCACTTTTAAGGGCCATCCAATCTCTGTACGCCCAAAGTGAGAGCTGTGTGCGGGTATTCAGCAGTAAGTTGGACTTGTTCCAAGTGAGGGTTGGCCTGCGCCAGGGCTGCGCCATGTCACTGATCCTGTTTGTGATTTTCATGGACAGGATTTCTAGGCGCAGTCAAGGAGGAGAGGGGTTGCAGGTCGGGGGGCTCAGGATCACATCGCTGCTTTTTGCCAACAATGTGGTGCTGTTGGCACCATCGGCCTGTGACCATCGGCAGACCTCGGAGCGTGAAATTGGCCGGAGAACACTGCAGTCGCTGTATCGCACCGCTGTAACAAAAAGAGAGCTGAGCCGGAAAGCGAAGCTCTCGATCTTCAGGTCAATCTTCGTTCCTACCCTCACCTATGGTCATGAGAACTGGATCATGACCAAAAGAACGAGATCGCGGGTACAAATGACCGAAATGGGCTTCCTCAGAAGGGTAGCTGGCTTCTCCCTTAGAGATAGGGTGAGGAGCTCGGTCATCTGAGAGGAGCTCAGAGTAGAGCCACTGCTCCTTTGCATTGAGAGGAGCCAGTTCAGGTGGTTCGGGCATCTGGTTAGGATGCCTCCTGGGCTCCTCCCTTGGGAGGTGTTCCAGGCATGTCCAGCTGGGAGGAGGCCCTGGGGCAGACCGAGGACCAGGTGAAGAGATTATATCTCTACTCTGGCCTAGGAACTCCTCGGGATACCCCAGTCAGAGCTGGTCGATGTGGCCGGGGAAAGGAAAGTCTGGGGGCCCCTGCTGAAGTTGCTACCCCCGTGACCCGACCTCGGATAAGCGGACGAAGATGGATGGATGGATGGATATCAACGATCTTCTTCACAAGTTCAAATTGAGAAAATCAGCAGCTTCATATTGCCAACTTCATCTCACTCTCATTAAAAGGGTAAATAACCTAAAATGATACAAATTCTAACTACTCATCCAACCATTAACTACACTCCTGAACAAAATCTTAAGCCTGGGTGAAAAATGGCAATAATTAGCATTTTGCACTGGTGGATCATAACCAGGTTCTAAGCAGCACCTCAAAATGCAAAAATTTGAGGAATACACAAAAACAGATCGTAGGAATTTATTAAAAAGTGAACTTAAACTCAAACAGGCTGTTCAAAGTTTAGAGTCACCAATAATCTAATGTACATACTCAAACTGCAGTTTAAGAATTTTAATTTTTGTCATTGCTACCATTTACTGTTCTTTTTCTGGCAGTAAGACAAGCTCAAGCAGGATGTCTTTAAAAACAAAGCTGGACTCCTGCTCACAAGGAAGACCAGATCAACTGGCACTGGAAGAAAAGAGTACACAGCCTAAATACACATGGGAGAGGGAGCGAGTGAGATACAGGTGCAACAATTTGTGGAGGGAGGTAATCACACAGGAGGGGAAGGGAACTTTACAGGAAGACAGAGGTACACACATACAGTGCTCAGTGTAAATGACCCCCTTCGAAAAGGGGTCATTTACACCCGTCCGTTTAACTCATAACATGAAAGTAAGGTTAATAATATAACTTAGATTACACATTTTTCAGTTTTACTCAAATTAGGGGTGATGCAAAAATGAGTACACCCCATGACAAAAACTGTACATCTAGTACTTTGTATTGCCTCCATGATTTTTAATGACAGCACCAAGTCTTCTAGGCATGGAATGAACAAGTTGGTGACATTTTGCAACATCAATCTTTTTCCATTCTTCAAGAATGACCTCTTTTAGAGACTGGATGCTGGATGGAGAGTGATGCTCAACTTGTCTCTTCAGAATTCCCCATAGGTGTTTGATTGGGTTCAGATCAGGAGACATACTTGGCCAGTGAATCACTCTCACCCTGTTCGTCTTCAGAAATCCAACAGTGGCCTTAGACATCTGTTTAGGATCATTGTCATGTTGGAAAAGTGCACCATGACAAAGGGCACGGAGTGATGGTAGCATCTTCTCTTTCAGTGTAGAGCAATAAATCTGTGAATTCCTGATGCCATCAATGAAATGCAACCCCATGCATCCCCAACACCAGCAGCACATATGCAACCCCACATAAGGACACTGCCAGCACCATGTTTCACTGTAGGCACCATGCATTTTTCTCTGTATTCCTCAACTTTGCAAAGCCATACTGTTTTGAAGCCATCTGTTCCAAAAACATTTATCTTGGTCTCATCACTCCAGAGTTGGCCCGCCGATAGGGGGGTACAAACGGTTCTGCTGTCCCGGACCCAGGGTAGAGAGGGGCCCAGAACTGGGCCCTCATTAAATTATGGAATAATTTTTCAAAATTTCTCAAAATAAGCCTATTTGTGGAAAATATTATGTAATATTTGAGTTACACACACTTCTTGTTTGTTTTCTTCCTAACTGTCAACCCTCCCCCCCAAAGAATGGTTTGGCCACCGATCCTTTGCTAAGCCCCGCCCCCCTTGGTTCATGTTGCTATGCCTGGCTGTTTTCTGTTGTCTGAAGTTCAGAAAGATGTCCAGTCAGCACAAGTCTGTTGACCAGAAAAGAAAAGAGAAGAGAAGAAGAGAAGAAGAAAATAAAGGTTTAAGAAATTTTCTAAACAAATATTAAAAAAAAGGTGGTGATGGGGAAGCTGGTACGAGAAACGTAGAGCAAAGTAAGAAACAGTGCAGTTAGCTTGTAATGTAAACTAACTGGCCAGCTCTAATGTTAACGTCCAGTAGCCTAGCTTGTATAAATGCCTGACACAAAACGTTATCTTTGACAGAAACAGCTGAGTTTGGTAGCTCCATCAGAAAGGAAAAGACAGAGAGGAGAGGGCTCCAGCTGCAGTCAGGTGCCAGAGAGAGTGATACGGGAGGGGAGGGACAGAGACAAGAGAGAGACAGAGAGTCAAAGTAGAGCGGAAGGCACAGAGACAGGCTGCCGATGACAGAGACGAGAGAGAGAGAATTACAAAGGAGCGGGAGGGGCCGCTGCCCCATCGGAGAGGATGGATCAGAGATTGATTTCAGCGATCCTGCATTCTGGCCAACTAAAATGACCGACTCTGATAGAGTGAACCTCGTACATGTGATGGCAAAAAAAACGCCTTTCTCAGAGAGGGCAAAGGAATTGCCAGCAGATGCAGAGGGCAGGGAATTCCCAAACTATTTGACACATTCCATATACAACAATGGATGGGAAAAAATCGATAGGGACTGGTTAATATTTAGCAGCTCAAAAAAGTTCTTATTTTGCCTACCATGTTTGCTGTTCTCCTTTGAAGTAGAGAAAAAGTCAACTAGTGGACTAAATTCCACAGATGGGATGATAATATCCTATATTAAATACAGAAAGCTGTATGAGAGATTTCCAGCACATGAAAGAAGCCTTGCACACAAGCATTGTTATTGGAAATTGAAGAACCTACAACATTCTGTCCTACAGACTTCTGGATTTGAAAGCCAACAACAAAAATTGATGGAGACAGAAATTGAAAAAAACAAAGCACTACTGAAGCAGCTGCTGGATGTAACACTGTACTTAGCCTTCAGAAATCTCCCATTCAGTGGCAGCATAAATACACTAGATGAGCCAGACAATGGAAATTTTCTTGGCATAATTGAGCTGTTGGCAAAGTATGATAGTATCCTAAATGACCATTTACAAAACATTAGAGAGCGCCCGCAACAGGGAAAGAGACTCCGAGCTCACTACCTTTCACCTGACAGCCAAAGCGAATTTATTGAACTTTGTGCTCAGCATGTCCTAAACACTATTTTAAGAGAAAGGCAAGAAACAATATTCTATGCCATAATGTGTGATGCAACGTCAGATGTATCAAACTTGGAGAAAAATATAATGTTGCTCAGGTATGTCAGTCAAACTTCCCCTGACAGCAGGTGAGAAATAAATGAATGTTTCCTTGGATTTAAGGACTTCAAAAAAGACAGGAGAGGAAATCGTCACAATGGTGGAACAATCACTAAGTGAACATGGGATAGATATAGCTGATTGCAGGGACAAATGCTATGATAATAGAGCCAACATGGCAGGAAAAGTGAAAGGAGTTCAAGCTCACATACTGAGTAAAAATCCCTTGGCCACATACTCACCATGTGCATCTCACACATTAAACCTTGGGAAATCTTACAAAAAGTTTTGGGTTGTTCTCTGCACAACCTGTCTGACATACTATGGAGTGTGCGGATAAAGGCAGTGCGCCCAATGGCAAAAACATTTGCCCAATGTGATCCAGGCATTAGACACCCTTATCACTACTGGTAACCTAACCAGTGAAGCCAAAGCTGAAGCACAGGGCATAAATACCTACTTTCAGTCCTTTAATGCAGTTTTGCTCCTCAAGTTTTGGGTCAAAGTGTTACAATGCATAGAGGACAGAAACCTTAGCAGCCAGTCCTCTACCATCTCACTTGATGTACAAGCTGTCAATATAAAGGAACTGGAGGAGGAGATTGCCTGCATGCGTGCATCATGGGACAGTTTTCTGACAGATGCAACTGCTGTTGCCACGTCCATGGGCATCAAACCAAAGTTAGAAATGAGACAGAGAAAGAGAATGTGTTTCTTTGAGGAATCAGAAAAGCAAGGGACAGAGGAGCAAAGCCCAGAGACCCTATTCAGAGATAGAGTGTTTCGTGGATAGCATAATCTCTCAACTACCTGCACGGTTCTCATCATTGTAGCCAATCTGTGATGAGTTCTGCATCCTGTGGAAATTCAGAGATATGCCACAGGACAGGATCAGTGCATCATGCTCAAAGCTCTCTGAGAAATATAAGTATGACCTCACAGACTCCCTTGAAGACCAAATTCAGCACTTAAAGAAAATATATAGTGCGACTTTTAAAGACACCCTTGGACCTCTGGACCTCCTTAATGCCATATACACAATGGGACTGGAGAGCATTTATGGAGACCTGTGTGTCCTGCTGCGTATCTTCCTGTCTCTGCCTGTGACTGTGGCTGGAGGTGGCGGGCATTCAGTAAAATGAAGATTATAAAAAACTGCTTCTGCTCTAACATGTCCCAGGAGAGGCTCAATGGTTTGGCAACGCTCCCCATAGAGCACCAACTTGCCAAGAAATTGGACTTTAAAGAGATAATAGAGGATTTTGCCACAAAGACAGTTTGGCGCATGGCATTTGGAGTTTACAAATGTCACACCATAGCCTAAAACACAATTGTAAATATTCATTGATTTATTTGGCACTAACATCTTATGTGTAAATTGTTATTGTTAACCATTACTGTCATTGCCTGTCACTTGTCTTTTACAGAGAGAGATGTGAGGAGAGGAAGAGGAGAGGAAAGGACAGGAGAGCAGATGAAGAGGAGAGGAAGAGCAGAGCAGGAAGTAAGGGAGGAGAGGAATAGCAGAGGAGAAGAAGAGGAGAGTGTATGTCTGAGTATGTCTGTATATAAAAGTCTAAATGTTGTACTTAGTTATGTATAAAGTTTTGTGAATGGAAAATATTTGAATGTAGCTAATTAATATTCTTCTCTCTACTGTTTATTATGAAACTTTGATTAAAGCAGCACACAGAGAGAGAGAGAGAGGGATTGGGGCGCGGGGCAGGGGGGGCCATCTAAGATTATCTTGTCCCGGGCCCAGGCAAGACTGTCATGGTCTGCTCCAGAGTACAGAGTACCAGTAGTCTTCATCTTTGTCAGCATGGGCCCTAGCAAACTCTAGACGGGCTTTTTTGTGCCTGGGCTTTAGGAGAGGCTTCTTTCATGGACGGCCCCCATGCATGCCATTCCTCTGCAGTGTACACCGTATTGCAGCGTTTCTCAAACTGTGGGTCCTATAGTTCCCCACAGTTCGATATAGTTTGATTGCTATAGTCCGCACCAGGCAGAAAAATGTTACAATGTAGCAAACAGACGTTGGTATGGTTTGGTTTGACGTATGCATATTTCTAAATGAACCAAAATAGACCACAAAGACAACTTCCTCATAGAAAAACGCGCCACTTTTGAGAAGTTAGCATGGGGCGACAGCTTTGCATTGTGCTCCTGGGGCTGATCTTCACCTATTACATTTTATGTGTCAGTAATTTTCTGCAAACAATTCAGTTCGAAGATGAGTCGCGGCTGCGACTCAAAAACAACGTCTTGATGCAATGGAGTCGCAGATAGCGCATTGCACGCCACGGTTTTTGGGATTTTCATCTCATCTTCCAGTAGCCTTCACCTTTGTGGTGTAAATATATTAATTTCTTTCTCAGGTGTTGTGACTTTTCTCCTCCATGTGGTGCCTTTGCTGACATGAATTGGGAAGGGGTTTTCTTTATGTAATTAAATTTTATAGTCAACTGTCTGCTGGACACCTGTGTAATGAATAGTTAGACTCACCTATGGTTGATTTTTGTTAAATTAGACATTTGCAGTCTAAAATTTAGCTTTGCTCCAAAGACTTTCAGTGGGGTCTACTCATTTTTGCATCACCCTAATTTGAGTAAGAATTTTATTTTGTTCTCTAACTTTTATTATTAACCTTACTTTCATGTTATAAGTTAAACAGATGTTATATAAAACTTATTCTTGTCAGCATTTTGGAAGTTGTTTTTGTGTTCATTGAGATACTGTTTAAAATGTTACTTTTCGAAGGGGGTGTACTCTTTTTTTGTGCTCTTTCTTCACAATGAAACAGGAAGCACCTAAACTAGACAAACCTAACTAAAACTAGACAAATAGTAACTTGAGAAGATTCGAGCTTTGACAATTTCTTGGTATTATTTAAATTTAGACCGATGTAGTGCATGTTACATCATTCATTCATGCTAACTAATCCCACCATGACATTGTAATAAAACTTACCATTTCCTGTTGGGTTTGGTGTGTTGGCTTTTTCAGTTGATTCTCCTTGATGTGACTTTAAGCCTCTGGTCAGTGAATTTGTCTGCTGGTGAAGCTACATTAGTACATTATAGAACAGACAATGAAATCATTGAGTTCAAATTATGATTTAATTTAAATATGAAAACACACAGCCCTTCTTAGTAGATCTGTGCCTACTTTAATTTTGTTAAAAGAACACTACAGTAAACAGGATATTAATCAGAAACTTTTTTTTTAACATTTAACACGTGAGAACTCTGATATGGCTTCTGCCAAGCAGGATTAAAGGAGTGGGGGTTCTGTTCCATCAACATGGTTTATGACTTCCTGCTGAGTTACCATGATAACTTCTTACTCACTCACTAATTTTCTACCGGTTGATGGTCACAAGGGGTGCTGGAGCCAATCCCAGCCAACATTCCAGGCGAGGTACACTCTGGACAGGTCGCCATTCGATCGTTGGGCCAACCACTGTTGCCAAAATAAGCGACTAACAACAAATCTAGAGATATTTTCAAGTCTCAATAGCTACTTTTGGAGACCTGAAAGCACATACCATTCTTACTTTTCTCAATGAGGAGCGGCTGAAGCCATGGGCCCCTCCCCTGTCCCAGAGAACTCAGACTAGAGCTGGTCAGTTCCTTGAATTACCCGGGTTAATGATTTGAATCTTCGTACTGAATCACGAATCCTATGAGTCCTTTAGTTGGCTGCTGCTAAGTAAACAAGGCGAGTTGGCAGAATCACTGGAAACACTACTGATTCAGATGATTTGGGTGAATGGGTTCACTGACTCGAGTTGGCAAATTCAGCAGAAGCAGTTCTGAATCACCGGAAACATTTCTGAATCACATGATAAACAAGGCGAGTTGGCAGAATCAATGGAAACAAATCTGAATCAGACAATTCAGAAGAACTTGTTCACTGACGGGCAGCATGGTGACACAGTGGTTAGCGCTGTCGCCCCACAATAAAAAGGTTGCATTTTCTGTTCCGGGCCTGGGGCCTTTCTGTGCGGACTTTGCATGTTCTCCCCGTGCCTGCGTGGGTTTCTTCTGGGTACTCCAGTTTCCTACCAAAGAAAAGCTTAGCTGCAGGCATTGAAGATATATGGAGGCAGGCAAATTTAGGAGGGTCTAAGACAAAGAAGGTTGCAATTCAGTTTGTTCAAGAAGGAGAGAAAGTTAATAAGATAACAAGGAGGCAAGGCAGCTTAGAGGATGCTTGTGATTGGGAGATGCAGGTGGATGTAGGAGGAAAGCTTGTTGTTCCCTAGGAAATAGCCTTCACAAAGCTAAGGCCTGATATAATTTTGTGGTCTAGGAGTGGAATGAGAGTACATTTCATAGAGCTGACTGTTCCGTGGGAGGATTCAGTTGTAGAAGCATATGAAAGGAAAAAGCTTAGGTATGTAGAGTTAGGGGCGGAAGCGGAGCAGCGAGGATGGAAAGTTAGGATTTTTCCAGTGGAAGTAGAATGTAGAGGATTTGTAGCAAGGTCTGTTGTCTCTCTGTTTAGGGAGTTAGGAGGAAGGGGACAGAGTGTGAGGAAAATAATGAAGGAAATGTCGGATGAGGCATTAAGATCCAGTCAGTGGATCTGGATTAGAAGAAGTAAGAGTAGCTCGGGGCCCAGCAGGGGGAGCACTTAGGATAGACAGACCATGGGGAGAAGCAAGGAAGAAATGCAGGAAAAAGAAGTGTATTTAAGTGGAGGGTGTGGCCTGTGTGAGCCTCTTTGAGACCATGCGGTTAGTCTAGGTGAGTTGGCCTGTATTGTCTTGAATTGGCATGTATTATGTCTTTCTCTCTGATTATATGACTGTTTAGGTGAGTTTGTTTGCTGAATCTACTAGTGTATCTTGTCCTGCCTCCACCTCCTGCACCCTCTATACTTTTATTACCTCCTACCTGAGCCAAGGTCTGTATCCCATCCCTGCTTTTATCATTATCGCCACCTCTTCTATGTCTCCCCCCTACCCGAACCAGGAATTGTATTCCCACCCCGCTTTTACTGGTGCAGTTGGTGAGAGGTTGGAGTAGTTGACGATAGTGCTGTTTGTGGTAGCACAGGCAAAGTAAAGGAGATAATTGTCTTGGTGTGAGGAGCGGTGATAGCTGGCATTAGGGGAGTGACTCTGGGACGCCAGTGATCCTGATGGAGATTTGATGGGCTTATTAGAGGGAGTCAGCATACAGGAATTTGCGGCCGCCGGTTCTAAAAGTTATGCTTATCGTTTGGAGTTGATTTCCAAAATAGATTCGTAGCAGGTGTAAACAATCAGGGTGGTGGTATGAGGTAACGGCACCCTGAATCTAATTTCTAGCCTTAAATTTCCGTTGGAAACGGGGGACAAGGCGTCGGGGTGTTCTGTGGCGTTGAAATTAAAGACAAATTGGCAGACAGGCAAGAATTTGAACAGGGCTACTCTCTGAGGTAAGTTTTTCAAGTGTCTCCCCGTGGCTGTAAACATGTTATAAAACTCTCTGACGGATACCCCTTGGTTAAATTGGGGTTGGAAAGCTTGGAAAGCTGGTCCTGACACAGGGCCAGGTATTCCACATCGTTGTGGATAAAATTGAAAGGAGACAAATCTCTTTTGCCCGTGAAAGCTTCGTGGTGCACCATAGCCAAAACAACGTATTTGGGCATAGTCCCCAGAAAAAGATTCTCTTGGTTACATATTTGGGAATTCTCGGGGATGGAATAAGTTTTCACGTTCATGCGGGCCAAAGGGTAGTGAGCGTTGCCCTTTGTTAAGGCCACCACATGTCCTAAATGCACGGCCAGGGCCATGGTGGCTTTTTTTCACAAACAGAGAAGCTCCCAGCACTTTTAAACGGTAGGTGGCGTCACCGGCGCACGAGGCAGAAGGCGTCGCTGGCTCTGGTCAGCTTGACTCTCAAATCCACAGCATTCAAAAGCCGCTTGCTGAAAAAATATGTCGGCGTGGAGAGGTCCCAGCAGGTGAAACTCTTTGGACTCGGAGGTGAAAGCGGCTCTCTTGCCCAGGCCTCTGTTGGGTCCATTGGTTGATACCAGCGATCCATAGCTCCCGCTGTGTCTTTGTAGAATAGCCCAGCGCTGAACTGACTTTTTAAGGCATCTTTCGAAAAGTTGAGTAACGTTTCTATCATGGCCCTGTGGGGGTGAGTGGCGCTGGATTGCGATATCAATCTGTCTCCCAGAATAATGTCGGATTGACTGAAAATTTTATACAGAGGGTAATTGATTAGGCCCACGGGGGCGTCGTTGACCAGCTTCGAACTGTCTGCATTGGTGATTTTCACCCTGAGGTGCAGCAAGGTGTCGTTCAGATCCAGATATTTTTCACCATCTCCGGGTATGAAAAACTCTATGGGACCGCCATCTGTAATGGCCGATAAAGGCAAGACCTCCGTTTAGAGTTTTTCGTCGATAGATGGGTCATGGGCGCTGAAAATAAATCAGCTCAGCCATATTGCATTCGGCCAATTTGCGGTGTAATAAGGCCATCCTTTATTTTTTTCTAAAGAAATATATATCCGGAGCTTGAGTTCCCGGCATCCCTTTGGGATGGTTTCTTCTAATTTTTTTTCTTGATGCCTCCTTGGCGTTTTTTTACTGCCGCTCCTCCTGAAACAACATGCTCCCTGGGAGGTCTCTTCCTAGATCTTCTGGCCAAAACCATGATGCCTCCGGCTCCCTCTTGAGATCCCGGGTCCTCTCGCCCACCGCCGCCGGCTAATTTACCCGCAGTGTGGGAAAACACTTTGGAGGCTATGTTTTTGGCAGCCGCTTTTATATGAGGTTTAGCAATGGCAAAGCCTTTTCTCATCAAAGGCGCTACAAAACAAAATAACTTTGAAAATACAGAGCCTATACCTCTCCTGTAGATCACGGGGGACCCGTAAAAGCCAGGAAGGGCTCTTCCTACTTGATTTTCATAATAACTTACAAAAAGGTGAGGATCGAGTCTGTGCCGAATAATGCTTTTTTTTTTTTTTTTTATGAGGCAGAAAAAGTTTTGACGGGTCTGAAATGTAATTTCACCACCGTCTTGCCAAAGGTGAAATTGATGGGTAGGTTTTGATCCACTTTAATGTCTATGCGAATGTTCTCAATGTGGTTCTTGGCCACGGGCAGATAGTAAGCGGGGCTGAAATATTGGGTGATCACGTCCCCATACGTTCCTTGTACACTGACGATTCTCAAGAGAGGAGCGTAAGCATCACCCGCTACCTGATGTCGTACCACGTCGCTGTAACAGTAGAGGTGGTACATCCCCGCCTTTATATCTGCCAGATAGGATAGGGAACCATCCTCTCGTCGAACAAGATCCATTCTCCGGGTTTTACGCCCATGATGTAAGCCGCGGGCGGAAAAAAACAAAGATGAACCTTAGCCTCAGCCTGATATTCAAATCTCTTGTGAATGTCATTGAAGACTATTTTAATGTCTGATCCAATATGTCTAAGAAAATAGTTCAACTCGTCGGCAGATTGCCCCGCACTTCTGTAATAAACTTCCATAAACCTTTGACGATGAACCGCAATCTTTTTCTCGGCCTCATCTTTGGGTTTCTCTCTCCAATCAAAGTATCCTGTCTGTATAGGCACGTTAAACCAGGTGTGAGGATATGAAATTTCTGTCAACCTACCTGCCACGGGCCGTCTAAATCAATGTGTGGAGGTCAATCCACCTGGAAACTGGAACTGGTATTATTTTTAAAGACATCGCGGCTGGCGTTGGAGGGTAGGGTGATGTAAAAACCCCCGCTATCCGTTCCGCTCATGATTTTTACTTTTTAGTATTAGTAGTAGTAGTAGTACAAGTACGAGGATAAGGAAGAATGGAGTGTGTAGTGGGGGAGGCAAGCGGGGGCGTGTTTTTATAAATTTCTCAGGTCGTCTGCCTTGATCCAGCTGTTGAATTTTTCGGGCCAATTTTTCCATCGTACCAACGCTTGCTTTTCACCTCCCACGACCCTCCTGGCTAAAATTTTCTCCACTTGATAGAGTTTTTTACCCATTTCATCTGGCAAGGCCCTGCGGAGTCTATCCGCTCCTCCAAAGCTACCCGGGTGAGACGGGTTATAATACGCTTTTTTCATGACACTTTTCTCAGACATGTTTGCCCCCCACCCCTCTCCAGAGTTTATGGAAAATCAACGAAACATAAACTTTTTTATACAACTTTTATTTTCAAAGAACATGTCGGCCGTCAGCATCAAAAAATTCTACACACCAGTACAACGCATTATAAATCTTGGCAGTAGTACAACACACTAGTATAAAAACATACATAGTAGTCTAACGCATTAAAATTCTACACACTAGTACGAAGTTTAAACAACGTCAAGGCTGGACAGAGCGGTCCTCAACACAGAAGTACTGATGGTAGCTCTAATAACATAGTGCAGCCTCCACAATTCAGTTGAGATGTCTGTAAGAACATTGTTTTGTACACGTTGACTTAGGACATCTACAAACAAAGCGTACACCGTAAATAGATGATCCACATTCACATAATTCATCTCTGATAATTTCATCAAATGCATCAGATAATGACCATTCGCGGGCGAGTTGCGAGGCAGCGACGACGAGCATAGTCCGTGCTGTCAAACCGAGTCCAACCTCTTTTTCATTTCATCCACGTTTTTCATTTGTTGTGTTTTTAATCACCCCTTCTAAAATAAAGACTAAACGGCCAATAGTCCAGTGTTCCTCCAAATGCACCATCAGTTTTCCACAATAATGCCCCATTTTTCCCACTTGGCTCCGCCGTTCCAGAGGTGAAAGGCTTCCGTGATGCCTTTCAACCTGCAGACCTCTCCTTTTTCGACCAGCTTGTCGTACAGGTCTGCGTTTTTCTCCTGCACGTGTCTTTTGAATTTCAGATCATCAAGAAAGGCTTCCGCCAGACCTTGGATCCTCTCTTCAGAGACGTGGATGGAGCGACTTTTCAGGGCTGTAGCGATGGCGGGAATAAATGTATCCGTCCAAAGTCTATCGTTCACCTGCTTAAAGTAAGTCAGGTAGAAATAGTCTGACGCATCCTCCAGACACTCGTGCTGCGTCTGACTGGGATGGCTGGAGATACAGCCGTAGCAGATTTCAGAACGAAAAACGGAGATGACGTGGCTCATCAAATGAGACACCACGGCTTTCACCGTGTTCAAAAGAATGGTGGACAGCCGTCCGTCAGTCACATCCCCTCTCTCCGGTTCACATCCCGATGAATGTGTTGAAGATCGGTTCTGTCGTGGACGTTCTGTCTTAAAGCCCTCGGAACAACACTTTAGTAAGCACACAAAGACCACTGTTTGGTTGGAAGGAATAAGTATATTGCGCAATATAGGAGAAAACTTAGGCACAGGAAGGTACAAGCAGTGTCTCAAAATCAGAGAGTTCTGCACAACAGTTATATAGGGCTTTTGACCGCATTCTTGCTCCAGATAATTTTAAGTACATCCTTATATGGGGGTTCAGGAGGCCCATCTCCAGGTGAATTTTCACCAGGTTTGAGACGAGTGTGCTAAGAGCATCAGCCCCCCTTAGTAGCCCATTCTCCACTGAGAGGGTTGATTAAGAGGATCCGTAGGCGACACCACCTTTTCAAAAGACAGCATTAGCAAAAGCCACAAAAGGTCAATTTTAATAATCAAATCATAATTCAAGTTAAAATCTTAGTCTAAGTTCAGGTACAGGCTATCTTAATAATGTTCTATTTCCTTCAAGATGTCTTCATCATTTAGTTCATCTAATCCTCTATCCTCCTTTCCCTCAGATGATATTGCAACAGCTGCAATAGTAGTATTTACTGCTTTACGGATCATAATTTTGACACAACTCAAACACATCATTAAGAAAAGAAACATTAACACAGCTCCCATTAGGGGCAACAGGAATTGTAAAATGCTAGCCCCAAAAGATCCAAAAATTTCAGAAAGCCAATTAAAATTGGACATTGAAACATCTCCAATCTGCTCTAAACCCTGTCCCAAAGTAGAAATCATATTGCTCGTCACATCAGGAATCAAAGTTACACAGGGTCCATCTGTTAAATTTAGAGTTGCACATAAACCACCACTTTTTGCAAGCAAGAGGTCCAACGCCTGTTGATGTTTTAGCAAAGTATGTCTATGTGACTTCAGTGTGTCCTTAATAAGTGAAAATCCCTTTATTGCAGCATTAGCAAATCCCCACATGGTGTAAGACAAGTGATCCAGATGCAGGGATAAAGCTGTAACCCTATATTAAGGAAGAAAGAAACTAAGAACCTTTTCATACCAAGACACTTGGCGATTGAAGACTTCAGGCTCTGAGGATGAAATTGAAGGTAACGACCTAGGTTTCCTATTAGGAGAACTACTAAAATCTTGTGTATCGTTTGATGAGGGGGTTAACTCTTCAGTCAACTGGACCACACTCACTTGTACTGTTAAATGAGCATAATAACAACATCCAGACCAAAATCCAGGAAGGTAGAAATAATAATTTGAGCCTCTGCACATAAACACAAGATCCACCAGTACACTTGCAGCCGTGTATCCTATAGTATGGCCTTTGTCTATTTCAATTGTTACATTATTGCTGAAAGTGTGCTTTCCGGGATAATCTCCTCCACATGTAACACAATCTGCAACACCCATAAATATTGTTTTTATTATTTCATTTCCAATACGATAGGGTGGATTTCCATCTTGAAGACAAAAGCAATACGGTGGTTTTTTAGTTACTTGCACTTGATCTATAGGTTTTGGCCTATTTCTAAGATCCGCTGTTTTATGAAGCGGGATAAGTTCACCATACTTGTTAGTAGGACACTGATGATCAAAATCTTTTCTGATGGTTTGTCTCCAAAGTTGCTGACAGTACTCACAGATAACATCGGTTGTCTCATCTTTTCTCAAAGGTCTACCTACTGGACGCAAACAGGTATCTATACTGGTGCATGATGGAACAACTATAGCCGTCAATCACTTCTCCCTGGATATGTATGGTGCACCATATAAGTTATCATAGAATACAATGTATTACCCTCTATGTCTATTACCTTCAAATCCTCATCTTCCTCTTTAGTTTTATTTTTGACGTTGCCTATTGCCTCTGGTTCTGGCAAAGCAAGTCTTTTAATTCGCTCATGTTGGTTCTGCTTTATTGCGTCATCTTTGTGTTCCTCCGGAAGGTTGGACACTAAATAACCTCCGCCTACTGTTAAATAGGTCACTAGGAAAACTAGTATAAAAGTCTTCATTTTTTTTTTCCTTTTTTCTTTTTCTATTTACTTTTAATCATGGTTTAGGAGCTTTTTTACAATGAGAAGCATGGATCCATGTGACCCTTTCCTTGACCTTAACTGCTGTTGGTGTAGTGAGCAACACTTGATATGGACCCTTCCACGTTGGAGAATGCCAATGACGTCTTCTCAGATCTTTGACCAGTGCCCAGTCTCCCGGGTGGCAGGGATGAGTTGTTCGTCCTTCCTCCAGGGGTGATGGAAGGGTTGCTTTTACCTGCACAGAAATGGAACTGAAAATCTGTGTTAATTGTTTACAATAGGCCACTATGGCCTCATCAACAAGAATTTGATCTGTCAGTGTTCCAGTATATAAATTCTGGCCCATGGGCATTATTCTTCCAGTCACAACTTCATGAGGTGATAAACCTTTTGTAGAATGATGCCGTCCTCGCATATATTAAAACAAGAGGAAGACAGGAAACCCAGTTTAGCCGTGTTTCTTCCATCATTTTTGTTAGCTTATTTTTTAGTACTCCATTAGCTCTTTCCACAGCACCCCCACTTTGAGGGTGGTAAGCACAATGCTGTTTTAAATCGATGCCTAATTTCTCAGCCAGATATGAAATTATATTGTTGACAAAATGTGATCCATTATCTGAAGACAGTTTACAAGGAATTCCCCATCTTGGAACAATGTTTTGTAACAGATGCTTAGCAGTTGTCTTTGCATCTGCATGTCTGCGTGGAAATGCTTCTATCCATTTTGAAAACATGTCTACAACTACCAGACAGTATTTTATCCTCTGGCGGGAGTCAATTCAATAAAATCCATCATGAGATGTTGAAATGGTGAATAAGGAATAGGAAATGCTGATTGTTTCACATTTGGGATTTTTCCCCAGTTATGCTGAGCACATACCAGACATTTCTGACAAAAATGTTCTGCCGCTGTGCTAAACCCTATGGAATCCCAGTAAAATCAACCATTCCTCCCTTAGAAACATGATGTAGTCCATATGAAAGCTTAGCCATATTAGAATAATGTTGCTTTGGCAACTAGGGTTTATCATGTGGACCTCTCCACACTCCTTCAGAATCACAATAACCCTGATTTTCCAAACAGATTTTTCTACAGGATTGGCCATAGATTGAACTTCCTATAGAGTCATCTGTGGATCAAAAGATACTTGATCAACAGTATTAACTGTCATCTGAAGTGAATATGCTTCAGAAGATGAGGCTGCAGCTTTAGCAGCCGAATCAGCGAAAGTATTTCCTTTAGACACTTCATCCAAAACTTGACTGTGTGCTTGACACTTACAAACAGCTATTTGAGATGGAAGTAAAATAGCCTCAAGAAGATTGCTAACAAGCTGATGATGCTGAATAAACGTTCCTTGAGAAGTAAGAAACCCTCTATTTTTCCACAAAGTTCCAAAATCATGTACAACTCAAAATGCATATCTACTATCAGTAAAGATATTTACGGATTTTCCTGCAGCAAGAATGCATGCTCGCATTAAGGCAAATAGTTCAGCTGCTTGGGCAGAAAGATTACAAGGAAGTCGACAACTTAACTGTCACTGACAATAGCATAGCCAACCTCTCCTTCATTTTTTATTTTCCGAGCTGATACATCCACATAAAAGACCATATCAGGATTATGAAAGGGTACACAGGAAAGAACTGATCTAGGGGTTACGACTTCAGTGATTACTGCTAAGCAGTCATGTGGTTCCCCATCTTCTTCTGTTGGAAGAAGAGTAGCTGGATTCAGGATCTTATATCTTTCTAACATAAAATCTCATCCACAGTTAAAGTAAAGCTTCTTGACAAATCAGGGATGCCTAAAGCTGATGCTGAAGCTAAAGCTTCTTTTAGCTTTTCAAATGACTCAGGAGCATCAGGAGTCCAAGTCTGTACATCAAGTGCAGTCAAACCAGTCACATGCATCATATAGGAGAGGGTTGGGCCAGCTCAACATAACCACAGATCCATTGTCTACAATAACCTGTGCACCCTAAGAAGCTCATCATTTGTTTTTTTCTTTTTTAGTTATGGGCTTAGGTATAAACAATACAGCTTGAATTAATTCCTTATCATTTTCTTCTCGTTATGTGAAATTTCATGTCCTAAATAATGCACTTGTTGTTTTACTAGCTGAAGTTTTCCGAGGGATGCTTTATGTCCCTGTGAGGCCAAATACTTCAGCAATGCATTTGTATCAGTAATACAATTTTCTTCTGTTGTGGAGCAGATTAACAAATCATCCACATATTGGATTAAGGTGCTTTATTTTGGGAAAGAAAATCCAGCCAAATTTTCTTGCAATGCAGATGAATAAATTGTCAGTGAGGAGACATATCCTTGTGGACACCTTGTCCATTTGTATTTTTTCCCTTTGAAAGTAAAGTATGAACCAGTCTTGGGATTCCTTATCAACTGGTACACTAAAAAAAGCGTTAGCCAAGTCTATAACCCTGAACCATTTAGCATTGCCAGGAACAGAAGATAAAATTGTGACTGGATTAGGCACTACTGGTGCTTGGGCGAATACAGCCTCATTTACTGCATGCAAATCATGAACAGGTCTCCAAGATGTGCCATCAGCCTTTTTTATATGATAAAGTGGGGTATTGCAAGGAGAAGTAGGTGCTAGTACAATATTTCCTTCTTTTAAGAGTTGCTCAATAACAGGCATCATGCCTTCTTCTGCGTCTGGTCTTAAAGGATAGTGCCGCTTATTTGGTCTATAATCACTTTTTGGGACTACTATTACTTGGCTCGCATCTTTAATTAGACCTACAATTAGTCCTACGTTTTTAATTTTTGCCCATAAATGATCAGGGACTCCACCCGAAGCTGGGTGCGATTGCTCTGTTTCTTGATTTGTTACTATACTATCCTGAACTATTAATGATGAACTTATTTCTGTCAGCTGAACTGTTTTGTAAACCTTTAACATGCAGTGATAAGGATGAATAGTAATTCCCTCATCAATGTCAGGACTGGTCAGACTTAATTCTCTTAACATTAAATCAATATCGTATTCTGTTAAATATGAGGCCTTTGCAAGGATGACATGTGGAATCCCAGGTTTCCAAAACAAGGTATCTTTAACTCAATAAACAAGACTACAAAATCCTTGGTAAGCACTATTTTACTACCTTGTAACTGTTGTTGATCGTCTAAGCTATTCCACTCTTTCATAAAGGAGTCATCCATACAGCCATGTGCCTCATAAACCATATATCTATAAATCGAGTCTCTGTAGTGTTTTATTACTGTAAACTTCTGCAAACTCACACAAATCAGATGGAATAGAGGAAGGCTCAATTTCCCAAAAATAAAGAATCTTAAAGGAGGTTGGGAAGTGGCACACCATCTCTGTGGAAAGGTCGTCCGAAGGATCAGATTTTTTCAATACTAAACCTGTTTCATTACAAACAACAGTTAGCCTTAAAGCACATAATAAATCCCTACCAGCCAGGTTTACTGGACAATCCGGGACGATGACGAATGAATGAATTATACTTGGAACATCAAAGTCACCAAACTCAACTGGACATGGTTCAGTCACTTTGCACTTTATAGGAGTTCCCAAAAGGCCAATGCATGTCTTACTTGTTTTTGACAATTGGAAAACACCCGTTGTTGATCTCAACTTGGATTCATAGCTCCAGTATCAGCCAGAAACTCATAGGATATTCCAAAGATTTTGATCTTAAGCACGGGGAGGTCAATAGATCTATAATAGTGGAGGAGAGAGAACAATTCAGTTTTTTCAGAGTTAACCATTTGAAGTTTTTCATCCTTTTGGCTGTGTGAGGATTCTTCAGATAGTCATGTCCTTTGCAGCTCTTGATTTCTGTTTCCAAAGGGTCTATTTACGGTAACGTTAACCCACTGCTGAACATGCTTTTCATTGCATAGGATTCCACTCTTCTGGGAATTCTACAAGACAATTCCTGGCAATATGACCTGCTTTATGACATCTCCAACATACCTCAGGGTCTTTTCTGTTACCGTAGGGGAAGCTCTTGCCTTGATCTTTTCCTTGACCTCTCCCTCGGCCTCTGCCTCTGGCACCAGGATTGTAGTAGGCCAATTGAAGCATCTGGAGTCCTTCCGTGTCTGCTTAGTTTTCTTCACCTGTTGAGACTTTTCATCTTGGACAATAGTCTCAGCATGTAAGCAGTATTGTTTCACATCATTTAAGCGGGCACTTTGCCATCCTACACAGTGTTGAACAAACAATGATCTGATATCAGGACTCAGACCATCCACCAGTGTTTGGATAAACTGTCTCTCCCATACCGAGTCAGTAGAAGTATCTGCCGGTTGTTCATTTCCACTATGAGTGTTGAAAATTATGAGCTTTCTGTAAAAGTAGTCATTAAAACTTTCTTCTGGCTTTTGTAAACATGAGTTCACAGTGGTCATATTGATATTTGGTTTGAATTTCTCCTCTAGGGCTTGACATAAGGCTCTCAGTTGGGCCTGATAGTGGGAAGCATGAGCGGTTGCCCGAGGTATAGCTGAATTCCAGTTTGCAGGTTTAACCTCTCCCCAGGCTAGTCTTAATTTTGTCACAAAAACATGTTCGAGCTCAGCCATCGTTGGTCTACACTGGACAACCAATTTCTCCAAAGCATTTGCAAATTGTTTTCCATTATGCTTAGGCTCTGGCAGCTTATCAATGATGGTCTGTAGTTCAGTTATTTTCCATGGTCTATAAACATGCTTAACTCTTCCTGCTCCATCAGGACATTCTAGCATAGGTCCTAAAAATTAGCTGTTCATAACATCTTCACTTACTTCGGTTGGCCTGGTGAAAACTTAGGAGCCAGCTTTTGGAGTCCGTGCTTGATATACAGTTCCCTGTCGTGTCTTCCCCAAGTCACCATCGTCTGCAGCTCCCAGTGTATTTAAAGCCTCCTCCAACAGCCCAGAATAAAGAGGAGGGGGAGTCACAGGAAAAATGCCCTTGTTCTCAAGTTGCAGTGTTCTCACAGGGGATGCCCTGGCTCCTAGCTGTTGAGGTTGTGCTTGCACAGCGTGCATAAAATTAATGATATTGATTATCCTAACAAGTACAGTTTTAGGACGACTTGATATCATTTGATTTGTGTGACAGACCTTTCCACCTATGGTACCCCATACCCCAAGGCACTCCGTCATGTACTCATAGTCCCACGACAATTAGTTTTCAAATTAATTACTAAACACTTCTAACTAATTCATATGGAAACAAGGTCACTCACTGTGCTGTTGTCCAAGAGAGTCCTGTTAAAAAACAACCACAGATGAACAACCAGTCTCCATATCCAGGATCAAATCTCGGTGGGACCTCCAAAATGTCGTGGACGTTCTGTCTTAAAGCACTCTGAACAACAATTTAGTAAGCACACAAAGACCACTGATTGGTTGGAAGGAATAAATATATTGTGCAATATAGGAGACAACTTACAAACAGGAAAGTACAAGCAGTGTCTCAAAATCAGAGAGTTCTGGACAACAGTTATATAGGGCTTTTGACCGCATTCCTGCTCCAGATAATTTTAAGTACATCCTTATATGGGGGTTCAGGAGGCCCATCTCCAGGTTCATGTAGAGGTCTGTTGATTAACTGAAACCTATGTCTACATATAGGTACAGAAGTTTCAGATTACTTACAATTACATGAGTTATGGTTGTTTTTCACAGTAGCAGTTGTTGTTTTGAATGATGAACATCCTGCTTTCCTCATCAGTTTGGACAAATGAACTAGAGTCATTCTGGGCAAGTATGAAAACCATTGCAGGCCTTCATAAGCCAGACAGTGGTACCTGAGTCACCCTAAGTGGGTTTTCTTCAGATTTGGACATTGCAAATGCTTTTAATTGTTTTTATAATCGTTTTGATGCCTTTGAGTTTAGTGAGGAAACTCAAGAGCTGAGTGACAAAGTGAGGGATAACCAGCATTTCTTCATTGGCTTTGAAGATGTCAGAAGGACTTTCTGCTCAGTTAAAATTAGGAAAAGCCATGGTCCTGACAATATCTGCGGGGGCACTGTAAAACTTTGTGCTAGTGAGCTGAGTCCTATCTTTCACCACATCTATAATAAGTCATTACAGACACAGCATGTACCCACCATCTGGAAGGATGCTGTTGTTGTTGTTCCTGTGCCTAAATCTAACCGCCCCAAAGCTGTCAAAGATTTCAGACCAGTTGCTCTGACATCAGTTGTCATGAAAGTCAAGGTCAAGACTGAGATTTTAAGGCAGACTGAAAATATTTTGGATCCTATGCAATTTGCTTATAGGTCTCACAAAGGAGTGGAGGATGCAACACTCACTCTGCTAAATAAGTTTTTCAAATCAAAATCAAATTATATTTATTTGTATAGTGCCAAATCATAACAAAGTTACCTCAAGGCACTTTACATATAGAGCAGGTCTAGACCAAACTCTTTATAAAATTATTTAAAGAGACCCAACAGATCCCCCGATGAGCAAGCACTCGGCAACAGTGGCAAGGAAAAACTTCCTTTAAGAGGCAGAAACCTCGGGCAGAACCAGGCTCAGGGGGGGCGGCCATCTGCCTCGACCGGTTGGGTTGAGAGAGGGAGAGAGAGAGAGAGGCATGGGGGGAGGGGGGGCAAAGTTGGGTAGAGTAGGGAGAGAAAGACAGCAGGAGGAGGGGATATTCAAACAGGTGTAGGCAGGAACATGATGCTGTATGGAATTCTTGAAGATGTGGGAGCAGCAGGCATTGCAGGAACTTGGGATGGTGATGATTCATCACCTGCAGGATGAGGACAGGGAGAGAGAGAGAGGGGGAGAGAGAGGAGAGGAACTGGGGGAGACAGAGACTTCGGGAAAACATGGTTATTAAATGCAGTGCACATGCTTGGAACTGAGAGAAACTGGGATTTCCGAGAAGCAGGTTGTTGGTATGACGGCGCGTGCAAAGGGGGAAGAGAGAGAGGGAGAGGGAAGAGGGGGAGAGAGAGAGAGGGAGAGAGAGAGGGGAAGAGAGGGGAAAGGAGAGGGAGAGAGAGAGAGAGAGGGGAGTGGGAGAGAGAGAGAGAGGTGCTCAGTCCTTCCCCCAGCAGTCTAGGCCTATAGCAGCATAGCTAAAGAGTAAATGAACTTTAACTTTTTAACTATAAGCTCTGTCATACAGAAAAGTTTTAAGCCTGGTCTTGAAAATTGCTAAAGAGTCTGCCCCCCGGACCGATACTGGAAGTTGGTTCCATAGAAGAGGAGCCTGATATCTGAAAGATAAGATTCTAGAAACCACAAGTAAACCTCCATCTAGAGGGCGGAGTGGCCCACTAGGACAGTAAGGAACTATGAGCTCTCTGAGGTATGATGGAGCTTGGCCAGATTTCAAGCATCTGGATTTTAAAGGGACCCATGCCCAACTCTTATTTGTGGATTTTTCCTTGGCTTTTAATACAATCCAACCTCACATTTTAATCAAAAGGCTACAAGAAGAATTTGAGCTGAATACCAACCTGGTGGATTGGATTTTAAACTTTTTAACCAACAGAACACAGAGAGTAAAAGTAAATGGCATTCTCTCTGAGGGAAAGTGCTCATCCACCAGTTCACCTCAAGGCTGTGTTTTGTCACCACTCCTATACATTTTATACACAAATATGTGCCAAAGCAGACATGAAAACAGAGAAACAAGTATGCGGATGATTCTGTAATTGTCAGTTTACTGCAGGAAAATGAATCCAGGCATGGTCCAGTGGTTGACGAGTTTCTGCAGCGGTGTGAACAATCCTACCTCCAAATCAACATAGCGAAAACCAAAGATATGGTTATTGATTTTGGGAGGAACACCCAGATGCATGAAGACACCTTAATCAAAGGTCAGACTATCAAGGTGGTGCAATCTTACAAATATCTTGGAACTTTCATTGATGATAAATTGAAATTTAAAACAAACTGTGAAGCTGTATGCAAGAAGGTTCAACAGCGTCTTCATTGCTTAAGGAAGCTCTCTCACTTTCATGTTGACCGAACCATTCTTACCATGTTTTATTGTGCTTTTATTGAATCTGTTTTATCTTTTTCTTTGGTGTCACGGTTCGGTCACACGTCTTTAAAAGAGAAAAATGCCTTGAACCAAATTGTTAAATGGGCATCTTGTTTGATTGGTGAGTTTCAACTTTCCCCAAGCTCCCTGTGTTCCAGAGAGTTGCAAAGGATTGCATTTTCTATTATAAACGACGACTCTCACCCCTTGAGCTGTGAGTTCCAGCTTCTCCCCTCCAGAGGTATTTGGTCCCTAAATGTAAGACCAAACGCTATCAGAACAGTTTCATCCCTGCTGCCATTATCCAGCTGAATAACCAGTAACAATGCACACCTTGCACGACCTATTTATTTATTTATTTATTTTATTCCCACTGTATACCCAAGAATCTGGGTTATTTTAATTTATTTTATTACATCGATGATATCCTTGGAAAAGTGGCTTGTTTTTATATTGGTAACCTGGTGTGTGTCTAAGGAAATCTGTGTTTTTATTGGGACATCCTCAGCTATGGAGCGCTTTTTCTTTCATTTCTTATTTCATCTTCATCTGAACTTTTATCTGTATCGTGTTTTCTTTGGGTTGTTATGGTTAAATGTTGTATCGTATGTATGGATGTCAAATCACTGCAAAACAAATCTACCTACAGGTATAAATAAAGTAACCTAACCTAACCTAACCCAAGGACCTGTCAAGAGAAGGGTTTCATATAACTTTCTCAGGAGCAGTTGTCTTGGGGACACATCCGTAGCTGTTGGTGGGTAACCAGCTTGGCTGAGGGCTTTGGCAGGCTACTGGTTTCAGTGTTTAAAAATCCCACTGCTAATCTACATGAAGACTAGGGTTCAGTGAGGTTAGGTTAGCTTTTGGATAGGCAGTGTAGGTAGAGGGGGACTTCCACATTAAACCTTTTGTGCACTGGTTGGCCTGTGCAGCACTGTTGGTTGCTCTGTTCTGTTTTATTTTGCTGGGCTTAAGACTGTATGATGGCATGTGTAGAGGAATTTTGTGCTGCCCCAAGTGAGGCTTTGTTGGATTGTTGCACTAAGGATCAGCTGATGAAGATTGCAGAGGAGTATGAGATTGATTTGAGTGATCTTGGTGATAAACGAAAGGACAGCGTAAAAGCTATGCTTAAGCTGCAGTTAGTTGAGAAAGGGGTGCTGGGTGCAAAGAAGGAGGGACATGGTCAGGCACTAGCAGCACAGTCATTTTCAGTTCCAGTGGGAAGTTTGACTTTTGAGCGGCAAAATTAGTTACTTTTGTTGTAGTTTTCTCATGATAAGGAGAGGCAAAAGGCTGAGATGGAAAGGTACAGGTTGGACATAGAAAAGCAGGTCACAATTGAATGGTTGCGGGGTGAGACAGAGGAGGCAAAGATAGAACTGCAAACTGCTAGGTTGGGGTTAATCAGAGATGGAAAACTTTCTGGGGAGGTTTTGCTAGGGGAGGGAGGTCCATCTTCACTCTCAGTGTCTCGTGATGTTGCTAGGAATTTGTGCCTTTTGCCGAAGTTCACTGAGAAGGATCCAGATGTGTTTTTTTTTTTTTTTTCAGTTTAAGCGGATTGCACAGGAAGGCACAGGAGGCGTATGCTTCTTTAAGTAGTGACAATCTAACTTATAAGTCGGTCAAGTCTGCTTTACTAAAGGCGTATGAGTTAGTTCCAGAGGCTTATCGCCAGTGTTTTAGGATGTGGGAAAAGAGGTCACATATGGAGTTTGCGAGTTTGTGCAACAGGGGCATCCTTTGACATAGTCAGTAACTTGCGGCTGCTTCCTAAGTTCAATGAAAAAGATCCTGATTCATTCTTTTTATTATTTGAGCAAATAGCAGAGTCCAGGAGATGGCCACAGAGTGATCAGGCGTTGATGTTACATTGCATTCTGACTGGTAGAGCCCAGGAAGCGTACTTTACATTGAGCGCTGAGGAGTGTAAAGATTACAAGCGAGTTGAGTCCGCAGTGCTTAAAGCATATGAATTGGTGCCTGAGGCATACCGGCAGCGGTTCCGCAATTGGAAAAGAGGAGATAAACAATCTCATGGTGAGTTTGTGAGAGACCTGACTGCCCTATTTGGTCGCTGGTGTTCAGCCTCAGAGGTTGACACATTTGAGAAACTGTGCGACCTGGTGGTGCTAGAACAATTGAAAAATTCAATACCTAATAATGTGGCTACTTACATCACAGAGCATAAAGCAAGTACTCCCAGTCAAGCGGCAGTGTTGGCAGATGAGTATGTGTTGATTCACAAAGGAAATTTCGGTGCATCAGCTTCAGATAATGTGCGCAGGGAGAGTTATTCTTATCAAAAGGGTGTCTCTGACTCCTATGCTAAGAATAATCATGGTGTGCAAGACAGGCAGGCACTAGATAGAACATGTAATTACTGTAAAGGCAGTGGGCATTGGAAGAATGAGTGTCCAGTCCTCAAATCAAAGAATAAATTCTCCAATGCACAAGTAAGACCAGCTGCTCTGGCTAGTTCTATCAGCCCAGTGGCAGTGGGCACACAGCAGTTTGAATCGATACAGCAGAAGAGCATGAGGGACTTTGAACCTTTCATTTCTGAGGGTTTGGTGTCTTTGCCTGGTAGTGGGGAGCAGGTACCAGTAAGGATACTGCGTGATACCGGCTCATTTGACTCATTTGTGCGCCAGTCTGTTTTGCCTTTTTCTTCTGCTACTGACACAGGAGATTTTGTTCTCGTCAGGGGGATGGGAATGGAGGTGTTCCCTGCGCCTGTGCATAGCCTGTGTATTGTCTCAGGTTTGGTGAATGGTGATGTGGGGATGGGTATGCGCACTGAGCTGCCAGTAGAGGGGGTGGACATAATTCTGGGGAACAGTCTTGCTGGAGTGCAGGTGTGGGCTGATGGTCCTCTTCCCAATATACTCACAAAAAATATGCTGGGTCAAGGTCAGCCAGAAAGTGTGTCAGATGTTGCCATGGTTTATCCGGCCTGTGCTGTCACACGTGCCATGACCAGGGCACATGACACACAAAGTCCGACGGCCAGGAAGGCTGAGTTGGATACTGCTGAAGTTTGTGTGACTTTGCCTGATCAGTTTAAGGATATATCATGAGCTGAGTTAGTTGCAGAGCAGGAAAATGACCCAAGCTTAAAAGAACTGTTTGGGAAAGCGCTTCCACTTGGTGACATAAGTAGCTCTGCTCATGGATATTTTCTTCAGGGGGGCTTATTGTTCAGAAAATGGGTCCCTCATGGGAAAGCCCTGGTTGGGGAACATATTTTTCAGATTTTAGTGCCGTCTAAGTTTCGGGACTTGGTGTTGCAAACTTGTCATGATAATGTAGCTGAGCATCCAGGTGTAAGGAAGACATATGACCTGGTGTTGCGGTACTGTTTTTGGCCCCGCCTGAAGCGCGATGTATCGGCATATATCAAAACATGTCACATATGTCAGTTGACAGGAAAGCCAAACCAATCAATCAGACCGGCTCCACTTTCTCCCATTCCGGTGGTTGAGCAGCCGTTTGAACATCTGATTATTGACTGTGTTGGGCCCTTGCCTCGTTCCAAACTGGGTCATAATTATTTGCTAACTGTCATGTGTCAAGTAACCAGGTATCCAGCAGCGTATCCACTGCGAACCATAACAACCAGGTCGGTGGTAAAAGCTCTGACACAGTTCATTTCGGTGTTTGGGATACCAAAAATTGTTCAGAGCGATCAAGGCTCAAATTTCACATCTCGAATGTTTGCAGATATTCTCAAGCAGCTCCATATTAAACCTAGTAAAGCTTCAGCTTATCATGCGCAATCACAAGGCGCCTTAGAGCGATTTAATCAGACACTAAAATCATTGCTGCGCTCCAATTGTACGGAGTTGGGGTGTGACTGGGAGGAGGGATTGCCGTGGCTCCAGTTGGGAGCCAGGGAGGTGGTTCAGGAGAGCACAGGTTTTAGTCCAAATGATTTAGTCTTTGGTCATAAGATAAGGGGTTCCATGGCGGTTTTGAGAGATAGTTGGGAGATCACAGAAGCTCCCAAAAATCTTTTTGACTATGTCAATGGGTTCAGGCATAGGCTGGTTTTGGCAGTTGCATGTGCAAAGGAGAGGTTGGTAAAATCACATCACAAAATGAAAACTCTGTATGACAGGCGTGCAGAGCCTAAACAGTTTCAAGCTGGTGACCAGGTTTTGCTTCTGCAACCTATTGTGACTTCTCCTTTTGAGGCAAAGTTCTCAGGCCCATACACTGTAGTACGTGAGGTGTCTGATCTGAACTACATCATTGCCACTCCAGACTCTAGGAAATCCACTAGACTGTGTCATGTGAACTTATTGAAACCCTTTTATGTACGGCAGACAGGGGGAAAAAGGGTAAGTGGGAGCTGTATTAAGGCTTCTGCTTGCACGTCTACAGCTGTTTTGGACTCCTCTCCAGCAGTTAGTCTGGAGGAGAGTTCAACGCCTGATGGGGTGTTGCAAGGGCGGCTGAAAAATTAAGAGTCGCTACAAAATTTGGATTACATGTTGGCAAATTTGGATGATGAAAAACGTTGTGAGGTGGTTGCTCTTATTAGAAGTTATCATGCCCTGTTCCCAGTTGTGCCTTCACATCTGATTGATCATAATGTAGAGGTTGGCGACGCAGCTCCAATCAAGCAGCGTTTTTATAGGGTGTCAGCAGATAAGGCCAAGCAGTTAGACAAGGAGGTTCAATATATGTTGGACAATCATATTGCAGAGCCGTGCACTTCAAGTTGGGCATCGCCATGTCTGTTGGTCAGTAAACCAGACAAAACTGTTAGACCATGCACTGACTTTCGTAAAGTTAATAACATTACAAAGCCAGATGCATTCCCTCTTCCCCGCATGGAAGATTTTATAGATCAGGTGGGGTCAGCCAGGTATGTGAGTAAATTTGACCTAAAAGGTTACTGGCAAGTCCCCCTGTCTAAGCGGGCGCAGGAAATTGGTGCATTTATCACACCCTCTGGCCTGTACAGGTACACTGTCATGCCATTTGGCCTGGGTAATGCGCCTGCAACATTTCAGCGCCTAATGAACCAGGTTGTGGCAGGACTGGATGGTTGTGCAGTGTACCTTGACGACATGGTAATATACAGCAATACATGGTTAGAGCACATTCGTCGCATTCGGGCATTGTTTGACAGATTGCTCTGGGCTGGATTGACTGTTAATTTGGCAAAGTGTGAATTTGCAAAGGCCACAGTCACCTATTTGGGTAAGGTGGTCGGGCAAGGCAAAGTGCGTATGTTGCAGGATAAGGTGTCTGCAATAGTGACATATCCCCCTCCAACCACCAAGAAAGAGCTGATGCGCTTTTTAGGGATGGTGGGATACTACCGGAGTTTTTGTCGGAATTTCTTGTCTGTTGTAGAACCTCTGACAGCGCTCTTGAAAAAAGAGGCACAGTTTGTCTGGTCAGACAGATGTGGACAGCCATTTGAGAATGTCAAGGCACTTTTGTGTGCAGCGCCGGTGCTGGCTGCCCCCCGGTTGGATGAGGGTTTTTCCCTGCAGGTGGATGCATCTAATGTAGGGGCAGGGGCTGTACTTTTGCAGGCAGGAGACCATGGGGTCGAAAGACCTGTGGCGTTCTTCTCTAGGAAGTTCAATAAGTACCAGCTCAATTATTCTGTGATCGAGAAGGAGGCATTAGCGTTAATATGGGCATTGCAGCATTTTGATGTGTACTTGGGATCTGGAGTAACTCCATTGGTTGTGTATACTGATCATAACCCCCTGACTTTCCTGCGACCCCTTCAAAATCCAAATCAGAGACTCATGCGGTGGGCATTGTTTTTACAGCCGTACCATTTGGATATTTGTCATATCAAGGGATCAGAGAATGTGATAGCAGATGCCCTTCCTCGGTTGCCCTAGATGTGGTTGTGGTCTCACTGATTGTTTTTCCTCTGTTTTACAGTTCTGCTTTCTCAATGCTCTCTTAGTTTGCTCCTAGGATCCAGGTTGCTGAGAGCAGAGGATGGTTGGAGAGGTGGAGGAGTGGAAGGATAATGTGGTGGGACCCCATTCTTTAGGAGGGGGGTGTGATGACCTGCCCCTGTCTGCTCACTGGTTGTGTGACTTCCTGTGTGGAAGTTGTGGGCATGTCATCAGGCCAATTGGCCTCACCTGTGGGTGTATGAGGAGCAGGGTATTTAAGGACTGTCTCATATGGCATTCATTCTCTTTTGTTGGCTGCTTCCAGACAGGTGGTTGAGTCCAGGCGGGTGGACTCCTCTATCCTTTCCGCCTGCACCCATCATTGCATACAGCACACTTCACTCATCCATACATTGCACTCATGACTGACATTAGCACTACTCTTCATGCACATAACTTTTGGTTTAGTTTGATCTAAGTTTACCATTTGAGTTGATTATGTTCTACATTATACTGAAATGCTTTAACCTTTATTTACTTTTCAGTTAAAATGATTTACTAATAAATTAATTTTGATTTAGTAATTCATGTGTGGACTCCCTTTTTGTCATGAACTGACCCGGCTTGTGACAGAACTCTTTGCCCAGTCGGGTTGCCGCACATCTTACTGAGCGTAAGGTAAAAACTGCAGCTGAGGCTGCGGAACCGGCAGATGAGTATGTCCTCATTCATAAAAGCCGGTCTGGTGAGCCTGTGCGGGAGCCTGTAGTGCACAAGGATGCTGGTGGTAGGTCGCCTGTTCACTTTGGGGGTTCTTTGGGTAAGGGGGCCCGGGGAACGCCTGGAAAAAGTGATAATTTGTGCAATTACTGCCATCAGCCAGGCCACTGTAAGTCGGACTGTCCACTGCTTAGGGCTAGGAAGCAGCACCCAGGAAGCGGTCATGTAAAACCTGTTGCCTTGGCTGCAAGTGTTCCTGGTCCTGTGGGAGTGTGTCAATGTGGGCAGGCAGAATTTGGTGTTATCGGCCTTTTGTCTCTGATGGGTTTGTAATAAAGGTTTGTAGTGACACTAAGTGCCAGTCCCAATACACCCCCTACCCCTACTTTTTAGCCCTACCCCTAAACTTTGCGCATTCCCGTGAGGGTAGTGGTTTCCCAATTCCTTTTTTCATGTAGGGTTAGTGGGCATAATGAGGGATAGGGGCTATAAATGTAGCCCTTCAGATCAAGGGTTTTCAGATGCTGACTTCCCAAGGAAAGGCCAGTGAAAATTTCCCAGAATGCTTTACGTCACAATTTGCATACTGAATCAAACTACAATGGCGACCCCCAGAGAGCAAGAGGATGTGGAGAAGACAGAGAAGAAAAACCACAAATGTACGTATAATTTCGCATGGAAAATTAGTAAAAACATTTTGTAATAACAGTGTTTTTGTATAGAAAACGGTCTAACATAAGATAATGCAATATGTGACCACAACAATTGTTGTTCACGATGAGAGTCGGCTAGGTAACATTGCCATGTCCTGTTAACATTACTCGTTAGCTCTCATCTTTCCTGCAAATTTGACAGATAATTCACATTATTATGATAATAAAGCAGCAAGTATCGTTATCTATGTTACTTTTTAACGAACGTTAGCTAGCTAGCTAGCAGAAGCCCCGTGGCTGCTCCCAAGTCCCAGTCGCTAATTAACGTTAACGTTAGCTATGACAACGTTATGGTAGCAAGCAAACAACATTTATGCCTTCCAGTAATCACACATTTGATTCCAGGGACTCTGGCTCAAGTCCATTACCTTATCAGGTATAGCACTTCAAATGAGGACAACTTCACAAAGAAGAAGTACGTGGCAAAAGCACTGTGGGAGTGAGTCTCTGATGGGGTCCTTACCCATAGCTAACATAACTAATCTTCATCACTGATTTCTGTTACAGGAAACTCATCAAAGAACTGGACCTGGAAGGCAAGCTGACCACAGCACAAGTTTCAAAAAAATGGGAAAACCTTAAAAAGAAATATAAGGTAATCAATGATAATGTTATCTGCTGAAGAGATGATGCTTATCAAAAAACTTTCCATGTAAATTATATATCCTCTGTAAATAATGTTTATTTACAATAAAAATTCACAAGAGACAACAGACGTTATGGTGTATTCTTCTCCGTGTACCTCTTAGTTTATTAATCAACCGAAGCATGATGAATGCTAAAAAAACGATCGCAACCGTAGACTCCATGTTGCTGCTGGGTTTCCTGGTTTCCTGTTATGGTGTGACGTATGTGCAAACGTAACTACACAGTAGCTTGCATGCCTGAACATAAACAACGCAGTGATGTAGCAAGTGGTGTCCCAATTCCTAGGGAAGATTACAAAGCCCTACCCCTTGTTGCTTCCTTTCGAGGATGAAGGGGTAGTGGGTGAGGGCTAGGGGTAGTGAGTGAGGGCTAGTGGTAGTGAGTAAGGTGAACATTGGGATTGGCCCTAAGGTTCCTGTTAAGATCTTGAGAGATACTGGTGCTGTTCATTCCTATGTTTTGGAATCTGTTTTGCCATTTTCAGAGAGAACTGATACTGGGGATATGATCCTTATGCGAGGAATGGGGTTGGGGTTGTTGCCTTTCCCAGTACATAAGATGAACTTAGACTATGGTTATGTGCAGGGCGAGGTGCCGATTGGTGTGAGACCAGCATTACCAGTTGAAGGGATTGATATTATTCTGGGTAACAATTTGGCTGGCAGTCGTGTTTGGGCGAGTGAGTCGCCGCCTCCATTGGTGACTACTTCTCCTTTGAGTTCAGACCAGCCTGATGAAAGTGTTGTGTGTTTTCCTCAACATTTTCCAGCATGTGCAGTTAAACGGGCAATGAGTCGGGCTGAATCGAAGGAGGGGGAAGGGGAGGTGGAAACTACTTGGCCATGTTTGCCTGATTTCCCTTGGTCTGTGTGTCACAGTGACCTGTGAGCACAGAGTGAGCAGAGAGCTGACCCATCTTTAGAAGAGCTGTTTGGGTCTGTGTTGTCAGCCAATGAGGTGAAAAATGTCACCAGTGATTACTTTATTCAGGATGGCATTTTGCTGAGTAAGTAATTACCCCATGGTGAAGATTTTGTTGGTGATCACATTTTTCAGGTTGTAGTTCCATCCAAGTTGCGTAGGCACGTGTTAAATCTTGCTCATGACAGGTCAGGGCATTTTGGGGTCCGGAAAACCTATGACTCGATTTTACGTCATTTTTTTTTGGCCTAGACTTAAGAAGGATGTTTCTATGCACATTAAGAACTGTGGTACTTGTCAGCTAATGGGTAAGCCGAACCAGGTCATGAAACCAGCTCCTTTGCAGCCGATTCCAGCTGTTAGTCAACCATTTGAGTACTTGATCATTGATTGTGTGGGGCCACTGCCTCGTTTGAAGTCAGGTAGCCAGTACTTGCTAACTGTTATGTGTCAAAGCACCAGATATCCAGCAGCTTATCCTTTGCGCACAATAACTGCAAGGTCTGTGGTTAAGGCTCTGACACAATTTATATCTGTGTTTGGCATCCTCAGAGTGATCCAGAGTGACCAGGGATCTAACTTTTCTTCCCATCTGATGGACCAAGTGTTGAAACTGTTAGGGATCAGACATAACCAGTCGACAGCTCATCACGCTCAGAGTCAAGGGGCTCTGGAGCGTTTTCATCAAACTCTCAAGTGTCTTTTGCATTCATATTGTATTGAGCTGGTTGGGGACTGGGAAGAAGGGCTACCCTAGCTGCTTTGGGCTGCACAGGAGATAGTGCAAGAAAGTACAGGCCCAAATGATTTAGTGTTTGGCCACACTGGGTCCCCTGTCTGTGTTTAAGGATGGTTGGAAGGGGTAAGTGGATTTAAGCACCGGCTGTATTCTGCAGGGGAGTTGGTAAAGCAAATGTTAGCTGCTTCACAAGCTAAAATGAAGAAGAGATATGATCGTCAGGCTGAGGTTCATGAGTTTACCACTGGTGATCGTGTTCTAGCTCTTTGCCTGCTGGTTAGTTCTCCCTTTCAGGCCAAGTTTTCTGGTCCGTGTACAGTGGTTAAACAGGTCTCAGACCAGAATTATATGATTTCAACTCCAGGTCGTAGGAAAAATTTAGCCGCAAGGGGGTACAAGCCAGTGCCTTATTGTTCCGGTCCCAAGCCCGGATAAATACAGAGGGTTGTGTCAGGAAGGGCATCTGACGTAAAACTTTTGCCAAATCAAACATGCGAACCGAATCTATGACTTCCATACCGGATCGGTCGAGGCCCGGGTTAACAACGACCGCCATTGGTGCTGTTCACCTACAGGGTGCTGGTGGAAATTGGACTACTGTTCGTCAAAGAAGGAGAGGAGGAAGGTGTGTTCGTAGGAAGAGAGAGAAAAGGAACGCCAAGAGTCTAGGACTGAGAGTAGGGACTTTGAATGTTGGAACTATGACAGGAAAGGGTAGAGAGTTGGTTGACATGATGCAGAGGAGGAAGGTAGACATACTGTGTGTCCAGGAGACCAGGTGGAAAGGTAGCAAGGCTAGAAGTTTAGGAGCAGGGTTCAAGTTGTTCTATCATGGTGTAGATAGGAAGAGAAATGGAGTAGGAGTTATCTTGAAGGAGGAGTTTTTTAGGAATGTCCTGGAGGCTAAAAGAGTATCAGATAGAGTAATGAGTCTGAAGCTAGAAATCGAAGGTGTGATGTTGTTAGTGGGTATGCTCCACAGGTAGGATGTGAGCTGGAGGAGAAGGAGAAATTCTGGTTGGACCTCGATGAAGTGATGCAGAGCATCCCTAGAAGTGAGAGAGTTGTCATTGGTGCAGACTTCAACGGACACGTTGGTGCAGGAAACAGAGATGATGAGGAGGTGATGGGCAGGTTTGGTATCCAGGAGAGGAACGCAGAAGGACAGATGGTGGTTGACTTTGCAAAAAGGATGGAAATGGCTGTAGTGAATACTTTCTTCAAGAAGAGGCAGGAACATAGGGTGACCTATAAGAGTGGAGGTAGGAGTACACAGGTAGACTACATCTTGTGTAGACGGTGTAATCTGAAGGAGATCAGTGACTGCAAAGTAGTGGTAGGTGAGAGTGTAGCCAGACAGCATAGGATGGTGGTGTGTAGGATGACTCTGGTGGTGAGGAAGATGAAGATGGCAAAGACAGAGCAGAGGACTAAATGGTGGAAGCTGAAAAAGAGTGTATGATTTTTAGGAAGGAGTTGAGACAGGCTCTGGATGGCCAGGAGGTGCTTCCAGTTGACTGGACAACTACAGATAATGTGATCATGGAGACAGGTAGGAGAGTATTTGGTGTGTCATCTGGAAGGAAAGTGGATAAGGAGACTTGGTGGTGGAATGAGGAGGTGCAGGAGTGTATACAGAAAAAGAGGTTAGCTAAGAAGAAGTGGGACACTGAGAGGACTGAAGAGAGTAGACAGGAGTACAGGGAGATGCAGCATAAGGTGAAAGTAGAGGTGGCAAAGGCCAAACAAAGGGCTTACGATGACTTGTATGCTAGGTTGGACAGTAAGGAGGGATACACTGATCTATACAGGTTGGCAAGGCAGAGAGACAGAGATGGGAAGGACGTGAAGGCAGTTAGGGTGATTAAGGACAGAGATGAAAGTGTATTGACAGATGCCAGTAGTGTGATGGGAAGATGGAAAGAGTACTTTGAAGAGTTGATGAATGAGGAAAATGAGAGAGAACGAAGAGTAGAAGAGGTGACTGTTGTGGACCAGGAAGTAGCAAAGATTAGTAAGGATGAAGTGAGGAGGGCATTGAAGAGGATGAAGAGTGGAAAAGCACTCAGTCCTGATGATATACCTGTGGAGGTCTGGAAGTGTCTACGAGAGGTACCAGTAGAGTTTCTGACTGGGTTGTTCAACAGGATCTTAGATAGTGAAGATGCCTGAGGAATGGAGGAGAAGTGTGCTGGTGCCCATTTTTAAGAACAAGGGAGATGTACAGAGTTGTAGCAACTACAGAGGAATAAAGCTGATGAGCCATACAATGAAGTTATGGGAAAGAGTAGTTGAAGCTAGACTAAGGGCAGAAGTGAGCATTTGTGAGCAGCAGTATGGTTTCATGCCAAAAAAGAGTACTACAGATGCAGTATTTGCTTTGAGGATGTTGATAGAGAAGTACAGAGAAGGTCAAAGGGAGCTGCATTGTGTCTTTGTAGATCTGGAGAAAGCTTATGACAGGGTGCCCAGAGAGGAACTGTGGTATTGTATGAGGAAGTCTGGAGTGGCAGAGAAGTATGTTAGAGTGGTGCAGGACATGTATGAGGACTGTAAGACAGTGGTGAGGTGTGCTGTAGGTGTGACAGAGGAGTTCAAGGTGGAGGTGGGACTGCATCAGGGATCAGCTCTGAGCCCCTTCTTGTTCGCTATGGTGATGGACAGGCTGACAGACGAGGTTAGACAGGAATCTCCATGGACTATGATGTTTGCAGATGACATTGTGATCTGTAGTGAGAGCAGGGAACAGGTGAAGGAGAAACTAGAGTGGTGGAGGTTTGCCCTGGAAAGGAGAGGAATGAAGGTTAGCCGCAGCAAGACGGAGTATACGTGTGTGAATGAGAGGGACCCAAGTGGAAGAGTGAGGTTACAGGGAGAAGAGATAAAGAAGGTGGAGGATTTTAAGTACCTAGGTTCAACAGTCCAGAGCAATGGAGAGTGTGGAAAAGAGGTGAAGAAGCGTGTGCAGGCAGGCTGGAACAGGTGGAGAAAAGTGTCAGGTGTGATGTGTGATAGAAGAGTTTCAGCTAAAATGAAAGGAAAGGTGTACAAAACTGTGGTGAGACCAGCGGTGTTGTTTGGTCTAGAGACAGTGTCACTGAGGAAAAGACAGGAGGCAGAGCTGGAGGTAGCAGAGATGAAGATGCTGAGGTTCTCTTTGGGAGTGACCAGGTTGGATAGGGTCAGGAATGAGTACATCACATGTTAACACATGTTAGAGGTTTTGGAGATAAAGTTAGAGAGGCCAGACTGAGATGGTTCAGACGTGTCCAGAGGAGAGATAGTGAATATAGTGGTAGAAGGATGCTGAGTTTTGAACTGCCAGGCAGGAGGCCTAGAGGAAGACCAAAGAGGAGGTTTATAGATGTAGTGAAAGAGGACATGAAGGTGGTTGGTATGAGAGAAGAGGATGCAGAAGACAGGCTTAGATGGAGGCAACTGATTCGCTGTGGCGACCCCTGAAAGGAAAAGCCGAAAGGAGAAGAAGAACTCCAGGTTGTAGGAAAACTGTGAAATTGTTCCATGTAAATTTGCTAAAACCCTATTATGCTCACTCTTCCGGTCCATCCAGTGCTGTCCAGCAGGAGTCAGCGGCAGGGAGTCCTACCTTGGTAGCGGGCACAGTGGAGGAGTTTTCAGATGAGACTTTGGGTGAGGGTGTTTTTGAACCTGATGAGGGGTTACTGTCTGGTCGGCTGAAAAATTCAGAGACCCTCAAAAACTTAAAGGGCTTGTTTAACCATTTGCCAGCGGCACAGGCTGTGGAGATTGAAGAGCTTATTTTGGTGACGTGCCCTCCCATACTGATTGGGCTGAGCACGATATTGATGTGGGTGATGCACAGCCTATCCGTCAGCATTTTTATAGAGTTTCTCCTGAGAAGCGTAAATATTTAGATGCTGCGGTGAAGTATATGGTTGATAATGATATTGCAGTGCCTTCTTCGTCAAGCTGGGCTTTTCCATGTTTGTTGGTGCCTAAAAGTGACAACACGCCCAGGTTTTGTTCAGATTTCCAAAAGGTCAACAAGGTGGCAAAGCCAGGTTCTTTCCCGTCGCCTCGAATGGAGGATTGTGTAGACCAGGTCGGTGCTGCTAGATATGTCAGTCAGTTTGATCTGTTGAAGGGTTACAGGCAGGTGCCCTTGTACAAAAGAGCACAGGAAGTGGCAACTTTTATTAGTCCATCAGGGCTATACTCCTATAAAGTGATGCTATTTGGGTTGAGAAATGCACTGGCAACTTTTCAACGTTTGATGAACCGTGTGGTGGCTGGGCTGGCTGGATGTGCAGTTTACTTGGATGATTTAGTGGTCTACAGTGATACCTGGTTTCCTCACATGCAGCGGGTTAGAGCTCTGTTTGACTGGTTGGCAGAGGCGAAGCTCACAGTAAATCTAGCAAAGTGTGAGTTTGCTCGTTCAATTCTGTCTTATCTGGGTCGGGTGGCTCCTGTCCATGCTAAAGTGTTGGCAGTTGAGCAGTTTCCGCAGCCTACCACTAAAAAGGAACTGATGAGATTTCTTGGGATGGTTGGATATTACAGATGTTTCTGTGAGAATTTTTCTACAGTTGTAGCACCGTTGACTGACTTGCTGAAGGCCAGGGCTCAGTTTGTGTGGTCACCCAAGTGCAAGGAAGCTTTTGGTAATGTAATGGTAACAGTTTTACACACTTTACAACATTACACACACATAGATTGTTTCACTGATGCACTCACCACACCACTGACTTACTGACTACACACACCATGCTTAGTTATGTTATTTATGATTATGATTTAGTAAATAAAATCCTTTAATTGACTTTCCTTGTGTGTGCGTCTCCCTCTTTGTCATGGCCGTGTGGCCTGGTTCGTGACAGTTGGCCCTGCGATGGACTGGCGACCTGTCCAGGGTGTACCCCGCCCTCGCCTAGAGAGAGCTGAGATTGGCTCCAGCATCCCTCCGCGACCTGGAAACAGAATAGTGGTAGAAGATGGATGGATGGATGGTTCAACGCAGGCTCACCGGAAACAGTACCGAATCCGGTGATTCGTCTGAATCAGTTCACTGACCAAGGTCAGTGGACTCACCAGAAACACTATGGACTCAGATGATTTGATTCACTAATTTCACTCGTCAGTAAATCTAGTAAAATGAATATTGCATAAAGAAGTGGTTAAACACACTTGTGGTTGTTTTTTGAATGATATGTTTTATGCACATGATGGTTATGACGATGATGATGATTATTATTATTATCATCATCAGTAGTACTGGTACAGACTTGTAATGCAGCATATTTTAAGCAAAACAACAACAAACAAACCCCTAAATTGGAGGGTTGGGGGGGTAGGTTGCCAACAACTCTCACTCCAGAGTACCTGGAGGATGGTGCTGCCACTATGATAACTCATGCTGGTGAATTTGCCAGGTTAACTGTTGGACATTCTTTGCAGGGACTCAGCGAGCGGAACCTTTGTTTCAGAGTTTTTCTGCCCATCGGCTTAGTTTAGCTGTGTGTCAATCGCATCACGCATCATTGCATCAAAAATTTATAAATGGCTAATTCACCAGCATAAGTTACCACGGTAACTCAGCAAAAACTAATATAAACCTTGTGGATAGAACAGAACTCTCACTTTATTAAGACAGATTCATCCAGATATAGCACAGCTTTTCCTTAATCCAGTTTTGTGGAATATGCCTCAGCAGTTTCAATAAAAGCATCCACAACAATAACATAAATAACTGTATAAAATATTAAATTGATGAAACCTTGATGTCACAGTGTAGCTGCCCCAAGGAATGCTGATTTCAAAGAAAAAACAGAACAATCATTCCAAAAATTTTATTTAAATTAAAAATAATAATTTTATTTTTCAGGGCTGTATATATACATGCTGTGTACTGTTGCTTTCTAAACCTCACAAAAACACGGACATGGACAAAAGACATGGTTAACATCTACTCTCATACTTGTTTATGTGTCTTTTATATTGTATTTTTCTTTGATGTTGCAGATGACCAAGGATTATTTAGAACTCCTTGACCTGGTTTCGCAGAAAAGGCTTAAGCCTAGTCCCAGACTAAAATGCTGTTTGAGCTGGCCTAACTTTAAGTCACTTGCACAGACTTTTCTTAAAATAGTCATAGATTTAGTCTGTTCTAGATTAAACAAAGCCAATTGCAAGAGGGTGGATTAGAGCTACTCTAGGACTGTATTGAAGTTTTTATTAATCCTGCAAAGAGGCAGGTTTAACTTCGGTTTAGTACTGTTTGTGAAAGGGAGCACAGGTGGTTTGGGAGCATGGAGTACTTGGAATATCTAAAAGAAGACCAATATTCACTACAGAGGCCAGCCAAACAAATACTTGTGGATAGGAGTAATCCATTGAATCAGTTTGATGAAATAAGTTTCAGAGATCACTTTCGTATGTACAAAGAAGATGCACTGGAGATAATTACTTTGCTTGAGCCTAGACTTTCCTCCTTGTCTCAAAGAGGAAGGCCTGTACCCAGTTCTCTCCAAGTTCTGATCACTTGGAGATTCTTGGTATCTGGAACCTTTTAACATGAAACTGGTGATTTGTGTGATGTCAGTGAAGCAACAGTGTGTATAATAGTTCACAATGTCTGCAGTGCCATTTGTGAACTGAGAAATCGGCACATTAAGTTCCCTGATGCTGCTGAGCAAGCCAACTATAAAGTTCGATTCTACAAACATGGGAACTTCCCTGGAGTGACTGGCTGTATAGATGGATGTCATGTTCAAATCAAGTGTCCATCAACTCCTGATGCTGAGTACAGGAACCGTAAGAACTGGTTTTCCATCAATGTTCAGGCTGTATACACTCCCAATTTAGAGTTTTCAAACATTGTTGCCCGTTGGAAAGGAGCAACACATGATTCAAGGATTTTTCACAACTCTTCATTGTGTGCTCAGTTTGAGAGAGGGCAACATCGCGGACTAATACTTGGTGACAGTGGATATGCTCAGAGTTCCTATTTATTCACGCCTCGGCCACATCCCACAACAACTGAGCAGCAAAGATACAACAGAGCTCATATTTGCACTAGAGGGATGGTTGACCGTATGTTTGGAGTGTGGAAAAATCGATTCCAGTGTCTACGTAATACACTTCGTTTTGAGCCAAGAAGATGCTGCAAGGTGATCATTGCTACAGCTGTGCTGCACAACTACCTGAAGCAGCGTAATTGTCCTGACCCTCCAATGGAGGACCACAATGATCCAGATGTGCCCATGCCGACGGCAGAAAATAACAGAGGACTTGTGCTCAGAGCTGCTTTCACATTGCAGCACTTCAGTTAGAAAAAAAGATACATTTTACCATGGAATGTAGGCCTATTGATTTTGGCTTGTTTTTGCCTTTCTTGGTTGTGTACAAAATATATAAATAGTGTGCTGAAAAATGTAATGATAAACTCAACCAAGGCTGTTGTGGTGACCAAAATACTCATGTGAAGTGAGAAAAACTTTATTTTCACAATGCATTTCATTACATAGCTGCCTCATGCATATTTCTTTGAACAGCTCTCTCTTCTAATTTCATCTCCAATTCAATCTGTAGAATTTTCATTTTCAGGTCATGCTTTTCTTTCAGATATTTCATTTTCTGCTCATGAAATTCTAAGACCAACTTCTCATGCATAGACATCCTTTTTGGTCTCTGCTGGAAGGTGGTGGCATCACCTTTTCTCTGGGATGCCATACCAGATGTGGAGGGTGCGCAGTCACTGTGCACTGGCTCTTCCACCAGGGTTACAATAATTCCCTCTGGGAAAAGAACACTGTTAGATACAAAAACTCACATGGTCCTTAGAATGAAATAAAAATAAAGCGAGACACAGACAGTGGAGTAATCTGTATGTACAGAAGGAGGTAACTAATTTACTGTCTATGGTATATTTACCCTGTGTGCTCAGTTCTCCATGTCCACTGTCCAAATGGTCATCATCTGGTATACCATCCAGAGGTTGCTGGTCCTCCATTATTCCATTCAAAAAGTCAGCAAATTCCTCAGTTTTGTCCTCACTTGGTGGAGGTGGCCCACCAGTACTAAATCTCTCTCTTCTGGCCTCTGCATTCCTTTTTTTCAAATCTAATTTGACGTTCTTCCACAAAGTCTATGAAGGCAGATATCATTCAATATAAACAATGTCACAAAACTATATGATATCTGTGATATACAGATCATAATAGACATGTCTCACCTGCAGTTGCTGTACCATTCTTGTGGTTACATTTTCATTTGCATTGAATTCACTGCAAATGGCAGCCCAAGCACTCCTCTTCTTATGCTCAATAGCAGCAGTATGGCCTTTACTTTCAATAACAGCATGGTTTCCCATAATTTGTTTCAGTAGACTTTTTTCATACTCTGTATAGTTTTTTGAGCGTGTTCTTTTAGTTTCAGCCATTGTTTGGGGGCAAAATCCCTCCTGCAATGCTGTCCTCAATTCCATTCCAGTTTTTTATGTGCACCATTACACTAACAGGCTGTGCTCCCACTTAGGCTAATGAGGCTTGACCCAGGTGTTCTTATTTAAGCTTACTCCAGGACTCCATAGTCTGGGACCAACTAAGACAAATGTAAGCCACGCTCATGCAAGCCACTTAAATGACCTAGCTTTACTAATCTGACTTCGGCCTACTCCTGGCTTGATATAAGCCTTGTCTGAGAAACCGGGCCCTTGACTCTGAGGTTCCGCCAAAACAAATAAAACATACATAAAGCAGTGGTCTACTTCTGGGCACTCACACTAAGCCAGAACATTTTATTCAAGCGCTACACATATATACTGCATGTTTCTTTATAATGACATTTGTGTGTTATAGATATAATTTCAATATTGATTCAGAAAACCTCAGAAAATAAAGCAGAAGTTTAAATTTGAAGTGATTCTTAATTGGCCTCACTAATAAAGAACAAGCTTCGGTTTGGGCTGTAGTCAAATATCCCTACTATTGTAGCCTATGGACTTTTTAAGCATTGGCATTCCATTATGACAAAACTATAAACTAGGTGCAGGCTACAGATTGAAATAGTTGGGACTTTGAGGATGTAACCCTCTTGTTAAAGCTCAGTCTGTGCTTTGGTTGTCAATCCATCTGCATTTCTGCGACACCATCCAGTAGCAGTTGACGTAGTTCCTGGGGGTCTGTCACAGGCAGAGAACAAGCGAAGTCATGACAGACATAGACTGTGGCAACACCAGCCTCCTGTGACATGGATGACAGGACTGGAAGACGCTCATATAGCTCATATATGTAGTTCATTACAGTATTGTAACATTGACAGTATTGCAAGTGAAATGTAAATGCATTGCAATTTGCAAGTTGAATTAAATGTTTCTATGTTGGCGGAGGTGGTCAGTTTGTCTAGGTCTATTGGTCTTACAGCAGTATATAACTTTAAGACCAACAGCAGTATATGGTCTTAAGGACACTAATATAGCCAGATCACTTTTTTATTCATAGCTTTTGGTCATGACAGTTATGGTTAGAGCAGGGGCCAATGACTGTGTTATCCTCACTACCCCAGAAAGACCACTGTGTATAGATTTGTGTATGTCTTGGTCGTCTTGGAGCAGTAGAGTGAAAGAGGGAAGCTATGTCCACCCCTAAGGAGGCTCTGTGTCAAACGTATGTCATTTCCCCAAGGCCCCACAGCACCTTTAGTTCACCAAGGACAGAGGTCTGGAAATACATGTTCAAGTTATATATAATATTATATGTTTAACCACGAAAAGGGAGGGCAGCTTAAAATAACAAAGTTAGAAGTAGAAAAATATCTAAGAAATATATATTCAGATTTTGAGCAGAATAGAGTAGTAGGCCTTCCACCTGACATGCCACCATTAGGGGGGATAGATCATGAGATGGATGTTAGACCACCTAGGTGGAAGGAGGTTGTGAGGAGGTAGTCAGGCGTGCAAAGTCTTCTTCGGCCCCAGGGCCAAATGGAGTCCCCTACCGGGTTTATAAAAGCGCACCTGATATCGTAAAGTTTTTGTGGAAGCAATTAAGAATAGTTTGGGAGAAACAGTTTATTCCCAGAGCATGGCGTAGGGCAGGTGCTGTTTTTATTCCAAAGGAGAAGGAGTCCTCTGACCTGAGTCAGCTCTGGATGATCTCTCTCCTAAATGTAGAGGGGAAGATTTTCTTTAGTGTAGTCGCACAGAGATTAGCTAGTTATTTAGAAAGGAATAGCTTAATAATTACTGCAGTACAGAAGGCAGGAATACCAGGTTTCGCAGGGTGTTTAGAGCACACTAGCATGATTTGGCATCAGATTCAGGCAGCCAAGATCGAGAAAAGAGACTTGCATGTAATATTTTTGGATTTAGCAAATGCATTTGGTTCCATGCCACATAGCCTTATCTGGGAGGTGTTTGATTATTTTAGAGTGCCTGGAGTAGTTGTTAATTTAGTAAGAGCATATTTCCAGGATATCAGACTATGCTTAAGTACAGCAGGCTTTACAACAGGTTGGCAGAGGCTGGAAATAGGCATTATGGCAGGGTGTACGATTTCTCCATTAGCATTCACAATGGCGATGGAGGTAATTATTAGAGCTTCTAAGTGGGTTGTAGGTGGAGAGAGGCGGCAGGATGGGATGCGTCTTACACCAATTAGGGCTTACATGGATGATATGATATTGGTGACTACAACGGTGCCATGTATGAAAAGAGTACTTGAGAGACTTAATAAAAACTTAAAGTGGGCCTGTATGAAAATCAAGCTTAGTAAGTCTAGAAGTATCTCAATAAGTAGAGGGAGATTAAGTGATCGAAAGTTTGTAATAGATGAAGAGGAAATTCCAATAATTAGGGAAAAATCAGTAAAGAGTCTAGGTAGGTAGTACAAGGCAGACTTGCATGATGGAGAACAGGTAGTGCAGTTTCGGAAGGATGTTGCTGAGGGACTGGATAGAATAGATAAATCAGGGCTTCCAGGAAAGTTGAAGCTGTGGTGTTTGCAGTTTGGATTATTTCCCAGGTTGATGTGGCCACTTTCTGTATATGAGATTCCATTATCTGCTACAGAGAAAATGGAAAGATTAGTTAGCTTTTACATTAGGAAGTGGCTAGGTGTTCCTAGATGTTTAAGTACTGTGGCACTGTATGGGAAAGGCATACTTCAGCTCCCAGTATCTAGTCTAGTGGAGGAGTTTAAATGTACTAAGGTTAGGACAGAGCTCCTGTTATCTGGAAGTAAAGATGTGGTAGATAGTAAGGTGGTTCCAAACCCAACCAAGGGGAGAAAATGGAATCCAAGAATGGCAGTGCAGGAAGCGAAAGCAACTCTTAGGCATACAGAGATTGTGGGTGTTGTGTGGTCCAAGGGGGGGAGAGTTCAATCTCCCACACCTCTCAAACCTTCAAAAAGGGATTATTGCTCTAACCGGAGATTTCACAGACCTCCGCTAAGTGCCATCCTGGGCTCCTATCTGACTGTGGCATCAGGAGACCCTGATTTCCCAGGCACTAAATTACCGCCCACACCACAAATCAGCAAGACCTGCCAAACCTCCCTTCGGAGAGGTACAACTCTGTGACATGTACTCCCAGGATGAACTGATAACACTAGCAGATGGCGGTCATAAACTGCCACTATGGAATGTATCCAAGCCAGTAAGAACAACAAGGTTGATATAAAAGAAAAAGGACTATTCTTATCAAACAAGAGACTGTAAACACGCAAAACTGATTCCCTTGCAGGAAGAGGACTTCACAGCTGTTTGAACCACTTTTCTACGAGCCACTTTGGCAGAAATAGAAGGAATGGACTATTCCATTTATAGAACCACAGCGTCACCTGATGGGGAAACCCCAAAACTGATGGCGCACTGACCGAGCGCCGCTACCTATGTGTTCGGAATTTCGCCCCGGATTCGCCCCGCATTTGTTGAACAACTTCCCTTTCATTCGCCCAAACTTCCGATTTAGGTATCGGCTGCTTAATCTTCTTGGTTGTGTTGCATTATGTTTCTTTTCATGTCCGAGCTCACCTGTTTCATTTAGTTCATGCTTTGACCTGCCCCCTTTATATAATGAGCACATGTTTGATTCCTCACTTATAAGCTAATAAAAACCTTAAAACTCAGCCATTGTTACATTCTTTCCTTCAGTAATTTTTTTTAAGTCAATCCACAGTAGAAACATCCCTTCCAGATTGAGATTTGATAAGAGGCAATAATAATATACACAATCCTAGGCACAACATGGGTAATGTGCAAATAGGCCGGGGAGGCTTGGGGCTTGGCCCAGGCAAACCGGTGTGGAGTAGAGCAGGTCAAATCAAATCAAATCAAATCAGATTTATTTGTATAGCGCCAAATCATAACAAAGTTACATCAAGGCACTTTACATATAGAGCAGGTCTAGACCAAACTCTATATAAAATTATTTAAAGAGACCCTAAAGAGAAGAGAAAGCTAGTTGTGGAGCAGGTTCGCAGACAGGAGGAAACATTAAGGAGTGCAAAGGCAGTGGCTCAGGCTAAGCAGGGACAGTGGTTGAACAAGGAAGGTGTAGAGAAGAAAAAGCTTAGTTGGAAAGAGCTGTGGAGTATGGAGGAAGGTAATATTAGATTTTTGATAGAAGCAACATATGATGCATTGCCAACTCCCCAGAACTTAAGACTCTGGGTAATATGAGACCCGCTATGTTCGTTGTGTTCAGATACTGCAACTCTAAAGCACATCTTGTCAGGTTGTAAGGTTAGCCTGTCACAAGGACGGTATACGTGGCGACATAACCTGAGAAACATTAGGAAAATCAGAAATATCCTCTCTCAAGAGGATGCAGAAAAACTAGTCCACGCATTCGTAACTTCTAGGCTGGACTACTGTAACTCATTATTATCTGGATGTCCAAACAAATCTCTGAAAGGCCTTCAGTTGATTCAGAATGCTGCTGCACGAATATTAACAGGAACTAGAAAAAGGGATCACATCTCTCCTGTGTTAGCTGCTCTTCATTGGCTGCCGGTAAAATCCAGAATAGAATTTAAAATCCTTCTGTTAACATATAAAGCTCTTACTGGCCAAGCTCCGTCATACCTCAGAGAGCTCATAGTTCCTTACTGTCCTAGTAGGCCACTCCGCTCTCTAGATGGAGGTTTACTTGTGGTTCCTAGAGTCTCCAAGAGTAAATCAGGAGGCAGATCTTTCAGTTATCAGGCTCCTCTTCTATGGAACCAACTTCCAGTATCGGTCCGGGGGGCAGACTCTTTAGCAATTTTCAAGACCAGGCTTAAAACTTATCTGTATGACAGAGCTTATAGTTAAAAAGTTAAAGTTCATTTGCTCTTTAGCTATGCTGCTATAGGCCTAGACTGCCAGGGGAAGGACTGAGCACCTCTCTCTCTCTCTCCCTCTCCCTTTCCCCTCTCTCTCTCTCTCTCTCTCTCTCCCCCTCCCCCTCTTCCCTCTCCCTCTCTCTCTCCCCCCCTCGCATGCGCCGTCATAACAACAACCTGCTTCTCCGAAATCCCAGTTTCTCTCAGTTCCATTGCATTTACTAACCATGTTTTCCCGAAGTCTCTGTCTCCCCCAGGTCCTCTCCTCTCTCTCCCCCTCTCTCTCTCTCCCAGCTCCTCTCCTCTCTCTCCCTGTCCTCATCCTGCAGGTGATGAATCATCACCATCGCATGTTCCTGCAATGCCTGCTGCTCCCACATCTTCAAGAATTCCATACAGCATCATTCCTACGAACCTCATGCAGCATCATGTTCCTGCCTACACCTGTTTGAATATCCCCTCCTCCTGCTCTCTTTCTCTCCCTACTCTACCCAACTTTGCCCTCCCCTCCCCCCGTGCCTCTCTCTCTCTCTCTCCCTCTCTCAACCCAACCGGTCGAGGCAGATGGCCGCCCCCCCTGAGCCTGGTTCTGCCCGAGGTTTCTGCCTCTTAAAGGAAGTTTTTCCTTGCCACTGTCGCCAAGTGCTTGCTCGTCGGGGGATCTGTTGGGTCTCTTTAAATAATTTTATAAAGAGTTTGGTCTAGACCTGCTCTATATGTAAAGTGCTTTGATGTAACTTTGTTATGATTTGGCGCTATACAAATAAATCTGATTTGATTTGATTTTGATTTGATAACCAAATTTTAAAAAGCTTAGCTGCAGGCATTGAAGATATACGGAGGCAGGCAAATTTAGGAGGGTCTAAGGCAAAGAGAGTTGCAATTCAGTTTGTTCAAGAGGGAGAGAAAGTTAATAAGACAACAAGGAGGCAAGGCAGCTTAGAGGATGCTTGTGATTGGAAGATGCAGGTGGATTTAGGAGGAAAGCTTGTTGTTCCCCAGGAAATAGTGTGTGCAAAGCTAAGGCCTGATATAATTTTGTGGTCTAGGAGTAGAATGAGAGTATATTTCATAGAGCTGACTGTTCCGTGGGAGGATTCAGCTGTAGAAGCGTATGAAAGGAAAAAGCTTAGGTATCCAGACTTAGGGGCTGAAGCGGAGCAGCGAGGATGGAAAATTAGGATTTGTCCAGTGGAAGTAGGATGTAGAGGGTTTGTAGCAAGGTCTGTTGTCTCTCTGTTTAGGGAGTTAGGAGGAAGGGGACAGAGTGTGAGGAAAATAGTGAAGGAAATGTCGGATGAGGCAGTAAGATCCAGTCAGTGGATTTGGATTAGAAGAAATAATAGTAGCTGGGGGCCCAGCAGGGGGAGCACTTAGGATAGACAGATTCTTGGAAGAAGCAAGGAAGAAATCCAGGAAGAGGAAGTGTATTTAAGTGGAGGGTGTGGCCTGTGCGAGCCTCTTTGAGAGCATGTGGTTAGTCCAGCTGAGTTGGCCTGTATTGGCTTGATTTGGCTTGTGGTATGTCTTTCTCTGATTATAGGACTGTTTAGGTGAGTTTGTTTGCTGAATCTTCTAGTGTATCTTGTCCTCCACCTACTGCACCCTCTATGCTTTCATTACCCCCTACCCGAATCAGGGTCTGCATCCCCACCCCACTTTTACTGGTGCAGTTGGTGAGAGGTTGGAGTAGTTGACGATAGTGCTGTTTGTGGTATCATAGGCAAAGTAAAGGAGATAATTGTCTTGGTGTGAGGAGCGGAGCTGGCATTAGGGGGGTGACTCTGGGATGCCAGTGATCACTGTCTAGCCTCCTGGAGGTGTCGTGGGACCAACTAGACGAAACACTGGTGAAAGGAGGTTCCAACCTGATGACCTTAAAGACATGTTAGTTATCACTGCTCACTGGGCTAGTTAGATATAGTTATCTTTCGGGCACGTAGGGCAGGTCGCAAGGTTGTTGTTAAGTTTAGGGAATTAGTCACTGAGTCTGGTCCATTTATTTATTTATTTATTTATTTTGTAGCACAAGTTTCTTGTGTTTACTTCGAATATGATTGCCAGGATGTAACGGTGCTGACAGGTCACTTGTAACACTTTTTTTTCAATCAAAGGAAATATACAGTGGTTAAACATTACACCTGAACTTGAGATTATAACAGGCAGACATAAAAAGAATGGGAATGTTAGAAGACAAATGTTCAAAGTACATGGGTAAGCAAATACACAAATTCATATACATTTCAGAATTTTCTAAACATTTATTTTCTTTTCATTGCTTAATAAACCAAGTAACTTCAGGAGAAAACTTTGAATTTGGAATTTTTCTCTTTGTAGATAAATAATATTGCATTTATAATTATGAAAAAATATAATTGTAAAATACATTACCTTTAAGGTTAAAAGAGATGGCAGCTTCCAAAAAGTAAGACTCTACAGCCCTCCCATATTTCTTGATATTCAATTTCATTATACTTCAGGCTCAAATCTGAAAGGAGTTGGAAAAATGAATAATGAACAGAATAATATTTCCATGTTCATTGAAATGAATGAAAATAGGATTTCAGTCTTTGGAATCACTAAGAAAAAAATAAGGCCTCATTTCTGTTGTTCTGGAGAGCCTTTTGAGGTAAAGATGAATAGATTTTCTAAGGAGGTTAGGGGACTTGTCCCGATAGAGATGGATGGATGGATGGAAGGAAGGATGGGTGGATGGATGGATGGATGGACAGATGGACAAGATAAGAAACCCAGTATGACTGCACCCAACCAGCTTTTAGCTAATGTAAACACAGCAACAGATCTTAGGTACATCTAATTCTGCATATTCCTTCAGGGATGATGAGGTGATACCAAGTAACACAAAAGTTGGCTAATGAGTAACTTTTTCCTCTACACACGAAGTAATAATACAAAATATTCAAATTAAAACTAATTACAAATATCTATGTCAAATTTTGGGAGCTGCTTATTTGTGGATACAGAGAGGATGCACAACCCCATCACAATGATCACCCAGGATGCATGTGGAGACACATGGAGACACAGGTGTGAACTGACATGCATCAATTATGACTGAATCACCTAAGATACATGTTAGTGCCTGCAGTTAGGAAGACAGCTACACACAAACAAATTCATACACACACAAAGGAAGATTGGCAAGGAGTGTGATGGAATGTGATCATTACTGGAGACGTGAGGATTCCCTGCTAAGCTGAATGTTCTGTCTGTCTTGATTCTTCTTTTTGCTTGTAAGCATCATACAGTCCCTCCAGGGGTCTAGACCACATCCAGCCACAACCTAAACTTAAAGGTCACTCAGTAGTCTCTCTGGGTCACAATAAAAACAATATCTACACACACCCCTGGAGAGTGGACAGAATGAGTGAGTGTGAGTGTGCTCTCTCATGGGAATCCAACTGTGGTGTCTGCTACAGCTTCAGTCAAACTCCTGCAGGGTTAATACTTTCATAGACTGGGGCATGAAACTAATATACAGACAGAAAGAGAGACCAGGACGCCTGTACTTAAACTGAAAGCTCCCTCCCACTCTCCCTCATGCACTTTGCAAAACAAAATGAGCACAATACTTTAAAAGAACAAAGTGTACCTGTGACGATAATAAGACACAAAATACAAACCGAACTCCAAAGTTAATCCCCTCAGCATCTTACTCAGCAGTTCACACGTACTTCACACGCTGACAGAAAGGTAGTGCCAAAGAAACATCTGACATCACAACACACATCTGAGAGCTATCATCAGACCTGTGGAACAGAGAAGATGGCGGATGTTCATAGCACCATGTGCAACCAAGCACGAGAAAGAGAGATATTTATTATTATCCATGCATCGTAATGTTTTGTGACACATGAAGGGACCTGCTAAGTCAGAGATTCCCAACTGCTGTGCCGTGGCTATAGGCATGCCGCGAGAAACCACCAGGTGCACTGCGGAAGACCACCCAACCTCACCTGACCGGTGAAGTCATTACAACAACCAGGTGCCTAACTGCCACCACAGGTCACAGAGACATGTATTCACACTAGAACCGTGACAGCAAAGACAAAGCCGAAATGCCATATATGCTAAAAACATGGTCAGCTGGTGATAATTCAGCTGAGTGAATGAGGATCGTATCAATGGACAGATGTCTGACAATAGGGAAGAGGGCAAGGTGATTGCACCAGAGAGAAAATTGGGCAAGAAAGTGACAACTCAAACTGAAACAGCTTTTATTGGAAATAAACAGCTCCCACACACAGGTCATTTTTAATTAATTATTTTTTTAGAATTTTTTATTGTATATTTTTTGACAGCATGCAGACGAAAGTCCAGATCCCGGCACAATGCTGCTTTGATTTGGCTACATTTGGCTATACTGCACAGGAAAATGACAAATGAAAAGAAAAACTGAATAAATAGAGAAACTCAACAAATGCTTCTACAGTGTACTTATTGCAGAACAAAAGCTGAGTTTGTTCAAAATAATGCAGCACTTAGCCATTTTTTCCAGAGGCTGCACACTCTTTAACAGCATCTCTAGGTGTTCACACACACCCCTTTCCACCAGGTTAAAGTAAGTAAAGCCTGGCTCACACTACAGGATTTAAAAAATCTATTAAGATTCTGAAATCGGGTTGTATCACACACATAAGGGGACTCTTGTAAGATTATCTTCTCTTAAATCTTAAACACGGACACAACACAAGATTTGAAAATAATGACCAGCACACTACAGGATTTCATCAAGATTATCTTTTAGCTTTTAGATTTACTTCAAATCAAAAGAAATGTAATAGGTTTGAAGAAAAAAAAAAAGTTTACTTTAGAAATATAGCTTGCCTTAAATAAAAAAAAACAAAAAACAACAATTTGATATTTTAATTCCGTTTTAGTTAATAACTACTTTCGATTTGTCTAATGAGCTGTTTTGGAGTTAGTGGTTAGCGCTGTCGCCCCACAATAAGAAGGTCGCGGGTTCGGTTCCCAGCCTGGGTCCTTTCTGTGCGGAGTTTGCATGGTCTCCCTGTGTCTGCGTGGGTTTCCTCCGGGTACTCCAGTTTCCTCCCACCATCCAAAGACATGCATGTCTAGGTTAACTAGTGACTCTAAATTGTCCGTAGGTCTGAATGCGAGCGTGAGGGGTTGTTCGTCTCTGTGTGTCCTTGTGTGTTGGCCCTGTGATAGACTGGCGACTCATCCAGGGTGTACCCTGCCCCCACCCGGAACGTTGGCTGGGATTGGCTCCAGCACCCCCCGCGACCCGGAAACGGAGAAGCGGTAGAAGATGGATGGATGGATGAAAGTACTAAATATTTAGGTTTACCATAACATAGTGTATTCTCTGGAAAACCAATTGACAAATAAATACTATAAATAAGTAAATGTCTTTATTGTTTTTATTTTTTTAAACCCAGTGAATTAAGTACATGATAAAATGAAACAAGTTCATGCAAAAATCCTAGGAAAGCTACCAGTTCACCACTCTACTGAACTCTCATTCCCACCAAAAGGCAATTTAGAGCCATAATTTAATGTAATCTACATGTACTTGGATTGCGGGAGGAAGATGGAGGGAACCCATGTAGGTACAGGGATCAACTAAGCCATTTAGACAAACCCAGAAGTGACAATGCTATCCATGTATGTATAACAGATAGCTGGCTGTGTTCAGGGTGCATCCCCGATCATGTGTGGTGAATGTGGGGCCAATTGGATATTTTATGTTTGATTTATAAGCACTTTGTCTCTTTGGCAACACATCGAAATTGGCGCAACGCCACACCCTGCAGGAATAACGGACAAAAAAGATTTAGATAATTCTTCATCTTCCAGGTCTTGAGATGATACCTAGTGATTGTGAACTAATTTGGATTAAAATTGTAGGAGGTGTTTGACCTTCTATGAGTCGCGGTCCTTGAAGGTGACTTCCTGTGTCCAGTAGATGGTGCTTTAAGTCTGACTCAATATTGATACATACACTGCTCAAAAAAATAAAGGGAACACTAAAATAACACATCCTAGATCTGAATGAATGAAATATTCTTATTAAATACTTTGTTCTTTACATAGTTGAATGTGCTGACAACAAAATCACACAAAAATTATCAATGGAAATCAAATGTATTAACCCATGGAGGTCTGGATTTGGAGTCACATTCAAAATTAAAGTGGAAAAACACACTATATGCTGATCCAACTTTGATGTAATGTCCTTAAAACAAGTCAAAATGAGGGTCAGTAGTGTGTGTGGCCTCCACGTGCCCGTATGACCTCCCTACGACGCCTGGGCATGCTCCTGATGAGGTGGCGGATGGTCTCCTGAGGGATCTCCTCCCAGACCTGGACTAAAGCATCCACCAACTCCTGGACAGTCTGTGGTGCAACGTGGCGTTGGTGGATGGAGCGAGACATGATGTCCCAGATGTGCTCAATTGGATTCAGGTCTGGGGAACGGGCGGGACAGTCCATAGCATCAATGCCTTCGTCTTGCAGGAACTGCTGACACATTCCAGCCACATGAGGTCTAGCATTGTCTTGCATTAGGAGGAACCCAGGGCCAACCGCACCAGCATATGGTCTCACAATGGGTCTGAGGATCTCATCTTGGTACCTAATGGCAGTCAGGCTACCTCTGGCGAGCACATGGAGGGCTGTGCGGCCCCCCAAAGAAATGCCACCCCACACCATTACTGACCCACTGCCAAACCGGTCATGCTGGAGGATGTTGCAGGCAGCAGAACGTTCTCTACGGCGTCTCCAGACTCTGTCACGTCTGTCACATGTGCTCAGTGTGAACCTGCTTTCATCTGTGAAGAGCACAGGGCGCCAGTGGCGAATTTGCCAATCTTGGTGTTCTCTGGCAAATGCCAAACGTCCTGCACGGTGTTGGGCTGTAAGCACAACCCCCACCTGTGGACGTCGGGCCCTCATACCACCCTCATGGAGTCTGTTTCTGACCGTTTGAGCAGACACATGCACATTTGTGGCCTGCTGGAAGTCATTTTGCAGGGCTCTGGCAGTGCTCCTCCTGTTCCTCCTTGCACAAAGGCGGAGGTAGCGGTCCTGCTGCTGGGTTGTTGCCCTCCAACGGCCTCCTCCACATCTCCTGATGTACTGGCCTGTCTCCTGGTAGCGCCTCCATGCTCTGGACACTACGCTGACAGACACAGCAAACCTTCTTGCCACAGCTCGCATTGATGTGCCATCCTGGATGAGCTGCACTACCTGAGCCACTTGTGTGGGTTGTAGACTCCGTCTCATGCTACTACTAGAGTGAAAGCACCGCCAGCATTCAAAAGTGACCAAAACATCAGCCAGAAAGCATAGGAACTGAGAAGTGGTCTGTGGTCACCACCTGCAGAACCACTCCTTTATTGGGGGTGTCTTGCTAATTGCCTATAATTTCCACCTGTTGTCTATTCCATTTGCACAACAGCATGTGAAATTGATAGTCAATCAGTGTTGCTTCCTAAGTGGACAGTTTGATTTCACAGAAGTGTGACTGACTTGGAGTTACATTGTGTTGTTTAAGTGTTCCCTTTATTTTTTTGAGCAGTGTATATGTGTTGATATTGTGTGGTGAATTGAACCTCACTTGCCCCAGGGGTCTATTTCCTGACTGTGCAAGTAGTTGCAGGCTGCCTCATTACACTTGGTTTATAACAATCTGCAGAAAACCAGGCTGGGATTTCACCTGCCTATTGGAGGTAATGCAGTAGCTTTGTAGGCTTCTTTGACAATGGCAAAAAGGAGCTCAAATGTTTTATTTTCTCTGGTAGGACAGTTAACAACTTTGTAAATTCAGTCATGTGGGAAGTAAGGGAAACATGATTTAAGGCTCCAGATGAGTGTGTCAGGCTGTTTTTTTTGTATCTTGGTGACAGCTTCATTGATGACATCCCATGGAACATCAGCATTTGGATTGGGTTGGATTTAAGCCAGGATTGTTATGATATGACTAAATTCCTGTTGAAAGTAGTCTGGTCTCATACCAACTGCCAATATTTAATTGTCTGGACAGCGTATCTTCTCCTTGACAGAAATATGAGCAGGGTTACACTATTTTAAGTTCACAGTTAAAGCCAAACCTTTTATCTTGCTGCTAGCTTCAGCATCTCTGTCTGAACAAATCAGAGTGAAGTATGGTAATTCCACACAGTAGTCTGAGATATTTTGATTCAGCAAGGTTTCCGAAAAGCACATTAAACCATCACGAATAGGTGTGCAAAGTGGAGGTCATGTCCATATATATAGATATCTATATTTCTTTTTTTTCCTTTTCTATGGTGGATTATTGTGGAATGTAGGGGATGGGAGTCAATGGATGGGTTTGATTATTTCATGAACACCAATTGAATGAGGCATGTGGGCATCTTCTGCTGTGTGTGTAAATGCATGAGCACATACAAGTGTCTGATATGTTCAGTGTGGCTGCATGTACTAAGCTGAGAAATTAGTAAGTATGCAGTGTCAAACATGACTGCAGCAGATATAGACAGGACACAGCTACAGGAAGAGAATTCCATTTACAAGAATACAATTTAAACTGTGCACTCTGCTTGATCCTGATTGTACAATGCACCTGGGAAGTACAAAATTGAAGAATAGAGTAAAAAATAAATAAATAAATAATAAAAAACTCAACAAAGTTATACATAACACTCTAGATAAACAAGTCAAGAAAGCGTGAGATAAATTTGATGTGACAGTGCATTTTAATGCATGGTGGTGTGCAAAATAAATGGATAAAAGATAAAAATAAATAATTTAAATAATCACTTATTTTGCTTTCAAAAGCATTAATACCTGGTACTTACACCAGCTTCAGTGATACCCCTCACTTGTAAGTCACTAAGATTAAGAATGTAAATGTAGTCTGTCTGAATAGCACTCTCATGCAAAATGCAAAATCATGTGGTTCCTTCGAGGGTTATATATCTACTTCGGTTCAGCTCGCTGTCTGGTTATAAGGCTTAGCAGCATAATCAATACTTCTTGTGACTAATTGTGACAGAGGGGAGAAAGAAGCTGAGGGGTTAAAACACATTGAAACTGTGGGACTGAACAGTTCACGTCATCACTTCCACTGAATTTCCTTTCTTCTGTGTACTCCAGAATGGAATTAAATCAAATCAGATTTATATAGCGCCAAACCATAACAAAGTTACATCAAAGTACTCTACATATAGAGCAGGTCTAGACCAAAGTCTTTATAAATTATTTAAAGAGACCCAACAGATCCCCCCATGAGCAAGCACTTGGCGACAGTGGCAAGGAAAAACTTCCTTTAAGAGGCAGAAACCTCGGGCAGAACCAGGCTCAGGGGGGGTGGCCATCTGCCTCAACTGGTTGGGGGGAGAGAGAGACAGAGAGACGGGGGGGGAGGGGGGGGGGGGGTGGCAATTAAAAAATCCAATTAAAAAATACAATCAAGACAAAAATAAATATATCAAACACACATTTAGAACAACTACCACTATTGGACAACATCAATAAAATTGCAAAATCAAAGAAACCACTCTCAAAACTGTATAAACCTATATGCACCACTGAAAACAATACACACTATATTCCAATAAACAAATGGGAAAAATACCTTAACATCAACACTGAAAACCAATTCTGGAATAGCGTTTGCAACAACATCTTCAGTATGTCCAGGAACACCAACATAACACTAATACAATACAAGATCATCCACAGAACAGACATTACACAACACAAAATGCATTTAATGGGATTAACCAGTTCAAACATATGCACTCATTGCACACTCAACACAACAGATGATTACCTACATGCACTCTGGCTCTGTCCACCCATACATCAGTTCTGGAAAGAAATAACCACCACACTATCCCAGTTCATTGGCTGCAAGATCCCACCTTCTCCCTCCTTATGCATACTCAGCGATCTAGACACACTCAACACACAATCAAAACAAATCATAATACCCCTGCTTGTAGCTCTAACTATCGCTAAGAAAACAATACTTAAAAACTTGAAAAACAGGAAAAAAGTCAACATCACTCATCTGCCGATGAGTTGATGCCACCACAACACCAATATATTTTTCTTTTCTTTACTGCATATCTTAGGCCATGAACATAATTAAGATTTATTTCTTATTTATTTATTTATTTTCTCTTTTTATTTTTCCCCCTCCTGTATGCTCGATGTTACACAACCCCCTTCTTGATATTTTTTTCTTTTTCTCTCTCTTCTTTGTCTTCCTTCTTTTTTTTCTTTTTCTTATTTACCTTCTTATCTGCCTCAGTAGTTAAACCTGTATTTTCCTCAAGTGACTCGAATCCCTTTCTCATCCTTTTTCTCATCCACTAGATCTACTCATGTACAAGGACTCAATTTCTATTGTATCCTCGGCTTTGAAATTCATGCTCTCGTCGGCACAGCCCATCAAGCTGAGACCATATTAAGTTAAATTACCCCACCCTCGTCCAGAGTGAGCTGGGATTGGCTCCAGCACCCCCCGCGAGACAGGAAACGAAAACGGAACAGCGGTAGAGGATGGATGGAAACCAAAGTCATTTTGTATACTGTGTCACTATCGAGATATTTGGCATACATTAGTTACGTATGACATTTTGTTTATATCATGCATGTTAATTCATCCAGGTCAAAGTTATCCAAATAAAGTAGATTCAAGTGAAACTGGACTTGGTTAAATATCCTTGAAGATGTTTCACCTCTCATCCAAAAGGCTTCAGCAGTTCTTTTTGACTAGTCCAGGTGTACTCGCCTCAATTTTCTTTTGTTAATGATAGATGTATCCTTGAGTGGCTGAGTTTAAGCTTGATGTTACCAGCATTTAATAGTGCAAAACTCTATAGTGGGTAAAAGAGATGCAGTGTGTCATTTGACAATCACTATTAATTTAGTGATCTAATTTTGTTCAATGGCTGGTCCAAAATAGAACTCAATGAGCAGTGTCACACATTCAGAGAAGTGAACCTCAATTTATTCTGGACACATCACATGCCATTTACACAAATGCCCACAAAGTACAGTGAAATAAGGTTTAAATCTCAGTGGATATTATGTGCTTTAGTTTCTGCTAGTTCGACTTCACTGCAAAAACATTTGTGTAAACATTTGCCTTAAAAACATTATTCATGTGGTATGAAGAACAATTAGTCCCATGGAGATTAAGATAACCCCCCCCCCCCCCACACACACACACACCTAAATAAATAAACAAATAAAAAAATTCAGCAGTGTTTGCAGTCAAAGTCATATCACAGAGGCACTAATTTAAGGCACTCATTCAAGTCAAGAGAGTGCTTAGCATATAGCTGTCAAACCATTCTATGAAAATCAAAAAAGCTTTCTGATAAAAATGTAAAACTTAAACAATAAATCACAACATGAATATGAAAAAAACATTGATTAAATGAATAGCTCAACATTTTAGGATATTTCAAAGGTTCTTTGAGGTAGATGACTGATAACACTGTGAGTATGGTAGACAAGAAAGCTATAGCTAGTATAAAGGCTGTAAACTGCTGGCTCTTTCCAAAGGTTAAAAACTACCAATTACCATTGATTCATGCATAAAAATACCAAGATAGTTTTTTCTTTTTTTAATAGGGCTATATATTATGCAAGACTGTTTTTTGACTAAGAACTATAATCCCAGGCTTTATACTAAAGTGGGCTAACTGTCACGTCTCACTGTTCTATTAAAATACAAGATTCTGTTGCTGAAATGCAGAGAATGCGGTTATGGTTTAAGGCTTAAACTTCTGAGGAGACTGGCAATAAGAAACATACAGAATTTAAGACTAATTTTAACCAAGAGCTTGTGCGAGTGCAGGCAGGACACCCACCCACACCCAAGAACACACTATTTACTCTTTGAAATAATGCATTCCCTAATCCCTCACCTTAACCATCACAGATTACTCCCTAATGACACTATGTTTCACTCTATTTGTCAGTTACAAGCGGACAAACACAAAGAATTTCTGAAACTATGGAGCCACTAGGAGAGAAAAGCTTTATGGTCAACTACTGCCCAAAAGGAGACAGCTGGGAAATTAATACAGGAGAAGACAGAACGGAATAAGGGGGAGAAGGGAGCAGGAGAGGAGAACAGGCTGACCTTTAAAGAACCACACATAAACAAGCCAACACCCCAGGCACTGTTCTAGGTTGACCCCACAGTACATCTGTGTGTGAATGTTTGTGTGTAAACGTTTCAAAGGTTACTGTGAACCTGCTCCGGCTATGGTAATGCTTTGTTTAAAGTGAATCGATGGATATCTATGTGGAAGTTCACCTTAATTTTCTTCAGGTTTACATTAAGGACCAATGATATGCTTGTAATGAGGGAAAATTTAACAAATTGGTGTATCATTTTTCAAGCAAACACGCTAACACAGGATCTTGTAACACCTACCTTATGTAGTAGGAAGATGGAGTTGACTGCTGCTAAAAGACTTGTGGTATCTGGAGCATGCTGCTGGCCACAAATCACAATCTAAAGAAGGTAAAAGCGGAGAAAGAAAAATTTTAAGGAAAGTGAATAAAGAAGAGGGAGGCAGGTGTCTTGTCTGTGACTGCCTTGTCCCTGAGCTTGTTACCCTCGCCCCACTGCCTCAACTCATCTTCAGGTCATTGATGACAAACAGAAAAAGGAACTCTCTGTTTCTATGCTTTTTTTCTTCTTTATTCTTTGATTATATAGCGCATGGTTTTTACTAGAAGTATACAATGCATACTGTTACACAAACTGCAGTAAATGCTCGCATTATGGTTAACACAGCCGACTAGGGGATGTCTGCATTATTAGCTGCATGGTTTTAATTTTCAGCCTACCTGTTCTTTAATGGACACAAAACACTAGCTAAACGATTTTTAATAAGTAAATAGGGGCATGAGGTGTTGACAAAGTAAGTCCCTCTGGTACTAGAATTTGCATATTAGAGTTCCACATCAATTCATGTGTTCTTGTTGGTGAATGGGAGAATAACCTGTTGAAGTGTGTAGTGGTGGGCCATAAGAGCCCAGACCATTTCAGGCAGAGCTATAGAAATTTTGGTCAGACGATCAGAGAAAGCTGTCAATAGTTGTTGGGATCTCTGACACCATTCCTCTCTTCTAATGTAATGAGACAGACACAGGAGATTGGATGCTGACACTGAATTAGCACTGGGCTCCGCTCCATCCTGATCTGAGACACAAAGACACACAACACATTGATCAGGTTTCAACAGTTGCAGTGTTGGATACTTGAAGTTGCAGTGTTGGATACTTGAAGTTGCAGTTTTTGTACTGAATTGATTGATCGTTGCTGACTGTTTTACATATGTTGTATGTAGGGCCTGCTACTGGGAAGTTACACAGAATTTCAGCTGTGATAAGGCATTCTGTCCCATTCTATAATACATATATACATATAATAAATTGCCTACTGAACTTATGAAGCCAAGATAGATTCATAAATAAATAATATAAAATATATAAAAAATAAGACTGTATCATTTGGCACTTTAAAACTTTTTTTTATGCACGAGAGATAGAAAACGCATATACGCACCTTAAGTACTTTATAAATTAGATTAAAATGCATTTAGGCAGAGTTCACAGGCTATCTAATTTGTATCTCCTCTCATCAGTGAAACAATACACATGGTAAATGGGGGTGGGCACCTGCAAAGACTTTGGGAATGACTGGTTTAGCAGAGCTTTATTAAAAAATGACAAGTATTCAAATAATAACTAAAGTTTTTGCATGACTCAAAGTTTAATTATACAGTGGCTTGCAAAAGTATTCATACCCTTTGAACTTTTCCCCATTTTGTCATGTTACAACCACAAACATAAATATATTTTATTGGAATTTTATGTGACAGACCAACACAAAGTGGCACACAACTGTGAAGCACAAAGAAAATTATACATGATTTTAAATTTTTTTTACAAATAAAAAAACTGAAAGGTGCAGTGTGCAAAGGTATTCAGCCCCCCTGAGTCAATACTTTGTGGAACCGCCTTTTGCTGCAATTACAGCTGCAAGTCTTTTGGGGTTTGTCTCAGTTTTGCACATGTAGAGACTGAGCTTGAGCTGTTTTGCAAAGAAGAATGGGCAAAAACTTCAGTCAGATTAGTTGGATGGAAAGCGTTTGTGAACAGCAGTTTTCAGATTTTGCCACAGATTCTCAATTGGATTTGGTCTGGACTTTGACTGGGCCATTCTAACACATGAATATTTTTGGTTTTAAACTGTTCCATTGTAGCCCTGGCTTTATGTTTGGGGTCGTTGTCCTGCTGGGAGGTGAACCTCTGCCTCAGTCTCAAGTCTTTTGCAGACTCCAACAGGTTTTCTTCCAAGATTGCCGTGTGTTTGGCTCCATCCATCTTCCCTGTCCCTGCTGAAGAGAAGCACCCCCAGAGCATGATGCTGCCGCCACTATGTTTGACAGTGGGGATGATGTGTTCAGAGTGATGTGCAGTGTTAGTTTTCCACCACATATAGCGTTTTGCGTTTAGGCCAAAAAGTTCAATTTTGGTCTCATCTGACCGGAGCGCCTTCATCCACGTTTGCTGTGTCCCCCACGTGGCTTCTGGCAAACTGCAAACGGGCCTTCTTATGGTTTTCTTTTAACAGTGACTTTATTCTTGCCACTCTTCCATAAAGGCCAGATTTGTGCAGTGTACGACCAATGGTTGTCTTGTGGACAGATTTCCCCACCTGAGCTGTGGATCTCTGCAGTTCGTCCAGAGTCACTATGGGCCTCTTGGCTGCATCTCTGATCAGTACTCTCCTTGTTCGGCCTGTAAATTTAGGTGGACGGCCGTGTCTTGGTAGATTTGCAGTTGTACCGTACTCTTTCCATTTCCGGATGATGGATTGAACAGTGCACCGTGAGATGTTCAAAGCTTGGGAAATCTTTTTATAGCCTAACCCTGCTTTAAGCTTCTCCACAACTTTATCCCTGACCTGCCTGGTGTGTTCCTTGGACTTCATGATGCTGTTTGCTCCCCAATATTCTCTGAACAAACCTCTGAGGGCTTTCACATAACAGCCATATTTGTACTGAGATTAGATTACGCACAGGCTGACTCTATTTAGTCATTAGGTCAACACTTGATCATTCAGCAATCATCAGGCAACTTCTGAAGGAAATTGGTTGCACTCAGAGAAAAGGGGCTGAATACTTTTGCACACCGCACTTTTCAGTTTTTTATTTGTAAAAAAAAATTTAAATCGTGTATAATTTTCTTTATACTTCACAATTGTGTGCCACTTTGTGTTGGTCTTTCACATAAAATTCCGATCAAATATATTTATGTTTGTGGTCGTAATGTGACAAGATGTTTCCTGGCGAGCAAAGGCCTTTCTGTTGTCAGCAGCGATATAAAAGCCTGTCATACTCTATCCAGCAAAAACAAAAGTACAACGCAACTTAAAATCATCTGACTCGCCAACAGGAAGAAAAACCAGGAGCTTCTCAAACAAGGATGGAAATTAAAGGGGTCCAACGTGTACATAAATGAACACCTCACCAAGAAAAACACGGATATTGCAAGGGGAGCACGGATTCTGAGGAGACAAAGCAAGGTACAGGCTCATGGACAACAAACTGGTGATGATCCATTAAGTTTGATGAATATTTTACAGAGGCAGTAAAAGCGTTCATCATCTGTGATATAAATAATGTAGCCGCAAGGGGGTACAAGCCAGTGCCTTATTGTGCCGGTCCCAAGCCCGGATAAATACAGAGGGTTGTGTCAGGAAGGGCATCCGATGTAAAACTTTTGCCAAATCAAACATGCAAATCAAATCTATGACTTCCATACCGGATCGGTCGAGGCCCGGGTTAACAACGACCGCCATCGGTGCTGTTCACGTACAGGGTGCTGGTGGAAATTGGACTACTGTTCGTCGAAGAAGGAGAGGAGGAAGGTGTGTTCGTAGGAAGAGAGAGAAAAGGAACGCCAAGAGTCTAGGACTGAGAGTAGGGACTTTGAATGTTGGAACTATGACAGGGAAAGGTAGAGAGTTGGTTGACATGATGCAGAGGAGGAAGGTAGACATACTGTGTGTCCAGGAGACCAGGTGGAAAGGTAGCAAGGCTAGAAGTTTAGGAGCAGGGTTCAAGTTGTTTTATCATGGTGTAGATAGGAAGAGAAATGGAGTAGGAGTTATCTTGAAGGAGGAGTTTGTCAGGAATGTTCTGGAGCTTAAGAGTATCAGATAGAGTAATGAGTCTGAAGCTAGAAATCGAAGGTGTGATGTTCAATGTTGTTAGTGGGTATGCTCCACAGGTAGGATGTGAGCTGGAGGAGAAGAAGAAATTCTGGTTGGACCTTGATGAAGTGATGCAGAGCATCCCTAGAAGTGAGAGAGTTGTCATTGGTGCAGACTTCAATGGACACGTTGGTGCAGGAAACAGAGATGATGAGGAGGTGATGGGCAGGTTTGGTATCCAGGAGAGAAACGCAGAAGGACAGATGGTGGTTGACTTTGCAAAAAGGATGGAAATGGCTGTAGTGAATACTTTCTTCCAGAAGAGGCAGGAACATAGGGTGACCTATAAGAGTGGAGGTAGGAATACACAGTTAGACTACATCTTGTGTATACGGTGTAATCTGAAGGAGATCAGTGACTGCAAAGTAGTGGTAGGTGAGAGTGTAGCCAGACAGCATAGGATGGTGGTGTGTAGGATGACTCTGGTGGTGAGGAAGATGAAGAGGGCAAAGACAGCAGAGGACTAAATGGTGGAAGCTGAAAAAGGAAGAGTGTTGTATGATTTTTAGGAAGGAGTTGAGACAGGCTCTGGATGGCCAGGAGGTGCTTCCAGTTGACTGGACAACTACAGCTAATGTGATCAGGGAGACAGGTAGGAGAGTATTTGATGTGTCATCTGGAAGGAAAGTGGATAAGGAGATTTGGTGGTGGAATGAGGAGGTGCACGAGTGTATACAGAGAAAGAGGTCAGCTAAGAAGAAGTGGGACACTGAGAGGACTGAAGAGAGTAGACAGGAGTACAGGGAGATGCAGCGTAAGGTGAAAGTAGAGGTGGCAAAGGCCAAACAAAGGGCTTACGATGACTTGTATGCTAGGTTGGACAGTAAGGAGGGAGAGACTGATCTATACAGGTTGGCAAGGCAGAGAGACAGAGATGGGAAGGACGTGCAGGCGGTTAGGGTGATTAAGGATAGAAATGAAAGTGTATTGACAGATGCCAGTAGTGTGATGGGAAGATGGAAAGAGTACTTTGAAGAGTTGATGAATGAGGAAAATGAGTGAGAACGAAGGGTAGAAGAGGTGACTGTTGTGGACCAGGAAGTAGCAAAGATTAGTAAGGATGAAGTGAGGAGGGCATTGAAGAGTGGAAAAGCACTCGGTCCTGATGATATACCTGTGGAGGTCTGGAAGTGTCTAGGAGAGGTAGCAGTAGAGTTTCTGACTGGGTTGTTCAGCAGGATCTTAGATAGTGAGAAAATGCCTGAGGAATGGAGGAGAAGTGTGCTGGTGCCCATTTTTAAGAACAAGGGAGATGTACAGAGTTGTAGCAACTACAGAGGAATAAAGCTGATGAGCCATACAATGAAGTTATGGGAAAGAGTAGTTGAAGCTAGACTAAGGGCAGAAGTGAGCATTTGTGAGCAGCAGTATGGTTTCATGCCAAAAAAGAGTACTACAGATGCAGTATTTGCTTTGAGGATGTTGATAGAAAAGTACAGAGAAGGTCAAAGGGAGCTGCATTGTATCTTTGTAGATCTGGAGAAAGCTTATGACAGGGTGCCCAGAGAGGAACTGTGGTATTGTATGAGGAAGTCTGGAGTGGCAGAGAAGTATGTTAGAGCGGTACAGGACATGTATGAGGACTGTAAGACAGTGGTGAGGTGTGCTGTAGGTGTGACAGAGGAGTTCAAGGTGGAGGTGGGACTGCATCAGGGATCAGCTCTGAGCCCCTTCTTGTTCGCTATGGTGATGGACAGGCGGACAGACGAGGTTAGACAGGAATCTCCATGGACTATGATGTTTGCAGATGACATTGTGATCTGTAGTGAGAGCAGGGAACAGGTGGAGGAGAAACTAGAGTGGTGGAGGTTTGCCCTGGAAAGGAGAGGAATGAAGGTTAGCCGCAGCAAGATGGAGTATACGTGTGTGAATGAGAGGGACCCAAGTGGAAGAGTGAGGTTACAGGGAGAAGAGATAAAGAAGGTGGAGGATTTTAAGTACTTAGGGTCAACAGTCCAGAGCAATGGAGAGTGTGGAAAAGAGGTGAAGAAGCGTGTGCAGGCAGGCTGGAACAGGTGGAGAAAAGTGTCAGGTGTGATGTGTGATAGAAGAGTTTCAGCTAAAATGAAAGGAAAGGTGTACAAAACTGTGGTGAGACCAGCGGTGTTGTTTGGTCTAGAGACAGTGTCACTGAGGAAAAGACAGGAGGCAGAGCTGGAGGTAGCACAGATGAAGATGCTGAGGTTCACTTTGGGAGTGACCAGGTTGGATAGGGTCAGGAATGAGTACATCAGAGGGACAGCACATGTTAGAGGTTTTGGAGATAAAGTCAGAGAGGCCAGACTGAGATGGTTCGGACATGTCCAGAGGAGAGATAGTGAATATATTGGTAGAAAGATGCTGAGTTTTGAAATGCCAGGCAGGAGGCCTAGAGGAAGACCAAAGAGGAGGTTTATAGATGTAGTGAAAGAGGACATGAGGGTGGTTGGTGTGAGAGAAGAGGATGCAGAAGACAGGCTTAGATGGAGGCAATTGATTCGCTGTGGCGACCCCTGAAGGGAAAAGCCGAAAGGAGAAGAAGAAGAAGAAGATCTGTGATATAAATGAACTAGACAAGTTCGATGTATGAAGGCTGGGAGCGCAACCTCAACAGGGTTACAGTCTGAAGACATCAAGATAAACATAACAAGGTGAACTCACCCATGACGCGTTCAAACATAAACTGGACTTGTAAACCTTTACATATACTGAATGCAAATCACAAGACATTGAAAATAGTTTGGCTTTCAAAACAATTTCAACAAGAACATACACAGACATTATGAATACTATACAGAAGACCACCTCAAATAAATGTAAAAAAGGATAGAGTAATTTCTATAACACATTTTAATAGTAGGAGCCTCTGTTCAAACTTTGCAACAGTCAACCACTGCTTAAGAAACCTGGACAAGAAATTCACTGTAATTGCAAAAACTGAGACCTGGCTTAGTGAAGAACAGACACACAGGGTCAGGATTGAGGGATATGAAATGTATTTCACCAACAGGGTAGAAACAAAAGGTGGGGGAGTGGCATTATACATAGATGAAAATTATAACTGTAAAGCTGTCAAGAACATTTCATTTGTGTTGAATAATATCATGGAGTATAATATATATATATATATATAATATCATCACAGTAGAGCTAATGATGGAGAAATCAAAAAATATTTTAATAAGCTGTGTATACAGGAAACCCAGATCTTGCATTGATACATTTAAAGAAAAGCTACTGGAATTATATAATAACATAAATAATAAGAAAGCTGTCTTTATCTGTGGGGATTTCAATATTGATCTATTAAATGTACAAGAACACAACTACAGAATTCATTAATTCAATGTACAGTATGAGCTTATGTCCCTTAATCACAAGACCAATTAGAATAACTATACACAGTGCTATATTAATTGATAATATATTTACCATTATTATAGATAAAGAAGTAACCAGTGGATTATTAATAAATGACACAAGTTATCACCTGCCAGTTTTGCAATCATGCAGTGCTGTACTAGGACCAAGAACGATACAAAAACAGTCAAAACAGTTAGAAACAAATCACAAGGAGCCATCAATTACTTTAAACAGGACCTATTGAACCAAGACTGGAATAATGATTATGTGGAAGATGTACATGTGGCTTATGACACTTTTCTTTCCATAACTGCTCTCTATGAAAAAACTGTCCTCTAGTAAAGAAAGTAGTCAAAAATATACAGAGAAATCATGGATTACTAAGGGAATATTGAATGCATGCAAGAAAAAAAAATCCAATATATAAAGAATTCTTAAAGAGAAGAACAACAGAAGCAGAATACAAATATAAGACATATAAAAACAAATTAAAAAGAATTATGTGACACGGCAAAAAGGAATACTATAGTAATTTACTGGAGGACAATAAAAACGATATTAAAAACACATGGAAAATATTGAATGACAATATAAAAAATGGAACTGGGAAGACAGGATACCCCAACCATTTCCAGGTAAAAAGCAACACAACCACTACCGCTATGGCTTCAGCTGCAGATGAATTTAATAAATTTTTTGTCAGTGTCAGTCCTGGTTTGGCTGGGGAGATTGCAGAGACTGACAGTATGGATGGAGTGATGGAGTGGAAAGTAAAGATATATATATTAAAGAAACAATATTTATAAGAGGGACTGATGAAAAATAAATTATTGACATGGTTAAAAAACTTAAGAGCAAGAAGTCCACAGACTGTAATGGTATTGCCAACAGTTAAAAATATCTTTGAATGCTCAGCAAAACCTCTGACTCACATCTGTAACCAGTCCCTACTAACCATACAGGGTGTATTTCCAAATAAAATGAAAACAGCCAAAGTCATACCAATATACAAAACTGGCAAACATGTACTTTCAAACTACAGACCAATTTCTCTGCTCCCACAGTTGTCTAAAATACTGGAAAAAGTATTTTATACAAGATTAGATGATTTTATCACAAAACATAGTAAGATAATAATGCACTATTGATCCCCATTGGGGAATTTTGAATGTCACAGAAGAAAGAAGAAAGCTTTTATTGTCATTGTTACACACACTGAGAGAATCAATGCACACATAATGAAATTCTTTTCTCAACTTACACTCTGAAATAGACATACACAGGGTCCCACACCATGCACATGCGAGAGGCAGTGAAGTGAAGGCGCCGCAGTAGCTCAGCGCACCTTGAAGCAATTCGGGGGGGGGGGATGGTGCCTTGCTCAAGGGCACCTTGGCAGTGCCCTAGAGGTGGACTGGCACCTCTCCATCCACCAGTCCACACTTTACTTTCCTTTGGCTGGGCTGGGACGTGAATCGGCAACCCTCTGGTTCCCAACTCAGGTCCCAACCCACTGAGCTACTGCCGCCCCCAGCAGCACAAGGGAATAGAATAGGTGACAAATAAAGAAATTAAATAGGACACAGACAACAACAACAAGAACAAGGTGACAAAAATGTCCTTTATGTCCTGTAATGTCCTGTATGAACAACAATATGGTTTCAGAGCTAACAGGACAACATCATTTGCACTCAGAGAATTTATAGAAGACATTACAAAGACAATGGAAAACAAAGAATATGCAGTAGGAGTATTTCTGGACCTAAAAAAAGCATTTGATAGTGTAGACCATGAAGTACTCACAAAAAAAAAATACAAAAATATGGCATCATAATTTCAAGTCACAACTACAAAAGGCTTGGTGTTGGGACCATTGTTGTTTATACTGTACATAAACAACATATGTGAAGTGTCAAAAAACCTAAATACTATTCTATTTGCAGATGACACAAACTTACTCTGCTGTGGTGACAACTTGGAAAAACTCTTGGATATGGTGGAGAAGGAACTGAGCAGGATGAAGATTTGGTTAGATCAAAATAAATTAACACTGAACTTAAACAAAACAAAATTCCTAATCTTTGGAAATTGATCTACCAACTCAGACAAGAAACTCATGATAAATGATATAGAAAGTATCAGAAATCTAATTTCTAGACAACAAATTCAATTAAATTATGTTGGAAGCCACACATAAACTATATTAAAGCTAAAATATCCAAATCAATTGTAATAATGAACAAAGCCAAAGACCTATTAAGTCAAGCTTCACTATACACATTGTAATGTTCTTTCATACTTCAGTACATTAGATACTGTGTAGAAGTATGGGAGAACACTTGCAAAACCAACACATATCCACTCCTCATCCTGCAAAAAAGAGCAATTTGAATTGTAAGTAAAACCCCCTACAGAGAACCAACAAATCGACTTTTTATCAAATTAAAACCACAAAAATTTCAAGATCTGGTTGATTACAAAACCATCCAAATTATGCACAAAGCATCAAATCAACAACTACCGGCCAGTATCCATGGGTTGTTTCAACAAAGAGAAAGCAAACACAACTTGAAAGGAACCTGTATATTTAAAAAACCACCATTAAGAACAGATAGAAAATATCATTGGGTTACAACAAGGGGAGTCAATTTATGGAACTGCGGTGGTGAATAAAAAACGTGGTAACTTTGCTAAACTAAAAAGACTATTCAGAAACTGAATATTGAAAGGATATGAGACAGACCAGTGGTTTCTTTTGTTCTGTTCTGTTCTGTTCTATCATTGTTGTCTGCTTGAAATCTTGGTGTACTGGTATTTTGTTCTGTTTAAATGGGCTAATTTGTTTGAAATTAACCGACATAAAAGTCACAGACACTGATGACTGTAAACTAAATTAGTATTACTATTATTATTATTATTATTTTCAATTATCAAAGCATGACAAATATTAGGAGGTCGGACTAGAAAAGTTCTAAACTTCTTCTTACCCCTTTTGAACATGGCTTGTGATTATTTGAGTTGCTTATATGTTGCTTATATTCCTCTGATGACTTGTTCTTTTTTTGTCTTTTTATGTATCATGTTATTTTTTTCTTTTTTAAAAAAACATGTTCAATAAATTAATCTAATCTAAATGTAAAAATCGAATCTAAAAATATGTAACAGTATAATATAACAATAGCAACAACAAACATGCAAAAAATTAAGAAATCAGGAAGGAACATTTTTTCACACCACTGTACATATGAATTACACACTAACTGAGAACTGGATGCAAACTACAAGAATGGAAGACCCAAACAGTGTAGTTTGAAACAAATGAAAGAAAAATCTGCCCTACTCACTTAACAGAGTGCCCACTGGCTAGTGACAAAACAAAATGAAACAAATGGAAAGACACTACAAAAAACACAGTACAAGCTCCATTAGGATGGGCAGAAGGCCTGCTTGACAGCACATACCATACTGTGAGAGCGATATTAAGCTAAATGGAGATGACAATATGACAATGATAATAATGAAAATGGCTTGTTTCCCACGAGAGAGAAATAAGCCATGAAAATGGATGTCACTATCAACTAGAAGCTTAAGTGTAAAAACAGAGAAACATGCAATGAAGTCCAGTTTGGAAATATTCCTATGATAGATCAAAAGCAAATGTTTGCAGGGTTCTGCAAATGAAGAATGTGTACATTCTTCAGATTCTTTGAATTGCCAAGACCCATACGGTATGGTACAGAGGAGCGGTCATAGCTCAGAAGGGACTGCAGTGGACGTCAAGGTCAAATCCATTTATACTTACAAACCATCAGTGCTTTAATAAAAAAACAAACAAACAAAAAAAAACAACTGCACACTAGGAGGGAGATAGTAAGGACTAGTAAGTGTCAGATCCAGTATCCAGGGTGAAACAACAAGATTAATGAGCTATAGGAACATTTCTTGTCTAGCAGCAAAACATTTAATCAAAACAACTTAGATTTCAGAGCATTTCTTCAACCACTTCCATTGAATGAGTGATGAATTAACCTGAGTGAATTCATAACCTCTTTCTCCATTCTTTCCAAGTCAATTTATTCGTGCAGTATATACTGTATGGCTGAGTTGGGTTCTGCCCATTCAGAAAAAAAGAAATGTTCCTTTTCCATCATCTGTAATGTTGTTGTGTGTTTGACCTTTAGGGTCACTGTGATGAGTACATCATGAAGATAGTGGCAGATGTAGCACTGGTATCACACCACTTACTGCGCTACTGGACCAGTTCTAGGCTCTAAGGAGTGGGGAGCAAAAATAAAAGACCCAGAGACCGTTGCTTTAAATACAAAAGGCCGGCAATTTACTGAATGTAAGATAAGCATGTAAAACACAGTATACAAAACAAAAATACCCTGCAGGTTCTTATATTGAGGTAAGTACAATGTAATAAATGAAAATATTTCACTCTTTTCTTTTTGTTCTTTAGCTTACCTAGATTATTTTAGTAAGGCTAAATTTAAGTTAAGTTAGACTTCTTTTTCCTAGGTTAGACCTATTTTAGAATTCCTATTTTGCTTCCTGAGTTAACTCTATTTTTCTCTTTCCTTTTTTTCAGGTAAAACAATACTCTCAGTTTCAGAATCAAATCAAAGTGGACCACAATCATTCAAAATCACATTAAAAATCATGACCCCAAAATACTAATAAAAGCGTGACACTTTAACTCAGTTCAAGTCCAAATGTGAGTTCGATTGTTCAGTTCAATGAAAAGTTTCAGTCCGATTCAGTCCAAAAATAATAATTCAATCGGTTTTCAGTTCAGTTCAAGTCAAATCCTGATACTCCTACCACTCTAGCAGCGAGTCACCAGGCAATGAAGATTCCCCTACTGATGCGACGGAGAAGATGAAGGTCTGGGTCTGGCTCGCCATCTTGCATCCCGCCCGTGAATGTGCACGCCCGCACACTGCAGACCAATCTCCGCTCCGACCGAGCTTCCAACCAAGCAAAAAAACCTGACCAACACCAGTGTGTCTTAATTTTCACACAATCCCCGTCAGTTCCCGACCAGGTAAGTTATGGTTTTCAAAATCAACCTTTTCACTCTCTTTTCTACTTATTAACCACCGATCCTTCTCTCCTCTCACCCTCAGGTATCTGCTGCAGCGTCACTGAGGTGCTGCGTCTAGCGTTGCTGGTCCTTAAAGAGGCAGTGACATGAATTCTCTATCACCATATTTTGCGTCTTTAACATTAAATTATTGTTGTATTAACATTTTTTATTAACTCTGATGAATAAATTAACATGAAATGAATCACGTTTGACTTTTTAAACTTATTTATTCACTTTTAAATTATTTATTCCTATTTATGTCATATTTTAACATGGGTTACACATATGATGAGTGAATACTTGATAAGGAGGAGGAGAAGGTGGAGAAATCATCACGTGAGGACAATCCCCTGCAAGGCATTTCCATATGCAGATAGAAGTGACTGACATGGAAGAGTCTAGATTGAAAAACAGTACAGATACACTGTCATGGCAGCCCAGGAACAGGTTCCAGGTGAGCACAAGATTGATAAATACAGTGGCTTGCAAACGTATTCATACCCCTTGAACTTTTCCACATTTTGTCACGTTACGACCACAAACATAAATATATTTGATCAGAATTTTATGTGAAAGACCAACACAAAGTGGCACACAATTGTGAAGTACAAAGAAAATTATACACGATTTAAATTTTTTTTTACAAATAAAAAACTGAAAAGTGTGGTGTGCAAAAGTATTCAGCCCCTTTTCTCTGAGTGCAACCAATTTCCTTCAGAAGTTGCCTGATGATTGCTGAATGATCAAGTGTTGACCTAATGACTAAATAGAGTCAGCCTGTGCGTAATCTAATCTCAGTACAAATATGGCTGTTATGTGAAAGCCCTCAGATGTTTGTTCAGAGAATATTGGGGAGCAAACAGCATCATGAAGTCCAAGGAACACACCAGGCAGGTCAGGGACAAAGTTGTGGAGAAGTTTAAAGCAGGGTTAGGCTATAAAAAGATTTCCCAAGCTTTGAACATCTCACGGTGCACTGTTCAATCCATCATCCGGAAATGGAAAGAGTACAGTACAACTGCAAATCTACCAAGACACGGCCGTCCACCTAAATTTACAGGCCGAACAAGGAGAGCACTGATCAGAGATGCAGCCAAGAGGCCCATGGTGACTCTGGACGAACTGCAGAGATCCACAGCTCAGGTGGGGACATCTGTCCACAAGACAACTATTGGTCGTACACTGCACAAATCTGGCCTTTATGGAAGAGTGGCAAGAATAAAGTCACTGTTAAAAGAAAACCATAAGAAGGCCCATTTGCAGTTTGCCAGAAGCCATGTTGGGGACACAGCAAACATGTGGAAGAAGGCGCTCTGGTCAGATGAGACCAAAATTTAACTATTTGGCCTAAACGCAAAACGCTATATGTGGTGGAAAACTAACACTGCACATCACTCTGAACACACCATCCCCACTGTCAAACATAGTGGTGGTAGCATCATGCTCTGGGGGTGCTTCTCTTCAGCAGGGACAGGGAAGATAGATGGAGCCAAACACACGGCAATCTTGGAAGAAAACCTGTTGGAGTCTGCAAAAGACTTGAGACTGAGGCAGAGGTTCACCTCCCAGCAGGACAACGACCCCAAACATAAAGCCAGGGCTACAATGGAACGGTTTAAAACCAAACATATTCATGTGTTAGAATGGCCCAGTCAAAGTCCAGACCAAATCCAATTGAGAATCTGTGGCAAGATCTGAAAACTACTGTTCACAAACGCTTTCCATCCAACTAATCTGACTGAGCTTGAGCTGTTTTGCAAAGAGGAATGGGCAAAAATTTCAGTCTCTAGATGTGCAAAGCTGGTAGAGACATACCCCAAAAGACTTGCAGCTGTAATTGCAGCAAAATGCAGTTCCACAAAGTATTGACTCAGGGGGGGTGAATACTTTTGCACCCCGCACTTTTCAGTTTTTTTATTTGTAAAAAAAAAAAAAATGTAAATCATGTATAATTTTCTTTGTACTTCACAATTGTGTGCCACTTTGTGTTGGTCTTTCACATAAAATTCCAATAAAATATATTTATGTTTGTGGTTGTAACATGACAAAATGTGGAAAAGTTCAAAGGGTATGAATACTTTTGCAAGCCACTGTATAGTAGCTCTAGTAAACCAAAAGTAAACAGAAGAGGAGCTAAAAACAAAAACTCAATTGAACTATCTGGTTTAAAACTACCAAAAATTCGGATTCAAATATTACAAAATTAAATGCAGAGTATTGAATATTAGATCACTGTTATCCAAATCCCTGTTAGTTAATGATCTTATCACTGATCATATTATGGATTTATTCTTCATCACTGAACCCTGGCTTCAGCAGAATGAGTAGGTTAGCATAAATGGATGTGCACCCCCTACTCATGTCAACTTTCCTTGTTCTATAGGTCGAGGAGGAGGGGTGGCTGCGATATTTTACCCAAAGTTATTAATCAATCCTACACCAAACTCTGGTTATAGATCTTTTGGAATCCTTACTCTCAGTCTCTCCCATTCAAACTGGAAAATTGAAAAACCTGTTCTGTTAGTTACAGTATATCGTCCACCTGGTCCTTACTCAGAGTTTCTATCGGAGTTCTCTGAGTTCCTATCAGAATTAATACTTAAAAAAGATAAAATCATGATAGTATGTGATTTCAATATTCATGTAGATGCTGTCAGTGGCAGTCTTAGTTTTGCATTCATGTCATTACTTGACTCAATTGGCATTTCCTAGTGTGTAAATGAACCTGCTCACTGTTTCAGTCACACCCTTGATCTGGTGTTAACATATGGCATCGAAACTGACCTTCTTCTTATCCTTTCGGCTTTTCCCTTCAGGGGTCGCCACAGCGAATCAGTTGCCTCCATCTAAGCCTGTCTTCTGCATCCTCTTCTCTCACGCCAACCACCTTCATGTCCTCTTTCACTACATCTATAAACCTCCTCTTTGGTCTTCCTCTAGGCCTCCTGCCTGGCAGTTCAAAACTCAGCATCCTTCTACCAATATATTCACTATCTCTCCTCTGGACATGTCCGAACCATCTCAGTCTGGCCTCTCTGACTTTATCTCCAAAACCCCTAACATGTGCTGTCCCTCTGATGTACTCATTCCTGACCCTGTCCAACCTGGTCACTCCCAAAGAGAACCTCAGCATCTTCATCTCTGCTACCTCCAGCTCTGCCTCCTGTCTTTTCCTCAGTGACACTGTCTCTAGACCAAACAACATCGCTGGTCTCACCACAGTTTTGTACACCTTTCCTTTCATCTTAGCTGAAACTCTCCTATCACACATAACACCTGACACTTTTCTCCACCCGTTCCAGCCTGCCTGCACACGCTTCTTCACCTCTTTTCCACACTCTCCATTGCTCTGGACCGTTGACCCTAAGTACTTAAAATCTTGCACCTTCTTTATCTCTTCTCCCTGTAACCTCACTCTTCCACTTGGGTCCCTCTCATTCACACACATATACTCCGTCTTGCTGCGGCTAACCTTCATTCCTCTCCTTTCCAGGGCAAACCTCCACCACTCTAGCTTCTCCTCCACCTGTTCCCTGCTCTCACTACAGATCACAATGTCATCTGCAAACATCATAGTCCATGGAGATTCCTGTCTAACCTCGTCTGTCCGCCTGTCCATCACCATAGCAAACAAGAAGGGGCTCAGAGCTGATCCCTGATGCAGTCCCACCTCCACCTTGAACTCCTCTGTCACACCTACAGCACACCTCACCACTGTCTTACAGTCCTCATACATGTCCTGCACCGCTCTAACATACTTCTCTGCCACTCCAGACTTCCTCATACAATACCACAGTTCCTCTCTGGGCACCCTGTCATAAGCTTTCTCCAGATCTACAAAGACACAATGCAACTCCCTCTGACCTTCTCTGTACTTCTCTATCAACATCCTCAAAGCAAATACTGCATCTGTAGTACTCTTTTTTGGCATGAAACCATACTGCTGCTCACAAATGCTCACTTCTGCCCTTAGTCTAGCTTCAACTACTCTTTCCCATAACTTCATTGTATGGCTCATCAGCTTTATTCCTCTGTAGTTGCTACAACTCTGTACATCTCCCTTGTTCTTAAAAATGGGCACCAGCACACTTCTCCTCCATTCCTCAGGCATCTTCTCACTATCTAAGATCCTGTTGAACAACCCAGTCAGAAACTCTACTGCTACCTCTCCTAGACACTTCCAGACCTCCACAGGTATATCATCAGGACCGAGTGCTTTTCCACTCTTCATCCTCTTCAGTGCCCTCCTCACTTCATCCTTACTAATCTTTGCTACTTCCTGGTCCACAACAGTCACCTCTTCTACTCTTCGTTCTCTCTCATTTTCCTCATTCATTAGTTCTTCAAAGTACTCTTTCCATCTTCCCATCACACTACTGGCATCTGTCAATACACTTTCATCTCTATCCTTAATCACCCTAACCGCCTGCACGTCCTTCCCATCTCTGTCTCTCTGCCTTGCCAACCTGTATAGATCAGTCTCTCCCTCCTTACTGTCCAACCTAGCATACAAGTCATCGTAAGCCCTTTGTTTGGCCTTTGCCACCTCTACTTTCACCTTACGCTGCATCTCCCTGTATTCCTGTCTACTCTCTTCAGTCCTCTCAGTGTCCCACTTCTTCTTAGCTAACCTCTTTCTCTGTATACACTCCTGCACCTCCTCATTCCACCACCAAGTCTCCTTATCCACTTTCCTTCCAGATGACACACCAAATACTCTCCTACCTGTCTCCCTGATCACATTAGCTGTAGTTGTCCAGTCAACTGGAAGCACCTCCTGGCCATCCAGAGCCTGTCTCAACTCCTTCCTAAAAATCATACAACACTCTTCCTTTTTCAGCTTCCACCATTTAGTCCTCTGCTCTGTCTTTGCCCTCTTCATCTTCCTCACCACCAGAGTCATCCTACACACCACCATCCTATGCTGTCTGGCTACACTCTCACCTACCACTACTTTGCAGTCACTGATCTCCTTCAGATTACACCGTCTACACAAGATGTAGTCTACCTGTGTACTCCTACCTCCACTCTTATAAGTCACCCTATGTTCCTGCCTCTTCTGGAAGAAAGTATTCACTACAGCCATTTCCATCCTTTTTGCAAAGTCAACCACCATCTGTCCTTCTGTGTTCCTCTCCTGGATACCAAACCTGCCCATCACCTCCTCATCATCTCTGTTTCGGCATCGAAACTGACCAATTAATAATATTTCCTGCAAACCCTCTTCTCTCTGAATTCTCTCTCTCTCTAAATTCAGCTATGTTTATCCGAAAATGGAGAAAGTGGAGAAATTCAAGGAGAATATTTAGACATAATTTGTGCAACTGTCATGTCTAAAGTAAACAGAGGACTTCTCCCCTACACAGATTGACGACCTTGTAAATAACACTATGGCCTCGCTGTGTTCAAATATTGATTCTTTGGCTCCCCTGAAGAAGAAAGTAATTAAACAGAGGAGGCTGGCCGCTTGGTATAACCCTCAAATTTGTGCCTTAAAGCAAACGTCATGAAAATTGGGAAGGAAGTGGTGGTCCAGTAATGCAGATGATTTCTACCTAGCATGGAAAGAATACTTAAAAACATAAAAAAGCTCTCATTGCCAGAAGCTCTTACTATTCAACGTTGATAAAACAAAACAAGAACAATCCCAGGTTTCTTTTCAGTGCTTTAGCCAGGATGAAGGAGAGTCAGTGGAACCATTGATTCCTTTAGCTCTTAGCAGCAATGATTTTATGGGCTTTTTTACTCATAAAAACATAACAATCAGAGCGAAAGTTCTACAGCTTTTACCTACAATTGGCAGTAGTCCACTATCAAATGCAGCAGCTTCTCAATCAACTGTAACACCTGCTTTGTATTTGGAATCTTTTTCACCTTTAATTCTCTCCAAACTAGTTTCTATAGTCTCATCATCTAAACCATCAACTTGTCTTTTAGACCCGATACCTACCAGGCTATTAAAGATGTTTTTCCCTAATTAGCACATATATTCTCGAGCTGATCAATGTAAGTTTATCTCTCTGTTATGTACCACAGCCTTTCAACATTGCTCAAAAGACCAAATCTTGATCCAGATGTTTTGGCTAATTATAAACCCATATCTAAGCTACCTTTCATTTCCAAAAGTCTTGAAAAAGCAGTTGCAAGCCAATTATGAGAAAATTTCCATAGAAATGGCTTGCTTGAGTTTCAGTCAGGTTTTACATTACATCATAGCACAGAAACCGCATTGGTAAAAGTTAACGGCAACAACATTGTATGGTTTTAGACAACCGATTGGCCTCCATACTTTGCCTGTTAGATATTATTGCTGCTTTTGACACCATTGACCATAATATTCTATTACAAAAGCTGAAACATGAAATGGGGATCAAAGGAGCCTAACTAAGCTGGTTCAAAGCATATTTTTTAGACAGATATCACGTTCTTCATGTTAATAATGACTCTTCATCACACACTTTAGTTAATCATGGAGTTCCACAGGGTTATGTCCTTGGACCAATCCTTTTCACTCTATGTAGGCAATATTATCCCGAAGCACAGCATCAATTTTCAATGTTATTCAGATGACACCCAGTAATACTTGTCAGTGAAACTAATGAAACTAATCAGCTAATCAGACTTCAGGCATGTCTTACAGACATAAAGACCTGGATGACCTGCAACTTTTCACTTCAGAACTCAGACAAAACCAATGTCATTGTTCTTGGTCCTTAAAACCTTAGAGAAGCAATATCTGGTCGTTTAACCACTCTGGATGGCATTACTTTGGCCTCAAGTTCAACTGTTAGGAATCTTGGAGTCATTTTTGATCAGGACATCTCATTTGTCCCCCATATAAAACAATTCTCTAGGACAGCCTTCTTTCACCTAGGCAATATTGTGAAGATCAGAAACATCCTGTCTCAAGAGGATGCAGAAAAACTAGTCCATGCACTTGTTACTGCTAGACTAGACTATGGTAATTCATTATTATCAGGATGTCACAACAATTTTCTGAAAAGCCTTCAGTTCATTCAGAACACTGCTGCATGAATATTAAAAGGAACTCAAAAAGGAGATCACGTTTCTCCTATGCTAGCTTCTGTTCATTGGCTCCCAGGAAAATTCAGAATAGAATTTAAAATCTTTCTCCTAATGTACAAAGCTCCATTATATCTTAGAGAGCTCATAGTTCCTTGTGGTCCCGGTAGGTCACTTCGCTCTCTGGATGTAGGTTTACTTGTGGTTCCTATGGTCTGGCAGCTTTCAAGATCAGGCTTAAAACTTTCCTTTATGACCAAAACCTAAACTGGAAGAGTACATACAGTGGGTACATAAAGTATTCAGACCCCCTTAAATTTTTCACTGTTTGTTACATTGCAGCCATTTGCTAAAATCATTTAAGATGATTTTTTTCCTCATTAATGGACACACAGCCCACAATTTTGACAGAAAAACACAGAAATGTATACATTTTTGCAAATTTATTAAAGAACAAATACTGAACTATCACATGGCCGTATTCAGACCCCTTGCTGTGACACTCGTATATTTAACTCAGGTGCTGACCATTTCTTCTGATCATCCTTGGGTTGGTTCTACTCCTTCATTGGAGTCCAGCTGTGTTTAATTAAATCGTTTGGACTTGATTAGGAAAGCCACATAACTGTCTATATAAGACTTTATATCTCACAGTGCATGTCAGAGCAAATGAGAATCATGAGGTTGAACAAACTGCCCGAAGAGCTCAGATACATTTGTGGTACGGCACAGAGCCGGCCATGGTTACAAAAGAATTTCTGCTGCACTTAAGGTTCCTAAGAACACAGTGGCCTCCATAATCCTTAAATGGAAGACGTTTGGGATGACCAGAACTCTTCCTAGAGCTGGCCGTCCAGCCAAACTGAGCAATCAGGGGAGAGCAGCCTTGGCGAGAGAGGTAAAAAAGAACCCAATGACCACTGTGGCTGAGCTCCAGAGATGCAGTGGGGAGATGGGAGAAATTTCTAGAAAGGCAACCATCACTGCAGACCTCCACCAATGGACCCTTTTCAAATTTTCGCATTCCACTAACCGGAAGTCATCATAGTAGGGATAAACAATTCGAAAACGTGACGGCGGGCATGAATTCACCAGTTACAAACACAACTTCTCAGAGTCACAGCAGTTGTAGTCTGCCTTTTTGTAGCAACTCGAAGAAAAAACACCTACAACTAGCTTTTCACCAGTTTGATGTTTGATCTAATGATTTAGATCTCAGGATAGGTGGGTGTGCGCTATAAAACAAAACGAAGGGCCAACGTTTAGCATAAAACGAGGCAGCACCTTGGTCTGTGAACAGCATTTTCAGCCTGAGGATTATCAACAGTCTCTGACGGGGGGAATCGTGAAATGCCTGAAAAGTGATGTCGTACCATCTCGCTTTAAATGGAATGATTTAATTTAGATTCAGATTTTTGATCTAATAAAAAAAAAATGTAGCTTATAAAATCAATGTTTCAATCAAATTTCACGATTCCCCCGTCTATGAGAAATACGATTTTCTGGTCTGATGAGACCAAGATTGACCTTTTTGGCCTTAATTCTAAGCGGTATGTGTGGAGTGTTGTGCTAGGATTGTGTATATTATTGCCTCTTATCAAGTCACAATCTGGAAGGGATCTTCTCTACAGTGGATTGACAGATTGCCAGTCCATCGCAGGGCCAACACACAGAGACACACACACTCAAACCTACGGACAATTTAGAGTCACCAATCAACCCAAACATGCATGTCTTTGGACGGTGGGAGGAAACCAGAGTACCCGGCGGAAACATGCAGACTCCGCACAGAAAGGCCCCAGGCCCGGGAACCGAACCCGCAACCTTCTTATTGTGGGGCAACAGTGCTAACCATCTTTGTGTCATGTAAAATCATATACAGAAAAATATAGAGCCATGAAAAAGACGTGGAACACTGTAAAAACTAGATTACAGTATTTCAATTTATAATGAACATAACATTTGTTAATTTCTTACTATTTATTTGAACTGCACTTGTACTCTGTCCTTTATTTGATCTAAAGAAAAAGCCACATAAAAGTGATAAATGTTCCACAATTGTTGCAAATGTTTCATAATGAAAATTTGTGGGCACATATGTGGCCTCTCTCTCTTCTAACTGTTTGTGTAACAGATGAATGATGTAATGAATTAGTTAGCATGAGCCTGGTTTTTGCAATAAGGGTTAAGGTTAGGGTTGACCACAAGGGATTTTTTATACAGGTTTTTTTGGGTGTGGCCAAAAAAAAAAAAAAAGGAAGGATGATTTAAAACACATGATGCTGATCCTTGCATGTTTTTTTTAGCAAGGTAATCTTCACAAATTACTCTCTCTATCCATTTTCTCTTTTCTTGTCCCATTTCTATCAAAGCTAAAACGTACAGAACAAGACTAGGAAAAAAACTCATACATGGCTGCTATGATTATGGTGAAATCCTGGCGTTATACTCACAGCATTGTCCAACTTTATTTTGCCTTTATTTATTTCCAACTCCAGAAGATAACATATTCATTAATGGAGAGAGGACTCTCCATTAATGAATAGTGTGTGTGAGCTGCCGCTCTTCACCAGCCTCCCCGCGACGGCCGGCTCCCATCTTCCCTGCAGAGTGTTTTGAAGAGCTGGACCCTTTCTGTTTGCACCTTATTCTGCTGAATTTACTCGGTTCATTAAACAACTGAAACCATTCGCCTGTGTCAGTCTCCACTATTGTTGGTCCATCTCAACAACACGTGTCAAATGCACCACTGCCGCATTTCTCCACCTTGACAGCACAGCCTGGTGATGAGTGCAACAGCGGGGAGGATCCTATTGGAGCTAATACAATGTTAATTACTCGCAAGAGCACGGCCTTGAAAGTGACATCACGTCAGGCACTCAGGCACCAGATTTTACAAGTTAAATAGACATTCGCAAAGTATTGCTGGCCAGCTAACGTTACATAACATACTGGTAGCTTAAGTTAATTGGGCTTGGTGCCAATTCAGTGACGCTAACGTGGGTAAACTAATTATAAAAAAATTGCATTAAGGTAATATCTACACGCCATGATGTATTAACTCCTGACTGCATTTTTCAGATGAGCTTGCTCAAATATTTCTCTACGAAGAGAAAGACAACTGATGAAGATGATGCTAGTCAGGTATCATTAGCCTTTTACTGACTCATAAATGATGATGGTTAGGTAAAAAATTGTATTTTAATGTTCACACGTGTAATCAGAAGTGATGTGTGTAAATTATCTAACGTTACTCAAATTTTTAATGTCATCGTATTAGACACTTAACATTAGACAGGGAGGAGAAGTGGAACAAAGTCAAGGAGAGCAAAGCACAGCAGGGAGAGAGCCGAGTGAATGACCAGGAGAGCAAAGTGATGGTGCAGGAGAGCCGGTTCTCCAAATAGTCGGTTCCACTCATGGCTCTACCACACTGATAATGTTGAGTGTTGATGAACCTTTTTTCCTTTCTTGTTTTTTATTTTATTTTTTGCAAAACATACATTTCAATATTTATGTTTACACCGCCACAGCCACCCTGGCCCCGCGGAGAGCCTGCCACCGCTGCTGAAAACAACCCTAGAGGAAACAATGGAAAGTTCAACTCTATGTCAAGGTACTGTTGAATAGTGGGGGAAAGTTCTGTCAGTCAGTCTACAAATGAGAAATGTAGTTACTAGTAAAACCCAAAGGTGATGATGTTCCCTTTGTTATGGCTGGCTCAAACACCAAGCATAATAATGGACACCACACCAGTAGGAATGTACTACATATGAGTTTATTTAAGTAACTTGATGAAAATGGATGAATAAATGAAGACTAGATACCTAGCACGAGAAAGGTGCTGCTGCAGCAGGATGGGGAGAGAGAGAGAGAGTTGAACAAGGAAGACCTGCCTATATAACTCAACCCAAATCAGCACAGGTGCCTGCCAGACAGATGATCAACCTAAAGGGATCAACAGAAAACACCAAAATAAAACAGGATGTAGCACTCACCCCCATAATGATGGCACTTAATGTGAAATTATTCGTGCAAATGCGACAGAGCATCGGCTACAACATTTTCCTGGCCTTTCTTATGGCAGATGTCCAAATTTTATTTTTGAACCATGTTGGCCCAACACATAAGCCTCTGGTTGCTATTGTACATTCGAAGTAGGAACATCAAAGGGTTATGGTCTGTGTAAACAAGAGGCTGCACAGAGGAACCAACATATACTTCAAAGTGGTGTAGAGCCCACAGCAAAGCCAGAGTTTCTTTCTCAATCGTGCTGTAGTTCTGCTGGGTCTGTGAGAACTTTTTGGAACAATGGCAGACAGGGTGACTCAGGCCTGCTGAGTCTTCCTGAATCAGAACAGCTCCAGCACCTGTACCACAAGCATCAACCTTGAGCTTTCAAAGCGCTGGAAAAGTGTCAGGAGAGTATTTACCTGACTCTCCCAGTCAGGTGAATACACCACAACGTTGTCTAAATAGGCTTCACAGTTAGTTACACCTGACAACATTGTCCACATTAGTCACTGAAAGGTGGCAGGGGCATTGCCATTACAGTGTACTGAAGGAAGTTGTCAAGGGGGACAAAGGCAGAGATGTCAGAGGCTATCTGTGTCAAGGTAATTTGCCAGTAACTTTAAAGCAAATCTAGCTTTGTCACATAACAAGCTGTTCCTACCCTATCAATTCAGTCCTCGACACGGGGAAAAGGCAACAAGTCAGGTTTGGTTACACTGTTAACTTTCTGATAGTCTGTGCAGAACCTAGGGAGTCAAGTCAACTTTTGGAACCAGTAAACAGAGTTAACTCCAAGAACTAGTACTGGGAACTGCAAGACCACTGGTTAACAAGTACTCAACCTTTCTGCATTAATTTACGCTTGATAGAGTTCACACGATAAGGATGTTGCTTGATCGGAGTACTATCACCTACGTCAATATCATGCTGCAATACATTTGTGCAAGTGGATACATCTGAGAACAAAGCAAGATGGCCACATATCAGCTGGAAAACATCTTCCCTTTGACAGTCAGAAAGATAGGACACATGAATCTCTAGATTTACCAAGACTTGTGAGTTCTGCAGCCGGCCAACCAGAGCAGGCGCATTGTCCTTGGTCAAACCATCATCAGCAGGGCAGGTGGAAACAAATGAAACTGCAGCAATACAACTCACTTCTTTTGAGGGGCTTTGTTCCTCTTGGGACCGAGCAGCATATAACTTCAACATATTGATATGGCAAGTTTCCGTTTAATTCTAAACTGAGAGTTTGCCATGGCCTGCTTGGCTACTTCACAGACATGATGGAGACACTCTCAAAAGGAACTCACATAGTCAAGCACATTGGCTTTAGGTGGAGGATCTGCCAGTAGGTGCTCTTGCAGCAGTTTCTGACTGTGTGGCCGAACACCAACTCGGCGGGGCTGAACCCCAATGACTCTTTTACAGTTTCCTGTACTACAAAAATTGAAAGGGTATGCCTTCATCCCACTCTGGACCATGTTCAAGGCAGTAAGTGCGTAGCATGTGCTTTAGAGTCTGGTGGAATGTCTCTAGGGCTCCTTGGCTCTCAGGATGGTAGGCACTAGAGACCTAATGCTTCACAGCTATAACCTCTAGCATCTGACTGAATGCCTTGGACATTAAGTTACTTCCTTGATCTTTTTGGATAACTTTCAGCAGCCAAAAGTAGTACAGAATTTCACAAGTTCTCTGACTACTGCTTTAGCCTTAAGCGTGCGCAAAGGTATTGCCTCAGGGTAGCGAATGGTGGCACACATGATGGTCAGAAGGTATTGATGACCAGATTTTGACTTTGGTAGGGGGCCTACACATTCTACGACAACTCTTTCAAATGGGTCTCCTATTACAGGAATAGGCTGTGCTGGGGGAATCACCTGATTAGGTTTGCCTACTAGCTGACATACATGGCAAGTGCAACAATACTCAGCCACAGCAGCCTTTAAACCAGGCCAAAAGTAGTGTCGTAGTATTTCTAATATCCAAGTGACCAGACAGAGCATTATCATGAGCTAAGTTCAGTATCTGTGAGTGGTACACAGAGGGAACCACGACTTTGTAAGTGACGCTCCAATCAGACCCTTCAGGAAAAGCAGTCCACTTACGCATAAGCACATCAGCGTCCACATAAAAGCCAGCAGAGACAGATAGCAGTTCTTCCTTCAGCTTAACAGCTGCAAAACACTTGGCCAAGGAAGGATCAGCCCTCTGTGATGATGCTAGCTCTGCTCTACCTAATTGTAATGGGGTTTCAGCAGGATCACCAGGGTTACATAATGTCCAATCAACTTTAGGGACAACAGATAAGTTATCCTTGCCACTTTCACATTCAGGCTTAACCGCACAAGTAGCAACCAGCTCTGTCTCATCTGTATTTGGAGGATCAACCATAAAGGTGCCAGAAAGGTTGACAGAATCAGCTTTTCGAGACTGAGCACAAGTCACAACACAAGCAGGAAAAACAGGTGTCTCAGGTTTTGGATCACTGTGGTCAGACTGTTCAGAAGGCACAGGGCTGTCTGTCACAACTGGTGGATGAAACACCTTTTTCCCAGCAAGGCTGTTACCTAAAATGAGGCTAACCCCCTCAACTGGAATGTAAGGATACAAATCCACTGGCACCTGTAACCAAACCTCCCTTCAAATACACAGTATGACTTGTTCAACCAAACCATTTGTGATTTTTGTACAAAGTTCCTCTTTTCTTAAATTGACCTGAACACCAATACCATAATGGTCTGCTACAGAGCGAAGATCTTTCTTTGTAAAGCCTGGTGAGTGAGAGTTGCTCTAAGAGTTGCTGAGTGTCAGGATCTTAACCAAACCTGTCCAACTCAAATGCCACGATGGCCAACAACAAAAGTGAATACTACTCTATGAGCAACCAGATAGCATACACTGAAGTTAAATACACTACCCTGCTAACCCACACAGTTTCAGTTAGTGTTATCAACAATGTTTCATCCACTACAAACAAACAACAAATGTCTCCACTGAGACTCCAAGCTTGAAAACAGGGGTTACAAAAGCTGTATGAATGGTGGCTATTAGCCACAAACAAATCATAGCTCACAAGCAGAAATTAGCATGCAAGAAACTGTCACCTCAACTAAAGTACCCTCAGTACAAAATATCCCTTGAAGTACCACACAATGTGCATACTACAAAAGCAGAGTTACACAGATAAAACACACACAAAAGTGAACACAATCCAAAATGATCAATCAACTGGAAACACCAAAATAAAACAGGATGTAACACCTTCCATGAACTGATGGAGCAATAGTTTGTCCCAGAAGACAAACAAAATAAGAATCATTTGCAGTCATTAGATTGCAACTCAAATACAAGCCTAATACATATTGAATTACCTTTTATAAGAAAAAATAGATGCTACTTGATTAAAAGTGTGTTTAAGTATGTTCAAACTGTTTAGGCTACTTAATAATGTATCATAATACGTTTATTACACATTAATAGATGAATGAGGCAAAATAGCCTTACCTTCGTAATAAAATAATCTCATCAGCACTTGTTTTAAGAGTGTCAGTGTGATTACTGATGATAGAGTCATTCTATTATCCCTCACCCTCTTTCAGTTGCAGCAGCACAGCGCTGTCGCCGGGATCACTGCAGAAATAGCCTCCTCCATCATCATCCCAGAAGAGCATGTCTTGCCCCAAGCTCTTCGGCCCATTGCAACCACTCTGTCTGCAATGTGGCCTCATACAGGTCCAACAAGCCACAAATGATGAAGGCATAGTCATCCAAGAAGCCAGATATAGGTGGAGCTCTGGAGAACAGAGTGATAATGGAAATGACAGTAGGGGAAGTGAGAAAAGCAAGCATGAGGACATTTTTCATTAAGAACTGACTCACTGATAAGTGAATGTTCAAACTATTGAGATTGGACATTGTCTAGTTTAATTTGTTATATACTCATCATTTATCAGATGCTTGTTTAAAAGTACTGGAGAAGGTTTATTAAGAAAGTATAAAGACACTTAAAGGCTTAAGGAATAATAGTGCTTTCATTTAGCACACTCAAGTCTTATCTCTGCCAAAATATGTGTCAATCATTTGGAGTGAAATTAGACTTGATTGGACAGAGTCCCACCCTGAACATGTCTATGAATCAATATTGAGTAAGACTTAGAGCACCACCTACTGGATACATTAAGTCACTTTCAAGGATTGCGCCTCATGAATTAACAAATTCCTCCTACAATTTTAACCCTAATGACTTCACATTCAGTCAATATCATCGTAAAACCTTGAAGATGAAAAACTATCAAAATCAAAATTTATTGTCTGTCATTCTTGCAGGGCTTGGTGCAATGCCAATTTCGATTATATCGCCATAAGACAGGAAGTGCTTATAACTCCAACATACGTTGTCCAATCTGCCCCAAATCTTGTATACATGTTGAAGGTCCTGCCCTTATTTGCATTTCATCGGTATAAGAAAACATGTCAAAGAATGACTCAACAGCAACAATTGAAAACTAAAAGAGTCAAGACCCACACCCCAGATTGACGTAGATGAACAAAAATTGGTTCACATATAAATCGTGGCTAGACGCACGAAACAGTCTCATGGACCAATACCCTAACTCCAACAGGAAGTCGGCCGTTATTACTTTCGATTTCGATCAATTTCGATTTTTGCCTGATTTCTCAGATTTCCTCACTTTGTACTTAAACAAACTCCTCTTACAATTTTCATCTAAATGGCCGCTACATTGTCTGATTTACACAATATTTACATGTTTTCTCCACATCCTACTCTATGACATGAGCTAAGATCGGTGGGTGCTCTCCAGCGCCAAAGAGTGGACACTAGTAAAACTAGTGATGAGCCAAGCCAGCTCTAAGAGCTGATGCATTGTAGTGAATCAAAAGAGCCAACTCCCATTGAGTCTTTCAGTGAGAGCCACTTTTCCCTTTTTTCCCTTCGCTCGTCAGCTCACTCTCAGTGGCTCAGCTCTGCTCACATGAATACAGAGGCAGAACTTTGTATCTATGGGCACGCCATGCTGCCAATCACATTTGAGGATATACGATCATACATTATGTGAAAGCAGAGAGGGGGACAGCAGGGTAGAGCATCTCACTCAAATGTGACAGCAGACAGCTGTGAAGAGGAGAAGGCAAGTGCATAGTGAAAACATGTACACCTGAAAATGAAACAGCATCTGGCTGCAATTTAAGCATGTTGAGAACAGCAGAGCAGACTTCCTTAACTCTAAAATTAAGATAACATTAAAATTGGGTTCCACCAGTAACCTGAACAGACACACCAGAACTATTCATTCGTCAGTGGAGGAGAAAAGAAAAGCTAGCTCTACGTGTACGGTCTCTAGTGTGTCTGGTCCCAAATCAACTACAACTACTGCAGCATCCACTGCCATCCCCAAAAATGCAAGTATAACTAATCTTTTTGCAACAGGAAGCAAAACTAAACAGGCTGTGTCTGTCACACAGTAATATATGAACAAAATGAAGATGATTGAATTTAACTCTGTGTGTGCCTATGTGTCTGTGTGTGTGTATGTGTGTGTCTGAATATCTGTGTGTGTGTATGTGTGTGTCTGAATATCTGTGTGTGTAATAGGGATGCAGCGGTGCAGTTTTCCCACGGTTCGGTATGTATCATGGTTTTTGGGCCACGGTAACGGTACGTTTTCAATATCTTAATATAAAACTACTCACTAGAAAAGGCAATATATTGCATGTAAAAATATTTAAAAGCAAGCACAGATATAGTCAAACCACTTTATTATAAAAATGTAACAACAACAAAAAGCAGAGTAGTATCCAATAAAAAAAAAAACTGCAAACATTATTGTATCCACTATAATTAGAAACTACTTGTTACAAATAGAATATCAGAGAAGAGCACAGATGCAGTCAAACCACAAAATGTATCATAAAAAGGAACACTTATCTTACTTGCTCTTAATCAAAAATAGGCAATATCAAATAGAAATTGCAGTATCTAATAAAAATAAACAAAATTTTAACCCACTCATAGAAACTACTTAACTGCTACAAATACAATCAACAAATGTGAACAGTGCAGGATCAATTCAGAATAGTTAAACAACTGCAAAGCAATGCTTGCACACCGTGCTTTGTTTGTTGACTGTCATTTTTCCGTTGTCATTGTAGTCGACACTAAATCCAAAATGATCCCACATTGCGGACTTGTAAGAAGAGGGCGCCTCTCCAAATTTTCTTTTTTCTGAGTCTCGTTCACTCGCCATGTTTGCTCGAGGTTTACTCTCCACTCTCTTTTCCAGCATTTGCATGCTGAGCGCTGATTGGCTCCTGGGAAATTCAGGGACTTCTGGTTGGCTCTGAGGGCAGCATGAACAGAGCAGTGCTGCTCTCTCTACGGTGTCTGCTCCGAGTGTATCTAATTGCACAGCATACGCTGTACCGAGTTTTGATAAAGTTTTGTGACGGGCCGAAACGTACCGAAATACCGTTGTTTGCCTTTGTGTAATTAACCAAACAGGACGTACTGAATGGTTCAACAAAATATTGAATATTGTTGCATCCCTAGTGTGTCTATGTATGTCTTCTGTTGTATGTCTGTCCCTGTGCGTATGTTTGTATATATTTGTATGTCTGTGTATGTCTAAGTGTGTGTGTGCATGCGTGCGTGTGTGTGCATCACTTGATAAACTGATAGAGACACAGGGACTTAACCCTGTCTAGGTGTTTGTATGAGTCTGTGTGTGTGTGTGTGTGTGTATGTGTCAATATCTGTATGTGTATATGTATGTCTGTGAATATGTGCATATGGCTTTAAATGTCTCTGTGTGTGTGTGCGTGCGTGCGCATGGTCTGACTGGCTGAGCTTCCCCATCTCGGCCAGTCAGACCATCTCTCCATGCTGCTTACCCCAGCATACACCCCCCTCAGAAGAAGAACCAGACCTGTCACAAAGACTGTTACAGCTTGGCCGGGAAATGCTCTTTCTGAGTTACAGGACTGTTTCGACCACACAAATTGGGATTTATATGAACACCAGGACCTGGAAATATTCACAGCAACTACATTGGATTACATCAAGTTCTGCATTAGAACTGTGACTGTGGATAAAACATTCGGGTTTTCCTAAATCAAAAACCATGAATGACTAGCCAGGTCCATACACTCCTCAGGGAAGGCAATTCTGACTTCAGGTCTGGTAACAGAGCACTATACAATGCAGCGCGTGCTGACGTGAAAAGAGGAATTAAAAAAGACTAGGGTGGACTACAAGATAAGTTTAGATCCCACTTCTCCAGCAATAACTCACAGCAGGTGTGGCAAGGTCTACAGAACATCACAAATGACAGAAACTGTGATGTTACAACAGGGGACCTGAGTGTGTCATTTGCAGGAGAAGTCAACTGCTTCTTTGCTCACTTTGAGTCAGTGTAGCAACACTCAACCACTCCAATCCTGCCCCTTCCAGGGTCCTACACCCCCACCCATTCTAGATCAGTGGTTCTCAAATGGTGGTACGTGTACCCCTGGGGGTATTTGAGGGCACTTCAGGGGGTACGTGAGATTTTTAAAAATTTATATTAAAAATAGTAATAGTTTCAAAAGCCCTTAAAAATGGTTTAGGATTTTTTAGCTGAGTAGCCCCTAACCGTTAGGGGGTACTCAGCAAACATACAGAGACAGAGACGAACACTCACCCACACTCAGACCTGCAAGAACAAACTCCATACAGAAAGGCTCAAGCCCTGGAACCAAATCTGCAAACTTCTTGTTGTGGGGTAACAGCGCTAACCACAATACCGCTGTATTGCCCAAAACAGTAACTCCTATCAGAAAACCCAGCAGGAGATGATCACAACAAGAAGTTTCTGAAGCAGTGTCTGATTTTTGGTGTTTGTAGAGCCTAAAATGTTGACAAGGGAGCAAATAAAAAACAGAGACAGTTCTGCTGTTCTCCCGAGAAAGTGTATTGGAGCAAATGGGAGACATTGATGGTGAACTTGTCCTTCGAAGGCTCACAGATCAAATTTTGTTTGAATCACTGTGTTAAAGCAGACATATTGTCTGAAAAAGGACAAGAATCTCTGCTACTTTGGAAAAATGGTGAATATAACTCAAACAATGTGCCTGTGAGGACAATTTTTTTCAGATAATTTTCTGATCAGCTCTCCACTCTAGCGAAACACAGTTGGGGCACAGCCCTGAGTTAGAATGATGTGTAGTTGTGTAGAGGCCAAAAAAGATTCTAGATTCTATAGCTATAGAATAGCTATACAGACCACAATCTTTTTCACCTTTAAATCTCTCCAAGCTAGTTTCTATACACTCATCATCTAAACCATCAACTTGTCTTTTCTACCCAGTACCTACCAGGCTATTTAAAGATTTTTTTCCACTAGTTAACATGTACATTATGGATGTGGTCAGTGTGAGTTTATCTCTTAGGTATGTACCACAGCCTTTCAAGAATGCAGTTATTGAACCTCTCCTCAAAAAACAGAATTTTGATCCAGATGTTTATGTTATGTGAAAATCTGAATAGGAATGACTTGTTTGAAGAGTTTCATTCAGGTTTTAGTACATCATAGCACAGAAACAGTACTGGTAAAAATCACCTACATCATTCTAATAGCTTCAGGCAACAGATTGGCCTCCATACTTTGCCTGTTAGATCTTATTGCTGCTTGTGACACCATTGACCATCATATTATATTACAAAAGCTGAAACATGAAATGGGGATCAAAGGAGCCTAACTAAGCTATCACCTTGTTCGTGTTAACAATGACTCTTCATCACACACTTTAGTTAATCATGGAGTTCTATATATGTTTCCCTTAGGTAATATTATCCAGAAGCACAGCATCAATTTTCACTGTTGTGCAGATGATACTCAGTTATACTTGTCAATGAAGCCAAATGAAACTAATAAGCTAGTCAGACTTCAGGCATGTCTTACAGACATAAAGACCTAGATGTCCTGCAACTTTTTACTTTTGAACTCAGACAAAACTGATGTTATTATACTTGTCCCCAAGCACCTTAGAGAAGCATTATCTGAACATATAACCACTCTGGATGGCATTACTTTGGCCTCCAGTTCCACTGTTGTGAATCTTGGAGTAATTTTTGAGGACATGTCCTTTGTCCCTCATATAAAAGTCCCCAGGACAGGGGTCAGCAACCCGGGGCTCTGGAGTTGCATGTGACTTTTTCATCCCTCTGATGCAGCTCACTTTGGCTTTGGAAAATAAATAATTCATATTTAATTTTAATTTATTTCAAATTGTTTTTATTGAGTTTTCAATAAAATGTAGTGACAAAAAAGGAAAACGTGGAGACACAAAAAAAACAAACAAACAAAACTGACAAAGAACCAGAAGACACAATTGCCTACAACACCCTACATGAGTACAATATCCTGTGTGTATCGAGTGTAACATATACATACAAACTTCACGTGCATACATACAAGTTTCTTGCTTCAGTAGTTTGTTACATTCTCAATACCCAACCCATGTACAGGTGGCAAAAAAAAAAAAAAGTTGCCAAGAAGAAAAAGAAAGAGAGAGAAAGGAAGAGGGGGCTAGAGATGTGGAGAGCTACTGTTCTAATGTGTTTGCATCAAATTCATTTGAAAAATATCCTAAAAAGGCATGCCAAGTTTTTTTGAAACCTATTCACCGATCCCTGAATCGTGCATCTGATTTTTTCTAACTTAACAAATGCCATCACCTCGCGAACCCAACGTGAGTGGGGTGGAGGTGTGGTGGATCGCCAGTTAAATAAGATAAGTCGGCGGGCTAGTAATGTTGAGAATGCTATTAAGTCTGAATGATGTTCAGATAGCCCACTGTTACTAGGGGTAATCCTGAATACTGAAATAACTGGATCTGGGTCAATTCTGTTTTTACATATATAAGAGAATGTGTTGAAAATCTCTGACCAGAATGTGTGTAGTTTTGGGCATGTCTAAAACATATGTCCATATGCCTGATGGCATCTGATGCAGTTTGGATCTGTGCCGGGGTAAATCTGGGCCAGTCTGACTCCACAAAGGTGCAGGCGGTTGACTATCTTAAATTGAATCAATCTGTGCCTAACACATATTGAGGATGTGTGTATTCTTTTATAAGTCTTTGCCAGGTTTCCTCAGAGACCTCCATGTTCAAGTCTTATCCCCAACATTCTCTCAGATGGTGGAGAGAATTGCCTTCCATATTCTGGATAATACTATATAACTGAGACACGCAGCCTGGTATGTGAGGCTTAAGTTTCAAACGTTCATCAAGTAGACTGGACTCGTACATATTTTCTATTATTTCCACACAAACCTTCGGCCAAATTGCATATTTGAAGGTACCTAAAGAAGTGGGACTTTGCTAGTTTCTGCTCTTTCACAAACTGGTCAAAAGAGCCAAACAGTCCATTAATGAATAGGTCCCCTACACAATGAAGTCCCTTCCCAAACCAGGTCCGAAAAGCTGTATCTAGCAAAGAGGGTTTAAAAAGGGGATTGGCAGTAAAAGGCATCGACACCAAAGCTTGTGTGAGGCCAAAATGTTTAAGAAGTGGGGTCTATATACGTAGAGTGCCTCTCACAATAGGATTATCTGTATGAGCACCTACCGCTAGTGGTAGTGGGCCACACAACAGTGATACTAGGGAGACCGGTGAGCATGCCTGCTGTTCCATGAGAGACCAATTTGGACCTTCCCCTTTTACAAAAGTATTATACCAAACAGTCACTTTATGAATGTTGGCTGCCCAGTAATAATATAAAAAGTTTGGCAGCGCTAGACCAACATTTATTTTACGTTTCTCTAGGACAGATTTGTGTATGCGTGGTATAGTCTTATTCCAAGTGAATGTGCTAATACATTTATCTAGTTCTTTAAAATATGATTTCGGCAAGAAAATGGGAATTGTCTGGAATAAGTATAGAAACTTTGGTAGAATAACCATCTTAACTGAATTAATGCGGCCAGCCAGAGATAATGGAAGTGTTGACCAGCGACTGGTATCCTTCCTAGCTTGGTCCATAAGTAGCATAAAATTAAGTATGAACAGGTCTTTATAACTACGTGTTACCTTGACTCCTAAATATGTTAGGGGGCCAGTTGCGACTTGGAATTCACATGAATCAAATCAAATCAAATCAAATCGAATCAGATTTATTTGTATAGTGCCAAATCATAACAAAGTTACATCAAGGCACTTTACATATAGAGCAGCTCTAGACCAAACTCTTTATAAAATTATTTAAAGAGACCCAACAGATCCCCCGATGAGCAAGCACTCGCCGACAGTGGGCAAGGAAAAACTTCCTTTAAGAGGCAGAAACCTCGGGCATCGAATCAAAGGACATCGTCAATGCTTTACTGTTAATGGGGAATAGTACACTCTTTGCGAAATTGATTTTATAACCTGAGGCCAAACTGAATTGTGAGATTACGTCCAGGCACTTAGGAATTGAATTTTCAGGGTCTGATAAAAATAACAAAAGGTCGTCTGCGTATAATGAAACTTTGTGGGCTTTTCCCCCCACCGTTAATTCCCAATATCTCACTGTTTTGTTGCAGAGCTATAGCCAATGGCTCAATGGCAAGACTGAATAGGAGAGGGGACAGCGAACAGCCCTGCCTCATTCCCCTATGAAGGTTGAAATACCCAGAATGGATATTATTGGTCCTGACTGATGCCTGTGGCATAGAGTACAGTGTTTGAATCCAAGAAGTAAAAGTCGGGCCGAATACAAATTTGCTTAATGTTTTAAAAAGGTGTCCATATTTGATTCGGTCAAAAGCTTTGTGTGCGTCCAGTGAAATGACTATCTCTGGGAGTTGGCTTGAGTGTTCAGAGTACACTATATTGAAGAGGCGGCACAGGTTATGATATAACTGCCTGCCCTTTATGAACCCCGCCTGGTCAGGGTGCACAATAGTTGGTAAAACAGATTCTAATCAAAGGGCGAGTTTTTTGTAAGTATTTTATAATCACATGTAAGTAGGCTGATTGGTCGATATGATTCGCCCTTGATTGGATCTTTACCTGCAAAAGTCTTATAAAATTCAATGGGGTATCCATCTGGGCCTGGTGCTTTTCTATTCTTCATCAGTTTTATTGCTTGACCAATTTCAGTATCAGATATTGATTCTTCAAGGCTGGACTTGTCTTCATCACCTAAGATGGGTAAATCCAGATTTTCTACAAAATTGTTTGCATGACAACTGTCCGACCTCTACAGGGAGGAATAAAAATGTTTAAACTGATCACTTATATCTTTCGGATCTGATTTGATAGAGCCACAAGGTGGATTGTATTTCTGTAATATAATTGGCAACGGAAATTTGACGTAACTGATGAGAAAGTAGTCTATTCGCACATTCTCTATGTTTGTAGTCACTCTGTCTTGATTTTAGAAGTTTCTCTTCAGCCTGTTTAGAAGCCAGAAGATCAAACTTCGTCTGTAAAGCCATCCTTTTCTTGCGAGGTCTGCTGATAGAGAGTCAGAGTGTTGCTGATCAACGTCGTGGATAAGCGCAGTTAATTCTGTGAAGCATTTCGACCTGATTTTGTTTAGTTGAGCTGTGTATTCTATTATATGACCCCTCAAACATACTTTTAGTGTTTCCCATAAGGTAATTATATTGGTATCTGGCAGCTGGTTAGTTTCAAGGAAAAAATCAATCTGAGCCGAGATGAAGTTTACAAAGTCCTTTTCTGCTAAAAGCTTAGGATTGAGTCACCAGTTGCGCCATGTGGCTAACTTGTTCTGGAGCCAAAGCTCCATGATGACTGGTGAGTGGTCTGCGATGACTATACTATCATAACTACACAATTTAACAAGTGGAAGCATTTTTTGTCTACCAGGAAAAAAATCAGTCCTTGAATAGGTCTGATGTGCAGTAGAGAAAAAAGAAAACTCCCTTGATGTTGGATTTTTAAATCTCCATAAGTCTACCACACCACTGGACTGACAGAAAGCCTCTATAATATGAGCAGATTTGGAGGGGGGGCCTGCTGGGATTTTAGAGCGGTCGAGAGAGGGTTGCAGGACAGTATTGAAATCTCCTCCCAGTATCAAGTGGTGTGTGCCTGACTCTGGGATACAACCAAACAGTTCCTTAAAAAAATCAGGGTTGTCCCAATTAGGGGCATAGATGTTAACTAAAACCACCGGAAGATTATATAGCCTGCCCTGAATGATAACATAACGCCCATTTATATCAGCCACTACCTTTGAAGATACAAACTGTACATTTTTCCCAATTAAGATAGCTGTTCCACGACACTTGGAATTTGGAATGGAAGACTTGTTATATACAACCTCTTTGTAATCTGGAAATATCTGACGTGCGTAGATGTGTTTCCTGTAGGAATATTACCTCTGCCTCAAGTTTCATCAGGTGGCAAAATACTTTGCTTCACTTTACAGGGTGGTTAAGTCCCCTCACATTCCAGCTTACAAATTTTGTTGATGCTCTAATCATCCCATCTGTATAGGCCATGACTGGGAGAAGGGGACTGACTGATGTCTAGAAAGGTTTGCCCGGTAATAGATCCACATCCCCACCCCTGGGGAGAAGGGGGGTTGAGAGAGAGAGGGAAAGACAAGGAACACAGTGAGAAAATAGATGGTAACAAAAAACACATAAAGAACCCCTAATGTAACATGTAACCCCAATTGCTGGCCTCTCCCCAAACAAGAGGCTGCACCCTCCCTCCCTCCTAAGCCATTATGAAGTGACCTATTCAACATCTTACCTATCGGAGCTGAGGCCCCATAAGAATCTTATGTACCAACAATTTAGCTTAACAGCTTCAACATTTCAAGTCAAGGAGACCTGCTCAGTGTGTGCATGGGTGTCTGTATTCATATCTATGTATGTGTGTGTGTATGTGTGTGCGTGTGCGTGACAATTTACCTGTGAAGTCGATGTGTGTATGTATCTGAGTCTATGTATCTGAAATAAAATAATTTAAAAAATAAAGTGCTTTACTTAACAACCTGGCCTTCACATACTGTCTAAGACACTGTAAAGAAAGTTATGTTATTATATCAGTTAGATGGCAGAAGAGGAAGCAATAATGACAGCAATGTTTCCTAAATAGATTCAATGTCTCTCCTTTCGGCCATACCTGCTTTTTACCTCAGATCACCGTGGCAATGTCAGCGTAGAGTAGCGAAAATATCCAGTTTCTGTTGGAATTATGTGCCCGTTGAGAGTTCTTTTACAAACTCCTCTGCTTTGACTGGATCCATGAAGCTTCTCTGCACTCTGTCCCGCGTTGTAATCCTCAGCTTGGCTGGGTACCACATCCCGTACTTCACACTCTCACAGCATTGCAGAAGTTGTCTCACATGCTTGAATGCGGCCCGCTGCTGTGCCACTGACTGTGTATAGTCAGGAAAAATCCAAATCCTGTCACCGTGTTCAGAGATGAGATATTGTGCTGCAAGTGATTTGCGCAGGATCGCTTCTTTCTCTTGGTAGTAGTGACACTTAACCACAAAAGCTCTTGGTTGATGCCCTTCATCAGGAGCTTGTTGGAGGGTGCAATGTGTTCTGTCTAAGACGGGTGGTTTATCCAGCTTCAACACTTTCTGTAGTACTTCAGCAACAAATGTAGTTGTAGTGCCCTCCTCACGTCTTTCTTTAATATCAAAGATGCGCAAGTTGCATCTCCGTGATCTCGCCTCGAGGTCCTCGGTTTTTGCTGTGAGACTCACCACTTCTTACCTCAGCTGGGACACCTGTTGTTCCAGTTCAGTGATGGTATCAGAGTGATTGTTGGCCGCCACTTCCAGGCTAGCGGTGCGCTGCTCCAGAGCGTTAGCCCTAGCGTTAACATGCTCAATGGCCGCTTTCATTTAGTCTTTAACGATGCTTATTTGCTTGCATATTTCGCCATTCTGGGTCTCCGCTTTCTTGTCTATTTTCACCAGCAGTTCAGCCTTCAAAGATATAATAGCGTGAAGTATAGCTGATTGACCTGGGTCCATGCCCTCTGCTTGCTCTGGAGACATATAAAATAAATATAAAATGTAAATATATATTTTATATAAATATAAAAGCTCTCCGCAGTGCTAGAAGATCATATTATTCAGCACTAATAGAAAAAAACAAGAACAACCCCAGGTTTCTCTTCAGCACTGTAGCCAGGCTGACAGAGAGTCATAGCTCAATCGAACCAGTGATCCCCTTAGCTCTCAGCAGCGATGATTTTATGGGCTTTTTTACAAATAAAATCATAACAATCAGAGACAGAATTCAACAGCTCTTACCTACATTAGACAATAATCTACTGAATACAGCAACTCCTGAATCAACTGCAACGCCTATTTTACATCTGGAATCATTCTCATCTCTGAATCTCTCAGAGCTAGCTTCTATAGTCTCATCATCTAGACCATCATCCTGTCTATTAGACCCAGTGCCGACCAGCCTCTTTAAAGAAATTCTTTACTTAATTGAGCCCTTCATTCTAGATCTCATTAATTTGACCTTATCTTTGGGTTAAATACCTCAGACTCTTAAGACCGCAATCATCAAACCCCTGCTTAAAAAGCCGAATCTTGATCCAGATGTTTTGGCCAATTACAGACCCATATCATACCTTCCATTCATTTCTAAAATCATCGAGAAAGCAGTAGCAAACCAATTACACAACCATCTGCATAGGAACGGTTTGCTTGAAGAGTTTCAGTCAGGATTTAGAGCTCACCACAGCACAGAAACAGCGCTGATTAAAGTCTCCAATGATATTCTAATGGCTTCAGACAATGGATTATCCTCCATACTGCTTCTCTTAGATCTCAGTGCTGCATTCGACACCATTGATTACAATATTTTATTACAGAGACTGGAACATGAAATTGGCATTAGAGGAACTGCTCTAAGGTGGTTCAAATCCTATTTATCAGATAGATATCAGTTTGTACATGTTAACAATAGCTCCTCCTCACGCACTATGGCCAGTTATGGAGTCCCACAGGGTTCGGTACTTGGACCAATCCTCTTCACTCTTTATCTGCTTCCTTTAGGCAACATTATCAGGAAACACAGCATCAATTTCCACTGCTACGCAGACGACACTCAGCTGTATTTATCAATGAAGCCAAATGAAGTTAGTCAGATAGTCAGACTGCAGACATGTCTTGAAGACATAAAAGTCTGGATGAACCATAATTTTTTACTTCTAAATTCTGACAAAACTGAAGTTATTGTATTCAGCCCTAAGCACCTTAGAGAAACCCTATCTAATCATTTAATCAGTCTGGATGGCATTACTTTGGCTTCCAACTCCACTGTAAGAAACCTTGGAGTAACCTTTGACCAGGACATGTCCTTTGTCCCTCACATAAAACAAGTCAGTAGGGCAGCTTTCTTCCACCTGAGAAACATTAGGAAAATCAGAAACATCCTGTCTCAAGAGGATGCAGAAAAACTAGTCTACACATTCGTAACTTCTAGGCTGGACTACTGTAACTCATTATTATCTGGATGTCCAAACAAATCTCTGAAAGGCCTTCAGTTGATTCAGAATGCTGCTGCACGAATATTAACAGGAACTAGAAAAAGGGATCACATCTCTCCTGTGTTAGCTGCTCTTCATTGGCTGCCGGTAAAATTCAGAATAGAATTTAAAATCCTTCTGTTAACATATAAAGCTCTTACTGGCCAAGCTCCGTCATACCTCAGAGAGCTCATAATTCCTTACTGTCCTAGTAGGCCACTCCGCTCTCTAGATGGAGGTTTACTTGTGGTTCCTAGAGTCTCCAAGAGTAAATCGGGAGGCAGATCTTTCAGTTATTAGGCTCCTCTTCTATGGAACCAACTTCCAGTATCGATCTGGGGGGCAGACTCTTTAGCAATTTTCAAGACCAAGTTTAAAACTTTTCTGTATGACAGAGTTTATAATTAAAAAGTTAAAGTTCAGTTACTCTTTAGCTATGCTGCTATAGGCCTAGACTGCTGGGGGAAGGACTGAGCACCTCTCTCTCTCTCCCTCTCCCTCTCCCCTCTCTCCCTCTCTCTCTCTCCCCCTCTTCCCTCTCCCTCTCTCTCTCCCCCCCTCGCATGCGCTGTCATACCAACAACCTGCTTCTCCGAAATCCCAGTTTCTCTCAGTTCCAAGCATGTGCACTGCATTTACTTACCATATTTTCCCAAAGTCTCTGTCTCCCCCAGTTCCTCTCCTCTCTCTCCCCCTCTCTCTCTCTCCCAGCTCCTCTCCTCTCTCTCCCTTTCCTCATCCTGCAGGTGATGAATCATCACCATCCCATGTTCCTGCAATGCCTGCTGCTCCCACATCTTCAAGAATTCCATACAGCATCATTCCTATGAACTTCATGCAGCATCATGTTCCTGCCTACACCTGTTTGAATATCCCCTCCTCCTGCTCTCCTTTCTCTCCCTACTCTACCCAACTTTGCCCCCCCGCCTCCCCCCGTGCCTCTCTCTCTCTCTCCCTCTCTCAACCCAACCGGTTGAGGCAGATGGCCGCCCCCCCTGAGCCTGGTTCTGCCCGAGGTTTCTGCCTCTTAAAGGAAGTTTTTCCTTGCCACTGTCGCCAAGTGCTTGCTCATCGGGGGATCTGTTGGGTCTCTTTAAATAATTTTATAAAGAGTTTGGTCTAGACCTGCTCTATATGTAAAGTGCCTTGATGTAACTTTGTTATGATTTGGCGCTATACAAATAAATCTGATTTGATTTGATTTGATTTGAGACTTGTCTAGCACTGCTCCTCAGATCTGGCATCTTGTTTCGTCGAAAAGTCGTCACAAAATTTAATAAAAAACTCACGTTTTCACCACCTAACGCTGTACACTCTGCTTTTGCGACACTCAATCTGTCATAATCATGTAAGTTGGGCTCCTTGACAAAAAATAAAGGTTAATATGGGGGAGCTCAGTGAGGTGTGTCTACATCACTTCGAGGCCCAACCGGAAGCCTTCATTTTAATTTATTTTATTTTAGTATATTATTTTTTTACTATGTAATTCTAAATTTGGAGATTATGGTGATTTTGTATTATTAAAATAAAACGTGATTATGTTTTTGTCTCTCAAAATATGCGTCACAACCGCCGATGCGTGACACCTGCCGGCGCGTGATTTATTTTACTTTTTCAGCTCCAGGTAGGCCAACCATGGATAAATCCAAGAAAAGTTTCTGAAGAAAACAGAACGTTTAATGCTACATGGGTAGATTCATTTTTCACTGCCGACGAGTGGTTAACCAGTATGCTAAACATATGGTGAGAAATTGGCAAACAACAAAAAGTCAAATGTCTCAAGACATTTCTAGAATAAACACACACACACTGAAAAATAGTAGATGTAGATGAGAGAAAAAGGCCATTTCAGAACTGATGCTGAAGGTTGATCTGAGCAAAAATCATTTCAAGAAGTGGATGAAGTCTGCAAATTCAACTACATATGCTAGTTTTGTGGCCTCTCAGGAAATAGTCAGGCACAGGAAGCCGTTCACAGATGGAGAATATATAAAAGAATGTTTCATTAAGATTTCAGAACATCTATTCACAGACTTTAAAAACAAGAGTTGTGCCAAAAATCAAAGATATGCCATAAAAATATCAGAAAACGTCACCAAACAGCAAATTAAAGACATCAATACAGCTGTAGCACACTCAATTGCCTGTAATGAGTCAAAAAGACAAAGGTGATACTGAACAGATAGCGCTGTTCTGACAATATGTGAACTCTGCTGTGCCACAGGAGGAAAAGATTGAGTTGATACCACTAAATGGCCAAACACGGGGGGAGGACATATTTGAGGCTGTCATGGATTGTTTAAGGGCCGAAGAAATAAACACCACTCACCTGGTGTCAGTAGCTACTGATGGGGCACCGTGTATGACAGGAGCACAGAAGGGCTTTGTGGCTTTACTACAGAAGTCGCTGGGTAGACCACTGCTGACATTTCACTGCATCCTGCACCAAGAGGCATTGTGCGCTCAAACATTTCCCCCAGAATGCACAGAAGAAATGAATGTTGTCATTCAGATTGTCAATAAAATAATCGCAAAAGTTTTAAATCACTGTCAGTTTCGTTGGTTATTGGAAAAGTTGGAAAACTCGTATTCTGATCTCCTGCTGCACAACAAAGTCTGGTGGCTGTCCAGAGGGGAGGCGCTGAAACACTTTGCCTCATGTTTGGAAGAGGTTAAAACTGTACTGGGCAGCAAAAGGGCTCACCTCTCCTGAGCTGGAACAGCCAGAGTGGCTGGAAAAACTTCACTTCATGGTAGTGTTGTGCACTAGTAGGGGCAATTTTCGATATTGGCGATTGATATTAATAATTTAGGGGAATAATTATTAATAATCAGAAACATCTAGTAAAAATAGTAAATCTCGGGACACCACCCTGTCACCAGGGACCAATAACCAAACTTTCAAACTGGAATACAGTCTCATAAGTTTGCTAAAGGAGGAGCTCGAGCACTGACTGTTATGAATCCAGCAACTGTCACAATTGTATAAACATCACAAATGACCGATTAAATTATAATAGGGTTTATTCACAGCCATAATTATTACAAATAACATTACTTGAGATAAAGGCTATTATGGGCAGCATGGTGGTGTAGTGGTTAGCGTTGTTGCCCCACAATAAGAAGGTCACGGGTTCAGTTCCCGGCCTGGGTCCTTTTTGTGTGGAGTTTGCATGTTCTCCCCGTGTCCGCGTGGCTTTCCTCCGGGTACTCTGGATTCCTCCCACTGTCCAAAGACATGCATGTCTAGGTTAACTGGTGACTCTAAATTGTCCATAGGTCTGAATGCGAGTGAGAGTGGTTGTTCGTTTCTGTTTATCTCTGTTTAGTCACTAACGACAGCAGGCAATACACATGTAATGGCATTAGCATTAGCGATAGCTGTAGCGGTAGCAGTGGCAATAGCAATAGCAATAGCAGTAGCAGTAGCAGTAGCAACAGGCAGCAGCAATAGCTACAGCACTAGCACTAGCGATAGCAATTACAACAGCAACAGCGGCAGCAACAGCAGCCATAATAGAAATGGGCGGGTGTGTGTGGAATGTATGTGTGCGTGTGTGTGTGCGTGTGTGTGCAGGGAGGAGTTAGAGGAAAAGAGAGAGAGGGAAAATGACGGCGGGGTCACGTGAGTGAGGTGCCTTTAGGAGCCAAGATGATGGCGGAGTGACGTAGCCTACGCTCTCACCGGAGCCAAAATGGCGACTCATCGCAAGATGTGGTTAGCGTGAACAAAGGGAAAGGAGAGCGGCCTTTGAGCTTTACGCGTTGCCAAGGCATCATCTGTGTAACGGACTCAAGATCACGTGACCACACCCGACGGCAACTTTAATGTCTGTGAGGTGTGTGTGATTGGGAAGAGAGAGAGAATCCACAAAAGATTGTCATCACAGCTGATAATCACAATATCACTACGCAATAGCGGAGCCGGCAAACCGGTGTCTACCGGGTCGGGTATTGGTCCTTTAACTAGTGATGATTGGCTTATCAGCTGATCGCGGTGAACGTCCGACAATAAAGAAAAACAAATCGCAGCTAATTGTCTCTGTCCAGACATAAGCCTCTTACTTCTCGTTGCTTCGATCCTTCGGAGTTTAAGGGAGAAAGGGAAAGAGATCCGCCTCGGATGTCCACAGCGCATGGACATCCGAGCCTCTGGATCCAAGGACATCCGCCCCGTGGCTGGGGGTCGATCACGGGTGGAAGACGGTGCACATTGTTGCTTCTTTAACAAAGTGGGCGCACTTGTTGTTACAGGACGAAAGATCAGCTGATGGCGCAGTGATCTACCTCGGGTCCAAACAGAAGGAAAGACAAAAAAAAACAAAACAACCACAGTCCGTGTGCTCGTTCCGCGAGTTGAAAACTGTGACCTAGGCTTTAAGGTGGTGGAAGTCAAACATTTGAGATGGTGTTGCTCCCTTCGGCGGCCAGGTCGTAGAGAAAGCTTGGAGTAGCTCTCTACTGTAACCGGTGCACTGGGAAAAAGCACGGAGGAGGGTCGCGGCGGGACTTTTATTACCTGAATGACGTTGCCGGGGACCCCTGCTGAGTGTGCCTGGTTTCAGCCAATGTCCACGTTGAGTTTTTGTTCAAACTCAAGTTTCAAATCTAGTTGTGAAATCGTGGGGGTGGTGTCACCATTTCCAAACGGCCAACCTACTCTTGCTCAGGCTCAGTTCGAGCGCAGGTTGACAGTGCTTGCCAGAGATTTACAGAGAGGTACACTGTCTCACTTCCCCCCTTTTTAAACAAGGTACCATTCTTTGACAGTTCACCCTGGTTGAGCCGGCAACATTATCAGATGGCGGCTGTAAACTGTCACTCTGGAATGCATCCAGGCCAACAAGGACACAAGGATTGATATAATAAAAAACTGGCTATTCCGATGAAATAAGAGACTGCAAACATGCCGAAGCGGTTCCCCTGCAAGAAGAGGACTTCACAGCTGTTTGAACCACTTCTCTACAAGCTAATTTGGCAGAGATAGAATGTACACCAGACAATGAACTATTCCAATTATGTAACCACAGCGCCACCCAAATGGAAAACCACCGGAACCGATGACGCATTGCCTGAGCACTGTAATCTGTTTGTTTGGTTTGTGCTTATAAATGTTCTGTAAAAAGAAAATGAAATTTCACGCACAGTCCGTAGTCATGCAATTCCGATTTTCCACAGCCAGTCAAGATGTGCATGAAAATGTTCTTTTCTTGGTTCATTTGTTTGTGTGTTCTGTGATGTCGTGAGTAACTGATAACCATTTAATTGTGTTTTTACAGTGAATAAGATAAACCCATGTCCACCGAATTAACCACAACAAGCAGAGAAAACCGAACTTATCCAAACGATACATTTCTCTTTGTTTTATATATAATTTTAAACTTGGGTGGATGAAAGGCGTAGCTTTAAATCCAAAAACTGCCCTCGTTATGCCGTGAAACTAGAGGGAGAAATTTGATTGGACCAAATTCGCGCCGATAACCGGACCACGCCCGTGGGTTGGCCCCAAAATAAAAGTAGTCAATATGAAATTTTATGAGAGTCGTGAATTGGAAGAGTTCTGGGGAGCTCTGGAGAGGAGAGCTTCCCCAGGAGACCTGACAGAGCAACAAAAAAAAAAGAAACTCAGAAGTCAGAACTCAGCTGCTAAACTACAGGGGCTAAGTTCCGACTTGAAACCAAGACTGCTTGCGGCCGGGACAAGTTGGCTGCACCGCATTCATTCTCCATCGTGTCGAGTTGTCATGGTAACCAGGGCTGCTTGTGCTGCGCGCGGCTCCAGTCCGTTTTCATCAGGAAAGAGAAGAATAATTCGGACATTAACTTAATAACCAAGCCAATCGCCCAAAGGACAACAGTGCCCGTGAAGAGGGACGAGACAGGCAGATCGCCACTTCAGCCAGAACCAGTCTTGCTTGGAAGGCCACGACGAGGATCTCGACACGGCCGTCTCCCGTAGGACATTTCCTGCCTTTTTCGTGGCCAGTCGAATCACCAACCCAAAGTAAGGTTGCGTCTATCTGCTCTCCCAGCTGGCCGTTCTGAGTGGTGCGAGGCATGGCTATCAGATAATATTGACCCAAATTTTAGCTTTAAAAGCTCTTCTTCCTCAGATAAATCTGCCCTGCATTTGACCAACAACCTTCCGTTCATTCACCCAAGTTAGCCATCAGCTGCTCAATCATCATTGTCATATCAGGTTATGCCATTTACATATCTGAGCTCACCTGTTTCATTTAATTTACGCTTTGACCTGCCCCTTTATATAATGAGTACATGTTTTGATTTCTCACTTATTAGCTAATAAAAACCTTAAAATTCAGCCATTGTTACACTCCTTCCTTCAGTTATTTTTTTTAAGTCAATCCACAGTAGAGAAGATCCCTTCCAGATTGTGACTTGATAAGAGGCAATAATATACACAATCCTATGCACAACAGTGTCTAAGTTCAAACGTTTCACAGCTGATCTTGAAAATGTTGCCCATCAGAAGGCCATTCTTGCTCAAAATCAAAAATGGAGTGATATTGAATAACCTTCCCAAACCAGACAACCTTGAGTTCGAAACATAGAATGCCATACCCGACACTTATATGAACATGAAAAAGTATGCGTTTGGAGTCCTATCGATCTTCGGATCCACATACGTCTATGAGCAGGTCTTGATAAGGAGTTGGCCAAAATGACTGGCACTGAATTCCAGCCCTTTTCCATTTTGGAGGACAAAGGTTTTGATATCTGTCATTTGCCACTTCATTGAAAATGACAAGATGACTTCTAGCCTGCTGGACTGTTTTAAGCTCACCGACAGACACACTGCAGAAAACATTTGCTGTGGTACTGACCATGCACTGAGAGCAAAGGGAGGCCTACAACCACGTCCAAGCCTGACTAGAGTTGAGTCAAGAACAAAAGATTCTTTGAAAATTCCGCCAGCCCACTCTGCAGGTAAGGGCATGGCTAAACCCGGGTTGGGGCTAAACCACACCCTTACCTGCGGAGTAGGTTGGCAGGGAGAAGCAACAGAGAATACTCGCTTTTTCCCCAGAAAGATAGGGTTAGGGTTTGTACGCACCAAAGTATCTACTCTAGGGCTGTTGCTATCGAATATTTTAGTAATCGAGTATTCTACTGAAAATTTCATCAATTAATTGAGTAATCGGATAAAACATTTTTGTTTAGTTCAAGAGCAATTCTAAATATACATTAGAAAATTAGACATATCACTTAATGAACAATTGGTTTCCTTTTTTAGACAATCAACATTAATCTTTGTCATTACTTTTGTCGTCATCACGTTTTTCCTGCATAGAGACAGAGCGCATTTAAGCCACGCCCACAGCGGAGGGGAAAAAAATCCATAACTTTCCACTGACTTAGTATTGTGTGAAGGTGTCTTGTCACTGTCCGCGTGCCAGCAAACACAAACAAATGCCCCAAAGCTGCTGTTTGGTAGGGTGCACTACTAACAAGGTAAAGAACCCTGATCTAAGTTTTTAGAAGCTGCCGAACAGAAAAAAATTTGCCTTTAAGACGAGAGAAGTGGATATGAGCAGACGAGACGAGAGGCCCAGTCTTCCGCTACACGTCAGCCTTGAAGACTGGGCAGTCAGAGTTGGCTGGTTTATGGTGGTACAAAACGTGGATCCATTCACTTACAAAAAGAGTTATTGGCATCCAAATATCTGTAATTTCTCTTTGTTGTGTGAGTGTATCTTCTTAACAAAAAGGAATATAAGCCCTCATGGGATACTATTCTCATGCCAAGCTTTTATTAGAATATTTTTTAACATAAGGGATGAAATGTTAAATTTTATACAGCTAATAAAAAGAAAATAAAGCTTTGCGCATTAATTAATTTTAACAAGTTAAGTTAAAGTTGCTGAACTGGCCAGGCTAACGGTAGGAGCTGAAGCTAACCAAGCTAACCGTAGGAGCTGAAGCTAACCAAGGCTAACCGTAGGAGCTGAAGCTAATCAAGCCTAATTGTAGGAGCTGAAGCTAACCAAGGCTAACCGTAGGAGCTGAAGCTAATCAAGCCTAACCGTAGGAGCTGAAGCTAATCAAGCCTAACCGTAGGAGCTGAAGCTAATCAAGCCTAACCGTAGGAGCTGAAGCTAACCAAGGCTAACCGTAGGAGTTGAAGCTTACGGAGGCTAACTGCAGGTGCTGAAGCTTACCAAGACTAACTGTAGGTGCTGAAGCTAACCAAGGCTAATTGTAGCAGCTGAAGCTAACCACGGCTAACTGTAGGAGCTGAAGCTAATCAAGGCTAACTGTAGGAGCTGAAGCTTACGAAGGCTAACTGGAAGCTCTTTTCTGTTCGGATCAGGGTTCTTTACCCTGTCAGTAGTGCACCCTACCACACAGCAGCTTTTAGGGCATTGCTTTATGTTTGCTGGCACACAGAGAGTGAAAAAGGACACCTTCACACAATACAAAGTCAATGGAGTGCTTTTGATTGTTTTCCCTCCGTGGGCGTGGGTTTTGGAATTTGATGCGTTGCGCTCTGTCTCAAACTTCCCGCTGCTGAAAAACCAAACACGTCTGCCCCCGCCTTCTTTTTCCTTCGCGTGTGTGACGTCAGTGTGCTGTGCTCTGTAAAAATTAAACGAGCCACAGGAAGTTCCTTGATAATTTCTTGTAATCGAGGTACTCGAATTATTCGAGGAATCGTTTTCAGCCCAATCTACTCCAGCAGCTATAAGGGAGCACCATAAAAGCGCCACTTTCCCCTTCTCGTTTGAGCCACGGTCTGCAACTTGAAAGATCGCTTCCTCATTTGCCTGCTTTTGGATTATTTTTGTTTGCTTTTTAGCTTTTCCCTTATTTTTGTTTTTAGTTTTCTGATTTGTCTTGTCTTTTTTGGCTTATGTCTGGGCAGAGACAATTAGCTGCGATTTGTTTTTCTTTGTTGTCGGACTTTCACCGCGATCAGCTGATAAGCCAATCATCACTAGTTAAAGGACTAATACCCGACCCGGTAGACACCCGTTTGCCGGCTCCGCTATTGCGTAGTGATATTGTGATTATCAACTGTGGTGACGATCTTTTGTGGATTCTCTCTCTCTTCCCTATCACACACACCTCACAGACATTAAAGTTGCTGTCGGGTGTGGTCACGTGATCTTGAGTCCGTTACACAGAGGTTGCCTTGGCAACGCATAAAGCTCAAAGGCCGCTCTCCTTTCCCTTTGTTCACGCTAACCACATCTTGCGATGTGTATTTCTTCCCTTTCTCCCTCGAACTCCGATTGATTAGAGCAATGAAAAGTAAGAGGCTTATGTCTGGGGAGAGACAATTACTATAGCGTGCAGTAGGGATGAGCGAGTACACCACTATCCATATCTGTTCAACCATCTACATTATCTATATCCGTTTTCGTACTTGGAAGGGTCGGGACTTAAACCAGGAGTGGGCGTGGTTTACTCAATTTTTAAGCCTGAAATTGATACAGGTTGAACAGAAGTTGCTATATTTATTGTAAGCCTCGATGTATTTTTATTTACAGTTTAATTTGTATTACACCAAGGTAAGAAGAGCGAGCCAACTGGGAAAAAAAACCTGACCTGGTGAAGAAACAATGAGAATGAGAAACGCGATTCGGGCTGCATGCAGCCCTGTCTCGTCACACAAGCACCGCTTCTGTTACGAATCAAGTTTTTTTCACGGAGTAACTCTGCTGATAATCTGTTTCGAGGGAGGAGTGTGCTGCAGAAAACCTACAAGATCTAGGAAAATACTGTTGCAGACAGGCTGTCTCTGTGTGTTGTGTGTGGCTGCAGTGGGGGGGTGGTCTGTGATAAGTATACCACAGGACGCACACACACATACACACACACACACAGCTCCCTGAGGAGGATTTTCCTTCAGCACGACCCCGGTATTGATTCGTATTACTTGTATGATACTCGTACTCATCAAAATTGCAATTTCTGTACCCAATACTTGTTTCAACCGAGTATCCAGCTCAACCCTAGCGTGTAGTTGTATTTGAATTTGTGAAACGCGACTTGTAAGTGCTGTGATTTGTTTTTCTTTTGTTGTCAGTCGTTCACCGTGATCAGTCAATCATCACTAGTTAACGGACCAATACCCGACCGGGTAGACTTCGGTTTGCTGGCTTTGCTATTGCATCATGACATTGTAATTATCAACTGTAGTGATGATCTTTTGTGGACTGTACTGTAAGCTGCTGGATATTGAAGGTTCTATGTGTTCTGGAAAAACAAAAACACTTACTCACAGGACATTTACTGGCCTTTTTATGGTTAAAAGAAGAAAAAAGTCCAGGTGAACAATAGAAATCTTTGGTGTTAATGGGTTAAACACTGTCCTCTCAGAAACCACATTACTGGATCCTAGGTTTAAAAACCTTGTATTCAGTGACAACTGAGTTGTTGAGAAGACATATGAGAGAAGTGTAGCAGCAGCAAAATGCAGTAACCAGTCACCTCCACCATCAAAGGGCCAAGTGAAGAAGGAGCCACAAACTACTGTTGTTTGGAAGCTCTTTGATGAAAGCGCTACACGAAATGCTGTTTGGACAAATCCTACAGCTGATGTTGTAATGTAGATCCTATCTTGATGAGCCCCTCGTCCAATAAGCTGAAGACCCACCTAGCTCGTGGGAGGCCAAGGCCTCGGTCTTCTCACACCTGGTGAGGGTGATGGAGGGAAGACTGTATTGTGGACATTTATATTGTTTGGTTACTGAATTTGGTTCCATTTTTGGTAGTGTGTATTTCTTTGCAGTGTTTTGTTCATTTATTTTAATTCAATTAAAAGTTTGATTAAATGATTAAACAAACGTAAGAATGCTTTTGTAACAGAAAAAATGAGGCAATTATAAGGCTTCTCATAAAAACACTGAATGCATAAGGGGTTATCAACACACTAAACATTCATATTTGCTAAGTTCATCTAAAATACTGTATGGGGCTACAAATGATACTAAATGAAGAGCCGTTTGGGAGCCCAAAGAGCTCCCAAACGGAACTTCTTTGGGAGCTGAACCAAAAGACCCAGCTCTCTGAAAAGAGCTGAACCTCACATTACTAGTGGACACATCCCAAATGTTGCATCACATATCACCCTCAAAAAAACATTTTAAGTTTTACGGCGAATCCAAGGGCCTCCAAGTTGTACAGGTATGCGAGGGCACATTCATCGCTGCTGGCATCTTTAATTTCAATTATTATCAAAGTGTACCAGGGGCAGATTTCAGAGTTCTTCGAACAAAATGACTTCCTTGATCAAACCAGTTGGATTTTATCCCACTAAAACAGCTCTGCTTGTCCATCTTCTTTTCTTATTGGACCTCTCAGCAGCTTTTGAAATTGTAATTTTCCAAAGTTCACAACCTGCTGTCCCTCACACTTTATTACCAGATAACCTATATAAAAATAACCAAGATAGGTTATCTCGGGCAAATGCTGTACAAAACTGCATGGGAAAAAACCTGTTGACAAATCAATAGATCAACATGTAAAAATGACTCAATTACCTGTGTTTCTATTTTCAGACATTCTTCTGCTGGCCTAAGCCAGTAGCAAGACTCACACAGCCCAGGAGATGGCTGCAGAAGATCTATGAAATCAGGTCCTCAACAATTCCAGACCCTATTAACCCAGTTAGTCTGAGCATCAACCATTACTCCTTGTAAATTAGCTCACAGCCCATATGTGCCCAGCATGAGTGATTTGTATGTATAGCCATGTATAGAAACAGAAACAGAAACAGGACTCAGGAAATGAGGAGTTCGTTAACTTCCTCAGTGCTGACAACATCCTGAATTGGACAATTACAAATGAGGCAGAAGCTGTGTAAAGAGGCCAGTGTTTAGGTATAAATGTACTTCTGTTCCTGCACATTGTTGAAATTGTGCACCTTTCATTATGAATAATGTCTGACCAGTGGCATACTTTTCTACTGATTCTGTGAATTTTCACCTTCACTCATTCACAGTAACCAGGGCACAGGGCTGGCCAACAGAACAAGAACACCAAGACGGTAAACGTAAGACTGTATGTGCTTAAGTCTCTATGTTGTGATGGCACCTTTTCAGTCTGACCTGAATGGCTGAATTCTGACAATAGTTGATCAGTAAATGTACATACACAAGAGGTTACCTGGTTGAAACCAACTCTAGAGACATTTTACTTACTTAGAAGCCTCTTTCTATAAATTTACCAAGAGGCAGAGCAAGCTTCTTACCTAAATGGACTGCACTTTTGCAGGTACTTACCTAGATAGCAGGTGGGTTTGAAACTAAATAAGATATTGTTTTATATAAGAGTATATATAGATCTTTTTTCCTCTCTGAAGGATCATTTATAGTATATTAGTATAACTGAAACACCATAGCACAGAGAGTAGGAGAGAAGCAAATTCATGAAGGGGCTGACACAAGGCAAAATGCAAAAAAACAAAAACAAAAAAAAATCACAAGATCAGTGTTGTTTCTCCATTTTGTGTTTTTGTTTATCTAATGTAAATTTGATATTTTTCATTTTGGCTGGCTAAACAAATGAAATATTTTGTTGCGGCAGTTAAATACAGTATCTACTGTAGAAACCTTATTTCTTGGTCATGTTAAGTTTGACCAAAATTTAGACTAAATTAGATGAATGTGTCCAAATAATTAAGCAATTTAGCTCAAAAGCTTTGGGCAGAAAAAAACTATTCAGCATTATGTCAATCAACAGGCATCTATAATCTACTTAAAATATAATTAAAGTTCAAATATGTGATAAAGGGTAGAGGAAATGTGATTACTGAAATGCAGTTTTACTGTAACCAAGTTACTGCAGTGCATGTCAACATGTTCAGATTTCATACTGTAACCTCATTTGTTCCAATATCAATTTCCTGATCACATATAAACAGGCAATTTAGCACAGCACAGCAGCCCCTACTGCTCCTGTACTTTAAGTCACAGTCTTCATAATAGAATTTGCCACATTAATAAATCCCAAGAGTTAAGTAGATATTAAAGCTTTACTCTCACAAAAGGAGAGAAAATTGACCGTTTTGTCTGATCTTAAAAGGGATTTAACATGACATATTAAAGTGACCCTGCTAAGTTTTCATTCCTATTGCCACTACAAATGCTTTCATGAGTGATTTTACCTTCTCTAGAAAAGCCATTGGTCTGGGTGAAATTGTAATAGTAAGCCAAATCTAGACGACAACTATGAACAGGTGATAGGAAGTTCTGCCACAGAGTCAGGAAGAACTTTCTGAAAAATAATTGATTTCCATTGTAGAAAGAAGTCACGAGTGTGTTCAGCTGTTATATCTGCCAAAGGTGGCTACATTCATGAGTCAAAAATTAGAAATCATTTTGGTCTTTAATTGATTCCATGATTTCCTTTTTAACTCCAATTGTTTATTGCTCTATGCTTTCATTTCAGAGTAAAATTAGATATTAAATTGCATAATTTTAAATTAATGACTGGAAAAATTGGGTGTTCTAAAAATTTTAAACTGTTGTGTACATGAGGAAAAGTATTATAAATTAATGGTGAGGCAACCATACAATGTTTCCAACACACATAAAACCCTGAACTAACTTAACTCAACAAAAGAAGACACAGAATACAAAGTGCACCATACAGCATGACACAGGTTCAAAATCTGCTTTAGGGTAAGATGAGAAACATTTAACAGCTACAACTTCATTTAAAGGCACCAAATATTCATTCATCTTCAACCGGTTATGCGTTTCCCGGTCGTGGGGTTGCTTGAACCAATCCCAGCTCACACTGGGCGAGGGCGGGGTACACCCCGGGCAGGTCCCCAGTCCATCGCAGAGCCAACACACAGAGACAGACAGAGACAAACAACCACTCGCACACACACTCCTACCTACGGACAATTTAGAATCACCATTTAACCCATACATGCATGTCTTTGGACGGTGGGAGGAAACCGGAGTACCTGGAGGAAACCCACGCAGGCACAGGGAGAACACTCCACACAGAATGGCCCCAGGCCTGGGAACCAAACCTGTGACCTTCTTATTGTGGGACAACAGTGCATTATCACGACTAAATAATATAAATAAGTTAAAGTGCCAACAGGAGGTCATTCTCACCACATTTATCTTCCCTATGTACTGTTCAAATACACAGTAGACATAAAAACTAATTAGTTCTACCTCTGCTGTACTTCCATTTGTTCTCCACAATAAGAGGATCGGAGGAGGGTCTGTTATTCAGCATCCCAAAGGTGCTCCTTCAAGAAGTTGCCAGCCTGCACAGCTCTCTCTTGGAGGGCCTTGTCCCCCAGTACAATTCCAACACGAGCATACGCCGAAAGCATCAGACCTGAAGAGGAAGTAGTATAGATGTTGGTAGTTGTGGTGGGGTGATTATGTAAAAGAAGACCAATGTCGGTCCTAGCTTAGTTTTTTGTTTTTTTTAAAGTCTCAACTTTCTTTGTTCTTGCCTGTTCCTTTTCTCCTCTGAATCCTCTGAATGCAAACCTACATCCCTCTTTTTCTCCACTCTTATTTCATGCATTGTATCAATGCCTTATGACTGGACAGTCGGTTCTTCAAAGGTTTGCACCCAAGGACAGGTGATTAATCGGGTGTTTCTTCATTAGAGATTAAAGATTAGAAGAGGACTCCTGTGTTTAATTGGAAAGTCCTTGGGATGGCAGAACCTGATTAGCTTACTAACATCAATCTGAGAGTGAAACTTGTGAGTACATGGGTGTGTTTACGCATGTGTGATGTGTTTTCTGTATTTGGGGGACAAACAATCCTGATGAGCCAAGAGAGTTTCCTCCCCCCCAGCAGCTCCCGAGCAGCCGGGATCGAGTCAGGGCGGCTGGGCGACTGTCCGAAACAAGAGGTACGGTTGTTGGCAGCAGCCCCCGGTTCACGTTTCCAACAGGTTCTCCCCACTCAGCGCTGAAAAGCCGACTCTAGTGATTGGTGATTCTATTCTGAAGAACGTGAAGTTAGCGAAGCCGGCAGCCATAGTTAAGTGTATCCCGGGGGGCAGAGCAGGCGACATCCAGTCATACCTGAAACTGCTGGCCAAGGATAAGCGTAAATATGGTAAAATATTTATTCACGTCAGCAGTAACGACACCTGACTTCGCCAGTCGGAGGTCACAGAGATTAACGTGGAATCGGTGTTTAACTTTGCTAAAACGATGTTGGACACTGTAGTTTTCTCTGGCCCCCTCCCAAATGGGACCAGTGATGACATGTATAGCTGCATGTCTTCATTCAACTGCTGGCTGTCGAGGTGTTGTTCCGAAAACAATGTGGGCTACATAGACAACTGGAAGACTTTCTGGGGGAGACTTGGTCTGATTAGGAGAGATGGTGTCCATCCCACCGTGGGTGGTGCCGCTCTCATATCTAGGAATATGGCCGAGTTTAATAGAAAGCTAAAATTTGACAACCCCGAGTCAAGACCAGGAGGCAGAGCTGCAGTTTAACACGCTCCTCTGTGCCTCAGTCAAAGTGGTTCCCTGCCGAGAATAGAATAGAGTCTCTGTCTATGTCTATATGTATGTCTAGGTCTATAGAAACTGTGTCTGTCCCCGACCACCTAAATTTAAAAAAGTTACTAAACCCAAATTAAACAGAAGAGGAGCTAAAAACAAAAACTCAAAACTGCCACAAATTTGGTCTCAAATAATACTGCAATTAAATGTGGACTGTTGAATATTCGATCACTATTATCAAAATCTCTATTAGTCAATGATCTCATAACTGATCATCGTATTGATTTATTTTGTATAACTGAAACCTGAGTTTCACCGAGCCTGGAAAGAAAGCTTAAAAATGTATTTAAAAAAGCTCTCTGCAGTGCTAGAGCTCATATTATTCAGCACTAATAGAAAGAAACAAGAACAACCTCAGGTTTCTCTTCAGCACTGTAGCCAGGCTGACAGAGAGACATAGCTCAATTGAACCAGTGATCCCCTTAGCAGTTAGGCATCTGTTGTCCTGTTTGTTTTCTTTCTTGCTCCCCCCTTCAGTTCTCTCCATTTGGTTTTTCCCTGGCTGGGCGTGCCTTCAGTCTCCTGATCTCTGCACTCCTGCTCCGCCTCTGTCACCAGCACACCTGTTTGACATCAACTCCAATCACTGCAGAACAAAAGCCTGGTTCTCCTCACCATTCTTCGCCAGTTCGTTGTTGAAACCCCCGTGGCAACTACTAGGCTTTTTTCCCTGTTCTCAGTGTGAATTCGTATTTTTGGCTCCCCGGTTTTTTGACCCAGTTTCTGATTTTTGGATTAAGCTTTTGGATCACGGACTTTGTACTGTTGCCTTGCCCTAACCTGTCTGTTGTTTTTTTTTTCTAGTGCCCTGTCATTTTGCTCCCCCAGCCACGCTCAGCCTCACGCCTCAGCCCCTGCCTTTTTTCTCCGTTTTCCCTCGAACTGTCTCGCCCTCGTCATCCCCCTCCACGAACCCAATTCAGGCTCTGTTGTATTTTTTGTGCGGCTTGCAATAAACATATCTTGCCTTGATCTGCATAGTGATTCCAGTCGTCTGTTCAGTAAGCATTCTCGCTTAATATTAGCTCTCAGCAGTGATGATTTTGAAGGCTTTTTTACAGACAAAATCAACAATCAGAGAAAGTATTCATCAGCTCCTACCTACATTAGACAATAATATTCTACTGAATATAGCAACTCCTGAATCTGCAATGCCTGTTGTACATTTGGAATCATTTTCATCCATGAATCTCTCAGAGTAAGCTTCTATAGTCTCATCATCTAAACCATCAACCTGCCTATTAGACCCAGTAACAACTAGCCCGTTCAAAGACATTTTCCACTTAATTGAGCCCTTAATTCTGGATCTGATTAATTTGACTTTATCTTTGGGTTATGTACCCCAGACTCTTAAGACTACAGTCATCAAACCCCAACTTAAAAAGCCGAATCTTGATCCAGACGTTTTGGCCAATTATAGACCCATATCATACCTTCCATTCATTTCTAAAATCATTGAAAAAGCAGTAGCAAACCAATTACATGACCATTGGCATAGGCTTGCTCGAAGAGTTTCAGTCAGGATTTAGAGCTCATCACAGCACATAAACAGCGCTGGTTAAAGTCTCCAATGATATTCTAATGGCTTCAGACAATGGATCAGCCTCCATACTTCTCTTAGATTTTAGTGCTGCATTTGATACCATTGACCATAATATTTTATTACAGAGACTGGAACATGAAATTGGGATTAAAGGAACTGAACTAAGATGGTTCAAAACCTATTTATCAGATAGAAATCAGTTTGTTCATGTTAACAATAACTCCTCCTCACGCTCTATAGTCAGTCATGGAGTCCCACAGGGCTCGGTACTTGGACCAGTCCTCTTCACTTTATATCTGCTTCTTTTAGGCAACATTATCAGGAAATACAGCATCAATTTTCACTGTTACGCAGACAATACTCAGCTGTATTTATCAATGAAGCCAAATGAAGTTAGTCAGATAGTCAGACTGCAGACATGTCTTGAAGACATAAAAGTTTGGATGACCTGTAACCTTCTACTTTTAAATTCGGACAAAACTGAAGTTTTTGTACTTGGCCCTAAGCACCTTCGAGAAACCCTATCTAATCATCTAATCTGTTTAGATGGCATTACTTTGGCTTCCAGGCCCACTGCAAAAAATCTTGGAGTAACTTTGACCTGGACATGTCTTTTGTTCCTCACATAAAACAAGTCTGTAGGGCAGCTTTCTTCCACCTGAGAAACATTAGGAAAATCAGAAACATCCTCTCTCAAGAAGATGCAGAAAAACTAGTCCATGCATTCACAACTTCTAGGCTGGACTACTGTAACTCATTATTATCTGGATGTCCAAACAAATTTCTTAAAGGCCTTCAGATAATTCAGAATGCTGTTGCACGAATATAAACAAGAACTAGGAAAAGGGATCACATCTCTCCTGTTTTAGCTTCTCTTCATTGGCTGCCGGTAAAATCCAGAATATAATTTAAAATCCTTCTGTTAGCTAATAAAGCTTTTAATGGCCAAGCCCCATCATATCTCAGAGAGCTCATAGTTCCTTACTGTCCTTGTAGGCCACTCTGCTCTCTAGATGGAGGTTTACTTGTGGTTCCTCTTCTCTGGAACCAACTTCCAGTATCAGTCCGGGGGGCGGACTCTTTAGCACTTTTCAAGACCAGGGTTAAAACTTTTCTGTATGACAGAGCTTATAGCAAAAAAGTTAAAGTTCATTTACTCTTTAGCTATGCTGCTATAGGCCTAGACTGCTGGGGGAAGCACTGAGCACTTCTCTCTCTCTCTCACTCTCTCTCTGTCCCTCTCTCTCTCCTTCTCCCTCCCTCCCTCCAACCGGTCGAGGCAGATGGTGAGCCTGGTTCTTCCCAAGATTTCTGCCTCTTAAAGGAACTTTTTCCTTGCCACTGTCGCCAAGTGCTTGCTCATCAGGGGATCTGTTGGGTCTCTTTAAATAATTTTATAAAGACTTTGGTCTAGACCTGCTCTATATGTAAAATGCCTTGATGTAACTTTGTTATGATTTGGCGCTATATAAATAAATCCGATTTGATTTGATTTGAGTGTCTGAAGTGGTATCACACTAATGCAAAGTGAGAGCCAGTGTGTTTATAATAATGCACGCACATGTAGTCACTGCTGATAATAAATGTTTGTATCAATATTTGTTTGTCAAAAATCTGATTTTGGCACAGATTAAAGTATCCCTGCAATACAAAGAGACCCTGGTCTTTATAACATTGACACAGAGAACTAAATGTACCAAAGTGTTTTGAGTGCAAGAAAGTCAAAGAATGGAAACACATTCACTCTTTTTTCCCACTCTTTTGTATTCAAACAGCCTGGAGTCCACACAATGAACTGAATAATTTACACCTATCAGGCATAACATAATAACCCCCGGGCAAATTATTGTGTTGGGCCCCCTTTTGTTACCAAAACACCCCTCACCTGTCGAGGCATGGACTCAACTAGATCTCTGAAGGTGTGCTGTGGTATCTGGTACCAAAATGTTAGCAGCAGATCGTTTAAGTCCTTTAAGTTGTGAGCAGGGGCCTCCATGGATCGGAATTGTTTGTTGTTTGTTTGCCAAGTCAACACCTTAAATTATGCTCTTCAAACCACCCCTGAACCATTTTTTCTTTGTGGCATGGCACATTATTGTTTTATAGTAGCTTGTCTGTTGGTTCAGACAACATGGGACAGCCCTCATTCCTCACGTGCATCAGTGTTGTTTCCTTGGACCACTTTTGATAGATACTGACTGCTAGATACTGACCACTGCATACAAGGAACATCCAACAAGAGCTGCAGTTTTAGAGATGCTCTGACCCTGTCTTCTAGCCATCACTATTTTACTCTTGTCAAACTCGCTCAAATCATTATGCTTGCCCATTTTTTCTGCTTCTAACACATCAACTTTGAGGACAAAAAAGTTTCACATGCTGCTTAATATATCCGACCCACTAACAGGTGCCATGAAGAAGAGAGAATCACCTATCACTGGTCATAAAGTTATGCCTGAGCGGTGTATATGATAACGCATTTATAATCAATGGTAGGCATTAGCAAGATGGGCATTAATGTTTTCTTAAATGCAGTCTGAACTGGACAGTCCATCATTTATCTATCACTCAGCAGTGTTGCTTCTGTCTCAGGTTACACTGCCTCCGCCAACTTGCCCTCAGCCAATAATGCATCCTGGTGCCATTTTTTCCATTGGTAAGAAGCACAGGCACCCGCATATCCACATGATATCAATGAAAATTTAAGTCATCAGACCAGGGGCAAAATTAATTAAACTTTGTATATTTGCAAATGCATTTTTGCTCTTTTATGTGTACACAGATTCTACACACAAAGTATCCATCAGATTTGTAAATCCCCTTACATCTGTTCCCATGTGTTTTTTCCCTCCAGACCACCTTCTTCCATTACTCCATGATATAGATCTGATGCTTGCATGCTCCATTGTAGGAGCTTTTGGTGGTGAACAGGTATCAGCATGTGTATGCTCTGTGTGTTCTACCACCTTTCTACCTGAACTAGCATGGACATTTTCCGTAGTTTGAGCAACAGTGCCTCTTCTGTTGAGTCAGACCACACGGTCTTGACATCACTCCTAATGACCATCAATAAGCATCGGCCACTCATAAACGAACAGGGTTGTTGCCTGTTCACTGGTTCTTACTCCTTAGACCACTTACAGTAGGTCCTGACCACTGCAAACTGGGACTAGACATTTACCATTCCAGGAGGCCAATATCTTGGTGTCCAAATGTGGCCGTGGACGACTCATCCTCACTTCTGCCATTTTGGCTCTGGCAAAAACCAGGAGCTCATTGACTTTGTCAACACTGATGCCAAAGTGAGCGGCCACTAACTCCACAGAGTAACGCACAATCAGTACATTCTGGCCTTGCAGCTCCCCATGGGGGTCCTGACAACATACAATGTGACAAATTAAAGAAATTAACTTATACTGACTGCAAAAGCTCATATTTTATTGCTTTTAATATCTCAAAAAGCCTTTTGAATAAAAGAAGAGAAAGCATTTTTTAAGATAAACATTTTAATTCATCTGATCATGTAAAACCATAATAATAATGATAATAATAATAATAATAATGTAATAATAATGTGCCTGTTCCAGGGCAACATTGCCCTGCTCCTTGACCCCATAGTAGTGACTGAAGATATCTGCCAGGGTGGACGTTCCGGTGGTTCCCTCCACCACATCTGGCAACAGTTCCCGAACTTCAGAGGCTGTCCAGACATAGAAAGCCCCCTCTCGATTTTCTCGTCCCCCCAATGCTGGGAGAGAGTCTGCATCTTCGGCACTGTAGAAGCCTCCAGACTGTTTCAGGCAAAACATTGGAAAGGAGAGGGTGTAAAGACAATGACTGCTATTTGATGGGAAGCTGCTTTAAAATAAAGTGGCCACTCGATGTAGAATGACTCTATAAAGATTACCAAAATAACCCCCTTAGTTTCAAGCAGCTAAACCAAGTTAAAATTTAAATACATGGGGCCTTTTACAACTTAAATCAGAAAAGTAAAAACAACTGTAGGTGATGTAAACCACACATAATTACAAGGGCTCTTGCAGAAATTTTTTTGTTAAAGATACACAATGTTTGGGTGCTTAGAAGAGAGAGGTTAAAACAGTGGGCTTAATGATTGTAGCAGATGCCAAAATATATTAACTTTTAGTCCGCAAAATTGGCAAAGCTCCAAAGATACAACATTTTCTATCACAACCTGCCTACATGAGAAACACATGCATCATTTAGACTTCACACACTGAAAGATGCACTGAAAATAAAGGTTCTAATTATGTACCACCATGTTAATTGTTCATTCATGTGATGAAAGGGAATATTAGCATTTTTCATATTTTCATTACACAATCCCTATTTGGTCCCTTTTCCTGTTAAAAGTACGTGCAGGTTAATTTTGACTTTGTGTAAAGTTACATAAATCAATACTGGATGAACCTGCCTTTTACATAAAGCAGAACATTATGCTTAATTAGTGGGTAGCTATCAGAGCCATTTTATATCTAAGTGTCTTCTTGGATTTCAGCAGGTAAAACTGCAAAAGCAAAGAATGTTGTCTGAATTATTAATTCGTGTCATTCTTCATTTGTTTCACTGACTGCTCCACTGAATTAATTAACACTTTAACACTGAAGATTCCTGTTGTCCACCTGTACTTTTTGCTTATTTTAACCATAAAGGGGCCAGAAAATGTCCTGTGAGTAAATGCTTTTACCCATTTTTTCAGAACACTTCAATATCTGGCAGTTTACCGTATCTTCAAAGAGTTTATAAACTATTAACAACAAAGGAGAGGATTCGCCGACTTCTGGCAACAGCGCAAGTGGAATTACCACAATGACCCTATATTGGTAGTGAAGCGTAAGTTCTCAGCTTTCGGAAATTGCTGGAATTTCTCAGACACAGCAAACATTCGCAAACTTAAGGTAATTCGAAGTGCGGTTGTACAAATGTGCCGGCGGCGGCGAGCTTGTTTTAAAAAGGTTAACTAACTTTGAGGGTGTGACTACTGTTGTGCCTAGGATTACGTATATTATTATTGCCTCTTATGAAATCTCAATCTGGAAGGGATGTTCTCTACTGTGGATTGACTTAAAAAAATTACTGAAGGAAAGAGTGTAACAATGGCTGAGTTTTAAGGTTTTTATTGGCTCATAAGTGAGGAATCAAACATGTGCTCATTATATAAAGGGGGCAGGTTAAAGTATGAGCTAAATGAAACAGAGGAGCTCGGACATGAAAAGAAACATAATGCAACACAACCAAAAAGATTGAGCAGCTGATACCTAAATCGGAAGTTTGGGCGAATGAAAGGGAAGTTGTTCAACAAATGCGGGGCGAATCTATCTGAAGAAGGAGAGCTTCTTTTTCTTTTAAAATAAAATTTGGGATAAAGTTGTCTAATAGCCATGCTTTGCACCACTCAGAACAGCCGGCTTGGAGAGCAAATAAACACAACCTTACTTTGGGCTGGCGAATCAACTGGCCACGAAAAGGTCAGAGGAGATGTACAACGATAGCGGCCGCGTCGAGGTCCTTCGTCGTGGCCTCCCAAGTTAGACTGGTCCTCGACTAAAGGCTGTTTGCCTGTCTCGTCCCTCTTCACCGGCAATGTTGTCCCTCAGGCGGCTGGCTTGGTGATATCCGAATTATTCATTTCTATCCTGATGAGGGAACAGACGGGAGCAGCCCGCAGCACCAGTGGCTCTGGCTGCCAGGGCAACTTGAGACGCTGGGAACTGGGTGCAGTGCAGCCAAACTTGTTCCAGGCACCGGTGATCTTTGCTTCAAGTCTAAACTTAGCCCTTGTTGCTAAGCGGCTAAGTCGTGACTTCTGGGTTTTGAGCCACGTGAATAATTTTTTTTTCATTAGAGCTTCTGCTTAAGCTCTCCTCTCCAGGACTTTTTCGCTTAATTTCTGCCGAATTGTAATGTTGTCTTTGACTATTTATTGGGGGCCGACCCACGCGTGTGGTCTTATTGTCGGCGCAAATTTAGTCCAATCAGATTTCTCCCTCTAGCTTTGGGGCGTACGAAGGAGGTTTTATCTTTCTCTTTTAACGTTACGCCTTTCATCCACCCAAGTTTACCCGCATGTGAAATAAAGAGAAATGTATCTTTGATGAGTATATATCCTCTTCTCTTCCTATCTACTGTGAACACACAATTAGGTGGTTATTCTTTGCTATCACCATTGCAGAACATACAAGCAGATGAGACAAGAAAAGGACATTTCATGCATATCTCGACTGGTGGTGGGAAGTCAGAATTACATGGTTACGGACTGTGTAGGAAGTTTCTTTCTGATTCGTTTCCTTTTTTTTTTTTTTTTTACATTTGTACGAAACCAAAAAGAAAAGGAAAATAAACAAAAGAAAAGCAAGAAATGAAGAAAACCCCGAACTCATAGGTTGCGGCGCTCGGTCAGTGCGCCATCGGTTTCGGGGTTTCGCCATCAGGTGGCGCTGTGGTTCTATAAGTGGAATAGTCCGTTCTTTCTATCTCAGCCAAATTAGCTCGTAGAAAGGTGGTTCAAACAGCTGTGAAGTCCTCTTCCTGCAAGGACATCAGTTCGCCATGTTTACAGTCTTTTGTTTGATGAGAATAGTCCTTTTTTCTTTTATATCAATCTTGTTGTTCTTACTGGCTTGGACACATTCCATAGCAGCAGTTTATGACCACCATCTCCTAGTGCTATCAGTTCATACTGAGGATGAATGTCACAGAGTTGTACCTCTCCAAGGGGAGGTTTGGCAGGTCTTGCTGATTTGTGGTGTGGGCTGTAATTTAGTGCCTGGGAAATCAGGGTCTCCTGATGCCAAAGTCAGATAGGAGTCTAGGATGGCACCTAGCGGAGACCTGGGAAATCTCTGGTTAGAGCAATAGTCTCTTTGAAAGTTTGAGGGGTGTGGGAGATTGAACTCTACCCCCCCCCCCCGGACCTCACAACACTACTATACACAACAGTATTTATGATTCCCCTGAGTGAGATAACATGATAACCATTTCAAATATTTCAATATTTTTACATTCATGATGAGAACTAGATAACTTCCTCCCTGAGAGGCGATACCAGCTGTAGCACAAGAAAATGTGGAGTCTAATGTAAATGTAATTTGCAGCAATTAGTTTATAATTACATAATAATTCTTAAGGAATATAATGATTAGAAAAAATTCAATTTCACCCCTGTACCCTGTTTGATGGTATCCATTCAAAAGGGGAAAAGGCTTCAACCATAGAGCAGAGCAAGGGTTTAAGAGGCTATTTGGTAGCAGGGTCCCAAACATTCCCTTTACGTATGAATGAACAGAACGATGCACACAAACACATAATATACACACTGTCTATTTCCTTGTGGTAATATTCATTCTTTTTCAAAACCTAAGCTGTTTTGGAGGGAAACATCTAAAACATGCAAAACATTAGCCATCCAGGACCAGGGTTGGGGACCCCTGCTTTAGTTTATTTCCAATACCTTGGTGCTATACTATATGGAGGCTCAAAGGGAACAGAATGAAATATATAAATAAATCTTTAAATAATTACTTAAATGTGTCATTAATTAATTAAAATACCTGTTCATTTAATGTAAATATATATATATATATAATTATTTTACTATTTATTTAATGGTCCTGTTGCAGTTCTTCATGAATTTATTTTATCTGTCAAACTCACCGATCAAAGTCTGGGCGCAGGGCTAACGCAAATCGAGTCTAATCGATTGCTTTGCGGCTACACAGGATGTACTTCAACTTTCTCGGGAGTTGGTGATAGACATTTTAGACCTTGCAGAGTATGTGGAACCGGGAGCTGCTGACCCAGTTGTTGTTGCCGTTATTTCCGCACTTTCCGACCCAAGATATTGACCGCCGCTTCACTGGCACCAGGGCTCAACAGACACAGCAACACACACAAGGACCGGGACGTTTGGCATTTAATATACCGACTGCAGTTCTGGAGCACCGAGTTCTTTCTGGTAAACCAGCTTGTCAAATTGCAGTAATGTTCGGAGATGACCCATTGACTTTGACAGATAAAATAAATTCATGAAGCACTGCAACACAGGACCATGTAATAATTAATTAAATAGTGAAATAATTATATATGTTTTTCTATTAAATGTACTGGTATTTTAATTAATTAATGACACATTCAAGTATTTATTTCCCATTTTACTTAATTAATGATACAATAAATAATTATTTAAAGATTTATTTATATATTTCATTCTGCCGCTTTGATCCTCCATATTCTGAGGATATGTAAAATCTGACTCTCTGAGAGTCAGATTTTACATATCTCAGTAAGAGAGACAAAAGCACATATGTGTTGGGATCTCTATCCATGTGCTCTGAAAAGAAGAATAGAGAGGCCTACATGTCCCTCCAAAAGCCTGAGCTAGAGTGGGATGACAGTTAGAAAACGGCAGCACCACCCCCATTTCACGCCTAGATGTAAATCTGAGTTTGAACAAAAACTCAATGTGGACATTGGCTGAAACCAGGCACACTCAGCGGGGGTCGTCACCCCGGGGACATCATTCAGGTAATAAAGGCGCCGCTGCGACCCTCCTCCGTGCTTTTTCCCAGGGCACTGGTTACAGTAGAAAGATAGTCCAAGCTTTCTCCACGACCTGGCCGCCGAAGGGAGCGCTATCTCAAACGTTTGACTTCCACCACCTTAAAGCCTAGGTAACAGTCTTCAACTCGCAGGACAAGCAACTTGCTGCCGCCGAGGAACTCATCACATCGCCCCTCCAGAAGAGCGAGGCACGGAACGCACTGTGGATCTCTTTCCTTTCCCCCTCAACTCCGAAGGATCGGAGAAACGAGAAGTAAGAGGCTTATGTCTGGGCAGAGACAATTAGCATAGAGGGCAGTTGTATTTGTATTTTAAAGTCGACTTGTAAGTGCTGTGATTTGTTTTTCTTTGTTGTTGGTCGTTCACCACAATCAGCTGATAAGTCAATCATCACTAGTTAAAGGACCAATACCTGACTTGGTAGACTCCGGTTTGCCGGCTCCGCTATTACTAAGTGATATTGTGATTATCAGCTGTGGTGACGATCTTGTGTGGACTCTTTCTCTCTCTCTTCCCAATCACACACACCTAGCAGACATTAAAGTCGGGTGTGGTCGCGTTAGCTCGAGTCCGTTACATGGATGTTGCCTTGGTAACACGTAAAACCTGGTTTATGGTCCTGAAGTAAATCAACGCCGTTGTGAACTCTTCAAACTTCTCCGTCACTCCATTTCGTCACGGTGCCGCCACAGCAGTAAGGGGCTGCGCTCCTTTCCTGAACGGTTATCGTTGTCTCTAGTTGATTCTTTGTTTAGCTTCTGGCTTTAGGGGTTACTCATATTTTCTGACTTCCTCAATGAGTCGCTCCTTGACTTGATCCGTGCTCCGTCCATGTACGAAAACAAGATGTTTAAAAATGGCGGGGATGGCACAATCTAGAAATACGGAACCAGAAATGCGTTGCTACCAAGCAAACCAATCACAACCCTCTCGGTCTGCGGTGGGTCTGCACTGCCTCAACGTGTAGTTACCTTTTTTGGGAGGTGCACATCAGGCTATGCCAGGGGCTACGGCGAGCCTCCCTACCCTACAACATAGGTACGACATTGACTTAACGCAGGACCATAAACCAGGCTTAAAGCTCAAGGCCCCCATTCCATTTTTTCACGCCAACCACATCTCGCGACAAGTCACTATTTTGGCTCAGACGAGAGCATAGCCTACGTCACTCTGCTGCCATCTTGGCTCCTAAAGGCACGTCACTCATGTGACCCCACCGCCGTTTTCCCTCTAACTCCTCCCTGCACACACACGCATTCACCCCACACACACACGGCCAACACCATTGTGACTGCTGTTGCTGCTGTTGTAATTGCTACTGCTATCACTAGTGTTAGTGCTGTAGCTACTGCTGCTGCTGCTGTTGCTACTGCTATCGCTACTGCCACTGCTAATGCCATTACATGTGTATTGCCTGTCGTAGTTAGTAACTAGTGTTTAGCTTTTAATAATTGAATTATAATAGCCTTTATCCCAAGTAATCGTATTTGTAATAATTATTGCTGTGAATAAATTCCATCATAATTTAATCGGGTTGTTTGTGATTGTTGTGGTTATACAATTGTGACAGTTGCTGGATTCATAACAGTCAGTGCTCGAGTTCACCCTTTAGCAACCTTCTGAGACTGTATTCCAAATAATAATAATTAATAATTATTCCCCTAAATTAGATGGATGCCAGAAGGATTAACATATTTGGGCATCAAATTAACGCCAGGTCTGAAAAAAATAATGGAAGCCAACAAATTACCAGTCATTCAGAAAACCCAAACTCTGTTACAAAACTGGGATAAATTGTATATTTCCTTGATTGGTAGACTCAATTTGGTAAAAATTATTGTAACTCCCAAAATCAATTATATCACTTGCATGATACCACTACATCTTCCTCCCGCACTACTTAAAACATATAACGGGATGAGAGAGAAGTTTATTTGGTCAGGAAAAAACCCTTATTTAATCGGACCATACTATATGCTGCAAAAGACAAGGGGTGATTAGCACTGTCACGAATAGACTGGTATCATTTGTCATTCTCTTTATCTCAGCTATCTAAAATTCACCTGCCCCCTACAAGGACCCCTCTGTGGGTCAGGACAGAAGAGCAACCAGTGTATCCTTTTTCTGTGGAGGTCTTCCTCTCAGAAACAGACAGGCCGGTTCCCTTCCAAGACCCGGTACTGGCTTTTTCCAGAGAGTCAAATCAAATCAAATCAGATTTATTTGTATAGCGCCAAATCATAACAAAGTTACACTTTACATATACAGCAGGTCTAGACCAAACTCTTTACAAAATTATTTAAAGAGACCCAACAGATCCCCCTGATGAGCAAGCACTTGGCGACAGTGGCAAGGAAAAACTTCCTTTAAGAGGCAGAAACCTCGGGCAGAACCAGGCTCAGGGGAGGCGGCCATCTGCCTCGACCGGTTGGGTTGAGAGAGGGAGAGAGAGAGAGAGAGGCACGGGGGGGGGGGCAAAGTTGGATAGAGTAGGGAGAGAAAGAGAGCAGGAGGAAGGGATATTCAAACAGGTGTAGGCAGGAACATGATGCTGCATGAGGTTCGTAGGAATGATGCTGTATGGAATTCTTGAAGATGTGGGAGCAGCAGGCATTGCAGGAACATGGGATGGTGATGATTCATCACCTGTAGGATGAGGACAGGGAGAGAGAGGTGAGGAGCTGGGAAAGAGAGAGGAGAGGAACTGGGGGAGGCAGAGACTTCGGGAAAACATGGTTAGTAAATGCAATGCAGATGCTTGGAACTGAGAGAAACTGGGATTTCGGAGAAGCAGGTTGTTGGTATGATGGCGCATGGATCCAAGAGTCTTGGAGAATAGCACATCAAATAACTAAAGCCAATCCATATTTATCAAGCAGATCCTCCATATGGTATAACAAGAAATTATTAATAGATAAGAAGAGTTTCTTTTGGGATAAATGGATTAGGTCTGGTATTCACATTCTTGAGGAAGTGATGGGAGATGCTGGATTTAGATCCTTGGAAGAAATTGAAAATAAATATAATTTAGGCAACTCAGAATTTTGGAGATTTCTACAAATCCGACATTGCATTCTCTAAAATAAAGAACATATTGAGCTTTGTACAACTGGAATTCAGGAAATTTCATATAAGATAGGAGATAAAAAACAGACGAGCATCAAAATTCTATGAATTTATTAGAACTGTCACAACTGCCAAAACTGGATGGTCTAAAAGTATGTTGGGATAGGGACCTATATTAGGAGATTCCAGAAAATGATTGGAAGAAATCCTGGGCATCATGGTACTGTTATTCTCATTAAACACAGTCATAACTCATTTGTTAAAAGATATTAAGGACTCCTTCCAAATTAGAAAGACTGAAACTCAGAAACAATGATATATGCTGGAGATGTAATAGAAAAGTAGGAACTCTGGTGCATATGTTATACGAATGTGACAAAACTAATGACATGGAATTAAATAATTTTGTTCTTGAATAAGATGTTTGGTATTCTGTTGATCAAAAACCCTACATTGTGTCTTTTGGGAGTACTACCGGATAATGTTCAAATGTCAAAACGCCTAAAATCATGGTGTCGTTTCGCTATGATAACAGGGTGTAGTATAACTTTACGCCACTGGAAATCTCCCACCGTGTCCACTTTTAAGGAATGGATTGAGGTACTAAGCTCAATGGCGAGCTGTGAGCGGGTCACCTACAGGGTGGCTGGGAGGGAAGATCTATTTAATGAAGTAGGGGGCCCATTCCTAGCTCAGTTGCTGGATATGAAAGGTTGACACTACCTACCTCAGCATAATTTTATTTATTTGGTTCAGGTACAGGATGTGTGTACTGTATGTATGTGTATGTATGTAGACTTCTTAGGGTGTTGTGTTTTTGTTTTGGTTTTTTTTGTTTTGTGGATTTATGTTTTGTGTCGGCTTTCTGGCTTGATTTGTATATTATTGCCGGACTGCAGACTCCTCCTTATTTTTGTTTGTTTGTAAAGAAAAAAAAAAAAAAAGACTGGGCAGATACTGAACAAGGACATATTGTATGGTATTCTTATTTATGTAACTGTAATAATGTAACAGTTATTTCTTTGTAATTGTCTGAGCAAAAACGTAATTAAAAAAAATGAAATTATTCCCCTAAATTATTATTAATTGCCAATAACCAAATTGCCATTACTAGCGGAAAACATATGTAGTGAAAACAGTCACCAGATTGCAGATGACTAACCTTATCACTCAAGTCCCTGGAGACAGCGTAGTATCTCCTCAGCCACTTCTGCAAAATGCTTCTCACCAGATGACTGGAAAAGCAAAAATAAATGTTAAACCCTGTTAAACCTGAAAATAACCCTAAAAATACAGCCACATGATTTATATACAGCATATACAGTGCTCAGCGTAAATGAGTAGCCCCCCATTCGAAAAGTAACATTTTAAACAATATCTCAATGAACACAAAAACAATTTCCAAAATGTTGACAGGAATAAGTTTTTATATAACATCTGTTTAACTTATAACATGAAAATAAAGTTAATAATATATCTTAGAGAACATAATTTTAAGTTTTACTCAAATTAGGGTGATACACTTCCGGCTGTGTCATGTAGGGAGAGGACGCACGTGAAAAGGCTCCCGGTCAACCTTTTTTATAACCCTTTTGAATTTTGACTCAATCATCATTTTTGACGAAACTAAGGCTTTTCGGTGCAAAATGAGCAACTCTAAGAGCACTAAATCAGCGAACAGTGCACATACTCTGGCTACGCGTGCAGCTACGAGCACTGCGGGGAAGCTAGCATCTTTTGCAGCTAGCAACCCTCCAGCCCCGATAACGGAAAAAATTTCTGCAGCACCCGTAGAACAACCGGCTGCTGCCACGGTCATTGCTATGGATCACCTGTCTGCAGAATTTGCAAAGCAGAGGACCTCGCTCAGGGATGATGTCTCTTTCCTTATCCAAGAAGCCACTAAACCACTACAAGCTTCACTGGACTCTCTGCAGACCACAGTGAATTTTTTTCAAAGCCATCTTACCCCTGTGGAGTCTGTAGCCGGTGATAACTTTTGAACAATTGACGGCAGCAGAGTCCACTATCAGAGCGCTCCAAAACCAGATTCAGTCACTTTTGGACTGGATTGACGACCTCAAGAATCGGTCACAGAGAGCTAACCTCCGAATACTGAACATTCCTGAAGGCAGCGAGGATGGTAAAGATCCACTCAAGTTTATGTCAGAGGTATTAATGCAAGCGATGGGCCCCGATGTTTTTCCTTCACCACCTGAACTGGAGAGGACCCACCGGACCCCGACCTACAGATCCAGTCAGATATCATCACCTCACACGTTCCTGGTCTGCTTCTCTAGATTCCAACAGAAAGAAGCTGCACTGCGCTGGGCCAGGAATCACGAGCTTAAATACCAAAGTACCACTATTAGGGTCTATCAGGATGTTAGCACAACACTCGCTTAAAAGAGGGCTGCATTTAACGGTGTGAAGCAAGCACTTTACCAGAAAAACGTCAGATTCCACCTGCTATACCCGGCCCGGCTGCGTGTCACATGCGGGGATTACACGTTCACCTTCGACTCACCTGATGAAGCTCAGAAGTTTTTTGACCAGAGGTTCAGTAAGGAGTAGGAACATGTGTTTAACGCTGGACTACACAGCGTGGAGACGGATCACCTGAATTGGGAGACTTGTCATGTCAACCAACAGCCACTGGACTCAAAGTATGGACATTAGCTGCCGCTGTTATCGGACTCCTTTATATTATGCTGTGAGCGCATATCTGTAACCCTTCTAATACAAAGTAAATTTTTGCTTTGTCTAAATGCCAATGCTGTGTCAGTTTTTTTTTTTTTGTTTTGTTTTTTGTGTGTGTGTTTTACAGATCTTATACTGCTCAACTCTTTGGTTTTCACCTTAGTGTTAAAAAGTTCTAATGTACTGTCACTGGGAGCCTTCCTGGGCAGAAATCTAGTTAAATGGTATTACTGGAAGTTTTTGGAAATAGTGTTTAGCCTGCAGCTTGCCTCCGGGCGAAGAACAAGTATAGGCATAGGGTTATTTTGGTTTCTGTTCTGGATATGGGATAATGTTAGGGAAAAGGACACCCTCAGATTTTTGCAACTTGTGTTTCTCTTTAACTTTATGGGTGATGCTAGTGAGGCTGTGCGCTTTATCACAATTGCTACTCTACTTCCTAGCTCTTTGTTTTTCTTTATGTCTCATATTTAGTTTAATATGGAAAATAATAATGTTAACACATAAGGCTGCTATACGATTCATCAGTTAGAATGTAAACGGTTTAAACGGGCCTGTGAAAAGAGCTAGAATTTTCAATCATCTTAAGCACTTAAAATGTGACATTGCATTTCTCCAGGAAACCCACCTGTTAGTTAAAGATCAAGTCAGACTAAAGAAAGGATGGGTGGGTAATGTATTCCATGCTTAACTCTAAAACATGTGGAACTGCCATATTGATACAAAAAAATATCCAGTTTAATGCGGTTACTGTCACTCCAGATCCACGAGGACGATTTGTTATAGTTTCTGGGCTCCTCTGCCACAGGCCTGTGGTTTTGGTTAATATATATGCCCCAAACTGACAAATGACAAATGACAGATGACAAATTCATAGGAAAAATTATTTCAACAATTCCAGATTTGAACTCCCAATAATTAATCTTTGGAGTAGATTTAAACTGTGTGATTAACCCAGCACTGTACCGGTCCAACCTTAAATCTGCATACCTTTCAAAAAAGGCCAAGTTACTATCAGCTTTTATGGACGAGATAGGCAGTATTGACCCTTGGCATTTTTTGTTTCCACAAAGGAAGTCGTTTTCTTTATTCTCCTCTGTACATCAGTCATATAGTAGAATAGATTTTTTAGAATACTTTTTTATCGACAGGACCCTTCTTCCCTTTTTCACAAAGGCTGAATACTCGACTATAATTGATTCAGACCATGCCCCCGTATTATTAGAGCTTGCTTTCCCTCTCCACAAACTGGAACGTCCCTCTTGGAAATTAGACAGAAACTTACTGGCTGACAATGCCTTTTGTGAACTGATATCCCAAAAAATTGATGACTTTATAGAAACTAACAAAAAAGATAACATTTCCCCTTCCCTTCTTTAGGAAACACTAAAAGCAGTAATCAGGGGCGAGATAATATCATACTCTGCCAAAATAAATAAGATGAAAAAAGCTAAACAAGAGGAGCACATTAAATCAGTTAATACAGCAGATGCACAGTACTGTGTCTCTCCTTCCCCTGAGCTCTATATAAGAAAGCTGGATCTTCAAACTCAATATAATTTGTTATCAACTGATAAAGTGGAACGTCTCCTGTTAAAATCACGTGGGTACGTGTATGAACATGGCGATAAAGCTGGCCGTCTGCTAGCATACCAACTTAAGTGCCGCTTAGCCTCTCAACAAATCCCCAAAATAAGGAAAGAGAATGGTGTACTAACTTCTGATCCAGAAGAAATTAATGATACATTCACCTCATATTATTCAAGTCTATATTTGTCTGAGGTGACAAACGACAACAGCACAGATATGAAAGACTTCTTTAGTAATTTCCAAGCTCCCTCTATAAATAGAGCACATAGGACCAAGACTGAGCTTCCATTACAACATATTGAAATCCTTAATGCAATAGGGGCAATGCAAAATGGCAAGACGGCAGGCCCTGATGGGTTCCCCATAGAGTTCTATAAAAGGTTCTCCAATAAATTATCTACACTTCTACTTGATATGTTTAATAACTCTTTATCTCATGGCTCACTACCACATACACTGACTCAAGCATCAATCATCACTTAGGGTTAGCATCAATCACCACTCTGAGACTGTACCTTTGCAAGCTTTAATGAACTATCACACAAATTTGGCCTCCCTCAGTCTAGCCTATTTCGGTACTTCCAAGTCCGCCATTTTCTTCAGTCTCAAAGCCCAAACTTCCCACACATGGCTTCTCTTTCTGGTTTAGATGATTGTGGTTAAGACGCTAACAATGTAGGACGTGTTTTTCGGTCGCTCCTTGGGAAAGTGAATATAACATAGTTTAAATGTCATTTTAAGTTTAGTCAACTGTCTCCAACTTCAAGGTCCTAATGAAGAGATGCTACGTAGCATTAAGGTAATGATGGACGACCAGCGTACTGAAATTGTGGCAAAATTTAAGTCTATCATATTAGAGCTGGTTAAGAAGGAGGTGGCGACTGCTCTCAAACCGCTGCAAGAAAAAATGGGGGAACTAGAGGGGAACTATTACTGACTTGGAGCGCTCGGCCAATGAGCATTCGGACCAACTAACTAGCATGCAGGAGAATATAGCTAAGCTATCTGCTACAGTGGAGTCTCTGGGCAAAAAATTTGAAGAATTGGAGGCACGCGCTAGATGGCATAATATTCGACTGGTGGGTCTGCCTGAGGGATCCAAGGGTCCCCAACCTACAGAGCTTATTGCCATATTTTTAATGGACTTGCTGGAACTCGACGAGATGCCCGGGCTCGACAGGGCCCACCGCACTTTGCATGCTAAACCAAAGGAGGGAGAACCACCGTGCCCGATGGTCATCAGGGTGACACAATTTCAAGTAAGGAATGCTATTCTATGCCGCGCTGGACAGCACTCCCCTCTGCTACACAATGGGAAAAGGGTGTACATTTTCCCGGACTTTACGTGGACTGTGGCCAAGCGGAGGGCGGCTTTTGTCCAGGTGAAGAGGGAGCTTCATGCCTGTGCCAACGTTAAATTCGGCCTCCGGTACCCAGCTATTCTACACATCACCATGTCCAGCGGCCAGACCTACAGATTTGAAGACCCGGACCAGGCCCTGGAGTTCGTTAATAAAAGACTCAAGAAGGATCCGGCCTCGGAGAGTGACTGACTCTGGAATCCACTTAATGCCCATTTGTTCGGTTTGTATTTCTGCGGCAATAGGCTGCACATCTAGCATGTAACACCTATGTTATGCTGCTGTTGTCTTGTCCGTAGACTAAATACAGTATTGACTGTGTACTGACTACGTGTTATTGCTCTATTTAGAGCATATTGGTGCTATTTATTTTTATTTTTATTTTGCTTTCTGTCAGTCTCTGCTTATAAGAATGTCTCTGTCTCTTGAGAATACAGTGTTTCTGAACCTGGTTTCTTTTTTCCTCTTAATCCATGGCACCTTTTTCTGTTTATTACTTTATTTATTTTTTATTTGGGACAGCCAATATTCACACTTCCTGAGGTCGTTTAGTAGTGCGGTTAAGCTGCTAGTGACAACAGGTTTCATTTCATTGTGGGGTGAGGTAGCACTCATCACTGTTTGGATGCTTCTGCTAGGCGAGGAGGAAGGTGGGGTGTTCTGTTCACATCTAGGGGGGTTGTTAGTTCGTGTAGTTTTTTGGGGTATGGGTTGGCAACTATGCTATTTTTCCAGATGTATGGTGTGGATGTGTATTGCCTTTTTACTTTTTTTTTTTTCCTCTCTTTCTCGCTGTTTTTGTTTATTACATGCTGAACTCTTTGTCCTTTAATGACCCAGGTTAAGAAAACACTATCCACTGTGGGTGGGGATGTTAAATTTGTCAGTTTAAACTCTAAGGGCTTAAATAATCCAATCAAGCACAGTAAAGCGTTGCACTACTTACGCCACCTTGATGCACATGTCATATACTTGCAGGAAACTCATTTAAAAGAGATAGATAATATTACATTGAAGAAGAGCTGGGTCGGGAAAATATACCATTCCTCATTTTCCAGTAAATCAAGAGGGGTTGCTATTCTTTTACATAGAGATATTCCTTTTGTTCATGTTAACACAATCTCTGATTCTGCTGGCAGGTTTATAGCTGTCATGGGACATATTTTTGATGTAAAGGTTGCTCTTGCTAACATTTATGCTCCCAACTGGGATGATGAGTCCTTTTTCAGACAGGTCTTCTCAATGTTACCAGACTTGTCCATGTATGACTTAATCTTAGGAGGGGACTTCAACTGCTGGATGAACCCTTACTTAGATCGCTCCTCCCCAACCTCAGCTGTTCAGTCCAAATCAACCAAAGTGATTTCCAACCTTTATGAATGAGTTTAATGTTACTGACCCTTGGTGTTTTTTAATCCGGATAAAAGGGAATACTCATTTTTCTCTCATATTCATTGTACCTACACACAAATTGACTTCTTTTTAGTGGATAACAAGTTGTTACCCTCCATTTCTGGCTGCAAATATGATTCGATTGTTGTGTCAGACCACGATTCTATTTCTATGAATGTTTACTTTCAGAAGTTTATTGACGCACGACCACCATGGTGTCTGGATACACATTTGCTGTTAGATACAGACTTTATTAAATTTGTTTCCGAGCGATTAGATTTCTTTTTTCAGGTTGACAAAACTCCAGAAGTGACAGCCTCTGTGCTGTGGGAAACAATGAAAGCTTTTATCGGGGGGAGATCATTTCTTATAAGGCTCATCAGTTGAAATCTAGAAGAGAGAAGTTAGCCAAGCTATCTCAAAGTATTGCACTCCTAGACTCATTATATGCAGTCTCAAAACTGCCAGACACTTATAAGGAGCGAATGACTTTACAAGCTGAATATGATCTTATTATGTCACAGCACATTACTGAACTTTTACTAAATTCAAGATCCAAATTCTACGAACAGGGCGATAAGACTAGTAAACTCTTGGCCCATCAACTACGTCAAATATCTGCATCTCAGTTAATACCTCAAATTGAGACTGGCTCGGGGGTTACATCTGACCCTTTGGAAATCAATAAAACCATTAAGGAATTCTATAAACTGTTATATTCATCTGATTGTTCTAATACCTCTGCAGATATGATCTCCTTCTTTGATAGGTTTAACACTCCCACGCTGGATCAGGTTGCAGCTGAGGAACTGGAACGTCCTATCATAGCAATTGAACTTGAGACTGCAATTAAGTCATTACAAAGTGGTAAAAGTCCGGGCCCAGATGGCTTTCCAGACGAGTTTTATAAAACATTCTGGAAACAGCTGGACCCGTACCTATTAAAGATGTTCACTGAGTCTTATGAGTCAGGCACACTTCCCCACACCCTAAACCAGGCTTGCATTTCTTTGCTTTTAAAGAAAGGTAAAGACCCACTTTCATGCGGTTCGTATCGACCCATTAGTCTGTTGAATGCTGACTTCAAATTACTGTCCAAGTTGCTAGCCAGACGCCTAGAAGTTGTCCTGCCTTCAGTCATATCTTTGGATCAAACTGGGTTTATTCGTAATAGACACTTCTTTTTTAATCTTAGAAGGGTTTAATGTGGTTTATAATCCTCCTCCAAATGCTCTCCCAGAAGCTCTGATAGCTCTGGACGCCGAGAAGGCATTTGACGGTGTAGAGTGGAATTATGTTTTTTTTATTTTGGGGAAGTTTGGTTTTGGGAAAAACTTTGTTTCATGGGTTAGGTTATTATATGCTTCTCCTCAGGCCATGGTCAGGACAAATGCTACAAATTCTGAGTACTTTTGTTTACATCGTTCTACAAGACAGGGTTGCCCCTTAAGTCCGCTCTTATTTGCCATTCTGATGGAGCCCCTGTCAATTGCTCTGCGGTCTCATTCTGATATATGTGGTATAACAAGAAATGATGTTGAACTGAAGGTGGCGCTGTACGCGGACAACCTCCTTTTGCTTTTGTCCAATCTGTCAAGCTCTATTCCTGCTGCCCTCTCAGTCCTAGACGAATTGGGTACATTCTCAGGTTATAAACTTAATCTTAACAAAAGTGAAATGTTTACTATCAATGGAGAGGTAGATAAAAACTCTTTTCAACTCCAAAATTTACCATTTAAGTTTGTGAACTCCAGTTTTGTTTATCTTGGAGTATATGTTGCTAAAACGCTGGTTAATCTTTATGGGAAAAATTTTCTTTCTCAGCTCACCAAAATTAAACAAGACTTTGGAGCGATGGTCCCTACTAAATCTTTTCTATAGCTGCCAGAATCAATGCAATTAAAATGAACATTTTCCCATGCTTCTTATACTTATTCCAATGCATTACGATCTTCCTTTCATTTTTTCATAAAGTAGACAGTCTTATTCTAGATTTTATTTGGAACAACAAAACTCCTAGGTTGCGTTGACAGCTTTTGTAGAGACCCAAAGTTATAGGCAGAATGGTGCTACCAAATTTCCTTTACTATTATTGGGCAACAAACATTAGAAATCTGAATTATTGGGTTAATTATGGAGCTATTAAAGTCCCTCCTTCATGGTTGGTCTTGGAAGCAAATTCAGTCCATCCGGTATCATTGAAAGCCTTACTGTACTCACCTTTGTCTTTTTCTATTTCTGGTTATACTAACAATGTGATGGTGGCCTCCAGTATTAAAATATGGACCCAATTTAGCGGTCATTTTGGCCTGCAAACACTTTCTATCGGGGCTCCACTTGCAGCAAATCCTATTTTTCCCCCATTGTTACCAGACAGCACCTTCTCTATATGGCTATGCTGGGCATAAAAACTCTTAGAGACCTGTATGTTGATTCTATTTTTGCTTCTTTTCAACAATTGGTAAACAAATTTTTGCTCCCTAAAGGACATTTTTCAGATACCTTCAAGTTCGAAATTTTGTCCATAGCTCATTCCCAAAATTCCCTGCCCTTCCTAAGCCCTCAGATTTTGAAATATTTCTGAACTCTCTCTTCATTAAAGGGGGCAATCTCTTCTATTTATTTAAATATTTGTAACCTCTGTCAGGGCTCTTCTGCTGTACTCAAAACAGTTTAGGAGACAGATTTGGGTGCGGTGATTCGAGATATCTGGGAGGAAATTTTACGGAGAGTACACAAGTCTTCAATCTGTGCTAGACACAGCTTTATGCAATGTCGAATCCTCCACCGAGCCCACTATACTAAAGCTCGGCTTGCAAAAAAATTTGACACCATATCTCCCCTATGCGAACGATGCCATCAAGCCACAGCAAATTACTCACTTATGTTTTGGAGCTGTTCTCTGGCTAGATTTTGGTCTGAGATTTTTAGCACTTTATCCAAGGTAACTGGAAGGGATGTGACTTCCAATGCCTTAACCACCCTGTTTGGTGTATGGCCTTTCCCACTAACCCTCTCCCCAGCTAAAAAAGACTTAATAGCATTCACAACTCTGTTGGCCAGGAGGCTGATACTGCTAAAATGGAAGTCCCCAGTCCCACTTACCTATACAAACTGGGTTAAATATGTGCTTTATTTTGTTAAATTAGAAAAAGTTGAGAAGTCTTGGAATACCTTCCTGTCCTATGTCAATAGTACAAGATGTCAGATCACTGTGAACCGAGTTCTGAGTTCTGCCTGGGACCGCTGAACTAGTATCTGTGTGTTTTCTTTTTATTTATTTATTTATTTATTTATTTTTTGCTTTCTCCTCTTTATTATCTGTCAATTTAGATGTATTTTTTTATATTTTATTCACCTATTCATTTGTTTATTTATTTATTTTATCCTATATATGTTTGGTATTACTATTATCACTATATTTGTTTATTCTTTCACTGGTTTCTTTACTCGTTTGTTTTTAATCTGCTTTTTGGCTATTTGTGTCCATTTGTTTGGGGCTGGGTGCCAGAGGGATGGGGGTGGGGGGCTGGTTTCCGTTTTGTTCTGCGTTGTGTTGAATTTATATCTGTGTGGGTATTGGAAGCTTACACTTTACAATGATTGCTATTGTATCAAACTCTGTTGTTGTTTATAATGAAAAATTCAATAAACAGATTGTTGGAAAAAAAAAAGAAATCCCTTTCAACTCAAAAAGACTCATTTCAAGAATCAATGACTGTATAATCGCTTTTAAAAACATGACTCTTGCAAAGATCAGAGCGGACTGGGTGAATGAGTTGGGGGAGAACTTGGAGAGGACATTTGGAATAGCGCTCTGCAACGAGTGAATGACAGTACTTCCTGTGCAAAATTAAACATAATACAATTTAAGGTTTTACATCGCACTCATTATTCCAAAGCAAGACTAGCTAAAATAGACCCTGGCACAGATGCAAGCTGCGACAGGTGTCGAAACACTCCCGCCAACTTAACTCATATGCTTTGGTCATGCCCTGCCCTGACTACATATTGGTCTCTGATATTTAAAACACTGTCAGAAGTACTTCATACTGACCTCCAACCTAATGCAACATTGGCCATATTTGGTGTCATTGATAAAAGACCTTTTACAACAAAGAAAGGATATAAAGACATACTTGCTTTTACAAAGCTGCTTGCACACAGAAGAATATTACTACATTGGAAATCTAAGAACCCACCTACTGTGTCTTTATGGTTGAGAGACTTGATGCAGTTCATAGAGCTAGAGAAAATAAAATACACACTCAGGAGGTCTAGAGCTAAATTCTTTTCTATCTGGGATCCGGTGCTGACTTACTTGCATAAACTCAAGACTATGCCTGCTTAGTACTAATTAGCAGCCCTTTTACACTTATATTCACGCAGATTGTAGCACGGAGTGCACAGCTTCAAAAATGATAAACCTATGTCGTGGCTTCTTTTCTTCCCTGGATGGATGTCCTACATGCTCCAGGTGGGTGGGAGGGGTGGGATGTGAATAATAGTGATAAAAAACATATGAGCATTGTCCTGTTATATGTCCATGTGCCTGTCTTGTACCACTGATGCTCAATAAAAAAATGCAATGAAAAAAAAAAAAAAAATGGGTGATGCAAAAATGAGTACACCCCACTGAAAGTCTTTGGAGCAAAGCTAAATTTTAGACTGCAAATGTCTTATTTAACAAGAATCAACCACAGGTGAGTCTAATTATTCATTACACAGGTGTCCAGCAGACAGTTGACTATAAAAGGGTGTTACTTAAGAAAACCCCTTCCCATTTCATGTCTCGAGTTTGCCGGGGCCCGTGCTGACAAAGAGGAAGACTACTGGGACTCTATATTCCTGAGTGATGAGACCAAGATAAATGTTTTTGGAACTGATGGCTTCAAAACTGTATTGCGTTGCAAAGGTGAGGAATAAAGAGAAAAATGCATGGTGCCTACAGTGAAACATGGTGGTGGCAGTGTCCTTATGTGGGGTTGCATGAGTGCTGCTGGTGCTGGGGAGCTGCATTTCATTGATGGCATCATGAATTCACAGATTTATTGCTCTATACTGAAAGAAGATGCTACCATCACTCCGTGCCCTTGGTTGTGGTGCACTTTTCCAAAATGACAATGATCCTAAACACACATCTAAGACCACTGTTGGATTTCTGAAGAAGAACAGGGTGAAAGTGATTCAGTGGCCAAGTATGTCTCCTGATCAATCAATAAACCAATCAAACACTTATGGGGAATTCTGAAGAGACAAGTTGAGCATCACTCTCCATCCAGCATCCAGTCTGTAAAAGAGGTAATTCTTGAAGAATAGAAAAAGATTGATATTGCAAAATGTCGCCAACTTGTTCATTCCATGCCTAGAACACTTGGTGCTGTCATTAAAAATCATGGAGGCAATACAAAGTACTAGATGTACAGTTTTTGTCATGGGGTGTACTCATTTTTGCATCACCCTAATTTGAGTAAAACTGAAAAATGTGTAATCTAAGTTTTATTATTAACCTTACTTTCATGTTATAAATTAAACAGATGTTATATAAATCTTATTCTTGTCAACATTTTGGAAATAGTTTTTGTGTTCATTGAGATATTGTTTAAAATGTTACTTTTCGAAGGGGGTGTACTCGTTTACGTTGAGCCCTGTAAGCGGCATCATTCAATGAGAATGAAAAGATAGCCTTAATACCCTCATTAAACACAAGAATATACAACATGGGCAGCATGGCGGCATAGTGCTTGGCACTTCACAGGAAGAAAATAGTGGATTCGATTCGTGGGTTGTCTAGGTTGATTGACTCTAAATTGCTTGTGGGTATGAGCGTGATTGCGAGTTGTTGTTCGTCCCTGTCTCTATGTGTTGGCCGTGTGATGGACTATTGGCTTGTCCAGGGTGTACCCCACCCTCACCCAATGTGACGTGGCATTGCCTCCAGCTACCCCCACAACCCAGTAACAGATAAGCAGTAGAAGATGAATGAACAAACAGCATGCATGTCTGTGTCTGTGAGCTTGTTTTCATGCCTGTTTCCTATTGTATCTCAGTCGTTGTCCAGTCTGAAAAAGGGGCCTGGCAAGCCTCCAATTTTAACAAAACAAAACAAAAAAAAAACATGGCATTCAGATGATTGTTTATTGCTGCATCTTCATTCATGTCCAATGAAATGCAAAATTATTCAAGTGACGGACTTCTTTTAAGATTGTCTGAATTTTTTGATGAAGTTTTGGTAGAGTGGAAATCAAAGATGCCAACAAATTACTGAACTCTATTTGTGTAACCAACACAAGAGTGTCATTAGGAGAAGTTGGATTTCAGAACAAAAATTAAAGACACCCACAAGACTTTCGTGTAATACAACAAAAAAAACCGCTTAAGAGAGAGGCAGAGGAATAATTAGTTTGGCAGCTATGTTGAAAATCACACATACATACACACCTAGGAGGCAGTTATGTAAACTACAGCCAGCTGAGCTTGATCATACAACATCTTTTCAAAGTGTGGTACGTGCCAGGAGGAATCTGTAGAGTAACGATGAAAATCCTGAGAGAGCGACAGAGTGACAGACATTCAGAGAGGAAAAAAAGAGACCCAATGTTTATCTTCTATTAGTTGTGTTAAGCAAGCCAGTACAATGTTGCTCCAGGAACAAACTTCTTTGATGTTATCCAGGTTATGTTTATGTCATATGTCATATGTTATGCCAAAAACGACAAAGTAATCAGTGAAACTGATGACAATTTATAATTTTTTATTGGAGAAAACCTAGCATGTCGCATGCCGTATAGACGATTCCTGACTTCTGACCGTCTGTTCAAGATATAAATTTGAGACAAAGACTGTACTGTGCTTTCAGCCATATCTGCTATAAAATTATCAGTAATAGAGAAAGTTTGAAGCTATAGAATATGTCTCTCATTTGTCTCACAACTTCTGTCTGAATCCACACATTGACGCCAGAATCATCCTGTGATAGGTTTACTTCGTTATACAAACACTTAGCTTCGATGGATCTGCTGGCACCTGCCTGAGACTCTGCCATCAGTGCTGCACCACCACCCGCACACCCCTCTCTTCCCCCACCCGAAATACATCCATTATGGGTCTCACAAGAATTTCCATCATGACAACTCCATAGCAATAAACTTCTTCTGGTCCACCTCTCACTGCCCTGCCTGAAACTCGAGCCAGGCTGTCGATCGCCGTGCTTTAGTAAGCTTATCTAGCTCAGCTAATGCTTCTGCCAAACTCAATACCACCACTGTCTGCTTAACAGCCGCTCATTCCCGAGCATGGGACATCTCATCCAGGATCTCCTCACTGATCATACACTTGATTTTCTCTCTATGACAGAGGCTTGTCAATAGACCAATGACATTTCTTAAGGAAATGAATCCACTACTCAGGGGTTTGTTTACATCTGCCATCCTGGTGGCAATGGCGAGGGAGGAGGTCTCACAGTAATTCACAGCGAGAAGTGGAAAGTCATTTCAGTATCTCTGCCTGCCCTTAGGTCATTTGAATGCAGGATGTTTAAGCTAACTGGATTTACTCCCACCATTGTTATTACAGTTTATTGCCACGCTAAACCACACAGTGACTTTTTAAATGATTTTGCCACCTTACACACCCATCAATCCACTCTCTCACAAAATGTAATATTGTTAAGGGAATTCGACATACACATAGACTATAGTAATCTCCCTCTTACAGGGGATTTTTTTTCATAACTTGGGAGTTTTGGATTCCATTAATACATATATTTTCAGCATTCACAAAAGGGCATACTCTGGACTTAATCTGCTGCTCTGGTCTCACCCCCTCCAACTGCTCAGCCAATTAACTTCATCTAATTGACCATTTCCTCCTCATGTTTAATGCCTCACTCTGCCTCTCTGCAATAAAGTCTCCACATCTCATTTCATTTAGGAAAATGAAGGATGTTAATATAGACACACTCTGCACCAATCTTCTGATCATGGACTATCTTTCCAACCCTGATGAACTGGTAGCAAATTGCAACAATGGCTTAAACAACATTCTCAATTCTCTTGCCCCAGTGAAAACACAGTCTGTTTCCTTCTCCTCAATTAGCCCATGGTATACCCCTGACCTCTGGACAATGAAAGCAGAAGGTCAACAACTTGAGTGACTATAAAAAAAACTGGTGTCACTGTTCATAAAGAAATGCCCAAAACCCATATTTTACACTACAATGACTCAATTGCTTTCACCAAATCAAACTACCACTCTGGCTTGTCATATCTAATGAAGGAAACACCAAAACACTGATCTAGCTCCTCAACAAAATCTTCCAGCCACTAATTTCCTACCTGAACACCTGTACTCAACTGACACCTGTGAATCTTTAATGCTGTTCTTCAATGAGAAAATACACAGTATTCACAAGGATTAAGTTCAAATTCACTGCTTCTCTCCCAATATGAAGCTCTCCCGCATTGCCAGCCATTTACCAGTTTTCAACTCCCTGATGCCTCGTAAATCCCTGACCTCAATCATAAATTCAAGCCCTCTGCATGTCAGCTTGATGCCCTCACCACAACCTCGGTCAAATCTTTCCTCTCCTCTGTGCTTCCCCTAATATCTGCATATCTTTAAAATATAGTCGCCACTCAACTACACTCACATTTACCTCAAAATAGCCTCTATGAGCATTTCTAGCCCAGTTTCTGCCCCCGTCACAGCACAGAAACTGTCATAATAAAAATCACCAATGATGTCGTCATTGCAGCTGACTTTGCTGAAACTAGAATATCTCGTCAAACTGCCTGCAACAAGAGGTGTAACTTTGAGTCTGGCCATGCACTAGTTTATTTCTTTTTGGGTGGGGGGATTCTTTTTCTTCCTTTTTTCCGTCTCAGTCAGTCAGTCAGAGGCAGTTCAAACTTAAAGGCTGGCTCAATATTTGCAGTCCAGTCAAGAAATTATGTATCTATTCACTGAGTTTTGAAACATTAGCCATTCCTTTTATCCTAAGTGGCTAATCAGTTAACCAACTATTGGTCTGAACTCTAGAGCAAGCATTTATAAACCTGTGCCACATGGTCACGGATGCCTCCCAGTGCCATCATTCGGAGTGTGTGCAAGGCCATCTGAAGAGCCTCGACTCCCTCAGTGGTGGACCGATTCACAGACCAGTAAGACATGAGGAACAACAGATTTACTACAGCATTATAAAGAGGAAAAAAAAAAGACATAAATAAAACAAGATCAACCAATGGTGGCTTGTTGAACATTCAGGTTTTGTTGTGTCTACCCGGTGTAGAGAACTTGAGGGTATCTCTGAAGCCTCCATACTCCTCCACATAAGAATGGGCCAACTGCTGGAAGCAACGATTAGCAACATCTATTGCTAGAGGAGGACTCTCTCCTGTGTCTGCAGTGACAGTTGTGCCTTTCTTTAGAGCTTCAAGTATCCTCTCCCCACTGGACTCCAAGGCAGGGCAATTATTCTGCCACTGAAGAATATAAATCATACTTGTAATATGTAGGAATGACAAGAGGGTACATAAAAAGGAGAATAATCTATATAATGAAAAAGACCCAACTGAAAACATGAGTACATCATCATTCCACAAGCACAATGTTGAATACAACATAAATTTTGACTTGTTAACTCTTTTCTTCCTCTGCTGCTGAAGGGCTTTATCTTCCGTAGTTATTTCACTTATACCTGCTAAATTGACTGTAATCACATCCAAGAATTTCTTATAATATTGTGTTGTGCCTAGGATTGTGTATATTATTATTGCCTCTTATTGAATTTCAATCTGGAAGGGATGTTCTCTACTGTGGATTGACTAAAAAAATTACTGAAGGAAAGAGTGTAACAACGGCTGAGTTTTAAGGTTTTTATTAGCTCATAAGTGAGGAATCAAACGTGTTCATTATATAAAGGGGGCAGGTTAAAATATGAGCTGAATGAAACAGGGGAACTCGGACATGAAAAGAAACATAATGCAACACAACCAAGAAGATTAAACAGCTGATACCCAAGTCGGGAGTTTGGGCGAATGAAAGGGAAGTTGTTTAATAAATGCGGGGCGAATCTGTCTGAGGAAGGAGAGCTTCTTTTCTTTTAAACTAAAATTTGGGATAAAGTTGTCTAATAGCCATGCCTCGCACCACTCAGAACAGCCAGCTGAGAAAGCAGATAAACGCAACCTTACTTTGGGCTGGCGAATCAACTGGCCACGAAAAGGTCAGAGGAGATGTTCGACGAGAGCGGCCGCGTCGAGGTCCTTCGTCGTGGCCTCCCTAGTTAGACTGTTCCTCGGCTGAAGTGGCTGTTGGTTTGTCTCGGCCCTCTTCACCGGCAGTGTTGTCCGTCAGGCGGCTGGCTTGGTGATATCCGAATTATCCAGCACCGGTGGCTCTGGTTGCCAAGGCAATTTGAGACGCTGGGAACTGGGTGCAGTGCAGCCAAACTTGTTCCGGTCACCGGTGATCTTTGCTCCAAGTCTAAACTTAGCCCTTGTTGCTAAGCGGCTAATTCGTGACTTATGGGTTTTGAGCCACGTGAATTTTTTTTTTTTCATTAGAACTTCTGCTTAAGCTCTCCTCTCCAGAACCTTTTCGTCGAATTTCTGCCGAATTGTAATGTTGTCTTTGACTATTTATTGGGGGCTGACCCACGGGCGTGGTCTGAATGTCGGCGCGAATTTAGTCCAATCAGATTTCTCCCTCAAGCTTTGGGGCGTACGAAGGAGGTTTTATCTTTCTCTTTTGAAGTTACGCCTTTCATCCACCCAAGTTTACCCGCATATGAAATAAAGAGAAATGTATCTTTGATGAGTAGATTTCCTCTTCTCTTCCTATCTACTGTGAAGACACAATAAGGTGGTTATTCTTTGCTATCACCATTGCAAAACATACAAGCAGATGAGACAAGAAAAGGACATTTCATGCATATCTCGACTGCAGGTGGGAAGTCAGAATTACATGGTTACGGACTGTGTGGTAAGTTTCTTTCCGTTTCGTTTCCTTTTTTTCTTTACATTTGTACGAAACCAAGAAGAAAAGGAAAATAAACAAAAGAAAGGCAAGAAATGAAGAAAACCCCGAACACATAGGTTGCGGCGCTCGGTCAGTGCGCCATCGGTTTCGGGGTTTCGCCATCAGGTGGCGCTGTGGTTCTTATAAGTGGAATAGTCCGTTCTTTCTATCTCCGCCAAATTAGCAATTTGAGTACATCAGTATGCAATCATCAGAAAAGTAAGTGTCATTTCATATCAGATGCATGTCTAGGTATGGTTTACATGGAATAAATTCTCTTCTCTTGAAACACAATTAGATTTGAGTGAAGTTGACCAAAATGAAATTCATGTTCCAACCAGGTATAAAAAAATCTTTTTACCTGACAAAACGATTGGTTTGTCTTCATTCTTGGCTTTGTCAAAAGCATCCTGTCCCCACGGATACCTAGTAAAAGCAATTACATTAGTCTGTGTAATATTAGCTTTTAAAGTGTGTGTATATCTGTGGTTATTTCACTAACCAGTCAACAGGGTTGTGAGCATGTTGCAACAGGTAGGGAGACCTCTCCTTACCTAACCTGTTGTTGTAACTGTGAGCAGTGGAAGATGGGCCTTCATTCCCTGATGCCATACTCATGAAGAAAACCAAACTGGGTACACAAACACATTCACAACTTCTGTTTGATGTTAAAAAAGTAACCCTTTATTGAAAGGAAGTTTTTCCTGCCACTGTCGCCAGATGCTTGCTCATCAATGAATGAATGAATCAAGCTGCGCAGACATGCTTATAGTGAATGGCACAGGGAGCAACATACAATAAAATAATTGCACTGCATTAACAGTCGCCATGCATATATTCCCTGGTGGCTATACTATTGGCCTACATTGACTATAATACTGCTGCACTACTGACATGTATTGATATCATAGCAGGAAAAGCACAATGAATAACCTTATCAATTTTGCACATCCATAATGTTATGAATGTTTGCAAACTGGAATGTCACTGCCATTAAATGTGATGCAGACTTCGCAAATAAGTATTAGATTGTAAAACAGCCTGCAGCCCTGCTAAAGGGCTAAACTACAATACTTTCCTCTACCGTGAATTGCCTTTGCCTCATGCGTATCATGCCTGTCTCCATCTAAAACTGCAACTATGCGTTGAGTATGTTTCTGTCCTACAATTAGCACTGTAGCTGTTAGCCAACCGTCATATCGAATCATATTCCAACATTACTTCCTTGAAGCCACTTTACTTCAAGGTAAAGGTTTATGCCCGAGAAAACATGTCCGACGATGTTTCCAAAAAATAAAGAGCATTCCTAAATAATCAACTGAGTAGATAGACAAGTGGAACATTCAACCGCTTATCTGTTTCCGGGTCGCGACATGTGGAACACTTTAATCTTAACATGAAATAAAGGGTTAGCTTAATGATATCATGACGATAGGTTGGCCGCAGGAGTACGAAGCAAATCTGTTGGAAATCTAGTCTAAATTACAGAAAATATCTTTTAAGTTATGTATAAAAATACATGAATGCACAGACCTCGTTAAATGTTTTAGTTGACAGGAATATACCTCGGCGTAATATATCAAGACAGCTGGCAACCTTCACAGCACTGAGGGATAAACATTATACTCAACGTGTCCTGGCTCTTGTTGCTTAACTCTGCTAGATTACACATCTTGCAGTAGTTTTGTAAGTGACACACGGTTATCTATTTGTTAAGCAACTCTCTCCACAAACGTTTTACCTTGCCTGGCAGACCGGCTGGACACAGCGCAGCAGTGGTTTGTCGCTTAGTGGGGGTTGGAATTTGGCAGAAACACTTTTTTTGCCACACGACTTCTGTTGCTTACTGTCGGCTCCCCAAACAGCCCTCAGTTACACGGCACACAGGTTCTGTCTGTCTATTTTTGGGCGCCGAGAAGCGCCATGCTAGCCTAAGCATCCTAATCCAGCAAGTGTAGTGATTACAGTAGCTAGTCTAGCAAGCAGGCTAACAGGAGATACTTTGACCAGGAAACGATTCAGTAGCTGGGTGAACACCTTATTGTAATTTTTAAATATGATGCATGATGGTGCGCCAAGAAATCAGAGAAACTCAGTGACATTTGGTCCATCTAATACTGGTGTATGAGACGAGGAGTGCTGCAATGCAATGTTAACGAATAATTTTCGTCAACGAACCTTTTTCACGGACAAAAACTAAATAAAAAGTCAGATATGATGACGAAGACTATGACGAAATATAACTCACACTTTAGTCAACGAATAAAAATGAAACGAAAATGTTGGGGGGGACGAATGGAGAAGAGATCCAATCAGAACTACGCTTTTGTTGGACAAGTTGGGAAGAAATCCAATCAAAGTGAACCTCATTGTGAGGGTAGGCTGATTTATGCGGAAGCAGCAGAGCCATTTTAAAAAGTCGCGGGAAATGCAAACGCGTTTTGCCATGCACCCGGTCCGAGTGCAACGGAATGAACAACAGATATGTCAGAGCTAGGTCTAGGACGAAAACGAAGAATTGACATCTGAGGGGTGTACTACGAAGGAAGCTCAACAGAGCTTTCTTTGGGTGAGCTGGCTCGACAAAACCGAAGCTCCAACCACAGATAACGAGTATCACGACGGTGGTTATCAACTTGATTTGTCGACCCAGGCTTGACTCATCAGTCTCTGTGCGCGTTAACATAAAAAGGGCCGTTTAGGCATCATTTGATGCTATTTCTGCAGAAAATTGGACCAATTACATGCCGCATATTTCAGCCATAGGAGCAAATTATGATAATGGAGGGCTATGAAGAGTTCAGACCAATAATAACAGCTAAAAGCAACACTGTTGCTCCAAACAAGACAAGAGAGGAAGTCTGGAAAAAAAAATGCAGATTGTGTAAATGCGTAAATTAATATAGCCTATGTAATATCATATAATATAATATTATATATCACTATATAACTTTAATTCCCTCCCTGACATTGTTTCACAATGAAGGATACATGGAAATCACTCAGATTAGGGCCAAATCAAAGTGAAATTCATTTGATTTGTCCAATTTTCTAATTGGTGTTCTATTAGTTGTAGTGCCAGCAGTGCAAAACGGTCTTGGCAGCAAATCCAGACCAAGCACAAAAATATAATCCAAAATAGTAATTGCTGTGCATTCATCACTCTTTTAGTGTAATGTGGATGATACACTGCGTAACATATTAAGTGTTAAAATTAAAACAGGAAACAAGAAGAAAAATGAGAGGAGAAAGATTTGAGGGGGCCCCGCTCCAGCAGATTACACCGCCTCAGAGGAGCTGGCCCTTGCAAAAGATGAAGGGCGGCCGATCATGGAGGGGGTACAAGGGGGTATTCAATCAGACCTGCTGCTGGCAGCTCCCAGCAGCAATTCTTTGTCCAGGGTATGTATAAATGCTTTGGTGGTAAAATACTAAATGCATATTTGTTGTTTCTCAGATGAGAAAAGTTTTAATCTAATTTACAGTTGAAGGGAGACACTGTAGTGTTGCTCAAGCTGCCAACACACACCGTTGCTGGTCCCCACACAGAGGTAACTGTCAAAGTTGTCATGTACTCTTATCTTTGTTTGCTGTGTTGAATCCACTTTATTCATTTCTCTTAAACTATTCCACAGGTGGAGATCAGTGATGAGGAGACACTTTCAGTGTATTCAGAGGTACCTTTGGGGGTAGATATCTTAATAATCTAAATTTAATTTAAAATTTAAATTCATGTTTTTAAAGTAGAAATAATTAAGTTTCTTGCTCATTAATATCACAGGGAGAGGACATTGTGCAACCCTCCCCTCAGCCTCTGGCCTCCACCTCTAGGCCCACAAAAAAAACAAGAGGTAAGGGTTTCATAATTTCTAGCAGTCCTATGTTTTAGTTTCTTGAGGTGGAAATCAAGAAACTAAAACTGGAGTATGAGAAAAAGGTACTGCAGTAAATGGTACTTAATTTTTTTTTGTTAAGCATGATTGACATTGTATACTTATGAATTTTTCTTTTCCCAGAAAAAGCAGAACTAAAAAATAATAAAACACATCCTGTGATTGGTGTTTTGTTTTGTTTTTTATTGGGTGAAAAGGTGCTGCTGATGGCTGCGTTACTGTAAGTGCATGGATTCGTTTGGTGGCATTACTTATATGGTTCAACAAGATTGCATATGTAACGTATTCCCTCAGCTGAGAATCTGTATCACTCAGAGAATATCGTCAGAAAACGCCAACAGATCACTCCGGTCTGGAAATACTCTCTCCCTCCGAAGAGCACCTCTAATAATTTGGGTACCTAAATCCACTGGATTTTCCAAAAACGGTGAGGCCACGTTCAAGGAGGATAATCAGTGAAAGGGCGGCGCTTTTTATAGCCGACTTTAAGCTGAAAGTCAGAACAAAAACTGGTCCGGACCAGGTTATGTTCGCAGCATAAGTTACCACGGTGATATAGCCAGCTTTAAAGAGAGCGACCTTCGTGACACGGAAAAGTCTGGCTTTAGGCTCAACATACCTCGCTAACGCACTAATCTCACTTCGTAGTACAGCCCTCAGGTCCCGACCAGGTTAGGTTCACAGAGTCTGTTACTACAGTAACTGACCGAAAGCTTAAATTACCAATCTCTGGGAAACAGGCTAGAGTTTACCCGCTTTCTCCTGTTTGAGTTACCTCCCTTTGTGAAACGGAAAACTCAGAGTTTCCCTCATTTCAGGGTTAACAGACTCCGAGTTTCCACTAAACCTGCTTTGTGAAACGGACCCCTGCTCTATATGTAAGCTGCCTTGATGTAACTATTGTAGCCAATATGATGTTTTTTATTGCAACGCATTTATATTATTGAGGTGCTATGTTATCGTGGTGTTACCATGACAACTCACAACCTGGGCATAGGAGGGGTCCAGCCAATAGCAGGCCACATGAAGTTTACTTGAGGGTGTCACTGGGGCACAGGTGGCAGGGGTTGGTAATCAGGCAGAAGCCACACAGTTTTTCAGCTGTGTGGGCGGTTGTTTGTTTTCAATTGTTTTGAGTTTATTTCGGTTTATTTTCCTGCCGCAAGTTAGTTGTTAAATTTACAGTTAACACCCGGTCTTTGTTTATGCTCCATATCACCCTGATGCATCTTCAAAATAAACGTTTTTAAACGCACTGAAGACCTGTACTGTCAAATGCTTCACGCGTTGGAAAGGGCCCCACTCCATCCCTCACTGGCAAGGTTTTTTTTTGTGGTTCCGATTGCCTTTATAGTAACATTGTTATGATTTGGCGCTATATAAATACATTTAATTTGATTTGAGTCGATAATAATACCAACATTATTATTATTATCATTATTGTTATTATTATTACCTTTAAGGGGAATAATAGTCATTTCTGGATTCTGGTCCACATTCCATACCAATTGGGGGCGGTAATGCATCAATTCGATGTATGCCGACCGCCTGTAACCATTACAAGAAGAGGAGCAGTGTTGCCAGGTCCGCTTATTATAAGCGTCTTTGGGCTTGTTGTTCTGTAAAGTCGCTTGCAAATATCGTCAGTCGCAGGTTGCGGGTTTTTTTGGGGGCTTGTTATTTAAAGTGTGGTTGCTTTTTTGGGCTTGCTTTGCTCCGTGTATGAACACCTCCTGATGCTCTCCCAGCTCTCCACAACTACAACAAAGCTAAAGTTTGTCCTTTTTCCTTAAAGGATCTGTCCACAAACTGTGCGCCGGGACCGCGCTGGCACCGAAAAGCGCAAAACAACAACAAAAAACTCCAAACACCTACAACCACAGCAATCAAAAAAACAAAACAAAAAACAAACAAACAAACAAACAAAAAAAAAAACAAACAAACTCCACAGCTTTTTCATCTGTGGCTATCTACAGCTCACTTGTTTGCCTTGGCTCATTTTGTTTTAAGACAGTCAAACCCGATGTCTGTAAGCCTCACTTACAGCCTGTCACACATCAGTCAGAACTCTCGGTCATCTCGGTGAACTAACTGGATCTACATCGACTGATAAAGAAGTCAAAATGCTAAAACCAGTAACCAGAGTAACGGTGCAACTGACCCATGCGTGTTCAAAGACCTCATGAGATATTGTGGAGGTGCCCAGTATTCCCTTGTAACAGATGAAAGATATATATATATATATATATATATATACTGTTATCAAATTGCCTCTCTCTTACACAATGTCGTACGTTTAGGTCACTGATTGAGCTTTTTTTTTTTGAGAAGTCGAGTCACTTTCTTTGGGCTTGTTTCATTAGAGCTGGTTGATTGTTTTTCTCGCAAGATCTGGCAACACTGAAGAGGAGGAGTAGGAATGAGCAGGAAACAGGAAGATAAGGGCAACAGCTATTGGAGAGACGTCGTAAGTAATCTAACTTTAAATGAAGAGAATTTTGTTTTTGGATTTAAGAGGAATGCGAGATTAGCATTTTAGTATGCAGGTAGCTGCTGAAATGAGCCAAACCCTCCGTGTTGTTTAAACTGGATGTCAATACATCACGTAGTCATACAGTCAGCACTGTTCTGCCACCAGACCAGAACAACACAGTACTTCTACAAATTAACATCAACAATCATGAGATAATTTTCAAATCAATGAGCTCAGTTCTCAGCACAGATGCGTTACTTACAATTAACTATAGCGGCGTTTTTCATCGGCCGACTATTTAATGAGGAAAAAGGGAGCTAATATTGTCTTAGGTTGTTAAACAGGACAGGAGTGGTCGACTTGATGCTCTTTATGTCTCCTTATGTATTTAGGCACAGAAATCTGCCTCTCAGGGCAGTTACACCAAGAGAGGCTGAACAACAACATCATAAAGGGAGCTCATAATTTTACAATCTACTGTTATATTAAACGAGTTCACCAAAGGTTCCAACCCATTTTTAAGAAATAAAGTCCATCATACAAGTTATCCCTATAATGCCTGACCCAAGAAATAGGACAGAAAATTCAAAATTTTTGAATCTTAAGTCTGGCCCTTTAACAGAATGTTTTTTTTAAAAAAAGGAATTGCATATTTGCTTTTTTGTGTCTATCATATTTGTTACATCAGGCATTACACCCAATTCTGGCAATAACAAGAACTTTAATCCTTGGCTATCTGTAACATCTGCATCTGTATTTTTTTTAAACAGCTGCCTTTTTCAATCTCTTTTTATTTTGCCAAGGGAAGGGCATATCCTATATGTATGTAACAAATATGATACGCACAGCATTATAAGGTTAAATAAATGTAGATCAGTGTGTCAACATGTTACATAAACTCTCTTTTATAAATAAATAAATATTTGAGATCACAATGGCAAACCGATGGACAGTAACCACGTTGTATATTCTTTATATTTGTTTATTTTCTCTGCCTTTACTTGCATGTTTCAGCAGGTGCTATGCTCCGATTAAGGACCTCTGAAGAAGAAGACAGTTGTGAAATTTCTCATCTGAGACAAACAGTGTTACAAAACAATGTCACAATCCTTGATGAAATGCTCTGTCAAGAAATCTATAAGAAGGTCATTAACTGCAGAGGTGGTTGGGGGATTGCAGGCACCCCCCTGCATGCTGCAGTATCTAAAGGCCATCTCAGCTGTCTACAGGTCCTGGTAGCACACGGAGCCCTGGTAGATTGTGTGGATGTCAAAGCTCAGACGCCTCTTTTTGCAGCTGTTCGTGGGAAATACCTGGACTGTGTCTTAACACTCCTAGGGGCAGGCGCCAACCCCAATGGGAACTCCTTCAACAACTGCTCCCCTATACTTACAGCTGCTCGGGAGGGTGATGTGGAGATATTAAAGGAACTGCTTAAACATGGTGCAGAGGTGAACTCTCGCTCCAAAGTCTCGCTCTGGACTTCCAGTGCCAGGGTGTCAAGCGGCCCGCTGTACTTAGCTGCTGTGTATGGACACATGGAGTGTTTCAAGCTGCTTCTGCTGTATGGAGCAGACCCAGATTACAACTCCACGGATGCAAAGATGCTGAGTTCAATCAAGCAGCCCAAAACTGTGCTGGAGATGTGCCTCAGACATGGCTGTGGTGTGGAGTACATTGAGCTTCTGATTGACTTTGGTGCAAATGTCTACCTTCCTACACTGATCATTGAGAAGTCTACGAAGCAGAACAAGGCCGTGGAGCTGCTTCTCCAGGAAAGAGGTATTGAATGAAAAGAAGAATTATCCATGCTTCTTTTCTGTTCTATATTCTATGTATTCTCAGTGAATGGTACCCTGCTTGCAAATTGAAAGATTACAAAGAAATAAACTAAAGGCTATGGCATACAGTTGAGCAGTAGCATATAATCTTGGATTTAGAAATTGTTTACAGCGTTTTGGTACCTCTTCATGCTATGGTTCTATCTCTTTTTGGATATCTTAATTAGGGAGCTGTAATGTACTAAATATTAATCTGATAAACTGCTTGCGTAACCTAATGTACTTGTTTAACGATTAGAAAACAATTGCACAGTCTACAAGAAGAAGGTTTATTGAGTTTTAAATCATAGTTTTCCTCCGGGGAAAGTGCTGCTTTTTCTAAAATTATAAATTTTTTTGGGGAACATCACAAACAGCTACATATAGTATCCATTACAACACTAGCAAGAACTTGTTAAATAAAGTGTAATAAACTTTTTGTGCGTTACTTTTCTGTCTAGGCAATCCAAAAGCCTTGAGCTCACAGTGCCGCCTCACTGTCAGAAGATACCTCAAAAAGATCAACAAGATCCACTGTATTGACCAGCTGGAGATGCCGACAAGTCTCATCAACTTCTTGCAATACAAATCTGTCCCAGACAGTTTCTTAGCTAAGTGAGTAAGAAGCATTTGGTGTTAATTCATTTTAGCTAACACTTTTGGCAGATTATTGGCAACTTTGTCCTTTTAAAAAAATTATTAAAATTACTGCTGTTAAGACTGATGAGTCAAATTATTAAATGTGTGAAGAAATGGTGATATCTACTGTTTCATTATTTGTAAATTGCCCATAGCCACTGGTTGCTACTGAAGTGCTGAAGAAAGCTGTTTTTTGGAATTGCATTTTTTTGTCTGACATTCATGACATGGGAGCAAGTGTTTTGGAGGAGCTATCCTCTGTTATGAAAACAAAATGCTATGCCCAGCCCAGATTCCTTCTAGTTCTTGAACTAGATCATGCTCATTATGTATAAGGCCACCCACTGAAATGTTGGTCTTCATTGTGACAAATTACAAGAAATGCAATTTTGCCATTATTTCTGTAAATAAGAGATGTACAAAAACTTTTGTTAAAACTTGCTTTCACCTCCTCACAACAAGCAGGAAGTCAGCAGCTATGCACTTTACATAGCTGTGTGTTTGTACACTTTATGTTAATGTATCATAAGATATTATATAGAATACAAGTCTCCCGCCTGTTAAAAGCAGGAACCTCTTACTATAGTGAGTGAGTGAGTCTGTGTGTGTGTGTGTCTATATATATATATACTGTTATTCAAACAATAAGTTTTTTTTTTTGTTTTTTCTTTTTACATTTGAACAGAAAGTGGCATATCCAAAATTATTCATACCCATTGCAAACTGTCACAGTCTATGGGAAAATTCAAGGTTCTGTACCGGGGTATTCAACTGAAATTTAAAGCGGTCCAGTTAAACAAAATATTTTGAAGCAAATCGGAAGATCATAATGACTATTTAGTGTGATATATATTTAAGTAGCCTAGTAGTAGTAGTAGTATTAACATCTGCATTTCATCAATACCTGACTGTCAATTAAATTCAGTACAGTTAAAAAACTTTTTGACAATATTTATTGTCATGTATCACAGAAGTGAACATATGACTGCAGAAATGTATATTTTTCTTTCATTTACTAAATAAAAGTAGGGCACCATTTCAAAATAAGATTTTATATATATATAAAAAAAATTTCAAATAAAGTGCTTAACTTCACAAAAATGAAATAAAGGGAGGAAAGCTTGAATTTCCACTTTTCTGCTCAGTGAGAGAATTGACCTCAAGCTTGTCCTGCCAGGATTTTAAACCTGGGCTTGAATGGAGTCAGGGCCATTCTCATACACATGTAGAGGTGCTCATTGGTGAGCCTGGAATGCTATTTTGTCTTGATTATGTTCATTGTGGAGAAAGCTGCCTCACAGTTGTGTGTAGAGCCAAACATGGTCAAGATGTATAGGGCTACTTTCCTCAGACCTGTGAAAGCTGTCTCAGGGACAGAAAGTAGAAGGGTCAGTTTTTACAAACTGTTCATTGAGGGCCACATCTTCTTGGAGATCAACCAGTTGCATCTGGAGAGGCCCAGCATTCCTTTTGAGAATCCTGACATCTGTGATGAGAAATGGGTTCTGAATGAGCATGGTGAGCTGCTGTCCAAAAGTTAAGCTTCTCAAAACGGTTACTGAAATTTACAATCAGCTTATCAATAAATTCAACAAAAGAAGACACATCTCACTGTCCCCGAACCCGTTCCTGCACTGCTGGGAAGTGTGCACAGTCTCCTTGCAGGTCTTCCTTGAACACCTCTAGTTTCTTCCTCTGAAAGGAGCGGACAGGTGTCATCAGCTCACGAATTGAATTGTCTTTGCCCTGTAGCCTCAAATTCAGTTCATTCAGATGTGAAGTGATATCAACCAAAAAGACCACATTGTCCATCTTTTTTTGTTTTTTAAAAAGTGAGAAAGTGAAAGGCTTTTTGTGTTGACCCAAAATCCAAGCACATCTGAGGGAGCACTCATGAGTATGCTGTTGTGCAGTGAGAAAATAAGCAGTCTCAGAACCCAGTATAACCAGTTCACCAGGATCCTGAGCCACACACTGTAATCTTAATTCTGATTTTAATGGGTATGATTGTTCACAACCTTTATGTTTTGTCTCATAATGCCATTTAACATTGGCACTTTTAATAAGTGCCACGGATATGGAGAGTTTCAAGGCCTTACAGAAGTGGATAAAATTAAAGAAGAATTACATCTTATTCAGTGAAAGACATACTCATTTAATGTAATTTAGACAGTCCCATTTTTTATTTCAAAATTCATTACAACATAATCCCACTTGGCCTTTCAGAATTAAATGAAGTAGTCTTTTAATTCATGGTCCACTTTATGAACTAATTAAGCTCCAAACTTCAAGTATTGTCATTACAAAAACTGGAAGACTTTAATTAAAAAACTACATTCATTTAACTTGTCAGCTGACAGTTTTTATTTTTAAACAATGTTTCTGAAAAAGAAAAACTCAAAAGCTTCATCTTTTCAAAAAACATTCACAAGTTCTGCAATCAGGATAATGTTCATTAAAAATTTATAAGTTCTTCGCAAAAGAAATACCTCTGCCACACAGATAATTCTTCAAGTACAGTCATCCTTATATGTTTTACAAAAAAAGTTCTGTGTTTCCTTTATTGAATCAATATATTTCAAGTAACAACAATTCATAAACTGTGTTTCAGAATAAAACTCTTCATATGGTCCCCTTTTATAGCATCGCTGTCATGACACCATGACCACAGAGGGTTTTGTTGACATGATACTGATCATTCTAGTGTCCTCAGCCTAAACCCACATCTAGTGACATCATCACTACAAAGCCCAAAATGGAGGTCCAGGACGCCAGCTTCCCATTTCCACTGATGACACAAAGACAAACAAAATAAAAAATTGGAAAATTGTGGGATGTTGAATTGGTAAAGAAAATATATTGTTCCTTATCCCTCTTTCTTTACCCATCTTCCTTCTTACCTGACTTGAGCCTCTGGTATGATGTCATCTACCACCACGTAAACCATCGCCCCAGCAGCAAATGCCAGTGCATATGGCAACACAGGTTCTGCCAGAACCACAGCGATGGCACCCAGTAACCCAGCAAAAGGCTCTACCATGCCACTTAACTGGCCATACCTGAGCAGGAGACAAGAACAATCAACTTAAAGTATCAGAAGTTAAATGATTTATGGAAGTATCTGAACTGAAAGGACACGTGTATTTCCCTACCAGAACGCTGTCCACGTTGAGACCCCTGAACCCCGAAGTGGTAGACTCACTGCCAAACCTTCTGGAAAATTCTGGATGCCAATGCCAATAGCCAAATTTCTAAGGCAAATCACAAATAATGAATACTTAATTTCTGTTTACAAGAACCAGCGACCTTAAAAAAGATATTTTGCCTGATGAAAGACAACCAAAAAAAGGTTTTATTTAGATTTTTTGCAACATTGTCTTGAATATCCAACCCAAGCGCAGTAGGCAGAAACTTTGTAAAGAAATCATGTTTCGAAAATGGACAATCTGTGGCATTGCGATACATGTGTAACAAGAAATATGTACAATAATACAAAAAATAATTGTTAGCGTGGCTTTAACGACCAAACCTGAACATAGTGGTTATTATAAGTTAAGAAAAAATATTTCTCCATGTTTTATTTTAACCAGGAATTATGACAAATTGTAAAACCTTACCAACCAAACTCGCTATAACCTGCTATAGCAACCCGCACTTGTTTCTGCAAATTCTTGGTTAATCATCGTGAAAACAATTGATGTCATGGCAAAACGGGACAAATGATGCCTCCTCATCTACTTTGTAGCATCAAGACTTCTATTTACTAAAAATGTAAAAAACATGTTTCAAATTAGTGGAAAAAAGTCCAGTTATGTTATATCAGCAAACACATTAAAGTAACCTGTCAGGGGTGATGGATGAAAAAAACAGTGGAAAAACCTCCAATAGTACACAGACAAACCCTGATGATGGCCACAGGCCAAACACATTATATCTGATTTAATTTAATTTTCTTTTTTGTCAAGCATAGAAAAATATCACTATCCCTATGACGTTTACAAGACACAGTCATTAATACAAGCTCCCAAATGTCAACATTTTCTTATTTCTCACAGTACTCTTTTTTCATAAAATGAATAATCTGCGTTTTACTCAATTTTATTGATAACCTCCATTTGGGATGGGCAATGATTCACGATTAATCTATATCTTTTAAAAAATTGTTAATGTGTTAATGTGACAATCATTTTCTCTTTTCAAACAGGTATGTTATTTCCCGTATTCTCAGCACCACTGAGAAATATCGTGTGAAATGTCATGAAATATCACTTCATATGAGAAATAAGGCTTATATTTTCCATATTTTTGCCTTACAGGTGCATTGGCACACTTTTTTTTTTACTTTGTGAAGCTTCAAGTCAGGGCCATGTACTGTTAATATGAATAAGAAGGTCGCATGTTCGATGCCTGGGCCGGGGGCCTTTCTGTGCAGTTCCCCCTGCTTGCATGGGTTTCCTCCCACCATCCAAAGACATGCATCTTTAGGTTGATTGGTGAGTCTAAATTGCCCGTAGGTCTGAGTGTGGGTGTGAGTAGTTGTTCATCTCTGTCTGTCTCTGTATGTTGGCCCTGTGATGGACTGTGTGTGGCCAATCCCAGCTCAATATGGCCCCCACAACCCCGAAATGGATAAGCGGTAGAAGATGAATGAATGAATGAACTACCAATACTACAATGTACTATACATTGATTTCAGAGCATGATAGAATTTATCATCCACCCGTCCTGTTAAAAAAAGAAGGAAAGAAAATCTGTTTATCAATCAAATGATTTTTGGAAATCCCCCCCAAAAATGTACAAAAGTACATTGATTTATCTTTTCAAATTCTGGGCAGTCTGGGCAGTCTCCAAATACTGGATCAGCCTAACATTCAAAATACTACAATAGAATTAGTCATGCTAAGAAGGCAGATTTCTCTGTAATAAAATGGTATTCTTCCTTTTTTTTGGTGATTTTTGAATAGGTATGATAATAGATTTATACCACAGATAAAACAAGGGTATGGGGAAGACAGTGTGACTGTAATGATACCAATAAATCTGAGGTGTGTTACAATCATTTTAAACATCTTTACACCAGATAAGTTGGTCATTATACTGTAAGGCTTACAAACATTTTTTTTTTTTTACATATAAATAACAAATTCATTCCACACTGGCAGCTGAGTTTTGTATTATCCAGTTTAATGTAAGTAACTAAAAGCATTAATGAATCTCCTACTTCAGTAATTTGATAAAATGTTCATACAGCTCTCCTTTTAGCTTGTTCATACGCAAACACGCGCAAACACACAGACACATGCACATGTACCCATGCAGGCACACAGGCACGCACAAACAGGAAAAGTTATTTACAGTAGATGCTGGGAATCTGTCATCTATCTCAAATCCTAGTAAAACATTAAAGTGCTTTTGTGGTTTTCACTTAGTTATCTAGTCACTGATGATACAGACAGCCACCATCAACACAAACCAGCTGTACAACAGCAGGTTCTCTTTCAGATTTATGCAGTGAGGACAACCTGTTACATTAGGCAGCTAGAAACATTTGATAGCTAGCTCCTACCTATCAGCAAAAATAAGGACTGATGATGATGATTATAAAATGTTGGTATTGAGTGATAAAAGTGAAGAAACGTGGACAAGATCCTTGTTTGTGCTCCTATCTGGAGCCATCACACCAAACACAGTCATATAACAGGTGCTCACTGTGTGCTTCTGTATTCTACCTTCCGCACAGGGGACTGAGAGGAGTGGATTATACAGTACCATTTGCAAGGCAGCGTGGGAGGTGGAGAGGGGCTTTTGTTTCCTCTGTTTTTAACAGCATTTTTGTCAAACCTGGATTTATGTTAAAGTAGGTGGAACATTTTTTTACTCTTATTTTTAGGAGTGCTTGGACTCAATTTAGGCGTGCCTGAGTACCCCTCAAGAGGGGCTAGATTTGCCTGTGGCCTGAATATAAATTCAAAAAGTCCTGCTTCCTTTTTTTAAGTCCACACTCTCTTCTGCAATCCAAGACACCATTAGTTAGGACAACTTCCACAGGTATTTTCTGTTAACTCCCCAAACCCAATTTGTCAGTTTTACTTCAAAATTGTTGCAGATTATTAGTTTTTAGATAATCTGCTCTCAATGGCTGCTCTCTCCAGACTTCCTTTTCACAGAATCTTTAGTTTTTATGAAACACAGACTGCCTGTAATTTTCTGTCAGTTGTTCTTTACATAAAGAATCATTGCATCAAAATTTCTTTTAGTTATTTTATTAGTTTAATAATTATAAAGTGCTTTTGTACAATGTAGTGCTGTTGGAATTTTTCTTCTGTACCAAAATCCATCTATCCATCAGATGTCAGATGCACATCACAAAGCTTCTTTTAACTCAAAGGGAACCTGAGAGACTAAATCCAAATGTATAGATACAAAGGTTACTATGTGCTACAGAATGTACACATTTTGAGCAGTAAAAAGAGATCAGTCAAAACGCCTGGGGCACATGCACGTGAGAATTGAGAGAGTTGATCTTTCTAAAAAAGTCTTTTTTGCTGACCTGAGGAATATTATACAGAAGATGCAAATTAATTCATAGAGAGCCTCTCATAACGTTGGCAAGTGTAAAATGAGATGAGGATATTCAGAGTAAACACAAATTTGTGCTACAAAACGGACCAGACTCGGTGACTAACTTCCTAGCCTTAACAGCGACCTTGCGACCTGCCCTACGTGCCCTAAAGATAACTATATCTAACTAGCCCAGTGACCAGTGATAACTAACATGTCTTTGGGGTCATCAGGTTGGAACCTCCTTTCACTGGTGTTTCGTCTAGCTGGTCCCACGACACCTCCAGGAGGCTAGACAGTGATCACTGGTGTCCCAGAGTCACCCCCCTAATGCCAGCTATCACCGCTCCTCACACCAAGACAGGCATCTAAAATAGCACTACCGTCAACTACACCGACCTCTCACCAACTGCACCAGTAAAAGCGGGGTGGGGACCCTGGTTCGGGTAGGGGGAGAAATAGAAGAGGTGGAGATAAAAGTAGGGATGGGATACAGACCCTGCTTCGGGTAGGGGGTAATGAAAGTATAGAGGGTGCAGGAGGTGGAGGACAAGATACACAAGATACACACAACAAGCTACACTAGCAGATTCAGCAAAAAGACTCACCTAAATTGTCCTGTAATCAAAGAAAGACACAAGCCAAGTCAAACCAATACAAACCAACTCACCTGGACTAACCACATGGTGTCAAAGAGGCTCACACAGGCCACACCTTCCACTTAAGTACACTTCCTCTTCCTGCATTTCTTCCTTGCTTCTCTCAAGAGTCTGTCTATCCTAAGTGCTCCCCCTGCTGGTCCCCCAGCTACTATTACTTCTTCTAATCCAAATCCACTGACTGGAACTAACTGCCTCATCTGACATTTCTTTCACAATTTTCCTCACACTCTGTCCCCTTCCTCCTAACTCCCTCAACAAAGAGACAACAGACCTTGCTACAAACCCTCTACATCCTACTTCCACTGAACAAATCTTAACTTTCCATCCTCGCTGCTCAGCTTCAGCCCCTAAGTCTGCATACCTAAGTTTTTTCCTTTCATACGCTTCTACAACTGAAACCTCCCACGGAACAGTCAGCTCTATGAAATATACTCTCATTCTACTCCTAGACCACAAAATTATATCAGGCCTCTGTTTTGTACTGGCTATTTCCTGGGTAACAACAAGCTTTCCTCCTAAATCCACTTGCTTCTCCCAGTCACTGGCATCTTCTAAGCTACCTTGCCTCATTGCTGTCTTATTAACTTTCCCTCCCTCTTGAACAAACTGAATTGCAACTCTCTCTAACTTAGACCCTCCTAAATTTGCCTGCCTCCGTATATCTTCAATGCCTGCAGCTAAGCTTTTTAACACTTGGTTATGTCGCCACGTATACCGTCCTTGTGACAGACTAACCTTACAACCTGAGAAGATGTGCTTTAGAGTTGCAGTACCTGAACACAATGAACATAGCGGGTCTCCATTTACCCAGAGTTTTAGGTTCTGGGGAGTTGGCAATACATCATATGTTGCCCCTATCAAAAATCGAATACTACTTTCCTCCATATTCCACAGCTTTTTCCAACTAAGCTTTTTCTTCTCTACACCTTCCCAGTTCAACCACTGTCCCTGCTTAGCCGGAACCACTGCCTTTGCACTCCTTAATATTTCCTCCTGTCTACGAACCTGCTCCACAAGTAGCTTCCTCTAGGACCGAGAATATGAGAATACGAATTTCCCTGCTTGGGATCAATAGAGTAAATCAATCAATAAATCATTCAATCATTTAATCAATCATCCAACCAACCCAACACATTGTCGCATTTTAACTCTAGATGTCAGGAGCACAAACTCGTGAAACTCTAATTCTGGCCATAGGCGTTTCTAGCCCGTTTTTAGGGGTGCTGCAGCACCCCTAAATTGAACCCCAGCACCCCTAAAATTTAAGAGATTTTTTGTTTTATTTTTTTACTGTATATCCATGTTTAATAAGCTGAAGAAATGTCAAAACCACACACAGTATATGGTTTAAACGTAATATTTTAACAACAAAAATACAGCAGCACCCCTCCATGCTTCGAAAATGGTTTGATCCACCCCATCCCTCCCACCTTTCCCGGCTCTGAGCGCTTCATCTGCAGAGAGCGTTAACAATGCCCTTCGAGAGTGTGAGGTGTAAGTACCTGGCCTAAACCAGGATATGTGACATATTTCTTTACTTTTACCACTCAATGCCAACACATTATTATCATCACCAGTCCTTATTTATGCTGCACTGAGTCGTAGATCACTGTTTATGTTGTTAGGTAGGAGTTAGCTGACGTTTTTTCTTACTAGGAAGCGTTACAGGTGGTCAGTCAACCACTGTCCTCTGTTTGTATGATTAGCTAACTGACTGAACTGATGCCCATTAACGTTATATAACTCCTACTGTGTGTGTGTGTGTGTGTGTGTGTGTGTGTGTGTGTGTGTGTGTGTGTATGTGTGCAGACAGACAGCCTCATCATGGATATATGATTGTTTTTTAGAAAAAAAGAACCAGGTTCAGGTAAGAGTGTATGATCACATGGTATGACTTCATTTCCCACAGCAACCAAATATTCTATTAGAATGATGTTGTAAGTTGGATCAATGTATCAATTTATATCCATTATTAGATATAAAAAACATTGTTTGGTTGTTATTTTATATTTGGTTGACAGTACAAATAGAGAGAGAGGACTTTATTTGTTAGTATTCTTATTAGTATTTTTTAATATTTATGTAATTTTTCATGTAGTTGAATACAATATATTTGTGTATGATTGTCAGTGCAAAGAGGGAGAGACGAAAGAGGGGAATGAGAGGAGAGAGTGCAGGATCAGGAAGAACCAGGTAAGAAAACGGACAGAGAATAACGGCAATCAAAACTGTAACTGTTAAGCTGAGAAAGAAAAACATTCCATTCACAATACAATTTTACATATACACCATGGAAGTTATGTGTTCTCCCCACATTTAATGCTTTCCAGAAGCACACGTACACTGAACATATGTCAGTGGATTTCATTCTAAACAGGACATCTTCATTACATTTTCCTAATTAACTATAACTAATTAACCTAATTTCCAAATTACCTATATATGCTTTAAATCTGCTTTTCTATGTTATATATTTCTTTTATGATTCCAAGTCCATTCCTCTTTTGCTGTAGCTCAGCATTTGAATAACTTTTCTTAGATTTGTTGGTTTATTCACAGTGTTTCCTCTACCCAAAATCTGTTATCCTTTTCTTTCACAAATGTGGGAATGATGGTCCAAAATTGCGTTAAAATGTACAAAACATTGAAATTTATCTTGCCTGGCCGGCCAGCACGCTGGGTGCTCAGCACCCCTAAAGCTCTGATCCTAGAATAGCCCCTGACTCTGGCCATTTGCTTAAGGTTTCCAAACTCAAACCAGAACATGTTTTTCACGGTCTACAGCATATGGCATGATTAATTATTCACCAGGATGACTAATCTAGTTTTGAGTAATGGTATTTATGGATAAATAGAGATGTGTAGTGTATTTATGTTTGTGTAACTGATACTTCTTACGTCTTACCGGGCACTTTCAAAAGTAGCAGATGAAGTCTTTCCAATGGCTCCAAATGCAACTCCCACAGCTAAGCCCTCTGCAGATAAAAAAACAGAGACAAACACATGACTTAAAAGTCTATGGCTCTTTTGAGGCCTCTGTAACATTGAAAAAACAACACTTTCTGGAGGAGAAAGTAATGAAGTTGGCGATGAGTAGAAGTTTTTGTACAAATGGACAAAAACTTATCAAAAGGTTTATATAGATGATTCGTTGTTGGGAAAGAACTGCTATATACTTTTTCTTTTACCTCCAATGATAGAATGGAAAAAACAAAATAAGGTTAAGTTTCAAGATGAATCTTAGACGAGAGGAAAAACATTTCAAAGTACGTAAAACCAAGTCAAGCTCGATTGAGCTTTCCATGGATAACCATGACCTGGATAACAGAAAACCTTATAGGCATGTGAACACACACTGGTTTCCTCACCCTCTTTTGAAATCATATGATCTCATACATGAAATTGTACCATTGAAAGTACTTTGTCCATCAAACAAAGGTTTTTGTTCACAGTGGTGGCCCATTTGCTAATGCTATCTTGTTAGCATTTGAACAGAAGATATAAAATGTTATCTCTGTCTCTGGGACATAGTGTATCTTCTGCTGCAACTTTCAGACCACACAGAGTAGCTCCAGTTGTTACTAATATCACATGGCAAGCTGAAAAAACTGAAAACAAATTAAGTCATACATACTTAATGTATAGTCAAAATTTGTTTAAATGTCTTGTTGATTTATTAATTTTTTATTATTAGGTGAAAGAAACAATGATCTGTGAGGAATCATCAAAAATGTTTCTCTTCTGTCTCAGACAGAGGGCTAACTGAACATGTTGGAAAGTGAATCATATGCTTTGACCTTTGCAATCACCAGATCTTCAACCAATACAGTAGAACACATATGGGAGACTTTTGACTTTTTGAGATGTTAGAAAGCACTTTTTATAATCATCAAAAGATTAAATAAAGTCATTTTTGAACAGGACATGTCTTTTGTCCCTCGTATAAAACAAGTCTCTACGACAGCCTTCTTTCACCTAAACAATATTGCAAACATGAGAAACATCCTGTCTCAAGAGGATGCAGAAAAAAAAGAGATCACATTTCTCCTGTGCTGGCTTCTCTTCATTGGCTCCCAGTAAAAATTAGAATAGAAATCAAAGTCCTTCTCTTAATGTACAAAGCTCTTAATGACCAAGCTCCATCATATCACAGAGAGCTCATAGTTCCTTATTGTTCCAGTAGGCCACTTTGCTCTCTGGATGTAGGTTTACTTGTGGTTCCCAGAGTCTCCAAGAGTAAATCAGGAGGCAGCTCTTTCAGCTATCAGGCTCTTCTTCTATGGAAACAACTCCCAGTATCGGTCTGGGGGTGACTCTGTCGCAGCTTTCAAGACCAGGCTTAAAACTATCCTTTATGACAAAGCCTACATTTAAAAATTTAGGGTTTAATTACTCTTTTTCTTTGCTCCTATAGGCCTAGACTAGTGGGGGTTGCACTGAGAACCTCTCTCTCTCCCTCCTTGTCTTCCTCTTTCTGTCCCTCTGTGACTCTCTTTGTCTCTACATATACATTACAATATTACATGTGTTTAACTTTGTTTCTTTCCGTAGTATGTGTTTTGTACCTCTAGTCCTCTTTCTTCCTGTCCCTGTCCTACAGGTGCTGAATCATCTCTGCTCCATGTTCCTGCTCAGTACCTGCTGCTGCAATAGTTACATTTAGTTATCATTAAACACTACTATTCACTTCACAATAAACTTCCTTTTGTCCCGTATTGCTAATATTTACTAGTGCACATTTAGTGCTACCAGGTTGCAATCACTGTATGTTTTCTGTATGTTTTGTTTGTATTTTCCAGGGCATCTTCTCTCCTCCTGTTCTTGTTTTCTCTCCATTCCCCCGAGTCCGAGTCCCCCCCTCCAAAAAAGGACAAAAAAGTCACTATAGGGACTACACCAAAGACCTTCTGAAGCACTGCAACATAAACCCAACCCATTTTGAACCTCTGGCACTCGATAGATCGGCCTGGCAGGCCACCTGTGTCAGGGCAACTGAACATATACATCACACCATCCTACAGAGGAGGACCGAAAAACGCATCCAACGACACCAGGTGGGAGCTGGCATTACACCAACGTCTGGGCTCCCCATGGCCGAATATGTGGCTCACGCATTCGCCTCCACAGCCACATGAAGTGGCACCAGCGCCAATAGCACTGAACCCCCCCCCCCCAACCCCCTGGAGCAAGCGTCATCATCGAACATGATGGACAGCTTCAAAGCTTCAAAATGTTTGTGTGTGTGTGTGTGGGTGTGCGCACGTGAATGTTGATGATGCAGATGTTGTTGCTTCAGAAAGACAACAAAAACACAAATAAATTAACTTTCCAAAATCCCTTTTGAAATGGAAACTGGAACATGGCAAGTCTTTATGAAGAGACTGGTTACTTTTACTCCCCTTCAAAAAGGCACTGTATTTGTTTTGTGTGTAAATCTTCAGGGTTCTTTTTGGTCAATAAGAAAGACAAGATCTTCAGGCCTTTGAGCCCGTAGTTGGTGCTAGGATGTTCACTAAGCTGGATCTCAGGAACACGTACCATCTAGTCCGTATGAGAGAAGGGAATGAATGGAAAACCGTCTTTAATACACCTTTAGGTCCCTTTGAATACTTTGTCATGCCGTTTGGGCTAACTAATGCTCCTGCGGTCTTCCAGTGCCTCATTAATGATGTGCTCCGGCAGTTCCTGAATCTGTTTGTATTTGTTTATTTGGACAATAATCTGATTTTTTCCAAGTCTGAAGAAGAGCGTATTTCACATGTACGCCAAGTACTCACATGTCTGCTGGAGAATAAGCTGTTTGTGAAGTCTGAAAAATGTGAATTCCATGTTCAGTCTGTCTCTTTTCTGGGGTATATTGTTCAGTGGCAGAGTCATGGAGGATCCCAGCAAGGTCAGAGCAGTGGAGGAGTGGCCTGTGCCCAGGACCCGCAAGGAGTTGCAGCATTTCCTGGGGTTAATAACGTCTACAGACTACAGTAAGGTTGCCTCACCTCTCACCAGACTCATTTCTGTTAATGTGCAGTTCTGTTGGTCAACTGAAGCACACAAAGCTTTCTGCAAGCTTAAACAGCTTTTAACTTCTGCTCCGGTGCTCATTCAGCCAGACCCCAAAAAATACTTCATTGTGGAAGTCGATGCTTCTGACACCGGGGCGGGTGCTGTACTCCCACTGTATGTTGGTCCTGATAATCGTCTGCATCCCTGTACCTTTTTTCCAGACGTCTCTCCCCTGCAGGGCACAATTGTGATGTGGGCAATCAGGAGCTGTTAGCCGTGAAGCTGGCCCTGGAAGAATGGAGGTATTAGCTGGAAGGAGCCGAGAAGCCATTCCTGGTCTGGACAGACCATAAAAACCTGTCATACATCCAGTCAGCTCCAGACAAGCCAAGTGGGCTCTGTTTTTTAGTCACTTTGAGTTCTCTCTGTCCCGAGACTCTCTTTCACCCCAGCTCCAGAAACACCAAGCCTCTCTAGACTCTACTCCTCGGATGACAAGGCCCCTCCTGATACCATTTTGCCTCCTGGTCATGTCGCCTAGCTCTTCTGGGGGATCGAGAAGGCAGTGAGGGATGCATAGCAAACCCAACCGGATCCAGGTAATGGCCCTACTAACCTCCCGTTTGTGCCTGACTCTGTGCGCTCGCTGGTTTTGAAGTGGGCCCACGCTTCCCGGTTTCCCTCTCACCCTGGAACTAATAGAACCATTGCCTTCCTTATAAGACATTTCTGGTGGCCCAGTCTGGAGCAGGACAGCCGCAACTTTGTGGCTGCCTGCACCACCTGCGCCTGAAACAAGGCATCCCATCAAGCATCTGCTGGCCTCCTCAACCCCCTACCGGTTCCAAGCCATCCCTGGTCCCACATTGCCCTGGATTTTGTGACTGGACTTCCCCATCTAAAGGTTCAAAAAGTTATCCTAACCATCATTGACCACTTCTCTAGAGCCACCCATTTCATTTCCCTGGACAAACTGCCGTCTGCCACTGAAACTGCTCGCCTGTAACAGAGCATGTTGTTCGCCTCCATGGTATCCCCCATGATATTGTGTATGACCGAGGTCCCTAGTTTGTCTTGCAGGTTTGGAGTGCTTTCTGCAATGCGCTGGAGGCCACAGTCAGCCTGCTTTCAGGGTTCCACCCCCAAACCAACAGACAATCAGAATGAGCCTAATAAAGTCTTGGAAAACGCCCTTCGCTGTGTGGCCGAGAGAAACCCTACTACCCGGAGTTCCCATTTTCCCTGGGTGGAGTACTTCATATGGATGTACTCCATATGCCAGGGGCATATGAATTTGCCAATGATTTTTATGTGGACGAGGGCGTTTTATTCTGTAAAGTGTGTCAGCACTCGGTGGATTACCTGAGGAAACAGATGTTACTTACCCAGTCCACTCTTCTACCTGTTGTTGTGCCTTTGGAACTTTAGATGCTCCACAATGGTCTAATAGCCTACTTACTAGTTGGTTAACATGCTGAAATCATGTAAATATGTTGTCACCGTTTATATGGACAGCCTCGGGTTGTCACCAGTGATCTCAGTTTCTGTCAGATGCGACAGCTGAGTTAACACTGTAGTGCAACGATATTATGTTTTTAAAAGAAAAAATTATTTTGGGCCGTTTTGATTTATTTATTTTTTTGATTTTCAGAATAAAGTCTCAGCTCTAATACAATGTTAAAATTAATGTGAAAATCAAATGATAAACTTGGTTTTAAAGTTCTTAAAGGTGAGGTCTGAAGTGTTTAATGACGCGGCTGAAATGCTTTTTTTGGAGGAGAGGAGACTTGTGGTTAACAGAGAGAAATGGCTAGCTGATAAATATGAATTCACGTTGTAACAGTCCACCTTATTCTTAAACTAAGGTTTATATAATATTATTCAGTGTGAATAGCTATTTTAAAAGCTTATGAATGTAGAGTGATAGAGTGACTAGCGTGTTGTTTTATTGGCAGCTTGCCAGCTCGTCGGCTGCTTTGTGACCTGCAGCTGTCTAACTCTCTCGCTGCACTGTGTGCATCTGACCAAACGATGAATGAATGACATGTCTGTTGCTACAGTAACTAGTGACAAAGTTGTAATAGGCTGATCATTTGCCTGCTCAACCAATTAAACATAGCTAGTATCATGCCTGGGAATTTTTTTTTCCACATCATGTCAAACTCCTTGACAGCACTGCTGCTGAAGTGCTGCTGAAGAAACCAGACAAAACACCTTTTTAACATAGCGTAGCTTGAATGATTACGTGTATGGACCCCAGGAAGAGTCAAAAATAAAAAATTAAATAAAATTCACGTATGTGTCTGCGTGTGTGTGTGTGTGTGCTTGTGAGGTAGAGGGAAGCAAAAATGGGCAACCCCTTATGGATTCATTCTTATCATTTGGTATTGTGTTGATAGTTTCAGTCAAGTTTTAGTCAAATCCAGTCTCAAAATTGACTGAAAACTTATGTTATGCATGTTATGAAGAAAACAGCCTTCAAACATTTGGTGACATCCAATATGTAGCAGGGCATAACTTGCTTGATATTTGGATTAGAAAAATAATACAAGTATCATTGGAAAGCTAATATTCTCCTCTTTCCACTGGGGTATACATCTCTAGTCTTCTAGGTTTTATGTATGTAACATTTTATTTTTTTACTATGGACTAAAATTGGCACCCTTGCTAAATGCAGTATATTTACATTCCATCAAATATGTATTGCACATTTATATGCACGGTCCCATCTAAATAAACAAAGTATAAGTACAGGTTTATATTTACGTTATCATACATTTTGTGCAATAATACTATGTTTCAATTATTTAATTTCTTTTCTTTGTAATCTCTGTATTGCCTGACATGAACTCTTACCGTTTAATTTTTTGTGCGGGACCTTGACTGTACAATAAACCCACTATTAGATAATACCTGCCCAATGCAGGGACTCCCTTCTAAAATGGCAAAACCAATATCATAATTTATGGCTCAAATAGGTGGACCCATAAATGGCAATTCTCTTTCTATTCCCAGATCCATAAAACATTTGCAAGAGTAGAATATTTTTCATATTGATACTACTCGACCTTTCATTCACACTCAAAAAACACACCCATCTTGGAGGTTGAATTGTGCTTGGCTAAAATACTCATAGTTTAACACCACAGGGTGTCAACATTATATGAGATAGATGCAGTTATAGTCTTGCAGCTAAATATTTTTTATTATTTCAGTGCATATGTGTGACCATAACCAGCCCTCCCTGGAAGCTAGTTTGTTGATCTTTATAGAGTGGAATGACCTTTGTGTGGCAGGGAGGGCAGTGCTACACCTCAGTGAATATAGGGGGGAATAAAGGACAGAGAAGATGTGGAAGGATGGTGTTGGGCCTCCATCACAAGGTCAGAGAAAGAAAGGCCTACATGCAAACCCTGAGGCCTGACCACAAGGTCACCTCCGTCCCTTTGTTCTCTGGACATAAAAGAATCCATCAACAGACTCCAGGTCCCTTCATCCCTTGCAGCTCACACTAGGATATGAACCCATCAGGGGATAGCAGGCTTTAGTCTCTGAGTGGCAGAGATGTATCTACAACACAGGGAGCCGAGATAACAGGGCCGTGACGTCACTCGTCGACGTCTTTCTGGTATTCGTGCTCAGGGGAAGGTTTGCCTTCTCGATCAGCTAGATCACAGACGAAAGTGACCTATACACGCATGCTTATTCCCCCTTTTGGAGTTTCACCCTTGCTGGACAAGATGAGACCTGACCTGTGTTGCCTGGATCCGGATCTGTGAGCGTCAGCTGCTTGCAACCCACTGACCTCTCAGTTATTACCTGCAGAAGGAAGAAAGAGTTTTTTCACGGAGATGCCGATAACTTCTACGCCCCGTTGTCTACCAGTTAAGTCGACCATCCTGTATTTCATCGCTGCCCCACCGAGAAACCAGGGCCGTCAGTCTCGAGTAACAAGGACGGCGCCGTCAGCGCCACACACTGGAGGACCCACTCCTAGATCACACTGACGGACTTCTACACACACCGGTTCGCTCAGAAGAGCGACACAAGTAAGAGGTTGTCTGGGCAGGGACGTTACATTTGTGTGTTTTATGAGCTTAGAGCTCAGTTATTGTAGCGTATTTTAACGGACCGCCGGGTCAGCCCTCTGCCCCTACTCTGAGGAGTAATTTTAAGTTGCTGCCTATTTAGTTTGTGTTTACCACGCTAAATTGTTGGTGTAATCCCATTTTGGATTACTATTACTGTTGTGTTTGCGCCACCGTGAGTGAAAAGCAAGTTGCCTTGTTAGTCTACAACCAGACACTGGGCTACAGACTCGATCTCTGTAGTCAAGGCAACCGCTGCTCTCCTCTCACGGTCATGGGACCGAGAGTCGGTCTCCCTTCTTTTCGATTTCCTCTCTCTCTCTCTCACTAACACACACTACACACACAAATGCACACCTACATATCCATTCACTTGCGCACGGTTCGCGCCGCACATCCGATCGCCAGATAACGCCGGTACAGCGCCGCTTATCCCTTCGTTATCTACCATCGGATTTGTGCTTGTGTAGAAATGCCTCTGACCACCAGTTGGCGCTGTCTGCCATTGTTAACCGGAACCTCGTGGCAGCTCCGCCGGTTGTTTATGTGTGACGTAGCCTTCCTCGGAAGCCGCGCCATTTTGGACCACATGACTCGTCACGTGATCGAGGCCAGCCATCTTGGCACACACACACACACTGTAGAATACCTGTATTGCCTTTACACCACTGCTGTCTTTATGTGTTTTGCTTAGCATTAGTGGGTAGTATAGTATTTGTTAATTGAAACAATTGTTGGCACTGTTAATTATTGTGGAAGTTAATAAATACTATTTGTAGCTTTAAAGAGAAGTCTTCTTGTCATTATTGTGCATATTTTATTGTGATAGGTGGCTGATTGAGTCAGAGCTCGGATTTCACATCTTCACCGTTCACCTAGTGGTGCTGATATTTCAGATATTGGCTCCTCTAATTGAACAACTGTTTATGAGGCAACATTTAAAGTTTGGTTATTGGTCCTGGACTCCGGGTGGTGTCCCACATTATTAACTGAATTTAAAAATTTCTGATGTTATAATTCCTAATTATCTCTGATAATTAGGAATTATAGCTGATAACCAAACGCACCCTTTTCAAACCCAACGATGGACAGGGGAAGGGAAGTAGGTGGAGCTGGTAGGAACTGGTGAAGTGAAGGGTGCTGTGCTTTTCCTGTCACCTCACTCAGGATTAAGAGAGTCCAGAGGGTTTCTGTGTAATTCTCTGGAGAGATGGGAGTCCAGATAGGTAAAGGTGTCCCTAAAGAGGAGCCAAGTCAAAGATAGGGTACATAGTGATGGAATGAAAGAACAACTCAGCCAATTTTAGGCAGGATTCATCAATTCTTCATGATGTGACCCAACACAACCTGGCAAGTGACACCACACATGCATGTGGGTATTCCCTAAATATGAGTGAGACCATCACCAGGGCACAGAGTCGGGTCAGGGGCCCAGGCCCCCCATGCCCACCACCCTGTGTGCGGAAGAACATGAGGTACCAAGCCCAGAGAGCCACCTCAGCCATGTGGCATGCCGCAGTCTGCTGCAGGCGAGCAACACCAGACCACCCCATCTCCCATCCACCGGATGAGCCGGAGGCACCCCACCAACCGAAGAGACCCACCCAGGAGCCTCAGCAATGACCCCACAGGCAGACACTGGCAAAGCGCCCGAAGGGGGAAGGGCTGCAGGGGTGGGGAGCCACGGTCCTGGACCCGTGTCCCTGACATACACAGACCAAGGAGACCGCAGGAGGAGGAAGCCCCACAAGCACAGGAAGGAGTCCTCAACCTCCCACAGAAGGGAGAGAGAAAGCAGCGAACCATCACACACTGGCCAGCGTCGGACCGACAGAGTTCACCAGGGAACCACCATGGACCCATCACCACACAGTGCCAGGAGACAAAGCCTAGCCACGAGGACACAGGAGAGCCCGTGTACCCGACTGAACCGTCTGCTGTAGGGCCCCCAGGCCGTCGGCCCCATGTGCCACCCGACCGTGGAGGACCAGGCCCCTCGAGCCATGCCATGACTAATGACAAGTGAAAATGTCCATTTTTCTGTGCTTCTTCAATTCTTGTCGAGGAAGCATTACCCTGCAGCGCAAAATATTGGACATCTAATTCAGATCTGGCGAGGTGGAATAAATTGCCTATTACCATAGCTGGTTGGAGAAACTGCAATAAAATGAATGTGTTTCCACCTTTTCTATACCTTTTTTAGTGTTTACCAATATTTTTACCTAATTCCTTTTTTCACACAGCAAAAGAACTAATTTCCTCCTTTGTATGGAAAGTTAAGAACCCCAGAATAAGGCTAGAGTTTTTACAAAGTCATTGGTCAGTGGGTGGACTGTCATTTCCTAACCTAAGACACTATTATTTGGCAGCTAATATGCACAAAATGATCCTCTGGAGTCAAGAACTTGAATTAAACTGGTTCAAGCTTGAAGTTAAATCCTGTTCCTCCACTCCACTTTTGGAGTTAGACAGTCCAAATTTCAGAGGTGGAAAGAGTACTGAAAATTTGTACTCAAGTACAAGTACTGTTACATTTGTTAAATTGTACCCAATTACAAGTAAAAGTACTGGTGTTAAAAAAATACTTAAGTAAAAGTAAAAGTAAAAGAGTATTAATTACTTTTTAACCAATGGATGTTTTATTGCGTTGTCAATAGCAGGCATTCGAGTTGATTCATCTGTATAAAATATCTATGTTCAAAGCACATTTCTTAGACAATGTATAGAAAAATTACACTAAGGCAATTTTTCTTGTAAACAAATGTAGATATAAAGCAGCAATTTTATTCGACAAAAATGTTTTTAAACCTGCAGTTTAAACCTTTCCAAATACACTGCGAACAACAGGCAGGTGTCTTAAACTCTTAGACATAGCATTTCTATCACACTTCATTTTCTGAACCTTTTGTTCAGTTTCAGTAGGAGCTGGTTTTCGAAGTTAACAGAGTCTATCCGGCTTCGTTTGGTATGACTATTATGAGGCAAGATTGCAAACACATGGCACACACTGACACACATGAATACATTGAGCTCACTGACTCCACGAGTCATGGCATTCCAGTCAGCCTCAATTTATCGCTTATCGTACGAAAACATTGTCATTCAGGTATCTTGAAGCAAGAGAACAAGGGACCCCTTGCTCGTGCCCTGTTTTCCATGCAAAACGTTAGCCTATTGTTGCACTATTTACCTCCCTTACCGACAAGCTAACATGACAATTTTCAAAGGATGCTAGCTCCATCTCATTTTAATATCAGGCTAATCAATGGCAGTGACAATATCTTTGCTGACTTATTTTAGCCAGACTAATGACCTTAACACACATGAAAAATAAGAAAGCAATATGACACAAGTATAGCTGTAAAACCTCTTACCGCAATGTGTTTTTTGAGATTAGACGTTGAAGTCTTGTAAACTGATATCACCATATAGGTCAAACTAAGTTTGCACTGCATATGGACGCTGTCTCCTTTTTGCCCTCTGCACATGAAAAATTCTTCCAGGTACGGCCACGGGCACTCGTCCTCCGTCTTTTCTCCGTCATTTTCACAGTTGTCTTCTGTCTCCATTTTGGCTTCTTTGTCTCCAAATGTTAAATCCACAAATTAGTTTCTTCTCCGCTGTATAGGTATGTTACCTCCAAACACCTGCTGCCTGCTGCTGCAGTGGAGTTGTCCTTACAGTCTGTCGTTAATTGGAGCAGTCGCGATCGAACTGCCTTATTGGCTAAAAAGATGCAGATGAAAGGTTTGAATCTTTGAATAAGCCTATTAATTCAAATTGTGGCCGTAATCAGTAGCGACTTTTGTTTTTAAAAGTAGTGAAGTAGATTACATGGTGTAGATTGTACTCAAGTATGAGTAAAATTACACACTTGAAAAAAATACTCATAAAAGTACAAGTACCCAAAAAGTTTTAACGTTTAACGTTAATTACAGTAACGTGAGTATTTGTAATTTGTTACTCCCACCCTTGCCAAATTTACTTGCAGCCCAACTGTCATCTCCACCATCAGCTCATCCGCCAGTTAAGCTGTGATGCTGGAGTCAGTGGTGGTGGTGCTATCCCTGTATTTTGTGATTTGTTGTAATCCCTGCCATGCCTGCCTTGTGTTGTCTGTGAAGTGCTCCTCAATTTTTATTGTGTGTGACCATTTGGCCTCTTTGATTTTCGGTTTCTCAGATTTTCAGGTAAGAAAATCTCCAAACAAGCCATTTTCATTCAGGGAAATCTTTACATCAAATGACAGATATAGCACCGGTAAAAGTTACCAATGATATTCTAATGTCTTTAGACAGTATATGACACCATTGACCATAATATTTTATTATATAGACTGGTGGTTGTGCTCTGTGTTACCTCGTGTGTTACCTCGTGTGCTGTCTCTGCTATTCTTTGCTATTCACTTGATTAATCGACAGCAAACTGTTATCAAACTTATACTAGCATAGAACTCAATCTCTTTCCCCTTTCCTAAGCTTATAGACGATACTGTAGCTCCACTAATCGAACTAAACGATTAGCAATGGCCTCTAGCTCTCTCTCGCCTCACTGTCTCTTCCTCCTTGTCCTTCACCCTTTCCTCTTCTCTCCTGTTTTGTGTGCTACAAGTCTAGTTACTCCTCTGCCTCCTTTTATGATAGTACTTCTTGTCATAGATACAGGATGATGGTAGAAATGGAGGCGAGAATAAGTGAGTTAGAGTTGCGGCTTTGCACCTTAGCTAGTGTAGCTAGCCGCCCCCCTTCAGCCGGTGCAGGCCGACCTAGACCTGCTCCTTCGGCAGCCAAGAGAGTTTCCTCCCCCCCAGCGGCTCCCGAGCAGCCGGGATCTAGTCAGGGCAGCTGGGTGACTGTCTGAGACAAGAGGCATAGTTGTAGGCAGCACCCCCCGGTGCACCACCAACAGGTTCACGTTTCCAACAATTTCTCCCCACTCAGCGACCCACCCGCTGAAAAGCCGACTCTAGTGATTGGTGACTCTGTTCTGAGGAACGTGAAGTTAGCGACACTGGCGGCCATAGTTAAGTGTATCCTGGGGGCCAGTGCAGGTGACATCCAGTCTTACCTGAAACTGTTGGCTAAGAATAAGCGTAAATATGGCAAAATTGTTATTCACATCGGCAGTAACGACACCCAACTTCGCCAGTTGTAGGTCACAAAGATTAATGTGGAAACGGTGTGTACCTTTGCTAAAACGATTTCGGACACTGTAGTTTTCTCCGGCCCCCTCCCCAGGGGGACCAGTGATGACATGTATAGCCGCATGTCTTCATTCAACCACTGGCTGTCGGGGTGTTGTCCCGAAAACAATGTGGGCTATATAGATAACTGGAATACTTTCTGGGGGAGACCTGGTCTGCCTGAGGTTTCTGCCTCATAAATGAAGTCTTTCCTTGCCACTGTTGCAAAGTGCTTGCTCATGAGGTATCTGTTGGGTCTCTTTAAATAATTTTACAAAGAGTTTGGTCTAGACCTGCTCTATATGTAAAGTGCCTTGATGTAACTTTGTTATGATTTGGCGCTATACAAATAAATCTGATTTGATTTGAACATGAAATTTGGAAAAATGAACTTCACTAAGATGGTTTAAATCATAGTTATCAGCTAGATACCAGTTTGTTCATGTTAAGAATGGCTCTTCAATATGCAAAATAGCCATGCAATTCCACAGGGTTATGTACTTTGACCAATCTTTTTCATCCCTTATATACTTCCTTTAGGCAACATCATCAGAAAGTACTGCATCAATTCTCATTGCTACACACTTGAGACTCAGCGGTATTTTTCTGTTAAGCTGAATGAAGCTATGTCAGACTTCAGGCATGTCTTAAAGAAACAAAGGCCTGGATGACCTGGAACTTCTTACTTCTAAATACAGACAAACTCAAGCTGTTGCACTTGGCCCTAAGCACCTTAAAGACGCATCATCTAATCATCTAACCACTCTGGACGGCATTACCTTGGCCGCCAGTTCCACTGTTAGTAATCTTAGAGTCTTTTTTGTCCAGGACAGGACCTATGTCCCTCAAATAAATCTCTCTAAAGTTTCGAGGACAGCTTTCTCTACCTGCACAATATTGCAAAAATCTGAAATACCCTGTATCAAGAGGATGCAGAAAATCTAGTCCATGCATTTGTTACCTCTAGATTTGGCTACTGTATATCAATAAAATTTAGTTATTAATCTCTGAACAGCAGCGATATAAAAGATGTGATTTTTTTATTTTCATCTTTCTATTAGCATTAATTGATAACTTTAAAATGTTGATACTATACACACATTATATCTGTTCTTACCTGGAATGTTGTGGATGGTGATGGCAAGGATGAGGAGAAGAATTCGTCTCCAGCTGCTTGCAGTCTTCCCAACCCCTTCCTGTTTACTTTCTTTTTCCTGTCCATCTGAGGTGCCCGAATGAAGTCCTCTCTTTCTCTGGTGAACATCCCCATTTTCTATTTTATCTATGAGACAGAGAAGAATAAAATTGAAATCTGTACAAATAATGCAACAGCCCCAAAGCTTTACAGCACATTTGATGTTGATGTTGTATAAAGCAGTTCTTTTTGAGCTTTAAGTGAATTGCCTAACAGTTCTGAAAACCCCATTCACAATGATGCTGTTACAACTGGATCAAATAGTAGGTGGTGAGGTGTGCCAACGTTTGTAGGTTGGAAGGGTTTCAGCCTCCCCCCTTAGTCTTCAGCTTCTCTCTCAGGTTCTCATTTTTCATTTTTGTCCATTCACCGTGGCAGGATGGACCATGGTCTCTTCCATTCAATGGAAACTTTAAACTGTGATGTATGTCTGTCCTGAGGGCACACATGAAATCTGTATTTCTACAATTAATTTCTTTTTTGCCTTTGAACATCTCTGATTTGGAAGTTCCCTGTGCTCCTATTTGTACTTTCATTAAACTAGCTTTTATTGTGAAGACATAAGAAATTAAACATTTAATGCCAGGTTTGTGGAGTTTCAATGAAAAACAGAAAACACAAAAACAAAACATATACAGTGGTCAGAATGACAACACACCTCCACCTTCCAACACTATGGGAAATCCCTGATTTTGACCATTTAGAATGGGTATTAAAACCTTTGTGTGTAGATATAGACATGGTAGTGGCAGACAGGAGACAAGTGATGTCTTTCAGAAAGGACCATTTTTTTGTCACTTAAAACAATGACTGATGACATAGATGTTAACTTGCTAACCACAGGTGCTCTTTGTATAGTAATACATTTGTTCAACAGTTGAAAAATGTTTCAAAGCGGAACTTAAACTGATACTAGTTCTATTTCCTTTGTGCATGCTGTCTCAAGTCGCTTCTCTAGACTGGCATATCTGAATCTGCTACCTTCAACACACTAAACACACTAAACATATCACAGATGTATTCTGGTCCCCATTCTGTGATTTTTAAACTAGGGGTAGTTTAAAAATCACAGGGTATTAAAATATATTCTGTAACTAACTGGGAGCCAGTGTAAAGATTTCAAAACTAGTTTATTGTGCTCTGATTTCTTTGTCCTGGTTAAAACTCTAGTAGCAGCTGTTTAATGCTGTTTTTGGGGAGTCCAGTAAAAATAGTTGGTAAAAATATTTTTGGTCATAGCTTTGATTTGGCTGTTGGAAGTCAGATCTGAGTCAATTAACACACCAAAATAAGCGCACTTGTTCTGTGGTTTGTAGAGACTCAGACTCAAGATGTTTACTAAAGCTGACCCTCTTCTCTTTGAAGCCAACAGAATAAGCTCAGTTTTATCTTTATTTAATTGAAGTAAATTCTTGCTCATCCAGTTTATTTACTCCAGACAGTGTCTAATGGGCTGCAGTTGTCTGGTGACAGAGACACATAAAGTTGTGTATCATCTACATAATTGTAATAGTTGAAATTAAAGCTCTATAACATTTGACCCAAAGGGGGCATATACGAATGGAACAGAAGGGGTCCAAGAACTGACCCCTGGGGGATCCCACAAGTCATAGCCACTCATTGAGATTCATAGCTGCCAATCGTAACAAAGTAACTCTAACCTTCTAAATAAGATCTGAACCAATCAAGGACCACTCCAGAAAGTCCAACCCAGTTTTCCAACCTGTGCAGCAGGTTTCTGTGATCCATGAGTGTCAAATGTAGTGCTGAGATCTAGTAAAACCAGGACTGATGCTTGACCAGAATCAGTATTTAGCTTTAAGACTAAGGTTAGGATTAAGATAGGACTTTATTTATCCCACGTATGAAAAATTTCGGCGTTACAGCAGCAACCACAGGTATAGAAATACAAGAATAGAACAAGGAATAGAAGTACATATATATATATATATATATATATATATATATATAAATATATTTATTGTTGCGAGAGAGTGGTGTTGTACAGTCTGATAGCTGCACGTATGAATGACCTGCGGTAGTTCCCCTTCTTGCATTGTAGCTGCAGTAGTCTGTTGCTGAAGGAGCTGCTTTGTTCTCCCACCGTGTCATGAAGGGGGTGGGAGGGGTTGTCCATGATTATGTGAGTTTGGCCAACATCCTCCTGTCACCCACCTCCTCAATGGAGTCCAGAGAGCAGTCCAAGATAAATCTGGTTCTTCTGACCAGCTTGTTGAGTCTCTTCCTGTCCCTCTCTGAACTTCGACTTCTCCAGCAGACCTGTGCATAAAAGATGGCAGAGGCCACCACAGAGTCGTAGAAAGTCCTTAGCAGAGGCCTGCACACTCCAAAGGACCTCGGTCTTCTGAGTAGGTGGAGACGACTCTGGCCCTTTTTGTAGAGTGTATCCATGCTTAGTGACCAGTCCAGTTTATTGTTTAGGTGAACACCCAGGTATTTGTACTCCTCCGCGATCTCTATGTCCAGACCCTGGATGTTCACTGGCACAATACGGAGGGACTTTCCGCTGATGTTGATTACGAACACCTTTGTCTTACTGGCATTGATGTGCAGGTGGCTCCGTTCACACAGTCGACGAAGTTGGTGATGACCTCCCTGTACACTAGATTGAATCCGGCCAACAATTGAATCGAAAGCAACTGGACTCAGATTTGTCTAAGAAGGGGGGGCTTCATCAGTTCTCGACGCAAGAGAACTCAACTGTGTTGAGAACTGATGAAGCCCCTTGGGTGGATATGACTATGACCTGGACAAATGAGAATATACACAGACGTACTGTAGATCCTTTCAGCTTTTCCCTGAACAGTGAATGCTGGATGGTGTTGAAAGCACTGGAGAAGTCAAAAAACATGACCCTCATCGTGCTCCCAGTGGTCTCCAGGTGTGACTGAGTCTGAGGTGGTTCAAGACAATCCTCTCAATGGTCTTCATCAGGTGAGAGGTTAGGACTACTGGCCTGAAGTGTTTTGGCTCCCTGGGGTGCTTGGTCTTTGGAACTGGGAGCACACAGGATTTCTTCCACAGTAGTGGAACTCTCTCCAGACTGAGGCTCAAGTTGAAATTGAAGCCTTATATTTTTTAACACTTTGACCAGTGCTCTTTCAGTAATGTGGGGAGGTCGGAAGCCTGATTGAAATTTATCAAGATTACTGCTTTTGTTATAAAAGTTTTTGAGCTTATTAAATACAACTTTCTCAATAATCTTGGATATAAAAGAGAGGTTTGACTGTGTGGCAATAAAGTTTAGTCTAATAGCTTTTCACTAAAAAAGTTGACAAATTCATTGCATTTCTCAGTGGAGATGAGTTCTCTGTTTATCTGTTTTGAAGGGTTTGTAAGTTTATCAACCATAGAAAACAAGAGTGTGAGAATTGTTGACGTTCTTGTTAATCATGTCAGATACCAAGTGAAACCTCTTTACAGTGGAATGTATCTTTAAATAAAGCAGCTTCTCTACCTCATTTCCTGCCATTTCTACACTTGTTCATACAGTGTTTCCTCTACATTCATTTAGGAATGGCAGGCCTCCTAAATCCTAGCCGCCAATCTTTCTTTCTTTTTTTTAACTGTCACAAATACACCACCGCCGCATTTCTCCACCTTCACAGCACAGCGTGGTGATGAGCGCAACGGCGCGTGGGGGGGGGGTCCTATTGGAGTTAATACAACGTTTATTATTCTCGAGAGCACGGCCTTGAATGATGACTTTAAAGTGTCACCACATCAGGCACCCAGGAACCAGGGCAGATAGTCAGAGGAGTGTCGTCCTGGAAAATAGGGCAGCAAATTACCGGAGAAAAGGTAGACTTATTAGCTTAATATAACTCATCATAGATTTTACAAGTTAAACAGACATTCGCAAAGTATTGATGGCCAACTAATTTTACGTAACACAGAGGTAGCCTAAGTTAATTAGGCCCGGTGCCAGCTCAGTGACGCTAACATGGGTAAACTAATTGATAGCATTAATCTGATATCTACACGCCATGATGTATTAACTGCTGACTGCTGGGCCACCTCTGGGAAAATTTCCCTACAACAGAGCCTTAGAACTCTTTGATAAAAAGCCAAGAAAAATTAAGTGTTCTGAGGATGAGTGCAATCTTTTTTCACTGATTATAACTTGGCTCTTTTTGGATGGAGGTTTACTTGTGGTTCCTAGAGTCTTGAAGAATAAATTGGGAGGCAGATCTTTAGGTTATCAGGCTTCTCTTCTATGGAACCAACTTCCAGTATCAGTCCGGGGGGGCAGACTCTTTAGCAATTTTCAAGACCAGGGTTAAAACTTTTCTTTATGACAGAGCTTATAGTTCAAAAGTTAAAGTTCATTTACTCTTTAGCTATGCTGCCATAGGCCTAGACTGCTGGGGGAAGGACTGAGCATCCCCCCCCCCCTTCCATGTGCCAACATATCAATAACCTTGTTTCTCCAAAGTCCCTGCTTCTCCCAGTTCTAAGCATGTGTAACTATTTACTAACCATATTTTCCCGAAGTCTCTGTCTCTCCCAGTTTCTCTCCTCTCTCTCCCTGTCCTCATCCTGCAGGTGGTGAATCATCGCCACCCCCATGTTCCTGCATTGCCTGCTGCTGCCATATCTTCATGAACTCCATACAGCATCATTTCTATGAACTTCATGCAGCATATGTTCCTGCCTGCACCCCCCCCCCACCCGTGTCTCTCTCTCTCTCTCCCCTCCCTCTCTACCCAACTGGTCGAGGCAGATGGCTGCCCCCCCTGAGCCTGGTTCTGCCTGAGGTTTCTGACTCTTAAAGGAAGTTTTTCCTTGCCACTGTCCCCAAGCGCTTGCTTATCGGGGGACCTGTTGGGTCTCTGTAAATAATTCTATTAAGAGTTTGGTCTAGACTTGCTCTATATGTAAAGTGCCTTGATGCAACTTTGGTATGATTTGGCACTATATAAATAAATCTGATTTGATTTGATTTTGATTTTAAAAGTTAAATCTGCACTGGCGACCTGTCCAGGGTGTACCCCACCCTTGCCCGGAACGTTGGCTGGGATTGGCTCCAGCACCCCCCATGACCCGGAAACCGAAAAGCGGGAGAAGATGGATAAATCTGCAGTCAAGTGTCATTTGTTTACGCTGCCACGGCCCCCCGGAGCGCCTGCCCCTTCTGCTGCTGCTAAGAACTAGAACTTGTGGCTTCTGTTTACCATATTTCTGTCAGAAAAAGAGATGTCAATTGTGTGAAATTACATGTAACTCATTAACTAACAGTGATTTGTTGGAGAGAGATCTATTATTAAGTAAAGCTAGCTTTGAAGAGATAACAGAAGCCTCTGTGGCATTCTGAGCTGTACATGTTACAGTTAACAGATTAGAATGGTTCATACTATAAATTGAATGCATTTGATTCTTTCTTTTAATAACTAACACAGGAATCGCACTAGGTCCCGCCTTGTTCTCAAGCTGTTAGTACTAACACTAATGGGTGGGACCCTGAACATATCATGGCATGTAAGATTTGTTTTGAACTCTGCTGCTGCTCCCTCAACATCTTGTACATTCTCCTGTGCCCTGCGCCACCAGAATAGATGACCGGGGACCAGGAGTAATAATGATAATAATAACACATTTTATTTGTATAGTGCTTTTCAACAGAACTGAAAGACGCTTTAGAGACATAGAACAGTGCAGGTGTAATAAGAATAACATACAGGAACAGTGGAAAACCTGAGGTAAGAGTTGATAATCCTTGAGATAACTGGGGAGATGGTGGGGAGGCAGTGCTTAACAAAGAAGGATGGTATGGGATCTAAGATGCAGGTGGAGGATTTCATGATGATTTCATGATCATGAGATGATTTTAGACATATGCTGGGCAGATGGGTGAAAATCTTGAGAGTGGAGAGGTGATAAGTGGAGGAGGGGTGAGGGAGGAGGAATGGGTGACAGGGGTGGAGGATAGGGAACTGCAGATCCTATCAATTTTGGATTACAAAAAAGACTGGAAAAAAATCAATTTTTCTGTGGTGAATGAGTTTGAAATGTCGCTGGGTTTGAGAAGGTTTTTGATGATGGAAAAGAGAGCCTTTTGGTTATTGGAGCCAGTGTTGATTAGGTTTGAAAAGTAGGCAGGCTGTGTTGAGGGCAGTTTTGTACAGTTGTTTTTTCTTTCTGCATTTGTCCTCATAGTTTAGCACCACAGGATGTCAGCATTGTATGAGATTGATGCACTTTTTAGTCTTTCAACTAAATGTTTTATCACTTCAGTGCGTGTATGTGACCATCACCAGCCCTCCCTGGAAGATGGTTTGTGGATCTTTATTGAGTGAAATGACCTTTGTGTGGCAGGGAGGGCAGTGCTACACTTTTTTTTTGGTACTGTTTATTCTGAATATGCTAATAGTACAAGGCTTCTTGATTGTTACTAGACAAATTCTTTACACAACATAGTATAGAAATGAAAATTGAGAAAGCAAAATAATAATAAAACACAGAAAAACAAAAAATAAATGACCTATTCGAAAAGGAGTGAGAAGAAGCATAGAAGGACAGATAAGATGTGGAAGGACGGACAGGGGAAGGGAAGCAGGTGGTGCTGGTAATGACTAGTGGAGTAAAGGATCATGTGTTTTTCCTGTTACCTCATTCAGGATGAAGAGAGTCCAGAGGATTACTGTGTGAATATTGTCGATTTTCTTCAGGGAAGGTGGTGGGGAGGTAGATGTCCATAATGATAGCCAGGTGATCGGAGATGTGGGGGTTGATGCTGGAGAGTTTTTCGATAGTGAGACCAGTGGAGCAGACTAAGGCCCAGTCCCAATACACCCCCTACCCCTAAATTTTGCGCGTTCCCGCGAGGGTAGTGGTGTCCCAATTGCTTTTTTCACGTAGGGGTAGGGGGCATAACGAGGGGTAGGGGCTATGAATCTAGCCCTTCAGAGTGAGGGTTTTCCGATTCTGACTTCGCGAGGAAGGGCCAGTTCCGTGATCCCCAGAGAGCGAGAGGATGTGGAGAAGTCGGAGAAAAAAAACCCACAAATAATTCACAAGAGATAACAGACGTCGATGGTGTATTCTTCTCCGTGTACCTCTTGGTTTATTTATCAATCGAAGCATGATGAATGCTAAAAAAACGATTGCAACTGGTTGCGACCATAGACTCCATGTTTTTTTTTTTTTTTTTATCTGTTGACAAAATTTACATTGACAGAGTACGAACAGGGTGAGGGCGTTTCATACGAAAATAAAATCATGCCGATTGAAATTTACATGAACCGTAGCCTCCATGTTGCTGCTGGGACTACGCAGTCGCTTGCGTGCCCGAACGTAAACTACGCAGTGACGTAGCAAGTGGTGTCCCAATTCCTAGGGAAGATTACAAAACCCTACCCCTTGTGGCTTCCTTTCGAGGGTTAAGGGGTAGTGGGTGAGGGCTAGGGGTAGTGAGTAAAGGCTAGTGGTAGTGAGTAGGGTGAAGATTGGGATTCGGCCTAAATCCAAGGTGTGGCCTCTAGTGTGGGTGGGGAAATTGACATGCTGAGTAAGAATGAGGCAGTTGAGGAGATCCAGAAAATCAGAGGCATGTTTACAGTGGTATTGTCGATATGGAGGTTGAAGTCGCCAAGAAGAAATTGAAAGAGAGATGGAGAGACGTGTGAAAAATTCTGAAAAGTCAGAGAGAAAAGATGGATTTGGTTTTGGGGGGGGCAGCAGATTACAGCAATGACAAAAGAGGTCGGGCCAGGGAGTTTGAGAGTAATGTATTCAAATGACTGCACAGGAGAAGTGGATAGAGTGTTGAATTTTCTTTCTGTGTATTAAGGCAACACCACTGCCTGTGCCAGTGAGACAGGGTTGATCAATGTATGTTTATCCAGTGGTGTTGGCTTGGTTGACTGAAAATAGTCTAGGTGACTGTGCCAGGTTTCAGTGAGACAGAGGAAGCCATGTTATCATCCGTTATGAAGTTGTTCAGGATGAGTGCTTTGTTGTTGAGAGAGTGAGTTTTCTGGAGAGCCAGCTTGATATGATGCTGATCTGTGAGATACTGTGAAGAGTGGGGAATGGGCCGAGGTTGGCATGGGGTTTTTTCACTTGTATTGCATTCCTGTTGTGGGGGGTCGGGGGGGTCTGATAGTTATTATGGGCTAAATTGGAAAAGTTGTAGTAGGAACATTGCAGTGTATGTGAATGAGGTTGCTTTTGTTTGCAGAATTTAGCCAGTTTTGGGGACGGTGGGATCTCACTGAGATAACAGGCTGAATGGTGTAAGGGGCAGCAGGAGAAGACAGTGAGAGCTGGGGCGTGTAGGGAGAGCTATGGCATGTGGTGGAGCTCTGAATTTGGGTCATACAAGAAGAACAAGGAAGTTGTGTGCAGATGCAAATAGTCAATTACGTGCTTGGTTGTGGACAGAACGCTGTAAGTTAGCTCTAGAATTTGGCTTCCCAGTTTGTTGGGGTGAAAACCGTCAGGTTTAAAAAATGATTTTTGGCCCCAAAACAGATTGAAACTGTCAATGAGGCCCATGGAGTGTGTCTTGCAAGCTGATTTTAGGGTGGTCAGAGGGAAAAGGGGGGCGAAGAGATGGCGCTGATGAAGGGAGAGAGGATTGAGAGATGATGGAGATCTGGGCGGCAGTGCAGAGCAAGTGGAGAGGGGCTGTTGGAGGGTGAGGAAGGAGATCGCTGTGGAGCCGGTGTGAAATGCGGGATGGAGAGGTGGCGAGCTCTGGGGAGAGCAGGGCACTGAGGTGGGGACTGAAGTGACGGTGCGTTGTTGGACTGTGGGGAAGTCGGCAATGGAGTTTGGGATTCAGCTGCTAGGGGCAGGAAGTCTCGAAGGGCAAGGATGTCAGATTTATTGTCCAGCTAGATGGTGGAGTGCATGAGGGTGCTGCTTGCCCCTCCTGCTGCGAGGAACGACCAGGGACCATGCTTACGCAAGGATCTTGCGGAAGCGGTCAGGGATCTGGGATTGGCCCCCTGCCTGATCCAGGTGGGGTTGGTGTTGGGGTTAGGTGGGAAACAGCAGGGGCAGCAGCTGCTTGATCAGGAGTGATGAGGTCAGGATTGAAGGGGGAGAGGTGGGTTTGGCAAGGGCAGGAACTCTGGTGTTGCGGAACGGAAGATGATGGTGTCCATTTGCAGTCCAGCTTCACGGATCATGTAGAGTGTGGAATTATGTTACTCCAGCTCAGTGATTTTCACAGTGAGAACAGTGCAGTTGACGCAGCAGGATGGCGAGGTGAGTGGAGCCATAGTGAATGTGGGGCTGGAAAACAGAGTGAAAAGAAAGGTCAGTACTCGGGCTAAAAGTTCTTGATGCAAATACATGCATCCTTGGGTTAGTACATGCTTACAGGGAACTGCTTGCCACTTCAAATACCGAGAAAACAGCAGGATAAAAAGCACAAATTTATTACAATTTTTACCAAAGTTGGTTAGGAAGGCTAAAGGTCATTTCATAATCCGACACTGTGATTTATTATCAGTTTCTATCTTCCATTTTGTAATAAAACACACTTGGTGTTGACGGCTACTGATGGGGAAAAAAAGTCTTAATTGCATCCAAGTCCTAAAATAAGGAGAAGAGTCAGGTCAGGTTCACATCCTAATGGTATTTCAGACCAGGTGAGGTCCCACTACAGGCCTTGGGTGCATCTTCATTTTTCAGTAAATCTTAGCAACATTGTACCATGTTTTATCATGTACTGCATCATTATCATCATTATACTATAATATGCATATTGCTCACAATTTCTGGTTTGTTAACAAGTGATAGACAAGATAAAATGCTTTAGAGACAACAGAAGCGTATTACCATTGAACTACAGCAAGAATATTCTCAATCATCTTTCCAAACAAACTTTTTGAGACAGAATTTTGGTAATGGATAGATATTTTAATTGGAGTCGGTTAAGGCTTAAAAAGCCCCCAGATTGAGGCTGGGGGCTGTAGTTTGATCATTTTAAAAATCTCTGTAGACTGCACAATCATCAACAACCTGATTCATTTTTTAAGAATCAATTCACCTGTGATTGGCTCAAGAAAAACATGTTTGCATGCTTTAAGAATAAGGTGACCAGATTTCTGAAATGAAAATCAGGGACATTTTCAGCACGGTGGTCAAAAGTCAAATGTTGTTATGAAATAAATAGCAGGGGAAATTACGTGTTCATGTATTTTCACTCATCAATCTCTTTTTTTTATTTTTTTAACACTGTCTTATTATAAAACAGAGCAAAATAAAATATTATTGCATTATTGTCATGTCATGGTTATGTAAACATCATTATCATTATCCACACCTTCACCAACAACGGTGACGGTTTAGTGTTGGCATTGTGGCTTCAGGTTCATTAACAACTTACCATAACTTTGTTGCCTGTGTCTTCTGCCGTGCACCTCCACATTGTAGTCTGTAGCGCAGCAACCAAGAGAAAGCAATTCTGTCTTGTTTCCGGGTGCCGCACATGCTTTCTAATAGTAACATCAGCATGTTAGTTTAACTGGATACTGTAATAACTGGAGTTTGAGTCTGCGCGCAACTTTTTTTTCTCCCCCATTGAAATCGGGTATATTCTCGGGGAGAGCTTTAACTGGGGACAGGTCACCCAAATTGAAGACTACTCAAGCTCAAGCTACAACATTTAAAACTATATCACTGAATAAATATGTTTGATCCATTTTGTGGAAAAAAAAAAGACGCAAAAATGTGATAAAGAAAAAAGAAAATCAATCAATAATTTTAAACAGATTTTTTCCTTGGCAATGAAAGGCAATGTAATTCAAAGTTCAAAAACTTAATATTCTGTTTAAGAGATTAGAATGAAGTAAACATGGCAATACATTCCATCCACGTTCATATACCACACAGTGAAATGGCCAAATGGGATGACTGGTTTATTATACATCTGTAATGGCTAAAAAAGTTTGGACTGCTGCTTTACCGAGAGCTCTTTGAGGGGGCTGCAACAGGTTCTTTAAGAGAATACAGGATTTGTATTTAAATGAAGCTGAAGAGATAAGGAGACAGCCCCCAAACAGATTAGTGAGACTGACAAGAGACCAACCACCAAACAGCTTGAATAATTTAAAGACAGAATTCCTAACTACTAGAGCAGTGGTTCACAACCTTTTTCTGTATGGACCCATATTTTTACTATTGTAGTCTTATTTTGAAATGACAGACCAGAAGCATCGCAGCTGCTACGGTGTGACAGACCAGTTCCTCTTCTAGGGCTGCATTAATGCAAAATTGCAATACGTGTCAAGCCAATGAACCCCTTGCAAGTTTGCACACAGTGATATCTGTTTCATCCTGTTATTGTAAGGCACAATGACTGGAAAAAAAAGAAGAAAAAAAAAATTCTGCTCGACTTTAAAATTTTCAGTTGACTGACAAATCTTTGACAGATGATTCAATTCATCAGCTTTCAGGAGGCAGCCTTGACTAATTTATTTTTGAACAAATCAATTGTTTTTGGCACAAATTAATCAAATTTTGACACAAACAAAATTCGGTCAGGGATCTGGGATTGCCCCCCCCCCCCCCCCCCCCCCCCAGAACCACTGGACTAGAGGATAGAGACCAAAAAGGGTTGATTTCAGATTTCAGATGAATTTAGCATGTATTTAATGAGATGTAATGTTTGTAAAAGAAGCATGTCTGTATGTTTAATAATTTCATCATTTGCTACCCATCTCTTGTTGTAATCTCTACTGGTACAACTGCAAATTAAATTTAACACAACTGGCATAAAATCAAATAGACTCAAAACTCCAGATAGCGGTCTCAAACAACCCCACTTGGTCTCATGCATATTACAGGTGTAAATCAGAACATTATAACATTCTGTAGTTAATATTAACCTCAAGATGATGCAATGCTATCCTATCATATTTTTCTTCTGTTTCCACAGGATGAGGTAACAGGAATTCTGCCTTTGGATTTAACATATGGACAACAGAGGCATAGAGGAATAGATTAGAGTCACCTGCTACACATCTCAAAGACTCCTGCATAATTAAATGTTATTAAAAAGATAGGGTTTCAAGCGGTTTTCATTATAATAATTGCTGAAGACTAAGAGAAAGTGTACAGTATGTGTTGCATATTTAATCTTCCATTAAAATTGAAGTACAGCATGGCAAAAATGGGTGTGACCCCTTGCCCATCCCTGGTCTAGAAGCTGGTCATAGATCCAATATAAGCTCATATTATCTTAAAGTAGGGGCAGCATGGCGTCACAGTGGTTAGCACAAGAACGTTGTGGGTTTGATTCTTGCCCTGGGGTCTTTCTGGATGGAGTTAGGATGCTCTCCCCATGCCTGTGTGGGTTTCCTTGCACAGTCCAAAGACATGCATGTGTAGGTTGAATAGTGACTCTAAATTTCCTGTAAGTATGGGTGTGAGCCTCTCAGTCTCTATGTGTTTGCTCTGCGATGGGCTGGTGACCTGTCCAGGGTGTACCCTGCCCTCACCCAGAACGTTTGCTGGGATTGGCTCTAGCACCCCCCGTGACCCAGAAACAGAATATAATAACTATTTTAGTCTAATTTCGTTACCTGGAAATGGATGAGCGGTAAAAAAGTAGTGAGTAAGAAGTAATAATTAAATCTGCAAGCAAAGGATTTAGGAATGGACTGATTTAAGTCTACCAACCTGAAATGTTGTTGTTTTCTCATTTAAAAACAAAAAAATAAATCCGGTAAGATTGTAAACCACATCTGCAAAAATGTAAAGCCGATAGTATTGGGTTTGCAATTATAATACACAATAACAAAGGATTATTCCAAAATTGAAAATAATTAAAACTAATGATGTCTTACTGACTTAACTGAAATAGTGATCTCTTAGAAAGTGACTGCTATAGTCTAATTACTTGGCCTTTTGTTTATTAATATCACCTTGCGCTCGGCTGTGATTTGAAAAACCAGCCTTCTAAGAGAAATGATTCATTCTATTTGACATGTATGTGAAATTTGGTTTGCAAATCTGTTTGCCTACCTGCCACTGCATACATATAAAGTATATTTGTAAAACTTTTTGGTGAACTGTGGATGCTAATAGATAAGCCAGAGAGTTATTTTTAGTTCAGGGCTGCAGGCAATGACAAGATGTACACAATGAGTGAAGACGGGCCATCTTTAACTGATTGATTTAAAGGTTAATGACTTAAAAGGGTTTAGATATAAATACTATTCAGAACAATGTTGTACTGTCTGCTCATGAATATGCTCCTTATTTCTTTCGTCAGTATAGAATTTTTAGAATTTTTTTTAGAGTTTTTAAGACTTATTTTTTCTCCTTTTGTCTTTATAGTAATAATCAGGCTCAACCCTGCGTAGCTTCCAAGATTGGACAAGATGTGTTATGGCCGTGAACTGTGTTATCGGGAGCCATGTACTCCTGGTACTGTAGGGTCTCCCAAGGCAAACTGATCTCAGGCAAGGGGCCAGACAAAGAATGGTTCAAAAGACCCCATGAGAGGAGTGAGGAAGGTTACCCTGCCAGGAGGAAGCATGGGGCCCCCATCTGGAGCTAGGCCTGGACAGAAGGCCTGTCAGCGAGTGTCTGGTGGCTGGGTCTGCCACAGGACCCGGTTGGGCACAGCCCGAAAGAGCAACATGGACACTCATCCTCCCCCATCTCGTCGACCCACCATCCATGCCTGAAACCGCCGGCATTGGCTGCGTTGCCATATGGGTGGCAGTGAGCCTCGGTGATCCAGACCTGGGCATGTGGAACATCACCTCTCAGGTAGGGAAGGAGCTGGAGCTTGTGTGCAAGCTGGAGTGCAACCAGTTAGATCTGGTTGAGCTTACCTCCACGCATAGCCTTGGCTGTGGATCCGAACTTTGTGGTACTGCTGAGAGACTTCAACGTGCATGTCAGCAATGACAGAGATACCTTGAGGGGCGTGATTGGGACGGCCCCTGAAACGGCCTCCCCAATATGAACCTGAGAGGTGTTCTATTATTAGACTGCTGTGCTAGCCACAGTTTGTCAATAATGAACACCATGTTCGAACACAAGGATGCTCATAAGTGTACTTGGTACCAGAGCACCCTAGGCCGAAGGGCAATGATCGATTTTGCAATCGTATCATCTGAGCTGAGATCACATGTTTGGACACTCGGGTAAAGAAAGGGGCAGAGCTGTTAACTGATCACCATTTGGCGGTGGGTTGGGTCAGGTGGCTGGGGAAAGCCCTGGACAGACCTGGCAAGCCAAAACGAGTAGTGCAGGTAAACTGGGAACATCTGAGAGAGGGTCCTGTCCACAACCACCTCCAAAGGAGTTTTTCCCGCATCCCTGTGGAGGATGGGGGCATTGAACCTGAATGGTTGATGTTCAAAGCTTCCGTTGTTGAAGCTGCTGAGGCGTCCTTCAGTCTTAAGGTCTTGGGTGCCTCAAGAGGCGGTAGCCCTCGAACACAGTGGTAGACACTGGTGGTCAGGGAAGCTGTACGGCTGAAGAAGGAGTCCTTTTGGGACATGTTGTCCCTGGGGACTCCTGAGGCAGGTTCGAGGCCCCAACCGGCCTGAAGGGCAGCAGCCATGGCTGTGGCAGAGGCAAAGCAGTGGGTGTGGGAGGAACCCAATGTGCTCCTGGCCTGATGCCGATGGACTCAAAAATCACATCCATAATTGCTGTAATTCTGGTATGCCTGCGAGCGGTCGGGTGCTCAACGATACAGTCCTGCAGCTACAAAGGGAGATAATACAAGCAATCAACAACCTGACAGAGGAGTTTAGACAAACGAGGGTAGCCTGGGGCTGGGGTTGTTGGGCGCCCTGGTGGCTCAATCCTGACCTGCTTGCTATACCGGGCCGGGGGCGTGTTGTTCCGGCCCCCCTCATCAGCTACAGTCAGCTACCCACAGCATCCAATGACAAACCGTAGCATACACATACACACATATATACACACATACATACAAGGTGCACAACTCACATTGCATGGAAAATCCTGCGACCAATGCTCTCACTGTTTATGTTGATATTGCTGTTGCTGTTGCTGTCGTTTCTGTGTGCCCCCCGTCTCCCCTATGTTAATATTGTTGCTGCTGTTGTTGTTATTGTTTTTGTACCCCCCCGCCCCCTCCTCCGCTTGTCTTCCCTATCCTGTTTCTCTTCTCTCTTTCTATCCACTCCTGAGCCTCAGTCCAGTAGCTGTACCAGCAAACCAATACCAATGCCAACAAAGTTAAACACAGATGGCTACAGGAGGAGTATGTCAGAGTCCTTCTTCGTAAAGTAATGCTGTTTCAGCACAACAAGGAACCAGGAGCATTCATACTGCCTGCCCCAGCTGATGAACAGGACAGGTAAAAAAAAAAAAAAGAAGAAAAAATTGCAGAAATATTAGAAGGCAATGTGCAAAAATTAATCTTTAATTGTCTTTATAAACGCCGCATGACATCCTGATGGAGTCTTGCACCCTGTTCATATTCCACTTGTCTTGAAGGGGGCTCTGCCTCTAGGTCATAATGCTGAAGAGGAGGGAGAGGGATACCATTCCTCTTTGCCACATTGTGCAACATGCCACATGCTCTTATAATGCGGCACACTTTCGCAGGATGGTAAAGAAGCCTCCACGCACAACCGAGGCTCTGGATCCGTGCTCCTTGATATGGGTTGGACTCTATTCTTCTCCAGAGTTGCCCAAGATGTGAGGCACTAGGCAGGTGTGGGGATACCCACAAACCCCCGACTGAGAGCCGCTGGGTTGGAGTTTACCCCGGTGGACGAGAGGCAGGGTGGCAGGGAAGAAAACTCTGACTGTTGTCTGTGCATATGCACCGAACAGAGTATTCGGCCTTCTTGGAGAACTTGAACAGGGTCCTGCATGGGGCCCCGGTAGGGGACTCCATAGTCCTACTGGGAGCCTTCAATGCACACGTGGGCAATGATGGAGTAACTTGGAGAAGCATGATTGGGAGGAACAGCCTCCCCGATCTGAACCCTGGTGGTGTTTTGTTGTTGGACTTCTGTGCTAGTCATGGATTAGCCATGGTACCGACAGGCCGGAAGGGCTGCAGCCTCGGTGGTGGCAGAGGCAAAAAAGTGGGTGTGGGAGAGGCCCGGAGAGGACATGGAGAAGGACTTTCAGTCAGTACCAAAGTTGTTCTGGAAGACTGTGTGGTACCTCAGGCGGGGAAAGCAGGGAACCATCCCAGCTGTGTACAGCAAGGGTGGGACGTTGCTGACCTCAAATGAGGAGATTGTCGGGCGGTGGAAGGAACACTTTGAGGAATTCCTGAACCCGACGTACCCACCCTCTGGGGCAGAGACAAAGCTGGAGGATGAAGGGGGGTCATCGTCAGTTTCCCTGAGGGAAGTCACTGAGGTAGTCAAACAACTCCACAGTGGCAAAGCCCCGGGGATTGACGAGATCTGTCCTGAAATGTTGAAGGCTCTGGGTTTTAAGGGGCTGTCATGGATGACACGCCTCTTCAACATTGCATGGGGGTCTGGGGCAGTGCCTAAGGAGTGGCAGACCGGGGTGTGGTCCCACTTTTTAAAAAGGGGGACCAGACGGTGTGTTCCAACTATAGAGACATCACACTACTCAGCCTCCCTGAGAAAGTTTACTCCAAGGTGCTGGAAAGGAGGGTCAGGCCGATTTTCGAACCTCTGATTGAATAAGAACAATGCGGGTTCCGTCCTGGTCATGGAAAAACAAACCAGCTCTTCACCCTCATGAGGATCCTGGAGGGAGCCTGTGAATATGCCCATCCGGTCTACATGCGATTTGTGGACCTGAGGAGGGTATATGACTGGGTCCCCCAGTAGTTTTTGTGGGGGGTGCTGCAAGAGTATGGGGTGAGGGGGTCACTTTTAAGGGCCATCCAATCTCTGTACACCCAAAGCGAGGGCTGTGTTCAGGTATTCGGCAGTAAGTCGGACTTGTTCCAACTGAGGGTTGGCCTCCGCCAGGGCTGCGCCATGTCACTGATCCTGTTTGTGATCTTCGTGGACAGGAATCCTAGGCTTAGTAAAGGAGGAGAGGGGTTGCAGTTCGAGGGGCTCAGGATCCCATCGCTGCTCTTTGCAGACGATGTTGTGCTGTTGGCACCATCGGTCTGTGACTTTCCGCTCTCACTGAACAGGTTCGCAGCTAAGTGTGAAGCGGCTGGGATGAGGATCAGCATGTCCAAATCACAGGCCATGGTTCTCAGCAGGAAACCGATGGACTGTCTAGTCTGGGTTGGGAATGAGTCTTTGCCCCAAGTGAAGGAGTTCAAGTACCTCGGGGTCTTGTTCACAAGTGGGGTGACCTTGGAGCATGAGATTTGCGGGAGCGGTACTGCAGTCACTTTATCGCACCGCTGTAACGAAAAGAGAGCTGAGCTGGAAAGCGAAGCTCTCGATCTTCAGGTCAATCTTCGTTCATACCCTCACCTATGGTCATGAGAACTGGATCATGACCAAAAGAACAAGATTGCGGGTACAAGCGACTGAAATGGGCTTCCTCAGAAGGGTAGCTGGCTTCTCCCTTAGAGATAGGGTGAGGAGCTCGGTCATTCGAGAGGAGCTCAGAGTAGAGCTGCTGCTCCTTTGCATTGAGAGGAGCCAGTTGAGGTGGTTCGGGCATCTGCTTAGGATGCCTCCTGGGCGCCTCCCTTGGTAGGTGTTCGAGGCACGTCCAACTGGGAGGAGGCCCCGGGGCAGACCCAGGACCAAGTGGAGAGATTATATCTCCATTTTGGCCTGGGAACGCCTCGGGATCCCCCAGTCAGAGTTGGCCAGGGAAAGGAAAGTCTGGGGCTCCCCTGCTGAGGTTGCTACCCCCACGACCTGACCTTGGATAAGTGGATGAAGATGGATGGATGGATGGATGGTAAAGAAGCCTGCCCTCTGACAAATCCAAAGCGCGCCAGTAGCGCAGACTCAGAGCACCACCAATTGGACACAGGAAGTCAGCCTCATTTCGCAAACATTGTCACACTCACAACAAAACGGTTCACGTTTTAACGCATTTGGGTGGGGGCGTGGTGTTGGCAATATTGTCGGAATTGATTGGATAATGAATGCTAAGAAGCACAGCTAGGTTTTAATTCATCATACCATCCTTTCTTTATAGCGCCTGATGGGAAATGGTTATAATTCTCAGCATAATGAGTCCACACATGCTGCTGATGTAGTGAAATCATATTTGGAGAAAAAAACAGCTGATAAGACACTGTTAATCATGGACTGGCCTCAATGGAATCCAGACCTGAATATTATAAAGGCAGCATGGGATTCCCTGGAGAGAGACATAAAAAAAGCAAATAAATCAAATATAAAGAACAAATGTTAATGAAAGCTTAATTTTTTAAATTTTAATCAAGTAATGTAATGTAACACGATATCCTAACTACCGCCAACTTTTGTGGTCCATGTCACAAATGTATTCATTTTGTGATGTTACAGCCCACACTAGCCTGCCGCCCCTCTCAAAGCCTTCAGTTGATTCAAAATGCTTCTGCACAAACATTAATAGGAACTAGAAAAATAGATCACATTTCTCCTGTGTTAGCTTCTCTTTATTGGCTCCCTGTAAAATTCAGAGTAGAATTTAAAATCATTCTCCTAACATACAAAGCTCATAATGACCAAGCCCCTTCTTATCTCAGAGAGCTCATAGTTCCTTATTGTCCCAGTAGGTCACTTTGCTCTCTAGATGGAGGTTTACTTGTGGTTCTTTGAATCTCCAAGAGTAAATTGCAAGGCACATCTTTCAGCAATACGGCTTTTCTTCGATGGAACCAACAACTCCCAGTAGTGCCAGGTATTCTGGCTCACTAAAAACAACCAGCTCTTTCGGTTCCCAAGTGGCTCCTTAGATTTTTATCTACTTAATTTGATTTATTATAAAAACAATATAACATTGCATGTAAAATGAATTACTAATGTAAATAACATATTTTATATAATTTTTTAAATATTTATATCGCTTTATTTATATATTTAACAAACTGAATTCGGAGCATAATGATACAAATACAAGTTTATCAAATTTGTCCAGTGGCTTGACAATAATTACCTCGCGATTAACAATAAAAGGAAGGAAGTGGTGCTGGATCCTCGGTCAGTGGGGAACCACACTCCCATGTTTATCCACAATGAGGAGATTAAACAGGTTGCATTATACATGTATCTGGGTATCCACCTAGATGACCACCTCAGTTTTGACTTTTATATTTACTATGTGTGCTCTTGCTTACAGCAAAAATGGTATTTTCTGAAAAGACTGAGCGTGTTCTGGCCATGGAATGGGTGTTACTGCAATTGTTGTGTCTGATCCTGCTGTCCATACTTATGTATGTAGGTACGCATATATGTATTTTATTCTGTGAAGACAGCTACTGCACTAGCACTTTGAGTCCAGGAAAAATTTTCCTGATGAGACAATAAACTATATTCTATTCTAAATAAGAAATTATAAAGTACACAAACCCAAAGATCCAACTCAATTAGAAGAAAGGTCCCATCTCTGATTGAATGTTTATCATTTATAAACTTAACTATTTACATTGAAACAAGTATAAAGAATCATAAAAAAGAATATAAATTAAAATGTGACAAAAGGAAAAATGCAGCATTCAGGTAAGTTTCAGCTAGTCTTTAGTGAAGATTTGCGTTAACAATAACCAAGCACCTCAGCTTTGAGGGATTGATCCTGTTTATTCTCTCTGCTATTATTATCTGCCTTATTTTGGAGAAGATGCTCTCTGAGGGGACAGATGTTGCTAAAATACAAAGTCTCCGTGCCATCGCATGTGTAAGATGTGGGCAAACTGAACCCTTTCTCTGGAAGAGGGGCTCCTCACCTTTCCAGAATGTTGTGTCTATCTGTAGCATACAAACTTTTGTTCCCTCTCTCGTCTCCCTCCTCTTCGTGTCCTCACTGTGCTGTGTGTGTGTCTATAACTCCTCCCCTCGCCTTTCTGCACAGCATGGACAGACAGGTGCCACCACACATCTTGACCAAACATGCATGGCTTTAACAGAAAGAAGAGGTGAAAAAATAGACAAAAAAACAAAAAACAAAAACAAAAAAAAAACAAACAAAAAACAAATCGGCTCCCAATCAAGAGCCAACTCCCGTCATTCACTTGAAAAAGCTGGCTCACAGCCGGATTGTTTGTGAACAACACATCAATAACTCCAGGGGGTGAACTCTCTCACAACTTTCAAGATCAGGCTAAAATCCTATCTCCTTTTTTCCTTGAGAAATGAAAATGACATGAAAAACCCTATAGTTAAAATGTTAACGCAGCTATAGGGATAGACTGCTGGTGGATCTACTGTGCATCTCTCTCTCTCTCTCTCTCACTCATATGTATATGACACCATTACATGTCAGTAACTTTGTCTCTTCTTGTAGTTTGTGTTTCTCCCTTTTGTCCTCTATATTCCTGACTTCATCCTACAGGTGGTGAATCATCACTGCTCCATTTAGCTAGGTATCGCCTCTTCAAGGAAGACTTTCTTGGAGAAATTAGTTTTGTCTCTTTGAATAGTTCTATAAAGAGTCTGGTCTAGATCTGCTCCATTTAAAGTGTTTTGACATAACTGTTATGATTTGGCGCTTGTGACTACCCCACTTCTCTGATCTTTCTGCACTAATTGTTTTTCGTGTTCCAGGAGACGTGGTCAGGGTTTGGCTCATTGGAGGCACCTGGGCCCAGTGCATCCATAAATGTATAAGCCCCAGTCAGTTGTGCCTTGGTTGAGACGGCAGAATAGGGGAAATTTCCATCCATAACTGTTTTCCATAATCCCTGGCTCTGCTCTTTGTTTCCACACCCACATACACCACCAGTCAAAAGTTTGGACACACTTTCTCATTCAAATGAATAGGAGGTGTGTCCAAACTTTTGACTGGTAGTGTATGCTACACTCATGCCCCTTTAAACATATGCAATCACAGCTTTCACCACTGAATCACTGACAGATATACTCCATAACCATTTATTTTGCCTTGTTCATTTAATGAATTACTTGTTATTTGAATGAACCACCGTTTTTGTCAGGGCTCTGAGCCAGTTGTGACTTTTGCACTGTAATGTTCCAATTAACTTCATTTGATTTTGTGCATTTATTTTTTCATGTTTTTTCAACCATGTTGTACTCAAGTGGTAACACCCTGTTTGTGAACAGCCATTTTAAAGCCTTCGTTTGTTGTAAATTGGCTTGCATCGTATCAGTTTGAGGGTGCACAGGGTGCAGTTTTAAGGTTCTTCTACATTTATTTTACTTTTCAGCCCTGGCATCTACATCAATTTTTGTATACAGTGTATGGTTGTATTCTGCTGTCCAATAACTAAATTAATCCAGTATCAGTGATGATTAAATTAAACCTAGTGCCAGCAAACCCACAAGGGATCATTATTAAAGAGATATCACCATTCAGAGAACACAGAGGAGGGACAGTTGTCAAAGAAGTGCACCACAAAAAAAAAAAGACAGTGAAATGACAGGAGAAAATAAGCAAGAGAAGCTCTTGGTGAAATTTTACAATAATGGAGACAGTCCCTTTTTTATAAATTAGTCCCATCAGTGTGGAACCATTTTTTTTGGTTTCTGGTAGTTGAAACGTAATTTGTTCAATAAAGAAAAAAAGTGGAGATAGCCAGTGTAGGGTTTAGTAATTTGGAACAATTGAGGTGGGTAGATGAAGGGAGGCTTGCCTGAGAGAGGTCCAACTCTACCTATCCTGATGGTCATTTCATCAGAGTCTTGGAGCTGGAACGAGTGTTGCTCTGCTTTCTCTTTGGACAACATTGATTTGGTGGGCAGCGCCAAGGCAATCTGAGGGTCAGTACCTACACCCTGTGGAAAAAAGAAAATCACAAAGACAGAAAAGATTGAAATTCTTACCCTACACTGTTAATTCCAGTGACTTTATTCATAATGGGAAAAAAGAATAAGACATGACCCTAATCATGTTTCTTCAATCAGATTGTTCATTCATTATGTGCCATGTTTAGTTGTTATGACTGTGGCTATAAGGATTTTAGATGTTAATTTAGGTTCGCAAATCATATAAACACAGGCAATGTTTTATTTCAATGACTCTGAAAATGCAAGGGCCAAATTCAATTCTAATTTAGTTTCATACCCTAATAACAAAAAAACTAACAAACAAACAAACAGCACAGCCGATTGTCAGCTAAGATATAATGCATAATTCCTTTTAAGTCTTATTACAGTACAAAAATCTAAAATAAAAAGAAAACTCTTTTGAAAGAAACTTTTTCAAATCATCATACTATGTTATTTAACCCTATGCCCAGAGTGTGCCACCAGCGAAACATTTGTACAACGGCACTTCAAATTACTGCAAATTCGCGACTGTTTGCTCTATCGAAGAAATGCCAGCGGTTTCTGAAAGCTGAGAAGTTGCGCATCACAGCCAGGGTCATTACGGTAATTCCACACACACTGTTGCTGCAAGTCAGCAAATCCGCTCCTTCGTTGTTAACCGTTAGTACACTCTTTCGACATAGGGTAACCTGCTGGATACTTAAGGTTTTAAGTGTTCTGGAAAAATGGAAAAAAGCACTTACTCACAGGACACTTCCTGGCGCTTTTATTGTTAAAATAAGCAAAAAGTTCAGGTGGACAGTAGGAATCTTCGGTGTTAAAGGGTTAACACCGATCACAACATGAGCTTAGTCATGAGGTCCTTTTTAAAAAGTTTAGGAAAACATGGTGCACACATATTCATTAGCAAACCATTAAATGATTTAATACAAGAATGTAAAAAGAAAAAACATTACATAAGGTTTAATACACATTTTCACAACATTATAACATACAAACATATGATATTAAAACAATTTAATATCTACATTATAACAGATGTAATGTCATCATAAATTGGTTCCACAATCACACTTCAAACTCATGTTTGAAAGAGGAGGGGGTGAGTTATTGTTTCTACAGCTGGGGGGAGAGATCTGATAATGATTATTTTTCTGTTAAGAAAAAAAAAACTATATGCTTCTGTATTAATGTCTGTAAATGAAGGCTATAAAAACTTGCATCCACATTTGGACACTTCATCTCTGCAAATGTACCGGTGCAATCATTAAAGCAACCAAAATAAATTAAAGCTGCAAGCAGCAAACAGGTCTTTGCACACCAGTGCAAATCGGCACAGACCCACTCTCACTAAAACTTAAGATGTTTTGCTGGGGGTGTCTGTGAAGCTTTTCATTCATCCAGGTCATATCCAAAGAAAGCATCCTTTGCAATGCAAAATTTCATAAGTGTCCACTGGGTGGTGCTAGAGAGCACCCACCCATCTAAGGTCTAAGTATAAGTATGTATACCTGTAAATATCATGTAATTTTTTTTTTTTATTTACATTGTAAATAGGACAATGTTTGTGTTCTGAGGCTTACTTCTTGTTTCCAATAGGTTCTCTGAATTGACTCAGTAATGGCACATTAAGCTGTTTAAGGTGGGAGTCCTATCCTGTGTGCAAAAGTTGAGGCAGATCTAACAATGTATCTTTGAGGTATAAGGACTTGGTGTTATTAGCGACCACTATGTGGCACTTGAGAGAACTCTCCCATTATACAGGGTTTCCATAAAGTCTTTTTACAATTAAAAAAAAAATTATTACAAAGGAAATTGATGAGAATCTTAATCAGATTTGTTGTATGTACTCAGTGGTTATCAAAGTTTTTAATCACATTGCATTTGTGTATTTCAAGTACCCTGTTGATGAAATAGGTAGTGGTAAATGGGACTGCCCGATTCCCTGGCCACCTTGTTCACCAGATATCACCCCCCTGGACTTCTTTCTGTGGGGTTATGTTAATGATATCGTGTATCGAACAAAGATACGGGACATCACTGACCTAAAGCAGATCTCTGATACCATTGCGACCACTGATTAGGCTATGCTACAGCGAATATGGCAAGAAATCAAGTACAGTCTTGATGTGCTTCGTGCAACTAATGGTTCCCATGTAGAGGTTTATTAAATGAGGCAAAAAAACTTCAATATCTACTCCTCATTTTTTAATAATTTCCACATATTAGTCTGTTCATTTGCTTTTGTAATAAATTTTTTAAGTTGTAAAGAGACTTTATGGACACCCTGTAGGTCATGTTATAGTGAAAAATTTGGAGAACACGCCATGGAAATATCATGTAAAGTCTGATAATATTTTTGTTATTATATGAAATTATTTTAGTTATTAGGCTGACTTCCTGTGTCCAGGAGGTGGCGCTCTGCGTGTGACTCAGTATTCACACATCCACATGTTCAGATTGGGAGTCTTACATGTGTGCAAAATTTTGGGTAGATCTGACAATGTATGCTGTAGTTATAAGGACTTCCTCTTTTATCCTGACACATTAAAATTGGCAGCCCTGCCACATCCAGTGGGAATAAAAGACGGAAAAAATTTAGATAGCTTGTCATCTTCAAAATATTGAGATGATCCAGAGTGAATGCAACATTGTTTGGATTAAAACTGTTTGAAAAGTTCATTTATATATAAGGCTGGAGCTGGAGTCTGTCTTACTGTTTCCAGTAGGCAGCACTCTACGTGTGACCCATTATGAACACATAGACATGTTCAGGGTAGGACTCTGATGGGACCTGCAGCATGTGTACAAAATTTGGGGCAGATTGGACAACATATGTTGGAGATATAAGCACTTCCTGTTTTCCAGCGCACATTGAAATTGGAACATGCCACACCCTGAGGGAATAACTGACTAAAAAGATTTTGATAATTTTCCCTCCTCAATGTCTTGAGATAATAGTGATAAAAATTGATTGTGAAATCATTTGGATTCAAGGGGATGGTAATCAACTGCAGGAGAAATCAGCCCATGCATACCCTGATCTATATCACCGCAACTGCCGTACAGAGCCTGTACATAGCACTAAGTTCCTGAGGATTCATGTGGCCGACAACGTGACCTGGTCTCTACACACCACCTCTCATTTCCTGCAGCAATTGAAGCGGGCTCACCTCCATTCATCCATCTTCACCACATTCTATAGGAGTACCACAGAGAGTGTGTTAACCAGCAGCATCCCTCTCTGGTACGATAACATCTCTAACTGCTGTTCTCACCACTCTCCTCAGGCTTTTTCAAAGAAGAATATTGCGGTCAGACTGCCACCAATTTAGGATCTGGCTGAAAAATGCCCAGCGGCTATAGCGATCACAGTATCCCGTGGGACCCCACTCACATTGTTAGATTCAGCAAATGCTTCTACATGGCTGCTACCAGACTGCTAAACACGCCCACGTACAATACATATACTATATACGCTGCTTTTTGAGTAGTTGCTTGCGTAATCCCGCAATAGCTGTGTCAGACACAGAGAAGTTACGAAGTAAGTGTACCTTAATTCTGAATTTAATATTGAGTTGTCTCAGTAAGACAGATTGTTTGAACAGGTCTGACAATGATCACGCTAACACCATATATATTATCTACTAACACCCATTTCAAGAACACTATATAAACTGTATGTTTTGAAGGCTCAATGTTCTCTTACTGACTGACTGTTCATACGGTCGTATGTGTTGGAGTCCATTCACTGAATGCCATTAAACTCAAGAAAGACAGTTGATGTGTGCTGATTTTGGGATTCTGGATGGAAGGTGTTAAACTGGCCACAACAACCTCGATCTCCCCAACAACGGAAGGTTGAGAAGAGGGCCTGACGTCTTGAGGACCGGCATTCCCTTCACCGTTGGGGTCCAACGAACTCAGTGGCTTTTAGCACCTCGCTCTCTTTCCCGGTGAGTTTTGAGAACTGTGCAGAGGAAATTCTTCTCCACCTACTGAGATAGGTTGGCAGACGTGCCAGGCACAATTTTAAGGGAAAATTGTGTGCAGGAGAAATGACGAACTCAGGCTAGGTCAGGAACCTGGTGTGACACCTGATTATTCAAACCGTTAAAGGTGGGAGAAAAGGTGGGTAGAGACTGTCTGGGATTAAAAAAAAAAAAAAAAAAAAAGCTTTCAGAGTGGAACTTCAATTCAACTGCAATTTACTTCAATTTTGTCTTAATTTTTAAGGTGCACATTTCTGCCAATTTGTTTAAAAAACAGAAAGGTTTTTATTAGTAAAATACTAATCATTAAATAATATTAAAATTAATTAATATTTTGCAACTGCTGAAAGACCTGTGAGTGATAAACATGGGGTCTGGAGAAAGCAAGAGTTCCACTGAAGACATGAAGCCTGATTACAGCACTCCCAATATGACATTCATGTTAGTCAATTATAGAAAGGAGAGCGTTAGATCTGTGGGTCAAGGAGAGTATGTTCCTGAGAGCAGGCAGTTTGAGCATCAAGCAGTTGGAGGCTCTGGAGTTGAGAGTGTTGTATTTAGAGAAGAAGGGAGTGAGAGGTAGGTTTGGTAGAAAACTTGATATTGTGTCAAATTGGCCAGCTTTTAACACTGGATGAAAGAGGCAAAGCATAGACAGGGCCCTAAAGTTACCCCGGTGCAGTATCTGAAGCCGGATTCGGACCTTGACTCGGCTCCACCCCAATCAACTGAAAGCCATGATATGCCCCCACCGTATCCTGCGAGAAACTTGGAGAACTGGTACTGCTAATTGGGCAGTACAGACCAACTATTGATGAACTGAGACGATTGCTATCATTACACATGAAGAATGACTGGCACAAAGTCTCTGGTGTGCTTCAACCACTAGAGGATCTCAGGATGCGTCACCTGGATATAAACATGAGAGCAAAGCAGAATACAGAAGGGCTATTCAACAGCTGATAGGGAGGCTGAAAGTGGAATTCCCTATCTGCCAGGTCATGTCCACCACACAGGAAAAAAATTAGACTATCACCGCTTATCTGTATCGCTTGAGACAAACAGTGGTGCAGTTTGGTGGCACGCCTGAGATAGATGCTGTGGGCAGATGTGATGACAAAAATGCACGCCAACTGCGCAGGTTTCTCATAAATGGACTAAGACCTGAAATCGCTGAGATGGTTCGCAAAGGGTTTCTCACATGGAGAAACGCTCATCTAAAAGACATTGAACTTCATGCCATGAGTGCGGAGCTTGAACTTTGGCGACAAAAAACTGTGAAACAAGCAGTGAAAAAAGACCGCCTTGCTAGTAAACTGCACTTGGCCCAACTTAAAGAACTTAAGAAGGGGTTTTCGGGAGAGCTGGTGCGCTAATTTGCTAATTTTCTCATTTTACCCTGCAAAGATAGCACTTCAGCATCTTAATGTTTCATTAGCCTACCATGAACATTGACAGTTATTTTGTGAGACAGTCTGACACCATGCCACGTAGGAAAATAAAGCTGTTGACAATGCTGAGCATAATCAACAGATGGGCGATGCCCACGCTGGCAATAGTACCGTAGCCAATACCGGAGCAGATGATAGCTTCCTGGCATTTCGTGAAGCTGTGAGTGAAATTACAACCAACATCTCCAGAGTTATTGACGAAAAGCTTAGCCCGCTGTCAGAGCTCTTAAAAATACAACAGGAGGAGCTCAACAGTCATGATAAACGCATAACTGAAGTTGAGCAGAGGATTTCGGCGCTGGAGGACGCCACAGAACCGGTCGACGGAAAAATGAAAGAGCTAGAATAGATGGTTTGTGAATTAAGTGAGCAAACTGACGACCTGGAGAACAGGGGGCGATGTAAAAACATCCATATCGTTGGACTTCCAGAGGAGGAAGAGGGGAAAGACCTGACTCAGTTTTTCGAGACCTGACTCCCTGAAATCCTCCACATGGAAAAGTCAATTCGAGTGAAGCTGTACAGAGCACACCACTCACCGGCCCCAAAGCCCCCCTCCACCCAGAGACCGTGGCTGATGCTGGTTAGATTCCACAACTATCAAGATAAACAGCGTGTAATGAATGCAGCGTGGGAGATGGGATGGAAAAATCAACCGCTGAAATATGAAGACGCGACAGTGATGATATTTCAGGACTTCTCCGCATCCGTTCTCCGCAGGAGAAAGAGATATGATGCAGTGAAAAAACAGCTGAGAGCACTCTGCGCTGACTACAGGCAAATCTACCCTGCGTTTCTGAGAGTCACCTGTCGTGGATCCACCAAGGTGTTCCACGACCCAGCCGCGGTGGAGGGAGTCCCTGAGGGAGTCCCTCCGTGAGAATGTGTGAACATTACTCTGTAAGTTTTTCATGCTGAGCGGCGGACTTTTACTATTAGTTAGAGTTGGATATACATTGCACTTTATGTGGAGCACCAAGACTTTTAGCTTTGCAGGCTAACTATAAGCAATGCCTCCCGGCCTCCCGGATAGATATCTTTCTTTTGTTGCTAGAGAACCCTGTGACTCGAACTCCTCCAAGTTTAAGAGAAGGACAGTGTTTACATTTTACGCCAATGTTAGGCAAGGTGCGCTTTAGATGTACTGTTTTTTGTTATTACTGTTATAGTGTTATGTTCTGGTTCCATTTGGCTCACTCTGTTGCAGATTACTTTATGGGCAATATGTATTCAGTCATTATTTTATTTTATAGCTAGTAATTATGTCAGCTTTGAAGCTATGCACCTGGAATGTAAATGGTGTTCATACACCTGTCAAATGGACAAATATACTAACTTATCTTGAAATGGAATGTGTTGACATTGTGCTGTTGCAAGAAACTCATTTAAATGACAGTGAACATTTGAAATTTCAACAGGGAGGTTTTGGACAGGTTTATTTTTCATTTTTTACTTCAAGGAGTAGAGGTGTGGCCATCTTAATCCGACCATTCAAACTTCTAGACTGCACAAAAGACAGCAGGGTGCTATGTGATAGTGAGAGGCATACTTTATGGGGAAGAAGTTGCTATAATGAATATTTATAACCCACCTGGACACCCAAGCGATCTCCTGATTACTTCCTTCTCTAAAGTGACTGATCTCAATATTAGAAACACATTTGTTGGAGGAGATTTTAACTGTCATTTAAATACCATTATGGATAAATCTCCACCTGGAAAATCATCTCTTTAACCTCCAGCTAAAATCATCTTGGCACTCTGTGAGGACCTAGACTATATAGATATATGGAGAGCACAACACATGGCTGAGAAAGAATATACCTTTTTTTTTTCAAATATCTACAAATCCTATACTAGGATTGCTTACTTCTTCCTTCCTAGATTTATGCTGCAGTCTGTTATTTCTAGCTCTATAGGAAATATAGTTATTTCTGATCATGCTGCTGTGTCTATACAATACAAGTTAAGGAACCTACTCAACCAAATTACAAAAGACTGAAATTCCTCTCTAAGGTAAGATATGAATTTATGGTCTGTTAGGATAGAAGGATTGAACTTCCCCTGCCTATCTCTCAATTCAGCTTCCACCAATGACCCATCATTGCTGTAGGAAACATTCTTCCTCCACAAGACCATCAAACAGCTGAATAGCTGGTTTAGCTCTTTTATATGGTCTACGAAAAAGCCATGCCACAAAATAGCTATGTTATGTCTGTCTTCCAGAGAAGGAGGTGTTGATCTCCCAGACATTAGAAAATTCCAGCTTAGTGTTCACCTGCTTACTGCTTACCTGCTACTATAGCTTACTGGATGTGTAGCAAGTTCAGATCTCTCTGGTTGGATGTGGAAAGTTCAATGTCCAAGTACCCTTTGAGTAATCTCTTGTTTATTAGGAAAAGTACATCTTTGAAGTCTGCTTGTACTAACCCAATTATGATTTCCACAGTTAACGCATGGCATGCCATAAAAAAATTAGAGGGCAGATCTCAATTCACCTCTGTCTTCACTCCAACATGTGATAACCCTGATTTCCCTCCTGGAGTGATGGACAATAACTTCCGGATTTGGGGAAATAAATGAATATCCACTTAACATAAACTATTGGAAGGTTCTAGCGTGATGTCTTTTAGTTAATTGAAAATGAAATATGGCATTCAACAACAGGATTTCTTTCGTTATCTGCAAGTGTGACAAAGTGGGTGCAGGCTTTGTATAGCCACCACTTGTCCCTATATGTTCAGTGTGCCATATTATTTTCATTTTGCTGCAATAACATTGCACTACTTACAATTCTAGGTTTATTTGTGTTATGTTACAGTTTATATCAAAGAAGGGGGTAAATTAAAACAAACACATAGTCATTAGTTGAGTAATCTTTATTGGTTGTAGATTGAAAGTTCTTAAATTGTTTTTCTTTGTCTATGCTCACTTTTGTTTCCTCCTTGTGTTCAGGCCCAGCGTGCAGGAGTGTTTGGGAGGGGGCTGCCCAGCATTTCCTGGGTTTTATAGAATGATGTCATGGCTGACATCATCAGGGCTGAACCAGGTAGAGCGGTTTTCCTTTTATTTTAGTATTTAGGGTGTTGGTCATAGGTTGAGAATGTGGTTATTTACTTTACAGCAGTTATATAGTGGAGCAAGCAATACAAAGGTAATTATGTTTTGTTGTTGTTTTAATGCAGTATTATGGGTATGGAGAGAGGTAATCTGTGTTGGTTGGTACGGGCTGGAGTGGACTAATTGAGGGCTGTATAAAAGATCAGTGGAGTTCAGAGGCTGCAGGGAGAAGGTAGGCCATGCTGCGGTGAACATGCACCATTAGTTTGATTTTGGTAATTAGTTTAAGCTTATAGTTATTTGCTTTGGAGTTGTTGTTTTTTTTATAGTTTTTGTAATTATTTGTGTTTATATTTTGCCTAATTTGCATATGTTGGCCACCAATGTTCAATAAACTGGCATCCGGATTTGGGAGCTCAGAGTCTGCCGAGTCTACCTACCACCTTCCTAGGCCCTCAAGCCGAACTACCCTACAGCAAGTAAGAAACTTCATCACAAAGGATACCACAATCCTTCAGTGTAAAAATACTTCACATTTAGAAAGACAGCTCTTTATACAGAAATCTGGCAGGTCTATTAACTTATTCTATAACACCCTTAAGGAATATAATACCACAAACACCTATTTTCTGAAAGCTTTATGGGAAAAACAACTCAATGTTAATATAACAGATGATAGCTGGAGTAACGCTTGGAAGAGCCCAAAAACGCTAAGTGTTTGTAACCGAGTGAGAGCCATGCAACTGAAGCTCCTACACAGGGTCCATATATTTCCCTCTCAATGTCATAAATTTAACTCTAATTCATCTCCAATATGCCCCAAGTGTAAAATAGAAACTGGTAGTCTTACACACTGCTTGTGGTATTGTAGAAAAATATAGCAGTTTTGGCAGGTCATTGGGCAGGAAATTAAAGATCCTGTCTACTAATAGAGATAATGATCCCTTATATCTGCTACTTGGCATATCTGATTTGTATGTCACTGACAAATTTAAAAAAAAAAAAAAAAAAAACTTCATCAAACATTCTCTTAAAGTGGATAACGGATAAAGTTCCATCCTAGGTTCAATGGCAAAGGTTGACACTTGGATATGTTGCTTTGGACTATCTGACGTGTAAACTACTACTACTACTAAAGATGATGTTTTTCGTAAAACATGGGAACCCTTTTTGTCATATATTGGTTTAAATATTTCTAACATTCTTACAAGAGGGTTTATATCATAGTTGAGAATGCTCTGCCTTGTAAATGACGCCCTACTGTTTAACTGGTATGTTTTGTTTCTCTGTACCTTTCTCTGATCGTGTGAATGTACCATGCAGGGCAGTGTTCACCTGGTCTATTTTATTTTACTTGCTTATTTTATATGTATAAGATGACACGTGAATCTCTCTGAGAATCGCCTGTATAAATATAATTTAGAATTTTAATTGTGTATGTGAACCAAATGTATGTTTGTATGTTTGATTGTTTTTGTCGTGTTCCTGTTTTATCCCTTGAAAATTAAATAAACATATATTTAAAAAAAAGATCTTAAGAAGGGTCAAAAGGGGAGGCAAAAAGGCGGATGCAGAGATGATGACCACTGCAGTTAACACAAAAATGATGACCGCTTGTATTGGGATGATGTTCGATGCGCTGCCTCTGTGAAACTGCCTGATCAATTGCAAGACTTTGTTGTGAATGATCCACACATCTTACTGGCCAACCCCACGAGCTGAACATCTCTCCACACTGGAAGCCCACAGCTGACCCTCATGTTGACTTTAAAGAAGGACTGGGGGTGCACAGAAAAAACTAAATTGTGCTGTTGAGACTTCCTATGTGACTGTGTACATTGATGATAATGCGTTTGATACTGACATGAGCAGGGTTAGTTCGGTTGAAGACATTACAGAGTTAAGAGAAGTTCCTAGTCATCTCTGGGCAAAAGATAAACAGGATCACATGCGTGATAGGAAAACTAGCGGGTTGTGATCAGTATAGGCCACCACAGGCAGATTGCAGGAGCCAAGGTACACCTCGAACTGTTTCAGAGACCACAGCAGTGCTAGCGTTTCCTTCTCAATAGTAGAGTATTTAAGCTGGTGCTTGTTGAACTTGCAGGAGAAGTAACAGGATGCTCTATTCCCTCAGCATCCTCCTGCCCCTGGCGTCAACTTCTAACTTAAACAGTCGGGAGAAATTCGGGGCCACGAACACAGGCGCATGACACAGAAGGGATTTCACACTCTCGAACGCATGCTGACACTCAGGGGTCCATTTATATTCCACCTTAGGACTGGTGAGACTGGTCAGAGGGGAAACCACAGCGGAGAAATTCCTACAGAAACTTCTGTAGTAGCTGGTCATGCCGAGAATGGGTCAGACCTGGCCCTGGCCCTGGCCAACCTGCCGGCCAAGGTACATTACAGTGCCCTTCCCACACTCACATTTTGCCAAGTTTAGAGTGAGGGAAGCTCTAGCAAGCCAGCTGAACACTTCAGTTAAGCTTTCCAGGTGTTCAGCCCAAGGCAGAGGGTACCGAAACTCCCAGGCAGAGTATACAATCAGGTCATCCAGTGTTACAGCTGGCCACACCAGCTAGGACAGTGTTCACCAACCGCTGGAAGGTAGTGGGTGTATTGCACATGCCGAAAGCCATTACAGTGTAGTGTAAAGAACAGTCGGGGTTACAAAGGCGGAGATTTCCGACGCACACTCTGTCAGGGGCACCTGCCAACAACCTTTTAACGAGTCTAGTTTGCTTATGAATCTAGCAGGGGCCCAAATTGTCTACACAGTCCTCCATTTGTGGCAGTGGATATGAATCAGGCACAGTGACAGCATTAACCTTCCTTCATTCCTGGAAAGAAAGCTTAAAAACATATTTGAAAAGCTATTTGCATTGCCAGAAACTCCTACTATTCAGCGTTGATAGAAGAAAAGAAGAACAATCCAAGGTTTCTCTTCAGTATTGTAGCCAGGTTGACAGAGAACCATAGCTCAGATGAACCATTGATTTGTTTAGCTCTTAGCAGCAATGGTTTTATGGGTTTTTTCTACTTATAAAATTGTAACCATCATAGCCAAAATTCTACAGCTTTGACCTACAATTGCCAGTAGTCCAGTATCGAATGCAGCAGCTTCTCAATCAACTGTAACACCTGCTTTGTATTTGGAATCTTTTTTTGGTTTAAATGTTTCGGGAAGTGTTTTATTATTTCCACATGCCTGTGCAATGAAGACTTGCTTGCTGCTGGTATATGCTAAAAAGAACAGCTTACACATAGTTGCTCACATATAGGCTGCTAGATGCAATGAAGACCTGCTTACGCGTAGTAGCTCTGCATCAAAGATTTTGTGGATTGTGGCTATAACTATATATAACTATGTAGATATAACTATCTTAAAGGAGGTGGTCACTTACAGTTTGGGGGCCTGTTGAGTTGGCTGCCGCTAGCAGTTGTAACACAATACAGATATAATGCTCATACCATTTATTTGACATGATGGAATAATGTCAAAAAGAGGAACTGTTATAATTGGCTTTGTTTTAAGACGTTATGTATCCTTACTCTGTACTTTTCCACTGAATTCAACTTTCTGTTTTGCATTTGTCCACTGAGCTCATGTTACTAAATTACAAAAATTAAAAGGTAGAGATGAAGGGAATACTGGTAGGGGAGGTAGCCTGTCTTTGGATTGGCTGGACCAAAATTTAGGAAAATAGGGAGCCATTTTGGCCAAGGCAGCCACATGTTTTGCCATAGTTCTGATTCTGGTTTCTTTTTTGGCATGTTGCATCGTACCCATGCTGAGGAGACAGTGCCTGCGAGCAATGGATGGACAAACGGACATGATGAGAACATGAGCTTGGAAAGTAAATGAACTGGTAAATGGACAAATGACTCACATGCGTCCAGTGGTCCAAAGACTACTGGGGGACGTGGGCTTGTTCTCAATACCGGATTATTTGAACAATGCTGATGATTCTGAGGACAAATTGGAGTAAGAGGAGTACTAAGTACGGTGAGAAAAATGGACACAGGTATAAAGGGAAATGTGTTGGAATGGAAAGGAGGCCAACAGGGGGGACATGGAGATTAAGACCTGTTGATGGACTCAATGGACTGAATTGCACAGCAAAATACAGAATTATGCACCTGTAAACCACCAATATGCTGTAACATCAAACATCATATACTCTTGACGTAGGTATTAGCAGTAAAAATCAGTGTATCACCACAGTTTTAATTGTCATATCAATATCCACTTAATTTCATTACCCATTGTGTGAGTTATTATGAAAATGTGTTGTGTTGATGGTTCACAGTTCAAGGTGTGACTTGAGAAGTTGGACGCCTGTGGGGAAGGGGCCATGGGAGAATTTTCCTGAAAGGTTTTTCGCTCCCATACATCTCTGAAGTTGTGAACTGTCCAATTGTATCCGGATGAATGTTATCATTATCACAGTAATGTTATACTTATGCAAATATCCAGACTATCATATCATTTTACCGTTTCAGTTTTGCAATGTTATGTTTTCCATCATTTATACTCAACACATTTAGTTTAAATCACTGTAGTGATTTCAGGGGGGATATGTAGGGGAAGGACAGGGCTCAGGGCCCTTGTCTCTGTTCAGGCGTCACCATGATCCTGTACTGGCGCCAAACAAGTCATATCAACAATAAGTAGAAAACATCTTGGTCAAAGATCAAGATAAGGAAGAGGGCTATCCACACAATACACACGCGTAGCCGGTCTTTAGTATAAAAAGGCATGTCACGTTCTGTAATGTTGGAATTGTCTCTGACTACGTTGTTCGTAGGGCCGATGTGAATAAAGAGATTCCCCATCTGACACCTGTGTCTCGACCATCTGATTCCTCTTTTTAAACCACCTCTTTCCACCACGACACTAGTTTCCATTGTCTCATCATCTAAACCATGAACTTGTATTTTAGACCTGATACCTACCAGGCTCTTTAAAGATGTTTCTCCACAAATTAGCACGTATATTCTGGATCTGATCAATGTGAATTTATCTGCCTTTCAAAATTGCTGTTATAAAACTTCTCCTTAAAAAACCTAATCTTGAGCCAGATGTTTTGGCTAATGATTGACCCATATCTAACCTCCCTTTCATTTCCAAAATTCTTGAAAAAGCAGTTGCAAGCCAATTATGTGAACATCTGCATGATTCTGAATGGTTTGCTTGAAGAGTTTCAGTCAGGTTTTAGAGTACATCATAGCACAGAAAGAACACTGGTAAAAGTTACCAACGACATTCTAATGGCTTCAGACAATTGACTGGCCTCCACACTTGTCCTGTTAGATCTGAGTGCTGCTTTTGGCAGCATCTTCTCTTCTGCTGTTGTTCTCTCTCCATTCCTCTACCGAGTCCCCCCTCCTCTCCTTCATGCTTGCTCTCACAGTGTCTCTCTCTCATTGCCTCTGCTTCTCTCTCTTCCCCCACCCCATCTCTCCCTCTGTCAACCCAACCAGTCGAGGCAGATGGCTGGCTCCCTGAGCCTGGTTCTGCCGAAGGTTCTGCCTCAGGAAAGGTCCAGATCTATGGGACTGTTTTGAATATACAGACTGGATTGTACTATTTTAGTCACAGGACAACAATATGGACATTGAAAGCAGGGTGGACACTCTTACAGAATATATCAAATTTTGTAGGGACACTGTGGTGCCGAGAAGACCGTTTGCTTTTTCCCTAATAATAAATCCTGGGTTAATAGTACCATCAAGCACAACCGAGTGTGACCACAAGGAAGCTAACATGATGGCGGCAACAGCACATGAACACCTGGGTGGCAGCGATCTACTCATTCTCTTGCAGGAGATAAGGAATTGCAATGAGGCTCCTTCTCAAAAGATCAACTCTAAAATGACAGAATTAAAACAGTCCATCTCTGGACTGAAAACCATACTGGATAAACTGAGTTACTGAGTTGCCGAAACAGAGGAATGCATTAGCACAATGGCGAAACCAACTGGTGGACCTTGGCCCGAGCATTAACAAGCTGAGAAAGGAGAACGATTTCCTTCAGGATTGAATTGATGAATTGGAGAACTACAGTCAGCACAATAATATACATGTTATCAAACTATGAGTAGGTTGTGAAGGGAATGATTCTGTCAGCTTTTTTGTCAACTGGTTACCAGCCACCCTGGGATAGAGACACTTCACGGAGCCACTGATTATTGAGCAGGTACACCGTGCTCTGGCACTCCATCCACCCCAATGATTAGAGGCTGAGACTCGTTTTGATTAACCTGCTCAAGTATCAGGACTGGGATGGAATCCTTCGCATTGCCTCACAGCTAGCTAGGGAAAATTGTCCCATCACCTATGCAAGCAAACCAGTGATGTTTTTTCATGACCTGAGTGCCATCTTAGTGAAGCGGAGGAAGGAATATGATCAAGTCAAAAGAGAACTCCGATCCAGGGAAATCCTGTTTACAACACATCCTGCAACACTGAGGATCACGCTCCCTGACGGTAAGAATAGACTTCAAAACACCAAAGGAAGCAGAAGCATTCCTGCTTGTTTCTTCAGGCGACTGACAGATCAGATGAACACTGTCGTCAGTGTTCACTGAATAATTTAAGTCATGATACCAGATTAAGATTTATATTTGGTTGCATTTGACTGAGACTGATTACAGACTAAGCCAATTGAGCTGTCGGAGTGTAATCATCATTTGTTATATATTTTTTAATTTTTCCACTTAAAACGGATAATTACAATTATAATCATCAGTCCATGTTCTCAGATAGAGCCCTGGATGGCCAGGATGGTGACATGTTCAGTTTTATAGTGGAAAAGTGCGCATCCCAATTTGATAGGGTAAATGGTGCTGAAGGTTCAGTGTTCAAGAATAGGCATTTCGATGAGGGGGTGGGAGGGGAGGGGAGGGGAGGGTTGTCTTTTTCCATTTTCCGTGAAATTCGTGAGCTTTAATGTGAATGGATTAAACAGACCGGTCAAACGGAAGAGGGTGCTAACACATTCGAAAAAACTGCAAATGCCTTTATACAAGTAACCCACCTGACACTGCTGGAGCATAAGAAATTGAGGAGGGACTGGTTTGAACATGTAATATTATCATCCTTTAACTCTAAAGCCAGGGAATGGCTGTTTTAATAAATAAAAACACCCCTGTGACAATTGGAGAAAACATTGCTGACACATTGAAGAGATAAATTTTGGCAAAATGTCAGATTTATTTAGAACCCTGGACCCTCCTAAATTCATTTGCACCCCATTGTGATGATGAGTCTTTTATTCAAGATGTTTTCTTGAAGGTTTCAGCAGGAAGGCAAAATATTCTTATAAGGGGTGACTTTAATTTTTGCATGGATGCTCTTCTAAATAAGTAAACGCTATTTGGTTTCCAAAACTAAAGCAGCCAAAATCACAATAGACTTAAAGTATTGAATTTAGCAGGTGTGTGGAGACAAATGCACCCACAAACATTGGATTATTCTCTTTATTCTGTCAAAACTCCTTCACTCGGATTGATTTTTTTCTGCTGTAAACTTGGTTTTGTCACAGAGCGGTAGAATCAGAGTACTTATCTAGAACACTATCAGATCACCTCTGACCATGTCTATTTACACTGCTCAAAAAAATAAAGGGAACACTTAAACAACACAATGTAACTCCAAGTCAGTCACACTTCTGTGAAATCAAACTGTCCACTTAGGAAGCAACACTGATTGACAATCAGTTTCACATGCTGTTGTGCAAATGGAATAGACAACAGGTGGAAATTATAGGCAATTAGCAAGACACCCCCAATAAAGGAGTGGTTCTGCAGGTGGTGACCACAGACCACTTCTCAGTTCCATGCTTTCTGGCTGATGTTTTGGTCACTTTTGAATGCTGGCGGTGCTTTCACTTGAGAGGTAGCATGAGACTGAGTCTACAACCCACACAAGTGGCTCAGGTAGTGCAGCTCATCCAGGATGGCACATCAATGCGAGCTGTGGCAAGAAGGTTTGCTGTGTCTGTCAGCGTAGTGTCCAGAGCATGGAGGCGCTACCAGGAGACAGGCCAGTACATCAGGAGATGTGGAGGAGGCCGTAGGAGGGCAACAACCCAGCAGCAGGACCGCTACCTCCGCCTTTGTGCAACGAGGAACAGGAGGAGCACTGCCAGAGCCCTGCAAAATGACCTCCAGCAGGCCACAAATGAGCATGTGTCTGCTCAAACGGTCAGAAACAGACTCCATGAGGGTGGTATGAAGGCCCGACGTCCACAGGTGGGGGTTGTGCTTACAGCCCAACACCGTGCAGGACGTTTGGCATTTGCCAGAGAACACCAAGATTGGCAAATTCGCCACTGGCGCCCTGTGCTCTTCACAGATGAAAGCAGGTTCACACTGAGCACATGTGACAGACGTGTCGACAAGTCTGGAGACGCCATGGAGAACGTTCTGCTGCCTGCAACATCTTCCAGCATGACCAGTTTGGCAGTGGGTCAGTAATGGTGTGGGGTGGCATTTCTTTGTGGGGCCGCACAGCCCTCCATGTGCTCGCCAGAGGTAGCCTGACTGCCATTAGGTACCGAGATGAGATCCTCAGACCCATTGTGAGACCATATGCTGGTGTGGTTGGCCCTGGGTTCCTCCTAATGCAAGACAATGCTAGACCTCATGGGGCTGGAGTGTGTCAGCAGTTCCTGCAAGACGAAGGCATTGATGCTATGGACTGGCCCGCCCGTTCCCCAGACCTTCACAGCTAATGAGAATGACATCATTGCTGGTGTGGAGAGGAGCCAAAAAAGTCCTCAACAAAATTTTGTCTTTAACTTGCTATAACACCCACAAATTTGACTCCTTAGCCATAATTTTTACATGAAAATGAAAGAAGACTTGTGCTTGTTTTGCTGGTGTGGATAACACAACAAGGAGTTTTATAACTTTCCACTAGGAGGGCAAATTCCACAGCAACAGCAGCCAGCTCCCCCAGTGGCGCTCATTTTATTTTGGCTCAAAAAATTCTGGAGAAAAGCAGATAGTACATGTTTTGTCTTGATCTTCTGGCTAGGCAGCACAGCAGCAGAGTGGTTAGCACTGTTTCCTCACAGCAAGAAAGTTGTGGGTTCTGTGGGTCCTGGGCCTGGGGTCTTCTGTGTGGAGTTTGCATGTTGTCCCCATGCCTGCCTTGGTTTCCTCTGGTTAGTCCTGTTTCCTCCCATTATCCAAAGACATGCATGTCTAGGTTAATTGGTGACTCTAAATTGCCCATAGGCATGAGTTGTCGCTTGTCTCTGTATCCCTTTATGTTTTGGCTCTCCGATGGTGTCTCACATCATCCTCTCCACAATACCCGATATATTGTCTACGGGGTTTAGGTACGGCAAACTGGCCAATCAAGCACAGGAATACCATTCTCCTTAAACCAGGTATTGGCACTTTTGGCAGTGTGCAGTGAGTCTACATCCTGGTAGAATGCTGTGCTGACCTTGGACCTAATGGACTCACACCAGCAGATGACATAGCTCCCTGAACCACCACTGACTGTGGAAAACCTTAAACTAGACCTCGAGCAACTTGGATACTGTGTCTCTCCTCTTTTCCACCAGACTCTGGGACCTTGATTTCCAAAGAAATGCAACATTTACTTCCATCTGAAAAGAGGATTTTGGACTACTGAGCAACAGTCCAGTCCTTTTTGTCCTTAGCCCAGGTGAGACACCTCTGATGTTGTCTCTCGTTCAAGAGTGGCTTGAAAAAAGGAACTGAACAGTTGTAGCCTATGCCCTGGATACATCTGTGCGTTGTGGCTCTTGGAGCAATCACAATCCCCGTTTCTAGTGCACCTTTTTCTATCACATTAGATTTCCTTCCATTCAATTTTCCATTAATGTGCTTGGAAACAGCACTCTGTTCCAGCTTCTTTAGCACTGACCTTTTGTGTATCACCCTTCCTGTACAGGGTGTCAATGACCATCTTCTGAACTGTCAACCCAACAGTTTTCCTCATGATTGTTTAGCCTAATGAGCCAGTGAGTGACCATCTAAAGGCTTAATTATCTGATTTGAATGTGACACTATGAGTCTCAAATATTTAACTATTTCAGAATATCTTAATTTTCTGAGATACTAAATTTATGTGATTTACATTGCACTGCAATGTTATGTGTGTATATGAAGTAATATTACCTGTGTGCTTTGGCATTCCTTCACTGGTGAACCTGTGCACTGGAAGATTTTATGTTTTAGAGCAAGATGTCCAAAATCCATAGAAGCAGACAGAAAGTGGCAAGTATAGTTTAAAAGTAAACATTGTGGCATATTGTTTCTAATTACTTCAGTTTTATTTCAAAACTACAATCAATTATTCAATAATCAGTTTATTGTGGAAATATCTAACTTTCAAAAATCCAGTTCATACTTCAGATTTGTTGAGGAGAGATGTGTGACAAGAAAGACAGGTAACCTGTTAATGAACTCTTGGTGAAAACCAGGTAACCGATGCACTATAAAATGGTTTCAAAAAGTCTGAATGGTTTCTTAGATCCATCCTGCTCTGCCAACTTCTCTTCCTTTCTCTTTCATCTTCCCTGTTTTCCTCTGTAACCTTATCACTGCCATATTTCTCTCCCTATCGCCAGTAGTTCATTATTCCTCTCATTCAGTTGCTGTGCTAATGGAGGAGTCAATAAAAGTTGCACCAGCAGCTGCCCAAACACTGATGCCCTGTGCTGTGTCCGTATGTGTGTGACTGAAAAAGACCCCTATGCTACTAGTTGACGAAAATGGAAGTGAACAAGAAAGATGAAGGACCAAATTCACAAATTAAAAAAAAAAAAGAGAGAGAGAGATTTAACAGAATAGTACAATGGATTAAGCATCATGAATGATGTCATTAGGATCAAACAAGTCAACAAGTCAACAAGTGGTCCCATGTCTGTTGAAACCAGAGAATACAAACACAGCCACCAAGAAATGGTGGTGGGAAAAAAAGTATGTTTTCATACTTTCACATTTTAACAATCTGTGGCATAGAGTTTAAAGTGTATGGTACAGTCTGGTTTGGTTTAATTGCACATTTATAAATTAGGAAAAAAATAGTAAAATAAAAATATAATTGATGGTAGAGGTAGATACCCACTTTGGACTTATCTAATAACATCAAGTGTACGCATTCAGAGCATGTCCATATCACTTTTATGTGCTGGTTAAATTGGTGGTTTTTGTGGGTTAGTTTTGCTATCACTGTCTAAAAATAACAATGTGCCTGCAAAGTACCCCAAAACACATACTTTTAGGGCAGCCATGGGGGTTCAGATGGGTACAAGTGTATTTGCACTGACAACAAGGCCACTGAGGAAGATGACAACTGTGTAACAACTTGAGAAATTGAGAAATATTTTGACAAGCTCACCTTAAAATGCTTAATTTTAGCTTGTAACACAACGTTTGGCCATCAATACATGCGAATGTCAATTTATTTACTTGCAAAATACATTCTGGAATAAACTGTGGAAAACCTCATGCCTCGTCCCTGTCCCTCAGAAGCTTCATCCTTGTGAGCTGAATGACTTCAGGCCTGCCACTCTAACATCACATGGGATGAAGACCATGGAGCAACTACTACTCCACCTGCTCAGACCCCAGGTCCCCCAAGCACTTGACCCACTCCAGTTTGCCTACTAGGAGAAAAGTGGGCATTGAGGACGCCATCATCTACCTCCTGCACAGAGGTCACTGTAATCTGAACACGGGGAAAAGTGCTGGGGCAATGATGTTCCTTGATTTTTCCTGTGCCTTTAACACCATCCAGCCCCTCATACTGGGAGATAAGCTCGTGCAGATGGGGGTTGATGCCCACCTGGTATCCTGGATTATGAACTACCTGACTTAGAAACCACAGTTCGTTAGGCTGAAGGACTGCCTCTCTGAACCTGTGGTTGGCAGCACCGGAGCAACTCAGGGGACTATTCTTTCACCAGTCCTGTTCAACCTGTACACTGATTTCTGCTACAATTCAGAGACATGCTACATTGAGAAGTTCTCAGACAACACTGCAATTGTGGGATGTATAAGAGATGGGCCTGGGGAGCAGTACAGAAGCCTGGTGGACAACTTTGTGGAATGGTGCAGGCCCAACCATCTCCAGCTGAACACCACTAAGACCAAGGGGATGGTGGTGGACTTAAGGGGTTGACGAGATTGAGGGGGTCAACGTGGAGGTGGTCGCGACATACAAATACCTGGGGTTACACCTGGACAGTAAACTGGATTGGTCAGCAAACACGGATGCCCTTTACAGGAAAAAGGCAGAACCCGTTCTACTTCCTGAGGAGAGTAAGGTCTTTCAATGTCTGCAGCAAGCTCCTCGCCTTGTTCTACCAGTCTGTTGTAGCCAGTATCCTCTTTCATGCTGTTGTGTGGTGGAGTGGCAGTGTTAAAAAGAAGGACGCTGGGCGTCTGGACAGGCTGGTTAGGAAAGCTGGCTCTGTGGTCGGCCTTGAACTGGACACACTGGACAAAACGGAGGAGTATTTTGAGTGGCAGACGTGTTTCTGTCATGCTCTACAGACAGACTAAGGAGGTCCTTTGCTCCGAGGGCCATCCAACGTTTTAACACTACACAGAAGAGGAGGTGTGAAATAGACCTAGAAATTATCTAGGGAGGTATGGTGGCATAGTGCTTAGCGCTGTTACCCCACAACTAGAAGGTCGGGGGTTCGGTTCCCAAGCCTGGGTCTTTTTTTTATATATATATATATATATATATATATATAAATAAATTCTGTTATTGCTTTATTATTTTTAAGTGGGTGATGTGTGGGATGTTTATATCTCCACTGCTGCACCATATCCCTTCTGCCATCAGTGCCCTCTTTCTGCCACAACATAATTGGTGACCCCGACGTGATCAATTTTGGATCCTGGGCTGAGAGGAAGGCCGCCGTGTCCCGCACCGAGATCGCTGAACAAAGCTGCAGCACAAGGTAGGTTAAATTAAATCTACATCAGTGCACTCGCTGCGGGGGGGGGGTTTGCTATACCCCTGATTTGAGGCTATTGGAGCAAAAACATTGTTGAAGCATTGTTGAAGGAAAGAGTGGAAGAGAATCAGAGGGGGACACAGGTCCTAGGTGAAACCTGCACATGGAGGTCCTGCCAGCAAATTCTGTAAAAGTGTGTGTTGTGTTATTATGGTTATGTATTTATGAGAAGCATGGAAGGTGCTCTGTGACAGCTTGATCAACGTAGGTGTAAATTCTGTTTTGGCTGATTGGACATATCTGGCGGTGCAACTGGCCAGTCATATTGCTTGGATAGACTGTCTGAGAGAAAGGAGGGATGAGTTGGGCCCCTGTTGTATGTTAGAAAAGTTAAGCTGTCCAACCACAGAACGGAGCCGGAGATGCTCGAGCTTTGTGCTGTGGAAATAAGAGTTTTGTGAAGCACTGTATGATAGTGAAAAGCCGGTGCCAGGAGCCCCCTGGTTTGTGTGCGTGTAATAACCGCAGGCTGAGGATAAAAATTAGAAGGGAAGCGCACCGTTAGCTATGCTGTAAATCGGTGGGGCTATGGTGAAGTCTCTGGGCAGCAATACTCTTAACTGGAAAACCCTAACACAAATTGTACTCACCTATTAATAAATATATATGTGGAGGAGTATCACACCTCATCCACTAGTCATGGAACGAGCCGAACTTAACAGATGCATTTCAGTAGCAGTGCAAAAGAAAAGAGAAAGAAGCAGCTAAGCTAATACCTATGTATAACTCCTAGCTAAGAGTGAATTTCAGACCTCTCTAATTTCCAACTTACAAAAGTTCAAACAGAAGAAAAATTTGAGGTCATAACAGGGGGGAGCTGGTGTGGTTCTACCACTCCCAATAAATTAGTTTGTTAAAGATAAAATCAAGTTCCATAAATCTCCTGAACAACCAAGTGGGTTTAAAAAAAAAAACCCAGAAAATTAGGACATAAAATAAATCATAAAGAAATGCATGTAGGTAATTCCCCTGACAAAGACAACTAACCAGACGTGACTTGGACTGACAGTGTATGTGTGAGTTAAGAGAAGTGTGTGCTTCTGAAAAAAAAAAAAGGGAAGGAGAGTGAATAAAGTGTGAGAGAGAGAACTGCCGGGTGAAAGTATTACATTGAATGCTGCTCAAAACTTGATGGTTCCAGTGGACTTTTCAACAGAACAAAGCAAAGCTGTCCGTGCTGATACGCTCTGTCACTGAATATACTGTAGCAACTCTAAAATTCTGAAAGTATTTTGTATGAACAAAACTCCATTCTATGAACATAAGGTTTCTTATAATGCAAGTTGTCTTATTTTTGTAAATCTGCAATGTGTGGTTGTTTGAAAAAATGCATAAATGTATGTTAATCTGCAAGGCTGGACGTTAGTGAATGGATGAGGGAAAAGTATTGTATGGTTGAGGGGTGACCATTGGAAGTGAACAAATAGAGTGAGGTGTTTAGGCCAGGTTGTGGCGCAGAAAGGAAGTTGTGAAGTCAGAATCGAAGGAGTTAAAGTAAAGTAAAGTTAAAGATTTAAAGGAAAAGGGTGAATGACCGAAGAGGAACGCCCCCGGGCTCCTCCTAGTCAAGTGTGATTGGTGTGAGTGGCCAGTGGGAAGTGAAGAAGGCGTGTGTGGGTGTGGTAGTACAGTCGACTCACAGTTGGCAACTGGCCCAGGAAAGTACACAGACGCAGAAAGCTAAAATTAGTCCCCCCTACCTTGTGCTTTTCCCAAGTCCTGTACAAAGACATAGAACTTTTTTTCTCCTCTCTTTCTTTATATATCAGTTGACATCAGTTTAAAAAGTGCTAATAGCCCCGATCAGGGCTGTTGGCACAATACTCATCTTGCTAAGTATCCAGAATTCTTGAAACAAATTACTAAAATTTCTAAAAAATGGGAGAACCGAACGAAAGGAATGACCTCTGCATGGCCCAATGATGGTACGTTTGATGTGTCAGTGTGTGAGGACATGGAAAGGCGAATCAAAGATCATAAAATAAAAGACAAAAGTAAGAAAAGACAAGATAAAAGAGACTTGGAGATAAAAGTTTTAAACATGTTCAAAAAAGAAGGAGAAAACTACAGGAATTTCCTGAGGGAAGGTTTGACTAAATTAAAAGAAAAACAAAATAAGCGTTACAAAAATCCCAAGCAGGAACCACCAGGGGTGTATCCATCCCTGGCTGGGGTGGTCAACTTTTCAGGTTATTTTGACTTGTTACCGCAGGCTGTATTGGGCCAGCGTGACCCAAATGATAGCTCAAGAAAACAAGGAAACTCTCAGATTAGAAATGATAATGCTAATGGTAATGCAGTCCTGGACAATAATGCAGGCAACCAGGAGAACTCTCAGATAAACAGAAGTCAGTCAACAGGGTTGAACAGAACAGCAAGCCAAGCTCAGAGTCAAACACCACAGAGTGACAGAACCATGCCCCCAATATACTGTAGCACTGAAAGAAAACAACCAAGAGTGTAGACTGTTATGCAAAACATAATGAGTGTGCGGGGGGGGACGTCGTACTGGCTAGAACTTGACCAAACAGTAATAGACTTGCAAAGAGAAAAAAATCGCTCAGTGATTCAAGAAATTGAGGAAGAGATAGACAGCTTACATAATAAGAAATTTAACCTGGAGGAAGCAGAGGTAGCCAGTAACGTGAACAAACCTGCTAAAAAATCAACAGAAGGACAACATGGGGGTCAAACGTATGACTTTAGGCTAAGACCAAATCTAAAAAAACCTGACCGCTACACAGACGGCCAATATCCAAACTAATTAAAGGAACTGAAGGACATCATGTACCGTGGCAAACACTCGACCTCGCTGGGCTGGTTAGCCGGCTGCCCGATATCCATGAAGGTGCAAACAAATGCATCAGAGCTTTTGAGGAAGAAACTGAGGGCAAACTGCTGGCCCTGGGGGACATTAAAGCCATACAGGCGCAGTGTTGTGGAGCCCCTGTTATGGAAAGCATACTAAAAGCCAACAAAAATGACTGGATGTTGAACCCCAGAGCAGATGGAACTGAGTTCAATGCATATCGATCCATACTATGGAAGGCACTGCGTGATGAATATCCAACAAAAGTAGATCCAAAAGTGTTAAAAGGGGAGCCCCTATCAGAGACTGAAAATGCTGCAGCCTACATAACATGTCAAATGAGGAGGTGGAAACAGGAGACAGAGGAAGAAATAGACAAGAGCTTGGTGTTGACCACGTTTCGCAACGCCATAGTGGAAGCACTGCCAGCCCCTGTCTAAAGCAAGTTGGATGATGTTGTGGGATTGACATCCATGCCACATGAACAGTTTCGTGATCATGTGGTGCATGCTATTGACAAACACATGTAGCGTGAACACCACAATTTAGATTTTGCACTCATTGAAAAGGGGCACCAGTCCTCAAAGAGGACAATTTATTGAATTTATTAATTTATTTGATCAGTCTCACCAAAAGCAGTGATTTCCAGACAACATTGATCGCCGATCTCCACTTCAATGAAACACAAACAACTACTAGGTCAAGTTGATATGTTTATTGACTAAATACTAATAAAGCAAAATAAATGAATAATGATCAACACAGAAAACTAGGTTAAACAGTGCTAATTTCAATAATCAGGTTATGGTTGGGCAATGGGGAAAGAGGATAAGTTTAACTATGTGTAGCGCGGTTATTTTGAATTGTGGAATTTAGATAATTCATTCATAAACTAAGATTATTTCGACATCAACCCAGTTAGAGCAGAGGATGGAGTAGCCTACTTTGAGTCACGTCGCGATGTTGAGATCTCTTGGCTGGAGTCCATGGAGTGGAGGTTGCCAGGAAACAGGACGCCACGCTCCGAGTGGTTTCTCTCGGGGATGGCGGACATTACCAGGGTAATGGGCTCTGCCGGAATCTCGGTGGGGCAGCGTTGGCGTAGTCTGCCAGCAGACTTTCTTCTGTAGGCCCTCTTGGGTCTGGTCAACAGGTCCGGGTCGGATGGATGGCCAGGCCGGAGGGTGACGTCGGAATAAGCTTTCACGTCCAAACAATATTGTCAAAAACTCGGGAAGGGATTGGCGTTGGCCAAATGACGCAAAACCTTCGGAATTTCTTTAAGAAAATTTGGAAAAAGAAAACAACTTATAACCTCTCACTTGTGTGAGATTCAGTTTGACTTGATTTGGCTCGTTGCTGTAATTATGTAAAAACTCGCGAAAAGAAATAGAAACTGATTCACGTATGAATATGAGTTGTAAACTAAGAGATAAAATAGATGCGCGCAAAAAAAAGAAAAAGGCGAAAAAGTACAAAAGCAAGAAGACAAAAGACTAAGACTGAAAAAAAAAAAGCCATTCGCACCAGAGGATGCAGAGGTTTTATCCTCGGGCGTATGAGGGGGGGGGCTTGGGTGGTCGCCACCCCCTGGAGGTCACTGTCACATCTTCAGGGGTCAGTTGTATGACAGAAAGGAGCTGATCCTAGAACTTTTAAAAAGTGAATTTAATTGTCACGCATGTATCTTATATTCTCTCACCATGGCCCATTCACATTTAGTAACATATAAAAACTATATAATTATCGTTATAAGTAATTGGAACAGTTTGTCAAGCTAATCTAATAGTGCACATGATATATTTCATTTGATAGAGAAGTAAACATTATTCTAAGCACACATAAACAGTCGATAACATGAACTAACATCGATGGCATGGTACATCAAACGTTATGAAGTAGTTTTAATCCTTGGAAGATTCAATCTGGAAGAGTCCTTAAAAGTAACAGTGTCACATAGTAGATCAGGGCTAGGAAAATATATTTCAGCTGTGCTGTGGACTAGAAAAATAGGTTTTAGATTAGAGCTACTGAAGACTTACATAGCATTTTGACATAATTGGTTACACAGTGATCATATGCTTTATTCCATGATGTTTCAAACATACTTTAGTGAGTGTGGTTGAATAGTTCTCTGTTCAGGTTGGTGTGTGAGGTGATTTATGGCAGAAGCCTGTGTTATCTCGAGGCCCCCCTTTTGGTATGGGAGGAGAGGAGAGTGTTGCGGTTGAAGACAATGTTCTCCTTGATGATCTGAGTGAAGGGATATCCTGGTGTGAGCACCACAGGATAGTACCTTGATGGGACTCAAGATACCCTGTTACATTGTTTGTTGAGAGGTGACAACCAACTATCGATCCTAGGTGATAGTTGTGGTTGCCACGTTCATCCAGTGTCACTTTGTGGGGGTTTCATGCCTATTGTTCATTTCCTGCGGAAAAAGGTGTCTGATGCAGATTTCTTGAGCCAGCTGTAAATTACTTGGGTATCTTTACAGCTTCAAGGCTCAGCACTAAGGATGTGTTGAGGCTGGACATTCCTTCGGTTTCTGTGTCCTGTTCAAATGATAGTTTTATGGGGTGAACGTGGGTTCAGGAGGATCCTCCTGGTACCAGAGCTCCCCATGCCCTTCCTGTGACTTGTTTATCTTATTTCTGCCATCCAGAGTCCGCTACACACAGGAACGATGAAAGATGAATGCATGAGCAGGACAAAAACATGCAAAGAAAAATTGCACATTTGCAACTGGATGAGCTGCAAGGAAAAAGCAAGGCAAAGTCACAGGCTGCAGTCGTAGCGACCAAGGGCCCTCAAGCAGTAACGGTGCAGCCGAGTGAACTCACTGCACCTGTCCTGGCGGTGGGGGCACAGAATGTTATGCCACCCCAGCCACCGACACAACCATCACAGCCAGTTTTTGGAGCTCCCCCAGCTCAGCCACCACCAGTGGCCAATGTCTATCAACAACCACCTGACATGCAACATCCTGGCAATCATTATCAGGGGTCATATCGACCTCAGAGGATGTATAGAGGAGGTGGACGTGGTGGCGGTCGCTCAAAAGGGTGATGGATTTGCGGTGAATATGGACATATTGCTGATCGGTGCCAACACCCTCGAACTGGTGGGGACTTTCAGTACGGCCGTGGCCGGCCTCAGCGAGGTGGAGCTGGAGGCCCGGTAAACCCATGGTCAGGGCCCAATCTCGGCTACTAGGGCTGCCCAGAGAATCCTAAAGGGGAGGGTCAGTTCCCAACTGTAATCATAGGGAGTGATGAAGAACCATTGCTGCAGGTTCAAATAGAAGGCAAGCAGACGTCCATGTTGGTAGACACTGGAGCAACTTACACCTGTCTAAGTCCAAAGTATGCCACTCACCTCCCCATGTCTGGAAAATTTGTTGAGACTGTAGGATTCTCGGGAATAAAGCAGCTAATTCCAATGACCGCTCCAGTGAAAATTGCCACTAATAAGGCTGAAATCAAAATTCCAATATTAGTGTCAAGCCAAACTCCAATCAATTTATTAGGAAGAAATGCTTTGTGTAAATTAAAAATTTAAATTTGGTGCTCTCCTTTGGGAGTTTATGTTGACAAAGATGGCCTGGACTATCAGATGTTGATGAGAAAACAAACTGAAAGGGCTAAAGTTTATTTGCTGGGGGAAATCTCTACACCAGTAACGCAGGTGTTAGAGAAGTGGGGAAAGTACATCCAGGCCCAAATCCCAACAGCCTCTAAGCCATCGTTTGACTATCATTGCACAATGTTCTATGATGAAACAAAAAGTCAGAAATTTGAAGAGGAATGGGACAAAATGACAAAAGGAATCAAAGTTGAGCTGATCTCCCAGTACATTGTAATTGGGCAAGAAGGAGCTGCATTACAGGTAGAATGTAACCCATTCCTCACAAAATGGTTTAATGTGCCAAAATCAATACCACACATTACCTTGCTAAAAAACGAAAATTTTAAAGATAAAGACTTGGGACCAATAATGGAAACTGCCTCTACACTCAAGTGGGGCAAAACTGATAACCCACTGATTTTTCAGTCCCCAGTCAAGCTGTTCTAATAACCAATGAAACAGAGCAGACAAATGTGGAGTTGAAGGAGGACATGCTAGGACACTGATGAAGCATTGCATGGATATAATACCTTTACAGACTTTGGCTCAGTGGGAGCAGCGTCCTACCCCCTGCTGCTGGGCCCCCCTTTTCCTTGATCTCCATTTGGGACAGTTTCACACTGACTGATATTCATGACTGAATCTCTGGGAGCCACATCTGGGAACAAGTCCCAGCTACTGAGGCTGTCTTAAATGCAAATGCCCCTGACTGTAAATGCCCCCCTTTTTATTGCCTTTTGTTTCTTACCTTTTAGCTTGCTGATATTTGCCTTTTGTTCATTGTTTGTTGTCACTGCTTTGATCCAACTGTATAAAGAGGTACCATTTCATTTGCTCTGGGTCAGCTCACCAAACCAGACACGCTCTGTGTAGGTCAGCTCACCAGTTTGCCGGCTTACTTTAATAAAAACTCACTTCACCACAGCGGACTTCTGAACTGGATTTAACGTTTTCTTCAACAACATGTTCCAGAAGTGTTGTGGTCAAAGTATGATACTGACGTTGGCCTCATGAAATCTGCCAATCCCGTACAGGTAGAGCTAAAACCAGGCGTGTGATTCCCTTGCCGCGCTCAATATCCACTGAAACCAGAAGCAGAAGAAGGATTAAGTAAAACAATTACAGGGTTAATCGAATCAGGAGTACTGGTTGAAACACGTAGTGTATGCAATACCCCTATTTTTCCTGTGTTAAAATCAGACAAATTAAGACACAGGTTGGTTCATGACCTGAGAATGATAAATGAAATAGTGGAAGAGTTACCAGCAGAAGTGCCCAACCTTCACACACTACTCACGAACGTGCCACCTGAAGCAAAATTTTTCACAGTAATTGATTTGTGCTCCGCGTTTTTCAGTATACCACTGTCAGGAGATTCCCGTTATTTGTTTGCATTCACATACAGAGGTAAGCAGTACACCTATATCGCCTCCCACAAGGGTTTGCATGGTCACCACACGTTTAACCTAATGTTAAAAAATTATCTTGAAGGTCTGGCACTAAACAGCACACTGTTACAATACGTGGATGATCTGTTAATCTGCATAGTAACCTTGATAGAATGCCATCAGGACTCAGTAAAGGTTCTACAAAGGTTGGCTGAAGGAGGACACAAGGTGTCCAAAACAAAACTTCAGTACTGTCAAACACAGGTGGAGTACCTGGGGAGAATTGTCTCCCATGGCACAGTTGCAATCGTGAGCAAAGCCCCACACCCTCAGACTGTTGGACAAATTATGACATTTTTGGGGATGACAGGTTATAACTCTGAGTGGATAGGACTATGCAGAAAAAGTGGATCCTTTCAGAAATCTAATCAAACAGTCTGATAATGCCACAATGACAACCCCACTGAAATGGACAACTGACACTATGGTAGCATTTGAAACACTAAAACAGAACATGCAAACCGCACCAACACTAGCTACACCAGACTACACCAAGCGTTTCTACCTGTACATAGTGAACAGAAGTGATAAATATGTGTCTGCGGCGCTGATGCAAGAAACATGTGAAGGTTGGAAAAAGCAACCTCTGGCCTATTACAGCACAAAATTGGACAATGTAGCACAAGGATGGCCTTCATACTATCAGGGGCTAGCGGCCGTCCATTACCCGTATGAAAAAGCATCAGTCATAACGATGGGGTATCCAATTATCATTATGACACCACACAAAATATCTGAACTGATCAATCAACGATGATTTGTGGTAACTCAGGCACGTTGTCTGCAGTACGCTCCACTCCTAACACATCCAGATGTGACCATCAAACAGTGTTCAGCTCTAAAACCAGCAATGACCATCCCATTTGAGTTTGAAGGTAAACCTCACGAATGTATAGCAGAAACTATGAGATACACCAAGCTCAGGCCTGTGGATGGTTCATGCTATCGTGATTATGTGGGAAATCATGCTGGCTATGCAGTAGTGAGGCAACAGAAGGATTCTTGGGTGACAGAAAAAGCAGAAAAATGTGAGCAGCCATGTTCGGCTCAGCTAGCACAGTTAAAAGCGTTAACTGAAGCATGTAAATTAGCCAAAGGAAAAGCAGCAAATATCTACACAGACTCTGCTTATGCTCATGATGTTTGTTTTTTGTTTGGAGCACTTTGGAAACAAAGGGGCTACAAGAGAGCTGATGGGACCCCGGTGCAACATGGTGAGCAGGTTAAAGAACTACTTTCGGCAATGATGCTACCAACGAGATTAGCAAACATAAAATGTCAAACTCACAGAAAAGGCAATGAGGATGTCATAAGAGGAAAAAATGCTGCAGATGAGGCAGCCAAACTGGCATCCAGGTGTCAAGCAGCAGTAATGACACCACTGGTGTCACTTGAACCAATGGCTACGCCAGAGGACATTATTTTGATGCAAAAAGAAGCAGATCAGAGTGTGGAGAACCTCTGGAGACAAAGAGGCACTATGATAAGTGAGACAGGACTGTGGAGGTTGCATGATGGTCTCCTGGTGGCACCTGTGACGCTATTAACCATTTTAATTTCCGAACTGCACAATGTTGATCACTGTGCCAGGGGGGAGGTGTTAAGGAAAATAAAACAACAAGGATACTGGTCACCATACATGCAAGCCATGGTGGTTGAAGTGCTGAATCGGTGTGAAGTGTGTACTCAAAACAATGTGAACAAAACAATAACAACACCTGTGGGACACATTCCAGTTCCAGAAGGTCCATTCAAACACCTAGTGATTGACTATGTTGACATGATAAAGCCAGTCCATGGAAAAAGGTACATGTTAGTAGTCACTGACAGGTTCAGCAGATGGGTGGAAGCAACTCCATCAAAAGATCTAGGAGCAGGAACTGTTATCAAATTCCTAATCAGAGAAGTCATCCCACGTTTTGATATTCCGTCAGAAATCAGCTCTGACAATGGCAAAGCATTTGTGGAAAAAGTTGCAAAAGGCATTTTGCAGCAGTTAAAGTTTAAACAGAGATTAGGAGCTGTCTATCATCCACAAAGTCAAGGAATGGTTGAAAGAATCAATGGTACCTTAAAAGCAAAACTGAATAAGATATGTGCTTCTACCAAACTGAGCTAGGTTGACGCTTTGCCAATCGCACTAATGAGCTATCGCATGCAAGCACATAGAAGTATGTATCTAACACCGGATGAAATGCTCACTGGTAGACCTATGTCTGCACCACAACTAAGAGGTCCTCATAAGGGACCGTTGCTTGAGTAATTGCAAGATGAGCTAAAAGCATACATGAAACAACCAACTGCTATCCATAGATCTATATACTTGCAGAAAAAAGCCCGAGAGGTCAACCAGGACCAGGATCCAGCCCGACCAGTGGTGCCAGGAGATCAGGTGTATGTGAAAGTCTTCCGACGAAAGTGGCACGAGCTTAGGCGCGAAAGACCTTACAAAGTTGTAAGAGCAACGCCAATGGCTGTCCAGGTGGAAGGAAGCAAGACATGGTATCACCTGAATCACTGCACCAAAAAGGTTCCGAAAGACAAAAAGGGCAATATAAAACTGACAGAGAACAATGAGGAGAATGACTGTGTTGTGCAAACTAGTGACAAGCACTCTCCTGTTGATGTCACTAGGCAATCTGGGACAGATGAAGCCAGTACCAACCAGCCCCTGCCAGGCCCAAGAAGATCCAAGCGGAAAGCAACAGACCAAGGAAAGCACCAGACCATGAAAGGAGTCGCTCCCAATGATTCAGATTAATACGATGCAAAAACAAACACATCCATCCAGACAGTGCTAGGGCCCATACCAGATTTCCTAACACCAGGTTAATGGCAGACCAACAGTTACAAGTAAAAATCTCGCTAAGACACAAGTTAGACGAGACAAGTACACTGCTTGGGAATGGGTGACACCCCAGACCATACCAAGTGATGTTAAGTCAGATGAAGCAACTACAGTTATGACTACAGTAAAAGCCAATAAGACAATGACCCCTGTGACCAGAGTAACGACAGAACCGAGAGTTATGACTGAGAAAATAGTAACTACTGTTCGTACAGTTACCACTAAGCCAACAGTTAAAAGTATTAAGGTTGAAGAAATCACTCCAACCCCAGATAAGTCAAAGGAGAATGAGCAAGATGTATATGACAACTATAGCCATGACTATGATCAAGCTGATCTAGACCAGTTGCTTAAACAGAGGAAGTGATGGAATGCTCCTCAGCCAAGACATAAGAGTGTGCGTGGAGGCACTGGGGAACTTTGGGAGGCTGCTAATTATAATGGGTGGTATAAGTGGGTAAAGTATACTACTAGAAGAATGACTACTAACGAGTGTTTAGTATGTGCCGAATCTCCTGATACGATTCCCATGGTGATTCCAGGGAAACATAAATTTAAAGACTGCGCACGACATCAAACGACAACAATGTACTGAAGGAAAGTTTAAGCCACAGGAAGAAGCGAGCCCCTTGTTTAGAAGCCCAATGTGTGCTGTCCGGTGCATATTTCTGTATGGATCCAGGCAAAACCATAATTATTTGGATAAATGCCCAAACTGTCGGTTTGAAGAGCAGTGTGAAGAGTTTAGCATGCTTACATCACAGAGTGAGTGAGTGAGCCACCAACCAAAGTATGAGTGTTTTGTGGTTTCCTGAATGACTCTCGAGGTATAATGGTGGGGAATACAACTGTTAAATGTAATGTCACCTGGGTGTTGTCATGGTTTCCAGAGTCACAGATAAAACCTCAATTTATTACCCAGACTGTATGGTTTGAGAACCCAGTGTCTTTGAACAAAGACTGTGAGACCGTAAATATGACCCGCCCAATTCTGCACCTGATAAGTGAGCAGACCAATGCTGTAGCCGACAGTTTTTGGATGTGTGGGGAGGATGTGTTGCATAATGTTCTCCCATCAAGGTGGATAAGATTATGTGCTTTAGTTAGACTGCGAATTCCAATGGTAGTTATGTATGAACGAGTGAATGAAATAGTCAAGCAGGAAATGGAGTCAGAACTACCTTGAAAGTCAAAGCGACATTTCATTCTGGACAAAGGAATACAGTTAGATGTGATAGGACTGCCAACAGGGATTCCCGATGAATTTAAGGCACAAAATGAGGTGAGGGCAGGATTAGAGTCCATATTGCCCTGGATTACAATTAATAAGAATGTGGCCTGGATAAATGACATTTACTACAATCAACAGAGGTGCACTAACTACAGCAGTGAATTGTTTAGAGCGTTGGGGGAACTGTGACATGCGACTACCTCAGTAGCATGGATGAACTGACAGGTGTTGGAATGGATGACAGCAGAACAAGGAGGTGTGTTGCAAATGTTCGGAAAACATTGTTGTACTTACATCCCAAATAACACAAATGCTGAGGGATCATTCACAAAGGCCATGACTAATTTACTAAAGTTAAAAGAAGAAATAAAGGGGAATGCTGGTAGGGGAGGTAGCCCGTCTTTGGATTGACTGGACCTAAATTTAGGAAAATGGGGAGCCGTTTTGGCCAAGGCAGCCTTGAGTGCTGCCATAGTTGTAATTCTGGTTTCTTTTTTGACATGTTGCATCGTTCCCATGCTGAGGAGACAGTGCCTGCAAGCAATGGACAGACACACGAACATGATGATGGGCCTGCAGGGAGCTCAGATGGTAAATAAACTGGAAAATGGACAAATGACTCACATGCGTCCATTGGTCCAAGGACTACTGGGACTATTTGACTATTAGAACAATGTCGATGATTCGGAAGACGAATCAGAGTAAGAGAAGAAGGAGTTCTGAGTACAAAAAAAGCCCGACAGGGGGGACATGGATATTGAGACCTGTTGATGGACTCAACGGACTAAAGTCTTTAGATGTGAGTTTGTGCGTTACTAACATACACACATACTCTTTAGGGTAATGTGCTCATTGCGGAGTTGTAGTCAGTCGAGTGATGAAGGTTGAACTCTTCTGGGAAAGAGGTTCTGTTCCTAGTACCATGTTGACACTCCTGATATAGAAGGTTTAGCTAATGCATTGGAATTGTTTTATTATTTCCACATGCCTGTGCAATGAGACTTGCTTGCTGCTAGTATATGCAAAGAAGAACAGCTTACACATAGTCGCTCACATATAGGCTGGAGACCTGCTCACGCATAATAGCTGTTTTCATCATATACTCTCGACATAGGTATTAGCAGTAAGAATCACTGTATCACCACAGTCTTAATTGTCATATCAATATCCACTTAATTTCATTATTCATTGTCTGAGTTTTTATCAAAATGTGTTGTTGGTTCACGGTTCAAGGTGTGACTTGAGAAGTTGGTTGCCAGAGGGGAAGGGGCCATGGGAGAATTTTCCTGAAAGGTTTTTCGCTCCCATACATCTCTGAAGTTGTGAACTGTCTCATGTATTCCAAGTGTATCCGGATGAATTTTATTATTATCAAAGTAATGTTGGACTTATTAAATATCCAGTAAGTCATATCATTTTTATGTTTCAGTATCAATTTTCAGTTTCAATTTCATGATTCAGTATATCATATCATTTTGTGTTTTAGTTTTGCAATGTTATTTTATCCATCATTTATAACACACAACACATTTAGTTTAAATCACTATAGTGATTTCAGGGGGGATATGTAGGGGAAAGACTGGGTCCAGAGGCCTTGTCTCTGTTCATGCGTCAATATGAGAGTCAGGTCATCTGGACCTGCTCTGTCGCCTAACAAGTCAAAACAATAAGTAGAAGACATCTGGGGTGCCAGGAAAGAGAACTACACCACACACACACACACACACACACACACACACACACAGTGCTGCACAATCACCATGGTTGAAGTTCAAGATAAGGGTGAAGGCTATCCACACAACACACACACGTAGCCTGTCTTAGGTATAAGAAGCAGGTCACATGTTTTTCTGGTGGTTCTGTCTCTGACTACGTTGTTAGTAGGGCTGATGTGAATAAAGAGATTCCCCATCTGACACCTGTGTCCGGACTACCTGATTTCTTCTTTTCCACCTCTTTCCGCCACAACACTGCTTAAGGACTGTGCTTCTCAACTATGTGAATCTTCACCCTGAATATACAGTTGAGGCCGGTCCCAGCTCTCTGGAAAACATCTCATAATACACCAGTGTTAAAAATAAAATGTCTGAAACTAAGTCTCTGGGACAATGATGAGCAGTATGGGGGCTCCACAAGGTACTGTTCTGCATCCATTCCTGTTCAAATTGAATAGAGCAGGCTTCAATTACAACTCTGAGTCTTGCCATATCGAGGAAAACTTGGATGATACTGCTATTATGCTATATATCAAGAATGGAATTTAATACAGGGATCTGATAAAAGCCTTCAGTGACTGGTGTCACAAAAATGCCACCTAGTGAACACATCAAAGCAAATGAAATGAAAGTCCAAGCTCCCTCCTCAACCAGTGAACATTCATGGAGTGGACATTGAAGTGGTGCCAACCAACAAATAACTGGGAATACACCTGGGCACCAAGTTGGAGTGGTCCCTGAACATAGATGCATTCTACAGAAAGGGGCAGAGCCGCTTCTTTGTCTTAAGGAGACTCAGATCCTTAGACATCTGCAGAAAGATGCTGCAGATATTTTACCAGTCCATGGTGGCAAGTACACTGTTCTACGCTCCAGTCTGCTAGGGAGGCAGCTGAAAATAAAAGGATGCAAGGCGGCTGGACAAAATGGTGGAAAGAGCAGGTCCCGTGATTGGAAGCAAATTAGACTCAGTGGGGGCTGTGGTGGAGCATTCAGAGAAAGGCAAAAACCATTTTAAAATACTCAGACCATCCACTTCATGGCCTACTAGTGCAAGGGGTGGCAACCCTCAGCATTAAAAGAGCTGTTTGGGCACAAATCCCACCAAATAAAACCCAACTGGAGCGACAAAACCTATTTGACTGCTATAATTAAGGTAATGTCGCACATATTAGTTTAATTACACTTATGCTATTATAAGAACTGGAGTTTATTGCAGTTTTGAAATAAAAGAACTATCGTGCTTATCTTACCGGGGATCAAGAGCTCAAAATAAGTCACCAGCCTGTCGCAACAGGTGACATATACAAGGTGCAACGCATATTGTAATTGACAAAATATTAAAACACGTTTTATTTCAATGTAACAAGATCACCTAAATCTCCACAATCATGACTATTACATTAAAAAAAATTGCTAAATATAATAACATTTTTTTAAATTAAATAGCCGTTATTTATTCACGTTATTTTCTCAAAGACACAGGGAGCCATGGCAGAGGGATGAAAGAGCTGCATGCGGCTCCAGAGCTGCGGATTCCCAACCCATGTACCAGCGGATCAGAGAAACCACAGAGGTGAATGCTTAATACATCAACAAAGCAGCACAGAAGGATACAGAAAATCCTTAATTCTCACTGCCACCAGACCTTACAACTTCTGAACTATTAGAGAATAAGCTGTCAAATGGCTAAATTTCCCTCCGGGGATCAGTAAAGTATTTCAGGTTCTAATTCTGAACATGTTCAAATTGTGTGTCCTATGACAGGAAGCCAAGATTTGAAGATTCATTAAGAGATTTTATTGACTGCTGAGCTGATTTAGGAGCATTTATGCGTGACACGAGTGTGATAAGAGCAGAGGTCGTGGAGATCTTACCACCTCTGGAAAAACAATTACACACTGTAAAACATTATTCAGGAATTTGATGTCAAGTCATCTCTTGCCATAATCTTAATGTTAATATAATTTTCAATTATTTGAAGCTAATTTAAATATATTTTTATAGCGATAATTTTTAAAGCCACCTGACGACAATAAAAACAATTATACAGGTTCATGCAAAAGTTTGGGCATCCAACTTAAAATGTCTTTTACTGTAAATAGTTAAGCAGATGATGAACTGGTTATCAGAAGGCACAGAGGCATAGATGGCAAATTTCTTTAAAATTTTGTACATGCTTTTTGTAACCAGCTAAGAGTCTACTTTAGTGATTTTTGCCCATTTGTCCTTGGAAAAGCCATATAAGCCTGCAAGATACTTAGACCATCCACCATGCGCTGCTCTTTTGAGATCTGTCCTCATATTTCTAATGATGTTTAGGTAGGTGCGCCATAATTTTATAAAGAGTTTGGTCTAGACCTGCTCTATATGTAAAGTGCCTTGATTTAACTTTGTTATGATTAGGTGCTATACAAATAAATCTGATTTGATTTGATTTGATTTGATGGCAAAACCTTCCGCTTGCACATCTTTGGCATGCATTGTAGATGTTGAGATGCGTTTCATATCATTATCTTGTTGTAGGGCCAATCCACTTTTTAACTTCAGCATTTTTTCAGATAGATGATGTTTGCTTCCAAAATTTGCTGGCTGCAACAAAAGCCTAAAGCAATGTCAATCAAACCCATGCATAATAGTTAGAGGGGTGTGCTTTTTGTGGAATTTGGCACCCTTTTTTCTCCAAACATACCTTTGAAGATTGTGGCGTGAAAGATCCATTTTGATTTCATCCACAGGACTGACACTAGCTAAGACAGAAGAAAGGTTTTCTTCTGTTGACTCTACCAATGGACGTATTTGTTCAGGTGCTGCACAATACGGCAGTGCACAGTCTGTTGTCTGTTAAATCTTCCTCAAGGTCTTTTGCAGCCAAAGAGGGATCTTTATTTATCATTCTAGCAATATAACAAGCAATTCATTAAGTGAGTTTGCTTGATCTTCCAGACCTTACCTTGACCTCCACCTTAAACTGTCTCTTAACTGCAATTTCTTAATAATATTATAAACTGAGGAAACAGAAACCTGCAAACAGCTTTCTTATATTCTTTATTTCATTGCCTCCTCCTGTTTTGTGATTAGCGATTATTTCTGTTTTTCAGAATACTAGGGAGTTGCTTTAAGGCGCACATGGCTGTTGAGTTTAGGGACAAGTTTGAGGAGTCAGAGAATTTATTGAGTTTTGAAAAACCCTTCACTTTTCCTATTATGATGTTCATTCATGGTTAGGGTTAGGAAAACAGAGGAAGACAGACAGAAAGGCATGTGTTGTTCCCACAACATGACTGCTGCAGAGTGCTATCATTTCATTCCTTTTCGTTAACTTTCTACTATTGTACTATAAATGTGCCTCAAATTTCTCAGTATTGCTCTTGGAAGATTCCTGTATTAAGAGTAATCTAGTGGCCAACTGTTTCCTCTGTTTTGGCCTTATTATGGGAGGGAATCAAATGCTAGTTTAAATGTCCTCTTTATGTGAGGTCCTGGTCATTATTATTACTATCTGCCACAGTGCTTTGAAAGTAAAATGTCTCCCTGTTTTTCTAGCTCTCTGGATCAATTCTGCACATTCCATTCTCAACTTCCTCTATTTTTCCTAGCAACCACATTAATCCATAAACAATCAACACTTGTCTCAAGTGCATAATAATGTAATAATTCTCCAAAAAACTGACGTATGTTCATTATTCAAAATGTTGACATACTACATTAAATACTACAAATATATAGTGTGCAAGAAATTCTTACCAGCAGGGTCATGGCAACGTCAGCAAAATAGACAAAGGCTGCCCCAAGTGTGAATCCTACAGCGACAGGTGCAAATGCAAATGAGCCATACTTCCCAGAATCTTCTGCCATGTCAATCGCCGGTGCAAGTAATGACCAATATGAGGCAGCCAACATTACCTGAGAGAAACAAAATTACGGGGAAAAAGGAAGATGAGAAAAAATATCAAATTTAATTGTTACAATATCACAGTGCGGTTCAAATAAGAAACAATAAGATAACTCCATGATGTTACTTTCCAGTTGAGGGGTGTAAATGATTCATAGAGACATAATTTTTTTGTACACACATCAAAGCTTGTGTATAGTGGCCCTGAAGTGCAAAACACAACAGCGACAAAAAAATAAAAAAACAAAAGCAAAAACCAGAACAAAACAGCTGATAACTAAATACAACAGTGAATCACAAAAAACAATGGAAAAAAACAGACCACCCAACAGCAAATCAGAAGACACAATGACAAAACAGAAAGCACTAAGACATTACAAATAACGGAAAAGGTAGATGCCCTCGAGCCATATAAATCGTCACTGAGTGGATAAGTCATTAATAAGAATAAGCTATAATGCCACTGAATGCCAACAAATTCCATCAACAAAAACTGTAATTTTAAGCCACAGATTTCAACACTCTGTAGAGCCCAAAACATTTTAAAATTTAATTTGCATTATATTTTGTCTTATATGCCCAGGATCCATTAGTTTTCCCTTATCCATATCCTTATCCCTTCCCTTAACTTATTACTAATTACCTTAATTATCCTTGAGTTACAATACTTTCAAAGATAAACCCATCCCAATTTAAATTTAAAACATGGTGACTTTTCAAATAATTATATTTTTGCTATGTGTCCCAGTGTAGGGGAGTGAAAGGGTCCAGAGGCCTTGTCTCTGTTCAGGCGTCAAAGTGAGAGTCAGGTCACCATGATCCTGTACTGTCGCCAATCAAGTCATAACAGTATGTAGAAAACATCTTGGTCGAACGTCAGGATAAGGATGAACGCTATCCACACAATACACACACACAGACTCTTTAGTATAAAAAGGCATGTCACATTCTGTAATGTTGGATTTTTCTCTGACTACGTTGTTAGTAGGGCCAATGTGTATAAAGATCTGACACCTGTGTCTGGATTATCTGATTCCTCTTTTAAACCACCTCTTTTCGCCACAACACCAGTGTGGACCTCACTGTTGTTTGCCATCAAAACCAATTTTACAGTTCAGTTCACAAATAAAATCAATTAATTTCACATCATACCCAGTTGATGGCACGAGGTTGCACCCAAGATGAGAGAGAAAAGTTATACAGTTAGAAGGCAAGTTTAAAAAAAAAAATAAAATAAATTAAATAAGAAGCAAAACACGCAATATCCATATCCATACAATATCCCTTATCTATGCTGTTTGCCCATCAGGGTGGCTGGAGCAAAACCTAGCTGACGTTGGTCCAACCTGGACACATCACCGGTCAAGCACAAGACAAATATATAGAGACGTACAGACAGTAACCATCATTCACTTTCACACTCACACCAACAGGCAATTCAGAGTTACCAATTAACCTAGACAGGCATGTCTTTGAACTGTGATTCCACACGAGCATGGGGTGGAGGTGGGTAATAATGTGCTACATTTACTCTGTTACGTTTACTTAAGTAGCTTTTACTGTTAATAACTTTTATTTTTTACTTGTAAGAGTAGTTTTTTTTTTCCAATTCTCTTTTTATTACGATTTCTCATGGTTCACATATTCATTCACATATCAATTCACCATTAAAATCAAATCAAATCAAATCAAATCAAATCAGATTTATTTGTATAGCGCCAAATCATAACAAAGTTACATCAAGGCACTTTACATATAGAGCAGGTCTAGACCAAACTCTTTATAAAATTATTTAAAGAGACCCAACAGATCCCCCGATGAGCAAGCACTCGGCGACAGTGGCAAGGAAAAGCTTCCTTTAAGAGGCAGAAACCTCGGGCAGAACCAGGCTCAGGGGGGGGCAGCAATCTGCCTCGACCGATTGGGTTGAGAGAGGGAGAGAGAGAGATTCTAATCCATTCATCTGTAAATTACAACTGATTAACCAGTAATACACCCACGACTCCACAAACAATACAGATATGTACCCCAGACTCTTAAGACCGCAGTCATCAAACCCTAACTTAAAAAGCCGAATCTTGATCCAGATGTTTTGGCCAATTATAGACCCATATCGAACCTTCCGTTCATTTCAAAAATCATTGAAAAAGCAGGAGCAAACCAATTACATGACCATCTGCATAGGAATGGCTTGCTCGAAGAGTTTCAGTCAGGATTTAGAGTTCATCACAGCACAGAAACAGCGCTGGTTAAAGTCTCCAATGCTATTCTAATGGCTTCAGACAATGGATCAGCCTCCATACTTCTCCTTTTAAATCTCAGTGCTGCATTTAACACCACTGATCATAATATTTTATTACAGAGACTGGAACATGGAACTGGGATTAAAGGAACTGCACTAAGATGGTTCAAATCCTATTTATCAGAGAGATATCAGTTTGTTCATGTTAACAATAGCTCCTCCTCATGCACTATAGCCAATTATGGAGTCCCACAGGGTTCAGTACTTGGACCAATCCTCTTCACTTTATATCTGCTTCCTTTAGGCAACATTATCAGGAAACACAGCATCAATTTTCACTGTTATGCAGATGATACTCAGCTGTATTTATCAATCAAGTCAAATTAAGTTACTCAGATAGTCAGACTGTAGACATGTCTAATTTTTTACTTCTAAATTCTGACAAAACTGAAGTTATTGTACTTGGCACTAAGCATCTCAGACAAACCCTATCTAACCCTACTGATTAGACGATTAGTCTAATCAGTCTGGATGGCATTACTTTGGCTTCCAGCTCCACTGTAAGAAATCATGGAATAACGTTTGAGCAGGACATGTCCTTTGTCCCTCACATAAAACAAGTCTGTAGGGCAGCTTTCTTCCACCTAAGAAACATTAGGAAAATCAGAAACATCCTGTCTCAAGAAGATGCAGAAAAACTATGCATGCATTTGTTACCTCTAGGCTCGACTACTGTAACTCATTATTATCTGGATGTTCAAACAAATCTCTGAAAGGCTTTTAGTCGATTCAGAATGCTGTTGCACGAATATTAATAGGAACTAGGAAAAGGGATCACATCTCTCCTATTTTAACTGCTCTTCAGTGGCTGCCGGTAAAATTCAGAATAGAATTTAAAATCCATCTCCTAACATATAAAGCTCTTACTGGCCAAGCTCCATCATATCTCAGAGAGCTCATAGTACCTTACTGTCCTAGTAGGCCACTCTGCTCTCTAGATGGAAGTTTACTTGTGGTTCCTAGAGTCTCCAAGAATAAATCAGGAGGCAGATCTTTCAGTTATCAGGCTCCTCTCTATGGACCCAACTTCCAGTATCGGTCTGGGGGGCGAACTCTTTGGCAATTTTCAATACCAGACCTGTATGACAGAGCTTATAGTTAAAAAGTTAAAGTTCATTTACTCCTTAGCTGTGCTGCTATAGGCCTAGACTGCTGGAGGAAGGACTGAGCACCTCTCTCTCTCCCTCCCTCTCTCTCTCTCTCTATCCCTCTCGGGGGATCTGTTGGGTCTCTTTAAATGATTTTATAAAGAGTTTGGTCTTGACCTGCTCTATATGTAAACTGCCTTGATGTAACCTTGTTATGATTTGGCGCTATATAAATAAACCTGATTTGATTTAGATAAGGATGATTGGTCCTACCTTGACAATACCAAAGAATTAAATAATAAAATACAAAATTGAGAACTTAACTCCCTAGAACAGGAATGTTGGGGGTCACAAAAAAAAAACAAACAAACAAAAAAAAAAAAAACACTGATGGAAAAGGGTTAAAACGGAAAACGTGGAATGAAAAGGGGAAATGGATATCAGACCTGGCATTAGACATGTGACGTATCTAATCCATCCTTCCCATTTTTTCAAAAACTTTCCCCGCTGTAATCTTATAGCAAAAGTAATTCTATCCATAAAAATGGTTAAAAATGTTATAAAATTTCCCCTGTAGATTTTTCTAGTTTTTCTAGTCTTTCTACTTTTAGCCACTTCCTTGTTCTCACTAAGTGAGTATTGACAAGTCTGCTGGTATATTCACCCCCAGATACCTCATGTATTCAGCTTCACAGCTCAGATTATACCTTTTATTCACATCTTCTGAGGGACTGTAATTAAAGCTGAGAATTTGTGTTTTTGAAACATTCAATTTATATCCAGAGAAAGATCCATATTGATCCAAAAGTGAAAACAACTGTACTAGATTGTTCTGGATTGGATAACTGTATCAGTATATCATCTGCAAACAAGGAAATCTTTTGTTCTCCTCCTTTCAAACATGTTCCTTTAATGTCTTTATTCTGTCTACTCCACTGACTCATTGGTTAAATGAAAAAAGGGGCTAATTGGACAGCCCTGCCTTGTTCCACTTTCCACTGAAAAGGGGCTTGAAACTACTCTGTACGTGCCAGCTAATGTCATTTGTAATTTTTGTGGTGTTTATTTAGGTGCATGCCTTATGAATTTATTATTAGTCAAATACGGGGGTATGCGTCACGTGGTGTGGGTGGTACGTCAGCAGTAGTAATATCAGCTGTTCTTCCCCTGGCGGGTTTTTTTTTATGAAATGAGAGGGTGAGTGGGGAAAGTCCTACTTTTGCTGACTGCTTCACTTTGCTTTGATATTGCGTATATTTTTGATAATCAAACAAGATGCATGTTCAAGACTGTGAAATTGTCCCATTGTATGTGTTTGATTTGCAATAATTATACAAACGCAATATGTTTTTGGAGCAATGATTTATCAACAACCAGTGTGTCCAGCAGGTAAAAGTTTTTTCCCTTATTTAGCCTCTTTGGAGTATATTTTGGATAGTCGCTCAACATTGTCAGCAAAACGAGACAAAGAGAACTGAGTTGGAGCCGCTAAGAAGTAGAGGAGCCACGGCTTTGAACGCAGAGCAAATGAATGGAAACTGACTGATGGATCTCACAGAAGGACGCCTCACAGCGTAGCAGCCAGGCAACATCAGATTTGGATCACCAGTGGCATGTAAACTGATTTAGTTCTGCTGTTATGCTGGTCTGTTGGAAACAGTTTGAGCTGGTTGCTACAGAGTGGAAATTGGCATGTTGTCTCGGAGCTTGTTGCTGACGAGTGGAGTTTTGATGCTGTGTTTGGAGGACTAGACTGCTGCGTCTGACAACTGTGTGATTCATTGCAGCGCTGGATTTCATGAATTATGATGTCAGGCAACTCTTGTGGGTCTTGATATTGTTGGCTTGCCTTCGATTAGCTATTGATCTGATGTCTGACACTGAGGTGATGTTTCATCAGGTTTGAGTGCCAAAGGAAGATTTGATCTGTTACGAAATCTATGGTGGCCCAGGATGGTTGTGCATTTGTCTTCCCCAAGCTGTGCTAATTTTGCCCTCCGGAGGTGCACTGAAGATAATAAAGAGTTCTTTAGCCAGCACGTGTTTGAAACCATCATGCACAGTTTTATGCTGACGACCTCCTTGTCTCTGTGGCCAGAGAACAGGAAGCCATTTGCTTGTATGAGGACCTAAGGAAGATATGTGCCAAGGGAGACTTCAATTTAACCAAGTGGATCAGTAATAGCGGTGGTGTGCTGGCAGCAATACCAGAAGAGGATAGAGCAAAGGAGGTTAAGGATCTGGATCTGGATCAGGATATCCTTCCAGTGGAGAGAGCACTGGGAGTGCGATGGTGTGCGCAGTCTGATACCTTTGGGTTCAGTATAACCTTCCCAGATATGCCATTGACCCGTAGAGGAATCATTTCAACTGTCAGCTCATTCTATGATCCTCTTGGAATCTTTTCTCCTTTGATTTTCACAGCTAAAAGGATCCTTCAAGACCTGTGCCGCAAAGGGCTGGGATGGGATGACACTATACCTGCATCTGCAGCCAAGGAATGGAGAGGCTAGGTTAAAGAGCTACAAACATCGGATGGCTTCAGGACTAGCAGATGTTTAAAACCTCCCAACTTTGGAGAAATAACTTTTGCCCAGTTAAGTCATTTTCCAGATGCAAGCGAGGAGGCATATGGGACTGTCACTTACCTGCTGTTGCACAATCACCTAGCTCTTGCACATAGAGCCTTCATAATGGGAAAGTCCAGGGTGGCACCTTTAAAGCCTGTGACAATCCCACGTATGGAGCTGACAGCAGCTGTTGTAGCGGCTCGAATGGACAAGCTGTGGAGAAGGGAGCTGAGGATGGAGCTACAAGTCTGTTTTCTGGTCAGATAGTACCTCGGTTCTGAAATACATCAAAAATGAAACTTCAAGGTTTTGAGTCTTTGTAACTACATCAAAGATGAAACTTCAAGATTTTGAGTCTTTGTAGCTAACAGAGTCTCAGAAATTCTTAGGATGTCTAATACATCTCAATGGAGGTATGTGTCTACTACACACAATCCTGCAGACCTTGCCTCCAGAGGTGTGAGAGTGGAATCTTTTCTGAAGGATGAAATGTGGTTGTGTGGTCCCCCATTCCTCCTGCAACCAAGGGAAACTTGGCCTGTGGATCCAGATGACTTGGGAAGGCTCACAGCTGGAGATCCGGAAGTCAAAGTTTCTGCTGTTGTTTCTGTGGTGCAAGAGAAAGACAATGCGGTGACATGCTTGATAACCCGCAGCTCATCATGGACACGTCTCTTGAGGGTGATGGCCTGGATATTAACGCTTAAGGCTTTTCTTTTGAGTATTATTAAGAGCAAAGAAGTTCATTCCCAGTCTCCTCAGTCTGCATCAAGTGAAAGGCAACACAAGGATGTCAAGACATACCGTGGTCCTCTCTCATTGGAAGAGATTAAAGACAGCGAATTAGAAATAATCAGGCTCTGTCAAATGCAAAGGTACTCAGAAGAGTTTTCTTGCCTCCAAAGGGGAGAGAGTGTGAAAGGAAACAGTCAAAAATACAAGCTTGACCCAATACTGAATGATGGTGGTTTGAGAGTCGGAGGTTGGCTTAGTAAGGCAGCCATGCTTGAAGAGTCTAAACACCCAGTTATAAAAGCTGAAGATATTTATATCTCAGACCTCACCATATGTCATATTCATCAAGCACTTGGCCATGGTGGTAGGAACCATGTGTTGTCAAAGCTACGTCAACACTATTGGATTCTTTCTGCCAGTGTTGCCATAAGAAGAATCTTGTCCAAATGTGCTGTTTGTTGCATGCTACGTGGAACCACCAGTCAACAGCAAATGGCAGACTTGCCTGCTGACAGAGTTTCACCTGATGCACATCCTTTCAGTTATGTCAGGGTAGATTATTTTGGACCTTTTGACACCAAGCATGGAAGGAGTCTTGTCAAAATATATGGAGTCATCTTCACCTGTTTGGCAGTGCACATTGAAGTTGCATCTTCCTTAGACAAAAGTTCCTTCATTAATGTCTTACGATGCTTCATCACAAGAAGAGGACAAGTTAAGGAGCTCCGCTCAGACAATGGCATTAATTTCGTTGGTGCAGAGCGTGAGTTGAAACGAGCCATTGAAGGATGGAATCTGGTACAGATCAATGACACACTCTCACTGAAAGGAATTAAGTGGACCTTTAATCCTCCTACTGGATCACATCATGGCGGAGCATGGGAGAGGTTAATTCATTCCAATTAACCTCTGGTTAACGTTAATTGGTTCTTAATTCCACTTTGAGAGCACGAAATCTGGATGAGGAGGGACTCCACACGGTCCTCTGTGAGGTTGAGTCCATTCTCAATAGCAGATCTCTCACCAAGAAATCCACAGACCTAAATGACTTGGAAGCACATTCACCCAACCATCTGCTCCTTCTCAAAACCCAACCCTGTGAACCACCTGGTCTGTTTCACAAGGAGGACAGTTATGCACGTCGCAGATGGACACAAGTCCAATACATTTCCGATTTGTTTGGATAAAGTGGATTAAGGAGTACTTGCCACAATTACAGGAACGCCAGAAGTGGACAAAGTTCAAGAGGAATTTTGTTCCTGGGGACATCGTGCTAATAGTGGATTCTGCACCTCGGAATTCCTGGATCATTGGAAGGGTCACTGAGGCACCTTCAGATAGAAGAGGACTAGTACGGCAGGTCCAGATTAAGACCCAGACCAGTACTCTCCGCAGACCTGTGACCAAGATCTGCCTTCTTCAGGAGTCTGGACAGTATTGAAGACTGTTTTGACTTGTTCTGACTCAGACTTGACGTGAGTGGTGATTCAGTCAGGGCTAGTGCTAGTAAACTCTTTCCTAGACATGACTTGACTTCGTTCAAGAGGACTGAAATCAAGATCTACCATGAACTTTGTACATAATGGACTATGGACTTCTTTCTAAAAAAAACAAAAACAAAAAAAAAAACAACCAAAAACATATATACACAAAGGTGTAAAGGGCCCAAGAAATTGTATGATTTTTTCTTTTATGTGTTATGTATTTGTAATTATTATTGGGGTGATTGTAATAATTATGGGGCCGGTATGTAGGTGCCAGCTAATGTCATTTATAGTTTTTATTGTGTTTATTTAGGTGCATGCCTTATGAATTTATTATTGGTCATATATGGGGATATGCGTTACTTGGTGTGGGTGGTACGTCAGCAGTAGTAATATAAGATGTTCTTCATCTGGTGGGGTTTTTTTTTTATGAACTGAGAGGGTGAGTGAGGAATAGGGATGCAAATATAGATTTTGACTGTACGATTAAGGAATAATCACGGTTTCACGATTATTATGCATTAATTAATTTCACAACACTACTAATGAACTAATGCATAAAATCACATGAGCATTCTTTAGAGATTTAAATTTATTTATTATTATGATTTATTGCTGTCAGAAATAACACAGTAATAAAATAATACAGTGCCACTAATGTAATTTAACTCAGTTATTACGTGTTACATTTACTTTGGCGTGTAAAGCTGGGTGGTTATCCCACAAATGCTGCATCAAGCTTGATGTGTTTGAACCTTTAGTTTCAACTTTTTTTCAGCAGGTTTTGTAGACGGGTGATCTGTCATCTTGAATGACTCCCTGGTCATTCTTGCTGTATCCGAAATACTCCCACACTGCTGACTTCACTTTCTTCTTAGGTGGAAACTAAGCTTCGCTCCTTGGTCCTTCTGCCATTGTTTAACTAATGTAGCGTAGCCTCCATGCACCTTGATACGCACGGTACTTTAAGCGGCTGCACCTCTGGTGTAACTTTGTTTTGTTTTTGTTCCGTGCAGGTTACACCAAAAATATTGTACCAGCATAGTGTTCATTTTTTGGGAGTGAGAAGAGAAAAATCGGTGTAGCGGAGCCTTTGGGATTAAATTAACCGTGACATTTAAAGCGTGGTTAATAGTAAAATCGGTTAATCGCTGCATCCCTAGTGGGGAAAGTCCTACTTTTGCTGGCCGCTTCGCTTTGCTTTGATATTGCGTATAATTTTGATAATCAAACAAGATGCATGTTCAAGACTGTGAAATCGTCCTATTGTTTGTGTTTGATTTGCAATAAATATACCAACACAATATGTTTTTGGAGCAATGATTTATCAACAACCAGCGCGTCTGGCAGGTAAGTTTTTTCCCTTACTTAACCTCTTCGTGACTATATTTTTTTTCCTTTGGATAGTCGCTCAACATACTCTATTAAGACAATACAAGCTCTATATAATAACCCGAGGGTTAGAATTAAAATTAATGAAGGAATTGTGAAAACCAAACTCATCCAGGACTCTAAACAAAAAAGACCAATTTAAACAATCACATACCTTTTCTGCTTGTAGTCCTACTAATACTGATTCTAAAACGTGTTCTGTTATATGGCTTATTACATGCAAGGTCCGTCTGATATTATCTTGGGTTTGTCTTTGGCGAATAAAACCCATCTGGTCAAGGCTAATGATTTCTGGCAACACCCCTATTTGCTTGGCAAGTACAGTGGGTCCTTGTTGAATTTGGTCGGATTCACATAAGATTCTCACGTGAGTCATGCGTCTTTTTAGTGGAGGAGTAATTTTGTTTTCATCAGAAGCTGCAATGTGCCCAAACAACCACCAAGGGGCATCTGTGAGCAGGAGAACACCACCATTTGGACAGCAGCAGGGAGCAGTGAACATGAACGGGGGGGTGAGAGAGTTGCTCCGGAAGTAAGTGGCAAAGTACTCAGAAAGCTGGTGTTTCAGTTTCATTGGTGACCGTGTTAAAAGGTGACTTTCACGTAAACTCTCTTGAAAGTCATTAGTCGGCTGGTTTTATCCTTTTTAGATACATACTCATCTGTATTTACTATGTAAGTTATGCTAAAGTTAAATTGCGTTCAGGAAACTCATTCACCTCTTGTAACGTATATTGTAATGTGAGATAGTCACCACTTAGCACCATTAAACCGAAACACCGGATCGACTGACGCTGTGGTGTGTGCTAGAGAGTGAATCGGGAGAGGAAGCGGTGAATCAGATCAATAAATCGTTATTTTCTGATTGTTTCACAGCGGTTATGTTCAACAGCACAAATAAACTTCTTCACACACTTCCCCTCAACCCTGATGTGCTTTTACAGGGTTAACAGCACACTGCAGCAACATTATGCTGGTTTGGTCGGTTAAGTTTAAAAAACAAAGGCTTCATAAGCGATGTTCCTTATTTCCATCTGTTCAATAAATCAACTCTGATCCTGATCCACTCCTAAGTCATCATGAAGTCAATTATTTTATTGATAAGCAAAGACAGTTTAGTAATTTGAAGAAACACAATGTAAAAAGAGATGAGTATACTGTATTTTATTATATAGTAAGTTATTGTACTGTATTTTTTACTTTATATTTTTTTATATATATGATTTTTTTTTATACAAACTATTAAATTTAAGATAAATTAAACAGCAAAAAAATATAATTAGTCTCTAATGAAAAGGAGTAGAAACAAAGACTTAAAATGATAAAGTTCGGATCTTTTTACTGACTCAGGTCTTTTAATCTCATTCAGTAAAATGAACGAATCTTTTTTCAAGACATTAGTTCATTTCGTTCATTGTAACCAGTGTGGCGCTGTAGCTGTCATTTGAGTAATGACTGAAAAAGTGCGGCTTTTAAACACGGAAGAGCAACATGGTTTGCTTCACTTGGCATATAATACACAAGTTTGCTTTTTTAAACTATTGAGTGCCCTTTTGGGCCATAGTCTACTGAAGTTGAAATTACTGATTACTTAATTTGCCTGTAAGAGAGCGCTCCACCTATCATTAAAAAATTCTCATTCTATGATGGCTATTCACTTTAGCCTACCTGGAAACTGAAGACCCGCAGTGTATGAATTTGTTTCAATGGAAAGACCAATTAAATATCCATCCCATAGTTACACAGCTAACGTTAACTTTCGTGCTAATGTCAGATAGCTCTCCTCCCCAGTAATAACAGCATTGGTCATGTTACTGCTGAAACCACGTGAATAATGAACGAAAGACCTGAAGACCCATAGTTATGAGTTGTGAACGAATCACTCATTTCTATACTGAGCCTGCTGTTACCTCCACAGCTTTGTAGTTCCTGCCTGTAGCATGGAACAGCTGGTTATAAAGCTAAGTCTTGTTTCACCTTAGCTTGGCTAGTTGACGCTGGTAACTAGCAGTCTGGGATAATTTCTCACACACAGAAGAGGAGAGGCGGAGCAGTTGAACACATGGACCAGGGCTTTATTCAGCTCTTTTCTTCCTTCCAACATTACAACATTACTTTTATGGCTGCAGAGTTGAGTTTCATCATATTGAATATAAAGCTTACAGTGGCTATAGCTGGCGTTACTTCTCACACCATTCAACAGAGAGAGGGACATGCACGCTTCTCTGCAAGCGTACACACAACACGGCTATGTGCTGACTACTTCACACACTACCCACAAGGCCGCCTCCTTAAAGGGGAATGCTCAGGCCAGGAGCACTGCGCAGTGGCCATGGGAGAAGTGAATAAGAGACTCAGGACCCGAAAACCCATAGTTATGATGCGCGAATGAATCACTCATTTTTACACTAAGCCTGCGCTGTGGCCATGTGTCAAGTGAACGAGAAACTCAGACCTGATGACCCTATTTTATGAGTCGTGAACAAATCAGTCATTCCTACACTAAGAATAGAAGAAGAGAAGAAAGAATGAATCACAAACTGAGATGACTTGTTACTCCCGAGTCATACAAAAGATTAGTTCAAAATGAACGAATCGTTCCCGAACAACACATCACTAGTCACAACAACTTAGGCTCATTAACTAAACAAAAGGAAGGTGTGAAGGATTTTTCTTAGTGTGTGTGTGTGTGTGTGTGCGTTTGTGACAATGGACAGGGAGGAAATGTCTTGAGGAGGGTAACAAGTAGGACAGGAGAGTCAAAGAAAACGTGCGTTGGCCCGTGCATAGCCTCAGGCTCCCTTCTGAAACTGTCCAGTCGTTGGATGAGACACTTAATGTCAACATTTAAGCTGTGGAGTTTATTTGCGCTGTTGAACGTAACCGCTGTGAAACAATCAGAAAAATAACGTTTTATTGATCTGATTCACCGGCTTTCTTTCTGCCTGTAGGCTAATGGTTGTTTACTCTCCTTGGCTCTATTGAAAGTATTGAAAGTGTGCTTGTGCATATGTATTTAGATACTTCACTTAAGTACAGTAGCCTTGTGTACATTGACTCCAAGCTGAACTGCTGTGAAAGAAGGGGGCAGGGCTCGCCTTTTATCTGACAGTCTGTGTGATCAGGAAAACCGGTTCCAAATGAAGCACACGCTCTCCTCTCTCTCGCTCACACACAAACATGCATGCATCTGTGCACACAAGCAGCTTTATCATTCCTTTTCAGTTCACAAAATTGTTTTGTAGAGTTGTAAAAACAGATCTTTACACGTCTTTTCGTTGAGTAAAAATCCTCTTTGAATTATGGAACTGATTAGAATCATTTCTTGTCGACAAATATGCTTGTATGGACTTTGAAACTTCTGTAGACTGTACATAATTGTTTCTCTCTCCGCTTAGCCGTGGCTGCCGTGAGAAAGGAAAATCACAACCTCAGACATCTGTATATATTACTTTATAGGCTATAGACTAATTATTCTTATCAGATATTATTATATTCTTATATTTAAGCAACATCCAGTCAGGTAGTGATATAGGATCACAGGGGCGGACTGGACAATAATTCAGGCTGGCAATTTTTATTTTACCAGTTAACAATGTTCCAAACAAACCATAAAAAGAACAACAACAAAAAAACCTTAATGTCCATATTTTAGCTCTGAAACAAAGAAAGCACAGGTGATTATCCAAGGCCATCTAGATAATAGAGGAGAATATAAAACCCTGTTAGATTTTGACATTTTTCAGTACATATCTTTTGTGTTTCTTTAAATAACTAACTGTCTGCTAAAAAAATAAAAGACTTACAGATGATTTAGGCCAAATCCCAATGTTCACCCTACTCACTAGCACTAGCCCTTACTCACTACCCCTAGCCCTCACTCACTACCCCTTAACCCTCGAAAGGAAGCCACAAGGGGTAGGGCTTTGTAATCTCCCCTAGGAATTGGGACACCACCACTCACTGCGTAGTTTACGTTCGGGCACACAAGCGACTGCGTAGTCCCAGCAGCAACATGGAGGCTACATTTCATGTAAATTTCAATCGGCATGATTTTATTTTCGTATGTAACGCCCTCACCCTGTTCGTACTCTGTTTGTCAACGTAAATTTTGTCAATATATAAAAAAAAACAAAAAACATGGAGTCTACGGTCGCGATCGGTTGCGATCGTTTTTTTTAGCGTTCATCATGCTTCGGTTGATAAATAAACCAAGAGGTACACGGAGAAGAATACACCATCGACGTCTGTTGTCTCTTGTGACTTCTCCACATCCTCTCGCTCTCTGGGGATCGCGGAACTGGCCCTTCCTCGGGAAGTCAGCATCGGAAAACCCTCGCTCTGAAGGGCTAGATTCATAGCTACTACCCCTCGTTATGCCCCCTACCCCTACGTGAAAAAAGGAATTGGGACTCCACTACCCTCGTGGGAACGCACAAAATTTAGGGGTAGGGCTGAAAAGTAGGGGTAGGGGGTGTATTGGGACTGGGCCTAAGAAGTGGATCAGGATCAGAGTTGATTTATTGTACAGATGATTAAGATTCTTAAACTGAACCAACTAAAGCAGCATAAAGCTTGAGGTTTGAGGTGGAGTTGCAGGATTGAGTGGTTTATTTGTCCCGTTGAACATAACCACTGTGAAACAATCAGAAAAATAAAGTTTTATTGATCTGATTCACCCTCTCTTCATTCACTCTCTAGCTCTCTCGACCACAGCTGCTAATAACAGCATTCACAGCACCACTCTCCATTGCTCCAATGTCTGTTACTTCTAGGCCGGGGGCCTTATCTGATTTGAGATGTGCTATGGCTGCTCTAATTTCTTTCTCTGTTACTTTTACTGCAAGTTGGGTACTCTGCTCACTCATCAATTTAAGGAGATTAATTTTCTCAAAGACTTCTTCCATTTTTACTCTATCAACATGAGGTTGAGAGTATAGTCTTTGAAAGTATGTTTAAAAGCTATTTTGTATCTCTTCCAATTTATACTGTATGAAATTAGTCATCTGGTTTTTACTTTTATGGATTGAATTCTCTGCCTGTTGCTTTTTCAGCCTATAAACTAACAATTTACTGGCTTCTTCATAATATTTCTGTTCAGTAAATATTAACCTTTTTTGTATATCTCCTGTATAGATCTCATCTATTTCATTCTTTTTCTTCCTAAGTACTTCCTTAATTTCCTTATCATTTGTGCCTTTATGTTTTTGTTCCAACTGTTTCAATTCTGTTTGCAGCTGATCTAGCTCTTTTAGCCTAGCTCTTGAGAACTATATCCTATTACCTTACCCCTTAGCACTGCTTTACATGCATCCCACAATATCGGCAGTGAAACCTCACCATTGTCATTCTGTTCCAAAAACTCAGTAATATCCTTTTTAATTTGGTCCTTCATGTGATTCAATATATGAATATTTAATCTCCATAAGGTGTTTCTCTGGTATTGTTCAAGATTTAGTTGTAAATACAGAGGGCTATGGTCTGAAAGGACCATAATCCTTATGCTGCAATCACCAAACCTGTGTAAATCCTTACCAAAGTAGTCAATCCTCGAATATAGCAAGTGTGGATTACAAAAATATGTATAGTCTCTCTTTAAAGGATTTAAAATTCTCCACACATCTATTAAACCAATATCCTTTTTTGCCAAATTGATCTTTTTGTTCAGGTGACTGGGTTGAGCTAAATGTATTTTTGAGTCAAGCATCAAGAGTCAAGTTTAGGGCTTAATCTAATATTGAAATCCCCCCCACAGATTAAAAGACCTTGTGATTCTGCTATTATCAAATCAAATATTTGTCTAAAAAAACTCCATTCAGTATTAGGGGGAAAGTAAAGCTTTCAATGAACCATTTAAATTCCCTTACTGCTGTGTCCTTCTTTTCAAATAGGAACTCAAAACAAATTTTATTGGAAATTAATATTGCCACTCCTCCCCTATGGCCAGTTGTATATGACTATGAGAAGTGATACTTAAAGCCCATTCTTTTTAATTTCACTTTGTCAACTTTGTCTCTTTTCAGTTAGGTCAAAATCTTACTTCTTTTGATAGGATTGACTAGACCATTCACATTATAAGGTGTTATTTTAATTGCATTTAGTGTCCAGTATTGAAAAGAAAAAGGAAAAACCTTTCACACCAACACAAATGTTCACCACTGACTAAATGTATCACAGGCAACACCTAAAAAGCTGCAAAAAACAGCAGCAAAACATGCCCCTTAATGAGGAACAGGACAATAAACACAGTAACAGGGTTAGGTAACAGTGAGGTCTTCATCTCAACCCTTATTAAGCCCTGATGATAAGAGGGCCTTGAGGGAAATCCTCCCACACTGACTGGTGTGTGATGGCCCTCAGTCATTTGTTGTCCTTTGTGTATACTAGTATTCATCTGGCTACATAACAGAAGAAAACAAAACGCCCAACCATTACAGTATGTTCTTCGTTATAGCCTGTAAAATGTTCCTGTACAGTACTTGTTTGCAGTCTGTCCTTCCTCTACTGATAGTTGGTTCCCCCAGACTCTCCTCTTTAGAATAAAAACTCACCCCTTCTTCTCTGGGATTTTCAATGACACGTAATTTACGGATGTTTTACAGTCATGCTGGTTCCTGGTGCCAAAGACCTACAGTTTTTCCATGCAACTCCCCACTTTGCCTACTCTCTCCCGGGTCCCCGAACTCCTGCTCGTGCGACATGTGAACTTCTGAATCTGCTCCAGCAGAGATTCCGGGTGTTTAATAACCAAGACCAAGAACCCCTCTTCGCCATGTCCCTGGTCGCCCCCTCCGTTGATCCGTTCAGCATTGTCCCCTCTAGGGAGAAGACTCTAAACCGGGCCAAGAACTGAGTTTTAAATCCCATTTTTTTCTCCTTCAGTACTGATTTCGCTTAGGCACATTCCTTTCGCTTTTTCAACACATCAGGTGCGTAGTCGTGACCCAAATTAACACTTTTTCCATTAAGTTGAAATCCCCACTTTTACCAAAGCAACTTCAGTGGTGAGCTCTCTCCACTCGCAACTCAATAGTCCAGGAGATCCAGACCCTCCCACAGCAAATGCTCAACCCACCATCGATGGAGAGTTCTCCTCTGCTCCCTCTTTGACTGCGTGGATTCTGACATTCTCTCTTCTGGAGCAGCCCTCTAAATCTGTCATCTTTGCATCCAGGTGTAAACTAAACTAAACTCCCTTAGTTCTTTCAGTATAAGGCCCAGACCCTCTTCTTCCATCTGCTCCTGGCCGTGGTCCGATTCCGTATCCTCCATTTGGCTGCTAGCCTGGGGCACCTGGCTAACTTTGTCTCTCTCAATTAACTCCGACTGTATTGACTTTTTTTTTTGATATTTTCAAAAACCACAGTCCTAGATTCAACTGTACAGTAATCCCTCGACTATCGCAGGTGTTATGTTCCAGAACCCCCCGCAATATGTGAAAATCCGCGAAGTAGAAACAGGATTGGCTAAAGTGATTCATCAGGGTATTGTAATGTTATATTTGCGTTGCGTGTGCGTAGGAAGCAAACTGAGCAGCGTGGGATGATGAAAGCCAGGATGTTGGCAACTGAGGCTGCGGTCACTAAGCCAATCAGCGCCCAGGATACTGAACAGCATGCTCTCATTGGTCGTGTCTCCTCTATCGGCCAATAGTGTGGCATGTACGAAATCATCTGGGAAGACTAAACCAAATTTCAATCGACCGCAGAAACCTGCGATGTACCGAGGGAACCGCTATATTAATTTACGTTGAATATTTTTAAAACTCCACGATGCAGAGACTGCGAAAGGTGAACCACGATATAGCGAGGGATTACTGTTCTCATGTTTTTAAAATATTCAAGTTGTTGTGGGCAATTTTTATTTCGAAATGTCGGGAGCAACTTTCCTACCCTGCCATCGCCTAGCTCATCAAACCAGAAGCCTGTAAGAGTAGGTGTAGTACGACATACGTCATACTTATACTTAAGTACATTTATGAAGAAGAAGCGTTACTTCCACTCTGTTACCATGGCGTACATTCCGCTCGCTACTTTTTTGGCCATTTGTCAATCAATGCATGACCCATTTGTTTTGCTTTGTCAGAAAGACTTCCAAAGACTCACATGACCGTGTTTCATCAATCAAATGTAGCCACTAACTACATTTGTCTCTGCCCCACTGATAAGATGTAGCCAGAAAGTCATATGGCAGCTTAGGACCGGTTACACACACAGGACCATAGTGCACACACTGCAGCACAAACACCGGAGTGGATGTTGGCAATGGCAATTTGGATTTAGACAAAGAAGAAGCTGCCTGTCTACCTCTAAAAAAAAGCTATATTATGCGCTGTCATCCGTGTCTGCCCAAACATGTGACATTTCGGCCTACAAGAACTTAACTTCAAACTTGAGAGAACGCGTTAGAGTAAGTTGTAATTAGCTTAGGTTTGGCTGTGGACAGCCTAGCGCTGTTTGTAAAACAGTTTCTTTGATTATACTTAAAAATATTCAACAGAAGGGGAACATATGATCAAAGACATCTAGGCCAACAGCTACTGAGTATGAAGTCTGTTGTCATGACACTTAACGTCGTCCAAGGGGATCTGTACATATGGGCTTTGCGTTGCCAACACTTTACCAGTTGCAGGACAAGCTAGAGAAGTTGGAGTCAACTTGTGTGTAGACCACTTGTTGACGTCCTCCCGGTGCTAATATGCAATGTTTGGAGATGTCACGAAAGAACCTGAGCGGACTGCTGAAACTATACTCCTATCAAAATTCAGAACATCCTGGATCACTTAAGAGGGAATATTTAAAGCTGGTAATTATACTTAGCAATTCTAATGTGAATCAAGAGCCCATCAATCAGAGCTTTGCATATGTAAATATGATGTTGTCATTTAGGTTTATGTCACTGACAAAGGTTTCCCAGAGTTACAAGTCTTCAGAGCTTTTAAATACTAATAATAATAACCAGCAGCTTGGCAGCCTATACAATAAGGGTAATAAGAATTTGCACACCTAAATCTTCTGAAAACAATCTATCTTTATCTTGCCACAGGCCTGATCAAAACGTCAAAAATCACTTGAACACTGACTCGAATAATGCGTCCAAAAACAGCAGCAACTCTGATGATTGATGCTTTGCATCAATGAACTCAGGAAGTTAATCACAAATAGAGGAGCTGGAAAGGAACCTTGCATGTTCATCCACTGGAGGTATGGATCTGTTGCATTCCTTTCCTCAAATCAATAAATTGTCCTTCAAAGTCAACACAGGTCTCCCAGCTTCTGCAGCCTGCGAAAGACCTTTTAGTCGCGCAAGGCTGTTTCTCACTGCTAAAGGATCACAGCTTCACTGCTAGAACCTTGAAAGCTAAATACTGTTGAAATTTGACAGTTACTTTATTAAGTGATTCTTTTGGGAAAAAAAACAAAAAGAAAAAAAAACACACACACATTTTCCTCCAAAACACATATCACTGTTAATGCCCACAGATGGACACAGATCCCGTGCATGTTCAGGCTACTTTGTTTTATGCATTTCTGACTATTGTGCCATTTTGAGGGCAACTGATATTGTGTAATTTGATGGCAAACAGGAATAACACACACATACACAATGTTATTCTGCAAAAGACATTTAGTCTATTCTAGATACATATGCAACTTGTCAATGCAAGTTAAGTTTCCATAGTTCACGCACAATATTGCTAACTAGGTACTGGCTTCATCAAATCTCTATTTTGTGAAAAAAGAAGCTGAAATAACTAAATTGTTAATATACTCTTGGTTTTGAAACGTGATAATGTTTGAAGTAAGTAATGTTTGAATAGTTCAAACACTGTGCTTATGTTTTTTTACTGGGCTCTGATCTGAAAAGTTTTGTCATGAAAAAACCATCACAGTCTGACAGAAGAGAATGCTTTGATAAAGAATATTTTATTTCATGTGGCGGATGCCTTAATTTATGTTTTCATTTAATTATTATAATTTCATTTATTGTTTTATTCAAAAGAACATAAATCTGATGTTAATCAGCAAGTACTCAGTATTTCAGTAGTTTTTTCAATAAATACTTTTTATACTTTTACATGAGTAATTAATTGGATGAATACTTTAATTCTACTAGATTCATATTTTTCTAAAGTAACAATACTCTTGAGTAAAATTTTTGGCTACTATACCCACCTTTGGATAGTGGTAAACCCATACTCAACAGAAAAAGGCCCCAGGAATCAAATCCAGAACTTAATGCTGTGGGGCAAAAGTGCTAAAAGCTGCCACACCAAGTTGCTCCAAAGGACTCAATATATAGAGTATACAGTGGGGCAAAAAAGTATTTAGTCAGCCACCAATTGTGCAAGTTCTCCCACTTAAAAAGATAAGAGGCCTGTAATTTTCATCATAGGTATACCTCAACTATGAGAAACAAAATGAGAAAAAAAAATCCAGAAAATCACATTGTCTGATTTTTAACAAATTTATTTGCAAATTATGGCGGAAATAAGTATTTGGTCAATAACAAAAGTTCATCTCAATACTTTGTTATATATCCTTTGTTGGCAATGACAGAGGTCAAACGTTTTCTGTAAGTCTTCACAAGGTTTTCACACACTGTTGCTGGTATTTTGGCCTCCATGCAGATCTCCTCTAGAGCAGTGATGTTTTGGGGCTGTCGCTGGGCAACACGGACTTTCAACTCCCTCCAAAGATTTTCTATGGGGTTGAGATCTGGAGACTGGCTAGGCCACTCCAGGACCTTGAAATGCTTCTTACGAAGCCACTCCTTCGTTGCCCGGGCGGTGTGTTTGGGATCATTGTCATGCTGAAAGACCCAGCCACGTTTCATCTTCAATGCCCTTGCTGATGGAAGGAGGTTTTCACTCAAAATCTCACGATACATGGCCCCATTCATTCTTTCCTTTACACGGATCAGTCGTCCTGGTCCCTTTGCAGAAAAACAGCCCCAAAGCATGTTTCCACCCCCATGCTTCACAATAGGTATGTTGTTCTTTGGATGCAACTCAGCATTCTTTCTGCTCCAAACACGACAAGTTGAGTTTTTACCAAAAAGTTCTATTTTGGTTTCATCTGACCATATGACATTCTCCCGATCCTCTTTTGGATCATCCAAATGCTCTCTAGCAAACTTCAGACGGGCCTGGACATGTACTGGCTTAAGCAGGGGGACACGTCTGGCACTGCAGGATTTGAGTCCCTGGCGGCGTAGTGTGTTACTGATGGTAGCCTTTGTTACTTTGGTCGCAGCTCTCTGCAGGTCATTCACTAGGTCCCCCAGTTGGTTCTGGGATTTTTGCTCACCATTCTTGTGATCATTTTGACCCCACGGGGTGAGATCTTGCATGGAGCCCCAGATCAAGGGAGAATATCAGTGGTCTTGTATGTCTTCCATTTTCTAATAATTGCTCCCACAGTTGATTTCTTCACACCAAGCTGCTTACCTATTGCAGATTCAGTCTTCCCAGCCTAGTGCAGGTCTACAATTTTGTTTCTGGTGTCCTTTGACAGCTCTTTGGTCTTGGCCATAGTGGAGTTTGGAGTGTGACTGTTTGAGGTTGTGGACAGGTGTCTTTTATACTGATAACGAGTTCAAACAGGTGCCATTAATACTTCTTTAATACTTAAAGAAGAAGTTACAGGTCTGTGAGAGCCAGAAATCTTGCTTGTTTGTAGGTGACCAAATATGATTTCGATAATGTGATTCCCTCGATTCTTTCCCCCCATTCTGTCTCTCATAGTTGAAGTGTACCTATGATGAAAATTACAGGCCTCTCTCATCTTTTTAAGTGGGAGAACTTGCACAATTGGTGGCTGACTAAATACTTTTTTGCCCCACTGTACATTTAAAAGTGCATGCCATGTTTTGTTTTGTTTTGTTTTGTTTTTTTGTTTGGGGGGGGTTAAACACAATTAGCTTGAGCTACTGATGCGTTTCCACTGGGTAGCTGCAATAGTGGTCATACTAAGGACTAACCTACTATTCTTCTTCAAGGGGGCTCCACACAGGACTCTTCTGCCTACAATCCTGTTTACATTGTATGCAGCAGACTTCAACTCTACAGATTACAACTCTGAATCTTGCCATACCCAGAAAGACTTCTAATGTGGTGTGTAAGACGGACAGTAATCTGAATACAGGGAGCTGATAAGAGGCCTCAGTGACTGGAGTCACAAAAACTGCCGCCTACTGAACACTTCAAGACAAAGGTAAGAATAGTGTATTTCCTAAAAGTAAAACCAGACTTAGGGTCAACCCCAGTACACCTCCTACCCCTACTTTTTAGCCCTACCCCTAAATTTTGCGTGTTCCCATGAGGGTAGTGGTGTCCCAATTCTTTTCATGTAGGGGTAGTGGGCATAATGAGGGGTAGGGACTATGAATCTAGCCCTTCAGATTGAGGGTTTTCAGATGCTGACTTCCCAAGGAAATTTCCCAGAATGCTTTACGTCACCATTTGCATACTGAATTAAACAAGAATGGCGACCCCCCGAGAGTGAGAGGATGTGGAGAAGTCGGAGAAGAAAAACCACAAATGTACGTATAATTTCACATGGAAAATTAGTAAAAACGTTTTGTAATAACATTGTTTTTGTATAAGGAACGGTTTTATGTAACATAATGCAATATGTGACCACAACATTTGTTGTTCACAATGAGTTGGCAGACAATATGAATTAGATATGTAGTGTGCACAAACCTTTTATTAATGATTTGCCTCACCACGAGGATGGTGACTCAGGTTCTCCCGGTGCTAATGACCGTTTCCGCTCGGTGCAAAGCATGGAGATGCAAAGAGCCTGGTGCTATGTCTTCTTCTTCTTCGGGTTAGGCAGACTATGAAATGAAGACTTTGGAGTGGCCTAGTCAAAGTCCTGACCTGAATCCAATTGAGATGCTGTGGCATGACTTTAAAAAGGTGGTTCATGCTCGAAAACCCTGCAATGTCGCTGAATTACAACAATTCTGAAAAGATGAGTGGGCCACAATTTGTCCACAGCGCTGTAAAAGACTCATTGACAGTTTGATTGCAGTCGTTGCTGCTAAGGGTGGCCCAACCAGTTATTAGGTTTAGGGGGCAATCACTTTTTCACACAGGGCCATGTAGCTTTCGATTTTTTGTTCCCTTAATAATAAAAACCTTTATTTAAAAACTGCATTTTGTGGTTACTTCTGTTACCTTTGTCTAATATTTTAATTTGTTTGACGATCTGAAGTGTGACAAACATGCAAATACTTTTTCACACCACTGTATATAGTGCAAAATCATAACAGATCTCAACCAAACTCTTTATAAAGTTATTTAAAGAGACCAAACAAGTACTTGGAGTACCCGGAGGAAACCCATGCAGACACGGGGAGAAAATGAAAACTACGCACAGAAAGGCCCCAGGCCAGGTTATCGAACCCACAATCTTTTTATTATGGGGCACCAGCGCTGTGCTGCCACTGAAAAAGTAATTGCTTCTTGCAATAGACAATCACTCCAGGATTTCATACATCTGCGACAAATTTAATTGAAATATTTCTCTGAGAAACTTCTCTATGTCTAAATGGTGCATCTGTAAGTGCCTGGAAAAAACCCAACTGCATTCCACAGTGAAATGTCCAAAATATCCTCATATTGTATAATCCTTATACACTTTGCTGTATCTATACTGTAACTGTACGTGTGTGAACTCACCCCAGCTGCAAAGCCTAAACTTCCATCCAAGATGCGCTTCTAAAAATGCCAGACAAGACAAATAATATGCAACCTCGTCAGATTCATTATAACAAACACTGACAATGTAACATCTAATCTTTCAGTGAACTATATACTGTTGACTTAAAAGAAAAAAATGCAGCATGTCCTGTGAGACAGCAGTTCAAAGAAAGCAAAAGAGCACAAGTTTGATCAAACGTAAACTGACAATTGGTACCTGACGGCTGGAGAAGACAAATACCAGGGCTGCTCCAGCAGCAGTCAGACCCCAGGTGAACAGAGTCCCCAGTACAGCCTGGGTTACAGTTCTGTAGCCTTCAAGCATGGCCCCAGACCTAAACACAGCACACATACAGGTTATCATTCCAAAGAGGCTTTGAGAGCTACAGGAAAACAATCTTCCAGTAAATACCCTGCATTCGATTACTCCTACATGCCCAATGCAAATATTGTCCCCATCTTGAAAACAGTATTTATAATAAAAGTGACATGTGAAAGCAATATGACCACTACTCTGTTACTAAGCTTGTCTCTGATATTTAGTATAAACAATGACAAGTGAACAAACAGATGAATAAAAAGGGATAAATTAATTTCCAATCAACATGCATATCTAAGCCCTCGTACTAGTCTGACATGTTTGCTTCAGAACACAAGAGAGCAAATAAATATTGAGTAAAACCTGTTTGCTTTCAATATCATGAACTTCTTTATTCACTTCTCATCTGAAGAGTACATGACATAAAAGTTGACTATGTGATGTGAATACAAGAACTGTCCCCTGCAATACTGCAAAAGACTTTTTACATTCTTACTGCCTAAATTGCTTATATGGTTATATGGATGATGCTTATGTTTTCTTCAAAGCAACCCTGTACACTTTGCTGTCATATAGTCACTTTGACTCTAAACTTGGCTAGTTAAATGAGCAAGGGTCATTTCTATTGCTCACAATAGACTAATATGCTCTAACAATTTCAGAGATGCAAGAAAAGAATACACAAAACACAGCACCACGATGTTCAGACTAGTGACTGTGACTATCGATGTCATTAATGTGCAACCATTATGAAATGAGAACTTAAATGCTTATTCTTTTTCAGAAAATATTTCATGTCTTATGAGGGTCTACCTTTCGCATCTTTGCTGTTACACGTTGAGCTTGAACTGGCATCAAATATTTGTCCTTAACAAATGAGTGTTATTCCGAAAATATCTTTGGTTTAGGTTCATTACCGCCGTTTACCCGTGTGAAGAATGTTAGTCTATCTGCGTTCCAAACGGACACACACACACGCAGTTCGCAAACTATTCCAGTAAATGGCGTAACTAACGTGGAGACGAAAGCCAACCAGCCGAATACGTACTCATTCGTGTTATAAAACAAACTCAGACGCCGTTTGTGACATCTTCAAAAAACATGTATTCATTTTCTATTTCATTCTCCTCTCCGCTTGTGTTAACGGGGTTTTGTGCCATTAGTTTCAAATATACTCACTTGTTCCCACTAGTGTCTCGACTCCTTTACATTTACTTCCTACTTCCCGTTTGGCGTATCTATGACATTGCATGCCCCGCCTCTCCTCGCAGCGTATTGCTCAGTGTCGTCAGCTAAATACAATACGTGTGTGTTTGTAATTGTGTGTGTGTGTGTGTGTGTGTGTGTGTGTGTGTGTGTGTTTCTGCGTGTGTGTTTCTTCTTGTGTGTGTCTGTTTCTGTGCTGCACTGTTATTCTTTCTACACTGAAACTTACACTCAAGACTTGGATCCTGTTTTGTTAGCTGAAATGCTCTTTTCAAATGATGCACTTCTACTGGATATCTGCAAGTTTTGTAGCTCTCAAGATTACTCTTCGGATACTTATGTGGGGGGAAGAATTTACTCAACAATAGAGCTTCAGGTACTAAATGGGGGGGGTATTGCACAAAAGTAGGATAAGGGATTAAGCCGGGATATGTTGGTTATTCTGGCTGAATTTAGCCTCAAATCGGTTGCATGAAAGTAGATTAAATTTATCCCGGTCAAGTTACTATGGTAATTTATTCTCTGCAACTAGCCTGCTCCCTTGGCACCATCGGTCTGTGACCTTCAGCTCTCACTGGACAGGTTCGCAGCTGAGTGTGAAGTGGCTGGGATGAGGATCAGCACTTCCAAATCACAGGCCATGGTTCTCAGCAGGAAACCGATGGGCTGTTTAGTCCGGGTTGGGAATGAGTCTTTGCCCCAAGTGAAGGAGTTCAAGTACCTCGGGGTCTTGTTCACGAGTGGGGGGACCTTGGAGCGTGAGACTGGCCGGAGAATCGGAGCCGCAGGAGTGGTACTGCAGTCGCTGTATTGCACCGAAATGAAATGAAAAGAGAGCTGAGCTGGAAAGCAAAGCTTTCGATCTTCAGGTCAATCTTCGTTCCCACCCTCACCTATGGTCATGACCGAAAGAACGAGATCACGGGTACAAGCGACCAAAATGAGCTTCCTCAGAAGGGTAGCTGGCTTCTCCCTTAGAGATATGGTGAGAAGCTGGGTCATCCGAGAGGAGCTCAGAGTACAGCCGCTGCTCCTTTGCATTGAGAGGATTGAGAGATTCTCAAATCTTACGAATTTGTTTATTTTTCAAACTTATGAACTTCTTAAAATACGTCACAAATTAATATGTTGCATCATACAAGCCAATAAACTTTTAAAAGGATGTTAGTCATAAATTAACGGTCAAACTTCTCAGAGCAGGAGCTTGAAGTTATAATTGAGGAAATTAATGTAAGAAAAAAATGACTACTTGGGAAAATAGACAACATGGGAATAACAGCTGAAAATAAGTCTAGAGGGTGGGCAAAAGTGGCTGAGGCTGTGTCAGCGGTGGGAGGGATGCTGAGAGACGGCGCAGTTGGATTTCAAGTCGGAGGTGAAAAAGAAGGGAGCTGAGAGGAAACAATTAATGAACAAGACCGGTGGAGTTGAAAGTATTGTAGTGTTGCAGGGTAACTAGGTGGATGGAGGAAGGACGAGGAGGAGGCGATGTCGCAGTTTGCTAGCTCAACAGAGCCCAGATTTATTTCCTTAACGCAGCACAGCTAACCCGTGGTTGAGTTGTCCCCTGGAAAACAAGAACAGGGTCTTTAACTTTTTCAACTGTCGTGGGATGTTGCAACTTACGACAACATCCCCCACCCCTCCCCAGAACAACCCATCGGCAAATACCCCTACAGTGGTAACCTCCCTCAACAGAAACAAAGCAACAACCCCACATCATAGTAGTCCCCATACCCAGCGTTAAAGTATTAAGCCTCTAATGTAACTAATTTCATCCAGTCGAGATTACCTCTTCACTGTAGGAATTTTAAGACAGGTCAAGGTTTTCTTAAACTTGAGAAAAAACTTAAGAATAAATGGTATTCTTGAAAACAAAGTTCTCAAATTTGTTCTTAAGTTTTGTTTTTTTTTAAAGAAGAAATTTACAAAGAAAGTTGAGAAAATACTTAATAACTTTATTTGAGAATATAATTTTTTCTCTTTTTTATTCTTAAGAAAGAAGTTAGGAAAATGGCACTTAAGAAGATTTCTTTTCTTAAGAAAGTTTTGTGAATCTGGCCCCAGGCTAAGACAATCCTAGTGATACATCTGGTAGTTCTGCTGTCAATCCTGTGAGAAATTTTACAATTTTACAGCATTTCCATTGTCTTTCTAAATATGTTGTATCATTTTAATTATCCTGCATTAAAATATTACAGATATTTTGTCATTTGTCATTTCATTGAAGTCTGTTGACTGTTTGTAATTGCAACAGTCTTTTTATATTCATTCCTGTGGTATTATTACTGTCAGGTCTAGTGTTATATTGCTATGCTAATGATAAAGGCCACAGAAGACCCCTCTACATCAAGGAGGAGTTTTACAAGATTGCAGGTAACATCAATTTCAACTTGTAACCATTAATTTCTAATTTTAATCAGTCCGAGTTGGATAATCACTATTTTTTGTTACAGCTTTTCTTAAAGTCATTGGAGTAGTGGATTGCACCCATATCAGAATCAAACGCCCCTCAGGGGAACACGAGGGAGATTACATCAACAGGAAATCCTTCCACAGCATCAATGTTCAGGTAAGAGTGATTTGTAGTTATTGTGACCTACAATATTTTAATTCTGCGGATTAAATGACCTTAATAGGTAACATCTTATCGTTTCAGATGATCTGTGATGCTGTCAGCATCTTAGAGGCAAAGTGGCCTGGCTCAGTGCATGACTCCAGAGTCTTTCGGGCTAGTCCAATTTACAAGCAAATCTCACAAGGTAAGCCACACATTTTATTTGTAAGCACCTTGGACATAATGAGTGTTTAACTCTGCTGTGTTGTTTTATAAATTATATCTTGTATTATCAGTTGAATTCTCTGGTGTGCTGCTGGGAGACAAAGGCTATGCCTGTGAGTCATTCGTTTTGACTCCCCTTGCGGACCCCCAAACCCCACCACAGCAGGCCTAAAACCATGCACATGGCAAAACCAGGGCTCGAATTGAGATGACCTACAGCCTTCTAAAATCTCGGTTTCAGTGCCTGCACCACCTCACGGTTTCCCTGGACAGGGCCTGTGATGTCATTGTTGCATGCACAGTGCTGCATAATGTTGCAGGCTTAAGAAAGGAGAGCCCCCCTCCCCAGTGGCTATTGATGTTGACTGGGAAAATGCTCCTATTTTGCCAAAAAGCATTAATGGTAGACTTATCAGGGTCACTTAGTTTTTGGATTTAGCCCATATTTAATAAAAGATGTCACGTTACTTTTTGCTGTGTATGTGAATTTTTTCTAGCATTGGTAGCACACTGTTTGTGGTTATCTTTTAATTTCCATTTCACTAAATGAATGGTGGAGTGAACATTCATGAACAAGGGAGGACACCACAATGTTTTCTAGTTGATTTTTTTATTTGCCAGTCCTCATTTGTCTGGAACCTGGAATAGAAGGCAAAAGTAACAAATACTAATCCACTGTATTACAGTTATGGTTACAGTGTGCACTAAAATACTCACTTCTCTTTCTAGTTTCTGGATTTCCAGGTCCAGTTTCCTGAGGGCCCTGCGTTTGATTTCCAGATCATGCTCCATTTTTTGCAGCTTTCTCTTCTGCAGTTTAATTTTTACCTCTGCATTCTGTCTGTCTGTCAAGATGCTTGATGTAGAGACTTTTGACCATTTGTGAATTCAGTAAAAGAAATGTCAATTAGCACAGCAGGATTTGTGCATAATGTATATTTACTTTATCCAATACTCACAATGTTACCAGGCTGCTTATGATATTTTCTATTAGCACCAAATCACTGACTTCATATCCATTATGGACTAAACAAGCAAGATATTTCCACAAAATTGACACGATGCCTCAAGCGTGGAGTCCAGTGACACAGTCTCCTCATCTGCACATGTGCCTTCCCCCTGCCATATACATACATGCATCAAGACAACTTGTATTAAGATTTTTGACAGGACATACCAGGCCTGTGATTTCAATAAAATGTACTAACTGGATGATCTTCTGGTGGCTCCAAAAGTTTGACTGTGTTCCCAGACACTGCAAGGAAATCCAAAGTCAGACAGTTTAATATATTTAGTTGATTGTGTTCCATGTACAGTACTGCAACATATACCTTGTATGAAGCATCCAGTGCATGTTGCTGGAACACAGTCTGTGACGGTCCCTCCCTGGATCTCCTCCATCACTGGCCTCCCTTTATTAACGTAGGGTGCCAGCTCCTCTGCTTGGGTCAAATCCTGGCTTGGTTGGCAGCCGCCTGTGCCAGTTTTATGGGCTTTTTTTTTTTTTTTTTTTAACTGCTACAATCATACAGACATTCAATATGTCAGCAGACACCTAATCTATTCACCTCATTTGTTCATTGTTATCTACACTGAAGTCACTTATCAGCCTGCAAAATGTTCTTATATTTAATTTTAATTTGTTGCCAGGTCCTTTTCTGGCCAGACAAGTTTGTTCTTTATGAAGGATAGATAACTAAAAAATAGAATGTAGCCGCAAGGGGGTACAAGCCAGTGCCTTACTGTGCCAGTCCCAAGCCCAGATAAATACAGAGGGTTGTGTCAGGAAGGGCATCCGACGTAAAACCTTTGCCAAATCAAACATGCGAATCGAATCTATGACTTCCATACCGGATCGGTCAAGGCCCAGGTTAACATCGACTGCCATCGGTGCTGTTCACCTACAGGGTGCTGGTGGAAATTGGACTACTGTTCGTCGAAGAAGGAGAGCAGGTGTGTTCGTAGGAGGAGAGAGAAAAGGAACGCCAACAGTCTAGCACTGAGAGTAGGGACTTTGAATGTTGGAACTATGACAGGAAAAGTTAGAGAGAGGGTTGACATGATGCAGAGGAGGAGGGTAAACATACTGTGTGTCCAGGAGACCAGGTGGAAAGGTAGCAAGGCTAGAAGTTTAGGAGCAGGGTTCAAGTTGTTCTATCATGGTGTAGATAGGAAGAGAAATGGAGTAGGAGTTATCTTAAAAGAGGAGTTTGTTAGGAATGTCCTGGAGGTTAAAAGAGTATCAGATAGAGTAATGAGTCTGAAGCTAGAAATTGAAGGTGTGATGTTCAACGTTGTTAGTGGGTATGCTCCACAGGTAGGATGTCAACTGGAAGAGAAGGAGAAATTCTGGTTGGACCTTGATGAAGTGATGCAGAGCATCCCTAGAAGTGAGAGAGTTGTCATTGGTGCAGACTTCAATGGACACGTTGGTGCAGGAAACAGAGATGATGAGGAGGTGATGGGCAGGTTTGGTATCCAGGAGAGGAACGCAGAAGGGCAGATGGTGGCTGACTTTGCAAAAAGAATGGAAATGGCTGTAGTGAATACTTTCTTCTAGAAGAGGCAGGAACATAGGGTGACCTATAAGAGTGGAGGTAGGAATACACAGTTAGACTACATCTTGTGTATACGGTGTAATCTGAAGGAGATCAGTGACTGCAAAGTAGTGGTAGGTGAGAGTGTAGCCAGACAGCATAGGATGGTGGTGTGTAGGATGACTCTGGTGGTGAGGAAGATGAAGAGGGCAAAGACAGAGCAGAGGACTAAATGGTGGAAGCTGAAAAAGGAAGAGTGTTGTATGATTTTTAGGAAGGAGTTGAGACAGGCTCTAGATGGCCGGGAGGTGCTTCCAGTTGACTGGACAACTACAGCTAATGGGATCAGGGAGACAGGTAGGAGAGTATTTGGTGTGTCATCTTGAAGGAAAGTGGATAAGGAGACTTGGTGATGGAATGAGGGGGTGCAGGAGTGTATACAGAGAAAGAGGTTAGCTAAGAAGAAGTGGGACACTGAGAGGACTGAAGTGAGTAGACAGGAGTACAGGGAGATGCAACATAATGTGAAAGTAGAGGTGGCAAAGGCCAAACAAAGGGCTTACGATGACTTGTATGCTAGGTTGGACAGTAAGGAGGGAGAGACTGATCTATACAGGTTGGCAAGGCAGAGAGACAGAGATGGGAAGGACATGCAGGCGGTTAGGGTGATCAAGGATAGAGATGAAAGTGTATTGACAGATGCCAATAGTGTGATGGGAAGATGGAAAGAGTACTTTGAAGAGTTGATGAATGAGGAAAATGAGAGAGAACGAAGAGTAGAAGAGGTGACTGTTGTGGACCAGGAAGTAGCAAAGATTAGTAAGGATGAAGTGAGGAGGGCATTGAAGAGGATGAAGAGTGGAAAAGCACTCGGTCCTGATGATATACCTGTGGAGGTCTGGAAGTGTCTAGGAGAGGTAGCAGTAGAGTTTCTGACTGGGTTGTTCAACAGGATCTTAGATAGTGAGAAGATGCCTGAGGAATGGAGGAGAAGTGTGCTGGTGCCCATTTTTAAGAACAAGGGAGATGTACAGAGCTGTAGCAACTACAGAGGAATAAAGCTGATGAGCCATACAATGAAGTTATGGGAAAGAGTAGTTGAAGCTAGACTAAGGGCAGAAGTGAGCATTTGTGAGCAGCAGTATGGTTTCATGCCAAAAAAGAGTACTACAGATGCAGTATTTGCTTTGAGGAGGACATGTATGAGGACTGTAAGACAGTTGTGAGATGTGCTGTAGGTGTGACAGAGGAGTTCAAGGTGGAGGTGGGACTGCATCAGGGATGCGCCCCTTTTTGTTCGCTATGGCGATGGACAGGCTGACAGACGAGGTTAGACAGGAATCTCCATGGACTATGGTGTTTGCAGATGACATTGTGATCTGTAGTGAGAGCAGGGAACAGGTGGAGGAGAAGCTAGAGTGGTGGAGGTTTGCCCTGGAAAGGAGAGGAATGAAGGTTAGCCGCAGCAAGACGGAGTATGTGTGTGAATGAGAGGGACCCAAGTGGAAGAGTGAGGTTACAGGGAGAAGAGATAAAGAAGGTGGAGGATTTTAAGTACTTAGGGTCAACAGTCCAGAGCAATGGAGAGTGTGGAAAAGAGGTGAAGAAGCGTGTGCAGGCAGGCTGGAACGGGTGGAGAAAAGTGTGATGTGTGATAGAAGAGTTTCAGCTAAAATGAAAGGAAAGGTGTACAAAACTGTGGTGAGACCAGCGATGTTGTTTGGTCTAGAGACAGTGTCACTGAGGAAAAGACAGGAGGCAGAGCTGGAGGTAGCAGAGATGAAGATGCTGAGGTTCTCTTTGGGAGTGACCAGGTTGGATAGGGTCAGGAATGAGTACATCAGAGGGACAGCACATGTTAGAGGTTTTGGAGATAAAGTCAGAGAGGCCAGACTGAGATGGTTCGGACATGTCCAGAGGAGAGATAGTGAATATATTGGTAGAAAGATGCTGAGTTTTGAACTGCCAGGCAGGAGGCCTAGAGGAAGACCAAAGAGGAGGTTTATAGATGTAGTGAAAGAGGACATGAAGGTGGTTGGTGTGAGAGAAGAGGATGCAGAAGACAGGCTTAGATGGAGGCAACTGATTTGCTGTGGCGACCCCTGAAGGGAAAAGCCGAAAGGAGAAGAAGAAGAAGAAGATCAGGTGGTGGTGTCTCCCTGTTCGTGCATAGAGACAGCCACTTCAGTAAGAGAGACGACCTTAAGGTTAAAAAAGGAAACAAGGATATTGAGTCTATATTCATTGAAATAACTCTGTCTAGAAGTGACAAGAAAATAATAATTGGATGTGTCTATCGCCCACCAGATGCTGACATTGTTCATTTCACTGACAGTATGATCCATACAATGGAATTAATAAATAAAGAAGGTAAAATGGCATATATCCTTGTTGACTATAATATAGATCTCTTCAAAAGTTTCAAACTCATTAACTCTGGATTTCTTGAATAATTTATACTCCAATTATTTATTTCCTATTATCACTGAACCTACTAGAGTGACAGATAAATCTGCCACATTGATAGACAATATCCTGACTAACTCAGGAGATAAAGTGTTCAGTTCAGGTACACTTTGTGTAGATATCGCAGACAATTTCCCTGTCTTTCAACTCTCCATTGTAGAAGGAAAAAAGAAAAACTATTTCCTGATAAAGCTACCTACAGGAAATTTAATGAAAAAAATATGACTACATTTAAAAAACCAATTGATGGTCTGTTTTGGGAGAAAGTGTATACCCAAAATGATGTAAATTGTGCATACTAAGTCTTTATCGAACCCTTTAATTCTATTTTTTATCAATGTTTTCCATTAATTACAGCAAAGAAAGCAGGAAAGCAAGATCTGTCTAAGCTTTGGTTTACTAGTGGGATTCAGAAGTCTTCAAGGAAAAAAAATCGTCTCTATAAGAAATTTGTTTTGAACCCCACCGCCTTGAACCAAATGACCTACAAGATATATAAAAATAAATTCAATCATATTATTAGAGCAGCAAAGAAAAAATATTATAGTGAGAAATTTTAAAAATCCTCCAGTAACATGGGCAACTATCAAACAGCTTTTGAATAGGGAAAATACATTATTTCAACCACCAAGTCACTTTGTTGAAGCAGGGAAATCCATCACCAATCCTTACGAGATTGCATGTGGGTTTAATGATGTTTTTGTGAATGTGGGCCCCAATATTGGAGGAAAAATTCCTACCCCAAGTGGAAGCCCCCTTGATTATATTGATGGCTGTTTTTCTTCTTTTAGTAGCTTTGATCCCCCTGATGCTGATAAAATACTTAAAATTATAGATCAACTCAAACCTTCAGCAGCAGGTCATGGTGACATCAGAGCAACTCTTGTAAAAGAGGTAAAATTCTCCATTATCAAACCACTAACTTTCATCTTTTCACTTTCATTAGAAACTGTAATTGTCCCAAATGACCTAAAGATAGCCAAAGTTATTCCCATTTATCCCAATCTCAATATTGCCATGTTTTTCAAAGATTCTTGAAAAACTTGTATACAGAAGAACTCTCCAGCACATAAATTCAAACAACATTTTGTACAACCATCAATATGGCTTCTGAAAGAAACATTCAACATACATGGCTTTACTACATCTCACTGACCAAATTTCCTCTACATTAGACAATTACGAGTTTGCATTAAGCATTTTCCTTGATCTGTCTAAAGCGTTTGATACGGTGAACCATGAGATTCTTTTGTCAAAACTGTCTAGATATGGGTATCAAGGTGATGTGTACAAATGGTTCAAGAGCTATGTTGTCAATAGAAGTCAATTTGTTTATTTCAGTAACTGTATGTCCAACAAAAATGTTATGACTTGTGGTGTGGCACAAGGTTCAGTTCTTGGCCCCTTATTAGTTTGGGGGTAATAGTCGATGAAAGATGCTCGTGGAAAGAACATATTGATTATGTGTCAAAAAAAATTTCTAAATCTGTGGGAATTATCAGGAAAGTTCATAAATACCTCAGCAGGTCCGGTCTGTTTACATTATATTATAGTCTTGTATATCCATACCTATCTTATTGTAATATTGTTTGGGCTAGTACTTTTCCTACATACTTACATAAACTCCATTTCATTCAGAAACGTTTTATCAGAATAGCCACTAGTTCAGAGTCTACAGCCACATCTGCCCCTTTATTTTCTAAATCAAAGATATTGTCTGTTTATAACATTAACACTGTGGAAACATGTATTTTTCTTTTCAAGGTTCAGTATCAGGGTCACACACTTCCATATCATTTCTAACGCTATTTTCAAAATAACTCAAACATTCACTCCAGAACAACTCAACAATCTAAGCTGCTGCATATTCCACTCTGTTGTACCACTAGAGGACAGTTTTACATCAAATATAAAGGTGTACCTTTATGGAACAAGTATATCCACCTGATAGACAGCTCTCCCTCTCTACCTGTCTACAAAAGGAAATTAAAAGATCATCTGTACTCAGTGGGATTGTGCTAATATCTGTTTTTTTATAGTTGCCATTGTAACTTGTCTCTTATGATTCATTACTTAATTATTAAGTTTATTAAGTGGTCCAAGATGGTGCGGCTCCTGGGGAAAATCACGTCACACGTAAACAACCGGCGGAGTCATAGACATAAAAAGTAGACGCCATATTGGCTGCTGTGGTGCAAGAAATGCGGCCGCCATCTTGGACCGGTCATCCTACTAGATGCCTAGCAGTGGAGAAACGAAAATGCCAGAGCACTGTACAGCATATTCCTGTTCCAATTCGCAGACCATCGAAAACAGGGCTCGGGGGATTACTTTTCACAAGTAAGATTGAACATTCCTATTGTTTGTATTTTGTGAATAGAATATTACTGTACTGTATTTATGTCCACCAGCGAAATCGTAGCCAGCTAGCTAGGCTGTTTAGTGCCGGTGCTCGCCCGGCTATGAACTGAGACTTTATTAGTCATATTCCATAACACTGACTTAGATTACATCGGACACAAGAATGCTATTGTAGAAAATAAAACAAATATTACTGGTATAACGTTGACCAGCGAATTTAACACAGGTGGCACTGACCGTATTATTCACATGTAATGCACCCTAACAAAAATAAGATCCCTCTCATGTCTCACACCCACCTCACTAAAAAATACAGACAACAGAACATCTGACTGTAGAATAGTTTGCAAACAAGCTTTTTCACAATTTCAGCAGCTTTGGTTCATTTGACTCAGAGATGGTGTTATTCCATCCATCTTCAGCTTCCCGGTTCACCTCCAAAGAGTAGATGTATCCTAATAAGGCTATTAGCATGCATAAATGTTCATAAATGTGAAGTGAAGCATCACTCATACCATGTTCATCCTTCTTTCTACTAGGATCATGGCAATGCCTTGCCTGCTTCTCCTACCGCTCTTAAGACCAGACTCAATGAAGCTTTAGCAAGAGTGGAAAGTCTGGAGCGAGTGAAAAAGAATGCCATGGCCAGAGAAAAGAGGGCAAAGACCACAGTGAAAAGTCTTTTGGGGGATTGGAGGGAAGAGAACCCTGAAGTCAGAGTTTATATATATATATATATATATATATTCATTTTTCTCTGATATATAACTTCTATCTATTGTTATGTTATATATATAGATATATAATGTATTCATATATTGTTTCTTCAACTTATTAAAATAGCTGACTTTACTGCCACTATCTGCTTCTGCTTCTCTATCATATATTAGTGTATATATATAGTTAGTAAATGCAGTACACATGCTTGGAACTGGGAGAAACAGGGATTTCGGAGGAGCATGGTTGTTGGTATGTCAGTGCATGCAAGGGGGAGAGAGAGAGAGAGAGGTGCTCAGTGCTTACCCCAGCAGTCTAGGCCTATAGCAGTATAACTAAAGAGTAAATGAACTTTAGCAATTTTCAAGACCAAGCTTAAAACTTTTCTGTATGACAGAGCTTATAGTTAAAAAGTTAAAGATTCCGCCCCTCCGGACTGATACTGGAAATTTGTTCCATAGAGGAGGAGCCTGATAACTGAAAGATCTGCCTCCCGATTTACTCTTGGAAACTCTAGGAACCACAAGTAAACCTCCATCTAGAGAGCGGAGTGGCCTACTAGGACAGTAAGGAACTATGAGCTCTCCGAGATATGATGGAGCTTATCCATTAAGAGCTTTATATGTTAACAGGATTTTAAATTGTGTTCTCAATTTTACTGGCAGCCACTGAAGAGCAGCTAACACAGGTGAAATGTGATCCCTTTTTGTAGTTCCTGTTAATATTCACGCAGCAGCATTCTGAATCAACTGAAGGCCTTTCAGAGATTTGTTTGGACATCCAGATAGGAATGAGTTACAGTAGTCCAGCCTAGAAGTTACGAATGCATGGACAATTTTTTCTACATTGTCTGGAGACAGGATGTTTCTGATTTTCTTAATGTTTCTCAGGTGGAAGAAAGCTGCCCTACTGACTTGTTTTATGTGAGGGACAAAGGACATGTCCTGGTCAAAAGTTACTCCAAGGTTTCTTACAGTGGAGCTGGAAGCCAAAGTAATGCTATCCAGACTGATTAGATGATTAGATAGGGTTTCTCTAAGGTGCTTAGGGCCGAGTACAATAATTTCAGTTTTGTCAGAATTTAGAAGTAAAAAATTATGGGTCATCCAGACTTTTATGTCTTCAAAACATGTCTGCAGTCTGACTATCTGACTAAATTCATTTGGCTTCATTGATAAATACAGCTGAATGTCGTCTGCATAACAGTGGAAATTTATGCTGTGTTTCCTGATAATGTTGCCTAAAGGAAGCAGATAAAGAGTGAAGAGGATTGGTCCAAGTACCGAACCCTGTGGGACTCCATAATTGGCTCTAGTGCGTGAAGAGGAGCTATTGTTAACATGTACAAACTGATATCTATCTGATAAATAGGATTTGAACCACCTTAGTGCAGTTCCTTTAATGCCAATTTCATGTTCCAGTCTCTGTAATAAAATATTATGATCAATGTTGTCAAATGCAGCTCTACGATCTAAGAGGAGAAGTATGAAGGCTGATCCATTGTCTGAAGCCATTAGAATATCATTGGAGACTTTAACCAGCGCTGTTTCTGTGCTGTGATAAGCTCTAAATCCTAACTGAAACTCTTCAAGATAACTGTTGCTATGCATATGGTCGTGTAATTGGTTTGCTATTGCTTTTTCAATGATTATAGAAATGAACGGAAGGTTTGATATGGGTCTATAATTGGCCAAAACATCTGGATCAAGATTCAGCTTTTTAAGTTGGGGTTTGATGACTGCGGTCTTAAGAGTCTGAGGTACATAACCCAAAGATAACGTCAGATTAATCAGGTCTAGGATGAATGGCTTAATTAAGTAGAAAATCTCTTTAAAGAGGCTAGTTGGTACTGGGTCTAATTGACAGGTTGATGATTTAGATGATGAAACTATAGAAGCTAGATCTGAGAGATTCAGAGATGAGAATGATTCCAGATGTAAAATAGACGTTGCAGTTGATTCAGGAGTTGCTGTATTCAGTAGAAGATTATTGTCTAATGTACGCAAGAGCTGATGAATTGTTTCTCTGATTGTTAGAATTTTATCTGTAAAAAAGCCCGTAAAATCATCACGAATGTTTTCTTTAAATTTGGCCACAGCGTCTTCAGATAAACATCTTCTATAGCCAAATTTATTCCTCGATGCTGTGCAGTCAGTTAAAGTAAACTCAAATGTAATGAGGTAATTGTCGGTCAAAAGAGACTTTTGAGGAAAAACTGTTAACTTGTCAATTTCAATGCCATATGTCAGAACAAGATCAAGGATATGATTGAAGCAGTGAGTGGGTTCATTCACATGCTGGGAAAAGCCAATTGAGTCTAGTAATGAAAGAAACGCAGAACTAAGGCTGTCGCTTTCTACATCTACATGAATATTGAAATCTCCCAGTATAATGATTTTATCTGTAGTAAGTACTAACTCTGATATAAACTCAGAAAACTCTGATAGGAATTCTGAGTATGGACCAGGTGGACAGTATACTGTAACTAACAGAACTGGTTTTTCAACTTTCCAGTTAGAGTGGGAAAGACTAAGAGTGAGGCTTTCAAAAGACCTACAGCCAGATTTTGGTCTAGGGTTGATCAATAAGCTTGACTGAAATATCGCAGCCACCCCCCCTCCTCGACATATGGTATGAGGGACATGAAAATTAACATGAGTGGGGGGTGTAGCTTCATTAATACTAACATACTCATCCTGCTGCAGCCAGGTTTCAGTTATACAAAATAAATCAATACAATGATCAGCTATGAGATCATTAACTAGTAGAGATTTTGATGATAGTGATCGAATATTCAACAGTCCACTGTCACATCATCTATACATTTATTAATGTAGTCAATGTCAGGCAGGGTATATTCCTGGAAGTCAATAACATTGTCATATGTTGCTGCTTCTCTGAAACTGTCCCACTGAGTAGTTTCAAAACGGTCTTGCGGTGCTGAACTTGCTTCAAGTGGCAGTATTCTAACTTCTCTGACCTCTAGGTTGTCCCATTTCACTCTGGGTTTGCAATGTGGAGTACGCATAACAGCTAGATGTTCAGGGTTACCAGTATGGGGGAGGGCAGCAGCTCTGTAAGAATCCTTGATCTAGATCTAGGGTGTCCACTCCTCTGGTTGCAATGTCCACATGTTGTTACAATTTAGTCAGATGTAAGATATAAAACTTGCCTGATTAAAATCTCCAGCTGTTGTGAAGAAGGCATCAGGATGATTCTTCTGCTGCTGACTGATGTTGTTGAATAGCTCTGCCATAGGCCTCATCACGTCAACGCTAAGTAGTGAGCGACATTACTATTAGACTTAAGCCAGTTGGGAGGATGGATGTCTACTTCTGGGCTGCAGGAGAACAGTCATCACACTGCTGCCTAAGAAAGGAGACCTGCAGGAGCTGAAGGACTGGGAGCCCAAAATGAACGGAGCTTTGAGTGCTCTGCACAGACTATAAAATCCTGTCCAAGGTGATGACTGCCAAAATCAGAGAGGTGATGGCTTCCTTCATCCATCCTGACCAAACCTACTATGTGCCTTGCAGGCTTGAACTAAAGTGACATGTCACTTTAGTGACATGTCACTTTAGTTCAAGACATTCTGGAGGTCTCCAGCTCAGTCTGATTTCCATAGACAAGGAAAAGGCTTTTGATTGGGTTGAGCAAAGGTATGTACGGCAAGCCCTGGCTGCTGTTGGGTTCAACCCAGATTTCTTAGCAAAATCCATGGTTTCTATTGTGACATTGCAAGTGTTTTGAAAATAATCTGAGGTTTGAGTACTCCCTTTAGTGTGCAAAGAGGGGTCAGACAGAGATACTGCCTGTCTGGCATGCTCTAACCTTGAGCCTGTGCTCCACAAACTGAAGAAGTAAAGAACTCTAAACGGTGTGTATTATAATATCTGTAATTTACCTTTTAAACTCTCTGTATACACAAATGATTTCATCATTCTGGTTAACTTCCAGAAAAACATTAATAACTTAGTAAATACCGTGGAACAGTTCAAGAGTGTTTCCTTCACCATGGTGAACTGGGAGAAGAGTGAGGCTGTCCTGGTGGAGGACCTGCTGAGAGATAAGCTCAAGCTACCTGGAGGCCTAATTTGGAAAAAAAAGGGTGGCTGAAATAGCTGGGAGTGTTTGAAGGAAATGTTTTTACAGAGACACTGAAACAGTGTTCCAAAAAAGGTTGTCTGTTGAGGTTCGAATGGTTTCTTCCATTACTTACAGAGGTCCTCATAGCCAACAACTTGTTATCCTCTGTTCTGTGGCATCACATGGCCTGTGCGGAACCTGCAGAATCTCTCTTGCCTCAGGTCTAGAGAGTTCTGGTGGATTTTTCTGTAGCAAACTGCACTGAATTCCTCAGCATCTTGCTTCTCCCAAAAGAGAAAAGGAGGGGGGTGGGCATGGCCTGGTCCATCTGGCCAGCAGAGGAGCTCCCTTTTGCTTTCAGTTCATCCAGAGACTGCTCAGCGTCCCACAGATCTGGTGTGAAGGTCACTGTCCTTCAGCATCCTGCAACGGGTTGCTGGATAATGTTCCCGATTGACCCCAAATAGCTAGACACAGGGCAGCAGTGCTTTTTGGTAAATAATTTTTATGATGGTTCACTGCTGCCAAATAACACCAACCCTTTTCCTTCCATCAGACTGTTTCCTGATTTTTAAAACTGCTCTGGTCCTTTCCTGGAGCCGGTGGATTCAGTGGGTGTTTCTCTGGAGGGAGCTTCAGGGAAGACTGTACAGACTGATGGTCACACTGTGGAGAACTTACCTCGACTTAGCCCCTTGTGTTAGACCAGCATGGAGATCTCTGTACAAACTTTCTCAAACCAAGAAAAGTGCAAACCTTCAGCGGAACATCCTGCATGGTATTGTGGCCATGAACTCGTTTGTCTCCATTCTAACTGTTGCTGTAGAGCACAAATGTCCTTTCTGTAGTTTGAGAGAAATTGTGTTCCATTGTTTTACAGACTGCAGCTGTCTCTCCACTCTGGTCACCATTTGAGTAGAAGTTTTTATGAAGCTGGGTTTTTTTTGTGATTTTAAATACCCGTGCCAACACAAAAACAAATGTTATATTCTAAACTTTGTTTTAGGACAGGCAAAGATGACCGTGTATCTAAGCTGCAGGAAGAAGATGTGGAGGCATTTCCTGTGTTTGTGAAAATGGTCAAGTCATGACTGCTGTAGTTTAGCTTTACAGAGACGCTCAGGAAGTGGAAAGCTTCCAGCAGCTCTCGTGTTAGAAGCTGCTCCATAAATCAGGGACGACTTTGCAACTTTGACTCACGTCACCTAAAACCAGAATGAACACATCAGCTGTGTAGCGGTGATACGACTTGTACTTGTTTTGTGGAGTGTTTTTAAAATGATCAATAAATCAATAAAAATTAGATTTCAAAAATCAAATCCCTCCCCCTCCCTCTTTCTCTCTTCACACACACTCCCTGCCTCTTGCTCTGTCTCCCTCTCTGAGATGGTATAGTCGTGCATGAGTTGGGCCGTTCAGATAGTGTCCTGATGGGAGAGACTCTACTTGGCCTTAAGTTGCACACTGTGTGCATGAAATTGTGGTCCATAAACTATATGATATTCGTGTGAGGTTAACGTGATGACAGAGGTAGAGGGCTGTAATCAGCAATCAACAGCCAGTTAAACATTGTGGTGAGATCAGTGCCATGCAGCTTTCCAGCAGCTCCGCGCTGTGTCACGGCATTTGTACTCTGGACTTTCCTCCGAGGAACATCTTACCATTATGGACATGATGATCTGAGGATGACTTTTACTGTTTTAAGGTAAGTAATGTTGACTAAAACGAGTTCAGATTCATATGGTGCACTAGGCTTTATATGTCAGTATTTGAACAAAAACTTTACTTCTTCATAGCAGCACATGGAATTTACTTTTGGCTATGACCTACTTGTCTTCTAGTTGTCCCCCTTGTTATCGCTGATTGCAACTTTTAGGCAACTTTTAATTAATTCTCTCTCTCTAAGACACAGACACACACATCTCAAAGCACAGGTTGCTCTTTAGTGGCTCCAGAGGCACCTCTTCCCAAAAGCCACTAAGCTGCTACTTTACAATTTTGCTTTTAAAATAGGCAAATCTTCACAAAATTAGAGCTAATTTTTGATAGTATGGATTGAGTATTTAGTATTTATTCATTGTTAGTGGTGGGATCTACCATTCATTGTTGCCAAGAATAGATACATGCATTGCCAAAGCTATTAGCTGCTCATTAAATCAGTTTGATACATATTTCAGGTCACATGTTATCAGTCAAATGTATTATATCGTAATGGATTAACCTCCATTGCTACAGAGACAAATGGCCACTAGAAAAGTGGTCTTTCCAATGTCCATCTCTTTCGACAGTATGGTAATTCACTGAGAGATTTATCCAGTGTTTTATTGTGTAAAGCCTCATTGAACATGTTTGGGGTTTTTCCACTTACATGCACATAAAATCAAAGCTTTGAGGATACATCCTTTGGCTCTGGTAATCACTTGTGGGGATCTATGCTTTCTATTTAGCATTTAATAAAACAAATTGCTGGTTATTTACATTACGTACATTTACAATTGAAAAATATTTTTATAGATATCCACCCACTGATAACAGCTACATTTACCCTCACATGTGCCAACCATAAATTTGGATAAAATATAAAAGCAAAAACTCGGATGGTTGTCCCTGTTGAGTTGGCTTCTGTCACTACAGAAGAAAAGGAGTGAACCTTCCACAGTGTCAGAGCTGTTTTTTCCCACGATCAATTGAATAAACATTTGTCTTCAGCAGTGCAGCCGTACCTTTTTGCATGCATACATACATTGGGGATCCATGCATAGACACACACACCTGACCTGGACTGCGTGTGCTCAGTGCAACATGGAAGTGACAGGTTTCTGTGAAATTTTATCTTGATTTTAACATTCATTTTGACAATGAATGTTTGTGAATATCATGATATAGATGTCTGTTTGGTACGATGCTCATGAACAAACCAAAAGTGTCCAGTATATTTAGGGTATGTGTTTAAAATATGACTACCAGATTTTTTTTCCATCGGCTTTTTCTCAAATGAAGCATAAACAGCTCAGTTTTCATTCATCATTGTGTAAGAAATTAGACATATTTTCCATACGTTTGTCCGAAAAATGCTTGCTATAATCACAGAAATACAGCATTGAAGACAATCAAGCAGAGGAAGAGGTAAACATGTCTGTCTTGGAAATATTTTGAGAATTCTCTTTAAGTCTCCAGATTTACATGTTACTCCAATTTAAGCTATGATAACAGCAATGTAAAACAACAATTGCAACTGTTCCCAAGAATCATACACAACTAATATTATTTGTTTTAGGATTTACTCTATATATTTTAATTCTCAGCCAAAGTTATTATTGTTTTGTCTGTCCCTCTATCTTGCTTTTTTCCCCATCTCTATACTGCTGGGATGTGATACTTTTGCATCCTCGTGTTTTACAATCCTATTTCGTCCCAATACCAAGAGCCCTCAGGCTCCAACTTTTCAAACTCCAAGCATTGCCGGCTTGTCCCGGAGCTCTTGTTTCCACCATCCAGTGCATAAAAATCTATATTTTTATGAATTTATCTTTCATGCAAAAACAATTAATATCTACTATTGCTGAACATCTCACCATTTTTGGATGTTTAGAAACTTTTGATTCTCTAGAATCCAACATGGCTTTGGATCCATGGCCATCCCTCTCAACCCCCCCCAACACCTCCATCTTTGAGCCCCTCCTGTATGACAGCTATATCCAAAGGAATGAGTCTGACCTGGATTTGAATATCTCCAAGACCAGAGAGCCTCACCAGGACAAGACCAGCTCTATTGTCATCACCTTCATCTACTTTGTGGTATGCGCTGTGGGGCTCTGTGGCAACACCTTGGTCATCTATGTCATCCTGCGTTATGCCAAAATGAAGACGGTGACCAACATCTACATCCTCAATCTGGCAGTGGCAGATGTTCTGTGCATGATGAGCCTGCCGTTCATAGCACTGCAGTTGGCACTGGTGTACTGGCCTTTTGGGGAGGCTCTGTGCAGGGTGATCATGACTGTAGGTAGGTTTCAAGCAGAGGCTTGTAGTGACCTTAAGAAAAGGGTGGCAGTTGCTGCAAAGACTTTGGACAAATCATGTAATTTATAGATTGATTTAGAGACTGTTCTCTTAACAACACATTGAAAGAGAGGGAACACCTTGCCTACCCAAAAATAAAACATAAAAAAATAAATAACATCATACCCAGACTTATGAACCTATACACCCAATTGTTTTAAAAATTCCTGCAAAAAATGTGACCACATAGTATTACTATTCCCTGGTCTGCTATGGTGACTTGTCATTTTAATATTTCTGTATTAATTAAACAAAATAGATACAGGTATATTGTTGAGCTTTAGATGCGCAGACTCATTTTGACGATGCAGGCTAGCTGTTCCCCATAACCCCAGTCTTCATATCCACTGAAGATGGCTGTGTCATGTTAAGAGACAAATATAGAAATAGGAACAATCTTTTCGTCTAACTTGCAAAAAAGTTTAAACTACTAACCAACAAAGTATTTGAAGTGGCTTCTTGTAACATTTGAGCATTTGTGATTACTGTTCACTGACCAAACACAACTTCAACTAATCCTGTTCCTTTCTCCACTCATCTGATTCCTCTTCTCCTCTACCCTCTCCCAGACTCTCTCAATCAGTTCACCAGCATCTTCTGTCTCATGGTGATGAGCATCGATCGATACCTGGCTGTGGTCCATCCTATTACGTCAACAAAATGGCGAAGGCCCTGTGTAGCCAAGCTAATTAATCTGACTGTCTGGATTGTGTCACTGTTAGTCATCCTACCAACTATGATCTTCAGTGGCCTGGATAAGGTGCCAGTATGTGGTATTATTTGGCCAGAGCTACAGGACTTCTATTACACAGCCTTCATATTCTACACCTTTTTCATCGGATTCTTCCTGCCCCTTGCAGTCATATGTCTGTGCTACCTCCTTATAATAGTCAAGGTGAGAGCGTACCACTGCACGTGTCATTATAATGCAACTATGTTTCTGTTTGTCACTTCTACCATCCTAAAAATTAAAAAAACAATAATTTCCTTAACTGGTTATGTCACTAAAATGTTCACATTCAGTAGTAAACAAGTCATTTTGGCTACATACAGTAAGTTGTTTATTTTGATACATTAGTGTGTAGCTAGGTATAGTCAAATCTGAAAGGAGCTTTCCAAAATGTTTAGTTAGGCAAGGAGCTGATACCCGTGCAATTTTTTACATTCAATGTATGTATTTAAGCATTTTTTCTGAAGCTGGTATGCTATATATTACATATCAATGTTTGAGATAGAGATGTTAGGGTGGTATTCAATTTCTCATCTAAGGGTATTTGGGCCAATGCAAATCAAAGACAAATTCAATTCGGTATTTTCAATACTAAATCCAATACCACACAGAAAAGCAGACACTGGTACTTGCACAGTGTGGTAATACACACGCAGTTGAGCACACATGTACACCTGCCAAAATAAATTGACTAAGAAGAAACTAAATCAGTAATGTCTATTAAAAACTTACCATTAAGTTTTGCCTGCTGATATTGTGAGTACTCAGTTCATGTTACAAAGTGTTAGTCTGTTCATGTCTGGACATTAACATTTTTTAGACATGTTATTAAAGTAAAGTGAACAATTGATATGCCCTGAAGTCTTTTTACAGATCCAGAAACCTGTTTTTGTTTAAGCTGCTAAATTTCAGGTGTTTTGTCCTTTTAGTTAAAATGCTCGATGGATTGTTTGCATACTGGCCTTGTTTGTCTGTAATATCCCCTTGTTGACGCATCTCAAATGAAAAAAAAAATTGGTATACTCATATTTACAGCAGTTGACATCTACAGTACCATTCCTGACCTTATCCAACTTTTGCTTAAAATAATATGCATGCATTTTGAAGTGTCAAATTGTTCCTTGAAGATGTTTTGTTGTTTCACTATTTAAACATTGTGAGTTTTTAAGCCACTGAATGTCCTTCCCTTTGTTAGGTGAAGTCTTCTGGCATTAGAGCCGGTTCCTCCAAACGCACACATTCAGAGCGTAAGGTGACACGGATGGTGTCCATCGTGGTGGCAGTGTTTGTCCTCTGCTGGCTCCCTTTCTACATTTTCAACGTTACATCAGTCACTGGGTCCATCAACCCCACCTCTGCTGTGAAAAGCACCTTTGACTTTGTCGTGGTCCTTGGCTATGCCAACAGCTGTGCCAACCCAGTACTATACACCTTCCTGTCTGATAATTTCAAGAAGAGCTTTCAGAATGTTCTTTGCCTGAAAAAGGTCACAGGCCTGGACGAGAGTGAGCACAGTGACAGCAGGATCAACAGGATCAACAGGAGCAGGATAGTAAATGATGCCGTCATCTGCGCTAGGTTGGCGACTCACAGTGATGCACTGCTCAATAATGAGCCACAGAGCAGCATCTGAGGATTAATGAGCAGCCCTCACATACAAGAAAACCAGCACACTGCTAATGACCCATGCTCAAAGATATGGGGGCAGTAAGCTGATGTAATAGTTGTTGCTCATGGATAGTAACACATGAACAAAGTCTAAATGAACAGTAAACATTTGTTCCATCAAAGGTCAGGCAAAGTACATTGATTTGAAGCACAGGCCGGAGGACATTGGCCTTGCCCTTCGTGAATCAAATTAAAACTGACACTGATTTTGATTTTCAACACTGTAGAGAAAAACTAATGGTGAAATCAAGCATTAATTACACCCAGTTCTCTCAAACTGGGAGCTTCACATGCAGACTTTTGACACAGGGTCAGAGAGTGGAGTGCTGCGGAGCCACTTTTTAAGCCAGTACTGTTATTTGTCTGTGAAACATAGAATTGAGCAACCACAACCCAAGACGAATAGTTTATGGTCATGTTATTTGTAGTGGGTGATTAGTCTTATCTTATGCATCAACAGGCAACAAAATGGAAAGCCCCTACAAACATAAATATCCCAAAATGAAGGATTGTTGGATCTAGTTGAAAACTAGAACTGGAACCAACTGAAGCTACCCTGAACTTCCCTTGTTCAAACACGATTTTGTAGACAGAATATTTTTTTCTGCCTAAGTTCACATAGATGATTTTATTTCCCAACCAAAATACATTTATAAGGCAAGCCCTGCTGAAATTTTCTGTTTTTTTTTTTATTGATATGTATCAAAGATATCTTTGAAATTATGTTTTGTCATGATTTTGGACTTTAGTTTTGGATCTTGTGTTGTGTTGTTTTGGATTCCTGTGTTTTCAGTTTTGGAATTTGGGGTTTTGAGTTTGCTTGATATGTGTTCTGGTTTTTGGTTTTCTTGTTGCCCTGTATTTCCCTCCTGTGTTGTTGTGCTTCTTCCCCAACTTGCATTTCTCTGCACACCTGTCTTGTGTCCCCCTTGTAAGCCCTGCCCTGTTCCTTGTGCTTTTCCCTCCACACTTTCCTCCACACCTGCCTTATGTTACCCCAATCAGTCCTGTCCTCCTCCTTGTGTCTTCGCAGCCTATTGGCTCCCTGCCTGCCCCTGTCTCCTGACCTGTTCCCTGTTGTGTCATTAGTTCAGGTTGTATTTAAGTCTTGGTTTTCTGTTTATTCGTGTCAGATCCTCTGTTGTCTTCTGACAAATTCAGCTCAGTCCTGCGTCTAGTTTGCCTGTTGCCTTTTGTACCAGCCCTGAGTATTTTGGTTTTTCATTAAAGTTTAATCTCTACTTCACCCTGCTGCCTCTGGCTCCTGCATTTGGGTCCTCACTCCTGCATTCCAATGACAGAAGGATCCGACCACCCAGCAGAGCAACGCCTCTTTGTAAAGAGGGTATCTGAATTCGAGGAAACTGTGGCTCGCCTCATTGCCTCTCACCCTCGCCAACACAAGAAATACCTGGAGCAGATCACCACCCAGCAGCAATATTTCAAGGAGAAGCCATGGGTGAGTCATTTTGTTCCCCACCTGGATGTCATCCGTAATAGACTGAGGGACTTCCTCCAGCATGCCAGCTTCCAAGCCACCTGTTCTGAGTCAGCTCCTGCCCCCAACCCTTTCTTGGGAACCCGCCTGGCCCTGGGGGGCCTCGATCCATGAGACGAGCCTTCAAGCCAGTGGCTCCATCCAGACCAGACCGAGCCCCAGCCCGAGCCAGACCAGCATCTATAAAGCATTCTGCTCCAGCCCAGCGGGGATCCCACCAGCCAGCCTGCCAGCCTGCTAGCTCTGGGCTTGCTAGCCACCGGCTTGTCCACCAATCCCCTGTCCTGGCTGGGCTGCAGCCATCTCCTGGTTTTGGACTGCTACAACATTCTATTTCTCCATCTCCCTTGACTCTTCTGCCTGAAGTCAAGGAGTCCCTGGTCCTTTGGTTCCTGGTTAGCTGTTTCCTCTGGTTGCCAGGTTCACCTTAGGGCTGTTCTTCTGAGGCTGCACCTTCTCTCATGGCTTCATCTTCAGAGGCTGCAACATTCCCCGAGGGCCCGCCTCCCGAGCCTGCAGCCTCATCCGAGGGCCCGCCTCCCGAGCCTGCAGCTTCCTCCGAGGGCCCGCCTCCTGAGCCTGCAGCTTCATCCGAGGGCCCGCCTCCCGAGCCTGCAGCGCCTCCAGTATCTCCGGAGCGGCTCTGCACGGGTGGGTGTCTTCCTGGTCGTCCTCCTCAGCGGCTGCGTTGGTCTGTTCGGCCCTCAGAGCAGCTGTACTCGCCTGGTCGTCTTCATGGTCACCCTCCGGACCTGCTGCGTCCTTTGGCCCTGCCCCCAGGCCACCTGCGTGACGTCTTTTGCTCCGCCCTTGTTTGAACAGCCTGGGGTCTCCTGTTCTGCCCCTGTCCAGCTTTCTGGCCGCCTTTCTGGCCGCCCACCAGAGTATCGCCTCCTTGGGTTGTTGTTCGGGCTGTCTGTCTTGGCCACCTCCTCCACCCGGCGGGGCACCCTGGTGCCACCCTCCTGCCACCCTGTCCTCTGATTGGCCCCCTATGTGCCCCCCCAGTTGTCATTGGCTCTCAGCGCTGTCAGTTTTGAATGACCAGTGTTTTTATTTTGAAACACATGTTGTCAGGACAGGTGTGTGTGGATCCAAGTGCAAGAGAGAGAGTGTCAGGCAGAAGTGCAATGTCCAAAATCCAAATCTTTAATCCGAGAAACGTAGCAGAGGTCAAAATACCAGGAGTCAGTTGAACCAGGCAACAAGGCAGATCAGGAACAGGCAGAATCGAGGGTCACAAAAATACCAAATACAGATCATACACAGGGAATCAATCAGGACTAAACCCGAGAGAGCTTGAACACAAGGGTAACAAAGACAATCTGGCAAAGACATGGGAAATGAGGTGGGGTTTAAATACACAGGAAACAAGACACAGGTGAAAGACATTAGGGCGGAGACAGCAATCAAAACTGGAGGAAAAAACCAGGAAGTAAATCAAACAGCAACACAACAGAACCAAGACTTCAAAATAAAACAGGAAATCCCAATAAAATGAATACAGATCCTGACACATGTAGGAAGTTGCCCTGCAAACTCCATTCTGTAATTCACCACTTGTGAGTCTTGAAACAGACTCTTCCTGCAGCACCTGCAACAAGTATTCACTGGGGTTCAGGTAAGAACTCTAACGCTGTATTTCTTTAGAACTGTCTTTGCTCTGTTTGCTTGTGGAACTGTTCTTAAACAACATTTAATAGGCATGACTAGGAAAGTCCTCCTGGTAAACTTAAGTTAGTTACGTCATTAGGATGGAAAGACTAACCTAGTTAGCTATGTTAGGATGGAAAGACATGTTTCTCACTATTGCAGTTATGGCCTCATTTTGCAAATTGAACTAGGGGCAAAATAATCTGTTGCTTTTTATTGTTTTTATTGAATATTTTTGAGGTACACAATGAAACGAAAGGGAGATATTCAAGATTTCTTCTTTAGAAACAACAGAGCAATAGGTCAGAGTAGGTCAGCAGACTGAAGACCTGGATGTCAGAGTCACTCTGAATTTCCAGGCCAGACCAGCAATCCTGGACCACCATGTGAAAATACATATAAGAAGAAATTGATTAGACATTTAATTTGTTACCCTAACAAACAGTTAATGATGTGTTGACTTCGTTAATCAAAACTTTTAGACACACCAGGGATTGATAAAGACCCTGATGAAGACATCATTGAATCTGATGACAGCAACAGCAGGTCCCTCTCTTTTGCTGTGCCTGTAGGTCCCCAAGGGAGAATATTAAATAAATAAAATGTAATTAACCCATCATCTAGCAAATATGTGAATTGCCCTTTTGTTTTTTGCTTTTTTGTTGTAGTTGTTTTTTTTTTGTAAATTTTTTATTAGCAGCGTGGCAGCATAGTGGTTAGCACTGTTGCCCAACAATAAGAAAGTCATGGGTTTGGTTCCTGGGCCTGGGGCCTTTCTGTGCAGAGTTTGCATGTTCTCCCGAGGCCTGTGTGGGTTTCCTCCGGGTACTCCGGTTTCCTTCCATCGTCCAACGACATGTATGTTTATTTGTTTATTTGCATCCACCATTAGATACAGCAAATATGGAGGAGGAGGAGGAGCATAGCTCTGTGATCGTCAGATGTCAGACCAAACTGGGTTTATTAAAGGCCGACATAGCTAAACCCCACGATCCTAACTAAAGAAATAGAGGACGACCTCACCCGGTGGAGGACACTACCCATATCACTTATGGGAAGCGTAGCAACAGTGAAAATGATGATCTTGCCCAAAATTAACTTTTTTTTTTTTTGATGGTTCCAACCCAACCTCCCCTGATTTGGTTCAAATCACTAGACTCAAACATCTCCAATTTTCTTTGGAAAGCTAAACCACCACGTATAAGCTTAAAGACTTTACAAATGAGTAAAGACCATTTTAAAATTACTACTTGGCCAATAGATTACAATATATACTAAAATGGATTAAGCCAAACTCGTTAGACTGAGCGTGGCTCGATATTGAACAAACATTTTGCAAAGAAATCCAAATCTCTGATCTGCCCTTTATCAGTCCTACTATCAAGCGTCACAGCTGCTTCAAGTGTATTGGCATCAGCAACATCCTCAAAGCTTGGTGGGAATTCATCAAAAGAAATGGGCTCTCGAACACCCCTTGCAGGCTCACGCCTATCTGGAACAATCCTGACATTCTTCACAATAAAAAATCTATAAATTTTACAGCATGGGTTGATAAAGGGATAAAACATTTAAAGCATACTCTCCAACACAACAAATTCATACGATTTAATTAAATCACAGCAAAATATGGTATTAACAAAAACAAATTTCTGGAATATCTTCAGCCCCAATCTATAATTAAGGCATTGTCAGGCAGGGACTCAAACAGGACTCAGATGCAGAGTGACAAAGCAAGAGGGCTATGTAACCTTAACTAGTAGAGATCGTCACTATACTGTAAGGTCTAAATAAAAATCACTCCCGGAGGAGGAAAAAACACTAACCAAAAGAAAACAAAAGGTAAACACAAAACGCTCCGTTAGGAGAGAACCTGACTAAAAAACCAAAAGAATCAACTCACGCAAAAGGCGGAGGATATGAAATAATCTAAAAAATTACAGTAATCAAAATCACTCTTATCGAGGAAAAACAAAAGGGCTATGAAAACAAGCTATGAAATACTCTAAACACAAAAGGTAACAAACAGAAAATCAATCGTAACAAGGAGAAACAAAAGGGCTATGAAAACAATCTATGAATATCAAAATTACAAACAAAAAAATCACTGAATTTGAGGAACAAGTAGTGATGGGCAAATGATACCAAGGCTTTGGAGCTTGTGTCACTCTTCCTGAAGCGGAGTGATTTGAAACGCTGTGTCGGAGCTTGTATCAAAACACCAGTGTCACGTGACCGATGACGTTCGAAGCTTCGAACGTCATCGCTGTTTCGCTTCGCGCTTCATTGCTTCAAAATGTTTCGAAGGTTTTCATTGGCTCATAGTCTTTCAGTGTGTGTCACTGGCTCATGGCGTTTCAGTGCATTCTGACCCAATGACAGCTTGACAGGTTTGACAGATTTGAGTGGTTTGTTGCCATACCAGCTATATAAGATGCATCATTATGCTTCAAAATGGGGTTGTGAGGAGATAGAGATTTGGAGAGTGAGAGTGAGAGTATTTTGGCAAGTTTCATGGCGAGTACCACCAAGAAGCGACGTTCTAAAGTTTGGGATCATTTTGATCTCATACCACCAAATAAGGTATAATGCAGTTTCTGGCATACATTTTATGTTTCCATAATTGAATTGTATTTTTAATTTTTAAATGGGTCTCAAAATTACAATTGCTTGTAGGTGCGGTGTTTGCTCTGCACACAAGAGTTGTCTTACAGCAACAACGCATCATCTATGCTGAGACACTTGCGTGCCAGGCATGATGACAATCATACTCAGCAAACCAGTGACCCTGTCAACACTGGAAATCCTGACAGTAAGCTAAATATATACGTATATATAATGTATATATGTATGTGTGTGTGTGTGTGTGTGTATTTATTGTAGATGTTGTGTATCATATTCATATAGCAACCTTTCTCCCACACAGTGTCCAGAAAACAGAAGCTGGATGAGGCCTTGGTGGACATGATAGTTAAAGATGGTCAGCCTTTTTCTATCGTTGAGGATGAAGGGTTCCAAAATTTCATTAAAATCCTTGACCGATCATACTCCATTCCAAGCCGCAAAACTGTAAAGGCAATGGTGGAAGCAAGGTACACTGTAACCAAAGAGAAGGCCTTGGCAGAAATTAAGCAGACTTCAGCTGTTAGTTTGACTGCTGACATGACAAAGCTGGGGAGCTGGTCAGCCAGAAGAGGAGCCGACTGAAGCCTGCGATAGTAGAAAAAATTATATTTCTCAATAAAAACCTGTGAAGACAAATAACTTGTCTGCTTCTGTGAATAATCATTCCAAATCAACCATACAAGTCCGCAAATGACAAACCATTATCTTTAAAGGTTTTCCTCAAAAACACTTCACACACAAAAAAAAAAACAATGTTTCTGATTTCAAACACCATGATCATTTGCAAAGTAGGAAGGATATCTAATCCTATTAAGGACTTTTAGTACAGTTTTTAAATAAAGCTCAAAGCTTTAAATAAACCCTTAACCAACATTTAACCCTTAATATAATTTGCATTTATTCTTTGAGTTAATCTGGAATGTGTTTTAGAGTATGGGGGAGAGCATCTGCATATTTTATTGTAATGACGATATAATCATTATTTGGTATGAATGAACAAAACACTTGAATGACCACACAGACTTTTCTGAACTTTTATTGCTGTCATGGGATTGAAATAGTGCCAGTGCTTCAGTCGTGCTCTTTAGAGGTTGCTATGGCTTCAGTTGTCCAGCAGATGTCACCGTCACTGAAGTCTTGAAGCTTTGAATCTTTTTCGGCAAAATTGTTAGGAAAGCCTGTGCTTCATGAGGCTTCACTTGCCCACCACTAGGAACAAGGCTTACAAAGTAGTCAAAGGCTGTGGGCGTGAAGGAGAGCTCTGGTGCAGGACAAGGGCGAAGACACACTGGCACAAGACAAGGGGAGCACAGACCATTTAAACACATGAAGGGAAACGGGAAACAGGTGGAGACAATCGGTAATCAGGGAGACGCACGGTTGACACATGAGGAAGGGCAAGTGCTCTGAAACGAGAGGAGAGTTAGACTTTCAAAATAAAACAGGAAATGACGGGACAAAAACAAAACCAGGACAAGACAACCTCACCACGGTGTGACAGGCATGGTTGGACCTTAGCCAAATGGATTTAGAGCTTCCACCCAGAATAACAAATTTTCTACAGCTTTCACCGCCTAAACTACTGTCTAAAATTAACTTTATACTGTTTACAACAGATCTAACAATCTCCGTTCCTACCTCCAAATGAGAGAAAGATCTGTTGGTCAACCCAGACCCTAACTTTTGCATAAAAATCTGTTCCAACACGCTCAAAATGACTGAAAATAGCAACCTACAACTAGAAAATTCTTTGGCAGAAATTTCAAGAGTGACTCGGGGGCCTGCTGCCGGGATGAGGACATTGATTTCTCAGAATCGGAGAACAAATCATTAAAACTGACAGCCACAACGTTAACCCTTTAACGTTAAACGATCAAAAAATTGAGCTATTTAGGACACAGCCGCTGCGGTGCGTCGCCACCACGTTCTCGTTCAGCTGCCGTTCAGCTCCGTGGCACCAGCCTCTGGATGCCTCCTAACGGCTCCGTAGATGCCTCATCGGTACCCCTGTGCATAGGCGTAGGAACCGGGGATGGGGGGGCCTATCCCCTCAATAATAGACATAGGTGCATTTGTCCCACTGAAAAATTATACAGCGGACGAGAAACATATTTAAATATCAAATTTTTAACTCACGTGCTTTTATTTTGAAAGCACAACATAGCGTCACGTTACTGGCCCGCCCCCTCCCTCACCGGCTCTCAGTCGAGAGACAGCAGCAGTCTACAGTAGGTTGTCTAATGACACAAACTCTTTAGAGTGAGGTGAAGCGGTCTTTAGGGAATGTTCCCATGAAGAAGCCTCTTTCATAACGTAATTTTGTTTGTTACTTTCATATGTTTATTTATATGTGCGCCCCCCAATGTTAAACTCATTCCTACGCCCTAGTGTCATTAAATATTAGACTAAACCCCGCCCTCACCAGAGCCAATCGCCAGTGCTTCTGTTCAATGGACAGGTGCCCTCCAACCACTGGAGGGAGGGGGGAGGAGCAAAACCACAAAGCACACACACACACAGACTCTGTGACACCATTCTAAAATCTGAAAAGGCTGTCTGTCTATATATTTGTGTATGTTTGTGTGTGTGTGTGTGTGTGTCTGTCAGACTAGTGAGGACTAGTCAGACCGATGCGTTACGAACTGATGAAGCCCCTTGGATAAGAGGCAAAAGGTTATAGACAAAACCTAAGCCCTAGGTTTGGTTGCTTCCGAGTCAGTTGTTGGCCGGATATGACTATGACCTGTATGAACGACAATATACTCAGACATATGTCTATTTATTTCACACATACACCCTGTGACACTATTGTAATACGGCTGTATGTCTGTGTGTGTGTCTGTTTCTGTGGTTGTGTGTATGTGTGTGTCTGTTTGTGTTTGTGTATGTGTGTGTGTGTGTGTGTGTGTGTTAACTATGTGTATGTGTTTCTGTCAGGATCCTAGTGTTTTTGTTTTGTTTTTTATCTCTGTCTGGAGCTGGGCGGAGCTGGATTCTCCACTCACCTGCACACCTGCCAACCATCAGTAATCAAGCCTCTTGCCAGCCATCAGCAATCAAGCCACCTTCACTCCACACTGCTTATAACCTGGGTCCAGTTCACAGCTCATCACCAAATTGTCAGCTTACCTCAGTGGTATAGTGTATTGGTGCCTTGTATTTCTCAGCGTTCCCTTGTTCACTTTGTAACCCAGCTTTTTGACAGTGTGTTTTTCCTGTTTCCATCTTGTTTCTTTGCCACTATTCCTCCGGACCTAGCATGCCATCCCACCTGATCCAGCCTCACTCCATTTCCTGCAGACTCACCTGGATTACCTCTGGAAACCTCAAAACCCAGCAACCCTCTCCCAGCTCCAGCTCTTCTATCTTTTTTCGTAGAATAAACATTTGCCTTGCTACCTGAAATCTCAGTGTGTTGTCTGCATTGTGGGTCCAGACTTCTTAACCATGACAGTTTCTGTGTCTCTGTGTGTGTTCGTGTGTGTGTGTGTGTGTGTGTGTGTGTTTCAGCTGTGTGTTTCTTTCTTTCTTTGTGTTTGTATGGGTTTGTGTATGTATGTGTGTCTGTTTCTGTGTGTGTTCATGTGTGCGTCTGTTTGTAAGTGTGTGTGTGTGTGTGTGTGTCTGTATATTTGCCTCTGTATGTGTTTGTGTCTCTGTTTCTGTGTGTGTCACTGTGTATCTCTGTTTGTATCTGTATATGTATGTTTCTGTGTGTCTCTGTATATGCGTGTCTGTATGTATGTGTATGAGTCTTTATATTTGTCTCTCTGTGTATATTCTGCAGTTTAACAGAAATGTCAGTAGTAACAGTTCATCAGCTGCTCTCATATCAGAGGAGTCAGGGATGAGTACATTGATTTGTCAGAGTCGGAGAAGAAATCATTCAAACTGATGGCCATAGTCAGAGTGTTATTCAGCTGTTTGTTTGTGTCCGTGTGTTTTTTTTTTTTTTGTTTGTTTTTTTCTTTTTGTGTGTCTGTATGTGTTTATGTGTGTGTGTCAGCTGTGTGTGTTTGTGTATCTTTCTGGGCTTATGTGTGTCTGTTTTTTGTCCTTATATGTGTTTCTGTATGTATGTGTACTTATGAATAGGGCTGTATGAGGCTATCTTTATGCATATTTGTGTCTGTTTGTGTGTGTTTGTGTTTCTGTTTGTGTATTTGTGTGTCTGTGTCTGTGTGTGCCTGTCTGTATGTAATTGTGTGTCTGTTTGCGTCAGTATATTTGTCTCTGTGTGTGTGTCTGTATATTTGTCTGTTTGTGTGAGTCTGTCCGTGTCTTTATATGTGTATGTGTGCGTCTGTATTTTTTTTCTGTGTGTTTGTTTGCGTGTCTGCTTGTATGTCTGTGTTTGTTTGTGCGTCTGTCTGTGTCTGTATATTTGTGTCTGTGTGTGCGTGTGCGTCTGTATATTTGTCTGTGTGTTTGTGTGCGTGTGTGTGTGTGCGCGCGCGTCTGTATATTTGTCTCTGGGTGTGTTTGTGTGCGTGTTTCTTATGTGTGTGTCTGTCTGTTGTGTTTCTGTTTGTGGCTATTCTTGTGTGTTTCTGAGTGTAAATTTGTGTCAATGTGTATGTGTGTCTGTGTCTGTGTGTCTGTATATTTGTTTGTGTTTGTTTGTGTGCGTATCTACTTGTATGTCTGTTTGTGTGTGCGTCTGTCAGTGTCTGTATATTTGTCTCTGTGTGTGTTTGTGTGCGTGTCTGTATATCTGTGTTTATGCATGTGTGTATGTATGTATGTGTGTGCGTGAATGTCAGTAGTAACAGTTGATCAGCTGCTCTCATATCAGAGGAGTCTGATGACATCATTGCTTAGAGTGACTGATTACATGGTTGACTGCAGCTGTGTGTCTGAGCTTGGATTGCATCATCTTTCTCTGAGCCCCATTAAAAAACAGGTTCATTCATTCAGACGAGCCTCTCACTCTGGCTAAATTTGTGACAAAACGGTAACTCCTATCTGAACACTGAGCAGACGCTGAGCGCTACAATAAGTGTCTGAAGCTTTGTCTGTATTTTGGTGTTGCTAGGATGTAAAATGTGGACATGGGAGTGAGTTAAAAACATATGAAAATTTGGACGGCTCTCCTTCCCCCCTGAGAAAAATACATGGAAAGATATAGCAGAGACGAGGGGTGAGCATGTCCTTTAGAGGGGCATAGTTCAAATTTGGTTTGTCTGACTGTTAAAGTAGACACATTTTTCAAGAGAGGACAAGAATCTTTACTACTTTGGAGAAAATGACGCGTGTACCTCAAACTATGTGCCCGTGAGAGCGATTTACAAATTTTTTTTCCATAATCATCACCTCACCCTGCCACTCTAACTGAAGATTCCTCCACTCTAAGCCACGAACATTCCATGCAATACACACACATGGGAAACTAAAACTTTCAGGAGAAATGAGGTGAAACGAGCATGACACTCGAACAGTCGCTGATCAAAAAGTATAAAAGGTATCAGAAAGCTGAAAACAGGACTTGGTAGAGAACATATTTTCCTCCATTTTAAAGGTTAAATGGACTGTGTAGCTGTAAGTATGGCGAAGTATCAGAGGTTTGAAAAAGCCTGAGATTTTCGTCGTCTCTCATTAGAAATGAATGGAGTTTTTTGGCTGCGTTTTCGCCGTTTACGCCGCCAAAATATCGTATTTACCCTGAAAATCAATAGCACACCGATCCCAAACATGCCCCAGATGATGGGGTTTGGTCCGTGGGGGTGAATTCAAAGCCCTCCGACGAGTTTGCAATCAAAATTTTTACGGAAGAGGAATAATAATAAGAAGAATAATAAACGCGCAGGATAACAATAGTGACTCTGTGCAGAGCCCGAGTCACTAACTAGAAAATTCCTTGGCAGAAATTTCGAGAGTGACTTGGGGGGCTGCTGCCGGAGGTGTTTGTCTTACCTCTGTCACGTAAGAATGTGTGAATCACTGCAAAGGGCCGTATTTACATCGTGGAGACCTACGTATGCACTTATTTTGATCATTCACATGTTACAACAGCACCATAAGATTGAAAAAATCATTTGTCTCAAAAGCTTTATAGCCACTAGTTTTTTTTTCAATGCTTTGTGTAATAAAAATAATCTGTTTACTAGATTGTCAGCCCTTTATAAAAAAATTTTTTTGTAAACTTTTCAAATACTTCAAAAAGTAAAATAAAACACAATTATAGCAATTGTTTTCTTTCTATTTATTTACATGACAAGCATTGCATTTTAACACTCAAATGTCTAAAGAAAACCCTTTCAAATCAAATCAAATCAGAATTATTTATACAGCACCAAATCATAAGAAAGTACACATATAGTGCAGGTTTAGACCAAATTTAAAGAGACCCAACAGATCCCCCCATGAGCAAGCACTTGGCAACAGTGGCAAAGAAAAACTTCCTTTAAGAGGCAGAAACCTTGGGCAGAACCAGGCTCGGGGGGGTGGCCATCTGCCTCGACCGATTGGGTTGAGAGAGGGAGAGAGAGAAAGGGTGAGAGGGAGGGAGAGAGGGTGAGAGAGAGAGAGAGAGAGAGAGAGAGAGAGAGAGGGGTGCAGGCTCATAGAGCAGAGGGAAGTTTGGCAGCAGTGCAGTGATCATCCTCCATGTTGTCTGAAAACACAAAGACATCACAAAGACAGACAACATTAGAGCAGTATCAATTAACTCAAGTTAAAGTCATCCGACTAACCAGTACAGTCAGTAAAAACATGTTATTAAATTTCCTTACTTGTGTACTTCTGTTGGGCTTCTGTCTACTGCAGTCTTGTGGATGTTGTCTTCCTGGATCTGCCGTCATCTTGGTCATCTTGTTCGGTGTTGGCAGCTGTTCACTTTTGTGGTTTCCCCTAAGAAATGCAAACCTATGTTGGAAAGAGAGAGCTGTGGGAACAGTACAGTGTAATGATTGACTACGTTGTTCTTTAATACAGTTGTATTGACAACCATACAGTGGACATATTACAATAGTATGGTGTTATATTGGTAAAAATAACTTGCTTTTTTCCTGAATTGCAGCATCTTCAGATGCGATCTTCTTCCTGGATTTACTGTCATCTGTTGTCATCCTGGTTGGCACTGCCAAATCATCAGCTTTGTGGTTGACATAAAAAAAAAATCCAATCCTTCTTTACTAGTGTGACATTTCGCCCAAGGGTAGAATCTTTAACTTCATGTGTTACATCACTTGAGGGTATAAATTTTTTTAGATATGTAGACAGATGTGGCACTGGGAGATCTGGAAGGCGAGAAAATACCCAAAAACGAAAATACATAAGTGAAGCAGAAACATCAGCAAGAATGAACAAAGTGAACTACATGAGAGCACGTGTTCACACAGCCAAATATACACTAGAGACAAAAAAAAAATCATAAAATATTCCTTATCTGTGCTGTGCTGGATTGCTGTCTACAGGGGAGTCCTCTCGCGATCTTTTAGTCCCTACACAGACACATTAAATTAACCCTCTTCATATTAGCAAATCATTTTAAGAAAGACAGAAAGAGAGACAAACCTACTTGGAAATTTGGTCTGGATCCTGACTCATGGTGTTGGCATCTCCCTCTGCAAAAAAGTAAAATGATTAAATGGAACCATTTAACGTTTTTGACTATTGGGTAGCATTAGCTTCATGTTTCCTATCCATTCAGGAAAAGAACAGCAGCGATTGAGAGAATTCTTAACCTCATCCTAACTTATTAGCATTTACCTGAATCTCTTCTTTTGCAGTCCAGCTTCTTCCCTGACACTGATGTCCCTATCGAGTCTGCACCTGATGGATTCCTGAACACTACAGTTGTTAGTTAGGCAATGACAAAATATACTGCTGCTGCTGCTGCGGTTACTGCTTTCTTGAGCTCCCTGTTTTACATTTTAGCACACTGGCACTGTCCTTCTCATCATCTTAATGTATATAATATTGTTGACCCAAAAATATTAAATGTGAATATGATAAAAAAAATAAATAAAATATTGATAAAGAGATTCAATATGACCCTCATGACATGATTGAATAATTTCCAGCCAACACATACCACTGTGACACCAAGATCAGACAAATAGAACAGAATAAGTTGAAAACATAGATATACATATATATACACAGATAAACAAATATATATAGACCATGACAGCAAATGTAGTGAAACATTTTACAGACAAAGAGAGACAGCAAATAATTTGCAACTTTTAAGTGGCATGTGTTGACTGAAGAGGCTATTAGCCAGTCAAAATACAATATACAGGACTGTGGTAACTATAATAAGTTTGGAGAACACCGGACTGAAGACATTTATCAGGATGTGAAATGTAAATGTGATCAATCAGTGTGTTCTTTTCAGTGGTCGATTCGGTAATTAACTGAGTGTAACCTCTGGACTGAAACAAATCTTTGATGCTTTTCTTACCTTTGGAGAGGAGATCCTCATTAAAATCACCACAAACAACAATTGGCTGGTGATTTAATATGTCCAATGAGTCCAAGAGGCTTTTCAAATTTGGTAAAAATGTTTCCAAAATGAAAATGGGTGGTTTGTAAACAGTCGCTAAAAGTACTTTGACTGGAGCCTCAGTTTTAACAATATAAAACTCCAGATCTGTGACACCTTGCATGTACCTACGAGGTTCAGCGTGAACATTGCTCCTGCAGTACACAGCGACTCCACCTCCATCTTTTCTTGCCATGTCCACACAGCTGTTGTAAGACAGTTGTCTGCTGCGTGTGAACATGCTGTATCCCTCCAGATGGAAAATTGGGGATACAGAGAACCCTGACAGGTGTGATTCTGTGAGGCAAAGGACATCTGCCAGTCTCAGCTCATGATGTGCTTTCAGGTCCATGATGTGAGCTGGAAGTCCTTGAACGTTATGGTGGATTATTGTCACAGTCTGAAGCGATTGGTCCATTGATTTAAAGAAATGCAACAAAGGTCTGGCAGTCTGGAAAGACGCACGATTCATATTTTCCAGAGCTGCCGTGATGTTTGGGTCAGCATATATCTTTTTCTCATCAAAGTCTGTGATGGCGAGACCCTGTAGTGAATTTGTGCGGCTGAGTGTGACATACGCCATTCCAGGTTCGAAAACACGTTTGAGGCACACAACTGCTGACGTAATGGTCATGCCTTGCACTTTGTGGGCTGTACATGCAAAGGCCAACTTCATGGGAAACTGACGTCGAACAACTCCTTTCTTACAACTTAGGTTTTACTCAGATTTCTCAATGTAGATCAGATCATCTGAGGGGCCTAAGATCTTTTTCTGGAATTTCTGTCCTGCTGCGGGATTGTCCAGCTGCAGTCCAATCATCTTCACGGCTTTTGGTTCACGTCGAGTCATCACAATGTGTGAGATTGTACCAAATGTCCCATTGACAATCCCATCCTCCACGTCGAGATTCCTGGTCAACATAACGCATACTCCTTGAGCCGCCATTATGTTGTCAGGCAAGTCTCTTTTGTTGCCTTTGACCTTTTGGGACATGATCAACATGCAGCCTCTTCTGGGATCTTTTCTGTAGTCTTCAGCTGCTATGTCGATAAAGTCCTTGTGGAGAGCTGCTACAGTAGCGGAATTGTGACGGTCGACCTCTTTGTTGGTAGCGTAGATGTGTAGCCAGTCGGCTGGATAATCCTGGATATCAGCCACAGCCTGTGTGAGCAACCCCCTGTCTTGGTCGCTGAGAGGATCTCCCTTTTGCTTCACTCTGAGGTGGTTCAGGAGTTCAGCAAAAGTCTGATCATCTTTCTGTCGCATGATCTCTGTCAGGTTGGCCATTTTGAAATGATCCTTCCAGAGATCAAACTCACTCTCCTCATACACACAGAGTGGCTTGGCTTTACCGAGGGGTGGCAGTTGGTAAAAGTCGCCCACAGCGAGGACAGACATTCCTCCAAATGGTCTCCGGTTTCCTTTGATCTGCTGGAAACGCCAGTGGACGTAGGCAAACAGTTCTTTGGAAACCATAGAAATTTCATCGATGATGACAATATCAGCGTTGGACAGTGCCGCTCTGATTTCATCAAGTGCATTTCCAAAGCCCTGATATGGTGGCGTCAAGGTCCTTGGGAGCCTGAGGATGGAGTGCAACGTTTTGCCTGAGATGTTGAAGGCTGCTGTGAATGCAGTCAGCAGCACTGCAGGCTGGGACATGTCGGCTTGGTCCCGGAATCTGGGGAGCTCACGCAGAATCCTGGTTGCCTCCTGATAAATGCACTTGATGACGTGATTTGCCACAACCAGCCCCTCCTGAGACAAAATAGTGAAAAGGTTCTGGATTGTGGCCCCAGACATGTTTAAAACACCATTCACGCACACTATAGAATATAGACGCCTGTGTTTCGTTTAGACTTTGAAACATTTTCCTGAGAAAGTCTGGGCTCAACTGCGGTGCATCTATTCTCGGCATGGAGCCCGTGCTATCCCTGTTGACTTGATAGTCGGGGATGTCGTCTTCTTCATCCTCTCTCAGTATGGGTTCACGCTGGGCGAGACACTCCAACCGGTCCACTTCTACCTCTGGTGCAAAGGTGTCCCAAGCGTTCATAGGTGGACCATGCTGCTGATACTGATGGAGCGCATCGTCCAGTTTTTTCCCTTTTCCTTTGTATCGTTTCTTGTTGTCGTTGTCCACGAAACGCCTGACGTCTATACCCCCCCTCTTACTCGATTTGTAAAACTCTTCATAAGTGCCATATTGTTGTTTGGTCAATTCATCATCTGCTCTGTGAGGGAGATAGAGTTTCAGCAGCTGTCTGTAAAATTTCTCTGGCGTTTTCTTATCTGAAAAGCGTGCAAATCTGACGATTGCTGGTTTGCCCACACTCCTCTTCTGAATGAACCCCTTTTTATTTAGGAGAGGCTGTCGGACGTCCAGCTTGCTGGCCATAGACTACCCTGTACTCCGAGGCAAACTCGGCCAAACACGTACCTTCGAATGTTTGTCCAACTGGTCTGTGTGAGTATTTTTCAGGCACTCCCGACATCCACACCTCCTCCGAATCTAATTCCATGTTTTTGAGTCTTTTTAGGGGATGACTCATCTTCAGGACTTCCTCATCAGTTTGGAGAAACACGACAGTACGGGAGCACTTCTTAAGGGGTAAGCTGCAAGTGCGAGCTACGGCTTCTTGAGCACTGACTTCTCGGTGTTTAGCATACGCTTGCATGATCTGCCTCATCTCATCGCGCTCGTTCACTTTTTCCTTTTTAACATTTTTGATGACAGTATTGAGGAAGTCGGTCATCTCGTGCTCTGGCTTGGACACGTAGGACATCATATACATGATGCAGCTGTAGTCGTCCACAACATATTGGATGTCCATATTTGCAGACCAAGCTCGCAGCAGATCTGCATTGTAGTCATTGACCCAGCAATCATTTGGATCACGCTTGAGGATAACTACAGAACCGCTTGTCAGAGAGAAAACGTGGTCCAGGTACTCTTTTTCTGTCATGTTCAGTTGGTGGAGCAGGTCTGAGAAGCTGCTGAATGAGGCATTTGGATCCATTAGAAGATCTCTGAGTGGCTGAAGTTTGGCTTTGGCTTCCTTCTGGTTCCTTGCCATCTCTTTCTTCCTCATCAGTAGCTTTTTGACCGCATCTTCGTTTGCATTTGCTCCATTCTCCTTGTCATCATTGTCAGGTACAGAGATGGAGATGGTTGTCTCTGGCATTGGGAGTTTAGGGAATCCAAATCTGCAGGAAATGTTGCCTTTTTTACATGACTTTGAATGTTTCCTGCTGTGCACTTGAACCTCGGATACAATTTTGTGGAGCTCTGGGTCTGTCTTGGGGTCGGGCATCTTGCACGTAATATGCCGAGCTATGAAATTGTAGACGTGGCTTTCCAGGTCATCTCCCAACACAGGGGCATCTTTAATCCAAATTAACATATGAATGTGTGGGCTTCCTCTTGCTTGAAATTCCACATGGTAAAAGTAATCCTCCACCTCGCCGATGGGCTGTGCAGGTGAGGATGAGGTTCGTCATGAGTGCATCTACTCTTTTTTCAAACATGCGCATGACTGTGACGGGATTGCTGCGCAGAATGTCACACTTTGCATTCCAATTGAGCTCAGAGAACTCCCCCACATCTCCCTGTTGACTTTTAATGACGTCTATGACTTCAGGCCATCTCATCTCAGCAGCAGAAAATGTCAGGAAAAAGGTCGGTTTTCCTATTTGTCTGACCATGGCGTGGACATCTTTCAGAGTTTTCTCCCAGTAAGCTGGTGTACCTCTGAGGGGTTGCATGAATCGCGTTACATCTTTATTCCGAATGAGTCTTTCCACCTCTTCCTTGTCCTGAATCATTCTGTTGTTGTTTTTACGGCCATCTTTACTTACTGACTTACCTTTGCGCATCTAAATAGACATGGTACACGTGGCCAAGTGTGTCTCTGTGACAAATTGGGCAAAGAAGAGGTAGCTTTGGTCACCAGCAAAGCGCGTGTCAGCAGCAAACAGTGTCACATTGAAATACATACTTGGGGAAAGTTTGATTTGTCTTGCTTCATCCAGCGTGTTCTGGCCTGTTGGAAACTGCACAGGAAAGGCCATGGCTTCCAGCCTTGGTATGGTGAGGAAAGCTACTGGTTTGTTTCCTTGGGCGGGTGCAATGTTGAATATTCCATCACCATATGAAAGGATTTCCTGTGCAATATCAGGGGGCTGCATGCAGGTGTCCAGTGCCAGACCAGGGTTCCCCTCCTCACCTTTCTTGTCAGCTTCACTGGGCTGCCGGCTCGACTGTTCTGGTTCTGGCGCTTGGTTTTGTTCCGTGTCTTTATCATCAGTTGTCTCATCATCATAGACACTCTCAAATGTGGCGCTCTCATCGATAGACACATCTTAGTACTCGGAATGTATCTCTTCAAGTTTAGCCAGGCCAGGTAAAACATTCTTCATGTCGACGGTGTAGAAGTGCTGGTGGCCTTTGTATTTAATGTGTCTTTTAAGTTTTACCTGCAACAGCTGTGCATCAATCCTGGGTGGTGGGAGACTGGTCACTGTTGCTTCCACCTCAGAAGGAACACACACAAGTGCTCCGTGAACTGCCCTCTGTTGACCTTTTGGCAGACCAATTATTTTAGTGAATGGCAGAAATTTTGCAATAATCTGCCTTTCAAGAACGTTAAGTTGGTTCAGCTCTGGGGGGATAGGTGCCAACTCTAGTCTATTGGCTGCTGCAATGGTTGGTATGCTACCTTTCCTCAGGTGGTTATCACAATTGTGGCATATCCATTCCTGAAGTCTCTCTTATGGCACAGAGCAAGGGGAGGAGCATTCGACGTCGCAAACATGAATATAGTTTCCTGTCAGGCAAGCTGCTGCCCCTTCCGCATTTTTGGTGTATTTTACTCTATTGCATGCCCTGACCTGATTTGGAAACGTTGTTCTGTGGCAAACTGTGCAAACATATGTTGGTCCATGTCTGATTGTTTCATGAAACGCGGCTATGGCTGCATCCATCACAGGATTGGTAGTGGGCTGTGGAGCTTCCTGACGATGGCTTACAATATTTCTGTATTTTCTCTTAATTCTAAGTGCTCTCTCCGATTTGTAATGAATGCTCAGAGTAGCATCGGTAGTCAATTTTGTTCTCTGCTGGCCACAGCGCTGTATATGACGCAGGCTGAATTGCGGGTCATTGTGATATCTAGTGTGTGCAACTACTTTCTGCTTTTTTCTGAAGCTCTCGTCACATGCATATCTGGTTGTTATGTACATTTTCTTAATTTTCTTAACTTGAAGATCAGTGTTGTATCTATGGGTCATGTATGTTTTCCATCTGTTACGAAAGCCAATATCTGTGCTGTATCGGTGAGTCATGTATTTTTTCTGTCTCTCCCGAAAATCAACATTTGTGCTGTATCTGTGAATCGTGTATTTCTTCTGTCTGTCCTGAAAATCAATATCCGTGTTATATCTCTGGGTCATGTATTTTTTCTGTTTGTTTTGAAAAGCCAGATCTGTCTTATACCATCTGATGATGTTTTCTTTCTTTTTAATTTGAACTTTGGAATCTGTATAATAACGTTTGTACAATAGCAGCCGTTGTTTGCGATAGTTACTGTCTTGATCATATTTTTTTTTCATGGCCAGAATTTTTTTCAGCCTAAATTCTGAATGGCTGGCATCTTGGTCTCTTTCTTTTTGGCTTCTGTTTATCCCTTTTGACCCAGAGGACAGTTGTGCATGTTCATTTCTGCTTCTCAAAATTTCTCGTTTGGCTTTTTGTCGACGTCCTTTATTAAGTTTGGACAAACTTTCTGCCTGTGGGACTACTGAAGAAATTTCAACGTCCGCGGGACACTTTTCCGAATTGTTCCGAGTTGTTACAGCAATTTGAAGCTGGGTTTTTTGGATGGGGGAGGCTGGTTGTCGGGGATGTTCTATGTGACTGACAACTTCAAATGACACAAGTACAAACTCATAGCTCGCAGAAGTTCCACGATCTTCAAACAGTTTGAGCAGGTGATCAGCCAGGTCACTGAGTTCAGAGAAGTTCATGGTGATGGCAGTTCCATTGTACTGTGGCAAGCCTGCTGCATTTCTAGAGTGGGAATCAAAAACTCCATACCTACCTGATCTGTCACGGAAAACTGCAATGCACTCTGGGGCTATGATTAGTATGGCATGGCTGACTTCTGCTGACAGACACTCTAGCTGCGTGGCGAGGGGCAGCCACCACTGCTGTGTTCCAGGGCTGGGTGCTTGGGCTTGCAGGCAACCACATCTGATATCTTGCATGTGGGCAATGTATGCATTTGTGTCTGTAAGGATTTGTTTGGGCATTTCCTCTACTGTCAGATGATGTCTTTGGAATCTATTCTCCTCAATAAGCTGTTGTTTGACTCCAACATAGAGTGAGTCTCCCTTTGTAAGAACTTTGTCAAGTGATTCCCTGTTGAACTGACAGCCCTCGTAGTGGAAAGCCAGAAATGTCAGAGACATGCATGTGCATTGGTGATTTCTAAAGAATGAGCCATACCGGCTATCATTCTGACTGTGACTGGCCCTAACAGATTGAACACGTGGACTGACACTGGATCTAGGAGAGATACTCAACCTTCCAGCTGGAGTATGAGAGGAACAGGGTGCATCACTGGTGATCTGGGCTGGTGCAAGAGTTGGTGTTCCGACCATCTAACAGAATACACAAGAATCTTCACACACCGCAGTCAAACACACACACACCGAGCAGCACTTGGTCGGCAGAAAAGCCATCATAGCAACACAGCTGCATCAATGCTATTTTGCTAATATCGGAGTTAGCATCAAGCTATCCGTTATATAAACACCTATCTGCAACAAATTTCAAAACATTTCTGAATAATGTCTAGCCTAACCAAATAGAGTGAAATTAGCTGAGATGTTAAAACAGCACCGCAATCACACACACACACACCAAGCAGCATTTGGTCATCAGAAAAGCCCTCGTAGCAACTCAACCGCATCAATGCTATTCTGCTAATATCAGAGTTAGCACCAAGCTATCCGTGATATAAATGCACATCTTAAGTAATAATGTTGGGGTTCATGAATAAAAAAAACAATTGCATCGTATACTTACAGGTACACCCTCAGTTACTAAGCAGTTCTTACAACCAAGAAGGTTTTAAAAATTCCCGCCATTCACGTACATGCGTACACACGAAACAATAGAACTTTACACAACGACAGAAATGTTTTTCTGTTTAAGTCAGTGTTATCAACAATCCATCAGCAATATAGAGACATCTTCATGAAAGCATGAGAGAATAAGATATAGCTTTTTGGTGAAATAATATAAGCTAATGCTATTAAGCTAGTAAAGCCGAAGAGAGAAAGACATACACTTACCTTTGATGTGATCAAAGGGGATGAGCCTCGCTGCTGAAGGGTTTTAAATCCCAGGGGAGAGAGAGTCCTCTTGTAACGGGTTATCCAATCAAATGACTATCGGGTGATTGTATGACTGGTTGTATCTAGGCAGATTTCCCATGTAGTAGTAGATAGCCTAAACGATCAGGTGCATACTTTCGTCTTCTGCTGTCGTTGAAAAACACAATGGATTCCTCAGAATCGGAGAGGAAATGACTGAAACTGAATGCCAAAATTTTAACTGATCATATTGTTGAGCTATCTTTTTTTTAATGTGTTGAGAAACGTTAACGATGTAATTAAAATTGACAAGGAGGAGAACAGCGGGTCCTTTCCGGTCTGCCCACTGACTGGCCTGAAGACATAATAATAATAAAGACATAAAAAGTTCAGAGTGATCTAGCCATTAATGATGAAAAATTATTGAAAAAAAAAAAAAAAAAAAAATGGGGGGAGGGGTTGTAGTAGCACCCTGTGACGTCATTCTAAAATCTGAGAAGGGCTGTCTGTATGTCTGTATATTTATTTGTGCCTGTCTCTGTCTGTGTAAGTGTGTGTGTGTGTGTCTGTCTGTGTATGTCTGTATATGCGTGTGTGTATGAGTCTTTATATTTGTCTCTGTGTGTGTATTCTGCAGTTTAACAGAAATGTCAGTATTAACAGTTGATCAGCTGCTCTCATATCTGAGGAGTCACGGATGAGTACATTGATTTGTCAGAGTCGGAGAAGAAATCTTTCAAACTGATGGCCATAGTCAGAGCGTTATTCAGCTGTTTATTTGTGTCTCTGTGTTTTTTTTTTTTTGTGTGTCTGTATGTGTTTATGTGTGTGTGTCAGCTGTGTGTGTTTGTGTATCTTTTTGGGTTTATGTGTGTCTGTTTTTTGTCCTTATGTGTTTCTGTATGTATGTGTGCTTCTGAATAGGGCTGTATAAGGCTGTCTTTCTGTATATTTGCATCTGTTTGTGTGTGTTTGTGTTTCTGTGTGTGTATTTGTGTGTGTGTGCCTGTCTGTATGTAATTATATGTCTGTTTGCGTCTGTATATTTGTGTCTCTGTGTGTGTCTGTATATTTGTCTGTGTGTGTGTGCGTCTGTCTGTGTCTGTATATGTGTATGTGTGCGTCTGTATTTTTGTCTCTGTGTGTGTTTGTTTGCGTGTCTGCTTGTATGTCTGTGTTTGTGTGTGCGTCTGTCTGTGTCTGTATATTTGTCTCTGTGCATGTCTCTGTATGTCTGTATATGCGTGTCTGTATGTATGTGTATGAGTCTTTATATTTGTCTCTCTGTGTATATTCTGCAGTTTAACAGAAATGTCAGTAGTAACAGTTGATCAGCTGCTCTCATATCAGAGGAGTCAGGGATGAGTACATTGATTTGTCAGAGTCTGAGAAGAAATCATTCAAACTGATGACCCTAGTCAGAGTGTTATTCAGCTGTTTGTTTGTGTCTCTGTGTTTTTTTTTGTGTGTGTGTCTGTATGTGTATGTGCGTCTGTATATTTGTCTGTGTTTGTTTGTGTGCGTGTCTACTTGTATGTCTGTTTGTGTGTGCGTCTGTCGGTGTATGTATATGTGTATGTGTGCGTCTGTATATTTGTCTCTGTGTTTTTGTGTGCGTGTCTGTTTGTATGTGTGTGTATGTGTCTGTGTATGTATGCATGTGTGTGCGTAAATGTCAGTAGTAACAGGTGATCAGCTGCTCTCATATCAGAGGAGTCAGGGATGAGTACATTGATTTGTCAGAGTCGGAGAAGAAATCATTCAAACTGATGGCCATAGTCAGAGTGTTATTCAGCTGTTTGTTTGTGTCTCTGTGTTTTGTTTTGTTTTTTGTGTGTGTCTGTATGTGTTTATGCGTGTGTGTCAGCTGTGTGTGTTTGTGTATCTGTTTGGGTTTATATGTGTCTGTTTTTTGTCCTTATGTGTTTCTGTATGTATGTGTGCTTCTGAATAGGGCTGTATAAGGCTGTCTTTCTGTATATTTACTTCTGTTTGTGTGTGTTTGTGTTTCTGTGTGTGTGTGTCTGTCTGTGTTTTTGTGTGCCTGTCTGTATGTAATTGTGTGTCTGTTTGCGCCTGTATATTTGTCTCTGTGTGCGTTTGTATATTTGTCTGTGTGTGTGTGTGTGCATCTGTCTGTGTCTGTATATGTCTATGTGTGCATCTGTATTTTTGTCTCTGTGTGTGTTTGTTTGCGTGTCTGCTTGTATGTCTGTGGTTGTGTGTGTGTCTGTCTGTGTCTTTATATTTGTCTGTGTGTGTGTGTGTGTCTGTATGCGTCTGTGTCTGTGAATGCGGAAGTGTGCGTCTGTATATTTGTCTCTGTGTGTGTTTGCGTGCGTGTCTGTCTGTCTCCTGTGTTTCTGTTTGTGTCTCTTCATGTGTGTTTCTGAGTGTAAATTTGTGTTTGCATGCGTGTCTGTTATGTGTGTGTGTCTGTCTGCTGTGTTTCTGTTTGTGTCTCTACATGTGTGTTTCTGAGTGTAAATTTGTGTCTGTGTGCGTATTTGTGTCGATGTGTGTGTGTGTCTGTGTCTGTTATTTTGTGTGCTTGTCTGGCATTATGTGCATGTGTGTGCGCTTGTAAATTTGTCTGTGTGTGTGTTTGTGAACCTGCCTGCGTGTGTGTGAGTCAGCTGTGTATATGTGTCTCTACTTGTGTGTGTTTGTGTATGTGTCTGTGTCTCTGTGTGTGTTCATGTGCGTGTATGTCTGTTTGTGTGTGTGCATGTCTACTTGTATGTCTGTTTGTCTGTGCGTCTGTCAGTGTCTGTATATGTGTATGTGTGCATCTGTTGGTGTCTGTACATGTGTATGTGTGGGTGTCTGTAAATGTGTGCTTGTGTATGTGTGTATCCGTCTGTGTTTTTGTGTGCGTGTCTGTCTGTATGTGTGTGTATGTGTCTGTGTATGTATGTATGTGTGTGCGTGAATGTCAGTAGTAACAGTTGATCAGCTGCTCTCATATCAGAGGAGTCTGATGACATCATTGCTTAGAGTGACTGATTACATGGTTGATTGCAGCTGTGTGTCTGAGCTTGGATTGCATCATCTTTCTCAGAGCCCCATTAAAAAACATGTTCATTCATTTAGGTGAGCCTCTCACTCTGGCTCAATTTGTGACAAAACAGTAACTCCTATCTGAAAACTGAGAAGACGCTGAGCGCCACAATAAGTGTCTGAAGCTTTGTGTGTATTTTGGTGTTGCTAGGATGTAAAATGTGGACACGGGAGTGAGTTAAAAACATATGAAAATTTGGACGGCTCTCCTTCCCCCCTGAGAAAAATAAATGGAAAGATATAGCAGAGACGAGGGGTGAGCATGTCCTTTAGAGGGGTACAGTTCAAATTTGGTTTGTCTGACTGTTAAAGTAGACACAATTTTCAAAAGAGGACAAGAATCTCTACTACTTTGGAGAAATTGACGCTTGTACCTCAAACTATGTGCCCGTGAGAGCGATTTACAATTTTATTTTTCCATAATCACCACCTCACCCTGCCACTCTAACTGAAGATTCCTCCACTCTAAGCCACGAACATTCCATGCAATACACACACATGGGAAACTAAAACTTTCAGGAGAAATGAGGTGAAACGAGCATGACACTTGAACAATCGCTGATCAAAAAGTATAAAAGAAATCAGAAAGCTGAAAACAGGACTTGGTAGAGAACATATTTTAGAGGTTAAATGGACTGTGTAGCTGTAAGTATGGCGAAGTATCAGAGGTTTGAAAAAGCTTAAGATTTTTGGAGATTTTCGCCATCTCTCATTAGAAATGAGTTTCTTGGCCGCGTTTTCGCCGTTTACGGCGCCAAAATATGGTATTCTACCCTGAAAATCAATAGCACACCGATCCCAAACATGCCCCAGATGATGGGGTTTGGTCCATGGGGGTGAATTCAAAGCCCTCCGACGAGTTTGCAATCAAAATTTTTACGGAAGAGGAATAACAATAAGTAAGAATAATAAACGAGCAGGATAACAATAGTGACTCGGGCTCTGCACAGAGTAGGATAACAATAGTGACTCTGTGCAGAGCCCGAGTCACTAATAAGTAAGAATAATAAATGCGCAGGATAACAATAGTGACTCTGTGCGGAGCCCGAGTCACTAATTAATAAATTAAATCAAATCAAATCAGATTTATTTGTATAGTGCCAAATCATAACAAAGTTACATCAAGGCACTTTACATATAGAGCAGGTCTAGACCAAACTCTTTATAAAATTATTTAAAGAGACCCAACAGATCCCCTGATGAGCAAGCGCTTGGCACTAGTGGCAAAAAAAAAATTTCCTTTAAGAGGCAGAAACCTCGGGCAGAACCTCCTTGGCTTTGTACACCTGTCAACAATTTCTGGTATAGGGTTAGCGAAGATTTATCATGGTGGCAAGGGCACCCCATCCCTACCTCCCCTTCACTTTGTCTGCTAGGCGACCTCACTAAAGTCAATATGAAAGTAAACAAATCCTTCATACTCCTTACTGCCCTAAGCATCGCACAAAAGACCATCCTGATTAACTGGAAGTCCAAGAAGAACCTAAGCACTACTCCATATAGAAACTTTTTATTAGACCACATTTCCATGGAGAGAATGTCTGTTTAGGAAAAAAATCGATCGGCAGAGTTTGAACTCAGACTTAGACTTAGTAGACTTTATTATCCCCCTGGGGAGCAATTTGTTGTACAGCCAGCAAAACAACACAAAGTACCCCCCCCCCCCCCCCCCCAAAAAAAGCACGCATTCAATCACACAGCCCAACATTAGAGCTACAGGCACCAGTGCCTCAGGGGACAGGCTCACAGTGTCTTATTAATGAGGCCAAATGTAATTGGCACAAAAGAGTTTTTAAGTCTGTTTGTTCTAAGCCTGGGTGCCATGTACCGACGACCAGATGGCAGGAGCCTATATAGGGGGGCCAGCGGGTGAACAGGGTCAGACAGGATAATTTTTGCCTTCCTGGTAGCCCTGGTTCTGTACAAGACAGAGAGCTCCTCAAAGTTTGTCCCCACAATCCTGCCACACATCCTCACTACCTTAAAGAGCCTATTCTTGTCTTTCACAGTGAGGGACCCAAACCAGCAGATAAAAGAGAAGGTTAAAATAGACTCGATAAAACAAGAGTGAAATATCCTCATAAAGATGGTGTTTACATTAAAATTTCTCAACTTTCAATAAAAATAGATGCGTCTACTATAGATCTGGTCCCCGATAATTAAATCTGTCACATATTTTCGATGGGGAGGCTGGCCCTCGTGGCCCTGGCCCCGGGTTGGGTGGCTATGGATTCTGGCTTACTTGGGTGTCCGATGGCTCACTGGGCCAGTGGGCCCCGTGTTGCTGCCTCCTGGGGCTGCTTTGGATCTTGGCTGTGCGGGGTGGGGTGGGGGGCACGGGGCTGTCTCTCCTAGTGTGGTGGCGCCGTGTAGGACTGGGGGGCCCTTGGGCTGGGTTGGGGTTTCCCTGCGGCACGGGTGGCCCAGGACCTGGGCTCCGGTGGCTGGGGTCCGTGCTGGTCCTTCGGCGGGGGGTCACCCGCAGTGGGGGTGGGCAGAGCTGGCCCGAGCCCTGCGTGTGGATGGGGTGGGCCGGGGCCCACTGTGGTGGCCTGGGGCATGGCTGCCCCCGGGTGATGGGATGGGCGGGGGCTGGCCTCCACGGTGCGGAATGGGCTGGGTGCCCTGACCATGGGCCGCCGGCTGAGGGACCTGCCATGCATTGCGGGAACTGGGTCCTCCCTGCTCCCATGTGGTGGAATGGTGGACCCTCTGTTCAGGTCTCTGGGCCGTGCCCCTGGGTGCTCCAGTTCGGCCCCAGAACCAGTTGGGCTGGGATCCATGTCGGCTTGTTGCGGGCGGCGGCGTGGATGGCCAGCAGGGCCAGTCTGCAAGCTGGCCCCCTGCGGGACTGGCCCATGCTTCGCCCTCTCCTTGGCTCTCTGTAGACATCAAGGGATTGGGGGAGTGCATGGGGGTGTATTGGGAGACTCTGCTGCTTGCAAACAGCAGGGCTCCCATGCCATTGTCTGCCTCCCCCAATTTTAATTACATCAGTCATCCACACCAGCACATCTACACTCCCACACACAACACACACCCTGCGCTCTTTTTGGGATTGGGGAGGCTGGCGCGGGCTGTGGGCCCATTGCTGCCCATGTTGCTGACTGCGCCAGTGTTGCACTGGGGTTCTAAGACCTGGCGGGGGTGGTCTGCCTCCCAACATGGTGGTTGGGCTGTCGTTGGTCACGGGCTTTGCCGTTGTGTGGTGGGCCCCTGGCTGGTGGTCTTACTGGGCCTGGGTTACCCTGGACTACGTCCACGCCTGAGGAGAGCTTGGCCCCTGTTTGTGTGGAGGAGGATGGGGGTGTTTTTTTTTTAATCTTTGGGGGGGGTTGGGTGGGATGGATGGGTGAGTGGGAGGTGGTGGGCCTGGTCGCTGTGGGTCGCAGTTAGCCCCGTCCGGGCGTGGGGTGTGTGGCAGGGCCCTTGCTGGGGGCCTGGCTGGGTCTCTTGCCGAGGGGGCTCCTTGCTCCTGGGCTTAGCCCGTGCTGTGTGGGGTGCGCCCGACGGGCCTGGGGTCCTTTGGTTTCCTAGTCTCTCTGTGGGCTGCCTCCGGGTGGGGGTTGCTGCTCCAGTGTTTTCCTGCGTGCCCTTGCAGGGGTTTGACCTGGTGCTCTCTCCTGGGGGGGGGTTGCCTGGGGCTGGCTGTGCTCTGAGGGTTGCTGGGGGCCTGGTGGCTTGGTCCTGACGTGCCTGTTATCCCGGGCCAGGGTCGTGTTGTTCCGGCCCCCCACATCAGCTACAGTCAGCTACCCACATACACACATACATACACTTGCATTCATACAAAGGTGCACAACTCAGATTGCACGGCAAATCCTGCGACCAATGCTCTCAATGTTCATGTTGATATTGTTGTTGCTGTTGTTGTCATTTCTGTCCCCCCCCCCCCCCCGTCTCCCCCATGTTAATATTGTTGCTGCTGTTGTTGCTGTTGTTTTTGTACCCCCCCATCTTCCCTATCCTGTCTCTGTTCTCTCTTTCTATCCACTCCTGAGCGTCAGTCCGCTAGCTTTACCAATAAACTAATACCATGCCAATAAAGTTAAAAACAGATGGCGACAGGAGGAGTATGTTAGACTCCTTCTTCGCAGAGTAATACTGTCTCAGCACAAGAAGGCACCAGGAGCATTTATACTGCCTGCCTCACTGTGAAGTCCTTTGTCAGTGTACATGCTCTTGAGGCTGAATGTTTTTGCATTGAACCCTCAAACCAGCCAGGTGATGAGAGAATTCTGGATGAGGGGACATGCTAATCATAATATTAATGTTTACAGTGGAAAGGAAAAAGCTATACACCTTCGGTACAACGCAAATTGGGTAATGTAACCAATAAAAGTAAGATGAAGATGGAAAAAGACTGTTTAACAGTTTAGACTTTCGGGTGGCCCCCCTAATTTAACTGGTGATACCCCTTGTGCCACCCATATTAAAATACTCTGGCCTCGCCCTTGGTAGACACAGTCAAGTCAAGCACACCACAGCAGCACAGTATATACTGTTGTGTGTACAGTATATACCTATACTGTATAGGGCCAGATAGAGAGTATGAGAAAGTATGGTACAATGGGCAAATGGCAAGTGAAGAATTGGTTCTGAAGTATGTGTATTGGACAGAGGATGCTGCTGCTGTGTCTGTATAATAATAATAATAGATTTTATTTAAAGGCACCTTTCTTGGCACTCAAGGTTACTGTACACAACACATTTAAAAAAAACAGCATAACACATTTAAAAACATCAGGACACATTTAAGAACAGCAACAATAAAAATAAAGAATAAAAACAACAGAAAGAGGCAGAGAAATGAACATTAAGTGAGATAAGCAGTTTTGAACAGATGCGTTTTGAGTTGTGATTTGAAATGGGTGAATGAGTCAGTGTTCCTGATTTGGGGTGGTAATGAATTCCAGAGATGGGGAGCAGAGCGGGTGAATGCTCTGCTCCTCATTGTGGTGAGACGGGCGGAGGGGACAGACAGGTGTATGGAGGAAGAGGATTTTAGGGCGCGGGAGGGAGTGGGAACGTGGAGGAGATCAGACAGATGTGGGGGGGTGAGGTTGTGGATGGCCTTGAATGTAAACAGGAGGAGATTGAATTGAATACGGAACTTTACATGGAGCCAGTGGAGCTGTTGAAGGAGAGGAGTGATGTGGTGGATGGAGGGGGTTTGGGTTATGATGCGGGCAGCTGAATTCTGGACGAGTTGAAGTTTATGGAGGGATTTGTGAAGGAGGCCGAAGAAGAGAGTGTTACAGTAATCCAGGTGGGAAGTGATGAGGCTGTGAACAAGGATGGCGGCTGTGTGGGGGGTAAGGGAGGGGTGGAGGCAATTGATGTTATGTAGATGGAAGTAGGCAGTCAGAGTAATGTTATTGATGTGGGATTGAAAGGATAGTGTGCTGTCCAAGATGACACCCAGGCTCTTAACTTGCAGGGAGGGTGAAACAGTGCAGTTATCAATAGTGAGATAAAAGCTGTCGGTTTTGGATAAAGTGGATTTGGTGCCAATGAGGAGAACTTCGGTTTTACTGCTGTTTAATTTAAGGAAGTTTTGGGTGAACCAGGCTTTAATTTCAGAGATGCAATCAGTAAGGGAGGTGGGTGTGAGGATGAGGGTTTGGTGGTGAGGTAGAGCTGGGTGTCATTGGCATAGCAGTGGAAATGAATGTTGAATTTGCGGAAGATATTGCCGAGGGGAAGGAGGTAGATGATGAAGAGTAGGGGCCTCAGGACAGAGCCCTGGGGCACACCAGAAGTAACAGAGGAGGGAATGGATTTGAAGGACTTGAGTTGAATGAACTGAGTGCAGCCAGAGAGGTAAGATGTGAACCAGTCCAACTGAGTGTGGGTATTGCCGATGGAAGATAGTCTGTCTATTAGACCCAGTGCCAACTAGCTCTTTAAAAACATTCTTTACTTAATTGAGCCCTTCATGAACCTCAGACTCTTAAGACCGCAGTCATCAAACCCCTGATTAAAAAGCCGATTCTTGATCCAGATGTTTTGGCCAATTACAGACCCATATCAAACCTTCCCTTCATTTCTAAAATCATTGAGAAAGCAGTAGCAAACCAATTACACAACCATCTGCATAGGAACGGTTTGCTTGAAGAGTTTCAGTCAGGATTTAGAGCTCACCACAGCACAGAAACAGCGCTGATTAAAGTCTCCAATGATATTCTAATGGCTTCAGACAATTGATTATTCTCCATACTGCTCCTCTTAGATCTCAGTGCTGCATTCGACACCATTGATCACAATATTTTATTACAGAGACTGGAACATGAAATTGGCATTAAAGGAACTGCTCTAAGGTGGTTCAAATCCTATTTATCAGATAGATATCAGTTTGTACATGTTAACAATAGCTCCTCCTCACGCACTATAGCCAGTTATGGAGTCCCACAGGGTTCGGTACTTGGACCAATCCTCTTCACCCTTTATCTGCTTCCTTTAGGCAACATTATCAGGAAACACAGCATCAATTTCCACTGCTACGCAGACGACACTCAGCTGTATTTATCAATGAAGCCAAATTAAGTTAGTCAGATAGTCAGACTGCAGACATGTCTTGGAGACATAAAAGTCTGGAGGACCCATAATTTTTTACTTCTAAATTCTGACAAAACTGAAGTTATTGTACTCGGCCCTAAGCACCTTAGAGAAACCCTATCTAATCATTTAATCAGTCTGGATGGCATTACTTTGGCTTCCAACTCCACTGTAAGAAACCTTGGAGTAACTTTTGACCAGGACATGTCCTTTGTCCCTCACATAAAACAAGTCAGTAGGGCAGCTTTCTTCCACCTGAGAAACATTAGGAAAATCAGAAACATCCTCTCTCAAGAGGATGCAGAAAAACTAGTCCACGCATTCGTAACTTCTAGGCTGGACTACTGTAACTCATTATTATCTGGATGTCCAAACAAATCTCTGAAAGGCCTTCAGTTGATTCAGAATGCTGCTGCACGAATATTAACAGGAACTAGAAAAAGGGATCACATCTCTCCTGTGTTAGCTGCTCTTCAGTGGCTGCCGGTAAAATTCAGAATAGAATTTAAAATCCTTCTGTTAACATATAAAGCTCTTACTGGCCAAGCTCCGTCATACCTCAGAGAGCTCATAATTCCTTACTGTCCTAGTAGGCCACTCTGCCTACTAGGACAGATGGAGGTTTACTTGTTGTTCCTAGAGCCTCCAAGAGTAAATCGGGAGGCAGATCTTTCAGTTATTAGGCTCCTCTTCTATGGAACCAACAGACTCTTTAGCAATTTTCAAGACCAGGCTTAAAACTTTTCTGTATGACAGAGCTTATAGTTAAAAAGTTAAAGTTCATTTACTCTTCAGCTATGCTGCTATAGGCCTAGACTGCTGGGGGAAAGACTGAGCACCTCTCTCTCTCTCTCCCTCTCCCCTCTCTCTCTCTCTCTCTCTCTCTCTCTCTCCCTCTTCCCTCTCCCTCTCTCTCTCTCTTCCCTCTTCCTCTCCCCCCCCCCCTCGCATGCGCTGTCATACCAACAACCTGCTTCTCCAAAATCCCAGTTTCTCTCAGTTCCAAGCATGTGCACTGCATTTACTAACCATGTTTTCCCGAAGTCTCTGTCTCCCCCAGTTCCTCTCCTCTCTCTCCCAGCTCCTCTCCTCTCTCTCCCTTTCCTCATCCTGCAGGTGATGAATCATCACCATCCCAAGTTCCTGCAATGCCTGCTGCTCCCACATTTTAAGAATTCCATACAGCATCATGTTCCTGCCTACACCTGTTTGAATATCCCCTCCTCCTGCTCTCTTTCTCTCCCTACTCTACCCAACGTTGCCCCCCCCTCCCCCAGTGCCTCTCTCTCTCTCTCTCCCTCTCTCAACCCAACCGGTCGAGGCAGATGGCCGCCACCCCTGAGCCTGGTTCTGCCCGAGGTTTCTGCCTCTTAAAGGAAGTTTTTCCTTGCCACTGTTGCCGAGTGCTTGCTCATCGGGGGATCTGTTGGGTCTATTTAAATAATTTTATAAAGAGTTTGGTCTAGACCTGCTCTATATGTAAAGTGCCTTGATGTAACTTTGTTATGATTTGGCGCTATACAAATAAATCTGATTTGATTTGATTTGATTTGATTTATTGAGGAGGGTGGTGTGACAGATGGTATCAAAGGCTGCACTCAGGTCGAGGAGAATGAAGATGGTGAGGAGTCCAGAATCAGCTGCCATGAGGAGGTTGTTGGTAATTTTGATAAGTGCTGTCTCAGTGCTATGAAGTGGGCGGAAACTGGACTGGAACTGTTCATACAGGTTGTTGTGGGATAGGTGAGAATGAAGTTGGGAGGCAACTGTTTTCTCAAGGATTTTGGAAATGAAGGGTAGATTGGATATAGGGCGGATGTTGTTGAAATTGGACGGGTCAGCACCGGGTTTTTTTCAAAATTGGAGTAATGGCAGCAGTTTTGAAGGATGTAGGGACGGACGGTGAGAGTGGAATAGATGATGGCAGAGATGAGGGGGACCAGGGTGGGGGAGCAGGCTTTAACAAGTTGTGTCAGGAGGGGGTCCAGTTGGCAAGTGGAGGGTTTGGATATCTGGATGAGTTCTGTGATTTCTGAGAGAGTGGGGAGATGGAAGGAGGAGAATGGGTGTGTGGACGGGTGAAAGTCAGCTGAGAAGCTGAGGTGAGGGATTGATCCGAGGTGCTCGTGGATGTTCTTGATTTTTCGGGTGAAAAATGACATAATGGAGTTGCATAGGAGGTTGTGTAGAAGTGAGAAGGGAGAGACTCCTGGGGTTGGGGGATATTGTTGAGTAGGGAGAAGAGTGACTTGGAGTTTCCTTTATTGGCAGTGATTACACCAGAGTAGTAGTGGGTTTTGGTGCTGGCAATGGAGTCCTTGTAACATAATATGTTATTGTACATTTCCTTGTGGATAGTGAGACCAGTTTTTCTCTGGAGGCATTCCAGTTGCTGACCTTTACCGTTCATGAGACGGAGATCGGGGGTGAACCAAGGGGCGGAGACAGAGAAAGAAACGGATCTGGTTTTTAACATAGCAAGGGAATTAAGAATACTATGGAGTCCAGTATTGTAATGAGAGACCAGATCATAAGGGGTGGATAGATTGTGGATGTCGGGGAGGCAGGAGGAGTGGATACTTGAAGTGAGAGTGGCAGAGTTAATATTGTTTATATTCCAAAATGAAATGAGACGTGGTTTTTTTAGAGATGGATGGAGTGAGTTTCACTGTAAATGAGAGGAGAAAGTGGTCAGTTATGGGGAGTTCATCAGCTGTGAGATCGGATGGAGTGACACCAGAGCAGCAGATTAAATCCAGAATGTGTCTTTTGGAGTGTGTGGGAAAAGTGGTATGTTGTTGACATCCAAAACTCTCTAAACAGGAGGTGAAGTCTTTGGTGAGAGGCAGATTGATATTGTCCATGTGGATATTGAAATCACCCAGTATTTTTATGTTTTGTGAGAGAGATGATAAATGGGTGAGAAATGCAGCAAAGTCATTTAAAAATCCATTATTCGGTTTGGGGGGGCGGTAGATAGTGGCAATGATGGTTGGAATGGGACCAGACAGCTCGCACACAGTGGACTCAAACGAGCTGGCCACAGGCACAGACACCGGCGAGACTTTTCAGTTCTCACAGTGAATTACCGTGAGACCTCTTCCCCAGTCGGAGCCACGGGGTTGACAGAACAAACCCACTAGGAGTGGATTCGTTCAGCTGGGAGAAGTCGTTGGGCTGTTGCCATGTCTCGGTTAAACAAAGAAAGTCTAGCTTACGGTCGGTGATGAGGTCCTCAATGAGATGGCCCTTGCTTGTCAGTGAGCGGATGTTGGGCAGAGCGAAGTTGAGTGAAGTGTTTACATAGCTGGTGGTAGTGTTAGCCAACCGAGCTAGGCGGGCTAACACACCGTGGTCGACAGCCCGGCTGGTGGAACGTGGAGGGCGACGAGAGCTGGACCAGATGGACTTTATTACTGTTGAGCTGTTGTGGTGGAAATGCTGACTGTTTTGTCGAAATGTACTGATCACAGATGCCACTGTATATCTGCTAAGATTTGGCTGAACTCTCAGTCCAGCCTCCCTCAGCGTCAGTCCGCGGTTCACCACATGGTCAACTAATGTTGCCCGAATTTCATTTGACAAATTCAGTCATCTCCTTCTTAGAGCATGTATTCCTGCTTCAGGTCTTCCTCTTCCTCTTCCTCTACCTCCTTCTCCTTCTCTTTGTATTCCTCCTCTCATCCTCACTCTTCCTCATCTTCCTCGTTCCATTTTGGTTGAAGACAGGTGAACTCACTTGCTGCCTTTTTATAGTGCTTAAACCTGATTGGTGTGTCTACAATTAAGCAATCATGTGTTTGTGCACCTGATGGTTGTGTTTAACCAATTGGTTAATGGATGTGGTCATTTGAAAGTCAGTGCTTTGGAATTTGCTAGGAAGTGACATCATGATATACATTTGTGTCTAATGGATACAAGTGTGTTTATTGTTTTGCAAATCACTGTGTGCATTGGTTTGGAAAAAGTGTGAAGTTGACATAGTGCTTATACTGGTGCTAATCTGGTCCAGTGTTTTGCTCCTTGAGTGTAAAGTTTTGATAATTGTGTAATACTTTTGATGTTAGTGTTTATACAATAAAAAAAAACTGTAAACCTGATTGGTGTGTCTACAATTAAGCACCTGTGTGTGTGCACACATGGAGGCTGTGTTTAACCAATTGGTTCATGGGTGTGTTCATTTGAAAGCCTTTGCTTTGAAATTGCAAGGAAATGAAGAATGATAAATGTCTGTGTCAAATGTACACAAGTGTTTTTAGTGTTTTGCAAATCACTGTGTGTAGTGTTTAGGCACATTGTCAGATTCACACATTTTGCAACAGTGGTGCAAATCTGGGCCGGTGTTTTGCTCCTTGAGTGTAAGGTTTTGCTAATTGTGGGAAAGTTTTAATTTTAGTGAGTGAGCAATTGTAAAAAAAAAACCTGGAACACTCCTGATATAGAAGGTTTAGCTAATGCATTAGAATTGTTTTATTATTTCCACATGCCTGTGCAATGAAAACTTGCTTGCTGCTGGTATATGCAAAGGAGAACAGCTTACATATAGGCTGCTAGAAGCAATGAAGACCTGTTAACGCATAATAACTTTTGTTGATTGTTGACATGATAGAATCATGTCAAAAGGGAGAAATGTTACAACTGGCTTTGTTTTAAGACATTATGTATCCTTACTCTGTACTTTTCCACTGAACCTAAGTTTCTGTTTGCACTTGTCCACTGAGCTCATGTTACTAAATTACAAAAGTTAAAAGAAGAGATGAGGGGGAATACTGGTAGGGAACCAAATTTTAGGAAAATGGGGAGCCGATTTGGCCAAGGCAGCCATGAGTGCGGCCATAGTTCTAATTCTGGTTTCTTTTTTGGCATGCTGCATTGTTCCCATGCTGAGGAGACAGTGCCTATGAGCAATGGACAGACAAACGGACATGATGATGGACCTGCAGGGAGCTCAGATGGTGAATGGAATGGCAGATGGACAAATGACTCCAAGGACTACTGGGGGACGTGGACTTGTTCTCAACACTGGATTATTTGAACCATGCTGATGATTCGGGGGACGAATCTGAGTAAGAGGAGAAGGAGTTCTGAATACGGTGAGAAAAAGGGACACAGGTATTAAGGGAAATGTGTTGGAGTGGGAAGGAACCCAACTGGGGTGATTAGGACATTAAGATCTGTTGATGGACTCAATGGACTGAATTGCACCACAAAACACAGAATTATGCACCTGTAAAGCCTGGTTTATGGTCCTGCGTTAAATCAGTGCTGTACCTATGTCGTAGGGTAGGGAGGCTCGCCATAGCCTACGGCGTAGCATGACGTGCACCTCCCAAAAAATGTAACTACGCGTCGAGGCAACACAGACCCAGCACAGACCGAGAGGGCTGTGATTGGTTTCCTTGGTAGCAACGCATTTCTGGTTCCGTATTTCCAGATGCTTCTTCTTCTGTTGCGATGAAAATGTTGTAAGGATACTTTCTTCGACATCCAACAACTCCAACTCCAGCAAGATTCTCTCTCTCTCGGTCGCCATTGTTCACCGTGACCAGAAAAGTCAGAAGCTAAAGAAATAATCAATTTGAGACAACGATAACCATTCAGGAAAGGAGCGCAATCCCCTACTGCTCTGGTGGGGAATTGCATCACGACGAAATGGAGTGACGGAGAAGTTCGAAGGGTTCACGACGGCATCACAGCAATGGAGTAGGTACAGCGTTGATTTAACACAGGACCATAAACCAGGCTTAATTCACCAATACCCTGTAACATCATATCATATCATATATATCATCACCTTTTTCCACCTCTTTCGGCCACAACACCAGCAACATTTCTTCCTGCTGTTTATGATGGTGAACCACATGATTGTGTCGAAGTTTTACAGCAAGCATGTGCTTCAAGGCCTGATTTGTTAGACACGCCTCTGTCCAACATAGATCTTGAGTTGTTTGTTGATGGTTCCGTGTCCCGTTCACATGAGACAGGCAGCAGTCAGGTTGGATTTGCAGTGGTCATGTTACATGAGGTACTTGTTATTGGTAGAATTCTGTCGCATTTCTCTGCACAAGCAGCAGAACTGGTAGCACTTACAGAAGCGTGTAAGTTGGCTTCTGATTCACATTATGCATTTGGTGTGGTCCATGATTTTCAATTTCTATGGAAACACAGAGGGTTTTTAACATCAGCTGGTAAATCTATTTCACATCACACTGCTGTTTCAGCTCTCCTGGATGCCATTTTGTTGCCTAAAGCAGTGTCTGTTGTGAAATGTGGAGCTCATACTTATTCTTCTTCTTCTGACCGTGTTTCTTTAGGAAATGCAGCAACAGATGCGGCAGCAAAGGCATCAGCCTCATCGGGCTCCTTCTTTCCTCTTACTCAATTGTTTTCGACCCTGACTGACCTAAGCCCATATGCTGACCTCCCCACACTTCAATCTCTTGCCAGTGCACAGGAGCACTCCTTGTGGTCACGCTCTGGTGCAACATTCAAAGGTGGAGTTTGGCCAGGCCCTGATGGCAAGCCCTGTTTGCCTTTCTTCCATACTTATGCTAAGTTATGTCACGGAAGAGACCATGTGGGCACAGGGGGGATATGTAATGCCATAAATGCAAGTCGGTACACCACAGGGTTTTCTACATTTGCAGCTGATTTCTGTAAAAAATGTGTAGTTTGGGCTGAAAATAAAGCCTCTGGGGCAATCAGAATGCCACAGTAAGGACATCCTCCTCCAGACAATCCATTTGAACATCTAATAATGGATTTTATTGAACTAATGTCATCTGAAGGGAAAAAGTATTGTCTGGTGATTGTGTGCATGTTCAGGAAATGGGTTGAGGTTTTTCCAACTTCCAAACAGGATGCAGGAACAGTGGTGATGATTCTTTTGAGGGGCATTATTCCCCGGTGGGAATTCCCAACCTCATTAGTAGTGATAATGGTCCTGGATTTGCTAATTAGGCCCTCAATGAAATATCACAATCTTTGGGTTTTTAACATCAAACATAATTGTTCTTATCATACTGTGTATGATAAGAACAGAAGCCAAGTATACTGTTGATCTCATGCCTTTGATTGTATTGCACATGTTTGTTTATTGTGTTACTTTTTTTCATTATACACTGCTCAAAAAAATAAAGGGAACACTTAAACAACACAATGTAAGTCCAAGTCAGTCACACTTCTGTGAACTCAAACTGTCCACTTAGGAAGCAACACTGATTGACAATCAATTTCACATGCTGTTGTGCAAATGGAATAGACAACAGGTGGAAATTATAGGCAATTAGCAAGACACCCCCAATAAAGGAGTGGTTCTGCAGGTGGTGACCACAGACCACTTCTCAGTTCCTATGCTTTCTGGCTGATGTTTTGGTCACTTTTGAATGCTGGCGGTGCTTTCACTCTAGTGGTAGCATGAGACGGAGTCTACAACCCACACAAGTGGCTCAGGCAGTGCAGCTCATCCAGGATGGCACATCAATGCGAGCTGTGGCAAGAAGGTTTGCTGTGTCTGTCAGTGTAGTGTCCAGAGCATGGAGGCGCTACCAGGAGACAGGCCAGTACATCAGGAGACGTGGAGGAGGCCGTAGGAGGGCAACAACCCAGCAGCAGGACCGCTACTTCTGCCTTTGTGCAAGGAGGAACAGGAGGAGCACTGCCAAAGCCCTGCAAAATGACCTCCAGCAGGCCACAAATGTGCATGTGTCTGCTCAAACGGTCAGAAACAGACTCCATGACGGTGGTATGAGGGCCCGACGTCCACAGGTGGGGGTTGTGCTTACAGCCCAACACCGTGCAGGACGTTTGGCATTTGCCAGAGAACACCAAGATTGGCAAATTCGCCACTGGCGCCCTGTGCTCTTCACAGATGAAAGCAGGTTCACACTGAGCACATGTGACAGATGTGACAGAGTCTGGAGACGCCGTGGAGAAGGTTCTGCTGCCTGCAACATCCTCCAGCATGACCGGTTTGGCAGTGGGTCAGTAATGGTGTGGGGTGGCATTTCTTTGTGGGGCCGCACAGCCCTCCATTTGCTCGCCAGAGGTAGCCTGACTGCCATTAGGTACCGAGATGAGATCCTCAGACCCATTGTGAGACCATATGCTGGTGCAGTTGGCCCTGGGTTCCTCCTAATTCAAGACAATGCTAGACCTCATGTGGCTGGAGTGTGTCAGCAGTTCCTGCAAGATGAAGGCATTGATGCTATGGACTGGCCCGCCTGTTCCCCAGACCTGAATCCAATTGAGCACATCTGGGATATCATGTCTCGCTCCATCCACCAACGCCACGTTGCACCACAGACTGTCCAGGAGTTGGCGGATGCTGTAGTCAAGGTCTGGGAGGAGATCCCTCAGGAGACCACCCGTCACCTCATCAGGAGCATGCCCAGGCGTTGTAGGGAGGTCATACGGGCACATGGAGGCCACACACACTACTGAGCCTCATTTTGACTTGTTTTAAGGACATTACATCAAAGTTGGATCAGCCTGTAGTGTGTTTTTCCACTTTAATTTTGAGTGTGACTCCAAATCCAGACCTCCATGGGTTAATACATTTGATTTCCATTGATAATTTTTGTGTGATTTTGTTGTCATTAAATACTTTGTTCTTTACATAGTTGAATGTGCTAAGAATATTTCATTCATTCAGAGCTAGGATGTGTTATTTTAGTGTTCCCTTTATTTTTTTTGAGCAGTGTATGTTTTGTTCTAACACTTCAGAACTGAATAACTGCGAGAAAAATTTGCAATCCTACCTAAATGGTCAAAACTCCACAGAAATGCTTAAAACAGAATATTCAATCTGGCCTATGTACTTTCTCTCCTGACACTTATGGGCGATCTGACTATCATTTTTCAAAATGTAAATGGACTTAATAACTGTATCAAAAGAAAAAATATTTTACAAAAACTGAAAAAACAAAAAGGTGACATATTATTTCTTCAAGAAACACATTTGATAGAAATGGAACATAAGAAGCTGGGCAAGATTGCAAATGCTCAGGTTTTTCCCTCCTCTTACAACTCATCAAGGAGAATAGTAGCTATTAGTGCTGTCAGGCGATTAAAAAAATTAATCTAATTAATTACAGGATTTGTAATTAATTAATCTAATTAATCACATTTTAATCTCATATCTGCTAAAGGTCCCCAAATAAAGTATTCGAATTCTAGGACATTACAAAATTGTAGTGCATGACTAATCAATTGAATACACTAAGAAGAGAAGATTTGAAATCCACATTTTTATTGGTTAAGTGTGCTTCATGAAGGAAATTCAAAAGAAAAAGGTCAAGCACATCCCAGCAAACCGATTAGGCCAGATGCATTATTCAAAAATGCAATACAAATACAGTTCAATAAATAAAATTCAGAAATAAAATAAGGCTGAGTCTCAAATAGGCACTTAAGCAGACCCTAAATTCAAAATGAATACTAAACGCGACACATACTAAATACGGCAATTCAAAATGACTAATAGAAGTATAACACGCCTCTAAATAAGGCAACATCAAGAACAAGAAGCCAACAGGCAATTCTTTTAGGCCTATCACTTAGGCCACATTTGCTGCTGACACAGCAGGTAAGTCAGGAGAACACGACATTGTTTACCAGAGGTTAACAAAATCAAAAGCTACAGTATTTGGGGCATAACAACTCAAACCCATAAGAGGGGTTACAGTATCAACTCCTCAAATCAAAAACCCACCCCAAGCTAACATTACAGGATCTGACAACAACTTTATGTCTCCTTGATCCAGTTGCTCAGACAAACAAGCTTGTTTACATTGTCTGAGTGTAAGGCTGCCCTCTTCTTTTGTATCATGTTACCTGCAAGTGAAAAGAGTCTCTCACATGGCACAGATGTCGCGGGAGTAGCCAGGTTTTTGCGAGCAAGAGAGGACAGCTGTCCATAGGCTCCTGCATGAGCTGCCCACCACTCCAGTGGACACTCATGCATTCCAATGCACGGCTCAGCTTTGTAGTGGGCTAGAGGCCCCGGCTCCTCCTTGTCCGAGTCGGAATCTGAAGAACATAGCAGGAGGAGGCTCTTCTTTGCTGCTGGTTTGTCCTCTGTGGGTTGAGGAGCAGCAGGTCCCGCTTCTGATCCTTGCAGCATCTCCTCAATCCAGGTCCACACCTTAAAAGAGGGACAATTAATTTGTTGCATAGGACTTTCTAACCAAAGCACTCACAGAACACTGGTCTTCTAAGTCACACATATACCTCAGCCCTCTCATTCTTGTGTATGCTCTTCAAGTCCTTGAATCGAGGGTCAAGGAGCTGTAGCCACCTTCAGCAATCTGTTGTTGATGGTGGCCTTGCGTGTGTCTAGGTCCTTTGAAAAGGTGGCCTTGAACTTTATCATGTAGCCCGGATCCTCATCAGTGGGAACCATGACACGGTTGAGATGGCAGAGTGCGGGGGGCACCACAGAGTATGAGACATAGGTCTCACCTCCAAGCAGCTCAGTCACATATCTGCAGTGGAACAAAAATATGGCAATAATGAACTCACATCATTATTTACGTGTGTGTGTGTGTGTGTGTGTGTGTGAGAGAGAGAGAGTGTGAGTGAGTGAGTGAGTGAGAGAGGTGAATGGGAGGGAGGGGGAGGTGAGTGTATGAAAGGGGGAGAGCAAGAGAGGTGTGTGTGTGTGAGAGAGAGAGAGGTGAGGTGTGTGTGTATGTGTGAGTGAGTCAGTGAGTGAGTGAGAGTGTGCGCGGGTGTGCGTGTGAGAGAGAGGGACATACTTGCAGGGTTCAAGAACGACCTCCAGCTTCTGTAGTTTGTCACACTCTAGGTTGGTCAGTGTGGCCAGGTTGTGCTTCTGTCTGGCCAAAGTGGCATTCACAGCCTCCTGGTTCCGCAGGTACCGTGAGATCATCGATAGCGTCGAATTCCATCTTTCAATAAAATAAAACAAAAACTGCATTAGTCCCGCAGGGGGCTGTAAGTTTTGAGCAGCAAGTTGTACATACAGTAGTTGCTCTGAACCAAACAAACACACACACACACACACCTTCATCAGAAGCAGAAAACTATTCAGAATCAATTACCCCAGTAGGTAGTAAACAGTCTCACCTTGTGGATACGTCTTGAACCAGGGGCTCTCTGGCTTGTCCGAGGGCAGTCTGCTGCTGGTGCAGTTCTTCTGTACTGGCAGGGCTGTGCTTGAAGTGCCCTACTATTTTGCGGCACTTTGCCAGGGCGGTGTCAAAGCTGCTGTCCTCAAGGCAGACTGTGATGGTTCTTTGCAGCATATGTGCAGCACATGGGATGTGCTCAGAAGGCAGCTGGCGTGCTGCTGCGACCATGTTTCTTGCACTATCGGTTCCGATCGTTATCACTTTGTTTTCTATTTCCCATTCCTTTGTCACAGCATTGAACTGCTCGGCGCATGCATCGGCATAATGGCGGGTCACCGTTTTGCTCACGGTTAATGCAAAAGACTTTAGTTTCCACTCACTATCGATAAGGTGTGCTGTGACTCCCAAGTAGTTATGATTGCTCACCGACGTCCAGTGATCGCCCGTTAGGGCGACATGGCAGGCCCCTGCCAACAATTCTTCTTTTGCGTTCCTTTCATTACCATACAGCTGGTGAATTCTTTTCATCACCGTAGTTCTTGAAGGTAGCTGGAAATTTGGGTCAGCTGACGCTATCTGAAATGCCTCCTTTAGGCCCTCGTCTTCCACGATTGAAATTGGCCTGCAATCAGCAGCAACCCACTTTGCGATTGAGTTTGTCAGTTTTTCTGTGGTGGCTTTGCTCATTCGTTTCCCAAATTCTGCAAGCGTGGGTTGGCGAAGTGAGCTCACGGTAGCACTAGCACCGGTAACAGTGGAACTTGTCCGGACGTGTTTAGCGTTTAAATGATAAGTCAGGCTGGAGCAGCTTCGGTGATAGGAAAATTCTTTGCTGCAAAAGCTACAAATCACTGCGTTCTTGCTGATAGTCCCGTCTCCGTTCTTTTTAAAAATAAACTTGCCGTTCAAAGGCCCTAGTAGCGATTTGCTCGCCTCGCTCCCCTGAGTCGTGTCCATGTCTGTTGTCACCATGTTTTTTTGACCAGCAACGCAGGTGGGAAATGACGTGCCACAAATTTAAAATGCCCGCACACTGAATTGCCACTCATAATTAATTGCGTTAATTTTTATAACGCGTTAATTTGCACTGTAATTAATTAATCTAATTAACGCGTTAAACTGACAGCCCTAATATATATATATATATATACATACATATATATATATATATACACACATTCAGGTTTTGTATACTTTTATTTGATTTACTTAATGGCCATGTTATATCTGAGTATGCTCACTTTTCCTTTACTAATCATGCAGGACACGGAAGCCAGTGGACAAGGACTTCTTTTTGACCCTAGAATAAAAACAGAGGCTATGGTTAAAGTAATAATACAAATAATAATAACTATATTGTTAACAGTGATGCTAGATAACTATGAAGGAGAATCAATTAATGTGTTATGTCAAAAGAGAAAATTAGAGAATAATCATAATGATGAAAGCACTACACAGAGCAGCTGGATGAAAGGAGAGATTGTTACAAGGAACAATGTGTACATTGTATTTAAAAATAACTCCATCCAAAATCTGACTAAAACTTAAACTAAAACAAAGTATCATGTGGAAGTCTAAATAAGTCAATTTCTACCCCTGAACATTTGACTCCTTGTTAGTCACTTTGCCCGCTCTGTCTCTCTCTCTCAATGCGGTCATTCTGCACAGCGATGAGTTGGACTGAACCATCTCAATGGATGGTCAAAAATGTGTTATTTTTTCTTAGTTGTTTTTGCCAGTTGCTGAAAACAATAAAATGATTATTGATGATTTTTAAAAACACAAAAATTGGGTAGCAACACCAAGTGCCTATGACTCACCTTCTTTCCACTGGAGGGAAAATGACAGAGGTCACTTCTCCCATCCAGTAACTGACTGGTTTCAACTTAAACACAATTCATAAAGCCATGTTTACATAAATTCATTCACTCTCAAATCACTAACCTTTCTTTCATGTTGTTTTGAGGCATATTGTACTGGAAAAACCTCCAGGGCACTGTGGTATGAGCAATCTGTTAAATTAGATAAAAAAATAAATTACATGACTAATACAGCAAAAAAACAACAACAAGCAAACATATAATGTGCCCATTTTTAAGGCAGGGCATTGCATTCACAAAAGAACAAATCTATTAAACTGGGGATGCAATATAAAAATTGAGCCCCTTTCTGACCCGATTTTTGAGCCAGAACACTCATTTTAGAGTTGGACCGAATGTCAGCTGCATTACATGTAATATGCTGTGCACTGTACAAGGGGGAACAAGGAATTAATTAACTGCTCCCGAACAGCTGATGGATGGTCTGACAAATTTCTGACATGTCAAACTTGGTCGAACATTGTCAGGCTCACACAGGTGAAACAGAGCCACACGCTTATCCACCAACTCTAAACACATACATACACACTGGGTGCCCACACTCTCTGTCTCTACTGTCACATGTGGAGGAAGAGATGAGAAGATGTTTCAGGTAGAGCTGATTGTGCTGCAGACTTGACTGACTGACTGCTCTGACAGCTCAGAACATCAAGTTAATAATCTATAACCTAAAGTGAAACACCTAACTCCAATTCTCTCAGCAAAATGGACAAGCCATATTGTCCATATCTTCAGCTACCATGAGCATATGGACCATATGTCCATGTATGCCCTCACCTCTTTTATTTATTAGTTTCAGCACACAGGATGGTACAGATGATTGAGGCAGCACATTTCTGCCTTGTTAGCATTATTGCTTGTAAACCAAATTCTGACTGCCTCAGACTTTCAAAGAAATCTTTATTAACAAGTGTCAACAGCCAGAACGGTCCACAGGGGCCGATGGGCCATTTTATCGTCAGATGCAGAAAGATCTGTGGTGGTGGTGCAAGCTGATAAGTTTTACCCTTTAACTTCACCTGGAAAGCATAACATGTACAAGATTCACATTACTCCTGTCGAGGTTTCTAAGTACCAAGCAGACATAAGACTATGCTATTGACCTTCCAAGTCCATGGTGAAAACCCTCTCCTACATTCAAACTCATAACAGGCATGTTGGCAGAAACAACTCTCATGTATTCACACATGCATATGACATACATAAATGTGTTTCATGCAATTTAGCATTTGCCCAATGTGTTTATTATATGCCATACACAAAATTCTGTATTTCCCAACATATCTGATCAATTGAAACTGTCTTTCATCTGAAGTTGACACTCAGTTTGTAAAATATAAATATTAAATATTATAAATATATATATTCATGTACCCTCAAGTTTACTGGCTTTTCCTTTACCACGCCTTTTGGCAGTCATCTTAACAGCGGGCCTGCAAACACATAAAACACATTCTAATAAGTTACAAAATACATTTTTAGACATTGTTATTGTATTAATTTCTGAAAGATCATAGTCCATGGCAATAGTAACATGTAGTAATCCACCTGTAAACATTTAAAAGATAAATTACACCATACTGTTTAATAGTTGTTGTAGTGGTCAATTAACAACTGCTCACTACTCAAGTCTTTAAGAACTCAAGATGCACATCCAGTACAGAAAGCTAATGATAAAGTGGGAATAGGTGACTACCAATCTTGGTTAGCAGTGGTCCTCTGGGCAAAGCTAAGGTAAAAGATTATTAGTAAGAGGTAGTCATTTAAGGGAATCATAAATAGTGATCCCTGACCACAGAAGCAGAGGAAAACAGCTTGTTCACAAGCAAAATAAAAAAAATTCACAGAACATTCACTGTTGATGTTATTGTATTCTTGTTAAAATCCTATAAATTAACAACTGCTACAGTAAAAGGGAGTTTTTAGCTAAACTATGCCATGTATTACATATGCTGGAGGTTACTGATTAATCCAATATGATCCATTTTCTTTTACTCTGAAGTGCAGGTAAAAGTTCAAATGCAACTTTTTGTCTACTCTGTATAATCCAATTAACAAAAAACTACAGTAACATCATACCCCAAGTACATACCTTTTAGATGAAATTTACGGCTACAATTTTACCATTAGTCACTTTCAAATAAAAAACAACCATGGTATTGTTCCTTGATACCTCCACAGTGATGTGACTGAGTTAAAACCACACAGATATCCTCATTGAGATAAAGTTTTTGGAGTGTTCTGTTTATATGTTTGCACATTTTAAAATCACATCCTGTATTCAGATTCAGATCCTGCATTCAGGTAAGCCCCTTCCCAGTTTTGAGAAACCCACAGATGCTGGCTGTATATAGTTCCACAATAGCATCCACAAAATTTAATATATGCTAGCAGTAAGTGAAACAAAAATGAATGAATAAATAAATAAATAAAAATAAAATAAAAACCACAATATTAATTCATATACTTAATTAAAGAACTACATCATCAATGTGGATATAAATTGGATAGTCAATTCTCAGTGTATGTGCACTGCAGGCCTCAAGTTTCCACATCACACTTGTGCAGGTTGAATATTGGACCAGGATTGGATGATCACAAATCATGCTTGTAGATCCACAATTTATAATCTGATTTTCAATGAGCACAGAGAAACTTTCCCCTTTAAGCAAGACAAGAAAAAAAAACATTTTGAGTGGAGGGGGGCTTAAACCTTTTTTGTGTTTATGAACTTTTATGAACAGGGCGCCTCCAATTACCATTTTCTTGTTCATGCTTTCACCCTTCCTTGTGGTTTCTTATTTCTTGCTCTACTATTACACTTACTTCATCTTCACACTTTCATCCTGTCCTCTATCTTTCTTCTTTGCCTCAGTTTCCTCTGTGGTCTCTCCTTTCTCTTGCTCGTTCCTGTCAGCATGACTCTGTCCTGACACTTCCTCCTCTGCTGCCATCTCTTCCATCTCTCCTGACTCACTCTCACTTTCCTCTCTCTGTCCAGGAATTTCTGCCTCTGTACCTTCTTCATTCATTTTTTCCTCTTCTTCCCCTCCCACTGCTTCACTGCTCTCTGCTCTCTCAGCATTCCAAGCTTTCAATAAAGCTTGTGTTGTGTCGTGTTGTGTTTCTTAATATAGTGTTGTTCAGCTCATATAGGAGCGGCCCCCCTGCTGGTCAGATAGCGTAACTGGCGTAACTGACGGCATTCAGTCAGAGGTAAAACGAGTGTATGCACGGGTGAGACGGCAGAGGGAAGTTACGATCGAGTAGTTCATTAGCATCCCGGCATGTAGTCTGTGCGTGGATGAAACGTGAGTATACGTGCATATGTGGATGTACTGTATTTATGTTGCCAGAGCCATAGACTGTTTTTACCGTAACTGTTACTCGCCATGTGTTTACCTGTTCAAGCTAGTTGTAACATCTAGCCACTTCCCTCCGGTGGAGTCTACGTCACGTCACGGGTTATGTTATTGTTATCGCTCCTGTTCATGTTGTGATGTTTACAATGAGTGCTGTGTAAATATTGCTACGTGATGTTGTTTATAGGTGTTAATGTGCGTCAGTAAGGTGAAGTGTTAGCGGCTATGATGAAGGAGATTAGCAGCAAATGAGGACAGTGATTTCAGTACACCCTTTATTCTGTTTACCACATAAAAATATTGTGATCCTTCATTCTCTCTGTATTTGTTATTTTCTTACCTCAGAAAACCACATGACCTTCTTGCCTGCGATCAGAACAATAAACCACCTGAACTACATCACCTGCCTCTTTATTAAATACTGTGAACATTTGGCTGAAAGTGGTGTTCCTGCCGACACACCGAAGTGGATTCAGTGATAACCCCCCCCCCCAGAACCAGATACCTACTACTAGGGTCTCCACTACAGCTATCCAACTCATTAGAACGTGCAAAACAATGAAAGAAATCATAAAATGCTATTTGTAATGCACTGCTAAAAAAACATTATTCATTATAACATGGTGTATGCAGTATGTTGCATCTAATAGTCAGAATATATGATATAAAGTTCATGTACTGACAATTTTCAAAGACAAATACTTACCCTCTAACAAGCCTTCAAATAGAGTCATTATTTTGTCTAGCACTGCGTGCACAGACGCAGGCAGATCAAACGGTATTTGCAGCAGGGCAGTCCATCTACCCATTTTGGGTTTTGCCCACAATAGAAGGGGGACATACCCCAGCACCTTCAGTTTCTCAAACTAAAACACAGATAAGAATGTTAGTGAAGGCAGAGGTTTTAAAAAGGTAAACTGCAGGACTTTCCTTAAAAATATGTACAGACTAATACAATAGTAATCCCTCTCAATCATCACTTATGATCCACTAGTATTGTGTGGTAGTGGAGTGTCCCTCTCCCTGTATTTTCTATTATTTTGCTGTATGCGGGAAATTTCTGGGCTGCAACCTTTAGGCAGTGGTTGTGTAGCTCCCAGCCAATAACAGCACACAATGTATGCCCCCGTTAAAATACCGGCGCTTGAAAATGATGCACAAGGCACCCCTTAGTGTCTGCATGATGCAAGGCAGAATTATTTGACAACCTGAGGTGAGAATGAGTTGTTACATTGCTGTGATTTTTTTATGTGCTTCAGGGTTTCCCATGCTTGTCTGCCCCTCTGTCAGACACACACAAATGCAGTGCGGAAAAGCCACAGCATTCAAACAAAATTCTGGAGGGTTTTGTGGAAGTGTGGGCTGCACGATTTTGGAAAAGATATCTAATTGTGATTATTAGTGCTTTATAATGTAACTGCTGTGAAAAAAATCAAAGAAAAATGTTTTATTTCAGTATTGAAAGGTTAACAGACTAGGTGAAGTAACTAAACCATAATATATTTCCTGGTATATTTCTATTACATAAAAACATGTAATAAGTCAGTAGGGCTGCACAATTTTGAAAAATTTTGATTATTTTGACTAATATTGCAATTGTGAATATCTAATAATTTTACATAATTATTACCATCTTCATTTAAAATCATATTAAGATGATTATGGTATTATTTTTGCAGGGATCTGTACCAAACAAAGATGTTTTCTTTGTCTGTAATAGTCTGTAGAATATGATGTATATATCAGGACATCTCTGCAGCATGAAAACACTTAATTTCAATGGTATTTTGACACGCAAAATCCTGTGATTTGAAAATTACAGTCGGCCAGGTTGCGATGTGCGTTTCATTCTGAAACCCTAGTCAGTATGCATAGATCTCTAAAGATACACATAAACCTGAGTAACTAACAGGTTCTAAGAGGTTAGGACTTCAATTTTTAGTCCTAACCTGTTAGAAAGGAGCATGAATGTACATCACACAGTACTGCATATGATATAATTATCTTGAAATTATTGCCTAGCCTTACAGAAATAATTTATACTTCAACATTTACTTAAATTTATGGTACATGTAACATATGCATTTGCTTTGTATTTGTTGTTATTGTTCAACAAGTTTGAGTAGAATAAGAAGATGCTGTTGCTTACCATTAGAGCAGCATTGTCAAAAATTTTGCTCTGGTTGCGGGACTTCTTCATTTTATTGGCCCACTCTAGAGCAGAGGCTCTAAATTTGCCCATGCAGGCTGTTTGACGGGCCTTGAGTGCAAGGAGTTTCCCACACTAAAACAGTTAAGAAAGACATATAAAATCAATCGATATAAGAGTAGTCATTAACAAGCCATGGATGTTATTTTAATTTAAATCAACATAACTAACTATGAAGATTATGACTAATGTCTAGAAGACAATTAATCACTTACCCACTGAAGCCATTGAGTGTTTGGTAGAGAATAAAACATTTTTTTAAACTTGTTTTTATTAAGGTATCTAGGTATGTAAAACGCAAAATAAAGCACACACCAGTAAATAAATCAATTGACCACCTACAGCATTATGTCATCCTAAACATTAAATATATCTAAGAAAATCCAAGTGGTGTCATTATTATGTGTTTTACATTTTAAAGTTAAGACTATTCAGATTATCTAAAGTAACAGATGGGATTTTCTAATACAAGCAAACAATGAATCACAGTCAGAATGGATTTTTAACATTAAACAAAAACTGTACATCAAAATACATGTTGAAAGTCAATCAACTGGTTTAAAACTATACATTGTGAAGATGTAATGGTTCACAAAGTACTTCTTTTTGGATCTAAAATTACCATTAAATGAATGAAAAAAATATGTTTACAGTTCCATGGTACATCTTTACCTTGATGCATCTCCTGTTTGCACAGTTCATTTTCTCTGTGCAGTGGGGGCAAAGGCGAAGAGTCGATCCTGGCATTTTTACTATGAAGAAAAAAGCTATAATTACTGGCGTTGCTAATATGTGAATTTTACCTAAATGCCTTTAAATTATCTTAATTCTCAGTAAAGGGACCATTAGTATTTAAATGTTTTTATTTATGTTGAACATTCAATGCAACATAATTTAAGACTCTTAGGCGGACAGGACACCTAAGTCACATGCTCTGGTCATGTTTTCAACAACTGCGGTCACCATGACAACCATGGACACATCTGGCTGACAGGCACCATTAACAAGTTCATTGATTAAACCAAAACACCACAATTACACGTCTGTTCGCCATAAGGTTAATGTTACAGCTGGTGTCATCAGTTAAGTCTAACGTTCACCACAACAACGGACACAAAACAACGTTATGAATAAAAAATGAATAAAATGGGATGCGGGTAGGCGTGTGCTAGCACCGCCATATTGAACTTGCTGGGAGTTTTGGCCGATCCCAGAACAGTTTTACGTAGCACACACAACACTTATCTTAGCTTGACAAACTGATCTGAGCAAAACTAATGTCAGCCAGAGTCTGCATGCCAAGCGCCCCCCTTCAGCTGATATAAAAGTAAACACAATTTGATTTAATATAACGTTACTAATGTCAAAGCAGCTACTGTCATCAGTCATGCCCATAAATGGTCATGTTAGCTAATGCTAGCCAACGCTAACGCTTTTTCATTAAGACCTACCGTAACATATTGCATATCTTGAAAGCTAAAAAAACAAAGCAAAATGTGTGCAACAAAGTGAATTGATTCAATATAACGTTACTAAGTTTAAAGCACCTGCTGTCATGCCCATAAATGGTCATGTTAGCTAATGCTAGCCAACGCTAACACTTTTTCATTAAGACCTACCATAACATATTGCATATCATGAAAGATAAAAAAAAAAAGAAGCAAAACGTGTAAATTTCAAATTCATTTATTGTAAAATTATATGTATAAATTATATATAATATGCGTAAAGATAAACAGGACCACATACCTCTCATATCTCGTAGCTCCTCTCGTCTACCTGCGCATGTGTGTTCCAGGTCTCGCGCTATAAAGTGATTTTTCATTTTCCGTAAGGTCCGAGCCTTTCCAAACACGTTGGCATTAGGATTATATTGGGGCACTGCGCGTATCATCTGCACACAGAACTGAATTTTGGCGTATCCATTGCACACATTTTCAAAATGTAAAGTCGTGTTATTTGTACGCTATTGGGTGAGACTGGGTTGATTGGTGAGAGTGGCCAGTGGGAGTGAGTAAGGCATGTGTGGACATTGTAGTACAGTTGACTCATAGTTTGGCAATCGTCCCAGAAAAGTACACGGAAAGTCAAAAATTGTCCCCCCTCCCTTGTGCTCATCCCAAGTCCTGCACAGAGAAATTGAAGTCAGTGACTACAGTTTAAAGGTGCTAATGGCAAGATGAGTACTGTGCCAACAGCCTTGATTGGGGCAAGGCATCCAGAGCTTTTGAAACAAATTTCTAAAATTTCTGAAAAATGAGAGAAACAAAACAAAGGGAATGACCTCTGCATGGCCCAAGGATGGCACGTTTGATGTGACAGTGTGTGAGGACATGGAAAGGCAAATCCATCCGTCCATACATACATTTTCATCCACTTATCCAAGGTCGGGTCGCGGGGGTAGCAACTTCAGCAGGGAGCCCCAGACTTTCCTTTCCCCGGCCACATCGACCAGCTCTGACTGGGGGATCCCGAGGCGATATAATCTCTCCACCTGGTCCTCGGTCTGCCCCGGGGCCTCCTCCCAGCTGGACGTGCTTGGAACACCTTCCAAGTGAGGTGCCAGGAGGCATCCTACCCAGATGCCTGAACCACCTCAACTGGCTCCTCTCAATGCAAAGGAGCAGTGGCTCCACTCTGAGCTCCTCTCGGATGACCGAGCTCCTCATCCTATCTCTAAAGGAGAAGCCAGCTACCCTTCTGAGGAAGCTAATTTTTGTCGCTTGTACCCGTGATCTCGTTCTTTCGGTCATGATCCAGTTCTCATGACCATAGGTGAGGGTAGGAACGAAGATTGACCTGAAGATTGAGAGCTTCGCTTTCCAGCTCAGCTCTCTTTTCATCACAGCGTTGCGATACAGCGACTGCAGTACCGCTCCCGCTACTCTGAGCCGTATACAGCAAAGGTGGGACGTTGCTGACCTCAAATGAGCAGATAGTCGGACGGTGGAAGGAACAGTTTGAGGAACCCCTGAACCCGACGTACCCACTCTCTGAAGCAGAGACAGAGCTGGAGGATGAAGGGGGGTCAGGGTGGTCCCACTTTTTAAAAAGGGGGACCAGAGGATGTGTGCCAACTATGGAGGCATCACAATACTCAGCCTCCCGGGGAAAGTTTACTCCAAGGTGCTAATTGAAGAGGAACAATGCGGGTTCTGTCCTGGTCCTTGAACAACGGACCAGCTCTTCACCCTTGCAGATCCTGGAGGGAGCCTGGAAGTATGCCCATCCGGTCTAGGTGTGCTTTGTGGACCTGGAGAAGGCGTATGACCGGGTCCCCCGGGAGTTTTTTTGGGGGTGCTGCAGGAGTATAGGGTGAGGGGGTCACTTTTAGGGGCCATCCAATCTTTGTACGCCCAAAGCAAGAGCTATGTGCGGGTATTCGGCAGTAAGTCAGACTTGTTCCAAGTGAGGGTTGGCCTCTGCCAGAGCTGTGCCATGTCACCGATCTTGTTCGTGATTTTCATGGACAGGATTTCTAGGCGCAATCGAGGAGGAGAGGGGTTGCAGTTCGGGGGGCTCAGGATCGCATCGCTGCTTTTTGCCAACGATGTGGTGCTGTTGGCACCATCGGTCTGTGACCTTCAGCTCTCACTGGACAAGTTTGCAGTTGAGTGTGAAGCGGCTGGGATGAGGATCAGCACCTCCAAATCAGAGGCCGTGGTTCTCAGCATGAAACCGATGGACTATACTCTGGGTTGGGAATGAGTCTTTGCCACAAGTGAAGGAGTTCATGTACCTCAGAGTCTTTTTCGTGAGTGGGGGGGACCTTGGAGCGTGGGAAAGGCGAATCAAAGATCATAAAATAAAAAACAAAAGTAAGAAAAGACAAGATAAAAGAGATTTGGAAATAAAAATTGTGAACATGTTTAAAGATGAAGGAGAAAACTACAGGAAACTTCTGAAGGAGGATTTAACTGAATAAAAAAAAAACCCCAAAATAATCGTTACAAAAAACCCAAGCAAGAACAAACAGGGGTGTATCCATCCCTGGCCGGAGTGGTCAACTTTTCAAGTAATTTTGACTTGTTGCCGCAGCCTGTGTTGAGCCAGTGTGACCTGAATGATAGCTCAAGAAACCCAGGCCCTCAGATGAGAAATGATAATGCGAACTGTGGTGCAATCCTGGACAATAATGCAGGCAACCAAGAGAACTCTCAGACAAACAGAAATCAGCCACCAGGGTTGAACAGAACAATAAGCCAAGCTCAGAGTCAAACACCACAGAAAGACATAACCATGACCCCAAAATACTGTAGCACTGAAAGAAAACAACCAGGAGTGTTAGACTGTTATGCAAAACACCATAACTGTGCGGGGAGTTCATCATACTGGCTAGGATTTGACAGGAATAGACTTGCAGAGAGAAAAAAATCGCACCAAGATTCAAGAAATTGAAAGTTTACATACTAAGAAATGTAACCTAGAGGAAGCACAGGTAGCCAGTAACGTGAACAGACCTGAAAGAAAATCAACAGAGGAAAACATAGGGGTCTAATGTATGACTTTAGGCTAAGACCAAATTTAAGAAAACCTGATCGCTACACAGATAGTCAATAGCCAATATTAATTAAAGGAGCTGAACAACATTATGTACCGTGGCAAACACTCGAACTAGCTGGGCTGGTTAGTCGGCTGCCTGATATCCATGAGGGCGCGAACAAATGGATCAGAAATTTTGAGGAAGAAACTGGGCAAACTGCTGGCCCTGGGGGACATTAAAGCCATATGGGCACAATGATGTGGGGCCCCTGCTATGGAAAACATACTAAAAGCCAAGAAAAATAACTGGATGTTGAGCCCCAGAGCAGACAGAACTGAATTCAATGCATATCGACCCATACTCTGGAAGTCACTGCGTAATGAATATCCAAGTGTAGATCCGAAGGTGTTAAAAGTGGAGCCGCTATCAGAGACCGAAAATGCTGCAGCCTACATAACACGTCAAATGAGGAGGTGGAAACAGGAGACAGAGGAAGAGATAGACAAGAGCCTGGTGTTGACCATGTTGTGTCACAACACCATAGTGGAAGCAATGCCAGCCCCCTTCCAAAGCAGGCTAGAGGACGTGGTAGGGCTGACCTCCATGTCACATGAACAGTTTCATGATCACGTGGTGCACACTGTTGACAGATACAAGAGGGATGAAAAATTTATGCATAAGCTGGACAAAAACATGCAGAGAAAAATTGCACAATTGCAACTGGGTGATCTGCAAGGAAAAAGCAAGGCAAAGTCACAGGCTGCAGTTGGAGCGACAAAGGGCACTCAAGTGGTGAAGGAGCAGCCTAGTGAACTCACTGCACCTGTTCTGGCACAGAATGTTATGCCACCCCAGCCACCGGCACAGCCACAGCAGCCAGCTTTTGCAGCTCCCCAAGCTCAGCCACACCCAGTGCTCAATGTCTATCAACAGCCACCCGACATGCAGCATCCCAGTAATCGCTATCAGGGGTCAAACAGACCTCAAGGGATGTATATGTGGCAAGCGGCACCAGAGGGTTTGTAATGTAGCAACGAAACAAAAAAATAAACCAACAACACTACCCCAGAAGTAAACCAGTGAAAAGAAAAAAAGAAAAATGAACAAACTAATGATCCCCCTATTTGACAATTAAGGGCACAGGTTCGTTATACTGGTAGGTGGGAGACGTGGTTCCAGTTTAAAGAGAACAGCTTTATTTAAACACAATAATCAGTGGAATTACCACAAGAATAATAAAAATTACCCCAGGGCTCACAAGATAAAACAGTGCTCTTCCAGGGCGGGGCCTACTGAGTGTCGGTGAGGTGGAGGCTGAAGGTGTCGCCAGACCAGGGAGAGGAAAACACCACCATCCACGTGACTCACACACACTGCAAACGCACACAAGGCCAGTTAAAGAAAGGGTGGATGGGGTGTAATACACCAGGAGGGGGACACCACCACCATGGAGACAGGTCACCCGTGACACCCACAGCACCTGGAGAGAGCAACGGAGACACACGTTAATGGAAAGAAGATAATAATAATAATAATTATAATAAAAGCACCAAAGAAAGAAAACAACCAAAGAGCTCAAACTAAACCAGTAATCAAGAATAGAATGTTTGAAAGCAAAATAAACTCAGGAAACTAATGAATAAGCTCTAAGTACAAATAAGGTAACAGTATGATGAAAATCAGACAACACAACCAAACTAGTAATCCTTGAAGCAAGGGAGCATGTAAGGCAAAAGAAATTAAAATTAAAATTAATTAAAAAAAACAAAACAACAACAACTGAACACTTAAGGGCGGAGATGATACGGCGCTCCCAGGGCAACACGGGATGCTCCAGCTGGCACTCTGGGAGGAGATTCTTAAAAGCTTTCAATGTGGGGACAAACCAACAGCGGTCCTGTAGACGGGGTAGCGGCTAAGGGCTAAGCCTCCAGTTAAAGTGTACCGACTCGGGCTAGGGATACACAAAACAAAGTAAATACACAATCAAAAACGGCAGCGGGGGTGGTTACGTACCATTGATGATTGCGGTTGCGGACCTGGCGGTGAGAGAGAGGAGTAATCATCTGCCTCTCGATCGCCGCTACCAGCGTCGGTCTGGAGGGAGGAGGTTTTCGGAACTGCAAGAGCAAGATGTGGGGAGAGCCTAGCAGTGCATGACAGCCGAAATTAGCGATGTAGAGTGGTGGCAAGGAAGTTAAGAAAACCTGTCCGTGCCTACCTGTGGCATCTAGCCAGATGACGGAAGCACGCACCAGCTGCTGGAAAGGGGCGGCGCTAAGCCCTTTCCCGGTTACTGGTACTGCTATCAATACATGAAACGGAAGGGGACGCAACGCGGTGTAAAAAAAAAAAAAAAGAAAAAAAAATTACAAATGCTTTCACTGCCACATATAGAAGAGGTGGACGTGGTGGCGGTCACTGAGGGGTTTGTTGGAATTGCGGTGACCAAGGACATTTTGCTGATCGGTGTCAGCACCCTCGAACTGTTGGGGACTTTATTTACGGGCGCAGCCGGCCCCAGTGGGGTGGAGCTAGAGGCCCGGTAAACCTGTGGGCAGGGCCCAATTTCAGCGACTAGGGCTGCCCAGAGAATCCTAGCGGGGAGGGTCAGTTCCCAACTGTAATCATAGGGACTGATGAAGAACCAATGCAGCAGGTTCAAATGGAAGGCAAGCGGACACCTATGCTGGTAGACGCTGGAGCGCACACCTTCCCATGTCCGAAAAATTTGTTGAGACAGTAGGATTCTCAGGAATAAAGCAGCTAATTCCAGTGACCACTCCAGTGAAAATTACCACTAACAAGGCCGAAACCAAAATTCCAATATTAGTGTCAAGCCAAATTCCAATTGATCTACTAGGAAGAGATGCGCTGTGTAAACAATTAAAATTTGGTGCTCTCCTTTGGGAGTTTATGTTGACAAACACAGCCTGGACTATCAGATGTTAATGAGAAAACAGAAAACAGAACAGAAACAGGAAAACAGAAAAGGCTAGTTTATTGGCTGGGGGAAATTTCTAAACCAATAGGTGTTATTGAAATGAGGAAAATACATCCAGACCCAAATCCCAAAAGCATCTAAGCCATCATTTTACTACTAAAAAGTGAAAAATTTGAGGAAGAATGGGACAAATTGACAAAAGGAATCAAAGTTGAGCTAATCTCCCAATACATTGTAATAGGGCAAGAAGGAGCAGCATTACAGGTAGAATGTAACCCGTTCCTCACAAAATGGTTTAATGTGCCAGAATCTACGGTGGCCGACAAGGGCCAAACGCACTGCAACGGCTGAATGCGTCTCAGTTACAGAAAACAGCTTTAAGTACAGAAACGATGCAAATTCGCAAACTCAAACACAAGTCCAAACAAGGTACAAAAAGAGGAACGCGGCGCAAATGAAAAAACGTGCAGCAAAAAACAAAGACAAATGCATCATCATCAAACACGCTGCAAATAGAGAAACGATGCAAACCAAGAAACCATTTGCAAACGCAAAAGGTTGCATAACCAGTCACTACAAACAGAAGAGCTCCAAACCTGCAGGGGGCGCTCTCAGCGAAAAGTACAATAAAATAAACGTCACGTTGTGCAGCATTGTACAGTGATATCACCATTATATATAAATATAATCAAATAAAAGTCATATCACTGTTCCCGCTGTATGTTCAAACAAGGTGGTTCAGTCAGCTGTTCTGTCTCTCTCTCCATCCCGTGTGTCTCTCCATTGAGCTGTTACACTGAGAGCGCCCCCTGCAGGTTTGGAGCATTTCCGTTTGTAGTGACCGGTTATGCAGCGTAATCATTTGCAGGTGGTTTCTTGATTTGCATCGTTTTGTGCTTTACATCGTTTCTCTATTTGCAGCGCGTTTGATGATGATGCATTTGTCTTTGTTTTTTGCAGCACATTTTTTTCATTTGCACCATGTTCCTCTTTTTGTACCTCATTTAGACTTGTGTTTGGGTTTGTGAATTTGCATCGTTTCTGTACTTGAAGTTGTTTTCTGTAACTGAGACGCATTCGGCCGTTGCAGTGTGTTTGGCCCTTGTCGGCCAAGGTAAGAATCAGTACCACACATTACCTTGCTCAAAAACAAAAATTTTAAAGATAAAGACTTGGGACCGATGATGAAAACTGCCTCTACACTCAAGTGGGACAAAACTGATAACCCACTGATTTTTCAGTCCCCAGAGGCGAACATGATAAATATCTTGTGTGGCACATCAATGTTGTTAAAACCCCAAGAGGTAATACTTATGCCAACTCAAGCTGTTCTAATAACCAATGAAACAACACAGGCAAATGTGGAGTTGAAGGAGGACATGCTAGGACATGTTCCAGAAGTGTTGTGGTCAAAGCATGATACTGACGTTGGCCTTGTGAAATCTGCCAACCCCGTACAGGTGAAGCTAAAGCCAGGCGTCCAACCGCCTCGCCGCACTCAATACCCATTGAAACCAGAAGCGGTAGAAGGAATAAGTAAAACCATTAAAGGGCTAATTAAAGAAAGAGTGTTGGTTGAAACACGTAGTGTATGCAACACCCCTATTTTTTCTGTGTTGAAAGCAAACAAATTAAGACACAGGTTGGTTCACGATTTGAGAATGATAAATTAAACAGTGAAAGAGTTACCAGCAAAAGTGCCTAACCCTCACACACTACTCACGAATGTGCCACCTGAAGCAAAATTTTTCACAGTAATTGATTTGTACTCCGTGTTTTTCAATATACCACTGTCAGAAGATTCCCGTTATCTGGCGTTCAGATACAGAGGTAAGCAGTACACCTATACTCGCCTTGCCCAAGGGTTTGCATGGTCACCACACTCTTCTTCTTCTTCTTCTTCTTCTCCTTTCGGCTTTTCCCTTCAGGGGTCGCCACAGCGAATCAGTTGCCTCCATCTAAGCCTGTCTTCTGCATCCTCTTCTCTCACACCAACCACCTTCGTGTCCTCTTTCACTACATCTATAAACCTCCTCTTTGGTCTTCCTCTAGGCCTCCTGCCTGGCATTTCAAAACTCAGCATCCTTCTACCAATATATTCAATATCTCTCCTCTGGACATGTCCGAACCATCTCAGTCTGGCCTGGCCATCTCCAAAACCTCTAACATGTGCTGTCCCTCTGATGTACTCATTCCTGACCCTATCCAACCTGGTCACTCCCAAAGAGAACCTCAGCATCTTCATCTCTGCTACCTCCAGCTCTGCCTCCTGTCTTTTCCTCAGTGACACTGTCTCTAGACCAAACAACATCGCTGGTCTCACCACAGTTTTGTACACCTTTCCTTTCATTTTAGCTGAAACTCTTCTATCACACATCACACCTGACACTTTTCTCCACCCGTTCCAGCCTGCCTGCACACGCTTCTTCACCTCTTTTCCACACTCTCCATTGCTCTGGACTGTTGACCCTAAGTACTTAAAATCCTCCACCTTCTATATCTCTTCTCCCTGTAACCTCACTCTTCCACTTGGGTCCCTCTCATTCAAACACATATACTCCGTCTTGCTGCGGCTAACCTTCATTCCTCTCCTTTCCAGGGCAAACCTCCACCACTCTAGCTTCTCCTCCACCTGTTCCCTGCTCTCACTACAGATCACAATGTCATCTGCAAACATCATAGTCCATGGAGATTCCTGTCTAACCTCGTCTGTCAGCCTGTCCATCAACATAGCGAACAAGAAGGGGCTCAGAGCTGATCCCTGATGCAGTCCCACCTCCACCTTGAACTCCTCTGTCACACCTACAGCACACTTCACCACTGTCTTACAGTCCTCATACATGTCCTGCACCGCTCTAACACACTTCTCTGCCACTCCAGACTTCCTCATACAATACCACAGTTCCTCTCTGGGCACCCTGTCATAAGCTTTCTCCAGATCTACAAAGATACAATGCAACTCCCTCTGACCTTCTCTGTACTTCTCTATCAACATCCTCAAAGCAAATACTGCATCTGTAGTACTCTTTTTTGGCATGAAACCATACTGCTGCTCACAAATGCTCACTTCTGCCCTTAGTCTAGCTTCAACTACTCTTTCCCATAACTTCATTGTATGGCTCATCAGCTTTATTCCTCTGTAGTTGCTACAACTCTGTACATCTCCCTTGTTCTTAAAAATGGGCACCAGCACACTTCTCCTCCATTCCTCAGGCATCTTCTCACTATCTAAGATCCTGTTGAACAATAGAGTCAGAAACTCTACTGCTACCTCTCCTAGACACTTCCAGACCTCCACAGGTATATCATCAGGACCGAGTGCTTTTCCCCTCTTCATCCTCTTCAATGCCCTCCTCACTTCATCCTTACTAATCTTTGCTACTTCCTGGTCCACAACAGTCACCTCTTCTACTCTTCGTTCTCTCTCATTTTCCTCATTCATCAACTCTTCAAAGTACTCTTTCCATCTTCCCATCACACTACTGGCATCTGTCAATACACTTTCATCTCTGTCCTTAATCACCCTAACCGCCTGCACGTCCTTCCCATCTCTGTCTCTCTGCCTTGCCAACCTGTATAGATCAGTCTCTCCCTCCTTACTGTCCAACCTAGCATACAAGTCATCGTAAGCCCTTTGTTTGGCCTTTGCCACCTCTACTTTCACCTTACGCTGCATCTCCCTGTACTCCTGTCTACTCTCTTCACTCCTCTCAGTGTCCCACTTCTTCTTAGCTAACCTCTTTTTCTGTATACACTCCTGCACCTCCTCATTCCACCACCAAGTCTCCTTATCAACTTTCCTTCCAGATGACACATCAAATACTCTCCTACCTGTCTCCCTGGTCACATTAGCTGTAGTTGTCCAGTCAACTGGAAGCACCTCCGGGCCATCCAGAGCCTGTCTCAACTCCTTCCTAAAAATCATACAACACTCTTCCTTTTTCAGCTTCCACCATTTAGTCCTCTGCTCTGTCTTTGCCCTCTTCATCTTCCTCACCACCAGAGTCATCCTACACACCACCATCCTATGCTGTCTGGCTACACTCTCACCTACCACTACTTTGCAGTCACTGATCTCCTTCAGATTACACCGTCTACACAAGATGTAGTCTACCTGTGTACTCCTACCTCCACTCTTATAAGTCACCCTATGTTCCTGCCTCTTCTGGAAGAAAGTATTCACTACAGCCATTTCCATCCTTTTTGCAAAGTCAACCACCATCTGTCCTTCTGCGTTCCTCTCCTGGATACCAAACCTGCCCATCACCTCCTCATCATCTCTGTTTCCTGCACCAACGTGTCCATTGAAGTCTGCACCAATGACAACTCTCTCACTTCTAGGGATGGTCTGCATTACTTCATCAAGGTCCAACCAGAATTTCTCCTTCTCCTCCAGCTCACATCCTACCTGTGGAGCATACCCACTAACAACATTGAACATCACACCTTCAATTTCTAGCTTCAGACTCATTACTCTATCTGATACTCTTTTTACCTCCAGAACATTCCTAACAAACTCCTCCTTCAAGATAACTCCTACTCCATTTCTCTTCCTATCTACACCATGATAGAACAACTTGAACCCTGCTCCTAAACTTCTAGCCTTGCTACCTTTCCACCTGGTCTCCTGGACACACAGTATGTCTACCTTCCTCCTCTGCATCATGTCAACCAACTCTCTACCTTTCCCTGTCATAGTTCCAACATTCAAAGTCCCTACTCTCAGTCCTAGACTCTTGGCGTTCCTTTTCTCTCTCTTCCTACGAACACACCTTCCTCCTCTCCTTCTTCGACGAACAGTAGTCCAATTTCCACCGGTACCCTGTACGTGAACAGCACCGATGGCGGTCGTTGTTAACCCGGGCCTCGACCGATCCGGTATGGAAGTCATTGATTCGATTCGCATGTTTGATTTGGCAAAAGTTTTACGTCGGATGCCCTTCCTGACACAACCCTCTGTATTTATCCGGGCTTGGGACCGGCACAATAAGGCACTGGCTTTTACCCCCTTGCGGCTACATTTGCATGGTCACCACACGTTTAACCTAATGTTAATAAAATGACTTTGAAGGTCTGGCATTAAACAGCACACTGTTACAATACATAGATGATCTCTTGATTTGTGCACTCACCTTGGTAGAATGCCATCAGGACTCATTAAAGGTTCTACAAAGGTTGGCTGAAGGAGGACACAAGGTGTCCACCTGTGGTTGACAGTACTGAAGTTTTGTTTTGGAGTACCTAGGAAAAATTGTCTCCCATGGCGCAGTTGCAGTCTCAACATCACAATTAGAAGGTGTTAGCAAAGCTCCACGCCCTCAGACTGTTGGACAAATGATGACATTTTTGGGGATGACAGGTTATAACTCTGAGTGGATAGAGGACTATGCAGAAAAAGTGGCTCCTCTCAGAGATCTAATCAAACAATCTAATAATGTCACAATGACAACCCCACTGAAATGGACAACTGATGCTATGATAGCGTTTGAAACACTAAAACAGAACATGCAAACCGCACCAACATTAGCTACACCCGACTACACCAAGCGTTTCTACCTGTACATAGTGAACAGAAGTGATAAATACAGTGGTATGAAAAAGTTTAGGCACCCCTCTGAGGCTGCATAATAATTTACTCTGTCTTTACAGAAAATGATCACATTGGCATGCCATTCATTTTTTAATAAAAGCTGAGTACCCAGGTATTTTCCAGACAAAGATTTTTAGTGTAGCAATATTAAGTTGTATGAAATTAAATCAGACGTGAAAAATAGGCCGTGCAAAAATTTGGGCACCCTTGTCATTGTGTTGATTTGAACACCTGTAACTACTTAGAACTGATTAATTGGAACACAAAATTGGTTTGGTAAGATCATTAAGCCTTGAACTTCATAGCCAGGTGCATCAAATCATGAGAAAATGTATTTAAGGTGGCCAATTGCAAGTTGTTCTTCTCTTTGACTGTCCTCTGAAGAGTGGCAATATGGGGCCTCAAAACAACTCTCAAATGACCTGAAAACAAAGATTGTTCAACATTATGGTTAGGCTACAAAAAGCTATCTCAGAGATTTCAGCTGTCAGTTTCCACTGTGAGGAACATAGTGAGGAAATGGAAGACCACAGGCACGGTTCTTGTTAAGGCCAGAAGTGGCAGGCCAAGAAAAATATCGAAGAGGCAAAGGCAAAGGATGGTGAGAATGGTCAAAGACAACCCACAGACCACCTGCAAAGACCTACAACATCATCTTGCTGCAGATGGTGTCACTGTGCATCGTTCAACAATTCAGCGCACTTTGAACAGGGAGAAGCTGTATGGGAGAGTGATGCGGAAGAAGGCTTTTCTGCACACACGCCACAAACAGAGTCGCTTGAGGTATGCAAAAGCACATTTGGACAAGCCAGCTTCATTTTGGAATAAGGTCCTGTGGACTGATGAAACAAAGATTGAGTTATTTGGTCATAACAAGGGGCGTTATCCATGGCGGTGTAAGAACACAGCATTCCAAGAAAAACACTTGCTACCCACAGTAAAATTTAGTTGCGGTTCCATCATAATGTGGGGCTGTGTGGCCAGTGCCGGTACTGGGAATCTTGTTAAAGTTGAGGGTCACATGGATTCCACTCAATATCAGCAGATTCTTGAGAATAATGTTCAAAAGTCAGTCACAAAGTTGAAGTTACGCCGGGGCTGGATATTTCAACAAGACAACGACCCAAAACACTGCTCAAAATCTACTCAGGCATTCATGCAGAGGAACAAGTACAATGTTCTGGAATGGCCATCCCAGTCTCCAGACCTGAATATCATTGAAAATCTGTGGGATGATTTGAAGCGCGCTGTCCATGCTCGGCAACCATCAAACCTAAGTGAACTGGAGATGTTTTGTAAGGAGGAATGGTCCAAAATGCCTTCATCCAGAATCTAGACACTCATTAGAGACCATAGGAAGCGTCTAGAGGCTGTTATTGCTGCTGGGAAATAAATGTACAGTCACTATTCTACTGACGAACATTCAGAGATACAAACTGACGGAGCCACAAGTTAAAATTGTATTTGTAACACTCCCTTTACCGACAGTGAGCTCAAATTTTGTTCTGCGCACCTCTTCTGCCTCGTACCAATTTCACTGCTACCCATGTCGCATAGCACCATTCTTTGTACTTGTGTTAGCACTAAGACATGCTCTGTTACGAAAAAACAACTTGCGAACAATTGAGGATATGAACAGCTATTTGGAATGTAACTCATTCATAAGTTGGGGAGTGTCTGTATTATACTATATTATATTATTACAGGGATTTTATGTGATTCCTCAATGCATTTCCCCCATGAATAAAGTCTCTGGAGTCTGAGCTCCATCTTTCTGTTTCTCAGTGATGCCTGGAACCCTCACCCAGAAAACTGAGTATTCTTGGACACACAATGAATATCTAAATCAAAATTTTAATACACACCTTACAATATATTGGAATTACATGATTGAAATATGAAAACTGATTTTGTTATTTCTATTTTACTAATGTGTTGTCATACACTTTCCTTGTAAACACTTAAATTGAATAAATAAAAAATAAAATAAATCAACATATAAAGAAGAAATTGCATAAATCATATATGCTTCTTTCAGTGGCAGCCAGTAGAAATCGATTTGAAATCTGTATTGATCCTTAAGTTAGCAGACTATCCTTTCATATACAGAAGGCTGTCTCCATCTACTGGTAATTTCGGTATATCTCAATCACTTTCTACCATTTATCAACTTCTGGGACATGGGGGGTGCTGGAGCCAATCCCAAACAGGTCACCAGTCTATGACAGGGCCAATGCATAGAGTCAGATGAACAACCATTCATAATCACACTTTACAGGCCTACAGGCTGTGAAGGGCCTACCTTCTTGCTGTGAGGCAACAGTGCTAACCACTATTCCACTGTGCTGGCAGTTTTGGTATATTTGATATAGAATTATGTGTGACAATGCTGGAAAAACAAAATATGGTAAAAATCTATTTGTATATGAAGCTCACACTCAAGCTTGACTTTAAATTTGGCCAGTGTGTCATTTGGTTAGAACTTGGGGCATCTCGAATCTCAATTACCTTTTCAAAACCAACAAAAATAATGGTGATTGTTTATGTACATTTACCATTTATTGTTAAAAGAATGAATAATGCTTTCTGTTGGTGCTCTGCTTGAACATTTTTAAATAAAATCAAGACCTTCAAAAATGCAAGTCTCTCACTCATATTTGCATTGGATGCTAAATGATAAATATAGTCTTTTGTTGTTGTTGTTCTGTTCTTTACACATGTGAACTGGCTTCCTTTTTCAAAATTTGACTACCCATCTGTAGAGTCTGATTTAGGTGGACTCGTGTTTCTGGTGATGGTTTTTGGTTAGAGGTGTGATCCAGTCAATTTAAATAACTTTTTTTGTACCATTTAAACTTTTCTGGATTCACAATAAGCACTTGCCATCTATAGAAAGTGTAAGAAAAAAAACAATGCAAGCAAACAAAAGTCCAGCTTTGACATGTAGTTTTGACCAGTTTATTGTTTTTAGGCTTTTTTTTTTTTTTTTATGAACTCAAAACTATGCTCAGAAATTCTTGTCTATAAACTCTTGAACTGTTTGTATTTCTGTGTTTTGATAGAAGTTATGAGAACATACATATTTTCTGTCCCTTTTAAAATTTTGTCTTGTTTAACTCTTACTTGTAAATGTATGTACTACTATAATACTGATGACTTTTATAGTTAACAATAAAAGTCCAGGAGGTGTGTGATATGTTTTCTGCCCTGCACGTTTTTAGTGCTTGTGATTATCACATTTTTTTATGACCAGGGGTCCATAATGTGTCTCCAATGACACCGTTTCCCATGACTCATGACCATTTATCTCTTTCTCATATTCATACTTTCACACTCCAACCAAGCTGCACCTGTTCTTTTCAGTTGGCAGTAGATCCCCTTTCTGCTGCTTCCAGCCATTTTCTTTAAATTCCATGAAGCGGAACTGAATTTGTATTTTGTAAAACAAAACACCTTCTAAAGGTTTTTTACCACACAATTTCCGTTGCCATCTAACAGCTGCACTGCAAAGCTTCTCAGGTTGAAACTCACACCTCTCTGTTCAAAAGCTTTCTTGTTAGATTTTTTTTAACCATTACCTGCTTTTTAAATTTAGATTTATATAAATACAACATTAATATTTGCAGTACATATTAACTGAATAACCAAATTGTGTATGAAATTTGAACAGGGTTATATATGTATATAACCTATAATTATAGGATATATTCCTTATAATTATTATTGATTTCAAATGATAGTTTGTCAACTATGTATTTTATTTTTTTCAATTTTAACACGTGACTTGAAATAATTTTGCTCAAATCTATTTTTTTTTTTAATCGGGTATTAGACAGTAAAACACTGGGCTTTAAATGTACCATGTCTACTGAACAGGGTATGTGAACGAATAACAACAAAAGTGCATTTTGTTACATTTGGATGCAAATCTGACAACTGTCCATTAAGTGTCCTACTAAGCAATTCCTGAGGAGACCAAAGCACTTAATGCTATGAAAAGACTTCATGGTGAAAGAAATCACCTGTCTCACATGGTGTCTATTGAAGTCAGTGTCTTTTTATTCAAGCTGTGCACAGAATCTCATACAAGAGAGTCATGAGCTCCCCAAACACAAAGGAAAAACTGTTTTTATACAAGGGGTAACTCCCTTGGCAACCCAGTTCTGATCCGGTCAGCGATAAGGTCAGGTGCCTCTTTGCTCTAAACAGAGGCCTGAAGATTTGCATTATATCTCTGGAGAGAGCCAACAACCAGTATCTGTAGAGGGAGATGTCTCTGCTCACATTCCTGCACACAAGGCCAAAGTTAAAAAGATTATGGTCAAAGGCCAATACTAGGTATGAAGTTATATTGGAATAAAAGGTAGCTGTATTACATGGGTAATATAATCTTCAATCATAAAGCCAAAACCAAAAGCCACAAAGCAAAAAAAATAAGTTTGCAATATTTCAGTTGCTAAAGCTCACTGTCCTCATGAATTTAATTTTTAATTATGGAACGTTTTTATAGATAGAATGAATAATAATGATAAATAAAATCCTATAAATAGAATTATCTATTCTGTTTGCTGTTAACTAATGAGTCAGCCTGTGTGTTCGGGTGGGGAAAGTCCCAGCCTTGCATTGAGTTCATACTCAAATGAGTTTCCATGCTGAAATACAGGCTGGTCTCAGTTCATCTTCAAACCAAGAGTTTCCCACTCCTTCTTCGTTTCATCAGGTGAGTGATCCCTTCAAACATCCTTTTTAATCTTTTGTGGGATATATAAGCAAATGTAATGTTGTGTTTTCAGGAGTGTTGGTCAGTATTTGTCAGATGGGACAGGTCGCGTGAACTAGCGTAATAGAAACTAAATTCAGTTTTCTCCCCATTTACATTTACACACACCCACATATAAAGAAAATAAAGGTTGGACCAAAACTGAGAAGCAAAAGAATTATCTCAAAGTGGAAAATGTAACATGATAAATAGTACATTAAGGAAAAATTTTACTCACTGAGAAGAGACAGGAGGACAAAATGGAAAACCTTGAGTTTGGTTAGTTTGGAAATAAGCACTTTTACATAGTAGTACTAACTTGTTAGCTAAGTGTGTCTCTATGTTGATTATATATTGAAATGTACATGAACAAATAAGTGGCAAGAGTAGGATATTGAGTTCTGATTATCAGTGTGTGACAAATATACTAAAAATGAAATCTGCTTTGACCTGTGTGTGAAAACTGTTGGAGGAGTTGGATTAGTGTCTTTCACAGTCCACTGACTCAGTGCTCATTGGAGCAAGAAGGACTTTTTGAGAATGAATACATGATTTCTGATGAAGACATGATTTCTGGTATGATGAAGTTTACAAGTTTCTGATAGGAGGTCCATTGCTGATGGCCATGTTGCTTTTGAGATGGATTTGGATCTTCAGTTATACATCGAATTGGAACACCCAACTGGCTCAAACAGGAGCACCAGCTATCTCACATTGGGTTATAATACTCAAGTCAGTGTGATAGTTCACTTTTGTTTCAATAAATTTGAAATTAGGTTTTGCTTGTCACTATTGGATATTGAATGTAGATTAATGATATAAATATACTTTTTAAAAATTACAGCTGCAACATGCATAGAATTTTAAAAAATGAAGTGATCTAAAAATTTCAAAAAAAAATTTCCAACTCAATACACTGTCATTGTTATGCATTGGAAGCTTCAATGCCACAGCAAATCTCAAGTGTGACCCAACATTAATTACACAACTTGAATGTACAAAATAATAAAGCAGGTCACGTACCAAACATTTTCAACAAACATATTTTTGCTTTCTCAGAGTGCAAGCAACCTTTTTTTTTTTACCCTTTAACAAACACGTGCATTTTCCTCCTCGAAGCATTTCTTTTTTACCCAATTCAATTAATGGGATGCTATTATCTGTAAACATTGCAAATGTAAATGATTTCAAATAAGCTAAACAGTCAATTCACAGCAAATCAAACAATTAAGAACAATAAAATATAGTGCAAGATAGTGTAGTTGAGATATAGGGCATGTGTATACCTATATCTAATCAAGTAAGTACCATTGAAAGCCACAACTTAGTTTCCAGATACACCTAAGACTAAGTTCATCAATGAAACATTAAACATACAATCAAGAATGTACCAAGTTATTGTAATTATAGCACAATGACTACAAAAATTGTAATAATTATATAAAAGTAATGTAATACAATAATGAACTGAATTTCAAAGCAAACAATGTTCATCCAAAATGTGTTGCAAAGTATCTAAAAGCAATCTTCCGTACATCCATATTAATTTTCCAGGACCTTTGATGCCAGCCAGTGCTGATCAGCCCTTTTTTAACTGTTTTGAACACTTTGGTCACTTATCGTTTCTTTATTTTAATCTTTGCTTAATTTTATACATTATTAAGAAATTATTTCCCTTGTGTGTCACAAGCTTGATTTACTTCCTGTCTTTGTCCAAAATTTCTTCTCTGGGATTGTGTGCCCTGCCCTTATATGTCACACCTGCCTTCAATAATCCTAGCATTTTTGACTCACTGTCTTCCCCTTTGTCTTTTTCGGTTTAGCTTTAACTGTTTAACCCCCCTAACCCTAACCCTAACCCTTTAACCCTAACCCTAACCCTAACCCTAACCCTCTTTTTTTGTGTGTTATTGTTAAAACATTGTTTTCAACCAACTGCTTAAGTTGCATGTCTGCATTTTGGACCCTAATATCTTACACCTGACAGAATGAACTGACCTAAATGGAGCCAGCAGATGCCAAGAACTGCACACTTAAGTGTCTACATGGTTAAGGCATATTTGTGGCAACAAAACGGCAGCCCTAAGGATGTTCCACAGGGACATGTTTAAGAGATGTTCCAAACACCCCAAATGTTCTGCCAGTCTCTTATTGAGTTTGCATTGGCCCTGATGCTCTTCAGGCCGTTCCACACCAGTTATAGAATTGTAAATATAAATTGTCACTACCTCTCACTTCACCTCACCTCAATAAGTGCTTTCCTAATAAATTTATGTTCTGTCATTACTTTCAAATCCTCTTAAATATATCATAATTTTTTGGCTGGACTGTCCAATGACCTGGAACGTCCCCCTGCCAATAGTCAGCTGAAGGGAATTTTGTAGGGTGCTGGGTTAATGGCACTGGTGATGTAATTAAGTTTTCTTCCTTGTGTATCTTGGACATTCATAAATACAGTGTCTTTTCCAGGCTATGTTAATATTTTGCATGGTCACTGGATTGATCCTGTTTTAGGTGTATGGGTGTGTATGTGTTCATTTATGTTTCTTTTCAACACAGCAGGGTTGTCGCCAATGTCTTCTCTTTCACTTTCTGTCAATCACCAAACCTCTATAGTGAACTTACACTTAAGTGAACAGTAAATTCTTATTATTTTACATGCATATTTATCATCAACATACACATTACATATGCATAGAGAATATCACTCACATATTCATAGTAACTTACATGCCCTAGCTGTTTCCTCCGCACTTACTTTTGTATGTGTGTTGTCATGTGTGTGTTTGCTTTGTCAGTGAGCGGGTTACTAGGGCTGATGGGTGAAAGCTGCCCTGAGGGTCACTTCTGGGATCCTTTGGTCAAATTGTGTTTGACCTGTCAATTGGCTTGCCAGCAACAACAAGTGATCCGCAGATGCATCAGTTACTGTGGTAAGTAATCAAAGGCATAGAGACACATAGAAATGGAGGTGTGAAAATTTAAATCAAATGAAAAGCTCACAGGACACTTTGGTCAGTCTCACTGTGGTCCAGTCTCAATGAGTTTGAAATTAGCTGAGCCTGTTAAAGATATTCAACTTCTTCTTGCCCTGAAAATTTCTTTGGTTGCATTGGCCATGTGTTCAAAACGGTTGTGCTGAATGAATATTTGATGTATTTCACTAAATATGACCACCAGAGCACTCATGTAGGCCTCTGAATTTGTCCAATTGCATCTTTCAACAGTGGAATCATTAATAAATGCTAGTGTGCCACTTGCCTTGAACTCTATGTAGTATATGGTACTATATGGCTTATGAGGTGGTGGCATTAAGTCACTAGCAGATTTTTCTCCACACATTCCTCTTCTCATTATTTTGACAGAGGGGCTCCTACTGTTTTTGAGGTCTGCTGCAAGGTTATAATAGTTTTGGATTTTTCATTAGTTTTAGTTTTTGTTTCATTTTAACTTTTTGTTTTCAAATTCAGTTAGTTTTAGTTAGTTTTTAGAGCAGATTTGCTAGTTTTTATTTTTTTGAAAATGCTTAATTTTAGTTTAGTTTTTATTAGTTTTAGTGTTAGTTTTAGTTTAGGGTATTTGTCAGGTGCGAGATTCAAAATCATCAGAATATGTATTGTAAAAAAACTCAACAAAACATACAATTTAAAAAAATTTATTCAGAGGACAGATGAACAGCCATCCACAAATCAAATACAACAGCCCACAAGATAGCAGCCTTAAGTATAAAATGTGTGCAATACTGGTTCTGAGGTTAGATGCACGTAGCGTGCTGGGGAAAAATCAACATAGCCAACAGATTAAAGACACGCATGAACATAACAACATGAACCCATTCATGAGACAAGTCACGTTGCTTGGCAGCCAGGAGTCACGTTCCTTCCTCATGCTGCCTTGCCTTGCTTCTCTTTCGGGGTAGGGGGGCTTAGAGGCTACCTTGTCCAGGTACTCTTGGTTAGCCTTCTTGTGTGAGCTTTTCAAATGGACTTTCAGATTCGTGGGGTTTTTCCCCTTGAGAAGTATTCCACATATTTTATAACCTGCTTCTACTACAAGGCACTTACTTTCACCTTTGACACGGTCATATTCAAAGACATCCCAAATAGGACTCCCAACTTTCGCCCTAGCCATTACGCTAGGCGGCGCAGGCAGATTGCCAGCATGTGACGTCACAGACCAAGAGTGGACAGTATGGTGCAGACACCTGGCGTAAAACCGGCAGAGCGAAGTAAATAGATTTCATTTCAACCCAAAAAGCTTATGTATGAAATTAATTTACAAAGACGAAGACGAAGGACGTTTTTGATATAATTTTAGTTCATTTAAGTTAGTTTGGTAAACACACGATATACTTTCAGTTAGTTATCGTTTTTTGTAAACTCTTGTTTTTATTTTTATTTCAATTAACAAAAATGTTTTTTCAATTCTAGTTTTCGTTATTTCGTTCGTTTTCGTCAACATTGGTCTGCTTGAGGTTTGCATCTAATGGGTGTGATGTAATGATCATGAGAGTTTTTCTTGAACATGGCATGACACTTTCACTTTTATTAGGTATCCCACAGTTAATTTTTTAACACCAATTATGTCAGATAACCCTTTGATAGTTTGTCGCTTTTTCTAAGACTCAATACTATTTTCTTCACATCGATGATCTAAAGCAACTGTCAATCAACTCTCAAAATAATGAGACAATTTATATGTGTATCCAATATTTTGAGTACAAACACAGCCTGATCTTAAAAAGATTTTCACACAAATCCCGTCCTCGTTAACTATGAGCCATCATTCTTCCCATCTCTCCCTCATGCTATGCCACTTCCTACTTTTGTGCTCTCAGCTCCAATAGCCCTGGAAGACTCAACAGTTTTGCTCTATTCCCTGCTGGTACTGTGCATGGTGCTGCTTTTTTCTAGCTTGTCTCTAACCCTGGCAGTCTTTCTGAGGGGATCCAGGGCCAGAACCTCCATCCCAGGAACCAAGAAAGCTAACCACAACCATGAGCACGGGATCCAGCAAGGCAAAGAAGTTGGCTTACCAGGTGGCCAGCTGAGGCAATCTACGAAAGGTTAGTGAGGTGTCGATACAATCAAAGGCCCCACTCAGTGCTACCAATGACCAGTAGAGTTACAATAAGACATTTATTGGTGAAGTAGTAATTGTAGTTTCGCCACGGGATCTTTTGTATTTCATTTTTTTCTTTTTGTTTGCTTCAATGTGTGCCCCAACTCTGTCTACAGATTATGAAACAAATTTAAGATCAGATGACTCCAGCCCTACAGAGACTTGTGTGTGTGTCCACTGCTTCCCTGATCTGAAACCACAAAGCCAGGGTAATGACAGGCTACTGAGAGCCCCTGTCCTACCTAGAACCCAAATCCATAAGGGAGGGACTCTCTGGACTGAGGAAAGCCCTCACTTCTCTGGACGGGACATACAGGAGGGGGCAGTGAAATGAGTCCTTTTGCGCTCTCTCAAACAAAATGTCTTGGGATGAATAAAAATGTCCCCAACACATAGAACAGGGTTATCACTATGCTGGATTTTTAATGAAATTAATTGCGAAATCATAAAAACAGGGTGTTAAAAGGGCACCATGTTCATTAACAACACCTGTCAACCTCTAAACAGGTTGGAACAGCTGGAACATCAGCAACTATTAGTGCTAAAACATTACAGAAAATGAGTTGAAGGCATCTATAAATTTTTAAAATCTCAACTGTGATTTATTCATTCTTATCATGAATAAAAGTCTACAATATTTTAATGATTGCTCATGCTCATGAAACATGGAAGTTTGAGCCATACTGCAGTTAATCTTTACTGCAGCATACTATGTACTACACTGCAGTAAATCTTGTTCAAAATAAATGTTAAGATGATATCTCCTGTTAAAACATTCAAATGAAGAAATCACAAAGGCTCTCTACTAGCTGCCACTGACATGTACATACACTGGTCTGGTCTTGTAGTATTCCTCAAAAGATAAAGGAAATAACCATAATTTTGTAGAACCATACATATTAGGCAAAAATTCTCATGACACTTATCAATGGTCATATTCATCTAATGCAAAAGTTGAACACATATATCTAATAAGTTTGCTACTGGCCATGTCAGGGACTGCTTTTAACTCCACAATCATTTCACTATGAGAGACGAAGATGGAGTTTGCATGTTCTCTGTGCTTGCATGAGTTTTCTCCGGGTACTCCGGTTTCCTCCCACCGTCCAAAGGGCATGCATGTTTAGGTTGACTGGTGACTCTAAATTGCCCATATGTCTTAGTGTGAGTGTGAGTGGTTATTCGTCTGTCTCTGGATGTTGGCCCTGCGATGGACTGGTGACGTGTCCAGGGTGTACCCCGCCCTCGCCCAATGTCAGCTGGGATTGGCTCCAGCACCCCCAGCGACCCAGAAATGGATAAGCGGTAGAAGATGAATCACTGAAAAGAAGGTGGAGTCATTGCGTCAAATAGACTGAGCAGGCACAGCACTCTCATCGCCAAACTCTAACACACACGAAAATCCATGTATATATGAAGATTGTGCCTTCATGTGCATTGTGAATATAAAAAATATTTCATACTACTTTATCATTTAAAATCATCAGCAGCAAAAAGAGTTTACAGATATAGATTTTTCTTTATTTAAATGTGTCTTTACATCACTGTGTCCAGTTCTGGCAGCAGTAGTGTGTGTGTGGAATGACTGATAGAGTCAAGGTAAGTTTGTGATGAGTATGACTCTGTGGCTGAATCCAGCAATATGGAAACAAAACAAAACAACTTTGTGGTTTCACCATTCGGCTTGTACATATACTTTTACATACATAAGACATGGAAAAAATCCTATCAAACTGATAATAAGCTCGGACAACATGCTGAAAGCAAGTACTGATTCAGTACACTACATACGGTACATATGTACGCACACAACACACGTGCATTTAAACAGCAACACGCACACACAGAAACCTTTTCTTGCTAAATTAATTAACAAAATTTAAAAAAAGCTTTTTTCAATTCCTACTTGTGAGGACATACACATATACAGACAAACACACTAAATTAGGGCAACATGCAACTAATGGTTTACACTGCAATGGTGAGCTTCTGACTCTTTATACAGACTCAATACTAAGAATAACACCCTGTTCTTTTGTTTCATTTTGTTTTTAGCCATTAACCTGAAACACCATCCCATCATACATTATATGGAAAAAAGTAATGGACAACACCTTATACCTTAGTCAATGAAATCAGTCCCATTGCCAAAGGTGCGTAGATCAAGCACCTAGCCATGCAGTCTGCCCCTACAAACAAATGCAAAAGAAGGGTTCATTCAAAATAGCTCACAAAATTTCAGTGTGATGTTGCAATGCAATGCCACAATTTTGACAAGTTGGTGGGTGAAATTTCTTCCCTCTTAGATATTCCAACCAATCAACTGGAAGTGTTATTACTGGAAACTGTAAGCAGTTTAGGAACCACAGCAACTTAGTCGTGAAGTGGTAAAAGAAATAAATAAAAAATAATGTAAAGTTATAGAGTTACAGGGTCGCTAACTGTTGATGTTCATAGTTTGTTAGTAATAATTATTATAGATTATATTTTGATTTATTATATTGTAAGATTCCTGACCTGATTACAAATTTTGTTTCATGTGCAAACATGCAAATGACAATAAATAAACTTTGAACCTTGAACTGTGCCACAGTTCCCAAAGCAGGCTAAAGGCTATAAAGGCTGGTTTGGTGAGTTTGGTGTAGAAGAACTTGATTGCTTCACACAGAGCCCTGACCTCAAACACCTAATATCGGGCCTTCAGAATGGTCTTCTGCATGAATCAGTTTAAGTTTGTAGAGACACGATCTTGTTGAAAGTTTTCCAAGAAACTGTTAGAGTTATGAATTTAGAAAGGGATGTCATAAAAGGTGTAAGAGGGTAGGTGGTCGAAAACCTTTGTCCATATAATGTACCTGGAAAACTTAGGATTTGCTCAGTAATACCAAAAATAGAACAAAATAAAATAAGAATAGCAACATTAAATTAACAAATGAATTGCTTTAGCAGCAGTTTCATAGAAATGCTCAGCGCTACTTTTGTGTACAAAAACAAGAGTGACAGCACCATGTAACAATGCCAGAGTTTAGGGAGAATGAAAATGTAAACAGAAGTATATAAAAATATAATGTTACCGGTGTAATCTAACCTCCCATGACTGTTGAAAGCAGCAAGGCAGGGAATAACATCTGCCTCATATTTGTCCTTGTTGAAGAAAATGTTTCCTTACAAGCATCAATTAAATATATTATTATCATTTGACTGACTTTTTTTCCCCACACGATTCTGAATGTGTAACTTGCATCTTTTAACTATTTGGCCATTTGGAAGCATGCAAGTGTATCAGGAACGTGTACTTGAGTTTAGAAGGTTGCCAGTTAAAATCCTTTGGGATAAATGGAAATTTTTAAATAAATAAATAAATCACTTCACTTCTTCAGCTGTTTACCCTAGTATAAGGTTTCTGCTCTGTTTCTTAGCACTTTGGTGTGTAAAGATAAAGAGCTGTGTGAGCATGGCGCAGGGTGAAGAACAGCCTTTGTGATCATGTAACCTTTCCCAGAAACACAAGGTTTCAAAAAAATTCTTCTGACCTTCTGTCTACTGGTGTGTTATCTGAAGCAAACACAGACTGATTTTATAGTAAATTCTTTCGTATTGGAGACTCTGTTGTTTTCTTATTTACCCCCTGAATTCCAGTGAAAGATTTTGCAATATTTCTTCAGCAATAAAAAGAACAACTCCCTTCCAATTTGTTAGGTTGTTGTGTGTTGTCTCAATCCTGCTCAACAGACTGCTAATTCTTGATTGTAGTACAGATGAAATAGATTAATATGGAATAAGAGTGGTTCCATGTTAGAGTGAGAGTAGGAACTTAGTTACTTACAGTTATGTGAAAATATTAGGACACCCTATAAAAGCCTGTGGGTTTTTCTGTAACATATTTGAACATATGGATATTTAAGTATCAATTTTAACAATACTCTGAGATTCAAATAATATAACTAAACAATTAAAACTGAAGAAAAGCCTTTTGGAATTTTCTGTAAAATGCAATTCTAAAAAACTGTAATTTATGGGGAGGAATAAATTAGGACACCAACACATTTACTCCCACTTAAAATGGCTAAAACCACACACAGGTGTATCACATCAGGTGCACCTGATTAGAACATCAGTTCCTCAGCATTTTGAAGGAGGCTTGCTGTATTTAAATCTCAGCTATTTAGTTTGGTGTGCTCCTGACTTTTGGAGTAAGAGGGAATACCATGTTGAGACTGAAAGATCTGTCTGAGGTCTTCAGAAAGAAGATTCTCTGTTTGACAATGGTCTGAGGACAGTTTGCCCCACTCTCCGACACTAAATGCTCCAAGAAATGTCTCACTGAAGTCATTTTAGCCAAAAGGGGTAACACTAGCTATTAGGGAGTTGCGTGTTTTCCTCAGTAAGAATATGAATTTTTGTTGATCCATTATTCAATAAAATAGTTAATTTTTATTTAGCTGCATTTAAATCACTTTTGTTTTCCAGAGATAAATAAAAAACAAGATTAGACATTGATATGTGAACATTTCTTAATAAAAATGGGGTGTCCTAATTTTTTCACATGACCATAGTTAGAGTTACTCAGACAGGCTTGTGTTTCTGTTTCCTTTAGCACTCCTTTCTATATTCCTATGCAACTACTCCTTTTATCTGCTCCTCAAAGTACTTATACTCCAGGAACTGTTTGTGTCTGTTCCCTTTTCACTGGTGCTGGAATCTGATCCTGTGTTGCTTTTATTTTCCTAGGTACCTTCTGTTTTACCACAGTCACTTACATTTCAGAAGGTGAAGTGGCATTTCCAATCCTATGAATTGCTCACCCTTCACTATCCAGTACGTCTTTGATGCTCGCCTTAGTGATAATGGCGTCATCACATTTAAACCACTGATCCTTGTGCTGCCAGATAAAGGTGGTATAATGGCCACTCTCTAGTGTCCCCTGATGGTTCACCACAGCAAATAAGCTATATCTGAAACAGACAGGTGGGGGGGAAAAAGGGGAAACATAAGGATCAATCCATAATAAAATTATAGCTTTAACATCTCTGCATTAGATATATGTATAATTTGGATTTGTTGCTTTTGTTTAGTGACTTTTGAGTATCCAGAAAAGTGCTAAACAAATTCAATGTATTATCATGAGTTAGGTGCATTTAAAATGTATTTCATGCACTGAATGCATATGTGGGCTCAATGGCAGGAGGAATGGTGGAGGAAGCCAAAGGAGATCTTTGCCTTACTTGTTGTCATTGTTGAAGGGGTCCACTGTCTGTTGGTACTGCCCGTTCATCCTGCTCTCTTTACTTACTCACACAACAGAACAAAGAGTCATACATGAAGAAATGTAAAAAAAAAAAAAAATCACAATTTCAATTCTGTTGACAACATAGTGACCAAAGGAATGTTTACTTTTTTACAGCAACATGCAATTAATTTACAGTCATTTACTGCATTTCATCCAGAATACAGGCCTCTCTTCTGTGGTTGTCAACTGTGGTTCTTAACTGTGGTTTAACTGTGTTTTTTGTGCAATTTTCTTGGTCTAATTTCCTTTTAAATAAAGGAAAGATAATCAAGATGGTGCCGCGGATGGCTGCCTCAGAGCTTCGCTCTCTAATGCTTTGCAAGTTTTTGTATGTTTATTTTGTTTTTTCCTACTATCCTTCCCCCAGTTTCACCAAAGAGGAACTCTTAAACATCCGACAGTCCTCTCTACGTATTTTTTCTCTGGTTTTTGTTGACCCTAACAACTTATCAGGGATTCTTGTTAGAAGCCCCCCGGCTCTATGGGATTTGCTGGAAATGCAGACAGGCAAAGCGCGCCGGGACGCTTGTCAAGCTGTGTCAGCGGGGATTGCATGCCGATTGCTTCCGTCCATATACCTGGCGAACGTCCAATCACTGGCAAACAAAATGGATGAACTGCTGCTCCTGACCTCTAAGAACTCAGTCTTTCGCGGTTCTGCTGCCCTCTGTTGCACTGAAAACTGGTTCAGTAAACACATACTGCACTGCACACTAGGATGCCGGGCCTCGGCTTATTTTTATTTTTTTATTTTTTTGAGCAGACCCCAATGAAAAGCTCTCTGGGAAAAGAACAGGTGGTGGAATCTGCTTCTATATTAACAAAGGCTGGTTTACTAATGTCCAGTGTTGGGCAAGTTACTTTAAAAAAGTACCCAGATAGCAAAATCATGCTGAATCAACACTGATTTATGGTCATGCAGAAATGTTGAATCTACGTTGAAACCCGACATTGAAACTGAATTGAAAGTGCTCATTATGATCAATGCTGAATCAACATCATATTTTCAACCACATCTGACACTGAATCAACACTGATTCAACCATCATCTAAATGGTATTCTACATGCACATTTTAAACAGATATAAATACCGGTATTAGTTTAGTTCAAAATGACCTTTGTGTGCTTTAATTTGAATCATGAAATATAAAATTTTAACATTTGAATTACTAAAAAAAATTAACAGAGCACATTGTTTTGATCTTCACATTTATCCTGAAAACTTGTGAAACAACAGTATCAACTGAATTTAATAACAGAACTATTTAAAAAATCCATTGGGGGTCGGGGACTAGCCTAATTTTCCCTTGGAGTCCTCCTCAAACCTCCCTCTCGATCAGGAGCATCTAAGCCACTTTTTGACGGTGTTGCTGAACTATAGGTGGACAGCTTGTCAAACTGTCTGGCTGCAGCTGAAAGATTAAAAAATAATACATACAGTGTGGACAATGTGCTTAAACATTTTTAATGATCATTAAACATGATTGAGTTTGATTTCAGACATTTTATTAATCACAAATTTCTACTCTCAACGGACACACAAAGTTAAAACGTTAAGCTACCTTTGTGTGCTAAGAGCTTAACCTGGGCGGCTAACAATGCTATAAATATGCCAATATGAAACGTTAAAATTTAATGAACTCTAACACCCACAAAACAGACTCAGTTCGGAAAATTATTCTCTACTTACCGAAATAGGCAGCAGGACCAAGTGCGAATATCGAGCAGCGGGAAAAGCGGCATAGACGGCTCCCTAGTCTTGATCGTAGGTGGGTCTAGCCTGTTTTTACATTTACATTGAGTCCCAACCCCCCTTAAATATGAGTGAAAACGATTTTATTTTTGTTTATCTCTGATAAGACAGAAGAAATGTTAACAGTTTGGTAGAGAGTCTTAGGCTTAAATGTAGTATTTTAACAACGAAAATACAGCCCCCCCCCCCTTTCCAGTGGTATGATCCTTGAGGCTTAAACATTTTGACTTCCCCACTCCTTCCTGTCGCGATCCAGAGGCAACTTCTAGTTGTCGTAACATATTACACACAAACTTTAAGAAGATTTACTCATAAAAAATAATGTGCACAGCATATGGTGCTTAAATTGAACTGTGTGAGGCACCCCTAAATGGTCTGACCCAGTTCTGCACATCGAAACAGCATCGTTGAAAGAATATTGATTCAATGTTGGCATTTCAATCATCAAACTGAAACATTATTCAATGTTGATTCAATGACATAATTTCAACAATAAATTATTAGAAAGTTTGATCTGCTGTTGATTTTTCAACCTTAACCAAAGATCAACCTTTCTGATCATATATCAACGTTGATTCAATGTAATTTTGCTATCTGGGTAATTAGTTACAGTTACTAGCTACTTCTCCCAAAAAAAACTATATTAGTTACCCAGTTACAAATTATAAAAGTAACTAGTTACTGCGGAAAGTAACTATTGCGTTACTTTCAAGTACATTTTTAAATGCTCAAATGTGTCGGAATTTGGACCCCACCTCCACCCCTCTTTAACGGAACTTAAAATACATGTGTATGTTCAATTATAAGATGTTTGAGTAAGTTTGAATTACTTGACACCAACGTGGAGAGCCACCTTTGTCTAGGGCATAATGTGCATTTCACAATTACATTTGTTCCTTTGATTTCTTGGAGAGAAAAGTAATGGTTATATTTCCATTTAGATAAGGCTAATTTTGGATTACTTGGACTCGCCATTCCTATTTCTTGTTAACTGACTCACTTTTGTCATTCATCGTGTGTCCAACTATGCGTGCTTTCTGTCACAACCAGACTCACAGGAAAGAACCCAGATGCGAGGCAGCAGGCAGGTGCAGTCAAAAGTCTTTATTGAACACTTGGTAAATGATGGAACAACCGGGGCTTGAACCCACATCTCCAGTGGGAGAGTCCAAGACGTTACCATGTGAAAGTGGTTGCCACAAGGTGGTGATGTGTTCAGATCAACAGGAGCGGAGTCCTTGATGTGCTCAGCGGTCCAGACCAACAAGAGCAAGCCGGCAGGCAGTTGGATAGTCAGGGACAGGCGAGGGATCAGATAACCAGCACGGCAGGGACTTACGGGTTGTCTCATAGTCGGGGACAGAAAGCGAGGTCAGTTGCCGGGGATCAGACGAGCAGGCAGGGTCAGGACAGAAACAGGTCGGGATCTGGCAACCAGTCTGAGGTTCAAGGGAAGCAGGCAGTAACAGGGACGAAACGGGTCAGCAATGGGTGAGTGTGGAGCGTGGGTGATTAGCTGAAGCAGAGCAGGTGAGATGATTGTGAATGGGATGCAGGTGTCACTGGAGCAGGCGGTGTGGTAGTGGAAATCTACCGGGTGGAGCAGGCTGGAGACTGTGACAGCTTTTGAATTTCTGTAAGCAACTCCCACCCAACTCTACCTCTGATTGGCTCACCATGAAATTTTACTCTACCTCAGCCAATCGTCATCATTTATGCAATTTTCTTGTGCCCACTAACCAAGGAAGAACAGTAAAAAAAAGTCTTTGCCTCTTGGCTCAGAGATCTAGTTGGTCTGATGAACAAAACTGCTTCAATTATAGTAATGCACTGCATTTTTTGGTAGTAACAGTAATGGCGTTACTGTTACTGAAGAATCAATTAGATTACTCGTTACTGAAAAAAGTAACGCCGTTATTTATAACGCTGTTATTCCCATCCCTGCTGATGTCACAGTATTAGGAAAGTCATGTAGCCCTCTCATAAACTGCAAACCTTTTTTATTCACACAGGGAGTTCTCTTCAATTTTTCTTGTCAGTGTTTACATCGGACCTCCGGCCTGCGTATCAGAGGCCCAAAAGCAGCTCATGGACCAGATAAAAGGCATAGAGAAAAAACACCCAGACTCCCTCATTATTATTCTTGGGGATTTTAACAGTGCAAAACTCGCTCACGAACTTTCAAATTACAGACAGCATATTAAGTGTCCCACCAGGGACACTAACACACTGGACCACCGTTACACAGCTCTAAAGAATGCCTATTACGCTGTCCTCAGTGCAGCTCTTGGACTCTCTGATCACCGTCTGCTTCACCTCATGCCTACCTACGGACAGAAATTAAGAATGTCCAAACCTGTGGTAAAGACTGTGAAGAAGTGGACCAATGAGTCGAAGGAGGAGTTACAGGCCTGCTTTGACTCTCTGGATAGGAGTGTTTTTGAAGTTGCAACCACCAACGTAAACGAACTGTGCAGACCAAGACATTTCCCGCATACAATAACAGCAAACCATGGTTCACATCTTCAAATCTGAGGAAACTGCGCCAGACCAAGGAGGAGGCCTGCCGAGGGCTGGGCCCTGTACAAGCAGACCAGAAGCAAGCTGACAAAGGAAATCAGAGTAGCTAAGGGGAGCTACAGTGAGAAGTTAAAAAACTGCTTCTCAGCCAACAACCCTACATAAGTTTGGAGAGGCCTGCAGCATACTGTATCACTAACTAAATGAGTCCCTCCCCCCACAGATTTGAAAGACAACCATTCACAACTCCCATCTGCTCACCCTCACCTCACACCTACACACAAGGATTACCTGCAGCCCCCACACCACCTCTCTCCGACCCCCCTGCCAGCATTAAAGATCTTTGAGGAAAACGAAGAAGATGGTGGTGGATTTTAGGAGGAGAGCTCCCACCCCCCCTCCTCTCTTCATTCAAATCAAATCAAATCAAATCAGATTTATTTGTATAGCGCCAAATCATAACAAAGTTACATCAAAGCACTTTACATATAGAGCAGGTCTAGACCAAACTCTTTATAAAATTATTTAAAGAGACCCAGCAGATCCCCAGATGAGCAAGCACTCGGCAACAGTGCCAAGGAAAAACTTTCCTTATGAGGCAGAAACCTCGGGCAGAACCAGGCTCAGGGGGGGGGCGGCCATCTGCCTCAACCGGTTGGGTTGAGAGAGGGAGAGAGAGAGAGAGAGAGGCACGGGGGGAGCGGGGGGGCAAAGTTGGGTAGAGTAGGGAGAGAAAGAGAGCAGGAGGAGGGGATATTCAAACAGGTGTAGGCAGGAACATGATGCTGCATGAAGTTCGTAGGAATGATGCTGTATGGAATTCTTGAAGATGTGGGAGCAGCAGGCATTGCAGGAACATGGGATGGTGATGATTCATCACCTGCAGGATGAGGACAGGGAGAGAGATGAGAGGAGCTGGGAGAGAGAGAGAGGAGAGGAACTGGGGGAGACAGAGACTTGGGGAAAACATTGAAGGAGAAGCTGTTGAGCTTGTGACCACAGTCAAATACTTGGGCCTGCACATCTCCAACAACCTCAGTTGGTCTATCAACACAGCTAACATGGTCAAAAAGGCTCACCAACGCCTGTATTTCATGGGGAGACTGAAGCAAGCCGGCCTCAGTGCTGCTGTGTTGACCTCCTTCTATTGTTGTGTGGTGGAGAGAAGGGTGATGAAATCTGCTTAGAGGGTCACCAACTGCAGCGTCCCTTCTCTTGAGGACATCTATGTCAGCAGGAATAGATCCAGAGCAGTGAGCATGACAACAGACCCCATCCACCCAGCCCATGATTTGGTCACCCTCCTCCCCTCTGAGCTCCGTAGCCTCAGAGCTCGTACAACCAGGTTGAAATGCATCTTCTTCCCTGAGGCTGTGAGGGTCATGAACTCATGAACTTTGTGACACAAACTGTACTCTGCATTTCACCAGTACTACATGTTATACCAACATGCCTCCTTTTAACGTGTTTTTATTTGTTGGTTTTATCATATGATTTTAAGTACTGGCTTTAGATCATTTATTATCTATTTTTTATCACACTGGTCCTGGGAGACACTTTTTGTTCTTCCATGTTCTTTAATATGTTTGAAAGACCAGACAGAGATATTCAGGTTGAGGTATTTTATTTTGTCATTCAGAGACAGAAAACCAGGAAGGCTCAAAGATCTGATGGTGTGTCCCCCCTCCTGTCTGGGAGTTTGTGCTGATCAACTGGCCCCCATCTTCACTCAGATCTTTAACAGATCAGATCAGAGGTGTGTGAAGTTCCCTCCTGCTTCAAATGCTGCACTATCATCCCAGTCCCCAAGAAAGACTAAATGACTACAGACCTGTCGCCCTGACATCCAGTCATGAAGCTCTTTGAGACACTGGTGTTTAGCAATTTGAAAGAGGACAGCCCCCTGTCGGACCCCCTGCATTTGGCTACTGAGCAAATAGGTCGGCTGATAATGCAGTCAACATGGGACTGCTCTACATCTTGCACCACCTTGACTACCCAGGGATGTACATCAGGATCCTGTTTGTGGACTTCAGCTCAGCCTTTAACACTCTCATTTCAGACATCCTCCACCAGAAGCTCACCCAGCTCACTGTGACCTCACCTGTCAGTCACTAGCTTCCTGGCTAACAGGCAACAGCAGGTGAGGCTGTGGAGAATCACATCCAACACAAGGACCAGCAGCACCGGTCTCCCCCAGGGGTGTGTTCTCTCCCCACTGCTCTTCTTCCGCTACACAAATGACTGCACCTCAGGGGACCCATCTGTGAAGCTCCTGAAATATGCGGACAACACCACTGTCATTGGTCTGATTCAGGACGGTGATGAGTCTGCATATAGACGGGAGGTGGACCAACTGGTCCACTGGTGCAGGCAGAACCACCTGGAGATTAACTTGCTCAAGACTGTGAACATGACGCTGGACTTTCAAAGAACCACCCCCCCCACCAACCATACCCCACAACAACATGGTGCCTACTGTGGATCACTTCAGATTCCTAGGATCCACCTTTTTGCAGGATTTGGGGTTTTCCTCACAAATAGACACTGTCCGGTAGACACCACAGCAGAGGTTGCACTTCCTGCTACAACTCGGGAAGGTCATCCTGCAACAGGAACTGCTGGTCATCTGCTGTGCACATCCATCACTGTCTGGTTTGGCTCAGCCACAAAACAGGAGAGGGCCAGACTGCTATGGACAATCAGGTCTGCAGAGAACATCATCAGTGCTGATCTTCCCACCATCCAGGACTTGCATAGCTCCAGGGTCATAAAACCTGCAGCAAACATCTCTGCAGACCCTTCAGGCAGGCGCCACAGAGCGATGTTTGCAAAAACCAGTCACCACAGAGACAGTTTCTTAGCCCAGGCTGTCACTCTGATGAACACTTTTGACAAACTGCAGCGTGAATTAATATTTTAAGTTATATTTTTTATATTATATATTTTATATTGCAGGCAGCATGGCGGCATAGTGGTTACTGCTGTTGCCCCACAACAAGAAGGCTGCGGGTTGGGTTCCCAGGCCTGGGGCTTTTCTGTGCAGTTTGCACGTTCTCCCCGTGCTTGCTTGGGTACTTCGGTTTCCTAAACATAACAGTTTGAAAATAAATAGTTAAGTTTGTTTATGAAATTCCTGCTAAAATTTGAAAGCAGCATAAATAGTTATTCTATAGTATAAGTCCTGCAAGAATGTGTTCAAACAGTGACACATACTGGTGGTCTATATAGTAAGCTGCAACTGGAAGTTTGCCAAAGTCAATGGAGATCTTTGCTGTGGTAAGTTCAAACTCCGGTAGTCTCTGTAAAAGTTATATCTTTAAGTACATAAAATGAATGTAACGTATATGAAAACTATCACTGTGAGCTGATAAATTAATTTGATAGATTCGATATCTATATCAGAAGTCACGTCATGTGTACCATTAATTTTATAACTGAAATGCAGCGAATATGTTTTCATGGATGTATGATAACCCAGTGGATGATGCTAACTATTTTTATGTGTATGCTGAACAAATTCTCTTCAGGTATGTTTTGTTGCGCAAGACGTTTTCTTTTTTGTAAAAAACGTTATGAATGATCATGCCAACCTCATTTTGTCGTTAGGAGGCAGCCATTGCATAACGTGTTGCCATGACACACACTATTTCTGTCACCGCCAGAGGGTGCAGTTTATTAAATTATTTATTTTCATTTCTAGACATTTGTATGCCATTTGTTTTCTCACTAATTTTTACATTTTATTTCATACTAATTTATATAAAATATTAAAAATGGATGATGTTGGTTTAAAAACACTGTACATTAATAATTATGGAATACAGTTTATTGAAAGGTTAAGACTATACACGACTATACGATCACACATGATAATAATAATGATAAAGTCATTGTAAATGCTATCTAAAAACATTATATGATCACACTGATGGAAATACATTATATTTAAATACATTGTATTGAAGTTATATGAAATGTAGGACAGTCTATGGAGATCTTTGCTGTGATGTGTGAGACCCTATCTAGTTATCTGGTTGTATGTGTATGCTGAACATATTCTCTGCCATCATCCACAACCCTCCTGTGTATGTGCATCTTTGGCGGGATGGGTAACAACACGAGAATTACATTAGTGTCGTGACCCGTGACTTCAGTCAACGTCTTCACTGAACCGGTGACGTCCTGCTTGCCACATCGCTTCAGGAGGTGTACAGTCCACAGAGTTTATGGGTCCACGGTACATTACAGTTAAGCTAAGTACTGCACAGTATTACAGAGTATTACTGTAACTCAACTTAACTGATGCAAAAGAGAGGTGTTTCATGCTGAGATTTGTCCATTTATTTATATTTGTTTTAATTTGATAGTTTTCCTTTTTTTTTTTTTTTACTGTTTATTATGATGTAGTGTACTAAATTAAAATTTTTGCATTGAAGGTGACATCATTGCTGAATCCAAGACGTGTACTGAGGGTAGCCACTTATCGTTTGCCACACCAGGCAGTGCTAGTAGAGGCAGAGGTATGTTTTCTCCCATCCCTTTTTCAGCTGATAGCCCTTCCCAAGGTGTTCCCATGCCCTCAGAGGAAGTTCCGAGAGATGGTGCCTGTATGATAACTGACCAGCATGAAAACCCACGTATGCCTCATACCATTAGCATGTCCACACCTAATCTTGCACATGACAACACTGTTTTAGTTAGTGAGATGAGTTCTATCATGCAAGAGATAGGTCAACAGTTGGCTGACAGCATCGTGACTCGTTGACGACCGCCGAGCCCGACATCCTCCACCCCTGTCATGCAGCCACTTAGCCCTACAGCCCCAAGCTCTATTACTCAGCCGCTCAGCTCTGCAGTTCCCAGGTCTACTGTCACACAAGGAGGAGTGAGCCCTGTGTACCAGCCCAGTCAGGTGACAGATTTTTTTTTTTTTATAAATTGTCTTTTTATTAAGTTTAAAGTCAACATATACAAAATTTTATAATTTGTACACTTTTTTAAACAGTTGAGACAGTACAAATTGGACTAACAGAAAAAGAAAGTAAGAGAAACAAAAATAGAGGTGAAGTCAAATAAATAAAATAAAAGGGGGGATGTAGCATAGAAAACATGGGGGTTACATTACAAATGATGTTCCATTATAACCTGAAGTCTGATCTATGTGGGCTAATGAAATCAATGCATCCTTTCCAGCATTTTTCAAATTGATCCATCTTGAGTCTTAAAGCAAATGTTAGTTTTTCCATGACATAAATTTCACAATTGAATCACATTGAACCAGTCTACTAGTGTGGGTGTTCTCTGATTTAGCCATTTTTTTGTGATTGCTTTTTTACTGGCAACCAGCATTATGTTAAACATATATAATTTTGAAAAACCTAAAAGCTGGTGTGGCTTTTTACCTGAATACATAACTTGAAAACAAAAATCAATTTCACATCTTAATACATTTTTCATACTGTCTCTAATTTCAATCCAGTATTGATGAATCACAGTGCATTCCCAAAACACATGAAAGTGATTTGCTCTGTCTGTCCCACAGCCTGCTTGAGTGCAGGTGTTAAAAAATATCTGACCCTGTTTTTCCAATTAAACTCTCTCCATGCCAAAGAGTTAGTTGATTTCCATTGCATGTCATTTAAATTTCCCCATCCCCCCATCCTTGTAGTACAAAGTTTCCTTCGTATTCCCATTTTCCTTTTATGTAAGATGTATTGGTCCCACCTAATTCCTGAAGGCCTTTATATAATTTGGATACAGTCCCTGTACCTAGGTCTGCTCTGTATACAGCAGAAAAGATTCTTAACAGCCCTGTTCCCAATGTAGATTTTCCTAGATCATCTTTATTAATTATTCTTTCTGTATGGTGTCTTAACTGCAAATATCTAAAGAGGTCCTGGTTGATTATTCCATATTGATCCTTCAAGTTTTGAAAACTTTTGAGAGAGGTTTTTTCAAAGAGGTCCAAATACATATAGATCCCTTGCTGCTGCCATAACTTAAAGGTTGCATCCAGTCTGTTCGGAATGAAGCCTGGGTCATAGGCCACCCATCTAATCGATGAATAAGGCTCCTTCTGCCCATGTAACTCCACCATTTTAAAACAGTTTTTAAGCAATACCTCTAGCCATGGGTTAGGATTTGCCTCAAGATGGTGTTTTAATTCACTGTTCCCAATGAAGGTCTGTAATGGGATCTTGCCCAAGCAATGGCATTCAATTGTTTTCCATATAGTTGAATAGCTTGGGTCACAAATATGGATCAAGGGTTTAATCTGGGCAGCTTGATAATAAGTTTTTAGAGAAGGGAAAGCCAGGCCTCCTTTACACCTTGGAACCTGGAATGTCTTGTGTCTAAGGCCCAGTCCCAATACACCCCCTACCCCTACTTTTTAACCCTACCCCTAAATTTTGTTCCCGTGAGGGCAGTGGTGTCCCAATTCCTTTTTTCTCATAGGGGTAGGGGGTGTAATGAGGGGTAGGGGCTATGAATCTAACCCTTCAGAGCGAGGGTTCCGCGATCCCCAGAGAGCGAGAGGATGTAGAGAAGTCGGAGAAAAAAAACCACAAAAAATTCACAAGAGACAACAGACGTCAATGGTGTATTCTTCTCCGTGTACCTCTTGGTTTATTTATCAACCGAAGCATGATCAATGCTAAAAACCGCAACCGATCGCGACCGTAGATTCCATGGTTTGTTTTTTTTTTAATATATTGACAAAATTTACATTGACAGACAGAATACGAACAGGGTGAGGACGTTACATACGAAAATAAAATCATGCCAATTGCTATTTACATGAACTGTAGCCTCGATGCTGCTGCTGGGACTACGCAGTCGCTTGCGTGGCCGAAACGTAAACTACGCGGTGACGTAGCAAGTGGTGTCCCAATTCCTAGGGAAGATTACAAAGCCCTACCCCTTGTGGCTTCCTTTCGAGGGTTAAGGGGTAGTGGGTGAGGGCTAGGGGTAGTGAGTAAGGGCTAGTGGTAGTGATTAGGGTGAACATTGGGATTGGCCCTAACTCTACGTTTCTTTCCCTGGCACAAAAATTTTGAAATCCAATTATCCCACTCAGCAAATTTCTTTTCAGGGATCTCCACTGGGAGTGACTGAAACAAATAAAGCAGCCTCGGGAGCACTTTCAGTTTAATTATTTATACACGTTGAATCAGCCCCAGGAAGGGTAACAGGTTCCACCGGTCCAAATCCTTTCTAATGTTGGAGAGCAGAGGGTCATAGTTTTCAGAGGTTAGACTTGGTATTTAAAATACCTTTGCTATTTTCACACCCAGGTAATTCAGTTTGTTCACTTAATTAATGGCATACTTCTCTCTGAACTCTTGGCTTGTCATGTATTTGAATGTAAGCATCATAGCACATAAGATTTATGTGAGTTTAATTTGTAGCCTGATATTGACCCGAAATCTGAAAGTGTTTGCATTAATGCAGGGAGAGAGGACGCCAGGTGCAATAAAAACACCAGAACGTCGTCCGCAAAAATCACTATCTTATGTTCACCTGCCAGATACCATATATATTACTATTTTGTCTGCTCATTTGACTTAAAGGCTCTATGAAAAGGGCAAACAGGAGAGGACTAATAGGCAATCTTTGTCGACAGCCACGTTCCAACTCAACGGATGCTGAAAGGGAACCGTTTATTTTTATTCTTGCTGTTTGTCATAGAGACTCTGCATTAATTTCAATTTCATAGAACGTTTGTAGGGACAATCCAGAGTGTTGTATAAAAAAGACCAACTTACAGAGTCGAATGCTTTTTCGGCATCCAAGCCCAATATGATTGCTTCAATTTGTTCCTGGGTTATCTGATGGGTCACATGTAATATACGTCTAATGTTATCTTGAGTTTGCCGCTGTTTAATAAAGCATGTTTGATCCAGGTGTATGATTTCATGGAGAATTCGTTCCAGTCATTTACCTAATATAGATGCAAAAATTTTGTAGTCCTGATTTAAAAGGCTCACAGGTCTAAAATTTGAACAGTCCAGCCTATCTTTTCCCTGCTTGGGAATAACTGTAATGACTGCCTCTCCCCAGGAGGGGGGAGGTGTTCCTCCGCCGTCATTGGTGCACACTGTTGGGAGGTTTAGCCCCTCGAGCAAGAAGTCTCTTAAATTCTTGTTATCCAATCTTGTTTGAGTATATAAATTTTTGTAATAAATTTCAAAACTCTGACTGATGTCATTTAAGTCATACTTCATACTGCCATCACTTGAGTCTCTTATCTTATAAATAGTCCTCTCTGTGTGCTGCTTCTTTATTTTATATGCCAATAATTTTATTGATTTGCTACCCACTTCGTAGTATTTTTGCTTAACAAACATTAAGTTTTTAAGTATGTCTCTTCATTGATTGTTATTTAATTTAGTTTTTATCTGATGCATCTCCTTTTCCAGGTTTGCATCCAATGTTGATCTATGTTTCCTCTGTAATTCTTTTAATTTTGCTTCCAAATCAATAAGTTCCTGTTGTTTGCTTTTTTTTAATGCAGTTGTCCTAGCAATTATTTTTCCCCATAATACTGCTTTGCAGGCATCCCACAGGATGGAGGGAGAGACCTCTCCGTTGTCATTTTCTTCCACATATTTTTCTATTTCAGCCCTCATATCCTCCTTCATCTTTCCATTTAGGATAGTTTTATTTAACCTCCAAGATGTAGTCCTTTTTTTACAGTTGAGTAGTACTTCCATCTGAACTGGGCAATGATCAGATACATCCATTACTCCTATACTACAAGTTTTAACCAAATGCACATCCTTGTGAAACATCAAAAAATAATCAATTCGGGAGTAGGCAGAGTGGGGATTTGAATGAAAGGTGTAGTCTTTAGTTTTGGGGTGGAATTCCCTCCACACATCAATTATACCTAATTCAAGCATTATGCTGTTGATTTTTTTGCTAAGTGAACTGTTTTGGGAGGAGGACCAACGTGAAGGGTCTAAACTGGGGTTTAGTCTAATTTTTAAGTCTCCTCCACATATCACGAGGCCCTGGGCTTTAGATAGCATTAAATCAAAAGTTTGTTTATAGAAAAACCAGTTTGCCCCAGGAGGCGCATAGATGTTCAGAAAAGTGACTTCTTTTCCTTCCATTAATCCACCCACCATGATGTTTCTTCCCTCCCTATCTTTAATTTCAAAATTTACCTAAAAAATAAGTCTTTCTGATATCAGTACTTAGACCCCCCTTCTTGCACCCAATTTATAAGAAGCTGAAAAAACCTTATTAAATCCCCTTCTTTTCAGTTTAGTGTGGGCTGGTTCAGAGAGATGTGTCTCCTGTAGGAACACGATTCCCACCTTGTCCCTTTTCAGTTTAATCAAAATTTTACTCCTCCTGATAGTATCAAGAATGCCATTCACGTTATATGACACTACTTTAATTAGGTCTGTGTTCATTGTAGTTTTTTGGTATTGTCACCCAACCTGTCTCAAAAGTAACCGTACCCCAAATGCTACACAAACAAAACACAGAGCTCGAACATGAACTGAAATTTAGGAGCTTCGAACATAATGCTGAAGATAAAAACATATACAAAACTGAAATGACTCCCTGAGGTGGGGTCCTTTTTATGACCCTGTGGTGGCCGTGATGTCCCGATGGCTCTGAGGGATTTCCTTCCTCTCCCATAAGGGGTAGAGGGCCCTCAAAAAGAAAAAAAAAGTGGTACTGCATAATAACTATTGTCCCCATGATAGATTAATTAAAACTGTATGCATACCTAGGAGACAGAGTCCAATATTCATAGGAAACGAAAGCAAATATTAACCTGGCTTTCTCAAATATGTTTGGAAGAAAACAATCAGTTGACAAAATAAGGATTTGACAGTCAAAATCGCAAATATGTTCAGATCCAGTCTCTTAAATCCACAAGGATTTACTTTATCAGATGGCAAAGTCACTTACTTCTGCTCCTGCTGCAGAGACAAAATCAGTTACTTTCTCCTGAAAGCGTCCAGCTTCTCCTTATATCCCGCGTGCGCTAGGGCTGTCTCAGTGACTTTTCCCCAGAGAGAAGTGCGCCACGTCAGGTGCTTGATTTTCTCCTACCAGCTCTCCGGCGGCATGAATACTTTCACAGGTAGACCCTTTGCTGCCATATCCACGGTTGCCTCCTCGGCCGAGTTGTACAGTTTAGTTTCATCTTGAAAGAATACTCTCAGTCTGGCTGGGAATGACGTCTGGAATCTTATTTGCACCTGACTGGAGACCTTGCTGTTCCCCAGGCTGATTCTCCACCGCTGCCCTTGTCAAGCGAGGCCGACGCCAGACGGAGGCCATCGTCGGACCCCAGCATGCCACCACTTACCTCTCCATCCGGATGTGACCAGTGCCTTCATCTGACCCAAACCATCGCCAAGTTAGAAGGACGTATTTCCAATCTCTACCGGCTCTGGGATGAAGAGCTGTTTCTTGAATCGCTGGTTGCAGTGGGCGCCACTCCTACCGCCTCAGCTGAAGCCAAGCTGGACTCTACCATCCCGGCTGCCCAATCCCATGCTGGGGACCTCTGGCTACAGCAGGGAGCCAAACCAAAGAAACTGGCCAAGGCTTCATTCACACCAAACCCAAAAGTCCATAACTTCACTCCCAACCAAGAGCCTTGGTGTATAGTACATAGGAATAGCAGGGGAAAGAAGTCACCCCTGCATCATTCCCCTCCGCCTCCTCCCCCCTGTGAACTCCAGCTCACTAATCGGTACAAAATCCTGGATGAGCAGGATTTCCCTCCACTGTCAGGAGACTCCCACCCCACCTCGACCTGCTCTGGTGCCCCCTGCTCCACCGGCAGCACTGTCCGGTTGCTCGGTCAATTCCTCCAGCCACCGATCAAAGCTGGCTGACACTCCCTCCGACCCACCTTGCAGGCACGTCACTCCCAGGGCTGTGACCCCGCCTCCCTGCCGGAAGGCCCCACTGCACACTCCTACATGTCTGATTGTTGGGGATTCCATCATAAGACATATAAAGTCTAAAAATGTAGTGACCCACTGCCTACCTGGTGCCAAAATTGTTGACATGATCCAGCAGATCCCATGTCTTCTCAGAAAACATCCTTATGTCCGCAATGTTGTTGTTCACATTGGGACGAACGACATCACCAAGCAGCAGTCTGAAGTTTTAAAACAGGAGTTTAACCATCTTCTTAATGAACTTAAAAACTGTGGAAAGTCCGTCTTCGTCTCAGGTCCTCTCCCCTCACTGGGCCATGGTATCAGACGTTTTAGTCGGCTGCTCTCTCTGCACACGTGGCTGCAGTCAGTCCATCCATCACACAATTTTGTCTTTCATTGACAATTTTAATTTTTTGGGAGTGAGCTTCCTTTTTTGGCAGAGATGGTATACACCCCAGCTTCCATGGTACACATGCACCTTCAGCAAACATTTTTCATGCAGTTACGACAGCCCCACGTCACTGACTGAACGCCACCCGCTCCACAACAGCTCCGGACTACACACCGGTCACTGATTACTCTTTTTTGTCCCCAGTGACCTCTTCACCTCCTGTTTGTACCACCAGCTCCCCTTACAGCCCAAATGATCCCTATGACAGTAAAGAGAGCCCCTCCATCATCCCAGTTATAATCAATAATAGACGACAGAAATGCTATAATGAAGTATGGAAAAATTATTCTAATCTGGTTAGGCCAATTCTCACAACCCCGCTCCTGAACATTCCCGATGTTCCCTCTGTCAAATTTGGTCTGTTAAATGTTAGATCTCTCTCTAACAAGACGTTTGTTTTAAATGACTTCATTCTATCCCGGAAGTTAGATTTATTTTTCCTAACTGAAACCTGGCTGAAAGAAGGGGAATGTAGTCAACTTTTAGAGCTATGCCCCCCAAATTTTAGCTATTTTAACTCTCTTAAAATAAGTGGCTGTGGTGGTGGCCTAGCTGTGGTTTTTAAAAATCTTTTTAAATGCTCTCTTCTTACTGTTAAAAAATTCACTAGCTTTGAGGCTCTCATGTTTCTTATCAGCTGCACCATTCCGGTATGCTGCATTGTCATTTACCAGCCAACAAAACCAAACAGTAATTTTTTAACAGAATTTTCTGTTTTTATTGCTGATTTGGTTGTCAAGAATGATAAAGTGCTTATGGTCGGTGATTTTAATTTCCATGTAGATGATGCAACAAATGCCCCAGCAAGGGATTTTATTAGTGTTACTGAGTCTTTTAATTTTTTACAACATGTAGAGGTCCAACTCATAATCATGGTAATACCCCTGACCTAGTTTTCACGTTGGGCATGTCACTTATAAATAAATGCATCACGTTTGATACTCTTTTACATCCAACCATTTTAACCCAGATGCGCACTGTAAAATGTCTCCCCATTAACAGCCAGTCCGTAGCCACTTTCTCCTCTACTTTTCTTGTGCTAAATCAGGGTGGGCCATCATCATCTTTGCATGTTGATGACATGGTTAACCATTTTAACAATATATGTGTGTCTGCTCTGGAAACCGCTACCCCTCTTAAAAACAAATCAGTCTTTAAAACAAATCCCACTCCCTGGATAAATGAGGACATCCGCTTGGTGAAAAGAGAATGTAGACAAGCAGAGCGAAGATGGAAAACCACACAACTGCTTGCCCACTATACTAGAATGAAGGATTTAATGGGCCTGCTAAACCAATCAATTAAGGATGCTCAAACTGCCTATTTCGATAATCTCATCACCACAAACAAACACAATCCTAGGTTTCTTTTTAAATCCATCGACCATCTCTTTAATACCTCCACCTCCAGCATGTCCTCACCTTTGGTTGAGGACTGCGAAAAATTCTTATCTTTCTTTTTTGATAAGATCAACAGAATAAGAACATCTATCTTGCCCCCCAGCTCCACCAGCCGCCATTTTGAGGCATCTCACACCTGTCCCATCTTACTGGATCAATTTTCGCCCATCTCCCTCAGTGATCTAACTGATACTGTTTCTCACACTCGCTCCTCCATGTGTACCCTTAATATTGTACCTCCCAGATTACTAAAGGAATCTATCAGTGTTACTGGACCACCTCTGCTCGCTATCATAAACCAGTCCCTCTCCTCAGGCCATGTTCCTGAATCTTTTAAAGTGGCCTCAGTTCAACCCCTTCTCAAGAAACCAAACCTAGATCCCAACATTCCATCAATTTATAGACCCATCTCCAAGCTACCTTTTACTTCCAAGATTTTAGAAAAATTGGTCTGCAAGCAACTTCTCAAACTGGTTCAAGGAAACAACATATTTGATAAATACCAATCAGGCTTTTGTCAGCAACACAGCACTGAGACAGCTCTCCTCAGGGTCACAATAACATCCTCATGCAACTAGACCATGGTAAAATCCCTATTTTAATTATTCTTGATTTGTCTGCAGCATTTGACACTATTGATCATGCTATTCTGATTGATCGCCTTGAAAAATATGTTGGTATATCTGGTTTAGCTCACAATTGGTTCTCCTCTTACTTATCCAACCAGAGGTTTTTTGTATCAGCTGGTGACAAGAAATCCACCTGTGCTTCTCTCACGTGTGGGGTGCCTCAGGGGTCAATTCTTGGACCCATTTTATTTTCATTATATATGCTCCCCTTAGGACACTTGATCCGTAAATTTGTCTGAGTGTTTTATCATTGTTATGCTGATGATACACAAATCTACTTATCTGTGAAGCCCAGAGACCTGTCAAATTTAACTACTCTGCACAACTGCCTGGCTGAGATTAGGGACTGGATGGTTCAAAATTTTCTTCAATTAAATCACAATAAGACTGAAATTCTGGTTTTTGCCCCAGATCAGGTCTCCACTAACACTCTCAAACACCTTGGTCCGTTGGCAATGATATGCTCCAGAGTATATCAGTGATTTATTACAGCTGTATTCCTCTGCTAGACCCCTCAGGTCCTCTGAGCAGGGTTTGGTGGTTATACCTCGTTCTAGACTAAAAACCCGAAGGGACTGTGCATTTGCTGTCCTGGGTCCCAGGCTGTGGAACAGTCTCCCCCTGGGAGTCAGGTCAGCAAGCTCTCTGGAGTGTTTTAAGTCACAGCTAAAGACCTATCTTTTTTCTAAGTGTTTTTGAGATTACACGTATGCTGCGGTTTTTCTGCGGTGGTATGTTTGTCTTTTGTATGTCAGGTGTGTCTACTACGCAAGTGTTGCGGTAAGCATGTTACGCCATTTCCAGTCACTGGTGGTTGTGCTCTATGTTACCTCTTGTGTTACTTCATGTGCTGTCTCTGCTATTCTTTGCTATTCACCTGATTAATCAACAGCAAACTGTTATTAAACTTATACTAGCATAGAACTCAATCTCTTTCCCCCTTGAACTAAACAATTAGCAATGGCCTCTAGCTCTCTCTCTCCACTCTCCCTTCCTCCTTCTCCTTCTCCCTATCCTATCCTCTCCTGTCCTGTTTGCTACATGTCTAGTTAGTCCTCTGCCTCCTTTTATGATAGCACTTCTTGTCATAGATGCAGGATGATGGTAGAAATGGAGGTGAGAATAAGTGAGTTAGAGTCGCGGCTCCACACCTTAGCTAGCCCAACTTATGCTAGTGTAGCTAGCCTCCCCCCTGTAGCCAGTGCGGGCTGACCTAGACAAGCTCCTACGGCAGCCGAGACAGTTTCCTCCCCCCCAGCAGCTCCCGAGCAGCCGGGATCTAGTCAGGGCGGCTGGGTGACCATCCGAGACAAGAGGCATAGTTGTAGGCAGCAGCCCCCGGTTCACCACCAACAGGTTCATGTTTCCAACAGGTTCTCCCCACTCAGCGACACACCCGCTGAAAAGCTGACTCTAGTGATTGGTGACTCTATTCTGAGGAACGTGAAGTTAGCGACACCGGCGGCCATGGTTAAGTGTATCCCGGGGGCCAGAGCAGGTGACATCCAGTCTTACCTGAAACTGCTGGCTAAGGATAAGCGTAAATATGGTAAAATTGTTATTCACGTCGGCAGTAACCACACCCAACTTCGCCAGTCGGAGGTCACAAAGATTAATGTGGAATCGGTGTGTACCTTTGCTAAAACGATGTCGGACACTGTAGTTTTCTCTGGCCCCCTCCCCACTCGGACCAGTGATGACATGTATAACCGCATGTTGTCATTCAACCGCTGGCTGTCGATGTGGTGTCCCGAAAACAATGTGGGCTACATAGATAACTGGGATACTTTCTGGGGGAGACCTGGTCTGATTAGGAGAGATGGTGTCCATCCCACCGTGGGTGGTGCCGCTCTCATATCTAGGAATATGGCCAAGTTTATTAGAAAGCTAAAACCCTGACGACCCCGAGTCATGACCAGGAGGCAGAGCCGCAGTTTAACACGCTCCTCTGCGCCTCAGTCAGAGCTGTTCCCTGCCAAGAATAGAATAGAGTCTCTGTCTATGTCTATATGTATGTCTAGGCGTATAGAAACTGTGTCTGTCCCCCGACCACCTAAATTTAGAAAAGTTACTAAACCTAAATGAAACAGAAGAGGAGCTAAAAACAAAAACTTAACAGAAATCAAAACAGACACAAATTTGGTCTCATATAATACTGTAGTTAAATGTGGACTGTTGAATATTCGATCACTATCATCAAAATCTCTATTAGTCAGTGATCTCATAGCTGATCATCGTATTGATTTATTTTGTATAACTGAAACCTGGCTGCAGCAGGATGAGTATGTTAGTGTTAATGAAGCTACACCCCCCATTAATGTTAATTTTCATGTCCCTCGTACCATAGGTCGAGGAGGGGTGGTGGCAGCAGTATTTCAATCAACCCTAGACCAAAATCTGGCTGTAGGTCTTTTGAAAGCCTCACTCTTAGTCCTTCCCACTCTAACTGGAAAGTTGAAAAACCAGTTCTGTTAGTTACAGTATACCGTCCACCTGGTCCATACTCAGAATTCCTATCAGAGTTTTCTGAGTTTATATCAGAGTTAGCACTCAGTATAAATAAAGTCATTATACTGGGAGATTTCAATATTCATGTAGATGTAGAAAGCCTTAGTTCTGGGTTTCTTTCCTTACTAGACTCAATTGGCTTTTCCCAGCATGTGAGTGAACCCACTCACTGCTTCGATCATATCCTTGATCTTGTTCTAACATATGGCATTGAAATTGACAAGTTAACAATTGTCCCTCAAAAGTCTCTTTTGACCGACCATTACCTCATTACATTTGAGTTTACTTTAACTGACTGCACGGCATCGAGGAATAAATTTGGCTATAGAAGATGTTTATCTGAAGATACTGTGGCTAAATTTAAAGAGAACATTCGGTCATCATTTGCAGTGATGCCATATCTAAATTCAAATGAGGATTTCTCCCTTACACAGGTTGATGACCTTGTGATTAGCACTATGGCCATACTGTGTTCAAGTCTTGATGATGCCGCCCCTCTCAAAAAGAAATTAATAAAACAGAGGAGGCTGGCTCCGTGGTATAATTCTCAAATTCATGCCTTAAAGCAGATGTCAAGGAAATTAGAAAGAAGTTGGCATTCCAGCAACTCGGAAGAGTCTCACCGAGCCTGGAAAGAAAGCTTTAAAACGTATAAAAAAGCTCTCCGCAGTGCCAGAAGCTCATATTACTCAGCACTAATAGAAGAAAACAAAAACAACCCCAGGTTCCTGTTCAGCACTGTAGCCAGGCTGACAGAGAGTCATAGCTCAGTTGAACCAATGATCCCCTTAGCTCTCAGCAGCGATGATTTTATAGGCTTTTTCACAAATAAAATTATAACAATCAGCTCTTAACTTCATCAGACAATAATCTTCTACTAAATACAGCAACTCCCAAATAAACTGTAACGCCTATTTTACATCTGGAATCATTCTCATCTCTGAATCTCTCAGAGCTAGCTTCTATAGTCTCATCATCTAAACCATCAACCTGTCTATTGGACCCAGTACCAACTAGCCTCTTTGAAGAGATTTTCTACTTAATTGAGCCGTTCATTTTATATCTGATTAATTTGACGTTATCTTTGGGTTATGTACCTCAGACTCTTAAGACTGCAGTTATCGAACCCCAACTTAAAAAGCCGAAACTTGATCCAGATGTTTTGGCCAATTATAGACCCATATCAAACCTTCCTTTCATTTCGAAAATCATTGAAAAGTAGCAAACCAATTACACGACCATATGCATAGCAACAGTTTGCTTGAAGAGTTTCAGTCAGGATTTAGAGCTCATCACAGCACAGAAACAGCACTGGTTAAAGTCTCCAGTGATATTGTAATTGCTTCAGACAATGGATCAGCCTCCATACTTCTCCTCTTAGATCTTAGTGCTGCATTCGACACCATTGACCATAATACTCTATTACAAAGACTTGAACATGAAATTGACATTAAAGGAACTGCACTAAGGTGGTTCAAATCCTATTTATCAAATAGACATCAGTTTGTACATGTTAACAATAGCTCCTCCTCCCGCACTATAGCCAATTATGGAGTCCCACAGGGTTCGGTACTTGGAGCAATTCTCTTCACTCTTTATCTGCTTCCTTTAGGCAACATTATCAGGAAACACAGCATAAATTTTCACTGTTATGCAGACGACACTCAGCTGTATTTATCAATGAAGCCAAATTAAGTTAGTCAGATAGTCGAACTGCAGACATGTCTTGAAGACATAAAAGTCTGGATGACCCATAATTTTTTACTTCTAAATTCTGACAAAACTGAAGTTATTGTACTCGGCCCTAAGCACCTTAGAGAAACCCTATCTAATCATCTAATCAGTCTGGATGGCATTACTTTGGCTTCCAGCTTCACTGTAAGAAATCTTGGAGTAACTTTCGACCAGGACATGTCCTTTGTCCCTCACATAAAACAAGTCAGTAGGGCAGCTTTCTTTCACCTGCGAAACATTAGGAAAATCAGAAACATCCTCTCTCATGAGGATGCAGAAAAACTAGTCCATGCATTTGAAACTTCTAGGCTGGAATACTGTAACTCATTACTATCTGGATGTCCAAACAAATCTCTGAGAGGCCTTCAGTTGATTCAGAATGCTGCTGCACGAATATTAACAGGAACTGGAAAAAAGGGATCACATCTCTCCTGTGTTAGCTGCTCTTCATTGGCTGCTGGTAAAATTCAGAATAGAGTTTAAAATCCTTCTCCTAACACAGCGGTTTTCAAAGTATGAGGCGCATCTCCCTGGGGGGCGCCAGAGGGCTTCAGGGGAGGCACGGCGAGAGAAAAAATAAACCTGAAAAGAAAGAAAAGTGTAAAGTGTAAACATCTGGCGAGAGGCAAGATGGATCGATTTTTAGTATCTCAAGTGAAAGTGAGAGAGGGCACAGAGTCTGGGGTGAGCAGAAAATGGAGGAAGTATGACCCTGATTATTTAAAGTTTGGCTTTTCATGTATTGGTCCTGATGATGCTCCGCTGCCACAGTGTGTTATCTGAAAAGAGGTGCTAGCTAACGACAGTATGCGACCATGTAAACTCCGGCGTCATATTGAAACCAAGCACCAAAGTTTAACGACCAAGCCACGGGAGTTTTTTGATCAGAAACTTAATGAATTGCGGTCACAGAAGAAAGTCATCGAGGCGTTTGGCACTGTGAATACCAAGGCAACCGAAGCATCATACCGCGTAGCGTTACGCATTGCGAAGGTGGGGAAACCTCACAACATTGGTGAGACATTGCTCCTCCCTGCTGCCAAAGATATGTGTTCGGTACAAATGGGCGAAGCTACTGCTGCCAAGCTGGATGTCATCCCGATGTCTGACAACACCATCCAGCGCCGCATCTCTGACATGGCAGCTGATGTGAAGCAACAGGTGCTGGACGCTATCCGTGAGAGCCCTTGCTTCTCCATTCAACTGGACGAGTCCAGTGATGTTGCTAACTGTACACAGCTAATGGTGTATGTACACTTTATTAAAGAGCTCGGTGTCCAGGAGGAGTTTCTATTTTGCCATCCTCTGCAGAACTGAGCACCTCTCTCTCTCTCTCTCCCTCTCCCTTTCCCCCCTCTCTCTCTCTCTCTCCCTTCCTCTCCCCGTCCCCTCTCCCCCTGTCTCTCTCTCTCTCCTCCGTGCATGCGCCAACATATCAACAGCATGCTTCTCTGAAATGGCTGTTTCTCCCAGTTCCAAGCATGTGTACTGCATTTACTAACCATGTTTTCCCGAAGTCTCTGTCTCTCCCAGTTCCTCTCCTGTCTCTCCCTGTCCTCATCCTGCAGGTGATGAATCATCGACATCCCATGTTCCTGCAATGCCTGATGCTCCCATATCTTCATGAATTCTATTCTATTAAGCATCATTTCTATGAACTTCATGCAGCATCATGTTCCTCCCTACACCTGTTTTGAATATCCCCTCCTCCTTCTCTTATTCTCTCCCTACTCAACCCAACTTTGCCTCCCCCCCCCGTGCCTCCCTATCTCTCTCCCTCTCTCAACCCAATCAGTCGAGGCAAATGGCCGCCTCGCCTGAGCCTGGTTCTGCCCAAGGTTTCTGCCTCTTACAGGAAGTTTTTCCTTGCCACTGTAGCCAAGTGCTTGCTCATGGGGGGATCTGTTGGATCTCTTTAAATAATTTTATAAAAAGTTTTGTCTAGACCTGCTCTATATGTAAATTGCCTTGATGTGACTGTTATGATTTGGCACTATATAAATAAATCTGGTTTGATTTGATTTGATAAAGCATGACCTCGTGACAAGTGTCACTCTAGCCCACCCAGATTTCGATGCCCCATTCATTCTGGCTGTTGACACCTCCTTCGATGGGATTCAATGGGATTTAGATGCCAGACCAGTCGTCTTTGCGAGTAGAGACCTCTCTTGCTCCCAGATGAACTATCCTTCAAAAAAACTTGAATTTCTTGCCTTGAAGAGGGCTGTATGTGACAAATTCAGCCACTGGTTGAAAGGCAGACACTTTACTGTATGGACTGACAGTAACCCCTTGACATACATCCTTACCAAACCCAGACTTGAACAACGGTGGGTGGTGAGTTCGCTGCATATGACTTCGACCTGAAATACATCCCCAGCCCAACGAACATCGTAGCTGTCGCATTGGGTCGTGAGCGTTTGTCCAGTCTTGTGTGAGTCAGCCGTATACTTCTCTGCTTAATCAGGGCAAAGGCATGAGTGATGTAACAGTGCAAGAGGCATTCAAAGTTTCCAACAACTGCCAAGCCGTTGCCGACCGGTAGGGTGGAAAATCGGATGAGCCGGCTCAGGAGACTTTACCTCATGACACAAGGGGCTCTGTCATATCAGAGGAGATAACTCTGCCATCCTTGGTGCTCAGTGCACAGGCGGTGTGAGTCAAGTGAGAGAGGCAGGTGCCACCATCAGTCTTCCACAGAAGGAATATCAGACAACTGCATTTCCACAAGGCAAGCTTACCAATCTACAAGAAGAAGATAGCAACATAAGCACAGCTATGTACTATGTACAGAGACACAAGAGGACTAAAAAATGTGAGAAAGCTATTGAGTCATCAAACTGCTCAAACACTGGAACAGACTCACTATACAAAATGGCATACTGTACAAGAGAAAGAGAGACCATCACATGAACATATGTATAGATGGTTGGACTACAGAGCAAGGAAGCAAGTCTGTAGATTTACCTGTTGTGACTGATCATTTCTCCAAGACAGGACACACCTTCCCATTCAAGAACCAGTCTACCAAACAAGTTGCTTGTCATCTGAAATGACTATGTTCTCATCAATGGCCTCCCAAGACGAATCCATTCAGACAAAGGGGCCAACTTTGAGAGCAAACTCATTAAGGAACTTCTAGAGATGGCTGGTCTGAAAAATTCCCATACAACTCCATATCACCCAATGGGAAATGGCATCGCTGAGTGACTTAATAGGACTCTATTGTGATCAGGTCTTTTCTCCCTCAGTCCAAAGCAAAGTGGTCAAAGATGTTGCAGCTGCTGACCTTCTGCTACAACTGCATGGAACATGCAACACAGGCTTCGCACCGTTCTGCCTTGTGTTTGGGGGAATCCCTCGTCTTCCCATAGACGTGATGTTTCAACATGCCATCAACAATGACTCAGTTGTCAGCCACCTGGATTTTGTGTCTCACTTGAAAAGAGACCTACAGCAGGCTGCTCATGTTGTGCAGAAGAACACTCTCAAAGAGCAATCTTTATCAGAAGTCATGTCATGTGTAATATTACTTTTATAACTGAAATGTAGCTAATATGTTTTCATAGAGTACAATAACCCAGTGGATGACGCCATTTGTATGTGTATGCTGAAGATACTGTCTGCAGGTATGTTTTGTTGCACAAGACGTTTTCTTTGTTGTAAAAGACGTTATGAATGTTCATGGGGAGCTCATGTTGTCGTTAGGAGGCAGCCTTGGCATAATGTGTCGACATGATGCATTAATTTTGTGTCATGGCCAGAGAGCGCTGTTTATGTCCCTCTTATTTTATATTTTTACTTTTATATTTTTATATTTTTTCATTTTCCTTCCTGCATATTTCCTTGTGTATATACACTGCTCAAAAAAATAAAGGGAACACTTAAACAACACAATGTAAGTCCAAGTCAGTCACACTTCTGTGAAATCAAACTGTCCACTTAGGAAGCAACACTGATTGACAATCAATTTCACATGCTGTTGTGCAAATGGAATAGACAACAGGTGGAACTTATAGGCAATTAGCAAGACACCCCCAATAAAGAAGTGTTCTACAAGTGGTGACCACAGACCACTTCTCAGTTCCTATGCTTTCTGGCTGATGTTTTGGTCACTTTTGAATGCTGGCGGTGCTTTCACTCTAGTGGTAGCATGAGACGGAGTCTACAACCCACACAAGTGGCTCAGATAGTGCAGCTCATCCAGGATGGAACATCAATGCGAGCTGTGGCAAGAAGGTTTGCTGTGTCTGTCAGCGTAGTGTCCAGAGCATGGAGGCGCTACCAGGAGACAGGCCAGTACATCAGGAGACGTGGAGGAGGCCGTAGGAGGGCAACAACCCAGCAGCAGGACCGCTACCTCTGCCTTTGTGCAAGGAGGAACAGGAGGAGCACTGCCAGAGCCCTGCAAAATGACCTCCAGCAGGCCACAAATGGGCATGTGTCTGCTCAAACAGTCAGAAACAGACTCCATGAGGGTGGTATGAGGGCCCGACGTCCACAGGTGGGGGTTGTGCTTACAGCCCAACACCATGCAGGACGTTTGGCATTTGCCAGAGAACACCAAGATTGGCAAATTCACCACTGGCGCCCTGTGCTCTTCACAGATGAAAGCAGGTTCACACTAAGCACATGTGACAGATGTGACAGAGTCAGGAGACGCCGTGGAGAACGTTCTGCTGCCTGCAACATCCTCCAGCATGACCGATTTGGCAGTGGGTCAGTAATGGTGTGGGATGGCATTTCTTTGGGGGGCCGCACAGCCCTCCATGTGCTCGCCAGAGGTAGCCTGACTGCCATTAGGTACCGAGATGAGATCCTCAGACCCATTGTGAGACCATATGCTGGTGAGGTTGGCCCTGGGTTCCTCCTAATGCAAGACAATGCTAGACGTCATGTGGCTGGAGTGTGTCAGCAGTTCCTGCAAGACGAAGGCTGATGCTATGGACTGGCCCGCCTGTTCGCCAGACCTGAATCCAATTGAGCACATCTGGGACATCATGTCTCGCTCCATCCACCAGCGCCACGTTGCACCACAGACTGTCCAGGAGTTGGCGGATGCTGTAGTCCAGGTCTGGGAGGAGATCCCTCAGGAGACCATCTGCCACCTCATCAGGAACATGCCCAGGCGTTGTAGAGAGGTCATACGGGCACGTGGAGGCCACACACACTACTGAGCCTCATTTTGACTCGTTTTAAGGACATTACATCAAAGTTGGATCAGCCTGTAGTGTGTTTTTCCACTTTAATTTTGAGTGTGACTCCAAATCCAGACCTCCATGGGTTAATAAATTTGATTTCCATTGATAATTTTTGTGTGATTTTGTTGTCAGCACATTCAACTATGTAAAGAAGTAAGTATTTAATAAGAATATTTCATTCATTCAGATCTAGGATGTGTTATTTTAGTGTTCCCTTTATTTTTTTGAGCAGTGTATTTCCCATCTAAAAACACTTGCATGCTGAGAGTGAAGTGAACCGGAGTCAAATTCCTCGTTTGTGCGCACAAACTTGGCCATTAAAGACGATTCTGATTATTTTGCATTTTTTGCTGAGTGCTCCTGATCTTCACTGGATCGTGCTCACCTGGAGGTCATGAAGGGAGTCATGTCCAGCTCCAGTGGGGAGGAAACAAAAGTTGCTATCTTCCGCCTGAGTTTGGCTGAATGCTCAAACCTCTTAAAACACACATGTATGGGTATTAGAGCATTACCCTTACAACACTCTCTAAATTGGAAATCAAACTCTCTCTCACACGCTATACATACATAGACACACACTATTACTTTGAGATGAAAGCAGGCCACAATGGGCAGCTTCTTCATGGTCAGCTGCTTGGTGGACTCCTGGTAACTATGGCAACCACTGCACTTGATCTTTGCACTACTCCCAAGATGTTCTGGTCTGGTGAACGTAGACCATAGAGAACAAAATTTAGTGCCTGTGTTTGCATCTGGGGGAAGCTGGACAGAATAGCAGTTTGCTATTGCTGCTACTGGCATCTGAGTCAGCATGAGTGGTCTTGGCGTGGGTGTATTTCCCTTTAGATAAAATCCTGGGAAAAACTGCATCCACTGTCAAATTGTTTGTGACTATATTAAATAGCATGGTTGTAGGTTCGGTTCCCGGACCTGGGGCATTTCTGTGTGGAGTTTGCATGGTCTCCCCATGCTTGCATGGGTTTCCCTCCAGGTACTCTGGTTTTGTCCCACAGAGACAAACAACCACTCACACTCACCCTACAGGCAATTTAGAGTCACTAATCAACCTAGACATGCATGTCTTTGGACTGTCTGTTTCTGTGTTGGCAATGTGATGGACTAGCAATCTGTACAGGGTGTACCACACCCTCGCTGGGATTGTGAGCCGAGATTGGCTCCAGCACCACCCGTGACCTGGAAACTAAATAAGCGGTAGAAGTTGAATAAATGAATAAAATAATAGTACAGAGTAGCTGATTACAGTGTGACTAAAAACTTTTTGCAGGATATGAATTTTTTTCCCCTGATGCTCAAGAAACTAATGACTTTTCTGTTGGGCCTTGCCAGATAAAACAGCAACCTATAAATAGTTGAGGAGGCTTGTTTTGTGTTTTTTACCTCCCAGGATGAAAGTAAAACTCCTTCTTCCCCCTGTGTAAAACTAAATGCTGAATGCCAATTTTGAGTCACCTGCTGTATCAGTTACCTGCGAAGACAGTCTGTGAGTGTTGTGTGTCCAGTGGCATGACTCTCACTGTTAAGTGCCGATCCATCTCCTCCGGGGCTTAGGCGCCAGAATGGTGTGGAAGATCCTGGCAGGTCCAGGCTGATGTCCCAAAATGGATCTATGGTTGCTGAAATACCAATGGGAGGAGGACAGAGAGATAGGCAACATGATGGCTATGGACACATTTGCTAATCTGTTACCGAATAAAGGTGACATACAGACACTGTAGTTTACAATTTCCCTTTAGTGTAATTGTTCTGCTGAAGTTAAAAAACTGTAATTCATCTGATGCTGTCATTAGTTAATGTTGGGAAGCTTATTTTATCAGCTGATAGCATTCCTGGTCTGACAAATAATTTGTCTTTGTTGGAACTGATCTAAGTATCATGGAGCTACTCAGCTACGGACTTGCACACTTTTCTCGTGTGTGTTGATTGTTTGTTTGCCTGGTAGTTATAGAAAACTAATAGTAAATAATACCGTAAATACTACAATAAATAACAGTATTAGTCAGCAGTATCCAAAATTTCACGGTAGGCTGGTTCTTGCATGGGAAGGCATGTCCCGTCTTGGAGAAATGATCGGTCACAACAAGTAAATCCACAGACTTGTTCTCTTGCTCTGTAGTCTAAAAGTCTGTACATATGTTCATGTGATGGTCTCTCTTTCTCTTGTACAGCATGCCATTTTGAATAGTGAGTCAGTTCCAGTGTTTGAGCAGTTTGATTATGGCATGTGACTCAATAGCTTTCTCATATTTTTTAGTCGTCTTGTGTCTCAGCGACATAAGCACAGCTATGTACTATGTACAATCTTCCTCTTGTAGATTGACAAGCTTCCCTTGTGGAAATGCAGTTGTCTGATATTCCCTCTGATAGTGGCACCTGCCTCTCTTACTTGACTCACACCGCCTGTGCACTGAGCACCAAGGATGGCAGAGTTATCTCTTCTGATATGACAGAGCCCCTTGTGTCATGTGGTAAAGTCTCCTGAGACGTCTCCTCGTCCAATTTTCCACCCTACCGGTCTGCAACGGCTTGGCAGTTGTTGGAAACTGTGAATGCCTCTTGTACTGTCACATCACTCATGCCGTTGACCTGATTAAGCAGTGAAGTATATGGCTGACTCACACAAGACTGGACAAACGCTCACGACTCCATGCGACAACTACGATGTTCTTTGGGCTGGGGATGTACTTCAGGTTGAAGTCATATGCAGCGAGCTTTGCCATCCACAGTTGTTCACGTGCATCAAGTCTGGGTTTGGTAAAGATGCATGTCAAGGCGTTACTATCAGTCCATACAGTAAAGTGTCTGCCTTTCAACCAGTGGCTGACTTTGTCACATATAGCCCATTTCAAGGCAAGAAATTCAAGCTCTGTGAGGCTGGTCTGTGCTACATGCTAAACAAAGTTGTTAGTGTAGGGGAAGGACAGGGTCCAAAGGTCTTGTCTCTGTTCATGCATCAATATGAGAATCAGGAAACCAGGACCTGCACTGGCGCCAAACAAGTCAAAACAATAAGTAGAAGACATCAGAGGGGTGTACTATGAAGTGCGATTAATGCCTTAGCGAGGTGTGTTGAGCCTAAAGCCAGGCTTTTCCGTATCACGAAGGTGGCCCTCTTTTAAGCTGGCTATATCACCGGGGTAATTTATGCTGCAAACATAACCTAGTCGAGACCAGTTTTTGTTCCGACTTTTGGCTTAAAATCAGCTATAAAAAGCGCCGCCCTCTCACCGATCATCCTCCTTGAACATGGCCTCACCGTTTGTAAAAGATCAAGTGGATTTAAGTGCACGCATTATTAGAGGTGCTCTTCAGAGGGAGAGGGTTTTTTGAGACCGGAGTGATCCGTTGGTGTTTCCTGATGATATTCTTTATGAGCGATACAGATTTTCCGCTGAGGGAATACATTACATATGCAGTCTCTTGGAGGCATATGTACGTAATGCAACAAAACGCAGCCATGCACTTACGGTAGTGCAAACGGCATGCATCACATGGCGTTTTTTTGCCACGGGAACCTACTTGCATTTGGTCGGTGATGCAGAAAATCTGAGCAAGAACACTGTATGCCGCACTATTCGCAAGGTTGTTCTTGCTCTAACAAAACTGCTGAATATGTTTGTAGTGTTCCCTGGCCACTTACCAGTGCTTACAATAAAGGAGGCATTTTATGAAATCGCAGGTAATATACATTAATTAGTTCACCATATTATTTCATGTATGATGTGTTATAAAAAGTAATATTTACAACTAATTCCTAAATAGGTTTCCTCAGGGTCCTAGGTGCCATTGATTGCACTCACATACCCATCACTTGGCCCTTGGGGGAACATAAGGGCGATTTTGTGAACAGGAAGTCCTTTCACAGTATCACTGTTCAGGTAAACTAATTTATTTGTGTCATGTTACTGGTGGTGGCACTTGTGCACATTGCATGCAATTACATTATTAGTGCTGCATACTACACTTTTCTCATTGATCAGATATATTCACATACAGCACAGACGTTGTTACAGGAGATCTGTCACCATTAATAAGCAAACACTATTCCCTTTTAACAGCCTTCACTGGTACTGTAATTGTTTCAGTGCTTTCATTGTGAAACTAATCTGAGACGCCTTTGCAGATGACTTATGACCATCAGCAAATGGTCATAAGTCATAAGTGTGGATGCCAGATGGCCTGGCTCAGTCCTTGACTCGCGGATCCTCTAAGAGTCTATTCTGGGTCACCAGCTTGAGCAAGGTATGGCAAATGGCTATACACAATTGTATTCTATTCTTGTTTAATTGTAACACTGAAAGTAATTTCCTTTCCCTTTGTTAACAGGGCTTTTTGACGGGTTGCTTCTCAGGGACAGAGGATATCCCTGCACCCGGTACTTGATGACCCCCTATCCTGACCCACAGACACCACCAGAGTGTCGCTTCAATGTGGCACTTAGCAAGTGCAGGGTCCAGATAGAAATGACTTTTGGGGTCATCAAGTCCAGATTCAACTGTCTCCGCAGCCTGAGGGTTTCTCCTGACAGGGCTTGTGGGATTATAACCGCATGTGCGGTGTTGCACAATGTGGCCACCATACGAAAGGAAAGAGCCCCTTGTGTGCCGCTGGTGGCAGCTGACGTGGTGGACCTCATCACCCTTGACAACCCAACTGGTGCAACCATCAGGCGAGCCATCACCCAGCAATCAGTGATTAAAAAAAAACAAAAAAACACAGCAATCAAAGGATGTGTTTTATTGTTTATTGAAGTTCTGCCTTTTCTGGGGGGAAAAAAGTAGTAATAAGTACACAATGTCAATCATGCTTAACAAAACATTGTAAATTAACATTTAGTGTTGTACCTTTTTCTCATATTGCAGTTGCTCGAGCTCTAACTTTAATTTCTTGATTTCCAGCTCTTTCTTTACATTATCCAACTCAAGATTCCTTTTATAAAGGGCCCTCACATTGTCTGCCCCAATCTGTATTAACAGGACATTGAAGTGTTCATCAAGCAACAGAGATGAGTCAGATAGACTTTTCAGTTATGCTGGTGTACTGTGTTCGTCATTCACTTATGCATTCTTGGTAAGGATTACTTTATAAAAGTAGACAAAGAACTGCTACAAAATGATAAAGCCCTTACCCCTTGTTTTTTTGTGCCTGTGGCCTCCACCTAGAGGTGGAGGCCACAGGCTGAGGGGAAGGTTGCATGCCCTCTCCCTGTGACATGAGCAAGAAACTTCATTATTTCTAATTTAAAAAGATTGATTTAATTTTTACATTAAACTCTTATTTAGATTATTAAGATATATACCCCCAAAGGTACCTCTGAATATACTGAGAGTGTATCCTCATCATTGATCTCCACCTATGGAATAGTTTAAGGGAAATGAATAAAGTGGATTTAAAACAGCACACAAAGATAATACATGACAACTTCCTTTGAAAGTTACCTCTATGTGGGTGTCAGCAAGGGTGTGTGTTGGCGGCTTGAGCAAAACTACAGTGTTTCCTTCAACTGTAAATTAGATTAAGACTTTTCTCATTTGAGAAACAATAAATATGCATTTAGTATTTTACCACCAAAGCACTTATACATACCCTGGACAGACAGTTGCTGCTGGGAGCTGCCAGCACCAGGGTCTGATTGATAACCCCCTTGTATCCCCTCCATGGTCGGCCGCCCTTCATTGTTTGAAAGGGCCAGCTCTTCTGCGGCCGTATAATCTACTGGAGCGGGGCCCCCTCCAGTCTTTCTCCCCTCATTTTTCTTCTTGTTTGCTTAAGATAATATTAACAATTAATGTGTTATACAGTGTATCATCCACATTACTTACTAAAAGAGTGATGAATGCACAGCAAATACATACCACTTTGGATGATATTCTTGTGTTTGGTCCGGATTTCCTGCCAAGACCGTTTTGCAGTGCTGGTATTACAACTAATAGAACATCAATTAGAAAATTGCTTAGACTTTATCACAAATCACACAAATCAAATAAATTTCACTTTTTTTTGGCCTTAATTCCAAGTGATTTCCATGTATTCTTCATTGTGAGACAATGTCAGGGAGGGAATTAAGTTTATATTATGATATATGATATTTATGATATATATTATATTAAACTAAATAGGCTATATTGACTTACGCATTTACGCAATCTGCAATTTTTTGCCATGCTTCTTCTCTCGCCTTGTTTGCCAAAACAGTGTTGCTTTTTGCTGTTAATATAGCTCTGAATTCATTGTAACTCTCCATAATAACTATCTGTTCTTTTTGGGTGAAATACGCAGCACGTGTTTGCTCCATTTTTCTGTGGAAATAGTGTCAAATGACGCCTAAACGCCCCTTTATGTGAATGCGCACAGAGCCTAATGACAAAAGCTTGGGTCGACAAATCAAGTTGATAACCACCGTCGTGGTACTCGTTATCTCTGATTGGAGCTTTCGGCTTTGTCGAGCCAGCTCACCCAAAGAAAGCCCGGCTCTGTTGAGCTTCCTTCATAGTATACCCCTCTGAGGTGTTGGGAAAGAGAACTACACCACACACACACACACATAGTTTTGCATAACCATGGTCGAGGTTCAAAATAAGGATGAAGGCTATCCACACAATACACACACATAGCCTATCTTAGTTATAAGAAGGCATGTCACATGTTGTATGGTTGGTTTTTTTGTCTCTGACTACGTTGTTAGTAGGGCAGATGTGAATAAAGAGATTCCACATCTGACAGCTGTGTCTCGACCATCTGATTCCTCTTTTTCCACCTCTTTCTGCCACAACATAATTTGTGACCCCGACGTGATCGAGTTTGGATCCTGGGCTGAGAGGGAGGCTGCCACGTCCCGCATCGAATAAAGCTGCAGCACAAGGTAGGTTAAAATTAAACCTACATCAGTGCACTTGCACTGATGTAGGGGTTGACGGCTAAAGTCTCAGCTATTGTGGATGCACTTGAAATGAATGGTTGATTTAAAAATACCGTTTGCTATACCCTTGATTGGAGGCTATTGGAGCAAAACCTTGTTGAAGCATTGTTGAAGGAAAGAGTGGTGGAGGAATAGTGGGGGACACAGGTGAAACCTGCACGTGGAGGTTCTGCCAGCAAATTCTGTAAAAATTGTGTTTGTTATGTTTATTATGGTTATGTATTTATGAGAAGCACAAAAGGTGCTCTGGGACGGCTTGATCAACGTAGGTCTGAATTCCATTTTGGCTGATTGGGGATATCTGGGGGTGTGACTGGCCAGTCATAGTGTTTGGACAAGTTGTCTTAGAGGAAAGGAGGGACGAGTTGGGTCCCAGTTGTATGTTAGAAAAGTTGAGTTGTCCAACCACAGAAAGGAGCCAGAGATGCTCGAGCTGTGTGCTGTGGAAATAAGAGTTTTGTATGATGGGGAAGAGCCGGCGCCAGTGGCCCCCTGGTTTGTGTGCGTGTGATAACTGCAGGCTGAGGATAAAAATGAGATGGGAAGCACAATGTGAGCTATGCTGTAAGTCGGTGGGGCTATGGTGAAGTCTTTGGGCGGCAATACTCTTAACTGGGAAACCCTAAACCAAATTGTACTCACTTAATGATTAATATATATGTGGAGGGGTATCACACCTCATCCACTTGTCAAGGAACGAGCCAAACTTTTCAGATACATTTCAGTAGCAGTGCAAAAGAAAAGAAAAAGAAGCACCTAAGCTGTGACCTATAAATTCAATTTTGTCCAAAAATCTGTCAGATCCTCAGCCCTGGATTGGGGCAATTTATAATTAAATAATTTATAATTATAATATCTTTTTATAACTCCTAGCTAAGAGTGAATTTCAGACCTCTCTAATTTCCAACTTACAAAAGTTCAAACAGGAGAAAAATTTATAGTCATAACAGGGGGGAACTGGTGTGACCAGCCAGTTCTCCCACTCCCAATAAATTAGTTGGTTAAAGATAAAATCAAGCTCCATAAATCTCCTGAACAACCAAGTGGGTTTAAATAACCCTAAAACTTAGGATATAAAATAAAACATAACCAAATGCTCATATAAAATTCCCCCGACTAAAGACAATTAACCAGACGTGACTTGGACTGACATTGTGTGTGTGTGTGTGTGAATGAAGAGAAGTGAGTGCTTCTGAAAAAAAAAAAGAAAAAGGGAAAGAGAGTGAATGAAGTGTGAGAGAGTGAAGCGCTGATGAAAGTATTAAATTGCATGCTGCTCAAAACATGATGGGTCCTAGTGATTCTTCAACAGAATAAAGCAAAGCTGTCTGTGCTGATACGCTGTGTCACTGAATATACTGTCGCAACTCTGAATACTGAATGTATTTCGTATGAGAATGTAAGGCTTTTGAAATGCAAACTGTCTCATTTTGGTAAATCTGCAATGTGTGGTTAGTCTGAAAATATGCATAAATGTATGTTGCTCTGCAAGGCTGGATGTAAGTGAATTGATGAGAGAGAAGTGTTGTAGGGTTGAGGGGAGACCGTTGGAAGTGAACAAATAGGGTGAGGTGTTTAGGCCATGTTGTGGCGCAGAAAGGAAATTGCGAAGTCAGAATCAAAGGAGTTAAAGGAAAAGGGATGAATGACCGAAGAGGAACGCTTCCAAGCTCTTCCTAGTCAAGTGTGATTGGTGTGAGTGGCCAGTGGGAGTGAAGAAGACATGTGTGGCTATTGTAGTACAGTTGACTCATAGTTTGGTAATCAGCCCAGAAAAGTACACAGACGCAGAAAGCTAAAAATAGTACCCCCTCCCTTGTGCTCGTCCCAAGTCCTGCACAGGGAAATAGAATTTTTTTATATATATCAGTTGACATCAGTTTAAAGGTGCGAATCTGGCTGTAGGTCTTTTGAAAGCCTCACTCTTAGTCTTTCTCACTCAAACTGGAAAGTTGAAAAACCAGTTCTGTTAGTTACAGTATACCGTCCACCTGGTCCGTACTCAGAATTCCTATCAGAGTTTTCTGAGTTTATATCAGAGTTAGTACTTAGTACAGATAAAATCATTATAGTGGGAGATTTCAATATTCATGTAGATGTAGAAAGTGACAGCCTTAGTTCTGGGTTTCTTTCATTACTAGACTCAATTGGCTTTTCCCAGCACGTGAATGAACCAACTCACTGCTTCAATCATATCCTGGATCTTGTTCTAACATATGGCATTGAAATTGACAAGTTAACAATTTTTCCTCAAAACTGTCTTTTGACCGACCATTACCTCATTACATTTGAGTTTACTTTAACTGACTGCACGGCATCGAGGAATAAATTTGGCTATAGAAGATGTTTATCTGAAGACGCTGTGGCTAAATTTAAAGAGAACATTCAGTCATCATTTGCAGCAATGCCATATCTAAATTCAAATGAGGATTTCTCCCATACACAGGTTGATGACCTTGTGACTAGCACTATGGCCACACTGTGTTCAAATCTGGATGATGCTGCCCCTCTCAAAAAGAAAGTAATAAAACAGAGGAGGCTGGCTCCGTGGTATAATTCTCAAATTCGTGCCTTAAAGGAGATGACACGGAAATTAGAAAGAAATTGGTGTTCCAGCAACTCGAAAGAGTCTCACCGAGCCTGGAAAGAAAGCTTAAAAATGTATAAAAAAGCTCTCCGCAGTGCTAGAAGATCATATTATTCAGCACTAATAGAAAAAAACAAGAACAACCCCAGGTTTCTCTTCAGCACTGTAGCCAGGCTGACAGAGAGTCATAGTTCAATAGAACCAGTGATCCCCTTAGCTCTCAGCAGCAATGATTTTATGGGCTTTTTTACAAATAAAATCATAACTATCAGAGACAGAATTCAACAGCTCTTACCTACATTAGACAATAATCTACTGAATACAGCAACTCCTGAATCAACTGCAACGCCTATTTTACATCTAATCAAATACTATCAAATCAAATCAGATTTATTTTTATAAGGCCAAATCATAACAAAGTTACATCAAAGCACTTTACATATAGAGCAGGTCTAGACCAAACTCTTTATAAAATTATTTAAAGAGACCCAACAGATCCCCCGATGAGCAAGCACTTGGCGACAGTGGCAAGGAAAAACTTCCTTTAAGAGGCAGAAACCTCGGGCAGAACCAGGCTCAGGGGGGGCGGCCATCTGCCTCGACCGGTTGGGTTGAGAAAGGGAGAGAGAGAGAGAGAGAGGCACAGGGGGAGGGGAGGGCAAAGTTGGGTAGAGTAGGGAGAGAAAGAGAGCAGGAGGAGGGGATATTCAAACAGGTGTAGGCAGGAACATGATGCTGCATGAGGTTCGTAGGAATGATGCTGTATGGAATTCTTGAAGATGTGGGAGCAGCAGGCATTGCAGGAACATGGGATGGTGATGATTCATCACCTGCAGGATGAGGACAGGGAGAGAGAGGAGAGGAGCTGGGAGAGAGAAAGGAGAGGAGCTGGGGGAGACAGAGACTTCAGGAAAACATGGTTAGTAAATGCAATGCACATGCTTGGAACTAAGAGAAACTGGGATTTCGGAGAAGCAGGTTGTTGGTATGACGGTGCATGCGAGGGGGGGAGAGAGAGAGGGAGAGGGAAGAGGGGGAGAGAGAGAGAGGGAGAGGGAAGAGGGAGAGGGGGAGAGAGAGAGAGAGAGAGAGAGAGGGGAAAGGGAGAGGGAGAGAGAGAGAGAGGTGCTCAGTCCTTCCCCCAGCAGTCTAGGCCTATAGCAGCATAGCTAAAGAGTAAATGAACTTTAACTTTTTAACTATAAGCTCTGTCATATAGAAAAGTTTTCAGCCTGGTCTTGAAAATTGCTAAAGAGTCTGTTGGTTCCATAGAAGAGGAGCCTGATAACTGAAAGATCTGCCTCCTGATTTACTCTTGGAGACTCTAGGAACCACAAGTAAACCTCCATCTAGACAGCGGAGTGGCCTACTAGGACAGTAAGGAACTATGAGCTCTCTGAGGTATGACGGAGCTTGGCCAGTAAGAGCTTTATATGTTAACAGAAGGATTTTAAATTCTATTCTGGATTTTACCGGCAGCCAATGAAGAGCAGCTAACACAGGAGAGATGTGATCCCTTTTTCTAGTTCCTGTTAATATTCGTGCAGCAGCATTCTGAATCAACTGAAGGCCTTTCAGAGATTTGTTTGGACATCCAGATAATAATGAGTTACAGTAGTCCAGCCTAGAAGTTACGAATGCGTGGACTAGTTTTTCTGCATCCTCTTGAGAGAGGATATTTCTGATTTTCCTAATGTTTCCCAGGTGGAAGAAAGCTGCCCTACTGACTTGTTTTATGTGAGGGACAAAGGACATGTCCTGGTCAAAGGTTACTCCAAGGTTTTTTACAGTGGAGTTGGAAGCCAAAGTAATGCCATCCAGACTGATTAATTGATTAGATAGGGTTTCTCTAAGGTGCTTAGGGCCGAGTACAATAACTTCAGTTTTGTCAGAATTTAGAAGTAAAAAATTATGGGTCATCCAGGCTTTTATGTCTTCAAGACATGTCTGCAGTCTGACTATCTGACTAACTTCATTTGGCTTCATTGATAAATACAGCTGAGTGTCGTCTGCATAACAGTGGAAATTGATGCTGTGTTTCCTGATAATGTTGCCTAAAGGAAGCAGATAAAGAGTGAAGAGGATTGGTCCAAGTACCGAACCCTGTGGGACTCCATAACTGGCTATAGTGCGTGAGGAGGAGCTATTGTTAACATGTACAAACTGATATCTATCCGATAAATTGGATTTGAACCACCTTAGAGCAGTTCCTTTAATGCCAATTTCATGTTCCAGTCTCTGTAATAAAATATTGTGATCAATGGTGTCAAATGCAGCACTTAGATCTAAGAGGAGAAGTATGGAGGCTGATCCATTGTCTGAAGCCATTAGAATATCATTGGAGACTGCTCTATATGTAAAGTGCTTTGATGTAACTTTGTTATGATTTGGCGCTATACAAATAAATCTGATTTGATTTGATTTTGATTTGATTTGAATAGCAAGATGAGTGTTGTGCCAACAGCCCTGATTGGGGCCAAGTATGCAGAGTTCTTGAAACAAATTACTAAAATTTCTAAAAAAAAAAAAAAAAGGGAGACGTAAACAAAAGGAATGACCTCTGCATGGCCCAAGAATTGCACGTTTGATGTGACAGTGTGTGAGGACATGGAAAGGCGAATCAAAGATCAGAAAATAAAAGACAAAAGTAAAAAAAGACAAGATGAAAGAGACTTGGAGATCAAAATGTTGAACATGTTTAAAAAAGGAGAAAACTACAGGGAATTTCTAAAGGAAGGTTTGACTGAATTAAAAGAAAAACAAAATAAGCGTTACAAAAACCCAAAGCAGGAGCCACCAGGGGTGTATCCATCCCTGGCTGGGGTGGTCAACTTTTCAAGGGATTTTAAGTTGTGTTGGGCCAGTGTGAACCGAATGATAGCTCAAGAAAACAAGGAAACTCTCAGATGAGAAATGATAATGCTAACGGTAATGCAGTCCTTGACAATAATGCAGGCAACCAAGAGAACTCTCTGACAACAGAAATCAGTCAGCAGGGCTGAACAGAACAGCAAGCCAAGCTCAGAGTCAAACACCATCGAGAGACATGCCCCCAAATACTGTAGCACTGAAAGAAAACAACCAGGAGTGCTAGACTGTTATGCAAAACATAATGAGTGTGTGGGGGGCTTGTTGTACTGGTTAAACTTGACCACACAGGAATAGAATTGCAAAGAGAAAAAAATCGCATAGTGATTCAAGTGATTGAAGAAGAGATAGAAAGTTCACATAATAAGAAATGTATCCTAGAGGAAGCACAGGCAGCCAATAAGGTGATCGAACCTGCTAAAAAATCAACAGAAGGACAACATGGGGGTCAAACATATGACTTTAGGCTAAGACCAAATAAAAAAAACCTGACCGCTAAACAGATGGCCAATATTCAATATTAATTAAAGGAACTGAGGGACCGGCTGGTTAGCCGGCTGCCTGATATCCATGAGGGAGCAAACAAATGGATCAGAGCTTTTGAGGAAGAAACTGTGGGCAAACTGCTGGCCCTGGGGGACATTAAAGCCATATGGGCACAGTGTTGTGGGGCCCCTGCTATGGAAGACATACTAAAAACCAAGAAAAATGACTGGATGTTGAACCCCAGAGCAGATGGAACTGATTTCAATGCATATCTACCCATACTGTGGAAGGCACTGCGTGATGAATATCCAACAAGAGTAGATCCAAAACTGTTAAAAGGGGAGCCCCTATCAGAGACTGAAAATGCTTCAGGCTACATAACACGTCAAATGAGGAGGTGGAAACAGGAGACAGAGGAAGAAATAGACAAGAGCCCTGTGTTGAATACGTTGTTTTGCAACTCCATAGTGGAAGCACTGCCAGCCCCTGTCCAAAGCAGGTTGTTCATGTGGCATGGATGTCAACCCCACAACATGATCCAGTTTCGTGATCATGTGGTGCATGCTGTTGACAGACACGGGAAGGATGAAAGACGAATGCATGAGCAGGACAAAAACATGCAGAGAAAGATTGCACATTTGCAACTAGATGAGCTGCAGGGGAAAAGCAAGGCAAAATCACAGGCTGCAGTCGTGGCGACAAAGGGTGCTCAAGCAGTAAAGATGCAGCTGAGTGAACTCACCGCACCAGTCCTGGTGGTGGGGGCACAGAATGTTATGCCACCCCAGCCACTGACACAACCACCACAGTCGACTTTAGGAGCTCCCCAAGCTCAGCCACCACCAGTGATCAATGTGTATCAACAACCACCTGACATGCAACATCCAGGCAATCGTTGTCAGGGGTCGAACAGACCTCAGGGGATGTATAGACGTGGTTGTGGTCGCCCAAAGGGGTGTTGGAATTGCGGTGACTGCGAACATGATAAAGATGCTGTGTGGCACATCAATGTTGGCAAAAGCCCAAGAGGTAATACTGATGCCAACTGAAGCTGTTCTAATAACCAATAAAACAACACAGGCAAATGTGGAGTTGAAGGAGGACATGCTAGGACATGTTCCAGAAGTGTTGTGGTCAAAGCATGATACTGATGTTGGCCTTGTGAAATCGCCCAACCCCGTACAGGTAGAGCTAAAGCCAGGGGTGCGACTCCCTTGCGACTACACCAAGCCTGTCTACCTGCACATAGCTAACAGGAGTGATAAATATAAGTCTGCAGTGCTGATGCAACAAACATGTGAGGGGCGGAAGAAACAACCTCTGGCCTATTACAGCACAAAATTGGACAATGTAGCACAAGGATGGCCTCCATGCTATTAGGGGCTAGCGGCCGTCCATTATGCGTATGAAAAAGTATCAGTCATAACGATGGGGTATCCAATTATCATTATGGCATCACACAAAATAGCTGAACTGATCAATCAAGGACAATTTGTGGTAATTCAGGCACGTTGTCTGCAGTACGCTCTACTCCTAACATATCCAGATGTGGCTATCAAACAGTGTTTAGCTCTAAAACCAGCAATGACCATCCCATTTGAGTTTGAAGGTGAACCTCATGAATGTGTAGCAGAAACTATGAGATACACCAAACTCAGGCCAGATCTAGAGTCATCCCATATTCAAAACGCAGATGTCATATATTTTGTAGATGGTTCATGCTATCGTGCTTATGTGGGAAATCAGGCAGGCTATGCAGTAGCGAGGCAAGAGAAGGATGCTTGGGTGACAGAAAAAGCAGAGGAATGTGAGCAGCCATGTTTGGCTCAGGTAGCAGAGTTAAAAGCGTTAACTGAAATTTAACGCAAATATCTACACAGACTCTGCTTATGCTCATGATGTTTGTTTTTAGTTTGGAGCACTTTGGAAACAAAGGGGCTACAAGAGAGCTGATGGGACCCCGGTGCAACATGGTGACCAGATTAAACAATTGCTTTTGGCTATGATGCTGCCAACAAGACTAGCAATCATAAAATGTCAAGCTCACAGAAAAGGCAATGAGGATGTCATAAGAGGAAACAATGCTGCAGATGAGGCAGCCGAACTGGCATCCAGGTGTCAGGCAGCAGTGATGACACCACTGGTGTCACTTGAACCAATGGTTTTGCCAGGGGACATTATTTTGATGCAAAACGAAGCACATCAGAGTGAGCAGAACCTCTGGAGACAAAGAGGCGCTATGGTGAGTCAGACAGGACTGTGGAGGTCACATGATGGTCTCCTGGTGGCACCTGTGACGCTATTAACCATTTTGATCTCTGAAGTGCACAGTGTTGATCACTGTGCCAGGGGGAGGTGTTAAGGAAAACAAAACAACAAGGATACTGGTCACCATACATGCAAGCCATGGTGGACAAAGTGCTGAACCAGTGTGAAGTGTGTGCTCAAAACAATGTGAGAAAAACAATAACGACACCTGTGAGACACATTCCAGTTCCAGAAGGTCCATTCAAATACCTAGTAATTGACTATGTTGACAGGATAAAACCAGTCCATGGAAAAAGATGCATGTTAGTAGTCATTGACAGGTTCAGCAGATGAGTGGAAGCGACTCCATCAAAAGATCTAGGAGCAGGAACTGTCATCAAATTCCTAATCAGAGAAGTGATCCCACGTTTTGGCATTCCGTCAGAAATCAGCTCTGACAATGGCAAAGCATTTGTAGAAAAGTTGCAAAGGGCATTTTGCAGCAGTTAAAGATTAAACAGAGATTAGGAGCTGTCTATTTCCCACAAAGTCAAGGAATGGTTGAAAGAATCAACGGTACCTTAAAAGCAAAGCTGAATAAGATATGTGCTTCTACTAAACTGAACTGGGTTGACGCTTTGCCAATACCACTAATGAGTTATCGCATGCAGGCACACAGAAGCATGCATCTAACACTGCATGAAATGCTCACTGTTAGAGCTATGTCTGCATCACAACTAAGGGATCCTTATAAGGGACTGTTGCTTGAGCAATTGCAAGATGAGCTAAAAGCATACATGAAACAACCAACTGCTATTCATAGATCTATATACTTGCAGGAAAAAGCCCGAGAGGTCAACCAGGACCAGAATCCAGCCCGACCAGTGGTGCCAGGAGATCAGGTGTACATGAAAGTCTTCCGATGAAAGTGGCATGAACCTAGGCGCAAAGGACCTAACAAAGGTCATGAAAGGAGCAACTCCCAATGATTCAGATGAGTACGATGCAAAAACAAACACATCCATCCAGACAGTGCTAGGGCCCATACCAGATTTCCTTCACCAGGTTCTCAGCACGCCAACTATTACAAATAAAAAAACACGCTAAGACATGAGTTAGACAAGACCTGTACACTGCATGGGTATGGGAGACACCCATACCAAGTGATTTTAAGTTAGAGGAAGCAACTACAGTTACAACCACAGTAAAAGCCAATAAGATGATGACCCCTGCAACCTTAGTAACAATAAAACCGATAGTTATGACTGAGAAAATAGTAACAACTGTCCGTACAGTCACCACTAAGCCAACAGTGAAAATGATTAAGGTTGAAGAAATCACTCCAACCCCAGATAAGACAAAGGAGAATGAGCAAGATGTATATGACAACTATAGCCAGGACTATGATCAAGCTGATCTAGACCAGTTGCTTAAACAGAAGAAGCAATGGAATGCTCCTCAGCCAAGACATAAGAGTGTGCATGGCGGCACTGGGGAACTTTTGGAGGCTGCTAATTATAATGGGTGGTATAAGTGGGTAATGTACACAACTAAAAGGATGACTAGTAACGAGTGTTTAGTATGCGCCGAGTCTCCTGATACAATTCCCATGGTGATTCCAGGGAAACATACATTTAAAGATTGCGCACGACATCAACGACCACAATGTATTGAGGGAAAGTTTCACTTTAAAAGTGACCCGTTGTTTAGAAGCCCAATGTGTGGTTTCCGGTGCAGATTTCTGTACAGATCCAGGTGAAACCATAATTATTTGGATAAATGCCCAAACTGTAGGCTCGAAGAGCAGTGTGAAGAGTTTAGCATGCTTACATCACAGAGTGAGCCATCAGCCGATTACAAAGTTGACTATACACGAGACTATGAGTGTTTTGCCAGCGGAGGTTTCCTGAATGATTCTCAGGATATAATGGTGGGGAATACAACTGTTAATTGTAATGTCACCTGGGTGCTGTCATGGTTTCCAGAGTCACAGATAAAACCTCAATTTATTACCCAGACTGTATGGTTTGAGAATCCAGTGTTGCTGAACCAAGACTGTGAGACCATAAATATGACCCGTCCAATTCTGCACCTGTTAAGTAAGCAGACCAATGCTGTAGCTGACAGTTTTTGGATGTGTGGGGAAGATGCGTTGCGTAATGTTCTCCCATCAAGGTGGATAGGATTATGTGCTTTAGTTAGACTGCGAATTCCAATGGTAGTTATGAGGGAGTGAATGAAATAGTCAAGCAGGAAATGGAGTCAGATCTAATAAGGTCAAAGCAACATTTCACTCTGGATGAAGGAATACAGTTAGACGTGATAGGACAGGGACTCCCAATGAATTTAACGCACAAAATGAAGGGAAAGCAGGATTAGAGTCCATATTGCCCTGGATCACAATTAATAAGAATTTAGCCTGGATAAATCGCATTTACTACAACCAACAGAGGTACACTAACTACAGCAGAGAATTGTTCAGAGCATTGGGGGAACAGTTGCATGCTACTACCACAGTAGCATGGCAGAATCGACAGGTGTTGGAATGGATGACAGCAGAACGAGGAGGTGTGTGTCAAATGTTCGGAAAATATTGTTGTACTTACATCCCAAACAACAATAATGCTGATGGATCATTCACAAAGGTCATGACTAAATTACTAAAGTTAAAAGAAATGAGGGGGAATGCTGGTAGGGAGGTAGCCTGTCTTTGGATTGGCTGGACCTTAATTTAGGACAATGGGGAGCCGTTTTGGCCAAGGCAGCCATGAGTGCTGCCATAGTTCTAATTCTGGTTTCTTTTTTGACATGTTGCATCGCTCCCATGCTGAGGAGACAGTGCCTGTGGGCAATGGACAGACACACGGACATGATGATGGGCCTGCAGGGAGCTCAGATGGTAAATAAACTGGAAAATGGACAATTGACTCACATGCGTCCAGTGGTCCAAGGACTACTGGGGTCCCCCAGTAGTCCTTGGACCACTGGACTTGTTCTCAACACCGGATTATTTGAACAATGCTGATGATTCGGAGGACGAATCTGAGTAAGAGGAGAAGGAGTTCTGAGTACGGTGAGAAAATGGGACACAAGAGTTAAGGGACAATGTGCTGGAATGGAAAGGAGCCTGACATGGAGGACATGGAGATTAAGACCTGTTGATGGACTTAATGGACTGAATTGCACCTGTAAGTCATCAATATCCTATGTTTAACTGTGAGTTTGAGTGTTACTAACATGTGCATACATACAACATACATACTCTTTAAGATAATGTGCTCATTGTGGCGTTGCAGTCATTCAAGTGATGAAGGGTGAACTCTCCTGGGAAAGAGGTTATGTTCCCGGTACCATGTTGACACTCCTGACATAGAAGGATTAGCTAATGCATTAGAATGGTTTTATTATTTCCACGTCTGTTTTTATGAAGACTTGCTCACATGTAGGCTGATAGATGCAATGAAGACCTGCTCACGCATAATAGCTGTTTTCAACATATACTCTTGACATACGTATTAGTAGGAAGAATGAATGTATCACCACAGTCGTAATTGTCATATCAATATCCATTTAATTTTATTATTCATTGTCTGATTTTCTGTGAAGATGTGTTGTGTTGATGGTTCACGGTTCAATGTGTGACTTGAGGAGTTGAGGAATGGACCTGAGGAGTCCGGGTCACAGCACCAATATGTAGGGGAAGGACAGGGTCCAGAGGCCTTGTCTCTGTTCATGCGTCAATATGAGAGTCAGGTCACCAGGACCTGCACTGGCGCCAAACAAGTCAAAACAATAAGTAGAAGACATTTGGGGTGTCAGGAAAGAGAACTACACCACACACACACACAAAGTGTTGCATAACAACCATGGTCGAGGTTCAAGATAAGGGTGAAGGCTATCCACACAATACACACACATAGCCTGTCTTAGGTCTAAGAAGGCAGTCAACATGTTGTATGGTTGGTTTTTTTGTCTCTGACTACGTTGTTAGTAGGACCGATGTGAATAAGGAGATTCCCCATCTGACACCTGTGTCTCGACCATTTGATTATAGCTGCCAGAAGACGCAAAGAATGCTGGGAAAAAAATCACAGACTCTGTCAATGCGTAAATTACCCAGCTTATAATATTAAATCTCTAGCACATCGGCAATTTACTGTATGTGTTCATTATTTCAGTTCCAACCCCAGTGGAGCAAAGCAAAACTCACATCGTCACAAAATCAAAGGGGTTAACTCTGACACGAACTTTTCACTCCCTCTCGAGAACTCTTGTCATAGTTCTAATCAACCACATCAATGGGCACATCCAGTAATGAGCAGGCCATTTTCAGGGCTTAAAGTAAAAAAAAATCCTGAGCCTGAATTTTTTTTCCAGAGGGGTGGGGGTTATTTAGAAATTAAAGATGATAATGTTTAAATAGCAAACCTGTGTACTTTTGAATACCCACATTTTATTTAATTTTTTAAAATTCAGTTATTTATTTATTTATCTTTTTTCTAATATACATTTAGTATATTTAGTATAATGTTTTTTAGTATAGTGTTTAGTTAATGTTGAGCATGTTGTAATGTTGTGTGTGCAACCTCTCAGTTTTATTTTATTTTTATTTTACTTCACATATTTCACTTATGTTGTTCCGTATGGGGAGGGTGGGTGGGAGAAAATAAGAAAAATTATGCTTGTTAAATGTCTGAGATCTATGCTCTTTTTCTCAAATAAAAATATGTAAAAAAAAAATTATGATGTTAAATGTGAAACTCAGTCAAGCTAATTAATTTGAGGAATTATTCGATTGGCAACCATTTCATTCAGTAAAGGACAATTTATACAAAAACAATTTGTAAACACTTACAGTGCAACAATAAACAATTTTATTCTGATTCTAAATACAAAATAGGAAATAAATATCCAAAAGGCTTGTCGTCTCTGCCCCTCTATTCTATCCACGCCCAGCGCCACATTTTTTTAAGTCCTTTGTCTGTTGTTGGACGTCTTCCCCTGGCTTCATAAACTTACTCTCCATCATCTCAGTCACTTTCATTAAAAAAAAAAACCAAAAAAACGCCGGCTTGGATGCTGAGTTCACGAAACCGAGAATTCTATAGTCCAACAAGGAAATTTCCGACTTCCGATATCATAGCGTTCACGCTACAGGTTAACCCGGAGGAGAAAAAGTAAGTTTGGCATATTTTCACCGTTTGCTGAACGCAAAATTATGTGCAGCAGTCATTCATGTTTATTTTAGAAGCAGTATTTTTCCGAGTTTGACAATTTAGAAATAACTTTTCCCAAGTTGTTTAGAATGCAGCATCACCTGCTGCTGGATCGCAACCAAGTTTCCAAGACCCACCCCCACCCTACTTTTGATTGGCTAGCGATGTTAGTTTGGTTGAGAGGGAAAACTGCGTTGCTCTCATTCCATTGGTAGTTGAACTCAAGTGACTGCTCGAACCTGACAAGATTTCTTTTTTTCAATGTTGATCTTTTTTTTAAATCGCAGCCCAACGACACTCGCCGGAAATCCGGCACAGTGCCGGAATACTTTAAACCCTACATTTTCCAAGAAAACCGATTGGTCAGTATGCTGTTTTATATACCTGTTGAGCTCTTAACCCTGAACTTATTTCATTTATTCATTCATTCCAATCAAGTAATTGGAAAGGAGCATGGTGAAGAAAACTTATACCTGCTCCTTTCTTAAAACAATTAACTGTTTACATCAGATGAGTTGCCATCAAAAAAGAACAAAAACAAATCCAAAATCCATAAATACAGTTATTTCATCACGTCTTTATATAATTTTCCTATTCTCTTCTTATACATATTTTTAAGTTGAAAAATATTTGTACAGCTCTTCTCTTCCATTGTTAAAGAATTCCATGTTTCAACACCAACAACAGAAATACACATTTGTTTTAAAGTAGTCCTTGCGATATGGTGTTTGAAATTAACTTTCCTTCTATGATTTTCATCCAGTGATACGAAAACAAATAACCTCTGAAAATTTGCAGGTAACAGTCCATTTTTTGCTCTAAACATAACTAACAACGTCCCTAATTTGGCCATCTGTTTGAATTTCAACAGTCCTGATTTTATAAACAACTAATTTGTATGGTGCCTGAAATCAACATTGCTCTTTTTTGTAATAAAACCAATGGCTTTGTATTACTCATGTAGGTGTTGCCCCATACTTCAATACAATAACTTAAATATGGCATAATAAGTGAACAATATAAAATCCTCATTGCTTTGTAATCTAACACATATTTTGCTTTACTTAAAACAGAGATATTTTTGGACATCTTATTTTGTAAATAAGCCACATGAGGTTTCCATGTTAGTTTATCATCCACTTACACCCAAAAAACGAATTTCTGACACCTTTTAAATCACAACGCCATTAATAGACAATGAAACATTTTCATCCTTTTTTCTATTTGTGAACACCATAAACTTAGTTTTATTCCAATTCACAGATAATTTGTTTATATCAAACCATTTTTTGATTTTGACCATCTCATTTTGTATGCTCTCTGCTAACAATTTAAAATCATCTCCTGAACTAAGAAAGCTTGTATCATCAGCAAATAAAATAAACTGCATTATCTTTGATACATCACATAAGTCATTAATGTACAAAATAAATAATTTTGGCCCCAAAACTGAGCCTTGTGGGACTCCACACTCAATATTTAAATAATTAGACATTTTCCCAGCAAACTGTACATATTGTTGTCTGTTGTCTAAATAATTTCTCAACCAATCTAAAACAACTCCTCTCATACCATATGAATATAATTTAGAAATTAAAATATTGTGATCTAATGTATCAAATGCTTTCTTTAAATCAATAAACACTCCTATTGTGTATTTTTTATTGTCTGTTGCAGTTGTGATTTCTTCTATTATGTTCATTAACTCCAGAGCTATAGATCGACTTCCTCGAAAGCCATAATGGCTTTCGTTTAACAAATTATTCTTTTTAATAAAAGAATCTAATTTTTGTACAAATATTTTTTCCAATACCTTACAAAATTGTGACAGCAAAGATATAGGTCTGTAATTAGTCTGGTTTTGTTTGTCTCCCACTTTAAACAATGGTATGACCTTTGCCATCTTCATTCTATCTGGAAAAACTCCTTTGCTAAAAGAAAGATTACAAATATAACTTAAAGGTTTGGTTATACAATCAGTAGTCTTTTTCAATATGATCATATCAATTCCATCACTGTCAGTGGACATCTTATTTTTACATTTTGTGACCACAAATCTAATATCCTCTTTGCTCACCTCATTAATGAACATGGATTGTGACGCTTTGCTTTCACCATTCCAACCAGTTCCTATTTGCCCATCCTGTTTCTCTATTGAGTTTGCAAGGTTAGGTCCAATATTTACAAAAAAAGAATTAAATTCATCTGTAACTTTATTCATATTCTCTATAACATCCTTACCAGTAGTGAATTGCTTAGGCAGACTTGTAGATGCAAGGTTATTTCCTATTATTTTATTTAAGATTTTCCACATGCCCTTTATATTGGTTTTATTATCCCCTAGCATTTTACTATAATAGTAATTTTTTGCTTGTCTCAATATGGTTGTCAATTTATTTTTATATACCTTATATTTCTTTTCTGCTGTCTGTGTTCTGAATTTCACGAAATAAATAATTTTTCTTTTTACATGCCTTTTGCAAGCTCTTGGTTATCCATGGTTTTTTCTCGTATTTATTTTTTTGCTTATATTGCATTTTTGGGCAATTCTTATCATTCAGTTTCAGGTAGTTGTTCAGAAAAACCTCATACACATCATTAACGTCTTCAACATACATTCCAGTCCATTCTTCTTTGAGGAGATCATTCCTAAACTTTTCTACTGTTTCATCAGTTCTCACTCTTACATGCCTGTAAACATTCTCTTCCTTCTTCGTCTCTATATGATTGACCATTTACATATATTTGTAACTTATGGCTGTTATATCATTTATAATTAGCCCACACTTGACATTGTTGTCCAATACATTTATATATATATATATATTATCTATTAATGAGGCACTAGTTGAGGTAATCCTACTAGGCTTAATTATTGATGGATATATACCTCTGCTGTATAATGTATCCAAAAAATCTGATGTTGCACTATGTGTGGATACTTTTAACAGATTTATATTGTGGTCTCCACAAAGAATATAGGTTTTGTTTTCATTTAACTTATTCAGCAATTCTTCCAACTTGTTTCATGCATATACAGATCACCAGGGTCAGATATTGACATATTCAAGGACAACAATATTATGCGTCCTCTTAATTTCAAATTCCACAGTTATACATTCCATTAAGTCATCGATTACAGTAGTCATATTTTCAACTGGCCTACATTTCATATTACTGTCACAAAAATAGGGCTACTCCGCTCCCCTCTTATTGGTTCGGTTGACATAATACAAATTATAACCATCCATATAAAAATCAGTACCCTTCTCTTGTTTCAACCATGTTTCCGAAAGGGCTATCACTTTAAACTTACTTTTAACTGTATGTAAAAATTCATCAATCTGATTGAAATTTGTATAGAGACTTTTGCAGTTGAAATGTATTAACGAAAATGTATTGCCCAAATCAACACTGTTATTCACAAGTATCACAGATGGAATTAAATATATGGTGTTCTGGATCTACATCAGATTCAAAATCATGAAGTTTGTAGTCAGTGTAGTCAAACCTCAAAAAAGTTTGACGTGATGATGAAGTCGTGTCTTTAGATTACCTCAGTATCTTAGTCTTCATGCTTCAACTACTCTTCAGCTTCTTCCTCTCCGCTTTCCTCCTCTTTATCTCCCTCTTCACGCTTTTTAATTACACTCAATAATGTCTTCACTCCAGACATCATCTCCTTTGCCGGGTTTGCGCCCCTCCTGCGCACTGTCTCCCACCCGGCAGCCTTCAGCGTAGACTCCAAGTCGGGCTCTCTTGGCGTTATCTCCATGGTAACTCCATAGTCACGCAGCCCCTCCGCTGCGTGTCGGGGATCACGAAACACCCTCACTTTTCCTCCTGCTTCTATTATCTTCAATCTTGCAGGAAAAAGCACACGCGCTTTTATCCTTCTCTCCTTCAGTTGCTTTCTGGCATCCCTGTATTTTGCCCTCTCCAGGAACACTTTGGTGGTGAAATCTTCAAAATAAATCTGGGCGTTATTTTCCAACCGAATCTCCTTCTTTGCCCAGGCAGCACTGAGCACCATCTGTCTCACTTCTTAACTTTGGAAGCGTACTAGAATGGATCTGGGTTTGTTGCTGTTGCGCTGGGTCAGCTGTCCAGAACGGTGCGCTCTTTCAATCGGAATGTCCCCCTCCATTTTCAGTGTCTCGCAACCCCTTTCCAACAAACCCAACCATGTCGCTTCCCTCAGACTTTTCAGGCACTGCATATATTCTCAAATCCTTCCTTCGTGATCGGCCCCCAAAGTCCTCACATCTTTCCACCAAATCCTTTTGAATACGCAGGCTATGAATCAGTACCTTTGACAATGTGATTTCCTGGTCCTCATTATCCGCAATCCTCGACTCCGCTTCATTCATTCTTTTATCCAGATGTTTGATCTTTTTCTTAATATCACATATGTCCTTCTTCACCACGTCAAAATTCTGAGCAGTTCCCAGACGGAATTCTCTGTTTTCTCTCAAAATCTGAGTGAATCCTTCCACGGTTTCCTCCTCAGACCCCGAGTCCGATATTTGCCGTCCTCTTTGTGTAGAAGTTTTTCTCTTAGGCATTTTCCTCCTTATTCCCGGCTCTTTTTAAATTAAGTATTACTTAATGCACCTATATATTGCCGGCTGTCGAATATTGGAGCTCTGCCAGTATTTTTATAACTGTTTGTAGTTGTTTGTAATTGTTTGTTCTCCAGCAATCATCTGATCACAGCGCCTCTGTGCTCATGAACTTAACCTGCTCACGGGCAAGTTAGGGCAAGTTAAGATACCTTGCTAAGCTGAAATCCAGTTTGTGATAGAGGCCTCTGGTCTCACAACATCTGGACTCATCAAAGCACAGGCAATAAGCCTGAGTTTTGTTCAGTGAGTTTTCATCCCCCTTTACACAATGAAACAAAACTTACTACTCTCCAAAATGCATATATTGGAGATTGGAACTCGGATTTCATTTACTGGTACGAGATCTTTCTCATTAACAGACAGCAGCTGATCAGGGTCCATAATACAAACTTCCCCTGGTCAAAACCAGCAGTGGTGCTCCACAAATGACACTGTTTTGGCAGTACTGATGATGGAAGAGCAGCAGTCAGAGTTCGGCTCTGACAGTGTGGAACAGCTGGCCCAATGGCTTTAACAGAATGCGCTCATTCTGAACTCCATCAAAACAGAAGAAAACATTTTTGGAAATATTCACATGATCCCAGCCCCAATTATTATTCTCAAGAAACCCATAAAACACTGTTCATCATTGAAATACTCAGTAGTATATGTGGATAGTGCCCTCTCCTGGTCAAAATAGGTGGACTACATCTGCAACAGAGTCCAACAAAGGATCTCTTTGCTGCAGAGACTCAGATCTTATGTTACCAGCAGGGAGATCTTATATCTGTTCTTCTGCTCCACAATCCAAAGTGTATGAAATGACAGTATGAAAGCTTAGTCTGGTTCTGCGGCATCACCATTGAACTGAAAGCCAGGATACTGAGATTGTTCTGCTTAAAGATGGTGTGCCACTGTTGAGAGTAGTTTTCTCCAGAGCTGTAGTGAGCACTCTTTAAGACTGGTCAGTGAAATTGGTCAGCCCTGGACCATTCAGACATCTTGGATGAGGAGCACCAGGTCCTGCCCTCTGGGAAACATTTCTGGGTACTAAAGAGCAAAAAGGAATGAACACAAGCACTCCTTTATTCCTTTCTTTGTAAAATTGTTAAACCAGCAGCGGAGCACAAAGAGAGTATTACTTGACTACTTTGATTTGCCTTTTATATTTAATCGTTTTTATTAATATTTTGCACTGTGTTTGTTGTGTGATACATGTAATGTTAGACTGTGAGGATTGTGGAACTTGTGATGCAGCACCAATCTTATCTTTGGTTAACATTTCCTCTGAAACCATCAGCTCTTAAAACTGTGTATCTTGTACATCTTGGTAGCAGTAGGTTGAATCTTTTTCCAGTTCACAGTGGGTGAGAGGGTTAGGGCTGAAGGTTAGGGCTGAAGTCTGAACAATATGCAAAAAAACAAAACAAAACAACATATATATGTGAATAAAAATCTATTAATTTGACAGTTTCGGTGGGAATGGTAACTTTTGCCTTAATATCAGACATTTTAGTAATACCCAATGAGGGTAATCCTGCACTTGAAGTGAATTATATAGGTAATAGAGCTGGATCGTAATAATAAGCTGTCACACTGGATTGACTCCAAGGAAATATTTGGGCTAGTTTTGGGTCTATTATTAATAGTTTTTTCAGTGTTTGTGAGCTGCATCTCACTCACACATAAGATTTAGATGAAAATATGAGGGCCGTTTTCAGATAGGGTTAGTGGTAGTAACTTAAATAAGCTGGTATGTCATTTCAGAATGCAATTTACCATTCAGTCATTGAATTCAACCACCTCCATGTCTGGAGGTCAACAAACATTATTGGCAGTATTAGCTGCTCATATCATATCAATAGATAATAAGAGGCATTTTGTGCCAGTTAATACTTAAACTACAAAATTTTCTTTGCAAATCTGGACACCAGGTGGAACTAGAGATCAGATCTACAAACTGTACTGTGAAGCTATTTTGCTGTTGCTACAGTGGAGCAGTTCAGTGTGAATGATTGATGGTGTAATGTAGGATATATAGAAGTGAAGAGAGGCAGGAGGATCATTTCAGAGCAGTGGAGTGGCAAGTGTAATAATCAATAAGGCATGGTTTTGCTCTATTTAACTTTAGATTCTTTATACAGTCTCTGGTATGGCTTAAGAGTCTTGCTGTGTGTTTTCCTTGAGAGGATAGAACATACACACTTACTGGCAGACTTGACAGGTGACATCAGACTGCAGGCCCCTTGTGAAGATTTGGTCAATGATGCAGTTACACGGCATTGATTTTAGTCATTGTGTCTGTCTGCATCAACAGATGACAATGGGAAGAAAGCCAACAACCCAACTCACTGTAACACAGGCATGACTAAATGCACATTTAGGAGAGTAGTTTTCCTTTCAATTTCTCTATCAATCAGTGAATCTCTCACTTAATTCTCACAACTCCTCATCCAGTCATCCATCTATCCAACTTCCTCTCCTTATCTCTTGTCTATTTAAGGTGAAAACATTCTGCCTATTCCCTTTGCTTCTCAGAATTTTGGTCTATTGTAGCTGCATTTATATAGTAAATGTCATGAACCGCTGGATGTATCTCAGTGTAAATGTGCATTTGACCTCTACAGTGCCTGTGAAGGACATCCAGCGCTGCGATGAGGAACTCATGGGCATCTCATTGCTCATAACCAGCCAGATGACGGGCATGAGTCCACACAAGGTGGAGGAGGCGGAATGGGATGTGTGGCGACCGATGGCCTGAGTAGAACTAAAAAGAAAGATGTATGTTTATGAGAGAAAACTCTTAATATTTTTTTTTTTTTTAACCAATACCATCTTAAGGTTGTACGCCTCTACCAAGCTTTCCTGTTGTTGATAAATTATTTAGAATATAAACTCTTGAATTAGGGCCAAAACTAATTTTTTGAGGTCAGTGATCTTCACAACCAGATTGTAATTTGAGTCCAACAGATGTTTTTTGACAAACTTGAAATATATATATATATCTTATGGGAGTGTCTGCATTACTGAGTTCTCATATTCATGAGGGAGTGGTGGTGGGATTGACACTCATGAAGGAGTGGCAGTAACAGTGTGCAAGAGTTGACGGTTAACAACGCTGAGCATTACACAGTACAGACGCAGCAGCGCTACAAAACTGAAACAAGAATGGCAGAGGGGGCCAGTAGCTCGCCTGTGCTGATAGAGCAAATAGCGAAATACGTGTGTTTGTCAGGTTATCCATCAAGAGCAGTCAATGCAGGATGCCGATGGCATAGCGGTTGGAGCATGGCCCCTTAAACAGGAGGCTAGAGGGTCCTCATTAGCAAGGCTGGTTCAGTTCCAACTGGTGTCATTTATGGCATGTCAACTGTCATGCCAACACACTCTCTCTTCCCCCCAATTTCCAGTCAATCTTCAAGCTGTCCTAACTAATAGGCCAGAAAAAAAGAGTAATGAATGCAGCAAAGTTGCACATGTATTTTTTGCACAATAACTCATTCAAAGGCACTTTATTTTATGTCATTCAGTGGTGATACGGGCATTTTAAGGTGTAAATTACTGTTCGTTACTGTTCATGGTTTCCCGTTCAACTAGCATTTTGTTAAAATGAATAATAAAAGAGAGTTAGAAGGAAAAAAATCTGTGTTTTGTGATATCAGTTTTTAGCCATATTGCCCATCCCTAAAGGTCAGACATGCGGACATGCAACCCAAAAACAAAACCTGTGGATGTATGTCATGAATAAAAAAGGAATTTATAGGTACCTCCTGGAAGAGCTGTGACATTTCACACACCAAGCAGGAGTTGTTCTGCATCTCGCATTCATGTCTTTCAGACAGGAAGAAATCACGCAAAAGTGGAGTGTGTGTCAGTGCCTGGACGATGCAGTTCATGAAGCAAATGTTGCCCAGGTTTATCAGACCACACAGGACTGAAAGTGGAGCAATGAGGTTAAAGAAAGAAATAATATCAGGCAACTAGTAACAGACATATAAAGAATAGGCAAAGGAAATAACAAGGAAAAGAAGAAAAAGAGAGAAAAACTTAATTTTCTGGAGGCCAACTAAGCTGAAAAGCTGTTAATGACACACACACACATACACAGTTATACCACAGTGTGGAGGTGGGCATGGTTTGGGCTCCGACTGTAGGAGGGGGAGGCAGGGCAGGGCTGGCTCTGCAGGACCAGCGCCAGGTGAAAGTGATTAAGCCCAGCTGCACTGAAAGTACTAGTAGTCCTTTTCTACCTGCAGTAGAGGCTGGACAAGGAGGATGCATGAGGATGCGCACCAAAGAGAGGAAGAGAAGACTGACACATGTGCACGAATATGTGTGTGAATAAGTGTGTGTTGACCAATGAACCAGGTCTTACAGACGACCCATCATAGTGTGTTCATTGCTGGGGAGTATCTCGGTGGCTTATGGCCACACACAGTTTCTCAGGCACAATATTAGCTGCATGCAGGGCAACGGTTGTCAGATTACAGGGGACCAAACCACGGACAGACAGACTACTGTTATATTTACATTTTGTCGAGTAGGACAATACCGCTTCCCCAACCCCCATCACCTAAGGCTGTGGTTAATGCAATAGTCTTTTTTATATATATATTTCATGTATGGAAATGAAATGTAAAAAACATTAGAAACATCATGGAGTCCAGCAGAACACTACCACTCACCTCCATGTCCAGCAGAATTATCACCTTTCTGATAATGTCAACAAAAGCTTTGTAAAACTCAAATTCAGGGCAGAGTTGTATTAGCTTGCATTAAACTGCACATATGCCTAAAAAAGATGCTAAAAAGTGTGTATTAGATCTGTTGTACTTCAGATCTAATACACACTGCTGTTTGGCTGTAGTTCAGGCCAGATATCTATTGGATGACCGTCTTATTCAGTAATTGAGGAGTAAAGAGTTGGCAGTGATGAACTAAGCTTTAAACATACAATATTCAGGGGGACTTATCTTAAAGTAACAAAGTCTTTAAAGGACAAAAGAGGAAAGAAAATCTGCATTTTTTAAACAAGGAAAAACAAGCATAAACAGAGGTAAGCCACATAAAAATAAAACAACATATCAAACATTTCTGAAAGCTTTTTGACAAAAACAATGTTTTAAGAGGAGTTCTGAAAGACACCAATGATGCTGCTGGTCTTATCTCAATGGAGAGATTGTTAGTCAGTTCAGGGCCTGGTCACCTTTAATTACGAAACAAGACCTAGGTATAACCAGCAGAGCTCTGTCCACCAACCAAAGGCCCAGGGGCATATAAAGGGTTAATAGCCTTTATATGCCTTCTGAATGTATTTAGAGTAAAGCCATTCAGTGCTTGGGAGGTGTAAAACAGCCATTTCATGTTATTGCAGTGAGGATATTAAAAACTGAGGCTGAAAGGTTTTATCACTGTGCATTTGCTGGTGGGAGTGTTTTTTCCCTCCTTCATTCCCGGGTTGCTCATCTCTATGAACCTAAGTGACATGAAAAGATTGATAACCAGCCATCTGAACTTGATTGCAAGTATCTTTTTCTGTGTGCATTGGAGACACTGAAAATGACAGCCAAAGGCGGACACTAACTAATTGCACAGCTGGAGGTGATTCTCCTCCTTTTGGGGTTGTGGCGTAGCAGCTCCAGCTCTCTCTTGGTGGGCTCCCATGTTGAGTACTTTTCCCCTATGCCTGGAAAACACAGACACATAGACATAGTGTTTGAGTACTAGGAAGCTAAGTATTTGTACATAAATCAGACAAAGAGGGAGAGAGAGAATTGAAAGAGAGAACAAAAGCAGGAGGAAAGACAATACGATAAAAATACATGCAAAACCTCCAGATATAAAGAGGATTTATGACGGATATCCCCGTACATGTTAATATCAGCAGTAAGTAAAAATAACAGAGGAAGTGATATAAGGAACAGTTAATAATGCCTACGATAATGATAACTAATATTAACTATTGCAGCAGCAGGTGTTGAGCAGAAATATGGAGCAGAGACAATTCAGCAACTGTAGGATGAGGACAGGGCAAGAGACAGGACAGGAGGGAAAAACACAGACTATGGAAAGAAACAGTTACTGACATGCAATGGTGTGATAGATAGATAGATAGACAGAGGCAGAGAGAGGGAGCAAAACCGACGAGCGAACGCTGGCGCAACTTGCTGCCGCTGCTCGCCGGTTACTTTTCAACTTTTTTAACGTTTTAACCTTCCAGACTGTCCTGATCCATCTTGTGGACTTTCTGCCCTAATCGGACATTATAATTCCTCTCACTTGGAATAATTCCACGATCTGCCGGCACTAGCGTTTGTGTGAGACTTCACCTGTAGCTCACCTGGCGTTTCTGGACGCTGACATTTCCATCCTGCTGGTCTGTGCCTGGCTCATCCTACTACCTGTTCACCTGCCAGTGACGGGTCTGCTGCAATATTCGGCCACTGACCTACTCCGGCTGCGCTACCACCTGCCTGGACTTGCGCCGGAGGCTCTCCACCTTCACCCGGACATCACCTTCCAGCCCCGCCGGAGATACATCCACCGAGGGTCCCGCCGGCATTTCCACCATAACAGCTCTACGGCAATAAAGTCCATCTGGTCCAGCTGTCGTCGCCCTCCACGCTCCACCAGCCGGGCGGTCGACCACAGTGTGTTAGCTCGCCTAGCCCGGTCGGCTAACACTACCACCAGCTGTGACAACACCTCACTCAACTTCGCTCTGCTAAACATCCACTCACTGACCAGCAAGGGACATCTCATCCAGGACCTCATCACCGACCGTAAGCTAGACTTTCTTTGCTTAACTGAGAAATGGCAACAGCCCAACGACTTTTTGCAGTTGGATGAATCCACTCCTAGTGGGTTTGTTTACATCTGTCAACCCCGTGGCTCCGGCCGGGGAGGAGGTCTCGCGGTAATTCACCGCGAGAACTGGAAAGTGTCGCCGGTGTCTGTGCCTGCGTCCAGCTCGTTCGAGTCCACTGTGTGCGAGCTGTCTGGTCCCACTCCAATCATCATTGCCATCGTCTACCGCCCCCCCAAACCGAACAATGAATTTTTAAATGACTTTGCTGCCTTTTTCACCCATTTATCATCTCTCTCACAAAACTTAAAAATATTGGGTGATTTCAATATCCACATGTACAATATCAATCTGCCTCTCACCAAAGACTTCACCTCCTGTTTAGAGAGTTTTGGACTTCAGCAACATACCACTTTTCCCACACACTCCAAAGGACACATTCTGGACTTAATCTGCTGCTCTGGTGTCACTCCATCCGATCTCACAGCTGATGAACTCCCCATAACTGACCACTTCCTCCTCTCATTCACAATGAAACTCTCTCTCCATTCTGAAAAAAACACGCCTCATTTCATTTCGAAATATAAAGAATATTAACCCTGCCACTCTCACTTCATGTATCCACTCCTCCTGCCTTCCGGACATCCACAATCTATCCACCCCCGATGATTTGGTTTTTCATTACAACACCGGACTCCATAATATTCTTAATTCCCTTGCTCTGTTAAAAACCAGATCCGTTTCTTTCTCCATCTCTGCCCCTTGGTTCACCCCTGATCTCCGTCTCATGAAAGCCAAAGGTCGGCAACTGGAACACCTTCATAGGAAAACTGGTCTCACTATCCATAAAGAAATGTACAATAACCACATGCTACTTTATAAGGACTCCATTGCCAGCACCAAAACCCACTACTACTCAAGTATAATCACTGCCAATAAAGGAAACCCCAAGTCACTCTTCTCCCTACTCAACCATATCACCCAACCCCAGGACTCACCCCTTCTCACTTCTTCATAACCTCCTTCTGCAACACCATTATGTCATTTTTCACTGAAAAAAATCAAGAACATCCACCAGCACCTCGGATCAATCCCCCACCTCAGCTTCTCAGCCGATTTTCACCTGTCCGCACGCCCATTCTCCTCCTTCCATCTCCCCACTTTCTCAGAAATCTCAGAACTCATCCAGAAATCCAAGCTATCCACTTGTCAACTGGACCCCTTCCCCACACAACTTGTCAAAGCCTGCTCCCCCTCCCTGGTCCCCCTCATCTCTGCCATCATCCACTCCTCTCTCACCACTGGAACTGTCCCTACATCTTTCAAAACTGCTGCCATCACTCCGATTTTGAAAAAACCCGGTGCTGACCCCTCCAACTTTAACAACTTCCGTCCTATATCCAATCTACCCTTCATCTCCAAAATCCTTGAAAAAACTGTTGCTTCCCACCTCCATTCTCACCTCTCCCATAACAACCTGTACGAACAGTTCCAGTCCGGTTTCCGCCCACTTCATAGCACTGAAACAGCACTCACCAAAATCACCAACGACCTCCTCATGGCAGCTGATTCTGGACTCGTCACCATCCTCATCCTCCTTGACCTGAGTGCAGCCTTCGATACCATCTGTCACACCACCCTCCTCAACAGGCTATCTTCCATCAGCATCACCCACACTCCATTGGACTGGTTCACTTCATACCTCTCTGGCCGCACTCAGTTCATTCAAATCAAGTCCCTGAAATCCATCCCGTCCACCGTTACTTCTGGTGTGCCCCAGTGCTCTGTCCTGGGGCCCCTCTCTCTTCATCATCTACCTCCTTCCCCTCGGCAATATCTTCCGCAAATTCAACATTCACTTCCACTGCTATGCCGATGACACCCAGCTCTACCTCACCACCTCACCCAGGTCCTCTCTCCCACCCACTTCCCTCACTGACTGCATCTCTGAAATAAAAACCTGGTTCACCCAAAACTTCCTTAAGCTAAACAGCAATAAAACCGAGGTCCTCCTCATTGGCACAAATTCCACCTTATCCAAAACCGACAGCTTTTCTCTCACCATTGACAACTCCACTGTTTCACCCTCCCCCCAAGTTAAGAGCCTGGGTGTAATCCTGGACAGCACACTATCTTTTCAATCCCACATCAATAACATCACCCGGTCTGCCTATTTCCATCTACGAAACATCAATCGCCTCCGCCCCTCCCTTACCCCCCACACTGCCGCCATCCTTGTGCACAGCCTCATCACTTCCCACTTGGACTATTGCAACTCCCTCCTCTTCAGCCTCCCTCATAAATCCCTCCATAAGCTTCAACTGGTCCAGAATTCAGCTGCCCGCATAATAACTCGGACCCCCTCCATCCACCACAACCACACTGTCCTCCAACAGCTCCACTGGCTCCCGGTTCAGTTCTGATCCAATTCAAAATCTTCCTGTTTACATTCAAGGCCATCCACAACTTCGCCCCCCTTATCTGTCTGATCTCCTCCATGTCCCCACTCCCTCCCGAACCCTGAGATCTTCTTCCTCCAATCAACTGTCTGTCCCCTCCGCCCATCTCACCACCATGGGGAGCAGAGCATTCAGCCGCTCTGCTCCCCGTCTCTGGAACTCATTACCGCCCCAACTCAGAAACATTGACTCTTTCACACAATTCAAATCACAGCTCAAAACCCATCTGTTCAAGACTGCCCATTGTGCTTAATTTAATTTCTCTGCCTCTTTCTGTTGCTTTTGTAATTTTATTTAGCTGTTTTTAAATCTGCACTGATGTTTTTTAACATGTTCTGCTGTACGGTGACCTTGAGTGTCTAGAAAGGCGCCTTTAAATAAAATGTATTATTATAATTATTATTAAAAGAGAGGGGGGGGGGGGGTGCTCAGTGCATCCCCCCAGCAGTCAAGGCATGTAGCAGCATAAATCAACAGTAAACAATAATAAAACTTTAACTTTTAGGTACCAACCTTGTCACATAGAAGGGTTTTAAGCCTTATTACAAAAGGAGTTGGTCTCCCTAGACTGATACTGGGAGTTGGTTCCAAAGCAGAGGAATCTAATAGCTGAAAGATCTTCCTTCTGATTTACTCTTGGAGACTCTAGGAACCACAAGGACACCTAAATCTAGAGAGCTAAGTTATCTACTGGGGCAATAGGAAAGTATGACCTCCATGAGATATGATGGGGCTTGGACATTAAGAGCTAGCAAAGCTAATTTATTTATATAGCACCAAATCATAACAAAATTACATCAAGGCACTCAGTGTGCGAATTATACAATGACAATTGGGGGGTCAACATTTTCTCCAGGGTGTAAGGGGAACCCAGTGCAGCACATGCACATGATTCAGTTAACAGAAGTCTTACAATCCTTACAGTATCTTGCTTGTTCAACTAAATGTCTGCACTCTGTAGATCATGATAAACCAAATTTTACACCATTTTACAGTTCATTGGGCACATAATGTACCACACAAACAACTTTTGCAGTCAGCAGTCACCAACAAAGTATTGTAGACCCAAACTGCCAGCAAATCAGACACAGACACACACACACACATTGCTCAAATGCAGATCTACACAATGCTGAACCAGAACCAAACACACTATTAACATGCAAAAGAGGAATTCAAATGTGTTAGCATACATGCTAGTCTGGAGCTGTACCTGATCCAATAATTTATAGATTCAGTGATTCTTATATTTTCAACTAATTCAGAAGTGATAAACATATGGATCCTGTAGAATAACGATCTATTTTTCCATTAGACTATTTTCAAGGTCAGAAAAAAAAAATCAACGTTTGATTTTGATGTGGTCTATGCTTTTAAGTAGTAGTTAGGTTAATGTTTCAGTTTTCAAAGGACCATACTGCAAAAGATTCTATCGGATGTACTGTACTGTGGCCTTAGTTCTGTTTTATTTTATTTTAGCTTGTTCTTATTTTACTGTATTCTTATTTTTAATTTTCCTAGTTTAACTTTTTAAAACTTTTTTCTTCAATATTAATATTTTATATTACCTTTGTGTTGCTGCTTATTTTTTTAACAAGTTGATGCTGTGTGTTAATATTTGTATGTAAAGCACTATGCACCTTGTTTTTAAAATATACAATATGAATGAAAAGTTACCTTGCAAATCAGTCTTACCTTAAAAAAGAGACCATAGAGGTTTGGGTTGCCTCTCCTGACCTTTCCTCCCTATCACCCACGATGTTGACAGACGGTGGCCAGCTTTCAACCATGACATCACAAATGGATTAGGGTCAAAGATTTCCAATGGTCCTCATATATTTCTCCCGTCAATTCAAATTAATGTTGTTTCCAATAGGCAACTGTCAAACCTAGCAACGCAGCACGCTTTAGCCATTGTTTACAACTTGACCGCAGTGCACGCCTGCAGGTTTCTAAAGCTCCACTAGCCAGAGTGACTTGCACAGGGCACAAAGCTAACATTTAATAACATGTAAGCTAACATTCACATGATGACATTTTACATTTAAATGGAAAGCCATAGATGCACATTAGCTTTTGTCTGAAGTCACCTGGCACAATATAATTCTGAAACTCTGAAAGTGAGAAACTTAAGTGTAATAAATTAGTTAGATAGCCAGGCCTGCCGATAGGGGGGGACAAACAGGTCTGTTGTCCCGGGCCCAGGAATCATTTTTAAATATTTCTCAGAATAAGCCTCTTTGTGGAAAAGATTGTGTAATTTTTGAGTTACATAAGCTTCTTAATTGTTTTCTTGCTAATTGTCAGCCCCCCCAACAAATGTTTTGGTCACCGATTCTTCACTAAGCCCCGCCCCCCTAGGTTACTGTTGCTTTGCCTGGCTGTTTCTGTTGGCTGAAGTTCGGTAGGAAAACGTCCAGTCAGCACAAGTCCGGTTCCCAAGAAAGAAAAGAAAAGAGAAGAAGAGAAGAAGAAAATAAAGGGTTAAGAAATTTTCCAAACAAATATTTAAAAAAAGGTGGTGAAGGTGAAGCTTGGTACGAGAAACAGCGCAGTTAACCTTGTAACGTAAAACTAACTGGCCAGCCCCAATGTTAACGTCCATTAGCCTAGCTTGTATACAAGCTTGACACAAAACGTTATCTTTGACAGAAAAAGTTGAGTTTGGTAGCTCCATCAGAAAGGAAGAGACAGAGAGGAGAGGGCTCCAGCTGCAGTCAGGTGACAGAGAAATTGATACGCGAGGGGCCCACTGCCCCGGAGCGGAGGGACAGATGCAAAAAGTGGGTATGCACTATATGCGATGCATAGGGGCGCCAAAGCGATGGTTGGAAATAATAATAATAATAATAATAATAAAAAAAATAAAATTTGTATTTCTTTATGTTTCTGCTGTTGTGCGTTTGTAAATAGTTCCTGCTTTTCCTTAAGGTTATATAACATTTTATAGGACTAACATGCTAGAGAAGGGCGCCCTATCTCATAAGATTCCATCATATAATTTTGACGTAGAAAAGGGAGTAGGGGTGCCGTGAGCGCTGAGCGAGCAGGCACTAGTAGTGAGCTGTCGTCCATGGGAAAAGACGGATGAAGGAAAAAAGCTGTCGGGGGCTAAAAATAGAAAAAGAAAGAGGGAAAAGGAGAAAAACCCTTATTATTTAAAGCCCATACATGATGATGTCCGGCAGACTTATTTATTTATTATTACTATTCTTTTTTTTGGGGGGGGGGGCGCCAAAATTGTTGCTGCATACCCCCCTGACACTGGTAGCTGCGCCCCTGGGACAGAGATAGGCTGCCGATGACAGACACGAGAGAGAGACAGGAGAGGAAAGGAGATGAAGAGGAGAGTATGTATGTCTGAGTATGTCTGTATGTAAAAGTCTAAATGTTGTTCTAAGTTATGTATAAAGTTTTGTGAATGGAAACTATTTGAATGTAGCTAATTTATATTATTCTCTCTACTGTTTCTTATCAAACTGTGATTAAATCAGCACAGAGAGAGAGAGATTGGGGCGTGGGGCAGGGGGGGCCCATCTAAGATTATCTTGTCCCAGGCCCAGGCAAGACTATCAGCTGGCCTGTAGATAGCTACTTACATTTATCTACAGCTACTTGCAATACAGCACTCTGGCGCGATTTCTTTTTTTTGTGCATGCACTGACTGGGACGTGAGCTAGTGACAGGCAGACAGACAATGAAATGGTATAGTCCGCTTCAGGGGTGTCTGATATTTTACTACAAGCATTTTCCTGGTATGAATATGGAATATACTGTGTATTGTAATATTTATGATTATGGATAAGAAAGATAAATGTTTTAACCCCCCAATCTGTTATTTGTACCTCTTTTAGGGGGGATGAAGCCGTAATTGGGGGGTCAAACCCCCCCAAACACTCCCGTAATTCGCACTATGAAGGCACTTTACGTATAGAGCAGGTCTAGACTTAACTCTTTATTGAGGCCTTTGTGTCTTTAGGACATGCCTGTCTGGATAGCTGATGTTGTGCACTAGTAGGGGCAATTTGGTTATTGGCAATTAATATGAATAATTGAGGGGACTAATTATTAATTATAAGAAATAGTGATGATTGGCATCTCAGCTGATTGCGGTGGATGACCGACAACAAAAAAAAACTAATTGCAGCACTTACAAGTCGACTTTAAAATACAAATAAAACTGCACGCTGCGTTAATTGTCTCTCTCCAGACATAAGCCTCCTACTTCTCGTTGCTCCGATCCTTTGGAGTTTGAGGGAGATAGGGAAAGAGATCCGTGTCGAGCTTCTGCAGCGCGTTCCATGGCTGGGGGTCAAGGGGTGGGGCAATGTGATGAGTTCCTCAGCGGCAGCGGGGAAGATCACGGGTGGTGTACTTTGCTGCGTCTTTAACAAAGTGGGTCGTTACAGGACGTAAGATCAGCTGATTGCACAGTGATCTACATTGTGTCTGAAAAAAAAGGAAAAAGGAAAGCAAGAAAAACAACTACAGTCCGTGTGCTCGTCCCGCGAGTTGAAGACTGTGACCTAGGCTTTAAGGTGGTGGAAGTCAAACGTTTGAGGTGTTGCTCCCTTTGTTGGCCAGGTCAAGGAGAAAGCTTGGAGTAGCTCTTTACTGTAACCGGTGCATTGGGAAAAAAGCACGGAGGAGGGTCGCGACGACGGCTTTATTACCCGAATGACAACGCCAGGGACCCCTGCTGAGTGTGCCTGGTTTCGGCCAATGTCCGCGTTGAGTTTTTGTTCAAACTCAGATTCACATATAGGTGTGAATCGTGGGTGTGGTGGCGCCGTTTCCAAATGGTCAGCCTACTCTGGCTCAGCCTTTTAGAGGGACATGTAGGCCTCTCTATTGTTCTTTCCAGAGCACATGGATAGAGATCCCAACACTGATTAGCTTCATTTGGATTAATACCACTGAGTGTCATCTGTTTAGCAATGAAAATTGGTGATGATGATATTGCCAAAAAGAAGCATGTTGAGGGTCAAAAGGATTGGGATCCTGATAGAGAACCCTGTGAAACTCCATGATGCTGTACACAGTTTTAAACATAATAAAACAATAAATAGATACAAGAAAAGAGAATGACATACGGAACATTACAACAAATATAGTGGGTGCTCAGATTGGATGAAACACCAAGGAGACAAAGTGAGTTTTCAGGGAGGATTTAAACATCTCAGGGATCTGGGGTGATCTAAAATGGAGGGGGAGACTATTCCAGAGCCAAGGGCAGCAGGCACAAAGGCCCTGTCCCCTCTAGACTTGAACTTTGTTTTTTGCACCATCAACAGCAGTTCATTTCATTTCATTTCATTTTGTCATTTATTTCGAACATGAAGTCAAACTCAAATCACTGTCAATGACAGAGAAAAAAAAAAAAAACAAGAAAAAATAGACAATATCATGTCATCGTATTCGAAAAGGAGTGGGAAGAAGTAAAAACTTATTGATTCCCACCCCTTTTCCAAACAATTAATAATAGACCAATGCACATACTGCACATGCATATATAATTATACTCACACAGCAAGCAAAATTAATCCATGAAACCTTATGAAATCATAAAATAACAGTAACTATAATTCACATTCATAAAGATAATTACATGTATTTTCATAAATAATATTTTCCCTAAGAGAAATATACAATTTTAATACCATCATTATTATATGGCAATAACCTTATCAATAATATCACACCACTTAATTCAATTCATGGTATCTTGTGAAAATCATCTTTTTGTACATTATTTTAAACTTGTTTTTGCTTGGGCATTTCTTCATTTCCTCACTTAAACTGTTCCATATATTCACCCCACTATTTGATACACAGAAGCTTTTCATATTGCTTCTTCTACTTAGTGTTTTAAAGTTGTATTCACCCCTGAGATTGTAACCCCCTTCACGGTTGCAAAACAGACTTTGAATGTTTTCTGGAAGTTGATTATTTCTAGCCTTATGCATTATTATTGCTGTTTGATAAGAAACTATATCGATGAGTTTTAATAATCTTGCTGTAGAAATAATTGATTAGTATGTTCCCTAACACCAACCTTATGTATAGTTCTTATTGCTTTCTTTTGTAAAGTGATTAGAGACTGTAAAGTAGATTTATAGTTGTTTCCCCAAACCTCAGCACAGTACATAATGTATGGAAGAACTAGAGAACAGTAGAGTGTGTGAAGTGACTTGTAATCTAGGATGTATTTTACTTTGTTTATAACTGCTATGGTTTTTGCCGCCTTGGACTGTACATGTTAAATGTGTGATTTCCAGCTTAGTTTGTCATCCATTACTACCCCTAGAAATTTGTTTTCATGCACCCTCTCAATCTCAACCCCATCTATTTCAATCTGGACCTGCATGTTAACCCTGCGATTTCCAAATAACATAAATTTAGTCTTGCTCACATTTAAGGATACCTTATTGTAATCAAACCACATCTTGAATTTCTTCATCTCTTCATTGATTATTACTTGTAACTGTTTTAAATTATTACTAGAACAAAAAAGGTTTGTATCATCAGCAAAGATAACCAGCTTCATCAGATCAGATATTTGACAGATATCATTGATGTAGAGAATGAACAGTTTGGGTCCCAATACCGACCCCTGTGGGACACCACAAGTAATGTCCAAGCAAGTTGAGCAGTGATTACCCAGCTTCACAAACTGCTTTCTCCCATTAAAATAGCTTTTAATCCAGTCTAGTACAATGCCTCGTATCCCATATTTCTCCAGTTTATTGAATAATAATTAATGGTTGATTGTATCAAATGCTTTTTTGAGATCAAAAAATACTCCAATCACATATTGCTTCTTATCTATTGCGTTGGTAATTTCCTCTGTTGATTGTATTATTGCATGTGAGGTTGATCTATTAGATCTGAATCCATACTGACTCTCTGCAAGCAATTTGTGTTTTTCTATAAATCCATCAAGTCTGTTGTTGAAAAGTTTCTCCAGTAAATGAGAGAACTGAGAGAGAAGTGAGACTGGTCTGTAATTGGTGAAGATGTGCTTGCTCCCAGATTTATATAATGGAATGACTTTGGCAATTTTCATTTGATCAGGAAATAAACCACTTTGGAAAGATAAGTTGCATATGTGTGTAAGTGGCTTCGAAATCCCCTCAATAAGCAGCTTAACTAATGACATATCAATGTCATTATAGTCGGTGGACTTTTTGTTTTTACATTTGTTCACTATTTCAATAATTTCAGTTTCCTCCACCTTTTTGAGGAACATTGAACAGGGGTTACTCTCCACCAGTGTACTCATATGCTCACCGTCTGGCCATGCAGGATCAGGTATTTCTCTGGCCAGATCAGGGCCTACATTTACAAAGAAATGATTGAAGCTGTTAACCACCTCTTCCATGTTGTAATTCTCAGAATCGTTTTCAAAGAAATATTTAGGTAAATTGTTTTGTTTGGCCCCCTCTCTAATAATTTTGTTTAGGGTATTCCAAATCGCTTTAATATTGTTTTTATTTTCATAAAATTTACTCTTATAATATTGCTTTTTGCATATTCTCATAATACCAGTTAACTTGTTTTTATACTTTTTATATTTATTTTCTGCTACTTCAGTTCTCTGTCTTATAAAGTTCTTATACAGTAAATTCTTCTTTTTACAAGCATTTTGTAAACCTTTAGTTAACGAAGGACAATTATTATAAGCTCGTCTCTTGTTATATTCCTTAACGGGACAGTGTTTATTATATAATGTCAAAAATAATGGTGTAAATGCATTGTATGCACTGTTCACATCTACTGCATTATAAACAATATCCAATTTCTTTGTCATTAATTCATGTTTTAAAGCAGTAATTGATTCCTCAGTCCTTATTCTTCTATACTGTTTATGATTATCAACCTTGGTGAATATGTTGTCAATGAGTGTGGCACTATGGGCAGTGACTCTGGTGGGTCTAGTGATTGTAGGCAGGAGGCTCATACTTTGCATTGCATTTATAAAGTCCTCAGAACTTCTGTGATTGCTGGGATTTAATAGATCAATATTAAAATCCCCACAGATGAAAATATCTTTGCTACCAATGTTCATAAACATGTATTCCATCCAATCTCTGAAAGCATCAACATTGGAGCCTGGTGTTTTATATATACAGCTGACAATGGCATTTCTTCTGTTGACCATACAGATCTCAACTGTGATACATTCAAGAAGATTTTCAACCACTTCCGTCATAGTCTCAATAACCTTAAAGCTGAAGCTTGTATGCACATATATTGCCACCCCGCCTCCACCCTTACTCTGTCTGTTGTTATATGTTAATTCATAGCCATTCAGCTCAAAGTCCACCCCTTTTTCATTATTGATCCAAGTTTCTGAGATTGCAATAATACTGAAATTATGTGAAAATGAGAGAAGATAATCCTTGATGTTGGTAAAGTTTGTGTATAGGCTTCTGCTGTTGAAGTGTATAATTGATAACTTGCCATCTGATTTAATGTTACAATTGTATTGATCATTTGTGTAGTACTGACATATATTGTTCCTAGTGGAAAAAAATGTCCTGTTCCATATCCAGAGTACTGTATTCACTGTAGTCACATGTAGTTGGATCTAGTTGTCATATTCTCTAATCCTCTGAGTTATGTGTCTCTTATTCTCTGATGTAGAACGAGTCATATCACTGTGTGCCATGTAGTGTTCATTTGTTTATCAGTCCAGTCCAGTCCTGTTTGTTGCTCATTGTAGTATCCTTCATTGCTCAGTCAAACTCGTCCAGTTGTTTGATGTCTTTGATGATGAAGACCTTAGCTTCTTCAGGGCTACCATTTAGCTTAATGAATACTTTACAGTTGTTAGTCCAAGTAGATTGAATCTTGTTGGTTTTCCTAAGAAAGCAAGCCTTCCTGGCTATGTCCGCATTCTTCTTAGTTAGGTGATCATTAATGTACACATTTGACCCCTTCAGCTTTCTCCCCTGTTTAAGAAGAGCGGTCTTCCTCTTTCTGTTTGTGAATCGAATGATGATGGTAGGTTTGGCCTTTCTATCCTTACTAGGGAGTGAATGACAGCTTTCTATGTCTTTGCTGTCAATGGGCATTCCTTTATCAACAAAAAATGCAACCACTTGTTCCTCTAGAGTTTGTAGTTCAAGATCACTACACTCATTGTTAGTTCTAACTGAGGATACACTCGCATATGATTTGTGTTTAGTCTCAAGCCCACTCACTATTAGGTCAATCATACGCGAGTACTGTTCAAAATCATTCAGACGTGATTCTAACTGGGGAATCTTTTCATCTTTCTGTTTGTTCTGTCTCTTCAGCTCTGTGATATCTTTCACCAAATCTGTTATAGTCTTTTGCCCTTTAACAACATCTGTAACTTCTTTAGAAATGAATCCCAGAGTTGTTTTTGGCTCTGCAAACTCTTTCTTAATCTCATCAGACATTTTAATCACAGCCATTTTACCAGTCCCAGTAGCCCTGAGTGAGTATTACGTGACTCCTTCTAACAACAGTGGATACCAGGTTAAAAGCAAACCTCCCACTGCAAAAGTGTTTAGGTCCCAATGGTAGCCTGGGCTGGTAGGAAGCCTGGTCCTGGAGTTCGTCTGGTTCTGGTCCCTGGAGGCCTGATAGCCTGGGGGCCTGTTGATAGCCTGGGCTAGCTAGTAGCCTGAAGGCCTGGTGACAGCCTGGGGCTGTTAGTAGACTGGATACCCAGAAGCCTGGTAGTAACCTGGGCTACCTAGCCTGAATGCTTGGAGATAGCAGAGCTGCAGTAGATGGGGCTAGTGTTTGGTCCAATTTCAATCCCAAACTTTTGACTTTTCGTTCCAAATCTCACTTTATGCCTGGTACAAGAGTACTGAAACATATACCACTTGGTTTAAAGTTATATTTATAAAGGATTGCAATGATATTTCATGGATTGTCTCCATAGATTTACCAACACAGTGTGCCCAGGTCTAGCAAAGCTGCTCCAACAGCAGCCAGTCTCTTCACTGGCCTCACTGCTAAGGTCAAGATCTTGCTGAGATGATGGGACCCCAGCTGGGGAGAGGCATTCAACAGATGTGTAATATGAATGCTCATTGTTTATGACCTGCTTGGTAAGTATGTCATCTGTCACAGTGCCTGTGCAAATGTACTGCTTATTGACTCTCTCTCTCTCCAGTACAAATGTGTCAGTCTGAGTGCTGACATTGACAGTCTGAGTACAGATGCTGCCTGTCCCCTGCCCTCTCTCCTCACTGACTTCAGCCTCTGAGGATTTACTTCTGGTCACCAGTTGCATGCATGTCTGTGTAACATTGTAATTTCCACTGGAAAGCGGGAAGATTTTTATGATACCCGAGCTGCCAAGATGAGATAAACTTTGACCTCCCAAGAGCAGATGCTAGCTAGCAGTCAGTCGAGGATAGCCTCCAGCAGGGTACTGTGCGTTGGTCAGAGGACCTTAAGGCTCTGGTTGGGGTGTGGCGATGGAGAAGCTCAGAAATATACAAAGGGGGCTTGTCCATTTAGAGCTTTAAAAACAATTAAAAGACGTTTAAAATCAATACGAAATCAGACTGGGAGCCAGTGGAGAGAAGCCAAGACTGGTATGATGTGGTCACCCTTTTTCTTGCCAGTGAGGAGACGGGCTGTGGTGTTTTGAACAAGCTGCAGGCAGCAGAGAGAGAACTGGTCCAAGCCAATATACAGAAAACTGCAGTAATCGAGCCTGGAAGTGATGAAGGCATGGATCACCCTCTCTAGGAGAGCTAGGGCTTGATCTTAGCAAAGAGACGTAGTTGAAAGAAACTTGTTTTTACCACAGCACTATAAAAAATCACTGCAAGATTTTTGACAATGGAGCAGTTATTGGAAGTTAAGGGACCCAGGAAATCAATGGAGGAGGTTGAAGAACTGTTTCGTCCAAACAGGATAATCTCTGTCTTGGACTCGTTAAGATTTAAGAAGTTTGAACTCATCCAAATTTTGACGTTGGACAAGCAGTCAAGTAGTGCCTGCATTGAGACCTTGCCTTGGATTTTAATGGCAGGTGGATCCGGACGTCGTCTGCAAAAGAGTGGTAGGAGATACCACGTTTTCTAAAAACACAACCTAGGAGCAGCATATGAAGGAGGAAGAGCACAGGGCCCACATTGTCTACAAGGCCTACGATAACTTTGAGGGACTCCGCAGGTCAGTGGGGCCACAGCAGAGGAAAAGTGACCTAACTGTACTGAAAAGCTCTGGTCAGTCAGTTAGGACTTGAACCAGCTTAAGGCACTACCTTAGATGCCTACATACTGTTCGAGACGTTGTAGCAGAATGCCATGGTTGGCTGTATCAAAAGCAGTTTTCAAGTCTGAAAGCATCAGGACTGCAGGACTTCCTGAGTCAGCAGCTAAAATCAAATCATTAAAAACTCTCAGTAGGGCAGTTTCGGTGCTATGTCTAGGTTTAAAGCCAGACTGAAACTTGTCGTGGAAGTTGTGTCGAGCTGACTGTAGCTGGGTATAAACTACTCTCTCTAAAACCTCGGATAAAAAGGAAAGCTGTGATATGTGCCTAAAATTAGAAAGAATGGAGGGTTCAAGATTTTTCTTTCTAATTAACAGTTAACAGTTAACAGCATGTTTAAGGGCTGTACGGATGCAGCCTGAGATGAGGCTGGTGTTGATCAGCAGCAGAACACTAGCTCCAACAGAATCAAAGACTTCCCTGTAGAGGTGAGGGGGGATGCTGTCAGTGTAGTGGCTGCAGATGCATAACTGCCTCAAAAAGTGAAGAGAAGGACACAGCCTCAAACTGGTTTAGGGTAGCTGGACACTGAGAAAGAGTATGGTCTGAGGTGGGTATAACGGACTTATGGGCAGGTCTGAGGGAGGAAACCTTATTGATAAATAATTTTAAGAAATTTACAGAGAGGAGACGTTGGCACAAGAGGGGAAACATAACAAGGATTGATAAGAGAGATGAGGACATTAAACAGAATCTGAGGTTTATGACTATTATTGGAGACTATATTAGAGAATTTGGCTGTTTTGGCAGCTTTAACAGTTCTCTGATAGTCAGACAGGCAGCCATGAAGAATTTCTCTGGATACATGGAGTTTGTCCTTTTTCTATTTCTTCTAGGCGAGTCTACACACGCATCTGAGGGCGCGTGTGGAGTCATTTAGCAATGGCCCTGAAAGTGGCTTGTGCGATTTGTCCTTAGAGGAGCAACAGAGTCCAAGATCTCAGGAGGGGTGCAGGAGGAGTTGAACTAAGACAAAATCTCATCGGTGCTAAGAGAGCACTTTTCATCCAGAGTACACAACAGGGAATCATTTAAAGCAGCAGAAAACTGTGTTGTAGTCAAGGGATTAATAGTACGCCGGCGGCATGCTGGAGCGAATTGTTTATCAATCAAACATGGAGAAGACAGGAGAACAACACAGATAAATGGTCATAGATACATGTTGATGCACAGATTTCACTGACAGTGACAGACAAACCATAAGATAGCACAAAATCTAAAGGATGCCCCTTTTCATGAGTCGGATCGAATCAAATCAAATCAAATCAGATTTATTTGTATAGCGCCAAATCATAACAAAGTTACATCAAGGCACTTTACATATAGAGCAGGTCTAGACCAAACTCTTTATAAAATTATTTAAAGAGACCCAATAGATCCGTTGATGAGCAATCACTCGGCGACAGTGGCAAGGAAAAACTTCCTTTAAGAGGCAGAAACCTCAGGCAGAACCAGGCTCGGGGGGGCGGCCATCTGCCTCGACCGATTGGGTTGAGAGAGGGAGAGAGAGAGAGAGAGAGGCGGGGGGGGCAGGAGGAGGGGATATTCAAACAGGTGTGGGCAGGAACATGATGCTGCATGAAGTTCATAGGAATGATGCTGTATGGAATTCATGAAGATGTGGGAGCAGCAGGCTTTGCAGGAACATGGGATGGTAATGATTCATCACCTGTAGGATGAGGACAGGGAGAGAGAGGAGAGGAGCTGGGGGGGGGGGGGGAGGAACTGGGGGAGACAGAGACTTCGGGAAAACATGGTTAGTAAATGCACTGCACATGCTTGGAACTGAGAGAAACTGGGATTTTGGAGGAGCATGGTTTTTGGTATGTCGGCGCATGCAAGGGGGAGAGAGAGAGGGAGAGGGATGAAGGAGAGAGAGAGAGGGAGAGGGAAAGAGAGGGGAGAGGAAGAGGGAGAGAGAGAGAGAGAGGTGCTCAGTCCTTCCCCCAGCAGTCTAGGCCTAAAGCAGCATAGCTAAAGAGTAAATGAACTTTAACTTTTTAACTATAAGCTCTGTCATACAGAAAAGTTTTAAGCCTGGTCTTGAAAATGCTAAAGAGTCCGCCCCCCGGACCGATACTGGAAGTAGGTTCCATAGAAGAGGAGCCAGATAACTGAAAGATCTGCCTCCTGATTTACTCTTGGAGACTCTAGGAACCACAAGTAATCCTCCATCTAGAGAGTGGAGTGGCCTACTAGGACAGTAAGGAACTATAAGCTCTCTGAGATAAGATGGAACTTGGCTAATAAGAGCTTTATATGTTAGGAGAAGGATTTTAAATTCTATTCTGAAATTTACTGGCAGCCAATGAAGAGCAGCTAACACAGGAGAGATGTGATCCCTTTTTCTAGTTCCTGTTAATATTCGTGCAGCAGCATTCTGAATCAACTGAAGGCCTTTCAGAGATTTGTTTGGACATCCAGATACGGATCAGATACGCACTGGGTAAAATCAAAGGAATTAATCAGGTTTAAAAAGTCCCTAGCTAGAAGCCGGGATTTGCAACACACATGATTAGTAAAATCACTGGAGATTAAAATGTGATCATATTTCAGCAGGATCCTGGACAGGAACTCTCCAAAGTCATTTATAAAGTCTTGTATTTCAGTGGACAATAAGCAACAGCACATAGCACAAGAGAGGACATTTACAGTTCAAATACCTGCAGCTCAAAGCTACTGTAGCTTGTTATAGGCTGGAACAGACGGCACTGAAGATTGGATCTGAACACATAGGCTATACCCCCGCCAGGGGGGGGGGGGGGGATTAAAGAAGGAACATTCAGGAGGAAGGAGTCTTATTGGGGTGAAAGCCACACATTGTGTGCTCTGCGTGCGGACTTGAGCCATGAGTTGAGGTAGAAGATCCTGCTGAAGAGATTTAATCCATGGCCATGAGGTCCATGGTCCGCTGATGAAGACTGACTTGCCACAGGTATTGAGAAGTTGCAGAAGTTTGTTGAACTCAGTTTTGATGAGTTTGGAAGGACGGCAGGAAGAATCCACGCAACCAATGTGTATGATAATTCTGTGGACTGAGGGCGGGAGTATGTGAAGGAGGCTGGGGAGTTTAGCGAGGATGGCAGGGAGTGTGGCTCTGGGTATACAGTGAGTAATGGCATTGAAGCAACAAATACTTCGGGTGAGTCTCCACGAATGAGAGTGGTTGTATCAAAAAGGGGGCAAGGATATGCTGATGGTGGACTTGCGGGGTTGGGACTTTAGGTTCTCCCAGTGAGGAGAGGGAAGTCCTGCAGGTTGAATATGTCAAATCTATTTTCCAGCTATATGTATGATGCAAGGGAAGATGTGGCCTTTCTGGTTGTGGGTACTGGGTAAGAAGTCGCAGGTTCACGTGGAGTGGAGGTGGCCTGGGTCATCGGCTTCGGCTTGGCCCCCTGCTGAATCCAGGTGTTTTCCTGGTTGTTACCCAGAGGAGCTGCGGCTTTGGGGAAGAGGCAATTTCAGCGGGGGCAGCATCAGCAGCAGGACCAGTGGCAGACGGAGACTGCACTTTAGAACGGAAGATGAAGGGGTCCATATGCAGTTTCACAGATCTGGTGTAGTGTGGAAATTTGTTGCTCCAGCTCAGCGACCTTCTCTGTGAGGTGGGAGCAGTTGACACAGCCGGATGGAGAGGTGAGTGGAGCCATAGCAGAGTGAGGTTAGCTGCAGGACGGGGAATAAAACAGGAGGCCAGTACAAGGGCAAAAGTGGTTGATTCAGACTTGGTGATGAGGGTGGTGAGTGGTGGCACAGCGTTGAGGAGACTTAGCAAATAGCTGTTAGCCCACAGACACAATGAAGCACTGACAGGATGGAAGAGCAAACAGTGAGACTTACCGGCATAGGCCCAACAAGTGGGCCAGCTGCTGAGTTCAGACGTTAAGTTGGCAGCTGAGGGGTTTAGAGGGTCTTGACGGTTGGTGAGTTCTAGGCATTGTTGGATGTCGTCCCTGATCTCCCAGATGAGAATAGCTGTAAGTGGGTCCTGTTAGCAGCTCCTTTGGTACTGAAAACAAGCCAGTTATGCCAGCGCCAGTCAGTGTAGATCTTGTTGGACAGCATTGAAACCAAAAGCCCAATGGCTAAAATTCTTTGCCCAGGTTAAAAGACACGCATAAAATAACCAAAAAACGTAAAAGGTAAATCATATGAAGACATAAAACTGGGTTAAAAGTGGATTTCTTAAGAGCTGAAGTGATGTGGAGTCCAGTCTCCAGCTCGTGACCTACTATGTTCAAAAGTCACTGTTAAGATGAACAAACTGCAATCGGTCTGATAAATATGATTTAAAACTGTGTATTGTGGTTCCTTTCCTCTCAATTTCATGCTCCAGTCTCTGTAATAAACTATTGTATTCAATGGTGTAAAATGGAGCACTAAGATTCAACAGGAGGAGCATGAAAGTCAATCTGTTGTCTGAAGCCCTTGGAACATTATTTGTAACTTTTACCAGTGCTGTTTCTTTGCTATGATGTAATCTAAATCCTGAGTGAAAATTTTCAAACAGACCGTTCCTAAGCAGATGTTCCTATAATTGGTTTGCAACAGCTTTTTCAAGGATTTTAGAAATGAAAAGGAGGTTAGATATTGGATAGCCAAAACATCTGGATCAAGACCCCTCCAGGAACTGCCATCTTACCGTAGTCGTGGGGTTTTAGAACCCTAGTGATGCACTGTGTTGTCTGGAAGGGTCAGGCAAAGTCTGGTGAAGATAAAGACAACAGGACCAAGATTACCTGGCACAGAGCATTAGCGGGCCTGAAGCCATGCCTGGGGTAAAGGCCTGATGCTGAGTGCCTGGCTAGGTGTTACGCAAACGAGCAACATGTGTCCGTCCCCCCTTGATCCCACCATGCATCTGAGGAATCACGGTAATCTGATGCAATTTGGCCCACTGCTACGGGCCATTCAATGCCTGCAGTCTTAAAGTCAGTCCGGTTCATATATCCAGCAGTAATCAGACCCATTCCCAGTTAGAGTTTGACAGCATCAGGGCTGCCTTTTTTTGACTTCATCAGCCATTGACCTTTGCAGCCAAGTGTGAAGTGGCCAGGATGAGAACTCGCACCTCTAAGCCTGAGTCTATGGTCCTCAGTTGGAAGGGAGTGCAGTCCCCACTCAGGGTCGCAAAGGAGTTGCCACCTGACTGCCTGATTAGTGAATGCCTTGTTGTTTTTTATGTTTTTTTTTTTTGTCTTTTTACGCCTTTTTTCACACAGGAATTGGTAGAAAGGGTGAAATAAACAGGAAAAGAGACAGAGCAATCACCTGCAGCAAAAGTCCTTGGTTAGAACCTGGGACACTGTGATTTAATGGCATGCATGCTAACCACCACCTGCACTACTGTGGTTGCACTTTTGACAGAAATGGCAATCCAAGATGAATATTCCCAGGAGTAATATAATGGTCAAGAATGAGCATAGGGTTGTATGATGTATTTTAAGTAGTTGGGTGCAGACCCAGCACTCAACGTGAAGGCAAGCAATGGTGACTTGAATTTGATAGTGAGCCATGGGCAGCCAGTGTACTTTGTTTGAAGAAAAAACTAGCTGCTGCACACTGGACCATCTGCAAGGGTTCCACTCTGATCAGAGAAGGGCCTGGTAGGAGAGCATTGCAGTAGCTGAGGTATGAGATAGTCCACCTAGCTCTTGGCACCCAGGCTTTGGTTAAGTTAAGGCATGATTTTCCTGATGACGTATAGAAAAAAAACTGCATGAAAAGAATATCTTGTCATTAAACATGAGGTAAGTGATGAGCAGGAAATTTTGACATTGATATTTTGCTAAAGAAAACTCATCAGTCTGAGAAATGTTTAGTTTAGCTGAGTTCTTCGTTGAATGCATATAAGACAGATAGGCTGATTTTTTTGGTACTCCAGGGTGGCATAATGACATTTACCTTTGCCTTGTCACAAGATAAGACTCAAAATGAGCTATGATTCAGTGAATACCACAGGTGTAGTTCCAGTTGTGTGGTGCATAAAATCTCATTGATGGTTCTTGAGTCCAACCTTGTTCAGTTTTGGATGATTCATAGCATTCAGATGCTCCAGGGTGTACGATGACCTTGCTATGAATGGCTCGTGCCCCATTTGTATAAATAAGTAGTTCAAGACAATGAACGGATTGTATTGCATTGCTTAATTTTCTTCTGTTGTTTCAAAAGCATATCAAAGTTTGTATGATCATTTTAGATCTAAAGAAGTTCATCGAAAAATCTGATATTTAAGTAATAAGTAATAAGATAATAAGAATAAGTAATAAGTGAACTTGATGATTCATGTAAAAAAGTGTGACTGAGGATGTGATAGTGTTTCCAGATAGCTTTTAGGGGCCCATCTGAGTCAAAAGTCCAGACTAGGGATGCACGATATATCGGCATTAATATCGGTATCGGGCGATGTTAGTCATTTTTTAACATATTAGCATCGGTCTGATGAGTAAAACTGGGCCGATGCTAACAACTGATCTTTATTTCTGTCTAGTTGCCGTTTTTGCATGTTTTCCGGGAGGGCGAGGGGGATTTGGCCATGAGGAATTTGTTTGGGCATGTGACAGTGTCAGTGACGCAGCACAAGATTATGGGATGTTTAACTGAAGCGGAGAAGCAATGCCAGCATTGTGGAGGTTTTCCACGATGTCGAAAGAAGATACTCGAAAAGCAGTATGCAATACTTGCAAAGGCGAGGTAACGTGGGGAGGATGCAGCGTAAAATCATTCAACACCACTAACTTGATATATCATTTGAAAAACCGCCGTCTAGAAGTTCACAAACAGTGGCAGGAAGCTAATGCTGCTGCTAACGTTAACCAGCAGCGGTTGGGAGCAAGCCCTCGACCAAACCAAGAAATTTGCCAAGAACAGCGTAAAACCCAGGTCAATAACGAACAAGGTAATGGAAATGATTGCTCTTGACAACCAGCGACAGCGAACGTCTCTTCTCTGCTGCATCACATATTGTTGATGAAAAGAGAAACAGGATCCAGTGCGAGAAAGCAGAAATGCTTGTCTTTGTCAAAAAAACCTGCCTTTGCTGATGAAGTAGGCCTAGACTATAACCTACAGTGTCAGGTGGAAACACTGTTTAAGTGTTTGGGATATTTACTTTGTACATTTCCCAAAGTAAAGAAGCCACAATGTACTCAAAGACTACCATGTCTTTTGATTTATAGTTATGTCACCGTTCTATTATTTTTGATTTAGCAATTTTATAGATGGGAGTTGAAATTGACTTGCACTGATTTGCCTGCTGGAAACATTGTATTAGTGTTGGGACATTTACTTGAATATTTACTTGAAAATTACAATGCAAGTTGGAAAATGTGCACTGACAGTCAGGACATGTTTTGATATTTTTGATTTAGCCTTTTTCACAGATTTGAGTTTAAATGGAGGGGACTTGAGCTTTAAACATGTTTTGCAATTTAATAAATGCCTGGTTGCCATGAATACTGCTAAGTTTGATAAGTTAACTTTCTCAGGATGTTATTTTGATTTATAATGCTTATTGTGATTTCATGATCCAAACTTTCTCAAGAGAGTTTTTTGAGTTGAGGGAGTTAAACTGTACTTAAATTTAGTTACACTGTAGGGGAGAGATGAAAACTGGGTGCTGGTTGTATGGATATTACTGGTTCACTCAGGAGTGTCGGCCAGGACACCACTTAAGGCCCTTTCCAGAGTATGGGGGGAATAAAGGACTGAGAGGCTAAGCTGCGATTATCTTTCTTTACTTTCTTTCTTCAGTTTGGTTTCAACAGCAACATGGGTGTCTGTGGGGTTTTTTCATTCACGCACAGATCTCTTATCAACTTATTTCACCACCCACTCTCGATCACTGCTTACTGAAGCGCATCTCTCCTCTAATTGTCTGACATCACACATCACGTGGGCTGGCTCACTTCAATAACACACAAATAAATGAATACACACAAAAGTGAACATAAAGACCCAAATGATACCAGAACATAATCTTCTTAATAATTATAAACTTATAACTTTGGGGCCTTTTCTACAGCCGCCCCCAAATGTATATGATACATTTGTCCATCAATAAAGGCAACAAAGTTCTACGGTAGTGTTGAGGTTATAGAGGTGGGATTGACGTCCTCTTCACCAGAAAGAAGTCCAGGGAGGACAACCAGTCTGGCAACTGGCCGAGTGTAAACCCTCTCCTTCACCTTCACGTCTGCTGACCCGACATGCCCGTCAGAGCTGGGATGAGTCTTCACCACCCTACCAATAGGCCATAGCGCTCTGGGAAGTTGTGGGTCACAGATCATCACCACACAGCCCTGGATGATGTCAGCTGGTGAGCCTTGCCACTTTTGTCGAACCTGAAGACTTGGCACGTAGAGGCGAATGAAGCAGGACCAGAAGTGATCAGCCAAAACCTGGGAGTGCTTCCACCGTCGGCGTCCGATGAGCTCATTCTCGGGGTAGGCTACTTGGGGCAACGACCCATCAGGCCGCCCCATCAAAAGAACATTGAGAGTCACTGGGTCCGGGTCAATGGCGTCTGCAGACACATAACCCAAAGGCTTACTGTTGAGAATCCCTTCCACTTCAGTAAGTACAGTGTGGAGCACGTCTTCAGGTACAGGTTGAGCACTCACTGTGACATTGAGTGCACTCTTAACAGAGCGTATCTCCCTTTCCCACACCCCACCGAAGTGGGGGGCTGCTGGTGGATTAAAACGGAAGGTGATCTTCTGTGGGGTGAGGAGCCTTTGGAGTGCAGGAGAGATATTCATGAAGGCCTCACAGAGTTCTCCCTCTCCTCCCTTGTTCCTTCCAGCAGCTCCGCCCAGGAGTTGCACTGGGTCAGTTCTGGAGTAGATTGGGTTGGGACAACCATGGTGACTCCACAAAAGGCAGACTTGCGTAGCTCGGATGTATCCTGTGGAAGGCCTACTATTGGATCCTTCGGCCAGGAGTCGGGACTCTGCAGGAGAAAGGAGGGTCCCTGGCTTCATCGATTTGGCTCAATTAGCTCCCTCAGCCTTTTCCCTCGGGTCACGTCGTCCGCAGGGTTCCTAGCCGAATCAATGTATCTCCAAGCATGCTCACCAGTGAGCTCCTGTATCTCAGCCATGCGAGTGCCGACGAAGACCTTAAATCTGCAGGATTCAGACTTCAGCCAAGTTAGCACTGTTGTGGAGTCAGACCACAGGATTGTCTGATCAATATGCAAGGTGAGTTCACGTCCCAGCACTTGTGAGAGTTGTGCACCGTTGAGCGCTCCACAAAGTTCCAGTCGGGGCATGGAGTGTAACCGCTTGGGAGCAACTCTTGAGCGAGCCATAAGAAACGACAGGTACACTCCGCCATGTTTGTCAGTGGTCCGGAGGTATGCTACGGAGCCATACGCTTCTTCAGATGCATCACAAAATATGTGCACCTCTCTGTGAAGACTGGATGTGTTCACCTCCTTCGGCAAGTATTGTGGGGGCATGGTGACCTGGGGAAGGACTTGCAGCTCCTGCTCCCAAGCTTCCCACTGCTGCAGAAGCTCCTGAGGTAGCAATGGGTCATCCCATCCCCTTTGTTTGTCCCACAGGTGCCTGACGAGTATCTTAGCCCTGGTGGTGTAGGGCAAGATGAACCCCAAAGGGTCAGACTGACTTGCCAGCACTTTGTAGATATTGCGCATCGTGGGTGTACTGTACCCCACCTGACGATGCTTGTAGCCCAGGACATCCATGTGGAAGAGCAAGCTCAGCCCTAGAGTGGACTCTGGGGCATCTGTCCAGTCCTGAGCCAGCCATAGCTCAACACTAGCAGAGCGGCTTTCTTCAGGTAGGTGGCTTATCACTTCTGGTGCATTGCTGGCCCACTGACGCAGCTCGAAGCCTGCAGATGCTAGGGTGGCTCGAAGTTCGTCGACAAGGTGCCTGGCCTTTGCGATAGTGGAGACACTCTGGAAAAAATTATCCACATAGAAACACTTCTCAACAGATGTCCTCACTGCTCCATCTGGTTGGGTGTTATCGATGACATGTCGCTGTAAGGCGAACGTGGCACAGCAGGGGCTGCACATTGTTCCAAATGGCAGCACCTGCCACTCGTACACCGCAGGAGGCTCCCCTGTGTTGACATCCCGCCAAACAAACCTGAGTAGGGCACGATCTTGTGGGAGAAGGCGAACTTGGTGGAACATGCCCTTGATGTCCCCACTAATTGCCACTGCATGTTCTCGGAAGCGTAGCAGGACTCCCAAAAGTGAAGCTCCTAAGGTCGGCCCAGGCAGCAGGTAGTCATTGAGGTTCTGCCCTCGATATTGGAAGGAGCAGTTGAACACCAGCCTGTTTTTGCTGTTGTGGCTCACCATATGGTGAGGTATGAACCATGCCTCACGACCGTCTTCAACTGGTGCTACAGGGCCACACTTGATGACAGAGCCTGCCTTGATCAGTTTCTCCATCTCCACTCTGTAGGCTTCTGCCCGCACAGGGTCTTTGGCCAGTCGCCATTCTACGCTCCGGAGGCTGGGCAGAACCTCCTCCTTTGTAGACTGAAGGAGCGGCATATCCTTCCGGCGGAGCAGTGGGGTGGCATAGCGTAATATGCCATCAACCTCCACTCTGGTGGTCTTGGTCTCAAGTGTGCTGATGGCTTCCTGGTCCTGCCTTGAACGAGTGACTAGCTTCTCACTCCTGTATGGAACAGTATCGACCTGCCATAGCCTCTCTACGTGCTTCATCAGCTCGCTCACCTGGGGTGCTAAGGTTGTCAGTAGACACTGGGACGCTTGGGCAAGGTGACAGACCACACTAGCTGGGCCCTGCAGGGTCCATCCCAATCTGGTGCGAATGGCTGCAGGCCCGCCCGGAGGTCCTAATCTGACAGGTTCGACGGGGGTGACAAGATGAGGGTGGTCACTCCCAATCAGAAGCAAGGGCTTGACATTTGTGAGGGTCTGTATAGGAAGGCCAATAAGGTGCTGATACTTCTTCCGAAGTTGCTCCATCGGGTAAGTATGGCTCGCTAGCCCGATACGTGCAGCGGTGTAGGCACCAGTAATCTTGAATCGGGTCTTTGGCTTTGCAGGAGAAGAAATGGAGAATGACACAGATGCACCATGGAGAGTCTGCACATCCTGCCTAATGGTGCGTAATGGTAGGTCTTCTGTGTCCCCTTGCATGCCCAGCTTCTCTGCTGCATCTGGCAATAGCATAGTTCTCTCAGAACCGTCATCCAGTATGGCGTAGGTGTTGAGTGTTTGACCGCCATAGTGAATGCAGACTTTGACAACCTTCAAAAGGACCCGACTACCTTCTGTAGGTTTATCCAGATAGAGCACCTCTGTCGTGGTTCTTGTGCACTGACCCTCATCAGATGTTGCTGCTGACTCCCTAGGGGGTTTTATGTTGACCTCCTGCAGCACCTGGAGGTGCCTCCCCTGGCAGAGGCTACATGTCTTCTTCAAGTTGCACTGTGCAGCCTGGTGTGACCGTGCACAGCGCCAACACTTCCTGTTACTTTTAATCCATTCTGTCAGCTGCTCTTTGGTTAGCCTGGATACTGCTACACACTGGCTGAGGTAGTGCTCCTCAGTGTTACAGTATGGACAGTATGGCTTGCTCTTGTTTGCCTTGGTGGAGCCAGCTGGCACTGTGGTCTCAGGTTTCTTGACTGTATCTTTCACGCCGTGGAGGACAGTGGTTGATCTCTTGCCCTGCCATCCCTCAGATTTGAATCCAGAATTCTCCTTTGCCCCCCTTACAGCTAATTGCCCTTCAGGATCTTGGCACCAGGACTCATATTTCAGCCACTCTGAAAGATCAGGTAAGGTGTGGGTTAGTGTGCCTCGATGGAACATGCAGCGGCAAAACTCTGCTCTCTGCTCAGGAGGCAACTTGCTTAGTAGACGAGCTACATGTGAGCCACACTGTAGTTCCACTTCTCCCTCGGGCCCCAGTGTTCTTAGCATTCCCACAAGCGACTGGATCTGGAGCGCAAACCTCTCAATGCACCAAGATCCCCACGTCTAATGTCAGGTGCATCCATCACAGCTGCAATACGCTTCAGGGCTATCTGATGCGGTTGGCCGAGCTTGTCATTCAGAGCAGCCATTGTATCCTAGAATGGCGTAGGGGATTTGAGGTGAGCGTCTGCGATTAACTTGGCCTCCATTAGATGCAAGTGATCAACCAACACTCGATATTTAAACAGCTCAGGTGCATCGTGTGGTAGGAGGTTCTCCAGTGAGATCTTGAGCCGTGCAAACTCACCTGGGTCTCGACTTGAGAAGTGGGGAATGGGAACAACCATAGTAGCTCTGAGTTAAGGGAACTCTTAGCCTGAGGGTTTCTGGAGGGTGGTGGCTGTGTCCATGACATGTATGGAGCCTGAATTCAGCGCACTGGGGTGAAACTGGATGGCCGTGGCAGAGGCTGGGCTGGCTTAAACCAGGTAGAGGAAGTAGGTGCAGTGTCATATGGCTTCGGACCGGGAAAACCCCCACCGGTGGAGTGTTGAACTTGTGGTTGGCTCGTAGGCAGCTTGGGAGTGGGCTGTGACACTGTTTCCTCATCATGTAGGGGTTCTGGCCATGGTGGTGGGGGAGGCCAGTCATCCTCTTCTTTAACATCAGGCTTAATTACAACTGGTGGTTTGGGCTGAATCACCTTTAACTCTGGCTTGCTTGTGTGAAGTGAGGATGGGCTCTGTAGGTTACGGACAGCATCGACTAACTGTCTCATTTCTGTTAGTAGTGCTCTAAGCTCGACAAGATCAGATGAAATGCGTTGCTGTGTCTGCTGAAGGAGGTGCCTCTCATGACGAATGTCTCCTAGCTTGCTTTATAATTGTGTGGAAGTCTGGGGTGCATTGCAGGGGACGGAGGAGTAGACCGATCTGATGCCCATTCCCTAGGCTCTCCCTCTGGTACTGGCATGGGAGGTAGCCGAGTCTCCTGGATGCACTGTTGGCTCTCAGCTCCATAGCACAAGTCCATCCCTTGAAGAATAGCTTCCTGTCTCTGTAAGCTACTTGGGAGGGGAGAGTCATAAACAGAACTGAGGGGGGTCTTCCTGGCCGTACCCTCATGGCGAGCTGCCTCTACTCCTTCTCTGTACCTCTGGCTGATGTAGTCTAGATGATCCACCTCATAGTCAGCATAGCGTACTGGGGGACGAATACGTCGCTTGGGGTATGCACCACGAGCCTCATACTCTGGATATGGATCCATCGCTGATGTAAACTCAGTAAATCCGGCCCGAAGGACCATCAATGTAGGGGAGAGATGAAAACTGGGTGCCAGTTGTATGGATATTACTGGTTCACTCAGGAGTGTCGGCCAGAACACCACTTAAGGCCCTTTCCAGAGTATGGGGGGAATAAAGGACTGAGAGGCTGAGCTGCGATTATCTTTCTTTACTTTCTTTCTTCAGTTTGGTTTCAACAGCAACATGGGTGTCTGTGGGTTTTTTTTCATTCACGCACAGATTTCTAACAACTTATTTCACCATCCACTGTCGATCACTGCTTACTGAAGCGCATCTCTCCTCTAATTGTCTGACGTCACACATCACGTGGGCTGGCTCACTTCAATAACACACAAATAAATGAATACACACAAAAGTGAACATAAAGACCCAAATGATACCAGAACATAATCTTCTTAATAATTATAAACTTATAACTTTGGGGCCTTTTCTACATACACATTTGCTACAAGTTGTAAAAGCTGCTAAAAAAGTAACATTGTTGGTTACTTGTGTTTTATGGTGGCTCTGTAACCTTATTTGGAGGTAAAAGAAGTTTTGAAAATAAAGGAAGACATTCAAATATTCAGTTTGCATGATCTTCAGTATGTACAAAATGTAATCATCTCAGAAACTTTTTAAAAACAGATATCGATATCGGTAAATATCGGTTATCGGCCATAACAGCAATATTAATATCCGATATTGGCATCAGCCAAAATTTTCATATCGATGCATCCCTAGTCCAGACCAATTTTTATTCCCATTTCTTCCCTGCCATGAGTTGTTTGACATTAGCCTTTGTGACATTCTATATTCTGCTAGGTGTAATTTGTATTTTCTCTCTGTTTTTAACAGATTACTATTAAGGAAATGTCAGATGAGCTCAAAATCATTCCTTCCTTTATAATGTGTAACTTCATAGTTAAAAGAGAAATGGTAATGCAGTGTTCTAAGCACACCAGATGATGTGGCAGATGATACAGAGCTTAAAACTTTACGATTTAAACGAAACGATTTAAGACTTTACTTTGACTCTAGCTGTAAGACTTGAAACTTGACTTGGACAAAAATGATGTGTGTGTATCTGTTTCCTGTTGCCATACCTTGCATTTTCCAAGCTTTTCTTTGTTCCTCTTTGGCAATCTGTTCCATGTCTTTATCATAAATGTAGAGTTGGCACATAAAGCAGTAAATTCCCCCATGCAGTAGGTCAATAGCTGGAATGACAAAGAATGAATGAAATAAAGAGAAGCAGAGGAAAATTAGCTGGTTTATTCAAATACGGGGACACTCGGTTTATCTGAATGTCATGGTAATAGAGCACTTAACTTTGCTACAAGGTGTGTCGACCTCTATTTAGGCCACACTGCCATGGTGCTGCAAAGTAATTATTATTTGCTGAGATTCAGCTATTAGTTAAAACAATCCATAAACAACGCAGAGATACTTTAAGAAGGATACAGCAGGGGTCTTCAATAGGGGGTCCGCGGAGGTACTGCAGGGGGGTTGCGAAATTTTTGGTTGATTAGACTTTTTTTTTTTTTATACCCCACCTCCCCTACACACAATTTTTTTCCACAAATTTAAATGTCTTTAAATACACATTAACATGAATCCAACACATTGTAGCAAATAGATAAATGGAAGCAGAAGACGTCTTTCAGTCAGTAATGCACACATTCAGCGACACTCAGGAGCTCTTTCAAGCTGGGCAGGGGGTTCTTTCACAACACCTGTCCCTCCAACGAGGAGGACCCACCCCTATTGCTGCTTTGCCAATCACGAGGCCGTATGTGATATGCTGGCTCTGTCAGGTTCCCAGTGATGGCTGAGAGCTATTCTTATCATGCTAGCAGCTAGATTATCTTAGTACTGAATGCACAATAACAAGGTACATTTATACATGGCACTATAGGACCAGTTTAATATAAAATACAATTTTATACAATATATATAAGTAGGGGGTCCCCACTCCATCTCTCCATCAGTTTGGGGGTCCTTGGCCTGAAAAATGTTGAAGAACCCTGGGATCATCAGAAGGGCAAGAAGGAGGAAGACACCTACTTAACTGCACAAGCTCTCACTGTTACATTCTGACTTAAATCTTTCTACACACAGACCAAACTATCCTTTCACTCCCTCTCCCCCTTCACCTGCTTTCTGTCCTGAAGCCACCTGTTCGCTGTTGCTATGACAGTTGTTGCCGTGGGAACAAGGGGGGGGGGGCAAATTGATTAGGACAGTATTTTTTTTTTCTTTTTATATTATTGTCTTGCTTATTCTAGGTTGGTTATTAGTTATTATTGTAAAATATATGTGTTTATGGTAGAATTAATGTGGCATGAATGGTAATGTATGTCTGTTTTCCTTTCTACTAAATTATTTTTAAATTTCACTGACCTGGAGTAGCACTCCAATTTCAACATACAATGACATTAAAGCTTTCTATTTTTTTATTTTTTTAAATTATTATCATTTCCTCTCATGGCTGCATTATGTGATCTACAGATTCAGCGCACCACCTGTTGACATATGTGAACTTCAGCAAAAATAGACAGAAAATATTAGACAAACTAACACTGCTTGCTATGGTCTCTGTTTTTGTTAAAAAAAAAAAACGACATATATTTGGCACTATTTTAGCAGTTGCATGTGGAAACAAGGATATTTCAGTGAGATTTTCTGTCAAAAATAAATTCAAATTTAAAATGAAAAGACAAGAATCATTTAAATATCCTGACAACAGTAGCCACATACACACTCAGGTGCTGCTCCACAATGGGTACATGCAAGCACAAGCCATGGGTTCCAAACATGTGATGTTGAGGGTACTGATGTACTGTATGATGTAATGTACCTACTGTCAGTGGAAAAGATTTTTTTGGGGGCGCAGAAATTAGGCATTTCATCCTGGTGTATTGCAGGAAAACTGATCAAGAGTAAGGATGTCAATGACTTTGACCAAGCTGTGTTGGGTTAGAGCATCTCCAAAATTCATGGTTGTGACAGAGTGAAGTCTGTACTGTGTAGTCCAATCCAACTAAGAAGCTACTGTAGCTCAAACTGCTCATGCTGCTTCTGATAGAAAGGTTTTTAGAACACACATAGCATCACATTTTGTTGTGTATGGGGCTGTGTAGCTGCAGACTGGTCAGAGTGTCCCTGCTGATGGCTCAGGTTTTCTTTTACATTATGTGATGGCTGACTACATGTGCATTTCTTATGTGAGAGAGACATGGCATAAGGATGCATTATAGAAGGGACAATGTTCTGCTGGGAAACCCTATGTCCTGCCATTCATGTGGATGTTAATTTGACACATCTATGCATCTACCAAGCCATTAGTGGTACATCCTTTAATGGAAATTTCCTAATATCAGTGGCCTCTTTCAGCAGGATAGTGCACAAATTGTTCAGGAGTATTTGAGGAACACAGAATTTAAAGCTGTTGCCTTGGCCTCCAAAGTCCTCAGATCTCAAGCCAACCCAATGCGGGGCATGGGCAGAACAAACAATTCCAGTGGATGGATTCCCCACCTTAAACCTTACAGCTACGGTTCTTAAACAGTGGGGCACATCCCACTAGTGGGGAATACAGACGTGACAGATGGGGCATAGCTGGAGGAAATTTTCCTTCCGATTTCACTCTTTATTAATGCCTTTCTTTATTGACAACAAAGATCCTACACTCAAGTAATCATTAATAGCTTACATATAGCCTAAATGAAAAGAATATTAGATAAGTGACTGATATAAAAATATAACCTGGAACCAAAGTGTGAAAATAAAGATTAATGTTAGCATGTTAACTGCAACAATAAACAAACTTTCACACAGAGGTAGGCTACTGTGGGCTATAATGTCACAAAATGGATAGATTTTGAGTCCATGCCACAATGTATCAAAGCTGCTTTGGTTACCTAAGGGGGAACCAACACAACCAGGGAGGTGGTCATAATGTTATGGCTGGTGCAAAGTGTTTCTGCTAAATTCATTTTAGAGCGGTGTTTCGCCACTCTTAAATGAATGTTGCTGCTAATTACTATTGGTTTTTTTTGTTTGTTTTTGGTTTTGCAAATACACCACAACATCTCTGCAACTACATTGCACAGCCTATAGTTTAGAGTGAGGAGAGCAACAGCAGGGGGAGGGGATGAGTGGGGAATGACTCCAATAGGAATTAATACGACGTTAATTACTCACATGAACGGGATCTCTGCACCAACAGCATCACCAGCATACCTGGTCAGAGTCTGACCTAGTTTCACTGTGAAGAATAGGACAGTGAATTGTTGAAGAAAAAGGTAAATATTGACTGAATGTTAGGATTGCAGAGGTCTTTCAATTTCCTTGTATGGATGTGGGTGTGTGTGTTTGTGAGAGTGAGCAGGTAGGCTGAGCACAGCATTGAATTCTACTCACCTGCAGTTGATCATCAGTTACCCTCAGCTGTATTTAGACTGGCTCTTCCCTCCAACCATCGCCAGATCCTTGCTAACTCAATGTGGTAAAGGTCCTTGCACCCAGCTTGAAAAAGATTTTCCATTTGTATGTACTTATCTGTTTTCTGTGGACAGTTCTGACTCTGGCCTCATTTGTCAGTCGACCATCTCCAGTCCGGCTGCCGCCATCCTGCCTCGCTTGCTTTCCTGCCTTGGTCAAGCCTCAAGTGGCCTTCCCTTTCACTGTTTTCCTCCGTACACTGAAATTACCAGACCTTGGATTACTCCTGCCTGTTTCGGGCCTGCTTCACTGTTTCACCCTCTTCACCCGCTCACCTGCAGCTCCTGCACCTCTGCACTACTTTGTTGCTTGAGTGGCAATGTCCCTGGCTTTCACCCTGAAAACTCTGGTTCAAATCTCACTCCTTGTTTCCTCCGGGTGACAGAATACTATTGCAAAGCCCCTCATGTTGTCAAGCTGTCAACCTTTTTAGCAACCTAGACCTTTTATACGGAAAGAATGTTTGAGAAACATTCTTTCCGTATAAAAATTTATATTTACATCTCTGTTAGGACCAAATTATGCTGGACAACATAGGTATGGTTAGTTTGACAAAGTTAAAGTTTAAATGTGCACTTTTTTGTTTTTTATAATTTTATTTCATCCATATTTTTGTTATTTATTATTTATTGTATTGTATTGATGGTAAATGTATTGATTTACATTTATGTCAGAATCATTTCATTGTTTTGAAAAAAATGTTGCTCAGCAAAAGTTCAAAGAAAGCTCAAATGTGTTTTGTTTTATTTAATTAATATTTATGTTAATTATTTGTTTAACTTTAATATTTTGAACTGTGCACATTAAAGTTGTTACATGGCCAGAATTTGATGTGATTTGTTTTAGAGGTACTAATATTATGATTGAGAAAAAATTCACTGACAAGAAATTACCAGTAATCAGTATCGGTAATTGGTATTGAATATTTCATGCAAAAAGGAATCGGTATCGTATCGAATCTTAAAAGTGTGGTATCGCCCATCACTAGAATAAACCTCTGAACTGACCTGCTGATCTAATCTACTCTGTTCTACATTTAACACTTAAAATGACTTATGATAGAATTTACAAGTTACAAAAATGACATTCGCAAAATATTGATGGTCAATTAATGTTTTGTAACGTAGCATAAGTTAAGTGGTTTAGCATTTCAGCATTTGTGCTGTGTTGGGCATGCAGGAGGTTGAAACAGACAGGTGAAAAATATTACTGTTGTTAGTGATGGTAAATTATATTATATCATAATTATTCAACATTACATTTTTAATGTTATAGGGTTTTGGTGAAAACTTTTTTAATAACTGTAGATTGCTATTTAGCTGTTATGGCTATATCTGCTTATTATTATTTCTGTTTTTATTTATTTTTTACTTATACATCAAGCTTTCTTTTATCCATGGGACAAATGTTACAGTGTTCTTTTACATTTTTTCACAAACCAAAGATATTTATTTTATTATGAAGAAGGATGAAAGATACAAGAAAATGTTATACCGTTTGAATTCACTTGTATAAAACGGCCAAAAAATTAAATTTCAATTGCTAATCAAGTATCATTTGATATAGCACCCACACACCCACCAAAACCCACTTACTTCAATGGCACATGAGACTATGGTAAATGGCTTTGAGTATGTGTTTCAATGCGTGCTTGTGTGAGTCGTACCAAGGTTATGCCTTTTGCTCTTAGGATGTTCGTGGATGTGTTTTTTGGTAAAACAGGCAAAGAAGACACCGTAGAGGCAGGAATGGAGTCTGTCACCACCAGGCCAAGTCATGCATCTGCCATATGTGTGGTGCCCACCTGAACAGAGAGAGAAAGGTGTTAACACACAGACAGAGGAAATATTCACACACAATCACACAAGTTTTAAAATATAGATCTGCTGAAAGTGGAAATAACAACAATAACAATAATAAAACACTACAAAGACAACTAGGGTGCGAGGCTGCAATGTATAAAATATTAAAGTTATTTGATTTTTCTGAAGTTTTTAACTGTTTATCAAAACCAACACAAATACTACAAATTAAAGGTAAAGTTGCTTCTTGGTTTAGTGAATGTTTAAACCCCTGATGAGCTATTCAGTGTCTTTTGTGAAACACATGTGACGCCAAGTATCCCAATGGCAAAAAAAAAAACGTGATCTTGTTTTCATTTACTGTCAAATTCAAAACATATAACAGTGAAAACCTTAAACATAATACAAGTCCCTGAACAAAGGATGATTGTTCTTAAAACATACCTGAATCTAGGTAGGAAAATAAAAATAAGTTCAGTTAAAGTTAGATAAATTAACTCAAATTTGCTTGGGTAGCTCAAGCTCCGTGAGGCTGGTCGGTGCTACATGCTAAACAAGGTTGCTAAAAAGGTTGACAGCTTGACAACATGAGGGGCTTTGCAATAGTATTCTGTCACCCGGAGGAAACAAGGAGTGAGATTTGAACCAGAGTTTTCAGGGTGAAAGCCAGGGACATTGCCACTCAAGCAACAAAGTAGTGCAGAGGTGCAGGAGCTGCAGGTGAGCGGGTGAAGAGGGTGAAACAGTGAAGCAGGCCCGAAACAGGCAGGAGTAATCCAAGGTCTGGTAATTTCAGTGTACGGAGGAAAACAGTGAAAGGGAAGGCCACTTGAGGCTTGACCAAGGCAGGAAAGCCAGCGAGGCAGGATGGCGGCAGCCGGACTGGAGATGGTCGACTGACAAATGAGGCCGGAGTCAGAACTGTCCACAGAAAACAGATAAGTACATACAAATGGAAAATCTTTTTCAAGCTGGGTGCAAGGACCTTTACCACATTGAGTTAGCAAGGATCTGGCGATGGTTGGAGGGAAGAGCCAGTCTAAATACAGCTGAGGGTAACTGATGATCAACTGCAGGTGAGTAGAATTGAATGCTGTGCTCAGCCTACCTGCTCACTCTCACAAACACACACACCCACATCCATACAAGGAAATTGAAAGACCTCTGCAATCCTAACATTCAGTCAATATTTACCTTTTTCTTCAACAATTCACTGTCCTATTCTTCACAGTGAAACTAGGTCAGACTCTGACCAGGTATGCTGGTGATGCTGTTGGTGCAGAGATCCCGTTCATGTGAGTAATTAACGTCGTATTAATTCCTATTGGAGTCATTCCCCACTCATCCCCTCCCCCTGCTGTTGCTCTCCTCACTCTAAACTATAGGGTGTGCAGTGTAGTTGCAGAGATGTTGTGGTGCATTTGCAAAACCAAAAACAAACAAAAAAACCAATAGTAATTAGCAGCAACATTCATTTAAGAGTGGCGAAACACCGCTCTAAAATGAATTTAGCAGAAACACTTTGCACCAGCCATAACATTATGACCACCTCCCTGGTTGTGTTGGTTCCCCCTTTGGTAACCAAAGCAGCTTTGATCCATTGTGGCATGGACTCAAAATCTATCCATTTTGTGACATTATAGCCCACAGTAGCCTACCTCTGTGTGAAAGTTTGTTTATTGTTGCAGTTAACATGCTAACATTAATCTTTATTTTCACACTTTGGTTCCAGGTTATATTTTTATATCAGTCACTTATCTAATATTCTTTTCATTTAGGCTATATGTAAGCTATTAATGATTACTTGAGTGTAGGATCTTTGTTGTCAATAAAGAAAGGCATTAATAAAGAGTGAAATCGGAAGGAAAATTTCCTCCAGCTATGCCCCATCTGTCACGTCTGTATTCCCCACTAGTGGGATGTGCCCCACTGTTTAAGAACCGTAGCTGTAAGGTTTAAGGTGGGGAATCCATCCACTGGAATTGTTTGTTCTGCCCATGCCCCGCATTGGGTTGGCTTGAGATCTGAGGACTTTGGAGGCCAAGGCAACAGCTTTAAATTCTGTGTTCCTCAAATACTCCTGAACAATTTGTGCACTATCCTGCTGAAAGAGGCCACTGATATTAGGAAATTTCCATTAAAATTTCCTCCAGCTATGCCCCATCTGTCACGTCTGTATTCCCCACTAGTGGGATGTGCCCCACATCAAAGCTCCGTTAGGTGCACATTTAAATAAAAAAAAAAAAAAAAATCTTAAATAAAAATAGCCTATAAAATAAAATAGGCCAATCTTTTTCCGAAATAAATATATTTGTATGAGAAAAGTACAATATAAATTTTTTTTTGTTTGACAAGTATAAATGGCTTATTAAAAACAAATTACAGATTTTCTTCTCCTTTCTAACAAATCCACGGATGCAAGTAACATTACAAAAGAACAAAATATGACAAACCCTAGTAAGGTGAGCTTTGTTTCAAGGCTGGAGCTTTTTCGGGTTATGGAAGGCTTGCAGCTGGGGCTGCTGCAGCGCGCAGTTTCACACACTCTTCATACTTGCATGGTGAAAAAAAATAACATTGTAGTGCTTCCAACCCTGGTTGTAACTTGTTTATTGTACTCCATACATATAATGTGATTTTGTTGCTCATTAGATCCTTTGAATCCGAGCCATCTCCAAATTACTGAGCCACTGGTTTTTCTTTTACTAACCAATTCCTCCACCGCATGCTCCGCAGACGTTGTTGGTTCCTCCATGTTTGTTGAAGAGTGCTGGGTGTCTGTTCCTGCCCCTCCCCATTCTATGCAAGAAAGAGGAGGGGCGGGGGCACGGGGAGCAGTGCAGAGATCTCCGGGTCACCAGCTTGCTGGGAGCGAGGATCACAGCGCAAATTTGAACTACATCGATATATGCGATATGGTCTAATTCCATATCACATTTAATAATATATCGATATATCGCCCAGCCCCAATCTCTTGCGCAATTGTCTTTTTATCAGCGGGCTGTTAAAGTTGCTAAAACTGTTTGTTTTTTTCCTTGCTTGGCTCACAAACGCTCACTAGCCTCAGCTTCTTTTTAATGAACAGTTTTCTTAGTTTAAAACTGTGTCTCAGCTCTGGTTGTGTTCCATCTAGGGCTGGGCGATATCTCGATATTTTGATATATATCGATATATTTCTAAACGAGATATAACATGGGACAATATCGCTTGTGTCGATATAGTTCATTTTCCGCTAAAATGACAATGCAGGTTTGCAGCTATTTCTCTTCCCTGTGTCCCTACACACACAACCTTTCTGCGCTGCCTCCCTCAATCTGTGACCACAAGACCTCCCCCTCCCTCTCCACTCAGGGACAATATGGAGTCAGAGTGTGCCGCGGAAGAGGAGTACCTGCATGAAGCTGGCCCCCCACCCAACGCAGAATTTCGGGGAAATGGTCTCTTTTGTTTGTGCTTCGTTTGTGCTGGTTTGTGCCGTAAAAATTTTCGTTTTTGCTGCTACGGTTTTTCAGTTATTAAAGATTATTTTTTAGGTCATTCATGTCATGATTTTGGACTTAAGTTTTGGATTCCTGTGTTTTCAGTTTTGGACTTTGGGGTTTTCAGTTTGCTTATTGTGTGTTCTGGGTTTTGGTTTTCTGGTTGCCCTGTATTTCCCTCCTGTGTTGTGCTTCTTCCCCAACCTGCACTTCTCTGCACACCTGTCTTGTGTCCCCCTTGTCAGCCCTGCCCTGGTCCTTGTGCTTTTCCCTCCACACCTGCCTTATGTTACCCTAATCAGTCCTGTCCTCCTCCCTGCCCACCCCTGTCTCCTGACCTGTTCCCTGTTGTGTCATTAGTTCAGGTTGTATTTAAGTCTTGGTTTTCTGTTTTATCCGTGTCGGTATTCGTGTCGGATCCTTTTTTGTGTTCCGTCAAGTTCATTTCAGTCCTGCGTCTAGTTTACCTGTTGCCTTTTGTACCAGCCCTGAGTATTTTGGTTTTTTCATTAAAGTTTAATCTCCACTTCACCCTGCTGCCTCTGGCTGCTGGATTTGGGTCCTCACTCCTGCATTCCCATGACAATCCAGAGTTCACCCAGCCCCCCATCTACTCCGAATGGACCCAAAATGGTACAGTTCGTTTGTGCTGCTACGGTTTTATAGATATTACACACTTTAATTTCTGGTGATGACGTCACCCATGCCCCCATCTACTCCAAATGGACCCAAAATGGTACCGTTTGTTTGTGCTTCGTTTGTGCTGGTTTGTGCCGTCAAAACTTTAAGTTTTAATTTCCAGAGATGACGTCAGCTGATTACCTGCTTCAACAGTCCTGTCAACCAAAAACATGTCTGAAATACCAATAAAAGACTGCAATCCACAGCCAACGTTTTGTTCTTTATTTGAAAGAAGGATCATGCCCTGCACCTTATTTGCCATTAAGGTGCACATATGAAGTATAGCACAGAGTATATCAATCAATCAATTGTCCTAGATGCCCAAACAACCAGCAGTAGACAGAGATTCGATTTTTGCAGTTCTCTGCTCATCGAAAGAGGCCATACTCCAAAATGGCAACATAGCCACTCCAAAAAGCAGTGTGTGGACGGATCTGAGTAAGCAGTTGGGAAACAAGATGTCTGCAAAGGCTCTGTACACCTTTGTCAAAACAAACAGACACAACATCTGGTCAGCTTTGGGATTCAGACATAATGAAACTGATCCTGAAACTAGCGATGACACAGGCTCTGAATCAGGTCCCCCTTTCCCTGAAAGAGTCATTTCAGCTTCAAGTTCCTTTTGACAAGTGGAGGGAATTTATTCCAGAAAAGGCTGACTACAAAGCTAAGTATAATCAAACCCAAAAAAGGAAATATACAATTTTGAAGCCTGGCACCTGGACCCACATCATAAATGAGCAAATCTGGAAAGCAGTTAAAATTCCTTGCACATTTGTTTTTAAAAGAGCCAAGGTCTAGCCATCAGTCACAGATAAAAATATTGAAATCAGAATATACTGTAAGGAGTATCATGGCCTTCTTGACATTAATTGTGACAGAGAGCTCAAAATCAACAGCCCAATGGTGCTCAACTGTTATATTAAAAACAGTGATGACTCCCTGCACACTGGCAACTCAAAGCGACTCATGTCTGGACAGTTGCGTGTGCAGATAACCAAAAAACTCTGTGAGGGCAGGATGGAACCACATGTATGGTGGGCATCACAGGCAGAGAAGCTGATGGACTTTGGAGATCCTTAGCCAAGCCACCTACCAAATTTGGCCACCTTGCGCAAAGCAAAACGAGAGAAATGATATGGCATTAGGTGACAAAGATTTTCTCATGTTTTTCTGTCACTACTGGAGTCAAACACAAATGCATTTGTACAAGACCCTATCCAAAAAATCTCACCCAACAGTATGTTTTGATGCAACTGGCTCAGTAGTTAAAAAACTGGTGAGACAGAATGGCTCGTTTGGCCATATCTTCTTATATCAGGGTGTTATGACAGGGCATAACAGTTCTAGTGTCCCAGTGGTGCAAATGCTGTCAGAGAAACAAGATGTTAGTGCTATCGCACAGTGGCTGTATGAATGGATTCATGCAGGTGCACCTGTTCCAAAAGAAGCTGAATGTGATTTTTCTCTGGCCATTCTTGGAGCTCTGGTCAAGGCTTTTACCCCTCATCCTGATCTGAATACCTACATCAATTAATGCTTTAAGGTCTTGCTTGGGAATCAACCTGCAAAACTGCCCCCATGTTTTGTCAGGGTCGATGTTGCACACTGCATCAAGATGATCTGCCAGTGGGACTGCCTGAAAAATAAAACACATCGTGTTAAAGATTTCTTCGTGAGGTCAATAGCACAGCTTCTTAAGTCAATCTGTGGAACATGCAAAAGAACTTCTACGTGCCCTCACTATTGTGGCACTAAGTGAATCAGAGGGTAATGACCGTTCTGGAGCCCCTCTCCTGTCAGAAATGTGAAAGAAATACCTGAAAGCTCAAATTGCAGAAGAATTTGTCAGCATTCCGGATGAAGAAGTCGAGGGACAAAGTGGATGCATATAATCAGCAGATGCAGACTAACGCCAGACAGTGGGTGGCAGAAATATGTGAGGATAGCAGGTCACCTGCCATGGCTGATTGGGACTGAGATAACATCCACTTCCTCTCTGAGATTATTCCCCACATAATAAGACTTGGAAGTTACTTTACCACTCTGGACAGGAATAATGGTTCCTCTCTTCCGAAGCACCAGCATCACTGCAAGTTCCGCTGCTGTTAAAGCAGAGTTCAAAAACATAAAAAATGGGCTTTTCAAGCATGAAAACCTACCCATTCATGTTGACCGGTTCGTTGCTCGTCATTTCCTTCATTGAGGGAAACATGCGGATTTGTTCTGCAAAACAAAAAAGTGAAAAGGATGATGTGGCTGATGCAACAACTGTCATAGGACCTGACCCTGTATCAACTACTTCCCAGAGTGAAAAGAACAACAGAAAAATTGATGCTCACCCTGGTGAGGAGGCTGATGCAGCTGCAAACAGTCTTCCAATGGATGAGAATGCAGTTGAAAACTGGAGGGGATTAGTAGTTCCACCCAAAAAAAGGAAGATGAGTTCTTATCTCTCTCCTTGTCCTGAATGACTGCACGTAATTCCATCTGTGGGCCGGAAAAAAGTCAAGGTGCAATTGTTAAAAAACGGGAACCATCAACAGCCTGTTAAATTTTGCAAATCGAAAGTCTCTGTGCTCAACACTTGTGCATTTGATACTGTTTTTCCCGAGCTTATGTTGTTCTTTTTGTGACAGCTTTTCTTTTGAAAAGGTTGTTAGCAGCAACGAATGTGACAAGACACAGGGTGTGATCCAACAGGTGTACTCGCAGAGGGCAGAACTGCTGAGGGAAATCTTTAAACCTGTCCACCTGACCTCTGGTGCTCTCCCAATTGATGAACAATGCCACATCTCTACTGTGATTGAGAGAACCATGAGGAACCTTCCAAGTGTTTATTTGATAAAACAATGTTCCTCACAGTACTGCAGCCTAAGCAAAGAAGTAACAAGGGAAGTTCCACTTGTGTGTACCAACATTGCTGTTCTGCAGAACTGTGGCATGGCTCATCTTGAGACTGCGGCTAAAGAGGGACTCAGCCTTCCTGACTCTCCCTGCCTCAGACCAACCCAAAGTCCATCTCAGTGTCCCTCTGCATTCAAAAAGCAGGACAACAGTAAAGGAAAGGCTCTGTGTTCAGGGAATGTTATCCACAGCTACAGTGATTGTGTGGATTGACACTGACCTTGGCAGCAGTTGTACAGAAGTTGCCTTGACTGAATTTCCCTCCAGTCTGGTGCTCCAAGAGAAGACCTTTACGTTGAGGGCAGTCATGGCATTTAAAAGAGGCTTGACCCAGGATGCTCTTGGACATTATGTGGCATACTGCAGGAGGTCTGCATGTGTCTGGGAAATGTACGATGACCTGGGAAGTGGAGTGAAAGCAGCATCAGATAAGACAAAGATCTGCCCACATGCTGTGTTCTATACAAAGCAGTGATTGCTTAATTGTTGCAACGCATTAATTTTGATGATGTTCCATTTATTGTTACAACCTAAGTTTCTTCTTCATGCTGTCAACTCCACATACATCTATTAATTGAAATAATTACATGGGCTTAATGAATGCTGAGAAAATAAATGAATAAACATGGGAACAACACATTTAAAGAAATATTATGCTCATACTAAAGGTCATTTACAACAGTGAAAACCGTAACAAGAAAGTTTTTCTGCAGGCTAGCTAAAAAAGCTACAACAGTGTAACATGTTTACCTGAAGTTCGTCCTGCAACAATGGCATTCCAGGAGCTTGAAAAATGACAAATGCGAAACATACAAAACTACATGGAATTAAAAACAAAATGAGTGACTCACTTAGCGTGGTAGCATGAGACGAACCTAGTTTGACCGCATCCAAAACAAATGAAGAGGGTAACACTAGCACGACAGCATTTCGGGTGGTGACGTCATCACCAGAAATTAAAGTGTGTAATAGCTATAAAACCGTAGCAGCACAAACAAAGCACGAACGAATGGTACCATTTCGGGTCCATTTGGAGTAGATGGGGGGCTGGATGAACTCTGGATGACCTAAAAAATAATCTTTAATAACTGAAAAACCATAACAGCACAAATGGAAATTTTTATGGCACAAACCAGCACAAACGAAGCACTAACGAACGGTACCATTTCGGGTCCATTCGGAGTAGATGGGGGGCTGGGTGATGTCATCACCAGAAATTAAAGTGTGTAATATCTATAAAACCGTAGTAGCACAAACAAACGTTTTTACAGCACAAACCAGCACAAACAAAGCACAAACGAACGGTACCATTTTGGGTTCATTCAGAGTATATGGGGGGCTGGGTGATGTCATCACCGGAAAATTAAAGTATGTAATATCTATTAAGCTGTAGCAGCACAAACGAAGTACAAACGAACGGTACCATTTCGGGTCCATTCGGAGTAGATGGGGGGCTGGGTGAACTCTGGATGACCTAAAAAATAATCTTTAACAACTGATAAACTGTAGCAGCACAAATGAAAATTTTTACAGCACAAACCAGCACAAACGAAGCAAAAAAACGAAACAGACTATTTCCCTGAAATTTTGCGTGGGGTGGGGGGCGAGCTTCATGCAGGTAAGAGGAGTTGGTTAGTAAACGAAAGAATAATGGATGGATAATTTGGAGATGGTTTGGTTTTAAAGTGTCAGATGACCAGCAGCAAAATGTTTTCTGTAAAGAAGGTCGAAAACCTGTTGCAACTAAAGGTTCGAGCACGACAAATCTCTTCCACCACCTACAACAGCGCCATAAAGTGCAGTATGAGGAGTGTGTCAAAATACGTGCTGCAACTCAGGCCAAAAAGCCTCCCCAGCCTCCTGCCCCAAAACAAACCCTGCTGCAGGCTTCCTTCATCCATGGTTTGCCTTACTAAAGAACAAGTGACAAATGGGGTGATATTACCAAAGCTGTTGCTTTCAATATCACTAAAGACATAGTCCCCATATCAACAGTGGTGCAGACTGGCTTTGTACAGCTGCTAAAAATACTGAACCCAAGATATCAATTTCCCGGTCGCAATTACTTCGCAAGAGAGGCACTACCCAAAATGTACACAGATGTCAGAGCCAGTCTTGCTGCCCGGCTTGCAAAAGTGTCTCACTACGCTCTGATCGCTGACATGTGTTCCAGCAGGACCTGCGAAGCTTACATTAGTGTGACGGTGCACTTCATGGAGGACTGGGAGATGAAAAGTGCCTGTCTTCAGACCAGCTACTTTTCGCAAGATCATACAGGTGACCACATTGCCGAAGCCCTGCAGGACGCCCTCAAAAGCTGGAATCTCAACCCAATGGGACTTGTTGCTGTGACGACAGACAACGGGAGTAATGTTGTCAAAGCACTGCAACTGACAAAGTGGCCAAGGATGCAGTGTTTTGGTCACAGACTTCATCTGGCCATTGATTAGTGCAATACTGAATTAAATGATTGAAATAAGAAAATATATGACAGGCAAAATGCTCAGTAAAACAGTGTGTGTGTGTGTGTGTGTGTGTGTGTGTGTCAGTTATAGTCATGGTAACAATGTTGCTTATGTATTCTGTACGTCACTTTGGATAATAGTATCTAATAAATTCCATAACTGTCTGTAATTCTACACAAATAATCCATTATTAATGATAACAATTAATAGCTTTACAGCACTTTGGTTGGTTTGGTTGACTGTTTTTAAGATGTGCTTTACAACTAAACTTTGACCTGACTTGTGTTTTTCAATTGTGTGTGTTAAATAGGACACAGTATGGATGATGTCCGCGTCACACGAGCCATTTTTCTCTGTAAGAGGATTGTCAGCAACTTCTCTTACAGCTGGAAGAAGAGAAGAGAACTGGGTGAAGTGCAAATACAGCTGGGTCTACCAGGTCACCAGCTAATCACTGAGTCAGCCACACGCTGGGGATCCAGACTACAACAAAAATGTAAATTGAGAGGGTCCTGGAGCAGGAAAGGGCCCTCTCTAAAGTCTTTTCTTCTTACAAGAAAACCAGACCACTTGTCCCCACCTGGCAGCACATAGAGGTCCTGGGGGCAATCAAAAAAGCTCTGAAACCCCTTCAAGACTTCACAGACGCTCTCTCAGGAGGAGGAGTATGTCACCCAGTCATACATCAGACTTATGCTCCACCTGTTCCAACAACAATCTCCTGGCACCTGAAGAGGGAGATACTGAGCTGTGCAAGTCCATCAAGTCCTGTATGGTGGATTACCTAAACAGCAAGAATGCTGACCCATCCACCAGTGACCTCTTGGACATCGCCTTCTTACCACCTCAAGGCCAGGTACATCGCAGGTGAAAAACTAGATGCACTGAAGCATAAAGTCATCGCAGAGACTTTGCAAAGTGACCAGGCCAGCTGTTCGTCTGAGGCGCCTGACCCAGCTGTGATTGAGCCTGCAGATCAAGGGGAGGCAGCAGGGGCAGTGCCACCCAGAGCTGAAAAGCACAGCACACCCACTACAACAAGTACTACACGTACACAGAAGGACGCAGTAAAAACTGAGTTTTCAAACTACTTGTTGTCAGTTTGTGAAGATAGTGATGCCGACCCTCTGAAATGGTGGAGGAATCATGAAGTTAAATTTCCAGTATTGAGCCGCCTTGCAAAAAAGTATCTTTGTGTGCCAGCCACCAGCTCCCCTTCCGAAAGGGTGTTTAGTTGCAGTGCCACAGGGCATCCACAGGGCATCCCTAAAACCTGACAGTGTTGACAGGTTAGTTTTCCTGGCACAAAATCTGTAAATTGTACAGAAGTTGGTTTGTTATTTTTTGTTTTCATATGTTTTTGCTGTTTTGTTATTTGAGATGCGCACAATGATACCCTGTCTATTCAAGTTTGAATTTGCACAACGAGATGTACTTAAGTTTCTGTTTACATATTTGAAATGTGCACAAAGAGGGAATGCCCTATTTACATTTTTGTTGAAATTTGCACAAAGAGATGCACTTAAGTTTCTGTTGACATGTTGTATTATTTACAGAACTGTCAACCTCAGTGGAAACATGTTGATTGTTACTGTTAAAATTGTAACAGAGCAAAAGTAGCTCATCTGTTGGATCTGACCACACAGGACAGCCTACATTCCCTTCGTGCATCAATGAGCCCTATCTGCGTGCAAGGACGTTGCGGGAGCAAGCTCCCTTAAACCGAACTGCTTTTTCGCAATGTTTGTAATGTTTATGTGGTTGCAACTGTGCCAGTATATAACAGACAGGATGCACTGCACTCATTAATCACTAATTTATATTGAGACAGTGCAACAACTGGTCATTTAGTGTACTTTCCAACACACACACACACGAGATCCTGACGGATATCAGCAGAGCACTGGGGTCTCCATGGATCGCTTCCCCCCAACAACCACTACAGAAAACAGATGGACCCTAAATGGAAGCGTGAGCACAGAGCTAGCATGCTAATTCGGCTAAGGAAGGACCTGCACAGACCACCGCTCCCCAGCCTGTTTTGTATCCAATGCCAGGTCCGTAAAGAACAAGATAAACAAAATGACTTTTTTTATTATCACAGCAAGCCATCCATCAGAGTTGAGTTTGATAACCAGTGAGACCTGGCTTCACCCTGGAATTGCTTATGGTGTTCTCAAGATGACAGGTGGCGTTATCCACTGCAGTGACAGGATGGAGGCTTCAGGTAAACATTGTGGGGGAGGCTTGGCTGTTTTTACAAGTAACCAGTGCACTATGGATGTTGCTGTGACAGAGAGACATTGTTCACCAAGAGAGTTTTCTCTGGTGTTCATCCCATACACTCGGGTACTTGCTAAATGCTGTAAGCAAGCAACAGAACTCACATCCTGATGGGGTTTTTATCGTGGCTGGTGACTTTAACAACATCAACCTAAAGGCAGTACTTCCAAGGTTTGTGCAAAATATAAAATGCCCAACTCGAGGGGAAAATACACTAGTGTTTATTCAAACATTCCCACAGGCTAATGCCTTGCCCCTCCCACCCCTTGGCCAGTCTGATCACAAGTCATCATTTTTAATTGCAGCTTGTATCCCCTTTTGCAAGAAACAAAAACCCAACTCCAGAATTATTAAACTTACTTAGAAGGTGCTAATTCACAACTGGAGACTGGAATATGTTTTGTGACCTGGAATGGGAAACCATGGATGACCAAGGGGGTCCTGCATCTTCTGAAAAAATAGGATACTGCCCACAGATCTGCCAGCAAAGAAATATACAGCGCTGCCAGACACAATCTTAAACAGGGGATTAAATCTGCCAAAATGTCTTATAAGGAGAATAAAGAGGACCACTTCACCTCCATAGACAGGCAGGGAATACACCACCTAACTTCAAAGGAAGCAGGGACCCACCAACATCTGCTAACACATCACTGGTAGAATAGCTGAACTACTTTTTTGCCAGATTCAAGAGAGGACACAACGAAGGAACCTCTCTCCAACTGGACCCTGCCGACCAGCCACTTGCCCTCCAGGTAGAGGAAGTTAAGTGGGCTTTGAGAGCTGTTAGGGCTGGTAAAGCTGCCCAGATGAGATCCCAGGCAAGGTGCTTGAGGACTGCGCTCACCAACTAGCTGGTGTTTTCGCAGACTTAGTGGTCTCACCCTATTTGGTCGTTTTTGAATACTTCTGATTTGCCTTTACATACCACATAAAAAATGTATAACATACCCATGCTTGGCCTAATAGATCTATTGAGGATGGCAGAAACTCAGCCCTGCATGCCACTCTATCACACCTAGACGAGAAAGGGTCATATATGTCAGGATGCTTTTTGTGGATTATAGCTCACCTTTTAATACCATCATACCCAGCAAGCTGATTACAAAAACGCTGGCCCTTGGCCTCAGCAGTCAACTGTGTGGGTGGATAACAGACTTCCTCAGTGAACACCCATAGACGGTGAAACTTGGTCCCCATTCTTCGACGACCCTAACACTAAGCATGAGAGTGCCACAAGATTGTGTGCTTAGTCCACTCCTCTACATTCGGTATACACATGACTGCTTACCACACAACCCTGCAAATATGATTATAAAGTTTCCAATGATACAACTGTGGTGGGGTGCACAAACTGTCTGACTGGTGTTCCAATAACAAGCTCTTCCTGAACATCAAAAAAACAAAGAAACTTGTCAGGCTGTTGGATATTTGGGGAGAGGAGGTGGAGAGGGTGTCCAGTTTTAAATTCCTGGGGGTAAACATCAGTAAGAATTATGTATGAACACTGCTGCTGTTGTTAAAAAAGCTCACCAGAGACCACTTCCACAGAACACTGAAGAAGGCCCAACTGTCTTCAAATCCACTGGAGTCTTTCTACCACTGCCCAGTAGGAAGCATCGTGACGTACTGCAGCATGGCCTGGTTTGGGAACTGTTTGGCAGCTGACAGAGCGGCTCTCCAGAGAATGAGGAAAAACGGCACAGAGCATCATCAGCCTCCCCCTGACCCTTCTGTAGGATATTTATACATCCAGATACCACAGCAGAGCTTGTTCCATTGTGAAAGAATATTTCCATCCATTTCTCCACCTCTTCACTCTGCTGCCCTTTGGTAAATGGTACAGGTCAATAAAGACACATACTGCCAGACTCACCAACAGTTTCTACCCAACAACTATCAAAGAACTGGACTCTATCTTTTCTGTGTCCACTACCCACAGAACATTATAACAAAGTGTCACAGTTAGAAATGTCATTGCTCTACCTCACATCCTGCCAATTTACTTTTACCACTTTTATATTAACTCACATTTATATTTTTCCATGCCACTTTTACACACTGTCACAAGCCAATTTACATATATATATTTATGTTTATATGATATTTTTAGTTTTTTATACTTGCCTTTCTTCTGGTTCCTTTTTTAATGCTTGAACTTTTTTATTATTATTATTGGTTTTGGTGGGGGCAGCACGGCGGCGGAAAAGTGGTAGAAGATGGATGGATGGATGGATGGATGGTTTTCGTGGTGGAGGGCTATGGGGAGTATGTGCGATTATGTGTGTAAAAGTAGCAGTTTCTTAAGGTGAGAGACCGTTATTTCGTTGTATGTGGTACATGCAATGGCAATAAAGGCATTCTGATTCTGTAAATGCAGCAACAGGCTGAATGTTCGGATTCTGAACTTTGAGGACAAAATGTTCATTTGCTGCCTAATATAATGCAACCAATAACAGATGCCATGATGAAAAGATAATCACTGTTATTCACTTCACCTGTCAGTGGTAATAATGTTATGTCTGATTGGTGTAGCTTGGAAAATGCATTGGTGGCAATGCATATAAATGGTTATATTATAAACTCCAACAGTTGAATCTTTATAATGGTTTTTAATTCTGTTTTTTGTGTTGAGCCAGTGGCAACGAAATTTCGTTCCACTTTGTACCTTTCTGGTATATATGGCGAATGACAATAAAGAAATCATCAAAGTGGATCATCATCATAGGGTGATGAGCTACACTTGGGCCCCGTGTAGTGCCTATAAAAGCCCTCTTCCCCAAATGTTCTCTGGTTCGGTCCACCTGATCACACACTCCATATCCATCAAATTTGGTATAGACACTTATTATGGAATACTAGGGAATTCTTGACCCAGTTCAGAATTGACCCAGACCATATTCTGAATGCATGAAATATGAAAGGTTTGTATTAAAAAGAAGAGCACCAAGCATTTACTCACTGATTTTGGATTGTTCATTTGCAAATGCCAGTAATGGAAAAAAAAAAAAAAAAAATCCTTCGGCCAAGCTCGTCAGCATAGAGTACAGGGTGCCATTGACAGCTGCAGTGCATTACGTTAATATTTAAAAGGAAATCATAGGAAGAAATATTGGTGAGTAATTGCAAAGCTGTAAGCATATATTAATTTACTGTAACAACTAGCTGTTTCGGGTTGATGTCAAGCTCACAGGAAACATTTTGTGAACCCTGTATCTTTTTCCCACCATGTCTTTCACAATGATTCTATTTTGTGTTATTTACTGAGTAGATGCAGCAGCAGAGGAAGAAAAAAGAAAGTTCTGCTAATTCTGCTATTTCAGCATATGCTACTACTACAGGCTGACCAACTATGATTATTAGTATTTGATACACAGTGATAAACAGTGAGTGTTTGGGGAGGATGAGACTGTTCTTAAACAAGGCTTCATAATGGTATTTTTGGAGATCGTGGTCAACTTTGAGAGCAACAGTAATACAAATGTAATATGACACTTGTGAATGATATTGTAGATGACCAAAAAGTATCTTTAATTTCAATTAAAGTACTTTTAATTTTCAAAGTGAAGAAATACCTAAAATTCAGTTGACAGAAGATTTATCCGTGTTTTTAGCAGCAACACCCCAGATATTGGCACTTCTAACGAGTGAAGGCAGTCAAATTTATTACAGATATAATGATAAACAAATTGCTCTATTTGCCAGATATAAAGTTAGATGGAAAAATAAATAAATCACGTCAATCTGATAAAAAAACATCAATCCCCTTCTTCATCAAATTATTAAATGATTTATAACTACAATCTTGTGGTATTTAAAAACTGTTTTGTGTAACCGTTTCCTTAGACAGACATCCTCATATCTAAATGGAAAACTGAGTTTTGAGCAATAAAATATCTAAGGCCACAGGGAAATGACACACAGCAGAACTGTAAACCCTCCAGCCAGCCTTATCTCCTCTTCAGAGGAGGGTGGGGGCAAGAGCGAAGATCCAGAAAAGCAGGTCTTGCAAAGATTCTGACCAATCGTATTATTTCAGTATACAAACCTCCTGGACTACCAGATCCCAATCATCACATAGACATGATGAGGGACACAGGGATGCCACAGTGGACTATCGAATGTATGGTGCATATACACATGCATGCACCAAGCAAGCAGTCACTCATTGTAGATTTAAACACATAATAATATTACAGACACATGTTTTTAGAGTGGTTATAAATAAAAATACCCAATAGCACACTGTGCCACCTGAGAGGCTGACAATGATACACATGCTGTATTTTACCATCTCAACGTATTTGGTGCTGTCGTGTACTGCAGCTACATCTTCAGCACGTAAAGAGGTTAGCAGGATAACTGCAACTGACTGCCTTGTGGATTTGTTTGTCAGGATGTATATCTGTACGGTAACATGTGCTTTCTTATCAATGTATCTGTATCCCGCTGTGAAATGGACTCATGTTAACTTGTTGATCTGATATTCTAGCTGCCATTTAGGCCAAACTAACCTGAGCGAGGGAAGATCCTGTTAGTACAAGGCGTGGGCGTTCGGGGCGGGGAAATAGTTCTCACGCACACATACACACGTGTCTGAGCACCACATTTTATGTCTGTCACTGGTTACCTTGCGCCTTCTGGTCTCGGGTGAACCGCTCCACACGAAACACTAATAAATGACCCTCAGGTTCTGCTTCCAATTGTCCACTTTGAAGCCGAGGATATGGGGACATCCAGTGAGACCCATAGTGGCCAAAGCATCCGTGTATACCGTCGTCCGGGCGATGAAACCTGTTTCGATTCCCCAACGCATACCGAGACTGGTCGGCCTGGTTAGCTTAACAGGGTCGCTGTCCAGCGATTGCTACGTTCTGTCTAACTGGACATGTCCTGTTTGCAGTCAGTCAGAGACAGGCGCAGTGTCAAATACTAAGGCTAATTTTAATCTTCAATGGGAGGTCAAATATTATGCATTGAAATCCATACGAACATCTTATCTATAGTTCTTTGAATTCGCTGATTAACATGTTAACAAGCTAGCTAAAGTTCGTTAGCATTGGAATTTCAACTGTAGCTTACATCCAGTCATCAAATCCCACCTCAAACACAACAGTGAACCAATGAGCGACATGAGCTGGACACAATTGACGTATGCGTCAAAGTATACATGTCTATGGTACCAACTTTGTCTTATCTACTTAGTCCCGCCCCTAAGAAGCAGAGGTTGCATCCGTGATTACTGCCAGTTTCTTGCGAACTGCTGTTTAAAACGTCCCATGGTCGTAAAATACGCCAACTTCGCTGTCAGTGCAACAGTTTTACTGTGACAATCAGAAGTGGATAAAAATTTAAATCCACATCAGAGTTCATTCCAAACGAAATGAAAGAGAATATTTTCACAAAAATATGAAGCCCAGAACTATATTCTTAAACAATTTATTATTAACAGAGCCACAATCTCAAAGCTCAAGCTCCCAAATAACATGAAAGTTTGGTTTCATCGTTGACTTCGCCCCTTGTTTTAACAAGATGCCAAAACGGTTTTCTATACAATGTTGTAGCGACCTTTAGTGGACCCGACCTAAAAAGGAAAACAAAAACCAGAAAAAAACAAAACAGTACACCAGATTGTGAACTACTCTTCAGTTGCACCATGTTTGGTCAAGGGCACGTATATGTGTACAGATTTGCTATCAATGATATCTACATTCTAACCAAAAGCAGTGAGAGGGAAACCATCAGTCTTTACAAATGAGGAATGTATCAGATTTATTCCTCATCAGCTATTGATGTTTTGCCTCATATAATGCCCTTGCATTACAGCAATCATGCAACAGAACCAAAACAAATCGTGAGATTATTCACACATACATTTGGAACAAATAAGTCCAGTTTTTATTAATGTGATTTCTGTTAATGTAGCAGTGGAGCTTCAACCTGAACATTGATAAATAAAACACTCACAAAATTGTAATGTTTTTTCCTTTTCTGTAGGGATCTTTCGTTATCTTCAAGACACTGTGAAGAAAGAATACCAAATTTATCATCAATCCATACAATTAGATATTCCTTGACCAATGTCCTTATCGAATAGAATGTTTGTTTATTTTCCTCTTTAAAAAAATCCAACTCCCCCTGGAGAAATCTGTTGAGTGGCAGCAGCGTTCTCTCCATTTTAAAGGCCCCTCAGGAATAACTTGATGTTTTACTACCAACATCGTCCTCCTGTGATCCCATACTCTGGAGAAAAAATGTGTCACATATTGAAAATGTTTCTTGTTTAGACAATGATTTGAGTGCATTCCAGGTTTTGTTCAAAAACAAAGACAGACAACTATGAATACATAACAAAATTAAATCAATCCATTTAAATGAAGATGTCCTTTCTTTAATTCCTGATAGCCTTTTATTCACTGTTGGATTCTTATATGTCCAAGTGGCAATGCTTTTCTAACAACTACTAACCAACATAGGCATTTTTTTAAATGACATGTTTTTTGTTTGTTTTTTTTAAACATTAACAGGACTAGCCTCTGCCATTGTGCTGAAAATTTACTGCACTGTATAGCTTTTATTCATTGAAATTCCCTAATATGATTTACCCATATATTTTCAATTAACCTCCTTTCATTAATCACTCCACCAAATATGGATACATTCTTGTACAATAAACTGCAAAAATATAAATTGGAGACTGATAAATAAAACAAACAACATTCAAATTTGGATCACTCCCAGTCCCACCCACACAAGTGTAGAAAATATTGGAAATAATATTATATGGATGTTAAATATTGTCTCACCTTCTGCACAAACTGTGGGTTTACTGTGATTTCTTGATCCATAGACTTTAGTTTCTCATCCAGCTCTATACATTTCAACATCTGAAATGGGAAAAATTATATAGCTTCACCTCAAAAGTAGTTAGTGAAATTAAGACAATGACATTAGAATAAAAGAGAGTGGTAGTGTTGGAAGCCAAAAATGAAAATGGACACAGTTTCACCTCTTGGTCAATTTTGTGGAGCATTGCTGGGTTGTTGTATTTTTCAGGGTTATCATGGAAGCAGACCATACCATCCTTTTGGTTAATGCTAGCGTAGATCTCACCATCTTCAATCTACAGAGAAGGAAAAAGAAGGGCAGTAGTGAAATCTCACTGACACAAAAATAAAGGTACATTTAAAACCATAAAATTTATCTGGAATTTGTTTTGTATAATAAATACATGAAACAAGATATATAAGGCAAAAACATCAAATCTAAAATATGTCTGTTATTAAATAGACAGTGGAATTAGGCAATATTCCCTTAAGAGGTCGAGGTGGGGACTTTTATTACCTATCATACGGCCCTTCTTTCTGCTATCCCTCACAGTTTACCATGTAAGGAAGCGAAACATTGCACTAAGTTATAACATATACTTAAATATGTAAAATAAATATAGGGCTACTGTACAGATATTTTGATGTAATTGGCTGACTTTTTACTGCTTTAGCCCCTCAAGACCAACTCACCATGTGCAAGACATATTTCTCTGCTTCCTGTGGGCCCGACAGCTGAACTCGACTCGCCATGTCTTGCAGAGACAGTGTCAGGAAAGTCTGCAGAGACGTGTATTTAAATGGAATTATAACAGAAGATACACTGACCCTGTGAAACATAGTACAATGATGTGCTGCATTTTGGCTAGTTAAAGTCAATTCTACTATTATAGCTGCAACTCAGATTCTATGCCATTTGTTCAGAGTAGCATTTACAATTTTGCCAACTGCATAACTTTTCTAAATAGCCATTGCAGTGGCCTTTGTCATTTTAGTTTTTTTTGGTAGTGTATATTGCCATTTTAGGTGGGAGTGATTTTTAATTCAAAAGTAGTGCTTATCTGCTGGGGAAACCTTTTTACTTGTTATACTTTTAATTATAGCTACAACTATATAGCCAACTGAACCATATTTTTGTGTTATGATACCAACTTGTGTGTCCTAGGCTGTTAGGCTCAGCTGCAGACTAATCTCTCTCTTCTCTCAGCTCCCCCCCACAGGCATGCCGTACCTTAGGTTAATTATGTTGCTTATATTCTGTTCTACACTTATTAACACCCTTACTCACATTTTCCATTCACTCACACCAAATATCACAGACTATACCAATTGCCAAATGAAATGCTGTAAACATTTAGCTTGTTCTCCACTAATTTGTGCTGTGTCTCCCCTCTACCACGACCACTTAAGCAAGGTCATAACAAAATGAGTTAATAAGCTTATAACCCCAGTTTTTTATTTATTTTTTTACTTCTATGTGGGAAAAATTATGTAAAACAAAATATTCAAATCATTTATCCATAGTTAAAAAACTTATGATTTTAACACTCACACCAATAATCCTTATGATTTTACAACCAGTTGTAGGTAAAATCACATACAGTAACATTAGAAACATTTTATACTTCCTCTAACGTGCTTATGTTGCTATTGTAAATTTAATTTAGAGCTTTTGTAGATTTTAAGTTTTTTTTTTAACGTTCCCAAAAAATAATTTTTACACAATTTCACATAATTTTTCAATTTCAGCAGCTCACTGTAATGTACCAGAGAAAAATCATAATATCGAGAAAATCAAGGTATTAAGATAGTGTTTGTCTCATATTATGACATGCACAGTCTGTTTCGTTTCACTTGCAGCCGGTTACCAAAGGTCTACATCTCTCTTAATGCACCCATGTTTTGGAGATCTTTTGGTTTCTAGTCATTTAAAATGTCATCTGTACATAAGCATACCATATTTATTAGACTTTTGAGGACTGAGATAGTTTTTCAAATGTCTTCACTTCTTTCATTTGCTTAGCAGAGGGAAACTGTGCCTTATTCTTAGCCTATTGTAATCTAAACTTTATCCTTTTTCAGTCTTACCACCAGCCTATAGAATGGTTGATCACACAAGTGCTGAATGGAAGATTTTAATACTTTCTCATTAAGATAATATGTGTATAAATACATAAGTCAAAGGCCAATGCTCATATAACAAACATACATGTAGACACACACCTTTGTTAACCTCTGGATATTCTTCTTGTAGAGGGAGGAGAGGCACTGCTTGACCAGGCCGGTGTTGTTGTCTCGTGAAAAGGTCTCATTGTGTTTGTTGACCAGGCTTCGCAGCTCGGCTGGGTTATTGGTGGTATAAACCTGAGCTAACTCATGGTATGCATTGCTCAGGGGCTAATGGTAGTAACAGATATAAAGAAAAGAAGAAAAATACACACAGAATAAAAGATGAGCTGCGTGCATATGTAGGTCATAATAAGCTTTCATAAGTGTGTGCACACACATATTCATTCATTCATTCATTTCACCCAGTCCAAACATTATTACCTTGATGAACCTCCCTACAATCTGTGAAGTGTATTTGGGCAGCTGCTGCACTTTGCCATGGAGAATGAGTGATACCAGGATGTATTTCTTATAGGCTTCCAACATTATATGGCTTACAGCCATGGCTGGAGTGGTTATTGCCTGACAAAAGAAAATGAAAAACTTGATAATGTACCAAGGACAGAGAGTAGCAAAGAGAGGGACTCTCTCTTGAAGCAATACACATGCATAGAAGTTACAAATTCCAAGGATACATTTTTAAATTGCCATTTCTAAACATCACAGCCATCTACAAAACTACAACGAAATCAGACTCAATAAATATTAATTCCTATGGGGAAAATTGGTAAGAAAGTACCTGTTCATAAAAATACAGTGCTCTTTCGAAGTTTTTGAGGCCTGTGTAGATCATGCCACCATAGTAGTAGTAACATAAAAAGTGCTTTGCATCATAGGCTCCATTCTCCTTACAGATGTCCATCATGTCCAGCTCTAAGAAGGGCAGGACAGGCTTGAAGCACTTTGCTAACAAGCACAGCTGCAGGGAGAAATATATGTAATCAGAGTGGTATCTGTGACACTGGATATGGTTAAACTATTAAGGATGAAGTTAATTAATAGTACTGTGAGATAACATTTAAATTGTTTAATTAAATGTCAGATTTAAAGCGTTTTGTGATTACAGACATGGCAATGATGCAGCAGGGGCATTGACTCACCTGACACAGGTCTGCATGAACTGAGGTAAGTTGGTTTGTGTTCATCTGCATTTTGTCTATTGCCTGTTTTAGGACGACGACACCCCTTAATGGCTGCAAAGGGGATAATGAGTTATTCAGCTTTAGCTTGCTTGAGACAACCTGTTTAGGCTTGCTCTATTCAATGCATTTAAATATTTAGATAGACATAGGGAAAGATGCTACTCTTAGCTGCTCTAGTGTTAACAGAATGACTCATTTGGACCACTAACCACATGATCGGATGCTTGACTGACTAATGATTATATCGAAAATATGATCCTGCATCAGATAAACTCAGTACCATTAGAGAACACAATGATGGATATATTGGATTATTCTAAAAAGACCGAATCGAGAATCTAATTTTTCAGAACTCTAAATACTGTGGTGTATGAAAGTCCCGGGAGATTAACAGTTTCTGAAATACACAAACCAGTCCTTCTGGAACAATGGCACATGACTGGGTAACATGATAGTTGCATGAATCAGCAGGTAAAAATTTGCATTATTCATTAATAAGTAGCCCACAAGATATAACAACAAGTTAGACTTTTCATTCAATCCTCAGTCAGAATTAACAGTCTTACCTGTTTCCGCTCTACAAGGGCGTTTGTCAACTGGTGGCAAAGACCAGCAACTACAAAGGAAGAAAAGTGTTGGCTGTTAATAAATTGACAGTTATAGACAGATAAGCAGTTTTATATGATGGTTATACATGTAGACAACATACTAAATGTATATTTGCAGTCTGTGCAGTCTGTCTAACACAAAGTTGTTCATTTATACCATGAAAACATTTTCCACAAGTTCCACAAGGGTAAGAATGCCACTATTTACACTTATCTGTCAGACGTATATACAAGGTAACTTAGTGAGGGACATCAGCAAAGCTTCATTGAAGTAAATTTTGGTATAAGTGTTAAGAACTACATTCATTGACTAAGTGCAGGATATCATATAAGAAAATGCAACAAAAGAACACATTAAGTGCTATTTAGGAATGTTAGGTTTTTATTGAGAAGAGGTGCTCTCAAAAGAGTTGAGTTTCAAGATGGTTCTTGAGGACTGAGAGGAATTCTAAAATAACTGAGATCTGTGCAACTTAAAACAACTATAAGGAGAAAAAGAACATTTTGTTACTTGGGACTTACAAGTGTCTGTTGCATATCTAATGTGCTCCCCATTGCAGGTACTGATGAAGAGTTGGACTTGGGAGAAGAGCGTCTCAAAGTCAGGGATGTTTGGCATGGAGAACTTCACAAACCTGAACAAATTGTTGGATGTCAGAAAAATAAATAAAACCTTCATGCACTTACAATACCTTGATGCAGACCTTAAAATTTAACTGGTAGTGATAACTCCACGGTATGTGGAATGGAAATTAAAGGATGGATGGAAAAAAATTTTATTTTATTTATTTATGTATTTTTTATAATTTCCACATGTTGTGTTTTTTCAGGTGATAAACTGTACATGCCTCTGTTAAATAATAGCAACGGAACAGCTTCAGTGAAAAGGCATTTCTTCACAGTGTAATTAACAGGATAAAACTACTTTTACATCTTAAGCGTTCAGCTGTTTCATTCCAGACATTTATCATTAGATGCACATGCAACAGGTAGCCTCTAACTGCTTCATCACCAAATCAAATTTTCTGGGTTGCAGACATCAAGTTATATTGGTAAATAAATAAATAATAAGATATAACAATACAGAGAAAATTAAGAAAGGAAAATGTCCCCTGTTAAATAGCATGCAAACTACACATTTGTGTCTTTTTTATTATTATTTAATCTGCAATGCAATTGTTCTTTTTAAAAGAAAAAAAAAATTATGAAATAAGATACCAAGAAAGTCGTGTATCAGAGAAACGAGAATAGTGAATGTAGAGGTGTGTAGAGAATTAACACATCAACTAAAGTGAACTCCATAAGCAACTAAGAAAAAGTACTTGACTTGGGGAAACTGCAGTGTTGGTGGCAAATCTGGGAAGCAGGCTACTTACAGCACAGCCAGAACACCAAGGGAGTGCTCCTGGATGTCCAAGGCCCCCAGCACCGTGTCCAGGTGGGACAGATTTTTGGCCAGCAGCTCCCCACTCTTATTGATCAACTCACACAGCTGAGTCATCTGGCCTAGGGGCAGAATGGGGCAAGATGGAGGACAGGAAAAAAGCAATTAAACCTCTTTGAACCTTTCCCAAGCTCTTTGGATCACTAGAGAGGCATATCTCAAAATACTTTAATAATTTCACATCAGAATGAAAAACTCAAACTAAATTTCAGAAATACCCTTCAGTAAGCCTGCTGTATTTTTCATTTATGTGTGCTGGCATTCAAGATAAACAAATTTCTACAACACTGGCTTATACTGTGGTATTTGAAAGACAGAAAAGGGTGTAACTGCAATGATTACCAAAACTAGTAAATACAAACATTTAAGTAAAGTAATAAAGTGCATAAAGGAGTGGAAGGCATTTAATTCTTTCTAAGTATACTAAGGCATTTTCTGTATCGTTTTGGGTAGTCAAATAAATGGTAAAATTTTTGTTAAAGTTTTTTTTGCCTACAATAACAACAAAGCCATATTTTACAAATTTACAGAACACAATGAATTGGAAAATTGTTTATGAATATCGTTAAGCAGCCGAATGCTTCTATATAAATCGGCCGCTCAAGTGTCCTGTAAAGGCCTTGCAACAGCGGTAACGCAAAGGGGATTGACAGGTGACTTTAAACCAATAATATTTGCTAATTCAGTTTACCAGCCAACCGTGTGGGCCGGGGGCGGGACAACCGGTAGGTAGCCTGAGAAATTATTTTCTAGATCAAAAACAAAAAGTATGTTTCTGACATTTTGTTTGAAAAGCTTTCCAGTTCGCAGGTATCCATGGCATCATTATGCACTGACGCATTTTCTGGCAATACTTTACGAGACTCTCACAGGCAGAGAAAGTAATTTTGGCGACGTGTTTACATGATAAAGCAAAAAGAGAGCTCACCAGTTTGGCTGCCAAGCTATCGGCAAGGCATTGGATAGCATATGCTAGCTAACCAGCTAATGCTCCCCACTCGAATGATTTTAGATAACCTACCTTGAGCGGACAGTTGCCGCACATTGTTCACAAATTGCTCCAAGGCTGAAGCCATTATTTCCTGGGTCCAAAGTGGAGGTAATTTGCACCGTTTTTCATTCAAACGTCAGAAACAACTCTGTCCGGACTGAGATAGGGGGCCACACAGGCGCCACTAATGTGAAACTATCGCGAGACCATAAAAGCAGACCTGACTGCACGATATTTATGAACCGACCATGGATTCTTAAAGTGCCACGTACATTATTTGTCGATAGTATTCGCAACACGTTCGTCACAATAGTATTTTTATCTGTACATTTTAGCTTTTGTACTTATTTTTTATGAGTTAAGGGATTACTTATTTTATTGTAGATTGCACGGTCAGTGCTCCTCTTGGCAAACATAAACGCAGGAAGTGACGTACAATTTACTTGTCATCCCATCTTTTACAAAAGATGGGATGACACTTAAAATGTCCCATCTACCTGAATTTAAGACATCCGACGAATGTAAACTGTATATCAAAGGTTTTTGGAACTCTAAAAACAAAAATCGAGATCATCATAACAGAGTTATTTCAAGGTTCTCTACGTATCGAGCAGGTCTGAAACCAACTCTATATAGAATAGAACCAAGAATTAGCTTCTTCAGTGCAGTTTTATATGTGTATATGTATTGTTTTTAATTTATTTCTTGCAGAATAACATAGATAATTCCCATATTATTTAAAACATAGGAACTGGTTAGAAATCATATTTTTTTCCACCTCCAAACATATCGTCTCTAAGACGCTTAGCTTTCACAAGCTTTACACCTCAGACATTTCTGTCTTGGGGGCTATACTCCTTAGACAACCCCCTATTTTATTTTTTAGAAACTTACTTGCACTAATTGAAGGTGAGGGTTAGAGCTTAACACAGAAAATAGAAGGAAATTTTTCTTTTGCCACGTTTGCATATTATACATAGTTAATTGAGCCAAAAATGTCAATGTAAAATGCAGTATGTTGAAGCTTGAGTCAATGCTCCAGTCAAATCAGTAATTTTAGGAAATATCCTTATCCTGATACAGGATTCGCAAATTATGCTTAACATGGCCTGGATATAACTACTACTTGTATACTCTTAATGATTTCTTACTGTAGCCTGTGATTTAGTAAAACTATACAGTGTGACTGTACATTAAACCACACAAACGGCATTAGAGGAGTAAGCCATCTTGTTAATGACATCTATGCTGCGAGTAAAACTGGAGCCAATTTAGCGCTTTGTCTGTGTGTATGTGTGTTCCATCTCTCCTCAGCCTCAAACACGTCATGCAGACTGGACATCCAGCTCCCTCCGCTGATCTGATTTCTCACTTAATTTAACTTGTTTGTTGGATCTATTCATGTTTCTGTTTGTGTGTATCCATGTCAGAAGCTCTGAAACACTGGCTACACGTCTGACCGAACTTCTTTCACGGCGGATTTACTTGTATAAAGCTATAAACGTTAATAAAAATACATAGTTTTATAGAAAATACATAAGACGTTTGAAAAATAATCAAATAAACAAAAATGTCAATTAAATGAACTGAATAAATTATGCAAATAAGACAATGACGCCATCCAGCGACTTTTAGGACAGCCAATCGCGGCTTTCCTTACTGAGGCGAGCCACAGTGACTTTAGCACAATTTGTTGTTCCCGCTGCTGAGCCTCTCTCTTTTACTTGCATCGGGACTAGTTGATCTTTTCCGTCGTACCGTTCACTACTGTCAGAGATGCTGTGGGCTTGGAAAAAGCTGTGGGGAGTTGTGGCCAGTTAAAAATCAAAGACAAACGGATCAAACAACTCACAGTTCATTGTACACATATTACATTCGACTTACCGCTGCTCTACGGCTAGCCTGCCAGCTAAAGTTGGCCACCGACCGTTAGCTCAGCTGCAGCTGACTGACAACGAGCTATTCAATAAAGTTAAACCAGCAGTTAGACAGAACATCACTGAACGAAAAAGAGCACAGACAGGAGCAGGTGTTAAAAACAGCCGTTTTCCACAGTATCTGGAAATATTTGCACTTTTTCTTCAGTTTCCACTTCCTTCTTGGACCGGATCAACAATAGGAACGGTTGCCGGTGCCGCAGCAGACACCCAGGTAACAGCGATGTTTCTGTCAGGCGCTACACGCCTGTTAGGAGGAGGAAGATCTGTGTTTCCTGATTCGATGAAGAGAACTTGCTACGGCGTATCCTCTTTCTCTCACTCCGGTAACAGACTGCGGGTTTTACTTGACATGGACGGAGTCTTGGCGGACTTTGAGGGGGGGTTCCTGAAGAAATACCGAATCAGGTACCCGGAAGAGCCATGCATTACTCTGGATGAAAGGAGGGGCTTTTTGGTGTCATCGCAGTATGGACAGCTGAGGAGTGACCTGTGTGTAAGTGTCATGTGTTTATATTCAGCTACTGTAAAGTAGCGGAAATATTGTTTGTCTCAGACAGAAACATTCTCCAAGACCTCTATGTACTTGTGATTCATTGAATGGAGCGCTGTGTATATAAGCCTGTTCCATTTCAACTACAAATACATGTTTTGTTGTTAAATATGATTCAGTGCACAAGTGGGCAGAAATTCAGCCTATGTAGACATAGATTTAATAACCCCTGGTCTCCTTTGCATCTGGAGTTTGTTCCTGACTCACTGGGCATTTTTCAAGGCCAGATACAGTGCAGATTTTTATGAAAATTCAAATATTGTGTTAGAACAGTAGTAAATAAATGCAGAAAATCTGTAAAATGAAAGAAAAATTTATTGATGCATTTTTTCCCGACATTTCACTGTGGATGCACTCTCAAAATGTATAGCAAAGATCAGTGGACTCAAGTCAGTGACAAGTTGTATGCATGTGTGTGCTTAAACTCCAGGAAAAAGCCATCAGTATCTGGGAGTCCAAAGACTTCTTTATTGAGCTGGAGCCCCTGCCAGGAGGAGTGGAGGCGGTCAAGGACATGGCCAAGATGGATAAGTATGTCCCAAAGATGCAGTTATTATGAGAGAACATCTCTCTGCTATGTGCTGAACATTTGCTGCTAATTTAATGAAGCACACGTCCAGTGTGTAGTATATAATTGCACGAATTTCATTCTTTGTAGGTTAGTATTAGTAATTAAAAACCTTTGATTTGTAATGTTTCAAAAATTTCTTTTTGCAGCACAGATGTCTTTATTTGTACCAGCCCTATAAAGTACTACAAACACTGCCCATATGAGAAGGTAGGCCTTTTGTAATCACTGTATGTTTTCTGTATGTTTTATTAGCATTTTCTTTAGCATCTTCTCTCCTCCTCCTCTAGTTCTTTCTCCATCCGTCTACCAAGCCCCCCCCCATCCCCTGCATCATACTCACTCTGACTGTGTCTTTCTTATTGCCTCTGCTTCTCTCTCTCTCTTTCTCTCTCACTCTCCCAACCCAACCAGTTGAGGCAGATGGCTGCCCTCCCTGAGCCTGGTTCTGCCCAAGGTTCCTGCCTCTTAAAGGTAGTTTTTCTTGCCACTGTCGCCAAGTGCTTGCTCTTGGAGGGATGTGTTGGGTCTCTTTAACAACTCCATAAAGAGTTTGGTGTAGACCTGCTCAATGTTTAAAGTGCCTTGATGTAACTTTGTTATTATTTGGCACTGTAGAAAATTAATTTGATTTGATTTGATTCTGCTAATAAAGTCATAAATTATTATTCTATTTCATTTTTATAATGAAATGTAATCAGGTGTGTGTGTGTGTTCGTGTGTGTATGTATGTATGTGTGCGTGCGTGCCCCCTGTCCAGTATGCTTGGGTAGAGAAGCATTTGGGCAATGACTTTCTGGAGAAGGTCATCCTGACCAGGGACAAAACATTAATCTCTGGAGACATCCTCATAGATGACAAGCCTGACATTCAAGGTAAGGATTTTCTACATTGTGCTGTGTGTGCATTTTTTTTAATTATTTTTTTTTTGTTCTCACAATAACAAAAATGCATTCTTACTAACATTTAAATTGAGTCAATGATAAATATTCATATTCTCTATTGATGCCATGGTCACAAATATATTTTAGTTAAGTATCAGGCTTAAACATATTAAGTTGCTTTACTTGAGTATGCATTTTTTGGAACCATATTACTTTTATGTCTTATAAATATTGTTAATATACTATATTAGATATATGGTAATATACATGTATTAGACTAAATACTGTTTTTATCAATAGAATAAACAATCACTGTCAGCTCTCAACTAAACTGTGGCTATGCTAGATGTAGATGATGAACATATCTTTTTAAGAAATCAAATCAAATCAGATTTATTTATATAGTGCCAAATCATGACAGTTACATCAAGGCTACTGGAAAAAACAAAGTTAGTGACATGTAATAGAGACAGAGCAGATTTAAGCCCCACCCACGCCGGAGGAGCAAACAATCAATAGCTCTCCATTGACTTTGTATTGTGTGAGGGTGTCTCTTGTCACTCTCCATGTGCCGGCAAACACAAACAAATGCCCAAAAGCTGCTGTGTGGAAGGGTCTACTTCTAACAGGATAAAGAACCCTGATCTAAGTTTTTATAAGCTGCTGAACAGAAAAAATTAGCCTTTAAGATGAAAGAAGTGGATACAGGCAGTAAGACACCAGGTGCCATCGGCTACACATTAGCCTTGAAGACCGTGCAGTCAGAGCTGGCTGGTTTATGGTGGTACACAACTTGGACCCATCCACATACAAAAAAGTTATCGGTATCCAAAGATCTGTAATTTCTCATTGTTGTGTAAGTGTATATTCCTAACAAAAAGGAAGATAACTAACAAACAATTAGCTCTCATTGGATACTCTTCTTATGCCAAGCTTTTATTAGAATATTTTGCATAAGGGATGTAATGTTAAATTTATAAAGCTAATAAAAAGATGATAAATTAAAGTTGCTGAATTGGCTAGGCTAACTGTAGGAGCTGAAGCTTACCAAGGCAAACGTACACCCACCAACTACGTTTTAACCCCATAAAGTGGGGCAGATTTGAAATGTCTGGGTTATAAAAAGCTATTTTAAAATGATGATGTAGTAATGTGGATGTAGCCTAACTTATGCAAGACTTGGTTTTTATCGCTATTAGGTTAAATGATGAACCATAAACCAGCCAACTCTGACTGGCCTGTCTTCAAGGCTGATGTGTAGCCGACGGCGCCTCACGTCTAACTGCCTGTATCCACTTCTCTCGTCTTAAAGGCTAATTTTTTCAGTTTGGCAAACTGTAAAAACTTAGATCAGGGTTCTTTACCCTGTTAGTAGTGCAGCCTACCACACAGCAGCTTTTGGGCATTTGTTTGTTTTTGCTGGCACATGGACAGTGACAAAAGACACCTTCACACAATGCAAAGTCAATGGAAAGCTCTTGATTGTTTTCCCCTCCGTGGGCGTGACTTTCGGAGTATGACGCGCTGCGCTCTGTCTTCTAAGTTGTAATGTACATGCATGCAGGAGAGAGAGGTGCTCAGTGCATCCCCCAGGAGTTTAGGCCTATTGCAACATAACTCAAAAAAACTGTTATTAAACCTTAAATTTTTAACTCAAACATTTCTTTACAGAAATTTTGAGAATGCCTTGGCGGACTGTTGCTAGGGTGAGGGGGAGAGGGGCAGAGTGTGTCTGTATGTGTCTGTGGGTGTCTCTGTCCCACAGTAATAGATAGATACTTTATTTTATCAACAGGGAAATTAATTTGTTACAGCAGCACTAACAAATAATACAAATAATAATACAATAATACGAATAAACAAATTAAAAGGAAGAACAAAGGAAGAGCCTATAATAAGTACTAAATATAGACATATGTGGACCAAATAGAAATAAGAGGACCAGTATGAAAATGAGACCTATGTACATATATGCACATACACTATATACAGATGGTATAAGAATAATATTGGGGAAAAAAGTGGACCAAGTAAAAATAAAACTAATAACTAAAACCATGTGTATAGATCCTTATACCAAGGATATATACAGATGTTATACATGTACTATATACAGTTGTTTATTCTAAGCATTCTTGCAGTGCAGTCAACTCAAATGTGGTTTACCAGAGAATTACTGTACAACTTGATCTGGGATGGAAGTAAAGACTTAATGTATCTGTCCTTGTGGCAACAAAGCTGCCTGAGGCTGTTTGGGAATATGCTCTGCTGTCCTTGCAGGAGATGGTGGAGGGGGTGGTTGGGGTTATTCATGATGGATATGAGTTTTGTCAATGTCCTCCACCACCATGTAAAATGTATCCTGCTTACAGCCAATGATGGAGCTGGCTTCTCTGAACCGGTTTTTGAACTTGTTACTATCAACAGCTCCAATGCTGTTCTTCCATCACACCATCGCGAAGAACAGCGCACTGGCCACAAAACAATGATAAAAGACTCCAACATCTTGTTGCAGGCATTAAAGTATCACAGCTTCCTCAGGATGAAGACTCTGCCCATCACCTTGTTGTACACAGCATTGGTGTTGGGCTTCCATTTCAGTTTATTGTTGATGGAGAGCCCTAAGTATTTGTATACATCCACCATCTCCAGTGGTTGAGGAGCCAACTTCTTCCTTCTGAAGTCAACCACCATCTCCTTGGTCTTGGCCACATTCAGAAGGAAGCGATTCTCACCAGTCCACCTCACAAACTCAGCCACCACTGCCCTGTGCTCCTCCTGTCCATCCTTCATACACCCAATCAATGCAGAGTCATCAGACAACCACTGCAAGTGGCATGACCTGGAGTCATACTGATAATCTGAGGTGTATAAAGTCAACAGGAAGGGAGACAGCACTGTCCCCTGTGGCACTCTTATGTCACTGACCGCCACATTAGATAGGCCACTGCCAAATCAAACGAACTGACACCTGCCTGTCAAGTAGTCAGCGATCCAGGAGATTGTAGGCATGTCCACTCCCATCACCCACAGCCTCTCACCCAGCAACAATGGTTGGATGGTGTTGAAGGCACTGGAGAAATCAAAAAAATGACACAGTGCCACCAGCACCATCCAGGTGCATCTGAGCTCATTGCAGCAGGTAGATGACAGCATCACCCCCCAACATGAGACTGGTAAGCAAACTGAAGTGCACCAGCAAGGATTCAACAAGTGGTCTGAGATGTGGCAAAACCAGCCGCTCCAACACCTTAATTACATGGAATGTCAGAGCAACTGGATGGTAGTCATTTGGTACAGCTGGTTTTGACTTTTTGGGAACAGGTACCAGGCAAGATGTGTTCCACACTACCGTTACCTTCTCCTGTTTAAGGTTCAAGTTGAAAAGTCGCTGGAGAATCTCAGCCAGCTGAGTGGCACAGGTTCTTAACATTTTCCCCACCAGAGTTTTATTAAAAAGTTGCCAGCCAGTGCCAGGCTTTTTGATCCTATCCACTAATCTTTGAAGGCTCACTGAAGATTGTGTGTTAGGAGTAAATGAACACTGAATACCTCAAAAGAAAGAACAGAACTTCAGCTTTTAAACAGAACAAACAAATTTTATTCCATTTCCATTTGTTCTTGAGTTATCAACATTTGAATATTGGTAATTTTCTTGAAAAAACAAAATTTTGAACAAAAAAACTGAGAAAATCGCTTTTTTATCAGACATTTACTTTCAAGATAAAACTGATTTGCTATTTACATTTTTGACTGTTTCTCATTTACAAATTGTAACACTGTATACAAAATAACAAGAATAAATATATATAAAATAATATTAACAACAATAATAACCAGGTTGAACATATCCCATTCGCCCCCACTGTCACCCCCAAATTCTTCTAAAGAAACATTGTAGATGAAATTGTCCGAGTCTGTATCCATAAGAACCTCTAATGCTTCTGAAATTGTGAAGTTTTTCTATGGAGCCAGCATTTTTGATTTCAAAGTCCAATGACAGTGTATACTCCATTGCCATGGGATAAGTTATCTCTAGTAAAACAATTTTGCAGTTTTCCGGAAAAGCTTCTTTCTTTGTTTTTGGACCCAGGAGTGCCGTAATAATTCACAAGATCTGCAACAGTGCCCCCTATATTATAACAGTGAAAACACGGATGCCAGAAAATCTTGTCAATGGCGGGAAAGCGTTGTGTCGCGATTGACGGAATATCTCATCAGTGGCGGGGAAAGTGTTAAGAGCCTGGGGCTGACACCATCTGGGCCTGCAGCCTTGCTCTGCTTCAGTCTCTGCAGCTGTTTCCTAACCTGGCTGGTGGCCATTCACCATCTCTACTGTGCTCCCAAACTGGTTTTCCCTCTCATTCAGTCCGGCGACCACCTTCATACCATTGCACACCTCCCTCACATTGTTCTGCTGAAGCTTGGACTCCAGCTTCTTCCTGTAGGCATCTTTCCAGTGCCTCAGCCTCTCCTTTAGGTCACACTGTGCTCTCCTCATCTCTTCTTCCTTCTTCCTGTTGAGCAGGGCCTTCAGGTTGCTAGTGATCCATGGTTTATTGTTGGGGTAGCAGTGAACAGTCACAGAACTTAATGTACTCTGATGCAGTCAGTCATACTGTTGATGTCCTCCACGTGTGGTGTGCAGAGTGCATCCGAGTCTGTGGACTCAAAACAGTCCTGCAGGGCTTCCTCAGCCTCCAAAGTCCATCTCCTAACTGATGTTGTGGTAGCAGACTCCATTTGCACCAGAGGAACATAAGTAGGAGTCAGTCGGACCAGGTTGTGATCAAACATACCAAGCGGGGTAAGGGCAGTGGCAGTGTATGCTCCAGTGGCATTGGCATACAGGAAGTCCAGGGTTCTATTGTCTCTTGTAGGGCAATAAACATACTGGTGGAATGTGGGTAGAACAGTGTCCATGTTGGCATGGTTAAAATCCCCAGTTATTGCCACAAAGGCATTTGGATGCAGTGTCTGTAGTTTGGACACAACGGAGTTGATACAGTCTGTTGCCGCTGTTGCATCAGTTGAGGGAGGGACATACACAGCAAAATTAATAACAGAGCCGTATTCCCTTGGGAGAAAGTAGTTGTGCAATCCCACGGCTAAAAGTTCAATGCCCGTGGCTACGCAATTAATCCTCCACGCACACATGTTCGGGAGTGCACCATTTTTCATTCACAAAAACAGCAATCCCTCGTCCTTTCCTCTTACCGCTCTGCATTACATCTCTGTCCATCCATACAGTCTTAAAGCCGGGGACCGATGCACTGTGGTCGGGAAAGTGCACTTGCTACCATGTCTCAGTGAAACATGAGGCTGCTTCTGCAGAACATCCAGTTAGTCCTCACAAAGCGTGCCAAGGTCATCCATCATATTTCCCAAGGACCTCACCTTCCCATTATAATCACTGGTACCAGTGACCCGTATTTCAGGTCTTGTGCCAAGCAGTATTGCCAGCTTGCTCAGTGCAATCAGATGGTTGCGAGAGTAAACAATGGCTCCTCTTTGTTGCGCGTGAGTCGCATTTCCAAAAAGTAATGTGTAGTAGCATGAAAGCCACAGAAAGCGCAAAACTGATCAGTCCATGGCACAGCTATAAATGCTGTAATCCAAATTTCATATACTTTGAAAAGTAAATTAAAGAAATGAATTTTGGAAAAATAAAACAAAAACAAAAACAAGAAAATTCACACCAGGAGCTGCTGTAACAAGATGCTGCTCGCACAGCATGCACCAACGTTGAACAAAATTAAATACAATTTTTACTTCTTTTTTTTTTTTTTTACATTTTTTAATATAAAATAAAAAAAATAATTTGATTGTATGAACAAAGTGAACAACATGGACTTTAATGCATTCTGTTATTCTCTATGTATGTATGCATGTATGCATGTATGTGTGTGTGTCTCTATGTGTGTCACCTCTGTCCCAGAGTCATGTAAGAATAAAGTCAACAACGAGGAATTTAACCGTGTGTGTGTGTGTGTGTGTGTGTGTGTGTGAGAATATGTGTTTGTATATGTATATGTATGTCTCTGTGTGTATGTCTGTATATGTCTAAGTGCATGCCCGTGTTTTTGTGTGTGTGTGTCTGTCCCACAATAATCTATGAACAAAGTGAATAAAACATGGACTTTAATGCTTTCTTTGTTTATGTGTGTGTGTGTGTGTGTGTGTTTGTGAGAAGATGTGTTTGTGTATATATATATGTATCTCTCTCTTGTTGTATGTCTGTCTATGTCTTCTGTTTGTGTGTCTCCGTCCTACAATAATTTATGAACAAAGTGAATAAAAAAATTGACTTTAACGCTTTCTGTTTATATGTGTTTCTGTTTGTGTCTCATGTGTGTCACAACTGTCCCACAATGATGTATGAAGAAAGTGAAAAACACTGACTTAAGTTCTTAACATACCACTTTGCATGCAACTCATCGTCACATCGTCAGTGATATATCCTGGGGTCAGTTGGTGTTTCAGATCTCGCAACATCATACACCCTCGCCCAGGCTACCCAGCCAGGGTTGATCAGGCCTTGGCTTGTGTCTGACTAGCAAGTGTTGTCCACGGATCACCCCGCTTGATCCACAGCCATTTTGATGCCTTTTCGGCAGTGTCCATGATGTTCTTAATGGCCTTTCTAATGTTCAGTCCCTTCACTCCCAGCATCTTGAGTGCCTTGATGAGTGACTGGCCGGTGAATCATCTGCATCAATCTCAAATCAAATGAGGTTTATTTGTATAGCGCCAAATCATAACAAAGTTACATCAAGGCACTTTACATATAGAGCAGGTCTAGACCAAACTCTTTATAAAATTATTTAAGGAGACCCAACAGATCTCCCGATGAGCAAGCACTCGGCGACAGTGGCAAGGAAAAACTTCCTTTAAGAGGCAGAAACCTCGAGCAGAACCAGGCTCGGGGCGGCCATCTGCCTCGACCGGTTGGGTTGAGAGAGGGAGAGAAAGAGGGAGGCACGGGGGGGAAGGCAAAGTTGGGTAGAGTATGGAGAGAATAAGAGCAGGAGGAGGGGATATTCAAAACAGGTGTAGGCAGGAACATGATGCTGCATGAAGTTCATAGAAATGATGCTATATAGAATTCATCAAGATATGGGAGCATCAGGCATTGCAGGAACATGGGATATCGATGATTCATCACCTGCAGGATGAGGACAGGGAGAGAGAGGAGAGGAACTGGGAGAGACAGAGACTTCGGGAAAACATGGTTAGTAAATACAGTACACATGCTTGGAACTGGGAGAAACAGGGATTTTGGAGAAGCATGATTGTCGGTATGTCGGTGGATGCACAGGGGAGAGAGAGAGAGACTGGGGGAGAGGGGAGGGGGAGAGGGAGAGGTGCTCAGTGCTTCCCCCAGCAGTCTAGGCCTATAGCAGCATAGTTAAAGAGTAACTGAACTTTAACTTTTTAACTGTAAGCTCTGTCATACAGAAAAGTTTTAAGCCTGGTCTTAAAAATTGCTAAAGAGTCTGCCCCCCGGACCGATACTGGAAGTTGGTTCCATAAAAGAGGAGCCTGATAGCTGAAAGATCTGCCTCCCGATTTACTCTTGGAGATTCTAGGAACCACAAGTAAACTTCCATCTAGAGAGCGGAGTGGCCTACTAGGACAGTAAGGAACTATGAGCTCTCTGAGATATGATGGAGCTTGGCCATTAAGAGCTTTATATGTTCTTCAGTTTTGTCAGAATTTAGAAGTAAAAAATTATGGGTCATCCAGACTTTTATGTCTTCAAGACATGTCTGCAGTCTGACTATCTGACTAACTTCATTTGGCTTCATTGATAAATACAGCTGAGTGTCATCTGCATAACAGTGGAAATTGATGCTGTGTTTCCTGATAATGTTGCCTAAAGGAAGCAGATAAAGAGTGAAGAGGATTGGTCCAAGTACCGAACCCTGTGGGACTCCATAATTGGCTATAGTGCGTGAGGAGGAGCTATTGTTAACATGAACAAACTAATGTTTATCTGATAAATAGGATTTGAACCACCTTAGTGCAGTTCTCGATTGGGTTGCACCAGGTCCTCCACCTCCTGCTGTGGCACTCCCCTGCCAGCTCCTCATACTTGGCCCTCTTGCTCTCATAGGCCTCCTCAAACTCAGCAGGACCATTTAGCATGTCTTTTCCAACACCAGGACAATGTTTGGCCTGAGTGTGGTCACTGCGAAGTTCTCTGGGAATTTGAGCTGTCTCCCTAGGTTGACCTTCAGCTGCCAGTCCCATGCTGAAGCCATTAGTCCCCCTGGTTGATTCAGTTGCCGATGTGGCTTCCCCCTAGCTTCGACAAGGGCGATGGTCTGCCTTGCTGGTTGCTGTTATCTACTGCAAGAGATCCCTGTGCTGATGACCTCTGCAATGACCTTCAGCACTTAGTCATGGTGCCAACGATAGCGCCCTGTATCGTCTCCCAGCACTTTTAGGCAACTGCTCAAGATGCGCTCCAGCGATCCTCCTCTCTGGCAGAGTGGGGACAGTGGAGTGTCTGCCAGGCCCCAGCAGAAGAGGTTGGACGGGCTGGGGAGGACCTTGCAAACCGACTTAACCAGGAATTGATCCAGTGTGGCTAAGACTTCCACAGCTCTGTACACAGTATCTCCTGGTCTGCTACCTGCTCCCATTGGGTCCATGCCCCCTGCTGCCGCATCCCTACTGTCCTATTGCAGCTGACTTCCTCCACCCCTTTTTGGATCTCTCTTGGATCCACTGCTGCCTTGACCATCCCGATGACACTGCTCCCACCAGCTCCCTGGGTCGCAGCCATGTCTCAGCCTAGTCAACTGCCTTTTAAGCTTTCCACTTCATGCCGGTTCTTACTTCTATGCATTCCAAGGAGACCTTGGTGTCACTGGAGCCTTTGTACAGTAGCACCTCTCTTGCTCGGGTAACCTTAAACTCCTTTGTCAGACTACTGAAGGGCAGTTTCAGCTTGTTCTTCCTTCCGCACAAGGCGACGCTACTTAGGCTTTGTGGGAGGCCCAGCCACTTCTGCAGGGAACTGCTGACCTTCCTCTCAAAGCACTCGATGGTGGTTAGTGGCACGTTATAGACCAGCAGTGGCCAGAGGAGTCGTGGCAGGATGCCGTGTTGGTAGATCCAGGCTTTAAGCTTGCCTGGCAATCCTGATTTGTCCACTGCTGTCAGGCAGGTTTCCGACTGGTAGGTGGTTGCTTTGAGTGCTGCGATGTCCTTCAGGGAGCAGTCGTAGATTTTGCACAGACTCTTGACTGGCTTCTCTCCACAGATGGTATTGGGATGCCTCATAGTGAGAAGTGGAACTGGTCTGTAACCTTCCCTTGCTTCACCACCAGGGAGATGAACTTGGCTGACTTGAAGTCCATCCGGACCCAGTTGATGAGATGCTCAAGCCCTTGGAGGATCCATCTGCACCCCAGAACCAATGTTGTGGTCACCATCAGATCATCCATAAATGCTCTGATTCCACCTCTGCTGACTTCACTAGCATATTCATGGCCAAGACGAGCAATATCACGGAAATTGTGCATCCAGTGATTATGCCCTTTTCAAGCCAATGAAATCTGGATGTTTCTGTTCCAGAGGTGATTCTCAAACTGAAGCAGTTGTAATAGTCCAGATCGAGGTCCTTAATCTTGCCTGGAACTTGGTGCCGGTCAAGTGAGTTGTGGTGGATTGGGCCATAGGCATTGGCGAGATCAAGCCAGAGGACTGCCAGGTCCCCTTTGCCTTCACGTGCCTCCTGGATCAGCTGTGTAATGACCCATTTTTGCTCAATGCATCCTGGCACCTTTGGGACTTCACCCTTCTGCACTGAAGTATTGATGTAGGTGTAACTCAAGAGTCTGGGGTGTATCTTGTTGACGACGTATGGCACTCCGCTCAGGCCTGGTGCTTAGTTGGTTCTAGCCGCCAGGACAACTCTTTTGAAGTTGGCTCCTTTGTGTGAAATGCTGAGGTGGGTTCTGGCAGGGTTATCACAGTCTTCCATGGCCCGAAGTCTTTAACTCTTGCACTGTCACTGTAGATGGTGCTGAGGTACTGGTTGACCTCATCTTCAGTGCACACAAGATGGACACTTCTTTTCTGCCCGAGGATCTTTTTGGTGAATCCAAAGGGATTGGAGATGAAAGCGACACATTTCCTGGCTCTCTCCCTGCCCCTCCTCCTATGCCACTCAGCATAGGAGGAGGTGGCAAGTTTTTTCCTCTGGAGTTCTGCCAGACCAGCATTTTCTTCCTCCCTGGCCTTCTTAAACTGCCATCCCAGCAGTATAAGCTCCCTCCTTAGCTGGCTGATTCTCACCTCCTGTCGGTTTGGCTTTGCTGGACTTGTGGTCAGCCGTTGTTCCTTACTGCCAAACCTTTCAGCGGCAGTGCTGACAATAATTGCAGACAAGGTCTGCAACTTGTTGTCTGCATCCCCCCTCGTATGAACAAAGTGAACAACTTTTGCTTGGAGACTCGAGGAGCCACAAGTAAACCTATATCCAGAGAGGGAAGTGACCGACTGGGACAAAAAGGAACTATGAGCTCTCTGAGAGTAGTACGACCTTAAGTAAAAATTGTAGAAAGAAAAAAGATTTTTCATTTTAAGTGTTTGTGCTTCTTACCACCATCAAACTACATAATTGCCATCCAACTTTTAAACTTCTGTACTGAAAGGAACGTTCACTAAAGTAAAAGAATAATATTTTCATTTCGATTCATATCTGACCAAGAGTATTCATACTTTCACCCAAGTAATGGACTTGTGGAAATTTTCTTATTATTAATGTTGATGAAGCTCTCAGTTAAGTGTAGAACCATCCAGTACTAGCTTCCACACTGTCAGTGGATGCTAGCCAAAGTGGGTGTGGCTTTTTGTACCTGCAACTTGTAACTCTGCATAATCCAAGTTACTGACATAACATGATCAGAATGTACATTTTACAGTGGCAAGAAAAAAGTAAGTGATCACTCTGGAATGACCTTTGATTATGTATAAATTTATCTTAAAATAGGTTCTGATCTTTATAAGAAACTCACCCTTGTTTAACTGAAATCACAAATTATTCATTGTTCTTTTGTTTGTTAATTTTTCATAATATATTCAAAACTTTGTGAAACCAATATCATAAATCAGACAGGTTTTCATGGGGCTTCCTCATTAATGGGAAAAAATGGGAAAAACTTCAAGAAGAGTAACAATAGAGTTAACCTGCTTCAAAAACCATAAAATAGCTTTCATATGTATTGAATAAAACAAACTAAGTCCACATTATGGAAAATCAGCATCACAACATTATAGATTGTAAAAATGAATATAGAATATGATCTGGAAAGACATCAAGTATTGTCTAAGTGCTTTGAATAGACAGGATCTGAGGCACAAGATGTCCTCCCCACCAGGAAGAGGTGGAAAATAGAAAGATGCAAAACCAAGACGATTGTTTACATAAATGTGTGTTTGTGGTGATCTCCTTGACTTATGAAAGCAGTGGCATACACTGTTTAATATGTGTGGATGTAAATTAAAATATGTATACTTAACGTGTGCCCTGATCAGGTGTGGAGCCCAGACCATCATGGGAGCACATCCTGTTCACTGCCTGCCACAACAATCATCTTCCCATCAGTCCCTCCCAGAGAAGACTCCTGTCTTGGTCAGATGACTGGAGGACCATCTTGGACAGCAAGAGGCAATGAGGGGCTCTTCCACTTGACAGCCCAGTGACCTGGGTTCCTGATTAGGTGACATTTCTAGGTATATGGGAAATATATTCACCACAGCATTGGGTGTCAAGGCTTACAGGGGTCGTCTCAGAATAATTGTCAGAATTCTGAAACAAGTAAGGTAAATAGAAATCAGCTGTTATATACAAAGTAAACGCTCATTGTACTGTGCTGTGAAATGACACTAACTCAATAGACCAGAAGAGGACACTATGAGACTGCACATAGGATAACTTTTAGTTCTAAGTACTGCTCTCCATTAGTTTCACATTCTTATCAAATCAAAGAAAAGGGTATATGTGCAATATATAGACATAGAAAAATTACTTACAGACACTGAAACTGTTTTCCGAACTCATTATTTTTAACAAGTACTTTTTGTGACTTCACCACAGCTGTCAGTGATGTAAATGCAAATACACATAAAGAAATATCTGTTATTGGTTCTGATGAGCTGGGTATGGGTATTGTACACAGCTCAGTATATGGTGCATTTTTGTTTTACAATGATTATGCATTTTTATTAATTGCTTATTGAAAAAAAATTGCAGTTAAAGCCTGAGAACTCCACACATACATATTGCCAAAATCAGCAGTAGTGTAGAATTTACAAGAATAACAGTCACTAAAGGTTATACTGAATTAATATTAAAAGATGGTCAAACAACTACTTGAACGATTTAGAGCACACTCTAATTGATCAGTATTGTGTTAAATCTTAAGCAATTGCTTCGTGTTTAAATGAAAAGCACAGAAAAAGTTTGTACCTACACAGTATATTTCAAAAGCCACAGCTCTCACATTTGTCATATTATTCAGCAATCTTGTGTAAGTGCCAGTCTTGAGCTATGCCATTTAAAAAATGGAACCAAGTGTTAAAATAAATAAGAACTCCAAAACACTAACATCTCTGTGAGCCTCTCTTTTAGGTACTGCTAGCTTCTGCTGGAAGTCAGGAGTCACATTGTTCTGCTTCATGTCAGTTTAAATGCACTTTAAGCATACAAAAGATGGCTGAGAATGTATTTTGGTTATTTCTTTGGCCCAAGTTATAATTTTAGTTTTTTGCTGCAAATGTACTTTGTTGGAAGAAATCTGTTTTATTATGCCTAGTGTGTGTGTGTGTGTATGTATGGAAGCTGGAAGCTGGAAGATGGTTTGTTGATCTTTATTGATTGAAATGACATTTGTGGGGCAGGGTGGGCAGTGCTACACCTCAGTGAAAGCAGGGGGAAAAAAGGACAGACAAGATGCAGAAAGGATGGACAGGGGAAGGGAAGCAGGTGGTGCTGGTAGGAACTAGTGGAGTGAAAGAAAGCGAAGAACAACAGGCCATATACAGACTACCAGGTACTTGTGGTGCTCCAACAAGAAAATGGCCTTGACTGATCACTCTTCATTCCAGATATACTGCAAAAAACATGATCAATCACATTACCAACGAAATGAGGAAGAAAATACTGGACAACATAACTAAAGAACAGAGGTTTAGTGTTTTAATTGACGAATCCACAACTCTTAGCAAGAAATCAGCCGTAATTGTTTATTTAACATCTGTTGTCAATGAAATACCCACCGTCGTTTTCTTGATTTGGTGGAGCTTGAAAGCCAGTCAGCTGAGACTATAACAAAGAGTTTATTGGAGTGCCTCAAAACTTGGGGAATGGATGAAAATTGTTGTTGTTGTTGTTGAAAATTGTTGTAAAGGAAGGGCAGTGTGGCCACATTGATCGGTACTTTTTAAGAAGTCAATTGAGTAAGTTGGATGAAGTCCAGCGACAGGTAGAAAACCACAGTTCGAAGAATATCAACAACACAGCTACAGAGGTGGAGGAGGAGGTTATAAGAAGGGATGCAGCTGATACTGAGGTGAACAGGCCAGTCAGAGAGAGAAATATGGAGCAGAAAGCTAGAGTTAAATGGCCTAGGGCAAATAGCAGCAAAGAATGGGAGACAGTCAACAGGGATTGGTCAGTAATTTTAAGAAGACGAGGAAGAAACGCATGCGATAGATTAGAGAAGATGGGAGATATAATTTACTCCTATGGTGTAGAAAGATTTGGGGTGCAATACAGAAAGAGGGTTGAAAAAGTACAGTTAAGTCTAGACGGCAAAGAGAAATGGAGAAATTAGTTAAGGAAAGAAGACAATTAAGAAAGCAGTGGAAAAGAGCTACAGAGGAAGAGAGGGAGGGAATTAATGTTTTGCAAGATGAATTGAGAAGCAGACTAGCAGTGTTCAGAAGGGCCGAATATCTTAGGAAAAAGAGAAAGAAGAAAGAATATGTAAGCACAGCGTTTTACAGGGAACCGTTCAAGTTTGTTAAAGGGTTGTTTAACCACGAAAAGGGAGGGCAGCTTAAAGCAACAAAGTTAGAAGTAGGAAAGTATCTAGGAAATACATATTCAGATTTTGAGCAGAATAGAGTAGTAGGCCTTCCACCTGACATGCCACCATTAGGGGAGACTTTTGTGGAGGCAATAAAGAATAGTTTGGGAGAAACTGTTTATTCCCAGAGCATGGCGTAGGGCAGGAGGCATTTTTATTCCAAAGGAGAAGGAGTCTTCAGACTTGAGTCAGTTCCGGATGATCTCTCTTCTAAATGTAGAGGGGAAGATTTTCTTTAGTGTAGTCGCATGGAGATTAGCTAGTTATTTAGAAAGCAATAGCTTAATAGATACTGCAGTACAGAAGGCAGGAATACCAGGTTTCACAGGGTGTTTAGAGCACACTAGCATGATTTGGCATCAGATTCAGGCAGCCAAGATTGAGAAAAGAGACTTGCATGTAACATTTTTGGATTTAGCAAATGTATTTGGTTCAGTGCCACATAGCCTTATTTGGGAGGTGTTTGATTATTTTAGAGTGCCTGAAGTAGTTGTTAATTTAGTAAGAGCATATTTCCAGGATATTAGACTATGCTTAAGTACAGCAGGCTTTACAACAGGTTGGCTGGAAATAGGCATTAAGGCAGGGTGTACGATTTCTCCATTAGCATTCACAATGGCAATGGAGGTAATTATTAGAGCTTCTAAGTGGGTTGTAAGTGGAGAGAGGCGGCAGGATGGGATGCGCCTTACACCAATTAGGGCCTACATGGATAATATGACGTTGGTGACTACAACAGTGCCAAAGTATGAAAAGAGTACTTGAGAGACTTAATAAAAACTTAAAGTGGGCCTGTATGAAAATCAAGCCTCGTAAGTCTAGAAGTATCTCAATAAGTAGAAGGAGATTAAGTGATAGAAAGTTTGTAATAGATGAAGAGGAAATTCCAATAATTAGGGAAAAACTCAGTAAAGAGTCTAGGTAGGTGGTATAAGGCAGACTTGCATAATGGAGAACAGGTAGTGCAGTTTCGGAAGGATGTTGCTGAGGGACTGGATAGAATAGATAAATCAGGGCTTCCAGGAAAGTTGAAGCTGTGGTGTTTGTAGTTTGGATTATTTCCCAGGTTGATGTGGCCACTGTCTACTACTCTACTGTATATGAGATTCCGTTATCTGTTGCAGAGAAAATGGAAAGATTAGTTAGCTTTTACATTAGGAAGTGGCTAGGTGTTCCTAGATGTTTAAGTACTGTGGCACTGTATGGGAAAAGCATACTTCAGCTCCCAGTATCTAGTCTATGGAGGAGTTTAAATGTACTAAGGTTAGGACAGAGCTCTTGTTATCTGGGAGTAAAGATGTGGTAGATAGTAAGGTGGTTATAAACCCAACCAAGGGGAGAAAATGGAATCCAAGAATGACAGTGCAGGAAGCGAAAGCAACTCTTAGGCATACAGAGATTGTGGGTAATGTGCAAATAGGCCCGGGAAGCTTGGGGCTTGGCCCAGGCAAACCAGTGTGGAGTAGAGCAGGTCCTAAAGATAAGAGAAAGCTAGTTGTGGAGCAGGTTTGTAGAGAGGAGGAAATATTAAGGGGTGCAAAGGCAGTGGCTCAGGCTAAGCAGGGACAGTGGTTGAACTGGGAAGGTGTAGAGAAGAAAAAGCTTCGTTGGAAAGAGCTGTTGAGTATGGAGGAACGTAGTATTAGATTTTTGATAGGGGCAACATATGATGTATTGCCAACTCCCCAGAACCTAAAACTCTGGGTAAATGGAGACCCGCTATGTTCGTTGTGTTTAGGTACTGCAACCCCAAAGCACATTTTGTCAGGTTGTAAGGTTAGTCCGTCACAAGGTTGGTATACGTGGCGAGGTCTGTTGTAGGGGTCTGTTGTATCTTTGTTGAGGGAGTTAGGAGGAAGGAGACAGAGTGTGAGGGAAATAGTGAAGGAAATGTCGGATGAGGCAGTAAGATCCAGTCAGGGGATTTGCATTAGAAGAAGTAATAGTAGCTGGGGGCCCAGCAGGGGGAGCACTTAGGATGGGACCATTGGGAGAAGCAGAGGAAGAAATCCAGGAAGAGGAAGTGTATTTAAGTGGAGGTGTGGCCTGTGCGAGCCTCTTTGAGACCATGCGGTTAGTCCAGGTGAGTTGGCCTGTATTGTCTTGAACTGGCTTGTATTATATCTTTGTCTCTGATTATATGATTGTTTAGGTGAGTTTGTTTGTTGAATCTGCTATTGTGTCTTGTCCTGCCTCCACCTCCTGAACCCTCTATACTTTCATTACCCCCTACCTGAACCAGGGTCTGTATCCCATCCCTACTTTTATCATTATCTCCACCTCTTCTATTTGTCCCCCCTACCCGAACCAGTGTTTGTATCCCCATCCTGCTTTTACTGGTGCAGTTGGTGAGCAGTTGGAGTAGTTGATAATAGTGCTGTTTGTGGTAGCATGGGCAAAGTAAAGGAGATAATTGTCTTGGTGTGAGGAGCGGTGATAGCTGGCATTAGGGGGGTGACTCTGGGATGCCAGTGATCACTGTCTAGCCTCCTGGAGGTGTCATGGGACCAACTAGACGAAACAAAGGAAAAGAGGTTCCCACCTGATGACCCCAAAGACATGTTAGTTATCACTGCTCACTGGGCTAGTTAGATATAGTTATCTTTAGGGCACGTAGGGCAGGTCGCAAGGTTGTTTAAGGAATTAGTCACTGAGTCTGGCCCATTTATTTATTTATTTATTTATTTTTTGTAGCACAAGTTTCTTGTGTTTACTTCGAATTCATCCAAAAACATTTCATTGCTCTTGCCAGTGATGGAGCAAGTGTCATGCAGGGCAGGAGGTCGGGTGTAGCTGCCTGACGACAGCTCCTGTGTCCTCACCTTATTGTGTGGCACTGCCTAAACCATAGGCTAGAATTGGCTGTGGGGGAGACAGTGAAAAAAGGTAGCAATGTAAATCATTTCATGTCTTTTTTAGAGAAACTTTACACACTTGACCACCGGTCACCAAAGAACTGTAGGGAACTAGCTGATCATGCACAACAAGTTCAAGTGAATCTACAGAAGATTGGGAGGGTCTTTGATGTCAGATGGGCAGCCAGCAGCTTTAGAACAGTGACAGCTGTATGGAATTCCTAGCCCTGCATCATCATTTCCGTGCAGCCTCAGTGGATGTCACAAGGGAAATGAAAATGAAAAGGCCATGTACAGGGGTCTGATGGCCAAAATGGAGACATAAGAATTCCTATGACTCATAAGAGGAGATCTCACACCTTTCCCTGAGCTTGCAAGAAAGGCGGATGACGTTCACATGACAAACTTGAGATGAACTATTCGTATGATCTCTTCAATGATTATTTGTCCAGGTTACAAAAAAGAGGAGGCTCTTACAGCTATGGAGAGACATGATTTTCATGGAATTCACCTTACAACCGGTCCAAGAGTAAGGCAGATAGACTTATCAGTGTTTCTCCACTTTCACTGAGAACCTGGAAGAAAGGTTGTTCAGCACAGGTTCAAGCAGGAACCCAAATGTGTCAGCAGAGAACTCAGCTCAATACAAATTGCTGGACCATTTTAAAATCCTCAACCCAGAAAACTGGAGTGTGCCCTTAAGTCAGCGTTTCTCAAACTGTGGGGCAAGGAGGTATTACAGGTGGGTCGCAACGAACGGGAAGACGGAAAAAAGCCACGGGTACATTTATTCTCTCTCACTAGAGATAAAATGAAACTCCCACTCACACAAATCAGACTTAGCCTAATAATTCTATTCATTTTGTAGGTTATACCTGGTTACTTTCAGCATTAGAATGGGGGAGGTGAGATGTGACCTGGAACGATAGTTTGAAAAGTATGATTGATGTCGGCATTTTAATTGCGGCGGAACATTAAAAAAACTTCCTTGGAGTAAAGGCAATGTGGGACAGTGGGCATCGATTTGACGTTTAGGATGGATGGGTAAATAAATGGTCATGGACAGATTTGTAATGCAGGGATGTGTGAATTCTTATTATGTTCACTTGGACCTTTATGTTCCCATTCAATTGAATTCTTATGTTCCATTGTTACTGTGATGACACAACTGGCATTTTGATTGGCATGCACTTTTATTTTCTCTGGTGCTATTACTGGTGTTACCTTACGTTCGTCATTCAAATAAATTTTGAGTAAAAAAAAAAAAAGGCCTGGTGCACCATTTTGTTGGGGCAATAAAGGCTGGTGGGGCTTGACAATGCCCCCCCCCCCCCATCCAAAGTGGGAAATGATAAAAAAAAGTTTGAGAACCACTGCCTGAAGTGGAGAATCGAATATCAAACATCTCGCACAACGGTTCAGACTTCATGAAAGAAATGTGCTCAAGGACTTCAGAGACTATAAAGAAAACTCCAGCGAAGTTGCAGAAAACTTGGTTCCACTAACCAGAATTCTCCATCTAATTCCAGTGAGCAGTGCGGAGTGTGAGGGAGGGTTCAGCTTAATGAATGTCATCCTCTCTCCTCTGAGGTGCAGTCTCCTCATATCAACCGTTTCCTCTCTGATGTTTGTTAACCTCAATGGCCCTCGACTTACAAAGTGGAATCCCAAAGGATATGTGAGGTCCTGGCTAGTAAACCACAAAGGTACTACAGACCCAAAAACACGCCCCTACAAGCCAGTCCCTCAGGAGAATAAAGAGGCGCACTTGGCATTGCTTTGAGTTACAGTGTAGTGGACATTGTGGGACTCAGCATTCATCATTGGGCAAACAGCGTTTTTCTATAATGTAATTGCATCTGTGGTTCCTAGAGAGGTACCATTTATTTTGTTTGCTTTGTTTAAACAGACCCTGCTCTGACCTTTTTGTTTTCTGTATGAGGACACAGTTGGTTGATCTTTTTTTCGTAGGCCTGCTGATATGTTTTATTTTGATTAAATAAACACTTGAACTACAATAAATGTATTAATTCTGGAATCTTTTTCAACATTACTTTTAATAATGGAATTGGATATAGTGACTGTGTGAAGGCATGAGAGAGCACTCAGTGATGTACTTGGTACAGTCTAATGGTCACACATAGCACACATGCATACGATAAAAACATTAGGTAAAGACTGCAGGTAGTATCCCATTTCTTTTCACAAAATTAACATTCAACAATAACCAGAATATCATCATAAACGAAACCAACAATTTTGACACCAGTCCGGTATGTTACAAAATATAGGCCTACACCACGCAGATGCTAGCGGTCTGCCTTACTGCATCGTAGTCAATCTGATCACAGACTTCATAGTTTACCCACCTCTGATTTTACCACTACAGCCCTGCTCCCGGGTCAAAATTGACCAGGTCTGGTTGACTGTTTGCAAAGCATAAGGGACAAATTATCAGCCAATTCAACTTCACTTAACTTTACTGCTCGTTATTTTCCCTTCCTCCTTCCTCTCTTCACCCAAAGACAACAGTTGGGTTAAAGTCAGTTTTCTTAGCTGCTATGCAGTTGATGCAGTAAGTAAAAACTAACTTAATTACACACATTCCATTAACGATAACAATTAAACATACAAAAAGGCTCTCAACAATGGTGAGTCCAGAAAGGAACCTGGACATTTGAGACAGATGAACTGAACTATACTGGATTAATAAAGCCCCACTCAAAGTCCATCAAATTTTTTAGGAGAGTGGCCACATGGGGATTCACCGTTTCTGCCTTTTTGTGGACCAGCCTCCCTGTCTTCTTTGACACCACTTTCCCCTGGCTGGTCTTTCTTCCCCTCTCAGGATTAATACCAATGAAGCGTCTAAAATGTAATAAAGTATATATTAGGTGTGGTCAGTAAATATCCATCTATCTATCCATCCATCTTCTACCACTTTTCCATTTCCAGGTCGCGGGGAGTGCTGGAGCCAATCCCAGCTCACTCTGGGTGAGAGCGGGGTACACCCCGGACAGGTCGCCAGTCCATTGCAGGGCCAACATACAGACACAGGGACAAACAAGCACTCACACTCACACTCAGACCTACGGCGGAAACCCACGCAGGCACGGGGACATGCAAACCCTGCACAGAAAGACCCCAGGCCAGGAACCGAACCCGCGACCTTCTTATTGTGGGGAGAAGTTTTCTCATAATAATGACCCTGTGTCTCATAATTGAGAATGATCTCATTTTGAGAAACTATTCAGTGTTTCCTCTAGGATTTTTTTCAGAAGCAGCGGCAGGCTCTCCGGGGGCTGTGGTGGCGTAAACAAATGACACTTGACTGCAGATTTCATTTTTACAACCTATTTATTGGCTGGCCAGTTGAAAATGGCTTTTTCCTTTACAACCACTACAACCTATACATCTCAGCCATATACAATGTCAGATAAAGGCTGAATGTAAAAAGTAAAAAAAAAAAAAAAAGTTGGTAAAAGGCTAATGATAGCATCATCTTCATCAGTTGTCTTTCTCTTCTTAGAGAAATATTTTAACAAGCTCATCTGAAAATGCAGTCAGCAGTTAATACATCATGGCGTGTAAATATTAGCTTAATGATATCAATCAGTTTACCCACGTTAGTGTCACTGAGTTGGCACGGGGTCCAATTAACTTAACTACCAGTATGTTACGTAATGTTAGCTGGCCATCAATACTTTGTGAATGTCTATTTACCTTGTAAAATCTATTATGAGTTATCTTAAGCTAATAAATCTACCTTTTCTCCAGTAAGTCGTTGCCACTCCTCTGCCTCTTTTTTTTTTTTAAACAAACTTTATTTGAAAGTTGGACATTACAGTGGTGTAGATGAGTGACAAGAACAGGAACATATAACGATGCCAGGGGTCAGATTGTAGACAAAAGACGACAAATTAGTTCACACAAATATCATACAGGGTACAGAGATCAGTAGTTTGATGCCTTTTTTATTTTTAGATCAGCAGATTATGATGATGTATTGTTAGAATTCCTCATGAAATATTAAGAAAGATGGTTTGTGGTTAGAGAATTTAGATTTATGGATATGGTATTTAGCAAGTAACAGGATTAAATTGATGATATAGTATTGATTTGGACACTCCTCTGACTTTCTGACCTGGTGCCTGGGTGCCTGACGTGACATCACTTTCAAGGCCGTGCTCTCGCGAGTAATTAAAGTGGAGAGGAATCATTGGACAGTATGCATGTGGTTCATTAGATTTGTATCCTGGGTAAGCCATGATCCTATAATCAAATGTGAAATTCACCCTATTTGCCTGAAAACTCAAACGCAATTTCCCTTGTTTGGCCATCGGGCGGCAACAATACTGCTGTCACAGGCATTGCAGGACTGGCTGGCTAGTTTGTAAACTAGCGGGAGTTTCGGCCAAGATGGCGGCGTGAGCGAATGCATGTTCGGGAGCTGAGCACCATCGAATGTACAATTTAGTGAAACATATATTTTATATCGCACACTACTCAAGGTAACTTAGTGCAGTGGTGAGTACACCGTGTTGAACTGGCAGCAACCTTATTTTGTGGAGAACTGTTATCATACAACGGCATACATCGAGGGAAAAGTTTTTGCTAAGTGCATCAGTAAGCTAGCGCACAACAACGTATGGAGGCGCCGTTGACAAAAGAGAACCCGCTTATACACAACCTGCACGACTACTGCATGGTAGATAAACCTGTGATTTCCCTTGTGGATTCCCAATTCCTTCTTCTTCCCATTACACCAACTTCCACGCCAATCAAACCCCCAGCTCTAAAGAAATTGAAGACGCACCGTTCCCTAGATATGGATGACCAGGGCTTAGTGCAAAAAATATCCGACGTCTTAAACACCAGGCCAGCCAGTCTCGAAAAAAACGTGGAGAAACTGATTTCTGACAATACACTGAAGATTGAGGGACTGAAAAAGAGCTGTTGTTTTCACCTGCGCTGAGATTCGGGAGATAAAGGGAAAGGTGACACAAGTTGATGCTCGAGCCAGTGAGACAGAGAAAAAAGTGTCTATTGTGGACCAACGAGTCACCGATCTGGAGAAATACTCACAACGCTGGAACCTGCGCCTGTATGGAGTGCCTGAAAATAAGGAGCAAGATGTCCGTACCGAGGTGATACACATCTGCCAAGCAATCCTGCTGGAGCACAAAACAAAGCTTCCAGACGTAATTGATAAAGTGCATCAACTCGGTCAACCAAGGAAAGATATCTCCAAGCCTCAAGGATTATCATCATGCAGTTTGCCACCCGCTTCTACCGTGACAGAGTCTGGAAAGCTGCAAAAAGTCTATATATCTTCAGACCAAGAACCTGTGCTTTGCTGAGGATCAGTCACCGGCCACCAGAGACAGACGGAGGCAGCTGTGGCCTTTGGTGGCCATGGCACGCAAACAAGGAAAAACAGCGTACTACATTGGAGGGAGAGCCTTTGCTGAAGGAACTTAACTGATTCAAACTACCTGAAGGTGATAATCACATAACATGTTAACAAGGTTTATACTGAGAAAGGATGATCCTGATGCTCATGGTTCATTATTATGCAAGTTAACTGTTCTAAGTTACACCATGTTATGCTGAAGGTTTGATAAGCAAAGACAATTTTACTCAGGTCTTTTTTCCCCCCTCCTTTCTTGACCACACCAGTTCACTTTATATAAGATGCCTCGTATTTAATGTGGCATGATGACTCCAGTTGCCATCTGAAAACCTAGGTGCCTCTATATGTTTACATTTCATGTTTCACTGCACATCAAACCTAAGATGGGTCAGCGCCTGATAAGGAGGATAACACTCTCTAAACTTATTCTATCTTTTTCACATATTTTGTTCTACTCATTGTTATTATTATATCTTTATTTATTGTTACTTTCAATACCAGGGGGTTAAGAAATAATATTAAGCACAAGGCACTTTTTTTGTTTGCCAGAAGCACAAAACTGATTTCTGTTTTATTCAAGAGTCACATTCAGTCCCTGATGATAGAAAATTTTGGAGATCCCAATGGGGTATGAGTTGTGGCTGGCTCATGGATCTGAACATTCTGCCGGTGTTACCCCTCTAAAGCATAACTTTTCAGGGTCCTTGTTATTAGACATTGAAAACAGCATAATGGTAATTGTTAACATATATGGCTATAACTCGTATAATGATAATAATATACTGCTGGAAAACTTATATAGTTATATATTTATATAGAAAACTATATTCAAAATGCCTCTAATAACTTTCCTATCTCAGGTATTGTAGGGGGGGAGATTTTAACATGATACTTGATCACAACCTGGAGTGTTGGCCTCCACGCAACTCTGCTACAGTTAATGAAAACCTGAAATTCTTTATGCAAAAATTCAATTTAATTGATGTTTCATAACTCTATTGCCTTTACATGGAGTAACAGAAATGCCACCAGGAAATTGCGACTAGATATTTTGGTTTAGTTTGAAATAATATGAACATTGATAAAATCTCAACTAATATTATTACACCACCACTTCTTCTTCTTCTCCTTTCAGCTTTTCCCTTCAGGGGTCGCCGCAGCGAATCAGTTGCCTCCATCTAAGCCTGTCTTCTGCATCCTCTTCTCTCACACCAACCACCTTCATGTCCTCTTTCACTACATCTATAAACCTCCTCTTTGGTCTTCCTCTAGGCCTCCTGCCTGGCAGTTCAAAACTCAGCATCTTTCTACCAATATATTCACTATCTCTCCTCTGGACATGTCCGAACCATCTCAGTCTGGCCTCTCTGACTTTATCTCCAAAACCTCTAACATGTGCTGTCCCTCTGGTGTACTCATTCCTGACCCTATCCAACCTGGTCACTCCCAAAGAGAACCTCAGCATCTTCATCTCTGCTACCTCCAGCTCTGCCTCCTGTCTTTTCCTCAGTGACACTGTCTCTAGACCAAACAACATCGCTGGTCTCACTACAGTTTTGTACACCTTTCCTTTCATTTTAGCTGAAACTCTTCTATCACACATCACACCTGACACTTTTCTCCACCCGTTCCAGCCTGCCTGCACACGCTTCTTCACCTCTTTTCCACACTCTCCATTGCTCTGGACTGTTGACCCTAAGTACTTAAAATCCTCCACCTTCTTTATCTCTTCTCCCTGTAACCTCACTCTTCCACTTGGGTCCCTCTCATTCACACACATATACTCCGTCTTGCTGCGGCTAACCTTCATTCCTCTCCTTTCCAGGGCAAACCTCCACCACTCTAGCTTCTCCTCCACCTGTTCCCTGCTCTCACCACAGATCACAATGTCATCTGCAAACATCATAGTCCATGGAGATTCCTGTCTAACCTCGTCTGTCAGCCTGTCCATCACCATAGCGAACAAGAAGGGGCTCAGAGCTGATCCCTGATGCAGTCCCACCTCCACCTTGAACTCCTCTGTCACACCTACAGCACACCTCACCACTGTCTTACAGTCCTCATACATGTCCTGCACTGCTCTAACATACTTCTCTGCCACTTCAGACTTCCTCATACAATACCACAGTTCCTCTCTGGGCACCCTGTCATAAGCTTTCTCCAGATCTACAAAGATACAATGCAGCTCCCTCTGACCTTCTCTGTACTTCTATATCAACATCCTCAAAGCAAATACTGCATCTGTAGTACTCTTTTTTGGCATGAAACCATACTGCTGCTCACAAACGCTCACTTCTGCCCTTAGTCTAGCTTCAACTACTCTTTCCCATAACTTCATTGTATGGCTCATCAGCTTTATTCCTCTGTAGTTGCTACAACTCTGTACATCTCCCTTGTTCTTAAAAATGGGCACCAGCACACTTCTCCTCCATTCCTCAGGCATCTTCTCACTATCTAAGATCCTGTTGAACAACCCAGTCAGAAACTCTACTGCTACCTCTCCTAGACATTTCCAGACCTCCACAGGTATATCATCAGGACCGAGTGCTTTTCCACTCTTCATCCTCTTCAATGCCCTCCTCACTTCATCCTTACTAATCTTTGCTACTTCCTGGTCCACAACAGTCACCTCTTCTACCCTTTGTTCTCTCTCATTTTCCTCATTCATCAACTCTTTAGACTACTCTTTCCAAAATCCATGACTTACTGAATGGTAATATCTGTGCTAAGGTTGTAAGCAAACTACTCCTGGCTGGCTCGCTACTTTTATGTAACTGGGGTCTCAATGTACCTTCTGGTGGACCAGTTCTAGATTCGTGAAGTAGTGTGACAACTAGCAAATAACTTACAGGAGACAGACGACTTGAAGAGAGCTCAGTGTATTAACAGATAGAAGTCAATACTGTAATATTAAACAGTAGACAATAATGAACATTAGCCGGCAAAAAAAAAAAAACTAAAAGAAAAAAATTAACTTAAATGGTATTGTCACAGGAAATCTGTGTTCACTACTGTTCTTGAATATCAAGGCAAAAGTCAAGTCACTTGTCGAAATGTCTCCAGTCAGAAGTCAAATAAGCAAGTTTTTCAAGTTTACTTGCTCTCAGGCAAGGGGGAAAAAAATTACTTCGGGTGCACCCTTAATTTTCAAAGGTTAATGTTATGTGGTCCAGGGAGGTCCTACCACACCGTGGATCTTGAGTGAAAAGAAGGATGAGATCTTCCTCTGTTCAGCAGATGAATCCTAGGGTCTGGGATGGCTCGCCATCTCCTCAAAGAGGAAAGATTCCAAGATCAAGTCCATGAATAAACACCGACGGGAAGGGCAAAAAAAAAAAAAAACCCAGCCTGCATTACAATAAAAGTCCTTATTGCACACAGCTTTGAAACTTCACAACTTCATATTTTCATTCTCATCCAAAATCTAACACTGTTGAACTGATGCAAAAGTATAAACCTGCATCAACAGCACTTAACACATTGTTTGATAAGTTTTCTTAATCTTCACATAGCATGAAATGGAATGTTTTTAACCATTACTTATGAAAGCTGATCATTTTCTACCAGCAAAGTATCTTTTAAAGCTTGTTGAATCATGAACTTAAATTCATTTTACAAATCAAATTTTAAATAAATTTTTATCTTTTGATCACTGTTTTAGTTGCATAAATGCATGTTTTTCATTTTAAAATCACATTTGAAACCATTTTTAACAAAACATTTTACAGTACACTTAGCAGCAACTGCACACAATGCATTTTTACAGCATATTTACAGCAGCAAGCGGCACCTCACAGGTAACCAATTAAGTGAGCCGGAAGACAAAAATGGAATAAAAAGCTTTTTCTCAAGTTGTAACATCACAATACTGAGTTAAACATAAGGCATACACTCAAAATCTTAATAAAATAACAATTAAATCACTTAAAACATCCAGCTTTGGCAACTTCAGCGGTGCCTGACTGACACACATACACCTAGGGGAATGGAGCATGGCTACCATGCTTGCTACTTAAGCTAGCAGTCCTAACTTTTGTTCAACTCACCAAGACGATCAGAAGTAAGAAACTCAGGAATGAACAATTCCCGGTCGTCTTACTCGTTCCCTTTTGCTCCTCCTGAACCAAATCCTAGATCTATTTCCCCCATCCAATCAGATGCGAATACACGCAGTTTTAACCAATAAAGTAAAAGAATGACAAAATATATTTGACAGGCATATCTATAAGCTAATAAAGGAAAAGGTTTTGTAAAACGGAGCAGAATAAATGATAAATTATACAAAAATAATTTCTGCAGAAGGGGAAAGAACTTAAACCAGGAAGCTCAGTTCCACTTGGCTACAAACAGTTAAAATTATTAAGGTTGAAGAAATCACTCCAACCCCAGATATGACAAAGCAGAATGAGCAAGATGTATATGACGACTATAGCCAGGACTATGATCAACCTGATCTAGACCAGTTGCTTAGACAGAGGAAGCGATGGAATGCTCCTCAGCTAAGACATAAGAGAGTATGTGGCGGCACTGGGGAACTTTGGGAGGCTGCTAATTATAATTGGTGGTATAAGTGAGTAAAGTATACAACTAGAAGAATGACTAGTAATGAGTGTTTATTATGTGCCAAGTCTCCTGATACAATTCCCATGGTAATTCCAAAGAAACATACATTTAAAGATTGCGCACAACATCAACGACAACAACATACTGAGAAAAAGTTTAAACCACAGGATGAAGTGAGCCTGTTGTTTAGAAGCCCAGTGTGTGGTGTCCACTGCAGGTTTCTGTACGGATCCAGGTGAAACCAAAATTATTTGGATAAATGCCCATACTGTAGGTTCGAAAAGCAGTGTGAAGAGTTTAGCATGCTTACATCACAGAGTGAGCCACCAACCGATTACAAAGTTGACTATACACGAGACTATGAGTGTTTTGCCAGAAGAGGTTTCCTGAATGACTCTCGAGGTATAATGGTGGGGAATACAACTGTTAATTGTAATGTCACCTGGGTGCTGTCGTAGTTTCCAGAGTCACAGATAAAACCTCAATTTATTACCCAGACTGTATGGTTTGAGAATCCAGTGTTGCTGAAGCAAGACTGAGACCGTAAATATGACCCGTCCAATTCTGCACCTGTTAAGTAAGCAGACCAATGCTGTAGCTGACAGTTTTTGGATGTGTGGGGAAGATGTGTGTTCCGTAATGTTCTCCCATCAAGGTGGATAGGATTATGTGCTTTAGTTAGACTGCGAATTCCAATGGTAGTTATGTATGAGGGAGTGAATGAAATAGTCAAGCAGGAAATGGAGTCAGATCTACCTCGAAGGTCAAAACGACATTTCACTCTGGGTGAAGGAATACAGTTAGACGTGAGAGGACAGAAATTCCCGATGAATTGAAGGCACAAAATGAGGTGAGGGCAGGATTAGAGTCCATATTGCCCTGGATTGCAATTAATAAGAATTTAACCTGGATAAATTACATTTACTACAACCAACAGAGGTACACTAATTACAGCAGTGAATTCTTTAGAGCATTGGGGGAACAGCTGCATGCAACTACCACAGTACCATGGCAGAATCGACAGGTGTTGGAATAGATGACAGCAGAACGAGGAGGTGTGTGTCAAATGTTCGGAAAATATTGTTGTACTTACATCACAAACAACAACAATGCTGATGGATCATTCACAAAGGCCATGACTAATTTACTAAACCCAAAAGAAGAAATGACGGGGAATGCTGGTAGGGGAGGTAGCCCGTCTTTGGATTGGCTGGACCAAAATTTAAGAAAATGGGGAGCCGTTTTGGCCAAGGCAGCCATGAGTGCTGCCATAGTTCTAATTCTTGTTTTTTTTTTTTTGACATATTGCATCATTCCCATGCTGAGGAGACAGTGCCTGTTGACAATGGACAGACACACAGACATGATTATGGGCCTGCAGGGAGCTCAGATGATAAATAAACTGGCAAATGGACAAATGACTCACATGTGTCCAGTGGTCCAAGGACTACTGGTGGACGTGAACTGGTTCTCAACACAGGATTATTTGAACAATGCTGATGATTTGGAGGACGAATCGAAGTAAGAGGAGAAGAAGTTCTGAATACGGTGAGAAAAAGGGACACAGGTGTTAAGGGGAAATGTGTTGGAATGGAAAGGAGCCCAACAGGGGGGACATGGAGATTAAGAGCTGTTGATGGATTCAGTGGACTGAATTGCACCCGTAGATGTGAGTTTGTGTGTTACTAACATATATACATACTCTTTAGGGTAATATGCTCATTGCAGAGTTGTAGTCAGTCGAGTGATGAAGGTTAAACTCTCCTGGGAAAAAGGTTCTGTTCCCGGTACCATGTTGACACTCCTGACATAGAAGGTTGAGCTAATGCATTACAATTGTTTTATTATTTCCACGTGCCTGTGCAATGAAGACTTGCTTGCTGCTGGTATAGGCAAAGAACAGCTTACACATAGTCGCTCACACATAGACAGCTATTATGCGCGAGCAGGTCTTCATTGCATCTAACAGTTTTCATCATTTACTCTTGATGTAGGTATTAGTAGTAAGAATCAGTGTATCAACACAGTCGTAATTGTCATATAAATATCCACTTAATTTTATTATTCATTATCTGAGTTTTTATGAAAATGTGTTGTGTTGATGGTTCCCGGTTCAAGGTGTGACTTGAGAAGTTGGTCGTCTGTGGGGAAGGGGCCATGGGAGAATTTTCTTGAAAGGTTTTTTGCTCCCATACATTTCTGAAGTTGTGAACTGTCTCATGTATTCCAATTGTATCTGGATGCATGTTATCATCATCATCACAGTAATGTTGGACTTATGCAATATCCAGTATATCATATCATTTTTATGTTTCAGTATCAGTTTTCAGTTTCAGTATACCATGTCATTTTGTGTTTCAGTTTTGCAATGTTATGTTATCCATCATTTATAGTCAACACATTTAGTTTAAATCACTATAGTGATTTCAGGGGGGATATGTAGGGGAAAGACAGGGTCCAGAGGCCTTGTCTCTATTCATGCGTCAATATGAGAGTCAGGTCACCAGGACCTGCACTGGTGCCAAACGAGTCAAAACAATAAGAAGAAGACATCTGAGGTGTCAGAAAAGAGAACTACACCACACACATACATAGTGTTGCATAATCACCATGGTTGAAGTTCAAGATGAGGGTGAAGGCTATCCACACAATACACACACATAGCCTGTCTTAGGTATAAGAAGGCATTTCACATGTTGTATGGTTGGTTTTTTCTGTCTCTGACTACGTTGTTAGTAGGGCCGATGTGAATACCTGATTCCTCTTTTCCACCTCTTTCGACCACAACACTATTAGACCCAGTGCCGACTAGCCTATTCAAAGAAATTTTATACTTAATTGAGCCCTTCATTCTAGATCTGATTAATTTGACGTTATCTTTGGATTATGTACCTCAGACTTAACACCACAGTCATCAAACCCCAACTTAAAAAACAAAATCTTGATCCAGATGTTTTGGCCAATTATAGACCCATATCGAATCTTCCATTTTTTTCTAAAATCATTGAAAAAGCAGTAACAAACCAAACCAATTACATGACTAACTGCATAGGAACGGCTTGCTCGAAGAGTTTCAGTCAGGATTTACAGCTCATCACAGCACAGAAACAGCGCTGGTTAAAGTCTCCAATGATATTCTAATGGCTTCAGACAATGGATCAGCCTCCATACTTCTCCTCTTAGACCTTAGTGCTGCATTTGACTCCATTGAACATAATATTTTATAACAGAGACTGGAAAATGAAATTGGCATTAAAGGAAATGCACTAAGGTGGTTCAAATCCTATTTATCAGATAGACATAAGTTTGTTCATGTTAACAATAGCTCTTCCTCACGCACTATAGCCAATTATGGAGTCCCACAGGGTTCGGTACTTGGACCAATCCTCTTCACACTATATCTGCTTCCTTTAGGCAACATTATCAGGACACACAGCATCAATTTCCACTGTTATGCAGACAACACTCAGCTGTATTTATCAATGAAGCCAAATGAAGTTAGTCAGATAGTCAGACTGCAGACATGTCTTGAAGACATAAAAGTCTGGATGACCCATAATTTTTTACTTCTAAATTCTGACAAAACTGAAGTTATTGTACTCGGCCCTAAGCACCTTAGAGAAACCCTATCTAATCATCTAATCTCTCTGGATGGCATTACTTTGGCTTCCAGCTCCACTGTAAGAAATCTTAAAGTAACTTTTTACGAGGACATGTGATTTGTCCCTCACATAAAACAAGTCAGTAGGGCAGTTTTCTTCCACCTGCGAAACACTAGGAAAATCAGAAACATCCTCTCTCAAGAGGATGCAGAAAAACTAGTCCATGCATTCATTAATTCTAGGCTGGACTACTGTAACTCATTATTATCTGGATGCCCAAGCAAATGTCCGAAAGGCCTTCAGTTGATTCAGAATGCAGCTGCAACAGAAAATAGGAAAAGGGATCACATCTCTCCTGTTTTAGTTTCTCTTCATTGGCTGCTGGTAAAATTCAGAATAGAATTTAAAATCCTTCTTTTAACATATAATGCTCTTAATGACCAAGCTGCATCCTATCTCAAAGAGCTCATAGTTCCTTACTGTCCTAGTGGGCCACTCCCCTCTCTAGGTGGAGGATTACTTGTGGTTCCAAGAGTTTCTAAGAGTAAATCGGGAGGCAGATCTTTCAGTTATCAGGCTCCTCCTCTATGAAACCAACTTCCAGTATCGGTCCGGGGGGTGGACTCTTTAGCAATTTTCAAAACCAGGCTTAAAACTTTTCTGTATGACAGAGGTTATAGTTAAAAAGTTAAAGTTAATTTACTCTTTAGCTATGCTGGTATAGGCCTAGACTGCTGGGGGAAGCACCTCTCTCTCTCTCTCTTCTCTCTCTCTCTCTCTCTCTCTCTCTCTCTCTCTCTCTCTCTCTCTCTCTCTCTCCTCCCTTGCATGCGCTGACATACTAATAACCAAGTTTCTCCGAAATCCCTGTTTCTCCCAGTTTTAAGCATGTGTACTGTATTTACTAACCATGTTTTCCCGAAGTCTCTGTCTCTCCCAGTTTCTCTCCTCTCTCTCCCTGTCCTCATCCTGCAGGTGGTGAATCATCGCTACCCCATGTTCCTGCAACACCTGCTGCTCCCACATCTTCATGAACTCCATCCAGCATCATTTCTATGAACATTATGCAGCATCATATGTTCCTGCTTGAACCTGTTATGAATATCCCCTCCTCCTGCTCTCATCTCTCCCTACTCTACCCAACTTTGCCCCCCCGTGTGTCTCTCTCTCCCTCTCTCTCTCTCTCTCTCTCTCCCTCTCACCCTCTCACCCTCTCTCTCTCCCTCTCTCAACCCAACCGGTCGAGGCAGATGGCCGCCCCCCCGAGCCTGGTTCTGCCCGAGGTTTCTGCCTCTTAAAGGAAGTTTTTCCTTGCCACTGTCACCAAGTGCTTGCTCATGGGGGGATCTGTTGGGTCTCTTTAAATAATTTTATAAAGAGTTTGGTCTAGACCTGCTCTATATGTAAAGTGCCTTTATGTAACTTTGTTATGATTTGGCGCTATATAAAAAAATCTGATTTGATTTGATTTTGATTTGATCTGTAAATCACATCACGTGGTGACATCGCAAGAATGATTACAAATAAATCAGTAAATGAAATAACAAACATACAAAAAATAAAACATGCAACCACTTACCTGTGTCAAAGAACTGCAGTTGTTCTCAAAATACGGCTCCAGCAGTTGGCAGAGATAGCATATTGCAGTTGCAGTTGGAGGAAAATCTGTATCTCTAGCACAAACCTCGTCTGGAAAATCAAACGGGTTAACTCTGTCACAGAATTTTCTCTCTCTTCAGAGCGCTTCTTACAATTCTAGCACCCACATCAATGGGTTCGGGCTTGTGTAAAAACGGGATGTCATTTTCCAACTGAAGTGATTGGTCAGTAGGTGGTCTCATATACCTGCTTAGCTGTTATCCTTAATTTATCTGCTCTGGGGCAGGTTAGGCGTTTTGCATAAGTTACCATGGCAGCGTACCTGATAGAAAATAAACCAGCTTCATGAGAATGAAAACCCTGAATTAAACCTGAAGTTAGCTCATTAAGATGAAAACCAGCTTCATGATCCAGGCCCCTTGACTCATCCCCACCCAAAAACGTTGAATCTTTGTCTTAGGCTGGTGTGCTATAACTATAAACATAAAATAATTAGTTTTTCATTTCTAATAAAAATGCCCTTACCAATTGTTTGTATGTGATAGTGCATTCATGGATAGCTCCTACATAAGATGATTTATAAAACTTAGAGCTCAAAAGATAATGAACTTGATGATGATTTCTACACGACCTTTCTGCTATTAGAAGATGTAATAATCATGATGAGTTTCAAATGAATATAAGACATAAGACAGAATATAAGTGCTTGAAAGTGTTTTAAAGAAAATAAAATACAGTATTGATCAAAGACAACTTGCTACAAAACTAAAGAAAAAGCTTTGTTTCAGGTAGTTATAGTTGGCATGCCAAGTTTACAGAGATAATCCAGTTTACAGATGGGCAGCACTGAAGGATATAATAACATCAGAACCTACATGGAATTTCAAAAAGTTGGGTAGAATAGGGGGAGAATGACAGCAGGAGGAGGGGATATTCAAAACAGGTGTAGGGAGGATTATGATGCTGCATGAAGTTCAGAGTAAACACAAGAAACTTGTGCTACAAAAAAATGGACCAGACTCAGTGACTAACTCCCTAAACTTAACAACAACCTTGCCACCTGCACTACGTGCCCTAAAGATAACTATATCTAACTAGCCCAGTGAGCAGTGATAATTAACATGTCTTTGTGGTCATCAGGTGGGAACCTCCTTTCACAAGTGTTTCGTCTAGTTGGTCCCACGACACCTCCAGGAGGCTAGACAGTGATCACGGGCGTCCCAGAGTCACCCCCCTAATGCCAGCTATCACCGCTCCTCACACCAAGACAACTATCTCAAACAGCACTACTGTCAACTACTCCGACCTCGCACCAACTCCATCAGTAAAAGCGGGATGAGGATACAGACCTTGGTTCGGGTAGGGTTAATGAAAGTACAGAGGGTGCAGGAGGTGGAGGACGAGATACACTAACAGATTCAGCAAACAAACTCACCTAAACAGTCCTATAATCAGAGACAAAGACAAGCCAAATAAGCCAATACAGGCCAACTCACCTAGACTAACCGCATGGTCTCAAAGAGGCCATTATATCCGGCATTTGTTATGTACAGGCTATTTCCTGGGGAACAACAAGCTTTCATCTCTTTGTCTTAGACCCTCATAAATTTGCCTGCCTCCGTATATCTTCAATGCCTGCGTCTAAGCTTTTTAAAACTTGGTTATGTTGCCACGTATACTGTCCTTGTGACAGACTAACCTTACAACCTGAGAAGATGGGCTTTAGAGTTGCAGTACCTGAACACAACGAACATAGCGGGTCTCCATTTACCCAGAGTTTTAGGTTCTGGGGAGTTGGCAATACATCATATGTTGCCCCTATCAAAAATCTAATATTACCTTCCTCCATACTCCACAGCTCTTTCCAACGAAGCTTTTTCTTCTCTACACCTTCCCAGTTCAACCACTGTCCCTGCTTAGGCTGAGCCACTGCCTTTGCGTTCATAGGCACTCCTCCTGCATACAAACTTGCTCCACAACTACTTTCCTCTTCTCTTTAGGACCTGCTCTACTCCACACCGGTTTGCCTGGGCCAAGCCCCAAGCCTCCCCGGCCTATTGGCACATTACCCACAATCTCTTTATACCTAAGAGTTGCTTTTGCTTCCTGCACTGCCATTCTTGGATTCCATTTTCTCCCCTTGATTGGGTTTGGAACCACCTTACTAACAACCACATCTTTACTCCCAGATAGCAGGAGCTCTGCCCTAACCTTAGTACATTTAAACTCCTCCACTAGACTAGATACTGGGAGCTGAAGTATGCCTTTCCCATACAGTGCCACAGTACTTAAACATCTAGGAACACCTAGCCACTTCCTAATGTAAAAGCTAACTAATCTTTCCATTTTCTCTGCAGCAGATAAAGGAATCTCATATACAGAAAGTGGCCACATCAACCTGGGAAATAATCCAAACTGCAAACACAACAGCTTCAGCTTTCCTGGAAGCCCTGATTTATCTATTCTATCCAGTCCCTCAGCAACATCCTTCCGAAACTGCACTACCTGTTCTCCATTATGCAAGTCTGCCTTGTACCACCTACCTAGACTCTTTACTGATTTTTCCCTAATTATTGGAATTTCCTCTTCATCTATTACAAACTTTCGATCACTTAATCTCCCTCTACTTATTGAGGTACTTCTAGACATACTAGGCTTGATTTTCATACTTGCCCACTTTAAGTTTTTCTTAAGTCTCTCAAGTACTCTTTTCATACATGTCACCATTGTAGTTATCATCCATGTATGCCCTAATTGGTGTAAGGCGCATCCCATCCTGCCGCCTCTCTCCACCTACAACCCACTTAGAAGCTCTAATAATTACCTCCATCGCCATTGTGAATGCTAATGGAGAAATCCTACACCCTGCCATAATGCCTATTTCCAGCCTCTGCCAACCTGTTGTAAAGCCTGCTGTACCTAAGCATAGTCTAATATCCTGGAAATATGCTCTTACTAAAATGACAACTACTCCAGACACTCTAAAATAATCAAACACCTCCCAAATAAGGCTATGTGGCACTGAACCAAATGCATTTGCTAAGTCCAAAAATGTTACATGCAAGTCTCTTTTCCCACTTTTGGCTGCCTGAATCTGATGTCAAATCATGCTAGTGTGCTCTAAACACCCTGCGAAACCTGGTATTCCTGCCTTCTGTACTGCAGTATCTATTAAGCTATTGCTTTCTAAATAACTAGCTAATCTCCGTGCGACTACACTAAAGAAAATCTTCCCCTCTACATTTAGAAGAGAGATCACCCGGAACTGACTCAAGTCTGAAGACTCCTTCTCCTTTGGAATAAAAATGCCTCCTGCCCTACGCCATGCTCTGGGAATAAACAGTTTCTTCCAAACTATTCTTGATTGCCTGCACAAAAACCTTAGGATATCAGTTGCGCTTTTATAAACCCGGTAGGGGACTCCATTTGGTCCTGGGGCCGGAGAAGCCTTTGCACACCTGACTACCTCCTCCTATTTCAAATAGAAATGATGCTTTACGGAATTCATGAAGATGTCGGAGCAGCAGGCATTGCAGGAATATGGGATGAGGACAGGGAGAGAGAGGAGAGGAACTGGGAGGGACAGAATCTTCGGGAAAACATGGTTAGTAAATACAGTACACATGCTTGGAACTGGGAGAAACAGGGATTTCTGAGAAGCATGGTTGTTGGTATGTCGGCGCATGCAAGGGGGAGAGAGAGAGAGAGAGAGACGTGCTCAGTGCTTCCCCCAGCAGTCTGGGCCTATAGCAGCATAGCTAAAGAGTAGATGGACTTTAACTTTTTAACTATAAGCTCTGTCATACAGAAAAGTTGCTAGAGAGTCCGCCCCGCGGACCGATACTGGAAGTTGGTTCCATAGAAGAGGAGCCTGATAACTGAAAGATCTGCCTCCTGATTTACTCTTGGAGACTCTAGGAACCACAAGTAAACTTCCATCTAGAGAGCGGAGTGGCCTACTAGGACAGTAAGGAACTATGAGCTCTCTGAGATATGATGGAGCTTGGCCATTAAGAGCTTTATACGTTAGGAGAAGGAATTTCAATTCTATTCTGAATTTTACCGGCAGCCAATGAACAGCAGCTAACACAGGAGAGATGCGATCCCTTTTTCTAGTTCCTGTTAATATTCGTGCAGCAGCATTCTGAATCAACTGAAGGCCTTTCAGAGATTTGTTTGGACATCCAGATAATAATGAGTTACAGTAGTCCAGCGTAGAAGTTACGAATGAATGGACTAGTTTTTCTGCATCCTCTTGAGAGAGGATGTTTCTGATTTTCCTAATGTTTCTCAGGTGGAAGAAAGCTGCCCTACTGACTTGTTTTATGTGAGGGACAAAGGACATGTCCTGGTCAAAAGTTACTCCAAGGGTTCTTACAGTGGAGCAGTGTTGCCAGGTCTGCTTAGTATAAGCGATTTTGGGCTTGTTGTTCTGTAAAGTCGTTTGCAGATAAACCGTTCGCGGGTTGCGGGTTTTTTGGGCTTGTTATTTAAAGTGTGGTTGCTTATTTGGGTTTGCTTTGCTCCATGTGTGAACTCCTCCTGATTCTCTCCAAGCTCTCCACAATTACAATAAAGCTAAAGTTTGTCCTTTTTCCTTAAAGGATCTGTCCACAAACCGTGCGCCGGGACCGCCCCGGGACCGAAAAGCGCAAAACAACAACAACGGCAACCAAAAAAAAAAAAAAACTCCACAGCTTTTTCATTTGTGAGGCTTACAGACATCGGTTTGACTGTCTTAAAACTAAATGAGCCAAGGCAGAAAAGTGAGCTGAAGATAGCCACTTACAGCCTATCACACATCAGTCAGAGCTCTCAGTCATCTTGGTGAACTAACTGGATCTACCTCGACTGATAAAGAAGTCAAAATGCTGAAACCAGTAACCAGAGTAATGGTACAACGGACCCATGCATGTTCAAAGACTTGATGAGTTATTTTGGGAGGTGCCCAGTATTCCCTTGTAATAGATTAAAGATATTTACTGTTTTCTAGCATATATATGTACTATTATCAAATTCCCTCTCTCTTACACAGTGTTGTAGGTTTAGGTCACTGGTTGGGTGTTGTTTTTTTTTTTGAGAAGTCAAGTTACTTTTTTTGGGCTTGTTTCATTAGAGCTGGTTGCCTGCTTTTCTTGCAAGATCTGGCAACACTGCAGTGGAGCTGGAAGCCAAAGTAATGCCATCCAGACTGATTAGATGATTAGATAGGGTTTTTCTACGGTGCTTAGAGCCGAGTACAATAACTTCAGTATTGTCAGAATTTAGAAGTAAAAAATTATGGGTCATCCAGACTTTTATGTCTTCAAGATATGTCTGTAGTCTGACTATCTAACTAACTTCATTTGGCTTCATTGATAAATACAGCTGAGTGTCATGTGCATAAAAGTGGAAATTGATGCTGTGTTTCTGATAATGTTGCCTAAAGGAAGCAGATAAAGAGTGAAGAGGATTGGTTCAAGTACCCTGTGGGACTCCATAACTGGCTATAGTGCGTGAAGAGGAGCTATTGTTAACATGGACAAACTTATGTCTATCTGATAAATAGGATTTGAACCACCTTAGTGCAGTTCCTTTAATGCCAATTTCATGTTCCAGTCTCTGTAATAAAATATTATGGTCAATGGTGTCGAATGCAGCACTAAGATCTAAGAGGAGAAGTATGGAGGCTGATCCATTGTCTGAATCCATTAGAATATCATTGGAGACTTTAACTAGCGCTGTTTCTGTGCTGTGGTGATCTCTAAATCCTGACTGAAACTCTTCAGGCAAACCGTTTCTATGCAGATGGTCGTGTAATTGGTTTGCTACTGCTTTCTCAATGATTTTAGAAATGAAGGGAAGGTTTGATATGGGTCTGTAATTGGCCAAAACATCTGGATCAAGATTCTGTTTTTTAAGTTGGGGTTTGATGACTGCGGTCTTAAGAGTCTGAGGTACATGACCCAAAGATAACATCAAATTAATCAGATATAAAATGAACGGCTCAATTAAGTAGAAAATCTCTTTAAAGAGGCTAGTTGTTACTGGGTCTAATAGACAGGTTGATGGTCTAGATGATGAGACTATAGAAGCTAGCTCTGAGAGATTCAGAGATGACAATGATTCCAGATTTAAAATAGGCATTGCATTTGATTCAGGAGTTGCTGTATTCAGTAGAAGATTATTGTCTAATGTAGGTAAGAGCTGATGAATTCTTTCTCTGATTGTTATAATTTTATATATAAAAAGCCCATAAAATCATCATTGCTGAGAGCTAAGGGGATCACTGGTTCAATTGAGCTATGACTCTCTGTCAGCCTGGCTACAGTGCTGAAGAGAAACCTGGGGTTGTTCTTGTTTTTTTCTATTAGTGCTGAGTAATATGAGCTTCTAGCACTGTGGAGAGCTTTTTTGGTCTAGGGTTGATTAATAAGCTTGACTGAAATATCGCAGCCACCCCCCCTCCTCGACATATGGTACAAGGGACATTAAAATTAACATGAGTGGGGGTGTAAGGTGTACTTAGCCATTAGAAAACCAATTGTAACATATTTGTTTCCCCCACATTGCACCTCCCGAGCTAAAAGTCTGATTTCTTCCTCCTCTTGCATCTGAAATAGGCATGATGTAAAGAAAACACGTTATATGTATGTAGCCACAAGACATGAAGCCACATCCCACATGGGGCTCAAACTGACAGGGCAAACTAAGTGTCCCTATGTGTTAAGGACAGTCTTTATAGTGGTTCGCAGTTGACTTGCTATCAATATGCTCAGATGTAGGTAAGTATCCCGATACCTATTTGATAAGTACCTGTCAATATGGACAGTCTCCTAATGGCAGGGAAAGGGTGGTTCCCTGATGTATCCAGTATATCTAGCTGGTAGATGGCCATCTTGATGCTGTACACTTTCCTGTGAAAGTCCTCAATGGTCAATGTGTACTGCTCATCGAACATCCCGGCGAGGAACTGAGACACGATGGCCGTTTTTCCAACTTTGGTGGAGCCCAAAATCACCATCCTGTAACAGTTCTTCGCAGGGATGTCCAAATTGTTCTCTAAAGACATTTTTTTAATCATTGTTATAGCGGAAGATGTGCAGCATTTCACAGTGATGCATGTTTGACCCACTCAGGTCCTTTTCTGACACTGCTGCATCTGTCTGTCTGTCTGTCTGTCCAGCTGTCTACTGTTTTGAATTTCAGCACACTGGGGACTCCTCCTACACATGTCACACTGCTCCGAGTGCCAGGATAAATGAACCAAACTCCAATCACAAATTGGAGTTTTAAAGTTAGGCTTGAGGTTTAGGCTGAACTAGGCAGTATTGCGCCTTTATTTATTTATTTATTTATATTTGCAAAAGTAATACCTCCTTAAACCTTCAAAATACTGTATCTATTAATCAGTAATAAGTAATACAAAGAATCTTTCATTAATTTAGACATTCACGTCTTCATTCGCTGCTGCAGTGATTTAGTCACTTCACCAGGCAGAATAAGGGAGATAAGTTCATGTTACAGTTTTACCCAGATGAATGTCTTGATTTACATGATAAAAACATGCGTATGCATGCAAGCATGTCTGTGTCAGCATCTTAATAATCTTAATCTGTTTACTGAAGTGACCGCTTTCAAGAGTCCTTCAAATCAAAACTGCCATATGCTTAAATATATGAACTGGCCATTGCCATGGTAATGTATCTGTAATGAAAAGGGATAGTAATCACAGAAAAAAATGGTTTATGTACAGAGATGCTTTTTTTGGTTTGACTTCAGAAAACTGAATGTAGTGTGTGTAGTGTAACTGAAGTGGAAGCAGGAGACAGTTCCTTTTAAGCTTGATTCAATAATGAATATGTGCTGCTTTAATGTGGTTCATCCAGTCAGGTGTGAACTAAGAAAGATAGACTATGTCCTCTCCTGCAGGATGTTCGCAGTTATATAAAGGTAGGCCTACTTAGTTTTTAATAAAGTGACAAGCAATTAATCATTATAACATTGTATTCCTATTCATAAAGGAGTTGTTAGCGCTGTCGCCCCACAATAAGAAGGTTGCAGGTTCGGTTCCCGGCCTGGGGTCCTTCTGTGTGGAGTTTGCATGTTCTCCCCGTGCCTGCGTAGGTTTCCTCTGGGTACTCTGGTTTCCTCCCACTTTCCAAAGACATGCATGTTTAGGTTAATTGGATACTCTAAATTGTCCGTAGGTCTGAGTGTGAGTGGTTGTTGGTCCCTGACTGTCTCTGTATGTTGGCCCTGTGATGGACTGGCGACCTGTCCAGGGTGTACCCCGCCCTCACCCAGTGTGAGCTGGGATTGGCTCGAGCACCCCTTGCAACTTGGAAAGGGATAAGAGGTAGAAGATAAACGAAAAAATCATAAGGCATCAAGGCACTTGAGCTAAAATAACACAAATAAACTATGTGAGCACTGTACTTAGAGAAAGAAATTAATGTACACCCACATCAATCTGATAGATTTTTTGTTTTTACATTAGCTAAATGATAGCCAAATTACCTCTGATGGGGAAGCATGAAGGAAGCTGATAGTGCTGATCAGCTAGTGAAAGCACAAATACAGTGCTCCGTATAATCCTACAGTACATGATTTGCAATCTAACACATACAGCACTTGATACTGACAGGTTATGAGACATTGGGACCATGTACACAAAAGAAACCCCCCAAAAAAAGTCAAATTTATAACACTACAACACTGTTCTGCAATGTCTCAAAAGGCAGTCGGAGGAAGCAAAGGCTACCGATAGCAAGGCCACATCCCCGGATACAGCCGCGCTGATGGCTGTGATAGCTGGCTCACAACAAAATGTGGTAGCCAAGATTACTATGCTGGAAACAAAAGTTGTGAACAAGTGTCAAGCTCTAAACAACATGATCGATTCACTCCGCAATCACTTCAAAGACCAAATTGACAGCGTTCGGACTGAACTTTGTGCTCACTAGTCATGATTTCTGATCATGCATCGGTGCAGATTGACATTTCATTTCCAAATGCTTGTGTCAAGCAACGGGTTTGGAGATTTGACTCAACATTACTGTCAGATGAGGACTATTGTAAATTTATTACATTTCACATTGACTTTTTTCTAGAAGTGAATAATACTCCAGGTGTTTCAAAGTCTATAATCTGGGAATCGCTTAAGGCATACCTGTGTTGCCAAATAATTTCTTTTACTGCCAAAAAAAATAAAAAATGAGGTGAAAGACTTAGAGAATTAACAGAGATCCTAACAAATCTTGACACACAATATGCATATAGTCCAACTGCCGATCTATACAAGCACAAGCTTTTGCTATAGTCTGAATTTGAAACTCTTTCGATCAAAGAAACTGAGAAGCTACTACTTAGAACAAGACACCATCTATATGAGCAGGGGAAAAAGCAGGGAGATTTCTCTCCCATCAGCTCCGTCAATCTATCTCTAGCCATTCAATATCAGAGATAATGCTAGATTCAGGTTGGATAGTGACGGACCCTAAGGAGATCAATGCTGCTTTTAAACAATTTTATCAGGATCTTTACACTACTCGAACTTCTTGTACATCTACTGATATAGCTTCTTTCCTAGACAAGCTAAATATTCCAACCATTGACTCAAACCAACACAAAATACTTGAAAGACCCATTACTACAGCTGAAATATTACAGGCAATTCAATCACTACAAAATGGCAAAGCACCTGGCCCGAACGGGTTTTCATGTGATTTTTACAAGGCATTCGCTGGCAAGCTAGTCTCTTTACTTTGTGATGTTTTTTCAGAAATTCATACAACTGCTAAATTGCCACAAACCTTATCCCAAGCCACAATTTCTGTAATACTAAAAAAAAGACAAAGATCCTCAAAAATGTGGATCTTATTGGCCCATCAGTCTACTAAATGTAGATTATAAGATTCTTACAAAGGGTCTTGCACTTCCCCTTAAAAAGGTGGCACCTGCCATTATACATGAAGATCAGACGGGCTTTATAGTTAACCGCCAATCATATTTCAATGCTTGACGCTTGTTCAGTGTGTTATATTCTGACCATTCAACCGATCACCCTGAATTAATAGTTTCACTCAATGCCAAAAAGGCTTTTGATTGTGTTGAATGGCCTTATTTGTTTTATGTTTTGAACAAATTTGGCTTTGGCTCCAACTTCACATCATGAATTAAGATCTTGTACTCATTCCCAATGTCTTCTGTTCGCACAAATAATACTACTTCTGATTATTTTTCATTACATAGAGGCACTTGTCAGGGGTGCCCTTTAAGTCCCTTACTGTTCGATCTTGCAATAGAACCCCTAGCAGTGGCATTGACAGCAGATCCAGAGGTTAAGGGGATCAGCCGAGGGAATGCTACTCACAAGTTATCCCTGTACGCGGATGATCTCCTTTTGTATATTACGGACCTGGAGACGTCCATTCATAGAGCATTGGAACATCTTGGGTGCTTTGCATGTCTATCCGGATACGGATTGAATCTGGGTAAAAGTATACTTTTTCCCATCAACCAACTGGCCAAAGATTTGGACTATTCAAACTTCCCGTTCAAAATGGAGCATTTTTCATTTACCTATCTGGGCATCCAAATTTCCAATACTTTCAAAGAACTTTTTAAACAAAACTTTGCCCCCCTTCTTGACAAAACCAAGTCAGATTTGGCACGCTGGTCAGTGTTACCTATTTCTCTTGCTGGACGTGTTAACACAATTAAAATGGTTGTTTTGCCCAGATTCATGTATTTCTTCCAAATGATACCGCTTTTCCTTCCTAAAACATTTTTTAACAAAATAGATGAAATCATAGCCTCCTTTATTTGGAATTCGAAAGTCCCAAGAATTTTTAAATCTCTGTTGCAGTGTTGTAAAACTGAGGGGGGATTAGCCCTACCAAATGTTGTGTATTACTACTGGTCCGCCAATATTGTGAAACTCTCCATCTGGATTCGTGTGTTTAAAGAAGGCACTGGCCGACTTTGGTCCACTATGGAACTAAACTTTAGCCTCCCTGCATCCCCAATTATGTGCTCTGCCTTACCAGTCACTGGCAATGTAAGTTTTAAAAACCCTGTGGTTAAGAATTCTCTTGATATTTGGTTTCAATTTTGTCGGAATATTGGCTTTAAACAGTCACTTACCTGTTCCCCTATCACATCAAATCAATTTTTTTTACCAGCTCTGAGTGATTCTGGTTTTAAAACTTTGTATAATAAGGGAATTGTATTTTTCTCTGTTTTTTTTTTTAAGTGTCATTTTTGTCATTCAAAATGTTAACTAAAGATTTTGATATTCCCAAATCTGACTTTTTTAAGTACTTACAGGCCTGTAGCTTTGCAGTAAAGCACTTCACTACTTATCCAACCCTACCACCCTCTTGTCCTCTTGAGGATTGTTTGCATTCTCGACCTATTACCAGAGGACAAATCTCTCAAATATATAACTTATTACACCATATAAGACCTGAATCTATGGCCAAACTTAAAGATGTATGGGAACTAGACTTGAATTTGCAAATCTCAGATGATGTGAGGGATCTTAGTATCAGCCGCATTCACTCAACAACCATTTGCATACGGCACTGTTTAATACAGTTCAAAGTCTTTCACTGTTCTTATTTAACCAAAGCTAAATTGGCAAGTATATACTTCTGATGATGGATGCCCGAGGTGCAAACAGTCTCCTGCCTCTATGAGCCATATGTTTTGGACCTGTAGTACCTTGAGCAGGTTCTGGAATTAAATTTTTGAAGCCTTCTTCTATGTGTGCAACCAAAAAATAGATCCTAACCCAATAATGGCGGTGTTTGGTGTTCTCCCAAACCAGCATGGCATAACTTCATATCAGGCAAATGCAGTTGCCTTTTCATCTCTTTTGGCCCGAAGGTTGATACCCTTGAAATGGAAAGATGCCCAGCCCCCTTCTTTTATTCACTGAGTGAGAGAAGTGATGATGTGTTTACAGATGGAAAACTTAAGTCATAGTTTACAGGGTTCTCAAAAAAGATACCATAAGACATGGACATCCTTTATTGAATATGTCAAGAATTTGCCATTTATTGGGGTGTGACTTGATATTGCTATTCTTGATAGCCCATAAATCTGTGCAACAATGCATAAATGATATTATGCGTACACTGCAGCTTTTTTGTTTACCTATTGATTATTGTGATAATTGATATTTCTATTTGTTGTTTTTTTTTACCCCTTTTTTTAATCGTCTGTTTGTCATGCTTTATTCAGACATTTCTTTATACAAATTTCATTTTGCGTGCCACTGTTCGGCATGACTTGTTACTGTTACCTGATATACTTGACACTTTGATTCATGTAATCTTTGTATGTTTGTATTAAACTGAAAAGTTATAAATAAAGTTTTCAAAAAAAAAATTAGAACACTACATATACACAGGTACATCTCAATAAATAAAAAAAAAAAGGTGTCAAAAAGTTAATTTATTTCAGAAACACCAAAATGACCGAGGGGCTCATTACAGATCTAAAAAAAAAAAAAGTTGGAGGGTGCAAAACTAAATAAAAAAACAAACAAAACAGAAAACCCACCATTGTCTTGAAAAGAAAATCATCCGAATAATCCCAGCCAGTGCTCAGGCCAAGGGTGGGGTACTCCACATAGAGATGTACAGAGACGAACAACCAGTCACACTCACACGTATGGGCAATTTAGAGTCACCAGTAAACCTGGACGTGCATGTCTTTGGAGTGTGGGAGGAAAATGTAGCACCTGGAGGAAACCCATGCAAGCACAGGGAGAACATAACAAACTCTGCACAGAAAGGTCCCAGGCCTGGTAATTGAACATACAACCTTCTTGCTGTGAGGTAACAGCGCTAACCACTATGCCGCCGTGCTGCCTATAACAAATTAGCACACTATTTGGCATTCTCAGATTTAGAGTTAGACATTTTAGGAAATTCACTTTTTTGTCAGTTACTTTGGCTTATCATACAACAAAGAGTGAGATACTGGAGGTATGGCACTGTCCAAATGTAACAAACTCCACCTAACACCAACACTGTAGCTCACTGATGTACATGTCACAAGTATCACATTTTATAATCAATGCTAATATCAGAATTTTACAGACATTAAAATTTTTGTTCTTAGATGTGAAGAGAAAGTTCTTACTTTGCAATGCCAAAATGCAGCCTGATTTACATGGTGTAATTAAAGGTGTGTGGGAAGAAGAATTTCTAACTTCTGTCTCTATGCTGTCGCTAGCGTTTTCCTCATTCTATAGATATCCTTTCAGAGACTGTATGCAGTTAAAATTGGAATGTCTTTTTTCTTCCAAGTAAAGACAAAACCTGATAAACTTAGCAGCCCAGAATCCTGGAGTGATATACAGAATGATACTAAAGGAACAGAAAGAGGAATTACATGCGATCAAAGTGGTTGTTGCTCAGTAACTCCAATAATCTTTTTAGTCTAAGAAATCAAAAAAGTACTTGTATAAAATTTTGTTGTTGTTTGTATTGTTTTTATATGTTGAATCTCACAGTGTTGCTTGAAAAACATTTATATGAAACAATCTTGTGCAGTTGCCAAACATTTTGAAGAACTTGTGAGGGAAATTTCTCCATGCAATACAAAAAGGGAGCGTATTTGATATTTATTATTGAGACAGATGATCATAAGGAATTGATGAGTTTAGAGATGCCCAAGAGAAATATTTGGCAAATTTTGAGATTCAACCAAACTCATAAACTCACAGGACTCTGACATTGAGTAAACGTTGTAGTTTGTCCCTGCAAAGGACAAACTACAAACCCTACCACTTTGGGGTTTTCATATGATGCATAAAACTGTCAAAGACATGAAATCAACAGTAAAATAGACCAAATATTCTGGATTATGATTCAAATTTACTTTGTACATAGGTAGTATGAAGTACATATTAGCTATAATTTCAAATAAATAAAGTGTATTTTAACGAGAGATACATTAGTGATGCACCTATTGTCTATTCAGTCCATTGATGCTTGCTCTTATCTGGGAAGTGGAATTGTCTTAATGTTTTCTGAGTCAATCAAGACAAGAACAATCATATATCACCAGTCCCCATACACTTGCATCACAGAGGTGGATAGGCAAAGTGCTGCTTTAAGTTGTCCAAGACCAAGGGATTAAAACTGGCTAATTTTTCTATTCCATAGAAAATATCATGCTGTAATGTATTGTAATGTATCACAACTCTCACTAAACAAGAAGAAGAACACAGAGTGGCAGGTTCCTTTGTCGTCACATGGAGGTTGATAAGTGATCAACTTTCCTGAGAAATCTTTCTGTTGATCCATCTGTTCATTTGTCCACATAGGAATCCTTGGTCACACCAGGACAGGGAGAGTCTTGGAAGCCATTATTTATAGATCTGTTCAGTAAATGGTCTGTAAATACGGCAGAACAAACATATAATGGGACAATAAATCAGAAACTGGAGCACCATACCACTCTGTGCCAGGGGCGAGCATGTGTGTTTGTGTCTGTGTGTTTAGATCAAACAGGGATTTGGGCATTTACTGAGCAGGCTTTCTTTGTACTGTGCTATTGATTACCCAGGACATTTTTGTACTCAGGAGGATTTTCTCATTATTTCATTCAGTAAGGAGTTTTGTTGGCTTGGAGAATAAAGATCCCCAAGTTAGTTTGCAAAAAAAATGCTTCTATATTATATATTTTATATATATTTATTTGCAACAGGTTGAATGATAATAAAAAACTAAAATATTGTCAACATCAGTGAGTAACATTCTGCGTCTGTTAACTCTAAATTTAAATCTTGCATGATTGCGACTAAAGATTCAAGCTTCATCATCATATTTAATACACAAAACACAATGTCTTTGTACAAAATAATATAGGAAGACATAAAATGAGCACAAAAGCAGGTTGCAAGTTCTCAGTCCTTAGTCAGTCCAATTTCTGCTTTTAGGTATAAGGTTTGTCGTCAGTTTAACCTGCAGAAAATAAATTCAAAGCTGGAGCCAAGTTTAAGAAGAACAATTGATCAACATTTGCTCCAAAACCATGTGCAAACTCAATAGAGAACTTCCCCTCTACACAAGTTGATGATTTTGTGACTAGCACTATGGCCTCACGGTGTTCAACCATACTTATGTGGTCCCTCTAAAAAGGAAAGTTGTGAACCAGAAGAAGCTGGTTCTGTGGTATAATACTCAAATTCATGCTTTAAATCAAACGTAATGGAAATTGAAAACGTAGTAGTGTTAAGTATAAAGCTTAAAGCTTAATAACAAGAGGCTCCTGTTATTTACCATTAATAGAAGAAAACAAGAAAAACCCCAAGTTTTGCTTCAATACTGTAGCCAGGCTGACAGAGTCACAGCTCACTTTAACCATTGATTCCTTTAAGCAGCAATGACTTAAATTTTAACAATCTGGGAAAAAAATTCATCCCCTCCTGCCCACAACTGGCCATGATCTGCTGTCAAATACAATAACTTTTGAACAACTGCAATGCATGTTTTTTATTTGGAAATATTTTCAGCTTCTAAACCTGGATCTGATCAATTTGACTCTATCTTTAGGTTATGAACCAAAAACCTTGAAAAAGCTTACCAATGATATTCTAATGCCTTAAGGCAATGGATTGGCCCCCGTACTCGTCCTGTTAATTCTTATTGCTGCATACAACACCATTAACCAGTATTTTATTTCAAAGACTGGAGCATGAAATTGCGCTTAAAGGAACCACATTAAGCTGGTTTAAACCATATTTATCAGACAGATATCACTTTAGTGCATGAGGAAGAGGCATTGTTAACATGAACAAAGTTAATCATGGAGTTCCACAGGGTTCTGTACTCGGAAAGATCATTTTCACCCACTGTATGCTTCTTTCAGGTGATATCATTTGGAGACACTGCATGAATTTTAATTGCTAGGGAGATGACACCCAGTTGTACTTATCTATGAAGCTGAATGAAGCTAATCAGTTAGTCAGACCTCAGGCATGTCTTAAAGGCATAAAGGCCTGAATGACTTTTTACTTCTAAATTAAGCACCTTCGACAACTATTATCTGATCATGTAAACACTCTGGATGACATTACCTTGGCCTCCAGCTCCACTGTTAGGAATCTTGGAGTCATTTTACTAAGGATATGTCCTTTGTTTCCTTTCACATAAAACAAATGTCTAGGATGTAGTGATGTGATGTTTGTGAAAGATTCGGCGGAGCTGAATTTTTTTTAAACCTCTTTTTCTTTGTTAAAACCATGTGTGGTGGCATCTGTGTGTCTATGCTCAAAATCTTCTCCAAAATATGGTAGATAATAATAACAGAGAGCTGCTGAGCAAGCTGAGGCTCTTGTTTATTCTTAATGCCAATCTCCAACAAGGAGTAGCTAAAATTGTTACCTGGATGCTGCGATTTTCTTTTTGTTGTACACATTTTAATTTATATCCTGTTGTATGACTCTTTATACTTGTATATGTTGTTTTAATGTAAATAGTTAAAAGATTATTAATGATATACATTCAGTCAAAGATTGGACCTTTTTTCTAATTGAGTTGGATCTTTTGGTTTTTGTACTTTATAATTTATTATTAGTAGCATTATGCTCCAAGTTCAGCTTGTTAAATATATAAATAAAGCCATATAAATAACATTTGATATACTTAATTTTATTTACAATAATAATTCATTTTAAATATTATTTTACATTATCTTTGTAATGAATAAATTTAAGCAACAAAAAAATCTAAGGAGCCACTTGGGAGCCGAAAGAGTCGGCTGTTTTTAGCTAGCCAAACCAATAGAGCCAGCTCTCTAAAAGGAGCTGGAATTCCTGCGATTTACCTCACTGCCCAAACCAAACTGCCAAACTGCATGCGCAAGGGATAGCCACAGCAATACATTTTGAAGACAAGAGATGCGCATCAATGCAGTTTATGGAATTCTCTTACTCAAATGTAATGGGTACTTCATAGAATGTAGTTGAGTCAAAAGTACAATATTTGCCTTTCAAATATAGGGGAGTAAAAGTACAAAGTTTCCGAAAAAAAATCACTCAAGTACAGATCCTCAAAAGGTGTATTGAAGTACAGTACTCAAGTAAATTTACTTTGTTACTGTCCACCACTGGCCATATAAAGAAACTTGACTTGATCTGACTTCATTTATAAGCCTTGGAAAAGATGACATGAAAATTATAAATTTAGAATATGAAACTTCTATAATGTTTGTAGTAAAATCTGGCAACCACCTTTGCTTCAATTTAGGGGTTCAGAACAGAAATCCACAATCATGGACTGGTGCTACTCAAGCCTGTGATGTTATATTTGTGTATATTTTTTGTGATGGCTGGGTGTAGTGTGTCTCTTGAATGCAGCCTGTAGGGTCAATGAAGCCGCCTACTCCTCTCCATGCTGATTGGTCCAGCAATTTCCAGGCTGCCTGGGGATTGGCTGTGAAAATGGAGGTCCCAGTATATAAAGTCCATGGACAAGAGGCTAATGTCGGCAACTGTTCTTCATCGTCCTTGTCATCCAACCAGCCACATTGGAAGTTGAGTTTGTTTTCTTGTACTGTAGAGGTGAACCGCTGTTTGCTTTGTTCATGTTTTCTCTTGTTTTTGTTAGTTAAGGGAGGTTAGCCTCTGGTTCCTCTTGTTTTCCTTATAGGTCACATTCCTCCCTCTCAGTTAGATTTATTTTTGTTTGTTGTTTTGGCCTGGGTCCACCCTGAAGCCTGCTTTACTTTAGAATCACTCTTTGCATTGTACTTATAAAACATCTTTTCCTTTTTGTTTAACTTTGTATCCTGGTTTACCTGTGTAAATCTTCTTCTTCTCCTTTCGGCTTTTCCCTTCAGGGGTCGCCACACTGAAATTTACCTGTGTAAATATATAACCTAAATAATGATTGTCTAGAATACATATAAACTTTAATTGGATGAGCTCCAGTAAGGTAGCTACAATAGAACAGATATATACTGCTGACTGAGATAAATCCTGTATGACTGAACTGAGTATGATCAATATTCAAAGTGTAGGACACACTGGAAAATTGCCGTGGAAAGTAGATAAAACCTGTTGGAAAAGAGAGAAATTTATTCACATCTATATTAGCTGCTGTGTAGTCAATTGTATGAGAAACATTTAGAAGTGGCCTGCAGACTGAAGCCTGTGTTGAGAGTGGGGCAGTTCTGATGACTCTGTTGTTTTACAGGGAGTAGCTAAGGTTTGCCAAAAAAAAGTAATCAGATTTTTCTTTCAAGATATTTTCAAGACCAGGCTTATAACTTTTCTGTATGACAGAGTTTATAGTTAAAAAGTTAAAGTTCATTTAGTCTTTAGCTATGCTTCTATAGGCCTAGACTGCTGGGGAAAGAACTGAGCACCCCCCCCCTCTCTCTTTGCCCCTTGCATGCACCGACATACCAATAACCATTTTTCTCCCAAGTCCCTGCTTCTCCCAGTTGTAAGCATGTGTACTGTTTTTACTAACCATGTTTCCCAAAGTCTCTGTCTCTCCCAGTTCAAATCAAATCAAATCAAATCAAATCAGATTTATTTGTATAGCACCAAATCATAACAAAGTTACATCAAGGCACTTTACATATAGAGCAGGTCTAGACCAAACTCTTCATAAAATTATTTAAAGAGACCCAACAGATCCCCCGATGAGCAAGCACTCGGTGACAGTGGCAAGGAAAAACTTCCTTTAAGAGGCAGAAACTTTGGGCAGAACCAGGCTCAGGGGGGGCGGCCATCTGCCTTGACCAATTGGGTTGAGAGAGGGAGAGCGAGAGAGAGAGGCATGGGGAGGGGGGGGGGCAAAGTTGGGTAGAGTAGGGAGAGAAAGAGAGCAGGAGGAGGGGATATTCAAACAGGTGTAGGCTGCATGAAGTTCATAGGAATGATGCTGTATGGAATTATTGAAGATGTGGGAGCAGCAGACATTGTAGGAACATGGGATGGTGATGATTCATCACCTGCAGGATGAGGACAGGGAGAGAGAGGAGAGGAACTGGGAGAGACAGAGACTTTGGGAAAACATGGTTAGTAAATGCAGTGCACATGCTTGGAACTGAGAGAAACTGGGATTTCGGAGAAATGTGCTTACTGCCATGAAAATCATGGTATACAAAGAACATCAGTCCATGCAGTCGGTTTATGTGTAGTCATTTCTGGCTGATCTATTCCACATCCTCTATTCAGAATACGTTTGAAAAACTAGCTGATTTCTAGCCTCTTTAAACACACAACAGGTGTAGTATCAGGTGAATACAATGATGGATTTTGTGCAATATTTGGGAATATGTAATCTGATAAAATAAGTGTGTCTGCTTTATCATGTGTGCACAATATCTCAGTTATTTGAGTTATATGTCCTACCGATATGAGAGTATGTGAAATATTATGTGAGCAATTGCTGTCTACTTGTATATTGTGAATTCCAGCTTACCTATATTTTCTTTGAATTTCTTCAATTTTTTTTATCCTTATGTGATTATTTTATGAATTGTATGCATTGAAATTATCTTTTTATATATTCATCCTTACTTAATTGTTTGAACTATATTTTATGATTATTTTACTCCACTCTTATCTTGTCTGATCTGTGTACTCAGACCTTGCCTGCAGCAATTTTCCCCAGAGAAATTTCACGATTGGACTAATGAATTACATCTCATCATTTCAGTAAAAATAACAGCAATGACACTGGATTACAGGCATAAATAGATAATGAGAACAAAAGAGAAATACATTATGTTGTATCAGGAAAAGTTAGTGTATACAGCTGTGCTTCTGGTTCCATTTGATGGAGGCAAGGGAGAGATGCTCACCAGTTGTGTTGGTAATGATTACTAGTGCAAGGTCAGGCTGAGGAAGGTATCTGTCAGAGTGACAACAAAAGGTTGTGTGCTGTCAGAGCAAACAATAAAATTATCTATTAGTAGAATGCACCTTCAATTAGACTGCTTATCAATAAACCAGGATGGACGTGATATATGTTAAGGATTATTTATATTTCTGAAAATGGTGATTCTTAGACATTTCTATTTTTCACATTAAACAAAACATACGATTAATCTATGAAAGTAAGTTTTGATATAAAGTAAAGGTATCCTGTGGAGTTTTTTCTTTTACTTGGAAGGGCAGGTCAGCAGTGAGTGCCTGAAAAAATACCTGCTTCTGCCAGAATGCATATAAAACTGCACATACACTAGCACAGCACAAGCATGTGCAACATGATATGCAAATAACTGTGTTTCTGCAGATAAGATGTGGTTACTGTACTGTCACTGTACTGTATCGGCCCACCAATTTTGAAAAAAATTAATAAAAAAATAAATAAAAAATTTTGATGGCATGAATCTAGTAGGCTACTGATTTTCTTAAAATTATAGCTTTCTGATTTCTAGCAGATTTTTCCATGGATAGACAACACTGCTCACAGCTTAACTGCCTATGATTGGCTAATATATGGTCAGAGATGAGTATGGTAATCATCTATGAAGTGATTGGGAAGTTCACAGTTCTCTCTCTCTCTCTCTTAGAACACAGTTTTTTTCTGCAGTGATGTGATTACACGATATCTTAATAGCTGATACTGTGTTTGGTCTGGTCTATTCACAAAAGCAAGAATAGTGGGTATATTAGTACATGTACCCAAGACCTGACATAATAAGATAATGTAAGACATTACCAAAAAGCAACAAAAAAATCAAGAACAAAAACAGCAGAATAGGTTGAGGCAGGGGATGGTCCTTCAACTCAAAATACTACAAATAGTAGGTTAGAGAAATATGGAGGTAACAGGAGAGAAACAGGTGTGGGGTGCAATAGAGAGAGAACAGGACACACGAGCTAGAGGGCTGAAAGTGAATTCATTCAAAGCAGAGAAAAAAATAGGAAAAACTGGTCACATTAAGAGGCATTATATAGTGAGAGTATAATTAGGATTGGAATAGCTCATTGTGGGAAGGAATGGGGGGCATCACTCAGCTCATACGTATGTATGTCTCTGGATAGATGGACGCGGTAAGCGTGTTGCGTATTTTCCGGTCACTGCTGGTAGTGCTGTGTATTACCTCGTTTTGTTGTCTCTGTTATTTGTCTCTGCTATTCACATTGATTAATAGACAGTAAACTGTTATCAAACTTATACTCAGCTAAGAATTCAACCTCTTTTCCCTTTCACTAAACTGTACAGATGATCCTTTTGCTCCGCTAATCTAATTAAATGATTAGCAATGGCCTGGACCGGCTCCTAGGGCAGCTGAGAGAGTCCCCCCCCAGCAGCTCCCGGGATCTAGTCAGGGCGACTGGGTGACTGTCCGAGACAAGAGCCCTAGTCATAGGCAGCAGCCCCCGGTTCACGTTTCCAACAGGTTCTCCCCACTCAGCGACACACCCACTGAAAAGCCAAATCTAGTGATTGGTGACTCTATTCTGAGGAACGTGAAGTTAGCGACACCGGTGGCCATAGTTAAGTGTATCCCGGGGGCCAGAGCGGGCGACATCCAGTCTTATCTGAAACTGCTGGCTAAGGATAAGCGTAAATATGTTAAAATTGTTATTCAAGTCGGCAGTAACGACACCCGACTTCGCCAACTGGAGGTCACAAAGATTAATGTGGAGTCGGTGTGTAGCTTTGCTAGAATGATGTTGGACACCGTAGTTTTCTCTGGCCCCCTCCCCAATCGGACCAGTGATGACCTTTATAGCCATAAGTCGTCATTCAACCACTGGCTGTCGAGGTGGTGTCCCGAAAAAATGTGCGGGCTACATAGACAACTGCAATACTTTCTGGGGGAGACTTTGTCTGATTATTAGAGATGGTGTCCATCCCACCGTGGGTGGTGCTGCTCTCATATCTAGGAATTTGACCGATTTTACTAGAAAGTTAAAACCCTGACAATCCTGAGTTGAGACCAGGAAGCAGAGTTTAACACGCATCTCTGCGCCTCAGTCAGAGCGGTTGCCTGCCAAGAATAGAATAGAGTCTCTGTCTGTCTATATCTATGTCTAGGTCTATAGACCTATGTATTGATCGTATTGATTTATTTTGTATAACTGAAACCTGGCTGCAGCAGGATGAGTATGTCAGTATAAATGTATCTACACCCCCCACTCATGTTAATTTTCATGTCCCTCGTACCACAGGTCGAGGAGGGGGGGTGGCTGTGAAATTTCAGTCAAGCTTATTAATCAATCCTAGACCAAAATCTGGCTATAGGTCTTTTGAAAGCCTCACTCTTAGTGTTTCAGTACTCAGTACAGATACAATGATTATACTGGGAGATCTCAATATTCATGTAGATGTAGAAAGTGATAGCCTTAGTTCTGGGTTTCTTTCCTTACTAGAGGCTTTTCCCAGCATGTGAATAATCCAACTCACTGCTTCAATCATATCCTCGATCTTGTTCTGACATATGGCATTGATATTGACAAGCTAACAATTTCTCCTCGAAACTCTATCTTGACTGACCATTACCTCATTACGTTTGAGTTTACTTTAATTGACTGCACAGCATCAAGGAATAAATTCAGCTATAGAAGATGTTTATCTGAAGATGCTGTGGCTAAATTTAAAGAGAATATTCGGTCATCATTTGCAACAATGCCATATCTAAGTTCAGTTGAGGATTTCTACCATACACAGGTTGATGACCTTGTGATTAGCACTATGGCCACACTGTGTTCAAATCATGATGATCCTGCCCCTCTCAAAAAGAAAGTAATAAAACAGAGGAGGCTGGCTCCATGGTATAATTCTCACATCCATACCTTAAAGCAGACGTCACGGAAATTAGAAAGAAACTGGCGTTCCAGCATCTCAGAAAAGTTTCACCGAGCCTGGAAAGAAAGCTTAAAAACTTAAAAACAAGAACAACCCCAGGTTTTTCTTCAGCACTGTAGCCAGGCTGACAGGGAGTCATAGTTCAATTGAACCAGTGATCCCCTTAGCTCTCAGCAGTGATGATTTTATGGGATTTTTTACAGATAAAATTATAACAATCAGAAAGAATTCATCAGCTCTTACCTTCATCAGACAATAATCTTCTACTGAATACAGAAACTCCTGAATCAACTGCAACGCCTATTTTACATCTAGTATCATTCTCATCTCTGAATCTCTCAGAGTTAGCTTCTATAGTCTCATCATCTAAACCATCAACCTGTCTATTATACCCAGTACCAACTAGCCTATTTAAAGAGATTTTCTACTTAATTGAGCTGTTTATTCTAGATCTGATTAATTTGACATTATCTTTGGGTTATGTACCTCAGACTCTTATGACCGCAGTCATCAAACCTCAACTCAAAAAACAGAATCTTTATCCAGATGTTTTAGCCAATTATAGACCCATATCGAACCTTCCCTTCATTTCTAAAATCATTGAAAAAGCAGTTGCAAACCAATTATATGACCATCTGCATAGGAATGGCTTGTTCGATGAGTTTCAATCAGGATTTAGAGTTCATCACAGCACAGAAACAGCACTGGTTAAAGTTTCCAGTGACATTCTAATGGCTTCAGGCAATTTTCACTGTTATGCAGATGATACTCAGCTGTATTTATCAATGAAGCCAAATGAAGTTACTCAGATAGTCAGACTGCAGACATGTCTTGAAGACATAAACGTTTTGATGACCTGTAACTTTTTACTTCTAAATTCTGACAAAACTGAAGTTATTGTACTTGGCCCTAAGCACCTCAGAGAAACCCTATCTGATCATCTAATCTCTCTGGATGGCATTACTTTGGCTTCCAACTCCACTGTAAGAAATCTTGGAGTAACTTTTGACCAGGACATGTCCTTTGTCCCTCATATAAAACAGGTCTGTAGGGCAGCTTTCTTTCACCTGCACAACATGAGGGAAATCAGAAACATCCTATCTCAAGAGGATGCAGATGCATCTCTCCTGTTTTAGCTTCTCTTCATTGGCTGCCAGTAAAATTCAGAATAGAATTTAAAATCCTTCTTTTAACATATAAAGCTCTTACTGGCCAAGCTCCATCATATCTCAGAGAGCTCATAGTTCCTTACTGTCCTAGTAGGCCATTCCGCTCTCTAGATGGAGGTTTACTTGTGGTTCCTTGAGTCTCCAAGAGTAAATCGGGAGGCAGATCTTTCAGTTATCAGGCTCCTCTTCAATGGAACCGACTTAAAACTTTTCTGTATGACAGAGCTTATAGTTGTAGCGGTTTGAGCAAATTTAATTTACCCTCAACCCCACAAAGAATACATGTTTGAACCATGACCCCAGAAGAATGTTCCAAAACACATTTTGTATGGATAAGAAACACAAAAATGAACACTTAAATAAACTTGAATAATGCCAACCACACCACCATTTGAATTTCAACAAAATTATATTAGAGCACACAAGCAAAACAAAACTCTTCAACAAATCAGTCCAAGTCCATAAAATAAATAAGGATACCGAGTGCTCCATTCCGGGTTTTCCTGGAACAGAGCACTCGGTTTATCAGTTCAGTTCAGTTCGTAAAACAAAATAATCCACCTCGGGTTTTCCCGGAATCCCAAACAAAAGTCAAAATAAGGAAGTCAGCTTAGTTTTGCACAGTTCATCCAACCCCAAAAGCCCAGTCAAAAAAGGAAAGAAAAGATAACAAAAAGAGCACACTTAGACACCTGGCTTCAGCCGACTCACGGTTTCGGTGTAAGTGGGAAAGTGTGCGATGTCCGGAGTTGTTTAGACGGCGGTGGCTTGGCGGTTTCTGTGGAGAGGAGAGGATGCGGTATCCAAACTGCACGAGGGCAAACAAGGTGGACGCGGACTGAAACGCGCGCTGATTGCCAGGGATAGGCTTACCACGGATGCGGACATGGATGAATGAAGAGCACGACTCCCCTGCTGCTCACTTGCCGGCGACTCCCGCCATACTGAATTTAGTCTCCTGATATGAAAAACGGAAGAGGCTGGACTCCGAGGGAGCGGTAAAAACGGAGCTAAATACTGGCTGACTGGACTGGTGGGGTGTGGAAGTGAGTAAAAAAAAACCAATATGGGCAATCACGTACCATAACATAACATATTTAAAGTATGAATGTAAGGTTTTTTTTTTTAGATGATACTTAAAACAAATTGCATAATCAAGAGAATAACACAGATGATAAAGAAATACAAAGCTTTCAAATCATCATTTAACCATTCTGTGGGAGTGATCGCCACATAGTTAAAAAGTTGAAGTTCATTTACTCCTTAGCTATGCTGCTATAGGCCTGACTGCTGGGGGAAGGACTGAGCACCTCTCTCTCTCCCCTCCACCTTGAATCATCGCTACCCCATGTTCCTGCAACGCCTGCTGCTCCCATATTTTTATGTACTTCATACATTATCATATGTTCCTGCTTGCATCTGTATCCCCTCCTCCTGCTCTCATTCTCTCCCTACTCTACTCTCTCTCTTTCTCTCCCTCTTGCAACCCAAGCCATCTGCCTCGACCGAGGCAGATGGCTGCCCCCCCCTGAACCTGGTTCTGCCCGAGGTTTCTGCCTCTTAAAGGAAGTTTTTCCTTGCTACTGTCGCCAAGTGCTTGCTCATGGGGGGATCTGTTGGCTCTCTTTAAATCATTTTATAAAGAGTTTGGTCTAGATCTGCTCTATATGTAAAGTGCCTTGATGTAACTTTGTTATGATTTGGCGCTATATAAATAAATCTGATTTGATTTGATATGATTTGCTAATAGTTATAATGCTCAACTAGACACTCCCCATCCTTTTTCAATTTAAAAAAGTTTTGTTTTCGCAGGTCACTTTTTTAAGTATGGGGATTCAGCATGACTTCACTTCACAACAAATATGTATGTATTGGTTCATGGCTTATTTGTTAAAGATAACTTTATTGGAGTCAATCTAACACCTTTATAGAAAACTTAAATTCAAATGACACTTGCTGACCAAAATACAATGATTGTGGTAATCTCTTCCCCCCTCCTCACATATGGAGAGAATACTTACACGAGTGCCAGGCCAAGGTAGTTGGTAGTGCTGCCCCAGTACATTGGGTTCTCTGTGATGTTAATGGATGAAAAAGTGACAGGCTTTCTTTTTGCTATACCAAAGTAATCCCCTGAAAAATAAACATACGGTCTAAAGTGAGCGCCACACGCGACGGCGTTTGTCGTAGCTGATGCAGTCGTGAAGTCCCGTCTCTTCAGCTGCACAAAACGCACCCAGGCACGAAAGATAGCGCCGTCTTTTGTGGACTCGATGTCCTGACAGGCTGGAGTTTGTACAACCTCCACAAACGCAATAATTTGTCACGATAATGAAAAATGAATGCAATACAACACTACTGAAAACACACCGACTCTCTATAAAACGACCGCTCTGACTGATAACTACCTATTCCCACACTGAGTGATGGCAGAGCCTAGCATATAGCTCCCTCCGCCTACGTAATATGACGCGGTGTTGAAAAAAATACCGTTTTTAGGGGATTAGCTCAAAACTGTCACTTTTTGGACTAAATTTGCGCTCGTGTCTTGAAAGAAATTTTGAAACCTCCATTTACCTTTCAAATGGTATTTTTTAGACAAGATTATATATAAATTTGGAAAAAAAATTAACCTGCAATATGCCCTTTAAATAAATATACAGTTCCAAACTCATGCAATCACTAAGTGATTTCTTAATATATACTAAATAAATACTGCAAATGTGTTTGTGCATTGTCCACAGAGGTCTCTGGCTTATAACAATATTAAGTACACCTGATCTAGCACCCTGCTTCCTGTAACCTGAGCACTTGGTTACAGGTTAATGGCCTGTGATGTAATAAGTTCACAGAGATTGTGTGCATACAAACACACATTGTCTGACCCTTATAAGAGGACATGAATATCAAAATATTTCCCTCATGCTTTGGTCATCCACACACACACATACAAGTTTGGAGCAACCCCTACAGAACTAATATAACAACCAAAAAAGTAAAGTGATTGTTTTTGGCTTGAATGAGGCATATTAAAAACATACAGATGAAGGTTGAAATGTGCTGAAATGGGCCATTAAATATGCTTTACTGCAGTGGTTCTCAACCTGTTTATACCAGGACCAGATTTTACAGGGACATTTTTGGGGGTACCCCACACTTGATTATAATTATGTCGTTATATTTGTGAACCACTGCTTTACTGCATTCTCAATGAACAAAAAGAAGAGACCATTCTATTTATTACTATTTATTTAGTTCTTTAATTTGAAAGGCAATCCCTTTTGCTGCCTCGACAAATACAGATAAAAATACTGGGCTCTCTGCCATTTCTCAACAAGAAATGTTTAACCTCTCAGCCAGTCAGTGCAAATGTTCTTTTTAAATTCTAAAGGGCCGTCCACACCAAGAACTATAACTATAACTATAAATATAATGTTCTAAAAATCGTTCTTAACTCAAGTGGATGGCAGCGTCCACACTACAACTACAACGACAACGATAGTGGTGGACGATATCGTTCGGATCACTTTCAGAGCAATTTGATGAACGATAAAACACTGACAGCCAATCAAAATCCATCAGGAATGACAGGTCGAGACGTTCTTCACGTCACTACGTCACTCACACACTCAACATGGCGGACGACGTAGGAGAGAGGCGTATCATTGAGGTACAAAAAAATCCAGCTCTGTATGACAAGAGTGACAGATTGTAGAAAGATGCCACCAAGAAGAGGGACATCTGGGACGGAATCGGGCGCACCCTTGGAATAAGTGGTGAGTGTGTTTGATCACAGAGATAAGATGTTTATGAATAGCCAACGCTAGCCTGACAGAACACATAAAACAAGATGTTTATGAATAGCCAACGCTAGCTGTTATGCTAACTAGCATTATCTTACGTAGCTAAACATGAATAACAACAACTGTCTCGACTCGCCTCCTTATGATTATTATTGTGGTCTGTTTGCTACTAAGACACTATTCTTGTGTTGTTTGACTCCCGAATGCAGGGTGAGTATTTACTGTGATGAAATAACTAGCTATGCATGTAAGGTATTTGAATGTGTAAAAGTGTACGCGTGTGTTTATAATTTGTAACTTTTCAAGGTGACAGCGCCCGAAAGAAATGGACTAACATCAGAGATGCTTATCATCTTAACCGAAGGAAGAAAGGCAAGAGTGGGAACGCAGCTAAATTTATAAAGCCTTACAAATATGCAAGCATATTGGAATTTATGATCCCGCACCTCCAGTACAGGGAGTGAGTATATGATCAATAATCACGTTTGATGTTGTACAAATTATCAAAGTTAAATTTATTCAGTAAGGACCTGACAGAACAAATAAAACAAGATGTATTTCTTAGATTCAATTGTGCAATATAGCATCCCACGTGACGAAAATGAAGTTATCTTTACAGAACATCAGGTAACCTGCAATAAGAGGATGAGGAGGCAGATGAGGAACCGTCAGGTTGTGAGGGACAGTCAGAGGAGACGCCACAGCGGCTGAAAAGAGCAGAACCAGGGACATCGACAACCAGCTCATCCTCAAAAAAGAGTGCTTCAAGTGCTCAATCTAGTTTGGACACAGCTATACTAGAGTACCTGGAGGGTAGGAAACAGCAGCAGGAGGATGAGCTCGACTCATTCTTTAAATCCATGGGCTGGTCCATAGAGCTGAAGTGGAGACCTTGTATCAGATGCACTGTTCTCAGGCATCTGTCTGAGACAGTAGCATGGACAGTTTTCACTAGGGTCCCAAAGAATGTGTGAAATAAAAAGGTTTATATTTAGAAAATTTCATAAATGTTCTAATTGTTTCTATAACTGACTAAATGAAGAGCCAAAAAATATTGTGAACAAGGCATTAACAACATTCAACAATAACATTTTTATAATCTTAGTAAACTGCGGTGATAAGAAACCTATTAATCTAGTAAAACAAAAGTTTTTAATTTTGCTTAAAGACAAAAGTAAATATGACGATGAGCTCCAAATCTTATTACTTTTCTCAATAACATGAACAATAACCACAATTCATTATATACAAATATAGAAGTATTCAGTAAATTTACTGAGCCACTCCAAAGCAGGCATTCTGCTTCCATGGCACTGCTCCAAAGGTGGACATGAAATAGGCTTCCTGGGATGGGTGATTCCCACACAGTGGTAGGTTCTCCACTGGTCCACTCACTGTAGGAACTGCCACACTCTCTGCCTGGTGTTGAGCAGTTGGGTTGGAGGTTTTAATGATTTAATTATGTAGCACGCAAGTGGCCTTGATCACCTTATCCGCGGTCTGAGGCTGCAACCTGATCCTTCTTTGATACACTTCCCACTTGGCGGCAAGTATTCCAAACGCGTTCTCTACCACCCTACCACCTTGCTCTTGATAGCCTGTAGTTGTAGACCCTCCTAGCCTCGTCCAGGTCCTTTCCAGGGAAGGGGTGCATTACATTGCGTGAGAGAGGAAAGGCTTCATCCACTACAATGACATGAGGAGCCAGGAAGTGGTTTTGGCTAAGGGATCGCCAGGGTGTTATTTTTAATGACTTTGCCTAAGGCACTTTGTGCAAATATCCCGCCATCACTGCTGGAACCATGACCACCAACATCTATGATGGTGAAGCAGTACCTGTGGTCAACCAGGGCCATCAAAACAACTGAGAAACCACCTTTATAGTTAAAAAAAGTGGATCCAGAGTTTGATGGTGCCTGGATGACAACGTGCTTCTCATCCAAGGCACCGATGCAGTTGGGGAACTGCCATCTTTGCTGGAATCCAGCTGCAACTTCCAGCTAATCATTTTCTGTTCGAGCTGGCATATAGAGAGGCTGCAACTTTGCCCATAAGGCATCACACACCTCAGGGATGATTTCTGCTACTGTTGACTTTGTTTTAAATGAGTCCCCTGTGGCTAGGTACCTAAAAAGAATTAAAAACAGGGGCGGATCTAGAAAAATATTTATGGGGTGGCGAGAGGGGGGGCAGGAATTTTTGAGGGGTGGCAACATATGGCAGATGTATATGCTGAATTTAATCAAAGTTATCACAGTTTGATGAGAAATAGTAGACTAATATAATTTACACTCAAGCATTTCCGTTCGCAGGACTTTATACATAACTTAGAACATGTATCTCATGTGTGGATATAAGGGCACGGGCTGCCGTTTATAAACTCATACAAACTTAATCTCATGCAATCAGTGTCTTCCATTTGAGGTTTCATGTGAAACAGTTCATATTAGGAATAAGTGACCATACAATGGGATCTAACTGAATAAAAGACAGAACTTTGGTAACACTGCTGTAAGTGGGGCATTATCATAGGAAGGGCATTAAGGTAAGACACTGGTGATGAGTGGCAGATGTGTGAGAGGGGAATCAATCTGTGTCATAGTGGCGGCGTTGCAGGCAGCAAACTATCCAAAGAAAAACTTACCCATGAAGATCTATGGAGTGAGCTGTATTAAGGTGAGCATTGCTACATGGATGATCTGATTCCCCCGTGTCACTGATGGTACTGGGTCAACTATGTAAATAAGTGGGTCACGGTACTCAAACAAGGTACTGGACATAGCTTTTCTTGTTTACTCAGAACACACATTCTCCCCATTTGTCCCTCAGTAGCTTGAAAAAATTTTTGACAGATGAGGTTTTTACTGATAAAGTGATGAGAAATACAGTATAGTACAAAAGGGTATGTTAAATCAAAATCTCCACAAACCTGAAAAGGAGTCACGTGAAAATAAATTTTGCTCCCAGTCAGAAAAAGTACAAAAACCTTTTGTGACAGTTGTGGACAGTTTTATACTGTATAAACAAAAGAAGAGACATTTAATAGTCACTGTCTATCCTGCCCTCAGTGTGTGTCCATACACAAATTGACAGGTAGCGAACAAGGCTTAAAGAAATCCCAGAAGCTGTAGTAAAGTTTGTATTCTTTACTGTTGTCTGCAGCTCTTTAAGTACAACTTGTAAAACTGAAATAAATGAAAATGCCGTATGTTACACACATTATAAATCTACTGTATGTCTACATAAGAAAAGATTCAATTACAAAAACAACTGCTAATTTTACATATATATTTTCCCTAATTTGCATAAATTGTCTAAGATTCACTTAACTATAAAGTACGAGATTCATATTAGCATGGCTCAGAGAAAAAACTACAAATGCTACCTTTCCTCTTCATTTCTGTAAGATTCAAAGTAACTTGTAACAATGTTTTCCTTGACAGAGGTTGATGAAAATACTAGCGTTTGTAGCCTACTTTACACAGGCCTTAAGTCAGACCATAGCCAACATTACATGTATTGTTAGCGAAATAATGTTCTTCAACCAGAATTTTTCCATCTTAAAAATCAGCATAGCAACTATACTAGCACTGTGCTTTCATTATTAGATAGATAAAACTGGGTTACAAAAAGAAACATTTTTTAAGTTGTCTATGTTTTTTCAACGTAATTAGGACTATTTTGCACCGCTGAATCCAAAAATGACATCCATTTTTCACAATCAGGTCAGGTTTTTATGCTAATTTGATTTTGAAAAATCCGATCTTCTGACTAAATTGATTACATTTTTGTGACATTATCAGTTGATTTTTGTTAATATTTCTCAACCAAAAAAGGTTTTATGAGAAAAAAAATCGTTTTCTAACAGAATGTATTAATTAAATGTTACAAACTTCAATTTCTGTAAATTGAATAATAAACACTGATAAAGTACATGTAAATTGAATGTTATGTCGTCATTGTGCAAAATTCAGGGCATGAACTTCCGTTTCTTCGAACCCCTCGAATGCTCAGCAGCAGGGATGTCTCTCTTCAGAGTCCAACAGTAATCAGCCATCATGACTGCATCCCAGTGTCCCTGATACCTGGTCTCCATCTCTTTTACGTCCTGATGGAATCTCTCCCCCTGCTCACCACTCATTGATCCAAGATTCTCAGGAAACCGATCCATATGTGAGAATAAGTAATGCATTTTGATGCTCATGTTGCATCCAAGGTTTCTGAAAGCAGTCAGCATATTGGTGACAAGTTCTCCATAGTTCCTGGCCTTGTTGTTGCCAAGAAAGTTCTTCACGATCAGAACAAAAGCCTTCCATGCTTCCAGTTCCACTTCGTTCATTGAGTTTTCAAACTCAGGATCTCTGATGAGCTGATGGATTTGAGGACCATCAAAGATGCCAGCTTTCAACTTCTCTATGGTTAATCCTGAAAAAGCATGACACAAGTAAGTGAAGCAGCCACCATCTTTGTCTAGAGCTTTGGTGAATTGTTTAATCAAGCCGAGCTTGATGTGCAGCGGTGGGAAGAGTATCTTGTCTCTGTCTACCAGAGGATTGTTGATGATGTTCCTTGCTCTGCAAGGCACCAATTCCTCCCGCACAGGCCAGTCCTTCTTTGTGAAATGCTGAGCAGTGTCCCTACTATCCCACATGCACAGAAAGCATGGGTACTTGGTGAAGCCGGACTGTTGTCCCAACAAAAAATTCACCTTCAGGTCAACACAAATAAGCCACTCATGCTGATCATAACAAATTTTCTCCAGCACATACTTCACCGCTTCATACTTCTCCTTCAGTGTAGTTGAGTGAGCAAGGGGTACAGAGGCAAACTGAAATGTGTTCTGCTTCACAACGGCAACCAGTGATCGCTTGCTGCTGTCATTGAACAGTCTCCAATCTTTGGGTTCATACTGTGGCACTCCAAGCTTGTGCAGAAGCTGAGCAATATCTGTACAGTACACCAAGTCCTTCTCTTCAAAGAAAAAACGGAGGAACTCTTGATGTCTGTTGCGGTAAAAGGTGATGCGAGCACTGTCAGAGAGGAGGTTCTTTTCCTTCAATCTGGATGCCAATAGCTCGGCAGAGGACTTTGACAAGCTGAGATCGCAAACTAGATCATTTAGCTCCTTTTGGGGAAAAAGGATGTGGAGCATCATCATTAAGAACCACTTCTTCTTCTTCATCTTCTGGAACACTGGAGGAATCTTTGTCACTGATGTCAGGAAGTTCTCCAAAGACAGGTACTGGAATTTCATCACAGTGAGCTACAGGACGACGTGCTGATTCAAGATCGGGATACTTGAGGCTGCTTCGGTTCTTTCTGTTGATCCCAGTCACATCAATAACGCAGAAGTAGCAGTCATTGACATGGTTTGTCGGCTCCCTCCAGACCATGGGAATTCCAAACTTCAGACAACTCTTCTTGCCTTTGGTCCACTGACGCAGATACTCGGTACATGACTTGCATACCATGTGTGGCGCCCAAGCTTTATCCTGGTCACCAAGTTTAATACCAAAATAAGCATGGTAAGCACGCTTTATGAAATTTGTGACTAGATTCCTGTTAGGAACAATGGTGTATTCACCGCAGATGTAGCAGAGTACGTCAGGCTTATTTTTGCAAGATCTTCTAGTCAAAGCCATTTCATTCACTTGTAATATAAAAAAAACAATTAGTCATAAGTTGGCACATGCAAAATCTTCAGAATTCGTTTATTGCAAGAAATATAAAAGAATTTTGCATCATATGATGTGAAAATACCCGTACATGTAAACAAAAACATGAAAAAACAAATATGTAGCTTAGTTCAGAAAGTTGACCTGATTGAGCAAAACCAATGTGATTTTTGGATTCAGCACATCAAAATTATCCAAAATCAGCTAAAAAATCTTAAACAATAAATTAGGAGGAAAGAGGTAAAATTGATTAATTACACTGGTCAACACCAGTGTCTTCTTTCCTTGCTCCTTCGCTTCGCTCCACACAGTTTCATGCCGCTCTGACGTCCTCTCGTGCTGCATTCTCTGCAGTGGAACATCGAAGATTCCCGCTTGTAAATGTGAAATTGGCCATAACTTTTTTTGAATTCATTGCTGTCAGGTGGGATGGCAAGGCATTATTTTAGGGTGGCATTTGCCACCCTATGCCACCCCGGTAGATCCGCCCCTGATTAAAAATAATGTCAATTAATATTAAACAAAATCTAACTTATTTGCATAAGTTAAAATCTTATGAAATTACAGTGTGGGTGCCATCAATTAGCTTAATTTCAGGGACATTTTTGTCCTGGACAATGTTGGAGGAGTGCTTGTGATATTGTTTTCTAACCATAGCTGTTTTTTCTTTGATGTTTTTTTTTTTCTTTTTTTTTCCAGGTTCTTCATATTAACATCACAGTCCACCCAGATCCAAGAAGAGAGGGGAAAAACTACAGGGTTAATAATTAGAAGTGATATTTAAAATTAAATATAAATGAATAAAAGTTACAAGATATTTTAACTGTTTCCTGTTTGTTTTCTCTCTTTATGGTTACTGAGTTGTACATTTCGGTCTGTAGTGACCACTGTGACTGATACTTGCACTCAAAAGGCCAAGGCTGAGCTGCCAAATGTATAACTATAATTTGTTGAATAGAATGTGAAATTAACTTTTTTTCAAATGCTGGCAGCCACTCAATAGAATATCATTGTTTTTGGTGGGGGGGCTGGTGAGTGAAGCAAACTGACCAGCCAGTTGCATATATAACCAGCATTAGCTGGTAAATATTGCTAATTTTGGTCCCTGGATTGCAGTGGAGAAAAAAAACACCCAGTTTTTTGTACTCACACATGATGACAAGAGTTGCTGTCCACTTATGCCACAAGAGGGAGTATACCTTTAATTGAGCATATCTGTCAGTAGCCTACGTGTTGAATCAAGGCACATTAAATAGAGCATAATGGAAAGGCTGGTCAAAAACGTTACATTGTATAGCAATGTTTGTGTATTTAGCAGATTACGAAGCAGAAGAAAATAACTCAATCTCCTTTTTCACATATGCAACACTATGCAGTTTTTCCCTCCCAGAGGATCCAGTCATTTGGATTAAAAACAGGTCAGCATCTCATGATGGTTTGTACAGTCTATGATTTTTGGTGTTGAATAAAACTAAATTTTAAGCTAATTGATGGCATTTAGGGAAACACTTTTTAGATGGTCTAACGTAGCCTACTGGTCACTCGGTCTGACTATTGTGATTTACAAGATAAAACGCTCATGTAGGCTAAATTGATTGTATATTACATGTAAAAACACAAAGCCTATTTTATACCCGAGACACACTGCCAAACGGTCTTTGGCGCTGATGGGGTCTCTGAAGTTGGTTTTTCTTTGGTGATGTCATCTTTGATGATAGCCAGTATTACATTACATTGCTGTTGATTCATCCGAAAGTAGGAGTAAAATTTGTCCTCAAAAGACTCCAGCTCTCTCAACAGTGTGTGAGATTCTCCAAATTGATCTCTTTTCTGAATGATTTCATGAACCCACACTCTTCTGTTTTTTTTTTTTTTCTTGCAAAATACAGTAATAGCAGGTCATCAATATCAATATCCATCTCCATTGCTCTCTGCTCCACTGCTGACCGTTGCACCGAGCACTCAGTGTGCTTGGTGTAACCTAGCAACACAACGATATCGTTCATTGGTGTGGATGCTGGCATTTTATCATTATAGTTCTTGGTCTGGACGGCCCCTTAATTGAGATCCCAACGTTTCCAAAGATACCAAACAGAAAACAGGTAAAGCAATAGTCCGTTGCCTAAACGAACAATGAACTAGGTTTTTCTTGCCAGAATTCTCCTGTACTGAACATTAAATCCACTGTCCTCCTTCTGTGCAAAAATGTACTTTAAAGTTTATCTGGAGCTAATGTGAAGCTTCAGCTGCCTGAATTAGCCAACTATCTTTCAAGGTTACAGTTTTTTTAGTCCCTCTTTTTTTTTTTACTATACTTCCACTGCAGCTCAAGAGGTAATCCTTAAGAACTATAGGACCCAGTTCAACATGAACAAAACAGCTTAGGAGCTAGGAACCAACTAATTCTTTTCTTTCCTTGGTACTCCACCGCTCCACTCTGGTGCATAACGTAGCCACTTCTTCACAGTCTCGCTGTATGGGAATTCCAGCAACTTGCGGTCAAATTGACAAACAGCCGCTAAAAAAAACCAAACAAAAAGACGACTTGTTATTATCAAGTTATGTGCTTTGTGACCACAACTCTGCCCAAACTTGAAAAACTGCTTGATCAATTGTTGAGGGATGCAAAGGACAACTCAATTCTTCTTATTCCATAGTTTTTTATTTTCCTTGAAGATAGATTTGGTTTGATGATTTGGATGGACATAAACAAATAATGGAATGGGATGGAATGGAATAGAGTAGGTTGATAACCTTCAAGATAAACAGAAAAGACATGAATTAGTCTTAAATTAAACAATCACCTTTAAGCACTTTCCCTTAAAGCTTTTCTAAATAATAAATGTTAATGATACTCAATCATTCCAATTAACTTAGGATCTCAAAATGGTTAATATTAACTGAAACTTAAAGTAACATCATACTTAATTACTAAGTTTCAATAAAGTAAACAAGCTTAAATTAGCATAAACAAAATAATTAAACTTAATTTGCATTGTACTTACTAAGCCAGTCAAAGTTAACCAAACATGGAGAAGCATGATTTCAACACATCCACAATCAAAGTTGTTTTCCTACAAGTTGCGTCTTCTAATTGATCAGGAGCTGTGGTCATGACTTGTTACCAGGAGCAGGTGAGAGAGCTAACTGAGAAACAGCCAAACATTTCATGCCATGCCTTTCCAGTGAGTGCGCAGGTGAATATGGTCCCTATTGGAGCACTTCCTGAGAGTTTTAGTTTCCACCAACACTTTTGTGTGTGGTTGTCCTGTGGAGGTATGGATTGCATCATGTGCATGTGCTTGGTATTTGACACAACAGTTACAAAGGTGTGTGTGTGTGTGTGTATAATACACTGCTCAAAAAAATAAAGGGAACACTAAAATAACACATCCTAGATCTGAATGAATGAAATATTCTTATTAAATACTTTGTTCTTTACATAGTTGAATGTGCTGACAACAAAATCACACAAAAATTATCAATGGAAATCAAATTTATTAACCCATGGAGGTCTGGATTTGGAGTCATACTCAAAATTAAAGTGGAAAAACACACTACAGGCTGATCCAACTTTGATGTAATGTCCTTAAAACAAGTCAAAATGAGGCTCAGTGGTGTGTGTGGCCTCCATGTGCCTGTATGACCTCCCTACAACGCCTGGGCATGCTCCTGATGAGGTGGCGGATGGTCTCCTGAGGGATCTCCTCCCAGACCTAGACTAAAGCATCCGCCACCTCCTGGACAGTCTGTGGTGCAACGTGGCATTGGTGGATGGAGCGAGACATGATGTCCCAGATGTGCTCAATTGGATTCAGGTCTGGGGAACGGGCGGGCCAGTCCATAGCATCAATGCCTTCGTCTTGCAGGAACTGCTGACACACTCTAGCCACATGAGGTCTAGCATTGTCTTGCATTAGGAGGAACCCAGGGCCAACCGCACCGGCATATGGTCTCACAATGGGTCTGAGGATCTCATCTCGGTACCTAATGGCAGTCAGGCTACCTCTGGCGAGCACATGGAGGGCTGTGCGGCCCCCCAAAGAAATGTCACCCCACACCATTACTGACCCACTGCCAAACCGGTCATGCTGGAGGATGTTGCAGGCAGCAGAACGTTCTCCACGGCGTCTCCAGACTCTGTCACGTCTGTCACATGTGCTCAGTGTGAACCTGCTTTCATCTGTGAAGAGCACAGGGCGCCAGTGGCGAATTTGCCAATCTCGGTGTTCTCTGGCAAATGCCAAACGTCCTGCACGGTGTTGGGCTGTAAGCGCAACCCCCACCTGTCGATGTCGGGCCCTCATACCGCCCTCATGGAGTCTGTTTCTGACCATTTGAGCAGACACATGCACATTTGTGGCCTGCTGGAGGTCATTTTTCAGGGCTCTGGCAGTGCTCCTCCTGTTCCTCCTTGCACAAAGGCGGAGGTAGCGGTCCTGCTGCTGGGTTGTTGCCCTCCTACGGCCTCCTCCGCGTCTCCTGATGTACTGGCCTGTCTCCTGGTAGCGCCTCCATGCTCTGGACACTACGCTGACAGCAAACCTTCTTGCCACAGCTCACATTGATGTGCCATCCTGGATGAGCTGCACTACCTGAGCCACTTGTGTGGGTTGTAGACTCCGTCTCATGCTACCACTAGAGTGAAAGCACCGCCACCATTCAAAAGTTACCAAAACATCAGCCAGAAAGCCTAGGAACTGAGAAGTGGTCTGTGGTCACCACCTGCAGAACCACTCCTTTATTGGGGGTGTCTTGCTAATTGCCTATAATTTCCACCTGTTGTCTATTCCATTTGCACAACAGCATGTGAAATTGATTGTCAATCAGTGTTGCTTCCTAAGTGGACAGTTTGATTTCACAGAAGTGTGACTGACTTGGAGTTACATTGTGTTGTTTAAGTGTTCCCTTTATTTTTATATATATATATATATATATATATATATATATATATATAAGAAAGTTGCAGGGTTCCATTCCAAAGTGACTTAAATGTCTAGTGTGTTGTTTTTTTCTGTACTAGATTTTCACTAGGCCTTAAGAATGGATGCATCTCCCTCACAATGGAATGAGTCATTTATCTATGTAGATTATGGCTCATTTCATGGTGAGGAAAATGCTTCCAATCTTATTTACTTGTGATACTCAAATTTAAAATACACAAATTAACTTCGACATTTGCCAAACCCATTGCAAAGTAGTAAATCTAGTATTTTGAGATGCAGGCTCACCAAAAATGCAGTCCTGCATTAGCGTGTCTTTGAAGGCCCTCTTCTGTCCCTTTCCCACCCAGTTGAAGATGTTGGCTAGACTGTTTGTCGTGGTAGAGGATAGCATTTGCCGGATCATCATGTCCAAGTTGGTCCCTCTGACTAATGCCAGGCGGGTAATCTGAACAGATAATAGAGAAAATGGTTAGTGTGCTATGTCAAATTGACAGGGTATCAGCTCATCTTTTAAGTACAAATTTAATGAATTTTAATAACTTTTTAGATAGATAGATACTTTATTAAATTGTACTTTTATTACCTCTAAGTAAAAAATAAGACCATTACTGTCAAAACTAAACAACAAACAATGCCATCAAACAAATTGGAAATCATTGGCTAAAAAAATTGCCAAATATTTACTAAGAAAGAAATATCCCACATCGTTCTGAGCTTGCAGATCGGCCATTTTCACAATATTTCTCTGCCAAACACACAACCAAGTGAAAAACAAATTTAATCCCTCCACTCCTACAATGACAGACATTATAAGCCCTTTTTAAAGATCCACAGGAAAATGCTTAGTGCAAAAATTGTTCACCATCTTTCGACGGACTGGTTCCTCCTTAAGTGCAGCTTCAGCCTCATCAAACTGTTCTTCATTGATGAGCAGCAGCACAATGGGGAACTTCTCTTCTCTTTGAGAGTCAGGTCCAGCTCCATGAATATTCAAGGTGGATCTAATGTCTGTGATTTCAGTCTTTAAAAACTGAATGTCCCGTGACATTTGCTTCACCTCCATGAGTAGCTCCATAAGCATCTTGGTGTTTTTATTGGCAGCAATGTCTTGAAGAAAAACAATTGATTTTACATTAAATTTCAAGGGTAGATTCACAATTTTCAATCATTTAGAATTACACTAAGCAACTCACTGATAACTTTAAGTGTTTGCACCCCTTACTTCTAGTAACCATTAAGTGCTTAAATTTTAGGCCTAAACATCATGACAAATTACAAGAAAAAACAATGACAAACATGGGAAAGTCATAAGGGATATGTTTCTCAATTCAGATGGCATCAATAAGGGTAAGAAGTTGATCAGAAAATTATTCTTGCCTTTCAACACTTGGCTGGATTCCCCTCCATGGAATCTTCGACGTGGCGTTTCTGGAGCTGAACCTTTAAAATACCAACATGGCATCAGCATTCACATTAGGTCATTGTGTATTTTATGAATGCTACATGTGCAATTGCATTGCAGTTGGACAGGGGTGAAAAAAGATAGCAATCATCCCATTATTTTATGTCCAGTCCTTTGAGACATATGTTTTGTTATATTGGGAAATAGGGAAAACTTTGAATTGACTATTAGTAGCCGTCTTTTAACAAGTGTACTCAGTTACAGTAGGAATATAGGGATCTTTACCTAGGCCAGGTGACCTGAAGTCAGCTGATCTGGAGCCATGTGCGTAGCTGACACTGAAATCTAAAAGAAAGGACACACATCATTAATTGTGGACATGAACATGAATTGCAGAATTTTTCACAAAAAAACAAACAAACAAACATTTAAGTTGAGTAATACATACCATTCCTTGCTTGCTGTGATGGCAAGCAAGTGTGGTAGGGGCTAGAGTTATATATTGGTATTCCTAGGGAAATACAGACAGAATTAGCAAAATAAAGCCACCATAAACAGCTCCTAACAAAATAGTGAGACACTGAATAAGCTATATGCGCTCAACACTCCCTCCCATCTGATTGACATTTCAAGTCAGTGCAAGGTCTCCAGTAAGGCAGGACCAGTAATCCCCCATAGAGGCACTACTGCCTCCTATTGAAACAGACTGGAGACAAAATAAAAGTGGCTGATAGAATCACATACATGTAGCATATTAGTCTACTTACCATCATTACAGAGGTCCGTTGACTCCAACTCCGCCAAGTAGCTTCCACAAAAGCCTAAAATAAGAGAACACAAAACATGAACTATGAATGTTGTAACTTGGACAAAGCACATTTACATAGGAAACAAGCTTTACTGTCCACCCCAAGGTGGTTGTGTGAAGTTGTTCACTCACCATTATTAACCTGGGGAAATGACTGATCCTCCGCATAGCTTCCTGCAGAGGCTAAAATAAGGGAACACAAGACATGAATAGTGGATGCTGTAACTTTTGAACACATATTATATTACTGATATGCTTGTATGTACTGACAGAGGAACTAAATGCTTTTAAATTAAAGCTCGCATGCAAAATTCTCTCTCTGCCATTTTAATAAGTAATGACATAGCACTGCTTGCATCTGAGGTGCACTGGCTGGATTCTGGCACTGTATTAACAAATAAGTGGAATTATACATGAGAAATATGTACAGTAGGTGTAGCAGTTAGTGCCATAACTGACAGTGTCATCGCTGTACCTGGAAAACGAACATCCGGTGGCTTTGCAAATTTTCTCTTCACGTTAATCATTTCTGACTCCAAATACACAGGATTTGGCCTTGAAAATAAAAATTTAACATTCCCAGCAATTGAAACAATTTTAAAAATAATTTAAGCTTGAGAGACACAATGTTCACAGGTCAGGAGCGTATTGCTTGTTTCTGTAGAATGAGTTAGCTTGATGTATAAGTACACATAGACATGACACTAGCCTATCACAGGACGAACATCCAATCCAACCCTTGAGGCTGAGTGCCAAGCAGGGAGGAATTGTGTTAAAGCAGTGGTTCCCAAGCTTTTTTTCTCAAGCCACCCTTTGATGATATAGGTACATTGTAAGCCCCCCCACCTATCATCCCACCCGACCCTACCACCCCAAATCGGTCGTACCTTCTTTGTTTTGAATAAATTGCATTATAATATATAATCTCTATAAAATATTTGTTTTTCTTTCTAAAATATGTAGGCCTACATATCACTTCACTTTTTAAATTTCAGTTTATTGTTGTTTGTTTTACTGAAAAAATAGCAATAAAACCAACTTCCAAAAAGATTGGACATTAGATTGCTTTCCAGCAGTGCTTTCAGACATGTATGCATTACATTCTTGAATATATGTTCAAGTAAAATTTATTTAAAATGTTACACTTACAGCCAATGTTTAGCTAGCATGCTAGCTAACGCTAACAAGCTACAACCTCCGGACTAAGTTGCCACGGCAATAATTCACAAAGTTAGCATTTAGTCACATGATGACATGATGGAATCTCAAGGGGATAATACATTATGTTCTCATAAGGACTTACCAGTTTATCCACACTCGGACAAAGTAGCCACAAAAGCCGCCAGCCGCCGTCAACTGTAAACTGGATTTGAACTCAAATCCCGGGAGAGCTGGTCTCGCGAGCTGCCCACGCGTGCCCACGCGTACCCTCGCAGGGGTGGGGGGCGGGGGCACAGCATATCAGCCCACCATATATTGAATTGATGTCTATTTAATGTTGACATTTCAACATTGAAAAACCAGCATCTATACAATGCTGACTCAACAACATTTTTTCAAACGTTGAAATGGTATCTGTAATTAAACATTGAATCAACATAGATTTTTCAACCTCAATGTAATTTTGCTATCTGGGAAGGTAAATCTGAATTAAGAGTCATTGCAATATCACATTGTCTACAGCTTGCTCTAGAAAGGATGGTCAGATAAATGTAATCTATATTCATTCTATATTAAATAATTGCTGTTTATTTAATAGAAATTGATATGTTTGCCAGTAGCAGACCAAAACAATGTGCAAAAAACACACATTCCTTTGGAATATTAATTTTTGCAGTGAACCTCCTGCAATTTACATATTGTATTTGACCATACAAATATAGTTATTTAGCCTGATCAGTAAGGCAAAGACCAACTTTAATTCCACTTCATGATGTTTCTGAATGTCCCGCAAAGAGGTCTCACATCTGTATTCATATGGCATTATGTGGTGGAATACATGGTCAAATACTACAGTGATTTCATATTGTCCTCTTTTATTTTAACAGATTTGCAAGAAGAGGTCGATTAGACAACACTTGAGTTATTTCTTTGGGGTGGAGCTTTTTTCCATTACCCACCTAGGAAGGTCCCAGTTACTCCCAGAGGGAAGAAGCTGGTGACTACCAGTAAAGTGCCCAGAACCATGAGCGCTGCCCCAGTGTAGAAGACATCTATCGTTTCCATCACTTCAGATCCGGCCTGTGCCTTCATTACCACTGTCATACTGCATGAAAACAGATTACTTTATTACCAACCTATAAGCTGTAGTTGGTCTAGGTTTTAGTACAAAAATCCCCATTTAAAACGTTTGCTGTTGTCACAGTTGTCACATCCCTAAACTCCTAGACTGCTAGACCACAGAACAACAGAAGGGGGTAGCCTGTGCTAATGAATTATGTTTTCTTTTATAGCACGTGAATTTCCGGGTGCCTGTGTGTCACTTACCTGGGAAAGACATGGCACCAAGATGTACTATGGAAAGAAAGTACACTGTTTTGGCCAATATTCTGCTGAGAAACCTTTGGTCTTGCCATTTGTGTGGATGTTACTTTGACATATTGTGCTCACCTAAACAATGTTGCAGACCAAGTATGCACTAGGTCTCAATCCAACCCAGTATCTGTGGGATGGGCTGGAAAAACAAGTCCAATCAATGGAGACCTCACTTTACAATTTCTCAGACTGTGCTCCCAAGTACCTATTCATCTGCCTTGTACCTATTTCATTGTTTGCAAAAAAAAATGCCTGCCAAATTTCCTATCCCTTCTAATAAATTAACTGCATGTGTGTGTGGGTATAAAAACTGTGCTTGTTGCTGACTTCCTTTTTAAACTTGAAACGTGATATCTGACTTCCCTGATATCACTCTTGACAGATCAAATCAAATCATATCAAATCAGGTTTATTTATATACTGCCAAATCATAACAAATTAACATCAAGGCACTTTACATATAGAGCAGGTCTAGACCAAACTCTTTATAAAATGATTTAAAGAGACCCAACAGATCCCCCCATGAGCAAGCACTTGGCGACAGTGGCAAGGAAAAACATCCTTTAAGAGGCAGAAACGGGCTCAGGGGGGATGGCCATATGCCATCTGGGAGCAGCAGGCGTTGCAGGAACATGGGGTAGCAATGATGTGGGACAGCTGACCACATTGACAGACCAAGAGTAATTAATTGAAGGGGAAATAAATTTCTTCATTTTATTTTAACATTTTTGCATTAACAGTTATTGAGTGTTGGCTAAAGGTACTAAGAAAGGTTTTAATGTTTACCATATTATATTTTCAACTTCCAATATGCAGACTCGAAAGAACAACTTAGTTCCAAAATATAATAACTGAATTAACTGTAAAGTATTTACTGGTTGAGTTCACATTTTGCCCTAAAATACAATTCATTAGAAATAAAACACACTTGCTTGGGAAGTCTGTTAATGTAGTGAACTGAGGAATGGAAGAAGTTTGTGTTCCAAAAGGTGGCAGTCCAGTCAAACTGAGTAATTGAAAATCACTTTGAGAGGGAACACACACAGAGTGGACAGAGCATTCTGTTGTAGCTCCAAAATAATGGAACAGTATCTCTCAACATTTTTATCTGTTATTGACCTAAAGGTTTTTAAATCACTTTATCCACTGATGTTTGACTCCACCAGATCTTAGAGTTATTTGCTTTTATCCAGGCTGTGTATCACCTCTCTTAATATATTTTTGAATTTTTATTTATACATTTTTTAGTCAAGTTACTTTTTTCCCTGTTATGTAGTAAAATGTTTTTATTTGTTTTATTAATTTAAATTATTTTTACTACTGTCATTTGTTTAATTTTGTTATATTTGTCATTTGTATGGATTCCATTACAATTATTACTGTGCTTTGTAATCTGTGGGGTTTTAAAATAGCTAAATAAATAAATGAATAATAATAAGCTTTATTTATATAGAAACTTAAAAAAAGTACAAAGTACTTCACAAATACTTCACAAAAACAAATGTAAACAATTCACTTACAATTTCTTTTAATTTTTCCCCCCTTTATTCGGCTTTTCCCTATTTGGGGTCACCAAAGTAAGCCAGCTGTCACTTGCATGATTAATTTAGCTACATTTTTTATACCGGATACCCTTCCTGTCTCAACCCTCCCCATTTCTCTGGGGTTGGAACCTGGGGCCCATTTGCAGCCCTTGTTGCAAATGCCCTACCACCCCCCGTCTCGCGCCTTGTTTTTAGAACTAAGAGCAAGGAAGGATGTAAGGAGTAAGAACGTTCGATTATAGTGTGGGGCAAGACTTTTCAGTGATTTCAAAACAAACAGTAACATTTTTTAATTGATTCTGAATCCCACAGGTAACCACTGCAATGAGGCCAGGATTGGGAAGATATGGTCATATTTACAGTTTCTAGTTAGGACCTTAGCTGCAGTGTTTTGTATGAGTTGGGGATGGTTTAAACAGCTCTCTCATATTCATGTTGGTTAATCCTTTTTAACAAAAAATGCAGTCTTTACAGGTGAAAACCAAGGCAAAAACCAAGCGTAGTCATTCAGAGCTATTTAATGTTTAAACAATCAAACATCTGGGCACCAAGAAACACCTGTCAGTCACATGTTCCATTAGTTTTGCTTACTTTAAAAATGGGTGGGTTTAAACAAAAGGTGGTATGTCCTAAAGTGTTTAATACATTTAGATGTAAATACCATGAAATAAAAGCTGAAATTCTTAATTCTTTTACTCATATTCATCTTTTGATCTTAAACCCATACAACAAAAACAAAGGAATTGGCCTTGCTGTTCCAATACTTTTGGAAGGACAGCAAGTCAATATATACACTGTGTTTATACTTACATACTTAAACTATATTACTCTTTAATTCTATTATTTCTATATACTATAATTTCTATTATTTTATTTATTTCTTTCAAGCACTGCTAAATAAAAGAACTGAAGCTGGAAACAAGAAATAACCAATGTTCTTGTTTCGATGTGGCCTATTGCAGAAAAAATACACAGCTACAATATGACTGTATTAAATAAGATTCACTTTAGATACTCTAGTAAACCTTTGATTCCAAGTTTGCAATTTTTTTCTTCAAATTATGTTTTTGTGCCTATTAAAACTAATTATTAACAATATCAAAACAAAAATGCAACAGACGAAATGTTACAACTCCTTTCTTGGGTAGTTTGACTGCAGAGAATGCTGCATCAAACCACAAGGGTTCCATGCATGGGTTCCAAAGTTGCTTCTCAAGACTTTGACATTCCACTACTGTCAAGTTCAACTCTACAGCTCTAAAAAGTTTTTTTTTTTTTGTTTGGGCCAAATTTGGAATTCTGACCCCACTGAGTAAAACAAGTGAGTCAGAAGTATTCCCACATCCAGTCTTTTAAATATCTTTGAAAATGGCCGATCAATGATTTCTATTGCAAGAGCACTGTTCAAAAAAAGTTTAATGAACAAAAATTAATCAACAATATTAATATAATAATATTAGCCGAGGGACGTAGCTCAGTGGTATAGTGCATGCTTTGCATGCAAAGGCCCGGGATTTGATCCCCAGCCACAACGCAAACCAGTGGTAGGCTTGTGCCGGTCCCAGGCCCGGATAAATGGGGAGGGTTGTAGCAGGAATGGCATATGATGTAAAAACTGTAGCCAAATCAATCATGCAAGTCACAGAACTGACTTGCTGTGGCAACCCCAAATAGGGAAAAGCCAAAAGAGGAGAAATAAATAAAGAAATTGCTTAACTTTTTATATTCTTTTTTTTGGGGGGGGCATGCTTACCATAGTCTTAATTGTTTTTAGAATTCATTTTGTTGAGGCTGTTATGGCTCAAATGCTACAAAACATCAGTTCAGAAAGTTAAGTTCCTGTTGTGTGAAAAGGTTTTCTACTGCTAATGGAACACACACTGGCGCTGGGGTGGACACACCTCTGTCATCTGAATCCAATTTATTTCCTGTGGACAAAATGGTTCCAAAATCAAAAATAGGTTCGGTATTTAGAGAAAAATTGGGTTACAAGTTCTATGCTGTGAATCTTGGTGTTCTTTTGTCATGGGGAGCAGGAAGTGTAACTTGATGCAGCATGTTGCTTTGCCATGTCGAACACAAAGTACTGCGGCTGGGCTGTTTGTTGAGTAAGCTGGTCTAGCAAGGCATACTGCTGGGATTTAGATTGGAAAAGGAATAGAAAAATGGGTCTGTGGAACACAGACAGGGACAGCTGGTCAGTGGGTGTGTGCCACTGACCACTGGATAGAAGTGGATTTCAAGACACTGCTGATGTCAAATAGAGGAATTTGTTAATTGTTGATGGCTTTTGGTATTTTACATGTACACTATTTTTCAGTATATTTAGATATTGTTTATCTGCCATTTGTAACTGCTGTGGGATTAACACAACAGGGTGTCAAAAGCATACTTCTCTCTTTTTACCTTTCAGAATGTGAAATAAAAAGTCAAATTAGAGAGAAAAGTGGTTTGGAGGATGTAAATTAAGTTTCAAGAGGAAAGGTTCACAATGTGCTACTTTGCAGCAGAGATTACAATGGCATGTTGCATAAGAAGCAAAAGCTAATGAGTCCAAATAACCACTTCTTTGGTATTAAAATTATGGAATTCATTCATTCATTCGTTCAGCCAATCCCAGCTCACATTGGGCGAGGGCAGGGTACACCCTGAACAGGTAACCAGTCCATCGCAGGGCCCACATACAAAGACAGACAAAGACAAACAATCACTCACTCTCACACTTAAACCTACAGGTATAGGTATAATATCGGCCTATATCCAATGTTTCCTGACTGTCCAAAATTCTCCAACCAACTCACAACTGTATCAGTGATGGTACATACAGAAAGTTTTTTTTTTTTAGCTGCCGCCATCATGTCCTCTCTAGACCACAGTCAATAAAGCATCACTGACCAACTGTTGTGCCACCCAAAACAACGTAACTAATGTTCACAAGCCCCTTCAAGATTGTCAATTTCCTTAAAATGTGTATACACCATAGTAAGGAGTATGAACAGACGTATTGGACTGAACGTAAATGTTAATATAGATCAAAAACAAATTTTCGCACTTTGGATTTTTCCCAACGAGCAGCAGCGACATGCGGTGTGTTTTTCCAGGCTGCAACACTTTTTATTTTCTTCCAGTAAATAGGGCGCTCCAGAATATTTTAGAATTTGTTAGTTGCGATCTGTGTGCTGAAGTCCAAGGTAACCTTCTTGACTATCGCTGGCCTGACCGCTGTAGCATTTGCCGAATCCGCTGGTAGACACTAGAGGTAAAGGATGTTATGAAGCTGAAGGAGGAGTCCTATAAAGCATGGATTGCTTGTGAGCATTGTGAGGCATCTGCAAGCCAACCATTGCGCTGCATTGACAGTGGGGAGGCGAAAACCCAAGCTTCGGAAAAGTGCATGAGGCCAAATTCTGGCAAAACATCTGGCATCTCAGGAGGGGAAAACGACACCATGTCCACACTAGCAGGGGTGATGGTTCCACTTTTCAAGTAGAGGGACCAGAGGGTGTGTTCCAACTATAGAGGGATAACACTCCTCATCCTCCCTGGAAAAGAGTCAGTCATTTAGACAAGCCTCAAATTCAGGAGCCAAAATGCAGTGTTTGCCCAGGTCGTGGAACTCCACATTGGCTCTATACCATCACAAAGCTTTTGGAGGGGGGAATGGGACTTTGCCCAACCACTCTTAATGTGCTTCACAGATTTGGAGAAGGCTTACAACTGTGTCCCTTGAGGTATCCTGTGAAAGATGCTCTGAAAGTACAGGGTGGATGGCTTGCTACTATGGGAAATTTAATTCCTGTACTCTGATTCATTGTCTGGTTTGCATTACTGGCAGTAGGTCAGACCCATTCCTGGTTAGTGTTAACTCCCTTAGGGCTGCGCTGGAGCTTGGACATCCAGTAGGAGCTCAAAGTACACTGTAAACCCGAGCGTTCAAAGTAAATGAATAGATTAAGTAGTTTATACTTAAAGCTTGAGAGAAAGTTTTACTAACTTAAAAATGTCAAGTCAGTGTAACATGTTCTTCCTTTTTGAGTAATTGTAACTAATAATTTTTGATTAAATAGAACTATATTCATGTTTAAGTAAGCATATCTCAAAAAGATAACAAGCCTTTAACTTGATAGAATTAATTAATCACATTCTAAGATGATAAAAGTCCTAGCATTTCTATTGTTCCAAATGGGGATTATATAAAAAAAAAATTAATATATAGCACAAGATAAAATACCATAAAATCTCAAAGTGCCTCCAAATAAGTGATCAATCATAGCAAATACATTGCAATCGTAGCATAAAAGAGTAACAATTTGTTGGGGCAAATCTGAATGCATTTGACATTAGTGGAAGACATTTTTTTCTTTTAATTTACTTTTCATTTTTATTATCATCATTTTAATGTAGTTATTGTTGTTAATAATTTTACTGAAGTGTTGAGCAGCTGTAAGGATCATTATTTTTATTCGAGTTGAGCTCTGATTCACCCTCCAAAGCAAAGGTGGCGCTAATGCGCATAGGTGCTGATTCGAAAAAAACAAACAAAAAACAAACAAACAGAAGAGGAAGAATTTTAAGCGGGAGCCGAAGCCTGCAGCTGCAGAAAGTCACCAACAGTTACCTTCGCAGCAGCAGTCAGTACACATGGTAAGTTTTGAAAGTCAATTCATTTACTTTTCATTCATTTACTTTTAGGAAAATCAGAAATATCCTTCTCTCAAGAGGATGCAGAAAAACTAGTCCACGCATTCGTAACTTCTAGGCTGGACTACTGTAACTCATTATTATCTGGATGTCCAAACAAATCTCTGAAAGGCTTTCAGTTGATTCAGAATGCTGCTGCACGAATATTAACAGGAACTAGAAAAAGGGATCACATCTCTCCTGTGTTAGCTGCTCTTCATTGGCTGCCGGTAAAATTCAGAATAGAATTTAAAATCCTTCTGTTAACATATAAAGCTCTTACTGGCCAAGCTCCGTCATACCTCAGAGAGCTCATAGTTCCTTACTATCCTAGTAGGCCACTCCGCTCTCTAGATGGAGGTTTACTTGTGGTTCCTAGAGTCTCCAAGAGTAAATCAGGAGGCAGATCTTTCAGTTATCAGGCTCCTTTTCTATGGAACCAACTTCCAGTATCGGTCCGGGGGGCAGACTCTTTAGCAATTTTCAAGACCAGGCTTAAAACTTTTCTGTATGACAGAGCTTATAGTTAAAAAGTTAAAGTTCATTTACTCTTTAGCTATGCTGCTATAGGCTTAGACTGCTGGGGGAAGGACTGAGCACCTCTCTCTCTCTCTCCCTCTCCCTTTCCCTTTCCCTCTCCCTCTCTCTCTCTCCCCCTCTTCCCTCTTCCTCTCTCTCTCCCCCCCTCTCGATTCCTACGAACCTTATGCAGCATCATGTTCCTGCCTACACCTGTTTGAATATCCCCTCCTCCTGCTCTCTTTCTCTCCCTACTCTACCCAACTTTGCCCCCCCCCCCCCCTCCCCCTGTGCCTCTCTCTCTCTCTCTCCCTCTCTCAACCCAACCGGTCGAGGCAGATGGCCGCCCCCCCGAGCCTGGTTCTGCCCGAGGTTTCTGCCTCTTAAAGGAAGTTTTTCCTTGCCACTGTCGCCAAGTGCTTGCTCATCGGGGGATCTGTTGGGTCTCTTTTAATAATTTTATAAAGAGTTTGGTCTAGACCTGCTCTATATGTAAAGTGCCTTGATGTGACTTTGTTATGATTTGGCGCTATACAAATAAATCAGATTTGATTTGATTTGATTTGAAAGTTAATATTTATTCACTTTTACTTCTTTTACACATTTGCTAATGTGCTTGTCTCAGAGAGTTTATACCATCTCCAAGCCCTCGCCCTTCACTTGCCTATCACGGGCTGACTTTAGGTGCTAAAGGGCATGCTAAACCCCTAGCATTAGACATTGTCTAGCTAGGTAGTTGGCGCGACCACATCTAGCACAACTAGCTACCTAGGCAGCAGACTCACTGAAGAATTTGATGGATGAATCTAGCAACCACACAAATTCCCCACTTAAATTAGTCGTTAGTCGCGTTGAGCGGCTGATCCCGGTTCAAGTCTCAACCAGCGCGGATCATTGTCTGTCTGCCCTATCACTAAAAAAAAAAAAAAGAAATCTTTGTAAAGCCTTGTTCACACGGGCCGCGATTAGCCACGGAACAGAGGAAGCTTCCTTTCGGCGCCCTTATTAACTGATAGTGTAGTTCAGACCAGACATGAAACAAACACACACACACATACACACAGCAACAGAGTGGGCTAGCTACAGGGCATGTGAAATGATGATGAAAAAAATAGATATTATTTATTATTTTTCAAAATAAAATAAACCGTGTCCACAACGGATCATATTTAAAAGTAGGCTGCTATACTTGCTAGTGTGTATGAGTAATAAAATGCACTACTTATTGTTTTTAGAGGTGGTAACAGACATTTTATAGTTGTGCTACAACTTTTTGGCCTATGCTACAAAACTATCAACCTCTAGCACCAGTGCTATGAGCTAAAAAAAAGTTAAAGTACAGCCCTATACCACCTCCCTAAATGATATTTAAATATTTAATTTAATATTTGGCACTGCAGAGTTCATATTTTACTTAACTTTGTTTTTGCTTGCAAAAAAGATGATTGGCCTAAAAATAAGTCAAAATTTAATTCAAGATTTGGCTTAAAAACATGTTTAAAACTGAAAAGTTCCGTCTATAGATGCTCTAGAAAACATTTAAAGCAGTGATTTTAAAGCAGTGTTAGCTGTTGTCCATGATCATGTTGTGGTAAAATAATAGTTATTAACTTGTTGTTAAGTCGTAAGTATAAGCAGTTCTGTTGGTCTAAACTTTGTCTTTTTTTTTCTTTGCCTTTTATGTTGCTGGTTCCAAAATGATCTGTAAGTTGTAAGTTGTGCGCAGCTTCTTTCACCTCCAGAACAGTTATTTACACACTACAAGCTGCACCATAGCAACTATTCCAGAATCAGCCCTCTTCTATGCCTCTACACTGATTGCATTTGTACATTTCAGACATTTAATGCACTGACAACTCATTTGTCAAGATACCATAAAGCACAATCTAGCAGTTGTACAGAACAAAGTCAGGGGGTTGTGCTATTTAAATGCCCTTTATGCACATTTCAGCAACCCTTTTCTGAATCAGCAGTTTTCAGTCATCTTAGAAAGCATTTGAAAAATCATGAAACAGTGACATGCCCATATAAGGATTGCAGTTATAGCATAAATATATGCAGTTATATGTCATAAAAGTAGAGCACACCTAGCAAGTTTTCCATCAGACTTTCAAACTGATATTTTCAGTGAGGGTCCCCATAATCTTGAAGCCAGTATTTCTGAGGTAACTAGTGCTTTGCATGAAGAATGCCCAGGCCAGAGCACAGAAGTGGGCATTGATGATCAGTGTGACACTGGCACTCTAAGAAATCAACTTAAAAAAAAAACGTATCCTCCTTATTCCTAAAGATGCAGGCTATCCTCCATGTCTCAAACACAGCTACTCAGGAAATAGTAGAGCAATTAAATCAGATCTTCTCCTTATCTGAGCCATTGATCAAAGAGGCAGTAAATGACATTCTGCAAAAAAGTGGTCACAGTATTGCAGAACCTACACTGAGTAAAGTTGTTGCTGCTGTCATGGACTGCAATTTTCTCTATACATCAACCTCTAAAGGTGCCGAGTTAAGTTCATCCAAGCGCAGAAAAACCTTTATAGAGCACAACTATCCTTGTGTAATGCCAGTGGAGTATCAGTTGGAACAACCTGGACATACCAGCATGTATGTTCCTATCCTTTCAATGATTCAAGAGTTGTTTAAAAACACAGATATTCTTAACAAGATTACTGAAACAAATACTGCATCTGGTCAATATGTATCTTGCTCCAATGGCTCTCATTTCCTTGAAAATGAGTTACTGTCAACAGGGGATCTCATCTTACCACTCCAGCTGTATACTGATGAGCTTGATATTGCCAACCCATTTGGCACCTCGAGCAAAATTCACAAATTTTGCGCTGTATATTGGGTCCATGCTAATGTGCCACCAAAATACAGATCAGCATTACATGCTATACAACTGGCAATACTGGTAAAAGTGACAGACCTCCGCAAGTATGGATATGCAGCTGTACTTGCTCCATTGCTGCGTGATGTTCAGACTCTGGAAAAAGATGGTGTCTTCATCGAAAGAGTTGGTCAGAATGTCAGAGGCACTGTCTTTTGTGTTTCTGCTGACAATTTGGCTGCTCATGGATTAGGGGGCTTTGTAGAGTCGTTTGCAGCAGGCCATGTTTGCAGATTCTGTATGGGCTCAGTTGAACAGTTTCAAGTCACTGAAGTCAGAGAGAGAAAGTTTCCTCTGAGAACCAAAGCCAGCCATGACCTACATGTGCAAACTGTTCAAGAAAGTGACACTTTGAGCAGCCACTTTGGCGTGAAAGGTGGCTGTGTCTTGTGTGAGTCCCTGAATTACTTCCATACAATCACTGGTTTTCCTCCTGATATACTCCATGATCTTTTGGAAGGTATTGTTACCATGGAGCTTGCTCTTTGTGTTAAAGAGATGATCCATTTGAAGTACTTCACTTTGGAGTATTTGAACAACAAGATTATGTCATTCCCATATCAACACACTAATAAAGTGGATTAGTAGCTGAGGTCTCAGCTACTTCCCAAAACATCTCTTTCTCGAGGAACGATTGGAGGTAATGGGCATGAAAATGCCACCCTGCTCCGACTTCTTCCATTGCTTGTTGGCAGTGTAGTACCAGAGGGTGATAATGCATGGGCAGTTTTGATGGAGCTGAAAGAGGTGGTAGAGTTAGCATTGTGCCCATCATTTACCGATGAAACCTTAGATTATTTTGTGTGCAAAATCAGTGATCATAGACAGGCACTGCTAGAGGTTTTCCCTGAGGTTAGGCTCCGTCCTAAACATCATTATGTGGAGCATTACCCTGCTCTAGTCAAGTGCTTTGGGCCCCTCCTGCATGTTTGGACCATGCGGTTTGAGGCCAAGCACCGCTTTTTCAAAAGAGTGGTGCATGACGCTCAAAACTTCAAAAATATTTTGAAGACAATGGCAATCAGACACCAACACATGATGCCATATAATCTTGCTTCACCATCATTTTTCAAGCTAAAAACTCTGTTCTGGTTTCAGCTCTACCAGAGGTTGCTCTAGCACACATTAGAGAACAAACAACTAGTGACACAATCTACGAGACGTCAAATGTAACTATTGATGGCACAGACTATGTCTGTGGAATGTTTCTGTCTGTTGGAGTCAGCGGTGGACTGTCCAAGTTTAGCAAAATAGAACAAATCTTCCTTGTGAATCACAATGTGTCTTTACTATGTTGTGATGCTGTGATTTACTATGTTGTGACTCTTGGTATGTAGAACATCTACGGTCCTATGAGCTGTCAACTGAAGACACAAGTCTGTCGGTCCACCCGCAGTCTGGTTTGAACGATACTGTTCCTCTCTCAGCATACAAGATAGATGGCTCACTGCTGCTCACCCCTAAGCGATTCATTCAAGTGAGACAGAACTGAGTTCAGGTAATAATGAATGGTTCTTTTATTGATCAGTTATTGTGTCTTTATTTATTGTCTGTGTAATGTAAGCAATTTACAAGCTGTATATGGTGCTCTTTAAAAACGCAATTTTGTCTTTTCATTAGCACAATGACAGATGCATCCCCACAACCAATGATTCTTGTTGAGCCAGGACGGGCTAGAAAATTAAAGCTCAGCTCACGACCAGGCTCTGTTGATGCACTGATCAACATTATAAAAGAACAGCTGGAGATTGACTTGGATTTCGATTTACTTTACGAGGATCCAGACTTCGACGGGAAACTTATTTCCCTTTCAGACATTCAGGAATTGCCAAAAAAAGCTGTTGTGCACATCTCACTTTCACAAGACTCCAGCTCTATTGCATCTACTGTTACACTCTCAGACGTGTCATCTCCAGTGCATCTCAGCAGGTGGCCTCCACCTCCTTTTCCAGTTCCCACATTTGGATTTGATGTTGAACTGAAACTTAGAGATGGAAATGTGGAATATGAAAAGAACAACACACACCTTAAGTTGACGAGAGACCTAAAGCACACCATTTTAGAATAGCTTGCATCTACTATGTATGGTTTTAAGGCTTACCCAAGCGATAAAGAGATTGCAATGGCTGCTGAGGCTCTTGTAGCCAAACATCCCTGCTTGAAGGAAGCAGGATCTGAGACTGGCTGAAATGGATGGAAAAACAGCATCAAATTTAAGATGGGCAATTTTAGGAACAAGATGAGACGAGCTGGATGTTATGAGGTCTCTGTTAATGCTGGAAAAAGAAGCAGAAGTAATCCTGAAAATGACCCTTCACATTCCAACATTAAAAAACCCAAGTGAGCAGAAGTCAACTTCCTACCCAACTTTCCCCAAGGAAAGGATCGTTCAAGCCTGGAGCAACTGAGGCAAACAATGGTTGAAGTCAAAAAGACTGAGAAGAACCCTCCCCTCATTAGAAGGATGATGGAGACCACATTTCCGCTACGTCGACAGAATATTGTGATGTCCTGCCCAGGAGTTAATGAACTCATGAGCCTCTGACCTGCTCTCAAAATAGAGTCTGAGGTAATATGGATTAGCTATTTTAAAGTAAAATTGTGATTCTTACTCATTTGGCTGCTGTTTTCTGTTTTATAAATGTGTGCTAGATTCTTCAAATTGAACTGTTTTTTTAAGTGTTGCTGTATTCTCCTCCCACTGTTATGTCAATGTAGTTGTATGCAGAGTTCCAGCGCATCACTAATCAGAACCTTCAGAATACATTTTATGCTGAGCTCGATCGCCATCTTCCTCGCCTGATGACCCTATTCAGGCAGAAAGCCTCAAAAACTGGCAAGACAGCAGATGCTTTAGCTGAGATTTTCAAGGTCCATGATGATCAGGTAAATAGATAGGTAAATGACTCTTGTTTGTCATTTGTCTGATTGCATTAAAGATGTGAACACATTATTTGTGGCTATACTGTATGTTCTGATTGGACTGTTTTGAAATCCACTTTGTTCAGTAAACTCATCAGTATATACAATTCTGTTTTTATCTGAATAGGAAATGCACGACATCCACACCAAGCGCACTACTGTACTCCACGCCCTTCCTGTATATCTGCGCACGGATGTTTCTGGATTTTTCAGAACCTGCACAGTGAGTCTCCTTAAGTCACTTACAGATTCTACTGTGTATTATGTAAAAAAAAGTTAAACAATATACTAACATCTTTTAGGACTTACCTTTGTTTTGTCTACCCATACAATTTTCTTGTATGGTCTTCTATTTTCCTCCACACATCAAGGGAACTGAATTGGTGTTTTGTTCAAAGTGATAAGATGTGCAATAAAGCACTTTACTGTAAATGTCCTCTATCTATCTGTCTGTCTGTCTGTATGTGTCTGTCTATCTATCTGTGTCTGTCTGTCTGTCTGTCTGTGTCTGTCTATCTATCTGTGTCTGTGTCTGTCCTGTCCACACTTGGATTCTTTGTTAATTTGGCTTCATTCATTCATGTGTTCAGAACATGGATATTGTGTTTTTCACCTCTTACAATGAGGTAAGAGGTCTCCCTTGTAAAAGAGGTATTGGATTTCAATGGGACTTGGTTAAAGAAAGATGTTCTGTTCCATGTCTTAGTTTGTGATCTCTTTTACATTCAGGAAGAATGTAAGGAGGCCCACGGCAACATCATCAATCTTTGGCTCATCACAGTCATCAGTGATGGCACAGGTCCAGTTCACTACCACCCGGTGAGAATCTCTGTCATCATTGAAAGTGAGGTCGTGGTCAGCCTCCCCAGACTTGGCGATGCCTTTCTGGTAATCTATGGACTGATATATGCACTACATCTCAGCTATCCCAAAGCACTGACCAACACCTTTGAATTCACTCAAAAGATTTTGTTTGGTCTAGACAGTGGTAAACTGTCACCCAAATTGCAGACACTCAAGAATGACTTGACTATGTAGAAATTCTTCTTGAAAGAAGGCCGCAGGGTATAGCATTATAGAAGGCTAGTTCAAAGTTATCTCATTTTGTATAAATAGTGCCTTAAAAAGTTACTACTCTGCAGGTGTGCCTCTGCATTTTGCATTAATATAACGCTGATGTTTTATATGTTTTAATATTTTTTCTCAACCTATGTGGGCTGCACAAGATGACTTTTGATGCTGGTTAATGTAAAACGTTTACATTTTACAGTTTTAAGTGAAAATGTTCTTAAACAGTCTGTAGATTTTTTGTAATTTCATTCAATGGCTGCCCTGTTTCCTTATTCAGGAATTAGCCAGGAAGCTAAAAGCACACAGTTTTTTGTTATAGCTGTAATGAAAGATAATTTCATTTTGGTATTATTTAAAATTTTTTAAAATTATATTGTGTTGTATTTATTTTAATTTATAAATGTTTATGTATTCTATTTTAAGCATTGCAGTGTGCTAAAGGGGAGCGGATTGGGCAGATATTGTTCTATAGCAGATGTTTCCATATATACTAAGTTAGTTAAACTCAATTTTATTGAGGCAATCAATTGCCACAAAAAAATTAAGTTTTGAGTCACATGTTTTTAAGTAATCAAACACAAAATATTTGACTAATGTGTACTTAATACAGTGACAACACAAACTAATAAACATTGAGTCTGGTTAACATAAAATGGTGTGGTTCTGTACTTATTTTTTTTAGAGTTCTCTGAACTTATTTCAGTGGTTTAAAAACTGAAAACTAAGTCATAATTACTGACAACAATTGAGTTGAGCTAAATGTGCACTTTAATTTAACTGTTATCAAAAAGTACAGGTAACACTTCATCTAACCTTTAAAGGTCTGGAAAATTTTTACTTTTAAGTTAATCAACTGAAAAAAATTGAGGCAATCGATTGCCTCAATTTTTTTGAGTTCTGGAAACTTATTCGGGTTTACAGTGTAGTGCTGCTGCTTCTCTGCATCAAAAGGGGCCAGGCATCTGGTCAGGATGAATCCCGGACAACTCCCAGGAGAGGTTTTCTGGGCAAGCCAATCTCTTCTCAGAGTAACAAACAAAGCCCACCTTTAGTGGCCAAAGAACCAAGTGATGGCTATTCAAAAGGAAGCCAACTACTTCAGTTCTAAAAACTTTCAGCAAGCTGCAAGTGCAAACTCCATCATTTGGCTTGCCGCTGTCCACATATACATAGATTACGGTTGTTTGTGTATGTGTGTTGTTCTGTTTCCTATATTACAGTGACTGAGCTATATATTTAACTTTAGTCACTTATGTGTGAAATTATGAAATTATTATTTTCTATAGGAAACCTTATTTGAGTGATGTGTAGAAGACCTGCAAGGTACTATTTTTGCTTTTCTTCTTACTGCTCCCTAACACCTTCTTTTTACCTGAACCATGTCCTTTGGGTGAAGACACCTCTGTTCAAAAAACTTGTCTGACCAAAGCCCCTCTGTTGTTTGGCGAATCCATCCATCCATCTTCTACCGCTTTTCTGTTTCTGGGTCGCGGGGGGTGCTGGAGCCAATCCCAGCCAACGTTCCAGGCGAGGGGTGGGGTACACCCCGGACAGGTCGCCAGTCCATCACAGGGCCAACACAAAGACAAACAGAGATGAACAACCACTCACACTCACACCTACGGACAATTTAGAGTCACCAGTTAACCTAGACATGCATGTCTTTGGACTGTGGAAGGAAACCAGAGTACCCGGAGGAAACCCACGCAAACACGGGGAGAATATGCAAACTCTGCACTCTGCACACAACTCTGCAGAAAGGACCCAGGCCGGGAATTGAACCCGCGACTTCTTATTGTAGGGCAACAGCGCTACCCACTATGCCGCCGTGCTGCCCCATTACATCGAATAAATCCTGTAAACACACCATATCAGTTTGTTCAAGGAAAAGAAAACATTATATATAGTTTAATATTGAAGTGATGAGTTGTGACTTTGTCTTTTTGTGATGGGACTCTGAGCTAAGATGACGTGTATTTGCTATATGCCACACTTTTTTTATTTTTTATTTTCAATGTCTGTGGAGAATTTTTTTCTATCCTTTGAGAGGGATGTTTAAAAGGTTATATGTTTTCTCTTTAGTTATCTCCCAATCAACCCTGTGAAAGAAGGCAATTTGGTGCTCTGGGTCAGTCAAGACATGATTACATGTATTGCTAATAATATTTCATCAGGTTTCACAAACTTAATATTGACTCCTGATATTTTTTCATGTGACTGGCATGCTTTCACAGGTTTCCAAGTGTGCCACTGTCACTGTCAGCAGTTTGGAAGACTTAAATAACCACACACCACATTAAGGGAAGCACCAGTAAACATAGGTTGGATTTCAGTTTAATTAACAGCCAATAACAATCAAAAAGTGCCGATGGGCAATTTTTAACCTTGCTGCCATACTCAAAGCAAACACCGAAACATAACAAACTCAGTCTGAGTGTAGACACTCAAATAACAATGATACTGTTGATGATGAGAATGAGCTTTCAAATTAATAGTGATCAACAGAGATCAATATTATATCTGAAAAAGTACAGTGGTGGAAAAAAGTTACACTCCATGCATTTGTGAAATATTGCATTAAGAATCACTCTTAGATCTTCAAGTGCAATTTCTTTTAGTACAGTCACAGCCAAAATACTAAACAAATCCTAAAAAAGCCATTAAAAACTTAAAATTGATTGGTTCCATAAAAATACATAAGAAATTTTGAGTATTGAGTCATTTTGGTACCAGTGATCCACTAACGAAGGTCGAGCTTTTTATTAAAAGACAGAATTTTTGTTGCCGTGCTTCGTGTCTATATAAAGCCAGCACATTTGAAAGTTCTTCAGAGACAAAAATGGCTAAAACAAGGAACCTAACGCAGGAAACACGCCTGAAGATACAGATTCTCAGCCAAGAAGGGTACAGCAGCTGCCAGATAGCCGGGAAGTGCAGATGCAGTCCTCCAGCAGTTGGATACACTCTGCAGAAATACAGACAAACCAAGAGGTTGGAGGACAAACCAAGATTGGGGTGTCCAAGGGTTTCTTCAGCAAGAAATGACCGCATCCTGATCCGCATGTGTAGGGAAAACCGCCGAATTACATCACACGAGCTTCAGCAGCAGTGGTGAAACCAAACCGGTGTCCAGTGTTCCACCCGCACTGTACGTGGCTGACTTTTAAAATCATGCCTTAAGGTCCTACAAGGCTGTCAAGAAGCCCCTGATCAATGACAGACAGAGGTTAGCCCAGCGTCGTTGGGCCCAAGCACACAATAACTGGACAGCCAGGAATTGGAAGAAGATTCTGTGGTCAGAAGAGTCCAGCTTCCAGCTTTATCTTCCTCCTGCTAATGTGAGAAGGCCAGGCGAAGCATTATCTCAGCATGTACAGTACCTACTGTCAAGCATGGTGGAGGAAGTATCATGGTTTGGGGATGCATGAATGCTGCTCGTGTTGGTTATCTCACTGTCTGTGATGGTACATTGAACTCTGCCAAGTATTGTGCCATTCTCGAAACCCACATGCTCCCTTCTGCACATGCACTGTTCCAGTGAGGTCAAAACTGGATGTTTCAACATGATAATGCCCCTTGCCACACATCCAGGGCCAGTGGAACTTGGTTGCAGGAGCACAGTATCCAGGTCTTAGAGTGGCCAGCTCAATCCCCGGACATGAGCCCCATTGAAAATCTGTGGTGGATTATCAAAAGGTCTGTTTCAAAGCGTAAACCAAAGAATTTTGAAGAATTAAAAGCAGTAATTCAAGAAGAATGGGACAAGATTACCCCTCAACAGAGTGAAAGGCTCGTGGGGAACATGCCAGCCAGGATTAGAGCTCTACTGCATGCTAATGGCAGGACTACTAAATATTAATTTGATGATGTGATCGTTTATTTATTTTTTGTTCAGTTTTGAACACATTCTCTGTTATTTGTTGACTTTGATACCGACAATGTTGAAAACTGACATACTGAAACTGTCAAGAATTTATTTTTGTTAGTTTTCTTGTCAACAATAAACAAAAAAAAAAAAAAAATTTGTATTTGTTTGTGTCTGTCTAATGCAGCCACAACTTTTGAAACACAAAAAAGATTTTTCCACAAAAATTTCATGATAATATTTGAGATTGTGTAAAATTATAAGATGTTCAACTTTGTCATTATTCACACCATTTCCATCTCTACTCCTTGAACATCTGTTTGAATAAATGATGTACACTGCCATTTCTATTCTCTCCTGTTGATACACTTTCTCTTCAGAAGCACAAGAACATATCTGGCAAGGCAATTTCCTGCTTCTGAACAGCATCCTCCAAATGCATTGTTGCGAGGCAACAAACATCACAGACATCCTTTTGAGAGAAAAACAAACTCTTGTCATCTTCGAAAACTCCAAATGTGTGGTTTATTTTTTTTTGGGGGGGGGGGGGGCACTGTTACAGTTTTGATCCATAGTGGCATGGACATATATACGTAGACGCTGCACTGAGCGCTGAGCTGTACGTCAGCGTCGCCGCTGATATTTCAGATATTGGCTCCTCGAATTGAACAACTGTTTATGAGGCAACGTTTACAGTTTGGTTATTGTCCCAGTTTCCGGGTGGTGCCCCACATTATTAATTTAATTTCAGATTTTATAATCCCTAATTATCTCTGATAATTAGGAATTATAGCTGATAACCAAACGCACCCTTTTCAAACCCAACACTGCCATATTGGATGTGGCAAGCATCGGCGCAGAGAAGATGCCTCATTCCTGTGCTGCGTGGAATTGTAGCAAACGTTTTACACCCCAAACCAAATCTGAGGGAATTACCTTTCATGGGTAAGACTTAACAATTACCTTTTATAGTATTTGGCCCATAGACTAGAGTTATTTTGTTGCCTGAAAAGCAGACCAAAAATAAATAAATAAGAGTGAAAAGATGTGTTTCTTTATTTTTAAGCCACACTCGATTCCTATTCCAATATATAGCCTATATATGTATGTTTGATCAATAAAGTTCTTATTTTTGTCATCTGAGAAGATTAAATACATTGGTTTTGGTCCATAACTGTTTGTCAAGTATAGTAGTGCATGTGTGAATGAATAAGTGAGAGGCATTAACGTGAATTTCTTTGTAGAAAGGTGGTCTATGAAATTAAGTCCATTTACTTGTATTCGTTTACAGCGCAGCCACATCCAATATGGTCGCAACGCTGACGTATCACAGCAGCAGCCAAAGCCACTCCATGCGGCCTCTATGTATATATGTCTATGCATAGTGGGAGGTTTGGAGGTGTGAACTGTAACTGGCTGCAGTATGATGGCAAGCGTGTGTTGACAGCACAATAATAACCAACATAAAAGGATCAAAGGAAGAGAGAAATTAGCAGAAGAGAGAGAGGTGAAGAGGACAAACAGGTAGAAAAAAGAAGAGGAAACAATGAAAGGAAAGGCAACAGAAAATTTGTGCATCCCTCATGATAGTACCTGAAAAAAATTGGGTTCAACACAGATGTTCAGCTACAGTAACATCTTGGCATCAATAACACCAGAAACAAAACTGGCTAGTTGAAAGTAAATTTGAATATGGCACATCAAAGTCTGGAATCTGTAACCTAAACGAATATGTAACCTTTAACAGGTGCTTTTATCCAAGAACAAACAAAGCCTAACATTTTCACACACTAATTTAGAAAGACATCTATCCTTTTTGAGTATGAAAACATGAGCGACAGGCAAAGTATACTGAGACAAGAGGTACAAGAGCAAACATTGTTTGAAATTTGGCCAGCCTTGTTTTAAGCTAGCTAGTGTTAGCACTAGTGCTAACATGCTCTTAGCACCTTGCTCGGAGCATGTGCCCACCAGATGTCCAGTGTTTTCTGCAGGATTTTCGATCTCTCCCTGACCCAGGCAGTCCATCCCTACCTGCCTGAAATCTGCCACAATCATCCCCGTTCCAAAAAAGTCACCCACTTCCCGCTTTAACGACTACCGCGCTGTTGCCCTCACCCCCGTAGTTATGAACTGCTTTGAGAGACTGGTTCTCCAGCCCATCAGAGACTGTCTCCCCTCCACACTCGACTCCCACCACTTTGCATACCGGGCAAACAGATCTACAGAGGATGCCATCGCCATAGCTCTGCACGCTGTGTTGAGCCACCTGGAACAGCAGCAGAACTATGCCAGGATGCTCTTTGTGGACTATAGCTCAGCGTTGAATACGACCATCCCGGACATCCTGATCACCAAGCAGGACACTTTGGGTGCCCCCCCCCCCATGCACCTGGATCAAGGACTTTTTAACCAACAGAGCCCAGACTGTGAGACTTGGCCCCGACCTTTCCTCCACCCGCACACTGAGCACCGGCTCACCACAGGGCTGCGTGTGAGCCCCCTCCTGTAGTGCCTCTACACCTACGACTGCAGTCCAGCCCATGGCAACAACATCACTGTCAAATTCTCCTCGACACCACAGTGGTCGGGCTGATCTCAGAGGGAGATGAGGCAGCCTACAAAGAGGTCCAGAAGCTCACAACCTGGTGCTCAGACAACAGCCTGGCTCTGAACACCACAAAGACCAAAGAGATCATCGTAGACTTCAGGAGAAACAGAACCAACCCACCTCCCCTCTGCATCAGCAGCGAGTGTGTGGAAAGGGTCCACACATTCAGGTTCCTGGGAGTCCTGATCTCTGATGACCTCTCCTGGACAACATCACAGCTGTCACAAAGAAGGCTCAGCAGCGTCCACACTTCCTGAGAGTCCTCAGGAAGAAAGACCTGGGCAAGAAGCTGCTGCTGGCCTTCTACCACTCCTCCATCGAGAGCCTGCTGACGTACTGCGTTTCCACCTGCAACAGGAGCTGCACCGTTGCAGACAGGGAGAGGCTTCAGAGGACAGTCAGAGCAGCACAGAGGATTGTTGGCTGCCCTCTCCCCTCCCTGACAGACATCTACACCACCAAATGCCTCAGCAGAGCTCAACACATCATCACGGACAGTTCACATCCCGGCTCTCAGCTGTTTGAACTGCTTCCTTCTGGGAGGTGCTACAGGTGCATCAAAGCAAGGACAAGCAGACTGAGAAACAGTTTCTTTCTGAGAGCCATCACCACTTTAAACTCCCACAAGACACAACTCCAGCCATTAATATAACATTTGATATGTAAAACACTGTTTAATGTCACCCTGTGCAATTTAGTCAATAACCTGTGCAATACAATTTATACTCTGTGCAATATATTTATTATTTATTCTGTATATAGCCAAACACCCTGGGAAATACATCTGTACATTTTGGTTTATCCATACTGTATATAAGGCAAATACGCATTGAGATTTTAGATTTTATTTTCTATTTTACACTATACTTATTTTTATTCTGTTACGTTTACTTCTGTTTATTACATATTTATACTTATGTTTATTCTGCACTGAAAAGGGAGAAGCTCTCCAATCTCGTTGTACAGCTATATGACAATAAAGGGCATTCTATTCTATTCTAGCGACCTCATGACCTCAAATAAACAATTTCAAAAACCTGAGCCTTCTGCCTGCACCAAGCCTCGCCGCTCTATACCGAGCTTCACACCAGCACCGCGGTGGTCCTCTGCTCATCTGGCTTCATCCCCACAGTCCTCACTGGTGAAATCCTCTCCATCAACCACTCACCCAGCTGCTACAATGACTAACCCACCTCTCACTGATGCTGCTGCTCCCGGCTGGCGGCGTCCATCTCACCCACGGTCCGTCCTGGACATCACTGTCGGCCGCGCACCCACTCCTCTATTCCCCCCCACCGCCTTAATCATTGGAGACTCCATAGTCCGAAACATCCGCTTCGCAAATGCAATCATGTACTGCTTTCCCAGAGCTACTACCGCATGCATCATGAAGAAACTCCCTGGTCTCTTGGATTCATACCCACTCACAATTACAAAAATTTTGCTCCACTGTGGCTCCAATGATACAGCTCGAAAACAGTCAGAGCTGACAAAAGCAGATTTCATCCGCCTTTTTAATCTCCTCAACAGTTGTGGAAAAACTGCTTTTATTTCCAGACCAATCCCCACACGGGATCGTGGTACAGAGCGTTTTAGCAGGATTCTTTATCTTCACACCTGGCTCCAGTTTGTCTGCCCAGAGCACAAGATCTATTCACAATTCTATCAAGATATTCACAACTTTGACCTGTTCTGGGAACATTCCAGAACACTTCAGGATACATTTCAAAATCCTTCTGATTGTTTATAAGTCTCTTCATGGTCTCGCCCCTTCATATATATCAGAACTTCTCACCCCTTACAACACCACCAGACCCCTCAGATCCTCAGACACGTGGCATGTTGGCTGTGCCATGTTCACGGAAGAAACGGGCGGGGGGCAGGGCCTTTTCTGTAGCAGCCCTTTGGTTCTGGAATATGCTGCCAGAAGCCGTTAGGAAGGCTGACTCTGTAGAGGTTTTTAAGAAGTACCTTAAGACCCATTTGTACTCTCTGGCTTTTAATTGAGTTGGGTCTGTTTTATTTTCCATATGATTCCCTGGGTTTTTAATAACTTTTATTTTCATTTTACTAAAATTATGTTGGCTTGTAAGTTGCTTGTCTTTATGCTTATACTGTATGTGTATACGACATGTTTATCTGTGAAGCACTTCGGTGCAAATACTGTTTGCTTTTAAGGTGCTATATAAATGAAATAAACCTAAACTTAAACTCAAATAAACAAATAAACTCACAATTAAATTTTAAATGAACCCTTTGTCACACAGAATATTGTGAAAGATTTGTTACTCTTTAAATGTAGTAATATTTATCTACTCCTGGAATGTGCTCGTTATTATTGTAACCCTTGCATGGAATGTATCCTCACTGGGGAAGTGTGCTCTGCAATTTGTCATGGCCTTTACGTACAACAGGTATCTGCAAACACAACAAACAGTAACCCTATTTGTGCTTTGTATATCTACCTGCTGAGTGCTATAAGAAGGGGTGACTCCTCACTCCTTGCTACACTGTTCTGAGCTTGGTGTTACTGAGAGCCTCTTGCTGCAAGATATGTAAAAAACAAAGACCAAAGTCTCTTTGTGTTATTCTCACCAGAAGAGTTTTGTGCTTTTGTGTCCATCAAAAGTGATTGACAGATCGGTGAGAGTATTTTGAATTCTAAATTCTAAAGTTGGTAACATATTTCAGATTTGAGGGGAAATAATTAAGGGATTCCATTTGGGCTTAACATTAAAAATGTTTGTTCTCAGTTAAACGCTTCTTGCCATGCAGGCCATTTAAAAAAATATATACAGCAGTGTACGTATTATATTTAAGCGTGGTAGTATACAATAAGTTGCTACTGCCTGCAGTCTAGGAGATCAGCGTGTCCGCTTAATTGTTCTATTTTAGGAAGAGAACAAGAGTTTTTCTGTCTGTTTTTACTCACTAGAGGACCAGGCCGTGCTTTTAAGGTTGTTTTGTCATGAACGGATACCACCCAGTGAGAAGACGTTCTCACTGCAAAAATAAAAGGTAAAGGGAAGTGCGCACACATAGGTGAAGGTATGGGAAAGTCAGTTAGTAAGTCTGTTCCTCCGGAGCCCGACTAACACATAATGCTCTGCATGAGAAAGAACACGAGCCTTGTTCTTTGTTACTGATATGGTACCAATTTCATTCGTAACTTCTAGGCTGGACTACTGTAACTCATTATTATCTAGATGTCCAAACAAATCTGTGAAAGGCCTTCAGTTGATTCAGAATGCTGCTGCACAAATATTAACAGGAACTAGAAAAAGGGATCACATCTCTCCTGTGTTAGCTGCTCTTCATTGGCTGCCGGTAAAATCCAGAATAGAATTTAAAATCCTTCTGTTAACATATAAAGCTCTTACTGGCCAAGCTCTGTCATACCTCAGAGAGCTCATAGTTCCTTACTGTCCTAGTAGGCCACTCCGCTCTCTAGATGGAGGTTTACTTGTGGTTCCTAGAGTCTCCAAGAGTAAATCAGGAGGCAGATCTTTCAGTTATCAGGCTCCTTTTCTATGGAACCAACTTCCAGTATCGGTCCGGGGGGCAGACTCTTTAGCAATTTTCAAGACCAGGCTTAAAACTTTTCTGTATGACAGAGCTTATAGTTAAAAAGTTAAAGTTCATTACTCTTTAGCTATGCTGCTATAGGCCTAGACTGCTGGGGGAAGGACTGAGCACCTCTGTCTCTCTCTCCCTCTCCCTTTCCCCCCTCTCTCTCTCTCTCCCTCTCTCTCCCTCTCTCCCCCCCTCTCCCTCTTCCCTCTCCCTCTCTCTCTCTCTCTCCCCCTCTTCCCTCTCCCTCTCTCTCTCCCCCCCCCATGCACCATCATACCAACAACCTCCTTCTCTCAGTTCCAAGCATGTCCATTGCATTTACTAACCATGTTTTCCCGAAGTCTCTGTCTCCCCCAGCTCCTCTCCTCTCTCTCTCCCAGCTCCTCTCCTCTCTCTACCTGTCCTCATCCTGCAGGTGATGAATCATCACCATCCCATGTTCCTGCAATGCCTGCTGCTCCCACATCTTCAAGAATTCCATACAGCATCATTCCTACGAACCTCATGCAGCATCATGTTCCTGCCTACACCTGTTTGAATATCCCCTCCTCCTGCTCTCTTTCTCTCCCTACTCTACCCAACTTTGCCCCCCCCCTTTCTCTCTCCCTCTCTCAACCCAACCGGTCGAGGCAGATGGCCGACCCCCTGAGCCTGGTTCTGCCCGAGGTTTCTGCCTCTTAAAGGAAGTTTTTCCTTGCCACTGTCGCCAAGTGCTTGCTCATCGGGGGATCTGTTGGGTCTCTTTAAATAATTTTATAAAGAGTTTGGTCTAAACCTGCTCTATATGTAAAGTGCCTTGATGTAACTTTGTTATGATTTGGCGCTATACAAATAAATCTGATTTGATTTGATTTGATTTGAATTTGGGTTTCCAGAAGATGGTTCTTTCAGTAGGAGAGAATTGGGACAGTTGAAAGAAAAACTTGAAAAGAAGAAAAAAAAGTTGATGAAAGGAAAGAAGGTGAAAACTAAGGATATCCAACACTGTGAAAGTCATTCAAGGATTTTGCAAATGTAGTTCAATGGAGCAGAAGTACAAGCAAACAAGTTAGTTGCTAAACGTTTGCAAAAAGAAATACCAGGATCCCCTAAAAAGGGTAACATAGAATATACAAGCATTGGACAGAAAGATAGACAAGAAACCACATCCACACCTACATACCAGTTACCACCCCATAATAGCATCCTTCCTCTTTTTATCACCAGACAATACAACAGATGTCTACCCTGAAGGTAGATCCAGATACTGACACTTGTCCATCCTTCATTCCCCGACCCCGATATGACCCGTCTCAGAGGTCTAGGCCTCAACAACAAAGTGCTTTAGTGTCTGCTCCCCCCCCCTAGGCTACAATAAGCAGCCACTCCTCCACCTCCTACACAAGCGCACCGATGCCAATAAACCTACCACCACCTTCACAACACCTTTGGATGGACAATATCCTGAATCACTCCACCCCTCCCTCGGCTCTGACGGTCAAACCTTGCTGCAACAAGAGACCCTGTACAATGCCCCTCCTCCAGACTTTGATGTAAGGACACAGCTTCTCCCAGATGGAAAAACTCAGCTCCATATGCCCATGACTGAAGCAGCAGGCCCTTTGGGTCCCCAGATGATTTTCAGGCCCTGGACTGAGAGTGATGTTAAAGAGGCAGCACAACGTCTCCCAAACGTGGTTGAAGTCAGGGGTATTGAGTTTAACAACAGGCTCGGAGAATTCTGTAGAGAGTTCAGGCTGACCACAACTGACCTGCGGTGTGTACTGGCACTGACTTTCCCAGCCTCTAATCACACGGCTCTATCTTCCTATTTTAGGTACGACCGCAGACCATATGATCCAATCTACAGCAACAACATTGCCCACTGTGCCATGGTTAATGACATGAACAAAATCCGATTTCTCCACCCACTTGTAATCCAGATGGACAAAGTGAGTGTGTCACCTGAAACAAGATGAATCTGTTGATAATTTTGTTAACATATTGATGAAGTGCTTTCTGCAACACAGTGGCATAACTGATGTTGAATTGGCTGACACCCACATGGCTGCACTGCTAGTCACCAACCTTCACCCTGACATTGTTGCAGAGGTGAAATGAACATGCATTGGCTTACATACTGCTGATGTCGCCAAGACTGAAGGTCACATCGAACACACTGAGAAAGTGCTACTGGAGAGAAAGAATGCTGCGGAATAAAAGAAGGCACACCATGGGGAAAAAGCTACATTGACCCTATTACAACCAACAGCCGCACTAGCCAGTGGAGCAGCCAATACTCCACACCATCAGCCAGATCGACCCACTCAACCCCACCAACTTGCTTAAACAGGCCCTCCTAACGATGGTGACTGTTTGTATCTGCGGTGCAATGGATCACTGGGTGCTTGACTGTCCTTATAACAACGGCAGAAGTCAAAAAATGTCACTTCATTCAGATGAGGAAGAGGGCGTGGCAGAGGCGGTAAAGCATGAGGATCCATAGGAGGTCGAAACCAGAACTAGCTACAGCAACCTGGAGCCGGTGACCAGCACAAGCTCAGCAACTCTCACACTGAATCATGATGATGACCCATCTCCTTCACCTTCACAGCAAGGTCAAGCATATACACCCACACACATTTCTGAAACATCTGCTCCATTGACATTGCAGGATGCAATTATATTATAAGAGTAAAAGTTAGCTCCTATTTCTGGCACCAATCTAAAATGTGTTCCTGATTCATACAGAATCCTTCCCACCTATGAGCTCACAGTAAATTCACAGATCCGGCTAAACTCCGCTGGGGGTTAATGCAAGCTATGTCTGCCTCTGGCTCCACCGTAAAAGAAAAAGTTTCTGCTCCACTCAGCAAATCTGATGGTGACATATTGCTGAAACTTTCTTTCCTTATTTCATCATATTGTACTTTAAACTTGCTGGCACATGACTGAAGGATTGGATTGGGTATTTGTCTATTCTCCATCCCCACTGGCATTGAAGTGAAAAAACTGACATCAATTCACCCACACAGCTTGTTGAAATAGACTATGTGTGCCATTGTATGTCTACCAACTCCTCCTGAATTCTGGCCAAGTCGCTAACGACATTTTACGAAAAGCGAAATCACGTCACCTCACAGGTTGTTCACTAGATGCAATCAGACGGATTTTATGCATGCTTAAGACTGAAAATGCCTATCCTCATTTCCGAATGTCCAAGTCTCCTGGACTAAGATGGCAAGACATTGGTCCAACAGCAAAAAAGTGTGTGGCTGAGTGTTACTGGCAAGCCACAGATGATCCGAAAGTATTTTTCTCTTCCCCCCTAAGCTACTACAACACTCAATATCAGGCTACAGTTTATTGTCTACGCACTGTACACTTGATTTCTCCCACATCCAGATGTTCACAATTCCACTCCATCCAGATATTGGTGGAACATACTGAACTTGCAGAGATTTCATCTGAACTATGTGACATTGGACATAAAAAACTGCCCACCTGCGGTAATCACACCAAAATCAGACCACAGACCACATGTACGCCAGTACACCATTAAACCACACTACATGGAAGGCATTACCCCAATTTTTGACTTATTAATGAAGGCTGGAGTGATCGTTCCGAGCCCAAACTCTCCTGTGTGCACACCCATCCACCCAGTTAAAAAATCATGTGATGCAAGTGGTAAACCTCGAGGTTACAGATTTGTACAGCACCTGCAAGCAGCAAATGCAGCAGTGCAAGGGTTGACCTGAGTAATGCATATTTCACTGTTCCTGTCCACCAAGACAGTCAGTTCTGATTCACAATAAACTTCAAGCAAACCACACACATTCACATGCCTAAGGCAAAGTTTTGTTAACTCCCCAACATTGTACAAAGCAGCCTTGGAAGATAGCCTCTCCACTCTGATCCTATCAAAAGGCTCTGTCCTCCTACAGTGTGTGCAGTGGCTCACACTTCTGCCAACTACTTTGTTTCAAAGGGGAACACTTATGGTGCTGCAGGTGCAAAAGCGGCCTCACAGCAATCACAACCTTTCCAATTTCCAGTTGTACCTGCTGATACGTCACCACCAACTTTTCTTAACGCTATGCAGTGTCAGAACTCACTGAGACAGGAGGACACAAAATATGAGGGCAGACAGGGAAGTTCAGGCTCAGAGTCGGTTTATTCAGTCTGGTTCGATGCACAGAAGTCAGAATAATCATGGCGAAGGTACAGATGTTCAGAAGGCAAAACTTGGAATCGAGAAACACGGGGAAGATCATACACGCAAAGACTATCACTAGGAAATGCTGGAACGCTGACATAAATGACGAGACGAACTGGCAACGAAGGGAAGGAACACAGGGTTTAAATACACACATGGGGTAATGAGACACAGGTGAAACACATGAGGGTAATCACACATGGGAAGTAAACTAGGAAACAACACAGGGGAACACAAGACTATCAAAATAAAACACAGGAAACAGAACTAACAGAAAACACAAACCCTAACATGCAGTATTTTGCCACTGCTAATGTGAAAAAAGAAAAAGTTGTTTTTTTCTGGCTGTTCTGTTAAAGATGGTGTGTGTCTTGTATGTGCATAACACAACCAAGGTTGACCTCTCAAGATACAACAGGCAGCACACACCCAAGTATGGCCTCCATTTGAACATCTGATGATTGATTTATTCAAACTCACACAATGAGAAGGTAAGAAGTATTGTTTGGTTATGGTTGAGATGGTTTCCAAATGATAGAGGTTGTTCCAGGAAAACATTGCACATCTTCTGTTGTGGCTAAAGCATTGCTAACTGAAATCATTCCCAGATTTGGTATCCCAACGAAAATTTCATCTGACAAGGGATCACACATTGTCAATGAGGCCCTAAACCAACTTACCACTGTAATTGGCATAAATCTTAAACAACACTGTGCATACCATCCACAGAGTGGACGTGCAGTAGAAAGAGCAAACGGCATTTTAGTACCGTTTATAATCTAGCCCAGCGCTGAATTGAAACTGCCCTCTCATGGATAAAATTCCTCTCATTGGGTGCTCACAACATGATAATGACAAGCAGAACTGAATCTCACTTTCTCCCCATTTAAAATCCTGTTCTGTCGCCCTCCCTCTGTTGGTTGGCAACCCATGAAAGCACCTACACCACTGACTCCCACAAATTGTGAAAAGTCTGTGTTATCCTATTGTAAACAAGTCATAAAGTTTGCCCATTTCTGTTGCAGAACAAGTGAAAGCACATCTACCTGAGCCAGCTGACGGTCCCCTCCATCAGCAGGAGGCAATCCTGGCTATACCATTCCTGCAGGTAAATCCAATACCTATCCTGACCCAGGGAAGTGATGAAGTTATAAATTTTTACTAACCACCCCATATAAACACTTCCACACAGTCTTTGATATGACACACATTTACAACCACACACAAACAAATCACAATCAACTGAAATAAGGTACTAAACCTAATTAACCTTCCCCTATGTTTGGTCTAATCCAGTGACATCACTGATGAGGTCACCCAGTTCATAAATCCAGGAAATGGTTGGGTGCCTCCTCTCTGGAAACAAACTTGACAGTCCTTGTCTGAGTTTTAATTTAACCAGAAATGTTGAATTATGTGAACTGCAACCAAATAAAATGCAAAACACAAACAAGCCCATGATAGTATGTGTCTGCAAGTTACTGGTTAGAGCTTTGGCAAAACAAACAATTAACAAGCATGGTTAACCTAACAAACAATATGGCACTGATGGTGAGAATGTGACTGTGGATGTGGGCGTGGTTTGGGCTCCGACTGTAGGAGGGGGAGACAGGGCAGGGCCGGCTCCGCAGGACCAGCGCCAGGTAAGTGATTAAGTCCAGCTGTACTGAGGAGGACTAATGGGGCTCTTTCTACCTGCAGTAGGTGCGGGACAAGGAGGTGAGGGAGGACGCTCGCCGGAGGGAAGAAGAGAGGGACATTGGATGTGTATATAGAGATTACGGCTTATATGAAAGGCAATAAAAATAAAAGGTATTGCCGACGGTCAGTGGTGGTGTGGTCATTGCTGGGGGAGAATCTTGGTGGTTTACGGCCACATTGGCACCTGAACAGGGACACGTCCCCCAGACAAGAATGACGGACCAGCAGCACCTCCAGCCAGTGACGGCCTTGGCCCAAATGATGGCCGAGATCGCCACCGTGCACCGGGAGCAGGCGGCCGTCAACAGACAACACCTGGACGTCCTCCATGCCCAGGCCGAGAGACAAATGGCCCTGCTGGAGAGACTGACCGCGCAGGCAGAGGCAGCACGGCCAGCTTCCCCATCTCCGCTCTCAGGGATAGCCATGCAATGGATGACGGCGGCAGACAACCCCCAGTCCTTCCTAGAGGCATTTGAGGCGACAGCGGTGGCATGCAGGTGGCCAGCAGGGGAGTGGGCTGTGCGGCTGCTCCCGCTGCTGTCAGGAGAGGCGCAGACAGCAGTACTCGGCTTGCCCGCGTCCTCACGGGGGAGGTTCGAGGGCATCCGGCGGGCTGTCCTCGACCGCACGGGCCAGTCGCAGGAGGACCACCAGAGGCGGTTCCGCTCTACCCGACTGGGGCCAGCTGACCGCCCCTTCGTATATGCCCAGCAGCTGAGGGACGCCACCTCCAGGTGGCTACAGGTGGGGGAGTCCGCAGACGAGGGGTGGATCCTTGACCAGGTTGTGCTGGAGTAGTTCGTGGATGGCCTCCCCGGTGGAACCTCCGGGTGGGTGCGGTGCCACCGCCCCAAGGACCTGGCGGCCGCGGTCACCCTGGCAGAGGATCATCTGGCGGTCCATGGCTGCGGCGTGGAGGGACAACCACGGGGAATCGGCCGGCCAACACCGGCACCACGCAGGAGGGTGGGGCTTCCGCTCCCACCCTCTCCTCAACCCCGATCCAACCCTCTGTCTATCTCTCCTCCACCTCAGGGTTCAGCCACTACAGGCGTTGCTCCTGACCCACAGGGGGTTCCTCAAGCGGCAGGGCAGGGCTGCTGGAGGTGTGGCCAACCCGGACACGTCCGCCGGGAGTACACCCTCATGGAGGTCGGTCAGGTGGTCCGGGTGGCGGGCCCTCCAACTCCGTCCCCCAGTCCTGGAGGAACATACAGCGTTCCTGTAAGGATCCAAGGGGCTATATAAGGCAATGTTGGACTCGGGCTGTATGCAGTCCTTAGTCCACCAAAGCTTGGTTCGGCCTAAGGCTTTGGTAGATGCCTCATGGGTGGATATTAAATGTGTGCATGGGGACATTCACAGGTATCCCGTGGTGCCAGTGGAAATCAGGTATAGGGGCGAAAAAACATCGTGTCAAGGCCGCGGTTAGTTCCCGCCTGACGCACCCCATAATCTTGGGCACCGATTGGCCTGGGTTCAACCACCTAGTGGGGCAATGTGTGGGGGTGCGTTCACAACCAATAGGGACATGGGATGTGTGTGCGGTGCTCAGTGGCGACGTGAGGTTGTCCAACGCTGCGGATGGGGAGGGGGAGCCAGGGGTGCCTCCTCTGGAGACACCTCAGGCTCCCACGTTGTCCTCCATGGAAGATTTTCCACTTGAGCAGTCTCGAGATGATACTCTATGCTTTGCCTTCAACCAAGTGATAAAAATTGATGGTCAGCTGGTGCGCCCTGACGCCACACAGCCATATCCCCACTTCGCTTTGATCAGGGACAGACTATACCGAGTGAGTCGTGACACTCAAACAGATGAAATAGTAACCCAGTTGTTGGTTCCAAAAAGCTGTCGGGAAATGCTTTTCCAGGCGGCTCACTTAAACCCAATGGCTGGTCACATGGGGTTTGAGAAAACATTGAACGGATAATGGCCCGATTCTATTGGCCCGGCATTCAGGGAGACGTACAACGCGGGTGTGCGTCTTGTCCCAAATGTCAACTGGTTAATCAGCCGGCCATTCCCAGAGCACCATTGCGCCCATTGCCACTTATGGAGGTGCCATTTGAGCGGATTGGTATGGAACTCATCGGGCCATTTCACTGGAGTGCACGAGGATATCATTTTGTGTTAGTGTTGGTGGACTACGCAACACGATATCCAGAAGCAGTGCCATTGCACACCATCTCGGCTAAGAGTGTTGCGCAGGCGCTGTTTCAGGTCATCTCCCGAGTCGGGGTCCCGAAAGAGATTCTGACTGACCAGGGCACCTTGTTCATGTCACGTACACTCAAGGAACTATACGAATTAATGGAAATTAAATCTATTCGGACCAGTGTATATCATCTCCAGACCGATGGGCTGGTGGAGCGGCTGAATAGGACTAGGGATAGGTGGCTAGACCCTCTGTTGTTTGCAGTGCAGGAGGTTCCCCAGGCCTCCACGGGATTTTCTCCCTTTCGAACTGCTGTTCGGCAGGAAGCCACGAGGGGTGTTGGACCTGCTTAAAGAAACCTGGGAGGATGGTCCAAGCCCCAGTAAAAACGAGGTTCAATACGCCCTGGACCTGAGAGCAAAACTCCACACACTGGGTCAGCTATCACGGGAGAATTTGCTCCAGGCCCAGGAACGTCAACAGCGCCTGTACAACAGAGGAGCTAGGTTAAGACAATTCGCACCGGGAGACAAAGTGCTTGTATTACTCCCCCCTCCAGCTCCAAATAATTCGCCAAGTGGCAAGGACCCTTCGTGGTCACACGACAAGTGGGTGAGGTTGACTATGAGGTGGTGCGATCTGACAGGGGTGGGGCAACACAAATCTACCACCTTAACCTCCTTAAAGCGTGGAGAGAGGCGGTACCTGTTTCTCTGGTAAGCACGGTATTGGAGAGAGATGAGTTGGGGCCGGAGGTGCCAAAATCCACCCAGGCAGCCTCGCTCCCTTGTGACAACCTTCTCTCACTGTCCCAGAGAGCAGATGTGGCCCAGTTGCAGAAGCGTTTTGCGGATGTGTTTTCCCCTCTGCCAGGGCGCACTAACTTCATACAGCACCATGTTGAGACTCGCAGTGCGTTCACGGCCCTATCGGTTACCTGAACACACAAAAAAATGGTTCAGAGGGAATTAAACGCCATGCTGGGGATGGGGGTAATAGAAGAGTCCCACAGCGCCTGGAGTAGCCCCATCGTTCTGGTACTGAAGAAGGATGGATCAATCTGGTTCTGTGTGGACTATCGCAAGGTGAATGACGTGTCACAGTTCGATGCCTACCCAATGCCCCAGGTCGATGAACTCCTGGATCGGCTAGGTACCGCTGATTTTTTCATGACACTGGATTTGACCAAGGGCTACTGGCAGATTCCCTTGTCTCCAGAGTCCAGGGAAAAAACGGCTTTCTCCACTCCGTACGGCTTGTACCAATTCATGACACTGCCATTCGGATTGTTTGGGGCCCCAGCTACCTTCCAACGCCTCATGGACCGGGTGCTGCGGCCTCACGCTACGTATTCTGCCGCCTACCTGGATGATGTTATCATCCACAGCAACAGCTGGGCGGAGCATCTGTGGCGTGTGACAGCGGTGCTAGAGTCACTGAGGCAAGCGGGGCTCACAGCCAATCCGAAGTGCGCAGTTGGACGGAGGGAGGTACGGTATCTGGGGTACCAACTGGGCAGAGGGCAGGTGCGGCCACAAGTAGATAAAACGGCCGCGATTGCAGCCTGCCCGAGGCTCAAGACCAAAAAGGAGGTGAGGTGGTTCTTGGGTCTGGCAGGATACTACCGGAGGTTCATTCCGAACTTTGCGGACCTGGCCGGCCCCTTGACCGACCTCACACGTAAAGGTGCCTCAGATCCGGTCCAGTGGATGGAGCGGTGCCAGCTGGCGTTTGAGAGGGTAAAACAAACCCTCTGTGGGAAGCCGCTGCTGCACACGCCTAACTTCTCTCTCCCTTTTTCCGTGCAGACGGATGCCTCGAACAGGGGACTCGGGGCTGTTTTGTCCCAGCTGGTGGAGGGTGTTGACCAACCTGTGCTATACATCAGCCGGAAGCTGTCAGAGAGGGAATCGCTCTACAGCATGATAGAGAAGGAGTGCCTGGCAATCCGGTGGGCGGTCGACACCCTGCAGTACTACCTACTGGGACGCCCATTCACCCTCTATTCGGACCACACCCCCCTCCAGTGGCTCTACCGCATGAAGGATGCCAACATGCGGATCACCCGGTGGTATTTGGCTTTACAGCCGTTCAAGTTCGAGGTGATCCACAGGCCGGGGGCGCAGATGGCTGTGGCTGACTTCCTGTCCCACTCTCGGGGGGGGGGGGGGTCTGTTGGGCCAGAGGGCTCCCTGGCCTGAGTCGGGCGGTGGGGGTATGTGGAGGTGGGCGTGGTTTGGGCTTCGACTGTAGGGAGGGAAGAAGAGAGGGACACTGGATGTGTATATAGAGATTACGGCTTATGTGAAAGACAATAAAAATAAAAGGTATTGCCAACGGTCAGTGGTGGTGTGGTCATTGCTGGAGGAGAATCTTGGTGGCTTACGGCAACAGTGACAAATGGTTCATTCTCACCCACTTTGTCACAGCAAGTTTACCGTATGTCAAAAGGATGCAATGTAAAGGTTAACAATGAAGGAGTGGATTTGCTGACTCCCAACAACAGCGCAAGTGGAATTAACATTCATGCATTCATTCATCTTCGACCGCTTACCCGTTGCCGAGTTGCGGGGCTGCAATCCCAGCTCACAGCTGGGTGAGGGCGGGGTACACCCTGGACAGGTCACCAGTCCATTTCAAGGCCCACACACAGAGACAAACAACCACTCACACTCACACTCAGACCTACGGACAATTTAGTGTCACCAATTAACCCAAACACGTATGTCTTTGGACAGTGGGAGGAAACCGGGAGTACCCAGAAGAAACCCATGCAGGAGAACATGCAAATGCACATAAAGGCCCCAGGCCCGGGAACCGAACCCATGACCTTCTTATTGTGGGGAAACAGCGCTAACCACTATGCCACCGTGCTGCCATGGAATTAACAATGACCCTATATTGGCTGTAAAGTGTAACTTCTCAGCTTTCAAAAACCATTTTGCAATTTCTCCGATGGAGCAAACCTTCGGGAACTTAAGGTAATTTGAACTGCTGTGGTTTAGAAGGGTTAAAAAAGATTAACTAACTATCTGTCAATTCTAGTGACAATTCAATTGAACAAATTGAAGCTGATGTAGTTCGGAGGAAATGTATATTTTACCTGTGGCTATGGCAGACATTCAGCAAAATGATGATGAAGCCCAGGCAGTAACAGGCCACGTAAGAACTTCCAAACAACCTGGAGATGGCTCGTGTCTGATATTCCCATCTTGCCACCTGACAAATGACAGTGAGACAGAAAAGACAAAGGACACAAGATTTCAAGTTGCTGCGCACTCTGCAAGGGGTTGGTCTCTTTAATGTGCTAAGAGGAAAAAATTGCAGACGTATTTATGTGTGGATTGAAAACACCAGTAAATGAACACAATTTTTACCGCTGCTTTGTTCTCCAGCAACTTTTGAGGCAAGGCTGTGGTTCTTCAGTTAAGAAAGACTGAGCAATAATTTAAGGTTTCACAGAAAAGCACAGCTGTGGGGTATGAGTGGTTGTTTGCTTCTAGAAGCTTGATGTGCTGAACTGATAACCTTTCCAGGGTGCACCCCACCTTTTCCTAATATGAGGCTAGAACCGGGTTGATGATTTACAAAGAGAGTAATCTATCTGTTTGTTCTGTACTCCAAATGATCCCCTCCACATATACACAATGGTTTGATCAATCCATCCATCTATGTTACAACCGGCTAAGAGTCGCAACATAATGAGGAGCACAACACAAGGTTAAAAGCAAACATATCAGATTTATTAGAAAACGAAGGACCGAACCAAAGCAACAGAAACAAACGCTGGCTGTTGTTCCAGGGAGTTGAGAGAGAGCGAGGGCAGGGAAAGGAGCCACTTATATAGGCCCGCCCACAGGTTCAAGCAGGTGCCCTCAATCACTCCCAATTGTCAACTGCATCTTACTAATGAGAGTCATCGAGAAGAAGGAAAGGTTAACACACATACATAAAACACAATAATACAAGTGACACATAACACCCCTTCCCTTAAGATGGCAGCCGTGCTGTCACATCCTAAGGTACACGTTAGAGGGCATCGGCCACAACATTATCCTGTCCCTTCTTGTACCGGATCTCAATGTTAAAGTTCTGGGCCATCAGGGACAACAATATGATGTATAGTATGACACCCACTGTCCTCTTCAGCTAAGGGAGCCCACTTATGCATGAGGATACCATCCTCCCAGTAGTAAGACAGTTGAGAAGCACCAATCTCATCTTTAGGTAACACTGCTGCAAGACACTTAGCCAAGGAAAAATCAGCCTTCTGAGCTTCTATCAGCTGCTCCATGCCAACTTTTAATGGAGTCTCATACTTAGCAAACAAGGTGACAGGACTGGACCATGTAACTTCAACAACCTCTGCTACAGCAGACTCTGTAGCCTGTTTAGCTACACTTAACTCTGAAGTTGCAGAGGGACCAGCAGACACAGGCTCCACAGCTTCTTTCTGTGGAGCTATGAACATTTCTGAAAGGTCAACCACATCCTCCATCCTACGTGACTGAGTACGAGTTACAACACAAGCAGGAAACACTGTTGGCATCTGGGATCACCCTGATTAACAGATTGAGAGTCAACTGGATTATTCACCACAATGGGAGTAGGAAACGCATCCCCACCAGCCAGATCATTACCCAGGATCATATCCACTCCCTCTACAGGAAGCTCAGGGCAAATAGCCACTGCCACAGGGCCTGTAACCAAGCCAGACTGTAAGTACACAACATGCAATGGAGATTCAAACCATGCCACAGCCCCATAATAAAGCATTTCCACCTGTAGAGGTCTCCTCAGAGAGGGGCAGAACTCCCTCCACCAACAAAGACTGAGCGGCTGCTGTATCTTTTAGAATACGAACTGGGACAAACTTCTCTGACTCAGAGGTGGCTACCAAACCCTTCATACGAAAAGGTGCAGAGGGGCAAGGTCAGAACTGTCCTAAATTAACTCAATGGGACGTTTTACCACCCCAGGCCTATCTTTATTGCCCTGATTTACACCATCTTCTCCACTAGACAGACATGACACTGAAGCTAATAACGCCACTGGTTTAGCAGCTTTCTGTTTTCTACTGAGAGCATAGCAGTCAGCTATGACATGACCAGGTATTTTACAAAAAAAAAAAAACAGACTCTCTCAGAGTTTCCAGTGTTGGCACTAGCAGGCTTAGCAACAGAAACTGAAGAACCAGGAGAAACACCACCACCAGCTTCTGGGGGATCTCTAGGTGTTACAAGTTACTGTTATAGTCCCTCCAGCGTGTCCTGGGTCTTCCACGGGGCCTCCTACCTTTGGGTAACGCCCAGAACACCACCCCAGGAGACACCTCAGCTGGCTCCTTTCAATGTGGAACAGCAGTGGCCCTACCCTGAGCTCCTCCTGGGTGAAAAGAGCTCCTAACCTTATCTCTAAAGGAGTGTCCCCCCCACCCCGCGAAGGAAACTCATTTTGTCCGCTTGTACCAGGACCTTATCCATTCGGCCATGACCCAAAATTCACGAACCATAGGCAAGTGTAGAAATGTAGATCTCCTGGTAAATTGAAAGCTTCGCCTTTTGGCTCACCTTCTTCTTCACCGAGCCAGACCGGTACATTAACTGCATCACCGCTGCCAATACACGGATCCATCGGTTGTTCTCATGCTCCATCCTTCCATCACTGGTGAACAAGACCCCAAGATACTTAAACTTCTTACTTGAGGCAAGGACTATTCTCTGACCTGGAGAGGGTAAACCACCCTTTTCTGGTTTAGAATCATGGCCTCAGACCTGGAGGGCACTGATTATCTTCCCAGCCACTTTACGCTCGGCTGAAAACTGCCCTAGTAAATACTGGAGGTCCTGGCACAAAGGAGTCAACAGGACACAATCATCTGCAAAAAGCATACATGAAATCCTGTGGTCCCCAAACCAGATATCTCCAGCCCCTGGCTGCACCTAGAAATCCACTCCATAAAAATAATGAGCAGAACTGGCAACAAAGGGAACCCCTTCCAGAGTCCAACATACATTGGGGACAGGTCTGACTTACTGCCGACAATATAAAACCAAACTCCTGCTTCGATCATATAGGGACCAGACAGCAGTTAGCAGAGGACCCCGGACCCCATACTCCCGAAGCACCTCAGCTCTCTGAGATATGATGGAGCTTGGCCATTAAGAGCTTTATATGTTAAAAGAAGGATTTTAAATTCTATTCTGAATTTTACCGGCAGCCAATGAAGACAAGTTAAAAGAGGAGAGATGCGATCCCCTTTTCCTACTTCCTGTTAATATTCATGCAGCAGCATTCTGAATCAACTGAAGGCTTTTCAGAGATTTGTTTGGACATCCAGATAGTAATGAGTTACAGTAGTCCAGTCTATAAGTAACAAATGCATGGACTAGATTTTCTGTATCGTCTTGAGACAGGATATTTCTGATTTTCTTAATGTTTCTCAGGTGGAAGAAAGCTGCCCTACTGACTTGTTTTATGTGGGGCACAAAGGACATGTCCTGGTCAAAAGTTACTCCAAGTAATGCCATCTAGACTAATCAGATGATTAGATAGGGTTTCTCTGAGGTGCTTAGGGCCAAGTACAATAACTTCAGTTTTGTCAGAATTTAGAAGTAAAAAATTATGGGTCATCCAAACTTTTACATCTTCAAGACATGTCTGCAGTCTGACTATCTGACTAACTTCATTTGGCTTCATTGATGAATACAGCTGTTGATGAATACAGTGTCATCTGCGTAGCAGTGAAATTTGATGCTGTGTTTCCTAATGATGTTGCCTAGAGGAAGCAGATATAGAGTGAAGAGGATTGGTCCAAGTACCGAGTCCCGTGGAACTCCATAATTGGTTATAACCAATAACCTTAGAACCACCTTAGTGCAGTTCCTTTAATGCCAATTTCATGTTCCAGTCTCTGTAATAAAATAATGTGATCAATGGTGCCGAATGCAGCACTGAGATCTAAGAGGAGAAGTATGGAGGCTGATCCATTGTCTGAAGCCATTAGAATATCATTGGAGACTTTAATCAGCGCTGTTTCTGTGCTATGGTGAGCTCTAAATCCTAACTGAAACTCTTCAAGCAAACCATTCCTATGCAGATGGTCGTGTAATTGGTTTGCTACTGCTTTTTCAATTACTTTAGAAATGAAGGGGAAAGTTTGATATGGGTCTATGATTGGCCAAAACATCTGGATCAAGATATGCCTTTTTAAGTTGGGGTTTGATGACTGTGGTCTTAAGAGTCTGAGGTACATAACCCAAAGATAACGTCAAATTAATCAGGTCTAGGATGAATGGCTCAATTAAGTAGAAAATCTCTTTGAAGAGGCTACTTGGTACTGGGTCTAATTGACAGGGTGATGGTTTAGATGATGAAACTATAGAAGCTAGCTCTGAGAGAGTCAGAGATGAGAATGACTCCAGATGTAAAATAGGCGTTGCAGTTGTTTCAGGAGCTACTGAATTCAGTAGAAAATTACTGTCTAAGGTAGGTAAGAGCTGATGAATTCTGTCTCTGATTGTTATAATTTTATCTATAAAAAAGCCCATAAAGTCATCACTGCTGAAAGCTAAGGGGATCACTTGAGTTCAATTGAGCTATGACTCTCTGTCAGCCTGGCTACAGTGCTGAAGAGAAACCTGGGGTTGTTTTTGTTTTCTTCTATTAGTGCTGAATAATATGAGCTTCCAGCACCATGGAGAGCTTTTTTATATGTTTTTAAGCTTTCTTTCCAGGCTCTGTGAGACTCTTCCGAGTTACTGGAACACCAGTTTCTTTCTAATTTCCGTGACGTTTGCTTTAAGGCACACATTTGAGAATTATACAACGGAGCCAGCCTCTTCTGTGTTATTACTTTCTTTCTGAGAGGGGCAGCATCATCAAGATTTGAACACAGTGTGGCCATAGTGCTAATTACAAGGTCATTAACCTGTGTAGGGGAGAAATCCTCATTTGAATTTAGATACGGCATTGCTGCAAATGATGACTGAATGTTCTCTTTAAATTTGGCCACAGCATCTTCATATAAACATCTTCTATAGCCGAATTTATTCCTCGATGCTGTGCAGTCAATTAAAGTAAACTCAAATGTAATGAGGTAATGGTCAGTCAGAAGAGAGTTTTGAGGAAAAATTGTTAACTTGTCAATTTCAATGCCATATGTTAGAACAAGATCAAGGATATGATTGAAGCAGTGAGTTGGTTCATTCACATGCTGGGAAAAGCCAATTGAGTCCAGTAAAGAAAGAAACCCAGAGCTAAGGCTGTCACTTTGTACATCTTCATGAATATTGAAATCTCCCAGTATAATGATTTTATCTGTACTGAGTACTAACTCTGATATAAACTCAGGAAACTCTGATAGGAATTCTGAGTATGGACCAGGTGGACGGTATACTGTAACTAACAGAGCTGGTTTTTCAACTTTCCAGTTTGAGTGGGAAAGACTAAGAGTGAGGCTTTCAAAAGACCTACAGCCAGATTTTGGTCTTGGGTTGATTAATAAACTTGACTTAAATATCGCAGCCACCCCCCCTCCTCGACCTATGGTACGAGGAATATGAAAATTAACATGAGTGGGGGGTGTAGCTTTATTATTATTTATTATTTATTATTACTAACATACTCATCCTGCTGCTGCCAGGTTTCAGTGATACAAAATAAGTCAATACGATGATCAGTTATGAGATCATTGACTAGTAGAGATTTTGATGATAGTGATCGAATATTCAACAGTCCACATTTAACTGCAGTATTATTTGAGACCGAATTTGTGGCTGTTTTGATTTCAGTTAAGTTTTTGTTTTTAGTTCCTCTTCTGTTTAATTTAGGTTTAGTAACTTTCTAAATTTAGGAAGTCGGGGGACAGACACAATACTACAGAGCTAGACATAGACAGAGACTATTCTATTCTCGCAGGGAACCACTCTGACTAAGGCAGCTCTGCCTCCTGGTCTCGACTCAGGGTTGTCAGGGTTTTAGCTTTCTAATAAACTCAGCTATATTCTTAGATATGAGAGCGGCACCACCCACGGTGGGATGGACACCATCTCACCATCTCTTCTAATCAGACCAGGTCTTCCAGAAAGTCTTCCAGTTATCTGTGTAGCCCACATTGTTGTCAGGACACGACCTTGACAGCCAGCGGTTGAATGACGAGATGCAGCTAAATATGTCATCACTGGTCCGACTGGGGAGGGGGCCGGAGAAAACTACAGTGTCCGACATCGTTTTTAGCAAAGGTACACACGGATTCCACATTGATCTTTGTGGCCTCCGACTGGTGAAGTCGGGTGTCGTTACTGCCGACGTGAATAACAATTTTACCATATTTACGCTTATCATTAGTCAGCAGTTTCAGATAAGACTGGATGTCACCTGCTCTGGCCCCCGGGATACACTTAACCGTGGCCGCCGGTGTCTCCATGGCCTTCCAGAACTCCTGCCAGACCCAAGTTTTTGCATTTGCGACTGCCTGAGCTGCGGCACGCTTGGCGTGCCATTACCTATCAGCTTCCTCCGGTGTCCCACAAGCCAAACAGATTTTAACTCCTTCTACAGCCTGAAGGCATCCCTTACTTCCAGTGTCCACCACTGGGTTTGGGGGTTGTTGCCCCGTCAGGCATAAGAGACCCTATGGCCACAATTGTGAACCCCTGCGTCGACAATGAAGAATGAGAACATAGTCCACTCAGACCAAATGTCCTTAACCTCCCAAGGGATCTGGTTGGAGCTTTTGCGGGAGTGGGAGTTGATGAGCCCTCTGACAGAGCGTTCAGCCAAACGTTCCCAAAAGATCCTCACAATACATTTGGGTCTGCCAAGTCTGTCTGGATTCCTCCTCCGCCATGTCACATGCATTGATGGACACGCATGCTCAAACATTGTGTTTGTTTTCGGACAAACTGTGTCTAGCACAGAAGTCAAGTAACAAAACACTGCCATTCTTCCTAATCACACCCCTCCAGGTGTCACTGTAAGTCCCCAATCGGAGGACTTTCCAGTCCGGCTGGGTACTCGGCAATGCTGTTCAGCTTGTAAACCGAAACAACATAAAAGCCCTTAAAAGTCTGCCACCTCTCACCACGGGCAACTCCAGAGTAGAAGACAGTCATGCCCCTCTCAAGGTGTTTGGTTCAAGAGCCCAGGCTGCATATGGAGGCGAACCCGACTATCTGTAGCCAGTACTGCTCAACCTCCCACACTAGCTCAGGCTCCTTCCCCCAGCAACCTGATGTTCCATGTCCCAATAGCCAGATTCATTGGCTAGGGCCCCAGACCTCGCCCCAAGACTGCTGACAACCACAATGCACCAGCACCTTATGTCCCCTCTTGCAAGTGGTGAGCCCACAGGAAGGGGTTTGATCCATTGGAAATATGCACTTTCTTTGTCATAGCAGCTCGTCTTTAGTTGTCTTAATGGCTTGCATTAATCTGTCTTTTGCGTTCTTTTGTAATTTTTTATTTTTTTTTTTTACCTCGGACAAAGGACATTTATAATGAATTAAGAAATACATTATTGCTTACTTTCACTTACCAGATAGGTGCCTTGATGGTTGTGAATTTCTTTTCTTTTTTTTTTTTTCATTCTGTCAGAGGAGTATTCATTAAAGGAGGCTGAATTTATATACAAGTATATTAAAAAATAATTTGACTATAGCACATAAAATAGATAGACATTTTGGTATGTTGCATATTTGCAACAACCGGCCGTAATGGTCAATAGTAATGAAAAGTAATAAAACTCTCAGCAGATGGAGATAGTTTTATTGATGCCAGTGTAGTATGTAGTAGATTACTAGCTCTTTAGCCAAGTAGCAGAGTAGCCAAATCTGTCCTTATTTGAGCAAGATGGCATTGTTTGTAGTGTTTCAGAGTGGGGTATCTCTCATTTCAAGGCACAGCACATGGACATGCACCACACTGACTGCACATGAAATTTGGCTGCCGACAACCTTTCAGACGAGTGGAATCTGAAGACACTGCACAATCTGGACGATCATCAGTACTGCAAAGCCAGTGTCACTCAGTCAGCCTCTGTGGCATTTCTCCCTCTTCCATTGAAGGCCTTCCACCTTTTTTACCTCCTTGGAGTAGACCTCAAGTAAACCAGATATTATTTCCTGAATGAAGCCCTTTAGTGGTTGGTGTGGACCAGGACTTCACCTGCCTTAAATTACGTGGGCATTGACCACACTGATGCTTTTCATTCTCTGGTCAGCTATATCCACTCCTCCCATAAAAGGTGTTGTAACTGTTAGCACACACTAGTTTTTTGATGTCACGAAAACCAGTTACATTTACCTTGGTCTGATTCCTTCGTGTTTGTGGAAACATGGCTCAGCAACAGCGTCCCTGACTGTGCTATTCAGTTCGACCAGCTAACATGCTACGGGGCAGACAGAGCGCTCGTCGACGGAGGTAAGACCCACAGTGGAGGACTCTGAAGATCACAATAGTGTCGCGGCACCAGGCATCATTGATGTAGATACAAACACTGCTCATCACTGGTGGAGTTTGTGATCATAAGGTGCAGACCATTCTACCTACCAAGGGAATTTACGACCATACTGCTTGTTGCTGAATATATCCCTCCCAGCTCCAACAACAACAACAACAGGAGCGAAGCACTGAACAAACTGTATCAGCATATCAGTGAACAGCAGACATCCCACCCAGATGTTTTTCTCATCCTGGCTGGGGATTTCAACCACGTAGACCCAAAGACTGTGTTTCCCTAACTACACTAAATGATCAGCTTTCCAACACCAGGTAACAACACTTTGGATAACATCTTCACCACCCAGAGAGGAGCCTATAAGGCCCTGCCCCACCCCCCACCTTGGCACCTCTGACCACATCACTGCTATGCCAATGCCAGCATACAGACCACTGGTGAAAGTCACCAAACCAGTTCAGAAGAGGGTGTGGCCGGAGGGGTCCTGAGCAGCACTTCAAGACTGCTTCTCCACCACAGACCACAGACATGTTGAGACAGGCTGGCACCTACAACAACACCACTGACCACCAGGAGTACAAAGAGTCACTGCATACATTGCCAAATGTATCAATGATGTCATGGACAGCAGGACCATCACTGTTTGGGACAACCAAAAACCATGGCTCACCAGAGAGGTCTATGGGCTCCTGAGGGCAAGGAATGCTGCCTTCAGAGCTGGAGATGAGGTGGGCCTGAGAACAACACCCCAGCACAGAAGACCCCACCCCCTCCTGGCGACCAGATGTTTGTTGACACTGTCCCCGGTTAGCGTGAGGAGATCCCTTAGCAGGATTAACCCACGAAAAGCTCTGGGCCCTGACAAAGTCCCTGGTTGCGTACTAAGAGACTGCGCTGAGGAACTCACAGAAGTCTTCACGGACATCTTCAACACCTCAATCAGCCAGGCTATTGTCCCCCCATGCTTCAAAGCCTCCACCATCATTCCAGTCCCGAAGAAGTCGCCTCCCTCCTGCTACAATGACTACCGTCCAGTAGCACTAACTCCCATCCTCATGAAGTGCTTCGAACGGCTAGTCACATATCAAGTCTGCCCCCCGGACCCATACCAGTTTGCTTATTGGCCTAAGCGTTGGACGGATGATGCCATCTCCACTGCCCTACACTCAGCCCTCACACATTGGGACACTAGACACCCATATGCTGTTCATAGACTTCAGTTCAGCATTCAATACAATCATCCCCCAGCAGCTGATTCCCAAATTGGACCCCCTAGGGCTCAACACCTCAGTGTAACTGGCTGCAATCAGGCATCAGGCAATCAGGGTTGGCAGCAACACCTCCAGCACCATCACCCTAAACATAGGGGCCCCCCAGGGATGTGTGCTGAGCCCCCTCCTCTTCACTCTGTAAATCTACAACTGCACACCGGTACACAGCTCCAACCTCCTTGTTAAGTTTGCGGACGACACAACTGTGGTGGGTCTCATTGGCAAAGAAGATGAGACATCCTACAGGAGTAAAGTAAGCCACCTGGCGACGTGGTGCAAGAACAACAATCTCCTCCTGAACGTAGAGAAGACTAAGGAGATTATTGTGGACTTCAGGAGAGTCCACACCCAGGACACTCCTCTGACCATCAATGGTGCTACTGTGGAGAGGGTGTGCACCACCAGGTTCCTTGGTGTGCACATCACAGATGATCTCTCCTGGACCAAAAATACTGCATCACTGGCCAGTAAAGCCCAGTGGCATCTCTACTTCCTCCGCAAGCTGAGAGGAGCTAGAGCCCCAACCCCCATCATGTCCGCCTTCTACAGAGACACCATCGAGAGCATCCTGACCAGCTACATTACTGTGTGGTATGGCACATGCACTGTGCCCTGCCAGAAGAAACTACAACGCATAGTGGGAGGAGCTGAGAGGATTGTTGGTGTCTCGCTCCCCTCCTTCCAGGACATCTATCACACCTGCCTCACCCGCAAAGCCCTCTGCATTGCAGGTGACCCCACCCACCCGTGCCACAGCTTCTTCAGTCTGCTACCATCAGGCAGGAGACTGCAGAGCCTCCGGGCCAAGACAGCAGACTGAAGGACAGCTTCATTCACCAGGTTGTCAGGAAGCTGAACTCTCTCCCTTCTCCGCCCCCTGGCCTCTGCTCACACGAACCCTGTCGGCTGAACTCCCCCGCCCCCCCCCTCCAATACCGGAACCAGCCCTCACTCACCACCACCATAGAACAGAATGGGATTCTTGCACTTGCACTTTCAACTTCTCCAGCTGCTGCCATATGCACAATACATATGCTGCTATGTGCCTTGTTTTTTTTTCTTATTATGCATGCTGTTTTATAACTTGTATACATACACATTATTTTACTTATTTGTACATATATACATAAATACATATACACACACACACACACACACACACACACATCTGTACATTTCTATTTTATACTGCACTATTATTATTGTTGTTGTTACATTGTGGGCCTCAGGGAGTACTGCAATTTCAATGTCTGTGTATGTCAGGTACTCATGGCATTGACAATAAAGCAGACTTTGACCATGTTTTGCCATGTATAGATGATAACATAATGAGACGTTTCGTGTCATGCCATGCGCAAGCCAGCAGTTTATCGTGTAGCATGACCCCTTTGTCATCTCCCCTTCTAAAAGGCAAGTGGGCTTGTCTCAAACCCTTAAGCATCCCTCTCCTGTTGCAGTTCACTCTCCCAGACATTCCAGTTTCGTTAGCAATGGCTGGTGATGTGTAGTAGCTATTCACATACACCTCATGCCCTTACCCTGTGTATGGGGCCATGAGCTGACAAACAGTAAGATGAGTCATGGCCTGGCTGAGCCCTTTCAACAAGTTTGTCATTATTTGCAAAGTGAAGGATTATTATTATTTCAAATCTGTTACTAGAAATCACTTTTGCAAAGTAAGGTGTGCAAGCTGGCCAAAACTCTGCCCAGTAGTCCTCAATTTCAGACTTTTCTACAAGCTCTGTGCACTAATGAAGTGACAGGAAAGCTTTTATCTACAGGGTAGTTACAACATACCACTCATGGAATCTGGACTTTGGTTTTGTTGTTCTCTGTCCAAGAACTGGTGAACATATCCGTTAGTTTCATTTGTGACAAGGTCCCAGAAATCATCATTCAAAAATAAACACAACAAATCAGTGTGTTTAGCATTTGTCAAATCCTTGTCTCCACGATACTCAACTGGCTCATGAAACTTGGCTGAGCCCTCATGATACACTTCTTCATTTCTCTAAAAACTCAGCCTTTATCATCACTATTCACAGCGCTATTCTGACCACCCCTGCTGCTTCTTCCATGAATACCCTCCTGGGTATTCCCTGATTTCTGCCACCCCGACCTCGGTTAGGCAAAGCCTCTGAATATACATTGCCATGTGCTGCTTTGTGAACACGGCCATTTTAGACTCAGATGACATCTACTTGACACAGGTAGTCGGCCTCAAGGTCCACTCCTCATAAAAGAATGGACTTGTCCTACAATTTTGATCCAAATGACTTCACATTCACTCAGTATCAACTCAAGACCTTGAAGATGAAAAATTATCATCTGCTCTTTTTGCTCATCTTGAATGCAATCAACTGTCAACAGTTCCCTACAATGAACCTCAGTCAGAGGCAGATGCAGTAAATAATGTATATTGACATATTGGAACAAACCAAATCCCCATTATTGAGACATTTTCAATCGCACTGTATATTGACATTGAATTTAACCTGATTTTCTCGAGATCTCAGTGAGCTTACCAGAGAGTTTGACTGCCTATACCAAACATTTGCAAGATTATTTTGAAGCTATAATAAATTTTACAGTGATCTAAAATGGTTCTTACCAAATTCCAGAAGATAGGATTGAAAATGATGGCAATCACCACGATACAAAACCTGGAGTCATAGAAGTCGATATGTTTTAGGACTTCTTCCATCAGCTTTAAGTCCATCTAAGAGAGATGACCATGTAAAACAAAAATGAAACATTGTCTTAAGAAGCCACAACAGTAAATTTTAACAGAATAATTTTTGTGATGAATGGTATTGTTGCTGCTAATAATTATTAGTTACAAAGCAAAGTTTTCCCCTATAGACAAAAACAAATCAAGTAAAGAACTTATTAGTTTTTGTTGATTTCAATAGCTGATCACATAATATAATATATTGGTGAGTGCCAATGGAGCTGCACAGTGCTGGGTTGTGAGCGCAGGTCCCACTAGATTACAATGTGCCCTCATGTCGCCTCACCCTCAATATGTCGGGCCTCATGGAGTCTGGGGCAATGCTCTTCGGGTTCCTTTTAAAACAAAGGAGTAGGTACCAGTCGTGCTGCTGATAAGATGCCCTTAAACGGCCTTGTCCAGCTCTCCTCATACAAGCTGGTCTCATGATATCTCCTACAAACTTTTGGGATTATGATAAAAAACACAGCAAACCCTTTTATAACTGCATGTATGGATATGCCATCCTGGAGGAGCTGGACTAGCTGTGCAACCTAATTAGGCTATAGGGGACTCCTCATATCGCCAGTAATGACAAAGACAATGGCAGAGACTAGCAAAACACAAAACTACGATGAATAACTCAGGAAAGTTAAGAAGAGAGTAAATGTCTGTGGCCACCACATGCAAAATCATTCCCTTTTTGGAAGTCCTCTTGTTTTTGCCTCTTGTTTGCCCCTGTTATCACTTTCATTTGCACCATATCGGGTGAAATTTATCGACAGTTACTTCTGTTTCCTACATAAACAGACTGATATCATTTAAATTTAACGAGTTTAGTGCGATACCTTAAGGATTAAGTGTTAACTCGATTCTTTTTTTTTAGCAGTGTACTAACCTCAAAAGTACGCTGAGCTGCACTAAAGTGAAAAAAACAGCTCAATTTGCATCACTATACTAGATCTGTTCAGAAGTTGTTTGATCACTCTAGCACAGCAAGAACGCTCAGCTTTCATGGGACTTACCTTGGAGTAGTCCAGGTTATTAAACCCAGCGCAGCAGTCCGGCGGCATAACGAGATTAGAATTCTCAGTGTGTCGTCCATACATTGTGAGTAAATCTCAGCAAATTGCCAACTCGCCTGTTAATGTACAAGAAAGAAAATACTGTGCAACACCCAGCGAACAATTTTTGTTTCTTTGTATGTGCAGGCCGCGTTTGCTTTAGTGTGGTAGATGTCCGTGTAACCCTGTTCATTGCATTCTGGGAGATGTAGTTCGCATTTCAATAAACTCGGTTAGCAGGGACGGATCTACCGGGGTGGCATAGGGTGGCAAATGCCACCCTAAAATAATGCCTTGCCACCCCACTTGACAGCAATGAATTCAAAGAAAAGTTATGGCCAATTTCACATTTACGAGCGGGAATCTCCGATGTCCCACTGCAGAGAATGCAGCGCGAGAGAAAGTCAGAGCGGCACGAAACTGTGTGGAGCGAAGCGAAGGAGCAAGGAAAGAAGACACAGGAGGAAAGAGGTAAAAATTGATTAATTATCTATCTAATAATGAAAGCACAGTGCTAGTATAGTTGCTATGCTGATTTTTAAGATGAAAAAATCTGGTTGAAGAACGTTATTTCGCTAACAATACATGTAATGTTGGCTGTGGTCTGACTTAAGTCCTGTGTAAAATAGGCTACAAACGCTAGTATTGATTCAACATCTGTCAAGGAAAACATTGTTACAAGTTACTTTGAATCTTACAGAAATGAAGAGGAAAGGTAGCATTTGTAGTTTTTTCTCTGAGCCATGCTAATATGAATCTCGTAATTTATAGTTAAGTGAATCTTAGACAATTTATGCAAATTAGGGAAAATATATATATGTACAATTAGCAGTTGTTTTTGTAATTGAATCTTTTCTTATGTAGACGTAGAGTAGATTTATAATATGTGTGTAACATATGGCATTTTCATTTCTTTCAGTTTTACAAGTTGTACTTAAAGAGCTGCAGACAACAGTAAAGAATACAAACTTTACTACAGCTTCTGGGATTTCTTTAAGCCTTGTTTGCTACCTGTCAATTTGTGTATGGACACACACTGAGGGCAGGATAGACAGTGACTATTAAATGTCTCTTCTTTTGTTTATACAGTATAAAACTGTCCACAACTGTCACAAAAGGTTTTTGTACTTTTTCTGACTGGGAGCAAAATTTATTTTCATGTGACTCCTTTTCAGGTTTGTGGAGATTTTGATTTAACATACCCTTTTGTACTGTACTGTATAACTCATCACTTTATCAGTAAAAACCTCAACTGTCAAAAAATTTTTCAAGCTACTGAGGGACAAATGGGGAGAATGTGTGTTCTGAGTAAACAATAAAAGCTATGTCCAGTACCTTGTTTGAGTACCGTGACCCACTTATTTACATAGTTGACCCAGTACCACCAGTGACACGGGGGAATCAGATCATCCATGTAGCAATGCTCACCTTAATACAGCTCACGCCATAGATCTTCATGGGTAAGTTTTTCTTTGGATAGTTTGCTGCCTGCAATGCTGCCACTCTGACACAGTTTGATTCCCCTCTCACACATCTGCCACTCATCACCAGTGTCTTACCTTAATGCCCTTCCTATGATAATGCCCCACTTACAGCAGTGTTACCAAAGTTCTGTCTTTTATTCAGTTAGATCCCATTGTATGGTCACTTATTCCTAAAATGAACTGTTTCACATGACACCTCAAATGGAAGACACTGATTGCATGAGATTAAGTTTGTATGAGTTTGTAAATGGCAGCCCGTGCCCTTATATCCACACATGAGATACATGTTCTAAGTTATGTATAAAGTCCTGCAAACAGAAATGCTTGAGTGTAAATTACATTAGTCTACTGTGTCTCATCAAACTGTGATAACTGTGATTAAATTCAGTATATACATCTGCCATATGTTGCCATCCCTCAAAAATTCCTGCCCCCCTCTCGCCACCTCATAAATATTTTTCTAGATCCGCCCCTGTCGGTTAGAGTCATTTAGCAGATATGTCACACATGATGAACATAAACTATATGTTTCCTCCCCCAGGAGAGGAACTGGGGGAGACAGAGACTTCGGGAAAACATGGTTAGTAAATGCAGTGCACATGCTTGGAACTGAGAGAAACTGGGATTTTGGAGAATTAGGTTGTTGGTATGACGGCGCATGCAAGGGGGAGAGGGAGAGAGAGAGAGGGAGAGGGGAAGAGAGGGGAAAGGAGAGGGAGAGGGGAAGAGAGGGGAAAGGAGAGGGAGAGAGAGAGAGAGAGAGGGAGAGGGAGGTGCTCAGTCCTTCGCCCAGCAGTCTAGGCCTATAGCAGCATAGCTAAAGAGTAAATGAACTTTAAATTTTTAACTATAAGCTCTGTCATACAGAAAAGTTTTAAGCCTGGTCTTGAAAATTGCTAAAGAGTCTGCCCCCTGGACCGATACTGGAAGTTGGTTCCATAGAAGAGGAGCCTGATAACTGATAGATCTGCCTCCCAATTTACTCTTTGAGACTCCAGGAACCACAAGTAAACCTCCATCTAGAGAGCGGAGTGGCCTACTAGGACAGTAAGGAACTATGAGCTCTCTGAGGTATGACGGAGCTTGGCCAGTAAGAGCTTTATATGTTAACAGAAGGATTTTAAATTCTATTCTGAATTTTACTGGCAGCCAATGAAGAGCAGCTAGCTTTTTCTAGTTCCTGTTAATATTTGTGCAGCAGCATTCTGAATCAACTGAAGGCTTTTCAGAGATTTGTTTGGACATTGAGATAATAATGAGTGACAGTAGTCCAGCCTAGAAGTTACAAATGCGTGGACTAGATTTTCTGCATCCTCTTGAGAGAGGATGTTTCTGATTTCCTAATGTTTCTCAGGTGGAAGAAATCTGCCCTACTGACTTGTTTTATGTGAGGGACAAAGGACATGTCCTGGTCAAAGGTTACTCCAAGGTTTCTTACAGTGGAGTTGGAAGCCAAAGTAATGCCATCCAGACTGATTAAATGATTAGATAGCGTTTCTCTGAGGTGCTTAGGGCCGAGTACAATAACTTCTTTAGACTTTAATCAGCGCTGTTACTGTGCTGTGGTGAGCTCTAAATCCTGACTGAAACTCTTCAAGCAAACCGTTCCTATGCAGATGGTCGTGTAATTGGTTTGCTACTGCTTTCTCAATGATTTTAGAAATGAAGGGAAGGTTTGATATGGGTCTATAATTAGCCAAAACATCTAGATCAAGATTCGGCTTTTTAAGCAGGGGTTTGATGACTGCGGTCTTAAGAGTCTGAGGTACATAACCCAAAGATAAGGTCAAATTAATGAGATCTAGAATGAAGGGCTCAATTAAGTAAAGAATGTCTTTAAAGAGGCTGGTTGGCACTGGGTCTAATAGACAGGTTGATGGTCTAGATGATGAGACTATAGAAACTAGCTCTGAGAGATTCAGAGATGAGAATGATTCCAGATGTAAAATAGGAATTGCAGTTGATTCAGGAGTTGCTGTATTCAGTCGATTATTGTCTAATGTAGGTAAGAGCTGTTGAATTCTGTATCTGATTGTTATGATTTTATTTGTAAAAAAGCCCATAAAATCATCGCTGCTGAGAGCTAAGGGGATCACTGGTTCAATTGAGCTATTACTCTCTGTCAGCCTGGCTACAGTGCTGAAGAGAAACCTGGGGTTCTTCTTGTTTTTTTCTATTAGTGCTGAATAATATGAGCTTCTAGCACTGCGGAGAGCTTTTTTATATGTTTTTAAGCTTTCTTTCCAGGCTCGGTGAGTGTCTTCCGAGTTGCTGGAACCCCAATTTCTTTCAAATTTCCTTGTCATCTGCTTTAAGGCACGAATTTGAGAATTATACCACGGAGCCAGCCTCCTCTGTTTCATTAATTTCTTTTCGAGAGGAGCAGCATCATCAAGATTTGAACACAGTGTGGCCATAGTGCTAGTCACAAGGTCATCAACCTGTGTATGGGAGAAATCCTCATTTGAATTTAGATATGGCAATGCTGCAAATGATGACCGAATATTCTCTTGAAATTTAGCCACAGCGTCTTCAGAAAAACATCTTCTATAGCCAAATTTATTCCTCGATGCTGTGCAGTCAATTAAAGTAAACTCAAATGTAATGAGGTAATGGTCGGTCAAAAGACAGTTTTGAGGAAAAATTGTTAACTTGTCAATTTTAATGCCATATGTTAGAACAAGATCCAGGATATGATTGAAGCAGTGAGTGGGTTCATTCACATGCTGGGAAAAGCCAATTGAGTCTAGTAATGAAAGAAACCCAGAACTAAGGCTGTCACTTTGTACATCTACATGAATATTGAAATCTCCCAGTATAATGATTTTATCTGTACTAAGTACTAACTCTGATATAAACTCAGAAAACTCTGATAGGAATTCTGAGTACGGACCAGGTGGACGGTATACTGTAACTAACAGAACTGGTTTTTCAACTTTCCAGTTTGAGTGGGAAAGACTAAGAGTGAGGCTTTCAAAAGACCTACAGCCAGATTTTGGTCTAGGGTTGATTAATAAGCTTGCCTGAAATATCGCAGCCACTCCCCCTCCTCGACCTATGGTATGAGGGACATGAAAATTAACATGAGTGGGGGGTGTAGCTTCATTAGTAGTAACATACTCATCCTGCTGCAGCCAGGTTTCAGTTATACAAAATAAATCAATACGATGATCAGTTATGAGATCACTGACTAATAGAGATTTTGATGATAGTGATCGAATATTCAACAGTCCACATTTAACTGCAGTATTATTTGAGACCGAATTTGTGGCTGTTTTGATTTCTATTAAGTTTTTGTTTTTAGCTCCTCTTCTGTTTAATCTAGGTTTAGTAACTTTTCTAAATTTAGGTGGTCGGGGGACAGAAACAGTTTCTATGGACCTAGACATAGACAGAGACTCTATTCTATTTTCGGCCGGGAACCGCTCTGACTGAGGTGCATAGGAGCGTGTTAAACTGCGGCTCTGCCTCCTGGTCTCGACTCGGGGTTGCCAGGGTTTTAACTTTCTAATAAACTCGGCCATATTCCTAGATATAAGAGCGGCACCACCCACTGTGGGATGGACACCATCTCTCCTAATCAGACCAGGTCTCCCCCAGAAAGTGTTCCACTTGTCTATGTAGCCCACATTGTTTTTGGGACACCACCTCGAAAGCCAGCGGTTGAATGAAGACATGGGGCTATACATGTCATCACTGGTCCGATTGGGGAGGGGGCCAGAGAAAACTACGTGTCCGACATCGTTTTAGCAAAGGTACACACCAATTCCACATTAATCTTTGTGACCTCCAACTGGCGAAGTCGGGTGTCGTTACTGCCGATGTGAATAACAATTTTACCATATTTACGCTTATCCTTAGCCAGCAGTTTCAGGTAAGACTCGATGTCGCCTGCTCTGGCCCCCGGGATACACTTAACTATGGCTGCCGGTGTCGCTAACCTCACGTTCCTCACAACAGAGTCACCAATTACTAGAGTCGGCTTTTCAGCGGGTGTGTCGCTGAGTGGGGAGAACCTGTTGAAAACGTGAACCTGTTGGTGGTGAACCGGGGGCTGCTGCCTACGACTATGCCTTGTCTCGGACAGTCACCCAGCCGCCCTGACTAGATCCCGGCTGCTCGGGAGCTGCTGGGGGGGAGGAAACTCTCTCGGCTACCGTAGGAGCTGGTCTAGGTCGGCCCGCACTGGCTACAAGGGGGCGGCTAGTTACACTACCATAAGTTGGGCTAGCTGAGGTGCGGAGCCGCGACTCTAACAGAATGTGAGTATCAAAATAAAACTTCCTGTTTCATTTTGATACTCACATTCTGTTTCGTTTCAGGTCACCTTACTTCCTGTTCCCTCGTGTTTCCCGCTCCTGCGATTGCCCTAATGTGCCTCACCTGCATCTGTCTAATCACCTCCCCCTGTCTATATATACTTCACCCTTTTGTTCTTTGACAGATAGTTGTAGCATGTCTCACGTTCCAGCATTCCTTGTTGTTTCTTGTGTTCCTGGGTTTTGACCCTGTTTGGAGTATTTGGTTTTGTCTTTTGCAGTTATGTTGTGTGGACTGACTACTTTTGTACCAAACCCAGATTAAAGCCAATTGAACTGATCCCTGTGTCTGACGCCGGGATTCCACTGGATGCGGAATGGCTCCGTACTCTGCCGTTCGTTAACACCCACTGGATCCGTCTTGGATGCGCACTGTTGTGGCTCTGCCGGACAGCAGGAGTCGCAAGGACTCACGAGATCTCGCGAATTCACACATGATCGAACGATATAGACGGTTGTAGTTTCTATGAAGAGAACTACAAAACCATTTAAGTAGTTTATTGTGTCCATCCAGAGGAGTAGAAGGAATTCAACTTGGTCCTGTCCTGTGGATCTGCCTTTTTTGTGGAGATTATTGTGATTCAACATGGGTAAGTCTTTATATTTATAAACGAAACTGATAATAAACCAAACATTTATTTTGAGTTTGTCTTTTTTAATGCATTTGGAAAGTACTAGGCCATGTAAATTTAGCTGTTGTTGGAAATTGAAAAATTTATAAAACAAAAGCTGTAGTTCACATTGCACTTCTGAGTGACAATAACATTCAATATAATAATTATAGTAACTAAGTTATTCTGTGCATTTCAGTGCCTGTTCTTAGGAAGAGAGCAATTGCTTTGTTACTTCTGCTTGCAAGACTGTGGAGGAGGGGTAGAAGGAGAGCAAGCCGGCACTGGGTCCATCCAATAAACCAGCGCAGGCCTCAACAAGGAGATTTTTATCATCTTGTAGCTGAACTGCACCTGGACAGTCAACGGCATCACCGGTACTTTCAAATGAGTGCAGAGCAAATGGATCAGCTTCTCTGAATCATAGGCCCAGAACTCACTAAACACAACACCAACTACAGAGCTGCCATAGAAGTAAAGCAGAGACTTGCTGTTGAACTCAGGTGAGCTTGACATTATGTACACAATGAATCACTGATCCCAATACGTTTGACCTCTTATTTTTCAAAATTAAAGACACAAAGTTTAAATAGGAAGAAATTCAAAGAGATAATGTAAAAACAGTTAGAAAAAATAAAAATCTGTTTTGCTGTGAATTTATATTTATTTTTACAACTATTTACAAATCAGCAAACATTACTATTTAAAGATCTGTGTCTGGGGTGCTGCCCTCCCCCCACTGTAGGTCGCCCTCTGAGGCCAGCATCTGTGTGAAAGGCCCAATGAGGTTAACTGGCGGGGGATGTGTAAATGGCCTGAAAGTACCTGGCCTTGGCAGAGGTGCAAGTCGGGTGTGGGGTTGAGGTACAGTACAGCTTTGTTGTTGTGGTGGTTGCTGCATTGAAGCAGCGCTGCTCTCAATGTTATGCAGCAGGTTTAAAATCCCAATTTTGGCCTGCCGCCTCCTGTTTTGTTCCAGTCGGTTTTGTTCCGAGTTGTAGGATGAGGCTCACTGCAAAGTGATCGCACTCAAGGTCACTGTCCGGTTTGAGATTTGGCTCTTATAGAATTGATAGAAGCCGGTCTTCCACTTCAGGGGCCTGCTTTGGTCTGTGGCTCCTCCTTGGGTCGGTACGAGCCCCCCTCTCCCTTGGGCTCCAGGGCCTGTCTCTCTCCCCAGATGTAGTGGGTCCCAGTACAGATTGTGCTGTGGAAACAGACTGTCGCACTGATGCAGTTGGCAGAGCCTGATCATCAGATCCACATGCAGACACTGATGTAGATGATCTCTCCTCCTCTGCCAAAGCAGCACTCAGGTTGCTTTTCAAACTACAAAACAAACACATACAAATTAGTCACATTGGTGTCAGAGAAACAAGAATGATCTATTACTTAATTTTAAATATGCACATGGAATTTAAAGATCTCACCATCAATAATGTATAATAAAAATAAGAAATTCATAGACCTTCTCGGGTGTAGTGTGGACCACACCCCAGGGAGTCGGCACTGACACCTACAGCAGACCAGAGGGTGTGAAAACACACCTTTGGGTTGGGGGGTGTTCCTCAAGTATAAATGTTTAGCTCTCCCCATGCTTGGGGTCTTTCTTCATTTTTGCTGCTCATGTGATGATCCACCTTTTCTTTGCAAAGAAAATAAAAACTTGTCGGCTGGCAGAAGTCTTTATTTCATTCCTCACCAACAGCAGAGAATTTCCACAAGAGAAACCTGTGTAGTCAGGGAGAGCTTGGCCAGCTTCTTCATCTCCCCTGTAGGCAGTGTGTCCTGGCAGAATGGTTTAAAATGACTTCACTTGAAGTCATTAACTTGACTGAAATACATCTTTTGTTTTTTGGGGATTGTTTTTGTTATTTTTTTTTCCTAATGTGAAGAGGTGGTACTATGTAAGGTCTTGTGATTTTTTTTTTTTTTTTTTAAATAAACTGGTCTGGCAACTTCTTGTCAGCCCCCTCCATTTCCAAGTGTGACAGTACTGTGGCCATTGTTATGTGATCAGGACACCAACAGCAAGGCAGTCTCTACAGCTGCCCCCCACGACAGTATTTAGGTTAACACAGCGAAGATTTACCAGTTTTGTGTTTGTTTGTTTTTTTTTACTTTAACAAATGTCAAACACAATCTAAAATGAATAATTGATTCATATAAAGCAGGGGTGGGCTATTAATTTTCACAAGGGGCCACATGAGAAACCTGAATTGTGTCAGAGGGCCACACCAACGATAACTTGAGCTTAATTCTGCTCAACTTTCTTCCATTGTAAAATGCACTAAATTATATATTTTGAATAGCTGGTACTGGTAATCGGAAGAATAAAACTATTCTGTAAATATTCATATTAGGCTATGTGAAATTGTGGTGTATAGGTCAAATAAGAAAACAAAAACAATCATTGAATCAGCGCAATTTATTTTTAACTTGTTAATCTCCACAAACAATGAAAAACAACAAACAACAAGTTTATAGAAATACAACAATACAACAAACAATAACTTGTAATGTTTTCCACCTCATTTTACCTCTTCAGTGAGAATAATCCAGTCTGTTCTGGGCTTGAACAAGGGCATTGAAATCTGGCTGAATGTCTGAGGTGGCTATGCGAAGGACCGCTGAGAGGTGGTCATCAGTGATAGAGGATCTGTGTTTGGATTTGTTGAACTTCATCGCTGAGAAATGTCTGTTCACATACATAGGTAGATCCAAAGAGGACTAGAATCCTCTGATCATGCCTTCTCAGGTGTGGAAAGTTCTACTCTTTGAGGGAGGAGTAAAAGTCCTGCAGTGAGACTGACCTGAAGTGCTCTGCCAGAAGTGTGTCAGACTGCAGGTCAATGAGTTCCATCTGAACATCACTTGGTGCATTATCCATACTGCAGTTGAAGGGAGAAGAAACCATGTGCATTTCACTCTCAAGAGTTTTGAAATCTTGAAATCGCCTTGAAAACTCTCCATGCAGTGCTTCTAACATGGTTGAGTACTTGTGGAGGTGATTGGCTGATCTTGTGGCTTCCTTTAGTGTTGGCAAGTGGGTCATGTGGGTAATGTCGTCCTTCACCTGGCTTGAGAGAAGCTGCAACTTTCTCATGAAAGCCTTCACTGCACTGTACATCTCATGCACAAAAAGGCCCTTGCACTGCAGTTTGACATTTAGTTTGTTCATTAGTCCAGTCACATCCACAGCGAATCCGAGGTCTGCCACCCAGTCTTCATCTGAAAGCTCTGGGATGTCATGTCCTTTCTTCACACAGAAATCCTGAATCTGATCTCTCAGGTCCCAGACACTTTTCAGTACTTTCCCTAGGCTGAGCCACCTGACGGAGCAGTGATAGCTTATGTCACCACGTTCAATCTCATTTTCCTCCAAAAGTGCAACAAATTGTCTGTGATTTAATGCTCTCGCTCTGATGAAGTTAACTGTTTTAGTTACAGCATCAACAGCATGGTTCATTTTTAAAACTGTCTTACACAACAGTTGTTGATGTATAATACAATGCAAAAATGTAAATTTCTGCACAGGGTTCGTTTCTGTCACTTTATCCTGCATTCTCTTTAAAAGTCCAACATTTTTCCCCGTCAGATTTGGACAACCGTCTGTTGTCACACCTGCCAGCTTGTCCCATTTCAGTCCTAACTTGTCCAAACATGCATTTACCTCTGAGGGGACGCGGGGACAGGGACGCACAAAGGGCCGGATGTGGCCTGCGGGCCGTAGTTTGCCCAGGTCTAATATAAAGCATAACTCAACCTTAACTTACTGCATTTCATGACATATCAGCCAATAAAAGATTTTCATACAAATCAAACAACCCTGCAATGGATAGTTATTTCAAAGTTTTTAATGGGTTTGCTACATGTATAACAAGAGAATGACTCATTTAATGTACAAGAAAAAACAGTTTGCTGTCAAACAACATTTACTGGACCAAATTAGTAACTTAACATCCACTCCAATTACTCCTGCATGTATTCCACGCCGCATCCGTGCTCTGGCATATGGCAAAAATAGAAGCTCCGTATGTGTTGCGGAGGGCTGCCGGAGCTGTTCTGGAGCCACAGCTGGTGGAAGCAGACACACTCAGTACGTTTACATGCAGTTAATTGGAGCTATGGTTATAGCGCGATAAAGCCATCGCATTGGACTTCTGTCATTGTCTCAGTATACATGCACGGGAGTGAAATCGATTTATTTGTTGAAATCATGTTGCCTCCGCTACGATAGGTGGCGATATGCACTCTTTGGGTTTGTGGGTAATGGGCCACTACTGATTGACCTATGACGTCACAGACCACAATAGAGGTGGAAAGAAAAAAAGACTGGTGAGCTAGCAAGTTAGCCTCTGTATCCGTCCAGCTACCATCCGTAGCTTTTGCTGCAGACTTTGCCATATTCGACGCATAGCAGTTAGCTGGCTTCTTTTGTCTGACCTCCTACGTTTGCGTTTACGTTTTAAATGCCATTCGACTTCCAGGTCATAGCTTAGCGCCAAACTTTAGCACATGCGCAGATCACCTCCTCCAGCTCCAGTCCGACTGTCCGTATACATAGAGCAGTAGATCAACTTTCGATCGCATTATCTCGGTGTGTTAGTCCAACAATTATAAACTCGATTTCAGTCAAGCTAACGTGTTTACATGTACTTTGAAGTCCAGTTTTGGTAGGACTAATGGAATAATTCAGTTTTTTAGGTGTCATGTAAACGTGTTTAATGACTAGAATTGAAACATATCGGCTCCGCCGCCGTGCCAGAATGAAGCTGCAGCCGTTCCGCATCCGGTGGAATCCCAGCATGAGAATTGTGCTTTCGGGTCCTTTCCCTAGCCTGTACATTACAGACTCAGTGAGTTCCCTGTCTTTTGTTTATTTCAGCTGGGATCTCCATTATCTTTTGATTGATAGTTTGCTTGCTTGGTTAATCCCCAAAATGCTGTGGGCATTAGGGTGACCAGATTTAAGTTTGTGACACTTCGGGGGGGTACATACAAACGGTGACTGCATGATAATGAACTTTATTGGCCAGCCCAACACTAACATGCAGAAAAACACTGCTTCAAAAGGCTATTTTGAACTTTTGAACGTGCAAAAACAAAATTATGCATTTGTATAAAGTGTAAAGTCTGGTTCTCCTTTCAGATGACCAAGTGTTAGTTCAATGTTTGTCCCGATAAAACAACAATGGTAAAAAATAAATACAAAAAACATAATTATTTATATGGGCACAAAATAAGATATTTCAAAAATGGAAAAGTTGTACACTATGGCTGATACTTTTCAGTCCTTACGTGGGGTATATTTGTCAGAGGACTGAATCTTTCCCAACGGTCGATGATTACTCATTCAGTAGGAATGGAAATCTTTGCAGGTCATGTTCTTGAAATTTTACTGGGTGCACAGAATCCCCTTCAGTGAATCAACAGACAAGCGATTCCTTGGTCCAGTGGGCTTGCATCAGTGAAAAGATACGATCAACATTTGCACTGGGAGCAGGTATGGCAAAAAAAAACTGTGCCATCTGAAGCAGCTCTGAATGAAAATCGACACTTTTGGATCATTCAAAGAATTTGGTCCACCTCTGGTGTGCTTCTAGATCACTGAAGTGTGCATCACTGTTACTTCTCAATGAAATGCTTTAGATTGGTGACCTGATCAAAGCACTTTGAATCATCAATGTTCACCCCTTTCCCAGCTAGGTGCCTGATACAGCCCTCTACGTCTTTCCAGTCAGGAATCTCACTCAGATCATCCACATAAAAGTGGAAAACTCCTCCATGGGTGCCATCCATCTCTCTAGATCAGTGGTTCTCAAACTTTTTTTGTCATTCCCCACTTTGGACAAAGGGGGCATTTTCAAGCCCTACCGGCCTTTATTGCCCCAACAGAATGGTGCACCAGGCCTTTTTTTTTACTCAAAATGTATTTAAATGACGAACATAAGGTAACACCAGTAATAGCACCAGAGATAATAAAAGTGCATGCCATCAAAATGCCAGTTGTGTCATCACAGTAACAATGGAACATAAGAATTCAATTGAATGGGAACATAAAGGTCCAAGTGAACGTAATAGGGCTGTTCCTATCGAATATCTTAGTAATTGAGTATTCTACTGAAAATTCCATCGAGTAAACAGATAAAACATATTTTTGTTTCAAGAGCAATTATAAATATACATGAGAAAATACGACATTTCACTTAATAATGAACAATTGGTTTCCTTTTTTAGACAGTCAATATTTATCTTTATCATCACTTTCGTAGTCGTCACGTCTTTCCTACATAGTGACATTTAAGTGCGCATTTAAGCCCCGCCCACACCGGAGGGGAAAACAATCAAGAGCTCTCCATTGACTTTGTATTGTGTGAAGATGTCTTTTGTCACTCTCCGTGTGCCACCAAACACAAACAAATTCCCAAAAGCTGCTGTGTGGTAGGGTTATCTACTAACAGGGTAAAGAACCCTGATCTAAGTTTTTATAAGCTGCGGAACAGAAAAAATTAGCATTTAAGACGAGAGAAGTGGATACAGGCAGTAAGACACCAGGTGCCGTCAGCTACACATTGGCTTTTAAGACTGGGCAGTCAGAGTCAGCTGGTTTATGGTTCATCATATAGCTTCCCGCTGCTAAAACCAAACACGTGTGCCCCCTCCTTCTTCTTACTTTGCGTGCGTGATGTCAGCACGTTGTGCTCTGTAAAAATTAAACGATTCCTGGAGGCAGAGGAAATTCCTAGGTCATTTTTTGTAATTGAGGCACTAATTCAAGGAATCGTTTCAGCCCTAGAACATAATAAGAATTCACACATCCCTGCATTAGTGGCTGAGTGGGCCTGACTTGCACGGAACAGTTTCTCAAAGTGTGGGTTGCAGGTTTGAAACTGCCACTCTCAAATCATCGCTCTTGTTACAAATCTGTCCATGACCATTGATTTACCCATCCATTCTAAACGTCAAATCGATGCCCACTGTCCCACATTGCCTTTACTCCAAGGAAGTTTTTTTTTTATTGTTCCGCCGCAATTAAAATCTTCTTCTCCTTTCGACTTTTCCCTTTAGGGGTCGCCACAGCGAATCAGTTGCCTCCATCTAAGCCTGTCTTCTGCATCCTCTTCTCTCACACCAACCACCTTCATGTCCTCTTACACTACATCTATAAACCTCCTGTTTGGTCTTCCTCTAGGCTTCCTGTCTGGCAGTTCAAAACTCAACATCCTTCTACCAATATATTCACTATCTCTGGTCATGTCCGAACCATCTCAGTCTGGCCTCTCTGACTTTATCTCTAAAACTTCTAACATGTGCTGTTCCTCTGATGTACTCATTCCTGACCCTATCCAACCTGGTCACTCCCAAAGAGAACCTCAGCATCTTCATCTCTGCTACCTCCAGCGCTGCCTCCTGTCTTTTCCTCAGTGACACTGTCTCTAGACCAAACAACATCGCTGGTCTCACCACAGTTTTGTAAACCTTTCCTTTCATCTTAGGTGAAACTCTTCTATCACACATCACACCTGACACTTTTCTCCAGCCGTTCCAGCCTGCCTGCACACGCTTCTTCACCTCTTTTCCACACTCTCCATTGCTCTGGACTGTTGACCCTAAGTACTTAAAATCCTCCACCTTTTTTATCTCTTCTCCCTGTAACCTCACTCCACTCCACTTGGGTCCCTCTCATCACACACATATACTCCGTCTTGCTGCGGCTAACCTTCATTCCTCTCCTTTCCAGGGCAAACCTCCACCACTCTAGTTTCTCCTCCACCTGTTCCCTGCTCTCACTACAGATCACAGTGTCATCTGCAAACAACATAGTCCATGGAGATTCCTGTCTAACCTCGTCTGTCAGCCTGTCCATCACCATAGCGAACAAGAAGGGGCTCAGAGCTGATCCCCGATGCAGTCCCACCTCCACCTTGAACTCCTCTGTCACACCTACAGCACACCTCACCACTGTCTTACAGTCCTCATACATGTCCTGCACCGCTCTAACATAGTTCTCTGCCACTCCAGACTTCCTCATACAATACCACAGTTCCTCTCTGGGCACCCTGTCATAAGCTTTCTCCAGATCTACAAAGATACAATGCAGCTCCCTCTGACCTTCGCTGTACTTCTCTATCAACATCCTCAAAGCAAATACTGCATCTGTAGTACACTTTTTTGGCATGAAACCATACTACTGCTCACAAATGCTCACTTCTGCCCTTAGTCTAGCTTCAACTACTCTTTTCCATAACTTCATTGTATGGCTCATCAGCTTTATTCCTCTGTAGTTGCCACAACTCTGTACATCTCCCTTGTTCTTAAAAATGGGCACCAGCACACTTCTCCTCCATTCCTCAGGCATCTTCTCACTATCTAAGATCCTGTTGAACAACCCAGTCAGAAACTCTACTGTTACCTCTCCTAGACACTTCCAGACCTCCACAGGTATATCATCAGGACCGAGTGCTTTTCCACTCTTCATCCTCTTCAATGCCCTCCTCACTTCATCCTTACTAATCTTTGCTACTTCCTGGTCCACAACAGTCACCTCTTCTACTCTTCGTTCTCTCTCATTTTCCTCATTCATCAACTCTTCAAAGTACTCTTTCCATCTTCCCATCACACTACTGGCATCTGTCAATACACTTTCATCTCTGTCCTTAATCACCCTAACCGCCTGCACGTCCTTCCCATCTCTGTCTCTCTGCCTTGCCAACCTGTATAGATCAGTCTCTCCCTCCTTACTCTCCAACTTAGCATACAAGTCATCGTAAGCCCTTTATTTGGCCTTTGCCAACTCTACTTTCACCTTACGCTGCATCTCCCTGTACTCCTGTCTACTCTCGTCAGTCCTCTAAGTGTCCCACTTCTTCTTAGCTAACCTCTTTCTCTGTATACACTCCTGCACCTCCTCATTCCACCACCAAGTCTCCTCATCCACTTTCCTTCCAGATGACACACCAAATACTCTCCTACCTGTCTCCCTGATCACATTAGCTGTAGTAGTCCAGTCAACTGGAAGCACCTCCTGGCCATCCAGAGCCTGTCTCAACTCCTTCCTAAAAATCATATAACACTCTTCCTTTTTCAGCTTCCACCATTTAGTCCTCTGCTCTGTCTTTGCCCTCTTCATCTTCCTCACCACCAGAGTCATCCTACACACCACCATCCTATGCTGTCTGGCTACACTCTCACCTACCACTACTTTGCAGTCACTGATCTCCTTCAGATTACACCGTCTACACAAGATGTAGTCTACCTGTGTACTCCTACCTCCACTCTTAGAGGTCACCCTATGTTCCTGCCTCTTCTGGAAGAAAGTATTCACTACAGCCATTTCCATCCTTTTTGCAAAGTCAACCACCATCTGTCCTTCTGCGTTCCTCTCCTGGATACCAAACCTGCCCATCACCTCCTCATCATCTCTGTTTCCTGCACCAACGTGTCCATTGAAGTCTGCACCAATGACAACTCTCTCACTTCTAGGGATGGTCTGCATTACTTCATCAAGGTCCAACCAGAATTTCTCCTTCTCCTCCAGCTCACATCCTACCTGTGGAGCATACCCACTAACAACATTGAACATCACACCTTCGATTTCTAGCTTCAGACTCATTACTCTATCTGATACTCTTTTAACCTCCAGAACATTCCTAACAAACTCCTCCTTCAAGATAACTCCTACTCTATTTCTCTTCCTATCTACACCGTGATAGAACTTGAACCCTGCTCTTAAACTTCCAGCCTTGCTACCTTTCCACCTGGTCTCCTGGACACACAGTATGTCTACCTTCCTCCTCGGCATCATGTCAACCAACTCTCTACCTTTTCCTGTCATAGTTCCAACATTCAAAGTCCCTACTCTCAGTCCTAGACTCTTGGCGTTCCTTTTCTCTCTCTTCCTACGAACACACCTTCCTCCTCTCCTTCTTCGACGAACAGTAGTCCAATTTCCACCAGCACCCTGTACGTGAACAGCACCGATGGCGGTCGTTGTTAACCCGGGCCTCGACCGATCCGGTATGGAAGTCATAGATTCGATTCGCATGTTTGATTTGGCAAAAGTTTTACGTCAGATGCCCTTCCTGACACAACCCTCTGTATTTATCCGGTCTTGGGACCGGCACAATAAGGCACTGGCTTGTACCCCCTTGCGGCTACATTGAGGTAATCATATTCAAACAATGCATTGCATATTTTCAACGACCACACCTTAGGGAAGTTTAATATTAAAAACAGAGAACACAGAACAGAGAAAATAACACAAAAGCCAAAAATAAAAGTTTAACTACAATAGTTCTCCCAACATATTAACTTCGCTATCAACAGCGTTGGATAAAGTTATATTTGAGAACAGAATTTGCAATTATCAGCCTGTGGCATCTGTTGCTATCATTATCCATTGTGCTAGCCTAAACTTTTATTGGTTTATATTCTCTAAATCTACTAATCAAGACGGTGACAAGTTGTCAACATACTTAATTACTCGTGTCAATTTGATTTCGATGCACAACTGATATGGAAATACGATTATTTAAACATTTTACTTTGAAAAAGTGTAGCTCCGGCAATCTCCTCCATTGAAATACATAGAGCGGCAGTTAGCTTATGCTAACTTCGGGGAACTTTCGAGGGTCTCAGAACGCCGCCATTGCTTTGAAAAAACTGAACCACTGCAGTGAACGGAGTTGTCCCCACTCTCTCTCTAAAGGCACTCTACCCGTAACCACCGATCATCGGGTGCCAACTTCCTTTCCACCCCTCTCATGACTAAACACCAGACTTGCAGAGACACAGCCTTCTCAGTTGCTGTCCCCACCCTCTGGAACTCATACCACAAATCTCTTCATGAATGCACTGATCTCATCATTCAAATCACTTCTCAAGACCTAGCTGTCAAATCTGCTAAAATTAATAATGTGAGTTTTACCCATATTCATTGATAACCTCCATCTGTAACACAGTCCTTAATATTTTAAACATATTCTGTAAATCATGTTTTCATTCAATTACTCTGATACATCAGAAATATTCCAGAAATAGTTATATCATCTGCATACAACAAATTACAGACAAAATAAATTATTTAAATCAATACCTGAAGTAGACTTCTAAATTTTAAAAGCCAGATTATTTATGTAAAGAGAAAATAAGCTTAAGGGTCAAGACATCACTTTTTTTAAAAACCAAAAGAGGTTTTGAACCAAGCAGTCTGCAAACAGTTTATTCAGATGAAAGCAACAGAGATACTATATGTTGATTTCAGAGCATGATAGAATTTACCATCCACCCCTTCTTCTAAAAGTTTTAAAGAGAGAAAAATCTCTGTTTACCCAGTCAAAAGTTTTTTGTAAATCTGCAAAACATACAATAGTATTATTTTCTTGCAAAATCGTGTCTTTACAACTGTTGAGATTGAGCAATTATGATTAACTGTCTCCAAAACCTGGGTCATTCTCACATTCACAATATTAGAATACAATTTAAACACTGTGCTAAGAAGGCTGATTATTCTGTAATTAAGTGGTATTTTAGGATTATTTTTTGATGATTTTGGAATAGGTATGATAAAAGATTTATTCCACTCAGAAGGGACAATACAGTAAGTAAAACAACACTGAAATAAACAGAAAAGTATATTTAAAAGTGGTGGTGATTTTAATAATTAATATATTACTTTAATAGTTCTAACTTTAGAGCTGTTCTCAATTCCTCCAAAGTAATATCATATTTTAAATTTACATTGGTTCATATTGCTCTCCAGATGAGCTTTTAATTTCTAATTTAACCCTATAAAGCCTGACCAGAGAAATAATGGACAGAAAATTCAAATTTTTTTCAATCTGACGTCTTTATTTGGCCCTTTAACAAAATGTGAAAAAAAAAAGCATATTTGCCTTTTGTTTATATCATATTTATTACATCAGGCATTACACCCAATTCAGGCAATAACAAAAACTTTTCTCCTTGGTGATCTATAATATCTGTATCTTTATATTTGCATCTTTATTTTTTCCAAACAGCTGCCTTTTTTAATCTCTTTTTCTTTTATTTTGCCAAGGGGATGGTCTCATAAATGTATGTATCAAATATGATACGCACGGCGTTATAGGGTTAAGAACCCACAGTCACTCACAACCAGATCATTGCAAGTATCTTCTGTCAGTAACTTTGTGCCAGGCCGACTCCTACTGCTCAGTGTCTTAGAGAAGGAAATCTATTGTTGATCTATTGTTTTACTTACCCTTTTCTCTGTGTGCCTCAGAACTCCACTGCTCGCCTCCACCACTTGCCACTCATCTGGATCTTATCTGCTCTCATCTGCTCCTCTGCTTCACCGCTCCATCGCCCCCACTGCTCCTCTGTCTGCAACTGCCACCCTGACTCCTGTTCCATCAGCATTGGCCCCCTCATCAGGATTTTCACCCCCATTGACATTCCCCAGATAAATCTGATACAATGCGCTTTGACATGAGTCTTCATGTTGGGTTAAGAACACGCCAGCCTCCATTGTAACAGAATTTTGTTTTTGTAGTTCATTGGCCTATACCCATGCTAGATGACATGTGAGGCCAGATTAAGGGTACAGTGGTTTCATGAAATGCTAAAATCTGTATTTTAAGAAGATCTCAGTAACAAAGTTATGATTCTGGTGCTGACTGCATTTTTAACAACACTAGAAACCTCTTTGGACTGAAATGTGTCCATTCCTATTGGATAAATGACTCTGGAGATCCAGAGTCATAGAGAACTTCATGTAATGCCAAACATATTAACCAACAACTAATTTTATTCTAAGACAGTGTCCTGGAAATTCTGACTTGATCTCACTTTTAAATATATTTGAGCAATACCAGGATCAAATCAAATTAAGATGTATTCATATAGTGCCAAATCATAACAGAATTACATCAAGGCACCCTCCACACTTTGACCCTTATGATGCAACTGCGGTAGGCAGAATCTGGGCTCATCGCTGAACATAATGTTCCTCCAGTGTGCACATGTTGCAGACATCAGCGCAAACGGGCCTGACGGTGAAGGGCAGTCATGGCAGGCCTCCTGGCATGCCTTATGAGATCAATCAGGTGCCAATCAGGCACCTGACTGGCAGCACCTGGGGGTACCAGAAGCTCAAAACAAGAATCAATACCAGCAGCAAAATAAGCTGTTTGGCAATGACAGAGAAGATTTGGCAAATTTTTCATGGATGCAGCCCACATACTCAGCTCTGCTGCTCATCCCACAAGTGCTTGTCATATCCACATTCTGTGCACGTGTTGTTTGTTTTGGTTTTTTCCCGGTCCCCGTGTGTTCTCTCTCCCCAGGGGGCGTGGTTTCAGGCGCAGGCAGCAGCAGCAGGTCCCTATCACACACCTGAGTGACATTTGTCATCAGTCCTGTTTAAATACCCCGGCTCTTCACTCACTCATCGCCAGATCGTTACAGTTGTCTAAGCGGTAACCAGTGCCCCGTAAACCTCCTCATGGATTTATCCTTCATGTGGTTTTTTTTGCTTCTCCTTGTGCTCTCCAGCAACCCTCATTCTCCGATCTCTCCTCAGGAAGACCTGCCTGCTCGCTGCCTCCCCGGACCCGCTCCCGCTTCCCCCTCTCCGTCACCTGCCTTCCACCTCTCTCCTCCACGGAACCGTCTCCACTCCACCTGCACTCCACTATCAGCTCCCTTGCTCACCGGCATCTCCCCATTCTCCCGGACTCCATTCCCCTCCATCCTCACTTCAGCACAATAAACCTTTATTCTTACCACCATCTCAGCGTCTGCATCTTTGGTCAGAATCACACCCGATCTAACAGTGCATGTTGCTTACAAATTTTGCACCATTTAAAAGGTAAATAAACAGGCTTTCCAGTGGTATAAGATTTATTGCCAAGAAGCATTGTTACAACAAAGAAATAATCTACCAAACCAATTTTTCCCTTAATTTTTGTGCTATGTTTATTTATATGTATATATATATACACACACACATGCAAAAACATGTGACACCCTATTCAAACCTAGAATCTCATAAAGCTGATTTTCAAAACAGTACAACCTACTGTCATCCACATAAATGTTTTTAAATTAGTTCAAAGACAGGTTTGTCCAGTCTTTTTTTGTCATAGTTTTAGGAAAAAAGGTTTTCATTGATTGAATGGCTTGCATTATGTCAATGTTTGTATAGAGACTAAGGATAGTAAAGGGGATCGAATTTGCCAGAATATATAATTTTTTTTACCTTGTCTATAAGGTGGTATGTATTTTTAATATAACTCTGGTGCATAGCATATGTGTAAAAAAAATTAAAAATTGGAAAGAAACACCTTGTTGAGGCGGAAATAGTATTATGTATTTTAAATGAAAGAGAAGAAATCAAATCAAATCAAATTTATTTATATAGCGCCAAATCATAACAAAGTTACCATCAAGGCACTTTACACGTAGAGCAGGTCTTAATAATAGTAATAATACATTTTATTTATATGGCACCTTTCAGGTCACCCAAGGTCGCCTGACAGAGAATACAAGCATATTAAAACAAACAAAAAAATCGGACAGTAAAACATATTCAAAACAACGAAGTAAAAAAACTATATTTTGTGGGATGGTAGTGCAAGGCAAAAGTTGAGTTTTAGTAAATGAGCCAGTTTGAACAGATGAGTTTTGGGTTTTTTTTGAGTTGTGATTTGAATAATGAGATGGAGTCTGACTGTCGTATGTGTGGGGGGAGGCAGTTCCAGAGTCTGGGTGCTGAGCAGCTGAAGGCTCGGGCACCCATGGTGCTGTGGCGTGGGGTTGGGATAACTGGTAATCAATTTGGTGAGATCACTTGGGTTGAAGTGTTATATGTTTCTGAAGTTGATGGTCCATTTTTCTTTGGCTTTGGATAGTTGAATGTGAATGTTAAAGAAGACAGGTTTATGGTCAGAGATGGGAGAATCAATGACGGAAAGTTATCCGGGACACAACAGATTAAGTCCAGGATGTGGCCTTTGTTGTGGATTGGGTGGTTGACATACTGAGTGAGTCCAAGACAGTCCAGGAGAAAGATGAAATCCTTTATAAAAGTATTGGATGAGTTGGCAATGTGGATGTTGAAATCGCAGAGGAGGATAACAGTGGGGGACATGGCACATACAGATTAACAGTGATGAAAATTCAGTGAGGAAGACAGCAGAGGGTTTTGGTGGTTTGTAGATCGTGACAATGATAGTGGGTGTGGGGCCTGTAAGTTTAACTGCCAAGCATTCGAGTGAGGAGTGATGGGGGACAGAGACAGCAGTGACCTTTAAGGTGTTCCGTTAGAGCACAGCAAGGCCACCCCCCAGACCAGTAGCACAGGGTTGACTGAAAAAAGAGAAACCTGGTGGGGCAGCTGCATTAAGCTGAGAGAAGTCGTAGGGCTGCTGCAAAGTCTCAGTTAAAAATAAAAAGTCCAGCTTTCTGTCTGTAATGAAGTCATGGATTAGTAGGGCCTTGTTTGAAAGGGATCTGACATTAAACAGGCATAGTTTCAGACAGGTTAACGGTGAGTATGTGGCTGATTTGGGCAGGGGGGACAACACACTGTGATTGAATTCATACGAATGTGACATGGTGAATGCTATAGACCAATGATGGTAGCTCTACAGGCATGCCTTACTTCACCATGCACTCCCCCTACACTTCCACTCAATGCAAAGCAAACTGTTGGGAGAGTGCATGACTAGATTGTGAACGGCAGAGAGAAACACAATGCAAATTCGCTACAAACACGTTTGAGGCTCTAGAAGAACAAAATCCCGCCCGGACACATTTTTAGGTCTCAAAAGTAGACATGTCCGGGCAAAAGAGGACGTCTGGTCACCCTAAGAAACAGTGAGAATGAAAAATGCGATGCGGGCTGCACGCAGCCCTGTCTCATCACACAAGCACCGCTTCTCTTACGGATCAAGTTTTTTTCATGGAGTAACTCTGTGTCAGAATCAGTATTTTATGTAGTCATGTACACTTCCTATTTTATTTTGAAAGTCTTGTCTCCCCTCAGTGTTGTCAGTTTACTTCCCTTCTTTGTTCTGTTTCCCACCTCAGCTTATTGCCTGATTTGTTTCACCTGTGTCCCGTCTTCCTGGGTATTTAAACCCTCCCCCACTAAGCCTCCCTTGCCAGGTTGTCTTTGTTACCCTGTGTACCAGCCTTCTTGCGTTTGCCTTTTTGACTTGGATTTTCCTGCCTGTTTTGGTTGCCTGATCCTGCCTGACTTTCCGTGTATGACCACCTGTGTCTATCTGATTAAAAGACCCTGCTTTACTGGACTTGATACCTTTGCCTTGCTTCCCTTTTTGCACCTTGGTCCATTCCCTGATGCCTTCACACTCTGCTGATAATCCGTTTCGAGGTAGGAGCATGCTGAAGAAAACCTACAAGATCTAGAAAAATACTGGTGAAGACAGGCTGTCTCTGTGTGTTAGGGGTGGGAGTATTGATCTAAATATCGATAGTATCGATAACCAAGGTGAGTATTGGTATCGGATCGATACTAGCGTGATGAGATCATTAGTGTGTTGATAGGAGTGGGTGAACTGCATTACCCACAATGCCATATAAGCAGTCATGTGCTTGTGATGTCACTGTACAAGATGTCTACCTGAAGTTGGTCAGTAAAGCTGATGAAACCTATGCCCGTGTGTTCATACAGAGCAACAAACATAACAGATAGTTTTGTTGCAGTTTCTCTTCTATACGTCCAGCAAATTACTTGAATTTCCTCAGGGTTTCTCCAAGTCTGGCTGCGCACCTCTCTCTCTGCCGCTCATTCAGGCACACTTTGCCCCCTCCCTGCTCTGCCGGAGAGCAGAGAGTTAGAGCACTGAGAGCGTGATGGCAGAGAGGAAGAGAAGCGCTGTGTGGAGTTTATTCACTGCAGCTGATAAAGACACTGCCACATGTGATGTGTGCAAAAAAAAAAAAAAAAAAAAAAAAACTACTTATGTAAATTGGTGGTGTTACCACAATGGCAAACACATTAAAGCAGCTCACCCCAGGAAGAACTCCAAGCTGCAAAGAAAGTTGAGGAAGGAGGAGGAGGAGGAGGAGGAGGAGGGGGGAGACCCCGAAACCCAAACCAGACCGCTGACACAGAGACAGAGGTCTCTAGCAGAGGCTTTTCAGTATCCAGTTAATCTCCAGCACTAAGCAATGTTTTTCACAGTGTAATTAGTGATCAGAGATGCAGTTTTAGCAGACTGATTATCATAAATTGAACCACCTGAAAAAATCTTAATTGTTTTACTGGAATTCAAAGATATACACTTGCATGAAGATATATACTGTACCTCAAACCTGAAATATGAATATGGCTGAATATAATACCCCTTTGTGTTAACTGTTGGCAAATCAGTATTCCTGTTTAGGCTACATGCATATTGCAGTTACTTATTATCTTAATCATTTTGTTAATTCACCTAGATCATTCACAAAGAGCCATGGCTATCACAAGGAGCATTGCCGAGATGATTGTGACAACAACCCCTCTCTGTGATTGAACAGGAGGGTTTTAAACATTTAATGAAGACACTTAATCCCTGCTACAGGATTCCAAATAGGAAATTTTTCATGGGAGAGAAAATACCTTCATTGTATGAAGAGTGTCGCTCAAAAGTAAAAAAAAAAAAAAGTCTATATGCTGCCAGCAGTGCTGTATTGACCACTGATATGTGGACATCAAGAGCCACAGAGGCTTATTTAACCGTCACCTGTCATATTATTGATGACAACTGGCAAATGCAAGCATATGCTAGAAACCAGTAGTTTGTCAGGAAAGCACAGTGCTGACAACATTTGCTCAGAATTGAAAAGAATCACCAACAAATAGGGCATAACTGCCAAAATTCAGGCTGTAGTCACAGATAATGGTGCCAGGCTGGGCTCATTATCCGTGTTTTGCACACACCATAAATCTAGTTGTGAAATACTCCATTATGAACCTTCCTGAGCTTCTTGACATCCAACAGAGATGCAGTGCTATTGTAGCTTTTTTTCACCACAGCACAAACGGAACAGAGAAGCTCAAAGAAATCCAGAAACAACTTAAGTTTCCAGAGTACAAACTCATACAATCAGTTGAAACTTGCTGGAACTCTGTGTTCTACATGTTTGAGAGACTATGTGAGCAAAAGGAAGCAGTTACCACTGTACTTTGCCTTCTTGGAATGAGCTCCCTATGCTTGAGTGAGGAAGAGTGGTCCATGGTTGTTCTCTCCCTTGATGCCTTGAGACCATTTGAAGAAGTAACCAGAGAGATATCATCTGAAAAACACGTGTCTGTTTCAAACGTGATCCCCTTGGTTACATTACTTCTGAGATCCACTGCATCCCATAAGGCCCAAGGCAGCTAGCTAGCTGCTGTGCTGTCAGCTCAGTGCCAGCACTGTTTCAGGGGTATTGAAACCTTTTATGGTCTCAGTGCCAGCACGTACCTGGACACAAGATTTACACCACCAGCACTGCCTCAGCAATGGCTCCTACAACTACCTCACACTACCCTGCATGAGCTTCTCCATCCTCACCTGCAGCAAAAGGTGGGATATGGACAGAGTTTGACACTCAAATCAAAGCATCGCAGCAGCATCACACAGCTGGCACTGATGACGTTATTGAAATGCACCGGTACTCGGAAGAGAAGACAATTCCACGGGATGCAGACCCACTTCTTTGGTGGAAAATGAATGAGCCAACATTTCACTCTCTGAGCAAGGTTGCAAAGAAACAGCTGGGAGTAATTGCAACATCTGTACCTGCAGAAAGGATTTTCTCTAAGGCAGGACAGTTAGTAACTCAGAGAAGAAGTGAAATAAAAGGGAAGAATGTAAACATGTTACTGTTCTTGAACAAAAACCATTAAATCTGTCAACATGAGAACAGAGCCAAAGGATACCTCAAAGGATACTTCCTTTCCTTCCTTCCATCCTAAAGAGCCAAAGGTTATGAGAGCCAATTGTAGTTTACAATTAATTTGCACTACTGACTTTATTTTTCACAAATATCTGCGTGCAATGGAAGGCATTTTTTTTGTTGTGTTGGTGACATTGTTATATTTATATTTTGTTACATTGTTGCTTGTTTTGTTATTTTTTACAAGTGCACATTATTTTTATACTGTTACATTGTTTTATATTGTTTTAGTTAGTAAATAAAATACGTTTTTATTTGCCTAAAATCTTTGTCCTGTCTTTTATCATAATCATAGTCATAATCAACTAACTAAAGGCATAACCACCAAATTATTCAATGATCATGACATTTCAAGTAAAAAGTATCGGTATCGACGATACTAGCCCTGTGTTTCTTAGTATTGGATCGATACCAAATTTCCCAGTATCGCCCACCCCTACTGTGTGTTGTGTGTGGCTGCAGTGGGTGGGTGGGGGGGGGGGGGGGGGGGGGGGGGGGGTGGGGGGGTCTGTGACAAGCCTGTCACAGGACGCAGACACACACACAGTTCCCAGAGGAGGATTTTCCTTCAGCCCGAGCACGGATATTGACTTGTATTACTCGTATGATACTCGTACTCGTCAAAATTGCTATATCCGTACCAGATACTCGTTTTAGCCGAGTGTCAGGCTCAACCCTAGAGGGCAGCCATCTGGTTGGGTTCAGAAAGAGGAAGAGAGCGAGAGAAAGGGAGAGAGACAGAGAGAAATACAGAGGCAGTAAGAGAGATAGGGGGCACTTATTACAGGAAGCAGTGTTCACATTTGGTTGGGGTGGGGAAACATAGAGAGAGTGCAATATTAAGAGATAGTTGCAAAAATATTAGTCCAGTCTGGATGAGAACTGAGAGGAATACAGGTAACCAATATTTTACACTTTAGATCTTCATTTTCTAAGCATTACATTGTTTTCATTATAGTTATTTTATAATTGTATTTTTTACAATTTTGCATGCAAACATCTCATTTCATTGAACCAACTATGTTATTTACTTCATTTATAAAAATATTGTTAACTTTTGAAGGAAAAAACAACAGTCTTCTGCTTGCAAATGAAAATATGAATTCACGAGTAATACTGTAACATTCTATACAGCAAGGGTTTTTGCTTAGCTTTTCTCTTTTAAAAATTGGATTTTAATTTATTACTTTCCCAACTTTATAACTTTTATATATGCACTACTGTTACACTAGTACGATGTAGCTAAATATTAGTAATGCAAATGAGTAGTTCTATCAAAATACCTATACCTCAGATTAAAATTATAAAAGAAAAAAAAATGTAGTTGCTGAATATAATCCTGAATATAATCACTAGTTTAGTTGTGAAACTTCAGAAGTGAGGAAGGGCGTCTCTTGTTCCTCTTTTAGGAACACACAAACACACATATGCACGCACACATACAACATCCCCCATTTCTCCTTGTTTCTCTTTTCCTTTTCACAGGCTAGTGTACCAGGCTACCAGACCAATAAAGACTGAATTCCTAACCAGCAAGCATGATGAATAAGGGCTCCACAGCAGTCAGTGACACTGCTAGCCCAATTTTTGTCAACGGTGGCAATCCTGCTAAGTATAGACAGATGTTTGAAAAAGTGTCTAATGTTAATTATGTTAACCACAGACCACAGAACGGAGACTGCAAGGGCAGACAAAGGCCAGGACAAGTCAGAACCCAGAACAGGGAGGCTAGAAGGCACTCCATGTTTGCAGAATGCACTCACCAGTGGTCAGCTGACTTTAGGAAGAGTGTGGCAACGTGTGTCATTATGGTGAAAAAGAGCCACAAGGAACCACTGCCTCCTCAACGTGGAGTGTCACTCTTAAGACCTCACACTGCATCCAATTCTTCATTCAAACGCTACTCCTGTCCTCCCATAGGAATCTTTACCTCATCAAGTCAGTCCTCATCTTCCACCTCCTCCAGCCCCTGCTCCTCCCCGCCTCCCATCCAAACATCTGTCATCATTGGCCATGACCCACTTGGCTGGAAGTTGCAGCCAAAATCTATCACGTCACCCCGGGATTGCGTTAAACGGCTATCTTTGCAGATTCCCCTACCTGTCATTATTCCTGACCTCAAAGCTAGTGCAGGCTCAACTTCTACATCAGATGACCTACCTGATCAAGACCCATCCTCTAAAAATAAACGCCCGCTCAGGCCAAAACAATCACATCGGTGTCACTCAGACTCCTCAGTCTTCATCAGGCCTGTAGTTACACATAATGACCTGCGTGCTGTTCATCTCCACTCTGTCACTCGTTCATATGAATCTGATGATGTCTTCAGTGAGGGAAATGAAGAAAGGGACAAGGGTACCACTCAGTCTTGCAAAATACCACCACCTGTTCCAGAAAAAACCTCTATGGCCAGACAAATGGCACAACTGATTGCTCTTTCAACACCATATGCATTACCACTAACACAACAGGATTGTGCCAATGCCAGTGAGATGAAGCCAAAACCTAAACATTAACATCAGATTGTAAACCATAGTGGGTTGTAAACTAAAACAAAATAGGTATGTACTCATGGATATCTCTCAATAGTCAAGGAAAAAGGATTTCAGGCTGATTTGAAGTTGTGAAGAAAGAAGTGACTAAACTTTGTCAACCAATAGTAACAGAATTCACTGTGTTGGAATAGGTCTGTGTCTAGCTACCAGTTGCTTGTTTGTTTTTCTTTTTTTTTTTAAATCACCACCACCAAAGCAAATGAGTGTTAAATGAGTGTTTGTGTTGTGTTACATCAATTTGCTTCACTTGGATATGTCATGCTGGATATCTGCTGTAAATGTATCACTCAGTCCACTTGTAGAAATGTGCAACCTTGTGTAATGTATAGCTTCAAGGGAGTAGCAGGTCACTGATGTATAATTTTACATGCAGTGTGTGAATTTTGCCATGTGTTTTATTGACAATGAATTATTGTTTTTATATTCCATATAGTAAGATTTCCAGAAAATGAACAGGAAATGAACGAATGATCCATTTTACTTTCCACTGTTTTTACAGCTATACAGAGCCCAATGTTGACAATACAACTTGTGATGGTCAAATAAATAAAAACATTTTGAATTCATTGGTCTTTACTTAGTTATTAACAATTACTTGTCATTATTTCTGATATTTAATTCAAATTTTTACCATTTTAGTAACTGATTCTCCAAAACTCCTGGAGTCACATGAGTATGATTCACCTCTAATATAGTTTGTGAGTTAATGACAATCTTATCATGGGACATTTTAATAAACAACAAATTGCAAATCTTGGTTACATCTGAAGTTTTTGCACTGTAGACAATCTTATATCTAGCCTAAAAGTTTGACTGATCTTCTTTTGAGAATAATGTACTGTATAAGAGCAGATTTTGTAAGATTATCAAAATGATTTTAAGATAATTTTTTCCTTTTTTTCTTACTTATTAAATCTTAAACTTTGTTACTTTACATCAACATCAGAGACATTATTTGAGGCCACACTATGTCTTTTAAGATTGTAAGACACAGTTTTCACCATATTGATACCATATTGTCACAAATTTGATTTTGACATTTTTATTCAATAGCGAATGAATTACTCTCTTAAGACCATTTTATAGAACATATTCAAATTACATAAATGTGTAAAAACTTTAATTTGCCACTGAAACACAGAGCTGTACAGGGAAGAGATAGATTAAATATTAGTCTATGAAAAAAAGAACCTGCCAATAACTATGGGTTCACCATGAGCATACATACAAATTAGGATATTTCAATAAATAATGTAATAAATACATAAATAAATAGGTAAATATAGTGCAAATTCTTATTCAATACATATCTGAAAAAAAAAACAATTTCAAAAAGTTATAAACAACTTAAATGTATGATTAAATTGAACCACAGAACCACAGGTTTGTTTTCTGTACATTGGAAAAGAACAGCTTACTTAAAGGTTTTATAGAAAAAACATAAGGCAATATTTGAGAACATAAACATACATTAATTCATTTGTCCAATAAATAAATCAGGAGCAAATGCATAAATAAATATTGTGCAAATTCTTTTTTGATAGAAACCATATATAATTTTATGAACCCCGGACATTTTTTTTTACCCCCTTCAATTCTATTAGTTTGAAAAGAACTTACTTTAACATTCAATAAAAGATAATGTAACAATTGGCATACTCATTTAAGCATAAATAAATGAGTTAATGAGCAAGTAAGCTAGTCAGTCATTCAGACTGTCAGTCTGTCAAATGCTTAGTCCTGCTGCTGACTGTTGAATTTCGCAATAAGCATAATTTTAATGTTGTTTCCCGCAAGGCTCCATCTTTACTGTGTAAGCAGCATTGTATAGTGGGAGAAAAGTCTCTCAACATCCACTGAGGTAGTGGGGAGATGGAGGTACAATGCAGCAAGTGGGGCAAGAGTGGGCATTCTGTCCTCTCTGGCTGCCCAACACTCCACAGGACTGACCTCCTCAGCATCACTCTTGTCCATGTGGATGTAGCGGTGCCATTCCTCAGCTGACACATGGGTAAGGGCAGGGGCCACCCGGAAGTAGTCTGAGATGTTTTTTCTCAGACCAGCTACCTTTGCTGGCTCAAATGCTGGGAGGGCTTTGAAGAGCTCCATGCTGGGATGTGTCTCCATCTGCAACCTTTCAGAGCAGTCAGCCATGGTCTTCTGGAAGAGCTGAGTGCAGGCAGCACGATCATCCTCATCCAGCTCCCTCAGCCGTTCTGTGGTCCCAGGATGCCAATTCTCAGCCCCTACAGTGCGGCCATATTCAAACAGCATGAGGAGGTTCTCCAGTTGACCATGGATAGTAGCAGCAGAGATGTGCTAGGCAGGCGATGATTGCCTGGGACACAGTGTTGAAGTTAACTCTGTCAATGAACACTATATATGCTACCAGAGGTGGCCTGCCAACAGGTTGCTGAAGAATTGCAAGGACACAGCGGCCACAGGCATCTATTGTCTCATCGAATAAAACATAGACAGCCTTTCCTTCCACTGCACGCTTGATGTCCTCCACATACTGAGGGAACAGTTCTGGTAGGTAGTTGCAGTGGTGGTGGCACAGAGCTGGAAGAGATCCGCCCTGCTTTTAGTATAGCTGCAAAAAAGCAGCCAGTCTGGGGGCCTTCTCAATTGGAATATCGGCTTCAACAAGAGCCTTGGTAAAATCTAGCACAAACTCCTTCCTCTCAGCAGTTGATGGGGTCTTGGAGAGGCAGGCGCCAGGGTTTGAGTCCTAGATCATACTGGAAAACAAAGAAAAAAAAATTAATAATTGAAAAATAGTATTATGGCACAAAATGTAAGATAACATAAATATAAGCTTGTACTTTTACTTTGTTTATTTAGATGGGACCATGCATATAAATGTGCAATACATATTTGATGGAATGTAAATATACTGGATTTGGCAAGGATGCCAGTTTTAGTCCATTGTAAAAAAAGAAAATGTTACATACCTAGAACCACAGTAATATACAAAAGGGGGAAATCTCACACATAGAAGGGCTTCCATGTGTGAGCTTAAATGAATTAAATGCTTTTTTTTATAACTTTAAGATTTCTGGCTGGGGTGTGTGGTAGGAGCTGGTTGCAATAGCCTTTTCCTCAATTCTAGCATATAAAGTCTTTTTTTTTTTTTTTTTACAACTACTGTATAAATACTAAAATGCCATTATTGTTAATGGTATTAAGTGCAAAATAAACTTCTCTGCCAATTCGTCAACATGATCTCACCTTTAAAAATTAACATTGCCAGGCACTAGGTATGTTTAACAAAACAAAAATTCTGAAAACAAGTAATGTTATCTTTGTAACAATCACTGCTACACTCTCAATACCATTTTATGCAAGTGTCACCTGAAGCCAGGAGAGCAACACATGCAAATACTGTATTTGGTTAAGTGCGTGTGTGCTGGGGGTGCACACGTAAAATGCTTATCGAATCATCATCCAGGCTATTTAAAACAGAGCCCCAAATATAGTAATCCTCCCCACAACACTTGAGAGGACTGTATATGTGGCTTGCTCTGAAAACATATTTTGAGATTTATACCCTAAAAGAAGAGAATATTAGCTTTCCAATAATACTTGTATTATTTTTCTAATCAAAATATCAAGCAAGTTATACGCTGCTACATATTGGATGTTACCAAACCACGTTACGGAGAAAACAGCCTTCAAAGTTTGCAGTCAATTTTGAGACTGGATTTGACTTAAACTTGACTGAAACTATCAACACAATAGCAAATGATAAGAATGAATCCATAAGGGGTTGCCCATTTTTGCTTCCCTCTACCTCACATGCATGCACATGCACGCGCGTGCACACACATGCATGAATTTCTTTGTTTTTTTTTTTACTCTTCCTTGGGGTCCATACAAGTAATCAATAAAACTACGCTATGTTAAAGGGGTGTTTTGTCTGGTTTCTTCAGCATCACTTCAGCAGCAGTGCTGTCAAGGAGTTTGACGTGATGTGGAAAAAAAAAAATTCCCGGGCATGATACTAGCTACGTTTTAATTGGTCGAGCAGGCAAATGATCAGCCTAATACAGCTTTGTTACTAGATATTGAAGCAACAGACACGTCATTCATTTATCGTTTGGTCAGATGCTCACAGCGAGAGAATTAGACAGCTACCGATCACAAAGCAGCTGACGAGCTGGCAAGCTGCCAATAAAACAACAAGCTAGTGCGCCCATCGCTCTACGTTTATAAGCTTTTAAAATGGCTATTCACACTATATAATATTATATAAACCTTAGTTGAAGAATAAAGTGGACTGTTACAACGTGAAATCATATTTATCGTCTAGCCATCTCTCTCTGTTAACCACAAGTCTCCTCTCCTCCAAAAAAGTGTTTCAGTGGCATCATTAATCACTTTGGACCTCACATTTTAGAGCTTTAAAAACATGTTTATCATTTGAATTTTAACAAATTGAGGCATTAGAGCTGAGAATATTTATTCAGAAAATCCCCCCAAAAAGAATCAAAATAATTTTTTCTTGTAAAAACATAAAATCGTTGCACTACAGCGTTAGCTCAGCTGTCGCATCTGTCAGGGCAGGTGTGTGTGGATCCAAGTGCAAGAGAGAGTGTCAGGCAGAAGTGCAATGTCCAAAATCCAAATCTTTAATCCGAGAAACGTAGCAGAGGTCAAAACCAGGAGTCAGTTAAACCAGGCAACAAGGCAGATCAGGAACAGGCGGAATCGAGGGTCACAAAAATACCAAAAAACAGATCATACACAGGGAATCAATCAGGACTAAACGCGAGAGAGCTTGAACACAAAGGTAACAAAGACAATCTGGCAAAGACATGGGAAATGAGGTGGGGTTTAAATACACAGGAAACAAGACACAGGTGAAAGACATTAGGGCAGAGACAGCAATCAAAACTGGAGGGAAAAATCAGGAAGTAAACCAAACAGCAACACAACAGAACCAAGACTTCAAAATAAAACAGGAAATGCCAAAAATGAATACAGATCCTGACAGCATCTGACAGAAACTGCAGTCATTTTCACAACTGACCAAGCGGACTTGGTTCGATTGAATCAGAATCAGAATCAGAATCGCCTTTATTGTCATTATAAAATACATTACAACGAGATTCGAGTGTAACTCCAAAAGGTGCTTTACGAGGTAGATAAGAAACAAATGTGCAAGATAAATAATTAAATTATATACAACTAAGTAGAAAAGACAAGTGTAAAATGTAGAAAATATAAAAACTATAAAAAATGTAAAACCAAATTATGAACAGATAAGAATTGTGGAATGTTCCATCGGCTGATATTGCACAGGAAAGTATTTCACTGGATATTGTATAGGGAACGGCTGTGTCAATGAAGCAGAGTGTTATCGTTTGTTATTGTTCAGTGCAGTGATGGCTCTGGGGAAAAAGCTGTCCCTGAGCCTGTTTGTCCGAGTTTTGTGGGACCTACACCATCAGCCCGAGGGTAGTAGGTCAAACAGGTGGTTGCTGGGGTGGGATGTGTCCTTGATGATGCTGGTCGCTCTGCTGAGGTAGCGAGAGCTGGCCATGTCCTCCAGGCTAGGTAGAGAGCAGCCAGTGATCTTGTGGACCGTGTTGATCACCCTCTGTGTGCTCTCCTGTCTGCTGCTGAGCACCCTACGTACCATGCTGTGATGCAGTACGCCAGGATGCTCTCGATGGTGGCTCTGTAGAACAACACCAGCAGCTTCTCCTCCAGGTTGTTCCTCCTGAGCACCCTCAGGAAGTGGAGTAGCTGCTGGGCTTTCTTCACCACCGCTGTGGTGTTAGCAGTCCAGGAGAGGTTGTCAGACAGCTGCACTCCCAGGAATCTGATGGAGCTGACCTGTTCCACACAGTCCCAATGGATGTAAAGCGGGGCTGGGTCAACCCTGCCCTTCCTGAAGTCCAGTATTATTTCTTTGGTTTTTGTGGTGTTCAGCGGCAGGTTGTTAGCTGAAGACCACGCTGTCAGTCGGATGACCTCATCTCTGTAGTCAGACTCATCCCCCCCTGAGATGAGCCCGACCACGGTGGTATTGTCTGCAAACTTTATGATGGTGTTTGAGAGATGGGTCGGAGAGCATTCTTGAGTGTAAAGAGTGAACAGGAGGGGGCTCAATACACAGCCTTGAGGAGAACCGGTGCTGAGTGTGATGGTGGGGGCCAAGTTTCACGGACTGTGGGCGGTCTGTGAGCAAGTCCTTGATCCACTGGCAGATGGGGGTGGAGGTGCCCAGGTGTGACAATTTCTGGACCAGGATCTCCGGGATGATGTGGTTAAATGCTGAGCTGAAGTCCAGGAAGAGCATCCTAACGTAGCTCCCTAGGTGCTCCAGGTGGCTCAGTGCGGTGTGGAGGACTATGGTGATAGCGTCCTCTGTGGATCGGTTTGCCCTGTATGCAAACTGGTGGGGGTCCAGAGTGGGAGGCAGACAGGTCCTGATGTGTTGGGAGACCAGTCTTTCAAAGCACTTCATGACCACAGGCGTAAGTGCAACAGGCCTGTAGTCATTAAGGCTCTCCACTGCTGACTTCTTGGGGACGGGGATGATGGTGGAGGCTTTGAAGCAGGGTGGAATGATAGCCAGCGACAGGGACAGGTTAAAGATGCTGGTAAACACTCCAGCCAGTTGGTTGGCACATGCTTTGAGTACCTTTCCAGGTACACCATCGGGGCCGGCCACCTTCCTGGGGTTCACCGACTTCAGCACATGTCTCACTTCGTGCTCCTGAAATGTCAGTGTGCTAGTGCTGGAGGGTGGTGGGTGTGAAGTGGACTGACTGCTTCGAAGCAGGCAAAGAAGCGGTTCAGCTCCTCTGCCAGCGAGGCATCAGTCCTGGTGTTGTCTGGGTTGCTGCTTCTGTAGTTAGTTATGTGGTTTATTCCCTGCCACATCTTTCTGGGGTCATTTACAGCGAAGTGGTCCTCTATCTATTTCCTGTAGGCCGCCTTGGCCTCCCTGATGCCTCTTTTCAGGTCGGACCTGGCTGCGCTGTACAGGGCCCTGTCCCCTGATTTAAAGGCGGTGTTGCGGTTTTTTTAACAGGGACTGGACTTCGCTGTTCATCCAGGGTTTCTGGTTTGGAAAAACCCTGACCCTTTTGTCGACGGTGACGGTGTCGACACAGTTCTTGATGTAGGAAAGTACGGTGTCAGTGTACTCCTGCAGGTTGTGGCTGGAGAATAAATCCCATGCAGTCCGTTGGAAACAGTCCCGTAGCTGGGAGAGGGCTCCCTCAGTTGTGGCTTTGTTTGACTCAGCAGGGTGGCGTGGGTGCGGGTGAGGGACAGGCAGAGATGGTCAGATCCAGCAAGGTGGGAGAGGGGTGTGACTTTGTACGCATGTTTTATGTTAGAATAAACATGGTCCAAAGTATTTTCCCCTCTGGTGGCATACTTCACGTACCGGGCAAACTTAGGGAGCACAGTCTTTAGAAACACTTGATTGAAGTCACCGGCAACAATACAGACGCCATCCGGGTGGGCCAGCTGCTGTTTGTTTACGCTGGCGAGCAAGAGGTTAAGGGCTGTGCTAACATTAGCATCGGGTGGGATGTAAACAGCAAACACAATGACTACCGTGAACTCCCTTGGGGGATAAAAAGGTCTGCACAAGACTGCTAGAACCTCTAAATCAGGGCAACAGTGAGAGTCAATGATCCTGCTGCTACAGCACCACTCGCAGTTCACGTAAACACAAAGCCCCCCACCTCTGCTCTTGCCTGGGTCTCTGGTTCTGTCCTGCCGGTGTAGTGTGCGGCCTGCTAGCTCGACTGCAGCGTCAGGGATTAGCGGGTGAAGCCACGTCTCTGGGATGAAAATAACGCTGCAGTTCCGCACAAAGCTGTTTGTAGCCATCTGTAGTTCCAGTTCATCCATTTTGTGGGTAATGGATCTGGCGTTGGAGAGGAAGAGGCTCGGTAGTGCTGGCCTGTGAGGTTGTTTACGTAGCCTAGCATCTGAGCCCGACCGACAACCTCGCTTCTGCTTCCTTTCTCTACGCCGCCTTCTCCACTTGCTGGGCTAGTAATCCACGGAGAACCCAGCAATCTCGCTATGTCCTCCAGGATGTTTTGTCTTCGGTGGAAGTCGCCAGTAACCGACAAATTGTACCTCAGACCGAGGCCAATTAGGTCCTGGCGACTGTAGCTATGGTTGGCTTTACAAAACTCAAAGAAAGTGCGCAAGAAAATAAAAAAAAACAAGCACCCGATTGGAGAGCTAAGAGCCGCTGCACCCGTGCGTGCCGCCATCTTCGTACTTCGATTGGGGGGCTGAAAGTCGTAACATTGTTGCATTTATCACTTGTTTCGGTTCTGCTTTCACACTGTGATTTCTGAAGCGCACCAAACTTTCTGAGCAGCATCACGCCATTGAAAGGGGCGCTCGTCGATTGGACAAAGTAGGAGGGGAAATCCCTCCCTCCCAACCTGGAAATTTATTCGAGGGAACGCTACAACGTCACCTAACTTCATACTAGTGAACACAACCGTTACTATAATGCTACCGTAGCTTGTCAGGGATTGAAGCTGTTATTTTTCTTTACTTTGACAATCTAACATGTGACAACATATTAGCTCAGAGTTTAAAGACCGTGGCTGTTTGTAGTTGTGGTTGATTTTGTTTAAATATGCCAAATTGTGAATTTATTGGTTATTGTTCAGACGATTGAGCTAAGCAAGCTAACAACTGCTAACGTCAGCGGTCACTTGTTGCCATGGAAACAGTAAACATTCACATAAGGACTAATGAGCTATGTACATTTGGTCCTGTGTTTGGTCCGGTGAGCATTCACACTGCATACGAACCGCACCAGGGTTCACTTACAAGCGAACCGAGACCCACGTTTTCAGGTGGACCAGTTTGTGTGAGCTTTCACACCTGCCCAAACGAAGCGGACTATCCGAGGAAACAAACTCGGGTCCATTTAAAGCGGACCAAACAGCTCTGGTGTGAAAGCGACCTGAGATCACTGGTGACAACCCGAGGCCATCCATATAAACACGGTGACAACACATTTACATGATTTCAGCATGTTAACCATGTAATGGCATGTAAGTAGGCTATTAGATGTTACTTACCCAGTCCACTCTTCTTCCTGTTGTTGTGCCTTTGGGACTTCAGATAGTCCACAATGGTTTGTTTCCTCAGATAATCCACCAAGTGCTGTCACATTACAGAATAAAACGCCCCTGTCCGCATAAAAATCATTTGCAAATTCATGTGCCCTGTCTGCTGCGGTGATCCGTGTCGCTAAATGAGGACGCTTCAGCTCTTCTGCTGTAAATCTGATTTTCAACATCTTAGATAGTTGATACAACAAGTTTACTCCCGTGTTGTTCCACCTGACAACGACACGGGGCGGGAGACGTTTATTTACGGGGGGGGCAAGAGGCATTCAAATCAACTACAACACTACTGTGTTTTAATTTCCGTGGAATTATTGCAGAGTATTGGTCGGAGCACCAGGGGCGCAGGCGAAGTTGACTATGCATGACCATGACCATGACCAAGATGACCATGCATGTTCCTCAGAAATGACATTTGTAAGGAACATGCATTTGTGGGATGAGCAGCAGAGCTGAGTCTGTGGGTTGCACCCATGAAAAATTTGCCAAATCTTCTCTGCCAATGCCAAACAGCTTGCTTTGCTGTTGTTATTGATTCTTGGGGGTATACATTTTCTGTCCCTTTTTGCCATTCCATTATACTTCAATTGATCTATTCTTTCTTTTTCCTCTAATTTTCTTTTAAGCACCTTGTGCTTTACATACTAAAACTGCTTTTTGCATGGAAACCATATTCTGCAACCCAGACATCCAGCTGTTCAAAGCTATTAGTCCAATAATTTCACAAGATGTACTGTACATTTGGAGCCAACATCTCCTGTCCTGGTACCTAGACAGAATTTTCTTCACTCAGTACTGTTTCTCTCTTACTATTAGTGGTACCCATTCTAGGCAATTCTCTAGCGATCCCAGACCTGCCCTAGTGACCTATTAATTATAAAGAACTGCTTTTATTCAGACCCTGGTGTTATGACTGGGGTCATTGTGTTTGTTAATAGTGTGTGGTAGTGTGGGTTGAGCCTGCTGTGTGTGTGTGTGTGTGTGTGTGTGCTCTGTCTTCTTCAATCCTACATGTAAATAGGTGTGTGCCATAGCCGTGAGCTGATTGATGGATGAGTCCCAGCCTGGTCTGTGATAGGCTGAAGACAAGAACCACCTGATATAAAAGGAGGCAAGATGGCGGACGTCGGGTGGCAGCTGGCATTTGCTCATCTTCCTCCTCTCCCAACCGGACATGCTAGACCTTCGATTTCGATTTCTTTGCTTAAACACAGACTTGTGAGAATTTTTGGAGCAGTAGGGGTGGACTGCTAGTTTTGGTTTATGGTGTTTTCTCTTGTTTTTTGCTAGGTAGGGAGGTAAGTCCTCTGTCTTTTGTTTGAGTAGTTTCTGATAGGGAAGTCTTTTGTTTTATAGTTAGAATCTTTTGTTTGTTGTTTTGGCCTTGGTTCACCCTGAAGCCTAGAGCTTTGTATATATTGTACATAGTGCACTTTGTTGTAAATAAATCATGTTCATTGTTACACAAGCAATTGTTTCATCGGTGGCTAGTTGGGACTTGGGGAAGATGGGGCCTTTTTCATGTTGTGCTCTATGCACCCCTAGACTGGGGCATAACATGATTGGGGGCTCGTCCGTCTTCTTGTCGTGCTTCGTTTCTTGGTAAGTTCGTTTTTTGTTCGTTTTTTTTTTTTCTTCATTTTTTCTCCTTTCTTCTGTTTGGCAGGATTTTTGTGTGTGGGGGAAATTATGGAGTTTGCGCTAGATGATTTTGTAACCAGTCCGTCTTTAGTTAAGATTGATAAATGCAAAAAAGTAGACCTGTTGATTTTGGCCAGTTGTTATCATGTGCAGGTGCCCTACAGTGCAACAAAAGCAGAACTCAAACGGTTGCTGTGTGTTAAGTTGGTGGAGCAGGGCGTCCTGCCTACCCCAGCTGCTGGTGCGGCTGACGGTGCCGCTGCGGGTGATATGGCAGGTGACGCACCGGGGGCAGAGCTGAAAGCAGCGGAGGCTGCTGGCATGCTCGCTGCTGGTGTGGAGCCGAGGCCGATCACGGATCCTCTCATGGGTAACATGACCCCAGAGGATCTCCGCATAGCCCATCTAATAAAGGAGGCAGAAACCAGAAACATACAGCTGGAGGTGCAAGCCATGCATCTGCGTATAAGGGCGCTTGAGCTCAAAAAAGAAGCCCCTGCAGTCTCTACCTCGGTGGATCTTTTTGGCCGCAGCTCTGTTTCTGCTCCCGCTTTTGACGTCAGTAGGCACATTGCATTAGTTCCTCCATTTCGTGAGTCCGAGGTAGACTCATATTTTAGTGCTTTCGAGCAGATAGCTGCTGCCCTGAGTTGGCCCAAAGAGTTCTGGTCACTTCTCCTCCAGAGCAAACTAGTGGGGAAAGCCCAGGAGGTCAGTGCCAGTCTGTCAACTGAGGATAGCCTTGATTATAGTAAGTTAAAAAAGGCTGTGTTGCAGGCTTATGAGCTCGTACCCGAGGCATACCGCCAAAAATTTAGAAATAGTGAGAAAACTGCAAACCAGACATACGTGGAGTTTGTGCGCGACAAGAGCGTTTTGTTTGATAAATGGTGCCATACGTGTAATGTGAAAACTGTGGCGGACATAAGGGAGCTCATTTTGCTTGAAGAATTCAAAAAGTGTTTGCCGGAATGGACTGTGGTTTATCTGAACAAACAAAAAGTAACGCCCGTAACCAAAGTAGCCGTGCTGGCTGACGAGTTCATTTTGACGTACAAAAGTGTTTTTTCTATGCCGGCCTCTCGTGTACTGCCCGAGCGTTGTAGCAGATCTCCACAGCTGATGCGTAAAAGCACCTCACCAACTGTGGGTGAGAGCCGCGAGTGTTTTTATTGCCATGAGCCAGGTCATTTGATCGCTCTCTGTCCGGCTCTTAAGAAAAAAGGGCAACACAAAACTGGTAAACCTCCCGCAGGTGTGGGTTTTATCAACACTGCATCCCCACCTGAAAAACACTCAAAGCCTTTAACTGAACTAGAGGTAAACGCGGAGGTTGACCCACGTTTCAAGCCATTTGTGTCTCACGGGTTTGTGCCGTTAACCGGCGAGGAATCTGATAAAGTACCGGTGACAATCCTTCGAGATACAGCCGCCTAACCATTCGTTTATGCTGGCTAGTGTTTTGCCGCTCTCAGATGTAACTTCATGTGGTTCACATTTGCTAGTGTGGGGAATTAAAATGAGTGAACTTATCGCCCCACTGCATATGATCCATTTGCATTCACCGCTTGTGTCGGGACGGGTGAAAGTTGCCGTGCTCCCACAGTTCCCGATTAGTGGCATTTTGTTTATTTTGGGGAATGATTTGGCCGGAGGAAATGTGTTTCCTCTGCCCAAAGTTGTAAGTGATCCCACTTCGGTTGCGTCTGCTTGGTGCCTCGCCTCTGTCTCTCCTGGTGTGTCTATGTCAAATGAGTTTCCTGTGTGCGCAATTACGCGCGCACAGGCTCGAAGATTGGCTGAAGTTGTGGATTTGTCGGAGTCATTTATGGCTACTTTAGACGAGGGTGAGCCCTCCTTTTCAGTGTCCCCTGCTGCTGAGTGTGAAAAGGTACCAAAATGTGCAAGTGAGTCTGACCTCTATCCTGCTGAAACAGACCTGAGTTTGAATGTGACGCGGGAAATGTTGATTAATGCTCAGAAAAATGATCCAACTCTAACTTCGTGTCTGCCCTCTGTTGTAGCCACCGAGGAAGACAACAAACCTGGTGTGTTTTTTCTACAAAACGGTGTTTTCATGAGACGATGGAGCCATGACTCCAGCAAGATACGCGTTGTAAATCAGGTGGTTGTACCAAAAGACTACCGAGTGCAAATATTAAGTCTGGCACATGACTCCAGCTTAGCTGGCCACCTTGGAGTGAAAAAGACGTATCATCGCGTGCTGCGTAATTTCTTTTGGCCAGGGTTAAAAACTGACGTATCACACTATTGCCACACCTGTCATATCTGTCAAGATGTGGGCAAACCCAACCAACCTGTTCTTCCGGTCCCCCTGCACCCGATTCCAGTGCTTGGGGAGCCGTTCGAACGAGTGTTAGTGGATTGTGTGGGTCTATTACCCAAAAAGAAATCTGGACATCAGTTTATATTGACGGTGATGTGTGCTGCAATGCGGTACCCTGAGGCCATTCCCCTACGCACTCTCAAAGCGAAACCGGTTGTAAAAGCTCTTACTAACTTTTTTTCAACTTTTGGCTTGCCTAAAATCATTCAAAGTGATCAAGGTACCAATTTCATGTCCAAACTGTTCGCTCAGGTCATGAAAGAGCTGAAAGTTAAGCATGTAACATTAAGTCCATACCATCCAGAGTCTGAAGGTGCGCTTGAGAGGTTCCACCAGACGTTAAAATCCATAGTGCGAAAATTCTGCTTTGAGTCTAACAGAGAGTGGGATGAGGGCCTCCCTCTTCTGTTATTCGCAATTCGTGAAACTCCTCAAGAGTCCTTAGGTTTCAGTCCCTGTGATCTGGTCTTCGGCCATACAGTGCGCGGTCCCCTTCGGCTCCTTAAAGAAAAGTGGCTGTCAGAGTCGCCAAAACGGGAGCATAAAGTGCTGGACTATGTCAGTTCTCTTCATGAGCGTCTCAACCAGGTGGGTAAATTAGCCCGTGAAAATTTGGCTCAAAGCCAAGCCAAAATGAAGTGTTGATATGACAAAAAGTCTGTCCTCCATGCGTTTCAACCCGGTGAAAAAGTTTTGGTGCTGCTTCCGTTACCTGGATCCAGCTTGCAGTCTCAGTTTTCAGGTCCATACACGGTGGAGAAAAAACTTAGTGACACAGACTATGTTGTTCAAACCCCAGATCGGAAAAGGAAATCCAGAGTGTGCCATATTAACATGATGAAACGTTACTTTTCCAGAGAGTGTAATCCCTCGCCGCCTCCTGCCATTTTTGTGATGTCTGTGTCCGCTGCTCCTCCTCAGTATCACCTTGTGGATGATGGGTTGGCAGAGAAAAGTGGTTTGATGCCGACCGCTCGTTTGAGAAACTCAGAGATATTGAGTAATTTGGAGGGGTTTTTGTCCCATTTGTCTGATTTGGCCCGTGCGGATATTGTAGTTTTGATTGAGGATAACCTGTTGCTTTTCTCTGACCATCCCCACCAAATGTCTGTCATGTACCACGACATTGACGTGGAGGGCCACAGGCCCATTAAACAGCATGCATATCGGGTTAACCCCACTAAACGGACCCTGATGCAGCAGGAGGTGAACTATCTGGTTGAACATGGGTTAGTTGTTCCCAGTACGAGTGCGTGGAGCTCACCCTGTGCTCTGGTTCCGAAACCTGAAAACACTCCTTGTTTCTGTAATGATTACAGGAAAGTAAACGCCGTTACAAAACCCGACTCTTTTCTGCTCCCCAGGATGGAGGATTGCATAGATCGCGTAGGCTCCGCCAAATTTGTGACAAAGCTTGACCTGTTAAAAGGTTACTGGCAAGTTCCGTTAACACCACCGGCCTCAGAAATATCAGCTTTTGTCACACCCGACACTTTCCTCCAATATACCGTTATGCCATTCGGGCTGCGAAATGCTCCCGCTACATTCCAGCGTCTAATGCATAATGTGTTATCTGGCGTCGCTGGAAAATTGCAAAGCTTATTTAGATGATGTGGTTGCTTATTCCTCCTCCTGGTGCGACCATTTACACACGCTGTCCCTTATTTTCAGCCGTCTCTGTGAGGCCTCCCTCACACTAAATCTGATGAAATGTGAATTTGGTAAGGCCACTGTTACCTATTTGGGTAAACAGATGGGTCAGGGGCAGGTGCGCCCACTAGCTGAAAAAGTACAGGCAATTGTTGATTTCTCGGTCCCACAGTCCAAAAGAGCGTTGCGCCGCTTTCTTGGGATGTGTGGGTACTATCGGGGTTTTTGTAGAAATTTTTCTGATGTGGTGGCTCCTTTCACAGGACTTGTCAGTCCCTTGGAAAAATTTGTGTGGTCCCCTGCTTGCCAGGCTGCCTTCGAGTCTGCCAAGGCCCTGCTGTGTAGCGCGCCTGTCCTCGCGGCACCCTGCTTTACACGGCCCTTCAAGCTGGAAGTAGATGCTAGTGCGTGCGGCGCAGGTGCTGTGCTTTTGCAGGAAGACGAACATGCTATTGACCATCCAGTCTGTTACTTCTCCAAGAAGTTTAATAAGCACCAGCTTCATTATAGCACCATTGAGAAGGAGGCTCTCGCCCTCTTGCTTGCTTTATATTACTTTGAGGTTTATCTCGGGTCCAGTCCGCAGCCTGTCCAGGTTTATACCCACCACAACCCATTAGTATTCCTCTCACACATGCGCAACTCTAACCAGCGGCTTATGCGCTGGTCTCTGCTTCTGCAGGATTTTAATCTGCAGATCTCCCACAAGAAGGGCATTAAACCTAGAGCATTTAAACATTTAGGGGTATGTTCATTCTTGGGTGTGGGGGTGCTATGACTGGGGTCATTGTGTTTGTTAATTGTGTGTGGTAGTGTGGGTTGAGCCTGCTGTGTGTGTGTGTGTGTGTGCTCTGTCTTCTTCAATCCTACATGTAAATAGGTGTGTGCCATAGCCGTGAGCCGATTGGTGGATGAGTCCCAGCCTGGCCTGTGATAGGCTGAAGATGAGAACCACCTGATATAAAAGGAGGCAAGATGGCGGACGTCGGGTGGCAGCTGGCATTTGCTCATCTTCCTTCTCTCCCAACCGGACACGCTAGACCCTTGATTTCGATTTCTTTGCTTAAACACAGACTTGTGAGATTTTTGGGAGCAGTAGGGGTGGACTGCTAGTTTTGGTTTATGGTGCTTTCTCTTGTTTTTTGCTAGGTAGGGAGGTAAGTCCTCTGTCTTTTGTTTGAGTAGTTTCTGATAGGGAAGTCTTGTTTTATAGTTAGAATCTTTGTTTGTTGTTTTGGCCTTGGTTCACCCTGAAGCCTAGAGCTCCCCTGTAGCTTATCTTTGTATATATTGTACATAGTGCACTTTGTTGTAAATAAATCATGTTCATTGTTACACAAGCAATTGTTTCATCGGTGGCTACTTGGGACTTGGGGAAGATGGGGCCTTTTTCATGTTGTGCTCTATGCACCCCTAGACTGGGGCATAACACTGGTCTTTCCTGAAGAACCAAATAATAATAAGCAGAAAAATACTGGTTTGCATTTCTGAGAGTCATAGTGAATTCTTACAAGAAAGAAATCTCTCCTGAGACCTAGTTTGTTTCCTCCAAACTTCCCTGACGTGGGGGTATGCTCTTCTTTTGGGCACTGAGTTGTGGCCTCACACAAAGGAAATCCCACCTTCATTCATTCATTCATCTTCTACCGCTTATCTGTTTCCAGGTTGTGGGGGCTGCTGGAGCCATCCCAGCTCAAATTGGGTGAGGGCGGGGTACATCCTGGACAGGTCACCAGTCCAGCGCAGGGCCAACATACAAAGACAGACAGAGATGAACAACCACTCACACCCACTTCCTATCAGAGTTTTCTGAGTTTATATCAGAGTTAGTACTCAGTACAGACAAAATCATGATACTGGGAGATTTCAATATTCATGTAGATGTAGAATGCGACAGCCTTAGTTCTGTGTTTCTTTCCTTACTAGACTCAATTGGCTTTTCCCAGCATGTGAATGAACCAACTCACTGCTTCAATTATATCCTTGATCTTGTTCTAACATATGGCATTGAAATTGACAAGTTAAGGATTATTCCTCAAAACTCTCTTCTGACTGACCATTACCTCATTACGTTTGAGTTGACATTAATTGACTGCACAGCATCGAGGAATAAATTCGCTAAATTTATAATAAGAGAATATTTGGTCATCATTTGCAGCAATGCCATATCTAAATTCAAATGAGGATTTCTCCCATACACAGGTTGATGACCTTGTGATTAGCATTATAGCCACACTGTGTTCAAACCTTGATGATGCTGCCCCTCTCAAAAAGAAAGTAATAAAACAAAGGAGGCTGGCTCCGTGGTATAATTCTCAAATTCGTACCTAAAGCAGACGTCACGGAAATTAGAAAGAAAATGACATTCCAACAACTCAGAAGAGCTTCACCGAGCCTGGAAAGAAAGCTTAAAAATGTATAAAAAAGCTCTCCACAGTGCTAGAAGCTCATATTATTCAGCACTAATAGAAAAAAAACAAGAACAACCCCAGGTTTCTCTTCAGCACTGCAGCCAGGCTGACAGAGATGCATAACTCAATTGAACCAGTGATCCCCTTAGCTTTCAGCAGTGATGACTTTATGGGCTTTTTTACAAATATCATAACAATCAGAGACAGAATTCAACAGCTCTTACCTACATTAGACAATAATCTTCTACTGAATACAGCAACTCCTGAATCAACTGCAATACCTATTGTACACCTGGAATCATTCTCATCTCTGAATCTCTCAGAACTAGCTTCTATAGTCTCATCATCTAAACCATCAACCTGTCTATTAGACCCAGTGCCGACTAGCTTGTTCAAAGACATTTTCCACTTAATTGAGCCCTTCATTCTGGATATGACTAATTTGACTTTATCCTTGGGTTATGTACCCCAGACTCCTGAGACTGCAGTCATCAAACCCCAGCTTAAAAAGCCGAATCACAGAAACAGCGCTGGTTAGAGTCTCCAATGATATTTTAATGGCTTCAGACAGTGGATCAGCCTCCATACTTCTCCTGTTAAATCTTAGTGCTGCATTTGACACCATTGATCATATTTTATTAGAGACTCGGCCCTAAGCACCTCAGAGAAACGCTATCTAATCATCTAATCCTGTTGTGGTTCTGGGTTTTGTCTGTTTAGTTTTGCTCTTGATTTACTTCTCTCTCTCTCCTCCCTGCAGTGTGAGTGCCGAGAGGCGGGGCGATCTCCGGGAGCGCTATTCCACCGGCACACCTGTAGCTCATTCAGCATAATCACCACCCCTTTTTAAGACACACTCTCCCTGTTCCCTGTGCCAGATTATTCCCCTTGCTCCCGCATGTCCCGGACGTTCCGGTTGAGTCCTCGCCTCTCGCCACACAAAGACCCTCTTGTGAACCCCTCTTAGTTTAGTGAGTTTAGGTGCCTTGACACTATTTTTGTTGTACTTTGACCTCATGCCTTTTGTCCCATTTATATGGTGATTTTCTGTTTCATGATTTAAGTTGGTACTTTGTTGATATTTTGTTTGGTACTTTGCGCTTATTCCTTCTAAGGTGATTTTTGGTTACTACTTTGTGAAATAAACCAGTGTTTTGACCATACTCTGCACCTGGGTCTGGCTTCCCTTTATCTGCTCCGTGACAAATCCCTCTGGATGGCATTACTTTGGCTTCCAGCTCCACTGTAAGAAATCTCTGAGTAACTTTTGACCAAAACATGTCCTTTGTCCCTCACATAAAACAAGTCAGTAGGGCAGCTTTCTTTCACCTGCGCAACATTAGGAAATTCATAAACATCCTCTTTCAAGAGGATGCGGAAAAACTAGTCCATGCATTCGTTACTTCTACACTGGACTACTGTAACTCATTACTATCTGGATGTCCGAACAAATCTCTGAAAGGCCTTCAGATGATTCAGAATGCTGCTGCACAAATATTAACAGGAACTAGGAAAAGGGATCACATCTCTCCTGTTTTAGCTGCTCTTCATTGGCTGCCGGTAAAATTCTGAATAGAATTTAAAATCCTTCTTTTAACATGTAAAGCTCTTATTGGCCAAGCTCAATCATATCTCAGAGTTCATAGTTCTTTTATGTCCTAGTAGGCCACTCCGCTCTCTAGATGGAGGTTTACTTGTGGTTTCTAGAGTCTCCAAGAGTAAATTGGGAGGCAGATCTTTCAGTTATCAGACTCCTCTTCTATGGAACGAACTTCCAGTATCGGTCCAGGGGGCGGACTCTTTAGCAATTTTCAAGACCAGGCTTAAAACTTTTCTATATGACAGAGCTTATAGTTAAAAAGTTAAAGTTCATTTACTCTTTAGCTATGCTGCTATAGGCCTAGACTGCTGGGGGAAGGACTGAGCACCTCTCTCTCTCTCCCCCTCCCCCTTGCATGTGCCAACATATCAATAACCATGTTTCTCCAAAGTCCCTGCTTCTCCTCATATAAGCATGTGTAACTATTTACTAACCATATTTTCCCGAAGTCTCTGTCTATCCCAGTTCCTCTCCTCTCTCTCCCTGTCCTCATCCTGCAGGTGATGAATCATCACTACCCCATGTTCCTGCAACGCCTGCTGCTCCTATACCTTCATGAACTCCATACAGCATAATTTCTATGAACTTCATGCAGCATCATATGTTCCTGCCTGTACCTGTATTGAATATCCCCTCCTCCTGCTCTTATTCTCTACCTACTCTCCCCAACTTTGCTCCCCCCCCATGTCTCTCTCTCAATCCAACCGGTTGAGGCAGATGGCCACCCCCCCTCAGCCTGGTTCTGCCCGAAGTTTCTGTCTATTAAAGGAAGTTTTTCCTTGCCAGTGTCGCCAAGTGCTTGCTCATTAGGGGGTCTGTTGGCTCTCTTTAATTCATTTTATAAAGAGTTTGGGCTAAACCTGTTCTATATGTAAAGTTCATTGATGTAACTTTGTTATGATTTGGCGCTATATAAATAAATCTGAGTTGATTTGATTTGATTTGTTACGTTAGATTTTATTACTTTCTAGTTAAAATTATGTTTGTTATTTTGGGCCGTGGCCCACCCTGAAGTCAGAACAGCTCTGGTTATATTATTTCTTATTGTAAATAAACCTACTTATCTTTTCACTTTGATAATTTGTCTTTGTGGCTACTTGGGACTTGGGGGAAGATGGGGCCCTCTGCATGTTATGTTTCAGAGCCCCTAGACTGGGTATAACACCAGTTCACAAAGTTCTGCGTCATTTCTCTGTACCTCCGCATCTGGGATGAGGCCGACAATGGCAGAGTCTTCTGCAGATGGCAGGTGGGCAAGTTGTGCAGCGTAAAAGGTAAAGAAAAACAGAGGCAGGGCCATTCTCTGCGGGACCTCTGTACTGCAGATGGCTCTGTTGGACACTCAGTCCTGTGCCCTCACATACTGTGGATGGTGTGAAAGCACTGGTTAAATCAAGGAACAAGATCCTCACAGTGATTCCAGGCTTCTCCAGGTGAGAGAAGGCTGGATGTTGAACAAAGGTGACAGCATTATCCACCCCGATGCCAGGTTGGTAGGTGAACTGATAGGTCCATCAAAGGACATACCAGGGGTCGGAGATACATCAGGACTAGCCTCTCCAGGGTTTTCTTCAGGTGGGATTTAAGTGCCACAGGCCTGTAGCTGTTGAAGTCCTTTGGATGTGGTGTCTTGGGGACAGGTACCACACAAGATGTTTTCCATAACTTTGGCACTCTTCCTAGCCGTAGGCTTGGGTTGAGCATGTTCAACAAACCTGCTAGCTGTTCTGCACAGGTCTTGACGAGTCTGGGGCTAATTCCATCTGGACCCGCAGCCTTCTTCATCTTCAACCTCCTTGGCCGATTCCTCACCTTGGGATGCTTTGAGTATCAAGTTGGAACAGTGATGCTGTTTGCTGGGGTGTGTGTTTATGGTGGTTGATCTTAGCTGGATGTTGAGAGGGAGGTAGAGAGGAAGGGCAGCAAACAAAAGGTGCTGAAGCAGAGGTAACTGTTATTTGCGGAGCTTTTTATTTAAGAAACCCCTTACAGTCCTGGTGGATTTGTGACGGCTTGTGTGCAGGGTGGACCCAAAAGGCAGGGAGACGAGGTGGTGGTTTTAACAGGGGTTTATCAGGGAAAAGCTACAACTCAAAAAGCTGCTGGGAGTAGTGGTGCCGGGGTTGGGCTGGGCTTCCTCTTGAAGGGGAAAACAACTAAAAAAACTCAGGCGGCGGTGCAGGCAGTGGTGGCTGGAGGCTGTCTGACAGCGAGGACACAGGCTAGGGGAGATGGCGAACAAACAGGAGGTAAGACAGGAGACAATCAGGGTAATCACAGGAGATAGCGTCTGTTGGCCTGGCAGTGACATGGAGGTGAACCAGGCTTTTCTGGAGTGGAGATTGCTGGATTGGTGTGCTCTGCTGTGCTCCTCTGGAAAAGTAGGTCAGCCACGCCCCCGAGCCACCACCTGCTCTGCTGGAGAGACAAGAAAAAGGAAAACAACCCAAAACCAAACACAGCAATAAACTATATTAAAACAAGACAAAATGACAAAAAACTTAGTCCACAACAGGGTATGGTGTTCTCCACACAGAAGATGATATAGTCTGTGATACAGTCAGTGAGTGTCACAGTTATGTCAAAACAGTCAACATGAACCTCATCAGTCTTATCAGACCATCTCTTCACTGTGCAGAAGACAGCTGATTGCCTGTGCTCCAGAGGTTTGTACATGGGCAGGAAATGAACCAGGTTGTGGGTAGATCTTCCCAAGGGGTTGAGGGGAGATGAAGTGAATGCCTCCTTGCTGTTATACCATCAGTAACACCATCTATCATTTACAAACACTGCCAGCATGCCTCCTTTCCTCTTACCACTTTCCCTTGTCCTGTACATCCAAGTTGAAGCCGTTGTTGTGGCGGAAAGAGGTGGAAAAGAGGAATCAGGTAGTCCGGACACAGTTGCCAGATGGGGAATCTCTTTATTCACATCGGCCCTACTAACAACGTAGTCAGAGACAGAAAAACCAACCATACAACATGTGACATGCCTTCTTATACCTAAGAAAGGCTATGTGTGTGTATTGTGTGGATAGCCTTCACCCTTATCTTGAACCTCAACCATGGTGGTTACGCAACACTATGTGTGTGTGTGTGCGTGTGTGTGTGTGATATAGCTCTCTTTCCTGACACCCCAGGTGTCTTCTACTTATTGTTTTGACTTGTTTGGCGCCAGTGCAGGTCCTGATGACCTGACTCTCGCATATTGACGCATGAATAGAGACAAGGCCTCTGGACCCTGTCCTTCCCCTACACCTTCCACTGTAATAACCATGTCTTCGCAAACACCATAATGTTACTGTAGGGCCTCCATCACGAGGTCAGACAAAGAAAGGCCTGCATGTAAACCCTGAGGCCTGACCACGAGGTCACCTCCATCCCTTTGTTCTCTGGAGACAAAAGAATCCATCCACAAACTCCATGTCCCTTCATTCCTTGCAGCTCACACTGGGATGTGAACTCACCAGGAGGTAGCAGGCTCTCATCTCTGATTGGCAGAGACGTATCTACAACACAGGGAGCCGAGATAACAGGGCCGTGACGTCACTCCCCCTTTAAATACGGACCGGGAATTTATCTAATCCTCCTTCTGGTATTCTTGCTGTATTCTTACTGTGAGAGTCAGCTGCTTGCAACCCACTGACCTCTCATTTATTACCTGCAGAAGGAACTTCTACGCCCCGTTGTCTACCGATTAAGTCGACCTTCCTGTGGATCCACTGCTGGATCAAACTGACAGACTTATACACACACCGGTTCGCTCAGGAGAGCGACACAAGTAAGAGGTTGTCTGGGCAGAGATGTTAGATTTGTGTGTTTCACGAGTTTAGTGCTCATTATTGTTGTGTGTTTTAACGGACCGCCAAGTTTGCCCTCTGCTGTATTCTGAGGAGTAATTTTAAGTTGCTGCCTGTTTAGTTTGTATTCACCGCACTAAACTGTTTGTGAAATCCCATTTGGGATTATTATTACTTTTGTGTTTGCGCCACCGTGAGTGAAAAGTAAGTTGCTTTGTCAGTCCACAACCAGACATCGGGCTACAGACTACCGCATATTGACTGCATATTGATTGAGAGAGTCAGAGGATTTCACACCTTCACCCTTCACCTAGTGGTGCTGATATTTCAGATATTGGCTCTTCTAATTGAACAACTGAGGCAATGTTTACAGTTTGGTTATTGGTCCTGGTTTCCGGGATTATTAATTGAATTTAATAATTTTTGATTTTAGAATTCCTAATTATCTCTGATAATTAGGAATTATATCTGATAACCAAATGCATCCTTTTCAAACCCAACAATTACAAAACCGGTATTCCCTCTGGTGCCGGGTCAGCGCCGACAACTCGTCCACCTTGTTGGGAAGAGATCTTAAATTTCCCATTATGATGCATGGAAGTACAGGTTTATCATGGGTCCTCGTATACAGTGGCAAAAAGTGAAAAAACAAGTAGGAAAAAATTAGAGCCAAAGTAACAACTTTGGTCTCCATTGTGCAAAAACTTAAGGAAAAAACTGTGTATCGAGAAAAGTAGAGAAGGAATAAGATAGGAATAAGAGCTCACTAGTGAGCAGGAGCTGCTGTAACAGGCTCCCACTGGTGGGGCACAATCTTTCAAATATACCATAATCATGCCAAGCGATTCAATAGGACTCTTGCACTGTCGAGTGCTCAAGCCCTAATAATAATGCCAAGCGATGCAATAGGGCTCTTGCACTTTTCAGAATGTGTCCTAATAATAATGCCAACCAAATTTATAGTAAAGTGTTATCCTCATAAGGGCCCACAAGGGCAGGTCCCAGGACTTCGGGGGCAACCCCTGGAGAACCTAACTCTGGAGACTCAGCGCTGGGTCACCTGAACATGACAGCAAACATCCTAAACTTATCCACTTTTGTCAAACTCACTATGATATCACCCTATTGCACTCCATCATGATTCTTTTCACTGAGTAGACTGGACCCCCATCAACCATCTGGGGAGGAGGAGGGGGCTTGGGGGAACCATAGAACCCTCCTTGACAGGTTTCACCCTTCTTGCATGGAAAGTAGGATACACTTGTGATGGAAAATGTTGACATTTAACTTCTGCTAGTTAACTCAGGTTACTGTAACCTTCATCGTATGCTCATGTAAACATAAGTTGCTTGCGTAATCCCATGATAGCATTGTCAGACACAGAGAAGACATGAACTGAGTGTACCATAAACAAAGAGACCCCAGGATAGTGATGCCTCAGCAAGACAGATTGTGCAAACAAGTATGACAATGATGACGCTAACACTATATGTTTTATCTACTAACACCCTTTTCAAGAAACACTATATTAAGGTTTCTCAACGAGGGCGGTACCACCCCCCAGGGGGCGTTCTGAACATTTGGGGGGGCGCCGGGAGCATGAGGGCTGAGAGGGAGGTGCTCAGGCACAAATGGGGGGCGCCCCAACTTGGCTTTTACAAAGTTAATTTGAACTCTACATTTTAAACTTTCATGGTTTCCCAGGGTTTTTTTTTTGTGCAAATCTACTTTATGTGTGTTTCAATACATTTTACTGAGCTAGTAGGCATGTTATGAGATTGGTGTGTCCTTTTAAGAGCGAGAGCGGTGTGTGTCTGTGTGTGGTCGAGAGAGGTGAGCGAGCGAGAGTAGAAGCGGTCAAGAGGGAAAAAATTGTAGGCCTATACGCTACAGCGGCGTCAGGATTTTGATTGTGGTTGGGCCACCAGAAAACTTGATGGGCTAGTTAAAATAAAACAAAACAAAAAAAAGGAAAGAAAAAAAAAACTTCTTCCCGCATCTCCGTTTCAGCACTTTGTGTTGCTGTCCTCAACTCAGTGCTGAAGCGGACAAAGACAGGTTTTAAATTAATTTTGATAAAGTGTTATGCTCAGCTTTCCTTTCAAAATAAATGCATTATAAGCTCGAGGAAAAAAAACAAAAAAAAAAAAACAGCGACTGACAATAACATTAACACTATCGGTCTGGGTCAAAATTTATGGGCCAAATAATAGCGAATATGAATATAGCCTATTGTTTCATAAAAAAAATAATAAAGCTGCTGTCTGAGACCAAAAACCCGAGTCTGCTGCTTCCAAGACCAGGTAAAATCTCCTCTTCTCTATGCACCCGTCACAATCGGACGAGCCAAGCAGGATCGGCCGCCATAGTAACGCCCGTAAACAAACCACAGCGGCAGAGAAACCCCTTGAAAACCCCCTTGGAAATCAAACACTTTTCGCGGGCTAATTCAATAACCAATGAAAACGTACACAATCAAGACTACGTAATCACGTTTAATCACAAACATTTACATTACAATAAAAAATGGCGGAAAATAAGAAAAAGTGCCGGCAGTACAATGCTAATTACATAAATTATGGATTTATTCCATCACCCAGCAATGTACATCTGCCGATGTGCCTGCCATGTGAGCAAGTTTTCTCCAATGAGGCAATGAAGCCGTCACGATTACAGGAGCATCTTGCGAAAAAACATCCAGACAAGGCATCAAAAGACTCGGTTTACTTCCAGTCACTGAGGGATCAGCATCCTATGATCAACACCATGTTCGCTCGGAGCGTCAATCAAACAGAGAGCGGGTTGGTGGCAACTTATACTATAGCTCTTCTAATAGCTAAGGCCAGCTCACCGTTCACTGTGGGGGAATCTCTAGTTATTCCCGCAATAAAGGTGGCGATCTCCACTGTCATGCAGCGTGACCCTGCGCCAGTCACCAAGGCCATCCCGCTCAGCAATGACAGTGTTGCCCGGCGCATACGGGAGATGTCCATGGACACTGAGCAACAGCTGTGTGCTGTGTTGCGGGGCTGTCACTTTAGTGTCCAGCTTGATGAGACCACCACGGCTAATAACAACGTCCTCCTGATGGCCTATGTCCGTTATGTGTCTGGAAAGGATCTGCTTGAGGATTTCCTGTTCGGGGAATACCTGGCCACAGACACACAAGGGGAAACCATCTTCGCCGCCCTGACGGAGTTCCTGCGGGAGAGGGAAATCCCGGTGACGAACATCATCGCCTGTTCCACTGATGGAGCGCCAGCTATGGTAGGCAGATACCGGGGATTCGCCACCTTACTAAAACAGCAAGTTCCCCGGGTGCTGACAGTGCACTGCGTTCTGCACCGTCACAACTTGGTGGCCAAAAAAATGTCACCGTCACTCCATGAGTCCCTGAATGTCATGGTCAAGGCCATTAACAAAATAAAGGCCCATGCGCTGAATGATCAACTCTTCAGACAGCTTTGTGGGGAAAATGATGAGGCCTTTAAGCGCCTGCTGCTCCACACAGAGGTGCGCTGGCTGTCCAAGGGCAACTGCTTGGCCAGGCTGTGCGAGCTTTTCCCTTCAGTCATCGAGTTCCTCGACCAGGTCGACTCAACTTTGAAGGCCCAGCTGTGGTCCTGTCGCCATGACATTTTTTACCTGTCCGACTTCTTCGGAAAAATGAACGAGGTCACTTTGAAGCTCCAGGGGGATGGGATGACGCTGGTCCACTCCAAGACCACCATCTGCAGCTTCATCGCAAAACTGGAGCTCTACCAAGAGAACCTGGCGAGGCGACAATTAAATCATTTTCAACAGTTAGTAAACGTAGGCTTCTACATTAAGGCCTGTTCATATACAAAGAAATGTGTGATTGGTCAGAATGCGGAAATATTAGGCATTTACAATTTTATGTTAGACGTCAGACATTTCCCCTGTCTCTTTCTTTCCATCTCCTTCGGAGTCGAGCATAATAGGCTTTCAGTAGTAAATCCTCCTCCTCCACCACCGCTTCTGTTCTTCTCCTCAATCAACGCAAAAATTGCCATCTCCGCTAAAAAGGGAATTCCCACAGGGGAATCCCTTAGCACGCATTCTGTGTATGGCATTCTGTGAAATGCCCTGACCACGCGTAAGAACAGGCCTTAGACTACGTTTTATTTATGCTCTCATGATAAAATTATATAGGCTGTGTGTGGGCTAGGCTACAATATAATAATTTTCACTGTGCTTGTTCAGGTGTTGGATGAGCTGACAGATACAGACCTGCTGCTCTACACTGGCCACTTGAAAGCTGTCCAGGCCGACATGAAGATCCAGTTCAGGGACATTGAGCAGTTGGATGTGCCTGACTGGGTGATGGAGCCATGGCAAACGGATGCTGCCAGCTGTGAGGCAGAAATCCAAGAGAGCCTCATTGATCTACAGAATGACGAAGAGGCAAAAGCAACGTTCCGCACCTCTGGTTGGCGCGCGATGTGGGTAACCCAAGGTCAGCGTTTTCCCCAGTTGTGGGAGAGGGTCCATCTCCTGCTCATCGCTTTTCCCACGTCGTATCTCATGGAACAGGGATTAAGCCAAGCTCTTCACATGCAGACAAAATATCGCAATCGTCTGAACCTGGTGAGCTCTGGCGCGCTCAGGCTAAAACTCACGTCAAAGTGTCCGGATGTGAAGAAGCTGGCAGCAGCCCACCAAGCGCAGGGCTCCCACTAAAAATTAAAAGTGCGAACAGTCCTAGTTCCCTTCTTTTAAAATTGTTTTTTTCTTCTTTTTTTCTTGTTGCCAGGCCATGTCTTGTCAGTCTTCAGAAAATGACCGTTTCATTTGACCGTTTCATGTTTAAGGTGCATTAATTGATGCACCAGTGGTTCCAGTCTTTTTATTGGTTAATTAACCTTTGTTCACGGGAAGTGTGCATGATGTTGTTGGCATCTCTAAATACCTATAAAACAAATTTGCAACAAATTCTGCTGTGGTGGTATTTTTCTTACCAAGTTCCACGTTGCTTAATACCTACACCTGGAGTTATTTTGAAATGTTGTGATACTGTGAAATGATATAAACGTTAAATTAAAAAATCCTCAAAGGCTGTAGCACATCATGTTATTGTCAGACACACACACGCACATTTTTTTTTTTTTTTTTGGGGGGGGGGGGCATTAAGAGCATCATGGTAGCTCAGGGGGGTGTTTGCTCAAAAAAGGTTGAGAACCACTGCACTATATAAACTTTATGCTTTGAGGGCTCGAGGCTCTCTCACTGACTGACTGTTCATATGGTCGTATGTGTGTGAGTCTATTCACTGAATGCACATGTCAGCTGTCTCTCTTGAGTTTAATAGCAGACTCTTTTTCCAAGATCTATGTCAACTTTTTGCCACCACACACTCTAAAGGACTGAGGCAGGCGTAGATGAACCGATCAGGGGTTGACAACCTTGGACATTGTGTTGTGGGTGAATTCAGTCAGATGATGCTTTTGTAAGTGGCTGGTGAGTGTGGACCCAGGAGCAAAAGAGGAAGAAAGGCAGAGGTACAAAGTCCAGAATGCAAAACCTTTAATCCTGGTGGAGGCACGTGGTCATACACGGGTAGGCAGGCAGAAACAAGCAACCAAACTGACTGGTTTGTCCCACGTTTTTGGATTTTTGCCTGCTCCTTGCCTGACACCAAGAGCAAACAAGAGGTAACACTGGAAAGCTAAGATATGAGTATGCAAAGACAATCTGGCAGAGAAGACACAGTGGGGAGGGCATATATACACAGGGAGGACAGACACAGGTGAAACAAATGGATAATCAACTAAGGCGGGAAAAAGGACAAAGAGGACAAGTAAAACTGTTGACAACACAGGGGAAGACAAGACTTTCAAAATACAACAGGAAGTGTACAAGACAACATAGAATATACATTCTGACAGGGTCAGGAGACTCTGCCACCAGTAAATCAGGAAAAACCCCAAGGGTGCAAGGAAGTGAGAATTTTAAAAGAATGGGTTGTGGCCTCAGGGGAATTGAAACAATTGGGAATGGCCCTACAAACCGTGGACCCAACTTCCTGTACTTTAAGCGAAGGGGTAAGTCTTTTGTAGAGAGCCAAACCTTCTGGCCTGGCTGATACTCGTTCGTAAAACACTTCTCTAGCATTTGGAAGGCCCCCTCAGCTTTAGGTGTCCACCTGAAAGGAAACTGGGGAGATGTGAGAGCATGGAGAGGAGCAGCTATGGCACTGAAGTTTCTGATAAACCGTCTGTAGAGGTTTGCAAATCCTAATAATTGCTGAACCTTCTTACAGCTATCAGTTGTTGGTCACTGAGCCACAGCACTAACTTTAGCCGGATCCATCTGTATCTTTCCCAGGACTATTATGTAGCCAAGGAATGATACCGATTCAACATGAAAGTCACTCTTTTCAGCTTTTACATACAAATGGTTCTCCAGCAACTGCTGGAGAACCTGGCGTAGGTGACTCACATGAGATTTGAGTACGGAAGAGAAGATCTGGATGTCGTCCAGGTAAACATACACAAAATGGTTAAGAAACTCTCTTAAGACATTGTTGATCATTGACAAAGCAGGGGGCGTCACACAGACCAAAGTGCATGACCAGATAATCATTGTGTCCATCAGGTGTGCTAAAACTGGTCTTCCATTCATCCCTTTCTTGCATATGAATTAAATGACATGCATACTTCAAATCCAACTTGGTGAAAACCTTCGCATGCTTAAGCTTATCAGAACCTGTTGACATGAGGGGCACAGGATACTGGTTCTTGACAGTGATGTCACTGAGGGGGATGTAATCAATGAATGGTCGAAGGGTCCTGTCTTTCTTGGCAACGAAGAAGAAGCCTACACCTACTGGAGATAACGACAGACAGATCAATCCCGACTGGAGATGGGTGGGTGACTTTGACCATGTCAGCTTGATGGGTACTTGACCCAGGTTTTACCAACATGTCTCCATTGCAGCCCATGGAAATGATATGGTGACAGCATATATACAAACTTAAAGGACTCACACAGATCCATCCTCCGCCTGACTTTGGCCTCTCTGACCACATCTCAGTCATGCCGGTCCCTGTTTACCCACCAGTGTTGAAGACCAGCAAGCCTGTTAAGGTCTGGGAAGAATGTGAACCGTAAATTAGCAGGAGACCGAGACTGGGCACACGGTGTAAACGATTTATTGACACCAAAGTCCAAAAAAAAAAAAACCACACAATGGGCAAAAATACAAAAATACAAATTGATGCCCACTGTCCCACATTGCCTTTGCTCCGAGGAAGTTTTTTTATTGTTCCTTATTGTTCCGCAGCAATTAAAATGCAGACAATCATACTTTTCACACTATTGTTCCAGGTCACATCTCACCTCCCCCATTCTAATGCTGAAACTAACCAGGTATAACCTACAAAAAGAATAGAATATTAGGCTAAGTTGTTTGATTTGTGTGAGTGGGAGTTTGATTTTATTTATAGTGAGCGAGATGAAATGTACATGTGGCTTTTTTCCCCCTTCCTGTTCATTGCGACCCACTTGTAATACCTCCGCGCCCCACAGTTTGAGAAATGCTGCCGTAGAGCACAACAGAAGGAGGGGAAAGGAGGAAAAGAGAAAACAGAAAAGACACCACAAATCCCACACAATCTACATCAAAATCCAGACCATAACAAAGCCAGTGAGAGGGACAATCGCTTTGTGGCCAGCTGACACTCCTTGTGTGTTCAGGCTGGCAGATTTTCAGGGAGGTAGTGACTCAGGAGCAAGAAATGGATCTTGAGGAGTATGTGGTATCAGTCACTGGTTACATTGTGTGTGTCACTACCACCAGTAAAGTTACCATCCATGATAACCAGAAGTTATGGCCGAATGCAGAGGTGTGCTCTCTTATGATTGCTCTCTTCTGAGGATCTGGGGCACAGCTTTCAGGTGGCGACACACAGTCGCTCAGAGAAGCGAGTATTAAAACCAACTAGGGTCACATCTTAAACCATCCCTGCAGCATATGATAATAATAATAATAATAATAATAATAATAATAAATTTTATTTATAAGTGCCTTTCAGGACACTCAAGGGCACGCATCATCAATAGATAAAATCAACTAAATCAATATACAGTAAAAGAAACAGTTGAGAGAATAATTGAAGTTACAGTGAGTGGGAAATCTTAAACAGGTGAGTTTTGAGTCTGGACTTGAAGATAGGGAGAAAGTTGGAATTGCTAATGTGAGGTGGCCGAGAGTTCCAAAGCTAGATAGAGCAGAGCTTGTCAGCTGCTTTAAGCCATTCTGCTCCCCATGGTGGTGAGGCGTGCAGAAGACACAGTGAATGCCAAATTTTCAGCAGTATGTGCTTCAGGGACATGAAGCACCCCAAAAACAACAGATTGCAAAGAGCTGCTTTCAGCTATAAAATGGCATGTCACCGCTAGATATATGTCAGTGTTGATAGAGGTCCACACATCTGACGTTAGACTAACAGTAGATGCCTTTAACACAACAACTTTGGCTTTCCCCATGGCTTCTTTATTTCTGGCCTTAAAATCTAAAAGAAGATTGTATTGAAGAACATTTATTATAAAGTAGCAAACAAACACACCAGTACTATTCTAATATGGGCTATAAACATGTATATGTGGACTTGTGTGTGTGAGACAGAGACCAGATGGCAGACAGTGAAACCACAAACAAGATGGCTGCTGGGGCTGCATGTCTCATGCGGTCCTTTGTTAAGGCCAGCTGAAATAGTTCCATGATGCCAGATTAAAAAAGTGGAGAGTTAGTGGTATGTAGGGCAAGTGATGTGCTGAAGCATGTGTGAACATACAACAATTAACATAAACTCCTGCTGTGGCTAACCAACAACCTAAACACATACAAGAACGCCCAACAGAGAAAGTATGTGTGTATAAGGGTTAACAGTCCTGTTCTTAGCTGTGCTTGTTTTATGCTAGGTTGGCCCAGTGAACATTACCCAGTTCTTGGACAAGCAATTGTCCTTCCTTGTGCTTTGTCCAAGTCCAGAGTCCAGAGTTGCAGGTCTGAGTGGTTGAACTCCTTCTTAGTTCTTTAACTTGGTTGCGTTGCTGGTGTTGCAGTTAAGTTGTCAGTTGTTGCTAAATTTTGACCCACTAATCTTGGTTAAGGACCTTGCGTCACTACCATGGTAAGAATGAAAATTTGCAAAGGAGGTCTGGGCCAAACTCTGAGTCAGCAGAGCTAATCCAAAGCCTCAGAGGATCCAAGCCCAGAGAGGATCCCGGAACCAAGAGAGGGGGGCGCAAAAGGGCGTGGGAGAAGCAAGAACCTCAGGAGAAGAGGAAGAAACTGAAGTTTTGGAAGACCTGGGTCACATGCCATACAGTGACCAATAGCAGTTAGACTTTAAGTTTGCTGTTGTCTTCTCACATAGGTGTGAAAAGATGAGCATTGTGGGAGGGCTGGGTTCAAAGGAGCATGATGTCTTGTCCCTTTCTTGAATGGGCTGTTCCCCAACATCTCCCCTTTGTCATCAGGATTTCACCTGATGTGTGATCCTGAGGGCACGATGTACAGTCTATCGCTGAGAGTAAATTTTTCAGTCCATTCATATTGTAATTTCTGGGCATTTGTCAAAACTATTTTAGCTATTCAAGCACAGCTTTTCGATTACAAACTAAATCCAGTTTACAAAAAAAAAAAATTGTCATGAAGTAAAATCCTATGATCCGTATTGTTGTATCCCTGGGTCACTAAGTATATAACTATACTTATGGCCTTAACCAATATAATAATAATGGGAGTAAGTCGATGCTTACTGTGCTGTAATCCGGAAACTTTATTGACCCCCCAGGGGCAAGACCACGCAAGAGCACCACCACATTACTGCATACAAGAAACACTATCACCCTCCGGTGGCACCCGGTGGTAATAACCAGAATAAACATATGTAACTAATACATCACATCTCCTCCTCACTTGTTTAGAATGCAGTCACCAAACTCTGCTGAATATTATTTGGATGATAGAACAAAAAGAATACTCCATACCTTATATATCCTAAAATTAACCGCCCCTTGCAACAACTAACATGAAACTGGCCCTTGCTCTATGTAAAGAAATATAACACATAACTCCTCTGGCCTGAGGCTGGGAGTAGACTGTCCCACACCTCGAGTCTGTCTGGGGATTATTCTGCCCCTTGCTGCAACATGACTCACTAACTTTTGAATTTCCCTTCGGGTATTAATAAAGCATCTATCTATCTATCTATCTATCTATCTATCTATCTAACTGAACAAGTAGGGCGGGGGCCCTTACACCAAGTCCCTTACAAGGTTAACCGGTCGGGGGGTTTGGTAACCCTTAAAGGGTACCTCCTCATAGTCTCGGGAGGAGCAACAGCCTCGACCGACCTTTCCGCTGGTTCTGGAGAGGCTGGCTCCTTATGGGTGACCGGATGATCTTTCTGGGGAGAATCCGGTCCACCCGCTGGGGGAGCCGGCAACGGCTCGTTGATGATGACAGCAGCTGGTTGACTCAATGCTGCTGGTTGTTGTGGCTTTCGGGGTACTAGCATTCCTAGCTCGCCAGCCAGCATCTGATCAGTATGACGTTTCCAGCGCACTCCTGAGCCCACATCAACCGTGTAAGACGCTGACCCTGTCTGAGACACCACCACACCTCCACTTCTCCTCCCCCCGCCTATAATCACGAGCCAGAACAGTATCTCCCACTGCAAAGCTTTTGTCCTTGGCAACCCGGGCCCTGTGACCCTGTTGGTCTGCCTGAGCCTGATCCACCACTGTTGCCACACATGGCTTGAGGAGGTCAAAGCGGGAGCGGAGCCGATGACGAAAGTAAAGCATGGCAGGGGACTCATTAGTCGTGGCATGTGGGGCGTTTCTTTAGCTGAGCAAGAAGGAATACAGCCTATGTTGCAGTGTAGTTGATCCCCTGGAAGCTTTCAACTAGCGCTTCAGCGTTTGCACAAAACGTTCTGCCTGTCTGTTTGTGGCTGGGTGAAAAGGTGCGGAGCGCAAGTGTTTTACTCCATTTGCTTTGAGAAAATCTGCAAACTCACTTGAGGTGAATTGTGGGCCGTTGTCGCTGACCAACACTTCTTGCAATTTGTGACGGCTGAACAAACCCCTCAGAGCCTGAATGGTCTTAGCAGTCGTGGTGGAATCCATCATTTGTACTTCCGGCCACTTTGAGTGGGCATCTACCACCACCAGAAACATATGTCCTTCAAAAGGCCCAGCGAAATCCACATGTATTCGCTGCCACGGTGTCCCTGGCCATGGCCAAGTGTGCAGCGGGGAGGGACTGGGGGCCTTCTGGTTGCGCTGACATGAGTAACACACTTTGACCAGTTGCTCAATCTGAGCATCGATCCCCAGCCACCAGACATAACTCCAAGCGACGGCTTTCATCTTCACGACTCCGGGGTGCCCTGCATGCAGCTCTTTCAGTAATTGTGGCCTCAATCTTGGGGGCATGATCACCCGGTTACCCCAGAAAAGGCAACCCTGCACCACAGTGAGCTCATCTCTTCTTGAGTAAAAGGAAGTCAGGATGTTGTCACGCCCTTGAACCACGGGAAAATGCCCCGAGAGGACACTGTCCATCACCTGAGCGAGCACTGGGTCATGCCTTGTCTCCTTGCGAATGTCAGCGCTGCACACAGGCAGAGAGTCCAGGTGATGTATCAGCACCATGTCTACTGAACCTGGTTTTTCCTTGTGGACTACCTGCAGTGGCAGTCGAGAAAGGCCATCCGCATTTCCATGTTCGGCTGCACTCCTGTGCTGAATTGTGTAATGGTGAGCTGTTAGAATGAGAGCCCACCGCTGAAGCCTGGCAGCTGCCATAGATGGAATAGTCTTGCTGGGGCTCAGTATAGTTGTCAGTGGCCTGTGGTCCGTGAGCAGGGTGAAATGATGGCCATAGAGATAGGCATGGAACTTGTGTACTCCAAATATGATTCCCAGGGCTTCCCGTTCAATCTGTGCGTAGTTTTGTTCCGCTTTGCTCAAGGTTCTTGATGCGAAGGCTATTGGCCTCTCTTGACCACCAGGCATCACATTGGAAATTACTGGGGCCACACCTTATGGTGAGGCATCACACGCCAGTCTGATTGGCAGTTTAGGGTCATAGTGAGTCAGTACTCTATCTGAGAGGAGCTGTTCTATTGCTGTACCAAATGCTTTTTCACACTCCTGGGTCCATTTCCATTGTACACCCTTGTGTAATAATGCATGAAGGGGGCTGAGTGTGGTTGCCATGTTTGGGACAAACCTGACGTAATAGTTTATTAGTCCCAAGAAAGAGCGGAGCTGGCTTACGTTTGCTGGGGCTGGGGCTTCTGCAATGGCACGGAGTTTTTCTGGGGATTTGTGGAGGCCTGTGGCATCGATTATATGCCCCAGGTACTCCAGTGAGTCTTTGAAAAACTCACATTTCTCACGCTGCACACGGAGACCAAATTTTCCCAGGCAGCTCAGCACTGCTTCCAAGTTTTTCAGGTGATCAGCATCGTCATCAAACAGTGTACATTTGGGAGCCCTTGAAGCACCTGGTCTATGACTCGCTGGAAGATGGAGGGCGCAGACGTAATGCCAAAAGGTAGTCGGTTGTAAACGAACATTCCTTTGTGTGTTGTGATGGTGAGGTATTTCCATGAGCTCTCCTGAACTGGCACCTGCAGATAAGCATGTGAGAGATCCAGTTTACTGAAACGCTTCTATCCTGGGGATAGGATAATGCTCTGCGCAGAGGGCAGGGTTGATGGTCATTTTAAAGTCCCCGCAGATGCGTACACTTCCCTTTTTCTTGGTGATGGGCACGATGGGGGTGGCCCATTCACTGAACTGCACTGGGGAAATCACTCCTAGTTGCTGAAGGCGCTCCAACTCTTCCTCTACCTTGGGCCTGAGTGCACAGGGGACCACTCGCGCCTGACAGAACTTGGGCTGATGATCTTGCTTGAGTGTCAGGGCTACCTCAAAGTCCTTTAAGGTTCCCACTTTGTCTTTGAACACTTCTGCATGGCTGTTTAGTACTGTTCCCAAAGTGTCGTCTTTCCGCATGTGATGGAAGGATCTGAGCGGTTGTATTGCTCTCCAGTTCAGTCTTACACTCCTCAACCACTCACGGCCAAATAGGGGGGGTGCGTTACCCTTGAGCACATACGGGGGAGTCGTGCACTTTGTTTATTTATCCGCACCCTGACTTTCACCACACCAACTGGGGCAATGACTTGGCCAGTATATCTCTTCAGCAGGATGTGGGTGTGGCGTAGACGAATGTGGCTGAATTGTGCATTATACAGCTTCTCCGAGATAATGGACACGGCTGCACCTGTGTCAAGTTCCATCTTGGTTAATTTTCCCTCAATCTTTTCCCTCAATCTTTAGCCTGACCCAGATTACTGCACAGGCTGGGTTATCCTGCTGAGCAACATTTACTTTTTACATTTGTTCTCCTATTGACCATCTCAACCATGTGCAGGGCCAAATCTGCGTCCGAATCCGTTGTGTCAGAGTCACTTGGCTTATCACTTGTGTCAAGCTTATTTACCTGTCGCTTGGATTTTTCCTTCCATTTGTTGTCTCTTCTCTCTCACATTGAGTTTCCAGCTTTATTTTTTTGTCTGCTCTCTTGGCATGTGCGTGAAATATGGCCTTTCTTACCACAGTGATGGCAGCTCTGGTCCTTGTAAAAGCAGTCACTTTCAGTATGATTTGTCCTGCCACACCTCGTACATTTCTTCCCTGGAGTTGATGAGAGGGAAACTGCATTCACCTTCAGGGAGCTGCTAAGCTGATGGGACTCCCTTGCCACTGTCTCCATAGAGATGGCGATTTCCACAGCCTTCTGATAGGTGAGGGCGGCCTCCGTTAGTAGCCTCTTCTGAATGGACTCGCTGTTGAGGCCGCAGACAAACCTGTCCCTCAGTGCATCTTGCAGGTGAGCCCCAAATTCACAATGCATACAGTTTTTTCAAATCCGCAATGTATTGTGCAATCGTCTCCCTCTCCGCTTGATTTCGCTTGTGAAAGCGGTATCTTTCAGCAATCACAATTGGTTTTGGGGAGAAATGGGCTTGCAGGACTTCCACAGCCTGACTGTATGTTTTCTCTCCTGGTTTATCTGGAGCAATCAAGCTGCGCAACAGTCCATATGTTGTCGGCCCAATCACACTCAGAAAGACTGCCAGCTTCTTTTCATCCTCTATGCCATTCGCCAGCACGAAATGTTCAAACCTCTCCACATATGTCAACCACTGCTCCATCGCTTTGTCAAAGGCATCGATGTGACCGACGATCCCCGCCATCTTCCCGTCAACAGGCCCGCACTGCCGCTAGCAATGCTAAAATTAGCCACCGTCAACTAACGTGAACTCTTCACCACCCAAGCGTTGTTGAAAGTCGCTGGGTGAATCTTACTCGTCGCCAGTTTGTTGTATCCCCGGGTCACTAAGTATATAACTATATTTATGGCCTTATCCAATATAATAATAATGGGAGTGAGTCGATGCTTACTGTGCTGTAATCCGGAAACTTTATTGACCCCCCAGGGGCAAGACCATGCAAGAGCACCGCATTACTGCATAGAAGAAACACTATTGCCCTCTGGTGGCACCCAGGGGTAATAACCAGAATAAACATATGTAATACATCACAATATACAATACATCATACTTATGTAGTGGAGTATGCTACTGACATACTGTTGAGTAGGGTTTGTGAATGCACCTTCAGGCTGCACTGCTCCCAAACCACTCCCTCCAATCAGAGCCAGGCTATATAAAGCAACTGTGAGCAGGTGATCACTCCTTTTGACTCCTGCTCCTGGTGCATGTGGTGGCTGCTTGCAGAGGTCGATAGTAACAAAGTAGATGTACTTTGTTACACTACTTAAGTAGTTTTTTTGAGGATCTGTACTTTACTTGAGTTTTTTTTTTTAATCAGGACTTTTACTTTCACTCTACTACATTTAAAAGTTAAAAAATATACTTTTACTCCGTTACTTTGACGTTTGCCACCTTGTTACTCGTTACAAATTAAAATCGAAATATAATTAATCATCAAAGCATTATCTGGAATGGGCGTTACCACACTGACAGCATCTCCTTCGGCAGAAGACGACAGTCACCCACCGTGGTCATACCTGGCAACAATGTTTGGCTACCTTGGGATGGGGGAACATTCTAAAACATACAGAATGAAGTGCCTCTTGTGCCTACCGAAGTGCCACGAGATGTTTTGCTTCTATTTATGCGTACTATAAAAACACTTTTGATACTTGAGTATATGCTTTCACAAGATACTTTTTATACTTGAGTATATTTTTTCACAAGATACTTTTGCTACTTAAGTACATTTAATTTGAGCTACTTTAAGACTTTTACTCAAGTGATTTTCTTATGGGTGATTTTAACTTTTACCAAAGTCATTTTCAGTCATGGTATTTGTACTTTTACTTAAATATTTTTTTCCAGGACTTTATACACCCCCCTCTTTCCTTCTGGATAGTTGGACGGCCCACAGTGTAGTGACTCCATTCAAGGTGGCCAGTAGGGTTATGGCCTCTATTTTATAAAGTTTTGTGAGTCACATTAACTTAAGTTTCTTTACTTTGTAGGCTTCCTTTTGGATTTGGTGCTGTTCTGCCCTTAGTGTCCTGTTTTACCTTTAGTGTATTGGTTGTCTTTTCTTTACTTTGTCTTTGCATTGTTAAATTTTGAGTTATTCTGTTGAATATTAAAATAACTGGGTTGCTATTATTGTTAATTTTGTTATTCGTTATTTTCTTTCTCATGCAGCATCATGTTCCTGCCTACACCTGTTTGAATATCCCCTCCTCCTGCTCTCTTTCTCTCCCTACTCTACCCAACTTTGCCCCCCCCCCTCCCCCGTGCCTCTCTCTCTCTCTCTCTCTCAACCCAACCGGTCGAGGCAGATGGCCGCCCCCCCTGAGCCTGGTTCTGCCCGAGGTTTCTGCCTCTTAAAGGAAGTTTTTCCTTGCCACTGTCGCCAAGTGCTTGCTCATCGGGGGATCTGTTGGGTCTCTTTAAATAATTTTATAAAGAGTTTGGTCTAGACCTGCTCTATATGTAAAGTGCCTTGATGTAACTTTGTTATGATTTGGCGCTATACAAATAAATCTGATTTGATTTGATTTGATTCTTGCAGTGAAGTGGAGCAACAATTAACAATTGTTGACTACACTATAATTGCTGTGAGGATTGCTGTGTTCCTGTGTTTCACCGAGATGAGTAGTGGTAGCATCCCTAGGCACCACTCAGTGTAGTATACCTCCCTAACAGTAGTCTCTGCCCATTGTATTCTTAGTTTGCTTAGTTTATGTTGGACTGAGTTTTAGATATTTTAACATGTAACTGTTGATCTTTTTTAGAATGTATTGTTAAGGCCTTTGTTTTTAGATATTGTAATAAAAGTATTTCTAATCCCCCTTATTGCTATTGTTATGTTATTGATTTGATTTTATTTCCATTTGTTAATCTTTTCCTCTGGTGCAGCTCCAGTCCCTGCCAGCTTAATTTTTGATTATAAGTAAAGAATATTTGGGTTATTCAGAAAATACGTCTCTGTCCTGTTTCAGAAGCGAACCTGTGTCCTACCAGTTCTTTTTACCATCACATTCTGAGGTAGTATTTCCTGGGGTATAATACCTGTTGTTGTTCCCCCCCGCCGCCCCTCCCTTACTTGGTACCGCTGCCCTTTGCCACACTTAGTTGCTCATCATCATCCTCAGCTGATTTGGTCTGTGTCTGCAGCAGAAAACAAGGAAACACTAAGCATGTTTAGTTTACATGCACAGTTAAGTCGAGCTATGGTTGTAGCTCGATAAAGCCATCTCATCGGACTTCTGTCCTTGTCCCAGTATACATGCACGGGAGTGAAATCGATTTATTTGTTGAAATCATGTTGCCTCCGCTACAATAGGTGGTGTTATGCATTCTTTCGGCATGTGGGTAATGGGCCACTACCGATTGATCTATGACGCCACAGACCACAACAGAGGTGGAAAGAAAAAAAGACCAGTGAGCTAGAAACTTAGCCTCTGTATCCGTCCAAAAATGAGCTTTTGCTGCAGACTTTGCCATGTTCAACGCGTAGCTGTTAGCCAGCTTCTTTTGTCTGTCCTCTTACGTTTCTGTATACGTTTTAAATGTCGACTTCCGGGTCATAGCTTAGCGCGAAACTTTAGCACATGCGCAGATCACCTCCTCCAGCTCCAGTCCGACTATCGGTATACATGCAGTAGTAGATCGACTTTCAGTCAAATTATCTGTACTTTAAAAGTCCAGTTATGGTCAGACTAAAGAAATAATTCGTTTTTTTTAGGTGTCATGTAAACGTGTTTACTGACAAGGAGTTGCTCCAGTGGTGTCTGGACTCATTGTCTTACTGCCTGTGGTGTGGGGAGCCAGCTCTGGAGTTTTTGTGTTCACATTTTTTTTTTTACATGTAGCCTGGGGCTTAAACCCAACTGGTAACTGAAGGAGCTTTCAGAGCCACTATCACTGTATGACGGGATGGTTTCCTAGGAGATTTGTTCATTGTCTAGACCATCTATTGTCCAGTCATTCTTCTGGGCCACAATCTCAGTGTAAGGCCTGCTACTGCTCCTATTGTGGGCATGGTTATCCTGACGCAGTTGGTGGACATGGTGGTTGCGCTCTGTGTCTCTATGAGGCCTTTTTTCAGCCCCCATCAAGTTGTTGTGAGGGTGACCTCTCGGGGCAGTGGACCCATGTGGTGTACCTGTGACTGAGCTTATGTGCTCAGTTGTCACCTGCTTTGCCCTAGAGGAGACAGTGTCCCAGACCATCTCCGTCACCCTCCTTATCTCCTGCATTGAAGGCTTATCTTTGTACGTTTGAATAATAACATGGGTGCGTACACAAGAATGGGGGTTCTGTAGGAACAAAGACTATGCCTGCCTCAAACATGAGTAGTACTCTTTGGGATGTTCAAGGCAAGAGTGTTTGACTTGAAGGGCTGTTACAAATGAGCCAATCAGGTCAGGATCTTGAGAGAATTCTACAGTTAATGCCTGATGGAGCTCTCTGTAGTCATCTCTGAACCTGGAAGGTAGTGACTTAATAAACTCACTGACAGCTTTGGAGCTGGTCTTCCAAACAAATTTAGTCTTCGCATTCCTTTTGTAATTGGCAAATCCACAAGGATGTAGTCTAGACTCCTTAAATAATCATCAACATGGTAGTCATAGTTGTCTGGATCAAAGTGTGTCATATCCTTTGCTATGAACTCGAGCCCTTCATAGTGAGGGTACTGTGGAGACCCCACTGAAGGTGAGACTAGGTTAGGATGGCTGTAGATGGGTAGATCACACACTAATCTGTGCAGTGACACAGAATCAGGATCTAAATTGCGATTTAGATCCATTATCTGCTGCAGAGAAAATGGAAAGATTAGTTAGCTTTTACATTAGGAAGTGGCTAGGTGTTCCTAGATGTTTAATTACTGTGGCACTGTATGGGATGCATACTTGCATGCATATGCATACTATGCATACTTCAGCTCCCAGTATCTAGTCTAGTGGTGGAGTTTAAATGTACCAAGGTTAGGACAGAGCTCCTGTTATCTGGGAGTAAAGATGTGGTTGTTAGTAAGGTGGTTCCAAACCCAACCAAGGGGAGGAAATGGAATCCAAGAATGGCAGTGCAGGAAGCGAAAGCAACCCTTAGGTATACAGAGATTGTGGGTAATGTGCAAATAGGCCGGGGAGGCTTGGGGCTTGGCTCAGGCAAACCATTGTGGAGTAGAGCAGGTCCCAAAGAGAAGAGGAAGCTAGTTGTGGAGCAGGTTCGTATACAGGAGGAAATATTAAGGGGTGCAAAGGCAGTCGCTCAGGCTACACAGGGACAGTGGTTGAACTGGGAAGGTGTAGAGAAGAAAAAGCTTAGTTGGAAAGAGCTGTGGAGTATGGAGGAAGGTAATATTAGATTTTTGATAGGGGCAACATATGATGTATTGCCAACTCCCCAGAACCTAAAACTCTGGGTAAATGGAGACCCGCTATGTTCGTTGTGTTCAGGTACTGCAACTCTAAAGCACATTTGTCAGGTTGTAAGGTTAGTCTGTCACATGGACGGTATACGTGGTGACATAACCAAGTTTTAAAAAGATTAACTGCAGGCATTGAAGATATATGGAGGCAGGCAAATTTAGGAGGGTCTAAGACAAAGAGAGGTGCAATTCAGTTTGTTCAGGAGGGAGAGAAAGTTAATAAGACAACAAGGAGGTAAGGCAGCTTAGAGGACGCTTGTGATTGGGAGATGCAGGTAGATGTAGGAGGAAAGCTTGTTGTTCCCCAGGAAGTAGCCTGTACAAAGCTAAGGCCTGATATAATTTTGTGATCTAGGAGTAGAATGAGAGTATATTTCATAGAGCTGACTGTTCTGTGGGAGGATTCAGTTGTAGAAGCATATGAAAGGAAAAAGCTTAGTTATGTAGAGTTAGGGGCTGAAGCGGAGCAGTGAGGATGGAAAGTTAGGATTTGTCCAGTGTAAGTAGGATGTAGAGGATTTGTAGCAAGGTCTGTTGTGTCTTTGTTGAGGGAGTTAGGAGGAATGGGACAGAGTGTGAAGAAAATAGTGAAGGAAATGTCGGATGATGCAGTAAGATCCAGTCAGTGGATCTGGATTAGAAGAAGTAATAGTAGCTGGGGGCCCAGCAGGGGGAGCACTTAGGATAGACAGACTCTTGAGAGAAGCAAGGAAGAAATGCAGGAAGAGGAAGTGTATTTAAGTGGATGGTGTGGCCTGTGTGAGCCTCTTTGAGACCATGCGGTTAGTCTAGGTTAGTTGGCCTGTATCCAGCCTGCAGAGTGTGAGGAAAATAGTGACGGAAATGTCGGATTTTCCAAGCTAAGAGCTATATGGGGAGGAGGGTGGGGGATGGGATGCAAAAAATCTATGGAATATATTTTATTAGATAGAATTTATTATTATTATTATTTTATTCTGATGATCACAAATTATGTGTGTCCCTTCTGTAGAATATGGGTACTTGCTGTGCACCACAGACATCCTGTAGATATTTCTGCTAATAATAACAAATCTTTAAAGACATTTTTTTAAAAGAATTGGAGACAAGGCACAGCTCTGGTGGAAGCCAACACCCACCAGAAAATGAGTCTGACTTACTGCCAAGTATTCGCACACAACTCTCGCTTTGGGCATATAGGGATCAGATGGCCTTCAAAAGTAACCCCCCAAACCCATACTCTTTCAGCAACTCCCACAGAACATCCCTGGGAACCCGTTCATATGCCTTCTCCAGATGCACAAAGCACATGTGGATTGGGAAATTGTATTCCCAGGCCCCCCAAGAATCCTTGTGAGAATTTCTTTCCCTCTCTCGTCTATTTCCTGTTCATGTGCTCACTGTGCTCTATATGTTTGTTTGTTACCCCTCCCCTCTCCGTTCTGCTCAGCAAGGACACACAGACTTCACCATACATCTTGACCAATCACGCATGGCTTTAACAGAAAAAAAAGAGAGTTGACGAATTTAAAAAAAAATGTCTCCAATCAAGAGCCAGCTCCCATCATTCATTTCAAAGAGCCAGCTCTCAGAGCCGGATTGATCTCGAATGACACATCACAAGAAGCTGCCCAATTCCAGTCTTGCTTAAGTACCCCCACATCATCACTGATCCTCCCCCAAATTTCACAGTGGTTGCAAGACACTGTGGCTTGTAGGGCTCTCCAAGTCTCTGTCTAACCATTTGATGACCAAGTGTTGGGCAAAACTGAAAATTGGAGTCATCAGAGGAGATGACCTTACTCCAGCCCTCTATGGTCCAATCCTTATGGTCCTCTGGAGACCTCAGCCTGATTCTTCTTTGCTTGTCAATGATGAAGGGCTTTTTTCTAACTTTACACAACTTAGCCCTGCCCCTAAGAGCATGTTTTGAACTGCTCTTGTTGTGCATTTCACCCCAGCTGCCATCTACCATTCTTTTTGTCGGTCACTTGATGCCATCCAATGGTCGTTGAGTGAAACTTGAATGAGTTGATGGTCATCCTGGTCATAGGAGAGTCGTTTTCACCCTCTGCTGGTCTGTAGCTTTGTTGTCCCCATTGTCTGCTGCTTGACCTTGTTCTTATGAACTGTTATCTCTCTAAATTTTAAGGATGGAAGCATTCTGACGCTCACTGTAGCTCTCTGTCAGTAAAGCCAAAATTGAATCCTTCTTTTACTCACTCAAAACTTTTCTTTTCAACTCTTTTGGCATAGTTAATAGTTATTTTTTTATTCTAATTACTATTGATGTACTACTACCACTTTTTTTTCCCCATCCAGCTGGCCCCAGCTGACTGGGGATTGGCTGTGGAGATGGTGGCTCAGCATATAATGTCCGAGATAGAGTCAGTGCGATGCAGAGAGGCTGATGTCTGCAACCGTTCCTCATCCTCCTCTTCATCCAAACAGGCATAATAGCAGTAAAGCTTGTTTTTGTGTAGGGGTTGTCAAGTAGCACCGGGTGAGTCTGAGACACCAGGACAGTGCCCCCACGCAAACTGGACACTACAAATACCTAAGGCCCACAGCAAACCAAGAAACAGGCAAAAGATACTGTTAAAACATGATTTTGTACCTGCAATGTAACAAAATGATAAGAATAATAACTTTAGAGACTGTGATTGTGAAAAGAATCAAATATAAAGGAATGATATACTGAAACACTTAAAGAAGCAAATAACTGTGACTGTGAAAAGCTAAGCAAATGTAAAAAGATGACTATCATGAAATGTTAACCAGAAGGCCAGAGAGGGATAAAAATATAGAAATGGTGGAACTGAGAGTCTGATTAAAGCAGAAATGCAACCAGATGGTCGTCCCAAAAGGGGAACTTTAAAGGAGGAGCAAAGGGTAGATGGAAAGTACCTGACCTTTCCAACCAAAATTAATGATAGGATATGGTGAACAAATAAGGCAATGATAAAAATGATTGGTGATCTTAGACAACTGGGTGTGGAAAGAGTGATGTCTCGGATAAAAAGGAATGATTGGGGAAGTCCAGGAGAGTTCGCCGTGGACACTGAGAGTGTACTGATACGCGAGGATGGCGATGCGACTGAATCACCGGAGAAAGAGGAACTCTGCGAAGACTGCGAATGAGGACAGCGAGGGATCGGGCTAAGAGAGCTTCCTCCCCGGCAGTCGGCATTAGGAGGCACCGTGGGATCATTGACAAAGAAAGCAAGACTGCTGCTGAACCATGAAAGAAGAAGGAGAACCGTCTCCGATCCAAGATTGACACGGGCAACCTCCACTCTCCCTGCCAGTGACAGAGGAAGAGGAACCTCTAACACACCCCAGGACTGAGGTCTGAGTCGTCCATCATCTGAGAGGGGATTTCCTCTCCCTCGGCAGGACGGGTTGAGGCAAGTCAGCCCTGGCCAGGCGAGTTGCTCTCATCCCACCCAGAAAGATAGATTTTAGCCTAGATTTAGAGTAGTGCCGTGTTTCGATGATTCTATACTTTATAATGGACTAATTAATTTACTGAATTAATATGATTATTTGCACTGCTGTATTAACCCTTCCAAAGAAGCCTGCAATAAAACCACTGCGTGCTGCAGTAAAGATTATCATCTCATCCCAATTATTACAAGCTTCTTCCTCCTGAATGTAATAAGTTAAGTTTGACGGCATGACATTACCAAAAGTTCTGAAAGGTTATCCTAACTATAGAAACCACTTCAATAAAGAAAAATAACAGACCCTTAGAGCTAGTTTCCCCGTTACTTAAAACAAATCTTTAGAAATTCTACCCATGATAGGGCCTGACAGAACTAGAGATTTCTGACCCTTTAAAAGGAGAGCTAGTCCAGTGGAGTCCTGTATGAGGGGCTCACACCTGGGATCTGACAGGGTGGATAGCTATTTGCTTTGGTTATCTGTTTTTTCCAGTGTTTGTTAGTTAGGGGGGTTAATCTTTGTTGTTTGGACCTTTATGTTTTCCTTATAGGTCAGTTTCCTCCCCCTCCATTTGATTTTTTTTTTTGTTAGTTTGTTTGTTTCTTGTTTTGGCCTAGGTCCACCCTGAAGCCTACCTTTAGTTAATTATCACTTTTTTATTGTGCAAATAACTTTTTATTTCCTTAATTTTGAACTTGTATCCTGGTGGCTGTTTGGATCTTAAGGAAGATGGAGCTTCTTGATGTTAGGTGTCACCAATAAATGAGGTGTAACAGGGTTTGATTTCCAATCTTTTACTGATCAAGTTTACAAATACTTAAGAGGTTTGTGAATGGTTGCCTTTATGGCTGCTGGTCATCACCTAGAATTATTGTCTATGGGCTGATTCTTACAGGAAGCTTTTCCTTGCCAGTGTTGCTAAGTACTTGCTCATGGAGCGATTTTCTGGGTCTGTTTAAATTGTTGTATAAAGAGTTTGCTCTTGATCTTTGTAAAGTGCCTTCATGTAATTCTGTTATAATTTGTCGCTATATAAACATTCTGGATTTGATCGCCTTGATTATATTTTGATGGGTTGGACTAAATGAGGATAAAATCCCTGATTTAACTGACTGATCATCAGGAACAGACAAGGTGGAGGTTTCAGACATTAAATTATAGTGGACATCTGAGGTACCCATGGGTTTCTGTAGAGTGATTTTAAAGTTCAGAGGGCCCTGCTCCATCACAATTATCTTAACATTGCTGGACTCTGACAACTTCTGGCTAATTCAAAAATGGGCAAAGAGGAGCTGAGACATTCAGCTGTTACAGGTTCGTGGGGAGAATATGTTGCTTTTTAGAATGAGAGAAGTTTTTGCAAAGTTTTGAAAATTGTGCATCAAACAAGATATGAAGCACTGCTGTTGTGATATGAACCAAGAACATCAAATTCATATCAAATGGTAAAGGAAGACATAAAAGACAATTTCCTTTTTATTTGTTGACCATTCAACCAAAGTGTAAACACTGACTTAACATATTCAGTAAAAAATTGTAGCTATGATTATTGAAGCATGATTTATTGTATTTATATATTTCCATTCGTTGTACATACTAGCTGGAAAAATAAATATCAGGTGGTACATCGCAAATGCAATATTGTTAAAGCTGGCAATATATATATATATGTATCACAATTTACCCCAATTTAAAAAATGTGTTATGTCATGTGTTCTGTTAAGATGGCAGGACAATTGACAATTCATTTGTCAAAAATGCTTCATATAATAACAAAGATATTCTGAAGCAATTTGATTAGCCGGTATGTTTTTTTGAGACGCCTGGAGACTAACACTGATATTGTCTCATCCTTCCAATCCTGAATGAAAATGTCCTTTAAGTCACAAGATTCTATTTAAATTAAACTTAGTACTTCTAAACTCTTAACACTTCTTGTCATGAATAAACAAACTTAATCTTTTCCTCTCTCCATTAAATCCACAAAATCTTACTTTCAACATTACAACAATTTAACCTAAAAAAGACATGTCTGTCAAAGTCACAAAGGAGCATCAGTCAGTTTAACTCAGAAAATTGCTAAACACAACAATGGCAAAGAAAATGATAACCAAGACAACTAAGAGCATATCTACGTACCTTAAGACGATGCTCCAACATTAGTGAGTCATAAAACACAAATAAAAAAACTCATAAAAACATAATGTCAGAGCCTGTTGACCATCAAATACAGTACACTAAGCTAGATTACAAAATCTTATATGGCTTTTGATTTATTTTTTATCTAATATCAAATTTAAACTGAAAGGACTGTTAGGACCTGAACACTATCGCAATTTGAAAAGACAGGTTCACTTTTTCCCATAATAGATGTATAGGTTTTTGCACTGAGTTTGATTAATTGAAAAGTCCAGTAAAAGCTTAAATGGAACATTCATTCATTCATTCATTCATTCATCTATCTTCTACTGGATCACGTGGGGTGCTGGAGCAAATTCCAGGTCGCAATGGGCGAGGGGCAGGGTACACCCTGGACAAGTCGCCAGTCTATTGCAGGGCCAACACATAGACACAGACAAGGACAAACAACCACTCACATACCTATGGGAAATTAGAGTCACCAGTTCACCTAAACCAGCATGTCTTTGGATAGTGGGAGGAAACCAGAGTACTCGGAGGAAACCCAAGCAAGCGCAAGGAGAACATGCAAACTCAGAAAGGCCCCAGGCTCGGGAACCAAACCCTTGAACTTCTTGTTGCAGCAACATGTTAATTTCAATTATTAATTTACCATACAAAAGACCATACAGGAGAAGGCCCCTATTTTAATTGATTAAAGGGACCAGTCTAGTCACGTTCATAAAGACAGCCAGGATGCAAAAACTGAGATAATAGCATAGTAGGGGAATGACAGAGTCCAGAGGCCTTGTCCCTGTTCATGTGTCAATATGAGAACCATTTCAGCAGGACCTGCACTGGCACCAAACAAGTCAAAACAATAACTAGAAGACATCTGGGGTGTCGGCAAAGAGAACTACACCACACACACACACATAGTGTTGCATAACCACCATGGTCGAGGTTCAACTTAAGAGTGAAGGCTATCCACACAATACATACACATAGCCTGTTTGTAGTATAAAAAAAGCATGTCACATTCTATAATGTGGGGATTTGTCTCTGACTATGTTGTTAGTAGGGCCGATGTGAATAAAGAGATTCCCCATCTGACACCTGTGTCTCGACGATCTGATTCCTCTTTAAAACCACTGCTTTCCGCCACAACACATACATACAACATACAACACTTTCAGTTCAACTAATGAGAAATACCTGACTGAAAAGTTTAACATAAGGGGTTTTAATCCTGGCCAGCATCTGCCTGATATAAAGTTTAATTTTTTGTTTCAGAACACATTAGCACTTCCAGGGGACACATTACATTGTTTTAAGAGCTGTCCCAGTTCATAGAGGCAAACAGCAAGAGGAAAAAGTTATCGGTTTGTTTTTGTTTTTTTTTCTCTTTCAGTTTTTTCCCTATTTGGATTCACCACCAAGTCAGCTCTGTGACTTGCATGACTGATTTAGCTACAGTTTTTAGGCCAGATGCCCTTCCTGCTGCAGCCCTCTCAGTTTATCTGGGCATGGGACTGGCACAAGCCTACCACTGGTTTGAACCCAGAGCAAGTGCATTCAAAGCATGAACTCTTCCACTGAGCTACGTCCCTGCAGCATGTGTAGAGGCCTTGTCTCTACAGATTCTAAAATCCCCAAAATTGCTGGGTTATCTTTTTCGTTCAAACTGTACAGACAAAATCTAGCACCGAACTATATTCGTGGTCTGATAGAGTTATATCTACCCTTACGTATAAACTTCTCAAGGCTGGATCAGTGGGTTAGGTTTTTGAGTGCTCTCGGTTCAGCTTAGAGAAACAAACCTCAATTAAATGAGGATTTAAAGCAGTCAATTATAAGTATTGTAAGTGGGACTGGGAGTGAACATGAGTCTTTCAATCAAACATACAATGGTTCATAAATTATATGATATCCCCCCCTAACTGTATCCCCGTCATTGCTACTTAAACACCTTTGCAGGAGGTAATTAAAAAACATTAGGTATACAAAATACCACCATCAGTTCGACAACACATTTAGCAAATATAACACAACATTAGTGTTTCCAGGGGACACTACAGAGTGATGAACCTGCTGGAACACATCTGTTAAATAATTTGTGACTTTTGAAGATAGAAAAACTGAACAACCTGAGTCGCCAAACAGATTAATCACTTTTAGAAATACAAAAACACAAAAATGTCACTGTGGTGACACATATACACCATAGACACCTCTTTTTCATCTACTGGAAGAACTTAAGTTGTGTTATATTTGCAGTATGTTTGTGTATTTGGTCGAGTATTGAAAGCCCATTGTGTCAATTTGAGAAGCTGTTTTATTGCTAAGGTCGAGCCAATCGTGTATTTTCTGGCTTCTGCTTCATGTTAACAGTGAATGATAAGGGAGGGGCGCCTTGGCCAAAGACTTGGTCATTGACCTGGATGGTGATTTGCTGCTGATTTACTCTGGCAATGGGTGATGGTGACGTGGATGAAGAGAGAAGAAGGTGAAAGGCTGGAGCCATCATTTTTAAGGAGTCGAACATGGCGATAACCTGCAGATGTGAGAGGAAAAAAATCAAGAGCGCAAATTATTATTCACTGTCTTAGCAATCTCGAGCAAGTCTCTGTGACAGCCAAACCCAACTCTCCAAAGACATACCTGTGCGCAGACTGCTGAAAGGTAAGGTGTATTGCCCTAGAAAGTCATTGGGTGAGGTATAATCATGGTCTTCCACCATAAAGCGAACTAGAGCCAAGTCAGGGACGTGGACAGTAAAGTTAAATGTACAATCCCACCGTGGGTTAAAGCCTGAAACACAAAAAATTGTCTTATACAATCGTGCACTAAATCATGTTCAAGCAGTATATGATTCCCTTCAGTTTGTGTTGTTTGCACCTTAATGCTATAGAGTATTTACCATTGTTATCGACATGAGGAGTTTTCTTCTTGTTGTTGTCAATGGGTGAACCGTGTATCTCCACCCACACCTGAGGGTCCACAATAGAGCTGGATTTGTCCCATTCTGGTTTAGGGAGCTGTTGAGCAGAAATTACCTGGGAAAGGGAATTCTTATTTTCACTGGACTGTTAAAATAGCAATATCCTGGAAGTGTTTGACTCAACATCATTCATCAAACTGCATATTCTCATGGAAGTTTATTTTAAAATTATAGACGAGGTCTGATGAGTATAAGTGGTTATTTTTCAAATGCAAACTGACAGTGGAGGTAGACACGGGAAGCTCAGCTACATACAAGTATTGTGCTGTCTTACACGAACAGTAAGCAGTATAGGTCTGTGGCCAGGACCTCCACCAACATTCTCTGGGTTGAAGGTGGTGCCAGGTTGGCTCATGAAGAGAGGCTTCAGGATGTAGCCACACTGACCATTCTGCAGGAACCTGCCATGGTTTAGGTCCATTTGCTCCCCAGGTGTCTGAAAGTTCAAAGCAACTGGAGGAAACAACACAGTTTTGAAACACTGCAATGGACGATTTGGGTGTTGCGTCATATCAGATTTGTTTCTAAGTGACAACTCTTGTTTGGTTTAGGTCCCTTTAAAACTGAGCAACAATAAGTCCTCACCTATTTGACAGCCTCCGTTCCACATTTCCTGAGGGTTATAGTTGGAGGACTGGAGGCGCTGTCCTGAGGGGTAGATCCTGGTGAGCTGGCGACTGTTGTGACGCACAAAGTACATCCCTGGAATGTAAATCCAGATAATCCAATAGTATGCTTAAACAAATCCTTTCCACAATAATAAGTGTAAGTGTAGCTACAGACATGTATCATACCTGATTCCTTAATATGCCTGAGAGCTTCACTTTCAGAGAAAGAGGACATATCTGTTGTTGGCGATTTGGCAGCTTGTTTGAAGTTTTTAAAAGGAACACTGCGGGTGTACACGACCAGTTCTGACAGCTCTGAACTCAATTTAGACCCACCTGGCTGAAAGGACACACAAAGACCCATAACACCCATGACACATAACTGTCACTTATCCCCAGGCTGAAATCAAGAGCAAGTTCATCAATGCCTCTACACCTCCTAGGTGAAAGCTACTACTGCTGGGACAAAGGTACACTGGTGGTATTAAACCCACCCTTTTCTCCTCTTTTATTGAGCGGGGGTGGCCTTTTTTCTGACTTACATCTTCATCCGAAGAACTGAAATCTGAGGAGCGCTCCCCCGTCAAATGTTCCTTCTTCCCCTTCACCAGGATTTTCCCTTTAAGGTCCTACAACAAACGCATATACGCACAACACATGATCAAATGCAATCATCATCAAAAATATTGGCAATTATACATTTTTTGGTATTCACATGTTATTTCTTTTGTTTACATTGAAGTTACATAAAAAGGCTGAGGAAAAAAAGACAAAATTTTTTCTTGTTCCACACAAAACTCACACAAACACACAGAATAGACTGGCCAAAATTATTGGCACCCTTAACTTAATATTTAGTAGCACATTCTTTAAAATGTATAACTGAAACTTATTGCTCCCTTAATCCAACAATTAGTTTCTGACATCCCTCTGTAGGTGTTCTGTAGGATTCAGGTCTAGACTCAGTCCTAACAATTTCAGGACTCTCCAGCGCTATATGTGTAACAATTTCTGAATGCTTTTTAATGTGTGCTTTGGGTCATTGTCCTGCTGGAAGACCCCTAACTTCAGTAGAACGGTTGGGATGGTACACAAACTGGAGGGAGTGTAATGATGGGGGAGAGGGATTTTAACCAGGGGTTCAACGACCTTCATTACTATGGGGGTCAGGGCAATGGGATAGTAATCATTTAGGCAGATCACAACTTCCACCTTTGTCGAAGTTTCGAAGCATGTGGGGACAATGACTTTACTAAGACAGTTGTTGAAAATTTCTCTTAGCACCTCAGCTAACTCATCAGAACATTCCTTGAGCACACATCCTGGGATTTTAGCAGCACCAGCTGCTTTATGCAGATGGACCTTGAAGAGGGTCTTTCGTGTGTCCATAGATTTGATGATCAGGACCATGTGATCAGATGGTGTTCAAGGGCAAGCACATTACAAACATCTATGTGGGTTAATCATGTTCTGATGTAAACTGAACTTTTATTTAGTCATGGAGCAGTGTCTCCTTACCTCTGGGGAGGGCAGGCTGTGAGAATCAAGACTGTTGAGGGGCTTAGTTAGCAGCTTGTCTCCCAGGATCGATCTGAGCTGCTGAGCCATGACTGTCTGCTGTTCCACTGAGCAGTGGTTCTCCAGGGAGAGGATGAGAGGGTAAGGAGATGCCTGAAGGAGAAAGATGAAAATATACATCACTAGGTCTATTATCTTTCGCCCTTTTATCAAATCTGCCTCTTTCAATACATAGGTTCAAAAGAATATCATCTCTGTCCACACAAATCTATATACTAGGTAACATTTAATCCGAGCAATTTATTAAAACAAGTCATGATTATAACTTTTGTGTACTCACTTTAAAAGCATATTTATTGATAGTCTCAATGACTTTGACAAAGGGTACTTTGGAGGTGAGAGTGCGTCCGTGGTAGATGACTGGCTCTCCATTGTCTCCATCCCAACAGTCCAGCTCCACACAGCGACAGCCATGATTCAGAGCCCTGGGAAAAACACCATCCAGAATCTCTCAAACAATGGAGAGTCTCAGGTTGCAATGCCAGATGTCACAGATGTAACTGTGCCTTTCTTCTCTTTCTTTTTTGATTGCACTTTCATATCAAAATTACTTTTGAGTTTTGGGAAAATAGTACCTAAGTGTAAGATAAAGAGCTATAAGAGCTCATTTGCCCTGGTTATTATTGACCTTATTAGTAGTTTGATGTGATCCTTCCCTTAGAAATACTAGTAGCCTACTGTACATCTGTAGGTTGTGTATCCTTTGCGTGATGTGTGTCTTGTAGTCTGTGTATGAAATGCTGTCATTAATTATGTATTCATTTATTGTCTGTTGGCTTTAAACCAAATTGATAATAAAGTTTACTTAACCGTTACCCTGTAACCTTTGACATGTATCAATAAAAACCAAAATCATGTGGCAATTAGTGGAAGCATCTGCTAAATGAATTTGCAATAAAATTTGGATTGGCAACCTCTCTGGTACTCTGGTATTAGGAATATCTATATTTTTGAAACTATTACCAGAGCTCACCTTTAGGACACAGCAGAGCTTTTTAATATCTCTGCCAGGGGAAGTCCTCAGTGTCAGTATCATCAACACTGCCTATCAGAATCAACAGGTAGGAGCTGCATCTTATCCTTAAATTATCAGATTTCTGAAGCCCAATGAGAAACCTTCTGTGACCTCCCCAAATTCAACAATTTGACACTTAGGCTTCACTAGGTTCTTGGGTTGTTGTTATGGGAATCTAAGTAAGAGTGTCCCATAATGTATCAAGCAATTGTGGTGAAAATACGATGTACATCACTTCCCTTTAAATAGATGTATAGGTGATATACTAATCAACTGCACTTGTCAGTAATGGTGTAAATGATGATGAGTCAACTGAATGTTGTGAATATCAAAAGTCAGGCAAACTAAATGTATATTTGTGCAATGTGTATTTCTCTGCCACATTTGAAGGCAACAGATGTAGGAAACCTTTGTAGAACCACTAAGATCTCTTTATTCCTGTAAAATGGACCTCAGCAGTAGAGAGAAATCCTGGATAGGAAAAAAACAGTTACTATCTGATTTCTTTAAACTATTTATTAGGCGTTTGGTCAAACTACATACCATAGCACAGAAGACTTGTGCATTCTAATGGGTATATGTACAGTAATGATGGTGTCACAGTCACTTTTACCGAATGTATGGCTCTGTGCTGCTGTCCCCAGTCAGCTGGTCCTTGGTGAGGTAGGTGTTGTGGGAGGAGGAGATGAAGTAGTGAGACAGTGGGTGTGTCATGTCTTGGTAAACTCTTGCATGTCCCGGGTTAAAGACACAGTTCTCCTTTGACAGCATATACATGGTGAAGCCATTTGGGGTCATGAACTGGTTCTTCTGGGCTGTGAAAGACAAAGGGCACAGACACAAGTGGAACACAAGACTGGTGTTATTAGTCATAGTGTAGTTTCTACAGTACAGCTGGGTCAGCAATTATTCAGCTTGGTCTTTCTGTCAAGGAGCATAAATTAGTCACAGACAAACTGTTCTTATAATAGAAACAACCAAATATTTACTTGGAATTTTTACTAGATATATTGATATACAGTATTCCAAGTCATTTTTGCTTCTGCTTAGAAGTAACCCTGTTTCCACAAAGATCTGTAATTAAATGAAACTGTTTTCAGTTATGTTAATATACTGTATGTGTTATTAGATGTCAGTATCTGCCTCCTTCCACTAGTCAGAGGTGAAAAATGTATTCTAAGAATTTCTTCAACCATTGTACTGTATGGATTGTCAGCAGTGTGTAATTTCTGATCTACTTATTCATTATCCCCAATGCCCTGAGATCTCCAAATCACCTAATGCACATCATCCAACTGTCCCCACCAGAGGGTTGACCAGCGCTACATTTTACAGGCCCTGTACCTACCTGGGATTAACATGTTTCCTCTGGCCAATCACAGCTCTAAGCGTATCAGTTCACACCTGGTACTAAAATGTGTCACCAGTGATCACTGGATCTCTCCTCCCTATTCCATATGCAAATAAAAATATATACACTGTTGTCCTCAACCAATCCGCCTATAAATAGTCAATGTGTTTGTGAGAGAGAGAGAGAGAGAGAGAGAGAGAGAGAGAGAGAGAGAGAGAGAGAGAGAGAGAGAGAGAGGGAAAGACAGAGAGGCAATCCATAGGTAGTGACATAGTCCCAGTTTATTATGATGTGGTGGGACTAATTAGACTATGGCAGGAGACCCCTGTCTGCACTCCTTCATTTGTGTTTACACTAATGCAAGAATGCTTACTCAGACCAACTCAGGAGTTAATACCAGGTCTGCATTGGGATCTCTCAATTTGTTTATTAATCCATCCAGAAGACGAATAACATTTACTTGGACTTTCTTTTTCTGACAGCTTTTTCTGTTTTTGACTTGTAACTGACATATTTTCTGCACATTATCACAAAGTTGGTCTGTGTCTCATTCATTGTATCAGAGCTGTTTTGATAAACACAAGCTTAGCGACATAGTGCTATATGACACTGTACCCCACTCATTTAGTTCATATGTGAGAATGAGGCTTTGGGCATGGGTGAGTGAAGCGTCTTCCCCCTGGTCTTCCAGGAAATCCCTAAGGTCCACAGTAGAAAGTACACAGCCATTTGCAGAGTAGTGGATGAACACAGCATCTAGCTCTGGTCTCCGTAACAATTCCCGGCAGAAAGCCTCAATCTCGCCGTGCTCCAGCCGACCATCAGCCAACCGGTCACATTTCTATTGGAGAAATATGATTAGACACAGATTATCACTTCCATTTTCTAGATTATACCAAATACAAAGATTACTTCTTCATAGTCTGTCATTAATCAGATAAAATGGATACTAGGTTGCAGTAAACAGGATTAAATATGAATTGAAACCATAAATACAGCATGTCTTTAAAAATGCATCCAAGCACCTGGAAAAGGCTGAGAGCATATTGGTCGCTCAGGTCAATATTGATCAACCGTAGTAGGGTCTGGACTTCTTCATAGCTCATTTTATCATCATGATTCTGGTCAGCCCGACTCAAATAAGCATGAATCCAGGTGACACACAAACATAGTCAAGGAAACAGAAACATGATTAAATGAAAGAATGTACAGTTTTACAGCTTGATGAATGTGAAATATTGAAGGGCACAATTATGATTTAGAAATGTGATACTGTATTGGGATTCTGGATTTAGGCTATTTGAACAACAACTGGGATATTGGTCAAGTTTCTCCTTCTGGGTCATATTTTCCACCCTCTCCTGCAGAGTTCGAATTCCACGGGCCCAATGTTGAGCCTCTTCTTTGCTTTGACAGAGGAGGTCCAGGCTTTTCCGGGGCCCTTTGAAGACTACTGTAAAACACTGGCCCTCAGGAACTGAGCCAAGCAATTGTTGCAGCATCTCTGACTGACAGCCCTCCCGAATGCACTCCACCTCCATGATGGAGACTGAAGAAACCGAAAGAGAAAATGAAGTGAATAGAAGAAATAACAAATATAGGTAAAGAACATGTTGAGACCCCCGGAACTCTGACATTTTTACCTCTCTGGATCTTTGCAATCAGTTTCTGCCCCATTTTAAAGACATGTTTGATTTAATTAGATACATATTCAACTGTAGTCTCTCTACTTTCAATCAGATTTCACTTGAAACTTTATGAAAAGTTATAAAGGGAGGGATATGTTAGGTCGCTAACAACTTCATAAAGAGTTTGGTCTAGACGTGCTTTATATGTGCCTTAATGTTACTCTATTATGATTTGCACTATATAAATACGTTTGATTTGATAAATTGGACGAAGTCCTGTCCCTTAAACATCTTAACAACCTAATTTTTGACAGAGGTTCTCCCTGCTCAACTGGGTTTTTAACAGATACTGTAGTGGAGACCCTAGCGGTAGGCATCTGGTTCTGGGGGGGTTATCACTGAATCTACTTTGGTGTGTCGGCCAGAACACCACTTTCAGCCAAATCTTCACAGTATTTAATAAAAAGGCAGGTGATGTAGTTCAGGCGGTTTATTGTTCTGATCGCAGGCAAGAAGGTCATGTGGTTTTCTGAGGTAAGAAAATAACAAATACAGAGAGAATGAAGGATCACAATATTTATATGTGGTAAACAGAATAAAGGGAGTACTGAAATCACTGTCCTCATTTGCTGCTAATCTCCTTCCTCATAGCCGCTAACACTTCACCTGACTGACGCACATTAACACCTATAAACAACATCACGTAGCAATATTTACACAACACTCATTGTAAACATCACAACATGAACAGGAGCGATAACAATAACATAACATGTGACGTGACGTAGACTCGACCGGAAAGAAGTGGCTAGATGTTACAACTAGCTTGAACAGGTAAGCACATGGCGAGTAATAGTTATGGTAAAAACAGTCTATGGCTCTGGCAACATAAATACAGTACATCCACATATGCACGTATACTCACGTTTCATCCACGCACAGACTACATGCCGCGATGCTAATGAAGTACTCGATCGTAACATCACTCTGCCGTCTCACCCGTGCATACACTCGTTTTACCTCTGACTGAATGCCGTCAGTTACGCCAGTTACGCTATCTGACCAGCAGGGGGGCCGCTCCTATATGAGCTGAACAACAGTATATTAAGGAACACAACACGACACAACAACACATGTCCTAACTTTGGGGCCTTTTCTACAGATACTGACACATCTCTAAAATTCCATTTCTTCAAATGTTTTTGAAAAAATGATACATCATCAGCTGAACTCTGATAAATTCTGATTTCTGGTTTCTATTTAACTATAGCTCCTTTGTGTTTTTTAAGGATGAATTTAAGGCTCTGTCTTGCATCCTCGTATATTTCACAACTATTCCAAGCTGATGACGAAAAGCAGTGCCTGAGTAGCTAGTGCAGAGGGGTATAGAGTAGGGTTCTTGCATTAACACATCAGAAGAGCTTGATGTATTATTTGTCTTACATACTATGGGTACCTATAAACTGGCTGGAAACCATAGTTAGGTTATAGTTAATGCATATGTCCTTTGTCCCTCACATAAAACAAGTCTGTAGGGCAGCTTTCTTTCACCTGTGCAACATTAGGAAAATCAGAAACATCCTCCCTCAAGAGGATGCAGAAAAACTATTCCATGTATTCGTGACTTCTAGACTGGACTACTGTACTGTAACTCATTACTAGAATTACCAGAAAAAGGGATCACATTTCTCCTGTGTTAGCTGCTCTTCATTGGCTGTCGGTAAAATTCAGAATAGAATTTTAAATACTTCTGTTAACATATAAAGCTCTTAATGGCCAAGCTCCATCATATCTCAGAGCGCTCATAGTTCCTTACTGCCCCAGCAGGCCACTTCACTCTCTATATGGAGGTTTACTTGTGGTTCCTAGAGTCTCCAAGAGTAAAAATCGGGAGGCAGATCTTTCAGTTATCAGGCTCCTCTTCTATGGAACCAACTTCCAGTATCCATCTGGGGGACGGACTCTTTAGCAATTTTCAAGACCAGGCTTAAAACCTTTCTGTATGACAGAGCTTATAGTTAAAAAGTTGAAGTTCATTTAGTCTTTAGCTATGCTGCTATAGGCCTAGACTGCTGGGGGGAGGACTGAGCATATGCATAATAACCCAAAATGCAGGGCACATAGTTAGAGGAACACAGATACACTCACACACCAACCTGCGCACACAGACACACACTGTGGCATAAATCTTGTGGCAGTTAAAGGCCCTGTCCTGTAGCTGGATGAGCAACATAGTGGTTGGATCATATGGTAACTATATAGCACCAAACCACAGGCTCCAGGGCCGAGTCCCAGCACCATATAATGTCCCATAATCTAATTGTTTAAAGAGAGCAGGATCTGCTGCCATTTTGGCCTGGAAATACATGAGCTCTATAATCACAGGACTATGTCTGACCCTAGTAGAGGAGACTGGGAAAATCTGTCTCTCTACAAAGCACAAGTAGCATTTAAAGTTGACAAAAATAGATACAGGGTTTACAGTTTTTCACGTCACACACCCAGTCAGAAACACTTCTGTGGATAAGGACTGGCCTCCTTGTTACTAATCATCATCCTGAGATGGTTCTTAACCACTGGGTGGGGCTCTTCAAAGAATATTTTCAGTGGGTGTATGGAAGTAATTCTGCCGTGTTCCATGTGTACTAGAGCTCTTTATTCATTTTCTTGGGTTCCTGACAACAAAGAGCTAAGACTGAGACTCAGGGTCCAAATTATGTCCTGGCGAATCCTTTCTAGTATAGTGCAGTTGGATAGCCCAAGTACTTGGGTTTGTGTAAATAGGTCAAAACCCATGTCTCCTAAGACGTTTGCATTTTGCACGCATTCAAAGCCCAATGCACACTGTGGTCATGTGTAAAGACGTCAGGTAAATATAGTTTAGTTCATGTTAAGAGGTGTTTAGCATGAGCTGTTATAAGAGTGTGGAGACAGATCACATATATTGCCCGGTCTCAGTCTCTGCAGCTAAAAATTTCTGAAGTTGTCAACATGCAGAAGGCTTTCCTTTCCTAAGTGCAGTTTATTTGCATGTTTTAAGCCTGTTAAATAGATGGAGTGGTGACTTTTCATCATATTCTCAGAGTTATTATGGTAGATGTTAATTCCAGCAAAAATTTGACTTCTCACTGGTCTCTGGTGCTACAGGTGAAACTCAAAAAATTTGAATATCGTGCAAAGGTTCATTTATTCCAGCAATTAGATGCAAGGTGAAACTAATGTATGACATAGGTTCATAACATGCAACTCAAGATATTTCAAGCCTTCATTTGATATAATTTTGATGATTATGGCTTACAACTTATGAAAACCTCAAATTGAAAATCTCAAAAAATTAGAATATCACATACAATTAATAGAAAGGGGATTTTAAACTGAGAAATATTGGTCCTCTGAAAGGTTTAATCTTGCATATGTACTTAGTACTTGGTTTGGGCCCCTTTTGCATGAATTACTGCCTCAATGCGGCGTGGCATGGATGCTATCAGCCTGTGGCACTGCTCAGGTGTTATGGAAGAGCAGGATGCTTTGATAGCGGCCTTCAGCTCTGCTGCATTGTTCGGTCTCATGTCTCTCATCTTTCTCTTGGCAATGCCCCATAAATTCTCTGTGGGGTTCAGATCTGGCGAGTTTGCTGGCCAATCAAGCACCGTTATCTGATGGTTATTTAACCAGGTTTTGGTACTTTTGGCAGTGTGGGTAGGTGCCATATCCTGGAAAATGAAGTCAGCATCTCCATAAAGCTTGTCTGCTGAAGGAACCATGAAGTGTTCTAAAATCTCCTGATAGACAGCTGCGATGACTCTGGACTCAATAAAGCACAGTGGACCAACACCAGCAGATGACATGGTTCCCCAAACCAACACAGAGTGAGGAAACTTCACACTGGACTTCATGCATCTTGGATTGTGTGCATCTCCATTCTTCCTCCAGACTCTGGGACCTTGGTTTCCAAATGAGATGCAAAATTTGCTCTCATCGGAAAAGAGGACTTTGGACCACTGAGCAACAGACCAGTTCTTTTTGTCTTTAGCCCAGGTGAGACGCTTCTGACATTGTTTGTTGTTCAGGAGCGGCTTGATAAGAGGGATACGACATTTGAAGCCCATTTGCAGGATATGTCTGTGTGTGGTGGCTCTTGATGTACTAACTCCAGCCTCGGTCCACTCCTTGTGAAGTTCCCCCACACTTTTGAATGGCCTTTTCCTGACAATCCTCTCCAGACTCCGGTCATCCCTGCAGCTTGTGCACCTTTTTCTTCCACACTTTTCCCTTCCAGCTAACTTTCTATTAATGTGCTTTGATACAGCACTTTGAGAACATCCAACTTCTTTTGCAATTATTTTTTGAGGCTTTCCCTCCGTGTGGAGGGTGTCAATGATGGTTTTCTGCACAACTGTCAGGTCAGCAGTCTTCCCCATGATTGTGAATTCTACTGAACCAGACTGAGAGACCATTTAAAGACTCAGGAACCCTTCACAGGTGTTTTGGATTAATTAGCTGATGAGCGTGTGACACTTTGAGCCTATAGTATTGAACCTTTTCCAAATATTCTAATTTTCTGAGATTTGGAATTTGGGGTTTTCAAAAACTGTAAGCCATGATCATCAAGATTATAACAAATAAAGCCTTGACATATCTCACTTTGCATGTACTGAGTTTATATCACATGTTAGTTTCACATTTGAAGTTGAATTGCTGACTTGAATGAACTTTTGCACGATATTCTAATTTTTTGAGTTTCACCTGTACTTCTGTGCTGTCTGCTGTCTTTTCAGCTTCAGCCCAAACATAAGGGCACTAAAACACAACAAAAAATGGCCTTTCTTCGTCTCCCCAAGGATACACTACCAGACCTTCACAACTGTATAGTCATAGTAAATTAGACGTGTCATCAATTATTAAACTAGAAACAAGGAACCAAAACCTAAAGAACTAGAAGCAGAGCTGTTTGATTCCAATAGAAGGTGAGTAGCACAGCAATCCTCAGCAATCAATGCAGAATTGCACAGTTAATTAGTTCTCAAACTATTGCACCAGTGACCAAATATAAAATTCAGTTTGATTTTGAATCCCTTCCTCAAATATCTTCACAGATTTAGCATTGTACTCCTCTATCATCACACTCATGATAGACAAAAAATACCAGATTCAGAGCCAACAAAAGCACTTACAGGATTGTTGTTCTTTAGCACGACTGAAGGTTTTGTGGGATTGACACCAGACAGTAACACCGTCTTCCAGCAGCTTCAGGGTACGTTGCTTTTGCCAGCGAGGTGATCGGACCTTCACACATAAGAAATCCATTAACTTTCAATTGTTGTGTTGCTGTTACTAAGCACTGGCCAACAGTTTATTGCTACTGATACCTTCATCATAATGGAGCCCTGTAACATCTGCTTCACATCTTCGTCATCCTGAACTCCTTAAAAGAAAACAATAAGTTGAAGAAGGACATACCTTATAAACCTTGGTGTGAACACAATGGCATTAACCTCTAGTCAATCTCTTTTCCCCTTTGCATGGGACAGCAGTCCAAGTATGAAAGTTGTTACTCTTTTGGGGTATGATTAGGCTACTATGCTTATGAACTACTATATGCACACTAGTGCTATATACTACTAGTGAAGGAGAGACAAAGATAGGAAGTAGAGGGCGGGGGGCTTGACCAAAGGATTTGAGCACAAGTCCTTTGCTTGAACAAGGGTTAGGCCTGAACCTTGATATGAGCTCTACCAGGTGAGCCACCAGCTCTCCTCTGCTCTACTGTCCTAGTAGATTTAGCAGCCCATGCATGTTCTACCTCTTAATATTCAAGTGAAATTATTGGGATCTGACAATATACCTTTGTCGGAGGACAGGGGTTTCTTTGCATTTTCGAACCAATTGCATGTGATAATTTGCCATTAACTCTGTATGTCCTACTTCACAAACAAGAGCCAAATAACAAATCCAAATCCTCCATGACAGTGATGCAGACACTAAACCTAAAACTGGCTTAAAAAAACACACTGGGAAAAGCTCTTTTGGTTTTCTTATTCAGTTACGTAAAAACAGGTGGTGCATCCTCTACGCCAAATGTCTTTTGTTTTGTTTCCATTTTTACTTCCCTTGGGTTCAACATTGTCATGATTATTAGCAATTGATAAAACACATAGACTTCCATGTCTGTGTTAAGTTGAATTTGGCATCCCACAAAAATAGATTTTGTTGCAGTCATTGCTTGCCATGACTGGCAAGCCATGCAAACAGTTTTTATCCACTTCAGCCTAAAAATAGACCTGATAGTGGAGCGGAAGCAATATCTCACTTAAAACATCTTTGTGTTGCCTTGATTACCAGCTATTTCTATGCATGGAAAATTCCCAGTTTTGGTTTGGCTTTTGGGAGCATTTAGGATAATAAATTTGACTCAACTGAAATTTTACCTATTGAAATAATAAACATTGATAGTAGTTTAATTTATACTTTTTAGTGGTTGCCATTGTAGAATTGACATCAGAACCTAGCATTCTAAAAGGCTGTTTGAATGAATTCAAACAGCCTTTTAGAATGCTACATATAGAATTGCTATATGCACCCCATTATCTCTTACTCCACATGCTTATTTATTCATGTGCAGTCATCCATACAGTGGCCGACTAAGACTGGAACAGCATACACTGTTAAATGTTACCAGGATTTTGCAATAATTTACTGTAATATTATTGTACACAGTAAATTATTGTATTATCACCTTACAGGCTTTAACTGTAATATTCACAATATAATACTGTAATGTAGCATTTTACTGTAAAATCAATGCAGGCACAGTAAATTACTGTGAAATTTACAGTTTTAATTATTACCAGGATTTCACAACAATTTACTGTATTATTTCAGAGTAAAATACTGTACTCAAACCCTCCGCTGTAATATCACAACAAACTACCGTAAACTTTGAATCGCGCCCAAAACGCGCTGCATTGTGGGATTTGGCACAATTGGAAACTCATTGCAGTGCATAGAGAAGACCAGGGAAGACCACCTAAAAAGAAGAGGAGGACGGAGTCATATTCTAACAAGGTAATTCCCTAATTTTTTCTCCCTTTAGCTTTCAGATAACTTGTGATTTCACTCAGGCTTGCTGTCGCACGGAAAAAAGTTTTTGCATACTGTCTAAAACAGTAGTTGTCTCTGAGCTAATTGTGCCACATTTGTCCATGAAGTTGAAACCAGCAACCTGACATCATTTCAAAACTGTTTATCTCCGCGAATCGCCTCCCAGAGAATTTACATATATATTTGGAAAGCTAAGATCCTGTTCTTTCTGTAAGTGGTTTCAGTATGTCGATGGAAGGGTGAGTTTGCGAGATATTCGACTTTGAAAATGCGCATTTTTTTTGAGAATTTGCGAAAATGTGAAAGTCAAAGTGAAATTAAGTATGTTTGCAGCACTGTAAGGGAAGGTGATTTTAACAATTGTGAAACAGGTCACACTCTGTGGTCTCTGATTTCAGCATCTGAAACTTGGTGGAATATCTCACACACAAAAATATGATGTTGCTAGACCCACCGCTGTGGTTAGCCTGAGCAGTGCACGGTAAGGGATTGGTGGGTAACTGCAGCACGAAGTGTCGGTGGTAGGTTCATTTCCTTCCTCTCGTTACTTTCTGTAACATTATTTCAAACTCAAAGTGGGACCGCTGCCTGTCTTAGCTTCTTCCAGGCGGAGACTGTGCGTGGTTACTTTATTTGCCGTTTTTTTCTCAACAGATAGTTTTGGAGGTTTTTTTCCGCATTGAATTTGGCTGTTTGGGGAACTCCGCAGTCCTGGAGGGTTTTTCTTCACTTGTGACAGCAGGGTTTAATTTGGGTGGGATCCTGCCGGAACAAGATCCGTCTTCCTTCATCAGTCTTTCTCTTTGAAGTTACTCATAGATCGCCTGTTTGTCTATTTCGGATGCATTTTAATCAGAAAACAGAGAAAAGGGGAAAATGCAAGAGACAGAAGTCAATCATCAGATTACATAACAACGCAGAACGCCGCACACTAAGATACAGGACCTTTTCTCTCCCTCTGACCCTGCTGGAATGGTACCCTCTCTGTGACATCTATGAGTAGCATTGACTTTAGCCAACTATAAATGATCAGACGGAGCTTCGCATACATTGCTTTATTACTGGGAAACTCAACGAAATTGGCGCCCAAAGCACTGTGCGTCACATACATCCCGTTGGTGCTTATACTAACGTGATGACGTAGGAACGGTATGCGCAGTCTAATAAACATCAATAATGATTCAGCCTACTTAAGAACAAGGGAGATGTACAGAGTTGTAGAGACTACAGAGGAATAAAGCTGATGAGCCATACAATGAAGTTATGGCAAAGAGTAGTTGAAGCTAGACTAAGGGCAGAAGAGATCATTTGTGAGTAGCAGTATGGTTTCATGCCAAAGAGTACTACAGATGCAGTATTTGCTTTGAAGATGTTGATAGAGAAGTACAGAGAAGGTCAGAGGGAGCTGCATTGTATCTTTGTAGATCTGGAGAAAGCTTATGACAGGGTGCCCAGAGAGGAACTGTGGTATTGTATGAGGAAGTCTGGAGTGGCAGAGAACTATGTTAGAGCGGTGCAGGACATGTATGAGGACTGTAAGATAGTGGTGAGGTGTGCTGTAGGTGTGACAGAGGAGTTCAAGGTGGAGGTGGGACTGCATCAGGGATCAGCTCTGAGCCCCTTCTTGTTTGCTATGGTGATGGACAGGCTGACAGATGAGGTTAGACAGGAATCTCCATGGACTCTGATGTTTGCAGATGACATTGTGATCTGTAGTGAGAGCAGGGAACAGGTGGAGGAGAAGCTAGAGTGGTGGAGGTTTGCCCTGGAAAGGAGAGGAATGAAGGTTAGCCGCAGCAAGACGGAGTATATGTGTGTGAATGAGAGGGACCCAAGTGGAAGAGTGAGGTTACAGGGAGAAGAGATAAAGAAGGTGGAGGATTTTAAGTACTTAGGTTCAACAGTCCAGAGCAATGGAGAGTGTGGAAAAGAGGTGAAGAAGCGTGTGCAGGCAGGCTGGAACGTGCAGCTTTTACAACCAATTTAGATGACAATTGTTTGTCAAGTCAATCTTTTAAATTTCCACAAAATCTTTTTTGAAAGCACAGTGAAATAATCAAATCAATAAAGTATTTTCCCCTTGAACTACAGTGAACCGTCAAAAGCCTGATAAAATCATGTTGAGACAGTCAGCATACGTCACAAACTTCAAGAATCAATACGATCAACCTTTCAGGATGGAAAGCAGGGCTGAATAAACCTAATTAGTGCAGAGAGCCAGAGTTAACATTAGCACCACAGCTAAAAATCTGTCAGCCACTGCTTGTTGCTAACAAACAACATAAATAAAAGAAGATAAGTCTGCTACCCAGTTCCCACACATCTGCTTGTCTCTTTATCTGGTCCCAAAACAGTCCAGAGTCTGTCAGCCACTGCCAGCTGTAAACTAACAAGCTAACAAACACCATAACAAAGGTGCAAACTAATGTTTTAACAGAATTGAAGACTATAAATTCTTATAGTCTTAGTTTTAGTTAATGTAATGTCAGCTTGATGTTATACTTGTTAAAACTGTAACTGATGCTTTGAGCTATGAAGTGCTGTTCAGGGCATGAACATTCATTCATTCATTCTAGGGCTGAAACGATTCCTCTAATAATTCGAGTACCTCGATTACAAAAAAGGATCGAGGAATTTCCTCTGCCTCGAGGAATTGTTTAATTTTTAAAGAGCATGGTATTTCGCCTGGACTACTTTTAATAGAGACAGACCGCATTTAAGCCCCGCCTCGCTTGAGGGGAAAACAAGCAAGAGCTCTCCATTGACTTTGTGTTGTGTGAAGGTGTCTCTTGTCACTCTCCGTGTGCCAGCAAACACAAACAAATGCCCCATAGCTACTGTGTGGTAGGGTGCACTGCTAACAGGGTAAAGAACCCTGTTTTTATAAGCTGCCGAACAGAAAAAATTTGACTTTAAGACGAGAGAAGTGGATACAGGCAGTAAGACGAGAGGCGCCGTCATCGGCTACACATCAGCCTTTAAGACCAGGCAGTCAGAGTCAGCTGGTTTATGGTGGAACACAACTTGGATCCATTCACTTACAAAAAGAGTTATTGGCATCCAAAGATCTTTAATTTCTCATTGTTGTGTGAGTGTATATTCCGAACAAAAAGGAAGATAAATAACAAGCAGTGAGGCCTCACTGGATACTCTTATCATGCCAAGCTTTTTGTAACATAAGGGGTGTAATGTTAAATTTTATAAAGCTGATAAAAACATAATACAGCTATGTGCATTCATTCTTTTTAACTCTAAGTTAAGGTTGCTGAAGCTTACCAAGGCTAACTGTAGGAGCTGAGGCTTACCAAGGCTAACTGTAGGAGCTGAAGCTAACCAAGGCTAACTGTAGGAGTTGAAGCTAACCAAGGCTAATTGTAGGAGCTGAAGCTAAACAAGGCTAATGTACATCCACCAACTCGTTTTAACCCCATAAAGTGGGGCAGATTTGAAATGTTTGGGTTATAAAAAGCTATTTTAAAACAATCATGTAGTAGTGTGGATGTAGCCTAACACATGCAAGACTTGGTTTTTATCGCTATTAGGTTAAATGATGAACCATAAACCAGCCGACTCTGACTGCCCGGTCTTCAGGTCTGATGTATAGTTGATGACGGCACCTCTTATCTTACTGCCTGTATCCACTTCTCTAATTTTTTCTGTTCGGCAGCTTATAAAACTTAGATCAGGGTTCTTTGCCCTGTTAGTACTGCACCCTCCCACACAGCAGCTTTTGGGTATTAGTTTGTGTTTGCTGGCACACGGAGAGTGACAAGAGACACTTTCACATAATACAAAGTCAATGGAGAGCTCTTGATTGTTTTCCCCTCCATGGGCGGGGCTTAAATGCATAGTAATCGATTTAATTTGCAGTAGAATACTCGATTACTAAAATATTCGATAGCAATAGCCCTAAATCATTCGTTCATCTTCTACCGCTTATCTGTTTTCAGGTCGCAGGGGGTGCTGGAGCCAATCCAAGCTCACATTGGTTGAGGGTGGGGTACACCCTGGACAGGTCGCCAGTCCATCGCAGGGCCGACAACACACAGAGACAGACAGAGACAAATAACCACTCACACACTGAGACCTATGGGCAATTTAGAGTCACTAATTAACCTAAGCATAGCCTACATGTCTTGGACTGTGGGAGGAAACCGGAGTACACGTAGAAAACCCACACAATCACTGGGAGAACATGAAAACTCCGCACAGAAAGGCACCAGGCATGGGAACTGAACCCATGACCTTCTATTGTGATGCAACAGCGGTAACCACTATGCCACCGTGCTGCCCGCAGTATGAACATCAAGTGAAAAAAAAAAAGGAGAAAAAAAGTTTGTTCAATTCAGTTCATTTGCATTCTGGCAAATGCCACCTTTGTGTGCAAATTAACCAGCGCTTTCTGACAATTCCTAATAGCTGAATAAGAAACATAATAATAACATATTACTATTAGTGACCTTAAAATTCTCTAATAATTTTGAAAAGGGTTCCGCTTTCTGTGTGCAGAGGAAAATGTAAATGCCGTAGATCTGGAAATACTGTACATATTACGCATAGTTAAATTGAGAGAAGAGCAGCTGTGACCTTGTCCTAACTGAACAGTGTGCCAACATACAGACTGGATGGTATGGGCAAGACACCAAAAACAATTATCAGGATGAAAGCAATGAAAACACATCCGGTACATGCTTAAAATGTCCCACTGTCTATTACTTCTTCTTACAGCTGAACCTAGAATTATCTTGCCCTAAATAGCTGGAGAAGGACTGCAGAGAAGGTTTTCCACGGCAGAAGTTGTTTGTTGTTTTCTCCCATGCAGGACATCAGATTTTAAAACGAGTCTGGACAAATGGTTAGGTCAACCCTGCAGAGCTGTCCTGAACTCTTCATATAAGAATTTTAGCCCACCTAACAATCAAAAGCTACAGAGTGAATCAGGCTGTGTATCTGTGATTCTGAGCTACGCATGGGATGCATCAGATGTATGTTATCATTGGTAGGTACAAATTTGTAAATAAATAAATAAAAAATCATCATCATTATTTTATATGTGTTATATTCTATAACATTTCATCAAACAGAGGGAAATGTGTTTGTCTTAACAGTGAACAGTCTAAATGCTCCATGTTCCATTAAACATTTCCTGTATATATGATGGGAGGTTAATACTATCTAGGGCCTTTGAAGTCTGTGTGTGTATGGGTTGGGGGATTTCTGTGACACAAACACTCACCGAGATTCCTCAGGGGATTGATAGCCTTTAACTTGGACGTCCCAGATCCGTTGTTCACCGACGAGGTAGCCTTCTCTTTGCTGGCCAACATAGTGTAAGGAGGTCGTGCCGCCAGATTTCTGCCCCGCTCTCTTCCTTTGCCCTCTCTGTCCCGGATCCCCTTGCTCTTCTACTGTGGGTGGCCGCTGAAGGATGCCAGAGTGCAGATCCTCCCGGTTAGACTGATTCTCATGCTTTTATCCTGTAGATGGATAACGGCGCCGGGCCAAACCTTCGGCCTGCAGACGTCACTGAGATTGGATTTGTCAGAGCGATATGAATATATGAGCGTCAACACATCACCAACAGACTTCCTGAGCTGACTTTCAACATAAAAGTCGCTGGATGTTACTTCATGTTCGGTTTCTGAATTCAAAAGGGCTTGAGACTTGAAACTCTAGTTTTTCATTAAAGCATACTTTTTAAAAATATATTTTTAGCTGACTTAAATTAATACAGATGTTATGAATGCTTATTATGAAATCTTATTATTAATATGAAAATTCACTATTTCGAATGTAATCTCATCATCTTGAAAAAATTTTAATTTTTAATTAAATTAATTTTTTTTTGCAAAATAGATTTGCCCCAGAATGATATTTTATGCCTAACGACCTATTTCTGAGTAATGTATTATAAATAAATAAATTATAATGTTGCAGCTGCTCAAGTTGATAATTAAATCGAATGATAGCCTGCAGTAAGCAATTATTTATTCATTCATTTGCTTGTTTATATTTTCTGTTATTATTCTATATCTGAAAATTTGAGAAGAGGTATGCGGCAAAATAAAAATTACTAAATAAACTTAATAACTCAGGGAGAACATGCTGAACTCAGTGGCCACGGTAAAATATATAGTCTACATTGACCAAAAAAAAAAAAAAAAAATCACATAATTCACATAAAATGTGTCATGTTTCACTTGAAAACGTAATTTTACTTGTTAAGTGCTAAACACCTCATAATCAGGCTTCAAAATGAAGCATTTCAGTTGAAGTATCTAAGTTTACCTTTGTAGACAATTAATAGGCTTTTGTTGTGAATATGAACTCTTTCCTGGATTTGTCTCTAATCTTTGCGTCTTTCAACAGACGCATTTTAAATGGATTACAGACCGTGGAGGGAAGCTCCTGTGCCAGCTGTCAAACAGCCTCGTCACGGCGAACTCCTCATTTGAATAAAATTACAGTTTATATCAGAGGCGGGCAACGACTGTTCCTTAGCACAGTGGTTTTCAAACTTTTTTGCCCAAGGCACACCAAAGGCCAAGCCAAAATCTCAAGGCACACCTGTATACATATAAAAATAGCTTTGATAACACGTGTTATCACTGTCACCACTATCTTAATTTACTTATACTAAATAAAACTTGGCAAACACCCATGATGCTCATTCATCATTTATTAACAAAATATTAATATCAATCAAAAATATTTCTCTTCAAGTCAATAGAACATTTGTAAAATTGCATTGAAGCAATAACATGCATTCAAAACCACAGGCCATTAAAAAAGGTAGACCTGTAAAAATTGTGGAATACAAAGGAAACACTTTATCTTTGTGGATATGTTGAAAGGGGTGCACTTTGATTGAGAATTGATTTTCATTAACAGTAAATACTGTGCATATAAACAGAGTATGCATTGAGTTTAGAAAAAAAAAACATATTTGTAAACAAAAGGAATGCACTGAGAACAAAGACTATTTGTTTTGCAAAATGTCTTGCAACCATATCAATGCATTTAACATTTAGCTGAACACAAAATTGCAGTTTACATTTTACTCTGCATTTTAACTTTTTTTTTTCCAATTACTTGTGCCACCTTGCAAACTAATGAGACACATGCCTGCCCTTGCGGACAGATTTTTTTAATCTTCGGCAGTTTTGAGGAGAGGGCCACTCGCAGGTCCTGTTCAACAGAGAGACGTGATCTCCTGTTGCTGTTCATGTAAACCAGAGTGGAGAATGCCAGGTCGAACAGATAAGTGGTGGGGAAAAGAAAAAGTTTCGCAGTAGCGTGTAGGAAGATGTTTGGATACCAAACCAACCAACCAACCAAAGCTGATCCAGAGCTAGCTCACTGAATTTTAGTTTCATTGTGCAGTCCATTCAGAGCTCTGTGCATTCCTCCCTCTCTTTCAAAGTGAGTTTTGCTATGGAGGATTCCTGACTGAATGGGTCTCAAATCCAGTCACAGTCCTCTATGTCTGCTACATCTGGGAAATCGCGCTCAAACCTCTCCTTAAGCGTCTGAAAGTGCGCAGCAAATAAGCTGCACACACTGGTTGTCTGTGGCGCGCCTGATGCCAGTGGAAACATGTCCATGGAGCCTTGTTTCAAAGCCTCCTGCCACAGGGTAAGTTTGCCCATAGACCCCCGAATCTTATCTGTGGATGACAGAATGTTTTCATTCCTGCCCTGAAGTTTGGTGTTTAACTCATTGAGATGTCCAAATATGTCCGCAAGGTAAGCCAGCTTGGCGCACCATCTTTCATCCATGAGCTTCTGTTTATGAGGGACAGGGTGTTCATTTGAAAATTCAAAAAGCTCTTCCTGAAGCTCATACAGACGTGACCGTACTTTCCCCCTTGACAGCCAGCACACTGTGGTGTGGAGAATGAGGCTTCAGCCCCCCTAAAATAGGCCTAACGACGCCACTGATAACAGCTGTCACAAAATCCCACGGCACACCATTTGGGAACCACTGCCTTAGCATTAGATAAAATGGGTGTGATGGACTTTAGCAAACTCCTCATTCACCAGAGCTACTGAAAGTAATTTTGAAGTACATGAAGAATTGTTAAAATTTGCAGAGAGGCAGAGGAAGTGAGAGCTAGCATGAAGGACAAGGGGGGGGGGGGGGCGGCAGAGGGATAGAGAGAGAGTAGGGTGAAAGAAGTCATAATGGTAAGTGAGTAGTAGTGTGCAGTGGCGAACTTAACCATTTGGGGGCTCCAGGTGGACAGTCCCCAGCATTTATCGGTCTAATACAGAGGTCTTCAACAAGGGGTCCGCGACCCCTAGGGGATCCGCAGAGGTACTGCAGGGGAGTCACGACATTTTTCTTTGATTAGACAATTTTTTAAATATTTTTTATACCCCCCCACAATTTTTTCCATTCCATTACACCACATTTTTAAGAGTGAAAACATGAATATATGAACCTGTGTATTATTTGAATAGCTTAGTATTGAATGCACAATAACAAGGTACATTTATACATGGCACTAGGGTCAGTTTAATATAAAACACAACTTTATGTATAACTTTCCATGCTCCATCTCTCCATCAGTTTGGGGGTCCTTGGCCTTGTGGTCTACCTTGTTGAGCAAACGGCTCTGCTGGCTGCTCTTCTTGTCCCACAGACAGTTTCGCCGGCACTGCTGTGCCTGTAAAAAAGCTTGGTAGCTTTGGCAGCTTTGAAATAAAATCCTGCCTTTGGTCTCTCTTTTTCTTTTTCTGTGACCCGCTTTCGTAGCTTCGCTTCATCTTCTCTCTTCTCTCTCTCTTACCACTATTTACTGTTTTGAATTTTCATTCATTTCCGCATACGTGCTGCACCGTACGGTGATGATGGTGATGCGTAACATGGAATAGTCCATGTAGTGCAGACTGAAAGGGGGGTGCACGGTCAGCAGAAAGACTGTCAAGACATGAGTAATTGATCAAATTAGGCATCCCGATGCTATTTATGTGAAGGAATTTTTATAAAAACAATAAAAAAGGGGAAAAAATATTGAGAGGGCATTTTTGGGGGCCCCAAAGGGCCTTGTATGGGGCCTGGGGCTCCAGGCAAATGCCTGGTTTGCCTAATGTATGTATGATCTGCCATTGGTAATGTGTAATGATAACTAAAGGTAACTACTGTATTGCAGCAGCAGGTAATGAGCAGGAACATGGACAGGGACAGGAGGGAGAAACAAAGTTAGAGACGTAATGATGTAATGTACATGGGGCGGGGGGCAGAGAGACAGAGACAAAGAGAAGGAGGGACGGAGAGAAAGAGAGAGGGAGAGAGAGAGGGATGCTCAGTGCAACCTCCAACAGTGTGAGCCTGCAACTGCATAACTAAAAGAAAAACAGTAATTAAACCTTAAAATTATAACTGTGTGGCAGCATGGTGGCATAGTCGTTAGCGCTGCTGCCCCACAACAAGAAGGTCGTGGGTTCGGTTCCAGGTGCTGGTGCCTTTCTGTGAGGAGTTTGCATGTTCTCCCCGTGCTTGCATGGGTTTTCTGTGTACTCCAGTTTCCTCCCACCGTCCAAAGACATGCATGTTTAGGTTAATTGGTGACTCTAAATTGCCTGTATGTATGAGTTTGAGTGGTTGTCTTTCTCTGCGTGTTGGCCCTGCGATTAACTTGCGACCTGTCCAGGGTGACCCCAACCTCACCCAGTGTGAGCTGGGATTGGCTCCAGCACCCCCTGCGATCTGGAAACAGATAAAATGAATGAAGATGAATGAATGAATGAATTTTTAACTGTAGGCTTTGTCATAAAGGAATTTTTTGAGCCTGGTCTTGATAGAATCTGCCCCCCAGGCCAATACTGGGAGTTGGTTCTGACTGACTTGACACTGAAATATGCATGAATGAGATAGTGCACTGCAAAAAAATGTGTTCTGACACTTAGTAAATGTAAATCATAAATATTAGTGATAAATTCTGCTCATAACTTTTCATTAATTCTAACACGTTTTATTCTCAATTAAAACAAGCTAATTTCAATCAATTAAAAGTTAATAGAAAAAAAGGTCAATATTACTTCCGCATACAGTGTTACCTGCGCATGTGCAGATACATTCCGCCAATTTCTCCTAGGAGCTGGATTATAATTTTTTTGTCTTGTTGGATTATTCATCTCTGCATTTGCAGTGAGCAAAAAATATGCAAAATGTCTTTTGAATTTTTACGTAACACTTAAAAACTTTTTTTTTTCCTTTTTCTTTTATTTTTTTGTGGTAGAAAAAGTTTAAGCTACTGTTCATGCTTTGTTATTTACTTTCAAACTGGCTTATACCAATTGTTAATTAATTTAGGAGCCATACATTGTGTTTGAGTGATGGTAATTTTGTTGTCTGGTTGCCACAGTGATATGGGGCGTTGGGGTCACGTGGACATAGTAGGAGGTTACAAAAGGCACTGATTTACCTGCACTCAGTTGGGAGGAGAGAGGCAACCCAGGGTAGCCACAATTTTGTTGACTGGTCTCTAATTGTTTGATGCATATCTCAATACTGTGTACACTCCATCAGATATGCACATGTAATCAGAAGAACTCTGTAGCAGTGCGTGTGTCATGCACCAGCCAGTCCTTTGGCGCCATCTGCTGTTGTCGTTGTTCTTTGTTTTCTCTTCCCCAAGATCCCCTTCCCCTTCCTCTTGTTTGTGTGGGCCTGATTGGAGGAGCAGTTTCAGGTGGACATCCTGCACACCAGTGTATCATCAGCAATCAGGAGCCTCAGTGTATATTCGCTAGCTTCTCACCCACTCATTGCCAGATTGTTGCTCCACCAAGTTTGGATCCTCCTCCATCTCCCTCAGCTCTTGCCAATTGCCAGTCTTAGTACACCACCTTTTGCTACACTGGAATACCTATATCCTGAACCAGCTGTTCCCTGCCTCCTTGCCTTGCCTGCCCCCCCAACCCACCTGCCCTGCCAGGCCTACTCTGCTCTCTGGAGCCCCCTTATTAACCTTCAACTGGACACCAATAAACACCACCTCAACCTTCCTCTTTCTCTGTGTCTGCTTTTGGGTCCTGATGATCATTTAACATGACGGCGTGTGTTTTATTTGCATAAAAATAAGTCAATACTCACCTGGACGTTTCTCTGTATCAACTAGCAGCGCATCATACAAATAGACATGACCATCTCTTTAGCTCTAACCAACTGTAAAAGGACTTGGAAGTCGCTACAGTGAATGTGGTTGTTGTGTGCGCTGTATAATTTCATTGCTGATATATACACTACCGTTCAAAAGTTTGGAGTCACCCAGACAATTTTGTATTTTCCATGAAAAGTCACACTTTTATTTACCACCATGAGTTGTAAAATGAATAGAAAATATAGTCAAGACATTGACAAGGTTAGAAATAATGATTTGTATTTGAAATAATAATTTTTTCCTTCAAACTTTGCTTTCGTCAAAGAATCCTCCATTTGCAGCAATTACAGCATTGCAGACCTCTGGCATTCTAGCTGTTAATTTGTTGAGGTAATCTGGAGAAATTTCACCCCACGCTTCTAGAAGCCCCTCCAACAAGTTGGATTGGCTGGATGGGCACTTCTTGCATACCATACGGTCAAGCTAATCCCACAACAGCTCAATGGGGTTTAGATCTGGTGATTGCGCTGGCCACTCCATTACAGATAGAATACCAGCTGCCTGCTTCTTCTCTAAATATTTCTTGCACAATTTGGAGGTGTGCTTTGGGTCATTGTCCTGTTGTAGGATGAAATTGGCTCCAATCAAGCACTATCCACAGGGTATGGCATGGCGTTGCAAAATGGAGTGATAGCCTTCCTTATTCAAAATCCCTTTTACCCTGAACAAATCTCCCACCTTACCAGCACCAAAGCAACCCCAGACCATCACGTTACCCCCACCATGCTTGACAGATGGCGTCAGGCACTCTTCCAGCATCTTTTCAGTTGTTCTGCATCTCACAAATGTTCTTCTGTGTGATCCAAACACCTCAAACTTCGATTTGTCCGTCCATAACACTTTTTTCCAATCTTCCTCTGTCCAATGTCTGTGTTCTTTTGCCCATATTAATCTTTTTCTTTTATTGGCCAGTCTCAGATATGGCTTTTTCTTTGCCACTCTGCCCTGAAGGCCAGCATCCCGGAGTCGCCTCTTCACTGTAGATGTTGACACTGGCGTTTTGTGGGTACTATTTAATGAAGCTCCCAGTTGAGGACCTGTGAGGCGTCTATTTGTCAAACTAGAGACTCTAATGTACTTATCTTCTTGCTCAATTGTGCAGCGGGGCCCCCCACTTCTCTTTCTACTCTGGTTAGAGCCTGTTTGTGCTGTTCTCTGAAGGGAGTAGTACACACCGTTGTAGGAAATCTTCAGTTTCTTGGCAATTTCTCGCATGGAATAGCCTTCATTTCTAAGAACAAGAATAGACTGTCGAGTTTCACATGAAAGTTCTCTTTTTCTGGCCATTTTGAGCGTTTAATCGACCCCACAAATGTGATGCTCCAGATACTCAACCTGCTCAAAGGAAAGTCAGTTTTATAGCTTCTCTAACCAGCTAAACTGTTTTCGGCTGTGCTAACATGATTGCACAAGGGTTTTCTAATCATCCATTAGCCTTCTGACGCAATGAGCAAACACATTGTACCATTAGAACACTGGAGTGATAGTTGCTGGAAATGTAGTAAGTTATCGTAAATAGTGTAAGGGGAAAATTATTTAACCTTCTACAACAAAGATTCCTATTGTCCACCTGGACTTTTTGCTTATTTTAACCGTAAACGAGCCAGAAAGTGTCCTGTGAACTTTTGCTATCTTACAGTTAACCATATGTCGAAAGAATGCATTAACAGTCAATAACAAAGGAACGGATTCAGTAGTTTACAGCAACAGCAGAATTACAGTAATGGCCCTATAATGACTGTGAAGCACAACTTCTCAACTTTCAGAAACCACTGGCATATCTCCGATAAAGCAAACATTCATGAATTTACAGTAATTTGAAGTGCAGTGGCCGTCGGCACAGTTACTTTAGAAGGGTTAACTCAAGTTTAAACCACTATGAATTCAGTCTCCATTCTGTGTCTGGAAGTAACTAGATACCCAAATCATTTGGTGGCAGTTCTAACCTACTTTGGTGGAGAAGTTTAAGTGCCCTAGTGATTCTAGGAGCTGTGCTGTCGGGGGGCAATATGCCCCTGGTAGGGTCTCCCAAGGCAAAATGGTGAAAAAAAAAAGGCACCACATAACCTAACCTGGAGGGTTCCCGGGGACCCGACAGTCAGCACCTGGTGGCTAGGTCTTCGGCCATGGGACCCAGCTGAAAGGTAACCACCACCCTTTCAAAAGGGGGGACCGGAATGCGTGTTCCAACTATATCACACTCCTCAGCCTCCCTGGGAAAGTATATGCCACGGTTCTGAAGAGGACAGTCCATTTGTTAGTCGAGCCTCAGATTCAGGAGCAACACTGTAAGTTTTGCTAAGATTGTGGAACACTGGTCCTGCTCTATAGCTACACAAGTTGCTGAAGGGGGCAAGGGACTTTGACCATCCAGTCTGCATGTGTTTTGCAGATTTGGCTTATGACTGTGTCCCTTTCGGTATCCGGTGGTAGGGCTTCAAGAAGTATGGGGTGGATGGCCCTTTGCTATGGGCCATTCAATCTCTGTACTTAGTTGCATTGCTTGCAGCAAGTCAGACCCATTCATATTGTTTATGGGAGAAAAAGGATGTTGAAACCCCATACTTTGATGACATCGGTATTTTCGTAGAAGGAGTCATCTTTATGGCTGTATTCTTCAGTAGGCGTTGGTAGCTGATTGTAATTTCAGTACTCTGTCTCCGGTGTTTGCCATGTTCTAGTAAAGTAATGATAATTCAGGTGCATTTCGATCTTCTTATGTGTGGCACACTGGTATATTGTCTTTTTTTGCTTTGTTTTTCACTGTTATTAATAGTACAGATTATTTCTTTTTTAGTAGTAGTATATTTTGATATTTGTATATATTTTACTATTGTAAGGTCAAAAGTCCTTGAACCAACAGAAACAAATCATTGCGGGATTGTAAAAATGTTTTGGTTTCTCTTGTGTTAGGATTAGTAATTGTTGTTGAAAAGCTGCCCCAGGAGACCATCTATTATGCACTTTTCATTTCATTGAATTATGCTGATCATCATAGGCCTACAGTGGGTGAAGGAGGTAAAACTGAACAGAGTTGTAATTTGAGCTGATGCGGCAGCATTACACTATTAAAAATAATAAATCTGACAAAAATTTAAAGACAAAAATCCATCAAAGTCTATTAAGATGGTGGAGGCTCAGAATAAATGTGAGGTTCTCTTGGTTCCCTTTATCAAACAATAACAATAACAAACAAATTCACCAAAAATTTACCAAGGTTATAAATGTTTTAAACAGTGTTGTGGAAGTTACTCTAGAAATGGTGTCAAATTATTGAGTACTCTATATAAAAGGTAATCAAATAACTGTACTGACTACTTGTTTTCAAGGATACATTAATAGTAACTCTACTAGTTATGTTTCCTTCCACCTCCTCTCTGCTGCCACAAAAAAGGGACAACCCGTTGAGCTGGCTCCAAAACACATTTCATCAGGAAATACATATTCCCTCAGATAACAAAATAAACACATAAGGCATAAGGTTTTTAACCTTTTCCTTCCAAAAACATGTAAATAAACAAAAACAAAACAATGACAGGTTGTCCTTACTTTTTAATCTGGTATCATACTCCGTCATTCATTAATTCATTCATCTTTTACCACTTATCCATTTAGGCCTCCAGTCCATTGGAGGGCCAACATACAGAGACAGACAAAGACGAACAATCATTCACAATCACACTCAGACCTACAGGCAATTAAGAGTCACCTTAGTACCCATAGGAAACCCACACACACATACACAGGGAGAACATGCAAACTCCACACAGAAAGGCCCCTGGCCGGGAATCGAACCTGCAATCTTCTTGCTGTGAGGCAACAGCAAGAATGTCTAGTAGGTAACGATATGCACGAATTTAAGAAATGGTTGCAATCAGCAATAAAACTACACCTCTGGAAATAAGAGAAAAACTATCCCTTGCTTACTGGGTCAAGCTTAAAGGTAGCAGGATAGAAAATCCTGCAATTAAAATTAAAATATACAGAGCTGCTGGGAATATGCTACATTTCAGAGGAGAGGTTTTAGGCGGTGCATTAATAAAATTAATTCATATGGTCATATGAATAAAGAGTAATTATTTTAGGTACCTCATAATATTTTCAGATGGTTCTAAGAATAAAAAGGGGTGTGTGGGAATTGGTGTGTACATACCAGAATTTTAAATTCATATTTCCAAAAGTCTCTCTGATCAGCTCTCAGTACATAAGGTGGAAATGGTAGCAGTCATTAGCCTTCAGTGGGTAGAGGAGGTCAGACCAGATAGGGTAGTTGGGTGCACAGACTGAGTAACCATCTTGGAAAGAGACCGGTCTTTTACCGGGCCACAGTTGAAAACGGATTGGGAGCTAGTGTGGTGGAGAAATGTATTGAGTCTCTGGCGAACGACGTCCAGGTGGGGGACTCACCCACGGCTTCTCCTCGAAGTATAGCTGCTGGGTGGTGATCTGGTCCATCCGCAACCTTCCACTTGAAGAGGCGTTGCTCTGCTGGGTCCATTTCTGGTTGGATCCTTCTGTCAGGGCTAGGCTAGAAGGAGGACCCAGATGCAGGAGCCGGAGGCAGTAAGGTGAAGGTGCAGGTAAGTACTTTAATGAAAAACAGAACATAGAAAAAAGGAGGATAACAAGGACAACGAGGATAACTATGGAAATAATGAGAACAATGGAGAACAATGAGAACAAACGAGAACTATGGAGAACAAGAGGGAACAACAGGGAACCGGAGAACATGAGAGAACAGGAGAACAGGAGAGAACCATGGAGAACAACCAACAATCGAGGACAAGGAGTACAAGGGAGAACAACCGAGGCCCAGAGAACAACAGGGAACCAGGGAACCGGAGAACACGAGAGATCAGAGGAGAACAGAGGACAAAGGACAAAGGATCCGACAAGGACTGGCCAGAAAAACAAGACTTAAGTACAAACTGAACTAACGACACAGGTGAGACACATTATGGCAGGGTTAGGGCAATCACACAGGTGGGAAAGAGAACAAAGGCAGGAAGCAAAGTAGACGGAGACATAACAGAACACAGACTACCAAAATAAAACAGGAAGTGAACTAACAAAATAAGACAAGCCAGATCATGACAAAATCCCTTTTGGAATAGATGAAAAGAAAGATATAATTAAGAAGTAAGGAATGGAAGTATGACAGAAAAGATGGGAAGGAGATCAGAATGGAAGAGGCCTGTACAAATTCTGAAATCAGTGTTAAAAAAGAACTATAAGGAAAAAAAGAATAGAGGAAATCATCAATAGAGTCATGAGACTCAGAGTAGGTTACACAGGACTAAATGACACAATGTATATATTGGGTAAAAGGAACAATGATACTTGTGAGAGATGTGGAATTAAAGAAAATGTTATTTATATATATTATTGCATTTGACAAGTATACTTCAGAACGGGAGCTGTTTCAGGAGTCAGTGTAGGAGCCATTCTTTATGTTTGTGTATTTCACTTTTGACCACAAGGGTGCAGTATGGTTTCATTTTGTTTGCGTAACACCCAGCAGCTGCCCAGTTGCCTGAAATTAGTTGGATGGTGGTGGGGAACACATGCAGTTCTTACCCAACAGTAAGAGGAAAGCCAGTGATTTTTATTTTGCTTAATCTGCATCAACTACTTGGTAATTTACTGTTTTGTTAATAACTTTTGTCTTTTGTTACAATAAATGGGAACATCACCCAAAGACACCAGTTTTGCACAACTTTATTTTTTCTTCTGGAATCGAGTTAAGATCCTCCTCAAGCCACCATCTACAGGTGACTAATAAATTTTGTTTTTGGATAGTCACCACAGTCAGTGAGCGTAGGGGTCATGAATGGACCCTTGTAGGACTGCTGGGGACAGAGGGAGAAGCAGAGGGGATAAGAGCTGTTAGGAAGGCGCTTTTTGTTTTCCTTGATAGCACAGGGTTGATAGGCAGAATATACATGTAGGAAGCAATAAGCAGTTGACATGATGGTACACACTCTTGTACAGTAGGTGGCGGTATGCATCTAATAGATGTTTGCAATCTAAACTAATTAAATAAATAAATACAAGAGAAGAAAAAGAAAGAAAAACTAAAAAAAGAGGCAGGAGAGTGGGGTACGGGACGGCATATGTGAAAGGATTTTTGTTTTAGTTTGTTTAACCTAACTGGTCTGTATTACTGAATACGGGAGAAGAGGCAGCACCCGTTCTGGGGAGGGCAGCTTGATTCTGTGTAATTTTCCCTGCCGGAAATTGAGGAGACTAAGAAAGAGTAGTTTTGGAATTGCCGGAAAGGATCGGTTATAGTGGTGGGAAGTTCAGCTCTTTTGGCTCAGCTCCCAAAGAAGAGCCAGCTCTTTCGACTCCCAAACAGCTCTTAATTTAGGATCTTTTGTAGCCTCATGTTTTCGCTTAACTTTGCAAAAACTAACGGTTTGTGTGTTGAAAACCCCATTTGCGTTATGATGTGTCTATGCAGGTTTGTGGTGGAACCTGCTCTTGATGTTACTTTTATTTTAAAGTGAAGGCACTCTGCTTCGCTATTGCCAAGATCTTTAAACTGCAGCCAGGTGCTGCTTCGTTTATGGGTGTCACTCATATTTACGTGTTTTCGAGACACACTTGAACACTTTCCTCTACTTTCCGCTGTCTGCTCTCCGTTTTCACATAATGGTATGATCATGTGATAAGCCGCCAATCAAAACAAAGTTCTGCCGTGAGCTGCCGTGAGCAAAGCCACCGTGAGAGCTAAGAAGCGAAAGGAAAAAACTGGGAGCCGGCTCTCACTCGATGAGAGTCGGCTCTTCTGATTCACTACAAAGAATCGGCTCTTAGAGCCGCATCTTCTGCGCATGACACATCACTAATCGGTTAGTCTCACCCCAGGTTAGTCCATGAACACTTCACAGGCAAAGTTCAGGTTCGGAGTAAACACTGAACTGTACGTGTGCGCTATGGTTTGCGTGTGAGGTTTACACAGTGTTGTCGATGGACACAGCCAGAGGTAAGTCAAATTAGCATGCTATTTAGTGGGTTCGTAAGATAACTAGCATAAGCTGCTCTTCGTTGCTTAGTTGTCTCCTTAATTTAACTTGTATTCGGCATCTGCCGAGTTTGGGTGTATAATTGTTCATCAGTCTACCGTGTAGGCGTTTATTTAAGACGTTGTCTGGTTGTGAATTCGGTGTAAACAACCATCGAAGCGGTTAGCATTAGTAGCAGTGTAAAGTAATGTAGGGCCTAAGTGGACTGTGGAGTCCTTGAAGACAAATTGGTGGGCGGTATAGAGTGTCGTGCACTCAACCATGTCTTCTCTGACTCATGTTATCATTAGCGGAGCACTCCGCTAAAAACAAAGGAAATCTTTTCATGCAAAGGTGACTTGTGGTTTCAATTGAAGCATCGAGCGAATAAGTGACACCCTAAAGGAGGTGCCTCTGTAAAACTTTCAATTCAAATGGTGAGCGCTTAAACAATAAGATACCCATGTTTATATTTGTAGTCTGTGTCAATTTACAGAGATTAGTTGTATCCTAACCATTAAACTCTAAAATTGGGTTTGGTGCAAAGAGTAATAAAACTCAAGACGTCAAATCCTTTTCAGTGAGATTTTGCGAAATGTATGACGTTGTCACAGTCCTTAAAAAGCACCTTGATAAAATGTGGTTAGTTCTGCAAGGGACATGGATCGTATTGGTTCTCACCTAAATCTTTTTTAAGTTGTCTCCTAACTGATATCTCTGTTATCTCTGTATCCTGATAGACTGAAATCCGAGTGTCATGCCCGTTCAAGAAATGACAGAGCCTGTGCTTGATCACCAAAAACGATTTCAGGCTGCCGTGGATGTCATTCATAATCTCCCCAGAAGTGGTACGTAATATTTTACAACACTGACATTGTGACACAGAAGGTTTATGGTTAGAGGGGGGGAGAAGCTTCACAAAACTTTGGACTTCGAATAGTATCACCTCTCAGTACAAGAGCATGCACTGTAAAGGGTTAGGGGGTTAGGGTTAGGGCCTTTAAGAATTGTCTGTCCGAAGAAGATGCAGAGCTGGCACTTTTCTGATATGAAGCCTTTTTCAGTTTCTGTAAAATTCAATTGAGAAATAAGTGAAAGTTTAAATTTAATGTCTCTGATGCTACAGGCTCTTATCAGCCATCCTATGAGGTGATGTTGCGTTTCTACAGTCTGTACAAGCAGGCAGTGTGTGGACCCTGCACAGTCCCCCGACCTGGATTCTGGAACCCAGTGGGTCGCTACAAATGGTGCGTATGAGTGTGCGCATTTCATCACTCTATAATAATATTTTGGTTTGTTTTTTGTGTGGCATTCTTCCTGGATGAATGAGTAACTTCTCTTCATGGCAGTAGATAAGAACCAGATAATTCAGTTCGAGCTAATCTTACAATATGCTTCAAGCCAAGGTGTCAGCGTTGTGGGTACTAAATAATCACAGTAAAGATATTTTTACTATTGATAAGAAGTTGTAAAACAAAGCTAAAGGTAAAAATGTATATACTTTTTTGAAACTTAAAAATTTACATCCAATATAAGAGAAGAACATCATACAATCTTACTTGGTCAAAAGTTCTGTGTTTTTATTATGTTAAGTGTGTGTGTGTGTGTGTGTGTGTGTGTGTGTGCGCGCGCGCGCATGTGTGTTAGGGATGCCTGGAGGCGCCTGGGACAGATGAGCAGTGAAAATGCCATGGCAGTATACGTAGATGAGTTGAAGAAAGTAGCTCAGGAGGTACATCGCATTGATTTCTGTCAAACATGGCCTGCTATAGTAAATTGAAAGGTAGATTATCATTAGAATTAATCATTTGAAATTAGATGATGTTATAATATTTGCGCATTAAGGCTACTTTTCAAAAATTAACTAACTTGCTTTAATCAGGTTCTTGTTGGTCTTCATTGCTCCCTGATCAAATCAGTTCACAATGACTTTAAAGACAAGGAAATGGCAATGTCTGTTGATACAGATGAAGATATGGACTTGGATTGTAATTAACATGGATAACCAAAGAAATTCACTGATCTGCAGGTCATTGACTCAATGCCCATGAATGAGAAAACAGCCTCACTCATGCACATCTTTGAGCCTCTCTACCTGGTGATTGATGATATGCCGCGGCCACAAGGTTCACTCTTCACACCTAAAGAAGGTTAGTGACTCTGGGATCAGCTAATAACCAGCACTAACAGAGCTGCTGGGTGCACTAATGTCTGAACTAAGGGGTGAGTGGAGGCATTTTTTTTGGGACATATAACTATTTCTGTCACTTAATGAGATTGATCACATTGATCAGGGGTGGGCAATTAATTTTTACAAGGGGCCACATGAGAAACCTGAGTTGTGTCAGAGGGCCACACCAACGATAACTTGAACTTAATTCTGCTCAACTTTCTTCCATTGTAAAATGTACTAAATTATATATTTTGAATAGCTGGTACTGGTAATCGGAAGAATAAAACTATTCTGTAAATATTTATATTAGGCTATGTGAAATTGTGGTGTATAGGTCAAATAAGAAAACAAAAACTATCATTGAATCAGCACAATTTATTTTTAACTTGTTAATCTCCGCAAACAATGAAAAACAACAAACAACTTAACAAGTTTATAGAAATACAACAAACACCTAATTTTACCTCTTTAGTGAGAATAATCCAGTCTGTTCTGGGCTTGAACAAGGGCATTGAAATCTGGCTGAATGTCTGAGGTGGCTATGCGAAGGACAGCTGAGAGGTGGTCATCAGTGATACAGGATCTGTGTTTGGATTTGTTGAACTTCATCACCGAGAATGTCTGTTCACATACATAGGTAGATCCAAAGAGGACTAGAATCCTCTGAGCATGCCTCCTCGGGTGTGGAAAGTTCTCCTCTTTGAGGGAGGAGTAAAAGTCCAGCAGTGAGACTGACCTGAAGTGCTCTGCCAGAAGTGTGTCAGACTGCAGGTCAATGAGTTCCATCTGAACATCACTTGGTGCATTATCCACACTGCAGTTGAAGGGAGGAGAAACCATGTGCATTTCACTCTCAAGAGTTTTGAAATCTTGAAATCGCCTTGAAAACTCTCCATGCAGTGCTTCTGACATGGTTGAGTACTTGTGGAGGTGATCGGCTGATCTAGTGGCTTCCTTTAGTGTTGGCAAGTGGGTCATGTGGGTAATGTTGTCCTTCACCTGGCTTGAGAGAAGCTGCAACTTTCTCATGAAAGCCTTCACTGCACTGTACATCTCATGCACAAAAAGGCCCTTGCACTGCAGTTTGACATTCAGTTCATTCATTAGTGCAGTCACATCCACAGCGAATCCGAGGTCTGCCACCCAGTCTTCATCTGAAAGCTCTGGGATGTCATGTCCTTTCTTCACACAGAAATCCTGAATCTGGTCTCTCAGGTCCCAGACATTTTTCAGTCCTTTGCCTAGGCTGAGCCACCTGACGGCACAGTGATAGCTTATGTCACCATGTTCAATCTAATTTTCCTCCAAAAGTGCAACAAATTGTCTGTGATTTAATGCTCTCGCTCTGATGAAGTTAACTGTTTTAGTTAAAGCATCAACAACATGGTTCATTTTTAACACTGTCTTACACAACTCTTCCTGATGTATAATACAATGTAAAAAATGTCAATTTCTGCACAGGGTTCATTTCTGTCACTTTATCCTGCATTGTCTTTAAAAGTCCAACATTTTTCCCCGTCAGATTTGGAAAACCGTCTGTTGTCACACCTGCCAGCTTGTCCCATTTCAGTCCTAACTTGTCCAAACATGCATTTACCTCTGTGAACAAGTCATTACCAGTGGTTGTCCCTTTCATTGACTGCATGGCTGCCAGCTGCTCCGTGATTTGAAAGTCTGCAGTTATCCCACGTAAGAAGATGAGTAGCTGGGCGTTGTCACATACATCGCAGCTCTCATCCAAAGCCAGAGAAAAACAGTCAAAGACGGCCTCTCTGTTCTTCAGCTGAAGCTCCAAGTTTCCAGCGATGTCCTCAACCCGCCTCGTTACAGTGCGTCGGGAGAGTGACACGTTCTCAAATGCGCCCTTTTTCTCCGGGCATATCAGTGCAACAGAGTCCAATAAGCACTCTTTAATAAACTCTCCGTCAGAAAACGGCTTACTTTTTCTGGCGATTTTGTGAGAAATGACATAACTTGTCCTGACGGCTGCATCTCTGGAGGTGTGAAGTTTGGTAAAAAGTCCTTGTTGGGTTTGCAGTTTTGCTAGCAACGCATTAGACTCCCTTGCACACTCTTCATCAGACAGATTTCTGTATTTATCCTCATGCTTGGTCGTGTAGTGGCGATTGAAATTATAATCTTTAAACACAGCAACCTGTGTACCACAAATTAAGCACACGGCTTTACCTTTAATTTCTGTAAAGAAATACTTGGCAGTCCATGTCTTGTTGAAAACACGGCATTCGTTATCAACTTTTCTTAGCGTGAGCTGACATCTTGAGGGTAACCTGGCTAGCATCACTTGTCGCTGTTCACCTTCACTCACAGCTCACGCACGCACATACGTCCAAATGGAAGTAATACAAACATAACGCTTTTTGGCCGGACAGGGATGCACAAAGGGGCGCACAAAGGGACGCACAGAGGGATGCACAAAGGGCTGGATATGGCCCGTGGGCCGTAGTATGCCCAGGTCTGACATAGATGGATGGATTGATATACACTTTATTTACCCCTGGGGGAAAGTGAGGATCACAACAGCACATCAATGTTTCCCAGTTTAAATTGTCTGAAACTGCTATCTCTGTATGGCCTCTCTTTTAGTTCACTTTACCTTTTGAGTCTGACAGTCATGGAAAATCTATCAATTCTGTAGGTGTTTCTGAGTTTCAAACTGGTTATTGTTTTGTATGAAACTATTTAAATTTTCTGAGGATGTTTGGACGCAAATGTCTAATGTTGGACACTTCAAGCAGCTATTTTATAGTGTTGTTTGGCCACAGCAGGAAGTTATCAGAAAAAGTGGAGAGTACTTGCTAACATGTTGCCATTTTCGCCTTGAGTCTGGTTCTGTCTGAGGTTTCTGCCTCCTAAAGGAAGTGTTTCCCCCCACTGTCACCAAGTGCTTGCTCAAGGAAGGATTTGTTGGGTGTCTTTAAACAATTCTATAAAACAGTTGGGTTTAGACCTACTTTACAGGTGAGGTGCCTGTGTATATCTCTAAGATTTGGCGCTCTATAAGTATATTTGATTTCAACACTTAGGGCTTCTGTAATTTATGCCAGGTAAATGGAATAAAAAAGGTGTGCTTTTTGTCCACAATCAATCTCTTAAAGTGCTTTGGTAGCCATAATATACAACACACAGCTGAATTAAAAAAATAAATAAATAAAAGTACTGACCTTTGCCATACATAGTGTAGAACCTGAAATACTTCCACACACTCCTCAGATGGTTCATTTTTTTTTATTTTCCCGTCAAGATAGTGTTTCTCAAAACAACATTAACATTAGTTTAGTTTATTATTAGTTAATAGCCTCTTAAAGGAAGTTTTTCCTTTCCACTGTCGCCAAGTGCTCGCTCATAGGGGGAGCTGTTGGCTCTCTTTAAATCATTTTATAAAGAGTTTGACCTAGACCTGCTCTATATGTAAAGTGCCTTGATGTAACTTTGTTATGATTTGGCGCTATATGAATAAATCTGATTTGATTTTGATTTGATGGGTCAATAGGACCCAGTGGATGCAACAAGTTAAGCTGATAATGTTTCTTTAAAGCGCTCTCTGCTGGATCACAAGGAAACTATTTCAAATAGTCTGGTACGCTCATGGAACTTTTCACCCCACGTTCAAATGAATGTTCGAATTTCAAATTGAAACTGACAGCCCCAGTTACTGCCGCTTTTAAGATAGTGACAAACAAATTGTGATGGAGAGTAAATGGAGTTCTAAAGTTGTATGACATCTATATACCTCAAACATTTTGAGCAGTTAATTCTTTTAAAATGTACGTTTGCTTTTGTGCCTGTAGCTAGAGACCTAGTTAACAGCTGTTCAACTCTGGTAGCTATCAGTTTTGCAAGTCAAATTTCCATTTTCACTTAGATTTGCAGGCCACAAAAGCAGCTTACGGAAAGTGTTATTGATTCAGCATGTTGGTTTCTGTAGGTCTTGAAGGTAGTGAGCATGCTGACAGGCCAGCAGTGCTGAAATCTGATGAGGAGCAGGATCAGTCTAAAGAAGATGCCTCACTTCCAGAGGATCCAGAGCAGGAGTTCAGCCTGGCTGAGGTTATAGAGCTCACTACCAACACCATCCCGAGTGGTATGTAAGAATTGCAGCCCCTGGTCACACTTATCTTTTAGTCTGAGTCAATTTTAGTTCTTAATTGTCCTGTTTTCCAAGTGCATTATTGCACTACAGGAGTTTTTCACAAGTAGGAGGGCTTGGGGAGTAGAAGTACACTAATTAGTTGTACATCAGTAGTCATTTTTTTAGATGCATGCTGCACTGGACATGAAAGGTACATCTTTTCTAATTTGCTTTTCGATATTCAGTTGAGGAGAAGAAGTAGCTATATTTTCTGATATGCAGGAAACATGAGCCTGAGAGCATCAGAGAGTAGACAAAGACTGACTTTAGTCTTGGGTCGAAGAAGCAACAATCAGGAAAGATGACCCTCATCTTGGCACAAACATCTATTTACAGATGTTCTTGTATTCAAATTTGGAAGTAATTACTCAAGTAATTCAATTACAAAACATGATCAAGGCAATTTTACTTGAATTAAAGCTTTATCTAATTCATTTCACTCACATTTCACAAAATCTCCTGGTTGTGGTTCACATGATTCATTATTATTGATGCACAACATTTCTGAATTCAGTGGTTCAGTGGCACAATCATGGATTTTTTTCCTATGGCATCTTCTTTCCTCATGCTCTTGTTCTTCGCCAAGCCAACCAGTCGAGGCAGATGAGGCCCTCCCTGAGCCTGGTTCTGTCTGAGGTTTCTTCCTCTTAAAGGAAGTTTTTCCTTGCCACTGTCGCCAAGAGCTTGCTCTTTAATAACGCCCTAAAGAATCTGGTCTCCACCTGCTCTATGTGTAAAGTGTAACTTTGTTATGATTTGGCGCTATATAAATAAATTTGATATGATTTGATAAGCAAGTCCAAGAAATGAGAGAAAAGATGGAAAATGTCAAGAGTGCAGGGTGATTATAAGTTGCAAAGAAACAAGAACACTGCAGTGCATCCACTGTAAAATGGAACTTGCAAACTAAAACAGCACATTTTCGATGATGTAGCAATTAAACTGAAAGCGCTTAAGTACACAGAGTGGAGCCAACACAGGGTAACACAACGTGACACACACTTTGATTTAAATTTTTGTACTCTTCTCTTTTTTTCTTTTTTAACCATTTGTATTTAATAATACAAAATAAATTTTTAGATTAATCGATGGAATACTCGATTACCAAAATAATCAATAGCTGCAGCCCAAATTGTAGCAAATATAAATTTGAATGTAGATTGCACAAAACTGTTCTAGTATGTGCTGTTTATGGTTATATATAATGGATCTGTGGAATCAACTGCAAAGATATTATTCAAACAACAAATTTCTGCAATAACATGCACAAAACATCCCAATACAATTAGTTATGTTTTGTCAGAAAATGCTTTACTGAGTTATAAGTCATGATTTGTACAGATTTTGCATCGTAAATCGGTCAGTTCATCTGGAACCAAGGAGTGCTTTGAATCATACAAAGAGTTTTGCGTTATAAGATGTCATCACATCCTGGAATGAGTCAAACACTCTGGAACAGCAATGTTTTGTACATATATAATTATTATATATGTAGTAATAATATTATAATATTATTATAGTGTTATAGTGTGAGTTATTATAATAAGAATATAGGATATATTATAATATCCTTTTATAAATTATTCTCTTCATGTAATTAAAACTGTGATGCTGCAGACTCTGGCGTGTCTGAGTGTTTGGTGTTAACCAGTGATTCAGAGAGTGAGATCTTCTGTGACTCTGTAGATTCAGTGGAGCAACTTGGTAGCATCAAGGTACGACTTCCTCATAACCTTGACATGTAAATAGACTTTTAATATAAATGCATATGCACCTGTTTCAACTGTTGACTTCTCTTCAGATTCCAGTCCTCAAATCCAATGGTTTTCAGAATGGCAGCATGTCGTTGGAGTCATCTCTTTGTCTGGAGGCCAGACAGGTTGGATCAGGTCAAGGTGGCGAGGGAGCAGAGGATGGGAAGGGTCAGGGCCCCATCAGCAGGAGGCCAGACACGGGGCGGGGAGGTTACTACCACAACTGGAGAGAACGCAAGTCAAAACCACCAATATTTAAAACTCAGCTTCAAGTACAATGTCCAGCAATGTTGGTCATGCTTGTCTCTATTCTGATCCATAGGTGGTGTTCCTCAGGACAGTCCACAGTGGGGAGGCCCAGGTGGGGGTGGTGGTGGAGCAGGACGAGGAGGAGGAGGAGACGGTTCAGAAGGTGGGACAGAGAGGCTCCATGAGACCCAGCTGCAGCAGCAGATCATGGTGGCCCTACAGAGGCTCAGAGAGGACATGAGGAGTGTGATGGACAGGCTGGAGGTGGTGGAGAGGCTCGCTGCTACACATGTATGCATGTAGTTGATAAGAAGCTGAACTATAATCTGAACGTTAGTTTTCCAACAGACTGTGATTTTCTAAAACTGCTGTACATAAAAATGTACATTAATTCTCTCTTCTCCAGACTATTATCAGTGCCACATTTATCCACATTTGGAACTTTGTGTTTGAGGGGGCAATCTAGTCTATGGGGGAGCACGGTCAAAATGTGTCTTTCTTCATTGTGATGAAGGAACATGTCACAATGCATTATGTGTCTCACTCCTGTATCTATAATTGTTTTTAAACCGTGGAAGAATCAGCATATTTGTATTCTTACTTACATAGGAGTATATTCAGTGATTGTTCTGGTCTTGACATGTAATTTGTGGATAAGATTAAAAATTTACACGAGAAGCTTCCATCCATGCTCTGAGCACATTTCTGTTTCTGTGACAGGCTCATGGTTCAGAGTGGAGACCCTGCCTCCATTGTGCTGCACAAGCGTCACATCCACAGGTGAATAAGTAAGAGTTTTGTTCCACAGCTGTTGGTGTCATTCATGAATATTCAAAAAACTGTAGAGTATATAGAGTATAGAGTATGTTGACCAGCAAATGAAACTTGGAGTCATTTTCAGATTTATATTGCATTTTATCTGACTGTTTACTATACTTCAAATGGCCTTAATGCCTACTTTTTAGGTTTACTCACTTTTAGGTTTTTACTCTAGGATAAAACATTCACACTCAAAGTGTGAGCTGTGGTTGCAGCTTTGTGCAGATTGAGCTACATTGCTCCATTGGGTCCATGTAGCATTTTCTGACCACACTTTTGCTGTTTGGCTTCAGTTTCTACACATGCTTCGAACAGTGTTATGTCCGAATTATGACAGTGGTCGATTTTTTTTTTTTTTTTATTTTTATTTTTTTTTCCTCTCTCAGGAAAGGTGGTGGTCATTTGTGGTGTCTGGTCAGACCATCTTCCTCTTTCTGGTGTGGCCATTCGTTGCTCAGTGTCTGGTCTACCTGCTGAGGAAAGCCCAGAGGAGTCGCAGACTTTCTTCATGAAGTGAGCTTGAAATGTCACTGCTCTGGAGTTATATTTGGACTACTCCAAGGATTGACTCGAATATACATGATACAAGGCATCCTCTGTTGTCTTTGTCTGCGCCAGGATGAGGGGGAGACCTTTGTGGACTATTTTGAGATAGTATCTGGTTGGATTGAAGACCTAGGGATCCAGAAATCCTCCCTACAGCAAATGAGTCTTTATTTAAACTTGTTGATTCTATAGCCGGATTGTGTCGGGCAGCAAGTGCATACTCAATGTGATACTGCCTTCATCAAATTTGGAGATATTCCTACACTCATAAAGAGCCTCAAGATTTGGGCTATGATTCTATCATCCAATGTTGTCATTACTCTTTTTCTGCTGGTTTAGCTATATCTTTGACACTGATCTTATTCTGTATATTCCAAACAGCACAATGTAAAAACTATATGTTCTTTCCAGTGGGAGAGGTTTGTCTACAGATTTCACACATTTCAGAGTAATTTCTCTCTTAAATCTCTGTAAACTGTAATAGTGCACTCAATTGTGAATGTCGTTAGATCAGACCAGACATATGTTGACCCACTGAGAGGTTTGAAGTCTTTGAGCTTTGACTTTAGAGCTCAGAATTTTGTTAGCAGCTCTGTGAACTAAATTCCAACTCTTATGTTGAAATTGATTTCAAACTGCCCAAATCTTGAACAGTCTTGTACCACACTGAAGCAAAAGGCCAAATTAAAAATCTTTATTCATGAAACGGCAGAATTATTTCTTGTCTTTGTGGGGCAATTTTAGCATGAAGACCTCTAATTTTTTTTTTTTTTTTTTTTTTCCAGCAGGAAATCTGGTCAAGCAAGAAACTCCAGCATTTATTTAAGATGTTTTCAATCTTCTTTTGAGAAGTTTATCCCATTCATCTTGGTATATATTTTTACTGATTGGGAAGTACCTGTAATCTGCCACCTTCAGGTCTCCTCAAATTTGTCCAATTTCATCAGACCAGAGAATCTGGTTTCCCTTGCTCGGAGTCCTTTAAATGCCATCTGACAGAGTCCAGCAAGCTTTGGTGTATTTTTCACACAATTGCCTACTACTTTTGCGGACACTGAGGTGACTGCTAAATTCTGATGATTCTAAGCTTCTACCATTTCCCTGTGATTGAGGCTGCTGTTGTACCCAAAGCTTGACCTGATCTGTTCCTCAGTACAGTTATATCTCAGTCCACAGAAGGTTCATTGGACTGTAGGAAACACAATTACCTTAGATAAAAATAAATGCATACAAATCAATTGCCAAAGCAAATAATTTAATATGTATATCTATATACACAGGTTAACTTAAAAGGCAGTATAATGACTGTTAACAAAAACTGGTCCACACACATGAAGTCATGAAGTACATGCAGAAAGTACAATGCACAAAGAATATGCACAAGGGCATAGAGAGCAGAATTGAGAAGAGTGAATTTAGATATGATTGAGACCAACATGGAGTCTGGCAGCGCAAAACTAGTTAGCATGACAGTTAAGTACAGCTTCATTTAGTTTTTTCAGACTACAAGTCTGCACAATGGAAAATATGAGAAGGACTAATATCAATCATGTAAAATTCTGTGGTTTTTGATTTTGAAGAGGCAATTTGCTCAATTTCATCTGCTTTCATGAAAAAAAAAAATATTTATTTCACACTAGGGTAATACTGAAGTCTCTTGGCTAACTACATCGCCATACTGTTCAAACTATGCAGTTACTCTAACTGGAAAAACATTTTGGCATGACTTGACATAGCTGCCTCAAAAATTACAAATGGGGTCAGCATGCTCAAAGCTCTGGCCTATCTCAATACACACACACAGAGAAGTACAACAGAAATGTTTTGAGCATTAACCCATGCTTTAGTGCTTAAGGGCATGGTAGCTGGAATGATGCCTGGGTCAAAGGGCCCGGAGAGAGAGACTCCATAGATCATTGGCATTCCCTGTAGATCCACTAAAGGGTTTGGAAGAGATCATAAAGGGCTGAGAAGCCGTTTCTGCAATGTCATTTGCCATTGTGGCATTACTGAAAACTGCTTGGTTGACATCAACATTCTGTATATAAAGCACACAATGAAATACACTGTTTGCTAATATGCCTTGCATTCTCTATTGTTTATTCCCAAAACATGTCAGTTAAAGCCTGTATGTACAGGACTTGAAATATTTCTTTGACAGTGTAAAACAATTGACTGCATCAACATACCTCTGGAATGTTGCAAATTTCTACACAACTTCATAATCTACATAATACTTCAAAGTGATAATGGTGTGTGGGTCATTGATGGAGAGTTGTCTTAGGTAGCCATGCATAGTCAGTGTGTGATGAGGTTTGGATCAGCAGGAACACCACACTTAAGCTGAGTGATGAGCCAGAGTATACAGAGGAAACACGTTCTACTTCTGAATGACAATAAGAAACATAAAGGAAACTCCAGGAGTCCAGGCTGCCTGGTGGTGCGGTTGTGAGAACTGTATGCCTACACCCAGACCCTGGTTCGTTGGAATGGCCTGGAAAAGCACCAGCGTATACCATCCTTGGATTATGTGGAAAAGTTAAGTTTAGTTCTTAGCCAAAAACAAAGTTCTGTTGTGATAGGAAAAATCTTTAAATCAGGTGGACATTGGATCATTTGATGGGCGTCTTTAAAGGTGTGTGCTGAAACTGCACAGAAGCAGCTCATTGCACAGCTGTTTTTCTAAAGTGAATCTACTTCAGGTAACACACTATATGACTATCTCACGAAACCCTTTCTCCATTAACCACAATTATCACTTCAGTTCCACAGTGGCTTCTGCTGATGTTCATTAGGGTTTGATGGACTTGTAAGTTTAGAACAACCTCTTCAGTATGTTCCCTGTGTTTTTCATCATAAGTAATTAAGAATTAAAATAGAAAATACAACTAATCTTTGGTTAGATTTTTTTCCCCAAAAAGAGGTCAGTGTCATGGTAGAATGGTTAAATGGGAATGTCTGACAATGTTCCTGGTGCTAATTTGATCTATTACAAAGAGTCCCTGCTTTTCAGTTGTCTTATTCCACAAGAAATCAAGGATGAATTTTCCTGTGCCACCTCTGATGTGACTGCACCTAATTCCTGAGTTCTGATGTCCTATTTCCCTTTCAGAGGAAACACCAGGATTTTAATTCCAAGCAATCAGCCAAAATGTACTTTATAGAAACATGGATAATTACATCAACAGCCATTTATTAAGTCAAAGATTAGTGTTGAGGCCAAATATAGGTTTGTGGCACAATTCCACCAACTTCAAAGGTGGCTAGACATAAAATCTGAAGAAGTCAAAACTCGTACAATGTATACAGCACTTTTTTACACTGAAAATGTTGCTGTAGGTTTGATCTTGGATTATGCAGATATAATCAAATGTTGATCAGTAGAATGTGTTGATGTCAGAGAGACACTGTCAAAGAGTTTCTTTACTCTATACGACAAATAAAAATTCATGAGGGAAGATTCTTATGACTAAAAACAGTGACACAGTGCATGTGATTAAATGCAAGCACTTGGTACTTGGTAATAAATATAAGCAGTCAGGTTAAACCACCAGTGTGTGATGACGCAACACTCTTATCTTGTCCTGCAGATCCATAGTCAATCTCCTTAGGACCACAGTAGAAGACTGTGGGGAGCCTTGAGCAATCCAACAGAAGGAAGAGGATGAGAGAAGGGAAGCCCTCTGGATAAGACAAGGGAGGGGATATATTTGCTGAATTCACTTGGGGTCTACAAGTAATCCCTGGGAAGCCCCAACACAGCATTGCTGACCTGGTGCCTCAATGACTTTGATCAGCTCCATTCTTCCTGCTCTCCTCCTCTGACCCTGTCCCCGTTCCTGCACAGCTCAAGGTCTAAATTCATGGATGTTGCCCTTGCTCTCCCACATCTGATCCTGCCATAGCGTACTGGCACAGGTTGATTCCAGTCTGGCTCCTGGGTTTTGCAAAAGTTGGAGGCCTGGTAGAGACTGGTGGGGTGGATCCAGAGGGGGACTGTAGAGTGTCCTCTTGTCAGATTATCAGGTCTCAAGTGGGAGGGAAAACTAATCGCAGCTGAAAGTCTTGGGTATGTCGCATGGATTTGTTGGTGCAAGCAGAGCAAACTGTTTGGGCAAAGCTGACGTGGAGTTTCTGGTGATGGTGTTCTCTGTTTGGTGTCCTTTTCAAATGTTTTTGACCTGTTGTTTGTTCCCTTGCCCACAACATTCACAGCCCCACCTCCATTTATCAAAGAACCACTTTTCTCTATGGTCTCTCCATATCCCATGCCATTTTCCTTTTCCTTCCATTTTTCTGGTTTATGGATATGTTGTTCCTTGAGTACCTCTTCCTCTCCTCTATCCTCCTCTTCTTCCCCTACCCTTCCTTCTCCTCCGCCATAGTTACTGGCTTTGACTGGCTCATGCTCGGAGTCCTCGTCAGCACTGCTTCCAGGCAAGTAGGTACTAAGGCATTTTTTACGTTTGCGGGTAACAGCAGAGATTATGGACTTGGGTAGGAAGTTCCTGGCATTTATGTCTTTCTTGGAGCCTGCAGAATGCTGTAACGTTGAAATTAAATAAAAGTGCACTTAATTTTTCATAATCCACGATTATCATATCAGTTTTTAGTGCAAGCGCAAGTAAGATATTATGGCCTTACCTTTGACTTCAATGAATCACTGGTGGTTGAATCTGTCAGAAATAAATAAGATGTAAATTAGAGCCATGTTAACATTGAACAGGTGGCAGTGTAAAGAGTGCAACAAATGTGTGATATATAGCTAATCACAACTCACCCTAGATAACAGAACAATTAGCAATGAGCTGATATTTGGCCTTTACAATCTGAAAAACAACTAGAGCTGTTTTCTTGACTTTCACTACAAAATACGGATAGAACGTGTCTTCAACACAACCAAAGAAAGGGGGAGAAAGGAAAACTATCACTGATGGAAACTTTATGAATGCATTCATCTGATACCATAAAATCCAAGAAGGAAAAATAAATCAATACTTTAAAAAAAGAAAAAAAAAGACACCACCAAACACATACAGTAGAGCAAGAGTGGACTTGTTCGTACCGAAGAGGCTGATCCACTGTCTCAGCTTCAACAAACGAGCAGGAAGTCCAGAGAAAGAGAGAGAAGTGGAAACATGATTATGAGTATTGACATGCAGAAACAACAGCTGAGGACAGCAGAGGTCAAGTCACGTCCACCAACAGCACGAGGAGGACACAATGTGAAGGTCAGCCAGTCAGACAGAGAGGCAGTTAAACAGACTCCGTCAGTTAGTGTATTAGCCAAACGAAAAGTCAGCCAGTCATTCACATCTGTCAGTCAAACAAAGTGCCAGACAGTCAGTGATTGACAGAGGTTAATATATCAAGTCTTTTTGGGGATAGTCAGTTCCTTGCCAGTGACTATCAAGTCACTGGCAAGTGACTTGATAGTCTGACTGCTCTGACTGCTGATTTTATATGTTATATAGAAACTTGAAATATAAAATGCATATGTGAAAACAGCTTCACATAGCACAGTCTGAAAGTCTACATGGTTCATGTTGATGCTTTGTTTAAGACTCATTCTGTGTACAAAGATGATTGTGTTAATTTTTACTCAGCTTCACCAACCATGAAGAACAGTCAGCTCTAATCTCTGTGCTCTGTGGGTTCTCAGTGGACAACAGAAGCACTGCAAGCGCGACTCTAAACTGGAGCATAAATGTAGAATTTGGTGACTTCGATTCTTTGGCTCTTTCTATCTCCTCAAATCATTCTTTCTCTTTCTGACTTACATAGAAACAGCTCATGCAGCATGTCACCATCCGCTGCTGGCTTTTAGACTAACTGCAAACCAGCCTGTTACTAAATGTAGATGTTTCCTTCACCGGAAAAAATAGTAATGTTGTGTGGCACTTTCCAAGTTGTCCCTCAGTCCATTCAAGAGGATAATAATTGTGTGATCACTTAATCTGTAGCTTTAAACATTTTGTTGTTTAAAAAACTAAAATTCTTTAGGTGTGCTGTTAAGTGCTGAGTTTACATCTGCATCCATCTGGAATAACTGAAGCCATTGTTTAGTCCTCCCCACAGAAGCAATTATTATGCCATTGTAATTAAGATGGAGCTCTCTCCCACCAAACACATCTGTGTTTACCAAGGGGAGCACATCTTTACAAACAGAAATATGAGAGAAATAGCCAGAGTCCACTGGGTCGATAGTAAACACAGACCACTGAGTCAGTCAGCATATGACTGCAAGAAATAAATGTCAGTGGTAATTTAGGGTAGAACCACCTTGGATTAGCATCCTTTACCGAAGGCAGAGAGACAGCTATCAGCAGAGGATCATTGGCTGTGCTTAGCATAGGCTCCACCAAGGACATAAACTCTTTAGACCCACAAGCAATATATCGCTATAGGAGTCTCATTCACCGCAACATTAAGAACACTGGAATACAACAGTGAAAAGATGCAGGTGTGCCGTCAGAGACAGGATAGTATAAAAAGACAAAACAACAATCGAAAGAGAGCCACAGACAAATGCCCAAAGGGAAACTAAACTGTGAATTAAACCAGCCACAGCTAAGTTTGGTGTTGGTAGTGTTACTGAAGCAGCTATCGGTCAATCACACAGACAAAATCCCTTTTCGTAAACATGTCTATCTCCTCACCTGATGCCTCTCCTGGCATGCCTGGCCTGCCGATGTTGGACAGCAGATGATCAATGTTGGGCACATGCTGCATTTCCTTCTTATCTACTGGACCCTTCACACAGACACACACACACACATATGCATACACGCATCCAGAAGAATCAAATATAAGGAACAGATATTTTTGAGATCCACCAACTGCAAAATGTCTTCATGATACTATGACAATGTACCTTCTCCTCCTTAACAAGCTCTCCATCACTGAAGAACCAGTCATACTGTTGAAGCAACAAAAATCAAATTAGTACACACTGTCAACACATAATGACTGACTCAACCAATAAAAAAGCACACTATTTCTCGCACTGAAAGATACTGGGTCTTACATGCAGGATGAGTGTCTCCACTATTTTGTAGCGGTCTGGCATGTGAGTTACCATGTCAGTCATGTTGTCTTCTGATGTCCTCACCAGAGTGGGACCAAACACCAGAGCTAAGTTTCTGGGTTCCATCTGAAAATACAGTCATACATGACACAGTACATGTAATGAAAACAGTAGTATCATGCCTGTTTACAGTCATGATACAAAACCAAACTAGAGCAGGAAGGTCACCTTATTCTTTTCAGAATGCTCCGCCACTTTCTTGAGGTGGCTCACCAGAAATTGGAGGGTGTGATAATAGTGATCTGGGAGGTCATGGATCTTGGCAACAAAGGGAGACAAACAGGAAATAGTGTCACAAAGATTTCATATGTACATATTCATTGTTCTGCATTTCATATGTACCAGTTTCTTCATGGTTTTCAGTCTGTCCTCTGCATCTTCAATCCGGTTGGCATCAATGAAATCATTGTATTTGTCTGTAGACAGGGAATATGCCGTTTGCCACATGCAAACAACAAGCATAGTCTTTTGTTAAGGTTTGAGCCGGACCAATGGCACAATATTTCCAATCATTATAATCAGGACATGCTTCATAATAACCACAGGAGTGGCCTCACCGTCAGTGAACAGAGGCTCAGGCAGTTTTCGAAAGAATGCTTTAAGCAGGCTACTGATTACGTTCAGGTCCTGCCATCTCTGTAGAGACATGTGGGGACGGGGTTAGTATATCTTAGGTAGAACTGTACGTCGCAAAATGATTAATGGTTATTACATCAAACTCAAAGACACAATTCATTGTTTTAACCACACTTTTCTATTCTTTAAAATAACATATCTTTCTCACCTCCTCAGCAGTGTTGATGTCCATGCCTTTGTTAAGATGCTCTTGAAGGTTTGACACCATGGCATTGTTCCCAGGCACCCGGTAGATGCCAGTGTACTCTAGACCTGTTTCCTCCACCATGCCGCAGCACATCTCCACTATCAAAGGGACAAACTGCAGAAAGAGCAAAAACAAGGACAGAATTCAGGTCGATAAAGAGGAAGACAAAAGGCGGCAGAAAGAAGTAAGGAGGGAAGTAAGAAGGAAGTAATAAAGTACTAAGGTGAGAGCCACAGAGTTCCTTTGTTACTTTCATTGTGACAAGAGAAACACTAGTCTGATAGATCTAATTAAATAAAGGGCTCTCAGGTTGTGTAATAGCATCTAAATGTCAACCATGTTAGAGTTCTTTTTCAGTGTCAATTTAATTATCTTCAGCAAATGAGAATTAGTCTCCCCTTCGGATCAATTAAATGTGAAATATCAGATGATAAAAATCTTGCTCCCTGTTAGAGAACATCTGAGTCAGATTGATACTAATCTGGTATGTGTATTTTACGTACAGTGCTGGGAATGCGGTGTTTACATAATTACAGCAGGCTATGTGTGTTCTTTATCAGTCAGTGGACTGTATGTAAATTCTTCAATGGATAAACACCCATTCATTTCCTGAATTTGAGTTTCTTCACTGTAATTAACAAACATGGCAAACACAAGTAGCCCAGTTTATTATTTTCTTTTTGTAACAATAATAGACTGTAACTGCCATGGTAGTTACAGTCTATTATTGTTAATGTTACCACTCCATGTGCTATGAATCATGTTGCTGCTACAGCTGTTCTAGCCTCACTTTTAAACACCAGGGGTTTACCTTATGGTTGATGGCAGGTTGACAGTCCTCCAGTCGCACACCAAAAGCCTTTGGACTGCCTGTCTTCTTGGTTTTCTTCATAATGTTGATTCCCCACAGTACCTTGTTGTCATCTGAATGCACACATTCACACATATTTCATGCTTATATTAAGTATGTCGATAGATACCTAGTATGGAATAACTACTCCTGATGTGGCGGCAGGTAATCCAATGATAAAAAAAAGAAGACAACCTCCATTCATCCATTCATTCAGTTTATTTCTACTGACTGTTTTTTGTGTGGGCGGAAACCATAATGAAGAGTGTTGCCCGTGTTTATTCAGCCATGCTTTAATCCCATCAGTGTCCTTGGTTTTAATAGTAAGCAGTTGTACACTTGCAGTTATTATGGAATTTCACACATTACTTATATTTAAATTCAGGGTTTCAATTTAACTGCTATAAAGTTTAGCAGCTGCAGCACTTCTGAGAATTTGCTCCTGGTTTTCTGCAGGAGCTGCAGAAAACCACAACATGTCTGCACAATCTAACCCAATGGTTTGGTTCTATCTGGACGAAAGCAATGAACTCACCAACAATCACGCTGATGAAAAAACCAATGAATCTGTTGCTGCCTCTAACCAGCAGTTAAAACTTTGCACTGTATTTGCAAACACTGAGCAGAGCTGTGTTTGTACCCACCAGCCCTGGAGGTACGGTTAATTGATGAGTTGTCAGTCTTTGCCAGGAGGAAGGGGGGCATCATACGATGTACTCTAGGGGAGGAGTCCGGTTTATTACCCGTCGGACTGCACAGAGAGACAATCAAGATGATTCAAAATTAAATGAAATGCATTGTGGTCAAAGGTTATTCTTTGAAAATGAAGGCTTAAAGGAATCCAGGAAATCACTGTGCACTTTACCTCAGTGTTATGAAAAAAAATGGCTCCCTTGTTTTTCTTACTTTTTGGACAGTTATTGCTTAGGAAACGCTTACACCCTGACAATTAGCACCTCCTGACTATGCAGACAGATTTAATCAGTCTGACCTGTGCTTTCTGTAATCATTCAGCTTCTTGTTGATGAGCACTTGTCTTGAGAAACCGATCTCCTAGAACAAATTAAAAACATGGATGAGAAAAGAATGTGTGTGTGTTTGTATACATTTTTAAAGATGAACTAGGGATAAAGGTCTAACCTCATTTTCAGTCTTGCTATTCTCCTTGATAACTCTGATCCAGGTCAGCATGTCATCTCTGCCCTCTGCCTGCAGCAGGTACTCACAAAAGTCTTGTGTGGTCAGCCTTAGGGTGTGCTTACGCTTTGTTTCACTATAGGCAATGTCAATCAGGCAGCCACGGATGCTGACTGGGGGATGCTCATCCTGGCTAGTCCCCGCTCCTGCCCCATGAAGGACTGCCTCTCGCTTGTCCTTGTAGAGGAATAGCAAATTGGAACGCAGTACAGAGAAGACACGTTTCCATGGCCGCATGCCACCACCAACTTTCTACAATGGCAATAGACAGAAACAGGAACACAGATCTGTTAAGGTCTAGACTTTTCACATGGCAAACCAATGCAGACTGGATGTAATAAATGAAAATCTTGGAATAGACTATTATGTGACTATTATATTCATGTGCACATGTAAACACCAGCTTGGAGATGAGTTAGATAAACTATACAGTGCAATGTGAAGTATTTTCTCTGTTGAAGCCTGCAGGTTCCCCTCCATATACAGCTACGATAACGCTGACTTTATGAGGAATTACTTTTAGTTAATTTCTTTGACCAGCACATGAAGGCAGTGTTAAATAGCCAAATTTAGCTACAGATGACAGAATATGCTGCTGATGGGGGATGTTCAGTTGGCCTTTGATTACTTCTGTGTGATGTGAAAGGATTTACATAGAATGAAGATAAATTTTTACAGTGATGTCACTGTCAGATTGGAACTTGACAGGTAGCATGTTGTACCTTTCCCTTCTCTGTGAGGATCTGTTTGTAGTGTAGCCAGCCCTCCTTGCGGACATCACTGAAAGTGATGGTTTCTAGTTCAGAGGTAGAGTGGCGTTTGGAATGGGCCTCCTCCTGAGCTCGCAGGCTCTCCAGGGACTGAAACAGAATGTAGGGTTATCAAGGTGTTCAAAGTGGACACTATGTACATTGATTACTGGAAAATACTGGAGCATCCTTGATACTGGAAAGTATGTGCATATGCTACCACCACACTGAGTACACCTCTTTACAATATTGCTGTATGCTCAGTGAATCTAAATGGGCCTATTTCCCAGTTATGTAATAATACAGTGTTTGATCTTGTGTATAAGTAATCGTTAATACATAAATATATGTATATATATATATATATATATATTATATAAAATACATTGACAGTGCAGGCCCCAGGATACAAACCACAACACAACAGGTCAGTTTACCACTAATCACTGCAACTGAAGTGTTGACAGCAGTGATGTGATCTCCATTCAAGGCTAATTTCCTGAACATTGGAACATTGTTGGTCAATGCTGGACATTTTGGTGAAGCTGACCAGGGGTGTACTCAGTTTTGTCGTCAAATGTCAAGTAGAGTAATTGAAATAGCTCACCCCATCAGTGAAGAAACTCTTGACTCTTTTTGGTAGTTTGCTGTGGAACATAAAACACATGTTACAACAACTACAAGTGTCCAAATAGTGTTGCTATTTGAAATTATATGTAAGAGACAAACATAAACATGGTGAAGAGTTAGAAAAAACTAACAAACACCAAAAAAGTTTCAAACAGGAGAAGGCAGCTAATAAACTTCATGAAACTGCAGCTACTATGTAGTAAATCTACTTCTGCTGCAATAAAGTTATCTTTTGTGTTTGTTCTGTACCACCAAGTCTTATTCCTGCAGGTTCTCCTACATGTACAGGGGAAACTTTTTATGTCGGTAAATGCATTCTTATGAAATTATTTATTATCAACTGCAACAACAGAGTGTGTTATAAACATGCCCTGCAGATGGATTAAAGGGAGGTGGTGGAACTTTTTGGATCAGAGTATCTGTTCCTATCTGTGGACAAGAACAAGAACTGGTGGTGGATGTAACTTGTCTATCATGGAAGCTCTTGACTTACGAGAAGACACAGCCTTCTTCCCTAAAGGCGTTAAGCCCATCATCACAGGATTTTGACCTCTCAGGGGTGATAGCAAGCAGATAAGATGAGCGTCGACCTTTAATGCTGCCTGAGAAGACGAAAGAGAAGCCAGAGAACACAAGAAGTAGGATAAGACAGAGAGTTAAAATGAATGGTCATGAAGTGTACAGAAAAGATGATTGGGTGTTTCAAACTTTGAGTGAATAAAATCCCATTAATTACTTGGATGAATCAAGGGTTAAATATACACATGCAAATTAAAGGAATACCTTGAATACAATTCCAGTTTAGTTTTGGATACATTTTATCTAAGGGCATGAGGTGTTACTTTGCTGTTCTTGATGAAAAAAAAAGAAACTACTGTTTGTCTCTTACAGGATGAGATGGTACAAGTCGAAGGAAGATAATCACGAAAAGCTAAGCTTAAGAATATGATTTGCTGATTCTCATGAAATTATTTATTATTAACTGCAATAATAGAGTGTGTTATAACAGGAAGTGCATGCTCATGGAGGATTCTTGGTCTCTGTAGTAACAGATTATGAGTCCAGACTTGTTCATACTTCTGTTCTAATGAATGGTGCCAAGAATGACATTTTCTGCTATATGTACCCTTTAATATAAATACTTGCTTAAGGCTAGACCATCAGTGTTTGTCATGTTTACTCCAAACACAGTGAGGGTTGGAAGAACCTCTTTAAACACACTGCATATTCGTTTAACTCTCTAAGAGTTCAGGTAAGTGAAACTCACAGTCTCACTTACCTGAGAATGTAGCTGGACAAATGAGGACATGATGAGGAGGAAGTGAGGGTGGCCATAGATGGGGACAGGGAAGTTAACAGCACAGAGCATTCTTGTGGGTTAACATGGTCCCATGGTGAGAGATGAAGATTGGATGACGACAGGACATACCATGTGTGTGTGTGTGTGTGTGTGTGTGTGTGTGTGTGTGTGTGTGTGTGTGTGTGTGTGCGCGCGCGTGCGCGCGCGACTTGTCTGACTCTACCAAAATCCAAAATTTACAATATGACAGTATTCTGACATACTGACACCATGAGGGTGCAGGAGTAGACAGAGGGATGATAGGCCAGACTAACAACCAGCGTGCCTGTCGCTAGTCTATCATTTCTGCCTCCAGAGCACACAGTTTGTCATGAGAGGTGTAAAGGATAGAAACAGAAAACATTTTCAGGTCAATGAAATGTTGAAGAGCTGTGCTGCAGCATGATAATACAAAATAAAAAGTAATGTGACTGAAAACATGTGTTCAATGTAATTTTTAACATAATTTGTGTAAATGTAATGTCATCACTGACCTATGAAGGGAATAGAAGACAAGGAGTCATAAGCATGCTTTGCCAGACCACCGTTGATCCTGTGCTTGGTGCCAGGCCCCATAGGGACAGGAGAGGGAGTGGCTGAAGAAGAAGGCGTGAAACCTGAAGTTTTGGGCGACTCCATATGTGTTTTGTGGTGGGGGTGATGAAGAGCCTGAGTGTGGGTCCGACAACCTATAAGAGGATTCTTCCTGAGGACCACCTCCTGATTCAGCGAAATAGGAGGGATGACCTCCTTGTTCCCACCCAGTGGGGTTCTCTCCTCCTCTGACACAGACAGGGCTGGTGTGGACTGGGGCCTGAGTACTGCTTTCCTCTCACTGTCTGCAAGGCTGCTCCTGCTCCCGGGGCACAAGTTGAGGTGGCGGCCCCTGTAGCTGGGCTCTCTGAAAGAGTGGGCCTGCTGGAGGAAGTGACCAGCTTTGTGGCAGAAAGAAGGGCTGTAGCTTCTGTAGCCCATGAGCACTTCCTCTTTTACTCTTCTTGTCTTGTTTTCCTCTTTTACTCGTCTTGTTTGGGGTTCAGCCACCTGCTGGCCTGATTGCCTGCCACCGAGAGACCCTGTGGAGGTAATAGGGGGTGTCATTGTGTTTTGGTGCTGATGTCCTCCTAAGACTTTTGGATCAGTTTGCTTGCTGAGCTTTGTAATGTGGGAGCTTGGTGTGTGTTCATAGTGTTGTGAGACCAGTGCAGTGGCTTGTGCCAGTGTTTCAACAGAACGACCATAATTGTGCTCATATTCAGCATAAGCTGCCAACAGACTCTCTGAGCATGACCGGCTTCCTGGTCCCGCCACCCCACCCCAGCCAGCTATCCAATAGGAATCATGGGATGCAGCAGCTGCCTGGTGGTGGTGCCTGAGGGTTTCTCTCCTGCATTGCTCTGACGAAGCCATGGTGGCAGACGCAGGTCCAGGACCAAGTGCCAACCTTAACCCCAGTTCTGCTAAATGGTCCTGAGAGATACTGCGGTGGTGTGGGGACATGTGTTCTGCAGCCTCAGCCTGGCTGTAGTACCAGTCTGACAGAGCCTGGTGGCACAGGGCATCAGCATGGGCGCGGGTAGAGGCTGGCAGGCTGCTTTTCCTTAGTGGAGGCAATGTTGCTGATGCAATGGCAGCATTGTGGTTAGCAAAGTGAAAGTCAAACGCACTGATGGCAAGAGAGCAGCTGTCACTTTGCTGCCCCAGCAGCGTAAAATGACCAGAATCCTCAGGCCCAGGCCAGCCAGAGGTGGGGGTAGAAGCAACAGATGGGTGGTCATCCAGTGGTGAGATGCTGGCGCCAGATCGGCACTGCCGGTTGTCCAGGAGACTGTGGGCTGAGGGAGGTGTGGAGGTAGGCTTTGTGGAAGTTGAGGAAAGAAGTGGGGGCTCAGGGAGACTCTGGGCCCCACCTGAATATGGCTTATTGCCTTTTAGGTAGGCATCCTGGGAGTATGCCTGCAGACAGGAAGGATTATGGCATAAGGTACAATTGACAGAAGGGATAAAAGAGCAAAGGTGGCAGGAACAGCCAAAGGGCAGAGTGAGGTAGATAGGGCATGCAGAAACACTTTTGTTTTGTTGTCCATAACAGCTTTGGCTTTTTTGCTTGTTACCATTGTTGGCACCTGCTAATACTGTATTGCAACTGTATACATTTTTTGGCAACAAAAATAACATTAAATCTTACATTAACTGCAGCAGCACACACGCGTTTATGTTTCCCGGGTTTGGACTATGCTGGAAAAATAAAAGAGATTGTTGCATTTGTACCACTGGGACAGCGAAAATGGGCCTTCATTGATTGATTAATTTAAAACCCTGTTCAACCAAAGATCTGGGTTCATAGACTTTGTTTTATTTTTATTTAGACTTTATTTGGACAGGGACAGTACACATTAATTAACATCTGTAACAGCTGTAAATGTGTCAGTATTAGCCGAAGCTAATTTTCAACTGTAGTCCCTGGGCCTAGATGTTAAAAAAGCAGAAACTAAAAAAGAGAAGCCAATTTGAGACTACAAAAGCATGCAAATTAATTTGTTAAAAACAAGTTTAAAAAATGGGTTATATGAACATGAGCAACATGTATGCAGACAGACAAGGGTCGAGTTAGGGTGACAGCATGCACATAGACTGATGCAGGGGCACAAGCATTTGCAGATATATACAACATATGGACAGCATGTATGCAGACAAACAAACACAGGTAAGTATGACAGCACACACATTGACAGACGCAAGGGCACAGACATTTACAAGTATGTACGAGCATAAGCACATGAAGACATATGGACAGATATAGGAAAAACATGGCATACAAACATGCAAGCAAGCAAACGGGTATGGTTGGGTTAAGTAGGGCTGTTGTGGTCACATGTGTAGTTGTTTCTTAGCCATGTTTTGAGAATTTGTTTGAGTGACCTGTGGGTTCCAATATTGCGTATGAGTGGTGGTCTCACCGAGAAGGCTGACTGACTAAATATGCTTTTCCTTAAGGGAATGGCAAAATCACCCGCTATGGCAGATCTCAAATCAAATCAAATCAGATTTATTTGTATAGCGCCAAATCATAACAAAGTTACATCAAGGCACTTTACATATAGAGCAGGTCTAGACCAAACTTTTTATAAAATTATTTAAAGAGACCCAACACATCCCCCGATGAGCAAGCACTCGGTGACAGTGGCAAGGAAAAACTTCCTTCAAGAGGCAGAAACCTCGGGCAGAACCAGGCTCAGGGGGGGCGGCCATCTGCCTCGACCGGTTGGGTTGAGAGAGGGAGAGAGAGAGAGAGAGGCACGGGGGTAGGGGGGGGCAAAGTTGGGTAGAGTAGGGAGAGAAAGAGAGCAGGAGGAGGGGATATTCAAACAGGTGTAGGCAGGAACATGATGCTGCATGAAGTTCATAGGAATGATGCTGTATGGAATTCTTGAAGATGTGGGAGCAGCAGGCATTGCAGGAACATGGGATGGTGATGATTCATCACCTGCAGGATGAAGACAGGGAGAGAGAGGAGAGGAGCTGGGAGAGAGAGAGAGGGGGAGAGAGTGGAAAGGAACTGGGGGAGACAGAGACTTCGGGAAAACATGGTTAGTAAATGCAGTGCACATGCTTGGAACTGAGAGAAACTGGGATTTCGGAGAAGAAGGTTGTTGGTATGACAGCGCATGCGGGGGGGGGGGAGGGGGAGAGAGATAGAGGGAGAGGGAAGAGGGAGAGAGAGAGAGGACAGGGAGAGAGAGAGAGAGGTGCTCAGTCCTTCCCCCAGCAGTCTAAGCCTATAGCAGCATAGCTAAAGAGTAAATGAACTTTTTGAATGAATAAACTAACTTTTTAACTATAAGCTCTGTCATGCAGAAAAGTTTTAAGCCTGGTCTTGAAAATTGCTAAAGAGTGTGTCCCCCGGACCGATACTGGAAGTTGGTTCCATAGAAGAGGAGCCTGATAACTGAAAGATCTGCCTCCTGATTTACTCTTGGAGACTCTAGGAACCACAAGTAAACCTCCATCTAGAGAGCGGAGTGGCCTACTAGGACAGTAAGGAACTATGAGCTCTCTGAGGTATGACGGAGCTTGGCCAGTAAGAGCTTTATATGTCAACAGAAGGATTTTAAATTCTATTCTGAATTTTACCGGCAGCCAATGAAGTGAAGCTAACACAGGCGAGATGTGATCCCTTTTTTCTAGTTCCTGTTAATATTCGTGCAGCAGCATTCTGAATCAAGTAAACGCCTTTCAGAGATTCTTTTGGACATCCAGATAATAATGAGTTACAGTAGTCCAGCCTAGAAGTTACGAATGCGTGGACTAGTTTTTCTGCATCCTCTTGAGAGAGGATGTTTCTGATTTTCCTAATGTTTCTCAGGTGGAAGAAAGCTGCCCTACTGACTTGTTTTATGTGAGGGACAAAGGACATGTCCTGGTCAAAGGTTACTCCAAGGTTTCTTACAGTGGAGCTGGAAGCTAAAGTAATGCCATCCAGACTGATTAAATGATTAGATAGGGTTTCTCTAAGGTGCTTAGGGCCGAGTACAATAACTTCAGTTTTGTCAGAATTTAGAAGTAAAAAATTATGGGTCATCCAGACTTTTATGTCTTCAAGACATGTCTGCAGTCTGACTATCTGACTAACTTCATTTGGCTTCATTGATAAAAAAGAGTGTCGTCTGCGTAGCAGTGGAAATTGATGCTGTGTTTCCTGATAATGTTGCCTAAAGGAAGCAGATAAAGAGTGAAGAGGATTGGTCCAAGTACCGAACCCTGTGGGACTCCATAACTGGCTATAGTGCGTGAGGAGGAGCTATTGTTAACATGTACAAACTGATATCTATCTGATAAATAGGATTTGAACCACCTTAGAGCAGTTCCTTTAATGCCAATTTCATGTTCCAGTCTCTGTAATAAAATATTGTGATCAATGGTGTCAAATGCAGCACTGAGATCTAAGAGGAGAAGTATGGAGGGTGATCCATTGTCTGAAGCCATTAGAATATCATTGGAGACTTTAATCAGCGCTGTTTCTGTGCTGTGTTGAGCTCTAAATCCTGACTGAAACTCTTCAAGCAAACCGTTCCTATGCAGATGGTCGTGTAATTGGTTTGCTACTGCTTTCTCAATGATTTTAGAAATGAAAAGAAGGTTTGATATGGGTCTGTAATTGGCCAAAACATCTGGATCAAGATTCGGCTTTTTAAGCTGGGGTTTGATGACTGCGGTCTTAAGAGTCTGAGGTACATAACCCAAAGATAAGGTCAAATTAATGAGATCTAGAATGAAGGGCTCAATTAAGTAAAGAATGTCTTTAAAGAGGCTGGTCGGCACTGGGTCTAATAGACAGGTTGATGGTCTAGATGATGAGACTACAGAAGCTAGCTCTGAGAGATTCAGAGATGAGAATGATTCCAGATGTAAAATAGGCGTTACAGTTGATTCAGGAGTTGCTGTATTCAGTAGATTATTGTCTAATGTAGGTAAGAGCTGTTGAATTCTTTCTCTGATTGTTATGATTTTATTTGTAAAAAAGCCCATAAAATCATCGCTGCTGAGAGCTAAGGGGATCACTGGTTCTATCGAACTATGACTCTCTGTCAGCCTGGCTACAGTGCTGAAGAGAAACCTGGGGTTGTTCTTGTTTTTTTCTAGTGCTGAATAATATGATCTTCTAGCACTGCAGAGAGCTTTTTTATACGTTTTTAAGCTTTCTTTCCAGGCTCGGTGAGACTCTTCCGAGTTGCTGGAACGCCAATTTCTTTCTAATGTCCGTGTCATCTGCTTTAAGGCACGAATGAGTGCCTTAAAGGTAATGGTCGGTCAAAAGACAGTTTTGAGGAAAAATTGTTAACTTGTCAATTTCAATGCCATATGTTAGAACAAGATCAAGGATATGACTGAAGCAGTGAGTTGGTTCATTCACGTGCTGGGAAAAGCCAATTGAGTCTAGTAATGAAAGAAACCCAGAACTAAGGCTGTCACTTTCTACATCTACATGAATATTGAAATCTCCCACTATAATGATTTTATCTGTACTAAGTACTAACTCTGATATAAACTCAGAAAACTCTGATAGGAATTCTGAGTACGGACCAGGTGGACGGTATACTGTAACTAGCAGAACTGGTTTTTCAACTTTCCAGTTACAGTTAGAAAGATTAAGAGTGAGGCTTTCAAAAGACCTATAGCCAGATTTTGGTCTAGGGTTGATTAATAAGCTTGACTGAAATACCACAGCCACTCCCCCTCATCGACCTATGGTACGAGGGACATGAAAATTAACATGAGTGGGGGGTGTAGCTTCATTAATACTAACATACTCATCCTGCTGCAGCCAGGTTTCAGTTATACAAAATAAATCAATACGATGATCAGTTATGAGATCACTGACTAATAGAGATTTTGATGATAGTGATCGAATATTCAACAGTCCACATTTAACTGCAGTATTATTTGAGACCGAATTTGTGGCTGTTTTGATTTCTATTAAGTTTTTGCTTTTAGATCCTCTTCTGTTTAATCTAGGTTTAGTAACTTTTCTAGATTTAGGTGGTCGGGGGACAGACACAGTTTCTATAGACCTAGACATAGACAGAGACTCTATTCTATTCTCGGCCGGGAACCGCTCTGACTGAGGCGCAGAGGAGCGTGTTTAACTGCGGCTCTGCCTCCTGGTCTCGACTCGGGGTTGTCAGGGTTTTAACTTTCTAATAAACTCGGCCATACTCCTAGATATAAAAGCGGCACCACCCACGGTGGGATGGACACCATCTCTCCTAATCAGACCAGGTCTCCTCCAGAAAGTGTTCCAGTTATCTATGTAGCCCACATTGTTTTCGGGACACCACCTCGCCAGCCAGCGGTTGAATGAAGACTGGCGGCTATACATGTCATCACTGGTCCGATTAGGGAGGGGGCCAAAGAAAAGTACAGTGTCCAACATCGTTTTAGCAAAGGTACACACCGATTCCACATTAATCTTTGTGACCTCTGACTGGCGAAGTCGGGTGTCGTTACTGCCGACGTGAATAACAATTTTACCATATTTACGCTTATCCTTAGCCAGCAGTTTCAGGTAAGATTGGATTTTGCCTGCTCTGGCCCCCGGGATACACTTAACTATGGCCGCCGGTGTCGCTAACTTCACGTTCCTCAGAATAGAGTCACCAATCACTAGAGTCGGCTTTTCAGCGGGTGTGTCACTGAGTGGGGAGAACCTGTTGGAAACGTGAACCTGTTGGTAGTGAACGGGGGGCTCCGGCCTACGACTATGCCTCTTGTCTCGGACAGTCACCCAACCGCCCTGACTAGATCCCGGCTGCTCGGGAGCCACTGGGGGGGAGGAAACTCTCTCGGCTGCCGTAGGAGCTGGTCTAGGTTGTCCCGCACTGGCTACCGGGGGGCGGCTAGCTACACTAGAATAAGTTGGGCTAGCTAAGGTGCGGAGCCGCGACTCTAACTCACTTATTTTCGCCTCCATTTCTACCATCATCCTGCACCTATGACAACAAGTACTATCATAAAAGGAGGCAGAGGAGTAACTGGACATGTAGCAGACAGGACAGGAGAGAAGAGGAGAGGGAGCAGGAGGATAAGAGAGTGGAGAGAGAGAGCTGGAGGCCATTGCTAATCGTTCAGTTCGATTAGCGGAGCTACAGTATCGTTTATAGGCTTAGGAAAGGGGAAGGAGATTGAGTTCTGTGCTAGTATAGTTTAATAGCAGTTTGCTGTCGATTAGTCAGGTGAATAGCAAAGAAATAGCAAAGACAGCACACGAGGTAACACACGAGGTAACACAGAGCACAACCACCAGTGACCGGAAATGACGTAACACGCTTACCGCACGTAACCAGGACCAGCAGATCTGGTGAGTCTGCTGTTCCGAGTGAAAAAATCTGAGAGTGGTGGTGGGGCCAGGCCATTGTATATTTTGTAGACCAGACTGGCATCCATTTGCTTTATGATGTTGTCAAAGCTTAATAGATTGTGCTTAGCCAGGATGCTGCAGTGACGGTGACGGACAGGTTTCTGGTCCAGGACCTTCAAGGCCTGTTTGTATACTGAGTGTATTGGTGCTAGGGTTTTTTTGCAGGCTTGAAACCAGCTTGTGAGACAGTAGGTGAGCTGTGACATGATGATGGCACTGAAGTACAGTGCTGAAGCTTCAATGTTCAGGCTGTTCCTAATATATCAGAAGTTTGAGAGATTGTTTTTGACTGTTTTTGTGACCTTTTTGACGTGTTTTTTAAATGTAAGGTTGCTATCCAGGGTGATTTCAAGATATTTGCATTCGGTCACTACCTGGACCTGGATAGTCATAGTCAACTGGTTTGACTGTGAATATTAGCCTTGTGTCTTTGTGTATGACTTAGATAAGGACACAGCAGTATCAATACTTTGACTACTACTTGCACATTTACAGGTTGTGACCTACTTTGTGCCTTTGTCCACTGGATATTTTTTGTCATGAAGTCAAATACCTGGTTCAGACCCAAAATTATTTAGTGTTTGAAACAGTAAAACAGTACAGCTATGACACACACGCAATCCTTGCTAGAAGGAAGTGTTCAGTGTGGGTTTGACAAGAAGGAGAATATGTCCCAAACCTAGTTCTTGTGATATGAATATTTTAATGATTGGCTTGTGTAATGAATAAAAACAATTAAAAAGACATGTTTTAATTGTACTGGGATCTGTGTTGTTGCTTTGTTACCTCCCTTTGCAGTGGTGTATTGTAACGAAATAATAATACTTTGTTACTATAATTTTTGCAAGTATCTGTAGTATTTCAGAGTACATGCATTTTTCACATTTACTTCACTACATTTTTGAAATAAAATGCAATAATTTTTCTCTGTTTCATTTCTTATAACAAAAAACAGCAACAACAACAACAACAACAACAACAACAAAATACCTAACTTTGTGTCCAACATGCTCTCAAGGCGCCACTATTGTTAAAAAACAACTATGAGCAGCTCGGCCTGCCAGATCGGTTCGGGCATAGACATAAAGAGTAGATGCCGCATTGGTTGCTGGGGCGCAAGAAATGCAACCGCCATCTTGGACTGGTCATCCTACTAGATGCCTAGCAGCAGAAGAAACGATGCCAGAGCATCGTGCAACATATTCCTGTTCCAATCGGCGGACCATCGAAAACAGGGCTCAGGGGATTACTTTTCACAAGTAAGATTGAACATTATTATTGGTTGTATTTGGTGAATAGAATATTACTGTACTGTATTTATGTCCACCAGTGAAATCGTAGCCAGCTAGCTAGGCTATGTTTAGTGCCGGTGTTCACCCGGCTATGAACTGAGACTGTATAAGTCATATTCCATAACACTGACTTAGATTACAATGGACACAAGAATGCTATTGTAGAAATAAAACAAATATTACTGGTATAACACTGACCAGCAAATTTAACACAGATGGCACGGACTGTATTATTCACATGTAATGCACCCTAACAAAAGTAAGATACCTCTCATGTCCCATACCCACCCCACTTAAAAATACAGACAACAGAACATCCGACTGTAGAATAGTTTGCAAACAAGCTTATTCACAATTTCAGCGGTTTTGGTTCATTTGACTCAGAGATGGTGTTAATCCATCCATCTTCAGCTTCCCGGTTCACCTCCGAAGAGTAGGTGTATCATAATAAGGCTATTAGCATTCATAAATGTAAATATTCTATTATCAATCACAGGGCAGGGTGATATACTTATATATATAATTTTTTTCTTTTCAAGTATTATGCTTCTTCATTTCAGCCGGAAAAGGGCAGGACTAGGTCTACCTCCAGAAGAGCTGAAGAGAGCCTGTCCGTGGCCCCTCAGAATGCCCCAGAAACAGCAACCTCACACCCACAACCTCAACCTAATGATGTATTTCTACTTTAAACATCATATCATATTGGTCCTGGACATATTAAAATCTCATTTGTTTGCTGCCACTCATATTAAACACACTCACAAATAAAACCATACACACACAATTGAAGACATGTTGAACATGCATTCCTGGCACGCACGCACACACACACACGGTGCTGGCAGTGACTTTGACAGGTGATGAATATAAGAAAGAATGTGGGCCATACACTAGTGGTGTCAAAGTGATGTGTGTGAAGTGAAACATCACTCAAATCATGTTCATCCCTCTTTCTACTAGGATCATGGCTAGGCCTTGCCTGCTTCTCCTACCGCTCTTAAGACCAGACTCAATGAAGCCTTAGCAAGAGTGGAAAGTCTGGAGCGAGAGTTGAAGAATGCCATGGCCAGAGAAAAGAGGGCAAAGACCACAGTGAAATGTCTTTTGGGGGATTTGAGGGAAAAGAACCCTGAACTCAGAGTTCAGGGTTAGGCTCAGAGTTTTTTTTAACCTCCTTTCTGAAACGGACCCCTGGTATAGAACAGCCTCGGAACAGTCTCTCTCTCTCTCTCTCAGACCTGATATAAATATATATATATATATATGAATTATATTGATACTCTATATATGATTAATATATTTTTTTTTAATTCTCCCTGATATATAACTTCTATCTATTGTTATGTTATATATTCTTCAACTTATTAAAATAGCTGACTTTACTGCCACTATCTGCTTCTGCTTCTTTATCATATATTAGTGTGTGCGTTTTGCAAAATACCTATCATACATCACATATATCATATATCAGAATATTTTATTACTGTTAAGCCCACTGTGAATATTAAAATATGCCGAACCATGTGTCCTGTATCATAGCTACATGTATGATGTTTGCAGCAAAAAAAAAAAAAGTGAAAATTAGTTTAGTATTCAGCGAGTTATGATTGATTAAATGCGCTGACAGTTCATTGCGCCTGTCAAACTGATTACACTGAGTGGAGGGGGTGACAGGTCCAAGATGGCGGCCCCACGGCTCGTCAGCGCAAATAGGCAGTAGCAGTCGATTCGGTGCAGGAACGAAATTTTGATTTCAGATGTGTTTGGGGGGGGGACACAACTGGCTTGAGTACAGGGGGCGCTTGTGGGCAGTCTAAAAGGAAACAGGCTTTGGTTTTAGTGGCCGTTTTCCACTTGGTCCTAGTATATGACCTGTCTCCATTTAATATAGCGTACCATTGTTTTTGGACGGTAAAAACTGCAGGGGACCAAAACTGCCTTTTGAAAAAGTGCAGGGGACATGAGAGTCAGAGTGTCACTTGTTGCGACCCAGAGATGGGGACTCGAGTTTGCGACTCGGAGTCGAGTTGCACTTCAGTCGCACACTTCAGAGACTTCAGACTTGACTTAGACTCGCACAGAAAAGACTTTAGACTCGACTCGGACTCGTGAACAATCATTGTGTTTTCTTTTTCTGGCGTTTTAACGTTGAGGAGACTTTGAAACGTCTGACGAGCTTAATGACACTACGTCCTTTTTGTCATGGTATTAACAATAATAGGCATCGGGTGCGTGCCTCACGCACTCGTACCTCAGATGACGGTAACTATGGTGACTGATGTTTTTTCTGATGTGACTGATGTGCTATGTTTTTTCTGGTAAGAATACGATATTTTGGCGCCGTAAACGGCGAAAACGCCATTCATTTCTAATGAGAGACGGCGAAAATCCCCAAAAATCTTGAGCTTTTTCAAACCTCTGATACTGCGGCATATTTACAGCTACACAGTCCATTTAACCTTTAAAACGGAGGAAAATATGTTCTCTACCAAGTAGTGTTTTCAGCTTTCTGATATCTTTTATACTTTTTGATCAGCGATTGTTCGAGTGTCATGCTCGTTTCACCTCATTTCTCCTTAAAGTTTTACTTTCCCATGTGTGTGTATTGCATGGAATGTTCGTGGCTTAGAGTGGAGGAATTGTCAGTTAGAGTGGCAGGGTGAGGTGATGATTATCGAAAAAAAAATTGTAAATCGCTCTCACGGGCACATAGTTTGAGGTACACGCGTCATTTTCTCCAAAGTAGTAGAGATTCTTGTCCTCTCTTGAAAAATGTGTCTACTTTAACAGTCAGACAAACCAAATTTGAACTGTGCTCACTTATTGTGGCGCTCAGCGTCTGCTCCGTTTTTAGATAGGAGTTACTGTTTTGTCACAAATTGAGCCAAAGTGAGAGGCTCGCCTAAATGAATGAACCTGTTTTTTAATGGGGCTCTGAGAAAGATGATGCAATCCAAGCTCAGACACACAGCCGCAATCAATGATGTAATCTGCCAATCCAAGCGATGATGTTGTTAGACTCCTCTGATATGAGAGCAGCTGATCAACTGTTACAACTGACATTTCTATTAAACTGCAGAACACACACAGAGACAGATATACAGATGCATACACATACATACAGACACACATATGCAGACATACACAGACACACACACACACACACACACATACAGACAGATGGGCACACAAAAACACAGCCAGACACAGACACACAAATACACACACAGAAACACAAAACCACACACACACAAAGAGACACAAATATACAGACATGCAGCCCTATACATAAGCACATACATACATACAGAAACACATATATAGACATACACAGACACACACACATACACAAACATATACAGAGAGACACACACACAAAAACACAGCCAGACACACAGAGACACAGACACACACACACACAGAAAAATATAAAGACACACACACACACTCACACAAACACACACAGAAAAATATACAGACGTACACACACACACACACACATAAATACACACACTGAAACCCAAACACACACAAACAGACACAAATATACAGAAAGGCAGCCCTATGCAGCCCTATTCATAAGCACACACATACATACAGAAACACATATACAGACACAAACAGACACACACAAACCCAAACAGTTACACAAACGCACAGCTGACAGACACACATAAACACATACAGACACACAAAAAAAAAACAGAGACACAAACACACAGCTGACAAACACTATAACTATGGCCATCAGTTTGAATGATTTCTTCTCCGACTCTGACAAATCAATGTACTCATGCCTGACTCCCTGACACTCTTGAAATTTCTGACCCAGGAATTTTCTAGTTAGTGACTTGGGCTCCGCACAGAGTCACTATTGCCTGTTATTCTCTTCCGTAAAAATTTCAGTTGCAAATACGTCGGAGGGCTTTGAATTGACCCACACGGATCTGTGTGTATTGCACGGAATGTTCAAATCTAGAGTGGAGAGATCTTAGAGTGAGCAGCTGAGGTGATGTTTATCAAAAAAAAAAAAATGTAAATCGCCCTCACAGGCACATAGTTTGAGGTACACGTCATTTTCTCCAAAGTAGTAGAGATTCTTGTCCTCTCTTGAAAAATGTGTCTACTTTAGCCATAAGACAAACAGAATTTGAAGTATGCCCCTCTAAAGGACAAGCTCACCCCTTGTGTTTCCCACTTTCTATGTAAATTTCTCAGGAGAGAACGAAAGCCGTCCATATTTTTCATATGTATTTAAATTGGATCGGAGTTACTGTTTTGTCAAAAATTGCCCCAGAGTCAGAGCTTCGCCAAGCAAAATAACCTGTAAATTTAATGTGGTTTCAGAGGAAGATGATGCAATCCAAGCACAGACACACAGCTGTAATCAATGATGTAATCAGGCTCTCCAAGCAATGATGTCATCAGACTCGTCTGATATGAGAGCAGCTGATCAACTGTTACTACTGACTTCTGTTAAACTCCAGAACACACACACAAACATACAGTGTCTCACACACACACACACACACAGACAAATATACAGACACACACATACTCACACACTCACACAGTCGCAGAAGGCTACATTAGCCTACAATACCCATGATCATCAGCGATCGTTGCTATAGTGAAAACGCCAAACGAAGCCGTAACATAAGCTATTCTTCTTCTCCTTTCGGCTTTTCCAAATACTCTCCTACCTGTCTCCCTGATCACATTAGCTGTAGTAGTCCAGTCAACTGGAAGCACCTCCTGGCCATCCAGAGCCTGTCTCAACTCCTTCCTAAAAATCATACAACACTCTTCCTTTTTCAGCTTCCGCCATTTAGTCCTCTGCTCTGTCTTTGCCCTCTTCATCTTCCTCACCACCAGAGTCATCCTACACACCACCATCCTATGCTGTCTGGCTACACTCTCACCTACCACTACTTTGCAGTCACTGATCTCCTTCAGATTACACCGTCTACACAAGATGTAGTCTACCTGTGTACTCCTACCTCCACTCTTAGAGGTCACCCTATGTTCCTGGCTCTTCTGGAAGAAAGTATTCACTACAGCCATTTCCATCATTTTTGCAAAGTCAACCACCATCTGTCCTTCTGCGTTCCTCTCCTGGATACCAAACCTGCCCATCACCTCCTCATCATCTCTGTTTCCTGCACCAACGTGTCCATTGAAGTCTGCACCAATGACAACTCTCTCACTTCTAGGGATGCTCTGCATCACTTCATCAAGGTCCAACCAGAATTTCTCCTTCTCCTCCAGCTCACATCCTACCTGTGGAGCATACCCACTAACAACATTGAACATCACACCTTCGATTTCTAGCTTCAGACTCATTACTCTATCTGATACTCTTTTAACCTCCAGAACATTCCTAACAAACTCCTCCTTCAAGATAACTCCTACTCCATTTCTCTTCCTATCTACACCATGATAGAACAACTTGAACCCTGCTCCTAAATTTCTAGCCTTGCTACCTTTCCACCTGGTCTCCTGGACACACAGTATGTCTACCTTCCTCCTCTGCATCATGTCAACCAACTCTCTACCTTTCCCTGTCATAGTTCCAACATTCAAAGTCCCTGCTGTCAGTCCTAGACTCTTGGCGTTCCTTTTCTCTCTCTTCCTACGAACGCACCTTCCTCCTCTCCTTCTTCGACGAACAGTAGTCCAATTTCCACCGGCACCTTGTACGTGAACAGCACCGATGGCGGTCGTTGTTAACCCGGGCCTCGACCGATCCGGTATGGAAGTCATAGATTCGATTCGCATGTTTGATTTGGCAAAAGTTTTACGTCGGATGCCCTTACTGACACAACCCTCTGTATTTATCCGGGCCTGGGACCGGCACAATAAGGCACTGGCTTGTACCCCCCTGCGGCTACATTTAACATAAGCTATTCGATCGGCGTTATAGTCACACGTCTATCCCAAATATGTGGGTTAGTAGGGCTCTTACTAAACATACTGGTAGGTCCAGCAGCTTGTTTTAGACGACGCTGCACCCCCCCCCCTACCCCAGTTTTAAATTTTTCTTCTCCGATTCTGAGAAATCACATCGGCCTCTTCCCAAATTCAGCCAGAGCAGAGGGGAGATTCTCACCCCACCATTAGCACCCAGACTGCAAATGAATCAAATCTGATCCCACCCTGGATGTAAATGCAAAGTTTCCCCGTGAAAAGACATTTGGCTGTAACCCCCACCCAACTCTAAGGAGAAAGAAGTGTGGGTATCTTTCTTTCTGTAAGCACACAAGCTGTATTGTTTTTTCTGCATTTCTTAATAATTTTTAATCATATCCGCTACATTACTTAACGTTCAATCACGAGATTAAATCCTTGTTTTTATTTCTTTATTTTAATTTCATCAGGCCAGTCAGTGGGCAGAACCGGAGAGGACCCGATGCCCGAAAGCGTTCTCCTCACTGCCAATTTCAATGACATCATTATCCGTTCTCAACTGATGAACACGAAAGTGTCCTGAAAAGCTCAACAATAAGATCTGTTAACGTCATGGCCCATTAGTTTTAACCAATTCTTCTCCGATTCTGAGATATCGATCGGGGTTTGGGACGTTAGCAGAACCCTACATTAGCAACCGTTGCCATAGTGAAGACGCCAACTGAAGCCTTAAAATCAGCTGTTCAATCTGCGTTATCGTCACAGGTCTGGCCCTAGTAAACATACTACTAGGTCCAGCGGCACGTTTAAAACGAAGCTGCACCCCCCTCCCCCCCGCCCAGTTTTAATAATTTTTTCTCCGATTCTGAGAAATCAGTGGGGATTTTGGACGTTAGCAGAAGGCTACATTAGCCTACACATGATCCGTTGCCATAGTGAAGACGCCAGCTGAAGCCGTAACATGAGGTCATCAGTCGGCGTTATCGTCACCATTGTGGCCAACTTAGTGTCTTTCTCACTAGATTTAGCGACTGTTTGTGGTATTAATGGAGACTTTTATGGTGTAGACTGACATGAAAGCTCACATCGCTCTGCAGCTCTCAACCAGCAGCCGCAGCAGCGGTTGCTGCTTGAGCCCCGTCCCAAAGCCCTCACAGCGTTCAGACTCATAGCGGCGTCTTCCCAAAGGCAGTCAGTGCAGAGAGGAGATCCTCACCCCTCCATTAGCGTCCAGACTGGAAATGAATCAAATCTGATCCCACCCTGGATGTAAATGCAAAGTTTCACTGTGAAAAGACGTTTGGTTGCCCTATATTCTAACATTAAACAATTCAGGACAAAATTGATTTTTCCTATGTAATGTGACCCTCGACAAGCATGAATAAGTGTCATGAAGTTATTCAGAAAAGTGATGGCCTGTTTCAATGGCAAAAAAGAAGAAATTTCATTTAAAGCTCTAAACACATTTAAGATGTTTTTTACTCACTTTTTGTCTGTCCCACGACGTTAGACTCTCCCCTACAGTGTCTATTACAATTACACGTCTATCATCAATAAATTATGCAAATTGATTGACTTTCCATAGTGAGGAGCTGGCAACACCGATCATCACATGTCTGTCCAAAATATATGGGCTAGGAGGGCCCTACTAAACATACTAGGTAGGTTCAGCAGACTCATTTATTCACTCGTTTTTTTTCATTTGGAGAGCGTTGGTGGAGCCCGGTGGGGGCTGAAGGCTGTTATGGGAATGTGCTGTCACGTGACTGTCAAAGTGGAAAATGCAATATGTTGTACATCCACTCACAATACAAAAGTGTGTCGTATATGAGCCCTTTGTGAAAACGCGCTACAGTAACAATATAACAACAAGTAATTTTCCAAAGCAGAATATGATCGGGGTTTCTTTTGAAGACTGGAAAATGAATCGTGTACTCATCCCGGCAGCAGCCCTTATAACATATAACAAACAACTAATCAGTACTAATACTATATGCTCATAGATAAAGGAGTGATAATAATACAGTAAATGCTTTGACTTTCTTAAATTTGGCTGTGCAGTATTCTTAACAGACTGGATAGCAGCAGATGATAGAACGCTCATTACAACCAGAAGAGACATGAGACTTTTATTTTTTAGAAACTTGAGACTGGACTTGGACTCGTGACTTGACCAAGTCTCGACCCTCAAAGATTTTAGACTTGACTTGGACTCGTGACAAAGACTTGGACTTGACTTGGACTTGCAAACAAAGACTTGTGAACATCTTTGCTGTGACCTAAAATATACTTTTAATAAACTTTCAACTTAATTTATTGTTTTTAGCTTTGTTTCTTCCCAGCTGGTCTGAGTTCTGTAGTTGGTTGTGCTTTATAGATTTAATTGCAAACTACAATTGTTAAGTTTTTAAAGATGTGTTGCTGATTACAACTTGAAGTGGCAATGAGCTGTTAAAATATTTTGAGAAAGTATTAAAAAGGTATTGAAATTAACTCCAGGATTCCTGCATATACACTGAATGAGTTGTGTGAGTGAAGGAATGAGCTTGTGCATGTATGAGTGTGTGAGTGAGTGAACGAGTTTGTGTGTGAGGGTGTACTGAGAGTGGGAACTTTTGTGCTCCAGCTCAGCATTGTGCACTGTTTAGTACCCATACTCAGTCCTACAGGTACCAATTCCAAAACAAATGGAAGCCTTGTGTTTTTTTGGCTAGATTTGTACAAACCTCTGTATGCGAATTACTAAGAACATATTTTTTTATATCATGTATTTTTTTATTGACAGCATTACTACATTTAATGTCAAATTACTTTTGATACTGAAGTACTGTAAACATAAGATACTTCAAGACTTTCACTCTAGTAATATTCTAATAGGTGACAGTCACCTTTTACTTGAATCAATTTCCAGTAAGGTATCTGTACTTTTATTCAAGTATGGCTTTTGGGTAACTTATAAACAATCTTAACATACTGATTTTAACATTAATATCTTTATTATTTCCTATTGATGATAATAAACTTCTTATTTGACCATGCACATTTAAAATGTTCAGATAAAGTTCCATAAAGTGATAAAAGCAAAATGAGAGCTATACAGCCTTTGCTACTACTCTGAAGGTTGAAAGAAGGAAAGAAAAGAGAAGAAAAGTCATACTCACACTTACCAGCTGCAACACATCCTGATCTTTTGGCATAATGGAAAGCTCCAGAATATTTTCACTGCAGAAAAGATCAACCCATATGACGAAAATAAACAGGAGCTCATGTGTCCATATAAAAAATAATTAAGTCTCACCTTTTTTGGATAAGTCCGATCACCTGAGAGTAGGTTTTCCCAAGAATATTTTCACCATTCACCTTCACCAGTCTGTCCCCTGTGAGTGTTGTACACATATTTTAAATAAGTTAAACCTTCTAAATCAACAATCATGCTTATGAGGTTAGAAAAACTTATTTGACATCCACACGCATAATGAAGGAAAGCTGAAACAAGTCATGCAAGACTGCAAGTATTTGAGATGAGTACAGATGTGGCAGATGTGCACTGGATTTTCCTGGCTCTTCCAGCAGAGCAGCCCTGACTGCCCTATTTTGAGTTGCATCATATGAAGATAAAATCCTCACTATTTCATGCTTATTATCATTCATCTTTTTACCACTGATTCTATGTTTTTATTATGATATTATAGCTAAAAAATATGAAATTCTATTCTAGCTCATCCAGATTGGTTTCATACAGCAGGAGAGGCCATAAGTATCTGATTTTGACTTTATTGTAATGGTGGAAGTACACAGTCACAATCTGGCCCTCCCTGTGATTAAAGTTGCTTATTGCTGCTTTAAGCACTATGTTAAAAAACTGAACAAAGAAGTGTGTGTGTGTGTGTGTGTGGGTGAAACCTGCAGAAGATAAATTGTACATGAATCATGTCCTCCCCTCTGGCTTCCTCCGACAGTCCAAAGAGATGCCCCTTTAGGTTCATGATTACTTTAATAATGTTTTTGAATTTATTTTTGATTAACCGTGCAACCTCTGCTGTGAAAAGTTATTGGGAGTTATAATTTCACCCAGTAGTATGTTTCAGTTTGAAGATGGATAGCTGAAATAAACTACATTTTCATATGAAATGTTATATATACATAACATGCATATACATAACATTACAACATAACTAAATGTTGTATTGTTATGGTCTTTCACAATGAGTGGGTTTATGGTGTGTGTGTGTGCGTGGTGTACATAATCCCATGTCACTGTGCTTCCAGAGTGAGTGTTTGGGTGAAGCCTGCAGAAGTTGGACATGCATCCTGTCCCCAACATTGACCATGTGCTGTCCAACATTGTCAGGCCAGGCATACCAGGAGAAATATCAAGTGTGTCTTCTACCTGTAGAAAGTCCAGCTTGTTGGGCAGGACCATTTTCTTTGACACTCTTCACAAAGATGGTGTCCATGGGTTCCAAATGAGACCGCTGATAACCTGCTTAACCACAGAGGTATATTCACACAGACTTAAGGGCTGTCCACACCAAGAACTATAACTATAACTATAATGATAAAATGCCAGCATCCACACCAATGAACGATATCGTTGTGTTGCTAGGTTACACCAAGCACACTGAGTGCTCAGCGCAACGGTCAGCAGTGGAGCAGCGATTTATTTATTCCAAGGGTGCGCCCGATTCCGTCCCAGATGTCCCTCTTCTTGGTGTCATCTTTATACAGTCTGTCATTCTTGTCATACAGAGCTGGATTTTTTTGTACTTCAATGATAAGCCTCTCTCCTACGTCGTCCGCCATGTTGAATGAGTGTGTGAGTGACGTAGTGACGTGAAGAACGTCTCGACCTGTCATTCCTGGTGGATTTTGATTGGCTGTCAGTGTTTTTATCGTTCATCAAATCGCTCTGAAAGTGATCCAAACGATATCGTCCACCACTATCGTTGTCATTATAGTTGTAGTGTGGATGCTGCCATCCACTTGAGTTAAGAACAATTTTTAGAACTATATATTTATAGTTATAGTTATAGTTCTTGGTGTGGACGGCCCTTTACTTTGTTTATTTTAAGGGACAGTGTGCAAGTCACATTAATCATATAGAAAATATGAAGAGATATTTGTAACAGATTATAGTGGGTTGGTAATATCAAGCTGTAGTCCCAAATAAAATGATGTGGATACACAGAAAGCATTCATGACAATAACCCAACAATACACATCAAACAAACATAAAATACAATGAACGCAACAAAACACAGTGTAGCTCTGTCAATACCTTGTAAAAAAAACCTACTAAAACTATTTCAAATAAAATACAAATTTAATGAAATAACTATGTTAAAAATATTGAAATATTCCCTTGCGGAGTGGGATTTGATGAAAAATCGTCACATGGTTAGTGCTGACAAAGGCTGGTTTTTCAAATGCCAAATTTTCATCCAGACAATTTGAAAAGCTTTTCTCATCTGAGCAAAACCCACGAAGTTGAACCAGCTCCATCTATTCCCCCTCCTGAAACACACTAAGACACACACACACTCACTCTCAGCATCAGTGCTTGAGTGACATAATAGAATAGATCCAGTAGATCCCAATGTAAATAATACTGAATGGATTAATTGAAACACTGGTTGTATGTTTGCAATGTGAAGCTCATTATGCACTCACCTGTTGCAGCAGCATTTCCATTCTCCTCATCCTGTGGGAGAGACATCAGCATGTTACATTTTCTTTGTGACCACAGAGTGGTGCTGCTCAGCTCACAAGACACCAAATCAAGAGCTCACTGACACCAGCTGACTTGGCTGCAAGACTGATTAACAGTATGAACATCTGACTGACACACAATGTTGGTTTTTACCTTGTGTGACTTAGCAGCATATTGATATTTTCAATATGTGGTCGACACACAGAACACACACAGATAAAAAACATACAGTCATTATTGATCTAAATCAATTTTGAAGAATTTGGGAGATTAATTTCTACGATTCTTCAGTTCATGAACTGTTAGATAAGGGGACTGATCATGTTTGCATGTTAAGCATGGGGTTAGAACCAGGATAAAAATTACCATAGCTTTCAAAGAAAAACTTATCTCCATTTCGAACAAATTCAACAAATGACACAAAACTGACTCCAACTCTGTGCTTTGTACACAGAGGGTCCCAGAGACTCATTAGAGTCCATATTGACCCTTTTCTCTCATGGACATAAAGTGATTAACAGCTCACCTTAATTTATGTCTCTCAGTTAGACTATTGTTAGAATAACAACAAATAGCTGGCACACAGCTAACAGTCAGGTGTAAATTCACATAGTTACCTTAACCCCTGAAACCTTAAAATTTTCCATAAGTGACCAAAGAAATTTTTTTCAAACACTGAAAATGTGACTCAGCTGTTTCCTGGTTCACAGAGCATAATTGGAAATCCTACTAAGGACGAGCGGCCTCCTCCAAAGCCTTAATGTAATCCAGGGTCCTGTCACCTGGTGGACAGCCTTCTCCCTCCTTCCTCCTCCCAAGAGTCTACAGCATGACCACTGAAATAAGCAGCCTTATATTTTGGTCAAAGACCCACAGCAGTGAGCAGCTACTTACTCTGAGGCTGTGGAAGGAAGATTCTGGAGGATAGACGATGAAGTGGCGAAGAGTGAAGCCAAATCCCTGTGAGTTCTTTCGGAGGAAAATGGTCCGTGGGCCCTGCCAAGATATGCCCTCCACCTCACCTGATGACAGCGGTCGGCGTCTGTTCTCATAGGATGACACCATGCCATCTCTCCACCCTTTAGCCTGTATAGGAAGGATAATGAAGCAAGTGTTTAATTCATCAACTTTCCTTTCTCTTTTAGAACACAGACACCAAACCTAGCATATTAATTATTTTCAGATGTCTCTACTGATCTTGTGCATGTGACCATGCATTTATCTTTACACAGTCACATGCACACTCTGAGTAATCTCAGTGTAAATGTAATTTCGTTGTGTGTGCATTGACCTCAGTGTATGTACAATGACAATAAAGATTCTTCTTCTTCTCTCTTATAATTGCAATTAATTCACAACTGTGTACATCTGATCGGTGCCAAATTTAACCAATAGCAGAACCTTCCTTTTTTCAGAAATGAACACCATTCTCAATTATAAACACATTTATTAAATGAGTTGAAATGTATAATATCTGTAAATAAGTCATGAAACCCAGGAACCTATTGAGGCTCATAAATACAAATCTGAAAAATTTGATGAACACACTATTTCTGCTTTACCGTCCTACCCTCCCTGCTTTCATAGGATCTTGGGTTGGCCTACATCAACTTTTTTCAAAAATCAAATCAAATCAAATCAAATCAGATTTATTTGTATAGCGCCAAATCATAACAAAGTTACATCAAGGCACTTTACATATAGAGCAGGTCTAGACCAAACTCTTTATAAAACTATTTAAAGAGACCCAACAGATCCCCCGATGAGCAAGCACTCGCCGACAGTGGCAAGGAAAAACTTCTTTTAAGAGGCAGAAACCTCGGGCAGAACCAGGCTCAGGGGGGGCGGCCATCTGCCTCGACCGGTTGGGCTGAGAGAGGGAGAGAGAGAGAGAGAGAGAGGCACGGGGGGAGGGGGGGGCAAAGTTGGGTAGAGTAGGGAGAGAAAGAGAGCAGGAGGAGGGGATATTCAAACAGGTGTAGGCAGGAACATGATGCTGCATGAAGTTCGTAGGAATGATGCTGTATGTAATTCTTGAAGATGTGGGAGCAGCAGGCATTGCAGGAACATGGGATGGTGATGATTCATCACCTGCAGGATGAGGACAGGGAGAGAGAGGAGAGGAGCTGGGAGAGAGAGAGAGGGGGAGAGAGTGGAGAGGAACTGGGGGAGACAGAGACTTCGAGAAAACATGGTTAGTAAATGCAGTGCACATGCTTGGAACTGAGAGAAACTGGGATTTCGGAGAAGCAGGTTGTTGGTATGACAGTGCATGCAAGGGGGAGAGGGAGAGGGAAGAGGGGGAGAGAGAGAGAGGGAGAGGGGAAGAGAGGGGAAAGGAGAGAGAGAGAGAGAGAGAGAGAGAGGGGAGAGGGAGAGGGAGAGAGAGAGAGGTGCTCAGTCCTTCCCCCAGCGGTCTAAGCCTATAGCAGCATAGCTAAAGAGTAAATGAACTTTAACTTTTTAACTATAAGCTCTGTCATACAGAAAAGTTTTAAGCCTGGTCTTGAAAATTGCTAAAGAGTCTGCCCCCTGGACCGATACTGGAAGTTGGTTCCATAGAAGAGGAGCCTGATAACTGAAAGATCTGCCTCCCGATTTACTCTTGGAGACTCTAGGAACCACAAGTAAACCTCCATCATTCAAACATATGCTGTTGATGGTTTGGTTTTTGCAAGTGAAAATATTTCTGTCTATTTTGCTTGTTTATACATTCAGCTGAAAAACATAAAAATTACCTATCATTAAGAGTCTAGATGTTAACATTGTGTGTGGGAAGGTGATGAAGTGGGTCTATTACTGCTCCAAGATGAGGCTGTTGAAAATTATAAATTTTTTCAAACGGTGACTTCTTTGATAATTTGTTTTTCTGGATAGTAAACAAGGGCCAAAACACAGTAGACACCACTGAAGACATCCAACTGCTGGATTATGATATGGGGAGAGCAAACATTGTTGCCTCACTGACACACCCATCAAATCATTAAACACAAGCACACACAAAAAAGAAGTCAAACCCGACCAAGCTAGTTACAGAAACAACAGGAAGTTTGTTTCTTGGGATGGTTAAATCCTTGGGAGTCATGAATTGGGAAAATCTTGGCCTCTAAATATAGTTCAATGAATAGCAGGCAGGAGATGCTCTCCACAGAAAGAAACTATTAGCTTTAGATCCAGGTTTTTATGTTTAGACAAGTACAGACAAGTTTCACTCCCCTCAGTGAAAGGATTCAGTCTGCTGTGTGAAAAATGTTATGGCTTTTACTTTACATTGACTTCTTCAGATAGTTTCAAAGAGCCTCTGTTAAAGCATTACATAACATTTATTTTCTTCATTGTCAGCCTTCACATCACAATGAAGAAACCTGACAGGATTCCTCCGTGCACATGTGTGTATGTGTGTGTGTGTGTATGAGATTGCTGGGTTGACTTTCAAGCTTTCTGTCACCTTACATCTCTGCAGGTGACATTTCACACATGAGGGAAATGAGACACAGAGGTTAAGGTGTACTTCTCTACATCTCTATTTTTGAGTCACAGAAACACACACAGGCACACGCGCACACACACACACCGCAATTATTGACCCACATAGTGTGAAACTCCATAACTACAATATAAAATTTCATAAGAAAATTTGGTTTATTTCAGTTATCCATATTAAAACTGAAACATACTACTGGGTGAGGTTATAACTCCCAATATCTGTCACAGCAAAGGTTGCATGGTTAATCAAAATAGAATCAAAACATCACTAAAGTTACCATAAACCTAAAGGGGCATCTCTTTAGACTGTGGGAGAAAACCAGATAACCCACATAGTAAACACCCACACTCCACACAGAAGGGCCCCAAGTGAGGGCACCAGCCTCATCCTCTAACTCTCTGCTCATGAACAGACCCCCTCAGTGCTACATTACATAACATCTAGTGGAGGCACAGAGACATGGGATTATGTACACCAAACACACACACACACACACACACACACATTCACACTGGAATGAGTCATACACCATTTGCACAATCTTCCTCCAGCTCCTGTCTGCAGTCACTATCCTGATACCCCTAGAGGTCACAGCAAGGACTTTGAAGTTCTGACACAGCAGGAGACACCAGTACAGTCAATAATTGTGCCCTTCCCATGCACTGATCAGAGCAGACAGGAGAGGTTAAAGCAGATGGCAGGAGAATAATGCCAGAGGAAATTCACCTGTCCACTGTGATCAGATCAGACAGGAGATGAAAAGCTTTCAGAAGATGACAGCCATGGCTGTTTATGGAGCTCCAACCAGTCTACTGTGTACGTGGATGGAGCAAAGGCAACATTAGAAAGTAGTCTAGCACAAGAAACAACCAAGCTACTAAAGTGGACTGATAGATGTTTATCTTCATTCTACTTTTTACATACTTAGAAATTCATTTATCTCTCTATTCTCTTCACAACAATGTTGGGTCAAATGTGACTCACTTGTATTTAGAAACTGACACAGATTTATTACGAAGTCACCTTCTCTACAATTACCCTCAGCACCACTGGGCATTTTATTATCTTTAAGGTGTTTGTTTTGTTGGTGTCCTGGCCAAACTTTACAAACTGTTCTCATCAAAATTGTTTCCTGCCACAGTAGGAAACTGAGGAATAAATAAACTCACTGCAACAGACATGTTTAGCAGCAACAACAGAGCCACAAGAGGATGTAGTATCAGTACCTGTGCACTGTAACTACTGCATGTGGAAATAAAATGTTTGTCTGACATATCAACATGAATTATCATAAGTTGTTTGTGTTGTGTTCTAAAATTAGTTTGTACAGATTTCAATTATTTGGGCCAGGTTAGCAATATACATTTTATAAGGCTACAATATTTACTCTTTTCAGCTTGTTGTGGTGGTTAGCTTTAAGCAGCTGATCTTGTCCTGCAGGACAGCAGTCTTTCAGTCAGCACTGGTACTGACATTCCTATTTAAGCCATGTTTCAAATTTTTCTGGGAAGATGATTTCTTTGGCAAAATGCTGACTCAAGAAAAGGAATCCTGTGATGGTAATTCCATCAGAAATGTACAGACATTTCTCTTACCCAGGAAAATTGATGGCGGTGTATGACCTTCCAGGAGCACCTTCTTCTTGGCGATGAAATGAATGCCTGCTGCGGGGAGACGTGATGTGAAATACCCCTTAACACTGCCAGCCAGATACAGCGAGGTTCGGCATCACTGCAGTCCACCCCAAAAGAACAATGGAATCGCCACTCATGGCCTAATGGAGCTGGTGCAACATCCAACAGCTTCAGCATGGCACCTCCACATTCACATACAAGTACTGTCTGTACAGTAAACAGGCAATAACACAGACAAGGAGTCACTTCAAACTTCAGACCCCACAACAGTCATGATGTGCTTGATGCATCATTGCTGGCAAGTACACTTCTACACAGTGTATCAAGTTCTCAGGTGTTTCACAATCAGCACTGTGTTGCAGAACACCAAGTCATCAGTGTTTGATAATACTTGAGCTATATTTAACTGGAGCGTCATCATTTGTATACATCCTCCTCTGGGAAGTGTAAAACACGGACGGCCATTCTACGACGATCTTGTCCAAACTAGATTAAATCTGTCTTAATCCAGTTTTCTACCAAGGTGTTTCAAAGCAGTCATAGTTTTTTTTGTTTTTGTTTTTTACAAATTTGGCTTTGATTTGGCCTGCATCTGTGATCAAAGCCATTCCTTCAATTAGTCTCGACCATTTCTTGTCTTTTCTCACCTTTCATTTCTTCGGATCAACAGTTCTAGATGAGTTTCTCAGTTCTTCTAACATCCTTGTGTTTGAATGACACGAAGCTTTCAGAAAGAGCATTGGTCCCACGTTATCTACTGTGGCAGCATTAGTTGACAGTTCTTTTTGATTTCAAGCAGCCCCGTTCATGTTCTTAAAAAACGAAATGTCCCCAAATCACAAGAAAAAAACACACTGCTGTGTGGTTTGGCTTAAATTTAAAGCTTGTTAGTAAATTTTGGAAAAAAATCCATTCCTGCCCATTTGAAATGGCAGTCTGAAGTCAGTTTTTTTGATCTGGATATAATCCCATGCTGATGCAAAGAGATCCAAAGTGTCCCCCTCCGTACTGTCTCTATGGTCCAGCAACGGTTGGCTCGCTACCTTTATTGCCGTCTTTGCTCTTCTCAACCCTTGCCATGAAGCTCTCTCTCTCACAAGGGTCTATTTGCTGAAATCCCCACACGCTCTTTCTCTCTCACATGCCACTCCTCCATAGTTACACTGTCCAGCTAGTTGGTAGAGCGTTGGTAGAGCAGTGATACTCTCTCTCCCTGTCTCCTTCATTTAGACTCACAACCTGCTGGCTGATTTGGTTTTGCTATTTGTGTAGTTTATAGTAAGTAACTATACCAGGGGTCACCAAATCCGGGGCTGTGGAGCCACAAGCAGCTCTTTCATCTATGTGCTGCAGCTCCCTGTGGCTTAGAGAAAATTATGTGAATAAACAATGGTGATTCAATTTAAATGAATTTGATTCTACTCACTTAATTTTTTTGATGTAATAGTTATGATTCAGGAGATTTAGGAGCTCTTGTAACACTGAAATAAAACATGTTTTAATATTTCTTCGATTAAAATATGCGTTTCACCTCTACACGTCACCTATTGCAGACAGGCTGGTAAATTATTTTGAGCCCTTGACCCTTGTTCGCTAACCATGTATATATCCAAAAAAACAAAAGTTTCTGCGGAAAATAAAACTTACTTCTTTTATTTCATAACTGCAACAAACTACTCTTCTTATATACATAGTATAAATGTAATTAAACTGTATATGCGGCGTTATCTTCATTATAGTGGTCAAATAGGTTTTGTGACAGGTAGGTTTTATTTGGTGGGAATCGCTCCCACATGGCTCTTTTAATGCTGAGGGTTGCCCACCCCTAAACTATACAACAGTACATGACACAGCAATAGAAATATTCCCTGACTCCTCTGTCTAATTTTTTCTTCAATGTCACTGAGAAGTGAATCTTTGTTTGGACACAGTTGGACATATTATCTTTGCAAACAAAACTTATGATGAGTATGGGGCATTTCTTTATAATATGACTACCATGTTTTTAGTTTAACATTGTACTTTTATTTTTTATTTTTTGCTCAACGAATAACTCAAATCAAACCTCTCTGATGTTAATGATGATGAAAATATCATAATAATGATTAGATGATAATGAAGAAATAGATAGTGACATCTGAATTATCTCTCCTCTATGTTTCTGCTCAATACCTGTTACTTCTTTTGCTAAAATCCCTACTTTCAGCTACTGCTAATATTTACTAAAGCACATTATAGTTACCAGGCTTCAACCACTACTCACATCTGCATGTTTTACTTGCATGTTACTTATTTTTTATTGCGTCTTCTCCCCTCCTGCTCTCCTTATTTCTCCATCCCTTTTTTCCTTCCACTCCCCCAGCCTTTGGTCTCTTTCAAACTCTCTATCATGCTCTTTCTCTCTGTGTTTCTCTCTTTCAACCCAACTGGTCAAGGCAGATGGCTGCCCTCCCTGAGCATGATTCTGCCCAAGGTTTCTGCCTCTTAAAGGAAGTTTTCCTTGCCACTGTCGCCAAGTGCTTGCTCTTGGAGGAATTTTTGGGGTCTCTTTAACAACTCCATAAAAAGTTTGGCCTAGACCTGCTCTATATGCGAAGTTCCTTGATATAACTTTGTTATGATTTGGTGCTATATATATAAATTTGATTTAGATGCGATTTGATTTTGATTCAAATCCCTGAGCAGGTGTTTTAAAGGGTTGTGTGATTTAATAATAATAATTTATATGTTTAACTAAAAGGGAAAGCAGGAGCCCTTAGCCTGATCCCAGCCTGAGTGTTTCCCATGCTTGTCTCCTTTTATCCCTGTCTCACTGTGTGTGTGTGCCCTGGTCTTCTGACTACTCTCCGCCAGCTTGTTCTGCTTTGTACTGTGAAAATTCCTGCGCCAGTGCTGCCGCTTGCACTGGTTGGGATTCAGTTCCTCTCTGCCACATTACTGTCCTACACCTCTACACCTCTGGGTTGCCACCTGCCACTCCCTTCGCTGATATTCTCCTAACCGTCCCCCCGACTGGTTTCCTCTGCTCTCCTGTGGATTCTCCCAGACAGAATGTTCAACGTAAACTCCTGGTTTGATCAAAAAACAATTTTATTACCACAAACTGCTTTGTTTGTGTCTGAATTCACTCTGAGGTCCAAGCCAAACAAGTCCTAACACTACAGCCAGCTGGAGAGGGCTGGAGCGATAGAGGAGCATGATAGAGATAGAGCCAGTTGGAGGGAGCTGACCTTCTGTGGCGGCCCCAGTTAGGGTTATGCCGAAAGAAGAAAAAGAAGACATAACATTTACCTGCACCGGCCACAAAATTAGGTACACATGGCAAATAACACATTGGACCCTTTTGCCTTCAGAACTCTTAATTCTTTGCATGATAGATTTGGCTGTACATCCATGATGCAAAGCCCCTGTTCCAACACAAAGGAAGGGTGCTCTGGTGGATTTAAAACTGGTGACTGTGGAGGCCTTTTGAGTTCAGTGAACTCTATGCCATGTTCAAGAATCCAGTTTGAGATGATTTGAGCTCTGTGAAAGGGCACGTTATCCTGAAGGCAATCAGAAAATTGTACACTGTCATCATAAAGGCATGGACATGGTCAGAGATATTACCTAGGATATGCATATATGGGCCACATTGTATCGATTCTCTCCCGGAGTGGTAGGGTTGAGTATCGGAGTCAGGAGGAAGGGATGGAGGGGATATGCACTATCACCTTTGCAACATATGAAAATACATGGTTTAATTTTGTTCAATGAGAGAAATTATTTATATAGCGTAGAGTAAATAGAAACTACTCACCCAACAGCCAGCCATCACCATACTGGCCATCTCCTAACTTTGAAAATATACTGCTATTTCTCATGATGAATGAGTCGTGCCCCCAGGATATTTTGCCACAACATTAGTTATAACTCCTCTGGAGTCACAAACGACCTGCACGTTTAATGAGTGGCTGTGTTTATGATTCCTGTACACATGCTCGGTGTTTGAGGGGGGAACAATTTGCACATGAGTACAGTCAACCGCTTCGATTACTCTTGGGAAGTCAGCAACCGCATAAAACCCATGTTTGGTTTCATTCAGTGCTTCCCGTGTGGATGGAAATTTTATGTACCTGCCCATTCAGCGTATCATAGCATCTAATACATCTGAGAGCATACCTGGCAAACTGTTTTGTGAGACCCCAGCAGAAATGGCAACCGTGCGTTGGAATGAACCAGATGCAAAAAAATGGAGAGCTGACAGAAGTTTGGTCACGGCAGGTATTGCCTGACACCTCCTTGTTGTTGGCTCAAGATCAGCTTTTAAGTCATTCAGCAGCTCCAAGATGGCATGGCTGGTTAGGCGATATGTCTAAATAATTTTTTCTTCTGTCATCCCAAATATACTGACGCGAACGAGAAAAATCCGTTCTCTGCGTCTGCGTTCATTGTTCCTTGTTTCTCCTCCTGGTGACAATGACAGCAGCCATTGTGCATAAAGCTGGGATGATTTGCACCTTCCCTTCCAACGTATTATATTTAGGCACAATCATAATCACCGCAATTACTTTCAGGTCTGATAAATCGTAATATGTGTGCTAATATTTCTTATCTGCATTTTCTCCTCCCAGTATTTTGCTCACCTGGGCAGAAACGCCCCATATTCCATATTCATTAAGGCCAAGGTGCTAAATGGACAGCGCGTGTCGTTTTGCTCACTTCAAAGACACAGTCCTCAGTGCGCACCGTTAGTAGATCAGCTTTCACATTTTTTTGCGGGTGACATCAAGTTTGCACACATTTTTATACGAGCAAACCATTAGTAGATCAAGCCCACAGACAATATAGATAAATTTGATTCAATTTTTGAAAATCTCCCATGGCATTACATTTGGCAGGGAAGCAAAATTTCATATATACCTGTCAAAATCTATTTCTCTTCATAGAGAGAAAAACTCAGTGTCCAATGAGTGAGTGAATGAGAAAGTTTAGCTAAGTAAACCAGAGACTGTACTAAACAGATGGATGTTATATTCATTTTCTCATCTCACACAGATGAGAATTTCAGAATATTTCAATAACGATAATAACAGTTTTTTAATGTGTGGTGTGAGTCATTTCAAGTAGCAGTCCAGTGTCTATAAAGTTTAGATTAGGTTAGATTAGATGTTCTTCTTTGTTCAGTGATACTCTCTTTCCTTTTCTCTTCTCTCCTAACACTACTCATTTTTCCTTTTTTGTTTCACATCAGCTGCCTTCTCTCAATCTCTATTATAAATGCAAAACTAAACCTACCTGGAACTAAAGGACTGTCAACAATGTTCTGGTGTTACTGTGTGTTGATTTGGCAAAACTACAAAGACCAATTATATATATAATGCATGAGTCTCAGGATATTAGGCATCTGATCAGTTCTCATTCTTTTTACCATTACTATCAGTGTGATGGGCCAAGTGATGCCTCGGGGCAAGTTTAGGCGCTTTCACACCAACAGTTCTAGCGTCTCATTTGATAGGAACTACAAACTGGGGAGCTCCCCATACAACTACAAACATTCTAGGGCCTTTAATCTGTTTGCATTGGCACTGCCAGTAGGAGCCCGTCAACAGTTGGTATAGCAACCTTGCTTCTGCACTACATACAACAACAACCACGACAACGAGATGCAGGACACCGTGATCGAAGCTAGGGCTGCACAATTAATCGAATTTTAATCACGATCACAATTTTGGCTGTAAACAGGCTTTTTTTTTTTCTGTGACGGCGTTGCATGTAGAACGCCTTTATCTGGACCAATTACCGTATACCTACATCACGCAAAGTCCCTATTGTGCTACGAAAGTACCTACCCTGAAGTAGGGGCTACAAAAGTCCCTCGAAACAGCATTCTTAGAACTACAATGGTTCTACGTTCTTGCGGTGCGAACACGGGAAAAGGGGGGTATCTCTCCAACAGTTCTAAGAACTATGGAAAAGTTCCTCCGGTGAGAAAGTATAGTATAGTCTTCAAATGTATATTCATCTGCTTGTTTTCTGCGCATATGCCGATGTAGCCTGAAGAATGTGCTGGATGCCCTAACTAGTAAAAGACCAGCCAGAGGGTGCAGTCAACTGACTTCATGGACCACACACCCAGTGAAAAGATGATGGTTGGCTAAAGAGCAGTCCACTAGCTGGTATGCAGGTCAGCTCACTCACTATAGAAAGCACAAGTGAAAGTCTGTTTCATCTGGTAGGACTTCAAGGACAGAAATGGTAGAGAGGACAAAGAGTTGCGAAAGGGGACAGGTTGTGTGTTTGGGGGGACTGTTTTGGGAAGACTGCAATATGTTTTGAATGCTTTGTTTTCAAATCACAAATGGAAGCAATCCTTTAGCTGACACGCTTTTTAGCATCTTTTAGTGTTCATTAGGAACTCATTAGGTGTCTAAAATGAGCATTGTCTCCTCAAGCACGAAAATATCTAGTCATAAACCCAATAATGGGTGTCATCTCTCTGTTTTTCTAATAAAACTCAGTTGCACAAAACAGTTACATAAATGGTAAACTTCGAAATGTTTTGCAGATGAGGTGAAGTGACTGTAAGTTTAGAGAAAATGATCAGTGAAGGAATGAGCAAGAAAATGAGTTGGAATAACAAAGCAAAGAGTAAGGTAAATAAAGAGCTGTCAGCCAGAATTTCAGTCCAAGAGGAGAAAACCCAGACAGAAAAGGGAGGGAGGCAAGACTCAACAAGAAAATAAAAAAGATGAGAGAAAGGAACATGGGCACACAGATAATCGCTGTAGGACATAGTCAGGACTACACCATGGAACTACAGTGTAGTGAAGTGTAAACAGTTAAATGGTAGTGATACTTCATCAAAGATGAAAGTCAGCAGACACCGAGAGTAATGTTAAGTAGCCCCTTCTACTTTCAAAGTAATTGATTTGTGTGGTTTGAGTCAATCTCTTTCTGAAGTTATAGTAAGCAGGGAAAAGTATTCACTCTTCTGTTTGTCCTTACCAGCTTGTGATACTTATGCACATACTTGAACAAACACACAAGGAAAAGCCACAAAAACACAAATGAGTTCATCTGTGTCTACTTTACAGCTGCATGTGGGCAGCACTGCATCCTCAGCACCCTCCCACATATCTGAGAAGAGCATGAACAGCTAGCCACAAACACATGAATTAGTTCAGCTAATTCGCCTTTACAGCTACAGTACATGTGGCAGCATTGCATTACAAAGAGCCATTCTAGTTGAAAACAGCTCCTGTCACACAGAATCAGTGCAGCACATTTCAAACAGTCATCCTTCACATTGTGTTTAAATGTCACTGCCTTAGCTGTGGTCTTTTCCAACTATCCTCTTGATATTTATTTTTATATAATTCCGCTTGAGTCCTGATGTATTGGGTGCACCACATCCAGTCAGGAGTTAACTAGGGTCTTTTTTTTTAAAACCACACTAAATCTGGGTAGTTCTTCCCTTTGCTATCAGCTCCCTCAGGTTTCCAGATCCTGCATCCACCAAGTGTAGAAGCTTTCCTCTGCTCTATATTTTGAAATAACTGCATCAAATTATTTCTGTAACTCTGTCAGCTGCATATTCTTGCTGACATCCAGAGTCATCAGATCAGGCCACATATAAATCATTTTAAAATAGTTTCACCATCAGAAAATGGTGATGGGGGATATGTAAACAGGAAAAAAACGGCTCGTATTCAGCGATTTCTATACAGTTTAACATATGTTCAGCACCCTCCCACATACAGTATCTGAGCATGAACAGCTAGCCACAAACACCTGAATTAGTTCAGTTAAGTCCACTTCACAGCTACATGTGGCAGCATTGCATTACAAAGAGCCATTCCAGTTGAAAACAACGCCTGTCACACAGAATCAGTGCAGCACATTTCAAACAGCCATCCTTCACATTGTATTTAAATGTCACTGCCTTAGCTGTGGTCTTTTCCAACTATCCTCTTGATTTTTTTTTTAAATAATTCCGCTTGAGTCCTGATGTATTGGGTGCACCACATCCAGTCAGGAGTTAATTAAGGTCTTTGTTTTACACCTCACTAATTCTGGGTAGTTCTTCCCTTTGCTCTCAGCTCCCCCAAGCCTTCAGATCCTGCATCCACCAGGTGTAGAAGCTTTCCTCTGCTCTATATTTTGACACAACTGCAACAAATTATTTCTGCAACTCTGTCAGCTGCACATTCATGCTGACATCCAGATTCATCAGATCAGGCCACATTTAAATCAGAGAGCAGCTCGTATTAAGTGATTACTATATAGTAATCTTCACCTTCAGCACCCTTCCACATATCTGAGCTAGCCACAAAAAATGAATTAGTTGAGTTAATTCCACTTTAAAGCTACATGTGGCAGCATTGCATCGCAAAGAGCCCTTCCAGTTGAAAACAGCTCCTGTCACACAGAATCAGTGCAGCACATTTCAAACAGCCATCCTTCACATTGTGTTTAAATCTTATTGCTTTGGCTATGGTATTTCCTCACTGACTAAAGCTATATGTAAACCTATAATAGGTAAATCACAGTAAATACACACAAGCTCAATGTTACATGTTTTGTAGATCTCATTTAACATTCATTTTCAACTGATCCCCAATTTTTATATCACCAAGTGAACACAAATAAACACACTACAGATCACTGAATTAAAGGCCTCACAAAACTCTACTTTTCTTTTCTGGTTTTATCCTGGTATGGTATTATGCTCATTTGTCACATCTGGAGAGCACTGGCTAAATATATCACCTGGATGTAAAAGGTACATATATGCTTTGACTAACTATGTTAACATAAGGAGGTCAGAAGCATAAATGAGCACACGTGAGTGGGTAAGCTCACTAACTGACCTATTTTTTCTCAACTGTGAAAAATGTTCTGTGCTTAAAATAACTACAAATTATTTTCATGCATTTCTTTGACTGTATTGACAAGACATAGCTGCTGTCCCTGGGCTGCAGTCTCCTCCAAAAAGTGGGTTTATTGAAAAATCCGTGTTTTTTAACCCAGAGATGAGAGAAACTATGAGTAATGCTCAGACGGTTATTATGGTAACTTACTCTGTGAGGCTAACCTCTTCAGACTGACACTCTGGACATTCACACACCCGTCAGGTACATTCACTACTGTGAATAAAATCTGTGTGTTTCGAACACATGAGATTCTGATAATTGAAGAGTGATCTTCACGTTCTAATTGGTCTCTGATGATCATGTCGATGATGACATCATATTTGTGAGTCAGTAAGACAGTCAAGCAATTGAAAATACTTTAACATAGGATAGCAATGATTGCTTTTTATTCCTTATGCACATTGTAACCTCAGAGTGAACATTCAGGATTTCTGTTTCAAGGTTCATCAACTGAGGGTTAGAATCTGAGCTGAGGGTCAAACACGGAGTGCAGGCCAAGCCTCAGTTTTTTGGGTCAGACAGAGACTTTTCATTCAAGGCTTGTCAGCACTGCCTGCAGGTGACAGAATTCTTCACTCTATCTCTAAGCGAATGCCCTGCCACCCTGCAGAGAAAATTCATTTTGGCTGCTTGTATCAGGGATCTTTTCCTTTTGGTCATGACCGAAAGTTCATGACCATATGTGAGGGTAAATCAACCAGTAAATCTAGAGCTCAGCTCCTTTTTCACCACAACTGACCGGTACATTGACTGCATCACTGCTGCTGCTGCATCAATCCATCTGTCAATCTCATGCTCCAAATCTTCCATAACTAGTGTACAAGACCCAAAGATACTCGAGCTCCTCCTCTTGAGACAAGGAATTCCCATTGGGCTGGAGAGAGCAAGCCACTCTGTTGTGGGGAGGACTGTGGCCTCAGACTTGGAGGCACTGATTTTCATCCCAGCTGCTTCACACTCAGCTGCAAACCACCCCAGTACATGCTTAAGATCCATGCTCGAAAGCGCCAACAGGCAACATCTGCAAAAAGCAAAGATGAAATCCCGTGGTCCCACATGCCACAGTCCAACATGCACTGGGAACAGGTCTGTCTTAGTGCAATCTGAACCAAGCTTCTGGTCCAATCATACAGAGACCGGACAGCCCTTAGCAGAGAGCCCTAGACCACATACTACTACAGCACCTCCCACAGAATGCCATGAGGCATGAGCGACATAAACGAATGCCTTCTTCAAGTCTATAAAATACATGTGGAGAGTAGAGAGCTGGTCTAGTCTAAGAGCAAGACAAAAACTATGTTTCTCCTCCTGACTCCGAGGTTTGACTATCACCTGAATTCTCCTCTCCAGTCCTCTTGAATAAACTTTACCAGGGAGGCTAAGAAGTGTGATCCCCCAAGTAATATTTGTCTATGTTTGAGGGCTGTGTAATAAGTAAGCTGCAGAAAATTATAACTGACAGCTTCATACTGCGATTTCTTGATTACTAGATCATCCAGTCTTTGTGTTGGGTGTTCTGAATACATGCGAGCTGCTGCCTCACCTCCCATCTAGGCATAGCCTATATGTAGTGGACTGTGGTCACTTCTTGTACAAGGAGGAAAGTCATGCTTTTGATCTGAGTCTGACTTGGTGATCTAATTTCTTCATCATAGCCTTTTGCAATATGGTAATTGCTGAAAAGTTTTGATAATAAAGAAATGTGATTAATCGTTCAACCCTACTGCCCATGACTGAGCCTCACCCAGGGCAACTTAGCTGTAAGGAGACACTGAGTCTTTATTGTTCATTAGCAATGACTGCAGAGCCGCCAGGGTAGCTGTGGAAGAGCACTGTTCCCCATTAGACAATGGGTCTGTGCATTTGAAAAAGCAATGCTCCAAACAGTTTGGGCATTCTTGTTTCAAAGGGCACAGACCAATCAAGGAAGGAAATAACGGCAGAAGATCCAACACTGCCAGACACAGTAGATTTACTGTTGCACCAGATATTGGTTTAACATGCTGCAAGCTACAGACAGTTAGATAGATAGATAGATAGATAGATAGATAGATAGATAGATAGAGAAAAATATATGGATAAAAACTTTTGAACTATTGATCCCAAGGGACATTCATGCATCCAGTAGCAGCAAAATACACAAGCATGACCTGAGGAAAGACATGAAAAAATAACAGGTAAATAAAATGACAGCTCAGTTTTGATTGGTCCAGTGCATTAACACAGGTCAGCTGTACAACACACACCCAACAACTACATCACTACATCAGTACATAAGCAAAATCAAATAGTTTTGAACAAAACTAAAGACTGAATAAACAACGTACACAGACAACACAGCAGAGCACAATAACATCTGCTGGGAGGAGATCAAAGGTCATCTGGCAGGACTCATTTACAGCAGCCACCAGACAACAATTCTGAACAGACGGTGTACCATACCATGTATACACTTAGGTGATTTGTGATTGAGGCACCTGTGAAAAGTAAAATCATCCAAAGCAATGTTTTTTCAGGCGACTCAATACATGTCAATGAGCACTGTCCCGGGATGGCCTTGGATCTAGGACCTGTTGGTTCATTTCTGATTTCTGAGAGTAGCTGATCTGTCTTTCAAGAAAACACACCTTTAAGTCTGTTCAAAAGTGTTTCCTACAGATTCAGCAGATTTCAGCTGTTCTCCTGTTTCACAGCAATGAAACCTTCAGAATGTCAGCTAAAAAAGGTAAGGGAGGGGGGTCAGGCCCCTCAAAACTCACTAATTGGTTTAGATTCCTAGCAAAGAGTAGCTACTGGTTTACAGGCATAAAGACTACAGTCTTCAGTCTACAGTCTAAATTAGAACTCTTGGCAACAGAACAATGAGCTCACTTCACAGATGTTTTGAATTTGGTTGCATTAGTTGTTCTCCTCCACTGACTCCTCCACTGCCCGGAAGTTTTCACATCCGGGCACTTGGCGAGGCACACTTCCGTTAGAAATCTGAACAACCGCCATTTTCTTTTCCCCGCAACGAGAAGACAGCATGAAAGCGACGAGTGAGTATCATGTCGATATAAATCACTGTTTGATTGATATTTTGCACAAGAATGTGTTTGTGTTGGCTTGATCAAATACAGGAAAATGGCGATATTATTGTTGTCTTAGTAACGAATTACCGCCGCCGTACATGCAGGCTAAGCAGACATGCACCTGTCACTTATGTTTCATGCTAACGATTGCGCTTGGTTAGTCTTTGGACATAACTCTGAAGCTGTTTGAGTTAAAATGGTTTCCACTGTTAAAAGAACAAGGTGGGCGTCGGGAGTCATTAGCAAACAGCGGCAGCACAAAGACCGGCCGGGCTGGAGGTTAGCCTGTCAGTTAAACGAAAAAAAAAAACGTTCCGATTAAATTTTCTACAATTTCTATGATTATTTATGTCTTTCAATTAAAATCTTAAGATAACACTGACGCACATGTTACTCTTTTGCCTATGCAATTAACGTTGTCTATTTTGATTTGTAGCACGAGCAATCAACAGGACCATAAGAGCCCCAACAATGTTCTCAGCCTTCAGGTAAGTGAAGTTGGAGTGAAAATGTAAAGTTAAAACTTTCTACAATGTTCATGTAATAGCATAAGTTAGATTAATATCCCTCAAGATCAGCTAGAGGTGGGTTTGGTAGCCAAAATTCTCCATAGTTTTGAAATGAAAGAAATTATACTATACACAAGTTTTTTTTCTTTCTTTCTACAGAGTGCGACAGTGACATGGCATCGCTTTTGTTACTCCTGCATATCCTGCCACTTCAGCCCTCTACAAACAGAAGAGAAAAGATCAGTGCCACTCAGACCATCAGTGATTTTCCTTGTTAATGGAAAATAAATATTTTTGATACAGTAATTTTTGAAGTGATTATTTCATGTACATTTTAACTGTTAATACCAGTGGTCCATATATGCTGTATCAGCAGCACAGTAAATACTAGTTAAGTATACATTTTACATCAGTGTTACTGGTCATAACATAACTGGTCAATAACATCATATTGCTGATTAAAAATAAACTGGTGTCAATATTTTACACTTGGTTTGTGAAATAACGCTGCCATAGTGCCAAATAATCAAAATGTATCTACATTGGTGTCAAAATTTTAAACAATTAGTGTTTGAAGTAACGCTATTGTTGTACTAATTAATTTAAATGTATCCATTTGGGTGTTAATATCTGACACCATCGGAGTTTGTTAAGTAACACTGTGAAAGTGTTGTTCAACACTTTTTAAAAGTGTTAATTTAACTCTGAGGGAGTTAAATTAGGGATTTCAGATTTGCTGTGCATGACGTCCTGTTCAGGTTATGCTTCTATGTTAACGTGTCTTTCAATGAACCATAGGAAAATGTTAGCAATTACATGGTAGTGGATTGCAGCATGGACTAGCATCCTCTTCAACTGATCCTGTATTTTAGACTTGAATTGAGCATGAGACCAACTGTCCTACTCTTTCGCAGAGTATGAATGATAAAAATAAGTGTGCATGGAAACCTATGGTGAAAAATTATTTTGGAAGTAAATCATGCACCTATATATTGTCAAGATGAGTAAACAACTGCCAAATCAGAGCTTAGAAAGGACATTACATGCTTGATATGAACATGTCTGCAAACCTTGTGCTTTCATGAGAGAAGGGGCTGTTAATGCAATGGAACACAGTAAATGTACCTGGTCCCAGCAACCCAGAGCAGCAGCTGGGTGTTTACATGGGGCCAGATGACTCCACAGAGATCCAGCTGGAGCTTTCTGGTTCGGGAGGGCAAAAGGGGGCATGCGTACAAATCACATACTTGCAAACTGCAGCTGATGCAGCCCAGACAAAGGTAGTCCTTTATTCACGACTTCACCTGAAAATTCTCCTCTTTCACTATTTCTGTTCTAGTTTCTAAGTTTTCTGTCATGCACACACTAACACACACAGACCATTCCATTGCTGCCATGTAATTATCCATCACTGACACATTTCTGAGCAACCCACCAGTTGAAGAATGATCCACTGTTTTCAACGTGAGCCCACCACAAACACATACACACAAAAACACATACAGACACAGAGTCTACTATATATGCTTTGGAAGGAATCTGAGCATTTAACAGGGCTGCACTGGTCTTATGTCTGTACTTTCAACCTTGACCCACACAGTCTCGGCCCACATCATTCCTTTCTCTCTCTGTCTCGCGCGCGCGCACACACACACACACACACACACACACACACACACACACACACACACACACACACACGTGGTACACACAGCTTAACAGAGCTCCATTGTCACAAACTTCACAGCAAGCCTCAGCCTGTCTACCCCTTAGCCCCCACCATAACAATACACACATACCCGCCCTCTAACCATCCCCCTCTTCCCCCCTCTGTCTATAGTACAGAGAAAAGTCCCTCAGTCCCAAGTCTGACAAAAAAAAAAAACAACAACAAAAAAAAACACAGCAATGTGTGTTCTCCAACTGCAGTGGGCTAGCTGCTCCGAGTCACTCCTCAGTAGCCCCCCCCATCAAATACAAATAAACACAAACACACACACACGTTACGCCTAACGTGAAGGAGCCCACTTCATCAATGTAATTGGGAAAGTCCCTTTAATAATATTGATTTTCTAACACATTTCTTTGCAGCTGATTGTACTTCACCTCTTCCTTTACCGGAGAACATAGATATTACATTGTTGCTATCTGTCCACTTACTAAGCTCAGTGGACATTCTAAATCACAGCCTATATTTCCAATGAGGTGTGATTCATGTACGTGATGTAGACACAAAACTCCGTTTTCCAGCAGGTAGAATGAACAGGGCAAAAAATACTACACAGCACCTTAGACAGGATAGCCCAACCGGTTATCCTGTATATCTATCTATGTATCTATCTAGCTGCTATTTTCACTGTATCCATGGTCTAATGCTGAGTTTGGCACTGTCAATCAAGAGGACGTCTGCAGATGAATCGATGACACATGAAGAGAAGCTCTGACAAAGCGCAAGTGAAAGTGATGGTCTGTGATGCTTTATTTAAAGACATAATCAAGAACAAAATAGCCTCTTCTAAGGCCAGCTTACTACCTACTCTTTAGCGCATGTGATCACAGGAAGAGAAACTCATCACCCTGAATTGCCAGAGCTAAGCGGGTAAGTTGAGAGGCAGAGTAAGAGGCATATAAGGCAAGAGAAGCTTACTTGATTGAACACACAGAATCTGATGAGGGTGGGGGGCATGAATTATTCACTTATTTGGAAAAGATGGCTGAGATGTGATTTGTGAACAGTACAGCCAACAGTTATGAACATTGTGTTGGAGAAGATGTTCATGTTTGCATGGCACTTGAAACAAATGGCAGTGAGTCCAGCAGAGATCTGAGTATTGGGGTTATTACTTTGTCCTGGATGCTTCCTTCATGTCAAAGCCTAAACAGTGTTGTCTGTTCACAGGGAACTTGAGCTAGGACCTCCCTACATGACCATTTGTTGTGAGTTTCATCATCAGGCACTCGTTTTTATATTATTCAGCCAAATACACCAAACAAAATAGCCCTTCTTATCTTGAGGTCAACATTAAGTTTTCAGTTGTGAATGCGTGGAAGATGACAGCATATTCATAACCCAAAAACAGTATGTAGAGTCTCATCATGCCAGTCCCCAGCTGTCCGCCTCCATCATGCTGTATGATCAAGTCTAATGTTTCGTGTTAGGTTATGTAAGCTGTGTTCCTGTACAGGCAGGTTGGAGGTAGCCACATGAACATAAGGCTGAAAATCTGAGTTCAACTCCCTGTTCCAGTCACTTCAGCCATGTACACTATTATCTGCTGATGCTTATGCTTGTTTCTGAGACAGGGATGAGAAGATAGATTTCAGTTTCATGTCTGTGGAGTCAGGATCTTTAGTCCTGCCATTATACTGACAGGAAGCAGGGAGAAACTGCTAGCCTGTCCAAATCTCAAAGATGCACCTCATGAGAGTCTGAATTACTTTTAGTAACCACCCTCATCAATGTGCATTGCTCAGTTCTACTTGGCTGTGACTGTGAATTTTTCTGCACTGACAGAGAATGAATGCAATACTATAACAATGTACTGTGTATGTGGGCTGCCATACGGAGATGCATGCATTCCAGCCCAATTTCTTATTGTCTCTCTGCTCATCCATCCATATCTCATCTCTGCAGCTCATGGATAATTACTTCTGTTATTTTGAGAGCAAAGCATATGATATACTCGAGAAAATGGGTTGTGTTGGTGACATGACTGTGATTCTGTTTAATTCTGACCCTGCTACATCCCGTCATCTTTTTGTGATGGATTAACAATGTGTGACTAAACAAACTGCACCTTGCAACTACATTTTAGGATGGGGAGTTGGACAAATTGCATGGCACGATTTAATCTTTTTACTTTAAGTGTTAATGGGTTTTCTTTTTTTGGGGGGGGGGTTTGTCCTTCACGCTTTTCCCTGTGAACCATAGTTTCAGCCTACTGTGCCAGAGTTCCTGACTTTGCTAAGAAAAGACAAAATAATCTAGATACGCAGGCCCAAACTACCTTGAGCGTGCTTCTGCGGGAGTTAAGCGGTGACACTTCCCCTGAATCTGTCAGAAATAAAGGTATGAGTGTTGAAGCAAAAATACAAAAAAGTCCATTGGTGTCCAATCAATGTAAAGATGTTTGTAGATTGTTATTATAGAAACTGTCATATACTCCATTACCATTGCAGGTTTATCACAAACTCGAACAGAACACACACATTTGGGTTCAAACAAAGACTGCACTTGTAATTAAGCCTTGGGACAACAGAGGCGAGCCAGAAGTGCAGGCTCCTGTGTGATGACAGAGGACGCTTCACTCACTCTGCACTTACTTGAGTGTCTGAGTGAGGTGGAATCCCAACAAGGCAAAAAGCAACTTCATTCATTGAGTTCTCCACGTCCGCGTGTATCCGACAAAAGAGACTACCACGGAGCAGTGGTCTGCATCGTGGACATCCGTCCGTCCGTCCGTCCTCTGAGTTTCTGACGTAGCTTCTCCGAATCCCCTCTCCCTACGACTGCCCCGTGATGAGCTGTGCCCACTGGACACACGCTGCTACCGGAAATACGCCAGGTTTGATTTCAAAGTAAAGGTATGCTACAGTGTGCCCTTGGAATAAAATTATTCAAGAACATAGTTGGAAGTACATGTTCTTAAAATGAAAAAAAAAAATAATAATAATAAAATTTAAGAGAGCCATAATGCTACAGTGTCTGGCCTGCAGTATCTATTTATCAAAGAATATATTCTTATCTACCACAACACATGTTAAATGAATGATAAAATCACATTACATTCCTAGTAAAACTGGAAAATTGGAATTTTTGATTTTATCTTAATTGACCCAGTCTTAAACCACTGGTCCATGATCTTGTCCACTGAGCAATTCAGAAGATTCCAACAGCAAATTAACATTTTCATTCATCCACACCTCTCAAATGTCACACTAATCGTTGATGAAAATCATAAAAAAATAGACTGATATAGCTACCCGAGTAGACACTGCTGGTAGCATCACACTTTGAGAAGGACTACATCCATAAGGATCCATCCCACAATCTTTGACTTAAGTCAAGGAAAGCCATTCCATGCCAATTTGTCCTGCCTTGAAATAGCCCCAGCCCCACCTAACTCCTCCCTGCCATTTCCATCTATAGCTGACTCCAGATTCTCTATTGTGCTGTTAAACGTTTTCCAGCCTCACTAACTGGTTTTGTTTGCCTGTTAACTTACTTTATTTGACCTTCTTTCTGTTCAGGCAGGTAACAGCAAGAGTGGAAGCATATTGTTTTGGGGTTTTCTGTCCTATTCCCCTGGACATCGTATCTCAGCAATGCCTCATGGGATCATCTTCAGAAGCCAATAATGTCCACTTGGACTTTAACTGGTTAGATTTTGGTAATCAAAAGTCAACAGTCAAGATCATGATGACCTAAAAAAAAAAAAGCAAGCCTTCTTCGCATATGGCATAAATCAAGGATAACCTCTCTGGCTATTACTCAAGACTCCACTCATAAGTTATGACACAAGTGTTTATCTCTTATATTCATCTTATATTCTTGGTAAGTCTACTTTGGACTTTGACTTTTGCCTGTCCCCTGTTTTTTATCTGTCTGTTTCTTCTTGACTGTCATGAAATTCAGTGGGAGAATTATTATGCCAAAAGGAGTGTGGATTAGCTCTGTACTTCTGAATGTGTGTGCAATCACTGATGGTCATTGAGCAAGACACAGTCTGATTGTGATATTGGCTGACAGTGCCCTCAGGACAGATGGAGTATGCACAATTATAAATGTATCATATACTGTATGGACACGCATGCATGCACACACACACACACACACACACACATACATACACATGTGCGCACACTCACAGTGACTCATCATGTAATATGGCATGAAATCATACGAGGAGAAAGAGAAAGAAGCAGAGACTGTAGACATACACTATTTACTTGTTTTCCAGGTCAGAATCTTGGAGACTTCTTCTGTTTGGTACTTAATGAAGTCTTGTTGACTTTCATCATTCAGAGGATCAGGAGATTAGTTACAATTCTTAAGAGTAAAATATCACATGAACTACAGGAACCACTTGGAAGTATTGATGCACACAGACCTATGCGACTATCAATGGATGTAGTGTAGATCTCCTTTAGTACTGAAGCTTTGGTGTCACATAAAGGTCTTAAATAAAAGTGTCTGCAGAATGATTAGATATAATGTTAGAGAAACTCATTTCACCTTTCTATGGCAGCATGTTGGACCAATAATCTGACTTTCCATTGTCGGAAAGAAAGATACTTGGATACTTGGAAAAATACATGTCAGTAACATTGTCACAAGTAAATAGTGGACAATTAATAAAATAACAATGTTAAATAATAAATAAAACTTCAAAATATTGTGTGAAAAGCCAACAAAATTATGAGTTCAATATAAGAATGACAGCACGGTCCATATAACAGGTGCACATCTGAAGTCATTACACTTCTGGTTAGTCCTTAACTGAGGAAGCCTTTTGGATGACAGGTGAATAATCCATCCATCCATCTTCTATTGCTTTTTTCCGTTTCCGGGTCGCGGTGGTGCTGGAGCCAATCCCAGCCAACGTTCCAGGCGAGGGGTGATTATACCCTGGACAGGTGGCCAGTCCATCACAGGGCCAACACACAAAGACACACAGACACGAACAACCACTCACACTCACATTCAGACCTAGTCACCAGTTAACCAAGACATGCATGTCTTTGGACGGTGGGAGGACACGCAGACACAGGGAGAACATGCAAACTCCGCACAGAAAGGCCCCAGGGGCCACCGTGCTGGTGAAACATCAGTTATACCAAATAAAACCCAAACTGTTTTTTAATTAACAAACACCCCTGCAACATTTTCTGTAACTTGTGCAATTTGTTTGTGAATTCCTCCTATGTTGGTAATAACTAATGAGAAGGCAGACGTTCTGGTCTTTGTTCTGTGATTCTGTGCTTCAATGAACAAGCATTTAATCCTGACATTGTGTTGGAAAGTGATTATTGTAGAGCTATAGAAGGAGGAGGGTGACCTGTTTGTGTGTGTGTATGTGTGTATCTGCGTGTGTGCAGAGACACTAATCTGACTTTGTTCTGAAAAAGCTTTATCTCCACTTTGGGGGATCAGTGGAGATGATGTCTTCCCATCATAGCCCAGTTCCTCTCCTCATGTAAACTCACGTTCACGTACAGGCTAGAACCTCTTTGTCATCCTTGGCAGAAGCTCTATGATTCTTAGTGCTGGATTTTTTTTTTTTATATTGTCTCTCCGACAGTTTGGGAACAATTTTAGCACCATGTTTATTTTTTTTGTGCATCTTTTCCTGGTGATCTTTGTCACCATGCTGTTAGAAACTCTGGTATATGTCACGTCTAGGCTAGAAGGAGGACCCAAATGCAGGAGCCGGAGGCAATAGGGCGAAGGTGCAGGTGAATATTTAATGAGATACAAAACATAGAACAAAGGAGACCAAGGATAACAATGGATAACAAAGGTAACAAGGGAGAACAAGGGAAACTACGGAGAACAAGAGAACAACAGGGAACCGGAGAACAACGGAGGACAACGGAGGACAACGGAGAACAAGCGAGACCTATGGAGAACAAGGGAGGACAACGTAGAACAAGAGAGCAAACGAGAACTATGGAGAACAAAGGATACACACAGAGAACAGGAGAGGACAAGAGAGCAACAGGGAACCGGAGAACACGAGAGAACAGGAGAACAACGGAAATCAGGAGAGAACAGAGAACAAGGATCCGACAAGGACAGGACAGAAACCAAGACTTAAATACAAACTGAACTAATGACACAGGTGAAACACATTAGGGCAAGGAAGGCAATCACACAGGCGGGAAACTTGACAGGACGACAGGGATAAGACAAAGACTTCAAAATAAGACAGGAAGTGACAAAAACTAAACTGACCCTAACAAAACAAAACTAAGAGTGACTGACCCTGACCGTATTCTAAGCAGTAAAATAGTAAAATATCATGGTCAGCCTGTTAATTTATTTTGTGGTTGTTTGCATATTGTGAGACTTCACCCACAGTGATATAGAATAAAACTAATGTTTTTTCAAGTCTACTATTTTATAAGCTAGCTAATTGTATAATAATAATTATATGTCACATCTATACCTTTGTTGTTGAATTCTGTAATCTAAAACATATGGTGTGTACTATGAAATGTAGAAGGCAGATATGAGCAATAATCTTGCAGGTCAGATGATAGGCACACCAGATTGCAACCACAGTGCAGGATGACCCAATTGATCTGAGATATCCAAGGCAGTTGAAGGAAACTCTATGATGGAGGAAGCACTCAGCGAAAACAAGGATACCAGTCAGCCAGAGATGCACCTCATAAAGATGATGATGATGAATGAAGCAGCCAGGTGGGAGCAACAAGCTCAAGCAGTCTAGAGTAAATGATCAGGCAGCATGACAGAATCTCAATTCTGACTTGAGCCAACCATTGGAGTTGACATTATGAGGAATTGTCAAGAACAAGCTTAACCCAATGACTGCCATTAAAGCCGTTAGCCTCTCTGCCCCCCGCCTTCGGAATTCCCTCCCACCAGACAATTGGAACATCACCTCGCTCTCCACTTTCAAAAGTTCTCTCAAAACCTATGTTTAAACTGGCATGTTCTAATTACTCAGAATCATTATTCCATCTGTACATTTTTTGAATAGTTTTAACTTAATTGGTTTTTAATTGTACATTTGTTGAACTAGTTTTACCTTTATATTACTTTGTTTTCTATTCTGCCCTGTAAGGTGACCTTAAAAGTTTTGAAAGGTGCCTGTACAAAATGTTATTATTATTATTATTATTTTTATTACCATGTTTTGGGACATAAACTTTGAGGAACACAGAGAGAAATTGGATGAGTTCAGTAGGAAGGAGAGTGAGAGGGATTGAGCAGCTAGCCAGAGATACGCGCCTGCTCCCATGGAATTGGAGGAAGGTGACACACGACAAGAAAGCTGGCCTGAAGGAACTGTGGGCCAAACTCAAGGTGAGTTTGGCCCACAGTTCCTTCAGGCCAGCTTTCTTGTCGTGTGTCACCTTCCTCTTTCATGTATTTTACTAATACATGAAAGTTTGGCCCACAACCTTGCCAAGCTACATGAGTGGAGTGGATCAGAAGGAGGAGAAAGCGAAGCAAGAAGGAAAGGATCGGCTTCTTCCGAGTTCCCCACAGGTACACCTGACAGTTGACAGATGAGAAGAAGAGCAGGAAGGTAGATATCAGTAAGGACGAGCCAGGGCAACACATAAAGAGCAAATACAGTAAAAATAGATGTGCTATCCTTTTTGTCCACCCAGGTCATATAAAGGTCACAAAAAGGCGTGAGAAGAAGCTTTTGCTTATTACACCCGCCCCTTTTCCATCATAATAAATTCATATTTTACTAATACATGAAATCAAATATATTAACAGGACATCATTGTCTTTCCCTCCTTCCATACTTAACTACAGTTTATCCTTTGATGTGTCTGTCATTTATCAGCAGCTAACAAGAAGCTCACCTCCTACAGGCAGCGCTGCTCCACTGCATGGGAAACTCACACACTCAGGGGGTGTGTCTGTGACATCATTTATTGGACCAGTCATGTCCCAACTTTTCTTCATGGTCTGATTACATGTAAATCGCTGATTGAGTCAGAGCTTTCTGGCTACAGACGAAGACTCAAAGATCACCTTACATCAGTGCCACTTGCCTGCAGCCACAGAAGAACCAAACACTTCTAGCTCTGGACTTCTTGTTCTCCAGAGTTGCAAACAAACAATAAGCCTCAGCAAAGTTCTAGGTTTTGACAATTGCCGTTATAACACAGGGGCTCACTTCCCTCAAAGGACCTGCCTGTCACAGTTTAAACCATGAAAAGTGAAAAATTAGACCTTAAGTAGTAAATGCAGACTGTGATCGGAAAAGCTGTGAGGAGCGTATTGCTCACTCAAAACTGTGCTCATCATATTAGAATTGTTGGCTAGCCTTCATCTACGGAGAAAAAAGCTAGGCTTTTTCTAATGATGCCCTTTCTACAAAACATAGGTGTATTTGAAGCTGCACTAATTAGTTTTGTATCTTAACATTGGCTCATTATTCATATTTAATGTGAAAGGGGTCCACAGAGATTCATCATCAAATATGCAGTTTCTTTCAGCTCTACTAAAGTCCGTAGCATCTTTTGGCACATTTTTCTGTCTCTTTGATCTGTAACATTACTGAAGCACCAAAACGCCAAAAAAAGAAAAAGAAAAAGAAAAGAAAACAACCATATACAAAAATGTCTGACTTTTAAATTATTGATGGGCTTGTGATCCCCAGTTCAATTTTATATAATTGTACAGTGTACAGGTGCTGTTACACTGATAAAGATGTCTTGTGAAACTGCTTGTATGCATGAATTTTTTTGTTGCAGTGTGAAGCACCCATGACCACTGTAGTTTAAGGTTCAGATGTTTCTCTTCCATTTGGCACAATCTAAATGTGACATGATATAAATTTTGTCTCATGCTTGGAATATACAAATGACATGGTTAATGATCTGATAACTGACCACCTTATTGATTTATTCTATACCTAGCTGGAGCAGGATGAGCTTGTTAGTATAAATGGATCTACACCCCCCACTTTTGTCAACTTTCATATTCCTCGTACCATAGGTTGAGGAGGAGGGGTGGCTGAGATATTTTATTCTAGGTTCCTATAGGTCTTTTGAAAGCCTTTTTCTAGGTCTTTCACACTCAAATTGGAAAATTTAAAAACCAGTTCTGCTAGTTACAGTGTATCATCCACCTGGTCTTTGCTCAGAGTATCTATCAGAGTTCTCTGAGTATTTTTCAGAGCAAGTCTTGAGTACAGATAAAATAATTATATTGGGTTATTTCAATATTCATGTGGATGTTGCCAGTAACATGCTTAGTTCTGCATTTAAGTCATTATTAGACTCATTGGCATTGATATTCTGAAGTAAATAATATTTCTTCAAAACCTTCTTCTCTCCTACTATTAACTAACAACATTTGAGTTTACCATTATTTGCTGCATAACATCTGGGAAAATTTCAGCAAAAGCAGATGTTTATCTAAAAATGCTGTGGCTAAAATTAAGGATCATTTGCTCATGTCTAAATTTAATGGAGGACTCCCCCCCACGATTGTTGATGAACTTGTAATTAGCATGATGGCTTCACTGTGTTCAAATTTTGATATTGTTGCCCCTATGCAAAAGAAAGTAACGAATAAGAGGAGGCTGGCTCTGTGGTATAGCTCTCAAATTCTGACTTAGAGAAGACATTACAGAAAGTGGAAGGGAAGTGGTGGTCCAGCAATGTAGATGAATCTTAGCTCTCCGGGGACCAACACCTTATCGTGGTGGAGAGGTTTGCGTGTCCCTGTGAACCTGGAAGCTATGTTGTCTGGAGCTTCTTGCTCCTGGTAGGGTCTCTCATGGCAAACTGGTCTCAGGCGAGGGGCCAGACAAAGAATTGTCCACAAACACCCCATGAGCAAGAGAGGAGGGAGCAAAAGGGCCCCGTCTGGAGCCAGGGCCAGATGGGGAACCCGTACACAAGTGCCTGGTGGCGAAGTCTGCCATGGGTCTTGGCTGGGCCAAGCCTGAAGAAGCCACATGGTTAATGCTCCTCCCCCTGTGGACCCACCATCCACGGGGAAGACCGAAGGGCTCAGGTGCGCTGCCAAATGGGTGGCGGTGGAAGCGGGGGGTCCCGGCGGACCGGACCTGGTTGGCATAGACTGGCCCTGGGGGTGTGGAACATCACCTTGCTGTGGGGGAAGGAGCCGGAGCTGGTGCGAGAGGTAGAGTGCTACTGGTTGGATGTGGTGGGGCTTGCCTCCATGAACAGCTGAGGCTCTGGAACCGTGCTCCTTGATAGGGGTTTGACTCTTTTCTTCTCTGGAATTGCCCAAGACGTTGCCAGGCAGGTGTGGGGATACTCACAAGCCCCAGGCTGAGTGCCGCTGTGTTGGACTTTACCCTGGTGGACGAGAGGGTTGCCTCCCTGCACCTAAGGGTGGCAGGGGGGAAAACTCTGACTGTTGTCTGTGTGTATGCACCAAACAGCAGCTCGGAGTATTTGGCCTTCATGGAGAACCTGAACAGGGTCCTGCATGGGGCCCCGGTAGGGGACTCCACAGTCCTACTGGGAGACTTCACTGCACATGTGGCCAATGATGGAGTAACTTGGAGAAGGGTGATTGGGAGGAATGGCCTCCCCGATCTGACCCCGAGTGGTGTTTTGTTGTTGGACTTCTGTGCTAGTCATGGACAGGCCACAACAAACACCATGTTCAAGCATAAGGAGGCTCATAAGTGTACTTGGTACTGAGCAGTCAACTGACCACCATCTGGGTCAAGTACATGAAGATGGATGGATAGATGGATGGATGTAACGTCTGAGTTTCTATAGTCTCATCGTCTAAATTTCCGGTCACTGGTGGTTGTGCTCTGTGGTTGTGCTCTGTGATACCTCGTGTGCTGTCTTTGCTATTTCTTTGCTATTCTTTGCTATTCACCTGACTAATCGACAGCAAACTGCTATTAAACTATACTAGCATAGAACTCAATCTCCTTCCCCTTTCCTAAGCCTATAAACGATACTGTAGCTCCGCTAATTGAACTGAAAGATTAGCAATGGCCTCCAGCTCTCTCTCTCCACTCTCTCTTCCTCCTCCCTCTCCTCTTCTCTCCTGTCCTCTCTGCTACATTTCCAGTTACTCCTCTGCCTCCTTTTATGATAGTACTTGTTGTCATAGATGCAGGATAATGGTAGAAATTGAGGCGAGAATTAGTGAGTTAGAGTCGCGGCTCCGCACCTTAGCTAGCCCAACTTATGCTAGTGTAGCTAGCCGCCCCCCTGTAGCCAGTGCGGGCCGACCTAGACCAGCTCCTGTGGCAGCCGAGAGAGTTTCCTCCCCCCCAGCGGCTCCCGAGCAGCCTGGATCTAGTCAGGGCGGCTGGGTGACTGTCCGAGACAAGAGGCATAGTCGTAGGCAGCAGCCCCCGGTTCACCACCAACAGGTTCACGTTTCCAACAGGTTCTCCCCACTCAGCGACATACCCGCTGAAAAGCCGACTCTAGTGATTGGCGACTCTATTCTGAGGAACGTGAAGTTAGCGACACCAGCGGCCATAGTTAAGTGTATCCCGGGGGCCAGAGCAGGCGACATCCAATCTTATCTGAAACTGCTGGCTAAGGATAAGCGTAAATATGGTAAAATTGTTATTCACGTCAGCAGTAACGACACCCGACTTCGCCAGTCGGAGGTCAAAAAGATTAATGTGGAATCGGTGTGTACCTTTGGTAAAACAATGTCGGACACTGTAGTTTTCTCCGGCCCCCTCCCCAATCGGACCAGTGATGACATGTATAGCCGCATGTCTTCATTCAACCGCTGGCTGTCGAGGTGGTGTCCCGAAAACAATGTGGGCTACATAGATAACTGGAACAATTTCTGGAGGAGACCTGGTCTGATTAGGAGAGATGGTGTCCATCCCACCGTGGGTGGTGCCGCTTTTATATCTAGGAATATGGCCGAGTTCATTAGAAAGTTAAAACCCTGACAACCCCGAGTCGAGACCAGGAGGCAGAGCCGCAGTTTAACACGCTCCTCTGCGCCTCAGTCAGAGCGGTTCCCTGCCGAGAATAGAATAGAGTCTCTGTCTATGTCTAGGTCTATAGAAACTGTGTCTGTCCCCCGACCACCTAAATTTAGAAAATTTACTAAACCTAGATTAAACAGAAGAGGAGCTAAAAACAAAAACTTAATAGAAATCAAAACAGCCACAAATTCAGTCTCAAATAATACTGCAGTTAAATGTGGACTGTTGAATATTCGATCACTATCATCAAAATCTCTATTAGTCAGTGATCTTATAACTGATCATCGTATTGATTTATTTTGTATAAATGAAACCTGGCTGCAGCAGGATGAGTATGTTAGTATTAATGAAGCTACACCCCCCACTCATGTTAATTTTCATGTCCCTCGTACCATAGGTCGATGAGGGGGAGTGGCTGTGGTATTTCAGTCAAGCTTATTAATCAACCCTAGACCAAAATCTGGCTGTAGGTCTTTTGAAAGCCTCACTCTTAGTCTTTCCCACTCAAACTGGAAAGTTGAAAAACCAGTTCTGTTAGTTACAGTATACCGTCCACCTGGTCCGTACTCAGAATTCCTATCAGAGTTTTCTGAGTTTATATCAGAGTTAGTACTTAGTACAGATAAAATCATTATAGTGGGAGATTTCAATATTCATGTAGATGTAGAAAGTGACAGCCTTAGTTCTGGGTTTCTTTCATTACTAGACTCAATTGGCTTTTCCCAGCACGTGAATGAACCAACTCACTGCTTCAGTCATATCCTTGATCTTGCTCTAACATATGGCATTGAAATTGACAAGTTAACAATTTTTCCTCAAAACTGTCTTTTGACCGACCATTACCTCATTACATTTGAGTTTACTTTAACTGACTGCACAGCATCGAGGAATACATTTGGCTACAGAAGATGTTTATCTGAAGACGCTGTGGCTAAATTTAAAGAGAACATTCAGTCATCATTTGCAGCAATGCCATATCTAAATTCAAATGAGGATTTCTCCCATACACAGGTTGATGACCTTGTGACTAGCACTATGGCCACACTGTGTTCAAATCTGGATGATGCTGCCCCTCTCAAAAAGAAAGTAATAAAACAGAGGAGGCTGGCTCCGTGGTATAATTCTCAAATTCGTGCCTTAAAGCAGATGACACGGAAATTAGAAAGAAATTGGCGTTCCAGCAACTTGGAAGAGTCTCATCGAGCCTGGAAAGAAAGCTTAAAAACCTATAAAAAAGCTCTCCGCAGTGCTAGAAGATCATATTATTCAGCACTAATAGAAAAAAACAAGAACAACCCCAGCTTTCTCTTCAGCACTGTAGCCAGGCTGACAGAGAGTCATAGTTCGATAGAACCAGTGATCCCCTTAGCTCTCAGCAGCAATGATTTTATGGGCTTTTTTACAAATAAAATCATAACAATCAGAGACAGAATTCAACAGCTCTTACCTACATTAGACAATAATCTACTGAATACAGCAACTCCTGAATCAACTGCAACGCCTATTTTACATCTGGAATCATTCTCATCTCTGAATCTCTCAGAGCTAGCTTCTATAGTATCATCATCTAGACCATCAACCTGTCTATTAGACCCAGTGCCGACCAGCCTCTTTAAAGACATTCTTTACTTAATTGAGCCCTTCATTCTAGATCTCATTAATTTGACCTTATCTTTGGGTTATGTACCTCAGACTCTTAAGACCGCAGTCATCAAACCCCTGCTTAAAAAGCCGAATCTTGATCCAGATGTTTTGGCCAATTATAGACCCATATCAAACCTTCCCTTAATTTCTAAAATCATTGAGAAAGCAGTAGCAAACCAATTACACGACCATCTGCATAGGAACGGTTTGCTTGAAGAGTTTCAGTCAGGATTTAGAGCTCAACACAGCACAGAAACAGCGCTGATTAAAGTCTCCAATGATATTCTAATGGCTTCAGACAATGGATCAGCCTCCATACTTCTCCTCTTAGATCTCAGTGCTGCATTTGACACCATTGATCACAATATTTTATTACAGAGACTGGAACATGAAATTGGCATTAAAGGAACTGCTCTAAGGTGGTTCAAATCCTATTTATCAGATAGATATCAGTTTGTACATGTTAACAATAGCTCCTCCTCACGCACTATAGCCAGTTATGGAGTCCCACAGGGTTCGGTACTTGGACCAATCCTCTTCACTCTTTATCTGCTTCCTTTAGGCAACATTATCAGGAAACACAGCATCAATTTCCACTGCTACGCAGACGACACTCTTTTTTATCAATGAAGCCAAATGAAGTTAGTCAGATAGTCAGACTGCAGACATGTCTTGAAGACATAAAAGTCTGGATGACCCATAATTTTTTACTTCTAAATTCTGACAAAACTGAAGTTATTGTATTCGGCCCTAAGCACCTTAGAGAAACCCTATCTAATCATTTAATCAGTCTGGATGGCATTACTTTGGCTTCCAACTCCACTGTAAAAAACCTTGGAGTAACCTTTGACCAGGACATGTCCTTTGTCCCTCACATAAAACAAGTCAGTAGGGCAGCTTTCTTCAACCTGAGAAACATTAGGAAAATCAGAAATATCCTCTCTCAAGAGGATGCAGAAAAACTAGTCCACGCATTCGTAACTTCTAGGCTGGACTACTGTAACTCATTATTATCTGGATGTCCAAACAAATCTCTGAAAGGCCTTCAGTTGATTCAGAATGCTGCTGCACGAATATTAACAGGAACTAGAAAAAGGGATCACATTTCTCCTGTGTTAGCTGCTTTTCATTGGCTGCCGGTAAAATCCAGAATAGAATTTAAAATCCTTCTGTTAACATATAAAGCTCTTACTGGCCAAGCTCCGTCATACCTCAGAGAGCTCATAGTTCCTTACTCTCCTAGTAGGCCACTCCGCTCTCTAGATGGAGGTTTACTTGTGGTTCCTTCAGTCTCCAAGAGTAAATCAGGAGGCATATCTTTCAGTTATCAGGCTCCTCTTCTATGGAACCAACTTCCAGTATCAGTCCGGGGGGCAGACTCTTTAGCAATTTTCAAGACCAGGCTTAAAACCTTTCTGTATGACAGAGCTTATAGTTAAAAAGTTAAAGTTCATTTACTCTTTAGCTATGCTGCTATAGGCCTAGACTGCTGGGGGAAGGACTGAGCACCTCTCTCTCTCTCTCCCTCTCCCTTTCCCCTCTCTCTCTCTCTCTCTCTCTCTCCCCCTCTCCCTCTTCCCTCTCCCTCTCTCTCTCTCCCCCTCTTCCCTCTCCCTCTCTCTCTCCCCCCCTCGCATGCGCCATCATACCAACAACCTGCTTCTCCGAAATCCCAGTTTCTCTCAGTTCCAAGCATGTGCATTGCATTTACTAACCATGTTTTCCCGAAGTCTCTGTCTCCCCCAGCTCCTCTCCTCTCTCTCTCCCAGCTCCTCTCCTCTCTTTCCCTGTCCTCATCCTGCAGGTGATGAATCATCACCATCCCATGTTCCTGCAATGCCTGCTGCTCCCACATCTTCAAGAATTCCATACAGCATCATTCCTACGAACCTCATGCAGCATCATGTTCCTGCCTACACCTGTTTGAATATCCCCTCCTCCTGCTCTCTTTCGCTCCCTACTCTACCCAACTTTGCCCCCCCCCCGTGCCTCTCTCTCTCTCTCTCTCCCTCTCTCAACCCAACCGGTCGAGGCAGATGGCCGCCCCCCCTGAGCCTGGTTCTGCCCGAGGTTTCTGCCTCTTAAAGGAAGTTTTTCCTTGCCACTGTCGCCAAGTGCTTGCTCATCGGGGGATCTGTTGGGTCTCTTTAAATAATTTTATAAAGAGTTTGGTCTAGACCTGCTCTATATGTAAAGTGCCTTGATGTAACTTTGTTATGATTTGGCGCTATACAAATAAATCTGATTTGATTTTGATTTGATTTAAAGCATTAACTTATCTTATACCAACCAGGCTGTTTAAAGATATGTTTCCACTAATTAACACATACATTCTGGATCTAATCAATATGACTTTATCTTTAGGTTATGCACCACAGACTTTCAAGATTTAATTTATTAAACCTCTATTCCAAAAACCTTATATTGATCTGGTTTTATTGATTTTTCTGACAGATATTGCAATTTCAATTTGATTAGTGATTTCATTTTGTGCTTTTTCAAGTTCTGGTGGAGGTTTGCTGTATTTCCTGGTGATGTGGCCACCGCTTATTAGTGGTGGCCACTGAACATCAGTTTACTTAATATTTGAGTTGACGAGATCGCAGCACGTCGACATGGGAAGGATTTTCCAAAGGTTACCTGAGCTGCTTCACTGAGAAATGTCTCCATGCAGACAGCAGGCTGGGCAGTTAGACAATCCTTTTTGACACTACCACGGGCCAGTCAATGCAAAGTGCATGAAAACGTGTACACAACAGTTTATGAGCTGCTGTCAGTATCTTTTAAACCATTTTATCTCCTGCGGGAGTTTTAGGAAATGACTGTAATACTTGTCTATGTTTCAGTGCATAATAATAAGGAAACCACTGATATTTTAACTGACAGCTTTAATGGTGCTCTTTTACGATTACCTGATCAACCTGTCTTTGTTGGGTGCCATGAATACCTTTAAAGAAAGGCACAAACAGGCTGCTCTTACTCTTACCATAAACACACACGCACACAGTTGTTTCTTTGGGGGGCCCTCAGGGAGACGCACTCTGAAAGAAAATTTTTATCAGGTCAGGATCCAGAACACACAAATAAGGCATGTGTTTATTTAAAGCTCTGATGTAACTGAATGAAGTAGAGCATAAAAAAGGCAAACACACACACACACACACACACACATGGACGCACATACAAACAGACTCCACTCCATTCACTTGGACAGGCTATGACATGTGATAATGCATATTTGAGAAAGACCATTTGTGAGTGTATTTGTATACAAAGATGAAGACAAGCATCAAAAATTGAATGTATGTTTGGAAGGCCCCTCCATGAGCCTTCTGCTTATCTTAATGGGTTCATGGGACCTGGAGCTAATCACACCTTTTTTTTTTTTTTGGTCTGCATTTGTCCTCAAAATTTAACACCACAGTGTGTGTCAACCTTTTTATAAGATAGATGCACTTATAGACATTTTTGTGGCAGGGAGGGCAGTGCTACACCTAGGTGAATATAGGGGGGAGCAAAGGACAGAGAAGATGCAGAAGGATGGACAGGGGAAGGCAAGCAGGTGGTGCTGGTAGGAACTAGTGGAGTGAAGGATCCTGTGCTTTTCCTGTCACCTCACTCAAGATTATGAGAGTCCAGAGGAATTCTGTGTAGATCCCTGGAAAGATGGGAGTCCAGATAGGTGAAGGTGTCCCAATAGAGGAGCTGAGTGAAAGATAGGGTACATAGTGATGGAATGAAAGAACAGCTCAGCCCAATTTTGGCAGGGTTCATCAATTCTCAAGATGTGACCCAACACAAGCTGGCAAGTGAAACCACGCATGTACGTGGGCATTCCCTAAATATGAGTGAGACATTCACCAGGGCCCAGAGTCGGGTCAGGGGCCCAGGCTCCCCAGGCTTGCCACCCTGCGTGCAGGAGCACATGAGGCACCAAACCCAGAGAGCCACTGCAGCCACGCAGCATGTTGCAGCCCCCAGTGTTCCAGGCGGGTAACAGCGAGCACCACTGAACCGCCCAAGCAAGCACACGTCAGAGTGGGACAGGAGGGCCCCACATCCCCCAAAACCCCCCATCCACCACCCAGCCATCCACACCAGCCACTGACATCTCATACCACGAACCCAACCCCCCACCCACTGGATGAGCTGGAGGCACCCCACTGACCGAAGAGACCCTCCAGGGAGCCCAGGGTGTATCTTTGGAATGTCCGTCCATGATCCTTCTGCTTATCTTAATGGGTTCATGGGGCCTGGAGCTAAGGGAGGGGTGCACCCTTGACAGGTCAAGGCAGACAAAAAACCTTTCACACAGATTCGCAGGTAAATTAGAGTTGCACTGACCTAATATGCATGTCTTCTTACACTGGTAAACCCACACAGGCACAGGGAGAACATAAAAACTCCACAAATAAAGGCCCCAATGCAGAGCCCTCTTGCTGTCAAGCACCAGTACTAACCACTGCACAAAATTTAATAATTGTTTAGTCTTGTTTTTATAACACTATTCCCTAAGCCGATATGTGCTTTTGTCAATTTATTAATTAAACACAGTAATGGTATTGAACACGACATATCTTCACACCAAACTGATTATACTTTCACATGCTTGTTCATATCATCTCTGGTATTATATACTGTTTATTCACTCAGCTGTCAGAATGAGTTGGTGTGAAAGAAACCCAGACAGACATATAGGAGAGGCAAGATCTAATCTGAATACATTAGAAACAATATCTGACTCACCAGAGTTTTTATTTCACCACCAAATTAAATCAGCAAGTGTCTAATGCGCAAGTATTCATTTACTGTTCTTTGGGCAATAATAATCAACTTGCCACAAAAAAATTAAACCAATGTGTGAAACACTATGTCACTAGAATAGTAATCCGCCAATGTGCAAGCAATCTCTGATTGGTTTATTTCATGTTACAACCAAAAACACTGCCATGATTAATTAACTGAACCATTCACCGTTCTTTTAAATGGCAGAAATATATAGAGACATGTCCTGAACACCATGTGCCTTGGATTGTTAAATTGATCTCCTCGTGTCACTATTGTAACTGTTCAGCTAGACACCTGAGTGAGAAATGTTCCTGAAACCTCACTGAAATACTCCCTTCTGGCCACAGTATGGCCAGACGTAAAAGGCAGAATAAATGGTGGATATCATAAAGCCATGCAGCCTAGTTCAAATTTACTTGCTGTTACAAACATTTGTCATTGGCGCCAACATGAATTGTATCAAACTAGTTTCCTACCTAAGATAATGATTTCAAACTATTTCTCTTTTATTTCATTAAAACTACACTGCCCCTTAGAGACACTTCAGTTTGGTTTCTATGGCCTGAAATATTGACCTGATGATGGTGCCGGAGGAAAAGTGATAAAAAGAAATAAACATCTGCAACAGTGCTCCTGGTGATTCATTTAGTGTTTGACCAGATGTTTGAGTCCAGATCCATAAATTGTGCTAAATGTCACAGTAATCTCTCTGGAGCTGCACCTTTAGTACAGCTATACATACAAAGAAGACCACAGGTAAGAACACAAAAATCATTCAATGAGTTTCCTTTCTGTCTTTCCCAAAGAGTATTTCGGAGAGAAAGAAAGTCCTCCACTCTCCTCCCCTGACCCTCTTCCCCTCTACATAGAACTGTCAATCATAGTCGTGGCTATAAAAACATCCCATTAAACTTTTGTGTCTTTCTTCATAATATTGGGATGGTGTTGTGCTTTAATGCTTTGAACTCAGGAAAAAACGTAATCACATTTAAAATCAATTAAGTTATCATAATGCAGGATATAATGGTATGATTATTGTACATTTGTTGATTGAGTGTGTTGAAGGCACATATATATTATGTGTATGACACATGCATATCCTTAACACAAAATAAACACCATGTCTGAACATTTTTAGGGAACGGTGTACATCCAAACCTCAAACGCATGGAGGTCATTTATCCCCAAACTGCTGATCAGGCTTCAGCACATGTTGTCTGTGTTAAGTTCTCCTCTCCATTGAGATGTGACATGTGGACTGAATTGTCTAAGAACGTACAGGGGATGCAACTCGATGTTCTGGCACCAAAACCATATCCTATAGCTATGAACAAGGGTTGTTGAAGTGACATAATTCAGTTACTATGAATCTGATTCAGTAGATTATCATCCTTCTTAAAAAGATAAGGAATTTGGAAATTTATTTAACTTATAATGCACCTAGTGGAATGCATGATACTAGTTTGAGTCCAGTCTGCGGCCTTTTTCAGCAGTGTCTTGTTGCTCACTCTCACTCTGTGACTGTGATGAAGGCAAAAGACTGGAAACAGCCGGAACTATACAAAATATTCTTTTCTTCTCTACGATTGAAAATCATAAACAGCTGAAACCCCACCTCTGTCCGTGTTTTTAACATTTTCACTTATGGGGTGATTCTGTCAGAGAGAATCGTAGTTCTAAAATCAAGATTTGACCATATGCAGGCCACCCATATATAAGGTTTTTACTTTGACCTTTGTCTTGAGTAATAAGATTGTATGTCCTGTGATTGTACAGTTATAGCTGCAGCAGAATAAGCTGTAATATGAATCACTTACATGAGTCCTCAGCTCTCAGAATCATATAGTTCCACACCATCCCCCAGAACCTCCACTGGCTCCCCAACCCTCACCACATCCAATACAAACTGCTCCATCCACAAACTCGCCGCCTCCTACCTCATTAACCTGTTTCAACTCCCCCCCGCCTATGACCAAGCATCAGACCTGGGGTGATAGAGCCTCTGTTGCTGCTCCCACCCTCTGAAATTCAGTTCACAAATACCTCTGTGACAGCACCAACCTCATCACAATGAAACTACTTCTCATGACCCAGTTTTTAAAATTATCTTTCAATGTTAAATTGATATGTTGTTTTGTTTTATTTATTTTGGTTGTTGTTTCTTCTTCTGTACATTGCTTTAATTGATTGTGATTTCATCTATATTGTATGGTTTTATTATTTTTAATGAACTTTGTTTCTGTAAAATGTAAAGAAAATTGAGTCAAGTGTGACAGGACTTGGTTCTATATCTATGAAGATGTTTCGCCTCTCATCCAACAGGCTTTGGTACTAAGTGACTTTTTATGTTTGTACCTTAACATAGTGAATGCGTGCTAGGTGCACTGAGGACCTGTCAGTTCAGTGTTGTGAGTCACAGTGTAAAACTCATATATGTGGCCAGAGCTTACAGAACCTTTCCACAATCTCACACAGAATATAGGATATGTATTTCTAAACCTTTATTTAGGAAAGATTTTAAAGCATGCATGCTCTTTTTTCTGCTGTTCCTCAGTTCAGTTTGACATATGGCACTTTTTGAAAAATAGTTGTTTTTGCTTTGTTTTGAGCAAAGCTGCCTTTGTTTTGGAGATATGATTAAAACTGTACTTTCATAGTCATTATTGACCCTGATGGGATCAATGTTGGAGAGAGTATGTAGCTTGCTATGATGTGTTTGGTGTTTGTGCTGGGTGTTTTAAATATGTGCATGACTGAGTTATGACAAGAAAGGCTGTTTCATTGAATATTTTGGAAGTCCGAAGTATCTCTTCTTTTATTTTGCCACTGAAACCCATTTACGAACAGCTTAGTAATAAAGGAACAGTCTAATTGTGTTCATGCTTGTTCTTTTTCCTTGAGAAAGAATGTAATTAGAACTAATTGGGTCAGTAATAAAATGAGAACTAGAAAATTTCCTCACAGAAATTTTGTGAGTGCCTTGAGGGTCTGTCGCCAGAGGAGGGAAGGCTGTGTCTGTCGCAGAGTAATGTATGAACAAAGTGAACAACATTGACTTTAACTCTGTGTGTGTGTGTGTGTGTGTGTGTGTATTTCTGTTTGTGGTTTTCTGTCTGTGTGTGTGTGTGCCAGTTGATCAACTGCTCTCATATCAGAGGAGTCTGCACCTGAGGCACACACACACACCTGGAGTTGTCACCTGTAGCTCCAGGGTTGCAGGACAACTGCCTTAGAGCAGAGGTAGAGAGCCCAAAATGAGCCCATTTTTGGCTTGGTTAAGCCTTCAGACTGGGGTGATTTATGACAAAACCTCTCCTATCAGAGAAATGGCCAGACCGTGATTTCTACAACATGTTCCTGAAGCAGTGTATGGTGTTTCAAGAGCCTACAATGTGGACAAGAAAGTGATGTAAAAAACAAAGACAATTCTGCTGTTCACATGTATGGTAGACATGTCCTTTGGAGGCTCACAGATTAAATTCAGTTCAACTCACTGTGTGTGTCTGTCCTACAATAATGCATGAATGAAATGAATGACATGGACTCTAACCCTGCCTGTGTTTGTCTGTGTATGTATGAGTGTGTCTGCGAGTGTCTGGCTGGCTGTCTTTCTATGGGCTTGACTACATGGACTTTAACTTTGTCTGTGTCTGTTTGTCTGTCTGTATATGCTTGTGTGTGTGTGTGTGTGTGTGTGTGCATGTATGTCTGTGTGCGTGTGTGTCAACATAATAGCTGATAAACTGCACTCATATCAAAGGAATCTGTGATTAAGTCATTGCCAGCATCTGTAGAATTAATCGTCTCTCTTTGTCTGTCTGTCTGTCTGTGTGTGTCCCACAATAATGTATGAACAAAGTAAACAACATGGACTGTAATCCTGTCTGTGTTTGTCACTCCCCTCAAAAAGTCATGTATTAACAAAGTCAACAACCTTGATTTTAACACTATGTGTGTGTCTGTGTATGTTAGTGTGTGTGTGTGTGTGTGTGTGTGTGTGTGTGTGTGTGTGCGTGTGTCTGTGTGTGTCTGTGTGTGTATGTGTGTGTGCGTGTGTGTCTGTGTGTGTCTGTGTGTCTCTGCCTGTTGATCAATTGCTCTCATATCAGAAGATTCAGCACCTGAGGCACACACACACACCTGGATTTGTCACCTGCAGCTCCAGGGTTACAGGGGCAAAGCCCTGACAGCAGAGGCAGAGTGATCAAAACGAGCCAATTTTCGCTCATCGAAGCTTTCAAACTAGGGCAACTTATGACAAAGCAATAACTCCTATTAGACCAGATGATGGTTGCTACAACAAGTTCCTGAAGCAGTATGTGTGTTTTGTCAGTGTTTTAAATTTGAATCGAGTCTGTAGCTGAAAGTATGGGGAAGTAGTACCAGTTTGAAAAAGGCTGAAAATTTGAGTGTTGAACTACACACAAATACACAACTGTAGTAGACACCCATTCACTTTTTTGCGGTTTACGGAGCCAAAAATGTGTATCCAGTATAGAAAGATACTTAGCACACCAATCCAGATGGCGCCGCATGTTTTGATATATAATTTGCTGGGGTTTTCTCAAAATCCAACACAAGTGAATGTGAATCGAAATTTAGCCAAAGACAAAGAGGAATAAAAAGAAAAAGAAATGCGCAGGATAACAATAGTGACTCTGTGCAGGATCCTGAGGTACTAATAAGAAAAAGCAACGGGATGACAGTAGTGATTCTGGGCTCTTCCCAGAGTTAATGCAACTCTATATAGCAATTGCTGTACAGGTCCATTGAATCTGTGCAGGTCCCTGAGGCACTAAAAACAGCAACAACATAAATTCTACAGATGATTTCAGCCCAGCTAGTGGGTCATTAGTTCCCTCCCCTCCTCAATCTCCTTTTTGTTGCAGAAAATATGTCTGTTCACAGGAGTAATAGCAGGATATCCTGATGTTTACACGCACATGCGCGCTCACGCACATGCCAATGCACAATGCACCTCTCTCATCCTGGCTCCATTATGCTGCCAGGCAGAATGAGGTGTTCCACCCTAACACTCAATGCTCACTCTATCTGAAAGGGGAACTCTGCCCTCCATACAGACCTCCCATGCCTCCCCCTTTATTTTCCACTGTCTCAGTCTCACACAAACACACAAAAACTACTTACAGTCTTAACATACCTAAATTCACAACATAACTGCATCATTTCGGCCAATTGGCTAAAAATACACAACCTATCTTTCTCTCAGACATATACTCTGTCCCTCAATGAGATGAGCCTGAAATACTTCTCATTCCATTTCACTAGCATTTGTTGTTGCAGTTCCTGGGTTTTGCTATTTGGTCTAAATTGTCCTGAACAATGATGGCACCTGGTTGAACTCTGGTTGAATTTGTTATAATCAGTGCCATTCTGTCAACCTAAAAGGCAGGTCAGATGATCATCAGATGATCATCTGACATCTGAAACATCATCTTGTTTATGACAGTATGACAGTAGTCAGTAGTTTATGACACTCTGTGATTTAACATAAAGAGGAAAATATAATCCTGAGGTCACAGGACAACATGCCTCTCATCTAAAATGCAACATCAACTCAAGACTGAATGTACAGGAACTCAACTGTGTGAAAAGTAATGTAATGGACATTGCACTAACTTTAGCTAGCTGAGCTAATGATTTTCAGAATATTGAATGTTGTAAAGGCAACAATGCCTTAAATTGCTTATATTTGAATATTTGATATTTAATACAATTCAACAGAGCAACCCAGGGATCAGCTGCCACCTCACCTATTCTTTGGTATGTGAACACATGCAAATTACCAATCAAACTATTTTAATCAAATGAACACATGGTGTACTACACAGACACAATGGGGCTGCTGAATCTTTTAACCTGGGACAGTTGCTCACTTTGCCAACAGTCATGGGTCTATAAAATTTATATTACATAATTTTTGACTTATGTTGGACAGCTCACATAATATATCATATGAGCAAATAAAACACTTGACTATTGCAGACATTCAGAAATGTCAAGGCTAACAAAGTCCAGGCACTTCCCTTCAAGCCATATATACCAGGACAAAACCTGTGCTAAGATCTGTGCTTCAAACTTCAGCTGTCTGAGTTTTGGTGTATCTGTGTGTGGGTGAGCCTCTTCTCACCTGGGCCATGGCGTTCAGCAGGATGTCAGCTGCCTCCTGGTCCTTAGCATGGCTTGTGAAACCTCAAATTGGATCTTTGTAAATGTTGGTAGGATTTTGATGGTGGTGGTTCACTTCTTAGGTACACACAAAGACACTTGTGTGCATGCTCAGGAACAGACCAAGGCACGCACAGGGTGTTGTATATAACTCTTTGCTGGTGTGCTGTAACCCCACATGCTCATATAAATGAACTCCTCCTCCTCCTCCTATATACCGTCTTCTGAAACGCTTGCCTGTGGAAATGCTCTTTTCCTTTGCCTTCTGTACACCTTCTTTCTGCCCACAACTTGAGTATAATCCTCTTTCAGCCTTTTCAGCTGACACAGAAAGAGAGAATGTAGGAGCTTGTATCCCTTTATTTCTGTTCTGCAAGCTCTTGTCTTTCCTGTTTCAGTGTCTGGTTGGCTTTAATCTAGGCTCATGGTGCTCATGCCTCTCCTTTTCTTCCCCTCCTTGCTTATTCAGCTCTCTCTCTCAGCTGCTCCCCTTCCTCCCCGTCACTAAAGCCATCCCGCTTTTTCCCTTCCTCACTGTACACAGCATTAGTGAGGGACAGGGTAAAGGGGAGGGGTTAAGGGATCAGAGGGATAGAGTTTACGTGTGTGTGTGTGTGTGTGTGTGTGTGTGTGTGTGTACCATGTGACCTGATGGTGTTGTAGGATTCCCCCAGAAGCTGTTGCATTCATTCCTTCTTAGTGCTTCACTATGAGCTTCACGCTCTACCATTGAGGACCAGGGGCCTCATTTATAAAGCTTGTGCACGCACAAAACCGTACCTAAAACTTGCGTATGTCATTTCTACGCAAAGGTTGTGATCTATAAAAAACAGACTTGACGTAAAATGTGCGCAACTCTATGGTAACTCTGACCCATGCATACGCACATTTTGGAGGAAAATGGGAATTGGCGACACAGACGGTGCGGTGGTGAACTGAAGTCAGATTGAAGAAATGAAGAGCAGGAAGAACAATTAAGTGTCTATGATTGCCCTTCACACATTTAATTTCAACGCATGTTATGTGTTAGAGCCATGTCATCAGAATGATTTAATTCAACAGCGTTATTTTGCATTGGACTGAGTAATTGTTTTGGAAACATCTCCTTAGAATCTAACTGAAAATTCTAAACCAAAATCCTTTCTCTATATTTAATCACCACCGTCTCTCCGTCATTTTGTCCCGGAGCGCAGGAGGAGGAGAGGACGGTGCATAAAGCATCTGCCTAACATGTGTAAATAACAGAATATTTTCCTGTGATACTGTGAACACATAATCAAATGCCAATGAAATCCTAAGTGTGGAAAACAAAGCCATTAACAATCGTTATACTATATACTTTCCTGTTCTCAGTTCGTCAGCTCTACTTGATGCTTTTCATAACAAACCAGGCATAGAGAAAAGGGTAATGTTCACACACTTCAGTCTACAGAACATTTTTCGTGGTGGGGGTTAGCACGAATTGATTATCAGTCTGATTATTGTAAACCTATAAATACAGCAGCGAGCCCTGTGCGTAATGCTGCACCATGGCACTGCTGGCACTGCTGGAGGACTATGCCAATGGCAGAATTAGGAGGGAGAAGGTCTTCAGGGACTATAACGACTTATTGGCCATGATAATGACTGTCTTATGAGCCGTTTTAGATTCCCTAGAGCTGCGCTTGGATCTATGTGCGGAACTGGGTCCAGCATTAGAGAAGGTACAACACGCCGGAACCACGCCATCCCGGTGCAGACGCAGGTCATCACCCCGTTTTTAAATGCGCAAAGCGCAGAGGGAACCGTCTTCAATGAGGTCCACGCCCTTGCGCAGCACGCTTTGGATGCGCTTTGGAATGGTATCCCTCATTATGACCCGGAGGCAGAGCCCCTTTCAAGACAAGCGTGATATGAACAGGGTGCAAGACTCCGTCAGGATGTCATGTGGCGTTTATAAAGACAACTAAAGGTTCTTTTTGCACATTGGCTTTTAATATTTCTGCTATTTCAACCATTACATTTCTCATTTGTCTCAACTCCTCCGTCAGGTTGTTGATTGCTTGTATTGTCTCCCTTTGTAGCTGCACGACTGTATCGGTGAGCACCCGACCACTCACAGGCGTACCAGAATGACGCCAGTTATGGACACGATTTTTGTGTACATCGGCATCAGGTCAGGTCAGGTCAGGAGCACTGCCCCCCCAGATGCAGTCGTCAGGAGTATTGCACTGCTTTGCTTCCTTTGGATTTTAATTCCGGTGCTGTGACCTCCAAACAGGATGGTTTTTCGGGCCTCCACTCACCGACAGGCGTTTCCACTTCCGCCTCAGAAACATTATTTTTTTTATCTTTTCTTCCTGTATCCGTCATAGTTCCAACGAGACATAACACTTGTATCTGAGTCTTATTTTATGTTAATGAGGTGCTTTGCATTGACCATTTATGGTTAACAATGGGCATGTACAGGGCATGACATGACGCCGACACAGCTGAGCACATTTGTAGTCAAGTCTGTGATTTATAAAGCAAAGTTTGCTTTAAGTGTGCGTACGCAGGGTTTTATAAATCCGAATATTTTCTGGTGTACGCAAACTTTGGCTTTTGGGCGTACGTACACTTTCAGTAACGATCCTACGCACAATTTTTTAAATGAGGCCCCAGTCCTGTAAGCTGTCAATGGTATCAGGACACTGAAAACCTGTTGCTGTTACATCCATTGGCTGTCTACATACTTGTGGAGACTTACACACCCTGACATTAAATGTATGAGGAAAAAATTCAGGGGAGAATTCAAAACTTCATGAACAGTAGTTTTGATGATGAATGGTCCAATGCTGGTAGAGCAAATCAAATCAAATTTATTTATATAGTGCCAAATCATAGCATGGTTACATCAAGGCACTTTACACATGAAGGAGGTCTAGACCAAACTCTTTATGGAGTTGTTAAAGAGACACAACATATCCCTCATCCTTGGGCAGAACCAGGCTCAGGGAGGGCAGCCATCTGCCTTGACTGGTTGGGGGGGGCAGAGAGAGAAGCAGAGGCAGTGAGAGAGACACAGTGATAGCAAGAGTGAAGGAGAGGAGGGAATCTTGGTAGAGGGATGGAGCAGGAATAGATAAGACGCAAAACATAGAACATGTAAATAAAACATACAAAAAGCATAAAGTGATTGCACTAAATGTGCTCTAGTAAATATTAGCAGTAGGGGAAAGGTTTTTAAGCAGAGAAGTAACAGTGGGAAATGAGTAGTAGTGTGTAATGATAACAAATGGTAGCTATCACAGCTGCAGGTATTGAGCTGGAATATGGAGCAGAGATGATTCAGCACCTGCAGGATGGGGACAGGAAGAGAGAAAACAGGAGGGATAGAACACAGACTATGGGAAGAAACAAAGTTAGTGACATGTAATGTTGTAAAGTACATGCATGGGGGAGAGAGGGAGGGAGAGAGAGATGCAGCGCAACCCCCAGCAGTTTAGGCCTATAGCAGTATAACTAAAAAAACTGTAATGAAACCTTACATTTTTAATTGTGGGCTTTGTCATAAAGGAAAGTTTTAGGCCTGATCTTGAAAGCTGTGACAGAGTCTGCCCTCCATATCGATAATAGGATTTGGTTCCATTGAAGAGGAGCCCAATAGGTGAAAGATCTGCCTCCCGATTTACTCTTGGAGACTCTAGGAACCACAAGTAAACTTATGTCTAGAGAGTGAAGTGACTTACCAGGGCAATAAGGAACTATGAGCTCTCTGAGATACGATGGAGCTTGGTCATTGAGACGTTTGTATGTAAGGAGAAGGATGTTGAATTCTATTCTGAATTTTACTGGGAGCCAATGAAGAGAAGCTAGTACAGGAGAGATGTGATCTCTTTTTCTAATTCATGTTAATATTCATGCAGCAGTATTCTTTGTCAACTGAAGGCTTTTCAGAGAATTGCTGGGACAACCTGACAGTAATGAATTAGTATACCCCTTATATGAGGGACAAAGAACATGTCCTGGTCAAAAATGACTCCAAGATGGCTAACAGTGGAACTGGGGGTCAAATTAATGCCGTCCAGACTGATTAGATGATTAGATAATGCTTCTCTAAGGTGCTTAGGGCCAAGTAAAATGACTTCAGTTTTGTCTGAGTTCAGAAGTAAGAAGTTCTACGTCAACCACGCCTTTGTGTCTGTAAGACATGCCTGAAGGCTGAGTGATTAGTTTCATTTGGCTTCATTGATGAGTATAACTGAGTATCATCTGCATAGCAATGAAAATTGATGCTGTGCTTCCGAATAATATTGCCTAAGGGAAGCACATATAGGGTGAAAAAGATTGGTGCAAGGACAGAACCCTGTGGAACTCCATGATTAGCTAAAGTGTGTGAAGAATGGCCATTGTTAACATGAACAAAGTTTTATCTTTCTGATGAATATTATTTAAACCAGTTTAGTGCAGCTCCTTTGATATCAATCTCATGTTTCAGCCTATGTAATAGAATCAAATGGTCAAAGATGTCAAAAGCAGCACTAAGATCTAACAGGACTAGTATGGAGGCCAATCCATTGTTTGAAGCCATTAGATTAACTTTTACCAGTGCTGTTTCTGTGCTATGATGTACTCTAAAACCTGACCGAAACTCTTCAAATAAGCCATTCCTATGCAGATGTGGAAATAATTGGCTTGGAACTGCTTTGGATATGAATTTAGAATTTTGAAGATGAAAGGGAGGTTAGATATAGGTCTATAATTAGCCAACACATCTGGATCAAGATTAGGGTTTTTTGGCACACCGGAGGAGAGGTTTACAAGCAGGCGTTATCATTGATTGAGAAGCTGGTGCATTTGATATGACTACCACCAATTGTAGGTAAAAGCTGTACAATTTTGGTTCTGATTGTTACAATTTTATTAGTAAAAAAGTCCATAAAATCATTGCTGCTAAGAGCTAAAGGAATAAATGGTTCCACTGAGCTATGACTCTACAATTCCTCTGTTTCATTACTTTCTTTTTCTTTGGTGATTTGAACACGGTGAGTCAATAGTGTTATTTACAAGGTCATCAATCCCTGTAGGGAAAAGTCCTCTATTGAATTTAGACGTGGCAATTTAGCAAATGATGTCAGAATATTGTCCTTAAATTTGGTCACAGCATTTTCAGACATCTGCTATAACTGAATTTATTCCCAGATGGTGTGCAGCCAATTATCGTAAACTCAAATGTTATTAGGTAATGGCTGGAAAGAAAAGGGTTGTGGGGAAATTAATAGTATAATTTCAATGTCATATGTTAACAGTGAGTAGGTTCATTCACACACTGGGAGAGCCCAGTGGAGCCCAGTAATGACTTAAATGCAGAACTTTGGCTGTTAATGACAACATCTACATGAATATTGAAATCACACCCTATAATAATTTTATCTGTACAGTCACTACTCTACTTACAAACCTTTGTTATACGAACAGACAGAGCAGCAAATTAAAATTATGTTCGGATTGCTCCACTTTCCGACCGTGAGCTAAAATTTTGTTCTGCGCACCTCTTCTGCCTAGTACGAATTTTGCTGCCACCCACGCTGCACAGCACCATATCCTACTCCACCCCAGGATCACAGTTCTTTGTACTTGCATTAGCACGTATTAGTAGTGCTCTGTTACGAACAATTCAGGATATGAATGGCCGTTCGTGTGCGTAACATAAGTTGGGTAATGTACTAAGTACAAACTTTGATGGAAACTCATAGAACTCCGATATTAAACTCTGAGTACAGACCAGGTGGACGATATACCGTAAATAGCAGACCTGGTTTTTAAATTTTCCAGTTTGAATGGGAGAGACTGAGGGTGAGCCTTTCAAAAGATTTATAACGATATTTTGGTCTAGGGTTGATGAATAAGATGGAATGAAATATTGAAGCCACCCCCCCTCCTCAACCTATGGTACGAGGGATATGAAAGTTAACTGTACTGAAAGGGAACTGTATTGGCCAGGAAAGGAATGCTCTCCAACGTGTGATTAAGACTGCACAGCATATCACAGAAGCAGACCTCCCTTCATTGCAGGACATTTACCAAACCAGGGTCATAAGGAGGGCACACAACATCATCAGGGACAATACACACCTGCAACACAAACTGTTTCCACTTCTACCATCAAATCAAACCAAAGCAGATTTATTTGTATAGTGCCAAATCATAACAAAGTTACATCAACGCACTTTTCATATAGAGCAGGTCTAGACCAAACTCTTTATAAAATTATTTAAAGAGACCCAGCAGATACCCCGATGAGCAAGCACTCGGCGACAGTGGCAAGGAAAAACTTCCTTTAAGAGCCAGAAACCTCGGGCAGAACCAGGCTTGGGGGGGGCAAAGTTGGGTAGAGTAGGGAGAGAAAGAGTGCAGGAGGAGGGGATATTCAAACAGGTGTAGGCAGGAACATGATGCTGCATGAAGTTTGTAGGAATGATGCTGTATGGAATTTGATTTGATTTGATTTGATCTTAACTAGAAGGGGTTTGGATGATAATGATCATGATTCAATATGCCATATTTAATTTTTTATAATATTAAATATTACTAATATTATTAATATTAATATTAATATTAAATCCGAATTGGTGGTAGTTTTCAGTTCTCATTTTTAGCTCCCTTTGTTTACGTTTGGTTTAATAGATTTACTAAATTTAGGTGGATGGGGGACAGACACAGTTTCTGTAGACGTAGTTTGTAGTAGCTTCCCACAGAGAAATTACAACTAAGAAAGAAAAATTACTGCTTCTTTCCTTGTGCATAGACTACTCAAAAATGTCATCCTACCATCATCTTAAGTTTGTGCGCATTTCACTGATATCATCACTCAGAAATCACTTTAAACAAATGGTTTTCTGTGACAGCAGTACAAAACACTAGCTTAGGGCAAGATACACAGGTGAAAATCTTTTCTCCCACAATGGTGAGGAAAGTGATTAAAAAAAAAATTCTGGTCCATATTAACAACCATTTTTGCTGGAAAATACACTGATAACCTGTGCGGAAGACTGCAGCCCAATGTAGCTGTATGGATAATATATTTAGATTATGCTGGTGTTCTATTGGGAAGTGTTGAACAGTAGCTTTAGATAAAGAATTGCAGCGTCAAATGGAATCAACAGTGCAAATGAAAAGTAGACTTAAATGAAAGAACCCATAAACAACCTGGAGAAGCCGGCAGTGTTGAAAATTTTAGTTCACTCTGAATGTCCTCTTTTCTCTGAATTCAAACCCCTGTCAAAGTGCAGAACAACAATGATTAATAACCAGTTGAATAATAACTATGTCAGCAATCATTTTACTGACTATGCCTTTTAAGAGTAAGCTTTGATATTTTTTTTACTTAGTTTGTACTTTAGGTTTCAGTCATGCTTCAATATTTTGACAGAAAACACATCCAAAACATGTTATCCTTTAAACACACACAAGGGATATAGTAAGACATAGACGTACACAAATTTATTGTATCCTTGAGGAATGAGGAAAAGGACATCCTGCAGTGCTTCCCCTGAGCTGTATAGCTGGAAACTCCCACCTCACAACAACAGGAATGGGCAGAGCTGGCTGAACACTGTGGTCCACTGTTCTGCCTTTCACTCTGATGATTTCTGTTTGAACAGCAACTCAGTGCTCACAGGGCCAAGGTGCAGAGAATAAACACCACCACATTTTATTATCTTATTGATGATTTTCATATTGATGCTAAATTATTTTCAACTAAATTATTGCTTCTGTTACAGATCTTTGATAACACGGAACACTTGTTTATTTGTTATAATTTTATTTATCAAAGATCCAGGGGCCTGTAAGTATATCTGTTTCGTTAATCGCCTTGTAATCTCAGATACAATATCAAAACAAATCAGATTTATTTATATAGTGCTAAATAATAACAAAGTTACATCAAGGCACTTTACATATAGAGCAGGTCCAGACCTCTTTATAAAATGATTTAAAGAGACCCAACAGATCCCCCCCATGAGCAAGCACTTGGCAACAGTGGCAAGGAAAAACTTCCTTTAAGAGGCAGAAACCTCGAGCAGAACCAGGCTCAGGGGGGGGTCATCTGCCTTGATCGATTGGGTTGAGAGAGGAAGAGAGAGAGAGACACACACATGGGGGCAAAGTTGGATAGAGTAGGGAGAGTTGAGAGCAGGAGGAGGGAATATTCAATAAAGGTGCAGGCAGGAACCTATGATGCTGCATGAAGTTCATAGAAATTATGCTGGATGGAGTTCATGAAGATGTGGGAGCAGCAGGCATTACAGGAATATGGGGTAGTGATGATTCACCTCCTTCAGGATGAGGACAGGGAGGAGAGGAGAGGAACTGGGAGAGACAGAGACTTCGGGAAACATGGTTAGTAAATACAGTACACATGCTTAGAACTGGGAGAATTAGGGATTTCGGAGAAGCATGGTTATTGGTATGTCGGCGCATGCAAGGGAGAGAGAGAGAGAGAGAGAGAGGTGCTCAGTCCTTCCCCCAGCAGTCTAAGCCTATAGCATCATAGCTAAAGAGTAAATGAACTTTAACTTTTTAACTATAAGCCCTGTCATACAGAAAGGTATAAAGCTTGGTCTTGAAAATTGCTAAAGAGTCCGCCCCCCGGACCGATACTGGAAGTTGATTCCATAGAAGAGGAGCCTGATAACTGAAAGATCTGCTTCCCGATTTACTCTTGGAGACTCTAGGAACCACAAGTAATCCTCCATCTAGAGAGCGGAGTGGCCTACTAGGACAGTAAGGAACTATGAGCTCTCTGAGATATGATGGAGCTTGGCCATTAAGAGCTTTATGTGCTAAAAGAAGGATTTTAAATTCTATTCAGAATTTTATCAGCAGCCGATAAAGAGAAGCTACAACGGGAGAGATGTGATCCCTTTTTCTAGTTCCTGTTAATATTCGTGCAGCAGCATTCTGAATCAACTGAAGGCCTCTCAGGTATTTGTTTGGACATCCAGATAGTAATGAGTTACAGTAGTCCAGTCTAAAAGTAACAAATGCATGGACTAGTTTCTCTGCATCCTCTTGAGAGAGGATGTTTCTGAATTTCCTAATGTTTCTCAGGTGGAAGGAAGCTGCCCTATTGACTTGTTTTATGTGGGGCAAAAAGGACATGTCCTGGTCAAAAGTTACTCCAAGATTTCTTACAGTGGAGCCGGAAGCCAACAATAGAGTACTATTGTTACTCAGGGCATGAACTATGGTGCCATCTGGTGTACAGTGATGTAACCTACATAGAGTTAGAAGAGTTGTTTCGCTGAACCTGCACTCAAGACAGCAAGCTGACCACAGAGCAGAGCTGAGACCAAATGTCAGCATAACAATACTTTTTCATATTTCTTTACTGGACTCAATTTCACTTTAGTGAACAGCCTGAAATGACTCACACAGTCAGATGCTGGTGACCCCACACATACCTTGTGCATGGTTAAGATATGAGCGTCTTTTTGCGGCAGTCATGAATAAAGCCTATTGTTGCTCTAGGGTCGGGGTCAGCAGTGGAGTTGAACACTGGAGGGTACTGTCATGGTGCTACTTTTAAACTACAGAAGAAGAGTTTCTGTTTTTTAGCATTATGCTAACGGTACGGACTGTTTCGCTCCTAATAGCCGACTTGCCAGCTGATTCCCTGACAGTGACCACAGTAGCTGTGCCCCACCACATTATGTTGGCAGTAATTTGTGTTCCTCATAGCCACTGTACAAGAAGCGGCAGCTCATTCAGCCAGTCCACCCTTAGCTTTGCTAACTGAGCAGATGCTGAACAGCGGAAGTGGCTCAGTATTAACGTGTTCTGGTCATGTGACCAACACAGTGTTTATGTTGGCTAAAAATGTTTTCTGCACACAGAAAGACATCTGACCTGGGGTTGTAGCACTTTGTCTTTTATCTATATTTAAATTAGTATGACCAATGCAGGATGAGTCCAAGTAATTTCATGTTAAAAGGTCATTAGGAATAAAACAGGAAAGAGGAAAGAGTCATTCAACTTATTTATTAGTAATCTCCAAAAAAATTCTTATTTAAGCTTTTTATGTCACCCCTTCAGTAAGATTCACTCATGACTATCTACTCATGCAATGGTAACTACTTATTCTTTTGAATATATTGTCTACTGGAAGTCAAACTATGGAAAGGTTTTTAATAAAGCAGAACACTTAACTGTAGCTTGGAAGTATCCATAGAAGTGGTTTCATCAAAGTAGATTTCACTGTGTTAATCTTATTTGCAACCAGTGATTATTCTCAAAAACCAATAAAAATGAAAACCTGGAATTATTTTTTGGAAAAAAAGCTGATTGTTGTTTCGTCAATAAGTAAATTGATGAAAATTTATTAGCAATGACCATCTGCTTTTAATGTTTAAGGAGTCCTCTCTGATTCGTGTTATTTGATGATGGGGTAATTGTAGATCTTTTCTTTCAAGATCATCTTTTCAAGCATGCCAATTTCAAGCAAATAGCAGAATACTCCAGGCGGTGCTTTGAGGGAAGGAGGAAAGGAAAGAGCAATGCTGGTGGCCGACAGATGGCACAGCGGTACCTGTTAAGGTTGACCAGGATCTAAGCGTTTCATTCTGGGTCTGCAGATATGGGAAGATATGCAAAAATGAAAGGGGTCTAAAAACACATCAGGTAAAGATAACGTGCCTGCAACCCGCGCGTAATGTACAACGCACAGGAAACCTGGTGAGTCAGATGAGAGGCTGGGGCAGGAGGCAAACCAAAGCCCCCAGAATCTCCTGGCACATGACGAACAGGGGGGCAAGAGCAGCATCACTGATGTATCAGAGGACACAAGGCACTAGTCTGAGGGGGAAGGCACTCGGGACACCAGGCATTGAGTGAGTCCCTGGTCAGCGAATGCGCACCACAGGCTCAGATTCGTTCACGAACGGGTCTTTCTGCCGCTACTCTCTGCGTAGGAATGACTGATTCGTTCACGACTCATAAAATAGGGTCTTCGGGTCTGACTCTCTCATTCACTTGTGCCATGGCTGCTGCGCAGGCTCGGTGTAGAAATGAGTGATTTGTTCACGACTCATAACTATGGGTCTTCGGGTCTTTCGTTCATTATTCACATGGTGACCAATGCTGTCATTTACTGGTGAGGAGAGCTATCTGACGTTAGCACGACAATTAACGTTAACTATGTAGCTATAGGATGGATGTTTAATTTGCCTTTCTGTTGGAACAAATTCATACACTACGGGTCTTCAGTGACCAGGTAGGCTAAAGGGAATTGCCATGACAGAATGAAAATTTTTTTAATGATAGGCGGAGCGCTCTACTACCGGCAAATGAAGTAATCATTAATTTCAGCTTCAGTAGGCTGTGGCCCAAAAGGGTGCTCAATAATTTAAAAAAGCAAACTTTGGTATTATATGCCAAGTGAAGCAAACCATGTTACTCTTCAGTGTTTGAAAGTCGTGCTTTTTCAGTCATTACTCAAATGACAGCTACAGTGCAACACTGGTTCCAATGAACGAAATGAACAAATGACTTGAAAAAAGATTTGTTAATTTTACTGAATGAGATCGAAAGACCTGAGTCAGTAAAAAGATCCGAAATTCCCATCACTAATGCCAAGCTACTCTCAGCGTGTCCAAAGTTAAAGGACCCCATTACCTACTTAGGTGCCCTGGCTAATGCACGTGAGGAATTCTGTGCATGATCTGTTCCCTTTAGAGCTAAGGAACCAAGCTGGCGCGAAGTGAGCATCTTTCTCAAGAAGGCAAGAGCAAAATCAGCTCCGAAGCTTAACGGCATCCCGTATAAAGTGCACAAGTTCTGTAAAAGTTAATGAGAGTGGCATGGAGGAAGAACTTCCTTGGTGATGTCTAGCTGGTTGCTGAGGGATGCTTCATTCCTGCTTTGGTCGAGGCAGATGGCCGCCCCCCCGAGCCTGGTTCTGCCCAAGGTTTCTGCCTCTTAAAGGAAGTTTTTCCTTGACACTGTCGCCAAGTGCTTGCTCATGGGGGGATCTGTTGGGTCTCTTTAAATAATTTTATAGAGTTTGGTCTAGACCTGCTCTATATGTAAAGTGCGGTGATGTAACTTTGTTATGATTTGGTGCTATACAAATAAATTTGATTTGATTTGATTTGATTCATTCCTAAAGAAGAGAACTCGACAGGGATCAAGCAATTCCATACCATTATTGTGCTAGAAAGTGAGGGATCAATTTCTTAACAAAAAACTAACGTCTTTCTGTTCAGTATTCTGATATTTTCATTCTTCCACATACCCCCCCTGAAATCAATACTGTGTACTGTGTACTTTATATATACGAGTATGTGAGATGTTTAACATAAAACACGTGATTTATAGCATTCAAGTTAAGCATATGTAATGGGTAACGTAACACAATGTAAAATTGAAACAGTAATATGATATAGTTTCTGGAGTATGCTCATAAGTGTAACATAGCCGTAACCATGACAATATTATTGATGATATGATCAGAGTTTATGGGACCCTTCACAACTTCAGAGTGTATAGGAGCGAAAGACTCTTTTAGAATGGAAATTCTCCTATGGCCCCTTCCCCCTCAGGTGACCGACTTTCTTGTCACACTTTGAACCATACCATACCTGCCTCCCCAAATTTTAATTGTATCCTAGTCATCCACACCATCACATTTACACTCCCTTCCGGGTGTACTTCCAGCCGTGGAGAGAGATGGCGGCAGACTGAGAGAATGGCATCTCCTCTACCCCCGAATTTGAATTAAAAACGTAATTCGGCCTGGAAAAGTAAAGTTATATGAACATTACCAGGGAACGAATCTCCGATCAGGACTGATAACAAAAGAGTTTTGTAGAGCAGCACGTGAGAAAGGTGGAAAATTTGTCAAACAATTGACCTACGCGGCTCCTGAAATGGCAGAGACAATGGAAATTAAACAGCTGATTAATGCGCTGAAAAACACTCTCACGACAGAAATTAAAGACTTTCAATCGGAGTTTAAAGACTACCGCACGGAGATGGAACGAGATATGAAAAAATAATAGAACTACAGAGCTGCGACAAAAACTGGAGAGAACAGACAATAGAGTCTGTGAAATTGAAGACAGAGTTGGAGAAATGCAGGACGAACAAATACTCCAACAGAAAACAAGTGAGGATATGAAGATCAAGATGAAAGAAATGGAGACACAGATGGACTACCTTGAAAGTAAGACTAGACAAAATAATATCTGCATGTTCAACACCCCAGAGAAAACAGAGGGCAATGACATGACAGGTTTTCTCTGTAAATTCTTCAATGAAACACTGGGACTGACGGAGAACTTAAATATTCTCCGGGCACATCGCATATACAGAGAAAACTTTACTGAACAAGCCAGGCCGATTATAGCAACTTTTATGAACTTTGATGTGAAGAAAAGAGTCCTACAGCTGGCATGGGCAAAGAAAGTGACTCTGAACGGAGCACGGATCTTCTTTGATCATGACTTCACAACAAAAGTGAAAGAGCAGAGGGCTATGTACGAACAGATGAGAGAACAGCTGAGGAAGAAGAATATTAGATCATATGTCATCGCCCCAGCAAAGCTGAAAATCTTCAATGACGACGGATCTTCGACTACATATGATAACCCAGAGATGGCATCCCAGGCTTTAAAAGACCTAGGCATCACATATGAAGGACCAAGGCACCAAACTTCTCCATGGAAAACTTCTGGATGGAAGACCTTGCAATATGGACAGAAGAAAGGCAACAGAGACTCTGTGGTTTCAGGAGATGGGCCTACCGAGCCATCCCAGGACACTGAGAAAGACATACAGGGACATGTGAGTGGTACTTTCATTCCATTTATCTTCCTATCCCTATATCTTTCCCTACCCTCTCTCCTCTATCTGTCACCCCAGGTGTGTGTGTGTGTGTGTGCTGCGATGTGTTTTGTGTGAGAGAGGTTTTTATAACCTATAATGTGATGTGGAGGTTTTTGGGAGGGGGGAAGGAAAAAGGAATTAAGAGTTAAAAGAAAAGAGGGAGAATAATATTTTTTATAGGCCTATAGATAATATATAATTTATTTTACTAGATAGTCACTGAACTTAAATGTTTGTTTAGTTTATACTCTATATGTAGGCCTAATAGGCTACTTTTTTATTATTTTTCGTGAAAAGAAGTAAATAAGTTTATATTTGAATGTGGGGGATCAAAAAAATTGATATATAGGCCTATATATATTGTTTGTTTATTTTTTTCTTTCTTCATTTTTTTATTTTCAATAACTGATATTAATAAACATGAGTGAGGGTACAAGGGTCAGTATGAAATAAGGAAATAAGATTATCATTGAAATGTTAAATAAAATAGAGCATGATGAATCAGATTCCTATCAGGAAACATATCATCAATTTCCACTGTTATGCAGACGACACTCAGCTGTATTTATCAATGAAGCCAAATTAAGTTAGTCAGATAGTCAGACTGCAGACATGTCTTGAAGACATAAAAGTCTGGATGACCCATAATTTTTTACTTTTAAATTCTGACAAAACTGAAGTTATTGTACTCGGCCCTAAGCACCTTAGAGAAACCCTATCTAATCATTTAATCAGTCTGGATGGCATTACTTTGGCTTCCAACTCCACTGTAAGAAACCTTAGAGTAACCTTTGACCAGGACATGTCCTTTGTACCTCACATAAAACAAGTCAGTAGGGCAGCTTTCTTCCACCTGAGAAACATTAGGAAAATCAGAAATATCCTCTCTCAAGAGGATGCAGAAAAACTAGTCCACGCATTCGTAACTTCTAGGCTGGACTACTGTAACTCATTTTTATCTGGATGTTCAAACAAATCTCTGAAAGGCGTTCAGTTGATTCAGAACGCTGCTGCACGAATATTAACAGGAACTACAAAAAGGGATCACATCTCTCCTGTGTTAGCTGCTCTTCATTGGCTGCCGGTAAAATTCAGAATAGAATTTAAAATCCTTCTGTTAACATATAAAGCTCTTACTGGCCAAGCTCCGTCATACCTCAGAGAGCTCATAGTTCCTTACTCTCCTAGTAGGCCACTCCGCTCTCTAGATGGAGGTTTACTTGTGGTTCCTAGAGTCTCCAAGAGTAAATCAGGAGGCAGATCTTTCAGTTATCAGGCTCCTCTTCTATGGAACCAACTTCCAGTATTGGTCTGGGGGGCAGACTCTTTAGCAATTTTCAAGACCAGGCTTAAAACTTTTCTGTATGACAGAGCTTATAGTTAAAAAGTTAAAGTTCATTTACTCTTTAGCTATGCTGCTATAGGCTTAGACTGCTGGGGGAAGGACTGAGCACCTCTCTCTCCCTCTCTCTTCTCCCCTCTCTCTCTATCTCTCTCTCTCTCTCCCTCTTCCCTCTCCCTCTCTCTCTCTCCCCCTCTTCCCTCTTCTCTCTCTCTCTCCCCCCCTCGCATGCGCCGTCATACCAACAACCTGCTTCTCCGAAATCCCAGTTTCTCTCAGTTCCAAGCATGTGCATTGCATTTACTAACCATGTTTTTCCGAAGTCTCTGTCTCCCCCAGTTCCTCTCCTCTCTCTCTCCCAGCTCCTCTCCTCTCTCTCCCTGTCCTCATCCTGCAGGTGATGAATCATCACCATCCAATGTTCCTGCAATGCCTGCTGCTCCCACATCTTCAAGAATTCAATACAGCATCATTCCTACGAACCTCATGCAGCATCATGTTCCTGCCTACACCTGTTTGAATATCCCCTCCTCCTTCTCTCTTTCTCTCCCTACTCTACCCAACTTTGCCCCCCCCTCCCCCCGTGCCTCTCTCTCTCTCTCTCCCTCTCTCAACCCAACCGGTCGAGGCAGATGGCCGCCCCCCCTGAGCCTGGTTCTGCCCGAGGTTTCTGCCTCTTAAAGGAAGTTTTTCCTTGCCACTGTCGCCAAGTGCTTGCTCATCGGGGGATCTGTTGGGTCTCTTTAAATAATTTTATAAAGAGTTTGGTCTAGACCTGCTCTATATGTAAAGTGCCTTGATGTAACTTTGTTATGATTTGGCGCTATACAAATAAATCTGATTTGATTTGATTTGATTTGAAATCACATATCTCTACATTACTTTTTTTTTTTTTTTTTAGGTATTCTATGTAGCCTAATCTTTCGAAATAATAAGAGAATCTCTGTTGACTTTTAAGTTTTGCCTATAAAGATTTGGACGATAGGACCAATGATAACTTAGAGGAAGAGGGGAGAAAGAGTTTGCCTACTTTACTCATTTGTATATTTTTTTCAAGATCAGGTGTTCGTAAGTAGAACACAGACTACACATGCAGCAACACTGCATGGACAAAAAATTGAGCTACTCAGTATTCAGAGTACAATATCAGGAAGCCAAGTATACTGTTGATCTCATGGCTTTTATTGTATTGCACATGTTTGTTTATTGTGTTACTTTTATTCATTATATGTTTTGTTCTAACTCTTCAGGGCTGAATAACTGGAGAAAAATTTGCGATCCTACCTAAACGGTCAAAACTCCACAGAAATGCTTAAAACAAAATATTCAATCTGGCCTATGTACTTTCTCTCCTGACACTTATGGGCGATCTGACTATCATTTCGCAAAATGTAAATGGACTTAATAACTGCATCAAAAGAAAGAAGATTTTACAACAACTGAAAAAAACAAAAAGGTGACATTATTTCTTCAAAAAAACACATTTGATACAAGAGGAACATAAGAAGCTGGGCAAGATTGCAAATGCTCAGGTTTTTTCCTCCTCTTACAACTCATCAAGGAGAGGAGTAGCTACTATTATAAAAAAACCACATACCCTTTCAGAAGATAAATAATATAACGATCAAGGAAGGACGATTTGTCTTGGTGATAGGCAAAATAGAAAACATAGAAATAACTCTCATAAATATATATTATCCACCAGATGAGGACACTGAACTCATGAACCAAATTATTGATCTAATAGTAACTCAAGGAAAAGGAACAATTTTTATTGGGGGTGATTGGAATCTTATTTTAAACCCTATTTTGGATTCAACATCAAGAGATAAGCATAAGTCTGAGAAAAGTGCAAAAATTCTACGGAAAACATGTAAAGAACTGGTAATGATAGATGTCTGGAGAACATTACACCCAAAAACAAAAGATTATACATATTATTCTAATGGACACTCCACTTAGAATAGACTGGACTATTTCTTCATGTTTAACAAAGATATAGCGACCATTAAAAATTGCAATATTGGAATAACAACATTATCAGATCATGCTATGGTTATTCTAACAGTGAAACTTAACTCAATAAAAGGGAAATATTTGTGGAGGATGAATAATTCCCTTTTACAAGATGGAGACTTTGAAAAGATGATAAAAAAAATGCTTAATGAATATCTGGAATTAAATGATAATGAAGAAATTAATAGTATAATTTTGTGGGAAGGGGCAAAAGCTGTATTAAGGGAGAAATAATCAGATATTCATCAATAAGGAAGAGACAGTAGGAACAAATTAAAACAGGTATTGAATAACAAATAAAAGTACTGGAAGACAAACATAAAAAAAAATCACATGATCTGGAATTAAATAAACAGCTGAAAAAGAAACGAGTTGAGTTAGACTGTTGACAGAAGAAATAGAGAAATCATTAATACTTACAAAACAAACTCATTATGATGGAGGAATAAAATCGAAGAAAGTTTTAGCCTACAGACTTAAGAAACAAAAAAGCAAATCTTACGTTACCAAGTTAAATTCCGATACAGCCAAGTTTAACAGAAAAAAGTGAAATTGTGGATGCATTTGCAAAATACTATGAGGAATTATATAAAGATGATACTGACAATACAGACACAAAAGAAGCTGAGGCATATCTTGAGAAACTTAAGTTAAAACAAGTCTCATCATTGCAAAACGTTAATCTTGTTAAAACAATAACAGAAGATGAAATATTCTTAAACAATTTTAAAAAGAGAAGTGCCCAGGAGATGATGGCTACACTAACGAATTTTATAAAGAGTTTAGAGAATTACTTATACCTCTTTTACATAGAGCCTATAATTTTGTGTTAGAATCAGGAACCTGGGCATCAACATGGAATTCATCCGTTATTACTGTCATTTATAAAGAAGGAAAAGATAAAACAGATCGATCCTCTTATCGTCCGATATCATTACTAAACACCGATCAAAAAATACTAACATCCATATTAGCAAACAGACTTAAAGACATCATGCCAGATTTAATAAATAACGACCAGTCTGGTTTTATCCCCAATAGACTCTTATCAGACAATATCAGACGCACACTTGATATTATCTATTATTCACAAAAAAATAGAAAAGATTTACTTCTGCTGACGCTTGACATGGAAAAAGCTTTTGATAGGGTCCTGTGGCCATTCATTTTTACAACAGCTAAAGCATTTGGTTTTCATGCTACCTTTGTTTCATGGTTAAAATTAATGTATAAAAATCCGGTTTATAAAGTAAGAGTTAACGGTACTCTATCACGATGATTTCATATACACAAGGGGACCAGACAAGGGGACCCACTGTCTGCACTTATTTTCGCTTTATATATGGAACCGCTTGCTGAAGCAATAAGACAGCAAGATAAAATAAAGGGGGGAACCATAGGTCAAGAATGTCATAAATTGGCACTATATGGGGACGATATTATCCTGTATCTCACGTCACCTGAATGCTCACTTCCAGAATTAATGAAAACAATAAAAAGAATATAGCTGCAAGCAGCAATTACGGGGTCCAAGCCCATATAAGTGAATTGTTCAGGGATCTTTATTTTATGCACAAAACATCAGTGATGAATATTTTAACAAGATAGTGTATAGAAAAAGGGGAACCTGTATACCAAGTTTTGTGACGTTTGGTCAAAGGGGACAAGGGGCCCGACCTTTTGAAAATGGCGACTTTAAGCCAAAATGGCTGCCAGGTCATGTGACCTATGGACACTAGCTTGTATACACCTGTTCAGGACATGACCCTCTACAATCCTACCAAATTTGATGACTTTTCGATGTATGGTCTGGGTTTTATGGGCAGAAGAAGAAAAGCGGTGGAAAAATAATAATAATAATAATAATCAGAGCAAAAACAATAGGGTTCCAGCTTCGCTTGGACCCCTAATAATAATAATCAGAGCAAAAACAATAGGGTTCCATCTTCACTTGGACCCCTAATAATAATAATCCGAGCAAAAACAATAGGGTTCCAGCTTTGCTTGGACCCCTAATAATAATCCAAGCAAAAACAATAGGGTTCCATCTTCACTTGGACCCCTAATAATAATAATCTGAGCAAAAACAATAGGGTTCCAGCTTCGCTCGGACCCCTAATGATGGTACTCCCACAATTTCTGTTTCTTTTCCAAGCCTTACCTATCTCAATTCCTCCACAAAGATTTAAAAGATGGAACAGAATGATAACTGATTTTTTCTGGAACAATAAAAGGAAAAGGGTTAAACTGAAAACATTTTAAAAAATCTAAGGAACATGGTGGATTAGCACTTCCAGACCTCAATCAGCATTATAATGAAATGGACTAATGACAATACAAATGCTAAATGGCTTAAGATAGAAAAAGAACTAGCTCCACTTTCAATAAAGAACTTACCCTCTATAGAGAAAATAGATATTACATAGTTGAAAGGACAAAATAGATGGACTAACAATACATTATATAACTGGAAACAAGTTTGTAAAAGATATAAAATAAATAATGAATTACTCTATCTCAGAGAGATGGCATGGGACCCTCAGTTTAGACCAAATAAAATGGATAATGTGTTAAAAGTTTGGGCATCAAAAGGACTGCAAATATAATTGCAAATAATAACTAATAATGACATCAATTCATTTAAGGCTATATCAAAAAAGTTTGATTTAGCTCAGTCAAACTTTTATAAATATTTACAACTCAGGAATTACATTAACAACTTTCAGAAAAGAGAAGGCAACCAAGAGCAACGCCAATTAACAAGATTTATGGTAAAAAATTATAATATAGATATCAAGAATATACAAAATATACAAAATACTAGCAGATAGTGAGAAAACTCAAGATTCAATCAGGACAAAGTGAAATTTAGAGTTGGGGGTACAAATGAAAGAAGACGACTGGGAAAATGCATATAATGCAATTCATAGAACAACAAATTCTAGATACTGGAGAGAATTCTCATGGAAGATATACACATGTTTTTTCATTACACCAGAAATACAGTCCAAGTTTGCAATGTCCATCAGATCAGACTGCTGGAGAAATTGTGGTGAGGACAATGCAAATCATTCACGTTTTCTACTTTTGCCCATCATTAAAGCCATTCTGGAAAATATTTGTAGAAACTATTATTTTCATGTTCCAACTTAAAAAAATAAGTTGAACCACAATGTATTATTTTAGGTATAACACCAGATGGGCTTATAACAGAAAAAGATAAATATTTATATAGGATATACTTAGAATTGCAGCTCTGAAACAGATAACGAGAAACTGGTTAAAACCCACTTTACCTTCTTTTGATAGTTGGAAATTAACTGTAAATATAATATAATATATCTTAGACATGGAAAGAATAACATACAGAATCAGAAATCAAGAACCAGAATGTCTGAAGAGATGGAATAGGTGGATTGAACATATGGAGATCAATTAAACAATATTGATGACCTCAGCCCTGAAGAATTTACGAAGAGTTTAGAAGAGTCAATATAATATTCATAATTTTTTTTCTTTTCCTTATACTTATATATGTATGTATCTATGTATCTATGTATTTATGTGTTTATGTATTTATGTATGCATGTATGTAGGTATGTATGTATGCATATGTACATCAAATCTATTTATTTTTCTGTTATTTTCTTTTTTCTTTTTTTTTCTGTTTCATCTCACTATAAAATGTAAAAATATTGTGGGATTGACATGTTCTAAATATGGCAAATATATGTAATGAAATCTAAGCCTGCAGCAAGTATTAAAAAAAAACAAAAACATTTACACTCCCACACACAACATGTACCCTACACCCATGTTGGGATGGGGGAGGTGGCTGGGGCGGGGTGTGGGCCCATTGCTTCCCCTGTTGCCATCAGCGCCAGTGTTGGGCTGGGGTTCTGAGACCTAGCGGATGGGGGGGGCTTCGATCCGGGCCCGGGGGCCTGTTCGGCGTTCTCGTGGGGGGGGTGGTCTGCCTCCCAACATGGTGGTTAGGCTGGGGTTGGTCGCGGGCTTTGCTGTTGTGTGGTGGGCCCCTGGCTGGGGGGAGTTGGGCAGGATGGATGGGGGAGTGGGAGGGCCGCTCTGTCCGGGGGAAGTGGGCCTGGTCGCTGTGGTAGGCCGCGGCTTGCCTGGTCGGGGTGTGAGGTGTGGGTGGGCGTCGACCTCGCCAGTGCGTGGCGGGGCCCTTGCTGAGGGTCTGGCCAGGGGGGGCTCTACAGACTTGTTTTATGTTGGGGACTAGGGACATGTCCTGGTCAAAAGTTACTCCAAGGTTTCTTACAGTGGAGCTGGAAGCCAAAGTAATGCCATCCAGACTGATTAGATGATTAGATAGAGTTTCTCTGAGGTGCTTAGGGCCAAGTACAATGACCTCAGTTTTATCAGAATTTAGAAGTAAAAAATTATGGGTCATCCAGATTTTTATGTCTTCAAGACATGTCTGCAGTCTAGCTATCTGACTAACTTCATTTGGCTTGATTGATAAATTGATAAAGTGAAGAGGACTGGTCCAAGTACCAAGCCCTGTGGGACTCCATAACTGGCTATAGCGCATGAGAGGAGCTATTGTTAACATGAACAAACTGATGTCTATCTGATAAATTGGATTTGAACCATCTTATTGCAGTTCCTTTAATGGCAATTTCATGTTCCAGTCTCTGTAATGAAATATTATGATCAGTGGTGTCAAATGCAGCACTAAGATCTAACAGAGAAGTACGGAGGCTGATCCATTGTCTGAAGCCATTACAATATCATTGGAGACTTTAACCAGTGCTGTTTCCATGCTGTGATGAGCTCTAAATCCTGACTGAAACTCATTGAGCAAGCTATTCCTATGCAGATGGTCATGTAATTGGCTTGCTACTGCTTTTTCAATGATTTTAGAAATGAACGGAAGGTTCGATATGGGTCTAAAATTGGCGAAAAACATCTCAGTCTAGAAGATAGCAAGACACTGGTCCAAAAGCAAAAAGTGTGTGGCCAAGTGTAACTTGCAAGCCACAAATGATCAGAAAGTGTTTTTCTCTTCCCATCTAAGTTACTACAACACTCAATATCAGGCTACGTTCATTGTCCACGCACTGAACTCATTTATGAAGGCTGGAGTATTCGTTCCGAGCCCAAACTCTCCTGTGTGCACACCCATCCACCCAGTTAAAAAAATCATGTAATGCAAGTGGTAAACCTCGAAGATACAGATTTGTACAGCACCTGCAAGCAGCAAATGCGGCAGTGCAAGTTCTACCACCAGTGGTTTCTAATAATCCTGTCAAACATAATCCTGTCTCACATTCCTCCTGAATGCACATTTTTCTCATGGGTTGACCTGAGTAATGCATATTTCACTGTTCCTGTCCACCCAGACAGTCAGTTCTGATTCACATTAAACTTCAAGCGAACCATACACATTCACATGCCTAAGTCAAGGTTTTGTTAACTCCCCAACATTGTACAATGCAGTCTTGCATGATAGCCTCTCCACTCTGACTCTGTCACAGGGAACTGTCCTCCTACAGTATGTTGATGACATTTTAATCTGCAGCCCCACCCATGATCATTGTGTTTCTGACAGACTCAAACTGCTCAAATATTTAGTGGCAGAAAGCCATAAAGCTTCCCTGCCTAAACTGCAGTTTGCTAAACAGGACATAAAGTTTTTGGAGCACCTGATTCCACAGGCAACAAAAAAACTCTCTCCAAAACATGCTGAAGCAATCTGTATTATTCCTCTTCCTATCACCAGGAAACAGTTGATATCATTTATTGGAACAGCTTCTTACTGCTCCCTTACAGTCTATGGCCACTGATAAAGCCCTGAGAGGCCTGTACTCCCATGTTACATGGACTGACTCTGCATGTATAGAATTCACTGATAAGAAACAAGCTCTGGCTTCTGCTCCTGCTTTGGGAATTCCTAATCCAAACAAACCTTTTGTTCAGACCATTGATGCTAAGGCTGGCTGCATGACCTCTGTTTTGTTACGGAAATATGGTCCTGTGGCATATTTCTCATGCAAACTTGACCCTGTGGCTGCAGGACTTCCACACTGTCTACAGGCAGTGGCTGCAGCAGAAAAAGCTGCTCTGACTTCTAGAGATCTCACTGGCTATTCAAGCTTGACACTTTTGGTTCTTCATGTTGTGTCCTTCTCTTGACAGAGCACTGTCAAGAGAACAAAACTTCTCACTTCACTCAAGCCCAGTACTGAGATACCACACCATTCTTCTTGACCTGCCAAATATTACTGTCAAACGTTGTGCAACACTTAACCCTGCTACTCTTCTTCCGACTGAGGATGATGGTGAGCCACATGACTGTGTCGTCTCTGTGCAAACATCTTGTTGTGCACCTCCTGATGTTACTAATGTTCCTGTAACCAAACCTGATATGATATAATATGATTTTGTACACTGATGGCTCACCATCTAGATACCCCTTGACTGGCTTAAACAGAGTGGGTTTTGCTGTATGGTCTTCATATACTAGTCTTGTTTCAGGTCGCTTGCCAGACTCATATTCTGCTAAATCTGCAGAATCTGGAAATTTAGCAAAGTTGACCCAAAGTTTGGTCCATGTGTCAAGAAGGGGAATATTACAGGCAATAATTAAATCATGGTTCACAAAAGATTTTATTACATTTGCTGAACAACATTGCTGCCTGTTGTATCTTGAAAGGTCGACCTGGGTAGACACATACAAGACATCTCTTGCAAACACCCAAGTATGAACTCCATTTGAACATTTGATGATTGATTTATTCAAACTCACACAATGAGAAGGTAAGAAGTATTGTTTGGTTATGGTTGAGATGGTTTCCAAATGATAGAGGTTGTCCCAGCAAAACACTGCACATCTTCTGTTGTGGCTAAAGCATTGCTAACTGAAATTATTCGCAGATTTGGCATCCCAACGAAAATTTCATGGATCACACATTGTCAATGAGGCCCTAAACCAACTTAGCACTGTAATTGGCATAAATCTTAAACAACATTGTGCCATCCACATACCATCCACAGAGTGCAGGTGCAGTAAAAAGAGCAAAAGGTATTTTGAAAAACAAACTAGCCAAGTGCTGAGCTGAAACTGGCCTTTCGTGGATGAAAGCCCTTCTGTTGGTGCTCACAAACACGAGAATGAGAAGCAGAACTGATCTCAATCTCTCCTCATTTGAAATCCTATTTGGTCACCCTCCCTCTTTTGGTTGGCAACCCATGAAAGCACCTACACCATTGACTCTCACAAATAGTGACAATTCAATGTTATCCTATTGTAAACAACTCAAAGTTTGCCCGTTTCTGTTGCAGAACAAGTGAAAGCATATCTACCTGAGCCAGCTGACGGTCCACTCCATAACCTTCATCCTTCTTCTTCTCCTTTCGGCTTTTCCCTTCAGGGGTCGCCACAGCAAATCAGTTGCCTCCATCTAAGCCTGTCTTCTGCATCCTCTTCTCTCACGCCAACCACCTTCATGTCCTCTTTCACTACATCTATAAACCTCCTCTTAGGTCTTCCTCTAGGCCTCCTGCCTGGTAGTTCAAAACTCAGCATCCTTCTACCAATATATTCACTATCTCTCCTCTGGACATGTCCGAACCATCTCAGTCTGGCCTCTCTGACTTTATCTCCAAAACCTCTAACATGTGCTGTCCCTCTGATGTACTCATTCCTGACCCTATCCAACCTGGTCACTCCCAAAGAGAACCTCAGCATCTTCATCTCTGCTACCTCCACCTCTGCCTCCTGTCTTTTCCTCAGTGACACTGTCTCTAGACCAAACAACATCGCTGGTCTCACCACAGTTTTGTACACCTTTCCTTTCATCTTAGCTGAAACTCTCCTATCACACATCACACCTGACACTTTTCTCCACCCGTTCCAGCCTGCCTGCACACGCTTCTTCACCTCTTTTCCACACTCTCCATTGCTCTGGACTGTTGACCCTAAGTACTTAAAATCCTCCACCTTCTTTATCTCTTCTCCCTGTAACCTCACTCTTCCACTTGGGTCCCTCTCATTCACACACATATACTCCGTCTTGCTGCGGCTAACCTTCATTCCTCTCCTTTCCAGGGCAAACCTCCACCACTCTAGCTTCTCCTCCACCTGTTCCCTGCTCTCACTACAGATCATAATGTCATCTGCAAACATCATAGTCCATGGAGATTCCTGTCTAACCTCGTCTGTCAGCCTGTCCATCACCATAGCAAACAAGAAGGGGCTCAGAGCTGATCCCTGATGCAGTCCCACCTCCACCTTGAACTCCTCTGTCACACCTACAGCACACCTCACCACTGTCTTAAAGTCCTCATACATGTCCTGCACCGCTCTAACATACTTCCCTGCCACTCCAGACTTCCTCATACAATACCACAGTTCCTCTCTGGGCACCCTGTCATAAGCTTTCTCCAGATCTACAAAGATACAATGCAGCTCCCTCTGACCTTCTCTGTACTTCTCTATCAACATCCTCAAAGCAAATACTGCATCTGTAGTACTCTTTTTTGGCATGAAACCATACTGCTGCTCACAAATGCTCACTTCTGCCCTTAGTCTAGCTTCAACTACTCTTTCCCATAACTTCATTGTATGGCTCATCAGCTTTATTCCTCTGTAGTTGCTACAACCCTGTACATCTCCCTTGTTCTTAAAAATGGGCACCAGCACACTTCTCCTCCATTCCTCAGGTATCTTCTCACTATCTAAGATCCTGTTGAACAACCCAGTCAGAAACTCTACTGCTACCTCTCCTAGACACTTCCAGACCTCCACAGGTATATCATCAGGACCGAGTGCTTTTCCACTCTTCATCCTCTTCAGTGCCCTCCTCACTTCATCCTTACTAATCTTTGCTACTTCCTGGTCCACAACAGTCACCTCTTCTACTCTTTGTTCTCGCTCATTTTCCTCATTCATTAGTTCTTCAAAGTACTCTTTCCATCTTCCCATCACACTATTGGCATCTGTCAATACACTTTCATCTCTATCCTTAATCACCCTAACCGCCTGCACGTCCTTCCCATCTCTGTCTCTCTGCCTTGCCAACCTGTATAGATCAGTCTCTCCCTCCTTACTGTCCAACCTAGCATACAAGTCATCGTAAGCCCATCGTTTGGCCTTTGCCACCTCTACTTTCACCTTACGCTGCATCTCCCTGTATTCCTGTCTACTCTCTTCAGTCCTCTCAGTGCCCCACTTCTTCTTAGCTAACCTCTTTCTCTGTATACACTCCTGCACCTCCTCATTCCACCACCAAGTCTCCTTATCCACTTTCCTTCCAGATGACACACCAAATACTCTCCTACCTGTCTCCCTGATCACATTAGCTGTAGTTGTCCAGTCAACTGGAAGCACTTCCTGGCCATCCAGAGCCTGTCTCAACTCCTTCCTAAAAATCATACAACACTCTTCCTTTTTCAGCTTCCACCATTTAGTCCTCTGCTCTGTCTTTGCCCTCTTCATCTTACTCACCAACAGAGTCATCCTACACACCACCATCCTATGCTGTCTGGCTACACTCTCACCTGCCACTACTTTGCAGTCACTGATCTCCTTCAGATTACACCGTCTACACAAGATGTAGTCTACCTGTGTACTCCTACCTCCACTCTTATAAGTCACCCTATGTTCCTGCCTCTTCTGGAAGAAAGTATTCACTACAGCCATTTCCATCCTTTTTGCAAAGTCAACCACCATCTGTCCTTCTGCGTTCCTCTCCTGGATACCAAACCTGCCCATCACCTCCTCATCATCTCTGTTTCCTGCACCAACGTGTCCATTGAAGTCTGCACCAATGACAACTCTCTCACTTCTAGGGATGCTCTGCATCACTTCATCAAGGTCCAACCAGAATTTCTCCTTCTCCTCCAGCTCACATCCTACCTGTGGAGCATACCCACTAACAACATTGAACATCACACCTTCGATTTCTAGCTTCAGACTCATTACTCTATCTGATACTCTTTTAACCTCCAGAACATTCCTAACAAACTCCTCCTTCAAGATAACTCCTACTCCATTTCTCTTCCTATCTACACCATGATAGAACAACTTGAACCCTGCTCCTAAACTTCTAGCCTTGCTACCTTTCCACCTGGTCTCCTGGACACACAGTATGTCTACCTTCCTCCTCTGCATCATGTCAACCAACTCTCTACCTTTCCCTGTCATAGTTCCAACATTCAAAGTCCCTACTCTCAGTCCTAGACTCTTGCCGTTCCTTTTCTCTCTCTTCCTACGAACACACCTTCATCCTCTCCTTTTTCGACTTCTTCGACGAACAGTAGTCCAATTTCCACCGGCACCCTGTACGTGAACAGCACCGATGGCGGTCGTTGTTAACCCGGGCCTCGACCGATCCGGTATGGAAGTCATTGATTCGATTCGCATGTTTGATTTGGCAAAAGTTTTACGTCGGATGCCCTTCCTGACACAACCCTCTGTATTTATCCGGGCTTGGGACCGGCACAATAAGGCACTCGCTTGTACCCGCTTGCGGCTACATTCCATAACCTTCATCCTAATGAGTGGAAAACATGGTTGTTAAGAATTGCAACTCCTGTGGTAGTCATTTTTTTTCTTGATGTGTTACTCTCAGGATCAGAAGATGCATTTCCAGCATGATCTCTGTCCATATATATATATATATATATAAATATCAAATGCTCCAACAAAAACTAGATCATGCTAATGACGTTCCTGACCTATTCCCTAATAGTGATGATGACTCTGATGGCATAATAGAAGGTGATTTGTAAATAAGGTAAATAATAATATCTTAACATTTTTCCCCCATTTGCTTACCCCTATCCATCACAGTGATGTTTGTATCACACAAAGACAATAAGCTACTGTTCTACCTCTGTCAGTGAAGCCTTACATTAAACTGATAAAGGATTGTAAGTTTGATGTTTTAGAGGCCTGATGTATATGAAAACAAAGAGGGGAAAGGTGAAAGATTTGTTACTCTTTAAATGTAGTAATTTTTATCTACTCCTGCAAAGTGCTAATTTTTATTGTAATCCTTGCATGGAATGTGATCTCACGAGTGTGCTCTGCACTTCATCATGGTGTTTTACAACAGACACTCCAGATAGTAACCCTCTTTGTATGTCATATATATATCTGCCAAGTGCTTTAGATAGATAGATAGATACTTTATTAATCCCCGAAGGGAAATTAGGGAGAATTTAGGGAGAGGTCGCTACTCATTCCCTGCTACAGAGTTCTGAGCACTTGCTGCAAGATATGTAATAAACAAAGACCAAGGCACCCAAGTCTCCTAGTGTTACTCTCACCAGAAAAGTTTTTTGGTTTTGCCTCCACCACAATCCTTACTTCTGGATGCTATTACAAGCAACAGAGGTAAGGTGATGGTGTGCGTAGCATGGGTGGAGCATATGCGTTGGGTGCACGAGTTGGTAAGTGAGTTTGAGGGTGTTTTTATAGTTGTAGATTTAGTTATTACTGTAGTTATTGTTGTTATAATATTATAGTGTTAAAGTTGCTGTTTCCATTGGAGGTGGAAATCCATTTGGGACACTTGGCACAAATTTGGCAGATTTGGCACTCTTGGCACACATTTTGTGCAAATTGTTGCAAACTAGGTATCCGAGTGTCTGCCTGGTGGTATCCTTTCTAAAACCTTTGCGGAAGCTTTACAATTTGCTAAAATTCTATCACATTTGATAGATATGTAGTCAATGAGTGGATGAAGGGGCTCAATGGCATCTGTGTGCCTGGAATCATTGTTAGCATGGTCTTATTCTCAGTCAAACAGGGGAAAGACACAACTGAGGATAGAAACTTTAAACTTTTGGTTTATTCCAGTTTTCTTGGGCATAGTAACAGGTAAAAAAAAATTAGACACTGGGAATAAATTCTCTGAGGTCCCTAGATGTCCTTAGACACCATGAACATGCACAGAACATACACATCCGACTTCCGCTGCAACTCTGGTTCCAGCCACCTCCAAAAATTTTCCGATGACTCTTCCATAGTTGGATGCAGCAACAATGATGACAAGGAGGAGTACAGAGGACTGATTGAGAGCTTTGTTGTGTGGAGCAACCGGGACCACCTACAACTCAACATCAGCAGGACTAAGGAGGTGGTGGTGGACTACAGGAGGAACCGGAGGAGAACTATCCCAATCCCCATCCAGGGTCAGGTGGTGGAGATTGTCAATTTGTACAAGTACCTTGGGGTCCACATCAACAATAAACTGGACTGGACTCATAACACAGATGCCCTCTACAAAAAAGGACAGAGCAGGATGTTCTTCCTGAGGAGACTGAGGTCGTTTGGTGTCTGTAGTATGCTCCTCAAGACCTTCTACCAGTCTGTGGTTGACAGCACACTCTTCTTTGCTGTAGTGTGCTGGTGGGGCGGTGCCAAGACTGGTGAGGTCAACAGGCTCAACAGGCTGGCGAGGAAAGCCAGCTCAGTGGTGGGTTTGAACTTGGACTGTTTGGAAACAGTGGCTGAGAGGAGGGTGAAGGACAGACTGTGCAATCCTGGACAATCCCTCTCACCCTCTGCATGACAAGCTGTGGCTGACTGGCAGCTCATTGAGCCAGCGGATCATCCCACCTTGGTGCAGAACTGAACGCTTCAGATGCTCCTTTATGCCCACTGCCATCAGACTGTACAACAGCAGCTTGGACAGCACACAGTTCTGACCTGACTGATTTCTATTTTTTTCTGGTCACTTTATCTGCAACTGGTCACTTTATCTGCAACGTTTGTCACCTTATTCTTGTAGCAGTTTTTATCTTATTGTTGTCTCTGTCTTATTTAATGTCTTTTGTCGCCTGTCGCCTGTGTCCTATTTAATTTCTTTGTCACCTGTCCAATTGCCTTGTGCTGCTGTGACATTCGAATTTCCCCAATGGGGATCAATAAAGTATTATCTTATCTTATGAACCTTATTATTGTGGAACAATTCTTCGTCCACTTTGGGTATGTCTTTTCAGGAATTTTTTTCTGAAAATATGGTCAGGGCTTAACAGGTTAATAAGTACATTCTGAATCTAATCAATGTGAGTTCATATTTAGGTGATGTACCACAGATGTTTAAGATTTAGAGTTATTAAACCTCTCCACATATCCAATCTCCCTGTTATTTCTAAAAAAAAATTTAAAAGCAGCTACAAGCCAATTATATTAACATCTGCATAGGAATATCCTGTTTGAGTTTTCATCAGGTTTTAAAGTACATCATAGCACAAAAATAGGACTGGTAAAATAAACTTTTTACTGCTGATTTCTAATAAAATTAAATATTGTACTTGGCCCTTGGCACCTAAGAGAAGCATTATCAAATCATTTAACCACTCTGGATGGCATCACCTTGGGGGATGCCAGTGATTCCACTGCTCGGAATCTTGGAGTCATTTTTGACCAGGCCATTTCCTTTGTCCATCACATAAAACAAGTCTCTAGGACAGCCCTCTTTCATCAATGCAATATTGCAAAGGCCAGAAACATCCTGTCTCACGAGGTTGCAGAAAAACTAGTATAGGCATTAGTTGCCTCTAGACTGGAATAATGTAATTCATTACTATCAGAATGTCCCAGGAATCCTCTGAAAAGCCTTTAATTGATTGAGAATGCTGCTGCACAAATATTTACAGGAACTAGAAAAAGAGAACACATTTTTCCTTTGCTAATTTCTCTTCATTGAGTTCTAGTAAAATTCAGAATAGAATTTAAAATTGGGCAGCACAAAAATGTGTTAACTTGTGTGTAGTTTTTCAGAAACACTTTTTCTGTATTTAAGTCACATTGTATGACTTGAGTAGTCAAACGCATTGCGACTATAACACATAGAAGATATTTTCGTGCACCCCACGTCAATTTTGATCAAATGGATACTGTTATGGATACAATCGTCCCAACAATTGGCACAGGGAGGAAACCCATTGCCATATGTTCTGTTGACTTTTCTGAAAATATAATTGCACAAAGCTGAAATGGAAACGCGGCAGTACGGCAGCATAGTGGTTAGCACTGTTGCCTTCAGGTTTGGAGTCTGTGCCTGGGGCTTTTCTGGGTGGAGTTTGCATGTTTTCCTCTTGCCTGCATTGGTTACCTTCGGGTACCCCAGTATCTCCCACGGATGTAGCTCAGTGGTAGAGCACATGCTGTGCATGCAGAGGCCCCGGGTTAGACCCCCAGCCACAACCAGTGGGTGTGCCAGTCCCAGGTCAGGATAAATGGGGAGGGTTGAGATGGGAAGGGCATCTGCTGTAAAAACTGTAAACAAATCAACCATGAAATTCACGGAGCTGACTTTCTGTGGTGACCCCAAACAGGGAAAACCCAAAAGAGCAAAAAAAAAAAAAAAACCCCAAACCCTGGTTTCTCCCACAATCCAAAGATATGCATGTGTACATTCATTGGTGACACTAAACTGCCCATAGGTATGAGTGAGAGTCGCTGTTCATCTCTGTCTAAATGCATTGGCCCTGTGATTGGCTTGCAACCTGTCCAGGGTTTACCCCACCCTCGCCCGAAACATTGGTTGGGATGGGCTCCAGCGACCAGGAAATGGATAAGTGCTTGAAAGTTAGTTCAAGAGTGAGTGAGACAAAATTTGAAATCCTTCTCCTAACATACAAAGCTCTCAATGAGAGCTTGTTGTTCCTTATTGCCCCATGTAGGGGTACTTGTGGTAACTCCCAGTACTGGTCTGGGGGCGGAGTCTCCTGCAGCTTTCAAGATCAGGCTTAAAACCTTCCTCTATGACAAAGCTTACAGTTAAAAAAGTAAAACTGTTTCTTTAGTTATGCTGCTATAGGCCTGGACTGCTGGGGGATGCGCTGAGCAGCTCACAATCTCTCTCTCTCTCTCCCCCACGCATGTATATTGAAACATTGCATTTCTCTAAATTTGTCCCTTCCTGTAGTCTGTGGTTGTCCCTCCTGTCCTCTCTCTTCCTCTCTTCCCTTCCTTCCTACAGGTGATGAATCATTTCTGCTCCATGTTCCTGCTCAATAAATGTTGTTGCAATGTTACCATTAGTTATCTTTACACTCTACAAATCTATTCCCATTGTTATGTCTTCTTTTAAAAACCCTATTTTCACCTCCTGCTAATACTTATTAGTGTACAATTAGTGGTACCAGGCTTCAATCAATACCAATACGTTTTGCTTGCATTTTTTTTATTGCATCTTCTATCCTGCTCAAATTCTCTTCACCCCCCTTCTGCCTTTCCACTCCTTCATGCTCTCTCTTACTGTCTTCCTCACTCTCTCTCTCTATGTCTCTCTGTCAGAACAAAACCAGTCGATGAAGATGGCTGCCCTCCCTGAGCTTGGTTCTGCCCGAGGTTTTTGCCTCTTAATGGAAGTTTTTCATTACCAATGTCATCAAGTGCTTCCTGTTAGAGGGATTTGTTGGGTCTCTTTAACAACTCCATAAAGAGTTTGGTCTAGACCTGCTCTATATGCCTTGACGCAACTCTGTTAAGATTTGGCGCAATATGAATAAATTTAATTTGACAGTTGGATTGTTGTATTAGGGTGTAAGGCTTCAATCAATAGATAGGTGGTATTTCTAATTAATGTGTTAGTGTAGTAACTGAAGAAACTAACCAGACATGAGCAGAGATGATTCTTAGTTACATGCATTGACAACTCAAATTTGGTTAATAATACAGAAAGTTCTTTAGAAGTTTTGTCTTTGGAGAATATCTCTATTGATATTGAAAGCACTAGTTAAAATGTGTACAAATAATTGACAGCATTTCAGAAAATCAATTAAATGTGCAGTGTTTTTTTGGCTGCATGGGGCAAGATGCCTTAGTTACCATCTTTTTAAATTGAGTCCTTTACCTGTCGTCCAAACTGGCAATAAAGACGAATCACATTCAACAGAATAACAGAGAAGATCTTCACACTAATCATTACATAGGACAACAGTAATGCAGTCCTTGGGCGATGTTAGACTTCCAATTCAAAATAATTATATCTGTATATCTGTCTATGTAATTGTAATTGATCAATTAATTAATTGTAGTTTATAAGATATTTGTGCCAGTAGTAGGTGTAGTGTGGGCAAAATGAAGACTCCATAGTTTGTAGTTATTTAATCTTCTAGCCCAAAGGGGGTTAGGGACAGGATGGTACTACTTGATCCCAGGGGTGTATGAATGAATGAAGCTGTGGATTAAAATCTATTTCCTGATCATCAATGCTGATCCTTAATTATAGCTGAATCCTCACTCTGAACACAGACACCTGGCACTTTCTCAGTCGGAGTCGTTCCTGTTGCTGTGTGAGTTTCAGCTGATGGATGAAACATCCACGCTCTCCTCCGCCCCATGTGTTGTCTCCACTGTACTGAATCGGGCTTCCCCGCCCTTGCCAGCTACGTAACATGCGGCACAGCGATAAAGGGCAAATGGAGCGCAGCCTCCATCTTCACTGACCTGGATAGAACACGGTCTGGTTTGAACTGAACTGAGGAGAACACGCCACCGCAGGTAACTCTGTTTCTTCTTTGTCTATTCTGATACACACACATCCCGTGTGTCGTCTGTTCACCCGTAACTTTGATTTGGAGAACTAATTATTCATTGTCCAAATGTCCAAATGACAGTCCGAGTTAAACCGTGTTGTTGTGAGAGCCATGCGGGGCTGTCGGAGAAACATTGAACTGCAGTTACTATAGAAAATTAAAATTTGATTGGTGCGTTAGGTGATGTCATTTAGCTGGCGGGGGTGTGGTGACTGTGGCAAATGAATCCTCTGCTTTGGTTCCCTCTGCCGTGCAGATGGAATCGGACCGGGAGCCCGCGGCTGCCCGTCTCCTGCAACTGTCGAGTTGTAAGAACATTACCGGCCTGCTAGACAAACCCTTGTGATCGGACCCCTGTGATCAGACCCCTGTCTGCTGCCGCTGGACTGTTTGGGGCCTCAACCTGATTAAATACTCTGCTGACTGAATCGTCCTCTTCATGAACGCGCGAGCCGAGGGGGGGCCAGCGGGGGCCTCGGGGAGAGACCAGAACTTCACAACTCAAGTGTGAATCTGCTAAGACTCATGGTGAGTTAGGAGTGATATTCTTAACAATGTTATTCACTACCTATGTGTCTGTGAAGATGATCTGTGACTTCATTGTATTTCTTCCACACTGTGCTGTTCTTAACATAAAAATAATATTCATATCATCATTACCCTCAGCCTGATTAGAGTTGGTATTAGGCTGACTAAGATCAGAGAACTTCTGGTAACAGTGCATACAGTATTATACAGTAATTAATCATCCCAAGGGTTAGAAACTGAGGGTAGGTTTTTTCAGTTGAAACAGTTGGCTGCTCTTGGCTCTGTGCAGAGTTTACAGAGCTTGAGGTCTTTCAACACAACCGCTTCAATGAACATGTGCAGCCAAAAGCAAAATAAATAAATAAATAAATAAAAATTGCCCCTTAGAGCAAACAGCAGAAAAAAATAATCTCAGGATTATAATGACCACAAACATCATAGTTATAGTATTTCAATGAGTAAATGCCATTAAAAATTTAAATAACATATCCAACACATTTATGCCACATGATGAATAGCAGTATTGACTTTGACTGTGCGATGGTTCCAGCTTCATAAAGCTGTCGAGACTACTTTACACCAAAATACCTATATGTTCTTTGACAGGAGACATAAATCAAATCAAATCAGATTTATTTATGTCGCGCCAGATCATAACAAAGTTACATCAAGGCACTTCACATATAGAGCAGGTCTAGACCAAACTCTTTATAAATTGTGTCAGGCCGAGACTTAAACAGGACCCAGATGCAGAGACTTTTAGGTATAATTGACTTTATTAGGAGCACAAAGATCTCAAATCCGAGTGACAAAGCAAGAGGGTATGCAACTTTAACTATAGGAGATCGACACTATACTCTAAAGTCTAGATACTCTAACTCCCGAAGGAGGATAAACACTAACTAGATGAAACAAAAGATAAACACAAAACGCTCCGTTAGGAGGAAAACCTGACTAAGGAAAACCAAAAGAATCGACTCACGCAAAAGGCGGAGGATATGAAATAATCAAATAAAATACAGAAATAAAAATCACTCTGGGAGAGGAAAAAACAAAAGAGGTATGAATAAACTAACTAGGCTCTATGCTAGATAAAAAAGGTAACAACAGAAAATCACTGTTAAAGAAGAAAAACAAAAGGCTATAAAATAAAAGCTATGGATATCAAAATTTTACAAACAAAAAATCACTCGATTCGAGGAACAATGCTTACTATGCAGTCAATGGCTGTGGGCATGAAAAGGGAGCTCTGGTGCAGGACAAGGACGAAGACACTCAGGCACAGGACAAGGGGGACACAGACTATTTAACCAAATGGAGATAAATGGGGAACAGGTTGAGACAATAGGTAATCAAGGTGGACGGACGGTTGACACATGAGGAAGGGCAAGTGCTCTGAAACGAGAGGAGGGTTAGACTTTCAAAATAAAACAGGAAATGTCGGGACAAAAACAAAACCAGGACAAGACAACCTCACCACGGTGTGACAAATTGATTTAAAGAGACCCAACAGATCCCCCCATGAGCAAACACTTGGCAACAGTGGCAAGGAAAAACTTCCTTTAAGAGGCAGAAACCTCGGGCAGAACCATGCTCAGGAGGGGTGGCCATCTGCCTCGACCGGTTGGGTTGAGAGAGGGAGAGAGAGAGGGAGATAGAGACAGAGAGAGAGACACGGGGAAGGGGCAAGGTTGGGTAGTCTAGGAAGAGAATGAGAGCAGGAGGAGGGGATATTCAAAACAGGTGCAGACAGGAACATATGATGCTGCATGAAGTTCATAGAAATGATGCTGGATGGAGTTCATTAGGATGTGGGAGCAGCAGGCATTACAGGAATATGGGGTAGTGATGATTCACCACCTTCAGGATGAGGACAGGGAGAGAGAGGAGAGGAACTGGGAGAGACAGAGACTTCGGGAAACATGGTTAATAAATACAGTACACATGCTTAGAACTGGGAGAATTAGGGATTTCGGAGAAGCATGGTTATTGGTATGTCGGCGCATGCAAAGGAGGGAGAGAGAGAGAGAGAGGTGCTCAGTCCTTCCCCCAGCAGTCTAAGCCTATAGCAGCATAGCTAAAGAGTAAATGAACTTTAACTTTTTAAATATAAGCTCTGTCCTACATAAAAGTTTTAAGCCTGGTCTTGAAAATTCCTAAAGAGTCCGCCCCCCAGACCGATACTGGAAGTTAGTTCCATAGAAGAGGAGCCTGATAACTGAAAGATCTGCCTCCCGATTTACTCTTGGAGACTCTAGGAACCAAAAGTAAACCTCCATCTAGAGAGCGGAGTGGCCTACTAGGACAGTAAGGAACTATGAGCTCTCTGAGATATGATGGAGCTTGGCCATTAAAAGCTTTATATGTTAAAAGAAGGTGTGGCCGTAAGCCGCCAAGATTCTCCCCCAGCAATGACCGCACCACCAGTGACTGTCGGCAATACCTTTTATTTTTATTATCTTTCACATAAGCCGTAATCTATATACACATCCAGTGTCCCTCTCTTCTTCTTCCCTCCAGCGAGCGTCCTCCCTGTCCTCCTTGTCCCGCACCTACTGCAGGTAGAAAGAGCCCCATTAGTCCTCCTCAGTACAGCTGGACTTAATCACTTACCTGGCGCTGGTCCTGTGGAGCCGGCCCTGCCCTGTCTCCCCCTCCTACAGTCGGAGCCCAAACCACGCCCACCTCCACAGAAGGATTTTAAATTCTATTCTGAATTTTACCTGCAGCCAATGAAGAGCAGCTAACACAGGCAAGATGTGATCCCTTTTTGTAGTTCCTGTTAACATTCGTGAAGCAGCATTCTGAATCAACTGAAGGCCTTTCAGAGATTTGCTTGGACATCCAGATAGTAATGAGTTACAATAGTCTAGCCTAGAAGTAACAAATGCATGGACTAGTTTTTCTGCATCCTCTTGAGAGAGGATGTTTCGGATTTTCCTAATGTTTCTCAGGTGAAAGAAAGCTGCCCTACAGACTTGTTTTATGTGAGGGACAAAGGACATGTCCTGGTCAAAAGTTACTCCAAGGTTTCTTACAGTGGAGATGGAAGTCAAAGTAATGCCATCCAGACTGATTAGATTATTAGATAGGGTTTCTCTAAGGTGCTTAGGGCCAAGTACAATAACTTCAGTTTTGTCAGAATTTAGAAGTAAAAAGTTACAGATCATCCAGACTTTTATGTCTTCAACACGTCTGCAGTCTGACTATCTGAGTAACTTCATTTGGCTTCATTGTAAATACAGCTGAGTGTCGTCTGCATAACAGTGGAAACTGATGCTGTGTTTCCTGATAATGTTGCCTAAAGGAAGCAGATATAGAGTGAGGAGGATTGGTCCAAGTACCGAGCACTGTGGGACTCCATAATTGGCTATAGTGCGTGAGGAAGAGCTATTGTTAACATGAACAAACTGATGTCTATCTGATAAATAGGATTTGAACCACCTTAGTGCAGTTCCTTTAATCCCAATTTCATGTTCCAGTCTCTGTAATAAAATATTATCATCTATTGTGTCAAATGCAGCACTAAGATCTAAGAGGAGAAGTATGGAGGCTGATCCATTGTCTGAAGCCATTAGAATATCATTGGAGACTTTAACCAGCGCTGTTTCTGTGCTGTGATGAGCTCTAAATCCTGACTGAAACTCTTTGAGCAAGCTATTCCTATGCAGATGGTCATGTAATTGGTTTGCTACTGTTTTTTCGATGATTTTAGAAATGAAGGGAAGGTTTGATATGGGTCTATAATTGGCCAAAACATCTGGCTAGTTGGTACTGGGTCTAACAGACAGGTTGATGGTTTAGATGATGAGACTATAGAAGCTAGCTCTGAGAGATTCAGAGATGAGAATGCATATGGATGTAAAATAGGTGTTGCAGCTGATTCAGGAGTTGCTGTATTCAGTAGAAGATTATTGTCTGATGAAGGTAAGAGCTTATGAATTCTTTCTCTGATTGTTGTAATTTTATCTGTAAAAAAGCCCATAAAGTCATCACTGCTGAGAGCTAAGGGGATCAGTGGTTCAATTGAACTATGACTCTCTGTCAGTCTGGCTACAGTGCTGAAGAGAAACCTGGGGTTGTTCTTGTTTTTTTCTATTAGTACTGAGTAATATGAGCTTCTAGCACTGCGGAGAGCTTTTTTATAGGTTTTTAAGCTTTCTTTCCAGGCTCGATGAGACTCTTCCGAGTTGCTGGAACGCCAATTTCTTTCTAATTTCCGTGACGTCTGTTTTAAGGTATGAATTTGAGAACTATACCATGGAGCCAGCCTCCTCTGTTTTATTACTTTCTTTTTGAGAGGGGCAGCATCATCAAGATTTGAACACAGTGTGGCCATAGTGCCAATCACTAGGTCATCAACCTGTGTATGAGAGAAATCCTCATTTGAATTTAGATATGGCATTGCTGCAAATGATGACCGAATGTTCACTTTAAAATTCGCCACAGCATCTTCAGATAAACATCTTGTATAGCCGAATTTATTCCTCAATGCTATGCAGTCAATTAAAGTAAACTCAAATGTAATGACGTAATGGTCAGTCAAAAGAGAGTTTTGAGGAAATATTGTTAACTTGTCAATTTCAATGCCATATGTAAGAACAAGATCAAGGATATGATTGAAGCAGTGAGTGGGTTCATTCACATGTTGGCAAAAGCCAATTGAGTCTAGTAAGGAAAGAAACCCAGAACAAAGGCTGTCACTTTCTACATCTACATGAATATTATTTACTACAACATTATATAATATATAAATAATATATTATTTATCTACATGATTTATTATGAATAATAAATCTCCCAGTATAATGATTTTATCTGTACTAAGTACTAATTCTGATACAAACTCAGAAAACTCTGATAGGAATTCTGAGTACGTACCAGGTGGATGGTATACTGTGACTAAGAGAACTGGTTTTTCATCTTTCCAGTTAGAGTGGGAAAGACTAAGAGTGAGGCTTTCAAAATACGTACAGCCAGATTTAAATAATGCAATAGCTAAAAATTTGTACAAGATGGTACCAGTCAGTCAAAGATGCAGTGATCCGCCCCAACACATCTTCAGGACACTGATAAAACTGATACTAAATATAATTAATGAAATGTTTCTAATGCACTTCAGAAAATTCTAAAGGGTGCTTTATTTAGCTCGTAAATAACTGAATAATATAGACAGCAAAGAAAAAAACGTCCTGTTTACACACGTGCTAAGGCATCAAATTCAGAACAAAGAAGCCTAATTACAAAATCTGACATGTTGACGTAGAGTGCACTCAGTCAGCTGAGCTAAGTAGTTTGTAATGTGCGATGATCTCCGCTGCTGTGTATGCCTTACTGTATGTTATAATTTTATGGGAGCTGCAAAGGATGCTCTTTGCAGTGGCATGCTCTGTCCAGTAGAAGTCTTGTTCAGTTGTGCATGATAAGAGAGCATGCTGTCCTGGAGAGAGAGATGAGACGAGGAAGACATGACAGTGTCTCTAAAATAAAGGTCCTCGGAACAAAAAGGAAAAAGCGAGTTGAAGCTGTCTTAAGACAGCCCAATTAGCCCTAGATTTCTGTTTCTACAGGAATCTTCAGCTTGAATTATGCACACACAAGAGTGTGATCCAATGAAAGAAAGACAAATGTTGAACACAGAGGAAAGATAACTGTCCAGGAGATGCGGATTACTTATTGTGCATGAGTCACTCCCTCTAAGTGTCCTCCATATGCCTGCCTCCACAGCTAAGTCATCTGATGACACTACTGACATATATATTTAAATCAAAGTGCAGTGAATCAGTTTCAAGCAGGTATTGGTTGTTACCTTGTAGGTTGGCCATCACCTGAAAGGACATTCTATTTTCTATCAAGGAAGGTAGAAAAGGTGTTGGAACTGCATCCATTGTCTTCAACTCAATAATAACAAAGGAAGTTTCCCCGAATAATTACACAACCTTTGAATATCATGCATTGGTTTTTAGCAGTCCTGCTATACCATGCATTACAATTTACAGACCACCAAAGCATCCTATCTCTTGTATCACCAAATTCTCTGAACTGCACATACAATAAAATCTTAATTACTGGCAACTTTAATTTGGACATTAATAACAATTCTGACCCATTTGCAAATGAACTCCCAAACCTATTAAACTGCATGGACTTGAAACAACATGTAACACTGCCTACTCACAACAGAGGACACATCTTGGACCTGGTCATAACCTATGCCTTGTCCACTGCTGTGTCCTCTGTTGTTGATCTGGCTGTGTCGGATCATTACTGTGTATTCTTTATTATCACCACTTCTACCCAAGAGAAAGGAAACATTAACCAACTTCTGAGGTAGCTGCAAATTTTATTGCTACTCTAAACAAAGTCCCTGCTGAAAATGTTACCTGCACCCTGTGATCTTTTCATTCATTCATCTTCAACCGCTTACCCATTTCCGGGTCGCGGGTGGTGCTGGAGCCAATCCCAGCTCACACTGGACGAGGGCGGGGTACACCCTGCCCTTGCCCAGGGCAAACACACAGTGACAGACAGAGTCACCTTGATGCGTAGTTACATTTTAGCCTGGTTTATGGTCCTGTGTTAAATCAACGCCATAGGGTAGGGAGGCTTGCTGTAGCCCCCAGCCTGACGTGCACCTCCCAAAAAATCTAACTATGTGTCGAGGCGATGCAGACCCAGGACTGTTAACCTTAGTACGCGCATATGTAGATTTGGTTACTTTCTCTGTTGAGCATTCTTGTATGTGTTTAGGTTGTTGTTTAACCCCACCAGGAGTTGATGTTGATTTTTGTATGTTCACACAAGCTTTAACACATTGCTCGCCCTGCATGCAACTAATCCTCCCCTTTTTAGCCTGGCACGTTGGAACTATTTCAGCTGGCCTTAACAAAGAACCACATGAGACATGTGGTCCCAGCAGCCATCTTGTTTGTAGTTTCACTGTCTGCCATTTGGTCACCGTCACACACAAGTGCACGCATACATTCATACAGTCCATATTAGAATAGTACCAGTGCTTTTGTTTGCTACTTCATAATAAATGTTGTTAAACACAAACGCTGGTCTATTTGATGTTGTACAAGAAGGAATATTGCCAACCTCTTCTCTGCAGAACTCTGAATCCATCTACTTTAATATGGTAATTTGGCTGTAGCTGCAAAATTGAACATAGTCAGAGATCCAACTTAATAGTACCTTATGACACTTAAGTAATGATGTAGTGATAATAGACCTTGATAAATTTAGTAATAATATTTAATAAACGGGGCACCACTTTTAATGAAAAACAAGAAACATCAGTCTCATACAATTTAAAGAAGTTCTTTTGGATAACTGTGGCTAAAACCACTTTTTAACAAATTTAAACTGAACAACGACATAAGAATAAATTTTCATTTATTTAACAAAATGCAGTAATAAATACACGACCAGCTGTGTCAGCTGAATGAAGCTGAGCTAAGTAGGTTTTATCTTCATGAACTTTATAACGATGAGTGAGGGATTTAATCTTGGTGAAAGCTGAGATGATTAGCAATGAATTTTGACAGTGGATGTTTGAGGTAGTGTGTCCTATGACTAATGCCACGCCAACTGATATGCAGCAGTGAGAGAGAAAATGTCTTTGGCTTACTTTTCAGCCAAGCGGCTTCACAAGCGGCTTCAGTTCAGGCAACCCTCCGCCGATGATGTCTCTCTCTGAAATCGACACGCAGCGCTCCCGTGGCGTGACGATTTCTGGAAAGTCTCTGGCTGGTTGGGTGACCAAAAAAGGGGAGACTTTGGGGCAGTCTCTTCTCTGCTGCTGCGAGATGTTTTCGTCCGGTGTCGGCAGGCTCTGGCACTGGTCTTCACTTTGTAACTGATAATAATCTTGTTGGCCAAATGAAACGACCCAGAGCTACTAGTAAAGAAGAGTAGATTGCATCCGAGTAGGAAACTCAGAAGTCTGGAGTCTTACAACGTTATTACTCGGCCGTCAATAATACAGCGAAGAAACAGATAAAACTGGCAGTAAAACTTGTTGAAGAAAAAGGTGAAAAAAAAAGGAAAATCTAAAGACGATACAAAGACAAAAAGAAAAATTTGGCAAAGAGCTACAGAAAAGTTAGGGAAAAAGCTAAGGAAAATTTTTGCGAAGAGCGACTTCTCAGAGAGCGTTAGTTTTGAAGGAGAGCATGCCTGGGCGGAACTATGCTCTGTTGGCCAATTGGAAAGAAGTTTTAAGAGAGGCGGACAAGGGGAGAATCAAATATCCTTCTCTAGGATCATAAATCACCCACTCATCTGGATTACTGTAACTAACTAATGTTGGAATGAAATATTCATGCATAAACACAATTTGTCTAGTCTACATTTGAATAAAATTAAGCAATGGAGATTATAAAGTAAGCAACAGAACCATGAAAAATATAAACTAAGAACAATTCACTATTAATCTAACAGAAATTTTAACTAGTCCTGTAGTCTAATTTAACTGGTAGTGTAGTCGTAGTTAATATCAATTTAATGAATGAATACATGAATAAAACACATAATTCACTTCCTACACAGTTGACAGGTTCTCTTCTTTTGTTAAGCAGTATTCTAATATTAATTATTCCTGGTGTCTTGTTACCTGAGAGGAATACTCACATCCATCACTTTAGGGCAATAGAGCACTGTGCAGCTCCTCTTCACTGGAATGTGACTAAACTACAGGATTGAATCTTTGGCAAATATCATGCTGCAGGATTCATTGAACATTCTCTGTAATCAGCAATTATCAATGCATATGGATTTGTAACTTGAAAATACTTATAACAATGAATAACACAGTTTTCATAACATCAAGCAATGACAGTTCAGCGGATAGTAGAGTCTTTAGCTGGAATGTTTGCTCTTTGTGTTACCAGGGTCATAAAAGCAGGGTATCAGGGAAAACATAATCTGTTTCACGTCCATGGCTCTTTGGGTCATTGAAGCGATAGGTTCCTGGGGTGATACTTTGGCTCTCACCATCTGAAATCTATCAGGTACAGACTGGGTGAACACAATGGAGGAGTCAGGGATCAGGCAGGTCGTTTATTCAGAAGCAGGGTCAAAACCAGGAAGTCACAGAATCAGGCAGAGGTACAGAGGTCCGGCAGGCAAAACCCAGGCGGCAATGAACTAGCAGGGATCACAACCAGGAAATCAGAGACTCAGGCAGAGGTACAGAGGTCCGGCAGGCAAAACTCAGGCAACAATAAACTGGCAAGGATCACAACAGGGAAACCCTCTGAGAAATAATGTTGAAATGCGTCTGAGAAATCAAAAAGACGAACTGGCACAGGAGGAATGGGGAGCACAGCTTATCTACACAAAGGAGGGAGAGATAATGAGTCACAGGTGAAACACATAAGGGCGGGAAGAGCAATCACACAGGCGGAGCTAGACAGGAAGACGAGACAGGAGTACAAAACAGACTTCAAAATAAAACAGGAAGTGACACAAACAAGGACGGAAAACTCAACTAAACCCTAACAAAAGACACTCTACACTAACGGACCCTGACAAAATCACCTTAAATGTTTATTCTGTCAGAAAGTGTGCTTTGTAAAAGGGGTGAAGCAGATGTCGGGGAGTAAATCCAGTAAGGAATGTCATTAGCAGATCAACTTGTTGAGGTTCAGACAGAGTTTTATAGGGCCACAAAAATCCTGCTGTCATGTTGGTTCTGGTGTGGGTCACTACAGTGATTTGTCTATTGTGTACCTTTTTAGGGGTGGTGCCCCAAGATTAACTTTGATATGAAACAAAGTTATCATTTAACATTAATATCTTTCATTTTGATAGTTTAGAAAATTTTTGAAAGCCAATCACCAATGAACTACCAGGCCCCAACAAATGGTGCCCCGTGTTAGTTGTACCATAAAGACATCATCTACAAAGAGGTTCATTGCAATCCTGAGATCCCCTAATTCGATGCACCCCTGACCCCAGCTGTGCCTTGAAATCCTGTCCATGAATAATAACAGTATCAAGGACAACCCTCACTGCGTATACAGGTCTCACTTTGGTTGTACAATGACTGAATTTGTCATAGAATTTGTCAGGTCACGGGACTTTGACCTTCAACGCTTAATATCCATTATTTTCATCCTTACGTTGTTGTTACGTTGCTGTTGCTGAGTCTGGCAGTCCTGCACTGCATGATGCGGTAGCGATTGCCAGATGGTAGGAAGGTGAACAGTTTGTGAGCAGGGTGGGTGGGGTCGTTGATGAAATTGGTGGCTCTGTTTCTACAGTGGGATGTGTACAAGTCCTGGATGGATGTTTGGGCCCTTCTGATGATCTTCTTAGCTGTCCTCACCACTTGTTGTAGGGCGTTCTGGTCAGCAACAGAGCAATTGCCATACCAGACTGAGAGGCTGCTGGTAAGGATGCTCTCAATGGCACCCCTGTAGAAAGTGGTGAGGGCAGAAGGAGGAAGGTCAGTTCTCCTCATCCATCATAAAAATTGTAGGCATTGCTGTGCCTTTTGGCGAGGGAGGTGGTGTTGGTGGACCATGTCAGGTTGTCTGTGATATGCACCCCCAGGAATTGGTGCTTTTCACTGACTCCACAGCGCTCCCATTGATGGTGAGTGGGGAGTGTGGTATGCTTTTTTTCCTGAAGTCCACAATGTTTTGTCGACATTCAGGAGACGATTGTTGTTATTGCACCAGCTGATGAGTTGATGTACTTCCTCTCTGTAGGCTGAATTGTCGTCGCCACTGATGAGTCCTAATACAGTTGGGTCATCTGCGAACTTGATGATGTGGTTCGAGTTGTGTTTGGCATAACAGTCATGGGTCATCAGCATGAACAACAAGGGGCTCAACACACAACCCTGGGAGACATCGGTGTTCATGATAGTGGTCTCAGAGTCTGAGTTTTTTCCAACTCTTACTGTGTGGTTTTTCGGTGAGGAAGTCCAGTCACCAGTTGCATAGTGTGGTTCTGATGCCTGTTGAGCCCAGTTTACTCACCAAGTGTTGGGGTATGACTGTGTTGATGGCAGAGCTAAAGTCAATGAACAGCATACACATGTGACTGTTTTTTATTTTCCGGATGAGTGTGGCTTAATTGAAGTGCAGTTACTATGGCATCATCAGTGGAGCGTTTTGGGCAATATGCAAACTGGAATGGGTCAAGTGTGGTGGTGAGACTGGATGTTAGATTGGCCTTAACCAGCCTTTCAAAGCACTTCATTTTGTCATAACCCTGGCTCAAAGGCCATGACAAAGGAGGGAGAAGGACGCAGCGCAGGAAAAAATTTGGATATTTATTAACGTTCATAAACAATAACAGATAAACTAAAGAATGAGATGTAATCAGTAATCAATCAGTAAAATCAGTAGTCTGCATGTGGATGTGTGTAAATATGCTGTACAGTGTTGTATGTGTACAAAAACAGGTAAACCAAAACCAAAAGGGATGCTGCCAAGATGGAAGAGAGAGAGAGAAAAGAGACTGGAGCACTGAAGCTCCAGCCTCTTATCCTTTGCAGGAGTACCCAACCCAGGTGCTCCAAACCAGCATTTAGGCTCCACCTTTAGAGGGAAACAGAGAGAGGGACTGAGATACATAACATACAGCCAAGGCTGTCACAATCTTAGTAGTACTTGAGTGACTTTGCTGGGGACTTTTTAGGTTGTGGTATGATGGTGGTGGCTTTGAAGCATGGGGTTATGATGGCTTGGCTCAGGGAGATGTTGTAGATATCCGTGAGGAGATCTGGAAGTTGTTCAGCACATTCCCTGAGCACCTGCCCTGGGATGTTGTCAGGTCCTGCAGCTTTTCTCGGGTTCACATTGAATAGGGTCCTCCGTATGTCAGCTGGGTCGAGTTGAAGTACTTTGTTGTCCGGGCCAGTTGGGGTTTTTGATGGTGTGGTGGTATTGTTGTTCTCAGACTGAACAAGGTGAAGTAGGTGTTGAGTGTGTTGAAGAAGTCAGTGTTGTCCTCGCATGGTGGGTAGTCGGTGATTGACTGGATGCCTTGCCACAGGCGCCTGGAGTCCTTTGTGCCGGTGAAGTTGGATTGGATCTTCTGGCCACAGGAACACTTAGCTGTTCTCATGCCCCGATTCAGGTTGGCTCTGGCAGATCTGAGGGCGTCTTTGTCTCCAGACTTGAAAGCAGCGTTCCTTGCTCTCAGGAGCGCACGACCTCACTGGTGAACCAGGGTTTTTGGTTGGCTCTTGTGGTGATGATTTTGATGACAGTCACAGCTTCCATGCACTTCGATATGTAGCCCAGTGGTTCCCAACTAGTGTGCCGTGAGATGAGTCCAGGTGTGCCATGGGATTTTGTGACAGCTACTATCAGCGGCGTCGTTGCACATTCCCTTACGGTGTTAAGGTAGCGTCAGTGCTTCGTTATCCAATCCGTTCCAGTTGTTTATAGGGAACGCCCACATTACTGAAAATCCAGTCCACGTTTTCACTGCTACTTTACACTTCGCTGCAGCGGCACCTGCGGTACCTACTAGCATAGATGCTGCACCAGCCAGACAGAGAGCAGCATTAAGAGAACTACAAGCATGGATATATGCAAGTTTTTTCAAGAAAGTAAGTCTTCATCACTGTTGGTAGTAACAATTAGTTAACATCTAACAGCAGAGTCCCGTGTAATGAATGAACCATCTGCTCCCCATTTTGATAAATAAAAACCTGGCTAGCACACTAAGTTAAATTGTTAGCATAATGTGGATTTCTGTCACTTGTTGAAAAGCTGGTTGGTAGTGGCAGCTTCTCTGAAAAATGTCCAGTCTGTGCAATCAAAACATTCCTGTAGAGCTGAGATAGCATAACAGAAAGATGATCTTAGTTTCCAAGGTAGAGGTGGGGGAATGCTCTGAATGCCTGTTTGATGTTAGTGTAGACCCGGTCGAGAGTGTTTATACCCCTGGTTGGAAAGCTCACATATTGGGAGTACTGTCTTCAGGTTGGCCTGATTAAAGTCATGAGCGATTATGTACACAGAGTCCGGGTTGGCATTTTGCATTGTGCTAAAAGACTGGTATAGTGTGGAAAGTGCGTCTTTGGTGTTAACACTGGGGGAATGTACACAGCTGTAATGCTAATAGCTGTGAATTCCCTTGGCAGATAGAAAGGTCGGCATTTTAATGAATTTAATTTATTCTCTGAACAATGGCTTGTGACAACTTCAGCGTTTGTACACCAGTTGTTGTTAGTGAAGACGCGTGGAATGTTCTAAGCCCCTCCACATGAATGGCGTTGTCCGTGACAGTATGAGTTAGCCACGTCACTGTGAGGATGATGGCACTGCAGTCTATCACCTTCCGTTGTGTAATTAATTCCAGTATGAGATAATCCGTTTTGTATTCCAGTGAACAAACGTTGGATAGCAGAATAGATAGAAGTGTAGGTCTGTTTGGTTTAGCCTTTAGCCTGGCGCTTATCTCCGCATGACTTCCCGCTTGCTGGATCACTCGCACCGCGTTCGCCGCCTCCTGTGTAGGCCAGTGGCAATAGGGGAGTCCTCTGCTTCGCAAGCCCCTGGGTCTTGCCGGTGCAGAACGCCTAGCTTGCTGAGTGATTCGGGTTCCAAAGCCAGTATATCTCTAGAAAGAGTCTTGGATAAGTCCGCTTTCCGTAGTCCGAGTAAGGTATTGGGGTCGTAGACTATTCTTCTGCAAGAATGCGACAGTACATACAACACATTTAATGTAGATTGCACATTGCTATCGGGAGCTGGAGTAGCCGCTGCCATACGGTGCGCCGCCATTTTGGATCAATACGTATCATCGACCTAAATATTGTTCAGACCAACATGCGCCCTTCATAGATTTAGTGTTTCTTTATGTCAGTGGCCTCTTTCAGCAGGATAATACTCACTGTTACAGTGGTTCAGGAATTGTTTTAGGAAATACCACCAGTTGGACTTGGCTCCAAATTCTCAGTCAGAATTTAATTTATGATACATTTATTAATTTATCCGTAAATGCAGGTCACTCCAGATGAGTCACTGACTTTTTCAGACCACTGTATTATTGCTGTGTGTCAGGGTGATTTTTATCCTTTATTCTTGAATATCTAATAAATCACAATGATTTTTTAAAACCTTCATATTCTGTATTCTGTCTTTGTAAATGTGTCATTTGTAGGATCTGAAGAGAGTGTTGTCATTCCCACCATACCCTGGAGATTACCTTCATCCAGTGGTGTATGCCTGCACTGCAGTCATGCTGCTCTGTCTGCTTGTCTCCATTATGACATATATTGTCCATCACAGGTGAGAGTAAAATTTTTTAAGTCTGCCATTACACAATTGTGTTGTACAGTATGTTGAAAGGAAAATCTTGTGATGTAGAGAATTTTGGACATGGATTTCCCAGGCTCCCTCAGCTATGGTGGGATCACCTTTCTTAACAATGTTACAAAGGGCTTTTGAAAAATAAAACCAGACTAGGCCAAAAAAAGAAAAAAAACAATGTGAGTAAAAACTATGAGATAGGAGCCAATTTACAGGAATAAACTACAACTATATATCTTTGTCAGACATTTCCCAAAGCTTTTTACGGAAAGAAAAGTTTTAATAAGAGATTTAAAAGAGGCTGAAGACTTAGTGTGTTTAAGGCTCAAATAGCAAAAGCCTGTTCACCTTTGATGTCAGACTGTGACATAGATGTAAACACTTCAGTAGCAACAAAAAAAACAAAACAGGTTTAATCAACAAACAAAACAAAAACCTGTAATTGAGTTTATTCTACCTTACCGAAAAGAAATTAAAATACAATCCTACTTGGTTCTTGAATAGAAAAGCAGAAGAATAGCTTTCACAAAAGAAAAAGAACTGCTATTAGAGGATATTACACAATATTTACGTTACAGGTCACTCTGATCATTTAAACAGAGTCACACCAAGTCATCAACAATTTCACAGGACAGTACACCAAGAGGCCAAGTAGAGCTGGCATTAGAAGATGCCTTTTTAGAGTGGAAGCAACAAAAACTAGAAAAGAAACAAAGGATGGGAAAACAACACAATCTTTAGGCAGGGAAGGAAAACAACAAAAACATTCAGACAAAATAATTAGAAATAGAAACAGAAATTATGACTCAAATAGAGAGAATGTTGGAAAGCCAGCTTTGCAAAATAGTTATAAAATCCCATCTCATTGCCTTCTTCATAGAAAACAATGAGCACATGGAACTAATTCAGGACTGTATTTTGTCATCTTACCACCTAAAGTACCATAGCCCCTTTTGGGCCCTTTGATACTGGAGTTGTTCAAATCCTTTATCATTTTCAATACTAAATGAACTGCACTTTCATAGAATTTTTCTAGTCTAACTCACCACTCAAATCACTTTAGCCACATTGATTTATTCACCCAGCACTTCTACTAGTGCTTATATACCACACACACTCTTACACTGATAAAAACATACAGAAATACCAACCTTCAAATTAGTGGAGCCCCCACTTTACCTCCTGAGCCACTGCTGGACAATACTATACACTTAATAATAAATTAATGATGAACAAACTACAGTGGCATTACAGTGGATTGCAAGAATCAGAGCACAATCATCTTGTAAAAACATTTGTTTATGTTATGTTTTATTCTAAAATTTACAATGATCTTGGTGTTCGTATGTGCTGTTAAAAGAAAGAGGGCTTTCATTAGGCTCATTAATTATAACTTAATACATTTGATATTGTTTTTATGCATCTCTAAATGTTTGGATTAGCTGTGAACACCTTGGGTCTAAATTCAACAATTTAGTCAAATCAAAATCAAATCAGATTCATTTATATAGCACCAAATCATAACAAAGTTACATCAAGGCACTTTACACATAGAGCAGCTCTAGAAAAAACTCCAATCAGGCACACATAGACAAGAGGGAAGGGGGAAGATAGGGAAGAGAAACACAAAGAACAGGGCGACCAGATGGCTCCAAAGATCCGGCTGGTTGATGACAATTACATTCATATTCATTCGTATGCCAGGGTATTACTTGCGTATTAATTTCTTGCATATTTATTCATTAGCTTTACTCATATTCTGTTGTTTAACCACTATTGTTGTATTGTGTTAATTGTTTACAGTGTGATCCGCATCAGCCGGAATGGCTGGCACACACTACTCAACTTCCTCTTTCACACCGGAGTAACATTTGGAGTCTTCGCTGGGGGCATCAATCAGATCAACTTCCCTTTTTTGTGTCAGATTGTAAGTTCTTTTGCCTATAAGTTATAAGTGTGGTGGTATTTTTTATGTTGTCTGCACATTGTGATGGCAAGTAAGCTGCAGGTCTCCTCATTTGTTGGTTTGACAGTTCCTGTCAGTCCTGAGGTCACCGACGTAGAGGTCTCAAACAACCTGCCACCTGATGTGATACATAAAATGCTTACATTCACAAATGTCATCTAAGTGAAGGACAAGATCAAATATTTGGTTAAACATTAAGCTTCAATTTGCAAGGCTTAATTCACATTTCTTACTGCTTCGAAAGTCATATCTTCTTTGTTCTGATAAATAGTGACATGTCTTTCATTAACCCTGAGTGAATGCTAAATATTGATAGCAGCATGCTAACATGCTCACTGTGGCAATTTTCAAATACCGATGTTTAATTGTAGTAATGTCTAGGCTACCTCTTAAATTAACTTCTTTGCTAAAGGCAATATTGGCTCTGTTGAAGCTCAAAAGAATCTTTGTGCTTGTGTAAAGTGATGTACAGATGCAGAAAAGATATATATTAGTGCCTCAGGGCCCTGCTCAGAGTCAGTGGACCTCTATAGCATTAGCTATAGAGTTCCATCCATAGAGTCAATATTGTTATCCTGCATGTTCTTTTTCTTTTCTTCTTCTTATTATTCCTCTGTCAAACTTTCGATTCGTGACTTGTCCTTGGGTTTTGAGAAAAACGCAGCATATTATATATCAAAACATGCGGCTCGGTCTCGATCGGTGTACTGTGTATTTTCTCTACTGGATACGCATTTTTCACAGAGTAAAGGGTGAAAAAGCAGCCAAAAAAATGTATGAGTGTCTATTTCATTTGTGTATTTGTTTGTCTTGTGTATTCATCACAGTTTTCAGCTATTTCATATCTTTTATTACTTTTTGGGCAGCAACTGTTCAAGTATCATGCTCAATTTTGACAAATTTTCAGTTTATAATGAGTGTGTATTGCATGGAACGTTCAAAGTTAGTTGTGTGTAGTTTCGCAAGTTTGGAGAGCTGAGGTGAAAATTATATTAATAAATCATCTTCACAGGCACATAGTTTAAGCTAGCCACACCATTTTTTCAAGTTCATTCATCTTCAAACCACCTGAGGCATTGGCTCCAGGGTGTACCCCGCCCTCACACTGGGTGAGGGCAGGATTACACGCTGGACAGGTCGCCAGTCTATCGCAGGGCCAACACACAGAGACAGACAGAGATGAACAACCAGTCACACTCACACCTATGGGCAATTGAGACTCACTAAAGAACCCAAACGTGCATGTCTTTGGACGGTGGGAGGAAACCGTGGTACCCGGAGGAAACCCACACAGGAACAGGGGAGAACATGCAAACTCCACACAGAAAGGCCCCAGGCCCGGGAACCGAACTCACGACTTTCTTATTGTGGGGCAACAGCGCTAACCACTATGCCGTTCTGCTGCTTTTTTTTCCAGTTTCAGACAATGTGTTTAATTTAACAGTGAGTCAAACAGAATTTGATCTGTGAGCCTCTGAAGGACATGTCCACAATCTATTTCTCCAATTTGCTCCAACATAGTATCTGTGGGGGCAGCACGGAACACAGAAAGACATACACACATAGATATTCAGACACACAGACAAACACACACACAGAGCTAAAGTCAATGTTATTCACTTTGTTCATACATTACGGTAGGACAGACACAGCCTTCCCTCCCCCGGCAAGAGCCCCCCAAGGCACTCTCAAAATTTCTGTGAGGAAATGTTTCTAGTTTAGTACTACTATTTAATAAAAGAACCATAATGTGGTAGGATACAGCAGTTAAAGACCAAGACTCGCTGGATTTCCCTCTAATGATCGGTCAGAGAGAAGGTTAGAAGAGACTGATCGTCTACGACAATTGAGTCTTTCTTCCTCTGTTTCCAGTGTTAAAGGGTTCCATTACTGTATCAGTATCAGTGTTTAAATTGGGATATGTTATGTAGGGGGGCTCTTTGCTCCCGAGGTTGCCATGGATGCATATGCATATAGTTTACAAAAACTGATGATTCTGATGATGATATAATTTGTCACACTATAAATAAAATATAAGAAAGTGAGACAACTGTATCCTCTAAGAATAAAGTGCTAAAGGTTATAATTTGAGTTGCTGTCTCTCTGATTTTAGCTTTTTGAGTGGGCTTTTTATGCCTTTATTTTGATTAGTAAGTGGTGGAGAGGCCGACAGGAAACAGGGTGAGAGGGCGGGGAAGGACCTGCAGCAGAGGCCAGAACTGAGCCTAGACGCTGCGAATAAGGTGGCATGCTGGCCATTCAATTGACTGCTCTGACCTTCGTCCTCCTCCTTAAGGCTTATGTCAGCAACATCTTACACGTGAGAACCGGGTCACAATTATGCGCCACGTCTGAGCCCTGGACAGTCCTGTGCAGTACGCTTCAATATGAATTTAACTCTTCCTGTAATCTCTTCGAATTTAAAGCCCTCTTGTGGACAGTGTATGGTCTCATCTCCTGTTGTTGGTGTTTCTGCTGTTTTCATGCTAATCAGAACTTCTCATTCTTCTCAGCAGTTACCAGTGCTGGTCTAGTCTCCCTCCTCACAAACCACTCACATTCACACTCATACCTACTGTATGGCCAATTTAAGGTCACTGACCAAACTAAACGTGCATGTCATTGGACGGTGGGAGGAAACTGGAGTACCTGGAGGAAACCCACACAAGCATAGGGAGAACATTCAAACAGAAAGGCCCCAGGCCCAGGAACCGAACCGAACCTTAATAAAGCTAAGCAGAGTTGGCTGAGCAGCCATATTGTAATGGAGCTGTTCATTTGATGGCCATGCTATTTCATTCACTCCCTGGCCAATTTCTTAACACAACAGAGTGACAGCATGATTCAGAAGTAATATTGTAATAGGAATATGATAAGAGTATAATTTTGGGATAAGGTGCCCAGCCATATCACATCCAAATTACTTTTAATAAGGTTTGTTTGCATCTCTGTGTTAGGTTGGCATCGTGCTCCACTACACTTCTTTGTCTACCATGTTGTGGCTGACGTTTATTGCCCAGAACATTTGTAAAGATGTGTCCAAGGACCCACTCCGGGCCCAGGATAGGAATGGGCTGGTCCAGACTCGTGCCAAACCAACCATCCTCAGGTAAACCATAAAAATATTAACTGCACATTGTTCTAATTACATTAGCACATGGATAGACGTATGGAGCGGAATCATCTGGCAGAGTGGTTGAATGAAGACCAGGCTTATATAGCTAGGTGATGAGGTGAATGGAAACGTGTGTTGCTGCCACAGGAGAAGCCAACCACACCACCTGCCACACACATGCTCTGCCAAAGGAAGAAAAGAAAGGGGAGGGGGAAGGAGAGAGAACACAAAAAACAAACCATGAACAGAATCATCACAAGTACAACAACTTCAATTTGTCTAAATTTAGAAGTAAAAAGTTCCAGGTCATCCAGGCCTTTATGTCTTTAGCTTCGTTTGGCTTCAGTACAACTGGATGTCATCGTCATAGCAATGGAAATTGATACAGTGCCTCCTTATATTATTTACGGAAGCACTTAACTATGGCCACTGGTGTCCCTCACTTCTGGTTCCAGCTGCTTCTCAGCAGGTGTTTCTGAAGAATCACCTAAATACTTTTGGAAATAGAGAAAGGTGAGTGCCTGACACAACACAGCACCATAATCACATGCTTAATACAGCACATCACACAGAGCACAGCTGTGGTAATCCACAGAGGATTACAGCAATGATAGTGATTTCGCCCATGTTAAAGGAACTTGTATTTATTCATTTCATCCTTCAGAGCCATTTTGCAAAACATAATTAAGAATTTCTTGACGACTTGATGCTTCTACAGCATCAACTGACAAATATCTGTGTACTATGACAGTGTAAAGACAATAAGTGTTAAATAATAAAAAAATATTTTAAATCAAACAAAACAACAAAGAAGAGAATTTTAAATAATACATTCTCTGTAGCTGATACCTCAAGTTTCTGTGGCCACATTTTTATTGACCTGGTTCATGGTTCCCCTAAAAAGGAGAAATAGAAAGGTGTAAAAAAAACAAAAAAACAAAAAAAACAAACAAACCAAAAAAGGCTGAATGTAAACAGTAAACCAATAAATGAATAAGAATTAATAAACGTAGCCCTTTAAAATAACAACATACAGTCGTGAAAAAATTAGGACACCCCATTAAATAGTCAGCTTTTCATTAAGAAATGTTCACATATCAATGTTATCTTGTTTTTATTTATTTCTTGAAAATAAAGTGATTTAATTGCAATTAAACAACACAAATTAGCATTGTTTTACTCATCAAACAAAAGATATGAACAAAAATTCGGATTTTAATGGAGGAAAAAGTTAGGACACCCTACCCCCTAATAACTAGTGTTGCCCCTTTTGGCTGAAAAGGGGCATCAGACAGACATTTAGTTTGGTGTGCCCCCGACTGTTGAAGTGAGAGTGAGCACCATGGTGAGATCCAAAGAGCTGAGGATTAAATAGGGCAAGCCTCCTTCGAAATGCTGTGTAAAGGTGTTCTGATCATGTGCACATGATGTGATACACCTGTGTGTGATTTTAACCATTTTAAGTGGGAAAATATGTGGGGCTGTCCTAATTTATTCCTCACCAAAAATTGCATTCTTTTTAAATAAATTTTATAGAAAGTTTTAAAAATGCTTTTCTTAATTTTTAATTGTTTAGTTGTATTACTTGGATCCCTCAGTATTGTTAAAATTGATATTCAAATCAAATCAAATCAAATCAGATTTATTTGTATAGCGCCAAATCATAACAAAGTTACATCAAGGCACTTTACATATAGAGCAGGTCTAGACCAAACTCTTTATAAAATTATTTAAAGAGACCCAACAGATCCCCCGATGAGCAAGCACTTGGCGACAGTGGCAAGGAAAAACTTCCTTTAAGAGGCAGAAACCTCGGGCAGAACCAGGCTCAGGGGGGGCGGCCATCTGCCTCGACCGGTTGGGTTGAGAGAGGGAGAGAGAGAGAGAGAGAGAGGCACGGGGGGGGGGCAAAGTTGGGTAGAGTAGGGAGTTGGGTAGAGTAGTATATTAAATATCCATACGTCCAAATATGTTAAAAAATATACAGGCTTTCATAGGCTGTTCTAATTTTTTCACGACTGTAGATACTTACCCCTGTTGTGAGGTCGGGGGGGAGTTCAATCTCCCACACCCCTCAAACTTTCAAAGAGACTATTGCTCTAACCAGAGATTTCACAGGTCTCCGCTAAGTGCCATCCTAGACTCCTATCTGACTTTGGCATCAGGGGACCCTGATTTCCCAGGCACTAAATTGCAGTCCACACCACAAATCAGCAAGACCTGCCAAACCTCCCTTTGGAGAGGTACAACTCTGTGAGATTTACCCCCAGGATAAACTGATAACACTAGCAGATGGCGGTCATAAACTGCCGCTACGGAATGTATCCAAGCCAGTAAGAACAACAAGATTGATATAAAAGGAAAAAGGACTATTCTCATCAAACAAGAGACTGTAAACACAACGAACTGATTTCCTTGCTAGAAGAGGACTTCACCGCTGTTTGAACCACCTTTCTACGAGCTAATGTGGCGGAGATAGAAAGAATGGATTATTCCATTTATAGAACCACAGCGCCACCTGAATGGCGGATCCTATGTGGTCATTTTGTCTTGCTTATAACTGTTCTGTAAAAAGAAAAAGAAACTTCATACACAGTCTGTAGTCATGCAATTCTGATATCCCACAGCCAGTCAAGATATGCATGAAATTTTCTTTCCCTGTTTCATCTGTTTGTGTATTCTGTAATGGTTGGAGTAAAGAATAACCATTTAATTGTGTTTTGCAGTGGATAGGAGGATAAGAGAAACCCCTGTCCACCGACTCAACCATAGCAAACAGAGAGAAACCATACTCATCAAAATGACATATTTCCCTTTATTTTATATGTGGGTAAACTTGGGTGAATGAAAGGCGTAACTTGAGAAGAGAAAAGGAAAACCTCCTTCGTACGCCCTAAAGTTAGAGGGAGAAATCTGACTGGACCAAACTCGCGCCGATAACCAGACCACACCCGTGGGTCGGCCCCCAATAAATGGTCAATACGAACATTACAAGTGGCAGAAGAAATTTGGCGAAAAAGTTCTGCAGAGGAGAGCTTAACCAGAAGCTCTGATGAAAAAAAAAATATTCACGTGGCTCGAAACCCAGAAATCAAGACTTAGCCGCTTAGCAACAAGGGCTAAGTTTAGACTTGAAGCAAAGACTACCGGTGATCGGAAAAAGTTTGGCTGCACTGCACCCAGTTCCCAGCGTCTCAAGTTGCCTTGGTAACCAGAGCCACTGATGCTGCGCGCTGCTCCAGCCTGTTCCCTCATCAGAATAGAAAGGAATAATTCGGATATCACCAAGCCAGCCGCCCGAGGGACAACATTGCCGGTGAAGAGGGACGAGACAGACCAACAGCCACTTCAGCCGAGGACTGGTCTAACTTGGGAGGCCACGACGAAGGACCTCGACGTGGCCGCTCTCGTCGGACATCTCCTCTGACCTTTACGTGGCCAGTTGATTCGCCAACCCAAAGTAAGGTTGCGTTTATCTGCTCTCCCAGCTGGCTGTTCTGAGTGGTGCGAGGCATGGCTATTAGGCAACATTGTTCCAAATTTTAGTTTAAAGGAAAGAAGCTCTCCTTCCTCAGATAGATTTGCCCTGCATTTGTTAAACAACTTCCCGTTCATTCGCCCAAGCTCCCGATTTAGTTATCCGCTGCTTAATCTTCTTGGTCATATTGTGTTATGTTTCTTCACATATCCGAGCTCACCTGTTTCATTTAGTTCATGCTTTCACCTGCCCCTTTATATAATGAGCACGTTTGATTCCTCACTTATTAGCTGATAAAACCGTAAAACTCAGCCATTGTTACACTCTTTCCTTCAGTAATTTTTTTTTCTTTTTTAAGTCAATCCACAGTAGAGAACATCCCTTCCAGATTGAGATTTCATAAGAGGCAATAATATACACAATCCTAGGCACAACACCCCCTTCCTGACCCTACTGTTACCTGAATAGCGTTATCTTAATCCTCAGTCACCTTTCTGTATTTAGAGAATGAGAGGTTTTAACAAGCTCATCTGAAAATGCAATCTACAGTAATACATCATGGTGTCTGGTATCACCCGCTCACTTAACTTGAGCTACCGTAGTTGGTCATCAATATTTTGCAAATGCTAATGCAATTGCAAATCTTTTCTTCTCCATTCGGCTTTTCCCTTCAGGGGTCGCCACAGCGAATCAGTTGCCTCCATCTAAGCCTGTCTTCTGCATCCTCTTCTCTCACGCCAACCACCTTCATGTCCTCTTTCACTACATCTATAAACCTCCTCTTTGGTCTTCCTCTAGGCCTCCTGCCTGGCAGTTCAAAACTCAGCATCCTTCTACCAATATATTCACTATCTCTCCTCTGGAAATGTCCGAACCATTTCAGTCTGGCCTCTCTGACTTTATCTCCAAAACCTCTAACATGTGCTGTCCCTCTGATGTACTCATTCCTGACCCTATCCAACCTGGTCACTCCCAAAGAGAACCTCAGCATCTTCATCTCTGCTACCTCCACCTCTGCCTTGTGTCTTTTCCTCAGTGACACTGTCTCTAGACCAAACAACATCGCTGGTCTCACCACAGTTTTGTACACCTTTCCTTTCATCTTAGCTGAAACTCTCCTATCACACATCACACCTGACACTTTTCTCCACCCGTTCCAGCCTGCCTGCACACGCTTCTTCACCTCTTTTCCACACTCTCCATTGCTCTGGACTGTTGACCCTAAGTACTTAAAATCTTCCACCTTCTTTATCTCTTCTCCCTGTAACCTCACTCTTCCACTTGGGTCCCTCTCATTCACACACATATACTTTGTCTTGCTGCGGCTAACCTTCATTCCTCTCCTTTCCAGGGCAAACCTCCACCACTCTAGCTTCTCCTCTACCTGTTCCCTGCTCTCACTACAGATCACAATGTCATCTGCAAACATCATAGTCCATGGAGATTCCTGTCTAACCTCGTCTGTCAGCCTGTCCATCACCATAGCGAACAAGAAGGGGCTCAGAGCTGATCCCTGATGCAGTCCCACCTCCACCTTGAACTCCTCTGTCACACCTACAGCACACCTCACCACTGTCTTAAAGTCCTCATACATGTCCTGCACCGCTCTAACATACTTCTCTGCCACTCCAGACTTCCTCATACAATACCACAGTTCTTCTCTGGGCACCCTGTCATAAGCTTTCTCCAGATCTACAAAGATACAATGCAGCTCCGTCTGACCTTCTCTGTACTTCTCTATCAACATCCTCAAAGCAAATACTGCATCTGTAGTACTCTTTTTTGGCATGAAACCATACTGCTGCTCACAAATGCTCACTTCTGCCCTTAGTCTAGCTTCAACTACTCTTTCCCATAACTTCATTGTATGGCTCATCAGCTTTATTCCTCTGTAGTTGCTGCAACTCTGTACATCTCCCTTGTTCTTAAAAATGGGCACCAGCACACTTCTCCTCCATTCCTCAGGCATCTTCTCACTATCTAAGATCCTGTTGAACAACCCAGTCAGAAACTCTACTGCTACCTCTCCTAGACACTTCCAGACCTCCACAGGTATATCATCAGGACCGAGTGCTTTTCCACTCTTCATCCTCTTCAGTGCCCTCCTCACTTCATCCGTACTAATCTTTGCTACTTCCTGGTCCACAACAGTCACCTCTTCTACTCTTCCTTCTCTCTCATTTTCCTCATTCATTAGTTCTTCAAAGTACTCTTTCCATCTTCCCATCACGCTATTGGCATCTGTCAATACACTTTCATCTCTATCCTTAATCACCCTAACCGCCTGCACGTCCTTCCCATCTCTGTCTCTCTGCCTTGCCAACCTGTATAGATCAGTCTCTCCCTCCTTACTGTCCAGCCTAGCATACAAGTCATCGTAAGCCCTTTGTTTGGCCTTTGCCACCTCTACTTTTACCTTACGCTGCATCTCCCTGTACTCCTGTCTACTCTCTTCAGTCCTCTCAGTGTCCCACTTCTTCTTAGCTAACCTCTTTCTCTGAATACACTCCTGCACCTCCTCATTCCACCACCAAGTCTCCTTATCCACTTTCCTTCCAGATGACACACCAAATACTCTCCTACCTGTCTCCCTGATCACATTAGCTGTAGTTGTCCAGTCAACTGGAAGCACCTCCTGGTCATCCAGAGCCTGTCTCAACTCCTTCCTAAAAATCATACAACACTCTTCCTTTTTCAGCTTCCACCATTTAGTCCTCTGCTCTATCTTTGCCCTCTTCATCTTCCTCACCACCAGAGTCATCCTACACACCACCATCCTATGCTGTCTGGCTACACTCTCACCTACCACTACTTTGCAGTCACTGATCTCCTTCAGATTACACCGTCTACACAAGATGTAGTCTACCTGTGTACTCCTACCTCCACTCTTATAAGTCACCCTATGTTCCTGCCTCTTCTGGAAGAAAGTATTCACTACAGCCATTTCCATCCTTTTTGCAAAGTCAACCACCATCTGTCCTTCTGCGTTCCTCTCCTGGATACCAAACCTGCCCATCACCTCCTCATCATCTCTGTTTCCTGCACCAACGTGTCCATTGAAGTCTGCACCAATGACATCTCTCTCACTTCTAGGGATGCTCTGCATCACTTCATCAAGGTCCAACCAGAATTTCTCCTTCTCCTCCAGCTCACATCCTACCTGTGGAGCATACCCACTAACAACATTGAACATTACACCTTCGATTTCTAGCTTCAGACTCATTACTCTATCTGATACTCTTTTAACCTCCAGAACATTTCTAACAAACTCCTCCTTCAAGATAATTCCTACTCCATTTCTCTTCCTATCTACACCATGATAGAACAACTTGAACCCTGCTCCTAAACTTCTAGCCTTGCTACCTTTCCACCTGGTCTCCTGGACACACAGTATGTCTACCTTCCTCCTCTGCATCATGTCAACCAACTCTCTACCTTTCCCTGTCATAGTTCCAACATTCAAAGTCCCTACTCTCAGTCCTAGACTCTTGGCGTTCCTTTTCTCTCTCTTCCTACGAACACACCTTCCTCCTCTCCTTCTTCGACTTCTTCGACGAACAGTAGTCCAATTTCCACCAGTACCCTGTACGTGAACAGCACCAATGGCAGTCGTTGTTAACCCGGGCCTCGACCGATCCGGTATGGAAGTCATTGATTCGATTCGCATGTTTGATTTGGCAAAAGTTTTACGTCGGATGCCCTTCCTGACACAACCCTCTGTATTTATCCGGGCTTGGGACCGGCACAATAAGGCACTGGCTTGTACCCCCTTGTGGCTACATTATTTATTACATAATGCAATTGCAAATGTTAATTTATTAAGTTGTAAAATCTATTATAAATCATGTTCAGCTAATGTAGCCGCAAGGGGGTACAAGCCACGGCCTTATTGTGCCGGTCCCAAGCCCGGATAAATACAGAGGGTTGTGTCAGGAAGGGCATCCGACGTAAAACTTTTGCCAAATCAAACATGCGAATCGAATCTATGACTTCCATACCGGATCGGTCGAGGCCCGGGTTAACAACGACCGCCATCGGTGCTGTTCACTTACAGGGTGCCGGTGGAAATTGGACTACTGTTCGTCGAAGAAAGAGAGGAGGAAGGTGTGTTTGTAGGAAGAGAGAGAAAAGGAACGCCAAGAGTCTAGGACTGAGAGTAGGGACTTTGAATGTTGAAACTATGACAGGAAAAGGTAGAGAGTAGGTTGACATGATGCAGAGGAGGAAGGTAGACATACTGTGTGTCCAGGAGACCAGGTGGAAAGGTAGCAAGGCTAGAAGTTTAGGAGCAGGGTTCAAGTTGTTCTATCATGGTGTAGATAGGAAGAGAAATGGAGTAGGAGTTATCTTGAAGGAGGAGTTTGTTAGGAATGTTCTGGAGGTTAAAAGAGTATCAGATAGAGTAATGAGTGTGAAGCTAGAAATCGAAGGTGTGATGTTCAATGTTGTTAGTGGGTATGCTCCACAGGTAGGATGTGAGCTGGAGGAGAAGGAGAAATTCTGGTTGGACCTTGATGAAGTGATGCAGAGCATCCCTAGAAGTGAGAGAGTTGTCATTGGTGCAGACTTCAATGGACACGTTGGTGCAGGAAACAGATGATGAGGAGGTGATGGGCAGTTTGGTATCCAGGAGAGGAACGCAGAAGGAAAGATGGTGGTTGACTTTGCAAAAAGGATGGAAATGGCTGTAGTGAATACTTTCTTCCAGAAGAGGCAGGAACATAGGGTGACCTATAAGAGTGGAGGTAGGAGTACACAGGTAGACTACATCTTGTGTAGACGGTGTAATCTGAAGGAGATCAGTGACTGCAAAGTAGTGGTAGGTGAGAGTGTAGCCAGACAGCATAGGATGGTGGTGTGTAGGATGACTCTGGTGGTGAGGAAGATGAAGAGGGCAAAAACAGAGCAGAGGACTAAATGGTGGAAGCTAAAAAAGGAAGAATGTTGTATGATTTTTAGGAAGGAGTTGAAACAGGCTCTGGATGGCCAGGAGGTGCTTCCAGTTGACTGGACAACTACAGCTAATGTGATCAGGGAGACAGGTAGGAGAGTATTCGGTGTGTCATCTGGAAGGAAAGTGGATAAGGAGACTTGGTGGTGGAATGAGGAGGTGCAGGAGCGTATACAGAGAAAGAGGTTAGCTAAGAAGAAGTGGGACACTGAGAGGACTGAAGAGAGTAGACAGGAGTACAGGGAGATGCAGCGTAAGGTGAAAGTAGAGGTGGCAAAGGCCAAACAAAGGGCTTACGATGACTTGTATGCTAGGCTGGACAGTAAGGAGGGAGAGACTGATCTATACAGGTTGGCAAGGCAGAGAGACAGAGATGGGAAGGACGTGCAGGCGGTTAGGGTGATTAAGGATAGAGATGAAAGTGTATTGACAGATGCCAGTAGTGTGATGGGAAGATGGAAAGAGTACTTTGAAGAGTTGATGAATGAGGAAAATGAGAGAGAACAAAGAGTAGAAGAGGTGACTGTTGTGGACCAGGAAGTAGCAAAGATTAGTAAGGATGAAGTGAGGAGGGCATTGAAGAGGATGAAGAGTGGAAAAGCACTCGGTCCTGATGATATACCTGTGGAGGTCTGGAAGTGTCTAGGAGAGGTAGCAGTAGAGTTTCTGACTGGGTTGTTCAACAGGATCTTAGATAGTGAGAAGATGCCTGAAGAACGGAGGAGAAGTGTGCTGGTGCCCATTTTTAAGAACAAGGGAGATGTACAGGGTTGTAGCAACTACAGAGGAATAAAGCTGATGAGCCATACAATGAAGTTATGGGAAAGAGTAGTTGAAGCTAGACTAAGGGCAGAAGTGAGCATTTGTGCGCAGCAGTATGGTTTCATGCTAAAAAAGAGTACTACAGATGCAGTATTTGCTTTGAGGATGTTGATAGAGAAGTACAGAGAAGTTTAGAGGGAGCTGCATTGTATCTTTGTAGATCTGGAGAAAGCTTATGACAGGGTGCCCAGAGAAGAACTGTGGTATTGTATGAGGAAGTCTGGAGTGGCAGAGAAGTATGTTAGAGCGGTGCAGGACATGTATGAGGACTTTAAGACAGTGGTGAGGTGTGCTGTAGGTGTGACAGAGGAGTTCAAGGTGGAGGTGGGACTGCATCAGGGATCAGCTCTGAGCCCCTTCTTGTTCGCTATGGTGATGGACAGGCTGACAGACGAGGTTAGACAGGAATCTCCATGGACTATGATGTTTGCAGATGACATTGTGATCTGTAGTGAGAGCAGGGAACCGGTAGAGGAGAAGCTAGAGTGGTGGAGGTTTGCCCTGGAAAGGAGAGGAATGAAGGTTAGCCGCAGCAAGACGGAGTATATGTGTGTGAATGAGAGGGACCCAAGTGGAAGAGTGAGGTTACAGGGAGAAGAGATAAAGAAGGTGCAAGATTTTAAGTACTTAGGGTCAACAGTCCAGAGCAATGGAGAGTGTGGAAAAGAGGTGAAGAAGCGTGTGCAGGCAGGCTGGAACGGGTGGAGAAAAGTGTCAGGAGTCAGGTGTCAAAAGTTTCAGCTAAAATGAAAGGAAAAGTGTACAAAACTGTGGTGAGACCGGCGATGTTGTTTGGTCTAGAGACAGTGTCACTGAGGAAAAGACACGAGGCAGAGGTGGAGGTAGCAGAGATGAAGATGCTGAGGTTCTCTTTGGGAGTGACCAGGTTGGATAGGGTCAGGAATGAGTACATCAGAGGGACAGCACATGTTAGAGGTTTTGGAGATAAAGTCAGAGAGGCCAGACTGAGATGGTCCAGACATGTCCAGAGGAGAGATAGTGAATATATTGGTAGAAGGATGCTGAGTTTTGAACTGCCAGGCAGGAGGCCTAGAAGAAGACCAAAGAGGAGGTTTATAGATGTAGTGAAAGAGGACATGAAGGTGGTTGGTGTGAGAGAAGAGGATGCAGAAGACAGGCTTAGATGGAGGCAACTGATTCGCTGTGACGACCCCTGAAGGGAAAAGCTGAAAGGAGAAGAAGAAGATTATAAATCATGTTCAGCTAGTAAAATCGAACTTTTTCTTCAAGGATTTGCTGCCCTATTCTTCATGGTGAAACTTGCTCAGACTCTGATCAGGTACACTGGTGAAATTGTTGCTCTCAAGTTATTGTTCTCCCAAGTAATTAATGTTGTATTGATTCCAAATAGTGTTGCACCCCACTCACCCCCTATCCCCACTTCTGCTCTTCTCACTCTATACTGCAGGCTGTGTTGTGAACGTGCACAGATGTTGTAGAGCATTTGCAAAAAAAAAACAACAACAATCAAAAAAAAAAACTAATCAAATTTAACAAGTGGCAGCATTCATTTGACAGTGACAGGCCACAAAATGAATGTAGCAGAACCAATGGCTTCTATTGGCTGTTGGCTAGTCTCTGAGGTCTTGTTCCCAAGTGATGGTAACTTAGTAGGAGATTGACAGACAGTCTGCTGGGGCAACATCAGTCATGCTGACCTTGAACCCAAGTGTTGTGGTGAAGAGAGAGTTGAGCCAGAGGGCAAGGCTCTGTATTTACCAGCCATTTTATTTAACTAGTTGAGGCGGTATGGCCTCCGGGCGCCTTTTTTCTGGGCAGGTCTGATTGGAAAGAGAACACCAGGTAGGCCCACATACTGGTGAAGTGAGTACCTAAACTGTCCATTTTAGGCATGTGTCAGGATCCCTCCGGTCCTGGAAAGCACTGCTTGGGAAGGGGATGCCTGGAACTCCTGAGTGCAACCTGGCCCCAGATCAGCGGAAAAAATGGTTGGCTAGAGCTTGTCCTTTGATTCGACTTGTTTAATTGTTAAATCCCCAGCCAGTGGCTTTACTTGATATTTTTCACTTTTGTTCAGATTTTATCTTCTTAGTGATGGAATCCCTCTCATAATTGTTGGAGTTACGGCAGCATTTGGTCTGGATAACTATGGTAGCAGGGATGAAGCTCTGTAGTAAGTATTATTTTTGTGAAATCATATTGCAATTAATGGTTAAATAAAACTCATTTTCATTTCTCTGTCTCTTTTTCAGTTGCTGGATGGCATGGGAACCAAGTCTGGGAGGCTTCTATATTCCCATGACTCTTCTCCTCTTAGTAATGTCTATGTACTTCCTCTGCACCTACATTCAGCTCAAACGCCACCCAGAAAGGAAGTATGAACTGCGACTTTTGAGTGAGGAGCAGCAGCAGCTGTCATCCAGTGAGTCAAACCAACACTGTAAGACAGATACCAGTGGAACTTCTGGACCTGCTGGGGACTGTCCACCATTTGCTCCTGGTGTATCAGTGCTCGTCAATGAGCACTCATTTAAATCCCAGCTCCGGGCCACGGTCTTCACCCTGTTTCTGTTTCTGGCTACTTGGGCTTTAGGGGGACTGGCAGTGTCACTGGGACATTTCCTGGATATGATATTCAGCTGCCTCTACGGAGCATTTTGTGTAACTCTGGGACTCTTCCTAATCATCCAGCACTGTGCCAAACGAGATGATGTTTGGCATCGCTGGTGGTCTTGTTGTCCATCTAAGTCCAAGACGGAAAATGGGAATGGGGTTGAGCTAAGCCAGAACCAGGGACTCCATCCACCCCACAGCCATCAAAACTCCCCATGTTCAGGCAAGCAGCCACTTTTCTCTCCTCTGCTTGTGCCGAGTTCATACCAGAAAACGACTTCACCCACAAAGAGCCCCATACCCAACCACACAGGTGCATGCTCTGTGGCTGTGATGAGTCCTGGTACAACCACCCTCATCTCACCTCACACTGATACAATGGCCTCAATACATCCACAGTCACTTCCAGATGAATTGCCTCGTCTCATTCTGCCCCTGCAGAGCTGCTTTATTGACAGAACAAAGTCAAGCTCCTCCAATACCCCACGTCTAAGCCTCCAGGACTTCCGAAGTCACATGACCTCCGTTAGTATGGATGAGAGTGTGCACAGCTCCCCTCTAGACAGCCTTCAAGCTGCACACCATCTCGAAGGCTCAACACTGGTTTCCAACAATCCAAACCCAGACCTCCAACTTACCTGCCTCAGTCCTCACTTAGATAAACAGCTGGTTTCCTGCCACAGTGTAGAAGACTCATTAGCTTCTTGCCAAGGCCATGCACACAACATCCATGACAGCATCAGCTCATGTCAAAGCTTCCTGCCTTTTCATGGGGTTCACACCTGCCACTGGCACCTGTGCACCTCAGCTGATCATTCCTCCAATACAAGCTTCTCACAGTATCAACAAAACCCTGATGCTTCCAGCTCTATGTCAAAGAAAACGGACAAAGAAAATGCTATTCTCTGTGAAGAGCGAGAGCAGAAAGGCTTTCCCAGAAATACTCTGCCTCGGCAACATGCCAGCATCAACATCCGAGGCTCCTTTAGCCGAAACAGGAGCCTGCAGGAGGATAACCTCTTGGTGTTAGCCGGCACTAGAAATATAAGAACTGGCTGTTGGATGAATGAAACCACTGTATAGTTTTCTAATGCTTCAACCTGCAAGACCTTACAGCAGCCCTGTAATCAAATTAATCCTAAAGTATTTGGGCCTCACTGCCTTTAGTATTGCCCTTCAATCATAGGTTGAGATTTTCAGTGCATCGTGGTATTGTAATGATATATAAGAACCCCAAATTACAAAATTACAATAAATTTTTATAAAGTGCAACTAACGTTTATATATTTCCTGCTCCATGCAACCTTAAATTGCAGTCAGTATTTTTTGACTCTTTAGGGTCATAGGAACTCAGTAGGCAGCAAATTCAAGAAAAGAATTTGACCCCAACCAGTTCCAGTCTGTTTGTGTGTGGTTTGCGTTTACTCCTCGTGATTCCTCCTACAGTCCAAAGAGAAATCAGATATGCAGCCCAGAGATCTTCACAGGTCTAAGACTGTGATAAGAGTCTCAGTCACTAGGAGCTACAGGACATGACCTTGTGACGACATCTGCCTATATCCAAAATAGCGCAGTTTCTGAGCAATATTGATATTGTGATGCAACTTATCACTTGGTGGCTAAGCCACTGTTTCCCATCCACAGAGTGCTTCCACGTTTTACTCATCAATTATAGAAGAGAACCACATAGCAGAATTATTCCCCCAAATTCTCATATACACATTCATCCGTGAGGAGAAAAAGAGTAAGACTTCAATGCTTCAAATCACATTTTAATGTGGCATTTATCCTCACTTAGTTTCAGGACTGGAGGTTTTCATGTGTGAGACACCAACCTGAACTGACCTGTGAGAAAAAACAGACTTAGAGATACTAAAGATTATTAAAGATCAGACATTTGATTTAATCCAGTATTATGCAAAAAGGACACATCACTGATTGCACCTTTAAATATGATTTAAAAAAAAGATCAAAGATCTATATTTGTTCATATTATGTTTGTAATGATATGGTTAGAATATAATTTTAAGTATGAGTTACTTCATGATTTTAATCAGTGTGAGCACTTGTGTGTGATTTCTTTTATGTGGAGAACAGTGCATTAGTAGGTACATAGAGACCTGGTGTGTTTGTGCTATTTGTATTCGTTATTATGGAGCCACCCCAGAATTTTACATTCATAAATATCTTAATGAAAATATTTATGTGAAGTGTGAAGGTTTTATATGAAGATACTTTTATGTATGATGCCAAATACAGTGAAATAGACTTGTCTGACAAATATTGCACTAGTATGTACCAGAGTAACTCTCACTTGTTGAGGTAATTTAAAAGAAAAATGCAACGTGCTCCAAAGCACAAACTTTGTACTCTGCCAAAACTATGTGCCAATATTCACTGTGATGACAAACTACACACAACTCCTTCTAAGCATAGTTTGTAGCATCCGACAGACTTGCTCTCAGGTGTTAGAAGATCATCAGCAGTCCTATCAAGTATTCCACATTGTTTTGTTTTTTTCTCTAGTGAAGTGTTTATGAGTTTATTAGACTCATTTCCTGTTCCTAAGTATTTTAACAGGGTACCATACACATGTATGCTTTCACACCAGATTGACTTTAAGGTTTGAACAATTGTTTTTTATATCAGAAATGCATCATCAGCTCATTTAGCTTTATACAAAAGCTTCCTCCCTCGAGCTCACTAAAATAATCTTCATCGAGGACTTGGCTAAACTGTAATGGGATTAGCTACCCTAACCCTAACCCTAGTCAGAACCACCTCGACAATTTCATCTGCAGATAAATGGAATTTTATTTGTTTAATTTGTGAGTGTATGTGGGACATTTTTAGCAAAAATTATGAACTAGGTTGAGTAGTGAAAATATATGCTAACCTTAACACAATATAAAAAAAATTTTATTTTGTGATCAATTAACATATTTATGGCTCAACACAGCAGCCTGGGCCCCCCTCCTTCCATAAAAACTCAAGTTTATTTGTCATGTGCGTTTAAGGTCCACATAAAATGCAATTAAATGCAGTTTGTACTGGCTCTCTCTCAACCTTTAAGATCTATAAATTATACATGAATAATTCAATAAAAACAATGCCCGTGAATAATATTAAATAAAATAAAACCCATAGCTGCAGTGATAAATAAAAGCGTCCCACAGCTCTATATAAATTTTGTGCTACTGTTAAGTATACTAACTGCTTGAGGGTAAAAACTGCCTCGCTAAATCAAGTGGTCTGACGTCTGATGCTCTGTAGGGAAGATAAGAAAAAACAGCTGGATGTCATGTGTCCAACATAATGCAAAGTGCTTTCTTTCTGCAGCAAATAGTGTAAATGACCTGTAACTGGTAATAATGGTACAATTTTTTATGCTGTTTTCATTGTCCTCATCAGGAGTTTATGGTCATGTGATATCTTGTAGCCAAACCATACTAGTATGCTTCCAGTTAAAATGCTTTCTATTGTGGCACCATAGAAGTGGATGAAGGTCCTAATGAACATACCATGTTCCTTTGAACACTTCAGAAAATAAAGTCTCTGTTGTGCCTATTTTATGACACAAATGATATGCAGGGACCAGGAGTTGGAGTCAGAAATATGGATGTCTAGGAACTTGAAGGTGTTGACAATTTTGACAGGACTGTTATTTATATAAACAGGTGACTGAACAGTTTTATTTCGAATCAATTACAAGTTCTGAGGGCCAGGGTGAGGAGAGCCATCTTCCCCTATAGAAGCCATCAAAACCTATAGCAAGAGCTGCGTCTGTGAAAAGTTAGATGTCCTGAGGTTGAGAATTGAAATGAAATGAAATGAAAAGGGATTAAGCCACACTGGCATTTCCAATCTGCAATTGTCATCAAGACCGGCTCTCTCATTGAGGTTATGATAGGTGTGGGAAGGGTCCAGGAGAACGTCTATACCAAGGTGATAACAGATTGTGAGACTGTCAATGAAAAGTTTGAGAAAGGGTATTAGGTAGATGCAAGTGAAGATAAAGTCTTTTTTCCAGTTGGTTCACCCAATATGGAAGACTCTGTTGTCATTGTATTGGTTGAGGATGGGATGGAATGATGGCGTGTGTACAGGGATTTTGTGAAGCCTGCAAATACCGGGATGGGAAGAGAGCTGAGACCATTTGAGAAAAAGCAGGCATTGGGGGATTTCTTGGCCTTGAGAAATCTGAGACAGAAAAGCATGAAATGGCTGACTGGTTATAAGTAGGCTTGAGAGGTAATTAGGGGTGTGGTTCTGCTCCTGAATTTAAATTAACTACATTCTAGCATGTGTTTTTGCCCTCCAGGTGTTTTCAGAGAGTAAGCTTGTGATACCGCACATCTACAACTTTGTAGATGCAATCTGTAATTGTTCAACACTGATATTTTATTATTTATGAATTCCATGATCAGTTGTTCGAAGCACTTCATTATCACAGATGTTAAAGCTACACGTTTATTTTTATTTTTTTTATAGGGCAGAGGTGTGATAGTGAATTTCTTGAAACGTGGGAACCACACCAAGAGAGAAATATCTTTGAAAAAAAGAAGGAAAAAAAAGACACCAAGTATTTGGCTCTTCTGCACTCAAAAGAGACTTATGTTTGCTATTATTATTATTATTATTATTATTTATACAAGAGCTGCTAAGAACTTCTCAGCTTCTCTCAAAAACAGTTGGTTTATTGTTCATTTATCAGCCTCACTTCTGGTTTATGTAGTTAGATGTGATTCTAATTCTTTACCATCATGCTTTACTTTATAAACGTCAACTTAATAGTACTCAGCTCATTCTTACATTTGAGTCTACATTGAGCTCTCCACTAGATGTATATATAGAAACCAGTACTATATTAGATGAAGGATGAGTCCCAACGCTGTTACATATTGTAAGTCAAACATAATTTCACCTATATGTAACCACATCGTAGTTTAGTTGACCACATTATCATGTAATCCATCTATCACATGAACATTAACCTTCAGGCTGACACTGATGACTGTGAACATGTGAAATGTTGTCCCAGTGTTTTGGCATGCTTTACGTGTTGATGTTGAAATTACACATAATGATGTTGTCCAGACATGAGACCTTTTTTTTTACCTCTATTGTGGATTTTACACAATGCAAGAAGCAAATGGACACATTGTGAGAAATAATGAGTGTATGAGCACTGTGTGTTGCATCTGTACTTGAAATAAAGATGTCATTTGAAAATAGAGTATGTCCTTAGCTGTTTGTACATGCTGAATAAGTTTATTTAGTTTATGACATCTACTTGCTGAACTAGTCAGGTCTCAGAATTCATCTCATAAAACAATCTCCTGAGGCCCCCAGAGTTCCAGGTCAGTTCTTGGTTCCTCCTGCTGGACCTGCAAGCAGCCTTCTGTAACTGCCCCATTAAGTGAACAACAGAATCCAACTATCTTCACTCTTTGACAGGGGCATCTTGCCTTTTATGGGTTTGAGCCTTACCTCCCTTAGCACTCCTTTAGTATGTCATGGCAAGAACAAAATCCACAATTTTCCAGTTGCTTTAAAAATATAACACCATCTTCTTGAACTCTACCATTCAGCCATACGCTCCCCCACTGTGTTTCTCTAAGGATGATGTGTCTGTCATCATCATCTCGGAAATAAAACCTTGTTAGTTCAGCCTGTTCTGTGTTTCTCCAACCAGCCACTGAAGAGGTGGATTCTGGTTTCTTACTGAAACTAATGAATGTTGTTAGCTATGTACCTTGAAAATAAAATCAAATCAAATTTATTAGAGAAACTGGGCGCATGCAAGGGGGAGAGAGAGGGGGAGAGGGGAGATGGAGAGAAAGAGGGGAGAGGGAGAGAGAGAGGGGAGAGGGAGAGGGAGAGGAAGAGAGAGAGAGAGAGAGGTGCTCTTGAACGCTCTTGCGGTAAGCGTGTTACGCCATTTCTGGTCACTGGTGGTTGTGCTCTGTGCTACATCGTGTGCTGTCTCTGCTATTCTTTGCTATTAACCTGATTAATCAACAGCAAACTGCTATTAAACTTATACTAGCATAGAACTCAATCTCCTTCCCCTTTCCTAAGCTTAAAGACAATACTGTAGCTCCGCTAATCGAACTAAATGATTAGCAATGGCCTCTAGCTCTCTCTCTCCACTCTCTCTTCCCCCTTCTCCCTCTCCTCTCCTCTCCTGTCCTGTGTGCTACACGTCTAGTTATTCTGCCTCCTTTTATGATAGCACTTCATAAGAACACTTAAAAACCTATAAAAAAGCTATTCGCAGTGCTAGAAGCTCATATTATTCAGCACTAATAGAAAAAAACAAGAACAGCCCCAGGTTTCTCTTCAGCACTGTAGCCAGGCTGACAGAGAGTCATAGTTCAATTGAACCAGTGATCCCCTTAGCGCTCAGCAGCAATGATTTTATGGGCTTTTTTACAGATAAAATTATAACAATCAGAGAAAGAATTCATCAGCACTTACCTACATTAGACAATAATCTTAAAACAGAAAAGTTTTAAGCCTGGTCTTGAAAATTGCTAAAGAGTCCACCCCCCGGACTGATACTGGAAGTTGGCTCCATAGAAGAGGAGCCTGATAACTGAAAGATCTGCCTCCCGATTTACTCTTGGAGACTCTAGGAACCACAAGTAAACCTCCATCGAGAGAGTAGAATGGCCTACTAGGACAGTAAGGAACTATGAGCTCTCTGAGATATGATGGAGCTTGGCCATTAAGAGCCATATTTGGGCCAAATCGTATACCCAACATATCCATCCAAGAGCAAGCACTTGGCAACAGTGGCAGTGAAGAACTTCCTTTAAGAGGCAGAAACCTTGGACCAGGAAGGGCAGCCATCTGCCTCGGCTGGTTGGGTTGAGAGAGGGAGAGATGGCGGGGGGGGGGGGGTCAGTAGAGGAATGGAGAGAGAACAACAGGAGAAGATGCCATGGAAAATGCAAACTAAACATACAGAAAACACACAGTGATTGCAACCTGGTAGTTCTAATTTTCACTTATAAATATTAGTAGGGGAGAAGAAGAGGTTACAATGGGAGGTGAGTCGTAGTGTGTAATGATAAATAAAGGTAACTCTTGCAGAAACAAGTTATGGGAAATACACAGCTCAAAAAATAAAGGGAACACTAAAATAACACATCCTAGATCTGAATGAATGAAATATTCTTATTAAATACTTTGTTCTTTACATAGTTGAATGTGCTGACAACAAAATCACACAAAAATTATCAATGGAAATCAAATTTATTAACCCATGGAGGTCTGGATTTGGAGTCACACTCAAAATTAAAGTGGAGAAACACACTACAGGCTGATCCAACTTCGATATATTGTCCCTAAAACAAGTCAAAATGAAGCTCAGTAGTGTGTGTGGCCCCCACGTGCCCGTATGACCTCCCTACAACGCCTGGGCATGCTCCTGATGAGGTGGCAGATGGTCTCCTGAGGGATCTCCTCCCAGACCTGGACTAAAGCATCCGCCAACTCCTGGACAGTCTGTGGTGCCACGTGGCGTTGGTGGATGGAGCAAGACATGATGTCCCAGATGTGCTCGATTGGATTCAGGTCTGAGGAACGGGCGGGCCACTCCATAGCATCAATGCCTTCGTCTTGCAGGAACTGCTGACACACTCCAGCCACATGAGGTCTAGCATTGTCTTGCATTAGGAGGAAACCAGGGCCAACCGCACCAGCATATGGTCTCACAACGGGTCTGAGGATCTCATCTCGGTACCTAATGGCAGTCAGGCTACCTCTGGCGAGCACATGGAGGGCTGTGCGGCCCCCTAAAGAAGTGCCACCCCACACCATTACTGACCCACTGCTAAACCGGTCATGCTGGAGGATGTTGCAGGCAGCAGAATGTTCTCCACGGCGTCTCCAGACTCTGTCACGTCTTTCACATGTGCTCAGTGTGAACCTGCTTTCATCTGTGAAGAGCACAGGGCGCCAATGGCGAATTTGCCAATCTTGATGTTCTCTGGCAAATGCCAAACGTCCTGCATGGTGTTGGGCTGTAAGCACAACCCCCACCTGTTGACGTCGGGCCCTCATACCACCCTCATGGAGTCTGTTTCTGACCGTTTGAGCAGACACATGGACATTTGTAGCCTGCTGAAGGTCATTTTGCAGGGCTCTGGCAGTGCTCCTCCTGTTACTCCGTGCACAAAGGCGGAGGTAGCGGTCCTGCTGCTGGGTTGTTGCCCTCCTACGGCCTCCTCCACGTCTCCTGATGTACTGGCCTGTCTCCTAGTAGCGCCTCCATGCTCTGGACACTACGCTGACAGACACAGCAAACCTTTTTGCCACAGCTCGCATTGATGTGCCATCCTGGATGAGCTGCACTACCCGAGCCACTTGTGTGGGTTGTAGACTCCGTCTCATGCTACCACTAGAGTGAAAGCACCGCCAGCATTCAAAAGTGACCAAAACATCAGCCAGAAAGCATAGGAACTGAGAAGTGGTCTGTGGTCACCACCTGCAGAACCACTCCTTTATTGGGGGTGTCTTGCCTATAATTTCCACCTGTTGTCTATTCCATTTGCACAACAGCATGTGAAATTGATTGTCAATCAGTGTTGCTTCCTAAGTGGACATTTTGATTTCACAGAAGTGTGACTGACTTGGAGTTACATTGTGTTGTTTAAGTGTTCCCTTTATTTTTTTGAGCAGTGTAAGTGCCAGATTCCTAACAGTGGAACTGGAGCCCAAAGTAATGCCATCCAGAGTGGTCACATGATCAGATAATGCTTCTGTAAGGTGCTTAGGGCCAAGTTAAATGACGTAAGAAGTTCTAGGTCATTCACCCCTTTATGTCTGTAAGACATGCCTGAAGTCTGACTAGCTGAATAGTTCATTCGGCTTCATTGATGAGTATAGCTGAGTATCATCTGCATAACAGTTAAAACTGATGCTGTTCTCCCAGATAATATTGCCTAAGGGAAGCATATATAGGGTGAAAAGGATTGTTCCAAGGACAGAACCCTGAGGAACTTCATGATTAACTAAAGTGCGTGAGGAAGGGTTATTGTTAACATGAACAAAGTGATATCTGTCTTATAAACGATTTAAACCAGCTGATGTGTGGCTCCTTTGATCCCAATTTCACGTTTCGGCCTTTGTAATAGAATCAAATGGTCAATGGTGTCAAAAGCAGCACTAAGATCTAGCGGGACAAGTATGAAGGCCAATCGGTTGTCTGAAAGCATTAGAATGTCGTTGGTAACTTTTACAAGTGCTGTTTCTTTGCTATGATTTACTCTAAAACCTGGCTGAAACTCTTCAAATAAGCCATTCCTATGCAGGTGTTCACATAATTGGCTTGCAACTGTTTTTTCAATAATTTTGGAAATGAAAAGGAGGTTAGATATGTGTCTATAACCAACCAAAACATCTGGATCAAGATTAGGTCTTTTGTGGAGAAGTTAATTAACAGCAATCTTGAAAGGCTGCAGTACATAACCAACAGATAAGTTAATTAGTTAATTAGTGGAAAAACATCTTTAAAAAGCCTGGTAGATCTAAAACACAAGTTGATGGTTTAGACGATGAGACTGTAGAAACTAAAATGTAAATCCAATAACTTGTTCTTCATAATAGCTGGGGTGGGGATGTTCCCTCTTATTGATCAGACCCTGTCAAATTCACCTAGTGAGATGAGAAGCATCTCTGATGAAGATAATGCTTCATGTCGAGGTTTTCTCCATCCAACCATCCGTCGCACAGTGCTCTCCTCCACAGCCACACCTACAGGCCACTGGCCTTAATCTCTTCAGCAGCAGAGAAGTCAGAAAAATTAAGCAGATGTCCTTGATGTGAACATGACCTATTTCAAAGGCCTAAAGAAGCCTGCAGACGTGGTTGTCTTCCTGCTGCCGTAGCCTCTACCTGCGTACATGACATGTTGCATGCACATGGTCAAAGATTCAAAGTCCTAAAGCCAATATAATAATAATTTTAAAAAAAAAGTTTTGTATGTAACTATTTCATATGTTCCTCACAAATGTCCAATCTCTCTCCGGCACTGCTCCGGCACTTGTGAACAAATATTTACTGTTTGTTGTTTCAAAAGTAAGTCACTGGGAAGTCACTTGGTAATCACATTTTAATTTAAGATGAATTCACTTTGAATATATATAGTACTCATAATATATATACTGAAATATTGCAGTGCGGCAGCATAGTGGTTAGTGCTATTGCCCCACAATAAGGTTCCCGGGCCTGGTGCCTTTCTGTGTAGTTTGCATGTTCTCCCCGTGCCTGCGTGGGTGTCCTCCCACCATCCAAAGACATTGTGTTTGGGTTAATTGGTGACTCTAAATTGTCCATAGGTCTGAGTGTGAGTGTGAATGGTTGTTTGTCTCTGTCTGTCTCTGTGTGTCGGCCCTGCGATTGACTGGCGACCTGTCCAAAGTGTACCCCACCCTCACCCAGTGTGAGCTGGGATTGGCACCAGCACCCCGCTACTCGGAAATGGATAAAGCGGTTGAAGATGAATGAATGAATGTCTGTTTGTTTTTGCTTGCAACTTTATTGTATTCTTGCTTCCCCACCTCTTGTTCTCTCTCCCAACTTCTCAAACCCAGCTTAGAGCCTGAGGTTAGCTGTTCTAAAACTTAGCTCTGTTTATGTCAGAACCAAATAGATCCTTAGATAACCAAATGCATGAACTCTTGAGTATAAAGACAACTCCTATGTGCATGGACAAATGCATCAGCACAATTCAGCTGTCAGACTATTTAAAACAGAACAGAAAGTCAGTCAAATTGACAAATGTCTACACTTTAAGAAATGTACCAGCACTGGGGAGTCAAATGTTGTTTAATTTTCAAAATAAAAAGTGAAACTCAGTCAAAGCGAATGTAGCTATGAAGAATACATATTCATATTGGAGACGAAATGGAGATAGATGAATTAGACAAGGAGCTTAAAGATTCAGCAACTTAACTGAAAGATCTGAAAGCTTCTAATCAAGACATTAACTAAGCAATGCAAAGAATTATGACAATGCAGTACAAGATATCCAGGTAACAGTAAACAGTCTGTTACTGCCTGCCCCAAAGAAAACACTGTGTCAAGCAGCCATATTCATCTTCATTTTTTTTTTTTATTGAAACAAGGCCCATGTTCAGCCTTGCTGAAGGTCATCACCACACATCCTCAGATGGATTTTTAAATGAATAATTAATGGTGGAAATGCCAGTGGGATTTATGAGTTTCTTTTTGTGATTGGTTGTTGTTCCCTAGAATACAGGAAGGATTCATGTTCTATAAGTTCCATATTACATGCTGACTGAATAGGTTTTTTGTGATTAAATAAAGTTTACTCAATGAAACATAAATGTGGTGGATTTTTAAGCCTACTGCAAAAGCATACCATCTCCCACAATGCAATGTAGAAGGAAAATCAAGGAGCTGCTCACAGCTGAGAAAAAATGGGGAAGATATGGCTTAGTTAAATGACTTTGGGGAGTTTGTCTTTGGCCAGGAACATAATTTCTGTTCTAAGATGGCAGCACTTTGAGTTCTGCTCTAACTGCTACTCTGACGGAAGGTCTGCAGAAACCTCCTCGGCAGAAAGGACAGAGCGTCAAACTGTTCAGGAACTCACTTTTTTAGGAGCTTCAGGAAAACATTTAAGTAATTTGCCGACAGGTTGGATATCTGTGGTACTTGGTCATCTGCTGCCCTCATGTGGCAGCAGATGACCAACTATCATCATCATTAAATCATGTTGATATAGTGTTACTTCACCTGTCATAGGTGAGAAAGTAAGAAGTATAAATAATAAACTCTAAACATTAAACTATATTATAATATAGTTTAATGGATAATATATTGTAATGTATCATATGTCATAATTTCTGATTATTTAAGATAACAAAAATAAATGAAACACAACATTCCTTCTATAGGGTATGCACATTTTTAGAGGACTGAATTACTAAGTCAGATAGGAGAAAACACTACATCGTCAATCAGCCAAAGGACATGAGGCACTTTGCATGAAGGAAATGTTCCCTTAAGATATTAACAGCCTGCCAAATAGGAAGCGTTTACTGTACATGATGATTCTGCATAGCATAGGGGTGAGACCTACAAATTGTAAGTGGAGTGTCATCATTCTGATTTTTGGGTGGGGGTTAGTTGGGGAGCTAAACTGTACTGGAGTGTACTTAACCTTGAGGCTCATACAATTGACAGAACTCTTGTATGCAGCTGGGAACACCGTCAAAACTTCTCTTCTTTTTCCTTGACAGAAACAAAATGTTTTGGACCTGAGAGCAGTGAAGAACGAATACTAGTGAGGAAATTTAACTCAATCTGTAGCAACCCACGCATTAATAATCATAATGCCAAGATTAGTACTGTCACACGTTAAAATAAATCATCAAAAATTGAACATCAAAAAATTCGCAATGACAAAATTTATTTGCTTTTATTACAAGTATATTAACAGTATTTTAAACTGTAGCCCTTGATTTGAAGAAGTCCATTTAAAAACGTTTCCTTCAGGAGATAAACTAAGTCCTTAAACCAAGCCAGTAACACTGTGGGAACCCTTGTGATTTTTGACACTGTGGGCTTCAGGTCAGCTCATGTTCCCATTTTGCTCCACAAAGCAGACACCACACAGCAATCTGAGGAACCTTCACTGGCAAATTACAGATGGGTAGATTTGGTAATGGTTCCCACATATCCAAAGTGCTGCAATGGAAATCTTTGACAAAGAATGTGTCATTCTGCACAGGACTTCTACAAAACAATTTTACATTTTTTGTGTGTTAATACAAAACCAAGATAAAACATATTAGTTATGGTCTGGAGGTCTTGGTAGGTCAGCTTCTTGATTTGCCTGCTTCTGACAGTCTAAACTGGGCTAACCATGTCCCTACTCCAGCTCTGTATTTGACATCAAGACAAGAGTATATGTGAATCTATGTATCAGAATGTGAAACTGCTCCTTCTAGGAGAATTTACAGATCATGCACATTTGGTTTTAATCGTAATTCACAAAGATCAGTGAAAGGGAATTACCACTTACACTCCTTTTACCGACTGTAACTGGGAATGAACTTTTATAAAAATGCTCTGCTGACTGGAGTGCTTGATCCAGATAAACATTTGGCAAACAGTGGAAAGTGGACCCTGCTGAGGCCAGGACTTGAGTAACTGGAGTCTGGCCATGTTGAAGCATTTAAGTATAAAATATTAGCATGGCTTGCATTTGTTCAGTTTTGCATATCTAACGGAATAAAACATTCATTTTCAATGGTTCAATGATCATGTTAAAGTATAAAAATCATTAAAAGCCATGATATCCATGTAGTCCATGTCCTGTTAAAAAATTGCGTAAAATGTAATATCAAAATAAATGTATATACATTATACTGAATGACAGTATGCTGATTTTAAAGTACAATATTAATGCAGTAAAAGTGAAATACACAGTTGCCCTACTACACACAAGATGTTTATAAAGCAAAAAAAATCAATAATATCAGTAAATATAAAATAACCATAAGGTATTTGACAAGAAACTCTACTAAACAGTTTAAAGGGAAGAAAAAAAAACCTCTGTCTTTGTGCAGCTTTATATTTGTTCTATTGCAAGTCTGTCCAAAAGTGCTGTCTCACACCCATATCTATTCCTGTACAGTGAAAGTTTTCTGCTCTCACATTTTGTACTTGCTTTAAAATAAGATTTAGGGGTGATCCAGCCGACCCCTACAATCATATAAAAAAGATCAACGTTCTAACCAGCTCTAGCAGCAGTAACACGGGTTAAAAAACATTGTATCCATTTCCAGCAGTGGTGGGTGGTGTGAGGGCTCATTCTGAGTAATTTTGTAGTGGCTGTGTTGTTTGACAGGGTTTGACTAACTTGCTTGCCTTGTTGTCATTAGCTTTGTTTCAAATTCAAATTTCAAATTTTGCATTGTGAAGTTCTGGAAATTTGTTCAGCATTTAACTTATTAACTTTGACTTAAATATGAGGTATAATCGCAGATTACTTTGAGCTTCCAAATGATAAATTATTAAAATAATGCACCAATGGCAAACAAAGCAGATTTCGTTTTGTTTTTAAACTGTCTCTAATATACAACTGTATCAAATCTCTCTTGATGTTGACAACCTGCAGCAGTTTATTCATTTGTGAACGAAACCTTGCAACCCATAAAATAAATGTAATAATGAAAGCAAATTCATTGACAAACAGCCTGAGCCTGACAAGGTAATTTGAAACGAAACTGCATAGGGTACATTATGGGCTGATCTGTATTTCTCAAGTACTGGCAGTGAGCCATGGAGCATCCCTGTTAAACAGACTGTAGGACCATAGGTCTATTTGAAAGACTTGGCAGACAAAAAACTTAAACATTAAAAATCCCAATCCTATCAAATGACAAATGCATGCTAAAAGTTAACAAAAATCCTGGTAAAGAAAATGTAAACTACTCTGAGATTACAATCGTGTAAAACTGTATCCTGTTAACTAAGAGGGGAAAAAAAATTTGATCACGAAGGGTTTTTTCCTCATGACCACAAAACAACTCAGCTTGTCTACAAGCATTAAAGTTAAGCTATACAGAATTACTTGTCCTTGTGCAGGATAATAAAAACAAAGTCTCAAACTAGGGCTATGCTTTTTTTATATATGTGTGTGTGTGTATATATATATATATATATATATATACACATACACACACACACACACACACACACACACACACACACACACACACACACACACACACACACACACATACGCACCAAAATGAAAAACCAAGTTAATATGAAATACAATATGAAACACCTGAGTAATTTAATCCAACTTTGTATTTTCCCGTTACTGATAGTGTCTTTCTTCTAGCCAGTGCTGTTACCTCAACAGTGTACCATTTTCACAGTTTGACCTGTGCATGCATGATGGAAATCATGCTAGCAGTACATAACCAGAATATGCACCTATGAAAAGACAAACTATAATTCACCCAAGAATATGTATTTACATTAGCAGGAATTGAACAAACAAATAAGGGATGGTCATTAAAAATATACAACTTCAAACACTTGCTCCACATCAAAATGAGCAGAACATCAAGCCATTTCCAGTGATGGAAACTTTCAGAACAGTTTATTCCAGTCTCTGGTTGCCTCCATGAGGTGCCGCTGGCCATGTCCAATCCAGTCTTCCTGGCTGTTGAAGAGTCGTCCACAAAACCAACAGTCAAAGACCACAGACTCCTGTCTACAACCTGATAATGTTTTAACAACCTCATACTTTTTCTTGCTTTTTTTCCTTAACTTCAGTTTCAAAAGGAATCGCTCTCGGACAAAGCTCTGAACTGGTCTTGGCTCATCGCTGTGAGACAACACACCTTTGGTTGAGCAATCCTTCCCTTGAGCACCAAGCTCAGAGAGTTCCTGGATTGTTTTTTGAGACAGAGAGACCTTAGTAACAGCACCTTTGTACCTGTACACTACCTTCATGATATTGGCCACTTCAGGAATGTCAGCATCTGGATGGTTGAGCACCACAACAGGTTGGTATCTGCGAGGACATTTGATCTGCTGTACAGAACTGAATGGGACAAGTCTCAGCGTCCTTTCAACTTCTTTGGCTACAGGCTTCCATAACACAGCAGTTTCCTTTTCAGTCAGTACTTTGTTTGTGAGTCTTCTGGCTTTATGCACTGGCGCTGGAAGCTCATCAAATAATGGTTTCCTGCGCCTTTTCCTTTGGCTTGGAGGCCGTATTGGCCTTGGGGCAAGAATTGGTTTGTCTGCTTCACATTTTTGAGTCTTTAGATTCATCTGAGGGAGTGAAATGCAAGGTTCCTTGACATCTTTTTGTGCAGTATTATGTAGGGTGATCAGCTTTTTTACTCCATTGGAGGCATTTGCATTAGTTTTGTTTGATGATACAAGAAAGCACTGGGTCTGAGGTCTGGTTGCCAAAAACATTGGCTGACTGCTTGAGGTGGTAGCTCCACTTGTAAGAAGGCTACCTGTAGGAGTGACAATTTTAAATATGACTTTGTTTCCATTACTTTCACTGGTTTGGCTACCATTCTTCTGAGTCCCATTCTTTTTCTCTTGGTTGTTCAGAAGCAGGCCGGATTTGGGTGGAGAAATGTACCGGAGCAAGAATGCTTGACGACCAGGCTGTATGCTGCTTGGTTTGTCTACAGAGCTCACAGGCATAGCCAGAACTGGCCTTGAGTTTAGTGGGAGTTGTGTACTTGCCAGTCTGAGACCAGGAATACTGGGGTTGTGAACAAAAGGAACAGACCTCTGTACCAAATAGCAAGTAGGTTGCGACTTTGATGATCTGTCTGTAGGTATATTATGTGGTGTGCTTGAAAGGAGCACAGGACCCTTAAAACCTGGGCTGTTGATAAGGTAGTGATTTGAAGTGGTGCCGAGACCTGGTTGAACCGCAGAGAGAAGAGATGTCCCTTTTTCAGCAGGTCCTGCCATTGGTGTTGATACATTTAGCCTCCGGCATTTTGAATTTGAGCTTACTTCAGCTTGGTTACTTGATCTTTCTGTCCCTGGTTTCATGTAAGATACATTTATCTGAGGATTTGCAGAATTGGCTATAAGTTTGAAACCTGGAGTTGTCTTGACCTGCACTGGCATGGCCAATCGACTCTCACTAGTCCTCAGGAGTACTGGCTGCTGACCCTCTGGCAATTGAAGAATTCGTAGTGTGGTTTTTGTTTGTTTCAAAGAGTCGTTTGCACTTGAGAATGTTAATCTTTCCCTATTAAGTTGTTGGTTAATGATGGCATCTGAATGTTCTTCCACAAAATTCCCACAGATAGTTGAAGTACTCTTTGTTTCTGGTATTTTTTTGGATATTGGAATACTCTCCTCCTCAATTTTGATTATATTGAAGTCTTGGAGAACTGACTCAAGATTTTCATCCTCTTTGGTAGGATCATCAATGCTAGCGGTGCTCTCATCAGCATTAATGTCACTACCTGACACCTTCTCAATGTCCTCTTGATGTTTTTCTTGATCTGTTTCTCTATTGCCACTTTCTGTGAATGGATGTGGAGACTCAGCCAATGTCAAGCTAAACCGTGATGATTCATTAATACTTTTAATTACTGAGTGTTCAAAGCTTTGTGTAGTGTTGGGCAAAGTACAGAATGTTTCCTTGGAATAGTTATGAAAGTTAAACACTTCCTGGTTTAGTGACTTTTGAGTGCAGTTTTCAGAGCCCATGTCACTATCTCTACAGTTACCTGAATAGGGTGCAGATGACCCTGATAGATGAACCAGATTTACTGAAAGCTTTTTAAAATTTTGCTTGTCATTTTCACTTTTGATCTTTGTTTTAAATCTATTAGTCTTTTCTGGGTTACTCTGATACACTTTGTCATCTTTTTTGACAGTATTACAAGAATTTCCGTCATGTTCGTCACTGAATTTATCTGCCACTGGGTCACTAAATGATAAGTCACTTGCAACCCCACAGTTCTCATCAGTCTTTCTGGAGACTGATTCGGAAATCAAGGTTTCCTGAACAATTTCTGAAGATAAGCTAGTGATTTTTCCGGCACACAATATATTACTGATTTTACCACCACTATGGCTGGTTGCATTACAGTTTAACGTTGCAGATGCTGAACTATTCTCAAATGTATTTCTCTCTGAGCAGGTTGTTTGGGGGTGATTTTGATCACCCACATGATCAGAGTAATTTGTCATGGGATACAACGATTCTGTGCAAGCTGAAGACATACCTAGTGAAGAATTAGTTTGTTCTCCAACATCATCTCTCTGTGGCGTGGAGTCAAGGTTGTAAATAGATGTTTCTTCCTCCTCGATCTTTACTTTTACTGCCATAATGTCATCTTGATCAACCTGTATACAAGATCCACCTATCGGTGAAACAGCAAAGCAATGCGATGTCGAGCTCTTGCTATCAAAACAGTCCCCATTCCCAATAGAGTTTTTACTTTTATCCAACACAGAGTTTGGTGCCAAAAAACCCACTTCTTCAAGCAAGGAATGATTCTGAATGGATGAGTCCTGTTTTGCTGCTGGGATTACTTTGAGAACTAAATGCTTTTTGCCATCAACCACTTTGAATCCCATCACTTTGGTTGTACAGTTGGGGGGAAGAGAGATTTTGTTCTTAACCATCAGAACAGTCAGGCCATTAGGATTTGTGTGGCTCGCAGCATCAGAGTTTGTAGAGTTGTCACACTCCTGTAACATTACTGGTGATATCTGCTCTGTGTTATTAGAGCTTTTATTCCAATTGTCCTTTTTCACTGTAGTCCCATCAGCACAGTGCTGGGTCTCTTCTAAGGAAAGTTCTGCCTTGATTAGCCTGCCATTTTGGTTGGTCAAATTTCCAGAAAGACAGTTAGGTTTTGTTGTCCTCTGAACATCCTCCCCACTTTTTTTTAGCAAAACTTTTAAGGCTGCAGATGAATTTGCTGGAGTGCTATTGTCTTCGATAGCCTTCCATACATTCCTTTTTTCGGCCTCCTGTTTGTGAACAGCTGCCGTGTGTTTGTCAAGATACTCACTTCTTACTGTACCATATCCACAGATCTGACAAGTGAAAGGGAATGTGCCCAAGTGAGCTTTCACATGCCTCTGATGATCCTCTTCGTTCAAGCTGATATGTCTACATTTTGAACACTTCCAAGGACTCTCATTATGATGGTGAATGTGCTGAACAAATGTCCCTGCATCGACAGTGGTAAACTCACACCAGTCACAGTTAAACTGTCCATTTAGACTGTGACACATGATGTAGTGTCTTGTCAGCAAAAGCAACGAATACTGAACATCATCGTTGCAGAGTTCACATGTAACCAGAGTATTTCTGTGTTCAATTCGATGGCGTTGAAGTGCAGAAAATTCATTTGTGACAAAGCCACACAGGTCACAAGGGTATGTGGGAAGAATTCCTTTATGAGCCGCTCGAAAATGTTTAAGGAGATCATTAGGGCTATATGTGGAATCATCTTTACACACTGAGCATCCAAAACTCAGAATCTTTCCAGAAAAAACAGCCCCCTGTTGGATTTTACAGTGGGCTTTGTTGAGAGTTTGTTTCTCTTTCTTGGTGGAAACTCCATGTTCCCTAATGGAAGAATCTACTGCATTGTTGAAGACTGAGCCATCTGCCACTTCTCCGAAATGCTTATACACAAAGTCTTTTACCTTATCCTCCTCCATTACTGATATATTGCAGTTTCTTGCAGAGTCTCGAGGTATTATGAGGTCTTCTTCCATTGTTTGATTTGCAGATATCTGTGAGAAGAAATCAAATATGTTTATCATAAATATAAACAGAGCATTCCACTTATGCTAAACCCATGTAATACTGGTTTAGATTAGAAAAATTATGTATTGTGCATATACTTTATTGCCTCTGTAATGATCAAGGCAATTGCTGATCAGAAGAATTAATATCAATAAAATAATAATGATTAAAAAAAAAAAAAGGTACACTTTTATAAAATGAAATATTCCACCATTTTCTAGACTACCTTATAATGTGACTGTACTCATGGTGTGATGGATTGAGTGGAACCTCTTTAGGGCCTCCTGGGACTCGTAGAGAAATGTGTTTATTTCTCGCAGCAATGTCATTTCTCCCGGCTGGATCCAACATCCAACTACCATGGATAACTGTTTTGCCTTTGACACATGATGTCACCAGGCCAAACTCTGTTTGGCCTGCAGACAGATACTGAACCCTTTTCTAGACAGCAGCAACACAATGGCCTGACTAACCCTAAAGTGACTGACAGCAAACAAATAAATTGTTGCTCCGGCAGCTTAAACAAAGACAAAGTCTGGTTGTTGACATTACAAGAACCAAGAGCCACAGACCAGACTTAGCATTGAGCAGCTAACTTTAAAAGAGAACAAAGACCAAGCTACACAGCCAGCAGCACCATGAGCTGTACCTAATTAAGAAGCAACGCAAGCTGCAGCTTGCTGGACTTAATGCATTTCTCCCTTCTGTGGAAATTAAATGGGCCTTGCATAGCAGTTAACTTTTGTTACATGAATGCTCTTGAATGCACCTTTTGGCCAAATCCTTCAACCTTTACTAGATATTGACACGGTAATTTTGTTTTATAGTTAATTATTCGTTGGATTCACAAATATACGGTTAGTTATTTTATGAGAATGAATCAGTGTCCATGTCCCCAAAAAAGATTTTTCTCCTGGGTATAACTCTTGGGAAACCACATTTCTCATTTCTTTTATCTTCTTCTTCTTCTTCTCCTTTCGGCTTTTCCCTTCAGGGGTCACCACAGCGAATCAGTTGCCTCCATCTAAGCCTGTTTTCTGCATCCTCTTCTCTCACACCAACCACCTTCGTGTCCTCTTTCACTACATCTATAAACCTCCTCTTTGGTCTTCCTCTAGGCTTCCTGCCTGGCAGTTCAAAACTCAGCATCCTTCTACCAATATATTCACTATCTCTCCTCTGGACATGTCCGAACCATCTCAGTCTGGCCTCTCTGACTTTATCTCCAAAACCTCTAACATGTGCTGTCCCTCTGATGTACTCATTCCTGACCCTATCCAACCTGGTCACTCCCAAAGAGAGCCTCAGCATCTTCATCTCTGCTACCTCCACCTCTGCCTTGTGTCTTTTCCTCAGTGACACTGTCTCTAGACCAAACAACATCGCTGGTCTCACCACAGTTTTGTACACCTTTCCTTTCATTTTAGCTGAAACTCTTGACACCTGACTCCTGACACTTTTCTCCACCCGTTCCAGCCTGCCTGCACACGCTTCTTCACCTCTTTTCCACACTCTGGACTGTTGACCCTAAGTACTTAAAATCCTCCACCTTCTTTATCTCTTCTCCCTGTAACCTCACTCTTCCACTTGGGTCCCTCTCATTCACACACATATACTCCGTCTTGCTGCGGCTAACCTTCATTCCTCTCCTTTCCAGGGCAAACCTCCACCACTCTAGCTTCTCCTCCACCTGTTCCCTGCTCTCACTACAGATCACAATGTCATCTGCAAACATCATAGTCCATGGAGATTCCTGTCCAACCTCGTCTGTCAGCCTGTCCATCACCATAGCGAACAAGAAGGGGCTCAGAGCTGATCCCTGATGCAAACCCACCTCCACCTTGAACTCCTCTGTCACACCTACAGCACACCTCACCACTGTCTTACAGTCCTCATACATGTCCTGCACCGCTCTAACATACTTCTCTGCCACTCCAGACTTCCTCATACAATACCACAGTTCCTCTCTGGGCACCCTGTCATAAGCTTTCTCCAGATCTACAAAGATACAATGCAGCTCCCTCTGACCTTCTCTGTACTTCTCTATCAACATCCTCAAAGCAAATACTGCATCTGTAGTACTCTTTTTTGGCACGAAACCATACTGCTGCTCACAAATGCTCACTTCTGCCCTTAGTCTAGCTTCAACTACTCTTTCCCATAACTTCATTATATGGCTCATCAGCTTTATTCCTCTGTAGTTACCACAACCCTGTACATCTCCCTTGTTCTTAAAAATGGGCACCAGCATACTTCTCCTCCATTCCTCAGGCATCTTCTCACTATCTAAGATCCTGTTGAACAACCCAGTCAGAAACTCTTTTCTGCTTTTCCACTCTTCATCCTCTTCAATGCATGTAGCCGCAAGGGGGTACAAGCCAGTGCCTTATTGTGCCGGTCCCAAGCCCGGATAAATACAGAGGGTTGTGTCAGGAAGGGCATCCGACGTAAAACTTTTGCCAAATCAAACATGCGACCCGAATCTATGACTTCCTTGCCTGATCGGTCGAGGCCCGGGTTAACAACGACCGCCATCGGTGCTGTTCACCTACAGGGTGCCGGTGGAAATTGGACTACTGTTCTCATTTCTTTTATATATATATATATATATATATATATATATATATATATATATATATAAAACAACAACTCAGGTGCTACTGGTGGCTAGGTGAGTACAGACCTTCAGTCAACATGTACATTTTAAAGTGAGTGGATTCATTCTGACACAAAGAAAAAAAAGTAGAATCATTTGTTGCAATGACTGGTTACTATGAACCTGCACGAAGTCATACATTTTTGGTCAGCTTTTTACACTTGACATTATTTTAATGTGAACAATCAAACACACAAACTAAACACCTTTCAAATGTCAAAGAAAACTTGAAACACGTCTTTATAGTATGCCAACTTAAAATGGGGATGACTTACAGTTAGTGTATTAGCATGCTTTGCCAGATTTTCATAATTTTTAGTAATCAACCAGTTGTTCACTGGTCGCTCTGTAATGTATCATTGTCATGTATCAGACTGTAGTGTGTTGCTCTGTCATGTGTTAGTCTGTAAATAGTCACTCTGTATTGTGTTATGTGTCAAACAACTTACATTATTGAAGCTCTTGGCTCGTTCATGTCCTGCAATTTCTATTATACCACACCAACCAAATGAGCTATAGTAAAGGTCCTTATAGCAGATAGCCCTAATAACAATTTATTTTAGAGACGTTCAAAAATTCAAAAGAATTCAATAAATAAATCAATACATGCATTTTTCTACAGAGTAAATCCATGAATAAATGACTATAATAAAGTAGAAGGTGCATTTTAACCAATTTATACCAAGTTATATTTTCAAGTATTGCTATCACAATATGTCTGTTTTTTGTTAATAATTTAATCATAATATATTTGATTTTATGATGAAACTTTTACCACAAAGATTCAACTTTTGACATGATTGTACACTACAAACAACAAATTCACTAACAAATTCCAGAATCATTAAAGCTCTCAAGTGGCACTCAAAATGGACATGGTGGATATTTATGCATTTTTTTACTTTTTCTTTTAGCAGTAATTTTTGTTTCTAACTTCATTCTCTGGACACTTCATCATATCATACTGTCAGGAAGTTGCATTGCAATCAGTTGACTTTATGCTATTTAGCTTTGGCTGCAGGGTGCACTTGTGCATTACAGTGCAAGTCACTGACACCACATGCAGGACGGTGAAGTGGTTATTTATATACTCCAATTTATTTTTTCTGGCTAATTTAACCATTCCAGTTATTGTTGTGTGCTACTATTCTCTCTATGTCCAATGCTTCTGTAATGTGCAAATTTCCCCACTGAGATACTAAAACAGGATTATCTAATGCAATTTGGCTGACCCATGTATATGGGGTGTGGACAAAATGAAGGAAACCAGACTGTGTCATAATCAACTACCACTTCGCCAACAAAAATAAACCAAGAGTCTTCCAACAGTATGAAAGTTACCAATGATCTTCAAATAGTATCAAGCAAAAGACTGGCCTCCATACTCGTCCTGGTGGGTTTTAGTGCTGCATTTTGACCATAAATAATAATATTTTGTTGCAGAGAATGTTCCCTTGTCCCAGCAGATCACTTTGCTCTCTCACTTTTCCCTTTGTTCTTAGAGTCTCCCAGAGAAGAGCAGTAGGCAGAGCTTTACACTATCAACACTCCTGTAGAACCAGCTTCTAGAGTAAATCTTAAATGTAGGGAGGCAGACAATCTCTCTACATTAAAAAAATAAGGCAAAGCTCTGGAGACCCCTAAAATTGCCAGTAGTGATTCCAGACCTATATCCCATAACCTCTGGAGAGATCTCAATAGTTGAAAAAAGGCACCCTTCAAATCTGAACGAGCTGGAGCAGTTTCAGTGGTCCTAAATTCCAGTAGAAAGACGTGAGAAACTAATTCAGGGTTACAGGAAGCAAAAAAATGTAATAAGCAATAAATTATATGAAATTTTTTTTTCTGACATAGGGTTAAGGGCACTTTTTTCCCCAGTAAATTTATTCATAATATGTTAGACTTTATGATGAAAGTTTTTACCACTAAGAACCCCCCAACTGGACGAAGCAGATGGCTCTGCCCACTCTGTCTGGTTCTGTCCGATGTTCTTGCATCTTAAAGTAAGTTTTTTCCTCCACTGTCACCAAGTGCTTGCTCATGGAAGGATTTGTTGGGCACCTGTTCTACAGACGTGGCCAAAATTGTTGGTTATCAAGGCAATCTGGAGCGAGATGTGCTGCCCAGTGTCAGAAAGCTTGGTCTCAGTCGCAGGTCACGGGTCCTCCAACAGGATAATGACCCAAACCACACAGCTAAAAATACCCAAGAAAGGCTAAGAACAAAACATTGGACTATTCTTAAGTGGGCTTCTATGAGCCCTGATCTAAATCCTATTGAACATCCGTGGAAAGAGCTAAAACATGCAGTCTGGAGAAGGCACCCTTCAAACATGAGACAGCTAGAGCAGTTTGCGCAAGAGGAGTGGGCCAAAATACCTGTCGACAGGTGCAGAAGTCTCCTTGAGAGTTATAGAAATTGCTCTATTGCAGTGATTGCCTCAAAAGGTTTTGTAACAAAGTATTAAGTTAAGGGTACCAGCATTTTTGTCCAAGCCAGTTTCATTAGTTTTTTGTTTTTTTTTTAAACTCTGTTGAACCACAACTCAAAAGCAATGTCTGATTTTCATTTTTAATTTTCAGTCAATTTTTATTGATTATTACCTTTGTCAGTTTCAAGTTATTTCTGTGACCATTGTGTGTTTCTCTTTCTTTATCGGAAGGGTATCAACAATTTTGTCCACGTCTGTATATATGAAGTGTCTGGAGAGTTTGTTACAATTTGGCACTATACAAATGAAATTTTTTTTTTTATATGCAAATAATTATTACCTGCTGTATTAACAGTAATCATGTGATAAGGGAACTAAGAGCGTGGAAAATTTAGTTAGTCTCCAGCCAGTAAAATAAGTCCAAAAATACAACCCAAATTACTTATGACATACAAAGCACAACATACACTGCCAAGGCTAATTATGGCTTAAGGCTGCAGTAAGAATAAATTATTATCGAACAGTAATTATTGTTTTTGTTACCTGTATTTCTTTAGGAAAGTATCAAACGTTTATTCATTTCATATCTGAAGAGGTGACCCTTGTCATGTGGCCATGATGCCTGAAAGAAAGAAGCAGAAGATGACTCAGTTTTTCAGATGTAAAATGTTCAATAAATCCACTAATTTCAAATGTGTGATCTGAGATTACAGCATGGAAATATGTATTCACTCTAAAATGTATCAGAATAAACTGTTCACACAGCTTGTTTGATCATTCATCCATGAGAGAAGAGCTGGACAATAAATTATTAAATAGAAATTACAATATAAAATGTCAATAATGGTGATATGGCCCTGCAATGGACTGGCGACCTGTCCAGGGTGTACCCCGCCCTCGCCCAGTGTGAGATGGGATTGGCTCAAGCACTCCACGACCCAGAAATGGATAAAGCGGTTGGAGATGAATGAATGAAAAATGAATGAATGGTGATATGGTCTTTAAACCCATTTCCAATATTTTGGTATACATCATTTACACGATCTGTCATTGACTGAGGTTCATTACAGGGCGCTGCCATCACTTCATTGCATTCAAGCCGAGGGAACATATCAAATCTGTCCACCATCTGAAAGTTAACCTCCAGAAAATAATCTGAGAGCCTGAAGATGAGGCATCATAGGAGTTTAAGTTAGCCTGTCCCCAAGATAACATCAACACCACCCCACATGTGTTTTTATTGTTGCTCACGCTTTTCCTGTATTCTATAGCAATTTGGAGCACTTTTCATATTATCGTGGCTGAGGCACTTTTGTTACATTCTATTCACACAACAATAAAATAGTCAGCGTATTTTTTAAAGTTAGTTAAACTATATAAAAATATAAAGCTGAGGTTTTTGTTTGACTTATTTTTTTCTTGTTTGAAGGCTGAATACAAATAAAAGGTTAAACATGACTGATTACTTGCTTTTTCTATCTAAAATATTATGCAGTTTTGTAAGAGAAGGTTTCATCAACTTGGCAAAGAAATTTGCCAAGATCGTAGGTGCAAACGTCTCTCTGAAATTCATGGCAGTTTTTCTGTGACTTTTATCATCTCCATATCGATATCAAAATTACATGGTAAAAACAGAAATTAAGGAATATTTCTTTTGGCCATATCATCCAGCCCTACATGAGAGTTAAATATTGTCATATTATTATTATGTATTGTGTATAATGGGTTTTTAAAATAATCACCTTATTACACAATCAAAAACACACTCACAAAAAAAATAAATAAATAAAATTCAAAAACAAACTAACATTCATCTTTTCATCATTCTCTCTGAACAGAGACTATAAAGGAATGGAATCGGGTGCTTTTCTATTCATTACACTCTGCACAGATTTAGTTGCCATACCCAAGTCTGCACATGACCAAAATGTTAAGACTAAATATCAGACTGGCAGACGTTGAATCAAGGACACTGAACCAAGCATTCTTTGGCTGTAGTAACCACCAGTCAAAGATCAAGGATTATCCTCAATGCTCAATGATCCACCCTCCAAATGAAGCTACTTGCCAAGTGTACACCCTAATGACAAACTTTACAACACAAATCCCAGGGGACCTTAATGTACATAGAGATGCAGGTTAGAATAACTAACTAGCTGACTAGCTTAAAGGTGAAATGGTGAAAAAAAAATAGCCATTCAGCTTTATCATTCAGAGAACATCATCATAAAAACAGATATTTTGCATTGTGCAGTGAACATTACAGAACGTGTTCTGGTTGCTGCTGCAGTTAACATGGTAACTTCAGATATTATCAATATCTCCAGAAATTTTATGAGGCGTGGTTCACATCAGAAGATTTTTCTTGTGACTACTAAGGAAGTGAAACTATTCAGGTGCTACCTCCTGACTCCAGTTACCATTTGTTATTGGAATTAGCAGGGGGTTCCCATGTTTCTTCCAATCTAGATTGTAAATGTGTTTGGTTGTTACAGCACAGACAAATCACAAACAATGAATTACATTAGAAACTGCACTAGAAAAGAGATTAACAGATAAGTTTAGACAATTCCAAAGGTCTCTGCCACAATGTGATAATGTGAAGCTTGAATTGGTCAAATACTAACTTAATATGGCTTTCATTGGTATTATAACTAACGATTAACTTTAACTTACTTTTACTGTAAACATTACATTTACATATGTTTATATACTTCAACAGTTACAATGGAGTTGTAATCGTTTTTACATTTTCAATAGTTGGACATATACACTATACAATACATACAACAACCTTAGATTTTTGGATTGGATTGTTGGATAAAAACACACAGTATAAACATGTCACATAGCATGTGGGAAACTGAAACTGGCTTTTTCAGTATTTTCTATCACTTTAGACCCAAAGCTCAGGGTTGTAGAGCAGATCACGTTAAAGGTAAAATCACCATCTGTCACAACAGTATAGTGTTTTTGTACAACCAATTTTCTTTCCTTTTGCCACAAAAATGTTTTCGTCCAAATGGTAGTCAACGATATGTCAAAAAAAAAAGATTAAAAAAACTAAGTGATGATGATTAAAACTAAATATAATTTAACTGCCATTTTTGTCATCTAATAAAAACTAGATGAAGACTTGGAAAGAAAGCCAGTCAGATCTTTTTTTTTTTCCAGCTAATTAGAGTGAATCCCTTTTTGAGGTTGTAGGGGAGTTAATTCAAATACTTTGCGTGTGAGGAAGTCAACAGCAGCTATCCTCTGAAGAAATGTCTCTGCGGCCATTGATACCCCCCACCTATTCTTCCACTCTTCAAGTTGTTCTACCAATTAGAAGAACAAGAAAAAGCAGTGGGTCTGCATTGCATGTTTTAAACTTGAAACCATTCCATTTTAAACAGGATTTATAGATGTTGCCATTGAAAGAAGATCCAACAGAAACTTTTTAAATCATGCATTACAATTCAACTAAACCTTTTAGATTTTTGGGGATTTCAGATCAAAATCATTATGTATTTTGTTGACTAAAACTAGACAAAAATCAAAGCATTTCACAATCAAAATAACTAAAACTGGATGGCATTTTCTTCAAATTGCTAAAACTAAATGTAAATTGCCTGTCAAAATGAACACTATGTAGAACAAATGAGAGAGCATAATGTAATCTATCGCTTATTTGTTTCTGGGTCATCGGCGGGGGGCAACATACAGAGACGAACAACCACTCACACTCACACCTACGGGCAATTTAGAGTCACCAATCAACCTAGACATGCATGTCTTTGGACAGTGGGAGGAAACCAGAGTACCCGGAGGAAACCCACGCAAGAACATTCAAACTCTGGACAGAAAGGCCCCAGGCCCAGGAACCGAACCCACAACCTTTTTGTTGTGGGGCAACAGCGCTTTCCTGCTTCTTAAATAGGCATCAGTACAACAGGGCTTTTGAACACACAGTGTTGATGGCATGTATCAGAGCCGACATTTAACGCTATACTTTAAAATATTCATGTAAGTTCAGCAGGAGACCTTAGTCAGCTGTCAAAGCTCTGGATCTGAGGAAGCCATGTTGGATGAAAAAATGGCTGCCATCATTTCATGACTTATCTGCACCAGCTACTTCAGCCCAGTTATATTTGATTTCTGTAGACACTTTTGTGACACGCACTTTCGCCATCCATAACATAAAACATTTGAAAACAGAATGATAATTGTATGCTCGTTCCAGAATCATATTAAACTAATGGGGATAAAGCCTGATACGATATTGTTCTTTTTTTTTTTTACTAAAGTAAATACAAAAGAGGAACAGTATAATGATGCTGTGCAGGAGCAGTGAACACCTTGGTGGCAGACAGGTAAGGTACCCCTGGCCCGCACCATCTACACGGGACAGATATTAATGCAGCGGGGAGATGAGAAAAAAAAGTTTAATCGTATCAACACCGCATTTTCAGTGAGCCTCGAACACGCTGACAACTCCAACATGTAGCAGGAATGTGACAGTCCATCTGAACATTAAAGTGCTACATCCTAATTCAATTTAGGTTTACTTTTCAGAGTGACTTGCTCAACAGTCGCTCAAGTTAGTAAAGGCGAAGAAGGCTGCGTCTGAAGGGAGCATTACAGGCTGCGGGCACAGCAACAAAGGATCCGGAGTCGGCGCTCTCCGCTTTTTATGTGCTGTGCCAAGTTTCAGTTCGGTACAGGTAATTATGTCTGACAATTCATGGCAATGTTAATGTCTACTGAGTTTGATAAGCAGTTATTTTTAAACCAAAATGTAGCCCCCACCCACGCCTAGGCATTTAAAGTTACGGAAGATCTCTTGTGTCTTACTATGAACTCGATAGAAGTTGAGGCGACATCCGGTCAACGTCCAACATTATGAGAAGAAGGTGACGCTTAAAAAACACACCGTAGAAACATTTGCTTTCCTTCTCTCCTCTCTGTGGAACCACAGAGTCGGCGGCCATGACAGTCCATCCGGGTACTCCTGTGCTCTTGACACTCATGTGGAAGCGGATGAATATGTGTTGCTTGTCAAATCCCAAACTAGTACCTCGAAGGACATTCTCGTTGAAAACACAATAAAAGAAACAATTTGCGCTGGCGCGCGGTCACATTGTGCAAAGACATCCATAGGAATCTGTCAGAGGTTTCAGAAATTGAGTACTACGTCATTTGTTGCGCGCGTGTTTATACTCGCCTGTAGAAAACGCAGTAGAGCAATGGCGGATATACGCCATTTCCTACGGAATGCGTTACATGAAGGTTGATGTGCGTTTGTTGACCTCCAAAACTAAATTATTTCTTTTCACTTCAGAATACTCGTGAGTGGTGTATTATTCTCCCTATCCTATGTCCATGGCCAACACACAAACACACACACACACACACACACACACACAAAGGGAGACAGGCTGACAATATGGAGGAGAACACACTGTTGCTCATCAACAAGCACTATCGCTGTAACATGACAGCACTGTAAAATTGTGCCCTGCCAGTGTCTCATCAGCCATATTAGTAGCCATCAGGGGGTTAGAGGCTCTGCCTGTCTATGTCTCTGTCTCTGCTTAGGTTGAATATTAAATCCTGATATTATCCAATTCAAATGATATATTACCATGGAATTGACCATTCAGTTCCAGTTGAATATGTTAAACCAGTTGGGGGGCATAGCTGGAAGAAGTCAAGCCAGGCTAAAGGGATTAAGTTTTGTTTGGTTACCAAAAACGGCTTTGGGTTACATGTGAAACAAAATGTAAAGAAAATGCAAGAAAAAAATGTAACATGATAGCTTATTGCAAAAAAGTGCAATCTGGCTTACATGTCACACATAATAGGATAGTTTAAATTGTATGTTTTCTTAAGTATACCCAAAGTTATTCTTGAGGAGGTATATAGATAGATAGATAATATTTTATTAGACAGAATAAGTCTGACGCTCCAGTTTACCAAACACAGAGGACAAACATTAAGACGGAGATCCATACATTAAGCATTTCACCTTTTGTACAGACAAATGACAAACATTACGGCAGAAAAACCAACATTGACCATTTCTATCACACATTTAGAGATATAAACATTGAAGATGGTGTCAATGCTCCTTATCACAGGTTTACAGTTGTTTAATATTTAATTTAAACATTAATTGGAGAACAAAATAGTTCCTCAGTCTAGCTTTATAAAACTGAACCTTATACCGCCTATTAGATGGTAATAATATGTATTTGCTATTCAGGACGTGATGAGGGTCAACAGCAATGTTAGTGGCCAAACTTAACATGTTGTTTTGATAGGCTGCTTTGTACTCTTTTTCGAAAGGCTGGCCCACAATTTTGAGCATATTTTCAATTGGTGGAGCAGTTTGATTTCAATGTATTGGACAAACTCTAATACCATAGAATTATAGTAGAGGTAAAAAATAAAGCAAAGAAATCTTTCTTTCCTTGGTTTCAGATTCTTTGCAGTTTCAGTAGTTACTACTTACAGTAGCTCACTAAAGTGAGTACACCCTGAGTGATACCTGTATATGTTGTTCAAACATGCAAAGCCACCTGTGCTATTCATCATGTTCATGTTTTTGCCTGCTTGACTGGACCATACAAATTTAAGTATTATGGATTATAGCTATATATGTTGGCAAAGAACTGTCTGAAGATGTGAGAAGTTGAATTGTTGTTTTCCACAAAGATGGCCCAGGGTAGACCAAAGAAAGATGAGTCCTTGTGCTCTGCGTCAAATTGAGAAGCTGGCCTTAAAAAACAGGCACGAGTGCTTCCAGTATTGCTGCAGAGGTTGAAGAAGAGGGAAGTCAGCATGTCAGTGCTCAGATCATACATCGCACACTGCATCAAGTCAGTCTGCATGGCCATCATCCCAGAGGGAAGCCTCCTCTGAAGCTCGCTCACAAGAAGACTCACTAATACTTTTCTGAAGAGAAGCAGCCCAAGAGAATTAATTGTTGGAACCATGTCCTGTGGTTTGACAGGATTAAGATAAACTTTGGCCCAGGTGGTGTCCAGGATGTGTGGTAGCACCCTGGTGAGGAGTACCAAGATAATTATGTCTTACCTAGAGTCAAGCATGGTGGTTGCGCCACGGGCTGGGGCTGTTGGGGCTGCTGTTAGCAGTTTTCTAACATGATAATGATCCGAAACTCACCGCAATGGCCTTGCTGAGGGAGCTGAAGGTGAAGGTGAAGGAGTAGCCAGGTATGTCTCCAGACCTAATTCCAGTAACAACCCGAGTGGCTCTGGTGAACTTAAATCAAATCAAATCAAATCAGATTTATTTATATCGTACCAAATCATAACCAAGTTAAATCAAAGCACTTTACATATAGAGCAGGTCTAGACCAAACTCTTTATAAAATGATTTAAAGAGACCCAACAGATCCCCCCATGAGCAAGCACTTGGTGACAGTGGCAAGGAAAAACTTCCTTTAAGAGGCAGAAACCTCAGGCAGAACCAGGCTCAGGGGGGACGGCCATCTGCCTCGACCGATTGGGTTGGGGGGGGGGGGGTGGTTGAGTAAAGTAGGGAGACAATGAGAGCAGGAGGAGGGGATACTCAATACAGATGCAAGCAGGAACATATGATAATGTATGAAGTACATTATATTGCAGGAACATGGGGTAGTGATGATTCACCATGAAGAAGGAATGAATCGGGATGAGGACAGGGAGAGAGGAGGGAAACTGTGAGAAACAAGAACTTCGGGGAAAAATGGTTAGTAGTATGTCGGTGCATGCTGGGAGAAACAAGAACTTTGGGGAAACATGGTTAGTAGTATGTCGGTGCATGCAAGGGGGAGGGAGAGAGAGAGAGAGGTGCTCAGTCCTTCCCCCAGCAGTCTAAGCCTATAGCAGCATAGCATAAGAGTAAATGAACTTTAACTTTTTAACCATAAGCTCTGTCATATAGAAAAGTTTTAAGCCTGGTCTTGAAAATTGCTAAAGTGTCCGTCCCCCGGACCGATACTGGAAGTTGGTTCCATAGAAGAGGAGCCTGATAACTGAAAGATCTGCCTCCCGATTTACTCTTGGAGACTCTAGGAACCACAAGTAAACCTCCATGGCCAAGAGGATTAAAGCAGTGCTAGATAACAATGGTGCTCAGACAAACTATTGACACTTCGGGAAAATTCATTCATTCATCTTCTACTGCTTATCCATTTCCAGGTCACATTGGCTGGAGCCAATCCCAGGTCACTTTGGGCAAGAGCAAGGGAACACCCTGGACCATCGCAGGGCCAACACATAGAGTAAAAGACAAGCAATCACTCACAATGACACTCAGACCTCTGAGTAATTTAGAACTCTGCACAGAAAGGCCCCAGGTCCAGAAATCGAACCCACAACATTCTTATTGTGGGGCAACAGAGCTAACCACTGTTCCGCCGTCACCCCACTTTGGGAATAATTTGGACATATTCACTGTGAGGTGTAGTGTGTGAGGATAGTAAATCTATACTGCTATACAAACTGTCCAGTGACTACTTTAAGTTATATAGATGTTTCATTTCTACAGTGTTGTCCCTTGAGAAAATATAATAAAATGGTGCTGAAATTTGAGGGGTGTACTCACTTTAGCGAGCTACTGTACACCAGTATGTTTTCCTTGCTTTTTTTTTATTGCAACTTCTCTCCTTCATGCTCATACTCACTGTCTCTCTCTTTGTGTCTCTGCCTCTCTCTCTCTTTCTCTCTGGACCTGTATAGTTCTCAACCAAGGTAATGAGGAAACTGTGAGTCTCTGATTATAATTTGTTTTCGTTAGCATATTAAAAGTACTTTGTATGGATGACTGACGTAGTTAATTAATTTATACAGTTCACTTTTGAGTTGTTTATTGCAACAGGAAGCTAGGCAGATGGAGAACTGCACCAGTTCGCAGGGAAGTGAGGGGAATAATGTTTTGGGTGGCAGGTCACAGGTCAGGCAGAGAACACACAGCTTTGAAGTGAACTAGGATCTCCTCGGGGGTTGCAACCATTACTGAAGGAACAGGTTGGGCAATTGATGGGTAGGGGATGGTGGTGATGCAGATATTTCATCATGGAAAGCAAATGACAAAAGGTGGTATTTGTTTTTGTAATGATAATATGGATGCCTTGGCAATGTCTTTAGAGAATTTGAGGAATACTGGGGGCAAACAGTTTTTTCAGTGCCGTTCTCGGACAGAGAAAAGTCATGTGTGAAAAGGAAATACAGCTTTTGCAGAAAAGGAATTGTGGTAGTCATCAAAGAGACAGCCACTGTATGTGACTGCAAGGTTTCATATTATGGCCAAATAGCTATTAAGCTATTCTCTGTCAGTTTAACAAAGATTGCACACAGCTCTAATTAACCTCCAAGCCTTATTCTACTCTCCTTCCATTTTACATTTCTAGGAAGGTAAATCCTGTTTTCCACCTCGATAGCAATATATAAAATCTAATTTGCTTACAGCTGATACGTTCTACCCAATTTCTTATCGAATTACTTCAGAGGATTAATGAAGTATTTCACATTCTGATTCTAATTTTGATTATCTTTGACCTTTGACTTATTGATACATTTTTCTTTCCTTCGGATTAAGATTTAGAAGGAAATCTCTTAATATTGTAAACAGGTTGAACTGGAAACAGTCTGTAAAGGTACATTGGCTTTATTCCTTTATTGATTCATTGTGATCTGAATTCTGGTCAATCCCAGGGGGACAGTCAAATGGGTAAATCTCTTTTAAGGTGCACATCAGCTCGAGGCTCAATGGTTATTCTTATAGTTCCTTATCAGGCAATTATAATCCAAATTAATGACAATTTTTTTAAGGTTTTTTACAACCCTTGTGAAGATACCATAGCAATCAGGTACAAATGTATCTATACCCACAGTAAGTCCTATAATGACATAACTTGATAGACAGCTTGGTCAGCACGAGTGATGGGAATTACAGCTCTTTTGGCTTGGCTCACTAAAAATGCCGGCTCTCTCGGCTCCTAACTGGCTCCTTAGATTTTTTGTTGCTTAAATTTTTTATTTCAAAAATAATGTAACATTATGTTTAAAATGAATTACTAATGTAAATAACATCCATTATACAAAATGTTTATTATTTATATTGCTTTACTTATATATTTAACAAACAGAATTTGGAGCATAATGCAACATATAATAAATTATTGTTATTAAAGTACAAAAACCCAAAGATCCAACTCAATGAAAAAAAAGGTCCCATCTCTGGTTGAATTTATATCATTTATAAACTTTTTAACTATTTACATTGTACCAACATAGACAAGTACGGAGCCCCAGACATGACATGGGGAGAAAAAAGATATAACGTGCGCACGAAATACGAATTTGTTCCCACGAAATACTAATTTGTGGTCACGAAATAGTATAACGTGCGCACGAAATACTAATTCGTTCCCTCGAAATACTAATTTGTTCCCACGAAATGCTAATTTGTGGCCACGAAATAGTATAACGTGCGCACGAAATACTAATTTGTTCCCTCGAAATACTAATTCGTTCCCACGAAATAGTATAACGTGCGCACGAAATACTAACTGTTAATTAATAGAGCGCACCTTATCTAACAGTTAGAGAAGGAAAAGAGGAAGAGTCACTAAACAACCAGATGGACAGGGATAGTATGATTGAGTTTTATTTTAGGCTGGGGATGAACTACAAAGACATTCTGGCATTGCAAGGATCCATTATTAGCGAGAGGCATTTAAATAGACTGTTGAGAGCCAGGTCGCTTCATCGGCGGAGGTACGACTTGGACGCCGGGATAGATTTCATTGTTGATCAACTGCAAGGCTCTGGAAAGGATCACGGTTATCGGTGGATGTATACAAAGTGTAAACAACACGGCATTCGTATCAGAAAAGAAGACGTCAGGATCCTCCTCTCTCTACTGGACCCAATCGGTTCCTAAATTCGCCGGACCAGCCGTCTCAGAAGGAGGAAATATTTTGCTCAGGGACCTAACTTTGTGTGGCACATAGACTCATACGACAAACTGAAGCCATATGGGATATGCATTAATGGCTGCATCGACGGTATATCACGCAATATCATTTGGCTGCGGGCTGCCCTCACTAACAGCGACCCGAAAGTCATCGGGGGGTACTTTGTGGAGGCACTGGAGCGCTGTGGGGACTGCCCGAGGCTCGCACGGACCGACATGGGCACTGAGACCGCGGTGGTCAGAGACATACAGCGGTATCTACGGAGAGATGACGTGGATGATAGAGCAGCGGAGAGAAGCTACGTCACAGGGCAAGTACTGCGAACCACAGAATTGAGAGCTGGTGGGGAGTGATGAGAAAAGAAGGAATCAAACCCTGGATCATGGCTCTAGGAGAACTGAAGGATGGGAGATTCTCCTCAGGGGATTTTGTTGACAAAGCTCTGTCACAGTTCTGTTTCATGCAAATCATTCAGGTACGCAGTGCCGCATTATGTAATAACGTAATAAATGTTCACTTCATTATGTAATAACGCCGAATTTTCCAATAATTTGCCGCATTTATGCGGCGCTCCTATGTAAATAGCCTATGTTATGATCACAGCAAGAAACCCAGAAACTCTACCATCAACTCTGCATTACCTTCATGTAGGCCTAATCTTAGATATTTAAGTCACTGTGAGTGACTGTGATGTAGCTATTCATTCTTTAGACTGTTGTGAAAAGAAGACACAACACAGTGGAAATTAAGCTACTTTTATTTGCTTAACACAAACTTTTTTCTTTTTCCACTGCAAAGGCAGAGAATAAACAGGACTATATTTCACCTATAATGGTCACTGTTTAAAAAAACACTGTGTTCCAGCTATGTCTTAATTGTTCTTGTTTCTTCAACAGGAGATATTAAATGACATCCAGGGTTTTTGGAATGCTCACCGTATAAGGCCCACCAAGAACACCAACGTGCCCAGTGGGATACCCGATGTCATGTACATGGCCCCTCACCTTTTGGGTGCAGAAGACTGTCTTGTTCCACTGACTGAAGATCTGACCATATGTAAAGACAGCTGCACATTTTTAAGTTCGGTTCCATGTGACATGGATGTGTTTGATTTGTGCACAATAATAATGGAGGAATCTAGCTTGGAGTTCCCATCTACCATGTCCCAGGCATTTGATTTATATTTTCAGCTCAGGGACATGGTTCGTCCACAGTTATTTGAGCCAATTTAAGTAGACAAAAGCATACAAATCATGTACTTTAATACATGTTTTTACAGCATAATGTACATATTACTTTTCATATTTGTGTGATTATCTTGTGTCTCATTTTGATGGTTGTATCATCAATGTTCTTTATGTTTCCTGAGCGTCTGTTTTAATAGCAGTGGAAGATGTTAAAACAATCCAATGTTTGATCAAGTATTGTGTCTTTCATAACAAATCACAACACATTTACAACACTAGAAAGTGAAGTGTAATATAATTATGGTTGGTATAATTATGTTACATGTTGTGTAAAGTGTAAAGATGTATAGAATGTAACAGAGAGGACATAAAAATTTTGTACAAACTTGAATAGTTTAGGGATGTCCGATAATATCAGCCGACCGATATTATCAGCCCGATATTAGCATAATTATGTAATATATGTGAGAATCGTTATTGGTTTTTCCTCCGATAATGAAAACCCGATAACGCAATGCCTGGGTTTCGCCAAATACGCTGGAATCGCTTGTGGGGTCCCGAGACGTTTACCAGCGCGCGATTGATGACCTCATCAAACCGCATCTGGAGGCAAAATAACAACAACACTGTGTGGCTATAGTCGTAGCTAACAAGCTTGCTCACTTGAGCTACACAAAATGTCCGTGGTCTGGAATTTCACCTGCGGATAACAAAAATACATTTTGCAATGAATGCAAGGCGCTTGTCAAGCGAGGGGGAGACAAGACTTCGTCCTTCAACACTTCAAATTTAATCGCTCACATCAAAAAGAACTATCCCGAGGTACACGGAGCGTCAGTAGGGCTGATTGAGCCCAGTTTATATTTTCAGTGACTGTATTAGCCCATGTAATGGGCTTAGGACTGAGTCTGTCTATATCTGTGCACTTTTGTTTTTCTTTGTTTGCACATTGTTGTTTGTACCTGATAGAAATGAGCAGTTTTCAATATATTAGGCTGTCCTACACTATATGTTATTTTTGTTTACTTTAAATGCTGCACAAAGTTGTACAGGACAGGTACAATGTTGTTTACAATTTGTGAAGAAGTCAGATTTGTCCTAGTTGTAATGGGCATTGTCAGGATGATTTCAGGAAGAGCTGTTGTTTGAGACAAAATGTTAAACATAAATATGGCACTTTTCCATAACTTAAGTTGAAGTAGTGTTCTTATTTTGTACAATGTTAATTTGTGGAATGCCTCTAGTGGGGCATCTCAATAAATGTAGGTAATGTGTTAATTCCATGACAGGAGATATGTGATGTGACCTAAAAATAGTTTTGGGGAAAAACGGCTGCATATGTTGGTATATTGGTATTGGTTGATATTGGAAATCGGAAATTAAGTGTTTGGACAATATTGGCATATTGGATATCGGCAAAAAGTTAATATCGGACATCCCTAGTTTATTCATCTTTTTAAAACGTATGTTGTATATAATAACAGGATAAGAACGTTTTCAAACTGCTGATAGTTACAAATTAATTTATGTAAACTGCTTTAAAGTTTTAACAACTTATGAAAACAACTCACTCATTTTTAAACACTTTGAAAACGTCAGTCAAGGCTCACATTCTGGGGTTGCTACAAACAACTGTAATAATAATATAAAACATAATCAATTTGGATTTTGGTATCAAAATAGTTATCTGCATTGTTGGGATGGTTCAGGTTTTTTGAAGTGGAACTGTACTTATGCCCAGTCAGTGTACCTACCGTAGACAGGGCTCAGCACTCTCCCAGTTTGTAGAACTGTAACTCTACGCTATATTTGGAATGGAGTAATACAATGTGCAACAGGCACAGATGCGTTGTAGGAGGAATAGGAATATAGGAGTTCGATGGTTAGTGACAAAAGAAACGGCTGTTTTCCCACCAGGTGAAGCACTAATAATATTCCAAATATAGTGTACAGTTAAACTGGTGTATTCTTGTGAGGTGGGACATCTTTTAGGTGACTAAAATATGTTTTGTTGCTGTCCCTGTCCCCAGCAATGTACTGCTTGCTTCTGCGAACTTTAAAAGCAGATGAAAAAAAATGCCCAACAAAAAAGGCACAACAGGCTACATAGTTAAAATAACAAAACCATCCAGTATAGCAAGGAGCTGTCACATCCTTCATGTTATTGTTTGCATTATTACCTACACTACATCTATTACCAACATTGAGCTTGTGAGAATGTTGTTAAATTCGCTGTGAAAATCTGGATAGCTGTAGTAACCAATGGGCAGCTTTAGTACAAATCCACATGTGTGGGACTGTGGTCTGCGGAGGAAATCTGTGGTTTCTATGAACTCAATTAGTATGGCCTTATCCAAGACATCAGATCCTGTACAGAACCACAGGAAAAGCTGAAGGTTCTTGCAATCAATTTCCCCAATGTACCTTTTCAGGTAATGAGAAACTGTTGAGTGGGCTGCTGTCATCTCCTCTGGAAAGTTTAGAAGTGCTTTCACTGTTTTTGCAGTTGGTTTTTTTTTTGTGCAATGAAATCATGCAGTCCTTCTGGTGATAGTAAACTAGCTACAGAACCCATAACAGGACGCCAGCACTTAATTACATACATTGGGACCTGAATGATTACTTTGTGTCCTATCTGTGCCAAAACAGGGAGCAGTGTGTCTTTGGTAGGGACTTGCTTGCATTCATGTGCATCGAGTACATCCAGCAATTCATCCGTGTCCACAGAATTAAAGTCCTCCAAAGCCTTCAGAAGGACAGATCTTTCCTCGTGTGATACGTACAGCAAAAGGGAATTCTTGAAACTACTGGTTGTTGAGCCATATAACACCTCCTCCAGAAATGGTATTGCAAGTTTCACTGGGAAGTAACCAGCTTGTTTCCACCCTACTACAAACACTCTAGCTACAGCCTGCCATTCTTCCTGTTGAAAGTCATGCCTGATGAAGGGGACTTTCACGTCAACTCCCAGTGTGCAGCTGTTATAGAAATTCATCCAAAATTCTGTCAGACAGTCTCGCAAAACACCACTTCTTTCCCCCTGTTCAAGCTCTCCATTTGGTAGACGCACTTTGATGTAGACCTCAGATGCAATAATTTTTGGGTCCTTGAAGGCATTGATTAAGTCAGTGAGACAGTGACCTCTTACAATCAGTGTTACAGACAAGATTGTGGTTCAGGAACTGCTTGGGCTGGAACATCTGCTTCCCCTGCAAGCGCTGGAACAGACAGTGACTGATACACTGTTTGATAAGGTGCGTCATCCTCCTTTTCTGGAAAGACTGTTTCAAGTTTTGGTTGATCCTCAGTTACATTCAGCATGTCCTCTCTTATAATAATAACTGCATCAGAATCTTCACCTTCACCCAGAGTTAGCAGACCATCCCATGGTAATGTGTCATTCAATTCCAAATATCCACTTGTGGAAGCTCCATCATTACTTACTTGGTGACGTGGTGATTCTGAATCTCTGTTTTCCACCAACAGAGCCTCAACGGCCTGATTCTGTTCATTGTCAGTGAGATCTACTACTGAGTGCTGGCTTGTTACGTGATCGCCCTCCACTCCTACTGGGGGCTGCTGTCCCGTTTTCTTTTTGGTGCACAAATAAAGTCTCAGCATTTTCACCTTGCTTTCGTTGTACAGCTCATCTACTGTATTAGACACATCAACATGTATCTGTGAGCTCTCAATATGAGTTGAATAGTATGAAAGACTTTTGTTTCTTTTTGAACGGCCTTTTGGGAAAAAAAGATTTTCAGCCATAACTTTGATATCTGCCACTGTTTCTTTTTTGTCAATAGAGAGATGCCTGGTCCCTCCACCTTTTACAGACTTCACCTGTTTGTACCTTTCCTCTTCCTCATCAGAATCCATCCAGCCAACCTCAATTCGTCTCTCTTTACGTTTGGCATTTGAATTTCCTGCCCACTTAGATGACCTCTTTTTTGGAGGCATCCCCTCAGCTCCAGACAGTCTTTGTCGTTGCCTTGAAAGTATGGACTCCTTCCTGGACGGCGATTTTTGTGACAGTGCTGCTTCTCTGCAGAAGGCCACAGTGGAGACTCTATCTCCAACCTTGGGGATGTACTTTGCCTGGTCACTGTCTGTCATTAACAGAATGACAGTTTCATCAATCTGAAAAAATAAAAGATACTCCAATCAATAAATAAATGCATTAATACATCCAAATGCATAATATAGAATGCCAATGGATATTTAAAGGAGGTTAAGAGCTATAAAGGGTGTAGGTATTCACATCATTTGTTTTTCATTTGATGTACTTTTGATAAGATTTAAAGATGCAGATATTTTTCCAACTTGAGATGACTGAAAATTATTTTAAACTGCTGTGTTAACATGTTTAAATTTTTAAGATGATGTATTTGATTACATTAAAACATATAACATTGTTGAGTGTGTGCATACTTTTGCAACTAGATATGAAATAGCTGAAAAACTGAATGCAGGCCCAATCTGAATTTGTGCATTGAGCCTATCTGTTCTGGCGTGACCATGTTCTAAACAAACTTTCAGTCAATATTAATCTTAGAAATCGAAATACACACACACACACACACAGCAATCAAAGACAGCAGCTGGAGTGGCTTACATTTTCATCTTCAAGTTTCTGTATTGCATCTTGCAGTTTGCGCTCCATCAAAAATTCTCGCAGCTGAGTATCCATAGTTGACCTCTAAACACAGGAAAACAAAATTAATAGTTTAATAGCCTTAACAAGTAATAGATTTTACAGATTCTCAGTCTATGATTCCAAATCACCTATTGCCCCATGTTCCTGCTATTATTATTATGTTGCAAAAAGCAACACTGTTGCTGCAAATACAGTGTAAACGTAATTTACAACTCAACACACTCTCAATGCCTCTCGTTTATTTCTAAGGACAGCTGCACATTGTAGAGCTCTGAAAGTTTAAAGTTGATGCAGCAGATTTAAACATTATACTGAAGAACTGCATTTAACTCTGACACTGTCCCAGGAAATCACTTTATTCTTTGGTAAATCAAAGTGAAATGATTTTCACTTCTATCTGTGATAGACTGAACAATTGTCTAATCCTTGTTCTATTAACTGCAATATAGGCCTACCAGCAGTGTAAAAAGGACTTCAGCAAACCAGGACCAACCATAAAAACATCATCATAAGTGGAAACATAATAATTTTAAGGAATAATAGCACATTTCATCTGCAGAGACTGATCAATAGTGAACTCTTAATCTGCTATGATTTTATTGAAGGACACATTCAGTAGTTCAGTCAGAGTTGTTGCTCAGTCAGTGCAACAACAGCCAGTAAATCAATACAAACTAGATTCTGATCACTGATAGGCTACAGGTTCCCTCGGCAACGTGATACAGTGAGCGCTACTGTAAATACACTGCATTGTTCTGTTGCAGCTTATGTATTCCTTCAGTTGAGTTTCTGACATACATGATGCTACTTTCAAATAAGATGATCAGTCAAAGGCACTTGTTTAGGCGATTTCAAGCAGAAACTCTGAACAGAATTTGGTCCGGATCAGGTTAGGTCTGCAGAATAAGTTAGCAAGGTGATCTAGCTAGGTTAAAAGAGATACACCTTCGTAACACGCAGAAATCTGGCTTTTTGATCAACATACCTCGCTCAGTAGTAGCTACATCCCTCAGCTCTACTTGAAAAGTGTCCTGATGTGTGTGCAGGGCTGCAGCTCCTATGGACACAAATGCGTTTACGACCACATATTGGCACAACAAAACACTGTGTAGTAACGGGATGAGGATACAAAGTAGGGTAAGACGTCAGCTACCCGTTGTAATAAAGTATTAAACACAAGCCTAATTAAATAACTGTTTAAATGTGGGACATATCGACAAGTACTGACAAGAACATGATAAGAAAAGATACTTACCTTAAGGACATCCCGTAGGCTACTGCAGTTTCTTGGTGTTCTCGATTTGCTTACCCATGCAGCTGTCCAAGAATAATTAATATTATGATTTAGTATTTCGTGGGAACAAATTCGTATTTCGAGGGAACAAATTAGTATTTCGTGCGCACGTTATATATTTTTTTCCCTCCATGTCATGTCTGGGGCTCCGTAGACAAGAAATAGACAATAAAGAATCATACAGCACAATATAAATTAAAATGTCCACAACAAAGCCATTTGCTGCTAGGAGGGTCTCCCAAAGCAAATTGGTCTCAGGCGATGCGCCAGACAAAGAATGGTTCAAAAGACCCCATGAAAGATAGAGGAGGGAGGAAGGTTACCTTACCTTGAGGAAGCCCATGGCCCAGGGCTGGAGCCAGGCCTGAATGGAGGGCCCATCAGCGAGCACCTGGTGGCTGGGTCTACCACGGGGCCAAGTCAGGCACAACCAAACTGTTCGGACTGCTTCCCTCTGGTAGGCGCTACAGAGCTCTGTTCGCCAAAACCACCAGATTTAAAGACAGTTTCTTCCCCCAGGCTGTCTCCCAGATCTCCCGATAAGCCAACTGACAACCTCATGAACATTTGCACATACTGCACTACTGCACAATTGTACAATATTCCAACACACAGACACACACACACATATATATATTTGTCTTTCCCTTGACATGTCCAAGATAGAAACACCGGAGTCAAATTCCGAGTATATTTACAATTACCCGGCAATAAAATCTGATTCTAAACAATCGACTAGCTCTTTACTCTTGCAGGGATCCTTGAGGGGGTTAGGGAATACAATCCCCGAGTCCACATGTGGATCTGGAGATGGCATATGACTAGATTCCAAGGGACTTTCTGTGGGAGGTACTGCGGGACTATGGGGTGAAGCGGTAACTTTTGAGGGCCCCATATGCCCAAAGTGACAGCTGTGTGTGGATACTTAGCAGTGAGTCGCACTCATTTCCGGTGAGTTTTGGCCTCCGCCAGGGCTGTGACTTGTCTCCGATTCTGTTTGTGATATTCATGGACAGGATTTTGAGGAGCAGCCGTAGTGAGGAAGGGTTGCAGGGCGGTAGCTGGAGCATTGTTGATTTTTGTAGATGATATGGTCCTTTTGGCAACCGTCGGCCTTAGATCTACAGTGCGCACTGGATCGGTTCGCAGTTGGGTCATGGGTCATGACCGAAAAAACATGATCGCGGATACGAGCGGCCGAAATGGGTGTTCTGGTGTACAATAAAGAGAAAAATGCAGCATCCAGGCAACAGATTTAGCTAGTCTTTAGTGAAGATTGGCATTAAGAATAACCTAGAGCGTCAGCTTTGAGGGGTTTACCTTGTTTCTTCTCTCTGTTACTAATATCTGCCCTATTATGAAGAAGATTCTCTCTGAGGGGACAGATGTTGCAACAATGCACAGTTTCCGTCCCATCACATGTGTAAAATGTGGGCAGACTGAACCCTTGGTCTCCCACCAAGCAGTCTGCACTTCTCCGGAAAAGGGGCTCCTCACCTTTCCAGCGTGTTGTCTCTGTCTGTAGCACACAAACTTTCATTCCCTCTCCCGTCTCCTTCCTGGTCTTGTTCTCACTGTGCTGTAAGAGTCTGTAACCCCTCCTCTCCCCTCCCCGTTCTGCTCTGCATGGACGCCACAACACATCTTCTGTTAAAGCGTAGCTTTAACTATCCTCACTTTTTGTTATCTTTTCAAGGGGAACAAAATCAGAAGTGTCGAAAAATTTTTAAGGCCCGATTTGATAATGTGAACATGTCCAAGGGCCAGCAGTCCCTCCTTATATTTTCTGAACTCTAAGTATGTAACTTATGTATAAATGTACGCTTGTACAAGAATTTTGTTTTCAATTATCAAACAATAATAAGCTGGAGAGCTAGATAGCATAAAAAATAAGTTGTAGGGAAAACCTAAAACTTGCAGGAAGCTTAACTTCAGATCAATTTTAAACATGACGTGTTATGGGCTCTCTACTAACAATTAAATTGAAAAACATACAGTGCAACACACACTCTGGCTTTTCACACAAGATTGTTCATAATGTAAATATTTGTGTCACATCCCCAGACGTATAACAATAGACTGTAGTTAATAAGCATGATGCTGGACTGCAGCGTCACACTGGCTTGAGACCAATGAATGAGAGGCATAAAAAGTCGTGTAGGTGCATGTCACTTAGCCTTGAGCTCAAACGGTTCTTGTTTAAGTTCATAACAGAAAATATCTTTCCACACAAATATGTAGAGCTAGCAATTTCCTTTACTAATTCTGGAAACCAGCGTTTATCCAGCTGTTGATAAAAGTTCACTAGAGAAAGTTACAGGTGTTGGCTGCACTCCACCTTGTAACACTGCAGCTTAATGAGCTCCAGTTGCAGCTGATGAAGAATATAATTTGGGCCCACAGAGAAGGGGGAAGAGAACAGCAATATGTTCTTTTTAATAGCTGCAAAATCGCGAAAGTGTTTGTTAAAATCCTCAGTAAGAGATGCAATGCCAATGATGCTAGGCTCCGTTTCTGACAAGTCTGTTTGGAAAAGTTTGTTTGTTTTTAAAGGCCTTGATGTGTGCATATTGCTGGCTCACCAGTGCGCCCTTGAAGACTTTCGTCAGCATTCAGCGTATTCAGGTCTTTTGTTATATCAACCTAAAAATCCAAATCTGCCAACCATACAGTGCTTTTGATTTGGCTGTCCTTTTTGCCTTATTTTTCCCTGAAGAGAGAAAAATCACTGCAGTGCAGTCCCCCAGACTCAGCCATTTCACATCGTTGTGATAAGTGACATCTATATATTCAGCGGGAATGTTGAGCAAGAAGTAGTGAAAGTGACTGTGGCATAGGGCTTCACATCAAATTAAATTAATTGTCTTTACCAACGATTTCATTACACCATCAACAACAACACTGAGATGTTTTTTACGGAGGCCTTGCCCGTGAATTATGCAGCAGAGTTGGTGTTGCCTCCTTTTTCTCTGGCTTTGTGAGGTCAACAGATCAGTAGTCCCTGTGATCAAATAGAGTCAACTTCTTAGGGCCAGGAACCAGGGAGGATGTCTTCCAGAGCACCAATTTTCTCTCTTAACTCAGGCTCAGGTTGTAGAGATGTTGTAGGGCAGGAGTCAGTTGCCTTGTGCAGGTCCTCAGAATCCTTGGGCTGATACATCAGGGCCTGCAGCCTTTCACTTCTAGAGTCTCTCCAACTGTCTCCTAGCCTGGCCTGTGGTCACAGTCATTTTAGGGAAGGTACTTGTGTGGACGACAAGGCTGCGTAGGAGAGCTCACCACAGGGGAGTGAAGGGGGAAGGGTGGAGGTATTTGGGGCAGTGGGGGTATTTGGTGGTCTGAAGGTGCAAAGGGGACAACAGAAGGCTGTGAGCTAAACCTAGCTAAAGAAAGAGTTAAACTTGTTTGCTCTTTCTTGGCTGCTGGATGGCTGTCATTCACATGCTGGTTGTTGATTTGAGCAGGTCTGTAGGTCCAGAAACATCACTAGTTCCAATACCTACCAGAGTCTCAACGGAGATGGCTGAAGTGGACATTTAGATTATGCACTAGCATGTGAATTCTCATTTGTTGTTTGAGAGTTTCAAAGGGAAGTGCAGTTGGCCGTGGGTTCTCATGGATGGCTGCTGGAGCTTGAAATACTTTTTCTGAGGGAGGTGCAATTATGCTTCATTTGACCTATGCCAGGACAGTTACGACAAAGAATTTCCTCCCACTTAATGTCCTTATGGATGGCTGGGCTGGCTGTATTTTGCTGCCTCCTTTATACCTGGTCAATTTTCAGTCAGGAGTACATCATAGCACAACACTGGAAAAAGTTTCCAATGATATTTTCATGTTTTCAGACAAAGGATTGAGATTGGATGGATTTGAGACCATTAACCATTATATTTTATTCCAGAGATTGGAACATGGGTTAGGGTTAGGGTTGTATAAAATGAGCTGCTCCAAGACGGCTTAAATAATATTTATCAGATAGGTATCAGTTTGTCCATGTTAACGATGGCTCCTCCACACACACTATAGTTAATCATGGAGTTCCACAGGGTTCTGTACTTGGACCAATTCTTTTCACCCTCTATATGCTTCCTTCGGGCAATATCATCAGAAAGTACTGCATCTATTTTAATTGCTAGGCAAATGATACCCAGCTGTACTGAAGACAAATGAAACAAAGCAGCTAGTCAGACATCAGGCATGTCTTGGAGACTTGGGTACAGAGGATGCAGAAAAACTAGTCTATGCATTTGTTACTTCTTGACTCGACTACTGTAATTCATTACTATCTGGATGTCCAAACACATCTCTGAAAGGCCTTCAGTTGATAGAGAATGCTGCTGCACATTATCAACAGGAAGTCGAAAAAGGGGTCACATTTCTTCTGTTAGCTTCACCACATTGGCTCTGAGTAAAATTAAAAAAATAATTTAAAATCATTCTGCTAATATATAAAGCTCTTAATGGCCAAGCTCCATCATTTCTCAGAGAGTTCATAGTTCCTTACTGTCCCAGTAGGTCACTTAGCTCTCTAGATGGAGGTTTAGGTGTGGTTCCTAAAGTCTCCAAGATTAAATCAGAAGGTAGATCTTTCAGCTATAGCACTCCTCTTCTATGGAACCAACTCCCAGTATCAGCCTGGGGGCCTAGAATCTCACTCTACTTTCAAGATCACCCTTAAAACCTCCTGCTGTGACAAAGCCTATACTTAAAAGTAAACATTTAATTATTGTTTATTTATGCTGTTATATGCCTACATTGCTGGAGATACAGTGAGAACATCAAACTCTCACTCAGAGTCTTTCTCACACCATCACAACTAATTTTGTCCCTTCCTGTAGTTTGGGTTTTTCCCTCCTGTCCTCTCTCTCCCTGTCCTCATTCTACATGTGGTGAATCATCTCTACTCCATGTTCCTGCTCAACGCCTGCTGTTGTAATAGTTAGTTATCATTAACTACCATTATAACTCATTTCCATTAGCACTTCTTCTGTTAATTTTACTTACTGCTGATATTTAGTAATGTACTGTATGTATTGGTCATTAATTCCATTTACATCTGGATGTTTTGTTTGTATTTTTATTGTATTCTCTTGCCTCCTGCTCTTATTCTCTCTCACTATCTCTCTTTCTCTCCCTCCACTCTATCCCCTCTCTGTCTCACCTTCTTCGTCTCTCTCTTCACCTTCCTTTTGTGTTAGGTTTGGCACCGACCCATTTTTGGTTTTAAATGCATACAAGTACCACATAAATTGTTTTTATTATTTAAGGTGTTTTGACTTTGTCAGGAACTTTATATTTAAACAAAACATTACCAAAAACATAATTTTCACCAAATTATAAAATTCTGTGGTGAAAATTATGACTTTTGTGTTGTTAGGGTCAGTTACGACCCAGTTTTATTATTAGATTATAAAATAATAATTGCCAAAACTGAAATAATAAACACACAATCAACCAACAGCCCACTGACAGCTATCTCCTCCCTCAACCAGGTTCGTTTTTGTTAGGGGCTTCTCTCTTTGCCCGTTTGTCTATCAATTGAACAAACAGAACAAACAAAGACAGACTTGTCCAAACATGTAAGGCCAATTTAATTTAGTTCAGTTGTTGACTTGCAGATTACACATCTCCAGTTTGCAGCATGCAAAAATGAGAAGATGACTGACAATAAGCCAAGCTCTGGATCATATCTTTGTGAAATTGAGGCAGAGGACACAGAGCACATACCGACGAAACATTCAAATCCTAAAGTGGTAACATCTGTTGGAGCTTAGTACCTCCTGACTTATACGGCAGGGTAGCTGCTACAAATGTCTTCAAAATGACCCCCTGGGATCACAAGGTTTGCTGAGATGAGAGTAGCTAAGTGACATGAAGACATGTTTTGATATGTTTGTGCCATTGTCACTCAACAAGTCATTATTTCTATGATACACCTTGAAGGTTGTGTCATCAGGAAGTGCCAAAAAGCCCATGATTATCCTGGGCTATAATAAAAAAAAGGAGGAGTCCACAACCGAGATGAGCTGACTGTCCAGGTGACCAGGAGATGGTCATCTGGTGATCTGGTTATAACATCCTAGATGTGTCTGCATACATTACATTAGTGGACCCACATCCACCTAGGGTGGAACTCAACCAAAAAAAAAAAAACAAGCAGAGAATTTTTCTTGAGGAGCTAGGAAATTCCCTGTCTAGGCACACATTGAACGAAGGGAACAGGAGCCCCGACAGCTGCAGAGCTCACCTAGCACTCCATCCACACTGTCAGCAACACAAAGAGCATCAGTGTCAGCATCTTCCTCACCCAGCCCCGCCTCAACATCAAGCAGAATAGCTACAGCCACAACCCCAGTGAGACTACTTGATTCAAAAGAAAATGGTGTCAGGTCTGTCCGAGCAATAAGGATAGAAAGACAAACACATTTTGCTTCTACTGCAAAAAATATCTTTGTAAAGAACACACTAAAACTGTCTATTTTTGCCACACATGCATCTAAACCCACACACATACATATGCATGTTCTTGCACATATGGACTTTGTTTGGCACAGGAGAAATGTGATCTCTTTTTCTACTTATTGTTAATGTTTGTGCAGCTACATTCTTGATCAACTGAAAGCTTTTTGTTGGGACATTGTGATTGTAACGATTTATAGCAGTCCAATCTAGAGGTAACAAATTGTTAACATGAACAAACTGATATCTTCCTGATAAATATGATTTAAACAAATTTACTGCGGTTCCCCTAACACCAAGTTCAAGTTCCATGTTGCATGTTACATTGTGTAACAGATACACTAGATATACATGTGTAATAGGACCTGTAGGATCACTTAGCATCACAATAATGTGACCACAACTCAGTCATGTGGCTGCTCTTCCCCAAACTTTCCCGATGACATAGGACCCAAGCTGAGATGAGGACTATACACAACTGATCTTGTACAAATTCAGTAATTTTAAAGCTGCAACTAGAGTAGCTGACTTTAGGAGATGAAAGGTTCAAACATTTCCATTTGTTGAACAGCAGCACTCAAAGGTATTTTGGTGCACACTCTACCTAGGACACAAAGTCCCAGTTAGCTCCTAGAAACATCCCTGCTGTGGCTGTATGTATTACCGGCGCTGACAAACAGTGACAAATCTTGAGATAAAAAATCTGGCTATGTGGGATTAAGGTTTGACTAACTTTATTACTTTTTTCATAAGCCATAACATCAGCTGATCATGACGCAACTCTAGCTTTCCTCAGGCATCAGTCACTGTTACAATTTGACAAGGTGTCCTTTTGGGTTTTGTGCTGACATGAGATTTGAGTTGGAGTCTGTGTTTTAAATAATAGCAGACTATTTTTAAAGGCTAACTTTTGGTTTGTGTTGTATACTGTTTGCGCTGTGGGAGTGACAGCAGTCAGAGTTGCAATTGTAACACCTTTAAAAATCAAACTTACTGTTTTGGGTTCAGTCATTCACACATGAGCAATAAAAAGTGTGAATCACTTCACAGTTTTATCAAGTAACTTTCAATTTAAAGGATTCAAAGTTCATGAGTAAGAGTCACACAATCAGTTCACATTATAGATGCACTCACTCAGCAGTTTTAGACAAGAAACTCAAAGCGATGTAGAACTACACAGAAGTCTGGAGCCTGACTTCAGTTCACTGTACTCTAAGAATCATTTTAGTGGATTTATGTTGGCTAAAAGAAAGTGAAATTTGCCACTTTCCAGCATCAGGGGTGACAGAGAGCCTTTAGTCACACTGTTAGTCTTATTTTACTGCTCAGATATTGCACAAAATTGGAATAATAACAAAATTATGCAGAAGTCATTCTGTTTATTTTACACCACACCCAGTGCCCATGCAGCCCATTCATATACATTTATACGGACACATTTATTGCACGTGAAATAGTTAAAATGTAGTTGGATTCTTGTTGTGAGTAACATCATAACCAAGAGTGGTGGACCTCACAGACAGAAACCCCAAATATGTCTTACAATCATCTTAGTTTTTCTTCAACAACATTCTGCACACTGTGGGCATCCATCATACACAAAAATGTGGTTAACCACAAAGGCGCACACACACTTTCCGCAGAATACCTGACATATCACTGAAATATATACGAAAAGTCCACATATAAGTAGAGAGGCTGAGCGTGACTGTGGACATTGGCACAGTGTTGCTTGTAGTCCTACATTCCAACTTTCCAGAGTTTGTGCTGAGATGTGACCACACAGATAATGATGTACAGAGGGGCATGCTCATGACTGTTGTTTGGGATAAACCAAGTTTCATCATGGCTGTTTCCATGACTTTTAACATGTGTCCTGTCTAAGCCAGAAAGTCACTGAACGAGTCTCATCCCCCCAGCCCTCTGTCACGACTGTGGCTGTTATAGCTTGCCTTGTTCTGATGTTTTCACATCCTAAGGTCAAGAGAGACACATACAAAAGTTAAGCAGCATAGAATACATCAAAAACCAGAGCTCAAATATGTTCAGATGAAGGTCTGAAAATACAAAGGGTCGAGTTGAATTGATAGCTGACTGGTTTGATTCTCAGGTGGTTGGACTAAGACAAATATTCTAAAATAGTATTGAAAGTGGATGAATACTGTTTAACAAAGCTCATTTTAAATTAAGAATAGGGAATAGATAAATGTATTGAATGGAAATATCTGGGCCCATACCGACGTTAATATATCTTCAGCAAAACCTGCTCGCACAGGTTCAGGAGTTAACATAAAGTGCAGTTTTTAATCAATAATGCTCTCCACACCACAGGTTCTTCATGACTAAGAATGAAATGTCCATGGAGGAGGTAACAACCAACTAACCATAGAGATGTTGCCATTCACCTGTAGTTAACGCTGTAGCAGTACACATGAAGATTACAGTGTGTACAGCAAACAACTACTGACATCTGAACACTGAAATGAGATTAATCTTTGGATTGGATGGAAGAGGAATCACCAGATCTGTTCTCACTGTGAATAGCAGATCCACAGCTACACCTATTGGATTCATGGTCATGTCCTGGATAATATGTTAATTATTTTATCTGTATCACAGCTACCTGCCGATGGTTACTATTATGTTACTAAATCATCAAAATGCCCGAGGGTATTTACTAGTTTCACATTGAATCACAGTAAAAAAAAAAAAAAAACAGACAGTAAACAGCTTCAATCTACTATTTAAGCCAAAGCTAGGGGACATAAGGACCTGTCCAGGGTGTACGTGCACTCGCCCAGAATGTTGGCTGGGATGGGTTCCACAAATCCATCAGGGTTGACCCTGTGACCCTAAGCAGCAGAAATTGAGAGAGTGTGGATATAAGGACAAGTTTGCCTTTCTCTTTTCTGCTGTCCACACAAAGGGAGATATGAGGCTCTTTTCAATGTCAGAGCCTCCATGGAGACACTTTGATTGTGATTGTGGGTTTATGAAATTTATTCCAGGGCTGCAGATCACTTTTTATTGCCCGAGCATGATGGACATTTCAGGTTTGTGTCATTCAAAAACTGTTACAGCACAGAAAAAATAACATCTATAATTATTACTGTACATAATACATTTGCTATTTTCATTTTTACAGAGCAGGCATGCTGCAGGCAAACCCAGCACAGACCCTCTGCTGTGACACAGATTTTTTCTTTGTCCATAAATGTGTGTTTATAGAGTGAACAGATAGTGCGATGTTATTCCAGTCATGTGTAATAGATCTGATGATAATTAACCCAAAACTCCAGGATTCCTTTTGCCTGCTGGCCCCATGCAGCAGCATCCTTCCATTACTGTTTTGGAATCAGTTATTAATCAGAGAGGAAGCAACATGAGGCAAAAGACAGAGCAGGAAAAACACAAATCAATGATCCAGAGCTCTGCTGCACAAAAACTTCACACCATCCACATCTGCTGCCCTTCCTTTTTCTCCTCTGTCCTCTTCATCCTTTTTTTTCTTTTTGGCTCACTGCCAAGAGTCAAATCTTCATGCCCAGCTTGGCTTTCTGCAGAAATGACACATAACAGAAATGAGATAATTAGATATTTTAAGCCCCTGGAAAGGAATGAAAGGGATGGACATTTAGGCTTACAGCTTGTTTGGTCAGTATAAGTAACAAGTTAATATAAATTTCACTAAAAATGTCAAAACAGCTATACAGTAGATTCACAATGCTGTCTGAAGAGTGATTCATTTATATTGCAACAGTGCTGGTTTCAATCTTTTCCTGACAAAAGTCAGTCTTAAAAGTCTTAAACTTCCCAATCTGATAGATACCACAGTACCAGTTTGTACCCAGATAATCCTCCTTGGCATTAGCAAGAAGAAAATTAGTGTGATGGGAAATGAATAGAAAAAAAGCTACTCTAGCTGGTCTGTCTTTTCCATTTCACTCCAATCTTAGAAGCTTAAGTCAGTGACAATGCATTCTAAATGATCTGTCCATCTTTTTGAATTAACTACGGTACAGAAAGACCTGGTGAGGTGTAGTGCCATCATGTAAAGTACATGGAAACTGTACAGAAGTACAGCAGTTGAGAAAATCCCTCTAACTTCCCTCCACCGCTGCTGTGTCTAAATTTCAGAACCTATCAGAAACAGCAATGATCATGTGTGGCTATTAAAGCAATAGCCAACTGTAAAATGTTCACAGTCTCATAGATGTGAAATATAGATATTCTGGTCAACACCATCCTGACACTTATTAGTGCCTCCTTTGTTGCCAAATACACTTGGTGTCATAGATTCCAAAAGAGGATGAATTTCCTCGGAGATTCAGTGTTTACGTGAATTGAAGTGAGGACGTGAGATGAGATCACAAGCAATCACCCGAAATAACTTCCAATGCCAAGTCCGTATTACCAGATTACATTTTGACAACAGGTCTGAACAGGTGAAAATCAAAAAAACAGTGTGAGATTACTTTTACTTTGAAACATGGAGTTACACCCAGCATGATAATCCTGCAGGAAATAGCGAGTGAACTGTGACCATAAAGTGATGAGAACGGTCAGCAACAAGACTCGGACTGTGGCATTCAGACCAGGACTGGACGGTATTTAAGTGCCAATAAAGCCTTCAGCACACAATCAAACCAGCAGCAGTTAGGACTATTGACACATGACAGATTGGCTTCATGGATTCATGCTATTGATGAAAAATTCTAACCCCATCATCTGCTTCCCTAGCAGAAATCCAGATTCATTAGTCTTCAGTCTTGTTGTGTCCACTGCAGTCTTCTATCAGGTTTGCAGGGAGAGCAACTTGATGTGTGTCCTAACTGCGGCATCTCATCCACCTCCACGTTCTTTTTCTCTGGACCTTTTATTCTCACCTTAGGTGCAAAGAGTGGCTATTGAGTAACTGTAGTCTTTCTGTAAGCTCCATTCTCCATTCTCCTTTGACCTCTGACCTGTCTCATCAACACAGAACTGCTGGTGGGTTTCTGTTTCTGTTCCTGGTTTTCATCTCAGGATTTCAATTACTGCACTGCTGCCATAAAACCTGCTTGGGTAATTCCTTGAATAGGTGGGTGTGTAGGTGGAAGGAAGTCAGGTGACATAGGAGGCTATGAGAAAGTGTCATAAGTCTTCAGATGAACAGACTGATTTTTATCCTGTGCTTGATGGGGAAAAAAAGGAAACTTACGATGCCAGAGGCGTGTTTAGGTTTGACGCTATAGGAAGCCTTCTCCTTAGCCTGACGGAAACATTCCTCTGCTGCTTTTAACCTGCACAACACACAATATCACAAATACACCCTCAATTTGCCACTCTCAATGTTTAACATTCATATATTGTTTGTTAATACGACTGATAATATTTCATTCAAAGTACTTCAGCCTATTCAGAGAAAGAAAGAAAGAATGTTATAGGAGCATGCTGTAAGAAAATGTGATCACTTACCTCTCCTTGAGAATGATCTTGTTCTCCTTCTTCCACTGGTCCTTAAAGTCAGAGGAGAACTCATGCCAGATGCAGAAAAGTGTGTTGGGTGTAACTTCTTTCTCTCCTGCTTTGGCCTTCACGGAGAAGAATACTGTGAGCTCCAGGAACCTAACAGAACACAAACTAAACTTGATCAACATTCACTTTATTCAGTACCTTAGAAAAGCCCCTTAAACAAAAGTTACAGCTCATTCTTCCTGATTGCTTATCTTTGAGATTTGTCTAGAACTTGATTAACTCACACCTAGATGCCACATAAATCAGGTCAAGCTTTGAGTGTTTCAAGTAGCACAGCAGCTTCAATGACCGGAAAATGGTAGAAGATTAGACCCACCAGAACTATTCTCCTGTCCATAAGGGTGGAGCGATTAATTCAGACAGTACAATTACCAAATTAATGCTAGAGGCATGTAGAGGCATGTAGAAAATACATTATGCAGTGAATCAGGCCCATAGCAAAAACATGGCTTTCTTCCTTGTAAAACAGTCCTACTGGGCAATGGAGTGAGTGCATCTCCATGCTCCCCAATCAGAAGTGGCTTCAGCCAAGTGCATGTACACCCAGTTGGCAGGTGAGGTGGCAGTTGTCATGTCACCCATCACTAAGACAGGCTGATCTAGTGATCATGAAAGTGCAGCGAAGCTGTTTGTTGTAATTTCTGCAGTTTCCTTGTTATTTGGCCCTGAAACGTAGACAAGTACAGTAATCCCTCGCTATATCGTGGTTCACATTTCGCGGTCTCAGTGCATTGCGGATTTTTAAAAATCAATGTAAATTAATATCGCGGTTCCCTCGGTACATTGCGGGTTTCTGCGCCCGATAGAAATTTGGCTTAGTCTTCCCAGATGATTTTGCACATGCCACACCTTTGGCCGATAGAGGAGGCATGACCAATGAGAGCATGCTGTTCAGTATCCTGGGCACTGGTAGGCTTAGTGACTGCAGCCTCAGTTCCCAGCATCCTAGCTTTCATCATCCCACGCAGCTCAGCTTGCTTCCTACGCACACGTCCGGTACATCGCTCAGCATCTTTATTTGTGTTTAAGAGTGTAGAAAAGGTTTATAAGAGTGTGTGGAGGCTTTATAAAAGCTTTAATATATAAAAAATATTTGAAAAATATACATTACAATACCCTGATGAATCACTTTAGCCAATCCTGTTTCAACTTCGTGGATTTTCACCTATCGTGGGGGGTTCTGGAATGTAACACCCACGATAGTTGAGGGATTACTGTATTACAGCGATTTTTTCAAAATTCTGCAGGATATAAAACGGTCTAAAAGATACTGACAGCAAGTCATAGTCTGTCAAGCACTCTGAATTGAGTGGCCCATAAAGTGTCTTATAGGATACACACCTCCGCTGATCAATTTGTGAAATGCATTTCATCACTGTTTGCCCTTAGGACTGTGTACCCCTATGTCTTCATGGAGCCAGGTCTCAGAAAAGGACATTAGGTAACTCTGGAACTGGAAAATCCTCCTCCTGTCTGAGACGTGTTGTGATCTCATCAACTAAATTACTAAGTGATCTGATGTGTGATCTGGGGGCCACAACACCAAGAAATGGAGCAAACCTCCAAAAGCACTTGAAAAAGCACAAAATGAAATTGCAAATAAAATCACAATTGCAATATCTGTTAGAAAAAATGCAATTTTCATCAAATTGCCCAGCCCTATTGTCCAGATGTACCGACTAACTGAGCAAGAAGGGCCTTGGTCATGGAGATAACTGAGAACCCAAGAGAACTTTAACCACGCCTTAGAAGTCCCCTGCAGAGATGGAAAAGCTGCTGGATGAAGCAGCAGGACAGATGCCTCTGTGAGTAAAATAAATGAGAGCCTGCTACACTCAGGCAGACAGAATTTAAAAATTGGATTCCCAGGGAAGAATCCCATACTGTGTCTGGTGAACACACAGAGACTTCTATTCACCTGGTTACGAGCATCTCTATGGTGAAGCATGGTAGGGGCAGTGTCATGGTATGGTGGGTGCTTCCAAATAACAGGACACAGAGACTGGTCATGACAGAGGGAAGGACAAGAACGCTTACTGTAACCCAAATACAGTGATGTTCTTGAGGAAGACCTGTCTGCACAGTGCAGAGCAGCACCTGATGCATTGATCCTAAATAGCACTGCAGTGGCTTCAGGATGACTTGGTAACTAAATTATCATTGACAAAGTACTCATCTGTTTTATAATTGCACAGTTCAGCAAATTAATTAAAAGGAATGTGATACACTCAAAGTGTTGCAGTGAATATTAATTTGTTGCTCAGATTCAAATGCTTCATCAACACATATTTTACAGCAAATGTCTAATAACTACTATCTCAAAAAAAAAAGAATGTAATAATGCAATTGCAACACAAAAGGAACACAGGCTTTTGGATTTCAGAATTGCACTGGTCACTGGCTCTCCTCTGCACTTAGTGGTGTACATAAGCTGATCTTGTATTTGCATTGGACCAAAGCTGAAATACAACAAATAAAGAAGGTTGTCCTTACAGTTTGTGAGTGCTGCTGAGTTGAGCTTCTAGGGTCTCCAGTTCATTTTTTGCTAAGGAAGGAGGAATAAATAGAAAAGGTCAAACAAAAAAGTCCTTGGCTTTGTTTTCCACAGCTTCTGCTATTTGCTTTCAAAAAAAAGGGGAGGGCAAGAAGATTTTTCCTTCCTGGAAGGTATGCCACACATACAGTTCAATGTAAGGTTTTGGACAAAACCTTGGATCTCTGATCAGCATGAGTGAGTGTCTCATGATGACAACATCTTATCACAAATAACCTTACACCAGGGCTGGCTGGCCATTGTCAATATCGGGAATGAATAGGACCCTCCTGTTACGTGGTATAACTTAAGTTGCCATTCAAAAACAAACTTAGCTCTTTATCGTTTCCATAGCAATGATGATATTCTGGTGAGACACACTCATGGTATTCAGACAAACAGGCTTGTAATCCACAACCTTTAAGTCTCTCTCATACCATTAATTTTATGTCTCACAATGGGAAGGCTAAACACTCCTGGATTCCAGGACAAGCATGTAAAGAGGACAACCACCCCCCACGGCACAGCATAAAAGTAGATCCACCCTCTGAGAAGAACCTAGACCAAGGACAGAGCGTGACAGACTAGTCATGTTGTAGGGGACAAGGCCCAGCTTGCAGCAGCCACCACCTTGTGACACACACATCTACATCTCCCTGGCATAAGCAGTAGCCAAGCCCTCACAAAAAGAGAGAAAGGATTTTTGAGTGAGAACCAATTTTATATCAGCCTGATATATGGGGGGAAGATCCGTTGCCTTAACGGCAAAGATGTAACTATGACAAATTAAAGATGAATGGCCAGAGCCACAAAGAAATGATTGCACTGGCAAATAGTACCATGATTTGTGCACAAAAAGTTTACACAATCTGCCCCGTTTAAGCACCTTGTCCAGAAAAGAATTTACAATAATTATTTGCCAGCACTAACACGTCCATTAAGTTTGGCAACTCAGTGCAATAAATGTCTTGTAGCCAAGGATCATGTGGGCTGGCAAACTCTAACTGCAATCACACCTGGACTGTCTAATCGGAGGCCTGGGAAAATTCCCGGGTAGCCAGTATGGCTTTTGGGGCTTGAAGCTCCAGTCATGGCACTGGGTAGAAATATATCATAGCTGCTTTCCCTGGACTGCCTGCATTAACAGCTTACTCGCAGAGTGCAGCCTGAGTGATTACAAAACATAATTATGCTTTGACTCGAGCCAACAAAATCACCTAGCCATATTGTACACTTATGAGTGTTGCTTATTTGAGGATATAACCTAAGTAAATTATAAAATACTAGATACTAGAAAGATCAAAGGGTGAGAATAAAGAAAGGAAAGCTCTACAAACTGAAGTGGCTAAGTGTGCCAAAGTAAGCTAGTTTTTAATAAAACCAGTTCACCAGTACTTTGTGTTCATTTCATTTGCGCATGCTTTTTGGATTGCATGTGGGGGTTTTTTTTCTTGCATTTGCCCAGGTTTAATGGTTGCAAAAGCCTTGCTGTACTTTCTTGGATTAACACTCCTGTAGAGTGGGGGTCTATAATGAACATACCGTTTTTGGCAGAACTGAAGCTGGAACAAAATTAGCAGCAATTGACTCACTGCACCTGTCTTAAAACTTTAATAGTTTCTGTCAGTTACCTTGTGTGAGGAAGTCTTCCATGTTATCTTTGAAAGGCTGCAAGTTATCCTCATCTGAAACTTTACACACCTTTTCCACTTCTGATGTACAAGCTGACAAAATAAAGAAAACAATAGTTAGATTAAAACCTACTTACGTTAGCAGCAGGAATAATGTAATTATGTTGGCATGTTGATGTGGTTAGATGCCCATGTTCTGGTGAGAACAAAAATTGAATCACGAAGAAGTCATATCAGCTGTCACACTTTTAGCAGATAAAATATCAAATGTCTATCTTCTCTTGTTAACAGACTGACATGAGCCACGAAGCAAAATGACTGAAGCTTAGGCTCAGAGTGATAACCCCATTCGTCTACCCTCAACTCAAACACATTTTCACCTTTGTAGCAACATTACCAGTTAACATGACACTCATTACAAAACACTACACACAGCTTTCTGGTTTAATCCAAACGATATTAATTGACCATGCTATCAGTTGTGAGAAGCTGACAAAGGGTTAGGGTCCTTGACAGAAAGCCCTCAACAGAGGGCTCTAGAAAGAGGGTTAGAGTCCTGGATGGACAGTCCTTGCCAGAGAGTCCAAGATCCACAACACCTGGACAGAGGTCTTAGACAGAGGGTCCAGGATCCTGGATAGAGGTTGCTTGACATAGGGTCAAGGTAATGGGTAGATGATCCTTGACAGAGGGTCCTTGACAAGAGGTCTTGGGCTCTGGACAGAGCCCTCAACACAAAGTCTTAAACAGAAGGTGCACCACACAGTGTATGGCACAACGTCAGCTTCCGCTGGAGGTGAGAATCTCTAAATACCTCACAATTCAATTTGATCCAAATATGATTCAGAAGGCTCAGATTCCATGATAAAGCGATTATCGATGCATCAAATTTTTAAATGTACTTTTAATCCACTACACTTGCCAAGGGAGTGAAGGATGGAAACTATTTGAGACTATAATCCAGCATGTTTACATTTCAGTGTTCATCAACATCCTCTGTCCCTTCTTTCAAATAAAATAAAAAAAAAAAAAAAAGTGTTTTGAGTTTTATTTTTATGCTTTATTTATATTTCCACACTGATTATTTGCTACTTTTAAAATAGAGCGTATGTTTGTAGAGATCCATAATTAGAAACAAACACATGAATTTACTTCCATTAACTTTTGTTATTAACAACAACAGGAGGATTTTGTGAACTGGGAGAATTTGTGAAATGGAAGGTTAAACTTGACGACATAACAGTTTTGTAAAAAAAAAAGAAAAAAAAAAAAAAAAAGAAAACAAAAGGAGGCCCTTGTCCATGTCCATTTTCCTTCAGCTTCATAGACACTAAAATGCTTCAAAATGCCAGGAGCAGTTGGTCGGGCTGTATTCACTTTGGTCGCTCACGTTTAGCTCCTAGCGTGGTGGCCTAGCTAAGAATGTAAACACAACGCACCCGTTCTATCTTCGTGACGTTTCAACATCCAATAGAGAGCACAACACGTCATAATTAAAGTGCGTTTAGACACAGAGTGGCGCCACCAGTAGCTCAAAACACTCGCCGATCATGTGGTCTATGTAGCCCCTAAAATTCCAGGAAGTGCTTGGTGGGCAATAGAAAACAACAGGAAAACTACAATAATCGTTAATAATGATCAATAAATGTTTTGCTGTGCAATATTTTTTATAGTTGTGTTAATTGATTTGAACTATGTTAAGTTTACTAAACCTGTATGGTTGTGTACAGCAATGTAAATCGTAATATTTTCTCTTTTTTTTTTACTTTTATCTTTCAGATTTGACTGAGGCAGACCAACAGGTGACGAATAATGATTTGCCAACTGACTACACAATAAGTCTGGACTCACAACATGAAATCCATGTCCAATAAATACATTTTAGATTTCTATTCATAGCAAATAAATGGACTTCTATCATTTTGTTAACTACTCTTATCAATATCTACTTGTGTGAATTGCTTTTAAGTCTGTTACCTTCACTAAACTTGTAAAGTCGTTGACAGTATTAAAATATAAATATTTTCAGAAGCAACATGAGCTTTTATTGGCAGACTTATGATTTTCCAAGTAACTACACAAGTCTGGACTTGCAATATAATGAGTTCTTAAAGGAAATCCATTGCAAATAAATAAAATTTTGATTTCAATTCATGGCAAACATATGGATTTTTATCACTTTTAACTATCCCAAACTCACTCTACATATTATACATAATAAATTACACACACACTCTTTGTTTTTCAAAATGCACTTAATAACAAAATTAATTCCTTTATAACAGCATAGAACTCTAATAGATCAGCATGTCTAGCCATTTGTTTACTCTGCTGTCCTTGAATACACTCTTCACCATGGTATGCTGTGCTGCATGGGGATGCTCCAATCATTCAGAGAAAGGTGTGAGCATGTATGGCTTCCCCAAAGACAGGGACAGGAGGAAAATTTGGATGGCTAAAGTCAGCAGGAAAAATGATGACCACCTTCACAGATGATGAAAACAAAAAAATATGTGAGGTAATCATATTCAAACAATGCATTACACATTTTCAAAGACCACGCCATAGGGAAGTTTAATATTTTTTTTAAATTAAAAACAGAACACAGAAAAGAGAAAATAACACAAAAGCCAAGGGAAGTTGTTTGCATCAAAAGGAGATGTATAAGGCTGAGGTTGCAGAATGTAGAAAAAAAAAGACAGAAAAATCAATATCATTATCATATACTTTTCCCATCATTCCACAGCCTCAATAACAAATTATAATTAAATAAAAGTTTAACTACAATAGCTCTCCCTACATATTAACCTCGCTATCAACAGCGTTGGTTTAAGTTATATTTGAGAACAGAATTTGCATTTATCAGCCTGTGGCATCTGTTGATATAATTATCCATTGTGCTAGCCTAAACTTTTATCGGTTTATATTCTCTAAATCTACTAATCAAGACAGTGACAATCCGTCAACATACTTAATTACCTGTGTCAATTTGATTTCGATGCACAACTGATATGGATATACTATTATTTAAACATTTTATCTCGAAAAAGTGTAGCTCCGACAATCTCCTCCATTGAAATACATTGAGCGGCAATTAGCTTACGCTAACTTCCGGGAACTTTTGAGGGTCTCCATATGCCGCCATTGCTGTGAAGAAACTGAACCATTGCAATGAACGGAGTTGTCGCCACTCTGTCTCTAAAGGCACTCTAGTCATAATACTCCAAAAGCCACGCCCACGGAGGGGAAAACAATCGTCGGCACAGTTTAAAAAACACTGTCCAGTAGTTAGTTTAAAACATTATTTCAACATGTAAAATTAGTATTTTAACACGCTAGCTGTACCAGAGTAAAAACGGCACAATGAAAAACTCCGGTATCCAGTGAGGGCTAATTGCTTGTTATTTATCTTCCTTTTTGTTCGGAATATACACTCACACAACAATTAATGTGTTTACATGGTCTTTAGAATCCCGGTTTTGATTGGGTTTTTGAGGTATCCCGTTTTTGTGTTTGTGCATGTAAACATCGTATCCCGAATTCAGAAACCGTGTTATGCTCTTTTCCCGGCTTCGAAAACCCGGCTTTGCCACCTGGAGTACTCTGATAGAAGCCGGGATACTGGAGCATGTATACGACTTATCCTGGTTTCTGACGGCTGCGCACTGTCTGCGCAGGCGCCAGAGTGACGCACCAGATATACAAACAACATGGCGGCAACGAGATCATCACATTACTGAAGTTTTCTCTCCACTCCGAATCGGTAAAGTCCATGAGAACAATCCTATCCCACCAGTCACGGCTACGTACTTTCATCCACTGTGTTGCTCTCTCCTCCCATTGCTGCAGATGAAGTGGATGAGCCAAAGCTGTAATGCTGCATGAGTATTTAACAAGGCTAAGCCCACTAGAAGCCACAGAGGTCTCATTTTTATTTTATTTTACAGTTCCCGCTCAATCCGTTGAGCGGGAACTGTAAACAAAAGACATATAAGACGTAACACACGCCTGCGCAGATAGGATGAAGTGATCAGAAAACAGGTTACTGGTATTTATCATGTATACAGGGATATGAATAACCGGGTTTCTCTGTGTTCCATGTAAACATCATATCCTGATTATGCTCAAAGCACGGATAAGCCTCAAAACCAGGATACTAAAGACCATGTGACCACAATAATTAAGAAATTACAGATCTTTGGATGCAGATAACTCTTTTTGCAAGTGAATGGATCCAAGTTGTGTACCACCATAAACCAGCCGACTCTGACTACCCGGTCTTCAAGGCTGATGTGTAGCCAACGACGGAGCCTCTCGTCTTACTGCCTGTATCCACTTCTCTCATTTTTTCTGTTCGGCAGCTTCTAAAAACTTAGATCAGGGTTCTTTACCCTGTTAGTAGTGCACCCTCACACACAGCAGCTTTTGGGCATTAGTTTGTGTTTGCTGGCACACGGAAAGTGACAAGAGAAACCTTCACACAATACAAAGTCAATGGAGAGCTCTTGATTGTTTTCCCCTCCAGTTTGGGCGGGGCTTAAATGCGCTCTGTCTCTATAGGAAGAGACATACGGCCCATTTTACAAAGTTAAAGTTAAACGCAAGGATTGAGTTTTGAATTTCCGATTATCGATCTTTCTCTGTCGAGAATTGATCTTTCAAGAAAGAATCGCGATGCATCCAAGAATCGACTTTTTCCCCCAACACCTAGCTTCTACCTTACAGCTGTGATCCAGAACTGGTTTGCTGAACCCCCAGAGGGTTTTTTATCAGGACCTTCCACCTTAAAGTCAGTTGCTCAGTCCAACTGAGTTGAGCAAAATTTATGTGTGTGTGCGCATGTGTTTACCTCTGAGGTCCTTCCGAAGTCGAGTCATGTCTTTCTGAAAGTCTTCAAATTTCATTTGTGAAGCCTGGAACAGATCATGAGGCTCAGGGAGAGGATACAGGCATGTCTCCCTGCCAGCATCCTAGTGACACACACACACACACACACACATATAATAACATCATGGCATAAATAATCATGACACTCATGTCTGATTTTTTTTAACCATACGCATCATTTTCGACTGCCAGGCTAATAAATATGATAAAGGATGGATTCATCCCTTGGTTTGCTTTTCTCTTTGCTCTGATATAACAGGAAGTCTAAAATGAGAATTCACTTGGAGGAAAATATAAAAATAAGAAAGAATGAGGTAAAACAGAAATATGGGAAGGAAGGAGGAGAGGAAGTATGACAGCAGAGCAACTCACCTCATCAAAGTGTCTGAGGTAGTATGCAACAATATAAGACAGGAGACTTTTTGTGCTGTCCTGCAGTTGGAGAAGAAACAAAAAAGTGTATATTTACAAGATTGAAGAAGCTCTCTACAAGTGTTTCTAGCACAAGTGTTTAAGTTATAAAGGTCATTGTGATGTTGTCTTTTCTGTTCCACACATTATCCTTACTTATAAATGCAGGTGCCTAACTTAACTTTGTTGTTGTAAGCAGAACTCAAAGAACGATGTCAACTGTGCTAGAACTACGCAGGACAAAATGAACTCTATGCATGTTGTTTATATAAAGTGTAGTGTGTGTATATGTGTATATATATATATATATATATATATATATATATATATATATATATATATATAGCACACATATATATAGCACACATAAATACTACTAATAAATACTACTGCATCCAACCATTAATTACCTACACTGTATAACTATACATATATGTATAGATGGATCTTTGCCTCTTTACTCACACTGCTTTTGACATCTTTGAGTTTGGGTAGGATGTCGAGGGTGAAACCATCAGCTTGGCCTCTGGTTCGATTTCCACCATTCATAAAGTTACCAAAGGCCAGAACCAGACCTAGAACCTGCTTCACTGTCTCACTGTCTTGTAAGGCCTGAGGATGTGAAGGAATAAAGAGGCTAGAGACAGAGAAACTTAACAGAGAAAAGCAATATGAAGTTCTAAAATATCTATACAACTACAGCTTAGAGGCTTTTAAATACAAAGTTGTCACTTTGCCACAAACACAGACTCCTGGGGGGTATACTACGAAGGAAGCTCAACAGAGCCGGGCTTTCTTTGGGTGAGCTGGCTCGACAAAATCAAAAGCTCCAACCACAGATAATGAGTATCACGGCGGTGGTTATCAACTTGATTTGTCGACCCAGGCTTGCCTCATCAGGCTCTGTGCGCGTTCACATAGAAAGGGGCATTTACGCGTCATTTGACGCTATTTCCGCAGAAAAATTGACTGATTGTCTCACAATGAAGGATACATGGAAATCATTTAGATTACGGGCCAAATCAAAGTGAAATTATTTTGATTAGGCTTATTTATCACACTTATTTCTGATAAAGTCTAAGCAATTTTCTAATTGGTGTTCTATTAGTTGTAGTGCCAGCAGTGCAAAACGGCCTGGCAGCAAATCCGGACCAAGCACAAAAATATAATCCAAAGTGGTATGCATTTGCTGTGCATTCATCACTCTTAGTGTAATGTGGATGATACACTGCGTAACATATTAAGTGTTAAAATTATCTTAAGCAAACAAGAAGAAAAATGAGAGGAGAAAGACTGGAGGGGGCCCCGCTCCAGCTGATTACACGGCCTCAGAGGAGCTGGCCCTTGCAAACAATGAAGGGTGGCCAATCATGGAGAGGGTATTCAATCAGACCCTGGTGCTGGCAGCTCCCAGCAGCAATTCAGAGGTAACTGTCAAAGTTGTCATGTACTTTTATCTTTGTTTGCTGTGTAGAATCCACTTTATTCATTTCTCTTAAACTATTCCACAGGTGGAGATCAATGATGAGACGCTTTCAGTGTATTCAGAGGTACCTTTGGGGGGTAGATATCTTAATAAATAAGAATTTAATTTAAAATTTAAATTCATCTTTTTAAATTAGAAACAATTAAGTTTCTTGCTCATTAATGACACAGGGAGGGGACATTGTGCAACCCTCCCCTCAGCCTGTGGCCTCCACCTCTAGGCTCACAAAAAGAAAAACAAGGAGTAAGGGTTTCATAATTTCTAGCAGTCCTATGTCTACTTTTTTAAAATAATCCTTACCAAGAACGCATAAGTGAATGATGAACACAGACTTTTCAGTTATGTTGGTGTACTGTCTCACTCATCTCTGTTGTTTGATGAACACTTCAATGTCCTATTAATACAGGTTGGAGCAGACAATGTGAGGGCCCTTTATAAACACCATCTAGAGCTGGATAATCAGAAAAAAGAGCTGGAAATCAAGAAACTAAAACTTGAGATCGAGCAACTGGAGTATGAGAAAAAAGTACTGCAGTAAATGGTACTTTAAAATATTTTGTTAAACATGATTGGCATTGTATACTTATGACTTTTTCTTTTCCCAGAAAAAGCAGAACTTTAATAAATAATAAAACACATCCTGTGATTGGTGTTTTTTTGTTGTTGTTTTTTGGGGTGAAAAACTGCTACTGGTGGCTGCGTTACTATAAGTGCATGGCTTCGTTTGGTCACATTACTTATATGGTTCAACAAGATTGCATATGTAACATACTCCCTCAGCTGAGAATCTAGATTGCTCATAGAGAATATCGTCAGAAAACGCCAACGGATCACTCCGGTCTCCCTCCGAAGAGCACCTCTAACAATTCGGCCACCTAAATCCACAGCATAAGTTACCACGGGGATATAGCCAGCTTAAAAGAGAGCCACCTTTGTGACACGGAAATGTCTGGCTTTATGCTTAACATACCTCGCTAACGCACTAATCTTGCTTCCCAGTACACCCCTCTGGCCATCTAGCCAAACACTGGTGTGCAAGTCCAGGCGCTGTTTACAACCAGATGGAGTGACAGCGGGGACGGCCAATCACACGTTAGCAAGAAACAACATAGCCAATCGATGAGCTTGTGGGCGGCCTAACAGGAAAAAGGCTTCAGTTTGAGCTGCCGTTTTCCGCTTGGTCCTAGTGCTTGATTGACCCGTCTCCATTTAATGTAGCGTAACATTGTTTTTGGGCGGTAAAAACGGCAGGGGACTAAAACTGCCTGAAAAAGTGCAGGGGACATGTCCCCCCTGCCCCCCAATTACATCCATGCATAAAAATATCCATCATACAGCAAGAAGCAGTGCTGAGACAAGACGTAGTCACTGCTACACACTTAACAAAAAACAGAACATTCTTTATATTAGCTAGACTGTGTTGACTTCAGTGTCCAGTAACAGATAGAGTTTTACTCACCTTGCATACCCTCTGCAGTGTGTCCAATTTCCTAATTATAGATGTGATGCATTCAGAGAAGCTGGATTGGAAGAGGATGCAGAAAACTCTGCCAGAGAAGTTTGGAATCACAGAGAGCTGGTAGAGGAACCTGCCAAACACAAAAAAAGACATGCTTCTCCTTCCATCCCTGCACTGACTGTAATTGTGTCTTGTGAGTGACATACAGCATTTGACCAGTCACTGCTGAAAGGGGAGACAAATAACTCACTGCTCAGGTTTGTCTAGGGGTTTGGTGTTCTCTTTATCTTTAGTGGACTTGATGTGCTTTTCGATCTTGTCCAGCTCGTCCTGCTGGGCTCTCTGTGGAAGAGATACAGTACAGTGAGCCCATCCCGTTCCTCATTCCCACAAACCATTTTTGGTGTGTACACCACAACACTGGACAGTATAGATACAGGCACACATACATAATCGACTGTACAGACCCTTCACTTTCTCCACAGTTCCTGAACCCTGTTTTCTCACTGATCATCCACCGTGTTCCACTCAGCACATGCAAACCCAATAAGCAAACACTGACACTAAACCTTGGTGCATCTGTGTATTTGTTCAGATTATAGAATTGATAGAAGACAGGAACTTGTAATAGTGGCATTTAGTTGAGTTGTGACATGCAGGTGATCACTAAATACGCCACAGTTTGGAGAATGATTCTTCCATTTATGTAGAATAGTTTTGAAATGCTAAAAACTGTGACTGATTATTAATTTCAAATTACTCAGTAATTCACTGCTCCAAGCATTACTATAAAGACAACGAAAACTATGTATGTGGCTCACATTCTCATACAAGGCCTGCAGAGTCTCCAAGTCCACTACAGTGTTGTCCAAGTTCAGGATGGCTGAGAGACAGAGAGGGAGACACAGACAGAGCAGGGTAGTTGTTCACCACTGCTGACAGCTGATGATGGAAAAGTGAAAAGATATAAAATCTCATGTCTCTTGAAGACTTGTTTTCCTATATGTGAGTAAATAGCTACCACACTGTACAACTAACACTGATGAACTCACCATGCTGGATATCTCTCATATCAAGGTGGAGAGAGGACATGAGTATCCCTACAGCCTGAGAGCGCTTGTTGTTTAGGAGCTTCACAACCTGAAAACAAACTCGTACATGGTCAGACTCAAACACTCACATTTGGTGTGAACACTGTAGGTTTAAGGATTTTTGCTGTGCCAGTGAACAATTTGCATGGTTTGTAGATAAATGTCCATATTCTATGACACAATATAATAACTTTAATAACTGCTGCTCTCCCTATCACAATCACAAGGGCAGGCAGGATCCACAAAGCAGAGTCACACAGGGAAGGTGCAATCGGGAGTCGTTTATTCCAGTCCAAGTCAAAACCAGGTAGTCAGTAAGAATCAGGTGACGGTACAGAGACGTAAGGCAGGCTCAAAAACCCAGAAATCCAAAACAGGTCAAAACACGAGAACACTGGGAGATACAAAAGGGAAACGCTGGATGACTTTCTGGTAGAACAGAGAAGACGATCTGGCAAAGACACAATGAAACACAGGGACTATATATATATATATATATATATATATATATATACACACATATACATATATACACACACACACACACACACACACACATATACATATACACATATACATACACATACACACTAGGAAGGAGGGGTAATGGGGAACAGGTGAAACCAATGAGGGTAGGGCAGGTGATCACCGTGGCAGGAAACACACAAGGGCAGGAAGTAAAGACACTGAAACGAGAAGACAAGGTGAGTTTACAAAATAAAACAGGAAACAGAAAATGACAACGAAGAATCGAACTTAACTAACGTTCATGGATGTAACAGTACCCCCCCCCCCCCCAACGCCGGCACCTGACGGCCCAGGTTCTTCAGGGTGGCGATGGTGGAAGTCCTGAATGAGGTCTGGATCCATGATGTTGCTAGCCGAGACCCAGGACCTCTTTTCAGGTCCGTAGCCCTCCCAGTCCACCAGATACTGGCGTCCGCGTCCACGGCGTCGGACAGCCAAGAGTCACTTGACCATGTAAACTGGATCTCCGTCAATGAACCGGGGGGGTGGTGGGGGTTTGGAGGCAGGGACCATGTTGCTCTCCTCGACCGGCTTAACAATGGCCACATGGAAGGTGGGGTGTATCCTCATGGTTCTGGGGAGTCTGAGTCTCACAGCCACAGGGTTAATAACTTTTGAGATAGGAAAGGGTCCCACGAAGCGGGGGGCCAACTTACGGGATTCCACACGAAGGGGAAGATCTCAGGTAGATAACCACACTCTCTGGCTGGCATGGTAGGAGGGTTTGTTGGCGGTCCGCCACCCTCTTGTAACGAGCCGAGCTTTGAAGAAGCTTTGTCTGAACACGACTCCAGATGCGGCAACAACGACGAACTAGGGCCAGAGCAGACGGGACGCTAACCTCATTCTCCAGGGCAGGAAACAGGGGTGGTTGATAGCCGTGCACACACTGGAAAGGTGAAGGCTGGTAGAAGAACAGGGCAGTGTGTTATGAGCATACTCAACCCAGATGAGATGTTTGCTCCAGGTGGATGGGTTCTGGGAGACGATGCAATGCAGACCCGTCTCCATCTCCTGGTTGAGTCGCTCAGTTTGGCCATTGGACTGTGGGTGATAACCGGAGGAGAGGCTGACAGAGGCACCGATGAGGGAGCAGAAAGCCTTCCAGAACTGGGAAACAAACTGGGGTCCACGGTCAGAAACCACGTCTCGGGGAAATCCATGTAAACGAAACACATGAGACAGAACAACTTCGGCCGTCTCCTTGGCGGAGGGCAATTTGGGTAGAGGAACAAAATGGACCATTTTGGAAAATCTGTCCACAACTGTGAGTATGGTAGTATTGCCTTCGGAGGGAGGCAGACCAGTGACAAAATCCAGGGAGATGTCTGACCAGGGTCGATGAGGAACCGGAAGTGGGTGCAGAAGGCCTGGAGGAGGGCGACGAGAGACCTTATTGCAAGCACACACTGGACAAGCAGCAACATATTCCCCCACCTCCTTTTCCATGGAGGGCCACCAGAAGCGCTGCTTAATGGTGAACACGGTCCGAGTGACACCAGGATGACAGGAGAAGAGAGACGTGTGAGCCCAGTGAATCACCTGGGAATGCAGAGCAGAAGGCACATACAACCGGTTCGGGGGGCAACCATCTAGCGCCAGCCAGTCTAACTCTCTCCTCGATGCCCCATGTGACTGCCCCCACCACACAAGAAGGTGGCAGAATGTAGATGGGGGAGTTAAGGGCAGAGTCAGGGTCCACAATGCGAGAGAGAGCATCCGGTTTAATGTTCTTAGAGCCAGGACGATATGACAGAGAGAAGTTGAAACGATTGAAAAAAAAAGTGCACACCTGGCTTGACATGAGTTGAGTCTCCTGGCTGTCTTCAGGTACTCCAGGTTCTTGTGATCTGTCCAGACCAGAAACGGGTGCTCCGCTCCCTCCAACCAGTATTTGTTTGTGTTTGTTGTCCTTCATGGAGTGTTGGGAGAGAACGGCCCCGATCCCAACATCTGAAGCATCCACCTCGACAATGAACTGCCACTCACAGACAGCAGTAATCTTAGCTGGATCCATCGAAATCCTCCCCTCAGAAACTATGAACCCCAGGAATGACAGTGGAAACATGGGACTCACATTTTTCGGCCTTGACGTAGAGCTGGTGGTGGAGGAGGCGCTGGAGGACCCGATGGACATGTTTGATGTGAGTCTCTTCGTCGGGGGAGAAGATAAGGATATCATCCAGATATACAAACACGAAGATGTTGAGCATGTCTCGGAGAACGTCGTTTACCAGGGCCTGGAAAACAGCTGGGGCATTTGTGAGACCAAAAGGCATGACCAAATATTCATAATGCCCGCTAGGGGTGTTAAAGGCAGTCTTCCACTCATCCCCCTCCCTGATTCTAACCAAGTGATAGGCGTTTCTCAGATCAAGCTTGCAATAGTTCAAAGGCGGAAGAAATGAGGGAGGGGGTACCTGTTCTTGACGGTGATGTCGTTTAATCCTCGGTAGTCAATGCAGGGGGGAAGAGTCTTGTCCTTTTTATCCACGAAGAAAAATCCAGCACCGGCAGGTGGAAACTGAGGAATTCAGAGTGATTGTCAGGAAAACTCAATTGTACGGGCTGTGTACGGTGAGTTACCCTGCAGAGAAGATACCCATCTAGGGCGCTAGCCTCTAAGGGTTTCGGCAAGGGACAGAGTTCAAGGCCAAGTCTTTCAGCTAGCTCCTGGTCCATAAAACTGGCATCAGAACCGGAGTCCACCAGCACCGGACTTTTCAGGGACACAGAGGGGGATGTGAGAGTTACTTGGATGGGAGGACGAGAGGGACTTACTGAACAGGTAGTGCGGCTCACCAGCGCCCTCTTCGTTACTGGTGAGCCCGGTCTTTTACTGGGCATGAGGCGATGAGATGTCCCCGCTGAGCACAGTAGATGCATCTTCCTTCTTGAAAATGGCGTTGTCGCTCCTCTAGCGTCAGCCTGGTTCTACCAAGCTGCATGGGTTCCTCCCCCATGGACGAGGGAGCAGGAGGAGGAAGGAGATGTCTCGGCGGAAGGCGGGGGGAATAATCATTGGCAGAAGACGGTCCCTTGTGGACAGGAGGAGAAGCGCTGGGCTTGGCTCTCGCTGTCTCTCTCTCCCAGAGCCGCTTATCAATTTTTATAGCCAGGGAGATGAGGGAGTCCAGATCCTCTGGTAGTTCTAGCGGCGCCAGGTGGTCCTTTAATGGTTCCAACAACCTGCGGAGGAAGGCGTCGAATAACGCAGGCTGATTCCACCCACTGTCAGTGGCAAGGGTGCGGAACTCGATGGCGTAGTCGGACACTCTTCTCTTCCCCTGGCATAGAGTTGAGAGCGCTCTGGCCGCCTCCCGTCCCGGGGAAATGTGCTGGAAGATCTTGGAAAACGTCTCTGAGAAGAGCTCCAGTGAATCACAGACGAGGGACTTACGGTTCCATTCTGCTGTTGCCCATGCCTCCGCTCTGCCGGTGAGATGTGAGATGACAAGATGTGTATGCCACCTTGGTCCAGTCCATGTGATAGGAGGCCGCCTGAAGCTCAAGTGGAGACTGCACTGCACCAGGAACACCCGACAGTCACCAGAATCACCACTAAACTTCTCAGGGTGGGAGAGATGAGGGGGCAAGGCTGGAGCAGGTGGAGGCAAAGCAGCAGGCACAGGAGCCGTGGGCACGGTCGGAGGAGGAGGAGAAGGTCTCGGTAGAGGTTGCAATCTTTGAAAGTTCTCAACCAGGAAATCCGTCATCTGTTTCATCTCCTGGCGCAACAAGGTAAGCTGCTCTTCCTGACGTTGGATCCGCTTTTCTTGGATGTGAAGAGCTGCTCGCACCGGGTCTGAGTCTGCTGAGTCCATAGTTGGCCGATCGCACTATCACAATCACAAGGGCAGGCAGGACCCACAAAGCAGAGTCACACAGGGAAGGTGCAATCGGGAGTCGTTTATTCCAGTCCAAGTCAAAACCAGGTAGTCAGTAAGAATCAGGTGAAGGTACAGAGACGTAAGGCAGGCTCAAAAATCCAGAAATCCAAAACAGGTCAAAACACGAGAACACTGGGAGATACAAAAGGGAAACGCTGGATGACTTTCTGGTAGAACAGAGAAGACGATCTGGCAAAGACACAATGAAACACAGGGACTATATATATATACACACACTAGGAAGGAGGGGTAATGGGGAACAGGTGAAACCAATGAGGGTAGGGCAGGTGATCACCGTGGCAGGAAACACACAAGGGCAGGAAGTAAAGACACTGAAACAAGAAGACAAGGTGAGTTTACAAAATAAAACAGGAAACAGAAAATGACGATGAATGTAACTTAACTAACGTTCATGGATGTAACACTCCCTGGATATGCTGTTTCTGTTCTCAATGTTTACATTTAGTTAGTAGTTATTCTTATTGGGCTAATCAACTGCAATGGAAGTTAATGAACTGTGTGTGTTGTAATTTATTACACCACCAGAGAGAAGTTTCTTTGTCTCTTTTCCTGAAGAAATGCAAATGATGAGTTTCTGTCCATAGACTGAAGAAGTTTTCAAACTTAACAAAGCTAATCATTTGGATTTGATGATAAAATTATAATATATTCTGTCTTATTTTTTGCATTTATGCTTTTTTTAACCATACACATCAACAGGCTTTGGATACAACCTGACTGTACATCTGTCACAAACTGTCGTTTGGGTTTCGTTGCATGTGCTGTCTTGTCCTGACAGGCACAATGAGACCAGGGTCAATCTTTAGGTTAGTCATCAGAGCCCTTTATTCTACCTGAAATTAACTAATCCTCAGACCAAAACTTTAGTTAGTTTGGACAAGACTACTTTAGCCCACTGTAGGACACTGACCTGTTTGGCTTTGGACTTTGTGATGGTGTCAGAGAGGGGCTGCTTCTTTTCCTTTACAGCTGTTTTTGAGAACAATTTTACAAACTCCGCAAAATCTACGTGGGGCTCCTCAATTGTTTCCCACACCAGTGAAGAACAAAGGTCTCTGAAAAACAAGAACATTGAAAACAAGTTACATGCAATCAAACATTATCTTCAGGGTAAGTTCCCTCATGAAAAAACAGTAAAGCCTGAACATGGATTATAACTTCTAAACAATATTATTCACATCAACAACAACATTGTCTTACACATGCTGCTCTGTGGAGGGATGTTCTGTTTCCAGGCATAAACCATGCATCAACCATTCTGGCACACCTATTTGTCTTAACTTTACTCCTCCAAGTCCTTAGACAGTTTAAAAGATGGTCAGAAAGCAGACTCTTAATTTTAAATTTAAAAATGTACCACTGAGCATAACATAATATCAGGTAGAGGATGCGACCACAAGCTGACAAGAAGCTCTTAAGTATAAACATCTGAGTTGACGCTGCACACAGCAGAATATCATGAAAACCAAACTCTCAAGGCAAATATTAATGGGACCTCAAAAGAAATGCTCAGCACTTTTCTGTCTGACATAGATGCAAATTGAGACATTTCTAAACTCTGTGAATTCGTTCCCATAGTCATACTCTCAAATAGCCTTTACTGAACATGTGTTAAGTGAGTATCACACTTCATGAACTGTTTCTGAAACACTTCCTCTATTGCCATAAATATGCATATTGTGGTTTATTTTGAAGCAGACCCACACACAATGTCCTGCTGCCGATGTACAGCACCATAGGTAAATAGGGCAAATACCAGGGCAAATAGTAGATAATAAGAATTCAGTTTTCCTTTTTATGGTAAGGGTTATTTGTGATTCAGAAAACAGGCAAAAATTTCATGAAAAAAACCCTAAAACAAACATCTAATAAACGCAACCATCTTTTTCAGATTATGATTCCTGCACCAAATTGTTGAACAGCCTTTCCTGCTTTGCAGTCATTCACTTATCTAGATCCATCTAGAACACATGATACTTAGATCTTAGATGCAAGTAAATAAATAAACTTGGTATAAAAGCATTCATGGGTACAGTCATTTCTTTATATCTTTACTTTTTGGTGTGCAGCTGGATCCTGGTCCAGTAGAGTGGCTTCATGGGTCTGGGTGGCTCCACAACAGCCTTCCTAGGTGGTTTCTCCTGAGTCAGACCCAGAGCATACAGCCCCAAAGGCAGTGGAGGAGGGAGGGAGCCCAGGGCCCCTGGAAGAGCTGGTGGAACACAGATGGCTCCTGGTGGAGGAGGTGGAGGAAGAGGAGGCCCACATCCTGGAGGTAAAGGAGGAGAAGGGCCTCCAAGACCTGGTAATGGAGGAGGAGGAGGTGGGGAAGGGCCAATGCCGGCTGGAAGAGGTGGGGGTGGGCCTGAGACATGGTCACTGGGTAGGGAAGGAGGAGGAGGAGGAGGAGGTGGGGGTGGGACAAGGCCGCCAGGTAGGGAAGGAAGAGGAGGAGGAGGTGGGGGCGGGACAAGGCCAGCAGGAAGGGGAAGAGGAGGAGGTGGGGGTGGAACAAGGCCAGCAGGAAGGGGAGGAAGAGGAGGAGGGGTTGGGACAAAGCCAGCGGGAAGAGGAGGAGGAGGAGGAGGTGGGGTTGGGATAAAGCCAGCAGGAAGAGGAGGAGGAGGTGGTGGAGGAGCTAGCATTGAGCCTACTGATATGGATGGAAAGGGAGGAAGTAATGGAGGAGGAGGCACCATATTTCGCCTTGTGTGAGGACACACTGCTTCTTCTGAAAGAGGAGGAGGCTGCTGCTGACAGGAACACTGGCAACCATCTTGCCTCGGCTGTAGAGAGCCATTCTTTCCAGGCGACTCACTAGAAGGCACTCTGAACTTAAAGCTGTCTTCCATGGGTGATGTCTGGACCGACTTGGCCTCAAGGCAGTCCAGGTAGGGAGCTGACTCTGTCTGCAGATGAGCATCACAAACAGCCCTCACTGTGCCCTCCCCTCTCCCGGATTCCTTATCTGTGGTTGTGGAGGTTATGACATCGCCCCTTTCCAGCAGAGGGGGCTGTCGCTCAAGCTCAGCAATCTTAGTCCTGAGGTCCTCAATGGTTTGTTCCAGCTGCTGGATGACGTTAATGTGTTTTTCCTTCAGTTTTGAGGGAAGGATATGTTCCTCCTGCCATGGGGGGGCAATGGCAAAAACAAATGTTTATGAAAATCAGGAAGAGACTGATCCACAGTGTTAAATACTGGCCTGATTGGATCGTCAGACCACTGAAGACAGACTGTATATGTGTGTACATCTGAAGCCATCTCAAACAGAATACATTATTATGAAACTACTGAATATGTACAGCTTCAACATTACCCAGGAGCTCTGACTACTCTGATTGTCTTCTATGACTGAAGAACATCAGAAACATGTAATGTAGGCACACAACGGTCAATAACAGCTAATATTTTATATTTGGCTCACTTTATGTTTAGATCAGAATTGTGGCTTTTTCACTATCTATGTATAATATTTCATGTTTTGACTCTTTAAGACGTTGTTTCTCTTAAGCCTCATAAACATAAACACCACAGATTAATAGAATAGCTAAAGGTTTTGTTCTTGTAGAATATCCTATAATAGACAACAATCAAATAAATCGTGATCACATCTGGGAGAGATGCAGTTCCATAAAGTGTTAGTAGGAACTCTTAGCTTGTGGTGACTCAAAAATACACATTTTAGATTCAGATTTTAAAGCAGAGAACAGTAAAGTCACTGACCAGAGAGTCCTGGTCATCTGTCATCTGTTGGTGGCTCAAGATGGCTGCTTGGTTCTCTGCAGTTCAGTAAATACAATACAACAGAAGAAAAGGCTAAACACCCTGGAGGTTGCACGCATGAAAGTTGTGATTATAATATTTTTTTGTACGTTTACAGAAATAATTACACACCTTGATTGTCTTCTGCATGAAGAAATCCCATTCAGGAGAAGATAGGACAGAGAGACAGGGAGAGGAAACAAAGCAAAGGTCAGAGTCCCTGCATGAAACTGAAGGACTGTTCTCCTTTTGCTAAAGCAGTTGGAATGAATCTTTAAAAAACCAAATTATTGTCTCAGAAATGATCATCACCAAGATACTGGTTGTTGAGGGATTGCGAAGACAGTGAAAACACATGTGCCTCACACATAATGTCCAGTGCTTTGTCAATGTTTTGAATTTCTCTAAGATCTAAATTCACAGTGCTATTTAGTCCCCTTCGATAAACATTAATAGTTTAAATATGAACATAAATACAACAGCACAAAATTGACAAAAGGGAAGTGAGTTTAGAGCATATTACCAGTCTCTGAAGATTTAAATCCAAGTCTTGCCCTGTTGATTTGCACTGGAAACCTCCCATCAAGGGGGTCCTGGGATTGTGGTGGCTGATTAACTGCTGCCCATGTATACAACTGGTCATGCTGGAGATTGTAATTACAACCAATTAAGAATAGCATGAGAAACAATGGAAAGGTGGTCCAAACTAATTAAACTCAACTTTGACTTTAAAATGTATGGATTTGTTGAAACTAGTAACTCACAGCAAACATATCTGAGTTGGGAGTTACTTACATCAAACTTGGCTGATGCTGTTGGGGTGATGTGGGTGGGGCTGCCACCCAGCTGCTCTCTGAAACAGTCAGTGAATGGTAGCAGGATGCCCATGGCCAGGATCCTGGAGCACAGCCTCTCAGCCTCCTCTGGCTCCTCCTGCTGCTGCTGCAGGAACAGCTTCTCCAGCAAGGTTCGACCTGAATGTGACAGAGAAACAAAGCTGTGTGAACAGCTAGCATATGGATGCTTCTTCTGTCAATTTGAAAACTTCACACAAACCTTGTGGCACATTCAGTGTCTCCAGAAGGTCACAGATTCTCTGGTACACTTGTGTTGTTCATAATGTTCACTCAGGTTGTAAGAACTAATTTACTGTACATGGATGGCACAACTAGGGGATGATAGATGAGCTACATAAAAAAGCATTTAATGGCTCATCCTCATTGTAATCAGGTCAAATTGAAATATGAATATCTTTCAAAACAGGAGGTTCAACTCATCCCCCAAAAGTACACACTCACACACATTTGCAGACAGTTCTTTATTATCTTTGGTTTGATATTGGGTCATCATGAAATTTCATGGAAGGTAATACAGCAAAAACTTATTGACTTATTATCATTATTATCTGGATGTCCAAACAAATCTCTGAAAGGCCTTCAGTTGATTCAGAATGCTGCTGCACGAATATTAACAGGAACTAGAAAAAGGGATCTCTCCTGTGTTAGCTGCTCTTCATTGGCTGCCGGTAAAATCCAGAATAGAATTTAAAATCCTTCTGTTAACATATAAAGCTCTTACTGGCCAAGCTCCGTCATACCTCAGAGAGCTCATAGTTCCTTACTGTCCTAGTAGGCCACTCCGCTCTCTAGATGGAGGTTTACTTGTGGTTCCTAGAGTCTCCAAGAGTAAATCAGGAGGCAGATCTTTCAGTTATCAGGCTCCTCTTCTATGGAACCAACTTCCAGTATCGGTCCGGGGGGCAGACTCTTTAGCAATTTTCAAGACCAGGCTTAAAACTTTTCTGTGTGACAGAGCTTATAGTTAAAAAGTTAAAGTTCATTTACTCTTTAGCTATGCTGCTACAGGCCTAGACTGCTGGGGGAAGGACTGAGCACCTCTCTCTCTCTCTCCCTCTCCCTTTCCCCTCTCTCTCTCTCTCTCTCTCTCTCTCTCTCTCTCTCTCTCTCTCCCCTCTCCCTCCCCCCCCCCCCTCGCATGCGCCGTCATACCAACAACCTGCTTCTCCGAAATCCCAGTTTCTCTCAGTTCCAAGCATGTGCATTGCATTTACTAACCATGTTTTCCCGAAGTCTCCGTCTCTCCCAGCTCCTCTCCTCTCTCTCCCTGTCCTCATCCTGCAGGTGATGAATCATCACCATCCCATGTTCCTGCAATGCCTGCTGCTCCCACATCTTCAAGAATTCCATACAGCATCATTCCTACGAACTTCATGCAGCATCATGTTCCTGCCTACACCTGTTTGAATATCCCCTCCTCCTGCTCTCTTTCTCTCCCTACTCTACCCAACTTTGCCCCCCCCCCCCCTCCCCTGTGCCTCTCTCTCTCTCTCTCTCCCTCTCTCAACCCAACCAGTCGAGGCAGATGGCCGCCCCCCCTGAGCCTGGTTCTGGCCGAGGTTTCTGTCTCTTAAAGGAAGTTTTTCCTTGCCACTGTCGCCAAGTGCTTGCTCATCGGGGGATCTGTTGGGTCTCTTTAAATAATTTTATAAAGAGTTTGGTCTAGACCTGCTCTATATGTAAAGTGCCTTGATGTAACTTTGTTATGATTTGGCGCTATACAAATAAATCTGATTTGATTTGATTTGATTTGATTTATTGAGTTTTTGTCTTCATTTATTGACAATAAACTCAAATTATCTGAGAACCACAGTCTCTCACTGGATCTTTTGTTTTGATTTGATCAGATAAGAACTGGCTATTACATCAGAGTAGAAGGCTAAGTCTGGTAAGACGAGAGGTCATCTGGAAACATGCATTTGCCCGCATGCTGAGTGAATGTATCCATTTGCCTGCCTATCTGTGCCATGTCACGTGTGGAGCCAATCCCTGCATGTCCATTGTCTCTGACCTGCCCAGCATTAACTGGTTTCCCCTCTATAGAAGAGCAGACACATAAATAAGCGAACAGTAACCAGCTTTTGTACTTTTAGACAGATGGCCTGGAGTTCATTGTAAGGTAACAGAGCTCACACTGCCAGACTGCTACACCGACTATAATATAGGATCACCTGCTAACTAATATTTGGCTAATATTAATACTCACAATCACAGACAGTAAAGGAACTAAAGAGCAAAAATCAAAGGATCAAAGGTTGAGCTTGTCTCCAGCTAAAAATGTCTGAATATGTTACGGATAACAAGCTGCTTGACATTGAAGCTGTCTCTCTGTAACAAAGCTCAACATCTTTGTTTAGAACACTTAAAAGGCTTTTGTGAATAGAGGGGTCGTGTCTGTCGTGTTTTGATTCCTTTCTTTTACACAATAAATACACAGATATGGGAACCATATGTTTCTGTCAGCATAAGAACAATTTAACAACATGACCTTGTTAAAATGCACCAAAAATCCTGGAAGTGCACCGGCTGACCACTGTCATCCTCAGTATGCTGACTTCTAGCAGCCCTTCATTTCATTTTCAACTACTTATCCATGAGGGTCGTGGGGACCGCTGGAGACAATCCCAGCTGGCATCTCAGGCTAGGGCAGGGTTATCCCTGGACAGCTTGCCAGTCTATCACAGGGCACACATATACAGTGGCACAGAACCAGTCACAATCACAGGCAATTTAAACCCACTTATACCTGAACTTATACCTGCATGTCTTTGGACTGTCAGAGGAAACCGGACCATCCAGAGGAAAACCCTGTGGTAAGAGGGATAACATGCAAAATCCCCACAGAAAGGCCCTAGGCCCAGGAATCAAACCCACAACCTTCTTGCTTTTGGGCAACAGTGCTAACCACCAGGCAGCACTGCCGCTACTGTAGTTGCTCTTCATGAAATGCAGAAATAACACATTCAGGTCTGAAAGTAACTCTGTACTTACCTGTAAAGACATCCTGAAAGCCACAGGTTGAGACCTGTCCACAGGAAGATCTTCTTGTAGCACATATGGGCTGGCTGCCCCCTCCTCTGTATCCTACCAGATATTCTCCTGAACCACAAGACCCTCCTCCATTCTCCTCTCTGCTCCTCAGCCTTCTCTCCAGCTCATCCGTCCAGTCAGCTGAGCGGCTCAGAGGCCCAGCTAGGCTTAGAGAGTGCTGTCTGCGGGCCTGGTGACCATCGGCCATCGTCCTGCCAACAATCACATTTCTATTGTGCTTTTCTTTGACAGTGGATTATACAATTAAACTTGAGGAGCAGCTTCTTGTTAAAACAGTCAGTTGTTTCCATTTGTACTTATGAACTTTGAAATTAAACCAGGTAAAACATCATGCTTATTGTCAGTGTGATTATTCTTTATTAAGTTCATGACGATATAAATATGTCACTTTGCTAAAAACAAAACGGCTAACAATGACCGTAATGTCTGTTGTTATTATCCAAATTGTCCTTGTGGAGATAATTAAAGGGGATTACAGATGGGTATAACCCTTTACACACTGTTGTATTTGTCCTATCGCTGCTTTTGTTAGACAAATTTACTTTGTATAATTACAGATATTACCTCAACTACCTTGGTACAGGTTCAAGTACACTATCTCCAACTTAGAAGCTTGTTTACAAAATGGCTCTGTTTAATGGATAATTGATGGGGCACTTAACACCTTCCCCTATAGCGAGTCTCAGCTTGGCAGCACTGCTGGCCTGACAAGCTTTCAAGTTTCAGTGCATTGCGGTGCATGAAGCAATATTTGGTGTAAAGAGTTTGGATGGTTGTACCCAGAACAAAAAAGCAATATGGCATGAACTAAAGACATGGCTAGCTAACTGGCTTTATTTAGAGCCACTTCCACATCAAATATATTAACTAATTAGCAAACAATAGCAACAGGAAGTGCATTATTCTGTAACACAATTATCCCTCAGTATATGAAATATGAATTGTTTACAATTGATCAGATTCCTCCTCAAGCTGAAAGAAAACAAACCGGTTCCCCTGAACATTGAGCCTGAAATCCACTGAAATGCTGCCTCTGAAAAATTTGTGGTGGATTTATATTCTCCCAGTGGCATACAGGTCATCTACACAATCTGGTCACTTTGCACTAGTGAAACACTGTGAACCAACCATCTTATCACATTGTGATAAAAAAAAAACAAAAACCTTCTGACCCCTTCTGCTGAACCCAGCAACTCTAAGATTTAGTAAGAGGGGAGATGGGGATATTGCAATTTGGATCATATTTTATGTGACTGGGCAAAAAACACAAGTAGTAAATGAAATGTTATTCCAGATGAGCTGAAGAACTTTATTTGGAGGTCAATGTGAAAGTGAGCACACTTGATAATATCCCATCATTACACAAGTATGGTTGTTCTTTAGGTCAAAACTGAAGCAGGAAGTGGCTCTGCCCTCATTTCTGGAGGTAGGTTCATCTGTGTTTTTTGCCCGAAAAATGCTATATATAAAGAAATCAGCAAATGACTTGTTAATGTCATTAAATGATGAAATAAAGTTTAAGTTGTAATAATGTGGAATTAAGCCTTCATGCTACGCATATAGACCTAATCCAGCTTTCTCTTAAAAAAATTGTATCAAGTAAAATAAAAGTCAGTGACATGCAACAACACCACAGGTACCTGGGGAGGTGATGATGGGCTCTGCGCGGGGACAGGGGACTGTGGGAGGGGGACAGGACCGGGGAGTATCCTGGAGAGCTGAGTTGCCTGGTGGTTGTCTTTATGTACGAGGGGAAAATAGGAGGGTAGGGTTTCACTACAGGGCTAGAGGAGGTAGAGGAGTGGGTGGACCTGAGAAGTCTTTTGGCCAGTGCGGGGCTCTCCTGGGGCAGAGTAGTGAAGCAGATACTGCTCCTTCTGCACTGCTTGGTGGAGGCACTGGTCCTGGTAGGAGCAGAGTGGTTGAGTTCAGAACGAGTACTTAGGCAGTCCTCAAGTGACTCTACACTAGTAGCTGAGCCCAGCTGACCCTCACCTTCCTCAAACAGGATCCCTGCTTTCAGCCTCTTAGTGGCTTCAGGACTTCTGTTGTCTGGGGGTGGAGGACTGAGCTCCACCTCCACCACAGGCCCCTTCTTCTTCGGGGATTTACCTTTTGCTTTTTCTTCTTCATCTGGGGTTTTCCCAGTGCTTTTAAATGTGTGATGAGGGATGCTGTTACCACTGGCTGTCATGGTGACTGGGTTAAATGCTGTCCCCTGTTCAGATGCCATAGTGACGGTTGTGTGGGGGAGCTGCTGTACCAAGACATGCTGGTCTTTTGTGCCTGTAGCAACACAAAGAGAGATTTCTCTCCCTCTTTCACTCTCTGTCTGTTCCTTCCTGTAAAGCTCCAACTTCACCTCCTCCTCCTCCGTCTTTTTGTTCACTTCTGTGTGGAGGTGTAGTGTTTGATGCTGCTCTATGAGCCTGACAGAGCTGGACAGAATTCCTGTTTCCAAGAATGACAGGGCATCAGACCCCAGTTCTAATTCTGGGGTCATGTCAAGAATCTCAGGAGGAGATAATTTAATTACTCCATTACTCTGCTTCTTCATTTCTCCTTCTCCCCAGCTCAGATCCCTGTCTCCCCCACCCTGTGCTTCCACATTTGATGTTACCACCCCCTGCTGCTGTTGGTGCTGCAGCCTTATAGTAAGTTGGATGTCTGCGAGCAGATCCTCATGGTCAGCTGCCGAGTGGAAGCTGTAAATATCTGTGTCTGACCCCGAGCTCCCTCCCTTGTGCCCTTCATTCTCAGTGGGAGAGGCAGCTGCAGTTGAGTCTTTTTGCTGCATCTCATGCTTTTTCTCTCCTCCTTCTCCATCTTTTCTGTCTTGTTTATTTTTCTTTTCAGGAAAAGCAGCCTCAGTGTCCGACTGTCCGAGCTCATCCGCAGAAAAATCAGGTGTTTTAGGGTTGTCCAGTTCTTCATGTTGAAATGCTAAAACATCCTCTTTTGAGCCTGTAACTGATGAACATGTGTCTCCTTTTCCCTTCAGGTTGTTCTTTCTCTTGCGGATGGAGAAAACGGAGGGCTTGGACTCAGTTTTGTTTTTCTTCTTGCCTGGTCCTGTGCCATACACTCCCCCCCCTGCTGCACTGCCGCCTGCTCCTTTACCTCCATGCTTACCGTGGAGTTTTTTTCCTGCCTTTTTTGTCATATCCCCACCTCCTTCTCTCCATCCTTCATCCAGAGAAGGGTGGCTTCCATTACCGGATGCTGCTGCAGCTTTCTTTTGCTTAGCCTCCTGGTTGCCCATGTCGACAGAGAGCGTTCGGTAGCTGCTTTTTTCACTCAGGTCATGCTGGGGATAGCTTAGATGCCTGAGCCTGGGAAAGGCAGAGCTGTGTTGGCCTGATCTGTGGACGCGCGACCAGTGAAAGAGGTGGAGCTGCTGCTGTCAATGATGATGGGGTTTTTTTTTTCTTCTTTTTTTTTTAATCTCTCTTGTTGTGTACAGATTTTCCTCATTATTTTCCGGTGACGAAAGCTAGCATGGCAGTGATGTTGCAGCTGACATACAGCTTTCTCCTCCTTCTCCCTCTGTCTGTCCTACCCTCCCCCTCTTCTTCCATGCCATCTGCTGAAAGAAGTGACGTAGGCATGACTGCCTGCTTAGTTGAGCTCTGACAAGGAAGCAGACTGGGAGAGATGAATGGGATGGGAGTACAAAGCCAGTTAAGCTGGAAAAGAATTTGCATAAATGAGCCCCACCACACCACACCACACCACACACACACACACACACACACACACAACACAACTCCCCCCATCACACCCACACTGACTGGACAGTCTCCCATGCATATGATTCTTCACTACATTTCCCATGATTCCCAACTACATTACCCATATATCAGTGTAAGCTTGACACGGATGAAGAAGCCTATCATGAAAAACTCACTCCAGTGTCTATTTAGAGAAGAAAAAGGTTAATCAAGTGTTTCAAGAGTTTCAGGTGAAAAATTATCTTTGTTGATGATCTCCTCCGTAGAACAGCTGCTCCCCATCACATGATCTTCTTTAGCAGCTGGTAGATATATCTGTGTTTTAGATCTGTTTTCATGTATACATGTACACCATACACCAATACAGCTTTTTACCAACTCAAAAACATCAACAGGATTAAAAGTTTTGTCACCCAAATAGACCAGGAGATGCTCATCCATGTGTTCATCTTCGCTAGAGTTGATTACTGTAATGGTCTTCTGACTGGACTCCCCAAAAGGAGCATTAAACAGTTGCAACTCATCCAGAACACTGCTGCTAGAGTTTTAACCAGAACTAAGAGATCAGAGCACATTAGACCAATTTTAAAATCTTTACACTGGCTCCTAGTCAGTCACAGTCAGAATAGATTTTAAAACCCTGCTGCTAGTTTACAAATCACAGAATGGTTTGGGACCAGAATACATCTTTGATATGTTTAGAGAATATAAAACCTAGCAGGACTGTTAGAGCAATGACTCAGGTCTGCTAGTCCAAACTAGCGTCCTGACAAAACATGGAAAAGCAGCATTTAGCTTTTATGTAGCAAACAAGTGGAGCAAACTGCCAGTGGAGGTTAAATCAGCACCAAATGTTGACACTTTTATATCCAAGTTAAAACCAATTATTTTTTCATACGCTTATGCATGAAACCTGCATTGTACTTTTCTTAATTTATCCAACTAGCTGCATATTCTTTTAATTATTTTATGACTTTTATTTTCTGGATATCCTTTAATTATATTTTAAACATGATCTTTTATTGTTTCATTACTGTTCTTACTTTTGTCTGTATGTTCTCTGCATGTGTATAGTACATTGAATTGCCTTTATGTGTGAAATGCACTGTATAAATAAACTTGCTTTGCCTTAGGATTCAGCAGGAGTAGCTTGTCTTATAAATAAATCCCTAATTTAAACCATGGCCCCACCTCAAACATTTGAAACATGAAGACATTCTAACTGTACTGGGGGAGCTAATGGATGGATACAGCCAGATGTTGTTTTAAGATTTAAAAACTTAATGGTCTACGCAGGAGAGTAGTATGAATGCTTGAACATGAAGTTTAAGCTGCTGTTACACATGACAACTTCTCATACACATTCTCATTCTGTAGCTTCTGTGCATTCTTCTATTGATTCTGTGGCACTTGCTGGTGCTGATCACTTGCACATTGGGCATTTGTCAAGTTTTATTGATAGTCCTGTTGGGGAGCCTGGTAGCAAATACAATGCATCATCTGACCAGATGGGTGATCATGCCTCCGAAGGCATGAGTGTGTGTTTCCTGAGGTGCCAACACCATCAAAAGAGAAAGGCTCAACAGTGCTTTATAAATTTTTTTGAAAAACCTGCTTTCTGCTGATATACAGCAGGTAAAGTAAATATTGAAAATGTCACAATTTTTCTTTGTAAATATATATATGTCTTATACACTGCTCAAAAGAATAAAGGGAACACTAAAATAACACATCCTAGATCTGAATGAATTAAATATTCTTATTAAATACTTTGTTCTTTACATGGTTGAATGTGCTGACAACAAAGTCACACAAAAATTATCAATGGAAATCAAATTTATTAACCCATGGAGGTCTGGATTTAGAGTCACACTCAAAATTAAAGTGGAAAAACACACTACAGGCTGATCCAACTTTGATGGAATGTCCTTAAAACAAGTCAAAATGAGGCTCAGTAGTGTGTGTGGCCTTCACGTGCCCGTATGACCTCCCTACAACCCCTGGGCATGCTCCTGATGAGGTGGCAGATGGTCTCCTGAGGGATCTCCTCCCAGAACTGGACTAAAGCATCCGCCAACTCCTGGACAGTCTGTGGTGCAACGTGGTGTTGGTGGATGGAGCGGGACATGATGTCCCAGATGTGCTCAATTGGATTCAGGTCTGGGGAATGGGCGGGCCAGTCCATAGCATCAATGCCTTCGTCTTGCAGGAACTGCTGACACACTCCAGCCACATGAGGTCTAGCATTGTCTTGCATTAGGAGGAACCCAGGGCCAACCGCACCAGCATATGGTCTCACAATGGGTCTGAGGATCTCATCTCGGTACCTAATGGCAGTCAGGCTACCTCTGCCGAGCACATGGAGGGCTGTGCGGCCCCCCAAAGAAATGCCACCCCACACCATTACTGACCCACTGCCAAATCGGTCATGCTGGAGGATGTTGCAGGCAGCAGAACGTTCTCCACGGCGTCTCCAGACTCTGTCATGTCTGTCACATGTGCTCAGTGTGAACCTGCTTTCATCTGTGAAGAGCACAGGGCGCCAGTGGCGAATTTGCCAATCTTGGTGTTCTCTGGCAAATGCCAAACGTCCTGCAGGGTGTTGGGCTGTAAGCATAACCCCCACCTGTGGACGTCGGCCCTCATACCACCCTCATGGAGTCTGTTTCTGACCATTTGACAGACACATGCACATTTGTGGCCTGCTGGAGGTCATTTTGCAGGGCTCTGGCAGTGCTCCTCCTGTTCCTCCTTGCACAAAGGCGGAGGTAGCGGTCCTGCTGCTTGGTTGTTGCCCTCCTACGGCCTCCTCCACGTCTCCCGATGTACTGGCCTGTCTCCTGGTAGCGCCTCCATGCTCTGGACACCACGCTGACAGACACAGCACACCTTCTTGCCACAGCTCGCATTGATGTGCCACCCTGGATGAGCTGCACTACATGAGCCACTTGTGTGGGTTGTAGACTCCGTCTCATGCTACCACTAGAGTGAAAGCACCGCCAGCATTCAAAAGTGACCAAAACATCAGCCAGAAAGCATAGGAATTGAGAAGTGGCCTGTGGTCACCACCTGCAGAACCACTCCTTTATTGGGGGTGTCTTGCTAATTGCCTATAATTTCCACCTGTTGTCTATTCCATTTGCACAACAGCATGTGAAATTGATTGTCAATCAGTGTTGCTTCCTAAGTGGACAGTTTGATTTCACAGAAGTGTGACTGACTTGGAGTTACATCGTGTTGTTTAAGTGTTCCCTTTATTTTTTTGAGCAGTAGTTATATTATTTAAAGGTACTATTGACATGAAATTTTTACCAGATATGGGTCAAAATCCAAGTAATGCATACATAAAAAGAAAAAAAAAATATATATGTGACATGTGACATATATGTGATATATGACAAAAAATTTGCTGTTCTTTCAATGTTTCACCGGAAAGCGAAGTTCTCGATCTTCAGGTCAGTCTTTGTTCCTACCCTCACCTATGGTCATGAGGACTGGAACATGACCGAAAGAACGAGATCATGGGTACAAGCGACCGAAATGAACTTCCTCAGAAGGGTAGCTGGCTTCTCCCTTAGAGATAGGGTGAGGAGCTCGGTCATCCGAGAGGAGCTCAGAGTAGAGCTGCTGCTCCTTTGCATTGAGAGGAGCAAGTTGAGGTGGTTCAGGCATCTGGTTAGGATGCCTCCTGGGCGCCTCCCTTGGGAAGTGTTCCAGGCATGTCCAGCTGGGAGGAGGCCCTGGGGCAGACTGAGGACCAGGTGGAGAGATTATATCGCCTGGGAACGCCTCAGGATCCCCCAGTCAGAATGGTCGGCGTGGCCGGGGAAAGGAAAGTCTGGGGCTCCTGGCTGAAGTTGCTACCCCTTGACCCGACCTGGGATATGACGTTCGCCAGTGCCATATGCTGAAAAACAGCCTGTTATGGTTTGGCTGAGAGGCCACACAAAGAAGAGGAACACACTGTTGATCGAAGTTTAATACCAATACTTTATTAAACCAAATAGGACCAAATTAAAACCAACTTAGATCAAAGTGAGAGGATTTAAACTCAAGTATTTGCAGAATGTAGGTGAGTCATCAGTAAAGTCAGTAATGTAGAGTGAGGATGTTTTGTGTGAATGCTGGAAGGTGCAAAACAGAATATAAGGCTAATGCAACATAACCAAACCAGATCCAAACTGAAGAGAAACTCACAGCACTTTTTCCCATGTTCATCCTTGAAGTATCCAACTTTGTCACCAAGGCTCAACTATCCAAACATAATACAAGCAAGAAACAGACCCACAAATTCCAATCCTTGCTGAACAAAGCCTACAAAACAGAGACAATTAGGATCTGAACACAGTGACGCCACATCGACACACATCCAGGACAAGTGGGTGAAGAACCTATCTCACAGGTCCCTCACGAAGCCAGAAAGAGATGTGCTGGCGAAAGGCCTGAATTTTGCTACTCTCCACGACAACTACCGATAGTGGATCTCATCACAGCTACAGAGTCAGCAATTAAGACCAACAAGCTGACCGGAACAGATCCGAATTAAGGTATCAGCAACCCTCGCCAGTGTGAAATACCTCCCTCACAATTGAGGAAAGGAGGGTGATTTCCTCACTGAGCAAGGATCCGAGCATCACCATCCTGCCAGCTGACAGAAGGAGATGCACTGTCATCCTCAACACATCAGATGACGACACCAGGATACCCTCACTGCTCAGTGACAGTGAAACTTATGGGATCCTTAAAAGGAACCCAACCAGCAGCTACAAAAAGAAAGTTATAGACTGGACCACATCATTGACCACTCCACCTATTACCGTCTGTAGCTGGGAGAGGCCACTCCATGCATCCATGGTCTCCCAGACGATCCACAAGGAAGGAGTGCCACTCAGACCCATTGTCAGTAGCATCAACTCGGTGGCCTACAACATTGCCAAACACCTTTCCTGTATCCTGGCCCCTCTCGTGGGGAACACACCACATCCTAAAGTCCATAGATTTCACAGACAAGGTACAGAACCTCACTCTTTCACCATTCTCATCTCTGAATCTCTCAGAGCTAGCTTCTATAGTCTCATCATCTAGACCATCAACCTGTTTATTAGACCCAGTGCCGACCAGCCTCTTTAAAGACACTGTGGCCGTAAGCCACCAAGATTCTCCCCCAGCAATGACCACACCACCACTGAATGTCGGCAATACCTTTTATTTTTATTGTCTTTCACATAAACCGTAATCTCTATATACACATCCAATGTCCCTCTCTTCTTCCCTCCGGCGAGCGTCCTCCCTGTCCTCCTTGTCCTGCACCTACTGCAGGTAGAAAGAGCCCCATTAGTCCTCCTCCGTACAGCTAGACTTAATCACTTACCTGGCGCTGGTCCTGCGGAGCCGGCCCTGCCCTGTCTCCCCCTCCTACAGTCGGAGCCCAAACCATGCCCACCTCCACAGACATCTTCTACTTAATTGAGCCCTTCATTCTAGATCTCACTAATTTGACGTTATCTTTGGGTTATGTACCCCATACTCTTAAGACCGCAGTCATCAAACCCCAGCTTAAAAAGCCAAATCTTGATCCAGATGTTTTGGCCAATTATAGACCCATATCGAACCTTCCATTCATTTCTAAAGTCATTGAGAAAGCAGTAGCAAACCAATTACATCACCATCTGCATAGGAACGGTTTGCTTGAAGAGTTTCAGTCAGGATTTAGAGTTCATCACAGCACCGAAACAGCGCTGGTTAAATTCTCCAATGATATTCTAATGGCTTCAAGGTTCAAGGTTCAAGGTTTTTATTTGCCATTTGTGCATAAACAGACAGTCCAGACACATTGGAAATCTTGTGCGGTGTTCTCCGAGTTGGCAGTCTTTAGTAGTACAAAGTAAAAAAAAGCACACATCACTGTACAAGGATAAATAAATTGTAAAAATATAATATAAAAAATTTTTAAGAATACAAAATTAAAATTGAAGTTTGCAAATATACAGAAACCTGTATATATATATATGAGAGAGAGAGAGAGAGAGAGAGAGAGAGAGAGAAAGAGGGAGAGGGAGAGAGGGAGGGAGAGAGAGAGAGAGCGATTGAGATGACTGGGAGGGGTAGAATTGCACATTTATCCAAGAATATTGCACATGGTCAAGTGAGGTAGTGTTGATTCAGTGATCAGTGTTTTGTGTTTGCCATCAGTCTGACTGTGGCTGGGAAAAAGCTGTTGAAGGATCGAGTTCTGTGGGTTATGATGCTGTCCGCTCTGCTGTGCCTCAGGTTGTACCTGCATTGTTTGTGTCTGAGCAGAGGGTGAGCGGGGTGGAGAGGGTCTCTGATGATTCCCTCTGCTCTTTTCCTACAGCGCTGTTCATATATGGTGTCCATGGTTGGAAGTTTTGTCCCAATAATCCTCTCCGCAGTCTTTATGACTCTCTGCAGAGTCTTCCTCTCTGCCTCTGTGGTAGTTCCGTACCAGACGGTGATACCTGCGGTGAGGATGCTCTCTATCAGTCCTCTGTAGGCTTGGGTGAGAGGGCGTTGTTTCAGTCCAGCTTTCCTGAGCAGCCTGATGAAGTACAGTCTCTGCTGGGCTTTTTTCACTGTGGCTGTGGTGTTGCAAGTCCAGCTCAGGTCGGATGTGACCTGCAGTCCCAGGAATCTGTAGCTGTCTGCCCTCTCCACCTCAGTCCCTCTGATGAACAGAGGCTGTAGAGGGGGAGGATTCTTCCTGAAGTCCAGGATTAACTCCTTGGTCTTGTCTGTGTTGAGGAGGAGGTTGTTCTCCTCTCCATAGACGACGATGTTGTTGACCAGGGCCCTGTATCCTGTCTCGTCTCCCCCTTTGATGAGCCCCAGGATGGTGGTGTCGTCTGCGTATTTAATGACGATGGAGCTGTCCTGGGTGGAGACACAGTTGTGGGTGTACAGGGTGAAGAGTTTGGGGCTGAGGCATAACCCCTGTGGTGATCCGGTGCTGACTTTGATCTTAGCAGACGCCCGTCCTCCCATCTTCACCACCTGTGGTCTTTTGGTCAGGAAATCCAGGTTCCAATTGCAGGTGGGGGTAGGGACTCCGAGGTCTGCCAGCTTCACAATCAGTCTGCCTGGGCGGATGGTGTTGAATGCAGAGCTGTAGTCCAGGAAGAGCATCCTGGCATACGCTCTGCTGCTGTCCAGGTGTTGCAGGGTGTGGTTAAGGGCTAGTGCCACCGCGTCGTCCACTGATCTGTTGGGGCGGTAGGCAAACTGGAGGGGGTCGACAGTGTCAGGAACCGTGTTGTTGATGTGGGTGAGGACTAGTTTTTCTAGGCACTTCATGGCAACTGGTGTGAGTGCCACTGGCCTGAAGTCATTTAAGGTGGGTGTATCTGGTCTTTTGGGGACTGGTATGATGGTGGAGGTTTTGAAGATGCAGGGGACTACAGCCTGGGAGAGTGATGTGTTGAAGATGTCAGTATACACACCAGCTAGTTGTTCTCCGCAGGCTTTCAGTACTTTGGGAGGCACTCCATCGGGTCCAACTGCCTTATGGGGGTTCACATTCTTCAGAGCCTTCAGGACCTGGGTGTGTGTGACCTGGAAGGCAGTGTCCGTGGGGTCCCAGGGGGCTTTTGAGGGTGTGTCGTTGTTCAGCCTGTCGAACCTCGCATAGAAGTTGTTCAGGCTGTCTGGGAGGGTGACATCCCGGGGGTCTGTGGTTGTTGTGGTCCTCCTGTAGTTTGTGACAGACTGGATTCCCTGCCACAAGCTGCGTGAGTTGTGATTGAGGTAGTAGCCTTCAAGTTTTTGGGAGTGAGCCCTTTTTGCTGCTCTGATGGACTTTTGCAGCTCGTACCGGGCTTTCCTGTACTCCTCATGGTCTCCTGACTTGAAGGCTTCCCTCCTCTTCCTCATTTTCTGCTTTATGTCTCCATTAAACCAGGGTTTTTGATTGGGAAACATACGCACAGTCCTGGGGGGTGCACAGATGGATGTGCACCAGCTGATGTAGTCACTAACAGTCTCTGTGTATTCATGGATGTCGTTAGTGGCCTCTTTGAAAGTGCTCCAGTCTGTGGCCTCTAAGCAGCCCTGCAGGCTAGCTTGTGCGCTATCAGAACAGGTGTTAATGGTTCTTACTGTGACTGGTCTTGACTTGAGCCTTTTGTTGTAAACCGGTTTGAGCTGGATCACCAGGTGATCAGACTTACCAAAGTGGGGTTGTGGTTCAGCTGAAAATGCGTTTTTGATATTGCTGTAGCAGTGATCCAGTGTTTTGTTTTCCCTGGTGGGAAAGTTCACAAACTGGTGCAGTTTAGGCATGGTTTTCCGGAGATTGCAGTGGTTGAAATCTCCCAAAATAATAACAGCAGCATCAGGATATGTGTTTTCATGGCCACTGATCATGTCGTATAGCTCTTTCAGTGCAATCTCCTCATTAGCAGAGGGGGGGATGTACACAACACTCAGAATGATGCACTGCAGTTCTCTGGGCAAATAAAATGGTCTTAGTTTCAAAGTGAGATATTCCACGTTTTCAGAACAGGATTTTGAGATGATCTTACAGTCAGTACACCACGATTGTTTGACGAGGGCGGCCGTTCCTCCTCAGCGGGTCTTGCCGCTTTGTGCAGCGGTGCAGTCCTCTCTGAAGAGCATGTAGCCGTCTGGTGTTACTGCCTCGTCGGGTGTCCTCTCCTCCAGCCATGTTTCACAGAAACACAGTATGGAGCAATCCTGTATGTCCTTCTCGGTGGAAATCCTGGTTTGAAGTTTGTCCATCTTCGTCCAGCGACTGAACATTTACAGACAGAATGATCGGGAGGGTTAGCCTGCCGTTGCTAACCAAGCGCCGGAGCTTCCGATCCGCTCCTCCCCGTCTACCGAGCCTCCGCTTCGGCCTGTTGTTTCCGGGAGAGCTCCCTGTCGGAGGCAGGGAGCTCTCCCGGCAGCATGTTAACTCCGGGTAGGACTCCAGCACGTTCGGGTCAAAAAATCCGAATTTGCTGCGCTCTCTCAGCTGTAAGAAGGTCGCCCGATCGTAGACTCTCTTAGCAGTGTGTGCCTTGACTCGACATAGAAAAGTAAGGATTAGAACAAAGAAAAGAAGCGACTGGACTCGGAGAGCTCCGCGACGTCGCACACACGGGAGCGCCATCTTGGTATTTTTTTTGGTATTTCAGACAATGGATCAGCCTCCATACTTCTCTTCTTAGATCTTAGTGCTGCATTTGACACCATAGATCATAATATTTTATTACAGAGACTGGAACATTAAATTGGCATTAAAGGAACTACACTAAGGTGGTTCAAATCATATTCATCAGATAGACATCAGTTTGTTCATGTTAACAATAGCTCCTCCTCACGCACTATAGCCAATTATGGAGTCCCACAGGGCTCGGTACTTGGACCAATCCTCTTGACCCTTTATCTGCTTCCTTTAGGCAATGTTATCAGGAAACACAGCATAAAATTTCACTGTTATGCAGATGACACTCAGCTGTATTTATCAATGAAGCCAAATGAAGTTAGTCAGATAGTCAGACTGCAGACATGTCTTTAAGACATAAAAGTCTTGATGACCCATAATTTTTTACTTCTAAATTCTGACAAAACTGAAGTTATTGTACTCGGCCCTAAGCACCTTAGAAAAACCCTATGTAATCATCTAATCAGTCTGGATGGCATTACTTTGGCTTCCAGCTCCACTGTAAGAAACCTTGGAGTAACTTTTGACCAGGACATGTCCTTTGTCCCTCACATAAAACAAGTCAGTAGGGCAGCTTTCTTCCACCTGAGAAACATTAGGAAAATCAGAAACATCCTGTCTTAAGAGGATGCAGAAAAACTAGTCCATGCATTTGCATGCATCTAGGCTGGACTACTATAACTCATTACTATCTGGATGTCCAAACAAATCTCTGAAAGGCCTTCAGTTGATTCAGAATGCTGCTGCACAAATATTAACAGGAACTAGAAAAAGGGATCACCTCTCTCCTGTGTTAGCTGCTCTTCATTGGCTGCCGGTAAAATACAAAATAGAATTTAAAATCCTTTTGTTAACATATATGTAGAAACTTGATTGCCTCACAGCTTCATATGTTTTAACTTGAAGCTTTAATGAACTTCTTATTGCATGAAATTAACACAGACAGCATGCTTTGTTGCTGGTTACAGCTCGTACTGTGGCTATTTACACAGACAGTAAACGTAACGCGAATTCCCCAGTCTCTTAAAGGGATACTGCCTAATTATCACAACACTACATCCCTCCTTTTCTTTCAAATGAAACGTCCGTCTTTGTTTTTAGCATCACTTAATCTGATGGGACTTGGATTAAACAAAAATAAATGTTTTATGAAAACAGGAGTAGCTTTGATTCAGTAGTGTGCCATTAATTCCAAAATCAAGTATATAACATTGACTTAGTAATTGAAAATAATGTTTCTGAACTATCCTGAACACAAGTTAAAGTTGTATTGTCAGCAACACAAAACATAACTGTGATGAGAGGCTGTAGTGGGAACTTATCAATGTCTCATCACTTTTTCATAGTCTTTGCTACAGTTCAGTCAAAAGACTTTGAGGAGGTTGTCTGTTTACCCTCACAGGGTATCTCCTCCTGGCTTCGGGGTTAACATGTTCAGGATTACCTGCATGTCCACCAACACTGTCATCATCACTGTTGTCATCTCCTGTTGTGAGTGGGACTTCTGGTTTGTGCTTCAGAAGGTTGAAGGGTGAATGTAGCACCATATGGTTGTGAAATCAGTTATAACAAGCCTACTGTATGTGACAATAAAATTTGTTTTGGTTAAAATTTAACAAATCTTCTTCTTCTTCTTCTTCTCCTTTCGGCTTTTCCCTTCAGGGGTCGCCACAGCGAATCAGTTGCCTCCATCTAAGCCTGTCTTCTGCATCCTCTTCTCTCACGCCAACCACCTTCATGTCCTCTTTCACTACATCTATAAACCTCCTCTTAGGTCTTCCTCTAGGCCTCCTGCCTGGCAGTTCAAAACTCAGCATCCTTCTACCAATATATTCACTATCTCTCCTCTGGACATGTCCGAACCATCTCAGTCTGGCCTCTCTGACTTTATCTCCAAAACCTCTAACATGTGCTGTCCCTCTGATGTACTCATTCCTGACCCTATCCAACCTGGTCACTCCCAAAGAGAACCTCAGCATCTTCATCTCTGCTACCTCCAGCTCTGCCTCCTGTCTTTTCCTCAGTGACACTGTCTCTAGACCAAACAACATCGCTGGTCTCACCACAGTTTTGTACACCTTTCCTTTCATCTTAGCTGAAACTCTCCTATCACACATCACACCTGACACTTTTCTCCACCCGTTCCAGCCTGCCTGCACACGCTTCTTCACCTCTTTTCCACACTCTCCATTGCTCTGGACTGTTGACCCTAAGTACTTAAAATCCTCCACCTTCTTTATCTCTTCTCCCTGTAACCTCACTCTTCCACTTGGGTCCCTCTCATTCACACACATATACTCCGTCTTGCTGCGGCTAACCTTCATTCCTCTCCTTTCCAGGGCAAACCTCCACCACTCTAGCTTCTCCTCCAGCTGTTCCCTGCTCTCACTACAGATCACAATGTCATCTGCAAACATCATAGTCCATGGAGATTCCTGTCTAACCTCGTCTGTCAGCCTGTCCATCACCATAGCAAACAAGAAGGGGCTCAGAGCTGATCCCTGATGCAGTCCCACCTCCACCTTGAACTCCTCTGTCACACCTACAGTACACCTCACCACTGTCTTACAGTCCTCATACATGTCCTGGACCGCTCTAACGTACTTCTCTGCCACTCCAGACTTCCTCATACAATACCACAGTTCTTCTCTGGGCACCCTGTCATAAGCTTTCTCCAGATCTACAAAGACACAATGCAGCTCCCTCTGACCTTCTCTGTACTTCTCTATCAACATCCTCAAAGCAAATACTGCATCTGTAGTACTCTTTTTTGGCATGAAACCATACTGCTGCTCACAAATGCTCACTTCTGCCCTTAGTCTAGCTTCAACTACTCTTTCCCATAACTTCATTGTATGGCTCATCAGCTTTATTCCTCTGTAGTTGCTACAACTCTGTACATCTCCCTTGTTCTTAAAAATGGGCACCAGCACACTTCTCCTCCATTCCTCAGGCATCTTCTCACTATCTAAGATCCTGTTGAACAACCCAGTCAGAAACTCTACTGCTACCTCTCCTAGACACTTCCAGACCTCCAATATCATCAGGACCGAGTGCTTTTCCACTCTTCATCCTCTTCAGTGCCCTCCTCACTTCATCCTTACTAATCTTTGCTACTTCCTGGTCCACAACAGTCACCTCTTCTACTCTTCGTTCTCTCTCATTTTCCTCATTCATTAGTTCTTCAAAGTACTCTTTCCATCTTCCCATCACACTATTGGCATCTGTCAATACACTTTCATCTCTATCCTTAATCACCCTAACCGCCTGCACGTCCTTCCCATCTCTGTCTCTCTGCCTTGCCAACCTGTATAGATCAGTCTCTCCCTCCTTACTGTCCAACCTAGCATACAAGTCATCATAAGCCCTTTGTTTGGCCTTTGCCACCTCTACTTTCACCTTACGCTGCATCTCCCTGTATTCCTGTCTACTCTCTTCAGTCCTCTCAGTGTCCCACTTCTTCTTAGCTAACCTCTTTCTCTGTATACACTCCTGCACCTCCTCATTCCACCACCAAGTCTCCTTATCCATTTTCCTTCCAGATGACACACCAAATACTCTCCTACCTGTCTCCCTGATCACATTAGCTGTAGTTGTCCAGTCAACTGGAAGCACTTCCTGGCCATCCAGAGCCTGTCTCAACTCCTTCCTAAAAATCATACAACACTCTTCCTTTTTCAGCTTCCACCATTTAGTCCTCTGCTCTGTCTTTGCCCTCTTCATCTTACTCACCAAAAGAGTCATCCTACACACCACCATCCTATGCTGTCTGGCTACACTCTCACCTACCACTACTTTGCAGTCACTGATCTCCTTCAGATTACACCGTCTACACAAGATGTAGTCTACCTGTGTACTCCTACCTCCACTCTTATAAGTCACCCTATGTTCCTGCCTCTTCTGGAAGAAAGTATTCACTACAGCCATTTCCATCCTTTTTGCAAAGTCGACCACCATCTGTCCTTCTGCGTTCCTCTCCTGGATACCAAACCTGCCCATCACCTCCTCATCATCTCTGTTTCCTGCACCAACGTGTCCATTGAAGTCTGCACCAATGACAACTCTCTCACTTCTAGGGATGCTCTGCATCACTTCATCAAGGTCCAACCAGAATTTCTCCTTCTCCTCCAGCTCACATCCTACCTGTGGAGCATACCCACTAACAACATTGAACATCACACCTTCGATTTCTAGCTTCAGACTCATTACTCTATCTGATACTCTTTTAACCTCCAGAACATTCCTAACAAACTCCTCCTTCAAGATAACTCCTACTCCATTTCTCTTCCTATCTACACCATGATAGAACAACTTGAACCCTGCTCCTAAACTTCTAGCCTTGCTACCTTTCCACCTGGTCTCCTGAACACACAGTATGTCTACCTTCCTCCTCTGCATCATGTCAACCAACTCTCTACCTTTCCCTGTCATAGTTCCAACATTCAAAGTCCCTACTCTCAGTCCTAGACTCTTGCCGTTCCTTTTCTCTCTCTTCCTACGAACACACCTTCCTCCTCTCCTTTTTCGACTTCTTCGACGAACAGTAGTCCAATTTCCACCGGTACCCTGTACGTGAACAGCACCGATGGCGGTCGTTGTTAACCCGGGCCTCGACCGATCCGGTATGGAAGTCATTGATTCGATTCGCATGTTTGATTTGGCAAAAGTTTTACGTCGGATGCCCTTCCTGACACAACCCTCTGTATTTATCCGGGCTTGGGACCGGCACAATAAGGCACTGGCTTGTACCCCCTTGTGGCTACATTGGTTAAAATTTAACAAATAATCGTGGTAATTAATCGCGATGTCAATATTGATGAAAATAATCGTGATTATCATTTTGGCCATAATCATGCAGCCGTAGCTGTGTGTACTGCTTTGGTCAGAGTTCTATTAAATCTTTCAACCTCAGCGTTGGCCTGTGGCCAGTAAGGGGTGATTTTTCTGTGGTGGAAAACAAGGTATTTTGCTAAATCTGAAAAGTCTTTGCTTGAGAATGAAGGGCCGTTATCACTTTTCACCACTATGGTATGCCCACGGCTGAGAAGACTTGGTCCATGACAGGGATGAGTTTGCATGCTGAAGTGGATTGCATAATCTCGACAAAGGGAAACCTTGAGTATTCATCCAGCATGACGAATAGATAGTCACCTGAAGGGAAAGGTCCACAGAAGTCCACTGCAACATTTTTCCAAGGTCCATGTGGAAGTTCTGACATTTGTAATGGCTGATGCTTGGTTTTGGGTGTGGATGACTGACAAGGAAGTCAGAAGGATATCAGTTCCTCGGTTTGTTTGTCTATCCCTGGAAACCAGATTTTTTCTCGGAGAAGTGGCTTAGTTTTGATGATGCCTTGATGTCTTTCGTGAGCAAGGACAAGTGCTCTGGATTGCATGGTCTGAGGTATGACAAGTCTGTTGCCCCTGAGCTGAGGCTGCCTCCTTCCAGAGTTGTAAGCTCTTCTCTGATGTTGTAGAATGTTTTCAGGATTGACTGATCAAATTGTGTGGCTTTGTCATGCAGGCTGTTCCAGTTACCTGAGTGAACCACTTTAACAAGTTGTTGTAGCAGTGGATCTCCTAAGGTCTCTCTTTTTACATCTTCGAGAGTCATTGCCTTAGGTACTGAATGTGCTGCAATGAAGGAGACATGCATCTCAGTGTCAACATCATCTGTGATGCAGGGTGAGTGAAGTGTTTGTGGATGGTGAGACATGTAGTCTGCCGGGTTAGATTTTCGAGCTTTGTCAACCACTTTGAACCTGTAAAGTTGCAGTCTGAGGCCCACCTTTCTATCTGTGCGGGAGGCTTGGATTTTGGGTTGTTGAAGATGTGCTCCAGTGGTTTGTGGTCTGTAATCTCTATCTCTACAGAGCTGAATTCATCATGATCAAAGTGCTCGCAACTCCAAACGATTGCCAGTGCCTCTCGTTTGGTTTGAGAGTATTGTGTTCAACTGGAGTCAGAGCCCTGCTTGCATAAGCTAGAATGTGTCTTGTTGTCCACTTTATCTGTCTGTGCCAGGATGGCACCAAGACCAACTGGACTTGCATCCACAATGACATTTGTCTCTCTTTGGGTGAAAATAGCTCATGACTGGATTGCTGATCAGCCTGTTTTTCAGTTTGTTGAGTGCATGTGTGTGTTTCGTTTCCCATGACCACTCTGCATCCTTCTTTGTGAGTTTGTGTAGTGGCTGGGTGATTGAGGAGAAGTCTGGGATGAAACGTGCACTGTAGTTAGACATCCCAAGTAGGCTGCGGACTTCCCTTGGATTCTGTGGGAGTGACATGTGTGTGATGGCTTGTATTTTCTTAGGGTCAGGTGAGATACCTTCCTTGGAGTAGATGTAACCATAGAACTCCAGAGATATTTTGTGGAACTCAAATTTGTCCTTGTTGATTGTGAGATTGTTGTCACTGAGTCGTTTGAAAACCTCTTCCAGGGAACGGTCGTGCTCTGTGGGAGTGGTGCCACAAATTATGATGTCATCACTGAAGTTTCTGACTCCCGGTATTCCATGGAGAACATTTTGGATTGCATGTTGGAAAACCTCTGCTGCTGAAGAGATCCCAAAGATGAGCCTTGTGTATCTTCTCAATCCGACTTTTGTTGAGAATGTTGTGACTACCTGGAGTCAGGTGCCAGTTCAAGTTGGTGATATCTTGCATTAAGGTCCAGTTTTGAGAACATTGTTGCACCATTGAGATAAGATTTGGCGATATGGACCAAAAGTCATATCCCGATATATTTAGGCTGAATATCGATATACGATATATATCCCGATATTTTTTTGCAAAGTCAGAGGAAATGTTCAGTCAAAGTCAAAGCCAAATATGACACGTCACAAGTAGTTTTATTGAAACCGGCTACTTCAGTGAAAAGTTGCAAAATCAAATGAATAAATAATAAACAGATTTCTTCACCTGGTTTATGAATAAATACTCAGCTGTTCAAATAACAATAGAATGTTAAACATACTGTATAACAAGGAGTACCTTTTTTGAAATCAAAGCTCCGTAAGGTGCACATTTAAATGAAAAAAATATCTTAAATAAAAATAGTCTATAAAATAAAATAGGCCAATCTTTTTCCGAACTAAATATATTTATATGAGACAAGTACAATATCAAATTTACTATACATGGCTTATTAAAAACAAATTACAGATTTTCTTCTCCTTTCTAACAAATCCACAGATGCAAATAACATTACAAAAGAACAAAACATGACAAACCCTAGTAAGGTGAGCTTTGTTTTGGGGCTGGAGCTTTTTCGGGTTGTGGATTGCAGCTGGGGCTGCGGCAGCATGCAGTTTCACACACTCTTAGTACTTTATGGTGAGAAAAAAAATTTTTGTGCTCCCAGCCCTGTTTGTAACTTGTTTATGGCACTCCCTACATATAATGTGATTTTGTTGCTCATCGGATACTTTGAATCCGAGCTCTCCAAATTACTGAGCCACTGGTTTTTCTTTTATTAACCAATTCCTCCACCACACGCTCCGCATATGTTGTTGGTTCCTCCATGTTTGTTGAAGAGTGCCGGATGTCTGTTCCTGCCCCTCCCCACTCTGTGCATGAAAGAGGAGGGGCGGGGGCGCGGGGAGCAGTGCAGAGACCTCCGGGTCAGCAGCTTGCTTAGAGCGAGGATCGCAGCACAAATTTGAACTATATTGATTTATGGGATATGGTCTAATTGCATATCACATTTAAAAATATATCGATATATATTTTTATATCGATATATCGTCCAGCCCTACATTGAGATCATGCACATTGTCATCCACAGTGGGTGCTATGTGTTTTTCTCTTTGGACAGCTGTATTAGGCAGGCGCATGTCTATGCAGAGGCGTATTTTCTCTGGGATTTTGGTTTTGGGGATGCCACAATGGCGTCAGACCCTCTATTTCTCAATAATGCCTCGGTCCTCCAGGCATTGTAGCTCCTCCTTTACCTTCTTCCTCATGTGAAAGGGGATGTGACAGTGTGGCTGGACTTTGGGTTGCACGCTCTGGTCAATGCGCAGCTTGACTGGGAAGTTTTTCAGCTTCCCTTTGCCTGAGGTGAGGCTTGGATATTGTAGGAGCAGCTGTTCAGCTTTAGACAGATTTTGGCCCAGTCCCAATACAGCCCCTACCCCTACTTTTTAGCCCTACCCCTAAATTTGGCACGTTCCTGCGAGGGTAGTGGTGTCCCAATTCCTTTTTTCACGTAGGGGTAGGGGGCATAACGAGGGGTAGGGGCTATGAATCTAGCCCTTCAGAGCGAGGGTTTTCCGATGCTGACTTACCGAGGAAGGGCCAGTTTCACGATCCCCAGAGAGCGAGAGGATGTGGAGAAGTCGGAGGAAAAAACCACAAAAAATTCATAAGAGACAACAGACGTCGATGGTGTATTCTTTGCCGTGTACCTCTTGGTTTATGTATCAACCGAAGCATGATGAATACTAAAAAAAAACGATCGCGACCGTGGACTCCATGTTTTTTTGTTTTTTTTTATATATTGACAAAATTTACACTGACAGACAGAGTATGAACAGGGTGAGGGCGTTACATACGAAAATAAAATCATGCCGATTGAAATTTACATGAACCGTAGCCTCCATGTTGCTGCTGGGACCACGCAGTCGCTTGCATGGCCGAACGTAAACTACGCGGTGACGTAGCAAGTGGTGTCCCGATTCCTAGTAGTGATGTGTCGTTCGCGAATGAAACGGCTCTTTGAAGTGAACGACGGGAGCCGTGGTTTTTTTTCCCTTTTCTCACCCTCTCTCTCTCACTTTTTTTCTCTTCAAGCCGCACGTGATTGGTCAATATGTGTTTGTGCCTTGTGTTTCCGCTGAGCAGAGGTGGGAGGGGCGGTAGTTACACTCGCAGCAGCAGTAGCACGCGAACAGAGCAGGAGAGAGGGAGAGAAAGAGAGCCAGGGGCAACAAGGAGAGATAATGTCAACACATTAGAAAGGTATAGTAAAGGAAATAAGTGACACCAGGAAAAGAAGCAAAATCGGGAACCATTTCAATTTTATTGACCACACAAAGGCAGAGTGTAGAGTCTGCAAGAAAAGAATATCCTATAGAGCCGGCTCCACAAACAACCTGCACAGGCACCTGAGAACTGTCCACCCATCAGTGCAATGGGAAGCTAAAACACAGTCACTTGAGGGTGATATTAATGAAGGTGCCAGTGTGTCTACTGCAACTGTTGCTGCTGCTGCTTCTGCTGCAGTATCTACAGCATCATGCAGTATACCACCACAACCACCTAAAACTACAACCCAGAGCTCCATGAGACAGTTTTTTCAGAAGTTTGTTTTCCCAGCAAGACAGAACTCACTTGATGAAGAACTGGCAAAAATGATTGCACTTGATTTCCAACCATTTTCAGTTGTGGATGATAAAGGACTCAGGAAGTTTGTTCATGCACTCAATCCAATGTATGCAATTCCAAGCAGGAAAACACTCTCCCAAAAAATCATCCCAGGCCTATTTGACAGAGAACGTGCATCACTGCAAGAGAGGGTTAAAAAAGCCACAGCAGTCTGTCTAACAACTGACAGCTGGACATCCCAAAGCACCACATCCTTCTTGTCAGTAATGTGTCACTTTATTGAAAATTATAAAATGGTGTCCTGTCTTCTGGATTGTTTTGAGTTCAGCGACAGACACACTTCTGAGAACTTAGCAGAAGAGCTGCTCAAAGTGGCAAAAGAGTGGGATGTGAAAAACAAAGTGGTTTGCTGTGTTACTGACAATGCAGCTAACATAACAAAAGCAATTAAAATTCTGAAATGGACCAACCACCCATGTTTTGCACACACAATTAATCTGGTTGTAAGAGATGCTTTGAAGGTGATGAAGCCAGCTGTGGAAAAAGTGAAGGCGATAGTGGAATTTTTCCACAGGAGCACAACAGCCACACACAAGCTCAAATCTACCCAATAACAGATGGGCATGCCTGAGCTGAAGCTCAAACAAGAATGTATCACAAGGTGGAACTCCACCTTTCATATGCTAAAACGGATTCTGGAGTCCAAGGATGCAGTCCAAGATCCAGCCAACCAACTCCACTGCCAGGGGACCAAGAGGGAGAAGAGGCAGAAGAAGGTGAACAAAAGGAGCAACAAGCATCTGCTGTTTGGAGTTTCTTTGAAGAACGAGCAAGTAGAGACACTACCAGAAGGAATCCCTCAGCAGATGCAATACTGGAAGTGAGATCCTACATTGATGAGCCCCTTTGCCAGAGAAGTGCAGACCCACTGAGCTGGTGAGAGACCAAGGCTTCAATTTATCCACATCTTACCCAGGTGATGACACGGAGACTGTGCATTGTGGCAACATCAGTCCCCTCTGAGAGAATCTTCTCCAAAACAGGGCAGATAATTACTGACAGAAGAAACCGGATTAGCTCCTCAAAGCTGAGGCACTTGGTATTTCTAAATGCCAACCTTCACCTTAATTAAAGATCTGGATGTTCATTTTTTTTCTTTTTGTTTTGCATATTTTAATTTATATTTTATTGTGTTGTGGTTTGCAGTGTTTTGTGTTGTTTCACTTTAAATTTGTTTGAAAGGAAAAAGCTGAAAATTTAAATAGTTAAAAGTTGAATTGTAAATAGTTGGTTTTTGTATTTTATAATTAATTTTTTACATTTTATGTGGAGTGAATAAATAAAAGCATATTTATATAATAAACATATATAAATAAAAAACTAGTTTTTTTACATTACTAAATCATTTTGTGCATAATTTTATATTGTTGTTGATAATAAATTAATTAAAGTAACAAAACAACCTGAAGAGCCGGCTCTTTTTAGTGAGCCGAGCCGAAAGAGCCGGTTCTCTAAAAAAGAGCCAGAATTCCCATCACTAATTCCTAGGGAAGATTACAAAGCCCTACCTCTTGTGGCTTCCTTTCGAGGGTTAAGGGGTAGTGAGTGAGGGCTAGGGATAGTGAGTAAGAGCTAGTGGTAGTGAGTAGGGTGAACATTGGGATTGGGCCTTTGTGGTATAGCCTGAGTGCAGTGCACCACGTGTATGAGTCCTAGTGCAGTTGCGGTGTCATGGCCCAGAAGTGAGCCATAGTTTCCTTCAACAATTTAGAATGTTGCTTGAGTTGTTCTTCCATTAGCAGAGACCGTTGTGGAGGCTTTGCCATGAAGTGAGAGGGGAGCCTTTGCACCATAGGGATACATTCTTTTGCTGGAATGCTCAAGTTTGAGTTTAATTTTCAGTATGCTGAAAGCTTTTCCATCAAGGAGGTTGGCTGAAGCTCCTGAATCGACAAGAATATCAATGCTTTCATCAGCTATCATAACTGACCTCACTTGTGGTTCTTTGCCCTCTGCATCTTTTGTGACAAAGACCTACTCCTCATGTGTACTGGAGTCAGCAGCAGCTACATGACTGACGGGGGCAGTTTTAGCATCATTGGTTAGAATAGTTCTGACTTGCCTGTGTTGGCTGGGCCATGTCATCTTTTGTATGCTGTGTGTTGGTTTCATTTTCTGTCCATGTTGATTTTGTTTCACCTTTTTGTCAGGTTCAGAGAGACAGCAGTGGGCACAGTGGTTGAATTTCCCACATGCTCGACACTGGACACCTTTTGCTGGGCATACTGACTGACTACCCTAATGAGGAAATGTACCTCTACAATTCCTGCATGTCATCTTTGGCTTATTTCACTGTTCAGCGTTTGTCTTTTGGGGCACAGAGGTGGTCCATTTCTTGTTTCTTGTGTTGGGCATGGCTGCGACCTGTCCTGTTTCATGTTTGTTTTCCATGCCAGAGGCCTGAAGTTCTGAGGTTTCAAAAGCACTTTAAGCGTCATGTCTGAGTCTCTCAGTGCCCTTCTCCTTAGCCGTGATGATGTGCAGCTGAGTATTATCTGACACTTAATTTTTTTGTCCACATTATTGAATTCACCATTCTGGGCTGGCTGTCTTAATCTGGTATGAAACGCATCAACAGTTTCACCTGGGTTTTGTTTTGATTGTCTGAATATGTAGATTTCATACTCAACATTATGACTTGGACTGAAGTATTCTGTGATTACCTGTACTGCTGCATCAAAATCATCTGGCTCTCCTTTTTCAGGAAAAGTCTCAAAGATATCCTGCACTTGTTCTCCAGCAAAATACAGCAGCGTATCCCTTTTCTTGTTTCATCAGTAATGGCAGCTGCAGTGAGGAATGTTTCAAATCTCATCATCCATTTTTTCCATTTTGGGGACAGGGAAGAGGGATCTGCATTTACATCAAAGAGTGGAAATGACGGTAATTCAGCAACACCAGCCATTGTTTTTTTTTTTCTCGGTCTTTTCTTTTTTTTAGCTACTGTCCAGTTATGTTGATGTGTCTGTCGTTGCTAGTTTGTTAGCATTAGCATGTTTCTCTTGGCTGCAGCGCTGAGTGACACTAACTAGCAGACTACCAATGATGAGAGTTCGGTTCCTTGAACAGATTTGCTCTGGAGATCGTCCAGTATTTTTTCAACTCGGGCAGTTTACTCACGAAGCTGTTAGCAGCACAGTGGCTCTCCTGTTTTTCAGCAGGCAAAGTGGTCATGTGGAGGGAGTAACTCCGTTGTGTGGATCCGTTCACAGCAATTGCGCAGCATCCTCGTCGCCATTGTAGAAACTTGATGTCCTCAGTTTCATATGTTTTAACTTGAGGCTTTAATGAACTTCTTATTGCATGAAATTAACACAGAGAGCATGCTTCGTTGCTGGTTACAGCTCGTACTGCAGCTACTTACACAGTGACTTCCTCAGTCTCTTAAAGGGATACTGCCTAATTATCACAACACTACAATATAAAGCTCTTAATGGCCAAGCTCCATCATATCTCAGAGAGTTCATAGTTCCTTACTGTCCTAGTAGGCCATGGAGGCCATGGAGGTTTACTTTTGGTTCCTAGAGTCTCCAAGAGTAAATCAGGAGGCAGATCTTACAGTTATCAGGCTCCTCTTCTATGGAACCAACTTCCAGTATCAGTCCGGGGGTCAAACTCTTTAGCAATTTTCAAGACCAGGCTTAAAACTTTTCTGTATGACAGAGCTTATAGTTAAAAAATTAACGTTTTACTAATTTACTCTTTAGCTATGCTGCTATAGGCCTAGACTGCTGGGGAAAGCACTGAGCAACCCCACCCCCCCGCATGCACCGACATACCAATAGCCATGCTTTTCCGAAATCCCTGTTTCTCCCAGTTCTAAGCATGTGTACTGTATTTACTAACCATGTTTTTGTCTCCCCCAGTTCCTCTTCTCTCTCTTCCTGTCCTCATCCTACAGGTGGTGAATCATCGCTACCCCATGTTCCTGCAATGCCCACATCTTCATGAACTCCATCCAGCATCATTTCTATGAACTTCATGCAGCATCATATGTTGCTGCCTGCACCTGTATTGGATATCCCCTCCTCCTGCTCTCATTTCTCCCTACTCTACCCAACTTTGCCCCCCCTGTGTGTCTCTCTCTCTCCCTCTCTCAACACAACCGGTTGAGGCAGATGGCCGCCCCCCCAGAGCCTGAGGTTTCTGCCTCTTAAAGGAAGATTTTCCTTGCCACTGTCGCCAAGTGCTTGCTCATGGGGGGATCTGTTGGGTCTAAAGAGTTTGGTCTAGACCTGCTCTATATGTAAAGTGCCTTGATGTACCTTTGTTATGATTTGGCACTATATAAATAAATCTGATTTGATTTGATTCATGGGATGGAGTTTTGTTCATACAAAATACATTCAGAATTCAGAGTTGCGACAGTACATGCAGTGACACAGTGTAACAGCACAGACAGCTTTGCTTTGTTCTGTTGAAGAATCAACTGGACCCATCACATTTTGAGCAGCATTCACTCTCTCACACTTCACTCACTCTCTTTTTCTTTTTTTTCCAGAAGCACTCACTTCTCTTCATTTATAGACACACACTGTAAGTCCAAGTCACGTCTGGTTAGTTGTCCTTAGTCAGAGGAATTTTATATAAGTATTTATTTATGTTTTATTTTATGTCCTAATTTTCAGGGTTTTTTTGTATTTTAATTAATTCATTTTTATTCAGAGATAAACACCAACGAAAACACGTGACAAGGATAAACAAAAGAAAAAGGAAACAAGACAAAAAACAAAACTAAACAAAACAAACGACAATAAAAACAAAACAGTCCCCCCCACTCTACACTCGCGCACACATTCACACATCTATGGAGAGAAACTTACATAAACTAAAGAAAATCACAAAAGTAAGAGAAAAAAAATAAATAAATAAATAAATAAATAATAATAGTTTATACATTCACCAATAGACCAAACCAATTAATTTACTTTTACAACCAAGATATTTCAAATGGGCCCCAGGAGTCGTCCCATTTGCTCTGATTGGATTGTCCACTGTATGTCAATTTCTCCATATGTATAACTGAGCAAGGACGTGCACAGACATTTTGGGGGCAGGGGCTCAAGTGAGAAAAAGGGGCACTTCCTGTAATTTCAGAATCAGAGTCAGAACTACTTTATTAATCCCTAGAGGAAATTGCTTAATTTATTCATAAATAAATAATATGACATCTCTGACTTACTTATTTATTTCAGTACCCTTACACTCACATAATTGTTGAATAGAAGAAAACTTCCAAAAAATACATATTTAGATGGCATTTGTTTAACTGCCCTCTGTTTGTATCTGTAGATTTCTCTTAATTCACTAAACAAACTCCTTGTCTTCTACATATTTAAACATGTCAGGGGGAAGATGTTCTCTCTGATAACTGAAAATCTGTGGTGATTTGTTTTCCTTCATTCTTTATCCCTGCAATGCTTTGGCAATTGCAAATATATGCAAATTAGCACACAATTTACATATCAATGCGGTGTTTTAGACATGACATAATGAGATAAACCTAACTGTATTCACCTGTAGTGTCCCAGTACATAAGCCTGTATGCCCATGATGAAGAGCCTTAGCTAAACCAAACACATCAGCTAGTAGCTCATATGTGCACGTTAGCAAGACACACGTTAACTATGTTTGGCCTTGTCATTTGTGAACTCGAGAACTTCCTTCATTACCACTTACCTCCAAGAGTAAAAAAAACTAGAAAAGAAAGCAAAACTGTGCTGAGGGCTGGGGTCTGCTGCTGCCTGTCTCTGCCTCTGTGTTGTTCGCAGGTGCGATATGGGAGAGGGGAGAGGGGGCAAGGGAACGTCTAACAGAGTGCATTGAGTGTAATCTCTCGACCTGCGATTTGGAGTTCTTTTTTTTAAATTTATATTTATTTGACAGGGAAGCTATGCCAAAACAGGAATGTATATTTATATAAGAGAGAGACAAAATCATTTATTAAAAAAAAAAAAAAAAACACCCCAGAAAAAAGGGCACTTTTTCTTCAAGAAGAAAAAGGGCAGGTGCTCAAGCCCCCTTTCATGTCTATGTGTGCACATGCCTGTAACTGAGACAAGTTCATGCAGCCAATTTTGAAAGGATGGTGAATTTGATGTCTTCCATTCTGTAAGTATGAGTTTCTTGGCCAGCACTGTACCCATTAGTAGTGCAGATTGGATGAAGGAGGGGCGAGTTAATGAGTCCACTGAACATCCAAAAAGGGCTAAATCTCTGTCCCGTAAGAATGAGCTATGGAATACCTCAGAAAAAAAAGAAAAAAAAAAATCCTTGACCGGAATGTAGATATGACTGGACAATTGGACAATTCAATTAAATGTAACAATGTACCATTGTTTACTTTACCTTTGTCACAAGTTGGAGACACAGAAGGATAAAATGTATGCAACATAGCCTTAGAATAATGAAACCTATGTATGACTTTGAACTGAATTAGCCTGTGTCTGCTATTTATTGAACATTTATGAATATACGAAAGTGCAGTCATCCATTCCTCATTGGGGAGAACATCACTCATTTCTCTTTCCCACGCCCTTTTAATAGATAGTGCCAACTCGGGCTCTTTGATAAAAAAAGTTGTAAAATGAGAAATGAGTTTTTTTCTGTTCGGAGGTATAGAAAATAATTCCAAGAGAGCATGTCCTTTCCCTTTGGTTTCAAATTTGAGGGATGTTCTCCCTTACAAAATGTCTGAGTTGCATATATCTGAAAAAATGATAATTAGATTAATTATATTTTTCTCGTAATTGGCCAAAGGAAGCAAAACTATTATCAATATAAAAGTCCTGTAGACGTCTTAGTCCTTTCAAATACCATGCTGCAAATGTCCTGTCCAGTAATGCTGGGGTAAAAGCATGATTATGGCAGACTGGTGTGTAGAGCGATATATTGGGAACTTTATAGGTATTTTTGATTTGGTTTAAGATCTTAAGAGAATTCTTTACTACAAGACTATGACTTACTGACTTGATAGATGTAATGTTTGTGAAGACTAAGGATGACAAGGAGGTATATGGCTTTAACAAAGACATCCATTCAAATTTTATCCACAAAGGGACAGCATTGAATGATTCATGATCTGGTGACCCCCATTGCCAGTATGCCAGTGCCTGAGCATTTGCTGCCCAGTAATGTTTGAATACCGGAACACCCCATATCCCCATCTCAGGTAGATCTGAAGAGATGTTTTTTAGATAATCTATGTTTTTCATATCCCCAAATAAAATCCACAATGACTGTCTCTATTTTTTTAAAGTAATGATTATATATAAATATTGGTAAGTTTAGAAAGAGATATAAAAATTTTGGTAGAGATACCATCTTTATGGCATTCGCTCTGCCTATCATAGATAGTGGTAGAGTTCTCCAGTATTCTCTGTTGGATTTCAATTTGTCAATAGCCTCAAGAAAGATAAATTTTAACAATGATTTAGGACTCTTAGATATTTTGAGTCCGAGATATGTAATATAGTCCTGTACAATTTTCACTGGGCAGTTATGTAAGTCAATATTTTCACCAATAAACATAAGCTGACTTTTGGCCCAATTTATAGTGTATCCAGAAATTTTAACAAAAGCGCTAATATATTGAAAAAGGTGGGGGAGTGACAAGTAAATCATCTGCGTACAAGCTGACAAGAGCTTCTGATGTACCAACTGGGATAGCTTTAATGCAGGGGTGACTTCTTATCCTTATTACCAGGGGTTCTAGTGCGATGTTAAATAACAAAGGGGACAGACAGTCTCCTTGTCGTAGGTTGTAGGTTGAATTGCCTTGATTTCATGTTATTTGTTATCACAGAGGATTTAGGAGAGTGATAAATCATTTTAATCCAATTAACAAAAATTTCCCCTAAACCAAACATCCTCATAGTTTCAAATAAATATAGCCATTCAATAAAATCAAAGGCTTTCTGGGCGTCTAGTGTCAGGACAGCTCCATTGATATAGTCATTCTTGTCGGAATACAGAATATTCATCAAGTGTCATCATTCATCAAGGATTGCGAGTAATCTTCCTCTGTTACAGTGGAAAATGACATATAAAGGTTGGAAAAAAATTATTTAAACTGATTGTTGATTTCTTGTAAGTCGGTAAGTATTTGCCCAGTATTTGACTGTATTTTGTGAATATTAGTTTTTGCCATTTCTCATTTAAGTTGTCTGGAGAGTAACTTTTGGGGTTTGTCACTTAATTCGAAATGTTTTTGTTTATTCTTTTGTAGTAAACTCCCAATTTCACCTTCCAGGAATGAATTGTATTCACTTTTTAATTTTAAAATCTTATTATAGTCATGTTGAGAAAGTGAAGCTTTGTATATTTCTTCCAATTGGATGATTTCCTGTTTGATTTCTTTAACTCTAATCATTTTCTCCTTTTTCTTAGATGACTCAAAAGCAATAATAAATCCTGTCATTGTGGCTTTAAGAGCTTCCCAGAGAGTAGAATCTGAGACCTCCCCATTGTTGTTAATTTCTAAAAAGTCACTCAATTTTTTTGTCATGTATTCCTTAAAGCCTAATGTTGACAAAAGGAGTGGGTTAAATCTCCAATTGAATTTCGGCTTGGAGAAAGATATCTGCAGCTGCATTGTAATGGGGCTATGGTCAGAGATGAGTCTGGTATGATACTGTATATTTCTAATATCGACTACTGAACCAGCTTCCGCTATAAAATAGTAAATTCTTGTGAATGACTTGTGGACATGTGAATAAAATGAGTACTCCCTTTTGTCATGATGTTGTGTTCTCCAGACATCTACCATGTTTCTGGATTTGATCAAATTGTTTAATAGTGGAACTGTATTAATTGTTGGTGGAGGATTAGGGGATGATCATTTTCAGGGTTTTTAACCCACTTGGTTGTTCAGGGGATTTATGGAACTTGATTTTATCTTTATTTATTTATTTAATGGGAGTGGGAGAAATGGCTGGCTACACCAGTTCCCCCCTGTTATGACCTCAAATTTTTCTCCTGTTTGAACTTTTGTAAGTTGGAAATTAGAGTAAGTTGGTCTGAAATTCACTCTTAGCTAGGAGTTATACACAGATATTATTATTATAAATTATTTAATTATAAGTTGCCCCAATCCAGGGCTGAAGATCTGACAGATTTTTGGACAAAATTGAATTTAGTCGCAGTTTAGGTGCTTCTTTTTTTTTTTCTTTTGCACTGCTACTGAAATGCATCTGATAAGTTCGGCTTGTTCCTTGACTAGTGGATGAGGTGTGATACTCCTCCACATATATATTAATTATTAGGTGAGTACAATTTGGGTTAGGGTTTCCCAGTTAAGAGTATTGCCGCCCAAAGACTTCACCATAGCCCCACCGATTTACAGCATAGCTCACGGTGCGCTTCCCATCTCATTTTATCCTCAGCCTGCAGTTATCACATGCACACAAACCAGGGGGCCACTGACGCCGGCTCTTCACTATCATACAGCGCTTCACAAAACTCTTATTTCCACAGCACACACCTTGAGCATCTCTGGCTCCTTTCTGTGGTTGGACAGCTTAACTTTTCTAACATACAACAGGGATCCAACTCATCCATCCTTTCCTCTCAGACAGCCTATCCAAACACACCGCCAAATATGCCCACTCAGCCAAAATGGAATTTACACCTACATTGATCAAGCCGTCCCAGAGCACCTTCTGTGCTTCTCATAAATACATAACCATAATAACACAACACACACTTTTACAGAATTTGCTGGCAGAATCTCCACGTGCAGGTTTCACCCGGGTCCTTTGTCCCCGACTGATCCTCCACCACTCTTTCCTTCAACAATGCTTCAACAATGTTTTTGCTCCAATAGCCTCAAATCAGGGGTATAGCACACAGTCTTTTTAAATCAACCATTCATTTCGAGTGCATCCACAAATAGCTGGGACTTTAGCTGTCACCCCCCGCAGCAAGTGCACTGATGTAGGTTTAATTTAACTTACCTTGTGCTGCAGCTTTGTTCGGTGCGGGACGCGGCGGCCTCCCTCACAGCCCAGGATCCAAATTCGATCACGTCAGGGTCACCAATTATTTTGTGGCAGAAAGCAGTGGTTTAAAAGAGAAAGACGGGGTGTCAGATGGGGAATCTCTTTATTCACATCGGCCCTACTAACAACGTAGTCAGAGACAGAAAAACCAACCATACAGCATGTGACATACCTTCTTATACCTAAGACAGGCTGTGTGTGTGTATTGTGTGGATGGCCTTCACCCTTATCTTGAACCTTGACCATGGTGGTTATACAACACTATGTGTGTGTGTGTGTGTGTGGTGTAGTTCTCTTTCCCGACACCCCAGATGTCTTCTACTTATTGTTTTGACTTGTTTGGCGCCAGTGCAGGTCCTGGTGACCTGGCTCTCATATTGACGCATGAACAGAGACAAAGCCTCTAGACCCTGTCCTTCCCTTACAGGACCTAAAAGAGTTGGATAACACTGAAGCAAGGGGAGACTGATACAGCAGCTCAACCTAGGTTATAAATTTGTCACCAAAGCCAAACCTTCTGAGGACAGCGAAAAGGAAATCCCATTCGACCCAGTCAAAGGCCTTCTCAGCATCCAGAGAGAGAAGGACCTCTGGATGCTGAGGGGCCAGGCTGGGGGACTATAAGACATTGTAGAGCCTGTGGACATTAGAAAACAGGAAGCGATTTTTAATAAACCCAGTCTGATCTGGTGATATAATTGATGGGAGAACCCTTTCCAGTCGAGTGGCAAGCATCTTGGCCAGTAATTTGGTATCCACGATCAATAGGCTAATGGGTCATGTTGGGCCTCCATCACGAAGTCAGACAATGAAAGGCATACATGTAAACCCTGAGGCCTGACCACGAGGTCACCTCCATCCCTTTGTACTCTGGAGACAAAAAAATCCATCCACAGACTCCATTTCCCTTCATCCCTTGCAGTTCACATCCAGATGTGAACTCAACAGGAGGTGGCAGGCTCTCGTCTCTGGTTGGGAGAGACGTATCTACAACACACGGAGCCAAAATAACGGGGCCACGACATCACTCCCCCTTTATATACGGACCGGGAACTTATTTCGTCCTCTTTCTGGTATTCTTGCTCAGGAGATGGTTTGCCTTTTCGACCAGCTAGATCACCGTCGAAAGTGACCTGTACACGCGTGCTTATTCCCCCTTTTTGGAGTTTCACCCTCGCTGGACGAGACGAGACCCGCCCGTGTTCGCCTGAACACTTTTCTGGATCCGTGAGAGTCAGCTGCTTGCAACCCACTGACTTCTCAGCGATTACCTGCAGAAATAAGAAAGAGTTTCTTCACCGAGACGTGGATAATTTCTACGCCCCATTGTCTACCGGTTAAGTCGACCATCCTGTGTTTCATCGCTGCCCCGCCGAGAAACCAGGGCAGTCAGTATCGAGGAACAAGGATGGCGCCGTCAGCTACACGCACCGGAGGACCCACTGCTGGATCAAACTGACAGACACACACCGGTTCACTCAGAACACAAGTAAGAGGTTATCTGGGCAGAGACGTTAGATTTCTGTGTTTCATGAGCTTAGTGCTCAGTTATTGTTGTGTGTTTTAACGGACCGCCGGGTCCGCCCTCTGCTGTACTCTGAGGAGTAATTTTAAGTTGATGCCTGTTTAGTTTGTGTTCATCACGCTAAACTGTTTGTGTAATCCCATTCGGGATTATCATTACTTTTATTTTTGCGCCACCGTGAGTGAAAAGCAAGTTGCTTTGTCAGTCTACAACCAGACAGCGGGCTACAGACAACCGTCCGGACGCTTGCTCTCTGTAGTCAAGGCAACCGCTGCTCTCCTCTGTCCGAAACCACCCCCTCACTCCCTACTCCTTACTGCCTATATAGGGAGATTAATGTAGTGGACTATAAAGTGAACTCATTCACAAAACAATCGCTTTCAGACACTACTTTTGGCGCCGGTAATTGCGTCATCGCTGCCGCGCAATTAAAACGTACCCAACTCACGGCTAAAGACAGAAAAAAAAACATTTCTGTTCATCACTGCATTTTGTTAAAGGCTTTGATAATCTTGCACTGCACTGTAATTTTTATTCTTGTATTTGGTCTTCTTTTATTATATTTTTATTTTCTATTCTCTTGGCTCTTAGGTAACAGTTTTTAATTGTAATCTAACGTTACTTGAATGTCTGATTATACTGTGTTTTGCACGATGTTAATGCTCTTTACATTAATTTAAACAGTACGTTTAATTGCCTTGTTTTTGAAATGTGCCGCGAGCGCAATGCATCATGGGATATCTTGCTTGGTTAGTGACGGGTTAGTGACCATCGGCTATTCACTACTTTTCACACTGCATTGTGGGATACTTTGAGTGCACTACATTTTCTCACAAAACATTCAGTCACCACTACAAAACAACGAGCTCACTATATAGTGCACTATATAGTGATTAAGGAATGGTTTCGGACACAGCCCGAGAGTTGGTCTCCCTTCTTCTCGAGTTCCTCTCTCTCTCTTACTAAGGCCCATTCCCAATGTTCACCCTACTCACTACCACTAGCCATTACTCACTACCCCTAGCCCTCACCCATTACCCCTTAACCCTCGAAAGGAAGCCACAAGGGGTAGGGCTTTGTAATCTTCCCTAGGAAATGGGACACCACTTGCTACGTCACCACGTAGTTTACGTTCGGGCATGCAAGTGACTGCATAGTCCCAGCAGCAACATGGAGGCTACGGTTCATGTGAATTTCAATCGGCATGATTTTATTTTTGTATGTAACGCCCTCACCCTGTTCGCACTCTGTCTGTCAATGTAAATTTTGTCAATATATATATATAAAAAAAAACAAACAAACAAAAAAAAATGAAGTCTACGGTCGTGATCGTTTGCGATCGTTTTTTTTTAGCATTCATCATGCTTTGGTTGATAAATAAACCAAGAGGTACACGGAGAAGAATACACCATCGATGTCTGTTGTCGCTTGTGAATTTTTTGTGCTTTTTTTTCTCCGACTTCTCCACATCCTCTCGCTTTCTGGGGATCGCGGAACTGGCCCTTCCTTGGGAAGTCAGCATCGGAAAACCCTCGCTCTGAAGGGCTAGATTCATAACCCTTACTCCTCGTTATGCCCCCTACCCCTACATGAAAAAAGGAATTGGGACACCACTACCCTCGCAGGAACACACAAAATTTAGGGGTAGGGGGTGCATTGGGACTGGGCCTAACACATACTACACACACACACGCACACCTACACGTCCATTCAATTGCGCACGGTTCGCTCCGCACATCCTATCGTCAGATAACCCCGCTATAGCGCTGCCTTATCCCTCCGTTATCTACCATCAGATTTGTGCGTGTGCAAAAACGCCTCTGACCACTGGTGGGCGCTGTCTGCCATTGTTAACCGGAACCTTGCAGCAGCTCCGCCTGTTGTTTACGTGTGACGTAGCCTCTCTTGGAAGCCGCGCCATCTTGACACACATACGCACACACACACACGCTGTACTTTACCTGTTTACCTTTACACCGCTGCTGTCAGGGAGAGGGGAGATGGAGAGGGAGAGAGATAGAGGGAGGGGAGAGGGAGAGGGAGAGAGATAGGAGAGGGAGAGAGAGGTGCTCAGTCCTTCCCCCAGCAGTCTAGGCCTATAGCAGCATAGCTAAAGACTAAATTAACTTGAACTTTTTAACTATAAGCTCTGTCATACAGAAAAGTTTTGAGCCTGGTCTTGAAAATTGCTAAAGAGTCCGCCCCCCGGACCAATACTGGAAGTTGGTTCAATAGAAGAGGAGCCTGATAACTGAACAATCTGCCTCCTGATTTACTCTTGGAGACTCTAGGAACCACAAGTAAACCTCCATCTAGAGAGTGGAATGGCCTACTAGGACAGTAAGGAACTATGAAATCTCTGAGATATGATGGAGCTTGGCCAGTAAGAGCTTTATATGCTAGGAGAAAGATTTTAAATTCTATTCTGAATTTTACTGGCAGCCAATGAAGAGAAGCTAAAACAGGAGAGATGTGATCCCTTTTCCTAGTTCCTGTTAATATTCGTGCAGCAGCATTCTGAATCAACTGAAGGCCTCTCAGAGATTTGTTTGGACATCCAGATAATAATGAGTTACAGTAGTTCACCCTAGAAGTTACGAAAGCATGGACTAGTTTTTCTGCATCCTCTTGAGACAGGATGTTTCTGATTTTCCTAATGTTTCTCAGGTGGAAGAAAGCTGCTCTACTGACTTGCTATATGTGAGGGACAAAGGACATGTCCTGGTCAAAAGTTACTCCAAGGTTTCTTACAGTGGAGCTGGAAGCCAAAGTAATGCCATCCAGACTAATTAGATGATTAGATAGGGTTTCTCTAAGGTGCTTAGGGCCGAGTACAATAACTTCAGCTTTGTCAGAATTTACAAGTAAAAAATTGTGAGTCATCCAGACTTTTATGTCTTAAAGACATGTCTGCAGTCTGACTATCTGACTAACTTCATTTTGCTTCATTGATAAATACAGCTGAGTGTCATCTGAGTAACAGTGGAAATTGATACTGTGTTTCCTAATAATGTTGCCTAAAGGAAGCAGATAAAGAGGGAAGAGGATTGGTCCAAGTACCGAACCCTGTGGGACTCCATAATATAGTGCGTGAGGAGGAGCTATTGTTAACATGTACAAACTGATATCTATCTGATAAATAGGATTTGAACCACCTTAGAGCAGATCCTTTAATGCCAATTTCATGTTCCAGTCTCTGTAATAACCATTATTACAGATTATTATGATCAATGGTGTCAAATGCAGCACTGAGATCTAAGAAAGTATGGAGGCTGATCCATTGTCTGAAGCCATCAGAATATCATTGGAGAGTTTAACCAGCGCTGTTTCTGTGCTGTGGTGAGCTCTAAATCCTGACTGAAACTCTTCAAGTAAACCTTTCCTATGCAGATGGTGATGTAATTGGTTTCCTACTGCTTTCTCAACGATTTTAGACATGAACGGAAGGTTCGATATGGGTGTATAATTGGCCAAAATATCTAGATCAAGATTCGGCTTTTTAAGCTGGGTTTCGATGACTGCGGTCTTAAGAGTCTGGGGTACATAACCCAAAGATAACGTCAAATTAATCAGATCTAAGATGAACGGCTCAATTAAGTAGAAAATCTCTTTTAAGAGGCTAGTTGGTACAGGGTCTAATAGACAGGTTGATGGTTTAGATGATGAGACTATAGAAGCTAGCTCTAAGAGATTCAGAGATGAGAATGATTCCAGATGTAAATTAGGCATTGCAGTTGATTGAGGAGTTGCTGTATTCAGTAGAAGATTATTGTCTAATGTAGGTAAGAGCTGATGAATTCTGTCTCTGTTACAATTTTATCTGTAAAAAAGCCCATAAAGTCATCACTGCTGAGAGCTAAGGGGATCACTGGTTCAATTGAACTATGAATCTCTGTCAGTCTGGCTACAGTGCTGAAGAGAAACTTGGGGATGTTCTTGTTTTTTTCTATTAGTGCTGAATAATATGAGCTTCAAGCACAGTGGAGAGCTTTTTTATACGTTTTTAATCTTTCTTTCAAAGCTCGGTGAAACTCTTCCGAGTTGCTGGATTGCCAATTTCTTTCTAATTTCCGTGACGTCTGCTTTAAGGCACAGATTTGAGAACTATACCACGGAGCCAGCCTCCTCTGTTTTATTACTTTCTTTTTGAGAGGGGCAGCTTAATCAAGATTTGAACACAGTGTGGCCATAGTGCTAATCACAAGGTCATCAACCTGTGTATGGGAGAAATCTTCATTTGAATTTTAGACATTCATTTCTAAAATATTGAATAAAGCAGTTGCAAGCTGATTATGTGAACATGTATATAGGAATGTCTTGTTTGAAAACTTTCAGTCAGGATTTTGCATCATAGCATAGAAACACCAGTGGTGAAAGTTACCCATGATGTTCTAATGGCCACAGACAACGGATTGGCCATACTTGTCCTGTTAGATCTCAGTGCTGCATTTGACACCACTGACCAAAATATTTTTTATTACAGAGACTGGAACATGAAATTGGGATTAAAGGAACTGCACTAAGATGGTTTAAATCATATTTATAAGACAGATATCAGTTTATTCATGTTAACAATGGCTCATCCTCAAAAACTTTAGTTAATAGTGAAGTTCAACAGGGTTCTGTACTTGGACTAATCCCTTTTTACCTCTATATGCTTTCTTTGGACAATATTATAAGGAAAAACAGCTTCAATTTCCACTGTTATGCAGATGATACTCAGTTATACTCATCAATGAAGCCAAATGAAACTAATCAGTTAGTCAAACTTAATGTCTTACAGACATAAAGGCCTGGATGACCTCAATCTTTTAACCTTTTCTTTTTTTTTTTTTTTCTGCATTTGTCTGCATAATTTAACACCAATAAATTTATGAGATTGATGCACTTTTAAAAGGTTTATCTGCAAGACTAAAAGTGCGTCAATCTCATAAAAAGTTGACACACTTAAACTATGAAGAGGGTGGGGGCAAGTCAGAGGACTACAGCACACTGCTGTCCTGCAGCGCGCTCCGACAGAGAGCCCCCTGACCCGCCCCGAACTGTAACCCAAAGTTTGGTACATTAAAATCATATGTATGACATTTGTGTGCCTAAATGTGCCTGTGAGAAACTATGTACAGCAAAGTGTGTGCTTAGTGAAGAGTGATATAAGTGCAATTTAAGATGCCAGGCAAGTGAAGGTCCAGCCCACAGCCAGAGGGTTGCTGGAGCAGGGGTCAAGGGGCCCACAGGTGGTGAAATTTTTACTTCTAAACTCAGAAAAGGAATTTGCAGTCATTTTTCCCCAGGCCATGTCCTTTGGCTTCACACTAAACAAGTCTCTAGGACAGCTTTCTTTCACCTGAGCAATATCGCAAAAATCAGAAATATACTGTCTCAAGAGGATGCAGATCATCATTTCCAGATGACTGTTTTTCTTCACATTCTATTCAAAATCTGTACCTCACCAGGATTGTGTTTGAATGAATTGAAATTGGTTTAAATTATTGATTACATACTAAATTCTTTCCTTGAGGATTTCCCAGTGATTGGCTGCATCAATGGCACTTACATTCTGATAGCTGCTCCTTCACAAAATAAAGCTGACTATGTGAATAGGGAGTCCATCCACAATATTAATGTGCAGGTACATTGACTACTGTCTCAAAATGTCAAAGTCTACTACACATATTATTGCCAATGTGGAGGCAATGTGTCCGTGGTCTGTACATGACTCATGGATATAAGGTGAGTCTACCTTGAGCTGACTGGAATGAGTCAGCAGCCTCAAGCTTTGGACACTATATTGTAGGTTAGATTTCTTCCTCCTTTGAGACACTCATGTGTATACAGGATACACCTGATTTTACATAAAAATTTAAATATGAAAAGGACTATATACACATTTTACTTAATTACAGACTTCCTGCTAGGTGGCAGGGGGTACCCTTGTCAGCCCACCTTGCTTATCACTGAGTCTGAGCCTGGCCCCCAACAGTACTTTAATGTGGCTCATTTCAGGATGAGAAATTGGGTGGAAATGATTGTAGACCTCATGAAGGCTAATTTTCAGTGCCTATGTCACCTCATAGTAACCCCTGAGAAGGCCTGTGACATCATTATGGCATGTTTTGCTCCCCATAATATTGTCATAACTACAGGAGAGCACCACCCTGCCATACAAACAGTGTATGGCAATGAAAACTACATCCAGCCTACAGATATCTAAGATGGAAGAGCCAGAGACAATATATATTGGAATCACTTCAAAAATTTATCGACCATTACCACCACCAAGGGTAATCTAAAACAAATTGTCATTTTATTCTGATTGCTTTATTTTTTTTATTTTTTATTTTTTTTATTAAATGGGTTTTACACAACTCCTTTACTTGTAACTGGAAATAGATAAGGATCACATTAAACCATTGCTGGAACTTCATCCTGCTGCACAGCCATGCTCTGCTGAAAAGGATACAATGTCTGTTTATACTTTTATGTCGGCTACATATCACACTCTATATTCCACACAAGAATGGCAGGAAATGTGAATGGGGAGCTAAGTAGAAGTAACATATAATACAAAAATGTAACATTTGGAACACTCTCTCTGACAGCAGACAATGTGACTTCACCACCTGTGTGGATTAGCATTTAGTTCCAGTATACTTCAAACTACTATTTGGCATAATCTCAAGAATTGAGTAGTCTACTAACAGCTGGAAGGAGCTGTGTTGTGGCATGAGGCTCCACAAGGGAGATATTCCTATTAAAATGTGACAAACGAAAAACCCATGAAATCTAAATAAACATATCTATAAAAATATATACAAGAAAACATATAGGCCTAACACTATTATATCTAATGAAAGCACTTGTGTCCTCAGGGTTGATTGGCTCAGTTGAGCCTATTAATGCCTGAACCTTACCTGTTTGAATTTTGTTCTTATGTTTCACTTTAAGATGCTTCCAACTCCTGGGAGATTGCACCTCAAGGAAAATAAATTATAAATTCAATACAGTAACAACATTTTTCACTACAGTAGTATAAGTGTGATTAAAGAGTAAATCCATATGTCTATTTATTCAGTCATTCAAATTTTTACTCCAGCTGCATTTTGCCCCTTCGTTAGTTCCCCCTCCTTTGCCGCCTCAGCCATGTTCCTTTTTTCACGGAAAATCTATTCAAACTCGCCATAACTTCACCGATGAGTACTAATTCCATGCTGGAAAAAGTCTCTTGCTGTCATGAGTTGCCATGGTCAATCATAGTCTTTGGGGCTTAATGTTGGCTTTTTCTAGCCGTGGTGCTGGAATCAAAGTTAACCTACTCAGAGTTGATTGAACCAACTCAGATCCACCTGTTTTGAGTTTGAGTTTCCCAGCTCAGAGTAAGTCAACTTGGAGTTCAGGACTATATTCGGAGTTTATTGAACTTACTTCTTTAAACTGTCCCCAGATTTAGAAGTCACAGACGAGGACAAACTTCCTTTAAGAGAAAGAAACCTTGGGAACAACCAGACTCTGTTTGTGCTTAAATAATCTTCTATCTTCTGGAAAATAATCCTCTATCTTCTATTATAATTCTATAATAATTATAATTTAGTTTAAAGGAGTCAACTGGCAGGTGTTTGGTCTTTGCTGGTACAATAATATGACATAAATGTGGTGGCACAGTGTGAAAAAATCTTTCTTGACAGCAAAAGCTTTTACTTTCTAACAGCCAGCACTGATCAGTTAATCTGGATGACACTATTGGAATATTATTCGAGAAACCATAAGCCAAAGATTTAGCAGTGAAAAACAACATATTAATATTCCTTCATTCATTTTCAGAAATCATAGGAAATATGATGATGGTTATCATTTCATTTTATTATTCTTAAGCTCATTTCAACATGTGAAATGTGAAGTATTGATGCAAAAATGACAAAGCTGGATTGTTAAATTGAACTCATGAATAAACGCTTCAGTGCCATTATGCACTATATAAGACTGTCACTCTGTGAAAACAGCAGTGGTGGACAGGAAAATTGTTCTGTTGTGTCTGATGTCATGTGGCACATGCAATGTGTAGGAGAAGACTTTTACTCAAAACCTTCTTTCCTCATCTACAGAAGAATTTAACTGAAAAAACTTTGTGACAATTTCTCTTGAGATGTCTGATCTTCTGTTACCGATCAAACATTGAGTCATATCAGGCATTCCGGTCACTGCTGGACACACAGGGAGAAAACACTGTTCTCAGGCCTGTAGAAACAGTCTAGAGTAATTGTGCCAATCTTTCAGGATAAATCTTGTTTATATAAATTTCTGAACTATGCTGTTCATGGATACTTTTCCCACAGTGCAGCACAGATGGAAAATTAACTTCTAGTTGGAAAATTTTGCCAAAGTTCCAGCAACAGACCCAAAATATTTTTTTGCTTCTTCTCAATAGTTCTTGTTATGAACAATAACAAGGGGCAGTCTAACTTTTTATTCCTTATGTTTTACAGTTTTCAACAACTGATACTGAGTGACATACACCTCTTTAATATCAACACTACAGGGTAATGTAAGTACACATTACAGGTAGGTGATATGTCAAATATGATTTTCCAATTGTAAACTGGACATGTCTATTTTTTTTTACCATCATACTATTCCCACCAATAAACTGAACATTTAATGAGATAATCAGTGCCACAAAGTGTTATGTTTCATTTCACAAAAAATGGCAGTGAATAGCTACATAAAACACCATAATAGCAAACAGTCTGACAGACAGATCACCAGTCAACAGGGATTAATTTGACTGACTGCTGTCTGTTTCAATATCGGAAAAAGTCAAATCAGATCAATTTATATAGCGCCAAATCATAGCAGAGTTATATCAAGAAACTTTACATGTAGAGCAGGTCTAGACTAGACTCTTTATAGAGTTAAAAAGACACAAAGAAAGCCAAAAGTGACAAGGGTAAGGTCTCATTCCATTATTCACAAACCCTCCTCCCTAAAATACACTTATCTACATTTTTATTTTATTTTTTATTTTTTATTTTAAATGCCTGTAACATACCTAAACAACTTTATTGAAACACCCAGGAAATTTTGCTTTGTAGAGCCTCATTAGCTTTGGGGGGGGGGCAAATGTGAAGTCTACCCTGTGAAGAAGCAGGAGTCATCAAACTCAAATAATTTTAGAAAGTTATGTATTCACCAGGGGCAATGGTTAGCGCTGTCGCCCCACAATAAGAAGGTCGCGGTTTCTGTTCCCGGCCTGGGGCCTTTCTGTGCGGAGTTTGCATGTTCTCCCCATGCCTGCGTGAGTTTTTTCCCAACGTCCAAAGACATGCATGTTTTTGTTAACTGGTGACTCTAAATTGCCCGTAGGTCTGAATGCGAGTGTGAGTGGTTGTTCGTCTCTGTTTGTCTTTGCCCTGTGATGGACTGGCGATCTATCCAGGGTGTACCCTTCCCCACCCCCCGTCTCGCCCAAAACATTGGCTGGGTTGGGATTGGCTCCAGCACCCCCCACGACTAGAAACGGAAAAGTGGCAGAAGATGGATGGATGGATGTATTGACCACACAGTGTTGCACTTGGTCTGTAGCATAACAGAAGGTTTGTACTTAGATCTTTAGAACATGGTCACCCAGTAAGTAGCGTTTATGATATATTTTTTAACTCTGCTGTGTGAAACAGAAGTTTGAATGGTCACCAAATTATGAAGAATCTTGTGAGGACCATGAATATCCATTTTAAACCTGGCCAGCAACCTGCAAAATACATTATCTTGCACAGACTGACAAAACTGCTGGTTGTCAGTATTCAGTTCAAAATCTGCTCCCTGACATATATGTTGTATTCTAAATCTGCAAATTAATCAAGAAACAAACCTTAAAAGCAGATCCATGTACAAATTCCAGCCCATATTCTACATTGGCTCTTTCTTCTGCAAAGCCTTCCTTTGGTTAAATTGAGGTTTGTTCTTCCTTTGGTTCCACTGGCACATCAAGATATCCCTGAATGTTGTACGGAAGGTCTTGTTACACAGGGCATAGCACATGGGGTTGACTGTGCTGTTCACGTAGCACAACCAGTAGCCCAGGGCCCAGAGAGTTTCAGGGATACAGTCCTGACAAAAAGTGTTAACCAACACCATGATGTTATATGGCAACCATGTTGTAATGAAGGCAAATAGGATAGCACTAAGTGTCCGTGCTGCTTTCTTTTCATTTGCCTTTTTTTCATTCTTGCGCTTATATATCTCTGTCTTGGCCTTGGAGGCAAAGCGTTTGGCCATGGCTGCATCTGTCATGGTGATCACTGCAGGTGACTGGTCAATGACAGGGTTTGAGTGTGACTTGTTTTGATTTTTGCTGAATGACGATGACTGTTTATCGTTGTTCATTTTCACCTTCCTAGGTTTATCACCATCTACTTAGATAGAAACAAGCAAACAAAGACCGTTATGTATATTTTTTACATAAATGTATCACACAAAAAGTAGTAGTATTATGTCGAACCTGTTGGGGGTCTTGGTGGGTTGATACCATCAGCTTCCTCCTCTGAGCCTGACTGGTCACCAGACACACCAACTTGATTGTTGTTGAGACTGTCACAGCTGCCCTGCTCCGCCTTGTCAACTGTACTTGTCAGGGTTTTGGTGGACTTGGCAGATGCATGACTACCTGGCAGCAGTAGGGAAAACTCAGAGCAGAATATGCCCCACCTGCCTTTGCATCCTGTTCTTCGTGGTGTGCTCTCATTGTATGTGTTGTTCTTTTCTGAAGCAGACTGATTTAGGTCAGAGCTGCTGCAGGTTTGGGTGCCCATCTGATGTAAAATGGCTGATGAAGTTTTCTGACTTTCTCCACCAGTTCTCCCTTTGCCATTTCCTTCATTGTGAGCCTGGCCTGGGCTGTTGCTTGACCCAGATCCCTTTAGGCTTTGTATGTCTTTAGCTCTCTTCTCTGTCTCCTGATAGATCTTCCAAAACAGAATTGCCATTATAGTCACTGGCAAGTAGAATGCAGCGATAGCAGTGCAGAATGTAATGGTGGGCTCAGACAAGAACTGGATGTAGCATTCGTTAGGCTGGACTGTCCGCTCATCCACAATGTACTGCCAGAATAGGATAGCTGGAGCCCACAGAATGAAAGATATGGACCAGGCTAATCCAATCATGGTCATGGCCCGCTTGGTTGTGCGCTTGGCTCGGTAAGTTAAAGGCCTGGTCACAGAAAAATACCTAAGAAGACAGACAACAGGGAATATTAAATTGGTCCTGCTTCCCAGGGTTATACCAGAGACCTTACAACATGTAAAAATCATACAGCTACCAACAATACACGAAGGTGCCAAGCAGTTACAATAATCAACAAAACATCAAATACATCTTGACCTGCTACCTGTCAAAGCTGATAACAAGGAGGTTCATGACTGAAGCATTACTAGCCACGTAATCAATTGCAAGCCACAAGTCGCAAACCACCGGCCCGAGAGCCCACTGGTCCATGATGATGTAGGTAGTATACAGATTCATTGACAGGGTGCCAATGGTCAGGTCAGCAAATGCCAGGCTAAGGAGGTAGTAGTTGTTCACTGTCTTCAGTGCCTTATTGATTTTGAATGACACCAACACTAGGATGTTGCCGACAACAGTGACAAGAGAAAGTGATCCAGTGAGACAGACAATTATGATGACCTGCAGAAGAAAGATGACAGGAGAAAGAGCCAAAAATGGCAATTAATGGCATTGCAATATGTCAGACAGTCTTACTGTTATGTTCTTCAAATGAGCGCAATGTTAACACACAAAACACTGAGCTGAACCCAAATGCAGAATTTGTGTAATGAGCCTAACTCAACAGGAGAATGGTGTATGTGGTCAAACTAAAACTGCCATTATTTAGGTATGTGGCAGAAGTTAAAGACAAATCAATTTAAGAATATTTGGATTTCCAAATAAAGTCAGAATTTAGTTTTTTTTTGGGATTTGGGCTAACTAACCCGTTGAGTACCAGAGTACTTCTAAAGCAATAAGTAAATCATAGCATCCACATAGATTGTAACAAATATACACCACCATAGGTGTTTAAAAAAAAAAACAAGGTATTCAGTACCACATAGCCTATCTGGGAGGCATTTGATTATTTTAGAGTGCCCGGAGTAGTTGTCAGTTTAGTAAGAACATATTTCCAGGACATCAGACTATGCTTAAGTGCAGCAGGCTTTACAACAGGTTGGCAGAGGCTAAAAATAGGCATTATGGCAGGGTGTACGATTTCTCCATTAGCTTTCACAATGGCGATGGAGGTAATTATTAGAGCTTCTAAGTGGGTTGTAGGTGGAGAGAGGCGACAGGATGGGATGCGCCTCACACCAGTTAGGGCATACATGGATGATATGATGTTGGTAACTACAACGGTGCTATGTATGAAAAGAGTACTTGAGAGACTTAATAAAAATTTAAAGTGGGCTAGTATGAAAATCAAGCCTAGTAAGTCTAGAAGCATCTCAATAAGTAGAGGGAGATTAAGTGATCGAAAGTTTATAATAGACGAAGAGGAAATTCCAATAATTAGGGAAAAATCAGTAAAGAGTCTAGGTAGGTGGTACAAGGCAGACTTGCACGATGGAGAGCAGGTAGTGCAGTTTTGGAAAGATGTTGCTGAGGGACTGGATAGAATAGATAAATCAGGGCTTCCAGGAAAGTTGAACTTGTGGTGTTTGCAGTTCGGATTATTTCCCAGGTTGATGTGGCCACTGTCTGTATATGAGATTCCATTATCTGCTGCAGAGAAAATCGAAAGATTAGTTAGCTTTTACATTAGGAAGTGGCTAGGTGTTCCTAGATGTTTAAGTATTGTGGCACTGTATGGCAAAGGCATACTTCAGCTCCCAGTATCTAGTCTAGTGGAGGAGTTTAAATGTACTAAGGTTAGGACAGAGCTCCTGTTATCTGGGAGTAAAGATGTGGCTGTTAGTAAGGTGGTTCTAAACCCAACCAAGGGGAGAAAATGGAATCCAAGAATGGCAGTGCAGGAAGCGAAAGCAACCCTTAGGCATACAGAGATTGTAGGTAATGTAAAAATAGGCCGGGGAGGCTTGGGGCTTGGCTCAGGCAAACCGGTGTGGAGTAGAGCAGGTCCCAAAGAGAAGAGGAAGCTAGTTGTGGAGCAGGTTCGTAGACAGGAGGAAATATTAAGGAGTGCAAAGGCAGTGGCTCAGGCTAAGCAGGGACAGTGGTTGAACTGGGAAGGTGTAGAGAAGAAAAAGCTTAGTTGGAAAGAGCTGTGGAGTATGGAGGAAAGTAGTATTAGATTTTTGATAGGGGCAACATATGATGTATTGCCAACTCCCCAGAACCTAAAACTCTGGGTAAATGGAGACCCGCTATGTTCATTGTGTTCAGGTACTGCAACTTTAAAGCACATCTTGTCAGGTTGTAAGGTTAGTCTGTCGCAAGGACAGTATACGTGGCGACATAACCAAGTTTTAAAAAGCTTAGCTGCAGGCATTGAAGATATACGGAGGCAGGCAAATTTAGGACGGTCTAAGTTAGCGAGAGTTGCAATTCAGTTTGTTCAAGAGGGAGGGAAAGTTAATAAGACAGCAAGGAGGCAAGGTAGCTTAGAAGATGCCAGTGACTGGGAGATGCAAGTGGATTTAGGAGGAAAGCTTGTTGTTCCCCAGGAAATAGCCAGTACAAAACAGAGGCCTGATATAATTTTGTGGTCTAGGAGTAGAATGAGAGTGTATTTCATAGAGCTGACTGTTCCGTGGGAGGATTCAGTTGTAGAAGCGTATGAAAGGAAAAAACTTAGGTATGCAGACTTAGGGGCTGAAGCTGAGCAGCGAGGATGGAAAGTTTAGATTTGTCCAGTGGAAGTAGGATGTAGAGGGTTTGTAGCAAGGTCTGTTTTCTCTTTGTTGAGGGAGTTAGGAGGAAGGGGACAGAGTGTGAGGAAAATAGTGAAGGAAATGTCAGATGAGGCAGCAAGATCCAGTCAGTGGATCTGGATTAGAAGAAGTAATAGTAGCTGGGGGCCCAGCAGGGGGGGCACTTAGGATAGACAGACTCTCGAGAGAAGCAAGGAAGAAATGCAGGAAGAGGAAGTGTACTTAAGTGGAAGGTGTGGCCTGTGTGAGCCTCATTGACACCATGTGGTTAGTCCAGGTGAGTTGGCTTGTATTGGTTTGACTTGGCTTGTGTCTTTCTTTGATTACAGGACAATTTAGGTGAGTCTGTTTGCTGAATCTTCTAGTGTAGCTTGTTTTGCGTATCTTGTGTATCTTGTCCTCCACCTCCTGCACCCTCTATACTTTCATTACCCCTACCCGAACCAGGGTCTGTATCCCATCCCTACTTTTATCTCCACCTCTTCTATTCCTCCCCCCTACCCGAACCAGGGTCTGTATCCCCACCACGCTTTTACTGGTGCAGTTGGTGAGAGGTCGGTGTAGTCGACAGTAGTGCTGTTTCAGATAGTTGTCTTGGTGTGAGGAGCGGTGATAGCTGGCATTAGGGGAGTGACTCTGGGACGCCAGTGATCACTGTCTAGCCTCCTGGAGGTGTTGTAGGACCAACTAGACGAAACACCGGTGAAAGTAGGTTCCCACCTGATGACCCCAAAGACATGTTAGTTATCACTGCTCACTGGGCTAGTTAGATAGTTATTTTTAGGGGACGTAGGGCAGGTCGCAAGGTCGCTGTTAAGGCTAGGGAGTTAGTCACCGAGTCTGGTCCTTTTTGTAGCACAAATTTGTGTTTACTCTGAACTCAAACAAATTTTACAAAATCTTGGTTTATGATGTACTCTAGCACATGTAAGAATAACCACTGCTATACTTTTCAGAATATCATTGGAACTGCATAAAACAACCGGTAATAGTGTTATTTTGTAGGTTTAGATCAATTGTACACAGTAGTTTTCCAACAAACTGTCAGGAAGAACTCAAGAAATAGTTTCAAGTACTGTTAAAGTCACAATAGATGCACCAGTAGAGTGTATTCGTCATCATGATACTGTCTTTCATGTCACAGATGAATCTATTAATCAGGCCATTGCTAATTTAAAGTTGTATTTTGATGATTGGATGGCTGGATGGATGGACATATTTATTAAGCAAAGGAAGAATTCACCAAAGATCCTGAATTTTTTGCAGCTGATTGTTTGTTACACAGTGATGGTACAAAACCATCCTGCCCACTGAATTGTTTAACCTGTACTCTACACATGTTTAGTGTCTGCACATTTAAATTAGGTGTATGGAAGTTGGCATCCTTATGAGAGTAATATGGAAATATTTCTATTAAGCTCACATTACTGTCCAGAATCAACTATAGAACTTCAAATTATCAATGGCTTGCTGATGGCTTATTACATTTTCTGCACAAATCCTTGTAAAACAACTTCCACATAAAAAGAGTTCAAAGAAAACCAAGGGTTACCTGCCAGATAGTATGCCCTCCCAAGGGGTCAAAAGACTCTGCTGGTACCACTAATGTCCTGTTCACTGGGGAATCAGTGATGTTTCCTTCTTGTCTTGAGATATGACTGACATTATGCTTCCAATCACCAACACTCTCAGATGATATGGTCAGGTCCTGATAAGAGGCACCTGTAGATTAAAAAAAATACATCAGAGAAAGAGTCCTTCATCTTCCTATCTTTCCCTGTTCATTCTTCTATAGTGAGTTGAATGTAAAATTGGCTTAATCCTAAGGACAATGTGCAAGTTTTTTGCCATTTAGATTTTTAATTGTATGCACAGCAACTGCATTGCTGATTTGTTACAGCTATTAAGCAGTGTATGTAGTACCTAAATTGGGATGTGTAAACATGGTGCCATCAGACTTGTCTTCCATACCAGGAGCGCTGTTGGTAAGGAAGTGGAAAAGAGAAGCGTTGGAGTTTGGGTCCATGATGAGCAATGGATGTCTGAAAGAGAGTGAAGATACAGTTGCACAGAAATTACTCATATTTTTGTGATTTTGTGATTTAAAGAAATTTAGATCTAAAGATAGACTGAAGTGTTCAAAAAACTTTTACAAAATCTGGACTAAACAAAACATTGTTTTCAATGTTAGTAGAAACAAAACTGAGGAGAGCGTTTTTATTTCATTGCAGGTGCAGGTGAAATACATAATATAAAAACCAAGCAGATATAATACAAACCAAATGTTGTGTCAACCACAGCCATGTCATATTACTCTGCATACAATATAGGATGTATGCTTAAGAACAGACTTAATAATACCCTGCTGCAGCCTGGCATTCTTTCCACAAACCCACAACACACACACACACACACACACACATACACACAGGCAGGAGGGCTTCCTCGTTGTTTGCTGCAGTTGGAATATTTGTAACAAATGTTACACTTAGATTAAATTGTCAAAGTCACTTGGCTACATTTAGGAAAAGCTTATGAATAAAATAATCCCTTATAAATTCTAAAGGGCACCACGGTGGCATAGTGGTTAGCGGTGCTGCCTCACAACAAGAAGGACGCGGGTTCGGTTCCTGGGCCTGGGGCCTTTCTGTGCTTACTTTGCACGTTCTCCATGTGCTTGCGTGGGTTTCCTCCAGGTGCTCTGGTTTTCTCCCACCATCCAAAGACATGTATGTTTGGGTTAATTGGTGACTCTAAATTGCCCGTATGTCTAAGTGTTTGTTTGTCTTTGTCTTTCTCTGTATGTTTGCCCTGTGATTGACTGGCGACCTGTGCAGGGTGTACCCCACCCATTGGCCAATGTGAGCTGGGATTGGCTCCAGTACCCCCTGCGACCCGGAAATAGATAAGCAGTAGAAGATGAATGAATGAATGAACTTTGTCAAATAATAACAAATATCAGCAGGCACCAGTGGCCAGTGCCATTAAGGTAGGCAAAACAAGCAGTACAGCTAATTTCTCTCCTTGTATTTTTTTGTTTATTTTACTAGCACATTAAGTATATAAAAACTGAATAGGATAGTAAAAATTTGTCAACACTGTGCCAGAGAAGTAGAAAGCCAAAAGAGGCTCATAAAAATACTTTCCCTATACAAAAAACAATGATCATCTACATAGTGTCTGGATCAAATAGCTACAAAACCAATTACCAAATACATAATTACATAAATATGTTCTTATGTTCATATGTTCCTGCCTGCACCTGTGTTGAAAATCCCCTCGTCCTGCTCTCATTCTCTCCCTACTCTACCCAACTTCGTGTGTCTGTGTGTGTGTGTGTGTGTCTCTCTCTCTCTCTCTCTCCCTCTCTCAACCCAATCGGTTGAGGCAGATGGCCACCCCCCCGAGCCTGGTTCTTCCCGAGGTTTCTGCCTCTTAAAGGAAGTTTTTCCTTGCCACTGTCGCCCAGTGCTTGCTCATGGGGGGATCTGTTGGGTCTCTCTAAATCATTTTATAAAGAGTTTGGTCTAGACCTGCTCTATATGTAAAGTGCCATGATGTAACTTTTAACTGTTATGATTTGGCGCTATATAAATAAATCTGATTTGATTTGATAAAAAATTTTAAATTTCCTGGGTGACACAGAGTGCCTGGGTGGGGGGGGTTGCTGCTGAGGGGTTGCAACGAGAATCTTTGTGTGTCTGTATGTGTCTGTGTTTCTCAGACCCATATTAATGTATGAACAAAGTGTGTGTCTGTGTATACCACTAAGTGTGTGTGTGTGTGTGTGTGTGTGTGTGTATGTATGTGTCTTTTGTTGTATGTCATTCTGTGTGTATATTTCTATATATTATATACATATATATACAAATATTTGTACATGTCTTTGTGTGTGTGTGTGTGTCCATGTCAGTTGATAAACTGCTCTCATCTCAGAGGTGTCTGCACCTGCAGCACACACATTTTTTCAGATAATTTTCACTTCAGTTCTAACAAAAATACAGACCACTCTAAATCTGAACATTCCATGCAATGCACACTCATTATAAATTGTAAATTTGTCAAAATTGAGCATGACACTTAAACAGTTGCTGATCAAAAAAGTATAAAATATATGGAATAGATGGACTGCAATGATTCAACTGTGATGAATAGACAAGAATTTTGTCAATGTTTTAAAATTTGAACGGAGTCTGTCGCTGTAAGTATGGGGAAGTAGTACAGGTTTGAAAAAGGCTGAAAATTTGAGAGTCGACCTACACATAAATACACAAACGTAACAGACATCCAGTCATTGTTTTGGCTGCTTTTTTGCTGTTTACGCTGCCAAAAATGTTTCTTCCTTAGAGAAAATACTTAGCACAGTGATCGAGACCGAGCTGGAGGTTTTGACACTGGGTTTTTCTCCAACCCCTGGGACAAGGGACGAATTGAAATTTTAACGGAAGAGGAATAATAAGAAAATGAAATATGCAGAATAACAATAGTGACTCTGTGATCTACCCAGAGTTAGTGGAACTTTATAGCTATTGTTATAGAAGTCCATTGACTTGGTGCAGGGCCGCGAGGCACCAATGAAAGCCACAAATTGATTAATTTGACAAATCTTTGTCAATTAATGATTTTTTTTGGGATGTTTTTTGAACAATGATAATGTAGATTGTGATTATAACATTGTAGGTACTTATCTCACAACATCATTCTATCCCATAAGGGATCTGACTCTGCAAGACAGTCTGTTTGTCATCCCATTGATTAAAAACTGGAGTTTGACAAATGGAAAGGCTTGCAGCCTTTTTTGTTGCTTTGCACTTGTGCATTGAGGAAAATCTCAAGATCTATAAGAGGTAACTACCATTAGTCTGTGCTTGACTCAGCTTCTGATATGGTCTTCAGAATATCATAACATGTGCAGGGGTATGTGGAAATGAAACCCATGAGTAAACCAGGAAAAAAAGCTAAAGCAGGAAAAAAACTGTTATCACAAAATCACAAAACTGGACAGGAGCTGAATAAAGTAACGTTTGATTTTCTACTGCTACTGTCTTGAAAAGGTCTGCTTTTGGTCCATATTTTTGTCACTTTTTGCATCATGCCAGTACCAGACACAGAATGTGCAACTTTCATTTTCCCCTGCTACACTAGATCTTACAGTGTGTCCAACTTCCTGATGCAACAGTATTGAAAGTTGAGTTCCAGGATGTATCAATGAAACTATAAATCGTGTCTCTGAGAGAATATCTGCTCAGCACAGGAGCATATCAGAATGCCTCAGGTTCTCCACTGAAAGCTGTATTCTCCCCTAGTCCTGACACAAACACCGTTATGAATCAGGTGTCTTAACCACTGGGGGGCTATTAATATACTGAATATAAATATAAATATAAAAAAAAAAAAAAAAATGCACTTGTATCTTGGATGAGCTATGGACAATTTGAATTTACCTTCGGGGATTAATAAAGTATCTATCTATCTATCTATCTATCTATACTGTGCAGCAGATCCCCGTGAATACAAGCTATCGTGTATGCACATAGTTTTATGAGTCGTTAAAGCAGGGCAGTTTAATATTTATATAAATGGTGATGGACGGTGTGGAAAAACAAAGTGCAGAGTTCAGTCCCACTGTTTTGCTGATTCTGGCATAGATTAGCATAGCCTGTAAAGAATAAATGAAATGACTAATACAGGCTGTACTAATTAAAGCCAGAACCATCATATCTCCTTAGAAAGGTCTTCTCTCTGATGTTGGGAAAGTATGGGTGCTACACTCCTAAATAAATCCACGAGACACATTAGGAAATGATAGAATAGGAGGTTGATGAATTTCATGCAAATTCATAATGTAAAGCCCCTGACTGTCTGTAAGATCATGTGTGCTGCTGAAGGAAGAAAAGAAAATGTACTCACAGATGAGCAGTGTTGGATGATATCCTGCTGGGGGCTCAGCTCTGCTCCTGCACCATGCTACTATCTGCTGAGGCTCAGACTTGTTAGTGAGTGGAACTCAGCTAACCCTAACCCAGCTCCGCCCTATGCAACTGCTCTGCTCCTGTTTGCAGTGCTTGCTAATCCTAACTTCTCTGAAGTCTAGCTCTGGGACCACTTGCTGATAGTCTCTGACATGTACATTCTATTCAATATATCTGTACAGATCAGAATCTGTGGGGGCTTCAAAAATTCTTGTTCCTTCTTATATATTGGGGCTGATTAACCAATCAGAGGCCTCTAATGGGTTTGATGATGGAGAAGAAAAATGATGGAGAACGTCTGGTCTTTTTTTTTAACAGTGAATTAAACTGAATACAGAGAATACTTTTTCCTGAGGATCCTGAGGCTTATAGCCTGGGCCTGAGGCCTTTCTGCGTGGTGTTTGAATGTTTTCCCTGTGCCTGTGTAGGTTCCCTTGTGGTACTCCAGATTCCTCACTCCAGAGATATGGATGTTTGGTTAACTTAAACTGTCCCTATCTATGAATGTGAGTGTGCAGGGTTGTATGTATCTATATGATATCAATGTCATGGACTGTCAAATTCTCAGTTTTAGTGAACATGTGATATGTCCGGTGAGTGTAATAGTCATATTCAACTCAAATCAAATCAAATTTATATATAAGTCATTTCAAATGTACTATAAGGTACTTAAATTATAGAGCAGGTTTAGTTACTATGGTAAAATGTAGCATGGAGCAAATCTGTATCTGCAGCTTTTCTATCCATGAACTCTACAGTTTTATATTGCATGGAATGACTTTAGTTTCATTCTAACAAATGACACATGCTGTTGGGTAACACAAAGCTCCTCTGTGTTTGATATGATTTTAGTTCATGTGGAATCAATCAGTAGATCAAACCCTTCAGTAGTTCATGTTGTTTTAGGTTAGTGTGTATTCATGAGCAACACATGCCATCACTGTGCAGGTCCCAAGTGCGTGTGCATTTGGTGCATCAGTGGATTTTGAATGAGAGATTAGGAACAAGTAAATAAAATGAATAGACGGCACGATAGATGGATACACAATATTGATGACTACACACACAACAGTCAATGTTGGATTAGAAAGGTGACTAACCGGATTGTCATTGTTGAGAGTCTCACTTTTCCTTTCCACTGATGTTTATGGAGGTGTGAACTGTCTCACCACTGTGGTTCAGTGACTGATGCCCGACCTGCGTGACCAGGACCATGTGTCCAACTCACTCAGACCCTGGGTGTGCATTCAGTGAATTGGATGTGATTTTTTTCAAACAGATTTAAAAAGATTTTTTTTTTCATATTTTATATTAGATTTCAGTTCTAATTGCAACTTTTCATCAATGTTCTCTGTTGAATTCTGTCCCTTTTTTCACTTTTCACCCTAACCCTCACGCAACACTATCCTTTAACCATCACAAAGAACTGTGCTTGTGCTGATGTCCATGCTTGGTGATGGGCTGTCTCACAGCTGCATGCCCACATTGGCCAGACTGTGTATTTTGGCTTATTCTCTGGTTTCACTGATGCCCTACATTTTCCATTAATCAGCCTCTTAGCTGTTTACAGGAAAATCACTCAAGTGCAATAATTATAGAACTATCAGAGGTGCTGACAAAATTGTGCTCTTTGTGGTTTATGTATTCTGATTTTATATTATACTTCACATTAGTTGTCTTAATGTTATATAATCATCATGCATACAACATACAAGTAACATACAAGTGAACACTTAAAATTTGGCTTAAAGTGATCCCTGTATGATGACGACTGTAAAGCTCCCATGTTTACAGTTACATGAACTATTGCAGCTGCAGGCCTAAATGCCAATCAGCCAACATTATGACCACCTGCCTAATATTATGTAGGTCCCTTTTGCCCCCAAACCTCATTTAGACCTCTGACAATAAGCTGTGGTATCTGGTCCAAGATATTAGCAGCAGATCCTTTAAATCCTGGATGTTGTGAGGTGGAAACTCCATGGATCAGACTTGCTTGTTATTCCTCAAGCCATCCCTGAACCATTGTTGCATTACGAGAGGGAGTGTTATCCTGCTGAATGAAGCCACTGACATTGGAGAATAATTTTTCTATGAAGGAGAGGACTTGATATGAAAAATATTTAGGTTGGTAATACATGTCAACGTAACATCCACATGACTGGACCTTAAGACCTTAAGTTTCCCTGTATAACATTGTCCAAAGCCTGACACCTTCTACACCAGCTTTCCCTCCTCCTATAATGCATCCTGGTAACATATCTTCTGCAGCATGGACACCCTGACCAGGCTGCAGCTACACAGCCCCATACACAACAAACTGTAATGTTCTGTGTGTTTTCACACCTTTCTGTCAGAACCACAATGATTTTTTTCAGTAGTTTAAGCTACACTAGCTCTTCTTGTTGGATCAGACCACATGGTATAACGTTCACTCCCCATGACCCTGTGGATCAGTGTTTTCTCTTCTTTGGATCACTTTTGGTAGGTCCTGACCACTGCAGATCTCTTCACTGTAACAGACCCCGTGTGTAATGATGTAATCTATATTCAAACCATTTCTCTTAACACAGCATCACATTTCAAAAGAAAAGTGGTGCTATGGAACAATATGTTTTTGAACTTCCTCTGCAACTGTTTGATGAAATTCCAGCAGTTACAGTTCTTGTTTGCCTTCGGTCCAGATTTACTTGTTTTGGGTGTACAATTAATTGCATTAAAGTGTTAATTTAGTATATGGATTTTTTTAATGAGCTTCTGCACTCTTTTACTTAAATAAAATAAGGTGAGGTGACTAGCCTCTGGCACATAAACCACACTTGTCAGGTTTATCAAGTTACAGCAGGTAGCAGGTTAACTTGTAACTTTGATACAAATTATAAGTAATAAAATCTACATTTTTATCAAGCTTTGAAACATCATTTTATTCAGACTAAAAAGATAATTTCTCACCTTTTTCCTTTCTCCTCCCACATAAGGAATTTCCCATACGTGGGATAAATAAAGTACTCTTATCTTATTTTTAAATAACAGCTGTGACCCAAATATAATGAAAGATCCTTGCTTGATAAAGCTTTTTCGTTTGAGAAGCAAGTTGATTAAATTGCATTTGCAATGAAACCTGTAGTGTGGGCAGATTTCGTCACAGTGACTGTATATTCTATGTGGAAAAACAACAGCAAAACAGAAACAAACTTAAATAAAATATGTTGAGTTAAGAATATTCTCCTCTCAATAAGTTAATAAATTTTATTTTCAAAATCATGCAAATCCATTCATTACTCATAGACTCAGTCCCTCTTTACACATGTATGCCTCAGATGTAACATTAGCAAAGTAAACATGCCCCCTCTGCGGTAAATATGGAAAATATTGTTTCATTTTACATGAGAAACATACCACTGAGTGATGACATCATTCAGTCTATTGTGTGTTGATATAAAAAACATAGGCATGACATCAACATTGTATAATGAGGCTATGCTATATACATAAAGCGCATAGTAGCTGGTTGCAACTCTAACTGTATCCCCTGTGTTATCATACTTCATCTGTGCTAATGTTAAATACATGTGCTTTCTCAACTAAAATTTAAGGTGTAATCTGTAAAGAGGCCTCTTTTCAGTGCTGGGTCTCTGATTTTCAAACTGGCTAAAGTGAGAAAATCGCAAATTATTTTAGCTCACAATTAAACAGCATCCTTGTTTTTCACAGGGGGATTTTGATTTACAGTTTGAGTACTCTGATTACCAAATGTGTTATTAGCTATGGGGCTAACTGCATTCACACTATGGATTGCTTATTACATAGACCCATAATGTTTGATATTTAATAAAGAAGACATTATGAAAGATATGATATAAATAGATAGATACAGGAAAAATATAGAAATTTGAAAAGGTAAAATAACCCAAAGCAGCTCAGCTCAGCTCATTGTTACAAAAATCATTCTGTCAAGGCAGGGCGACCTTCAACGTGTCGATGTTTCAACTCATACAGCCACTTTTTAATCACAAAGTGTTTGTGTCCATACACACAGAGCAGAGACAGTTTTATGATTAGCTGCTCTGATGAGACAGCCAATTTAAACAGAGGTTCTACCCATGGATGAAAGAACATGAAATAATGTTGAGCTGAGTTTTTCAGATGTATTGGATTATTTCATGGTCAGTGGAGCATTTTACATGCTTCACTAATGATCACATGGATTTTAAAGAAAACAGAGTGCATACTGAGGGAAATGTAACAATCAGGGCCAGCTCTGCCTGTTTGAGGGAGTAAACACCTTTACGTGAGGGTGTTTCTATGCAAAGAGCAAAGAGCCAATAAAACATGACTAATATACTGCACCTTAAAGCGGTGAATTATCTTAGCAAATCAACCTATGTTTTATTTCCTTATCATTATTTTGATAAAATAAAGAAATAACTAATAAATAATAAATACATAATTTTATTTTAAGCAAGCTTTTTTTCTTGTGCCTTGTTTGCACTTTATGATGGTCAGTCATGTCCCACATGTTCTTGAAGGGCTATGGCTTCAGCTTCAAACCAAATGACGATCATAACCTATTCAATCATATGAAAAAAAAAGCCAAAGTTGTTTGTGTTTTTTTTTCCCAAAGAAATGCAGTCATAGCAAATGAGTTACAATAAAGCCCACAACACCTAAATATAATATCACAGAAATCTTAATCTTAAATAATCCTATTAAATGTTTATGGGCAACACAGAATCAGTGGCATTTTTATACTTGTTCATTTAACCTGCATAATAAGCATGCAATGGCTTTTTTTGTAGAATGTTCATACAAAAAGACTAACTTTGTTTGCTGTATTGCATAAGATCATCACAAGAACAGAACAGAAGAGACTGTGGACCAACAGTTCTTGATAAAAGGGTTATTGGACATGTTTGTTGAACATCTTTTTTCAGCTCTGAGCATTTATTCATTCAAAACTTTCTGTTACTGAGGAATCAATTAATAAAAAATAAATGAAAAAAATATCAAACTATAGTTCAATAACTATTCTACGAGAAATTTATTATTTTATTTGTGAAGTTTTCTTTCATTTGGCTATTGTTTGTGCATTTGGACCAAAATTCTCCCTTCTGTAGGGTCTTCACTCTGCCAGTTCATGTCCTTCTTTACAGTTAAGGAGTAATTAAAAATAAGTAATCAAGCAACTGCATACTAAACACACAACCTGTATATCTCAACAACTCTTTGTAAGACAGTGTATACAGCGTGTGTGTCTGCACCAATGTGTACTTAAACATGATGAATTCATCTTCAACAATGTGGTATGGTATGACACAAAAAGACACACACACGCAGCTCTTCAGTAAACCCTACCACAGCAGCACAAACTGCAGCCTCCACACTGAACACAAAGTGAATCAACACATCACCTGAAACTTTCAACGAAAACTCGAGCCATTTCACACATGACTTTCATCTTATGTCTCCAGACCTAAGGAGTCCAGAGGACAAATTCATGTCTTGCTCTCCCTCTACCACAGGGCATATTTTTATTTCTTTAAACACCATCAGCCCCACCTTCTCTTCCACTGTGCATAGCTCATTCCCAGCTTAGTAAGGCACTGTATTGTCCTGTCTCTCCTTCCCTCTGTTTCTCATCCACTCGTCTGTCATGTATGTTATGGCCTGTCTCTCCTTCCCTCTTCTTTCATCCACTCATCTATTACTGCTGTGCATTCCCCCTGCAGAGACCCTACATGGTGTATTTATCTTAGCTAACACAGATTATACCTTTTTGTTGCTTTGGTATTGCTTTTTATAAAACTACATCATTTGATTCTTAAATGTAGGGAAAAGGCCCTACTGTACTAAAATAGACAGTGCAAAGTCCCAACAGTTTTATCAAGAGACTGATATCTCCTTCAGAGTGTGCTGAAGAGCTTGACGGCATCAAAGTGCAGGGCAGTGGTGTAAGAAGCCTATACCTGTTAAAACATCAGTCTACTCAAGAGCATTGGACTGGAGACCAAGAGACCTCAATAATGGACTCAACCACGTTGACGGCATAGCGTAGGGACATTTCTCTTAACATAGAAAATAAAGATACCTGGCATCTGAGGGAGGTGTGACTCACAAATTTCCATACTATGGCTGAGTTTCCAGGTCACTCAGCTCTTCAGTAACTGGACCAGCTGATCGTGTTGCTATCAAAGATATTTGCTTACTTAAAGAGCCCTTCACACACGTCCTTGGCATGTTCAGTTGTGGACTCAGTGACAACTTCTGTAACTGAGTATTAACATCTGCTTTATTTCACTTCATTACATTGGGTCAACTGGTGAAGCTCAGATAGTTCAGACCTTCTTGACTCATTGTCACAGGTGTTGATTCAACTCTGTGCTTGCTTAGGAGACTGTAGTCTAGCGGTTCGCTGAATTAGATTATTCTGTAGAGGAACCTTCTATGTTCCTAACATGTACCACAAATTCAAAATTCTATGTACAGTTATCTTAGAGTAGAATCAAGTCATCACCTCTTTGATGATTTTTTCTTGATCACTCACCATGGAAGATTTCTAAAGGGTCTGATTTATTGCAGAGCTCTTGTGTTGGATTACAGTATCCATCCCCTGTTCTTACCAACAACGTGCATTGCACACATGAAAAGTGGCAAAAATCATTATAATGATTCTGTGTCCATAACCGTCCTGAGAGTTTTCTCTTTTATCTTCTCTCCATTTTGCGTCCTTCCCTTTTCCCTTTTTCCAGTATATCTTTGTATTTTTGCCTGTTACTGTGAATGTTAAATAAGTTAAAGCAAAGTAGTCTTTGTTTTAGCCAGAAACCTATTGTATATCATATAAGATGATATTTCCTCTGTAAAAAGTCTTAGTAGCTTTCCATTAGTGTGCTGGAGGTGCGTGGCAGAGCTGGCAGAGCTGACTGTCTGGATGAGGAAGAGCTGGGAAGCAGGCTGAGTGTGGGAGGAGGGAGGAGGTGTTGTTCCTCCTGGACGGGGAGGTGGAGCAGAGTGGAGACCTGTCAGGTCCTCGGATAGTATGAAGAGTTGAAGGGGGAAGCAGAGGAGAAGGTTTAGAGCCTTGGACAAGTGACAGTATAAGCGGGAAGAGTCTGTTGCTTTGACAACAGATCAGTTCAGCTGATCTTCGTACTGCTTCCGGAAACAGTCACCAGCTGGGAAAAACTCCCAGCAGCGCTCCTGGTACATCTTCCATACGTAAGACTCCTTGAAGACAGTTGTGAAGAAGGAGTGGGGGGTTAACATGTTTTGCAAGTATAAGACTTTTCAACATCATCCACTGGTGAGCTTACCGAGAGCAGCTTCAAATACTGAAGAGCCTCAGTACGCTTAAAATTATGGCATATGACCACATCATTCCTGAGCAACTACACCTGCCGGCAGGGCTAAAGCCTGATATCAGGAAAAAAGTGGGAAGGAGGAACAACACACAGCTCAAACTGTCTCTCACTCTTCTCGTGTCATTTCAAGTGTTTTGTATCCATTTTTAATTGTAAATACTTCAAGTGAAATGTTACATCAGTTGGTCACATGACAGATCAGACAAGTTTTCTATCCTACATATGAATCCAGGGATATTTACAGCTGTATTAACCTCAACAATTTACTTACTGAGAGCAGAAGGAAAAGAGCTGGCTTACCTGGCCTGTGTGCTCTGTTTCATCTTTGTTAATGAGATACATCACAAAGAATCTGAAAAACACAGACACACACACACACACACACACACACACACACACACACACATTACAAAAAACACATCTACCAATATCACATATACACTTTCACTACCAAACAGCAACAGAAGTGAGTGATATAACATCCCCTCCTCCTGCTCTCTTTCTCTCCCTACTCTACCCAACTTTGCCCCCCCCCATATGTAAAGTGCCTTGATGTAACTTTGTTATGATTTGGCGCTATACAAATAAATCTGATTTGATTTGATTTAACAACGTCAGTACTAACATTGTGGCTGAGTCCTTCACTTTCATTTATACCAAATACAAGATATTTAAAATATTATGATCTTCAGCTTAATACTACAGCAAAGTTCAAAGGGTAACCCCAAACCTTAAAGTATCAGTTTAATATAATTTCTTTCATGAGGAGTGAATCTACTTTTACTGACATGTTCGGTTCCCAAGTGACTCAAACGTTTTGGACGCAAACTGGAACTATACATTTTACATAAAAAAATAACAATCATGAGCAAGGGACATTGTCCCATTTCTCTTGCAGGTCTTTCCACAGGGGACCAGGATCTTTATGAAGAACGCAAGTGTTTTAACCAGAGGAGCCAGCGAGTAACAGTTGTTTTACTCACTGGTTGTTTCACTCGTTGGTTGCAAACATAAGACGAATTGAGGGAGAGTGAAAGAGAGTGAGAGCTGTGATGATGAGAGACTGCACTGTGCCATCAAGAGACAGACGGAGTTGTGAATAAAGGAAAAATACTTTTTCATTTATTTTATCCAATTCAAACATCAGGAACACACAAAGAACATCACCATGACTCTCTCCCACTCTCTCCATACATGTGAAGAACAACAGAAACTTGTTTAGTTCATCTGGTTCCAGTTTCTGTAACTTTTTGGAATGAAAAGGTGATGATTGGTCAGCCATTGGACATCCTGTTCTCTCTGGGTGTAATTAGTGTTTGAATCATGTGTGCTCTTATGAAGATACAGTCACTACTCTACTTACCAACATTTGTTTTATAAACATTCAGAGATACGAACAGACAGAGCCGCAAGTAAAAACTGTGTTCAGATCGCTCCCCTTCATGACCGTTAGCTCAAATTTTGTTCTGTGCGCCTCTTCTGCCTAGTATTAATTTCACTGCTACCCACACCGTGCAGCAAAGTAGCCTAAGCCACGCCAGCATCACAGTTCTTTGTACTTGCGTTAGTGCTAAGACATGCTCTGTTACGAATAAACAACGAACAATTCAGGATACGAACGGCCATTGGGGACGTAACTCATTTTTTAAATTGGGGGTTTTCTGTATAAAACTACTTCACCAATGGTTAAACCTCTCAGTTCAGTTTTTTACAGAAATCTAAAGAATTCAAGTCCTTTTCACAAAACACGTACACAAGAAAACACATAAAGTCACTTTATTAGGAACACTGCCCTGGGTGATGGCAGCCTCTGGTCTTCATGTCATGGATCCACTATTACACCAACTTTTCTTTTTGTCTATTCTTACCTGGCATCACATTCACATTCCCTGTTGTGTCACATCCCAGAGGGGGTCTCCTGGATTCAATACTAGGGAGTTCACTGATTGCACTGACAATAAGAAACAGGTGCCCAGTGTTCCTGATAAAGTGTTTGCTGTGTACAAACACACACTAACTCTAGATGTACTCACAAGTAGTTGGCCAAGTTGTGCTCCTGTAGCGTGTGCGTTTCAAATCCATGTGGCACAGTGTCAAAGTAATCGTTCCCTATTCCACAAATAAAACACTTGGTCTGGGGGAGAAAAGAAATGTTGAGTGATGAGGCCAAACATTACCTGTAGGTTTTTCCCAGTGACCTGTGCTGGCCTCCTGGAGAAACAGTGTACAGCAACATGCATCTGAATTCAGTGAACATATTATGATGGGTGATGTGGAGATGTGTTTGAGTGTGTGTTTTGACCTCCATGTCCTCTTTGACTTGCTCCTGCTGGTCCCTCAGTTCTCCAAATGCATCGATGATCAGGCCTGGAAATCCAAAGACCACAGATGGTGAATGTGTGAAAACAGCTGCTTTTACTACAATTACTTTTTCAGCACATCTTTACAACCACCTGGAAACCTTTGGACCCAATTTATTCTTCCCTTTCTTGCCATTCAAGAAGAGCAGGACTCAGTTCTCACTTGGGCAAAACAGAGACTTGTTTATTCATGAAGGATACAGTTAGTGCTTGTGCCATCTCCTACCTTCAAATCAATTAACCCTTCAGCACAGTACAGTTAGTGTGTGTGTGTGTGGGGAGGCTCATCTCACCCTGGATGATAGCCAGGAGGATTACAATGACAAAGAAGAAGAAGGTGATGTCAAAGATAATCCGATAGATCTCATACTCGTCACCCGCTGGGTCCTCAATTTGGTCACCGATCCCTCCACCTGCCCTCACACCTACGTACATGTGAAACATGTAGCACTGGGAGAGAGGGCAAAAGACACAAAATAATCACATGGGTTAAAGAAAAGACTTTTTTATTAGATCTGTTGAGTTGCAGTCCGTTTGAGAGTTAGTGTGTCCAGGACAGGCACAATCATTATGATTACAAGCATGATTTTGGCATTTGGCTATTAATGGGATAATTGCAGTTGGAATGACTGTATTTCATATAAAAATGTAATAATGGTGCGTCATTTTTAAGTCTGGTAAGTCTTATCTGTATTCAGAGTGTTTGTGCAGCACCACAACACTGATGGTGCTAACAGTGTGCAAGCCTGAGCTGGTCTGATTGGGTATGAACACGGTCTGAACTAGTCCAAACTATCCCACTGTCACTGTATCCCTCCGACAGTGTAGTGCTCCGTCAGGGTATTCCTGAGTCACTCCCTCCATCAATCCATTCATTTGTCAGTCCATCTCTCCATCAGACTATCCATCCATCCCATTTGGCCAGTGTCACCTCCTTGTGGACCAGGAAGAGTCACCACCTCTGGTCCTTAATAGGAAACAGGAGAACTGCGGAATGTCACGGGTGGTTGACTGCTGAGGATTAGTGTGTGTGTGTGTGTGTGTGTGTGTGTGTGTATCGTGAAATTTCCGGGTGACAGAAACCCGTCCTCCTCTCAAGAAAACCAACAGTACAGAGACCTTATATAGTGTTCCTTTTAGATGGCTTGCTGTGTGTTTGCTGTATTCTTGCTCCCACATCTCTGACTTCCGACACATAGTTAGGATTTGACATCCTGTTAGGTTAACATGAAGATGTGAAGGGTTACACCACCACAATCACTGTATCATGACCTGTACCATAAGGTACAGTCTATAGGTTTCACAATGCTGCTCTACTTTTAACCAGACCAGCCTCCAGTGGTAGGTTCCCTAGTTAAGATAATTCAGTATGATAATACAAGTTACCAGTTATGATTTTCCAGTCCAGATTTCATTTCCCAGCACACCTTGAATCCAGACGATAAAACCCCTAAACAGCCTTAGACTGCCTCTAGTTGGTAGCTTTCCTGATGTCATGTTAACTGTTGCTATTCCTGTAAAACTAATACATGCCTGGAAAAGAAAATAATATTAGATGACCAAGTAATCTTACAGCAGTTCAGTTGGAGAGGAGACAAAGCCTGAGGGTGAATACCATCAGAGCACAGCTCTGACCCATGACTTTCTCTCCGTAAATGGAGCTGGACCCTCTTTTCTGACAGGATGCTACTTTCGGAAAGGGTTCACTGACATGATAAGCAGAGCAGCAGTCAGGTCAAACTCTGCTCTGCACATCCACCCACACTAAAATAAGCTACAGATCTAAAATGATCTCTAAAGGTAAAAACAAATAAAGATATGAGTACAGCTCCACAGGTTGACACTTCATTCTTAACAGCCCTATTACTACCACCCCTTCCATATTCATTCATCTTCATACAGTGGCTGCTCCACCCTATACTTAGTCATTACAGGCCCATCACCTGGGCTCTCTGATGATAACAGGGGGGTGGTTGGTGGTGGGGGTTGATTAAGTTACTCTTCATACTCACTGTGAGCATATCGTCACACTTCATGTCTGGTAGTTCTCCGTCTTCACTCTTGTTGTAGAACTTGCGAAAGAAGTTGAAGGCCACTACTGTGTAAAGATAGACCACCACTGCCAACAGACCCACTGTTAGCACAAGCTGGAAGACAGAGGCAAAAAACAGGCTGAGAATAATCCTGACCAGAGCCACATCCATTGAGTGTGTTTGTGGACAGTCCTTTCCAGCTTTCAGAGGAAACTGAATAAATTGCAGTGATATCATATTTGGATTTGGTAATGAAAAACACCATTGCAATTTTCCTGCTACAAAATTGCTTGTTTTAAACTATGGTATCCTTTAACTAATTATAATTTTGTAGTACTTGGCCCATAATGCATGTGTGGTGTTCTAGGAAGAGTCGTGTTGGTTCCAAACTTCTTCCATTTTAATGTATTCCTTGAAACACTAAGCCCTTCGGAAATGGTTTCCACCCTTTGCATGATATTCGTTCATTGTATTAATATTTTCCTGATGATACAAAGAATTGATGGCCCTTTAACCCCTATTAACCTTTCTAATATATGTCCAATAATTTCAATTTGCCATGGAACTCTGGCAAATTCCAGTCTGCTACAAAAGTCTGGTAGACTGGACTCCAGTCTGAGTTGACATCTAACCTGAAAACAGTTTTTGATGTCGAATACATTTCAAATAGTTTTTACAAGAATATGGGGTTTTTTGTTTCCCTGTTTGTTGTTTACCTGTTTCCCATTATGTGTGACAGAGGACAGGATGGTGCGCAGTGTCTTAAAACCCATGGCAATGTCGAGCAGATGGGCAGCAAAGAAGAAGTTGTTATAGTGGCCCAAAATGGACATTGTCATATACCAGGCCAGATATAGGAAGGACTGCAAGGAAGAGGGGTAAGAAGGGTTAGCATGGGACTGTAGTGACTGCTGCACTGAATGTGTGAGTGCTGAGAAAGGAAACTATACCAACACTAAATAAGGTTTTGCTTGTCGCAATAATTAAGCTGCAGTGCTCCCACCATAGCTTAACAAGGAGGCTCTCTGTAGGATGCCGATTCACAGGCTGCATCTAAATACTGGACCTGTGGATCTTCATTACTCGATTTCTGTACCCTCATGAATGCACGAAGCTCAGAATTTACTTTTAGACTTAACAGGTACTCTCCCCCGTGAATGAATCCAGATGATTGAGCAAACCGACTGAAGGTGAATTATGTGTTTCTAAACACTTACATTGTCAGTGAATACCACCCCCAGTTTCCAGATCTGATACTTGACATCTATGGAGTTGAGCCTGTTAAAAGGAGAGACAGGTTTACAAAGGCTGGCCATGTTTGAGGACTTCTTTGTTCTAAGTTAGGTCTACAAGGCAGAACTTTTTCCTTCATTCCCAATGCCCCAGTAAAAGAGTAGAGTTTCCTTCATATGCATAGTGAAATGGAGTTCTCATATGTCTGGATGAAACCAATCAGTGGATGGCCTCTCTTCTCTGTCAACTGTAGTTAACTACTCTGCTTTAGACTGTATAAACACAGGTGTGAATCTGACCTCTTCAGTGTGGCATAACCTTTGCCGACTACACAACAGAACTTACCGTCACCACACACCCGGACACACACACACACACACACACTCACACAGCAGCCAGTGAGCTGTCTCTCCTGGGCTTCCTCTTTTTGTGAGCATCACTGAAGTCCAGTGCAGCCTTGTCCATTCCCAGCAGTTCACTGATGCGGTCATGGCCATAAAACTCCCCATATTTATCCATCACCTGAGGAAAAGCATAATTTTTCATCTGACACTTTCAGTGGAACAATATTTTATCAGCTTCTCTAAACTAAAAGGACAACTGAAACCATATTCCCTGCAATATCTATAAATCTAAAAGGTTTTCAGCAAACACTTCATCAACATCCGCTTTTATAGACAGTCTAGGGCTAAGAGTATATACAGTCATAGAAAAAATTATTAGACCACCCTTGTTTTCGTCAATTTCTTGTTTATTTTAATGCCTGGTATCACTAAAGGTATATTACCTGAAGAATACAATGAACACGACTAAAATGCAGCTGATTACAAAATACTTTATGTCGTATTTGAAATGCTTAAGGTGAATTCTATTCCCAGGGAATATAAGTGGCCATTTCATGTCATCAGCAGCATTGCACAGGCAAAGGCCTGGAGTGGTTTCCTGCTTACATTCAAGCTGTGGCACAACTAAGAAGTTGTCAGCTCTCACATAATGCCTAAAACAAAAGAATTATGTGAAGCCACAAAGGCAGTCATCTTGGCACTGCTGGAAATTGGCATGAGTGAGAGACAGGTAGTCAAAAAACTGAAGATCTCCAAGACAGCCATTCATTACACCAAGAAAAAACAAGCCGAACATGGTACTACCAAATTGCTAGCTGGTCAAGGCAGGAAACGTCTTTCTACCCCACGAGATGACCGTGCACTCATCCGTTCCTGTGTCAGGAATCGTCGTCAGACCTCCAGGGACCTTAAAAATGAGTGGGCACTGTCAAGACATGTGGCTTGTTGGGCAAGGACAGTTCGAAACTGACTTCTTGAAGCTGGTCTGAAGTCACACAGGGCACGGAAGAAGCCCTACATCAACGAAAGGCAGCAGAAGGCCTGGTTACTCTTTGCTAGGGATCTCAAGGATTGGACCGTTGATGACTGGGCTAAGGTTCTCTTCAGTGATGAATCTAATTTTGAGTTGATGCCCACTCCAGCCAATTTACTGGTTAGGAGGAAGCCTGGAGAAGCCTACAAACCAGACTGTCTTGCCCCTACAGTAAAACATGGGGGTGGATCAGTGATGATCTGGGGTTGTTTCAGTATGGTTGGCACCCGGCAAATGAAATTGTGTGAAGGGCGAATGAACCAGGTCATGTACAGGGCTACTCTTGAAAACAGTCTTCTTCCATCAGCTGGAAAACTCTTTCCTGCATTGAACGACTGGATTTTCCAACAAGACAATGCCCCTTGCCACACGGCAAGGTCAGTTAAAGCCTGGATGGAGAACCAGAACATTCGAACCATGCCTTGGCCTGCCAAATCACCAGATCTGAATCCAATGGAAAACCTGTGGAAAATCATAAAACTCAAAATGGAGAACCACAAGCCCAAAAACAAAGCAAATTTGTTTGAATTTGTGCAACAGGAATGGGCTGCTGTGACAGCAGAACAATGTCAGAAGCTGGTGGAGAGCATGCCAAGACGCATGGCTGCAGTCATCAAAAACAATGGTTATGCAATCAAGTACTAACTCCTGTGTGTATCATGTGACTAAAAGAGGCAGAAAAGAAAACATAGAATGCTTAAAAGTACTGTGTTTGGCAGTACAATGCCATAGCTATTGATGCTAGAACTTAAGTGATTTTGGTTATTATCAAGAAAACATGGGAAATGGCTAGATATCAGCTCTTAAATTAAACTCTTATGAGCTATTTTTGTTGTTATCATTATATTTGTCCAAACAAATGTACCTTTAGTTGTACCAGGCATTAAAATGAACAAGAAATTCAAGAAAACAAGGGTGGTTTAATAATTTTTTCCATGACTGTATATCAGGCCCATGCTTTTGCAGTATGTGACTGATTGTTGAGGGTTTAGTTAATAATTATATTAATATCACACAAACCAAAATTTTAATTGTAGCTTTATATCAAAGTTATGGTGCATCATAAGTAAAATAGCTTGTTGAATAAAACTTTGATTGACTTGGGCTCAGTCAGTTGATTATCAATTGTTGTTGTGATTGGTCAGTGACATTATGCCTGAGGTTCTCAAGGTGGGGAATAGAGACATGAAAGGTGAGGTGTGAAAAACTGGAGGAAGTTTCCCTTTTCATGCCTTTCTTTATTGACAACATATGTCCTACATCAAAACAAAAAATCCATTAATGATCTACATGTAGTCTAAATGAAATGAACATTAGATAGGAAGCCAGGAGAAAAATGTATCCTGGAACCAATGTGTGAAAATAATGATTAATGTCGGCATGTTAATTGCAGCAGAAGAATAAACAAACTTTCACACAAATGCTTGGCAAGCTAGTGTGGGCTGTAACGTGACAAAACGGATATCATTGTGACACGGACAACAAAAGTTGGTGATAGACAGAATATGATGTTATTTGATGTTACCTCAATAAATTACATTTTTCTTTTATTTATTTATTATATGCTAATTTCATTAGCATTAGCATTTTGTTGGGGCGATTGGGGCAGGTGGGGCCTGACAATTCTCCCTTCCCTAAAATAGGAAATGACCCAAAAAGTTTGAGAATTACTGCATTATTGCAGTCTGCACAAACCTACCTTCCTTTTCACAAACTTATCCCAGTAGTTGTTTGGGAAGGATCTGTAAATTAGAGGACAGAAGCCTGATTATTTACATCATCTTTAAAAGCTGTGTTACAAACAGAAAGAGACAAGACAGCTGATGAATTTTTCCCTGTGCACTGCAGTCTCTGCTCACTTATTCAGATGTTGTTACGGAAGGTGAGAACAGGCATGAACCAGGTGGTCCCTGGTTATAAATATTGAAAAGGGTGAGAATCCTCACAAAAAAATACAGAGGAGATATGACTACGAGCTGAACTTTAGCTGGAACATCTGCCAGATGGGTTTTCTCAAGCTGCATCTTCTCTTCTTTACATACCTCTCAGTTGTTGTCTTTTCTTTGGAGGTAAACTGTGGGCACAATTATTAGGCAAGTGACTATTTTGACCATATCATAAATTTTAAGTATATTTTCCAACTTCAACCTGTATAAACTGTAATGGTTTTTGGATTTAAACATATCAGGTGATGTGTATTTCTGTAATGAAGGAGGATTGGCCTAATTAGATCAACACCCTATATCAAGGTGTGCATAATTATTAGCCAACTTCTTTTCCTCAGGCAAAATGGGCCAAAAAAGACTTAACTAAAACTATAAAAAGTCTTTCAGAGGGACTTACTAAGATGTCGGGGCGTGACCACTGAACCAAAATAGTCAACAGGGTCGCAAGAAATGTGTTGAGAAAAAAAGGACAAAGTTAACTGCCAAAGACGTGAGAAGAATAAATAGTGGAGCTACTAGGAACCCATTTTTAGTGCTTTCATATTCCAGAACTGCAACCTACCTGGAGTGCCCAGAAGAACAGGGTGTTCAGTGGTCAGAGACATGACCAAGGTAAGGCAAGCTGAAACCCGACTACCACTGAACAAGACACATACGTTGAAAGATCAAGGCAAGGAGAAGAAAAATCTGAAATGGTTTTTATGGACTGATGAGATGAGCGTGACTCTTGACGGACCAGATGGATGGGTCAGTGGCTGGATATGTAATGGGCCACTTCGACTCAGATGCCAGCAAGGTGGAGGTCGTCGGGTACTGGTATAAAAATGGGCTAGTTGGACCTCTTTGGGGTGAAGATGGGCTCAAAATCAACTCCCAAACCTACTGCCAGTTTTTAGAGTAGACTTTCTTCAAGCATTGGTACAGGAAGTCTTTCAAGAAGAACATGATTTTTATGCAGGACAATGCTGCATCACATGCACAAAAGTATTGCACTGTTTGGCTAGCATATAAAGGCCTTAAAGATTAAAGAAATTGACATGGCCCCCTTCCTCACATGACCTAAACCCTATTGAGAACATGTGGGCCATTTTTAAACAAGAGATGTGCAGTGATGGAAAACAGTACAATTCTGTGAACAGTGTCTCATTTAGTTGCACATTAACGCTTGCCCAACAATTGTGCATACATAGATATTCTCCTAAGAAGTCAAAGCCTCACTTTTACTTTCTTAAATATTCAGGTTTTAAGTTAATTACAATTTGGACTGACCAAGAAGAATGCAGTTCAATAATAAAATTAATCCTCAATAATACAACTTGCCTAATAATTGTACATACAACCGAGAGGCAGATGCATACACACTGGGCCACTCACTGTGTGTTTATGACCAGTCTGTCCCACTGGCCCTTGATGTCATCTTCAGATGGCTGTTCTGTTATATAGAGGCCATCAAACTCCAGCTTCCTGGCCACCTCCTTCTCACGCTTGAATATAACGAGTGGCACCTACATACACACACAAACACATACACACACATTCACTTTTGATTTAGTTGACAGCCAGACTCCAGTGTTTCACATGACTCAGCCGAAACATCATTATCATGCCTTAAGACAGTAGTATCCAATGATACAGAAGAAGGAGATAACAGTATGTAGGATGGCCAGGATCCTCAGCATGGGCTCCATATATCCACTGCTCTCCTCCAGCACGAAACGGACAGTGACAGGTTTCAGGTGCTCCCCTGTCTCATCTGGCACCTCATCTTTTGTGTCTGCCGCTTCCCCACCCAGTCTGTCCCAGTGAACACTGCTGTCTGGCTGGCTGCTGGTGTACATCAATTCCCTGTCCTCCACCACAGATGAGGATGTGGACACCTGGTAGGGACAGTTCGTTAGTCCTTCAGCTCATGTTGTGACTCTGCTAATTGACCTCAGTCATATACAGGGTTAATAAAAGCAATGTATGTGCTTCCTATTAGTTTAGTTACACAATAACAAACACAACTTTTGAAACAAACTCCAGTTTGAGGAACTGATTTTTCCTTTTTTTTTTTTTTTAAATGTTCCCCCCTGGGAAAAGGTGTAAAAATACTACTTACATATTTTTATTATTATTAGATTATTAGATTATAAAACCAGTATTTGCATAGTCAACACACTACACTTGTTTCCCCAGAGAGAGGAAATAAGACTCCTAACTCCTAACTAAAGACTACATTTACTAGCTAGATAGAAAACAGTGATTGATGCAAATTTAAAAAGCAATTTCACCTTTTCTTGAAGGGCTAAGAATAACTGATTCTGTTCTTACCCAAAGTAATGTCCCTGCTAATATGGTACAGCACCATACCTTGTAGAATAAGAGGATGAAGTTGATTGCAAAGGCAACGAACAGAGCCAACATCCTCATATTGTAGAAGTTCCTGGCAAAGTAATTCTGCAGGATCAGAAACAGAAAGAGGAGCTAGAGAGGAGAGATTATGGGTGTTGTAGACCCATACATTATATATCATCACACATCGCCAATCTCACTGCCTCCTCTGACCTTCTCTGTCATTTCTTTGAACTTCTTTTATACAAAGCTGGACTTGAAATTTATGTGTAAACGGCCAAGATTGTAATGAATTTGTGCAGCTTTTATGTGAAATTCTGCATCTCCTCTTTACTTTGACTATTCATTTCAATTGCCTCATTTGCGAACACGTGGTCAAAGGATAATGAGCTGGTCACGGAGTCAGGGTTAAGGTTAGTTAGCACTGTGTGGTTAACCACTAGCCTGAAAAAATAAGTGAAACAGACAGATGAATGCTGTACCAGCAGTTTTCTCTGGTAGGCCAAGATTTTCTTCAGGAATGCAGACTCCTGCAGATCAGGTTCATCAGACTTTGAGGTATGATGTCTCCTAATTTTAGGCTTTATCTTCTCATTCTTCTGGTGTTTCTGTTGTTCCTCTACATGTCCAGCCCTGAAACCACAATGCACAACACATTACCCTGAGCAACCCCAACAGTTCAGTACTGTGGCACTGTGCCATCACCCATTTTAATGTACTCTATAGATTTTATTCAAATCTTCCATGTGGATCCTGTGGATAAGTTATAAATAATGTGTATTTTGTCACTGCACTGTCAAGAAGAATTTACAGATAGCTAAGGGTATAGGTAGAGGACAGGGTCAGGTCATCAGTAACACTGTAGGGTCTATTGATCGCTCATTACAAATTAACAATCAAACAAGAATGTGTACATACTCCAGTGTTTTCTGGGGCTCAACTACAGTCTCTGGTGGAGCCTCCTTCTCCTCTGAGGATGAGCTCTTCAAATGAGACAGCGGACAGAAAAAGCCATCAGTGTGAGTTTCCTCAGTCAGTTTCTTCCTGTGACTGACTGTAAACACAATATTCTGTAGATCAGAGCAGCCATTCAGATAGGTTTGAAATGGGCTGAATTGGTCTGGAAGGGTCCAAACAGGTCTGAATGGGTCTGAAAGGGTCAGAAAGACAGGAAGTGCTGATCAACACTAATTTAACTTAGACACTACTTCTTCTCACCTGATGCCTCTGTCTGAGCTCAGTTGGAGGTGCTGTAGGTAGGGCTAATGGGTTTGGGGAGGGCACTGGAGAGTTGAGCATTTCAGTCAGGCTGGCGTTGGGGTTATGGGGGGTGATCTTGTATTGACCCCCCTCCCTTCGTAAGTCCAAACCAAAGATGTCTGACAGTAGCTCAGTCTCACTGGTGTTGACTGCCAGGTCAGCCAGGTCTTCCTTTGGGGAGCTACGTTCAGACGTCCTCTTATCTCGGTCCTCCCCCTCACCTCGCACCTCATCCTGGGTAGGGTCAGGCATGTTGGCCAGCAGTTCTGACACCTGGGGATTAAATTAGTTTAGGAGTGTAGGAACAAACAATGAGAATGCTCTGTTATATTAGATACACTAACTTTTATGGTCTTGGCCCCTTCCACCAAAGTTCCTCCCATGAAGGTGTTGCAGAAGATACGGCAAAATCCTCGAGCTACACTGAACGCCACATGGAGAAGTCCCAGCAACACTGACCAGTATAAGGACATGAGGGTGGTCACCATGTCTTTTACTGTCATATTCTTTATCTTCTTCATCTGCTTCTTTAAGCTCTTCAAAGACATCACCTTGAAACCATCGTCAAAAACCAACAATCAGAAATCTGCTGCAACAGCTTCAAGGTCAGACGCATTAATTTAGCAATCGTCTGCTCAAAGGTACTGTAAAGTTGACTTTCTTTGTGAAGCACATTTAAACACGGCAGTGAGCCAACATCAAAGTGCTGTAAAAAATCATTCTTAAAAAAGAGCAAGTTAAAAAGAAGTACATAAACTGTATAATGAAATATATAAAAATACAACATAAAAAGGAACTGAAGTGAACAAACACAAAATATAGAAAACTGTCATCTTTTAGTTCTAAACATGACCAATGGGCATGAAGTAGGGATAAACACTGGATCAGCTCTGTGATGTGAGGTGTTGCCTGGACACTTTGAGCTTTAGAGTTGATGAACAAGGTCTTAAACTCAATTCTGAAGTTAACAGTGAACAGAGGTTCAGTCTGAAATTATAAACTCAAGTCTCTTAGTACCAGTCAATATTCTTGCGGCTTAATTCTAGACCAACTGCAGACAAATTCATAGGACTAGGGGGCACTCAGTATGGGGAACGGCAATAGACCAAGAGGGTTGTAAAGAAGGTTGGATCACTTTCTTATCGATACACCTATGAAATTTATGGATATAAAGGGAAAAAATAAAAAAACTTCAGTTTGCCAGTAAATGAATTAAGTTGCTTCCAATCCATGCTGTGATATCAGCTGTGAAACAAACCATGACAGGATAAAAGGGCAGCTTGGCATGAGCTTGCATGAACCATAAAGTTAGAAAATACACTGACCGAAATTATTATATCCTGACTAGATACTGAAGGCATAAGCATATAGACATGAGATTGATATTTATCTCCTCATGTCATTACGCTGGACGCTGTGTCCTCTCACCTTGATTAGCAGAATGACATTGTAACGCAGAGCTAATAGCGCCATGCAGACTGTGGTTACAGAGAAGAAGCCCATCTCTGGATTCTCTTCCTCTGTTTTCTCTCGCTCACTCTCCTCCTTCATGGCTGAACGATCACCAGCGTCAGACATTTGAGCCGCCAGCTGCATTTCAAAGATAGTGTCTTCACAGAAATTCACAAACAGCTCCATTTTCTCCTTCTCTCCTCCCTCGTTCACTACGTCAAAGATGAACTGACGCTTGGATTCTTTGACCTGGGTGGAACATAGTGAAGACAGGGAGCTGGGAAGAGCTTTGCTGCCACAATTGAATTCTATAATCAAATCTAGAGGTGTCTCTTAAGTGGCTTGTCTGTAAAACCAGAAGGTAGATTTATTGATTGATTCTGTAGCATCTTTACCTGAGGTTTCTCCCACTGTGTGCGACTGGACTCACTAATCTCAAAGTAGACCCTCTCGATGCGCTTGGCGCTGCCCATTATCTCGATTCGGCCCAGGTAGGGCTGGAAGTAGTTGAGGACACTATCTGCCAGCTCCAAGAACGTCTGCAGTCGGGTGTCATGAGGCATGTGCTCTGACAGATTGGTCAGCAAAACCGCCACATTGAAGCCAATATCCTATGAATCACAAACATGTTAAATTGGTTTTCTCCCCTGAATATATAATTTTAGTAGGTTGCCCATTGACTACTGTGAATGCGACACTTCATGTTATCCAAGCCTGCCAACCAATCAAAAAGTTGGTGACATTTTATATAACTTTCACCCACATAATGTCAACTTGAAGTTGATACAATATTCAATTTAATAGAAAAAAAATTAAAATAGTTTGTGTTATTCTCAATTGCCAGTGGGAAATGTCATGTTAACAGTACCTAAAATGTCAAGTGTTGCCCCCTCTGGACTTGATTAAGTACAGTTTTTTTGGATCTGTACCTTTACTCCACTAAATTTGAAAGGCAAAAATTGTACTTCTGACTCCACTAAATGTTTATGTAGTAATTGTTACATTTGTGTTAGAGAATTCCATAAACTCTGTTCATGCTCATCTCAAGTGGTTCAAAGGGACAGCCTTGGCACATGCGCAAGGCTGTCCCTTGCGCATGTGCCACTCATTTTGGGCAGCAATCTCATGGGTAACATTCAAGCTGGAGAGGAAAGGTGACTCGCTTCGGCAGGCAATGGATACGAAGCTGCTCCTGCTCTCCCTGATCGTCCGTGGTCATATCTGACCTCCATGTTTGAACTCAGAGATGTAGAGAGAATTGGAGGAGGGAAGAGAAAGACTGGTGGGGGGGAGGAGTCGAGCGGAGTAGGGGGCAGAACAAGGGGAAAAATGCAGAGGAAAAATTTTACTCTTTGGACTGTTACCCCAAATTTAACTTTCTGTCTTTGGCTTTAAGTTCAGTTTACAGACGTTTTTGTCACTGAGCCAAGACGTTTATTATAACCTTTTTTATTTAGCATTTTGATATTGAATACGGGTGGTTCTTTTAATAAAAAGAATAAGACAGTTACATTGTTGGTCCTGTTGTCAGTTTAATTTGTTTCTATAGGATTGCCTTGTCATTTAATAATTTTCAGTTCAAATCAGTTCATTCACTGCATTATTTTAGAGTCAGATTCCTTGAGTTTGCTGTTTCCAAACACATTGCGTTGGGATGAAAAGTTCTTTGAATACATAATTACTTTTAAATGCAAGTATTCCTGTACTTTTACTCAAGTCATAGTTTAACTTAGCTACTTTCTCTTTTTTTGGAATAACATTAGACCAGAAGGATCCGTGCTTTGACTCAAGTACTAGCGCTGTGTACTTAATCCACCACTGCCCTCAGGTTATTATTATCAGACAGTTTTCCCTGAGTTTAAACTAATTTAAGGTCACTTCAGAGAAAGGGAAAAACAAAATCATTCTTCCAAAAGCCCTCACGAGATGGTGAATTATACATTTCAATCACAGGCTTTGAATCTTCACATGGACTCATGTTTGGACAGTTTAAGCTCCTTGGAGATCACACTGTATACCTTGGCTGGCTCATGAAAGCGTTCCACAAACTCTTCATAGTCCAGAAGTTCATTCTCATCAGTCTCAGCACAGGAGAGCAGAAACTCTGTCTCAGACTGGGTGTAGTGTTTGTGACTCTCCATGACCTTTTGGAAGTCCTTCTTGGAGATGACACCTGTCAGTCAATATAGACATGGTCAGCTCTTGTCACATCACCGCTGGGCTCTGTTTAGCTTTGTCACCTAAGCTTCCTATCGCATCTGCACACCTGTACTCCCTCTGCTACTCATCAAGCACTGTTGTGAGTTGGTCTCCTGTTCATGTCTGATCCACTCAGGATCAGGTGCTTATCAGTTTACCTGCATCTTGTCTGCACTGTATGTAGGTGGATTGTCCCTGCCTGCTCTGAGACTCCACATGTCTGTCCATGTTATTACATTCATGAAGTAATGAATGATGTAAAAAAGGACAAACAAAATAAAGCGTTTTACAGAGCCTTGCCTTTTCCATCAGGATCATACTCCTTGAAGGCATCAGAAGAAGTTAGGTCTTTCAGTTTGAGGAACATATCAAAGAACTTGAGGATCATCTCCACATTATTGGACGACTCCACCAACATGTCCACCATCTGCTTCCCAATGGTCCCATTTACCACATTACCTGCCAGAACAAAACAGCACAGTCACCTGAAGCACCTGAAGCCAAAACACCACATTGCATCCATCCTTCCCAAACAAACTCCTTTCCAAAGTGTATACAATCGTTGACCGTGTGGGAGTCACAAAGTGCAGCCTGTTTGCTTATGATGCAGCTCAGCTTGACTTACCCATTGACAATGTGACAGCTGAATGAAAGACTTGTGTTGTAGAGATACCTTGGTGTCACATGTTTCTGTTCTTACTGTTTAGTTGGAAAACCTACATTCACACATTCCACTGTGCCTGTCTGGTGTAAATTTACTCCTACCGCAAAACATATAACCATTTCTCAAAAGCTGATTCTGGCAAAGATGTGCACACTGTGTGGGGCTATATTTTTATCATTTAAACTTGAGATGAAGATTCAAACATCCAAACATATAAGGTCTAGTCAACACATTGAAAAACAGTGCTTTAAAAATAAGCTGGCCCGGTGTTTCTGTCTCACATGCTATAAACACACATCCTACCCTCCAGCATAGACAGCAGCATGACCACCATGTCTTTCTGCAGGTCCATCAGTTCCTTCAGTAACTCAATCTGACTGGAGTCCTGGGGGGTAAAGAGAGAAATTATATCTGAATGACATTCAGGAGTCATCAGCCCCCCGCGCACACACACATACTGTGTAGCAGCTCACCTGAGATAGTTTCATTTGCATATGAGCAAAGACATGAAGGAAACCCACCACTGCATCCCACAGACGGCTATGGGCCAAGCTCTGCTGGTTGCCAGTGCATGGCCCCTTCAACGACACAAGTAACGATAACAATCATATCACTTTCCTACAATGACTTGTGTTGACCATTTCACTGGTGTAGCATCTCAGCCATTCTGTTCAAACCACCTTGAGTAACTGTTGAAAATAATAATCTAGTGATGGGGACTGTCAAATATTTAATATCTGTTCTGATACTCTGATAATGATAACTCAACTTTCACTTTGATCAAATCCTTTTTAACAAAAAACAAATTACAACACACATTAGCGTACAGATTTTAGTTGTGCATTACTTTTACTATCTATCAGTATTACTCTTGTTACTCTTCTTCCGTATTCAGAAACATATAAGTGTAAATATCCAATTAGTAGAATCATTAAATCATGGTTCACTTAATTCTGCATGTTCATTAACCAACTGCTAGAGAGGATCCCCCGAGATCCATCCTTGCTAGAATCAAATTGGATTTCATTGACCCACAAAACACTGAAGTTCAATTCCAAGCCCTAATAACACCTGAAATTATTCAAAGAAGTAATTTCCCCATAATGACCTGAGCAGTAATGGGTGCAGTGGCAGTTTGTACCTGAATGTACTCAGTCAGTGTGTTGAAAACCTGTTTGGCCACATTTATGGCCTTGGAGAAATTCCTTTGGCCCTGCTCATCAATGACATCTTTCCCAGAGTAATACCAGTAGAAATCACTGATAGACTCCTGCATGAGGCAAAGAGAACAAGACAAATGAACTACAACAACAGGTAAGTGTAGTAATACAGAGTGGCCATGGAATGCTGGCAACATGCACTGACTCCACAATCAATTCAAACATCAAATCTAAATCAGCAAAAAGCACAAAAGGGAAATGTGAAGATTTTTGAATCAGTTGGATTCTGTTTTTAGTTATTAGTGACATGGGTGCTCGTGAATATTTGTGCCAAAGTTCTTAGAAGGTGATACTGAGATCACGGACATATATAAATAACAGCAAAAATAAGCTTGGTGTGATTTTAAAAGAGGACTACATTTAGGATTTTAAAATGTGTTTTAAATTAACAGTAAGAAGATACTATTTGCACAGGAGGAGCTGACCTGCACTCTGAGGAGGTAGTCGACAGTAGAGATGATGATGTTGACAGTTGTATTGTTCCCCGTTTGTGTCCTTAAGTAGTTCTGGAAGTCTGTAACAAGATATTGCTAATTATTGTGATTGTGAAATGATTTCAAATGAAAAGATAGTGTCAAATTGAAAAGATAGAGATGCAAATGTCAAACCCACAGAGAGAAAGTAGATTTTCTAAATGCATCTCGATTAATCAGTGGGATATTCATCGGATAAATATCGGATATTTAGTGGTTCTGGTTCAAGGACCAAATTCCCAGTCATTCAAACTGCAGTCACACTGTCAAGTAAGAACCAGAAGCTCAATAAAGTCATCTTAGCTGTGTGTTCTCTCAGACACACCAAACACCTGGCTGGTATTCCTAGAGTTTTCCAGTCAGTAGGACAAGTAAAAACACACACACACCTGAGTTGTGTCCTTCACAGAGCAGCTGCAGGAAGCGGAAAAGGTCACAGGTGAACTCATCGTCCTGCATGACCTTCTCACCTGGTCAGAGAGAAGAAACATACACACACACGTGGACACATACACACCAAGCCGCACATGCAGACACACATATGCAATGACACATACAGAGGTATGCACAAACGTCCACACAGGAATAACAGCATGTGCAAACACACACATGAATGCACACACACACACACACACACACACGTTCATGTAAACAGACACACATACACATAAAAGTCAGAAGTGGGAAGGCAAAAGCCAGCAACAAACACAAAAGATACAGAAACAAAAGAAGATGGAGAGTGAAGAACCATTAAAAGAAATGGAGTTAATGTTAAAAAATTCCCATTGTTTTCTATCAGTCAGTGAAAGGTGTATGTCATAATACATAATTCCCATTTAAAACGATCACACGAACACACACACACACACACACACATGAATGAACAGTGGGCAGCCACAGCATTTGGTGGTGGACTGAAGTGCACTGGTCTTTAAACTGCAGCATTTTATAGTCAGGTTTGAATCTTTTATGGTTGTTACTGAGCCAGAAGTTTTCTGCACAGATTACAGATACACTGATAGCTCCTCTGACTGTGCTAAAATGCTGCTTTAAACCATGCAACAGGAAAAGATCAGAGGAAGGATGAGAAACTACACAATAACTCAGTACAACAACAACAGAAACATGAAAAGAATGCATCAATAAATTATGACTATAAACTGGAACATCTGTAGGTCTGAAACAAGAATGAAAGTGCACTTCTTTTTAATGTATTCTCTTTAACAAAACCTGGAGATACGTCCACCAGCATGTAAGAGAGATCTTATATTCATCAGAACTTTAATGATGCAAAAAAAAAAAAAATGGACTTGACTCCATTTGCATCCAAAATTTCATAACTATTGACATCCATTAATTTGTATTAACTACTTCACAGCTGCTACAAAAAGTGACGATGTAGAAGTATCTAATGGCAAGATAATGAAGTATCTAATCAACTAATGACACAGTAGGTTCAAATTCCAGTTAAGTGTTGTGAAGGACCCTGCCTCTGCTAAAATCTGATGTGATGAGCCTGCATTTTTAAAATTTCAGTGTTCAAAGTGTACTGTCCCCTGGTTCAAATATATATATTTTATCCTTGATTTATTTTTCTGCAATGTGACGGTTTGCTACTTTTAAAATATAGTGTGTATTTGTGTTGATCCATAATTAAAATAGGTAGCTTTTTCCTTCGGCTTCCAAATGCTGGGAGGAGCCGGTTGGTAGTGATGTAACAATCACGAGCGAGTCAAATCTACTGAACGGCTCTTTTAAATGACTAACGAGAACCGATTCGCAGTTGCGGGTCCGTTCGTTTGCGAGCCGTTCTTATTATATACAAATTATCCACTCTGCCTTCATGCCTCTATGCTAGTGATGGGCGGATCGATACCCGCACATCGCCCGTTTTGGTATCGACTACTCCATTAAAGTTTCGACAACTAATTGATAAGTGAGAAATAAAAGTGCATGTGTCTATTCCAAATATTTTTAGGTAACTTACTCCAGCGTTCTGTGGCGAAACACCCCCCCCCCCCGGCAGCAGCATATTGAACTGGTCCATCCAAGTCACTTGACCAGAAGAGCCGCGAGTTGTGTGTTTACAGCCTGCTAGCAACAACACGGCGAGGAGCTTGTGCGTTTCTGACGGAGCGGAGAAAGTGGAGAAATGGCCGACAGAAAGGGAAGCTTACTCTTTTTGAGAAATGTTCTTTCTGTACAAAAGTGTACACTTACAACTCTGTCAGGACCAAATTATGCTTGTCACCAAAAGTATGGTTAGTTTGACAAAGTAAAAGTTCAAATGTGCACTTTTTTGTTTTTTTACAATTTTATTTCATTCATATTTTTGTTATTTATTATTTATTGTATTGATGGTAAATGTATTGATTTACATTTCTGTCAGGATCATTTCATTGTTTTGAAAATAATGCTGCTCAGCCAAAGTTCAAAGAAAGTTCAAATGTGTTTTGTTTTATTTGATTAATATTTATGTTAATTATTTGTTTAACTTTTACATTTTGAACTGTGCACATTAAAGTTGTTACATGGCCAGAATTTGATGCGATTTGTTTTCAAGGGTACTAATATTATGATTGAGAAAAAATTCACCAATAAGAAACTACCAGAAATCGTTATTGAATATTTTATGCAAAAAGTAATTGGTATTGTATCGAATCTTAAAAGTGTTGTATCCCCCATCACTACTCTATGTGTAGCTGTATGAACTTTTGGGGGGAGATATCAAGCCTCGCCTGACTGGGAAAAAACCTCCAAAAATCTGCCAATTTGAGCCGAAGGAAACGTAATAGCATTTGGATGCACTTTTCTGGATGATGGGCAAGGTAAAGCACAATGCAATATTTGCCAGAAAAGCATTTCAGTCAAGTCAAATCAAATCAAATCAAATCAGATTTATTTGTATAGCGCCAAATCATAACAAAGTTACATCAAGGCACTTTACATATAGAGAAGGTCTGGACCAAACTCTAAATTATTTTATAAAAAGAGATGCAACAGATCCCCCCATGAGCAAGCACTTGGCGACAGTGGCAAGGAAAAACTTCCTTTAAGAGGCAGAAACCTTGGGCAGAACCAGGCTCCGGGGGGGGTGGCCATCTGCCTCGACCGATTGGGTTGAGAGAGAGAGAGGGGTACGGGGGAGGCAAAGTTGGGTAGACCTACACCTCAAAAGAGGTGAAGGGAGGAACATGATGCTGCATGAAGTTCATAGGAATGATGCTGTATAGAATTCATGAAGATGTGGGAGCAGCAGGCATTTCAGGAACATGGGATGTCGATGATTCATCACCTGCAGGATGAGTACAGGGAGAGAGAGGAGAGGAACTGGGAGAGACAGAGACTTCAGGAAAACTTGGTTAGTAAATGCAGTACACATGCTTGGAACTGGGAGAAACAGGGATTTCGGAGAAGCATGGTTGTTGGTATGTCGGCACATGCAAGAGGGAGAGGGAGAGAGAAGTGCTCAGTCCTTCCCCCAGCAGTCTACGCCTATAGCAGCATAGATGAACTTTAACTTTTTAACTATAAGCTCTGTCATATAGAAAAGCTTTAATTTTCAAGCCTGGTCTTGAAAATTGCTAAAGAGTCCGCCCCCCGGACCGATATTGGAAGTTGGTTCCATAGAAGAGGAGCCTGATAACTGAAAGATCTGCCTCCCGATTTACTCTTGTCCGGATCAACAAACAATTTACATTGCCATATGAAAGCTCAACAGCTGACAGACACTTCTCTCTCATTCAGTCAGCCCGTTCTATTCTCACACCCTACACTATTACTGTCACTTATAGGTCCTCCCACAGATTCAACTAGTTCTGCCGCCACATAATGTGTAGGACGCCAGGCCACATTATTATTCTATCTTCACCACCAACAGAACTTAACGCTTCCTCAGACACCACTTGGCCCACATCATTAACTGGCCAAATGAAATTATAATCAATATTTCAGAATAATTCCCATCGATAGAGTATATATTGGTGGGATTATATGTTTGAATTATTCTGATCCAAATCTTAATTTTTAAATGCTGCCAGCGATTATTTCTTCCATAAAAATTGACTTGGTTGACTTCTAAAAAATAAATAAATACAACAATGAGTTAGTCTTTTGAACAGCCTTTTGAAAGGAGCAACTCCTCCTTCACCATCCAATTGATTGAACTGTTAGGAACGTCACCAATTGACTTTTTTTCCTAGTGGCTCATTCATCACCATGTCATCCAACTCTTACTGGGGTATTCCCAGTCATTCCCAGGTAGACAGGACACTGCATTTTCCATCCATTTTGATGTGTGTATGTAATCCAACACTGCACTCCTATGGTGCTATCTGACTCAAGCAAGCAGAGCCACAGATGCCATCTTTTTTACTTCACTCTTCTACCTTGTCAAGAAAGGCACTGGAATTCCCCAGTGGAACTTCCCAGACTGAAGTGTGTTATGTGAGAAGTGACTATGTCTCTTCTTTCCAGCTCTGCACCCCCAGCAACTTTGACAGATTTGTTGGGTCTCTTTAACTTCTTCTTCTTCTTCTCCTTTCGGCTTTTCCCTTCAAGGGTCGCCACAGCGAATCAGTTGCCTCCATCTAAGCCTGTCTTCTGCATCCTCTTCTCTCACGCCAACCACCTTCATGTCCTCTTTCACTACATCTATAAACCTCCTCTTAGGTCTTCCTCTGGGCCTCCTGCCTGGCAGTTCAAAACTCAGCATCCTTCTACCAATATATTCACTATCTCTCCTCTGGACATGTCCGAACCATCTCAGTCTGGCCTCTCTGACTTTATCTCCAAAACCTCTAACATGTGCTGTCCCTCTGATGTACTCATTCCTGACCCTATCCAACCTGGTCACTCCCAAAGAGAACCTCAGCATCTTCATCTCTGCTACCTCCAGCTCTGCCTCCTGTCTTTTCCTCAGTGACACTGTCTCTAGACCAAACAACATCGCTGGTCTCACCACAGTTTTGTACACCTTTCCTTTCATTTTAGCTGAAACTCTCCTATCACACATCACACCTGACACTTTTCTCCACCCGTTCCAGCCTGCCTGCACACGCTTCTTCACCTCTTTTCCACACTCTCCATTGCTCTGGACTGTTGACCCTAAGTACTTAAAATCTTGCACCTTCTTTATCTCTTCTCCCTGTAACCTCACTCTTCCACTTGGATCCCTCTCATTCACACACATATACTCCGTCTTGCTGCGGCTAACCTTCATTCCTCTCCTTTCCAGGGCAAACCTCCACCACTCTAGCTTCTCCTCCACCTGTTCCCTGCTCTCACTACAGATCACAATGTCATCTGCAAACATCATAGTCCATGGAGATTCCTGTCTAACCTCGTCTGTCAGCCTGTCCATCACCATAGCAAACAAGAAGGGGTTGGGTCTCTTTAACAACTCCCTAAAAAGTTTGGTCTAGACCTCAAATATGTAAAGTGCCTTGATGTAACAGTGTTATGATTTCACTCTATGTAAGTAAATTTGATTACATTTTGATTGAATGGACTTAAAATCTTCAGATCGACCAATGTGGTCTCACTTTTAGTGCAAAGGAGGACTGGTTCATGATGTTTCATGATGTAACTATTCTTCTCCGAAATCCCTGTTTCTCCCAGTTCTGTGTACTGTATTTACTAACCATGTTTCCCGAAGTCTCTGTCTCTCCCAGTTCCTCTCCTCTCTCTCCCTGTCCTCATCCTGCAGGTGGTGAATCATCGCTACCCCATGTTCCTGCAACGCCTGCTCCTCCCACATCTTCATGAACTCCATCCAGCATCATTTCTATGAACTTCATGCAGCATCATATATTCCTGCCTGCACCTGTATTGAATATCCCCTCCTCTTGCTCTCATCTCTCCCTACTCTACCCAAATTTACTCTACCCACTGTCGCCAAATGCTTGCTCATGGGGGGATCTGTTGGGTCTCTTTAAATCATTTTATAAAGAGTTTGGTCTAGACCTGCTCTATATGTAAAGTGCCTTGATGTAACTTTGTTATGATTTGGCACAATATAATTAAATCTCATTTAATTTGATTTGATTTGATGTAACATCCAAAGCAGTAGCGGAACAATACAGTGTAGGTCAAATGGCAAATGAGGAGTTTTTCCTACAGGCTCAGTTCCAGAAGTTCCCAAGGTATTTTGGATTGGACTTAAGTGCAAGCTTACATACAGTGGCAAGATGAACTCAGTCATCCTCTGGACTCACTTCTACTTGTGTATAGATTTATCTGAAATTATGGCCTGGTTTTTTATCAAAGTTAGAATGATGTTATAACTAATATTACACAAATTACTGTGTCGTTTTTGTTCATATTATGGGGTAGGGAGGTCTCGGTGGCTGGCGGGGGGGGGTGCTGGTGTAGTATCTTGCGCCGGCCAATCGGGACAGAGGACTTTCTGGTTCTGTTCTCGTTCTGTCATTGGGGGGTGCTGGGTGGCGGCTGGTGGGGGGGACTGGACTTGTGTGGTTGTGTGTGTGTGTGTGTATATATGTGTATTTATGTATGTGGACATGTCGATACACGTGTATATATAGATATATGGATAGGAATATATATATGTGTGTGTATATATGCATTCATGTGTATATAAATATCTATTAAATAAGAATGTTTATAATGTATATGTTTGCATAAGGGTGTATATAAGTGCACACTGTAAATAATGTGTTTGTGTATAGGTGAATACAGGTGCACAGGGTAAATAGCGTTTATATACAGTGGCATATATCAGCACATGGCAATAATAACTCAGGTATCCACTAATTTATACTATTACACATATTTATACTAGGTAAAATTCTTAATACGAATAACTTTTAAGTACGCCAACATTTTTTATATCTTAACCACAGAAATAATCACGAGGGTCCATCTGTAAATGTAGTATTGAGTTCAAGGGGTAGGAGTTCATAGGTTTTTTTTACTTCTTCCTACTCCTTTTCGAGCATGTTAAGATTACTGCTGAAGTCAATTGTTTTTGTTGTATTTCTTGTTTAAATATGTTTAAGCACACCTGTTATTTTATACTGCCATCATGCTTGAAATAAAGACTTTTGAATTGAATTGAATTGAATATTCGCACATCATTTAAACATTCAGTGTATGCTGAAAAAGGATGTGAAACCCTGGCCCAAAGACTTTAGCAGAAGCTAAATTGAGTCAGGAGTTAGCAGCTGGAGCCCAGTCAGTAAAGCCAGTTTGAAGTTCAAACGACTTAAGAAAACACTCCAGCAGCTTTTTATGTGAACCATGCCTCACAGTAAAGACCTGTTGGAAGACCTAGTATCAAGAAGTGTTCATTATCATGAAGCTAAAGGGCTTCAGAGTCATATCAATCTACTATGAGACAAACTATCTGTAGTGGAAGATCATTTGGTTCTGTGGCTCCTCTCTCTATTACAAGACATCCTGGCAAAATGAGTCCAAAGACACATCACAAAGTATTCAATGAGGTGAAGAGGAATCTGAAGACAGGAAAAGACCTGAACAATAGCTATTCATGAGTCTGTAATACATACATCACTTAACAGGCAAGGGGCAATGGCAACCACATGGGAAGCATCTGTCTCCAAAACAACATGCCTGTGTTCCTGAAGTTTAACGAAAAGAACCTTGAACATCCACAATCACCACCCATCCTTTGCTACGAAATGTTCACTGGACTGTTGAAGCAACATCTGAACTGTTGAGGAAGATCATTCAGCACTAAAATGGTATGCAAGGATCCATATAACAAAATGACATCATTCCCACACTGAAGGTGGAGGTAGGCCAGGATCTGGGACTTAGCTGCATCAGGGCCTGGACAGTCTCCATCTTGGGGGGATAATGAATGCCCAGGTTTATCAGGGAATCCTCCCAGATAATGTCAAGGTGTCCACAAGCTGAACCTCAGTAAAAGTTGCTGACGTAGCAAGACATCGACCCTGAACAATGTACGAAATCCACTATGGGACAGCTTCAACAAAAGAGAATTCACCCTCTGGAGTGGTCCAGGCAGAGCCCAGAGCTGAGCCCGACTGAGCCCAGCTGAGCTGCTGAGGAATGACCTTAAGAGAGCTGGACCCACCAGGTGTCTGAAGAATCTATCTGAGCTGAAGTAACTCTGTAACGAACAGTCAAAACTGAATGTTGGGAAGGTCTGATCAGCAGCTACCAGAAGAGATGGTTACGGTTCCCGTTGCAAAATGAGGTTCAGCCAGTTAAAGTCCACCACTGTTACTGTTTGATGGGCAAATAAAGACAAAACAGTTATCATTATTTGTGTAATGTATTAGCTTCAGCATATTATTTGATGAAACTCTTGAGTTAGACGAAGAACAGATCACATTCATGACCAAGTCATGAAGAAAACCAAGTCATTCATTGAAGCAGCTTTTAATGTGATAGTTTGGCAGCTGTATGAATTGAGTGATCATTTGTTTGATGGTAAGTCTGAGACTCTTGGATTTTCTGGAGGACTGATGGATCAAGAGGCTGCATCTTAAAAAATCTGTTTTGCATTTTTGGTGATACTTTGGCATCAATGTTTTTGTGGAGGCAATTTATTTTGAGTGATTTTGAAGTGATCTACTGTATATGAAGTGATCTTTATGAAGTGACCTTTATAACTATTTGGTAATCTCCTACAAAATCTAACTGATTATTTTTCTGTGACACTGAATGTGTTTCTAAAATTGTCAGTGTAGTCATTAAAGTAAATGCACTTTCAGGCTTGTTTCAGTCCTGTGTTTTCCACAGCTGAGGAAAAATAATGAGCCATTTGTCTTTTTAATCACCAAGAAAATATCTGTTATATCTCTAGATGGCAATTTCAGGATTACAAAAATTTAATAGCTAAGGATACGGTAAAAGAACATAATTTTTTTCTCTAATCACACACAAAAAAGATTTACAGATAAACACACTTAGTGCTATAACTACAACCAAATCAGGAATTTTAAATGCAGAACTAGTGTGTCAATAAGTCAAAATACAATCATTGAAAAGGACAAGCCCTTCAAATGAAGTTTTATCACGTAAGTAAAAGAGTCATGAAGGACAAATACATTATCTACAGAATATAGCTGACCCGGTAAATGGAGAGAAGAAGGGAGGAAGAAATTATTAGAGTTCACTCTCCTCTACCCACAGTGGAGTGTTGCTGGAAACAACTACTTCAAATTGCAATTGCACTGATGGAGAAGAAGAGAGGTACACAAAGCAAAACACATGAGGGTGAGAGATGGTAAATGAGTAGGGCTGCAATTTTGTCTTTCTGATACATCATTAATGCAGTTCTTCTATTCAATTGTCCTTCAGTTAAATATTATTAAAATCTGACTTATCAAATAGTCCACGTCCTAAGATTTGTTTTTTTTTGTACTATTGCAGTTGAATTATCCAGTGGATCTATTCACTAAATAATACCCCATCTGGCAACAACAATAAACTTTCTTCTATGTCACTATGTAACTCATTTATGTTTCTGAAAATCATGTGCATTTATTTGGTTCACTTCCTTCCTATGGGGGGTTTGTGACAATGCTCTCAATGTTTCACTCCTCCCTAATGTTTCACTATAAATATTTTATTAACACAATGAAATTCATGAAGTGTGTCCATTCTCACTCTCTGTAAGCTCTGATTTTGGTCTCCACTAGCTCTCTAAGCATATGCGTCTGCACAGGTCAATGAGCACTGCTGGCCATAAAACCTGAGGGGGAGTGGGGCTTTGCAGGTGAAGATACACCTTTCACCTTACACATAGATCTTTGATATTTATTGAGTTGAGAATAATGAATGTAGCTGTAATAGAAGAGATGTTTAGCTCAATTTAAACAATTTTTGGTTTGGATTGTGTGTTTTCATTGCAGCCCTAAGAGACAAGTCAGGAAAAGACGGAGTGGCTGAGAACACACACAAACCATAAGATTCACAACAGAAAACGACCAGCACAATAACCATCTCAAAACAGTCAGCTGACTTTAGGTTGTGTGGGTGCAAGATGTGGGGGAGGCAAATACTCATATTAGTAATATTTAGAATGTGCCAGATACTGTACAAATCCTGAGAGGGAGGCAGATGTTTTAGAAGGCAGGTTAAGGCCATACAGCTCACAGCTACACTTCTCCTGCCCCAACACGTCTACAGTTTTAAATTTTAATTTCTATGTAGAAGATTCAAAACAAGTCATCATCACCAGTTTACTATTGTCACAAAAAATGGCATCCATCCATTTGTATCATAATTCAGGAGTGGACAAAGACTTTAAACATAATGAAAAAGCCAACTACAAATGTGACAGCTGTAGAGTGACTTGTAATTGGTCAAAGCTGTTTAAAAAAAAAGAAAAAGAAATTAAAAAGTAAAGTAACTCAAACAGAAAAAACAAACATCAAACTGTTCAAAATGGTGAGGGTAAGGCAGAAAAATAGCTACAAGCAAAGAGCTGGTAAACACAAGGTTTGAAGGTCTACACTCAGGACCTGGACAGAACTGACACAACAACTGACCAACTGTACAGTCAGAGCGAAGAGACCAACCAACACACAAGAAAATGGCAGAAGGTATAATTACCACGCTCATGACTGATGACTGAGGAAGGGAAGAAGGTGCAGTAAACCAAAATGAGAAAAGGAAAACAGGGGGAAGAAAGAAAGAGAGAAAGAAAGTAAGAAACAGAAAGAAACAAAGAAAAAGATTACATATAGGGAAAAGAGCTTTAAAAATTCCTAATTTAGATGTTTGGTCAACACGAAAAAATTATAAAAGACTAATGAACAAAAAACTTGTACAGTTTCTCCTAAAATTAATAAGACTTTTTTTTTCTTTTCTTTTCTTTTGAGTTCGACATGCATGAGCATAGACCTTTAGTTAAAAAAGCCTTTAAAATGGTGAGGAGGGTTTGAGTCCAACATTTTCAGCTGTAGTTGGTGGCATGACTAATACTTATAGTCTTGTGTCGTAAAGGGTAACAAGTCAGTTTTAATATTTACAGTTTTTTGCATTCTGCATATGCAAAGATGGAAAACACCAGTTGGTCAACGTAAATTGATGTAGGAATTAATGTAGTGGAACAAATCTCAACATGAAAATGCACTTTAAAAATCAATAACAGTATTTACAGCTGTCAGTGTGCAAATGTGTTTTTAGTATTAGTTAAATCTTTAAAAAATAAAGAAATTCACCTTCACTACTCTAATAATGCCTATTCCATAATGCAGCAGGACAGAGAGTATAAAACTAAACAATCACCAGGGAACAATTACTATGGAGGAATAAGGATGTTAAAAATTAAGTTCATGTGTGTGTTTCTCTGAAATGTGAGGTGCACAATCCCTCCACAAGGTTCCCTTTGAAACATCTGAGGATAATATGTCCTGGGCATCCACTAGCGGTGGCCTGTTGCCCTGTCAGACACTTTGCTGTATTGAGCTCCACTAACATCTAAAGCTGTTTAAACTTGAGTGTTCAGTACTAATGTTAGTGTCAAACACAGACGGTGGGAAAAAGTTTGCCAATTGTGGCCCCCTCCTCCAGAGTGTCGTTAAGTCAATGTAACAAACTGCTCCGTCAGTTATAACAATTTTAGAACCAATAATGATATGGTGATGGCTTTTTATTACCCAGGACTGATGTCTGAATACATTACTTTTAAAATCTGCTTGTACAAAACAGTCAGAGTTTCCACCACTGCCACAGGCTGACATGAAGTATCAGTAATCACAATCTGAAGGTTGACTCAGAGCATTGTTAACACACAGAATCATGACAACAAACAAAACAGGTTGTACTGCATTACCATAAATCAACAATGCGCTGAACCAAGTGATGAAATGGGGAAAAAGCAAAATAAAAAATTATGATTCTGACAAAAAAACATTTATGTATCAAGAAAAAGAACCAAAGTGTGTATTTCTTTGACACATAATTGCCTTCTACACAGCAGTCAGTCCTGAACCACGCCAGAACCTGGTCATGCCAATCAGTTCCTCTCCACTACCTTTCACCCGCTAGATGTTCATAGGTTTAACTTTCCAATCTGATTCTCTTCATAAACTCTTCTCATCAGAAGAGTTTATGTGACATTTAAGGATTTTACCTGCATCTGCTGTAGAAGAGCAGATTATAACTTTTCTCAAAGTAATTTACTTCCTTTTGTTTAGCAATGTGCACCTGAATAAAATTAATGTTTAACATGCTGAAACTTACCTGAACCCTCTTCTGTCACCATCCCCAATCCTTCTGCTTTGTTCTGCCTTTCAAATGCATTAAGGTCCAGAACACTAGAAGAGATATGCATAAATTGAAATTCAATTGCTTCCTCCCACCTCTTCTGTGTACCTTGTTAATTACCAGCCAAAAACTTGTCTTAAAACTTATAGTTAACAAAGGCAGCCCTGAATCTAAGTGTTTTGAAACTTTAGTGGTAGGAGACTCGGTAGTCTATATTTCAAAGCTTCCTGGTGCCATCATTTACTTTCTTTCTGGGGGAAAACCGCTGATTTTATTGAATTTATCCCAGGCCTCCTTGAAACACATCCCTGCATTCACACTGTGATTTTGCACTCAGGTTATAATGCATTCAAGGCTTGGGAATCCACAAAGCTGCATGATGAACCTGAATCCTTTGCATCCACTGCTGAAAGTCTGGGGGGAGGTGTGTCTTTTCTGGTTCCACACTATGTCTTCCCATTAACTCTGAGCAATCTAGCCGTCTCTTCAGTCTTCATAACTGGATAAAAATTACTACGATGGCCATTGGTGTTGGGTTCATTAGTAATTTTGGTTTTTCTCTAGACCAGATGGGACCTTTTAAAGCAGGATGGACTGCATATTGTTAGGAATGTTTCAAAAATACTGCAACGCAAATTTATTTACTTTATTGCTTTTAGCCAGTACAGATATTTTGCACAGCACAACCTGGCTCAGAATTCTGACTGTTTGTCATAGGTTAAATCTGACAATGCGGGTCCTGTTGTTGCTGCTGTTTCATTTATCCAGGTAGGGGTATCTGAAAGGCAGTGTGCCAAGCTCATTCTCAAGCTCCACACAGCAACAACCACATCCGTGTTAAAATTATCTCCTTAACCCTCTTTGCCCCTTAGAGTGACTCCCTAGTCACTCTTCATCTAGTGCTTTCTCATAGTATCACAATTATTCCATATTATCTGACTTTCATCCGGCAGACCATAAGCCTGTAATATTTTTGCACACCCTTTTTTACTCCTGCACCAGTGATGCCTGTTTCTATTAGTTCTTGTTCTCCTCATTCTTCCAGCTCCTAATTTCTGCCAAGCTTTTCTGACTAGTTGAATGGTGTCATAGCACTTTCTCACCTCCCCAGTAAGGATTTTGTTAAAAACCTCAATAGCCTATGTCTTAACATTTTCGATACCATTGCTCTTCCAAAAACTCCTCCCTCTGGCTAAATGACCACATCAGGATTTTGAAATGGCTGCATAGAAAAATAGAAAGACAGTGAAAAAGACAAAAGTAGAGAATCATATGCAGCTATCAAATACCACATGGTTACCTATAAGAATGCCATCAAGGAAGAAAAATGCATACTTTTCTAAATGGGTTGCTTCTCACAGTCATAATCAAAGGGTCCTATTCCAGGACTACTGGAGTACTAATTAACTCTCCCTTTAATAATTAATACTACCATTAATTCTATAGAAGCACGGCGGCATAATGACTAGCACTGTTGCCTGAGTCCTTTCTGTGTGGAATTTGCATGTTCTCCCCCGTGCTTGCGTGGGTTTCCTCCCACCGTCCAAAGATATGCATGTTTAGGTTAACTGGTGACTCTAAATTGTCCGTAGGTCTGAATGTGAGTGTGAGTGGTTGTTCATCTACTTTTCGTCTACTGCGATGGACTGGCAACCTGTCCAGGATGACCCCGCCCTTGCCCACAGCGAGCTGGCATTGGCTCCTGCAACCCCCGCGACCCGGAAACGGAAAAGCGGTAGAAGATGGATGGATGGATGGACTAATTCTATAGCTAGTAACATCTCCAGTGAATCTCCTGCAGTGCTCTCATATATACTGTATTTTCTTTTTCCCTCATAGAAACTATGGCTCACATGAAAGCCTCCAACTGCTAATCTCCATCTGCTCATCTTGCCAACTTGGTTTTCAAAAGAAGTACTTCATGTTTTGGGTCCCAACAGTCTTTCAATTGTTCATTTCCCCCTATCTTGCGGTCTAGTGCCTTTCAAGTTTCAAGCATACTGAAAAAGCCCCCCACTGATCCTCTTGTTTTAAATATTTTTTTTCCTCCAGCTAAACAAGTCAGAAATAGAGGTCCTCTTTTTTTGTCCCTGCCATGCCACCACCCACATGCAGTCATCTTTCAACTGTCTCTTTACATAAAGAAAACTACTAGAGTCATTTTTGATTCCAACCTCCTGTTTGAAAGTCAAGTCTCTCATGTTGTCCAATCATGTTTCTTCAACTCAGGCTTATCTCAAAAATTAACCTCTTTCTTTCACTACTAATTTTGAGATAGTGATCCACATTTTTTTTTTTTTCCATTATTTGGACTACTGTAATTTACTGTATTCCCAGGTGAGCAAAAAGACAATTTCCCATCTCCAGCTAATTCAAAATGCTGTTGATAGACTCTTACAAATTCTAGGAGATGGTAACATGTTACATAAGTTCTTGCCTCTCACCACTAGTTGCCTTTTTTAGGATTGATTTTAAATCTTATTAATAACTTTTAAGGCCTTACAAAGTAAGGCTCACAGTTATATTGAGGACATGTTGGTTCTTTGTGAGCCAAAATGCAACCTGAAATCTTGATGTGGATTTTCTTGCTGTTCCTCATGCTTTCCTTATAACCAAAGAGGACGGGGACTTTCAGTCCGGGCCCCTCAGTTGTAGAACTCCCTCCCCATGCATCCCAGGCAAACAAGATCTGCTTTGGCTTTCAACTCACTTCTTAAAGAGGGTAGGAATACTGAAGTTAATTTCAATACCTTTCTAACACTTTTTAAAGACCTTCTCGAATTATTTTAAGACCTTATTGCTTCTTCAAGCTGTAATCAGCGACACATCTTTAACTTATTTAACAGTTGTAGTTTGCAATTAGATTTATAGAGCACCTATAAATTGTGTATGAAGCTTGAATTCAGGTTCGACTGAGTTAATACAATAAGGACTGAGACCTTAATCACCTCCATGAGCTATGTCACAAGCACAGTTACTGCTGTAACTGCCCAGTGAGTAGGTGTTCCTGTTGCTTCTAAAGCAGCTTAACTTATCTGTCCCTTTTGTGAATCTGCTGCACATGTGAATAAGCTTTCTCATCTTGTTGACCAGTGGCACCAGCATAAAGCCAGTTTCACACCGAGTATCACATCCCCATATGCAATATATCCAGGGTAATTTGTTCATAATCTTCATCACCTGTGTGTGCCACTATCTGAGAACAGAAACAAACCCAGCTTTTGTGGTGAAACAGTGTGAATATTTTTGTTCTTGGAGCCAAAATTTGTAGTATTACCTGCATGACTGCATCAGCCCAGCTAGACTCTGAAAAAACCCCACATCCTTCTTGTCCTTCAGATAATCCAACATTTTCTGTTACAGAGACAAAGAGCAAAGTTGAGGCTGGGAGAGGCTAAGAAGCTGCCTTAAAAATACATTTCACACTACCACATGATGCACATGTTTGATGACCGAGATCCATGAGTGTGAGAGGGAGTGCTATAATACCTGCTGCACAGTTGAGTTTCCTCCATTGAGTATAGCTATACCCAGCTTTAGAGTGGAGGCCACCATGGGACCCATCTCACCTGTTGAAGAGGCTGTTATTCTCAATCCCTTTTTACAACTTTATGACTGATTCACCTTGCTCATTTTAAAAAGGGGATGAATGCACACATATCTAAGGTTGACTGACTGTTTCCAGAGTCAATAATAGTTGTTAATTAATCATTATTAGAGACATTAGTTAATAGCGGTTATTTCAGTACAATGAACAAAGACTTGCTAAGTGAATCTCTAAAAAGCCCTTGTCTTTGGATTAGATTTTAATAAAAACCTTTATGTATACAGTTTACATTGGTGGGTTTAACAAAACCAGGTCGGCTTTATACAAACACACCACACACACACACACACACATACACAGAACTAACATCTAAAGTCCCACTCATTTATGTGTGCTGAGTCCTTATCTTCAGTTGGCAAATGAAGTGATTGTGTTGTCCTGTTTGTTTATTGTCCTTTTCTCCTTCCTGATGCAAGCGAAAACTCTGCAGGAGAAATGCATGAGAACTGACCTTTGCTGGCACTGATTGTTTGAAGCACCATCTCTGCTGCTCCTCTGTCATGTAGCCGAGCCTGCTGATACAACAGCTTCTGCTTCTCCATCTCCTTCTCCTGTTGATTGAAACAGGACACAGGCAGCATCAGAGTCTGCAGCTCCCACTTCCCAGGCTGACACACAGACTGAGTACCTACCTCAAAACTTTTCACTTCCTCTCCATCTTCATCCTGTTCATCGTGACAACTCTGTATGAAAAGGGAGTTTAGAAGGCACCAATGACCACAATCATCTGCAGCAGCAGTTTTTACTTCTGTATAATGAAAAGGTATTGGTAGCTGGTACCTTGGCCATAATGTCAGCATAGGCCATGTAAAGATCATCCTCATCCAGTTTGCTGTTAGAGGAAATACACACAGACGTCTTTGCAAAATCAGACTTGCAGTTCACATCATTTAAGCTGCATGATTTATTTAGGTTACACTAACTTCACTTTAAGTAACTAGGAGCAAACAGACATTCCATGGAGAGAAATAAATTGAGACTGTACCCATCCAGTGTGAACGAGAGAGGAATGTTAGGTTTGATAGGTATGACAGAGGTTGGTACACAGTGTTTGTAAGCATTCTGCTCACATTTAAAGAACCACAGATAACTTCAAGTAGTGAAGACAATGACAGTGATTATTTGCTGACACATTAGATACCCACTGAATGGAAAGAGGAGAGTGATATTCTGATACAATGTCAGCTCATTGGTAAATTGGACTTGGCAGAAGCTAATATCTGACATACATAATTGAGAACCCACCACTTCTCTGTGAGGGCTGTTCTACTGAAAAGCTGAATGAGTTGATGCAGTGGATCAATGTGCCTCATCCCTTCCTCTTCGTCAGGTGGCTCTTGGTCACCTGATTTCTGACACAAACACACATTCAGAAGAAAATCAGGGGTGCACACTGAAAATACAATTTGCTGTCAATGACCAATGTAGGAGTTAAAATAATCTCTCTTATTTCACATTTATATGAAATGAACTAACAGCGAGGTCCTCAATGAGTTTATCTTCAAAGTAGTGTTCCTCTGCCTCGATCCAGGACTTCTCATAGCCCTGCAGGAACAGGTTGACTGCCCGGTGCCTAGTCAAGGAAGATACATTTAATAACAACTTAATAATATTGTATAATACTTTAACATTAACTTAACAGGTCTTGTTTTAAAAGATACAGTGGCTAGAAAAAGTCTGTGAACTCTTTGATTTCGCGATCCGTCCCAGCTTTTAATAGTCTTCATCTAGATTCACGATTCAAGACGTTCATTGTCATGTGCACAGTAAAATTCAGGGGTTAAACCCAGACAATAAAATTTTTACTGTCCGTCCTTACACAGCAGATAAGGATTTAGAGATAAGTGGGGGCGGGGCATTTACAATCGTGAGTGAGACAAAGACTGCCACGGTGGGCGCCTTCTGTCACTGCTCATCAGCTCCATTACTTTCAACTGTGCTTCCTCACCCAATCATCACCTGCCTGTCCAGTACAAGTAGTCCACAAAAACTTGCACACACAGCCAGTTTGTTCTTCACCCTCATGCAGGGCTTTCCAGCACTTTTCCTGGCCTGATTTTCCAACCGTGGTTGACACTGACCTGCCATCAGTCCCTCATCTCTGTCCTGGAAAACTGATCCTGAACTCATTTATAACCTGGTCTCCATCTTCTCAGCCAGTATCCCCTTTCTGGAGGGCTATGCCCCTTCCAATCCCTGTAGTCTTCACATAGGTCAACACTGGTTTCTGGAGGTCGGTTGGTGGCATCCGTCACAAACGTTCAGTGTACATCGCAGCCAGATTGTATAAACAGCTGAGCCTAATTCAAGCTGTACGCCACTGACCTTATTCCGGTCAGTGGTGTATTGCTTTTGGGTCCGACTTCACAACCCTTGTAGTACGATCCAGTATGGCCAGTCATAGACATAGCAGACACCAGGTTGCCTACATTAAGAGGATGTTGCAGCAGTTTGTGGATCCCAACACCAGAGGAGATATAGCAATGACAGCAGATAAACCTCTGAATGTACTGTGGTCAGGGTGGTCACTTTGTCTCCAAATGTCTGGTGAAAGACCAAACTCAACAGTAACTGGAGACATGTTGGCAAGCTCCACAATTGTTCCTGCCTCATCAACCTCTTATCCATGTAAAATTTGTCCTGTCTCATAACACATACCCTTTCCAGCCTCATCAACTTTGGAGCCAACAGCAGCATCATGCATGAGGGCCTTGCCATCTAGATGGGCTTGGACCAGGCCCCACTTCTACTGCCAATAACTATCAGTGCCTTTGATGGGCATATGCTGGCAAAGGATACACACCAGACTGCTCCTGTGCACATTTTCATCTCAGGGAACCATCAAGAGGCTATCCAGTTCCTACTCCTGTTATCACCCTGTCATCCTGTGGTTCCCTCGAGGAGCACATTCACCAGGTCCAGTCAGTCTTGCAGCAACTACTAGAGATTTCAGTTTTTGTCAAAGCCAGAAGTGTGAGGTCCAGGGCTACATCATCGCCCACAATAGCATTAAAATGGATCCAGTCAAAGTTTCTGCCATCTCCTCTTTGCCAGTACCCACAGCCTGCAAACAGATTCAGCATTTCCTGGGTTTCACTAACTTATCACTGTTTCACCTGGGGTTTCAGTACAATTGCCTCTCCTTTCACTCCTCTCTCTCCGTCACCTCCACCAAGTCCGCCTTCTGGTAGACAGCAGTGTCCAACCAGGCTTCTGAGAAACTAGAGACTATGTTCAACTCTGCACCCATTCTCTGGAACTGAGACCTTAATTGCCAGTTTGTGGTGGAGGTAGATGCATCCATTGGGGGACTGGCAGCTGTTCTGTACCAAGTCTCTGCCAAGGACCAGAAGCTCCACACCCACGCCTTCTTCTCTCGCTGCTTATACCCGGTCAAGAGGAATTATGACACGTGCAATCGTGAACTTCTGGCGGTCAATATTTATGATATGAAATTTATATCATGATACATTACTTGGTTGACACATTATAATTGCAATATCAATATGAACATTATATAATAATAATGCCCAGAACGGAAGTCTATTCCTACAAACTTCTGAGTATATTTTCATACTTCTGAGTGTATGAAAATTATATATACAAATATATATTTTAGATAAACAAACAGTACAAATAACTCAGTGTTCACCTTCTCCTATATACAAACAAGAAACATACTGTAACCTCTCCGTCAAACAAAAAAAAACAAAACAACCTTGGCCTTGTCAGTTTTAATGTCTTTAAACTTAACTTTAAATCGCAAAATAGGCTGACTGTCTTGTTCTTTTGTAAATAGGTTGAAACAATATTGCTTCAGCCACGATAAAGTATGTTAAAAGTGCTCAGAGTTACTACAGAATACAGAAAGAGTAAGAAACAATAAAAACACAAGTGGGTTGGTGGTGATGTTGTTTTAGGGACAGGCAATCTTAAACTTCTACGGGGCCTTATCTTCAGGTTCTCAAAATATTCTATGGAGCTGAAATGCTTCAGATGGTGGACAGATTTGATGTGTTCCTGCTGCTGGTCGGCTCCTCTCCAGCACAATAAGCAGCAAACTGAAAACTAAAGTTTATCCAAACTTTGATAGCTGAAACTCTTCCACACCACTGAAGTAGAGCTTCCTCTCTTACCAACTATTCCATCCACCTTATTATGAGTTGTGGAAGCTTGTTCCTTCACATTTGTATTGCAGTCAGAGCTACACATTAAGCAGCTAATGCTGAGCAATGGCTGTGTACCTGTGGTGATGTCATGACTAACCAACTTAGCCTATTGTTTCCTGCTGTCTTTGCAGGGACAGCAGTACCCTGTAATGAACATCAGTCAGTGACAGTAGCTGTAATTAATGTATATTGAAATTTCATAAATGTGATTAGAAACCATATCACTGCTATTGAAACATTTTCTATCGCAATATATATAGATATCAAATTATCATCCAGCCTAAGATTGGACCATAGCCTTGAACACATCTGATCAGCCAAGAGACTGAATGCATGCCAAGCCCACTGGTCTGTCTTTGATTTCTCCCTCTTCTAACACCCTGGTCCACAAAATGTCAAGCCAGATGGCTTTGCCCGACAGTTCCAGGTGGAAGGAACTGTCTTCATCATGTTCCCCATCTCCATTGCATCCCAACCAACATAGTTCTCAGATCCAAGTCAACAGTATACACTCCTCTGGCATCCATCTTCAGTCCAATGACCAGACAGAGAGAATGAATCAAGATTTAGAGACTGCTCTATGCTGTGTGGCTATGCAGAACCCACTTCCTGATCTCAGCCTCTGCTATGGGTAGAATATGGCCATAACTCCTACATCAGCTCTGGCACCGAGCTCTACCCCGTTCCAGTGTTCCTATGAGTTCCAGCCTCTACTTTTCACAGCTCAAGACAAGGATCCGGGCTGTCCCTCTGCCCAAGCTTTTACCAGAAGGTGTTGCCAGACTTGGATCCAGGTCAAAGCAGCGTTTCTGAAACTCCTCAACTGCTAACAAACACCGGACGACAGCACCCATCTATCAGGTGGGCCAAAGGGTATTACTTTCCACTCGGGCTTTCCTTGTGGAAGATTCCCGCAAGCTCAGCCCTCGGTTCACCAGGGCCTACCCCATCCCAACTAGGAAGATCAGTTATTGCTCAGATCATCGAACTAGGAAGCAGGAAGCAGAAGCCCTAGCCCCTCATTCCCTCATCTTCCACAGGCAGGTGAGGAGGGCGTGGATTCACAAGCTTTAGTGACTGGACTCCAGCTGCTAATTCCTGACTCCAGTTAGCTTCTTTCAATCTTTGAATGATGTGTGAATATGAACAAAAACAATGCAGTAATTTGGGTAATATTAGTTATAACACATTGTTTTTATTTATTATTTTAACTTAAATGAAGACCAGGCCATGATTTAAGATACTATTTTGCTATGGATTTATACATAAATGCAAGCCAATCTAGAGGGTCACTGAATTTTTCTTGCCACTGAATACCAACATAGTAATGCACCAATGCACACTCGCAATTTAATGCACAGTGTGTGTGTGTATAGAATTTACCGAGGTAGGTTGTAGAGTGGTGCCATCCTGAAGCAAGCCACCACTGCTCTCTTCCTTTGTTTGGACAGGAGTTTGTGCCACACTGCCTTCTTACTTCGCTGGGGATGTTCAACCTAAAGACATGCATTCACCTCAGCAATTTGTCATTGTCACAGGACAGAGTGTAGCTCTCTGAGAAAGCTGGTTTCAGAGACACAGTTTTAAACAATAATGCTTTCACCTAATTTAACTGATATGATTATTTCCTGTCATACCAGGTCCCCTAAAAGGACACACAAACACACACCTGATCCAGGTGGAAGAGGACATGAGCAATGTCCAATACTCTCTCCACAGTCTTCTCTGGGTCTGAGGTGTCTTCATAGTGGTTTGGGAGGTCTCTGTACAGAGCCATCTGCCAGCGAATTGCTGGGTCCTCTAGCTACACAACACAATTGACCGTCACACAGAGTAAGTGCATTTAAATGCGCGTTGATGTTAAACACTTACGTAGCCTTCAGCAGGTCAGACCTATACCTTTACTGACTGTTGGCTTGTACCATGTGATTTAGAAAGTTCACAATGTTATTCATGGAGAGGAGCTCATGTGTAGAGAGACGAGAGACAGACAGACAGATAACTGTGGACAAAGCTCTTGAAAACAGCACAGCACTGTCCTTACCTTCCCTTGTAAGTGGAGATTGCTCCGGATAATTTCTCGCACTTCATCCTCTGTATCTTTCTGTTAACAAGCAAGTGTATGGTCCATCAGTAGATCAGGATAAAATGGGATTATACCTTGACTATTAACCACAATATCCTGAGTCAGGTGTGGCCCTGACCGCAGCACTCTTTTTACACACCACTCAGAAATCAGACAGAGCTGCTCAGCAAGGATTGATGCTGTTTCACACCTGGGTGAAGCGGTTCTTAGCCAGTGTGATGAGCTCATGTTCTCCGGGGGCACAGACGTTGAGTCCAACAGGCAGCAGTCGCTTCAGAGTGGCAACAATTAGACTCGTTTGCATCGAGTATCGATCTCCCTTCCTCTTCATCTTCTTCCTCTCCTGATCTGAAACTATCCCCTGAGTTGAAGGCAAGACATGCACATAGCAACATGGTATATTGTCAGATTAACATAAGAACTTTCAAATGAATAGTAGGGGCTGTTGTGTGCTGATCACCTCTGTATTTGCTCCTATTTGAAATATGTTCCTGATGTATGAATATTAATATTATTTAATTAAAAATTAATTAAAAGTGATCCTGTGATCCATTTGCCCATACCTTTGACATTTTACACTTAGTGTCAGTGATGAGGAAAGACATGTTGTTGATTTCATTCTGGACCACAAAGTTTTGCTCTTCCCTCTTGAAGTTCTGGCAAAAGAAAACATCACAGCATCCGTCAGTCCTCTGCACCTGGTATGGTCCAGCAGCTGGATCGATCCAGAACATTCCCTCTTCATTCATACAAGTTAACACAGGTTAGACAGTGGGATGCAACTATGTTAAAATTGTATTGGGAAAATTATTGACTCAAAATAAACTCTGCAAGGAGCACATTGCAAAGCCAGGTATAAGAGGGAGCATCAGTTTGTGCTGTGTTTTAGGATTAATTTATCTTGTCCTCAGATGTCATGAGTGGAAATCTGAATAAAGCAGATACTTACTCTGTCCACTGTCTAAAGGGTCCAGTAGCTGATTAGTGAGTGTCTGCTTCACCTATAGCTACACCTGTACATCCCTGTACCTGACTGTAACAGCAGATAGCTGGATAGATCAGTCGTCACCTTATCAGTCCTGACTCAATGTCTTGACTGCTTCAAAATATGCTGCCAACCTAGAGTTCTAGATGGATGGACAGACAGACACCAGACAGAGACAGATTTCCTTACATGAGACTTGGCCCAGAAGATGAAGACCTCAGCCACCATGCGGAACAGCTGCTCAGCCTCTGGGTTGGACTCATTCAGCCATCTGGCCCTGTCAACATATTAAAGTGGTTGGTGGCCTTACCATTAGAGTTGGTCCTGTGTTTTGCTGAGCTGATGATCATGAGCATGTGCAGGTTGTTATTGTCATTTATCAGATTTGTTGTTCAAAAACAGCAAGAAACAGTGTACCTGTTGTAGTCAATAAATCGAATAAGGAGGGGGTAGAATGCATACAGGTCTCTGACCAATATGGTGAACTGGTCCATGATGAGAAGCTCTGTCTCAGACATCTCACCCCTCCCCTCTGCCTTGCTATGTTCCTCATCCATCAGAACAACTGCTGCCTTCTGCAATAAAAAGGTAGACTTTAGAATGTGAATGGGCAGAGACCAGATCCGACTGTGGTCTGAATTCTACAGTCTAATCTAAATGCTAAGCTATCATGTCGTTTCTGTCAAATAATAGTTTTTTGTTGAAAGATGTAATAACTTGTGGTTCATATATGCAGCCTTCGGTTGACATTGTTGAAACTATACTGATGTTTATTTTGGCTGAAGCCATTATGACCGTGAAGGCTAATCATTCATCAGTTCAGTTGTAGGAACATGAACATGACATTGCATTACACTCACCCACTTTACATTTGCTGATACACTACGTGCTTTAGAGCCGTACACTAGATTCTGTGGCTATTGTAACAAGGTCATACAACAAGGGATGAACAACAACATGAGACTCACTTTTTTCAGTTTTTCCATCAGAGGAAGGAAGTGGGTCTTGAGCAGCTCAGCTTTGGCCTTGCTGATGATTGGCTGAGAGAAGACTTGGAGTGAAGGCAGAAATGGAGCTTGAGAATAAAAAAACAAAAACGTGTTTTGTGTGTGTGTGTGTGTGTGTGTGTGTGTGTATGTTTGTGTGAAAGAGAGAGTGCATGTGCTGTTGGTGAAGTGTATTACACTGTTCAGTGAGGTGTTCAGTGCATCCTCATCGATATAAATCGTACCAATTTAACACAAAACACTTCAACACATGTGAAACAATGTTTTGACACTTCTTGATTGATGATGGTAAAATAAGAAGCAGTGTGCTAGTCAAAGATTGTAAAACATGCAACATTTTATGATAAATATAACAAGAATAGAAGCAATAAGGTCTGAATGTAACCGTACGCCACTTTCTGATTTGAAGTAATCTGTAAAACATGTTTGTGGAGTGTAATGAAGGACTAGTGTGTCGTGATATTTACCAGCCAGTCTTTTCATCCAGGCTCCCTCATCTATTCCCAGGTTGTTATAGATGATCTTTAGAATGTTTCCCAGCAGCGTGTTCATGTGTTCGGAGGTAACAGAGGTGCAGCAGCTGTCAGCCTTGTCTGCGTTGCTCTCAGGTCCATGTTCCCACCAGTGAGACATGTAGCTGCATAACATGGGCAACACCACCTGCAGTAATAGTGCAGTTTGCCACAAGCACAAACATTATAAATAGTATTTGTATTCAGTCAACATGAGACTAAATGTCTTAATGCCATTCAACAGTGAGTGACTTCATGGTGGATGTTCACTGAGAACAGTGTTCCTCTGAAGGTCTACAGAGGTAGCTGTGAGTAGTAAGCATCAGGAAGCAGCCAACTGTGCACCAGCCATCTCCAGTTCAGAATATTTGCATCATAATTCAAACTGATAATCCAGGGGAAAACAAACATTTCAACACGGATATGGGTACAAAACAACAAATGTCCAGGCTCAGTCTCAGGACCTTACTCTAGTTCTATTATTAAGATTTATGCATTTATAACTTAGTTCTTTGTCCCACCTCCATGACATGGGGCATCTGAGTGTATCTCATGCCAGACTCTGCCAACTCCATGATCTCCTCCAGGCACTTGTCTAAGTTCAGGATGACAGGACAAACCTCCCCAACATTTCCTAGAAGACCAAGAGCTGCGAGTAGGACAGAGAAAAAGCACTTAAAATTTTTCTGAACTTATTTGAACTCAATTACATTTTGGCAAAAACTTAATCAACAATGAACCATTGAGACACTTTAAAGCTTCCATTTACCAGTCTTCCAAATTTCTCAATACTATAACACTAAACACTAAAAAAGAGACCTTGAATAGTAATGGATGATCAGATACAGAGATCTGAAAAGCTGAGAGGCTGGAGAAGAATGAATCTAGCAGTCTGTTGTTTAGGAGAAAGAAAAGGATGATGAGGAAGCAAAAACAGACCACTAACTTTATGCATACATAAATCACAGAGATACATATGGAGTAAACAATTACAAATTTCTGACATATACAGCGGGTAAAATAATTATTTAATCCGTCACCATTTTTCTCAGTAAATATATTTCTAAAGCTGCTACTGACATGAAATTTTCACCAGTTGTCGGTAACAACCCATGCAACCCACACATGCAAAGTAATCAAATCTTAGAAGTCCATAAATTATGTGTAATAAAATGGAATGACACAGGGAAAAAGTATTGAACACACTTACATTTATTTAATACTTCTTACAAAAGCCTTTGTTGGTAATAACAGCTTCAAGATGCCTCCTATATGGAGAAACTATGTAGTTGCGTCCATTGCTCAGGTGTGATTTTGGCCCATTCTTCCACACAGTCTTCAAATCTTGAAGGTTTCGTGGGAGTCTTCTATGAACTCTAATCTTTAGTTCTTTCCATAGATTTTCTATTGGATTCAAGTCAGGTGATTGGCTGGGCCATTCTAGCAGCTTTATTTTCTTTCTCTGAAACCAAATGAGAGTTTCCTTGGCTGTGTGTTTGGGATCATTGTCTTGCTGAAATGTCCACCCTCGTTTCATCTTCATCATCCTGGTAGATGGCAGTAGATTTTTATCAAGAACGTCTCGGTACATTTTTCCATTCATCATTCCTTCAATTACATGAAGTTTGCCAGTGCCGTATGCTGAAAAACAGCCTCACACCATGATGTTCCCACCTCCAAACTTCACTGATGGTATTGTGTTTTTGGGGTGATGTGCTGTGTGCTGTGCCATTTGACCTCCAAACATGGTGTGTAATATGGCATCCAAAGAGTTCAATTTTGGTCTCATCTGACCAGACTATATTCTCCCAGTATTTCATAGGCTTGTCTAAATGTTGTGCAGCAAACTTTAAACAAGTCTTGGGTTAGGGTTAGTCTTGCGTGGTGAGCATGCATACAGGCCATGGCTGTTGAGTGAGTTACTTATTGTTTTTCTTTGAAACAATTGTACCTACTAATTCCAGGTCTTTCTGAAGCTCTCCACAAGTGGTCTTTGGCTCTTGGACAACTTTTCTGATAATTCTTTTGACTCCTCTGTCAGAAAACTTGTGAGGAGCACCTGGTTGCGGCCTGTTTATGGTGAAATGATGTTATTTCCACTTATGATTATGGCCCCAACAGTGCTCATTGGAACATTCAGATTCTGTAACCAATGCCATCAGTATGTTTTGAAGCAATAAGGTTGTGAAGGTCTTGAGAGAGTTCTTTGCTTTTACCCATCATAAGATGTTTCTTGTGTGACACCTTGGCAATGAGACATATTTTTATAGGCCATCAGTTGGGACTGAACCAGATGATATTAATTTGCACTGACAAGGCGCAGGATTGCTTTCTGATTACTGATAGATTTCAGCTGGCGTCTTGGCTTTTGGTGCCTTTTTGCACCTCCATTTCTTCATGTGTTCAATACTTATTCCCTGTGTCATTTCATTTTATCACACATAACTTAATTTATGGACATCTAAGGTTTGATTTCTTTGCCTATGTGGGTTGTATGGGTTGTTACCAACATCTGGTGAAAATGTCATGTCAGTAGCACCTTTAGAAATATATTTACTGAGAAAAATGGTAACAAGTTCAATACTTATTTTACCCGCTGTATGTGAGTGTAATACTTCCCCCTACTGTCTGAAACACAAACAAACAGAGCAGCTCAATATGAGAAAGCATCAGTACCCCCTCGGTCCTTGGCTCCTCTGCTGTTGAAGATGGAGAAGCTGTTGAACTTGTTGATGTTGGGCTCAAGGAAGGCAACAGGGAAGGCTGCTGAGAAGGCAGCTAGACACTTCCCTAGGGCTGGACGCTGCCTGGAGAGGAGAAGAGATGAGAGAATAATAATTTCATTATAAATCATCAAGTCTTTAATAAATTGAAAATATAATTTTGATTTATTGTTTGATGATTGAAAACACTTAAAAGCTCAGTGGGTTGATTTGATCATACTGTAATAATACAATTGATAATGTTAGATATAATATTCACTTTTCTTACTTCATGTCTTAAACTCAGATGCCGTCAAGTCATTAATTGGTGAGAAATTGGGTTGATTCTTTTTGTTTAGCTGATTAGCAACAAGAAACTTCATAAATTTTACTTGTTATTGTTTTCTTCCTTGGTTAAGACATTTGGTTTATATGGTAGTTCAACACAACTGATTTTCATTACACAAGCAAATCTTGTTAGGTGCATGTACCCTAACAGCCAAACATGTGCATTTGCTCCAAATGCTCCAATGAACTGATATTATATAAAACTAAGAATGGAACACAGTGAACCTAAGTGAATTAAGTTTTGTGCAGGACTTTGGAGAATCTTAGTAAGCGTTACAGACCAACAGTTAATTGGGATTGATTAGTTATAAATATGTTACTGTTGCGGCCAAAGCATTGAGTAAAAGAAACTTCATGTTGAATTTCATAGTTTCATGTGGTAATAAGGAACCCAAGAAATGAGCCATTGTTGCTTCAGTTAGCTTGCCGATGTTATGTGCAACTAGTAGAAATGCTCTTAGGCAACTACACAGATTTTGATTTGGATTCGATTTTGCTGTCAATTCAATTGCTCATATGTACACCTGGCTACAGATGTAGTCTTTAAAGATTTATGTTGGGTATACTGCACCTTTCTACATATATGCTTTTGTTGGTTCCCAGAAGGTAAAGGCTGGTGAGGATTCTGTAGCAGGACACCTGGACATCATCCACTGGAGCAAGAAAAACAAACAGTTCATGCTTCATTGAGTTCTTTTTCTAATGGAAAATTAAAGGACTTACAGTTCCTCTAAATTACCAGTGAGTAAGGTTTGCATCAGAATTGATTTCATATTGGATAATGGCTCCATAATTTTATTGAAATAAAGGGGCCTGTCACCCAGCAATCATCTCCTTTTCATCTTCTTGCCTTGATGTGCAGGTTGGTTATGTTGTTAGCACTCGCTAATGTTGCTTACCGCCTTTGCAAGAAGCCAGTATCGGTTGGAGCAACATTTGGTCATCCCCCAAATGTTGCATAGGTGATTTTCATTAATTTCTGGGATTCTTCCGTCCCTTGCAAGTGTCTTATTATGTGGTGGCATTTTATCTTGACCAACCAAGTCTTTCATACCTTTATCATACAACAACATAGTGCTTATCTACATTCCTTAGACAGGCTTGATTTGCATCAATCATCTAGCAACAACAGCATAATTGGATTTGTAGTGAGTGAGTGTCTCTCAATGGACTGCTGTAATACTTGCCTAACAGTACTACAGGTGCTGGCTCAAGTGATTTCTTAACCCCCTGCCCCCCTTCAGGTTTTAAATGTCACAATCATGATTTTGTGTAAAAAGAATTGAAACACGATGAGCCTTTGCCTTTGGTATCAGACTGTTCCACAGCTGCTACCCTTTGTATCCATACCTGCCACCTGAGACTGACCTTTACTTGGTTTAACACTTTAACACTTCCATATCATGGCTTACATTCTGTCCTTGTGGAGACTTCTTACTCCCCAGCTATTGCTGAACTTCCTCCTCCCCAGTGACTCAATGCCTTGGGTGCTCCACGACATGCTGCCCAACATGACCTACACCAAATTTCTGCCATCAGTGTTTCCCTTGCTTCTTCGATGGATGGATAGAACAAGACAGACAGAGACACAGACAACTAGATAGATAGATAGATCTTTATCATAATTTTATAAAGAATTCGATCTAGACCTGCTCTATATGTAAAGTGCCTTGATGTAACTTTGTTATGATTTGGTGCTATATGAATAAATATGATTTGATTTGATCATTATGGATCCTGAAGGAAACTCCAGATGAAGCCCTACGGCTGGATTCTGATTGGAGCAATCAGTGTAGGATCACTGATGTCCTGTTTTATAAATAGTTATAGTAAAGTGGCCCAGATGGGACATAACATACATCTTTCTCCCATGTTGTCCTGGCTCTGTTGAAGACTCTCCCGATGATGCATCACTCCAGGCATTTCCCAGTCACCCAACTCACTGGTTTGGGAGACTGGGAAAGTGTCAAATAAAGTGCACCCATTACTAAAGAGCTGCAGGTGTCCTGTAAATAAACAGGCCAAATATTTGGACTTTCATCCAACAAGCCTTGAAGGGTAGTACATATGTCAGCTAGGCTAGCTTGGTTTCATCTTTCTGAGAGTCATAAGACTTACATACAAGGTCTTTAAGTTCTGGGCAGATTTTCGGCAGAAATGACAACTGTTGCAGGCTCTAACTGTGGCACAGTAAGTGTGGATTCCTCATGTCCTATGGTTATAGGTCATCCAGGTGCTACTTACCACTTCTAGTGGTTAGGAAGAATAAAAGAGACCCTGTTTTAGAATATAACTAACTGATTGCCAGAGTTCACTGTCATTATGAGAGTTTTAATGAAAAGCTTCTGTAGAAGATGGTTGCTGGATGTCACTCTCCTTTGTCACCTTGCTAGCATCAGGTATTATAGATATTATATGTGGACTTCTGTGCATTGCATATCCATGTATAACATACAGTCTCTGGCAGTCACCAATAATTTATAGAACCTATTAGATCCCTCGCATTTTCCTCAATTTAAAATGTTTTATCCGGCATACAAAGTTGTTTTCACAAAGAAAGACTTTGAAAGCATTAACTGGTATGATTTCAACCTTCATGCCTTAGTTAAACATGAAATGAACGCTCACATATTAGGTCTTCTCCAAACATGTTTTGTCCAATGTGTTCAAACAGGGAGCACAGGACAGGAAGCAGTGCGAAGGTGGTGTAGTTGATGATTTGAGTGACACCTCGTGGCTGCTCTCTGCTGTGGGTGAACTGACCAAGCTTCAGGTTTTCTTGCGTCTTCTCCAGATCCTCTGCTGCACTGTCAAAGTATGACCGCAGAGCTGTCTTCACTGACTCCAGACCAGTCTTCATCACTGTCCTGATACATGGAGAGAGACGTTTTCCATCCCTATCTTTAAGAGATACATCATTGCACCAACTGATAGACAACATACTCATTCAACTAGCTACTGAAAACAAAAAACAAACAATGTTTTAAAGGGTCAGAACAGAAGCTTGCATCTATATCATTTAGTGCCACGGGTGTTCAGCATCGAGGCACTACTTATTCTTCTCCATACTTATTTTTTAGTGCCACGGGTGTGGAGCACTGAGGCACTACTTATTCTTCTCCATACTTATTATAACCCCGGCAATAGATACATCAATACATGCGGCTCGATCGGGAAAGAGGTGCTACAGCTTTTGATATTCCAATTTTGAGAAATCAATGGTGGTTTTGGAAGTTAGCAGAGGGCTACATTAGCCAACCCAGAAGTGTGTCATATTTGAGCCATTTCTACACACAGGGGGCGCTACAGTAATAATGTAACAAGTAATTTCTCCAAAGCAGAATATGATCGGGTTGACTTTTGAACACTGGAAATAAATCATGTACTCATCCCGGCAGCAGCCCCCCGTGGCACTCAAAATTTCCCTGGAATTTTCTCGTATCAGTTTGTCATCCAATTTGGATCTTTATACAATTCCATAGAAACAAATTGGTTTCAAATAACAACAACAGATAAAAGGCATAGAATTCCTGATAATGTAATCGAACCATCATTGTCACTTTGTGATCAAACCTTATAAATACTGAAGAAATTCTGTGAAACTGCCACATAGTCAGTGAACACGTGAGAGAGCGACACACCAAGTTCGAACTATCAGAAATGGAAAACACTGAAGAGAAAGTAGACTTCTACCTCAGCTCCCTCGAAGAAAACAGGTGAGATCTGAGCTTCGGGACAACAAAGCTAGACTCACACAGAGCAACAACGACGGGATGGTCCTTCTTGAAATCAAAGAGTACACGCTTAACAACTTCCTGGAAATGGTCCAAGATGCCAAAGATGGCAGCAACAACATCTGGAGCCAGGAGAAGGAGCAGATGGAGATTGAGATCTCTGGCCTGAAAGCCCTGGACAAGGCTCAGGCCAAAGATGTCTCATCTCCAGAAGCTTATATTGAAGCTCTGCAGGCCAACCTGAAAAAGCCAAGAAGATCCAGCAAAGGTTTAAAATGGATCTCGAGCATCAGACCATCCAAAACAGGGACCTTCAACTTAAACTGGAAGCCGTCCAAAAAGAGAAGGAGGCCTTTCAGCAACAAATGGAAGCAAAGAAGCTGGAGGTTCATATTGTCAAACAGCTGCACAACATGGGTAACAAAGACTTAGAGAAGACAACTCGTTTGCTGGAGGACCAGTGCCTTCATCAAGACTCACAAACAAAAGAGCTGGAGAAAGAACTTGCCTTTGAGAGGACTCAAACTCACAACCTGAAGGAAGAGTTGGACAAGCTGAAGGCCACACGTCAGAAGGGGAAGGAGGACGCAAAAACAATTCTGGAGAAATCCCAGGCGTCCCATGTCCAGCTGTCCAGCTGGAGGAAGCCAGAATAGAGACCAGTGAAGTCCGAGCCACCCTCAAAAAGGCACAAGATCAGCTGGAGACAGAGCTCTGCTTCCTACAAAACAAAACCTTGCTGGAAAAAGAGAACAACTTCCTCAAAACTACTCTGAACAAGGAGAAGGAAGAATTTCAGCAGCATCGTCTCCAGATCAAAGACAACCTGATGAAGAGTCTGAAGGAAAAAGAGCAAGAAAGGGAGAAGATGGAGACCTCCATGAAGACTCAGCTGGAAGAACTGGAGCGTATAATCACCAAAATGAAAAAGAAGTGGTACCAAAAACTTTTCTGAGCCCAGCTCCAGAATTCCACCATCGCCATTCAAAAGAACAAAAACGCCTGTTCATGCAAAGCTGAACCTGGGAAGGTTCTTCCAATGATCCTCTGCCTTCTTTGGGGTTCATGGGGAGTTTTTCCATTTCTCTTCTCTCCTCTCCTGTTCTCTCTTTCTTTCTGTCCTCTCTCCTTTCTTTCTTTCCTCTCTTCTCTTCTCTTCACTCCTTTCTTTCTCTCCTCTTTGAGCTTTGAAAAAATAAAATAAATAAATAAATAAATAAAAAACCCAACAATGCCATGTTTGGTTGGTTGTAGTTGAGGATGCTAAGTTGGACCACAATAACATTAACACTTAGTTTAATGTATAAATATAGTTGAAGGATAAAAACCCTGAGTTTGCATCTAAAAAATATCAATTTTTAATTATTGTCATCATAAAATATATTATATATTATTATATTATATTATTGTGCTGTAAAATCCCAGACAAAAATTACAATCTCCCACAATAACAAGGTAAAAGAAAAATTCCAAAACAATGTTAAAACAAAATATATATTGGAACATATTTTGAATGTGGAAGTGCTAATCAGCTTATGTCCTTTATTTTGAAGGATAAATATTATTTCAGTAATTTTGAAATTACATTAACAGGAAGAAAACAAACCAAAAAAATCTGAAATAAGTGGAATAAAAACATATTTCTACACTGTCCAGTGGTTTTGGATTAATCAAAGAATCTTAAAATAAAATTTAAAAACCAAGTTTGAGACAGTCATACAGATGCACACAGACAGCCCCAGCAACATCCCCCTGAGGCACTCTCAAAATTGCTGTGAGTGTTTTCCCTTACCTGGCATCCAAGCTTTGTCCCAGTATCTGCAGACAATTGACTATGGATGTGGCATTGTTACCTGGAGAGCAGAGTGGGACACATAATTAACACACTGTATAAGTCTAGGGTTCATATCTCAGGGGTATGAAGAATCAAGTAGTGAACCACAAACAGAGCAACAGCCTGTACTAGGAATCTGATAAAAGATCATTGTTTTCAAAGAAAAAGGATGTTCCATAAAAACATCAGAACTCTTATATGCACAAGTAACCCAACTGTACAAACATACATAATGCACTACTACTAAGGATTAACACTTTGAAAGCTTTGAAAGTTAATAGGCTCATAGTCTAATTGAAATAAAATGAAACAGCACCATTTTATTAGACCATATGTGTCTTTTTTATTGGTAGAACTCCTTTTTACTTTGAGGAGAATGACTCATCACTTTCACAAAACATGGCTGCTGAGCAGAAGATGGTAAATAATCATGCACAAAATTCGCACACACCAATGCACTCATGGGATACACACTTAATTCTAATCAAATACTGCTTTTGAAAATCAACAATAGTTCTGAATTTCTTTGATAACATATCTGTGTGCTGGACGGTATAGGAAATACATCTCTGAATGTTCATTTATTCATTCATCTTCAACAGCTTTATCCGTTCTCTCTGTGAATGTGAAAATCTTAATTTGCTCCACCATCTATATATCATCCATTTTGCCTTCACCCTGGGAACATTAGGATGACTTTACCTTCATTTTCTCCCAAATGTCAGTCCATGCCCACTGGTGGCCCTGCATTGCTCTGTGGAGAATGCTAAATTTGGGTTTCACTACAGATATCATAGATTGTGAAACTACCTGGACGGCATTTAGTGTGACAATCCAAGTAATCTTTAAAGCAGGTATGTGATCACTGCTATCCTAAAGAGTGGCTTTTTGGTGGACTTGTGTCATTACACAAGAGCGTGAGGGGGCTTTGTTGATCAGTAAATAAGCTTGTCTGTTCAGACATCATGAGACACACAGGGCTTACAAGGTGGAATAATTGTATCTGAATATGAAACTGGATTAATGGTGTGATGAGAAATGACACATGCTTGGCTTTTATTGAGACTAGTGTCACATGATATTTTTACCAGTGGCCATGTAAATTCTACAACTGAGAAGCTGACTAGTATACAATGCATCTTGTGATACTGACACTGCAGGGACACAGTGGTTGAGTCCTTTTCATTTAGGCAATAGCAGGTATCAGGTTTCTACTGTGTTTGTATGAACCTTTGTTGTGCCACTGTGACAGTTTCAGTCTGAAATGTAGACTGGAGAAGTCCACATGAGGTGTTTCATCACAATCATCTAGTCATAAGAGTGTAGCATTCTTCCTTCAGATAGACCTTTTCACTTGTTCTACAGAACATGTAAGAACAGGAAGGTAATGTACATGTTCTGTATCTAGCCGATACAGGACGCTGATGCCATGTAATGAACCCATTCATACTGCACTTACCTAACACTCAACACTTTGACGTCACATCAACCAGAAAGCATTGGGCATAAACCATCCTTACCAAATGAGGATATCCTATGTCTGACAAGAACTCCCAGTTTGCAGAAAAGACTGAAAAGGTTAAAAAAGAGAAAAGGAGGCAGAGAGGAAATCAGAGAAATAGACGAAAGCAAGGTAAGAGATAATCAAATGACAGACCCTGGCGAAACAAGATTGTAGGAGACATGTGTGATGTCAACCTGCCTAGACCTCCAGCAGCATGATGACTGCCACACAAACCTCAATTACACATATTAGACATTTAAGCTACAATACAAAGGACAGTGACACTGGAATCATGCATCTGCTGTACTCACCTCGTCACCATCTCCTTCTCCTTGTTGGAGGCATGGCCACCACTGCTAATAGGATGGATGGCTGTTGACAGGAAGTAAAGCCTATGGTTTTTAAAATACTGGTCCACCAATGGCAAGACAACCTGTGGGTTGAATAGCATACACACACATTGTAATTAACTCTAAGAATTGATATTATTTGTCCGTTTATGATTATTACCTGAATCATTTGCAGTTTTGGTCATGTTTACAAAAAATAATAAATTAATTATCCTCTGACAAGCTCTGACCTTGCCAAAGAACTTGATCTGCTGTTCATGAGGAACCTTCTCTCCCTTCGTTCTTTTTCCCAGGTCTATGACAGTACATAGAACATAAGTAGAACAATAGATGATGAGATCTACATTTACTTGGTGACATTCACATCTGCACAGTGTATTTGGGTGCAAGCATTGTTGTAGCTGACAGAGGTAATTTAACAGATGAATTGACACCTTTTAGATTTGAATGAGTTTATTTGCAGAAATTTGCAATTTTCACATTGAATAAGTGTATGTCTCATGGGATTTAGAAATTTATCCCACAAGTCTCTGATTCAACAATATTAATGACAGCAGATTGACATGACTCCACAAACAAAGATATAACCGGCTTCCTCTTGTTTCTTGTTTCAGTGAGTTAGTGCTGTGTGCGCTACAACAAAATTCATTCATTCATTCATTCATTTATTTTCTAGCGCTTATCCCTTTCTGGGTCTCAGGAGGTGCTGAAGCCATTCCCAGCTCACATTGGACGAGGTGGAGAGGTCGCCTGTCCATCGCATGGCCAACAGATAGAGACAGACAGAGGCAAACAACCATTCACACTCACACTCATATCTGGGGCAACTACACTAACCACTATGCCACTATCATGGCAATCTTATCTATATAAACTGTTCTGTGGGGGAACACTGCAACAATCAAATAAATCTGCACTGACATAAATGAGGCAGCACGGCGGCATATTGGTTAGCGCTGTTGCCTCACAGCAAAAAGGTTTGATTCCCAGCCCTGGAGCCTTTCTGTGTGGAGTTTGCATGTTCTCCACATGCCTGCGTGGGTTTCCTCCGGCTACTCCGGTTTCCTCCCACAGTCAAAAGAGATGCATGTCTAGGATTAGTTGTGATTGGCCCGAAAGTATGAATGTGATTGTGATTGGTTGTTTGTCTCTGTCTCTATATGTTTGCCCTGCAATAGACTGTCCAAGCTGCACCCTGCCCTCGCCTGTAACGTGGCTGGGATTGGCTCCGGCACTCCCAGCCACGATCCGGAAACGTATTAGTGTTAGAAAATGAATGAGTGAGTGAATGAACATCGATAAATGCACAGCGATCAAGGAGCCAGACACTTTTTACATTGTTGCTTAAGTTATGAAGCCCATTTTCCTACGCAGCAACCTTTTAAATGTTATCATCATTTTTAAAACTTTCCCATTAATGCCTTGAATGCATCAATTTTACAAATTTTTCAACTGCCATCTGTTGTACATTCATTAGAAAGCAAGGGAGTCTCACCAAACTCCATCATATGTTGGTGGGCCTGGTCTACATATGTGATGATTTGCTGGAGGAAGGTGTAGGCGAATCGCTTCTCTATAGCTGGAGTGTCCAGCTCCTGTGACTTCATACCTCTGCAAACAACAACAAAAATCTCAGCAATATTAACTGACATTTTGGGCAACACACTCTGCGCAGATCCTCCTTGCTTCTTTCCATCAAAGCTCAACTCAGGTGAACTGTTGTTTAGTTTCCAAGTTTTGTTGAGCTGTGCCTATAGGATGACACCACAGGGCTGAACTGGTAAATAGCAGCATTTTGTCTGCCTGGAGCTACTGGAGCTACTCTAGATGAATGAGATCTTTGTACTAGATGCACTTTATTTGACTGTGACACTTGATCAAATCCTGTTCCTTTTTTGTTGGTTCAACAAATAGAAGCACTGTGTTGTGTGACCACTTATGATTACTATTTTAATTCAATCACTGAACTTTACTTCACTTAAATTCTGTGTTAAGTGTTTGCCTGTTTGTCACCTGGATACAGTGTAACCGTTGATCTGGAGGAACTTGAGGATGTTCTGTGCTTTCTCTCTGTCTCTGGATTTTTCTTTGGCAGTCAGTGTATCATATGGAACCAGAAGGGGATGGTTCCCTCCACCTGCAGAGTAGTAAGACCGGAGCAAGATGGAGGACAAGCACGGGAAGCTACAGGACTTTCTGTTCTTTGTGTGGAGGCCTTCTCACTTACTATCATCATAATACACTGCTCAAAAAAATAAAGGGAACACTTAAACAACACAATGTAACTCTAAGTCAGTCATACTTATGTGAAATCAAACTGTCCACTTAGGAAGCAACACTGATTGACAATCAATTTCACCTGCTGTTGTGCAAATGGAATAGACAACAGGTGAAAATTATAGGCAATTAGCAAGACACCCCCAATAAAGGAGTGGTTCTGCAGGTGGTGACCACAGACCACTTCTCAGTTCCTATGCTTTCTGGCTGATGTTTTGGTCACTTTTGAATGCTGGCGGTGCTTTCACTCTAGTGGTAGCATGAGACGGAGTCTACAACCCACACAAGTGGCTCAGGTAGTGCAGCTCATCCAGGATGGCACATCAATGCGAGCTGTGGCAAGAAGGTTTGCTGTGTCTGTCAGTGTAGTGTCCAGAGCATGGAGGCGCTACCAGGAGACAGGCCAGTACATCAGGAGACGTGGAGGAGGCCGTAGGAGGGCTACCTCCGCCTTTGTGCAAGGAGGAACAGGAGGAGCGCTGCCAGAGCCCTGCAAAATGACCTCCAGCAGGCCACAAATGTGCATGTGTCTGCTCAAACGGTCAGAAACAGACTCCATGAGGGTGGTATGAGGGCCCGACGTCCACAGGTGGGGGTTGTGCCTACAGCCCAACACCGTGCAGGACGTTTGGCATTTGCCAGAGAACACCAAGATTGGCAAATTCGCCACTGGCGCCCTGTGCTCTTCACAGATGAAAGCAGGTTCACACTGAGCACATGTGACAGACGTGGCAGAGTCTGGAGACGCCGTGGAGAACGTTCTGTTGCCTGCAGCATCCTCCAGCATGACTGGTTTGGCAGTGGGTCAGTAATGGTGTGGGGTGGCATTTCTTTGAGGGGCCGCACAGCCCTCCATGTGCTCGCCAGAGGTAGCCTGACTGCCATTAGGTACTGAGATGAGATCCTCAGACCCATTGTGAGACCATATGCTGGTGCGGTTGGCCCTGGGTTCCTCCTAATGCAAGACAATGCTAGACCTCATGTGGCTGGAGTGTGTCAGCAGTTCCTGCAAGACGAAGGCATTGATGCTATGGACTGGTCCGCCCGTTCCCCAGACCTGAATCCAATTGAGCACATCTGGGACATCATGTCTCGCTCCATCCACCAACGCCACGTTGCACCACAGACTGTCCAGGAGTTGGTGGATGCTTTAGTCCAGGTCTGGGAGGAGATCCCTCAGGAGACCATCCGCCACCTCATCAGGAGCATGCCCAGGCGTTGTAGGGAGGTCATACGGGCACGTGGAGGCCACACACACCACTGAGCCTCATTTTGACTTGTTTTAAGGACATTACATAGAAGTTGGATCAGCCTGTAGTGTGTTTTTCCACTTTAATTTTGAATGTGAATCCAAATCCAGACCTCCATGGATTAATAAATTTTATTTCCATTGATAATTCTTGTGTGATTTTTGTTGTCAGCACATTCAACTATGTAAAGAACAAAGTATTTAATAAGAATATTTCATTCATTCAGATCTAGGATGTGTTATTTTAGTGTTCCCTTTATTTTTTTGAGCAGTGTATCTTGCTTAATATTAAGCATTGAGGCAATAATGTGTACATCAGTGATTGCAGTGTGAATGAATCATGTTCAAATCATGTTTACCTTTGGCTTCCAGCTCCATTTTCTTCTTCCTAGCCCAGATATTATGGTAATTCTCTGCAAGCAACTCTGCCATGGACTGGAAAAACATAACATGAATCATGGGATTCTGTCATGCAAATCAACTCATCTATTAACCCTGAGTTGGTTCTACTTTTAATTTATGCTGTACTGTGTTAATAGAGTAAGGCTCCTACCTGCATCTCTCTGGACAGTGTAACATTGCTCATATCAATAGGTCTCGGGCTGAAAGATGGAGCTCCTTCAAAAGACAGCTGTGGAACAGATAATCTGATGTACATCACTATACGTCACCCTGTGTAATTGTTTATTCATATTTTATGTGTGTTTGTGGAATAATCCGTATGTTAGTGGGTCCATCAGCATGTGTGTGCATGGTTACCTGGCTAGCCTGTGATATCCTCCTGGACTTGTTGTGGATTCTAGCAGGGTCTCCTTCTCTGGTCCTGTCTATGCTCCAGCCCCACGACAGCATGGTCTTCAGAGATTCTCTTACTGACCAGCAGTATGAATCCTTATCCTGCCACATTACACCCATCTACATTAGACAATTAGAAATTGTCCTGTGCTGCAGCAGAGAATTGTTTGCACTCATAATGAATTTAAATGAACACATTTAATACTCAATATCCATCAAAGATAAATGTTAGGCTTCAGTTAAAAGTTCCTGTAATTTCCATGGATATGGATGTATATAATTTGCTGCTGCAATATGTACTATTCGTTATCATTAAACGCCATTAATCATTTTTAATATCCCCTCTGTTATTTTTACAGACTAATAATATTTACTTATGCACATTTAGTATGTATGGGACAAGCAACACCTTGCAGCATTCATGGTGGTTCGCACACTGGAAGTCCTCCAGTACAGGGATTCCAGAGATACTAAAGCGACAGCAGCCGGCATTGCGGTGAGGACAGGAAGGAAGTGGAGAAGTGAGGTGCAACTGAGAGGTCTTGTCCCTGGTGAGACGCAGGAGGAGCCCAGCCAGGAGGCAAACCACAGAGCCCAGTCCCTCCACGTACCAGAGCCTACCAATCCTGGCAGAGTAGTTCCACAGCGGATTAAGTGGCCCCCAGCCAGCAGATGGAGCGAGTGGCTGCAGTTTGACCAGGATTTGTCCAACATCATCCATGAAACAGCCAAGGGAGAGGTCGACAGTTGACTCCGAACACTAACCGCCATCATGATCAGCTATGCCTCAGAGAGAGATTTGGCCAGCTTGAGAAGGGAAACACCAAGACCACCTCATACACCATGAACCACAGGGCCACCAAAATACACCAACTGCATCAGCTTTGTGCCCTCAAGAAATGGCACGAGAAGTCTACTGATGAGGAGAAGCAGTCATTGGCAGAACTGCAAAACATCCTGCGGAAGAAGCTGATGGTCCTTCGCAGAGTGGAGTGGCACAGGAGGTGGGGTAGAGAGAGAGCCAGAAAGCAAGGAGCCTTCATTTCCAACCCGTTTGGCTTTACAAAACATCTGCTTGGGGACAGGTGGAGTGGTCGCCTTCAGAGCTCAACAGAGGAAGTGAATCGCTTCCACCATGATATCTTGAGTGATCTGGCGAGGGGGCAAGATTTAGGCACCAATTCAGCCCTAATCAACCCCATCCCCCTAACAACATAGTTCAATCAGAAGGAACCAAGTCTAAAAGAGGTTGAAGAGGTCATTAAGTCAGATCGATCAGCATATACCCCAGGCCCCAGTGGTAAACCTTACCTTGTCTATAAGTGCTGCCCAGAGCTTCTCCAGCACCTCTGGAAGATCTTGAAGGTGATCTGGCGAAGAGGGAGAATTGCTGACCAGTGGAAGTATGCCGAGGGAGTTTGGAACCCCAAGGAGGAGAATTCAAGAAACATCAACCAGTTCTGGACAATCTTAGTGCTGAGTGTTGAAGGGAAGTTGTTTTTCAGCATTGTCTCTTGGAGGCTGACAGAGTTTCTCCTTCCTCAAGAACAGCTACATTGACCCCACGGTGCAGAAGGATGGGATCCCTGGATCCCCCGACTGTTTGAAGCACACAGGTGTAGTAATGCAGCTCATAAGAGAAGCTCATGAGAACAGAGGCAACCTTGCTGTGTTGTGGTTGGACCTGGTCAATGCTTAAGGATCAATACCACACAAAATGGTCAAGCTTGCACCGCCCCTCCACAATGTTCCCAGTAAAATCAAGGATCTGATCTGATTTTCACCCTTCACACCCTTCACACATATGGAATAATAATCCATTCTCTGATTATGTTGTGTTCTGGCACCATTATTTCGATGACATATTTCTAATATGGAAGGCCCCACTGGAAACATTCAATCATTTTCTATACTAGGTACTAGAGTATATTAATACTCTGGTACCTTCTATCAAATTCAATGCAGAGGTGAGCAAGACTGATGTGGCATTTCTTGATACCAGGATCACACTAAATGCAGGTTGTATATCTTCTACTGTATACACTAAACCAACTGACCGTAAGAGTCTCCTGCATGCATGTAGTGCACATCCTATTCCTCTATAGAAGGGCCTTCCATATTTGCAATTCCTAAGATTGAAACGAATTTGCTCTAACGCTTCTGATTTTGAACAGAGGGCCAAGGAGATGTATGACCGTTTCCTCCTCCGCTCATATCCATAGTCATGGTTGGATACAGCTCTCAATAAGGTGCGCCATGTTGATGACAATCCATCAGCACACACCAGAGATAAACGAAAACCACATTCAGTTAAGTGTGGTACAACATATTCTTCTATGAGTCAGGAAATAAAGGGGATCATTAATAGGCATTGGCATGTGTTATCTTATGATCATATATGTAGAAAACACCTCTGTTTTGTCATTACAGACCCAGAAACATCAGGGATTTCCTGGTCAGGGTAGACACATATACGCAACCCTCTGCTTCTGGACGGCTCACTGAAGAGACGGGCTTTTTTCCGTTTCGCTCTTGTACAGCGTGTAGAGATTCATGCAAGCACACCAACACTTTTGTTAGTTATACCACAGGTAAAAAGTACAATATAAGACAGTGCTCCACATGCAGTTCTAGCAACGTCTTATATCTTATCTCATGTCCATTTGGACTCCAATATGTTGGCAAAACAACAAGATAAATAAAAACAAGGATTTTTGAACACAAAAGTGCAATCAGGAGGGTAGATGAAAAATCCTCCATTGCCTGCCACTTCAGAGATCTTAACCATCCTGTCTCCTCCCTCACCCTCTGTGTTATTCAGCAGATCAAAACTCCATGTAAGGGAGGTGATATGGAACGTCTCCTTCTACAGGCAGAGAGTAAATGTACATTCTATCTTAAAACCCTGTATAACCCTGTGTAACCCTGTACCCTAAGTAATCATACAATACTGATAAACAGCTTTAGAAATCTTACATCCCGTCCTAAGTAGCTTGACTTGTGGCCCTGTAACATAAATGGATCCATGCACAGTTTGACCCTGCCTCTTATCTATAAATAGACCACAGGTGTGTGATTTGCCCCTTAGGCAGACTGATGATGGCTGTTTAGCCAAAACGTTTCTGTTCAGTTTTCTTTTGTTTCTTTTGTTTTTTGTCACTTTTGGTTGCACTTTTCTTATGGACCATTAAAGTCTATATTTTTTCATCCGTTAACCTCCTATGTGGACATTCCCTCTTTTTTTTTTCTCATCAGTGTGCGGGTTTTTCCTGTTTAATCCTTTTCTCCCTTGCCATGAATATGGTGGTCATGTCATCTGAGGTGGAATGCAGAGGACCCTTGAACAAGTCAGGTGTACGACAGCCACCAATAAGAGCCTAGATGTATGACCTCACCATCGCTACAGTGTCAGTCCCTGGGTGTTGGTGAAACTTACAAGGTCTTGATAAACTCATCACTTGGGCCAGGATGAGTTTTAAGCCCTCCAAGACAAGGTCCGTGGTGTTGAAGAAGGGGAAGGTGTCTGACAAATTCCGATTCCTAATCTTACTAATAGTCATTCTATCCATCACAAAGCAGCCGGACAAGAGCTTGGGGAAGATCTTTGACGCCAGCTTGAAAGATACTGCCGCCATCCAGAAGTCCACGCAAGAGCTTGACACTTGGCTCACCAAGGTTAACAGGTCTGGTCTCACTGGTAGATTTAAAGCCTGGATCTACCAGCACTCCATCCTGCCCAGAGTCTTGTGGCCCCTCCTGGTCTACGCAGTCCCAATAACAACAAGTGACTCCCTCAAAAGGAAGCTAAGTAGCTTTTCTCCAGAAGTGGCTGGGCTTTCCACGCAGCCTCACCAGCGCAGTAATGTCCAGGACAAGCAACACCTTGCAGCTACCGTTCAGGGGACTCAAGAAAGAGTTCATGGTGGTTCACACGAGGGAAGACTTCCAGTACAGGGACTCCAGGGACGCTAAAGTGTTAGCAGCCAGCATCACAGTGGGGACAGGAAGGAATTGGAGAGTGGAGAAGGCAGTGGAGGTGGCAGAGTCCCACCTGAGACAAAAGGCACTGGTGGGCACCGTGGGAATCGGCAGAGTGGGTCTGGCCTACTTCCAAAGGACCCAGATGGGCAAGGCTCAGGGCAAGGAGAGACACTACCTTCTCCAGGAATTAGTGAGAGGGAGCAGGGCAGTAGGACTCCAGCAGCAGGGAGCGTGGACCAGATGGGAGAGTACAGGGAGAGCAGTGCAGGATCACCTCGTCAAACATCATGCAGACAGATTTCTGTCGTGTCCAGTTCCTGGTGCAGGCAGTCTAAGACACCTTGCCAAGCCCAGCAAACCTCCACATGCGGGAAAAGAGTAAGACGCCCTCCTACCCGCTTTGCCCTGAAAGAGGCTCATTAGAACATCTCCTCAACGGCTGCCCAAAGGCTCTGACACATAGCCACTATCACTAGCGACACGACCAGGTGCTAAATATTACCAAATATTGTACCTGTTACTATGCCTGAGAAAATTGGAATAAACTGTAGGAGAAATGTGAAGTTTCTATCCTCAACTGTGTCTTTCCCCTGTTTGACTGAGGATAACACCATGCTAACAATGATTCCAGGCACACAGATGCCATTTATCCCCTTCAGCCACTCATTGACTGCACATTTATCAAATGTGATAGAATTTTAGCAAATTGTAAAGACTCCACAAAGGTTGTAGTAAGGATACCACTGGGCAGACTCTCAGTTTGCAACAATTTGGCACAAAATGTGCCAAGCGTGCCCAATGTGCCAAGTTTTTCCCAAGTGTCCCAAATGGGTTAGTTCCCACTTCCAATGGAAACAGCAACTTTAACGCTATAACGACTATGATTAGAACAACTATTACTATTGTAATACGGTAACTCAATTTGCAGCTATAAAAACTCCCCAAAACTCATTTACTAACTCGCGCACCCCATATGCTCCGCCCATGCTAAGTGCACCATCACCTTACTTCCGCTGCTCGTAATAGCCTCCAGAAGTAAGAATCTTTACACAGGGATTTGACCTCAACTGGGTAATGTAGTTTAACGATTGTTCGGTATTATTCGATGCAGTAGCTCTTCTGGTTGTGCTGCAGTTGGATTTATGATCATATAAAGCATTTTGTTTTCCTCCGCTCTGCATTTTCAATGTTATATATCATTTCTAAACATAATGTTTACACTAAAATACACTTTTGTGGACATTAGGACCTAAACCTTGAGAAAAAGCACCATTGTCCTGTTTTACTGCATTTTATGGTGGTTGGTTGTCTTGTTGATTTTTTTCCGGCCCGCAGGTGCATAACAGGTTAAGGCAGTTGCTGAGAGTTTAACGTTAGCCATTAACATCAGCAAAAACCACCACCAACCAAAGAAAGCAGTCCCTGTTATTTCAAAATGTTGGAGCTTCTTAAAACAATGACGATCACGACTGCTTCTCATTCAAGCCGATCATATTTACTGATTTAAAACACGTAAAACACTGTTACAATGAGGAAAAACAATAACAGCGACATAAAAAGACACCTTTTGTTACCTAGCAACAATAAAATTCTTTTGTAGCAACTTAACGTCTAAACGCTACACTAACAGAAGACAAAAATACACAATTCTATTTCAAAATAAAAGCATTGGTTATCGTAACCTACTACTATTATTATGAATCTATTCTAAAAATCTAAAAATATTTACAACAGTCCCCTTCATCAAAACTGGAGAAAAACCCCAGACTCAGGCAAAACCAACTACAGGCCTCCTCCACACACACTTTGATGTATGTTGTGAGTCCCAAAACACCTTATGACGCCAGGTCACAACACTAATGATGCGTCCCAGTGCATCATGGAGATGTTTCTTGAATACTGAATGGGGATGCCAGCCATTAATCCCCTATGCATCTGTGTATTTCTACTTGCATTTTATTGTATTCTCTTTCTTCCTGTTCTTGTTCTCTCTCTCTTCTCTCCCAGCCCTCTCTCCAACAGAAAAACTAAGTGATGCTACAACAATGGCAGCCCCTGACTACACTAACAAACTGTTACATTTGCTAACCCTCTACTTAATGGAATATCAGTGATGAATGATTAACTTAAGTTGGAATTCCATGAGCAAAGGCCCACAGATGGCTCACAGCCAGCACTCGTAGATAGAAGCAACCTAATACATGGAAAGTTATATCGGAATTTTTTGAACAGAACATGTAACAGCATGAGGTCAGCTGGTGTTGGTTTTGTGATCTAAGGTCATCAAACCCAGACAGCGGCATGCACGCTACCTTTTCAGGAAGGCCTTTGTACGGTTTCAGTAAAGGATGGTTCTTGCTGATTTCGCATATCTGTTCCCCATATGACCAGCCACTGGAAAACTGTATGATTATAGATAAGAGGTATTTCAAGATTCAAAAATTTTTTTGAAACATAACTTCTGAGACATATCGGTGACAGGACTACAACAGTATCCCGTGTGACACCTTACCTTCTCTATGCACCACTTCTCATGGTTGTGCTCTGCATATCTGGTTATGAAATAGTCCAGTTTATCTGGGACAGTCACACTGATGAAGTTAGAAAAGAAGAGACAAAGGCTCACCTAGCAGCAACCCTCAGACTTTACCTCAATGACAAGAAAATGTTAGAATGGTACAAATTTTCTATTTTGCAACCTCAGTGAATCTTTCATGCTGTGTATTATAAATACGAGCTATTAACAAAGATGCACTGATTATGCTGTGTACTTGGTGGTGTCTGCAGGCTGTGGTGTGAAGTTTCCCTCTGAGTCCATAGACGACTGCTTCTCCATCATGGCCATGTAGTTAGACTCCATGTAGTCTGGAGGAAGAGCTCCTGCCACAGCACTCAGACATGGTAACGCCAGCTTGAACAGCTCCTGGTCATAGCGCTGTATCATCAAGACATACATGCAGTAGCTGTTTTCCACATCACACAGAATTGTTAGCATTTCAATTTTAGAAATTCCTAAATTTCACGTCATAGTGAGTATGGGCTCTGGGGGAGCTAACCTGATTATATCATAGTGACACTATCAAGGTTATCTCATTTTTGATTTACAAATTAAAGATTACAATGGAAAGTCTGATTAACAATCTGGTTGTGTGAAGTTTGAAAGAGATGACCAGCTACTTTCAATGATTTTCACCCATCTTTAATAAATTCTCAACATGTGAATTATTTTTATACAATCTTTTTTTTCTGTTTTCACCTCATTCACTACGTTTTTAAATTGTTGTTCTGTGAGAAGATTAGGCTAAATGACAGAAATTACCTTGAACGACAGAGCATCAAATATTCCCCAGAACAGTTTCCTGGAGAGGTGAAGCTCTTCATCCAATGCAGCTCCAAAGTTGCCCCAACCTCCAGCCAGGCAGTAATACTTCCAACAGCGCTCATAGTGATTGGTCAATAGCTGGGGAGTGACAAGGACAATCATTAACCATGTCACACAAAGTTACAATGTAATAAAATAATTGCTCATGTTGCGCATGGAAAGCCTATCCTTGCTTGAAGCCAAAGTTATGACACATTATTGCTATCGCAGATCTCTGCTAACCCTGAAGAGCTTCTCACCTTCAGAGGCATCTTGGTGTGTTCATTAAGCAGAGGAACATCAAACACCAGCCTTCTCAGCAGGTGCTGCATCATTGAGGGCCTCAGCTTACTGCACATTAGGATCATATACATGAGTTGGCACATGATGTAACTACTGCAGTATAGGCAGTATAAAACATAAGAGACAAAATGAAAAGTGTAACTTCATTCACAGTAAAAAAAAAACTGTTAAAGCTCTGAACACAAACATACTGTATGTAGAAACAATGACAAGTCTCCAAATCTTCTGTTTAGTTTCCAGTCTTACCCACAAACAGCCAGCAGACACTCCTCTATTGCATCTCTCTGGGCCTTGGTAAGGCAGCAGCCTTTGGACAGGCGGTAAATGGTGTGGAGGAGGGAATCAATCAGTGAGGCAAACGGCTCTGTCCCAGCAAACAGTGGTGCACATTTAGTCAGGAGGGGCAACACAGCTGTACACAGATACCTGTTGAGGGCAAGGGCCATGTCTGTGGCACTGAGGGCAACCTGGTACAGACAGAGCAAGAGAGGAAAAGGAAGTGTGGGGAGGGAAGTGTGATCAGCTTCCTGCATTCGAAATTTTAATGTGGATTGGTACATATACATGGCCAAGAGGAATGGATTAATAACACATTTCACTTCCATCACTCTCAGGGAATACAAGCTTTTGAATTTTTCCTGTAAACAGGTGGCCAGTGGGAGTTCTGGCCTGCAGCTGGGTCATATAATGCATCATATGTTCCATAACAAAATCTTCTACATTGCAGCTTCAATGTTAATATGAATCTGACTGCAGGTTTGCGCGACCTTTATTTTTCCTACCTCATGTAATGTTTTGGAGCAACTGCAAAAAACAGTGACATTTTATCATTTGCCATGTCTTATATGTATGGCGGATGGTGCCAATCCCAGGTGAGACTTGGGTGGGGTACATAACTTACTCAATCACTCCAATACACTCACAGTGTCCAGGGAGGCTGCAGCTCTCAGGTCTGGTAAGAATCCAACTTCCAGCAGGTGTAGTAGAAAATTCTGGTCTTCTATTCCATAGACCCGATCCAGGAACAGCACCATGGCTGCTTTATGATCTGGACAGAAACCAGCTGACATGTCTGGCTCCACCACCATCCCATCTAGGCATTCACAAATACACAGAGGTTAAAGGTCAATTCACCCGTTCATAAAACTGAAACTAATGTTGGTACTTATGTTCATCATTGAACTAGTCCTTAAAGTCAGGATCATTGCTGCTGGGGGCTGCTTACCTTTAGCAAGGTTGGGCATGGAGAAAGGAATACTGATGACCCCCACAAGGTCTTCAATTGGAATGAGGGACCTCAGAATGGCTCTGATTCGGATTGCTTCACCTTTACCAGCATGGATCAACTGAGAAAGGGTGAGTGAGGGAGGATTTATGTGAGGATGTATATGAGTCTTTGTGTGTGTGTGTGTGTGTGTGTGTGTGTGTCTGTGTGTGTCTGTCTTGTCACTAACATGCATCTCCGGAGCACAGCGACCTAGCAGGTCAATAAGAGCAGCATAGAAGGTCATGATGGCATTTCCAATGTGGATGGTGTCATCTTCTTCTTCTTCCACCATGTCACTGCTACACACATGCACACAAAGTACACACAAACAATGGCAAGTCACTCACACTACTAAGTGCTTAAAATCACTACTCTCAAAAACATGTGAATATAAAATGTCTTTTGATATTGTGACAATCACACAGAGTGAAGTGACTGAAGCACCAGAACCCAATAGAAAACAGGACACATAGGTATATACACCCTCCTCAGATATCAAGATCTGAAAGAATTGGAGAGAATTAGGATGTGACCAAAGTTCTACTCTTACAGTGTTCTGCTGCTCTCAGATGTAGGAGAGGGACCATCCCTGGAGGCATCCTTGGAAATCTTGATGGCTTCCTCCATTGCTGCCAACAATCCATCACCACCTTCACCTCGAAGAGCAGGGCCAAAGCATTCTGGTCGACGAATCAGAAGCCTCACCACAACATTGGCATTCTCCTCCACGCTTTCACCTGACAACAGGAAGTAAATGTGTTAATGCCAGGCATACACTACTCTGACCAAGCTGGAAAAAAGTCAACAACAGTGGATGATGGAGAAATGGACTAATGAAACCATCACCGTTGCAGAAGACTGCAAAGCGCAGGAAGTCAAGGTAGCGCTCCCCCTCCACAGGGTTCCAGCCAATGTCAGGGTATCCTTTACACACCAGCATCACACAACTCTGCAGCCCACAGCCAGCCAGGTACTGCACCACCTGCAGAGGCAAGCAAAGTCAAAGTTTCATCTCTCAGTTCATCTATCAAATGAAAATATCTATATACATCTGACAGTAAAGTACAAACATCAACACAACGGATGAGGAGGAAAGGAGACATTTTGGTAACATATCATAAAAGCAAGTGATTTACAGTCAAACGTGTTCATTTCTCTGTTCCCTACTAGCTGTTCATCATCACAGGGGGTGGGGTGTCTAAGTGAAATCTCGTTTGTGAAATAAACTGGATAATGCCAAACGTTAGAAGCAGCACAATTCATGAACAGCACTTCAGCAGAGCTGCCATAAATCTAAATCATCAGACCCTGGTGAAGAGAGGATCCATTAGAGTTAAATGTTCTCTCAGGTCCTGCATAGCAGCCTCTTTATGGTGGACCTGTGAAACCAGTGATCAGTGAAACTTCTTACCCGCATACATATATTGTGAGTGGGGTGGAGCCTCTAAAAGGTCACTGAACATCTGTCTTTGTCTGTCACTCTCACCTTCTCCAGATCTGGTTCCCTCAAAGCTAGAGCCAGCTCATTATTATCCATAACTGATGCTGCTGCCACATCAAGAGGAGTAGAGCCTCGCATTGATGGAGACGCTGAGGAGAGGGAAGGGAAGGAGAGTGGAGAACAGAGGAGAGTGGATGAGGGGATGACGGGAGGAGAAAGAAGGAGAGGGGAGGGGAAGAGGGGAGAGGAGAAACACCTTAGATGGAGTTCAAAGGATGTTGTGTATTACCAGTAAAGGACAAAACTGTCACATACTGAGCTTTAAAAAACAACCAGCTTTGTGTTCTGATGAGAGCAATAAGACAGGGAGCTTAAAATGAAATTTCAATGTCTGCAGTCTTCGGGGCAGGGGGGGTTTTCATCACTTGGACTTTATATAATTAGTTCTCTGACAGAAAGCTGCTTCATTGAATATAATCCAGCACCTTCAGAGCAGCACTTGTTGGCCAGACCTGTTTGATCCTGGACAGGCTTGGAGAGTTGTACGAGTGGCCTGTAAACTCGGTTATGATGCAATGACGAAAAGTATTTGTTCTCATTGGAGAACAACTATTTTCAGATTCAAGAATCACAAGAGTCATTCACCACATCTGTTGGATGTGTCCATAATATTTGTCTTAATTGAGCCAGCCAGCCACATACACACATACACAGACATACACAGACATACACACACATACACACACATACACACACACACTCACCCAAGCCAACACTGCTGTTCTCCAGCAGGTAGCTGAGATGATCAAACATGGCTTTCTGGTTCTGACGACTGATCCGACAGAAATAACAGAGAAACCGACAACAGTTGGCCACCATCTTAGGAAAAGTTATTTCCTGCAAGACACGTTAACACCCACATCAAGAACTGTTACACAGAAATCATGCTCATTGTAACTTCTACATAATTTTATTTATATTTTATCATCACTTTATTATTTAAATGTATTCACTAAATAAGCTGTCTTTATGCTTCATACCTTTGAGTCTCCTCCACTGAGCACGTTGACCATCACCTCCATGACAGTCTCATGCATCCCCAGAGCTCTCATCAGGTTAGGATGCTGGTAAAACACCTTGTTGTTCATGATTTCACTACAGAGGGAGCAGTTCAGTTCAAATGTCATGAAGGCTTTCTCATGTTTACAGTGGGAGAAATGAGAATTGAATATGTAAAAAAATGTTTTCAGTAAATATATTTTCGATGAGGCTATTTACATGAAAATTTCACCAGACTTTGGTACTACCTCCATAAATCCATTCCAGTTTATTACATGTAACTTCATCCATCAACTTTAATGTTTTGACTTATTAAATGTGCAGCAGCTTGGATCTGAAAGTGTTAAAAGTGCCAGATAGACATGTCAAGGTATTTAGGAAAGGAGGTTCTCTCTGAATGGACAGATGAGTTGAAGCTGGAGCTGCTAGCCCACTTTGACTGTACAGACTGGAGTGTTTTTGAAGCGGCTGCCAAGAATCTAACTTACTAACTCTTACCAACACTGTGACATTGTACATCAGTTGAAGAGCTTTTGCACATACAACAACAAACCCTGGTTCACTCCTTGTCCGAGGAAGCTGCATCTGGCCAAGGATGAAGCCTACAGAAGTGGGGACTAGCTCCTCTACAAGGAGGCGAGGAAAACACACATCAAGCACATCACAGTACCTCAGCCCGACGACCCTATGTCAGCCAAGAGAGGCCTGAAGACACGACCAGCAACAACACACCATCCCCACACTCCATGGAAAACACCTACAGGCAGATGAGCTTTCACACAAAGTTGGCAGGCACTCATTCGCCCCCCTAATCAGATAAGCAGGTTGGTGGATGATGCGTTCAACATGGGACTTCACTACATCCTGCATCAGCTTGGCTCCCTGCGGACCTTCGCAAGAATCCTTTTCATATATTTCAGGTTGTGCATTCAAAACCATCATCCTGAATATCCTCCAGCAGAAGCTCAACCATCTTAGAGTGCCACCCCCCACCTATCAGTGGAACACAATCTTCTTGACTGACAGGAAGCAGCAGGTGAGGCTGGGGAGCATCATATCCAACACCCACAGCTTTTCTCCCTGTACATCAGCTACTGCAACCCAAGGGTCCCTTGTGAGAAACTCCTGAAATAAACAACACCATTTTCAGTATCAAACGGGAGTGTTACAAGTCTGCATACAGACAGGAGCTGGACCAGTTGGTCCTCTGGTGTTGTCAGAATGATCTGGTGCTGTCCCCCGTTAAGATGATCCATATGACAATGGATTTCAGGAGATCTCAGCAAAGTTTCCACAGTGGACTTTCTTATGTATCTGGGATCCACTGAACCTGAAATGGACTTCCCACCTTGAAACTGTCTAGAAAAAGGCCCAGCAGAGGATAAACTTCCTGTGAGAGCTCAGGAGGTTAAGCCAGCTTCAGGAGCTTATGATCATATTCTACAAAACCATCATCCAGTCTATCCTCTGCACTTATATCACTGTCTGGTTTGGATCTGCATCCAAAAGGGACAAGAACAGACTGTAGAGAACAATCAGGTCTGCATAAAGAATTAGATTACATTCTTCCAGTATGCAGTGTTATTTCGTGTAGACTGCAGACTGTAAGGAGAAGCTTTGTTTTATCATTGACGTCTCAGATAGAGGATGTCATTCACATATCTTCTTCTACTTTCGGCTTTTCCCTTCAGGGGTCGCCACAGCGAATCAGTTCCTCCATCTAAGCCTGTCTTCTGCATCCTCTTCTCTCACACCAACCACCTTCATGTCCTCTTTCACTACATCTATAAACCTCCTCTTTGGTCTTCCTCTAGGCCTCCTGCCTGGCAGTTCAAAACTCAGCATCCTTCTACCAATATATTCACTATCTCTCCTCTGGACATGTCCGAACCATCTCAGTCTGGCCTCTCTGACTTTATCTCCAAAACCTCTAACATGTGCTGTCCCTCTGATGTACTCATTCCTGACCCTATCCAACCTGGTCACTCCCAAAGAGAACCTCAGCATCTTCATCTCTGGTACCTCCAGCTCTGCCTCCTGTCTTTTCCTCAGTGACACTGTCTCTAGACCAAACAACATCACTGGTATCACCACAGTTTTGTACACCTTTCCTTTCATTTTAGCTGAAACTCTTCTATCACACATCACACCTGACACTTTTCTCCACCCGTTCCAGCCTGCCTGCACACGCTTCTTCACCGCTTTTCCACACTCTCCATTGCTCTGGACTGTTGACCCTAAGTACTTAAAATCCTCCACCTTCTTTATCTCTTCTCCCTGTAACCTCACTCTTCCACTTGGGTCCCTCTCATTCACACACATATACTCCGTCTTGCTGCGTCTAACCTTCATTCCTCTCCTTTCCAGGGCAAACCTCCACCACTCTAGCTTCTCCTCCAGCTGTTCCCTGCTCTCACTACAGATCACAATGTCATCTGCAAACATCATAGTCCATGGAGATTCCTGTTTAACCTCGTCTGTCAGCCTGTCCATCACCATAGTGAACAAGAAGGGGCTCAGAGCTGATCCCTGATGCAGTCCCACCTCCACCTTGAACTCCTCTGTCACACCTACAGCACACCTCACCACTGTCTTACAGTCCTCATACATGTCCTGCACCGCTCTAACATACTTCTCTGCCACTCCAGACTTCCTCATACAATACCACAGTTCCTCTCTGGGCACCCTGTCATAAGCTTTCTCCAGATCTACAAAGATACAATGCAGCTCCCTCTGACCTTCTCTGTACTTCTCTATCAACATCCTCAAAGCAAATACTGCATTTGTAGTACTCTTTTTTGGCATGAAACCATACTGCTGCTCACAAATGCTCACTTCTGCCCTTAGTCTAGCTTCAACTACTCTTTTCCATAACTTCATTGTATGGCTCATCAGCTTTATTCCTCTGTAGTTGCTACAACTCTGTACATCTCCCTTGTTCTTAAAAATGGGCACCAGCACACTTGTCCTCCATTCCTCAGGCATCTTCTCACTATCTAAGATCCTGTTGAACAACCCAGTCAGAAACTCTACTGCTACCTCTCCTAGACACTTCCAGACCTCCACAGGTATATCATCAGGACCGAGTGCTTTTCCACTCTTCATCCTCTTCAATGCCCTCCTAACTTCATCCTTACTAATCTTTGCTACTTCCTGGTCCACAACAGTCACCTCTTCTACTCTTCGTTCTCTCTCATTTTCTTCATTCATCAACTATTCAAAGTACTCTTTCCATCTTCCCATCACACTACTGGCATCTGTCAATACACTTTCATCTCTATCCTTAATCACCCTAACCGCCTGCACGTCCTTCCCATCTCTGTCTCTCTGCCTTGCCAACCTGTATAGATCAGTCTCTCCCTCCTTACTGTCCAACCTAGCATACAAGTCATCGTAAGCCCTTTGTTTGGCCTTTGCCACCTCTACTTTCACCTTATGCTGCTTCTCCCTGTACTCCTGTCTACTCTCTTCAGTCCTCTCAGTGTCCCACTTCTTCTTAGCTAACCTCTTTCTCTGTATACACTCCTGCACCTCCTCATTCCACCACCAAGTCTCCTTATCCACTTTCCTTCAAGATGACACACCAAATACTCTCCTACCTGTCTCCCTGATCACATTAGCTGTAGTTGTCCAGTCAACTGGAAGCACCTCCTGGCCATCCATAGCTTGTCTCAACTCCTTCCTAAAAATCATACAGCACTCTTCCTTTTTCAGCTTCCACCATTTAGTCCTCTGCTCTGTCTTTGCCCTCTTCATCTTCTTCACCAAAAGAGTCATCCTACACACCACCATCCTATGCTATCTGGCTACACTCTCACCTACCACTACTTTGCAGTCACTGATCTCCTTCAGATTACACCATCTACACAAGATGTAGTCTACCTGTGTACTCCTACCTCCACTCTTATAGGTCACCCTATGTTCCTGCCTCTTCTGGAAGAAAGTGTTCACTACAGCCATTTCCATCCTTTTTGCAAAGTCAACCACCATCTGTCCTTCAGCATTCCTTTCCTGGATACCAAACCTGCCCATCAACTCCTCATCATCTCTGTTTCCTGCACCAACGTGTCCATTGAAGTCTGCACCAATGACAACTCTCTCACTTCTAGGGATGCTCTGCATCACTTCATCAAGGTCCAACCAGAATTTCTCCTTCTCCTCCAGCTCACATCCTACCTCTGGAGCATACCGACTAACAACATTGAACATCACACCCTCGATTTCTAGCTTCAGACTCATTACTCTATCTGATACTCTTTTAACCTCCAGGACATTCCTAACAAACTCCTCCTTCAAGATAACTCCTACTCCATTCTCTTCCTATATACACCATGATAGAACAATTTGAACCCTGCTCCTAAACTTCTAGCCTTGCTACCTTTCCACCTGGTCTCCTGGACACACAGTATGTCTACCTTCCTCCTCTGCATCATGTCAACCAACTCTCTACCTTTCCCTGTCATAGTTCCAACATTCAAAGTCCCTACTGTCAGTTCTAGACGTTTGGCGTTCCTTTTCTCTCTCTTCCTACGAACACACCTTCCTCCTCTCCTTCTTCGACAAACAGTAGTCCAATTTCCACCGGCACCCTGTAAGTGAACAGCACCGATGGCGGTCATTGTTAACCCGGGCCTCGACCTATATATATCACTCACATATACGTATCACTTATAGTCACTATTGTTATCCCACGCGTTTCTTTTTCTTATTGGTGACTCGGAGCCCTGCACAGAGTCAATGGATTGCTATAACAATAGCTATAAAGGTCCATTGACTCCACAGAGTGGAGAGCTGAGGTGAACATTTTCTGAAAAAAATATGAATAAATCTTCCTCACGGGCACTTAGTTTAAGCTAGTCACACCATTTTTTTTCCAAGTAGTAGAGATTCTTGTCCTGTTCCACACAATGTGTCTACTTTAACAGTGAGTCAAACAGAATTTGATCTGTGAGCCTGTGAAGGACACGTCCACCATCTATTTCCCCCATTCGCTCCAATACAATATCTGTGGGGAACAGCAGAACTGTCTCTGTTTTTTACATCACTGTCTTGTCCATATTTTAGGCTATAAAAACGCCAAAAGACATACACTGCTTCAGGAACTTTTTGTAGCAAACAGCATCTGGTCAGTTTTCTGATAGAACTTACTGTTTCATAATGAGTCGCCCTAGTTTGAGGGCTTCACAGAGCCAAAAATCAGCTCATTTTGGGCTCTAGGGCTTTGTCCCTGCAACACTGGAGCTACAGGTAACAGCTGCAGGGGCCAGCCATGACTTAATGACAGACTGTTCTGAGAGTACCTGATCAACTGACGCAAACAGACACACATAGACACACAGACACAAACAGACATACGGTAAAGGACAGATACATATACACTAGGGTTTCTCAACGGGGGTTGGTACCGCCCCCCAGGGGGCGTTCTGAACATTTGGGGGGGTGCTGGGAGCGTGTCACTCTCACAGACTATCACAAATTGCAGTAACTATGGAGGTAGTGACACAGCTGAACACAAAAGATGTCTTGCCTTTGGGCAACAATGTCACTATTGCAAAAAGTTAAACCACTACAAGAGCGGCTGCAAATCTGGACCACAGTGACACGGTACTCCATACAAAAGGGCTTTTAGACAGTCTGCGCATGATGTTGAGGTAGAAAACCTCACAGCCAGCAAGTATGACACATTTAACATGGATGGCATTGAAGTTGATAAGTGTGTAGACCATACTGATTCTCAAACTGGTGAGGAAGACGAGGGATTTGTCACAATACACATTAATGGAAAAGGGTTTTGAGAAAAACCCATCAAATTGTATATCAATACGTGCGCCTCGGTCTTGATTGTTATGCTATGTATCTTCTCTAAGGAATACGCATTTTTGGCAGTGTAACTTGTGAAAAAGCAGCCAAAAAAGATTTGTGTGTACGGCATTGTCCCTGCAACCCTGGAGCTTCCGGTGACAGCTGCAGGTGAAATGAGACTAGTTTATCAACTCAAATGGATACACACACACATTCATTCATTCATCTTCTACTGCTTATCCGTTTCCAGGTCGCGGGGTGCTGGGACCAATCCCACCTCACATTGGGGAAGGGCGGGGTACACAATGGACAGGTCACCAGTCCATCAGAGGGCCAGCACACAGAGACAGACAGAGACAAACATCCACTCACACTCACACTCTGAGAGTGACCTACGGACAATTTAGAGTCACCAATTAACCTAAAGATGCATATCTTTGGACGGTGGGAGGAAACCAGAGTACGGGGAGAACATGCAAACTCAGACACAGAAAGGCCCCAGGCCCAGGAACCGAACCGGCATCCCGTATAGACACAGAAAGCATTAAAGGTCATGTTTTGTTCACTTTGTTCATAAATTACTTTGGGACAGAGAAACACAGACAGACAAACACACACACACATAACAACCATCAGAATTCAATATTTTTCACTTTGTTCATACATCACTGTGAGACAGAGAGAGACACACACACACATACACACACATACATACATATATGACATATACAATCATACAGACAGACATAAAACAAAAAGATAGATACATATACATGAGGATATTCTCTCACACACACATACACACACATTGAGTGGCATACACAAACAGACAGACACACATAGAGTTAAAATCTATGTTGTTAAATTAGTTCATACACGACTGTCGGACAGGGGTGACAAACAGAGACACACACATAAACACAGAAAGCATTAAATTTCATGGAGTTCACTTTGTTCATACATTACTAAGGGACAGACACACAAAAACACACACACACACGGACAAACACAGATAGGATTAAAGACCAAGTCATTCATTTTGTTCATATAAGACTGTGGGACATACACACAGAAACATACACCCCCGGCAACTGCCCCCCCGAGGCACTCGTGATGAAATGTTGTAATTATTATAATTGTTGTTCTTGTGTAGCGATGAAAATATAAGTCTGTATTGAAGAACTATTGCCTATTTGATGAGTGCAGATGTTTATCCAGTTGTTACTGGTTCATTGACAATAAAGAAATAAAACAAAGTCAAATAAAATGTCCTCTGTGTTGAAGAACCTGCGTCCTCACCCCAGCCCTCGTATCATCAATTTCTCCTCCTCTCTTCCCATGCGGACGCTCAGCAGGGATCGGATCTGACCCAGAGCAGCCAACAGGTTGATTGTGTCCTCAATGGAAACTGAATTTATGGTGTAGGTCTTAGGAAGAGCCCGCACCTGACAGAAAACACAGAAGCACATTTCCTTTGTTTAGACTTAGACTGAGCAGCACAGTTTTTCTGACCCTTTAGCAAAATCAGTTCTCGTTGCTCACATACAGGATTTCCATCCATCATATGACGATTCAACACATTGTTTCTCTCTATAACAGAATGTTCAGGGTAAATTGCATAATATTCTGTTTCAAATGTTAGGTATCGATGTATTTTCATGTTCATTATAAACATGGATGTATGGTATTGAGCATTCAATATCATTCGTCAGAGCAAAATTGTTACTAATTGACAGTTATGTACGGACATACAATAAAGTTGTCTGACCAGGGAAATCACTGGTTCTTAGATAATATAAAGAAGCTACACATCTCCCAAAGGCTATATCAGTTTATTTACAGCTTCCAACCCTAACCTTTAACAGGGTCCTAAATTATTAGTTGTTTATTTTTTTTTTTTTTAGGTGATGAGCTTTTCTATTAAAATCAACAGAGACACAGACCTGTCCTCCTATGCCATCGTACTGGCGGTGAAGCAGGACAAACATGGCTCTGACCAGCTCTGGATCTTCAATAACTGATTCCTGAGCCCAGCGGACCATGGTGTCTGAGATCAACTGTTGTAATGTACCTGCACAGACACAGTGAGAAAGTCTTATTTCTTGTGTTTACTTGACTTGGAATCAACTAATTTAGTCAAACAAGTTGAAAATGAACTAAATTTGCTGAACAGCTCAACATATAACATTAACTTCTTACCTTACCATGAGAGAGAGAGAGAGAGAGAGAGAGAGACAGAGTGAAAGAGAGAGAGAGATAGTCTGCCTGCCTGCCTGCCTGCCTGACCAACTGTTAGTCTGTCCATCTGGCTCACTCGGTTTCCTGTCTTTCTTGTCTTTCGGCAGGTTGGCCATCTTCTTCTTCAGATAAGCCACTTTCTCCACCAGTGACAGGAGGCGACCTCGGATGGTGAAGTCACTGTCACCGTCTATGCCTCCGTCTTCATCCAACTCTATACCTGACAGAGAAGAGAGATCACTATGCAGTGCGCACCATGCGAATGGATCTACATGATATAGTTCATTGATTTATTCTGCTTTGTTCTTTGAACAAACTGGTTTTTGTAGTGAAGCCGCCTGGTACTTTACCACAGTGTCTCATCAGATCTTCATGGAAATCGAGCAGCTGTTCTCGGATGTATTCAGGACAGGGACACTCCTGCTTCTCATCCTTAAAGTTCAGCAGCATGTTGATCTGGAGAAATACAACAATTTAGGTTCATGATACAGCTTGACTCCACTGATAGGAATCAGTTTGAGGGAGATATCTGGATCATGAGATGCCATTGAATTCAGGGGTGCAGCGACAGATCCATTTGCAGGAAGAGCTAAATCAGCAAAACCTGCAAAATCATACACTAATACTGAAGATATTCATGTATTTTACCATATGTGTATCGAAAGTTCAGCTTTCTCTCTACAGTCTGCTGATCTTTACTTTTCTTCATATTCCAACATCATCTTCTGTTTTACAATTTTTTGTAGAGGTCTGTTACCTCAGCCTTGCTTTTCTTCAGTTGTGTTCCTACCTGTTCCTGTGGAGGTGATCTGAACTCTTTGGTTTTCTTCGCAGTCAAAGCTGCAGACATGTTGAGCGCCAGCATCACCTCGTTGTAGCGAAAGCGTTGGTTGTGTTGAAGACAGGCCACAAAGTCATCAGAGAAGGCCACCACTGCCTCAATTCGATGGCGTACCTGACAGTCACACAGATACTGAAGCACATTGCACATCTGCACGCACATGCACACACACACACACACACACACAGTAAATTAGATATGATGTCAGGGCAACTCCATATAACTTTGAAACGCTCCAGTAGAGGAAGTGCAGAGTAAACTACTTGCCATATTCAGTACCCACATGTCATGACATGTACATGGACACCAAAGTTGTGAATTACAAACTCAAAGGTGTTGATTGAGTTTACATTCTCATCTTCATTTTTATTAATCCAACTGCTTTGATCATAGCATTGTTCGACAGTGTTTCATCAAATGGAAAGGTCTAAATATGTCCACTGGTTTTCACTGGATGTCTTAGCCTTAATATCCACCACGGTTTTACGGAACCATATGGACAAAAATACAATCTGAGCTAGAGGCCACTTCTCCATCTACCTGGATGTGTGGATACAATGTAATGTTCAGCCTTGGGGAGATGGCTTGTCCTCTTGTGTCACATGCTACAGAAATATTTAAATATTTTGAACATATACAGCCTTGTTCTGATATAAACACACCTCCATTAATTAACTCATTCAGCTCACTTTATGCTCAACGTTCTACTGCCGTTCTCACTATGATTCACCATAGTGATCTGATATTTTTTGAAAGTTTGATGGGACAGACCCATACACGTGTGATGACATACACATCAATCAGCCATAACATTATGATCATTTGCATACTATTTTTTAAGTCCCTTTTGCCCCAAATCAGGCCTGACCCTGCTATCAGGAAATACTGTTTCCATGACAATATCTTTTCTAAAATTCTTGCGAAAGCTGTTAAAAGCCAATTATGTCAACATCTGCATAGGAATGGCTTGTTTGAAGAGTTTCAGTCAGGATTTAGAGTAAAGCACAGCAAAGAAACAGCACTGTTAGAAGTTAGCAATGATGCTCTAATAGCTTCAGACAATAGATTGGCCTCCATACTTGTCCTGTTTGATGTTAGTGTAGCATTTCACACCATTGACCAAAATATTTTATTACAAGACTGGAGTATGGAATTAGGATCAAAGAAACCACCCTAAGTTGGTTTAAATCATATTTATCAGACAGAAATCAGTTTGTTCATGTTAACAATGGCTCTTCCTCATGCACTTTGGTTAATCATGGAGTTCAACAGGTTGATGTCCTTTTTACTTCTAAAGTCAGGAAAAACTGAAGTTATTGCCCTTGACCCTGAGCATCTTAGATAAGCATTATCAACTACCCACTCTGGATAGCATTACTTTGGCATCCAGCTTCAATGTTAGGAATCTTGGAGCAACATGTCCTTTGTCCCTCACATAAAACAATACTCTAGGACAGCCTTCTTTCACTTTATAAACATCCTGTTTCAAGAGGATCCAGAAAAACTAATGCATACATTTGTTTCCTCTAGATTGGACTACTGTAATTCATTACTATCAGGATGTCCCAACATTCCTCTGAAAAGTCTTCAGTTTATTCCAAATGCTGTTGCATGAATATCAACAGGGGCTAGAAAGAGGGATCACATCTCTCCTGTGTTAGCTTTTCTTCATTGGCTCCCAGTAAAATTCAGAATAGAATTTAAAATCCTTCTCCTATCATACAGAGCTCTTAATGACCAAGCTCCATCATATCTCAGAGAGCTCAAAGTTCCTTACTGTCCTAGTCGGTCACTTGGCTCTAGATATAGGTTTACTCGTTGTTCCTTCAGTCTCCAAGAGTAAAACAGGAGGCAGATCTTTCAGCTTTCAGGCTCCTCTGCTATGGAACCAACTTCCAGTATCAGTTGGACCGGGCAGACTCTCTCACAACTGTCAAGATCAGGCTTAAAACCTTCCTCTTTGACAAAGCTTACAGTGAAAAAGTTTTTTAATTATTAAATTAAAAGTTTAATTACTTTATCTTTAGTTTTGGTGCCTTAGGCCTTGAGTGATGGGGGATGCGCTGAGCACCTCTCTCTCTCTCTCTCTCTCTCTCCCTCTCTGTCTCTCTGAGTTAGCGGAATGCTGCCTTTCTTCCTTGTCACTCTAATGCACTGTTGGGTGTAGTTTATTGTTAAATTTTGGTTGTTTTTTCGTTGGGTTTGTATTCATTTTTAAAGTTTTTATGAGTTCGCTTGCCAAACTACCCCTGTCGTCGCAGAGACACAGCCTCAAAGTGGGTGCCAGGTCTCTGCACACCGTGGAGGAGGTGGCCTTGGCTGTGGTAGGGTGGTCAGGCATGGGTCTGTTAAATTAGCAGCCCGGATGAACGGTACGGTGGTGCTTTTCCTCGAGAAGCTGGAACGTGTAGACCAGTGTTGGTGGTCTGTTTGAGTCAGTGCTGCCCGAAACAAAGATCGCCCTGTCTAAAACCCCCTCCTTCATCAGCAATGAATTCTTAAGTTATCCAGACACAGCAAGATAGTATCAACAATCAAAAAAGTGTTGAACAAAAGTCTGAACAAAAGTCTGTTACGTAAGCACTTCCTCTCCCACCGGAGACAGCTGTACATGATACTGAATAATCAAGGTACTCTAAGGAATGTAATGTTTTGTTTCATGCTTGGGTGGACAACTTTGATTTTGTGTTGTTTGCCACCTCCTCTGCAATGAAAGGTTTTGGTTGCGGCTAAGAGGGACACATTGTAAAAGCCTGTGAATGCAGGTCTGAGGAGAGCAATGCTGTAAGCAGCACTGAAAATTGACAGAAAGGGCAAGACACTGATACATACAGGTAGGGAATATGAGGCCAGTGTAGTGTGTGGAGAACAGGTAGGTGAGGCAGGTAAATCAGCTGTGGTAGTAGAGGCACAGGATGGTGAAGTGGGTGAAAACAAGGTTGGGGAGGCAAGTAAAGGCGGTGTTGGACAGGTAAGTGAAACAAGTGGTGAACAGGGTGATGAGACAGGTGCAGAAGGTGGCATAAGTGGAGTAAGTATTGGGCAGGCAGGTGAAGTGAAGACATATTTGAAGCTTTGGAACAGATGAAACCAGATGTCAAATAAGAGGTCACAGCAATAAGCGAAAGATAGACACTGGGGCTCACTTGTGTGAGAAAACAACCACAAACTGTAAATCCACCTGCTATTGGTCACTGTGACCAAGGTCTAGAAAAACCTATTTGTTCCTCCTCTATCTCTCTTCTCGCCTCCCTTGTGCCCTCTTGGGCCGCTCTCTCTTGTTTGCAAGATCCCCTCTTGGCTTGGATCCTCTGAGGCCTCCCTTTGATTAACTCTCCTGACTCGGAGGTTTGCCTTAACCTCCTTTGCAACTCTTCACTCTCTCCATGATTGGGGTGCAAGGTCCCAATTAAGATGTCTAGCAGTGGACAAGCTGAACGCCAGCTGACTTGATGCAATGTTGCCCTGCTGTTTCGTGCATGCACCAAGCCTCAAGTTAGCATCAAATCAAATCAGATTAATTTGTATAGTGCCAAATCATTACAAAGTTACATCAAGGCACTTTACATATAGAGCAGGTCTAAAACTCTTCATAAAATTATTTAAAGAGACCCAACAGATCCCCCGATGAGCAAGCACTCGGCGACAGTGGCAAGGAAAAACTTCCTTTAAGAGGCAGAAACCTTGGGGCAGAACCAGGCTCGGGGGGGCGGCCATCTTCCTTGACCGATTGGGTTGAGAGAGAGAGAGCCACGGCGGGGGGGGCAAAGTTGGGTAGAGTAAGGAGAGAAAGAGAGCAGGAGGAGGGGATAGTCAAACAGGTGTAGGCAGGAACATGATGCTGCATGAAGTTCATAGGAATGATGCTGTATGGAATTCATGAAGATGTGGGAGCATCAGGCATTGCAGGAACATGGGATGGTGATGATTCATCACCTGTAGGATGAGGACAGAGAGAGAGTAGAAAGGAACTGGGAGAGACAGAGACTTCGGGAAAACATGGTTAGTAAATGCAGTGCACATGCATGGAACTGAAAGAAACTGGGATTTCGGAGAAGCATGGTTTTTGCTATGTTGGCACAAGCAAGGGGGAGAGAGAGAGAGGGAGAGGGAAAGAGAGAGAGAGAGAGGGGAGAGGGAGAGAGGTGCTCAGTCCTTCCCACAGCAGTCTAGGCCTATAGCAGCATAGCTAAAGAGTAAATGAACTTTAACTTTTTAACTATAAGCTCTGTCATACAGAAAAGTTTTAAGCCTGGTCTTGAAAATTGCTAGAGTCTGCCCCCCGGACCGATACTGGAAGTTGGTTCCATAGAAGAGGAGCCTGATAACTGCCTCCTGATTTACTCTTGGAGACTCTAGGAACCACAAGTAAACCTCCATCTAGAGAGCGTAGTGGCCTACTAGGACAGTAAGGAACTATGAGCTCTCTGAGATATGATGGAGCTTGGCCAGTAAGAGCTTTATATGTTAGGAGAAGGATTTTAAATTCTATTCTGAATTTTACTGGCAGCCAATGGAGAGCAGCTAACACAGGAGAGATGTGATCCCTCTTTCTAGTTCCTGTTAATATTCGTGCAGCAGCATTCTGAATCAACTGAAGGCCTTTCAGAGATTTGTTTGGACATCCAGATAATAATGAGTTACAGTAGTCAAGCCTAGAAGTTACGAATGCATGGACTAGTTTTTCTGCATCCTCTTGAGAGAGGATGTTTCTGATTTTCCTAATGTTTCTCAGGTGGAAGAAAGCTGCCCTACTGACTTGCTTTATGTGAGGGACAAAGGACATATCCTGGTCTGCATAAAGCAGTCATCTGCTTGGCTGGATGGATGTTTGCTCAGGGATTTGTCAGGTATCTTTAGCGACTCCATCAAAAGTTTGGTCTAGACCTGCTTTATATGTAAAGTGCCTTGATGTAACTTTGTCATGATTTGGCACAGTATAGCTAAATTAGATTTTTTTTTTTTCATGACTGGCTGGATTTGGTCTGAACAATGTTAAGGCCAGTGCTATGTAACAATGTAACATCCAGATGAATGGCAGGACTCAAAGCATCACACTGTCTCCACCAGCTGGTCTTCTTCCCATAATGCATCCTGGTGCAATCTCTTCCCTAGGTAACAAACACACATGCACCTGACCATCCACATTATGTTAAAGAAAACCTGAAATCCTGTTCTAGTGGTACCAAGTGTGTTAAACAAGTTGAAAATAAAGATATTTGTGGCTGAATCACATGGAACTGTCTATCAGAAATCCCAGAGGAGCTGGTGATGAAAACAGACCAGCCAACACTCCCGATTTATGCGGGAGTCTCCCGTTTTTTAACCCTTTCTCTCGCCCTGCTGCCGATTTGTAATTTACCCCACTTTGATCCGATTTCAAAGTGATAAGAGTCAAATTGGTGTTTCATGTGTTGTACCTGACAACCTGGCAACCCACCCCAAATGCCCCCGCTACGTGCCTTGCGTGCCATACGTCACTACCCACGTCCAAGCTCACGTCAATTCCCGGGCTACACAAAATGATAATTTTATAATTTTATTTTATGTATTGTTATTAATATTAAACATATTTGGCTCCAATAAGACTGTAGAGTCATTATGGGAAGTACATTGTAGCTATGGATTTAAGGCTCTTTAAAAGTCATTTTATTTACATCCTTTTAATTAATTTGTGGTGTAGGGTTAAATGGGGGCAGAGATGTTGCGAGAGGAGCATTCTAACCGCTACCCGAGAAAATATCTCTCTTTTTCACAGCCCAGTGTTGGCAGGTATGTGAAAATATTCTACTGAAAACAGTTTAAAAACAACAAGTGCAACCTTAAAAAGTTACCTGGAGTTTCACTGGCTCTGGGAGCTTCATCTGTAACAGTCCTTCTTTGGGAATGTTCCTCCCGTCCTCTCCTCCTCCCACAGCCTCCGCCTCCGTCACCATTCCCAAATCCACATCGATCTCTTCCTGGCCATCTCGCTTCTCAGAGAACACAGATGGTTCAATTAGTTGGAGGATGTTCTTCAAATCTCCATTTTGGAAAACTCCCATGATTAGCATGGTGTAGAAGAGCTTGATGAGGGGTACAAAAAGGAACTCTGTGCTGCCTCCTATTGGATCCCGTACATGCATGCTTCCCTCCTGCACTGCCTCTGTCAGCATCTCAATAGTTTTAACTTTCAGTATATCCAAGGGGAATTCAGGGCTGTACTGGAAACAGTCTCCTGATCCTGATCCACTGTTTCCATTGTTAAGATAGAACAGCCTAGCTCCGCAGACAAAGCTTGGAGATGAAGATTCCATTCTGGGCCTCAGGGAGGTGCTAAGGCCAATCCCTGGCAGCCCATGCTTCTTCTTCTCATCAGGAAAGAGGGTGATGCTCTTTGTCTCGTCTGTCATGGGAACAATGTATTCATTGTTCATCATTAGGCGAGCTGTGGCATAGCTGCTCAGGTGGATGTCAATGAGGAGGTCGTAGTAGCCTGCACGAAGCAAACCTGTGAGCGAGGACAAACAGGCATTACTGGGAAATGCTAACCAGCAGCATTGTAATGCTGCTTTCACATTAATCTATTAGACTAAAAAATAATCAGCTGATGTGAAAAATATGTTGGTTTTTTTTTATCATAACCTCATATCTAACTCCTCTGAACACCATTGTTTCCAACGATTCTAAAATACTTCTGTTGCACTGTGGGACATGGTCCTCTACCATTAGCACACACACTGGAGTTTGTTTTGGCTCAGTCTCACGCATGGCATCTTGCTATCAGCGCCAAACGTGGATTAAAGCACTTTAACTCTTTTCTCCTGTCAAGAGTAATTTCTGCTAAAAACTGCAGCCAGCAGCTGCTGTAGGAGATTAATCCACCTTTAACAAAGGAAAGCAAATTTAAGTTGTTTAAATGCTTAATGTTTTCAACGGGAACCAGTCAGAGCTAACACAAAGCTGATTTATATTTTACAATACAAACTGCACTTTTATTCAAAGGTAGACACCCTCATCTCAGCAAACATTCATGTGACTGCCTCTTTGTTACAGAGAGGAGTGGGGAGTTGAGCACACAGTAACATATAAGACTCAAGCTAGGCTTCAAGAAATGACTTCATTAATAATTTAATAATGAAATCTGTAGTTGGTACAGGGTCTAGGCCAATGGTTTCTGGCATGTCACAAAAGCAATTCAGTGATGTGATGACAAATGACAAACTTTTTAATAAAAATCCAAACTGTGTTATAAAATATCTAAGATATTTTTTATAGCTTTTCATTTGCCTTTCATTTCAGAGAAACGCAAAACTCCCAACAGATGAATATAGGAGTTTAAGCAACAAACTCACACTCTGGTGGTCACTTGTGACCACCAGCACAAATGCCCTGTACATTCAGCATCCTGGGTTCAAATCCAGATAGCGGCCTTTGCTGCATGTAATTCCACCCTCTCTCTTCTTGTTTCCTTTTGGCCTATGTACCAAATACTGACTAAAATTAAGGCATAAAAAAACAAAATAATGAAAAAAAAAAGTTTAAACCATCAAGGTTGCGACTTCAGGATTGAAAGAAGAAAAAATTAATTACTATGATACTCTGTGCAGTTATCTTAACAGTTTCCTGTCCATGAAGAATTGCAGCATTAAGCTCCAACAGGCAATAGTAGCCTCACACAAGACAAAGGTAGAGGGAGAGAGAGGTGATGCTGTTATACACCGGTCAGTCCAAGCTTCAATCACATTTTTATGGTAACCAACAGTAACAACATTGTCAGTCCAGGGAAGCAGATGAAGCCTCTAGGGCTTAGAGGAGAAAATAATTTGAGCTCACATTTGCTTCAAGCCAGGAAAATCTAGGTTCTTGGTTCTAAAAAGAGGGAATGTGATGGAACAGTTTATTTCTCTCTTGGAGGAACCCAATCCCATAATCACAGAGAAATACCTGTGAAAATATTTGGCCCACAGGAAATCTGCTTCCAGCAGAGCAGCAAACCAACACTGTAAAAAAACGGCAAAAGCACTGGCAGCAAAGTTTCTAAATGAATACCGTAAAATTACAGTAAATAACCTTATCACAGAACTACATACAATAACCGTAAAAATACAGAGCAGCTTTTTACAGTCAAAATAAATTAAAATACGGTATATTATAGTTGATAAATTCCCATTATACTGTAAAATAACATGCATATGTCAAAAAACATTAAAATCAGATACCTTTCAAATTAATCTGTAATTTCACGGTATACATTATTTATTTTAGGAAAGAGCAAAGTCTATCTACAATAATTTCATGTTAAAATACTATTTTCCCAAGTACAATAACAACGTTATAACGTATAAAAACAAACTAGGTTCATAAAATTAAATGTCTGTAAATGTACAGTATTTATCTGTCATTTCAGATAATTAGTAGATTAAAAAGCAACCATTAGACAGTGGAAAAACAAGCTAAATACATTACAAATACATCAAAAATAGCTACATTTAAGGACAATCCCTGTTAATTAAGGGTATTTAGTAGTCATTTCTTCTCCATCTACACTGATTTGCTGCATAATTGTGGTTTCCCCAAGTAAAAAAAACCAATGACACAATGTATAAACAAAATATGTACCTTTAATCAAATAGGAATTTCTGAACATTTATAGTAGGCCCATTACAGTAGTTATTTTAGAGAATTTGACTATGGGAAATTAAACACTCTACATCAAAATACATTAATAGGTATATTTAAAAATGCTATCTGTAAATTTAGGGTATTTAACAATTATTTTAGTAAACTGAACAAATATTCAATGGGAGTCATCCTCTATCATATATCAAATATATGTAACCCGTGTCCACTTAATGTCTCTGTTGAGTCCCAAGTTGGAAAGGAGACGCAGGAGTCAGAACTGGATCTCTGGATCTTTACTTGGCAACTGTTGTGACAGACAGAAACACAGAAATTGTGAGCTAGAAAAGGCTTTTTAACATATGAAAAGTTACAATAACAATCAATTTCGCACAGTAAAATTAAATTCCAAAAAATAACACAAATCGGTCCTTTAAACAGGTTAGTCTCTGCTTTCATTGCTTCCACATTTAAAGTTCAACAGGAAACCCAAAAATAAATGACATCAGTAATTCTGCTTTTTTTTTCTTTTTTTTTTAAATAGATTAAACAATTAGGTAACCAAACTTAATATGGTAGCCAGAAAACGCTTTTCACTACCGCAATTTAACATTTAAATCCAAATGGACTAATATCACATTCAGCAGCCATCTGTATCATTTAGCAGCAACAACATGTACACAGCAAATAGACCCAGAGATTAACACTCAAAACATTTAAACACAAACGAACAAACATCTCCACACCTGTGGCGACAGACAGAAATAAACTCTCCTGGTGGAAAAAAGGAGCAGACTAGCGAGAGAAGACGGCAGTGAGCAGGTTAACTTAGCATGCTAATGCTAGGACGAAACTAATTTAAAAAAGTAAATTAACGATCTCAAGACTCTACGGGACTCACGCAGGACGAGGGGGACATTACACAGAGCAGCATGCAGCAGTTGACCGCATTCAAATCACGAACATACATCAGCAGAGAGCAACACAATTACGACTAACCTCTGGCCATGTTAGAAAAGGCGTTGACTGAAAGCGCGCGTTTACAATGAATACTGATATCTGTAAAACAAAATGGCCCGGCTGTCATCAGTCACTTAGTCACAAAACCATAAAAAACGATGCTATCTGCAAACAATAGCTTATGTGAGGGTAGCAATTTATCTGAGGGATGCTAACGTTAGCTTCAAGGCTGTCCACTGGAGGTATGAAAATGAATTAAAATATCGTTCACGGGCGTTATCTGGGACACTCACCTCAAACGGTGTTTGGTTGACATGTCCGTTGTAACTGTCTCATACATCCTCCTTGAAGATTATGAGTCCATGAGGATACGTCTTTCCCCTAAATAACCGACTTTACGGACACCAGAGATAATCCAACTGTCACTCTTCAGACTCAGCCGGTTGGTCGTTATGGGCGGGGCCAAACAAACTGGAAACAGGCGACATCTTTGAAATTTGAATCTTAATTACCCACAGTCTTAAGGAAAACACTTTGAATGACTGGTTTTCTGTAATTTTGTATGTCTTCGTTATCATGGACAGCAATCTCTAAATTAATACCTTACATTTAATGTAAAATTGCATTTGAATATGAAAAAATATATGTTAAATTACCTTTAAAAATTAATGATAATGTAAAATGACATTATGGTTAATCACTTGTAATTATAAAGGTAAATCTGTAAATTACTGCTAGTATCTGTTAATTTACAGTTATTACATTGTCTTGTGGAAAATGGTAATAAACCTGTAAAAAAATACAGAAACTTGTATGTAAAATTACAGTTAAAGATGTACAAATACAATAAATTCTCATTAAAAAACATAAATTTAATCTAATTTTAAATTATAGTTAATTAACTGTAATTTTAAAAATAAAACCTAAAATTACTGAAAATATCTGTAAATCTACTGCAATTTCATTGTTTTATTGGAAAACAGGAAAAGTCTGTAAAAATTACAAAACATTTCCTGTAATTTAATTTTTATTTTTTTTACAGTGAAGAACAGGAGAGATGGCTGACCAGGGAAATTCAAAGCCTGGATATAACAGCATGGTGTCACGATCCATTCCGGTATCCTGCCAGCTTTTTCCACTCACCTCCACTCACCTGTCTGCTCCACCTTCCTCACCTGTTCCTCATCAGCTATCAACCCCAGATATAAGCACCCTTCTCCAGACACTCCTTGCCAGATTGTTCTCATGTTATGCCTGACTTTCCAGCACTCTTCAACGGACTGTCCTCCTGGTTTCTGATCGGCTCGTCCCTGACCAACGCTCTTTGTCTCAGCCCCGGTAAACCTACCCGCCTTCTGTCCCTGACTCCGAGTTCTGCCTGCCTGTTTTTGGATCTTCGTCTGTTTGTGGCTGAGTGGCTCCCCGCCGACTCCGGATCAGCCATCTACTCAGGTTGTGTCTGCTCTGCTGCTGGGTTTCCTGCTGCCGACGCAACCCAGTTCACAGTACCCACTCTACAGCCTTCCAACAGGGAGTTTCCCTTTTCTACCCTCTCCAGTAGCCCTCTCTCTGAACACACTATTGGGCTTAGTGGAGATCTGGACTTTTGGACTGTTGCTACTGCTGTAGCCCTGTGGGTTGCGTGTTTGTCCGGGAAACAGAGGAGCAGGGTTCAATTCCCCGTGGACCCATACCCTGAACTGTGTTTTTCTGTCTGTGCTGCCGCTGTTTGGATTATTGAGTTCATTAAAGACTGTAAAAACATACTGGTGTGTTTTGTGCTGCAATTGGGTCCAACCTATACCCGTTACAGTACAATCTGGCCAGTGATGAATCCAGCACATGATCCCACACCACTGAGTCGTCTTGAAAGGATTGAGGGTGTCCTTCAACAACATGAGGCCAAGATGGCTGCATCTGCTGCTGAAGCCAAACAGGCAGCAGCAGCTCATGAGCAGGCACTGACAATGCTAGCTGGACAGTTGCAGCAGTTGTCGGTCCTGCTTACCCAAGCCCCTCAAGCCTCTGTGGCCGTTCCTCCTCTTGCTCCACCTGCTTCTGCACCTGCTCCAGTCCCTCTGCCAACTATGGATGCCCCTGAGCCCCGGGTGGGAACCCCCGAGCGCTACGATGGTGACCGAGAGACCTGTGGCCCTTTCCTCACCAACTGTTCCCTCCTGTTCGCTCTGCAGCCTCGCACCTTCGCCACTGAAGGAGCAAAGGTTGCATTTGTCATCAATCACCTGACGGGCAAAGCTCGGTTATGGGGAACAGCCGAGTGGGAGAGACGGTCACCAGTCTGTACGTCCTTCGACCTGTTTGCCACAGAGCTTCACAAGGTGTTTGGGTTGGAAACCTGTGGCTCCGAGGCCACTGGGGGCCTGATTGGACTAAAGCAAGGCGAGAGAACAGTGGCTGACTATTCCATTGACTTTCGGACTAGAGCCAGCCGAAGCAAGTGGAACAACCCAGCCCTCTGCGACACATTCCTCCACGGGTAGGCCGATTATATAAAGGATGAACTGATTTCTTATGATATGCCCACCATGTTGGATGGGGTGATTGAGTTGGCCACCCCCATTGACCTCTGCATCCAGGCCCGGCGACAAGAAAGGCGTCAAGGGGGAGCCCATCGACCATTGACACCCCGCTCCTGTGGGGGTGCTGTCGCAGCCAACTCCACCTCCTCTTCAGTTCTGCAGACAGGGGACCCTGAGCCTATGCAGCTGGGACACACCTCCCTTACTCGAGAAGGAGAAGGAGCTTTGCCGTAAGGCCAACCTCTGCCTGTATTGTGGAGCAGCAGGTCACTTCGTTTCGAGATGTCCAGCAAAAGCCAGGGCTCATCAGTAATGGGGGACACCCTGGTGAGCCCAACCTCCCTAGCGTTTCCCCGTCCCCAAAGAGCTCTGCTTCAGGCCCGGCTCCTCCTTACAGATGGTCCCCACACCTTGGCAACCTTCATTGACTCTGGGGCCGATGCCTGTATTATTGACGGGGAGCTGGCCCTTCAATTGGGGCTTGGGCGGGTTCCTTTGCCACAGCCGGTTCCCGCTTCAGCCCTAGATGGACACATTTTGGGCACCGTCGCACACCAAACCTCCCCGGTCCATATGCTGCTCTCTAGTAACCACCACGAAACAATCCAGTTTCACATCCTGAGCTCACTCCGTCTGCCTCTCATCCTGGGGTATCCCTGGCTCCGTCTTCATAACCCTCACATCGACTGGGTCACTGGGACCATTTGGGAATGGAGCTCCTCCTGTCATCGTCGGTGCCTGCAGCAAGCCTCCTTGCCACATCACTCCCCCAGCCCCAGCTCCTCACCCGATCTCACCAGGGTGCCGCCAGAGTACCATGATTTCAGCCAGGTCTTCAGTAAAGCCAAGGCCTCATCTCTGCCTCCGCACCGCCCTTACGACTGCGCCATAGACCTCCTGCCTGGGACTTCACCCCCCAAGGGACGCCTGTACTCCCTGTCTGAGCCCGAGAGAAAAGCAATGGAGACTTATATCAATGACTCTCTGGCTGCGGGTCCCATCCGTCCTTCTTCCTCGCCTGCGGGGATGGGCTTTTTCTTCGTGGACAAGAAAGACAAGACTCTGAGACCCTGCATCGATTACCGAGGTCTACCACCTACGCCTACCACCTTGTTCGCATCAGAGAGGGAGATGAGTGGAAGACGGCCTTCAACACCCCGACGGGTCACTACGAGTACCTTGTCATGCCATTCGGCCTCACCAATGCCCCCGCTGTCTTCCAGGCCCTGGTAAACGACGTTCTCCGAGACATGCTCAACCAGTTTGTTTTCGTCTACTTGGATGACATACTCATCTTTTCAGAGTCCAGGGAGGAACACATCCATCATGTCCAAGCTGTCCTCCAGTGTTTCCTTGATAACTCACTGTATGTTAAAGCTGAGAAGTGTGAGTTCCATGCCTCGTCAGTTTCATTCCTGGGGTATATAGTTGCACCAGACAGTGTACAGATGGACCCAGCTAAAGTCTCCGGCGTCACCTCCTGGCCTTTTCCTGAGAACCGCAAACAGCTTCAGCGCTTCCTAGGATTTGCCAATTTCTACTGTCGCTTCTTCCGCAATTACAGCTCTGTGGCAGCTCCTCTCACCGCCCTGACTTCCACCAAGGTGCCTTTCCAGTGGTCACCCCTTGCTGACAAAGCCTTCCAAACCCTCAACACACGGTTCACCTCAGCACCCATTCTTCTGATGCCTGACTCTAATCGCCAGTTTATTGTGGAGGTGGACGCCTCAGATGTGGGGGTAGGGGCCGTCCTATCTCAGCGCTCTGCCACTGACCAAAAGCTCCACCCATGTGCCTTCTTCTCTCAGCGTTTGTCACCGGCTGAGTGGAATTATGATATCGGCAACAGGGAGCTGCTGGCAGTAAAGATGGCCCTAGAAGAGTGGCGTCATTGGTTGGAAGGTGCCAAAGAGCCCTTTCTTGTTTGGACTGACCATAAGAACTTGGAATACATCCGATCAGCTAAAAGACTCAATTCCCGCCAAGCCCGCTGGTGCCTGTTCTTCGCCCGGTTCAACTTCACCCTCTCCTACCGCCCAGGGTCACGTAATACCAAGCCCGATGCCCTGTCCCGGCAGTTCCAGAGGGCGGAGGAACCTGAGCAGGAATCTGAGCCCATCCTTCCGGGGTCCTGCCTCATCACTACAGTCACCTGGGACATCGAAGAGAGGGTGAGAGCAGCATCTGAGGGACAGACTGGTCCCAGCTCCTGCCCGCCGAATTGTTTGTTCGTTCCTCCTGCCTTGAGGTCCGAGGTTTTGCAGTGGGCCCATTCCTCTAAGCTCTCCTGCCGCCCTGGTGCCCAACGGACACGGCACGTCCTTCTCCAGCGCTTCTGGTGGCCCAATTTGAAAGAGAAATCCCAGGACTTTGTCAAAGCCTGCCCAGTCTGCAATCAACACAAGACCTCATGCCAGGCCCCGGCAGGCCTTCTGCAGCCTCTCCCTGTTCCTCACCGCCCTTGGTCCCACATCTCTAGGGACTTTGTTACAGGCCTTCCCTCTTCTGAAGGCCATACAGTCATCCTGACCATCGTGGACCGCTTCAGTAAAATGGCCCACTTCGTGCCTTTGCCCAAGCTCCCCTATGCTAAAGAGACTGCTCAGTTGGTCCTGCTCCACGTATTCTGTCTCCATGGCCTCCCTGTCGATGTGGTGTCAGACCGTGGGCCCCAGTTTGCCTCAGTATTTTGGAGGGAGTTCTGCAGCCTGCTCGGCGCCACCGCCAGTCTGTCCTCCGGCTTCCACCCTCAGTCTAATGGACAAACAGAGCGCATGAACCAGGAGTTGGAAACGGCCCTGCGCTGCATGGCCTCCCAGAACCCCTCTTCCTGGTCCTTGCAACTGCTTTGGGTAGAATATGCCCACAACTCCCTCATCTGCTCTGCCACCGGCCTTTCTCCTTTCCAATATGCCTACGGCTATCAACCACCACTGTTCCGAACCCAGGAGAAGGAGGTTTCCTGTCCATCTGTCCAAGCCTTCATCCGCCGCTGCCGCAGAACCTGGCTGCGGGCCCGTTCCACCCTCCTCCGGTCTGTGGGCCGTTACACTGCTGCAGCCAACAGCCGCCGCACCCCTGCACCTCCTTACCATGCAGGTCAGCGAGTGTGGTTCTCCACCAGGGACCTGCCCCTCCCTTGTACAGTCCAGAAAGATGGCTCCTAAGCACATTGGACCCTTCACTATACAAAAGGTCATCAATCCTGTTGCAGTGCGTTTGAAGCTCCCACGCTCTATGCGTGTCCATCCAACATTCCATGTCTCCAAGGTAAAGCCAGTCCATGACAGTCCATTGGTCCCTGCAGCACCACCACCACCTCCTCCACGCATTGTTGACGGGGGTCCAGTTTATGCAGTGCGCCGCCTGATGCGCTCCCGCCGGCGGGGGAGAGGCCTCCAGTATTTGGTGGACTGGGAGGGGTACAGCCCAGAGGAGAGGTCCTGGGTCCTGGCTCGTTTCATCGTCGACCCTGACCTCATTACAGACTTCCACCGGCAGCACCAGCCCTCCAGAACCCTCCCATTGACTGGGGATCCCCACCCAAGCACCTCTCCTGTCCCTCCCATCCCCGGTCCTAATGAGGAGGGCTCACTATCGTCATCTGAGGACTCTCGAGTTCTGCCTGCCTGTTTTTGGATCTTCATCTGCTTGTGGCTGAGTGGCTCCCCGCCGACTCCGGATCAGCCATCTACTCAGGTTGTGTCTGCTCTGCTGCTGGGTTTCCTGCTGCCGACGCAACCCAGTTCACAGTACCCACTCTACAGCCTTCCAACAGGGAGTTTCCCTTTTTTACCCTCTCCAGTAGCCCTCTCTGGAGATCTGGACTTTTGGACTGTTGCTACTGCTGTAGCCCTGTGGGTTGCGTGTTTGTCCAGGAAACAGAGGAGCAGGGTTCAATTCCCCGTGGACCCATACCCTGAACTGTGTTTTTCTGTCTGTGCTGCCGCTGCTTGGATTATTGAGTTCATTAAAGACTGTAAAAACATACTGGTATGTTTTGTGCTGCAATTGGGTCCAACCTCTACCCGTTACACATGGCCTCCTTTCAAGAATACAGTAATCCCTCACTATATCGCGGTTCACCTTTTTCTCAGTGTATCGCAGATTTAAAAAAATATTCAATGTACATTAATATCGCAGTTTCCTCAGTACATCGCGGGTTTCTGCGGCCGATCGAAATTTAGTTTAGTCTTCCCAGATGATTTCGTACATGCCACACTATTGGCCGATAGAGGAGACACGACCAATGAGAGCATGCTGTTCAGTATCCTGGGCGCTGATTGGCTTTATGACCGCAGCGTCAGTTCCCAGCATCCTAGCATCATCCCATGCCGCTCAGTTTTCTTCCTATGCACATGTCCACTACATCGTTCAGCATCTTTATTTGTGTTTAAGAGTGTAGAAAAGGCTTATAAGAGTGTGTGGAGGATTTATAAAAGCTTTAATATATAAAAATATTTAAAAATATACATTACAATACCCTGATGAATCACTTTAGCCAATCCTGCTTTTACTTCGTGGATTTTCCTATCTAGGGGGGTTCTGGAACATAACACCCGCGATAGTCGAGGGATTACTGTATTGTGGTCACTGATGGTATACAAATTTGTGGTAGAACATCCCTCTTCCCAACCAAAAGTTCAAGCATGCCTCCTGAGAACAGCACATGACTAGCAGATATCACAGAGATAAGCCTAAGACTAGACATTGTTCTCTGAAACATCTGAACAAGTGGTGATGCTCAGGCTAACAGTGCAAGAGGCCAGCTAAAGAAAGTCAGGTATGTATGCAGAGCTGGTGGAGTGTTGTTTCAGACTGGGGTGGCATGCATGGTGCATGCCCATTAAAGTAGAGAGCAGGGGCTTTGTGGGAGGAACACTATGCAGGGCCTACAGCCTGCTGGGCATCACTGGAGCACGTAAAGAAAAGCCATCGGCCAAGCCTCAGAAACTGCAGAAAAGGCCTAAAGATGGCTGTGGATTAGAAGGGATAAGCAATGGGCCAATGACACATGCTAGGAAGTGATCATTCCCTGTTGGGTTGCCTGTGCAAGGGCGTCTGAAGGTGAAAGACTCAAACCCCCCTAGATAATTTCACTGAGGATGTGTCCAAGTGCATCTAGAGATGTATGTGTCAAATATGGAGAGGTATATGGGAGGGCTTCAACATATATCAAATTAGTTACATCAAATATTGGTGAGGTATTTTCAGGGACATGATCCTACTGTTCATCCTACATCCTTGGCTCTCCATAATGTTTTTAGGTCCTGGTGGCCTGAGGATGTCCTTCAACTTGTTTCATCTTACCACTTTATCCAAAGCTGACAAATAGTCCCACTGATAGGTATAAATGATCAATAAGTCTCAGGAAAATAGATTATAAAATGCTTACACAGGGAGAGTCAGCAAGTTGATGAATGATTATGAGAGCGTTTGGAAACCAAGGGCTGGCAGGGGTGACAAGTTTAAATTCTGTAGTCCAAAAGCAAACAGAATTGCTGGAATATTGCCATAGACAAGGAATGAAAGGAATAGTGCTTGCCCAGAAATGGGCCTCTGATCATTCCCAGGTCAGTCCTTCAGAGAGACATTTGATTTTCTGGGCCTCACAAGTACCCAAAAAAAAGGTCATTAGAACCAGCAGGCCTCCAGACAGCCATGGCTGAAGAAGGGCTAACTGTGCTCAACCGCTACTGAGACATAAATCAGGGCCTGATCAAGTCTACATATAATATTGAAAGACCGTGGTCATTGAAAAACATGTATGTACGCAGTTACTCCTTCTGTGTGCTGGGTGTGTTACCTGGCATGTACTTATTCTCTATAGCCTGAAGCAGCTGAGCTTCATCCACATGGGAGCATAAGGCATGTGCCACTCGGTTATTTCCAAGAGCGCAGATTGCAGAATAGAGTCTGAGGGTATGGTAGTGAAACTTCAATAGGTCCCTCTGCTCTGACAGCTCAAGGATGTCCACAGACCTGGACAACAAAGGGAGAGAGACATGAGTGTGGATGTTGTATTACTCAAAGAGCGGGGACATGCAATCCTTTGCACATTGTGTATGTGTGTGTGTGTGTGTGTGTGTGTGTGTGTGTGTAGCTCTGGGTGCTCCACCTGTTCTCCTCAGGTATGTGCAGTGACATGAACTGCAGAGGTTCACTACACTGCACCAGCCAGCCATGTCTGTCATTCACTCTGGAAGCTGACACCTGGAAAAATAAGCATTAGCACTACACTGCGAACCTGATTATAATTTCTAATAAGTTCTTCTGGCCAGTTGTAACTCTCTCAGATCAGCCTGAGGCACTGGTTCATCCTGCTGCTGCTGTCATTAAAATTTCCACGATTTTATAGAGATATCTGTCCAAATGCTCTTGTATAACAAATTTGAAAACGTTCAGAATTGCCCATGAGCTAAGATTCCTTCTCCAAACAAGACACAATGAACAGCTTTAGTTTTAAAATGGCATGAGAAGTGACAAATGAGTAGAATGTAAAACATAAGACAAAAATACAACACAAAACATACACAGTTGTTACCTTAAGGAAGTGGTTGGGAACCTGGCTCCATAAAACAGGAGTAAGGAACTGGACATGAAGCCGTGGTGGACACTGAGGAACTGGGTTCTTCTGCTCACTCTTAAATAGACCAGCTGACAGAGGCATCACATTCTGACAGAGACATTTATTTCAATTTCAGCTTTATCATAGTTTGCTATATGCAGTGTGTCTCCAATGACATGAAGGGGAGGATTTTGTATGAGCCCTCTGCACATTTAATATATATTCTGTGAAAATAAAATAAGCTAAGCATTACAAGACAGCCTTGTGTGTGTGTGTCCTCCTTACCTTGATTCTCCCCAGTTCAAACTGGAAGATGTTGGGGCTGGTTGCCCTGGCAAAGACTGCAGGGAACAATTTTGTGCTGGGTTCCACCTGTGGAGAGGGAATTAATAATCAGTCAGAATCATTCTTTAATGTATTTTGTTCAGTTTGCAGGCAGGTCACTGTATCTCACTGACTACAGATGAACAGACAGCAATTGCAAATCAGTGTTACTGGTAGCCACAACAGACAGCGATGTTACTGCTTTAATCAAGTGATTTGACTGACGGTATGTCTAGTTCATGGTACGATCATTCTGATTGGTTAATGTAAATCGTGTAATGTATTCAATCATGAAAACTCAATCAAAAGTGTAGGATAAAAATGTTCTGAGTGGGTGATCTGCAGAGCAGAGGCAGAGTGCACACTGCAGGAGAAAAAATTGCCTCTACGGTTCTAAACACCATCTTGGAGAAGTCATAACCAGACTGCTGCAAAGAAACTGATTTTAGTAAAATGATAGAACCTGAAATATAACTCAAACGTATGCAGCATGTGACCAAGAGATATGAGAGAAACAGCTTACTGAATAACTTACTAACAAAAAAAATACAAAGCACAAATGAAGGAGACGAACTGTAGTGTAGGAACAAGTAAACAACCAACAATACAGTTGTGACATTAGAAGACAGTCATCAAATGTCAAACAATATATATGTAACATTACCTGGTAATACGTGCTGAGCTCTTTGCCGTTGGCAGTGAAGGTCAGCAGTCCATTTGTTGTGTCGACAAGACAGCCAATCTCTAAGCCATTGTTGTTCCTACCCTGACCAGGACTGCTGCTCTCTCCAGCCCACACCATGTAACAGTTACTACGCTTTATACTGCAGGACAAAAACATACACAAAACACTATGTACAAGGTCCTGGTCCTTTCATTGAAAACACATTGAAAACCAAAGCTTACAAAACCAATGCTAATCAGAAAACACAGTTATCCTGGTAACAGATTGTGCAGACATCTCCACCTGCTGTAGTGTTTCCACACTGTGCAGCACTGTAAAGTGCAAATGGCTATATGAAGGTAAGTGTAGACAGCATGGTGTGGTTATTCCTAAATCGGCTCAGAGCAAGTCACATGACTTGTCTGAGTATGCCAAAACAGCTGAACCAATCGCAACTCATCAGATGGAGAGTCATGTAGGCCGAATGGTGTAGAGCAGCACAATATGAACATGCGTACAGAGCTGGCAGAAGCAGTCAGCGCTGGGTGGCTGAGGTGTGTGAATGGTAATAATAACCATTAAGTAAAATAGCTTAGAAAAGTTCCACTTGCAACTTTGCTGTCTTTGACGAAGCCAAACAGCAACTCCTTTTCCAGACTAGAAATTAGGTTTAGATTTTTATCTTTTAACTTTTCGTAATTAGACAGGAAAAAGATAGTATGATGCAAAGGAATAATGACCTCAAGTAATCTGAGGTTTCCTGGATATCCAGCAAAACTCAGAGTCTCAATGGACCAGTGGGGACCAATAAATGATGTGAGAACACAGTCTACTTTCTACAGCAGAAGGTGAAAAGTCTTTTATATGTTGCCAGGCCTTTATCAGAACATCTACAGACAACCTCTTCCTAACACCACAAGAAAAGAAAAATCCATCTTGGCACACAGATGGCTGGAGCTTGTTGACTAACCTCTCGTGAACTTTGCCTTTTTCGTCTCCCAGGGTAACAGTAACAGTCCGGACCTTGTGCAACTCAAAGCCTGGGTCATACTGGTGGAAGTCAGAGGTGACCCAGCCGACCCACACACTGCTTGGCTCCTGACCAGGAAAGATCCGCACAGAGTAGTAGTGCTGCACAGAGAGAGCGTAGTTTAATGCAATGGTGTCCAAAGGCTTCACAAAACACAGACTGTCAAACAGTAAATCAGTATTCACATAACACAAGTAAGACAATTTATAAGTGACTGTCATACTTTTTAGCACCAATAACGGTTCAAATTATTACGCAATTATCATTCCAAAAACATCAAATTTCCCCTGTGGCTTAATAGTATTTCCCATTCTGATTCTGATTCTAATTATCTTTAGCCTCACTGGCTTAGTCAGTATTTAGGTGAGTGTTGTGTACGTGTTTTTGTGAGTGTGTTGCCTTACAGTGGAGGCTTGCGTGAGGAATTCGTACTCATCTCTGTCATCTGCTGGCACTTCTTCTGACAGTTGAGCAGATGACGAGCAGCTGTTATCTGGTTTGTTCCTCTTCAACATGAATCTGATAAAGCAGGTCGTTGGTTAGTGATCAAACACCGGTAGAGTGTTTAAAGTTACTCCTCAATGAGTGAGCAGGAGAGACAGCTCACCGTTGTTTGAGCTTGGAGGGCTTCTCTTGGTTATAGTCTTTGTGGTTGTTGAACTCATCTCTCTCAGGTCCATTGGGACCATTGTGACCATGAGATGACTTTATTAGTACCTCAAAGTCTGATACTGTTTCAAAGTCTTCCAGGTCCTGCAGAACAGACAGTGAACACACCACACGTACTCAGTCATATCATATCATATCATAAAGCAATGCATAAACGCAAGACATAAGAATTCCTGTGACGGACACTACTTCACACAGCTCAGAAGGAAACAGGGCACACCCCAGACAAACTCCATTCATCTCATAGTAAAGCTGGCTAAATGTAGGTTAGATAAATATTTAGAAATAGCCTGCTGAGCTCTGAATTAATACTAGTGTTATAGAGCCTTTACAATTTTACATTATCCAATTTTCTTTGGCTCCATTAAAAATATTTAGCTTTGCTATATTTTTGTTGTGCAGCAATAACACAGAATATCAGTTTTCATTATTTAATTTCAGCAAAGGGCAACATTATTCTACAGAAATATACTGAATGCAGCACCAATAATGTGCAACAACTGTGTGAATGGACTGCATTTGTGTGTGCATGTGAGTGTTTGTGTGTATGTTTGTTATGAAAAGCATCTATTACCCTGTTTTGCAGGAAGAGACTGCCATTAGAACGGGATCTGGAGAAGGATTCTGCACACTCTATGGGCATGCTCAATCTGTAGAAGGTAATGTCAGTGCAAGTGTTCTGTGAACCAAATGACTTCTGGGTGACTTTAAGGCATGGACATGACTCCACTGTGCCATCTATCCTGGTCACCTGAAAACAAAAAGAAAATTAAATTTTTCTGTTCCTTTACTCACAGTAACAGTCACTTGTGCTTCATGTTATTGAATATTCATAGTTTGTTGCATACAATTATACATATAGAGTTTATTGAATATTTCTATAGAAAAACCATTATGTATCAGAAGCTACCACACATTTACACATATATCATCCTGTTTTATACAACTGGTAATGGAGGAGGATTGACTTTAAAAAGTTCCCTCAGCTGCATAACTAAGAACTAGATCTGCTAGATCCTGCTAGTTCTTTGCTACATGGTCCTCAATGAATAGAGTCTCTGCAGGGGACTCCTCACCTCTATGTGCTGGTGGTTGTGGGGCACAGGTACAAACTGGGGAAGTCTCTTGCTGAGCCACATGGTAACATCTCGGTTCATGTTGACAGCAAAGGGCTCATAGCCTTCCTGAAGGCCACAGATGGTGAAGTACTTCAAAGTGCTGACATCTTTACCAAAGTTCATCCTGCCCACCTGACACACACCAAGACTGCACACGGGGATAAAACCTGGGATACAGAAGAAATCACACTTTTGAGACTGAGTTGTTTCAGCATCACTTCCTGTAACACCATGTGTGCTCAGCTGAGTAACACATTTTTAAAACACTTAGTGTGTTAGGGAGGGTTAGGGAGATTCAGATTTAATATTAGCATCCACTAAGAAATGGATGAATCAGTGGACATGGGGTGAAGACTTTTCATAAACAGACAATACAGTCATGTGAAAAAATTAGGACACTTCATTAAATAGTAAGTTCTTTATTAAGAAATGTTCACATATCAATGTCCAATCTTGTTTTTTCTTGAAAAGAAAGTGAGAAAGTGATACACAGTAGAATTTATGGTGGATTCTATGATGGTGAGCTGGCCAGTTCCTGCTGCAACAAAGCATCCCCAAACCATGACACTTCCAACTCCATGCTTTACAGTTGGTATGAAGGTCTTTTCTTGGAATGCTGTATTTGGTTTACGCCAAACATGTGTTCTGTTCTGGTGTCCAAATAATTACATTTTAGACTCACCTGTCCAAAGAACATTATTCCAACAGTCATGGTCTTTGTATACGTTTTCTCTGGCAAACTTCAGTCTGGCCTTAATGTTTTTGTTAGAGAGCAAAGGTTTCCTCCTTGCACACCTCCCATGAAAGTCAAACTTGTGTACTCTTTCTGATAGAGTCATGCACTTTCACATCGACAGTAGCTAGAGCCTGCTGTCGGTCCCGTGATGGCATTTAAGGATTTTAGATGATTTCTTTTAGCATCTTGCGGTCTGCTCTGGGGTGAACTTGCTTGGACGGCCAGACCTGGGCATGGTGGCAGTTGTTTTGAATGTCCTCCACTTGTAAACAATTTTCCGGATGGTGGACTGGCTTATGTCAAATTCTTTTGAGATCTTTTTAAATCCCTTACCAAACTCATAAGCAGCCACAATCTTCTTTCTGAGGGCATCAGACAGCTCTTTGGATCTCACCATGGTGCTCACTCTCCCTTCAACAGTCAGGGGCACACCAAACTAAATGTCTGCGGTTTAAATAGGGCAAGCCTCCTTCAAAATGCTGTGTAACGGTGTTCTGATCATGTGCACCTGATGTGATACACGTGTGTGATTTTAATCATTTTAAGTGGGAAAATATGTGGGGCTGTCCTAATTTATTCCTCACCAGAAATTGCATTCTTTTTAAATTACATTTTACAGAAAGTTTTAAAAAGGCTTTTCTTAATTTTTAATTGTTTTGTTATATTACTTGGATCCCTCAGTATTGTTAAAATTGATATTAAATATCCATATGTCAAAAATATGTTAAAAAATATACAGGCTTTCATAGGGTGTCCTATTTTTTTCAAATGACTGTATATAGATCCAAAAACTGAAATACCTCAACATGTTAGAAATTATTGTGTCTGTGTGTGTGTGTGTGTTTCAGTGATGCAGCCCTCACCTTCAACAGTTTCAAAGTCCTTGAAGGCCAGCTCGGAGCCAGAATCATCCAGCAGCACTTCTCCATTGAGTGTGAACATCATGGTGTGTTCATTCAGATCCACCATGCATCCAACCACATCGCCCATCTGCCAGGCACGCCCAAAGTGCTCGTTACCCTGGTGCCAGCGTTGGACCTGTGAAAGAAAAAACGAAAAAACACAGAGACCATTCCCGATTCCTCGTTTTGACCATAAATAAAATAAAAAGTATGTTGATGATTGCATAAGCAAAGATAGATTCAGACACCTTGAAACCATCAAAGGCAAAGGCCTGGTCATCAGATCCAAGCTCCTGGTCTGGGAGGCATCCTGGTCTGGCCCAGCCAACCCTTATCTCTCCTGCTGTCAGTACCTGTAGGTAGGGGGGGGGGTTATATCCAGCAGTTTGTTGACTTTTACGAAACAAGCTTCACAGCTCCCGCCATCTCACCTCCATCTCAAAGTACCACTTCCCATTGTCCACACAGTAAGTTTTCTCTGCTCTGAAAATGCGGAACCTCTCAGCAGACAAGTTGTTGGGGTCAGACTGAGCTGCTAGATGAGACAGGGAAGGGGAGGGTCAAGGCAAAACAAAATCATCTAACAAACAGTATCAAGACACATTATAAAAACCTTATAAAAGTCTTATACACCTAATATTTTGTACTTTTGTGTACAAAATATCATGCTAAAAAGGAGGCATTGTACCATGGTCCTGGTCTGGAGCTTCCAGGTTGTATCCGTAGCCCAACAGAGTCCTGACGGCCTCTCTCAGACTGTCTTTGTTTGACTTCTTGGTCCTCTCATCCAAAAGAGTGTAGGGAACCAAACGTGGGTTCCTGCGACTCTTCACATCCTGACAGAAGCATATAAAGGAAACAGACAGCAGTACAGTGCTGAGGTGCTCCTGAGCAAGGCAGATTAGTCCGTAATCAACTGGAAGAGATGAGTGTAGTGTATGGAGCTCTTGTCCAGCTCTGTCCTTCACATGTCAGTGACATGGTGATGACTGTGATCCCCACTGTACTGACAGTGGCCTGATCCACATTCAAGCATTCATTCCATTTTTCATTCATGTTATATACTTTGACTTCCCTGTTTCAGTGTCTCTGCACCTCTTTTTCTGTGTTTCTGTCTGTTTGCCTCTGTCACTTTCTGTGTCTCTGCCTAGGAGTCTCCATGTTTCTGTCTGTATTTTTGTCTTTCCCTCTTCTCATTGTCTGTCTGTTTCTGTCACTGTCTCTGTACCTCTCTCTCTGTCTCTTTCTCACATTTGTTTGTCTTTTTTTGTCTCTGTCTAGTTGTTCGGTCATTCTTGTTCTTTGATTAGACCTGTTGGGCCACTGCCCATTCAAGAAAGGGACAAGAGAACATGCTGACAAAGGAGGGTCCATTGAACTCAGTCCCCCACAATGCTCGACCTTTTTACACCTATGTGAGAAGACTGCCACAAACTGTAAGTCCAGCTGCTATTGGTCTCTGTATGACAGGTGACCCAGATCTGCAAAAAACAACTGTTTGCCTCTTCCCTAACGCTCTTCCGTCTTTGTTCCTCTTCCTTCATGGCCCTGAGCTTGCTTTGGATCCTCTCCTGACTTGGATCCTTTGAGGTCGGTCGTGGAACCTCTCTGTTGGATTCACTCTTCTGGCTCTGGGGTCTTTCTTAGCCCTAACCTCCTTCGCAACTCATCCCTCTGCATGTGGTAGCGACGCAAGGTTATGCCTATGATTTCTAAGACCGGACAAGCTGAACGCCAGTAGATTTGATGCAATGTCTTCCTGCAAACAATGAGCCTCAAGTCAGCATCAACCGCTAACTTAATATCAACACCAGCAATGCAACCAACTCAAGGAACTTAGGAGGAATTCAAACACTCAGACTTGCAGCTCTGGACTCTGGACTTCGATAAAACATAAGGAAGGACAGTCGCTTGTCCAAGAACTGGTTAATGTTTACTGGGCCAACCTAGCATAAAACAAGCACAGCTAAGCACAGTTCTGTTAACTTTTGTACATACAAATGTAGATTTGGTTACTCTCTAAGTTACTGTTTCTTTATGTGTTTAGGTTGTTAGTTTACCACACCAGGAGTTGATGTTGATTTTTAAGACATCATTTACCCTGCATCCAATTAATCCTCTCCCCTTCTTAACTTGGTCTTAACAAAGGACCACATGAGACATGGAGTCCCAGCAGCCATCTTGTTTGTAGTTTCATTGTCTGCCATTTGGTCACTGTTACACAGACACACACACACTTACATGAATATAGCCCATATTACAATAGTACTTTTCTGTTTGTTTGTTACTTTATAATAAATGTTGTTAAACACAACCGCTGCTCTATTTAATGTTGTACAAGCGGGAACAATGCCAAAACCTTCCCTGCAGAACTCTGAATCCTTCTACTTTAAATGGTAATTTGGCTGTAGTTATTAAGTTAATTATTAGTTAGAGATCCAAATTCATAGTGTTTCATGAGACTGAATTGGTGATTTGGCGTTTCCCTTTTTTGGGTGATGCCCCGAGGTTGCTTTGATATTAATCACAGATACCATTTAACATTTCTGTTTGTCATATGAATAGTTTTGTCATATTTAGATAACAAATCATCAATAAATTACCTAGGATTTATTTTTTTTTGACTGAATGCTTTGTTCTGTAGTCTGTTAGAGCAGGACAATCACTAAACTATAAATGCAGTGGGGCAAAAAGTTCAACCCTTACCCTAAAGGTAATAAAGTCAGACATAAAGGACACACTAAACTATCTCTCTCTACCTCTGCACATGAACACAACGCTGCAGTATAATTGGCGGTGTTGCAGTAGTCTACCTGTTGGATGCCGTAGGTCCATCCCTGGTGGATGCGGTCTCTTGCCCAGACATTGTGAGCATTCTCAGCCAGTTTGTCCACCATGGCCTCCTGGGTGGACGTCAGTTTAATGTGACTCAGGTCCAGAGGAGCAGGTTTATAACCACTGGTCAGCTCATAGCTGCATAGATGGAATTGAGATAGTGTTTAGCTAGCCTGTTCATTGTTCTCTAGTCAGAGTGACAATGGTGTATCATGTATGAATCATCACATGCAATGCCACATAACTGTGTCTTTTTATCAAGACAGTATCCACCCTCTGGCTGAGGTGACTTACGTTGGTGACAGCTTCAAGCTCTTCACTTTTTCGACAGCATGTTCATCTGTTAGGCCAACATGGCATCCCAAAGCCAGGAGAGTTCTATCACACAAAAACACACACGTAGGATTAAACACAATGCAGTCTTTTTGACCAAGCATGTCAATTGTAGTATCACACTGATTCCTGCTTTGAAAGGTGCAAAGTAACTGAATCTCTAAAAAGAAATTGGCGTTTGGCTTCATATTGGAACTGAGTAATATTTTATCCAAGTGTTGCACGCTGCGCACGACGCAGATGTGTTACTTGAGAGTCTCGAGAGACATCTGTAGGTTATAGCTTCTCTCCTGATCAGGAAGATTGGAGAACTCAACCAGACAGGGATGCTGCCGCTTGTTGTCATCTCGCACCTGAAACACAAACACTTATTTAAAAAAGTGGGAGGGGACATTAGTCTGCCTTCTAGCTATTGCCCTCTGCTCCCTAACTGCTTTCACTTTGGACCCTCAGGCTCCAGTCCCAAATGGGCATCAGGACCGAACACCTTAGCCAGGGACCAACTGTGCTTGAAGATTAAGTTTTAAAAAGAGCTAATGGAATGTGTGGAAACCTGCAGAGCATTTACCCTCTAGTTGTGAAGCAAGTGTCCAGAGATAACAGCTTAGTCTGGCAGACATGTATCTGAGCAGCTGCTCACTCCTCAATAACAAGTGTATGTAAACAGGATAGAGATGTCTGCCTGAAACTCACCGCACCATAGGTCCAGCCCAGTTCAATCTTGTTCATCACCCACAGTTCATGGATGTTTTCTGCAAGCTTCTCCCTGATCCTCTCCAAGTGAGGAGGCAGCACAATCTGCACACACACACAGTTCACTAACATCACAGCAATCATCTCCTGCCTTTTTCTCTCTTACCAACAAAAAATAAGATGTTGCAGTTGCAGTAACATCATCATAATCATAATGAGCTGAGTCTTGGTGGGTTATGTCATATATTTAATATACTGTCTGTTTCATATTGACTTAATTGTCTAATGAAGAATTTAGGTCTCCAACAAAGAACATTTCTCCCAGCTAAAATGAACCCGGTGGTTCATAAGGGTCTCTACCTGGCTGGTGTCCACAGGTGTGGGGGTGAATGCTGCCTGGCTCAAAGTGACAGTAGGTCCACTGAGATCTCTGGCAGCTGTCTGATCCTGACTGGCCTCTAGCTTCAGTTTCTCCCTGGGCAACACCGCTTCAAAGCATGGAGCATAACCTGGAGGAGGGAGGAACTTAAACTCCCCATGGCGACCACCAAGAAGGAAACGCACTCTGCAGCAGTGAAAAATGATAGGAGGGGAGATATGAAAGGTAAATATCATTACAGTTCACTAAGATAAGACAGCGATATATATGACAGTATATAAATCCAGCAAGGCCTAAAATATTAAGACTTCATAACAGGCAATAAAACACATTTAAGTACCCAAATAACTTTTGGGTATTTCCCCACAATCAACACAACAATGAGAAATTAAACAGGCAGGAATTTGATTACATCATCATATTAAAATTGTTAATTTACCTAGAAAGCTACTTTAGTGGTGCTGGTTAGTTAAACAACTTTGAGGTTTTCAGTTTATCAACTGGTCTGTTTTCAAAGTTCTCACCAACCCTGAAATAAAAACACGATCCACAAACGTTTTCTTTTGAAAAATTTGCTCCAGAAATAACCATGAAGTTAGGGGGATTTATTCAATTTTCTGTTGTAATTGAGGCTGAAAACTTATAGCAAAGAACAGTAATTTTGAAATAAAGAACAGTAAAACTGTTTAAGTCATTGCAGAGGGATTGTCAACCTTGAATTATACTGTGGTAACTAAAGGATCATTTCACAGTGGTGTGTGTATTGTTGTAAGGAACACGTTCACAGACAGAAACAGAGTTTTATCTGACAGTGTAGCATTTTTCAGACTTAGTCATCACTTAGTGTCTGTGAATGATCAAACACTGTAAATGTGTTTGGTGGTGAATTAAAAGAAATCTACATACGAAGTGGGTTGTGATTTGTGTTAATTCTTTTCAATAAAGCACTGACTTGATCCCAGCAGAGAAGCTGGCCACAGGGAAGAAGAGGCCATCAGAGTTGAAGTTCTCAAACATGCCCTGAACTGGCTGCCCGTTGATCCTGAAGGAGATACTGGGCACACTGAGATCCAGGCAGCAGCTCACAACATCCTCAGACCGCAGCACATGTTGTTTGGGGGAACTCACAGTCCGTGCAATACAGCCTGCACAGGATTGGCAAACAAGTGAAGGACAGAGGTTTCATCTTTGGCATCATCTCTGGCACAAAGCGCACCACCCAAGTAGTTAAAAAAGTAAGTATACTTGCACACATTTCAGCACCAATGGATGTTTTGGTATTGCAATGAGGTGAGGTCAGACACAGGCATTTTAAAGGCATATTGCTCAGGCTACAACATGCTCCTTCATAGGCAGCTACAAACCACCCACACACACTGCCTGTTTCACACAAGCATTGAGCTGAATGAAAGTGTAAATATAATAAATGTAAACTTCCACTTCTCACCTCAACTAAACTTATCCAATTGTATAACTCAAAATGTGTTTACATCTCAGAACATATAACAAGAAACATCTAGTGTTGTGAATTGTGCTGTTTCTTTGTTGTAGAGATCTGTGCAGATCATTGATCCCCTCTGCCCTTCAGGGTGAGCAGGACTCGACCCATTGGTCAGTGATGAACTCACCATCAACTGAATCTATATGTTTGGGAAACATTGGGCCATTATAAAAGCACCTCACCAAGGTGGAGGCAGCCTAGCTTATAAAGGGAGGGGGAGATGGCTATAATTGACTATTATACTGTTTTCACTGTTAAAAAGACACATCCAAAGTGCATCTGTGCTTTGGCTGGGTTAAAAAGAACCTTCAGCATGTTAACATCTGGAATATCTGTTTTAACATTTGTTCATCAGTTATTTCCCATAACTCAACGACATAAGCGGTGAATTCTTTGTATTGTCTCATGATCTCAACATGTGTGCGGTAACTTGTCTAAACTTTCTGCTACACAGAAAGTGGACAAAAGCTAAGGTATCAGAAGGGCTATGGCAGAGGAAAGTCAAAGTCAGAAAAGGATTTAAAAAAACAAAACAAAAAAACAACAACAAACCAAAACACTAGGACAGAAACTCACAAGGAAAAAGGCTGGAACTCTTGCCATGATGACAAAGACAAAATGCTAATCACAAGGCTTAAATACACAAGGGGAGGGGAGACAAGGAGACACAGGTGCAAACAATCAGGGCAGTGCTGCTGTAATCAGCACACTGAGGAGGACATGAGGGCAAGAAGTAAAGACACCTGAAATGGGATGCAAAAGTACACACCAAAATAAAACAGGAAGGCAAGAATGTGTACAACAGTAAATAAGTTTCCTTAACCCAGATGAGTCGTGACAGTGTACTGTGGTATCTGATACCAAGATGTTAGCAGCAGATCCTTTAAGACCCGCGAGTTGTGAGGTTGGGCCTCCATGGATTGGAATTGTTTCTTACGCACATCCCACAGATACGCAATTGGATTGAGATCTGGGGAGACCATTCCATAAGTATTTTTGCTTTGTGGCACGGTGCATTTTGCTGCTGAAAGTGGCCACAGGCATCAGGGAATACAGTTTCCTTGAGAGGGTGTACATGGTCTACAACAATGCTTAGGTAGGTGGTATGTGTCAAAGTAACATCCACATGGATGGCAGGACCCAATGTTTCCCAGCAGAACATTGGCCAAAGCATCACACTTCCTCTGCTGGCTTGCATTCGTCTCACAGTGCATCCTGGTGCCATGTGTTCCCCAGGGAAGTGACGCACATGCACCCAGTCATGTATATGATGTAAAAGAAAAAGTGATTCATCAGACCAGACCACCTTCTCCCATTTGTTCTGTGGTCCAATTCTGATGCTCACTTGCATATTGTTGGCACTTTTGGTGGTGCACAGTTGTCATCATGGGCAACGTGACTGGTCTGCAACTATGCATCCCCATACACAACAAACTTTGAGGCACTGTGTATTATGACACCTTTTAATCAGAACCAGCATTAACGTCTTTGGCAATTTGAGCAACTGTAGTTCCTCTGTTGGATCCAACCACCCAGGATAGCCCTTGTCCCCACCTGCAATGAGCTTTGGCCACCCATGATGCTGTTCCTTCCTTGGACCACTTTTGATAGATACTGTAGACAGGGAACACCCACAAGAGCTGCAGTTTTAGAGATGCTCTGAGCAAGCCATCTAGCCATCACAATTTCGCAATTGTCAAACTTGCTCAAATCCTCATGTTTGCCCATTTTAGTTATTTCTATCACATCAACTTTGAGGACAAAATGTTCACTTGCTGCCTAATATATACCACTCACTAACAGGCGCCTCGATGAAGAGACAATCGGTGTTATTCACTTAACTTGTCAGTAATCATAACATTATGTTTGATCTGTGTATACTTCCATCATCTCTCACTTCACTTATCCACAGCTTACCTGACCAAAGATGGAGTCCATCAAAGCCATAGGAGTAGAGGTCATCACCAACCCCATTTCCTCCCCACCCTTCCCCCCCACTGGGGTAGGGTGCATAGCCACTGGTGTTGGCCCAGCCCACCCTGAGATGAGTGGCCTCTGCAGTGACAAATGGTAACACCTGATCCACAATCAGCTCATAGTACCACTTCCTGTACTGAGCAGAGCCATCACTGACACCCAGGAAGATGTTTGGACGCATGCTGTTGAGAGCAGAAAACAAAATAACACTAATCATGATTTATCTGAAATAGTTTCAGATCTATTAAAGCAAATCAGTCAAAGCACCAGTTCAAAAGTGAGGTGAATCATTGTTGACTTACAAACACACTCAAATTCCGCTCACTGTAAGTAACATTGACCAATATAATGTAAACAGAGGGTATGTGTGGGTATGTGTGTGTGTGTGTATACCTGCTTACGTGGTTGACCAGGCAGGTCTGCAGTAATAGATCTCTTCCTGGCAGCAGATTGTCACAGATCAAGTTCTGGTTGGAGCGTACTGCTACACCATGACATACACAAAGCGAACACAACACATCTAGAACCTACACAGCATGAAAAAAGCAGAGAACATGTCACTGTTAAAATTAATGAATATATAACTGCTACAGTGTAAACAAACGTGTAGACACTCATTCTGAACCTCATTCATTGATATACAGGCTGAATTATTGGTCTCATCCGGAGTGCACCTCAGGTTTTTATAATAAATGTGATAAAAAGGAATTTAAAGCAGAGAATTTTAAAATGTATACAAAAAATTCTGGGTCTGAATTCTTAAAATTATTCTTTAATCACCGAAACCTCATCTGCCACCTGATCTGCCTACTAACTGCTAAAGTCACACCACATACAAACATCCATATAAATAATCTGCACATAACTTTGGCACAAAAGTTCTCAATATATCCAATGGAACTTATACTACTAATGTTACAGATAAAGATTTAGATGTACATATGTTTGTGCATATCTATGAGAAGTGCAATGCCTGAACCTTGTGGTTGCGTCCATGCTTGTCCAGCAGCGATATAATGGACTTTATATGTCCCTCTTTGATTATGTTCAGCGCCTCAGGGCTCTCCACCAGCACACAGTGAAGTACTTCAAGTATACCTGGAATAACAAAATGGACACATGACTGAAAAAGCATTCAAAACACCCCAAAGATAAAAGAAGGTCCTGGCTACCTGAGTTAGGACAAAGGAGGTCAATGCTAACATGTAAGTCACAAAGACTATAGTTCAGTAGGACATCACAAAGAATATAGCTCAGTAGGACCCTTGAGTCACTATGACCTCCCCACAGTCAGTCAGTGGAGTTTCACTGTGGCAGTATTGACAATATTATATATCATATATATAAGCATACCAGTGTTCCAACAGGATCATTGTACAATGATCCAGTGGTGAAGAAGCATCAGTCGTGTCCGGAAGGCTGAGTGGAGCTGACTCACCAGAAGAAGCCTCTAGCTGCTCCAGTCTGCTGATCAGCCAGTCCAGTGAACCCGAGAACTGGGCACAGTTCTTCCTGTTTCCTCGGATCAATGCAGCTAGGAGGGGGACAGGTGTCGGATGGACACGAAGGAGAAGAGCACAAATGGACTATTGCACTAATTTCAGTGTTGATTATACTGTTTGATTATTTTTCTCTCTCTATCATCTTCTGTACATTTCCTTGAATCGCCACTGGTCTCACAATGGTTAGAAACATAATCCCAAGCTAAAATATTGAGTATATTTATGAAATGTAGGTTTTCCCTGAGGACCCCGGAAACAAAATCAAAATTTTTGTTTTTCATTCATACTGATTTGCTATTTCACAGATGGGGGCTCTGGGATGAAAGCAGAAATTGGAAAGATTATATTTGTAAAATATGGCGCAGGAACTGCATGAGCTAAGAGCCAGTTGCTAAGGTCACTGCTTTGGGAAGTGCCGAATTACAGTTGTGGTCAGAACTTTACATACACTCATCATGGGCATTAATGTCATATTAATTTCTTGCTTTTAATGATTTATTTGAACCATTCTTTTTCCACGGTGGAATAATTATGTACAACGTACATCAAGACTTGGATGCAAGTTTGAATTTATTTTTGATTTTCTTGAATCAACGCAGGGTCAAAATTATACATACAGGCTCAAATATTTATATATAGACCCACTAATTTTGCTTAAATGTGTCAGGATCTGTATTCATTTTTGGCATTTCCTGTTTTATTTTGAAGTCTTGGTTCTGTTGTGTTGCTGTTTGGTTTACTTCCTGATTTTTCCCTCCAGTTTTGATTGCTGTCTCCGCCCTAATGTCTTTCACCTGTGTCTTGTTTCCTGTGTATTTAAACCCCACCTCATTTCCCATGTCTTTGCCAGATTGTCTTTGTTGCCTTTGTGTTCAAGCTCTCTCGCGTTTAGTCCTGATTGATTCCTTGTGTATGATCTGTTTTTGGTATTTTTGTGACCTTCGATTCCGCCTGTTCCTGATCTGCCTTGTTGCCTGGTTTAACTGACTCCTGGTTTTGACCTCTGCTACGTTTCTCGGATTAAAGATTTGGATTTTGGACATTGCACTTCTGCCTGACACTCTCTCTTGCACTTGGATCCACACACACCTGTCCTGACAGTACAATCTGGCCATGTCGGACCCAGCAGAGGGAGAGATGTTTGGTCATGCTCTGGGAGCTCAAGGGAGGCGTCTCACTGAATTGGAGCGGGCAGTTTCCAGCCTGGGACCTGGAGTTCAGTCATTGTCTGAGCAGCTACAAGCCCTGGCTGCCCAGACTCGCCAAGTGGTGACTCGTCTTGATTCCATGTCTCCTGCTACAACTGGCCCAGCTGTTTCTGCTCCACCTCCAATACCCCTGGATCCTCTGGTTAATTTTTCGGAACCCAGAGCACCCCCCATTGAAAGGTATGAAAGGTACTCGTGCCGCTCATTTTTGACTCTTTGCTCACTAACTTTTGAGCTGCAGCCCCATACCTTTGCCACTGAGCGTTCTAGAGTGGCATTCATGATCACTAATCTCATGGGGCGAGCACGTGAGTGGGCCACGGCTGAGTGGCAGAGGCATTCATCTACCTGTGACTCTGTAGCTACCTTTTCTGCTGCTTTGGGTCGTGTTTTTGGTCAACCTCTCTCAGGCCGTAAGGCAGCCCGTGCACTTGGTAATCTCAAGCAAGGCAGAAGCCGTGTATTTGATCATGCCATCAGATTTTGCACTCTGGCTGCTGAGAGTTGGTGGAATGACGAGGCACTTGCAGACACTTTTTTCCTGAGTCTCTCTGAAGATATGAAGGACAGACTTACCATGGTTGATCTTCCTACAAGTTTTGAGGGTCTTGTCGAACTTGCTATTAAGATTGACAACCAGATGCAGGAACGAGAGCGGCTCAGAGGGGCTACTGGCCCTGACTGTCGCCAGCATGGGTGGCAGAACAGCTCTATGACATCTCCTGTGGTCAGCACTCCATCAACCCATTTTTCGGCCTGCCCTGGATCTGCGCCTTCTAGCCCCCAGGAGGAACCTATGCAGCTTGGTCTTACCCGTCTGAGCCAACAGGAACCCCAGCGCCGCCGACGTGAGGGACTGTGCCTCTACTGTGGGGAAAAGGGGCACTTCCTGGCTCAGTGCCCAGTAAAAGGCCAGGCTCACCAGTAACTGGAGGCCTACTGGTGAGCCACACCTTGACTGCCTCTACACCAGCACACTCCTTGACCCCTGTTCAGCTCATCACTTCTCCCAAAAATTCCCTGGCCCTTACGGCCCTCATTGACTCTGGGGCAGACGAGAGCTTCATGGACCTGAACCTGGCCCACCAGCTGAATCTACGAATCCACCCTCTGCCCAAGCCACGCCGGGCCAGCGCTCTCGATGGTCACCTGCTCAGCTGGGTCACAGACCAGACTCCTCTGTCTCTGCTGATGTCAGGTAACCACAATGAGACCATTTCATTTTTTATTATTGAGTCTCCTCAATACCCCCTTATCCTGGGTTATCTGTGGCTGTGTAAACATAACCCTCTGATGAACTGGGCTACTGTGGAGTCCTACTTGTCAGTCTACCTGTTTGTCTCCTCTGGGTTCCCCGCCTGTTGATTCCTCTTCTGAGTTTCCAGACCTGTCTAGGGTGCCTGAAGTCTACCTAGATCTGAAGGAGGTCTTTAATAAGGTTCGTGCCACGTTCTTGCCACCACATCGCCCATACGACTGCGCCATAGACCTCCTCCCTGGTACAGCTCCATCCAAGGGTCATCTGTACTCCCTCCCCAGTCCTGAGAGAAAGGCCATGGATGACTACATCCAGGGGGCGCTGTCTGCGGGGATCATCCGTCCTTCCTCTTCCCCTGCAGGAGCTGGGTTCTTCTTTGTGGAAAAGAAGGATGAGACCCTTCGTCCTTGTATTGATTACCGTGGCCTGAACGACATCACAGTGAAGAACCGTTACCCACTTCCTCTCCTGTCATCTGCCTTTGAGCTTCTTCAAGGGGCCCACATCTTCACTAAGCTGGATCTCCGCAATGCTTACCACCTCGTCCGTATTCGTGAAGGGGACGAGTGGAAAACCGCATTCAACACACCCAGTGGTCATTATGAGTATTTGGTGATGCCATTTGGACTCACTAATGCCCCAGCTGTTTTTCAGTCAATGGTCAATGATGTCCTCAGAGATATGCTGAATGTCTTCGTGTTTTATCTTGATGACATTCTGATCTTTTCCCAGTCTGAAGAGGAACATGTAGGTCGTGTCTGTCAGGTGTTGCAGCGGCTGCTCCAGCATCAGTTGTTTGTGAAGGCGGAGAAGTGTGATTTTCACCAGACCACAGTGTCATTCCTCGGGCTCAAGATTTCACCCGGACTGATCCAGATGGACCCAGAAAAGGTCAAGGCTGTTTTAAACTGGCCTGTCCCCACTGACCGGAAACAGCTCCAACGCTTTCTGGGTTTCGCCAACTTTTATCGCCGGTTCATCCGGAACTTCAGCCAGGTCGCAGCCCCTCTGCATGCCCTCACCTCCTGGAACTCAAAGTTCTCCTGGTCTCCTGAGGCTGAGGCAGCCTTCCGTGCCCTCCTGTCCCGGTTCTCCTCATCACCTATTTTCCAGATGCCCGACACCAAACTCCAGTTCATGGTTGAGGTGGACGCCTCTGATGTGGGGATCGGGGCCGTCCTCTCCCAACGCTCTGCCAAGGACAATAAGGTTCACCCCTGTGCCTTTTTCTCCAGGAAACTCTCCACCACCGAGCGCAACTACGACGTGGGGAATCGGGAGCTTTTGGCCGTGAAGTTGGCATTGGAGGAGTGGAGACATTGGTTGGAGGGGGTAGAGCAACCATTTCTAGTCTGGACTGACCACAAAAACCTGGAGTACATCCGTGGAGCTAAGAGGCTCAACTCCAGGCAGGCCAGGTGGGCGTTGTTTTTCACAAGATTTAACTTCACCCTGTCTTATCGCCCTGGGACTCGAAATGTCAAGCCAGATGCCCTTTCTAGGCAGTATGAGGCAGGAGACCGCCCTCGGGATGCAGCTCCCATCCTGCCACCTGACTGTGTGGTCGCGGCGGTGACCTGGGACATTGAGCAGGAGGTCCAGCACGCCCTTTCGGAGGCCCAGGTTCCTGATGGCCGTCCTCCTGGTCAGCTCTTTGTTCCAGGCCCGCTCCGTTCCCGAGTCCTGCAGTGGGGGCACTCCTCTCCTCTGAGCTGTCATCCTGGGGTGAGTAGAACGTTGAGTCTTATAACCCAACGCTTCTGGTGGCCCTCCCTCAGGGAGGATACCCGTGATTTTGTCTCTGCCTGTTCTGTTTGTGCCCGCAGCGAGGTCTCCCGACGCCCTCCTACTGGTCTACTCAGGCCTTTGCCGGTCCCACACCGCCCCTAGTCTCATGTGTCTATGGACTTTGTCACTGGTTTGCCTCCCTCAGAGGGTAAGACGGTCATCCTCACCGTCGTTGACCGGTTTTCAAAGATGGCTCACTTTATTGCCCTGCCTAAGCTGCCCTCCGCCAAGGAGACAGCGGAGGCAGTCCTGTTTCATGTGTTTCGGCTCCATGGTCTTCCTCAGGATGTTGTGTCTGACTGGGGTCCGCAGTTCGCCTCACGTTTCTGGAGGCAGTTTTGCAAAGTTTGGCAAAATAACTTGTACTTGCGTACAATTATTTGAACTGATGACCTTGGAATCTGCAGTTTACAAATGGTTCCAAATTACTTTCCCAACTTGTGTAAATCTACAATTCTCATTCTTAGATCTTCACTGAGTTCCTTGGACTTTCACATTGTTGTGAGTTTTGGTCAATCTGGGCAAAGAGAAACTACCAACTGCAGTCAATCATGATCGCTAAAGAGAAGTTAATAAGTCTTGGATTTGTCAAGTTAAAAGACATTCTACAACCTTCAGCACCACTTATTGAAAGATTTAGACGTATGTATGTATATATTTTAGCCTGTGTGTATAATTTTGACCCTGTGTTGACTAGAGAAAATCCAAAATAAATTCACATTTGTGCACCAAATTCTTGTCTTTAAAAATCAGTTTACATGTATGTTGTGTAATCATTCCACCCTGGAAAAAGATCACTTTAAATAAATAATTAAAAGCCCAAAATTAATATGACATTCATTGCCCATGATGAGTGTATGTAAACTTCTGACCATAACTATGTTTTTATATATTTCCCTTTAAACTACTCTTTTTTTTTTTTTTTTTTTACTGTGGAAATTACTTGTTTCTTTGAAAATGTTAAAATGTAGGAATTTGATGAATAAAATGTACTTATACCCAGTAGTTGGTAGAGAGAGTTAAGGATGGAGCTCCAGGACTCTCCTGCTTCTTGTCCTACCACCTCAGCAAAATGGGCTGCACTGCTATAGACGTGAAGCCGATCGATACACTCCAATACCAGGCTGATCATCCCCTGCAGAGAGAGAGGCTGCTGGTTTAACTGCTTTATTGAGATGGAGTCAGAACACACTCTTGATTATGAGGAATGAAGTAGATGGAAGAGAGAGACTGAACAGATACAGAACAGAGAGAACCAAAGATGGCTTAGCTGCCAACAGAAAGAATTGGGGCAGGGGGCCTTCTTTTGAAGAAAAAAAAACGTACAAAACAGACTGTTCCAGCCGTAGTGCTGTGGGGGTGTTTGTGTGTTTCTTTTCCCTTTTCTGCCTTTGTGTGAAGTATTCAGTAAGGGCTAAAAGGTGTTGTGTCAGGTCAGTGTGACTTGTAACAACGCTTCACACAACACGTTTCACCCCAATATCTAATCAGGTAATTCTAATCCTAGTGTATGTTTGGCATCACACAATTGAACAATAAACAGTAAAACCTTGAGACACAAACGCCTGTGACGGCACAGCATTCTGGATGAGGGCAGAACCTTTTCATTCAGACACAGGAGGACATTCTGAGTTTGTTTCCAGCAAAATGAGGAGGCAATGTGCACTCTTCGGTCAGTCCAAAGGTGAGTCATAGACGTTTTCTGTTGTTATGTGCATTGCATATGAAAATGAAATGGCCTGATTAAATTGTAACAAATGACTATCACAGTTATGTGAAATAGGAGCCTTGTCAATAAGGAGCTAATGATGTTGGCCAAATCCTTTCTAAAAGTGTTGTTCAGACGTAAATTATATAAATTGTCCTGCTTAATGTTTGTCGATCTCTGTAAGAGTGACCACAGAGTTACTGAAAAGTAGTTTTCAACATTAAATACATTTCTATGTAAATTCAAACAGTCAGATTTAATTGCGTGATTTCCAGTGTTTTTGGACTCAGTGTAACCGACAATGTCTCCTCATGTAGCTTCAGCTTCAGTCACACGCACACCCACCTCCTCCTGGAAGAGGTTCTGTCGGTTCTTCAGAGCTCTCAGTCGGTTCTGCTTGTTTTCGTGTTCCAGGTTTTCTCCAGGTGGCTGGAAGTATCCAATCAGATCTTGAAGGCTCAGGCTTACTGAATCAATTGGAAGATCTAAAATCGAGCTCTTCCCCTTTCTCCGGACCGTGTCCAGACCCCTTGGGTACACAGAAGGATGACAGACACAGGTCAGGCTGTGTTTACATCCTCTTGTTCTCCTTGCTGCACTGTTGGCTCTAAACCTTCAAGGCTACAGATCAAAGTTTAGTGAGCAGGTGTAGGAATAACTAATATGTCTTAGTGTTCATGTATTTCCTGTCCTGTCTCTATATGTATGTCACAATATCTCCATGTGTCTCCATCTCTTTATCGTGATGACTATGTGTCTGAGTGTCTCTGACCCTATCTTCTCCTTGTCACTGTGTCTGTCTATCACTATCTCCATGTCTATTTTCTGTCTGCTTCTGTCCATATGTCTCTGGACCTTTATTTCTGTCTTTCTCAATTCCTCTCTGTCTCTGTCCCTATGTGTCTGTGTCTGTATGTTTTCCCATTTCTTTCTTTCTTTGTCTTGCTGTCTATATACCAATGAACTACCAGGCCCCAACAAAATGGTGCCCCGTCTAAATTGAATCACAACATAATGATGGCCCGTGTGAGGCAGAGTACTGGTGGCACTTATTCTTAACTGTGCAATATTAAATATGGCATAATCCGTCCAATACCAAAAAGAGTTGACCCTCAAACTTGAGTGCCCTACAGGAGTAGATGTCTGGTGTGTTTGTAAATGCATTGTGGTAAGAAAAAGCATCTTGAATACCACGTATTCAATGAAATCTGGTCTTGCCATCAGAATTGTTTTAATTGAAGTCCTCCACTTGTTAATTTATCCACTTCCAGCCTTATGAAGTATAACTTAAGTACCTGGATATTACTGTCACGTGTTCCAGCCTGATTTAACCCTTTAACACTGAAAATTCCTGTTGGAAGACCAATACCTGGAATTTTTGCTTATTTTAACCATAAACAGGCCAGAAAGCATCCTGTGAGCAAGTGAATTTGCCCATTTTTCCAAAATACTTAGAACCTTCAATATTGGGCAACTCACAGTATGTTGAAAGAATGTATTAACAGTTAACAGCAAAGGAGTGGATTCGGCAACTTCCGGCAACAGCGCACATGGTAATACCGTAATGACCTTATGCTGGCTATGAAGCAAAACTTCTCAGCTTTCAGAAACTGCTGGAATATCTCAGATAGAGCAAACATTTGTTAACTTGTGGTAATTTGAAGTGTGATTGTGTGACTGTACCAGTATAAAAGGGTTAACCTGAAGAGAAACTTCTGTTACTGCCCTGCATTTCAGCTGCATTAAAGTTTGGGAAAGATGATTCACTTGTGCAAACGCTACATTTGCATTTAGTGGACCAAATCTTTTTACAACGAGCAGCACTGAATGATGTTGTGAACCCCTGTCCACAGGAGACTACCCCTCATAGTTTAAAATACCAGATTGCTATGATCAGTTGGTTACTGTATCCCCATTGCCAACCACACTGACCTGTTTTAATGATGCTGCATCGTTTCCCAGTCAGTTCAGACCCAACAATGGAGAACCCTCGTGCAGAACAATTTATGTCTGTTGTAGCACAGAGCTTAACGCCTGCCTACCCTGACTTTATAAACAAGTTAAATCTTAGTAAATGCAGGAAGGAAATAGACGTGCCTCTCAATGTCAGGTCTGATCCGCAAACAGCATGCAAAGGCCAGTTGTTGGAATGTTTTTTCTTGAACTTCCACAGGCAAACCAGCCTTTCCCTTCAGAGCAATGCAGCCCTCGGAGCTCAAAGTTCTTGTGTCCTCCAAAAGTTTAACCAGCTAATTAGAAGGCTATGCACTATTTAAAAGACCTGCACTCAGCAGAGTTAGACCTCTGCTCACAAAAGGAAGAACTGTTAAGGCTCAAGGCAGAACACTTGGCCCCACCACAGTCATTCAGTTGATGTGCTTCTGGCTACTACTACTTCTACTTCTCCCTCCCAGACGACAGGTACCCCTATATCCTGGTGATGACTGATTTGTTTTCCAAGTATGCTCTTGCAGTGCCTACCAAGGATCAGTCAGCTAATACTGCAGCCCAAGCCCTGTACAGCAGTCTAATCCAGACGTTTGGCTGCCCAGAACATATCCTGACAGAGTGGGGAACAGCCTTTGAATCATCACTGATAAGTGAGCTCTGCTAGCTCTATGGATGCCAGAAGATTTGTACAACAGCCTATCATCCTCAGGGGAACGAGGCCTGGGAGAGATTTAATCAGACCCTGCTGAAGTTGTTAAGTTCCCTGACAGAGACTGAATAGACACAGTGGCCCAACCATTTGCCAGCCCTCACTCAGGCCTATAATAACACCTTCCACAGCACAACAGGGATGACCCAGCACTATGTGGTGTTTGGGAGAAGTACCAGGCTGGGGGTGGACTGGGCAACTGGCCTGAGCCCCAGTGTGCAGTCCTACTCTGGGGTTGTTGGGAAAAGAGACTTGCATGTAATATTTTTTGACTTAGCAAATGCATTTGGTTCAGTGCCACATAGCCTTATTTGGGAGGCGTTTGATTATTTTAGAGTGCCCGGGGTAGTTGTCAATTTAGTAAGAGCATATTTCCAGGATATCAGACTATGTTTAAGCACAGCAGGCTTTACAACAGGTTGGCAAAGGCTAGAAATAGGCATTATGGCAGCGTGTACGATTTCTGCATTAGCATTCACAATGGCGATGGAGGAAATTATTAGAGCTTCTAAGTGGGTTGTAGGTGGAGAGAGGCGACAGGATGGGATGCGCCTCACACCAATTAGGGCATGTATGAAAAGAGTACTTGAGAGACTTAATAAAAACTTAAAGTGGGCCAGTATGAAAATCAAGCCTAGTAAGTCTAGAAGCATCTCAATAAGTAGAGGGAGATTAAGTGGTTGAAAGTTTATAATAGATGAAGAGGAAATTCCAATAATTAGGGAAAAATCAGTAAAGAGTCTAGATAGGTGGTACAAGGCAGACTTGCATGATGGAGAACAGGTAGTGCAGTTTCGGAAGGATGTTGCTGAGGGACTGGATAGAATAGATAAATCAGTGTTTCCAGGAAAGTTGAAGCTGTGGTGTTTGCAGTTTACATTAGGAAGTGGCTAGGTGTTCCTAGATGTTTAAGTACTGTGGCACTGTATGGGAAAGGCATACTTCAGCTCCCAGTATCTAGTCTAGTGGAGGAGTTTAAATATACTAAGGTTAAGGTAGAGCTCCTGTTATCTGGGAGTAAGGATGTAGTTGTTAGTAAGGTGGTTCCAAACCCAACCAAGGGGAGAAAATGGAATCCAAGAATGGCAGTGCAGGAAGCGAAAGCAACTCTTAGGGATACAGAGATTGTGAAACGGGTATAGGTTGGACCCAATTGCAGCACAAAACACACCCGTATGTTTTTACAGTCTTTAATGAATTCAATAATCCAAACAGCGGCAGCACAGGCAGAAAAACACAGTTCGGGGTATGGGTCCACGGGGAATTGAACCCTGCTCCTCTGTTTCCGGGACAAACACGCAACCCACAGGGCTACAGCAATAGCAACAGTCCAAAAGTCCAGATCTCCACTAAACCCAATAGTGTGTTCAGAGAGAGGGCTACTGGAGAGGGTAGAAAAGGGAAACTCCCTGTTGGAAGGCTGTAGAGTGGGTACTGTGAACTGGGTTGCATCGGCAGCATGAAACCCAGCAGCAGAGCAGACACAACCTGAGTAGATGGCTGATCCGGAGTCGGCGGGGAGCCACTCAGCCACAAGCAGATGAAGATCCAAAAACAGGCAGGCAGAACTCAGAGTCACAGACAGAACGGGCGGGTAGGTTTACCAGGGCTGAGACAAAGAGCATTGGTCAGGGACGAGCCGATCAGAAACCAGGAGGACAGTCCGTTGAAGAGTGCTGGAAAGTCAGGCATAACATGAGAACAATCTGGCAAGGAGTGTCTGGAGAAGGGTGCTTATATCCGGGGTTGATAGCTGATGAGGAACAGGTGAGGAAGGTGGAGCAGACAGGTGAGGGGAGGTGAGTGGAAAAAGCTGGCAGGATACCGGAATGGATCGTGACAGAACCCCCCCCCTCAAGGGACGTCCCCTGACGTCCCAAAACAAGGTCCCAAGTACAGGGAGGGGAAGAGCCTCTTCAATACTCCTCAGACTCTGCAAAGTCCATGGTCATTACTGGGTGAGTGGAAGGGGTCTGGCGGAGGGGTCCCTCCCATCCCCGGTCCAGACGAGGAGTCCTCAGATGACGATAGTGAGCCCTCCTCATCTGGACCGGGGATGGGAGGGACAGCAGAGGTGCTTGGGCGGGGATCCCCAGTCAATGGGAGGGTTCTGGAGGGCTGGTCCGGGTGCTGCCGGTGGAAGTCTGTAATGAGGTCGGGGTCAATGATGAAACGAGCCGGGACCCAGGATCTCTCCTCTGGGCTGTACCCCTCCCAGTCCACCAAATACTGGAGGCCTCTCCCCCACCGGCGGGAGCGCATCAGGCGGTGCACTGCATAAACTGGACCACCGTCAACGATGCGTGGAGGAGGTGGTGGTGGTGTTGCAGGGACCAATGGACTGTCATGGACTGGCTTTACCTTGGAGACATGGAATGTTGGATGGACACGCATAGAGCGTGGGAGCTTCAAACGCACTGCAACAGGATTGATGACCTTTTGTATAGTGAAGGGTCCAATGTGCTTAGGAGCCATCTTTCTGGACTGTACAAGGGAGGGGCAGGTCCCTGGTGGAGAGCCACACTTGCTGACCTGCATGGTAAGGAGGTGCAGGGGTACGGCGGCTGTTGGCTGCAGCAGTGTAACGGCCCACAGACCGGAGGAGGGTGGAACGGGCGGATGAAGCGGCGGATGAAGGCTTGGACAGATGGACAGGAAACCTCCTTCTTCTGGGTGGGGAACAGTGGTGGTTGATAGCACATTGGAAAGGAGAAAGGCCGGTGGCAGAGCAGATGAGGGAGTTGTGGGCATATTCTACCCAAAGCAGTTGCAAGGACCAGGAAGAGGGGTTCTGGGAGGCCATGCAGCGCAGGGCCGTTTCCAACTCCTGGTTCATGCGCTCTGTTTGTCCATTAGACTGAGGGTGGAAGCCGGAGGACAGACTGGCGGTGGCGCCGAGCAGGCTGCAGAACTCCCTCCAAAGTACTGAGGCAAACTGGGGCCCACGGTCTGACACCACATCGACAGGGAGGCCATGGAGACGGAATACGTGGAGCAGGACCAACTGAGCAGTCTCTTTAGCAGAACTTGGGCAGAGGCACGAAGTGGGCCATTTTACTGAAACGGTCCACGATGGTTAGGATGACTGTATGGCCTTCAGAAGAGGGAAGGCCTGTAACAAAGTCCATAGAGATGTGGGACCAAGGGCGGTGAGGAACAGGGAGAGGCTGCAGAAGGCCTGCCGGGGCCTGGTGTGAGCTCTTGTGTTGACTGCAGACTGGGCAGGCTTTGACAAAGTCCTGGGTGTCCTCTTTCAAATTGGGCCACCAGAAGCGCTGGAGAAGGACGTGCCGTGTCCATTGGGCACCAGGGTGGCAGGAGAGCCTAGAGGAATGGGCCCACTGCAAAACCTCGGACCTCAAGGCCGGAGGAACGAACAAACAATTCGGCGGGCAGGAGCTGGGACCAGGCTGTCCCTCAGATGCTGCTCTCACCCTCTCTTCGATGTCCCAGGTGACTGTAGCGACAAGGCAGGACCCCGGAAGGATGGGCTCAGATTTCTGCTCCGGTTCCTCTGCTCTCTGGAACTGCCGGGACAGGGCATCGGGCTTGGTATTACGTGACCCTGGGCGGTAGGAGAGGGTGAAGTTGAACCGGGCGAAGAACAGGCACCAGCGGGCTTGGCGGGAATTAAGTCTTTTAGCTGATCGGATGTATTCCAAGTTCTTATGGTCAGTCCAAACAAGAAAGGGCTCTTTGGCACCTTCCAACCAATGACGCCACTCTTCTAGGGCCATCTTTACTGCCAGCAGCTCAGTGTTGCTGATATCATAATTCCTCTCAGCTGGTGACAAACGCCGAGAGAAGAAGGCACATGGGTGGAGCTTTTGGTCAGTGGCAGAGCGCTGGGATAGGACGGCCCCTACCCCCACATCTGAGGCGTCCACCGCCACAATAAACTGGCGATTAGAGTCGGGCATCAGAAGGATGGGTGCTGAGGTGAACCGTGTTTTGAGGGTTGGGAAGGCTTTGTCAGCAAGGGGTGACCACTGGAAAGGCACCTTGGTGGAAGTCAGGGCGGTGAGAGGAGCTGCCACAGAGCTGTAATTGCGGATGAAGCGGCGATAGAAATTGGCAAATCTTAGGAAGCGATGAAGCTGTTTGCGGTTCTCAGGAAAAGGCCAGGAGGTGACGGCGGAGACTTTAGCTGGGTCCATCTGTACACTGTCTGGTGAAACTATGTACCCCAGGAATGAAACTGACGAGGCATGGACCTCACACTTCTCAGCTTTAACATACAGTGAGTTATCAAGGAAACACTGGAGGACAGCTTGGACATGATGGATGTGTTCCTTCCTGGACTTGGAAAAGATGAGTATGTCATCCAAGTCGACGAAAACAAACCAGTTGAGCATGTCTCGGAGAACGTCGTTTACCAGGGCCTGGAAGACAGCGGGGGCGTTGGTGAGGCCGAATGGCATGACAAGGTACTTGTAGTGACCCATAGGGGTGTTGAAGGCCGTCTTCCACTCATCTCCCTCTCTGATGTGAACAAGGTGGTAGGTGTTGCGCAGATCAAGCTTGGTGAAAATGGTGGCCCCCTGGAGCAGCTCGAAGGCGGAGGAGATGAGTGGCAGAGGGTACCGATTGTGGATAGTTATGTCATTAAGACCTCAGTAATCGATGCAGGGTCTCAGTCTTGTCTTTCTTGTCCACAAAGAAAAAACCCGCCCCCGCAGGCGAGGAAGAAGGACGGATGGGACCCGCAGCCAGAGAGTCATTGATATAAGTCTCCATTGCTTTTCTCTCGGGTTCAGACAGGGAGTACAGGCGTCCCTTGGGAGGTGAAGTCCCAGGCAGGAGGTCTATGGTGCAGTCGTAAGGGCGTTGCGGAGGCAGAGATGTGGCCTTGGCTTTACTGAAGACCTGGCTGAAATCGTGGTACTCTGGCGGCACCCCGGTGAGATCGGGCGAGGAGCTGGGGCTGGGGGAGTGAGGTGGCAAGGAGGCTTGCTGCAGGCACCGACGATGACAGGAGGAGCTCCATTCCCGAATGGTCTCAGTGACCCAGTCGATGTGAGGGTTATGAAGACGGAGCCAGGGATACCCCAGGATGAGAGGCAGACAGAGTGAGCTCAGGATGTGAAACTGGATTGTTTCGTGGTGGTTACCGGAGAGCAGCAGATAGACCGGGGAGGTTTGGTGTGTGACGGTGCTCAAAATGTGTCCATCCAGGGCTGAAGCGGGAACCGGCTGTGGCAAAAGAACCCGCCCAAGCCCCAATTGATGGGCCAGCTCCCCGTCAATAATACAGGCATCAGCCCCAGAGTCAATGAAGGTTGCCAAGGTGTGGGGACCATCTGTAAGGAGGAGCCGGGCCTGAAGCAGAGCTCTTTGGGGACGGGGAAACGCTAGGGAGGTTGGGCTCACCAGGGTGTCCCCCATTACTGATGAGCCCTGGCTTTTGCTGGACATCTCGAAAGTAAGTGACCTGCTGCTCCACAATACAAGCAGAGGTTGGCCTTACGGCGATTCTCCTTCTCCTTTGGAGGAAGGGAGGTGCGTCCCAGCTGCATAGGCTCAGGGTCCCCTGTCTGCAGAACTGAAGAGGAAGTGGAGTTGGCTGCGACAGCACCCCCACGGGAGCGGGGTGTCAGTGGTCAATAGGCTCCCCCTTGACGCCTTTCTTGTCGCCGGGCTTGAATGCGGAGGTCAATGCGGGTGGCCAACTCAATCACCCCATCCAACATGGTGGGCATATCATAAGAAATCAGTTCATCCTTTATATAATCGGCCAACCTGTGGAGGAATGCGTCGCAGAGGGCTGGGTTGTTCCACTTGCTTCGGCTGGCTCTAGTCCGAAAGTCAATGGAATATTCAGCCACTGTTCTCTCGCCTTGTTTTAGTCCAATCAGGCCCCCAGTGGCCTCGGAGCCGCAGGTTTCCAACCCAAACACCTTGCGAAGCTAACATTGTTAGTGCCTGCTCATGAGCTGCTGCTGCCTGTTTGGCATCTTAGGGATACAGAGATTGTGAAACGGGTATAGGTTGGACCCAATTGCAGCACAAAACACACCAGTATGTTTTTACAGTCTTTAATGAATTCAATTATCCAAACAGCGGCAGCACAGACAGAAAAACACAGTTCGGGGTATGGGTCCACGGGGAATTGAACCCTGCTCCTCTGTTTCCCGGACAAACACGCAACCTACAGGGCTACAGCAGTAGCAACAGTCCAAAAGTCCAGATCTCCACTAAACCCAATAGTGTGTTCAGAGAGAGGGCTACTGGAGAAGGTAGAAAAGGGAAACTCCCTGTTGGAAGGCTGTAGAGTGGGTACTGTGAACTGGGTTGCGTCGGCAGCATGAAACCCAGCAGCAGAGCAGACACAACCTGAGTAGATGGCTGATCCGGAGTCGGCGGGGAGCCACTCAGCCACAAGCAGACGAAGATCCGAAAACAGGCAGGCAGAACTCGGAGTCAGAGACAGAAGGCGGGTAGGTTTACTGGGGCTGAGACAAAGAGCGTTGGTCAGGTACGAGCCGATCAGAAACCAGGAGGCCAGTCCGTTGAAGAGTGCTGGAAAGTCAGGCATAACAGGAGAACAATCTGGCAAAGAGTGTCTGGAGAAGGGTGCTTATATCCGGGGTTGATAGCTGATGAGGAACAGGTGAGGAAGGTGGAGCAGACAGGTGAGTGGAGGTGAGTGGAAAAAGCTGGCAGGATACCGGAATGGATCGTGACAGATTGTGGGTAATGTGCAAATAGGCCGGGGAGGCTTGGGGGTGGCCCAGGCAAACCGGTGTGGAGTAGAGCAGATCCCAAAGAGAAGAGGAAGCTAGTTGTGGAGCAGGTTCGTAGACGGGAGGAAATATTAAGGAGTGCAAAGGCAGTGGCTCAGGCTAAGCAGGGACAGTGGTTGAACTGGGAAGGTGTAGAGAAGAAAAAGCTTAGTTGGAAAGTGCTGTGGAGTATGGAGGAAAGTAGTATTAGATTTTTGATAGGGGGAACATATGATGTATTGCCAACTCCCCAGAACTTAAAATTCTGGGTAAATGGAGACCCGCTATGTTCATTGTGTTCAGGTACTGCAACTCTAAAGCATATATTGTCAGGTTGTAAGGTTAGTCTGTCACAAGGGCGGTATACGTGGCGACATAACCAAGTTTTAAAAAGCTTAGCTGCAGGCATTGAAGATATATGGAGGCAGGCAAATTTAGGAGGGTCTAAGAGAGTTGCAATTCAGTTTGTTCAGGAAGGTGAGAAAGTTAATAAGACAGCAAGAAGGCAAGGCATCTTAGAGGATGCTTGTGATTGGGAAATGCAAGTGGATTTAGGAGGAAAGCTTGTTGTTCCCCAGGAAATAGCCTGTACAAAACAAAGGCCTAATATAATTTTGTGGTCTTGGAGTAGAATGAGAGTATCTTTCACAGAGCTGACTGTGCCGTGGGAGGATTCAGTTGTGGAAGCGTATGAAAGGAAAAAACTTAGGTATGCAGACTTAGGGGCTGAAGCTGAAAGTTAGGATTTGACCAGTGGAAGTAGGATGTAGAGGGTCTGTAGCAAGGGCTGTTGTCTCTTTGTGAGGGAGTTAGGAGGAAGGGGACAGCGTGTGAGGAAAATAGTGAAGAAAATGTCAGATGAGGCAGTAAGATCCAGTCAGTGGATTTGGATTAGAAGAAGCAATAGTAGCTGGGGGCCCAGCAGGGGGAGCACTTAGGATAGACAGACTCTTGAGAGAAGCAAGGAAGAAATGCAGGAAGAGGAAGTGTATTTAAGTGGAGGGTGTGGCCTGTGTGAGCCTCTTTGAGACCATGTGGTTAGTCCAGGTGAGTTGGCCTGTGTTGGTTTTATTTGGCTTGTGTTATGTCTTTCTTTGATTATAGGACAGTTTAGGTGAGTCTGCTTGCTGAATCTGCTAGTGTATCTTGTCTTGTGTATCTTGTGTATCTTGTCCTCCACCTCCTGCACCCTCTATACTTTCATTACCCACTACCCGAACCAGGGTCGGTGTAGTTGACGATAGTGCTGTTTGAGATAGTTGTCTTGGTGTGAGGAGCAGTGATAGCTGGCATTAGGGGGGTGACTCTGGGACGCCAGTGATCACTGTCTATCCTCCTGGAGGTGTCATGGGACCAACTAGACGAAACACTGGTGAAAGGAGGTTCCCACCTGATGACCCCCAAGACATTAGTTATCACTGCTCGCTGGGCTAGTTAGATATAGTTACCTTTAGGGCACGTAGGGCAGGTCGCAAGGTTGTTGTTGTTAAGGTTAGGGAGTTAGTCATTGAGTCTGGTCCTTTTTTGTAGCACAAATTTCTTGTGTTTACTCTGAATATAAAGCATTTGGTTTAGACCTGCTCTATATGTAAAGTGCCTTGATGTAACTTTGCTATGATTTGGCGCTATATAAATAATTCTGATTTGATTTGAAAAACTCCAGAGCTTGCTCCCCACAGCACAGGCAGAAAGACATTCAGTCCAGACACCACTGAAGCAACTCTTTGTCAATGTTTCTTTGTCTTCCCCTATAGATGCCTATCAAATCAGCTGAGGACATTAGACACATTAGGCAATCAATGTCACATCATTCCAGGTGCCACTTTCTACAACTCACCATAACAACTAACAACAATAACTTTCCAGTTCTCTCTTACCCCGATGAGCAACTAAGGAAGATAGGCTGTCATGTTACTTTATGTCAACTTTGTTGTAAGCTAGATATAGTTTGTAACCAAAGGGCTGTATTTGATTAGCTAGTAGTGTTGACAAACCAGAAATTACAACATGAATGGATTGAAAACTCTACTTTTACTCTTTCAGCAGTGGACTGTACATCGTGCCCTCAGGATCACACATCAGGTGAAATCCTGATGACAAAGGGGGCATGTTGGGCCACAGCCCATTCAAAGAGGGGACAAGACAACATGCTCCTTTGTTCCACAGAAAAAAGGAGGCTCCTTTGAATTCAGCCCCCCAAAAGGCTCATCATTTGACACTTTTGTGAGAAGACAACCAAAAACTCTAAGTCCATCTGCTATTGGTCACTATATAGCATGTGACCCAGGTCTACAAAAACCTCTGTTTATTCCTCCTCTCTCTCCTCTCCCGAGGCTCCCGCTTCCTTCGTGCCCTCTTGGGCTCCTCTGTCTTGGTTCCTGGATCTTGTCTTGGCTTGGATCCTTTGATCTTTTGATTAGCTCTTCTCGCTCTGAGGTTGGCTCTGACCTCCATGCCAACTCTTCACTCTTCCCATGGTAGCAATGTGAGGTCCCACCTAAAATGTCTAAGAGTGGACAAGCTGAATGCCAGCAGACTTGATGCAACGTCACCCTGCTGTTTCCTGCATGCACCGAGTGTCAAGTTAGCATCAACTGCAACACCAGCAACACAAAAAAACTTAAGAAACTAAGGAGGAATTCAACCACTCAGACCTGCAGCTCTGGACTTGACTTGAACAAAACACAAGGAAGGACAGTTGCTTGTCCAAGAACTGGGTAATGTTCACTGGCCAACCTAGCATTAACCAAGCACAGCTAAGAACAGGACTGTTAACCTTTGTATGCACAAATGTAGATTTGTCTCCTTTCTCTGCTAGGCTTTCTTGTATGTGTTTAGGTTGTTGGTTAGCCACAGCAGGAGATGAAGTTGATTGTTGTGTAGCAGGATGAAATGCATCATTCCTTCTCTCATGGCAAGTGAGTGTGACGCGTGCTCTCCCCTTAGCTTATTAGCCAATCAGCACCTGAGGCCACTGTAGGAAGGCAGTGCTCATTTTGTCGCCCTCTTGCTCTTTGGCTCTGAGGCCCGCCCACTTCCTGGTCACCTCACTTCCCTCTTCTTACCGTTGCTGGTGCCGAGGTTGGATTGTGGGACACCGTGCCGACGTAACGACTCGCAGGGAATCCCCGTTCTGACGTACCTGGTTTATTGGCAGCCGTGGTTTGTCACCGCAGCCAGCTGAGCGAGAAACTCTCCTCTCACACCTGTGGTCTGACACAGCCTGATCGGTATGTACAGCGCATGTCAACCTGTCTCTTTGCTCGAAGCCTTAATATTTATCTTGCCTGTTATATTAATTTAGTTTATTTTTATATTTTCACGGCAGACATTGGCTGTGGGCCGTGTGACGTTGCTAGTGGAACCACTGCTGTTTTGCCTCGCTGCTTGCCTTGCCGTGTTGCCTCACTGTTTTGCTCCTCTGCGTTGCTGCTTTGCTTTACACTGCTACCTGCCTTGTTTTGCTTGGTGTTGCTGCCTTCCTGCCCTGCTTCTGCCGGTGGCCACTACACTGTGCCTCGCCGCATGGGTGGTTGGCGTGGATAGCCAGCTCGTGCTGCCAACACCGGACTGCATGCGCCGATATTCTTATCCCGTTTTCCTTGGGCCTATGTTTTATGTGTGCAAGCTGGGGGGTTACCTCCCTTACTGTCTTCTTGATTTTTGTCTAGTGACCACTTAAGGGGGGTTAATTTAGCTCGCTCATTTACTATTTTTGTTTCGGTTATCTCTGAGTTGTATCATTAGCTTCCTTTAATGTTATTTTGACTAAGCTATAGTTTGTTTTCTTTTCTTTAAATTAGATTGTGATTTGATTTGTTTTGTTGAACTGCACCGCTGGCTTTACAAGTGCAGTTTATGATGGTTGGAGTAATTCTGATTCTTTTGTGTACATGAGTTTTTGTTAAATCCGTTTGTTTCTTTGTTTCTGTTGAATTATCACCCTGAATTATTTTTGGCAGATAAAATTAATTTTGTTCATGTTAATCTGGTTACTTTGTACATTTGGTTGCTGCCAACCCCTGAAAGTTTTGTTTATTGATGATTTGGTGAATTTGAGTTTCCCCCACTAATTATTCCCCTTTTTCTTTCAGGTACTGGAAGCTTACGGTGGTGGTGTCCCCTTCTGTGTGTTGTGCCACCCCCTGGTTTCGTGTGTGTGTGTGTGTGTGTGTGTGTGTGTGTGTGTGTGCGCGCGCGCGCGCGTGTGTGAGAGTGACACGAGTGACTGGGGTGCTTCTTCTCCTGGGATCTCTCTCACCTCCTCTTTGCCCCAGTTCCACCCTCACTGGTAAGCTCCAGCCCTGTTAGTGTCCTCCCTTCTCTTCAAGTTCCTGTATGCATGGTATTTTTATGAGGAAATTTATCAATTTGTCTAATAAAGTACTTTTTGTATTTTAACCAGAACCACACCTCTCGCCTAAAGTAAAACGTACCTGAGTGCCTTGTGCTGGTACTGTGGAAACTAGTTCCCTGAGTGAAATTCCCAGGGTGGCGTTGTCTGTCTTTATTGGATTGTTCTAAAATTAACAATTGTACCCTACTCCACTCGGACAGGTGTGCTGCCACGGTCGCATATTCACATATGCTTTAACACATCACTCCCCTGCGAGCAACTAACCCTCCCCCTTTTTACCCTGGCACCTTGGAACTATTTCAGCTAGCTTAACGAAGGACCACATGAGACATGTGGCCCCAGCAGCCTTCTTGTTTGAAGTTTCATTGTCTGTCATTTAGTCACTGTCTCACACACACACACACACACACACACACACACATATGCACACATATATGTATATAGCCCATATTAGAATAGTACCTGCATGTTTGTTTGTTACTTGATAATAAATGTGGTAGTGATTTGGCTATTGTGTCCCTTTTTTAGGGTGGTGCCCCAAGGTTATCTTTGATATTAATTAAATTTATCAGTTAACAGCAATATTTTTAATTTTGATAATTTAGTCAATTTGTGATAGCCAATCACCAATGAACCGGGCCCCAACAAAATGGTGCACTATATAAGTTGTATCACAACATCTCTCTGTCTTTATTCCTCCCTATCTATCTATACCCAGGCTTAGGGGTAACCAGAAATATACATCAAAAGTTACTCCCCTTTTTCCCAACTCCCAAAGAAGAACCCTGTCAGAACTGCTGCAGTCCAAAATGTGCTTTTATTTACAACCCTAACCCTGGCAAAAAAAAAAGACAAAAATAAAGACAGCAAACTTGGTTTCTTTATCTGTGTTATAATAGCAGTCCTAGTAGCTGTAGGTAAAGGAAACATTTGTGTTTATTACATTGTGTTACATAAATGCACAAAACTGCATGTAACATAATGCAAAGAGCCAGTTGGTCAATATAGCAAATGCAGCACAAGGCATGGCATGGCATGATCCTGAGTTGGAAGCAGGAAGGAGTAGGAGCCCCCCCAACCAGCACAGGAAAACTTCCTTTGTAAAGAGAATAACCAGCTATCCACAGCTAATCACACCTCTCCAACTTACAAAGAAATTGGGACATACCCACAAAGGGTGTACTCCACCCTGTGACAAGGACAGCAAACAACAATATATATTATCGCTATCTCTCTGTCGCTTGCTCTACGTCTCTCTATATTTATGTATTTCTGTCTGTTCCAGCCAGATATACAATGAACATTTATTTACAGACAAAGACTTTTATAAATAAAGTACCAAGTGAAAGCAGGACCCATGTACTTCAGTAATTAAAAGCACAATGGGTGCTATGCTAAGTTAAGAAGTGCAACTTCTGCAATTTCTAAAATAGGGCATTCATTCATTTAAAAAGTAGGTTTTATTCACACAAGTGTGCTCAGCCTTATAAATTAATGGTTAAGCGATTTTCTTTTTGATTTTCTATTTCACGTACAGTACACAGTTATTCAAATGCCTAGTACAGTGAATGACAAGAGCCTATGGCGAAATCTGATCATTTTACAAGTAAATCCAATTTAGTCAGTGTCTTTACTTCATTGATTTTGATGTCACAGTTATAATATTCAATCTGAGAGAAATTACAAACACAATAGGAAAGATCACCTGTACTTAATGTGATGTGATATAAAGTAGATGGGGAAGACCTACATGTACAAACTTATTGTCTCAAAAAAAATCTGTATATATAGTCTGGGGCCGTAACCTTTGCTTAAAGTGGAAACAGGTGTTCCCTAGTAAGGGAAGCCATTGATATAATATGGGTGAAACTGAAGGTGAAGTTCATTTCCTTATTGTTCTTCATATGATTAACGAGCTGTATTTTCACTAAAGCATCTGATTAAAAGCAGTGTCTTGTAGGTCCCTGTGGGCTGCATTTATGGTGTGATAGATGTTAAAGTGGCTGAGCCGAGTTGTGCTGATGCTGCACAGGGCTGTGGGTGTGTAGTGTGAATGATAGTGCAGCTCAGTGCTGATTCCACAGATCTTATGCTATTAAATCATTATTATAATGAATGCAGCTGCTCAGTAATGATGACAGCTCTTTCTTTGCTGTCGATTGCATTTGTACTAATTGTGAATCACTACAGATTGTCTGACCAACATTTATCTGACTGGCTGACAGGGTTGCAGCAGCTGCATGCCTGCTGCAGTTTGTTTGTCTATCTACATGTTCTCTTCAGAGACATCTGTGCAGCAAAGACTTCTCTTGTGCCAAACTCCTCTGCAGCTTGCTGACACATTCACCAAAGAAGTAGGTTTCTTCTCAATTTAAAGGATATTGAGGCAGAATGCAACACATTCAAAGCTTGCACTGGATATATTAGATGCAAAGTATTTGCTTTCAATTCAGTTGTCACCCGCATATAGCTGAATGTACACTCTAGAGTATCCATTTTTTCTTTTTAGCTAATCTTGGCTGCCATTAACAGATAATGGTTTCCTCACATTGGCAGGTATAGTCACCATATTGTGACTGCCAGACTGTGTTATATGTTTATTTTATTTTATAAACTTGTTTAGGGGCAGCACGGTGGCATAGTGGTTAGCGCTGTTGCCACAAAAAAAAAAGGTCACTGGTTCAGTTCTTTCTGAGTTTGCATGTTCTCCCCATGCTTGCGTGGGTTTCCTCCGGGTACTCCAGTTTCATGTAGGTTAATTGGTGACTCGAAGCAGATGGCTGTCCCCCCTGAGCCTGGTTCTGCCAGAGGTTTCTGCCTCTTAAAGGAAGTTTTTCCTTACCACTGCCGCCAAGTGCTTGCTCATGGGGGGATCTGTTGGGTCTCTTTAAATAATTTTATAAAGAGTTTGGTCTAGACTTGCTCTATATGTAAAGTGCCTTGATGTAACTTTGTTATGATTTGGTGCTATATAAATAAATCTGATTTGATTTAATTTGATTTGATTTTGTATGAATGAACACTTATTTAGCTGTATAAGCAGATTTTGATGATCTGCAACATATTTATTGCTTACTGAAGAATCAAGAATCATCTTTAACCCCCATTCTAGTTAACTTTATAAACAATACAGAGTGCGTGTGTGTGTGTGTGTGTATGGGGAGTAAAACACCTTATGAAGAGGTTGAAGAGAAAGACAGTACTACGAATGACTCTGGCAGTGCGACTCTCTTCGTGTTGTGACCGAGATAGTGTCAGCCCGTCGTCCATGTGACCCTCATGGTGCATGATGGCCTGAAAAAAGATTTAAGATCACCTTTAACTCATAAAATCACAATGATTTGGATTGAGGCAGAGAGATAAAAATCTCTGAACGGTGCAGTATGGTTCAGTGGATTCAGTGCAGTAAGGTACCTTTCTCTGTACTCCACCCATGCGTGCACACTTGGCATCAATAGTTTGATATGTAAGCCAAAGACAGGTGTCAAAGTGCTGGATGTAACACACAGAGTCTCCATATTTAATGTCAGGAACACCCATCCCATCCACCTCCTTTTTCAAACTGGGGTCCAACTTTTCCTGGAGAAAAAGGAGAAGGAGAACAACTGTCACCTTTACTGACTCAGTGGTACTTAACAGAAACAAGGCAGCTTATCGAGGGTACTAGCTCTTGTCTATAAGATTGTATTGATTTAAACCTGGATTCTTGATTTGGACATTTGGTTTATTTCATGTTTTATTTTGTAACCACTTCCTTTGTCTGCTGAGTGTTCATGTATTTCCTGTCCTGTTGATTGTCTGTCCAGCCCTTACCTGTTTCCCCTGTGTTCACTCACCTTGTCTCTATTGGTATTGAAACCCTTTGTGGGTCTGTGCTGCCTTGCTTGGGTTTCCTTTTGTACACCTTCTGTTTGCCTGAGTCAGTGTTCTGTATTTTCTGTTTTTGATGTTGGCCTGGTTTCTTGTTTGTTACTAAGGTCAGCTTTCTCCACGTACCACTTTTCATTGTCTACATTTTGGATTCAGTATTTCTACCATTGTGACTGTATTATTAAGGCTTTTATATTGTGTATTTATATAAAATGTTGCCATAGCAGCTCTCAGCAGTGCAGCAGCTTCTCAACTAGCAGCAGTACTACTTACTAACAACAATAATAATTATTATAACACACAATGAAGCACAGTTTTTTACAACTACTTCAACTCAAGAATCCCTGTCTAAACCAGAACTAAAGGCAGCGTTAGGCAGACTTTGCCCAAGTAAAACAAACACGTTTTCAAACTAGCAGGATTTTTTAAAGTTAGAACATGAGAACATTGGTCAGAACATGAAACATTTTTTTTATTTATAATGCTTGTATGTGCGTGTGACAGAAATCGAGTCATAGAATGTGCATCAATGAACATCATATATTTCTTTTTGCGCACAAAGTCAAGATTTTAATCTGCACTATTCTATACAGCAGAGGTCTCCAACTCCGGTCCTGGAGAGCTACTGCCCTGCATGTTTCAGATGTTCCTGCTCGAACACACCTGACTCAGATGAGTGGCTCCTTAGCAGACCTCAGCAGAGCTTGATGACGAGTTGATCATTTGAATCAGGTGTGTTGGAGCAGGAAACATCTAAAACATGCAGGACAGTAGCTCTCCAGGACCGGAGTTGGTGACCCCTGCTATACAGGATATGCAGCATGTGCATGATCCTTGAAGAAACTCTCACTCACACACGCATTTTTTACCTCTTAACCATAAGGTTCACAGGGGTACTGGAGCCAATCCCAGCCAATGTTCTGGGCAAGGGCAGGGTACCCCCTGGGCAGATCAACAGTCTATCCCAGGGCCAATAAACATGGACAGAAAGAGACAAACAACCACTCACCATCACAGTCAGACCTACGGCCCTCAGGCCAATTTAGAGTCACCAATAAGCCTAGACATGCATGTCTTTGGACTGTGTACCGGAGTACCTGGAGGAAACCCACGCATGGGGAGAGCATGCAAACTCCACACAGAAAGGCCCCTGGCCCAGGAATCAAACCCGCAACAGTGAGGCAACAGTGTAACTGTTATGCCATCATGCTTCCTTGCAGACATATTTCTTGTATTGAGCAGAAGTCATACTGATCTTTGAATCATTTTGGGTAGGACAAACCTGGCACCTGCCACGTTACCTGCCTGTGGTTTGTACCACAGGCATATTTGAGATGGGGTTCCTCACCCAGGGCATTACATGAAAAAATTATCACATGTAATGTTACGCATATGCAGTCCTTCAGCAATGTCAAGCACAACCCTTGTGCCTTAATTTTTTTCAGGTGCTTCCTCAGGGGATTTTCCTGTGTAAACCTGCATATTCCAGGCGTAACTGGACTGTGGATCATATGCTGTCCCGATTTTGATGCTGTATTTGGCATGTTTGCTCAGCATATATTGTCGGAATGGACACAGTCCATGAAAACCCAACCAAACATTCATCGAAAGTCAGGACGAAAGGTATCAGAGTTCTTTTGAGAATTATGCTTTCCCTGCTCCCTTGTCATTTGTCATTTCAAAAGTATCAATTCTGCACCTGCAGGTGTAGGGATTATGAGGTCACACACACTGACAGACATGTTTCACACTGCTTGAAGAGCTTGGGGTCAAATTGACCCCAGAGGAAAACCGATCCATGCAATAAGCGTACAGCAAATTGGATAAATATCAGCATGATAATTTTATGCTTAATCAGTTAATTCATTCATTCATCTTCTACTGCTTATCAGTTGCAGGGTTCCAGGGGGTGCTGGAGCCCATCCCAGCTGACTTTGGGCGAGGGCGGGGTATACCTTGGACAGGTTGCCAGTCCATCACAGGGCCAACACACAGAGACAGACAGAGACCAACAACCACTCACGCTCACACTCGGACCTACGGACAATTTAGAGTCACCAATTAACCCAAACATGATGTCTTTGGACGGTGGGAGGAAATCCACGCAGGCACGGGGCATGCACCAGGCATGGGAACTGAACCTGCGGCCTTCTTGTTGTGGGGCTTAATCAGTCCCCCTAAAATTAGAAAAAGTCATGAAATATGAAGGATAAAAAAAAAGTCAACTACAATTTTTTTAATGATTGACGAGGAAAACAACATTCAAAACAACAACTGTAATTAATGCAATTGTTTGTTATCTGAAACTTGTATCTATGCGTAGGAGTAATTTTATGCTAGTCAACATCACTTGAAGCTGCGTAAAATGTGACCTTTGACCATCCATGTAGGGACATAGTTAAAATTATCTGGAGCAGGAATGTGTTCAACCCCCTATATAACTGTTGTCCACAACTTTGTAATTTGGAGACACTTCTTGTATCATCCTGTGTGTAAGTTCTGTCTCCTATATGCCACAATATATATTCCTTCCAACCAATCAGTGGTTTTTTTTGTCGTATAAGATTTTACCTAAAAGCACTGAACAAAAATTTTCTAAACATATACAATTTGATTGGGGATATGGAGACTGGTTGTTCATCTGTGGCTGTTTTCTGACAGGATGATCACGTTTGAATTTTTGCTTTTTGTAAGAAGTGGTGACACTCCTCTTGGACACTCCTGTGTTGTTGCCCCTTGTGTGATTGGTTTAGATACGACCATGAGACTTGGTATGAACATAGCCTACCTAAAAAAATTTAAAAAGAATAAAAGGAAAAAAAGAAAAGAAAACGGCGAGGGAAAAATAGATGCTGATGAAGTAAAGTACTAAAGCACAGGAAAATTAAGGAGCTCTATATTTGTCTTTGAGGAAAGAAGCCTTCTATAGATGTGTAGTTATAGAGTTATTGTTTGACTGGCATGCCTGTCGGTCAGTATTTTGTGTTAGAGATAAAAAGAAGAAAAAAAAGGGGGGGGGGGGGTCACTATGAATGCTGCCAACAGCAGTCATAAAAATCTGCAGGGTCCAGCTAAAATTATGTATGAGAAACATGGTTGTAGAGCAGTACAGTTTCTACCAAAACCCTTAGCAAAAAAGTGGGGAAGAGATTTGAAGACAAATTAAAAAAGCAAAAATCCATGCATGTAAAAAAGTAACTGCTCAGTGGACAAAACAACTTGAGAGCTTGACATTGTGGGAAAAAGAAGCAGATAATAGAGAAAGACTTGAGGAAAAAAATGTTTTAAATATAAAGACTTTGTCTTTTTGAGCATAGATGAAGAAAATGAAAGAATTATGAAACTGAATCCAAGAGCTGTAGTTGACAGAACACCATTTTGTGACCAAATAATAGATTTTGAACTAACTTGGCTACGAGATGGCAGTAGAGATGGATGGAACTACTCTTTTGGTAGTTCTCTTATAAAAATGATTACATGAACTTGGAGTATGGGATGCCATAAATCTCAAGGTCTGTCATACAAATTAAATTATATAAAGTATTCCTAAATCTCTTCTGGTTAGTTTATTTTACGCAGGCTGGCCTAAATACCTCAGTACTGGCAATTTTTTACAGGTGTGTGGTGGAAAGTACACTCACCTCCTCAATCACCACCTGGTATGGGAACTGCTCTGCTGCTTACAGGAAGGCTCAACAAAGGGTGATTAAGGCCGCCCAGAAGATTACCTGTAGCAGCCTTCCTTCCATTGAGGACATAACAGTATGACCACTGAGAGATGAAGTGAATAACATTGATCTCTTCATCATGTTTTTGATAGAAAGGTTACAAAATACACAGTGCATCAAAGTTTGTTGTGTATGGGGATGCATAGTCACTAGGGGATGAGCAAGTACACCACTATCCGGTTTGTTCAACCATCTACATTACCTGTATCCGTATTATTACTCATAAGGGGTGGGACTTAAACAGGAAGTGGGCGTGGTTTATACTGAAGTTTTATTTTTAAGTGTGAAATTGATATGGGTTGATTAGAAGTTGCTATATTTATTGTAAGCCTCAATATATTTTTATTTACAGCTTAATTTGTATTACACCAAGGTAAGAAGAGAGAGCCGACCAGGAAAAAAACCTGACCCGCTGAAGAAACAGAGAGAATAAGAAACGCCATGGAGGTTGCATGCAGCCCTGTCTCGTCACACAAGCACTGCTTCTATTAAGAATCAATTTTTACCCCATAACCCCATAAAGTGGGGCAGATTTGAAATGTTTGAGTTATAAAAAGCAATTTTAAAATGATGACGTAGTAGTGTGGAAGTAGCCTAACTTTTTATCGCTATCAGGTTAAATGATTATCTTACCGGGGGACTTGATCAGGTAGTTGTAAATATCGATGTATGTCACCTCCGACCATTCAGTGGGATCATTTCTCCATGGAAATGAAGGCAAACAGAAGGGAACAATGAGAAAGACCCACATATGTGACTTTTTCATTGTACCGTTTTTTCTCTGGTACAGCTAGCGTGTTAAAATACTTGTGGAGGTGGGCATGGTTTGGGCTGCGACTGTAGGAGGGGGAGACAGGGCAGGGCCGGCTCCGCAGGACCAGCGTCAGATAATTGATTAAGTCCAGCTGTACTGAGGAGGACTAATGGGGCTCTTTCTACCTGCAGTAGGTGCGGGACAAGGAGGACAGGGAGGACGCTCGCCGGAGAGAAGAAGAAGAGAGGGATACTGGATGTGGAGATAGATTACGGCTTATGCGAGAGACAAAAATAAAAGGTATTGCCGACGGTCAGTGGTGGTGTGGTCATTGCTGGGGGAGAATCTTGGTGGCTTATGGCCACAATACTCATTTGACATGTTGAAATAACGTTTTAAGCTAACTACTGGACAGTGTATTTTAAATTGTGCCACCGATTGTTTTCCCCTCCGGTGGGCGTGGCTTTCGGAGTATGTTGCGTTGCGCTCTGTCCTATCACAGGACGCCTTGAGGAGGATTTTCCTTCAGCCCGAGCATGGATATTGACTCGTATTACTCGTATGGTACTTGTACTCATCAAAATTGCTATATCTGTACCGGATACTCATTTCAGCCGAGTATCCGGCTCAACCCTAATAGCCACAGACCAATCAGGCGCCCATGCTGACCCCTATGCAGAACAGGATAATGCAACTTGCTACAAAGCAAGAATGGTTCAGGAATTGTTGTGGAGCACAACAACGAGTTTAAACTGTTGACTTGGCCTCCTAAATCCCCAGATCACAATCCAATCGAGTATCTGTGCAATGTGCTGGTAAAAACACTTCAAATCGATGGAGGTCCCTCCTTGCAACTTAGACGACTTAAAGGATCTGCTGCTAACATGTTTCTACCAGATCCCACAGCTCAACTTCAGAGTCCATGCCTCGACGGGTCAGGGCTTTTTTGGCAGAAAATGTGGGACGAAGACAATATTATGCAGGTGATCATAATATAATCAGTGTAAATCAGTGCAGCTTGCATCATGTGGGACCTTACCCACCCGGTCCATGGACTGTTAAACACCTTCCCCTTGGGCAAGAGGTTGCTGGGCATTAAAACCAGAACAACTAGGCTCAAACATAGCTTCTACCCAGGTACTGTTAGACTGGTTAACTCCATTTGACACTTAGTATCGGACTAAATATTATAGATTATCCTAAAGGTTATTTTTTGACTTATTACATAGTATGCTTCCTGAGTATAAATTTCTTTTTCAAGCAAAATACTCAACTACTTGAATAGTGACATAAAGAAAACAGATCAAACTATCTCTGGTTCTAATGTTTTTCTGTGTTCCTGCCAGTTCAGCTCTCATGTTATTTCAGATCCAGTTACATTTCAGTTTCTTGCCTTGTTGCCATGTCTGTTCAATCTCTCACAACTGTTTGTTCATAACTGTTTCTATCACTGCTTGGTTTGTGGTCTGTGGTAGAATTTTTCACTCAAGATAGCTTCGCTCTCCTTAGTCTGTGTGTGACTTTGTAAATAAATGTATTATTCAAGTTGTTCTTATTGACCGGGTAGGTAGCTCAGTGGTAGAGCTGCATGAGCCTGCAGAGGCCCCGGGTTCAAACCCCAGCCACAATGCAAACCAGTGGTAGGCTTCTGCCAGTCCCAAGCCTGGATAAATAGGAAGTGTTGTATTAAGGCCAAATCAATCATCTAAGTCAGTGCTGACTTGCTGTTGCGACCCCAAATAGAGAAAAGTGAAAAGAGGAAAAGAAAGGCAAAAGGAAAAATTTACCTTGGAAGACCGGAAGCAGAAGGCCGTAGACTTGACATCAGCTTTCTCTTTGTCCATCAGCAGCAGAGATTTATCTTCTCTCAGGCTTAGATATTTCCCTGTGGTCACATGCCTCAGTCTGAAAGGCTGACCCCAACGGATATGACTCCCACTCCACCTGAACAAAGATAGCAAACAGCAAACAGACACATTTACGGACCAGCTGGTGAACAGATGGCAGCATTCAGCAGCTTAAGCAACAGACCTTTCCTTCAGGAGTTGGTGGAGGCAAGACTGAGCTAAAAAAGAGGGAATGGTTCTAAATTAACTAGGTTGGAAGTTGTGCTAGTTTTTAGAGGTTGTTAGTGAACAAGAGGACATAAAATACATCATGGCTGCCAGATGGTTACAGATATACGATCATGTCTTCTGTGTTTCTCCTCAGTCAGTCACCTGACCATCCCCTTCCAACTTTACACTTGTTCTCACCCTGCTATTCATTCAGTCTTGATGTTGAAAACAATATTTTGTCAGGGTGTCCATTCATTCTTTTCTTCTGAACCCAATTTTAGCAATGGAATGAGGGAATTTATTCAAATTTGATACAAATATCCATTTTTACCCTATAATGACCAAACTGTAATTTGGAGGTCAAAAGTCAAGGTCACTGACATCGCAAACAGTTTTTTTTCATAACTTCATTCATACCCTTGCTACTGTATGTCATAAGATTACAATAGGATAAAATCATCAAAGTGATGACATTTTATATGGAAAAAGTCCAAGGTCAACTTCATGTAGCATCATCACATTCTACAAATAAACTTCACAGCTTTTATTAATTTTCTTCTAATTCCTTATGACATGTATTGTATTAGTTTATGGTCATGATGAACTGAAACTTGATTGGCTGGTGGAGCTCTGCAAATGTGTCAACATAATTCTTAATAATAATAATTTAGCTGAGCACTAACTTGGAGCAAATGGAAGTGACAACAGGTGCAATGTAGAGGAAAAAGCACAATATATGGTGACCTCAGACTGACAGTATGAGGAGATCTTTGCAGCCCAACCAGGTTGCACAGGTAGTCCAGCTCCTCCAGGATGGTACATCCATACATGAAGCTTTGCTATGTCTCCCACCACAATCTCAAGAGCATGGAGGAGATAACAGGAGATGGGTGTTGCAGAGGGAGAATTGTTACATGAGGAGAGCTGACAGGTCTGTAGAACAGCATCTTACCAGCAACAGGACTCGTACGTGCTCCTTTTGAAGAGGAACAGGAGGAATACTGAACAGGAACAGCTGTACAAAATCTTCAGCAGCCAACTGGTTTCTGTATTTCTGACCAAACTGTCACACCCAGACTCCATGAGGGCGGCAATAGTGCCAAATGTCCTATAGTGGGACCTGTGCCCCCAGTAATGTGGGGGGCACTGTACTACTGATAATAATGAGACTGAATGACCAGATCAGTTTGTGGTTTAAATTTTTTTACACAGTTTTTTTGGACGTATTTGTGAGTCCAACGCTCAATGGGTTGATGGTTTTGGTTTACAGTGACTGTGGTTACATCATCCATCCATCCATCTTCAACTGCTTATCTGAAGTTGAAGTTTACCAAGGAGCTCCAGACTTCCTTTTCCCTGGCAACCTTGCCTAACTCTGACTCGGGGTTCCCGAGGCACTCCCTGCCCAGTGAGGAGATATAATCTCTCCACCTGGTCCTGGGTCTGCCCCAGTTGGACATGCCAGGAGAGCCTCCCTAGGGAGATACCCTGCTGGCATCCTTATCGGATGTCCAAATCACCTCAACTGGCTCCTTTCCATGCAAAGGAGCAGTGGCTCTACTCCAAGTATCTCTTGGATGACTGAACTTCTCAGCCTATCTCTAAGGGAGACCCCAGCAACCCTGCGGAGAAAACCCATTTTGGCTGCTTCTATCCGCAATCTTGTTCTTTCACTCATGACCATAAGTGAGGGTAGGAACGAAGATTGACTTCTGGCTCAGCTCCCCTTTCATGATAACTGTGCAGTACAGCGAATGCAGCACCTCACCAGCACCCCCGATTCTCCTGTCAATCTCACTCTACATAGTTCCCTCACTCTTGAACAAGACCCAGAGATACTTGAACTCCTTCACTATGGGCAAGGACTCATTCCCTACCAGGAGTAGGCAATCCATCCGTTTCCTACTGGGAACGTGACCTCACATTTAGAGGTGCTGATCCTCATCCCTGCCGCTTCACACTCAGCTGCAAACCAATCCAATGAGCAGTGTAGATCTAAGGTCGATGGTGCCAAAAGGACCACAAAATATTCATAAAGCAACAATGCAATCCTCTGGCTACTGACCTGCAACCATCCATGAATCCATGAATATCACAAATAGAATTGGAGACAAGGCACAGCCCTGGCGGAGGCCAACACTCACCGGAAACAAGTCTGACTTACTGCCGAGTATCCACACACAGCTCTCACTGGCATATAGGGATCGGATGGCCCTCACAAGTGAGCCCCCTCACCCCATACTCCTGCAGTACCTCCCACAGAACATTCCTGGGAACCCAGTCATATGCCTTCTGCAGATCCACAAAGCCCATGTGGACTGGGAAATTGTATTCCCAGGCCCCCTCAAGGATCCCTGGGAAACGGACCCTCCTTTCCAGTACCTTAGAGTAGACTTTTCTGGGGAGACTGAGTAGTGTGATGCCTGTGTAATGGCACACATCCTCAGACCAGTCTGCCAATCCTTCCGCACCATTTCCGACTCCCACGCGATGTTGAAAAGGCGTGTCAACCAAGACAGCCCCTCAACACCCAGAGTATTCAGCATTTCAGGGGGTATCTCATCAACCCCTGGGGCTTTACCACTGTGGAGTTTGTTAACTACCTCAGCAACTTCCTCCAGGGAAACTGATGATGATTCCCCATCATTCTCCAGCCCTGTCTCCATTACAGAGGATGGATTAGTGGGGTTCAGAAGTTCACCAAAGTGCTCTTTCGACCGTTCTATCACCTCCTTAGTTGAGGTCAACAGTGTTCCATCCTTGCTGAAACACCTGGGAGCCATCTGTCCCTTTCCGGGAACCATCACCTTATCATGGTGGAGAGGTTCTTGTCCCCCAATGAACCTGGGAGCTGTGTTGCCAGGAGCCATGTGCTCCTGGCAGGCTCTCCCAAGGCAAATTGATCTCAGGCAAGGGGCAAGACAAAGAATGGTTCAAAAGACTCCATGATAGATAGTGGAGGGAGGAAGATTACCCTGCCCTGAGGAAGCCCGGGGCCCCCTTCTGGAGCCAGGCCTGGACGGAAGGCCCGTCAGTGAGTGCCTGGTGGCCGGGTTTGCCACAGGGACTGGCTGCTCATGGCCCGAAAGAGTGACATGGACACTCATTGTCCCCCATCTTTTTGACCCACCATCCATGCAAGAAACCACTGGGGTCGGGTGTCCTGCCACATGGGTGGCTGTGATAGTGGTGAGCCTCTCGAATGATTTCATATGCTTCAGATTTTCAAGCTGATTAATTAGTTCATCAACAAGTGATTAAAATGTTCCTTTAATTTTTTTTATAACAGTGTTTCAATTCCATTATTTTTAATGGTTATAACATAGTAGACATCAATTGCATGCTCACAAGCCTTTGTGTAACAGAGAACTAAAAGTTATGTATTTAACTAACTATGACCAAATTTCCAACACTGGAATATTGGGTAAAAATTATAAAATTATAATAATTAACGAGGGTGTATTTTTATTAGGCCAGGACAGTAAAGACTTTTCATGTCTGCTGGCATATATTAATGAATCCCCTTGTTTTTGGTGTCTGTACAATATGTGAGTTGTACTTGCAGGACTCGCAGTGTCTCCAGCCTCCACAGGGACCTGGCATGACTGGACACTGCTCCCCCCTCGTAGTGCACTGTCCTGGGTGGTAAATAGGAAACAATCACTACTCATGCTTTACTATTCAAAGCAAATACTGTACCACTCATTACATTAGTTAGTGGTTGCCCTGCAGCATTACACTTAATTATTGTTAATGTTATGCTATATCAAATGTATTAATGCTCACTACATAATTGATACCATTGTTTTATTTCTTATATGGCATTGATATATTTACTTGTTCCCACATATTCATGTTTGCTACAGATTCAGTTGCATTTGACTTAAATTGTCTAACATGCCGCTATCGACAAGGAGAACAGGAGAAAAATACAACATCTCTCTTTGGGACTCTTTAACAACATGGCAGTCCCTTTTGGGAATATCTTAAACTATAATTATTCATAGTCTTCTCCATCTGAAGTTCAGCCTGTAATGGGAGTTGTCTCTCTCCCTCCCAGTAGACCATGGTAATTTCCTTAGAAAAGAAGCTGAACACTGTCTGTCTGGTGGTTTCAAACAGAGTTTGAGGAAGTGGAGACAATTCTTCTAGGAATGTAAAGGCCCAAGAATGATGTGAATAACATTGCTAGAGTATTTCATCCGGCTCTTCATAAAACAAACTATATATCGGCAGGGAAGTGAGAAATAGATCCGATGTCTCTGCTGACTAAGGCCAAAACTGTTGCTGCTGCAGCTCCACACTCCCTCCTCCTGCCCAGCTGAGGTTTCTGGTTGGTTGACTTGGCTCTAACATGTGTGTTTCATCCATATATGGAGATTTTTTTTAATATACATTTAGATATTATAGTGCTATTAATCTGTGGTCCTCGTTCCCTATCATAGACTGGAATCACGTTCGAGATCACATTAAATCTATTGAGGAACTCTGACAGCCACCAGTTAGCCAGGATAATATAATAGACTTTTTGCAGGGAATCATCCCAAACAGAGCCAGACTATAAATCGAACCATTTTCACTTTGTTCTTTTCTTTGGTGTTAGGAGATTTTAAGTCTATCCATTCTATTGTTAGTACTGTCACTTAATGAAAGTTTATTATTTTGTGATCTAATTATCATTTCAGAATTCATGCTGGAAAAAAAATTCATATAAATCCAGAGAGGTAAAGTCAGTGCCTCCTCTGCTCGTCCCCATGTTCCCCAGATGGAACAGTTAGACACTCATCCATGTGACCATGAAGGAGACGAAGGAAGTCCCCTCCTATCAGGAAACCTGCAGACAGGGAGAAAAAAACAGGAGGAAAAGAGATGGAGGACAGAAATCCACCTGCCTGCTCATTTTCTAAATAACATGGCCGCTGATATGGGGGGGCGTGCAGCAGGAATAAGAGGGATTTGCACCTCTGAAATCTGCCTGTAAAGGAATAAAAAGACCAGCAGACCTGGTACCTGTGGAGACTCTGGTCCCTAACAAACTATGATAGGACAGGACAGCTGCAGTATCCCAGTTCCCTACTTCCCTACTGTACACTGTTGTCCCACAAAGCATTGCAGAGAGGGTATTGAGGAGCTGCTCATATCTGCAAAATGCTATTAATAATTGTAATTGTGATTATGTGAAATTAAAATGTTCACTTAAATTGGCACACAGCATGTTAAATGAGTTATTGCACAGTTCTTACTGCACCTGAACATGTCATCTGTTTATTCTGAATATTAGCATGGTGCAAATATTTGTCCTGATATTTGCACTCAACTTGACAAATTTGAAACAACAACAACACAGTGAGGCAAGAAGGTAAGAAAGGCAGACAGAATGAAAAAAAAAATACAAAGGAAGATGGTACCTTGTGCTACTTCACTGCCAGAGCATATGGGAGCAACACTCCACAGCGTCTGCTGAAAGGCTGCATCTACATGAAGACTGCCATTGCCATACGACAGATGCTGCAGGAAGAGAGACAATTTATTGGCACACAAGACTGCAATTCACACAACACCAAGGATGTTCCTCAGTCTAAGATGTGTATTCAGCAGAAACTGTGCAGTGCATCGCAGCAAATTCTCTGTGAAAGCTGGACAGGCATGCGAAGAAATGGTGGTACAGAGAGAAGGCGGGTGGGGTTATATTGATTTTTGATGACTTTAACAAAATACAGCTAAGTATCATTCTGATTACATCAGGTGTACAAACAACTGTACACACCACAGTTACAGTGCTCTGAGACTTCAAAGTGTCTGTATAAGACACCATACATAGGCAGTGGTCCCTCAGCTTAAATATTGACTGTTGTAATGGTTTCTCTTCCATATAGACCCAGATAGCATCATCAGGAGAGGATATATTGGACAGGAATGTGCAGATTACTGAAGGAGTTCAGCACAAACAATAAGGTGTATCCAGGTACAAGTAAAAAGTGGTACAACAGTAAAAAGCGGTGTGTCTTAAACACTGTAGATAACTGAACAAAGTGTAAAATGTGAATTGCCACATGGTGAGGTACCTCAGCTTCAACAGAGGGCTCTGATGTGGCATGCTGTGGATGTTGGTTGTTCATGTAATAAGTACTTAACTGACTTATTTACTTTTGTAGTGTCTGTGTTCTTTTAATTTTTTTCTTTCATACTACATACTAATTAATGTCCAGTCTAGCATTTAGTCTTTGTAAGAAGCATGTTGGAGGACCAAAAGAAGAGAAAGGAGAGAATGGAATGATGGAACAAAAGGAAAAAGGATGAGGCCAAAGAATCAAATGAAGAAAAAAACTTGACCACTACTGACCAGATATCTTTCAGAGGAGACGCTGACCAGGATGAGATCATCTCCCACTCTAACCTTCTCTCCCTCTGAACGCTGCTTTGATGCTGGATGGATAGTCCACCAGCAAGCCTCGCCTACACACACAAATACAAAGCAAGCCACAGCTCAGAAACTAAAGCAAAATCTATTCGTGACTTAAAGGATAGTACAACAGTACCAGCTCCTGCTGTTTGTGTGTGTTATTGAGTGTGTGTCCTTGTGTGCATGCATGTGTGTGTGTGTCTATGTGTGTTAGTGGCCTTGGATATGCAGCTGCTTCACTTGGACTGTGATTTGCATCATTTTAACAGAGGTGACTTTGAGAAGGAAGAAGATACGATGACTGCATGTACAAAGGTTAACAGCCCCGTTCTTAGCTGTGCTTTTTGTATGCTAGATTGGCTCGGTGAATATTATCCAATTCTTGGACAAGCAACTGTCCTTCCTTATGGTTTGTCCAAGTCCAGAGCTGCAGGTCAGAGTGACTGAATTCCTCCTTAGTTCCTTGAGTTGGTTGTGTTGCTAGTGTTGCAGTTAGCAGTTCATACTAACTTGAGGTTTCTTGTAGGAAACAGTAGGGAGACGTTGTGTCAAGTCTGCTGGCATTCAGCTTGTCCACTCTTAGACATCTTAGGCAGGACCTGGGTCGCATGTCATACAGTGACCAATAGCAGCTGCACTTTAAGTTAGAGACTGTCTTCTCAGATTAGGGCTGTTGCTATCGAATATTTTAGCAATCGAGTATTCTACTGAAAATTCCATCGATTACTCAAGTAATCAGATAAAACATATTATTGTTTAGTTAAAGAGCAATTATAAATATACATGAGAAAATAAGACATTTCACTTAATAATGAACAGTTGCTTTCCTTTTTTAGACAATCAAAATTTATGTGTACCATCATAAACCAGCCGACTCTGACTGCCCGGTCTTCAAGGCTGATGTCTAGCCGACGATAGTGCCTCTCATCTTACTGCCTGTATCCACTTCTTTCGTCTTAAAGGCTAATTTTTTCTGCTCGGCAGATTATAAAACCTTAGATCAGGGTTCTTTACCCTGTTAGTGGTGCACCCTACCACACAGCAGTTTTTGGGCATTTGTTTGTGTTTGCTGGCACACGGAGAATGAGAAGAGACACCTTCACACAACACAAAGTCAATGGAGAACTCTTGATTGTTTTCCTTTCCGGCGTGGGCGGGGCTTAAATGCGCTCTGTCTTTATTAAAAGTAGCCCAGGCAAAATACCATGTTCTGTAAAAATTAAACAATTCCTCGAGGCAGAGGAAATTCCTCAATCAGTTTTTGCAATTGAGGTACTTGAATTATTCGAGCAATCGTTTCAGCCCTATCTCGGATAGATGTGAAAAGGTGAGCATTGTGGGGGGACTGAGTTCAAAGGATTCTCCTTTGTCTGTGGAACAAAGGAGCACGTTGTCTTGTCCCTCTTTTGAATGGGCTGCAGCTCAACACTTGCTACCCACAGATGGAGCAGTAGCACAGCCATTGGTGGAACCCAGTCCTTCTGACCCACCCAACATTATTCTGAACAGCTTTATGTACTGGGATGACATTCAAATTTTTTCTTGTTCCTTAGAAGAACACATTTCCCATGTGTAACAACTTCTCAAGAGACTCCTAGAGTAGGGGTGGATCGATAGTATCGATACTAAGTCAGTATCAGTATCGGATCGATACTAGTGTGATGAGATTGATATTTTTGTCCCAGTCCTAATGTGCAAACAGCTCTCCTCTCTCGCTCTGCTCAGGCTCACATGGCCGCCGCCACCCGCTCTGATAGAGCAGACAGAACTTCACATTTCAAGTAAAAAGTATTGGTATTAGCAATACTTGACCTGTATTTACATGGCCACAGATTAATACTAAAATTTGCAGTATTGCAGTAAAGACGCACCATCGGTCTGCTGAAGAGACCTTTCTGGAGTCAGGCTGGATAATGACATAACAAAAGGTGTAGCAGCTTGCAGTATTTCTGCTTGTAGTAAGGCGTCCCACTAAGCCTAAGCCAGTCCGCTCAGCCCATTGTCTATTACAGGGATGCTTTGCTCTCATATAGATTTGGACTTTGTTTCTGGATTACCCAATTCCAAGATTCAAACTGTGGAGCAGTTTTAAATTTATTTTTTTTTTAATTCTCAATCACTTGCCCTTGATATTGTGTGTGACTGTGGTCCTCAGTTTATTTCCCAGGTCTGGAAGGCCTTCTGTAGAACCTTGCAGGGCAGCAGCCAGACTGGATTCCACCTTCAAACCAATGGTCAATCAGACTAGACTACTCAATCCCTTGAAGCTACTCTCTGTTGAGTGACAGAATCTGACCCCACCTCCTGGAGCACCCAGTTACCATGGATAGAAAATGCCCATATAACAGTCTATTATCCCCCATGATTCCCAACCCAGGAGCAGGAACTTGCAATCCTGTATGCACAGAGCACATCCCTGTCAACAAGTTTATTCTATTTAACTTTCTACAAAAAAAAATTCCTTTACTCACTGAGTCATACAAACTTTCCCCTTGGTAATATTAGTGCGTTCCAAGCTACCAATCCCACTTTTGTTAAGTTAAAGTTACCAGATAAATTTAACATTCTTCCTGATTCCATGTATCCCAGATTCCATGTGATCAGATTCCAGGAGCAATCTGCACAGTTTTGAAATCCTTAAACAATGTTTGAACAGCATAGTCAAAGAGAGAACTTCTTTCAGAAATAAACGTCATCTGTGTACAAATCTGACAAGGACTGGAATCCATTTAATTTATATCCATACGTGTAGGAGATTAAATCAAGAACTACTCCTAGGCCCTGAACTCAATGCCTTTCTCTTCCTTCCATGTAACAGTTGTATTGTGTTGTTCTGTTTTCTGTAAGCTTCAGTCCCATGTTCCTCTCTTCAAGGTTCTTTCTTTACAGCGTATAGTGAAGTAATGTCACTCTACTTTCATTAAATCCTCTCTGCTACACAGCCTCTTTCATTTGTCCCATTGAGTGTAAAATCACAACTGTAGTATTTCATGGTACTTTTATTTCTTCTAAGTCACTGGCCAGTGATGGAGAAGAAGATGATATGGCTATTATACTGAAGCATGTAAATCTATTTTAGTAGAAACTAAGACTAAAATGAAGGGATTGCTCTTTAAAAATAGCACTGGACAGAGCTTTATAATGAGGCCATCCCTCCCTTACATAATTTACATCTTTTCACTGTCAACACTCATCAGCACTCATTCCTCTTCATCTTAGTGTTTCGGTGGAGCACACTCCTATTATTGTTTATTTACCTAAATGTAGCTTCATATCTCTTCTCTCGGGCCTCTCTCAGAGTTCTCAGGGCAGAAGTTCTGTCCTGAGAACCAAGCGGCCAAGAACATGAGCTCATCATTATGAGTGAAATTTATTTTGTTGCTCATAAAAACCTTGATAAGAGCAGCTTTAAAATCGGATTTAATTGAAAAGTTGATATCAATATGAATCAATAATCAATATCAGATCACTTTTATGAGTAAAGAAACCAACAGAGGCAGATAAAACAGTGTGACTCCTACCTGTGGTATCTTCCTGCAATCCCACATCAAACGCCAGTTTATCTGTGGATGAGCGGGAGGTTGACAGACAGCACAGGTACTAAAAAGAGAACAAGGAAATAATCAAACACAGTTCATCTCTTTTCTTTTTTTTTTTTGTCTGCATTTGTCCTCATAGTTTAACACCACAGGGTGTCAACGTTGTATGATATTGATGCAGTTATACTCTAGCAGCTAAATATTTGTGTGTGACCATCACACACGCACTGAAATAATGGGGGGGTGGGCGGTCCCCATCTAGCTGGCCAGTGTTGTCTCGTGTTGGCTGCGGGGGCAGCCATCCCGGCCCTGTTGCTGTGCTGCGCCTGGGGGCGGGGTCCAGTTGGGGGACTTCTGGATTCCCTCTGGCTCCCCACCCCACCTGTGGGTCCCTTGGGCCCCCACGCCTGCGGCCCTCGGGCTGGGGACTGGGCCCTCACTTGCCTGCCTCCTAATCCACACTTACATCACGCATTTTCAGGGTCACAAGATCACGGTGCAGGGTAATGCTTCCTCAACAGGGATTGAAGAAGCACAGTAAAAGGGACATTTTCACTAATCATGGCATGGCTCGGGGGGGCTCGGGCCCCAGTGGTGAGGTGGCGCTTGTATTCGGTGGACCGGCTTCGTCCGGTGCCCGAGGCCCTCCGTGTCCTCATGGCTGGGCTCTAAATCAAATCAAATCAAATCAGATTTATTTGTATAGCGCCAAATCATAACAAAGTTACATCAAGGCACTTTACATATAGAGCAGGTCTAGACCAAACTCTTTATAAAATTATTTAAAGAGACCCAACAGATCCCCCGATGAGCAAGCACTTGGCGACAGTGGCAAGGAAAAACTTCCTTTAAGAGGCAGAAACCTCGGGCAGAACCAGGCTCAGGGGGGGCGGCCATCTGCCTCGACCGGTTGGGTTGAGAGAGGGAGAGAGAGAGAGAGAGAGGCACGGGGAGGGGGGGGGGCAAAGTTGGGTAGAGTAGGGAGAGAAAGAGAGCAGGAGGAGGGGATATTCAAACAGGTGTAGGCAGGAACATGATGCTGCATGAAGTTCGTAGGAATGATGCTGTATGGAATTCTTGAAGATGTGGGAGCAGCAGGCATTGCAGGAGCATGGGATGGTGATGATTCATCACCTGCAGGATGAGGACAGGGAAAGAGAGGAGAGGAGCTGGGAGAGAGAGAGGAGAGGAGCTGGGGGAGACAGAGACTTCGGGAAAACATGGTTAGCAAATGCTTGGAACTGAGAGAAACTGGGATTTCGGAGAAGCAGGTTGTTGGTATGACGGCGCATGCGAGGGGGGGAGAGAGAGAGGGAGAGGGAAGAGGGGGAGAGAGAGAGAGAGAGAGAGAGAGAGAGAGAGAGGGGAAAGGGAGAGGGAGAGAGAGAGAGAGGTGCTCAGTCCTTCCCCCAGCAGTCTAGGCCTGTAGCAGCATAGCTAAAGAGTAAATGAACTTTAACTTTTAACTATAAGCTCTGTCATACAGAAAAGTTTTAAGCCTGGTCTTGAAAATTGCTAAAGAGTCTGCCCCCCGGACCGATACTGGAAGTTGGTTCCATAGAAGAGGAGCCTGATAACTGAAAGATCTGCCTCCTGATTTACTCTTGGAGACTCTAGGAACCACAAGTAAACCTCCATCTAGAGAGCGGAGTGGCCTACTAGGACAGTAAGGAACTATGAGCTCTCTGAGGTATGACGGAGCTTGGCCAGTAAGAGCTTTATATGTTAACAGAAGGATTTTAAATTCTATTCTGGATTTTACCGGCAGCCAATGAAGAGCAGCTAACACAGGAGAGATGTGATCCCTTTTTCTAGTTCCTGTTAATATTCGTGCAGCAGCATTCTGAATCAACTGAAGGCCTTTCAGAGATTTGTTTGGACATCCAGATAATAATGAGTTACAGTAGTCCAGCCTAGAAGTTACGAATGCGTGGACTAGTTTTTCTGCATCCTCTTGAGAGAGGATATTTCTGATTTTCCTAATGTTTCTCAGGTGGAAGAAAGCTGCCCTACTGACTTGTTTTATGTGAGGGACAAAGGACATGTCCTGGTCAAAGGTTACTCCAAGGTTTTTTACAGTGGAGTTGGAAGCCAAAGTAATGCCATCCAGACTGATTAATTGATTAGATAGGGTTTCTCTAAGGTGCTTAGGGCCGAGTACAATAACTTCAGTTTTGTCAGAATTTAGAAGTAAAAAATTATGGGTCATCCAGACTTTTATGTCTTCAAGACATGTCTGCAGTCTGACTATCTGACTAACTTCATTTGGCTTCATTGATAAATACAGCTGAGTGTCGTCTGCGTAAGAGTGGAAATTGATGCTGTGTTTCCTGATAATGTTGCCTAAAGGAAGCAGATAAAGAGTGAAGAGGATTGGTCCAAGCACCGAACCCTGTGGGACTCCATAACTGGCTATAGTCCTTGAGGAGGAGCTATTGTTAACATGTACAAACTGATATCTATCCGATAAATAGGATTTGAACCACCTTAGAGCAGTTCCTTTAATGCCAATTTCATGTTCCAGTCTCTGTAATAAAATATTGTGATCAATGGTGTCAAATGCAGCACTGAGATCTAAGAGGAGAAGTATGGAGGCTGATCCATTGTCTGAAGCCATTAGAATATCATTGGAGACTTTAATCAGCGCTGTTTCTGTGCTGTGGTGAGCTCTAAATCCTGACTGAAACTCTTCAAGCAAACCGTTCCTATGCAGATGGTCGTGTAATTGGTTTGCTACTGCTTTCTCAATGATTTTAGAAATGAAGGGAAGGTTTGATATGGGTCTATAATTGGCCAAAACATCTGGATCAAGATTCTGCCTTTTAAGCTGGGGTTTGATGACTGCGGTCTTAAGAGTCTGAGGTACATAACCCAAAGATAAGGTCAAATTAATGAGATCTAGAATGAAGGGCTCAATTAAGTAAAGAATGTCTTTAAAGAGGCTGGTCGGCACTGGGTCTAATAGACAGGTTGATGGTCTAGATGATGATACTATAGAAGCTAGCTCTGAGAGATTCAAATCAAATCAAATCAAATCAGATTTATTTGTATAGCGCCAAATCATAACAAAGTTACATCAAGGCACTTTACATATAGAGCAGGTCTAGACCAAACTCTTTATAAAGATGAGAAGATTCCAGATGTAAAATAGGCGTTGCAGTTGATTCAGGAGTTGCTGTATTCAGTAGATTATTGTCTAATGTAGGTAAGAGCTGTTGAATTCTGTCTCTGATTGTTATGATTTTATTTGTAAAAAAGCCAATAAAATCATTGCTGCTGAGAGCTAAGGGGATCACTGGTTCTATTGAACTATGACTCTCTGTCAGCCTGGCTACAGTGCTGAAGAGAAACCTGGGGTTGTTCTTGTTTTTTTCTATTAGTGCTGAATAATATGATCTTCTAGCACTGCGGAGAGCCTTTTTATACGTTTTTAAGCTTTCTTTCCAGGCTCGGTGAGACTCTTCCGAGTTGCTGGAACGCCAATTTCTTTCTAATTTCCGTGTCATCTGCTTTAAGGCACGAATTTGAGAGTTATACCACGGAGCCAGTCTCCTCTGTTTTATTACTTTCTTTTTGAGAGGAGCAGCATCATCCAGATTTGAACACAGTGTGGCCATAGTGCTAGTCACAAGGTCATCAACCTGTGTATGGGAGAAATCCTCATTTGAATTTAGATATGGCATTGCTGCAAATGATGACTGAATGTTCTCTTTAAATTTAGCCACAGCGTCTTCAGATAAACATCTTCTATAGCCAAATTTATTCCTCGATGCTGTGCAGTCAGTTAAAGTAAACTCAAATGTAATGAGGTAATGGTCGGTCAAAAGACAGTTTTGAGGAAAAATTGTTAACTTGTCAATTTCAATGCCATATGTTAGAACAAGATCAAGGATATGATTAAAGCAGTGAGTTGGTTCATTCAAGTGCTGGGAAAAGCCAATTGAGTCTAGTAATGAAAGAAACCCAGAACTAAGGCTGTCACTTTCTACATCTACATGAATATTGAAATCTCCCACTATAATGATTTTATCTGTACTAAGTACTAACTCTGATATAAACTCAGAAAACTCTGATAGGAATTCTGAGTATGGACCAGGTGGACGGTATACTGTAACTAACAGAACTGGTTTTTCAACTTTCCAGTTAGAGTGGGAAAGACTAAGAGTGAGGCTTTCAAAAGACCTACAGCCAGATTTTGGTCTAGGGTTGATTAATAAGCTTGACTGAAATATCGCAGCCACTCCCCCTCCTCGACCTGTGGTACGAGGGACATGAAAATTAAAATGAGTGGGGGGTGTAGCTTCATTAATACTAACATACTCATCCTGCTGCAGCCAGGTTTCAGTTATACAAAATAAATCAATACGATGATCAGTTATAAGATCACTGACTAATAGAGATTTTGATGATAGTGATCGAATATTCAACAGTCCACATTTAACTGCAGTATTATTTGAGACCGAATTTGTGGCTGTTTTGATTTCTATTAAGTTTTTGTTTTTAGCTCCTCTTCTGTTTAATCTAGGTTTAGTAACTTTTCTAAATTTAGGTGGTCGGGGGACAGACACAGTTTCTATAGACCTAGACATAGACAGAGACTCTATTCTATTCTCAGCAGGGAACTGCTCTGACTGAGGCGCAGAGGAGTGTGTTAAACTGCGGCTCTGCCTCCTGGTCTCGACTCGGGGTTGTCAGGGTTTTAACTTTCTAATGAACTCGGCCATATTCCTAGATATAAGAGCGGCACCACCCACGGTGGGATGGACACCATCTCTCCTAATAAGACCAGGTCTCCCCCAGAGAGTGCTCCAGTTATCTATGTAGCCCACATTGTTTTCGGGACACCACCTCGACAGCCAGCGGTTGAATGAAGACATGCGGCTATACATGTCATCACTGGTCCGATTGGGGAGGGGGCCGGAGAAAACTACAGTGTCCGACATTGTTTTAGCAAAGGTACACACCGATTCCACATTAATCTTTGTGACCTCCGACTGGCGAAGTCGGGTGTCGTTACTGCCGACGTGAATAACAATTTTACCATATTTACGCTTATCCTTAGCCAGCAGTTTCAGGTAAGATTGGATGTCGCCTGCTCTGGCCCCCGGGATACACTTAACTATGGCCGCCGGTGTCGCTAACTTCACGTTCCTCAGAATAGAGTCGCCAGTCACTAGAGTCGGCTTTTCAGCGGGTGTGTCGCTGAGTGGGGAGAACCTGTTGGAAACGTGAACCTGTTGGTGGTGAACCGGGGGCTGCTGCCTACGACTATGCCTCTTGTCTCGGACAGTCACCCAGCCGCCCTGACTAGATCCCGGCTGCTCGGGAGCCGCTGGGGGGGAGGAAACTCTCTTGGCTGCCGTAGGAGCTGGTCTAGGTCGGCCCGCACTGGCTACAGGGGGGCGACTAGCTACACTAGCATAAGTTGGGCTAGCTAAGGTGCGGAGCCGTGACTCTAACTCACTAATTCTCGCCTCCATTTCTACCATCATCCTGCATCTATGACAACAAGTACTATCATAAAAGGAGGCAGAGGAGTAACTGGACATGTAGCAGAGAGGACAGGAGAGAAGAGGAGAGGGAGAAGGAGGAAGAGAGAGTGGAGAGAGAGAGCTGGAGGCCATTGCTAATCGTTCAGTTCAATTAGCGGAGCTACAGTATCGTTTATAGGCTTAGGAAAGGGGAAGGAGATTGAGTTCTATGCTAGTATAGTTTAATAGCAGTTTGCTGTCGATTAGCCAGCTCTGCATCCTGGCGCTGCGTGGTGCTGGGTCTGGGGTGGCTCCTTGTTGGCCCCTATCGGTCCGGCACTGGCCGGTTGGTGGTGGCTCGCCCCTTCCTCTCTCCCTTGTTGGGTGGGTCAAGGGCTCCTCCTGGGGATTGCGGGGTTTCCCCCTCCCGCGGTCTCCTTGGCCCATGTGCGTTGGGAGCGTGGGTCTGGCACCATGTCAGTTTCAGTCAGTCAGTGGGGTACCTCTGGCTCGTCTGGGGGATGAGGGGTGGGGTCTGAGGTGGGTGAAGTCGGTGGCGGATGCGGGCGGCGGGGTGATGGTGGGGAGGTGCTGGGGGGCATTGGGCCCTCCTGCCCCGCTCCAGCGTGCGCTTGGTTGGGCTCACTGTCACCCGCCTAGAACACTGGTGACTGCAGCTTGCCACGTGGCTGCAGTAACTAGCTGGGCTTGGTACTTCACGTGCTCCTGCATTAGGGTGGTGAGCATGGGGAGCTGGGACCTCTGACCCGACTCTGGGCCCTGGTGACAGTCTCAGTCATACTTCGGGAATGACCACTTGCATGTGTGGTGTCACTTGCCAGCTCGGGTTCGGTCACATCATGAAAAATTGATGAATCCTGCCTAAAATTGGGCTGAGCCATTTTCCATCACTATGTACCCTATCTTTGACTCGGGTCCTCTTTTGCAACACCTTCATCTATCTGGACTCCCATCTCCCCACATCTCCGCATAAACCCTTTGGAATCTCTCAATCCCGTGTGAGATAACAGGAAAAGCACAGGATCCTTCACCCCACTAGTTCCTACCGGCACCACCTGCTTCCCTTCCCCTGTCCATCCTTCTGCATCTTCTCTGTCCTTTGCTCCACCTAGGTGTTGCACTGTCCTCCCTTCCACACAAAGGTCATTTCACTCAATAAAGATCACAAACTAGCTTCCAGGGAGGGCTGGTGACAGTTCATCTATCTAAGCAACCAGATCAACTATTAACTATAGGGCACTAAGAAACAAAAACAAAGTCTCCACACCAGGCTTCAAGCTGTGTGAAGTGTCAAGTGTATATACAGGGTCGCATCACATCCACTGGTCCATATAGTTCCACATCACTGAGCACTTTCTTAGTGACACCATTGAGAGCTCCAATCAGTCAAACCTCAGAACTTTCATCTTTACAGAGCTGCTGAATGATTGTTTATTGTTTTTGCATCAGTCAGACAGAGAATCTCTGATGATCATTGGTTTCAGAAAGACTTAAAAAGCGTTCACTAATTTCCCATGTCACACAGGAAAAGTGCATATACACTGTTATACAGAGGCCACATACACACTCACTCCAGATAGACTGTCTATTGGTTCTTAGGGTTTTTAGTTTGTGTCATAGTGTGTGTGTGTGTGTGTGTGCACGTGTGCTTGTGTTTGTGTGTGTTAATGTAACCACTAACCATTCCACTATAGGAATGTCGGAGCAGGACAGCATGTCCATAAAGTAAGGTCCGATGCCCGCCACCTTGGGCTGTCTGAAAGAGAGAAAGAGACAATGGCAAATGGAAGAAATAATAGGGAACAAACAGAAAGATATTGAAAACAGCCAGACAATTATCAATTAACGGTGGACACAGAAATACAAACCAATGCAAATGCATACAGGAAGAGTGGGAAAGTACAGTTGTGCCATAATATTCTACACACATACCATTTGTTCACTTCAACATTTTTATTTAAAGAGGTGATTTCGGCAGTGAATCAATACATAATGATACATCACCTGAGTAATGCTAGGGGTGATCTACGAAGATGGTCAGGATGGTCTGCTGCTTCCTCCCTCTCACCCTCCTTAGCTTTTCTCCATGTTATTGTGAAAATGCTTAAAGACTAACAGCTATAGCAGCTGAGGTCTCTACCAGCAGACTGTACCACAACAGTGGACATCTGGTTGTCTCATTCCTGCAATTTCTGCTACAGTGCTGTTATTATTCAATAGCTGTGTCGGCTACACACCTCATTCTTTCTCATTGATTTTCTACCACTTATCTGTAAGGGTCACGGGAGGGTGCTGTAACCAATCCCAGCCAACATTCCAGATGAGGGCGGGGTACACACTCGATAGGTCGCCAATCTATCACAGGGCCAACACATAGAGACGCACTACGACAAACAACCATTCACAATCACACTCAGACCTACAGTCAATTTAGAATAATCAATCTCCTGTGGGAGGAAACCGGAGTACCCAGAGGAAGCCCATGCAGGCACAGGGAGAACATTCAAACTCCACACAGAAGGGCCCAAAGAATCAAACCCATGACCTTCTTGCTGTGAGGCAACAGCACTTACTACTATAAATGTGTTTTTGCCTCAGCTACACATCTATATTCACAAATGTGAGTCACTGAGAGGAAACAACAAATATATTTAATATGTTACTGTAACACTAGGGTTCACAATTTCGATTATAAAACAGATATTGACCAGAATGACATCAATATTTCAACATTCAAAATCAAAGGTGGAATCAAGGATGTAACTATGCCCCAAAGTAACATGCTGCAAGTGTGTCTAATGGGGAAACACACACACGTGTTTAACTGTGGCCTCAACACTATCTTGATCTGCATTCATTTCACAGAACCCATGACAACTGCTGATATAGAAGACAGACTGGAATAGACAAAAAAAATGGCATAACCATCTGCGCTAAAAATACCCCCAAAAAAAGATTCAGTATTGAATAAAATTGAATTGTGACCCTAAAATCGAAAATTTAATTAGATCTAGGATTTGAAGAATTGTGAATCCCTTAGTTGCCAATGTTGTGTCTCAGTGTATTGTTTCTGGTCAGAGTTTAACTTTGATTGATGTGTCTCAGTCACAGTTCAAGGGGGTATTGATTGCTCTGTTGTATTTTTACACTGTTGTAGTGCCCCCCCACCCCAACTCAATCTCTGTGTGTACTGGGGCAGAAATGGCTGCCATGGTTCTGTCTGTCTCCCTTTAAGACCAGTCTCCGTTCACAGCTAAATGCTTCTCCATTGACACGTTGACAGTCATCAGGTAACAAAATGCTCACACTGTTGATGCTCATGACAGTGACCAACATTAGCACAAGAATACCATGATGTACACAGAGACCAAGTGGAGGAACACCTACCCATATTTCCACATCTACATGCTGTGTGGAAATGAGAAAGAGGGGAAAAACGTAAGTCTTGTTGTGATTATACAAATGAGAGCTACAAACATTTATGGCTGTTGAATGAGGTTATGATGGCCTAGTCAGTCTGTTCCAGGTCTTGTATAGAAATAATTATGTCCATGCTCAGTTACATGAGATGTTACACCCAATGGTAGGTGTATATTCCAGTTTTTAATTTACATTAGAGGTTGACCAAGCTGTTGTTCAAGTTGTTGTTGTGTATGTTTCCCTGAGTGTTAACACTAATGGCTCTTGGGGAGCTACAAGAACCCATCAGTGAGCTCCAAAACACACACAAGGAGACATTCTTTGTGGTAGTGGTAAATGTCAACTATGTCTAGCTCTTGGACACTGCCTCAGTTGCATGAGCATGTCTCCATAGAAACCAGGAGAATAAATATGTTGGAGCAGGTGTACAGCAACAGACCGGAGGCATACTGAGTTGTGTCTCGCCCCCATGAGGCCTTTCCAGCCATATTTCAATCATGTTGGTTCCTGCTCATCATCCTGTGATCAGAAACAATAAGCCCAGTACAGCTGTTCAGATGGTCCGGGACACCTTTGAGCAAACCAGCTAGCAGGTCTTCAGAGAGGCTGGGACCAATGAGGACAGGGTTGATGTGGAAGACTATGTGTCAGCCATACAGCAGTTGATGTATCAATGTTGTCACAGTCAACAGGAGGATCACCATCCTCCCAAACCAGGAACCCTTGCTGAAGGGAGAGGCGCAGAGTCTCCAGAAGGCACATCTTGTCAGTTATTCACACTTCCACCCACCTGAACAGAAAGGACTCTTAAATCAGGCAGCTTTCTTTGGACTTTAATTCTGTGTTTAATACAGTCATTCTGCAGATTCTTGCCAATACACTACTGCTACTCAGATTAACACATTCTCTTGCCTCTGGAACTGGCTCCTGGACAGACTGTCAAAATTCATGGTATCATCTTCACCCATCATCCATATGTCAGAGCTCTGCCCTATCATGCTCCCCTCCCCCTCCTTCCTCCTCTCTGGCTGGCTCTGGCTAGGTTTCCCACCCTTGGCTCTCCCACGCACCTGCAACTAATCCGGCTCATCAACTCTACTTCCTCCTGTGCTTTAAAAGACCGGCTGTTTCATCCATTCATCGCCAGTTTGTCAATTCACCTCATGTCTTGCCTTTTACCCTAGCCCCTTCCAGCCCAGCCCCGGCAAGTGTGCCTGCGACGCCAGTGCCTGCCTCGAGTTCCTTCCACAGTTTTGTATTTTGGTTTTGTTTTTTCTCTGTACTTTTTGCCCAGTCAACTGGTTGTTTTGAGTTTTTGTATTTTAGCCTCAGTGCCTGCCTCAAGTTCCTTTGGCGGTTTGGTATTTAGGTTTTTGTTTGTTTCTTTGTACCTTTTGCCCAGTTGACTGGCCGTTTTGAGTTTTGTGTTTTGGCCTGGTTCTACCCCCCAGAGATTCTGGCCATTTTGTGTTCATCTGCTCCTTGCCTCGTTTCAGAAATAAAGTCCAGTCATTCTTCAGCTAGTCGGTTGGAGTATTTTTTGGGTCCCCTTGTAAACCCTTTAACACCTCAACCCTGGAAATGGTCCTGAGCTTGAAATACCTCGGAGCCCACATTTCCAGGGACTTTTAAGTGGACATAAAATAAGAAAGCCCACCAACGGCTCCATCTTCTCAGCAGGCTGAGGCAGGTCGGCCTAAATTCCTCAGTACTGGCAACTTTTTACAGATGTGTGGTGGACTCACCTCCTCCATCACCACCGTGTCTGGGACCTGCTCTACTGCAGAAAGTAAGGCATTTCAGAGGGTGGTGAAAACTGCCCAGGATATCCCCTGCATCCATTGAGGATATCTCTATCAGTAGGTGCAAGAGCAGTGCAGTGCGCATCATGGGGGATCTTACCCACCTGGCCCATGGACTGCTTGAACTCCTCCCCTCTGGCAAGAGGCCACAGAGCATTAAGACCATAAGAGCTAGACAAAGAGCTTCTTCAGTTTTAATCACTTTGTTGTTTTACCTCATGTGGTAAAGCATCATGGTCTGACTGAAGATTTTATAATCTGTTGTATGTTTTGTTTGTTAGTTGTCTGCGTTACCTGTTGTTACCTGTGTTCCAGGTTCTTCTTTGTTCCCTGTCTTCCCTAGCTTCAGTTTTCTAGTTCCATTGTAACCAACCATCTCCAGCTCCAGTATTTGCCCAGTATTTCCTTGCCAGCCCACCCTGACAGGATCACCACCTTAGCGTGGTGGTGTGGTTTGCGCGTTTCCATGACCCCTAGAGCTATGTCAGGACTCTTGCACTCCTGGCAGGGACACCCATGCCGAACAGGTCAAAGGGAAGAGTAGTCCCACTGGACCTCCAGGTTGGGGGTTGGCCATCAGGCTGATAACCTCTTCCTGCAAAAAAATCCTATTACAGAAACCAGAATCAGAGCAAATTCATCAGGTCTAGGGAACACTGTAGCCAGTCCTTGTAACAGGAGAGAGACCATGATGTGCAAGGGCGAAAGCCCAACCAGATGCCTTTGGGTTAATTAAGCCACTGCTGCACCCAAAAAACACCATTAAGATCGGAAACTGGAATGTAAGAACACTGTGCCCAAGTAGCAACATTACATTAGGGGGGTGTGGGGATATACTGATGTCAAAAACAGCAGCAAGATCCCTGATTGATTGGACTCCAGATAATGAAGAAATCATTCCAGCCAGGTACCACTCCCACCACATACTATAAAGCTGACGATCATACACATCTTCAAACCCACAGAAGATGCAGAAGAACAAGTAAAGGATGAGTTCTACATGACACTGCAAAACCTATTAGACAGTAGAAACAAACACGACCTGCTGATTGTCACAGGAGACATGAATGCCAAAGTAGGAGAAGAAAAAAGATTATGACAGAGTTATGGGCAAACATGGGCTTGGAAAGAGGAACGACAACAGAAAAAGGCTGTGCGAGATGTTTGACATGAACAGGCTAGTTATAACAGGAACTCTATTCCCACATAAAGACATACACTTGGATGTTTCCAGATGGGAAGACTAATCAATAAACGATTTAGGAATTCAGTGAAAGACACAAGAGTACACAGGTCTGCAGACATAGGAAGTGACCACTATCTTGTATGCACCACAATCAAGCTCAGACTGAAGAAACAGCAAAAGGAAGATGGAAGATGATTGGACACATACTAAGACAGGACGATAACAACAACTGCAAAATAGCAATGACCCAGGCACCAGAAGGAAAAAGAAGAAAAGGAAGACCAAAGACAACTTGGAGACGAACAGCTGAGAAAGAAAGAAAAGACGCAGGATGGAAATCATGATCTGAAATGAGGACTGCGGCAGCCGACCACGAGGCACGAATCGGATAGGTGAAGGTGAAGGTTTCCTTGACAGGTTTGCCTAGTTCCAGTATTTACAACTACCTTCAGCTTCTTCAGCCAATACCTCAGCAGCAGCCAAGGAGATAGCTCTATGGATCCTCTACTACCACCCAGGCAGCTTCCTTGACACCACAAACCCCTTCACCACAATTTGTTCATGGAATGCCAAACATGGCAGCTCCAGTTTACTTTGAAAACAGATGTTTCTTGGAGGCTGAAGTTTTGGTTGAAGTTTGAAGTCTTCAAATAATTAGTTTTAATCCATCAGCAAACCCATAAGATAAGGTTGACGTTAAACGCAACACACTCTAGACACGGATCAAGCATAACATTGTTGCAGACCATGTACATCAACGTAGATGACAGTGGCAAAATTTTCCATCAGAACATTGCCCAAAGTCTCACACTGCCTCTATCACATGGCTTTCCTCTCATAGTGCATCCTGGTGCCATGTGTTCCCCAGGTAAGAGACGCAAAGCGCCTGAGCATCCACCTGATGTAAAAGAAAACATGATTCATCAGACCAGGCCACCTTCTGCCATTGCTCCGTGGTCCAGTTCTGATGTTCATGTGCCAATTGTTCGCACTTTTAGCAGTGCATAGGGGTCAGCATGGGCACCCTGGCTGGTCTGCACCCCATACGCAGAAAACTGCGATGCACTGTGTATTCAGACACCTTCTGTCCAAATACACAATTTGAGTACCAGTAGCTCCTTTTAACACGTCAACTTTGAGGACAAAATGCTCACTTGCAGGTGCCATGATTAAGAGATAATCAATGCTATTCACCTTATTCACTTCACCTGTCAGTGGTCATTATGTTATGCCTGATCGGTTTACATGCATTTCTGTGCACATATTCATCTGAAAAACTGATTATTATTCCCTTGTGATTCCTTGTGGAAGACCTATACATAATGAAATTGATTAAATTGATTTGCCATTAAACTTAATAAATAAGGCAACAAATACATTCATATGCCATTAAAATGAACCAAATATCACAAAAAAATAAATGTAGGCATTAATTTACGGACAAAAATTTGTCTTTTCTTTTGACATTTACCTTTATTCATATGTTTACTTTCTTTCCCACATTCTTAATACATTTACATTCCCTCCTGAATTTTTTTCATACTTGCATTTCTTTATGCATGCACTGTAAAACTACAGTGGCAAATTATAAAGGGACCAGTTGACATAAGGCTGTTCTAACCTGGTACGATGACCGCTGACCACCCGGGCATCTTACTAGCCAGCAGACATGCTGGCAGCCCCGCTAGTGGGACCTGATATTTCTGAAAACATAGGAGCAAATTTTTGATTAAGCTCAATATTAATAAATAGACCACAGATCTGAAATTTCAACGACTTAAGTCTTGCCTAAAAAATCTTAAAACTATGTTCTGTGACAGAACAATAATCATAATCTGAAAAATTTCTCTTCCCTACAATACACACAGCATGGATATTTGATCCATGCAGTTTGGTGTCAATCAAAGTTCAAGTTCACCCCATGACACACCTAATTGCCCCCTTATTTGCCTTACATTTCTTCATATATTCCTGCATGCATGAAGTGTGAAAAAATTGTAGAAGGAATGTAAATGTATAAAGACCGTGGGAAGGAATGTAATTGTCTATATTAAAAGACGCATTTTGTCAGTTAATTAATGCCTACACTTATTTACTGTCTCATTTTTTAAATTTAAAAGCATTTGAATTTATTTATTGTCTCATTTATTCAATATGATGGCATATGAATTTGTTTATTATTTAGTGACTCATTTATTAATGTAATTACTTTTTATTTTGGCAGTGTCAGTCCTCCATAATCTCCATCTCCTGTCTCCTGAGAAAATTATCTGGTGTTGGAAAAGAATAGGGAGAATACACAACCATTTTTGTATCCACATCAAATTAAATATCATAGAGGTGTCTTACGGCCTGATCTACTAAGATCCCAGATAAGGGGCGCTAAATTGCATGTGTAGCCGGAGGTTGTCTCCCTCCAGGCCACTGTTTGGCACTGTGCCAGTCCTCTGGCCACTGATTGCTGAGCGACACCGTGCGCACCTTTATATGCAGGTGTGTGTGTCCCCGGTCTCTCTTCCGCTCCTCGCTTGCTCCTGTGGTGGCTGTGGCGTGTCGAGCCAGCCTTTGTTCAGCGTGGCAGCTGGTGGCACCGTTTCCACTTCATTTGGTGTGGCGGTCTTGTGACCTCCGTCGAGGCGCACAGATCTCCTTTACCCCGCACGCCTGACTGCTTGGTCCAGGGGAGACGGGAGTGGCCTACCGGAGCCCTGTCCAGCAACCTGTCCGCTCTGGCGGTGTGCTAAAGCTGCGCCCTGTGAGGCGCGCATCCTCCGTTGTCTGGGTTAGTGGACGCCAACTCATGCTGCCTTGTAACTGGCCGGCTACTCCCATCACGCCTGGAAGTGTCATAGGATGCAAAACATATCTTCTGGTTATGTAGGATCGGATGACCTCATATTTATATGTTTTGATACTAATATTGTGCGTGATGGACATTACGTTGTGTTTATCGTTTGCAGTGTTTATTGTTTGCAGTGATTATTGTTTGTGATTATTCTGTGCCGTGTGTCGATTATTTTACCCGCTTCAGACTGGACAGGGACACATGTTGCTGCAGACTGACACATCTGAGCCTCATTACATCAGTGATTACAATCACCGGTTGCGCCTCCCATGCTTAAAAAGGACAATGCCAGAGACCTGCACGGGGGGGAACGGTGCAGACATTGCTGTCACCTCCTGCTTCTTCCTCTGATGCTGCTGTTAGTCCTCGGGATCACGACTGGGTCCATGCTTCTCCTCGCGGTGTGGCTTCTCTGGCTCGTTCCTCTGTGTTGGCGGACTGGGTGCTGAGCCTTGTTTTCCGTGTGTTGGGGGCAGCGGACCTGGACGGCGGCGGAGCGGCAGCGATGTTTAAGTTGATGGGCATCCACATTGCATTTTGAAGGGGGGTGCACATCTTGGGGGCCGGATTGGCTTTAAGATTTGCCGGCGGCAAGACAGGTTGGACATTGATTTTATTCTTCCCCCTCTGACAGCGGCAGACGGCGGCGTGGGGATCCGGCACTGGATCCACTGACTGGACTGCGAGCGCAGGGAGCCTTGCTGGAGCGACCCCTTCCTTCCAGCTGGTATTCAGGAAAACTCGGAACGTCACAGCCGTTACTGGACTGGACTGCCTGGTATTTTAGACTACAGTATTGAGTGATTAGGACTTGGACAGTGTTCCCTTATTCACATCGATTGTTTCATCATTGATTCTTAAAGAAAAGCAATTGCATTTTAAACTGATTTAAGAATAAAGTAGTTATTTTAAGTATTTATCTGTGCATCCTCATTGTGTTGGTGTGGCCGGGAATCTGAGTATTCAAACAAAATTTACCTCTTCAATTTTGTTACAGAAGCGGTGCTGCTGTTTTGGTTCTTTTCCTTTTGACCTGTGTCTTGGTTTTTGTTATTTTGCATTGTTTTTGTGGAGCGGACCACGTTTGGGGCCCAACGCTGCCCGCCGCCTGGGCCTGCTCCGTCCTGAGGCCTGGACCGTTTTCATGGGCTGTTCTGGGGCCTATACAATGACCCACGCCTAGTGATAAGGATCGATATATTTTAAATCCCTTATTCATTCGTTTCATTTGTATTCTTTGATATTATTTGATTAGTTTAGTAATTTTCCCTTTTTGTGTCATTGTGTTGTATTGATTTAGTTATTTCTGTTTTCTTACATCTGATTTCAATTATTGTTTGACTAATTGATAAACTATTTCTTTTGTAATTTCTTTTATTGTGTTTAGTTAGTCCATACCACTTTTGTTTAAGCCCTTGGGCATGTTTTATTAACCCCGGTGTTTTGTTTTGTTTCAGGTGCTGGTGGCTGACAGCGCAGCTTAACCCCTGGTGGTGGTGGTGGTGGTGGTGGTGGTGGTGCGCTCTTCAGTCCCCTCCCGTTTTACTTTTGTGTGTGTGCAGTGTCACGGGTGGTTCATTTGGAGGATCCCTTCTCCTTTTTTGGTTTCCTGCCGCATGGTAAGCCCCAGTCCTGACCTTATTCCCCCCTTCTTGCCCAAGTGTCTGCTTTATTGTGTGGTGTGTGACATTTTGTTTTTCTTTAATTTAGTTAATAAAGTTTGTTCAATTTTAAATTACAAACCGTCTCGCCCCGTGGTATGTACGAATCTGTGTGACTTTGTCTAGTTAATATCTTAGCTTATTATTTCCTTGGGGTGCAATTCCCCAGGTCGCGTTGTTGGACACATGCATCCTAGTACCATATTACCCTCATCTCGCCACACGTGCGCGTGGTAAGATTTTGCGTGCTTGGTTTGCGTGCGTTTTGCAGGTGATCTACTAAGAAATTGCCAAAGTGACTACAGGTGCAAACAGCAGTATTTAAATGAGTTTGCACTCTGCCACCTTTTCCATCATGGCGAGTGTGGAGGAAGAGCGAAAGCACAAAATGAAATTTGATTCAGTTGAGTTGGAAGTGCTTGTAGAAGAGGAAAATTAACACCTGAACCAGCTTTTCAGCACCCCAAACGTGCGCTCCACGATGTTCCGTGTGCGTATATGGGCCACATTGTATCGATTCTCTCCCAGAGTGGTAGGGTTGAGTATCGGAGTCAGGAGGAAGGGATGGAGGGGATATGCACTATCACCTTTGAAACATATGAAAATACATGTTTTAATTTTGTTTAATGAGAGAAATGATTTATATAGCGTAGAAACTACCAACAGCCAGCCATAATCACACTCGCCATCTCATAACTTTGAAAATATACTGCTATTTCTCATGATGAATGAGTCGTGCACCGACCCAGGATATTTTGCCACAACATTAGTTATGACTCCTCTGGAGTCACAAACAACCTGCACGTTTAATGACTGGCTGTGTTTGTGATTCCTGTAAACATGTTCGGTGTTCGAGGGGGGGAACAATTTGCACGAGTAGGGTCAACCGCTCCAATTACTCTTGGGAAGTCAGCAATCACATTAAACCCATGTTTGGTTTCATTCAGTGCATCCCGTGTGGATGGAAATTTTATGTACCTGGCCATTCTGCGTATCATAGCATCTAATACATCTGAGAGCATACCTGGCAAACTGCTTTGTGAGACCCCAGCAGAAATGACAACCGTGCGCTGGGATGAACCAGATGCAAAGAAATGGAGAGCTGCCAGAAGTTGGTCATGGCAGGTATTGCCTGACACCTCCTTGTTGTTGGCTCCAGATCAACTTTTAAGTCATTCAGCAGCTCCAAGATGGCATGGCTGGTTAGGTGATATGTCTGAATAATTTTTTCTTCTGTCATCCCAAATATACTGATGGGAATGAGAAAAATCCGTTCTCTGCGTCTGTGTTCATTGTTCCCGTTTCTCCTCCTGGCGACAATGACAGCAGCTACTGTGCGTAAAGCTGGGATGATTTGCACCTGCCCTTCCAACGTATTATATTTAGACGCAATCATAATCACCGCGATTACTTTAAGTTTTGATAAATCATAATGCGTGTGCTAATATTTCTTATCTGCATTTTCTCCTCCCAGTATTTTGCTCACCTGGGCAGAAATGCCCCATAATCCATATTCATCAAGGCCAAGGTGCTAAATGGACAGTGCGTGTCATTTTGCTCACTTCAAAGACGCAGTCCTCAGTGCGCAACGTTAGTAGATCAGCTTGCACATTTTTTTGCGAGTGACATCAAGTTTGCACACGTTTTTATACGAGCAAACCTTTAGTAGATCAGGCCCTTAGTTTTTTCAAAGGCATAAGAACATATTGAGTATCCACCTGCATGTTTAAAAGTACTGTTGTGAGAATAAAATATCATAACATAGGTGAAATCATGTTCCAGCTACACAGTCAGCATTCAGCATGATGGTTTGAGGGTAGAATTTACCATTAAATGTTTGTAAAGATAAAACTTTTTGTATACCATCATATCAGTCACACTGTTCTTCAAGGTAAAGGAGGACACAGTGGTGCAATGGAGAAATTTCATTGCAACCAATTGTAAAACAATTCTATGAATGATGGAAGTTTTACTTCAGCATATGTTACAAGCTGTGTGTGTACAGTAGGCCACATATATGGAACTATAACACTGACCATTAATTGTAATCAGAATTATTCCTAAAATATCCCTCCAAAAAAAAAAAAAAAGAAATCTGACAGTACATTTATTATTGGAATATTGTTTTGTAACTTAAAACTTAGATACTATGAATAGGTGAAATGTTTAAATATTTGATTGAATTAAATATTTCAACACTTAAGAAAACAGTACAACATTGTTCCTTTACAATAACACAGCCAACACTCATTTAATCAGTTATATTTTTACTTTGTAGTTCTTATGTTTATGTGAAACTATAGGTAAAGTTGCAATATTACAATGAATGATAATTTTGCTGTTCTGTATCTTCTTCTCCTTTCGGCTTTTCCCTTCAGGGGTCGCCACAGCGAATCAGTTGCCTCTATCTAAGCTTGTCTTCTGCATCCTCTTCTCTCACACCAACCACCTTCATGTCTTCTTTCACTACATCTATAAACCTCCTCTTTGGTCTTCCTTTAGGCCTCCTGCCTGGCAGTTCAAAACTCAGCATCCTTCTACCAATATATTCACTATCTCTCCTCTGGACATGTCCGAACCATCTCAGTCTGGCCTCTCTGACTTTATCTCCAAAACCTCTAACATGTGCTGTCCCTCTGATGTACTCATTCCTGACCCTATCCAACCTGGTCACTCCCAAAGAGAACCTCAGCATCTTCATCTCTGGTACCTCCAGCTCTGCCTCCTGTCTTTTCCTCAGTGACACTGTCTCTAGACCAAACAACATCGCTGGTATCACCACAGTTTTGTACACCTTTCCTTTCATTTTAGCTGAAACTCTTCTATCACACATCACACCTGACACTTTTCTCCACCCGTTCCAGCCTGCCTGCACACGCTTCTTCACCTCTTTTCCACACTCTCCATTGCTCTGGACTGTTGATTTACTACTTAAAATCCTCCACCTTCTTTATCTCTTCTCCCTGTAACCTCACTCTTCCACTTGGGTCCCTCTCATTCACACACATATACTCCGTCTTGCTGCGGCTAACCTTCATTCCTCTCCTTTCCAGGGCAAACCTCCACCACTCTAGCTTCTCCTCCACCTGTTCCCTGCTCTCACTACAGATCACAATGTCATCTGCAAACATCATAGTCCATGGAGATTCCTGTCTAACCTCGTCTGTCAGCCTGTCCATTACCATAGCGAACAAGAAGGGGCTCAGAGCTGATCCCTGATGCAGTCCCACCCCCACCTTGAACTCTTGTCACACCTACGTCACACCTACAGCACACCTCACCACTGTCTTACAGTCCTCATACATGTTCTGCGTTCCTCTCCTGGATACCAAACCTGCCCATCACCTACTCATCATCTCTGTTTCCTGCACCAACGTGTCCATTGAAGTCTGCACCAATGACAACTCTCTCACTTCTAGGGATGCTCTGCATCACTTCATCAAGGTCCAACCAGAATTTCTCCTCCTCCAGCTCACATCCTACCTGTGGAGCATACCCACTAACAACATTGAACATCACACCTTCGATTTCTTGCTGCAGACTCATTACTCTATCTGATACTCTTTTAACCTCCAGAACATTCCTAACAAACTCCTCCTTCAAGATAACTCCTACTCCATTTCTCTTCCTATCTACACCATGATAGAACAACTTGAACCCTGCTCCTAAACTTCTAGCCTTGCTACCTTTCCACCTGGTCTCCTGGACACACAGTATGTCTACCTTCCTCCTCTGCATCATGTCAACCAACTCTCTACCTTTCCCTGTCATAGTTCCAACATTCAAAGTCCCTACTCTCAGTCCTAGACTCTTGCCGTTCCTTTTCTCTCTCTTCCTACGAACACACCTTCCTCCTCTCCTTCTTCGACGAACAGTAGTCCAATTTCCACCGGCACCCTGTACGTGAACAGCACCGATGGCGGTCGTTGTTAACCCGGGCCTCGACCGATCCGGTATGGAAGTCATAGATTCGATTCGCATGTTTGATTTGGCAAAAGTTTTACGTCGGATGCCCTTCCTGACACAACCCTCTGTATTTATCCGGGCTTGGGACCAGCACAATAAGGCACTGGCTTGTACCCCCTTGCGGCTACATTAATTTTGCTGTTCTGTATATTTTGGCATTTTATTTTCCTAACAATTATTTGAAACATTATGGCATGATATGTGATATGTTTATTAGGGTTATAAAATCACATAAATTGCACATTTAATTTGATGCAGACATTGGGCATGTCTAGTGTTTGACCCAACCACTACCTAAATGAGCCACCCCAGAGGCAGTGTCCCCTGTTCCTCCTTTCCACCACCTACAAACTCCATGTCCCCGACCTCCCTGAGGAGGCCTTAGAAATTTTGCTGCAGATGTGAGTTGATGATTACTGAGTGAGTTGATGGGCCTCCACCAGAAATTCCCAGTTCACCCAATACACGTTTGGGTTTACCATATTCTGTGGAAACCTCCTCCTCCAAGCCTCAAAGACATATGGATCTGACGTCATGACTGCAAAATTTACCTGTGATCTTTTGTCTGAAGTGCTCTGATACTAAGTGCACTTAAGTAAAAATATGTTTGTAATAGCCCAAATTATAACTGGAACAGAAGTCGAAGCTCGATTCAGGCTCAGATTAGGGGGATTGGCTGTTAAATTTTTCAGTCGGTACCTTCAATACACCATCCAGAGACACCAGGAGGACTTAATACTCTGAACAAAAATCCAACACCTGTGTAGTCCAGCCTGTTGTCTGGACTGTAGTGAGGGTTACTTGTTTTACAAGTAGTCCAGGAGAAAAAACCCACAGAGGCTAATATGCCATGTACAGTATAAACATGTATTACAGCTCATCAGGACACTCATTAATCTCTCCCTCCACCCTCTGCCTGTTCTTTACCTTCAAACTTCATTTTATAGTGAGATTAGTTCAGAAAGAGCACATGATGATGCACTCAAGATTTATATGCAGCTGAGATGAGAAGGGAGCAGCAAACGGGAGAAACAGAAGGGCCAAGAAACAGAAACATGGGCTGATGACCTGACACAACTGCTAAAATGGCAGGTATATACAGTGCTCAGTGTAAATGAGTACACCCCCTCCGAAAAGTAACATTTTAAACAATATCAATGAACACAAAAACAATTTCCAAAATGTTGACAAAAATAAGTTTTATATAACATCTGTTTAACTTATAACATGAAAATAAGGTTAATAATATAACTTGGAGAACAAAATGTAAAGTTTTACTCAAATTAGGGTGATACAAAAATGGGTACACCCCACAACAAAAACTGTACATCTAGTACTTTGTATGGCCTCCATGATTTTTAATGACAGCACCAAGTCTTCTAGGCATTGAATGAGCAAGTTGGCAATATTTTGCAACATCAATCTTTTTCCATTCTTCAAGAATGACCTCTTTTAGAGACTGGATGCTGGATGGAGAGTGATGCTCAACTCATCTCTTCAGAATTCCCCATAGGTGTTCGATTGGTTTCAGATCAGGAGACATACTTGGCCACTGAATCACTTTCACCCTGTTCTTCTTCAGAAATCCAACAGTGGCCCTAAATGTGTGTTTAGAATCATTGTCATGTTGAAAAACGACCAAGGTCACGGAGTAATGGTAGCATCTTCTCTTTCAGTATAGAGCAATGAATCTGAGAATTCATGATGCCATCAATGAAATGCAGCTCTCCAACACCAGCAGCACTCAGGCAACCCCACATAAGGACACTGCCACCACCATTTTTCACTGTAGGCACCTTGCATTTTCTCTGTATTCCTCACCTTTGCGACGCCATCAGTTCCAAAAACATTTATCTTGGTCTCATCACTCCAGAGTATAGAGTCCCAGTAGTCTTCATCTTTGTCAGCATAGGCCTTGGCAAACTCTAGGCTGGCTTCTTTGTACCTGGGCTTTAGGAGAGGCTTCTTTCGTGGACAGCACCCATGCATGCATGCCGTGTACACCGTATTGTGTTACGGGAAATAGTCACCCCAGTTTGGCTTTCTACTTCTTTAGATAACTGCAGTGAACTTGCATGCCCATTTTCTTCAATCCTTCTCATCAGAAGACGCTCCTGTCAAGGTGTTAACTTCCGTGGATGACTTGGATGTCTCTGTGAGATGGTTGCAGTTCCTTTTTTTTTTTTTTTTTTTTTGTACCACTTTTGCTACAGTATTCTGACTGATAAATAAAGCTTTGCTGATCTTCTTGTAGCCTTCATATTTGTGCTGTAAAGAAATTATTTTCTTTCTCAGGTCTTGTGACATTTCTCTTCCATGTGGTGCCATCGCTGACAACATGAAATGGGAAGGGGTTTTCTTAAGTAACACTCTTATAGTCAACTGTCTGCTGGACACCCGTGTAATGAATAATTAGACTCACCTGTGGTTGATTCTTGTTAAATTAAACATTTGCAGTCTAAAATTTTGCTTTGCTCCAGAGACTTTCAGTGGGGTGTACTCATTTTTTTATCACCCTAATTTGAGGAAAACTGAAAAATGTGTAATCTAAGTTATATTATTAACTTTACTTTCATGTTATAAGTTAAACAGATGTTATATAAAACTCATTCTTGTCAACATTTTGGAAATTGTTTTTGTGTTCATTGAGATATTGTTTAAAATGTTACTTTTTGAAGAGGGTGTACGCTGAGCACTGTAAGTTGGATGGTGAAGAAGGTAGCCATAGATGTTTAAATGAGGACAGGAGCTATGGGGACTGGACCCATAAAACAGGTGAGCGGATGGAAATGATAAAAGGAGGTCTGGGGACATTTGGTGGTTGGAAGGAGGATTATGAGTGAGGGAGAAAACCTTGCCTGGGGGAAATGAGAAAGGGCAGAGGGGAAGTAAAGCAGATCATGACTGCTGGCTCATTGTAGCATGAATTTATGAATTCATTTATGAATGTTTTTTTATCCATGTATCTTTGCTTTTAAATACAAAACTGAGATTAACTTTGGCTAGTTAAAAACAGCAGGTCCTGTTGAGACTCATCATTAGTGATTCCTCCAACACAAAAGATCTGAATATCATAGCAGCACAGTATAGCTCTTCTCAAGCTGCTCACATGATTTCAAATATTTGAATGAGCTTCAGTTTAGCAAAATGATAAAATCCTGCAGCTGAACTTTACCTCATGAGGCAAATATATTAATGAAGCCTCAGTGTTACATCACCATTGTTCAGTTTGTTACATGCAAAAAAAGTTCTCAGTCTATAGGCCTCATGTTTTTGAGAGAGTATTCAGTTGGTGTAACATATGTATACAAACAAAATGAATGTTATCTTTAACAAAAATTTGAAATATTAGCACTCGAGCATGAAAGCTACAGTAAGTTGCTCAGCCAGCAAATGCCAGTGCTGTTACAGACTATCAAAGTACATGGACACTGAGTGAGATGCTAGTTATATAAGAAGTGATTCTACTTCTAAAGGAATGTTGGTTTCCATCTCCTCCAAAATGATGGTGGCCATTACCCCAATCGGTGCCAGAAAAGAAAGTTTGTACACTACAGCTATGAAATTTACATAGATCAAACTGAAGTTCTACATTTCCAAAAAATTGTGTTGACCTGTTGAAAAAAAAGAACAATGTGTGGGTTCATGTATTAGGTAGTTTGGCAGTGGCCTGCTCAGGGCAACAGGAGATTGCAAACATGTTTGATCGGTATGGTAGTTTGTCAAGGAAAGACATTTAACATTTGAGAAGCACTTTTTCTCAAATATGTTTTTCAATTTTACTTACCTCAATACAACTCCAGTTATCAACAAAACAACATCAGTAAAAAAAAAAAAACCTTTAAAAAGCTGATCTGCACTTAGAAAGTAGGAATTCAGACTGATAAGGTCAATCAGCATCTGCATAAAGAGTGCAAGAGCTGCTTGAAACAGTGTTTCAGTGTGATGAACTTTCAGCAGCCTCCTTTTAACTGCTTGTGTAGGCGCACCTGAGTACAGATCATCAATGTGTGCGTCTTCACACTCACCCCCTCAGCCTTCTCCTCTGTGTTGGCCAGCATCTCTTGCAGGGCTCGTACTGATAGTGATTGTTCCAAGACAAAGGTGCAGATGGATAGATCTGGGGGAACATTCTGGAACAACCAGAGACACACAAAGATTTAGCACTGTGATGTCACTGTAATACACTGAACACTTTCAAACAGGAATGTCTCACTTTGATCACTGATAGTTGTCCAGCTTGAGTTTTGTTAGAAGCAAGAGAGGATGTGCTCCCTGAGGTGCTAATTCTACTTTGGATTGTCACAGCCAGTGGCATTCTGTTTTTTATGGAAACATTTTAATGAGATTTGTGTTGTTCTTTTACTTTATCCCACATTTGTCATTGTTCGTGTTCATGTTGCTCATACCTACAGAGTGTACAGAAGCTTTTGGTCGTACCTTGGAGTTGGAGATGGATTCAAGGAAGCAGAGTCTGTTTCCAAAACCTTCAGCAGCCAAGCAGAGTTTCTGTTGCTCCTTATGGATTGTGGTTGAGCACTGTAGGACCACTTCATCATCCTAAACACAAACACACACACACACACACAATACCATTACAGTTCAGCACTTTTGCTCATCAAGGTGTGGAATTCTGGAGGAAGAGGAAGTTAGGCTGAGGCCACAGTGTGTAGGGCCAGCTATTCAATAGATGGTATCAGTGCTATGCCATTTGATTCATAGACACAAATCTACATTATCAGTGCAGTTGCCAAAACAAAGAATCTGTGGATATGGGATGATTATTCCAATATGGTGAAGATCACTGGACCTTTTTATACATTGATTTAATCAATTTTATGGTTTTACTTTTGCAGTATGTGCACTAAACTGCAGAATCATGAAGGGATGGGCTCAGATCAGATGTGAGAAGTGATTTTATGCCATCTACCACCCTGAACATTATGTAATATATGTTATATCAAGGGAATACTATTTCTGTACTCCTGCTGGTGCTGATGGACAGAAACTGAGGTGTGAAATTATCCATAAATGTACAGACACTGAGATGAAGAATGTGAAGCTCCATTTTCACTTCTTGACTCATTGATCAATTGAGGACTTTGACAATTTTGTTCAATGAAAATAAAAGTTTTCTCATTTTGCTATGACGCTCTGACACTGTACAATGGATGATAAGATCAGTGACCTTTAGATTTTCCTGGGAACATAGCCATGAGTCAAGAAAAAAAATATTAAGCTAAGAAAAGGCCAAGTCTGTACCTTTACCACTAGTCGACACTATACATAACAGTCCATTAGTTGTGGACAAAATGGTGGTTACCACGGCATTCCAAGCGAACTGAATTTTTTGCTACCTTGGAACACTTTCACCCAGCATTGGTCAAGCCTCCATCTCTCCCACATAAATGCCTTGGTTTTTCTCAGTGCAAACCAAAAAGATAGAAAGGTGGAGAAAATGACAATTGGAAAATTGTATTTGATAAAATTTTTCAACTGCATCCATGACATTTTTGTGATCTGCTTGGTTATGTCATTGAGTGGGCTAGCATAATGTGCTAAGATAGTGATAATGCAGGACCCTGACCTCAACCTCCTCAGAGGCCAATTGAGGTAATTTATGAATGATAGTGACACTGTAAAGAGAGCTTGATTCTGTTTTATTGTAGCAGGGCTAACCAGGAGCTTGCCCTGGCCGGCCCTGACAACAGAAAAGTACATATGCATGACTCTTCTGCTAAAGAGTAAACCAACTTTTAAGGCAGTCATTGAGATGTGGGGAGAGGGTTGGGGTAGTTTTGGTGTATACAAGTTTGTACAAAATCATTCGTGGATTAAAAAAATTGTCAGTTTTTAAATGTTATCAGCTAAGTGAAAAAAAAGACTTAAAATTTTTTATCAAAAATCTATATTTTTGTTATTGCAGTAATATGCTAGAATTATCAAAAAAGCTGTCCAAGTAACTGGCAGCTAATCTAGTGATCAATTGTCACTTCAAACGATGCACTGTAAAAAAACATTGTCAGTCATCTGTATTACAAAGCATCTCTTTTACCATCACTCTTCACTCTAGTTTCTTCAGGTCTCTCCATGTGTCCTTGGTAGGAGGGACCAAGACACAAATGAGGGAATCATGGGATGCAATTTAAGAGACTATGGATGCTGGTAGGGAAACTAGAACGCAAAGTGAAGAAAAACATTTTAGAGATATGGGACTTCTTTATCTTCAGACATGTCATGTGAAGCGACATTTTAAATGACAGCTGTGGAGACTTATGATGCAGTTTGTGACTGTTAAGAAGTAATGTGTTGATAGTAAATTCATATATTTGTCTCTGCCAGGTCTTTGCTGCTTTGCCACACCCATTCAGAGCAAAGACCTATTTTTCTTATTTGTTGGTTTTCAAATCCTGTGATTTTAAAAGAACATTCTGAATAGTTTCTTTCTAAGTGTTATCAATTGCGTCTACATAAATAATGTGTAACTTTTCCTCTATGGACAGTACAACTGTATATTTCCCTGCACCTAGTAGGTAGCTCTCATACAGAGGTGAGAAGTGGTGTTGCACAAGCTTTAACAGCTTTTTCTTGATTTTCCAGAGTTGCATCACCACCAGTCCATCAGGCATATAAAGTGTTGCTTATTAATGTCATCTTTAAGGTAAAGCAATGTATTCAATTTAAGTCTCCACAGTTCCAGTGACACCAGTTGTTGTGCCTATCACTCACATACCTGTTAATCAAGATCATTCATTTCTTTCTGGGGAAGAAAGACACTGATACTAATCCCTGCTCTGGCAGGAGCGCTTCAATGCCTTTTCAATGTTTTAAAGAGTACATGTTTACTGATAATAATAATAATAATAATAAGCGCTTTCTCTCATCTTTCCATAGCTATTCAGCTGCACATGTTGACTTACAGATGGTACAATTCCCATGCTAAACAAGACATGGTATTTTGACTGTTCAGGACTTTTTTCTAAATTTAGTTCATCATTATAATAAACAAAATATCTACAGTTGAATAATAATTCACTGTGACTTATTATTAGTTGACTCTAATAATATTAGAGTCAGCTTTAGCTTTTGACTCCAATATTTGGACAGTTTTTTGTATATTTGCTTTTGTGTTTTATTTAAAGTATTTTTAATATCTTTTCAGATTTCTGCTCTGTGTGAGGCTCAGACTGACTCATCTCCCCAATATCAACCCTGAAAAAATGGCTCCATATATTTACAGGAACTTAGACGCATCTTGAAAATATATTCAAAGATTTTCCACCCCTATATCATTCAGCAAGAAATAATCGATATATCAAAACAGTGTAAACTATGTAAACTAACAATTTATTAAAACCTTTGTTATTTAGGTTGGTAACCAAATCTTTATTTTTGGTGTTCTTCTTGCAGACGCTATAAATGAAAAGTAAACAAAATGTTGACCACATGATCCCAAGTCATAGCCAACTTTGGCTGGATCCCTATTGTTTTTGTGTTTCATTGTTTGTTTGTTTGTCATTTGTTTTGTTTTGTTTTTTGCAAATTCCATTGACACCTGTATTTCCACTGGTTATCAGTGAAATGATACGAAACGTTGTCTGGAGAGTGCATATCACATTTCAAATGTTGTCTCAACAATGTTTTTCTGTAGAGCAAATCAATGTATGATTTGATCTATTTTGTGTGAATAAAGTTTTACACATTCCAGTCCAGTATGTATTCAGTACAGATCCATTCCAGATATGGTTCAGATCTGGGTGACAATCATATAGAATGGAGTTGGCCCAATGCTGACCCAGTGTTGGCCCAGAAAATAAAGACAGTTCAGCACTAGTGTTGACTCATTTTGCCAAAAGATGCTGACCCATCTTCAGATCATAGGAAGGACCATAGCCAGGTCCAGGCCAAGTGATTTTTTCTGTCTGGAAAGTTAAGTCTTGTATTTGTGTCCAAACCCTGCTATCAGTTTCTCCTTAATTTGTTTGTCATTTGTTTAGAAGAGCCATATTGGTATTCATCTTGTTGGTTATAAAATATAATCCTGAATAGTTTGACATGTCAAGGTTGAGTGCTTGCTTTGAACCCTCTGCAATATAAAATACAAATTTCATTGTTCAGGTGAAGCCCTCTGTGTCTTTCTCACATAACAACTAGTCAACTGCTATTTTGTATTACTTCTGTAGCTGTACAATCTATATAATACGGAAATGTTTTCCGATTCACATCAACTCATCCATTTTAACCAGGAGATAGACTGGGACAGACAAACGCACACTGTCATTACATCAAATGCAAGCAATAGTGCATGCTTTTTCAGAAACAAACAGGTTCACACTGTCGCACTGCCACACACTGAGGCTCAGAGTGTCTTAAGCTATGCAGCTATGATAAGCCTCTATCAGTCACATGGTCATGACTCAGAAGCATGTCCTACACCAGGTTGTTACAATTAAGGATCTGCCTGTTCACATATCATCATACTTCTATAATGTCGCCAACCTCAATAGGCTGCAAGTGTGTTACACTCTTAGCTGCACACATGTTGCACCAGAGTAGCTTCATGTAGGTGTTACAGTTTGAAGTAATTGTCTGTGTGTCATCAAGCCTCGTTGGATCAAAGAAAGGACAGTTAGTAAGCATCACTCAGCTATACGTACAACTTCTTCAAACTCTTTTCACATAAATGGCAAAACTAAATAGATAAAAAATATCATCTGACCAAAACCAATCACTCAGCTGCCAAGGGGAAGTACAAGCTCAAGCAGCAGGAGCAAGAGAACAGACAGACAGATCTGACACATTTGAGACCAACTTGGACTGATTTGCTGAAGTGATCAGGGCTGAGACAGGATGGACAGCTCCAGCTGTTGACCCAGTGGCAGGTAGGAAATTATGCAGATGTGTGTAGATGTGCATCAGAAAACAGACACACACTCACATGTATGGATCTGCCAAGGGACATATTAAGATTCATTTTTTTTAAAAGTTCAGTGACCAATTTTGGCAGATTATGGTTCATATTAAAAAAAAACAAAACCATGAACCTGATCTCAAGCCTCACTTGAAACTGTATACTGCTGTGGTGTGGCTGGTCAGATCAAGCAGATCTGCCATTAGTCTCATTAGTTGCTGAATTTTGGAGCTCCAAATTTCAGTGACTCACAGTGACTCACTAATGAAAAGCTGGGCAGTAAACACAGACTGATTCCTACACTGTCAGTTTACTGTTCACTGTACAGTCTATACTGACACACACAGATACACACACGCACACACACAGTCATATAAGGCTTGTTGGAAACTGGTGTAATGACTGTAATGACATTTTTAATGTCTGGCATAGGCAACCCCTCCTGCCCACACACATATACACACAGGGAATAGGAGGGTGGTCGAGATATCTGCTATGGCCATCATTAAACTGAATCATGCCTTTGTAACATTTATAATTGCTGACACACAAAAAGGGACAGAAGCTGTTGCCTGCACGAAGAAGTCTGGTGTCTGCAAGCAACGGTGTGCATTCCAGCCTTCTATGGAGAGAGAGAGAGACTGAGAATGAATGGAAGAGAAGAGACAGCCACATGAGGAGTGACAGAAGATTTGCAGACCTATGTGAATTTAACATGTAATGTAGGCAGTTAAGCTGAAGTGGAAACCATAATCTATCTATGTGCAAAAACAGCGATATATGTGTAAATAAACACAGAAGCAGCCTGACACCCATTCCTCTTGCCACCAGCATACGCATGGTACAGTATGTATCTCTGCAGAGACATAGCTCTACCCCATTTCAATTTGCTCATTTATGAGCTTAGCTGCATGAGGGATGAATAAGTGTTTAAAAAGGGGTTGGTTTTACCCTGTACCTCTTCTTTGAGTTCAGTAGGACTTTTTAGTACATGGGAAGGGTCAGACAGTGGACATCCCTGAATGCTGAAAGCTGTTGGCTTACAACCCCCCCCCCCAAAACCGGAAATGCATAAGCATAGAAGATGAGTGAGAGTGTTTTAATATTACTTATCCCATAGCTTATTGCACCTGTTTATTTTTTCTTATGTGTACAGTCTTTGTAACTATACTTAGGTTAATTGTATGTGTCCAACTTCTACCTCTGCTTTCTTTTTACTTTTTCTTACTTTTTATTTATCTATTTATTATTTCTTTTACATGATGAGTTAGGTCCAAACTCAAGATGGTTTTCATTATTGTCAATATCATGCTGATTGCCTTTTAATGTGTTATTAAAAAATAAATAACACTTAAGAAAAATAATAATAAGACTTTGCTCAAGGGAAAATAAAGTTAATGAAAATTAAGATTTTAATTTAAATACTGTAAATCACATTCATAGGTCACTTTTATTGTTTCAACCAGCAGGTCTCAAAATGACCAGTGACATCAGAATGATCTCAGTGGTCCAAATCTGCCTCTTGGTCACAAAACTACAATTTTCTATATTCCAAGGATATTACTCAAGTTAGTAACAAACATGAATAAATTAATCTACCTGTCTGTAACTAGTAACTAAGAATTAGATATTTTTATTAATAATTGAGAAAAGTAACAGACAATCCATATACATTACAATAAAAAAAATGATCAAAGTAGTGAAGTGGGTGACATTATTTAAACAAAGAGGCCAGGGTGGGAGAAGTGATCAAAATATTTAATATAACAAAATATTCATTACGGGCAGTACGGTGGCATAATGGTTAGCACTGTTGCCCCACAACAAGAAGGCCGCAGTGCCAGTTCTGTGCGAAGTCTGTATGTTGTTCCTGTGCTTGCGTGGGTTTCCTCCTACCCTCCAAAAACATGCAAGACTCTAAATTGCCTGTAGGCCTGAGTGTCAGTGTGAGTGGTGGTTTGTCTCTGTCTCTATGTGTTGGACCTGTGATAGGCTGGTTACTTGTCCAGGATGTACCCCGCTCTCTCCCAGTGTGAGCTGGGAGGTGAAACAAATTATGCAGTTCCGCCAGCATGTGGCCGACGCTTCTCAACTGAGAAACATGTTCTGTGTCACGTTCTTAGCACAATTGAATCACATAATTGGCCAGCTCCAGTGACTTGGATCTTCCGCATACATTTTGGGTTTCATGTCAGCAACTTCCTGTCAGATAGAAAACAGAGCACCTACATAATCTCTCATCTATCTGGTTGGGAAAACAGGTGGGCTACATCACAGTGAAGCCATCTCCAATTCCCTACCTTTGTTCATTGATTCTTTCAAAAAAATCTTCAACTCTGATACACCAGACAGAGAGGCAACTAAGTTAGTTAGTCAGCATCAAGCAAAGCATGACACCTGAACACTAGCAGTCCGCCTTGGTTGATACATTTTACCCAGGCCTGTCTGAAAATATCAACAACCACTCTTCTAACCATTCTCTGAACCTAGGATATTCTAGTATAAAACATAATCCCCACATGGATTGGGTCCCTAGCTCGATCAAGATTTGGGGAAATGGCTGCTCTGAATTTTTTTCCCACAGATATTCCCATGCTATGGACCATTCACCTCAGTGAAGGAAATCAACCAGTCTGGAGTTACTGAGTGTGACGATGACCGGATAAAAGTATTTAGTAAGTCCAGAGCCACTTCTCTTCATCCTCAGCATATGACTGTGATATTGTTCTTCTCCCAAGGGCCCCCATTCGCAAGGGCCGCCTTTTTCCCTGTCCACCCCTGAGAGACAAGCTATGGAAGATTATATAAAATCCTCACAGAAGCTTGTGCAATTTGCCCTCCCTATCCCCCTACTGGTGCAGGTTCCTTTTTTGTGTAGAAAAGGGATGAAAATCTCAGACCATGCATTGAATACACCAGACTAAATAAAATCACAATCAAGAACCAAAACCCCCCTTTTTCCCCCCTATAAACACTGAGGTGAAGTACTGCCTTCCCTGCCTCACAAGGTAATTTCAGGGAGGGCTGGTGATGGTCACATACACGCACTGAAATAATAAAATATTAGCTGAAAGACTAAAAGTGCATCTCATAAAAAGTTGACACACCTAACGGTGTTAAACTAAGAGGACAAATGCAAAAAAAAAAAAAAAAAAAAAGAACCAATACCCCCTTCCCCTAATTTCCATAACATTAGGTCTTTAAATCTGACAAGGTGCAGAATTTTTCACTAAGATTTATCTTGAAATGCTTACCACCTTTTCAAAATAAAGGAAGGCGGTGGTGGATGAGATAATAATTCTTTATTAGTCCTTCAATGGGAATATTAGCATGTTACAGCAACATCAGATTAATAAGATAGAAAATAAAAGCAGAAGGACAAATTATACATGGAAGAAAAAAATTCTGTTGAAACAATATATAAAATTAAACATACAAAGGTACAGAAAAAATTGGTGGTTTTATTGCAAATTTAGACAATGTTATTACAAATTTTATTATTATTGAGCAGAGGGCCCATGGGGTAGCTACACTACTGGGTGCATTGTTGGTTGTGTAGTCTGACCCCTGAAGGCAGGAGTGACCTGCGATAGTGTTCCTTCACACACTTCGGGTGGAGTTTCAGAAGTCATCCTTGTGTCCTCATCTCATTGTGAGACCAAACACAAGAACACAACACAGGGTAGTCAGGGCATGCAGACCATCCCGGCTACACTTAGCATTAGCATTAGCATAAAGCAAGTCTTGGGTTCTCTCCTCTCTAGTGGGAGAGTTCAAATACTGTTTGAAGGTGGGTAAGGTTGTTGCCATGGCGACATGGTTGAAGTCACCCGAGATAGTAATGAAGGCACTCGGGTGTTGAGTCTGAAGACAGGTGATAGTGGAGTGGATGTTGTCACATACCAACATCGGGTTGGCAGAGGGGTGGATGTAAACAATCATTATTATGGCATGTGAAAACTCCCTGGGCAAGTAATACTGCCTGAGACAAACAGCAAGCAATGTCCAGGCTGCAAATGCTTTCCTTAATGGGTATGTTACCGTCTGTTGTTGACGAGTATGGCAAGCCCCATGCCTTTACACTTTCCAGCCACAGTGAAACCCCAGTCAGCCAGAACGGTCTGGAAGCCATCAATGGAAACGTTGTTATCAGGTATATCCTGGTACAGCCACATCTCGGTAAAATAAATCAGGCTGCACTCCCGATACTCCCTCTGATTCCTGGATAGCACCATTAGCTCATCCATCTTATTCACAATTTATCTCAAGTTGCCCATTATAAGAGGAGGGAGACACAGCTTAAAACTTCTCTTTTCCATAGACCTCAGCCGTTTTACCCCAACTCTCCTCCTCCATTGTTGTGCAGTGACACACTTACTGTGTGAAATAACTATTTCCACCTTCATTTTTAGAGAAGGTGTAGTTTAAATAAGTTACTAACATAAAAGCTGACAGTAGAAAATCAAACAATAAAGCTGTAGAACTCTGCTACAGTCCACTGAGCTCTACAAGAAGTCAGTGGGCTGCCCAGCCCTGGCCTACACCGTTGTCAACAGTCTGCTTATCCTTGACACTTACTCAATTCCCTGTGCCTGAAGTTGTCATTGTGCTATCAGCTTAAAGCTCCCCAGGTCTTCCCACATTAGCAAAATCAAACCTGTTAGTTAGCTCACCGATCTCTGACGCAAAAGCCCCTCAACCCCTCCACGTCTATGGGGGTCTGGTCTACACTGTCAAGCAGCAGCTGGCAGTCTGATGTTGAGATCATGGTCTTCAAAACCTCATTGACTGGAAGGGGTACAACCCAAAGGAGAGATTGTGGATCTCTTCCCACCACATTGTTGATCTTCAATTAATAAAAGACTTTCACACAGACTTTCCTTAAGGTCATGGGCCACCAGGCGCCAGCCCAAGTACAAGGGACACTGACAGAATGATCTAGTTTCTGTTTTGTCATAATCCAGTTTTATTTTGAAGTCCGCATCTTACCTGTCTTCCTGTCAAGTGAACTTGCTGCCTGATTCTTTCCCCCCAATATGGTTCATCTGTGTCTCGTTATCCCCTTCCTTGCATATACTTAAACCATGCTCCCCAATCCTACTATGCCAGACTGTTTAATCATTTGTCAGCATTCTGGCATTCTGTTTCTTGTGAGTTCCTGTGTTGCGATCTAATTCTGTTCCAGATTTTTGAGTTTTAAACTAGTGATTCTGTCTGACTGTCTGCCTGGTTTGACCCTCTGCTTTGAATAAAGGGACGGTTATTAAGCTTATCCCTGTGTTGCTCCAAATTACTGTGTCGTCCTCCCTGAATAGGGATTAAGCTCCTGCTACGAGTATTACACCTCCAGTACAATCATTTACAAAAGGAACCACAAAATCCTTTAAAGACTGAAGCTCCTCTGTATTTTACTGTTGTGGTGGTTAAAATGATCACAGAGATCATTTATGTAGATCTTTTACAGCAATTGATGAATAATAATAATTTTGGAACACCATTTAGCAGGAACCAAGCCAGATATTTCCCTCAGTTGCTTTCCAGACACCCATATCAGGTGGATACAAACATCAGAACAATTAATGGAGTCATCTTTATTAACCCCAGATGAGCAGATGAGTTCCCCCAGAAAGGCATCTCCTTGGTCAAGAAAAACACTCACAAAGGCATCTTCCCTCTTACACACTGGTATGGACGACATAAATTAGCATCCCTTGTATAGTCAACACAGACTCATTGACCCCTCTAAAATGAGAATCTCTGAGAGGCCAGTGGGAGCTGAATTCTGACACAAAGGCACGTTAGAAATTAGGACCAGTGCTCATTTGTAACAAAGTTACAGTTACAGTTTTTAACACAGCACTGACCTGTGGCCTTCCCTACAAAGTGGGATTTGGAGTTAGAGAGGTAAATTCAGCTAGAATCCTCCATTTTCATTCGTATGAATGTAAATCACTTCTTATTGGGATATACAGTACCAGTCAAAAGTTTGCACACACTTCCCATTTCGCATTCATTTGAATGGGAAGTGTGTGCAAATCTTTGACCGGTACTCATGGTATCTTATGCTGAACAGTTGTTGGAGATTGAGATCTCACTCAGTATAAAAAGGGGGGGGGGCCTTTTTCAATCAGTTCTATCAGAAAATCACATCATTGTTTCAGAACGACACCATGTTACTTGGAGCGCAGATTGTTGACGGCGAGAACAGTCAGAGAAGCGACAATTTTCAGTAATTGACAAAACCCATTTGCTGGGAAGGGTTTTTATACAAGACATGCAGATTCATCACACTAAGATCTATCTATCAGCTTTTAGAGCTGAATTTGTCAGGTTTACAAAGAGGAGCCATGCGTTGACAATGCCACAGACTATCTGTCATTAAACTACTTTAGCTCAGAATCAATGGAATGGAAGATGGAGAAACCTAAACAAAAACGCCACAATTAATCCACAAAGTGACACAGATAATGGATGGGCTTGTTGTATTCCCAGCCCACTTGCCATCGTAGACCATAACAGAGAGCTTTTATAATATAGCAGCGAAGTTAGATATTAACTCATTTGACTACTTAATCTATACATAATGTGGATCTCATGATGTATGTCATTAATTTAAGGGACTATACAGATGTTATTGTTGTCAGTTATTTTTCTACAGTCCTCAGGAAGTCCTATCTTGTGGTATTCCTAAGGCCTCGCCCTGTTTATACAGGGCCTGAGCACTCCACAGTGCAAGAACCCTATTGCAACTCTTGGTGTTATTATTATTCCTCCACAGTTTAGACTGCCCTTTTGGGGAATTTAACATACCCCAAATCTCATGAAATTTGGACAGCATGGCAGGACTGCAGGAAATTATTATTTCTCTTGGTTGTAGAGATGCGCATAAAGAATGGCTTGATGGCGCCACCTTGAAAATCATGAAAATTGCTCAGGATTGACGCATATGAACTAAAATTTGTCCATATACGTATCACGAGAAGCTGCAGGAAAAAGTCTCAAGGACCCATACCCTCACCCCAAAAGGAAATCAGCCATTTTGATTTGAAATTTTGATTTCTGGCCAATATTGCCAATTTCCACGCACCATACTTCAATGAACACCTCCTACGATTTTTATTATTTCATATTTGTTCAGTATCATCTCAAGACCGTGAAGATGTAAATCTATCAAAATCTTTTTCATGCATTATACCTGCTTGGCGTGGCATTGCAGCAAGTTTTTGAGGCACACCTCATAGATGAACAAACTCCTCCTACAATTTAACTCCAAAAAATTTCACAATCGCTCAGTATGATACTGAGCGATTGTGAAATTTTCAAGACCTTCAAGATGAAAAAGTCTCCAAATCTCTTTTGGTCAGTTATTCCTGCAGGGCCTGGCAGGGCACCAACTTTGCTGTGATACCGTGAGAGTGGAAGTCCTCATTACACAAGCATATCTTGTCAAAGCTGTTGGGTACAGCCTGGACAGGTCGCCAGTCCATTGCAGGGCCAACATACAGAGAAAAAACAACCACTCACACTCACACTCAGACTTACAGGCAATTTAGGGTCACCAATTAAACTAAACATCTGCTCCACATTTTGCACACATGATATGGCTCCCACCCGGAACTCCTCTATGTGTCAATATTGAGTGACATGCATAGCACCACCTCCCAGACACAAGAGATCAGCCTAAGAACACAAACATCATCAGATTTACAGGCTGTGTTCTCCAAATCCTAGACTCCAACATGACATAACAAAAGATTGGTGGAAGTTCTTTAGCGCCACAGAGTGGACACTCATAACAGGAATTTGTTATAACTCCAACATACATGCATACACATGTTGCAAATTTTGCACACATGTTCAGACTCCTAATCTAAAGAAGTCTATGTGTCAGTAGTGACTCAGACTCAGATTGCCCCCGCCACCGGATGCAGGAAGTCAGTGTCATTACGCAAACATCCAATTTCCATGATATTATTCACATTTGACACTTCCACGTGATGTAAAACCGATGGGTGCTCTCTGGCGCCACATAGTGGACACTTACAAAGTGCTGCACGCAAGCCACTCACAACAAAATGTTTCAAGTTTTAATGCGTTTGGTTGGGGGCAAATCTGGGGTGCTTTGAGTTGCACCGGTATGAGAGGGCCCGTTAATCCCTGCTTGCAGCTCACACTGACTCCTGCGGCTTGCCTTCTTCCATAATGCATCTTGGTGCCATGTGTTCCCCAGGTAAGCGACACACAACCACTGGCCGTCCAAATTATCTAAAAGAAACATGATTCATCAAACAAGCCCACCTTCTCCCATTTCTCCGTGGTCCAGTTTTGATGCTCAAATGCACATTGTTGGTGCTTTCGGCAGTACACATAGGTCAACAAGAGCATCCTGACTGGTCTGCGGTTATGTAGCCCCATACACAACAAACTGTGATGCACTGTGTATTCTGACACCTTTCAATCAAAACCAGAATTAATTTCTTCAGCAACCGTAGCTCGTCTGTTGTATCAGACCACATGGGCCAGTCTTTGTTACCCAAGTGCTTGAGCCACGTCCCCATTAGCCTTGACTGCCCATGACCCTGTCGTCGGTTCACCAATTTTCCGTTCTTGGACTTTTGATTGATACTGACCACTGCAGACCACAAACACCCCACAAGACCTGCAGTTTTGGAGATGCTCTGATCTAGTTGTGTAACCATCACAATCTGGCCATAGTAAAATTTGCTCAAATACTTATGTTTGCCCATTTTCCTTGCTTCTAACACATCAACTTAGAGGACAAAATGTTCACTTGCTGGTAAATATTTCCCACCCATGAACAGGTGCCATGATGAAGACATAATCAGTGTTATTCACTTCACTGATCAGGCATGAAGTAATTTTATGCCTGATGTGATATGAATAGTGCAAATGATTTTCGTTCTTATAAGAACATTAAATGTTTCTTATAATTTCTATGCTGATGACATTCAGTTATACATCTCTTTAAAACCTGCAAGTATATATAATTATCTGTCCTGCTTGATTGTGTAAATAGTCTAAAAGCTTGGATGGCTGATAATTTTTTGCAGCTGAAAAAGAGAGAATTTTCATTTCAGTTCTTCAACACATTGTCCATAGTGTTGTTAAAGTTCTTGGTTTTTTATCGTCCACTGTTAAACCTGCCACACAAAACCTAGGAGTTTCCACGGGCCAGCCAGAATCAGCATGTTAATGATTTGGTTTCCTCATTTTACAATCTCAGAAATATGATGAAATTCAGACCTGTTGTTTCCTCTTAATTTTTGCTGTGTCCTCTTTCTTCAAAAAAACTTTCTTCAAAAAATGCTTTTGAAAGGCACTGCTCTTCTAATTCTTTATTTTCTGTCTAGGTAACATTGCTACTTCTAGAGTTCTTACTAAATCACCCAGAAGGACTAATGTAACACCCATTCTCAAGTGTTTGCACTGGCTTCCAATTAATTTCAGAATACATTTTAAAATTCTAGTGGTGGATTTTAGAGCATTACATGGTCAAGCCCCTGTTTATGTTAAAGATCTGCTGAACCCTTATGTCTCCAGCAGGACTCTGAGGTCTTCTGATAAAGGTTTGCTTGTTGTTCCTTGGAGCAGACTGAAAACCAAAGAGACTGCGCTTTTGAAGTTGTTACTCCCAAACTATGGAACAGTCTTCCATTGAAGCTGAGAGCTGAGGACAGTTTCAAAAAGCAGTTGAAGACCCAGCTTTTGGACTTTGCCTACCTCATATTTGTCTCATTTAATGTAATTTTTGGTTATTGTAAAGCAATTTGTTACATTCTGTTCTTGAAAAATGCTATATAAATAAACATTTACTCAGTTACTTACTATGATGATAGCTTGCTTTCATCAGTGAAGTAAACTGCTCCACTCAAAACCCTACCTGCTGGAGACTTTTCCATGTTCCCTATTGGTCAGATGCTGATAACTCCAGCACTTTGATGTGACTGCATTTGAAAACTAGACAGGGCAAACTTAGGTGGACTTACAGAGGTGATAATCAGTACATAGGACTGCTTAGCATGATAGATAATGTTAGGATAAGTAAAGCTGTATCAATGGAACATTTCTTGGGTATGTTAATCCTGCCTCATAGTACAGCCCCTGTATAAACAGTATCTTACACAAGAGCCTATTCAACAGTGAATGGAAATATGACCTTCCTGAGTGAGGGAGGAGGAGAAAGGAGAGCCATACAGGCCTCAGTCTGACCCAGAGGTAAAAGAACACACCTCAACCCGAAAAAATTCTCCTCCAACAGGAGGTAGAGGTTCGACAAGAAAGGAACAACATACTAAACATACTAACTAAACATATCAGGATATTAAAGGTTCATCTCTCTCAAGATTAATTTACTACTTTTTACTTTATTTTTGCCTTTTTTGAATTCTTTTTTTTTAAACAACTGATGGATACTTATGTGGAGAGAGGAATTTACACAAGAGAGGAGTTTATTTCTTTAAAACAGGGTAAATTTGGAATATAGAACTCCATCCCATCTTATATAAAGAAACCATGCAGGTGCAAAAGTGAGGGCCAGGAAATGGAGATACAAGCCTTTCTCTACATCAGTAATCATGGGAAATGTCACCTCCTTGCCAAACAAAAGGGGTGAGCTGGAGATTTTGGTGAGGACCCGTAGAGCATATCGTGAGTGCAGTCTTACTCAGACAGTCTCAGACCCTTGTGTGGAACTACCTGGCTTCACTCTGATTCATTCAGACAAAGACGCTAAAGTTAGTCGCAAGATAAAAGGGGGAGGACTCACTTTATCTGCGAACCAAAGAGGGTGTAACCCTACTCTTATATTTGTCAAAGATAAGATATGCTGTCCAGACATTGAATTATATGAAATTTAGTCTGAGACTAAAGTACATTCCAAGGGAGTTCAGTCATATTCAAAAAATCCTGGGGCCAGATTCTCCAATCTTTTCTTAAGAAAGATCTTAAGTAATGTCTTAAGATCTAAATTAAGAAGTTCATAAGAAAGTTCTTAAGTTCTATTCCTGAATATTTTCTTAAGAACGGTCTCAAATCTTACGAATTTCTTTATTTTTCCTACTTATTAATTTGTGACTTATTTTAAGAAGTTGTATGTTGCATCGTACGAGCCAATAAACATTTAAAAGGACATTAGTCATAAATTAACGGTCAAACTTCTCAAAGCAGGAGCTTGAGGTTATAATTGAGGAAATTAATGTAAGAAAAAAATGACTATTCTGGAAAACAGACAATATGTGAATAACAGCTGAAAATAAATCTAGACGGTGGGCAAAAGTGGCCGAGTCTGTCTCAGTGGTGGGACGGACGCTGAGAGACGGCGCAGGTATCAAGAAAAAGTGGGCGGATTTCAAGTCGGAAGTGAAAAAGAACTGTGCTGAGAGGAAATGATTGATGAACAAGACCGGTGGCCCCACAGATTTATCTCCTTGATGCAGTCGCAGCACAGCTAACCCGAGGTTGAGGTGTCCCCCGGAAAACAACGAACAGGGTCTCTAACTTTTTCAACTATTGTGAAATGTCGCAACTTACCTATAACATCGCCCACCGCTCCCCAGAACAACCCATCGGCAAATACCCCTACGGTGGACACCTCCCTCAACAGAAACAAAGCAACTAACCCACATCATAGTAGTCCCCATACCCAGCGTTACAGTATTAATCTTGAATGGATGAGATTAGTTACATTAGAGGCTTACCTCTTCACTGTAGGAATTTTAAGACAGGTCAAGGTTGTCTTAAACTTGAGAAAAAAATCAAGAAAAAATTTGATAACTTTGTTTTCAAGAATACCATTTATTCTTCTTTTTTTTTTTCTTTAGAAGAATCTTACGAAGAAAGTTGAGAAAATACTTAAGAACTTTATTTGAGAATATAAATTTTTCTCTGTTTTATTCTTAAGACAGAAGTTAGGAAAAAATGGCACTTAAAAAGATTTTTTTTCTTAAGAAAGTTTTGTGTAGTTTCTTTCTCTCCCTACTCTACCCAACTTTGCCTCTCCCCTCCGTGCCTCTCTCTCTCTCTCTCTCTCAACCCAACCGGTCGAGGCAGATGGCTGCCCCCCCTGAGCCAGGTTCTGCCCGAGGTTTCCTGCCTCTTAAACGAAGTTTTTCCTTGCCACTGTCGCCGAGTGCTTGCTCATCAGGGGATCTGTTGGGTGTCTTTAAATCATTTATAAAGATTTGGTCTAGACCTTCTCTATATGTAAAGTGCCTTGATGTAACTTTTTTATGATTTGGCGCTATAGAAATGAATCTGATTTGATTTGATTTCAATCTGGCCCCTCTGGTTTGCACCCCACTAAAGCCAAACGCTGATGTTCCATACAATGTCATCCATTAAGCTGTTGCCAGGATACAACCTAAACATCCTAAAGCACTGAATGCTCCTTGTAATGCCACCCTACCATTTAACTGGGCTTGGGACCGGCACTAAAGTACCACTAGTGGGCACAATGTGGCTGGGGTTCCTCGTCGGGGAATCAAACCCCAGTCTTCTGCATACCAAGCAAGTATAATCACCACTATACTAAAGAGACCCACACATATAGACAATATTTACATTTATTTTTATGTGTTCATAAATAAAATTTTAAAGTGTGTGCAGGTTTTGTACAACAGCTAAATTTGACAAAAAAAAGTGGAGTTGAAAGTAAACGTTTTCTTGTGGTTCCATGTTTCATTACAAGAGAATTATGTAATTTTCTGAATACTGCAACCTCCTAAAGATTCCCCGCCTAGATCCATTGTGATTAAATTACAAAGTTTCTGTAGTAAAGAAGAACCTATCAAGATAGCATTGGCAGAAAAGGGGATTCATGTATGAGAGGAAAAGGTGTTTCTAGACCACGACTATCCACCAGAGATTTTGAGAAAGTGCAAAGAATACACAGAGGTGAAAAAGGTACTGAGGGACAAGAATATACGCTTCCAGACGCCTTTTCCAGCAAAGCTCGGGGGGTTTTACGAGAAAGAGACGCGCATCTATAACATGGCGGAGTAAGCGACGAAGGACATGGGGGCCCGAGAGCTTCAGGTGGAGTTCGTGAAACGCCAGAGAAATGGATAGAGGGGATTAAAAGACTTATGTGGACAACGAGCAGTGCGAAGAATGGTCATGGGATAACGGAGACACGGCAGGGGTACAAACAGAAGCTGCAAGCCTTCAGGAGAGACCGGGACACCTGATGAAACACAGCATTTTAAGGTGAAGATTTGACTATTTCCAGAAAATGTCCTAAGCCTACCAGGAAAACTGAGGTGAGAAACATCTGTCTTTAATTTTGTTAAGACTGCAGTGTTTTATACGGATTCTAGTTGAAAAGCTTATACCCTCACAAGCTAAGGACATCAGGGCAGCACTTAAAGCTGTTGTGGACTTATAAACGATGCTGTTTTTAACAGCGAGGGCCCCCTGCCCCTTGGGAGCAGAGGACATCCCTCAGAGTGGACTGAACATCAGAGCTCAGAGAAGGTCAATATTCAGACCTCACCTAAAGAAGTTTGTTTAGTATTTTGTTAAAGGTACCTGTTATAAACTTCTGTTATACGTTGTTCAAAGTTCATTATTGTTTCTGTAGCAAGAGCGGGGTAAATATGAAAGGGAGGATAGAGAGACAGAAGGCAGGAGGAACAGAGAACAATGACAACACCCAAAAACTGCATTAAAGTAGCCTCAGATAATGTAAATGGTGTACTCAACCCAACCAAAAGGAGTAAGATAATAAGCAAGATGGAAAAAAGAAGGGGTCGAGGTGATACTACTACAGGAGACCCACTTAACAGAGAAGGAACATGCAAAGCTTAAGAGGAATGGTTACAGCCAAATATTTTCTGCCTCTTACAAAGAGGGGTGGCTATTTTAATTTCTGAATTTTTTTAAAAATATTGGTGACAGGGGACAAAGAGGCTAGGTATATCATGGTTAAGGGAAACTAGAGGGTGAAGTGGTATCTTTTCTCAACATCTATGCTCCACCATGCTCAGATTGGACGTTTTACAGACATATGTTTGATTTGATGACATCAGAGGCAGAGGGTATTTTGATTGTTGGAGGTGATCTGAACCAAAGGCTAAACTCACAACTAGACTCTTCAGGAGGTGGAATACAAAAAAGTGCAATTGGTAAGAAAATAAAGGGTCTGATGTCTGAGCTGGGAATTGTAGATGTATGGAGGGATCTGAATCCCACAAGTAATCCCACAAGTAAGGATTATACTTGTATACTACTCTTCTCCGCATAACAATATTCAAGGATCGACTATTTCCTGATGTACAATAAAGATAGGCATACATTTGGTACTGATTAAAAATTGTTACTTCACTAGCGGGGCGTGAGATTCACGCTTTGCACGAAATGTAGCCACTCGTTGGCAGCTTCTTCTTCTTCTTCTTCTCCTTTCGGCTTTTCCTTTCAGGGGTCGCCACAGCGAATCAGTTGCCTCCATCTAAGCCTGTCTTCTGCATCCTCTTCTCTCACACCAACCACCTTCATGTCCTCTTTCACTACATCTGTAAACCTCCTCTTTGGTCTTCCTCTAGGCCTCCTGCCTGGCAGTTCAAAACTCAGCATCTTTCTACCAATATATTCACTATCTCTCCTCTGGACATGTCCGAACCATCTCAGTCTGGCCTCTCTGACTTTATCTCCAAAACCTCTAACATGTGCTGTCCCTCTGATGTACTCATTCCTGACCCTATCCAACCTGGTCACTCCCAAAGAGAACCTCAGCATCTTCATCTCTGCTACCTCCAGCTCTGCCTCGTGTCTTTTCCTCAGTGACACTGTCTCTAGACCAAACAACATCGCTGGTCTCACCACAATTTTGTACACCTTTCCTTTCATTTTAGCTGAAACTCTTGACACCTGACTCCTGACACTTTTCTCCACCTGTTCCAGCCTGCCTGCACACGCTTCTTCACCTCTTTTCCACACTCTCCATTGCTCTGGACTGTTGATTTACTACTTAAAATCCTCCACCTTCATTATCTCTTCTCCCTGTAACCTCACACTTCCACTTGGGTCCCTCTCATTCACACACATATACTCCGTCTTGCTGCGGCTAACCTTCATTCCTCTCCTTTCCAGGACAAACCTCCACCACTCTAGCTTCTCCTCCACCTGTTCCCTGCTCTCACTACAGATCACAATGTCATCTGCAAACATCATAGTCCATGGAGATTCCTGTCTAACCTCGTCTGTCAGCCTGTCCATCACCATAGCAAACAAGAAGGGGCTCAGAGCTGATCCCTGATGCAGTCCCACCTCCACCTTGAACTCCTCTGTCACACCTACAGCACACCTCACCACTGTCTTACAGTCCTCATACATGTCCTGCACCGCTCTAACATACTTCTCTGCCACTCCAGACTTCCTCATACAATACCACAGTTCCTCTCTGGGCACCCTGTCATAAGCTTTCTCCAGATCTACAAAGATACAATGCAGCTCCCTCTGACCTTCTCTGTACTTCTCTATCAACATCCTCAAAGCAAATACTGCATCTGTAGTACTATTTTTTGGCATGAAACCATACTGCTGCTCACAAATGCTCACTTCTGCCCTTAGTCTAGCTTCAACTACTCTTTCCCATAACTTCATTGTATGGCTCATCAGCTTTATTCCTCTGTAGTTGCTACAACTCTGTACATCTCCCTTGTTCTTAAAAATGGGCATCAGCACACTTGTCCTCCATTCCTCAGGCATCTTCTCACTATCTAAGATCCTGTTGAACAACCCAGTCAGAAACTCTACTGCTACCTCTCCTAGACACTTCCAGACCTCCACAGGTATATCATCAGGACCGAGTGCTTTTCCACTCTTCATCCTCTTCAATGCCCTCCTCACTTCATCCTTACTAATCTTTGCTACTTCCTGGTCCACAACAGTCACCTCTTCTACTCTTCGTTCTCTCTCATTTTCCTCATTCATCAACTCTTCAAAGTACTCTTTCCATCTTCCCATCACACTGCTGGCATCTGTCAATACACTTTCATCTCTGTCCTTAATCACCCTAACCTGGTTACTTCCCATCTCTGTCTCTCTGCCTTGCCAACCTGTATAGATCAGTCTCTCCCTCCTTACTTTCCAACCTAGCATACAAGTTATCGTAAGCCCTTTGTTTGGCCTTTGCCACCTCTACTTTCACCTTACGCTGCATCTCCCTGTACTCCTGTCTACTCTCGTCAGTCCTCTCAGTGCCCCACTTCTTCTTAGCTAACCTCTTTCTCTGTATACACTCCTGCACCTCCTCATTCCACCACCAAGTCTCCTTATCCACTTTCCTTCCAGATGACACACCAAATACTCTCCTACCTGTCTCCCTGATCACATTAGCTATAGTAGTCCAGTCAACTGGAAGCACCTCCTGGCCATCCAGAGCCTGTCTCAACTCCTTCCTAAAAATCATACAACACTCTTCCTTTTTCAGCTTCCACCATTTAGTGCTCTACTCTGTCTTTGCCCTCTTCATCTTCCTCGCCACCAGAGGCATCCTACACACCACCATCCTATGCTGTCTGGCTACACTCTCACCTACCACTACTTTGCAGTCACTGATCTCCTTCAGATTACACCGTCTACACAAGATGTAGTCCACTTGTGTACTCCTACCTCCACTCTTATAGGTCACCCTATGTTCCTGCCTCTTCTGGAAGAAAGTATTCACTACGGCCATTTCCATCCTTTTTGCAAAGTCAACCACCATCTGTCCTTCTGCGTTCCTCTCCTGGATACCAAACCTGCCCATCACCTACTCATCATCTCTGTTTCCTGCACCAACGTGTCCATTGAAGTCTGCACCAATGACAACTCTCTCACTTCTAGGGATGCTCTGCATCACTTCATCAAGGTCCAACCAGAATTTCTCCTCCTCCAGCTCACATCCTACCTGTGGAGCATACCCACTAACAACATTGAACATCACACCTTCGATTTCTAGCTGCAGACTCATTACTCTATCTGATACTCTTTTAACCTCCAGAACATTCCTAACAAACTCCTCCTTCAAGATAACTCCTACTCCATTTCTCTTCCTATCTACACCATGATAGAACAACTTGAACCCTGCTCCTAAACTTCTAGCCTTGCTACCTTTCCACCTGGTCTCCTGGACACACAGTATGTCTACCTTCCTCCTCTGCATCATGTCAACCAACTCTCTACCTTTCCCTGTCATAGTTCCAACATTCAAAGTCCCTACTCTCAGTCCTAGACTCTTGCTGTTCCTTTTCTCTCTCTTCCTACGAACACACCTTCCTCCTCTCCCTCTTCGACGAACAGTAGTCCAATTTCCACCGGCACCCTGTACGTGAACAGCACCGATGGCGGTCGTTGTTAATCCGGGCCTCGACCGATCCGGTATGGAAGTCATAGATTCGATTTGCATGTTTGATTTGGCAAAAGTTTTACGTCGGATGCCCTTCCTGACACAACCCTCTGTATTTATCCGGGCTTGGGATCGGCACAATAAGGCACTGGCTTGTACCCCCTTGCGAAATGTAGCCACTAGGTGGCAGAATAGTACTGAAATACAGCTCAAAAGATTCTGGGAAAATTCCACGTTTGACCACAACGTAGCTGCAATGGAGAATGGCGATGTGAACACTGTTATTAGCAGCTGTGGCAGAGAGAGCTGGAGAGTGAATGAAGAGAGGGACCGCTAACATTAAAAAAAAAGCCAGTGAATCAGATCAATAAAACTTTATTTTTCTGATTCTTTCACAGCGGTTATGTTCCACAGGACAGATAAATCACTCAACCCTGCAATTCCACCTCAAACCTCAGAATGCAAAACGTCTACATCATGTTGTTTAAAACACAGCAGCAGCTTTATGCTGCTTTAGTTCAGTCTAATGCTCAAGCATCTGTACAATGAATCAGCTCTGATCCTGATCCACTTCTTAGTCATCTGTAAGTCTTTTATTTTTTTTAGCAGACATTTAGTTTAGTTATTTAAAGTAACACAAAAGATATCTACTGAAAAATGTCAAAATCTAACAGGGTTTTATGTTCCTCAATTATCTAGATGACCTTGGATAATCACTTGGTGTTTTCTTTGTTTCAGAGCTAAAATATGGACATTAGGGTTGTTGTTTTTTTTGTTGTTGTTGTTGTTGAGGGTTTTTTTTTATGGCTTGGAACATTTGTTAGCGGGTAAAATACAATTTGCCGACCTGAATTAAATCAAATCAAATCAAATCAAATCAGATTTATTTGTATAGCGCCAAATCATAACAAAGTTACATCAAGGCACTTTGTGTGCAAGTGCAGGTCTAGACCAAAGTCTTTAAATTATTTAAAGAGACCCAACAGATCCCCCGATGAGCAAGCACTCGGCGACAGTGGCAAGGAAAAACTTCCTTTAAGAGGCAGAAACCTTGGGCAGAACCAGGCTCAGGGGGGGCAGCCATCTGCCTCGACCGATTGGGTTGAGAGAGGGAGAGAGAGAGAGAGGCATGGAGGGGAGAGGCAAAGTTGGGTAGAGTAGGGAGAGAAAGAGAGCACGAGGAGGGGCTATTCAAACAGGTGTAGGCAGGAACATGATGCTGCATGAAGTTCATAGGAATGATGCTGTATGGAATTCTTGAAAATGTGGGAGCAGCAGGCATTGCAGGAACATGGGAAAGTGATGATTCATCACCTGCAGGATGAGGACAGGAACTGGGAGAGACAGAGACTTCGGGAAAACATGGTTAGTAAATGCAGTGCACATGCTTGGAACTGAGAGAAACTGGGATTTTGGAGAAGCAGGTTGTTGGTATGTCGGCGCATGCAAGGGGGAGAGAGAAGGGGGGGAAGAGGAAGAGAGAGAGACAGAGAGAGAGAGGTGCTCAGTCCTTCCCCCAGCAGTCTAGACCTATAGCAGCATAGCTAAAGAGTAAATGAACTCTAACTTTTTAACTATAAGCTCTGTCATACAGAAATGTTTTAAGCCTGGTCTTGAAAATTGCTAAAGAGTCTGCCCCACGGACCAATACTGGAAGTTGGTTCCATAGAAGAGGAGCCTGATAACTGAAAGATCTGCCTCCTGATTTACTCTTGGAGACTCTAGGAACCACAAGTAAACCTCCATCTAGACAGCGGAGTGGCCTACTAGGACAGTAGGGAACTATGAGCTCTCTGAGATATGATGGAGCTTGGCCAGTAAGAGCTTTATATGTTAAAATAAGGATTTTAAATTCTATTCTGACTTTTACCGGCAGCTAATGAAGAGCAGCTAACACAGGAGAGATGTGATCCTTTTTTCTAGTTCCTGTTGAGATTCGTGCAGCAGCATTCTGAATCAACTGAAGGCCTTTCAGAGATTTGTTTGGACATCCAGATAATAATGAGTCACAGTAGTCCAGCCTAGAAGTTACGAATGCATGGACTAGTTTTTCTGCATCCTCTTGAGAGAGGATGTTTCTGATTTTCCTAATGTTTCTCAGGTGGAAGAAAGCTGCCCTACTGACTTGCTTTATGTGAGGGACAAAGGACATGTCCTGGTCAAAGGTTACTCCAAGGTTTCTTACAGTGGAGCTGGAAGCTAAAGTAATGCCATCCAGACTGATTAAATGATTAGATAGGGTTTCTCTAAGGTGCTTAGGGCCGAGTACAATAACTTCAGTTTTGTCAGAATTTAGAAGTAAAAAATTATGGGTCATCCAGACTTTTATGTCTTCAAGACATGTCTGCAGTCTGACTATCTGACTAACTTCATTTGGCTTCACTGATAAATACAGCTGAGTGTCGTCTGCGTAACAGTGGAAATTGATGCTGTGTTTCCTGATAATGTTGCCTAAAGGAAGCAGATAAAGAGTGAAGAGGATTGGTCCAAGTACCAAACCCTGTGGTACTCCATAACTGGCTATAGTGCGTGAGGAGGAGCTATTGTTAACATGTACAAACTGATATCTATCTGACAAATAGGATTCGAACCACCTTAGAACATTTCCTTTAATGCCAATTTCATGTTCCAGTCTCTGTAATAAAATATTGTGATCAATGGTGTCAAATGCAGCACTGAGATCTAAGAGGAGAAGTATGGAGGCTGATCCATTGTCCGAAGTCATTCGAATATCATTGGAGACTTTAACCACCGCTGTTTCTGTGCTGTGATGGGCTTTAAATCCTGACTGAAACTCTTCAAGCAAACCGTTCCTATGCAGGTGGTGATGTAATTGGTTTGCTACTGATTTCTCAATGATGTTAGAAATGAACGGAAGGTTCGATATGGGTCTCTAATTGGCCAAAACATATGGATCAAGATTTGGCTTTTTAAGCTGGGGTTTGATGACTGCGGTCTTAAGAGTATCGGATACATAACCCAAAGATAACATCAAATTAATGAGATCTAGAATGAAGGGCTCAATTAAGTAGAAAATTTATTTAAAGAGGCTGGTCGGCACTGGGTCTAATAGACAGGTTGATGGTCTAGATGATGAGACTATAGAAGCTAGCTCTGAGAGATTCAGAGATGAGAATGATTTCAGATGTAAAATAGGCATTGCAGTTGATTCAGGAGTTGCTGTATTCAGTAGATTATTGTCTAATATAGGTAAGAGGTGATGAATTCTTTCTCTGATTGTTATAATTTTATTTGTAAAAAAGCCCATTAAATCATCACTGCTGAGAGCTAAGGGGGATCACTGGTTCAAGTGAACTATGACTCTCTGTCAGCCTGGCTACAGTGCTGAAGAGAAACCTGGGGTTGTTCTTGTTTTTTTCTATTAGTGCTGAATAATATCAGCTTCTAGCACTGCGGAGAGCTTTTTTTTATACGTTTTTAAGCTTTCTTTCCAGGCTCGGTGAGACTCTTCCGAGTTGCTGGAATGCCAATTTCTTTCTAATTTCCGTGACATCTGCTTTAAGGCACGAATTTGAGAATTATACCACGGAGCCAGCCTCATCTGTTTTATTACTTTCTTTTTGAGAGGGGCAGCATCATCAAGATTTGAACACAGTGTGGCCATAGTGCTAGTCACAAGGTCATCAATCTGTGTATGGGAGAAATCCTCATTTGAATTTAGATGGCATTGGCATTTGGCATTGCTGCAAATGATGACCGAATATTCTCTTTAAATTTAGCCACAGCATCTTCAGATAAACATCTTCTATAGCCAAATTTATTCCTCGATGCTGTGCAGTCAATTAAAGTAAACTCAGATGTAATGAGGTAGTGGTCAGTCAAAAGAGAAATTTGAGGAAGAACTGTTAACTTGTCAATTTCAATGCCATATGTTAAAACAAGATCAAGGATATGATTGAAGCAGTGAGTGGGTCCATTCACATGCTGGGAAAAGCCAATTGACTCTAGTAAGGAAAGAAACCCAGAACTAAGGCTGTCACCTTCTACATCTACATGAATATTGAAAGCGCCCAGTATAATGATTTTATCTGTACTGAGTTCTAACTCTGATATAAACTCAGAACATTCTGATAGGAATTCTGAGTACGGACCAGGTGGGCGGTATACTGATCTAACAGAAGTGGTTTTTCAACTTTCCAGTTAGAGTGGGAAAGACTAAGAGTGAGGCTTTCAAAAGACCTACAGCCAGATTTTGGTCTAGGGTTGATTAATAAGTGTCGAATGTTGTGTGTGTGGAAGTGAACAGTCCGTGACTTTAAATAAACTCGTTTTATTACCGACGTGTAACCACACAGAACAGTACATGTCAGCCAAGCCCACGAAAACTAACAAAACCTGGGGATGTGAACAGAACGTTATCCTTACTGCGCATGCGCGCTCCAGAGACTACGGTACCTGCAGAGGTACAAAACATCAGAATGGTCTACATCCTCCCTCTTTAGTTTGCACTTCTATTAGGAGACAAAATGAAATTATTAAACATACACACAATATTGACAACATGGCTGCTTTAACTCATGGTATTCATATAACATATGGAATCTAGCAGTAATTTCAACAATATTCTGGATATGCATTCAACCAGATAAATTATATTTGCATATTGTGAAATTCCTGTAATTCCTGAAACTTCCTGTATGCACACATGTCAACAAACAAATAGTGGATTAATCAGTTGTGAAAAACTCTTTTCCCCAGTTTTTTTTTTTTCATATATATATAAGCATGAACACAACATAACAACACGTAAAGTCCACAAAACACATGAGAGTCCTTTAAATTCCAGTGTATTTTCTTGTCTCTTCTTTAAAAAAGAGTGTCACTGGTGTGTGTGAGTGGGCCATTAACACCCAGAGTTCAATGTTTATATTTCGGGTTTGGCTTGCAAACCCGTCCTGCCCGTGTCACATATGGTGTGTTAGTGTGTGTTATCTTGACAGAAGAGTGGACAGCAGGTGTCTGCTGCTCGCTGGTGGAGTGCTGGAGCATCACCTGAGGTGGTTGTGGTGGTTGTGGTGGCTGCAGCATCTGTGGTGTGGAAGGGCGAATGTCCGGCTGGGCTGGATCAGCTGACTGTCGATCAGAGTCTGCAGCGTCGACCTGAGGTGGTGGTGGTGGCTCCACGACAGGAAGGATGTGGTGGCGATTTCTCCTGTAGACACCATCGTCGGATTGGATGATGTAGGAGCGTGGTTCTTTGCACACTTCCTTCACTATGCCCAGGCGGTCGTGTCCCTTGGTTGTCTGCATCCTGACGACCTGTCCTTCTGCCAGTGGCTGTAGTGGGTGACTTGAGGCATCTTAGAACTGCTTTTGAATGAGTCTTTTCTTTCGTAGATGGGCAGCGACCTGCTCTGTGTTCTTTGGGGCTGGTGCTAGTAGTTTCTTGCTGACAGGAAGAGTTGAGCGTGTCTGTCTCGACATCACTCGACGCACTGCAGGGGAGCCCAGTGTCTTGTCGCGGGGGATGTTTCTGATATTCAGCAGGTTGAGAAAAACATCAGTCCCATCCCAATGCGACCTCTCCATCAGTTGTTTGACACTGTGGACTGCCTGCTCAGCAAGCCCATTTGATTGTGGATACTCCGGGCTGCTGGTGACATGAACAGAGTCCCATTGTTTAGCAAATGCCTTTGAAGTGTTGGCTTGTGTAGTATCTTGCATTGTCAGTGATGAGGGTGTGAGGTGCTCCGTGAACAGAGAAGTGTCGCTTGAGCTTTGTGATCACAGCTGCTGAGGACGTGTTGCGGAGGAGGTCGATCTCAAACCACCCTGAGTATGAGTCAACCAGCACCATGTATTGTTGTCCGTGCCACACAATACATCTGTTGCAACTGTGGACCAGGGCAAGACTGGAACTGGGTGTGGTTGTAGGGGTTCCTTTTGCTGGTGTGCTCTGGTACTGTTGCAGACTGAGCATGACAGCAGCTCTTCTGTAATGTCTCTGTTCATATTTGGCCAAAAAACTGTCATCCTGGCTCTGCACCTGGTTGACTCCAAGCCTGGGTGACCTCTGTCCATGATGTTGATGTATTCTTTGTGTAAGGAGTGTGGAATTACAGTTCTGTGACCTTTAACAACAATGCCATCCTCCACTGCTAGCTCATCTCTGTAGTGAAAAAACAGATGGATGGAGGGGGGAAGCTGGCGCTCTTTGTCAGGCCAGCCGTGCTGAATGACAGTGCAGAGAGTCTGCAAGACTTGGTCCTGTGCTGTGTGTGTGCGTAGCTCCTCTAACTTGGCAGTTGAAATGTAGCTGACAGACATTACTTCAAATGTGTCATTTGTAACTGATGCTTGGGAGGTGCTTGTGTCTGGGGACCGTGACAGGGTGTCAGCCAGGTACATGTGCTTACCCTTCTTGTAGATCAGTGTGATGTTGTAGGCTTGTAGCTGCAGCAGCATTCTTTGCAGGCGGGCAGGAGCTGTGTGGATCGGTTTCTTTAAGATTGTGACGAGGGGTTGGTGATCAGTTTCAACCACTGTTGCTTTCCCATAGATATAGTCTCTTAACTTGGTGCAGGCAAACACCACTGCCAGCAGCTCCTTTTCAATCTGAGCGTAGCGGGTTTCTGTGTCTGTGAGCGTCCGAGACGCATAAGCTACTGGCCTCTCATCCTGTAGACACGCAGCTCCAAGGCCGTAATGTGATGCATCGCAGGTCAGTCTGACTGGTTTTTCACGTCGTAGTAGGATAGAACAGGAGGACTGGATAAGCAGGATTTGAGGTTGTCGAACGCTTGTTGGTGCTGTGGGAGCCAACTCCAAGCAGTGTCTTTATGTGTGAGCTGTCTCAGAGGTGCAGCAAGCTCGCTGAGTTTTGGGATGAACTTCCCGAGATAGTTCACCATGCTGAGGAACCGCTGTGTGGCAGGGACTTCCTCCGGGACCGACATTTTTGTAATCGCCTCTGTCTTTGTGGGATCAGCCCTCAGGCCCTCTTTTGTGAACACGTGACCCACATAGCAGACTTGGTCGAGGCGAAACTTGCACTTGAGATGGTTGAGTCTGAGTTTTATCTCACGTGCTTGGTCAAGCACCCTTTTTAGATTTGCATCATCGTCGGAGGCCATGCAGCATCATGGCCTCCGACGATGATGTCATCTACTATGATGGCGCATGGATAACCTGCAAACAGCTGCTCCATTGAGCTATGGAAAACCTTGCTCGCTGAACTTGTGCCAAATGGCATGCGGAGGAATCGATAGCGACGAAAGGGTGTACTGAATGTTGTGAGCATGGATGACTCGTGATCAAGCTTTATCTGCCAAAAAGAGCTCTTTGCATCCAGAACTGAGAACAGTGCCGCACCTGACATCTGGTTGGCAACTTCTTCGACACTGCGCATCGGGTAGTGGGGTCTCTTTAAGGCGGTGTTTAAATTTTTGGGGTTAATGCACAACCTTATTTCTTGTTTGTCTTTTTTATGTGCGACAACCACGGATGAAACCCAGTCAGTTGGCTCAGACACTGTGGTTATGATGCCTCTTTGTGTCTTGCTGTCAAGCTCTGCTTTGACTCACTCTTGCATTGCTAAGGGAATGCGGTGTGCTGGGCAGACGACAGGCTGCACTTCTGGATGAAGGGTCATGGAGTATGTGATTTGGAGTTCTCTGAGCTCATCACTGAATACGTCTTTATACTGTTCACAAATGTCTTTGGTAAAGTCCTCATTAGTTTCAGTGTTGATCTGGTGAACATGTGGGTTCAATGTGACAAGTCCCAGGTGCACACATGCACGAAATCCCAGCAGCGGTGACACATCACGCTCCACTAGAAAAAAAGGAAGCATGTGTTGCTGTCCATCCAGACAACATGGCAGTGTGACCGAACCAGCAGTCTCTATTTTGCTGCCTCCATAGGCAACTAGGGTGGTGGTTGTGCTGTGTTTTGCTATTTCCCCTTTGAGAGTTGTGGGAAAGTTTCTTTTGATATAAAATTGCATTTTGCCCCTGTGTCAACTTTCATCTTGATTGGCTTGTTGTGCACTTGCAATGTGAAAAATCATTCATCTCGGTCCTCTGCCCGAGGATTGACAGTGTCCACATCAATAAACTCGACATCATCCACATAGAAAGTGTCATCAGTGGCAGTGTATTCTGGCTGCTCTGGCTCTAACTGGTGCACTGATTGTCTGTGTTGATGTCTCTTTGCGTGGCTTTTCATCTCGTGAGTTTGAACATGTGGCGTGGACTTGCAGCATTATTTATAGTGATTCATTTTTTTACAGTTATGGCATTGCTGGCCAAATGCGGGACATTTGCTTCTCTGTGCAACGTGACAATTTCCACAATTGCCACAGTTCAAAATAGTCTTGGCGTTACCTTTAAATGTTTGGGGCCTGTGTGTTGTCTTTTTGTAGTCCCGACTGTAGCCTGGTTGAACTGCATCAATACTGGTAGCTTTTTGTTGATTTGCTAGGGCCTTTCTGTTCACCTCAGTAATCTCATATATCCGGCAGATTGAAATAGCTTTTGCTAAGGTTAAGTCACTGTCATGTAGCAAAGTCTTTCTTATGCTGTCATTACTGATCCCACACACTATTCTGTCACATACCAGTTCATCTGTCAGGTCTCCAAAATGGCAGTTTTTTGCCTTTATCTTCAAGTCACTGATGAAAGATTCTATTGTCTCACCTTGCTTCTGGTTTCGAGAGTGAAACTTGTGTCTCTCCACAGTTTTTTTGTTTTGAGGGTTGCACATTTCCCGAAATTTCCGTTTCAAACACTCAGGATCCTCTCTGGACTCCGCTGGACTTATGACTGCTCCGCCCTCTCCTGGCGCCCGCACTTCTGCTGCGTAAACAAACGAGCGCTCACGTTCAATGGCATCCGCTCCCGCGAGATTGAGGAGGATGTATGCCTTTGTTTTAGCAGGCTTGCTTGAGTGCGCCGCCTCTATGAAGATGTCGAACTCTTGTTCAAAAATTCTCCAATTTTCAGCAATATTCCCGTCGAAAACAAGAGGGTCGGGTCTGCGGAATCCCTCCGCCATGATCTCTCTGCTTGTGAGGGCAGTGTAGAGCCGTCTGCCGCGCTCGGGAGTGACAAAGGAGAAAAAAATTCACCGGAAACTCACAGGCGATAGATCTGTGACATCTTCTGACACCATGTTGAATGTTGTGTGTGTGGAAGTGACCAGTCTGTGACTTTAAATAAACTCCTTGTTTTATTACCGACGTGTAACCACACAGAACAGTACATGTCAGCCAAGTATGCGAAAACTAACAAAACCTGGGGATGTGAACAGAACGTTATCCTTACTGTGCATGCGCGCTCCAGAGACTACGGTACCTGCAGAGGTACAAAACATCAGAATGGTCTACAATAAGCTTGACTGAAATATCGCAGCCACTCCCCCTCCTCGACCTATGGTACGAGGGACATGAAAATTAACATGAGTGGGGGGTGTAGCTTCATTAATACTAACATACTCATCCTGCTGCAGCCAGGTTTCAGTTATACAAAATAAATCAATGCGATGATCAGCTATGAGATCACTGACTAATAGAGATTTTGATGATAGTGTGCCATTGCTAATCGTTTAGTTCGATTAGCGGAGCTACAGTATCGGCTATAAGCTTAGGAAAGGGGAAGGAGATTGAGTTCTATGCTAGTATAGTTTAATAGCAGTTTGCTGTCAATTAGTCAGGTGAATAGCAAAGGGATGGCTTCTTCACCTCCTTTGCTCCGCCAAGGACATCGGGCTCAATGGGGAGGATGTGTGATGTCACAAGGGGCTGCATCATAGAAGGGAGCTACATAACTCTCCAGCGGCTGCAGCCGCTAACCGTTAAGTCCCCATCTAGTGGGGGGGGGGGGCAAAAAAATCCTCTCCTCAACACACTTGAGGGAGATCAAGGGCTGATTACCTCAGGCCAGACTGCCAGACCTGAGACCCTAACCCAATTACCAGAAAATGGTTGGAGAATGACGCACCTAATGTGGAGGACTGGGTTGAGGTAATACACAATATATATGTGATGGAAAAGTTAACTTTCTCTTTGAGACTTGAGGTGGACAAATTTAAAAGACTTTGGGAGAGCTGGTTAGAGTACATAAAACCAATTAGGTCAGACTTTATCTGAAATATACATCATGCAGGGAAAAAAACCTGGTTCAAAGCTACAGAAGTTGAAATGTTTTGCTTTCTTTTCTGTTCGTTGTTGTTTGACTGTCAGTTTAACTGGTCAGAATGTTAGGTAGAATGTAAATCAATCCTATGCCCTGGACATGACTGTATTTGTGCATATGAATAGATATGGTTATTCTTTGTTTTGATTCAAAGTAAAAGACAGAGGGAGATTGACGTGTGAGTTCTAACGATACTGTATTGGGAAAAGGAAGAGGGGAAAAAACAGAACCTAGTCATTGTGTATGGGACGTGGGATGTATGTGGAATTGTTCAATAAAGAGAAAATTTAAAAAAAAATCTTTAGAGATTTCAATTTATTTATTATTATTATTTATTGCTGTCAGAAATAACAGAGTAATAAAATCATACAGTACAAAATAATAAACAAAAAGTCTATCTCTCCCTTTGGTATTAAATAAAAGTGACCTCTGCTCCGTAAACGTCTATGTAAGTATTTCCCTTTTGAAAAAAACTAATGGAATCAAAGGCTGCAGGACGTCTGTCTGCATGGCTCTTTTGATGAAAAATATCACAAAATTGTTTGGTATTTTCAGTTTGTGTATTCTTTCTATAATTCAATATAAATCACTGAACACTAACTCAGTTATTATGTGTTACCTTTACTTTGGCGTGTAAAGCTGGGTGGTGATCCCGTAAACGCTGCATCAAGATTGATATGTTTGAACCTTTAGCCGCAACTTTTTTTAAGCAGGTTTTGCAGACGGGTGATCCGTCGTCTTGAATGACTCCCTGGTCATTCTTGCTGTATCCGAAATACTCCCACACTGCCAACTTCACTTTCTTCTTAGGTGGAAACTAAGCTTCGCTGCTTGGTCCTTCTGCCACTGTTTAACTAATGTAGCGTAGCCTCCATGCCCCTTGATACGCACGGCACTGTAAGCAGCTGCACCTCTGCTGTAACTTTGTTTTCGTTCCGTGCTGGTTCCTCCGAAAATATTGTACCAGCATAGTGTCCGTTTTTTGGGAGTGAGAACAGAAAAACTCGGAGCCTTTGGGATTAAATTAACTGTGACGTTTTAAAGCGCGGTTAATCGCTGCATCCCTACGTTCATTTAGCACTGTGAAGTAATCGGACCTCGAATGCACCCTCCAATGGATGCAGACCCTGATTTGGGACACAGCTATAGAATTATCTGGAGACTTCAGTCATGTTTCCCTCTCCTCCGACTTGACTGGATTTACCAAGTTTGTTTTATTTTCTCTATAAGGACAATTAACAGCTGATCTGCTTTATGCAAATGACAAAGAGGGCTCCACAGCCACTACCTTACCTCCAATAAACTGGGTCATCCACAGACCTATAATGAGGCAACCTGTAACTCGCACAGTCAGGAAAAGGACACCTGAGGACTGTTTTCAATGTACAGATTAGAATGTACTGCTGGAAACTGGTGGGAACAGCATGGATATCGACAGTTTTACCTTGTACATCAACTTCTGTAGACACTGTCATACCTCCTAAGACTGTGTTGTTTCTCAAATAATAAACCCTGGATCACAAGCAACATCAAGGCAATCCTCAACCAGAAAAAGGATGCTTTTAGAGATGCTGACAAAGAACAACTTGAAATGGTGCAACATGAGTTGAGGATTAATAAAGGCAAAGGTGGAATACAGAAAGAAAATAGAAAGGAATTTAAAGCAAGGCAACACCCGTAAGGTGAGAAGAGAAATCAACACCATCATTGGCTACAACAAAAAGAAAAAACACAAAAAGATCTCTTTGTCTTGAAGAAGGCTCAGATCCTTAGACATCTGCATTTTTCTCCAGATATCTAAGTTGTTTTCCAAGTCTGTGGTTGGAAGTATACTGTTCAATCTTGCAGTCTGCTAGAGAGGCAGGATAAAAGAAAAGCATGCAAAGCAGGTGGACAAACTGGACAAAGAGCAGGCTCTGTGACTGGAACGAGATTAGACTCACTGGGGCTATTGTGGAACGATGCAAACAGAGGAAGGCAGAAACCATCTTAAAAAAAAATCGGACTTTCCCCTTCATAAAATCGTAGTGGGTCAGAGAAACCACAGCAGTAGACAGTTATCCATCTCCAATGCAGGATGTAAAGATACAGAAAACCATTCATTCTCACTGCCATCAGAATTTTTCAACTCCTTAACTAGTAGAAGATGAACTACCAAACAGCAGAATTTCCCTCCAAGGATTAATAAAGCATTTCACATACTCAGTCCTGCAGCACCTGCTCACTGCAGTGAAGCATCATGTGTTGATTTGATTGAGGACATGTCCTACAGTGCAACAGTGTGTCATTGATGTGTTTTTAATGGGAACACAGTGTCTCATGGGAGTCAGATGATATTCATTCTTGGTTTGGTTCTACTCAGGACTATTACCAGTAAACAGCTGGTCAGCCTGGGTAACATTAAAACACAGTGCATGCAATGTGATCCATTAATAAAAGAGAGATATTGCTTTCATGTTGAAGTGTCTGAACCCTGGCGGTCTGGCTGGGTGAGAACACAAAGAGAAAAAAGATTAATTACATTTAGAGTTACAAATTAGGCTTTAATGACAACCTTTAATTCTTTCTTTTGTATCAAAACTTTGCTGTGACACAATATGATGAGTGAATCTATATCCCTTCACCAAAATTGATATTCCCTCATCCTGTTTGTACAGGTGGGTCCTGAGGTGCCACTGTTTATTTTCTGTTCTCACTAGTCTGTAGTGAAACATTCAGAACCGAAAGATTTCTGCAGCTTCAGCCACAGGGATGCTGTATGCAAATCATCACTGATCTGATGGGCACACTGTTAATGTGTGTTTGTATCTGACACACAAACACACACACCACACACACTGGAAGTGAGCAGGTTAGCGGAGGAGGGTTTAAAAGTTGGCAGAGATAGAGAGAGGGAAGGAGAAAGAGAGATGTGGAGGAGGGGAGAACGTCAATGATGTAATCTGAGTGAGAATCAGAGCGAAGCAGGAATCAAAAGGAGACTTTAGTCCGTGATCACATGCTGCTGAACACAGTTATCTACTCATGAACAACATCCAGTAAACATTTACACTGCTGTTCAAACGGAATAACTCAACTCATTATCAATGTAAAATTTACCTGAGTAACAATAAATCCTTGTAAATACACCAGCTAAAGGTGGTGAAATCTGAGGATCTCTTGTAGTTTGAGTTATGTGACAGAGAACTAACTCCAACAGGAAGAAACGGCTACAGAAGCTTACATCATACCGAACGTCATCTGTTCATCCATCACCAATACAGTACACAGAAAGAGCTGTCTGTCACCAACTGCTGACCCAATGCTTCCATTTGTGCAACATCTTGACATTCTGCTTCCAATATAGGAGAAATAAGAACTATGCTGTGTCCTACGTCCTATGTTGTTCCACCACAGTGCTTAATCTAAATCACAAGCGTCAGGGTTTCTGGATGGTGACTGAGCCACCAAACACCTACATCACTTTTCCCAGGGACTTCCTTATGCCTGCAGAGTAGAGATGATGCTACACCTTCTCTGGCCATAATGAAAAGGAACTTTGTTTGAATGGCTGACTCTGACTGGTTTGATTGGTGCTGTAGAGTCCATCCACAGTCCATTCACAATGGCATCGTGGTCAGCAATATTCAATCCCGTTCTTCCTGCTACATGACTATCTCTGCATTTCAGTGTAAGATTTGTGCTACAACGTTACATGATCAGGTCTTGCATCAATGTAGTTGTGTGGACCTAGTGGTAAGTGGTGAGATAAGTTGATCTAGATGCAGAATTTATCTAGATCACCCTGAAATTTCCAGCCCTTGGCTGAGCTCAAGACAGTTACTTCCACTCTTGAAAATGGTTTCAATGGAATTTGGCCTGCTCTCATAAACGATGTGGTGCTTGGGAGACCAGGCAGGGGAGGGAGGGTATTAATGATTATTCTCCTTTTTCCAGGATGATGACCAGTTGATGTAGGAACTGGTTGTGCCTCCAGGTGTAACGACCTTGAAACAGACTGGTTTTACAGCTGGTGAGGATGTGTCTGAATGATTCTGGAGTTTGCCAGAGAGCACACAAGGCATCTTGTCCAACCCGTTGTCCAGGGTTTGTGAGTGTAGAAAGAACATTAGCTTCCTTCCATCTCCTTCCAGGTGAATTTACAATGTTCCAGAATTTCCCATGTCTTTAAATGGTTGTTGCTTTGTGCAATGCTGTTTGACTTGTCCTGGCACCTAACTACATTATAGACCACAGTCTAGGTATGTATACAATAGTACACAGTACAATATCTCTGTGTGTGTACTACAGTATAGACTACAGTATGCTGTGGTTACAGATTCACTGGACATTCTGCATGTTGTGTGTAAGTACAATGCGGTTGCTACGTTGTGTGTTGATTGTCTTCTGAGTATTTGTCCTTGTCCTACCACTTATCCGTTACTGAGTAGCAGGAGCTGCTGAAGCCAATCCCAGCTCACACTAGACGAGGGCGGGGTACACCCTGGACAGGTCGCCAGTCCATTGCAGGGCCAACACACAGAGACGAACAACCACTCACACTCACACTCAGACCTACGGACAATTCAGTCACCAATTAACCTAAACATGCATGTCTTATGTCTCCACGCACGCATGGGGTCTTTCAGTCAACACAGAAAGGCCCCTGACCAAGAACCGAACCCGCGACCTTCTTGTTGTGAGGCAACAGTGCTAACTATGCCACTGTGCTGTCTCCAGTCCATAATTAAGAACAGAAAGACTCTTGTCTGTTTTCAGTGAGTGTTCCAGCAATCGTTTCTGAGTTTCCCTCGTGTTCTGACCCTTTGCTGTGTTTTTGGATTCCCCGAGCTAGTCTAGGTAAATTGCCTGTGTTTGTGGATTTCTGGTTTTGACCCTGGACTGAGTTAAACAGATTTGCCTCTGACTCCAGCGTGTCTCCGAATTTGCACCTTGACTCCTCTGTTTTGTAATCAGTTCACTGAGGCTTAACAAAGGGCTACCTCCCCTGAATACCTTGTCCAAGATTTTTCAGAAAGACCACATGTAAATCATGTCTGAAGCCATCTCTTCTTTTGATTATACAAACGTCATGGTTCAGAATATCCAGAACTATGATGTTGTGAAAGACCTGAGTGACCATGTTGGCTCCGATAGTCCGTGTACAGCTTAAGGACTCAGTGGTTAGGATCCTAAAGTCACGCGCTTTCTTACAACATTGGTCCACAGCTACAGCACAGAGCTTGTGAAAAACCTGAATAATTGGTTCAAAGAGGCCTGCCCTGTGTTCAAGGCTTTTTCTGACTTTGACCCTACTTGCCTCCTTCAGAGCACAGATGTACAATTTCTAAACTATGGAGATGATCATATCAAAGTTACCTGTGAACAACTGCAATTAAACACAGATCAGGCTTTAGCACAATTGAGGAACTTTAAATATGTCATGGCAGGTTGGACAGTCCCAACCCATGTTCTGAAAGGTGAAGATATCTCTCTGATGGCTATTATCTTGTAAAAAATTTGTCAAGGAACAAACTATCCTTAAAGAGACCTTTCCCTATAGTTTTGACATGGCTACAGTTAGCCTGTGCCACCACCCTCCAATGCAGTAGAAAAAGGTATTAGTGCTATGAAAAAAATCAAAACCAGACATGCTTTCAACCCTCCTGAACTTCTCCATACACAGTATGACCAGGAAGGAAGACTCCCTGAGTGTCAAGAAATGTTAAATGAAGCCACCACGCTGTGGAGACACAAACACACCAGGAAAGTCAAAACTCTTCCCAGAGTTGGGGGTGAACATTATGCTGGGGTCACCATGCGCACACTCAGCACAGGAACCCAAGTCAGCCTCATTGAGAACAAAAAAAAAAAAAAAAAATGGACAAAAAGGTCCAGGTTGAGGGAAAGGGTTTTGCAAGCACTAAGGAGAAGCTTAGTAGGGCCCTTTTTGAGCTGGGCATGGACTCTGATCCTGCATGTGAAGATTGGATGATGATTGAAAAGGGATAGGAAAAATAGAGATAAAAAATTTATTTCACCATGCTGCTTCTACTAGATACTAGTATCTGTCCCAGGAATGTTAATATTATGACAACTAAAGCATACTTAGAATGCAGAGTCAGGAGTATTTAAGCTTACTCCAATTATGTGTCAGTCACAAACTGTGCCAAACAGTGCTTGTAGTGCACTAAACTTAGTTTAAAGTTTAGATTTAATATATGGTCACTAGTAGGGTTGGGACTCGTTAGGACTTTAACGATTCCTTCTTAACGGTCCGATTCCTTACTGATTCCTATGTTTACACATCATTGTCTCTGTTCCGCTCAACCGATGCTTTTGATCCTAGATCAGTGGGCGGATCCACTCGACTCACTCATGTAGATGGACGTGACATCACCACAGTCACTTCAAACCACGGGCACAGCCAAATGAAAGAAGAATTACACAGCTGCCAACAATGTAATACCCGTTTGCGGGAACCGTCAATCCAAAATTGATGGAACCGGTTCCGCAACCAGAATTTGGACACGGTTCCAAAAAAGAACCGGATCTGGGTCCCAACCCTAGTCACTACCCAGCAAGTCACTTTTAATTAATGATCTTATAATCAAGAATAAACTTGATTTTATATATTTAACTGAAACCTGGCTAACTGAACACAACAATGCAGAAGTTCTCAGTGAAACAGCTCCACCAAACTATAGTTTTATCCATTAGGCTAGAGCAGAGAGAAATGGGGGTTATCTTATTTAATAATGTGTAGCAATGCAAGCGGTTGTCATATGGGAAATTAGAATTTTGATTATTTTACCAGTCTTATGTTCACATTATGCATCGAGTTTGACCGTCTTCTCATAGTGGGTGACTTCAATTTTCATGTTGACAGCCCCTATGATGCAAATGCTAAAGAACTGTTAAATATATGGATAGTTTTGGACTATCTCAGCATATAACAGAGCCAACCCATTATAAGTGACACACTGTAGACACACTTAATAATTTCTAAAGGTTTTCAATCTCTGAGGTAGGGGTGATTGATGTGGCTCTCTCAGATCATTACAGTGTCTTCTTTAAAATGAGCCTACGTGTTGAGACCTGCAGAACCAAAAAAGAGGTAATCAGGAAACGCTTGATTAATGAAAACACTTGCTCACTGTTCAGCCAGGCTTTTACACCCTTGCCAGCTGCCTTCAGCTTCTGTCAATGACCTTGTTGACTCTTTCAGTTGCAGAGTTGTGAGCGTTATGGGTAATGTTACCCCCATGAAATCTAAAGTTGTGTCCTAAAAAAAAAACAAAAAAAAAACCTTGGAGGAAGGCCAAACTTGTTACAGCTCAGAAGAGAGTGTGTAAACAAGCAGGTGGCATAAAACAAACTCCAGGTTCACTATGGGATTTCTAAACAGAGCATTTGCACTTTTAACAATACTGTAAAAAAAAAAAAAAAAAGAAGTAAAATTACAGGAAATGTTCTGTAATTTTTTACAGTCTTTTCCTGTTTTCCAATAAAACAATGAAATGCCAGTAGATTTACAGATATTTTCAGTAATTTTAGGTTTTATTTTTAAAATTACAGTTAATTAACCATAATTTAAGATTAAATTAAAATTATGTTTTATAATGACAATTTATTGTGTTTGTACATCTTTAACTGTAATTTTACATACAAGTTTCTGTATTTTTTTACAGGTTTATTACCATTTTCCACAAGACAATGTAATAACTGTAAATTAACAGATACTAGCAGTAATTTACAGATTTACCGTTAGAATTATAAGTGATTAACCATAATATAATATTACATTATTATTTGTTTTTAAAGGTAATTTAACATATTTTTTCATATTCAAATGCAATTTTACATTAAATGTGAGGTATTAATTTAGAGATTGCTGTCCGTGATAACGAAGACATACAAAATAACAGAAAACCAGTCATTCAAAGTGTTTTCATTAAAACTCAGGGTAATTAAGATTCAAATTTCAAAGTTGGCGCCTGTTTCCAGTTTGTTTGGTCCCGCCCATAACGACCAACCGGCTGAGTCTGAAGAATGACAGTTAGTTGGATTAGCGCTCGTGTCTGTCCAGTCAGTCATGCAGGGGAAAGACGTGACCTCATGGACTCGTGATCTTCAAGGAAGATGTATGAGACAGTCACAACGGACATGCCAACCAAACACCGTTTGAGGTGAGTGTCCCAAATAACACCTGTGAACAATATTTTAATTAATTTTCATACCTCCAGTGGACAGCCTTGAAGCTAACGTTAGCATCCCTCTGATAAATTGCTACCCTCACATAAGCTATTGTTAGCAGATAGCTATCGTTTTGTTTGGTTTTGTGACTAAGTGACTGATGGTCATTTTGTTTTACAGATATTCAGTATTCATTGTTAACACGCGCTTTCGGTCAAAGCCTTTTCTAACATGGCCAGAGGTTAGTCGTAATTGTGTTGCTCTCTGCTGATGTATGTTCGTGATTTGAATTTGGTCGAACTGCTGTATGCTGCTCTGTGTAATGTCCCCCTCGTCCTGCGTGAGTCCCGTAGAGACTTGAGATCGTTAATTTACGTTTTTAAATTAGTTTTGTCCTAGCATTAGCATGCTAAGTTAGCCTGCTCACTGCCGTCTTCCCTCGCTAGTCTGCTCCTTTTTTTCCACCAGGAGAGTTTATTTCTGTCTGTCTGTGTTTAAATGTTTTGAATGTTAATCTCTGGGTCTATTTGCTGTGTACATGTTGTTGCTGCTAAATGATACAGATGGCTGCTGAATGTGATATTAGTCCATTTGGATTTAAATGTTAAACTGAGGTAGTGAAATGCATTTTCTGGTTACCATATTAAGTTTGCTTACCTAATTGTTTAATCTATTAAAAAAAAAAAAAGCAGAATTACTGATGTCATTTATTTTTGGGTTTCCTGTTGAACTTTAAATGCGGAAGCAATGAAAGCAGAGACTAACCTGTTTAAAGGACCAATTTGTGTTATTTTTGGGAATTTTATTTTATTTTACTGTGCAAAATTGATTATGTTATTGTAACATTTCATATGTTAAAAAGCCTTTTCTGGCTCACACACAGCTCACAATTTCTGTGTTTCTGTCTGTCGCCACAGTTGCCAAGTAAAGATCCAGATATCCAGTCCTGCGTCTCCTTTCCAACTCGGGACTCAACAGAGACATTAAGTGGAGGCGGGTTACATATATTTGACATATGATAGAGGATGACTCCCAGTGAATATTTGTTCAGTTTATTAAAATGATTGTTAAATACCCTAAACTTAAAAAGATAGCATCTTTAAATATACCTATTAATGTATTTTGATGTAGAGTGTTTAATTTCCCATTGTCCAGTTCTCTAAAATAACTACTGTAATGGGCCTACTGTAAATGTTCAGAAATTCCTATTTGATTAAAGGTACATATTTTGTTTATACATGGTGTCATTGTTTTTTTTTACTTGGGGAAACCACAATTATGCAGCAAATCAGTGTAGATGGACAAGAAATTACTACTAAATACCCTTAATTAACAGGGATTGTCCTTAAATATGGCTATTTTTGATGTATTTGTAATGTATTTAGCTTGTTTTTCCACTGTCCAATGGTTGCTTTTTAATCTACTAATTCTCTAAAATGACAGATAAATACTGTACATTTGCAGACATTTATCTTTAATTTTATTAACCTAGTTTGTTTTTATACGTTATAACTAGGGATGTCCGATAATATCGGCCTGATATTAGCATAATTATGTAATATCGATGAGAATCGTTATCGATTTTTCCTCCGATAATGACAACCCGATAACGCAATGCCTGGGTTTCGCCAAATACGCTGGAATCGCTTGTGGGGTCCCAAGACGTTTACCAGCGCGCGATTGACCTCATCCAACCGCACTTGGAGGCAAAATAACAACACCACTGTGTGGCTAGTCGTAGCTAACAAGCTTGCTCACTTGTTGCTATACAAAATGTCCGTGGTCTGGAATTTTTTTTAAAGTTTCACCTGCAGATGACAAAAATGCAATTTGTAATGAATGCAAGGCGCTTGTCAAGCGAGGGGGAGACAAGACTTTGTCCTTCAACACTTAAAATTTAATCGCTCACATCAGGAAGAACCATCCCGAGGTACACGGAGCGTTTGTGCAGCAAAGTAATGCAAAACAACTAGGAAAGGACGCACTGAAAAAAAGTGTTGTTTGTACCTCATAGAAATGAGCAGTTTTCAATATATTAGGCTGTCCTAAACTAGATGTTATTTTTGTTTACTTAAAATGCTGCACAAAGTTGTACAGGACAGGTACAATGTTGTTTACATTTTGTGAAGAAGTCAGATTTGTCCTAGTTGTAATGGGCATTGTCAGGATGATCTTAGGAAGAGCTGTTGTTTGAGACAAAATGTTAAAAATATATATGGCACTTTTCCATAACTTAAGTTGAAGTAGTGTTCTTATTTTGTACAGACAATGTTAATTTGTGGAATGCCTCTAGTGGGGCATCACAATAAAAGTAGGTAATGTGTTAATTCCATGACAGGAGATATGTGATGTGATCTAAAAATAGTTTGGGGGAAAAACGGCTGCATATATCCGTATCGGTTCATATCGGAAATCGGAAATTAAGTGTTTGGACATTATCGGCATATCAGATATCAGTAAAAAGTTAATATCGGACATCCCTTGTTATAACGTTGTTATTGTACTTGGGAAAAATGATATTTTAACATGAAATTACTGTAGATAGACTTGGCTCTTTCCTAAAATAAATAATGTATACCGTGAAATTACAGAGATTAATTTGAAAGGTATCTGATTTTAACGTGTTTTGACATAATATGTATGTTACTTTACAGTATAATGGGAATTTATCAACTATAATGTACCGTATTTTAATTGATTTTGACTGTAAAAAGCTGCTCTGTATTTTTACGGTTATTGTATGTAGTTCTGTGATACGGTTATTTACTGTAATTTTACGGTATTTGTTTGGAAACTTCGCTGCCAGGGCTTTTACCATTTTTTTTACAGTGCAAGAACTGAAACATGTATGACAGTCCTTTTTCACGAACATTATTAACACAAACAAGAATAATGCACGCATTTTTTTTTTATTGTTGACAGACTGACAAACCATGCAGATCAATCTGCAATGTTACCTGTGCCTCCATAGAACAGTTTCACTATCTACTGATTACGCCTCTCTAACAGAGACTGTTCACCACCTTAGGCCAACTACCTGCAGTCTTGACATGTTGCCTGCTACGTCTTTTAAAAATATTTTTACCAGTTTAGCACCAGATGTATTACAGATTGTGAACACCTCCCTTCAGTCAGGCTTTTTTCCATCAACTTTGAAGACAGCTGTTATCAAACTGCTCTTAAAGAAGTCCAATCTGGATGCCTCAGTAATAAACTACTATAGGCCAATATCAAACTTAGCCCTGAACTGCTGAATGTATGAATGGTGCTATACAAATAAGGTTGCCTTGCCTTCAGATTCAGAGCTTTATTGTCGACATAACAGTTTAATGGGTGCAAAACAGTAGTGTGATATTTGTTTTAAGCATTTGTCTTCATGATAACATATTTGATATAGTGAGCTTTCAATAAATAACATTAAATGTGAATAGGCTCTAACTATTGTTAATTACTAAAGTTCTTAGAATAGTTGTGGTATTAAAACATTTTTTGTGCTAAAGTGCATTATAAGCCTATCTCTACTTTTTAGGAGGCAAACTCATTAAAATATGCAATAATTAAGACCAGTGAATATGATGCAATAGTGGCTTGCAAATAAGCCACAGGCCATCAAATTTTAGGGTCTCCAGTCCAAATTTCTCCCCCCAGAAGTACTTGGCTGCTTTGTCTGTGCCTTAGTGGAAAGTCCTGACCGAGGATATTGAACAAATAAATGCCTTAAATTTTCTGTCTGAGTACAAAATCTACATTCCTCCCCCAGCTACAGACCAAGGTGTGTTCATAGCTATTGCCCCATGCACAATCCTCCACTGGGGGTTTGCTGTCCATTTTTCAACAGGCAGCTTGTATAGGGACTGCCAGTTGCCTTTTGGGGAAATGCCAGGACGAAAAAAAAATTGGCCCATTTTGACTACCTCAGCCCTGTCAAAGCATTCTGGTTGGGGACTTTCACACAGACCTTGTACAACCTTTTTCACAACATCTTGAAACTTGCCCAGTTAAGGGGTCAGTACTGACAGCCACCTGACCACCTCTTTCCAGCCACTCCCCTACAGATGGGGTGATGGACGCAGAAGGGAAAACATAACTACATCCCTCACCTGATGTTCACACAGTCCTATTCTCTATAAATATTCTAAGGCATGGTGGTAGAATGATGCAGACTTTCTCCACCACTATTTTAATCAGCCTTATGGATGTGATGCCACCTTCCCTCAAGGATTTTTCTGTCATCTTCATCAGATGCCCCAGTTTGGTGCACTCAGCTGCTCTGGGGTAGCAACCATTTCCACTTAGTAAACTAAGCACACACTTTCTCCTTCACTCTCTCCCAGTTCTTTTTTTTTCCAAAGCTTTCTGAACCCAGAAAAAAAGCACAGAACTTTCAGTCCCTACTTCTCCTGTACAACTCCTCCAGGCAAACTGGTTGCTTCCTGATCCCCCGATGATCCCAACAACAGTGCCTCACTCTTTCCTCAGAGAGATGAAGCTCTTTAATACATATGTAGGGTGTCCCTTAAATGTTGCATATCGTCCAGGCTGGTGATAAAGATGTTAAAGTCACTCCTTGTCCACCTGTATGTTTTGCTTGCAATTGTTTTACATATTCTTGCCTCTTGCTGTCGTTCTTTCTCCATCCCCCACCTTATCCTCTCAACTCTTGCTCTCTCTCTGTCAACGCACCCAGTCAACGCAGATGGCTGTCATACCTGAGTGTGGTTCTGTCTGAGGTTTCTGCCTCTTAAAGGAAGTTTTTCCTTGCCTCTGTCACGTCAAGTGCTTGGTCATGGAGGGATTTTTTGGGTCACTTTAACAACTACATGAGTTTGGTCTAAACCTGCTTTATATGTAAAGCGCCCTGATAATCTGTTATGATTTGGCACCATATCAATAAATGTGATTTGAATGCCATCTGAATAAGCAGAAACAACCATAGGGGGATGGCATAGACTGTGAGACCCTGGCAGTGAGGGACCACTAAGCTACCCCCTTAATGTGCACAACAAGGGCTCAATGGCTAAGCCATGAAGCTGACCTTAAATAGGACAGCCCTGCCTTATGCCTCTCTTTACAGGCATAGACCTATCAAGCCCCACCCCCCATTTTCACCAAACACTGTGCACGTCCATACAATAAACCAATCCAAGCCAGAAAACCATCACCAATACCAAGAGCCTGAAGTTCAGACAAATACAAATACAATGACCCGTATTAAAAACTTTCTCTTGGTCTAGTGAGATGATACCTATATAAACATTTTAAGTGGGACAAACATCAATCACATTGCAAACAAGAAAAATGTTGTCCATTATAATCCCTTCAGACACCCAATACATTTGATCACTATGTACAATTAGTTGCAGAAAGTTCTTCAGTCTGTTTGATAAGGCTCTGGAGACCACCATATAATGAGTACAGAGGAGAACACAGGCACATTGCAAATCAGGTCCACGGATGTTCCAAAAATGTTTAAAAGGCAGCAGAGAGGCCATCATGCCTGATGCTCATCCTGGCCATTTGGTTAACAGCAGTTGTTAGCTCTTCCAGCATCAGCTCACTTTCCAGAGCTGCTTTCTCTTCCTGGCTAAGTTGACAGAGCCCTTCCCAATGCTCCCAGTATTCCATGCTGCAGCTCTCTGACCCAAAGAGACATACATAGAGGAATTCCCGTCACTCTCTCTTGCATTAAGGAGCTAATCTTTTTCTCTTGCAGCAACTGACCTGAAGTGAAGCTAGTGTCTCCATGAAAACTGTCTTCTATTTCCTGATGTTGACTTCAAGCTCTCTGACCATCACTTTGATATCTTTGGTGGAACAAGAGTTGTACTGCTGACAAAGACACTTTCCAACCTCCCACCACATTTTCACAGTACTAAAGTCAACTTTTTTGCTCTTCAAAGTTGCCCAAGGTCCTTGAAACTGACAGGAAACATTGTCCTGCAATAGTTTATTATTAAATTAAATTTATTATTATTATTATTAAATCACTAGTAAGATTTAACTCTTTCGACTGATGAAATAATCAACTCACTGCAAATGAAATGGTGATCTGTGAAGCCAACTGGACTGATGCTACTGTGTAACAATCTAGGCCTGAAACTTTTGGAAAAATAAATCCAATCTAGTCTGGCTGCACAAACACAGTTAACGTTGACCTTCACATGTATTGTCTAACCTGTTGATTTTTAACCCTCCATGCATCTGAAAGCTCTAGATGTGCAATAATGCTTAAGACTCTGAGACAACTGTGGATGTGGATCATCAGCATATACAGCGGGTAAAATGATTATTGAACATGTCACCATTTTTCTCAGTAAATATATTTCTAAAGGTGCTACTGACATGAAATTTTCACCAGTTGTTGGTAACAACCCATGCAACCCACCCATACAAAGTAATCAAATCTTAGATGTCCATAAATTAAGTTATGTGTAATAAAATGGAATGACACAGGGAAAAAGTATTGAACACACTTAAATTTAAATATTTCGTACAAAAGCCTTTGTTGGTAATAACAGCTTCAAGTCGCCTCCTATATGGAGAAACTAGTTGCGTGCATTGCTCAGGTGTGATTTTGGCCCATTCTTCCACACAAAGAGTCTTCAAATCTCAAAGGTTCCGTGGGACTCTTCTATGAACTCTAATCTTTAGTTCTTTCCATAGATTTTCTATTGGATTCAAGTCAGGTGATTGGCTGGGCCATTCTAGCAGCTTTATTTTCTTTCTCAGAAACCAAAAGAGCGTTTCCTTTGCTGTGTGTTTGGGATCATTGTCTTGCTGAAATATCCACCCTCGTTTCATCTTCATCATCCTGGTAGATGGCAGTAGATTCTTATCAAGAATGTCTTGGTACATTTTTCCATTCATCCTTCCTTACATGAAGTTTGCCAGTGCCGTATGCTGAAAAACAGCCCCACACCATGATGTTCCCACCTCCAAACTTCACTGTTGGTATGGTGTTTTTGGGGTGATGTGCTGTGTGCTGTGCCATTTCACCTCCAAACATGGTGTGTATTATGGCATCCAAAGAGTTCAATTTTGGTCTCATCTGACCAGACTATATTCTCCCAGTATTTCACAGGCTTGTCTAAATGTTGTGCAGCAAACTTTAAACAAGCTTCAACATGTTTTTTCTTCAGCAATGGAGTCTTGCGTGGTGAGCATGCATACAGGCCATGGCTGTTGAATGCGTTACTTATTGATTTTCTTTGAAACAATTGTACCTACTAATTCCAGGTATTTCTGAAGCTCTCCACAAGTGGTCTTTGGCTCTTGGACAACTCTTCTGATAATTCTTTTGACTCCTCTGTCCGAAAACTCGTGGGGGCTCGAGGAGCACCTGGTCACGGCAGGTTTTTGGTGAAATGATGTTGTTTCCACTTCCGGAATATGGCCCCAACAGTGCTCACTGGAACATTCAGATTCTGTAACCAACTCTGCTACTTAGGGCCCTGGAGAGTGAAACCAGCCCAAGGTGGCTCAAGTTGAGGAGCCCAAGACCCCAGCCGGGACCAGGACCAGCCCTCTGGTCCTGGTCCTGGTTACGTGCGGTAAGCGTGTTACTTAATTTCCGGTCACTGGTGGTTGTGCTCTGTGTTACCTCGTGTGTTACCTCGTGTGCTGTCTTTGCTATTTTTTTGCTATTCACCTGACTAATCGACAGCAAACTGCTATTAAACTATACTAGCATAGAACTCAATCTCCTTCCCCTTTCCTAAGCCTATAGACGATACTGTAGCTTCGCTAATCGAACTGAACGATTAGCAATGGCCTCCAGCTCTCTCTCTCTCCACTCTTTCTTCCTCCTTCTCCCTCTGCCTCCTTTTATGATAGTACTTGTTGTCATAGATGCAAGATGATGGTAGAAATGGAGGTGAGAATAAGTGAGTTAGAGTTGCGGCTCCGCACCTTAACTAGCCCAACTTATGCTAGTGTAGCTAGCCGCCCCCCTGTAGCCAGTGCGGGCCAACCTAGACCAGCTCCTATGGCAGCCGAGAGAGTTTCCTCCCCCCCAGCGGCTCCCGAGCAGCCGGGATCTAGTCAGGGCGGCTGGGTGACTGTCCGAGACAAGAGGCATAGTCGTAGGCAGCAGCCCCCGGTTCACCACCAACAGGTTCACGTTTCCAACAGGTTCTCCCCACTCAGCGACACACCCGCTGAAAAGCCGACTCTAGTGATTGGTGACTCTATTCTGAGGAACGTGAAGTTAGCGACACCGGTGGCCATAGTTAAGTGTATCCCGGGGGCCAGAGCAGGCGACATCCAATCTTGCCTGAAACTGCTGGCTAAGGATAAGCGTAAATATGGTAAAATTGTTATTCACGTCGGCAGTAACGACACCCGACTTCGCCAGTCGGAGGTAACAAAGATTAATGTGGAATCGGTGTGTACCTTTGCTAAAACGATGTCGGACACTGTAGTTTTCTCCGGCCCCCTCCCCAATCGGACCAGTGATGATATGTATAGCCGCATGTCTTCATTCAACCGCTGGCTGTCGAGGTGGTGTCCCAAAAACAATGTGGGCTACATAGATAACTGGAACACTTTCTGGGGCAGACCTGGTCTGATTAGGAGAGATGGTGTCCATCCCACCGTGGGTGGTGCCGCTCTTATATCTAGGAATATGGCCGAGTTTATTAGAAAGTTAAAACCCTGACAACCCCGAGTCGAGACCAGGAGGCAGAGCCGCAGTTTAACACGCTCTTCTGCGCCTCAGTCAGAGCGGTTCCCGGCCGAGAATAGAATAGAGTTTCTGTCTAGGTCTAAAGAAACTGTCTGTCCCCCGACCACCTAAATTTTGAAAAGTTACTAAACCTAGATTAAACAGAAGAGGAGCTAAAAACAAAAACTTAATAGAAATCAAAACAGCCACAAATTCGGTTTCAAATAATACTGCAGTTAAATGTGGACTGTTGAATATTCGATCACTATCATCAAAATCTCTATTAGTCAATGATCTCATAACTGATCATCTTATTGATTTATTTTGTATAACTGAAACCTGGCTGCAGCAGGATGAGTATGTTAGTATTAATGAAGCTACACCCCTCACTCATGTTAATTTTCATTTCCCTTGTACCATAGGTCGAGGAGGGGGAGTGGCTGCGATATTTCAGTCAAGCTTATTAATCAACCCTAGACCAAAATCTGGCTGTAGGTCTTTTGAAAGCCTCACTCTCAGTCTTTCCCACTCTAACTGGAAAGTTGAAAAACCAGTTCTGCAAGTTACAGTATACCGTCCACCTGGTCCGTACTCAGAATTCCTATCAGTTTTCTGAGTTTATATCAGAGTTAGTACTTAGTACAGATAAAATCATTATACTGGGAGATTTCAATATTCATGTAGATGTAGAAAGTGACAGTCTTAGTTCTGGGTTTCTTTCATTACTAGACTCAATTGGCTTTTCCCAGCATGTGAATGAACCAACTCACTGCTTCAGTCATATCCTTGATCTTGTTCTAACATATGGCATTGAAATTGGCAAGTTAACAATTTTTCCTCAAAACTCTCTTTTGACCGACCATTACCTCATTACATCTGAGTTTACTTTAACTGACTGCACAGCATTGAGGAATAAATTTGGCTATAGAAGATGTTTATCTGAAGACGCTGTGGCTAAATTTAAAGAGAACATTCAGTCATCATTTGCAGCAATGCCATATCTAAATTCAAATGAGGATTTCTCCCATACACAGGTTGATAACCTTGTGACTAGCACTATGGCCACACTGTGTTCAAATCTGGATGATTGTGCCCCTCTCAAAAAGAAAGTAATAAAACAGAGGAAGTTGGCTCCATGGTATAATTCTCAAATTCGTGCCTTAAAGCAGATGACATGGAAATTAGAAAGAAATTAGTGTTCCAGCAACTCGTAAGAGTCTCACCGAGCCTGGAAAGAAAGATATTATATATCACTATATAACTTTAATTCCCTCCCTGACATTGTCTCACAATGAAGGATACATGGAAATCACTCAGATTAGGGCCAAATCAAAGTGAAATTAATTTGATTTGTCCAATTTTCTAATTGGTGTTCTATTAGTTGTAGTGCCAGCAGTGCAAAACGGTCTTGGCAGCAAATCCAGACCAAGCACAAAAATATAATCCAAAGTGGTATGTATTTGCTGTGCATTCATCACTCTTTTAGTGTAATGTGGATGATACACTACCTAACATATTAAGTGTTAAAATTATCAGAAGGAAACAACAAGAAAAATGAGAGGAGAAGGATTTGAGGGGGTCCCGCTCCAGCCAATTACACGGCCTCAGAGGAGCTGGCCCTTGCAAAAGATGAAGGGCGGCCAATCATGGAGGGGGTACAAGGGGGTATTCAATCAGACCTGCTGCTGGCAGCTCCCTGCAGCAATTCCTTGTCCAGGGAATGTGTAGGTGCTTCAGTGGTAAAATACTAAATGCATATTTATTGTTTCTCAGATGAGAAACGTTTTAATCTAATTTACAGTTGAAGGAGACACTGAAGTGTTGCTCAAGCCGCCAACACACACCCTTGCTGACCCCGACACAGAGCTAACTGTCAAAGCAAGTTGTCATGTACTCCCTTCTTTGTTTGCTGTGTTGAATCCACTTTATTCATTTCTCTTAAACTATTCTACAGGTGAAGATCAATGATGAGGACACACTTTCAGTGTATTCAGGGGTACCTTTGGGGGTAGATATCTTAATAATCTAAATAAGAATTTAATTTAAAATTTAAATTCATCTTTTTAAATTAGAAATAATTAAGTTTCTTGCTCATTAATGTCACAGGGAGAGGACATTGTGCAACCCTTCCCTCAGCCTGTGGCCTCCACCTCTAGGCCCACAAAAAAAACAAGGGGTAAGGGTTTTATATTTTCTAGCAGTCCTATGTCTTAGTTTCTTGAGCTGGAAATCAAGAAACTAAAGCTTGAAATCGAGCAACTGGAGTATGAGGGGAAAAAAGTAGTGCAGTAAATGGTACTTTAAAATGTTTTGTTAAGCATGATTGACATTGTATACTTATGACTTTTTCTTTTATCAGAAAAAGCAGAACTTTAATAAATAATAAAACACATCCCGTGATTGGTGTTTTGTTTTGTTTTGTTTTTTTATTGGGTGAAAAAGTGCTGCTGATGGCATGGTAAGTGCATGGATTCGTTTGGTCGCATTACTTATAGGGTTCAACAAGTTTGCATATGTAACGTATTCCCTCAGCTGAGAATCTATATCGCTCATAAAGAATATCGTCAGAAAACGCCAACAGATCACTCCACTCTCGAAAAACTCTCTCCCTCCGAAGAGCACCTCTAATAATTCGGGTACCTAAATCCACTGGATTTTCCAAAAACGGTGAGGCCACGTTCAAGGAGGATAATCAGTGAAAAGGCTGCGCTTTTTATAGCCGACTTTAAGCTGAAAGTCAGAACAAAAATTGGTCCTGACCAGGTTATGTTCGCAGCATAAATTACCACGGTGATATAGCCATCTTAAAATGGAGCCACCTTCGTGACAAGTCCGGCTTTAGGCTCAACATACCTCGCTAAGGCACTAATCTCGCTTCGTAGTACACCCCTCTGGTGTGCCACAGGACATCCAAAGTTTTATTACTTTGCATGTGCGGGTTGCATGGGCTGTTACCGACATCTGGTGAAAATTTCTTGTCAGTAGCACCTTTAGAAATATATATTTACAGAGAAAAATGTTGACGTGTTTAATATTTATTTTACCCCCTGCATATATTAATGAAACAGCAAACTGATCTATTTATCTCCGAAAGCCAAAATGGTTCCATTTAAAGGTTTTTTTTTTAATTAAACAGCTACTCTTGTCCCATTGTTTAGGAAACAGGGTCCCTCTCAACATAAACCCCAATCAAGCTCATCAACTGGGATTGAGTGTCTCTTGTAAGGAAGACAGCTCATTTTAAGGTAGAGACCTCAGAAATTAAAGCTCTTTAGTTTCTGTTCCCCACCATAGGGGATGGTGGGGAACAGAAGACCCTATGTTGACCTTATGTTGAAACTCTGCAGAAGAACATGTGAAAGGAGAAATAGGCAATAGGAAAATAAGTAAAGACAGGTTTAGAGTGGAAGACAGCATGTGAAACATGATCATGTTACTTTTGAGTCATATTTGTATACTTACTTTTTGAGTCTTTTCTGAAAGATGTGTTGTTTTTTTGTTATTTATTTGTTTTTGTCCAATAAATCAAAACCAACTGACCTATTCAGCAGATTCACAGACTTACCTTTTGTAAGTCACATCCAAGAACTGATTGATCTCCCCGAATGAATAGGTATCACTGTTCCTGTTGGAGAGATCACTGATGGAAATAGAGTCATATTCTATCTCCTCTCCTTCTACTGACACCTGGCTACTGGGTCCATCATGCACTTTACTGCCTGCGGAACCTGAAGATGCTGCCTCAACCTCTTTTTCCACCTGTGAACTTGCAGCAGCCTCAGACTGAGAGGTACTCAAGTCCTCAGTTGCAGCCATAAGAACATTGCTCCTCTCTTTCAACAGGTTTATATCATTTTGAACATCAGCTGCATCCACCGCAGCACTGCCAGTAGGATTATCTGTGGACACAGTCTTTCACTGATTATTCAGACAGTGGGAGGACATAATTCAAACTTTCTGAAGACAGTTAAAAAACTTTGAACTGATCAGAACTTGAAACCAGACTCCAAACTTGTGTCCATTCACTTGAAAGAAAACTGCATGTGCAAAGTCCTTGTTTCAAGGTTTTCTTCTACATTGCACAACCCACTGTTCTCACAGCTTACTTGCACTAAGGTATTAGACTTCACACTGGATGGTCCCATGCCCTTTGGAACAGCTTTGATTGACTGTTTAGATATCAGTATTCATACCGTACAGAGTAAAAACTGGAGTTGTCATGTTTGAGCTGTTTCTTTTACAGTGGAAGTGTGTGTATCTATTATACATGTAGGTTTGTGAATTAATTTGCATTTCATACATGCATTTGAGTGTAAGGGTTCACCACTATTTACTGCTACCTGTGGACTTAACCGTTGTTTAACAGCTGATTGGGTTTTACTGTCATATGTCATAGAGAAGAAATTCTGACTTTGGTAAGATGTTAGTTGGGTCAGTCTGAGTCTGTTAGTTCAGAATTGCTGCTCCTTGTTGACTTACTTTTTTAAACAGGGAAAGTAGGATAAAGTCCTTCCATGCTGTGACCTGTAGTAGTTTTCACAGTAACCTACATAGTGTGCGTTGAGCAAGTGAATGTGTGTGTGTGTGTGTGTGTGTGTGTGTCAGAGAACAAGAGTTTAAATAATGGGCTCTTTGCAGGGTCTCATTCATCATAGCAGTAATGCACAGTGGATGGATGGCTTGATGCATGGGCAACCTATTTCAGGAGACCTACCTATGCCGTAGAACCAGCACAAAGGGACAGGTTGCTGCTGCAGTGTTGTACTTTATGCTGGCCCATAGGCCCGCTGCAGCCTCTCAAAGTCATAACAGAACTATTTAAAGTCTTAACTTCAAGTGAAGTGTCCCATATGTGATAGAGCTTAGAGAACAGGACAGCTTCTGCAGTGCTGTCGCTGTTGTAGAGACAACACATGAGACAATATATGACAGACAACAAAATCCTGGAGACATTTAACAGTCAATGTCCAACCTACCCCTGCCTCATATTTCTAACCAAATGTGAGGCACAGAGAGGTGTGCCCGCAAATAGAAAGGCCAGCCTTGCTCTTGCAGGGAAATTCTGGTGATACTTCATCCATCCATTTTCTGCCACTTATCTGAGGCCAGGTTGCAGTGGCAACACTCTGATCACCCCAGCAAATCCTGCACTTCTTCCAGTGGGGTCCTGTGACATTCTAAGGCTAGATAAGCTTTGAAATCCATCCCCAGCCCAGCTTCCCTATGGAGGAAGGCCATTTTTGCCACTTGTACATGTAATCTCATTCTTTCAGTCACTACCCAAAGCTCATAACCATAGGTTAGAGTTGGAACAAGATTTAATGTAAATGAGGAGCTTTAGTTTCTGACTTAACTCCTTATTCACTGCACCGCTTCAGTACAAGGTCTGCATTACTGCTGACACTGCACCGATCCATCTGTCAATCCGCCACTCCAATTTACCCTCACTCATGAGCAGGACCCCAAGATTATTGAACTACTCCACTTGGGGATTCACCTCACTTCTTTGTGGCTGAGAACCATGGCCTCAGACTTGGAGGTGCTGACTCTCATACGTGCCACTTCACATTTGGTTGCACAGTCATATGCGTTTATCAAGTTTACTAAGCACATATCGATTGTAGACAGTCTTAACAGTAAATTGGATAGATGAAATAGTAGTTATAGTTGAAATGACATTACGATTTTGACCTTTGAAACCAAAGGTAGAATTGAGGATGTAGCGCCGCCCCCAATATCACATCCCATGGGCATGTGAAGAAGGGAAAAACATAGTACTTTACCTCCTTTAACTTCAATCTGCAGCCAGTTAAAAGACAGCATGGCAATTGCTAATATAAAAGACACATTAACTGAAGCCCAGCCTGGGCAATTCCAGAAAAAGAGAGAGTGCTGCTCACACCAACTCAGGCTATTGCCCAGAGAGGTGACAGCAGGGGTAGCATGCCTAGACCAAACGGCACAGCATCTGACCCCTGGGTCACACAGGGCGAACTATTGTAGAATGATACTGCTTAATGTTTCAAGCTGCTGCATGTTCAAATGTCTCACACACGTACCAAGCCCAGTTAAAACAAAGCTAGTGGGAGGACAGTGCCTTCACTGAGTTTGTGTAGATGACTGTACAGAACCAGTAATGATTAATAACTGATGAAACAGGTGAGGGTGTTTCTGCCTCAGCTCTGAGTTCCAGTTTTCAGCAATGTGATCATAGATCTGCATAATGTATAATAGACACACACACATACACTGCTGATGGTTGGAAGTGAGAGGCAAATCCAACCAACCATACATGGTCATACTTTCTAAATGAAAAATTAAATAGTAAATGGTAAGCAATCTTCATATAGATATGTCTGATGTATCAGCGGATTGTGGCATTTCCCTTCAATATGAAGGATGCATAACTGTAAACATAGAGCTGTACATTGACTGTAATCCCAACACTGGCAAGGTCAATGTCAGAATCATAGGAGCTGCATTTTTTTCAATAAAAATAAATACAGATCACATTGTGCAAACAGTTTCTTTAATTTTTTCTTTTTGTTACAAGACCAACAAAAATCACATCATCAATTTATTTTTTAATTCTATATTACTTTCAGTGAAAATGCAACAAGAACAGTACCATATGACTTTGACCACACACATCCATGTTACTGGCTTCTCTGGGTATGTTCACAAAAACATTCCAAAACAAAAGTAGCACAAGGACCTTGATTTGTGATTGTTTCACTTGTTCACATCCAAGAAGAAAAACCAAAAAGCAGAAAACAGTAGGTTTTTTTGTGGGTTCAATGAATCAAGTTTGCAATGGTACATACAGCTCCCAGAAAAAAGGTGCATGTCAGGTTCAATTCTGAAAACATTACTTTCTTCTATGTACAGCCAAACTGTCATCCAATTAAAAATGACTTTGTGACAAATTTTAGCTTGAAGCAGCGCAGGTTGTGAACTCAGACTATCCCCCCCCCCAGTAGTAGCCAATAGCAGCTTTAGTATACACTCCTCAGTACCAAAATACAGTGTCTCCATACATCATTAGTTTTTCACCATACTCCTTCATACAATAAATACACCTCTCTCACCTTGACAATAAATACAAATACATAATAATAAATAAAAATAAGTCATGGCTCAAAATATTGGCACTTTTGACACTTCTATCAGATAACGAACTACTTCTCCCAGAAAATCATTGGAATTATAAATACCAAGGTATTAATAATGGTAAAACAAACAAACAGACGAAAACTAACAAATTTGATCTTATTCCACACACACCTGCACACCCTCAAATAAATTTTTTGTAGCACATCCTTTAGAATGGATAACTGAAATAGTGTTGAATGATATAAATGATCTATTTACTGATTTATTTGTTTGTTTTTTGTGTTACTTCAATGCAAACAAATGAAATAAACATGTGAATACCAAAGCATTAGTAATTGCAATGATCTTCTGGGAGAACTGGTGCATTAAAGTGCCAATATTTTTGGAGCCAAGTGCCCTCTGCAATGTCCTTGCCTTTCACTGCTCTTTGCCAAGTGTACTGTTGGCCTGGGTGTGGGGGCGTCTTGCTATAACAACCCACTTCAGCCCAGAAAAGATACGATTGAACGCTATAATCACCATTATATACCTCGGTTTTGAAATCATGGTTCAGTAGATTTTCAGTACAGAAAAATGCAAAAATGCAACAAAAAAAAAAAAGGAAAAGTGATCTAGTTTTTCCACTTGAAAACAATTGAAAACATTAAACATAACACAATTCCCTGAACAAGAGATGGTTCTTTTTAAATAAAAACATACCTGGGTCTAGTTAGGAAAATAAAAATAAGTAGTAAAATAAAGATCAATTAAAGTGCAGCATGTAGAAAATAATATAAGCAATTTAAACTTCACATTCAAACTGCTCAATTAAATAAAAAACCTCTTTGGCTTTATTATGCAAGTTGAAATAATCTTGAGCTCTTACTCACATTTTTAACTCTTCAGTGTAGAAAATACAGAAAATAACAGCGCTCAATCTTCTTTTGGCGTTATTTGAGCTAAAGCTACAGACTTTTACCACGAGGGAGCACTATGGTTCTCAAATAAATGAAAAATCTAAAAGTAGTAAGATTAATTAACTCAAATTTGCCTGGGTAGCTCAAGCTCAGTGAGGCTGGTCTGTGCTACATGCCAACAACAACATACGGGGTTTTGCAATAGTGTTCCGTCACCCGGAGAAAACAGAGTGGCATAGTTATGCTTTGCTTTAACGTGTGTTGGTACCGAACAGTTCAGGACAAATACACGTAAAACTACACCCCTGGTGGAAACTAAAAAAAGCTGAAGGGGAGCAGTGTGGTGTAATATGAGTCAAAGGTGTGAAACAAGCTTGAATGAAATAAACACACTGACCTTTTTTCTAATTTTACCAGATTCAGATTCAGATTTTGCAATTGAAATGAGCAGGCATCCATTTTTAACAAACATTCAAGTAAGTAAGTAAAACTTATTTATAAAGGCATGAACATAAAAGAAAGATAGAAAAAGTCCTCCAGCCCTCCCCCTGCAAAAAAGTATACACACACATGGTGACTCTAGGTTAAGTGGAGATTCACCCGCTTCAGCGACCATTTCACAATCTCGATCAGCCTGTCTCTGTCCATGAAGGATAAAAAACACCATAACACAACAGCAAGGAAAAATATATAACTGGTTCAATATAGGAGCTATAAAAAAGTGTCAAAATGGGTTTATCAGGGTTAAAAGAGGACACTTTCTTTAGACAAAACAACAGCGGGTGACCCTTTTAGCCCACAGCACACACCAAGAGGTCTGAGGTTTTAGGAGGAAATAAATTATGCACAAAGTATTTCACAGAGTATTTCAGCCTGTAGATTTCATTTCATAATAACCATATCAGGCTATCATACAAATTCTGTGCTAATTTCCTGTATTTGTCTGCATCTAGTGTAAGGAGGAAAACACAGAGTATCTGCCATAAGGAGGACTCAGTCTGTAGAGTGCATGCACAGGCTCAGTAAAAATAAAGAGGAAGATTTAGGATGTGTAATAATAATTTCAGAACTATGATATTCATTGATTTTAGCCATGCTACACAGTGTCATTGACAATTCTGTCCGTTCAGCTCAAAGCTCAGTCATATCTCTTCACTCCTACATAGAGACAAGACTTACATAACAGCTGGCTGGACCTCACTGTCTAACCCCTCCACATTTCACTGTGTGCCGCTTAATCTGTGCCTCTTACTTTTCACTCTTCCTCCCTCCTATCTCCAACATGCATATTCTGTGAGGCACCCAATGCTGCTCTGTTGTTATAATTACAGAGACATTTCGGTTCATTTCTGGTATGTCATGTCCTGTGCTATATATATCAATTATAATGTCAATATCCAATTTTTCAAAACGAGACAACAATGCACAAAAAAACTAAACATCTTTACACATAAGTCTTTGTAAAAAGTGCTTTAAGCCCAGTGGGACACACTGTCATCGGAGTCATAGAGAAGACAAACTGTGCGGTAATGTCAGTCAACATGAGCACAGAATGGCTAAAGCAGAAAGAACCTGACGTGAACAAGCCAGAAGATGTGTTGTCTGTCAGAGCCACCTGAGAGCAGCTGCACAAAACAGCAGAGTTTCCACTCTGTTGTTGTTTTATTCTTATGACAAAACAGAGAAAAAACTGATAAATTAGGTCTCACAGTCTGCTCTACTGCTCTCCTGCTGCTGTGGAGTTTTCCACTCACCCTGGCACGGCCCTTTCTCTCACCTTGACACACGTCATCAGCCTCAATCATTCCCAATGTCGTTCCCAGCTGGGTCTAATCATCAAGCCTGTATATCAGCAGCAGTACCTGCCCATCTCACCTGCTTTGAAGAACATAAAGGTCATTACAAACACTTTATCAGTGTGACTGTCCTGCACAACACCCTTTGATATTAGGCAAGTGAGAGGTAGCCCAATTTCACAGTGGGTTCTGCATATAGTTTCTATTCATCGATGGGTCTGTGTTACAGTATGGGTTACATTAAAGATTAGATTTAAGGTGCTAAAGAAGTCATAGAGCTATCTTTGGATATTAGTCAGTTCCTGTTTCTTACTTTGCCTTGGCCACATCTTTTTCTGGCTTTCTCAGGTCAATACACTCAGGTTCTTTCTTCTTAAGCCACACTGAGCTCATGGTGACTGACATTACTGCCCAGCTCCACTTTACTGTGACTTCATTGAAAGTGTGTTGCTAATCATAATGGCGTATATTATCAGGAAGCACTGCATCAACTTTCGCTGTTATGCAGATGACACCTGTGTAATTTTGATATAATTTGAATTTTGACATTGGCTCGTCTCCTATGACCAAGTTTTGGTATCAGTGGCCATAAAGACATTTTTGCAGAAATAGCTGTTGTTCACTCCCCCGCATGCAATCTGTCTAATGGTCCTACCACCTAAAAATGGGGATTGTTCTAATTGCCTGAAGTACATGAAAAAATGCTCTGATTGGCTTTCTTTCCAACTCTGCGTCTAGTTTTTATTTGACAAAAATGTCAGATACATTTTAGTCACATAATCACATAACTTGGTTTTGACAATTTTGACAAATATTTTTGGGACAAAAGTAATGGTGGATGATGCGCAGCTGTACTTACCAATGAAGCTAGTCAGACCTTCGTCATGTCTTACAAACATAAAGGCCTGGATGACCTTGAACCTTTTACTCCTAAATTCAGACAAAATTGATGTGATCATGTTATCATTCTGGATGGCAATACCTTGGAGTCACTTTTGACCAGGACATGTCCTTTGACCCTCATATAAGTCTCTAGGACAGCCTTCTTTCACCTGCACGATATTGCAAAAATCAGAAACCTCTCGTGTCAAGAGGATGTAGAAAACTAGTCCATGTATTTGTTAAATCTAGTCTGGACTACTGTAATTCATTACTATCTGGATCCCTGAAAGGCCTTAAAAACAAGAGCTAGAAAAAGGGATCACATTTCCCCCATGCTAGCTTCTATTAAGACTCTGTAAATACTTTCAAGATCATGCTTAAAACTTTCCATTTTGACATATTGCTGGGGAATGCACTGAGAATCTATATTAATAATACTATTTGTTATTATTATTTCTATCAGGGACGTGCACAGACATTTTGGGGGGCAGGGGCTCAAGTGAGAAAAAGGGCACTTCTTGTAATTTCAGAATCATGGTCAGAACTACTTTATTAATCCCTAGGGGAAATTGCTTAATTTATTCATAAATAAATAATAGGACATCCCTGACTTACCTATTTATTTCAGTACCCTTACACTCACATAATTGTTGAATAGAAGAAAACTTCCAAAAAATACATATTTAGATGGCATTTGTTTAACTGCCCTCTGTTTGTATCTGTAGATTTCTCTTTAATTCACTAAACAAACTCCTTGTCCTCTACGTATTTAAACATGTCAGGGGGAAGATATTCTCTCTGATAACTGAAAATCTGTGGTGATTTGTTTTCCTTCATTCTTTATCCCTGCAATGTCTTGGCAATGGCAAAATTATGCAAATGTGTGCATTTTAATTAATTAGTGCACAATTTACATATCAATGCAGTGTTTTAGACATGACATAATGAGATAAACCTAACTGTATTCACCTGTACTGTCCCAGTACATAAGCCTGTATGCCCGTGATGAAGAGCCTTAGCTAAACCAAACACATCAGCTAGTAGCTCATATGTGCACGTTAGCAAGACACACGTTAACTATGTGCTATGGTCTGACTGAAGTCCTGTGTAAAGCAGGCTACAAACACTAGTATTGATTCAACGTCTGTCAAGGAAAACATTGTTACAAGATACAAGTTACTTTGAATCTTACAGAAATGAAGAGGAAAGGTCACATTTATAGTTTTTTCTCTGAGCCATGCTAATATGAATCTCGTGCTTTATAGTTAAGTGAATTTTATAGATAATTTTATAGATATGCAAATTAATTTTTCTTTGGATAGTTTCTTCTTATACAAATGCTGCCTGCAACACTGCCACTCTGACACAGTTTGATTCCCCTCTCACACATCTGCCACTCATCACCAGTGTCTTACCTTAATGCCTTTCCTATGAATGCCCCACCTACAGCAGTTACCAAAGTTCTATCTTTTATTCAGTTAGATCCCATTGTATGGTCACTTAGACACTGATTGCATGAGATTAAGTTTGTATGAGTTTATAAATGGCAGCCCGTGCCCTTATATCCACACATGAGATACATGTTCTAAGTTATGTATAAAGTCCTGCAAACAGAAATGCTTGAGTGTAAATTATATTAGTCTACTATTTCTCATCAAACTGTGATAACTGTGATATACATCTGCCATATGTTGCCACCCTTCAAAAATTCCTGCCTCCCTCTCGCCACCCCATAAATATTTTTCTAGATCCGCCCCTGATTTGGAGTGACCACTTCTGACATTTTAATTACCCCAAAGTGATAACACAAATGATGGTGGCTACGCAATAATTTTTTCCCCTCGATGCCCATAGCAGCCAAGGCCTCAATGGCACTTTTTGCAGCATGGGATGGTGCGTTGTCTTTAGCGGTGGGAATCTTTTACTATCTCACGATTGGATAGCACTTGGATAGTGACATGCGCATGCGCATATGGTTGGAAAGTCGTGGTGCACACTGTAAAATAGTGCTTGCATATGTTTCAGAACTGGCTGCGTGGTGACGTCAGGACGTCCCGCGTACAAAATGGAGGCAGACAGCCTGCGGATGTTTTAATTTTTAAAATCGATTTTGGGACATTTTTTAAATCGATTCTGAATCGTAGTAAATGAGAATAGCGATTCTTATATGAATCGATTTTTTGGCACACCCCTAGTCTTGCATGAAAGTTATTTAACTGCAGAAGGCACAGTTCTTTTTTTTTTTTTTATACCATGGCAGGAAATGGGCAGTTACAAACTCCACATATTTTTCTGAGGTAATTTGGAAAACCTTTGGCACCTTAAAGGGGCCTGTCATCTCACTTCATATGATTTCAGCCTATGATTCTAGCCCAAAACATCACTCAACCACCTCCTTGCTCCTTGCAGCCTTGTTAAGACCTGGTGGCCATCCACCAACCATCGAGGACTCCATCCATCTGGATAATCCAGTGTAGCCCGGCATTCATTAGTGAATAAAGCTGTTTACATATAATTAGTCTTCATATAATTCTGAGCCCACTGCAATTGTTGTGGTCATTGGTTAAGGGTGGCCACCATACCACTTTACACACATTAACAAGCTCTGGAGGATCGTGCATTGAGAGGTTCTTGGGAGTCCAGAGGCACCAAAAGCTTTGAATACCTGTTTGCTACTCATCAGTGGATATCACAGCTGTTCTTTTCATATGATGAAATTGCCTAACAGAAACTTTCCTTAACACAGCTTTATCTGAACAAACTTGTCTGTGTTCTGATCATACACAAATCGTTCCACAGTACGATGATCTCTCTTCATCTTTCATGAAATATCCAGTGTTTTCATACCTTTGGAAAATACTCCTTGTTACCAGATGATTTCAATTTAAATAATTTAAAATCATGATGATACAATTTTTGTTGGGTATTTCACGTATTTCTCTGACTTCTTCGCCACGTCTTTGTAGCGCCACAGCATTTATGGTGCTAAAAAGGCACAACCACATTGTCATACTTTAAACATGTAGTTTTTGTGAGGGTGACATTAACCATGTGACCATTTTAATCACATTTGGATTAATCATGCAGCTGTACAAGAGACTGAATTTTCAGTTTCAGTTGGTGATAACCGCATTCTGATGATGACGATGGTAAATGTGATGTGTACTGCATTTTGATTAGGTTGCTCACTTGTTCACTGGACATCAGCACTGACATACCGAGGGCCAAACCAAGTCCTAACTGGCCTGGATGCCGATCCTGTCTGTGTTCAGTTGTTGTCTGCTGTCAAGACAGTTCTGTGACACTCTTACAGCCATGTCATTGATGAATGATAAAACCCTTGACTCCTCCTCATCCTCCCCGTCCATCCTTTGAACCATTTAAAGGTCATCTTCAAAGCATGTTTTTAAAACCCACCACCACACACACACACACACACACTACTATTACCACGACTAGTACAATAACAAAGGAACTGTATTTATTTCTAAACTACACTTAATATGGTCTCCTGGGAGCTTATCCTTACTCCTTCTTCGATGGAAAAAGATAAAAACTACATGTCCCAAAGAACTGTGTCCTCTAATGGAAGTCTGGAACATCCATGACAGATTAAGGTTTACCAAGCCTGTAAAAAGAAGTCCCACTCATCCTGTTGCTGTGTTATCAGGATCCTAATGAGGATCTCATGTGCTGCACTATCTAAGGACAGACACATGCTGAAATGATGGAGCTCAGAAATTTCCGTTCTGCTATGTCCCACCAATCAGTTCCACATTTTGCACTTATTTACACTCTGTGTGGGTGTAACAGGGTTTGGGGTGGTCAGCAGAGGTCTGGGATGGAAGGCCACTAAGTAGACCAAGGGCCACAATGCCTGCTCCAAACAGCTGAGCCATTCACAGTCAGGTATTAACCATATCTCAATGAAAGATAAATCAGCCGTGAAGGATTATGTCCTCATTAACTTGGTTTGTCTCTATACTATGATGGTATTAAAGTCTGGAAGTTGTGTTATTTTTTTTTTCTCCAATCTTATTAACAAAATGTTTAGTATCCTCATTGGTTGTTGTGACGGATTCAGATTCATTGGTATAAATCAGCTATGCACAGCCATATACAAGTGTCTTATGGTTGGAGATTATTGGTCATTAAAATAATTTACATTTTAGTGAATTTATTCTTCATATTTGCTGTTGATGATGAAAGTGGCAGCAGATTAACTTCAGAAGTTTTCTATTTCCGGTAACAAGTTGAACACATGCCTCCCCTGTTTGTTCATACCTCCATCTCTGTACTGTGCTCGGTGTAAAGGGTATTTCACAGTTGGGACAAATGTGACTATGATCATACCACCAAGAAAGTAGATGCTGAAGCGGACACATTACTTTTACTTCACTTCAGGCATTTCAATTAGGTTCTGACTCAGCCAGGCCCTTATCATTGACTGATCTGCGCAAGTGTTGCAGTAAGCGTGTTACGCCATTTCCGGTCACTGGTGGTTGTGCTCTGTGTTACTTTGTGTGCTGTCTCTGCTATTCTTTGCTATTCACCTGATTAATTGACAGCAAACTGTTATCAAACTTATACTAGCATAGAATTCAATCTCTTTCCCCTTTCCTAAGCTTATAGACGATACTGTAGCTCCGCTAAACGAACTAAACAATTAGAAATGGCCTCTAGCTCTCTCTCTCCACTCTCCCTTCCTCCTTCTCCTTCTCCCTCTCCTCTTCTCTCCTGTCCTGTGTGCTACATTTCTAGTTACTCCTCTGCCTCCTTTTATGATAGCACTTCTTGTCATAGATGCAGGATGATGGTAGAAATGGAGGTGAGAATAAGTGAGTTAGAGTCACGACTCCACACCTTTGCTAGCCCAACTTTTGTTAGTGTAGCTAGCCGCCCCCCTGTAGCCGGTGCGGGCCGACCTAGACCAGCTCCTATGGCAGCCGAGAGAGTTTCCTCCCCCCCAGCGGCTCCCGAGCTGCCGGGATCTAGTCAGGGCGGCTGGGTGACTGTCCGAGACAAGAGGCATAGTCGTAGGCAGTGGCCCCCGGTTCACCACCAACCAGTTCACGTTTCCAACAGGTTCTCCCCACTCAGCGACACACCTGCTCAAAAGAGAGTGATTGGTGACTCTATTCTGAGGAACGTGAAGTTAGCGACACCGGCGGCCATAGTTAAGTGCATCCCGAGGGCCAGAGCGGGCGACATCCAGTCTTATCTGAAACTGCTGTCCAAGGATAAGCGTAAATATGGTAAAATTGTTATTCACGTCGGCAGTAACGACACCCGACTTCACCAGTCGGAGGTCACAAAGATTAATGTGGAATCAGTGTGTACCTTTGCTAAAACGATGTCGGACACTATAGTTTTCTCTGGCCCCCTCCCCAATCGGACCAGTGATGACATGTATAGCCACATGTCGTCATTCAACCGCTGGCTGTCGAGGTGGTGTCCCAAAAACAATGTGGGCTACATAGACAACTGGAATAATTTCTGGGGGAGACCTGGTCTTATTAGGAGAGATGGTGTCCATCCCACCATGGGTGGTGCCGGTCTCATATCTAACAATATGGCCGAGTTTATTAGAAAGCTAAAACCTTGACAACCCCGAGTCAAGACCAGGAGGCAGAGCCACAGTTTAACACGCTCCTCTGCGCCTCAGTCAGACCGGTTCCCTGCCGATAATAGAATAGAGTCTCTGTCTATGTCTATAGAAACTGTCTGTCCCCCGACCACCTAAATTTAGAAAAGTTACTAAACCTAAATTAAACAGAAGAGGAGCTAAAAACAAAAACTTAATAGAACTCAAAACAGCCACAAATTCTGTCTCAAATAATACTGCAGTTAAATGTGGACTGTTGAATATTCGATCACTATCATCAAAATCTCTATTAGTCAGTGATCTCATAGCTGATCATGCGATATTTCAGTCAAGCTTATTAATCAACCCTAGACCAAAATCTGGCTGTAGGTCTTTAGAAAGCCTCACTCTTAGTCTTTCCCACTCTAACTGGAAAGTTGAAAAACCAGTTCTGTTAGTTACAGTATACCGCCCACCTGGTCCGTACTCAGAATTCCTATCAGAATGTACATCAGAGTTAGTACTTAGTACAGAAAAAATCATGATACTGGGAGATTTCAATATTCATGTAGATGTATAAAGTGACAGCCTTAGTTCTGGGTTTCTTTCCTTACTAGAGTCAATTGGCTTTTCCCAGCATGTGAATGAACCTACTCACTGCTTCAATCATATCCTTGATCTTGTTCTAACATATGGCATTGAAATTGACAAGTTAACAGTTTTTCCTCAAAACTCTCTTCTGACTGACCATTACCTCATTACGTTTGAGTTTACTTTAATTGACTGCACAGCATCGAGGAATAAATTCAGCTATAGAAGATGTTTATCTGAAGATGTTGTGTCCAAATTTAAAGAGAAAATCAGTCATCATTTGCAGCAATGCCATATCTAAATTCAAATGAGGAATTCTCTCATACACAGGTTGATGACCTTGTGATTAGCACTATGGCCACACTGTGTTCAAATCTTGATGATGCTGCCCCTCTCAAAAAGAAAGTAATAAAACAGAGGAGGCTGGCCCCGTGGCACAGCTCTCAAATTTGTGCCTTAAAGCAGATGTCAAGGATGTTACAAAGAAGTTGGCGTTCCAGTAACTTGGAAAAGTCTCATCGGGCCTGGAAAAAAAGCTTAAAAACGTATAAAAAAGCTCTCCGCAGTGCTAGAAGTGCTAGACCAACCCCAGGTTTCTCTTCAGCACTGTAGCCAGGCTGACAGAGAGTCATAGCTAAATGGAACCAGTGATCCCCTTAGCTCTCAGCAGTGATGATTTTATGGGCTTTTTTACAGATAAAATTATAACAATCAGAAAAAGAATTCATCAGCTCTTACCTACATCAGACAATAATCTTCTACTGAATACAGCAACTCCTGAATCAACTGCAACGCCTATTTTACATCTGGAATCATTTTCATCTCTGAATCTCTCAGAGCTAGCTTCTATAGTCTCATCATCTAGACCATCATCTGTCTATCAGACCCAGTACCAACTAGCGTCTTTAAATAGATTTTCTACTTAATTGAGCCGTTCAATTTATATCTGATTAATTTGACGTTATCTTTGGGTTATGTACCTCAGACTCTTAAGACCACAGGCATCAAACCCCAACTTAAAAAACAGAATCTTGATCCAGATGTTTTGGCCAATTATAGACCCAATTACTTGGACCAATCCTCTTCACCCTTTATGTGCTTCCTTTAGGCAAAATTATCAGGAAACACAGCATCAATTTCCACTGTTATGCAGACGACACTCGGCTGTATTTATCAATGAAGCCAAATTAAGTAAGTCAGATAGTTAGACTGCAGACATGTCTTGAAAACATAAAAGTCTGGATGACCCATAATTTTTTACTTCTAAATTCTGCAAAACTGAAGTTATTGTACTTGGCCTTAAGCACATTAGAGAAACCCTATTTAATCATCTAATCAGTCTGGATGGCATTACTTTGGCTTCCAGCTCCACTGTAAGAAATCTTGGAGTAACTTCTGACCAGGACACGTCCTTTGTCCCCCACATAAAACAAGCCAGTAGGGCAGCTTTCTTTCACCTGAGAAACATTAGGAAAATCAGAAACATCCTGTCCCAAGATGATGCAGAAAAACTAGTCCATGCATTCGTAACTTCTAGGCTGGACTACTGTAACTCATTATTATCTGGATGTCCAAACAAATCTCTGAAAGGCCTTCAGTTGATTCAGAATGCTGCTGCACGAATATTAACAGGAACTAAGAAAAGGGATCACATCTCTCCTGTTTTAGCTGCTCTTCATTGGCTGCCGGTAAAATTCAGAATACAATTTAAAATCCTTCTCCTAACATATAAAGCTCTTAATGGCCAAGCTCCATCATATCTCAGAGACCTCATAGTTACTTACTGTCCTAGTAGGCCACTCCGCTCTCTAGATGGAGGATTACTTGTGGTTCTTAGAGTCTCCAAGAGTAAATCGGGAGGCAGATCTTTCAGTTATCAGGCTCCTCTTCTATGGAACCAACTTCCAGTATCGGTCTGGGGGGCGGACTCTTTAGGAATTTTCAAGACCAGGCTTAAAACTTTTCTGTATGACAGAGCTTATAGTTAAAAAGTTAAAGTCCATCTACTCTTTAGATATGCTGCTATAGGCCTAGACTGCTGGGGGAAGGACTGAGCAACTCTCTCTTTCCCTCTCCCCCCTCTCTCTCTCTCTGTCTCTCTCCCCCTTGCATGTGCCGACATACCAACAACCATGCTTCTCCAAAATCCCAGTTTCTCCCAGTTCCAAGCATGTGTACTGCATTTACTAACCATGTTTTCCCGAAGTCTCTCCCAGTTCCTCTCCTCTCTCTCCCTGTCCTCATCCTGCAGGTGATGAATCGTCGCCATCCCATCTTCCTGCAACGCCTGCTGCTCCCACATCTTCATGAATTCCATATAGCATCATGTTCCTGCCTCCACCTGTTTTGAATATCCCCTCCTCCTGCTCTCATTCTCTCCCCACTCTACCCAACTTTGCCCTCCCCCCACCCCGTGCCTCTCTCTCTCTCTCTCTCTCTCTCTCCCTCTCTCCCTCTCTCAACCCAACCGGTCGAGGCAGATGGCCGTCCCCCCGAGCCTGGTTCTGCCCGAGGTTTCTGCCTCTTAAAGGAAGTTTTTCCTTGCCACTGTCGCCAAGTGCTTGCTCATGGGGGGATCTGTTGGGTCTCTTTAAATCATTTTATAAAGAGTTTGGTCTAGACCTGCTCTATATGTAAAGTGCCTTTATGTAACTGTGTTATGATTTGGCGCTATACAAATAAATCTGATTTGATTTGTTTTGATTTGATTTCATAAATTGCTACAGAAGCATCACCTACAGCAAAATGATGAGTTGATTCTGTAGTTGGAGTCAGAGCTGTGGACAGAACATTGACTTTGTTTGGAGTTTGGACTTTGTTTTTCCAGTGACAGATCAGTGCTTTACATTTCACACACACCTCAGTTCAATCAAAGTGCTACAGGCCACAGCCGTCACTTAACTGTCACTACAAAGTCTTATGACCATCGTGTGGAGACTTATAGTTCATGTTGAAATATGTCCGATTACTGGGTCCTGGAGTGATGTCAGAGGGTGCATCCCACCCTGAACATGATCAGCCTTTAAAATGCCTTTCAACGTCATCACCAATTTGTGAGTCTACATGACACCTGCTCAGGTCACTGTGGCTAGCCCCACTGGTCCCACTGGCAGCATCAACTGTTACAAACAATCACTAGTCCCAGCAACATCACCGATCAACCATATCCTGCTCCACTGGTCTTACAAAGAAAACATGCCCACACACAGCCAAAGAGGTTATTTTCTACCAGTCCAGGCCCAGGCTCCAGCAGCAGGCAACCAGCTACTACCAGGCCAGACCCAGGCTCCAGCAGTTGCTAGCCAGCTACCACCAGGCCACAAACAGGGATGACTCCTACAAAGCAAATGGATGATGAGACTGTTTCACTCATGATAATGCATTAACTTTTCAAACAACAGACGTTATTCTGCAAGGATTTGCAAGGATTTCAGAGAAGACCAGCTCCAACCACGATCAATTACAGTGAAGCTCTTCAGACATAAGGACAAATGTCTACATAAATGAGGACTTCTGAAATACTATTCACCAGAAGTGACGAGCAGTGAATTATGACATGCCTATCGAGCACCTACCATCACATAAGCAGAAGGAAGAAGAAATGGGAGATGACATAAGGTTGAAAGAAGGTCACGGGTTCAGTTCCCAGGCCTGGGGCCTTTCTGTGCAGAGTTTGCATGTTCTCCCCGTGCCTGCGTGGGTTTCCTCCGGGTACTCCAGTTTCCTCCCACTGTCCAATCATGTTTGGGTTAACTGGTGACACTAAATTGTCCGTAGGTCTGAGTGTGAGTGTGAGTGGTTGTTCGTCTCTGTCTGTGTCTGTGTGTTGGCCCTGCGATGGACTGGTGACCTGTCCAGGGTGACCACGCCATCGCCAAGTGTGAGCTGGAATTGGCACCAGCATCCCCCAGGTGACCCAGCAACGGATAAGCGGTAGAAGATGACTGACATGACAAAATATTACTAATGTCAAAATTGTATGAATTAATACATTTTGTGCACACTATGGAAGAATGATTTTCATATTGAATGTTCATCTGTAACTAAAAAGTCATCTGATGTTAAGACATTTTGGATATGTGAAGACTGTGCAACTCTATTTTCTTTTTTATATGGTTGATGATGAAGGATTTGCCTCCTACCTGCTGGGTAGTTATGGCTCAAATGATATAAACTTTGATATTGTGTTTTTACCCATTTGATTTAAATCATGAAAAGGAAACTAGTCACAATTCAAATTTTGATCGTGCGGAGTACATATCTCTCAAACTTTGCTTATAATACTCAATAACACCAATAATCAACTATACAAATAATTTATTTGTACATGCCAATGTACTGTTCTATACAATATTCAATAAAATAACAAGGAGCCACATTATGGAATAGAAAGTTACACCTACTTACTGACTCTCTGTCTTTGCTGGGATATGATATGAAACTCAAAAATGATGGCAGTACATTACCTAGATTCTGGTAATTTGAGAATTTATTTACTGTGAGTTTTTGCTTTATAAGGCAAGGCAAGTTTATTTATATAGCACATTTCATACACAAAAACAAATCAATGTCCTTTACATACATACAGAGAACATACACTGCTCAAAAAAATAAAGGGAACACTTAAACAACACAATGTAACTCCAAGTCAGTCACACTTCTGTGAAATCAAACTGTCCACTTAGGAAGCAACACTGATTGACAATCAATTTCACATGCTGTTGTGCAAATGGAATAGACAACAGGTGGAAATTATAGGCAATTAGCAAGACACCCCCAATAAAGGAGTGGTTCTATAGGTGGTGACCACAGACCACTTCTCAGTTCCTATGCTTTCTGGCTGATGTTTTGGTCACATTTGAATGCTGGCGGTGCTTCCACTCTAGTGGTAGCGTGAGACGGAGTCTACAACCCACACAAGTGGCTCAGGTAGTGCAGCTCATCCAGGATGGCACATCAATGCAAGCTGTGGCTAGAAGGTTTGCTGTGTCTGTCAGCGTAGTGTCCAGAGCATGGAGGCGCTGCCAGAAGACAGGCCAGTACATCAGGAGACGTGGAGGAGGCCGTAAGAGGGCAACAACCCAGCAGCAGGACCGCTACCTCCGCCTTTGTGCAAGGAGGAACAGGAGGAGCACTGCCAGAGCCATGCAAATTGACCTCCAGCAGGCCACAAATGTGCATGTGTCTGCTCAAACGGTCAGAAACAGACTCCATGAGGGTGGTATGAGGGCCCAACGTCCACAGGTGGGGGTTGTGCTTACAGCCCAACACCGTGCAGGACGTTTGGCATTTGCCAGAGAACACCAAGATTGGCAAATTCGCTACTGGCGCCCTGTGCTCTTCACAGATGAAAGCAGGTTCACACTGAGCACATGTGACAGACATGACAGAATCTGGAGACGCCATGGAGAACGTTCTGCTGCCTGCAACATCCTCCAGCATGACCGGTTTGGCAGTGGGTCAGTAATGGTGTGGGGTGATATTTCTTTGGGGGGCCGCACAGCCCTCCATGTGCTCGCCAGAGGTAGCCTGACTGCCATTAGGTACCGAGATGAGATCCTCAGACCCATTGTGAGACCATATGCTGGTGCGGTTGGCCCTGGGTTCATCCTAATGCCAGATAATGCTAGACCTCATGTGGCTGGAGTGTGTCAGCAGTTCCTGCAAGACGAAGGCATTGATGCTATGGACTGGCCCGCCCGTTCCCCAGACCTGAATCCAATTGAGCACATCTGGGACATCATGTCTCGCTCCATCCACCAACGCCATGTTGCACCACGGACTGTCCAGGAGTTGGCGAATGCTTTAGTCCAGTTCTGGGAGGAGATGCCGCAGGAGACCATCCGCCACCTCATCAGGAGCATGCCCAGGCATTTTAGGGAGGTCATACGGGCATGTGGAGGCCACACACACTACTGAGCCTCATTTTGACTTGTTTTAAGGACATTACATCAAAGTCTGATCAGCCTGTAGTGTGTTTTTCCACTTTAATTTTGAGTGTGACTCCAAATCCAGACCTCCATGGGTTAACAAATTTGATTTCCATTGATAATTTTTGTGTGATTTTATTGTCAGCACATTCAACTATGTAAAGAACAAAGTATTTAATAAGAATATTTCATTCATTCAGATCTAGGATGTGTTATTTTAGTGTTCCCTTTATTTTTTTGAGCAGTGTATTTTGGATAAGTTAAGAAAAGTACAGTGCAGGTTTGCATAAAAGCTGCTTTTCCATGTTTTGTCAGGACTTTAGTCTGGACTAGAAGACCTGAGTCAGTGGCTCTAACAGTCCTGCTAGGTTTTATATTCTCTAAACATATCAAATATGTACTCTGGTCCCAAACCATTCTGTGATTTGTAAACTAGCAGCATGGTTTTTAATTTATTCTGTGACTGGGAGCCAGTGTAAAGATTTTAAAACTGGTGTAATGAGTGTCTTGTAATCATGTCTTTTTCTGATATTGTGGTTGTCCGTTTTTATTGATATTGCAGCCTTCAGATAAGCACTCACTTGCACGTTTTATTTGTTTAAATAATTTTAATTCTTTACTTTATTCATTGCATTTATTATTTATTTTATAAATATTTAAATAAATAAAAAAATTCTGCTGATATCAAACATTGAAGACATAAACAAAGGTCCATTTCCTCCAACTTCTCCACATTCATTTAGATATCAGAGCCACAGCAATAGGCTGGGACCAACTATCACATGATAACGTGTAGCAGACGGCTGTCAGTTGCTGTCCTGCCACAAACAAAAGCTGCACAATGGGTCTCTACGGGAAACTACAGTCTGGAATCTGCACTAAATCAGCCCTGTGACTAAGTCAGTCAGTGTATCAGTCTGTCAGTGATTCAGTCAGACCACAATAAGTCAGATGATCATTTAGTCAGACGGTGAGTCTGACCGTCAGTGATTCAGTGAGTCAGTCAGTTGGTCAGATAGTTATTGATTCATTAAGTCAGTTCCACCATCAGATTTTCAGTCAGTAGGTCGGGTAAGTCTGTAATTTGGTAAGTTAGTGAGTGAGCGAGTTAAAGCATCAGATTTTCAATCAGTCAGTCAGACTATAAGTGATTCAGTCAGTCAGTCAGATAGTGAGTCAGACGGTCCGTGTTTCAATCAGTCAGTAAGACAATGAGTCAGACTGCCAGTGATCCAGTCAGTTAGTCAGAATTTCAGCAATTCAGTCAATAAGAAGGTTTTACAAAGGTTTGAAACAGATTCAGCCTCCAGAATAATTGATTGACTGATACATACAGTTGTGGTCAGAAGTTTGCATGCACTCATCATGGGCATTAATGTCATATTAATTTTTTGCTTTTAATGATTTGAACCATTCTTTTGTGTTCTTAGGTTTGAAAGCCTCACCTTGACTCCTCCAACATACTTCCTGTCATTGTTGCCAAATAAATACATTTTTGTCTCATCTGATAAAACTTTTCTAAAACAGAACGCATTTGGTTTGTCCATGTGGGAAGCTGCAAATTTCAGCCAAGTGTGAAGGTGTCGATTTCGGAGCAGGGGCTTCTTTCTTGGTCAGTCTATGGCAATGTAAAACTCACTTCACTGTAAACAGTGACACTGGTGTTCCAGCAGTCTCTAGTTCATAGCAGTATTGAGCCTTGGCGGTTCCTGGGTTGTTCCTGCACATCCTTACCTTCCTTTCCTTTCATCTGAGGGTGACAGTTTTGCAAAGTTTGGCAAAGTGGTAACGCATCCAAATAACTTGTACTTGTGTACAATTGTTTGAACTGATGACCTTGGAATCTGCAGTTTACAAATGGCTCCAAATTACTTTCCCAACTGGTGTAAATCTACAATTCTCTTTCTTAGATCTTCACTGAGTCAGGGGCGCAGCTACCCAGTGTCAGGGGGTATGCAGCAACAATTTTGGCAACTCACTACTAGTGCCTGCTCGCTCAGTGCTCACGGCGCCCCTGCTCCCTCTTCTATGTCAAAATTCTATGATGGAATCTTATGAGATAGGGCGCCCTTCTCTAGCATGTTAGCCCTCTAAAATGCTATAACCTTAAGGAAATGCAGAAACTATTTAGAAATGCACAACAGCAGAAACATAAAGCAAAATACCAATTTTATTTTATTATTATTATAATTATTATTTTTTACCACCGCTTTGCCGCCCCCCCTGGTGTGCACTGAGTTCTGTGATGGAAAATTTTGACATTTAATTGTTATGCTAGTTAACCCAGGTTACTGTGACCTTTATCGTATCTTCACGTAAATGTAAATTGCTTGCATAATTCCGCGATAGCATTGTCAGACACAGAGAGGACATGAACTAAGTGTACCATAAACAAAGAGACCCCAAGATAGTGATGCCTCAGCAAGAGGCATACAGATACGCTGACACCCCAACCCCCCCCCAGACTACCTCTACACCATCTATTGCGCAATACTCATTGTACATATCTGTTTCATATTGTATTATAACTGTATATATAACTTACACTGTACATAAAAACTCACTGCAATATTCACTATTTAAATGTGCAATAACACATCTGAACCATGTGTACACATTTATTTATTTCTCTTGTTTTCCCTCTATGCTATTCGTAGGTTTTTTTTTTTCTTTCTGCACTGATGGAGATGCTCTTAATCTCATTGTACGTGTGTATAATGACAATAAAGGCATTCTATTCTATTCTAAGACAGATTGTTCGAACAAGTATGACAATGATGAGGCTAACACCATATGTTTTATCTACTAACACCCTTTTCAAGAAACACTATATAAACTGTATGCTTTGAGGGCTCGAGGCTCTCTCACTGACTGACTGTTCATATGGTTGTATGTGTGTGAGTCCATTCACTAAATGCTATTAAACTCAAGAGAGACAGCTGATGTGTGCAGACTCTTTTTCCAAAATCTATGTCAACTTTTTGCCACCACAGTTCCTTGGACTTTCCTGCTGTTCTGAGTTTTGGTCAATCCAATGAGTGCTGTCAAACAAATCCTTTTTATGCTACCAAAGAAAAACTACCAGCTGCAGTCAATCATGATCACTAAAGAGAAGTTAATAAGTCTTGGCCTTGTCAAGTTAAAAGACATTCTATAACCTGCAGCACCAATTATTGAAAGATTTAGGTGCATTTAGGTGCACTTTCCTAGTCTCACACATACACATACACACACGGATGCAGTGACAGTGTGTGGGGCTGATTGATGGTCAGGGACTGGTGTGGCTTATATGAGAGGACTAAACATTTATTAAACGAGGAGGGGAGTCATTAAACATTTATCTTGTAAAAAAGAGATCATCACTGACTGTGTGTGTATGTGTGTGCGTGGTGCACTGATGGATGATGGAGGACTATTGTTTTTTCCACTGGTAACACAACTCCCCCTCTTCCCCCCTCCCTCATCATACAGGATGACTTCACCATCTAACAGCCTGTGCCCTGTTTGGACTATATCAGATGATATTATGATATTTAGAAATACACGTTTTTGCTACAGTCCACCTCCAGGAATCCTCAAGATTGCTGTGGAATGCACAGATCAGTGCCGTTATGCCTATGAAGTACTCCAGGCTTTGAACCGAACATGAGACTGGGTTTGGGTAAGTTAAAGCAACTGTGTGTTTTGTCCTTTGTGGTTTCTTTGTGCAGTCAGATTGTATGAGTGGATGAGTGTTATGATGCAGGCACTGTCTCACAGTCGGCACCTGCCACACTCACCTCCATTCTCATGCAGCGACTGTGTCATTCTCTCCTCAGGTTTTGCTTTGCACACTAATACTATAAATAACTGATGTTTTCATGCTTCTCGTGTGTATAAAGTTGTATACAAGGTCAGCAGAGTGTTAATAAAACTGGTTTTGTACTGCAGACAGTCAGCATGTCCTTACAAGGGGAACTGAGCTCCGATGAATTTAGGACAGTGAGGAGCTGGCAGAATGGGAACAAGAAGTTTTACACTTCCTGACAAACAAGGTCTGCATTGCTGCACTTATCCACAGTGTAGCCATTCTCTGTCATCCCCCTTGCAAGACTTTGCTCCTCTACCTACAGCCATCACACCTACTGTGTCACACTGAGATCTGGCTTTTCAAGGTTAGGGTCAGATATTAGACCCAGGACCTTCAGGAAATTATCAGAACCACTCACATTTTATTGCAGTTTGATGCCAAATTCAATCTCAGCTAACATCCCATAATAATTAAGCGTAAACAGAATTGGAGAATTATTAGTATCAGACACTTTGACACAACTCTTCATAAGCGCCTCCCATGACCTTTGATATGTTTCTACACCTGAACTAGAGCCTGCCTTTGGAAAATGCAACTGATTGGTCCTGACCTGTCAGTCAGATCAGAGCAGGAAGGCGCTGCTGCACAGCTCAGACACTGGACTGTGAGGAGGTTCAAGGAGCCCAATGTCCTCTACAGATCTTAAATGGAAGATGTGGATTTTGTTTGTTGCTGTCAGAAGAAAAGGAGGAAGTAATATGATGTCAGTATAACTCTGTGGTGGAGCATATATTGCAGCTTAACCATGTAGTTCATTTTTTAAGATTCATCTGCACCCAACTGTTAATTTTCCCTCTGAGATGGAGATCCAATCACATCATCTATTCATTCCTTTTATTTTGTTGGAAGACCTAGGATTTTCTATGCCTGAAATTTAACTGGTCCCATTTTTATCAGCTGGAAATAGAGTAATTTGCTTTTTTTCAAGCTCAAGAGTGGCTCTGTGTGCGGCCTGCAGTGGCTCATCACTGGAGTTGCCTGCTAAAACTGCACATACTTTTCTGTGTAACACAAACAATGTTACCTTTGTGCTGAGACATCAGCATTCATCAGTAACCATTTATTGATGTGCATCTAAAGTGCACTTACCAGGGAGTGCTGCGGGGATGAGGGGAGTAAATTGGAGAGGGGGTAGAATACAGGAGAAGACAGAGGGGACAAACTAAATGCATGGAGATAATTTTACATCAGCCATTCTGTGACTCAGTGTTTGTGAATAGAATATTCACATGTTTTCTGCTGCTCTCAGGGGCCTGGTGAGTGTGAGGAACAGACTGATGAAACATTAGGGCTGGAACAAACAGCTGCCGGCCGGTGGCCATCTTGGCATTCTTGGTTGTTTAAAAACAGAAGAAACCTTCTTTGGAGAAGTACATGTGGCTGAGGAGGAGTGAATGGTGGATCTGCTCTGCTCCATACTCTATCCCAATTGTGTGGTACAGTCTGTCAATCACACACTAGCCCTGCCCCAATGCATACCTTTTTTGGGCTACTTTCCTCTAAATGTCATTGGTCATTAGACGGATTGCAGGTTCAAAGCTCTATAGCAGATCAGGTCCGGATTTGGCTAAGTCACTGACTGACTGATATTTAGTTTGGTTGCCTTTTTTTGTTTTCAAGGGGTCACATGCCCCACTTTGTTGTACTGAGCTCTTGAATGAGAGTTATACTACTGTGTTGTGCTCCTGTGTCTACCAATACCATCTGACAATGATGAAGATGTAGAGCAGGTGAAAACATTAGTCCCACTTATTTAATTAAGCATTGAATGTAGCAGAGTGCCTCGGCGGCTTGACTGGGCTCAGTGTGTGTGTGAACAGTGGCCAAATGTCCTGAAGTGGGTGTTCCCTTTCTTGCATTTCAGGTGGGTAATGTCCTAAACTGAGCTGGACCTTTGCAGGGCCAAAGAAAGTGTAGTGTGTAATAGAAACATGTCTACAGGAAAAAAAATAAATAAATACTACAAAGTATAAGGTTTGTCACTGGCAGATGCATCTCGAACAAAGGAGTTAAATCCAGAACAGTGAAAGAAACAGCATCTGAGTTCAGCAAAAAAATTTATTTCCTCATCACTCTTGCTTTCTGTGGCTCACATATACACTGCTGCTTTAAGTGAGACTAATCTCCCTTTCGGTCCTCACATAATTAACTGCACCAGGTAAATCAAAATTCCACTTACTTTCCTGACCACAAACAACAATGTTGTGACATATTTTACTTTGATTTTAAAAATTGGCAGTTCCTGTGATATGGACATTGCACCTGGCCACATTGGGATTACAGTTAAGCCCAAAATTATTCAAACTTTTCAAATTTGACTTAAAGTTAGTTTTATTCAACTAACTAGGCTGTCTCCCAGATCTCCCCATAAGCCACCTGAAAACCTCATGAACATTTGCACATACTGCACTATTGTATCATATCCTTTAAATATTTCTAATTTCAATGTATATATATATATATATATATATATATATATATATAGGCTATAGATATTTCCTTTTTATTTTTGTCTTTCCCTGTCCAAGATTGAAACACCGTTGTCAAATTCCTAATATGTTTACATATACCTGGCAATAAAACTATTTCTGATTCTGATTCTAACATGCTTTTTTTTGTTGTTGTTTTTCTTTTTTAATTGGCGCTATAAGGCCATATCTTGATGTTTTCAAGTTCGAGTTTCTACAGTGTAAACTATTATTAAAAAATACAAGATGTTACACACTGGAAAATCTCAGAGGACGTTGTCGGAAGCCAAATGTGACACCTGTGCTGGCCAGATGGATAGTTAGAGGTGAAAAAGAATCCAAGGATCAACACTAAGGCCATCCAGAAGAATCTGGGCCTGGCTAGTGCCAACGTCTTAAGGCAAGCAGTCCAATGGACACTGTACACTGCTGGGTTCTACGGTTGCAGACCAACGGGGATGCCACTTCTCCAGATAAGGCATACAAAAGTCCGCTTGGCCTTTGCAAAAGCTCATCTGGACAAAGAAGAAGACTTCTGGTCTTCTGTTTCATGGTCTGATGAAACAAAAATTTTAATTGTTTGGGCACCATGATGTAGCCTTCATTTGGCTTAACAAAGGAGAAGCCTTCAACCCCACAAACACCATCCCCATCGTCAAACAAGGTGGTAGGAATGTCTTGCTTTGGAGGTGTTTTTCAGCCAATGGGCCAAGAAATACGGTGGCCGACAAGGGCCAAACACACTGCAACAGCGAAATGCGTCTCAGTTACAGAAAACAGCTTCAAGTACAGAAACGATGCAAATTCACAAACTCAAACACAAGTCTAAACGATGTACAAAAAGAGGAATGTGTTGGAAATGAAAAAACGTGCTGCAAAAAACAAAGACAAATGCATCATCATCAAACGTGCTTCAAATAGAGAAACGATGCAAAGCACAAAACAATGCAAACCAAGAAACCATCTGCAAACGAAAAACGCTGCATAACTGGTCACAGAAGTGCTTCAAACCTGCAGGGGGCGCTCTCAGCGTAAAATACAATAAAATAAACGTCACGTAATGTGCAGCATTGTACAATAATATAAACATAATATATAAATATAATCAAATTTGGTATGAATAAGAGCTAATATATAAATATAATCAAATGAAAGTCAAATTACCGTTCCCACTGTATTTTCAAACACCGTGGTTCAGTCAGCTGCTCTGTCCCTCTCTCCATCCTGTGTGTCTCTCCATTGAGCTGTTATGCTGAGAGCGCCCCCTGTAGGTTTGGAGCACTTCCGTTTGTAGTGACCGGCTATGCAGCGTTTTTCTTTTGCAGATGGTTTCTTGATTTGCATAGTTTTGTGCATTGCATCGTTTATATATTTGCAGTGCGTTTGATGATGATGCATTTGTCTTCATTTTTTGCAGCATGTTTTCTCATTTACACCACGTTCCTCTTTTTGTACCTCGTTTAGACTTGTGTTTGAGTTTGTGAATTTGCATAGTTTCTGTACTTGAAGCTGTTTTCTGTAACTGAGACGCATTCGGCCGTTGCAGTGCATTTGGCCCTTGTCGGCCACCGTAAGGAAACCTTATCAAAGCAAACAGTACCATGAAAAAAGAGTAATACATCAAGATTCTCAACAACATCATCAGGCAGTCTGCAGAGAAACTTGGCCTTGGGCACCACTGGACATTTCAGCACAACAACCCAAAACACAACGCAAAAGTAGTGAAGAAATGGTTAGCAGACAAATACATTAACATTTTGTAGTGGCCCAGCCAGAGTCTTGAATCTAATCCAACTGGGAATTGGTGGAGGGAGCTAAAGATCAGGGTGATGGCAAGGAGACCTTCTGACCTGAAAGAGTTGGAGCTCAAAGAATGAATAGGCAAAAACACCTGTGGAGACATGCAAAAAGCTGGTCAGTAATTTTCAGATGTGTTTGGTTGCTGTAATAGCAAATAAAAGCTTTCCGATTGATTACTGAGAAAGGTATGAATAATTTGACATGCCACTTTTTTTTTTCAAATATTTTTTTTCCACAATGATGCGTCTTGTACATTGTCTTATTATCGTTTGGGAGAAACCTTTGTCATTTTCAAAAACAAACAAACAAACAAACAAAAAAAAAAACCCCAGAAAAACAAACTTGTTGGTTGAATAAAAGTAACATGAATTCAAACTTTGCCAGGGGTATGATTAATTTCGGACTTAACTGTATATTTGGTTTGGTTTGCTGCTACAACACATCAGATAAAGACAGACTCTGCTATGATTCCAGCTGTTTGATTCTCTGACCTGTAACCAGCTGCTGGTCTCTGCTCTAACAGACAAGTTTGTTCAAAACACAGTCCAATCTGTCTCAGTGTCTTTGAGGTGACAGATTCACTACAGCCTGTGAATGTCCACCATTTTCAAAGAGCCACAATTTTAACTCAACAAGTAGCATTCAGCCACCCACTAGGGGAGATATGACTCACTCACCCCGTAACCTACCACTCCCACTCCCACTCACATCATCAGCTTTGGATTAATTTTTAGAGTCAACATGAAAATTATATCATATTTATCAAAATGATCACAATATGATGCCAAAATTATGCCCTAACCCAACCTAATCCACTTCCTGTAACGTTCCACTGCAATTTAGAAATATTTGGATCAAACTAACTTTAGTTCTAATTTTTAATATTAATACTGTTAAACGTTTTCCTTTCTTCATACATTATTGTCTCCATTGATTGTTTTACTATAAAATGTCTAAAAATTTACTTTCACACAGAACAGCCGTCACTGTTACTCTTGTTAAATGTTTAAAACTGCAAAGCTCCAATTTTCCCTTCTCGAGTATAAGTATGGCCAGCTCTTGGCATAGGCCACATAAGCAGTTGCCTGGAGTGCTACATGCAGGATAAAAATAAATAAATAAACAAATAAATAAAGATTTGCTATGCTCATTGGCGTCCTTCCTTCATGTGCTGTTTTAAAAATAATAAATAACCAAATAGCTGCTCAGGTACATAGCTAGTATGATGGCAATTTATAAATTTCAGTATCAAACAATTTTTCTGCACAATATTTCTGAAGTAACACTGTATACTATATTTTAATAAATAAAAACACCACACCAACAAACTGAATTCACTGTAGTGAGATATTTATCTGGACCTTCAGTTAGAGTGTACAAGAATTAGATGATCCCAGCCAACAGAGCAGCACTTCACCCTACAGGCCGTGGCTCTGAGCCCTTGACATGCTGAAAAGGTGATGGTGGCCTGTGGGACCAGCCTGTACAGTATCCAGGAAGCTTATGGAAAAGGCTCTGTCCTTGCATCAAAAAATAAAAATACTGCAATATCAAAATCAAACAAAGAGAGGAGAACACTAGCTCCAAACTCCCTGTATCCATGCTTAGCTGTCTCATTGGGCCTGAGTCCTACTGGCTACATACTGTACATAGTCAAACATCCCTCTCCACAGCCACATCCACCATGGTGCTTCAAGGCTATGTTAGATGTCTCTTCCTCCACATCACCTAGGTTTGCATATCCCAACTGGCCCAGAGGGCAACTAAACCAAACCTGATTAAATTAGAATCAATTGTCAGCACCTGCAAAGGATCAAGGTCCTAATCTGAAAGTCTGACCACATACTGTGTGAAGGAAAGTCATTTGCATCACATCAGCTTTTTTGTTTCAATCTGTGCCCACAGATCATCACCATCAGTGAGCAGTAGAATGCAAACCCAAAGCTTTGGTTGCAGGCTCAACCGCACAAAAGTCCGCTGCAGCAAGTGTTTATTTCTACTGAAAGGACATGGCTGCCTCTGCACATCGTCATGTTTCCATGAGTGATGAATATGTTTTGTAACAGTCATGTCACATTCACCTGGCACAGCACGAGCTGGTTTGATCCAGGCTTCAGAAAAATCAAAAGACAACAGCGCAAATTAGGATGATGAGAAAGGAAAAAACACAACCCAGAGCAGCATTACTTTTCATCACTTCCCCAATGCTGCAGGCTTTCAGGCCCAATACTGTTACACAGGAGTCCAAACCAAAACGTGTTAAAAAAAACCCATCATGTTTTGTCCCTGTGAGTGACGCTTTCCGAACAGTCATTCTACTGCTAAAACATCTGCAGCTCTCAAACAGGAGCCCTCCAGTCACTGCAGCGATCCTCCTGTCATAGGGAAGACTAGCTGAGCAGCATCAGTGATCACCTGGAGGATTTAGATGACGTCACACCATTCCATGTTTAGGAGATATGTGAGGACGTTACAGTGAGTCCCCAAACCCCACCTCCTCTTCGAAAAGTACAGAGCTGCTCAGATGCGGTGAATTCACGTGTTATTGTTCACGTGACTGTTTTGCGGCGCAACAGCCATTTTCCTGTGCAACACATTGACTTTATTATGATTAACATTTCATGATATCCCTCACTCACTCTCTGTCTCTCTTACATACACACGAGCAGGTTGACTGGAGATGAAGCGCATTCAGCAGCTTCATGATGCCCGTCTTCACCGCACTGCGTCCTGCATCCACCCAACACACAACATGATGACTTGCTGCTGCCTTCTCCCCAGGACAGAATAACCACAATAACGGCTACAGTGCGCATTGACACACTGCTCACTGTCCTCATACCTTTCCCCCTCTCTGGTGCTCTGTCAGCAGGACTCTCCCTCATCCCGACAGTGTCTACAGGAGCCGAGCTTAATGCGGTAAACTCCATGCCCACACTCACATGCACGGCCGAGCAGAAAGCCGCAGTGACACCACACACAGCGTAGATGCTCGACTCCAGAGGCCGGGGAGCAATACTTACAGTCCGCAAGAACTGGATCTCATCCTCGCCTTCTCCGCCGTCAGCCATGGTCAGTGTTCAGTTGCAGCTCGTGGTGTTTGCTTGTGGAGCACAGCCTGAGTACGTGCGTCCGTTCCCGTGTTTGTGTGTATGCTACACAGCACAAGCCATCGCACTAGAGTTCCTCTCTCATTGGCTGGCGCAAGCTGAGGGCGGAGTTGCACAGGTATGAGCGCGCATGAGCCTGCGCGTGCTCGTGCGGACTCTTGAATGTGGAGTAACAGACTAAAAGGGATCGTGGATCCTCGGGGTTGTGGACTAACAGGAATGTAGACTCTCTCGGATGTGGACCTGAGGATGATGATGTCAGACGAGTTGGATCAGTTTAACAGTATTGTATAAATCACTCAAGACGGTTCACAGATGAGCAGCTCTACAGCAGTTTAACTGGTTCCAAGCTACACTGACTCAGACCAGGAAGCCAGGATCCTGGAACAGGAAATCGGTGGTGTGGTCCAAACAGGTTCATACTGAGGAAGACCGGGACATGACGAACGAAAGAGTCACATCAGGGTCGCACCTGAATCACCTGAGCAGCACATGTTCCTGTCAGTCATGACTAGGGGCCTCACGATTCTCCAATTGCTTGATTCAAATTTATTTTAAATTTTAAAGTCATTATTCAATACAATTTTCGATCTTTTGGGGCCTTTTAGAAAAAATGGCTATGCCATTTTTAGACAAGTCTAGCCTAATATAGTATCAGCCATTATAACTCATTTAATTAAATTTAATTTCATAGGATGATCTGCATGGTTTCATTAGTAATGTAATTTCCATCACTTGTTTGCAATTTATCACACTAAGGCCTTACTGTCAACAATATAATGCAACACCAACTTGTTTTACCTAACTGAAAACTTACTTACTGGAAATCATAATCAGACCAACACCCTTGATGGTGGGACCTGCTTGGTATTTTTCAGTGCGGTTTCATTTTGCTAATTCTTAAATGCTTAAATCCTTAAAGGGGTTTCCAGTATTCCAGTACTGAATAGTCACATGTCTGATGCTACAAATACCCCAATAGTGAGTTATTGCTCTAAATTGAATTCAATTTTGTTGGAGTGTAACTGCAAATTAGGATGGAAGAGTTGACTACGTTAACTTTTTTTTTTTCATGGTTAAGTCTACTTCTCTACCTGTGGAGGTGCTTTGGCCTATTTGTTGTGTTGCCTGTAGAGTGCTACAGACACATAACAAAGCTGGCAAACTGTAGTCTTCTTGTGGCCAACGCCAATATTATTGGCACAAGTCAGGGAGAAAGCAAAAAATTTCCACACTGCTGATTTCAGAAGTGGGTCCAGTTAATGTGCCTTCTGTATCAGCAGTTGCCACAGTGATTTTTTTAAACTGTCTGCGGATTTAAGTTAAGAGTCGCTGCACTTGAACACGTGGGTATGTTTTTCCCCATCATCACACAACTGCGGGATGCTACTTGGGGGCATGGCTTCATCCTAAATTCCACCCTTGAGTTTGAAGGCTGAAATCATGACGTAATTTTGATTGTGACACCCCTAAACATGATAGATCATCACATGGTTAAGCTGCAGTCCCACATCTGCTCCAGTTAGGTGCTCCTCACATGATTGGACAGTTATGAATTCTTACTGCAGATGAATGTGGAGTTTTTAAATTACTAAACATTTCACAAAGGATAATGGACCAACAGTCATCCTTATAACTGAGTCCTATATTTTTGAAATTACGTCAACCAGATAATAATAAATGATAAATTAATATTGATTAATACAAATTCACAGAGGAGTCTATGGAGACAGCTCAATATCAACAGTTTTGACCTGGACCATCAATGAACCTTATTGATAATTGTAGTTTTTTATTAGTGAGCAGCCCAATGACAAGTGAATAGATTTTAAATGCTGTCAGAAGAGGACCAAGGACTGACTAAACTCCAAGTTCGCGCCAGATCCTGTCCTGAATGTAAAGAGGACATGGAAAACTGCTGAGCTCTTGGTCTGTGCAGCAGAGCAGGTTAGGAAATGTTTAATGGATCTTTACTTTCATCTCTGTAGACTCTTTACAATGTTTTAATGAATGCCATATTAAAGGTTTTCTAAGAATCCATCAGTACATGGATTAGTTTTTAAATCAGAGACTAGTCATCGGTCAGGTAGATGAGAGCCTCTATAGACAACTATTATATGATGCTGAACTGAAATGGTTGTGGAATAAATACAGCAACCTGAAGGGTGTCACACACTCACCTAGACATGATGTCAGCTCAGTAATATGAAGCACCTGCCCTGGAGTTTTAATCTCAATGTGTTGTATTTTGTCTATCAATAAACTTTTGTGCTTTTTCAGTGGCACATGAACTATCACACACTGAGACATGACTGGACAACAACACATTCTTAGTGTTATCGAGTTGAGATGTCTTAAGAAGCTATTGAAGAAATTTAATGATCTGAGAAAAGTTTCTTCACTTTCTTTCAAAGTGATGATGTTGATGGACTTAATCCTGGCTCTGGTGCGTCTGAGGTCTGGCTCAACCCAGCAGCCTTCATACTCTACACTTCATAACCCAATACAGGAGCCAGCCATCTCTCCACCTCCTCCACAGTCATGTCCTTCCTCCTGGCATAGTCCTCCACCTGGGGACATGAGCAGAGAAGATTAGTCCTGAGGAGGGATGCAGTGATAAACCGATTTTACTATTAATCGCGCTTTAAAACGTCACAGTTAATTTAATCCCAAAGGCTCTGCTGCACCGAGTTTTTCTTTTCTCACTTCCAAAAAACGGACACTATGCTGGTACAATATTTTCAGTGGAACCAGCATGGAACGAAAACAAAGTTACAGCAGAGGTGCAGCTGCTTATAGTGCCGTGCGTATCAAGGGGCATGGAGGCTACGCTACATTAGTTAAACAATGGCGGAAGGACCAAGAAGCGAAGCTTAGTTTCCACCTAAGAAAAAAGTGAAGTTGGGAGTGTGTGAGTATTTCGGATATAGCAAAAATGACCAGGGAGTCATTCTAGATGACGGATCACCCATCTGCAAAACCTGCTGCAAAAAAGTTGTGGCTAAAGGTTCAAACATTAAGCTTGATGCGGCATTTGCAGGATCACCACCCAGCTCTACACGCCAAAGTAAAGGTAACACGTAATAACTGAGTTAAATTATGTTAGTGGCACTGTCTTATTTTATTACTGTGTTATTTCTGACAGCAATAAATAATAAAGAAATTTAAATCTCTAAAGAATGTTCATTTGATTTTATGCATTAGTTCATTAGTAGTGTTGTGAAATTAATTAATGCATAATAATCGTGAAGCCGTGATTATTCCTCAGACTATAATAGTACAATCAAAATCTATAATCGTTGCATCCCTAGTCCTGAGTCTTACCACTGTTTAAGTGTGAGCAGTGACATTAACAGATTGCTTATTTGACTCATTAAACACTTGAATGCATGAGTGGACTTTCACTTCTGCTGGTGCTTAGGGAAGAGTCAAACTGCTTCTCACTTGTGCCAAAAATAAAAGACTGTAGCCCCGTAGCCTGGTCATTATTCTAATTATAGGATTTGAATTAAAATATTAGAAATAAATAAATATTAATACGGGGACAAGAACAAAAGCAAGGTGGCTGATTCAAAATGATTGTTTGCACCAGCGAGGAAGACTACAACAGCTTGTACTCAAGTTAACAGTGGCCAACCAACAGTCTAAGCAGAAACAACAAAGCTCATTAGGTAGCAGCAGTGCTCACCTGGGGCCTCATTTATAAACGTTGCGTACGCACAAAACGGGACCTAAAACTTGCGTACGTCATTTCTACGCAAAGGTTGTGATCTATAAAAAACAGACTTGACGGAAAATGTGCACACCCCTACGGAAATTTGACCCATGTGTACGCACAGTTTGGAGGAAAAGGGGAATTGGCGACACAGACGGTGTGGTGGTGAATTGAAGTCAGGCTGAAGAAATGAGAGTGGGAAGAACGATTATGTTTTTATTATTGCCCTTCACATATTTATTTTCAACCCGTGTCATGCATTGGAGCCATGTCATCAGAATTATTTAATTCAACAGCGTTATTGTGCATTGCACTGAGTAATTGTTTTGGAAACATCTCCTTAGAATCCAACAGAAAATTCTAAATCAAAATCCCTTCTCTATATTTAATCACCACCGTCTGTCATTTTGTCCCTTCCCGGAGCGCAGGAGGAGGAGAGGACGGCGCATAAAGCATCTGCCTAACATGTAAATAACATAATATTTTCCTGTGATACTGTGAACACATAATCAAATGCCAATTACATCCTACAGTAAGTGTGGAAAACAAAGCCATTAACAATCATTATACTTTATACTTTCCTGTTCTCAGTTCGTCAGCTCTACTTGATGCTTTTCATAACAAACCAGGCATAAAGAAAAGGGTAATGTTCAAACACTTCAGTCTCAAGAATATTTTTCGTGGTGGGGGTTAGCACGAGCCGATTATCAGTCTGATTATTGTAAACCTATAAATACAGCGGTGAGCTCTGTGCGTAATGCTGCACCATGGCACTGCTGGCACTGCTGCAGGACTAAGCCAATGGCAGAATTGGGAGGGAGAAGGTCTTCAGGGACCATAACGACTTATTGGCCCATGATGACGACTGTGTTATGAGCCGTTTTAGATTCCTTAGAGCTCTGCTCTTGGATATATGTGCTGAACTGGGTCCAGCATTAGAGAGGGCAACACGCCGGAACCACGCAATCCCGGTGCAGACGCAGGTCCTCACTCCGTTTTTAAATGCGCAAATCAGAGGAAAACGGCTTCTACGCACAGTTTTATAAATGAGGCTCCGGGTGTTTAGAGCTTTCTTGCTTGCTTGCTTGGTGGAGCAGAGAGTTTCAAGCAGCAGAGAGACAATATCACAAATTAACATGGTGAGCATGCTCACCACCAAGACTCAGGCTGTAGCATTCAGACTAGGATTGAGCCGTATTTAAGTGCCAAGAAAACCTTAAGTGCACCATCGAACCCCCAGCAGCTAGGTCTATTGACACATGATGGCTTCATGGATTCATGCTGTTGATTAAAAATTCTAACCCCATCAGAAATCCAGATTCATCAGAACAGATCATGTTTTACAGTGTTCAGCTCTTAACTGTTGTTGTGTCCACTGCAGTCTCATGTCAGGTTGGCAGGGAGTGGAACATGATGTGTACCTTAACTGTTGCATCTCATCCACCTCCGTGTTCTTTTTTTTTCTCTGGAGCTTTTCTTCTCAGCTCAGGTGCAAAGAGTGGCTATCTGAGTAACTGTAGTCTTCCTGTCAGCTCCAACCAGTCTGCCCATTCTCCTGACCTGTCTTAACACAGAGCTGCTGCTCACTGGAGGGTTTATATTCTTGACCTAGCTCTCAGTAAATCCATGAGGTTGAGGTAACATTTATCCTCACCCTGATGACGTGTGTGCATCAAGCTGAAAGTCTACCTGAGTGAATTCACCTGGGTGTACACTTGTTTTTATACCACCATACTTTGTAGAAAAATAGTAATCTCATAATTGTGTCACCAGGTTTTTTTAAACACTGTTACTAAGTCACAACATCAGATCTTTGATTCAAGGGACAACAATTACACATAGTGCATTTTAGGTTGGTTAAAGCTTTAACTGTATAGAGAAGTGTGTATAGATATTGATAGCACAGAAATCACCAGGTACATCTGTAGAACTGGAATGTGGTGAGTGCAGTGATGTTGCTGCTGTTTCTGTCAGAGTAGTTTGCTAAAGCAGTTTAAAGTCAGATGTCAGACCAACCTGCTCTTTGGTGATCTTTCCAACAGCAAAATATGAGGCGTGAGGATTGGAGAAGTAAAATCCAGACACTGAGGCAGCAGGCGTCATGGCCAGGGACTCTGTCAGACTGATACCTACACACACACGCGCGCATGCACATACACACACACGCGCATGAACACACGCACACACACACGGATTTACTGTGCATCCTGAGCCCCAACCAGAGAAACAAATTCCAGTTTGAAGAGTTGCAATGTGATGAAAACTTAATCTAATGTCCTGCACTAGAGACAGTATGAAGATTGTTGAAGGAGCGTTGTAGCATCAGCCTAACAGGTGGAATACAGTGGTCACAGCTGACCAGGCAGTTGAGCTGGTACACAGACATGAGTCAGCCAGTGCCTCGGTGCTTATAGTAGCTGATTTCTTCTCCTACATAATCTAAGTTTCAGTTACTGTCTCTAGAAACAACACAACCCTGGACTTTTCAAAAATAAAAACAAAAGGTATAGCGGCCCTGGGAGCTCAACGCACTGCAAATTAATTTGACAACACATATGCAACACATTAAGTAATTGCAACAAACGCACAGTGCGTTGAGCTTTAAGAATCAACATCAAGATCCTCAACTGCAGAGTAGTGTGGATGTACGCGGACACAGCAAAAGTGATATGTGCAAAATTTCTATCATAATATATTTCTTAATTTCTGTTAACACCATATATTTGCAATATCGATATGGACATTATAAAAGTCACAGAAAAACTGCCAAGAATGCCCACAACAGATGCCTATACAAAAATGAATTTGATATGTTCGGTGTATTAAACAACTCCATAAAGAGTTTGGTCTAGACCTGCTCTGTGTGTAAAGTGCCTTGGTGTAACTTTGTTGTTGTTGTCCAGCTCTGAAAGATCCTGTCCTGTTTGCCTTAGGAATAGGCAGAACAACTGAAACCACTTACTTCTACTGAGGAAAGTACATGTGAGTGAAAAGTACAGCAGCAGTGGGGGCTTTTAACTGCAATGATGACAGTCACATGGTTTTGTGACTTTTGTGGCTCTCACCAGTCTTCTCTTGTATGCAAGCCAGGTTCCACATGATGGTCTTCTCAGTGTGGTCAGGCTGGCTGGGGTAGCCAGCCGCAGGCCGGATGCCTTGGTATCGAACTCTGTGGAGGTCTGAGGCCTGTAGAGCTTCATCAGCACTGTAGCCCCACAGCTCCTTCCGCACACGGACATGCAGTTCCTCAGCGAATGCCTGGTAGAAAAAAAGAGTTACACACCACTGCACAACATCCAACCCCTTTGATACCAGCAACTTTAGGCACCGTCCACACTGCACCTCTACTAGGCGGTCAGCCAGCGCTTTGACCATGATGCTGCTGTAGTCATCTCCCTCTGCCTGGAACTGCTGACTCATCTCCTCTGCTCCAAACACACCCACAGCAAATATACCAATGTAGTCTGCCACACAACTGTCCACAGGGGCGACAAAATCAGACAGACACAGGAAGGCTTCTGAGCTGGACCTATCCTTCTCCACCTGCAACACACAGAGACATAGAAAGATGGAGATGGACAGTGACAGTGAGAGAGTTGGAGAGACAGAGACGGACAAAAAATGAGACGCAGAGACACACATTAAGACAGATGAAAACTCAGAGTAACGGAGACAACCTGATTTTGTAACTGACAAAATCCCAGACATGATAGGAAAAAAAGTTATCTTTCTTTAATTGAGAGAGGGAGCGAGAGACAGAGAGAAAGGGTGGGTGCGGGAGCCATTGGTCAGATTTGGCATTTTCAGTTTGGTTATTTTATTAATTTGGGTGGTCACTGGGGGGCAGTGTGGGCTAGGTGGTGGTTCTGGTCTACCTGGGCACAGGTGCACTAATGAATCTAAGCTGAGTGCAGCAGGGAGTGAGGAGAGGCATGTGTGACGGGGAGATTGGAGCATTTTTTATTGCTTGGTTACATGTTCAAGCATGGTTTTCCTCAAGTCAATCACCACAGTAGCCCCCAGCTATCATCACTCAATACGTTTATAAATGAATATGGAATAAATGGAAACTAGAGCCTGGGTTTTGATTGATTGATTCATTAATTCCATGGAAGCCCGTCAAAAACAAGTCTCCTCCATTTTGACTGACAGGGTCATAAAAATCCTGTCATAATCAATTTTTACCCTTCACTTAATTTTTTTTAAAATGATAATAATGACATATTCAATAGCATTTAATTTTCATAAATATTTAATTAATATTCAGTCCAAACAAGCTGGCCTCTTTTATCAACACCATTGTTATTGGGCTTTTTAAAGAAACTTCAGACACTCAACTGCCGTGACATTTTTCTGAGTGAAGCCAACGAGGTCTGGATTCAAGAGAGACAAGAGCCAATTAATATGCTCACTGGCCACCAAGTGGTCAGGGGTGTGAATTGCATTATGTCAAAATGACAGATGGCCTTCAGATTCAGTCACTGTTTAAAAAAAAAACAAAAACGGTCAATGACGGAAAATATTCGCGACCCTTGCTCCTCCTGCACCCAGCCAAGTGATTAACAGGCAATGGTAGTCACTACAGTGGGTGAGGGGAGAGAGAAAGGGAGGATGAGAGAAAGAGAGTGAGAGAGACAGTGAGGAAGAAAGAAGGTGGGAAGGACAGAGGGAGAGAAAGGGTGAGAAAGCAGCAGAGTCAGGGAGGGATTGACAGTCAGAAACATAGGGAGAGAGAAAGAGACAGGAACAAGAGGACAGAAAGAGAGACAATATCTATTACAGTTTGTACCTGTTGCCGTAAGCCATGGAAAGTGGCAATGGGTTTGGTGTCCCCATACACTGTGACATCATTTTCATACACTTTGATGTCATCACCATCACTCTGGGCATGCCAGAATCCCACGAGGCCCCGCCCCTTCACACCACCACTGTCAATCATGTGGCAGAGTAGCTTCTGAGCATCATTAAAGACACGACGTGCCTCCACACCTTCAGGATCCAAACAACATCTGAGGTCAGTCTTCCATTAGTATGTGGTACAGCTCATTACCCAGACTGATTATGTCATTACTCTGCACATTACACTATTCAGCTTTACTCCATAACTATCTAGAGCAGTGGTTCCCAACCTTTTTTCCTTGAAGCCCCCCCTGCCTGTGTCCAAGACACACAAGGCCCCCCCAACCCCTACTTGCACATACGCACCAAAAGAATTAAGTCATTAATTACAAATTTTTATTTTCAAAAGTAAACAGCAGTTGTAGTTGTAGTTGCAGAAATAATAATAATAACTGCAAGGACATTTAACTATGTATCAGAGTTGGGATTTTATAAATTTAATGCACACATAATTTTTGTAACCTCACAACCTCAGAGCAGACAAAGTTGCGCGCACCCCCTGGGATCTCTGGCGTGAACCCCAGGTTGGGAACCACTGATCTAGACCACAAACTAGAGTGAAAGTTAAGCTAAAATCAAACACGACAAGTCAGGTGTGACACAGACGGACGGACCCTGCCCAAGGCTGAGCTCATACCAACTGTTTTGTCATAGAAGATCTTGGGGTATCCTCTGTTGGGGTATTTTCCTCTTAGCTGCCACACATCGAAGAAAGGCTTCCAGTCAACATAGTCTACCAAACTGCTCAGGTCATACTGCTCAAACACACGAGTGCCGAAGAACTGAGGACGCTCTGTCACACATAAAAAGCGCATCTTGTTTAAATGCATGTGAAAATCGTAACTTTGTGTTCCAGTGTCAAAGTGATCTGCTGATGAGCTAGTTTCAGTACGTGGAACTGGTCTCTAAAAAATTGGCGTGCAACTTACTTGGTTTGGGCAGCGACAGCCAGTCTATATGTAAAGCCCTCTCTCGGGCCTGGGACAGAGACATATACCGACGATCCTGAGGGCAACAAACAAAGGCAGAGGATGAGAAACCTTATATCACCATTATCAAGCTGCTTCTTCCAAGTTGCACATTTCAATGTAAATTGCATCCTGTCCAAACTTCATGGCAACACAATAATAATCCTTTGCTTTTATTTTAACAAAAGAACAGGATCCCTGGACTCAAGAAAACCATTTTAAACCAAAAGTTCAAAAAGCCACATTGTTTCCACGCAGGCATTCCTACCTTCAGAGAGTCATAGTGCTCCTGTCTGATCTCCTCATACTCTTCTTTCAGGTCATCAAAGTATTCCTCCCTTACTGTCTCATCCAGCAACTGGGAACACTGCCAGACAGGAAACCAGCTGAGGTTTGGAGTCTAACCTCTCATGTCTGTGTCCACATCAAATGTTATCAACTGTCTGACCACCACATCAATAGGAGATCAATAAGCACTCAGGAACATCTTTTAATTTGGTAACAGGCTACACAAGTACCCAAAAACTGTGTGGGAGTAACAGGACTAAGAGAAGATGCCAGACCCTACAAAAGATCCATGGAGTTCATATAGCTGTACTGACCACCACCACACTCCTGGAGGCATCCAAAACATGGACAACAGGACAGCTGTAGCAAGGGGATATCTTCACTGCTGTGTGTGTCCTGTCAAAAACAACAAAAAGGTTAGAAACAGAGGAAGCACAGCACTGAGATATTAGCTGCCTTTATGAAGCGTAGGAGAGGAATCGCACACAATGTCCAACTATACACACAGGAGTATCCCCAAAAATCTTAATATCATAGAAAAGTGTTTTGTAATGTAATTCAGAAAGTGAAACTTTCATTCTAAATTTATTCAATGTAGTGTGAAATAGTTTTTTTTTTATGTTTTAATTTTCTTGAATACATCTTACAGCTCATGAAAACAAAAATCCATTGTCTCAAAACATCAGAATATTTCTTTGGGAGTTTAGTTAAATGGCCATTCATGCAATATAAATACCAGGTACCTCTGGGTCAGTCTGGGTCTAGTTCAGTAATGGGTATCAAAATTTGTAGACGTTTGCAGTCGGCACAAAGACGATCATCGACATCCTCCAAGCCACAGAGGGTTGTAGCTGAAAGCACTGGCTGTCGGCAGGGTGCTGTACCCAATATATTCATGGTCAGATATTCAAGTCTGATTGGGAGGTCAAAGTGTGGTAGAAAAAGAGAGAGGACTGCAACCTAGAAAAGCTTGTCAAGTAAAGGTGTTTTTCGATTTATCTTAAGAACATATACTAATATTTTGAGATACTGCATTTCAGATTTTTTGAGCTGCAATCTTTATAAATCCAAATTAAAAATCATTTTAAGCATTAATGTAAGAATGTGGAACGAATCTAGATTATATGAAAGATTCACTTATTTTAAAAAATCAAATTAGTAAATAAATATAACTTTCCTACAATATTAGTTAGTTAGTTACTAGTGAGACTAGTTACTTAGTGAGATAACCTGTAAAAGGAACATAGTACATATTGCAGGAAGCACTATTCTTCCCATTTTGGCCTCTCAGGTTGATCAGACATTTGGTCTCTGTGATGTACATCATGATAGCTCTGTTTGCTTTAAAGGTATGGGGATCTCGCTCTATCAGTCAGGTACATTCCTACCTTATCATATGGTTAACGTCATTTGTGTTTATGTTTGCATTACTTTGATGTGGTGGCTCCTCCAATCAGCAGTGGTGTAGTCATGCCCAGTCTCTCCATTTCTTTGGCCACATAGATCATCTCATCCAGGGAGGGTGTGATTAAACCAGACAAACCAATAATATCTGCAGCAAATGAAATTACACTTACAATTAATGCTGCCGCTGGAACACAATTTCACAAGCGTTTTTATTTCCAGCTTCACCACCAGGACCTTTGGATTCACCTAACATTTTATTTGATTAGTGATTAGGGTTAAACCATACAAGTTAAATACCCAACCTTTGGGAGCCAACCTTTTTGATTGAAGTAGGTTGTCATAATAGGCCATAAAGCAGTATGATGTTGCAGAGCCTTTATAATGTTCAGTGAAAATCAGTCAGAAAGGACCATTCCAAAACAAACTGACTCTACTGTGATGCTTTATTTTCCATTTGGCATATCTTTTCATATTTCGGAAGTGGGGGGTGGGGCTGTCAAATATGCTCTATCAAATCATCTTAAGAGCACACTCCTATACTAACAGCACATGGTGTACTGTACCTGCTTTTTGTGTGATGGCCTCTCTGAGGATCTGATCACAGGGAACCATCACACCCAGGTCGACCACTCTGAAAGAACACACAACCTAAATTCATGTCTTTGCCATGTGGCCCAGTACCACAAGTCAATGTATTTACCTATATGTCACTTCTTATATGAAAGACAAACATTGAACAAATGTGTTGATAGATGGATTCAGTTCTTCCATTTAAGAACAGCAGTGACATCATGTGGTATAAACAGGCGCGTCACACCCATTTGAGATGGGGGTTATGGGACACTCCCACCAGCTCTGACTCATTGTTTCATACCCCCCTACTTTTGCCTGACTGTCTTAAATAATTTTTGGCGCTGGGCTAGTCACTTTCATCCAACTCGGCATCAAACAAAACTCATTGGCCAATTTAGATTGATTGAACAGCCATCCATCCAAACACAGCTATTTGGCCAACCCAGCAGTCCAAGGACTCCAAGCAATTGGTCCAAGCCATGGAAAGTGTTCCTGTTTTTTGGGAACCTGATATTTTGGGAAGAGGTCCATATTGTAATCCCTTCAAACAAGTTTACCTGAAGTTGTTACAACCCAGCACCACACCTACGATGTTCTTGCCAATATCATGGACATCTCCCTTCACTGTCGCCAAAACAATAGTGCCCTGATAGGGATCCTGCAGAAAAAGGAGAAGACCTGAGGGGCAGTAGGGGGCTGAACTGAAAGTTTAGGAGAAAAATCTTAATTTGTGTCCATGTGGAAGAAACTGTTCAGACACTATACCACCACCGTCTGCTTCAACACATATTTAAAAAACCGTTTGCAGTCTATTTGTATTATGTCAGATATTGCAGGTCACCCCCTTTGATTCACTTCAATATTTTCCTATTTTCACTCTATCATCTTGTTATTGTCTACTTTGCAGTGTAATATACACACAGATCTCAGACATTATGAATCCTTATGGAAAATATGTTGGTCATATTCAGTTGAGACTGACCATCTCCTTAGTTGGTCCTGATGATGCTCTCATCTCCTCTCGTTCCTTCTCCATGAAAGGAATCAAATAGCCCACTGCTTTCTTCATAACACGAGCCGATTTGATCACCTGCAAACACATTAGGACGTGTAACATGTAACTTTTTACTTGATCAAAATTACTTTAAATACTGAAATAAAGCGGCTGCCATGGTTTTGTTTAGTCCATCTGAATTTATTTGAGATATTTCTGTCTAATGACCTTTAGAAGCCCCTTTACAAAATGTTAAGAAGCGTATCAGAGTAAAGGAAGGGAGGCAACAGTTAGGAATAAGAATAGAAGTGGATTTATTTCAAAGTATAAGAAGTCCTGGTACGATTGATCTTCTTTTAATTTCAAAAGTCCAAGGGGAAAAATAAAACCCAAAACACAACCTGCATGTCTATAGACCAACACAATATAGATTTAGAAACAACATGGTTTAACTGTACATTGTGCTGCCATGACAATATTAAAGAGGGAATTGAAATCAGTTGGACTAACATAAACCTCATGCACCTGGGTCAAGCAGCAGTCATCCAAAGGAAACCAACCAAACTTAACAACCAATCAGGGTCCGGGATATGTTGATGAGTGAACCCATTCATGCAACAAGGATCCTACCTGCGGCAGGAACATTTTCCCAGCTCCAAAGAGATCTCCCACCACCCTCATGCTGTTCATCAGGGGGCCCTCAATGATGTGAAGGGGACGAGTATAGCAGTCGACCTTAGCACGACACTCGTCCATATCCTCAACCACGTACTGGTCTATTCCCTGAGAAGAGTAGAGAGGGTGAGATCAACATTGGCACTAATATCTGAGAGAATCTCATCTTATTTCATCAGATATCTTACTTTGATCAGAGCGTATTCCAGTCTCTCCTCCACACTTCCTTCTCTCCATTCGTTTATCTGTACCACTTTCTTCCCTCCTTTCACATTGTTCTGTTGAGTAGGAAAGCCATCATCTGCTGACCTATCGACAGCAACATCAGCAAAGTGGACAGTTCTTACTTGTGCATATGCCAGCAGCTTCTCAGTGGCCTCAGCATCTCTGTTCCAGATGAGGTTCTCACACAGCAGTAGCAGCTCTTTTTCAATGTCGTCATACACTGGCAGATTTCCAGCATTCACTATCCCCATGTCCAAACCATCCTGAATAGGAAGGAGTGAGGCTCTTACAGGCTCTTACTCTACTACAATCACTACTTTGCTATTTTTAAAGTTTTGTTGTAAACATTCATCATAGTTTGCAGACCACATTTGCCCCCCTAGACCAGGGAAAATTCAAATAAAATTGCAAGAGGTCCAGGAACTCAACGTTCCTCCCCTGCTGAGGTCCAAATGATTAGTTACCTAAAAATGAGTTCAATAGACGTTCCTGCTAGCATTTGAACCTTGGGAGGAATGGAGTCAGCACAATTCTCAAACAGGCATCTAAATGTTCATTGTTCATTCTTTAATAGTATTTAGTTTTAATAATATTACCTGTTGAGAATACTGATTTACAGCTGTATGTGGAGTCAAACATGGTCAAGGTGTGTACTGCCACTTTGGTAAGTCCAGGGAAAACAATCTTAGGCAGTTTGTCCCCAGAAGGTGGCAGGGTCACACTCAACACCACTCTCTCAATCTGTTAAACTACCTGCAAAAATGTGATGATATTACTGACCAGAAAGATATTCTGAATGAAAAGGAGGAGCTGCTCTCCAAGGCTAAGCAGTAACTGATCTCTCACCCTGATTTAGTTTCATTGCTGGAAAATGTGCATTGTCCTTTTGGAGATCCACTTTGAAAATGTCCAACTTCCTCTGGAAAGACCTGACAGTTGCTACCAATTCACACAGTTATTTCTTGCCCTGTAACTTTAAGTAAGGGCTATTTAGGTGTGATGTCAACTAGAAGGCCATATTGTCAGTTTTTGTCTCATCTCAAAAACTGAGCAAACTCTCCTCTTAAGCCCTATTGGCCTTACACCTTATGATTCTTATGTTGTCAAAAATTTTTTTATTTAATTCCTAACTGCCTAAAACATGCCAGCACCCTGCCTTTGCTTTGGCACATCTAACGTTACATTGCAGGAGTAGTTAATTGGAATTTGCATACACTTATGTCAGCAATTCTCGAAGCAGGCAACACTTATGGGATGAGGATTCCCTCAGAAATATGTTAAGTTTCATCCCTGGATTCATAGCCTCTGTATACTCTTCTGAGAGAGTGGAGCACAGAACAGATTGATGAATGGTGAAGTGATATAAGGAGCTGTGTAGCTGTGCAGTGGTACATCCAGTTCTAATATTTCAGCTCTTGTTATGGATGACAGGAGGATATGTTCAATTTAGTTCATGTCTTTCTTTTCAATAAGTGTTTCAGACGCAGCCTCCCTGTATGGAGGACCAAAAGGGACAGAATGAAATATATAAATAAATCTTTAAATAATTACTTAAATGTGTCATGGCAAGCTGGTTTAGCAGAAAGAACTCGGTGCTCCAGAACTGCAGTTGGTATGTTAAATGCTGAACGTCCCGGTCCTTGTGTGTGTTGTTGTGTCTGAAGCGGTGGAGTACTTCTTCTAAATTTGCGGTCAATATCTTGGTCGGAGAGTGCGGAAATAACACCAACAACTTCAATAAATTCCTCTGCTTTACACGCTACATGCTCTGGGTCAGCAGGTCTCGCTTCCACATACTCTGCAAGTCTAAAATGTCTACCAACTCCCGAGAAAGTTGAAACACATCCTGTGTAGCCTCAATGTTTTGAAAGACTCCCAGGCTTCACCAAAGCAATCGATTAGATTCAGTTTGCGTTAGCTCCACCCACTGACTTTGATGTGTGAATTTGACAGATAAAATTAATTCATGAAGCACTGCAACAGGACCATGAAATAATTAAATAGTGAAATAATTATGTATATATTTACATTAAATGAAGTGGTATTTTAATGAATAACGCATTTAAGTATTTATTTTCCATTTTAATCAATAAATGACACATTTAAGTAATTATTTAAAGATTTTTTTATATATTTCATTCTGTCCCTTTTGGTCCTCCATATCCATGCACTCCTTTACTCTTTACCCATCTGTAAAGGGCTTTTTACATTTTCCTAAAATCCAATGTATTCACATTCTGTTGCGCTGTGAGGGAATTAGAGAAAAGCCATTTAGATCGCAAATACAGAGCTTGGAGCTTATTTATTTTTCACATCCTTAGCTTGAACTGCTGCTGCTAAGCTTTTTAAAGTGTTTGTGGCTAGCTTTGTAAAGGCTTTTAAGGTTTCCAGTTCTGAACAATTTGCAACAGATTCCAAACAAATGAGGCACACCGGCCTCATAGAGCTTCTTGCAAATGGGATAAAGCATACTCTGCTGTCCAGTCATCTCAGTTTCCAATGTCAATTTTTCACATTTTTGATAACGCAAGTCTTTTGATCATTAATAGTTCATTGCATGAACATTGCATTCTTAGCAGCCTTTGATAGCATCCTTGCCGAATAGTTCTTAGAACCCAAAGAGCTCTACTGAGCTGTCTCAGTATCTTTTTTGAATTTCCTGTATTATGTCAAAAGGCCTCGCGGACCAAATGGAAGCTTCTTGCAGTCTGTATTCAGACTGGAGCACACCAGCTGGTGACCACTGCCCCAGACTTGGCACAGTGCTCAGTTTCCCACTTCACTTCAAGAGACCTTACTTTTAGCTTGACTTCTTAGCTTGTCTGATTCCTTCTGTCACCACATGCCCATATCTCAGCGTTGAATTGTGGGATGTGTGGATGGAGAGGCTGTCAGTGTTTACCTTGATTGCATGGTAAAGAAATGCTCCATGCATGGCTTGTCTGATGGTCTCCATGCCTCTGAAGGAGAAGGACAGGTTGGACAGACCTCCACTCACCCTGGCTCTGGGCAAGGTCTCCTAAACATACATACAGAGTAAAAGAAGTCCCAAGTCAGCTCTCAGTCATATCATTCATCCCTAATAAATGGAGAATAACTATAATAACATATTATTTGTTTTCTTTTTGTGATACTACTGACTGTTAACGAGCTCATTAGACACATCTTTACGAATTGACCATTTAGTGTGGCGATATAGGAGTCATGGACAAATCTCACATTCTCACCAACATTGTGGATATTGGTTGAATTTAAGTTGTTTGTCAGAACCTTGATAAGCTTGGTAGCCCTGATGAAGTTGACAGCGTAGTTGTTGTGTTCTTCCATGCCTGTACCGATGGTCAAGATGTTGGGGTCAAAGATGATGTCGTTGGCGTCAAATCCCACCTTGTTGACAAGAAGCTTGTAGGCTCGACTGCAGATCTCCACTTTGCGATCTATATCTGTTGCCTGAAGATGACAGAGCAATGATCAGCAGGCACCTTTGCGTTTGTGGCTGATTTTGTTGGCTCGTCTTATCACCTGTCCTTCCTCATCAAAGGCCATAACCACAATAGCAGCTCCATAACGTTTCACAGTGGCAGCTCTGAGCAAGAACTCCTCCTCGCCTTCCTTCAGACTGATACTATTGACAATGCATTTCCCTTGACAGCACTTCAATCCAGCCTCAATCACGGAGAAGTTAGAGGAGTCGATACACAGAGGAACCTGGGGAGCAGAGCGGAGGCTCAATGAGCTTCATTTGCATTGTATTGGAAAAAACAATCAGGGAAATCCATGGTAACAATTAAGTGATGGACAGTGCTCGGAAATGTCAGAGGTCAGAGTGAGCTGTTGGTCTGATCCTCTAAGACTTGAAGTCTTTGTCTACACTAGGGATGCAACAGTACTTGGTAGAATAACGAACTGTTTGTTACGCCCTGCACGGAACAATACGCCCTTATGTCCCGCAGGTTTTCAGTACACGTCAGGTTGCATTAGTGCTTACTGCTTTACAGGCTACTGTGTGTGTGTGTGTGTGTGTGTGTGTGTGTGTGTGTGCCTGACTGTCCAGGCAAAAGCCCTCCCCCACGATTTAATGTCCAATTACTGTTGTGCCTCCGCCCACTCACGATGACTAACCTATCACACTGTTGCAACTGGAGCCGTTGCAGCTCACACACACACAGAAGCAAGAAAACTTCTACCTTGAAAATGACAACTTTACCTCTGAATGCTCCAGACTCGCCTTGCTGCAGACTATCTCTGATAGTTTGTGTGAGGCTCCTGTGCGCATGTGTGTTCGTGTGTAAACAAAATCCGCCTCTGGTTGGCTTACCATGAAATCTTACTCTCCCTTAGCCAATCATCATCACTTATGCGGTTGCCCCCCCCCCCCCCCCAACCACCAAAAAAAAAAAAAAAACACAAAAAAACCCCACCTTTGCAGCTCTTGTGGCTGGCTGCCTGACAGCCAAGTCGGATGGCAGCTTCAATGAGTTGCTTCACTTCACACTTCATAACACACCACATTTAATTGTCGGTAACGGCCTTGTAACGATGGAAATAGTAATTAGTTAGATTACCCGTTACTGAAAAAAATAACGCCGTTATTTACATCACTGCTACTATATATGTATACTAGTAGTCAATGCTAAGAGGCACTTCAACATTTGAAAGTGTTTTTTGTTTACATTTTTGTATGTTTTAATTTTTTATACATATTTTATGCTATGGTGTAAGTAGTAGGCAAGGAAAAAGAGTCACCATCCATTTTACCAAGTTGTGTAACTGTAAGAATTAAATACAGGTGCATCTCAATAAATTCTAAGATTTATTTCAGTAATTCAGTTCAAAAAGTGAAAAACTCCAATCGCAAGACTGCGTGAGATTTTGAATCTTTGCATGGTGGCACTCGAGACTAGTGTAAAACAACAAGCATTATTTTGATTTTTATTTTCAGATTCTCTGGATTACAGCGAAATTAACTCACTGAACATAAAATGAATAAATATCACCAGTCAGAGTGGAGGACCTCAAAAGCTTTATCGAATACTACTATCAGCAGTGCGTCATGGAGCTTCCCCCAGACAACCTGGCCAAGAGGAAGAAGCCGACTCCTCCACCAACACACAGGATCTGACCACCAAGGTCTCTTTGCTTGAATCAATGAACAAGAAAAAGGATCTGCTCAATTGACTCCACAAGGAGATCAGGGATCCAGTAAGCCTGGAGTTCATGCATCAACCAATCAACGACCTGCAAATTGACCTGATTTAACGTCTCCTCTATCACAGTAGAGGAAGATCAGCTCCAAAAAGAAAAACTTTTGAAAGAAAACACCCTTGACATACAGTCGGGGAGTATGCAAAATAATCTTATATTTTCAGGAATCCCAGAGAGCTCCCTGAATAATCCAGATAAAAAAAAAAAAACTTTATGATGGCCACTCTCAAACTTCCCATGGAGACCCCAAGGAGGTAATAGTCCCCGTCCCATCATTGCCAAGTTCAACCATTGCCAACAGAGAGGACGCGAATTTAAAGGCATGTGTTTTGGGATGAATGACAAATTCCCAAGAGAAAATTAACTAGAGGTGGAAAGTGATCTACCCTATCCTCAAAAGTACCACAAAAACATCAACATGGCTCAAATAAGTAAAACTACAACAAAAAATTATATTAACATAAAAGAAGAAAAAAAAATCTCACAAAATGTTAATATATCACCTCACCTGTCAGTCTCCCCCTGCTTTTCTTTCTTCTTTCTCCCTGTATATCTCCCTCTCCTCCACATATACCCTATGAAATTGCTCTTTTTGTTATGCTGCCTGTGTCAATAACTTTAACTTAATAACGAATTGCTGTTTCTTTTCCAGCAGGCTTTAATGAACAATTGTATGACATATCCTGTGATTTTGCTGTAAACAACTCCCTCTAATAGCTACACATTTACAACCCAAAACTCCAACATTCACTTCGTGAGTCCACTCAAATCACTGATTGTAACACTCAAAGAAACTCTAGAAATCTTACATACTAGAGACACATGTAGAACATTGTCCACATTAATATACAGAGTGATATAAAACTCTCTCCCTGTCTAATGTAACTATAGTATCCTGGAATGTGCATGGCATTCAATTGAGGGCAAAATAATAATAATAATAAAACTTAAAAAAAAAATTCCAAATCATGGACTACATTAGAAATTTAGAAGCAGATATTTTACTCATACAACAAACCCATTTACTGAGGCACTGAGATTTACTAATCTCCTATTGAGCAAAAGACACAGACGGCCAATACATCTTATACAGGCGTCCATTTTTAACAAATTATACATTATGAATCTATATGCCCACGATAATGATGACCCAGCCATGGGCCACACAGTTCTTCACAATTATATGACATCAGAGATAAAAAGCCCCAGTTATATAAAAGCTCAAATGAATACAGCTGCAATTAAATTACTTCTAAATCCAGATAAAGATCCAACATTTCCTTCTAGCTACCACCCTCTGTCACTAATCAATACCAATATCAAAATCATCTCTAAGGCACTTGCTTCTAAATTGGAGTCAATAAGCTCATCGATAATTCACAATGACCAAACAAGTTTTATTAGACTTCGACATTCTACCAACAATGCCTGAAGGCTCCTAAATTTGATCAGCATGTCGCAGTGCAGCAACACAGAAGCAACTGTTGCATCATTCCATGCAGTAAAAGCCATTGACAAAGTTCACTGGTCTTTCCCCTTTGCTACCCTTCACAAATTTGGCTTTAGACAATCATTTATCCACTGGGTATCTGCACTGTGTAACTCCCCCAAGGCTGCAGGCACCACTAATGGGGTCATATCACAATTCACTCTGCCGAGGAGAACCAGAGGAGGGCCTCTCTCTCTCTCTTACCGTTTGCTGTATTCGTCAAACCGCTGGTGCATTAAAAAGGTATCCACTCTTTCTGAACACAAAATTATATGTATATCTATATGCTAACAGTGTCAAGCTCTATTTACAAGAACCTCAAATACCATTACAGGAAGCATAGACCCTCAATACAAATTTCTCCAAACTCTATAAAGATTAACTGGTCCAAATCAACAATATTACCAAAAACAGAGAACACATGAGATCCTGCAGGCCAGTATTCCCAATTTTCTTTCTCCACAGGTAAAATTAAATACTTGTGTATCAATATCTCACCCAATTATCAGATTTAGTCCTGGGGCGCTTGAGCAACCTTCCCATCACTCTTCTGGGGTGAATAGCCACAGTTAAAATGCAAATCTTACCACAAATCAATTATCTATTCTCCTAGATTCCATTAAAACCCACAGCAAAGCGGTTCCAAAATTTAGACTCTGTGCAGATATGTGTAGAATATAAAATTCTACTTAAAGAACAAAACAGCAAAAATCAGCCAGCCCCCCCCCCCCAAAAAAAAAATTAAATAAATAAATAAATTGAAGGGGTATTGGACCAAATTTCATGAATTATTACTTGACAAATCATTTGTAATATATATTAATAATTTTATACATCCAAATGATGATTCCAACTCTTGCATCTCCATAAAGCTAGTCAGCAGCCTCTCCTCCCTCCTCCAGTTTCTAGGCCCTTGATTTCCACATTAAATGTAAAATTTACTTTCATCAGAAGAGGACTTTTGACCACTGAGCAACAGTCCAGTCCTTTTTGTCCTTTGCCCTGGTAAGACACCTGTGACATTGTCTCTGGTTCAACAGTGGCTTGACACAATGAATGCAACAGTTGTTGCCCATGTCCTGGATACATCTGTGCATGGTGGCTCTTGAAGCACTGACTCCAGCTGCAGTCCACTCCTTGTGAATCTCACCCAAATTCTTGAATGGGCTTTGTTTCACAATCCTCTCAAGGCTACAGTTGTCCCTGTCACTTGTGCACCTTTTTCTACCACATTTTTTTCTTTTAAATTTCCATTAACGTTCTGAGATACAGCACTCTGTGAACAGCCAGCTTTTTTAGTAATGGCCTATCCTCCTTGTACAAGGTGTAAATTGTTGTCTTCTGGACAACCGTCAAGTCAGCTGTCTTTCCCATGATTGTGTAGCCTTTTGAATCAGAGTGAAAGACCATTTAAAGGCTCAGAAGACCTTTGCAGGTATTTTGATTTAATCAGCTGATTAGAGTGTGACACCATGAGTCTCCAATGTCAACTTGTTCACAATATTCAAATTTTTCTGAGATACTGAATTTTCAGTTTCATTAGCGGCAGTTTAAAATCATCAAAATTAAAGGAAATGAACACTTGAAATATATCCCTTTGTGTGTAATAATCTATATGAGTTAGGCTTTTTCAATTGAATTACTGAAATAAATCAACTTTTTGATGATATTCAAATTTATTGAGATGCCCCTGTATGTGGGACTGAATGAAGAAGTAAATAGAGCGGATTTCTTATCAGCCTTTCTCCCAGCAACACTTTTACACTAGGTGCAGTTATTTAATTCAATGATGCGGCTTCCTCATCTATTGTTTGGAGCAATAGATTCTATATTCAATATTGCAGTATAACCTGTATACTGGCCATATTTTCATGTGATCATTACCACTGGCTGTAAATCCTACCTGGGCAATGTCTGGTTCAGAGGCAATTAGGTTACAAAACCGGGCCATGGCTGTGGGCCCCTCCAACATCCCTTCATCCATGTTTATATCCAGGACCTGTGCTCCCATCTCCACCTGGGCCTTAGCAATGATTAATGCCTCCTGTAAAACAAAGAGGGAAGCCCTTTTTCTGCTCATGATCTGACTGGAGATCCTCAAAACATTTGTATAAATAAATACTTTCCTCAAATTCTGTCTCACCTCATAGTTTCCTCCCATAATCAACTTGGCAAACTTGCGTGAGCCGGCCACATTGCAACGTTCTCCGATGTTCACAAAATTGGTAAAAGGGCCAATTCTAAATGGCTCTAAACCTAAAAATAAGACTGACATGTTACTGACATTCCCCTAGCGTCAGGGAGGTATGGACAGACATTTTATCAAAAAAATAAATAAATAAATAATCAAACATGGTCAAACACACTCCAATGTCTGGCCAACTTGTTTGTATGTTTGAAATGTACTCAAAAGACAGCATTACAACAATGGCTGAGGATTAACAAGAGTCAGAGGTGATTCATACACCATCAAATGCTTGTTTCTTTATTATTAGCCAAATCAAGAGCCAATTATTGTTTAGCTGTGTCAGTGAAAATAAGGACATACTGTACATTCATGACTTCACAGACAGTACCTGAGAGCAACAGGTAGTCCTGATAAATATCACCAGCAGGAGTTCTTGGCTGGCAATTTCTAATTGCTTCACATATGGCTCTGTAGGGGAGGGAAAATATTTTTTGAAATCTGAAATCTTCATAAAGTATGGAACTCCAGATGAACATGACTCATAGGAGAGTTTATAGCAACCTGATGTGTCCTGGAGTGGTCCCACAGCAGCCCCCCACGATATTCACCAGTCCATCTCTAGCAAACTCCTGTAGATGGAAGACAGAAATATAGCTATAGCAATGAGGCAGCCAAGTCTTTTTTGAATTAAACTTTGTTTCACCTGGGCATTCTATTAACAGTGGATAGCACAGCATGTATACCAGAGCTCTACCACAATAGCCTAAGCTTTGTCATGCACAAATGTGACCATGGAACAAGTTAAAGCATATATGCATAGGCAGTATGAAGTTCTGCTGACTCAGCTGTGTGTGCGCGCGCACACACACACATATATACATATATATATATATATAAAACAGCATCCACCCTCCAGTCTCAAAAAGTAAAGAGCATTTCAAATTCATGTTTTGATTGTGGATTGTCTCAAAAAGTGATTTGTTTTAATCAGACCTTTGGACATTTTGATAATAGGTTTGACATGAGAGTGATGAGCAGCATTAGCATTATTATTGGCAACAACGGTAGACTACAGGAGAACCTTTAAAGTGGAGGCCATAACTTCTGGAGTTTCATCATAGTCTCCAAATGTGTTTGGCAGACCTGTCAGTAGAGAAAACACAGATAATGACATGGTGAAACACAGTGCAATCTGAATTAGGTCAAAGGCGGGTGTCAGCTAACTGCTGTAACAGCACTGAACAGAGTCAAATGTGTGCAGCTTCATTATCTCAACAGTGGGACACATTACATAATAAGCAGTTTTTAAGTTCATATAAGTTTCACGGCACACAGAAATTTAACATCATGTTTAATCACACCTCCTTACACACACTTACAGCCAAAGGAGCTCAAACTTTTGCCTTTAACATCAATCCAATCCTCTTCCCCTGTAGTGACATTTGATCAGCAGTTCCCTATATTGTGACTGAGTGTGGGTTACCTGCATTGGGATAACAGATAATGAAAGCTCTGCTGCTTTTTCCAATGGCCTCAATGAAGGGTCTCATTTCTGTTGCCCCCAAAGCACAGTTAAGACCAATACTAAAACAAAGAGAAAGGCAAAGCCAGTAAGAAACTGGAACCTGTAAGAAACTGGAGTTAAGACCATTCTTAACAGAAGCAAAGACTCACCACAATGGTTTAGTATGGGAAACGCTCACTACAAAAGCTTCTCCAGTCTGACCAGACAGAGTTCTTCCACTGCGGTCTACAATGGTCCCTGAAATCTAAAACAGAAGCAACAGAAATGATGAAAACACAAGCTCAACTAAACCCTAAAGAACATGTTCACGCTTGGTTAGGACACAAATGCTCATGTAAACTTGGTGAGACACATGCTCATAAATACATGTGATAATAGAAACAGACATACAAATATTGGTCTTCTTTCATAGCTCTTCTCAAACAGCAGCTCAATGGCAAACAAGGCAGCCTGCAGAAGAAAACAAAATCACTAAAGAAAACATGGGATTTGACAGCAGACTCAAGTTTAAATCACTCCCTTCCAACATGCTGGAGGAGTCCTGTGAAACTAATATCACAGGCTACATAATGTATACTAAGTCTTTAAAGGCTTGTGCATGTTTGTATTTAGCATTTTTATACTTAGAAGATTTAGATATTACAGTACACAGGGATTAATCACTATATTATAATTTAATCAATACCAGACTACAGTCTTAAAACTCTAAAACTAAATGATGTTCTATTGTGGTTTATAGTAACTAATCATGACTCTCAAGGTTCTCTCAATCTACCACAATATCAACCTACCAGGTTAGATGTAATTAACATATTAACACTGAGTAACCAGTTAGAGGTAGCTACCTTAGCATTGGCAGTGTCAAATATGGTTTCAACCAGCAGGATGTCAGCTCCTCCATCCAGTAAACCTCTGACCTGCTCTGAGTAGGCCTCCACCAGCTCATCAAAAGCTGGAGACAGAAAAAGATTTAAAAAAACAAAACACATAAACACAGACACACAGAGGAACATACACAGAGACACAGAGAAAGACAGAAACTAAGAGACAGACAAAGACATAGTTGGAAGCACAGCTGACACTAATATAGCTGAGTTAGAATCAGAGTCAGTCCTTACAACATGGACTGAGCGTCTGTTAAAGTTAGACTTAGTTGAAAGTGTGTAACCACAGGTATGTATGAACCTGGAGCATTAAACTGCTGTTTAAGAGGTTCAGATATTCAGCATGCCAAAGATCATGCTAACAACAAACCACTATGACCATTACCAGAAACACCCTGGCATTTAAACATCCTCTGACAAACTCAATGGTCAAATGTGACATGTATCAAGTATCTCTTTTACTATCCACGATGGCTGGTAGAGACTCTATGGCCCCAAGTAATCCCTTTACTCCTGGTCCTCCTCATTTATCTAGGAAGTTATTAGATGAATGGCTTTTTAATACCAAATAAAATTAAATTTTACCCTGTTTTCAGCTCAAACTGTCCAAACTAAGAAAGTATGATGGAAAGGAAGACCCCTATGACCTAAAACTATTTATGGTTGAGTAACAGTAGACTGTCTTTATTTTTTAGAAATTAAATGGGCTTCAGTGCCTCCTAATACCTTCAGGATTCAGGAAACGTAATAAGTCATTTAACTGGGACTCTCCAGGACCTGCAGACATCCTGAAAAAGCACAAAGCAAACTTACTGATGTTCCTGAAGTCCGGTCTCTCCACAGACGGTGAAACAGACAGGGTTTTGTTGGTCGGACCCACTGCTCCAGCCACATAGCGTTTACGACCTGAACACACAGTCTACAGCTGAAGTTAAACACACCAGGGATTTCACAGGGATTTTTGCTGTTTATGCTTAAAATGAAGCATACCAGTTTGTTTGGTGATTTGGTCAGCTGCTCTCCTTGCCAGTACTGCAGATGCCCTGTTGAGACGATAAGCCTGCACACCAAACAGCAGAGGTTCAACTTTAATGAAGAGGAATCAGCACATGATTCAATTTTTGTTATTTTCTTGGACTGGAACAGGTTTTCTATGGTCACAAACTCACAAAATGAAATCCCAACAACAGATTGAGAAACTGGCTGGTAAACCTGGATGAGAACCATCCTCCCAAGCATGTTGGCCCTGCTCTTCATACTCCTGACTCCAGCTCCACATTCTACTCATCATTCTCTTCACCTTGCTTTTCAACCTCCTGACCCCTGCTTCTCATCCTGGTGAAACCTGCTCTTCATTCTCCTTACCCCTGCTCCATATCCTGCTCTTTATTCTCCTCACCCTTGTGATTTTTCCTGATGAAACCTATTTTTCCATCCTGCTGACATCTGCGGTTCATCCTGGTGAAACCTACTCCTCATCATGTTTACACATGCTCTTCGTGAACTGCTGCATCACCTGTACCTCCTCCAGACCCAGCACTGTTAATTGTGATGCCACCCCACCCCAAAAAAGACTAAATCAACAGCAAGCAGCAATGTAGCAGAGCCCAGTCACCACCCTCCAGTCTTGTGCAATCATAGTACATGATCTGTGTCTGAGTTTATGTGATGCACTGTTCTGTATTTCCGCTTTATTTTAAAATTGATACTCTCATGTATGGCAGCACGACGGCATAGTGGTTAGCACTGTTGCCCGACAATAAGATGGTCACAGGTTTGGTTCCTGGACCTGTAGCCTTTCTGTGCGGAATTTGCATGTTCTCCCCGTGCTTGCATGGGTTTCCTCCCACCGTCCAAAAACATGCATGTTAAGGTTAATTTATGACTGTAAAATGTCCATAGGTCTGACTGTGCGTGTGCGTCCTTGTTTCTCTCTGTCTCTGTATGTTGACCCTGCGATAGACCGGCGACCTGTCCAGGGTGTACCCCGCCCTCACCCAATGTGAGCTGGGATTGGCTCCAGCACCCCCCATGACCCAGAAACAGATAAGTGATAGAAGATAAATTGTGAAAATGGAAGAAACAAATTGCACAATACCTTTTTCCAATACATTTGATTTCTGTTAATAAAGGTCTTAGACTTGTTACATTTGAGGGTAAATTCGTTAGAACAGGCTGTCCTAGCTGCATCCGTTGAGGACTGAGTTTTCTAGTTTAAGTTGGAAATACAGCAGGGACACAGAAGTAGGTGAAGAGTGTACAATTGTTTGTAGTTGGGGGAGTTCCGCATGTATACTTGACCCTTGCCTCTATAACTACATGACTGCCTGACACGTCAGGTTCAGTCCTTTGGCTAACATACCAAGTGTTCCAGTCCATAGTCTGCCTGAGCAATGGAAGTGCTGCTGAAGGTGTTGGTCTCTATGATATCTGCCCCAGCCTGCAGATACTCCTTAACACAAAAAAGAAATAAGTTACAGACATGCAAAACAGACACGGTTCAAGTCCTAAGACCTGATACTCTGAAGGACCCACTGCCCTTCAATGTGGAGTGTTCAGAGGCCTGTACATTAACGAGATCACCCAGTGATCTACTCTTTATCAATAAATCTAATTTCATCGGGGGGGGGGGGGCCTCCTGTAGTCTCATCCTGGATCACGTACCTTGTGTATTCTGTAAATGACGTCAGGCTGTGTGATACTCAAAAGGTCGTTGTTGCCCTTCAATGAAAGTGGGTGATCTTTAAACTCATCCCCCCTGAAATCATCGTCTTCAAGCATACTTTGCTGGATCATTGTTCCCATCCCACCATCCAGGACCATGATTCTTTGCTGCAGGACTGCTTTTATCTCAGACTCTAATGGGCATCTACATCCTAGAAAGAAAAATGAGACTTTTATCATCTGGGATGGGTATATACAATACCAGCCAGATATTGGTCAAATGGGGCTGCTCCTGTTTGTTAGTGACGTAAGAGATGTCAGGGTGCACACAGAGAATAGTACAATTGGATGGGGGGTGTGGGGGTACTGTGATGACTTACCATTCATTTCTGGTTTTTCATTTTCACTCAACGATCAGGTAGTAAGGGGAATCATGTTTATCAAACCTTTTAGCATCCTCGCCACTGAAACCAGATTTAGGATTACGGTAGCAGGTTGGGTGACAGCAGGTGTCATGGTGACACTTAAATGAATTTGATATTTTTGTCTAGTTTATTTGGGGTCAACATTTCTCCATGCTTCTGGTGACATTGCATATGGACTCTAACGGTTAGTCACTTGCTCCTGTCACTGACTCTCCGTCTGCTCTATCACTCTCTGCAAGCGGGTACGTGTGAAGCACATGTAAGCCACGACCACAACAAGAACAGGAGAGTAGGCAGAGAAAAAGAGAGTAGCTCAAAACAGTAAACTGGATAAATGATGCATACAATAAATAACATATTTTGTGCCTCTCTTCTTGGGGGTGGGGAGGTCGCAATTTGGAGGGGGCTGCCCCTCCAAATTAATGGTAAGGGAAACAATGTTACCGTAACATTGGATACCTGACACTCACCCGTTCAGGCCTGCTGTCAGCCTCTTCATTTGCACTGTTCTCACCAGCACTGCTGAAAGAGCAGCAGGAGGAGGGGGAGGAAAGAGCCTCACTCCTGGGGAGGGGGACCATTGAGGATCTTGACCACACACATTGCTGATAGACAGACAGTTCCTGGACTCTGTGTTTGCTGACTGGGATTAGACAAATTACCAACATTTGGGTTCAATTGAGTTTTTAAAATGGGATTTGTTGAAAGAGGTCTTTCCAGATCCACACTAGGGTGACAGCTGTTATAGTTGGCTATGGTGAAGCCAATAACTTGTCAAGTACTTGCTTTAAAGATAATCTAAAACAGTGTGGGAGGCCAACATAGAACACCAGTAGCAACACAGCTGCAGAGTTAGAGGCAGAGCATGGGGACAACATTAAAGTCAAAAGCAGTAAAATGCTCATAAAGACTCTAACCAAACGACCACCAGTTGAGTTCGATCACAGTGAGTGCACAATACAGGTAAATGCAGCGCTATGCATTGCATAGCTCTCTCAGTGCAATGAACCCAGTGGCCAGCACAGCACAAATTGCACTGAGTCAAAGGCCAGTAGGCTGCAATCCCGTCAGTTTGTCAGAAACCAGCGACATCACACTGGAAGAAAATTAGATGCCTAACCTTCACACTGCCTAAGGAAAAACGTCGGTGGGTTATATAAAGCTATAAAGAGAAAGATTTAATACACCAACCACTGAAGACTGATCCGGTTTATACTTCGTCATTACTAAGGTTGCCAACTGTCCCGTATTGATTTTAAAAAGGGGAGGGTGTAGAAAGTCGCGCCGGCCGTCCATCCCCACTAGGTGCCCCGTATTTATTTTTCAGGGAGTTTGCAACCCCATTAATTACAGGTTTCCTAACAGGCTGGCGCAGCTCCGGGAATTTGAGTGACCATCAAAAACCGACCAGTGACACATAACGTTTATGCTGCTGTTTCTAATGTAGCCTTATTGGTTCACCTGCTGTTGGAATGAGCACACTGGACCAGCCTCCAGCCTCAGCCGGCCTGTCACATATGCCGTGGCAACTACCTCTTCCCCAAGTTAATGCTTACGTCTGACGTCGGTTAGCTCATTCAAGCTTAAACACAAACACACGTGGTGAGGCAGAGGGCCAACGGCCTCTGTGTATATAGTTACCTGTTTCTGAGGAATATTGCTGAATGGGGTTAGTCGGAGCCATTTTGTGAGGAGCAAGCCTTGAAAACAAACCCGAAGCCCGCCTGAATACGACCCTGATACTGAACCCCAGATTTGCTGGTCTTCGCTTTCTGCAGCGTTAGGTCTGGCTGACGGTGACTGTCTACACTGCAGCATAGATACTTACTTACGCTATCAAACGTCCGTTGTAGCATCGATTCTCATTGTAAATATTCGATACCTGCATCAGCCTGTACTATTGTGGGTGGAGATGTAACACAGTAGAACTTTGTTATTTACAGGACTTATTTCCCAACGGTTGGCAGGAACTACATCTATTGCCGCGTCTAAGGCTGTGTTAATGCGCGGGAATGCATGCCGACACATGAACTGACTGGTGATGGGAAGTTCAGATCTTTTTACCGACTCAGGTCTTTTAATCTCATTCAGTAAAACGAACGAATCTTTTTTCAAGTCATTTGTTCATTGGAACCAGTGTGGCGCTGCAGCTGTCATTTGAGTAATGACTGAAAAAGCACGACTTTCAAACACTGAAGTGCAACATGGTTTGCTTCACTTGGCATATAATACACAAATTTGCTTTTATTATACTATTGAGCACCCTTTTGGGCCATAGCCTACTGAAGTTGAAATTACTGATTACTTAATTTGCCGGTAGGAGAGCGCTCCACCTGTCATTAGAAAATTACCATTCAATGATGGCTATTCACTTTAGTCTACCTGCTCACTGAAGACCCGTAGTGTATGAATTCATTCCAACGGAAAGGCAAATTAAATATCCATCCCATAGCTACATAGCTAAATCTTCGTGCTAACGTCAGATAGCTTTCCTCACCAGTAATAACAGCATTGGTCATGTTACTGCTGTAACCACGTGAATAATAAACGAAAGACCCATAGTTTTGAGTCGTGAACGAATCACTAATTTCTACTCTGAGTCTGTTGTTATCTCCACAGTTTGCAGTTCCTTGTAGTTCCAGCTTTGTAGTATGGAAAAGCCGGTTACAAAGCTAAGTCTCCTTTCACCTTAGCTTGACTCGTTGACGCTGTTAACTAGTAGTCCGTCTAATTTCGCACACAGAAGAGGAGAGGTGGAGCAGTTGAACACATGAACCGGGGCTTTATTCAGCTTTTTTCTTCCTTCCAACATTACAAGACTACTTTTATGGCTGCAGAGTTGAGTTTCATCACACTGACTCTAAAGCTTACAGTGGCTGTAGCTGGCGTTACTTCTCACACCATTCACCGGGGAGGGACATACATGATTCTCTGCAAGCGTACACACAACAACACAGCTACGTGCTGACTAGGTCACACACTACTTTCTTCTTCTTTTCATTTTATGGCGGGTTGCAATCTTTAACTGTCAGGTGCATACCGCCACCCACTGTATCTGAGTATGCAGAGACGGTGTTCTCTATTTGTTACTGTATTTACGCAAGACAAACAAGTAACCAAACAACCAAGCAAACAGACAAAAAAAAAAAGTCTCACACTACCCACAAAGCCACCTCCTTAAAGGGGAATGCTCAGGTTGGTAACACTGCGCGGCGGCCATCGGACATGTGAATGAGAGACTCAGGACCCAAAGACCCGTACTTTTGAGTCGTGAACGAATCAGTCGCGCTTACACTGAGAATGTGCAACAGTCATGTGATATGTGAACGAGAGACTCAGACCCGAAGACCCTTTTTTCTGTTTTTTTATAAAGTTACAGATATCGATCGAGAATGTTTTGACAATGGGGCAGTGCCAAAATAAACGAGTAACTGTTTCAATATTTACAGAACAGAAGATGCATTTTACATCAATGTCTCTTTTGAATCTTTTGACAATATGATCATTAGAGCCCAGCCAATCATGCTTTGTTGGGCATAAGACAAGTGAGTGACGTTTCCCTCAGAACAACAAGCATGATTGGCTGAATTTCTTGTCACACTGTGTCTGTATGACAAAAAGGTAAACCTGTTGGGTCTATTCCCAAACAGTAGGTACCTCCAGACCCCTACATTTGACTTATCAATTCCCACTTTTCATTTGTTTATGGGGACACATTAGTGCTGTGGTGCCGTGAATCCGTTCCATACTGACGCCACAAAGGCGTGCATGCCTGCTGGATGTAATCAACTAGATTTGACGCCATTACCGCAGCAGTAGGCATACTATTTTGGTTTAGACGGATGAAAAATAATTTCCTTCAAACTACGATAATTTTCAATCTGGTACGATAATCTTACATTGCCCACCTGGCACCGCTGGGGAGGGGTTAAAGACACACACAGCACGGCAAGCACATGAACAGGATGGAGACAACACGCTGGAAAGGTGAGGAGTCTGTTATCCAGAGAAGTGCACACCCACTGCGCTGCTGGGAGACCAAGGGTTCAGTCTTCCCACATCTTACACATGTGATGGCACAGAGACTGTATTGTAAGAACATAAGTCCCCTTAGAGAGAATCTTCTCCAAAATAGGAGAGTTAATAACAGAGCAAAGAAACAGGATCAACACCATCATCTGAGTTTTGATCATTATGACATTTATTAAAACAAGCTTGAAAAGTAAATAATGTTTTTCTTTACACCAGATAATCATTTGTAGACATCAGGAAAAGTACAGTCAAAGTAACCTGCCAGGTTTCTGAAAACAAGTCCAAAGACCCAGAGACAAAGGTTGGTGTAATTAGTCCAGATACAGTCAGGCATCCTGCGGTGACCCCTTTAGACTGGACCTGTGTTTCTTCTGTTCCATCTGACCCATGACGCGGTACAGCTTTTTCCGTGCCTCCTTTTGTCTCCTCAGCTTAGCCTCCTCCTGTTTTTCCTTCTGCTGCAAGAACTCCTTGTGTTTTCCTTGTTGCACCATGTGGGCTTTCTTTCTCTTATGGTTGTGAACTGTGCTCAAAGCATGGAGCAGGGCTGCCACCTAAAGGAACCAGACAAAAAAAACATGAAGTCATGTTTCTCTGCAGAGAGTTGTACGAAGTCATCCTATAGGAAAATAAAGTGCACAACAAAATTGCTGTTTTTTATTATTTTTTTAATAAAATTCTCCAGCTGCAGCACTAAGAGTCCAGACTTTTCCCACCTTCCTCTCGTAGGGCTCTCTGATCACACTTGGGCGCTGCAGGTCTCTGGGTGTTTTTCCTTTGCATTGCTGCTGTTTGGGTTTGCTCTTGAAAGGCAGGGCCTTTTGCAGCTCCTTGGGAATGTGGAGGGGGTTGAAGTGCCTTTGGGTTCGAGTTACCAGCTGAAGGGAATACAAGTCTTTACAGTCCAGACAGGAAAAAGGCTTTGTGTAATCATGTATAATGAATACTAGCTATTACTAAAGATTATACTTATTCAGTTTATCATTTCGTAGAATATAATACCTGAATATAGTAAAAATGGTTAAAGTTTAACATTATCTGAATTCCCTGTGAATCCATTACATCAGCTGTTAATAGGTAAACCAGAATGCGTCTACCTTGTACAAAGAATCCGTGTTGGGTTTTTTGCGAATGCCCAGGTCATGTTTGAGCTGCCCCAGTGTCCTCATGCCCCCCCAACTGTCCTTCTGACCAACAGGCAGCAGCAGAGAGGTAACAGGGTTGTAGAGCTGAGGAACGGATACTGGATACCAGGAGCGCAGGAACACAATATCTGCATAACAGTCACAAACACAGACACAAGTATATAGCTGAAGAAAAATGACTGTCGAAGAACACAATGGGAATCTTTCCAACCCCTACAATCAATCCCACATGAATTGATCCCAGTGTCACTTGGTCAAAGGTCAGTGGTTATGACACCAAAACAAATTTATACAGGTAAAGCTAAGCTACAGCAAATGTTTATAGCCTTTATTTAACACGATTAAATATTACAAAATTTTATTGTCCCTTTGTGTAAATAAACTGAAGGAGAACAAACTAATTTCTTAGCTGCTGATTTGTTCTTACCCACATGATAAAGTAACATTCTGCTTCCACACCTATAGTTCCATGTCCAGTGCTCAAACTGACTTTGGACCATGTATACGGTCACCTGCACTATCAGCATTTGTCAATTTGTTGAATAAGACTGTTCAGTATCACAAAGAAAGAGCTGACTTTAGATCTTACTGTTAGAATTAGCCAATACAACAGTCTCGACTAAAGGTTTGGTCGAATGCGACCAATATCTCTAAAAACTTGTTGAGCAGCTTCCTCACGTCTGTAGTACAGATAGTGCCAACATACTGAGCAATCAGCTCAAAATAGTGCTCACATCCCTGCAGCCATGAGGAGTGAAGAAAAGTGGTGCTGCGTATGCATACAGTGAATGATGCATACTTATTCATCTTCTACCACTTACCCGTTTCCGGGTCGCGGAAACTCATATTGGGCGGGGGATGCAGGCAACCATATGTTGCCCATGACATGCATCTGAGAGTCACATATACATTAAACCTCATGTCACCTCATGGAGTGTAACATCCATCATTATTCACATGTCCAGTTGATAGATTTACCAATATCTACAAGAAGCAACAGAATACAGCAGGCACTTACCACTCATGAGCAGGCGGTCTTCAAAGGTGGCTCTGTAGGATCCTGGTGGTGCAGACAATGCCTTCTTGATCTGCCCTCTAACCCCTGACACTGTTCGTACGGAAGCTCCTTCAAATTTGGCTACCTCCAGCACTGTGTTGAACATACCCTGTAAGCAGAGCAGTCAAGAGTGGAGTATTAACTATGCCTCCATCCTGTGTTAACCAATGCCATGCAACCTCTGCCAAAAACAGGCAAAGGGGAGGAGAGTGGTTGCTTAAGTTGAGTTCAGGGCTGCAAGAGAGCTATTCTTCAAGAAACCAATTACTAACATGGGTCTGTCTTCATGTGACAGCTCTGCAAACCCAAAGGACCTTTCTCCTGAGAGGAAACAAACATGTAACCTTGACTGTGCTGCAGATTAGAGTCACACTAGGCTGCAGGCCCCTACCTTAATGAAGCATGTGTTCTTGAAGATTTTGTAGGGGTACCCAATGAGTTTGAGTTTTTTCATTACAGTCACTGATTTATCAAGATCCAGGATCACACCTGTGGCTGCGATACGAAAGTTAGCCTGCAGAGAGAACACAGGAATTCAAGGTCAACCCAAAAAAAAAAAAAAAACCATCTATAACTGAACAAGTAATGACAGTAATTTCAACAGCAATAACGAGAGAAAGGCTGCGTTCCAAATCACCTACTTCTGTACACACTTTATAATTTGTGTGCATACAGTGCACTACAAGTGCCTGGATGTTGCACTCAGTCCAGTCAAAATGTTAGAGGGAATGATGGATGCTGTTTGCACTGAATGGTCACCATCTTAATCTTTATATAATATATATATATATAGCTGAGGTGGAGAGCGAAGCTCTCGATTCAGGTCAATCTTCGTTCCTACCCTTACCTATGGTCATGAGAACTGGATCATGACCAAAAGAACAAGATCACGGGTACAAGCGACCGAAATGAGCTTCTTCAGAGGGGTAGCTGGCTTCTCCCTTAGAGATAGGGTGAGGAGCTTGGTCATTTGAGAGGAGCTCAGAGTAGAGCCGCTGCTCCTTTGCATTGAGAGGAGCCAGTTGAGGTGGTTCGGGCATCTGGTTTGGATGCCTCCTGGGCGCCTCACTTGGGAGGTGTTCCAGGCACGTCCAGCTGGGAAGAGGCCCCAGGGCAGACCGAGGACCAGGTGGAGAGATTATATCTCCACTCTGGCCTGGGAATGCCTTGGGATCCCCCAGTCAGAGCTGGTCGATGTGGGAAGGAAAGTCTGGGGCTCCCTGCTGAAGTTGCTACCCCCGCGACCCGACCTCGGCTAAGCGGATGAAGATAGATGGATGGATGGATGGATGGATGGATGGATGGTCAGTGGAAGAGGCAGGATGTCCCCCGCTCTCCTACCTTAAATACTTCTTGTTATAACATAAATTGTAAACATACCAGTACATATTCAGCCAGCAGAAAGAGGTTGAAATGCTGACAGTGCATATGGCACTGTAATGTCCACACCGAATTTTTTACAACAATGAAATTTGAAATTTGCGAGTGATCGGCTCGGTTGCAATTCACTAAAAAGCAAAGAAGAACCATCATTGCTGTCGTCATTTCTGGCAACTGTACAACAGCAGTAGTAGTAGTAGTAGTAGTCTATTTTAGACAACATTAACCTGTCGAAATGAGTGTAATTCCCATTTGAGTACATACTGTACACAGTGTGCTTTATAGAAGTTAGCTGACAGTAGTCCGCAATTTGGAACACTATATAAGACTCACTTTAGTTCCTGCTACTGACTGCACTGCTAGGAACCCAGTGCCCTGAGGTGTGATGGGACCTTCAAATAGAGAAGAGAGAAACATTTATCATCAGGAAAACAAAAGTGTGGAGCACTTGTCACAAGTTCCACAGCTGGAACTTGTGACAAGTTGCAGAGTAAGAAATTCACCATTTGTTTTAGGAAGCCAGTTCTAATGAATCACAGGTCTTAAACTGACTCAAATCTGGTCTCTGATCCAGAAAAAACAACTTGAGATTTGGGATCCCACCTGTCTGCTCTTCTCAGTGTGACTCTTTATGCCATGAATCATTGAATACTCATAGACCAGTTCGAAAACCAACATGGGATCTGGACTGACTCTCACATGGTTCAAGTCTCCCTCGAAGGACTTAGTGTGTCCTATAATAATACTCCATGGATATGTTCTGATGTGAAATATGGAGTACTCTGCCTCTCATTATTGTTGTGTGAAACTGCTAACACACACCAGCAGCCAGAGGCTGTAACTCACCCCAGATGGACGCTCCACAGTGCATGTGTTGTGGCGTGTATTTAAGCAGGCGGTGGCGTCCGTTGTGATCCTCGATGTGGTAGAGGGGGATGGTCTGGAAGCGCCTCCATCCCAAGGACAGGATGAGGGGGTCCCGTGTCTTTAGGATGCGCTCATACCAACGATGTTTCTTCAGTCGCATCTGACACACACACACACACACACACACACACACACACACGAAGGGATAGGGTTATATAAATAAAAGTTCCTGGGCCATTGGAAAGTATTACCTTCCTGAACAGGGACTGTTTTGGGGGCAAATCAATTGCCCCGTAACTTATTTTTCTTGCCTGATTCCAGCAGTCGGAACACAGGGTTCCTTGAAAGGTTCCTTGTCCCTGGGGAAAGTTCCTGCTGTTGGAATGTGGCTATATACATCACCTGCTAATACTTCCTATGTACATATTGACTTGTTTAAGATACACCTAAGTTATTTATGCATGTATAAAACATAGCTGATATATCACTACCTAACTAACACTGACCATTTCATCCTCAGTCTCTTCCTATCACTCGATCATTTATAAGGAGCATATTTTCTGGCAGAGAAATTTTATTGGTATGTGCGCAACACATGTGTATGTCAGAGTGTTTCAGTAGTGTGTGTGTAAAAGGTTTCTTAGAAGTTTTTAAATATACTTAATACTTAACTTACTCTATATATATATATATATATATATATATGATGATTCATGTGTCTGCACTTGATGAATTGAGTAATTTATTCAGGATCTTTCAGCTCAGTAGCTACAAATCATTGCACATACCTGCAGGTATCCTATGTTGCCTTCATTGGAGCCCAGACCTCCCAGGATAATGGGGTAGTGGGGATCAAAGTTGGTGACAAATTCACAGGGGACAGAGGAAATTTCTAATCTGATGTACATTCCTGGCCGGAAGCCTTCGTACTGCACTCGGGTTTCATCATCCTCATCTTCAAACTCTGCCCTGTTCACCTGAGGACAGAAAGACAGCACATACAAACACACATGAGCTACTGAATCATCCGCAACAACCCCAAGATCACAGTGATCACAAACTCGTCAAATGGCAGTGGAGTGGATGTAAATATGCAAAACAGTCTGGGACCTCAGCCTGCTTCTGCATCTCCTCCTTCAGGTCATCAAAGTAAGTAGCATCTCCATCGTCATACTCTGCATCAAACTGCTCCTTCAGTCTGCGCTTCTTCTCCAACCGCTTTTTCTTCTGCACCTCCCCAAGATCCTCCTTTACAAGACTGTCTTCAGCGTCATCAACTGCATCCTCCTCTCCACTAATCTCCTGGGAACAAGAAAATGTATCAAGCTGCTCAGGAGACTAACAGTATTAAAATATGATAGAAGTTGACAGTGACATTAAAGAAAAAAAAGAAAAAAAACACCACACGCACAACAAACTTGCTGCTTCTCTGCAAGTCTATCAGCAGAACAACCTATCAGGTATTTGAATATTGAACCCTGAAGCCCCTGACATAAGGGCTAGGCCTTAGCTTCAGTTTGGGTCAGAGGGTAACAACTGCATTAAAGCTAACCGACCACTGACCACATTCAAGCTGACACAGACCAGTCAATACCAATGCACAGTGAAAGAAAGCAGTCAGTAAATGTACCTCAGCCAAACTCTGCTGCCTAGTGTGGCCCTGGTGGACTTCGCCTGTTTCCAAATCCTCAAACTCTCCATACAGCTCCTCTGGACATAGAATCATAAAATAACAAAGAATGAGTCTTTCCTGCAACACAAAGACTGAGAGCTTTAACAGTCAAAAACAATGCTCTGCCCCAACCCGCTTTAAAAGAAGGACTTCAGGAGCTACAACAGGTTCACTCTGACTTAAACGACCACACCAGTCATTCAGGTCGCACACACCACTGATGACCCACTGATTCTCAGTGAACCTTTCAAATATTAGCCCTCCTTCTTACCATCCTCCTTCAGTAATGCTGCTGCATCTTGGTCTTCCTCCCATTTCCCCGTCACAAAGCAGTCCCTGATGGAGTTTAACATCTGGAAGAATCATCACAGTGTGTAATGATTGAAGTTTAATGTCAAATTCTTTTACACACAGAAAAGGGTTAGAAATGACGTCACCTCCTCCAGGTCCCAGTTGTGAGAAGTGTCGGGGTTGAAACGGGAACAGTCTACATAATTTGCTGTGACTCTTTTCCTCATTTGAGGATGACTGACACGAAACAGTCCCCCCAACTCCTCCTCAGAATCATCTGCCTCGACAACTGTAGAGACCAGATTGCAGGTTATTACATGTAGTTGTGCTGACTACATCTCACTTCACCTTGTGCTGCTGCTGACATAGTTTTCAGAGCAACAGCTCTTCTTATTTACAGATCAGGACTCTACAGGACAAAATGTGCAAACTGTGTCTGTAGAACCACACCCTGAAGCTTGTGGGTAAAGAGACAAATATACCTGAACCATAAACCAGTTTTCTCAGATTTGGAGCAGCTTCTTGTTGCCTTAGAAATGCTTCTGATGCTTTTTTATGCAGATTATCCTTCCACCTCAGAGCACCTAAGGATAGACAAAAAAGAGAAAGAACGGTTCTTAATCAAAGTGAAAACAGCTCAAAAGTTACACAACTGTTCAAACCCCACATTCCTCATTCGGAGGGTTCACTGTTTCAGTGCATTTCACACAAGTGAAAAAGTAAGAGATCTCACCGTGAAGGAGGAAAACTCCACCCACAGGGGTGAGTGGGGGAAATGCGCGTGTGTGCGTGCATGTGAGTGTATGTGTATATATACACACATCATTCCAGCATAACATTATGACCACCTGTCTAAAATTGTTTTGGTTCCCTTTTGCTACCACAACAGCCTTGACCTGTAAAGGAATGGACCCCACTGGACCCCTTAAGTTCTGCTGTGGTATCTGGTACCAAGATGTAAGCAGCAGATCCTTTAATTGCTCTAAGTTTCAAGGTGGGGCCTCCATGGATCAGACTTATTTGTCCAATGGTTGATTGGACTGAGATTTGGGGAATTTGGAGGCCAGGTCAACACCTACTCATTGTGCTCCTCAAATCATTCCCAAAGCATTTTCGCTCTGTGGCATGGTGCATTATCCTGTGGAAAGAAGCCACAGCCACCAGGGAATACTGTTTCCAAGAAAGGGTGTAAATGGTCTGCAACAATGCTTAAGTCATTGGTACGTGTCAAAGTAAAATCCACATGGATGGCAGGACCCAAAATTTCCCTGCAGAACATTTGCCAACGCATCACACTACCTCTGCCGGCTTGCATTCTTCCCATAGTGCCTCTCCTGACTTGAGTTCTTCCCATAGTGCACCCCGGTGCACTATGCATCGCTCACCTGGCACCAGGTAAGCAATTCACACTGACAAATTGAATCAAATGTATTTATATACTGCCAAATTATAATAGCTACATCATAGAGTTGCATCAAGGGACTTTGTATATAGAGCAGATCTACAGTAGCTCACTAAAGTGAGTAGGGGAGACCGGGGTTGGTTGTCTCATGGGTTGGTTGTCACAGCGCTTATTACAGCCACACCAGAGGGCGCTGTGACATGATGTTGATGTTAACTTTTAGCCCTGACATCCTGTTCATTTTGCACTACCCATTTTTTTGAACACACACAAAACATTGAAGTGAGGAGATATTTTATCATTTTTATGGGTCAGAGTAATTTTTCATGTTGGTGTTTTTGTATTAACTGTTTGTATGTTAGTATTATATTAAAAATAAAACACTTTTAAAAAGTCAAAGGTACGTAGCTTTTGATGAGTCATCTTTTAGCTGGCAAGCTAAAGCTATGTGGGAGCTAGCTTAACATGTTTGTAAAGAGGTCAGTTGGGGATGGTTGTCTCACTGCTCGGGGGCCTCAAAGTTTGAGAAATTATTTTTTTAAGCTGAGGATATGCAAACAGTGATATTTTTTGTGTTTTTTGTTGATAGAATGGTGAAGAACTTCAAGAGAAAGACAGACAGGGGAAGTATGCCAGCAGATGTTATGCTTTTGGCTGTGAGGAAGGTGAAGCTAGCAGGCAAGAGCATACATAGCACAGCTAAAGATTTCAATGTTAACTACAGGACATTGACCCGTTACTGCCAGAAAGTGTCCAGTGATATGACGTTGAGGGCAGGGCACTCCATCAGTGCCAGTTGGCTACATAAAAAATTTAAAAAAAAAACTAATAAAAAAAATCACCAGATTTTTAGCAATGACCAAGAAAACCAGCTAAAAGGGCCTCTGATATCTTCTACAGTCTTGCACCCAAAAAACTCCATGGTCTGGCTTTCCAATATGCAGTGTCACAGAACATCATTATTCCACAGTCCTGGAGTGACACTAGTCACTTTTTTAGCACTGCAAATGCTTTCATTTTACTTCTCATTAAAGAAGATAATTCCGATAACTGTTCAGCTGCATCAGTCTTAATGTTTAAACAGAAGGGGCATTGATGACAGCTATTATAGAAGTGGTGTCCTTTTCAAAACTTATTTGGTGTGTCTAGCTTAAAAAAAACAAAAAAGTTACACATCATCTTTTAAAATTCAAATTTATCACTGAAACCCTATTGAACCTCCACAGGGACAACCAACCCCATACCCTGTGACAACCGACCCCCATCACGGGGTCGGTTGTCACATTGTGTCAGAGTGTCTTTCATAGTGAATTATTTCTTGTTGGAATAAGTTCTAAAAATAAAAAGGATACCAATTTCAAGCCAAGACCTTAAGCTTTCATTTAATATAAGAATTACTATTAAAAGTTTTTTTGAAGATGAGCAATTCATACATGAGTAAAAAGTGTGACAACCATCCCCGGTCTACCCTACACCTTCACGTTTCAGCAACCTATTTATTTTATCTTCTCAAGGGACAACACTGTAGAAATTAAACTTGGATATACTTTAGAGTAGTCAGTGTACATCTTATATAACAGTATATAGTTACTATCCACTGAAAATTACTCAACATCCAGCCATTGTCTAAATAGCTGGCAACACCAGTGTGAACACCACAAGTGATACCTGTACATGTCATTCAAACATGCAAAGCCACCTGTGCTATTCATCACGTTCATGTTTTTGCCTGCTTGACTGGACCATACAAATTTGTGTATCATGGATTATAACTGTTAAATTAGGTACTTTTGGTACAATACTCTCATACTCGCCACTGGATGTTCAACATGGCACCATTGTTGGCAAAGAACTGTCTGAAGATGTGAGAAATAGAATTCTTTTTCACAAAGACGGCCTAGGCCATAAGAAGAGTGGTAACACCCTGAAACCGAGCTACAGCACAGTGACCAAGGTCATACAGTGGTTTTCCAAGACGGATTCCACTCGGAACATGGGTTACCAGGGGCAACCAAAGAGTTTCAGTCTTCGTGTTCTGTGTCATATCAAGAAGTCTGTCTTAAAAAACATGCACATGACTGCTTCCATTATTGCTGCAGAGGTTGAAGAAGAGGGAAGTCAGCATGTCAGTGCTCAGACCATACATCACACACTGCATCAAGTAGTCTGCATGGCCATCATCCCAGAGGGAAGCCTCCTCGGAAGCTGGCTCACAAGAAAGCCAGCACACAGTAAGATGAAGACAAGCAGTCCAAGAGAATTAATTATTGGAACCATGTCCTGGACAGGACTAAGATAAACTTGTTTGGCACAAGGTGGTGTCCAGTAGCACCCTGGTGAGGAGTAACAAGATAATTGGGTCTTGCCCACAGTCAAGCATGATAGTGATTGCATCATGGTCTGGGGCTGCATGACTGCTGCTGGCACAGAGGAGCTACAATTCATTGAGGTAAGCATAAATTGCAACATGTACTGTGACATACTGAAACAGAAGATGATTCCCTCCCTTTGTAAGCTAGGTTGCATGGTAGTTTCAACATTATAATGGAACAAAGCATGCCTCCAAGATGACAACTGCCTTGCTGAGGAACTTGAAGGTGAAGTCATGGAGTGGCATGGTACATCTCCGGACCTGAAACCAACTAAGCACCTGTGGAGCATCCTCAAGTGGAAGGTGGAAGAGCAAAATGTCTAAAATCCACTAGCCCTGTGATGTCATCATGGAGGAGTGCAAAAGGATTCCAATAACAACCTGTGTAGTTCTGGTGAATTCCATGCCCAAGAGGATTAAGGCAGTACTAGATAACAATGATGCTCAAACAAAATATTGAAACATAGGCATAATTTGGACATGTTCACTGTGAGGTGTACTCACTTGGGTTGCTAGCTATTTAGACAATTATGGCTGTGTGTTAAGTAATTTTCAGTGGATGGTAAATCTATACTGCCATACAATCTGTCCACTGACTACTCTAAGTTATGTTGATGTTTCAGTTCAACAGTGTTGGCCCTTGAGAAGATATAATAAATTGTTCCTGAAACGTGAGGAGCGTACTCACACCCGTCAACCACTTTGGGATGTTAATGTTGAAATCATTTCAAAGACAAGAAGTTGTATCATAACTAAACAAGAAGATGGTGTTAGGGTTAGTAATTCTCCAAGTGACTTTTTGAACAGCTGGTATGGAGATGCCATGTTTTTTAAATTTGTTCAGAGCTAAAAAAAGTTATACTACCAATATATATTTTATTATGGCGGTTACAGTGACGCTCTAAATGATTGGAGTTGGTTTTGTGGTGCAGGATGATTCTCAGCCTGTAAATGTTGTCATACAACCAAACACCATCAGTGGTACATGGCCATGAACATGGGCGGAATTTAAAACTATACCTGATGAGCTGTAATCAGTAAAAAGGTCATAGTTCTCTGATTCTTTTCATAGTTCTGAAATGAACTGAAGAAGCCTTTTAGATGAAGTGAAATTACTTCAAAAATCTACAACCAAGTCAAACGTCCTAAAGGTGACTTCCTCTGAGAAGATGATGGTAATAAAGAAATCCATTTCTTCTTCTCAACTTCAATCAAATGTTTGTTGAATGAATGTGTACAGCGTGATATATATATATATTTTTTTATATAACAGGAACTACAAACAGTCACTAAGTGAAGTTTGAAGTTTAAAACATTGAGCAAATGCTTACATCCCAGCTGGGTTCATTATCCTCATGTTCCTGAATTTTTTTGTTTTTGAATGTTTGCATGTGTGTCTTATGTTGCTGTAAGATATGGAACCTGGTTGACTTGTGATCACAGTTCCACAGGGTGCAGCAGACATGCACTTTTGTACTCACCTGGTTCTTCTTCCACTGAAGTTTCAGCTGCATCATCAGACTCTCCAACATCTTCCTCCACTTCATCATCACTCTGATCTTCTTCCTCCACAGAAGAGTGCCCAGAGTCTCCTTCTCTTCCAACCTCCCTCTTTTTGTCTTTCTCCTCCTCACACATCTCCAGGTCGTCTTCACTGTCAGCAAAAGCCAACAGCTCAGTAGACATTTCCCATCCCTCACGCTGCTCCTCTAGCTTCCGTTTCTTTACTGGCGGTCTGCCATCTAAAGTACTCTTTTCTGTGCCTTCACATCTAGCTCTTGCCTCTTTGAGAAATGTGGAAAGGTGATTCTGGTCCTCATCCTCTTCCTCCTCCTGGTCAGTGTCTTCATCATCACTGGAACCGCTGTCTTCACCAGTATCCTCCTCCTCCTCGGTGAAGACCACTGGCCTCCTCTCTCTTTGTGTGCTGGGATCCCAAACCCATTCCTCATGGGGGCCATCCTTTTCTCTGACACAAGAAGTACAACATTTATGAACTAGAACATTCACAGACTGGCAGCTCTAGAATATCATAGTCAAGAACATTGAGACACTCTAGAACAGTTAGAGACCAAAACATTATAGGTCTAGAACAACTGGGAAACTTGAACATTATTAGGGTTGCAACGATTAGTCGACTTAATCAACAAAAATTCGTCGACGCGTCGTGTTATTGTTGTTGTAAATTGCTCTATGATAAAATCACACACCGGCCACTTCATGCTCATCTGTAGCTGCAGTGCACTACAGGAAGTGCTGGGGGCAGTATCACTCGCCGTTTACATCCCGCAAGGAAACAGGGAAGAAGGACGTACGAATTATGGCGGAATGAGCAGAAGAAGAGGCTCGAAAACTCCGACCTAAATTTTCCAATGTTTGGAAACATTTCACTGAAAATAAACCAGCGAAGCACGTTAAATGTAAACTCTGTGAAGCTCAACTCTTATTCCATGGTAGCACTACGGCGATGCACACACAGCTTAAACGCCGACACCCTGGAGACGCTGTATCATCACGTACAGCAGAGTTCACAAATAACGTTCATACCTAGTAGATATTTTTAAATTACATTGTCACGACATGGCTCGTAGGCCGTGACCAAAAAATGTTGGGGGGTTCGTAGTAAAGATTAGCAAATTTATTTATATTATAAAGCAACTAGGCCGAAGCCGAAAAAGCGTGATCGCGGTCGAGAGGTGAGAGCAGACTGCTCTCTGCAACTGCCAGTTCTTAAAAGGATACAGGGAGACTGGTGAGGTGCTCCCGGTTACCCAAATTGAGACCCGCCCACTAAGGTACCTGCAGAAAACAGACAAGCAACAGACCAAGAGAAAAAACACAGAGCAGGCCCTACAGAAGCAGGTGGCCGTCACAATGCTAATTTGTTAATTAACCATCAGCCTATGATGCAAGTACATAATACGTTTGTGTCGTACGTCTATCAGTCGGAAAATCACGGAAGAAGTTTGCTTAGCGAACGCTAGTGCACTTACGTTAATGCGTACTTTACGGCAGTAATCAGTGAAGTACAGGCGAAGCTGCTTTGACATACTTAATTTCAGCCCCTGTCAATACTAGCCTTTATACTTAATTGTAAACCTCTTTCACTTAACTGTGTGATTTGGGGCATATTAATTCAATATTTAAGCTGTAAGACATCTGTGATAATTTGTTTCAGGTATTTAACTGTGATAAACATTGTATGTAATCTTTAAATTGTGAAGTAATATACCTCTTTGTTTTAGTAGTGTTAATATATTTGTTTAAAAACGTATGCTGTCAGAGTACAACAAGGTAACTTTCACAGCTGTGAAGATTTAAACAAGTTAGGTTAAACAGAAGTCCAAAATAGGTGCTTAAAAATAAAGAAGATAATCGTGACTAATCGACTAATCGAAAAAATAATCAATAGATTAGTCAACAACAAAAATAATCATTAATTGCAGCCCTAAACATTATGCGTCTGGAACTTTTAGAAATTGGGATATTTAGAGACTAGAACTTTTCTTAATCATCAGCTAACACACTGAGCAGGATGAAGAGACACATTCAGTCACATTAAGAGTGAACACCATTAACGATATAAACTGAGCTCATTTTAGCTCCATGTGTAGTTGTAGTAAAGAAGAAGGAGAAACAGGGGCTGAATTGTCTCTCACCTGCTCTGCTGGTCGAACATGGAGGGGTCCAGGGTGGCCGAGTTACTGAAAAGAGACACTTTACTAGCAGCCATCTTTGCATCCAGAGTGGAGTGTGCATCGATGAGAGATTGGACCAGCTCTGTAGTGGGTCGCACTTCCTCCTACAGCACACAATGAAGAACACACACCAGGCATAATTTACTTTAACTAAGGCTGTCAAAAATATTCATTATTTTAAATCGCTAATTTTCAATAGTTAATAGATGATAATTGCATGTTTCATCACAAGTTTAAAGCTCTATTATCTTGCTTCTCACAACTGTTTTCTAAGTCCATATTAATGATGTAAAGCAGTTCTCACTAATCTATCTTGATTGGGAATCGAATGAAATAAGAATTACTTTATGAAGTTGCCTTTTTGATTTATTTCAAATCAAAAGAAGTGTAATGGGCTGGGCTAAAACAATGTCTCCTTCAAAGATATAGCTTGCTTTAAACGGAAAACCAATGCCAGAACCGCAATGTAGTGTTGAGGTAGGAGACAACTTTAATGCCTATTCTGTAAAATAATATTTTTTGGAAGAAATTACATAGTCCCACAAGGAGAACAATGCATAAGTGCATAGACAAAGCATGCAAGACAAGATAAAGTCGATGGTTGGACAATAAGTTAAAGGTGTGGAAAAGGGACAAAATAGCAGCACTTGATTAATCCCCTCCCCCCCTACTTTAACCTAATCACTACTGCATGAAGAACACGCAGGGTTGTGCCTAGCACACCCACACACCTGCTGCTGATTGACGTGGTTGGCAGGGAGGTCGATGTATACAGCATCTTTGTCGTACACAACCCCCCCAACCCCTGCCATAGGTGCATAGAGCAGGCGCTCCTTCTCGTTGAGCGCTCTCTTCTTCTGAGCATCTGGTAGAGGACATGGGTCAGCCAGGAAGTTCACATCTGCGACCTGAAAGTCCCCAACACCTGCAGAGAACACAACATGTCTTACACTTCTCAGGAAAACATTGAAAGAACCACCGTAGACCCGGTCCTACAAGGCCTGACTGAGCTATGGCAGACCAACCCCTCCACTGGAAAAACACATCTCTGGATACAAGGAAGGGTAAGCAGCTAAGTGCTCATGTACCTGGGACATGGACCTGGCCTTTATTTTTCAAATATGTCCCTCTCAAGTAGCCATAGAGCGACACAGTCCGGTCACACTTGGGGTCTGTCCTCAGCCTTTCAGGGTCAGTCAAATCCTCCATGCTGTGCAAGTGCAGAAAGGAAAACTGAGACAAGCATTACACCAACAGATGGGTAGTAGAGTAAAAACTGTCCCTCCCCCACTTACCGGTCCACCAAAATGTAAGGATGGGAGGTCTGCCACACCAGAGGACGGAACTTCATGACAGAGATGAAGCGACCCAGGTTCTTCACTTCCTGGCTCTGATATTCGCCATACACCATCCCAGACAGATAGAAGAGCTTGGCACCCTGGCATTTGAAAACAACAGACATAGAACAACAACCACGAGTGCGGCGTGAATGAGCTCAGGGACGAGTGTATTCTGGGCCCATGTTTACCTGGTAGACCTCAGTCCAGAAGCGATGTTTGAGGTTTTTCTTGGTCTTCCTCAGAGCCTTGTTGTTCTTGAATGAGTCCAGATGTGTCAGCACACCCATTATACGAGGAGAGCCGTGCACCTGACAGATGTTGAGGAACTCAAACGTCTCCATCTCAAAGCCAAAGCTGGCATCAATCAACATCAACACCTGGAGAGAGAAAACACAATGATAAGTCAACAAGTCATCAATGATACATCCTCATTATCATTTACTGTTTGAGTTTGAGTTTAATGTGAGGCTGCTTCACATCTCCCCTTGTCACATCTGAGAACTCACCAGGTCAGCTACTTTGGCAAGATCAATCATAGTGTTTATGTCATTGTTACATTCCATGAAGGTGAGGCGGCGCTTCTTTCCTGAAGGAGAGAAGCAGGTGGTGAAGTTGTAGCAGTTCTGAAGTGTAAAGGAACATCTGGGAACGTGGAGCACTTTGACACGAGGTTGCCAGCATGCTGACGAAAAATCTACTACAGTTGATCTCTCTGGGTGTCACTACACACCTGAATTTTAAATCTAAGGCTTTGGTGAATTTCTTTGGCACTGGTGCAAAGGAAGCTAAGGAGTGGCTTCAGTAAGTGTACCGAAAAGGTGGATAACTCACCAGACACGATGGTCACAGGTCCACATATGTCCCCCAGCTTTTGCCGGGTGAAGTTTTTGATCAGGCAACGGATAAGGGTGCTCTTTCCCACCTTGGGGGGCCCAACAACTACAATCACGACTGGAGGAGGTTCTACAGGGGTTCGGTCCACAAGCGGGATGTGATGTTTTTTGGTCTTTATGTCCTGGGACCTGAAGAAAAATACAGACAAAGTGAGTTACCTCCATCAACTTCCAGAAAAGGTCATTTGGACTTGTCCTGCTAGGGAAGTTAGTTTTTATCAGTATTGTTGAATGATTTGTAATCTGCTGAGTGTCATTCTGTTTCCCTGATCAATTGTGTTTGTGTGGAATTGACCTTGATCATTGTTGTAATAAATGAATTGGTTTTTGGAATCTTGTCAAATATTCGGCCCTAACTGGTGGGAAGCCGAAGGGCCCCCATGTGACCGTAGGACTCTCTGGAGCATGACCTTTCAGGCTGCAGCATGTAGGAGAGGCATCAGCTGACCTGTGGAACATCTTGGCCATGCGGACAGCAGACTGCACTGCAAAGGCTCTGGGGTTGCGTTTGCGATCATCCTCTTCTGTTGAGCCTCCCTGTTTTTTGAGCTTTTTCCTCTCCGCCTTTGGTCCGCTGTGCTTCTGCTGATGTCTCTTCTGTTCCTTCACCTTTTTATCCATCCTGTCCACTGCAGCACAAAGAAGGCAACACATCATGCCACAGCAACATTTGCAGCAGTGGTTCCATGTTAATAAAACATGTTTTCTATGTAACTCTACAACACAACATCTAACACAACACAATACCCTATAGTCTACTCGTAGTCTGCTACCCTCTCAGTATGGGCTCTTAAGGGGCTGGGTGGGGGCATTTATGGGAAGCTTGGGGGAAACAGGGTGAGGTGAAGGGAACTAAAACTGAGCTAGAAGTGAACTGGGGGAGCTAAGGGTGAGATGGAGTTGAGCTGAAATCAAATCAAATCAAATGTATTTATATAGTTCCAAATCATAATAAAGTTACATCAAGTCACTTGACATATAGAGCAGGTCTACGCCAAACTCTTTGTGGAGTTGTTAAAGAGACTCAACATATCCCTCCAAGAGTAAGCACTTTGCGACAGTGGCAAGGAAAAACTTCCTTTAAGAGGAAGAAACCTCAGGCAGAACCAGGCTCAGGGGGGCAACTGGTTGGGTTGACAGAAAGAAAGAAAGAGAAAGGTACAGCGGGAGAGAGAGTGTGCAGTGAGAGCAAGCGTGAAGGGGGGTGGGGGGGCTTGGTAGAGGGATGGAGAAAGAACAAGAACAGGAGCAGAGAAGATGTCATGGAAAATATAAACAAAACATACAGTGATTGCAACCTGGTAGTTCTAAATGTGAACTAGAAAATATTAACAGTAGGGGAGAAGAAGAATTTACAGTTGGAAGGGAGTAGTAGTGTGTATTGATAACTAATGGTAACTCTTGCAGCAGCAGGTACTGAGCAGGAACATGGAGCAGAGATGATTCAGTACCTGTAGGACAGGGACAGGAGGAGAGAGGACAGGAGGGACAGAACACTTACTATGGGAAGAAACAAAGGTAGAGACGTGTAATGTAATGTATATGCATGAGAGAGAGAGAGAGAGAGAGATGGACAGACATGGAGAGAGGGAGAGAGAGAGATGGACAGACAGGGAGAGAGGGAGAGAGAGAGAGAGAGATATGCTCAGCGCAACCCCCAGCAGTTTAGGCCTACAGCAGCATAACTAAAAGAAAAACAGTAATAAAACCTTAAGTTTTTAACTATAGGCTTTGTCATAAAGAAAGGTTTAAGTCTGGTTTTAAAAGCTGCGACAGAGTCCGCGAATTTTGGTTCTGATTGCTCAATTTTATTGGTAAAAAAGCCCATAAAATCATTGCTGCCGAGAGCTAAAGGATTCAATGGTTCCGCTGAGCTAAGATTGAGTTGTGGTTGACCTGAGGGGGAACTGGGTATCTTTGGTATCTTTGGGTGAGTTGGGGGTGAGCTGATTGTTCTGCTGCAGAGTAGGGATGTCCATGTCCAACTAAAATACTATTGGATCATCGTAGGTAACTCAGTGAATTTATCGACGATCGCCCACTACTCACACACTGGGCACCCGACGTAACATACAGACAAGGCTGTTCGGGAGCCTCATTTATAAAGCTTGCGTACGCACAAAACCCTACCTAAAACTTGCGTACGTCATTTCTACGCAAAGGTTGTGATCTATAAAAAACAGACATGACTTACGGCATTACTCTACGGTAACTCTGACCCATGCATACGCACAGTTTGGAGGAAAAGGGGAATTGGCAGCACAGACGGTGCGGTGCTGAAATAAAGTCAGATTGAAGAAATGAAGCGTGGGAAGAACGATTAAATGTTTATGATTGCCCTTCACACATTTAATTTCAACCTGTATCATGCGTTGGAGCCATGTCATCAGAATGACTTAATTCAACCGCGGTATTTTGCATTGGACTGAGTTAATGTTTCGGAAACATCTCCTTAGAATCTAACTGAAAAATCTAAATCAAGATCCCTTCTCCATATTTAATCACCACCGTCTCTCCGTCATATTGTCCACTCCCGGAGCACAGGAGGAGGACAGGGCGGCGCATAAAGCATGTGAAAATAACAGAATATTTTCCAGTGATACTGTGAACACTTAAAAATGCCAATGAAATCCTAAGTGTGAAAACAAAGCCATTAATAATCATTATACTTTATACTTTCCTGTTCTCAGTTGCTTTTCATAACAAACCAGGCATAAAGAAAAGGGTCATATTCACACACTTAAGTCTAAAGAATATTTTCGTGGTGGGGGTTAGCACGAACTGATTATCAGTCCGATTGTTGTGAACCTATAAATACAGCGGTGAGCCCTGTGCGTAAAGCTGCACCATGGCACTATGGCACTGCTGGAGGACAATGCCAATGGCAGAATTAGGAGGGAGAAAGTCTTCAGGGACCATAACGACTTATTGGCCCATGATGATGACTGTCTTGTGAGCCGTTTTAGATTCCCTAGAGCTGCTCTTGGATCTATATGCGGAACTGGGTCCAGCATTAGAGAGGGCAACGCGCCGGAACCACGCCATCCCGGTGCAGACGCAGGTCCTCACCCCGTTTTTAAATGGGCAAAGCGCAGGTGAAACCGTCTTCAATGAGGTCCATGCCCGTGCGCGGTCAGCCGTGGAGCGCCCATCAGCCTCCTGAAGTGCCGGTGGCGGGCTCACGCACAGGACTCACCGCTGTATTTATAGGTTTACAACAATCAGACTGATAATCAGTTCGTGCTAACCACCCACCACAAAAATATTCTTTAGACTTAAGTGTGTGAATATGACCCTTTTCTTTATGCCCGGTTTGTTATGAAAAGCATCAAGTAGAGCTGAAGAACTGAGGACAGGAAAGTATAAAGTATAACGATTGTTAATGGCTTTGTTTTCCACACTTAAGATTTCATTGGCATTTGATTATGTGTTCACAGTATCACAGGAAAATATTATGTTATTTACACATGTTAGGTAGATGCAGCTCCGTCCTGTCCTCCTCCTGAGCTCCGGGAGTGGACAAAATGACGGAGAGACGGTGGTTATTAAATATAGGCTAGAGAAGAGATTTAGATTTATTTGTTAGATCTTTCAGTTAGATTCTAAGGAGATGTTTCCGAAACAATTACTCAATGCAATGCAAAATAACGCCGTTGAATTAAATCATTATGATGACATGGCTCCAACGCGTGATACGGGTTGAAATTAAATGTGTGAAGGGCAATAATAAAAGCATAATCGTTCTTCCCACTCTTCATTTCTTCTATATGACTTCATTTCAGCACAGCACTGTCTGTGTGCGTACGTATGGGTCAGAGTTTCCGTAGAATTGCGCACATTTTACGTCAAGTCTGTTTTTTTATAGATCACAACCTTTGCGTAGAAATGACGTACGCACGTTTTAGGTCCGGTTTTGTGCGTACGCAAGCTTTATAAATGAGACCCCTGGTCCTTAACCGAGGCAATAAGTCTACTAAGCATCTCTATCCAAAGCAAGGCTCTGAACAGATACAGGTTATTTCTCTTGAACGATTCAGAAACTGTTGACATCAACGCTGCTTGACCCTGACTTGAGGCTTCACAAGGTTTTAAAATGACCGTGAAACGCCACATGTAAAGCACCAATATGAAAAACAAATGGCTTATTTTTCATATTAAGAAATAACACATTATTTCTAGGTGTCGCTGGAAACAAGGGAAATAACAATGGGTCCCTTTGTGAAGACAAAACGACCGTTAAATGATTCGAATTTTATCGAAGTTATTGATTAATCGGAAATCACTGGCCATCCCTGCTACAGAAGAGATGGACCGGGACAGTTCAGGTCAGGGCACTGGTTGTGTGCCCCAAAGACAGTCCAGGATCCAGGCTGCACTGGATACAAAGTCTCGAATAGACACAAACTACAGCGTTCCCACAACACAAAAGCTACACACACGAAGCACGAGTGTTTGTACCTGCACATAGAGCCGATCGACTCCCGGTGACAATGTTGTCTTCACTTTTCACGTGTGTGAGATAACCCTCGACCCGGAAGTATCACAAGGAGTCACCTGGTTGTAAACCGACTGGAAACAAAACAATAAAAGGTTCCACACCGTGATGTTAAGTTTACCTTATGGGGTGCATGTCATACACTGCATATTTTATTTTTTATCATCTTATCCAATGCAACTTTATTTATAACACATAGCAAACAAGTACAGTGACAAAGCGACCTCAACCACCAGCTGTTCACAGGAAATAAGAACCAGGGCAGGAAGTTTAGGTATTTTTATACTACTCCGCCGGTTTATCGGCCGCAAGTGAAAGAGGCGTATGACAGAAGTTTGTCTTACTTAATCTAGTTAAGAAATCACTTTTTCTGATGTCATTATGCTTGTTTTTTTTTTTTCAAATAAAATTCAAATGTGGGTCTTTTTTTATCTTGGGGGAAGTGAGGAGTATGCAGAATATAAATTCAAACCGTGTCACTTGTATTCTTTAAAATTATGTCAGGGCTCTTTGTAACCATTTGTTTGCTGGTGTCAACGCATTTTCCCCATTCGATTCATTAGGGTGTCCCCAAGTAAAAAAATAAAAAAAAAGCATTAGGAAAAGATGTGTATGGTCACAACTAGAAGCATGAGAAAAATATCTTATTGTAGTGTGGGATCATGGTGGTCTGTGAGTACTCCAAGTGAGAGGTGTGTCTGTATTATCAGCATAAAGTCCAATACATTTTCAGTAGGCGTTGGACTCTCCCACGGGTCTGTCTAATTTTGAGTGGGCAAAATTTGCTGATGGGGGGTGTTGCTGCCCAAATGATGGATTATCTAGGAATCTTGTTCATGAGATCTGGAGCGTGAAGTAGACATGAGAGATGGTTCGGTTCCTGAATCACCCGCGTTAGTGATTCGAATCTTCGTACTGAGACCGAAGTCGCCATTAACCTAACTTGGCTGCTGCCAAGTCAACGGTTCAACTGAATCCAGTCACTGACCCAGGTCAGCGAACTCACCGGAAACACCGCAGGCTCAGATGATTTGGATTGACTTCACTCCAGTGAATCTAAAAAGTTTTAAATATATATAGATAAATATATATATATATATATATATCATAAACAAGTGGTTGAACACACTGGTGTTCGTTAAGTGGCTGATATATTTTATGCACATGCTACGATGATGATGATGATGATTATTATTATTATTATTGCTATTATTTTTATTATTATCAGTAGTAGTGATATAGACTACTGACTCAAGTGAACCGGATCACTTTAGTGAGGGACTCAGATTAACCTGAGTCCATGGACAGCGTGTGTTTGGTGCAGCAATACAGCTAGTGTTCCGGACCATGGTGGTGAAGAGGGAGGTGAGGTGGCGCCAATGCTTATGATTTGCAGATTATCAATTGGTGATTAAATGTGTGTAAACCCCTCGTGTAAATTTTGAGGTACTGCGGTCAGCTGGTTGGTTAGTCACAGGGAATGAGTCAGAGCAGGCGTGATGGCGTGTGTGAATGTGCACCCATTCTCTCTAATTTAGAAAAGTAAAAACACATTCTTCAGCGCTGCAGGAAACACTCTGAACCACTTGGTGGCAACGGCGCACAGTTCACATTGCTGAAAAGAGCACAGCGCCACTGCTGATTAATCATTTGAGATTTGATGATGCAAATGTGAGAAAGCAAAGGACACAGCTACAATATACACATGTAATTGCAAAGCCACCGCATCAACTATTTTCCTCTGTGGTCCGTGTTTCTGAAGATTTTTTCTGCGTCAGTGACATGACGGGAAAAAAACAATAAGTACATGGGCAAAACCACCTGAAAATTGATCTTTGTAATAGGTGAGGACTGAAGTGAAAGGAGTTGAAGTGGCAGTTTAAATACAGGATGTCATGGCAAGACACCACATCAGTGAGTAATGTGGAGCCATGAGAATTGAGAACCTTCCCTTTCACTGGAAAGTTAATTCTTCTCTAAAAGTTCATCCTTGTACAGCAGAAAAAAATTACTTATTGATGAAATAGTTCATTGAGTTTTTTTAGTGGAACATTCTAATATGCTATATATATATATATATCTAATATAAGTGGTTGAAGATGGATGGATGGATGGCTTCTAATATGCAAATTAATCTCGTTTGTGTGTACAATGGGCCTTAAAGATATTAAAACTCAATAATCTACCACATCCACATAAAAGCCTGACAGTTCCTGACAGCATGTGAATTGACATCAGCATTTAGTTCAAAAAATATCTTTGCACCATGATTTATCTACATGCTCATTTTCATGTGTCATGAATCCGAGGCAAAGCTTGTGTCCTGTAGTAACAAGGAAACAGGGAAAAGTCCATACTGGCCACTTGACAGCCATCCTGGATCCTGGTAACACAGTCATGGTTGACCTATAAGAACTGCTCTAATCTAAATGAACAGTCAAACTGCACTTTAATGGCCAAAATTTTGTATAGGTTGGAGACAGACTCACCAAAGATCATCTGTAACTCTCTAACCCTAACACAACACACTGACACACACACACACACGCACGCGCACACACACACACACACACACACACACACACACACACAAATGAATGGCCCACTCTGGGAGCTCTGGACTTTGAAAGAATGATGTGTGCATTAGTGCCTTGGACCTGATGTTACCATCAGCCCAAAGAAAACAAGAGAGATGAATGGGACCATAACAGCCCCAGAGACAATATTTCCACATCACTGAGTCTGTTGCATTTGAACAACAAACACTTGAAGTATGTGGCAGTGCTAACCATGGGCGAGGAATCTGTTACAAAATAAGGGACTGCTTTAAATGGACAGGAAAATTCCCTGCATAGACACAGGTTCAAGAAAGAAAATCATGTCATTCAACCTTAAAAATATACAACCTTAAAAATATACAAAGATATTTCATTATTATTATTATTATTATTATTGTTGTTGTTGTTGTTGTTGTTGTTGTTATTATTATTAATGCTAATAATAATAGTAATAATTATCCATTCATTCATTGATTTTACACCCTCTACCGCTTATCCATTTTTGGGTCCTGGGCAATGATGGAACCAATCCCAGCTCACATTGGGGAAGGGCGGGGTACACCCTGGACAGGTCTCCAGTCCATTGCGGGGCCAACACACAGAGACAGACAACCACTCACACTCACATTCAGACCTACGGACAATTTAGAGTCATCAGTTAACCCAAACATGATGTCTTTGGACGGTGGGAGGAAACCAGAGTACCTGGAGAAAACCCACGCAAGCACAGGGAGAACATGCAAACTGCACACAGAAAGGTCCCAGGCCTGGGAATTGAACCCGCAACTTTCTTGTTGTGGGGCAACAGTGCTAACCATTATGCTGCCGTGCTGCCCATAATAATAATAATAATAGAAAACTTTCTTAAATAGCTATAATATCAGCTAAAATAATCTGACTGGCTGGTGATGAAACTCAGATATATAGCCTAATAGGACTCGCTATCCATGGTATTATATGTCAATGGCTTGTTAGAGTTCGGCTGTAGGGAACAACTGTCGTTGGATGGTCATTCTGGGGAAGTCCCTTAGATGAGAGGTGAAATGTCTTCAAGGATACAGAACCAAGTGCAGTCACTCTCAACTCAGTTCTCTTTGGACATGAAAATAGTTTACTTATCTTGCCTCTCTCTGGGGATGAGACTCCATGCATTTGTTACCTATAGACTGGACTACTGTAATTCATTACTATCTGGGTGTCCCAACAAATCTGTGTAGGCCTTCAATTGATTCAAAATAGTGATGTATGAATATTAACAGGAGCTAGAAAAAAGAGATCACAATTCTCCCGTTAGCTTCGCTTCACTGGTTCCCAGTAAAATTCAGAATAGAATTTAAAATCCTGCTCCTAACATACAAAGCTCTTAATGACCAAGCTCCATCATATCTCAAAGAGCCCATAGTTCCTTATTTTTCCAGGGAGTCACGTTGCTCTCTAGATTAAGGTTTACTTGTGGTCGCTACAGTCACCAAGAATAAATCAGGAATCAGATCGTTCAGCTATCAGGCTCTTCTTCTTTGGAACCAACTCCCAGTATTGGTCCAGGTGGCATAATCTCTCTACTTTCAAGATCAGGCTTAAAACCTTCCTCTATAAAAAAGTATATGGTTAAAAGTTAGAGTTAAATGACTCTTTCTGTAGTTATGCTGCTATAGGCCTAAACTATAGCCTCAACCATAGGTCGAGGAGGGGGAGTGGCTGCGATATTTCAGTCATGCTTATTATTCAACCCTAGACCAAAATCTGGCTGTAGGTCTTTTGAAATCCTCACTCTTAGTCTTTCCCACTCAAATTGGAAAGTTGAAAAAACAGTTTTGTTAGTCACAGTATACTGTCCACCTGGTCCGTACTCAGAATTCCTATCAGAGCTTCCTGAGTTTATATCAGAGTTAGTACTTAGTACAGATAAAATCATTATACTGGGAGATTTCAATATTCATGTAGATGTAGAAAGGGACAGCCTTAGTTCTGGGTTTCTTTCCTTACTAGAGTCAGTTGGCTTTTCCCAGCATGTGAATGAACCAACTCACTGCTTCAATCATATCCTTGATCTTGTTCTAACATATGGCATTGAAATTGACAAGTTAACAATTTTTCCTCAAAACTCTCTTTTGACTGACCATTACCTCATTACATTTGAGTTTACTTTAATTGACTGCACAGCATCAAGGAATAAATTTGGCTGTAGAAGATGTTTATCTGAAGACGCTGTGGCTAAATTTAAAGAGAACATTCGGTCATCATTTGCAGCAATGCCATATCTAAATTCAAATGAGGATTTCTCCCATACACAGGTTGATGACCTTGTGATTAGCACTATGGCCACACTGTGTTCAAATCTTGATGATGCTGCCCACTCAAAAAGAAAGTCATGGAAATTGGAAAGAAATTGGCATTCCAGCAACTCGGAAGAGTTTCACTGAGCCTGGAAAGAAAGCTTAAAAACCTATAAAAAAGCTCTCCGCAGTGCTAGAAGCTCATATTATTCAGCACTAATAGAAAAAAAACAAGAACAACCCCAGGTTTCTCTTCAGCTCTGTAGCCAGGCTGACGGAGAGTCATAGTTAAATTGAACCAGTGATCCCCTTAGCTCTCAGCAGCGATGATTTTATGGGCTTTTTTACAAATAAAATTATAACAATCAGAGAAAGAATTCATCAGCTCTTACCTACATTAGACAATTAGTCAACTGCAATGCCTATTTTACATCTGGAATCATTCTCATCTCTGAATCTCTCAGAGCTAGTTTCTATAGTCTCATCATCTAGACCATCAACCTGTCTATGAGACCCAGTGCTGACCAGCCTCTTTAAATACATTTTCTACTTAATTGAGCCCTTCATTCTAGATCTCATTAATTTGACGTTATCTTTGGGTTATGTACTCCATACTCTTAAGACCGCAGTCATCAAACCCCAGTTTAAAAAGCCGAATCTTGATCCAGATGTTTTGGCCAATTACAGACCCATATCAAACCTTCCATTCATGTCTAAAATTGAGAAAGCAGTAGCAAACCAATTACATCACCATCTGCATAGGAACGGTTTGCTTGAAGAGTTTCAGTCGGGATTTAGAACTCATCACAGCACAGAAACAGCGCTGGTTAAAGTCTCCAATGATATTCTAATGGCTTCAGACAATGGATCAGCCTCCATAATTCTCCTCTTAGATCTCAGTGCTGCATTTGACACCACTGATCATAATATTTTATTACAGAGACTGGAACATGAAATTGGCATTATAGTTTTTTCCAATTGCTAACACACTAAAATTACATGTATAGCACAATTATTTAAACTGACACACAGAGAGCAAAACCTCTTCTCAAGTCTCCAAAATTCTAAACACATTTTCTGCTTTACACACATTTTGCAATTCAAAATGACACTTTTTAAATGCACTGAGCACGGTTCTCTGAATAAGACACAACAATCTGACATAAAGTCACATGTTTGCAATTTCAAAACACTGCCATTCAAAATTACACTACATGAGCCAATTGGCCAATAATATGTGCCACCTGGCCAAACACCTCAGTGGTAAATTGTGACCACTTCAATCAGGAAGTAAGCACTATAAAAAGACCACAGGTGAGCACCTTTCTTCTTTCCAACAACAATGGAAGACGTTGCAGAGAGAGGAAGAGGAAGAGGGAGGGTGAGGATGAGAGGGGGAGGAAGAGTGAGAGGTAGGGGTAGAGCTGGTAGAGGAGTTCATGGCCAAAGAAGACAACAACTTTCAAATTAAATCAGGGCAACCTTAGTTGATCATGTCATCAACCATGGGCTGACAATGCGAGAGGCTGGAAAGAGAGTGCAGCCCAACTTGAGCCGTTTTACTGTCGCCTCTGTCATCCGGACATTTAGACGGGAGTACAGGTATGTAACGAAAATTTCTTTCACACTGTGTAGTACACCCCATGTCATAGTGTATCAGTTGGGTGACACCTGTTTACTTCATGAATGGCTGATGTCATACACTAACTGTACAAGTTTCCTGTACAATTTACTCTACTGTTGGGGAAATATCTTTAGGCTGCATTGTCCAAGCCCTATGTGTTTGTTTTTTTGTTTTTCTAAAGGACTGAGACACAAGCAACCATGGTGGAGGAAGGGGCAAAATGTTCACCGGGGTACAGGAAGCTGCCATTGTAAACTTGGTTTTGGAAAATAATGAAATCAGATTACAAGAAATTGAAAGCTACATCATCCGAGACAACACCATATTCAACAACATTCAACGAGTCAGTCTGTCCACATTGGCTCGCATTCTGAAACGAAACCAAATCAGACTGAAACAACTTTATAAGGTGCCTTTTGAGAGGAACTCTCAAAGAAACAAAGAGCTCAGACAAGCATATGTGGATGTAAGTACAATATTGACTGCAGCACACTACACACAACATTGTTTCCCAGTGTACTGGATGAGACCATATTGACTGATTTTTGTTCTTGGTTTTCAGAGAGTGCTGGAAATGGATGCTCATGCAATCCCACATGAGTTCATCTTCGTAGATGAGGCTGGGTTCAACCTAGCAAAGACCAGAAGAAGGGGAAGAAACGTCATTGGTCACAGAGCCATTATAGATGTTCCTGGCCAACGTGGTGGGAACATCACAATGTGCGCTGCCATCTCCAATACGCATGGTGTCCTCCACCGTCATGCCAACCTTGGACCATACAACACAGCCCATATTCTGACATTTCTGGACAGACTCCACAACATTCTCATACTACCAGAGCGTATGAATGATGCAGACCATCAAAGAAACCGGTACGTTGTAGTATGGGACAACGTGAGCGTCCATCATGCAGCCCCAGTCCAAAATTGGTTTGCTGACCACTCACCATTTCTTGTGCAATACCTCCCACCATACTCACCATTTCTGAACCCCATAGAAGAGTTCTTTTCGGCATGGCGGTGGAAGGTATTTGACCGGCAGCCCTATGTGTGCATGCCTCTTGTGCAGGCTATGGAAGAGGCATGTGATGAAATTGATGTGGGTGTGATTCAGGGATGGATAAGGCACTCAAGGCGCTTCTTCCCTCGATGTCTGGCAAGGGAAGATATTGCCTGTGATGTGGACGAGGCGTTGTGGCCAGACCCAGCTGTGTGGCAAGATGCTGCCTAATTATTTTTCTTGCCTCTTTTTTTCTATATATTTTTTCTGCAATTTTCTTTTTCAGTTTACTGTTTTTTGTGAGCATATTTTTGTTCCATCCAATGTAAATATATCTGCTGTGCATTTGTTGCACTGACTTGTTTGGTGAAAAATAAAAAAATAAATGCATGTGTGTGTATCTGCAAATATTTCTGTGCATATGAACAATCTGAAGAATTTTCTACAATTTCAACTATTTTAGTATTATGGCAAAGCATACTAAAGATGAGCATGCTTTTCATTATGCCCAACAGTGTGTAGTTGGTTAGACAAAAATCTGGTAATTTGAATGACGTGTGTGCCATTTGGTGCAAAAGTTTGATTTTGATAATTCTATATGTAGTTTTGGTTGCAGTGCTTCATTTTGCAGGATATATGAGGTATTTTGCAATTTGGGTGTGTGGTTTTGTGAATAGTGTGAAGTATTTTGATAAAACCAGCCTAGTTTGCAAAATTGTGTTTTAGCAATTGAAAAAAACTGTAAAGGAACTGCTCTAAGGTGGTTCAAATCCTATTTATCAGATAGATATCAGTTTTTACATGTTAACAATAGCTCCTCCTCACGCACTATAGCCAGTTATGGAGTCCCACAGGGTTCGGTACTTGGACCAATCCTCTTCACTCTTTATCCGCTTCCTTTAGGCAACATTATCAGGAAACACAGCATCAATTTCCACTGTTACGCAGACGACACTCAGCTGTATTTATCAATGAAGCAAAATAAAGTTAGTCAGATAGTCAGACTGCAGTCATGTCTTGAAGACATAAAAGTCTGGATGACCCATAATTTTTTACCTGTAAATTCTGACAAAACTGAAGTTATTGTACTTGGCCCTAAGCACCTTAGAGAAACCCTATCTAATCATCTAATCAGTCTGGAAGGCATTACTTTGGCTTCCAACTCCACTGTAAGAAACCTTGGAGTAAGCTTTGACCAGGACATGTCCTTTGTCCCTCACATAAAGCAAGTCAGTAGGGCAGCTTTCTTCCACCTGAGAAACATTAGGAAAATTAGAAACATCCTCTCTCAAGAGGATGCAGAAAAACTAGTCCATGCATTCATAACTTCTAGGCTGGACTACTGTAACTCATTATTATCTGGATGTCCAAACAAATCTTTGAAAGGACTTCAGTTGATTCAGAATGCTGCTGCACGCATATTAACAGGAACTAGAAAAAGGGATCACATCTCTCCTGTGTTAGCTGCTCTCCGTTGGGTGCCAGTAAAATTCTGAATAGAATTTAAAATCCTTCTCCTAACATATAAAGCTCTTACTGGCCAAGCTCCATAATATCTCAGAAAGCTCATAGTTCCTTACTGTCCTAGTAGGCCACTCCACTCTCTAGATGGAGGTTTACTTGTGGTTCCTAGAGTCTCCAAGAGTAAATCAGGAGGCAGATCTTTCAGTTATCAGGCTCCTCTTCTATGGAACCAACTTCCAGTATTGGTCCAGGGGGCTGACTCTTTAGCAATTTTCAAGACCAAGCTTAAAACTTTTCTGTATGACAGAGCTTATGTTAAAAAGTTAAAGTTCATTTACTCTTTAGCTATGCTGCTATAGGCTTAGACTGCTGGGGGAAAGACTGAGCACCTCTCTCTCTCTGTCTCTCTCTTTCTCCCTCTCCCTCTCCTTCTCCCCTCTCTCTCTCTCTCTCTCTCCCTCTTCCCCTCCCCTCTCTTTCCCTCTCCCTCTCTCTCTCTCCCCCTCTTCCCTCTCCCTCTCTCTCTCCCCCTTGCATGCGCTGACATACCAAAAACCATGCTTCTCTGAAATCCCAGTTTCTCTCAGTTCCAAGCATGTGCACTGCATTTACTAACCATGTTTTCCCGAAGTCTCTGTCTCTCCCAGTTCCTCTCGTCTCTCTCCCTGTCCTCATCCTGAGGGTGATGAATCATCACCATCCCATGTTCCTGCAATGCCTGCTGCTCCCACATCTTCATGAATTCCATACAGCATCATTCCTATGAACTTCATGCAGCGTCATGTTCCTGCCTGCACCTGTTTGAATATTCCCTCCTTCTGCTCTCTTTCTCTCCCTACTCTACCCAACCTCGCCCCCCCCCCCCTCCCCCCATGCCTCTCTCTCTCCCTCTCTCAACCCAACCGGTCGAGGCAGATGGCCGCCCCCCCGAGCCTGGTTCTGCCCGAGGTTTCTGCCTCGTTTTAAAGGAAGCCACTGTCGCCGAGTGCTTGCTCATCGGGGGATCTGTTGGGTCTCTTTTAATAATTATTTTAAAAGTTCACTGCGGGGATTGTGGGTGGGAGCTGTCACTCAAGCCCAAAAATCAGGACACACATAAAGCGAGGATCATCATAACACTGAGGTGCCAGTGTGCATGCCAAAGGTTGCTGACACATGATTTAGAGTCACCAGTTACCCCCAAATATGCATGTCTTCGGACGGTGGAAGGAAACCGGAGTACCCAGAGGAAACCCACACGGGCACGGAGAGAACATGCAAACTCCGCACAGAAAGGCCGCAGGCCTGGGAACTGAATCTGTGACCTTCTTATTGTGGGCCGACAGCTCTAACCACTACGCCGCCGTGCTGCCCCATTGACGGAACTGCCTTTTTGATATGTGTAGTTGCACCAGGGGACTAATAAAGCGTTACAGAGTGGACTTGCAACTTGGCTGTTGTGTTTCAGTGATGTTCTTGGCCTTTTAAAGGTTTTGGCATACCTATATATACCCCAATCGGTCGAGGCAGATGGCCGCCCCCCCTGAGCCTGGTTGTCAGGCTACAATGGATTTATAATGCACTGACAGATTTTTTTGATCACAGAAAATTATTCATCTCAAACTTTTGTGTGCATGTGTGTAAGGACCTTATTCTTATATCATACAATATTATCCATTCAAAATATTCAAAATCAAGCCTCTCAAAGATCATGATATCTATTTCCTGTCTGAGTCATAATCTGTCCAGATAAAAGCACACACAACACACACACACAGACCATATGTAAACAACCTGGCTTGCTTAGAGACAAATAATTTGCTATCTCTCCTTACATGAAGCACATCTCTGCCTTCAAAGTGTTATTCACATATCGGTCAGTGTTCTTCTCTGCTGTCACAAGCTCACTGGGACCATGAAAGGTGAAAGTGTGACAGCTTCACCTAGAATTCAAACCAGCCTCAGCTGATGCCTTTTACAGACTCAGTCATTTCAGGAATGTCGAACAGGAATCAGAGGACCAGGGATCCTTTAGCACCTCTCCCCTATCACCAAGTCCACAAAGACCTGTGCAGGTCCCCCGTCCATCCATCCACTCCTTCATCCTCTAATCTATCATTCATCCATCTATCCACATGTCAGCCCACGGCAGGACCCAGTACAACTGACAGACATGAGCTGCCGTCAGGTTGAATCTTCTCTTACTAGAGCCCTGTTGGAGCCTGGAGTGCTGCGCCAACTCAATCTTAGTAGTGGACAAAGTGAAAAGAGCAGGAGCTGTCCCATCAGTCTCCATTATGAGACAGTGTTGTTGCTCCACTTTCATTTTCCTGTAGTACTCCAAGGGAGATGCTGTCTCATACATCATCAGGAAACAAAGGCTCTGGCTGGGGGGTGGGGAAAGAAAGTGAGAGGAGGTAGGTCCTTCCTGCCCCCAAGAGACACACACACACACACACAAGCACCAACCCCCTCTTCAAATGCCCATAGTATCAGGTCTTTACTCCAGATATGGGGAGCTCTGCTCAACTTGGGGCTCTCTACAAGATCCTGTAAAAGGAGGCTCCTCCCTTTGACAAAACTAAGACCTTCTGTAATATAATGGCCAACTGTACAAATTGATTCAATAACTCATTCAACAAACTCTTTTCATTTATATGCATTTATTTACTCTAAGCTAAGTTTTGTTGGGTTAAGATTTCTGCTCAGTGTTTTGACAGACCATTATTTGACTGACAGTTACAAGTACACAAAAAACAAGAGACTCTGTGTGGTAGGGCTCAACCCTTTCCAGTAGAAGCAAATGAATGAATGAAATGACAATACAATATGATTAAATCTATTTTCATTTAGTTATCCATTAACAACTATCAATTACTATATGTCTATTGTATTCAGCTGTTGTTTTGTAGATAGTAAAGCTAGATAGGCCCAGCGTAAAGGGTGACAGAGAAGAGCCTCTGGCAGCTGAAGCTAATGAGCATTAGAGTAGGAATGGGAATTTCTGTTGCTGCTACAATAGGGACAGTCAGATCTCCCCTATTTTCCGCTAAACTTACTGAAAATTACTGAAAGCTATTTTCAGAACAATGTAGTTTAGTCTGGGATTAAAAGTTCAGTTTGACTGAACTGCCCAGTCCATCATAGCACTGCAACTAAACAGTGCACACTGGAGTAAGATGACTACACGAAGGTAATAGTTTCTATCAAGTAGCCGCAGCAATGATAAATGGTCTGGTTCCACCCCATTGTTTCACACTTTACTCTAAGTGATATAGATGTTTCATCATCAGTGTTTGATGTGGTGATGGTTTTTCATAAACCTGTGTTTCTGTCTGCAGTGTGAGTCACGGAGCCAAAACACCAAACAGGCCAAGAAAGAGGTGCAGATAAAGCACTACAACTCTGCTGTAGCAGAAAGTTTTCCCCACTGGCTGTTTCAGGCACGGTTCCGACACAGCAGATAAGAAACACAGATATTTCAGCCCACTGATGTGAATGCTGCAAGAAACACACAAGTCTCGCTGCTGTGGGTTAACTGGTCAGTGTCCAGTCCAGGTGGTAGAACACTTGCCAGCCATGGTGTTGTACCTCTGAACACAACCTTGCACTCACACACAACTCTGTATACACACAGAAATACTGGAGTAGTTTAGGTCTCCTGTCAAGCTGCGGGTAAGACTCGTGTTCATATTGAATTCTGTATTAAAGCTGCAATAAAGTTTAACATGTCATTATTTAAATTAATTCCTGCCAAGAAAACACCACATACTTTATTTAATAATTTAACTGTCTATGGAGTCAAACATTTGTAGACAATCATCATAATTATGTGTGTGTGTTCAACATTGCTTGTCATCACTCCTAATCCCCAGATCTCAGCCTGGTGGTCAGGGTCTGCAACCCAACCATAAAAGACACGGGGAATACAGATATCTGTGTGTGTGTTTGTGAGGAAGGGGGGTTTCTTGATAAAATAGTAAATGTTTTGCTAACAAAACCCACTAGATTTAACGGAACCATTCTGTTACTCTCAGTTGTTCTCACACTGTAACTCCAACACATACAGTGGGTACGGAAAGTATTCAGACTTTCTGTACCCACTGTAAATTTTTCACTCTTTTTTAGATTGCAGCCATTTACTAAAATCATTTAAGTTGATTTTTTCCTCATTAATGTACACAAAGCACCCCGTTTTGACAGAAAAACATAGAAATGTAGACGTTTTTGCAAATTTATGAAAGAACAAAAACTGAAATATCACATGGCCATAAGCATTCAGACCCTTTACTGTGACGCTCGTATATTTAACTCAGGTGCTGTCCACTTCTTCTGATCATCCTTGAGATGGTTTTACACCTTCAATGGAGTCCAGTTGTGTTTAATTAAATTAAGTGGACTTGATTAGGAAAGGCACACACCTATCTATAAAAGACCTTACAGCTAGTGATGTGTCGTTCCTGAATGATTCGTTCATTTTGAACTAATCTTTTGTATGACTCGGGAGTAGCAAGTCATCTCAGTGAGTGATTCGTTCTTTTTTCCCTGGTCCGCGCATGTGCACCACAGGCTCAGATTCGTTCACAAACCGCATATTCTCTGTGTAGGAATGGTTAATTCGCTCACAACTCATAAAATAGGGTCTTTGGGTCTGAGTCTCTCGTTCACATGTCACATGACCGCTGTGCATTCTCAGTGTAGGCATGACTGATTCGTTCACGACTCATAACTATGGGTCTTCGGGTCTTTCATCCATTATTCATGTGGTTACAGCAGTAACATGACCAATGCTGTTATTAGTGGTGAGGAGAGCTATCTGACATTAGCATGAAAGTTAACGTTAGCTATGTAGCTATGGGATGGATGTTTAATTTGCCTTTCCTTTGGAACAAATTCATACACTACGGGTCTTCAGTGACCAGGTAGGCTAAAGCGAATTGCCATCACAGAATGAGATTTTTTTAATGATAGGCGCAGCTCTCTACTACCGGCAAATGAAGTAATCATTAACTTCAACTTCAGTAGGCTATGGCCCAAAAGGGTGCTCAATAGTTTAAAAAAGCAAACTTTGGTATTATATGCCAAGTGAAACAAACCATGTTGCTCTTCAGTGTTTGAAAGCTGTGCTTTTTCAGTCATTACTCGAATGACAGCTACAGCGCAACACTGGTTCCAATGAACGAAATGAACAAATGACTTGAAAAAAGATTTGTTCATTTTATTGAACGATATTAAAAAACCTGAGTCAGTAAAAAGATTGAAACTTCTCATCACTACTTACAGCTCACAGCACATGTCAAATGAGAATCATGAGGTTGAAGGAACTGCCCGAAGAGCTCAGAGACAGAATTGTGGTAAAGCACAGACCTGGCCAAGGTTACAAAAAAATTTCTGCTGCACTCAAGGTTCCTAAGAACACAGTGGCCTCCATAATCCTTAAATGGAAGACGTTTGGGATGACCAGAACTCTTCCTAGAGCTGGCTGTCCAGCCAAATTGAGCAATCAGGGGAGAAGAGCCTTGGTGAGAGTGGTAAAAAAGAACCCAATGATCACAGTGGGGAGATGGGAGAAAGTCAACCATCACTGCAGGCCTCCACCAATCGGGGCTTTATGGCAGAGCGGCCCGACGGAAGCCTCTCCTCCATGAAAGCCCACATATAGTTTGCCAAAAAACACATGAATGACTCCTTCCAGACTATGAGAAGCAAGATTCTTTGGTCTGATGAGACATAGACTTAAGTTTTTGGCTTTAATTCTAAGTGGTATGTGTGGAGAAAACCAGGCAGGTGTTTTTCAGCTGCAGAGACAGGACGGCTGGTTGCAATTGAAGGAAAGATGAATGCTGCCAAGTACAGAGATATGCTGGACAAAAACCTTTTACAGAGTGCTCAGGACCTCAGACTGGGCCGAAGGTTCACCTTCCAACAAGACAATGACCCTAAGCACACAGCTAAAATAACGAAGGAGTGGCTTCGGAACAACTCTGTGACTGTTCTTGAATAGCCCAGCCAAATCCCTGACTTAAACCCAACTGATCATCTCTGGAGAGACCTGAAAATGGCTGTCCAACCACGTTCACCATCCAACCTGACAGAACTGAAGAGGATCTACAAGGAGGAATGGCAAGGGATCCCCAAATCCAGGTGTGAAAAACTTGTTGCATCATTCCCAAGAAGTGTCATGGCTGTATTAGCTCAAAAGGGTGCTTCTACTCAATACTGAGCAAAGGGTCTGAAAACTTACGGCCATGTGATATCTCAGTTTTTGTTCTTTAATAAATTTGCAAAAATGTCTACATTTCTGCATTTTTCTGTCAAGATGGGGTGCTGTGTGTACATTAATGAGGAAAGAAACGAACTTAAATGATTTTAGCAAATGGCTGCAATGTAAAAAAGAGTGAAAATTTTAAGGGGGTCTGAATACTTTCCATACCCACTGTATACATTACATGTACACCCATCAGCCATACCATTATGACCATCTGCCATATATTGTGTGGCCCTGTTTTTGTCACCAAAACAGCGCTGACCCTGGAGGCCTTCACTCCTCAAGGCCATTGAAGCTGAGCTTTGGTATCTGGATGAAGAACCCTGCAGCAAACCTTTTAAGTCCTGGATGTTGTGAGGTGGAGCCTCTGTTGATTGTATACATCCAGCTCATCCTACAAAAGCCAGACTGGATTAAGATGTGGGGAACTTGGAGCTAAGTCAACACTTTCAACTAGTTGTTGTTCCTAAAAACAATTGTTGTAGTGTGACAGGCAGCATTAAACCTGAACCATCAGACCAGACAATGTTCTTTCACTACTTCGTGGTCCACATCTGATATTCCTGCGTACAAGATGTTTCAAATCATTGGTTCTATAGTAAGTTGTCTTCAGTGTGTCAGGAGGAAAGAAAGACTTCTCCACATCATACAGCTTTGAAACACACAAGAATACTTGTACTCTAATACTTTGATACCCTTTGTCATTTTCCAAATAAGTTTGTGTTTGTAATCCCGTTTCAAATAGAGACATAAATGTTGTTGAGATTCATCCTCTGGGTCCATGAGTGTATGTACATTACATCTGGCTCAGTTGCTGGGTTTTGTCATGAAATAGTATTGGAATATGTCTAGGCCCAGTGAGCTGGTGACAGGAGAAATGAACAGTGACCCAGTAATCACCCTTTAAAGAGAGAGGTTACAGGCTCAGGGATGGTGGGTGAACAATAAGGAAAACTCTCAGAAACACTCTAAGCTACTGTCAGGTCACATTTGTACTCATTCTGATGTCACTCTGCTGCTCAGTATGATCCAATCTAAAAAAAAATGACACTGGGGGGCATTCACAAACTGTATTATGAAAAACCTAGACATGTCTGCATGAAGAGCCCAGACAGAACAGATGTCTGTAACATGCCTCTGTACCATGTACAAAGCAAACACTGGAGGTGTCAGGACTGTGATGATGGTGTGAACTAGGGTTTCCACTACGAACCCACAAACCCTCCACAGAACCTGACTGGAGAAAGTAGCTGTTTGATGGAGAGAACAAACATTAGCATAGCATAATCTTTTCCCGCTTCCACTGAAGTTATGCAGACATTTTTTCTGACAGGCTAATGAATTTTCATCTTTGGCTTGGGTTGTTAGCTTTCTTTGATGGACAACAAAGTTGGCTTCATTCTCAGTGATGGCCTGATTCAATGAGGCCACAGGGGGCAACAAATAAAAGGCTCCTCATATTCTCTGCAGTGGAATGCATTGCAAAATAATGACAACTCTGATGATCGAGAACAGGCTGCGTATTGACTGAACACAAAGGCCACGTTGACTGCTCACACTAAGTGATCCATAAGCAGCCGTTATCATTGTCTCATTGTCTCAATATGCTGATTCTAGAGGACAGAGGAGTGTGTGTGTGTGTGTGTGTGTGTGTGTATGAGTGTGTTTGTGTGTCTGTGTGTGTATGTGCAATCCCAGTTATATATACATACTTAAATGAGTGTGTGCATATGCATCTGCTTGCATTTCTGTGTTTGTATCAGTATACATGTGTCTCACAAATCTGAACATGTTGTGTGTTTGCATGTGTATGTGTTTGTGTATTTCTATGCAAATTGAGCGGACAGAGAATCACTTGCTTCATTCAGAGTTTATTGGCTGTGGCTGAGTACAGCATGATAAAGCTGGTTTGACTTCTCTGCAATGTCAGTCATGCACATTTTAAACAGCCAGGGAATAATGTTGGCTTTATGTCTGAGGACCAGAAGCTCATGCAAATCAGACCTCAGACAAACAGGAGTCTAACATCTTTGTCCTCAGAGAACACATTTTTTCTACAACTTAACCTCTGGATGGAGCAATGGCCTGAAAGTTGGGATTGACTGAGAAAACACTGGATTTAGATTTAGTTGAATCTGTTGGGTCGTTATCAGTAGGATGTTAAGCTGCTCCTAAACAGCTGTTGTGTTGTCCTACTCCTTTCTGAAATATGTGGTGATGATTTCTCTTATGTGTTGCTGGTGTGCACAGGCTTTTGTTCAAACTTCACCACATCTGCAGTGGTGGACAGTAACAAAGTAATTTTGCTTAAGTACAGTTTTTGAGGATTTGTACTTTACTTAAGTGATTTACTTTTTGGAAACTTTGTACTTTTACTCCACTACATTTGAAAGGCAAATATTGTATTTTTAAGATTCCCAGGCCTGGGGCCTTTCTGTGTAGAGTTTGCATGTTCCCTACCATGCTTGCCAGGGTTTCCTCCAGTTACTCTGGTTTCCTTCCCATCCAAAGACATGCTATTTAGGTTGATTGGTGACTCTAAATTTCCTGTAGGTCTGAGTGTGAGTGTGAGTGGTTGTTTGTCTCTGTCTGTCCCTGTGTGTTGGCCCTGCGATAGACCGGCGACCTGTCCAGGGTATACCCTGCCCTCGCCCAATGTGAGCTGGGATTGGCTCTAGCACTCCCCGCAACCCGGAAACTGATAAGCGGTATATGAATTAATTAATATTTTACTTTTGACACCATTAGAATTCTATGAAGTACTTGTTACATTTGCGTTAGAGAATTCCATAAACTTCATTCACATATCTTGTGTTCAAGTGGTGTTCCCAGCTGTGTCCAACCTGTCTCTCAAGCTAAACAAGCCCTGTCTGCCTCTGCTGCCTGTGAAAGGATTTTTAGTGCAAGACGGGGAAGAATTACTTCACAGAACTATGAAAACCAGCTTCTGCTAAAGCTGAACAAAAATTTCTTCCGGTTTGAGCAGTAGACGAGAAGGAAGAGAGGAGAGAAAGGAGTTGATGAGAGGACTGACAGGAGTGGAGAAGAGGTAAAGAGGATTGGAGGAAAGGGAGGAGTGGAGTGGAGGAGAAAGGAGGGGGAGAGTGGTGGAGAAGAGAAAGAGAGGGAAGGAGTCGAGCGGAAGAGGGGGCAGAACAAGGAAAGAAATGCAGAGGAAAAATTGTACTTTTGGACTGTTACCCCAAATTAAATTTTCTGTCTTTGGCTTTAAGTTTGGTTTACAGACGTTTTGTCACTGATCCAAGAAGTTTGAACAGGGGTGGTTTTGTTTTAATGAAAAGAACAAGACAATTACAGTGTTGGTCCTTTTGTCAGTTTAACTTTTTTTCTATAGGATTTGCTTCTTATTAACCAAATTTCAGTTCAAATTAGTTCATTCACTGCATTATTTTAGAGTCAGATTTTTTCACTATGCTGTTTCAGGACACATTGCGTTGCGATGAAAGCCAGTACTCAAGTCCTAGTTTAACTTTACTAGTTTCACTTTTATTGGAGGAACCCTTGACCAGGAGGATCTGTACTTTGAATCAAGTACTGGAGCTGCATATTTTGTCCACCATTGCACATGTGTTAATTATCCAGAACTAGAATACACTGAACATTAGAGAAGGACTCCATCAGATGTAAACTACACACTGACCCAACAGAAACAGAGTTTTGTCCAGTCTTGTCCTCAGTCCCATCCTGTGTCCTGTCTGCAGTTCCATCCTCAGCCCCGTCCTCAGACTGAACATTAGAGTAGGTCCATGATCACATGTAAACTACAGCCTTACCACACAAAGACAGAAATTTATCCAGTCCTATCCTCAGCCTTGTCCTCAGGCATGTCCACCTTTCTGTCCTCAGCTCTTTTTTTAAATGTTAAATTGTGGCTTGTCCTTGTTCATTTGAAATTAATCGACACATCAAACTGCTGTAAGAGCAATCAGAAATATCTTCACAATTTCAAAATTTAAATCATCGTATGCATTAGTTCCGACTGGTAGCAATGCAGAAGCAAAATGCCCTGGGGGCTTTTTTCCACACTACAGGGGGTATCTCCCCCAGGTTATGGGGAAAAGAATGTCCAAGCTGGGTCTTGATCAAAAGTAAACTCTCTGCTGTCCCCAATTAATACTACAATCTAACTCAGCCACAAAGATGTAACTGTTGTTGTTTGTACTTGAAAGTCTGATAAAAACCCCATCCCTGGTCCATATTGAGGTACAATGATAAAACTGTCTGTGGGAGTCTGCTGGGCCTTCCATTGAATAAAATATCTACCATCTCATCTCCTAAAAACGGCTCTCTGAGCAATGCATCTTGTCTTCTAGAACAATGACACTGCCTGTGTTAACCACACAATATCATGCCTGTCTGTGAACCCATAATGAACTGACCTGATTATTTCTCAAGAGGATTTTGCTAGGTGTGTATGTCCCTCACTCATCATGCAGATTGCTTCCTGCATAATGAAACACAGACACTCACACACACACATACACACACACACACACACACACACACACACACATACACACACACACACACACACACACACACATTCACTCAGTTACTCACACACAAAGACAACACTCATGTGAGGAGGTACTCAAATCTAAACCCACACCCACTGGAGCCAGCTGATGCACTGTACGCATGCACTCAATAGTATATTCACTCAGGCTATGTTTGTGATGCAGTGACTCAACCTTGTGTTGTATTCCCAGGTGATCCGGGCTCACTTCCTGCTCCTGAGGCAGTGACAGGTCAATGCCATTTGACCAACTAGCTCCTGTTGGCTTCACATGGTGGTTTTAAAAGATTCATCAGCATTCCGAACATCAAATCTAAATCACACACAAACCATGGCTTGACTCACATTGACAGACATCAACGTATCTGTTGATAAACAGGTCATGAGGACCTGTTTATCAACAGATACGTTTTCAGGGTCCTGGTAAATATCCTATGCCCTAAAACAAAATGTATAGCCTAAGGGGACTTTGAGTTAGTGACAGTAATTAATCACATAAAATGCTTTTACCTTTCCCCACATGATAGAAAATTTAGTGGGCAGTGTGTGAGGCTTACAAAAAAGACTCCTGTGAGAGTTTCTTGTGTCACTTCTGTAGTCTGTGATGGAGTAACAGGTATGGTAGTAATGGATCAAACAACCTGTGAAAGCTGAAAGATTAATGGAAGGAAAATTTTCCATTAATATATACATGTGATATGTATATATGGGGTAGCAGGGTGGGATAGTGGTTAGCCCTGTTGCCCCAGAACAAGAGAGTTGTGGGTTTGGTTCCCGGGCCAGATGCCTTTCAGTGCAGTTTGCATATTCTATCCTCCTCAACTACTCATATTTCCTCCCACCGCCCAAACACATGCATGTTTAGAATTGGTGAATCTAAATTGCCTGTAGGTCTGAGTGTGAGTGTGATTGGTCGTTCTTCTCTGTTTGTCTCTATGTATTTGCCCTGCAATGGACTGGCGACCTGTCCAGAGTCTACACCAGCCTCGCCCAATGTGAGCTGTGACCCGGAAACGAAGAAGCGGTAAAAGATGAATGAATTTATATATATACACATGTACATGTATATCAGTTTTGTCCATGGGACAAAATCAATTTTGTCCACCCGTGTTTCAGCTTTTCCCTATTTGGTGTCTTCACAGCAAGTCAGCTCTGTGGCTTGCATGATTGATTTGGCCACAGTTTTTACGCCAGAAGTCCTTCCTATCGCACCCCTCCCCATTCATCCGGGCTTGGGACGGCACAAGCCTACCACTGGTTTGTGTTGTTACTGGGGTTTGAACACACTGAATATGCATCATACTGTGGTACAGACCACCTGTACCTCTTACAATTCTTTGCCTGATTTTCTTTTTTTTTTCTTGCCCTGCTGAATAGATACAGTAGTGATGTGTTAGTCTTCACTTATAAGACACTTTGGATGAAAGCATCTGGCGTGGAAGTAATCAAATCAAATCAAATCAAATCAAATCAGATTTATTTGTATAGCGCCAAATCATAACAAAGTTACATCAAGGCGCTTTACATATAGAGCAGGTCTAGACCAAACTCTTTATAAAATTATTTAAAGAGACCCAACAGATCCCCCGATGAGCAAGCACTTGGCAACAGTGGCAAGGAAAAACTTCCTTTAAGAGGCAGAAACCTCAGGCAGAACCAGGCTCAGGGGGGGCGGCCATCTGCCTCAACCGGTTGGGTTGAGAGAGGGAGAGAGAGAGAGAGAGAGGCACGGGGGAGGGGGGGGGCAAAGTTGGGTAGAGTAGGGAGAGAAAGAGAGCACGAGGAGGGGATATTCAAACAGGTGTAGGCAGGAACATGATGCTGCATGAGGTTCGTAGGAATGATGCTGTATGGAATTCTTGAAGATGTGGGAGCAGCAGGCATTGCAGGAACATGGGATGGTGATGATTCATCACCTGCAGGATGAGGACAGGGAGAGAGAGGAGAGGAGCTGGGGGAGACAGAGACTTCGGGAAAACATGGTTAGTAAATGCAATGCACATGCTTGGAACTGAGAGAAACTGGGATTTCGGAGAAGCAGGTTGTTGGTATGACGGCGCATGCGAGGGGGGGAGAGAGAGAGGGAGAGGGAAGAGGGGGAGAGAGAGAGAGGGAGAGGGAAGAGGGAGAGGGGGAGAGAGAGAGAGAGAGAGAGGGGAAAGGGAGAGGGAGAGAGAGAGAGGTGCTCAGTCCTTCCCCCAGCAGTCTAGGCCTGTAGCAGCATAGCTAAAGAGTAAATGAACTTTAACTTTTTAACTATAAGCTCTGTCATACAGAAAAGTTTTAAGCCTGGTCTTGAAAATTGCTAAAGAGTCTGCCCCCCGGACCGATACTGGAAGTTGGTTCCATAGAAGAGGAGCCTGATAACTGATGTAATGAAGTAATGTTTTCACCTTGTCTGTGTGTCTATTTCGAAGCAGGATTACACAATATGTACTGAACCAATATGGGCTGGACATGGTGGAGTGATGATACCCATTCAATTTTGGGACAGATCTGGATGATTAATTATGAATTCGAATTCAGTGGTGGATGTTGTTCAGTACTGGCCAAAACTCTGAGAGTCTGTACATCTTAATAGGCTTGCACTGTTAAGTCCATTTAGCCAAAAAGTACATTTTTCTTTTCCCCTGATGATTAAATCAGACAAGTTTAAATGTATATTAATCCCGTGGACAAAACTGAACTGTTTTGAATTTATTTTCAATGGGAATTAACTTTGACCCTGGACATGAGATTCTATTTGTCACATATCAATTTATTGAGGTGGTCACCAACACCAAGTATAATTTAAGTCTCATTACCCTTCATAATAGACCTTCATTAAAGAGATTTGAGCCCCTTATAGCAATCAAACTTGAGGTGAAAATGTGACACTAAAGTGTCTGTGGGTTGAACACGGTTGAACAGTGTTATAACAGAATTCTCCAAGCTCATTGTAAGAAGTCATGTGCAGCCCTTTTATTTTGAAGAGTTGTTTTAGCACAGTGTCCTTTGACAAAGTGGTGTTTGTGTAGACTTAATGAAGTCTAGTTTACTGCTGACAACTGTACTGGAAATTCTTACACAAGATCAACTCATGAATTAGTATTAACAATATTGATTACCAGATTGTTAAATCTTGATCGAGTTGAAGAACACACAGATTTTAATAACTAACAATGGGGGGGAGAAGGGATGATGCTGAACGGTTGAGGAAGTCTGTGATACACAGGTGGATAAACCTGAGGTTGGGTTAAGCCAGGATTTGGTGTTATTAGGGTTCGGCTCAGGTTACAAATCAGTCACTGCATCTGATTGGCTGGGCCTAGGGATAAGGGAGCTTGGCCTCGGGTTAAATTGTAGGGAATTGCGTCACTCCCCTAGAATTTACTCATCAATCCTGCAGGGAGTTCAATGGCCAATCTGGCCTTCCCCTCTGCCACTCTGTTGTGTCCCGGGAATCTCTGGGAAATGTAGTCTCACTGAAATTGAGAGACTCTTATTAATACATATTTAGGGTACGCTGGTATCTTCTCTGACCTTCCAAATCACACAGTAGTGTGTGTGTGAGAGAGTGTGTTCTTAGATCCTGCGTGATCGGCGCGTCACTTCACAAGTTCGCCGGGATCTGATGCTTGTTTTCCTCTATGATAAAACTTCATATCCCAGGTCACGTATCGCTTCCTGCGCATGCTCTGTGAACACGAATGAAGCGAGTGTCCAATGTAAAACGAGTCTCTCATCTGTGGCAGAAGCCAAATATTATCATCATGATTCGCTCTTTTACCCTGTGAAAGACAACCGTTCGACTGTCCCGCGCATCGACCGAGCACAGCTGGCGACCTCGGGGGCCTAAACCATTAGTCTTTCTCCGCTACTAAGATGCCGCGGGACAGCAAGACTCCTCTGATCCAGAAAATAGCTAAGCAGGCCTACATCACTTTCAAAGGCCGAAAGTCTTCGGCCAACGGAGACAACGAGCTGGTCGCAGATCAGCAAAGCAAACTCATCTCCCTGGTGACCGCGGTCAGGGCGGCCGACCTGAAAATCTCACCACGGAAAAATAAGGCGGGCTCTGGGGCAGCGGGGCTCAGCAGCCCCCCGGTCACCTACATGCATATCTGCGAGACCGAGGTGTTCAGCATGGGGGTTTTCCTTCTGAGGACCGGCGCCTCTATACCACTGCACGACCACCCGGACATGAAAGGGATGCTGAAGGTCTCTGACGCTTCATGTCTCACACGCTGTGGCCTGTAGGGTACAGCTTCCTCTTTTTGTGTCTGCTAGATGGAAAAGTGGTAGAGACAGAAAGACATAGATCCAGACAAACGGAAACTGGCAGAAAAAGGAGAGAGATATAGACAGATAGACAGGTAAAGACAGTTAAGAGATGTAGAGACAGATACAGACTGATATAGATGGAGACAGTTGGAGAGATGTAGAGACAGATACAGGCAGAGATAGATGGAGACAGGTAGATACAGACAGATATAGACAGGTAAAAGAGAAAGATCGAGGCAGGTAGAGATAGATACTGAAAGACAGACAGTGTCAAGCAATGGGAGACAGAGAGATACAGACATGGAGGCAGGTAGAGACAAATACAGGCATATGGAGACAAGTAGAGACAGATATAGGTAGACGGAGACAGGTAGAGACAGATATAGGTAGACGGAGACAGGTAGAGACAGATATAGGTAGACGGAGACAGGTGGAGATGGAGACGGGTAGAGATAGAAGGAGCGAGATAGAGCTAATCTCTACCTATATCTGTATGTGTATATATATATATATATATATATATGTATACACACACACACACAGATGTATATCTGGACCATCCTACTACCTGTCCCGGTGAGGCTCATTTCAGTGTATTAATCATCAGTATGTCTCAACTTTATGGAGCTGATTTATATTTAGTTATGATAGCCTTAAAGCCTGCTCAGGGTGAATTGTGTCCCAGAAACAATGATGTAGTTGATTCCAAGAATCTATGGAGAAGAGTGGGACAGAAAGAATCAGTAGAGTGGAAGGGGGATTCACTACTTGTGGCACTGTAATCTTGAACTGCTGTGTTTGTCGTCTCCCTGTGCAGGTTCTCTATGGGAAGGTGAGCGTCTGCTGCTTTGACAAACTGGAGGGTAACTTGAATGTCAGCAGCCCCCTCCCTCCTTTTGATCCACCACTGACCTCACTCCAGAAAACCTCCCCGTGGCGGTCTGTATTGCGTTCTGTATCAGAGTACTCTGAGAACAGCGGGCCGTGCCTCCTCACTCCTCTGAGGGATAACCTCCACCAGATTAATGCGATCGATGGGCCTGCTGCTTTCCTGGACATCCTGGCACCGCCATACAACCCAGATGACGGGCGTGACTGTCACTATTACAAAGTCCTTAAAACTGTGGCTGAGAGGCAAGTGGATGGAAAAAGTGACAAGAAGCAGCAGGGAGAGGTAAAGGAGAAAGAAGAGGAGATGTGGCTACTAGAAATCCCTCAGCCAGAGGACTTCTGGTGTGGGGGAGAACCCTACCCAGGCCCAGCAGTTTCCGTCTGAACGAAGACACCGGTCGCTGCAATAAAGGGCAGACAAATATCTATCACCGTCCGTGTTCTGTCCTTCCTCAGGAAGATTAAACAAAAGGGTCATTATTATCTCCAACTCAGAGAGATTGAGGGCCTTGTTCAAGAACACTGCAGCATAGCAGGTGCTTGCAGGAACAGGGGCTTAAACTCCACAACCTAACAATCAGGACCATTGAACTTCCTCCCAGACCCTGTACACAAAATTGGTACTGGACAGTGCGAATACCTCCACAAAGGCCCAACAACCTTATAGGTCTATGTCAGGTCCAAAACATTATCTGGATCTGCACCAAACTTCACAGTGTCATAGATGTCAATACCACATTTTTACATTACATCCAAAGATTCAGCACACTGATAAAGAATTCCTGGACCTGTGGTCCTTGGGACCATCAGGTTGCCTTGTACTCACAGTTTATCCTCAGCCAGGTGTATTGTGACTGATGGTGTCATCAGGGTGTTGTGTATCAGAAAGCCTTAACTGCTGCACTGGACATCCTCACCGTAATTGTGTCTTAATGCCAAAGCCTGTAACTCAGTTGTACCTGCCTTATGTTTGAATATTGAATGGATTCCTTACTATACAGCAATTTTTGTTCTACAGACACATTCCTTCTTCCAAAGTGCACACTACATTATACCCTATGTTTACTTATTGTCTTTAAATAAGCTGACATTCAGCTCTTACTGATTGGTCATGTGTTCTAGTCTTATTCAGTAATGCAGCTCAGTCTAGAGCCATGGTTTAGAAGATTCATAAGGTTAATGACTGACACCTTAAACCCACTCCTGAAACCACAGTCCACAAACAAGGACTTTTACTGTGTCAGGGAGCATCACCATTTTCAGCAAACATAGACTCTCCATTTTCTGTCTCTATGATTCCTTTCTGTATGTTACATAAGTTTAGTTTTTTTTTTCTTTGGCCTGTATTCAACCCAGTTTGACTGATTGTGTTACTCTAATGATGAATGCATGTGGAACAATAAAGCAGATGAGTGGACACCTCATTTAATCTCTGTCATTCCACTTTGTGTTTTTGAGTGTCTGTTCTCTTCTTGATGATTTGATTTAATTTGATATTGTGTCATGCTGTCTTACTGACCTGGGCCTCATGTCACATCTACAGTTGGAAGAGGTCAGGACTCTAGTAACGCTATAGGTCAATACCTTTAGGCTTGTAGCTTCTTCAGAATCAATGCATAATACATGACTTAATCGTTTCCGGGTTGTGGGGGGTGCTGGAGCCAATCCCAGCTACACCCTGGACAGGTTGCCAGTCCATCACAGGGTTGTTCGACAGAGACTAACAACCACTCACGCTCATGCCTACAGGAAATTTACAGTCACCAATGAGCGTAAACATGCATGTCTGGATGGTGGGAGGAAACCGGAGTACCCATGCAGGCACGGGGAGAACATGAAAACTCAGCACAGAAAGGACCCAGGCCTGGGAACTGAACCCACGACCTTCTTGTTGTGGGGCTACAGCGCTAATCATTATGTTGGTTGATATAATGGTTGTAAATAAAGCAGTTTTGGGTGAAACTAGTTCCTGACAGAGGTCACCTAAAAATACCCCCAAGCTTTTTGACGCTGGGCAGAAACACAAAAGAAGTTTGCAGTAGTCTATTACATCTTTATTCCTCTGATGTTAAGTCACCACAAGAACAGGTGAGCAACAATATGGAATGTCACCATGAACTGATCAAAGACCATCATACAGTGAGTTTCTGCTTCTTCAGTGTGCGCCACTGTACCTGCACTTAGCTCATTTTGTTGCATGTTCATGTTCATGTTCATGTGCATATGCATGATGATTGATCAGAAAACACTTCTTTATAAATGTTACCAGACAGAAGAGTGTGGGAAATACCCTTATTCAGAAAATGCAAAAAAAAAAAAAAAAATCTAACAAATTAAATGAGAACCAATATTTCACAACAGGCTGTAAAACAAATATTTCGTTGTTGACATGCGGGAGAGAACGTTTGGCCAATAACCTTGGTCTCTCTCTCTCTTTTTTCATCTGTTCTCTACATGGATATAACTCTGGCTGCAGATCCCTCACTCAGTTCAAATGACACGTAGAAGTTCACCAAGTCGAGGATGCAGGGAGAAAGGAATAGGTCACAACAATCATAACACAGACACACTGTGGAGCCAACTCTTTTAAGTAGCTCCCTTCAGCCCCTGAGACATCTTTTTAGAAGCTCCAGTGTACATACCTGCATACTTGGTTGTTTTGTATTTTTGTATTATGTTTAATAATCACCTTATTTGGGGAAGCACGGCAGACTTGGGGCTTTTCTGTGTGGAGTTTGCATGTTCTCCTGTGCGTGGGTTTCCTCCCACCGTCCAAAGACATCATGTTTGGCTTGATTTGTGAGTCTAAATTGTCCGTAGGTCTGAGTGTGAGTGTGAGTGATTGATTGTCTCTGTCTGTCTCTTTATATTAGTCGTGCAGTGGACTGGGTCTGTCCAGGGTGACCCCGCCCTCACCTAATGCGAACTGGGATTGGCTCCAGCACCCCCTGCGACCGGAAACGGAGAAGCGGTAGAAGTGAGCGTGAGTGAGAGAGTGATTTAGCATCGAATGTGTTTTAAACAATACTACAGACACTAAGGCATTTAATTATTCTGAAACTTTTACAAAGCTGAATCGGCAGCTTTTGTGTTTAAATAATGAAATGCTGTGTGCAGTATATTCTCTCTCATTGTCAAATTATACTGATTTTATATAGATTGATTTATTGGCCGAGCTACTCCGACCCTCCAATACTGCCAGTGACTACTTGTCATGAATAACATCACCTGCTTACCTCTCCAGGACTTCACTCATAGTTACCAGATTCTGGTCCCGTATGCGTAGTGATATAATTATATTATACCAATAATACCCTTTCAGTTGTTCCTATAGCCTCATAAATTGAGTCCGCATATCACGTGATGGTTCTTGCTTATGTCCCCAATGATGCAGAGGTAATGGTGTTGGTAAAGTGAAATCAGAGCAGTTGTATAGTACAAGTGTACTGGAGAGTTCCAATTGGGACAGAAAACATATCACAGAACGTTGAGGTCAATGATTCTATTTTTACCACTGAATAGACCTGTAAATTCGGGTGTGATGCACCCTCTGTCCTGGGTAATAGATTAGTCAAATCAAGGACCAATGTCTGATCAGCAGGTCCTGCCCATGTGTACCTTCATTATTATAAAGGCTACATGATACACATCTGAAAATTGTTCAGGGTAATATTTCATCCATTCGCTTAGATTTACGGCTGCAGGTTAAGACAGTTTTATAATTCATTATATAGTTTTCAAATAGTATTAATGGTAGTCTACGCATTTTTAACATGGCAACGCCCAACGTAGACTCTAAGTTTTAAAATTCAAAACTGATACTGGATTGTATCAGTATTGTACTGGATATTAAACACACACACACGTGTGTATGTGTGTTTAATATCAATCTAATAATAATCAATCTAGAATTACATACAGGTTTATGTTTTATGTGACTTTTCTTCCAAACGAGTCATTCCATAATCCCCTTCAGTGAAAGAGGTCAGGAAAGGAACCTGTTGGAACGTAACGTAAATGTAATACATGTTTAAAATACAGATTTTGGTTTTAGGTTTTTTTTTTGGGGGGGGGGGGTTCTTTGTGTGTGTGTGTGTGTGTGTGTGTTAATAAAAATAAATCCGAAATAGCTGGATTGTTGAAAACGACATAGGAGCAAAAATAGCCATTTTACATATTTTCACTGTATCTAAATTGCCTAATGTTAAAGTGTGCCAAAAAACGGAAGTCGATGGTCTAATCTAATTGTCTCATGTGCTCCATTAATTGAAGTGTTTCTCGCATTCAGTGAATCCTACTTCGGCATTTCTAACGTTTATAAATTGTTGGAGTTTTAATTTTGTTCCGCTGAATGAAGCCTGAGGCTGAAGGAGCGAATCAGACCAGACAACTGGTTTGACTCTTCGAGTACTTTTACATCTATTTAGGCCATAACAACAGCTGAATATCTAGATCTATAAATGCAAATGAATTATTAGAATAGAAAAAATATCAAGTTATATTCTGAACGTCGTTAAATAGGTTTTTAAATATTTAAACCTCCAGACCCTAATAGTCTATTAACTAAGAGGTTACGACGGGTAGCTATTAGAAGTCAATATTTAAAGAATTGTATTTCAGGGGTTTTTACCCTCTTGGGATGCACCTTTATTTATTTGGATATTTTTCAAACTCCCCGTTATTTCTCTGCATTTTGTTTGTTTGTTTTTGTTGTTGTTTGTTGTTGTTTCGAGATAAAGGACCCATGTTATATTAGAAAAAAGTGGCTTCACTGCGACAAACTGCGTATCTGTTCGGTTGTGGCCATCGAGCTTAAAACAAAGGATTTACAAAGATGAGCGCAATTATAACCTGTTTCTTTACTAAATAACAAAAGCATGGGTGAAAAACTCTGAGTCACATAGGCCACTAGTGACGCAACGCGGGGTTTACCCACTAAATTTCCAACGCTAACTATTATTATAAATGAAGAGCGAATAATTTAATCCTCCACTTTCAACCCGCGCACGTTCTTTTTCCATGATAGCACCATGATCAATACCGATAGTTTTGAGTGATGAATAAAACTGATGAAAATGGCTGTGTTTAGCATCCTCAATATTTAATAAGTCCCAAAACACACATCACAACAAAAAATGTCAAGTCACTATTAGTTGAACATATTTACACACATAATTTTTACACGTGAACCACAACTGCTGAACACTTGGAGTTACACGACACGAATGTGTACAAAAATAGAAAGTTTTTCAGCTATACATTAAAAGACAGATACACATTGAGAAGCGTCCTTGATGAGTCAGTGTACAAAAAGACACCCAGCAAGGCACTACAGGGGAGATCCAGTCCTCAACAAACATGTTAGAACCAACACTGTCAACTGAATAACTTCAAACACTTTTCTTTATTCAAACGTTATTGTAGTTATTTCACATTTAACATTGGGGCCTGTTCTTGCGGGAAGTGTGGCGATATTTTCCTAAGCGTTATGTATGTTCTCATGGGTTACTGGTTAGGTTTAATAGTATATTCAGTAGACTGTGCAGGCAAAGTGCGTTCGTGTCAGTCTGTCAGTTCTGGAGTAGGAATGGATAGATGTGCGTAATTGCGCACGATGGCACACAGTTCTTGTGTATTCCCATTCTGGTCCTCTTCAGTTCACCACAGTTTCATTATATGTAATTCGATGCTTGTTTCCTTTACGGTGGTTAGTGTGTGTCACGCTCCATGGTGACAACAAACTTCTCTAACTAAGGTCAGATCCCCGTGGTTGCACTGATCCCGCCTGATGACCGCTCCAGCGCGGAGCTGCCGGATGAAGAAGAGGACGAGGTGGAGACAGTTGAAGACTTCCTCTCCTTCTGCCTCAGGTGGATTTTGGTGTGTCGCTTCCTCTCGTCGCTGCGGGCGAATTTGCGGCCACAGTAGTCGCAAGCGAATGGTTTTTCCCCAGTGTGCGTCCGGATATGCGTGGTGAGGTGGTCACTGCGGCTGAAGTTGCGCATACAGATCCGACACTGGAACGGTTTGTGTCCAGTGTGGATGCGGATGTGTCTGGTCAGCTCGTCAGAGCGAGAGAACCGCCGGTCGCAGCCTTCCGCAGGACACGGGTACGGCCGCTCGTGAATGGGAGTCTTGCTGGGTCTATTCGGGTATTTTCTTGGACGCAGGATCGGCCTGAGGGGCAAGTTCTGTGGGCTGTAGGCAGAGGGAAGCCGCGCCGGTCCTCCCTCCGAACCACCACCACCTGGGCCCCCTAGCGTAAAGTTCCTGATAGTGTTCAGAGGGGTCAGGGGTGGAGGGACACGGAATGTATCGAGTGGACATGGACCGAACGGTTTCCGATCCTGTATACTTGCTGTGTGCATGTCCCGCTGGCAGGCCGGCTGGAAGAAACCCGAATAGTCGGGAATGATGGGGAACAGCCCAGGCGCGTCTGAGCTGCCGGGCTGCTTGGGTGAGGAATACGAGGGTGGCGGGTAAGAGGCAATTGGACATGTGGAAGTGGACAAAAAGGCAGAGGGGTCCTGGTACATCTCCCCGCAGCCAGAAGAGGAGTAAGGGGGCGGGGGAGAGTAAAGGTGGGGATGATGATCTATCTCTGCCTGGTTCTGAGCCGCCATGGTGCAGCTCAAATTTCCGCTGGAGAAGTGACTAGGAGATCCTGAAGAAGCCGGGGAGGACGATGCTGAAGAGGAAGGAGGAGGATGAGGAGGGGGTGGCTGGGCTACGTTGAAGATGCCCGAGACAATGTTGATCACTCCCTCGGGGTTCCAGTTACCTGGATACTGGGAGTCAATTGAGAACTTTCCCATGTAGGTGAAAGTCTGGTTGCGGTGGGACGCGGGCTGAGAGAAGCCACTGGAGTAGGATGAGAGATCCAGGGAGCGCTTCTCTGAGCTCATGTCTGCGCTCATCAAACCATCTGCAGATGAAATCAAACCAGCTCATTAGTGAGGCAGCACCAGCAGCACAAATTAATCTGCTCAAAGCAGACAGAGAAGTGGACTGCAAGTCCTGGAGAAACTGCGTCCTTGCTCCCCTATTTCACGTTATGAAAATATGAAATATGAAATATTAATCTCTCATATCTGGAAAATAAACATTTCTCCATACACGCTGCAGGGTATCAAATATGTTTAATCTTACCTGCTGTCACGTTAATTTGGTCGTAATGTGTCCCTAGGTCTGTGTTGGGGAAGATAGTCACTGAGGTCGGCAGGCTGGTGGAGATGTCATCCACCGAGTACACGCTGTCAGGGTGCACGAACCCCCCGAGATTCACAGGCACCTTCTCCAGTGTTTTGGCCGTCATGGTCAGAGTGAAAGGATGTGCTCTTCTTCTTTATTTTCTTTTTCTTTAAGCTGATAATAAAGCGAGAAGAAGTGTGGGGAGCCCGGGGTCACCACAGCATGTCTATGTCCGCCGCTGAGAGGATGAGCCCCGCGGAGAAACTTTACTGTTGTAGGGACTCGGGCCCTGGTACTAGTATGTATATATGGGGAACCTTTTGAATGCAACCACTACGTCATTACCCATATATGGACTGGGAGGGGTTATGAAGGCGGTGAGGACAAATGCGCTGTTGATGCTGATTGGATGAGAGACCCCGTGACGATATCAAAGGGAATCAACTTGTGAATGGAGAAGCCGCCGCCTGAAGCGCTACCAGTCCGACTTTTCCACCCTACCTAAAGCTGTCACAAACAACCTGAAAACTCGTCCCCTTCAACCAAAACTAACACCACCACTGTTTTTCACTCATGGTGTTCTCATCTTTCTTTCTTTCTTTAATCCCACTCATATATCAAAAGAGGAATTCCGGTCGAGCTTTGTCACCCATAAAAGGTTGAATCCGGTAACTGAAGGAACAGCCCCATACCCCATATTTGGTTTCGATTCCGGAACTTGGTAATCGGAAAGTGACGAATGTTACCGAACTCAGCGAGAAAGAGAAAGCTGGAACAACCACAATTCAACGTTACGGACGGACGAGCGGAATTTACTTCTCTGGGTGGGGGTGGGTGGTATGGGCGCGGAAACTTGTGTCAGTCTGATTTGACTATGCTCTAGGAAAGAATAGAATAAGTGACGAGTTAATATAGTCAGGCTTAGTGTCGTGTCTAAGATATGCCCTCCTGTGGTCTCCTTAAGAAGTTCCCTCTCTCTCTCTCTCTCTCACACACACACACACACACACAGGTCATGGACTCGCTCCTCTGGTTTGATCTTGTAAAGTCCCACCGTGGGTGGACAAAAGTACAAAAGTTGACAGACAGAAAACAGAAAATATTGGGCACCTTGGATGGAATTTAGTTTCCACTGCGTGAATGTGTGTTGCACAGCTAACCACAGTCAAACTGTAACTCTAACATAGCTTTATTTATAACAGTCTAACGGACCCTACATGTAGGCCTATAAGATGGGTGAAACTAAGACTAGTAAAATTTTCAGTGTGTAACATTGTGACAGTGGCTTAATTTAAATTAGGTAAATATTAAACAGATGAGACAGCAGCCTCGTATAAGACATAATTCCATGCTGTGATATTATCTCAGCAAACACAGCAAAGTTATTCTAAGACTGAAGCCACATGATAATGTATAGATGAGATATTTTTCATTGTGGAAGAGCGGCTGTCACAGAAACTGTAACATGAGCATTGCTATACGTTCATTCAAAGGAATAATATTCACAAACAGGAAACTGAACATCATAATTCTGTTAAACCAAACCTGTAAAATCAGACAATCAGATGAGATGCCCCACAAAAGATGAACTACTTTTTGATGACTACCAACCATCTCATAAGAACATAGGAACATTTTTTATTTTTATTTTCCAATTTGAATGTAGAAAATTCAGGTGTTCATGTGGAGAACTGACGTTAACTGTGGTCCATTACGACCGTGTACAAACAATCTGACGTGTGTTTCAGACAGTTATCACCAGCTCTCCACTACATGATGTTACCTCACTACTGTTAGCAGCTTTGTTATTTATAATAAAAATAGGAACCCCTCTGTGTTACCAGGGCTGCTTCTAAAGCCTGTAGCTACAGTCTGTCCAGTGATTATTGAGTGATGACAGAACTGATTAACAGAGACACATTCACCCACACCATAGTAATGTAACACACTTGTTGGTGAAAGCTGTTTTTATTTAATACATATCTGGTATGGATTTGAAACAAACTATCCCCCCAACTGCCTTCCCTCCAATATCCTATAAATGTTGGAAGGAAAAGGATAAGCTGACGATGGGAGTTGACCTCTCACTTGTTTCCTGGATCACAGATTACCTGACAGCAAGGCCTCAGTTTGTTAGGTGGGGAACAAACTGGGACAGTTATGAGACACATGAGGACTCCACAAGGGGCTGTTCTGGCTCCATTCCTGTTCACATTGTATACAGCAGATTTCAGTTACAACCTTGAATCTTACCACATCAGGAAATCCTTGGATGATACTGCTAGTGTGTATCAGGGATGGACAGGAATCTGAATACAGGGAACCACAGAAAAGTCAGTGACTGGAGTCACAAAAATGGCCTCCTACAGAACACCTCAAAGAAAAAGGAAATGATAGTGGATATCCAAAAGTCCAAGCTCTCTCTTTAGCACCCCTTTTCGAGTAGTGGACGTTGAGTTGGTGCTAGTTATCCACGTGATTTAAAAGAAAACTTCATTCATCAGACCAGGCCACCTTCTTCCATTGCTCTGTGGCTCAGATCTGATGCTCACATGCCCATTGTTAGTGCTTTTGCTGTGCACAGGGGTCAGCATGGGCATTCCGACTGGTCTGCAGCAATTGGTACACCTTATCAGAGCCAATATGACATTTTTCAGCAATTTAAGCAACAGATTGGACCGCACAAGCCAGCTTTCATTCCCCACGTGCATCACTGAGCCTTGGTTGCCCATGGCCCTGTTGCCTTTCACCCTGTTGTTCACCACTGTTCCTTCTTTAGACCGCTTCGATAAATGCTGACCACTGCAGACCGTGAACACCCCACAAGAGCTTCAGTTTTGGGGATGCCCCGACCCAGCCCTCTAGCCATCACAAACTTGCTTGTCAAATTCGCTCAAATCCTCACACCTGCCCATTTTTCCTGCTTCTAACACATCAACTTTGAGGACAGAATCTTCACTTGCTGTCTAAAATATCCCACCCACTAACAGTTGCCATGATGGAGAGATAATCATTGTTATTCACTTCACCTGTCAGTGAAGTAATTTTATGCCTGATCAGTGTAAATGCACTCTAAAGAAAGGAGGCTCAGATCTTTAGACTTCGGTAAAAAGATGCTGCAGATGTTTTAACAGTCTGTTATGCTAACTATACTGTTCTACTCTGCAGTTTGGTGGGGAGGCGGCATAAAACAGATTAGATTGAAACCAGATTAGAGTACTGGGGGCTGTGGCGAGCAATTCAAACAGAGAAAGGAAGAATCCATCCTAAAATACTCAGACCATCCACTTCATAGCATCCCAGTGGATCTGAGAAACCACATCAGTGGACAGTTAATCCATCTAGATGCAGGACGAACAAATACAGAAAATCATTAACCCAGCCTGCCATCAGATTTTACAGCTCTTTAACTATTAGAAGATAAAATACTAAACAGCTGAAACTCCCTCCATGGATTAATAAAGTTTTTCTGATTCGGATTCTGATTATGTTTGGAGAGACTGAAAATGTCCTGATGTCACTGTGTTCATATTAGTCATGTATTGTAATAATGAAATGGTGGATGCCAACTTCTGAGTATGACGAGACTTGAACCTTGGTGACCAGAAAAAAGGCAATCTCTGCCGTACAAACATCCTCCACCATGAGTTTACATCACCAGGGTTTATGTCAGAGTAGGGCGTATCTACCTTTGAGGACACAGAGGTAATGTTCTCAGTATGTTTTTTGTTTCATTTTACATTATTTTTCGCAAGTTTCCTTTTATTTGTCAAAAGAAAATGAACAAAGCCAGCCAAATTATGACTGCATCAACGCGGTGTCAAGTGACAGAGTTCCACATAGCCTACCTCTGACTTGTAAAGGCAAAACGTTGTCGCGGAGAGTTCTATTTTTTGAATGGTCCTTGGTAAATTTAAGAAATGAACGTAGTGCAGCGTCAGTATTGGAGATGCATAGAAGGCTGCAATAATCAAAATGATTGCTTAGAGCAGGAAAGCCAACAGAAACGGGGGGAAGATGATAATTTAAGTAGGCTAGTATAAGAAAGAAAAATAGAGCCAATAGTTGCAATAGTTGCAACAGATGCAATAGTTTTGTATTGTATGTATATATATATATATATGTATATATACACAGTTCACACCCTAGATCGTGGTTCACACTGGTGGGGAATAAAGACATGATAGGTGGGGCACAAAAAACTCTAAGAAAGTTTCTTTTTCCTGCTTATTTTTTATCAATGCCTGTCTTTATTCACAACAAAGAGCCTACATTCAAAACAAAACACCCACACACAATCAAAGTAACCATTAATAGCTTACATGTAGCCTTAATGAAAAGAACATTAGATTGTGGACCGGAAGAAAAATGTTCCCCAGAACCAAAGTGTGAAAATAACGTTGGCATGTTATCTGCAGTGGAACAATATACAAACTTTCACACAGATGGGCAACAGGCTAAGTCGGGCTATAATGTCACAAAATTGACACATTTGTGACATGGACCACAAAAGTTGGTGATACATGGAACATCATGTTACTTGATGTAAGTTCAAAAATCTGAAAATTTTAAACTTACCGTAATTAGCATTAGCATTAGCACTCTGTGGGGGTGAATGACCAAAAATTTCAAGAATCATCTTGATCAACTAGGGTCATTTTAGATCTACTTTTTTATGATACAGCAACAAACTTACACTCACACACATGCATGCACAAACACTATAATCTATTATTTTGGTATCTGATAATCCAGGTCAAAGACAGTTCAACAATATTACTGAAAGTAATGCTAATAATAAAAATAATTTAAGTGTAACAACAGTAAAAAATACATTATTGTTATTATTATTATCATTAATATTATCATATGGCATGCTGAACCATCAAGAGCTTTTGTCTAAAGATGGAAAATAGTGCATGCTCTTTCATTGCTATGTACTGAATGTATGCTAACAGACTGATGCACTATGTACAATGCCACTGTATTGTATATCAAGTTTAGCAAGATATTTTTTGCTAATTACCACTTTTGACCTGTTACAGTTGCTGGCGGTCAGCAGCAACTGGCAGTTGGAATGGAGAAATGTCAGTCTTGATATAAATGATGGGCTGACTAGTGTTCCAACATCTAAAACGTCTTTGTAGTTTTATCGGCTCAATCAATATTCCCCCTATCGTAGCCTACATGCAGCAGCAGCTGGGGAAAATCCCATGACCGTCCCTAAAACATACCTACTACTGTGACTAAAAGTGCCTGTGGTTATCTGTGGGTGATCAACAAAAGCACTGGTATCCTTATTCTTATAATATTACCACAGTAAGTGATACCTTTGTCATCAGAAAGATTACAATATATACACATGGAGCGCTCTAATAATATATATTTCTTTAGTCTTGTTGGTTTTAGACCTTATATTAGGGTCTCCCCCATTTTTTATAAACATTAACCATGCTTAAATTGGGGAAATAACCCTCATCAACTTCAGTTATCTACAACCAAGTCCAGTTGACCTTGATCTAACTTTTTCTAAAAACTATTAAGTTTTTTTCTTTTCACAAAGAAGCAATTGCCAAATTACAAATTATTAACTCAATACTATATAATATGCACTTTATGCACAAAATTAAAATTAATCTTGCTTCAACTTCAGTTAGTTACTTCATATCTTCAGAGGTCTGTTGCTGTCTCTTTTATTATTAAACTAGCTCTATGATTTAGCACAACACAAAACAGACTGACACGGAGAGAAGAGGGATTATATAGAGAGGAATTAAAAGAGTAGCAAGCCATCAGGTGGTGTTATATTTTTTCTAAAGCTGTATTAGCTTTGGTTATTTCACTTAGTTCTGGAAAGAGTTGTCGAATGAATGGGAATTCTCTCTTCTCTGAGCTGCCACAGAGATAAACACAGTGGGAGGATCCTTGACAAGGGTTTGAGGTTGTGGACCAGTTAAGATATAGCCAACATTGTCATATTTTCTTCTTTAGGAAATTAGCTTTATTTTCAAATGTTCCTACTCAGGTTCTTCCATTGCCCCGAGTCCAATGCAAGAGAATATACAATAACTGAAGTGTCACAAACATTGAGACTGAACCACATTGGAGGCTGTTTTCTTTAAGCTTGAGTGGCCCACACACTTTCTCTGTGTGGGTTTGCAGAAAACAGTGTGTGTGCATGCAAATGTGTGTGTGCTTGTATGTGTGAGTGAGCTGGAGAGATGATGACTGTGCAACAGTCAAAGTGAGAACACGCATATGGTTTAAATATGACCTATCTTTGAGTGATTCTTCAACAAACACAGACACACACACACACAGTTTCTTTCACTGTCTGGATATGGACAACCGAGAGGTTCATAACTAACTTTCAGCTACCCTCATTTGAAGTCAGATTGAAAATCTTGGTGGATGCTCTACAGTTTTCATCAGGTGCTTCATTATTTTTTTTTGCAATTAAAATTTTACTGATGAAAATAAATATTAAATATATATGCATTCATTCATATTCTACTGCTTTTCCATTTCCGGGTCACTAGGGGTGCTGGAACCAATCTCAACTCACATTGCGCAAGGGAGGGGTACACCCTGAATGGGTTATGGAGTCAGAACAGTCTCATAATGAATGAACTCTCGCGGGGCTTTTCACGAATGCACATGCTTTGTTTTGTAGTTGTATTTCGGACTTCACAAATGTAATTTTGAGGCACACTTGTAATATAAATTCACGGAGCATACAAATTACTGAATGTGCATTTACAAAATGTGTATTTGTGAATTTTGAGACTGACCTGATGTTGCAGGTCAACCAACGTCATCATTGGCTGATAAAGCTGTCAATCAAATGTATGTTTCTGACTGACAGATTCATCAGCCAATCAGGTGTGTTGCTCACTGTCTGTCCATTTTCACCTTCTCAACCCAAGCACTATTGTTGTAAGCGGTCTTTGGCGTGGGAAATGGAGAGGATAGAGAAGGAGGGTGGCAGCCAGCGCAGTAGCACACTTGGAGATGTGAATGGGTCAGTCTGATGTCATCAGAAAAAAATACCAAGGAAACATAACTGAACAATGGAGGCAGAAGCCTGGTCCTGTCTACGTGGAGTCAAAACATCATAGCACAGCCTGTAATGAGTTTGTGAGAGGACACTCTACTTCCCTGATAATTTTTAATGTGAGCTATTTTACTGATACCCTTACCCTTACTGATTGTGAACAATTCAGGCAGAGAAGATGAAATCCTCCTCTCTTTTCTCATATGATCTTAGTTCATTCAAAATTCAACAATCAATCAAAGCCACATCACACTGATCCATAACCTGTTGCTACTTATTCTCTGCATAGGTCAGGGTGTTTTTGTGTTGTGTTGTTGAGAATGTTCTCTGTGTGCTCGTTCTCAAGTGTGTGTTCATGTGTGTCATGAGATCTAACCTACTGTCCATTTGAGAGTACTGTAGCTGGCATGGGCCTTAGTTGATGAAGTTACTAAAAGGAGTGATCAGTCAGTTTGTGTTATTAGCCATGAGCCACTTGGCGTGATAAGCTGTTAATATGAGTAAAATAAATGTAAAGTGAGAGGAATACAAATTGTGTCTTCCCTTATATTGTGACATGGTGTCAGAATTAAAGACTCCACACAGACACTGAAGATGAGATGACTAAGTTTGGTCCACCGGCATTTGATTCGATATCTGACACTGGCTGGGCAGTGGCCAATACGGAGGCAGAGATCTTTCTGCTTGATTGCTTGACGCAATTGCCAACTAGGTGTCCTTTATGCGGAGATACGGAGCCAATCTACGATTCTATTTTTAGTTTTGTTGTCTGTATATGTCTTCATTAGTTTAACACCACAAGGTGTGTCAACTTTTTATGAGATTGACTTTAAAACTCTGGGGAAGAAGGTGAGACAGTGGAGGCTTTTGTTTGGAGCCTTTGTGAGCTTGTGCATCATTGTGAGTTTGGAAAAATGAAAGATGAGCAGATTCTGGACCAGATCGTCATGGGAATAATTGACAACCAGGTCTCACAAAAGCTACAACTCGAGACAGATCTAACACTCGAAAGGGCCATCCAGCTCACACGTCAAAGCAAGCATGTCAAACAGCAATGTGCGGAGTGTGTGGAAATTGGAGTGAATGAGGTGAGACGCAAAAAGTACAGTAACACAAGGCGGAGCTATGGCATGATAGTTACAAGGAAAGAAACACAGAAAGGCTAAACAGAACTGCCAATGATGCAGTATGATGCATGATAAAAAAAGAAACATATAGAACGTCTAACAACAGATGTAGGCAGAACCAAGGCTGCGGTAGAATCAGATGAGTTTTTAATAGGAAGACTTTTCCTTGGAACTGTAACTGAATCATAGCCAAACATCATGGAGGAGCCTGATATATAGAGCTACTGGCGAATGGCAGCCCAGTGGATTTTAAAATATATTCTAGAACTAACACTACTGCTATGACAGAGGTACAGTGGCATGGAAGTGCAAATCAAAACAGCAAAAGAGAAACGACAATGACAAATCAAAAAACACAACAGCAAAAAAGAAACGACAACGACAAATCAGAAACCACAACAGCAAAAGAAAAATTACGACAAATAAAAAAAAACACAACAAAACTTGGCAATGTAACACCAACGCTGGCCAGAGCCAGCCAGGTTTTCTCTACCTTAGATGCCTCAAGTAAGTTCTGGCAAATCTCACTGGACCCCAGCTGACAGAAACTAAGCATGTCCATGTGGCAGGGCCTATGTGAATAGAGCTCACCAGAACCTGACTACCTTTGTATTTTTTTTGCATGATCTATTTGTATGCTGTATTTTATTCTTGGTGTAAGGTGACCTTGAGTGCTTTGAAAGGCACCCTAACAAATAAAATTTATTATTATTATTATTATTACCTGACAAAGCCACCTGGGGAATGTCACCCCAGGAAATATCTTGTGTGAACCTGGGCTAAAACCTTGGTTACTTGAAAGGCTACACAGATTCAACAACTGAAAAAAGAGAGATGTGGTTCCAAAAGAAAGCCAATTTATTGATTGTAAATGAAATGATTAAAAACTAGAAGAATCTGTGGAGAGGTGGGTTAGTTAAAAAGGAAATATTAATCAAATATTGAAAATGTTGCATAAATTTATTTACAAAATTGAATAATAACGATTCTTTTATAAAACACAATAAGACTCTCTATATAGGTCCAATTATTTAAATAAATATTATTCGCAAAAAGAAGGGAAAAGTGGCCAGAAGCCAGCAGCAATGAGGCAGCTTGTTTAAGAGTGTTTTCCGGGAGTGCAACACACGTGCTCAAGGCAATTGGCAATCACTGCACACTGTGCATCATTGCAAACAGTGTCCCCATGTGCTTTAACACTACAATAAGTGAGGGGAACCACCCTAGCGGACCTAGCCTCCACTGTAAGATGGCTACTAACTCCACTAAAGGGGAAGAGGTGCAAGAGAAAACATTATTCTAAACGATTTAAAAAGCAGAACACCAGTAGGCCCAGGGTAAGATTTTCTTTTTCTTCTCCTTTTGGCTTTTCCCTTCAGGGGTCGCCACAGCGAATCAGTTGCCTCCATCTAAGCCTGTCTTACCCATCTTCTTCTCTTACACCAACCACCTTCATGTCCTCTTTTACTACATCTATAAACCTCCTCTTTGGTCTTCCTCTAGGCCTCCTGTCTGGCAGTTCAAAACTCAGCATCCTTCTACCAATATATTCACTATCTCTCCTCTGGACATGTCCGAACCATCTCAGTCTGGCCTCTCTGACTTTATCGCCAAAACCTCTAACATGTGCTGTCCCTCTGATGTACTCATTCCTGACCCTATCCAACCTGGTCACTCCCAGAGAGAACCTCAGCATCTTCATCTCTGCTACCTCCAGCTCTGCCTCCTGTCTTTTCCTCAGTGACACTGTCTCTAGACCAAACAACATTGCCGGTCTCACCACAGTTTTGTACACCTTTCCTTTCATTTTAGCTGAAACTCTTCTATCACACATCACACCTGACACTTTTCTCCACCCATTCCAGCCTGCCTGCACACGCTTCTTCACCTCTTTTCCACACTCTCTGTTGCTCTGGACTGTTGACCCTAAGTACTTAAAATCCTCCACCTTCTTTATCTATTCTCCCTGTAACCTCACTCTTCCACTTGGGTCCCTCTCATTCACACACATATACTCCGTCTTGCCGCAGCTAACCTTCATTCCTCTCCTTTCCAGGGCAAACCTCCACCACTCTAGTTTCTCCTCCACCTGTTCCCTGCTCTCACTACAGATCACAATGTCATCTGCAAACATCATAGTCCATGGAGATTCCTCTCTAACCTCATCCGTCAGCCTGTCCATCACCATAGCAAACAAGAAGGGGCTCAGAGCTGATCCCTGGTGCAGTCCCACCTCCACCTTGAACTCCTCTGTCACACTTACAGCACACCTCACCACTGTCTTACAGTCCTCATACATGTCCTGCACCGCTCTAACATACTTCTCTGCCACTCCAGACTTCCTCATACAATACGACAGTTCCTCTCTGGGCACCATGTCATAAGCTTTCTCCAGATCTACAAAGACATAATGCAGCTCCCTCTGACCTTCTCTGTACTTCTCTATCAACATCCTCAAAGCAAATACTGCATTTGTAGTACTCTTTTTTGGCATGAAACCATACTGCTGCTCACAAATGCTCACTTCTGCCCTTAGTCTAGCTTCAACTACTCTTTCCCATAACTTCATTGTATGGCTCATCATCTTTATTCCTCTGTAGTTGCTACAACTCTGTACATCTCCCTTGTTCTTAGATCCAGATCCTGTTGAACAACCCAGTCAGAAACTCTACTGCTACCTCTCCTAGACACTTCCAGACCTCCACAGGTATATCATCAGGACCGAGTGGTTTTCCACTCTTCATCCTCTTCAGTGCCCTCCTCACTTCATCCTTACTAATCTTTGCTACTTCCTGGTCCACAACAGTCACCTCTTCTACTCTTCGTTCTCTCTCATTTTCCTCATTCATTAGTTCTTCAAAGTACTCTTTCCATCTTCCCATCACACTATTGGCATCTGTCAATACACTTTCATCTCTATCCTTAATCACCCTAACCGCCTGCACGTCCTTCCCATCTCTGTCTCTCTGCCTTGCCAACCTGTATAGATCAGTCTCTCCTTCCTTACTGTCCAACCTAGCATACAAGTCATCGTAAGCCCTTTGTTTGGCCTTTGCCACCTCTACTTTCACCTTACGCTGCATCTCCCTGTATTCCTGTCTACTCTCTTCAGTCCTCTCAGTGTCCCACTTCTTCTTAGCTAACCTCTTTCTCTGAATACACTCCTGCACCTCCTCATTCCACCACCAAGTTTCCTTATCCGCTTTCCTTCCAGATGACACATCAAATACTCTCCTACCTGTCTCCCTGATCACATTAGCTGTAGTTGTCCAGTCAGCTGGAAGCACTTCCTGGCCATCCAGAGCCTGTCTCAACTCCTTCCTAAAAATCATACAACACTCTTCCTTTTTCAGCTTCCACCATTTAGTCCTCTGCTCTGTCTTTGCCCTCTTCATCTTACTCACCAACAGAGTCATCCTACACACCACCATCCTATGCTGTCTGGCTACACTCTCACCTACCACTACTTTGCAGTCACTGATCTCCTTCAGATTACACCGTCTACACAAGATGTAGTCTACCTGTGTACTCCTACCTCCACTCTTATAAGTCACCCTATGTTCCTGCCTCTTCTGGAAGAAAGTATTCACTACAGCCATTTCCATCCTTTTTGCAAAGTCAACCACCATCTGTCCTTCTGCGTTCCTCTCCTGGATACCAAACCTGCCCATCACCTCCTCATCATCTCTGTTTCCTGCACCAACGTGTCCATTGAAGTCTGCACCAATGACAACTCTCTCACTTCTAGGGATGCTCTGCATCACTTCATCAAGGTCCAATCAGAATTTCTCCTTCTCCTCCAGCTCACATCCTACCTGTGGAGCATACCCACTAACAACATTGAACATTACACCTTCGATTTCTAGCTTCAGACTCATTACTCTATCTGATACTCTTTTAACCTCCAGAACATTCCTAACAAACTCCTCCTTCAAGATAACTCCTACTCCATTTCTCTTCCTATCTACACCATGATAGAACAACTTGAACCCTGCTCCTAAACTTCTAGCCTTGCTACCTTTCCACCTGGTCTCCTGGACACACAGTATGTCTACCTTCCTCCTCTGCATCATGTCAACCAACTCTCTACCTTTCCCTGTCATAGTTCCAACATTCAAAGTCCCTACTCTCAGTCCTAGACTCTTGGCGTTCCTTTTCTCTCTCTTCCTACGAACACACCTTCCTCCTCTCCTTCTTCGACAAACAGTAGTCCAATTTCCACCGGCACCCTGTACGTGAACAGCATCGATGGCGGTCGTTGTTAACCCGGGCCTCGACCGATCCGGTATGGAAGTCATAGATTCGATTTGCATGTTTGATTTGGCAAAAGTTTTTCGTCGGATGCCCTTCCTGACACAGCCCTCTGTATTTATCCGGGCTTGGGACCGGCACAATAAAGCACTGGCTTGTACCCCCTTGCGGCTACATTAGGCCCAGGGTAAGATATAAAGGCTAAACCAAGGCAAAACAGCAGCTGACAATCGCCTACAATTAATGAAAGATTGACAGTTAATATATGTCATAAAAACATGGTTAACTGTCATTTTAGTTAGTCCTGCTTTAAATTCAAATTACATACCTTAATGAAAAGGTGCACAGGCTAACCCAGCCCAACAGTTTGATCATCCAAAATATCGGCGATAAACTTTAATTCACCAGCAGCAGAAAAAGACCCCAGCACGACAAGGCAAAGGAAAAAGGAAAGCTGTGGCAAGCAATTGCAACTCAGTCACTAAACATGCCAAAATTGGTGTCAAGTCAATCAAAATTTTGGCAGCTTCTCCACTTGAAAGAGATTAGAGCCCTCTACACAGAGTTTTCACTGTGTTTTACTCAATGACCAGGCAGTTCCTTTCTTTTTCTTTCTTTATGTTGCAGGTGCAGTAATGTAGTTTGATGGTTTAGTCGACAGTTCCATTTGCATTACTGGTGTTCAGTCACTTGGTGAAAAACCTTCGCTTGATTTGAAACATAGAAAGGGAAATATTATAAATACCACGCACCTGTATACTCTATTTCAAAAATGTTATGTGTATAGAACAAATCACGTGAAAAATTAAACACCTTTATAAATATCGTGAACCTATTTAAGCATCTTCTTCACAAAATGCATAAAACATAATAATAATATAATAAGTATATATAATATAATAAGTATGAATTTCAACATCTTAACCTCAACTATATTTTAACATTTTTAAATTTTTATGACCTTTTTTCTAAATTGAATTAAACCATGCAATGTTTTTTTTTTTTTTTACACAATAAGCTTGTTAATAAGTATCACACTAACAAACTTTCGTATGGCACAGACTCAGAATATACATCCTCAAACACACAGACACTGGCATTTAAACCATTAACCTCCAAGCCACGCATTACTGGGCAAAAGAGTTAGCATTAGCACAAACAAACTTTAGCTGGCATCAGTCTTCTCTCATACACGGTCTCTGGTGATAAAAAATCTCCTGCCCTATCGGGTGCCTTTCTGATATTTGTGGAAGTCTCGTGCTGGGACAGCTCATCACATGGCTTTTCTGGCGAGTAGACTGCTTCAGTTTCAGATGCCAAATGCTTCTAATCCACCTGATTATTGCTGCTGGGACACTATCCGCTGCTTTTCAGTCCGTGCAGCAACAAGGTGATCGACGAATGGTTCTGCTCAGCTTTCTTCTGAAAATCTGCTTTGATCATTGTCTTGGCTTCCTCCAAATTACATTTCTTTTTTCAGTTTGACTTGACACCCCCCACTTGATCTTCCCATGGCACATTGGGTAGTTTGCCACTTTAAAGGCAAACTTGGTAGTCATTGAAGGACTTGTTACTGCCTTGACTCTCAATCTGTTCCTCTGCAGTAGTAAGATGACCGGCCGCCTGATGTCCCTGTGCAGGATGGTGGCTGGGATTTTCTCCATTTTTGGATGAGCTGATGTTCCTTTTGAAGCTCTTGTCACAGAAACGCAGTAGCTCGGTCACATAACCAAAACACAATGTCCAACTGTGATGTTTCTTTGTGCAGTGTGCCACTTGCTTCTCATATATATGCAAGACATGTCACAACCACGGAAGATTTAACTTTAATGCGTCTGACTGACTTGAAATCAATTAAGATTGCACAGTTGCACATCATAAAATGTATGTATAAGGGCCTTGTTTCAGTTCAAATTGATTACTACAATTAAAGTGACTCTTTTCTTGATGTCATCTTTTACTTGGTAGGGTCCAAAAAGATCAACTGATGTGAACTCGAATGGTGTGGCAGATTCAGTCCTTTCACCCATTACTTTTACCCATACACTTTTCTTTGCATTTACCTCCCTGCAGATCATGCAGCTGTTGATAAGTCTTTGTATAATTCTCCTCCCCTTTACAATCCGTGCCTTCCTCCTCATCCTTAGCAGAGTTCCGGCCACTCCATCATGAGTGTCAATGTGGGCTTCCCAAGCCAACAGCATTGACACCCAGGCATTAGGATGGGGACACCAACTTTGTTTTCCTTGAAATGCACAACAGCAGAAACATAAAGAAAATACAAATTTTATTTAATTACTATAGTTTTGGAGGCGCCCCTGATGTATCGCCCCTATGCATCGCATATAGTGCATACCCACGTTTTGCGCCACTGGCCTCCGCTACGATAGGTGGCGATATACACTCTTTCGGCTTGTGGGTAATGGACCACTACCGGTTGACCAATGACGTCACAGACCATAACAGAGGTGGAAAGAAAAAAAGACCGGTTAGCTAGCAAGTTAGTCTCTGTATCCGTCCAAAAATGAGCTTTTGCTGCAGACTTTGCCATGTTCGATGCGTAGCACTTCGTTTAAGTTTAAGCCTGCGTTTAAGTTTTAAATGCCATTTGACTTCTGGGTCATAGTTTAGCGCGAAACTTTAGCACATGCACAGATCACCTCCTCCAGCTCCAGTCCGACAGTCCGTATACATGCAGCAGTAGATCCACTTTCAATCGCATTGTCTGGTGTGTTAGTCCGATAATTATAAACTCGATTTCAGTCGAACTAACGTGTTTACATGTACTTTAAAAGTCCAGTTTTGGTCGGACTAACGCAATAATTCGTTTTTTTTTAGGTGTCATGTAAACGTGCTTGAACCTTGTCTCTCTGGGGATGTTCGGATCCAGAGTGTTTCTCCCTGTGTTTCTCCTTAGTTTTCCCCTGCCCTTGTGTTTGTATTCCCTGTCTGTCTCTGTCTGCTGGCCTGCTGCTTCTGGATTGCCGGACCTGGTGACCTACCCACCTGCTCATTCCCTCAGTCAGCCATGCTTAAACCCTAATCTCACGCTCCACTCTTTGCCAGTTGGTCATTGATCCCTTAATGGTAAACAGCTCGGCCAACCTTGAGTACTTAAATTTTTGAATATCCGGGGATCATGACATCCAGCATCCAGCCAACAGGCATTGGGGCGTCCCAAGTATGTGTTTTCTATCACTACTGCTCTTCTCCCTCTAATGACTGCAACTCAGGGGACACTTCTGAAACTCCTGAAATTTGCAGACAACACCCCTGTTTCATCTGCAACGGAGTCACAGTCAGTGTCGGACCATATCTGTGCAATTACAGATGATGTGGTCTGTTATATTCCCATCCATGGTTTCACTACATTCACTGACCTGCAGAACCCTCATGGATGCCCCACATCCAGCCCAAGCACTGCACTCAGATCATTTTTACCAATATTTCAAACAAATTGTTGTACTGCATTTGATGCTTAGTCTGCTTTGTGGGCCCCTTTTTTCTCAGAGCATAACCTTAATAGTGGATCCTGAATATAGGCAGTAAATGTCGTGTGTCAGCTTGATGAACTGAAACACACATTACCTACAGGACATTCATTAATTCATTCATTTTCTATCTGTTTCCAGGACGCGCAAGATGCTGGAGCCAATCTCAGGACAGGTCGCCAGTCCATTGCAGGGCTAACATACAAAGACAAAGGTGTACAACCACTCACACACTCTCATACTTATGGGAAATTTAGAGTCACCAATTAACCTAAGCATGTATGTCTTTGGAGGTTGGGAGGAAACCCATGCAAGCCCGGGGACAACATGTAAACTCCGCATAGAAAGGCCCCAGGCCCCGTAACTGAACCCACAACGTTCTTGCTGTGAGGCAAAAGCGCTAACCACTATGACGTTGTGCTGCCCTACCTACAAGACATTACCCTTAAAAAAAAAATCCATGAATCAAGTGCAGTTTGTTTGAATCACACAGACTTATCTTCTATAGATTTAAACATGAATATATTAAAATTAATAAATGAAAAAAAACAAACACCAGAAGTTTTTCTTTTGGGTGTCCAGATTATTTTCTCTCCTCCATTAGCCCAACCTAAAACAGTTCTGGACTATTCGATCATTTTTATTGTATCTTTATTTATTTATTTATTTATTTACATATTTGTATTTTTGTTTTTTATTGTATGTTTTGGGATAATACCTCACCCACTCATCCAATCCTTCCTACCAAACTGACATCTTTTCAGTCATGTCAGTACAGAACAGAAAAACAACCCCTAACCTGGAAGCTAATTCCTCAAACAACCTAATGTACAACAATAGCCAACATTAATCCCAAGCGAAACAATGAAATCTTCTTGTGGCATACATGTTCATCCTTTCCGAGGATTTTTTTTTAAGTCTATATTTTTAGAAGTCCTTTGTGAAGGACTCCCATGTAGATTTAGATTTTTTAATTATGACTTTCAATGCACAGCTTTCATGTTTTAGAGTCAAAACTATTATACATTTGTACATGTATGAATTCCATATTTACAACATGCAATAAAATTAGGTATTTATATTCTGTTTTGAAATCTGGGTTGCAGCAATGGAAAGGAAAAAGTGGAAGTTGGCCTGTTACAGAATGGGCTTGATGGTTGTAGAAGCCAAGAGTTCGATCTTTTAGGACATAAGTGTGTTAACGCTTTCAGATGATGAGGTGAGAAGACTTCAGTGCCATCAGATGACACACTGCTGGAGACAGAATGTGTTTTGCGTGTAGCACAAGACTTGAACCACTTGTGTTCAATAAACATCTCACACCTCTGAATCTCTCTGCTCAACATGACACAGCTAGTTCACTTCATACACATAAATAAAGACATGAAGGTCTTAGGTTGTGTGTTATTATTATATTTGGATGTGGCGGTGTATAAATAAAATTTAAGGATGTGCCAGAAATTTTGTATGAAGCAGTGTGATATTAGCTGTTGTTGTGCCTGATGCTTGTTTTGGGTGCCTACACTTTCTGTCTGTTGGTCTGGCTGTTATCACACTGATATCAACTAAACAGAAGCCAACACGACTCTCAGAAAGAAGAAAGTAAATCCTAAAAAATTACTTATTGAAAATGTAAACAGAACTACATATAAACCTGCAATTCTAGGCAAAATGTACCATGAGTGATGTGTTTTCTGTGAATCTTTGTATTTCTTATGATGTTGATGTTCCTCTAGTCTGAAGCTGAAATCTAAAGCAACAGCATTTACTCTGAAAATGAGAAATGATGCTTTGACCCAGAATTTCTTTTCAGCTGAGTCTTAAGTCCCTCAGTGTCCTGCTCAAATAAACTTCAAAAGGACAGTGTGTCTTGTCCCATACCAATGCCCACTGGAACACACACTAATCCTATTTATCACAAGGTGGAAGATCAGTACCCCTAATTCTGAAAGTCACTGCTCCAAAATCCATAATTCTTCCTTTAAAGCAGCTCAACTGCCCCCATGACTGTTAGCTTTGTTACATCAGAGACTGACAGCTTTCACAGCCACAGTGTGAAACATGAAAGTGGGTAGAAACACTCTGATATAGGTCCAAGATACAGGAGATGAAAAGAAAAGGGGAAATGCCTGAGAAATGATAAAATATTACGAAAGCTGTTGTACAGACATTTCTTGTCTGTGATGGCCTGAACAGCTATGGGGGGGTCATGTTATAGCTGTCACTGCTCTATGTAGTCCTGAGTTTGTAACATTACTCAAGAGATTTGACAGATATAGTTTAAAGAAAGTTCTTCTTATAGTTTTGTTCAGACAGAACAGCAGATGACTTCCTGGTGAGTTCTGAGATCAGTCAGAGGCTGAGCTGAAATCAGGCACTGACACTAACTCCCTCAAGACTGTTGTATCTGTTCCTGAAAGCTACAACATCTGCACACCAATTGTCAATTGGTTACCATTGTGGAAACAATGTGTCTTAACACACTTTCACAGCAACATGAGAGCATTAATCTGCATATATTTGTATTATATATGTGTTAGTAAGAAGCTGCAGTAACACTGTGTTTGTGTTTCACTTTTAAATTCTTTAAATGTTTAACATGTAATTTATGCTCCCCTAACAGCACAAAGGTATATACTAATAGTTGGACAAATGGAAAAATGGTGGTTCCAAAACTACAACTCCCATGAAAACAGATGAAGATACATTTATATCACACTGCCATATAGCATGACCTTGCTGTCGTGCCCCTGGTGCTACACTGTGCTGGGGGCGAAGTCCAGTTGAGGGACTTCCGGATTCCCTGGGGCCCCCGCCCTGCCTGTGGGCCCCCTGGACCGCCGCTCTGGCAGCCCTCTGGCGGCCCTCTGGCGGCCCTCTGGCGGCCCTCTGGCTGGGCATTGGGCCCTCACTTGCCTGCCTCCTAAATTGCACTTACAACATGCTTCACCCACCACATGCACTTTCCACTATGTAATTTCTATGTACCACATTTAGGTACAACATACATCCTATACATCCCATACACAAAATGTTAATGAACCACACCTTGGGGGATGGACCGAGGTGGGTTCAGGGGGCACTCCGTCGCACAGGCTGCAGGACAGAGGTGTGCTGCAGTATTCTGACTTCCCCCCACCCTCCTCTCCTTTCCCCCAATCTTAATGCATCACACCACATCCAGGGTCACAGTGTCACGGTGCAAGGAAATGCTTCCTCAACAAGGACTGAAGAAGCGCAGGAAAAGGGACACTTTCACTTGTAATTAGTCATGGCATGGCTCGAGGGACCTGCGTGGCTGCTGTGGCTCTCTGGGCTTGGTACCTCATGTGCTCCCAGTGTGGCAGGCATGGGGAGCCAGGGCCCCTGACCTGACTCTGGGCCCTGGTGATGGTCTCACTCATATTAAGGGAATGCCCACATGCATGTGTAGTGTCACTTGACAGCTCGTGTTGGGTCACATCATGAAGAATTGATTCCTGCCTAAAATGGGCAGAGTTGTTCTTTCATTCTATCACTATATCACCCATATTTGACTTGGCTCCTCTTTTGGGACACCTTCACTTACCTGGACTCCCATCGCTCGTAATCCCAAGTGAGGTGGCAGGAAAAGGACAGCATCCTTCAATCCACCAGTTCCTACAACCACCACCTGCTTCCCTTCCCCTGTCCATCCTTTTCCATTCAAGGATGGAAAAACTTAACAAGAAAGAGAGGAAAGGTGGGAGAGGGATGGAAAGCGAACAAGAGCTGGTAGAGAAGATCCCAAATGAAGACATTTATTAATTCATCTTCTACCACTTATCTTTTTACAGGTCGTGGGGGGTGCTGGAGCCAATCCCAGCTCACACTGGGCTACACCCTGGACAGGTTGCCAGTCCATCGCAGGGCTAACAAATAGACACAGACAGAGACAAACAATTTAGAGTCACCAATCAACCTAGAATAACCTGTAGGAGAAAACCGGAGTACCCGAAGGAAACCCACGCAAACACAGGAAAAACGTGCAAACTCAAAAAAAGCATCAGGATAGGAATCACACCCACAACCTTCTTGCTGTGGGGGAACAGCGCTAACCACTATGCTGCTGTGTTGCCTTCAAGCAAAACATAGAAATGTAAATGGTGACTGAAGCCTGGTAAATAAGTAAATATTAGCAGTAGGTGAAAATTGGGTTTTTAGCAAAAGAAATGACAATGGGAGTAGTGGTAGTAGAGTGCAATGATAACTATTGTTAACTATTCCAGCAGCAGGTATTGAGCAGGAACATGGAGCAGAGATGATTCCGCACTTATGGACGGGGGACAGGAAGTGAGAAGACAGGAGGGAGAAACTGACCACTGGAAAAAACAAAATTCGTGACGTGTAATGTTGTGATGTACATGCATGGGGGACAGAAAGAGAGAGGGACAGAGAAACAGAGACGGAAAAGGTTGGGAGGAAACCGTAGTACCTGGTGGAAACCCACGCAAGCACAGGGAGAGCATGCAAACTCCACACAGAAAGGCCCCAGGCCCGGGAACCGAACCCTTGACCTTTTTGTTGTGGGGCTAACCTCTATGCCTCAATACTGCCTTATGTTGCAGGCCATAAAAATTTTTTGAACATACTAAAAGTAATGATGTTTTGATTATAATTATGAGTTGAAACAGACAGAACACAAATTTTCCCCAATAAAATAAATAAACTTTAAAATATTGTTTTAAGTTAGTAAGTTAATATTTTTTGAAGATAGTTAGTAATTAGTTATAACTACATTCTGCTGAAGCATTTGATCAGCACTGATTATTTCAGAGAGCACTTTTAATCATCCTTATTTATAATAAATATGAATATAAACTTTACATGACATCTCAGACAGTTACTTTGAAAACACTCATCAAGCAGAGTTTCACCATAAGAACATACTCACACTTACACAGGTACGTTCTATGTGTCTCTTTTACAATTCCATTAGCATACTATAAATACAGAATGTGAGTACCTATATGGCAGCACAGTGGCATAGCAGTTAGTGCACAATAAGAAGGTTGCCGGTTCAGTTCACGGCCTGGGGCCTTTCTGTGTGGAGTATGCATGTTGTCCCTGTGCCTGTGTGGATTTCCTCCAGGTACTCCCACTTCCTCCCACTGTCCAAAGACATGGATGTTTGGGTTAATCTGTGACACTAAATTGTCAGTAGGTCTGAGTGTGATTGTGAGTGGTTGTTTGCCTCTGTCTGTCTCTGTGTGTTGGCCCTGCAATACAGTACACTGGCTGTCAGGGACCAAGCAGGGAGGCAATGAGGAGAACAGGAGTTTGGTTTAGAAAATAGGGTTTTTATTTACCCAAAAAATGCAAAAACGGAACAAACCAAGAACTTAATATCTAGGCCTATAAAAGAGGTCAACAAAATAGAACTCTACTCAAAATAACAGCAACAAAAGAAGGTGTTAACTGAACAAACAGACCTGACACAATGAGACACGGGGGAACATATATACTGGCTTGGCCAAACCAAATAACACATGAGGGGCAAACAAAATCAACGCACACTATAACTAATACAATCCCCCCTCTAGCATAGCAGCACATGGTATGGCCTGATTGCCAAGCTTCAAGATTTAAGGGTCCTCCACCCTTTTGCCCATCAGGAAGGAGACTCCCAATGTTGGTTGTGACCATGTGTGGCCGTGGCCATCACACACTCCCCCCCCTTCAGGAATCTCGCTGGAACTGCGAGAGAGGTAGTCAGCGGTTAGGTTGTCCCTGCCTGGAATTTGCTGAATGCTGAAGTGGAAAGGTTGGAGAGCCAAATACCACTGGGTGATCCTTCCGTTGGTATCCTTCATCTTCTCCATCCACTGAAGAGCTCTGTGGTCCATCTCGAGGGTGAATTTTCTGCCCAGGAGGTAATACCTGAAGGAGTCGAGGGCCCACTTGATAGCCAGCGCCTCCTTTTCCACCGTTGAATACCGAACTTCTCTGGGGAACAGTTTCCGGCTGATGTAGGCAACCGGATGGCGGTTGTCTGGAGGTCCCTGGAGAAGCACAGCCCCGAGACCCCTGTCGGAAGCATCTGTCTGCAGAATAAAGTGTTCATCAAAATTTGGACTGTACAAAACAGGTTTCTTACTCAATGTGTATTGGATGTCATGGAAAGCTGCCACTGCCTCCTCTGTCCACTGGATCTGATTGGGACACCGGGATCCAGTCAGGTCTGTGAGTAGTGCCGCCCTGCCATGCCCAGAAAGGATTGGACTTGCTGCCTGCTGTGTGGCAGAGGACATGACTCTATGCCCTGGATCTTATTGACCTGTGGCCGTATCACTCCATTTCCAATGACGTGGCCCAGGTACTCTGTTTCTGAAGCAGCAAAAACACACTTGGATGGATTCACAGTCAGCCCAGCAGAGTGGAGATTATCCAGGACAGCGCGCAGATGTTGCAGGTGCTCCTCCCAGGTGGTACTGTAAATGACAATATCATCAAGATATGCAGCAGCAAAATCAGCGAAATCACACAGTACCTGGTCCATGAGCCTCTGGAAGGTTGCTGGGGCCCCATGCAAACCAAATGGCGGGACCGTGAACTGGAAGAGACCCCATGGTGTCCTGAAGGCTGTCAGCACTCTGGATTGCTCAGTGAGTGGAACCTGCCAGTAAGCCTTGCACAGATGTATTGTGGTCAAGTACTTCGCTTTTCCCAATCGTTCCAGCAGGTCATCAATCCTTGGTGTGGGATAGGAATCAAATTGAGAAATTGAATTCAGGTACCTGAAGTAAATACAGAACCTCATACTGCCATCCTTCTTTGACACCAGGACCACCGGGTTGCACCACTCGCTTTTTGAAGCCTTGATGATCCCCAGGGACAGCATCAGGTCAATCTCCTTTTTCAGTGAGGCTAGCAGGCATTCAGGAATCCTGTAACTGAGTCATCTCACAGATGCATCTTCTTTAACAACAATGTCATGTTCAACAATATTTGTCCTACCAGGATTCTCCTGGAATACTTCTGAGTTACAGATTTCTCTCACCTGCAATCGCTTGTCTTCAGAGAGGTGGCTGAGGTCATGGGCCACTGGAACACCAGCTGGAGGTAATTATTGTTTATCCACTTCCTCGTCCTCCTGCACACCTCTGATGAGCATCACTTCTTTCCTTTCAGGTCACTGCACCCACTCCTTCAGGAGATTTATGTGCAATACCCTACTAGACCGTGGCTGCCCTGGGGTTGATACCTGGTATGTGGTGGGCCCAAGTTTCTTCAGGATCTCGAACAGTCCTTGCCACTTTGCCAGAAACTTGTTTGCGTCACTGGGGAGGAGCACTAGCACTTTCTGTCCCGGGTTGAAGGATCTCTGCCGGGCGGACTTATCATACCAGGACTTCTGCTGTTGCTGGGCCTCCCGTATGTGGGATTGGGCCAGCTCATTCATTTCCTCCAAGTGGTCTCTCATCTGGACAACATAAGATACGATGCTAACAGATCCCCCCCCTCCCTTTGCCTCCCTCCCAAATCTCTCTCAACAGTGAGAGAGGTCCTCGTACCTCATGCCCGTACAAAAGTTCAAATGGAGAGAAGCCAGTGGAGGCTTGGGGTACTTCCCTATATGCAAAAAGGAGGTATGGCAGCCACTGATCCCAGTCTGTACCACTGCTGTTGACAAACTTTCAAAGCATCTATTTCAGGGTCTGATTGAAGCGCTCCGTCAGTCCATCAGTTTGGGGGTGATACGATGTGATCCTCAAGCTCCTTATCCCTAGTAACTGGTTCTGCCCGAGGTTTCTGCCTCTTAAAGGAAGTTTTTCCTTGCCACTGTCGCCAAGTGCTTGCTCATCGGGGGATCTGTTGGGTCTCTTTAAATAATTTTATAAAGAGTTTGGTCTAGACCTGCTCTATATGTAAAGTGCCTTGATGTAACTTTGTTATGATTTGGCGCTATACAAATAAATCTGATTTGATTTGATTTGATTTGATTTACACCTGTTTTAGCAGAGTGGACATGAAGTTATTTCCCTGATCAGTCAGTATTTCACTTGGGAAGCCCACCCTGGCAAAGAACTGCACCAGGCAGAAAGCAACTACTTTTGCTTTTATGGACTTGAGTGGGAAAACTTCAGGGTACTTTGTAGCATAATCTGTTATAACCAGCATGTAACGGTCTCCTGCCTTGCTCCTCTCGACAAGACCAACAATGTCCATCCCCAGACGCTCAAATGGGGTGCCAATAATGGGTAGCGGTTGGAGTGGAGCTCTGGAGGGAGTTTTAACAGATGTTATTTGACACTGAGGGCAACTTCTACAGAACTGAGTGACATCTCTGCGCAGGCCAGGCCAGTGAAAATGATGTTTGATGCGTGCTGTGGTTTTATGCTTCCCTAGGTGGCCAGCCCAGGGAACCGAGTGCCCCAAAGCAAGTATGGTGTCTCTTGCTGCCTGGGGAACCACTAGCTGAAACACTGACCCCTGTTGACGATAGAGCATGCCATTTTGTAGAATATACTCATCTGTGTTGAAGTCCAACTCAGCTCCTGGCTCCTTCTCCTTTGCTTTCTGAAAAAGAGACACTAGAGATGGATCAGTCTTTTGTATTTCAATGGTATTGGCTGGCATTTGAAATCCTAAAGGTAACTCAGCGTTGGTTGTTAATTTCACAACTGTGTGTTGGAACTTCTCCTGCCATCTCTGGCTGCGAATTTTCGGAGACTTCCTGGGTGTTGTCTCCAACTCAACATTGTAGAAAGGCAGGGCACAGAGAGTCTCAGAATTGTCAATGGATTTTCTTCCCTGTGTTCTTGTTACAGCAACATTACATTTTCGGCTTTGGTCTGACTCCAACAGATCAAACAATACTGGAAGGTCTCATCCTAGCACAGCAGGAAAAGGTAAGTTATCAACAACTCCAATGTTCAGCAGGTAAGTTTGACTTTTACAAACATGTCCGCAGTTGAATAACTCTTCTTGTCCCCATGAACACAACAGATAAGTATGGTGTCTCTGGTGCTAATTATGTTGGGGGAAACAAACTTCCTGTGCACCAGAGTCTGATCACTTCCAGAATCAAGTTGGGTCCTGAGAGTTGTCCCATTAACCTCAATGTTTGTCATTTTAATATACTGGTCTTTATGCTCAAGTTCCAAATGAGGGTGTGGCACAAAGCACATTTGTGTCATTTTAGCTGAGGTTTTTGGGCACATGGGTTTTGTATGGCCTTCTACTCCACAGAGATAATAGATTGGCTTTTTACCAGAGGATTTTAATAATCTGCTAGCTGACCTCCAGGGTGTACCCCGCCCTCACCCAGTGTGAGCTGGGATTGGTTCCAGCACCCCCCGCAACCCAGAAACGGACAAGCAGTTGAAGATTAATGAATAAATGAATGAGTACCTATATTATACTGATGTGGCTGCAGACGTTACAGCTGTAAATACTAATACAGTTGCCCCTGTAATATTTCAGAATAAAGTGTCATAGCTATGAATGTATAGTCATGATGCAGTTCTCCTCTACAATGGTCCGACTGATTTGACTGCTCAATGCTCTGTTCCACTGTGGAAACACCGCCATCTGCACTACACTGAGTAACTTTGATCCTAATCCTGTCCTGTCCTGTTACTTTCCTTTCCTGTCCTGTAGCTGCCCTGCCCTGTGGATATTCTGTGGGGCTGTATGTCCTGTTCTGTTCAGTCCTCTCCTGACACACTCTGTTCTGTTCTCTCCTTTCCTGTAGATCTTTTGTCCTGTGGCTGCCCTGTCCTGTCCTGTATTATGCTGTGTGTATCTTGTCCTGTACTTTGGCTCTCCTGAACTGTCCTGGGGCTGTCCTATAGATATACTGTCTTGTAGCTATACTGCTCTATAGCTGTACTTTCCTGTCCTGTACTGTTGCTGTCATGTCCTGTGTCTTGTTCTGTCCTGTGATGTTCTGTTCTCCCCTCTCCTGTCCTGTCTGGTCCTGTGACTGTCCGATCCTATCTGGTACTGTGGGAGCCCTGTCCTGTGTGTTATTCTGTACTGTAGCTGTCTGGTGCTGTAGCTGACCTGTCCTGAGCTATCCTGCCCCGCAACTGTCCTGTTCTGTCCTGTTCCGTCCATTCCTGTCCTTTCATGTTCTGCTTTGTTCTATTCTCTCATGTCCTGTAGCTGTCTTTTCCCTCCTGTCCTTTGGTTGTCCTGTCAGGACCCTTCTTCTTCTTCTTCTTATCTAACCACCTGACTGTTGTTGTTTTTTTCTAAATTGATGGCTTTTGATGGTTCCGTCCTTGGCCCCCTCCTCTTCACCATATACATGCTCCCGTTTGGCCAGATCATCCGCCAAAATGGGTTGGATTTCCATTGTTATGATGACGATACTCAACTTTATCTCAGCACATCACCTTCCGCCCAGCTCCCTCCACAGTCCCTCATTGACTGCCTGCATGAAATTAAAATCTGGATGACCACTAATCTGCTCAAACTCAACAGCCAGAAAACTGAACTCCTTCTTGTTGCTCCCAAAACTCTGCTCCGTGGGGTTGGAGATTGTGTCCTCACTGTCCATGGCTCCTCGATCTCGCCGTCCACTGAGGTGTGCAACCTGGGTGTCACCTTGGACTCCACTCTCTCTTATGACACTCACATCAAATCTGTCACCAAATCCGCCTTTTTCCACCTCAGGAACATCTCCAGACTCAAACCTTCACTCCCTGACTCTGTTGCTGAGACTCTCATACACGCCTTCATCACTACAGGTCTGGATTATTGTAATGCCGTTCTGTACGGGGTCACCAATAAAACTCTGGACAGACTTCAGCATGTTCAAAACTCAGCTGCCAGGGTTTTCACTCGCACTAAACCTTGGCAACACATCACCCCCGCTTTCAGACAACTGCACTGGCTTCCTGTTAAGTTCTGGATCACGTTCAAACTTCTCCTCCTCACCTACAAATCTCTGCACACCCTTGCTCCTCAGTACCTTACAGACCTCCTTCATGTTCACCACCCCTCCTGGAACCTGCGGTCTATGGACTTGGGCCTCCTGTCCATTCCCTGCACCAGAAGGCGAACCTTTGGTAGCAGGGCCTTCAGTGCGGCAGCTCCCACCCTTTGGAACTCGCTCCCGCAGGAGATTCGCCAGGCACCAACTTTAGACTCTTTTAAATCACAGCTGAAGAGGCACCTGCTAGCCTTTCCCAGCTAGTTGTGTTTTTTGTTTGTTCATGTCATGTGATTTTGTGGTTGTTTGTGCGATTTTGTGGTTGCCTGTTATTGTGAAGTGACCTTGTGTTTCATGAAAAGCTCTATATAAATTTGATTTATATTTATATTTTATATTATTATTATTATTATTATTAGCAGCCAATCATATTGCAGCTGTCAATAATTAAAATTTTCTCTTAGTTAGGATTACGCTAACTGGGTGCTTTATAAAATGTGCAGAGTTTACCCACACCACAGTTTTCCAAACTGGGCATGAAAGGTAAAACTACTAAGCATAAAATATTCCAAAAAGTTGTGATGCCACACACATGCACATTAAGTGACAATGAGAAAGGAAACCTCCTTACTGATGTGTGATCACTGACTAGTAAATGACAGCCGTGTTTGAAAGAGACATTAAACACACACACACACACACACACACACATATTAATGTGACAGATGAGTTGACAGAGTAACTACAGCTCCTGATAGTCCAGTGTCAATGGAAAAACCCTTTAAACATTCTCCCAGTGTCTGATTGCAAATAATAATGGGGCACACATTTACACAAATTGATACACACACACACTTTGAATACGCATGTGCATACACACACAGTAGTAATCCAATAATCTGAGTGATGAAGCGACGGCACATTAGCACATCGACACACACATACTGTCATCCTATAATGAAAACTGTGATTAATGAGGCCATCCCCCATTTTGCAGGCTGTATTTATTGTGTCCCCTGCCATTCAGTGCAGATCTTCTTGTGCCTCAGCTGGATCCTGGAGATGATTGCTGACAGGAAATTAACTCTCCGTTATCCTAATTTACACACACTTAAAGGTTCATCACTGACACGCAGGTTGACTATGGTTACCTCACCTGGATGTCATGGTTGTATGAACCTAGCAGCAAGCACAGGGGGCTGAAACATTAACACGGACATTAACACATTAACACAAACACCTGCTTTTACTCCTCAGACCACCAGAGTCTGGCTCCTCCAGTGAGCCAGACCCTATAGACCTCCAATTTGAAAATTTAGAGCAAAATGAACATATTCAGAGCTGGATGTAGAAATTGTCTGGGTTAATTTCATCATATGCTGTTTCGGAATTTGCACCAATAAAATGCAGTGTTTTCAGTTTTAGATGGCCTATTCATTAGTGTAGATAGCTCTTGCTCCGTTGAGTGTCCATATGTCAAAGGCCATTGTTGCTTCACTGCCTCCTATGGAAGTATTCTGGTGGAGGAGCATTGGGGGGGGGTCTTTTGGCTGGCTTTTCAAAACTTGCAGATTAATCTGCTCATGACATCAGTGCTATTTTTGTTTGTTTGTTTGTTTGTTTTTTAGCACAAAATGGGTTTGTGTAGGCAGTGAATCTGGGTAACTCTGCATCAGTTTGCCTTCCAAAGCCTAAAAATACTCCTTTGCTCAAGAATTATTTTTAATATAATGTGATGTGTTGAAACATCAAATAACAGTGTCACCAGGTTCTGTTGTCTTAGAGCACCTTATACTTCATCAACTGAGGGTTGTTATATTCACAACTGCTGAAAGTATCCCATCATCCTCATAAACAGCTCAGGTCAACATTTTTAATGCCTGCACACTGCTGAAAGGTTAAGCCATTGCGACTGATTTTTCTGGAGTATTTCATCTAATCAAACTTTATTTATCAAGTATGATTATAGCTAAAGCTACAATCTAAAGTCTGTGAGCAGCTATTTAACACTCCATTGATACAGCAGGTCAAGGACAACAGCAGCCTTCAGTCAGTTTGCTCCAACTGTGTGTGCTCCATTGACAATAGTTGAGCCACCACAAAAGTTTCTGCAGAACACTGAACATGTTTGAGCCACAGCTTTGATAAGCTTCATCTGAATGTTTCACATTTTCAAGAATGTTTCTCGTCCGCCTCCACAAACTCAGACGAGGAAATGGTTTGGCTGTGGGGACGTCCTCAGATAATGTGGCCTGTTTTTCTCTTGTCTCGCCCACGGACACAAAAATGTTTGCACATTGTGACAGAGAACTGAGAGAGGAGCGAAAGCTCTGCCAGATAAAAGAAGAGGAGAGGGGGAAAGAAGAGTGGAGAAGAGAAAAGACAGAGGGGTGGAGGGGTGGAAAAATAAAAAAGAAAGAGGAATTAGGAGAGAAAACTAAGATGAGAAGTAACGGATGAAAGGGAAGTAAAGAATCGGGATGTAGGAAAGATGAACCACACTGTCGGGATGAAGAGTGGCAATGATATGAGAAGATGAAAAATGGAAGCAGAGACAGAGGCAATAACAAAAGTAAGAGCAGGAGTAAAGGAAGGATATAGGAAACCAAGAATGTATCATGACACAGAGAGCAAGAATTGGAAGAATGGAAAGGATGATAAAACCATTAAGCACAACTGGTAAGTAAAAGATAAGGTGAAGGAGAGAAAGAATGGAAAGAGGAAGGAGGAAAAGAAGTACACAATAAAGGTGGCAAAGGAGAGAGGGAAATGGAGTGGGGAGCAAAGAATAGAGGGAAAGAGAATCAAATGGGAAAAGTGAAAAGAATGAAGAGAAGAAGCACAAGAAGGAAAGGGGAGAGAAAGGAGAATTGAAGGAGGGGTTGCTGATGAGGCCCTTGGGTGCTGTGGCCAGACACTCTGCACGCCCACGCCACACCAGATACTCGATTGCCAGTCTTTCATTTCGGCAGAGGCTCCATAGTCAGCTGGACTCTGCGTCCTGGGACCCTCCAGCTCCCCCATTACAGGATCAGTCAACATCTATCTGCTGCTGCCGTCGCTGCACTGATTTAAATAATCCCTCTGTGTCAAAATACTGTCTGAAATTAGTTTAGAAATATAGCCCCCACTTCATGACATTAATTTGAGATTTCGGTTGTTTCCTGTGTGTTGCTGTACTGAAAAACATTCAGGTCCAGAGAAATTAAAAGCCGCTCTGTTTTTTATTTAATGGGAAACTTGGGGGTAAATTCACTGTTGATATGCATGGTTGATCTAAGTTGAATCACAACTTCTGAGGAAACAAACTTGTTAACACAGATCAGGTGACATTTATTTGAATATAATGACAAATTTTGACATATCTATAGTTGATTAAATCAGACAAATAAAAAACACAATGAGCATGTGAGCATCAGAAGTGGACCACAGAGCTATGGAAGAAGATGGCTTGTTCTGATGAGTCACGTTTTCTTTACATAACATCGATGACTAGGTGAGTGTGTGTTGCTTACCTGGGGAACACATGGCACCAGGATTTACTATGAGAAGAAGACAAACCGGCGGAGGCAGTGTGATGGTTGGGCAATGTTTTACTGGGAAACCTTGGGTCCTGCCATCCATGTGGATGTTACTTTGACACGTACTACCTACCTAAGCATTGGTGCATACCATGTACACCCTTTCATGGAAGCAGTATTCCCTGATGGCTTTGATAGATTATCTTCAATTAAGATTTAGCCTAAGCATTTCACAGAATAGGTACTTTAAAACGGCATTCTACATGAAGATAGCATCGTGGTTTTGGCATTTCTTTTTTGTTTAGGGCAAGTTATATTTTGGATTGGAAATTAATAAAAAATGCAAGTTCATGAACAAATTTTTATTTCATTAATTTGATTATAATATTTATTAATATGGACACACTATTCATTTGAATGAGAAAGTGTATATATATATATATATATATATATATATATATATATATGTATGTGTGTGTGTCTGTGGGAGTGAGAGACAGAGAAATAGGGTGTGTGTGTGTGTTACAGTGCTAACTCATCCACTTTCTCTCCAGCTCTTTAAAGAACTATATTGACAAAGGATGTAGAAAATTAAACATTTTAACATTTAACAACATTTTAATTTTCATTAAACAACATTTCCCAGTAAACCATCATTTTTATGGAAGAAGAAAGTCTCATCTAATTAAAAATGGTAATTTTTAATAAACTGATGAATGAGTTGTCCTTAAGAGTTATACCTGCAGGAAGTGTTGTGAATATAGTGCGTTGTCACACAAGCTCTTCCCCCTCCTCAATTTCTTTCATTGTCTTTCTACCACCTTGTCTTCTTAGGGCCCATCACTGTCCACCCACAACCTCAGATTCCCCCTGTCAGCCCACATTGCCAGGACACCACCCAATTCACACACACATTTGGAATGGGGAAGCTGACCATATGGGAGATGGCTGCTTGTTAGGCCAGCAGATTCTCTTCCCTCACCTCTGGCTGTGGGAGGTTCCTGTTTTTCTCCATTGAAACTGAAACTGACCATCACTGAAATGAAAGAACGAGGGCACAGACACCAAACATGGCAGAGGGAAAGAGAACCACTTTAAGCACTGCTTGAATTACTGCTGAAAATCTGCTGAATAAACTGTCTGCTAAATACACACACACTGATTAAGCAAATGATAGATGTATAGTATATCAAATATTAAAATACATGTGTGTATCCATATATACATACATACATACATACATATATACACACACACACATTCATTCATTCATTTTCAACTGCTTATCCATTTCCAGGTTGCGGGGAGACACACACATGCACGTATATATATATCATTATATCATATATCATTAATCGCATTCTGTATTTTGTTCCTTTGCCTTAGCCTTAACTCAGCTGTTCAAAGTCAGCAGCTTCCTGCTTCCTGATGCTGCATACGTCATGGAGGTGAATTTGATTCTGATGGTTCTTTCTACTGACAGAGAGGGGAAAAAAAAGAACGCCTTATTAGAAAAGTCAAAAGTAATTAGCAACTTGAGTAAAATGGACTTAAAAGATTTTATATTTCATATTTAATGCAAGCTATATTTCTGAAGGAAACATTATATTCCTTCAGGCCTATTACACTTCTTTTGTTTGAAATAAGTCTATAAGGCAAGTTTTTAAAAATCATCAAAGATGTACATTGTATAATCATTCCACCCTGGAAAAAGAACAGTTCAAATAAATCATTAAAAGTCCAAAATTAATATGACATTCATGCCCATGGTGAGTGTATGTAAACTTCTGACCACAACTGTATATGCACTTCCTGTAATTTAAGTTATTTCCCAACAATATACAATGCAATGGTGATTAATCCTGATTAATTCACAGCTACCCTGTGATTGATCAGATTAAAAATATCAATCATTTGACAGCCTTAATATAAATGTGTATGTGTGTGTGTGTGTGTGTGTGTGTGCGTGTGCGTGTGATGACCAAAAATATCGGTACCCTTACACTCATATCAGATAATGCACCACATCTCCCAGAAAATCAATGCAATTGCAAATTCAATTAAATAATTGAATTTGGGTGGATCAGTCCACAAGACATATCTGAGTTTTATAATTTTTCTCGGTCTCAAGACACAAAAGCAGATAAAGGAGACTTCTGGCAGGAGAATGGGAAAAGCAGCTCATGTGGTGACATCGTACTAATCTGATTACTCAGACTGTCTGTGAATAATGTTCCCTAAAATAAAACAACCAATGCTATAACACGTGAAACCAACACATAAAATGTGTGTGTATGTTATTTAGGAAAAAGTGGAAAAAGGTCCCTTCTGCTCCTGTACAATGCACTCGATGAAATTAACTCATTCACTCACTGTTGCAAAGTGAGCATTTCCATCTGCTCTGAAGCCTGCATCACATCAATACATCTACAGCAGCAGAAAAGGAAGTTCAACTATGAAATGGACAAAAATGCAGATAGTGACAAAAAAAAAGCAAAAGATGTCAAGCTATGATTTATATCAATGCAGAAACCTGTGCATTAAGTAAGTGACGCTTCACATTACTGGAAACAGATTTATTCTGGCCAGAGTGGAAGAACGTGGACCTGCAAGAGCATGGACAGATAAAAAAAACTGTTGGAGATTGTCCTTATCCTGGCCCACTCAGCTGGAGACCCCACTGTCACCTGTGTCACAAAAGAGGTCACAGGAATGTGACGATAAAAACATTATACAGTTATAAACAGAAAGACACTTGCAAATGAATTACAATTGTTTTCTATCAAAGGGTGAATCACATAAAAGTGGTTACAGATTTTATGATGATGATTTTTTTTATATACATATATCTAATGAGCTTGTGGTTTTACAACTACAGGTTAGACAGGAGGCAGCATGGCGGCATAATGGTAATCGCTGTTGCCTCACAGCAAGAAGGTTGTGGGTTTGAGGGTCTTTCTCCCTTTTCTTTTTCTTTTGACATTTTCAGCTAGTTCTTTATGTTTTTAATGGTTATTCGTGTAAAGTAAGTCCACTGATTGCTCACCGTTAAATCAATGTAAAGATACTAACACCAACATATTAATAGTGAGTATGTAAATGGAGCTGCAGGGTTGAACAGAGCATAATTAGCTGGGCAAGGAGACAGAACAAGGAAAATGACTGGCTCATGGAACCAGAGTCAATCATGAAATCCGTCTCTCTATGTGTTTCTGCTGTTTGATTTCTGTCCATGTCCCCCTCCCATCAGAGGTTGGAGACTGAGCTCCTTGTATCTTGATTTCTCACTGCAACTATACCTCATCTATCTGTGATCTGAAAACAGGAATCTCTGGCTTTCTAAAGACAGTAGGGGGTTGGTTACCGGAGAGGGAAAGAGTAGTGTGTGGGATGCAGCAGGGAGTGCTTGTTTAAGCATGTGTGTGTTCATACAGGCATGTGAATGGGTTTTCTTCTGGGGAGCTGCAACAAATATTGGCAAAGAAGATCTGAAACACAGACTTTAATATAAAGTTTTTGTGATGCCCCTGTAATGGTGTCATTGTGTGTGTGTGAAGATATGAAGCAAGGTGTGTTAGCATTTTACTGTCCCAGATTAAAACAGCTGAAGACATACTGTCTGAAATCCTGACTAATGGTGGTTAGGTAGTGTCCTCAAAAATATTTCCACATTTTATAGTGGATAAAGAAATAGCTTTGATTTACAACAAGTGATTGTGGAGTGAATCTTATTCCCATTTGTCATCCACAGCCTGTGTGGAGGATCGCATGGGAGTGGCCAAGGACCAGCAGGTCAGAGTTAATTGGTTCCTGCTCATTAAAGTGATCCCCTGTCTCAGTCATTAGACTGAGCCAGGCTCCACCATTGACATTTGACTCCATAGCATCATCAGAAAACATTAATACTAATGTCTTGTAACTGCAATAAAGATTAAAAAAAATTCTCCCTCATAGCAGCATCATTAGAAAAAGGTGGAGAAACAGCTATTATTTACACACATATATAATGTATGTAAGTGTGGTACCATCTATTGCACATATCTACGTGTGTGTGTGTGTGTACATCATTATTCCTACAGCCGTATCTATATTCATCCACTCAGTGTGGGAGTGAGAGCTGTGACTGGAAATTATGGGGCTGGTGTGAACTGATTGATACCTCCAACTACAGGGAAACCGTCTCACAGATCAAGGAGTTCATGGCCATTTCACAGCTGTGTTATGTGTCTTCACTTCACCAATGTCAGAAGAATGAGAAGGAGAGCAAATATGCAAGCAGACAAAGGTACAGACAAAATATAAATGCCTGATCATGTTCACTGACCCAGCTTTGGCAATGCAGTGCAAAGATTATTTAGCATTGCCAAAATGTAACTGCAGATTAATAATAATGTAATAAGATGACTGTATCTCCCTTGTTTCTACCGTGAATCCAATTAAATAATGTTGACCGTCCTTAAACCATGACAGTCTGAGCATGTGCAGCACATGACCAGGTCATGTGGTCCTTTTTGTCATGAGATGTCAACAGCTGAAACATCTGATCCTTAACTCAATCAAAGCCTATTCTGTACCTATACTTATCTCAGTGAATTAAAAGCTAACTCCTAGTCCACTCAATTTTAGAAAAGATTTAGGTTCAGATATATATCTGTTTAGTTCAGTAAATTTCATCCCATCATTTTAGATCTTAGCTCCTGCTGCCAGTATCCTGGCTGGCCAAACATTTACTGGGCTGTTTATAGATCTTGATTACAGATAGTGTCCACCCTTTGTGAATCCACCCATTGTCTGTGAGCTGTTATTTTGAAGCCTAGAGTTTATAATTTGTCTGGTGGCTTTCTTCGTTTTTGGAAACCAGAAGAAACCATATTTGTTCGAGAAGGTGGAACTGAGGATGAGTGATGGGTGGTTCTGAGATGCTCTGTATTTTATCAGTCTGTCAATCACATGGTAGACATACAACCTAATGCATCCCCTACTTTATGGTATTGTCATCCAAATGGGAACATCATATAGAAAATTAACATCACCTTGTATTGAGGAAGACCTGAAACTAAATACTGACACCATAAACTATTAAAGAAAACATTTACTGAGCTAATAAATCATGAGAGAAGTACAAACATTTTCACAAAAACTTTAATAGAATTTGACTTCTCTTTATAGGCACTGAGGCCACACTCTGATCGTAATTAGATTGCATGAGAGATGTTCCATGTTCAAGTTCTGAGCAGCATCACCTTTTTAGCACACTCAGTTCCACCTTTTTACAGTTTTTTACTTGTCTTTGCACGTCATGGTCTACAAATAAGCTAGTCATGGTAGTTAATGTTTTGTGAAGATAACAAGTAAAAGAATAGACAAAAGGCAGGACAGGAAGCTGGAAAACTGCAAAATGTTGGAAATTCATAATATATAGGACCACATAGTCATTAATCCTTTTCCTGTTAAAATGAGTGTGAGCCTATAACCTCCAGGTATCACCTTGTACCACATATGACTTGAATTTGGGACTTCATTTACCTTTTTGACATTCAAATTTCTAGGATCAGTTAAGCAACACCATGGAAGTTCATACAAACCAGTGTCAGCCTGAAAAGAAAAAGGCATATCACAATATCAATATTGTATCAGATTTTCATGGACTTTCTAAATGTATATGGTCATAGTGGCTCCTGACTTCATATTTTTAACCATTGAGCAGAAGCAGAGACAGACAGAAGGCCAAATGGCAAACACATTAGGCAAATAGCATTGTTAAAGTCAGTTAATCTTCACTGATTGACTTCATACTTGTGGAGCACATTATTCATCTTCACCACCTCCCAGGACCTGGTCAGGTGTCAAACAGGCTAACAAACGACTTCAACTAATCGCTGTTTAAATTACTACAAGCAGTCACACTGAGGCTGGATCGCTATCGTATGTGTGTATGTGTGTGTCTGTGTGAGTTTATCCATTAGTCTGCTAGTACATTAATCATTTGTGGAGATTCTCTGTTGCTGTCCATCACAGTAATTAGCCAGAGTAGCAGCAATGTCTCGCATCAGTGATAATGACCCCAAACAATTCAGGGCTTAAATCAACAATCCGGTTTTTGTGTGTTAAAACTGATAGTTTCTAAAATAGGTCAGACAGATATATGTGTGTGTTTTTCTATCAGAGACAAACATGGTCTCCAGTAACAGCACCATGAATAGATGCATCCGGTCCCTTTTGTTCTGTCTCTGAGCACTTTGAGGTGTGTTTGGTCCTGCCCCCCAAATAAGAGGAATGTGCAACAAGGAGGACCCTCATGGTCTTCAGTGGAATCTAACATTCCTTGCTCTTCTATTTTTGGAAGAATGGTGTGCAAATCTGGTCTGGTTTGATACCATGGTTTCATCTGGGTCCACTTTCAGTCCTTGAATCTTGTTCCATTGAGTTGTGAATATGGTGAGAATAATTGCCAACTAGTGGAGCTCGGATAGTAGTTGTATAATATGGCAATATTGTAGATCACTGCGGAGGTGGGCATGGTTGGTGCGTAACTGCAGGCGAGAGGGGTGTGCAGATGGTGCAGAAGAGTAACAGTAGGCAGATTGATAGCAACAGCTGAGGGGCAACAACTTGTTCTTTTTACAGTTGGCCTGGGAGATAAGGCTGAGACCGACAAAGAGATGCTGGCTGCATATCAGAAGCCAAGCTTGGATTATTTATGTGAAAGAGGATCCCAGGAGAATCTGATCTGCCTGTGCCATAGGAAATTTGGCACCTAGAGGCACCAGGAATGACACAGTACATGTACAGCTCTGTGAACTGTGGGTGTGCTGTAAATAAAGTGCTGGTTATTGGAAGCAGCTGTGTGGTGCTGTGTTGTGTTGAAGAACCCACAGTAGCAAGTAGGTTTGCTACAGTCACTTAATTGATCCAGCTGATTGTGGCCTGAGGGGGGCTTCCTATTTCTGAATCTTGGGGAGCACATATATACATTGGATGGATTTTCCAGTCTCAGATATTATTACCATTCTATGGTTCCACCTTTCTATCATTTCTCTAGACATAGCCCTCTAGCCCTTTTGTTGTACCCACAGGAGAGACCTTGTCCCAGTGTTTCGTATTTGTTGAGGTCACTCAGGAGTCTGCCTCAACACCACTTACTTCCAGTATAACAAGGGATTCTACAGACAAAATTCAACAGTATTCAAGTTGAGATATTGAGGATGATATGTGGGTCCAATTGAAACATCGATGGAACCATCCATCCATCTTCTACTGCTTTTCCGTTTCCGGGTCGTGGGGAAATCCCAGCTCACATTGGGGGAGGGTGGGGTACACCCTGGACAGGTCGCCAGTCCATCACAGGGCCGACATACAGAGGCACACAGAGATGAACAACCACTCACACTCAGACCTACGGACAATTTAGAGCAGGGGTCAGCAACCTTTGTGACATGGAGTGCCAGTTTGAAATTTTCTTCTCAACAGGTGTGCCATTATCAACAATAATGCAAAGATGAATTATGACACAAAATAAAAAAACATTTCCAACATACCTGGAATTTCCGTCCATATAAAACACATGCAATCATATTTTTAGGGTTAGGGTTAACCCGCATCTCAAAGTGTCGCTTAACACTTGACTTTCGGCACACAACATTTTCACGACAGAAAGTGCACCCAGCACGGTCCTTCAAAAATACAAAGCCAAAATCTAGTGCCCACGAGGACACAAATGCCCTAGTTTGGGCCTTTTTTGAAGCTGGTGGCATTGTCATTTTGACAACATCTGTAATGTATGGGTCTCTTGGAATGTGGGTAGGATCGCTATGGGACCGCGGCTACAAATAAAATCAAATTTTATTTATATAGCACTTTCCATACATTGAAAATTCAACTCAAAGTGCGCTGCGAGGATTGTGGGTGGGAGCTGTCACTCAAGCCCAAAAATCAGGACACACATAAAGCGAGGATCGTCATAACACTGAGGTGCCAGTGTGCATGGCAAAAGTTGCTGACACATGATTTAGAGTCACCAGTTACCCCCTAATATGCATGTCTTTGGACGGTGGAAGGAAACCGGAGTACCCAGAGGAAACCCACACGGGCACGGAGAGAACATGCAAACTCCGCGCAGAAAGGCCACAGGCCTGGGAACTGAATCCGTGACCTTCTTATTGTGGGCCGACAGCTCTAACCACTACGCCGCCGTGCTGCCCCATTGACGGAACCTCCTTTTTGATATGTGTATTTGCACCAGGGGACTAATAAAGCATTACAGAGTGGACTTGCAACTTGGCTGTTGTGTTTCAGTGATGTTCTTGGCCTTTTAAAGATTTGGCATACCTATATATACCCCAATCGGTCGAAGCAGATGGTGCCCCCCCCCGAGCCTGGTTCTGCCCGAGGTTTCTGCCTCTTAAAGGAAGTTTTTCCTTGCCACTGTCGCCAAGTGTTTGCTCATGAGAGGATCTGTTGGGTCTCTTTAAATTATTTTATAAAGAGTTGGTCTTGACCTGCTCTATATGTAAAGTGCCTTGGTGTAACTTTGTTATGATTTGGTGCTATATAAATAAATCTTATTTGATTTGATTTTATCTATAGACAATCCAAATGGTGTTAGGAGTTAATAGCAATGTTAGTTATGGATTATATAGCGGATGGTGTGTTATTTGTTAAAAGTGTCTTGGTTTGGTCAGAAGTTCTGCACACACAGGAACCTGTTACTACAGTTAGCAAGCAAGTAAGTATAAATATTAGTGCAGCAACATAAGGGCAAGGTCAAAGATGTGAATTGGCCAAAGTGGATCAAATTTTTTGACAGATTTTGCTTTGCTTCATGATTAGAAACCTAGGCTGATACAAACTAAGTAATTGCATTGATCTACACAGTGGATGAGGAGGCAGTGAATTTTACTGACTTCCTTGCACCTTTACTGATGATCAAGTGAGTGACTATGAATTGGCAAAGTAAGGAGGATTACTTTATCTCTCACAGGAATGTTATTTTTGAAAGAGCAAAGTTTAGTTTAGTTCTTTAGCTGGAAGGCTTCCACAGATGATCAACAGGCTGGACAATATCCATTTGGACACAAAAGAGGACACAAAACAATAGGTCCCAGAGCTTTTCCCTGGACACCTCTGGAGGGTGAATACACTGATATACTGACAGAGAGAAACATTTTTTAATACTAAAACAGCCATTCACATCTCACTCCCTCTCCAAAAGAACGTCAAAGAGGAGCCGAATTGCATAGAGGAGCAGGGTGTTACTTCTAGCATCAATTTCAACTGCTATGCAGATGATACTCATTAATAAATGTCTATGAAGCCAAACGAAACTAATCAGTGAATCAGACTTCAGGCATGTCTTACAGATATAAAGGCCTGGATGACCTGGAACCTTTCACTTCTAAACTCAACAAAACTGAAATTATTGTACTTGCCCTTAAGCTTTTTAAAGAAGCATTATCTAATAGTCTAACCACCGTGGACTGCATTAGTTTGTCATTTTTGAGCAGGACATGTCCTTTGTCCCTCACATAAAAGAAGTCTCTACTATGGTCCTCTTTCAGCTATGTACCACTGCAAAAATCAGAATGCAGGATGCAGAAAAACTAGCTTATGCATCCGTAACCTCTAGATTGGACTTCTGTAATTTATTACCATTACCTACTGCTGCATGAGTATTAACAAAAACTAGAAAAAGACATATTTGTCCTGTGCCATTGTTACTTTTTCCGCTTAAAACCAAATTTTCAGATTTCTGTAAAATTACTGCTAGTATTTATTAATGCACATTTAGTAGTACGAGGCTTCAATCACTCCATACACCTGTATATAGGGCCCGAGCACTTGACAATGCGAGAGCCCTATGCATCCCTTAGCATTATTATTATTAGACTGACTTTTTGGGGACTTCAACAGACCTCAAAACTCATGAAATTCCGAAAGCATGTCAGGACTGCATGAAATTTTGATATTTCATTATTTACGGAAATGCACGTCAAAAAAAGGCTCAATGGCACCACCTTCAAAATCTAGAACTAGACTAGATGTAGAAACATTGCATTATTACATCTAATAATCTAATTACATCAGACGTAATAGACACTTTTATCTTGAATTTTCTGAATTACTTAGTTGATTTCTGATTGGTTACTGAAATAAATAAGATGTTACACACATACAAAAAGGATTAAGTTCATAACATTTGATTAATTTAGAGGAAATACTGGTGATGCCATTTTGTTCCACCTGTAATACCCTGGGTGAGATGGATCCTGAAAAGACAAGTCACCGATTTACAAATTCAATCACACACACACACACACACACACACACACACTTACTGTACATGTAAATTATTTTCCGCAAGTTAAAGAGTCATAACAATTAATGAGCTGGTAAATAGAGGGCATTGATTAAATGTTGCGTCCTGTATCTTCACATCACTGACACTGTTCTGATCATCCTCATTAACTTTAAGGTCACAATTTCACACTTTGTTAAAATGGGCGTTTCATTTTAAATGTGACATCCTCCTTATCCTCTGTGTGTGTGGGAGGGTGTTGGTAAGACAAATGACCTTAGTGTCATGCACGCAGCCTGGACTCCTGTCATTAGCATACAGCCCAGTCAGTGCCTGATGTGGAGGGGGGAGTCAAACAGTCATTGCGCAGGGTTGGTAAGTTCCCGAATGATACAACCCACCATGCTCCTACACATATTGATAAAGATGTCCTCAATGGAACAGTGATTGCTGCAGGTGATCGTTTGGGCTGTCTTCTCATCGCACACCATATCACCAGATCTTTCACCTCCTGTTGGTTAGAGAAATTGTCATTGTGGGAAATCAGCCCCACTACTGCTGTGTCATCTGCAAAGTTTACGATACGGCTGCCTGGGTGTTTGGCTGAGTAGTTGTATGAAAATAGCATTTATAGCAGAGTGCTCAGGACACATCCTTCGGGGGAGCTGGTGTTGAAGATGATGGGGGAGGACTTGGTAGTCTATTGCCAGTGTATCAGAAAGTCCAGGACTCTGTTACAGAGGAAAGGTGTGAATCTGAGGAGTGATACTTCAATGGCAAGAGTCTCCGGAATGGTAGTATTTAATGCAGAACTAGTGGAACAGGTAGCCTGGAGCTGGTGGGGGAGTTGGAGGCTTTAAAGTGGGCATAGAGTGTGTTAAGGGCATCTGGGAGAGATGGGTCCATTTGAATGTGTAAACACATGCAGATAGGCTACTTTATATCTTGAAAAGCCCACAGTAAGGGCCTCAGGGGGCTACAGTGTGTTTTTCTTGTGTGTGGTCCTGGAGGGAACACAAATTAATTCCTCATGAAAACTCTGAAATGCTTTTAACTGTGGTAAAAAAAAATTGCCAGAATAGATTCTTCCCCTTACTATACACCTCATCTTACTCATAGGGAGCAAGTTGAGGCTGTCATTGGCAGTGATGGGAATAACGGTTAAAATAAACAGCATTACTAACAGCATACTTTTCTCAGTAACACATAATCTAACTAATTACTGATTCCATCATTACAATGCCATGCATGTTAAATGATGATAATTGGCAAAGGTGAAGTTAAATTTCATGGTAAGCCAGTCAGAGGCAGAGTTGTTCACACACAAACCCAAACACGCAAATGACCAGGACATTTCATTCATTTAAAAATATCTATTATTAAGTTTTCAATATAAATAATTGAATAAACGGCTGAATTTAAAGTTCCATTTAAGGGAAAAAAATCCACACTTTCCAAAATAATGGTACATAAAAAAAATGAAATGCAATAGTTACTTTCACTGGAAACTAGTTACTTTTAAAATGCTGTAACTCAATTACTAACTCAGTTACTTTTTGAGAGGAGTAACTAGTAACTATAACCAACTACCTTTTTAAAATTACATCTCCAACACTGGTCAATAGTGTGTCTCAAACAGCCTTCCGCCTCTTTCATTCTACTTCCTTTTAACATTTAAAAAATCAAAAAAAATTTGAACAACACGCCATTCCCATCCAACATTCCATGCGAGATACACCCTGGATAGGTTGCCAGTGCCAATACATAGACTGACAACCCAGCAATTTAGAGGCACCTGAACATGCATTTCTTTGTGCTGTTGCAGGTAACCATTATACTTTGAGGAAACCCATGCAGCCACAAAGAGACCACACAAACTACACAAACAAATGCCCCAGGCCTGGGAATCAAACCCACCACCTTCTTTCTGAGGCAAAAGCGCTAACCCAGAAATAATTTGGCCAATACCTAAACAACATGCTTCCGTCATGAATCACTCCAGTTCCAGTGTCCCCTTCCCTGACCCTCCTCTGCCTCTGCCTCTGCCTCTGTGATTCTACCTCTTCTGCCCAGGGGCGGATCCGGTGAGCAGGTTGCAGCACAGGTGCCACACCTGTGTCGGATGTCCTCCTCAGCTGCAATATTTCTACCCGGTCTCTGCAGTCGTTCCTCGACAGCTCATCTAGTCAACCTCGCGAAAGCCTCTCAATTTGCGTGCTCAGCCTGACTGCTTACCTCAGATCTACCCTTGGCATCCTACCCAGTCTTCCTCCCTTACATCACTGATCTCAAGACCCCCATCTCACAGAGATCCCATGCCCCCTCCGGCGTCCTTTTCAGCTCCATTCACTGTTTTACCTGTAGAGTAAACTCAGCATGCCTAAATCCTGTGTTGTACTTTGGGTCTTGATATAATCTCGTGACAGATATTAAAAAAAATTTTTTTTTTGGTCTAAACCCCAAAAGAAATGTCATTTGTCTTACTCAAACATATGGGCAAGCATGCTAACTTGCTTACTTGGTGGCATTCTATTAACATATTTACAACGATAATATGTGCATTATCTATGATTGTATTGAAAAACATCTTCAAGGGCAATATATGTGAACAGAACACCTTGAAGTGGATGATAATTTCAAATTGGCAACACTTAATCTTCTCACACACATATTGTATCTCAATCCAGAGTGAGGCTAGCACATGTAACTACAACAAGGACCCAGCTAGGACACCACAACACTATAGGCTGCCCTGACTTTGCCTGATTAGGGAATTTGGTACACCTGGTGTCAGCTGGGAGCGGGTCCAGCCCCAGGTAAGGATATGAGGTATATATAATTCATGAATGATTCACATATCCACATATTACATATCTACAGATAATCAATGCAATTTTATTGGGGTTTAGTCACCATGTTGTCATAACTCAGGGTTTTAAAGAATTGTACAAGAGCTTTCTTTTATTTCTGACAATAACATGGCATCACAACTCATTGCTGACATCATAACACTCACAATCTTTTCTCGCTCTACTGTAAGTGGGCCAGTTTAGTAAGACAGAGGTCCTGTACATTTAGCCCAGGGTTATTTGAAACGGTTTTATTTTGCCTCTGCCTGATTGCCTTATGCACATAATTTTTTGTTGTGTGACATCCACAGCAATAATTATCTCCTTTCTTCAGCTTTGTCTTTGTGTGAAAGCTGTTCAAGGGGTTTGAAAATACAGACAGATGACACTTAGCCTATGAATTACTGGCTGAACTTAGAGGTCCAAGGTTGAGAAACTTAACTCAGCTGTCACTTTTGTCAACGACAGAATTAAAATCCCAAATTTTTTTTTGTCAAAATTAGCTTGAACCCTGACTGCATCCTATCTTAAAATTCCCAAGATCTTCAGCGAATGTGTATTGAAATCCCTAGATGGACCATCTGTCAATATCATAACATGGCTACTTTTTCAACCATCGGGTGATTCAACATAAATTGATTAGTCCCAGTTGTTAAGATGACAAATCAAATTCACAGGCTCATTGTGCAGTTAAAAGATATGAATGAAAGATATGAAAATAATGTTATGAAGGGTGATTGTATGCTAATTTTTAGAATAAATCACATTAGTGAGGAAGTGCAGAGATGGACAGAAACTGCATGAGACAGTGACAGAGTGAAGGAGGGCGGTACTCTGCCAGAGAAAATATTGAATCCGTATCTTAGGATTCTCTGCATAAACTCAATCAAGATGAATGTTTAGAAATGTGACTCTAAATATATTAAGCTAAAATGTGGAATACATCTGTCCTGAAAACAGTTTGCATTGGGTTTTATCAAAGACATTCTGCTCCAATAGAAACATCAATGATACATGTTTTTCAGGAGATGAAAACAAAGATGCAAAAAATTTTAATAAGTTTGTGAATCCAACAATTGTTAATAAAAATTGGAGCAACATTCCACATATAGCCACACACATTATTCACAGTGATGTTTCTCACAGTTGAAATCCAAATGAATAACTCTTTAATAAGATGAAAATGTTTCATAATCACTTGAAGAGACAAGTAGCTTTAAAGTGTAAAATTAATATCTTCATTTATATTAACATTAATACATGTGTACGTTTTTTTCTTCAAATGTGATCTGATCATCATATAAGTTACAATTCCGATTGTATTTGTATTGCTGTTGTGTATATTGAAAACATGATTCAATGTGCAGGTATGCAAGATGCCGAGAGTAATGAATAAAGCAGCATAGTGGTTAGCGCTGTTGCCCCACAATAAGAAGGTCGCAGGTTCGGTTCTCGGGCCTGGAGCCTTTCTGTGTGGCGTTTGCATGTTCTTCCCTTGCCTACGTCCAGTTCCTCCAGGTTCTCTAGTTTCCTCCCACAGTCCAAAGACATGCTGGCCCAGGTTGACTGATGACTCTAAATTGCCTACAGGTGTGAATGCTGGTTCTCATGGTTGCTCGTCACTGTCTCTTGTAGAGCCAGCACTACAAGAGACTGGCGACCTGTCCAGGGTGTACCCCACCCTCACTTGCAATATGGCTGGGATGGGCTCCAGCACCCCCCATGGCCCAGAAATGGATAAGTGGTAGGAAATGAGTGAGTGAGTGGAGCTGGTTGAGGCCTCAGGACATTACTAATAGAAACAAATCCTGGAGCACAATTTCTTTCACTGGTCTCTAAAAAACACTGCTTCATCCAAGAGCGCAAGTTGACACAACAATAATATTTGAGAAGATAATGCAGCACTACATGTGGTATGAAAAAGTACCTCAACATGGCATCATCCAAATGCTTGAGGACGGTGGAGGAAAACCAGGAACTAGTATTTTGCTGCCTGGACAGCTTCCATCGTGGAGGAGATAATAAACTTTCAGGTTTATCAAGAAATCCTTCAGGATAATATCAGGTTGTCTGTCCATGCTGCTGATGCAGCAGGACATTGGCTCTAAACTGTAGGTGTTATAGCCCCTTTTTAGATGTTCCGAAGTACCCTAAATGGAGTCCAAGCACTCCTAAAAATAGAAGTAAAAATCCCCTTTCCTGCCTCTCAAATGGTATGATCCGCTCCTCTCTGTTCCTCCTGCAGGAGCTAGAATACAGAAGCACACAGTGAGTGTGTCCCAATGTAGTCCCATTGTTGGACCACCAAGGAACACCGCACTTTGGTGTGGTGGCTCCTTTATGGAGCTAAAACAAGAACATACTCACATTTCTTCACTCTTATCACTCATTACCAATATTTTATAATCATCATCACTAGTCCTCATTTTTGTTGTTAGGTATGAGTTATCTACCTTATGTTTTTTCTAGGTATCTGATATAACAGTTTGTCCACACCGTTTGAATCTGAGAGAGAAAACTGCTGTTGGCTAGCTGGTTTGTGTTGTTGGCTGCTGTCTGTATCATGACTAACTAGATAACCCAGTGAAAGTGCTTTAATGGTATACAATGATTTGAGATATGATGAGATAGATGACAAATGCCCAACCTCTACTGTACATAACTTGTCCTATGTGTATGTGTGTGTGTGTGTGTGTGTATATGTGTGGAGCAATGGACATTCAACGGTAATGTCCACTAATGATCACTGTGTTTTAGTTACCTCAAATGCTTTCTTGTCTTCTTTGGCAAATGAGTTAAATAGCAGTCAAAATCAACGTTAACATGTACAGTTCTGTTGTTGTTGGTGGTGGGTTTTTTTAGGGGGTTTATTGTAGTTTTTTTTTAAGGCTGTTTGTGCTGAACTTTGAATCGCCCTCCCCCCTAAACAAAAAGTAAACTTTGGCTTCAACAAAAGAAAATCCACCCTTTTGAGTCATGTAGTCACAGTGATGGTCTGAACACAGCCGAGCTGCTGAAGAATGACCTAAAGAGAGCTGGAGCCACCAGGTGTACCCCCTGTGTCTTCTGATTGCTTCCTCCTTCAGGTTTGGGTTCCCTACCCAAACACAGTATCTTAGCTGTCCCTGAATGGATCTTCCATGTTGTGCAGAAACAAATTATCAGTCAGTTGTTGGATGGAATTGCTCCCCTCCGGGATCCTTTGGGATCAAGATTCACCTGCCTTCAGTTAACCACTTACAGTAGGTTGAGTCCCATTCATTGGCAGCTGGTTTATCTTATAATAAAATTTCTGGCTTTGTTTTCTTGGCCTGTAGAAAAATGTTTTAACAGCAATTTTTAACAGCTTTCTTTGTTCTTTGGCTCAGAATAAATATCTTATATAATATCCTTAGAATCATGGTTTTGGCAGCTTAAAATCTCCCTCTTAGCCCATTGAGCACTATAAGAGTTGCAAAACTGTTTACAATTGTCTTTAACTGTCTTTTTTGTCTTTTTTAAGATATAAAGTTTAGGCATCGATGAAACTTGTTTGACTTTCAAACACAAGTACCTTTTAAAGGGGAAGATGATGGATACATTTTTGAGTATTATATAATATAATTGGCAGATTTGGATTTACGATTAGAGAGTTTTGTCTTAAGGGCTAAAATTTTACTCTGAGCACCTGCGGGTGCTATTTCTGTGTTACAGGTCAGTTTCTGTCATCTGTTCAGCAGTACATTCACTTATGAGACAAATATAGATTCGAAAACATGCACATTTATTTTCCACCCCCAGTTTACACTGAATTCCCTCACTCACTCGAGGCCCACACACAAACTGAATGTCAATATCAAGAGAAATGCATTGATGCTTATTGTGCTGTTCTGTGCACACACACACACACACTCGCAGACAGAAAGAGTGGTGGGTGTAAAAAGAAATCCCCTATGTGTATTCTCCAGCTCCTGCTATGAAAAACTACTGTCTTCATCAGCATGACAAGAGTTTTAGCAAAATGTCAATATGTTAAGTAATTTATTATTTAAATTTAATTACACTACCAACTAACTGCATGAATGGAAAATCATCCTACTATCAGCAACAAATATAAAAAACTATTCCTAATTGTCACTGTAATACTTATTGTATTATAATATAATACACATCTCAACCATTGAGCTAACACTACATTACAAAACAGCATAAAGCTGCTGTTATGTGGTCACTGTCTGAAGGACTATTTTTTTATTTATTTAATTTTTTTCCCTTTGTGTATTTATATGTCCTGTCCACCTTACAGTGGAAAGCTGCTGGTGACTGATGACTGATGTATAATTTTTATTTAGCCTTACTTTTCCAAGAATAGAAAAAGTTCCACACGTTTGAGCTTCAGTCAGACCCAGACTCAGACCAGGACTCTGTCAAGGCCAGAATCAAAGACCAGCTAACAGATCAGAAACGTTTGCATAGTAAGCTTGTTTCATTTCTTTATGGCGTTTGTTTGTTTGTAACTAGAAGTGACTGATACAGTGTTAGCCATTAAGCAAATGTTAACTCTTGCTACTTGCTTCCTGCACTAACTAGGTTTATTTAACCCTCCATCCCCATGGGTTGACAGTATAGGTTCCTGAAGTTTGTAACATATGAAACCCGGATTATACCAACCTGATTTTACCAGGCTGTCGATGGTTCACTGTAGCTCGTGGAGGAAAAACTCAGTCATGTTGTTGTCTGATTTGCTATAAAAAGACACCATGTGGACGTGGGCAAACTGTAATTTCATCAGAATAGTTAAAGGCTGGACAAGCCATGCAGGGCAGCTCTAAGATCAGTATGTTTCTCTTTCATTACTAACTCTGTGACACATAGGCAACATTTAAAGCAGCTGTTGTTCCTTGTAGTCCATTATTTTCTCTTTATTGATTCAGCGCTGACATTTAAATGCTTCCTTTGTCTTCACTGTCTGTCTCTGTCTAAAACCTTTGTCCGTCTACAATTTTTAATTTCCTTTATTTTAATCCTAATTTCATGCATTTATGTCATATTGACTTTTTAAATCCTTGTCCTCATTTCTTTTAATGTCTTGTAACAGCACTTTGAAGCTTGTGGTTGACAAGTGTAATAGAAATAAAGGTATACTTTGTAAATGCTTATGCAGATCACCAAATATACCAAACTTTAATATTAACCATATTATTATCTTTTTTTCCGTAAAGTTACACAGTATGTAAAATGAAATAATCCATAAACCTGTTGTTACTTCCTTTTTTTAATGATGTAAAAATTCCACCTGATTTTTTTTTTTTTAATTAAATAAATCGGAAAATATTTGTACAGACACTCCCCAATTTACTTACGAGTTACGTTCTGAACGGCTGGTCGTATGCTGGAGGTCTCTGGGACAGAGACTGGACTTTACTACACCAACACCCAAAGTCGTGCATCAAAAATTTTGCCAACTTCACACAGCCTCACACATGAAACCTTCCTTGATGTTCTATTCAGTGCAAATAAACAATGATGAGTTAATGGAGGTTATCAGTGACGCACAACCATAGGGGAAAAAAGCCAAAGAACAAAATTGCTCCATGAATTGCAAACAGCAGCCCTCTTCAGGACACACACACACACACACACACACACACACACAATAGTAGTGTTGTGAAGTATAATGGGCACTGGAAGGGTTTTATGTATTATGATCTACTGCGTCACAGATAAAGAGGCTCTTCACTTCCCATCCCACTTCCTCTCTGTTTCCCTCTTTTCTTTTCCTCTTCACCCGTCCTCTCATTTCATCACTTCTTCCCTCTCCTGACCAACCCTCCTGTTTATTTCTTTCTCCACTTCTTTCCATTTCTCATATCCTCATCTCTCTTCCTCATCCCCTTTTTACCTCCTCCATTCTTTCCATATCCTTCCTGATATGCTTTTTTTGGCATCATTTTCTGTCTGGGCTTTCTTCTTTCCTCCAACTGTTTTTTTCATCACCTTGCTGTCCCCTTAACTTCTCTAATTTTTGCCTTTACTCTCCTCCATTTTTTATAAATTTTTCTTGCTGTCTTCCTCTTTCAAATATCTCCCTCTGCAGCTCATCTTTGCTGTTTTCCTTTTCCTCCATTCTTGTTCAACTCTCACCTTTTTCTCCTCTCCTTTTCTCTCTTATACGCTTCCTTTCCTTTCCACCTCTCATATTTCATGGCCTCTGTACTTTCGTACTCTTTGACCCCTTTTCATTCATCTTCAATCAGCCTTTATTATATCCTCTATTTCCCTCTGCTTTATCTCTTTTTTCAACCTTTCCTCTTCTTCCCTATCCTTCTTTTCTTCTTCTCCCCTCTTCTTCCGTCCTCTCCTCTCTTCTCCTTTCCTCTTATACAGTGTAGTAGTGTGTTTAACAAAGATAACTCATATCCTTCAGCAGCTATACACACACTCACACACACACACACACACTTGCACATACGCAAGCATGCACGCATAAAAAGACATACAAATGCACCCACTGCATCCCATCAACACCGTACATCTGACACCTAGCTGTGATAAATGTGTGTCCTCTGACCTCTAAAACTCTTGGTGCTAACATCTTAAAACAAGTTCACTTCTAATTACCCGTGCATACACACACACACATACACACAGAAAAATTCTGAAAAGTTCACTTTTAATAACTGCTATTGCTGCTGAATGTAATATAGGTCTACCTACCCCTGCCAAGCACACAAACACACATACACAAACACCTCGTTCATGAGTGATTACATTATATGTGCTCACTAATGATGCTGGTGAGACTCGTGTTTCCTCCTGGATAAGACTGATAGGAAACTGTACCTGACCCAAAGCTTTAATGCTGTTAAAGAAGCGTAGGAGGAGCTCATTCAGTCCCTTCTTTCATTTAGCTGGGGACGAGTTGTAGAAAGGAGGGGGCTGGGTGGGCAACATTATCAGGTATTATTATCAGATGGCCAATGTGTGTAGTTTAGATAACAGAAGATGAGCAGATTGGGGTGGGGGGGGTCTTAATGTTGAGACAACAGAGTAGGAGTGAATTAGACAGGGCCCTAACCTCAGGCTTGGTAATAACGCTCATAATTGAATGTCATTCAGTTGTAGAGACACTAGTTAAACAACCTGCACAGAAAAAAAAGAGGTGAGAAGAGGAGGAGAAGAGACGAGAGGAGGAGAGAAGAGAGGTGAAGTGGAGAAAAACAATTTTTTCAAAAAAAACAAGGTTTTTTTCAAACTCTGAACAGCAGGTCTATGTTAATGCAGTTTTATTATTTTTGTCTCATGGTTGGATGTTGTTTCTCTTTCCCGTGTGTTGAATGTTTCTCCCCACTTTGTAACCCAGATTGTCATCAATGATGACCTTTGATTACCATTGGTGGCAACAAGCCACCCTGCTCTGTCAGATCTCTGTTCCCCCCAGTTTTCCAGTCTGTTTGTGGTCTCGCTCCACACTGTAACAATCTCAACCCGATTTGAGATCTTTATCTCTTGCTCAGTATTTTTCCCTGTCAGCTCACAGGCTTATGTTGTTTTCCTGTGCCCCAGGTTCATCCTCTCCTGCCTGCATAGTTTCCAGCCATGTCCATCTCTGTCTGTTTCAGTCTTGGCTTAACCTGAGGATTCAGTGCAATATTACCTGCCACCTGACACATCTTTACCTTCTGCCTCTTGTCAGGTTTGTTGCCAGGTGCCTGCCAGCATCCACCACACCAACCCAGACAGATCCACATCACCAATTTCTCCCATACCACAATCATCCCTTTTTTTCTCCCCCACATTCATTATTTGTGGTGCAAATGAAAATTAGTTGAACTTTCTTTGTGAGACCTGTGTCTCCATCGTGGGTCAGCTTATTTAGAGTTTCTAACACTTTATTTCTTGTAAAATGTGTAACCATGCATCTCACTAAAACCTGAGGGAATTTGCCAGACAAAAGGTTGTCTTGATTATCTGCAGTTCCTTGATCTGCACAGTTGGTGTTTGATGGAGGCCTATCAAGTCATAAATATTAAATAAATCACAACATGAAAATTTTTATAAAGGCTCATCTTTATGCTGTTAAATGAGGTTTTCTAAAGTTGCCTCCATATTCTGTCTCTCTTGCTCAGTCCTTTTCTGTTACAGCCAGACATAGCAGCTCTCATAATTTCAAACATCATCTTAGGCAACATGAATTTTTCGTCTTGTGTAAATTTTATCCTGCATGCCAAATCAAGAAAAACAAATCACCCTGCACCTGCATTTTGTCATTATGGAACCATGATTATACAATTTATTGGATTTCAGTGCCACTGGAGGACAGCTAGAAAAACCACAACACTGGCATAAAGCAGAAATCGATCCAGCTGTCTTTATGCTCTTTAGCAGGATTTAATTGGTCGGGAACAGGAGAGAGGCGCGTGGCAAAAACATCATTACAGGCTTAAACTCGCACAACAGGGTATTGCTAAGATTTAATTACACCAGGCTATTGTTCAATTTGCCTCTCAATTCTTCAATTAGGTAAAAAAAGGAGTGTGAGGGTTCAAGTTTCAGGCTCATCTGTGTAGAAGAGGAGAGAGTTTCCCTAGTGCAGTTCATATAACATCACACAGCGGAGATCAAATGGATTTGTCATGGTTTGACTAATGACAGGAAAGTGGAATAAACCCTATTAGAAAATCATCAAGAATTCCTCTGTCTCTGCTGATAGTCTTTGTGTGCGTGTGTTTCTGCTGTAGAGAGGCCTTGGAGCTGATGCTGATGTGTTTACTCTTTTATTGAATTGTGCAGATGATGTGATCTGAAGCTGATGGGCTCCAAAAATAGACAAACATCTTTCTCTCTTCAAAACAATGGAATTTACAGAAAGTCCAAGAACAATTTCCCTTACTAATATTGCAGACAGCCAATCTCCATCCTTTTTTCACAAATTTTCACAAATTCAAATTTTTTATCCAAAGAAACATTTTTGCTGTAATTTCTCTGTAATTTTTTTCTCAGTGATGCAGAAATAAAATCCCTGGAAGACTCTACCCTCAGGTCACCCAACATTTTTTTTGGGGGGGGGTTTAATCTGCAAGTGTAAAATATCTTTAAAGCAAGAATTAGCATCTGCATGCTACTGTGGGAATTGCATCAACTAAGAGGTTCTGCTTTTTGAACTTCCACACACCTGCAGTAACAACACAGTGCATACATGATAATGGATAATGACTTATGATGTTATATGTGTACATATAAGATATGACAATGATTCCTGCCTTGTATATAATGGCAATCACTGGAGGATGGGCATGGGAACAAAGGGATGTCTACATCACGTCTCCACAACCATTTGCTATTTCAGATGCCAGTTCTGCCATTCTTACCATGTCTAATGAACCTTTGTTATCTGGCAGTTATCCGTTGACATCCTTATGGATGAAGCTTTAGTCAGAAGTGGCTGTAAAATCATTGGACTAAAATTCACTGTTTCTTTGACACATCCAGCCAGGGTCACAATACACTTTCCCCTCACGATAATCTTGAGGCTGCTAAGGATATGTATTGAATTTGTCTGAATGTGCTGTTACCTCGTTTTCCTTCTCAAATTTGTTTGTGGGGCCTGGATAGACAGTACATTTTTCATGCATTCATTGAATGACTGTTCTAATGATGTACAAAGGCAAGATGTCCTGTCCTGTGAACCCAGCAACACATCTCTGAAACATTCAAAAATAGCTATGTAGTTCAAAATGGATTGCCTCCAGTCCCAGTTACATGAGGCCTATGAATACATTTCCTCTGTTTGTCCATCGTCACATGCAGATTGATAGCGTGACATTCTCTTAATGTCCTGTGGTCATAAAACAGGGCAGATCAATACCTGCCTCCCTCAACTTATTGCTATAAGGATCATGCATTTTAGAGAAAATCTCGGTTCTTTATGCTTCGTAACTTACCCAAAAATGTTTCTGATTTAGAAAGATTCATTTTCAGAGACTTTTAATGATAAGCAATTTTACGATAGGAAAAACAAATGAAAGGCCATTATAGTTTCTTTGTTCTGTTCTGACATATTCATACTCAGGGCTGAGGTGTGTCTTTGTCTAACTGCTGCGGTCCTGTCCTACTGGATCGATACACAATGGTCATAACTTTTCAGGAATCAATATCTCAGGGATTTATTGTATTTGTTCAGGTTTATTTCACCCTGGGTGGGATCCTTGTTTTTCAACATCACTCTTATCTATAATCAGTCACAGACATTAAAATCTCAGAGCTTAAACTGGGCTAAGACGTCCCACCTCTCATTTGAAAGGTTTCCTCAGTTCTAAAAGCTGGTGGAACATCCCAGGTATATAATGTTTAGGGGCCCTAAGCATTGTTCATATCTGGCATGTAATATATGTTCAAAATAAAATGAAATGTGGTACAAACTGCGCTGCTTCATCCATCCATCCATCTTCATTTGCTTATCCGAGGTCGGGTTGGGGGGTGTGGAAATTCTACCATTCTACTATTTGCTTTTTGGTGTGCAATGCATTCTGGGATACTTAGCTGTGACAAGTCCACACATCACATCCCAATACATCTTGGGTGATTTTGGTGGAACAAAATGGTCGAGATACTTGATCTCTACTAGAGTAGCTGCAGGTTCTGAATTAGAGGGTAAGTGAGACTGAAAACGTTTCATAAAATCACAAGCACAGAGAATTCAGAGTGAGAAACAGTTGTCTGTTTAGACTAGAATCAGAGATAAGCAGAAAGATCTGAAGAGTTAGCATTTCGCTAACTATTCAGACTAACTATTTGCATCTTTTGTTAATGTTGTACCGGCAGCACAGCGGCGTAGTGGTTAGTACTGTAGCCTCACAGCAAGAAAGTTATGGGTTCAGTTCCTGGGCTTTGGGCCTTTCTCTGAGGAGTTTGCAGGGTCTCCCTGTGCTTGCGTTGATTTATTCTGGGTACTCTGGTTTCCTCCCACAGTCCAAAGACATGGATGTCTAGGTTAATTGTTGACTCCTTAACTGCCCATAGGTATGAGTGTGATTGTGAATGGTTGTTCGCCTGTGTCTGTTTCCATGTGTTGACCCTGTGACCTGTCCAGGCTGCACCCCACCCTCGCCTGGATCACTGGCTGAGATTGGCTCCGGCATCCCCGAGACCCGGAATTGAAAAAGCAACAGAGGATGAGTGTGTGATAGCTAATTACTGGCTGTGACTAACACAGTGTTTGTAGTTGGGCTGATGCTAACACTAGCTCTCTGTCCCAACAAGGTTTTAGCTTCACCCACAGATGAATTGTCTGAACCAGTCGGTAGCTCACTTTAGCTCACAGTGGAAACTCAGTCATTGTGTTAACTGATTATTTCACTTGTTTCGAAAAAAACATTGTGTTATCACACAGGTAGCCACAAGGTAATAAGAAACATGCAATAAGTTCAAAAGGCTTTTAAATGAAGCAAGTTTCAGTATATGGGTAGTCAGTCAAAACAGACAAAGTACAAAAATGCAAAAAACGCTGATCAGAAAAATGCTGGAATGCAATCCCTTAGTTACATATACAATGTGGCCCTAAATAAGTGCCAGCAGAGAGACTAGATACTACAGGAGAGGGAGAAAGTTGGACACAGGTGAGACACATTAGGGGAGGAGCAGGTTATTGCACAGGCACAGAACGCAGGAGGGAGGGAAGTGACTGGACCTGGAATGAGACAACAGGAAGGGAATAACATAACTAGGACAAGAAAATAAAACCATGACTTCAGTGGCCTGACTGGTTCTGACATGTGGACATTACCAAAGTTCAAAGCGTGATTTTCATTGTGAGAGGCATGTAACGCTTTACAGTCAGGCTTCCAGACATTTTGCTTAATAGGGATAACCATGTCTTGACTGCAGAGCTGTACTCGGCCCCGGTCGAGGCATATGGCCGCCCCGCCGTGAAACTGGTCCTGCCCGGGGTTTCTGCCTCTTAAAAGAAGTTCTTCCTTGCCACTGTCACCAAGTGCTTGCTCATGGGGGGATCTGTTGGGTCTCTTTAAATCATTTTATAGAGTTTGGTCTAGACATGCTCCGTATGTAAAGTGTATGTAAAATATGTATGTAAAGTGTGTAAAAACTCTTTGGAAGAACGTTTTTACCACCTGATCAGGGGACCAGGGTAAAACTAGTTCATTTACAATTATTCTCTTTTCTGGTGATTCACGAGTATTGTCTCTTACAAATGAATTTATATAAGATAACAACTAAGATAAAATACCTTTTCCTCCATTTTGTCCACAGACGGAGGAGAACAGACTCCCATATTTTTGTTTTTGGTGTTTTGTTTTGCTTTACTTTTTTCTTTTTTGGGCAGGGGGGGTATAAGTCTGGCTCAGTTGTTTCACCCTTTTAATGCTAAGATAATCTAACATCAATCTAGTTTACCATAAGAGACAGAGGTGAAACTAATTACTCTTATCTGACTCTGACAGAGAAAATAATCCACTTTATAATGTCTGCCTTTCACCTTAGTAATAAGGTCGTTTTTTTTTTTTGTTTGTTTGTTTGTTTTTTTCATTAGGAGGTTCAGCATATTCTCAATCTGTTGTCTGGGGAGAATATGACTTCATATGTGTAACCCCTCAGTACTTGCTTTTATTCCCTCCACTTTCCTTCCTTTGTTGGGTAAAAAACTACAGACCGGGCCATTTGGGCTTAAGTGTTGGCTGAAGTCTCTTCCAAAGAACAAAGACACCCAGAGACTGATGACCTCAGAATGGCTGTGATGAGACACACACTACAAGACCGTCATTCTTTTATTCATACCAAACTTTTTGCGATCAAAAAATAAATTTTTGCTGTCTGTAAGCTAACTGCAGTCTAACACCATTAATATACCACTGATGGTATACAAACCTCCTGAAATATGACAATTAATTTAAAGACAAGTTTGCAGAGGTGAAAACTGGTGGTTGGTTGTCACCTTTTCACCCTTGATAAATTTGCACCTCTGATTCTGGTCATGCATTTAGAATACATCTTGTGATAGAATATTTGAAAAAAAAATTAATCAGATAGAGAGACAGGTGGTGGTCTGTGGTCTTTGTGTGTAAATGTGATTGATATGTTGTGTGAGGTGTGTGATGTGTGTGTGTGTGTATGTGTGTGTGCTCTTCTGCATTTCCTCCTGCTGTATCAGAAAACTACAGATGAGGCCGTTATGGTTGATGTGTTGTCAATCCTGTCTTGTCCTAGCAAGACAAACAAAGACAGAGGATCCCGTTGAAGCTTTGACGATGAGGCACTGGGGGTCTCCTGTCAGCCTCAGCAGGGCCTCAGGATGCAGCAGAGTGTTGGCGCTAAATTCACTCCCATTCACAATGGCAGCCTGTGACGGAAAGCCTGTTAATGTTCAACAACAGACAGGAACTGATACAGTGCTTCTGCCAAGAAGCAATACACACCCCCATTTCATCCATTCATGTCTATTCATTATCTGTTTGTTCCTTCGCTAAAACAAAGTAGGAAATCTGAGTATCAATATCCAGGGATTAAATTTTCTCTATGTGTAATAAATCATATACACTATTCTGCCCTTTCAACAGCACACTGTACTGACCTTATTGCACTCATGTCTGCATGTGCCTGTAGGGAAAAAGAGGGATCTGTCTGTGATGTTACATTCGGTACTGCTGCCCCATGCTTCCCCCAACTTGCAGCTCCACATGTCCTGTTTGCCCCCACTGCTTCCTTGCCTCTCTGAGAGCCAGCCTGAGAACAGATCTTGCTTATCTACACACGGGTTCAGACCAAGGTAGCCACTTAGCTATTGGATGGAAAATATTTGTGCTTAAATAAATATGAAAACAAGTCTTTAAATTACATTCTCTGTAGTTCCACCATTAAGTCAATGTTGGAATCTGGATTAAAATGTCGTGGTCTGGAGAGGATGATGTGTTTAATTCCAAAGGACCTAAAACATTTCTCCCGCTTGTGTTCTCTTATTGTAGTAATCATTGATGCAATGGCCAAGGACCAGTACTCACCAGTAGTACTTGCACAGCCCTACAGTCCTATGTGAGGGTAGATGCTACAATCTACATTGCTTGTCAGGTTTCAGGACTAATACACAAGCAAGCAGTTTTGTTATTACTATTATTATTTTCAGTATCATCACTCAATTTTCCAAACAATTCAAAAATATTGACATCATGACATATTTTACAGTCTTTTTTACATTGATTCATTTACTTGTGTGTGAGTTTGTGTGTGCATTGTGTCTGACCCCTGCTGTTTCTTGTCTCTTAACCCCCTACACCTGGTGTTACCAGAATTTGCATAATCACTTTATTAGTTAGTCTGTTGGTTCCAAAAATGTGAAAGAAAAGAAAAGAAAAGGAAAACTCAGTATGCACATGATAGTTCATTCTGACATTTCTGCATCGTTTTTGAGTTTAGCCAACTTGGTAGAGCAAACATTTTCCAGAGTTTTCCATGGTTTACTTGGTCACCCTTACCAAAACACAAATCAAGGGTTACTTGATGAATCCTATCCTATCCTGTTTTGCGTTGGAGCTGTCAGATGACTTAGAAAAAGGTAATCATACAGTATTATATTGCCCATCTCAGGGTATCTTTGTCTCAGTGACAGGACATGACAAGATTGACCTAACTGTGGCACTTAATATCCATGTCTGCCTGGCTTCCTGCTGCCTCAGAACACTACAGTTGCAACAGTGATGATATGGAGGTGGAAACCAAAAAGTCATGGCATAGCAAATATAATGCTCTGTGGGCACAAGCATCTCATCTGTAAAAATATTTTTAAAAGAAGAAAGAATAACAACAAAAAAATGTCCTACCTCTGCACTATAGAAAGCGATCATTAAAAGTACTTCCAGCCACCACAGACACTTCATTATCTTTTTTCCCTATAATCACATTGTTATTTTCTATAGACCCCAAAAAAATCACCAGCAAATCAAAGACCTGTAATGCCTGTGAAGCATTGTGATGTTAATTTGCAACATGAAGGTCCAACCACTGTCTTCTAGCTGTTCCCAGGAATAGAGTCCTGATGAAGAATTACAGGATCTGAAAACTCTAAAAGTCAGATTTATTTTTTTGTGTGTGTAGAACTCTCCTGTTGTTGCACTTTGTGTCCTTAGTATATCATGTATATCCTATTACTAACACTGTTTCAAGTGTCACTGATATTACTTTTTTTTTACCCTGGTTCCCAGTTAAAAAGGAAACATGTAAAATGTAAACACATGTAAAAACCCAACTAATGAAGGCATCAAACGTCAAAGACTGGCCCTCTGTGGGGACTTGAATCCTTCCTAGATGTAATAGTAATGTGTGTGGGAGTGCTGTGTGGGTTCTCCCTATACAGAGGGGCTCTAAAGGCCAGCCTACACACTCAGAATCCTGCCTCTATCCCAGTTCTGACATCCAGCTGCAGACTGTCAGCAAAACAGCCAGCAAGGCAGAAACCATAGAAGAAGAGGACAACAAGAAGACTGCAGGAGAACAAAAGCTGTGTGAGAGTGAGAGTGTGAAGAAAGGAAGAAAAGTTTGTGTGACAGAGAAAGTGCGATGTGGACCGAGATGCAAAGAGTATGTGTCGGTGTGCAGAATAGGTCCCCTCCTACACTCAAATTCCTCTGTATTATATGCAAGTTAAGAGGAATGACAGTAAGATGTCACATTCTTAACAGCTGCAGACTGAGCTGGAAAAGCTAAGATACCTGTAACAGGAATATGAGTAGGAGGTGATGCGGTTTTCCCGGGACTGAAGGCAGCAGGAAACCGAAAAAAAAACTGCAATTTAGTCAGCAGGTCTGTGATCCCGCCACTGAACCGAGAGTAGGATTTTGGGAAACACTGTTTCTGAGTCTGGTTCGGAGCCAAAACTGTTTGGAAGTGAGGCTTGATTCAGGAGTGACAGGTTTGGGGAAAGCAGTTCAACTGTAATTATTCCTTTTGCTACAAAGTATCTTCCTTACTCTCATTTTTGCCATGGATCAGTAAAATTTAACAGGCTAGTAGAAGTGTTCACTGGCTTATTGGCTTTTTACAGTGAGAGGCCTTAAACATATAAATAAAAAATAAACAGGTTCATGACCTTGTGACTAGCACTATGGCCACACTGTGTTCAAACCTTGATGATGCTGCCCATTTCAAAAAGAAAGTAATAAAACAGAGCAGGCTGGCTCCGTGGTATGATTCTCAAATTCGTGCCTTAAAGCAGATGTCACGGAAAATAAAAAGAAATTGGCGTTCCAGCAACTCGGAAGAGTCTCACCGAGCCTGGAAAGAAAGCTTAAAAACGTATAAAAAAGCTCTCCACAGTGCTAGAAGCTCATATTATTCAGCACTAATAGAAACAAACAAGAACAACCCCAGGTTTCTCTTCAGCACTGCAGCCAGGCTGACAGAGAGTCATAGTTCAATAGAACCAGTGATCCCCTTTACAAATAAAATTATAACAATCAGAGAAAGAATTCATCAGCTCTTACCTAAATTAGAGAATAATCTACTGAATACAGCAACTCCTGAATCAACTGCAACGCCTATTTTACATCTGGAATCATTCTCATCTCTGAATCTCTCAGAGCTAGCTTCTATAGTCTCATCATCTAGACCATCAGCCTGTCTATTAGACCCAGTGCCGACCAGCCTCTTTAACATTTTTTACTTAATTGAGCCCTTCATTCTAGATCTCATTAATTTGACGTTATCTTTTGGTTTTGTACCTCATACTCTTAAGACCGCAGTCATCAAACCCCAGCTTAAAAAGCCAAATCTTGATCCAGATGTTTTGGCCAATTATAGACCCATATCGAACCTTCCGTTCATTTCAAAAATCATTGAAAAAGCAGGAGCAAACCAATTACATGACCATCTGCATAGGAATGGCTTGCTCGAAGAGTTTCAGTCAGGATTTAGAGATCATCACAGCACAGAAACAGCGCTGGTTAAAGTCTCCAATGATATTCTAATGGCTTCAGACAATGGATCACCCTCCATACTTCTCCTCTTAGATCTCAGTGCTGCATTCGCCACCACTGATCACAATATTTTATTACAGAGACTGGAACATGAAATTGGCATTAAATGAACTGCTCTAAGGTGGTTCAAATCCTATTTATCAGATAGATATCAGTTTGTATATGTTAACAATAGCTCCTCCTCACGCACTATAGCCAGTTATGGAGTCCCACAGAGTTCGGTACATGGACCAGTCCTCTTCACTCTTTATCTGCTTCCTTTAGGCAACATTATCAGGAAACACAGCATCAATTTCCACTGTTACGCAGACGACACTCAGCTGTATTTATCAATGAAGCCAAATGAAGTCAGTCAGATAGTCAGACTGCAGACATGTCTTGAAGATATAAAAGTCTGGATGACCCATAATTTTTTACTTCTAAATTCTGACAAAACTGAAGTTATTGTACCCGACCCTAAGCACCTCAGAGAAAACCCTATCTAATCATCTAATCAGTCTGGATGGCATTACTTTGGCTTCCAACTCCACTTTAAGAAACCTTGGAGTAACCTTTGACCAGGACATTTGTCCTGGTCCTTTGTCCCTCACATAAAGCAAGTCAGTAGGGCAGCTTTCTTGCACCTGAGAAACATTAGGAAAATCAGAAACATCCTCTCTCAAGAGGATGCAGAAAAACTAGTCCATGCATTCGTAACTTCTAGGCTGGACTACTGTAACTCAATATTATCTGGATGTCCAAACAAATCTCTGAAAGGCCTTCAGTTGATTCAGAATGCTGCTGCACGAATATTAACAGGAACTAAAAAAAAAGGGATCACATCTCTCCTGTGTTAGCTGCTCTTCATTGGCTGCCAGTAAAATTCAGAATAGAATTTAAAATCCTTCTATTAACATATAAAGCTCTTACTGGCCAAGCTCCATCATATCTCAGAGAGCTCATAGTTCCTTACTGTCCTAATAGGCCACTCCGCTCTCTAGATGGAGGTTTACTTGTGGTTACTAGAGTCTCCAAGAGTAAATCAGGAGGCAGATCTTTCAGTTATCAGGCTCCTCTTCTATGGAACCAACTTCGGTCCGGGGGGCTGAGTCTTTAACATTTAACTATAAGCTCTGTCATACAGAAAAGTTTTAAGCCTGGTCTTGAAAATTGCTAAAGTTCATTTACTCTTTAGCTATGCTGTTTTAGGCCTAGACTGCTGGGGGAAGGACTAAGCACCTCTCTCTCTGTCTCTCTGTCCCTCTCCCTCTCCCCTCTCTCTCTCTCTCTCTCTCTCCCTCTCCTTTCCCCTCTCTTCCCCTCTTTTCCCCTCTCCCTCTCCCTCTCCCTCTCTCTCTCTCCCCCTTGCATGCGCCAACATACCAACAACCTGCTTCTCCGAAATCCCAGTTTCTCTCAGAGACTTCGGGAAAACATGGTTAGTAAATGCAGCGCACTTGCTTGGAACTGTCTCCCCCAGTTCCTCTCTCTCTCTCTCCCAGTTCCTCTCCTCTCTCTCCCTGTTGTCATCCTGCAGGTGATGAATCATCACCATCCCATGTTCCTGCAATGCCTGCTGCTCCCACATCTTCAAGAATTCCATACAGCATCATTCCTATGAACTTCATGCAGCATCATGTTCCTGCCTACACCTGTTTGAATAGCCCCTCTTCCTGCTCTCTTTCTCTCCCTACTCTACCCAACTTTGCCTCCCCCCGTGCCTCTCCCTCTCTCTCTCCCTCTTTCATCCCAATCGGTCGATGCAGATGGCCGCCCCCCCGAGCCTGGTTCTGCCCAAGGTTTCTGCCTCTTAAAGGAAGTTTTTCCTTGCCACTGTTGCCGAGTTCTTGCTCATCAGGGGATCTGTTGGGTCTCTTTAAATCATTTTATAAAGAGTTTGGTCTAGACCTGCTCTATATGTAGAGTGCCTTGATGTAACTTTGTTATGATTTGGCGCTATACAAATAAATATGATTTGATTTGATTTGAAATGATTTAAATAAATAAAGTGCAAAATACCTTTGCCCCCTATTTTTAATTATTTAAAATATTTATTCAAAAAAATGTAAATTATATTTTCTTCTTTTCCTTTTTTTTTTTCTTTTTTAAATAATAGGATTTCATCTTTTCAACAAAAACCTTTCTGGCCCACAGGCTGGGAACTGCAGGAAAGATGAGGGAAGTTCTTGTATCGGTAGGACTTTAAACAATTGTCGGGAATACCAAGGACAGCTGTAACACTTTTTGTCATTTCTCCAATAAATCAAAAATCTTTACACTTAAGTTTTTAATATAGAGAATTGATTATTCCAATGTGTCAAATACTTAAACAATTATTTAGGTGGTATTTCTGAAATATGTAAAGGTTGAAAAATTGGTTTAAAAACAGTCACTCCACTATTACGCCTGTCCCAGTGCACAGGGATGTTGTAAGATGTCTAAAATACACATCATTAATCAATTAAATACTCCAAATGAGAAATGTATTTTTCATTCACATTATTGTGACTGTTGTGTGATGATCTCACACTCCCTTAACTGATTTGCTCTTTTTTATTTGATTTGAAGCCCTCTCCAGCAAAAGAAGTGCGACTCCCCTGTCTGTCTTCCTCTTTCTGATATGCTGTAAACAAGCAAACAAAAAACAAAAAAACGTGTTTTAATTGACTATTAGCATGCAACAAGTTATCATTACTTTAAAACATATTCTAGTTTGTGTAAGCCTAATACATACACTTCATATAAATTGTTTAATTTATCTAATATTGCCATTATAAATTTTTTATAATAATGAAAAAAACTGACCTGAGAGACTGTGCTAAACATTTTAACATTTATCTCAGTCACTGCCTTTCTTGTTCAATGTGACAGACTTCTTGTGCAATACAGTCAGAAGAAAAGGCCGTGTGATGTTGTTAAACAGTTGGTAAGGTAAACAATGGGCTCTTAAAGCTATGATGTGATATTTGGTGATCAAACAATACAAGGGGGGGAAAAAAGATTTATGTTGACAATGTTGATGATCTATGATTTTACAATGAAATAATTAGAATGAAAGTCATTCACTAGTTGTTTGAGCAGTTGGTAAACAATTACCTATGCTGTGATATTTGGTGGTCAAGCAATGAAAGAAAAGAAGAAGAAGAAAATGCATGAAAAAAATGAATGATTTATGTTGATGTTGATGATGTATGTATTTAAAATGAAAGAATAAGATAAAGAATTAGAATGAAAGTCACTGATTAGTTGGTTAAGGACAGTTGTAACATGGCCAGTTTATGTTTTCAACTGATCAGAAGTAGCTTGACTGACAGCTTGACACGTCTTAAATCTTTTCTATTTTTAACCTACTGATAATATTTTTTTGGATCTTTAGACATTTGTTCTCAGGACAGGATCCAAAAAATATATCTGACAAAAAAGTTAATGTTTTACCTCCAAAAAATACTTTTGGTGATAACTTTCTCATGGTAGTTTCAAATGTGGCTCTTTTTTTTTTGTTAGTGTTATCGCTTTAGCTTTTTTCTGATTGGAGAAATCAATGCGTTACAAAAGTCCTGTGTTACAACTCTTCCTGGTCTCCCTTACAGACATTTGCTTAGTGAATGAATGTGCCATGCATTAGGTTGGAAGCAAATCCAAAAAGGTTATCAAAACCAGAATTTGTCAAGTTGTGCCTCCTGGTGGCCAGATGGTGGTGAACAGTGACAGTACAGCACATAAAAGAAAGAGCTGATGCATTTTTCATCTATAGCCATACATGAAATGAAAATGTAATATGGTTTAGAAAATGTAAATAAAGAGTTATCAAAGCTCTTAAGAAATACAATTTAAATACAGCATGCCTAATTTAGCATACAGCATCTTTTTTATTTTTCATTTAATTCCATTTTTGACAAGATCAGTTTTTTGATTTTAATCATTTAAATATTCTTTTGAAGTACAGACATGGGCAAAGTTTTTGGCACCCTTATACTGTCAGATAATGCTTTACTTGTACTCTATAGGTGACTATAGGCTTCCCCTGCTCATTATGTAAGCTCTGCCTCTCTTGACGGACTTTGAGAGTATCCAAAATAATTGCAATTACAAATGCTTTGGTATTCATGTGTTTATTTCTTTGGTTTTCAATGAAGTAACATAAAAAGGCAGATGGGGAAAAAAAATCATGATTGATATTACTTCACACCACCATTTCCAAAAATGGATTGTCCATTTATGGGTTTTATTGTTTTGAATTGACTATCTTCCTATAAAGTGTATTTGAGCAATTTTAGAAGTACTCTTTAAGTAAAATGTATATTATTATTATTATTATTATATAAATTTTATGCAAAAAGAGCTTTTAACAGTGCTCAATTATTCTTTGTAGGAGCCAATCAATAAAAAAAAGTATAATACAAACAATAAATAAAAACACAATTACAAAATTCAGAGGATAAACAGATAATCCAAATTATTATAAATAATTATTACAGTTAATTCATATTTGGTAGCACATTATTTAGAATGGATAACTGAAATCAGTCCCTTCTTGTAACCGATGAATTAGTTTCTCCCACCTCCCTATTGTGGTCGATGTAAATAAAAGCATTTGACTTAAAACACCTATGTGATTCTGGATCTATAGGTTGAGCCTGGAGTGGGTTCGCATTTTTGCAAAGGTTTTGCACAGGTTTCGTCATGTGACCATGGATTCAGTAAGTACCTATCATTTCTATGTTGCTGTGTTGAGAGAGGTACACGAGAGAAGTGGTAAGTACCTTTTTATATGCACACACAAAAATTGCCTTTTGAAATAAATTTTATTTATTGCAGGAATAATGACTGCTATATCAAAGCAAATTTAAGCTGGGGTAACAAACTATATTAATAAAATATGAAGAAATTACTCTACTTGAGTTTTTGTGTCTACCTGCTAAAATCACAACATATGCCCAGTTTAAATTGAAATGTTACAGATATTTTAAAAGTAGACCTTTCTTTCCTCAGCAGTGGCTAAAGGAGGATTTCCCCACACTGACCCAAGGCCTGTATCACGAAGCTGGATTTAACTTTAGCAGGGTAACTTAACCCCGGGTTTTCGGTGGCTGGTTTACTTTTTATATGTTTCCATGGTAATTTAGGTGGATTGCCCAACCTGTCCTGGAGCAGATTAAGTTCAGGATAAGAGCTCAGCAGGTACATAAGATTGCCCTTTGAGCAATCAGTTTTCTTGAAAAATGACTTTCCATTTTTATACAAGCCATTGATGTTGGCGATAGAATTGTAAGAAGAACCCTGAAGAGAGAGAAGAAATTCACTGAGCTAACCCATTTGATTTTCTGTACGCTAACATAAATTACCTAATTCATTCATTCATTCATCCATTCATTCATTCATTCATAGGTACATTCACATATGCTATTGGCAACCCTGGAAACCTCAGCAAGCAGCATAGGAAACACCATAAAGGCATCCACCTTGTGGAAGCCTTTATGGTGTTTCCTAGCCACCTGCTCACACAGGCAATAAAGGAGAGATTTTATGAGATGGCGGGTAGGCAAATTTATATAATGCTAATATAATATAAGCTACACCGTATATTTTAAAAATTTGATATAGGCTACACCCTATGACCTTCTGTGGTATATTAAATGCATTATACTTTCAGAGGGTTCCCCAGAGTTATCAGGGTCATAGATTGCACCCACACCCCTCTCTCTTCAAATCTGGATGAAATTGAAGTGGACTATGTTAACCACAAGTTGTTCCATAACCTCAACATTCAGGTAGTCCCGGAAACAGATAAGTGGTTGAAGATGAATGAATGTATGACGCATACATAGGGTAAAAAGGATAGGTCCAAGTACAGAATCCTGTGGAACTCGTTAACCAAAGGGCATGAGGAAGAGCCATTATTAACATGAAACAATTGATATCTGTGTGATAAATTTGATTTAAACCAGTTTAATGTAGTTCGGGCAAGCCCAGGAACCGAACATGCAACTTTCTTGTTGTGAGGCAAAAGCGCTGACCACTATGCCGCCATGCTGCATAGCGCAGTTCTTTTGGTCCAAAGTTTTATTTGTAATAGCATACTACGGTCAATTGTGTGAAATGTGCATTAAGGTCTAACAGCATAAGTATGGATTGCTGTGTGTGTGCTATGATTTACTCTAAAACCTGGCTGAAACTCTTCAAATAAGCCATTCCTATGCAGATGTTCACATAATTGGCTTGCAAATGCTATTTCAAGAATTTTAGAAATGAAAAGTAGGGTATATAGGGGTGTAAAATTAGCCAAAACATCTGGTTTAAAGATTAGGTTTTTAGAGGAGAGGTTTAGTAACTACAATCTTGAAAGGCTGTAGTACATAACCAAGAGATAAATTCACATTAATCAGATCAAGACTGTACTTAATAATTACTGGGAAAACACTTTTAACTAACCTGGTAGGTATCAGGTCTAAAAGACAAGTCGATGGTTTAGATGATGAGACTATAGAAACTAGCTTGGAGAGATTTAAAGGTGAAAAAGATTCCAAATACAAGGCAGCCGTTATAGTTGTTTCAGAAGCTGCTGCATTTTATAGTAGATTACTGCCAATTGTAGGTAAGAGCTAGCAAATTTGGGGTCTGATTGTTTGTAAAAAAGTCCATAAAATCATAGCCTTCTGACAGCTAAAGGAATCAATAGTTCAACTGAGCTATGACTTTCTGTGAGCCTGGCAACAGTACTGAAGAGAAACCTGGGATTGCTTTTGTTTTGTTCCATCAGCACTGAATAGTAGGAGCTTCTGGCATTGCGAAGCGCTTCTTCATGTGTTTTTTACTTTCTTTCCAGGCTAAGTAGAGATTCAAAATTCAAAATCACTAAAGATGGCGCAGCGCTTGGTCGCAGGAACCCAGATCTCTCCCTGCGACCCAACAAACCATGGATCACCAGCAACCTGAAGGCCCTGCTAAACTGGAAGAAGAATGCCTTCAGCTGGGGGGACAAGGAAAAGATGAGGAGAGCACAGTTCGACCTAAAGGAGAGGCTGAGGCAGTGTAAAGATGCCTACAGAAAGAACCTGGAGTCCAAGCTTCAGCAGAACAATGTGAGGGAAGTGCAGGATGGCATGAGGGTGATCACTGGTCTGATTGTGAGGGAGAACCAGGTTGGGGACACAGTAGAGAGGGCGAACGAGTTGAACCAATTTTTCTATAGGTTTAGCTGACAGGCCTCAACACCGCCTGATTCCACTACATGCAACACCTCCCTTCATCATGGCTCCTCTCCTTTCCTGCTCTTGCCCCTCCTCCTTTCCCCCTCTTTACCCCCTTGGCAGCTGGACACACATCCTGAGTGCCCTTCCCCCTCTACCCCTCCTCCCCCACCCTCTGTGACCACCAACCAGGCTAAGAGACAGCTGCAAAGACAAGGCTGCAGGCCCAGATGGTCTCAGGCCCAGGCTCTTAAGATCCTGTGCCACTCAGCTGGCTGAGATTCTCCAGTGGCTTTTCAACTTGAGCCTTAAACAGGAGAAGGTATGGGTGGTGTGGAACACATCTTGCCTGGTAACTGTTCCAAAAGAGTCAAAAACAGCTGTACCAAATGACTACCGCCCAGTTGCTCTGACATTCCATGTAAAGAAGGTGTTAGAGCTGCTTGTTTTGCCACATCTCAGGCCGCTGGTTGAATTCTCACTGGACCCACTTCAGTTTGCTTACCAGCCTCATGTGGGGGTGGATGACGCTCCCATCTACCTGCTGCAATGAGATTGTGCTGGTGGCACTGTGAGAATCACTTTTTTCTTTATTTAACCAGTGCCTTCAACACCATCCAACCGTTGCTGGTTGAGAAGTCACAGGTGATGGGAGTGGACATGCCTACAATTTCCTTGATCACTGACTGCTTGACAGGCAGTCCTCAGTTCATTTGATTTGGTAGTGGCCTGTTTGATGTAGTGGTCAGTGATATAGGAGCACCACAGGGGACCGTGCTTTCTCCCCTTATTCATTTTATACAACTCAGATTTTCAGTACGACTGCAGCCACTTGCAGAAGTTTTTGATGTTTCTGCAGTAGTTAGGAGTTAGTGGTGGGACAGTGGTGGTTGAGTTTGTGAGGTGGGCTGGTGAGAATTGCCTGTTTCTGAATGTGGCCAAGACCAAGGAGATGGTGGTTGATTTCATAAGGAAAAAGTTGGCTGCTAAAGCACTGAGGGTTCTCGGAGGGGAGGTGGAGACGGTGGATGTTTACAAATACTTAGGGGTCTCCATCGACAATAAACTGGACTGGAAGCCCATCTCCAATACTGTGTACAACAAGGTGATGGGGAGACACTTCTTCCTGAGGAAGCTGCGATCCATCTGCAGCAAAATGTTGGAGATCTTTTATCAGTCATTGTGGCCAGTGCGCTGTTCTTCGCGGTAGTGTGCTGGGGGAACAGCATTGGAGCTGGTGATAGTAACAAGCTCAATGAACTGATGAGAAAGGCCGGCTCCATCATTGGCTGCAAGCAGGATACATTCGACATGGTGATGGGGAGGAGGACACTGACAAAACTCTTATCCATCATGGATAACCCCAACCACCCCCTCCACCATCTCCTGCAAAGACAGCAGAGCATTTTCTTTAAAAACAGACTCAGGCAGCTCTGTTGTCACATGGATAAATACATTAAGTCTTTTCTTCCATCCCCCATCAAGTTGTACAGTAATTCTCTGGTAAACCACATTTGATTTTCACTGCATTGCAAGAACACTTAATATCAGCAACTGTATATAGTACATGTATAACGTCTGCATATATCATTATGTCTATATTATAATAAATGCAGGTTTGCCTAATTTAGCAGGAAGTCCTGCTATGTCAGCCCTTCAAATAACCACAATTGCGGGGAGGTAATATACATTATAATCTTTATTAATTCATCACAAAAGGGAAACACATTTCCTAAAAAGCGAGGAGAGCTCAGGTAAGTAGGGGGCAATCAGTCACCCCAGGACAACAACGGCTCCAATTAATTATGCGACCCCTGCACACAGACCATTAAGGCATGCTTTACACCCTTTAAGAGGCACTGCAAACTCAACACAGCACACAGACCCAAAACCCACGACACACAGGGCTAACTAAACTTTAGCTTGTGGCAAAACCATTTAACAAGCAGGTTAAGCTAACAGGAGGCACTACAATAGATATACACACTATAAACGGGAGCCACTATAATGCAAAAATACACACTTTAAGAGAAACCCAACGAATGTCCCGCCAGCTTAGTTGCTCCTCCCCAATAGCCCTCCCTCTCTACCCTGTTAAAAGAATAAAATAAGCTTACCTATACACAATCGAAAAATACAGTCATACACTTAATAGCAGTTAAAAACAGTTACACTCTCTACCCCGGCCCTAATCTAACTACAGGAGGCAGCAGACCTCCCCTCCTAGCGCCGGAACAGCTAACCCCCCTGGCTACCTGTCTTCACCGCCGGCAGTTCTAACTCGCTGCGAACGGCACCCACCCTCCTGACAGAGTGCCGAGCCGCAGTAACGGGGGGACTCCCACCCGGATTGCAGCACGTCAGTGTCTTTTGTTCTCTCCTCTTCTCACCAACCAGTCACACCTGGATCAAATCAGTCATTAGGGCATCCCAGCTGCTGACGTCACCAGCCAGGACTTTCTCCCAGCTCATTCTCACCACAATATTTAGTACTTATTGTAGGCTATTCTTTTGTTCTTTCTTTTAATTTGTTTAATCGTATTATTGTATTATTATTTTTTATTATTTGTTAGTGCTGCTGTAACAAATGAATTTCACTGTGGATAAAATAAAGTATCTATCTTACTAAGAGAGTTTTCAGCTATCTTTGCCACTGCTGTCTATGTCCAACCTCGAGCTAATGCAATGAGGAAGCTACATGATGCCATCTGCAAACACAAAACAGACATCAGGAGAGCTTATTCATTGTAGCAGGGGACTTTAATCACACCAATGGAAAACTGTACTGCCCAAGTTCTACAAGAATGTGAACATCAAAACAAGGAATAACAAAACACTCGATCAAGTGTAAACAAATATTCCTGGAGCCTACAGAACCAGGGGCCTTATTTATAAAACTGTGCGTAGGATCGTTACTAAGAGTGGTCGTACGCTCAAAAGCCAAAGTTTGCGTGCGCCAGAAAATATTCGGATTTATAAAACCCTGCGTACGCACACTTAAAGCAAACTTTGCTTTATAAATCACAGACTTGACTACAAATGTGCTCAGCTGTGTCGGCGTCATGTCACGCCATGTACACGCCCATTTTTTAACCATAAATGGTCAATGCAAAGCACCTAATGAATATAAAATAAGACTCAGATACAAGTGTTATGTCTCGTTGGAACTATGACGGATACAGGAAGAAAAGGTAAAAAAAAAAAAAAGAAAAAGAACTGAGGCGGAAGTGGAGACGCTTGTCGGTGAGGTGGAGGGTCTAAAAACCATCCTGTTTGGAGGTCACAGCACCGGAATCAAAATCCAAAGGAAGCAAAGCAGTGCAATACTCCTGACGACTGATACTGGGGGAGCAGTGCTCCCGACCTGACCTGACGCAGATGTACACAAAAATTGCGTCCATTACTGGCGTCACTGTGGTACGCCTACGAGCGGTCGGGTGCTCACCGATACAGTCCTACAGCTACAAAGGAGGACAATACAAGCAAACAACAACCTGGCGGAGGAGTTGAGACAAATGAGAAATTCAATGGTTGAAATAGCAGAAATATTAAAAGGCAATGTGCAAAAAGAACCTTTTGTTGTCTTTATAAACGCGCATGACATCGTGACGGAGTCTTGCACACTGTCCATATCCCGCTTGTCTTGAAAGGGGCTCTGCCTCTGGGTCATAATGGGGGATACCATTCCATAGCGCATCCATAGCGTGCCACCAGCACTTCAGGAGGCCGATGGGGCGCATCACCGCTGACTACGCACAGGCATGGACCTCATTGAAGACCGTTTCCTCTGCGCTTTGCGCATTTAAAAACGGGGTGAGGACCTGCGTCTGCACCGGGATGGCGTGGTTCCGGCGTGTTGTACCTTCTCTAATGTTGGACCCAGTTCAGCACATAGATCCAAGAGCAGCTCTAGGGAATCTATAACGGCTCATAAGACAGTTATCATCATGGGCCAATAAGTCGTTATGGTCCCTGACGACCTTCACCCTCCTAATTCTGCCATTGGCATAGTCCTCCAGCAGTGCCATGGTGCAGCATTACGCACAGGGCTCACCGCTGTATTTATAGGTTTACAACAATTGGACTGATAATCAGTTCGTGCTAACCCCCACCACGAAAAATATTCTTTAGACTTAAGTGTGTGAACATTACTCTTTTCTTAATGCCTCGTTTGTTATGAAAAGCATAAAGTAGAGCTGACGAACTGAGAACAGGAAAGTATATAAACTGCTCAAAAAAATAAAGGGAACACTAAAATAACACATCCTAGATCTGAATGAATGAAATATTCTTATTAAATACTTTGTTCTTTACATAGTTGAATGTGCTGACAACAAAATCACACAAATATTATCAATGGAAATCATATTTATTAACCCATGGAGGTCTGGATTTGGAGTCACACTCAAAATTAAAGTGGAAAAACACACTACAGGCTGATCCAACTTTGATGTAATGTCCTTAAAACAAGTCAAAATGAGGCTCAGTAGTGTGTGTGGCCTCCACGGGCCCGTATGACCTCCCTACAATGCCTGGGCATGCTCCTGATGAGGTGGCGGATGGTTTCCTGAGGGATCTCCTCCCAGACCTGGACTAAAGCATCCGCCAACTCCTGGACAGTCTGTGGTGCAACGTGGCGTTGGTGGATGGAGCGAGACATGATGTCCCAGATGTGCTCAATTGGATTCAGGTCTGGGGAATGGGTGGGCCAGTCCATAGCATCAATGTCTTCATCTTGCAGGAACTGCTGACACACTCCAGCCACATGAGGTCTAGCATTGTCTTGCATTAGGAGGAACCCAGGGCCAACCTCACCAGCATATGGTCTCACAATGGGTCTGAGGATCTCATCTTGGTACCTAATGGCAGTCAGGCTACCTCTGGCGAGCACATGGAGGGCTGTGCGGCCCCCCAAAGAAATACCACCCCACACCATTACTGACCCACTGCCAAACCGGTCATGCTGGAGGATGTTGCAGGCAGCAGAACATTCTCAACGGCGTCTCCAGACTCTGTCACGTCTGTCACATGTGCTCAGTGTGAACCTGCTTTCATCTGTGAAGAGCACAGGGCGCCAGTGGCGAATTTGCCAATCTTGGTGTTCTCTGGCAAATGCCAAACGTCCTGCACAGTGTTGGGCTGTAAGCACAACCCCCACCTGTGGACGTCGGGCCCTCATACCACCCTCATGGAGTCTGTTTCTGACCGTTTGAGCAGACACATGCACCTTCTGGAGGTCATTTTGCAGGGCTCTGGCAGTGCTCCTCCTGTTCCTCCTTGCACAAAGGCGGAGGTAGCGGTCCTGCTGCTGGGTTGTTGCCCTCCTACGGCCTCCTCCACCTCTCCTGATTTACTGGCCTGTCTCCTGGTAGCGCCTCCATGCTCTGGACACTATGCTGACAGACACAGCAAACCTTCTTGCCACAGCTCGCATTGATGTGCCATCCTGGATGAGCTGCACTACCTGAGCCACTTGTGTGGGTTGTACACTCCGTCTCATGCTACCACTAGAGTGAAAGCACCGCCAGCATTCAAAAGTGACCAAAACATCAGCCAGAAAACATAGGAACTGAGAAGTGGTCTGTGGTCACCACCTGTAGAACCACTCCTTTATTGGGGGTGTCTTGCTAATTGCCTATAATTTCCACCTGTTGTCTATTCCATTTGCACAACAGCATGTGAAATTGATTGTCAGTCAGTGTTGCTTCCTAAGTGGACAGTTTGATTTCACAGAAGTGTGACTGACTTGGAGTTACATTGTGTTGTTTAAGTGTTCCCTTTATTTTTTTGAGTAGTGTAGTATAACGATTGTTAATGGCTTTGTTTTCCACACTTAGGATTTCTTTGGCATTTGATTATGTTTTCACAGTATCAAAGGAAAATATTATGTTATTTAGACATGTTACGCAGATGCCGCGCCGTCCTCTCCTCCTCCTGCGCTCTGGGAGTGGACAAAATGACGGAGAGACGGTGGTGATTAAATATAGAGAAGGGATTTTTATTTTGAATTTTCAGTTAGATTCTAAGGAGATGTTTCTGAAACAATTACTCAGTGCAATGCAAAATAACACCATTGAATTAAATAATTCTGATGACATGGCTCAACCGCATGATACGGGTTGAAATTAAATGTGTGAAGGGCAATCATAAACACTTAATCGTTCTTCCCACTCTTCATTTCTTCAATCTGACTTCAGTTCACCACTGCACTGCCTGTGTCGCCAATTCCCCTTTTCTTCCAAAATGTGCGTACGCATGGGTCAGAATTTCTGTAGAATTGCGCACATTTTACGTCAAGTCTGTTTTTTTATAGATCACAACCTTTGCGTAGAAATGACTTATGCAAGCTTTAGGTACGGTTTTGTGTGTACACAAGCTTTATAAATGAGGCCCCAGGTCTTCACCTCATCTTGGACAGTCTGACCACCTATCCCTGCTCCTGAAAGCAGCCTACAAGCCCATCATTAGCAGAACCAAACCTCAAGTCAAGGCAGTGCAGAGCTGGACTGCCGAAGCTTCCTCAACCCTACAGGACTGCTTTGAGGACAGCAGGTGGGTTCTTTTTGAGGACACTGGCTATGAGTGCTGTACCTCCACAGTCCTATCTTACATCAGTTACTGCACAGACATTTTAATAGCAAAGAGAGTGATGAAAGTGCTTCCTAATTAGAAGCCCTGGTTCAACAGCAGGGTTGGGAGAACTACTCAAAGCCCAGGATACAGCATTGAGATCAGGGGACAGAGATGAGTACAGGAGGGTGAAGGCCAACTTTCACAGAGGCATCACATCTGCAAAGAGGGAATATAAAAAGTGCATTGAGGATAACTTTAATGGAAACAACTCTCATGCAATGTGAAAAGGTGTAAGGAATATTACTGGCTACAAAGACAACAACTGCAACCTCACCTGGATTGAACCCTCTCTCCCAGATCAGCTAAACACCTTCTTCGCCTGCTTTGAAGCCTCCAGCTCCAACACCAATAGGGGCCTGGTGATGTAAACATCACCTCACCAAAGGATGAACAGCTAATCATTCTTCAGACCCACCAGGTGAAGTGGTGCAAACAGCTCGTCCCAGTGTCCACACACATCTTCAAACTGTCACTACGGCAAGCCACAGTCCCGTCCTGTCTAAAAACTGCCGCCATAATCCCTGTACCCCAAACCTGAGCCATCACATCCCTGAATGACTACTGCCCAGTAGCTCTCACACCTATTATCATGAAATGCTTAGAGAAACTGGTGCTGCCCCATGTCAACACCTGCATCCTTCCTGATTTTGACCAACATCAATTTGCATAAAGGACCAATTGATCCACCGATGACGCCATCTCCATCACATTGCACACAGCCATCACACACTTGAAGATACCCAAAAGCTATGTGAAGATGCTATTCATTGATTGCAGATACTTGGCCTGGGAGGCCTTCTCTGTCACTGCATAAAAGACTTCCTCACCGACAGACCCCAACATGTCAGGATCAGCTGTTGCACCTTCTCCAGCATCACTCTCAGCACCGGTGTTCCACAGGGCTGTGTGCTCAGCCCAGCCCTATACTCACTCTACACCTATGACTGCACCCCCCTCCATAACTCCAAATGCATAATAAAATTCGCAGATGGCTCGACCGTAGTTGGACTCATTTCAAACAATGATAACACAGCTTACAGGGAAGAGGTCCAGGCTCTGTCCCACTGGTGTAAGCACAACAACCTCAACCTCAACACAAAGAATACAAAAGGGGTAATAATCAACTTCAGGCAAAACAAAAAAACACATTACAATGGACCTAAATGTGAGGATGCTATCAATGGAGAGGAGGTAGAGAGTGTTGCCAGTTTCAAGTTCCTGGGAGTCCACATATCTGAGGACCTGATCTGGAGCCTGACTACTGCCCACACCATCAAAAAGGCCAGCAGAAGTTGTTCTTGCTGAGGGCCCCTCAGATGCAATGGGCTTCCTAAGGAACTGTTGACACACTTGTACCACTGTACAATCGAGAGCACCTTGACTTACTGCTGTTCCGTATGGTACTCTAGCTGCACAGCAGCGGAAAAGAAAGACTTGCAGCAAGTGGTCAAAACAGCTTAGATGATCATCGCCCCCCTCTTTTTTTTAACTGTTTTTATATTTTTTATATATTTAATATTTATTATTTGCTGCTATTTGAGGTGATTCCTCCAGACAAAAGTTCAATGTATTTTGTTAAAATTACAATAAGACCTATCCTACCCTATCCTATCCTATCCTAGAATTCATCTACATTACTGGACCACCACTTCCTTTCCAATTTCCGTGATTTCTGCTTTAAGGCACGCTTTGGTTTTTATTCCCATTTGATGAATGCAACAGAGTTCAAGTATCTTGGGGTGTTGTCACAAGCAAGAGTTAGATGGAGCAACATGCCAGCCCTAATGCAGACTTAATAGCCAAAACAATGTGGTGAAGGAGGAACAGAGTCAGAGGGGCAAAGCTCTTGATTAATCAGTTTATCACCAGTTGAACACTAACTGATTTGGTCATGAGATGCAAGTGGTTCAATAAAGTGGCTGAAATAGTTTTTCTCTGTAGGCAGAAAAGTTTAATGATTGGATGGGAGGTTGGAGTAGAGTTATGGATCTTTCACATAAAAAAAAAACAAACAGTTAAGGTCACCTTTTGATGAGATTGTAACTAAGTAACCCATTTAGTTAGTTACTCTGGTAATTAGTTACTTTTACAATGCTGTTGCTCAATTACTAACTCAGTTACTTTTTGAGAGAAGTAATAGTTACTATAGAAAAAGTTATAGTTACTATAACTGATTAATTTGTTTAATAAGTTAGTAAGTAGTTTTAAGTACCATGCCCAACACTGCTCATGAGTGCCTTATTTCCAAGGTTTCCCAGGCATATCCAACTTGGAGTCCCATGGGAAGACCCAAATTTTTAGGAACTGCATATCCCATCATGTCTGGGAATGTCTAGGGTACCACAAGGAAGAAAGTAAAGCATTGCTGAAGAGAGGGATAATCTAAATGTAGAATGTTACAAATGTTATAAGGCAACGTATGAAATTGTCATGTTATCATGACATATTTAACTTTCATTCATTAATCGTCACTGCTTATCAGTTTCTTGGTCACAGGGGGTGCAGCTCACACTGGGCGAGGGCGGGTACACCCTGGACAGGTCACCAGTCCATCGCAGGGCCTACACATAGAGACTAACTCACTCACACACTCATGCCTATAGGCAATTTAGAGTTACCAATCAACCTAGACATGCATGTGTTTGGACTGCGTCAGGAAACTGGCTCACCTGGAGGAAAACCATGCAATCACAGGGAGAACATGCAAACTCCACACATAAAGGCCCCACGCCTGGGAATCGAACCCAAGATCTTCTTGCTGTGAGGCAACAACTATGCCGCCATGCTCTTACATATTCAACTAATTATGAATAAATAAAAATAAAGTGTAAGTAGTCTTGAAGCATTATTACAAGTTGCTTTACAAGACAGGTTAAAATTGAGTCAAAAATAAAATAAATCCACCCATTCTCCAGCTCAGAGGACAGGATGATTAAAATATTGCTGTAGCTTGTTGCGTACTATACCATGGCAGGAAAGACGCATTATTTGTTTACAGTTAACAGGGAAATTTGAATCTATAAGTATCATTCTGACTAGTGAATTAGGTTACCTCACAATTCTTCCCAAATAAAAAGGAAAAGCTGGAAATACAATAGTTGAACTCAATAGTTTTTATTGCACCAACACCAAGAATGAAAAGCAGTCCTCAGAATGTTGGTTTACAGAGCATATGGTGGGTTGAGAATCAGGAAGTAATTAATCTTTACATATGTATGTGTGTATTAGATTTGTAGAACAACAGAAAACAGATAACGGGATATTGGCAGAATATATATATATATATATATACACACACTTGAACAGCAACTGCTGAATTAAACAAATAATTGAAATTCGGGATAGTTGTATTGCTGAAACAACCCAGCTCATAAATGCCAGTTTGCACGAATGCACTTTTGTCCTTCAGTCACTGACCTGCAGTGAGACAGTTTCTAGACTTTGGATTTTAGTCGCCTGTGCGAAAAGGTAGATGGAGGCATAATTTACTACATTTTACAGAGGTTATGGATTATTTGCAGTCAGAAATACTGCTGTCAAATAGGGGGAGCCAATCAGCCAAATAAGGAACCAATGGAGTCACCAGAACAGCTGGTTTAGCTATAAAACTTAAGTATGGCTGGCTTTTACAATGTTTTGATATTTGCTAGAATCAGAACAAGTCAACACTCTCAATAGTGTGCCTGTGAACCTTGATTTGAAAAGATGTAACATTGCCAAATTGACCTTCTTGGTTTATTATATTAACAACCAACATTTGCAAATTGCTAGTAACATGAAATATATCTCAGATTGGTTGGCATGTTTTTGGTTTTGCAGATATTCAGTCATTAACCATTGGATCTGGAGTATTGACCATGTATAATTTCACATGATGATGGTGTTAGATGTAGTAATAGTTAAGAAATGTATTAGGATTCAACCTTACTGGAATATGAATGCCCTAAATTTGGTGGCTATCGATTTTATAATTCAGTTTGGACAAAAGTGGTTCAATGATTGATGGATACTCCCATTCCTAGACAGAGAAAGAGAGAGACAGAGAGAGAGAGAGAGACAAACAGTAATAATAACTTGAAGTCCAAATGTACATTTTCTCATAATGGTGAGGCTAACTAAAACTGCTGCCACTTGTCATAAAGACAGGGGTATCCACGTAATGGTAAACAAAAGTTCAGTTTTGATTAGAAGCCATCCTCTAAGGAACCTGTATACAAAATGTCATGGCAATCGAGACTTCCTTTGGCTCTACTCTCTGAAGTGAAGGTGCGATCAGCTCCAGATCAACTGTCATTCAAATGAAGTTGTTGTTTATTTATATTCTTGGTTTTTGGTGTGACTGTATCCCCATTCCAACAAGCAACATCTACAACTTTAGGAGCAGCAAAATATGCTAACACTGTAACATGTGACTACAGTCAGCAGCCAACATGAAGTGACAAAGTAGTGCAAGACCATTAACATTAGCCTGCCAAAACAAACCAAAAAAAACCTAAACAAACAAACCAAAAAAAAACTCGAATAAAAGCAGAAACTATTTGGCTGAAGCTATGAGGGCACCAAAAACCTGACAGAGCATACAAAATTTGCACAGAGGTTTTGTCAACTGTGCAGACATAATCTCATTTCTGATTGTTCACTTAAGTTCATGGGACCAGGAAAAAAGATAAATAAAAAAATTATACATCTTGCTCTGCTCTAAATGTCCCTCACCAATATTCCATTCAAAAGAAAGTATTGTTATTTTACAATGACTTTCGGCTCTTAGGTTGACAGTAGCAGAAAATAGAGATGAAATATTTATACTGTGGCTCCTTTGAATAATGTAGCCATGACCAGAATGGTTCTCTCATTTTTAAAGTATTATTTTTTGGCCTTTTTATACCTTTATATTGACTACTAAGTGGCAGCGAGGCCGATAGGAAAAAGGGACAGAGAAAGAGAGAGGGGAATGACCTTGTAGCATAGGTCCCAGGCCAGAACCAAACCTGGGATGCTCTACTAACGCAGCATGCATATTAATCACTCAACCACCTGCACTGCCAGTGGTACTTACATTTTAAGGAGCATGGAGTTTTAGACCTATTTTCTCTTTGTCTGAGATCATGTAAATGTAAGGATCACACTTCAGGCTTAAAAGGCTACATGGAAATGCAGTAAATATAAATTCAGTTACTGCTGCATTCATCTTCCATATTCGATAACATCAGTGTTTTTTCAGTAGTAACCCTGCACAATTTTCTTCTGCTACTCTGCTGGCTAGACAGAATTTCAGACTTCCCTAGCCATCAATATGGCTATGGCACAGTCTTTACCAGCGCAAAAATTAATTTGAGTCAATTTTTTTGTTATTTATTTCTACCTTCCTGTCTACATGGTGTCTTTTGCTGAGCCATGGCAGAGGCATTTTTCATGATAAAGCCATGTCTATTTGATTCAATGTCACTTTTAGCAAACCTACAACTGACTGCCAGAGCAAAGATAGACACTGACATGTCTTGCTCGACATTCTCAAAGTTTGTGTTAACTTGCTTTGCTAAAGTATTGCATCAAGGCCAATATGGGGAGGAGGGATGATTACAGTGACCCATAAGGAGGATAACTTTCGGGTCACTCTTATTAACTGTACACATATAGTCTGAACGTTGGCTTGTGTGTCTCCTATTTATGTTGCTCACTTAATCCAATTCTTGCATCCGTTGTTGACAAACAAAATGTACTTAAGTACCATATATTAACCAAAATTACAATTCTAATAACTTTTTTCAACATACTGTATGGGTATAAAATGATAATAGTGGAATCAGTGGTGCATTAAAAATCTATACAACCTACATAAGTTCAGGAAAATTAATTGAGGTGAGCTTTAGTCATTGGGAACTTAAAATTCTGCTTCTACAGGACTGACAGTGGAGTGAACCTATCTAGTGCTGCCCCTGAGACACTGTCAAATGAACAGAAACATCTTCCTTTATTATACAACTGCTACCGGTTTTGCAGTAACAGCAACACTTAATTTTATACAATTGATTAATTCAACTAGGAGGATGACGTGACTTGTTTCCTACCAGGCAAAAGATTGGAATGATATATTGTGGCATTTCACAGGGCAGGACAGAGCCTTCTAAGCAATGGCTGCTCAGAGAAACTGTAATAGTTAATGCCGTGTCAGAAACCAAACTAAGGAACAGTCGTGTTTACTCAGGAGGTAAATGTAACATTTCTAAAAAAATGTCCAACTATTACGGGTTCATTAAATTAATTAGATTAGGTCTATCTGAGAGGTGAAAAAACACTGTGCAGTCATTAAGCGCGAGACAAGGCTCCTTTGAGTAAAGATATGCACTACATGGAGCTTGATTCAGTGATGGCAAAGTGAAGCAGCGGGATCAAGGTTCAGGGTTCAAGGTTCAAAGTCAGTGCTGAAAGAGAAAAACATGGTGGCTTTCAGTTTTTGTGACGATCTTTGAGCTTTGGACACCAGTCAGTATTTGGGTACAGGAGGCAGTGGACTGTCTTAAACCTGTAGGATGAAAAGAGGCAAGAATCAAACTCAAGATTAGCTTTGTGTTCGGTGTTTTCCATGTGAAAAGTCTCGATAGTATCCATTTTGATTATTTGATTATAGGTTAAACAAATAATCAAACTGCACATCCTATGGATCCGGGCATATTTAGGTTCCATTTTTGCCACCAGAGCAGTTGTGACCCATCAAGGTGTGCCTCTGAAGGTGTGCGTGCAGTAAATGTGCTGTAAATTTCAAGGTGGGGCCTCCATGGATCAGACTTCCACTGTCCACATCATATAGATGCCGAATTGGGTTGAATAGTCAACACCTTGAACTGGTTGTTGTCAAACCATTCCTGAACCAATTCTGCAGTGTGGCAGGGAAGTCTATCATGCCAAACATTTGGAATATCATTTCCATGAAGGAGTGGACTTGGTCTGCAAGAATATTTACATAGCTGGTATGGGTCAAAATAACATCCACATGAATAAAATAACATATTTGATTTAGTGTTCGTCGACAGTGCAATATATTGATGATAATTGCTGAAAAGAGCTGTGCAATTGTACAGTGTGCGGACGAGCACAAATTACAAATTAACATTAAAAAAAGCTTACCTTGTGGGGTCTTCAGCCAGTGAGAACCCTCCAACGATGCTCACCACATTTCTTCTGTTTTCAAAGCCTCCATAGCTGAGAGTCACCTGCGGCACAAAAAATATTAATATTTTTGGTGCCAATGTGAGATTTAAGTACTCATATAAGTAGTAAGTAATAAGTATAAGTATCCACAGAGTTATATTTAGTTGACCTATAATATAAATTATAGTTAAGTTAGTATTAAAATGCAAATGTCTCTAAGAGAGAGAGAAAACCCAAATCAATGAAACTCTGGTCCAATTTTAAACTGCTACTGACAGCTTCTTGTACACCAAGAGCACACAAGCACTTAGGCATTGTGCTGCTGATGCTTGTTGTGGACAGAGACACACACCAGGTAGCTGAATTAAGGGTCCAGCTGTGTCATAACAAAATAACACAGAAATTCAAAATGGCCACTCAAGGCAGTTCTAGTAGACAAATTATCAAGTTCCATGGCTTCAAGTGTCAAAAAGTGCTAATGCTACTTAACCAAAGTTTTCATGTGATTGCTTCTGTAGCTTACACTGCTCTGTTTTTTGGCTGAAAGTCTCTTGGTTTGATATATTGAATTGGTCATCAAATCACTCTTACTTATCCATAAGAGTCAAAGGGGTGAGGTACACCCTGCACAGGTTGCCTGTCTATCGCACGGCCAACACATAGGGGTGTACAGAGACGAACAACCACTGACACCCACATTCAGACTTAGGGGAAATTTAGATTCACCAATCAACCAAGACATCCTCGTCTCTGGACTGTGCGCGGAAACCAGAGTATCCGGAGGAAATCCATGAAGGCATGGGGAGAATTCCACACAGAAAGACCCCAGGCCCAGGAACTGAACCCAAGGACCCCTGGCTGTGAAGCAACACCTCCAACCACTATTCCACTGTGCTGCCCATCATTAAATCTATTTTCTATAATTACAAAATGTAACCATAATTTTTCTCACAATACAATTAGATCAAAGTGTCAAAACACCTGTTTTCAGGGAGAATTCCACCGCAAACAGATTATCCAACCCACATTTTAAACGCTTCTTACACCCATGACAATGATATTTTAACAAACAAACTAACCTTTTTAATGGTAATTTCAGTTCCTTACATTTGATCTACTTGGGATACCCCACTTCCCTTTTCCTCACCAGGATATCAGATCCTCTTGGGTTTTTAAATTGTGATGTTTAGACCTTTTAACACCAACATACAAAACATCATTCTTTGGGGATGTTTTTCTGCAAAGGGGACAGGACGATTGAGGGGAGGATGGATGGGGCCATGTATCGCGAGATCTTGGCCAACAACCTCCTTCCCTCAGTAACGGCATTGAAGATGGGTCGTGGCTGGGTTTTCCAGCATGACAACGACCCAAAACACACAGCCAGGGCAACTAAGGAGTGGCTCCGTAAGAAGCATCTCAAGGGTCCTGGAGTAGCCTAGCCAGTCTCCAGACCTGAACCCAATAGAAAATCTTTGGAGGGAGCTGAAAGTCCATATTGCCCAGCGACAGCCCCAAAACCTGAAGGATCTGGAGAAGATCTGTATGGAGGAGTGGGCCAAAATCCCTGCTGCAGTGTGTGCAAACCTGGTCAAGAACTACAGCAAAGTCTGATCTCTGTAATTGCAAACAAAGGTTTCTGTACCAAATATTAAGTTCTGTTTTTCTGATGTATCAAATACTTATGTCATGCAATAAAATGCTAATTAATTACTTAAAAATCATACAATGTGATTTTCTGGATTTTTGTTTTAGATTCCGTCACTCACAGTTGAAGAGTACCTATGATAAAAATTACAGACTTCTACATGCTTTGTAAGTGGGAAAACCTGCAAAATCGGCAGTGTATCAAATACTTGTTCTTCCAACTGTATCATTATTTAACTTTAATTCCCTCCCTGACATTGTCTCATAATAAAGGATACATGGAAATCACTTAGATTAGGGCCAAATCAAAGTGAAATTATTTTGATTTGGCTTATTTGTGATTAAGTCTAAGCAATTTTCTAATCAGTGTTCTATTATTTGTAGTGCCAGCAGTGCAAAATGGTCTTGGCAACAAATCCGGACCAAGCACAAAAATATAATCCAAAGTGGTATGTATTTGCTGTGCATTCATCACTCTTTTAGTGTAATGTGGATGATACACTGCGTAACATATTAAGTGTTAATTTTATCTTAAGCAAACAAGGAAGAGAAAGACTGGAGGGGGCCCTGCTCCGGCAGATTACACAGCCTCAGAGGAGCTGGCCCTTACAAAAGATGATGGGCGGCCGATCATGGAGGGGATATTCAATCAGATACTGGTGCTGGCAGCTCCCAGCAGCAATTCTTTGTCCAGGGTATGTATAAGTGATTTGGTGGTAAAATATTAAATGCATATTTATTGTTTCTCAGATGAAAAAAGTTTTAATCTAATTTACAGTTGAAGGAGATACTGTAGTGTTGCTCAAGCCGCCAGCACACACCCTCGCTGACCCCCACACAGAGGTAACTGTCAAAGTTGTCATGTACTCTTATCTGTGTTTGCTATGTTGAATCCACTTTATTCATTTCTCTTAAACTATTCCACAGGTGGAGATCAGTAATGAGGAGACACTTTCAGTGTATTCGGAGGTACCTTTGGGGGTAGACATCTTAATAATCTAAATAAGAATTTAATTCAAAATTTAAATTCATCTTTTTAAATTAGAAATAATGAAGTTTCTTGCACATCTTGCTCTGCTCTAAATGTCCCTCACCGATATTCCATTCAAAAGAAAGTATTGTTATTTTACACTGACTTTGGGCTCTTAGGTTGACAGTAGCATAAAATAGAGATTAAATATTTATACTGTGGCTCCTTTGAATAATGAAGCCTTGACTAACCTTTCTCAAATTTTATGGTTGTTTTCTTGTGTGATTGTCCCATCTCTTCTTGAACATTATATTGTCTTCTTTCCCCTCGGGGGACAATAAAGACTAAATCATAAATTCATGAATACTGTGTTCACTGATGAAATGAAATGTGGAAACTAAGGTTGGTCATTAGAATTTCATAAAACTTGACTTATCTTACTTAACTTAGGGCAAAGACTTGCATGTTCAACTTATTCTCATTCTGCAATAAACATACATGGATAAACACACACCTGCTCCAAAACAGAATCGGTAGGCAGCTTCTGAAGGTTTTCTAGGTGAGAATGGAAGAGGGGTGTGTGTGTTAGGGTGACCTCCAGCAGCGCTTCAATGATATAGCCAATGGTGCAGTCATCTGGGAGTCGAATCTTCTCTGCTGTGCTGATGAAATTCCCCAAACTGTGAACACAAGTGAGAGTTTCAGCCAACAAACCTATCAAAGTGCATTTTCCAAAGGGAGCTGGGTGATGCTGGAAAATTTTATGTATGGTCCAACGATGTCAGAAATGAATAGTGCTGAAAGCTGATCCAAATGGATATGGGGGTAGATGTGGCATCATTTGATTATGAACATAGCACAAATTAGTGCTCATTTTCAGTCAGTATTTCAGTTGCAGTTGCTTCATAGGAAAAATAACAAATAGTTTAACAAAAAAGTGAAAATATTAATACTGGGTTTTTTTTTTTAATCGAAATCAAAAGACAAGTACAGTCTAAAATTAGGGCTAAAATGTCACTGTTGCATATGCCTCTGCCACACTTATATAAGTGGATTCAGCTGACATCTGTAGTCATCACAGTAGACAATGCTTCATATATGGACATTGCTTCAAAGAAGCTACAAATTCTAAAACGTTGACACTTCATCCAAAGGTAACGCCATAACAACAGGCAGTCACTGAATACAAAGATCTTTCGACAAATTTTGAAAACTTTCAGTCCATGTGTCATAAGCATTATAATCAGAAACACAGTTTTTTCAATAATAATGTAAACCTGCTTAAATTATAGCTGGCACTTGCCACTTTTATATAGTTTACATTATACAAAAGCACAGAGCCTAAAGAACTTTAATGCGTGGTATTTGATTTTATTTTGGACTGTGCAGGATGGAAAAATAATAAAAGAGGGAAAAGAAACATTTGCTGAGAAGATCGCTTCAACAACATTTTTATTGAAAATTACTGTGAAGCAACCGTCCAAGCTGCATAAGTTAGCTAAACTCAACAAGGACAAGAGAATCCATGTCCTACCTGGCCCATGGGCTCATTTTCAAAGCCAGACCTCTGCTGATACAGAAACCTGCTCCTCCTGTGGCAAACCAGAACTTGACAGATACCTGGAATGAGATAAAAACAGCCAGATCAGCCAGCTGTTGGGTTTTGTGTGTGAAAAAAAAATGTAATTGCTGTTTACTGCTACATGTCAATGACTTGTGCTAGAAACTCTTGATAAATTTTAACTTGACTGACTGATCCGTCACTTTTGACTTTCTCGGCAGCTTCAATAGGGTGATCCAGACTGGGCCGACCCAGGTAAACATCCTGGCTGTGATGGTAAGGGGATAGCAACAGCAGCAAGCTGGGCAGAATGACATAATTGTCATCATCCACATGGCAGAACCACCTGTAATTAACACACACACACAAAAACACACTTTCACAGTCAGCATTGTACAATAATTTGCAAATATATCTGTGTTCATTGTGTCAGTTACTATAATATCAGGTGCAGGTGCAATCACTTTTTCTGTGACTCGATGAATTTGTCATACTCCACAGACATCTTGCAGCACAGAGCCTGTCTAGTGTGAGCTGCTGAACAGTTGGTATTGATGATGTTAGCTCCTTTGAGAGAGACAACAAAGGACAGTTCAGTTCCACGCTGCACCTACACCTGTCTATTTTTATTAATGCTAACGATATTAAGCATTAAAAATGTCCCTTCCATTTTTATTTAAAAAAATAAAAACACAAACAACAGCTTGACACACTTTTTGTTTACCTGTTCTTATCTCCAGCTCCTTGTCCTCACCATCAGTGAACATATAAGTCTGAAACAGACAAGAGATACACTGAAGGTGTAAGGACACATATACAGATATCCATGCTTGCCTACAAAGACACAGTGAAGTGTTCCTGTGTCTGCTTGTTCTTGATGATGTGGATGTGAAGATGCAAGGATATATAAGAAAAAAAAGACACAAGCATTGAAGATACAGACATAACAGATGTACCTAAAATAAATGGCTAATGGACACATTTAACACCATCAATCTTTGTGACCTCTTAAGAGCCTATATTTGAATGAGTAGGTGGACATGAGGAGTGAGTAGTGGATCTGATGTGAACTGATGCTCTCTCTGGCTAGTACAGTAACAGTTTCTGGTACAGTCTGTCACTGACACATAGCTGTATCATAATGCATACCCTGTTTTATGCCCTGCTGTAAATTGGACCATAATCTAAATAAATTACATCAAGTTGTATTGGAGAACATTGGAAACATTACTTAGGCAGAGGTAGATAGTAATGAGTTACATTTACTTATGTAACTTAAAAAAAAAACCCAAAACTTCCAATAGTAGTTTTACTACTATTAGAAGTATAAGAATAAACATACTCTTTATCTGCTACATTGTGCTATACTTAACTTGTTACTTTTCTTTCTTTCTTTCTTTTTTTTTTACCACTTATTCTAAGCATTAGATATGCTTTGTTGAGAGATGCCCCCAGTTGATCTACAACAAAACAGGGTTTACTGTGTTTCACCAATCAGTTGTAGCCAAGCAGTCACATGACCACACACAAACTGTGCCAGCATAGTGTCACAAACTCTTCCAATGTAGCAGACAGGGAACAAAATAACATGAAAAATGGCGGAACCAGCTGTCTCCATTGCTAAAATTGAAGAGGATGATCACTCAAGGCCTCATGTACAAGACACGGACATACATCCACAGAGTTTATGATAAAGTGAGACATCTTATATACACAAGCTGCTTTGTTCTAGTGTTACTTTCTATCTGCTGATCCTGCTTCGCCATTTGGAGGGCAAATGAATATACAGTATACAGTAGATCTATTCACTGAAAGTAGTTTGCACCGTTCAAACATATATACACTGCGTACTCTAGATATAGGTAAAGCTGTATGTTGCGAAAAAGTGAGATTCAGAAATTGGTGTTTCTTGTGCTTGAATTTGTTATTTATTAAACCCTATTTTTAGTATATTATTTAAAAATACCAGAATTTGCACATTATTTTATATTTTTGTCATTTCTAAAAACATAAATTAAACATCAAACAGTTACTCAGTACTTGAGAAGTCTTTTCACCGAATACTTTTTTACACTTACTTGAGCTATTTCTTGGATGACTACTTTTTGTTCCTACTTGAGTAATATTATTTTTAGGTAATGCTACTCTTATTTGACAATAGAATTATTGCCTACTCTACCCACCTCTGTAATGAGGTAATAAATTAAATGAAGAGTAGGGCCACTGGATAATATAATCTGACCTCTTTTACAAACATTTTAGTTCCACTTAGTGGTCATTAGATCGAATGCATGTTTTAAGGCACTTGGCATTGGCATCACAGCCCCAGAAGCAATGTCAACTTCATTTACAACTGATAGCTCACCTGCTACACAAAAACAAGGGGATTCTTCATATTTTCACATGAGGCCTATATCACAAAGCCAATTTCATGATAGCAAAGTAACTTCAGTGTTAACTGTGGGTTTTCAGTTCCACAAAGCAGGTTTACTTTCTATCGGGGTACACTGTCATGGTAACTTGCACAGAATGCCTAACCGTCGGGACTTAACTTGCAGGTTAAGTTCAGGATAAGAGCTCAGCAGGTTTAAAAGACCGCCTAGGGACCAATCAGTTCTCTTGGAAAATGGCCTGCCCATTCCTGGACTAGTCCATTGATTGAGGGCAGAAAGGTTTGTAACCGAGTTAACCTGTTTGATTTTCTGGACTAGGTTAACAGACTTGGTCCCAAGTCCTCTTTGCTCCACTTAGGTTGGAACTGAAATAATGAGGCTAAAATTGTAAAACAAGCATAAAAAAAAAACAAAAAAACAGAAACATACATTTATGGAACACACATACAGTAAATCCTGCTGATGAGGTGGAGTTTTAAATTTATAATCCCAGTAATTCACGCATGGACAGAATCAGCAATTTTTCCCAGCATTCTTTGCTGCTTCTGGCAGCATCAAATGTTACCTTTTACTTGAATTATTGATTTATAGTCTTTATATTTTCTTAATATTATAGTTGTGAAATGCAGGTTTGTGTCTCCTCCACTGTCCGATTGATCATATGCGGCAAAACCTGCCCCTTTTATGTGAATGCATATTCTTTGAGATAGGAAAACCCTGGGTTCGTGGGACTCATTATCCGGACTGGGTAAGTGAAGCCAGATAATGAAAGGAGATCCCAAGCATGTTAATCCAGCTTCGTGATACAGGCCCACGGTCATATTCCAAGTCATTGAGCCATTACTCAAACTGCACTACATGGATCCCATTTCAGGTTCCAGGAAACTTTAACAACTACCCAGGCCCTCTCAATAACACAGCCCCTTGCTTTTACCTGCTAAGTCAGTGAGGACTGCAAAGGAGGACAAAGACTTGTCACTGCTTTACATAGAAAACAGGCCGTAACTTTTCAGCACTATCTAATGGTCCACAGAGTCAAATGGGTCACTTAACGCAGGCTCAAATTAATAACCATCATCTGTTTTTTGAAGTGAAGAGAACATATTAACAACAACAATTAACACAAGCTCTGCTCACCTGTTCTTTAGCTTTGGAAACCCAGGTCTGAATCAACAGCTCCAGCCTGGACTTGTGGTATTTCCTGGTAGTCTTGACAGCAATAAAAATGTCCTTCAACTCGAGTATGTCATGGGACTTAGACCCTGAAAAACCACCACCAATCTTCACTCCAATGAAAGGTTCTTTGTTTTGTCTTTTAGAGTCCCCTTCCCTCTTATCATTCCTGATAAATGCAGTGTTGGTATATTCCTCCTTGCCAGCCGAACTCCTACTAAGTTCTTTGGTCAAATCAGTTTCCCCAGCATGGACAGACAGTGGTGGAGGCCTGATGTGGTGTGACAGATCCTTTTGTGTAACTCTGATTTGGGGTCGTGGCTGAGGCAGGTCCAACTGGTGAGCTGGAGGCTTCAGGGTTGGGAGGAGCAGAAACAAAAGGCCACAGAATGCAAGAGAAAACAGGAAGCAGAACTTACTGAGACCCACTGGAGCTATGTGCATCCTGTCTGGTCAATGGAACAGGTATATCAGCCTCCAGGGCTGCAGTCACTTACAGCACCACCTTTTCCCATTCTAACACCATCACATGAAAACCTGGACAGAAAGGGAAAGATTCAACAGTTCTTTCATGACGGGGTCATTCAACACATCAAGCAACACATTTCAGCAGTGGGCAGACACAAGTAAATTTCTTTTAAAAACATGAACCGTACAAAGATATCACGGGGTTTCATGTCACAGCTTTTTGATAGTAACAGAAGTGCATAGTTCTTATTAGTTATAATTTTCCAAAGGGCAGCAGAGCAAACTGTGTTTTAACCTGTAACTCTTGATCTGAATAACTAGTTGTGTTTTTCCATTCCTTTTTGTCCCAAATGCTCCCTCAATACAATATACTCCCTACAGCTAAAGCTATGGCCCAATCCCAATGTTCACCCTACTCACTACCACTAACCCTTACTCACTACCCCTAGCCCTCACCCACTACCCCTTAACCCTCAAAAGGAAGCCACAAGGGGTAGGGCTTTGTAATCTTCCCTAGGAATTTGGGACACCACTTGCTATGTCACCGTGTAGTTTACGTTTGGGCACGCAAGCGACTGTGTAGTCCCAGCAGCAACATGGAGGCTACGGTTCATGTAAATTTCAATCGGCATGATTTTATTTTCGTATGTAACACCCTCACCCTGTTCGTACTCCGTCCGTCAATGTAAATTTTGTCAATTTATAAAAAGAACAAAACAAATTAACAAACACAAAAAAAAAAACATGGAGTCTACGGTCGCAATCATTTTTTTTTAGCATTCATCATGCTTCGGTTGATAAATAAACCAAGAGGTACATGGAGAAGAATAGACCATTGACATCTGTTGTCTCTTGTGAATTTTTTGTGGTTTTTTTTCTCCGACTTCTCCACATCCTTTGAATTTCCCTTCGGGGATTAATAAAGTATCTATCTATCTATCTCTCACTCTCTGGGGATCGCGAAACTGGCCCTTCCTCGGGAAGTCAGCATTGGAAAACCCTCGCTCTGAAGGGCTAGATTCATAGCCCCTACCCCTCGTTATGCCCCCTACCCCTACATGAAAAAATAAATTGGGACACCACTACCCTCGCGGGAACGCGCAAAATTTAGGGGTAGGGGGTGTATTGGGACTGGACTTTGTGTATATACTATACTGACAGGCTTTAATTATGAAACAGCCACTTAAAATTAATTGTACGCATTTCAAAGTAGAAGAAGTGAAAGGGTTAGGGAGTGATTTTTGTTCAGTACAGTAGCAGAAACTATTTTAAAGTACTTAAAATGAAAGAAATTCAGATAACTATATGGGCATTATTTACATGAGAGAGCTGACAAACTGTGGTCATTCCTGCATATCCACATTGTCAAAACTGGACAAAATTTATCTTTTACTTCAGAGGACATGAGAGCCAACTGGAGATCAAATTGAAACAGGAAAACAAGGAAAACAAGTGTATATAACAATTATGAAAGAAAAGGTGATCTTTTCAATATCTACACAACATTAGATCAAATCCAGGTTAAAAAAAAAAAAAAAACAATAACTCTGGAATATATTCTCACAAAAAAGCCTCATTCTCAGACTTGTGAAACAGTTATTCTATGTATGAAAAAAGAATAAAAACAAAGACAGAGTGGGTACATTTAGTCATGTATAGAAGGACACTGGCAGAGAAAGGAAGGAAAGGAAGATTAGGAGGGTCTCAGTGACGGCACAGGTTAATGGACTGATAAGCAAGAAGAATTAAATGGTATCTCAAACGGTGATAATAGTAAGGATAAAAATAAATTTAATTTAGAAGTGAGAGAGAGATGTTTATGTAAATCAAAAACAATTGAGAAAAACAGACTTCTTTAATGAATTTCTAGCTGCAAAAAAATGTGTCTTTGTGGAAATATTTAAAGCAGTAAAATCAGTTTTTCACATTCTCACAAGAACTAATGTTTCACAAAGACTCTGGCTATGGAAAAATATATATATTAGATCATCCTTTATTTCTTTGATGAATAAAATTAAGTTTTGAAAAGTAGGTTTTACCATTTTTTTTTAAAGTTTAAACACCTGTTTCAGTTTTGAATGTTACTTTGTTGAACAAATCTTGTTAAAGTAAGGTCTTAAAAATATACAATCTGATGGGGCTGCCTTAAAGTATTAAATGGCAACATTTAAGTTCTCTCTGGTATTTTAACTAACAAAAAGCTTTGCCATTGGCCACTACCGCAAAGTGCTTGCTCTTGGAGGGATATGTTGGGTCTCTTTAACAATTCTGTGAAGAGTTTGGTCTATACCTGCTCTATAATTGCCTTAATGTAACTGTGTTATTATTTGACACTATATAAATAAATTTGATTTGATTTGAACTGATTTGACAACTAAAAGCAAACAAAACCTCTGGATTTACCTGTAATTTTTTATAAATGTATGGTCTGATCTTCATCATTTACAAAAGAACAATTTTCACTTTTAAAATACAGATTATTGCATTACTTTTCTTCATATTGGATATGTCATTCAAACATTTATCAGTGTAGTTTGCAAAATGTATGTGAACCCCTCAACTAATTACCCCCAAAAATGCTAACTGGAGTATGGGGTTGGTTCCTGAAGTCAAATCATTGAAATAAGTTTAAAGGTGTGGGTTAATTCTTTTTTGACCTATAAAAACACTCAAATATGTGGAGTTTTCTACAAGCTTCCAGAATCATTCCTCACAATAAAGAATTCCAAGAAGATCTATCAACTGTTAATTGAGATTCCTTTGTAACCCCTTTCCGACTTAATCCAAAAGAGTCTATAAAAGACAAACTGTGTAGAAAGTGAGAACTCTGGCTAGGTGCTGTACTCAAGGATGGAAACATCACCCCAACAGTGAAGTACAGTGCCATGATGTGAACATGCTTCGCTGCCTCCAGAAATATGTTTACAGGAGTTCCCAAATTTATCAAGTAACCCTTCAGGATAATGTTTGAGCGTTTGTCCACCAATCCAGTAAAAACTAAATATCACTTATGCCACAGGAAAGCTTCAGTAAAAGAAAATTGGGAGTGGTTGTGACAGTACCTAAATCTTCATCAAGTTTAAATGCTGTGGGATGACCTCAAGAGAACAAAGAATACAGCTGAGCCAAACCACATAGGTAAAGAAGAATGGTCAGAAATCCCCCTAAATGTGTAGCAGTTGTGAGCCAGTGATACAGGAAAAATTGTGTTGAGATCACTGCTGCCAAAGGAGGTTTAAACACTTAACAACGCCAAGGGCTCACTTATTTTTTTCCACCACCACTTTATATATATTACTAAGAAAGACATGAAAGGTTCTCATTGTGTGTGTGGTGTTAGGAATGTGTTTGACCACTGACTAATTTAGCGAGCTATTCTACACTGATAACTTTTCATCTGCTTAACGTTGCTGCTAACAGCGTTTAACCGTGGAGGGCTATTTGTGTGCAGTCCAGGAGTATGAGTCGTAAAAATAACATAAAATTGTTACATAAATTCAACGCTGGCGTACGCTGGCTGAAAAGTTATACCTAGACAACGTGAACAGTATTTCGTTTTTGTTTTTTTTTTTTTTTTTGTCCAAATGGTGTCCTGATTTTACTAAACAGGAAAAAGTCTGTCGATGTATGAAAAGATGTCCACTGGAATCTGGCGTGGTCAGATAACTGTCGATACAGACGTTGGGGCTTGTCTGCAGCAACTAACCATAAAATATCAGAGAAAATGGCTAGCTTAAACATTCCAGAATTACGCTTTCAGGTCAGCTGATATACAACTTTTGGTGAAACACAACTAACTTAGTGGAAAACTTCGATTCAGACAGTATTGAATGATAAAAGCCACCGGACCGTAGCTGGAGTCATTGTCTTCATTTTTGTCCCGACGTTACTTTAAATTCACATCAGTCCCGGTGGCTCCTCTCCTGTCCACGCCGATCGGGTCAATGCTCGTATACTGAAAGTTATTCAAAAAACAAACAACGTACAAGCACAGGCTCACTGCCACTATCAGCTCGACCGGGGAAAGTTAACAAAATATTCGACATGGCGCTGAACTCAGCCCGGAGAGCCAAGGTAAACCATAACACTAACTATTCCGGTCGGTGAATACTTTCAAAATAAAAGACTGAAAGAAGAGGTTGAAAAAAGGGATTAACACAAATGAGAACAATTCACATTTGTAGCAAAAGTGTGTCGTTTTTCGTTCCAAAAATTTTTTATCAAGCCACATGAAAAATACTTATTACGATTTGTTACGATAGTTTTCAGTGGTTCATATAACCCGCTTTTGTAACAATATGTTATCCCCATTCTTTTGTGAAATAATTAAACTCAGTGGCAATTTGTCCATTTTCCATTCCTTTCCGATGCTTGCCATCACTACACAGAAGAAACTGGAGTGAGATTACACAATCTGCTTCCTTTTATGATAGTACTTGTTGTCGTAGATGCAGGATGATGGTAGAAATGGAGGCGAGAATAAGTGAGTTAGAGTCGCGGCTCCGCACCTTAGCTAGCCCAACTTATGCTAGTCTAGCTAGCCGCCCCCCTGTAGCCAATGCGGGCCAACCTAGACCAGCTCCTACGGCAGCCGAGAGAGTTTCCTCCCCCCCAGCGGCTCCCGAGCAGCCGGGATTTAGTCAGGGCGGCTGGGTGACTGTCCGAGACAAGAGGTATAGTCGTAGGCAGCAGCCCCCGGTTCACCACCAACAGGTTCACGTTTCCAACAGGTTCTCCCCACTCAGCGACACTCGCTGAAAAGCCGACTCTAGTGATTGGTGACTCTATTCTGAGGAACGTGAAGTTAGCGACACCGGCGGCCATAGTTAAGTGTATCCCGGGGGCCAGAGCAGGCGACATCCAATCTTACCTGAAACTGCTGGCTAAGGATAAGCGTAAATATGGTAAAATTGTTATTCACGTCGGCAGTAACGACACCCGACTTCGCCAGTCGGAGGTCACAAAGATTAATGTGGAATCGGTGTGTAAGTCTGTTAAAATGATATTGGACACTGTAGTTTTCTCTGGCCCCCTCCCCAATCGGACCAGGGATGACATGTATAGCCGCATATTTTCATTCAACCGCTGGCTGTCGAGGTGGTGTCCCGAAAACAATGTGGGCTACATAGATAACTGGAACACTTTATGGGGGAGACCTGGTCTGATTAGGAGAGATGGTGTCCATCCCACCGTGGGTGGTGCCGCTCTTATATCTAGGAATATGGCCGAGTTTATTAGAAAGTTAAAACTCTGACAACCCAGAGTCGAGACCAGGTTTAACACGCTCCTCTGCGCCTCAGTCAGAGCGGTTCCGAGAATAGAATAGAGTCTCTGTCTATGTCTAGGTCTATAGAAACTGTGTCTGTCCCCCGACCACCTAAATTTAGAAAAGTTACTAAACCTAGATTAAACAGAAGAGGAGCTAAAAACAAAAACTTAATAGAAATCAAAACAGCCACAAATTCGGTCTCAAATAATACTGCAGTTAAATGTGGACTGTTGAATATTCGATCACTATCATCAAAATCTCTATTAGTCAGTGATCTCATAACTGATCATCGTATTGATTTATTTTGTATAACTGAAACCTGACTGCAGCAGGATGAGTATGTTAGTAGTAATGAAGCTACACCCCCAACTCATGTTAATTTTTATGTCCCTCATACCATAGGTCGAGGAGGGGGAGTGGCTGCGATATTTCAGTCAAGCTTATTCATCAACCCTAGACCAAAATCTGGCTGTAGGTCTTTTGAAAGCCTCACTCTTAGTCTTTCCCACTCTAACTGGAAAGTTGAAAAACCAGTTCTGCTACTTACAGTATACCGTCCACCTGGTCCGTACTCAGAATTCCTATCAGAGTTTTCTGAGTTTATATCAGTTAGTACTTAGTACAGATAAAATCATTATACTGGGAGATTTCAATATTCATGTAGATGTAGAAAGTGACAGCCTTAGTTCTGGGTTTCTTTCATTACTAGACTCAATTGGCTTTTCCCAGCATGTGAATGAACCAACTCACTGCTTCAGTCATATCTTTGATCTTGTTCTAACATATGGCATTGAAATTGGCAAGTTAACAATTTTTCCTCAAAACTGTCTTTTGACCGACCATTACCTCATTACATTTGAGTTTACTTTAACTGACTGCACAGCATCGAGGAATAAATTTGGCTATAGAAGATGTTTATCTGAAGACGCTGTGGCTAAATTTAAAGAGAGCATTCAGTCACCATTTGCAGCAATGCCATATCTAAATTCAAATGAGGATTTCTCCCATACACAGGTTGATGACCTTGTGACTAGCACTATGGCCACACTGTGTTCAAATCTGGATGATGCTGCCCCTCTCAAAAAGAAAGTAATAAAACAGAGGAGGCTGGCTCCATGGTATAATTCTCAAATTCGTGCCTTAAAGCAGATGACACGGAAATTAGAAAGAAATTGGCGTTCCAGCAACTCGGAAGAGTCTCACCGAGCCTGGAAAGAAAGCTTAAAAACGTATTAAAAAGCTCTCCACAGTGCTAGAAGATCATATTATTCAGCACTAATAGAAAAAAACAAGAACAACCCCAGGTTTCTCTTCAGCACTGTAGCCAGGCTGACAGAGAATCATAGTTCAATAGAACCAGTGATCCCCTTAGCTCTCAGCAGCGATGATTTTATGGGCTTTTTTACAAATAAAATCATAACAATCAGAGACATAATTCAACAGCTCTTACCTACATTAGACAATAATCTACTGAATACAGCAACTCCTCAATCTACTGCAATGCCTATTTTACATCTGGAATCATTTTCATCTATGAATCTCTCAGAGCTAGCTTCTATAGTCTCATCATCTAGACCATCAACCTGTCTATTAGACCCAGTGCCGACCAGCCTCTTTAAAGACATTCTTTACTTAATTGAGCCCTTCATTCTAGATCTCATTAATTTGACCTTATCTTTGGGTTATGTACCTCAGACTCTTAAGACCGCAGTCATCAAACCCCTGCTTAAAAAGCCGAATCTTGATCCAGATGTTTTGGCCAATTACGGACCCATATCAAACCTTCCCTTCATTTCTAAAATCATTGAGAAAGCAGTAGCAAACCAATTACACGACCATCTGCATATGAACGGTTTGCTTGAAGAGTTTCAGTCAGGATTTAGAGCTCACCACAGCACAGAAACAGCGCTGATTAAAGTCTCCAATGATATTCTAATGGCTTCAGACAATGGATCAGCCTCCATACTTCTCCTCTTAGAGCTCAGTGCTGCATTCGACACCATTGATCACAATATTTTATTACAGAGACTGGAACATTAAATTGGCATTAAAGGAACTGCTCTAAGGTGGTTCAAATCCTATTTATCAGATAGATATCAGTTTGTACATGTTAACAATAGCTCCTCCTCACGCACTATAGCCAGTTATGGAGTCCCACAGGGTTCGGTACTTGGACCAATCCTCTTCACTCTTTATCTGCTTCCTTTAGGCAACATTATCAGGAAACACAGCATCAATTTCCACTGCTACACAGACGACACTCAGCTGTATTTATCAATGAAGCCAAATGAAGTTAGTCAGATAGTCAGACTGCAGACATGTCTTGAAGACATAAAAGTCTAGATGACCCATAATTTTTTACTTCTAAATTCTGACAAAACTGAAGTTATTGTACTCGGCCCTAAGCACCTTAGAGAAACCCTATCTAATCATTTAATCAGTCTGGATGGCATTACTCTGGCTTCCAACTCCACTGTAAGAAACCTTGGAGTAACCTTTGACCAGGACATGTCCTTTGTCCCTCACATAAAACAAGTCAGTAGGGCAGCTTTCTTCCACCTGAGAAACATTAGGAAAATCAGAAACATCCTCTCTCAAGAGGATGCAGAAAAACTAGTCCACGCATTCGTAACTTCTAGGCTGGACTACTGTAACTCATTATTATCTGGATGTCCCAGCAAATCTCTGAAAGGCCTTCAGTTGATTCAGAATGCTGCTGCATGAATATTAACAGGAACTAGGAAAAGGGATCACATCTCTCCTGTGTTAGCTGCTCTCATCTCATTGGCTGCCGGTAAAATTCAGAATAGAATTTGAAATCCTTCTTTTAACATATAAAGCTCTTAATGGCCAAGCTCCATCATATCTCTGAGACCTCATAGTTCCCTACTGCCCTAGTAGGCCACTCTCTAGATGGAGGTTTACTTGTGGTTCCTAGAGTCTCCAAAAGTAAATCAGGAGGCAGATCTTTCAGTTATCAGGCAGCTCTTCTATGAAACCAACTTCCTGTATCGGTCCGGGGGGCAGACTCTTTAGCAATTTTCAAGACCAGGCTTAAAACTTTTCTGTATGACAGAGGTCTTTAGCTATGCTGCTATAGGCCTAGACTGCTGGGGGAAGGACTGAGCACCTCTCTCTCTCTCTCCCTCTCCCCCCTCTCTCTCTCTCTCTCTCTCTCCCTCTTCCCTCTCCTCTCTCTCTCTCCCCCTCTTCCCTCTCCCTCTCTCCCCCCCCCCCTCGCATGCGCCGTCATACCAACAACCTGCTTCTCTGAAATCCCAGTTTCTCTCAGTTCCAAGCATGTGCACTGCATTTACTAACCATGTTTTCCCGAAGTCTCTGTCTCCCCCAGCTCCTCTCCTCTTTCTCCCTGTCCTCATCCTGCAGGTGATGAATCATCACCATCCCATGTTCCTGCAATGCCTGCTGCTCCCACATCTTCAAGAAATCCATACAGCATCATTCCTATGAACTTCATGCAGCATCATGTTCCTGCCTACACCTGTTTGAATATCCCCTCCTCCTGCTCTCTTTCTCTCCCTACTCTACCCAAATTTGCCCCCCCCCCCTCCCCCGTGCCTCTCTCTCTCTCTCTCTCCCTCTCTCAACCCAACCGGTTGAGGCAGATGGCCGCCCCCCCTGAGCCTGGTTCTGCCCGAGGTTTCTGCCTCTTAAAGGAAGTTTTTCCTTGCCACTGTCACCGAGTGCTTGCTCATCGGGGGATCTGTTGGGTCTCTTTAAATAATTTTATAAAGAATTTGGTCTAGACCTGCTCTATATGTAAAGCGCCTTGATGTAACTTTGTTATGATTTGGCGCTATACAAATAAATCTGATTTGATTTGAAACTAATAACATATGTTCCAGTCAATACTTGTAGTTGGAGTTGGATGTTTTATTGATACAAAATTGGCAAAGATAAACATGTAAGCATTCCCTTTGGTGCCTTCCCCTTTCTGCTGGTCTGGGGAAAACTTGTACATCCTTCTTCCTGCTACCCATATCAAACATGTACCCTTGTGCATCCACACTGTGTCCAAAATTATAGTGCAATCTGAAACTCCAAGCAAAATAGTGTAATTTGCCCCTGCTAACACTAATTTAAATGGCTCCTACAAGAATTTACATTAAGAATTTTCCATATAGGCCTATATCTATCTATGGCCCAGTCCCAATACACCCCCTACCCCTACTTTTTAGCCCTACCCCTAAATTTTGCGTGTTCCCGCGAGGGTAGTGGTGTCCCAATTCCTTTTTTCACGTAGGGGTAGGGGGTGTAATGAGGGGTAGGGGCTATGAATCTTTATTATAATTAAAAAAAATTATAAAAAAATATTTGGAGATTTCAATTATAAAAAATCAGGTGTATCTCATCCATATGTTTTTGAGTCAATCGGTCACATTACCTGGAAGGTGCGTAATGGGAAATGTCCCCGCATTTGTAGGACAGGTAATGATTGTCCAGAGGATAAATTAAGATAAGAGGAGCTTTATTTATCCCAAAGGGAATTTGAATTAAGTCAGTGAGCTCATTTATTTATCAAAGACTTATACAGTCTAATGGCTGTGGGTAAGAAAGATCTTGTATATCTCTCTGTCCTGTAATGAAGAGAGGGGAGCCGTCCACCACTGTTGCTTCTTTGGTCCATCGGGATGTTATGAAGTGGATGATCCGTGTTATTCCGGAATGGCCTCCACCATCCTCATTGTGTATCTCTGCACCACTTCCCCCAGAGAGTCCATCCTTACTCCAATCACAGAGCCATCCTTCTTAACATGTTTATCCAGCCTCCTTGCCTGCTTTTTTGCAACACTTCCTCCCCAGCAGACTGCAGCATGAAATAAAAAACTTGCCACCAAAGACTGATAACACATCTGCAGCATATTACTACAGATGTTGAGAGATCTCAGCTTCCTCAAGAAATATAGGCAGCTCTGACCCTTTTTATAGAGTGCATCTGTGTTAAAGGACCAAGCCAACTTGTTATCCAGGTGTACACCCAGATATTTGGAACTACCTCAATGTCCACTCCACAAATGTTCACAAAATCAAATTTTTTTATCTTAAAAAAGTGGCAGTTTTAATGTGATTCTATGTGTTCCACCTGTTACCAACCTGTTAATTAATTGGATAACTTCTGAAGAAGTTAAATTTGTAACGAATTTCTTTTCATCTCATGCATCTGTTCTCTCAAATCAGACTTCTAAAGCAGAGCTTTTATTCTGAAATTGAGAAGCTGGCCTTGCTCCCCAGCAACAGAGGGGCGGGGCTGAGATTAGAGGCAGGAGACTAGAGGCTGAGTCTAGAGGCAGTAGACTAGAGGCTGCAGGACGTAGTAATACAGTAGTAGTAATACTTCAGTAACAATTTGTTAACTGTGGCCTCGAATATGGGGCGCTTCAAAAAAAGGCAGAGACAGAGGACCACAAACGTGGGAAACAGCTGGGGGGAGAGAAGTAATTGTCAGGTCTTTCATGCATTACCATGTTTGTGAGATAAATGTCCCAGCAGACATTTGGACATCAGTCACACTGGATGTGTTTAAAACGACCGAAAAAAAGTACTCCACTGGCTGCATGAGATACACCCCCTGGTTTTACAATTTAAATCTCCAAATATTTATTAATATTTTAATATAAATATTAGCATTTTAGCTCAATAGCTTCCAGGTGATGTGATCAATTGACTCCAAATCAGTGTTGGATTATAGTACTCCACTGGCTGCATGAGATACACCTCTTGGTTTTTCACTTAAAATCTCCAAATATTTATTATTAATATTTTAATGTAAATATTAGCATTTTAGCTCAATAGCTTCCAGGTGATGTGATCAATTGACTCCAAATCAGTGTTGGATTATAGTACTCCACTGGCTGCATGAGATACACCTCTTGGTTTTTCACTTAAAATCTCCAAATATTTATTATTAATTTTTTAATGTAAATATTAGCATTTTAGCTCAATAGCTTCCAGGTGATGTGATCAACTGACTCAAAATTAGTGGGGGATCATAGTATTCTACTGGCTGCATGAGATACACCCCCTGGTTTTTCATTTTAAGTCACCAAATATTTTTTATTAATTTTTTTAAAGTAAATATTAGCATTTAGCTCAATAGCTTCCAGGTGATGTGATCAATTGACTCAAAATCAGTGTGGGAACATGTTACTACAGAGGGTGCATGAAATACACCTGTTGTTTTCCTCACATTTTCTAATCATTCATAATTTTTATATGGAAATATTAGCATTTTAGCTGAATATCTATTCGGTCATTTGATATAATAAATCAAAACCAGTGTTGGAACACATTGATACGTCTGTTTTTATTTTCTTTAAACACAGTTTCTCTGCTTTAAATATCCCACTTTTTAATTTTGAAAACAGGAAGTTGATACACGCTGTAGCCGTCTTCTGTCTCCGTGTATTTAATGTAAACTCTGTAATACGGGTGCACTTGAAATGCTGGCGTGGCTGCCACGGAGTCACAATGCATGGAACAGAAGAGGTTTATCCGGAGTGAATGTTTGTCGAATATCCAACTTAAAAACTAACTTCACCGCGGTACATGCATGGGTCAGTTGCACCATTACTCTGGTTACTGGTTTTAGCATTTTGACTTCTTTATCAGTCGAGGTAGATCCAGTTAGCTCACCGAGATGATCGACTCTGACTGATGTGTGACAGGCTGTAAGTGGTTATCTTCAGCTCACTTTTTTGTCTTGGCTCATATTGTTTTAAGACAGTCAAACCGATGTCTATAAGCCTCACAGATGAAAAAGCTGTGGAGTTGTATTGTTTTTTTTTTTTGCCGTTGTTGTTGGTGTTTTGGGTTTTTTGTTATTGTTCTGCGCTTTTCGGTGCCAGCGCGGTCCAGGTGCACGGTTTGTGGACAGATCCTTTAAGGAAAAATGACAAACTGCTGCGTTTAGCTTTATTGTAGTTGTGGAGAGCTGGGAGAGAATCAGGAGGGGTTCATACACGGAACAAAGCAAGCCCAAATAAGCAACCACACTTTGAATAACAAGCCCAAAAACCCGCAACCCGCGACTGACGATATTTGCAAGCGACTTTACAGAACAAGCCCAAAGTCGCTTATAACAAGCGGACCTGGCAACACTGCTGGCGAACAGTCCAGGGTGTACGCCACTCTCGGTTTGGCTCCAGCACCCCCTGACGAATAAGCAGTAGAAAATGAGAGAGAGCGAATTATATCTCAAATGCCATTTTCAGAGGGAAATTTTTCATTAGCCTCCACTCTTATTGAGAGAGAGAGAGATAAATACCTGATAAATAAACAAACTGAAGATTTCAACTTTAATGTAAGTGGTGGTTTGTGCGTGTTCACTGTGACTGGACTGACCTGGAAGAAAAACATGGTTTGACCATTAACCCACTGGAAGTTTATTCCTTACAGTCAGCGAAACAGAACAGTCAGCTTCTTACTGCTGCCGATCTGCTGCTGCTGCTGCGTCTGGTAAGCAATGATACTTTATCAAACCCAAGCACAGTATGAGTATGTAGCGTTAATCTAAATGAAACTAAATGTTTGAAATAATCATCAGAATCCGGAAGTGGCATCCGATCAGCCCCCGAACGAGTGACACTGTTTCCGTGTCTCACTGTTGTGTGTCCCGTTGCAGGTGAATCTGTTGCTGATTTCTGCACGCAATATCGACCATGGAAATAGCATTTGTGGGCAAACGGGCTATGGTTACCGGAGCAGGAAAAGGTAAAACAGATGAAGAACATACATAGATAAAGCACATGTTTCCAGTACTCACAATGACACCGACAGGCTGCTTTAAGAATCACAAACGGTCTCTGCTCAGGATGACTTTAATTAAATGAGCCCGCTCTTTGTAGGTTTTCAAACACTAGATTCACAGACGTACAGGGTCTTCAAATTCATCATTAGAAACTCACTTTAACACTTACACTGTTTTATTTTGGGTTGTCAGCTTTCAACAATGCCAGGTAAAGTGAATGCAATAATATTTGCTCTGAATTTGGGAGGAACATCTCTGTCATTGTGTTGAATATTCTTGTTGATGAAACAACAAAACCAAAGGAAAACATTCTGTTGGGTTCAAACATGAATTTTACAACTAAGCCTCAGTCAAGCACAGTCTAATTAGGGTTTGATATTATTGGCGACTTGTCAGTAGTAGTTTCAGTGCTGATTTGATTTCAATTGTGCAGAACAACTCACATGTCTTCACAGGCATATTCAATACCTCCATGTGTCAAGCAGCTGTGCCATCCTACTACAAAACCTTAGCCATCATCCTGGTGCCTAAAAATTCTCAGTCACTTGCCTGAATGACTAGGGCCCAGCAGCTCTAATAATGAAATACTTTGAGAGACTGGTCAAGGATCACATCACTTCCACTCTGTCCCCTTCACTTGACCTGCTTCAATTTGCATATCGTCCAAACCACTCCACTGAAGATGCCATATCCACTGCACTGCACCTGAGCTTGGAACATCTGGAGAAAAAAGAATACATGCGTCCGGATGCTGTTCGTTGACTTCAGTTCAACATTTAACATCATAATCCCTCAGCATCTGGCAAATAAACTGGGCCCACTGGGTATAAAGACTCCCCTTCAAAACAAGATTCTTGACTTTCTGACAGACAGGCCTCAGTTCGTGTGGGTGGGGAACAACACCAACCACACCAACAACACATGGACCACCACTCTACTAAACACTGGTTCTCCTCAGGGATGCGTTTTGAGCCCTCTATTATACACCTTAATGACACATGACTGTTGTACAAAATTTGGAACAAATCACATTATTAAGATGCAGATGTCACTGCAGTTCCACTGTCAGCCAGGGGAGCAGGTGGTTTGCAATGCATCGTGGAACACAGACGCCCACAGCTCCTGAAGCTACATTGTATTTTTGGCATGAATTCTTGATCACACTCCTGCATATTTACACACAACTGCAGTTATTGAAACAGCTGGCTGAATAACAACAACTGGCTACATGGGTCTGAAGAAGAACCCGTCAGCACAGGAAGTCGATGTCATTAAAAAGTCACTCGACTTTCTTAAAGAAGAAATCTCTGCTGTCAGGTTGCAGCAGAAAGGTATCCTCGAGCTGGTTGAGGAGGTGAAAATGCTTCGAATCCTGAATGCCGAAAAAGACAAGCAGCTTGATTATCTGGAGAGCATGGTTGCAGAATTGGAGCAGTACACAAGAATGAATGATGTTATCATCACGGGGCTCAAAGTAAAACCCTGCACATATGCTTGTGCAGTGAGCGTCACCAGTGGAAGAGAGCCTGACGAACTGGATGCTAAGTCCACAGAGGATCAAGTGGCTGAATTCTTACAGTCCAAAGGGGTCCAATTGCACTGCAATAACATCGAGGCATGTCACGCTCTGCCCGTGAAAAATGCCGCCAACAAACCAGCTATCATACTCAGGTTTGTGAATAGGAACCACTAGTTGGCACTGCTAAAACAAGGGAGAAGACTAAAGGGAACAGATGTCTTCATAAATGACCATCTAAATAAAACCAATGCTGAAATTGCCAGAAAAGTATGCTACATGAGGAAGCAGGGGAAAATAATGAACTAATGGACAACTAACTGTAAAATATTTATAAAGTTGAACAGGCCACAAGAGAAAGTGCTGGTTATCAGGAGGATGGAGGATCTGGAAAAATATCAATGATAAAAGTGAACCGAACCATGAGATAACAAGCATACACACTCAACCATGACGTACACCGACAGAACTCACTCAACTTCATCTGGAAACAATATTAAGCATTTAACTGAGAGGATAAATGATCACGATGATCTGGAACTGAGAACTTTTGAATTTACTGAACAAAACTCGCAGGATGTGGAACAGAATATAGACCCGGATAATAACTTCTACAGCAGTATTAACAAAAATTGCCTTTACTACAGTGAAGAGCAATACAGTTGGAGTATAAAATCCAAGGACAAACTATCAATTATCCATTTCAACAGCAGAAGCCTCCATGCAAACTTCAATAACATCAAGGCATATTTACAGACATTTTTGCAGCCATTTAACATAATTGCAATGTCAGAAACCTGGATTAACACCGAAAAAGGAATGGACTTTGAGCTGGAGGGTTATGAGTTAAGGTACATAAATAGGAACAACAAAGGTGGGTTAGGAGTTGCCATATAAGTAGTAGTCTTCATATGTTGTGACTTCAAACATTGACTTATTAAATCCACATAATCACAAAGTAACGGATGAATTCATAAATACAATGTACAGTTTAACACTATATCCAAAAATCACCAGGCCCACCAGAATAACTCTCAGTTGTGCCACTCTGATTGACAACATTTATACTAATGACACTGAAGACAAAACAATGAGTGGTATACTAATTAATGATATCAGTGATCATCTACCTGTTTTTATTACCTATGACTGTTATTTCAGGAACAAAAAGACAAGAAAATAGAATATAGGAGAATGAGGTCAGAGGAAACAGTAAACATATTCAAGAATGAATGACTGGCACATAATTGGGACGAAGTATATCAGGTAAACAATGTAGACAATGCATATTGAATATTTAAGCAATTATATGATGAAAGCTGTCCAATTAAAGAATATACAAGAAAAATGAAATATAGCAACTGTCCATGGCTTGGGGTTTGCAAAACGCCTATAAAAATAAAAATACGCTATATAGAGAATTTATAAGACTGAGAACTAAAGAGGCGGAAAATAAATATAAAAGATATAAAAATAAGTTAACTCATAAGGATAAGCAAGAAGGATTATTGTAGAAAAATATTAGATGAAAACAGAAACAATATTAAAGGAATTATGGAGTATATTAAACAGTATTATGCGAAGTGGTTCTAAACAAGACTATCCGGAGTACTTTATTGATAAGGGTAATGAAATTTACAATAAGAATGATATGGCTGAAAATTGTAATACATTTTTTGTAAATGTAGGACCCAACATTGCAGAAAACATCTCTGATCCAGTGACAGATGGAAAAAATATGGATGTATTGATAAAGAGAAATTCCTATTCAATGTTTCTCAAATCAGTGGATGAGAAAGAAATACTGGATGTTGTTAATACTTGTAAAAAGGAAAAGCCAACTGATTATAATGATATTGATATGTCAATAGTAAAAGAGGTCATTGAAAGGATATCAAAACCATTAACATACATTTGTAATTTATCATTTCAAACAGGTACATTTCCACACAAAATGAAAATTGCTAAAGTCATTCCGTTGCATAAAACTGGGAACGAACATCATTTCACCAACTACAGACCCATATCCTTACTTCCACAATTTTCCAAAATGCAAGAGAAACTATTCAATAACAGGCTTGATACATTCATAGTGAAACATAAATTACTCTCTGACAGTCAATATGGTTTGAGAACAAATAGGTCAACATCACTAGCAATAATAGAAGTAATTGAAGAAATCACGAACACTATTGAACAAAGGAAATACGCAGTTGGAATATTTATTGATATCAAGAAAGCATTTGACACAATCAATCATGATAAATTAATAACAAAACTGGAAAGATATGGCAATACAGGTACTGTGTTAGAGTGGAAAAAGAGCTATTTATGGAAGAGACAGCAGTTTGTTAAACTGGGTGATGTTTGTTCCTCATGTTTGGACATTGTTTGTTGGGTCCACCAGGGGTCAGTGTTGAGCCCTAAACTGTTTATATTATATATTAATGATATTTGTACGGTGTCACAGGTGTTAAAGTTGGTGTTGTTTGCGGACAACAAAAATATTTTCTGTTCGGGAGAGAATTTAAAGAAGGAAGTAACTACAGAAATTACTTACCTGAAAATGTGGTTTGATACAAACAAATTATCATTAAACTTAAATAAAACCAAAATAATATTATTTGGAAATTGCAATACTAACATACAAGTACAAATACTGATAGAAGGGGTGCAGATAGAAAGGGTTCACCAAAATAAATTCCTTGGGGTTATAATAGATGACAAAATCAATTGGAAATCACGCATCAAACATATACAAACTAAACTGTCGAGAAGCATTTCAGTTTTAAATCAAGCAAAGCTGGTTCTGGATCATAAATCACTCCGCATGTTATACTGTTCCATTGTCTTGCCGTATTTCAATTACTGTGTAGAGATCTGGGGAAATAACTATATGAGTTCGTTCAATTCACTAATCACTTTACAAAAAAGGGCAATACGGGTCATTAATAATGTTGGTTATCTGGCTCACACTCACTCTCTCTTCTTGCAGTCAAAATTATTAAAATTTATGGATATAGTAAAATTCCAAACAGCTAAAATCATGTATAAAACTAATAATAAACTACTCCCACAAAATATACAAAGATTGTCCAGGGATGGAGAAGGGGGTTATCAATTAAGATGGAAATATAATTTCAAACTGAACAAAATTTTAACAAATAAAAAAAGATACTGCATTTCATTCTGTGGGGTTAGACTGTGGAATGGTATGGATGAAGAATTAGAACAATGTCCAAACACAAAACAGTTTAAAGCTAAATATAAAGAATATGTTTTCATGGGTTACATGAATGAAGTAGAGGTGTGACAGTCACTAGGTGTTCACAAGATATAGTTAATGATTATTTATCTCTCCATTCATTTATGTTAATTTATGTTTGTTATTGATTATTTTTTCTTTATTTATTTATGTTCACTGATTATTTATTTCTGTTCATTATTGTCTTTTTCTGACTAAGCTGTGTTTTGTATCGACAGGTCCTTTTGTCATGCCCTTTTCTATAAATGTAGAGGTAATACATTGGTGTATATTTCGTATATAATCATGTTCATTGTTATTATTATTATTATTATTGATAGTCATACAAGTAATGGTAGTATGCTTAAGGTGACGTCATAAACATATTAGAACATAACATCAGTGCAGGGAGAAGGGGTGGGAGTTGATAAGTTTAGACTTCTTCCCACTCCTTTTTGAACACATAATTTCTAAAGTTTTTATTGTTTGTTTGTTGTTTTTTTTCTCTTTCTCATTTTATGTTGTTCAAAATAAACTTAAATCAAATCATATCAAGATTGCAGAATACACTACAATGGTGGGCCATATCCTGGACTGTGAGGAGAGGAATTACAGGGAGGAGGTGAATCTCTTCACTGACTGATGCAGCAACAACAACTTGATCATGAACATCGAAAAAACCAAGGAACTGGTTATCGTTTCAGGAAGAATAGGCTCACACACTCTCCAGTGTACATCAACAACACTGTGGTGGAGACTGTACAGCACATTAAATTCCTGGTGGTTCATGTAATGGATAACTTGCCTTGGTCAATATACACCTCCTCCCTAGTCAAGAAAGCTCACCAGCACCTGCACTTTTTGAGGAGGCTGAAAAGGGCACACTTCAGTCCAACAATCCTCACCAACTTTTATAAAGGCACCATTCAGAGTGTACTGATGAGCACCATCTCTCTTTGGCACGACTGCAGCAGTGCTTCTGACAAAAAGGCTCTGAGGAGAGTGATGAGTTCAACTGAAAGGACTATTGGGGTCATACTGCTATGGGGACCTGGCCAAAAAACGCTGTTTGTCAGGGGCAAAAAAACATAATCAAGGACTCCTCTTACCCCAGCCATAGCCTCTTCTCCCTCTTACTCTCAGAGAACGGTGCAGACCTGGCCCTCAGGCTGCGGTACCTTCTCCCTGAGAGCTTTTTTCCAACTGCCATCAGACTGCTGAATAGCACAATGTCTTAATTAATATTTAATACTACTTCTTATAGCTGGGTTACATTTTTATTTCTGTGACGGCCGCTGCTCTTCCCACTTTGTTGTGTGTCATTTTTCTGGTCTGCCAAGCTGCCTGCACAGTTCACCCCAGATGCTCCACCTCCTCTGTCCTGATTGGTGCGACCTCTCAGCTCCTGGCAGCTCAGCCCTCAGCTCATCTGGGTTCCTGATTGGTGCGGGGCTATATGCAGCTGGCCAATCCCAGCCAACCACTTAGGAGCCCACAGCTACAAAACCCCTGCCAGCCTGTCACCCCAGGCAGCTGACTGTTAGTGGCAGCTCGCCTCTGTGAGATGTTGAAAGTCTGTGGCCATTGTCTAGCTCCTGTTGAGTTGTGCGGTGACTTGTAGATACTAGTAGTGTGTGAAACCTTGAGGTGCGGCCAATTCTTTTTGTTCAATACAAGGGTGCTGATTCAGCTGTATTTTGGTTTTCAGTTAGCTTAGGTAGCCAGCACTTGTTTTCCCTTTTATTTGAATTAGGTAGACTGTGAAAATTTGTAGCTCTTAGAGAGTCCTCCTTTTGTTATATTCTGTTTTTGCTTTGAACAGCACCCAAATCTTTGTTGACCATTTTCTTTAAAATTTGAGTTACAATAAAGGACTTGACCCACTAACAACTGGGTTTTGTGTTGCTTCCCTTTTCCCCTGTGAGCCAGGTTGTAACAATTTCATTTTGCCTTTTAGAATATTTTTTATTGTTTCTAATTACTGCTGCACTTTATTCTGGTTGCTATGGTGTTTATATTTTCTTGTTTTTATTCAGAGCCTAAGCAACGTAATTTCATTCAGCACTGTATCCTTGCTGGAATGGTGTCTGAATGACAATGACAAATGAATCTTGAATCTTGATAACTCTACTTCTACTTCAATAACCATTAATGATCATACTTTTCTGAGTTCTATGTGGTACTTTTCAAGTCCAAAGTTGTTGAACAGAAGTAGCTGTACAATCCATTATTCTGATTAAAGTAGTATAAAATCTGGTCTGTAAAACAGTTCTGCATTCATCTTGCGCGATGTGCCAACTTGGACACATCATCAGTGATGTTGTTTCCTCTCTTCATTGGGTGTTTCAGGTCTTACAACAGACACCCTCAGCCAGGTGACCCTACTGGGGTTGATCAAGCCCCGGCCTTTGTACAAGTGACATATTACGCCCCCCACTTGTCCCCCCTCTTGAGCCAGAGTCATCTGGATCCTTTCTCTGCTGCCTCCACATTGTTACTGATGGCCTTTCTCTTGCTTTGATCCACAATACCCAGGATCCCATAGGCTTTGCTGAGGGAATGGCCTGCAATAGCCCACCTCCATCCCTCTTCCTCCACCCGTTCCTGCGGCAGTCCTCCACCAGCTCCTGGTATTTTACCCTTTTCCTCTCCTACCCTTTGCCTCCTCCACCCTCTCCTCCCATGGCACGGTCAGCTCCAGAAGGATCAGCTGTCTTGTAGCATTTGAGACCAAGATGATGTCCGGTCTCAGCTCATGCAGGCCCAGGACATGAGCTTGACCAACCCTTGCTGACTTGCTGAAAGGGCCACGACACTCCGGTTCTGCTTACTTGACCAGCATGTTCATTGCCATCGCGTACAGGATCCCCGAGATGGTACAGCCAGTGATTATCCCCACTTCGAGCTGGTGCCAGTCAGATGTTGTGAGGCCAAAAGAGGGCCTCAAGCCGAACTTTCTGTAGTGGTCCATGAGGAGATGTTTCACCTTCTGGGGAACGTGTTGTTTCTCCAGTGCCACCTCCAAGAGGTTACCAAGGAGTTGGTGAGATCCAGCCACAGTAAAGCTAGGTCCCCTCTGCCCTCTTTCACCTCCCTCATGAGCTAGGTCACCAAACCCGGGTGCTCTAGTCCACCTGGGACACATGGTATACTTCTGTACTGAGGTGTCAATGCAGTTGTTCAGCAGGAAGCTGGTGTGTCTCTTGGCCACAACGCTGAAGAAGATCTTGCTCTCCACACTGAGCAGGGAGATGAATGGAAATTGGTCGATCTTCTTGGATCTCTCCTCTTTCGGAATAAACACCCCTTCTGCATATCTCCAAGAGTGGGCGATCTTCCCTCTTATCCAGATCACCTTAGAGGCCCTCCAAAGTTGCTGGAGTGGCTTTGGGCAGTTCTTTTAGACCTTGTAGGACATTCAGCTTGAGCGCAGTGCCGAGCTGGCCTTTGCCCTCCTCAGCACTTCCTCCACTTCCCTCAGACAGGGTTCTTTCAGGTCAAAGTCTGCTGTTGGCCGTGGCAGAGTTATAAGAGCCTCACATGTTCCCAGGGGTTGGTCTCTTCTGCTGTCGCTGTAGGTACTGTTAAGGTGGTCATTGATTGCATCGTACAGGTCAGACAGCCGGTCCTCTTCTGGCCTAGGAGTTCCCACGTCAGCTTGAAAGGGTTGGCCAGGAAAGCAGCTCTCCTCCTTGCCCTCTCCCTGCGCCTCCTCCTGTGGTTTTCTGCTCGCCGCAAAGTCAACAGCTTTTTTTTCAGTATCGCCCCCAGACCTACTAGACCTTCCCTCTCTTCATCACCTGTACACAGATACTATACAGTACAATACTTTTATAGTCTATACACAAATTATTAAATATTAGTATGCCGCTGATAAAAGCTGAGGTGATGACAATGATGAACTCTGTGCTAAAGCTGCATATACTGTTCCGCACAATTAATGCATTTGCTCATACCCTCAATGCGTCATGCTGACACCAACAGTAAGAAAATTGAGGAAAAAAAAGATTTTTTAAATTTTTTTCCAAAGTCTGAGATGTGTAGAATATGTGTGTGTGTCAGCTCTGACAGCAACAACTCCATACTGTAATGAGTCTGTGTTTTTATGGATGTGTTGTGTCTCAGGGATTGGCAGAGCCACAGCTCTGGCCCTGGCACACTGTGGGGCAGAGGTCACGGCAGTCTCACGTACACAGGCTGACCTGGACAGTCTAATGCAAGAGGTATGCCCCACTCTCAACACCCAGCTTGTGGTTCATACAAATTTTCATTGAAGAGTATCTTCGTGAGTAGTATATATGAAGTCCATATTCAGGTAATCAAGAAAATGACAAACGTTCTGCATTACTACATTATTAATGTATTGACTGTAAAATGCTTCAATACTGGTTGTCTATCAACGGTTGATATAGAAGTTTATTGCATGTGCAAATTTGTGCTTTTCCCTTCTTCTTTTATATTTCTCTTATCCTGTGTGTCTGCTTTTGCTTTTTCTCTCCCAGTGTGCATCCATCACCCCAGTGTGTGTGGACCTGGCCGATTGGGGGGCCACGGAAGAGGCCCTGCAAGACATTGGCCCAGTTGATCTGCTGGTGAATAATGCAGCCTGTGCCAACCTTCAGCCATTTCTGGATGTTACACCTGACCAGTTTGACCAGTGAGACAAATATGACAAAGTTTTATGATCCCTAATTAAGAAGGACAATGTATAACATATATATACAAACAAACCCATGTAAATTGGAAAGTACTGACATGAGAGTTCTTCCCAAGAAGATATGAGTCAAGATTTACAGTTTCATCATGTGCAAGGCTGTTATACTTATTATCCAAGGCTTCTCTTATCTCTAGGTCATTCAGTGTGAATGTGAAAGCTGTGCTTCATGTTTCACAGGTAAAGTAACAGCTCTTTAAAAAATCCCTATTTGCATTCTTGGCTCCATTTTGTTGGTCTTCAAGTAGATTTGGTGACATGTTGGATCTCTTTAACAACTCCATAAAGAGCTTGTTCTAGACTTGCTCTATATGTAAAGTGCTTTGATGTAACTTTGTTATGTTTTGGCACAATATAAATAAATATATAAATAAATAAAAATACTTATATTGGTTTACAGTTTTCCCTCGACTATTGCGGGGGGGTTCTGGAATGTAACAACCGCAATACGTGAAAATCGGCGAAGTAGAAACAGGATTGGCTAAAGTGATTCATCAGGGTATTGTAATGTATATTTTTCAAATATTTTTATATATTAAAGCTTTTATAAAGCCTCCACACACTCTTATAAACCTTTTCTACACTCTTAAACACAAATAAAGATGCTGAGCGATGTACCGGACGTGTGCGTAGGAAGCAAGCTGAGTGGCGTGGGATGATTAAAGCTAGGAACCTGGGAACTGAGAGAGCGGTCACCAAGCCAATCAGCGCCCAGGATACTGAACAGCATGCTCTCATTGGTCCTGCCTCCTCTATCAGCCAATAGTGTGGCATGTACAAAATCATCTGGGAAGACTAAGCCAAATTTCAATCGGCCGCAGAATCCTGCAATGTACCGCTGGAACTGCGATATTAATTTACATTGAATATTTTTAAAAATCCGCGATGCACTGAGACCGCGAAAGGTGAACCACAATATAGTGAGGGATTACTGTATTGCCAATTGTTAACTATTTGATTTTATTTGATAAAATTGTATATTAGAAACTATCCACCAGATCTTTGTGCTAAACACATAACTAAGAAGGACTTCTTCAACAAATACATCTATAGCACAAAGCTTAAACTGGCTGTTGTGCAGTGTCTGCACAGTTTTAACAACATTGGGTTATGTGGAGGTAATTTTTTATTTATATTTTTATAAATAACAGTGTTAGTTTAAATGCAAATGTCTGCCTCATCAAATTTCTTTCAGCTTAATCGAAATACATTTATGTTTCTGTGAATAGATTGTGGCTCGTTGTATGAAAGACCGAGGATCAGGAGGCTCCATTGTCAACGTGTCAAGCCAGGCTTCACAGTGTGCTCTGAAAGACCATGCTGTCTACTGTGAGTAAGATAGGAACAACCATGAGCCAGGCTCTGTAACATTCCCTGTCCTTGAGTAGACCTCAATGAGAGAAGTTTTCGGTTTTTGATGCCTAAATGAAATTTGACTGAAACAAAACACTGTCAATAGACTACCTCCTGTGTCCATCTATCTTTTCAGGCGCCACTAAAGCAGCTGTGGATATGCTGACTAAAGTGATGGCTCTGGAGCTTGGACCCCACCAGGTACCACCACTGTGAAAACCCTTTTTGATCCAAAGTCCCACCCAATCACCCTTCCCAATTTAAAGCTAGTGGTACACAGAGAAATGTCAACATACCATCCATCCATGTTCTGCCGCTTTATCTGGGACCGGGTCATGGGGTAGCTGTCTAAGCAGAGAAACCCAGACTTCCCTCTCCCCAAACACCTCCTCCAGCTCTTCCGATCTCCAGGCGTTCCCAGGCCAGCCAAGAGACATAGTCTCTCCAGCATGTCCTGGGTCTTCCACAGGGCCTCAAACACCTCCCCAGGGAGGCATCCAGGAGGCAATCCGTTATAGATGCCCAAGCCACCTCAGGTGGTTCCTTTCGATATAGAGGAGCAGCGGCCATACTCTGAGTTCCTCTCAGGTGACACAGCTCCTCACCCTATCTGTAAGGGAGTGCCCTGCCACCCTGCGAATGAAACTAATTTCAGCCGCTTGTATCCGTGATGTTACCCTATCGGTCATAACCGAATGTTCATGACAATAGGTGAGGGTTGGAACGTAGAACGATTGATAAATTGATAGCTTCAACTTTCGGCTCAGCTCCTTTTTCACCACGACATACTGATGCATCAACTGGATTACAGTCTCACGCACCATCCTTCCCTCACTCGTGAACAAGACCCCAAGATACTTAAACTCCTGGACTTGAGGCAAGGACTGTCCTCTGACCTGGAGAGGGCAAGTCATCAACATACTTTCACAGCATTTCACATTTTAGCCTGTAAATAAATTATGCAAGAGTGCAGACTACATTGTAGTATAACAAAGCAACAACTAAATGACACCTAACTACAACAACAACTAACTGCTGCATTTGTGTCTCAGCATCACACTGACAAATGCCACTCATACAGTTTTTTTTTCCAGAGCCTCTCTATTCAAAGAGGATATCATATTCAGTAATATTTAAACTCTAATGAGAGAAAATGTTAAACAACTATATTTCACTGCCATCTCTACCTGAAATTTACCTCACCTCCGACCTCATTTAGCACTCATTAAGGCCCAATCCCAATGTTCACCCTACTCACTACCACTAGCCCTTACTCACTACCCCTAGCCCTCACCCACTACCCCTTAACCCTCGAAAGGAAGCCACAAGGGGTAGGGCTTTGTAATCTTCCCTAGGAATTTGGGACACCACTTGCTACGTCACCGCGTAGTTTACGTTCGAGCACACAAGCGACTGCGTAGTCCCAGCAGCAACATGGAGGCTACGGTTCATGTAAATTTCAATCGGCATGATTTTATTTTCATATGTAACGCCCTCACCCTGTTCGTACTCTGTCTGTCAATGTAAATTTTGTCAATATATATAAAAAACAAACAAACAAACAAAAGAAAACATGGAGTCTACGGTCACGATCGGTTGCGATCGTTTTTTTTTTCTTTTAGCATTCATCATGCTTCGGTTGATAAATAAACCAAGAGGTACACAGAGAATACACCATCGACGTCTGTTGTCTCTTGTGAATTTTTTGTGGTTTTTTTTCTCCAACTTCTCCACATCCTCTCGCTCTCTGGGGATCGCGAAACTGGCCCTTCCTCGGGAAGTCAACATCGGAAAACCCTCGCTCTGAAGGGCTAGATTCCTAGCCCCTACCCCTCGTTACGTCCCCTACGTGAAAAAAGGAATTGGGACACCACTACCCTCGCGGGAATGCGCAAAATTTAGGGGTAGGGCTAAAAAGTAGGGGTAGTATTGGGACTGGGCCTTAGTATTGTTATATTTTATAATATTTATCTCATAATATGCATCTCATCTGTATATTTCATACGAGTGGGATCAGTAAAGTCTTATTTATTTTTTCATAACAAATAATTTATAAATAGCACTGCAAGTACTACATTAGTACTTTGAATAAAAGAGTTAGGTAGGGGAAAAAAAAGTATTGTCTCCTGCCATGAAAAGGATATAATTTCTTTAACATTATGCTTAAAAACAAAGAATGAGTCTTCATGGAGTTCTCCTTAACTTACTCTAACAATATAAAATGTGTTGTTGTGCTCAGATCCGTGTGAACAGTGTGAACCCAACTGTGGTGATGACCGAGATGGGTCGCCTGGGCTGGAGTGATCCTGAAAAAGCCGCGATCATGAAGTTCCGTATCCCCCTAGGCCACTTTGCAGGTCAGATTCAGGAGACTGTGACAGCCTGTCCCATTTTGTTATCCCTGGTATGCCATTTCGTGAAGTTTGACAAGAAATATGACATCAATTCATTTTTACCCTTATCGATTTAAATCAGAAACCTGTATGATATCCCAAAAAATTGTACTAATATATTAAACTGGAGAAACTGATAAGCCACAATGACACAGCCATTCAGACTCTTTATTCAGTCCTATTTGAAGCAATTTCAGCCCTGAGTTGTCTTAGGTATGATGCGGCTCTTGGATCTCTCATTCTTTTGTCCAGATCCTTTCAAACTCTCTTTTGTTGAATGGGGATGATTGGTGGATGGTCAGTGAAAGTAACAGTTCTGCCTGGGCTTTGAACAGACCAGCTCAAAGAAATTGAGAGTGGGCTCTATGTTGCTCCTGCACAGTCTTCTTGCTGATTAGGGTTATTATCCTATAAAATTGATCTTCGGTTGAGTCTGAGGTCATGAGTCCCCTGGATCAGATTTAGGACAGGTGAGTTAGCCCCTGCTTTCCTCCAGAAATGACACGAACTAGGCCTTTCTTTCCCAGCTGTTCGGTTTGGTTAGACAGACAGCTCTAAGAAGTTTCCTCAGTGTTTCACAAATCTATTCAAGAGTTTGGGAGGCCACTGGGCACAAAACCATACAGTGCACATACATACATTATAAATTAATTGTTCAAGTTTAAACTATGTTTTTTTGTGTGTTTATATGCAGAAGTGGAGGATGTGGTGAACAGTATTTTATTCCTCCTGAGTGATAAGAGCAACATGACTAATGGAGTCACATTGCCTGTGGATGGAGGATTTCTGGCATGCTGACCAACACAACACACTCAAAAATGCGGTGCTCTGCTCACTGGAGAAACAACCTGTATAGTCACATAAGTGCATTATGCAATTTTATTTACAAAATAAATCCATCCGCTGTACAACCAACAGATTTCCTGTATTGTTTATATAAAGTTAAAAGATTAGAAGCCACTGAAAATATATGCAGTAACATGTATGATGGACTTTGATTTAGTATTTCATATCATTGGAGTTTTTTCTCGTTTTCAAATCTGTATTTGCATCATTTTATGCATTGTACTTATAGATATGATTGTGTGGGTGTATATATATAGTACCAGTCAAAAGCTTGGTCACACTTTCCTATTGTTTTGTATTAGAAAGTTTGTCCAAATGTACTCTGCATAGGGAATCTGATGCCGGAAAAATGACTGGAAACCATAGACTTGTCTAATTATTCTGAATTGTGGGTCAGGTGCAGATGGGTCTCTTACCTGAGGAAGACATGGCACCAGGAGTCACTATGAGAAGAAGGCAAGCTGATGGAAGCAATGAGATGCTTTGGGGAATATTCTGCTGGGAAACTGTTAATGGGGATTATTTGGCCACAGCCCATTTAAGAAATGGATCAGACAAAGGAGGGTCAGTTGAATTCAGTCCCCCAGAATGCCTCAGCTTTTGACACCTATTTGAGAAGACTGCCACAAACCTCAAGTCCAGCTGCTACTGGTCATTGTATACATGTGACCCAGGTCTACAAAACCCCCTGCTCGTTCCTCGTGTCTTCTCTCTCAGTCCTTGATCCTCTCTTTCTCTGACCTGAGCTCTATTTTGAATATCCCCTCCTCCTGCTCTTATTCTCTCCCTACTCTACCCAACCCCCCCCCCCCGCCTCCCTCTCTCTCTCTCTCTCTCTCTCTCTCTCTCTCTTTCGAGAGAAAGAGAGAGAGAGAGAGAGGATGAGATTAGGCGCTATACAAATAAACCTGATTTGATTTGATTTGAGCTTGTCTCTTGGCTTGGATCTTCCGAGACCTTTCATGGAGCCTCTCTCCTGGATACCCTCTTGGTGCTGAGGTCTCTTCTGGCCTTGACCTCTGCAACACTTCACTCTTCTTCCATGGTAGCGACGCAAAGTCCTGCCTAAGTTTAATGCCAGGAGATATGACACAATGTCTTCCTGCTGTTTCCTTCAAACACCTGGCCTCAAGTTAGAATTAACTGCTAACTTAGCAGCAAAGTCAGTGACACAAACAACTTGAGGAAATAAAGAATAATTCAACCACTCAGATATGGTGGTTGAGTCCACAGCTCTGGACTCTGGATGCTGGACTTTGACAAAGCACAAAGAAGGAAAGTTGCCTGTCCAAGGACTGGGTAATGTTCACTGGGGCAACCAAGCATAAATCAAGCACAGCTAAAAGCACAGTACTGTTTACCTTAGGACATGTAAATGTGAATTTTGTTAGTCTTTCTGACTCTTACTTACTCTTTGGTTAACTTTGTTGTGTCTGTTTAGTTTGTTGGTTTGCCAAACCAGAACTTGATGTTGATTTTAGTATGTTCACACATACTTCAACATATCACTTGTCCTGCATCCAACTAACCATATCCCTAACCTTCGAACTGAATTAGCCATCCTTAAACAAAGGAACACCAGACATGTGACCCCAGCAGCCACCTTGTTTATGGTTTCATTGTATGCTATTTGGTCATTTTTACACTGACACACACATTTCCATGTCAGAATAGTACTTGTGTGTTTGTTTGTGACTGTGTAACCACTGGTCTATTTAATGTTGCACAAGAGTGAATATTGCCAACTCTGCAATATTCGGAATCCTTATACTTTAACATGGTCATTTTGCTGTAGTCATTAAGTTAATTATTAGTCAAAGATTCAAATTCATAGTATTTCATGAGACAGAATTGGTGATTTGGCTATTGTTTTTCTTTTTAGGGTGGTTCCCTGAGGTTAACATTGATATAAATTATTAATATTAAGTAAATTTTTTATAGCCAATCACCAAATTAGCTACCTAGGCCTGACAAGGATGACAAGTACCCACCCACACTGCTGCAGACCAAGGACATTCCTGCACAGAAACCCTAAAGGCATTTGGCTCGCTCAGCAGGAAAATTTGTTTTGTTACACTGCAAAAATGATTTGGGAATGATTTGACCTGCGCACAAATAATTCAAGGTGTTGATTGGGATTCCAAATTCCCAACATCTAAATCAAATCTAGCATCTATGAGTTGTGCTAGATAAATAACTTCAATCATTTTTATAGGATCTGTTGCTAACGTCCTGTTGTCATATACCACAACCCACCTTCATAGGTCTAGCGGAGACCACGTCTCAATATATTCAGACTGTTTTTGGGGGTACATACACAATATTAGGCAGGTAGTCATAATGTTATAACTTATCAGAGATTTTTAGGTGAGTCTGTCCCAAGACAGAGCACTATTTGACAGAAAGCATAAAATGATACTTGTCAAATGGACTATATGACAATTATCATTATGTAATGCGTTGTTCTTGTTTTGCTGTAGTTTGGGTTTTTTGTTTTGTTTTTCTGTGTTGCCCCCACCTTGTGTTTCTGCTCTCAGGTAATGCGTGCGGGACAGGAGGTATGGCTGGATTTTCTCACTCTGGCAGCTGAGGCACACCTTAGTTGAATCATCAGATTGTCAACCTTACATTATAAACCTGGTTATGGCCAGTGGAACCTGGTTTAAATCCATCCTTCTTGGCAGAGCAGGTAGGCTCTTGCGACCATTGTCAAATCAAATCAAATCAGATTTATTTATATAGTGCCAAATGATAACAAAGTTACATCAAGGCACTGTACATATAGAGCAGGTCTAGACCAAACTCTTTATAAAATGATTTAAAGAGACCCAACAGATCCCCCATGAGCACTTGGCGGCAGTGGCAAAGAAAAACTTCCTTTAAGAGGCAGAAACCTCGTGCAGAACCAGGCTCAGGAGGGGCGGCCATCTACCTCGACCAACTGGGTTGAGAGAGGGAGAGAGAGAGAGAGAGAGAGAGACACGGGGGGGAAGATCAGTCCTTCCCCATCAGTCTAGGCCTTAGCAGCATAGCTAAAGAGTAAATGAATTTTAACTTTTTAACTATAAGCTCTGTCATACAGAAAAGTTTTAAGCCTGGTCTTGAAAATTGCTAAATAGTCCGCCCCCTGGACCAATACTGGAAGTTGGTTCCATAGAAGAGGAGCCTGATAACTGAAAGATCTCCCTCCCGATTTACTCTTGAAGACTCTAGGAACCACAAGTAAACCTCCATCTAGAGAGCGGAGTGGCCTACTAGGACAGTAAGGAACTATGAGCTCTCTGAGATATGATGGAGCTTGGCCATTAGGAGCTTTATATGTTAACAGAAGGATTTTAAAATCTATTCTGAATTTTACTAGCAGCCAATGAAGAGAAGCTAAAACGGGAGAGATGTGATCCCTTTTCCTAGTTCCTGTTAATACTTGTGTAGCAGCATTCTGAATCATCTGAAGGCTTTTCAAGGATTTGTTTGGACATCCACATAGTAGTGAGTTACACTAGTCCAGTCTAGAAGTAACGAATGCATGGCCTTCACATTGAAATGCAATCAAAATGCGCATATCTCTTCACAAACTACTCATAACTACTTGAATATGAAGGAATTACATGGTTCCTGTTGATTTTCCAGTAGAATTTGCTTATTTCACTACTTCTCATCACGTGTCCAAAAACAGGCTCAATTCAGCGTTGAGTGCGTTTTTGACACTTCACCTTGAAATGCAATCAAACTGCACTAATCTTTTCAAAAACTACCCTGAACTACTTGAATATGAAGGAACTACATGGTTCCTGTGTCACGTCTGTCAAGTTTCTGTTTATTTCTGCACATTTCATGTTATGTCCTGTATTTCCTGTTTTATTTTGTAGTCACTAACCCTTTGTCTCTGTTCTAGATCCACCTTCCCGCACACCCTTCCCCGTCCCATCACACTTGCTCCCTGATTGTTCTCCCCACCTGTTTTCCATCTTCCCTCATTAACTCTTGTATTTTACTTTGTGTGTCTCACAGTCTCATCGCCAGTTCGTTGTACTTCACAATCCTCGTCCTTGTCAGAACAATGAAACTGGCAGACAAAAATGCAAGTGGACGGGATTCAGTTCTCAGGGTCTTTAATTCAGTCCGAGGTCAAAACCAGTACAGCAATGAGGCAGGCAGAGGTACAAAATCAGCAGGCAAAGGGCGTGAGATCAAAAACCAGGCAAACAGTCCAAAAACAGGCAAAGGTACAAACTCGACAGGCAGAGACTCAGAATCAAATAACAAACTGGTCAGACACGGGGAATACTTAAAGACAATAACGCTAGATGCTGCTGTAGGAGAAAAGGCAATCTGACAATGACACACAGGGGAGCACAGTTATATACACAGGAGGGAAGGGTTAAAGAGACACAGGTGAAACACATCCGGCTGGGGACTGGTGATTACATGGGGCAGGAAGTAAACACAGAGACTTATCAAAATAAAGCAGGAAACTGAAAGTGTACACAAAGGAGGTTAACAAAATAAGACAGAATAATGACGGACCTTGACAGTCCCAGCTTCTATCACAGCATTAATAGTCCAAGTCATAGCCTGTTTTGTGTAAGGACCTCGCTTGTTTATTTGACCTTTCCTTTTTCCTCGACAGGGCCAGAGACTACCAGGAGACTCAGTCCCAGAGAGAACACAAAAACACAAAATAGTCCAAGTTCCAAAAATCTTTACTGAAGAGCAGGCAGGATCACACACAAGAAGGAAGTCTAAAAAACAGGCGAACAAATCCGAAGAGGGCAAGGCAGAGCTCCAAAAACCGCTGAGACAAAAACTGGTCACATACTATGGATATCACAAATCAAACGCGAGAGAGCAAAGCACACGTAGGTAACAATGACAATCTGGCAAAGGAATGGGCGTGACCAATGGGTTTAAATACAGGCAGACACACTTGTGGAGATTATTGGCGGGAAACAGAACAAAGGAACTTGACAGGAAGTGATGAACCACAATAGGAATGAACACAAATTACAAAATAAGACAGGAAGTCCAACAACATAAAGACAGAGACCTGACATTACCCCCCCCCCCAACGGACGTCTGTATACGTCCCAGAGTGTTCAGGATGCTGACGGTGGAAATCCCGAATGAGGGATTTATCCAGAATATCCCGAAAAAGGACCCAAGACCTCTCTTCTGGACCGTAGCTTTTCCAGTCATCAAGGTACTGCCGACCCCGCCCCCTTCGCCGCATGTCCAACAGTCTTTTAACACTGTAGGCGGGACCACCATCAATCATGCGAGGGGGAGGAGGTGGTCTGGCAGAAGGAACCAGCGGGCTGGATGTGACAGGTTCACCTTAGAAACATGAAAAGAGGGATGAACCTGCATGGTGTGGGGAAGGTGGAGACACACTGCAGCCGGGTTAATCACCTTGGCGATGGAGAAAGGACCCACAAAGCATGGAGCCAGCTTACGGCACTCCACCTGAAGAGGCAGGTCACAGGTAGACAGCCAGACCCGCTGACCAATGCAGTAGCAGGGGGCCAGAGTCCGCCGCTTGTTGGCCTTCCTCTGGTAAATCTCAGAAGACTGGAGCAGGACAGCCCGATCCCTCCTCCAGGTGAGACGGCAGCGACAGACCAGGGCATGGGCAGACAACCTCGTTCTCCAACTCAGGGAACAGTGGGGTTTGGTAGCCATACATGCACTGAAAAGTTGAGAGACCGGTGGAGGAAACAGGAAGGGAATTGTGGGCATACTCGACCCACAGCAGTTGGTGTGACCAGAGGGTTCTGGGAAACAAGGCATCGGAGGGTGGTTTCCATCTCCTGGTTGTAGCGCTCAGTCTGGCCATTCGACTGAGGATGGAAACCGGTGGACAGGCTAGCCGTGGCACCAATGAGGCGGCAGAACTCTTTCCAGAAGTGGGAGGTAAACTGGGGACCACAATCCGAGACGATGTCCCGGGGGAGCCCATGCAGACCGAAAACATGAGACAACACAACCTCTGCCGTCTCCTTGGCTGAGGGGAGTTTCGGCAGAGGGATATAGCGAGCCGTTTTAGAAAACCTGTCAACTGCAGTGAGCACCACCGTATTGCCCTCTGAAGGGGGCAAATCGGTCACAAAGTCCATGGAAATGGCAGTCCAAGGGCAACAAGGCACAAGCAGTGGGTGCAGCAGACCAGATGGAGGGCGCCTGGACGTCTTGCAGCTGGCACAAACAGAGCAAGCAGCAACAAAGTTCCCCACAAGAAACGTCTCAAAATTAGGGTTCGACTCACCCCCGGATGGCATCCCAGCCACGAAGAATGCCCTCACTGCAAGACCTGGGGAGGGTTGGGGTTGGGGTTAGGGTGAGGGTTAGGGTGGAGAGTTCCAGGGATGAAGAGATGGTTTGTTCGACAACCCTTGGGAACCTGGGACCCCTCCAGTGCCTGCCGCACCTGCTCTTCAATGCCTGAAGTGACTGCTCTGACCACACAGGTTGGGGGCAGGATGACAGCTTGCTGGTGGGAACATTCAGGTGAGTCAAACTGTCGGGAGAGAGCGTCAGGCTTGATATTCCTGGAACCCAGGCGATAGGAGATAGTAAAATTAAAGTGAGTGAAAAACAAGGCCCACCGTGCCTGCCTGGCATTTAGTCTCTTAGCCCCTCTTATGTACTCCAGATTTTTGTGATCCGTCCAAACCACAATGGGCTGCTCTGCCCCCTCCAGCCATTGTTGCCACTCTTCCAGAGCCAGTTTCACAGCTAGCAGTTCTCAGTTCCCTACATGATATCTACGTTCAGCAGAAGACATCTTCTTAGAAAAATAAGCACATGGGTTTACCTTCTTATTCATAGGAGAGCGCTGTGACAGGACTGCACCTACACCTATGTCAGATGCATCCGCCTCCACAATGAACTGGAACGTGGGATCAGGTATGTGGAGAATGGGTGAGGAAGAGAACCTCCAGTGTAGGTCCTGGAAAGCTTGGTAAGCTTCTGATGACCAGGAAAACTTGACAGAGGAGGAGGTGAGGGCATGGAGGGGAGCTGCTATGGTACTGTAATTCTTTAAGAAGAATTTGTAAAAATTAGCAAAGCCCAAAAACCTCTGTAGCTGTTTGCATTCCGTTGGGATCGGCCACTTCAGGACTGCACTGACCTTTTCAGGATCAATTTTCATCTGTTCTGCGGAAATTATGAATCCCAGAAAAGAGACAATGGACTGGTGGAACTCACACTTAATAGTTTAATGGTTTTATTTGGATCCCCATTAGCTGCAGCTTAGCTGCAGCTATTCTTCCTGGGGACCGACACATAATATGTAGTACATTACAGCAAGAAATTAACAGCAAACCTAGAGAGGTAGCATAGGAAAAAAAAGTAATTCCATTAAATGGTTAGATATAATCATTATATATATTTATATATTTTATACATTTCATACATATTCATACATTCTATAACTAGCATCAACAAATTCAAACAATGTATAGTTATCATAACTTGAACCAATGACAATTTATAATATGTATTTATATATTTATATTGTTTATTTAATAATAATTAAATCAGTTTTATCTATTTTATCTATTTAAGAGATGTTTCTTTACTAACAATTTGAATTCTTTTATTTTAATAGTTTGCTCAAGGTTTTTGGGAAGTAAGTTCCATGCAGACATAGCTCTGTACATCACCATTCTTTTACTATAGTTTGTCTTCATCTTTGGCGGTGAAAAATTACCTCTGACAGCATGGCTTGTGTTATAGCTATGATTTTCTGAATTGTAACATAGTTTTTTGTATAGAACTTACGGGGTTTTAGATATGGATACATTTCTTATAAATATTAATAACAAATAAAGTAGTCTTTCTCTTACCAGTAACCAGCTGAAATTTTTATGCATTTTAAATACTTTTGTTCTGAAATTGCAGCCAAGGACAATGCGAGCTGCTCTATTTTGCACTCTTTGAGTACGTGAAGGCCACTTCTCCGCCTTCACGTAGAGCTGATTCTGGAGTAGCCGGTGGAGCACTTGCCGCACATGAGTAACATGTTCAAATCAAAACAAATCTAATTTATTTATATTGCGCAAAATGATAACAAAGTAGGCACTTTACATATAGAGCAGGTCTAAAAACTCTAGATAAAAGTCTTTATAAAATTATTTAAAGAGACCCAACAGATCCCCCCATAAGCAAGCACTTGGCAACAGTGGCAAGGAAAAACTTCTTTTAAGAGGCAGAAACCTCGGGCAGCCTTTGACAAAATTAACTGGTCTTTCCACTTTGCAACCCTTCAACAATTTGGCTTTGAAGAGTCATTTATCCACTGGGTGTCCGCACTTTATAACTCACCTAAGGCTACAGTTAACAGAAACGGGATCACATCATCAAAGCTTCACTCTGCAGAGAGGAACCAGACAAGGATGCCCCCTCTCTCCCCTGCTGTTTGCTATATTCATTAAACCCCTGGCATCAGCAATACGTCAGAACACCAATATCCAAGGTATCCATTCTACTGTTTTTGAACATAAAATCAATTTATATGCTGACAATGTATTACTCTACTTGCAGCAACCTCAAACATCATTACAGGAAGCCTACAAGTGTATCTCAAATTTCTCAGCCCTCTCTGACTACTCGATTAACTGGTCCAAATCAACAATATTACCAATAACCGAGAATGCATGGGATACTGCAGACCAAAATCTCCAACTTTCCTTCTCCACAGGCAATATAAAATACTTGTGCATAAATATCTCACCTAAACTATCAGAGCTAGTCCACTTGAACTTTGATCCACTCCTGGAGAAAATCTGTGATGACCTAGGGCGCTAGAACAATCTTCCCATTTCTCATATGGGGCGTATAGCTATGGTTAAAATGAAAATTTTACCACAAATCAACTATTTATTCTCCATGATCCCATTCAAACCCACAGCAAAGTGGCTCCAGAAGTTAGACTCCACTATTATAAAATTCTACTCAAAAAACAAAAAGACAAGAATTAGCCTCGCTACCCTTCAACTAAATAAGTCAGAAGGAGGATTGGATGCACCGAATTTCAGGAATTACTACTTGGCAAATCAGCTGCAATATAATATCACTAAATGGATAAATCCAAAAGCAGATGACAACTCCTGGCTTGAACTTGAACAGGAAGACTGTCACAACATCAGTATCTCTGACCTCCCCTTCATTACCACGACCCTTAAGCGTCATAACTGCTTCAAAAACCAAATGATTGCCTCCACTCTCTCTGCTTGGTGCAAAGCTCTAGAGACTACAGGTTCCCAACTGGAACCCTGTATGTTCTCCCCGATCTGGCACAACCCAGACTTTGTAACTAACAAAGTCCCTCTCCATCTTAGCACTTGGGAGCAAAAAGGAATCACCCACCTCCATCACCTCTTCCAAGAAAGTCTACTTCTGAAACAAAGAGATTTATTTGAGACTTTTGGTATAGGAAATGGAAACTTTCTCCAGTACCTTCAGGTGATCAAGACAATCAAGAAGAAAATTCCAATGCTCCAGTATACCGTACAGCCCCCAGAATTTGTCATTAACATCACAAAGCTCTCTCCAAATAAGAAGAAAAACCTCTCTAAAATATACAAGTTACTCACAAGCACCAATTCTATTCATCTAACGATATCGAAGTGGGAAACAGATCTGTCCCTGTCCACTGACTTCGACTTCTGGACCCAGATTTGCCAAAACACATTTAAAATGACAAAAAACTTGAACTTACAGCTTATCCAGTTCAAGGTGCTTCATAGATCACACACAACTCAATATAAGATGCACAGAATGGATTTCTCTAGCTCCGATATATGCACGCAATGCACCCAAAACAGACCAGACTCCTATTTCCACGCTCTCTGGCTCTGTTCTCCTGTGCAGCACTTCTGGTCAACTGTAACACAGAAACTATCCTCCATTTTGGACTGCAGAATCCCATTAATCTCTAACTTTTGCCTAATCGGTGACCTAATATCAACCAATTTACCTAACCATCTATCCCAATCTGTTCTTGTAGCTCTAGCCATCGCCAAGAAAACAATCTTAGTTAACTGGAAAAATAAACAGTCTCTTAACATCTCCCAGTGGCTGAACCTCCTTCCTGAATATATATCATTAGAGAAAATATCTGCTACCCGAAAAAAACAAATGGGCTGCGTTCAGCAACTCTCTAAACCTTAATATGGATCTCGACCTTGCCTGCTAGCATATGCCATTGCAGCTCATACATTTTCCTTCCCTGCACGACAATATTATTCTCTCTGCTAAGGCGATAACTTCTGTTTATTGCAATGTTCTTATTTCCCTCCACATCCAAGATCACAATGTCGGATCCGCAGACCACAACACCTTGAGCATCCCATAGGGGTGCTCCTCTCCATCACACCCCTGGGTTGACCTCAGGCTCAGGAGGGTCTACCCGGCCGACCTCCATCCCCCATGTGGGGGTGTGCTCTGGCGCCCTGCCTGGGGTTCCCTGTGGTTCCGGGTCCTGCTCATTCCCAGGGTCTGGGGGTGTTGATGGCCGGCTCCTCCTGGGTCATCCTCCGGGCCATGACGGTGTGGGCTGGCGGGCGCACCGGTCCCTCCTCTCCTCTCCTCCGCTGCTCCCTCCCTCAGGGGGCCAGGCCCACCCCGTGGCCCGCATACAGTGGCCATGTCCTGGGTCTCTGGCGTGCTGGAGCCGGGGAGCTTGCGGGGGTTGGGGTTCCCGTGCTTCCTGGGGGGAGGTCCTGCCCTCCCGGGGGATTGGGGGGGGTGGGTGGTGCTCATCTACGGCTGGCCAGTGTTGTCTTGTGGTGGCTGCAGGGGCAGCCATCCCGGCCCTGTTGGTGTTCTGCACCTGGGGGCGGGGTCTGGTTGGGGGACTTACGGATTCCCTCCGCTTCCCCACCCCACCTGTGGGTCCCTTGGGCCCCCGTGCCTGCGGCCCTCTGGCTGGCGACCGGGCCCTCACTTGCCTGCTCCTAATCCATACTTACATTACTGCTCACAACCACAGATAGGTGCACCACATACACCCTACATAAGATTTTAATGCACCACACCTTGGGGGACGGCACAGGGCGGGTACAGGGGGCACATCGTTGGGGTAGGCTGCAAGACAGAGGTGTGCTGCAGGCCTCTGACCTCCCCCCATCCTCCTCTCCTTTCCTCCAATCTTAATGCACCATACTATTTTCAGGGTCACACGATCACGGTGCAGGGTAATGTTTCCTCAACAGGGATTGAAGAAGCACAGTAAAAGGGAAATTTTCACTAATCATGGCTCGGGGGGCCCGGGTCCCGGTGGTGAGGTGGTGCTTGTGCTCGGTGGCCTGGGGGCTCTACAGCGGCCTGGCTTGGTCAGGTGCCCGAGGCTCTCTTTGTCCTCGTGGCTGGGCTCTGCCTCCTGGCGCTATGTGGTGCTGGCTCCGGGGCGGCTCCTTGGTGGCCCCTTCCGGTCAGGCGCTGGCTGGTCGGTGGTGGCCTATTTTACATCTGGAATCATTCTTATCTCTGAATCTCTCAGAGCTAGCTTCTATAGTCTCATCATCTAAACCATCAACCTGTCTATTAGACCTACTGCCGACCAGCCTCTTTAAAGACATTTTCTACTTAATTGAGCCCTTCATTGTAGATCTCATTAATTTGACGTTATCTTTGGGTTATGTACCTCTTACTCTTAAGACCGCAGTCATCAAACCCTGAATCTTGCTCCAGATGTTTTGGCCAATAACATACCCATATCGAAACCTTCCCTTCATGTCTAAAATCATTGAGAAAGCAGTTGGAAACCAATTACATCACCATCTGCATAGGAACGGTTTGCTTGAAGAGTTTCAGTCGGGATTTAGACCTCACCACAGCACAAAAACAGCACTGGTTAAGGTCTCCAATGATATCCTAATGGCTTCAGACAATGGATCAGCCTCCATACTTCTCCTCTTAGATCTCAGTGCTGCATTTGACAACATTGATCATAATATTTTATTACAGAGACTGGAACAGGAAATCGGCATTAAAGGAACTGCTCTAAGGTGGTTCAAATCCTATTTATCAGATAGATATCAGTTTGTACATGTTAACAATAGCTCCTCCTCACGCACTATAGCCAGTTATGGAGTCCCACAGGGTTCGGTACTTGGACAAATCCTCTTCACTCTTTATCTGCTTCCTTTAGGCAACATTATCAGGAAACACAGCATCAATTTCCACTGTTACGCAGACGACACTCAGCTGTATTTATCAATGAAGCCAAATGAAGTCAGTCAGATAGTCAGACTGCAGACATGTCTTGAAGACATAAAAGTCTGGATGACCCATAATTTTTTACTTCTAAATTCTAACAAAACTGAAGTTATTGTACTTGGGCCTAAGCACCTTAGAGAAACCCTATCTAATCATCTAATCAGTCTGGATGGCATTACTTTGACTTCCAACTCCACTGTAAGAAACCTTGGAGTAACCTTTGACCAGGACATGTCCTTTGACCCTCACATAAAGCAAGTCAGTAGGGCAGCTTTCTTCCACCTGAGAAACATTAGGAAAATCAGAAACATCCTCTCTCAAGAGGATGCAGAAAAACTAGTCCATGCATTCGTAACTTCTAGACTGGACTACTGTAACTCATTATTATCTGGATGTCCAAACAAATCTCTGAAAGGCCTTCAGTTGATTCAGAATGCTGCTGCATGAATATTAACAGGAACTAGGAAAAGGGATCACATCTCTCCTGTTTTAGCTGCTCTTCATTGGCTGCCAGTAAAATTCAGAATAGAATTTAAAATCCTTCTCCTAACATATAAAGCTCTTACCGGCCAAGCTCCGTCATACCTCAGAGAGCTCATAGTTCCTTACTGTCCTAGTAGGCCACTCCGCTCTCTAGATGGAGGTTTACTTGTGGTTCCTAGAGTCTCCAAGAGTAAATCAGGAGGAAGATCTTTCAGTTATCAGGCTCCTCTTCTATGGAACCAACTTCCAGTATCGGTCCGGGGGGCGGACTCTTTAGCAATTTTCAAGACCAGGCTTAAAGTTTTTCTGTATGACAGAGCTTATAGTTAAAAAGTTAAGGTTTAGCTATGCTGCTATAGGCCTACTCTGCTGGGGGAAGGACTGA